>CM060932.1:862227395-872227395 GCA_030765085.1 Allium cepa
TTAGAAGTACTAAGTGGCTAATGGATTTGGAAGTATTGGGTGTTTATATGGCTTCATTAGTATTTCGTACCTTGGAAAGGGTTAATTATGAAATCGTGTGTGCAATCCAAGGATAGATTAGAATTGATAACCTTAATGGACATAACAATTAAACGGAAACCTATCGGTATAAGTTAATGTTGTGGACAGTTTATATTTTTCTAGTCATCAGAACATTGTTCTAACCCCATCCTTATTACAACCCATAGGATAGATTTTAGAGAAACATGTCATTGGAGCTGGATGCACTTTCTTTTTGGAGAGTCTTCTTTCTCTCATGCTCGATGCTGATATGACAATCTGTTATCCAAGAAATACCATTAATTCAAGATAGTATTCATAGTCAGTATTCTTATCCTATTATTATTTCCGCTGTGAGTATAGATTTCTATCACTATTTAATAATGATCATGCTTATTTTAGGTACCAAATCTAATGATTTGTGCTTTGATGGACTTGGGCTTTAATTTTTGTCGAAATTTGGGCCCATTAAGGTGCGGGTTATTACAAATATAAACATGTGTACAATTATATGTATGTACATATTGATATTGGGATTTACATCTGTTATATGTACACACACAATGAGATTTCAAACCTAATTAATTTCTTGACCCTAATGATATAGTTGGATCTGAAACATAAGTTTATATTTAGGTATAAACATATATGTAGTGAATAAAATATTTAGTTTTGAAACATGAAACTGAATTAATTAAGAACAAATCAACCAATTGAAATTTAGTTTAATATAGGTTTATAGTTCCAAAGTATGAAGAAGACTTGATTAATTTATATACAATCACACACACAGAGATGCATACATGTGTTTATGTACAAATAATTTTATAATTCAGTCTATTAAAATTTGATCCATGATTAAAACGAAATGAGTGTGAGAACAAGAGTAACTTATTAAAACAAAGAAGGTATACAACAATATACAATAGTACAATAAATTGAGGATCTGTTTCAGATCTCAAATGAAATAAAACACAAATTATTTGGTTAGGCAAATTATTAGACAATTATAAAAGTATTTAACAAATGAATTCCAAAAAAATTGTTTATTTCAGACCAAATTAAATCATCGCTATTACAAACCATACACTAATAGAATTCACAGTTGATTACAATACATAGAATAATTTTAAAATTAATTTTAATAACTGGCTACATCATAGGTAAAAAAGCTTATTTTAAACATTATAAATGGATTATAAACTTGCTCGATAAACCTTATCCTTCATTACCCCTTGATTTGTGGCTTCTCTTTAGATTTTAAATAAATCAGCATCCCATCATGCAAGAGAAAGATGAACCACCCATTTTTAATTTAATTTGATGTCGATTTGAATTTATGTTTTTTGGAATAAGTTTCAAGCATGAATGAATGATAGAGAAGAGGAAGAAAAATTTAAGTTCTGTTTCAGAATAAAAAATGAGGAGATTTGGTTTTAACATAATTAAAGGAACATTTACCATTCTCTTAACAAAACTTCCTTCTTTAATTCCCTTTTTAAATTTCCATCAATTCAATTAATTGATTTCCTCCTCTTATCATTATGTGGCTGGTCCATGCACATTCTTAATGTGTAAATTTTCCAAATAAAAGAAAAAAATCTATATAATTATTTTATTATTTAAACTTGTTTAAAATCATATCAATACCGCATATCGATATATGCAAATATAACTTTTACTTATGCATTCAAATAATTATCGACAACATTCAAGACATCAAATAAGTTAACAATAATTAATATTTCATAAATATTAATTAATACAACATTTTAAAAATTAATTAAATTATATGGTTTTGGAGAAATCACAAATGCGGTTGTGCTGCTCAGAGGTGTGAATTCAATCAGCGGTTAATATTAAACAATTCAAATATCAACGTTCACACATCGTTGTAGCTAGTGATGTGATAGTTTGGTTGGATCCACCGCTTATAATTCTTTTCAGTAAAATTAAATTTCACAAACACATATGTGGTACCTTTCAGTGACAATTACTTATACCAATTATCCCCGTCATAGCTATATCACTTTAGACTTATAGAATTTAGTAATGGAAAAATTCTGATATCGTCCGTATTCAATTTTGATAGTCCAAACACGAAGTCCTTGGTTTATAAATAGCAATTATTATTAGCTGAAATGCTCTAGCCAGAGACTTTGACTTTGAGTTGAATTTAGTTGACCGTTACACTAATCATATATAACCGATAAGACGAATTCTTTCTTAAATAGCGCTTCACTTCCAATGCTTCCACTCGACCTAAATATAATCGTTCGATGGATGCCATGCCACGTTTTAAATATAATCAAAGTGAAGCTTCTACATTAAAGATCAACAGTATTCTCAATTCAAGTGAACTACTACATTAGTCACATCGATATTTTCTATTTGACCTTCGTTATATTAACCAACTAAAAACTATCGAGTGAGTCATTTTATAGTTATGCAATAATTATCAGTACGTAATCCTTTGCTGCCACATCAACTATAAGTAATACACTGTCCAATATTTGGCAAGCGTTACGTACTCTAGTCTCAACTGATATATTGATATCCTATATCGATATAGCTTGACTTAGAATATTTGAACCGATATATTTATCTTCATTGTGATAAATTACTTAAGGCCACAACACTTTATGACTACTATCACAAAACACACCATTTATGGATTTTCTATTAAACATAATTTTAGTTAAATTAGTTAATAATATATAACACATCATATCAAGTATATAATAGAAAGAAGACACCTTTTATTTTGAACAAGGTTGGTTACCGAGTTAGATATATATAACAAATTACATAATTATCCCTTGGGCAAACCCTGAACTCTATCAATCTTCCACTTGCAATTAGTTCGATTATGGAATCTCATTCCCACTTCTCCACTCGGTTTTCTCAAAACCAATTGGTTAGTTGCTCGGCGAATGGGTATGCTATTATGTCTCAATTTTCTACTCCTTCAATCAACTCTCTCTAATGCTGATAAACTACCTTTATCATATGGAATAATTCAGAGTAGTCTCTCGACTTCTAGTGGGTTCTAAGTTATGTTATGAACCATATCATGACATTGTTATCATATAACAATGTTATGGGATTCTAAACATTTGGAATCACCATCAGCTCAGTTATAAATTTGTTCATTTATATGCATATACAATGTTTTTTCTACAATGGTATTCAAGGCGACGTACTAAGCCTTTTCATTGATTTAGCCGCATTATTTTATTTGGAACGTTTTCAAATCAAAATTTCTTAACTTTAATTTACAATTGACATATTATAGTCAATATCACTTATGAAGCTTAAGCCTGAATACTCCATCACAAGAAGTTCGTTGTTTCTGCAAATAATTGTCTAGTATTTCATAAATATATGAGAACACATTAAAGAACCATTTAGTGATATCAATTTTGATTTTATATTTGCTTTATGTATCAAATACAAAAACAAATCATGATATCATAGACAATACTACATGTATGATATTTCCTATTCCCAAATTATAAGGAATCATCTTATGTGTTCTGTATTAAACATTTTAATAAGGTGTTGTTGCAAATCGTTTGAGACATTCCTAACATCTTTTATACTTATTATAAAAGACATTATTTACAAATCGAACATTAAGTATTAAAACAACTAATGCTGATTTTAACTATGTACATCGTCAGTTATCAATAGTGTGTTGTTAATTTATAGTTTAGAAATATCAATGTACCTTTTAATGCTTTTTCTTCCTTTGCATTTTGATTGACAATCAAACTATTTTATATTCTTATCAAAACAATTATTCAATATTTATGCTTGTCGAATGACACTTTTGTATTTATTTTTAGGTCATATCCAAAAGCTCACAAACCCAATATTGCTTCCCCTGACTTCGAGATACTTTAGTCATTGTATGTAAATAGTTTACTCTAAATCATTATTTAGAATTTTCATTTTCAACACATACATACCAAAATATAAAGTCATACTATGCGACAATTTTGTGAGTAAAATCCAAACCTTCTCGAGCATATCGAATGGTAAATATGTTATGTTAATTTCAACAATTGAAATTCGTAGTACTATTATATCAATACGGCTCACTACATTCAAATTGCCTTTGTCTTTCTCTTAAAATCATATTTGCGGCCAGCGGATCATATCCTTTGGGTACAACTATCGTAATCATAATTTGATATTGTATTTGGAATCTATTTTAAATCTTTGCATCATATCATATTGTAGAGTCAATACTCTTATTGACTTAATTGTCAACTGAGGATTGTCTATTATTGACGTTGATAAGAAAATCATATTTTATCTTAAATGTATGAGAGTACTTATTAAACAGTCTAATGCGATGTGTTCGTTTAAGTTAGGTTAATTTCATTTCATCCCATGTAGTTAGTTTTATGTTCAGATCATATCCAAATCCATTTTAATACCAATAATTTCTCAAAGAAATTCCTTTGTTAGGAAGTAGGTTTTTTTGAAACAATATCTATTTCTTAATGCAATGGAATAGGTATCCATGAACACTTTATGAATTGCCTTATAAAAAAACTAATTTGATTTTAGTATACAATATTTATGTCCAAAACACAAATTGGTCATCCAATGACAGTTGTTCCCAAACTCCTTTTGGGGCAATACATAAAAGATTTCTCATGAAAAATTATAAAATGTAGTCTATTGACTCGCACTACCTACCATCTTCCCGGCCTAGAACATATTAGGGTTTATTATAAACCATTTTCTTGAAAGATTTCGTAAACCATTAATCATTAGGAGCAATGTTAATTAGATTCCTTATTCTTTTCTTCTTTTTTAAATTTCAGAATCAATAGGGTTTTCAGGTAGAGGTTTAAATGTTTAGTTCTTTTGATTTTTAATTTTATTCCTATATGTTTTCTGATTCTAAATATAATTTTTATATATAAAGTGTATATTCCAAAAGAGGGAGATCTGAAAGGCAATTGGGCATGGTAGAATCAAATCCACTTAGGAAGAACACAATTATCTATGAGTGAAAATCCCAAGCATTTCACATTTTTGTAATTGAGTAGTGTTGGTGTCAAAAATGGCCACCAACAACCGATTGAATGTGAAAGCACCAATATCCAATAACAATATCCAAATAGGGATAGAACACAGATCACAGAATAAATTGCAGAAAAGTAAATGAAAATGTATGTTTTGTAGTTGTAAAGACCCGTAAGTCCGTACTCCTTGAATAGACACTAATCTCCATTGATTAATTCAAGATGAACGAAAATACGAACCCTTAGGGGTTTAAGAAAAATTTAGGAAAAGAAAAGAGAAGAAGAGAGAAGATAGAAAAAGGTAGAAGATAGAGGGAAAAGAAAAGAAGAAAAGAAAAAGAGAGAAAACAGAAAGAAAACAGAAGAACATCAGAATCTCACAATTCGCAGCGGAACAACATATAATAATAAATGAATAATCTTTAAACAAAGAACTATATCAGTTATTACATTACATCACATTTCATTACATCATATCATCATCAGAGTGTACAACAACAACAACAACAAACAGTGCAGCGGAAAAAGAAATACTATATAAGTAATACGCCATGCTATCCAGCTTGCTTCCAGCAACTCCAGAATATCCAGAATATCCTGATAAACCTTAACTCTTGACTGCCCGTGTGGAAATTGGTGGGCACCCAGAGTTTAGGAAGGAAAACAATAAACTCCAAGTCAGTCATGTGACTGGTGTGAGAACTCAAAACAGTTTATTTATCTTTAAAATCAAAATAGAGAGATATTTTTAAATTCAATTCGCAATGCTTTTAAAAATGAGACTACCATAAGGCCTCCCGCACACACACACATGCAAACGCAGAATCGGAGGAGATTTCTCCTTATGATAGTCAAAGATGCTTGATACGCATTAAAAAGAAGCATTTGATATTATTACTAGTGCATAGTGTAGGGAAAATCATTTCGAAAGTAGAATATAAATCTTAGCCAGCATAGACATTTCAAACTATGCCTACTATAGCTAACTATGTTCAATAGCAGGTTACCGCCACATTCCATAGCAGGTTATACAACTAAAACCGTACAAGTCACGTATTGTTTCTTTGGATTTCCAACAAATGGTCAGGCCAAGGAACTTCCCATTGCCACATGAGAATGCCTCTGGAAAGACATCCCCGAGAACCAAACCGGAACTCTGCCAACACAAGGCCGGGTTACCCCTAATTGGGTAACTACTGACACGAGCACGCCATTCCCCGATCGTAAACGACCTTTCTCACGGGATCCCGATAACCAACAACCACAAAGTAATAAATTCGTAGTAACCACATAGGTTAAATATCTGGGCTCCATACCATGATACCACCTCTATCCAGAAGGAAATGTACATACCCTAAAGGGTGCTACCCCTCATAACCTTGCCGCATCTTTCCTGTTTTGACCATTTCCGGGGTGTGAGGTTCGACGAAGTCACGTCCACAAAAACATACTTTATACAAAAGCCATGCTTTGGGTCAACAAATGATCAACACAATGATCACCAAGATAGACGATCAAATAAATGATCCTATCACAATAATCAACACAATGATCATTTACAGCAACACTCAGCATGTCACATTACCAAATTGGGAATATATCGCTGATAACTTCAACTATATAACCTCTGAGCTCGTACGTCTCAGAGAAGGGTGTTGAGCTAAAAGAATAAATTCTCCGCCACCAACAGAAATATATTTGAAAGAAATCGGCTTTATATCTCAACTTGTAATGTCAGACATACAATCCATACAAGTCTGTTCCGGGATCGAACAAAATCGAAGGCACTTACAAAGAAGTCCTTGCAATCCGGATATTCACAATCCTGATCGGATTTCCCATCACTTAGGGAGTCTCTATACCGCTGCAACTCAGTGCAGAGACAATCGACAGGTCATCCTATCGCTCTCGCAAATACCGGGTCTTCAACACCGATCTTCAATGCAATTATAACGACGTATCACATATTCGGAATGGGTTATACGACCCCATGGTCCTTTCCCGGTTAACCCGAATAGTGAGCGCTTATTTAAAAATAAGTGTGGCATTCACATTCAACAAATCACATCAATTACCCATTCAAAGGGAAATATTGATAGTCGGTTATTGAACTATCACTGGACATGCACACATCACCAGTTTCCAAATAATTTTCCAAATTATTTATTTCACAAAATATCTTTACAAGATATATTATTTCATACTTCAAAAATAAATCAATATTTATTTTTAAACCAATACCACTTTCTTTTATAAATTCCTTAGTGAATTTACATTCCAAAAATATCTATGAATATTCGATTTCAATTATTCATTTCAATATTTCTTTTCAATTTATCTTTAAAAAGATAAATTCTCAAAATATTCACTTTATATTGGAAAACATTTCCATACTTATTTATTCATAAGTAATTCACAATTTTTTATTTATTTTCAACACTTGGAAAATATTCAATATACTTCAATCGAGATTAAGTATATATTTCATTCTTTAAGGAAATCATTCTCTTAAACATATTTATTTGGGCCAAAACGAATGTTACATAAAATATCGTTACGACAACCCAAATTCACTAGTATAGGGATTCGAAATTAAAATAGATATATAAATCCCAATACTATACAAAACATTTCCTTTCGGAAATCATTTACTATAACAACAGTGTTATAGTCTACTATTTCCTTCTATTTCTCGAAAACGTCTATTTCAACAATAAATGTCGAAATCTATGGTTTCGAATCTCAACACAATTAAAACATCGTTAGATCGTTTTAATTCTATTTCAAATATCACATTCAAAACAATTTCTTTAACATATTATTCACTATTCAAAAACGTGAATATACAACATTAACAATTTCATCACTTCTATTCATTTTATTTCAAAGGATTTTTCACAGTCAAAAACGTGAATATAACTCCATTAATAGGTTTCAACAAATTTTCTTGTCAAAATAAGTCATTTGCGAATTTATAAAACAACGTTTATAAATCCCATTTCTATTTATTTATAAAAACTTCCTTTTTATAAATTCTTTTATTAACCTATTCCAGTTTATAACTCAATTATAAACTAAAAGTTCATATTATAAGTTAAATACTTATAAAACGATTATTTTACAAAATCGTTCTTTCAAAGACTTTCCAAATCATAAATCTTATAACTTATAAGATTCATTTATTTATCCAAAACTCGTTCTTTCAATAACTTTATAAATTTTGTAAACCTACTGTTTATAAAATTCCATTTATAACTTCACTGTTTAAAATTCTATAAATTCCATTCAATTATGAAATTCATTTTCACTTCATTCAAACACTTATAAAAGCTCGTTTTATAATTTCAATATCTCAGTTTATAAATATCCATTTATAAATCTCTTAATATAAATCAATTTATATTATCCTTTTAAAACGTCTTTAATCTCCTTTATTATTTCACCATTTTTATTCATAAAATAATCAAATTTTATATATCCTATATTTAAACTTTTCGCAATAATTCTAAAATATCTCGATTAAACTATTTTATAAAATTATTAGCATCGTATTCTCAAAAATCAGTTTTTAACTATATTTCTCAAAAATCATAATTTTTATAACATTAAAAATTATAACGTTTATTTATTTAAAATGGATCAATTCCAAAATTATTTTATAAAACGTATACTTTCTAAAATCACTTTAAAATCATTTTAAAATCCCAAAATCTGGGTCCAATGATGCTACATACCAAATAGTCAATCACGACAACAACGATATCATATATCGATATGATAATCAACGAATATCAAAATATCCATAATCAAATAAATACTGTTGAGGAATCCAGTTGGATTCCTCCAACCTGTTTTCCTGCATCCACAAACATTAGCACAATACCAATTTCGCTCCAGTACGAAATTATCGCGGTATATGTTCTTATTAAATATTATCCGCTTAATAACGGCGCAATAGGGTCTCATCCGCTAAACAAAAAATGCGGGAAATCAATAACTCCAATATATACATATGCCAATATATATATATTGCTATTATATATAATACCAATTTCACTGTTTATGAAATATTCGCGGTATATGTTTTTATTAAATAACATCCGCTTACTAACGGCGTATAATGTCTATTTTAACAATCAATAGATATTCATCAACATTCAAACATGCATTCAAATATTTTAAATCTAACTATTTAAAATAAAATCGAAACTGATTCGATTGAGTGAGAAGTTCTCACCTTGATTTTAAATTCCGTTTTAGCGATTTATTTCGAATAAAATTAAACGTGCGTTTAATTTTACCCAAAATTCTCACTAACTCCAAACGACTCCAAACCAACTCCATCGCGTAGTGCTCGTCCATACGATTCCAACGCAACTGGTTTCGCGCGTTTTCGACCTCGTATGAAAAAGTTATGAATTTTTGAAGTTTGTACACGATTTATATAAACTATTACAACATAAATAAACCTAACTTTTAATCACAGCCATAGGATCCTTCATCATGCAAATCTGGCCGTCCCCTACCTTCATCTCCCTCACGCATTATCTACAGGTATACACGCACAAACCGAACCCATCTCAACAATTTAGGGTTTAAATTTTTGATCACCACACTCCACTTCGACACGATCAGGAAGTTCCATCGCGAAGAGCACGACGAGAATGACACTCGGCCCAAGGAGCTTGAAGCTCGGCCCCCTCTAGTGCCTAGGGTTGCATGCGCAACCTGCAGCATACGGCCCCCCTAGCTCCCTCCTCGCGACACCATATTCGATCATAACCGTTGAATCTCTAGCTCTCATCGCCCTCTTCAATTCTCTAGTTGAAACCTAAGGCTAATTGTCGACGGATTTGGAGTAATCGAGGGAGGAAAGTCGAACGTTTCTGGCCATTGATGAATAAAGAGGCGGCTGTATAAACTAGGGTTTGATTTTCTTTTTCTTTTTATTTGTGAGGGTTGTGGTGCTATTTATAGGAAAAATTCGAACACTATTCATCCGGAAATTCCGAACTCCGATTTACGCGCCGTAACCAGCGTTTCTAGGGTTTACCCCGCGTTCCAGACACAATGAAACAGGTTTCGGAAGCTAATTCGGACATCTGTGCGAGTTATGGCTGTAAACGCTCAATTTGAATTAAACCGATTTAAGCGATTTTCTAGGCGTTTTAATTTGTACCGGACAAACGATAAATCCAATTGACTTGAAATTTGAAACCTTACAATAATATCACATTACGCATCCGATGAAACTAGTTTCGTCGAAATCCGAGACTTTTTGAAAAATGGCTATTTTCACTCGTCAAATTAAAATTAAAAACAATACGATGCGTTTCAAGCTGCCACGATCAAACGATAACTCCGATTGACACGAAAATTGAAATCCGGTAATAACTAACTATTACGGATCCAATGGAACTGGTTTCGTTCAATTCTGAGACTGTTCAAAAATTGACTATTTTCACTAGTCGATTTAAATATTAAAATATTCAATTTTCACAAATAAACTTTTAATTCGATTTTAAAAGTTCTAAAATATCGTTCTAACTTCCATATGATAAAATAAAATTTTACAAATCATTTTCAATCATATTTAACCCAATTTTCAATTATTTCCATAATTTAACATATTAAATTATCGATTTAATAATCCAATTAAATCCAATAATTCAAATAAAAATTTATTCGACTTATAAATTCACTTATTAATATTTAAAATTAATTAAATACTCAAATTTTAAATTAATAAAAATTCTGTGTCGTTACAATCTTCCCCACTTAAAAGAATTTCGTCCTCGAAATTACAAGTAAGAAAAGTTACAGAATCTATTAATTTTCCAAAATCCATAATTAATACTTCTTACCATAACTTACTAAATTTTCAAATCATACTTAGTTATCTTTTCAAAAACAACTACTATTGTTTAACTTTCAACTTCAAATCAAAGTTTAAAGTTTTCAAAATTTTCCAAATTTTCTCAAAATTTTTCTAACGCCTTAAATTTCCGGAAAAATTCGCCATAGTCTCCTTTGCGCGGCTCGATCTGAAAAAAATGACAGTATATATATCACAAATATACATCTCATCAAGTAATGAGGCATCCCGAAGGGAAAAAAAGTGTAAAAGTACGATATTTAATCCGAGATATGTACCTTATATTTTATTAGCAAGCATATACGGCTAATATAGCGCGAAAGCGAGCTCCAAATGCGAAGCAAACGCGATCCGCACCTACTAAACACTCAACAAACAACATGAGAATCATGCATATAGATAATAGTATCAATATACAACATATAGTAACTGAAACAAAAGCAACAAATGCAAACGTCAACCAATTATTATTCAACTAACATCCATAACCAATAAATATTCATTCATATTTTCATTAATATTCAATGAATTGGTTTTCAATTTAATTTATTCTCAACTAGTTTATATTCACGAATTCATATTCAAGTTGGTTCACTTCCAAATCAAATTCAATTCTATTCAAATTTATTTACTTCTAATTTGAATTCAATTACATAGCTTTAAATTTCACTAATTCACTTTCATTAATACTTAATGAATTATATACAATCAATCAACTAACAATCATATATCAACCAATGTATATTAATTACAACCAAATTCTTTTGCTTACAATTGGTTTAATTTAATTGATTTTCATTCAATTATTCAACTTTCTAATAACATTAGATTTTAATGAATTAACACTTATATTCATTATTTCATTCCAATTTATTCACATTCAATTGATTTACATTCAATTTATTAATTCAATTCAATTATAAAAGTTGAATTTCATTTATATAACTCAAGTTCACATTTATCACTTCACTTTATTATTTTACTTGGATACTAATATCAACTTCATTCAACATCAATTAAGTTATACTTCCATTTAACTTTAAATTCATTTTTATTTACTACTCATATTCATAAATATATTCATTAGTTTCACTTCTCATATATAAGTTTATTTCACAATTGTAAATCACTTTAATTATAATTCAATTCTTATAATTCTTTTTACTTATACAATTATTCTTTTATTTAGATTATTCAAACAACTAAACAATCAACTTATATACACTTTTATAATTCTGAAAAATTATTTCTTTATATATAAAATATACTCAAGTAAAATTATTTCATTTACCCAATTTTAAACAATACTGTGTCGAATTGTTCTGTACAAGTGTTTAGAGATCCCTATCAACAACGTTAATTACTCGTATTAACTAGAATCTATATACCACTCAACAAACTAATCATCACAATATAAAACAATTTTATATTCACTAACAAATACGCTCTCATAGCTATTATTACTCTCAAACTCAATCTAGAGTACTGCTGACTCTATCTCTAATGAGTAATACCCAACAGAACCATGGTTGTCGCTTAACCATAAGCTCCGATACCAAATGTAAAGACCCGGAGGTAGCGGTCACAACCGGTAGGCTTTTCAACCATCCCAGCCCCACCGTGGCTTACACTGGTACCCTAGACTTGCTTTTACGGCCAGCCTCTCGACTGTCTCAGGTTACACCTAACCAACCCCCTAAAAGAGGATGTGTGGGAGTAAGAGTCTCCCGTTCGCCACCTAACCGCGAAGCGAGAACCCCCCATCACATAGCCCAAAGCTTAACAAGACTGGTGTGAGAACTCAAAACAGTTTATTTATCTTTAAAATCAAAATAGAGAGATATTTTTAAATTCAATTCGCAATGCTTTTAAAAATGAGACTACCATAAGGCCTCCCGCACACACACACATGCAAATGCAGAATCAGAGGAGATTTCTCCTTATGATAGTCAAAGATGCTTGATACGCACTAAAAAGAAGCATTTGATATTATTACTAGTGCATAGTGTAGGGAAAATCATTTCGAAAGTAGAATATAAATCTTAGCCAGCATAGACATTTCGAACTATGCCTACTATAGCTAACTATGTTCAATAGCAGGTTGCCGCCACATTCCATAGCAGGTTATACAACTAAAACCGTACAAGTCACGTATTGTTTCTTTGGATTTCCAACAAATGGTCAGGCCAAGGAACTTCCCATTGCCACATGAGAATGCCTCTGGAAAGACATCCCCGAGAACCAAACCGGAACTCTGCCAACACAAGGCCGGGTTACCCCTAACTGGGTAACTACTGACACGAGCACGCCATTCCCCGATCGTAAACGACCTTTCTCACGGGATCCCGATAACCAACAACCACAAAGTAATAAATTCGTAGTAACCACATAGGTTAAATATCTGGGCTCCATACCATGATACCACCTCTATCCAGAAGGAAATGTACATACCCTAAAGGGTGCTACCCCTCATAACCTTGCCGCATCTTTCTTTTTTTGACCATTTCCGGGGTGTGAGGTTCGACGAAGTCACGTCCACAAAAACATACTTTATACAAAAGCCATGCTTTGGGTCAACAAATGATCAACACAATGATCACCAAGATAGACGATCAAATAAATGATCCTATCACAATAATCAACACAATGATCATTTACAGCAACACTCAGCATGTCACATTACCAAATTGGAAATATATCGCTGATAACTTCAACTATATAACCTCTGAGCTCGTACGTCTCAGAGAAGGGTGTTGAGCTAAAAGAATAAATTCTCCGCCACCAACAGAAATATATTTGAAAGAAATCGGCTTTATATCTCAACTTGTAATGTCAGACATACAATCCATACAAGTCTGTTCCGGGATCGAACAAAATCGAAGGCACTTACAAAGAAGTCCTTGCAATCCGGATATTCACAATCCTGATCGGATTTCCCATCACTTAGGGAGTCTCTATACCGCTGCAACTCAGTGCAGAGACAATCGACAGGTCATCCTATCGCTCTCGCAAATACCGGGTCTTCAACACCGATCTTCAATGCAATTATAACGACGTATCACATATTCGGAATGGGTTATACGACCCCATGGTCCTTTCCCGGTTAACCCGAATAGTGAGCGCTTATTTAAAAATAAGTGTGGCATTCACATTCAACAAATCACATCAATTACCCATTCAAAGGGAAATATTGATAGTCGGTTATTGAACTATCACTGGACATGCACACATCACCAGTTTCCAAATAATTTTCCAAATTATTTATTTCACAAAATATCTTTACAAGATATATTATTTCATACTTCAAAAATAAATCAATATTTATTTTAAACCAATCCCACTTTCTTTTATAAATTCCTTAGTGAATTTACATTCCAAAAATATCTATGAATATTCGATTTCAATTATTCATTTCAATATTTCTTTTCAATTTATCTTTAAAAAGATAAATTCTCAAAATATTCACTTTATATTAGAAAACATTTCCATACTTATTTATTCATAAGTAATTCACAATTTTTTATTTATTTTCAACACTTGGAAAATATTCAATATACTTCAATCGAGATTAAGTATATATTTCATTCTTTAAGGAAATCATTCTCTTAAACATATTTGGGCCAAAACGAATGTTACATAAAATATCGTTACGACAACCCAAATTCACTAGTATAGGGATTCGAAATTAAAATAGATATATAAATCCCAATACTATACAAAACATTTCCTTTCGGAAATCATTTACTATAACAACAGTGTTATAGTCTACTATTTCCTTCTATTTCTCGAAAACGTCTATTTCAACAATAAATGTCGAAATCTATGGTTTCGAATCTCAACACAATTAAAACATCGTTAGATCGTTTTAATTCTATTTCAAATATCACATTCAAAACAATTTCTTTAACATATTATTCACTATTCAAAAACGTGAATATACTACATTAACAATTTCATCACTTCTATTCATTTTATTTCAAAGGATTTTTCACAGTCAAAAACGTGAATATAACTCCATTAATAGGTTTCAACAAATTTTCTTGTCAAAATAAGTCATTTGCGAATTTATAAAACAACGTTTATAAATCCCATTTCTATTTATTTATAAAAACTTCCTTTTTATAAATTCTTTTATTAACCTATTCCAGTTTATAACTCAATTATAAACTAAAAGTTCATATTATAAGTTAAATACTTATAAAACGATTATTTTACAAAATCGTTCTTTCAAAGACTTTCCAAATCGTAAATCTTATAACTTATAAGATTCATTTATTTATCCAAAATTCGTTCTTTCAATAACTTTATAAATTTTGTAAACCTACTGTTTATAAAATTCCATTTATAACTTCACTGTTTAAAATTCTATAAATTCCATTCAATTATGAAATTCATTTTCACTTCATTCAAACACTTATAAAAGCTCGTTTTATAATTTCAATATCTCAGTTTATAAATATCCATTTATAAATCTCTTAATATAAATCAATTTATATTATCCTTTTAAAACGTCTTTAATCTCCTCTATTATTTCACCATTTTTATTCATAAAATAATCAAATTTTATATATCCTATATTTAAACTTTTCGCAATAATTCTAAAATATCTCGATTAAACTATTTTATAAAATTATTAGCATCGTATTCTCAAAAATCAGTTTTTAACTATATTTCTCAAAAATCATAATTTTTATAACATTAAAATTTATAACGTTTATTTATTTAAAATGGATCAATTCCAAAATTATTTTATAAAACGTATACTTTCTAAAATCACTTTAAAATCATTTTAAAATCCCAAAATCTGGGTCCAATGATGCTACATACCAAATAGTCAATCACGACAACAACGATATCATATATCGATATGATAATCAACGAATATCAAAATATCCATAATCAAATAAATACTGTTGAGGAATCCAGTTGGATTCCTCCAACCTATTTTCCTGTATCCACAAACATTAGCACAATACCAATTTCGCTCCAGTACGAAATTATCGCGGTATATGTTCTTATTAAATATTATCCGCTTAATAACGGCGCAATAGGGTCTCATCCGCTAAACAAAAAATGCGGGAAATCAATAACTCCAATATATACATATGCCAATATATATATATTGCTATTACATATAATACCAATTTCACTGTTTATGAAATATTCGCGGTATATGTTTTTATTAAATAACATCCGCTTACTAACGGCGTATAATGTCTATTTTAACAATCAATAGATATTCATCAACATTCAAACATGCATTCAAATATTTTAAATCTAACTATTTAAAATAAAATCGAAACTGATTCGATTGAGTGAGAAGTTCTCACCTTGATTTTAAATTCCGTTTTAGCGATTTATTTCGAATAAAATTAAACGTGCGTTTAATTTTACCCAAAATTCTCACTAACTCCAAACGACTCCAAACCAACTCCATCGCGTAGTGCTCGTCCATACGATTCCAACGCAACTAGTTTCGCACGTTTTCGACCTCGTATGAAAAAGTTATGAATTTTTGAAGTTTATACACGATTTATATAAACTATTACAACATAAATAAACCTAACTTTTAATCACAGCCATAGGATCCTTCATCATGCAAATCTGGCCGTCCCCTACCTTCATCTCCCTCACGCATTATCTACAGGTATACACGCACAAACCGAACCCATCTCAACAATTTAGGGTTTAAATTTTTGATCACCACACTCCACTTCGACACGATCAGGAAGTTCCATCGCGAAGAGCACGACGAGAATGACACTCGGCCCAAGGAGCTTGAAGCTCGGCCCCCTCTAGTGCCTAGGGTTGCGTGCGCAACCTGCAGCATACGGCCCCCCTAGCTCCCTCCTCGCGACACCATATTCGATCATAACCGTTGAATCTCTAGCTCTCATCGCCCTCTTCAATTCTCTAGTTGAAACCTAAGGCTAATTGTCGACGGATTTGGAGTAATCGAGGGAGGAAGGTCGAACGTTTCTGGCCATTGATGAATAAAGAGGCGGCTGTATAAACTAGGGTTTGATTTTCTTTTTCTTTTTATTTGTGAGGGTTGTGGTGCTATTTATAGGAAAAATTCGAACACTATTCATCCGGAAATTCCGAACTCCGATTTACGCGCCGTAACCAGCGTTTCTAGGGTTTACCCCGCGTTCCAGACACAATGGAACAGGTTTCGGAAGCTAATTCGGACATCTGTGCGAGTTATGGCTGTAAACGCTCAATTTGAATTAAACCGATTTAAGCGATTTTCTAGGCGTTTTAATTTGTACCGGACAAACGATAAATCCAATTGACTTGAAATTTGAAACCTTACAATAATATCACATTACGGATCCGATGAAACTAGCTTCGTCGAAATCCGAGACTTTTTGAAAAATGGCTATTTTCACTCGTCAAATTAAAATTAAAAACAATACGATGCGTTTCAAGCTGCCACGATCAAACGATAACTCCGATTGACACGAAAATTGAAATCCGGTAATAACTAACTATTACGGATCCAATGGAACTGGTTTCGTTCAATTCTGAGACTGTTCAAAAATTGACTATTTTCACTAGTCGATTTAAATATTAAAATATTCAATTTTCACAAATAAACTTTTAATTCGATTTTAAAAGTTCTAAAATATCGTTCTAACTTCCATATGATAAAATAAAATTTTACAAATCATTTTCAATCATATTTAACCCAATTTTCAATTATTTCCATAATTTAACATATTAAATTATCGATTTAATAATCCAATTAAATCCAATAATTCAAATAAAAATTTATTCGACTTATAAATTCACTTATTAATATTTAAAATTAATTAAATATTCAAATTTTAAATTAATAAAAATTCTGGGTCGTTACAATCTTCCCCACTTAAAAGAATTTCGTCCTCGAAATTACAAGTAAGAAAAGTTACAGAATCTATTAATTTTTCAAAATCCATAATTAATACTTCTTACCATAACTTACTAAGTTTTCAAATCATACTTAGTTATCTTTTCAAAAACAACTACTATTGTTTAACTTTCAACTTCAAATCAAAGTTTAAAGTTTTCAAAATTTTCCAAATTTTCTCAAAATTTTTCTAACGCCTTAAATTTCCGGAAAAATTCGCCATAGTCTCCTTTGCGCGGCTCGATCTGAAAAAAATGACAGTATATATATCACAAATATACATCTCATCAAGTAATGAGGCATCCCGAAGGGAAAAAAAGTGTAAAAGTACGATATTTAATCCGAGATATGTACCTTATATTTTATTAGCAAGCATATACGGCTAATATAGCGCGAAAGCGAGCTCCAAATGCGAAGCAAACGCGATCCGCACCTACTAAACACTCAACAAACAACATGAGAATCATGCATATAGATAATAGTATCAATATACAACATATAGTAACTGAAAAAAAAGCAACAAATGCAAACGTCAACCAATTATTATTCAACTAACATCCATAACCAATAAATATTCATTCATATTTTCATTAATATTCAATGAATTGGTTTTCAATTTAATTTATTCTCAACTAGTTTATATTCACGAATTCATATTCAAGTTGGTTCACTTCCAAATCAAATTCAATTCTATTCAAATTTATTTACTTCTAATTTGAATTCAATTACATAGCTTTAAATTTCACTAATTCACTTTCATTAATACTTAATGAATTATATACAATCAATCAACTAACAATCATATATCAACCAATGTATATTAATTACAACCAAATTCTTTTGCTTACAATTGGTTTAATTTAATTGATTTTCATTCAATTATTCAACTTTCTAATAACATTAGATTTTAATGAATTAACACTTATATTCATTATTTCATTCCAATTTATTCACATTCAATTGATTTACATTCAATTTATTAATTCAATTCAATTATAAAAGTTGAATTTCATTTATATAACTCAAGTTCACATTTATCACTTCACTTTATTATTTTACTTGGATACTAATATCAACTTCATTCAACATCAATTAAGTTATACTTCCATTTAACTTTAAATTCATTTTTATTTACTACTCATATTCATAAATATATTCATTAGTTTCACTTCTCATATATAAGTTTATTTCACAATTGTAAATCACTTTAATTATAATTCAATTCTTATAATTCTTTTTACTTATACAATTATTCTTTTATTTAGATTATTCAAACAACTAAACAATCAACTTATATACACTTTTATAATTCTGAAAAATTATTTCTTTATATATAAAATATACTCAAGTAAAATTATTTCATTTACCCAATTTTAAACAATACTGTGTCGAATTGTTCTGTACAAGTGTTTAGAGATCCCTATCAACAGCGTTAATTACTCGTATTAACTAGAATCTATATACCACTCAACAAACTAATCATCACAATATAAAACAATTTTATATTCACTAACAAATACGCTCTCATAGCTATTATTACTCTCAAACTCAATCTAGAGTACTGCTGACTCTATCTCTAATGAGTAATACCCAACAGAACCATGGTTGTCGCTTAACCATAAGCTCCGATACCAAATGTAAAGACCCGGAGGTAGCGGTCACAACCGGTAGGCTTTTCAACCATCCCAGCCCCACCGTGGCTTACACTGGTACCCTAGACTTGCTTTTACGGCCAGCCTCTCGACTGTCTCAGGTTACACCTAACCAACCCCCTAAAAGAGGATGTGTGGGAGTAAGAGTCTCCCGTTCGCCACCTAACCGCGAAGCGAGAACCCCCCATCACATAGCCCAAAGCTTAACAAGACTGGTGTGAGAACTCAAAACAGTTTATTTATCTTTAAAATCAAAATAGAGAGATATTTTTAAATTCAATTCGCAATGCTTTTAAAAATGAGACTACCATAAGGCCTCCCGCACACACACACATGCAAATGCAGAATCAGAGGAGATTTCTCCTTATGATAGTCAAAGATGCTTGATACGCACTAAAAAGAAGCATTTGATATTATTACTAGTGCATAGTGTAGGGAAAATCATTTCGAAAGTAGAATATAAATCTTAGCCAGCATAGACATTTCGAACTATGCCTACTATAGCTAACTATGTTCAATAGCAGGTTGCCGCCACATTCCATAGCAGGTTATACAACTAAAACCGTACAAGTCACGTATTGTTTCTTTGGATTTCCAACAAATGGTCAGGCCAAGGAACTTCCCATTGCCACATGAGAATGCCTCTGGAAAGACATCCCCGAGAACCAAACCGGAACTCTGCCAACACAAGGCCGGGTTACCCCTAACTGGGTAACTACTGACACGAGCACGCCATTCCCCGATCGTAAACGACCTTTCTCACGGGATCCCGATAACCAACAACCACAAAGTAATAAATTCGTAGTAACCACATAGGTTAAATATCTGGGCTCCATACCATGATACCACCTCTATCCAGAAGGAAATGTACATACCCTAAAGGGTGCTACCCCTCATAACCTTGCCGCATCTTTCTTTTTTTGACCATTTCCGGGGTGTGAGGTTCGACGAAGTCACGTCCACAAAAACATACTTTATACAAAAGCCATGCTTTGGGTCAACAAATGATCAACACAATGATCACCAAGATAGACGATCAAATAAATGATCCTATCACAATAATCAACACAATGATCATTTACAGCAACACTCAGCATGTCACATTACCAAATTGGAAATATATCGCTGATAACTTCAACTATATAACCTCTGAGCTCGTACGTCTCAGAGAAGGGTGTTGAGCTAAAAGAATAAATTCTCCGCCACCAACAGAAATATATTTGAAAGAAATCGGCTTTATATCTCAACTTGTAATGTCAGACATACAATCCATACAAGTCTGTTCCGGGATCGAACAAAATCGAAGGCACTTACAAAGAAGTCCTTGCAATCCGGATATTCACAATCCTGATCGGATTTCCCATCACTTAGGGAGTCTCTATACCGCTGCAACTCAGTGCAGAGACAATCGACAGGTCATCCTATCGCTCTCGCAAATACCGGGTCTTCAACACCGATCTTCAATGCAATTATAACGACGTATCACATATTCGGAATGGGTTATACGACCCCATGGTCCTTTCCCGGTTAACCCGAATAGTGAGCGCTTATTTAAAAATAAGTGTGGCATTCACATTCAACAAATCACATCAATTACCCATTCAAAGGGAAATATTGATAGTCGGTTATTGAACTATCACTGGACATGCACACATCACCAGTTTCCAAATAATTTTCCAAATTATTTATTTCACAAAATATCTTTACAAGATATATTATTTCATACTTCAAAAATAAATCAATATTTATTTTTAAACCAATCCCACTTTCTTTTATAAATTCCTTAGTGAATTTACATTCCAAAAATATCTATGAATATTCGATTTCAATTATTCATTTCAATATTTCTTTTCAATTTATCTTTAAAAAGATAAATTCTCAAAATATTCACTTTATATTAGAAAACATTTCCATACTTATTTATTCATAAGTAATTCACAATTTTTTATTTATTTTCAACACTTGGAAAATATTCAATATACTTCAATCGAGATTAAGTATATATTTCATTCTTTAAGGAAATCATTCTCTTAAACATATTTATTTGGGCCAAAACGAATGTTACATAAAATATCGTTACGACAACCCAAATTCACTAGTATAGGGATTCGAAATTAAAATAGATATATAAATCCCAATACTATACAAAACATTTCCTTTCGGAAATCATTTACTATAACAACAGTGTTATAGTCTACTATTTCCTTCTATTTCTCGAAAACGTCTATTTCAACAATAAATGTCGAAATCTATGGTTTCGAATCTCAACACAATTAAAACATCGTTAGATCGTTTTAATTCTATTTCAAATATCACATTCAAAACAATTTCTTTAACATATTATTCACTATTCAAAAACGTGAATATACTACATTAACAATTTCATCACTTCTATTCATTTTATTTCAAAGGATTTTTCACAGTCAAAAACGTGAATATAACTCCATTAATAGGTTTCAACAAATTTTCTTGTCAAAATAAGTCATTTGCGAATTTATAAAACAACGTTTATAAATCCCATTTCTATTTATTTATAAAAACTTCCTTTTTATAAATTCTTTTATTAACCTATTCCAGTTTATAACTCAATTATAAACTAAAAGTTCATATTATAAGTTAAATACTTATAAAACGATTATTTTACAAAATCGTTCTTTCAAAGACTTTCCAAATCATAAATCTTATAACTTATAAGATTCATTTATTTATCCAAAATTCGTTCTTTCAATAACTTTATAAATTTTGTAAACCTACTGTTTATAAAATTCCATTTATAACTTCACTGTTTAAAATTCTATAAATTCCATTCAATTATGAAATTCATTTTCACTTCATTCAAACACTTATAAAAGCTCGTTTTATAATTTCAATATCTCAGTTTATAAATATCCATTTATAAATCTCTTAATATAAATCAATTTATATTATCCTTTTAAAACGTCTTTAATCTCCTTTATTATTTCACCATTTTTATTCATAAAATAATCAAATTTTATATATCCTATATTTAAACTTTTCGCAATAATTCTAAAATATCTCGATTAAACTATTTTATAAAATTATTAGCATCGTATTCTCAAAAATCAGTTTTTAACTATATTTCTCAAAAATCATAATTTTTATAACATTAAAATTTATAACGTTTATTTATTTAAAATGGATCAATTCCAAAATTATTTTATAAAACGTATACTTTCTAAAATCACTTTAAAATCATTTTAAAATCCCAAAATCTGGGTCCAATGATGCTACATACCAAATAGTCAATCACGACAACAACGATATCATATATCGATATGATAATCAACGAATATCAAAATATCCATAATCAAATAAATACTGTTGAGGAATCCAGTTGGATTCCTCCAACCTATTTTCCTGCATCCACAAACATTAGCACAATACCAATTTCGCTCCAGTACGAAATTATCGCGGTATATGTTCTTATTAAATATTATCCGCTTAATAACGGCGCAATAGGGTCTCATCCGCTAAACAAAAAATGCGGGAAATCAATAACTCCAATATATACATATGCCAATATATATATATTGCTATTACATATAATACCAATTTCACTGTTTATGAAATATTCGCGGTATATGTTTTTATTAAATAACATCCGCTTACTAACGGCGTATAATGTCTATTTTAACAATCAATAGATATTCATCAACATTCAAACATGCATTCAAATATTTTAAATCTAACTATTTAAAATAAAATCGAAACTGATTCGATTGAGTGAGAAGTTCTCACCTTGATTTTAAATTCCGTTTTAGCGATTTATTTCGAATAAAATTAAACGTGCGTTTAATTTTACCCAAAATTCTCACTAACTCCAAACGACTCCAAACCAACTCCATCGCGTAGTGCTCGTCCATACGATTCCAACGCAACTAGTTTCGCACGTTTTCGACCTCGTATGAAAAAGTTATGAATTTTTGAAGTTTATACACGATTTATATAAACTATTACAACATAAATAAACCTAACTTTTAATCACAGCCATAGGATCCTTCATCATGCAAATCTGGCCGTCCCCTACCTTCATCTCCCTCACGCATTATCTACAGGTATACACGCACAAACCGAACCCATCTCAACAATTTAGGGTTTAAATTTTTGATCACCACACTCCACTTCGACACGATCAGGAAGTTCCATCGCGAAGAGCACGACGAGAATGACACTCGGCCCAAGGAGCTTGAAGCTCGGCCCCCTCTAGTGCCTAGGGTTGCGTGCGCAACCTGCAGCATACGGCCCCCCTAGCTCCCTCCTCGCGACACCATATTCGATCATAACCGTTGAATCTCTAGCTCTCATCGCCCTCTTCAATTCTCTAGTTGAAACCTAAGGCTAATTGTCGACGGATTTGGAGTAATCGAGGGAGGAAGGTCGAACGTTTCTGGCCATTGATGAATAAAGAGGCGGCTGTATAAACTAGGGTTTGATTTTCTTTTTCTTTTTATTTGTGAGGGTTGTGGTGCTATTTATAGGAAAAATTCGAACACTATTCATCCGGAAATTCCGAACTCCGATTTACGCGTCGTAACCAGCGTTTCTAGGGTTTACCCCGCGTTCCGGACACAATGGAACAGGTTTCGGAAGCTAATTCGGACATCTGTGCGAGTTATGGCTGTAAACGCTCAATTTGAATTAAACCGATTTAAGCGATTTTCTAGGCGTTTTAATTTGTACCGGACAAACGATAAATCCAATTGACTTGAAATTTGAAACCTTACAATAATATCACATTACGGATCCGATGAAACTGGTTTCGTCGAAATCCGAGACTTTTTGAAAAATGGCTATTTTCACTCGTCAAATTAAAATTAAAAACAATACGATGCGTTTCAAGCTTCCACGATCAAACGATAACTCCGATTGACACGAAAATTGAAATCCGGTAATAACTAACTATTACGGATCCAATGGAACTGGTTTTGTTCAATTCTGAGACTGTTCAAAAATTGACTATTTTCACTAGTCGATTTAAATATTAAAATATTCAATTTTCACAAATAAACTTTTAATTCGATTTTAAAAGTTCTAAAATATCATTCTAACTTCCATATGATAAAATAAAATTTTACAAATCATTTTTAATCATATTTAACCCAATTTTCAATTATTTCCATAATTTAACATATTAAATTATCGATTTAATAATCCAATTAAATCCAATAATTCAAATAAAAATTTATTCGACTTATAAATTCACTTATTAATATTTAAAATTAATTAAATATTCAAATTTTAAATTAATAAAAATTCTGTGTCGTTACAATCTTCCCCACTTAAAAGAATTTCGTCCTCGAAATTACAAGTAAGAAAAGTTACAGAATCTATTAATTTTCCAAAATCCATAATTAATACTTCTTACCATAACTTACTAAGTTTTCAAATCATACTTAGTTATCTTTTCAAAAACAACTACTATTGTTTAACTTTCAACTTCAAATCAAAGTTTAAAGTTTTCAAAATTTTCCAAATTTTCTCAAAATTTTTCTAACGCCTTAAATTTCCGGAAAAATTCGCCATAGTCTCCTTTGCGCGGCTCGATCCGAAAAAAAAATGACAGTATATATATCACAAATATACATCTCATCAAGTAATGAGGCATCCCGAAGGGAAAAAAAGTGTAAAAGTACGATATTTAATCCGAGATATGTACCTTATATTTTATTAGCAAGCATATACGGCTAATATAGCGCGAAAGCGAGCTCCAAATGCGAAGCAAACGCGATCCGCACCTACTAAACACTCAACAAACAACATGAGAATCATGCATATAGATAATAGTATCAATATACAACATATAGTAACTGAAACAAAAGCAACAAATGCAAACGTCAACCAATTATTATTCAACTAACATCCATAACCAATAAATATTCATTCATATTTTCATTAATATTCAATGAATTGGTTTTCAATTTAATTTATTCTCAACTAGTTTATATTCACGAATTCATATTCAAGTTGGTTCACTTCCAAATCAAATTCAATTCTATTCAAATTTATTTACTTCTAATTTGAATTCAATTACATAGCTTTAAATTTCACTAATTCACTTTCATTAATACTTAATGAATTATATACAATCAATCAACTAACAATCATATATCAACCAATGTATATTAATTACAACCAAATTCTTTTGCTTACAATTGGTTTAATTCAATTGATTTTCATTCAATTATTCAACTTTCTAATAACATTAGATTTTAATGAATTAACACTTATATTCATTATTTCATTCCAATTTATTCACATTCAATTGATTTACATTCAATTTATTAATTCAATTCAATTATAAAAGTTGAATTTCATTTATATAACTCAAGTTCACATTTATCACTTCACTTTATTATTTTACTTGGATACTAATATCAACTTCATTCAACATCAATTAAGTTATACTTCCATTTAACTTTAAATTCATTTTTATTTACTACTCATATTCATAAATATATTCATTAGTTTCACTTCTCATATATAAGTTTATTTCACAATTGTAAATCACTTTAATTATAATTCAATTCTTATAATTCTTTTTACTTATACAATTATTCTTTTATTTAGATTATTCAAACAACTAAACAATCAACTTATATACACTTTTATAATTCTGAAAAATTATTTTTTTATATATAAAATATACTCAAGTAAAATTATTTCATTTACCCAATTTTAAACAATACTGTGTCGAATTGTTCTGTACAAGTGTTTAGAGATCCCTATCAACAACGTTAATTACTCGTATTAACTAGAATCTATATACCACTCAACAAACTAATCATCACAATATAAAACAATTTTATATTCACTAACAAATACGCTCTCATAGCTATTATTACTCTCAAACTCAATCTAGAGTACTGCTGACTCTATCTCTAATGAGTAATACCCAACAGAACCATGGTTGTCGCTTAACCATAAGCTCCGATACCAAATGTAAAGACCCGGAGGTAGCGGTCACAACCGGTAGGCTTTTCAACCATCCCAGCCCCACCGTGGCTTACACTGGTACCCCAGACTTGCTTTTACGGCCAGCCTCTCGACTGTCTCAGGTTACACCTAACCAACCCCCTAAAAGAGGATGTGTGGGAGTAAGAGTCTCCCGTTCGCCACCTAACCGCGAAGCGAGAACCCCCCATCACATAGCCCAAAGCTTAACAAGACTGGTGTGAGAACTCAAAACAGTTTATTTATCTTTAAAATCAAAATAGAGAGATATTTTTAAATTCAATTCGCAATGCTTTTAAAAATGAGACTACCATAAGGCCTCCCGCACACACACACATGCAAACGCAGAATCGGAGGAGATTTCTCCTTATGATAGTCAAAGATGCTTGATACGCATTAAAAAGAAGCATTTGATATTATTACTAGTGCATAGTGTAGGGAAAATCATTTCGAAAGTAGAATATAAATCTTAGCCAGCATAGACATTTCGAACTATGCCTACTATAGCTAACTATGTTCAATAGCAGGTTACCGCCACATTCCATAGCAGGTTATACAACTAAAACCGTATAAGTCACGTATTGTTTCTTTGGATTTCCAACAAATGGTCAGGCCAAGGAACTTCCCATTGCCACATGAGAATGCCTCTGGAAAGACATCCCCGAGAACCAAACCGGAACTCTGCCAACACAAGGCCGGGTTACCCCTAACTGGGTAACTACTGACACGAGCACGCCATTCCCCGATCGTAAACGACCTTTCTCACGGGATCCCGATAACCAACAACCACAAAGTAATAAATTCGTAGTAACCACATAGGTTAAATATCTGGGCTCCATACCATGATACCACCTCTATCCAGAAGGAAATGTACATACCCTAAAGGGTGCTACCCCTCATAACCTTGCCGCATCTTTCCTGTTTTGACCATTTCCGGGGTGTGAGGTTCGACGAAGTCACGTCCACAAAAACATACTTTATACAAAAGCCATGCTTTGGGTCAACAAATGATCAACACAATGATCACCAAGATAGACGATCAAATAAATGATCCTATCACAATAATCAACACAATGATCATTTACAGCAACACTCAGCATGTCACATTACCAAATTGGGAATATATCGCTGATAACTTCAACTATATAACCTCTGAGCTCGTACGTCTCAGAGAAGGGTGTTGAGCTAAAAGAATAAATTCTCCGCCACCAACAGAAATATATTTGAAAGAAATCGGCTTTATATCTCAACTTGTAATGTCAGACATACAATCCATACAAGTCTGTTTCGGGATCGAACAAAACCGAAGGCACTTACAAAGAAGTCCTTGCAATCCGGATATTCACAATCCTGATCGGATTTCCCATCACTTAGGGAGTCTCTATACCGCTGCAACTCAGTGCAGAGACAATCGACAGGTCATCCTATCGCTCTCGCAAATACCGGGTCTTCAACACCGATCTTCAATGCAATTATAACGACGTATCACATATTCGGAATGGGTTATACGACCCCATGGTCCTTTCCCGGTTAACCCGAATAGTGAGCGCTTATTTAAAAATAAGTGTGGCATTCACATTCAACAAATCACATCAATTACCCATTCAAAGGGAAATATTGATAGTCGGTTATTGAACTATCACTGGACATGCACACATCACCAGTTTCCAAATAATTTTCCAAATTATTTATTTCACAAAATATCTTTACAAGATATATTATTTCATACTTCAAAAATAAATCAATATTTATTTTTAAACCAATCCCACTTTCTTTTATAAATTCCTTAGTGAATTTACATTCCAAAAATATCTATGAATATTCGATTTCAATTATTCATTTCAATATTTCTTTTCAATTTATCTTTAAAAAGATAAATTCTCAAAATATTCACTTTATATTGGAAAACATTTCCATACTTATTTATTCATAAGTAATTCACAATTTTTTATTTATTTTCAACACTTGGAAAATATTCAATATACTTCAATCGAGATTAAGTATATATTTCATTCTTTAAGGAAATCATTCTCTTAAACATATTTATTTGGGCCAAAACGAATGTTACATAAAATATCGTTACGACAACCCAAATTCACTAGTATAGGGATTCGAAATTAAAATAGATATATAAATCCCAATACTATACAAAACATTTCCTTTCGGAAATCATTTACTATAACAACAGTGTTATAGTCTACTATTTCCTTCTATTTCTCGAAAACGTCTATTTCAACAATAAATGTCGAAATCTATGGTTTCGAATCTCAACACAATTAAAACATCGTTAGATCGTTTTAATTCTATTTCAAATATCACATTCAAAACAATTTCTTTAACATATTATTCACTATTCAAAAACGTGAATATACTACATTAACAATTTCATCACTTCTATTCATTTTATTTCAAAGGATTTTTCACAGTCAAAAACGTGAATATAACTCCATTAATAGGTTTCAACAAATTTTCTTGTCAAAATAAGTCATTTGCGAATTTATAAAACAACGTTTATAAATCCCATTTCTATTTATTTATAAAAACTTCCTTTTTATAAATTCTTTTATTAACCTATTCCAGTTTATAACTCAATTATAAACTAAAAGTTCATATTATAAGTTAAATACTTATAAAACGATTATTTTACAAAATCGTTCTTTCAAAGACTTTCCAAATCATATATCTTATAACTTATAAGATTCATTTATTTATCCAAAATTCGTTCTTTCAATAACTTTATAAATTTTGTAAACCTACTGTTTATAAAATTCCATTTATAACTTCACTGTTTAAAATTCTATAAATTCCATTCAATTATGAAATTCATTTTCACTTCATTCAAACACTTATAAAAGCTCGTTTTATAATTTCAATATCTCAGTTTATAAATATCCATTTATAAATCTCTTAATACAAATCAATTTATATTATCCTTTTAAAACGTCTTTAATCTCCTTTATTATTTCACCATTTTTATTCATAAAATAATCAAATTTTATATATCCTATATTTAAACTTTTCGCAATAATTCTAAAATATCTCGATTAAACTATTTTATAAAATTATTAGCATCGTATTCTCAAAAATCAGTTTTTAACTATATTTCTCAAAAATCATAATTTTTATAACATTAAAATTTATAACGTTTATTTATTTAAAATGGATCAATTCCAAAATTATTTTATAAAACGTATACTTTCTAAAATCACTTTAAAATCATTTTAAAATCCCAAAATCTGGGTCCAATGATGCTACATACCAAATAGTCAATCACGACAACAACGATATCATATATCGATATGATAATCAACGAATATCAAAATATCCATAATCAAATAAATACTGTTGAGGAATCCAGTTGGATTCCTCCAACCTGTTTTCCTGCATCCACAAACATTAGCACAATACCAATTTCGCTCCAGTACGAAATTATCGCGGTATATGTTCTTATTAAATATTATCCGCTTAATAACGGCGCAATAGGGTCTCATCCGCTAAACAAAAAATGCGGGAAATCAATAACTCCAATATATACATATGCCAATATATATATATTGCTATTATATATAATACCAATTTCACTGTTTATGAAATATTCGCGGTATATGTTTTTATTAAATAACATCCGCTTACTAACGGCGTATAATGTCTATTTTAACAATCAATAGATATTCATCAACATTCAAACATGCATTCAAATATTTTAAATCTAACTATTTAAAATAAAATCGAAACTGATTCGATTGAGTGAGAAGTTCTCACCTTGATTTTAAATTCCGTTTTAGCGATTTATTTCGAATAAAATTAAACGTGCGTTTAATTTTACCCAAAATTCTCACTAACTCCAAACGACTCCAAACCAACTCCATCGCGTAGTGCTCGTCCATACGATTCCAACGCAACTGGTTTCGCACATTTTTGACCTCGTATGAAAAAGTTATGAATTTTTGAAGTTTGTACACGATTTATATAAACTATTACAACATAAATAAACCTAACTTTTAATCACAGCCATAGGATCCTTCATCATGCAAATCTGGCCGTCCCCTACCTTCATCTCCCTCACGCATTATCTACAGGTATACACGCACAAACCGAACCCATCTCAACAATTTAGGGTTTAAATTTTTGATCACCACACTCCACTTCGACATGATCAGGAAGTTCCATCGCGAAGAGCACGACGAGAATGACACTCGGCCCAAGGAGCTTGAAGCTCGGCCCCCTCTAGTGCCTAGGGTTGCGTGCGCAACCTGCAGCATACGACCCCCCCTAGCTCCCTCCTCGCGACACCATATTCGATCATAACCGTTGAATCTCTAGCTCTCATCGCCCTCTTCAATTCTCTAGTTGAAACCTAAGGCTAATTGTCGACGGATTTGGAGTAATCGAGGGAGGAAGGTCGAACGTTTCTGGCCATTGATGAATAAAGAGGCGGCTGTATAAACTAGGGTTTGATTTTCTTTTTTTTTTATTTGTGAGGGTTGTGGTGCTATTTATAGGAAAAATTCGAACACTATTCATCCGGAAATTCCGAACTCCGATTTACGCGCCGTAACTAGCGTTTCTAGGGTTTACCCCGCATTCCGGACACAATGGAATAGGTTTCGGAAGCTAATTCGGACATCTGTGCGAGTTATGGCTGTAAACGCTCAATTTGAATTAAACCGATTTAAGCGATTTTCTAGGCGTTTTAATTTGTACCGGACAAACGGTAAATCCAATTGACTTGAAATTTGAAACTTACAATAATATCACATTACGGATCCGATGAAACTGGTTTCGTCGAAATCCGAGACTTTTTGAAAAATGGCTATTTTCACTCGTCAAATTAAAATTAAAAACAATACGATGCGTTTCAAGCTGCCACGATCAAACGATAACTCCGATTGACACGAAAATTGAAATCCGGTAATAACTAACTATTACGGATCCAATGGAACTGGTTTCGTTCAATTCTGAGACTGTTCAAAAATTGACTATTTTCACTAGTCGATTTAAATATTAAAATATTCAATTTTCACAAATAAACTTTTAATTCGATTTTAAAAGTTCTAAAATATCGTTCTAACTTCCATATGATAAAATAAAATTTTACAAATCATTTTCAATCATATTTAACCCAATTTTCAATTATTTCCATAATTTAACATATTAAATTATCGATTTAATAATCCAATTAAATCCAATAATTCAAATAAAAATTTATTCGACTTATAAATTCACTTATTAATATTTAAAATTAATTAAATATTCAAATTTTAAATTAATAAAAATTCTGGGTCGTTACAGTAGTGGTCAAGCAAACTCTGGCCTACTTCCAGTCCAATAATTTTATATTTATACTGTAAAATAACAAGTACAGTTGTTTTTTACCTTAAAAAAGTAATTGAAGAAGTGAAGATAGTGAAGAAGAAGAGCCAATTGGAAAAAGATTCTTCAAATGAACATGAAGCTTGTATTTATAGTGGAAGAAGGCAAAATATCATCCCGAAATTTCAACATCGAAGTCTCCAGATCCATACGCTGTCACCGTATCATTCGCTTTCCCCACTTCCATCAAAATAATGATAGATATCGATCGTTTCTCCTACTCCTTTTCACGTGCAATCAATCTGGTGGGTCCTACCATGCAATATCCTGCTATTTCCAAAGTTTCATGCATAGTTAACTTCTAGATTTTGAGTTATTGATTGATTATCGTAGATTTACACTGTCAATCCAAGCGATCTGTATCCATATCGATTCACGCCGATCCATAATGAAGATGGATCATTGTTGATCCATATTGAAGAATGATCATAGCCGATCCATTGTGAAGAATGATGGTACCCTATCGTTTTTTCAGTTGAAGTGTGAAATTCATACTTGGCAAATTCCAAAATGCTATTCACATGAATCCGTATGACTATCGTCCATAGTCTTATCCATAATGGTATCCAATCCTGGTAAAAAATCTCTAGGGGCTTTCTTCCTTGATGATCATGAAGTCTGTTGGGTTAAATCCACATATGTACTGTCTTGCCAAAATGAGGGTTAACATTTTCCCCCTAAAAATATGCTCTGTGATAGAAAGGTGTGTTTTGAATCGCCATAAATCCAAAATCCGAAGTCCATAATCAATCGACAGCCATATCTAATTTGAATCCAATCCATTGCCAATCCAAATCCATGATCTCTCCTGATCATTAGTGAAATCCATGATTACTCCTAGTCGACATCCCATTCTTAATCCGCTATCCCTTTGGATCGTTTTATCCAAATCCATATCCAAATCCATCAGAAGCCAAATCCATTGTTGTTCGAGGCTGATATCCAAATCTTTGATCTCTCTGAGTCATTACCCAAATCCAAGACCACTCCTAGTCCATATCCAAGTCTATGAACACTCTAAGTCAATGCCCAAATAATTAGCTATTCGAAGCTGATATCCAAATCCACGGCCTCATCGAGTCCTTACCGAGCACTGTCCATACTCGATGTTCAAGTAAGTCGATCTTGTCACTCTCCGGTGAAGCGGCGTTACTACCTGTGCTTTGTAGTGTCTCTAAAAATTAAGTGATGTCTAGGCCAATATCCTAGGCTGATCGTGTCTCTTCGGACCCTTGCCAAGCATAATCCATACTTGACGACCTTAGTTAGCCGATCCTATCGCTCTTTGGCGAAGCGACCTACTCCTTGCCATGCATAATCGATACCTAACGTCTTGTTGGATTTTATTCTCCAGCCTTGATTCTCCGATCGAGGACTTAATCCACATACGAGTCTATTCTGTAGCTCTCCGACGAAAAGACTCACACCTTGTGGTTTCCACCCCATCACTCCGGTCGGGACAATAATAGCGTCCTGTTTTATTCATCACGGCAATGTAGATCATAAATAACCTAATGAATAAGAGGTTGTACATCCAAAAATCAAAAAAACTAAAAGGCCAAACTGTGCCTTTTTGGGCACAATGGTTCATCATCATCTCATAGTATGCTTAGGATCCGTCCTCATCCCATACTTGTGTAAGTGACTTAGCCACCTTATTATAGAGTTTATTATTATTATTATTATTATTATTATTATTATTATTATTATTATTATTATTATTATTATTATTATTATTATTATTATTATTATTATGGCTGGACTCTAAGTCCTGAACTCAGCCCTTACCATCACGATTAGTCGATGATGATCGGTGACACCGATCCAGGGTCATTCCTGTTTCTATTCGATGCGGACGGTGGCTACTCCTGTTCAACCACCGTTGTCTGATTCCTTATGTACTATGGCAGTCTACCTATCCTAACGTGCTTCTCAATTATATCCTTAAACTATCTGCATTCATCCATGGTGTGCCCGTTTAATTCGTGGAAAAGGCAGTACTTTCCAGACATATGCTCCTGCTTCATGGGATTCCTCCTTGCCGGTTTTCGATAGGGGAGTTGGCCCCTAGTTTCCAAATAAATCTATTCTAGGCTTTCCATCAAATCCGGGTAAGAGGAGAACATTTTCTCCCGCTCTTTCCATCGCCATTTCATCCCATCATATTCATCATCCAGTTTGCGTTTGCCTTTATCGTTCTTGTTTGCATCTTCTGACGATCCTCCGCTTTGCATAGCATTCACCACCTTTTGTTAGCTCGTGCGTCTTCCTACCATAGGAAACTTCTTGCTGGGTTAGACTGCCTGTTTAGCGCTCTGCCTTGATGCTCATGAAGTCTATTGGGTTAAATCTGCCTGTGTGTTGTGTGACGACCCAGAATTTGAACATTTGAAATTGAAATATTTAATTAATTTTTAAATATTGGAAGTTATTTAAACTTGAATTTCAAATATAACTATGGATTTGGAAATTAGAATTAATGAATTCAATTATTAATTGTTGGGCTAAATATTGAATCTTGATTTTTAAGCTGATTAAAAATAATTTAAAGGCTTAGAAAATTTATACTGATGATACTGAAGATGATGGAAGCTTTAGAATTGAATTTGAAAGTAATTTGTTTAGTTTTGAATTCGTATCGTTTAAATCGAAATTTAAAAATAGTCTTCCAAGGCACAGTCTCGAAATTCGACGAAACCAGTTCCATTGGATCCGTTATATTGCATTATTATCGAATTTCAATTTTCCTAGTGTTTGGAATGATCGTTTGGTCGTACGACAAGAAAACGCGCTGAAATTTATATCGAAATTTAATTTTATAACTGCCTTCAAAAAGCTATATTCTCCATATGATCAAATTTTGACTCGGAACCTTTTCCATTGCGTTCGGAATAAGGGTTTAACATTATAGATGCCTAGCGGCACGCCTCGATTGGAGGTCGAGATTTGTGTTGCGAAAACATAGACGATTTAAATTTGAATTTGAATTTTGAGTATAAAAAATAGTAAAAATATTGTAGCTTGTTGATTCAACACGTAATTGCCTTTTCAATTCGTGTCCTTCATCTTGCAACACGCGTCATTTTTCTTTACACGCGTCTTAAAACAAAATTGAAGAAAAAAATCAAACGAAACCTTCTTCGTTTAAGAAATAAATAAAAAATTCGTTCGAATAGAAATAGCGATGGCCTCTCCCTATTCAAAACCAAGAAAATCATACAGTTCATTCAAAATCAAAAAAGGAATAAAATAAAATAAAATAAAATAGAAAAATCAAATGAATTTCGTTTAGAATAAAATTGGGGCCGTGTTCGAATCATCGGCAACTCGCGATCGAACGAAATTGCTTAGGAGCGGCTCTTTCTATTTTTTGCTCCAGATCAAATCGCTGGCAAAGTCACATTGATGAAGGGAAGGTTGCGACATCAGATGATGTTTGCGTGCGGCGGTAGGGAGGTGTCATTTGCGTCATGAATTAGGGTTTCACACTACTTGATTTAAGGCGGGATCCATGTTTAGTCAACAACAGGCGGCGCTCGCGAGTGCGCCGTGGTCGAAGCGTGGGAGGGTCTGGGTTCGATCATGACCTGATGGACTCGTTGACGACAGTTGGAGGCGATGCCATTCGATGGGGTGCCGTCGGTAGTGATCGGCTGAAGGTATTCGATTCTTGTTTTTTATTCAATTTAATGATATATATATATATATATATATATATATATTTTACAGAATAAATGAGAATGTAATGAAACAATGGAATATATGTTTACAGAAAAAAATTGTACAGTAAGGTTTTGGAAAGAAAGATAATCCTGTGTTGGTTTATATTTAGGTTAAAAAGGAATATGAACAGTAGATATATGTATATATCGGATTTCGAAAAATATAGGAGTTATATGAAGTTTTAAAAAATAGAGGTTCTAAAATGTATTGATAAAAAAGGGAAATAAAATAATTAGTTTAAATTAAATCATTAGTTTAAATTTAAAAATATTAAAGGTAATTTAGTTTTAAGTTTAATTTTTAGAAAATTTGTTTAAAAACAAATTATTAATGTAAATCCAAATTATTATCTAAAATTAAATAAATAACTAGTGATTAATTGTTTGGCTAATTCAAAATATTAATCAACTATATAAAATTGTTATGCAAGGTCAAAACCGTGAAATCAAGTTGGAATTGGATTGGATTGCAAACAAAAAGAAAAGGTGAGATCTTCTTACTCAATCAGATTTTTCTGATCTAATTTTAAATGGTTAAATTTAAAATTGTTGATTGTGTGGATGATAAACTATTATTAGTTGTAATGGATTAGACCCTATGCGCCGCATAATAGTGGATGATATTAAATTAAACCCATATACCGCGATATTCCACCTCGAAGTGGAATTGTATTATATATGTATTTGGAGTGATTGATTTCCCGTATTATATAGCGGATGAGACCCTATGCGCCGCATAATGGCGGATGATATTATATAAATCCCATATAACGCGATATTCCACCTTGAAGTGGAATTGGTATTTAATTGTTGTGCTAACATCTGTATGCAGGAAAACAGGTTGGAGGGATCCAACTGGATTCCTCAAACATTTGAATTTGTTTCATATGTTGTGTGTTGATTTATTGATAATCTGTGTGTGATTATACTTGTGATTGAAATTATGGAAGGCTATGATTTAGTCAGATATATTTTTGGTATCGTAGGATACAAGATATAAATAAAGTTTGATTTTTGAAATTCAAGTAGAAATTTTATAGTAAAATTTATTTTTGATAATTGAATAAATTTAAAAGAAGGAATTTTAAAAGGATAAAGTTTTATTTTTGAATCCTATTGAATAAAATTCCAAAATATGGGAAAAAGGCTTAATAAATGGATTTCGGGTAATATTATTCAAAGGTTGAAGAATTTATTTTAAAATACGGATTTTAAATGGTTTGGAAGAAATAAAGGAATTTGTTTCAAAAAGAAAATAAATTTGAAAATCAATTTGGAATTTGATTCAGTGTTTGAAAATAAATTTTAGGAAATCAATTCTAAAATCGATTTATTGTTTGAAATAAATGTTTGGAAAATCAATTTGGGATTTGATTTGGTATTTGAAATAAATATGGAAATAAATTTGAAAATTGATTTGGTGTTGAAAGTGAATATTTAGGAATTAATTTGAAAATTGTATATCTATGGATATTTGAAAATTTAAATTCACAATGGGAATTTATAAAAGAAAGGGAAATTTGTTTTAAAAATAAATATTGTTTTATTTTTAAAAGTGTGGAAAGGAATTTACAGAATTGGAACGTAAATTTAAAATAAATCTAGAAAGATTTACCAATTGATTTGAATGAACCATTTTAGAATGGAAGGTGTACTTTCCCTGGAAAGCCGAGTATATTTTCAATATAGTTTATAAATATAAATTGAAGTTGTAAAGATGGTTTTAAGGAAAGAATATTTTGGAGAAATTATTTACTCAGGTTATTTTGAAAATCTTTAAAGTAAAGATTTATTTAATTTACTATAGAAGTGATTATTTAAATGTTTATTTGATACTTGTTTAAGTAATTGGATATTTAAATAGTTATATCCTATCTACTAATTTGATTTTAAAATTAGTTTGGACTTGAATTTTTATATGAGATATTAGTATAATATTTTCATAACTAATATTTAAGCAAGCGTTTTAAAATGATTTAATTTTTCCAAGTACTTTTTGGATAAGTATTTCAAATTATTTTTAAAGTATCTGAACTCGGTAAATTTTAAGTGGAATTGAATAGATATTTGGAAATTTATTCCATGTAAGGAAAATGATTTGAATTTGTTTTCAGAGGATTGAAGTGTGAAAAGTGATTTGAAATTTGTTTTCAAAAGATTGAAAGGTGAAAAGTGATCTGAAATTTGTTTTCAAATGGTTGACGTGTTAAAATTATATCTTGCGAAGATATTTTGGTAGTAAATAATTGGGAAGAAAAATTATTTAAATCTAGTGATTGTTGTGAATGTCGATTGATAGTTAAATAACCAATTATCAAAATTAACCCTTAAACGACGTTTGAATTTCGATGCGATTGGGGTCGGATTCAAATGGATAGTTGAAACCACATAGTATCTTTGTGATAATGGTGGATCTTTTATCTAAAAGATCAAAGTGGAAATTTGTTGTGATTTGTTTGAAATCTGAATGAAAACCTTTTTTTTAAAAATTAGCGTTCATTATTCGGAATAGCTAGGAGAGGACTTTGTATCATAAAACCCATTCCAAATAATGATACGACGAAATGGGATTGCATTTGAAAACGGTGTTGAAGACCGGGTATTTTTGAAAGCGAAAGAATTACATTCGAATGTCTCTGCACCGGGTTGCTCCGGTATAGAGATTTTATCACCTTTTGTGATGGGGATTCCGGACGTGAATAGTGAATACCTGGATTTGCAAGGGCTTCTTTGAAGTGCCTTCGGTTGTGTTCGATCCCGGAACAGACTTGTATGGATGTGTGTCTGTTGGTGGTGGAGAATTTATTCTCTTAGCTTAGCACCCTTTTTTGAGACGTACGAGCTCAGAGGTTATGTAGTTGATGGTTACTAGTGATACATTCCCAAATTGGTAATGTGGCATACGAAGTGCTGCTGATCATTTGTTGATCGAAGAATGGCTTTGTGAAAAGTGTAGCTTTGAGGATGAGACTTCGTCGGACCTCACAACCCGGAAATGGTCGAAACATGAAGGATGCGGTAAAGTCATTTGAGAGTAGCGCCCCCTGAGGGTATGTCATTTCCTTCTGGAAAAGGATGGTATCATGGTATGAAGCCCAGATATTTAACCTATGTGGTTGCTGCAAATTTATTACTTTTTGGTTGTTGCTTTGTGGTTGAGGATCCTCGGATAAAGATCGCAAACGACCGGGGGATGACATACTCGTATAGTAGTTACCTAGTTACAGAGGTAATCCGACCTTGTGTTTATAGAGAGCTGGTTAAGTTCTCGGGGCATCCCTCCGGAGGCATAACCATGTGGCAGTATGAAGTTCCTTGGCCTGACCATTTGTTGGAAATCCAAAGAAATAATACGCACCCTGTACGGTTTTAGTTGTATAACCTGCCATGGAATGTGGCGGTAACCTGCTATTGAACATGGTAGCTATAGTAGGCATAAGTGCAAAATGTCTATGCTGGCTGAGATTAATATTATATTTTCAAAAAGTTTTCCATAGTATGCACTGATAATAATAATATCAAAGGCTTTTGCATATCAAGCATGTTTGACTATCATAAGGAGAAATCTCCTCCAATTCTACATTAGCATTGTGTGTGTGTGGGGAGGCCTTATGGTAGTTTCATTTTCCAAAAGCATAGCGGATTTCTTTTCCTTTCTTTGTGAAAATAACTATTTTTAAGATCTCACACCTGTTCCATGACTGACCTGGAGTTTTTTGTTCCCTTTCTAAACTCTGGGTGCCCATAATTTTCCATACGGGCAGCCTAGAGTTAGATTATCATTATTCTGGAGCGAAGTCGAAAAAGATATGCTGTGGAAATTTGGAGGCAAGCTGGATGGCGAGATCTATCATTATACTATGTATTATCCACTGCGTTGGCATTGCTGCAAGTTTAGTTTTAATATGGATTAGTTGTTGTAAATGCCTAGTGTTGAATGGTGTCTTTGTAAACTCTGATGTTGTATTGTAATAACAAATATGGTTCTTTGTTTTAAAGATTATTCATATATCTATTATATATTGTTCCGTTGCAAAATATGAGATTCTATTATTGTTTCTGTTTCTTCTTCTATCTTCTTCTTCTTCTTTAACCCTAACGGTTCGGTTTTCCCGCATTCGATTGTGCGACATTTTATACAGTGGACGTATTGATATCGACTTTCGCTGTTGAACAATTGGATCGTTACAATTTTGGTATTAGAGCATATGGTTAAGCGACAACCTTGGCTCTGGTTGATGTTACTCATTAGAGATAGAGTCAGCAATACTCTTGAATGAGTTGAGTGTAATAATAGATATGAGCATGTATTTGTTAGTGAATATAAATTGTTTTATATTGTGATGATTGGTTTGTTTAGTGGTATAGGATTCTGGTCAGTATAGTTTGTACAAATTTATCGACAGGGATCTCTAAACACTTGTACAGAACAATTTGACATGATATTGTTTTAAAATAGGGTAAATGAAATAATTTTACCCAAACTATTTTTGTATAGAAAAGAAATCATTTTCCATAGATTATTATAGTATATGGTTGCTTGGTTGTTACGAAGTGATAATATTAAATTATTATCATTGAAATTGAATAAGAAATTGAAATCATAATCAACAGCTGAGAAATAAATTTACATACAAATGGAATTTGAGAATAAATTGTAAATGTGATTTATAATATTAAACAAAATTCCAGAGAAATATTTGCAAATGTTTTTGAAAAGATTTGAAGTTTTGGAGATTTGAAATTTTTTAAATCCCTTTGATTTGAAAATGATTTTCACAATTTTTGGAAGAATGTTTTGAAGGAATGAAAGCTCTTAACTCTTTTCGGTCGCTGGAAAATAACTTCGATGATGACTACAACATCATCGTTGTTCATTTTCGAGTTTCTAGGAGAGGAAATGCTACCAAATTGTTTTAAATGGAAGTTGTTTGCAAAAATTGATTTAGGTTTTGAAATTCAAAAGATAAATTAAATTAATTTAAAAAAAATAGTTTTGAAAAGATGGAAAGACTCTGGAATCATATATAAAGTATTTATAGAATATAATTGAGTTTGACAACTTATAAATTTGAAGTTGTTAGAATAAAATTTAACTTGAAGGAAAGTTAAAATTAAAATAGTTTGATTTTGGAAATAATTGATTTCAAAGGTGATTTTGAAATATTGAGAAATTATTTGAAACTCTGGAAGATTTATTAAAAGCGTTTATGAGTTGATAACTTATATAATTTGAATTTTGATAGAATGAATTTAACTTAAAGAATTGAGTTAAATAAAGTGAATATGATAACCAAATAAGTGAGAAAACTTATAGAAGTTTAAAAAATTGAATTTAACTTGTGTTAAATAAGGTGAAGGAGAAAAAAAAATTAAATTTTTTTAGGAATAAACTAAAGAATAAAACTGGAATTGAAACTGAATATTAAAAACCAATTTGAATTATGTGAAACAAAAATGAAGTTGTAAAAATTAGTTCAAAATGAACTAAAGATAATAAAGATGGAAATAAAAAATATATGGTTTGAGATAAAATGAATTAGAATTTGTAATGAATTAGTGAATGAATCTAATATAAAATAGTGATATGAATCAGTTGTGAATGAAAGATAGTTGATGAATTCAATATTCAGAAGATAAGTTGAATCCAAATAAAATTGAAAGTGTAAATTGAATTCAAATGAAACTGAAAATGTAAGATTGAATGAATGGATATATAACTTCAAAAGTGAAGTAAAAATGGTATAAGAAGTAAGTATTCAAACTTTTGTAATGAAATGTGCAAAATGAATTTTGAGTGTAGAAATTGGATATGGTTGTTAATAACATACAAGTGATATAAAGAAAAACGGAAAGATTTCGAAGATGAATTTGAATTGCTCGAAAAGGTATGTATTTAAATTCAATATGAAATTTGACGACTTTCTTGTCCAGCCACTTGGCTTTTCGTTTTCTTTTTGAAATCTGGGGGCCCGTTGTGGCATTTTGTAGTCGTACTGAGCTAGCCGCACAAAGGAGGAGCTGGAAAATTTTTTCAAAAATTTAGGGAGTTAGAAAATCTTTGACAAAATTTTTAAAATTTAAAATTTGAATTTGAATTTAAATTTGAATTGTTAAAGAAAACAATATTGTCTGAAACTTATGATTGATTTTGAAAAGTTAGTTGAAGCTAATGAGTCTTTGATAAAAAGATTGTTTTGGCAAGTTGATAAAACTGTTTGGTTTTGGGGAAAATAATAATGGGTTGAGGATCATTCTTCTTAACTAATAATTTCGGGACGAAATTGTTTTTAGGAAGGAAGAATGTGATGACCCAAAATTTTTCACATTTGAAATTGAAATATTTAATTGATTTTAAATATTGGAAGTTATTTTAAGCTTGAATTTCAAATATAACTATGGATTTAGCAATTAAAACTAACGAATTCAATTATTAATTGTTGGGTTAAATATTGAATCTTGATTTTTAAGCCGACTAAATATAATTTAAAGGTTTAGAAAATTTATACTGATGATACCGAAGATGATGGAAGCTTCAAAATTGAATTTGAATGTAATTTGTTCAGTTTTGAATTCGTATCGTTTAAATCGATATTTAAAAATAGCCTTCCGAGGCACAGTCTCGGAATTCGATGAAACCAATTCCATTGGATCCGTAATATTGTATTATTATCGGATTTCAATTTTCGTAATGTTTGGAGTGATCGTTTGGCCGTATGAAAAGCAAACGCGCTGAAATTTATATCGAAATTTAATAACAGAGTTCAAAAAGCTATCTTCTCCATACGATCAAATTTGGACTCAAAACCTTATCCACTGCGTTGGGAATAGGGGTTTAACGTTATAATCGTCTAGCGCCATGCCTCGATTGGAGGTCGAGATTTGTGTTGCAAAAACTGGGGCGATTTAAATTTGAATTTGAATTTTGAGTATTAAAAAAATAGTAAAAATATTGTAGCTTGTTGATTCAACACGTAATTGCCTTTTTCAATATGTGTCCTTCATCTTGCAACACGCGTCATTTTTCTTTGCACGCGTCTTAAAAGAAAAGGAAAGGAAAAATCAAACGAAACCTTCTTCGTTTAAGAAATATAAAAAAATTCGTTCGAACAGAAATAGCGATGGCCGCTCCCTATTTAAAACGAAGAAAACCATATAGTTCATTCCAAATCGAAGAAGGAAACAAAAATAAAATAAAATAGCGAAATCAAATGAATTTCCTTCAGAATAAAATTGGGACCGTGTTCGAATCATCAACAACTCGCGATCAAACAAAAATGCGTAGGAGTGGCTCTTTTTATTTTTTGCTCTAGGTCAAATCGCTGGCGAAGTCGCATTGATGAAGGGAAAGTTGCGACGTCAGATGACGTTCGCGTGCGGCGGCAGGGAGGTGTCGTTCACGTTGTGAAATAGGGTTTCACAACTGCTTGATTTAAGGCGGATCCACGTTTAGTCAACAACGGAGGCGTCGCTCGTGAGTGGGCCGTGGTCGAAGCGTGGGAGGGTCTGGGTCCTGTCGCGACCTGAGGGACTCGTCGACGACAGTTGGAGGCGATGCCATTCGATGGGGTGCCGTCGGTAGTAATCGGCTGAAGGTACTCGATTCTTGTTTTTTATTCAATTTAATAATATATATATGTATATTTTACAGAATAAATGAGAATGTAATTAAACAGTGGAATATATATTTACAGAAAAAAATTACACAGTAAGGTTTTGGAAAGAAAGAAAATCCTGTGTTGATTTATATTTAGGTTAAAAATGAATATGAACAACAGATATATGTATATATCGGATTTTGGAAAATATAGGAGTTATATGAAGTTTTAAAAAAAAGAGGTTCTAAACTGTTTTGATAAAAAAAAGGGAAAGAAAATAATTAGTTTAAATGAAATCATTAGTTTAAATTTAAAAATATTAAAGGGAATTTAGTTTTAAGTTTAATTTTTAGAAAATTTGTTTAAAAACAAATTATTGGTGTAAATCCAAATTATTATCTAAAATTAAATAAATAACTAGTGATTAATTGTTTGGCTAATTCAATATATTAATCAACTATATAAAATTGTTATGCAAGGTCAAAACTGTGAAATCAAGTCGGAATTGGATTGAAGTGCAAACAAAAAGCAAAGGTGAGATCTCCTCACTCAATCAGATTTTTTTTGATTTAATTTTGAATAGTTAAATTTAAAATTGTTGATTGTGTGCTTGGATGATAAATTATTATCAGTTGTATTGGATTAGACCCTATGCGTCGCATAATAACGAATGATATTATATTAAACCCATATACCGTGATATTCCACTTCGAAGTGGAATTGGTATTATATATTTATTTGGAGTGATTGATTTCCCGCATTATAGCGGATGAGACCCTATGCGCCGCATAATAGCGGATGATATTATATAAATCTCATATACCGCGATATTCCACCTCGAAGTGGAATTGGTATTTAATTGTTGTGCTAACATCTGTGGATGTAGGAAAACAGGTTGGATGGATCCAACTGGATTCCTTAAACATTTGAATTTATTTCACATGTTGTGTTTTGATTTATTTATCATCTGTGTGTGATTATACTTGTGATTGAAATTCTGGAAGGCTATGATTTAGCCGAATATATTTTTGGTATCGTAGGATACCTGAAATAAATAAAGTTTAATTTTTGAAATTCAAGTAGAAATTTTTTAGTAAAATTTATTTTTGATAATTAAATAAATTTAAAAGAAGGAATTTTAAAAGGATAACGTTTTACTTTAGAATCGTATTGAATAAAATTCCAAAATAAGGGAAAAAGGCTTAATAAATGGATTTCGGGTAATATTATTCAAAGGTTGAAGAATTTATTTTAAAATACAGATTTTAAATAGTTTAGAAGAAATCAAGGAATTTATTTTAAAAAGAAAATAAATTTGGAAATCTATTTGGAATTTGATCCAGTGTTTGTAAATAAATTTTGGAAAATCAAATCTGAAATTGATTTGGTGTCTGAAATAAATGTTTGGAAAATTAATTTGGGATTTGATTTGGTATTTGAAATAAATTTGAAAATCAATTTGATAATTGATTTGGTGTTGAAAGTGAATATTTGGGAATCAATTTGAAAATCGTATATCTGTGGATATTCGAAAATTTAAATTCATAATGGGAATTTTATAAAAGAAAGGGAAATTTGTTTTAAAGATAAATATTATTTTATTTTTAAAAATGTGGAAAGGAGTTTACGGATTTGGAACATAAATTTAAAATAAATCCAGAAAGAGTTATTAATTGATTTGAATGAACCATTTTAGAATGGAAAGTGTACTTTCCTTGGAAAGCTGAGTATGTTTTCAATATTGTTTATAAATATAAATTGAAGTTGTAAAGATGGTTATAAGCAAAGAGTAGTTTGGAGAAATTATTTACTTAGGTTATTTTGAAAATCTTTAAAGTAAAAATTTATTTTAATTTATTATAGAAGTGATTATTTAAAGTTTTATTTGATATTTGTTTTAGAAATTGGATATTTAAATAGTTATATCCTATCTACTAATTTAAATTTAAAATTAGTTTGGACTTAAATTTTTATATGAGATATTAGTATAATATTTTCATAACTAATATTTAAGCAAGCGTTTTAAAATGATTTTATTTTTCCAAATATATTTTGGATATGCATTTTAAATTATTTTTAAAGTATTTAAACTCGGCAAATTTTCAGTGGAATTGAATAAATATTTGGAAATTTATTCCACGTAAGGAAAATGATTTGAAATTTGTTTTCAAAGGATTGAAGTGTGAAAAGTGATTTGAAATTTGTTTCCAAAAGATTGAAAGGTGAAAAGTGATTTGAAATTTGTTTTCAAATGGTTGAAGTGTTAAAATTATATCTTGCGAAGATATTTTGGAAGTAAATAATTGGGGAAAAAATTATTTAAATCTGGTGATTGTTGTGAATATTGATTGACAGTTATATAACCGACTATCAATATTGATTTTTAAACGACGTTTGAATTTCGATGCGACCGGGGGTCGGATTTCAAATGGATATTCGGAAACCACATCGAACCTGATAGTGATGGATTTTTTATTTAAAAGATCAAAGTGGAAATTTTTTGTGATTTGTTTGAAATCTGACCGAACACTTACTTTTTAAAATAAGTGCTCATTATTCGGATTAGCCGGAAGAGGACTTTGTGTCATAAAACCCATTTCGAATAATGACACGACGAAATGGGATAGCATTTGTGTGTTGAAGACCAGGTATGTTCGAAAGCGAAAGAATTACTTGTCGAATGTCCCTGCACCGGGTTGCTCCGGTATAGAGATGTTATCACCCTTTGTGATGGGTATTCCCGACATGATTAGTGAATATTCGAATTTGCAAGGGCTTCTTTGAAGTTCCTTCGGTTCCATTCGATCCCGGAACGGACTTGTATGGATGTGTGTCTGACACTACACTTTGAGATGTAAAACTGGTTTCTATCAAATACATTTTTGTTGGTGGAGGAGAATTTATTCTCTTAACTCAACACCCTTATCTGAGATGTACGAGCTCAGAGGTTATGTAGTTGATGGTTACTAGTGATACGTTCCCAAATTGGTAATGTGGCATACGAAGTGCTGCTGATCATTTGTTGATCGAAGCATGGCTTTGTGAAAAGTGTAGCTTTGTGGACAAGACTTCGTCGGACCTCACAACCCGAAAATAGTCGAAATAGGAAGGATTCGGCAAGGTCATTTGGGAGTAGCGCCCCCTGAGGGTATGTCATTTCCTTCTGGAAAAGGGTGGTATCATGGTATGGAGCCCAGATATTTAATGTAATAACCCTGTATTTTGTGATTATTTTAATTCTATATTTTAATTAATTTAACTGAAATTCCTAATCTATTTTTTTTATTTTTTAAAATGGATAAATTTTGTTACTTTAAATATAAACTTTGATTTTTGTGTGAATTACAATTCCAAACCTGAATAAATGGAATATTACCAAAAAAGTGGATTTTGGTCAAAATGGTCAAACTTTGACTTTTAAATTTAAAATTTAAATATTTGAATTTTATTTTTTATTATGAAAGTAAATTAAATTTCAAGCATACTGCTTTTCATTTATTTGAAATCCGATTAATATTTTAAAAGTTATGCTTTTTATACTATAGTGTGTAAATTGTTTTATTTAACAAAAATTGTTTATTTTAATTGATATAAATAATATTTTTTTGATATATCATGTTATAATTGTGTATATATGTGTAACATGACATGTTATGTATATGTTTACAACATTTGTTACACTTTTGTTTTATTTAATTTGGATATATACTTCGTAAATTAAGTAACGTACAAAGTTGTAGATAACAATTAATTTATACGTTTCTATAACCATTTTCTTATTTATTTCTATAGTGTTTATATAAATGATATGTATTTATTTAATTATTTCTTTGGCATATATTCTATTAAATATATAGGAAACGCATAAATGAAGATACGTTACCTATTTTTAATTAAAGGCATACATTAAGTTTTGATTTATTACCTCTTTATCTTTCCATCCATTGATTTCATACCATAACTCCTCCATATTTGTTGTCGTTTATTTCCTTGATTCCTAGCCTCCTATATTCACATGAGAAACTCTTTCTCATTTCAGTTCTCACGCATACATTTCAAATCTGAGAAAGGTAATGTCTTCTTCTCATATTTTTCTACTTTTTCTATTGATTTTTCAATTATTTTTGTTTGTTTCTTCATGTATTTTTCTCGGCTATCACCTCACCACCTCCTCCAATCACCACACCACCTTCTTCCCACCACCATACAAGGCCTGGCATCCCTCTCCTCTGACCTATATTGGCCGTGGCCATCCAATGGTGCAATCGTCTCAAAAAGTTGCAAAATCCATGAAAAATATGCCATAGCCAAACCTAGTTTGCACATACCCTTCATTTTCTACTTCGGCCTCCTCCTTATCCATCACCACTTGCTTATTCACCACCACTAGCCATCTCTCCAGCAACTACCTGACCTGTACATGCCATGGCCGAACCTAGATGTGACCCTAGGCCTAGCCTATGTTGAACAAAAGTTCCATTTTTGCTTTGTCTCATTGCATTCCTCACATGTAACTCCCAAATCCCTTGTATTCTCTTACTTGCCGTGCCTATATGTGCCAAACTAGATCCATTCCCACCAATTGGACCATCATGGCTGAGCCAAAAGCATGTGTGGCCAAGAAAAAGTGTGAGAAAGTCAAGAAAAAATTGGCTTAAAAAGCTTGGTGATGTCCATTTGTTAATTCTATTTCCATTTGTTTCAATATAAACTTTGGTATTGTATCTATATTTATATATGGCTTTATTTTGTTGTTGAATACAAGATTAACATCTTGGCTCTCTCCCTCTCTCTCCACTCAAATCAAAAGTCGTATCGTGCTTTCTGGAATTTGTTTGTGTGTTTTGATTTGCTAACTCCAGCATAAAAGGTGAGTTTTCACGCATGACATTGTACTTATATAATTAGTGAAGTGACAACAAGTGAATGTGTAGAATTGTTATATAATGTTATACCTGCCTATGATGTTAATTATATGATGTTAAACCCAGTTATAAACTTGTCTCATCATCTGTTATGTTTTAATCTGTTATACTGTGTATTTATTTCTATTTCTCACACTACAAGTTCCCTGTATAATAGAATCACTATGGGTTGAAATGATACATACCCAAACGGACTTTAGAATAGGAAAAATCATTACGAGCTGAAATGATATGCCTGGGTGATTTTTATTTATTTGTATTTGTCTTGCGATTGCGGGTTTGAAATAATCAAAACCTGGAAATTTTTCCGATTACGGATATAAATGATAATTTCCGTAGCTTTTGATTTAGGTGTGAAGTATTATCCGGACCCGTGGTTGATTTCAAAATATGATTTCTTATAAAAATTCATGTATTGTAAATGAAAGAGGAAAAAAATGAAATTTGACTTATATTGGATTTAAAATGGTTAAGCAGTGATTTTCTAAAAGGTTAAATGGTATAAGTTAATAGATGGTTTGAGTTGTTGTGTGAAAGTTGGATTTAACTTAATAATGGGAATTTAAGTAAAAATAAAATTATAAGCTTAACTTGGTAATTAAAATAATTTATGTATGAATTGGATAAATATAAAGTAAAAGAAAATATCAAGTTATTTGTAAAATAAAGTTAAGCAACTTATAATGTATTTTTGAATTTATGAAATTAGTTTAAATGTAAGATAAATGGAAATTTTGGATTTAACTTGACTTGGAATTGTGAGATTTGGTTTTAAAATGGAAGTTTAAGTAAATTAAATAAAGTGGAAATTTTGTCTAATGTATGAAATGGAAATTTGAAATTTAAGTATAAATAATTGTTAAAAGGTAAATAATGGGAAATTTGTACACTTGAATTTAATAAGTGAAATTATTGATATTTATTTGTGAAATTTACTTTATAAAAATCATAAATTAAATGTATCTTAATGAACATTTTTGAGTGTTAAAATATGATTTTTATAATATTTAAAGGGTTAAAATTAAAGTTTATTTGTTGCTGGAATTACATTGAAAATCTAGAAATTAAAATAACAGCACTTCAGAAATGCTATCATTTCTGAAGTTAACTTAAAATCTAAAGTAAAGGATATTATAGCACTTTGTAAGTGTTTTATTTGCAGAAGTGAACTAAATGGTTAAAATTAACTAAGGGCTATTGTAGCACTTGTTAAATGCTACAGTTGGCTTAATTGAACTATTTTTCAACTAAAACTGAACTATTACAGCAATTTTAAATACTGTCTTTGCTGAACTAAATTGTTTTCAAATGTAATTTACCGTAGCATTTTCTAAGCGCTGCGAAAGCTGAAATTTCACTGTTTTATTGTATTTAAGTGAATAAATGAACTCTGGAAAGGCTAAATTTTTTGGAATTGAATATTTGATTTGTAAGTATAATGACTTCATTTTTAATGTGTTAAACGAATGATTTTAATTCGAAAATATAAACCATTTTGAAATCTATAACCACGGGTACACTCCTTGGGTGCAATTTGATTTTCTAGTGATTGTTTTGATACACACCTTCAATTTGATAGTGTGACTAGAGGTGAGCAATTACTGCAGCTCTGCGCTACCCTAGTCACATTTACACTGTTAGTTGCATGGTTTACTTTAATATGGACGTTTCTATAATAGCGTTTATTTCTGTTTAATTTATGCTTTAATGGATCCTTAAAGGATGGGCGATCCCAAACATCCTTTAAGTTATTATGCATTTCTATTACATTTCACTTGAGTTGGTTTACATTGTATAAGTATGTATGTCCCGACTCGAGTGTTTTGTGTTTTGCTTTACGCTCGGGTCAGCCTAAGAGTCGCAGCTTTGACTTCACCTTCTGGAGCTAGAGAATTGTTGGAGCTTATCTGACTATCTATTCGTCTAATTTGATCCAGTTATTTCCTATTCGGTATTGCTTCTGCATTAGCGATTTATGTATCCAGACTTTATTGTATCCATTTTTAAACTATGATATTATGTATATGTTTTGAGAGTACGTAGATAGTAGCTTCATGAACTACTGTGGTCTTTTTTTTTCGCTGGGAGTTATTCTGATATTTATGTGCCTGTGATTCTGTGTTTATTTTATTTGCTCCAAATATTAGTACAATACGTTATTTTGAATTATTCAAGTCGGACATGTGTGGATTATTGTCGATTTGAATGGTTCAAAATAGTGTGTCGTTACATTTAACCTATGTGGTTGCTGTAAATTTATTACTTTGTGGTTGTTGCTTTGTGGTTGAGGATCCTCGGATAAAGGTCGCAAACAACCGGGGGATGGCATACTCGTGTAGTAGTTTCCTAGTTACAAACGTAACCGGCCTTGTGTCGACAAAGAGCTGGTTAAGTTCTCAGGGCATCGCTCCAGAGGCATACCCATGTGGCAATAGGAAGATCCTTAGCCTGACCATTTGTTGGAAATCCAAAGAAACAATACACGCCCTGTACGGTTTTAGTTGTATAACCTTCCATGGAATGTGGCAGTAACCTGCTATTGAACATGGTAGCTATAGTAGGCATAAGTGTGAAATGTCTATGCTGGCTAAGATTAATATTATATTTTCGAAAAGTTTTCCACACTACGCACTAATAATAATATCAAAGGATTTTGATTATCAAGCATGTTTGACTATCATAAGGATAAATCTCCTCCAATTCTGCGTTAGCATTGTGCGTGTACGGGGAGGCCTTATGGTAGTTTCATTTTCCAAAAGCATAACAGATTTCTTTTTCTATCTTTGTGAAAATAACTATTTTTAAGATCTCACACCAGTCCCATGACTGACTTGGACTTTATTATTCCCTTTCTAAACTCTAGGTGCCTATAATTTTCCACACCGGCAGCCTAGAGTCAGGTTATCATTATTCTGGAGCGAAGTCAAAAAAATATGCTATGGAAATCTAAAGGCAAGCTGGATGCCAAGGTGTATCATTATACTATGTATTATCTACTGTGTTGGGATTGCTGCAAGTTCAGTTTTAATACAGATTTGGTGTTGTAAATGCCTAGTGTTGAATGGTGTCGTTGTAAACTCTGATGTTGTATTGTGATAACAAATATGGTTCTTTGTTTTAAAGATTATTCATTTATCTATTATATATTGTTCTGTTGGGAAATGTGAGATTCTGTTATTGTTTTTGTTTCTTCTTCTATATTCTTCTTCTTTAACCCTAATGATTCGGTTTTTTGGCATTCGATTGTACGGCATTTGATACAGTGGATGTATTGATGTCTACTTCGTTGAAAAATTGGGTCGTTACATATTGCCTTGCCAAAAGGCGGGTTAACAAATTGTATTTATTTGGATTTGTTATATGCCTTAAGAAATTTTTATAAACATAAATATAACATATAAAACCCTTAGAATTTCTCTAAGTAAATATTAGTTTTTATATATGTTGGAATTATAATTGCATTTGGTATAAATACATTAGAATATAATAATTTTTTAGAATCAGATGATTTATGATCCATTCAACCTATTTCCCCCGTTTTAAATTGAAGTGTTAAAGGGTTAAAAAAGAGATAAATTAGAAATGTATGTAAAGTATGAATTAAATTGTTTATAGTTTTCAACGCCTATTTCTATCACTTAAATAAATATGGAACTCTTTTACTTTAAAATAATGTATATAAAGGTTGAATTGAACATAGGTGATCTGATTTGTGAAGATTTGTTCTTAAAAACAAAAAAGGGATTCTAATTTATTAATATGGAACAAGTTCTAGCTTTCCATGTTTGTACAAATCTATTTTATTTGGCTACAATATTAGCATTTCCTGTTGGAATTGTATATTTGTATGAGAATGATATTTCTAAATACCTTCTAAGCGAATTATTATTGAATTATTGTAACTTAATGACTAGACCTTAAATTTTACATGTAAAAATATATGTATATAATATCTTCTAAGGGATACCTTATATGGCCTCAAAAATTATTCGGTTAGGATGATGTATGTATATAGTGGATGTACATATAAGTTATGACTAAGTTATAGTGATGCGAAGTTAGTCCAAAGCTACATGGATGTCTTCCCAATTAAATATGGCTACCAATGGTGTGGCTCTATAGACTAATGTTTGACATTTCCTATAAAAATAACCATTGTGGACACGAGGTTAGTTTCAATTCTATAGGGTAAATCTACCCTGTTAATTTGGTTACCAGTACCTACGAATAGTCGGACTAATGTGAGACGTCACGATGTGGGTTATGGGTCATACATTGCATTTTGGATTTGGTAGGTGAAATCCGATGGAGAGGTCCGCTTTGGGTTTGAGGTATTAAGTTGCTATGGTAGGGTCCGCCTCTTTCTTAGGAGAAGGATTAAGTGGCGTAACGGGATTTCTTACATTTTCAGTAGTAAGAACCATGAATGGACCTGCCTTGGGTTAGGAATTAGTGATGAAGACCTACCTATTTTATAGGTCTTAAATGGTCATAGTCTACCTAATCCTTATTAAAAACGTAATAAGTAGTTTGGAAGTTAGATTCTTCCTAATTTCCAATAAAAGGTATTTATTGGTTGAGGTGTTTCCACTTACATCGTAAATGCTAGTTGTGTTAGAATTGTATAGTCAAGCTAGAAGAGCCTTCGGGCTTACAGTTTGCTTTTGTATAGTTGGATTGAAAGAACCTTTGAGCTTATAGTTGATTTTATACGTATGTTATGAAGTTGGAATGGAAGGGCCTTCGGGCTTATAGTTGACTTTATACATATATTATGATTTTAATACGTAAGACATAGTTCTTACTTAAATAATACTGCCTGAGTAAAATTATGGTAAAGCTTGAGATTTTCTTTTCACTAAACATTCGTTGTTCTGACCCACTTCTCATTACAACCTAAGTTAGAGAGAGTGATGTTGATTTAGGAGACGAAGATAGAGGTGAAGACTTGTGGCAATTATCTATCTATTTATGCTTTTTAAATATTTTTATTGTACCAAGTTTAGACAGTTATATTATTTTAGAATATCGTACTATGGAGGCTTTATGTAGATATGTTGTAATATTTAACATGTTATGTTTCTAAAATGGTTTTCTTTTATGAAATGGGTACTTATTTTTTGATATTATATTTTATCCATTCCACTGTGAGATTCTAAAAGTATACATAGACAGATCTGTGTATTATGTATTGTTTTAATTTTATCAACATAATAATTTACCTTGAGATGGTCCTAAGGTTCGATGGGCTTTTGTTTGGTCGAAATTATATCCATTTCGGGGCGGGTTATTATATTTGGTATCAGAGGTTAGGTCACTCAATCAACAGGGATATGTATACGTACGAGTGGCGTATTTGTTATTTTTGAATGTATTTTCAAGAACCCTACTGTACACATACACACACTTAATTTTAATTTACTCTAGAAATCCCGATGATAAAAGTAGTTACGACCATATTTCGAAAGGATAGGCGAGGTGATTATGGGTTGGAAATAAATAAATAGAGTAAGGAATGTGCGACGGGGGTCGTATTGTAGGAAAGTAAATAGAAAAGATTATACATCTAAGACTGATATGGTAATTAGTGTGCAATTAATAGTGAGTTACAATAATTCAATTAAGATACAAATAGACTAATCAAAGAGATTATTAGGGAAATTACAGAGAAACAATAAGAAAGATTGAAATGAATAAATAAACGTTTTTAGGGATCATCGAGTTAGAATAATAATCATTTATTATGGCCAATCAACATTTATAGAGATAGTAAATAAATATGTTAGTTTGTAATTAATTACTACGAGGTAGTATAATTGTAAATATCTGGAAGTAAGGGATGAAAAAAAGTACAACAGTGAAGACAACTATTAAAAATTTATTGTTTGGAAAATGATATTCCAAAATCTAACTCCACATGAAGGATATGATAAAATGATCTTATTTAAAAAATTGCTTGAAATGTTTTGAATGGATTTTTCAAAAAGATTCATTGAGAAGTTGTTGTTTTGAAAATGTAAGGGAAATTGGAAAATCATAACTTTAAAAGAAATTGTAGAGTCAATAGTTCTGATCAAATGGTTTTTGGTAGAAAAAGTTGATTTTTATTTTTGAAACTCCTACTTTAAAATTTTGATCGGGTTAAAAAGTTTCTAGTTTAAAGATTTTTTCGATAAAAAGATTTATCTTTTAAATGTAAAATAGAGCTTAAGTTGGACTAGATGATTTTTTCTATTTCATAAATTAGGGAAATCTTTATAATTCAAGTGGAACTTGTTTAAAAGATGTAGAAACCATTTAAGTAGAAAAAAATATAAAAAAGGCAATAGTGGAAGATTTGGATAGGAATACCGTTAGGAAATTATAAATTAGAATTAGAAATCCAGTTAGAGGTAATGTAGGAGAGAAATGATGAGAATGAGATAGGAAAAAAGATAGGAAATGAGTTTAACTCATCCACTCCACTTTTCATTGTTTAAAGTTATAGAAGATGGTTTTGAATATTAATTTTCAAAGCAGTAAATCTTTGATGTAGAAATTTTTTTGGAAGAAAGGAAATTATTTTGCTTCCTTTTGGGATTAAGTAATACTTTTTGAATTTTTGATGGTTTAATTTAACAATTGAGTTTTTGATTGTTTGGATTAAATACCCTACTTTTAAAGAAAAAGTCTTTGAAGTAAAAGAATCGGAGAAGGGAAATTATTTTACTAAGCAGTTTTAGAACCCTTTAAATTTAAGGCTAAGAATAAAGCGATGAATGTTTTGAAAATTCTGAAAAGTTAGATTCAAATATTTTTGAAAGGTTTCGTCCAAATGTTTAATAAAAATGGAATAAGATAAAACATGATGTTTATATATTTTTAAGAACTTGATTCCCCAAACTTATTATTTTGAAAGATGGAAATCCTTTTGAAAAGTATGCTTAAAAAGTTCTTTTGAGAAGTGAAAATTCTTTTGCAAGTTTGAATTTCAAATGTCGCATACTAGCGTAATGTGGATTTCTAAGTTTGTATTTTATGGAGTACATAGGGATCACTATCTAGAAAAGAAAGATTAAAGGTTTCATGATATGAATAAAATAAGAATAGTATAACAACCTGATCTGGAAATTTGAAAGCTGTCCTAAGCATTTATTTGTAGAATGTCGATAAGGATGTAAAGATATTACAGATATTTAATTAGGTTTAAGTTAGGTTTCCCATGGAATGTGAATTTTCGTATTTTAATTTATTGGGAGTAGGCTCCATGTAATTTCCATAAATTACCTAATTCTTTAAATGCGTAAAAGTGCAGCGTTTGAATTTACAAGAGATATACCAAAGAAGGGAAAGAGATGGGTAGATATGGATATTCTTTTTCATGGTTTACACAGTCTATTTCAATAAAAGAAAAGAAATAATCCTTTGTAATTTCAAACAAGGCAAAAATATCATTTATGGAAATTTTTAACTGTAATCCTATTAGGAAGGATGGATTTGATAAAATAAAATATAAAAGGAGTTTTATAGTTTAGAAATTAATAATTTGAAATAAGAAATATATAAATAACATAATTTACAACAGTATTCTTATTGATTATAGACAACGTAGTAATTATTAGACTAGGATTTATGATATTAATTATAGGTTTAATGGGCAATAAATTTGCAATAACAGAGCGTAAAATGGGAATTGAATAAGGGACTGAATAAGGAATTTAAAATGGTATTCATGGAGGAATTGAATGCTCATAATAAGAAAGTTTGAAATAGGCAATAGATTGAAATCGATTTAATAAGAATTGATTAGACACTGTCAATTTTGGCATTAATGACCAGTTGTTATGGGTAGTGAATATTTATCAGTGCTAAGAAGGAAAATTAAGAAAGTGAGAATTGGTGGAATGGCATTCTAGGAATGTCCATCTTAAATTGGTAAGACCATTAGGACTCCAACATCATTATGATTAAGGGAAGCTTCCAGAATTTTTTTCTCTTGAAGGGTTGGAACTGCTAATTGTCTCCTTTAGGAAAAATGTTTTGATATGGTATAAGACATATTCCTATTTTATCACTATACTGATTTTAGGGATTATATTAGACCACTAAATAAAAATATATATTAAGGAACATCGTAAATAAGGAAATTTCATAAAGATAGTTAACAATAAACCGATGGTAAGATTGGAAGTCATTGAGGAAATTAGGTTAGAATGCTTCAAAACTAAAGCTTGCAAAGGGTCACCATTCACCTCGAATGAATTAAGACGTAATGGGATATGAAGAGAATTATCTAATTGGTCAAGGATGAAGAGAGAGTCGTTGAATTTGTTTCTGGATGTTTGACATGCCAAAGGGACTAAGCAAGGCAGGCCTGAAGGGTTGTTGTTACCATTCAAGATTCCAACCTGGAAATGGGAGCATGTGTCGATGAAATTTATAGATGGGTTACCTAGGGACAACAATGCTAATTAGGCCATAGTAGATTGGCTCATTTTACTCCCAATAAGTAGTAATAGGACTATAACACCTCTCTCTCATATTTATGTCAAGGAATCAGTGCGACTTCATGGAGGTCTAGTTATTATTATGAGTGATAGGGACCTCTCGTTCACTAGCGAACTATGGTGGGTTTTTGCAATCTTCTTAAGGAACGAATTTGGACCTTAGCACCACTTATCACCCGTAGACCAACGGTTAGACGGAAAGGGTGAACAAGGATTTTAGAAGATTTGTTGAGAGCTTGTATCATGAATTTTGGAAAACTTGGAAAAGTTAGAAGTATTTAGGCAGTGAATGAAGATCGCACAGGACCGTTTGGAATCCTATGCTGACAGGCGAAGGAAGTGATTAAAGTTCTTAGTTAGGGATATGGTATTCATTCAGGATTACCCTCTTAAAAAGGTTATGAGTTTGGTACATCTGGGAAGTTGGCGCCAAGGTTTTTTTGGCCTTTTTCGATTAAGAGTGGTTAGGGGAAACTTGCTTATTAGGTGGAGTTTCCAGACTAGTTAACGGGAGTCCATGACGTCTTTCGTGTTTCATACTTGAGAAAATGTCTACATGACATTGCCTATGTAGTAAAGCCTAATCAGTTAATTGATGTTGAAATAGAGCCCATCGCCCTCCTGTGCCACCACACGCATAGTGCAACATGGTATTAAGGGGCTTCTTAATGAATAAAATTGTGTTAGTTCTAGTAGATGGGGAAATAACCCAGTGGAAAGAACATGAGAAACCGAAGGAAAGATGAATGTTTCTCATCCTAAGGTTTTCTCTAGTAAATTTTTCTCTCCATATAGGTATTTGATTGCAATGTGGTTGCTAGATTGGATGGTAAGAGATGGTTTCTACACTTTTTATCGTTATGTTTGCACTCATATAGAATTTCATGTATATTTAGGATGATTAGATACATGCATACATGTCATGGCCTTGCATTCATGCTAGGATTGAGCTCACCTATAGTATGTTGCATACATAATCATATTACATTTTTGGTTGAGTAGTTGGTTATGTAGATGATTGCAAGTGACTTGGTTGTATAATATGGTTACTGAGTGCGTATTACACTATCCACCCTTAGTGATTTCGAGGGAGAAATCACTTTTAAAGGAGGGGGATGTAACACTCCATAAAATTTAATAAGACATGTAATAATCAAAGTAATATTAAAATAGAAAATTTGCAAACTTCAAAATTTGGTAAAAAAGTTGTATCATTGCATCCGTGGCGATGTTTTGGTTAGTTTTCATATATAATATGTTGAAATCGGAGTTAAAATGAAAGAGTTATGGATGTTTGAAGTTTTCGGATTTAAAATAGTTCAAACGAGTTTAAATTTGAAAATTAAATATTTTAATTTTGAAAATACATAATTAAATGATAAGGTACTTAATGTTTAAGTAAACGTCAGAACAAACGGTAACATTTAAGTTAAAAAGAGTAATAAATAAAATAAAATGAAAACAAAATAAATTGGGCATTTCTAGCATCAAGGGGTCGACCACTAAAGGTCGACCACTTGATATTAGGGGGTCGACTGCTTGAGGGTAAAAAGTGGATGTTTTAAAGGTGGTGGTTAGGGTTTTATTCAATGTAATCATCCAAATTCTATTATTTTTAACCAACGGTTCTGGTTTCTTCTCATCTCTATAAATAGACCCATAGACCCCTACTTTTATTCATAAACTTTTGGTATCATTAGTGAAGCTCAGTTAAATTCTTTCCACTTAGGTTTTCAGAACAGTACACTTTTTGGTAAGTGATTCTAATTTTTAATCTTTAATTTAAATTAAACTCCCAATCCTACTCCTTTCTACTTTCTGGTTTCTATCATATTTATGTACAATCTATTTGTTGTATATTCAAAATGTGGAATATTTGACAGAGAATTAGGAACGATGTTAATCGAATTTCATTTTCATTTTCTTCTTCTTTAGATTTCAGAATCAATAGGGTTTTTAGGTAAGAGGTTTAGATGTTTAACTCTTTTGTTTCTAATTCTAACCCTCTCTAGTTTCTAATTCTAAATCTAATTCCTATATACAATTCATTTTATTGTATATTCCAAAAGAGGCAGATCTGAAAGGGAAATAGGCGTGGTGGAGTCATATATAGTTAGGAAGTAGACAATTACCTGTGATGGAAAATATCCAGTTTTTCATTTTTTTTAACTGAATAGCATTTATTTGAATTTGATGTATGCCTTGGAAATTTTTAGTAAACAAAATATAACATCTAAAAACCCTAGAATTTACATAAGTGAATATCAATCTTTATATATGTTGGAATTATAATTGTTTTTGGTATTAATATATTAGAATCTAATTATTTGTTTAGAATTATATAATTTATGATCCATTCAACCAATCTCCCCTGCATTAAATTAGAATGTTAAAGGGTTCAAAAAATAAATAAATTAGAAATAGTGTAATGTATGAATTGAATTGTTTGTGGTTTTCACCACATATTTCTATCACTTAAATAAGTAAGGAACTCTTTTCTTGCTCCAAAATGATGTATATAAAGATAGATGATCTAATTTGTGAAGACCTGTTCTTTGAAAAAGAGAAGGGATTCTAATTTATTAATATGGAACAAGTTGTAGGTATTCCATGTCTGTATAAATCTATTTTATTTGGCTAAGGTAGTAGCAGTTCTTGGAATTGTAGATTTGTACGAGACTAATATATCAAAATACCTTGTGAGCAAATTATTATCGAATTACTGTAACGTAAAGATTGGACCTTAAATTCCATGCATAAAAATATACGTATATAATATTAACGTATTGGCTATTAAAACTGATAGCTTATTGATTCTAGCACACTGAGCTTGATAATTAGTATTATTAGAATAGTAAGGAAATATTAATTTGTAGGAAGGAAGTTTGTGTAAATTAGTGTGTTAATCCCTAATTAAAGGAGTAATAAGGGGATACCTTATATGGCCTCAATTATTATTCAGGTAGGTTGATGTATTTATATAGTGGATATACATATAAGTTATGACTAAGTTATAGGGATGCGAGGTTAGTCCAAAGTTAAATAAAAGTCTTCCCTTCTAATTCTGGCCACCAGTGGTATAGCTTTGCAGACTAATATAGGACATTTCCTATAATAAATAACCATAGTGGATGCGAGTGTAACGACCTGAAATTTTGGACCTCGAAAATTCGACACTAATACGTTCACTGTAGAAGCGCCAAGAAATCGAACGCCGAAAATTCCAGTTTGTTAGAGTTAAGAAGAAACGAGGTAGAAGAAGAACCAGGAAACCAAAACACAGAATCTTACATTCGCAGCGGATTAAATATAATATCAAATAATAGCATTTATACAAGAAAGCTGTAACTGTTACATTACATACAATATATTAGAGTATAACAATGCTCAAATAAACTGGACAGTTACAATAAACTTGGCTCAACTCTAACAATCTAACACAGTGGAATATACTTTGTACGTTCCTGCCATCTAGCTCGCCTCCTGAGCTCCAGAACGTCCTAACCTGAAAAATCTGTAATACTCGGTCTGACCCGAGCATTACATCAAAGTAACACCCGAGTCAGGCTGGAAACCAGTGTGAGTAAACCCATATAACTTGAAATACTAAGTTATAAACATAGTTGCAAACCAGGATAGCTCGTACCTTACTACAAATTCTTTCCTTATTGAAGCCAACACTTCTTTTACAAACAATCCCTTAGTACTACTACATATTTTCAATGGTCCACTTTACTTAAATTATTCCATTCCAGCATATTGATTGCACATATCAAAACTATAAATAATTTTTGTAGACTGCAAATCGAAGTGGTTTCGGGTATTTACTGATACCCGACCCCGGTCTCTTCAAATCCATTGTTATTCTTTAAGCCAAATTGTTTAAGTTTAAATAATACAATTTATATTTAGGATTTCATTCACCCAACAGTTCATCTCAGATAGATAACCCTCGATTTCACAGTTCAACCAAAGTATCTCATATCACAAAGCATTACAAATTACATATCAGAGATATCAAATAATCTAAGTTATTCAATATATCTTAATCATCTATAAGCAAAATAAACTAATTGTACCATTTCCAATTAATTTAATTACTGCTTACTTAAAATTAATTTATTACAAACCATTAATTAATCATCCTTTAATTATCCATCTAAATTAATTATCCATAATTACTTTCATTAAGCAATTATCCCCTTGGTTAATTATCCTTTATTAATTAACCTTTAATTATTAATTAATTGTCCTCTAATTATTTATTAACTTTTTATTATTAATTAAGTTTAACCTTTAATTTCAAATTAAATTAATTAACCCTTAACAAATTAATCTTTCAGTTACTTACATTAAGTAATTATCATTTAAGTAATTAGTCTCTAATTACTTACATTAGTTAATCTCTAATTACCGATTAATTAGTCTCTAATTACCAATTAATTAATCTCAATTACTAATTAATCAATCTTTAATTAATTTATCACTAATTACCAATTAATTGAACTATAATTAATTAATCTCTAATTGCCAGTTTATTAATATATAATTAATTAACTTATAACCCTTAATTATTAATTAATTAATCCTTAATCATTAATTAATTAATTTCACTTGAATTATTTAATTAATTTAATTAATCTATATTTACCCAAAATCTTAATTAAATTCAAGATAAATATTAGACCTATATTTCATATTTGTTCTTGAAAATTTGATAAATATTTATATTTTGAATACTTGTTTCTATTGGCTTTGAAGCTTTACTTTGAAATTTAACAAAATTTTACTTTTTCTTATAAAACTTGATTTATTTATCACCATCGACTCTGCAAAAATACTTCGGTATAGGCCCGAGCCCAAACCCCAAAACCGTCGAGACAAACCCGATCCCTACCCCGAGCCAAAACTCAATCACAACTCCGATCAAACTCGAGAGCGACCCCGAGTAAGTCACCATCTATCCCAAAGCATCAAATCATAGCACCATCAACAGATATGATAAAAACTCATGCACGTGCGCAAGCTATCCGACCAACTCCAATCCCTGCTCCAATCATCGACACGTCGGTGACCACTCCCTTAGTTAACATGAACACCCAGATCATCGAATTTATCACGGAAACAAAATCGAACTCGATCGAACCCACTGGGACGAAATTAGACACCCAAAATCTCATCGCATTCCCACCTCCAGTCACCAGAAACCTCGACATCCTGACCAGGGCTTTCCGTAGTCTAAAGCTTCCATTCCACCCACTCCGACGAAGACCGATACTTCGACGACGTCGTGCCCACCTCGAAACCTAAGTCGACCAAAACAGAACCTAGAACCCTAGTTTGTCATTACTCGACCATCCCGGCGATCTAGAATCCCTCCGAGCAATTTTCCCATGATCACTGATCAACAAACAATATCCAACCTCAACCCCGACACCCCCGAGCCTCGCGATCGTCTGAATTCGACGAGAATGCAAATACCATTCAACTTAGAAATACTCCACAAATATTAATTTAAAATTTGTGGAATGATTACCACAAGTCATCGTTTTCTAATACAAATCTAATTATGAAATCCAAATATGAAATTATGGACATTGATTTTTGACTTATATTTGATTTCTCATTGTATATTTCCATTTTCAAAATATTTACCCAATATTTTCCCTTGAATCTATTTTTAAAAATGATGTTATACACATACAAATACTTTTCATTCAGAGATCAAAGTCTAAATTGTTTAGGTGGGATGTTTTAGATTTTTGATCAGGTTTTAAAACCTAAATTATGAACAGAAGCATCTCTTCCCTGTTCCCAGACATGCACACCTATTTAATCGTATATATATATACACATACAATAATATTTACATTCATGCAAGCACTTATCACCACTATACTTCAAGTATTAATCACAAACATCCAAATATATCAACAGAGTCATGTTTAAATAGGTTATTTTTACTCATAGTTTAAAACAGAGAGACGGGATTTTGATTTTGATCAGGAACCTTGAATTGTTAGCTTGCTTGATATTTTGATTTGAATTGCAACTTGAAACTGAGTCTTTGTTGATGTTTATTAAGTTGATCTTGTTTTAAATCTGAGATGATTTTGCTTGGGTTTGCTACAGGTTTGAGGTGGATGATAGAGTTGTTGTTGCTTTGATTTTCTGGTTTTCAAGTTTGTTTATAGCTTTTTTTAATTTGAGTTTGAAAAAAAATGAAGATAGGAAAGAAATATAGAAGGTAAAGTAGAGATATATTTACGGCTTGATTTATCTAATATTTTTAAAATAAAAGAAAATGAATAAATGTGACACTTGTTTGATTATCTAACAATTATCATTTGCATGTGTTAATTATCTTACATTTGTTAAATTATTTGCTATAAATCTTACATTTGTATTTAGCATGTGTTAATATACTTTTAAATGTTTTTTTACAAAACTTTATATTTAATTTCTATTTGGTTAATACTTTTTCTTAATTTATATTTAGCAAATCTTTTAAAAGAAAATAATATAAAACTAATTTTATACTAATAAAAATCATGTACATATATTTTAAAACCAATTTATTTTAAGATATTTATTCTTTGAATTGCAAATTCAAATTCTATTTAAAATTAACTCATATATATATACACATTTAAACAAACCCATATTTTTTTTTTGAAAATAATAATTTAGCTCATATTAAATAATATATAAAATAAATTATCACATATTTATTTGCTTGAAATTCCGGGATATCACAGCGAGGTTAGTCCCAACTTTATAGAGTAAACCTGCCCAATCTGGTTACCAGCACCTATGAATAGTTGGACTAATGTGAGACGTCACAAGTGGATTATGGATTATAAATTGCATTTCCAATGCGGTAGATGAAATCCATCAGAGAGGTCCGCTTCCAGTTTAAGGTATTAAGTGGTTATGGTATTGTCCGCTTCTTTCTTAGGAGAAGTATTAAGTGACCTAATGAGAATTCTTAGGATATCAGCTAGTGAGAACCATGTAGGTATCCACCTTGGATTAGGTATTAAATGACGGGGACCTGCCTATTTTATAGGTCTTAAATGGTCAGAGTCTCCCTAATCCCTAATAAAAAAGGTATTAAGTAGTTTGAAGTTTCTCTCTCTTACATCGTTAATGACAATTGCCTTATAATTTGGGAATGGGTTGGGTACTCAATGATAGGGACCTGCCTATTTTATAATATTAAATGGTTAAAGTCTGCCTAATCCCCAATAAAAGTTATTTATTAGTTCAGGTGTTTTGTCTTACATCGTAAATGCTAGTTATGTTAGAATTATATAGTGAGGCTGGAAGAGCCAGAATTGGCTTTTGTAAAGTTGGACTGGAAGAGCCTTCGGGCATACTATTGGCTTTATATGTATATTATGAAGTTTGACTGGATAGGCCTTTGGCTTACAGTTGACTTTACATGTATGTTATGATTTTAATGCATAAGATGTATTTCTTATTTAAATTGTACTTCCCAAGTACAATTATGGTAAAGCTTGTGATTTTCATTTCACCTGACATTTGTTGTTCAGATCCATTCCTTGTTACAACACATATGTAACGATCCTGAATTTTTATTTAATATAAATTAATAATTAAATGAAATTTTGAATAAAAATTTATAAAATTAATTATAAATAGTGATGTGAGTTTCCCCGAGTTCAAATATCTTCTATATAAATCATTTAAATTTTTAATTATTGTATGTATATGTATATATGTGAATGTATATATATATATGTATATTTGGGTATATATGAATCAAACCATTTTAAAAGTATAATTTTGAGAAGTTGGATTTAACCAAAGAACTTTAACTCGTATAGATGAAACAGATTTTCAATATGAAAAATATATTTGAATTAAATTTGAATTGGGATCTATAAATAATGTAAAGAAAATTTTGCTTTGAAAATTAAAAATAAACAATTAATTTAGAAATAGAAGTAAGAATACATATATGATGAATTATAAAAATATATGTATATTCATGTACAAAGATAATAAGTTGAGTGTGTAGAAACAAAGTACATCAACACTAAATGTTTTCATTTTGGCCACCATCATATAAACATACAAATACAAACAAAACAAACTTTAATTTATAAATATTTATGCAAAGAATACCCAAAACATAGCTGCAGCCACCAACAAAGAAGCTTTGTCAAAGATAAAGTAAAATAATAAAATGTCTAAGAAAATATAAAGTAAACAATACAAAATAAAAGCAAACCTGAAAGTGTGTAAACTGAAAATACAATAAGAATATATATATCTTTGAACTTGCAAAATGAGTAAACAAAATATCCACAAAACAAGTAAATGACAAAGTACAAATATGCATGAACAAGTAAAGTAAGAACTGTACATAACATAACAAATAAGATAAGCATGTACACAACAAACAATTAATGCAACATGCTTCATGCATTTAATGCAAGCATACCAAGCCATGCCTATTATACAAAGATATCACACTGTATAAGTTTATCACCCTGAACACTTTTCTTTTATATATATCAACTTATTTAACTTCAGTTCGTTCACAACATAACTAAGCAAAGCTAGAAAAGAAAAACAGAAGCAAGATATCAAAGCAAAGATTCAACTGAAAAAAAAAAGAAATCAAACTTCAATCAGATCTAAAATCAAATGCAAAACAAGCTCTGTCAATTTTCTCTGGCAAACACTGTGAGCAACTTATTTTTTTTTTACCAGTTCTTTGAATCCAATGCCTATGAACCTATGAGCAGACCCCTGAAAACAAAATCTTCCTGTCATCTATTTGTTGCTTGTGACTTTGGGAGTAGATTTGCCAGTGAAAAGTTTGTTGCATATGAATGAATCTGGGTGTTTATATGAGTAAGTTTATGAATACAGACATTTCTGTTTATCTCATCCACAACCTGAACAACATAAATAAATCTACATCCAAATTAACATTTTTATGTGATGGTTTCTAAATGACAAAAAAAAAGATAGTGAGTAAAACTTACACTTCAAAGCTTTAAGTTAATTAAAAACATTACAAGATCCAGTGATAATATAGCCGGTATATGTTTGGTTTTAAATATAGATTCTGTGTTTGTTTTGTAACATTTTGTTATCCACTGTGGAAGTTACAGGGTCAAAAATATTCAATCCAGACTCAAAATATAATCATTAATTTTTGTTAGGCTCAAAATCATCAATAATAAAGTTTGTTTAAACTTAGATTTCGGCATAAAATTTTGTTTTCTGCATAATGATGAAGAACAGGTTTTGTAAACCCAGTTTTACAGGAAATAGTCCAACATATGATGAATTCAGATAGTTTTAAACATGGATTCATTTGTACAATTTGAATAAGCATACAAAGTGATGATTTTTAAAAGCAATATGATGATTTTAACTTAAGTAGTTTAAGAGCAGTTCGAAATTTAACCAAATTTACATTTTTTCTAATTTCCGGCAAACGATCCAATAATAATCATTGAAATTTGGTTTGAAGCTTGTATGAACCTCGGTGACGATAGGAAAAATGCAAAAAAAATTATTCAATGCGAGGATTTTAGGGTCGATTCGAATATAGGGTTAGGTTTGAGTTTTATCTGGGGTCTGTTAAAACGAAATTTTCGTCACCGTGACTTGATCGAGCTTCTCGCGGTTCTGGGAGGTGGTAGGGAAGAGTATGGCCATGACGTGGACGGAGTTTCATCGCCTCCATGGGTCGGGGTTGGTCGAACGTGATGTTTTTCTGGAGAGTATTCAAGCTTTGGTTCGAGCTTCAGGTGAATTTTCAATTTCGACTGTTATTCGAAATAATGGGTTTCGATTTCGAGTTGTAGGTCAAATCGTAGTTTGTTGATGGTGTCGCCGGAGGTAGGATTGTCGTTGACGATCTGTGCACGTGCACGACGTTGGTCGTGTGTCAGGGAACATTGCTTCGAGGCAACTCGAAGTGGAGCTCGGGATTTTCGTGGCTTGACTCGAGTTTTTGCGTGAGTGTACGTGCCTTATTTTTTTTACTTAACAGGATAAAGAGAGAAGGGAAGAAGATAGGATCAGGGAAGGGGGGAAGGAGTTGCGTGAAGATAGGGGAGAGGCTCGGGAAAATTCTCGTGTGTTTCGAATTTTGCTCGAAGCAAATAGAAGGGGGGCTCGAGTAAAAGTTGTTGCAGTTTTTTTTACCTAAAACTGTTTTGGTTTGGAAATTTTAAAAACGAAAAATTTAAATTTTAAACCAAGATTTTTAGAGCTGAATTCAAATTAAAATGTTAACGTAAATTCAAGCTGAATGTAGAGTTTAGTTTGAATATAAATAAGTTTTAAATTTAAATTGTTTTAATAATTTAAAAGTAATTCAAAATATATTAAAGAAATTTGAAATGGAGTTGAAATTTTAAATGAAAAATTTAAGCAAGTCGAAATTAAAAGTTTAAATTTAAATTTAAATCTGAATTAAAGATAATTTGAATCCTAGTCTGAAATCAAAGAAGTTTTAATATTTAAATTGTTTAAATTTGATTTGTGATGATAATTAAAACATTAGTTAGAAAATGTTTTAAAATTGAATTAGTAAAGATAAAATGATATGCACTCATTAAATTAGTTCAAGTGAATAATTGATTAATTTATTTAAATCAAGAAATTAAGATTTGAGTTAAATTAACTAAGGTAAATAAATTTGTAAATAAGATTTATTAATTTAATAAAGAGTTGTCTTTTAAACAAATGATTAAGGTTATTTAATCAAGTAATTAAGATTTATTAAGTTACAGTTTAGAACTTAATTTATTAAATAATTAGTGAATAAACATATGATTTTAAAGGTTAATTAAATGATAATTAACAATAGTTAAATTGAGTTTAATTACTTAAGAATAGTAATTAAATAATTATGAATAGTTAATAAGGATCATTTACCTGAAATTTATTTTGATAATAAATGTGAAAAGAATTATCCATAGAAATTTGATCTGATTTAAATTTATCAGATAATTGAATTAATCCTACCTATGAATTCTTGGATTATATTGGATGGTAAACTGTTTGATATCCCTGTTATATGATGCTTTATGATTATCCTGATTTGTATTGTGATCTGTGATGAAATTTATTATCTGTGATATATATATATATCTGTGAATCTGTGTATGAAAGATAAGCGTTATAATTTATATCGCTTATCGAATATACTGTTGTATTTGATCTGTGATGATTGAATGATGTTGCACTATTGTGTTAAACCCCTGAACCACACCATACACACACAATTATGGATTTCACGAGGAAATCGATTAAGTCGCAGATTTTTGAAATAGTTAAATTTGAATTTTTAAATTCAAATGTTTTGGAAATGGAATCGGAATAAATGTGAAAAGCTTTTGGAATGGAATTTCAAAAATAGAATTTATTATTTTTAAATTACTTGATTAAGTTTTGGAATTTAAATAAGTTGATTTAAATTTAAATTCAATACTTGAAATTGAATTCTATGATTTGAAATTAGGATTAAAGATGTTATATTGGTTATATAGGGATTAAACCACTTTTAACTCTTTTAGATAAGAACTGAGATTCCAGTTAATTAGGGGAATTTCAAGATTGAATAGAGAAATGATTTTCCTAAGTTAAGAATGAATTCTTTTTGAAAGCTATGAATTAAATCTGGTTATTTTTAACAGATTTAAATTGATGATTTGTTTAAAACAAATTGAAATGAAATTGTTTTGAAGGCTATAAGTTAAATCTTTGATTTAAAGATTTAACGAGTTAAATCAAATTGAAATGAAAATTGATTTGGAAAATATGTGAATGAATCTTTTGTTTAAAAGATTTAAATGTGAAAATTGTTTAAACCGTTAAAGGTTGTGAAAATGAATCTTTTTGTTTAAAGATTGAAAATGGTAATTTGTTAAACCATTTGAAAGAAAGTTTGAATTATTAAGTTGTGACTTAATTGAAATCCCATATCCATATGTTTTGAAAATATTTTCGCTCACTATTCGGTTTAGCCGGGAAAGGACCGTTGTGTCGTATAACCCATTCCGAATATGTGATACGTCGTTATGGATAGCATTTGAAGACCGGTGATGAAGACCGGGTATTTGTGAAAGCGATAGGATGACCTATCGATTGTTTCTGCACCGAGTCGCGCCGGTATAGAAACTCCCTAAGTGATGGGAAAATCCGATCGGGATTGTGAATATCCGGGTTGCAAGGACTTCTTTGTAAGTGCCTTCGGTTCTGTTCGAACCCAGAACAGACTTGTATGGATTGTATGTCTGACATTACAAGTTGAGATATAAAGCCGATTTCTCTCAAATATATTTCTGTTGGTGGCAAAGAATTTATTCTTTAGCTTAACACCCTTCTCTGAGACGTACGAGCTCAGAGGTTATATAGTTGAAGTTATCAGCGATATATTCCCAATTTGGTAATGTGACATGCTGAGTGTTGCTGAAATGATCATTGTGTTGATTATTGTGATAGGATCGTTTATTTGATCGTCTATCTTGGTGATCATTGTGTTGATCATTTGTTGACCCAAAGCATGGCTTTTGTATAAAGTATGTTTTTGTGGACGTGACTTCGTCGAGCCTCACACCTCGGAAATGGTCAAAACAGGAAAGATGCGGCAAGGTTATGAGGGGTAGCACCCTTTAGGGTATGTACATTTCCTTATGAATAGAGGTGGTATCATGGTATGGAGCCCAGATATTTAACCTATGTGGTTACTACGAATTTATTACTTTGTGGTTGTTGGCTATCGGGATCCCGTGAGAAAGGTCGTTTACGATCGGGGAATGGCGTGCTCGTGTCAGTAGTTACCCAGTTAGGGGTAACCCGGCCTTGTGTTGGCAGAGTTCCGGTTTGGTTCTCGGGGATGTCTTTCCAGAGGCATTCTCATGTGGCAATGGGAAGTTCCTTGGCCTGACCATTTGTTGGAAATCCAATTCCCAATACGAAACTTGTACGGTATTAGTTGTAGAACCTGCTATTCACTTATGGTGGTCACCACTGTTTGGATGGTAGCTATAGTAGGCATAGTTCGAAATGTCTATGCTGGCTAAGATTTATATTCTACTTTCGAAATAAATTTTTCCTACACTATGCACTAGTAATAATATCAAATGTTCTTTTTAATGCATATCAAGCATCTTTGACTATCATAAGGAGAAATCTCCTCCGATTCTGCGTTTGCATTGTGTGTGTGTGCGGGAGGCCTTATGGTAGTCTCATTTTTCAAAAGCATTGCGAATTGACTTTAAAATCTTTTGTTGAATGTTTTTAAAGATAAACTGTTTTTGTTGCTCACACCAGTCCCACGGCTGATCCGGAGTTTATCGTTTCTTTCCTAAACTCTGGGTGCTCATTATTTTCTACACGAGCAGTCTAGAGTTGGGTTTTACAGATAGTTAGATATAGTGGATTATCTGGAGTTAGTTCAGTCTTTGGATCGCACCAGTCTTGCTTAGCTTTGGGCTATGTTATTGGGGGTTCGAGCTATTACTGGATTGGTTATTGGAAATGGAGTTACAGTTATTTCTGGAGTTCTTCCTTGAAGACTATCTTAGAGTTATATTGTTCCGCTGCTGTTTTATTGTATCATATCTCTGATGTATATTGATATCTATTAGATCATCTGTTGTATCAGATATTGTATCAAAGCTGTATATCAATGTATTATTCTTTTATTCCGCTGTGTTGTTTACTTAATGATTGTTATAAGCTCCGGCGAATCGGGTTTGAACGGTCGAATCTATGGCATTCGAATACGATATGAAGTATGGATGTTGATTTTCGAGCGGGCAAAATCCGACTCGTCACATTTGGTATCAGAGCTAAGGGTTGAACTTTAGCTCAGGAGTGTAACACATTAAGTAGCTCATTAGAGATAGGGTGAAGTAAATCCTAGAATGAGTAATCCTTAAGATATCCGTTTGAATGCCTCAGTAAATTCTCTTACTATCTACTAATAGTGAGTATGAGTGCAAGAAGAGAACGAGAGATAGAGGACAGGGGAATGCGACTATAATTGGTCAATACTCTGTAACAACGGTGGAAATAACTTTCTTTATCAATTTTCTTTGATTCGTTTCCAAATTCTTTTGATTTCTTCGTACCAGCTACAAGATGAAGTTTTGGTGTGGTGATGCTCTACGAATCGTTATAGAAGATCCTTATCTTTATCGATTTCTTATCAGCTTTTTGATTTAAACCTTAATGAATATGAATTTGCAAATTGAAATTGAGAATTTTAAATAAATTAGAAATTGATTTGAAATTTGAATAAATTAGAAATTATAAATTGAGTTTAATTGGTTAATAGAATATGAAGATAATTTGAATTAAATCAATAAAACTATTTCGTTTAAAACCAAATTTTGAAATTCTATTGTAGTTTCTTGTGAATACCAAGGTCCGAAGAGGGACAAATTGGTATGTATTCTGAGATATTCCGACTTAAATTTGGAATCCATATCTTAAGTTTGAAGAATTATAGGAGATCGAATCTGTCTATCTGTGTTGTTTTCGTGTCTGCGGATTTCGAGGACGAAATTCTTTTAAGGGGGGAAGTCTGTAACGATCCTGAATTTTTATTTAATTTAAATTAATAATTAAATGAAATTTTGAATAAAAATTTATAAAATTAATTATAAATAGTGATGTGAGTTTCCCCGAGTTCAAATATCTTCTATATAAATCATTTAAATTTTTAATTATTGTATGTATATGTATATATGTGAATGTGTATATATATATATATATATATGTGTGTGTGTGTGTGTGTGTGTATATTTGGGTATATATGAATCAAACCATTTTAAAAGTATAATTTTGAGAAGTTGGATTTAACCAAAGAACTTTAACTCGTATAGATGAAACAGATTTTCAATATGAAAAATATATTTGAATTAAATTTGAATTGGGATCTATAAATAATGTAAAGAAAATTTTGCTTTGAAAATTAAAAATAAACAATTAATTTAGAAATAGAAGTAAGAATACATATATGATGAATTATAAAAATATATGTATATTCATGTACAAAGATAATAAGTTGAGTGTGTAGAAACAAAGTACATCAACACTAAATGTTTTCATTTTGGCCACCATCATATAAACATACAAATACATACAAAACAAACTTTAATTTATAAATATTTATGCAAAGAATACCCAAAACATAGCTGCAGCCACCAACAAAGAAGCTTTGTCAAAGATAAAGTAAAATAATAAAATGTCTAAGAAAATATAAAGTAAACAATACAAAATAAAAGCAAACCTGAAAGTGTGTAAACTGAAAATACAACAAGAATATATATATCTTTGAACTTGCAAAATGAGTAAACAAAATATCCACAAAACAAGTAAATGACAAAGTACAAATATGCATGAACAAGTAAAGTAAGAACTGTACATAACATAACAAATAAGATAAGCATGTACACAACAAACAATTAATGCAACATGCTTCATGCATTTAATGCAAGCATACCAAGCCATGCCTATTATACAAAGATATCACACTGTATAAGTTTATCACCCTGAACACTTTTCTTTTATATATATCAACTTATTTAACTTCAGTTCGTTCACAACATAACTAAGCAAAGCTAGAAAAGAAAAACAGAAGCAAGATATCAAAGCAAAGGTTCAACTGAAAAAAAAAAGAAATCAAACTTCAATCAGATCTAAAATCAAATGCAAAACAAGCTCTGTCAATTTTCTCTGGCAAACACTGTGAGCAACTTATTTTTTTTTACCAGTTCTTTGAATCCAACGCCTATGAACCTATGAGCAGACCCCTGAAAACAAAATCTTCCTCTCATCTATTTGTTGCTTGTGACTTTGGGAGTAGATTTGCCAGTGAAAAGTTTGTTGCATATGAATGAATCTGGGTGTTTATATGAGTAAGTTTATGAATACAGACATTTCTGTTTATCTCATCCACAACCTGAACAACATAAATAAATCTACATCCAAATTAACATTTTTATGTGATGGTTTCTAAATGACAAAAAAAAAGATAGTGAGTAAAACTTACACTTCAAAGCTTTAAGTTAATTAAAAACATTACAAGATCCAGTGATAATATAGCCGGTATATGTTTGTTTTTAAATATAGATTCTGTGTTTGTTTTGTAACATTTTGTTATCCACTGTGGAAGTTACAGGGTCAAAAATATTCAATCCAGACTCAAAATATAATCATTAATTTTTGTTAGGCTCAAAATCATCAATAATCAAGTTTGTTTAAACTTAGATTTCGGCATAAAATTTTGTTTTCTGCATAATGATGAAGAACAGGTTTTGTAAACCCAGTTTTACAGGAAATAGTCCAACATATGATGAATTCAGATAGTTTTAAACATGGATTCATTTGTACAATTTGAATAAGCATACAAAGTGATGATTTTTAAAAGCAATATGATGATTTTAACTTAAGTAGTTTAAGAGCAGTTCGAAATTTAACCAAATTTACATTTTTTCTAATTTCCGGCAAACGATCCAATAATAATCATTGAAATTTGGTTTGAAGCTTGTATGAACCTCGGTGACGATAGGAAAAATGCAAAAAAAATTATTCAATACGAGGATTTTAGGGTCGATTCGAATATAGGGTTAGGTTTGAGTTTTATCTGGGGTCTGTTAAAACGAAATTTTCGTCACCGTGACTTGATCGAGCTTCTCGCGGTTCTGGGAGGTGGTAGGGAAGAGTATGGCCATGACGTGGACGGAGTTTCATCGCCTCCATGGGTCGGGGTTGGTCGAACGTGATGTTTTTCTGGAGAGTATTCAAGCTTTGGTTCGAGCTTCAGGTGAATTTTCAATTTCGACTGTTATTCGAAATAATGGGTTTCGATTTCGAGTTGTAGGTCAAATCGTGGTTTGTTGATGGTGTCGCCGGAGGTAGGATTGTCGTTGACGATCTGTGCACGTGCACGACGTTGGTCGTGTGTCAGGGAACATTGCTTCGAGGCAACTCGAAGTGGAGCTCGGGATTTTCGTGGCTTGACTCGAGTTTTTGCGTGAGTGTACGTGCCTTATTTTTTTTACTTAACAGGATAAAGAGAGAGGGGAAGAAGATAGGATCAGGGAAGGGAGGAAGGAGTTGCGTGAAGACAGGGGAGAGACTCGGGAAAATTCTCGTGTGTTTCGAATTTTGCTCGAAGCAAATAGAAGGGGGGCTCGAGTAAAAGTTGTTGCAGTTTTTTTTACCTAAAACTGTTTTGGTTTGGAAATTTTAAAAACGAAAAATTTAAATTTTAAACCAAGATTTTTAGAGCTGAATTCAAATTAAAATGTTAACGTAAATTCAAGCTGAATGTAGAGTTTAGTTTGAATATAAATAAGTTTTAAATTTAAATTGTTTTAATAATTTAAAAGCAATTCAAAATATATTAAAGAAATTTGAAATGGAGTTGAAATTTTAAATGAAAAATTTAAGCAAGTTGAAATTAAAAGTTTAAATTTAAATTTAAATCTGAATTAAAGATAATTTGAATCCTAGTCTGAAATCAAAGAAGTTTTAATATTTAAATTGTTTAAATTTATTTGTGATGATAATTAAAACATTAGTTAGAAAATGTTTTAAAATTGAATTAGTAAAGATAAAATGATATGCACTCATTAAATTAGTTCAAGTGAATAATTGATTAATTTATTTAAATCAAGAAATTAAGATTTGAGTTAAATTAATTAAGGTAAATAAATTTGTAAATAAGATTTATTAATTTAATAAAGAGTTGTCTTTTAAACAAATGATTAAGGTTATTTAATCAAGTAATTAAGATTTATTAAGTTACAGTTTAGAACTTAATTTATTAAATAATTAGTGATTAAACATATGATTTTAAAGGTTAATTAAATGATAATTAACAATAGTTAAATTTAGTTTAATTACTTAAGAATAGTAATTAAATAATTATGAATAGTTAATAAGGATCATTTACCTGAAATTTATTTTGATAATAAATGTGAAAAGAATTATCCATAGAAATTTGATCTGATTTAAATTTATCAGATAATTGAATTAATCCTACCTATGAATTCTTGGATTATATTGGATGGTAAACTGTTTGATATCCCTGTTATATGATGCTTTATGATTATCCTGATTTGTATTGTGATCTGTGATGAAATTTATTATCTGTGATATATATATATCTGTGAATCTGTGTATGAAAGATAAGCGTTATAATTTATATCGCTTATCGAATATACTGTTGTATTTGATCTGTGATGATTGAATGATGTTGCACTATTGTGTTAAACCCCTGAACCACACCATACACACACAATTATGGATTTCACGAGGAAATCGATTAAGTCGCAGATTTTTGAAATAGTTAAATTTGAATTTTTAAATTCAAATGTTTTGGAAATGGAATCGGAATAAATGTGAAAAGCTTTTGGAATGGAATTTCAAAAATAGAATTTATTATTTTTAAATTACTTGATTAAGTTTTGGAATTTAAATAAGTTGATTTAAATTTAAATTCAATACTTGAAATTGAATTCTATGATTTGAAATTAGGATTAAAGATGTTATATTGGTTATAGAGGGATTAAACCACTTTTAACTCTTTTAGATAAGAACTGAGATTCCAGTTAATTAGGGGAATTTCAAGATTGAATAGAGAAATGATTTTCCTAAGTTAAGAATGAATTCTTTTTGAAAGCTATGAATTAAATCTGGTTATTTTTAACAGATTTAAATTGATGATTTGTTTAAAACAAATTGAAATGAAATTGTTTTGAAGGCTATAAGTTAAATCTTTGATTTAAAGATTTAACGAGTTAAATCAAATTGAAATGAAAATTGATTTGGAAAATATGTGAATGAATCTTTTGTTTAAAAGATTTAAATGTGAAAATTGTTTAAACCGTTAAAGGTTGTGAAAATGAATCTTTTTGTTTAAAGATTGAAAATGGTAATTTGTTAAACCATTTGAAAGAAAGTTTGAATTATTAAGTTGTGACTTAATTGAAATCCCATATCCATATGTTTTGAAAATATTTTCGCTCACTATTCGGTTTAGCCGGGAAAGGACCGTTGTGTCGTATAACCCATTCCGAATATGTGATACGTCGTTATGGATAGCATTTGAAGACCGGTGATGAAGACCGGGTATTTGTGAAAGCGATAGGATGACCTATCGATTGTTTCTGCACCGAGTCGCGCCGGTATAGAAACTCCCTAAGTGATGGGAAAATCCGATCGGGATTGTGAATATCCGGGTTGCAAGGACTTCTTTGTAAGTGCCTTCGGTTCTGTTCGAACCCAGAACAGACTTGTATGGATTGTATGTCTGACATTACAAGTTGAGATATAAAGCCGATTTCTCTCAAATATATTTCTGTTGGTGGCAAAGAATTTATTCTTTAGCTTAACACCCTTCTCTGAGACGTACGAGCTCAGAGGTTATATAGTTGAAGTTATCAGCGATATATTCCCAATTTGGTAATGTGACATGCTGAGTGTTGCTGAAATGATCATTGTGTTGATTATTGTGATAGGATCGTTTATTTGATCGTCTATCTTGGTGATCATTGTGTTGATCATTTGTTGACCCAAAGCATGGCTTTTGTATAAAGTATGTTTTTGTGGACGTGACTTCGTCGAGCCTCACACCCCGGAAATGGTCAAAACAGGAAAGATGCGGTAAGGTTATGAGGGGTAGCACCATTTAGGGTATGTACATTTCCTTCTGGATAGAGGTGGTATCATGGTATGGAGCCCAGATATTTAACCTATGTGGTTACTACGAATTTATTACTTTGTAGTTGTTGGCTATCGGGATCCCGTGAGAAAGGTCGTTTACGATCGGGGAATGGCGTGCTTGTGTCAGTAGTTACCCAGTTAGGGGTAACCCGGCCTTGTGTTGGTAGAGTTCCGGTTTGGTTCTCGAGGATGTCTTTCCAGAGGTATTCTCATGTGGCAATGGGAAGTTCCTTGGCCTGACCATTTGTTGGAAATCCAATTCCCAATACGAAACTTGTACGGTATTAGTTGTAGAACCTGCTATTCACTTATGGTGGTCACCACTGTTTGGATGGTAGCTATAGTAGGCATAGTTCGAAATGTCTATGCTGGCTAAGATTTATATTCTACTTTCGAAATAAATTTTTCCTACACTATGCACTAGTAATAATATCAAATGTTCTTTTTAATGCGTATCAAGCATCTTTGACTATCATAAGGAGAAATCTCCTCCGATTCTACGTTTGCATTGTGTGTGTGTGCGGGAGGCCTTATGGTAGTCTCATTTTTCAAAAGCATTGCGAATTGACTTTAAAATCTTTTGTTGAATGTTTTTAAAGATAAACTGTTTTTGTTGCTCACACCAGTCCCACGGCTGATCCGGAGTTTATCGTTTCTTTCCTAAACTCTGGGTGCTCATTATTTTCTACACGAGCAGTCTAGAGTTGGGTTTTACAGATAGTTAGATATAGTGGATTATCTGGAGTTAGTTCAGTCTTTGGATCGCACCAGTCTTGCTTAGCTTTGGGCTATGTTATTGGGGGTTCGAGCTATTACTGGATTGGTTATTGGAAATGGAGTTGCAGTTATTTCTGGAGTTCTTCCTTGAAGACTATCTTAGAGTTATATTGTTCCGCTGCTGTTTTATTGTATCATATCTCTGATGTATATTGATATCTATTAGATCATCTGTTGTATCAGATATTGTATCAAAGCTGTATATCAATGTATTATTCTTTTATTCCGCTGTGTTGTTTACTTAATGATTGTTATAAGCTCCGGCGAATCGGGTTTGAACGGTCGAATCTATGGCATTCAAATACGATATGAAGTATGGATGTTGATTTTTGAGCGGGCAAAATCCGACTCGTCACAACATATTAGAGAGAGTAATTCCGATTTAGGAGATGAAGGTGGAGGTGAAGACTTGTGGCAATTATCTAGCTATTTATGCTTTTTAAATATTTTTACCGTACCCAGTTCAGACAGTTATGTCGTTTTGGAATATTGTACTATGAAGACTTTATGTAGATATGTTAGAATATTTAACATGTTATGTCTCTAAAATGGTTTTCTTATCTTAAATGGGTACTTTTAATGATATTATATCTTTTCCATTCCGCTATGAGATTCTAAAAGTATAGATAGATAGCTCTGTGTAATGTATATTGTTTTAATTCTATCAACTTAACAACTCGCTTTGAGATGAAACTAAGGTTCGATGGGATTTGGTTTGGTTGAAATTAGGTATGTTTCATTGCAGGTTGTTATAGGGATAAGTGACCTTAGAGAATGAATCTTTTTTCATATAAGGTACATATCGAACTCTTTCCAATATACTCACCCATTAGATCAAATCGAATCTTTTATGTTGCATTTTATATTATTTTTATCTGTTTTATGTTCTGCGAGCTTATCATAGAATTATACATGTGTATCAAATACACATGTACATCTTTGTGATATCTTATTGATGAACATGACAAAGTATGTGAAACCGTTTTGGTATTAATAGATTTATGACTGCATACATCAATGTGTATCAATCCAATGAGTTCATCAACTCTTACGACACTCCCACTAAAAGTGGTTGCCTAGCCCTTGATTGTTGGAGATGTACATAACTAGCTTTATATAATTCATAATCAAATGATAAAAATTATTTCTTAAAACTATGGCTTAGTCTATAACTCCAAAATAATAGCAAATAATTTTAGATAATTCTATATTTTCCAATGCACCACTTTTGTTATGAAAATAAATCCACATTATAGTTTTATTTTATAATGATTGTTCATAATATTCACATTAAAATATAACTATGTCTATTTTTCAGTCAACATTTAATGCAATCACCAAGTGCCATTTGATGCAATCACTAAGTCAACATTAAAATAAATCCAGATTTGAAGGTCCACCATTCACTTAATATAAATTATTTATTTCATATACTATAATAGTTTATAGAGGAGAGTTCTTTGATTAAATATCTTGAATTCTAAGCAACAATTTCATAAAAAACAATTTTCTATATAAAAATACATTTCAGAATAGAAATCGTGATTCTCATTCCAATGTTAGTATTAATTAGTATTACTAAAATTCTCGTTTTTAATGTTTCTTTATGCAATAGAAGTGACTATTCACTATCTTTATCCCAACTATGCCTTAAAACATATTTACTCTTGTAAATTCATTTTTCTTTCTAAACGATAGAACGATTCAAAAGAATACCATTGCTATAACATCATAACGAACTCTTAAAAAAAGCACACTTGATTATCCTTAACATTCAAGGATATCAAATGTTACACTTTGCGTAAACTAATTAAACTGACATTTCAATGATCGAGTTTTTAGATCAATCTTGTAGCTTTGGTCTAGTGTTACATTTAACACAATGCGATCTTTATTGTAATCAACAAAATTGAGTATTCGATCTCAAAGTATGGTTTATTTTTTTTCTTCAAATGAACTAATTTCATTGAAGTATCAGAAATTACTAACAGTGACCATTCACTATATAATACTTTTATATGAATGCATATGGATCAAATATCCTAGTCTCGTATTGTTTTTGAGTTTGGAACTCATAGAATGAAATACACGGTCTTGACAAAATACACACGTAGGCGACCAAATTCGAATGTATTAAGTAGTTGTAAAATCAGATGCATGCATGGGTATCGAAACTTTAACATGAATAAGCATTTATATATAGTATATGTTATATTTCTATTTGTTAATTTTCAATTAAGTTCATTTGTATATTGTAACAACCTGCCTTGAAATGTGCCTAGTTTTTTATCCAAGAAAGGCCCATCAAACCTTAGACCCATTCCAAAGCTAGCTGTTGGTTGGCAAATTGATATAAATGATAATACGCAGAACTATCTATCTATACATTCAGAAACAACACCCATATTATAAAATCTCTAGTCTCAGAAAAACATAATCTAATGCAACATAACAACACAAAATATCTATAGCGAAATATCTCAAAATACAACATCACTATGTCCAAATGGGTACATCCCAAAATATAAGAACAATATAAGTATATAGGTAAATAACTGCCATGAGACCTTAACTCCGCCATCATCTTCGAAATCTGCATCGCCATCTCTATCCTATGTTGCAATGAGGAGAAAGTCAGAATAACAATACCTGGTAAACAAAAATCTCGAGCCTTTCTATGGTAGTACTTGGGCAATATAACTTAAATAGGAATATGTCTTATGTATCCTAACTATATTCTATGTAAATCTCTCCACTGTAAGCAAAAAGGCTTTTCTAGTCCGATCCTATAACTAATACCTTTCCAATCCAACTCAATAACCAATCTTCAACTATAGGCCAAAAGCCTTTCCTAGTCACATAAATTTACCATAGTCTCCTCCTAACATGTAAGAAATAGTACCCAAGCCATGTAATACCTTTTCAATGGAAACTAGGCAGGCTCTAACCATTTAATACCTTTTCAATGGAAACTGGGCAGGCTCTAACCATTTAATACCTCCATTTTAGGTAAGTCCCCATCACTTAATACCTATACCAAGATAGACTCCTCTCCAATACTACCTAGCTGGCATCACACGAAATCTCGTCAATTCATTTAATACTTCGTTGTGGGAGAGGCATACCCTATAATGACAACATAATACCTCAAACCCAAAGCAGATCCTTCTCGAGATATCCATTACTGTACCTAACTACTAACCTTGACCATTTAATACTTCCTAAATAAGAAGGAGGTAGATCCTATAACAACCACTTATTACTCTTGACCTCGAAGTAGGTCCTATGTATTATGACATGTAACTCAAAATGTGACGTCTCACATAAATCTGACTATTCGTAGGTACTAGTAGCTAGATTAAATGCGCAAGTTTACTCCATAGAATTTTGGACTAACCTTGCATCCTCGATGGATTTTTATTATAAGCGATGTCTCACATCGGTCCCAAAGTCACACTGCTAGTAGGCATATCAGTTGGGCAGAATTCTATGTGCTTTTGACTAACCATGCATCCCTATAACTTAGTCATATTTTCCATTCTCCTAACATACTACCATTTACCCCACCGCATTCCATATTAAGGCCGTACAACGAAAAATTCTTATTTCTCCTTTAATAATATTACTATCAACTCCTTTCCTAAGTAGTTTTTAGTACTAGTTAACTGCCTATTTACTATGCAAATAATACGTTATTAATTATACGTTATTTATACACTAATACACATACGTGTGCCTAAAATATTTCTAAGCATGCGAAGAGTGTGCCATATACTAATCATTTAAATTTCAAAACTTTAAATTTATACAGGTCCAATCCATACCAACAAACATACAAATTTGTCAATATCCTCAACCCAACAATAGACTTACATACGAAACTAGAATCCATACCAAACTTATTTTATATTAAATAGTAGAATCAACATCAATAGAATTTATACTTCAAATCCTTTTACACTCTATTTAACTTCTATATACTAAATGAAAAAGGGGGTTTATATTTGAATTATGCAAATAGGCATTGAAAACTACAAATAAAAGAATCTGTACCTTACATACCATTTTCTAACTTATTTCTGTTTGAAAACCCTTATCCTAATAGAAAAGCGAGAAGTAGAATAAGATGTAAAACACTGAAAATGCAATAGCTGCACAATTCTACTGTTTAATATAGAATAATTAAGATTCCAACATAAGAATTGACATTTTTATTTGGAGGAATTTTAGGGTTTTAGTCTGATGTTTTTGTGAAATTTTTTTTTCCCAATGCGTATATCAAATCCAAGTTATACTATATAATTACTAAAATAAGAAAAATTAAGATTTCCACCCACAAAAGATCCTTAGCTCTTCCTATGGGATTTTCTTAAGCTCACTTTCAAATCTCTTTTCAGATCTCTTCATTTAGAAATATATAACAAGTGGATTATATAAGAATTAGATTCATAATTTCAAGAATTGAGGGTATAACGACCTAGAATTTTAGTAGATTGATTTTGGGATATTTAAATTGATTTTAAATATTAAAAGTTAAATTATAAGTTGAAATTAGGATTTAAAAAATAGTGATTTATTTGATAGTTAAGTGTTGAATTAAATATTTGGCAATATTTAAAAAGATTGAATCTTGAATTTGAAATGAATGGAAAAGATTTTGAAAGTTGATTTAAATTCTATTTAAATAAGAATGAAGATAGTAAACTTTTAATTTATATTTAAAAATGATTAATTTGGTTTTTATAATAATTGTTTTAATTAACGGGTAAAAACAGCCTTCCAGGATACTATCATGGATTTCGAGAAAACCAATTTCATTGGATCCGTAATAGTGAACTATTGTATGTCGTTAAATTTCATGGTGATTGGACATATCGTTTGGTCATGCGAGTTTGAAATGCGTTGAAATTAATTTCGAAAAATTAATATAATAACTAAGTTTGAAAGGCAATCTTCTGCATTTGTTCTGTGATGTCCCGGAATTTTGAGCAATACTTATTTGATAATTTCCATTTAAAATTTATTTAAATATGTAATATTGATTTAATATTCTAATTTAACCAAATGTTATATTTTCAGAACTAATAATTAATCTAATTTAACAAATGTTATTTTTTCAAAAGTTAATAACAATAATTTAATTTGGAAAGTTTTATTCTTTTCAAAAGTTAAAATATATACATATATAATGATAATAATTAATCTTTCTAAGCTAATAAAAATATTCTATTTATAATGTATATATGTATATACATTGTGAAAAGGAAATTGGTTTCAATTTAAATTCAAAAAAAATGTTTTCAACTTATAATATATATGTTTATAATATTGTGATTTGAGGTTCTGTTTTAAAATTCAAATAATTTCTGAAGCTAATATTTAAAATGTTTCTATTTATAGCGTATATATATTTGTGTGTGTGTGTTTATATATATACTGTAAATAGAAAAGTATTGGATTAAACTTAAGTAGAAAATGTGTTTTCAAAATTTATAATATATGTATGAATATATGGTAATTTGAAAGATTTTGACTGAATTTAATATAAAAACTTTTCAAAGGCTATTTAAATATTCGTCTTATATTTTCAAAAACACTTAAGGAAAAATTTATTTTGTTAAAAGTATAATAGCTTAAAAATAGTATATTATTATAAAAGCTTAATTTGTTTTCTTTTAAATTGGTTTTTGAAAAATAAATTTAGTTTTTATATATAATATCAATGTTAGATATAATAACTTAAGTTTAAACTTTTAAATAAAATTTAAATAAATGTTCATTTTCTTTCTTTTAAACTTATCTTTGGAAAATGGATTTTGAAATATAAATAAATAAAACATGGAGATATAAATGCATTTCATAGTTTATATTAAACATAAGTATTTAGGAAATCATTTAATTAAGATTTAAATCATTTAAAGTAATTAATTTAAAAAGATAAAATTAACACTTGTAACATAAGAAATGAATTTAAAATGAGGTTTTACATTTGTCATTCACTTAAATGAATTAAAATACATTTGTAAGCTTATGGACAATGCAAGATAACAAGTGGCAAAATTTTTGTCTTAAAGGAAATTGAGATTTTAAACTAATGTTAGAAAAAGTGAAAGCCTGTTACTCTTTTTATTTTCAGATCAAATCTTCATTAGCTTTCTTCTTTTCAAAAAAATTAAAAATAAAACAGAAAATAAAAGCAAAATTCAAAACTATAATCAAATCTGAAGCCATTTACAACTTCAGATCCAAAGTATTCAATCTGAAGAACATGCAATACTTTATGAAGAATCTACTACAAGATATTTAACAGCAAATTCAATAGCAAGTTTTCAACCAGTAATGACAGAAATTTAAAGCTGTGAGCATCATTAAGTTTCAAAGTTCAACTGAGATCAAGCTTGCAGTTTTCAAAAATCAAACAACAGATTTTAAGATGCAAATAAATTTCAAAGTTTCTGCAAAACAAATTTGATGGTGTTCTCTGTTCTTTTAGTTCTGGTGAGTAAACACCTTTTAAAAACAGTTTTAAATCCTTCATATGATTTTTCTGTGAGATGAATGTTATAGTAAACATGGTATAAATGTTTCATGCATGATTTGAATATGAATGCATATGTATATAGCAGTGTGACTGTGAATGTCTGTAGATATGCAAATTTTAAGCTCTGTTTTTAGTTCATGTTCCAGATTTATATAAAAAAATTCCTATCTTCCAAGTTAATCACTATCGATCCTTGATCATTGAAAGGAAATGAATTGTAACAGTGAAATATTGTTATTAAAAATAAATTTAAGACTTATATTTAACAAAAATTCTGTAAATTTAAGATTTACAGTAAAATCAAAATTTAGTTAAAAATTCAATGTCAATGATTTAATCTCTGGATTTTAGAACTTGATTCGTGTGGGTGAATCATGAATTTTAAAGTAAATTTTGTAATTTTTAATTGAGTAGATGACGTGAGTTCGAAAATGGTTCGTATTTGGGTCCTTGGTCGATTGACGTTGATCTGCGACGATGGGGTGGTCGAGTTTCGGCATGGAGGTGGCCGTGGTGTCAGGGGACATGGGAAAAATGGTAATGGATGTCATCGATGGACGTGGTGGCCGTGTAGGGGCGATGTAGGGTTTTATTGCTCAGTTGGGTAGGCATGGTTGTTGTGGATTTCTCAGCGTTTATGGCGCATCGAATTCGAGCGCATGATGGGGGATCGCGATGTTGAAGTGCGGAGCTTCTTTGGAAGTGAGGCCGTGGTTTTCAGACATCGAGATCATCGGCGATTGGCATTTTGGTAGTTCGGACTTATTTTTCCTGATGGGTGTTGAAGCTCGTTTTCGAATCAATGGAAGATTCACCGATTGAGGTAGCCGTAGGGGTCGTCGAGGTCAGTGTAGACTTGTAGGTGGCTGCAGTGATGATCGCCGTTGTCTAGTAACGTCGTGCACGTGCAAGACGTAGATTCTGTGCATCTGGGTTGGTTGGTGAAGAAGAAGGTCTGGGATCGGGTTTGTGATCGCGTTTTTTGATGTGCGACTCGGAGTTTTTGAGGAGATGGGGCATGTTTTTGTCTCGTGTAGGTTTAGTTCCAGGATTTGAATCCTGACTCGTTTTCAAACTGAAAGAGATTTAAAGTTAAACAAATTTTTAACAAAGTATGTTTCCAAAATTCAAAGTACTGTCCAGATTTTAAACTATATAAATGAATTTTCAAGAATTTGAAGACAAGTTGAATTTTAAACAAAGTGTTTTACTATTTTTATAATGAATGAATATTTGACTTAGACTATGATGTTTAAAAAGAATTTTAGTTTTAATTTGGATTTTTTTTAAATTCAAACTTTTGTTTTAAAAAATAGTTTTGGTTATAAATATTTGCTTTGGTTAAATTATGAAATAAATCTCTATATGTTTTCAAATAACATGTTATTGGTGTAATTGAGATGTGATTAAGGTAAAAGTATTTAACTTGAATAAATTAAAGATGATGATTTTGTGTTAACTAAACACAAGCTTTTAAATTTAAATTTAATTTAAAATGGAACATAAGAGTTTAATGTAATGTTTGGGTTACTTTAATTTAATCAGGTTTTATTTATAAAGGCAATTAAAGTATAATTATTTAATTAATTTAAATAATTAATTTGGGTAATTAAATTAAGATAATTTAATTTATGCAGTTAATTAAGTAAAATTAATTACTTAATTAAGGATTGATTAATTTAGGTTAATTAATTAAGAAATAATTAAGTAATAAGTAATTAAGAAGTTAATTACTTAATGTTAAGAAGAATTATTAAAGATAATTACTTAATGAAGTAATTAAAGAAATTAATTACTTAGTGTAATTAATCAAGTTATTATGGTTAATTTTAATAAATTAATTAAATTTAATTAATTAAAAAAATTACTTAATGATGGGATTAAGTATCATTACTTAATGTAATTAAAGAGGTGTAATTACTTAGTGAAGTAATTAATGAATAATTACTGGATGTAATTTATTAAGAGAAATTACTTGATGGATAGTAATTAAAGGATAATTACTTAGGGAAAGTAATTAAGTGATAATTACTCGATGTAATTAAAGGATTAATTAATGTAATTATTTAAGGAGTTGGTTTAATTAATGAAGTAATTAAGTGAAGTTAATTACTAATTGTGATTAATCAGGTTTGATTAATAAATGTAATTAAAAGAACAATTGATTAATAAAGTAATTAGAGGGTCATTAATAATGTAATTAATGAATAATTAATTGTTTAAATTGATTAATAAATGTGATTAATTAGGAGATAATCAATCAGTGAAGTGATTAAAGTAATAATTAATTAATGTAATTAATTAAAGGTTAATGTAATTAATTATAGTTAATTAGTTAATTAAAAATTAATTAAGATTAATTAATAATTAAATATTAATTAATTTGTGTATTTAATTTAAAGGCTAATTACTTAGTGTAATTAAAGAACAATTAATCTAGGGTGGTTAATTAAGAGCATGATTAAAGGATAATTAATCTATAATTAAAGATTAATTAATTGGGTTATGAAGGTGATTAAAGAGTGATTAATTAATTAATTGTAATTAATTAATGATTGTTTAAGCAGGATTAGTTGTTTAATTCTCAAGTAATTAATTTAATTTAAGTTGATTAAATTAATTATAGAAGGGTTAATGATTCCTGTTTGTGGATGATTGTTTTTAGAATATATGGATTAGTTGATATCTATTGGATGATATGCTGTGATATGCTTTGATATGATATTTGATATATCAATGATAAATGTGTGATATTTATCTGTGAATGATGCTGTGTGAATTCAATGTTTTTAATTGAATTAATCGTTCAAACTTAAATCACTTGGACATTAAGATGGCGTTTTGGATTCGGTGAGACCGGGATCGGGTTTCCAAATTTGGAATTCCGAAAACCACATCGATCCAAATTAAACGTTAGGTCGTGAAACTCAAGTGGAAGAGTGAAGACTCGAGGTGTAAGGACTATTGTCGTTAGTACTGTGAGGGTGATTCCAATACGAGTTTAACGGGTGTATTACTTTCAGATTCGAGATGAAGATTTAGAGTGCAAGGGCTATTGTCGTTAACTCTGAGGGTGATTCCAAAATGAGTGTAGCGAGATAGTGCCTTCGGTTTCGTTCGAACCCAGAACGAACTTGTATGGATTGAATACTTTCAGAACATCGTCAAGTGGACGATGAGCATTCCAAGATAGATGTGTTCTATAAAGGTAATCGTAGCCTCAAGCCTCATCAACCGGAAATGGCTAAAACAGAGGAGGTGCACCAACGCTAAGTGGGTACCATCCAAGTAGGACGAGATGTACCCCTGTCTAGAGGTCCCTTTTATTTCAGCTGTGTGGGCGGTCGATCATGACAACTGCCGGGGTTGTCTTGTTCGGGACTGTCTAGTAAGGGATGGTTCAGGCCTTGTGTTGTAGGGGATTTAGGGTGGATCCTTGATACGGTGATCTAGGCCACGTACTGTGACGGGAGGTACCCCAGTAGCCGTGCCATTGATGGAAACCCATTTTTCCTACGTGCCCTTATGGTTTTGATTGTATACCTATGTATGCTGGAATTTAATAAATGTAACAATTTTGGCTATTTCTATATTTTACTTGAAAACCCTAGACCCTATTATAATATCACTGGATTTCCTATCAAATTTAGCGTAAGGTTAAAACTTACCCATGTTTATTTGTGGGAAGTCTTACGTGATACCTTTGTTTTTAAAGGATTTTCAAAGTTAAGAAACTTTAACCCGTTTACTCACACCAGATCCATTTCTGACCCAAGTGTTTATTTTCTGTTTTATTAAACTCTTGGGTACTCATATTATGTATGAGTAGTCGAGGGATTCAGGTTAGCTTTGACGAGTTAGGAAGGAGATATGGAGCAGGAGGATTCAGCGTGTAGATATATAGTGATTTTGTTGTGCTAGTGTTGTACTTATATCTTGGTGATGTACTTGAGTTGTAATAACTAGACAGGTGTTTATAACTGTCTAGTTTGTGTTGTATTAGCTGTATAACTCTGATATATATGATACTATGTAATATTTTATTTGATAAATATAATTTATTCGTTCCGTTGTGAGATTCTGATGTTGTTTGGTTCTTTCTTTTCTGTCTTTTCTCTTTTCTATCCCTTTATTTCTTCTTAATGATGCGTCTTTCTATGAAATGAAAGGTAGGTCGTTACATGTTCAAATTAGGTCTTGAGACTAGTTCCATTTAGTTCGAAATAAGGGTATTACATATGAAATGCCAAAGGGCATGCCTTGTTTGGAGTTCGAGATTTTGGAATGTTTTGAATGAATATTTTAAACTTAAAATAATACATGAAATATTTATGACCATGCTCCAGTCCATACCTTTGCACCTTTATGACCACGCCCTCATTTTCTTCTTAAATTGCTTCATTCCCACTCTCTGGTTTAACTAGTTCGAAACCAGAGAATTGAGTTGGTCAAATTTCAAAAAAAAATCAAGCAAATCCAAACAAAATTATAAAAATTAAAAGGTGTGATTTTTTGGGTTTCTTGTGCTAAGGTCTATGTTTGGGTATGCATATGGTTTGGCTGGGCTTTATTTTCACTAGCTCGATATGTTCACAGTAAAGAAAAATGAGAACAGTGGACTAAGTTTGGAATTATGTCAAATTGACGGTGTTTTAGGTATTAGGGGTGTTGTATTCGGGTTCGAGAGGAAGAATTACAACCACGGCTAGAGTTAGGGAAGATCCGGCCATGAGTCAGTGGGGGCAACATGACTGTATGGTTATGGATGTGAGGGCTAGGTCGCAATGATGGAAAAGGATAAAGGTATTTGAGCTTTGGTGCTGAGGTGGAGCTCAAGGTGTGGAATTCATTTGCGAAGTCCGTAAGCGAATTCATCGAGAAATGGAGGTGCTAGGAAGGTAAAGAGTGATTGGTATGGTGAAAAAGGAGTAACAATAGAGGCGGGAATGGTATTGTAGGAGAAAGGTTTAGTTATTAATACTGGGTATTTAGTTGTTAAATAAAGTAATTATTGGAATTGTCATAATTTAAATATCGATAACTTAGAATTTTAATAACTCTCTTATACAAGGTAAAATCGAGGCATGGATTTTTGTATTGCGCTCATCATAATGAAAGCTTCATGATGGAACTGGTTTAAACATATTTGGAGATAGTTGAAACTTGGGATAAAATCGAACGTTGTTCGATTTTAGTTTCAAACTGGAATACCTCAGTGGCAACGAGTATGATATATAGTTGCTAATAAATTGTTGAATGACTGTTTGGATAATTTACTATTTAATTAGTTGGTTTGGATGTATTCCCGCCCTTGGAGTAGATGAGACCCTATTACATTCCCATATAAGAGCGGATGATCATTTGTATATGATCCCGCCTCGAAGCAGTTGATTTATATTATTTAATTATATATGAGCTGTAATGCAAGCGGACGGGTTAGAGGGATCCAACAGGATTCCTTACCACTGCTAATTTTGTATACATATATATATATACATATATATATATATATATCTCTGTGTGTGTGTGTGTGTGTTGATATATATGAGATGTGATGCAAGGGGATAGGTTGGAGTGATCCAATAGAATTGGTTTCAATCATATTCGAGTTATACGAATTATTGGATAATAAACCTGATTTACTGGAAATATGGGTTATGACATCATTATATCTTAAAAACTGAAACTCGGTAGTAATAGGAAATCAATATCAATATCACTTGAGCACTTGTTTGCTATTGGCCTCAAATTAGTATTTTAAAAATATTATAAATTGCCATTTGAATTGGAATTGGTTTTTGAGATAGAAAATGATTTTTAAATCTAAAATTGGGTTTCGAGAATATTTTTTTAAAGATTATTTATTTATATTTAATATTTTTTAAAAGATTATTTATTTATATTTAATATTGTGTTAAAGTTATTTAATTATTTTAATATTGATTTAAAGTTATTTAATGGTTTAAAGGCTTAAAGGAAGATTATTTGCAATGTAACAACCTGGATTTTCCGACTTTTAATTTTGAATATTTAAATGGTTTTAATTATCGGATTTGGAAGATAAATAGATTTTTGAATATAAAGGGTTGAAGTTATAGAATAAATTTTATAATTCAAAAATAGCGGTTTATCGTAATAAAGAAATGGTGAATAATTGAGAATTCGAGTTGAATATGAATTGAAACAATTTCTAATGTTGATATAAATTCTATTTGAATTAGAATTGAGTTAATAAGTTTGTAGAACTGGAATTTTAAGTGATTCCGCAAAATTTTGAAATCATCGATTTAACCGACGCGTTAAAATAGCGATCCAAGGCACAGTCCTAGGATTCGATGAAACTATTTCCATTGGATCCGTAATAGTGTATTATTATTGGTTTTCAATTTTCGTAGCATTTGAAGTTAACGTTTGGTCGTGTGGGGGTAGAAACGCATTGAAATATTAAAAATTAATATAATAATAAGATTCAAAAAGCTATCTTCCATATAAGATCGAATTAGGCTTGGAAACTTGTTCCATTGGATTTGGAATCATGGTATAACATTAGAAACGCTAGGTGGCACACCTCAATAGGAGTTTGGGATTTCCCTGTACATAATACGAGATATTTTGAATAAAAAAAGTCAAACCCTAATATCTCGAGCCGACCTAGTCGCGCCAACCTATTCGTACGAAGCACCCTTCCCCTTATTTAAAAATCAAGACTTCCTTTGTCTTTCTTCCTCTATGTCGTGTAGAACAAATCGAATAAATAAATACGAAAAAATCACACGAATGAATCACTTGGCAAGTACGCAATTGTAAGTGGCGGTGAGTAGCAAGGTGGCAATAGATCATGGTTTTTCACGTGGATAAAGACTGGTATGGGGCCACGTGGAGAATAGGTGACCGGCGGAGGGCGTTTTAGGATTTCACGCGGTGGGTGATGTGGCTACAAAGCGAGGCTGCTCTACTGGTGGGAAGCTCTCGAAATCCCTATGCTTGGGTGGGTGCGGGTCGACGATGGTGGTGTTATTGTCGAGTTGCTCAGGTATCTTTGGGGGTCACTCTCGAAATGTAGGCGATTGATGGTAGCAAAGCAAGGTTAGGTGTAACATCCCGCCTTTCGCACACTTTAAACCGACACACGTGCCAGTTCAACCATACGGAAGGGCGGATTGTTATGGGGTAAATAAGAAAAACGAGAAAGAAATAAAAGAAAACACAATCTCGCAGTGGAAGGATAAAATATAATAATAAAATGTATAGTTTATAAATCTGTTTACAAAACATTTATATACTACATATCAGAGTTACACATACCAATAACAATGCAGCGGAATTAAATGGTGTAGTGGAATAATATAGTAGATACTAGTAATACAAATCTTCGTCTTCATCCTCCAGAGCTAAATCCTCAAATCCTGAAACGCTCGGACTGACCCGAGCGAATTGAAGAGACAAAACACTCGAGTCAGAACTAAAAGATCTTATGTGAGTTAAATCAACATGAGTAAATATGAGTGCAGTAACTCAAGAGATGCTCGGGATTTACATCTCCTAAGGATCCGTTAAACTATTTACTATGTAGTATATTGCGCTATTATAATAGTGTCTAATTGTAAAATAAACTTACTTTTTAATAGCGTTAAGGGGTTACCCATATAGCCCTTAACACGGAATATATTCCCATAGTCTATACAGTACCGTAATCTCCCCCGTACTGGGCGTCGTCAGAGGGCACTCCATAGGTATGGTACAAAACAAAACTCGTAGTAAAGGCTCGGTATGGTAGGTGACACGGCACAACTAGGCAATGCCAGGGTAGATATACCAATTGCTATCCGGGCTGGTGGAAACGCGTAGCCGCAGTTACCGCCCACCTCGAACAAACTCCCCCAAAATCAAAAATAGAAGTGGCCACTGAATCAATCCAAAGTCAAAGTATAATATCGAAGAGGAGCGTCCGATCAGAGGTATGACCTCATTGGCCCGAGAATCACTCCTGTTTTAGTCACTTTATGCCAACTCACGGAAGTCGGGTCCACGTATTTACCTTACAGGAAACGTCGCCACCACCTACTTCATTCTGGAATCTCCACCGCGTACACGGTTAGTCAAAGTGGTTTTCGGTATCGACAGAGAGTATGTCCATATCCGATCCCGGTCTCTTTGCCAACCCATCATTATTATAACACCGCGGTCATTTAAAAATAGTTTATACTTTAAAACCAGAATAAAATTTTCCATTTCAAAACTATGAATACGATATCATCTTAAAACCCAAAACAATATGATATCATTTTATCCAAATATATTTCTTTTCCAAAATCATACTGCTTTAAAATTTAAAATATCTGGAAACCAAATATTTGACTTATACTTTCAAAGCATAATATTTCGAAATTCATATATTTTAAAACCATAACTTCTAAAACTTGAATGGTTTGGATATTCAACGGTATATAAAATAGATGGTTTGACTTTAAGGTTACTTTGTAAAGAAAATAATTTCCATGGCTTTACAAATATATTTCTTTATTTAAAGTCTAAACCAAAATTTAAATATCACTTTCAAGTTCCAAAACCACTTCAATTTCTCTCTCTATATATATATATATCCATTTGGAGTATTAATATTTCAAAACTAAAGTTGGAATTTATTCCTTCAACCAAATTAAATGTTCTATTATTTAGTCTTGAATATTTACATAAAAATCCATAAATAAAACTCCAATTTCTAGCAATTAAATATTTTCTTCAATTAAATTATACTAGAATATTCATTTTAAATTTATCTTGGAAAAATCCAGTTATAAATATCATACCTTAAAAATTTCCAAACTTAAACATATAATATAAATGATCAAATTCCATTTTCTCAATTTTTCCATTTTTATTTAACAGATTTATACACGGCCTAAATTCAAAAATTTTAACTTCATATGTATATATGTAGAAGAATAATATTTATAAAATATCAAAACTTAAAAATTTTTATAACTGTATCCCATCCAAACCATAGAAATCACTTTAAAATATTTTATATATAGACCACGGTGCCTGTATATAATTTTCTATCCTATGGTCAAGTGATACGGATGTTTATCATTTCAATCCGCAAATTAAAAATAAAATTTGCGGTTGTATATCATTTCAAACCACAATCCCGAATGGAACGAAAAATGCATGATAACTTGTAGTTTAATGATATAAAATAAAACATCCATTCATCCATCATCATCCATCATCATCCATCATCCAAATCACAATCATCATCCAATAACCAAACAATATCAATATATTTCCGATAATATATAACAGTTAATAACTGGCAGTTATATTCAAAAATAAATTTAACAACTATTAAACAACAGTTTATCTGCAAATAAATAACTATAACTGTCAATCTATATGCAGTAATAAAATTTAATGAACAGTTATATTAAATAAATGCGATTTAACAGATATGATGAATAAAACATGCCAAACAGTCATAAATAAATCTCTACTCATATCTAAAATAAATTTAACAAACATAAAAACTTTTAGAAGTTGTGAGTGGGTTAAAACACTCACCTTTTGAATTTAAATCCGATTTAAACCCAAAAATTCGACGGTCTCCAAATTGGTCCAAACTAGTTCCAAACTGTCCGGAATTTAATTACGATCCTAACAAAAAAAGTTTCGCGTGAATCCGAGGTCGTATGAAAAAGTTATGCGATTTAAACGATTTGAAAATCAAAATAAATTATAAAACAAAACAAACCTTAATTAAATACTCGCCACGTCACTATCGTCTTCCACGCGCTTTGGCTACAGGAGCACGCGAATATGTTTCCAGACCGAACCCAAAACGGAAAACGAACACCACCAGTAGATTGCGTATTCTGAGAACTCCAACATATAATTTTTTTGGAATTTTTAGAGGAGTTTGAATTTTGACTTTTATTTGGATTGAAACTGGATCTAGAAATTGTCTGTTGCCATTGAAGAAGAGAAGAAGTTGAAGAAGAGACTATACAGAGGAATGAAGATGGAGGCTAGGGTTTCATCGCCTATTTATAGATAGATCGCAAAAGAATAGGTGTGCACGAATTTTAACGTGCAAACGGAGGTGGTCACAAAAGATAAATAATATTAATTACACACGTTATGGATTTAGGAAATAAATAAATTCTTTATCATTTACATTTTATTTTAAACGTATTTACAAATGTAAATCTAGACGTTTCGTTTACGTTTCAAAATATATCCACAATTTTATTAATTTCCAAATTGATCTAAACAAATTTAGATGTAAATTAAAAGCTGATAAGTCTATCCATTGCAGTGTTAATTTCTCCACTTCCTTATATTTAGAATGGAAACGTTCACTTTATTTCCTCAACATTCTTTTATTTTCCTTAAAATGCTTATTTGTTACTTGCAATTCATAATGTAAACATTCTTATATTCTAAAATGATCAACTTATACAATATTAAATCAATTCCTATATTTCCAAATAATGTACATTCATAATGAAAACATTCTTACATAAATTTTATTAATTGCACTTTGTTTCTTTTCCTTTTTCAATTGAAAGATTTTAATAAATTTATGTAACAACCCGCATATTTATCGATATTATATTTAAATATTTTATCGTTAGTCGGGTTTTAGTCCGAAAAGCTACTTTTTGCAAACAGTCAAATTGGGACTTGAGACCACCCCCATTGAGTTCAAAATGCCGTTTGCGACCTTTTTTAGTATAAGCTTCGATATGTTTGGAGAAAGTTGATTTTTGCTACTTTTTCCCGCTTAGGGCTTTGGTTGGACTGAGCCAATGCCACTTAACTCAGTTCCAACACTCTCCTCTTCATTCACTTCTCTTCTATTTTCCTAACACTCAAGCTCAAGCAAAAATGGAGGAAGAGAATGGGAAATAGAAATTCCTAAGCCCTAGCTTGCTTTGCAAATCCATCTCCTTGCTCCAAAGTTCATGAGAACCCATTGGTAAGCTTCCTCTTCTTCTTCTCCAACTCATTCTCTCTTTGAATTTCAGAAATTTCCTAAACCTAACTTAGGAAATGTTCTTCTTTTTAGCTTAGATTCAAGCTTCTAGAGTTGGACTTGAAGAGTGGTTGATTTACTTTTGCTTTCAAGCTTCATCTTCATAAATTTTAGTGCAAAGGTGAGATTTTTATCTCACATCTATGACTATAATTATCTTTGGTTGTTGGGTATGAATTGCTAACACTTATTCATGTGCATTTGCTCTTGATTTGGATTGGTTTTGTGAATACTCCAAATTTTGAGTTTTTAAGTCAAATTTGTGTGAAATCCTTTTATGGATGTTTGATCATGCTTTTGGTGATGCATCGAGGAGCATATAGGGCCGGGTTGCCGATTGGCATAAACCCTTAGAGCCAATGTTCGTCCGGTTGCATTTTGGAAGAGTTTGCTCTTCATTTGAATAAGGCTGAAAAACAGCCCAGGCATGATTCAGTCGACTGAAAAACTCTGTTCAGTCGACTGAACCTGAAACCCGAGAGTTTCCAGGCATGATTCAGTCGACTGAAAAACTCTGCACAGTCGACTGAAACTGGAAACAGAAGGTTTCCTGAACCTGGAAAATTTCCATGCACAGGGTCAGTCGAATGAAATTCTCTGTTCAGTCGACTGAACCTGCTGTTTGAGTCCAATTTGCCTTTTTGGAGTGGAATTCCAATTTAAATCGATTCGTGATAATCCTATTTGTTGTTATCATCTATTATGATTTTGATGACTCTTTTTAGGGATTTTTGAATATCCATTTCGATGGATTCTTTATCGATTTCTTTGGATTTTATTCACGTCTTCGTATGTGAATTTTTGTGATTGATTGTTCTTACAATCTTCTTCGTGATTTGTCACTTTAAAAATATAAAGGTTTTCTATACTAGTAGTAAATATCAAAACTCTTTCCTCAAACGATTTCAATACTATTTTAATACCAAATTCGTTTATAAAACCGTTTTCCAATCTATTAGTATATACAAACCTTTACCTCACTCGTATGAGAAATCTAATTAAACGGCTTAGTAAAACTAGTGGTATGAAACGCTTGCGTTTACTTCGTCGGTTAATTCTTGGACTTGTTCGATTGAATCTCTTGTGACAATTTTCTAGTGGAGATCTACAATTTGTTCGTAAATATTTAAGTTAAGCTAGTGGTTATGGGACATGAAGCTAAGCTCATATATTTACTAGCTTAGTGTAATCGACACTTCTCTTTGATCATGACGATCATTTTAGGTTCTAGACTAGCATCGTGCTATGTCTTTGTGATTTGGTTCATCGGACGTCCCGCTGTACGACGTCGTTGTTCCCTTTGATTGTGATTTGGTTCATCGGATGTCCCGCTGTACGACGTCGTTGATCCTTTCCTTGTGATTTCTGGATTTCGTGTGTTGATTTCTGGAATTTGTGTTTCACCAACTTTTACGATGGGCATTGATATATATGTCATTTATTGTGGCTTGGTGAATGAAATTAGGAGTATGACATTCCTTTTTATCTTGAGTAGATTATTGTGATATTGATTAATCTCTTGATGATTTTCAATTACTTATTTATCACAGCTTGGCATTGTGATTATTATGTGTTTAGTCATATCTCCTATCCTATATCATGTTATCTGATATTTATAGTTAGACTGATCCGTTTATTATTTTCTTATAAATAATACTCGGGTCAGACCGAGATGTTACAGGTGCTTCTGCTTGACTTCTTATCCGGGATTAACTCCTTGACTTTTGGGTTAACTACTTAGATTAGTAGTTATTTTGTTGTATACATTTGAGATATAGACTCCTTAATGTATACTTATTCTTTTGCGTAGTTCGTGTAACTATTCTTTTGTGATATTGTGGATCTTTTTAGACCACTACTCTGATGTACACTCTCTAGTGTAATATTCATATCTTATTCCGCCTTTGTGATATGAATTGTCTGTGACTGATTTATGTTATGTTTATTTCTATATTTGTTTCCGAAGAAATTATAGCCACTGTGTAGTAGCTTTGAGTTTGTATCGGTATGTCGGATTTCCTCTTGAGATGAAAAGTTATATTTTTATCCGGTATATCGGTACTCGCCCAAAGCAATTATACAGATGGTCGCTCCTCAACAGCCTTATTCTCCGTGCTAGTTGACAGCGTTCACAGTAATGTTCTTGGCTAGCGTGGGTATAGAGGTGGGGCGTCACAGCTTGGTATCAGAGCCAAACTTCGGAACAATGTAGAATAATTTAGCAAGGATCATGTCCTAAGTCTTTCTTAGGAGTTGTGCTTTAGGATTTTATTCGGGTCTTCGTACCGTTCTATCCTACTTTCTTTTATGATTCCTTGTTTTATCTATCAAGATTGCTTGATATTCATTTTGAGAATAACTTTTTCCTCTTCTTTCTTTCTTTCTTAAAGAAGAGAAATGGTTAGACCAGGCCGTTCCAGCGCCGGTCAATCTAGCGCTACTCCTCAGGATGGAGTATTCATGTCTGCTCAGCAGCTTTTGGATCTCATGAAGAACGCTCAAGCTGCCGGACCCAATCAGGAGCCTACTAATCCTAGATCCGGTTTTGCACGCTTGTGCAGAGATTACACCGATTTGGGTGGAGGGCCATTCAGGGGATCCGAGAGTGTTATAGAAATTCAAGCTTGGCTCAAATCATGCGATCGCATCTTTTCTCGCATGAACCTTATTGATCTACATCGAGTCCAAGTGGCTTCTAGCATGCTCCAAGAAAGAGCATTAGATTGGTATGAGCTTTTAATTTCTGAAATCGTTGAGGCGGATCTCACTTGGGAGCAATTTCGGGAAAGATTCGAATCGAAATTTGTGCCAGAGGCTTAAAAAGTAACCTTAGCCCGGCGTTTCATAGACCTTGTTCAAGGTGAATCTTCTGTGACAGACTACGTCGCATCTTTCGAATCTCTCTCTAAGTACGGGGTTGAGTATATTAATACCCCGATGAAGAAAAATCAGAGATTTGTCTATGGCTTGAATAAGAATCTTAAGAAGCCATTACTTCTGAAACTTGAGGTTTCATTTGATCAGCTTATTGATATCGCTCTTCGTCTTGAAGAGGCCGATAATGAAGGTGATGTTGAAGTTGTGCGTGCCCAACAGAACTTCAACAATAACTCGAAGAGGCCTATCAAATTCAAAGGCCCCATTCCCAAAAAGAAAGGGAGGCAAGAAATTCCGGTAGCAAAGACTCCTACCTCTAGTCGTGGTCAATGCTACAATTGTGGTTCCACAGACCACCATGTAAGGGAGTGCCCGAAACCCCTCTTTTGCCGTTATTGCAAAGGTTCGGGTCATCTTTTATCTTCGTGTCCTAAGCTTCCAAGCAAGTGAGAAGGAAAGCTGCAACTTTTGGTCAAGGTATTTTCATTCTATCCTCGATGGCATTGTTTTAATTCGTGAACTTTCTATTTGAGTTCTTTTTGATATGGGTTTCATCTCATTATTTTTATATCAAAAGAACTCGTCGATTCTTTTTCTTTGAATATTTTGGGCTTGATGACTTCTTTGAGTATTGTGAATCCGGATGGTAGATCCGCAACACTCAATTTGCTTTTGTTTAAATGTCAAGATTGTTTTATGTGACTTTTCTTTCCGAGCCGATATTTTTGCTTTGGCTTCGGAATTGACCTTTCTGCAAGGATTGGCTTAATCATTGTGAAGTCCATATCCTATTTTTCGAGTGGACTATTCATCTTCGACATTTTCAATTTTGTTAAGCAGATTCCTATTTTTCCTTTATGATTTTGATTCCAACTTGATGGCATCATTTTATTCCTTAAGCCCACTTATAAGGAAAGTGTTATTTCTCTCATTCATGTAGTTTGAGAAATTTTCCGGTATTTTTGAGTTTGTCTTAGGATTATCATCTAAGAAATCTTTTGTGGGGTGTTAAGGTCTTTTCAGTTTGACTTTACCACCGGTTTTCGTTTGCTACGAGTTGCGGAAATTAGAATTTCACTTACCGCATTCCGCACTCGTTATGATTCTTATGAATGACTTATTTTGTCATTCAATTTGTCCAGCTTGTTTCATCCGTTTTATAAATCCAATATTCTATGAAAATTTCAATGAGACCATTCTTATTTATGGATTTTGGATGGAAATAGAAATTTAAAATTTTGCAAATCTTTTTCATAAGATTTATTTATAAGTAAAACTGGATTTTGTTCTTGAAACGAACAAAGAATATTCTTAAAACTTTTTAAGAGATTTATTTATCCTATAAAATATGATTTTGTGATTGTATTGCCCGTTGAGTGCTTTAAGAATTTTGGTCGATGCGCTTGATCAACGTTATCGATAGGAATCTCCTAAACGCTTTGATGAGACAGTCAGACACGATATATTGACTTGTAAAAATGTAAATTTTTCTAGAAAGATTATTACATAATGATAAATGTAATTTTGAAAGTTTTAACTTTTCGGAGAAGAGAATTATTTTAAAAGAAGTTCTTTCTTTTCGGTACTCTTATTCCTTCTTGTGATTCCTGAAGGGGAACCAAGACTTTGCTATTTGCACCGATACTAGTCGTATTGGTTTGGAATGCCATTCTCTTGCAAAGGAGAACGTGCTATCCCTTGTGCTTCTAAATCATTATAGCTTCTCGAGACTAGATAGCCACTTATGATCTAGTGCTCTCGGCTAATGTTTTGCTTTTGGAATTTGACATCATCATATTTGGATGAGAAATTTGTTCTCCATCTCGATCATAAATCTTTGGAATATTTATGTTCTCTTAAGGAACTGCTTGTAGACTCGAGTTCCTAACGTCTTATGATCTTGATATTCTTTTATTCCCGAGAAGGGAACTCGTGTTGCCAATGCGCTTTGTCGTAGGCAACAAGTGGTTGATTCTTTGATGTTGTCTGAATGGAATTATTTTTCTATCAAGTTCATCGGACGTTTTGGTATACTTCGTTTTATTGAACTTTATCTCATTCCTTTTAAGGACTAGCGTCCGATGTCCTTTTATTGTGTTCGGTTCATTGGACGTACCGTTTTTGTACTGCGTCAGTGTTCCGAATTGTTTGGGATTTGATTCATCGGATGTACCGTTTGTACTACATCGATGTCTTTGCTGTTTGATTCATCGGATGTACCGTTTGTACTACATCGATGTCTTTGCTTTTGATTCATCGGATGTACCGTTTGTACTACATCGATGTCTTTGCTTTTGATTCATCGGATGTACCGTTGTACTACATCGATGTCTTTGCTTTTGATTCATCGGATGTACCGTTTGTACTACATCGATGTCTTTGCGTACCGTTTGTACTACATCGATGTCTTTGCTTTTGATTCATCGGATGTACCGTTGTACTACATCGATGTCTTTGCTTTTGATTCATCGGATGTACCGTTTGTACTACATCGATGTCTTTGCTATTTGATTCATCGGATGTACCGTTTGTACTACATCGATGTCTTCTCTTTTGATTCATCGGAGGTACCGTTGTACTACATCGATGTCTTTGCTTTTGATTCATCGGATGTACCGTTTGTACTACATCGATGTCTTTGCTATTTGATTCATCGGATGTACCGTTGTACTACATCGATGTCTTTGCTGTTTGATTCATCGGATGTACCGTTTGTACTACATCGATGTCTTTGCTTTTGATTCATCGGATGTACCGTTTGTACTACATCGATGTCTTTTCTTTTGATTCATCGGATGTACCGTTGTACTACATCGATGTCTTTGCTATTTGATTCATCGGATGTACCATTGTACTACATCGATGTCTTTGCTATTTGATTCATCGGATGTATCGTTTGTACTACATCGATGTCTTTGCTTTTGATTCATCGGATGTACCGTTGTATTACATCGATGTCTTTGTTATTTGATTCATCGGATGTACCGTTTGTACTACATCGATGTCTTTGCTTTTGATTCATCGGATGTACCGTTTGTACTACATCGATGTCTTTGCTATTTGATTCATCGGATGTACCATTTGTACTACATCGATGTCTTTGCTTTTGATTCATCGGATGTACCGTTTGTACTACATCGATGTTTTGCTTTTGATTCATCGGATGTACCGTTTGTACTACATCGATGTTTTGCTTTTGATTCATCGGATGTGTACCGTTTGTACTACATCGATGTCCTTGCTTTTGATTCATCGGATGTACCGTTGTACTACATCGATGTCTTTGCTATTTGATTCATCGGATGTACCGTTGTACTACATCGATGTCTTTGCTATTTGATTCATCGGATGTACCGTTTGTACTACATCGATGTCTTTGCTTTTGATTCATCGGATGTACCGTTGTACTACATCGATGTCTTTGTTATTTGATTCATCGGATGTACCGTTTGTACTACATCGATGTCTTTGCTATTTGATTCATCGGATGTACCGTTTGTACTACATCGATGTCTTTGCTTTTGATTCATCGGATGTACCGTTGTACTACATCGATGTCTTTGTTATTTGATTCATCGGATGTACCGTTTGTACTACATCGATGTCTTTGCTTTTGATTCATCGGATGTACCATTGTACTACATCGATGTCTTTGTTATTTGATTCATCGGATGTACCGTTGTACTACATCGATGTCTTTGCTTTTGATTCATCGGATGTACCGTTTGTACTACATCGATGTCTTTGCTATTTGATTCATCGGATGTACCGTTTATACTACATCGATGTCTTTGCTTTTGATTCATCGGATGTACCGTTTGTACTACATCGATGTTTTGCTTTTGATTCATCGGATGTACCGTTTGTACTACATCGATGTTTTGCTTTTGATTCATCGGATGTACCGTTTGTACTACATCGATGTCCTTGCTTTTGATTCATCGGATGTACCGTTTGTACTACATCGATGCCTTTGCTATTTGATTCATCGGATGTACCGTTTGTACTACATCGATGTCCTTGCTTTTGATTCATTGGATGTACCGTTTGTACTACATCGATGCCTTTGCTATTTGATTCAATAGATTCAAATTATCATATCTATGAAGAACATTTACGTTATTATCCATTTATTACCTTAACTTATTCAACGTAACATTTAATTTATATTTAATGCAATGATTTCCAAATCAATTGAATTGAATTAAATATATATGTATCACTCATAATAACTTATGGTCACAACTCTTGATCACCATTAATAAGTTTATTATTTACAATCCAATAATCGCCATTCTATATATATATATATATATATATATATATATATATATATATATATATATATATATATATATATACGAATTAACTAATTCAATATTTCCATTTCGTTTTCCTATCCTAAATTTATTAATAAGTGTATTTACTCCATTCCAACAAGTTGGAATTCCATTTTTACTATACAATCATTTCCCTATTCACTTTTATTACTAACCCATCATCATTGCATTTATTGTCTTTTATTGATTTAATCAATTTACCCCATATTCCCTTAAACTCATACTAACGAAACATTCAATTCTATTTATCTCATAAACTCCATTTCATAAATCTACATGCAATTTCTACCTAGAAATACGGTTACATTTCCGTTGAAAATACATTTACATCTTACGTTACTACATTAATAGTTAGTAACGTTTATATCATCAACCATCACTTATGAATAATTAGCGTTTCCTATTTATTTTGTTACATTCACTTATATTCATTTATGAATAAATTGGTATTCCCTTTAACCTATTAATTACTAACTTTAATTATTGCAATTCATTTATCTAACATAAATTTTGAATCTATTTCCAAATTTTCATATTTCAATTAATTAACACCTTACAATAGTTTACAAATAAAAGGGATTGTACTAATTACATTATTTATTTTCTTGCATTACTTTATTACCTCCGTTTATATTCAATTTTCGTAAATCAATATTTTATTCCATTGACAAATTCAATACTTGCAACAATTTCCACTATTACTATTAATTGCAATATATAATTTAATTTGCAAATTTTAATTACCTTTGATACATCAAATTTCAATATTTTCTTTCATATAAATTAATAAGATTTTTATTTCTTTCTAAATTTTAAAATAAAATCCTATTAATTTAATTCATTTCAAACATCGAATTTACGCGGTCGTTACACTAGGGGTGGTTTTAGGTAGAGATTCGAGTAAAGGCTAGTGTCGAGATGTGGAAATTCGTGTTTGTGATTACTTGGGCTGATGCAGCGTCTTTGGTAAGGGGCGTGATTTGCTGAGAGAAGGTATAGAGTAATTTAATTTTAATTAATTTTAATTAAAGTGTAACTAGTTAAGTATAAATTTGATAACATATAAAATTCATAAAATTAATTCATGCAAGGTCGAATCAAGTAATGAGAGATTCTTTATCTAGGATATTAAGAAACTAGGATTAATTTGGAGTTAGTTTAATTTAAAGTTAACACGTGGAAAATTCGAAAATAAAGGTGAGTAAATTTCTCTCATTTGGATTGCTAGTTTGTAATTTGAAATATCAAAAAAAATTATTGATTGATTGGATGAATTGATAGTAATTATTATCACTTGGATGTTATATTATATATATGTAGTGGTATATAGTTAGTAGTTGGATATATTTCCCACCGGTTGGAGCGAATGAGACACTATGCGTCCCGTATAATAGCAGATGATCCTATATTACTGCAATATCCCGCCTCGAAGCGGGATTGGTATTCTATGTTATATAACATCTATGGATGCGAAAAAAACGGATTGGAGGGATCCAATTGAATTCTGCAAAAATGTGTATTTTAATTTCATAAATATTGATATATGATTTGTGTGAATAATCTGATATAGATTATGTGATAATTTGAATTATTAGATGTTATAGTAGCACTAGCCTTAATTTTGGTATTTTAAATACCACAAGTATTTTTGAATCTGAAGGAATTTAAAAGGAGATTTTGAACATAAAAATATTTATTTCAAAATTTAGATTATTTTTAAAGGCAATTGATTTAGATATAATTTGATTTTAGGTTTGTACTTAACTATTCGTAGAATATTTTAAATAGAGATTTTAAAATAATTTATATGGGGGATCTCTAACCATGGATTTTTAAATGATATTTTTGAAAAATATGGATAAGGAGTTTAAATCAATATTAAAATGGATTTGGAACATAAATGCGATTTATAAGTGATAGATTTAAAATGAAGTTTATAAGTGATAATGTATTATAAACGAGTGAAATTCAAATGAGTTTATTAATTTATAAACGTTGTTTATAAATAAAGTGAAATGATTTTCATTTGATAAAGATGGAAATATAAATTCACAAGAGTGAATTTATAATGAGAAGTGAAAATCGTTTTTGAAAGAAATATTGGATTCTATTTTGGAAATATGAGAATGGTTAGCGAATTGAATGGAATCGATGTGTTATGAATCGAGAGGGATTTATAAATTGAGTTGGTTATTGAAATTTTAAAAATATATTTTATCGAGAAGTTATGTTTATTTTAAAAGGAATTTTTTATTTATTAAACTATGTAATTTTAAACTGTTTTTAGTATTGAAATATTTCAGAAAGTTTATTATTTAAATATTTATTGAGATAAATTTTAATTTTATAATAAGCTTTCCAAATTGATTATAAATGATTTTGAAATTAGTTGTCGCCATCTATTTAAAAAGTGTTTTAATATTTTAAATAATTACTTAAACGTGTTTTAAAAATAAATTATTATTCTTTAAAAATACATATTATATATATAGAGAGATTTTTGATTGGTTGAGATTTATTTATAAATCCTCTAGAGATTTGTAACGAGGTTTATTTAATGGATATACTTTTTACAAAGGAAACCTTATAGTAGAATTCTTGAAACTTAAGTTAACTTTCAAAATGTTGAAATACGAGAACTTCGAAAATGAATTAGAATTCATAAAAAGAAGTTAGAAATGGGTAGTTGGAACTATAAACAAGTGCATATGGAATCGTTATAGAATTGGAAGTATTTCGAAGTATTGAGATGGTTCGAAAATATTCCATTATGGATATAAGTATTTGAATTTGTTTTCGAACATTGAAATATTGGATGAAATTTGGATATATATATCTTTGTAAAGATATTTTGAAATAAATATTTTGAAAAATTTATAATATGGGCCTAGTGACTGCTTATGTGTGAAATGATAGTTAAATAACCGACTATCAAATCTGGCCAAATTCGTTGATCGTTTCAAAGAGACCGGGATCAGTTTTAATTATCCGAAAACAACTTCGATTTGGTTTATGCATTACGGATTGTGATATCGTGAAGATAAGGAAAATGGTGATTTTGGAGATTCGGTTTATTCAGACCTAGAACAACTTGTATGGACGAATGTTTTCATTGCGTCGTTGCCTTAAAGGCAGTGTTAGCATTTCAAGTATTAATGTTATCCTTAAGGTAAAATGTAGCCTCATGCCTCATCAACCGAGAATGACTTAAACATGGGAGATGCAGCAGGGCTAAGTGGGTCGCACCGACTATTAAATATAGCCAAATTCATTGATCGTTTCAAAGAGACCGGGATTAGATTTAATTATCTGAAAACCACTTCGATCTAATTTGTGTATTATGAATGGTGATATGGTGAAGATAAGGAAAACGATGATTTTGAAAATTCGATTAGCTTAGAACAAGAACAACTTGTATGGACGAATGCTATCATTGCCTCGTTGCTTGGAAGGTAGTGTTAGCATTCCAAGTATGAATGCTATCCTAAAGGTAAAACATAGCCTCAAGCCTCATCAATCGAGAATGACTTAAACAAGGAAGATGCAGCAGGGCTAAGTGGGCCGTACACAAGTAGGGTATATTATCACTTTTCTAGATACCCTTGGATATATATTATGATTATGGAAATGGTTGCGCATGGAAAAGAGAGCGCTTGATTAGGGTGGGACACTTAGGGTAATAGCATATTCGGTACTATGCAGCAAGGGGTAGGCCTATCCTGTGTTGGCAGAGATCGTTAAATACAATCTCGGTATATTTTTCTAGAGGTGTACTATGATAGATGATACCTTAGTGGCCCAATTATTGTATGGAATCCAATATCCACTACGAGCCTTTAAGGTTTTAATTATTGAGCCTAGTATGCCAAAATTTAATTAATGTAACAATTTCAACTATTTTAATAAGTATTTGTACTCAGACACTATTGTAGTATCACTGAATTTTCTATCAAAGTGTTTTGGTTATCATAAGGTAAAAACTCATCGTATTTATGTGTGGCGTGATCTTATGTGATACCTTTGTTTTTCATAGGATTTTGAAATATTAACAATTTAAATTGAATGTGTTTTCTCACGTTGGTTTTCCAGACTGAGTCAGGTGTTATTTTATTACAATGCAAAGGTCGGACCGAATATTATGGTTTTAGGTAAGGATGCTATGGAGCTTGATGAGCTGGAGGATTTTAGATGTATTTCACGTACTTGATTATATTCTACTGTGTGTGTATTTAACTAAATGTTCTATATTTGTGAGGACAAGTTGTTATAACTATCCATATTTATTTGTTGATTATTGTACTTTGACGATTTTATGTATATTAATAGTTACAGTTTGCCTTTGTATAAAGATATGTTTTTATATAAAATATATTTTGTTCCACCGCGATTGTGAGATTCTGTGTTGATTTTCTATTTCTTCTATCTCTTTCTTCTTAACCCCTAATGGTCTGGTATTTTCAGCACTCGATTGTTCGTCATGCTATACTGTGAATGTATTGATGACGATTTTCGAGGGTCGAAAATCCTTGGGTTATTACAATGGTATCATAGCTGAAGGTTAAGTGAAAACCTTGGCTTCGATGGGGATTACTCATTAGAGATAAAGTCAGTAGTACTCTAGAATGAGTGTGAGTGTATTAATGGATATGAGCGCATATTTGTTAGTAAATATAAAATGTTTTATATTGCGTTGATTTATCGGTTGAGTGTTTATGAATTCTGGTCGGTACGGGAAACACAACTGTATCGATAGAGGTTTCTAAACTCTTAAACAAGGTTAACTAACAAAATATTGTTTTGAAAAGAGGGTAAATGAAAGAATTTTACCAAAAGGTATATTTTTTAGAAAAGAGATAATTTTCTGAGATTATTATAGTATATTTGGCGTGTTTGGATGGTACTATTATAATCAAAACAAGATTATAAAATCTAAAATGGTTTACATAACCAAATAGAAATTGTATAAGTATGATTATATATATATGACTTGTAACTAAAAGTGGATTCAAACCGGAATTTGAAAATTTAAATCTCGAAAATTTTGGAAAACGTTTTGAATGAATTTGAACTAAGTATTTTGGAATTTTTAAATCTCGTAGATTTTGAAAAACGGTGATATTATTTTTGGAATATTTTTGAATGGAAGTTTTCTAAATGGATGTTGAAAGTAAGGAAGCATTGGACTCGCTTCAGTCATTGGAAAATAATTCTAGTGATGATGGCCGCATCATCAGTCTTCATTTTCAAGTTTCTAAGTGATGGATTGCTACCATAGTAATTTGATATGGAGATTTTTGTTTAGAAACAAGCGTTGTTTTGGAAATTCCGAAGGGAGTTTGTTTTGGAATAAAACCGAGTTGGTTTTGAAAATTCCAATGGAATGGTTTGTTAAACCAAAATGGGGCTATATATCTATTTTCAAAATGATTTGAAATAAAAATCAAAGTGGTGGAATTCTGAAATTCCTAGCAAAATGTTTTAGTAAAATATTAGAAAATTAGTTTTTAAACTTATAAGTGGGGAACGATATTAATAAGGATAGAAGTTTGAAAATTGAATTTTTGAAAATAAATGTAAATTGGGTAAGTTTAAGTGGATTGAATGAATTAAAATTTAACTCATGTTAAGTTGAATAAAATTGGATTGGATTTGAAACAATATCAAATTGAATTGAATATAAAAATTGAGTTGTGAAATAAATGTAGACTTGAGTTATGGAAATCAAATGGATGTTGAATTAATCGAATTTGAATGGATTATAAACTCAAATATAGAAATTATGGAAATGTGAAAATTTTAGTTGAGTAACTTATAAAATTTAAATGTGGAATAGAAAGACCAAAATAAAAATGGTTTGACATTTTGGTAAGGAAATGGAAATCCAAATTTGAATTATAAAATGAACTTGAACTCAAGCCAGCTAAATGGAGTGATTTTTGAAATAAAAATCAGATTTTGAATTATAAAATGGAAGTGAACTAATTAGATTAATTAATTAGTTAATTGAATGCAGAATTGGATTAAAATGGTGACGACTTAAGTATAAATAAATTCAATTTAAGTATAAATGAGTTAAATATGGTCTTGGGATATTATTATATAAAGTGGAGTACAAAATTAAGTTTTGAAATGGAAAATGATTATGAAGTGTTGTAATGCAACTTAATATTAATTTTATGAAGTGATAATTTTAAGAAACGATATATTATTGAATTAATGTGGAACGAAATGTCGTTCAATATAAAATGGATGGTTTGTAATTTATTTGAAATTTGGATAAATGGAATATAAATTCATTAGAAGTGAATAACGGAATGTTTAGCCTTGTAATTGTTTACGCATTCTAAGATACATGCTATAACATGTTTTGATTTTGAAATATGGGTGTTAAATTGGTAAAATGAATGCGATATTATTAAGAATTTCCAGTTTATGAAACTAGACAAATTATGCAAATAAATGGTAAGTGAATAAGTTGATTTAGAATCAGTTTGAAATAGATATGATTATAATGTGTGTGAATATGAATTGGATGCACATAAATTGTTGTGAATCATTTGCAAATGAATCAAATAGTGTATAAATTGAATTGGAAGTGAATGATTAAGTGTTGGAGCCTTGTAATTGCATATATATTCTAAATATACATGTTGTAGCATGCACCGCGTATGAAATTCATGTGTTTAACTAGTTTAATGAATGAAATGTTATTAAATTTAATGTTTTGGTACTTACATGTTTAAAATTGAGTAAGTACAGGTACAAGAGGATTGTTAGACTAGATTTGGGTTGCGAAATTCATGTAAAGTACGCTCACTCGCTTAATAACACTAATATAAGGCATGCTTACGCATTAAAGGAAAAAATGAAATAAATATTGATATATATTGTGATTTCGACTGTGTGGGCCGATGATATCATTTTTATTATATTTGTGATATTGTAAAAGGCTCTCCGTACAAGTGAGACTCTACTAAAATATTTCGAAATTTTTAGGAGTTGGGAAAATTTTGGAAATATTTTTAGCCAAAATTTGATTTTGAATTAAAATTGAAATAAAGAATTTTGAATTAGAAGAGGAAACTAATAGTTTTGGTAGAAACTAAAAGATTTAGAAACATGAAATATCAAGTTTTAAATAAGTAGGTTTTGATAAGTTAATAGATTTGTCGCATTTTTCCTACCTTGGCAGTTTCGGGAATGAAATTCTTTTAAAGGGGAAGGAATGTAACGACCCAGATTTTTCGACATTTAATTTTGAATATTTGAATGGTTTTAATTATTGGATTTGGAAGATAAATTGATTTTTTAATATGAATAATTTGGTTGAAATAATAGAATAAATCTTATATTTCAAAAATAGCAATTATTGTAATACGGAAATGGTGAATAATTTAGAATTTGAGTTGAATATGAATCGAAACAATTTCTAATGTTGATATAAATTCAATTTGAATTAGAATTGAGTTAATAAGTTTGTAAAACTGAACTTCAAGTGATTTCACAAAATTTTGAAATTGTCGATTTAATTGACGCGTTAAAATAGCGATACAGGGTATAGTCTCGGAATTCAACAAAACTAGATCCATTGGACTGTAATAGTTTATTATTATTGGATTTCTAATTTCGTAGTGTGTGGAGTTAAAGTTTGGTCGTATGAGGTAGAAAAACATGTTGTAATAAATATTGAAAATTTGATATAATAATAAGATTCAAAAAGCTAACTTCCACACACGATCGAATTATGTTTCGAAACATGTTCCATTGGGTTTATAGTAGCATTATAATATTAGGAACGCCAGGCGGCACACCTCAATAGGATTTCGAGATTTCCGTGTACATAATACGAGATATTTTGAATAAAAAAAGTCAAACCCTAACATCTCGAGCTGACCTAGTCGCGCCAGCCTATTCGTACGAAGCAGCCTTCCCTTTGTTTAAAAATTGTAACTTCCTTTGTCTTTCTTCCATTATGTCATGTGAAACAAATCGAATAAACAAAAGAAATCGCGTGAATGTATCGCGATGGAAAGCATGCGATTGTAAGTGGGTGTGAGCGACAAGATGGCAATCGATTAGGGTTTCACGTTTGGGATGAAGTCTGATATGGGGCCGCATAGAGGAATGGCGATTGGTGGAGGGCGATTTAAGATTTTAGGCGGTAGGCGGCGCGGCTATAGGTTGAGGCAGCACTATAGGTAGGAAGCTCTCAAAATACCTATGCTTATGTAGGTACGGGTCGACGATGTTGGTGCTACCGTCAAGTTACTCAGGTGGCTTTGGGGACCGCTCTCGAAATACAGGCGGCTGATGGTGGAAAAGCAAGGCCAGGGGCGGTTTTAGGTAGAGATTCGAGTATGGGATGGTCTCAAGATATGGAAATTCATGTTTGTGATTGCTTGGGCTGATGCAGCGTCTTTGGTGAGGGGCTTGATTTGCTGAGAGTAGGTATAGAGTAATTTAGTTTTAAATAAATTTAATTAAAGTATAATTAGTTAAGCATAAATTTGATAACGTATAAAGTTCATAAATTTATTCCTACAAGGTCGAATCAAGTCAAGACAGATTCGTTATCTAGGATATTAAGCAATTGAGATTAATTTGGAGTTGGTTTAATTTAAAGTGAGCACGTAGCAAATTCGAAAATAAGGGTGAGTAAATATCACTCATTTTAATTATCCAAAAACCACTTCAACCCGATTTGTGCATTATGAATGGTGATATCGTGAAGATATGGAAAACGATGATTTTGGATGGTTTGTTCAGACCCAGAACAACTTGTATGGACGAATGCTATCATTGCATCATTGCTTGGAAGGAAGTGTTGGCATTCCAAGTGTGAATGCTATCCTAAAGGTAAAACGTAGCATCAAGCCTCATAAACCGGGAATGACTAAAACAAGGGAGATGTAGCAGGGCTAAGTGGGTCACACCCAAATAGGGTATGTTATCACTTTTTTGTATACCCTCTAATATATATTATGATTATGGAAATGGTTGCGCATGGATAAGAGAGCACTCGATTAGGGTGTGAACACTTGGGGTGATAACATTTTTGGTGCTATCCAACAAGGGGTAGGCTTATCCATTGTTGGCAGAGATTGTTAGATACGATCTCGTTATATTTTTCTAGAGGTGTACTATGATGGACGGTACCTTAGTGGCCCAGTCATTGTTTGAAATTCAATATCCACTATGAGCCTTTACGGTTTTAATTGTAGAGCTTAGTATGCTGGAATTTAATTAATGTAACAATTTCAGCTATTTTAGTAAGTATTTGTACTTAAATACTATTGTAATATACTGGATTTTCTATAAATGTGTTTTTGTTATCTTAAGGTAAAAAACCCGTCGTATTTATGTGTTGCGTGGTCTTATGAGATACCTTTGTTTTTCAAAGGATTTTAAAATAGTAATAATTAAAATTGAGTGTGTTTTCTCACGCTGGTTTTTCAGACTGAGTCGGGTGTTATTTTATTATATTGCTCGGGTCAGATTGAGTATTACAGTTTTAGGTTAGGATGCTATGGGGCTTAGTAGATGAGCTAAAGGATTTTAGATGTATCTCATGCACTTTATTATACTCCGTTGCGTGTGTGTTTAAGTATATGTTTAGTATTTGTGAGGACAAGTTATTATAACTGTCCAGATTGATTTATTGATTGTTATACTTTGATGATGTTATGTATATTAACAGTTATAGTTTGCCTTTGTCTAAATATCTGTTATTATATAAATTATATTTTGTTCCGCTGCGATTATGAGATTCTACGTTGTGTTTCTGTTTCTTCTATCCCTTTCTTCTTCACCCCTAATGGTCTGGTATTTCCGACACTCGATTTCTTGTCACGCTATACTGTAAATGTATTGATGACGATTTTCGAGGATCGAAAATCTGCGGGACATTACACAAGATAAAGGAGTTTTATAAATGGTCAAAAAATTTATTAAAGGATTTTAGAAATAGGTTTATAGATTTATAAAAGTAGTTTTATAAATGATTTTAGGAATGAACAAAGAGGTTTTATAAATGGTTCTGGAGATTTATAAAATAGTTATAAATGGTTGTAGTAATTTAAATAGGAATTTATAAATGATTTTTGAAATGTACAAAAAGGAAATCTTTCTCAGTTTTGTGAATATACTTATAGCGTTAAGATAAGTATATGGATATTTTCTAAGTATTGAAAATATATGGATTTGCAAGTATATTTTTGTAAAAGTAATTATATACAAGTGATTTGCAAAGTGATATTAACGAATGAAAGATTTATTAAAGGAGGCTAGTGGTTGCTCATATGCTGAACTAGTGTTGGTTTCCCCTATGGAATAAATACCTGATTTGGATGTTTTTTTATTTGATAGTTAAATAACCGACTATCAAATCTTGGCATAGATATATAATCCTTCTTAATTTTGATAGTGCGGAAATATTGCCTACTTAATACCAAAGGATTTCAACTCTAGAAATATATTGGAGAAACACGAGAATTATATGGTGCAGTTATCATCGGTGGTGCTATATTGTACATATAAGCTCATTTTATTCTTCTAGGACAAATGGTGAGGAGATCCGTCCACTTAAACGGTTAGGGGTGATCCCTGCTCTTATGTATTGTCTGATTATTTCCTAAAGAACCTGGAATGAGTGTAGCGACCCAACTTCCAAACTCCAGGAAGTCGCATCGCTAATAAGAAAGAAATGGATAGAAAAGAGAAAGAAAGAGAAGAAAGAAGAAACAATACATCAGAATCTAAACAGCGGAACGAATAAATTATATTAATAACATAAAATATTACATAGTTTACAACCACTATCAGAGTACACAGATATACAACATATACTAGACAGTTATAAACTCATGTCTAGTATTTACAACATAATACAATCCAGAGACAACATAGAGACACACAGCGGAATACTATATATCTAATGCAGAAGCCTCCTGCTCCATTGCTCCTCCAATATTCGTCAAAGCTAACCTGATTCTCTTGGCTACTCGTAAAAATTTGAGTACCCAAGAGTTTATGAAAACAAAAGATAAACTCCGGGTCAGACATGGGTCTGGTGTGAGTAACAGGTTGAAGTTGCTTAACTTTCAAAAACCTTTTGAAAGGAATGTATCACGTAAGACTTCCCACACATAAACATGGAAAAGTTTTTACCTTACGCTAACCAAAACATTTGATAGGAAATCCAGTGATATTATAATAGGTCTAGGGTTTTCAAGTAAATATGAAACAGCCGAAATTGTTACATTCATTCTATTCCAGCTACTAGCCACAAAAGTGGGTAATACAATCAAAACCGTTGGCACTTATTGGATTTTGGATTCCATATGGCAGGGCTACTGGGGTACCGCCCGTCACAGTACATGGCCTAGATCAACGTACCGAGGAGTACTCCCACTCCCCTGCTACACAAGGCCGGACCCATTCCTTACTGAATAGTTCCGAACAAGACAACCCCGCAGTTGGTGCGCAATTCCAACTGCCCACTAAGCCGAATAAAAAGGGACCTCTAGACAGGGATCAGTCTTGCTCTCCAGTGGGTGCTACCCACGAAGCCTTGCTGCACCTCCCCTGTTTTAGCCATTCTCGGTTGATGAGGCTTGAGGCTACGAATACCTTTATAGGACACATTATCTTAGAATGCTCATCGTCCACCTGACGATGTTCTGAAGCATTCAATCCATACAAGTTCGTTCCGGGTTCGAACGAAACCGAAGGCATTATCTCGTTACACTCATTACGGAATCACCCACAGAGTTAACAACGATAACCCTTGCACTCTGAATCTCTATCTCGAATCTATAAGTACTATTCCGTCAAACTCATTACGGAATCACCCACAGAGTTATACTGACGTATAGCCCTTACACCTCGAGTCTTTACTCTTCACATAAGATTCACGACCTATCGTTAATTTGGATCGATGTGATTTTCGGATATCCAAATATGGAAATCCGATCCCGGTCTCATCGAAATCCAAAGCGTGTCTTTTAGGTCCAAGTTGTTTTAGAATTTTAAAACAATTTAATTATATCATCTATATATGCACAGATAGATAATTCATAGATTCACAACAGATAATTATAGTTATCAAACCATAGATAATCCACATTATCACTATTAAAAGATAATCCATATCGATATCACAATGCAACCAATGCATCCATATCAATCAACATTACTATTCCCATCTCTGAGATTCAAACCATTTAAGGTAACCAATATCAACCATCTATAAGCAATGACTCATAATCATACCATCTATAATTAATTTAAAATGAATTAAATTAATTACATCATCTTTAATTAATTTAAAATGAATTAAATTAATTACTTACACAATATAAATCTTGCTTACATTAATTAATTACAAATTAATTAATTGATTAACCTTTACTTTATCATCTTAATTAATCAATCCTGATTAATTATACTTCAATTAATTTCACAAAATTAATTACTCCAAACCAAATACAGTAATTAACCTCTAATTACTTCATTAATTAATTAACTATAATTAATTATATTTAACCTTAATTAATTATAATTTATTAATTGTCCTTAATTACTTATTATTGATTAATTAATATTAATTAATCAATCTTAATTACATCATTAATTATATTAATTAATGATTCTCAATTATTTTTAATTAATTACTTTATTAAATTAATTACTTCCAGTAATTAATCTCACTTAATACATAATTATTAATCACCTTTGGTTAATCTCATTCCGTAATTAACTACCCTTAATTACTTATCCAATTAATTATTCCTTAATTAATTTCTTTAATTAATCACTTGATTAATTATACAAAGTAATTTAATCCAAATTATTTTCACAATCCCCAATATCATCTATTAATTACATTCAGTAATTATCTTTAATTACTTCACTGGGTAATTTCACTGCATTAGTTACATCAGGTAATTATTATCAAATCTCATTTTTAAAATTAATTAAACTTAATTAATTAATTTAAACCAAACTCAATAACTTCATTAATTACATTAAGTAATTAATGTCTTAATTACTTTTATTTAAGTAATTAAACTTAAATAAATTTTACAACTTTTTAACATTAATTAATTAATTTAATTAATTATTGAAAATTAATCATATTAATTAATTACTAAATAAACTTTAGTTAATGACCATCATTAACTATTATTTATTCTTTAATTACTTCTTAATTAACTCTAATTTAAATTAATCCAAATTATTAATTAAATAAGTTAAATAAATAAGTTATTCCTTAATTATCCAATTTATTTAATTATATTTAATATCTTAATAATTTCTAAGATAATCCATTTCTTATTATTAATTTTATTAATATTGTGTACTTAGAACTTTTTAGTATTAAAATTAAAATCAAATTCCATTTTGAATCTAAAATTCAGTATGATATTTATTAAGCATAAACCAAATTTAAATTCCATTTATATTCTTTCTAAAATAAATGTAAATAACATTTATTACTTATAATTAAAAATTATATAAGATAAGTCTTTAACTAATCTGTTTAATTCATTTGAAATTTAGTTTAAAGTACATTACCCTTTTTAATTTTAAATTTAAGTAAAAAAAACCACTTAACTTTCTTATATAAACTTTTTATCAAGACTTCATTCATAAAGAAAATCAAATTTAAATATTTGATTGGAACAATTTATTTCTAATAAATAATTTAAATTTGAACTTGTTTGAAAATATTCAAATTCAAAAATTTATTCAAATATCCAGATTTAAATTCAATACATTTGAACAATTCCTTATTTAAATCATTTGAATTAAAGCTTGAATTAAATTTTTTGAATTAAACCTTGATTTCAAAATTCTTTGTTTAAAAATACAAATTATTTTCTTAAATCCTGAAGATTCAAAAACCTTAAGAACACTGAACATAAATTTAGATTCAAACTGGTGTTTTGAATCATGATTCAAATTTCAAAATGAAATTTAAATTTACAGAAAAACTGTCAGGTTTATTATTATATTATTTTTTCAAACTGAAACCCCTTTTAAATTTTAAAACTTGTAGGATTCAAAATCATTTGGAACCATAATTTAAATTTAAGTTTTATTTCTGTTTTAAAAACTGGTTTCAGATTTAAACAAATTGAATTTGAAAATTTCAGGTTTCTCTGAATCTTGAAACCTGAAATCAACCAAAGTATACCCAAGCCCTTCCCCTGATTACTTCGAGACCACTAGCTAAAATCTTTGAGCCATACTCAGATTTACTCGAGTTAATCTCGAGACCTCTCCTCTGCTCCTACCTAATACACCATCAGGAATTTAAAATTTGCACGGTGCACATGCACCGTGCCTACGATCATCATCTGCCACCTCCGGTGGTCTCACCACAACGACAACCAAACCTATAATCAACCACCACCATCTGTTCTTCACTCCACAACCAAAATCAGATTCGAGTTAAATTGCAGAACCTGGAACCAGACATTCAAAAACTCCCCCCAAAACCTGTCATCTCTTCAACACCCATACTCCGACCATCATAAGCCTTGCAACTCCGGCTACAACTTGAACTACGGTCAAGCCATCGTCCCTCAAATTCCCACTGCACTCGATCGATTTTAGAAGACGAGAAGTTCGATTTACTAACCCTATCAAAACTAGGGCTACAGAAATTAGACTATCACCACTGCTTCCATGGTGATCTGCATCACCATCACTGATTTTTCCAAACTTCATTTGTTACTCCTCTATCCACAAAATGAATCCCGACTTTTCCATTTTCAGAGATCACCCAAAAATCCCCTATTTCCATTTTATGTCCAACAAAGAACTGCACCCTTATTTCAAATTTAAAAATTATGATTTGGGGGTTAAAAATCATGATTTTGTTTATGTATTCATTTCATAATACTGAATTCATAAATTACACAATTTGAATTTTTACATATTTTAACATGCACTGATGGTTTACTATTTCCAGTGAGGTTTCAAATTGAATTTGACTTAAACAAAAATATTTTAGACCTTCTTTATGACATAACAACAAGTTTTATTAAAATTCTAAGTACTATCATCAATGGGTTCAAGAGGATATGAAATTTGAATCAAGGTTTAAGCATGGAACTGGAAACAGAGATGATCATGAAACATATACATATATCTACACATCCATATGTATATATACACAGAAAATCATCACATAAAAATAATTATCCTATACACATTCTATCCAGATCTCTGCATGCAACCAATTATTTAATTTTAAATTTTAGAAAATTACTCACCTTTTCCTTGATGTGTAGAGCATAGAATTTTGAAAAAGACTTTGCTTTATAAAACTAGAAACTTCATTTCAAAATCCTGAATTGCTTCCTTAATTTGATTAAAACTTTGCACTCTTCTTAACTGATATGCCCATAAACTTGAATGCTTTGAAAATGCAGGTTTTAGGATGTAACTGATGTTTCATGCAAGTTCTTGAATATTGTTTTCAAAACAGAAAAAGACTACAGGCTTTAGAGTTGCAACTTGATTTTTTTTTTCCAGGTTAATGAAATTGAAGAGGCTACAGGTTTGAGATGATTTGCATGCTACAGATTTGGAAAGATTATAGGAATTTGATTTCATGAATTTGGTCTACAGGAGGGATTACTTATTTTGCATGAAGAAATGATTACAGATTTTAGTTTTTGAGGTAATTTGTTTTAATTCTTCTTGGTTTTGAATAAGGGAATAGAAAAGAATTGGAGTTAAGTAAATGAAGGTTTTATACAAATGAACATGTAGTTTATTAAAATAAAGAAAATTAAAGGGTTTTTAAAATGACACTTGTCATTAATTTTAACATTTGTCAAGTAAGTATGTTAATTAATTAACACATGTTTTTTTTTAATTTGAAAAATGCTTACACTTGTCGTTTTAAGTAATTATCATTCATTAAATGTTAATTAGTATTTTGTTAGATGTTAATATAGGATAAATGTAAGCTTGTATTCATTAATTAGTTAATCATGTATTTATTTACATGTACATAAATTTTAAAATGAATAAATATTAAACTTATACAAAGATTCAAAATCAAAATAAATTAAAAACAATTATACTTCAGATTTAAACTTTGAATTCATGTTCAAATTGAATTTTTGAAATCCATTTTATTTACAAATACAACTACAAATTTGAATTTTGAAAAACAATAATTTTTGTTTTTAAAAATTTATTCACTAAAATAAAGTATTATTATATTTTTAGAAATAACAATATTAAATAACCATAAATAACTTATAAAAGAAATTATTTCTTTATTAATAAATTATTTATTATCACATTATATTTAAAAGAAACTCAAAATAACCTTATTGCTATTTATTTAAATTTTAAACTTGAGTTACACATATTTTAAATCATTCAATATTTATCTTAGGTATTTAAAACCATATTTTATTTATTAAATGGCTTTTAAAAAGTTTAACTTTTAAATAAAATCATAATTTCCAATTTTACTAAAGATATAAATTTTATAGAAAACAGGATTCATTTAAAACAATACCTATTTACAATATATACAATATTCTATATATATTATAAATATAAAACAAATATTAGATTTAAAAAGATAAAATCTAACAATTAATTATTTATTTTATTGAATTATTAAATTAATTCAAATCTCATTACAAAGATTATCAAATTAATTTAATTTTTATTCCAAATTATTAAATTGATATTGCTTACAAATTCCGAGTCATCACAATGAGCATTCTGGAAAATCAACGATTAGTTTTGGGAGCAATAGGGAAGCCGAAGAATGTGCTTATAAGAGATTACTCAAAGCCCGTAACCACTCCAAAAGCATATGTGGTTCTATTGAGGAATTTCGTGACATATATTGAAATGTTGGAATCTTTGTGTGGTTTAGGGACCCATTGGGTATGGGAATCCACATGGGATTCCGTGATCTATTTCGATGACGGTGCGTAAGCTGAAATGCCGGACGTAGCCTCATCAGAGGTAATGGCAAAAACCAAAGATAGGAGGCATGGCCAGTAGGGTTGGCAAAACCATTGGGTGTAGTCGGCTCCACCTAGATGTTACTTACAGTTGTTTTGCATGCATGGGGCGATGCACTCAGTTTATCTAGACCGATTGTGTTTTTCCTACGATACATCACTAGGGATTTGTGTTGCTTTTGAAGGATATCTCCGATCCTTGTGCAGGAGGACCACTTCTTGAAGTACCGAGGACACCTCTATGGAATCCTGCATAATTAGCGAGCATGCCTTATCAGTTTTTGATTATACACTTGGTATTGCTGTGTTGTACACCCACGAACACCACAGCTACTTGACTATTATTATTTTCACCCTTATACATTATAATAATATCAATGGATTTCCTATAGAAAAGTTTTGGTTATCGTAAGGTAAAACCCGTTCATGTTTATGTGTGACGTGATCTTACGAGATACTTTTGATTTCAAAGATGTTTAATAAACTTTAAAAATCCAGTTGCACGTGTTTTTCTCATGCCGGTTCTCCAGACTGACTCGGGTGTTGTTTTGTTATAATGCTCGGGATAGACTGAGCATATTAGAGATTAGTTTGGATGCTTTAGGGCTTTAGGAGACGAGTTGGAGGCCCAGAGACGTATTCACATACATGATTATTTTTTTGTGCATTCATTTTTGTACTAATCAGCAATTGTAAGGCCAAGTTGTTATAACTATCCAGGTTGAAATAGGTTTGTATACTCTGATTGATGTTTGTATATACATATATTACAGTTTCTTCTCGTGTAAAGATTTATTGTATATTATAGATTATTCATTCCGCTATGAGATTCTGTGTCATTTATTTTTCTTCTTATCTTCGTCCTTCTTTCTTTTTCCTTGACAATCGGGTTTCTAACATTTGATTGTTCAGCATGCAATATAGTGGATGTATTAGTGTCAATTTTCGAGGGTCGAAAATCCAGGGTCGTTACATTTGGCATAAGGGCTTAGATTATGCGAACGCTTAGGCTTTGGTGGGGATACTCATTATATATGGGCTCGGTAGTACCTTAGAATAAGTTTAAGTATGTGTGTGTGCGAGTGCTTATTTTTTAGTGCTATCAAAATGTTTTATATTATGTTGATTTATCTGTTGAGTGGTTTATGGATTTTGGTCAATACGGGTAATTAATGTTATTGATAGGGATCACCAAACACTTGAACACAGCCAACCAACATAGTATTTTTTGAAATTTGGTAAATGAAATAATTTTATCTTGATTATATTTTATATATAAAAGAATAGTTTTTTATAGAAATGATTATTCTCATATATGGTGTGTTATAAATGATAATATTCTAGTATTAAAATTTAAGTTTAATAAAGTTGTTTATTTTAATCCAAAACAAAATTATATAATTGTAAAATGAGTTATATAAGAAAGTGAATCTATAAATGTGAATAGACAAGAGAAATTATGAAAATATGATTTATAAGTGTGATTTATAAATAAAAAGGAGATGAAATTGTATAAGTATGATTTATAAATAAAATGGATTTAAACTAAGAATTTGATAAAATAAATACCAGCGGTTTTGAAAATGTTTTTCAAAGTGTTATGAAAAATAATAGTAGTATTATTTTGGAAGTATTTTTGACTAAAAATATTTAAACGGGATTTTAAAAAGAGGTTAGAAAGTACTAAACTCACTTCGGTCGTTGGAAAATAATTTCGACGATGGCTGTAGCATCATCGACGTTCATTTTTGATTTTCTAAGTTAGGGATTGCTACCATAGTGATTTGTTATAAAGTATTATTTTGGCGACCAAAGATTGTTTTAGATTTCTAAAGTATGATTTAATATACAAAGGAGTTATGTATATATATGATCAAAATGATTTGAAACAAATAAGAATAAGGTTGTAAACTCGGCAAATTTTCATTTAAGTGTTTTATGAAAATATGAGAAAATAAGTTTTATAATTTATAAACTTCTTGGGATTAGTAAGTTAAAACAATGTTTTAAATTATTGAATATAAATGTAAAGAAAAGTAAATTTGAAATTGAACTGTGGAATGAAAGTTAACTTAATATAAGTTAAATAAAATAAATTTGAAAAGGAAATTTGACTTAAGTAAAAGGTAAATGAAGTGATTTTTGGAAATGGAATTGACTGTGGTTTGAAAATAATTAATAATTAAATAAATGGACGAATTGAATATGATTTATATTGTTGTTTGATAAAATTGAATATTGAAATTGAACAATGAATTGAGTTAAATGAAATTGAATTGGATTTAAATTGGATATGGACTTAGGAGGTGAAATGACAATAAACATAAGAAGAGTTGTACAAAATTTCTATAAACTTAAGTAAAATTTTATGAAATGATTCATAAATGAATTTAGTATAGAGTGAAATGTTGTTAAACATAAAATTGGATGGAATAGTTCTTAAGTGACATTTGTGTTAAAAGAAGTATAGTAAGTTAAATAAATGTTAATCGTATAAACGTTAACCTAATGAATGTTAATCAAATGAATGTTAATATAATGAATGCCAATCAAATGAATATGAATGAAAAGAATTTGGTATAGTAAATAAACCAACTGAAATAAATATATAAGTTGTACGTAGATCATTTTATCGCATAACTATTTGATACAGTTTCAAGTATACGATTTCAAGGTAATTTATACCGGTCCGAGTTAGGATTTTTTACTTGATTCCTGATGGCGAATACTGGATAAGGATTTTTGATTGAAGTCTAAAATTCTTTATCATAGTATGTGGCTATGCAGGGAGAATGATTATTTCTAATCAAGCAACCTGATCCGAGTCCGCACTAGAGTGGTCAACTGGACGATACTAGTTCGGAAGTGAAATTGTGTGATTGATCAAGCGATCAGATTTGATATGGTGAATGGATGGCATGTGTACACCGTATGAGCCATAAATAAACTGTATGATGTTGTCTTTGTATAATGCAAAATAAAATGGTTATGAATTATATGGTTCAATATTATTTGTAAGTAAGGATGGTTGATGGTTTCTTTCGTTGCATATGGTTGTTATATTAGTCTATGTTATATGGCGATTTTATTTTCCATACACTTGTTCTCATTAATTATTCAGTGTTTAGTAGGTGTTGTTGGTGTATGCTTTGCATTAAATTCGTGGTATATGCTTGCTAATATTAACAAAAGGTATACATCTCGGATTACATATTGTATTTTTATGTCTTTCCCTAAGGGTTGCCTCGTCCTCGAAGATGAGATGTATATTTGTGATTATAAATATTGTAAATTTTTCCGATCGAACCGCGCAAAGGAGACACTGATGAAATTTTTTGAAAATTCAAGACGTTATAAATTTTTTGAGAATTTGAAGACATTTTTGGTAGCTAAAAACTGATTTTGGGTTATAACCTGGAATGATTGAATGGATGGAAATTAGTTGGCATCGATGAATGAAGTTAAAGATTTAAAAATCTATTTCAACTAATTGGTTTTGAAAAGTTAATGGTTTGGGGCATTTTTTTACCATGGTTTCGAGAACAAATTTTTTTAAGGGAGAAGAACGTAATGTCCAAGAATTTTAATAGTTTGATTTTAGGATATTGAAATTGATTTTAAATATTGAAAAGTTAAATTATAAGTAAGATAATTGGGATTTCAAAAATAGCGATTTATTTGATAGTTAAGTATTGAATCAAAAATTTAGAAATATTTAAAATGATTGGATATTGAATTTTAAACGAATGGAAATGATTTTAAAAGTTGATTTAAATTCTTTTTAAATAATAATGAAGATAATAAACTTTTAATTTTGATTTAAAAGTGATTAATTTGGTTTTTATAATAATTGTTTTATTTAACATATAAAAAGCTTTTTGGGGCACTGTCTCAGATTTCGACGAAACTAGTTTCATTGTATCCATAATAGTGAATTATTGTATGTTGTTAAATTTCATGGTGATTGGACGTATCATGTGACGACTCGCAAATCCGTACCCTTTGAATCGACAATGAATGATACATGTCTAAGCCAAAAAGCACAGAATGACGGAGTCAAGAAAAAGAAAAGAAGAGAGAAGAAGAGAAGAAAAGAAAGAGAGAAGATAGAGCCAAACAGAACAATAAAGAATCTCACATCGCAGTGGAAAACATATAATATCATATCAATGATCTTTATAAAACAGAAACTGTATATACATACATCAATCAGAGTTCAACAATTAATCACCAATCGTCAGCCTGGACAGTTATAATAACATGTCCTCACAATTGCCGATAATTTAAACCACAACAATTCGCAAAGCGGATAATCAAAACAGATACGTGTATACGAGAAGATCTCCAGCTCTTCTGCTGAAGCTCCAAAAGCACCAAAACTAAAACTGTAAACATACTCGGTCTGACCTGAGCATTGAAAGGGAAGAAAGCCTAGATCAGTCTGGTAAACCAATGTGAGAAGCACACTCAACTGAATTTATTAAATTACCAAACTTTTTCTTTATCAAAACAAAAGTATCTCGTAAGACATGTCCACACATAAACATGGACATGTTTTTACCTTACGATAACTAAAACATTTCATATCAAATCGTCTTATATTATACTAGCGTCTAGTATACAAATAATATTAATCATAGCGGAAATTGTTTCATTGATTGAATTTCAACGTATAGCCCAAAATGGGTAATACAATCAAAATGGCAGGCACGTAGCGGAGTTTGGATTTCCATACAAATAACTAGGTAAATTGACTACCTTCTGATGGGCACACCTCTAGATGGATGTCTCGAGGCACAGAACATCTTCCCTCTACCAACACAAGACCGGACTGCCTATGTAACTAGATAGTACTGAATATGTCATCCTCGATCATTACCGACCTTTTCCGAGGGCACTCATAGCATACAATAATCAGATACATGACGTCATAACGTGTAAAGATATATCTAGAAGAGGATGATCATATCCTGGGAGCGACCCACTTAGCCCTGCTGCATCAAACCCTGTTTTGGTCATTTCCGGTTGATGAGGCTTGAGGTAACAATTACCTTTCACATATCACATCAATTTGAATGTCACACGGCCATTTCCACTGACTACTAATTGCCTTCCATAAAAATACAACACTTGAGCTCGTACGTCTCAAGGAGGGTGTTAAGCTAAGAGAAGTCGCCTTCTCCGCCACCACTAATGTATGCTTGTAAAAACCAATGTATGTATTCTTTAGAAATGCAATGTCAGACAAACATCCATACATGTTGTACACGAACTAGACAAATTGAAGGTACCTTTCTACCACATCCTGTCGGGAAATCCCTACGATTAGTAGCGAATAGTCCTTGCATTGGATATTTCATAATGAAGAGACTACTGCTACTGGATGTATATTGGGATTTTAACCCCAAACGATCAACAAACAGTCCTCTACTATGAAAATCTTAAATATCAATATCATCACAGCCAACCAACACAATCGTTGCATATACGTTGGACCGAAGTGGTTTTCGGATAAACCGATCTCGGTCTCTTCGCAACAATAACGCAAAAGCGTTTCTCAACCTCACAAAGAAACTAAGTCTCATAGACTTATCACGTCTTCAACTTTTAACTTGCAATCCTTCGGCCAAGAAGGAAGCTCCATAGATTGGAGTAATACTCCACACTACACGAATCAACATCCTCAACATAAACGATAATCAGGCCTACATAGAGGCAACATACTAAGTGTATGACTAAATAGTTCCCACATCAAGTCGAGGAACTAAAATGGCCAAATTTTGATAGTCGGTTATTTAACTATCAAAACAAACAAACAAATATTTAACACCACAAGCAATCACTAGGCCCTATTTTAATTAATCTTTTATTAATTAAATCACATGCCAAATATTCACTTCAAATTATCTTTGAAAAGATATAATTCCCAAAACATTTCAATATTGAAAAACATTTCCACATACTTACTTAATAATAAATAATTCACAAATCAATTTATTTGCAACACTTAGAAAATATTGCATACACTTAAATCACGATTAAGTATAAATTTCATTCTATAAGGAAAAAATTCTCTTAAACGTATTTATTTGGGTCAAAACGAATGTTGTGTGAAATATCGTTACGAAAACCCAAAATCATTAGTGTAAGGATTCGAAAAATTAGATAAATATATAAATCCCATATACTATACAAAACATTTCCTTTCGAAAATCATTTACTATAACAATAGTGTTATAGTACATCATTTCCTTACTTCTCGAAAATGTCTATTTCAACAATGGATGTTGAAATCTATGTATTCGATACTTAACACATTTTAAAACATCTTCAAACCATTTTACTCCATTTAAAATATCACTTTTCAAAACATTTATTTAATTTAAAAGATTATTCACTGTCCAAAATCGTGAATATAATTCTCTTATCCAAATTTGATACATCTACACATTTATTAAAGGATTATTCACTGTCCAAAATCGTGAATATAATTATCTTATCCAAATTCGATACATCTACACATTTATTAAAGGATTATTCACTATCAAAAATCGTGAATATATCTTATTTAATAAACTTTCATATTTAACTTATCATATTCAACTGATTTCGAATTTATAAAACAATGTTTATAAATTGCATTTATATTTCATAAAGACTTAAATAACCAAAATTTCTTATTAACAAATACCATTTGTATCCCGTTTACATGCCAAACTCCAATTTCTAAGTTAATTACTTATAAATCTCTTATTTACAAAATCATTCCTTTATATAACTTCATCAATTATAAATCTTATTTACTTATAACATCCATTTATAACTCCATTTTAAAGACTTATAAAACTTCTTTATAATGTCATCACTTTTTATTTATAAAAAGTCAATTTTATAAATCTTATATACATACCATTTAAAATAAATCAAAAATCTCAATTTATACTATTTATAAAATAGTTAACTCCTTATTTCAAAGATTATTTTTCAATATATTTCCCAAAAATCATAATTTTTATAACACAAAAAAATTATTACATTTATTTATTTACAATAAATTAATTCCTTTAACAATTCAAAAGAATAAATAAAACATCTACTTCAAAAATCACTTTGAAATTCCTTTTCAATTTAAAATCATCACTTTTACATTTTTAAATAATACCAAAAATAGGCCAAATACTGCAGTAGTACTAAATATATCAATCACGCCATTCAAAATATCATATATCACATGATAACAACATATATAACAATATGTGTAAATAAAACCAATACTGGCGAGGAATCCAGTTGGATCCTTCCAATCTGTCACCTGCAACAAACATACATATTAGAAAATATGTACAATGTTCGCTTCGAGGCAGATGCATGTACAAAGGGTCATCCGCTCATACATGGGAACATATAGGGTCTCATCTACTCCAATAGTCAGAAATATATCCAAATACCAATCAATATATAGATAATATATCATATATCTTCTAAACAATCATCAATCATTATAAAATAAAATTTATTCTCGCTTAGAGAAAATAACAGTGAGTCAGAAAGAGTGAGTTGTACTCACATTGATTCCAATAGTAGTTGTAGAAATCTATTCCGAGTAAAATTAAAAAAGCATTTAATTTTACCGAAAATTTACACTAGCTCAGATCAACTCCAAACTAGCTCTAAAATGTAGTGCTCATCAATACCAACCCAACGAAACTTGTTTCGTCAAAAATGGACCTCGTATGAAGAAGTTACATTGTTTAGAAGCTTATGCGAATTTATATATATTTATATTTTCTATTTTACTTTTATTAAACCTTTTATCTCGGCCATTCGTTTTCAAAACCAGATCGTGGTTGTTGATTTCCTGCTTCACTTCACATTGTTTCTAGGCCGTGAAAACTATACACGTCGTTTGAAACTTCGATGGCCGTGCATTCCTCAATCGTCTATACGACGATCAACGACCACCACAAGATGTGCCTCCACACCGTGCACCACCAAGCTAAGTGCGGTCGAGCTCGGTTGCTTCTCCTCCTCGAAGAACGTGTGTGAATTGTGGCCACTTGAACGAGATTTGCAGACGCCTCGCTTAGCCTACGACGATCTCCACCGTTGGATTTATAGTTCTCGTCGCCCTCTACAATATTGTAGTTGAAGGTTTTGGCTAAATGTTTGCGGATTGGAAGATATTAGAGGAGAAAGATTGGATGATTTATGGCCATTGGAAGTATAAATGGTGGCTAGCCCTAGTTAGATTAGGGTTTTGGCAAAATGAAGAAAAATGTGGCCTTATATAGAAAATTTCGCGACACTATTCACCCGAAAAATTTTCAAACTCCAAACAAAGCATGTCGCCCGACGTTTATAACATTTTAACACTATTCTAAACATAATGGACTATATATCGGGAGCCAATTCAATCGTATTTGGAAGATAGGTTTTCGAATCGAATTATTTAAATAAAATTTTTACTTAAACGAATTCCTACGCGTTTTAGCTTGCTACGGACAAACCGTAAATCCGATTGACACAAAATTTGAACTCCTAAAATAATATTACATTATGGATCCGATGAAATCTATTTCGTCAAAATCCGAGATTGTTTGAAAAACGACTATTTTTACATGTCAATTAAATATTAAAATATTCATACTTTTAATTCAATTTTAAAAGTTCTCTAACATCATTCTAATTCAAATATAATTTAATTCAACTTTATAAATCATTTTTATTCACATTAAATTCAAATTTCAATTATTTCTGCAATTTCAAATATTAAATTAACAATTAAATTATCCAAGTAAATCACTATATTCGAAATATAAGTTATTCAGCTTCTAAAATTTACTTTTGAATATTTAAAATTAATTAAATATCCCAATTTCAAATGACTAAAATTCCGGGTTGTTACATATCATTTGGTCCTGCGTTTTTAAGATGTGTAGAAATTAATTTCAAAAATTTAACATAATAACTGGGTTTGAAAAGCTATCTTCTGCATATGTTCGAATTAGATATCGAGACTAGTTCCGTTTCATTTGAAATAGGGGAATTATATATAGAACGCAAAGCCGCGTGCCTCATTTGGAGTTTGAGATTTTCGGATGTTTTGAATGAATATTATAAAATTAAAATAATATGAAATATTTATTGCCATGCTCCAGCCTATACCTCTTCACATTCATGACCATGCCCTAATTTTCTTTTTAAAATGCTTCCTTTCCCCTCTATAACATCCCTAAGTTTTTATAATATTATTCAGAATATTTATTTAGATAATTTAATTAGAATAATGATGATAAGGAGATTGAGATTTGAATAAATTGTGTAAATAGGGCCATGCTTATTAATAAAATAAATGGGTTTAAAATTGTTTTATAGGATACTTAACTTACATATGGCCTTATTAGTTAAAAAATAGACGCGTTACATATTCACGGCTATACGTTTGTCTTTGTCTTTCACGTTCATTTTATTTTCTCAAAAAAACAAACAAATGCAAGTACCGTAATAGAGCTGGCCATTAAAAAAGGAGAAGATGAATTTCAATCAAAAGCTAAAGATCAAACAATAGGGAGGATTAATTAACAAAAAAATATATCAAATTCCTTCCATATCAAGTTTAAGGTGAATAATGATCTCATACCATCTTTATTTTTCTTTCATGATTATATGGTTTCAGATTTATGATTTAAATTCATTTTTGTGATAAATTGGATGATGACATGCTTGAGTTACATTATGATTATTTGTCTTGATTCATAAGCATATGAATTTGTACGACGTTAGTATAAAACCGGGAATTTATGATTTCAGATTGCCATGGCAAATTTTATGTTAAGTAAAACATGATTTTGGAGATGGGTTTTAATTTTTAGATTTTTCAAGTTATGGAAATTTTATTATTAATTTTTGATGAAAAATATGATATAATTGGGCTTAAAATTTATTTTAGGAACTTCAGAAAGAAATTGGGTCTGAACTTTTAATATGTTTGGTTGCATGATGAAATTGAATTTCTATGATTTTTGGGGATTTTTTCTAATTGATTTACTAGGAAAAACAAATTATTTTAAAGGAAGCACTATTCCAAAATAGTTGGTTTTAGTATAAGGATGGGTTAAAACATTGCATTTTTATGGTGTTAATCGGATATAAATGTGGCAGTTATAAAGGTAAAGTATTTGAAAAGTTTTTATGGCATCCGGTTAGTGTTTTACAAATAGGCAAATTGTTAAAAAGAAATTACTAAAGTTACTATATTTCGGCCTTTAAATTAGAGAAAGGCGTTCCGCCTTTATCAGTAAGCACCATCTGACTCCTTTGATTCCGCCTCACCCCAGTCGAAACCAACGTAGTTGAAAGTTGAAACCCATGTGTCAAAACATATGCATAAGATATCACTTAGGTGGTATGTAGTGGATTGGAAGAAAGGCGGAACCATTGCAGTCGAAAGGGTAGCTTCCGAGTGAGTCGTAACCATGCCTTGTTTTCATAAGTTAAAACTCTTGCCCAGTTTTACCTAAAGCTTTCGACACAGTCAAAATGCATGCTTTCAAAAAGGTTTATAATTATCTTTTGAAGGAGGTTGTTATATTGTGTTAAAGTATTTTTTTGGAAGGAGTAACTTTTTCGTTTAAATAATTGCTTTCGAAAGGATAGGTTCTGACCTAGTCGAGACCTAGTAGCTACTCTACCTTGCTACTATATTGACCAGTGATGCTTTCGAAAGGTTATCTTTATTTTACCTTAAACTATGCCTTTTTTCTAATTGCTTTCGAAAGGGTTGAGGGTTTCAAAGATGATGGAGTCGAAAGGGGTTTCGACTCTGTCCTTTAAAGTTTTCACTTAGAAGGTTTTGCTTTCGACTAGATGATTCTGACACCATCAATTTTTCCCTGAATTAATGTTTGTTGGTTTCGAAGGAGATACTTTTGTGTATAACCATTTTGACCCAAATGATGTTTTTAAATTGTAAACCCAATGCTTTCAAAAGGGGAACTTTTATTTGTTTCGAAGCTCTATAATTTAAAAAGTCGTTTTGATACCATCGAAAGGTAAAGGTATAACAGGTTTCGAAAGAGAATGTTTATTAAGGGATTTAAAAGGTATGTATACAATGTTTGGAACAGAGGTCTTTACTTTTGAAGGAGACTATCCAGGGATTTTGAAAGAGATGTTTTTATGGTTTCAAAACATAAATCCAATCTCAATTTAATGTAATAAACATGGCATAATTTAAGATTTTGATATGTTATTCACATTGTTTTTAACCCATAACTGTATTTTGGGGAAATGGCAGAATAACTAGTTAGGTTGACCCAGTAGTGAATATAACTTAACAGATGTTAAATTTTTATTAAAGATATTGTCAGGGGCCAATAGGTTTACAGTAAACCCATGAAAACATCATGATATTGGCAGATGCCAATAGGTTCATAGTCAGCCCATGAAAAGTATGATTCGATACTAGCAGGGGCCAATAGGTTTGTGGTTAGCCCATGAAAATTATATCCGGATTAAGATATTGACACTCAGTCAATAGGTTCCTAGTTAGCCCATAAAAGCTGGGATAAGAAATAAGATATCGGAGTTACCAATAGGTTCTTAGCGATCCCATGAAAACTAAGTAATTGGATAGATAGTCCTTAACATTTTACTAGGTTAACAGTAACCCTAAGAAACTATAATTGAGACAGATAGTCAAAATGAATGGGGATGGATAATCCAGAATTGATTTATTTATTTTGCATATCATTATAATGTTTTGAAATAAAATGTTTTAACCATTATGGATGCAGGAGCACAGTATATGGTTTTGTTAAAGTTTTAGGATACTAGTGTGAGGAAAACCCGTTCCGCTTAGCAGTGTGGTCTCACTAGATATCATAATGGTTTTAGATGGTAAATTATTAGTCATAGCAGGCTTTATGTCTGACTCGAAGTTTTTGTTTTCCCCTTAAACTCTTGGGTAATCAATAATTTTGAGTAGGTTGAAAGTTAAGACTTTTAGGTGTTCTTTTAGACGAATAAAAGATTCCGAGGACGTGCAGGAGGTAGATTGTTATTAGAGTTCTCTTATTTCCGCTGTTTATTTGTTTGTAAAGAAAAATTGTTTTCTTGCCTATCTATATACTCTGATCTACCAAGGAGGCATCTTAATACGCCGCTCTTGCGTATTTTGAAATAATTATATGTTATCTGAACGTGGTTTGCGAATTGGATTATGTAACCAATTTTGAATATTTTGAAATGTAATGTAGAATTTGTTTTGTTGTTTAAATCTTTTCTATATTCCTACGATTTTATGTATCAATGTATCTAATATCACCGTGTTTGGTCGTTGAGAATTAATAACTATGAATGACTGTAGCATTCGTAGCTGTCAGTTTTGGGCCTCTGAATAGGGGGATGTTAACAAGTTAGTTACAGAGCATAGGTTTATGAAACTTTAAAAACTTAAGCCTAAATAATTTTTTAAACGTAATCCAATGAATCAGATGATAAGATTAGGGTTTGGCTTAACGCTATAGTAACATACTTTTATTTGCTATATCTAGTTATATATATATGTACGTATTCTCTGCTCTCTTAGACCGTTGTTCTGTATCTTACTAAGGCTCGTATGCAGATTTACAAAAGAAGGAGATATGGAAGTAGGTAACGGAAGAGGAAATCCTGGTGGAGGAAGCACCACAGCTAATGGAAATGCGCGACCCTACCAGGAGTAACTCGGGTCGACCGACCAATGCTAGTAACCAAAATGCCAATGCCAGTGTGAGTGTTAGAAATCCATCAATTGATATGGGGGTGATGTATCAGTTCTTTACCAGTTTGATGCAAGCTAGAATTGCTGCTGCTGGTGTTGCTGGAAATGCAGAAGGAGCTAACCTGTGGTTCCAATTGGGAATATTGTTTTGTTAAGTAAAGATTACACCAGTTAGGGTGGGAAGCCATTCTTGGGAACAGAGATTGCTATAGAAATTCAAAATTGATTGTTGCATTGTGAGTGTATATTTACTAATTTCGGTCTGAATGATGGACAAAAGAGAAGCAGGGTCAACACTACATTGGTGGAATAGTATTACTGCCGGAGTGTCGGAAGAGTAGTTTACTTGGAATGATTTAAAAATGAGATTTAAGCGGAAGTTTGTATCTAAGTTTGCTAAGTATGAGATGATGAGGAATTTTATGGATTTGATGTAAAGAGAGGTGTCTCTAGTTGAGTATGCTACTAAATTTGAAGTGCTGTCTGGATATGGATATGCTATTATATATACTGACATCAAAAGGAATGAGAACTTCATTCGAGCATTGAGGCCTGAGCTTGCCAGAATAACCATGACACATGTCCATGATCCTTGTAATATAGTGGTGGAGATGGTCATTCTCTATGAGGAGTTGCTTGCGATTTAGCTAAACAGACGTTAGTGGAAACCCAGGGTTCTTAGGGAAAGAAGATGAAGTTCTTTAAAAGAAGGGAGCCTAGAAGAGAGATACTGCTAAGAAGTCTAAAGCTGAGGTAGTTTGCTATAAGTGTGACAAGAAAGGTCACTTTACTAACGAATGTCAGTCAGGAAATGAGAAGAAAGTTTCGAGTAAGAAGAATGTGAAATGCTTCAACTGTGACCAAGTTGGAAATTACAAGAATCAGTGTCCAAAACCTGTTGGGGTAGACAAAAGAAAAGTTTTTGCTATAGGACCAGCTAGGCCTATTGCAGTCGATAAAGGAATGACTGTGATGGAAGGTACGCTTTTGATTCAAAGTATTCCAGTTAGAGTAACTTTTTGATATCGGTGCATCAAATTCATTTATAGCTCAGTCTTTGGTTGATAGATTATGTTTAGAACCCACTTACTTTGTTACTTCCTTAAGGGTTATGAATCCATTAGGAGGATATGAAACTCTAACGTTGAGGTGTGACCAGTAAGATCTTGGCTTGTTAGATCATAAGTTTACCTGCAATTTGCATGTTATTGATTTCATAGATTTTTGAATCATTATGGGTATGAACTGGTTGGGCTGGTATGAGGCTAGAATATTTTACCAGGATAGGGAAATATCACTGAGGCACCCTGATAGTCATATCCGATTCTCAGTAAAGAACACTAACCAGAGTGCTAGTGCTTTACTTAATGCTATGGAGGTAGAAAATGAGTAAAGTCAGGTTCAAGTAGCAAGATAGTTTGCAAATGTCTTTGAGCCAATCACTGGACTACCACTTAGAAGGGCTATTCAGTTTAGAATAGATCTTATTCCCGGAGTCGAACCTGTAAGTAGACCACCAAGCAGGGTGACACCAACTGAGATGAAGGAGTTGAAGGTGTAGCTAATGGATCTTGAATGAAGAAATTTATTAGACCTAGCAGCTCACCTTGAGGAGCGGTCGTGGTGTTCGTGAAGAAACCAAATGGGTCAGTGCATTAACTATCATTTGTTAAACGAAAGGATAATTAAGAATAAGTATCCTTTTCCAAGAGTAGATAATCTGTTTGATCAATTGAGTGGAGCCAGAGTGTCTTCCTAGTTGGACTTGGCGACAGGTTTCCATCAGTTAGGAGTGATGGAGGACTGTATCCCTTTGACAACATTTTGAACTAGGTATAGTTCATATGAGTGGTTAGTGATGTCATTTGGATTAACAAATGCACCTACTTTCTTTGTGGATTTGATGAACCGAGTTTTCCAAGAGTATTTGGATAAGTTTATGCTGGTATTCATAGATGACATTCTAGTCTACTTTAGGGATGAGAGAGAGCATGAAGTTCATCTTAGAGTGGTACTTAAGACATTGAGGCAGAATCAACTAAAGGTGAAGTTTACCAAGTGTCATTTCTAGAAGAAAGAGGTAAAGTTTCTTGGTCACATGGTTTCAGAGAAAGGATTGCAGTCGATCCAGATAAGATCGAAGCCATAAACAATTGGAAGAGACCAAAGACTATGACTGAGATAAGGAGTTTTCTTAGACTTGCTGGCTACTATTGGAGATTCATTAAGGATTATCATGGATAGCAGCATCCTTAATTAAGCTAACCAGGAAGGATGTGAGGTTTGTTTGGTCCGATAAATGTGAGGAAACATTCCTTAAGTTAAAGCATTTGTTGACCAATGCACCTGTGTTAGTAGTTCCAGACGGAAACCAAGGATTGGTGGTTTATACTGATGCATGTGGAACTAGATTAGGAGCGGTGTTGATGCAGAACGGTAACGTCATTGCCTACACATCTAGGAAGCTTAGACCACGTGAAGTTAGATATCCTACTCATGATTTGGAGTTAACAGATGTTATCTTTGCATTGAAGATTTAGAGACATTATCTCATAGGAGAGAGGTTCGAGTTACATACCGATCATAAGTCTTTACAACATTTATTTCTTTAGAAGGAGTTGAATATGAGATAATATAGGTGGCTGGAGTTTTTAGCTGCATATGATTTTGCTATAGAATATACACCAGGAAAAGGTAATAAAGCGGATGATGCTCTTAGCAGGAAACATCAGAATGTGGTGTCAGCTATGTTGGCAGAATGGAAAGATTTAGAAGCTTTAGTCAGTTGTAAGGTGCAGTTAAGATCAACTTCTGGTTCTAGCCAGAGTACTGCCAGACTATCTTGTTTAGAAGTTCGACCAGTATTGATTGAGAGAATTACTTCAAAGCAAAAGGAGGATCCTATATTAGCTAAAATAATCAGAAGTTTGGAATAGAGATCGATGATTTAAAGGATTTTATCCTTGACCAGTGAGGACTGTTGAGAAAGAAGGAATGGTTATGTGTTCCAAATACGGAGGACTTAAGGAAAGAAATTCTTTGAGAATGTCATCGATCTAAGTTTACGATCCATCCCAGAAGGACCAAGATGTATCCGGATATGAAGAGGTGATTCTCTTGGGAAGGTATGAAGAGCGATGTTGGCTTGTGGGTTTGGCAGTGTGCAAACTATCAACAAGTGAAAGCTGAAACATCAAAAACCAAGTGAATTGCTATAGCCTTTAGAGATTCTAGTTTGGAAATGGGATTCGATATCTATGGACTTCATAGATGGGTTGCCAAGATCAAATAGAGGCAATGAAAGTATATGGGTTCACTTTGGATAGATTGACCAAGATGCCCATTTCATTCTAGTTAAGTCAACCAGAACGATACATATTTTAGCTAAGTTGTTCCTGAAGAACATAGTTAGACTGAGTTTCTTGTAGTATAGTCACTAACAGAGATGCAATGTTCACTACTGAATTTTGAAAGAGTCTAAAGGAAGTGATGGGTTCCAAACTTAATATGAGTACTCATATCACCCTCAAACAGATGGGCAGACGGAGAGAGTCAATAAGGTACTCGAAGATTTATTGAGAGCTTGTGTATTGGACTTTGGTGGATATTTGGAGGATCACCTACATTTGGTTGAGTTTTTCAATAATAATAGTTATCAGACAAGTATAGGAATGGCGTTGTTTGAAGCTTTGTATGGAATACATTGCAAATCACCAGCATGTTGGTTGGAGACTGGAGACATATTAGTCTTAGGTCCAAATTTGGTTAGAGTGGCGTCAGAGAAGATTCAGTTAATCCGGGGAAGGATGAAGGAAGCTCAGTCCGGACAGAAGAGTTACACAGATAAGAGGTGTTAGGACCTAAAATTCTCAGTTAGAGATAAGGTTTTCATTAAAGTATGATCTATGAAGGGTGTGATACGATTTGGAAAGTCTGGGAAGTTAGCCCCAAGATATGTAGGTCCATTCCAGATTATAGAGAGGATTGGAAAGCTCGCATATAGAATAGAGTTGTCGAGCAGTTTGGTAGGTGTCCATAATGTATTTCATGCGTCTCATCTTCGCAAGTATGTGCATGATCCAGAGACTACTATTCCTCCGATAGGGTTGGATGACTTTGTGGCAGAGCCTAACTTGACGACAGTGAGAAGGACTGTACTTTAGAGATAGAGGATAGGATTAGATACTTATTCTGATTTGCTTTGAGGGTATGTCTATATTATATTTATATAGATAGATGCTAGTCAGCTAGACTAGTATCATAGTATGGTTGTTAGGTGTCCTTACGGTTGATTGCTATGTTTAGTATTTTGTCCTTACTGAATTTCAAGGACGAAACTCTTTAAGGGGGAGCTTGTAACATCCTTAAAATTTTATAATATTATTCAAAATATTTAATTAGGTGAATTAAATAGAATAATGATGCCAAGGAGTTTGAGATTTAAATAAATTATTTAAATAGGGTCGTGCTTATTAATAAAATAAATGGGTTAATTTTTTTTTTATAAGACAATTAACTTACATAAGGTCTTATTAGTAAAAAAATAGCCATACTATATATTCACGGCTATACATTTGCCTTTGTCTTTTCACGATCATTTTATTTTCTCAAAACAAAACAAACGCAAAAACCCTAATAGAGCCAACCGTTAACAAAGGAGAAGAGGAATTTTGATCAAAAGCTAAATCAAAATCTGGGGAGGATTAATCAACAAAAAATCTCAAATTCCTTATCGGGTTTAAGGTAAATAATAATCTCATACCATCTCTATTTTATTTCATGATTATATGGTTTTGGATTTATGATTTAAATTCGTTTTTGTGATAAATTGGATGACGATATGCTTGAGTTGCATGTGATGATTTGTCTTAATTCATAAGCATAAGATTTGTCTTAATTCATAAGCACATGAATTTGTATGGATTTAGTATAAAACTGGGAATATATGATTTCAGATTGCTATGGAAATTTTTTATGTCAAGTAAAACATGTTTTTCGAGATGGGTTTTAATTTTATAATTTTCCAAGCTATAGAAATTTTATTATGAATTTTTGATGTAAAATATGATATAATTGGGCATAAAATTTATTTTGGGAATTTCAGGAAGAAATTAGGTCTAAAATTTTAATACGTTTGACTATATAATGAAATTGAATTTCCATGATTTTTAGGGGTTTTTTGCTAATTGCTTTACTCGGGAAAATAAATTATTTTGAAGAAAGAACTTTTCTAAAATAATTGATTTTAGTATACGGAAGGGCTAAAACGTTGCATTTTTATGGTTTTAATCGGATATAAATGTGACAGTTATAAAGGTAAATTATTTGAAAAGTTTTTATAGCATCCAATTAGTGTTTTACAAACAGAAAAGTTGTTAAAAAGAAATTACTAAAGTTACTATATTTCAGCCTTTAAATTAGAGAAAGGTGTTCCGCCTTTATTAGTAAACACCTTCCGACTCCTTTGATTCTACCCCACCCTAGTCAAAACCAACATAATCGAAACCCATGTAATCGGAACCAATGCACAAAATATCACTTAAGTGGTATGTAGCTGATTGTAAGAAAGACGGAACCATTACAGTCGAAAGGGTAGCTTCCAATAGAGTCGTAACCCTGACTTGTTTTCATAAGTTAAAACTCGCCTAGTTTTAGCTGAAGCTTTCAACACAATCGAAATGCATGCTTTCGAAAAGTTTTTATAATTAGCTTTCGATGGAGGCTGTCATGTTGTGTTAAAGTATTTTCTTTCGAAGGTGTACCTTTTTCCTTTAATAATTGCTTTCAAAAGGATAGGTTCCAACCTAGTCGAGACCTAGTAGCTACTCTACCTTTCGACTATATTGACTAGTAATGCTTTCAAAAGGTTATCTTTATTTTACCTTAAACTTAGCCTTTTTCCTAATTTCTTTCGAAAGGGTTGGGAGTTTCGAAGGTGATGGAGTCGAAAGGGATTTCGACTCTGTCCTTCAAAGTTTTTATTTATAAGGTTTTACTTTTGACTAGATTGTTCCGACACCATCAATTTTTCCCCAAATTAATGTTTATTGGTTTCGAAGGAGATACTTTTGTTTATAACCATTTTGACCCAAATGATGTTTTTAAATAGTAAACCCAATGCTTTAGAAATGGGGTACTTTCATTTGTTTCGAAGCTCGATATTTTAAAAAGACGTTTTAATACCATCGAACGGTATAATAGATTTTGAAAGAGAATGTTTATTAAAGGCTTCGAAAGGTATGTATACAATGTTTTATAAAGAGGTCTTTTCTTTCAAAGAAGGCTATCAAGGGGTTTTGAAAGAGATGCTTTATGGTTTCAAAACATAAACCCAATCTCAATTTATAGTAATAACCATGGCATAAATAAAGATTTTGATATGTTATTCACATTGTTTTTAACCCATAACTGTATTTTGGGGAAATGGAAGAATAACCAGTTAGTTTGACCCAGTAGTGAATATAACTTAACAATTATTAAAATTTTATTAAAGATATTGGCAGGGGTCAATAGGTTTATAATAAGCCCATGAAAACTGTATTATATTGGTAGGGGCCAATAGCTTTATAGTCAGTCCATGAAAACTATGATTTGTACTGGCAGGGGCCAGTAGGTTTGTAGTTAGCCCATGAAAATTATATCTGGATTAAGATATTGACAGTCAATTAATAGGTTCCTAGTTAGCCCATAAAACTAGGATAAGAAATAAGATATTGGAGTTACCAATAGGTTCTTAGCGATCCCATGAAAACAAAGTAATTGGGTAGATAGTCCTTAACATTTACCTGGTTAATAGTAACCCTAAGCAACTATAACTGAGATAGGTAGTCAAGGAGATGGGGTAATCCAGAATTGATTTATTTATTCTGCATATCGTCGTAATGTTTTGAAATACTATGTTTTAACCATTATGGATGCAGGAGCACGGTATATGGTTTTGTTAAAGTTTTAGGACACTAGTGTGGGGATAACCCCATCCGCTAAATGGTGTGGTCTCACTAGATATCAAAATGGTTTGAGATGGTAAATTATTAGTCATACCAGGCTTTATGCCTAACTCGAAGTTTTTGTTTCTCCTTACACTCTCGGGTACTCACTTGATTTTGAGTAGGTTGAGAGTTAAGGCTTCCAGATGTTCTTTTAGACGAATAAAAGCTTCCGAGGACGTGCAGGAGGAAAATTGTTATCAGAATTCTCTTATTTATGCTGCTTGTTTGATTGTAAAGGCAAATTATTTTCTTGCCTATCTATATACTCTGATCTACCAAGGGAACATCTTCATACGTCGCCCGTGGCATATTTTGTAATAATTATATGCTAGTTTGAATGTGTTTTGCGAATTGGGATTATGTAATAAATTTGGAATACTTTGAAATGGAATGTGGAATTTGTTTTGCTATTTCATTTTTTTCCATATTCTTGTGTTTTCGTGTATTAATGTATCTAATATCGTAGTGTTTGGTCACCTAGGATTAATAACTATGTATGACTGCAACATACGTAGTTGTTAGTTTTAGGCGTCCAAATAGTGGCATGTTACACCCTCTATCGTTTAACTAGTTCAGAACCAGAGAATGACGTTGGTCAAATTTCAAAAAAATAAAAATCAAACAAATCCAAACAAAATTATAAAAATTAAAAGGTTTGATTTTTCGATTTTTTGTGCTGAGATCTATGTTTGGGTATGCATTTGGTTTGGCACAACTTCATTTTCACTAGCTCGATCTGTTCATAGTAAAGCAAAATGAGAACGGTGGACTAGGGTTTGGAATTATGTTGAATTGGAGGTGTTTTAGGCTTAAGGGTGCTGTATTCGGGTTTGGGAGGAAGAATTGCAACCACGACAAGAGTTAAAGGAGGCCCGATCGTGAGTTGGCAGGGTTGACGTGAGAGTATGGTCATGGATGTAAGGGTCAAGTTGCAATGATGGAGAAGGAGATGAAGGTGTCGAGCTTTGGCGCTGAGGTGGAGCTCGAAGTAGGGAATTCATTTGTGAATTCCATAGGCGAGTTCGTCGAGAAATGAGGTTTTAAGTAGGAGGAAGTGATCGATAGTGTGAAAAGGAATAATAGCAGAGGCGAGAATAGTTTTGTGTGAGAAAGATTTAATTATTAATATTGGGTAATTAGTTGTTAAATGAAGTAATTAGTGGAATTGTTATAATTTAAATATTGATAACTTAAATTTTAATACTCTCTCATACGAGGTCAAATCGAGGTGAGGATTTTTACATTATGCTCGTAACGAAGAAAGCTTTGCGATGGAACTTGTTTGGACAGATTTGGAGAAAGTTGAAATTTAGGCTAAAATCGAACGTCGTTCGATTTCAGTTCCAAACCGGAATGCCTCAGCAGCAACAAAAATTTTGATGGGTTAAACTCACCTTTTTGTTCAACTAGTATGATATGTATTTGATAATAAATTGTTGAATGGATATTTGGATTATTTACTTTTTAATTAGTTGGTTTGGATATATTCCTACCTTTGGAGCGGATGAGATCCTATTACATTTCCGTGTAAGAGCGGATGACCCTTTGTATACGATCTCGCCTTGAAGCGGTTGATTTATATTATTTGATTATGTATGAACTGTGATACAAGGGGGAGGTTGGAGGGATCAAACAGGATTCCTCACCACTGTTGATTTTATTTACAAATATACGTGTTGATATATATGAGCTATGATGCAGAGGGAAAGGTTGGAGAGATCCAACAGGATTTTTCACCCTAATTGATTTTTATATACATATGTGTGTGTGTGTGTGTGTGTGTGTGTGTGTGTGTGTGTTGATATATGTGGGTTGTGATGGAGGGGACAGTTTGGAGGGATCCAATGGGATTCCTCGCTATCGTTGAATTGGTTTCAATAATATTCCAGTTATATGAATTATTCGATAATAAACCTGGTTTGTTGGAAATATGGGTTATGACATCGTTACATGTTAAAAACTTTAACCCAGCAGTAATAGGAAATCAATATCAATATCGGTTGAGCGTTTGTTAACTATTGGCCTTAAGTTAGTATTTTAAAAATACTATAAATTGCCATTTGAATTAGGATTGGTTTTTGAGAAATGTTCTTAGATCCAGAATTGGATTTTGAGAATATTTGTTCTAAAGATAATTTATTGATATTTAATATTTGTTTTAAAGATAATTTATTTATATTTAATATTGTTTTAGAGATATTTAATTATTTTAATATTGTTTTAAAGTTATTTAGTTATATTAATATTGTTTTAAAGTAATTTATTTATATTCAATATTGTTTTAAAGTTATTTAAGTATTTTAATGTTGATTTAAAGTTATTTAATTATATTAATATTGTTTTAATGTTATTTAATTATATTACCATTGTTCAAAAATTATTTGCTTATAGTTAATCTTGTTTTAAAGTATTTATCAAAATGTTAATACCTTGAAAAGGTAATTATTTTAAGAATAATTATGGTTTGAAATTAATAATAAGGATTTATTAATAAGGATAGGAAAATAAATTATTATTATTTATAATGAGGGTAAAGGTTAATTATTATTATATTTGAAATGATTATTTATTATTTTAACATGTTTTAAGATTAATAATAATTATTTATTTATTCATTCATAATGTTTAATTTAAATTATTATTATTATATAGTACTGCTGAGAAGTAAATGATTTATTTATTTATTTATTTATAAATGTGTTTGAGACTCATAAATAGAGTTGTATTACGGACTTAGGCTTATAAGGGGAGTTTTATAAAATGGTTTAAAGGCACAAAGGAAGGTTATTTATAAGGTACAAGAATTTTATAAATGGTTAAGAAATTTATAAAAGGATTTTAGAAATGGGTTTATAGATTTGTAAAAGTATTTTATAAATGGTTTTATGGACTTATAAGAGGCCAGAAATGATTTTAGAAATGAACAAAGTGGTTTTATAAATGGTTCCAAAAATTTATAAAATAGTTATAAATCATTTTAGAAATTTATAAAGGAATCTATAGATGATTTTTGAACTTTATAGAAAGGAAATCTTTCTCGGTTTTGTGAATATACTTATAGCATTAAGATAAGTAAACGAATATTTTCTAAGTATTGAAAATATAGGGATTTGTGATTATATCTTTATAAAAGTATTTATATACAAATAATTTACAAAGTGGATGAATGAAAGATTTATTAAAGGAGGTTAGTGGTTGCGTATGTGCTTAACCAATGTTGATTTTCCCCTATGTAATAAATTCCTAATTTGGATGTTTGTTCATTTGATTGTTAAATAACCGACTGTCAAATCTTGGCCTAAATATGTAATCCTTCTTAATTTTGATGGTATGGAAAAATTCCTTACTTAACAACAAAGGATTTTAAATCTATAAATATATAACTGAAACACAGGAATTATAGGGTACAGTTATTGTTGGTGGTGTTATACTGGGCGTATAAACTCGTTTTCTTCTTCTAGGACAAATGATGAGGAGATCCGTCCACTTAAACGGTTAGTGGGTGATCCCCGCTCTTGTGTATTTTTCGATTATTTCCTAAAGAACCAGTATTGAGCATTTCGAAAAATCGAGGATTAGTTTTTGGAGCGACAGGGAAGTGGAAGAGTGTACTCATAAGAGATGACTCGAAACTCATAACCATTCTGAAACCATATACGGCTCTATGGTGGAGTTTCATGACATATATTGAAATGTTGGATTCATTCGTGGCTCCGAGACCCGTTGGGTATGGGAATCTATGTGGGATTTCGTAATCTATTTTGATGGCGGTGCATGAGCTGGAATGCCGGACATAACCTCATCAGCGGTAATGGAAAAAACCAAAGATAGGAGGCATGGACAGTAGGGTTGGCAAACCCATACGGTGTAGTCGGCTCCACTAAGACATTACTTACAATTGTTATGCATTCATGGGGCGATGCACTCGGTCTTAGCGAGACTAGCTATGTTTTTTCTATGGTACATCAATAGGGATGTACATTCCTTCAGAAGGATATCTCTAATCCTTGTGCAGGAGGACTGCATCTCGAAGTACTGATGGCTCCTCCATGGATCCTACACAATTAGCGAACGTGCCTTCTCGGTTTTTGATTATATACCTATAATTATTGTGATGTACACCCATGAACATCACAACTTAATTATTATTATTATTTTCACCCTTAGATATTATTATAATATAATGGATTTTCTATAGAAAAGGTTTTGGTTATCGTAAGGTAAAAATCCATCCGTGTTGAAGTCCGGCGTGGTCCTACGAAATACTTTTTATTTCAAAGATATTTATAACTTTAAAAATCTAGTTGGGTGTGTTTTCTCAGGCTGGTTTTCCAAACGGACTCGGGTGTTATTTATTATAATGCTCGGGTCAGACTGAGCATAGTAGAGAATAATTTGGATGCTTTAAATCTTTAGGAGACGAATTGGAGGAGCATAGATGTATTCACGTTCATGGTTATTTTCCGCTGCATTCATTGTTGTATTTGTCGGTAATTGTAAGGACTAATTGATATAACTATTCAGACAGAAATAAGTAAGTATACTTTAATTGATCTCTATATATACATATATTATAGTTTCTTCCAGTGTAAATATTTATTGTATATTATAGATTATTCGTTCCTCTATGATATCTTGTGTTGTTTATTTTTCTTCTTATCTTATTCCTTCTTTATTTTTTCTTAACAATCAAGTTTTCGGTATTCGATTGCTCGACACACAATATAGTAGACATATTAGTGTTGATTTTCAAAGGTCAAAAATCCGCAATCGTTACAGGAGGATAATAGAATTAGAAATTGAAAATTAAACACCTAAAATCTCTTACCAGAAAACCTAGAGAATTTCTAAATCTTATAGAAGAAAGAACTGATAGAGCCCTGCTCACATTCCAAAATAATTTTTGAGTAAATGTGTGGGGGTCGGGCTCTTATTTATTGTGCTTAGGAAGCACTAGAACTATCGGGTTTAAGTCAGTTTAAAATAATAAAATCCATATTCTTCCTGGTTTGAATAACCCTAGCTACCATAACACTTAGGTCGATCACTCCAACCTAAGCGGTCGATCAATTGCCTAAAAATGAGATGTAATTTATTGCGTCATTAATTTTTTATTTAATTCCTTAATTAAATCCAATTAACGTTAATGTTTATTTTAATGCTTACTTAACCCATAAGTATAATTCTTGTAAAATTTTGAATTTCTAACTTTTAAAAATTAAAATTTGAACTAGAATTCTAGTTGGCTTTAATTGAATCTGAAAACTTCAAACTTCAATAAATTTTTTATTTGAGCTCTGATTTCAAAAATTTATATATGAAAATTAATCAGAAAATAGCCATGAACGCAATGGAATAATTTTTATGGTAAAATTTAGACCTTTACAAAATTTCACTTTTACCTTATCTTAACTAACTAATTATTTCTTATTAATTTTCATAGGGTGTTACATTCCTCCCTTAAAAAGGATTTCGTCCTTGAAATCCCTATGGGACACATAATGTAACACGCATTAAGCATCTATATTATACAATCAAGTTATCTACACAAACACCTACTCAACCAAAAGTGAAATGTGATTGTGTATGTAGACTACATACTATAAGCGAGTCAATCCTAGCATGAATGCAAGGTCGTGACATATAGGAATGCATGCAAACAAACTAAATATGCATAAAGTTTCTATTTGAGTGCAAAATGACAATAAAAATTATTACAACCATCCCCTACCATGCAATCAAGCAACCACGATGCAACCAAACCAAATTTTCGAGAGAGAAAGTTTGCTATAGAAAAGCTCAAGATGAGAAGTCCACATCTTCACTTCGGTTTCCCATATGCTTTCTGTCGAGTTGTCTCCTTATTGTACTCAAACCAGCCAAATTTATTTGTTGCTAAGCCTTCTAGTTCTATGCTCCGCTATGCATGTGGTGGCTAGGGCGCTATCAGCTCCATCTCGTCATTTCTTAATTGATCAGGCTCTACCATGGTAGTTGAGCTACGAAGGCATTTTCTTAAGTGCAAAATATGAAAATCGTCATAGAGTCCTGTCAACTATTCCGGTAGCTCCACATGATAAATAAGTCTTCCTATTAATTCCAAAATTGGGAAACCTTGGTGCTAAATTCCCTAACTTTCCAAGTCTCACAACTTGCCAAAGAGGGGAAATTGTAACAAACACCATGTCCCGTACCTTGAACTCCAACTCCTTTCTTTGCTTGTCTGCATAGGATTTCTGGCAGTCTTACACGGCCTTCACTTGCTACTTAATCAAATCTATCTTACCGAAGTCTCGAGAATCAAATCTGGTCAGAGTAGAATTGGTAAGTGTTTTTCCACCAACAATCTAGTGACTTGCATGGTGTGACGACCCGGAATTTTGGGTAATATCAATTTAATAATCTGTATTAATAATTTAATTGGTTTGATAATTTTTCTTTATAATTTTAATTTAAATTGGTAAGTTTAATCTTTTAAAGGTTAATAAATATTAATTTGGCAATATTGATCAACATCTTTTTAACAATTTAAAATGGATAAGATTTATTTTTCAAAGCTAATAAAATTTTATTCTATTTCTAATATATATATTTGATATATATTGTGAATAGGAAAATCTTTTGTTTTAAATTAAAGTTGAATTTTCAAATTGTAATATATATGTACGTATATGTTATAATTTGATGTTGTTTTGAAATTTAATTTAATCTATTGATAATTTATATATGTATGAATTGTAATTTAAAGCTTTGTTTTAAAATTAATACTTTTCAAAAGATAATTTAAGTTTAATTCAATTTGTTTTCAAAGTATATAAGATAATTGTTTATTTTAAATATGATAGTTTTAAAAAAAGATTTAAATAAAGTTTTGTTTTGTTTTCTTTAAAGCGCTTAAATTAAAATGGTTATAAATGTATATTTATATAAATGTTTTAGATTTTTAAATCCATAAGAAATTATTTGCATTATAATTAGTTTTAGGATATTTTTTAGAAAGTAAAATTTTATATGCATACATAAGTATATATTAATTTAGTAAATTAAATAAGTAAGCTTACATTATTATTTAAATTAAATAAAAATTTACTAAAAATACAAAGACATGTGTAACCATATTAGATATCTTAATAACACATGTAAGAAACTATAATGACATTGTAAGATTATCAACATGTGGCAACATACTTATTTCAATTTTTAAATAAATGTTTTTAGAAGAAACTAGTTTTTCACAAACATTTTTATTTCCTTTGTTTTCTTTTCTTAACTCAAACAGAAATTTTCTTTAAACCTGAAATTAAACTAAAAGCAAAAGAAAATCCGAGCTTGAAAACGGCAAATTGAAAAAAAACTGCAATTCAAATGAAGTTCAATTGCAAGTCAAGAACAGTTTTAACATCTTTAAAAACATCATATTGTAAGCATGCAAAGGGATTCATCTTCGATAGAAAGAAAAATCAAAGCATCTTTATCCAAATTTAAAGGTTTCAAAGCCTAAAATAATAATAATTAATACTGCTCTGCCTTGTTCAAAGATTGGTGAGTAAATATTAAAAAAAACAGTTTGATCTGCTTTATTTTCACTACCATGCATGTAATGATCTATGATTTGAGTTTGGTGATTGCATGAAATCCTTCCCAAAATTTATATTATTGAATTGATAAGATCTGTTTATATGTAACAGGTCTGAATGTTTATGGAAACTCTGTTTTTCTGTTTTTTTTAAAAACCAGATTTGACTTCAAAATCCGAATCTCCCAATAACATCCTTATTTGACCTTGATGATTAAATAAAAGTTGTTTGTTATTGTTTGATGAAAATTTTAAAAATAGTTTCTGTAAGTTTAGATTTATAAATAGTATTTAAAATGGAAAATACTGTGGAATCTTGATTCCTGTCAGAAATCAAAAATCTTGATTCTTGCTTTGGATTATATAGTTGGATTTTTAGTTCAAAATGATGATTTTTAACATGAATTGCGTAATTTTTAAATTGATATTCGTTTGGGAATTTTAAGTTAAACTATATCGGCAATTTGACGAATTGCCGATGATCTACTCAATAATTGTAGTCGAATTTTTAATCGAAGCTTGTTCTTGTATTGTAGATGTTGGGAAAAATGCTTTTGGATTTTTCCAATGGTCAATTTGTTTGGGATCGATCAAACTAGGGCTTTAGCTTGTATTTTGTTCGGCTTTGCCGTCGAGATGTTTGCGTCATGGAAGATGGGCCGGGGACTTTCGCATTTGGGGACGATGAAGCTCGAGGACGAGGTGTTTCGATGGTGGGGTTGGCGATGTTCTACGGCGTGGATGTTGTCGGCGGCGATGGGTTGCATATCGAGAGTTTTCTGCAGTTTCGAGCTTGAGGTTCAAATTTTGATTCGAATAAGTATTATTGGATCTAGGTTCGTATTTATGATCGCACGCGTTCAAGTGATCGTCGTCGATGGTTGCGACGAACTATGACGACCGGAGGCAGTGGGACACGTGCACAAGTGTACGTATGTGTGCACTGGAAATTTTAGTTGGGGAAGACGAGGTATTACCCGAAGTTGCTCTCGCGTTTTCTCATGGTCGACTCGAAGAGGGTGGTTTCTGGGTTTGCTTTGGGGCTTGTTCGTATGGTTTTGGGGATCGGCTCGAGTAGTTTCAGTGTCTAAGTCGAGTACTTTAGGCGATGTGTATTTTTGATAGTACCGTGTAAGGATGTTAAGTACTGTTAATGAAATAAAGTTGCAAAGTAACTCGAGTTTTTAAGGTCGTGTTTTCTAGGTAATACTGTATCATGTCATAAAGTTACAGATTTAAACTTATGTTTGAAATAATGAAATTAAGCTTTAAAATTTTAAAACAAGTTTATAAAAGGAAACCAATTTATAAAAAGTTAAACTTATTCTTTGATGTAAAAGTAAATCAGACTTTTAAAAGGTGTTAATTGAATTTATTTTAAAATTTAAATTATTTTAAGATGATTGCTTTTTGAAAGTAATTATCTAATTAAATTTTGAATTTCAATTTAAAAGAATGTTTTGAATTTAAAGTATTAAATCAAAGTTTGAAGTAACATTTAAGTAATGATTTAAAAAATAAGTTTCAAATTTTATTTAAAATAAATAAGTTTAAAATTTGACAATTAAAGTGTTTTAAATTTTTAAATTTGATTTCTAAATGCCTTATTTTCAAAATAAGGTTATTGTTATGATTTTGTAAACCAAATAAAATAATTTGTATTTAAGTTATTAAAATTTGATAAATTTCAAATAATTTATTTATGAAGATAAATATGGTTAATTTATCTTTGATATGAATTTATGGATACTTAATTAATATGATTTATTAATAAGTAAAGGATTAATCAAGATTAATTTTTTTCTTAATTAATTAAAGATTTTTAAATATAAATTTAATTAATTATTTAATTAATTTTAAATAATTAGTTAATTGTTTATTTTCATTTTAAATAATCACTTAATTATGAATTAATTAAGTGTAATTACTTAATGAAGTAATTAATGGTTAATTATTGAATGTAATTAAGTAAACAGGAAATTACTCATGGGAGTAATTAAATGGAAGTGATTAATGGATAATCACTTGATGTTATTAATTAAGGAATTAATTAATATAATTGTTTTGAAATTAATTAATTATGGAGTATTCAATTAATTAAAGAATTAAGAATTATTTGATGATGGAATTAATTATTTGTTAAGTAATTAATTAAGAGAGTAATCAAGGTTTACTAATGAAAGTAATTAGAAGATAATTACTTATGTAAATAATTAAGGTTTAATTACTTAGTCAATTTTAGTTAATTAATTAATGTGATTAATTTTAAGATTAATTACTAAGGGTAATTTATTAAAAATGTAATTAATTAATAAAGTAATTAATTAAGGATTATTAATTAATTGCTTACTTAATGAGTAATTAAAGATTAATTAATTAATTAGATAATTAATCAAGGTTAATATAATTAATTAAGAAGTTAATTAATTAAGATAAGTAATTACAAGTTGTTAATTACTGTTTATGATTAATGAGATAATTAAATATAAGTTAATTATTTAATTAATTAATGGGATTATTAATTAACAAGGATCATTAGTTAATATAATTAATGAATTAATCAAAGTTGATCAATAAAAGTGATTAATTAAAGTGTGATTAATTAATTGTAATTAAATGAGGTTTAATGTAATTAACTATAGTTGATTAATTAATGGAAGTAAATGAAGGATCATTAATTATTATGATTAATGATAATAATTAAAGGTTAATTACTGAATATGGTTAAGGATAATTACTTGAATGTAAGTAAAGGATGATTAATCAAGAAAGATTAATTAAAGAAGATCATTAAGAGATGATTAATTTATTTATTTGGAATAAATTAATAAAGAAGGATTTAAGTAATCCAATTGATTAAGAGTTTATCAGTTCTGCTTTTGGATGATTGGTTAATATTGATTGATTTATATTGGATGATTGATAGTGGGTGATTGGTTGATACTGGATGATTTGGATATCTCTGTTATGTGATATGCTGCTTTGTGAGATTAATGTTTGATATGAATTATCTATTGTGATAATATGATTGATCTATCTGTTTACATCATCCTGAATATAAGTTTAATTGTTTAAAACCCTTAAACAACTTGGATATTAAAATGGCGTTTGATTTCAGTGAGACTGGGATTGGGTTTCCATATTTGGATATGCGAAAACCACATCGATCCAAATTAAACGTTAGGTCATGAATCCAAGTGGAGCTTAGTGAAGACTCGAGGTGTCATAACTATACGTCAGTATAACTCTGGGGGTGATTCCATGATGAGTTTGACGGAGATAGTACTTATAGGTTCGAGATAGTGATTTAGAGTGCAAGGGCTATGGTCGTTGACTCTAAGGGTGATTCCAAAATGAGTGCAACGAGATAGTACCTTCGGTTTCGTTCGAACTGGAACGAACTTGTATTGATTGAATGCTTTCAAAACATCATCAGGTGGACGATGAGCATTCTAAGATAAATGTGTTCTATAAAGGTAATCGCAGCCTCAAGCCTCATCAACCGGGAATGGCTAAAACAGGGGAGGTGCAGCAAGGCTAGGTGGGTAGCACCCATTTCAGGGTGAGGTCATTCCTGTCTAGATGCCCCTTTTTATTTCGGCTTAGTGGGTGGTTGGTCGCGCCAACCACGGGGTGATCTTACTTGGGACTGTTCAGTATGGAATGGTTCCGGCTTTGTGTTGAAGGGGATTGGGAGTAATCCTCGGTACTGTGATATAGGCCACGTACTGTGACGGGCGGTACCCCGGTAGCCCTACCATTGATGGAAACCCATTCTTCCTACGAGACCCTACGGTTTTGTTTGTATTACCCACTTTTGTGGCTAGTAGCTGGAATTTAATGAATGTAACGATTTCGGCTATTTCTTATTTACTTGAAAACCCTAGACACTATTATAATATCACTGGATTTTCTATCAAATGTTTTGATTAGCGTAAGGTAAAAACTTTTCCATGTTTATATGTGGGATGTCTTACGTGATACCTTTTCTTTTCAAAGGTTTTTCTATAGTTAAGAAATTTTAACCCGTTTACTCACACCAGACCCCTGTCTGATCCGAGTGTTTATTTTTCTGTTTTATTAAACTCTTGGGTACTCATATTATGTATGAGTAGTCGAGTGTTTCAAGTTAGCTTGACGAATTCTGGAGGAGATATGGAGCAAGAGTCTTCCACGTGTAGATATATTATGGTTCCGCTGTGTTTGTGATTGTATCTGTATCTTGTGTACTTGAGTTGTATTGTTAGATAGATGTTTTTAACTGTCCAATATATGTTGTATAAGTTGTGTACTCTGATGTAATATGATACTATGTAATATTTTATGTGATATATTATATTTCATTCGTTCCGCTGTGAGTTATCTGATGTTGTTGTGTTTTCTTCTTTCTTATCTTTCTTCTTCTATCCCTTTCTTTCTTAATTAGTGATGCGACTTTCTGGTGTTAGAAAGTTGGGTCGCTACAGGTGGTATCAGAGCATTAGGTTGAGTGAATACCTAGGCTCTGGAGTGGTGTCTTTCTTGAGAGAGCGTACTTGTAATTTTTATATATAATTATATATATATATGTGTGTGTGTGTGTGTGTGTGTGTGTGTGTATGTCTACCTGGTCTGTTGGGTTATCTGTTCGGATTTTCCAACGTAAGTTTTAAAGGTAGATAGAGTAGTGGTGCGTGTGTAACACGACTACCACTGATGGAAGAGGTCCATATGTTTATGGTTGGATGTGTATTTGTCGAGACTGTAGACCTAATACCGTCTCGAGTGAGTTTAGCTTGGAGTAAGGATTTCTCTGATATCCGAAGGAAATCTTTTTAAAGATTCGGAGTCCATCTTGGAAGTATAAGTTTGGATCTGTCGGAAGTGCAGAAGCAAGTGATGATATCTTGATAACTGCGTGATGAGATGCAGTATCCATGGATATTTTTGGAAGATGCTTTCCCTTGAAGCAGTTTTAGAAGTAGTTGAGGGGCAGTCTTTACCTGCTGTAGGGAAGATTCGTCCGAGTAGAAGTTATCTGGATCTTTAGCAAGGGGGTTGGCTGTTTTGGAATATGAGACTAATGTCTATAAGTTGTTTCGCTTCGGCATGGTCTCTTTTGTCATTCCTTAAGGAGAGCGAGATGTTGATGCGTGGTTTAGAGTCCAAATTTCATGAGAGGATGTCTGTCATCTCGAAGGTCCGTTGTATGCTTTGTTGATGGTTTTGGTATTCGAGAAACCTTTTGGATTAGAAGTCTTTGGCTAGCTATGGTAGCAGTGCAACTCGAAGTGTTCGATGTGCTGACGAGAAGGTCTTTTGGCTTCGTAGTATTATCAAGGTAAATTTTGGAAGCAGCAGTGTGGTCCGTTTCTCCGATGGTTCAGGAATCTCGGTGGTTCTTCTTTCAGGCGGTCCGAGCAGTTGGTGAAGTTTTCTTGCAGGGTTAACCTTGTTTGGAGAAGCTTAAGGCTGTTCTGATTGGTAAAGAGAGGACCGTTTCTTTAAAATTCGAACTAGGTAAGATCGTGAAAGTGACTTGCGATTAATTTGGAATTTTTCTTAGGCAATCTTTTGTTTGAGATTGAGGATTCTCATATGGAAGTAGGATCTACTGATGAAATCAGAAGTTTGTCTGCATCTCGAGTTGAGTTCCATATTGTTTTGGTTCCAGAAGCGATACTGGAAGTTAGCCTGGTAGTAGGATGGTTCTTGGAGAGTTGGTGTAGCAACTCAGAAATCTTTGGAGTTTGGATCGGTCAGATCTAGTTTTTGAGTTGGATTCTGTTGTAAGGTTGTGTGACCGAGTCAGATGGGTCACAAAGATTTTATGGATTTGATGAACAAAGTTTCCCTGATATATAGGATAAGTTTTTATTCGTGTTCATCAACAGTATTCTCATCTATTTCAGAATCGGAGTTGTGCAGCGAAAGCGAGGTAGCAGCTGTACAAGGAAGGAAGCAAGTTCAGTTTGCTGTTGCTTAGGAAGTTGAGCTTGTGTTCTGGATTTCGACGGATTTTGGAAGACTTTTCTGATTGGATAGGATCCAGAAACTGGTTTGCTTTGGTCTAGTTGTTTCTGGAAATTTCAGCATAGGTTGAGCTGATCAAGAAGAAGATTGGCAGCCCATGATTGTCTGTTGAGTTATGCAGATATGAGATAAGGAGTTTGGAATTCGAAGTTGGAGATGTTAAGATTTCTCTGGTTAAGGGAGCAGTAATTGGACAACATTGGATGGTTAGTTCCGAGGCATTTGAGATTTCTTATCTGTGTTTTGATAGGATAAGATTGAATTTCCAGTTTGGATAGCTGGAATTAATTGTATTTCACGTATCTCTGAGGCAGTACGTGTATGACTCATTGTTGGTTGTGGAATCTGCAGTTCAGTTGGATTTGGAAGTTGTGCTAAACTTAGGTATAGTTTGATGTTCTGTTCAGATTGATGGATCTAGAGATGAGGGGAAGTCTGGTTTATGGTGGTGTAGTAGTTGAGCTTCTGTAGAGCGAGTCTCCCGGTGATATATCTTTGGGAAACTCTAGATAGTATTTGAGATTTATTCTGATTTGTGTCAGGATAATTAGTTATGTTTGTTGTTTGATTGGTTGATTTGGTTGTTAGTTACTGGATAATAGGAATGCTTTGCTGTTTGAAATTGAAATCTTTGCTGGGTTATTAAATTACCATTGCTTTTAAATTTCGGGGACGAAATTCTTTTAAGGGGGAGGAATGTGACGACCTGGAATTTTGGGCAATATCAATTTAATAATCTGTATTAATAATTTAATTAGGTTGATAATTTTTCTTTATAATTTTAGTTTAAATTGGTAAATTTAATCTTCTAAAGGTTAATAAATATTTAATTTGGCAATATTGATCAACATCTTTTTAACAATTTAAAATGGATAAGATTTATTTTTCAAAGCTAATAAAATTTTATTCTATTTATAATATATATTTGATATATATTGTGAATAGGAAAATCTTTTGTTTTAAATTAAAGATGAATTTTCAAATTGTAATATATATGTACGTATATGTTATAATTTGATGTTGTTTTGAAATTTAATTTAATCTATTGATAATTTATATATGTATGAATTGTAATTTAAAGCTTTGTTTTAAAATTAATACTTTTCAAAAGATAATTTAAGTTTGATTCGATTTGTTTTCAAAGTATATAAGATAATTGTTTATTTTAAATATGATAGTTTTAAAAAAAGATTTAAATAAAGTTTTGTTTTGTTTTCTTTAAAGCGCTTAAATTAAAATGGTTATAAATGTATATTTATATAAATGTTTTAGATTTTTAAATCCATAAGAAATTATTTGTATTATAATTAATTTTAGAATATTTTCTTTAGAAAGTAAAATTTTATATGCATACATAACTATTTATTAATTTAGTAAATTAAATAAGTAAGCTTACATTATTATTTAAATTAAATAAAAATTTATTAAAAATACAAAGACATGTGTAACCATATTAGATATTTCAATAACACATGTAAGAAACTATAATGACAAATGTAAGATTATCAACATGTGGCAACATACTTATTTCAATTTTTAAATAAATGTTTTTAGAAGAAACTAGTTTTTCACAAACATTTTTATTTCCTTTGTTTTCTTTTCTTAACTCAAACTGGAATTTTCTTTAAACCTGAAATTAAAACTAAAAGCAAAAGAAAATCTGAGCTTAAAAACTGCAAATTGAAAAAAAAACTGCAATTCAAATGAAGTTCAATTGCAAGTCAAGAACAGTTTCAACATCTTTAAAAACATCATATTGTAAGCATGCAAAGGGATTCATCTTCAATAGAAAGCAAAATCAAAGCATCTTTATCCAGATTCAAAGATTTCAAAGCCTGAAAAAAAAAAGAATTAATACTGCTCTGCCTTGTTCAAAGATTGGTGAGTAAATATTAAAAAAAACAGTTTGATCTGCTTTATTTTAACTACCATGCATGTAATGATCCATGATTTGAGTTTGGTGATTGCATGAAGTCCTTTCCAGAATTTATATTATTGAATTGATAAGATTTGTATATATGTAATAGGTCTGAATGTTTATGGAAACTCTGTTTTTCTGTTTTTTTTAGAAACCAGATTTCACTTCAAAATCCGAATCTCCTAATAACATCCTTATTTGACCTTGATGATTAAATAAAAGTTGTTTGTTATTGTTTGATGAAAATTTTAAAAATATTTTCTGTAAGTTTAGATTTATAAATAGTATTTAAAATGGAGAATATAGTGGAATCTTGATTCCTGTCAGAAATCAAAAATCTTGATTCTTGCTTTGGATTATATAGTTGGATGTGTAGTTGAAAATGATGATTTTTAACATGCATTGCATAATTTTTAAATTGATTTCATTTGGGAATTTTAAGTTGAACTATATCGGCAATTTGACGAATTGCCGATTATCTACTCAATAATTGTAGTCGAATTTTTGAAAGAAGCTTGTTCTTGTATTGTGGATGTTGGGAAAAATGCTTTTGGATTTTTCCAATGGTCAATTTGTTTGGATCGATCAAACTAGGGCTTTAGCTTGTATTTTGTTCGGCTTTGCCGTCGAGATGTTTGCGTCGTGGAAGATGGGCCAGGGTCGTTCGCATTTGGGGACGACGAAGCTCGGGGACGAGGCATTTCGATGGTGGGGTCGGCGATGTTCTACGGCGTGGAAGTTGTCGCCGGCGATGGGTTGTGTGTCGAGAGTTTTCTGCAGTTTCGAGCTTAAGGTTCGAATTTTGATTCGAATAAGTATTGTTGGATCTAGGTTCGTATTTGTGCTCGCACACGTTCAAGTGATCATCGTTGATGGTTGCGACGAACTACGACGGCCGGAGGCAGTGGGACACGTGCACAAGTGTACGTATGTGTGCACTAGAAATTTTCGTTGGGGAAGATGAGGTTTTACCCGAAGTTGCTCTCGCGTTTTCTCGTGGTCGACTCGAAGAGGGTGGTTTCTGGGTTTGCTTTGGGGCTGGTTCGTGTGATTTTGATCGGCTCGAGTAGTTTCAGTGTCTAATTCGAGTACTTCAAGCGATGTGTATTTTTGATCGTACTGTGTAAGGATGTTAAGTACTGTTAATGAAATAAAGTTGCAAAGTAACTCGAGTTTTTAAGGTCGTGTTTTCTGGGTAATACTGTATCATGATATAAAGTTTACAGATTTAAACTTGTGTTTGAAATAATGAAATTAAGCTTTAAAATTTTAAAACAAGTTTATAAAAGGAAACCAATTTATAAAAAGTTAAACTTATTCTTTGATGTAAAAGTAAATCAGACTTTTAAAAGGTGTTAATTGAATTTATTTTAAAATTTAAATTATTTTAGGATGATTGCTTTTTGAAAGCAATTATCTAATTAAATTTTGAATTTCAATTTAAAAGAATGTTTTGAATTTAAAGTATTAAATCAAAGTTTGAAGTAACTTTTAATTAATGATTTAAAAACTAAGTTTCAAATTTTATTTAAAATAAATAAGTTTGAAATTTGACAATTAAAGTGTTTTAAATTTTTAAATTTGATTTCTAAATGCCTTACTTTCAAAATAAGGCTATTGTTATGATTTTGTAAACCAAATAAAATAATTTGTATTTAAGTTATTAACATTTGATAAATTTCAAATAATTTATTTATGAAGATAAATATGGTTAACTTATCTTTGATATGAATTTATGGATACTTAATTAATATGATTTATTAATAAGTAAAGGATTAATTAAGATTAATGTTTTTCTTAATTAATTAAAGATTTTTAAATATAAGAAGTTAATTAATTATTTAATTAATTTTAAATAATTAGTTAATTGTTTATTTAATTTTAAATAATTACTTAATTATGAATTAATTAAGTGTAATTACTTAATTAAGTAATTAATGTTTAATTGTTCAATGTAATTAAGTAAGAGGAAATTACTCAAGGGAGTAATTAAGTGGAAGTGATTAATGGATAATCACTTGATGTTATTAATTAAGGAATTAATTAATATAATTGTTTTGAAATTAATTAATTATGGTGTAATCAATTTATTAAAGAATTAAGAATTATTTAATGATGGAATTAATTATTTGTTAAGTAATTAATTAAGAGAGTAATCAAGGTTTACTAATGGAAGTAATTAGAAGATAATTACTTATGTAAATAATTAAGGGCTAATTACTTAGCCAATTTTAGTTAATTAATTAATGTGATTAATTTTAAGATTAATTACTAAGGGTAATTAATTAAAAATGTAGTTAATTAATAAAGAATTAATTATGGATTATTAATTAATTGATTACTTAATGAGTAATTAAAGATTAATTAATTAGATAATTAATCAGGGTTAATATAACTAATTAAGAAGTTAATTAATTAAGATAAGTAATTACAAGTTGTTAATTACTGTTTATGATTAATCAGATAATTAAATACAAGTTAATTATTTAATTAATTAAAGGGATTATTAATTAATAAGGATCATTAGTTAATTTAATTAATTAATTAATCAAGGTTGACTAATAAAAGTGATTAATTAAACTGTGATTAATTAATTGTAATTAATTGAGGTTTAATGTAATTAATTATAGTTGATTAATTAATGGAAGTAAATGAAGGATCGTTAATTATTATAATTAATGAAAGTAATTAAAGGTTAATTACTGAATATGGTTAAGGATAATTACTTGAATGTAATCAAAGGATGATTAATCAAGAAATATTAAATAAAGAAGATCATTAAGAGATGATTAATTTATTTATTTGGAATAAATTAATGAAGAAGGATTCAAGTAATTCAATTGATTAAGAGTTAATCAATTCTGCTTTTGGATGATTGGTTAATATTGTTTGATTTATATGTTGAATATGCGCTTATATGATTTTTGTTTGATGATAATAAACATATATACATTCGTTTAAATGTATTTGTTAATGTACTATTTTATTTTTCACAGATTAAATAAATATTTGCTGAATAAAATTAAATACACAGAATTTGAGTTCAAACAGAAATTTTATTCAAACAAATATTTATTACAATTTTGAATAGTACAAATTCAAGCTCTCACTATACATATACAAGTTTGATTACAAATACATCACAATTTCATATTTACATTTAACCTCACTACACGTCACTCATTCACTCAACTCGTATTTTAATCTTCAACTTCATTCCAGTTAGAATCCAGCATCTGAGCAATCTGCAAAAATATTCACTAACGCAGTAAAATTGAAAAAGGAATATTTTTGCAATATAAAAAAAATATGGTTTTTTAAAAATAATTTTTGCCTCAGTTATTTGGGTTGTTCATCATCATTCATATTTGAATTCGTCATACACGAACAACTTATGACACACACAGTGTATCACTGTATATGCCACAAGGCCGTGCACACCGATATACACTTGATAATGCTACAGGGACAGGTGAGCACAAGGTCAAACCCAAATATACAGACAGGTTCAACTCAGGTGCAATATATTCAAAATCTCGTCAGCAGCACAAGGTCAAACCTGAGTTTTTTTGAAACTGGATTCAACTCAAGTAAAATTACAAAAATCAACAAGAAGTGGCCAAGAACTCAAAAATGTCTGGACAACATAAATGAACAGTGCAAGCATGAAGTATGCACAGCAAATAATGTACACCAGTGAACAAGTATGGCAGTAGGCAAGTGCACAACTTCAACAGTCTCAAGGCTACAACACCAAGTATACATGGATGCAGATTACAAGACAGTTTGCAAGCAAGTTCAAGTGATGAAGCACTGCAACTCAAAGAGCTCAAATGCAAACATGAAGCAAGCAGCGACCGAAGACAAAGCATAATCAATGTGAACACATGAACCACAAGAGAGATCAACAAGCACATAAATGAAGTCTGTACACATGGTATGAAGAACACAAGGCTCGAACTAAAGTATGGAACAAATGCAACTTGGACTGAAACAAACAAAGACTACAGCAAAAACAGAATCGAGCAACAATGCACAAACGACACAAGCAAGAGAAGTATAACCATCATGACCAGAGAGAGAGGCCGAATAAAGTGAAAATTGGATCGAGCAAGTGCAGACACGAGTGGTGGTACAGCAGTAAAGAAAATGCCGTGATATGCAGCAGTATAAACACCACATTAAATTCAAGTGACTCGGCATTGCTTGAAGACTACAGCAAACACAGAGTTAACACAAATGCAAATGCACAAGTATCAATATATAATGATCAAGATGCTTCACAGTACAACATACAAAATGAATCATACAGTTTCAATGCTAACTGCTCAAGTAAAGTGAAGGAACAAGACCGAACGTGCAAGCTACAACTTCAAATGAAACAGTGACACAGCAACAATGAAATTAACTCGAAGCAAACTCAGTGCATAACAATCAAGTGAACACAGCAACGCACTAATATAGATGATACACCAAGTACAAGCCGAGGCAATCAATAAATCAATGGCCGGAGTCATGAAACAAATCAAATAAGGTTGAAAGTACTACCAAAAGCCAGCAGAAAAATGAATACACAGATCGAAATCAAAGTTGAACAGGTCAGAGACGTGGTAGTCAAAAAGTGGGCGAAGTCAAAAATCAATACCGTGAGAGCCAAGCATCAAATATATGAGTTTGATTAAGTCAGTAAAATCATCTACATCAAAAATTAATCGAATGGCCGAAAGCATGATAATGACAAATTCAAATATAATTATACGACGAAAATACAGAGGGGTCGAACCCTATAAAAGTGATTAACATCATCGGCAATTGAGGTATTCGAGTTCAAGCTAAACTGAGAATAATAATCATTCATATCGAATCAAATCGAGTTCAAAGTTCAAGCAAGTTAACAAGAAAAGCGAAAAGCATAAATTACATACCGGATTCTTTGAACCGAACTTGACGAAATAGAAGCAGCCACATGCAAAATCGAAGAGACAATTATTCGACAAAGCAAGCATCCAGGATCAGAAACTCGAATCATCGAAGCGGCGCTTCAATTTCAGAAAAGCCCTAATTTAAGAGAAAAGAGGAATAAGATCGAAGGAGGCCATTATTTTCACAGCAAAGTCGCATGATAAATTAAAAGAAAAAAAGGGACGGCGCATTTTGTTCTCGTGATTATTTGGGCCGGCTAAGAAGTTTGAGCTAACCTTTTATAATTAGGGTTTTATTATTTAAATTTTTTTTAATTGTATTTTCTTTTTAAACCGTTTTAAATTTCTAGTGTGTGACTAGGGGACAAGCTACGTGGCGTAGCTTGAGAATTCGCAACTCAGTGGCTGAGTTGTAGCAGGGTTTTAAGCGTAGAGTTAGATTTAGTCGATAGCGGGTGTCACGAGTTTACGTGTGTAAGCGAGGGACTATCTAATTTCTAGTAGAAACCTTGGGGGCAGCACGTAGGCAGGGTTTGGCCGAAGCTGGGTAAATTCTGTGTCGTTCTATTTCTGCATTTATTATTCTGCTATTATATGTGCTGCTATTGTTCTGTGATCTGTGTTAAAATTATTTTATAAGCTCCCGCGATTAATTTTTATAATTTATACCATCACCCTATTCACCCCCCCCCCCTCTAGGGTGAAATCGATCCTACATTATATTGGATGATTGATATTGGGTGATTGGTTGATACTGGATGATCTGGATATCTCTGTTATGTGATATGCTGCTTTGTGAGATGAATGTTTGATATGAATTATCTATTGTGATAATATGATTCATCTATCTGTTTACATCATCCTGAATATAAGTTTAATTGTTCAAAACCCTTAAACAACTTGGACATTAAAATGGCATTTGATTTCGGTGAGACCGGGATCGGGTTTCCATATTTGGATATCCGAAAACCACATCGATCCAAATTAAACGTTAGGTCATGAATCCAAGTGGAGCTTAGTGAAGACTCGAGGTGTAAGAACTATACGTCAAGATAACTCTAGGGGTGATTCTGTGATGAGTTTGACGGAGATAGTACTTATAGGTTCGAGATGGTAATTTAGATTGCAAGGGCTATGGTCGTTGCCTCTGAGGGTGATTCTAAAATGAGTGCAACGAGATAGTGCCTTCGGTTTCGTTCGAACCCATAACGAACTTGTATGGATTGAATGCTTTCAGGACATCGTCAGGTGGACGATGAGCATTCTAAGATAAATATGTTCTAAAAAGGTAATCGCAGCCTCAAGCCTCATCAACAGGAAATGACTAAAACAGGGGAGGTGCAGCAAGGCTAGGTGGGTAGCACCCATTTCAGGGTGAGGTCATTCTTGTCTAGATGTCCCTTTTTATTTCGACTTAGTGGGTGGTTGGTCGCACCAACCACGGGGTGATGTTACTCGGGACTGTTCAGTAAGGAATGGTTCCATCTTTGTGTTGCAGGGGATTGGGAGTAATCCTCGGTACTGTGATCTAAGCCACGTACTGTGACGGGCGGTACCCCGTTAGCCCTGCCATTGATGGAAACCCATTCTTCCTACGAGACCCTACTGTTTTGTTTGTATTACCCACTTTTGTGGCTGGTAGCTGTAATTTAATGAATGTAACAATTTTGGCTATTTCTTATTTACTTGAAAACCCTAGACACTATTATAATATCACTGGATTTCCTATCAAATGTTTTGGTTAGCGTAAGGTAAAAACTTTTCCATGTTTATGTGTGGGAATTCTTACGCGATACCTTTTCTTTTCAAAGGTTTTTCTAAAGTTAAGCAATTTTAACCCGTTTACTCACACCAGATCTCTATCTGACCCGAGTGTTTATTTTTCTGTTTTATTAAACTCTTGGGTACTCATATTATGTATGAGTAGTCGAGTGTTTCAGGTTAGCTTGATGAATTCTGGGGGAGATATGGAGCAGGAGGCTTGTAAATATATTATGGTTCCGCTGTGTTTGTGATTGTATCTGTATCTTGTGTACTCGAGTTGTATAGTTAGACAGATGTTTATAACTGTCTATTATGTGTTGTATAAGTTGTGTACTCTGATGTAATATGATACTATGCAATATTTTATGTGATATATTATATTTCATTCGTTCCGCTGTGAGTTATCTGATGTTGTTGTGTTTTCTTTTTTCTTATCTTTTCTTCTTCTGTCCCTTTCTTTCTTAATTAGTGATGCGACTTTCTGGTGTTAGAAAGTTGGGACACTACACATGGCCTCTCGCATTGCACTTTAAAGGGTGCTATGCCAATCGTCTTTTTGGTGACTATTATCATACGTGAATTCGACTAAAGGTAAGTGTTGCTCCCAATGCCCTCTAAAGTCCATGATATAAGCTTTTGACATATCTTCCAAGATCTAATTCACCCTCTCAGTTTGACCATCAGGGTGAGGGTGGTAAGCAGTGCTAAGATTCGATGAGGTTTTCAAAGCCGTTTTCAAACTCCTTTAAAATTCACTAGTAAATAAGGGATCCCTATAATAACTATGCTAACTAGGATTCCATGAAGTCGAATCACAACTTTAACATAAATTTGCGTTGGATTTTCTGTGGTCTTATTGCTTCTAATGGGAATAAAATAGGCACTTTCATTGAGTCTATCCACTGTAACCCAAATTACTTCATTGCCTCATTGGCTGCTAGACAACCTATCTTTAAAGTCCATCGATATATGCTCCCATTTTCAAATAGGCACCTCCAATGGTATTAGCAATCCTTTGGGTTTCCTCTGTTTAACCATTATTATTTGGCACATCAAACACTTAGAAACAAATTTAGCTACCCTATTCTTCATCCCTAGCAAATAGAAAATTAGCTTCATATCATTATACAAATGATCTCTCCGGTGAATGGTTATCCTTGGATAGTGACACTACGCAAGCACATCTTCCAAACCAATATCAACCAACGAAACAAAAAGGTGTATATCTCTCCTCAAGCATTCCCTTTCATCAAATATGTATCTGCTAACATAAAGGAAATGTTCTCCTCTACTTAGCTTGTCAAAAATGTCCACTATTACCTCATTCATCCTCTTCTCTAGTCCAACTGGTCCGTTGGTGTTGGCCAAACCTCCATTGCTACTAGATAGCCTAGATTGTGTTCTATTGGTGGCTGGAAATTGAAATTTGATAGGAACTCCAACTGCCTGCACTAGTATATAGATACTAAGGTAGCATGCTTCCGGTTAAGTGTAACAACCCTAATTTTGATAACATTATTCAGAAGATTTTATTAGATAAATTAAATAAAATAATGCAGAGACTAGAGTGATAAGGGGACTGAGATTTGAAAACTATTGGGTCGTGCCTTAACTACATGGGTTTATAAAATGGTTTTACAAGCTAAATACCAAAGGGAATAAGGAAAGGGTAACTTGGGAAATAGCCATGTACCATAACCTCTAAACCTTTACCTCATTCTCATTTATATTCTTATAAATAAAAACGTAAACAAAAGGAGGTTAAGACCGACCATAACACTAGGAAAAAAGGAGTTCAAAATCAAGTAGAATCTAAGATTCAAGCTAGGAGGATTAAAGCAGATCAAATCTCAAGTTCCTTATCCAAACAAGGTGAATAATGATGTAAACCATGTCAAATAAATCTTTTTGAACTTTTGTTTTCGGGTTCAAGGTTTAAAATCATTTTTGATGGATGAATAATGATATGCTTTGATTATATGCCATATTTTGGTTTAAACAAGGGTTTTTATATAATGATGTAACTCGATTTAACGAGTAAAATCATGTAAATTGATTACAAATTCCATGATGTTTTGAAAATATTATGTGAAATATTATTTTGGAGACGGGTTTAAATTTTCATAATATTCCAAGCTATGGATAATTTATTATGAGCTTTTGATTAAGGAAATAGAAAATATAGGATTAAATTATTTATGGAAATGATATAATGATTTCAAATCTGAAATTTACATATGTCTGGAAACATATTAAAAATGAACTATAATGATTTTTAGGGATTTTTTTTCAAGTGTTTTACTATGGAAATTAAATTATTTAGGATGAGGAACTTGAATGTTTTAATTATTTTGTAAAAGGAAAGGGATTAGTAGCTAAAATAAATTAAAATGTAATTTGATGAACTCGACGGTCATTTTAGGAAAAGGATTTGATAAAGGATTTGTGACCAATTATATTTTGAAAAATAAGGTAAGTTAGGCATAAAGGAATTTCTTTTAAAGGTATAAAATCAGTTTCATTTCAAACTACAATCTTGCCACTTCCATTTTCTTACTTTCGAAATCATCCCAGATGGCTTTTTGAACCCATTCAAAACCAATACACATGATATCAAGTAGTTGGTATGCAGTGTATTGGAGAAAGGCGAAAGGGAATAATGTCGAAGGCTTGCTTTCGAAGGGGTTGATGTCATTTTTAATGGCTTTCAAATCAGTCCATTTGCCTTTGTTTTGCTTTTGAAAGAGTTGCATTTACTTTGTATTTAAGGAAGCTTTTGAAAGAGTCATCAAGAAAGCATTTGAGAGAGTTGCCGCTTGTTTTCCAAGAAGCTTTCAAGAGGGTAGATGCTTTAGAACCCATTCAAAACCTTGTTATCGCATTCATGCCTTTCGAATATGTCAAAAGGCCATTTATTTATAACTCATTTATTTATAACTTTAAATCAATGCTTTGGAAATGAGAGCATTCACCCTTGTAAGACTTGAAACTTCCTTCTAAATATTTTCAAAAGGGTAGTTTAGCACTTTAATAAGAATTTTGAGGCACTGGTTTCAAAAGGGGGTTTCGAAGCTATCCTCTTCCCTAAATTTTTCATCTATGATTAATTCTTTTGAAAAGGATACTTTCGCTACTACTTGTTAACCCAATAGTTATATTAAAAGTGTTAAAACCATTGGTTTCGAAAGGAATGGTTTCCAATTATGTTTCCATAAATTTTTACTGCAACTTGATGCTTTCGAAGGGTATGTTTTAAGCATTTTGAAAAGTATGTTTTAAATTCTTTTGAAAGGTATATTTTAAGTGATTATAAAGATAAAATTTAAGTGTTTCAAAAGGTATATCATTAATGGAATCTAGTGGAAGGTTTCTATGTTTTTGAAAGGAATATTTTGAATGTTTCGAAAGATATATCTTTAAGCGTTTTGAAAGGAAGGTATCATTACTTTCAAAAGATATATTTTAATGGTTTCGAAGGAAAAGGCCTAAGGTTTCAATGGCATTAGTTTCCAAACAAGAAACCTAATCTCATTTTTAAAAGTAAACCCATGGCAATATGAAAGAGTTTTGAAGTGGCATTTAACTTTGGTGTTTTGAAGAAACTTTCCTTAATAAAGATAATAAGTTAAAAGCATTAACCATGTTTCATTTGAAAATGATTTCAAGGATATTAAATTATAAACGCTTATATTATTATGCTAAGATCAGTTATCATGTGTGCTTCTTCTTTATACATATTCACTTTATAGTTAACCCACAACAGCATTTTTGGGGTGTAAAAGGCAGAATAACCAGCTAGTTTGTCCCAGTGGTGAATATATATTGAATTAACCACTATATGAGTAGAACTGCATCCATGAGGTCAGGTAGACAACAATGTAGGATGCCCAAAGACTGATTAAAGAATTATTGGTTTTGATAGGTTTATAGTAAGCCCATGAAAACTATGTACGAAAATAGTTATTGGCAGAGGCCAATAGGTTCTTAGTGATTCCATAAAAACTATGTCCGGATTAAGTTGTTGACAAAGATCAATAGGTTCATAGTTAACCCATGTAAACTATGACATGAGAGAAGTTATTGGAGGACCCAATAGCTTCGTAGTAAGCTCATGAAAACTATAATTGGATGGAGTCATTGGTAGATACCAATAGGTTATTAGTAATCCCATGAAAACCATTAAACATGATGGATAGTCCGAAAGCTTGGAACAGTTATTGGTTAGCCCATGAAAACTAATAGGTTAATAATGACCCTAGAAACTATGAACCGCGACAAATAGTTTGATAAATAAGGATGGGTAATCCAGAGCATAATGTATGTTTGGATGTCATCATTATATTATATTACGCTATGTTTTAACCATTGTGGATGCAGGTGCATAGCATATGGTTAGTATAAATTTTGGTTAAGATACTAGTGAGGGGAAAACATATTCCGCTAAGTGGCGTGGTCTCACTATATATGTATGTATGGTTCGAGATGGTAGGTTATTATTCACACCAGGCTTTTCGTATGACTCAAAGTTTATGTTTTTCCCTTAAACTCTCAGGTACTCAATTGATTTTGAGTAGTTTGAGAGTTAAGGTTTTTAGATTTCCTTTAGAAGAATAAGCTTTCGGAGATGTGCTGGAGGCAAGTTAGCTATTAGGAATTCTTTCTGTTTGATTCCACTATGTTTTGATGTAACACAAAGTTATTAAATTTCCTATATTTAGACTTTGATCAACCAAGGTCATCTTCATATGTCACTCTTGGTGTGTTTTGTAATAATTATATTCCTATGAATGTGGATTACGAATCGGGATTATGTGATGAATCTGAAATGTGATTTGAAGTGGATGAGAAATTTGTTATAAATTGAGTTTAAATTTTTTTATATCCATTTGTTTCTGTTATATCAATGTATCTAACATTACCGTATTTGGTCACCAAGAATTAATAACTATGGATGATTGCAGCATTCATTACAATTAGTTTTGGGCCACCAAATGGGGAATGTTACAAGTTTGTATCAGAACATATGTTTATGATAAAAATTAAAATAAAAAAGTTTTCAAACATAATCCTAATGAATTGGAGAATAAGATAGGGGTTTAGGATAGTGCTGCAGCAACATACTTGTAATTGTGATATATACCTATGAGTTCGTACTCCCCTCTCTCTTAGACTGTTCTTCTATATCTTATTAAGGTTCCTATGTAGATTTACAAGAAAGGAAGATACAGAGGCAGGAAATGAAAGAGGAAATCTAGGAGGAGGAAGCACCACGACCAATGGAAATGCTCGACCCAATATTACGAGGAACCTGGGTCGACAGGAAAATGCTAATCCAAATGAAAATTTCAATGTAGGTGCTGTAGTCCCGCTGGTAGATATGGGGACGATGTACCTATTCATTTTTAATCTCATGCAAGCTGAAGCGGCTGCAGGAGTAGCCGAAGGGAATTCTGCGAATGTTGGGGGAGCTAATTCCGTGGCTCCAGTTGGCAAAAACCATGCCAAGCTGAGCAGGGATTACACCATTCTTGGTGGGAAGCCATTTTTGGGAACAGAGGATGCTTTTAAAGTAGAGAATTGGTTATTGCATTGTGAAAGGATTTTCATTGACTTGGGAGTAAACGATGAGCAAAAGAGGAGACTTGCTTCTAGGCAGTTGCAGGAAGCAGCACCTTCATCGGTGGAATAATGTAACTGTGGGAGTTCCCTAGAAAGAGTTGACTTGGGAAGAGTTTAGTAGGAGATTCGAAGAGAGGTTTCTATCTGAAATTACCATGTTAGTATTGCGGAGGAAGTTCATGGACGTTGTACAGGGAGAGATGTCGATTATTGAGTATGCTATGATGTTTGAAGAGTTGTCTAGATATGGGTATGCTACCATTGACACCGTCGTTAGAAGCAACGAGAAGTTTATTCGAGGGTGAGATCCAAGATTGCTAGGGTGACTATGCCACATCTCCATGATTCGAGTATAGTTGTTGTAGAGATGGAAATCCGGAATGAAGAAATGCTTTCTACTTACGGGAAGAAGAGGCGGGTTGAAGCCTAGGATTTTCAAGGCAAGAAAAGGAAATTCTTTAAGAAGAAAGGAACCAAAAAGGGAGAAGCTGCAAAGAAATCAAAGGCTAATCTGGTTTGCTTTAAATATAATAAGAAGAGACATTATGCTCATGAATGTCGAACTTGAAAAGGGAAGAAAGTTGATAATAAAGGAGTGAAGTGCTTCAACTATGGCCAGATCAGGCATTAAAGAATCAGTGTCTAGAACCGGTCAGAGCGGACAAGGGAAAGGCTTTTGCTTTAGAATCATTATCTTCAAGACCAACCGCTGCTGAAAAGGGAAAGACTGAAGGTACGCTTTTGATTGGTCATATACCATTTGCGGTACTATTTGATACCGGTACATCGCATTCATTTATATCTCAGTGTTTGGTAGATAAACTATGTTTAGAACCCTCATGCCTTATTATTTCCTTAAGGATTATGAATCAATAGGAGGGTATGCAACTCTGGGAATGAGATGTGATCAATTAGAACTTCATTTGTTAGGTCGTAAGTTTGCATGCAGTTTGTATGTCTTTGATTTCGTAGGCTTCAGGATCATTTTGGGTATGGACTGGTTAAAAAAGTTTGATGCTTGCCAAGATAGGGAAATATCATTAAGACATCCTAATAGTCATAGTCGAATTATATACTCAGTGAAGGATTCAGATCTGAGTGCATGTGCTTTATTAAGTGCTATGGAAATAGAAAAAGAGTTGGATCAGGTTTAGATTGCAAGAGAGTTTGCAGATGATTTTGGGCCGGTTACAGGACTATCACCGAAGCAGACTATTGAGTTTCGGACAGATTTTGTGCTAGGAGCATAACCTGTAATTAAACAACGTAGCTGGATGACAAAGATGAAGGAATCGAAGGTGCAGCTAGTTGACTTGGAAGGGAAGAATTTTATTAGGCCAAGCTGTGATAACCCGGATTTTTGGACATTTGTTAATTGGTAATTAACAGGATTAAATTTATTATGATGCTGATTTGTATGTTAAACAAATAAAATTCTGATATATATATATATACATATATATATTGGAAACTATAATAAATATTGAAAAATAAATCTCTGGATAAATGAATAATATATTTCACTATTTAATTCAAGACATAATATCTCTCTATATATAATAAAGGATATATATGTGTGTGTGTATATATTCCATGAGATGCAGAATATTTGGAAGTTGTAAAAATGTGGATACATTTATATTTATCAAAAAATTCACATAAGATATTTCTAATTATAATATATATACTGTGATTATGAAGCTATTGTTTTGAATGTAATATAATAATTTTCCATAAGCTATTTAAGGATTAAATTCTAACACATACATATATATTATTTATTTATTAAGGTATAACTAGATTATAAAATCATTTTCTTCAAAATTTATATAAGTATAAATAATAGAAAATGAGCTAATAAAAATATAAATCATATATATATATATATATTAGACTAAAATTGGAAAATATAATAAAAAGTTTTATATACTCTTTTGTTATTTTACATAAATGAACATTTAAAACATATGTTAATGTAAATTTGGAAAAAAATATAAAACATATATATATATATATATCTGTGTGTAAAAGTAAATTGAGATTATATATAAATACATATTAAAAATCATAATTAGCATGCAAATGATAGTGTAACCATTTTAACGTGCATTAAATTATTTGTAGCTTAATAATAACATGCATAAACAAGTGGAAGATAATATGTCGTGCAAAAATACAAGTGTCTTATTTTTTTTAAAAGTTTTCTTTTCAATTTCAAAATTAATAGATAAAATGAAAACAAAACTTATATATATACATATCATTATCTCATTTTCATTCTTTCTTTATCTTTCATTTTCTAAAGAAATCCCAAAACCTGAAATTAAAAACAGAAAATAAAATCTATCAAAAAACAAATCAAACACCTCTTTCAATTCAAACAAAATTCAAGATCAAGAAACTATGTTCAGATCAAAGGGCAAGAATCACTTTCTAGGTTTTCAAAAATCAAACAAGATAAGTTCCAAATCTAAAACCTGAGCAAAGCAAAGATCATCTAAAAGCATCAAGCAATTCTACTCAACTAAACAAAACAGATCAAATTTCAAGTGGCAGTTACAAAATTCAAATCAAGTTCTAGATTAAAAGATAAAGATATGCTCTCTGTTTTTTTTCAAAACTGTGAGTAACATCTCTTCCCATCAAAGCTTAATCTGTTTATATGATTGTTGCATGTGATCAACAATTGAAGTAATGGATGAATTAAAGCATGTGCATGTGTATAAATGTGGTTTATTCTGTGCATATCTATGTATACATATGTGCAAGTGTGTATATAGATATTTGCCTCTGTCTTTATTCTCAACAGGCTAAATAAAGATTAAAAACCTATATCTCTTGATATAAACAATTTTATGTTGAGATCTTTAAAGGGAATTTGATTGTGTTTACCAGGTTTAACTTTTAAAAATAATTCCAAAATAAAAATTATAAGCATAAATTAGAAAAGATTGAATTTACAATAAAGACCAATCCAAGTCAGAAAATAAATTGTTTAAATTTAATATTTTGTTTATATAATCGAAATCGTCTTGTGAAATAATGATTTTAGGTAATAGTTTTGTGATTTTTAAGCTTGTATGTAAAAAGGAATCGAGGGATGATCGGAATTGGGTAGGAAGCCAAACTCTGGCGCCACGATGGTGTTCGAGGTAAGCTATATGACGTGAAGAGGCCGTAGACCATGTCACAACGGAGTAAAATAGTTTGGGAATTTATTGATGATCGTGGTGGTGCGTCGGAGAGGAAAAAGGGTTTTAGAGCTTGACTTTGGTCGGGGTATGTTGTCGTTGATTTCAGCGTCGTGATGACATCGAAGGGACTGGATGGTGTGGGGAAAGGTGGGGAAAAGGAAGGCAAAGTTTCTAATGATATGGGTCCGACTCCGATGGTCGATGGTGGCGACGCGATATGGGTGATGGTTTGTTCCTAGGTTTGGATAGTTTGGCTCGTTTTTTATTTTAGGGACGGCGAGGGGGTCTGGGTAGCTAAGAGGGTCGAAAAAATCGGCGACGACTTGGGGATGTCGTTGAAGTTGGTCAGCGTGCTTCGACGCCGTGTGCACGTGCATGGTGCACTAGCTTATCGGTGGGTTTTTAGGGTTTAGTGTTGCTGTAGAATAGAAGAATAAAAGAAGAGGGTGTTTGGGAAGTCTGGGTTTTGGCTCGAAGTTGTAGTGGGTTGGACTCGAGCAGATTGTTGTAGGGTGGGGATGAGAGAGAAGGTAGGGTAGATTAGTATGTGGCCCGAGTTGTATCCGGGTAGATTGAGCTTGAGCCGAGTATTTTGAACGTACAAAATTAACAAAGTTTATAAGTAAATAATAACCAAGTTTGGAAATAGAAGTTTCCAAAGAAAATTATTGAACAAGTTTCAAGATTCAAATTTTAAAGTTCAAAGTTTTAAGATTAATTATTTTGGTTTTGAATAATTAGATATTAGTAATATTAGTAAATTAATTCCTAAGCATTTCGAATAGAATTTAATAATGTATTTAAAAGTAAGTGATTAAAATAAATATAACAAACTTTAATTTATCAAAAAGGTCTCAAGTGATTTGTATAAATAAATTTCCAATACTTAATTTAATTAAGTAATGAATTAAGATAATGGTTTATCTTAGATTAATTAAGGACTTAAGTAATTAAGGGTTAATTAGTTTACTTAAGTAATTATATGATAGTTAATTAAGGTAATTAAAGGATAATTACTTAATGAAATTAATCTAAAAGATAATTAACTAATGTAAGTAATTAAAAGTTAATTAATTATGTGAATGATTGAAATATTAAAGAAAAAATAATTAATTTCAATAATTAATTAAATGGGTTTAATAATGTTATTCAAGCAGGATTTAAAGGTAATTAATTTATTTTAATTAAATTAATTCAATTTGGTGACAGATAAATCTTGCTTATAGACAATTAAATTGTATTGAATGATTAGATTAATATCTAGTCTGATAATTTGTGATGTTATGTGATATGATATGTTTGGGTTGAATTATGATAAGGTGGGTAATGAATTGTTGTGTAAACGTGACATCCTGTATTTAAAAATTGAATTGTATTCACTTAAACAGCTTAGAATTAAAGATGGTATTGGAATCGAAGAGACCGGAGTCGGATATCAGCGATATCCGAAACCACTTCGATTAATAATCTACAATAATTCCTTATAGGTTTGATTTCAGAATCAAAGCAGCATGCCATTTAAAATGAGTAACATTTCTTTGATATTATTTGTAATAAGTGATTGACTATAGCAAGTTAAAAACTCATAGTAGAGTACGAGTTACCTCGGGTTTTCAAAGAAGTTTTATAGCTTAGTATTTCAATTTATGTGGGTTTACTCACGCTAGTTTCCAACCTGACCCGGGTGTTACTTTGTTGTAATGCTCAGATCAGACCGAGCATTACAGGTTTTCAGGATTGGACGTTCTGGAACTCAGGAGGCGAGCTGGATGGCAGGAACGTATGGAGTATATTCTGTTGGATGGCAGGAACGCTGAATGTCCAGTTTATTTGTGATGATTGTAGTCTGATGTATTGTATTTAAATTTACAGTTATAGTTTTCTTTGTAAATGCTGTTATTTGATATTATATTTTGATCCTCTACGAATGGGAGATTCTGTGTTTTGTTTCTATTTCTTCTTCTACCTCTTTTCTCCTTTACCCTAACAATCTAGAATTTCCGGCGTTCGATTACTTGGCATTTCTACAATGAACATATTAATGTCAAATTTTCAGGGTCGAAAATTTCGGGTCGTTGCATTTTGGTATCAAAGTTGAAGGTTAAGCAAGAACCTTGGCTTTGGTGGGTTTACTCATTAAGGATAGGGTCATAAGTATCCTAGAGTGAGTTGAGTGTAATATATAAGAGAGCGTACTTGTTATTTTCTTATGTAAGGTTTAAAATGGTTTTAAAAATAAATGATTTTTATATAAGTTTATATTTTGATATATAAAGAAATAATTTTTATAATTATTAAGAAATTGGTTGTTGGTTATTGAAATTGAATAATAATTTAAGTGGCATATATATATATATATATATATATATATATCGAAATAGGAATCGAATAATATGAACTAAACAAATAAGATAAGCCAAAAATGGATTCAAACTGAAATTAAAATCCTGAAATTTGTAGAAGTGTTTTAAGAATGAGATAATACATAATGGTTTCCAGATATGATAATCTTGGAATGTGTAACAACCCATATATTTGGACCATTTAAATTGACAATAATCCGTACATGTCAACTTAAATAATACAAAACACGAATCATTATGGGATTATATATACATAAATGTAAATGAGAATCAATACAACATCACAGACACAGAACAGTCACAGAATAATGCAGCGGAAAATACATCGTCATAATAGCAGTTCATGAAGCTACTATATGAAATACAACAATGTCTAAACATAAAGTGACTGAAAGGAAATACATAAATGTCCAACAGACAAGAACAACAATACTGGAATAGAAATAGACTGATAAAGATAAATGCTAAGTCTTCAACATCTTCAACCAACCTTGATCAGCAAACTGGATAGCTTCAGACTGACCCGAGCATATACAAAAGAAACACTCGAGTCAGGACTCAAAATCTTATGCAGGATAATCAATTGCAGAAAATAAAGTCCATAACTCAAAGATGAATAAAATAACATCTCTAAGGATCCTATAAACTATCTATATATATAATACGGTATGTAGGTAATGTCTAATCAGTAAAATAGAATATTAAAATAGCGTTAAGCGTTACCATAATTCCCCTTAACACATTTTATATTCCCAAAAGCATATACAAGACCGTAGTTTCCCCAAAACTGGAAGTCACCAGAGGGCAATCCATATACTCAAGGTACAAATCAAAACGTAGTGGTCGCGAATAGGATAATCAGTATGACAAGGTACATGAGGCAATACCAACTAGGATACTAGTAGTTGCATGATCCGGACTGATGTTGAGCATAGTAGCTACTATCTCAACACCGCGAAACAACACTCCCAAATCAAAGGGTGCACCCAAATCGAATCACAAAAGTAATAGATATGGTATCGAAGAAGCGTGTCCGCTAGAGGTGGCGATCCTCAATGGCCCGGCGCGGCTCCTGTTTTAGTCATGTCAGGAGTAATCCAATATCGTTCTCTTTCTTTAGTCAACGCGTTCACCAAACCATCCACTTCATTCTGGATCAACACTTCGCGCATAATAGTTATTAAAGTGGTTTTCGGTATCGACAGAGAGTATGTCCATTTCCGATCCCGGTCTCTTTAATAACTACGTATTTATTACCCGATGGTCGGTTAAATTTACGTTTTAACAAATCCAAGTCCAAAAGTCAAGGTGCAAATTTGACTTCCAAAATTTGACAATTCACGATTCAGTTTATTTTAGATATTTTAAAACATATTTTCAAATACGATCTTAAGTTCAAACAATTGAGTTAACGATAAAATTAAGTATTCAAGTTCAATTTAATAAGGTCTAAAAGTCGCTTATTAAGTTTAGTTCAAAATCAACGAATTCAATATAATGCTAAACTTAGTTTAAATTATTAAAACAAATTCTATTCATGTCACTTTATGTTTATATCCATTGTTATCATAAATTCGATTAAATCAACTTTATTAACTAGATTCCCCTTTTCAAAACTTCATTTGTTTTATTTACCGATTCAATTAAATTTCTAATCAAAGAAGTCTATTTACATTTGCAATGTCCTAATCTGATTAATTCGTTAAATTTAAAATCATTTTAAATTTAAATTATCCCTAATTTAAATTCATTAAATTAGTAAGTCAAATCTCCTAAATCTCAATTTAACGTATAACAAGTTCAATCTATTTAATTAAAGCCTGAATTTGAATCTAAAGCTAACAAATCTTTAAATCTTTAACTTATTAAATTTTAAACTTACTTGCTCCTAAATCTTATTTCAATTAAATTTTCAATTCATTTTATCCAATTTGGTAAGTTATTAATCCGTTTCAATTTAAATCCGTTAATTTATTTCAACTTAAATCCCTAAGTTCGTTATTAAATTTCCAAACAAATTGTTAAGTTCATTACTTAATTTAAAATATATTTCAATTTCGAAAATGGTTTTGTTGACCAATCGGGCTTCTTACTTTTATTTTCTATCCTAGGCCAAGTTGTTTAAATGGGTATTTATCATTTCAACCCAATATCATTCAATATAAAACAAGCATAGCAAAGGGAACTTGCAGTGTGATAACTGGGATGGTGTCAAAGTAAATAACAAGCAATAGCAACCATACATAACAATTTAACAATTTTATTAAATAATCCCGAAATAATCGTATTAACTTACATTTGTTATTTATGCAAATTAATATAATTATTCCTAGAATCTACACTATCGTCTCATGTAGATTAAAGATTATTATCTTATGGTTTCACTTGGTGTCTATTATCACATTTCTACATCAATCATACATACAATGGTTTAAATTGTAGTTAATGCTATTTCTACGCGGCGGTTGATTTAACAGTTAAAGGGGTCAAGTTCAACATATATAGTCCAATTTAAATTTTGTCGACTATCCTATATCAATTTCAATTTCATATTCAAATTCACTTATATTAACAACCAAATTCAATTATCACATAACAAATTTTAGTGTCACACTTGTTTGTCGTGAACTAACAATATTAAATTTTTAACTTGCATAGTGATTTACAATCCTAACTTCAACAATCCTAACAATCATCAATTTAACATCCAAATTAACATAAACAAAAATTTATCACTTGATTATCATAGCATAATAGATCGAGTCATGAATGAAATATTCACCTTGCGTGGTTAGAGAAGACGACGAAGCACGAAGACGAATAGATAAGAGACACGAACAAGCACGATGCAAAACGACACAAACTACAATTCAAACAATTAAATAAATCAACTATTTGTTTATTGCAATATATATCAATTGAATATATATATAAACCATACCGAACAACGAAACAAGATAGATTCGACAAGTCGGATGAAAGTCTAAGTCTCCGAAGCAGTAGCTGATACAAACACAGTAAAACACTGTATGTGAGCAAATTAGAATTTTCAAAGTATATACCGCTATACTAATATATAAAACACTCTAATCTCATTTGGTTATGCAGCCGATAAATGAGAAGCAAAACAAAGTCAGAGCACATGCTCCATATAACGGCATATGCAACCCACTGTTCATATTGGGAACAAATTCCTATTGATAAAGGCTAGCTATAGGAAGGAGGGTCTTCAAGTGACATATACATAACCTATATAAAAATCCTATATACTAATAGGTAGAGCCTATATGCATGCAACAACATTTGACATATAAATTTCCAACAGAGAATATACAAAGCATGTTCAAAGTGATATTGATGTATTGGCTATAGGTCTTAGGGAAAGTGAAGAGGGAAGTGAAGGCAGTGGCTCGGGTGTTAGCAGCCAAGTCGGTGGGTGGGTCCGGTTCGACAGGGTGGCTGCGGCGGGAGAAGGCTGGCGGGTCTGGACGAAGGCTGACGGCTCTGGGCGAAGGCTGGTGGAGTATGGGCGAAGCTGGCGGGTCTGGACGAAGGCTGATGGGGTCTGGACGAAGCTGGCGGGGTCTGGGCGAAGCTGGCGGATCTGGGCGAAGGCTGATGGGGTCTGGACGAAGCTGGCATGGTCTGGGCGAAGCTGGCGGGGTCTGGACGAAGCTGGCGGGGTCTGGGCGAAGCTGGCGGGGTCTGGGCGAAGCTGATGGGGTCTGGACGAAGCTGGCGGGGTCTGGGCGAAGCTGGCGGGGTCTGGGCGAAGCTGGCGGGGTCTGGGCGAAGCTGGCGGATCTGGGCGAAGGCTGGTGGGTTTCATTACTGGGGAACAAAACAAAATAGTAAAAGGAAGATGAGGGAGGGGAAAGAGAATACGTACCGCATAAATTAATTTTCCTCTGAACAAAAGAAGATAACAGCTTGTTTACAGAGATGCTTTGAAGTTTTAAACGAATGAAATATGAAATATCAAAAGTTTCCAAGTTATTGTTTTGGTAACCGCAATGGCTGTTGGCTTCCCAAGGCAGCTGAATAGTCAAAGACTCCTAGAATTCTGAACGTTGAAGAAAACGGGTACCGGTTTTTGTGTTGCGTAACGGACCGATTTGTAATCCGTTAAACAATTATAGTTCGCAGCGCCGAACTTCGATTGACACAAACAAATATACCGTTTTGGTCAGCGCGACGAGACGAACACAACGGTATAAAAATATTTATGGTTTGACATTGTTTGCAAAGTGGTAACTCTTATTGAACCATTTGCACGAGCGAACATTTTAGCTAGCAATTAAAAGCGAAATTTGACGAAACGAATTGCGTCGTCATATTCAGAATATTTTTCTTATTCAGAAATGTGAAAAATGTTTGAGTTCGGACGAAAGAGAATTTACATATATAATATAAATCAATAGGCAAATGCGACGCACGAAATTTTCTTCAATAATTTTCAACGAAATTTGGCGTACGCCCATGTCTATCTAGACGCATTCCAAATGTGAAGTTTGAATAGAAACGGAATTTGTTCGTGCAAATTTGAATTTCTACCCTAAATAAACGATTTTAAAATTTTAAACTGGGTCTAAATTTCAGGGTCGTTACATTCTCCCCCGCTCAAAACTTTTCATCCCCGAAAAGGAGCAGAGTAAAGAGTGGAAGAACAGAGCATAGGGTACGATGGACATAGAATTTATTATCGGATGAAATATAGAATATAGAATAGAGTTTACCTGCAACAAACAGTTCTGGATTTGAATCCCGGATACTTTCCTCGGTTTCCCAAGTACAATCACGATCATCGGGACTCCATTTGACTTTGACTAGGCTAACAGATTTCCTTCTAAGCTGCTTCGTATCCCTATCAACAATACGAAGTGGTCTTCTTTCTATAGTCAAATCCGGCTCAATATCAACCTCATCTAACTGAGCAATAGGAATGGTCATGGATGGATCATGTACAACCTTCCGAAGGTGTGAAACATGGAATACGTTGTGCACGCCCTCAAATTTCTCCGGCAGTGCAACTCTGTAGGCTAGTGTACCAATCCTCTCAGTGATAGTGAATGGTCCAACAAATCTAGGAGCGAGCTTCCCTCTACGACCAAATCGGATAACATTCTTCAAAGGTGATACTTTAAGAAAGACCTCATCTCCAACCTGGAATTTTAACTCTCTTCTACGCCTATCTGCATAGCTCTTCTGCCTATCCTGTGCGGTCTTCATCTTCCTTCTGATCTCATTAACCTTCTCGGATGCTTCCATAATCATATCCGGGCCAAGAACTAATCGGTCACCAGGCTCAATCCAACAAGCTGGCGATTTGCATGGTCGTCCATATAAAGCTTCGAACGGTGCCATATCGATACTTGCCTGATTATAAAGATAATTAAGTTTCAATTCAATTTTACTTATTCAAATTGAAAATTTTTGATTACCTGATAACTGTTATTATAAGTGAATTCAACCAAATGGAGATGGTCTTCCCAAGATCCACCGAAATCAATAATGCAAGCTCGGAGCAGATCTTCCAAAATCTGATTTACCCTCTCAGTTTGGCCATCTATTTGAGGATGATAAGCTGTGCTCAGATTCAGTTTAGTGCCCAAGACGTCCTGAAATGCCTTCCAGAATTTACTAGTGAATAAAGGATCTCTATCGCATACAATACTAGATGGAACAACATGAAGTCTGACAATCTCTCTCATATAAATCTCGGCCAAACTCGAAGCAGTACGAGTGGTCTTAACAGGAATAAAGTGAGCAGATTTTGTCAACCTATCAACAATCACCCATATACTCTCGTTCCCTTTTCTGGTCCTCGGTAATCCGTCAACAAAGTCCATAGAAATCTGATCCCATTTCCAACACGGAATCTCTAGGGGTTGAAGTAATCCTGCCATATTCAGGTGATCGGCCTTGACTTGCTGGCAAGTGGTGCATCTACTGGCATATATGGAAATATCTCTCTTCATCCCACTCTACCAATATAAACGCTTCATATTTCGATACATCTTGGTGACACCAGGATGAAATGAAAGTGATGATTGATGGTTCTCTCTAAGCACTTCTTGTCTCAGTCCATCAACATTTGGAACACAAATACGGTTGTCAATCTTCAGAACTCCATTATTATCTATCTGTGCTCCCACCTTACTGTCAGCATTTCCAACTCTACCAAGAACTAACTCCTTCATGCGATAGAGCAAGGTGTCCTCATATTGCTTAGCTTTGATGCGATCCAAAAGAGATGGGGAGATAACAAGCTGAAATAGCATGCCTTCTATAAGATTACAACAAGACAATGCTTTGCTACGGCTCAAAGCATCAGCTACAACATTTGCTTTTCCAGGAGTATAATTGATGTCGAGATCATATGCAGCTAAGAATTCGAGCCATCGGACTTGTCTCTGATTCAAGTCTTTCTGAGAGAAAATATACCGCAAGGACTTATGATCTGTGAATAATTCAAATTTTGTCCCCAAAAGATGGTGCCTCCATAGTTTCAAAGCGAATACAACTGCTAGAAGCTCTAAATCATGGGTCGCATAGTTTACTTCATGAGTTTTCAACTGACGGCCCGCATAAGCAATAACCTTTCCATTTTGCATAAGGACAATGCCTAAACCTTCTCGACAAGCATCGGTATAGACAGTTAATCCTTCACTCCCGTCAATTACCGCAAGAACTGGGGCTGAAGTTAACTTACGCTTCAACTCATTAAAAGCTGATTCACACTTCTCACTCCAAATAAACTTGACATCCTTTCGAGTTAAAGCAGTGAGTGGGGCAGAAATCCGGGCAAAGCGCTCAATGAATCTGCGATAATAACCGGCTAGGCCCAAGAAGCTACGGATATCAGTAGGAGTTTTGGGAGTCTCCCAATCTTGTAGATAAGTTTTCAAATTAGAAAGGAATAAGATGGGTTGAATAGAATTAACGAATAGGATAGGACTTACATTGATTACGGCGATCTTAGCTGGATCGACCGAAATCCCGTTTTCAGAAACAATATGGCCAAGGAATCGTACTTCGTCTCGCCAGAAGTGGCATTTCGAAAACTTGGCTTTAAGCTGATGATTTCGGAGAGTTCCCAGAACATAAGCAAGATGTGTCTCATGCTCTTTCTCATCTTTGGAGAAGACGAGAATATCATCAATGAAGACAAGAACAAACTTGTTAAGGACATCACGGAAGACTCTATTCATTAAGTCGACGAAATAAGCAGGTGCGTTGGTCAAACCAAATGGCATAACCAACCATTCATAGAATCCATTCTACGTACGGAAAGCTGTTTTATTAATACTATCTTCTGCTACTCTTAGTTGGTGGAACCCAGTGGCTAGATCAAGTTGTGAGAAAACTTTAGCTCCATGGAGCTGATCGAATAAATCATTGATGCGAGGCATCGGATAGCGGTTCTTGAGAGTGCGCTTGTTTAATTCTCGGTAATCAACACACATGCGAAGAGATCCATCTGATTTGGTGACAAAGACAACTGCGGCTCCCCATTCAGAACAACTTCTCCTTATCAAACCCTTAGCAAATAGATCATCAATTTGGGTTTTAAGTTCAGCTTTTTCTTTAGGAGCCATCCTTCTGTGAGGGAGAACTACGGGAGTAGCTCCGGGAATAAGGTCAATGCGGAAATCGATCTCTCGCTTTGGCGGTAGAGAGTCGACCTCTCCAAATACATCGGGAAATTTCTGAACAATAGGAGTAGTACTAAGGTCATCCGGGTGAGCATCAAGAGAGAATATGAAGCTTCCCGCATATTTCTGAGGTGATTTGCATTCGATGACAAGCGGTAGACCCTTGTCATTGACTAGAGAAACAGATCGAGCTTTGCAAGAAATAACAGCATCGAAATTTCTTAACCAATCAGCACCCAACAAAATGTCAAATGCTACGAAGCCAAGCACATAGAAATCCCAAGTGAATCGATATCTTCCATACAAGAGCACAACCCCTTTACAAATTCTACTGAGGTTGGCAAGTCCTCCAATAGGGTTGGAGACACATAAGGAAGTAGTAGCAAGAGTAGGTTCTAATTTGAGCTTATTACAAAGATCAATAGATATGAAGCTATGAGAAGCACCAGTATCGAATAATACCCGAACAGGTAAATTATGAAATGAAAAAGTACTTCGTAAGGTACCTTGGTCATCCTGAGCAGGTGGTGGAGGTGGTGGAGGAGTGGTGACAGCATATACTCCTGATGGTGTGCCTTTCTTCCTCAATGGGCAATCTCTTTTGAAGTGACCTGGCTGGAGGCAGACATGGCATAAATCATTCCTCATCTGAGGAGGTGGTGGAATAGCAGCTCCGGTGGATGGACAGCTATTTGCATAATGACCCTTCTTATCGCATTTGAAGCAAGTGATATTAGCAAGGTCAATTGGGCTTTTCTGGGCATATCCCAATCCTGTAGTCTTTTGCCAAGCTTTCTTTTGTTGATCAAAGTTCATCTTCCTCTTTCCGAGCTGGCTGGAAGAGGACTGAGTAGGAGTGGCCTTGGCAGTGGGTCCCTTAGGCTTCGCCTCATATCGAAGAGCATAGTCAACAAGCTCTGTGAAAGTGCAGTGAATGTGGCCAGTAAGCAAGTCATAATACTCCGATTTAGCTCCCAAAATGAATTTCACGTTCTTCAGAAGTGGGGTATCGATCAATCCCGGGCCAAACTTGGAGAGCTCGTTGAATTTCCTCTCGTACTCAGAAAAAGTCATACTGCCTTGCTTAAGGTCCATAAAAGCTCTATAAAGTTGGATTTTCCCAGCAGCTGGCATCCATTGTTCCGAGAAAGTATCCCTAATCAAAAGATAGACTAGATAAATAACATTCCAAGGATTGAAAGAAGAATTTAGACTATGAAATCCAAATAAATTTATACCTAAACTGGGCCCAAGTGATGGTGTTCTCCTCGATACGAGAAGTAACAGATTCCCACCAGTCTCGTGCGGCATCCCGAAGTTGCCAAGCAGCAAGCTGACGCTTCTGAGCATCAGTGATCTCCAATCCAGAAAATATCATCTCTAAGCTTTTGAGCCATTGTTGAGCTTCAATAATATTCTCGGATCCAGAGAACTTAACACCACCAAGTTGTGTATACTCCTTACTAAGAGTGGTGAATTTGACTGGAGCTGGGGCGGCAGGTGCAGCCTGGGCAGGACCATTTCCCCTTCCTCCCCTGTTGTTTCTTCTGGCACTCATCCTGAAATACCAATTTTTTTTTTTTTTTAGAACCAAGGATAGAAAATCATAGAACTTTAAGGAAAGTCTAATCAACGAATCAATTAAGAAGTTTGAATTTGAAAGGATATGTATATTGAATTGATTCTCCTCATCCCAGGGTATTGCTACCCCATGTCTAATGAGTTTATATAACCCCAACTAAGGTTTTTAGTGGAAACCAAAGCTCTGATACCAACTGTAACAATCCGTATATTTGGACCATTTAAATTGACAATAATCCATACATGTCAACTTAAATAATACGAAACACGAATCATTATGGGATTATATATACATAAATGTAAATGAGAATCAATACAACATCACAGACACAGAACAGTCACAGAATAATGCAGCGGAAAATACATCGTCATAATAGCAGTTCATGAAGCTACTATATGAAATACAACAATGTCTAAACATAAAGTGACTGAAAGGAAATACATAAATGTCCAACAGACAAGAACAACAATACTGGAATAGAAATAGACTGATAAAGATAAATGCTAAGTCTTTAACATCTTCAACCAACCTTGATCAGCAAACTGGATAGCTTCAGGCTGACCCGAGCATATACAAAAGAAACACTCGAGTCAGGACTCAAAATCTTATGCAGGATAATCAATTGCAGAAAATAAAGTCCATAACTCAAAGATGAATAAAATAACATCTCTAAGGATCCGATAAACTATCTATATATATAATACGGTATGTAGGTAATGTCTAATCAGTAAAATAGAATGTTAAAATAGCGTTAAGCGTTACCATAATTCCCCTTAACACATTTTATATTCCCAAAAGCATATACAAGACCGTAGTTTCCCCAAAACCGGAAGTCACCAGAGGGCAATCCATATACTCAAGGTACAAATTAAAACGTAGTGGTCGCGAATAGGATAATCAGTATGACAAGGTACATGAGGCAATACCAACTAGGATACTAGTAGTTGCGTGATCCGGACTGAAGTTGAGCATAGTAGCTACTATCTCAACACCGCGAAACAACACTCTCAAATCAAAGGGTGCACCCAAATCGAATCACAAAAGTAATAGATATGGTATCGAAGAAGCGTGTCCGCTAGAGGTGGCGATCCTCAATGGCCCGGTGCGGCTCCTGTTTTAGTCATGTCAGGGGTAATCCAATATCGTTCTCTTTCTTTAGTCAACGCGTTCACCAAACCATCCACTTCATTCTGGATCAACACTTCGCGCATAATAGTTATTAAAGTGGTTTTCGGTATCGACAGAGAGTATGTCCATTTTCGATCCCGGTCTCTTTAATAACTATGTATTTATTACCCGATGGTCGGTTAAATTTACGTTTTAACAAATCCAAGTCCAAAAGTCAAGGTGCAAATTTGACTTCCAAAATTTGACAATTCACGATTCAGTTTATTTTAGATATTTTAAAACATATTTCCAAATACGATCTTAAGTTCAAACAATTGAGTTAACGATAAAATTAAGTATTCAAGTTCAATTTAATAAGGTCTAAATGTCGCTTATTAAGTTTAGTTCAAAATCAACGAATTCAATATAATGCTAAACTTAGTTTAAATTATTAAAACAAATTCTATTCATGTCACTTTATGTTTATATCCATTGTTATCATAAATTCGATTAAATCAACTTTATTAACTAGATTCCCCTTTTCAAAACTTCATTTGTTTTATTTACCGATTCAATTAAATTTCTAATCAAAGAAGTCTATTTACATTTGCAATGTCCTAATTTGATTAATTCGTTAAATTTAAAATCATTTTAAATTTAAATTATCCCTGATTTAAATTCATTAAATTAGTAAGTCAAATCTCCTAAATCTCAATTTAACTTATAACAAGTTCAATCTATTTAATTAAAGCCTGAATTTGAATCTAAAGCTAACAAATCTTTAAATCTTTAACTTATTAAATTCTAAACTTACTTGCTCCTAAATCTTATTTCAATTAAATTTTCAATTCATTTTATCCAATTTGGTAAGTTATTAATCCGTTTCAATTTAAATCCGTTAATTTATTTCAACTTAAATCCCTAAGTTCGTTATTAAATTTCCAAACAAAGTGTTAAGTTCATTACTTAATTTAAAATATATTTCAATTTCGAAAATGGTTTTGTTGACCAATCGGGCTTCTTACTTTTATTTTCTATCCTAGGCCAAGTTGTTTAAATGGGTATTTATCATTTCAACCCAATATCATTCAATATAAAACAAGCATAGCAAAGGGAACTTGTAGTGTGATAACTGGGATGGTGTCAAAGTAAATAACAAGCAATAGCAACCATGCATAACAATTTAACAATTTTATTAAATAATCCCGAAATAATCGTATTAACTTACATTTGTTATTTATGCAAATTAATATAATTATTCCTAGAATCTACACTATCGTTTCATGTAGATTAAAGATTATTATCTTATGGTTTCACTTGGTGTCTATTATCACATTTCTACATCAATCATACATACAATGGTTTAAAGTGTAGTTAATGCTATTTCTACGCGGCGGTTGATTTAACAGTTAAAGGGGTCAAGTTCAACATATGTAGTCCAATTTAAATTTTGTCGACTATCCTATATCAATTTCAATTTCATATTCAAATTCACTTATATTAACAACCAAATTCAATTATCACATAACAAATTTTAGTGTCACACTTGTTTGTCGTGAACTAACAATATTAAATTTTTAACTTGCATAGTGATTTACAATCCTAACTTCAACAATCCTAACAATCATCAATTTAACATCCAAATTAACATAAACAACAATTTATCACTTGATTATCATAGCATAATAGATCGAGTCATGAATGAAATATTCACCTTGCGTGGTTAGAGAAGACGACGAAGCACGAAGACGAATAGATAAGAGACACGAACAAGCACGATGCAAAACGACACAAACTACAATTCAAACAATTAAATAAATCAACTATTTGTTTATTGCAATATATATCAATTGAATATATATATAAACCATACCGAACAACGAAGCAAGATAGATTCGACAAGTCGGATGAAAGTCTAAGTCTCCGAAGCAGTAGCTGATACAAACACAGTAAAACACTGTATGTGAGAAAATTAGAATTTTCAAAGTATATACCGCTATACTAATATATAAAACACTCTAATCTCATTTGGTTATGCAGCCGATAAATGAGAAGCAAAACAAAGTCAGAGCACATGCTCCATATAACGGCATATGCAACCCACTGTTCATATTGGGAACAAATTTCTATTGATAAAGGCTAGCTATAGGAAGGAGGGTCTTCAAGTGACATATACATAACCTATATAAAAATCCTATATACTAATAGGTAGAGCCTATATGCATGCAACAACATTTGACATATAAATTTCCAACAGAGAATATACAAAGCATGTTCAAAGTGATATTGATGTATTGGCTATAGGTCTTAGGGAAAGTGAAGAGGGAAGTGAAGGCAGTGGCTCGGGTGTTAGCAGCCAAGTCGGTGGGTGGGTCCGGTTCGACAGGGTGGCTGCGGCGGGCGAAGGCTGGCGGGTCTGGACGAAGGCTGACGGCTCTGGGCGAAGGCTGGTGGAGTATGGGCGAAGCTGGCGGGTCTGGACGAAGGCTGATGGGGTCTGGACGAAGCTGGCGGGGTCTGGGCGAAGCTGGCGGATCTGGGCGAAGGCTGATGGGGTCTGGACGAAGCTGGCATGGTCTGGGCGAAGCTGGCGGGGTCTGGACGAAGCTGATGGGGTCTGGACGAAGCTGGCGGGGTCTGGGCGAAGCTGGCGGGGTCTGGGCGAAGCTGATGGGGTCTGGACGAAACTGGCGGGGTCTGGGCGAAGCTGGCGGGGTCTGGGCGAAGCTGGCGGATCTGGGCGAAGGTTGGTGGGTTTCATTACTGGGGAACAAAACAAAATAGTAAAAGGAAGATGAGGGAGGGGAAAGAGAATACGTACCGCATAAATTAATTTGCCTCTGAACAAAAGAAGATAGCAGCTTGTTTACAGAGATGCTTTGAAGTTTTAAACGAATGAAATATGAAATATCAAAAGTTTCCAAGTTATTGTTTTGGTAACCGCAATGGCTGTTGGCTTCCCAAGGCAGCTGAATAGTCAAAGACTCCTAGAATTCTGAACGTTGAAGAAAACGGGTACCGGTTTTTGTGCTGCGTAACGGACCGATTTGTAATCCGTTAAACAATTATAGTTCGCAGCGCCGAACTCCGATTGACACAAACAAATATACCGTTTCGGTCAGCGCGACGAGACGAACACAACGGTATAAAAATATTTATGGTTTGACATTGTTTGCAAAGTGGTAACTCTTATCGAACCATTTGCACGAGCGAACATTTTAGCTAGCAATTAAAAGTGAAATTTGACGAAACGAATTACGTCGTCATATTCAGAATATTTTTCTTATTCAGAAATGTGAAAAGTATTTGAGTTCGGACGAAAGAGAATTTACATATATAATATAAATCAGTAGGCAAATGCGATGCACAAAATTTTCTTCAATAATTTTCAACGAAATTTGGCATACGCCCATGTCTATCTAGACGCATTCCAAATGTGAAGTTTGAATAGAAACGGAATTTGTTCGTGCAAATTTGAATTTCTACCCTAAATAAACGATTTTAAAATTTTAAACTGGGTCTAAATTTCAGGGTCGTTACAGAATGGGTGTGGGATGTTGTTTTCTAATAGTAAATGTTTTAAGGAAGTAACATTTAGATAAATTATGAGATTTTAAAATCTAAATCCTAAAATTTTGAAATTTGTTTCAAAATGCTAAAAGGAATAATAAATATTTTTGAAAATAGGAATATTATTTTAAAACATGAGATGTTTTAAAGAAATTTGTTTAAATTTAAAAACCAGAATGGTTTAAAAATTAAAGTATGACTTGGTGTGCAAAGGAAATAAATATGTATATATGTGGGATACACATAATATCAAAGATGATTCGAAAGAAACTCTAAGTGTTGAAGTTTTGAATTTTTCCTTAGAATGTGATGTGAAAACCCGAAGTGAAATAAGTTTTTGAACATATAAGTGGGAAAAATTTTAAGTTTAAAAGTTGAAATGGGAATTAAAATTGGGTAAAGTTGACTGGATTAAAAGAATTGACTTTAGCTTAGGGGAAGTTAAATGAGTTTAGAATGAACAACCTGACTTGAAAATTTCAAAATGAAATTGAGATTTAACTTAGCAAGTTAAATAGGTTGATTTGTAATGGGAGTTAGGTGTGATCTCAAAACGGATTTGTGATCTGGAAATGGGTAATGGATGCTATGGGTGGATGTTTCAAATAATTTGGATGTTTATTTATTTTGACTAATCCTGATATCATCCTGTTGTTATTAATAATCTATGAAACTGAGAATTGGATTATTTTAAATGAATTAAGAAATGGATTGAGGTAATATACATCCATTACTGAAATAAAATGGAAATAAAACTTTATTTTAGAACTGTTTTGATTTTTGAAGTGAAATTGTAATTATAAAAAGGGAACCACTTTGAACATAAGTTTTAAAAGTTTAAAAAGGAACTTGTAAAGTGAAATTGTTAAGAATTGGTTTCAAAGTTAAAAATTGGGTAATAAATTGGATTCTAAAGATTAAATTGTTTAAAAAGTTTTTGAACTCTTACTTGAACCTTGAAATAAGATAAGTAAAGGTAATTTAAAATGGAAATTTGGAATCTGGACTCCGAATTAAATGGTTTAAAGATTTGAGTTGTTAATTTAAAAGTAAAGTTTGATTTGATTTAAGGATTAAATCAACATTTAAAAATTTATCTCGAGTTTATATAATTCGAGATGGTTTAAAGTTGAAATTGGAATTGAAATTAGTTTAAATTTAATTTGATTTGTATTAATTGGAATTGTGACTGAAGTTGAATAATTTTAAATTCATATGGAAATTGGCTTGAATTTGGGAAAGAAATTGAAGATTCAAATTGAATTGGAATTGAATCAATTTAATGGGATGAGAAATTGAGTAGAAGTGGAGATTGGGAAATTGAACCAGTTTGACTCTGAAAATATTTTCAAATAGAATTGTTTTAATATAACTGTTTTAAATCTATTTTCCTAACTATTTACTATACAACCTTTCTTTCTAAAATCCGAACTATCTTATACTTATTTTACAACTATTTTGAAACTAATTACTATTTTACATCTATTATACAAATTAATTACTGTTTTACAATTATTTTGCAACTATCTAACTATTCTACAACTATTCAACTATTTTATAACTACTTGACTAAGTTATTTTACAACTAATAACTACTTTACAGCTATTTATCTATTTTGAACTTTTCAAGCTATTTTCTAAATTCAAGTTGGTCAGAGTGCAAACTGTTTGGAATTGAAGTGATAACGCAAATGGAATTGGAAGCAATTGTTAATAAGTGAATATAATGAAAATGAAGGTGAATAAAGGGAAATTGATTTAGTTAATAATCAATGAAGATAAATACGTAGGATGTACGTATATTATTCTATTCACATAATGATTTGATCCAGATTCAAGCATAGAATTTCGAGATAGTATATCGATCCGAGTTGGGATTTTTCGCTCGATTTTCAACAGCGAACTCTAGATATGGATTTTTGATGGATTCTGGAAATTCTCTATCATAGTTATGGCTATGCAAGGAGAATGACGGTTTCTGATCAAGAAACCAGATTTGAGTCTGCACTAGGAAGTCGGGTGGATATACTAGTTCGGATGTGAAATTATGTGATCGGGTGAGCGATCAGATTTGATATTGTGTACGGATGATATATGTACATCGTACGTGCTTGAATAAAATAGATATTTTGAAAAGAGTGTAAAAATGATTTTGAAATGGAAAGTATATTTTGAAAAATATATGATGAATAAAAGCAGAAGCTTGGATATCACTATAATTGAAACTCATGTTATAAAAAGTAATAAGTGGCAAATAATCGTATTTAAATGTTAAATTGGCATAAGTAAAGTTATATATATATATTTGTTTTGTATGATATCCACCCTTGTTGAATCTATAGCCAGAAGAAAAGATTTTTGAAAAGATTTGAAGTATAAAAATAGAATTTATATAAGTATGAAGTGATCTAACATTTTTCAAGATTATATATATATATATATATATATCTTTATATACATATATATAATGATATGAGAATGATATTGGAAAAAGGTTTGGAACCTATGGATTTTGAAAAGGCTTTTGATTTTTGAGAAAAATCAATGGGGATTTGGAAAGCCAAGTTTGGAACTATCGATTTGAGATATCGATTTTGTGTAAAGGAGATTTTTATGTGAATCATAAAGAGTATGATTTGAAAGATACTATATGTGTATAGTATAAAATGTTTTGAGATTGGCTTTCGGGGAAAAGGCACTTCCATGAAATGAACTTCATAGGAGATCCACGGGGTTGCTCTGCCTTGAGCCCTAAGGGGGGGTTCTAAATTGGATCCTGGGAGGAAGTCCAGACAAACTGAAGTTCCTGAAGATTTTGTGTGTGGGTAGCGAAAGACGAGGGCGCTGATGCCTACAAAGACATTTGCGTTATGCTGTGACGACAGTTTAACTTGATGTCACTACGATCTACTACGAACCATAGCAGAAGTCGTATGCAGTGAGAGCCAACGGTCTACGTTTGATTTTGCCATGATGGCGAAGTAAAACCTAGGTGTAGCTGCGATCTATGGCGGGTTCCATGGCGTAATCGAGGGGCGCAGAGTGCCTACTATGGATTTTACTGGGATGGCAACGTAACCATTGGGTTAACTATGACCATGGAGGGGGTGATGATTTCGAAAGCATTCTCACCAAAATGATTTCTATAATTTTTAAAAAAGTTTTCTACATTTTCACCAAAATATTTTTCAAGTATTTTCACTAGGTGTTGAAAACGGGTTTGCTAAGTACTTATGGATTTTCAGTACTACGCCTGATCAACGTATGACCGAATTTCCATGAGAATGAGGATGGACTTGTTGAGACATCGAGTTATAAAAAGTATTTTTATAAAGCTATTTTGATCGTATTATGTAGATTTTAAAGTACTTTTGAATTTTTGAATAAAAATGAGTTTATAGTTAAAAATGTTTAAAGGATAATTTAACTAATAATAAGCATTTTAATAAAATTCTGGCTTCGTTCCTTTTTGAGGACGAAAAGATTTAATGGGGAAGGAATGTGATAACCCGGATTTTTGACATCTGTTAATTGGTAATTAATAGGATTAAATTTATTAAAATACTGATTCGAATGTTAAACAGATAAAATTCTGATAAATATTTGGATATATATGTATATAGATTGGAAACTATAATAAATGTTGAAAAATAAATCTTTGAATAAATGAATAAAATATTTCACTATTTAATTCAAGATATAATATCTATATATATATATATATATATATATATATATAAAGATATGTATGTATGTATATATATATATATATATGCCGTGAGAAGTAGAATATTTTGAAGTTGTAAAAATGTGGAAGCTATTGTTAGTTATCAAAAACAAGAAAATAAAATTCATATAAGATATTTCTAATTATAATATATATATATATATATATATATATATTGTGATTAGGAAGCTATTGTTTTGAATGCAATATAATAATTTTCCAAAAGCTATTTAAGGGTTAAATTCTAATACATACCGTAACAACCCTAGATTTTTGTATATTATTTCAATTGGACTTTCTTTTATTTTAAATTATTTTAAATTTGTTTTATTTCAAACATTTCATTTTTAAATATAAGCAATGATTTTAAGTGATTTATAGTCAAATTAGTATAATTTGAATATTTTACTGTAAAGTGAATTTCTAGTCAAACTGTTCAAAATTTGACTTTTAAACTTCAAATTTAAATTATTTCAAATCCTAAATTTTATCTTTTATTACGAAAATAGATGTAGTAACATGAATACTACTTTTCGTTTCGTTGAAAACGGATTTAAAATTTGAATGTTATGTAATTTTCAATATTGAGTGTAATTTGATTTGTTTGGCAATTTTATTTATTTTAAACTATATAAATTACATTTTCTTTGTCATATTTTATTTCAATATGTGTTAATATGTTATTTTATGTATATTTTTTTCTTTTATTATTTTTAAAGTGATAATATAATATTCTAAAGTTTATTTGAATTTATTTCAATTTATTAAGCCTAGCTTCTATTTTTCTGCTATTTTTTTCTTTTAAACTTTATTTAATTAAAATTTATTTATTTATTTTTGTGAATTCATTTTTATTTTGTGTTCTTATCTTTATGTATAAATACTTTTCAAGTACATAAAAAATTTCCAAATTTCATTGCATTTATGTTTCATATTTTCAAGACTAGTTGCAATTTTTGCTGTTTTATTTAATTAAATTATATATAATTAATAATTAATTTTTTTATTTTTTTTTATTTACTAAATTTTCATATCTTATCTGAGTTTATATATATATTTCAGTTATATAAAATTAAAAAAAGAAAATATAGGAAATTCGAAGAGTTTTAAACTTTTGAAATTCCTAAGTCCTTTTGCATTCCATCCTTTCACTTTCCCAACTCCTTTCTTCAATGCTTGGCCGTGCCTTTACTCCACCTTTCAGCCCATTTCTCCTTTTCATTTTCACAAAAAATTTATCATCTCTTAAGAGAGAAAAACTCACGGCCCTCCGCTTGTTGAAGCTTAGTAAAATTTCATTCTTTCTTCCTTGTTTTCTATGTTTTTTCTATTGAATTTGCACATGCTCTTTATCTTCATAGCTTTGTTCCTCCACCTCCAAGCTTTGGCTGACCACCACCATCCCCTTCCTCTGACCACCACCCATCCAATCCAAGGTGAAGATCATCACAAAATCCACCTAAACTATCACTAACCATCACATGTTGCCAAGCCTAGTCTAGAATTGTCATCTCCTCCTTCTACCACCTCTTGCTGCCAAAACCTCCACCACCACCACCTCTGACCTGACCTCCACCCTCTTCCACACCACCCACCACCACCTGAGCATCAGGCTGAGCCCAAATGACCTCTGGCCGAACCATAATATAGCCTAGTTGTGATGATTTTTAGCCTTATACACCTTGTTATGCACCTAGATCACAACCACCTTCAAACCCATGAGTAGGCCGACCCTTTGCACACCCAAACCAGACCTAATTCCCTGTGTTAGCTGAGCTTATTCACTGCATAACTGAAATACCTGAGGTAGAGAGCAAGTGCAATGCAAATGTTTATGGTTTTGGGTGTTGAATTATATGTTATTTGATGATAAATGTGTGTTGTAACTTATGTATGCATTGTATTGTTTGTGTAATTGTTTTCAAGGGATATAGCTTTGGCTCTCCACTCTCTAGTCTTGTCCATAGTTTCGTTCCTTTGTTGTGTCAGTATCTATGCTTTGGTGTCGATCCCAGCTTTGAACATGTGAGTAATTCTCACCAGACGATTTGTACTTATATAACGAGTAAACTGATCCCTTTTGAATCTGTAAAATGCATTATCCTGTTACACCTGCTATATTATGATTATATGATGATCACCCATGCTTAAACACCTGTTATAACATCTGTTACTGTTATATTATGTTGTTCTGTTATTTTTTTTATCAGTTTATCACACTGCAAGTTCCCTTTAGATTAGAATCACTATGGGTTGAAATGATACATACCCGAACAGACTTTAGAATAAGGGAAAATCGTTATGGGCTGAAATGATAGGCCTGAATGATTTTCAATTATTTTCATTTACTTGGGACTGCGGGTTTGAAATGATAAGACCCGTATTTTTCTTTGTAAATTACGGGTTGAAATGATATATTACCCGTATCACTTTACCTAGCGTAGAAAATTATATACAGACCCGTAGTTAAAATATGTTTTTCTAAAAAATTTAAAATATTTTAGAAATGTAAATATTACTATATATTTTGATTTAAAATTAATTAAAAATAATTTTTTAAAAGTATTATTGATTTTCTGGAAATTTATAAGTTAAATAAATTATGGAAAAGTTAGAAAATCTGAATGTAAGTTATTTTGGAAATTTTGATTTAATTATGATTGGAAATTAAATTAAATATGAAATTATGATAAACTTATGATAATTTGAATTTAAAATCAATTTAAAGTTATTTTATAATATATTAACGATTTTCGAATAAAGTTAAAATGTGAAATGAATGATTATTAAAGTTAAAATTTTGAAACATAACCAAAATGGGAATTTGTGAATTTGGCTTAAAAGTGAATATTAAGTTAAGTAAATAAATTTGAGATTAAGTTATATTTTAAAATTTTAAAATTAAGTGTTAATTTGAAATTTAATTCAATGAATTTGAAATTGAATGTTGAAATTTAATAAGTGAATTATTAGTAAATCTTGATTTTTGAATGGAAATTTAACTTTATAAAATCATGAACTTAAGGAAAATTAAATATTGTTTATAAATGTGAAAATGTATGATTTTATAAGTAAAAAAAAGGTTTTAAATAAAAATATAATTGGTTGTGAAATTATATTGAAGATTTGAAGTTAATTAACTGCATTTTTGAAATGCTATTAATTGCAATGTAAATGATATTACAGCATTTGTAAATGCTGTAGTTGATGATAATGAACTAAAAAGCTAAATTGAATTAAAGGCTATTATAGCAGTTTTTGTAAGTGCTATAATTGTTGAATTTAACTAAGTTTATTTGAAATTTAAGTAAGCCCTATTACAACATTTTTAAAATGTTGTCTTTAGTTAAATTGAACTGTTTTGAATGTAACTTTCCGTAGCATTTTCTAAATGCTGCGAAAAGTGAATTTTCACTGTTTTGATAAACTTAAGTGAATAAATGAACTTTGAAAGTTGAAAATTTTGGAAATTTAATAATTTAATTATTAAATATAATAACTTCATTTTAATGATTAAAAATGATTTTTGAAATATAAACTGTTTTGAAATGTGAATTGAAATGATATTTTAAATTGAATAAAATGAATAATGATTTGAAATGAATGTGGTTTTGAAAAGATATGATATTTTGATATATTAAAATGATTTGAAGTGAATGTAGTTTTGTAAAGATATGATATTTTGATATATTGAAATGATTTGGAATGATTTAATCTTTATTTTGATAAAGATTTGGATTGAAATGATATTTTATTTTGAAGTATAAAATATTGTTTTAAAGTTATAACTATGGGTTATAATAACGATTGGTTGGCAAAGAGACCGGGATTGGATATGAGCATACTCTCTGTCGATACTGAAAACCACTTTGACTAACCGTGTACGCGGTGAAGATTCCAGAATGAAGTAGGATGGTGGCGACGTTCTTGAGGTATATTACGTGGACCCGACTCCCGTGAGTTGGCATAAGGTGGCTAAAACAGCAGCGATCTCAGGCCAAAAGGGGTAGCTCCTCTAGTCGGACACATTCCTTCGATACTATACTCTTACTTGTGAATGATTATATGGACATCCTTCGATTTTTATATGGGAGTGTGTTCCGAGGTGGGCGTATGTGGCTGCTGCGTTACCACCAGCCCATGCGCTTAATTGGTATATCTACCCTGGCATTGCCTTGTGTGTCGTGTCACCTACCATATCGAGCCTTTACTACGAGTTTGTTTTTCTCCCGAAGCCCATGGAGTATTTAGGGTAGTCTCTCGGAGATATGCTGATACTGGATGGACTACTGGGACTATTATGTGCGAATGGTGATATGGATAGCCCGGAACGCTATTTAAAAGTATGTTTATTTTACTGTAGACATTATTATAATCTGTGCAGTTAATGTGCTTGGTAGATTCAAAGCGGTGGAGGTGCAAAAAGTCATAGCGGGGATATAGCGAGGATATAGCGGGATATAGCGGATGACTCTAAAATAGCACATAAAACTCATACTTAATGTTTTACAAATATATAAATGGTAATTAAATGAAAAATTATCATTCAACTAAAGTATAAATAATACATAAATAATTTTAAATAAAAACATGTGCAAATATACTTTAAATAAATGAAAAACTGTCATATAACATAATTGAATTTGGTAGAATAATATAGTATTTTCATTTCTGAAAATATATTAAAAATTAAATCAAATAAATTAGTTTCGTAATTTTATAATGTATAAAAGCAATTTTTCAATTCATTTTTTAAAAGATATAGAGAGAATAGCGGAATATAGCGAAAATAACGGGATATAGCGGAAATAGCGGGAATTAAAGAGGAAAGGCTATATTCTGGGGCTATATGGAAAAATTGTAGCGGTAGAAATCCGCTATGAGATATAGCGGGGTTGTAGCGGGGTAATAGCGGGGCATTAACTGCACAGATTATAATAGCGAAATATTACTACATAGTAAATAGTTTAATGGATCCTTAGAGGATGGGCGGTCCTATGCATCCTTTAAGTTACTTGTACCTTATTACAGTTCATTTGAGTTGGTTTACATTATATAAGTATATATTGTCCTAACTCGAGTGTTTGTAATTTTATTTACGCTCGGGTCAGCCTGAGTTATTCACAGATTTGGATTCCACTTTCTGGAGATTGGAATCGCTGGAGATCATCTGCTTATCTAGTTTTATCTATTGCAGTTCTGTTGTTCTATTCAGCTTGTACTTGGTTATCATCTTGAGACTTCTGTTGTACTTTATTTATTCTGTTGTATTTTATTTAACTCTGATATATTTTCATAGTAGCTTCATGAACTACTATCTCTTTTACTTCCGCTGCATTTCTTACTCTGTGTTTGTGTTCTGTGATTTTATTTACTGTATATTCTGAGATTTTTCAAATTTTATTTACAATGCGGTATTTTGAGCAATTCAAGTCCGACATGTGCGGATGCGAATGGTTGAAAATATCGGGTTGTTACAGTTGGTATCAGAGCTTTGGCTTTGAGGCAAAACTTAGAATGTATGTTAAATTTAGTTACAGAATCACTTTTATCCAAACTTGAATCTCTTCCTCTTTGATTCAAATTTCATTTGAATTTTGGAACGTTCCCTGCGGTTCCAAAATCCATTCATGTCCCTCACTATTCATCTCCTTTTGATTCTAGAGTATCCCATAAGCTTTATAGTGAATTGGCAGTCTCGCCAATCTCAAAAATTCATTTGCAAAGGGAGAAACTCCTTTACAATTAGCATCGATTTACCAGAGATTTATATCTATCCTTGGTTTAGATGTTAATATCTTTTGTTATTCCAAACCCTATCTCTTGAAGTCGAATGTAGATTTACCCCCGAAAATCCACATCGATCTTATTCTTTAAGTCACGGTTGACCAGATAAAGTTTCCCGCGATTTAAATAAGCTTATCCATCTTTCTATTCTGTTATTTAAGCACCTCATCCTTGTTTCCAACTTATTTTCAAATCAGAATTTCTTTTGATTTGAGTTAATCATATTTGAATCTCTATCCTTCTTTGAAAATCTATTCATGTATAGTGTATTTGTGCAACGACCCTGGATTTTTGGCCCCGTTTATTTTAATAAATGTTTAATCTAATTTAAATAAAATGTAAATTGACCATATTAAAATGATTATGATTTGGAAATACTGCCAATTTATTTATTTAAATTGTATTTAAAAAAAAGGAAATTGGACTTTGGGAATTCAAAATAAAATCTTTTGATAATATTATAATAAAATTTATTTTATATAATTGAATTAAAATACTTTACTTTGTTTACATCTGATAAATAGACATATGAATAATAATGTTTAAAATTTAAAATAAATCCCTTTATAATATTTGTCTTATACCATTAAATTAAAATGTTTTACATTGCTAACATTTGATAGAAATATCTATAGATGATAATGTTTAGAATTAAAATCTAATTCTAGTAATATAAAATATAAATGAAAAATATGAGTCAAACTTATGTATATAATTTAAATAAAATACAAATGGAAATAAATATAAAGATAAGTATAAATAAGTAAATCATATATATTGTACATAATTGAAATATTGTTAACTGATGTACAAATACATAATAAATTTAAGAACAAGGTATAGGATAAAATGAAGCATGACCAAGTGTTGCCTGCAAAACATAAAATAAACCTGACATATATGTATGTACATTATTCAATCTAGAAATTAACAATACATAAAGTATCTCCTTCTACAAGACCCTAGTCTATCTGAAATGAATATGTGTATACAAGTATCTTCATGCAAGACCAAAGTCAAACTGAAAAAGTATTTTTCCAAATAAAAATAACAAGACAAATAGCTTCATATACAAGCCAAACATTTGCCTGCAAGTTGTAAATTTTCATACAAATATCTATATAGTATAAACATAATAATAATTATGTAAACATGTTATAAACAAAAAAAAGAAAAAAAAAGAAAACAACAGTCCAGTTAAAGCCGTCACTCATACACACCTATTATCTTCTATATATAATTGTGTCATCCTTCTTTTTAGTTGGTTCGGGAAAAAAATATATAAGAGAAACTCTGCTAACCAGAGAAAATAAGAACAAGGAAAAAAAGAAGCAGATTCAACTTGTATTCAAACTAAAGACAGTCAATCTCAAGACAGTTTCAAGTTTCAGATAATCTACATCAATGCTTTTTGTTTATAGGAATTATGACAAGTGAGTAAACATCAAGATTTAAATTTTTAGTTTATTCAAATTCAATAAAGATGATTCATTTATTTATGGTATGGAATCAGTTTGACTTTTGAATATAAATCTGTAAATATTTGTGTTGTGCTCTGTTGCTTCTCTGTAGTTGATGCAGATTACATGGCTTGATCAAACACTCAAGTTATTCCTATTTAAATTTTTGTTAGGCTTGTTTTCTCAACATAACAAATGCTAAAAACATCAAACAAGATTTTCGAAATAAATTAAACATGATTAGTAAATAATTCTACTAGAAGCTTGGGTTACAGGTAATCAAGAAAAACATTGATAAATCCGGTTGTTATAGAATACTAATTCAAGTTGATAGCTTGAAGGCCTACTGTAAATGATGATTTTTAATACAAAAATGAAGATTTACAGATGGGCAATCTAGGAGCAGTTAGTAATTGATTAAAATCTGCATTTTTACAAATTTAAGATTAATGAATCAATTTAAAGGGTTGAGATTTTAATGGAAGCAAGTATAAACATGGAAAATGTTGCGAAAATTATCAGATAAATTTTCCATTGGAAAATTTTAAGTAATCCGATCGATTTAGGGTTTCATGTTATGTTTTTGAACATGGCAGAAATATGACGAATTTGTCATCTCTGTGTGATCGAGCTTCACGCGAATCAGGAGGGTGGAAGCTGGACGTGTCGTCGTGGGTTAATTTTGGGCGTCTCCGGTGACCTCCACGGCGATCACGAGCCGTTTGTTGATGGTCGTGTTTACAGTTTTTTCCAGCTGTAGGCAAATTTTTAGTTTCGACCTTTATTCGAATTTTTGGATTTGTTTTCGATTAAGAGGATGGTTTGGGGTTTGCTGGAAGTAGTGCGAGTTGCCGGAGGTGCGCCGAACCACCGTGCACGTGCACGGTGGCGTTGGAGGTGGGGTGTCGTGTCTGTGAACGGTGTGAGTGGTCGCCTCGGGTCGTGCTCGAGTGGAAATGGGGTTGGCCTCGAGTTTTATCGTGTGCGAGTTTGGGTTTCAGATGCTATTCATAATTTTGTTGAAACTTTAACTTACTATAAAAAAAAATTAAAAGAGGAAGAAGAAGTTCGTGTACCTGGGTTGGTGACTCGGTGAATTGGAAGAACTACCCGAAGTTGCACTCGAGTTTCATCAGGAGAAATCTCGAGTTTTGGTTACTGCAGTTTGCAGTGGGGTTGTAGTTGAGAAAATTTGTTTTTTTTTTCAAATTTGTTTAAACACTTCGAGCTTAGAAAATGTTTAAAGGTTAAGCTAAGGTTTTGTTCAAGTTTTAATTATTTAGTCGAAAGCTTAACGATGTTCTTAAACACTTAAATCATTTTGATTAAGAAATTAATTTAAATTAAGTATAAGTTAACCAATAATTAAGGTTTGCAATTAATACTATAATTGATTTTTAAAATAAAGAAAAGGGAGACTTTTAAAACGTTAATTAAGTTGAATCATTGATATCAATAAATTTTTTTCGAAAGTAATTAAGAACGTTTAACATTTTAAAACTTAATTAGAGTTTGGATTATGTAACTATTTTGTGATAAATAAATAGAATTAGCTACTTGAGTAAATAAATAAATGATTAGTAGTTAAGTAATTAAGAATAATTCAAACATAATTAGTGATGGATTATAAGTAAATAAATAACTGAAATTAACTACTTGAGTTAATTAATGAATGAATTAATAGTCAATTAATCAAGTAATTTAATTATGACTTAATAGTTAACTAATCATGTAATTTAATTATGAATAATAGTTAATTAATTTAGTAACTTGATTAAAAATTAATTAAGTAATTAGCAGATAATAATTGGATAATTAAGTTTCATTAATAAACAATTAAAGATATTAATTAATGGATAAGGAATAGTAATTAAAATTAAACAACTTGATTTTAAGGTAATTAATTAAATAAATGAAATAAATAAATAATTGAATAATTAAGATTTAATAGTTGATTGAGAAATCATTAATTAGATAATTTGAAACGAAATAAGTAATTAATTGTTAATTAATGATTAATTAAACAATGATAAGTGATTAACTCTCAGGTAATTAATTAATTACAAATAAGACTTAAAGGTGACTGCTTACGGACTGTTGTGTAAGTAGGACATATATGATTGTGATATTTATTTGATGATATTCTATGTTGCTCTGTGATATGCTGTGTTATATCTATGATGCTTGTATATGTTTTATCTGGGATAACTGCTATGTTAATTCAATATGTTGAATTTAAATTATTTAACTGTTAAGTTAATTAGATAACTTGGCCTTTAAAATGGCGTTTGGATTTCGATGAGACCGGGATCGGGTATCCAATTGATATTCCGAAAACCACATCGATCCAATTTAAACGTTAGATCGTGAATTCTAAAATGAAGATCGATATAGTGTTTTCAGAATGCAAGGGTTATCGTCGTTGACTCTGAGGATGATTCCAAAACGAGTGTGACGAGATAATGCCTTCGGTTTCGTTCGAACCCGGAACGAACTTGTATGGACTGAATGCTTTCAACACATCGTCAGGCGGATGATAAGCATTCTAAGTGATATGTCCTGTAAAGGTAATCACAGCCTCAAGCCTCATCAACCAGGAATGGCTAAAACAGGGGAGATGCAGCAAGGTTAGGTAGGTCATGCCCAAGCAGGACAAGATATTTCCCCTGTCTAGATGTCCCTTTTTATTTCGGCTATGTGGGCGGTTGCTAGCTACGACCGCGGGGTTTATCTTGTTCGGGACTGTTCAGTAAGGAATGGTTCCGGCCTTGTGTTGTAGGGGGTCGGGAGTGATCCTCGGTACGGTGATCTAGGCCCCGTACTGTGACGGGCGGTACCCCAGTAGCCCTGCCACTGTTGGAAATCCATTTGCCCTACGAGACCCTACGATTTTGATTTGTATTACCCACTTCTGTGGCTAGTTGCTGGAATTTAATGAATGTAACAATTTCAGCTATTTTCTATTTACTTGAAAACCCTAGACACTATTATAATATCACTGGATTTCCTATGAAATGTTTTGGTTAGCGTAAGGTAAAAACTTACCCGTATTTATTTGTGGGAAATCTTACGTGATATCTTTATTTTCAAATGTTTTTCAAAGTTAAACAACTTTAAACCGTTTACTCATACCAGACCCATGTCTGACCCGGGGTTTATATTTTGTTTTTCATAAACTCTTGGGTACTCAAATTTTTATGAGTAGCCAAGTGATAGGTTTTGGACCTTGATTTCTGAAGGAGCTTGGAGCAGGAGTTTCCAGACGTATGTAGCTATTTATCTAGTGTCGCCGTGTTAGTTGATGTATGATGTACCTCTGATTTATATAGTGATAGTTGTATGTATAACTGTCATGTGTATTAATACTCTATAACTATGATATATGTAAACTATGTAATAGTATGTAATATATTATATTTTGTTCCGTTCCGCTGTGAGATTCTGATATTGTTGTTCCTTCTTTTCTTTTCTTTTCTATTCCTATCCCTTTCTTTCTTAATGATGATATGTCTTTCTAGTAGTAGAAGGGCGGGTCGTCATAGTTGGTATCAGAGCTTGGGTTGGTGATAACCTTGGCTCTGGTAGGAATTACTCATAAAATAGAGTTTGTAGAACTCTAAAATGAGTTTGGGTGTATTAATAGATATGAGCGCGTATTTGTTAGTGAATATAAAATTATTTTTATATTGTGTTGATTTATCTGTTGAGTGTTTATGGATTCTGGTCGATGTGTGGGACGCCATTTCATCGATAGGGATTTCTAAACTGTTAAACGAGGTAGACCGACATAGTATTGTTTTTTTAGTAGGATAAATGAAATAATTTTACCCAAAATTATATTTTGTCATAAAAAAAATATTTTTATGAAAATATTATATATACTTGGATGTTTCGTTGTTAATACTATAATTGAATAAAAATTTAAAATTTGAGTGGTTTATAACCAAATAAAATTGTCTAAGTATGGTTTAAATAAAAAGTAATATAACTAAAATTTGATTAAACCAGAATTTGAGCCCCGAAAATTTGAAAGGTGTTTAAATGAATTTAAAAGAAAGGTTTGGAAATTTAAAAATCTTGGGAATGTTTGAAATGTTTTTCCAAAGATTCGAAGGCAATAATGGAATATTGTTTTGGAAAAATATTATTGAATGGAAATTGTTTGGGAGGAAATTGTGAAAGTAAGGAAGCACCAAACTCACTTCAGTCGCTGGAAAATAATCCTGATGATGATAGCCACATCATCAATATTCATTTTCGAGTTTCTAAAGTGATGGATTGCTACCAGGATAGTTGGATATGATATTGTTTGGGCTTGTTCAGTATACAAGTGTTTTTAAAATTTCAAAGAGAAAATTGTTTTGGTGAAAACAAGTGTTTGGAATTTGTAAATTTGATTTGATATACCCAGTGGGTATGTGTAGTTATCATTTCAAAATGGTTTTGGAAATGAAAACCGGGCAATTGAATTCTAAGAAATTCTATTTGGATAATGTGAAAAGTTTAAATGAATCAACTATTGAGCTTATAAAGTAAAGTTGATATTAATAAGAAGAAATTGGGAATTTTAATCCAGGAATTAAAAATTTAACTTAAGTAAATGAAAGTGAAGAAAATATATTTGAATTCAACCTAAGACAAGTTAAATAAAATTGAAATTGGATTAAATTGAATATAAAAATGAAAGGTAAAATTATTGAAATTATGGAATGAAAATTTATACCTTAAGTTAGTGGGTGTTATATATATAATCTGAAATTGTGCTTATAAGATGAAGTGACCCAAATGAGTAATATAAACTTTTAAGTAAACAAATAAGTTTTGAGCTCATATATTGAGTAATATTTAAAAGAATGGTAAGTAGCTAAATTTAACTGAAATTGAGTTGGAATAAAACTGATTTAAATGAATTCAATCGAGTTATAGATAATATTGAATGAAATAAAATTCTTAAGTAAATAAGTAAGTATTGAATTGAATTAAAATAGAATTGGCGTGAGTTGTAAATATATCTAACTCAAGCATAAATTGAATAACTTTATAAATAAATTCAATAATGAGTTGTTAATGTAAATTAAAATTTAAGAGTGGATAAAAGAATAAACTAATCGAATAAATTAGTAAATAGTTAGGATTTGATTAAAGGAAAATCAAATCAAAGATTTGAATGAAAGTTGGTGGAATAGAATAAATTTAAGTTATTGGGAGGAACAGTTGGAAGAAAATAAATAACCTAAGTAAATTGTAAGATGATTATTTAAAATATTGGTTGTCAAGTTTAATAAAATTGTTTGGAATCAAACTTTTTAAAATGAAAGAAAATGCAATGTAAGGATTGTGAATAAATTAATTGGGATGGAATCAAGTGTAAATTGAGTGGAATCAATTTAATTTTTTTATAAATCTTAAGTAATTATTTATTCACAATAATATTGTCGAAATGCATAAGAAAATGGGTTGTTTGAAGTAAATGAGATTAGATAAAATTTTATAAATTATTAGAAGTAAAATAGGATGATTTTGAAATCATTTGGAATGATTATGAGTTTGTTTTGCTTAAATGGATTATATATAAGCGAGTAAGTTGTAAATCACTTAAACTGTAGGGAATGGTTTGAGAATTGGTTGAAAGTGATTGTATTAAGTGTCGAAACCTTACATATGTGCTTATGAAAAAAAATTAGCAACAAAACAATTTCAACTTTGAAATTGAAATAAACTAGTGGATAAAACTAATTTATAAATAATAGAAATCAGTTATAAATGGAAAATAGTCAATAAAATTCAATATTCAGAGTTAAAGATAAATTGAATTCACATGGAATTGGAAATTCAGATTTAAAATAAGAAGATGTAAGAGGATATAAAGGCTAAAGTGATAGAGGAATAATATAAGAGTATATATAATGCTTATATTAAACTTAAGAAACGAATGGTGAAATTCTTAAGTAAATTTGGTATTGAGAAAATTTTTAAGTGGATAGAAATCAAAATAATGTGAATAAAAGAAAATTGATATAGTTGGCAATCAATGGATATAAATACGTAGGATGTACGTATATTGTTTTATTCATATAGCATTTGATCCAGATTCGAGCATATAATTTCGAGATAGTTATAACGGTCCGAGTTAGGATTTTTCACTCGATTTTCGACGATGAACCATGGATATGGATTTTGATTGATTCTAGAAAATTCTCTATCATAGATGTGGTTATGCAAGGAAAATTACAGTTTCTGATCAAGAAACCAATTTTGAGTCCGCACTAGGAAATCGGGTGGACGATACTAGTCCGGAAGTGAAATTGTGTAATCGAGCGAGCGATCGGATTTGATATTGCGTACAAACGGTATATGTACATCGTACGGGCTTGATTGAATAGATATTGAAATTCTATAAAGAAGTCAATAAAATTGGGAAAGAGTTGGTTCTGTAGCTTTCAGAATTGAATTGCCAGAACGGATGTCTGGAATTCATTGTGTATTCCATATATCCCATCTAAGGGAATTTGTTCATAATTCCTCAATTGTTGCTAATCTAGTAGTTCAGGAATTGGAAGTTAAGTCGAATTTATCTGTGGTCAGGAATCCAGTTCGGATTGTTGATCATCGAGAGACAACTCTAGATAGTTTTGGGAAAACTTATCCGTATTCATGTTCAGATAGCTAGTGTTGTTTGTTAGGATAGACTGTTTGGTTGTTTGTTAATATATAAACGATATCTATGTTTGAATGGTTGGTATAATAGCTTTTTAAATTATCTTTGTTTTAAATTTCGGGGACGAAATTCTTTTAAGGGGGGAGGAATGTAACGACCCTGGATTTTTGGCCATGTTCATTTTAATAAATGTTTAATCTAAATTAAATAAAATGTAAATTGACCATATTAAAATGATTATGATTTGGAAATACTGCCAATTTATTTATTTAAATTGTATTTTAAAAAAAGGAAATTGGACTTTGGGAATTCAAAATAAAATCTTTTGATAATACTATATTAAAATTTATTTTATATAATTGAGTTAAAATACTTTACTTTGTTTACATCTGATAAATATACATATGAATAATAATGTTTAAAATTTAAAATAAATCCCTTTATAATATTTGTCTTATACCATTAAATTAAAATGTTTTACATTGCTAACATTTGATAGAAATATCTATAGATGATAATGTTTAGAATTAAAATCTAATTCTACTAATATAAAATATAAATGAAAAATATGAGTCAAACTTATGTAAATAATTTAAATAAAATACAAATGGAAATAAATAAAAAGATAAGTATAAATAAGTAAATCATATATATTGTACATAATTGAAATATTGTTAACTGATGTACAAATACATAATAAATTTAAGAACAAGGTATAGGATAAAATGAAGCATGACCAAGTGTTGCCTGCAAAACATAAAATAAACCTGACATATATGTATGTACATTATTCAATCTAGAAATTAACAATACATAAAGTATCTCCTTCTACAAGACACTAGTCTATCTGAAATGAATATGTGTATACAAGTATCTTCATGCAAGACCAAAGTCAAACTGAAAAAGTATTTTTCCAAATAAAAATAACAAGACAAATAGCTTCATATACAAGCCAAACATTTGCCTGCAAGTTGTAAATTTTCATACAAATATCTATATAGTATAAACATAATAATAATTATGTAAACATGTTATATGGCCAAGGCATTTATTGCCATCAGCTCAGCATGCATTTTGTCATATCAAATATGTATAAAAATCTTAATATGTTATAAACAATAAAAAGAAAACAATAGTCCAGTTAAAGCCTTCCCTCATACACACTTATTATCTTCTATATATAATTGTGTCATCCTTCTTTTTAGTTGGTTCGGGAAAAAAAAATATAAGAGAAACTTTGCTAACCAGAGAAAATAAGAACAAGGAAAAAAAGAAGCAGATTCAACTTGTATTCAAACTAAAGACAGTCAATCTCAAGACAGTTTCAGATAACCTACATCAATGCTTTTTGTTTACAGGAATTATGACAAGTGAGTAAACATCAAGATTTAAATTTTTAGTTTATTCAAATTCAATAAAGATGATTCATTTATTTATGGTATGGAATCAGTTTGACTTTTGAATATAAATCTGTAAATATTTGTGTTGTGCTCTGTTGCTTCTCTGTAGTTGATGCAGATTACATGGCTTGATCAAACACTCAAGTTATTCCTATTTAAATTTTTGTTAGGCTTGTTTTCTCAACATAACAAATTCTAAAAACATCAAACAAGATGCGAAAATTATCAGATAAATTTTCCATTGGAATCCGATCGATTTAGGGTTTCATGTTATGTTTTTGAACATGGCAAAAATATGACGAATTTGTCATCTCTGTGTGATCGAGCTTCACGCGAATCAGGAGGGTGGAAGCTGGACGTGTCGTCGTGGCGTGGGTTAATTTTGGGCATCTCCGGTGACCTCCACGGCGATCGCGAGCCGTTTGTTGATGGTCGTGTTTACATTTTTTCTAGCTGTAGGCAAATTTTTAGTTTCGACCTTTATTCGAATTTTGGATTTTTTTTCGATTAAGAGGATGGTTTGGGGTTTGTTGGAAGTAGCGCGAGTTGCCGGAGGTGCACCGAACCACCGTGCACGTGCACGGTGGCGTTGGAGGTGGGGTGTCGTGTCTGTGAACGGCGTGAGTGGTCGCCTCGGGTCGTGCTCGAGTGGAAATGGGGTTGGCTTCGAGTTTTATCGTGTGCGAGTTTGGGTTTCAGATGCTATTCATAATTTTGTTGAAACTTTAACTTACTATAAAAAAAATTAAAAGAGGAGGAAGAAGTTCGTGTACCTGGGTTGGTGACTCAGTGAATTGGAAGAACTACCCGAAGTAGCACTCGAGTTTCATCAGGAGAAATCTCGGGTTTTGGTTACTGCAGTTTGCAGTAAGGTTGTAGTTGAGCAAACTTGTTTTTTTTCAAATTTGTTTAAACACTTCGAGCTTATAAAATGTTTAAAGGTTAAGCTAAGGTTTTGTTCAAGTTTTAATTATTTAGTCGAAAGCTTAACGATGTTCTTAAACACTTAAATCATTTTAATTAAGAAATTAATTTAAATTAAGTATAAGTTAACCAATAATTATGGTTTGTAGTTAATACTATAATTGATTTTCAAAATAAAGAAAAGGGAGACTTTTAAAACGTTAATTAAGTTGAATGATTGATATCAATAAAAAAATTTCGAAAGTAATTAAGAACGTTTAACATTTTAAAACTTAATTAGAGTTTGGATTATGTAACTATTTTATGATAAATAAATAGTAATTAGCTACTTGAGTAAATAAATAAATGATTAGTAGTTAAGTAATTAAGAATAATTCAAACATAATTAGTGATGGATTATAAGTAAATAAATAACTGAAATTAACTACTTGAGTTAATTAATGAATGAATTAATAGTCAATTAATCAAGTAATTTAATCATGAATTAATATTTAACTAATCAAGTAATTTAATTATGAATAATAGTTAATTAATTTAGTAACTTGATTAAAAATTAATTAAGTAATTAGCAGATAATAATTGGATAATTAAGTTTCATTAGTAACCAATTAAAGATATTAATTAATGGATAAGGAATAGTAATTAAAATTAAACAACTTGATTTTTAGGTAATTAATTAAATAAATGAAATAAATAATTAATCGAATAATTAAGATTTAATAGTTGATTAAGAAATCATTAATTAGATAATTTGAAACAAAATAAGTAATTAATTGTTAATTAATGATTAATTAAACAATGATAAGTGATTAACTCTCAGGTAATTAATTAATTACAAATAAGACTTAAAGGTGACTGCTTACGGACTGTTGTGTAAGTAGGATATCTGATTGTGATATTTATTTGATGATATTCTATGTTGCTCTATGATATGTTGTGTTATATCTATGATGCTTGGATATGTTTTATCAGGGATAAATGCTATGCTAATTCAATATGTTGAATTTAAATTATTTAACTGTTAAGTTAATTAGATAACTTGGCCTTTAAAATGGCGTTTGGATTTCGATGAGACCGGGATCGGGTATCCAATTGATATTCCGAAAACCACATCGATCCAATTTAAACGTTAGGTTGTGAATTCTAAAATGAAGACCGAGATGGTGTTTTCAGAATGCAAGGGTTATCGTCGTTGACTCTGAGGATGATTCCAAAATGAGTGTGACAAGATAATGCCTTCGGTTTCGTTCGAACCCGGAACGAACTTGTATGGACTGAATGCTTTCAGCACATCGTCAGGCGGAATGAGCATTCTAAGTGGTATGTCCTATAAAGGTAATCGCAGCCTCAAGCCTCATCAACCAGGAATGGCTAAAACAAGGGAGATGCAGCAAGGTTTGGTGGGTCATGCCCAAGCAGGACAAGATATTTCCCCTGTCTAGATGTCCCTTTTTATTTCAGCTGTGTGGGCGGTTGCAAGCTACAACCGCGGGGGTTATCTTGTTTGGGACTGTTCAGTAAGGAATGGTTCCGGCCTTGTGTTGTAGGGGGTCAGGAGTAATCCTCGTACGGTGATCTAGGCCCCGTACTGTGACGGGCGGTACCCCAGTAGCCCTGCCATTGTTGGAAATCCATTTTCCCTACGAGACCCTACGGTTTTGATTTGTATTGCCCACTTTTGTGGCTAGTAGCTGGAATTTAATGAATGTAACAATTTCGGCTATTTTCTATTTACTTGAAAAACCTAGACACTATTATAATATCACTGGATTTCCTATGAAATACTTTGGTTGGCGTAAGGTAAAAACTTACCCGTATTTATTTGTGGGAAGTCTTACGTGATACTTTTATTTTCAAATGTTTTTCAAAGTTAAATAACTTTAAACCGTCTACTCATACCAGACACATGTCTGACCCGGAGTTTATATTTTGTTTTTCATAAACTCTTGGGTACTCAAATTTTTATGAGTAGCCAAGTGATAGGTTTTGGACCTTGATTTCTGGAGGAGCTTTGTAACGACCCAGAATTTTTAACAATTTAATTTGAAAATATTTAATTAATTTTAAATATTTGAATTATGGTTTAGCTTGAATTCCTAATATAACTTTGAATTTGGCGATTAAATTATAGAATTTAATCTATTGAAAGTTGAATAAAAATTTGATTCTTCAAGTTTAAGCTGATTAAAAATATTTCAAAGACTTGTAAAATTTATATTGATAATATTGAAGATAATCGAAGCTTTAGAATTGAATTTGAAACTGCTTTGTTCAGTTTTGAAATTTTAATCGTTTGAATCGATATTTAAAATAGCCTTCCAAGGCACAGTCTCGGAATTCGACGAAACCAGTTCCATTGGGTCCGTAATATTGAATTATTCTCGGATTTCAAATTTCGTATTTTTCTGAGTTGTTATGTGAGCACACGACGCATAAACGCATTGAAATTTAAGACGAATTCAATTTGAAATTTAAATTTAAATGGGTCAACGTCAGCACGTTTCCTTCCTTTAATCACGCACTTGAACCACGCCTAAAATCACGATACCAAATCATGTACACCATGCCTTCTTCCATTTTAATTTACCTCGTACCCTCCTTTCTCCCCTCAGTTCCAAATCAAAGAAAACGAAAAAAATAAACAATGGCCGACCCTCAATCTGAAAATTTGTTCGCGAATTCAAATTTAAATGGCCGCAGCCTCTTTAGTTTCTTGTCGTTCAAAAATAAAATTTGATGGCCGAGTATTTGTTTCGAAAACAAATCAAACAAAATCAATAATTCTCCTCCACCCCCAAATTCCAAAAATCTTCGGTCTCCTCTGGATACAAGTTCACAAAATTCGAATCACTCGCGATCAACATCGAGGCGCGCGAGGTTCAATAGTCGCGACGCGATTGATTGGGAGAGGTCGCGGTGACTTCGTGGTAGTGATGTTCGAGCGGCGATTCAAGGCGTTGGGTTAGGGCTTCGATCAAGCTCGAGGCGGCGGCGACAGCAAGCGGCGGCGCAAGTTGGGGGTGTGCACGTGAGCAGTTGAATTGGGAGTTGTCGGGGCTGCAAGATGATGGTGGGAAGTCGAGCACGGCATCGCGTGCGCGAGCTAGGGCTTGGGGTTTTGCGTACTGCTGCGTTCGACTCGTCGAAGAGTTTGGCAACGCTGGATTGTAGTCGAGGCAATGACGAAGTGGAGGGCTCGAACTCAACGAGGCCGAGAAGTCAGGTCAAGGATCTGAGACAGTTAGGTATATCTTTTTTAAAATTTAAAATTTAATTAATACATGTATATTTAAGTTAGATAAATATATACTTTGTAAAATAAATCTTATTTTTATTTAAACCTGAGAAAAAAAATAACATCAAAATAAATAATTACAGTTCAAGTGTGTGCTGTTTTATTTTTAAAATTTAATCATAGTTAAATGAAATTAGTTAAAATATAATTTTTGGGAAGAAAAAGAAATTTTATAATTAGTTGGATAAATTTAATTTAAAGGGTATTTGTTTAAGATTGAGAATATTGGTTTTAAATAAAATCACAAGTAAATTAAATTATCAAATAGAAGCTTGTAAAAAAAAATTTAAAAATGTTATTTTAAAATAAAATAACGGGTTAATTTAAAGTATTCAAATATTAATTAATTTGTGTAATATTTATATAAGGTTTAAACATAGGAATCTTTAAATGTTAAGGAGTTATTTAAAATTAGATTTTTGAAATATATAAATTATTTTAGTTAAAATAATTTATTAAAAAGGAATTTGTTAGAAAATTTAAACATAGAAGTGCAATTTATAAAGCTTACAGTGAAAATTGTTAGTTAATTAAATTTATTTAAATGAGAAAATGAATTTTTCGTCTAGTTCAAATATTTATAAATCGTATAATGTTTATATACAGTAAATGAAATTATCAAAGAAAATTTAGATTGAATAGAGATTATGTAAGGAAATTAGTTTAAAATTTAATTAAATTATTAAAACGATAATAAATTATTCGATCTGTTCGAATATTAATAAATTGTGTAAATATTTATACAAGGTATAAATCAAGAAAATCGAGTCAAGATGGAAAATGGATTGCTAATAAAAGCAAAGGTGAGAACTTCTCACTCAAAATTTTAAAGTTGGATTTGCAGTTATTTATTGATTGTTGTTTGGTTGTGATATTAGATATAGTAGGATATATCTATATATATAGCAATATATATATTTATTGGCATATGTATATATTGCAGTTGATTGATTTCCCGCATTGTATAGCGGATGAGATCCTATTGCGCCGCCTATTAAGCGGATAATATTTTATAAATCCCATATACCGCGATATTCCACCTCGAATTGGAATGGGTATTGTGCTAATGTCTGTGGATGCAGGGAAACAGGTTGGAGGGATCCAACTGGATTCCTCATAAATATTTATTTGATTCAGATATTGTGATATTTGATTGTTTATCATATTGATGTATGATATTGGAAAGTCGTGATTGACTATTTGATGTGTTGCGTCATCGGATCCAATTTTGAACTTTAAAAATAACGATTTTTATTTTTAAGGGATTTCTAAAGTGATTTTTGAAAGTATACGTTTATAAAATATTTTTGGAATTAATTCATCTTAAATAAATAAACGTTATAATTTTAATATTATAAAAATTATGATTTTTGAGAAATACAGTTAAAAGTTGGTTTTTGAAAATATGGGATTAATGATTTTATAAAATAGTTTAAACTGGGATTTCTGAATTTATTATCAAAAGTTTAAATATTGGATTTATGAAATTAGTTTATTTTGTAAATCTAAGAGAATGACGAAATTATAAAGGAGTTTAAAGACGTTTTAAAAGAATAATATAAATTGATCCATATAAAAGATTTATAAATTGATATTTATAAATTTAGAATATCTTGAAATTATAAAACGAGCTTTTATAAGTATTAGAATGAATTGTGAATGAATTTCATAAATGAATGAAATCTATAGGATTATAACGGTGAAGTTATAAATGGAATTTTATAAATAAAATTTATAAAGTTATTTAGGGAATAGATTTGGATAAATAAATGAATCTTATAAGTTATAAGATTTATAATTATGAAGTTTAAAGCAACGATTTTTGAAACAAATAAATTATAAGCATTTAACTTATAATATGGACTTTCGGTATATAATTGAGTTATAAATCGAATAGGTTAATAAAGGAAATTATAAGAGGAAATAGTTATAAAATAAATAGAAATGGAATTTATAAACATTGTTTTATAAATCCGCAACGACTTATTTTGATAAGTAATTTATTAATGGAGTTATATTCACGTTTTTAGACAGTGAATAATCCTTTAAAATAAAATGAATAGAAATGATAAAATTGGTTAACAAGTATATTCACGTTTTTGAATAGTGAATAATATGTTAAAGAAATGTTTTGGATGTGATGTTTTAAATAGAATTAAAACGATCTAAAGATGTTTTAAAATGTATTAACTATCGAAACCATAGATTTCAACATTCATTGTTGAAATAGACGTTTTCGAGAAATAGAATGAAATAGTGGACTATACACAGTTGTTATAGTAAATGATTTCTGAAAGGAAATATTTTGTATAGTATTGGGATTTATATATCTATTTTAATCTCGAATCCCTATACTAGTGATTTTGGGTTGTCGTAACGATGTTTTACGCAACATTCGTTTTGGCCCAAATAAATATGTTTAAGAGAATGATTTCCTTAAAGAATGAAATATATACTTAATTTTGATTAGAGTATATTGAATATTTTCCAAGTGTAGAAAATACAAAGACTTGTGAATTACTTATAAATAAATAAATATGGAAATGTTTTTCCAATATTAGGTGAATATTTTGAATTTGTCTTTTTGAAGATAATTATAAAATGAATATTAGAAATCGAATGGAAATCGTATATTCATAAATATTTTGGAATGTAAATTCACTATGGAATTTATAAATGAAAAGGGGGAAATTGTTTAAAAATAAATATTGATTTATTTTTGAAGAATGGAAAATATATATCTTGTAAAGATATTTTTGGAAAATAAATAATTTGGAAAATTATTTGGAATCTGGTGATGTTGTGCATATCCATTGATAGTTCAATAACCGACTATCAATATTTACCTTTAAAATAGGTATTTGTTGTGATTTGCTTGAAATTGAATGCCACACTTATTTTTTTTTTAAATAAGCGCTCACTATTCGGGTTAACCGGGAAAGGACCTTAGGGTCGTATAACCCATTCCGAATATGTGATACGTCGTTATGAATTGCATTTGAAGACCGGTGTTGAAGACCGGATATTTTCGAAAACGAAAGGGTTTCTTGTTGATTGTCTCTGCACTGGCTGATCCCCGGTATAGAGATCTCCATATGTGATGGGAAATCCGGACGTGATTAGAAATTATCTGGATTGCAAGGACTTCGTTGTAAGTGCCTTCGGTTCTGTTCGATCCCCGAACAGACTTGTATGGATTGTGTGTCTGACATTACAAATTGAGATATAAAGCTTATTTCTTTCAAATATATTTCTGTTGGTGGCGGAGAATTTATTCTCTTAGCTTAACACCCTTCTCCGAGACATACGAGCTCAGAGGTTACATAGCTGAAGGTTATCAGCAATATATTCCCAATTTGGTAATGTGACATGCTGAGTGTTGCTGTGAAATGATCATTGTGTTGATCATTTGTGATAGGATCATTTGTTTGATCGTTTATCTTTGTGATCATTTCTATGATCATTTGTTGACCCAAAGCACAGCTTTTGTATAAAGCGTGGCTTTGTGGACGAGACTTCGTCGAGCCTCACACCCCGAAATGGTCAAAACAGGAAAGATGCGGCAAGGTTATGAGGGGTAGCTCCCTTTAGGGTATGTGCATTTCCTTCTGGAAAAGGGTGGTATCATGGTATGGAGCCCAGATACTTACTCATGTTGAAACACTTATTATTATGGTGTGATGTTGATGACGAGCGCTCGGTTAAAGGTCCCAAAGGGCCGGGGGATGGCATACTCGTATCAGTAGTTACCCAGTTAGGGGTAACCCGACCTTGTGTTGGCAGAGATCCGGTTTGGTTCTCGGGGACGTCCTTCCAGAGGCGTTCTCATGTGGCAATGGAAAGTTCCTTGGCCTGACCATTTATTGGAAATCCAAAGAAACAATACGATCTTGTACGGTTTTAATTGTAGAACCTGCTTCCTCAGGAGGTAGCTATAGTAGGCATAATATAATGGTACATATGCTGGCTAAGATTTATATTCTACTTTCGAAATGTTTTCTACACTATGCACTAATAATAATATCAAAATTGATTTGATTTTTCGTAGTAAGCATCTTTGACTAACATAAGAAGAAATCTCCTCCAAGTCTGCGTTTGCATTGTGTGTGTGGTGGGAGGTCTTATGGTAGTCTCATTTTTAAAACCATTTCGAATTGAATGAAAAAAATATTCCTCTATTTGATTTTAAAAAAAAAATAAACTGTTTTGAGTTCCCACACCAGTCACATGACTGACTCGGAGTTTATTGTTTTCCTTCCTAAACTCTGGGTGCCCACCAATTTCCACACGGGCAGTCAAGAGTTAAGGTTTATCAGGATATTCTAGAATTTAGGAGTTGCAGGAGGCAAGCTGGATGGCATGAAGTATTACTAGTATATAGTATTTATTTTTCCGCTGTTTGTTGTTGTTTGTTGTTATACACTCTGATGATATGATGTAATGAAATGTAATGTAATGTAATAACTGATATAGTTCTTTGTTTAAAGATTATTTATTTATCTATTATATGTTGTTCCGCTGCGAATTGTGAGATTCTGATGTTGTTCTGTTATTTCTTTCCGTTCTATTTTCTATCTTTTCTCTCTTCTTCTACCTCTTTCTTCTTCTTAAACCCTAACTATTCGGTTTTTCGGCAACGAAAAATCGCGTACATTACATTTGGTATCGGAGCATATGGTTAAGCGACAACCATGGTTCTGTTGGGTGTTACTCATTAGAGATAGAGTCAGCAGTTCTCTAGAATGAGTTTGAGTGTAATAATAGATATGAGCGCGTATTTGTTAGTGAATATAAAATTGTTTTTGAATCGGGTGAATAAGATAATTTTGCCCAAAACTATTTTTTTTGTATGGAAAAGAAATGATTTTCTATGAATTATTTGAGTATATGGTTGCATGGTTGTTAGGAAGTAATAATATTAAATTATTATCATTAGTATGTGGAATTAAATAAGAAATAAAATGGATTGAATTCAAGTAAACTAACTTGATAAATTATTAATTCATGGACTAATGAATTGGAATTTGAATTAGTTAAATTAAAGTTTAGTCGTGAGCTAAATTTGAAGATAAATTTGAATTGTATATAAATTCAATTAAGTAAAAGAAATAAATTAAAATTCCCTTTGTTAGTAATTAAGTAAATTCAAGATGAATTGAATATGGAAATTGAAATTTAAAATGAATAAGTGAATGTACTAATTGAATTAAATTAGTAAATGGAATAGATTTGAAATGGTTTGAATGAAATCTGTTTGGTTAATAAAATAAACCGAATAAAAATATGAAATGCAAATTGAACTGGAGTAGAATTAAAATAAATTGAATTGGTATCAATTTAAATTAGTTATAAACTAGAATGGATATTCTATTAAGTGAATATCATTAAATTTGCATAGAAATAATTGCCGTTTGACACAAACAAGATATATGAGTTAATGAAAGCAAATAAAATTGATTTTTGAATCAATTAAAATGGTATGAATTCGTTTTGCTTAGAAATGAATAGGATGAATAAAATGAGTTGTAAACCACTTGATTTAATGGAAATGTCATGTGAATTAGTCGTAAGCGACTAAAGATGAATTGAAACCATATGTATTGCTAATGGAATTTATCTTGAATGTATTGCTAATGAAATCTATATATTTGTTATTGAAAATGAATGGAATGTTAATAGATTTCTTATATTTGTCACTGACGTGTTTAAACTAAGTAAGTACAGGTTCAGCGAAGTCGTTGGGCTGGATTTGATCGTGCTAATAAGCTAATAATTAGCCGCTTTGCTTAAAAATGCTAATAAGGTACACCTACGCAATAAAAATAGGAAATATGAACTGTTTTTTTTTTGTTTTTCGACCGTGTGGGTCGATGTATACATATTTATACATATTGTAAAATTACAAAAGCTCCTCCGTACAAAGGAGACTCTACCAAAATTTTCCGTGAATTTTGGGAGTTAGAATTTTTTTGAAAATTGTTGGAAAATTTTAGTTAACGACAAATCGATTTCGAAATTTGCAAATTGAAACTAATTTAAAGTAGTAATATGAATTAGTAAATGAAAGTAAATCGTTAGAATTCAATATTTAGAATTGTGAATTGAATTCGAATAGAATTTAAATTATGAATTGAATTCAAATGGAATTGAAATTGTGAATTGAATTCAAATGAGATTGAAATATAAAATTGAATGAAAATAAATATGTAACTTCAATAGTGAAGTAAAGATGTATAAGAAGCATATATTGGAAATTTTGTAATGGAATTGGCAAAATGATTTAAATGTTGGAATTGGATATTATGACTAGCAGGATATACAGGTGTATTAAAAAGAAATGGAATTGGGATTTTGATTTCAAAGATAAAATTGAATTGCTCGACAAAAAGGTACGTATTTCAATTTCAGTATGAAATTTGGTGATTTTCTTCTCCAGCCACTTGGCTTTCTCTTTTCTTTTTGATTCTGAGAGGCCGTGGTGCCATTTTGTAGTCGTACCGAGCTAGCCGCGCAAAGGAGACGCTGGCGAAATTTTTCGAAAATTTAGGGTGTTAGAAAATTTTTGAGAAATTTTGAAAGTTTGAAATTTGAATTTAAATTTAAATTTGAATTTTGAAGTAAACAATATTGTTTGGAACCTATAATTGAAGTTGGAAAGCTAGTTGAAATGATAATGAATCTCTAGTAAAAAGATTTAGGTTAGTAAGTTGATAAAACTATTTGGATTGTGAAAATAATAGACGGGATAGGGGCATTCTTCCTAACTTGTAATTTCGGGACGAAATTCTTTTAAGGGGGGAAGATTGTAACGACCCAGAATTTTTAACAATTTAATTTGAAAATATTTAATTAATTTTAAATATTTGAATGATGGTTTAGCTTGAATTCCTAATATAACTTTGAATTTGGCGATTAAATTATAGAATTTAATCTATTGAAAGTTGAATAAAAATTTGATTCTTCAAGTTTAAGCTGATTAAAAATATTTCAAAGACTTGTAAAATTTATATTGATAATATTGAAGATAATCGAAGCTTCAGAATTGAATTTGAAACAGCTTTGTTCATTTTTGAAATTTTAATCGTTTGAATCGATATTTAAAATAGCCTTCCGAGGCACAGTCTCGGAATTCGACGAAACCAGTTCCATTGGGTCCGTAATATTGAATTATTCTCGGATTTCAAATTTCGTATTTTTCTGAGTTGTTATGTGAGCACACGACGCATAATCGCATTGAAATTTAAGACGAATTCAATTTGAAATTTAAATTTAAATGGGTCAACGTCAGCACGTTTCCTTCCTTTAATCACGCACTTGAACCACGCCTAAAATCACGATACCAGATCGTGTACACCATGCCTTCTTCCATTTTAAATTACCCCGTACCCTCCGTTCTCCCCTCAGTTCCAAATCAAAGAAAACGAAAAAATAAACAATGGCTGCCCCACAATCTGAAAATTTGTTCGCGAATTCAAATTTAAATGGCTGCAGCCTCTTTAGTTTCTTGTCGTTCAAAAACAAAATTTGATGGCCGAGTATTTGTTTCGAAAACAAATCAAACAAAATCAGTAATTCTCCTCCACCCCCAAATTCCAAAAATCTTCGGTCTCCTCTAGATACAAGTTCACAAAATTCGAATCACTCACGATCAACATCGAGGCGCGCGAGGTTCAATAGTCGCGACGCGATTGATTGGGAGAGGTCGCGGTGACTTCGCGGCAGTGATGTTCGAGCGGCGATTCAGGGCGTTGGGTTAGGGCTTCGATCAAGCTCGAGGCGGCGGCGACAGCAAGCGGCGGCGCAAGTTGGGGGTGCGCATGCGAGCAGTTGAATTGGGGGTTGTCGGGGCTGCAAGATGATGGTGGGAAGTCGAGCACGGCATCGCATGCGCGAGCTAGGGCTTGGGATTTTGCGTACTGCTGCGTTCGACTCGTCGAAGAGTTTGGCAACGTTGGATTGTAGTCGAGGCAATGACGAAGTGGAGGGCTCGAACTCAACGAGGCCGAGAAGTCAGGTCAAGGATTTGAGGCAGTTAGGTATATCTTTTTTTAAAATTTAAAATTTAATTAATACATGTATATTTAAGTTAGATAAATATATACTTTGTAAAATAAATCTTATTTTTATTTAAACCTGAGAAAAAAAATAACATCAAAATAAATAATTACAGTTCAAGTGTGTGCTGTTTTATTTTTAAAATTTAATCATAGTTAAATGGAATTAGTTAAAATATAATTTTTGGGAAGAAAAAGAAATTTTATAATTGGTTGGATAAATTTAATTTAAAGGGTATTTGTTTAAGATTGAGAATATTGGTTTTAAATAAAATCACAAGTAAATTAAATTATCAAATAGAAGCTTGTAAAAAAAATTTAAAAGTGTTATTTTAAAATAAAACAACTGGTTAATTTAAAGTATTCAAATATTAATCAATTTGTATGATATTTATACAAGGTTTAAACATAGGAATCTTTAAATGTTAAGGAGTTATTTAAAATTAGATTTTTGAAATATATAAATTATTTTAGTTAAAATAATTTATTAAAAAGGAATTTGTTAAAAAATTTAAACATAGAAGTGGATTTGCTTACAGTGAAAATTGTTAGTTAATTAAATTTATTTAAATGAGAAATTGAATTTTTCGTCTAGTTCAAATATTTATAAATCGTATAATGTTTATATATAGTAAATGAAATTATCAAAGAAAATTTAGATTGAATAGAGATTATGTAAGGAAATTAGTTTAAAATTTAATTAAATTATTGAAACGATAATAAATTATTCGATCTGTTCGAATATTAATAAATTGTGTAAATATTTATACAAGGTATAAATCAAGAAAATCGAGTCAAGATGGAAAATGGATTGCTAATAAAAGCAAAGTGAGAACTTCTCACTCAAAATTTTAAAGTTGGATTTGCAGTTATTTATTGATTGCTGTTTGGTTGTGATATTAGATATAGTAGGATATATCTATATATATAGCAATATATATATTGGCATATGTATATATTGCAGTTGATTGATTTCCCGCATTGTATAGCGGATGAGATCCTATTGCGCCGCCTATTAAGCGGATAATATTTTATAAATCCCATATACCACGATATTCCACCTCGAAGTGGAATGGATATTGTGCTAATGTCTGTGGATGCAGGGAAATAGGTTGGAGGGATCCAACTGGATTCCTCACAAATATTTATTTGATTCAGATATTGTGATATTTGATTGTTTATCATATCGATATATGATATTGGAAAGTCGTGATTGACTATTTGATGTGTTGCGTCATCGGATCCAATTTTGAAGTTTAAAAATAAGGATTTTGATTTTTAAGTGATTTCTAAAGTGATTTTTGAAAGTATACGTTTATAAAATATTTTTGGAATTAATTCATCTTAAATAAATAAACGTTATAATTTTAATATTATAAAAATTATGATTTTTGAGAAATACAGTTAAAAGTTGGTTTTTGAAAATATGGGATTAATGATTTTATAAAATAGTTTAAATTGGGATTTCTGAATTTATTATAAAATTTTAAATATTTGATTTATGAAATTTGATTATTTTGTAAATCTAAGAGAATGACGAAATTATAAAGGAGTTTAAAGACGTTTTAAAAGAATAATATAAATTGATCCATATAAAAGATTTATAAATTGATATTTATAAATTTAGAATATCTTGAAATTATAAAACGAGCTTTTATAAGTATTAGAATGAATTGTGAATGAATTTCATAAATGAATGAAATCTATAGGATTATAACGGTGAAGTTATAAATGGAATTTTATAAATAAAATTTATAAAGTTATTTAGGGAATAGATTTGGATAAATAAGTGAATCTTATAAGTTATAAGATTTATAATTATGAAGTTTAAAGTAACGATTTTGTAAACAAATAAATTATAAGTATTTAACTTATAATATGGAATTTCGGTATATAATTGAGTTATAAATCGAATAGGTTAATAAAGGAAATTATAAGAGGAAATAGTTATAAAATAAATAGAAATGAAATTTATAAACATTGTTTTATAAATCCGCAACGACTTATTTTGATAAGTAATTTATTAATGGAGTTATATTCACGTTTTTAGACAGTGAATAATCCTTTAAAATAAAATGAATAGAAATGATAAAATTGGTTAACAAGTATATTCACGTTTTTGAATAGTGAATAATATGTTAAAGAAATGTTTTGGATGTGATGTTTTAAATAGAATTAAAACGATCTAAAGATGTTTTAAAATGTATTAACTATCGAAACCATAGATTTCAACATTCATTGTCGAAATAGACGTTTTCGAGAAATAGAAGGAAATAGTGGACTATAACACAGCTGTTATAGTAAATGATTTCCGAAAGGAAATATTTTGTATAGTATTGGGATTTATATATCTATTTTAATCTCGAATCCCTATACTAGTGATTTTGGGTTGTCGTAACGATGTTTTACGCAACATTCGTTTTGGCCCAAATAAATATGTTTAAGAGAATGATTTCCTTAAAGAATGAAATGTATACTTAATTTTGATTAGAGTATATAGAATATTTTCCAAGTGTAGAAAATACAAAGACTTGTGAATTACTTATAAATAAATAAGTATGGAAATGTTTTTCCAATATTAGGTGAATATTTTGAATTTGTCTTTTTGAAGATAATTATAAAATGAATATTAGAAATCGAATGGAAATCGTATATTCATAAATATTTTGGAATGTAAATTCACTATGGAATTTATAAATGAAAAGGGGGAAATTGTTTAAAAATAAATATTGATTTATTTTTGAAGAATGGAAAATATATATCTTGTAAAGATATTTTTGGAAAATAAATAATTTGGAAAATTATTTGGAATCTGGTGATGTTGTGCATATCCATTGATAGTTCAATAACCGACTATCAATATTTACCTTTAAAATAGGTATTTGTTGTGATTTGCTTGAAATTGAATGCCACACTTATTTTTTTTTTTAAATAAGCGCTCACTATTCGGGTTAACCGGGAAAGGACCTTGGGGTCGTATAACCCATTCCGAATATGTGATACGTCGTTATGAATTGCATTTGAAGACCGGTGTTGAAGACCGGATATTTTTGAAAACGAAAGGGTTTCTTGTTGATTGTCTCTGCACTGGCTGATCCCCGGTATAGAGATCTCCATATGTGATGGGAAATCCGGACGCGATTAGAAATTATCCGGATTGCAAGGACTTCGTTGTAAGTGCCTCCGGTTCTGTTCGATCCCGGAACAGACTTGTATGGATTGTGTGTCTGACATTACAAATTGAGATATAAAGCTTATTTCTTTCAAATATATTTCTGTTGGTGGCGGAGAATTTATTCTCTTAGCTTAACACCCTTCTCTGAGACATACGAGCTCAGAGGTTATATAGTTGAAGGTTATCAGCAATATATTCCCAATTTGGTAATGTGACATGCTGAGTATTGCTGTGAAATGATCATTGTGTTGATCATTTGTGATAGGATCATTTGTTTGATCGTTTATCTTTGTGATCATTTCTATGATCATTTATTTACCCAAAGCACAGCTTTTGTATAAAGCGTGGCTTTGTGGAAGAGACTTCGTCGAGCCTCACACCCCGAAATGGTCAAAACAGGAAAGATGCGGCAAGGTTATGAGGGGTAGCTCCCTTTAGGGTATGTGCATTTCCTTCTGGAAAAGGGTGGTATCATGGTATGGAGCCCAGATACTTACTCATGTTGAAACACTTATTATTATGGTGTGATGTTGATGACGAGCGCTCGGTTAAAGGTCCCAAAGGGCCGGGGGATGGCATACTCGTATCAGTAGTTACCCAGTTAGGGGTAACCCGACCTTGTGTTGGCAGAGATCCGGTTTGGTTCTCGGGGACGTCCTTCCAGTGGCGTTCTCATGTGGCAATGGGAAGTTCCTTGGCCTGACCATTTATTGGAAATCCAAAGAAACAATACGATCTTGTACGGTTTTAATTGTAGAACCTGCTTCCTCAGGAGGTAGCTATAGTAGGCATAATATAATGGTACATATGCTGGCTAAGATTTATATTCTACTTTCGAAATGTTTTCTACACTATGCACTAATAATAATATCAAAATTGATTTGATTTTTCGTAGTAAGCATCTTTGACTAACATAAGAAGAAATCTCCTCCAAGTCTGCGTTTGCATTGTGTGTGTGGTGGGAGGTCTTATGGTAGTCTCATTTTTAAAACCATTTCGAATTGAATTAAAAAAATATTCCTCTATTTGATTTTAAAAAAAAATAAACTGTTTTGAGTTCCCACACTAGTCACATGACTGACTCGGAGTTTATTGTTTTCCTTCCTAAACTCTGGGTGCCCACCAATTTCCACACGGGCAGTCAAGAGTTAAGGTTTATCAGGATATTCTGGAATTTAGGAGTTGCAGGAGGCAAGCTGGATGGCATGAAGTATTACTAGTATATAGTATTTATTTTTCCGCTGTTTGTTGTTGTTTGTTGTTATACACTCTGATGATATGATGTAATGAAATGTAATGTAATGTAATAACTGATATAGTTCTTTGTTTAAAGATTATTCATTTATCTATTATATGTTGTTCCGCTGCGAATTGTGAGATTCTGATGTTGTTTTGTTATTTCTTTCCGTTCTATTTTCTATCTTTTCTCTCTTCTTCTACCTCTTTCTTCTTCTTAAACCCTAACTATTCGGTTTTTCGGCAACGAAAAATCACGTACGTTACAAGCTTGGAGCAGGAGTTTCCAGACGTATGTAGCTATTTATCTAGTGCCGCTGTGTTAGTTGATGTATGATGTACCTCTGATGTATATGGTGATAGTTGTATGTATAACTGTCATGTGTATTAATATTCTATAACTCTGATATATGTAAACTATGTAATAGTATGTGATATATCATATTTTGTTCCGTTCCGCTGTGAGATTCTGATATTGTTGTTCTTTCTTTTCTTTTCTTTTCTATTTCTATCCCTTTCTTTATTAATGATGATACATCTTTCTGGTAGTAGAAGGGCGGGTTGTCACAATTTGTAAACTAATATTTAAAATTTAAATGTTTTATATATTGTGTTGTTTGAGTTATTGATGTTGAATTGGGTTTCTGATCGATTCGTCTGATCAACGCTATCGATGGGATTTCTAAAACACTTTGACAGAACAAACCGACACAATATTATTTTAAAATTTGGTTAATGAAATAAATTTTGATATAAGTAAATTTATGGAACTTAATAAATTGATTTAAATTGATCATTTGAAATGATAATACTTGATTTATCATTTATTGTTCTATAAATGAATTTATAAATAGCTATTTATAAATTCATTTTGGAACGGAAAAGAGTTAAAACAAGAAATTTGAGAATTTAATTTCCGATGGTTTCAAACCTTGTGTTTAAATTTTTAAAATGGGTATATTATTTAAAGTATTTTCTAATAGAAATTTGTTCCAAGAAATTTTAAAGTTTAAAATTAGTGCTCTTCTCTTTGTCGCTGGAAAATAACTTCGGTGATGACCGCGGCATCATCGACGTTCATTTCCTGAGTTTCGAAGTGAAGAGACCGTTCTGTAGTCTTGCTACAGCTTTGTTTTGGGAAATTTAATTGATTTAAATTTTTAAAACAAGACTGGATTTATAATATATATAGATGATTTAAGTTTGATTTGACATATTATATGTATATGTATATATATATATATTTAATTATCTCTAAATGCTTTGAAGGAATCAGAAATTTTATTCTTATACTTTATCTTAAAGAATCATTTCAATTATAAAAAGAAAATCAAAATTTTAGGTAAATGATTCAAACTTGAGATGAGGGAATTAGAAAGTTTTATTTGTATAATATAATTGCATTCAAATATAACTTGCCTTAATTTTATAAGTTAACAATGTAATTGGATAATATACAATATAAAAAGATTTTATAAATAAAATTTGAATGGTTAAAATAAATGTTATACACTTAAATTTTAGTTATAAAATGATTAACAGGAGTAAATAGAATAAAAGGTTAATTGAATAATTTACAATATGAAATGATGATTAATGGAACTAACAATAAATTAAAGCAGTTATAATAAGAGTAAGTATAAATGGCATAGATGATAAAGTATATTGGGAGGAATAAATTTGAATTTTAATTTAGAAATAAAGAAGAATTAAATTTATTAAGTACATTATGGGTATAATAAATGATTAAAATTTTCAAACCCATGGTTTTAAAATTGTTAATTTAAGATGATTAGATAATAAGATAATGAAATTTGAGATAATTAAAGATTTATTTAACTTATGAAAAAAAAAATAAGTTGAATTTTCCATGGTTTCAAAATTTATTCCCTTATTTTGTTTTTTCAAACTATCTTTTTATTGTCCTTATTATTCTTATCTTCCTACAGACTGGTATAGACATCTTTCGATAATCTTTCTGATTAGAAATAATCTTTGATAATCTTTGGTACTCATTTTGAATTTGAGCACTGCTTTCCATCCACAGACCGTCGGTCAAGCGGAAATAGTGAATCAGATTCTAAAGGATCTTTACGTGCTTGTGTTCCTGATTCTGGAGGATCTTGGAAATATCACATCCACCTTGTTAAACTTACCTATAACAACAGTTATCAAGTATAATCTCAATCTTCTTGTTACCTTGTCTTAATCTTATTTCATCTCTATCTTTTTCTGTGCTTTCATGTTCCTCATTCCTTTTCGGGGACGAAAAGTTTTGAGGGGGGGAGAGTGTAACAACCCTAGATTTTTGTATATTATTTAAATTGGACTTTCTTTTATTTTTAAATTATTTTAAATTTGTTTTATTTCAAACATTCCATTTTTAAATATAAATGATGATTTTAAGTGATTTATAGTCAAATTAGTATAATTTGAATATTTTACTGTAAAGTGAATTTCTGGTCAAACTGTTCAAACTTTGACTTTTAAACTTCAAATTTAAATTATTTTAAATCCTAAATTTTATCTTTTATTACGAAAATAGATGTAATAACATGAATACTACTTTTCGTTTCATTGAAAACGGATTTAAAATGTGAATGTTATGTAATTTTCAATATTGAGTGTAATTTGATTTGTTTAGCAATTTTGTTTATTTTAAACTATATAAATTACATTTTCTTTGTCATATTTTATTTCAATATGTGTTAATATGTTATTTTATGTATATTTTGTTCTTTTATTATTTTTAAAGTGATAATATAATTTTTATAAAGTTTATTTGAATTTATTTCAATTTATTAAGCCTAGCTTCTATTTTTCTGCTATTTTTTTCTTTTAAACTTTATTTAATTAAAATTTATTTATTTATTTTTGTGAATTCATTTTTATTTTGTGTTGTTATCTTTATTTATAAATACTTTTCAAGTACATAAAAAATTTCCAAATTTCATTGCATTTATGTTTCATATTTTCAAGACTAGTTGCAATTTTTGCTGTTTTATTTAATTAAATATAATTAATAATTAATTAATTTATTTTTGTTTATTTGCTAAATTTTCGTACTTTTTCTGAGTTTATATATATATATTTCAGTTATATAAAATTAGAAAAAGAAAATATAGGAAATTCGAAGAGTTTTAAACTTTTGAAATTCCTAAGTCCTTTTGCATTCCGTCCTTTCACTTTCCCAACTCCTTTCTTCAATGCTTGGCTGTACCTTTACTCCACCTTTCATCCCGTTTCTCCTTTCCATTTTCACGAAAATTTTATCATCTCTCAAGAGAGAAAAAACTCATGGCCCTCCTCTTGTTGAAGCTTGGTAAAAATTTATTCTTTCTTCCTTGTTTTCTATGTTTTTTCTATTGAATTTGCACATGCTCTTTATCTTCATAGCTTTGTTCCTCCACCTCCAAGCTTTGGCTGACCACCACCACCCCCTTCCTATGACCATCAAAATCCACCTAAACTATCACTAACCATCACATGTTGCCAAGCCTAGTCTAGAATTGTCATCTCCTCCTGCTACCACCTCTTGCTGCCACAACCTCCAGCACCACCACCTCTGACCTGACCTCCACCCTCTTCCACACCACCCACCACCACCTGAGCATCAGGCCGAGCCCAAATGACCTCTGGCCGAACCATAATATAGCCTAGTTGTGATGATTTTTAGCCTTATACACCTAGTTATGCACCTAGATCACAACCACCTTCAAACCCATGTGTAGGCCGACCCTTTGCACACACAAACCAAACCTAATTCCCTGTGTTAGCTAAGCTTAGTCATTGCACAACTGAAGTACCTGAGGTAGAGAGCAAGTGAATGCAAATGTTTATGGTTTTGGGTGTTGAATTATATGTTGTTTGATGATAAATGTGTGTTGTAACTTATGTATGCATTGTATTGTTTGTGTAATTGTTTTCAAGGGATATAGCTTTGGCTCTCCACTCTATAGTCTTGTCCATAGTTTCATGCCTTTGTTGTGTCAGTATCTATGCTTTGGTGTCGATCTCCAGTTTTGAACATGTGAGTAATTCTCACCAGACGATTTGTACTTATATAACTAGTAAACTGATCCCTTTTGAATCTGTAAAATGCATTATCTTGTTACACCTGCTATATTATGATTATATGACGTTCACCCATGCTTAAACACCTGTTATAACATTTGTTACTGTTATATTATGTTTTTCTGTTATTTTTTTATCAGTTTATCACACTGCAAGTTCCCTTTAGATTAGAATCACTATGGGTTGAAATGATACATACCCGAACGGACTTTAGAATAAGGGAAAATCGTTATGGGCTGAAATGATAGGCCTGAATGATTTTCAATTACTTTCATTTACTTGGGACTGCAGGTTTGAAATGATAAAACCTAGATTTTTCTTTGTAAATTACGGGTTGAAATGATATATTACCCGTATCACTTTACCTAGCGTAGAAAATTATATACAGACCCGTAGTTAAAATATGTTTTTCTAAAAAATTTAAAATATTTTAGAATTGTAAATATTACTATATTTTGATTTAGAATTAATTAAAAATAATTTTTCTAAAAGTATTATTGATTTTCTGGAAATTTATAAGTTAAATAAATTATGGAAAAGTTAGAAAATCTGAATGTAAGTTATTTTGGAAATTTTGATTTAATTATAATTGGAAATTAAATTAAATATGAAATTATGATAAATTTATGATAATTTGAATTTAAAATAAATTTAAAGTTATTTTATAATATATTAACGATTTTCGAATAAAGTTAAAATGTGAAATGAATGATTATTAAAGTTAAAATTTTGAAACATAACCAAAATGGGAATTTGTGAATTTGGCTTAAAAGTGAATATTAAGTTAAGTAAATAAATTTGAGATTAAGTTATATTTTGAAATTTTAAAATTAAGTGTTAATTTGAAATTTAATTCAATGAATTTGAAATTTAATGTTGAAATTTAATAAGTGAATTATTAGTAAATTTTGATTTTTGAATGGAAATTTAACTTTATAAAATCATGAACTTAAGGAAAATTAAATGTTGTTTATAAATGTGAAAATGTATGATTTTATAAGTAAAAAAGTTTTAAATAAAAATATAATTGGTTGTGAAATTATATTGAATATTTGAAGTTAATTAACTGCATTTTTGAAATGATATTAATTGCAATGTAAATGATATTACATCATTTGTAAATGCTGTAGTTGATGATAATGAACTAAAAAGCTAAATTGAATTAAAGGCTATTATAGCAATTTTTGTAAGTGCTATAATTGTTGAATTTAACTAAGTTTATTTGAAATTTAAGTAAACCCTATGACATCATTTTTAAAATCTGTCTTTAGTTAAGTTGAACTGTTTTGAATGTAACTTTCCGTAACATTTTCTAAATGCTGCGAAAAGTGAATTTTCACTGTTTTGATAAACTTAAGTGAATAAATGAACTTTGAAAGTTGAAAATTTTAGAAATTTAATAATTTAATTATTAAATATAATAAATTCATTTTAATGATTAAAAATGATTTTTGAAATATAAACTGTTTTGAAATGTGAATTGAAATGGTATTTTAAATTGAATAAAATGAATAATGATTTGAAATGAATGAGATTTTGAAAAGATATGATATTTTAATACATTAAAATGATTTGAAATGAATGTAGTTTTGTAAAGATATGATATTTTGATATATTGAAATGATTTGGAATGATTTAATCTTTATTTTGATAAAGATTTGGATTGAAATGATATTTTATTTTAAAGTATAAAATATTGTTTTAAAGTTATAACTACGGGTTATAATAACGATTGGTTGGCAAAGAGACCGGGATCGGATATGGGCATACTCTCTGTCGATACCGAAAACCACTTTGACTAACCGTGTACGCGGTGGAGATTCCAGAATGAAGTAGGTTGGTGGCGACGTTCTTGAGGTATATTACGTGGACCCGACTCCCGTGAGTTGGCATAAGGTGGCTAAAACAGGAGCGATCTCAGGCCAAAAGGGGTAGCTCCTCTGGTCAGACACATTCCTTTGATACTATACTCTTACTTATGATTGATTAGATGGCCATCCTCCGATTTTGATATGGGAGTGTGTTCCGAGGTGGGCGTATGTGGCTGCTGTGTTACCACCAGCTCATGTGCGTAATTGGTATATCTACCCCCGCATTGCCTTGTGTGCCGTGTCACCTACCATATCGAGCCTTTACTACGAGTTTGTTTTTCTCCCGTGGCCCATGGAGTATTTAGGGTAGTCTCTCGGAGATATGCTGATACTGGATGGACTAGTGGTACTATTATGTGTGAATGGTGATATGGATAGCCCGGAATGCTATTTAAAAGTATGTTTATTTTACTGTAGACATTATTATAATAGCGAAATATTACTACATAGTAAATAGTTTAACGGATCCTTAGAGGATGGGTGGTCCCAGGCATCCTTTAAGTTACTTGTACCTTATTACAGTTCACTTGAGTTGGTTTGCATTATATAAGTATATATTGTCCTGACTCGAGTGTTTGTATTTTTATTTACGCTCGGGTCAACCTAAGTTATTCGCAGATTTGGATTCCACTTTCTGGAGATTGGAACGCTGGAGATCATCTGCTTGTCTAGTTTTATCTATTCCAGTTCTGTTGTTCTATTCAGCTTGTACTTGGTTATCATCTAGAGACTTCTGTTGTACTTTATTTATTCTGTTGTATTTTATTTAACTCTGATATATTTTCATAGTAGCTTCATGAACTACTATCTCTTTTACATCCACTGCATTTCTTACTCTGTGCCTGTGTTCTGTGATTTTATTTACTGTATATTCTGAGATTTGCCAAATTTTATTTACAACGTGGTATTTTGAGCAATTCAAGTCCGACATGTGCGGATGCGAATGGTTGAAAATATCGGGTTGTTACACATACATACATATACATATATTATTTATTTATTAAGGTAAAATTAGATTTTAAAATAAATTCTTTAAAATTTATATAAGTATAAACAATAGAAAATGAATAAATAAAAATATAAACTATATATATATTAGACTAAAATTGGAAAATATAATAAAAAGTTTAATATACTCTTTTGAAATTTTACATAAATGAACATTTAAAACATATGTTAATTTAAATTTAGAAAAAATATATAAAACATATATATAGATATGTAAAACTAAATTGAGATTATATATAAATACATATTAAATATCATAATTAGCATGCAAATGACAAGTGTAACCATTTTAAAATGCATTAAAACATTTGTAGCTTAATAATAACATGCATAAACAAGTGGAAGATGATATGTCATGCAAAAATATAAGTGTCTTATTTTTTTAAAAAAATTTCTTTTCAATTTCAAAACTAATAGATAAAATGAAAACAAAGCTCATATATATACATATAATTATCTCATTTTCATTCTTTCTTAATCTTTCATTTTCAATAGAAATCCAAAAACTTGAAATTAAAAACAGAAAATAAAATCTATAAAAAAATCAAACACCTCTTTCAATTCAAACAAAATTCAAGATCAAGCAACTAAGTTCAAATCAAAGGGCAAGAATCACTTTCTAGGTTTTCAAAAATCAAACTAGATCGGTTCCAAATCAAAAACCTGAGCAAAGCAAAGATCATCTAAAAGCATCAAGCAGTTCAACTCAACTAAACAAGACAGATCAAATTTCAAGTGGCAGTTACAAAATTCAACTCAAATTCTTGATTAAATGATAAAGACCTGCTCTTTTTTTTCCAAAACTATGAGTAACATCTCTTCCTATCAAAGCTTAATCTGTTTATATGCTTGTTGCATGTGATCAACAATTGAAGTAATGGATGAATTAAAGCATTTGCATGCATATAAATGTGGTTTATTCTGTGCATATCTGTGTATACATATGTGCAAGTGTGTATATAGATATTTTCCTCTGTCTTTGTTCTCAACAGGCTAAATAAAGTTTAAAAATCTATATCTCTTGATATAAACAATTTTATGTTGAGATCTTTAAAGGGAATTCGGTTGTATTTACCAGATTTAAATTTTAAAAATCACTTCAAGTTAAAAATTATACGCGTACATTAGAAAAGATTAAATTTACAGTAAAGACCAATCCAAGTCAGAAAATAAAATGTTTAAATTTAATGTTTTCTATATATAATCGAAATCCTCTTATGAAATAATGATTTTAGGTAATAGTTTCATGATTTTTAAGATTGTATGTAAGAATGAGTAGGGGGATGATCGGAATTGGGTAGGAAGCCAAATTTCGGCGCCACGATGGTGCTCGAGATAAGCTGTTTGACGAGAAGAGGCCGTAGACCACGTCGCATCAGAGAAAAATAGTTTGGGAATTTATTGACTGTCATGGTGGTGCGTCGGAGAGGAAATAGGGTTTTAGAGCTCGACTTTGGTCGGGGGTATGTTGTCGTTGATTCCAGTGTCGTGATGACATCGGAGACACTGGATGGAGTGGGGAAAGGTGGGGAAGAGGAAGGCGAGGTTTCTAACGATGTGGGTCGAGCTTCGGTGGTCGACAGTGGCAGCATGAGGTTGATATGGGTGATGGTTTGTTTCTGGGTTTGGGTAGTTTGGCTCGTTTTTTATTTTAGGGACTGCGAGGTGTTCAGGGTAGCTAGGAGGGTCTGAAAAAACGACGGCGGCTTGGGGATGTCATTGAAGTTGGTCAGCGTTGGTTCGCTGCCGTGTGCACGTGCACTAGCTTACGGTGGGTTTTTGGGTTTTACTATTACTGTAGAGTAGAAGAAGAGGGTGTTCGGGAAGTCTGGGTTTTGGCTCGAAGTTGTAGCGGGTTGGACTCGAGCATATTGTTGTAAGGTGGGGTGAGAGAGAAGGTGGGGTAGATTGGTGTGTGGCCCGAGTTGTGTCCGTGTAGATTGAGCTTGCGCCGAGTATTTCGAATGTACAAAATTAAGAAAGTTTATAAGTAAATATTAACCAAGTTTGGAAATAGAAGTTTCCAAAGAAAATTATCGAACAAGCTTCAAGATTTAAATTTTAAAGTTTTAAGATTAATTATTTTGGTTTTGTATAATTATATATTAGGAAAATTAATAAATTGATTCCTTAGTGTTTCGAATAGAATTTAATAATGTATTTGAGTAAATGATTAAGGTAAGTATAATAAACTTTAATTTATCAAAAAGGTCTCAAGTGGTTTTATAAATAAATTTCAAATATTTAATTTAATTAAGCAATTAATTAAGATAATGGTTTATCTTAGATTAATTAAGGACTTAAGTAATTAAAGGTTAATTAATTTACTTAAGTAATTATAGGATAGTTAATTAAGGTAATTAAAGGATAATTACTTAATGAAATTAATTTGAAAGATAATTAATTAATGTAAGTAATTAAAGGTTAATTAATTATGTGAATGATTAAATGATGAAATAATAATTAATTAATTTCAATAATTAATTAAATAGGTTGAATAATGTTATTCAAGTAGGATTCAAAGGTAATTAATTTTTTTAATTAAATTAATTAGATTTGGTGACAAATAAATCTTGGTTATAAACAATTAAATTGTATTGAATGATTAGATTAATATCTAGTTTGATAATTTGTGATGTTCTGTGATATGATATGTTTGGGTTGAATTGTGGTAAGGTGGGTGATGAATTGCTGTGTAAATGTGACATCCTGTATTTAAAAATTGAATTGTACTCACTTAAACAGCTTAGAATTAAAGATGGTATTGGAATCGAAGAGACCGGAGTCGGATATCAGCGATATTCGAAACCATTTCGATTAACAGTTTATAATAATTCATTATAGGTTTGATTTCAGAATCAAATAGGCTGGAATAGAATAAATTAAGAAAAATGGCCATTTAAACCGAGTAACATTTCTTAGATATTATTTGTAATAAGTGATTGACTATAGCAAGTTAAGAACTCATAGTGGAGCACGAGTTACCTCGGGTTTTCAAAGAAGTTTTATAGATTAGTATTTCAATTTATATTGGTTTACTTACGCTGGTTTTCAGCCTGACCCGGGTGTTACTTTGTTGTAATGCTTGGGTCAGACCGATTATTACAGATTTTTAGGATAGGATGTTTTGGAGCTACGGAGGCGAGCTAGATGGCAGGAACATATGGAGTATATTCCATTGTGTAATAGAGTTTGTATTGATAATAGTTTGGAACAAGTTGTTACTACTGTCCAGTTTATTTGCGATGATTGTACTCTGACGTATTGTATGTAAATTGACAGCTACAGCTTTCTTTGTAAATGCTATTATTTGATATTATATTTTGATCCGCTGTGAATGGGAGATTCTGTGTTTTGTTTCGATTTCCTCTTCTACCTCTTTTCTTCTTTACCCTAAAAATCTGGAATTTTTGACATTCGATTACTCGGCATTTCTACAGTGAACGTATTAATGTCGAATTTTTGGGATCGAAAATTTTAGGTCGTTACATAAGTGGTTCGTTGTGGGGAGTGGCCACGGTGTTCGTAAGGAAACTAGACGAGTCCTTAAGGATGTGTACTGACTATCATAAGTTGAACAAGAAGATGATCAAGAATAGGTATCCTCTGTCGAGAATGTATGATTTATTTAATCAGTTAAGTGGAGCCAGAGTATTTTCCCAATTAGATTTGGCGATAGGTTTCCATCATTTAAGGGTGACAGAAGATAGTATTCCATTGACGACATTTCAAACTAGGTATGGCTTGTACGAATGCTTAGCGACGTCATTTGGGTTGACTAATGCGCCGACTTTCTTCGTGGATTTGATGAACTGGATTTTCTAAGAGCACTTGGATAGGTTCGTATTGGTATTCATAGATGACATCTTAATATACTTTAAGGATGAAAGAGAGCGTGGAGTTTACCTTGGTACTTGAGAGGTTGAGGTATCACCAACTGAAAGCAAAGTTTTCAAAGTGTCAATTGTGAAAGAAAGAAGTTAAGTTTCTTGGTCACGTGGTTTCAGAGAAGGGTTTGTCAGTTGAACCAAATAAGATCGAAGCTGTTAATAACTGAAAGAGACCAGAGATAGTGACTGAGATCAGAAGTTTTCTTGGATTCATTGGTTATTACCGAAGATTCATTAAGGATTTCTCACGGATAGCAGCGCCTTGAACTAAGCTAATCAAGAAAGAGGTAAAGTTTATTTGGTCTGACAGATGTGAGGAAGCATTCTTTAAGCTAAAGCATTTACTGACCAATGCACATGTGCTAGTAGTTCCAGAAGGGAATCAGGGATTAGTGGTGTATACCGATGCATGTTGAATAGGGTTAGGAGTTGTGTTGATGTAGAAGGGTAAAGTTATTGCCTATGCATCGCGACAGCTTAGATCGCATGAAGTGAGATAATCTACTCATGATCTAGAGTTGGGGGCAGTGATCTTCGCATTGAAAGTATGGAGACATTATCTCTTACAGGAGTGATTTGAGTTATACATGGATCATAAATTTTTAGAGTTCTTTTCTCTTGGAAGGAGTTGAATATGATACAGTAGAGGTAGCTGGAGTTTTTAGCAGCTTGTGATTTTGGTATAGAATATACACCTGGAAAAGGAAATAAGATAGCGGATGCTCTTAGTAGAAAACATCAATATATGGTGTTAGCTATGATAGCGGAGTGGGAGGACCTTGAAACTTTGACTACTTGTAGCATACAGTCAAGGACGACTGCAGGTTCTAGTCAGAACATTGCCATGTTATCCTACTTGGAAGACCGACCAGTTTTGATTGAAATAATTGCTTCTAAGCAGAAGGAGGATCCATTGTTAGCTAAGAAGATTAGAAGGCTCGAGGTTGGATCGGAGATTGATGATCTAAAAGATTTTACTCTTGACTAGAAAGGGTAGTTGAGGAAGAAAGGCAATTGTGTGTCCCGAACGTAGAAAACCCAAGAAAGGAGATCCTTAGAGAACGTTATCGATCAAAATTTATGATTCATCCTAGGGGAACCAAGATGTACCAGGATATGAAGAGGAGTATGTATTGGGAAGGTATGAAGAGGGATGTAGGCTTATGGGTAAAGCAATGTGTGAACTGTCAACAAGTGAAAGATGAATATCAAAAACCAAGTGGGTTGTTTCAACCTTTGGAGACACTAGTTTGGAAATGGGATTCAATATCCATGGATTTTACAAATGGTTTGCCAAGGTCGAATCAAGGAAATGAAAGTATATGGGTCATAGTGGACAGGTTGACCAAGAGTGCCTATTTCATTCCAGTTAAGTCGACCAGGATGGTGCATGTTCTAGTTAAGCTGTTTATGAAGAACATAGCTCGACTACATGGAATTCCTAGTAGTATAGTTAGTGATAGAGATATTTTGTTCGCTAGCGAGTTTTGGAAGAGATTATGGGATGTGTTAGGTACCAATCTCAAGATGAGTACTGCTTATCACCCTCAGACGGACGGGCAGGCAAAAAGAGTTAATAAGATACTCAAGGAATTATTGAGAGCTTGTGTGCTAGATTTTAGTGGATCTTGGGAATATCACCTGCACTTAGTTTAATTTTTCCTATAATAACAATTATCATACTAGTATAGGAATGATGCCTTTCGAAGCTTTATATGGAAGACTATGCAAATCATCAGCATGTTGGTTGGAAACTGGAGAAAAATTGGTCTTAGCTCCACGTATAATAAGAGAGGCAATAGAGAAGATTGAGTTGATTCGAGGAAGGACAAAAGAAGCTCAGTCAAGACAAAAGAGTTACATAGATAAGAGGCGTAAGGGTATCAAGTTCTCAGTTGGAGATAAGGTTTTCATTAAAGTGTCACTAATGAAGGGTATGGTACGATTTGGAAAGTCAGGGGAAGTAGCACCGAGATATGTTGGACCTTTCCCAACTATAGAGAGGATCGAAAATCTCACATACAAAGTAGAGTTGTCGAGTAGTTTGGCAGGTGCATGTAATGTATTTCATGTGTCTTATCTTCGTAACTATGTGCATGATCCAGAAACTACTATTCTTCCGACTACATTGGAAGATTTAGTAGTAGAACAAAATCTAACTTTTGTTAGACAACTAGTTCATGTTGTAGCGAGAGACGAGAAGAAGTTGAGAAACAAGACAGTCAAGTTGGTGAAAGTCCAGTGGAGCGAAAACAAGGACTGTACTTAGGAAACATAAGACGGGATTAGATATATTTATCCTGATCTGCTTTAGTGATAGGTTCTATATTTTCTTTATATAGACTATTTGCTAGCCACATAGGCTAGTATGGTAGTTAGGAGATGTTATAGATGATTGTTATGATTAGTATTTAGCCCTTACTGAATTTCAAGGACGAATTTTTTTAAAGGAAGAGCCTGTAATAACCCTAATTTTAATAACGTTATTCAGAAGATTTAATTAGATAAATTAAATAGAATAATGCAAAGACTATAGTGATATGGGGATTGATATGTGAAAAGTAAATAGGGTCATGCTTAACTAAATGAGTTTATAAAATGGTTTTATAAGTTAAATACCAAAGGGAATATGGAAAAGGTAATATGGAAAATAGCCGTCTACCATAACCCCATAATCCTTAAAGCCTACCTCACTCTCACTTACATTCTTGTAAATCAAAAACGTAAACAAAAGAAGATTAAGCCCAACCTTAACCCAAGGAGAAAAAGAGTTCAAAATCAAGTAAAGCTAAGATTCAAGCTAGAAGGATTAAAGAAAGATCAAATCTCAAGTTCCTTATCCAAACAAGGTGAATAATGATCTAAACAGTCTCATATAAATCTTTCTAAACTTTTGTTTTTGGTTCCAAGGTTTAAAATAATTTTGATGGATGAATGATGATATGTTTTTATTATATGCCATATTTTGATTTAAACAAGGGTTTTTGTGTAACGATGTAACTCGATTTAATGGGTAAAATCGTGTAAATTATTTTTGAATGCTATGATGTTTTGAAAAAATAATGTGAAATTATTTTGGAGATGGCTTTAAATTTTCACAATATTCCAAGCTACGGATAATTTATTATGAATTTTTGATCAAGGAAATAGACAATTTGGGTTTAAATTATTTATGGCAATGATATAATGATTTCAAGTCTAAAATTTACATATGTTAGAAAACATATTAAAAGTGAATTATGTTGATTTTTGGAAATTATTCCTAAGTGATTTACTATGGAAATTAAATTATTTAAGATAAGAGACTTAAATTTTTTAATTGTTTTGTAAAGGGAAGGCTTATTAGGTAAAATAAACTCAAATGCAATTTGATGAATTTGGCAGCCTTTTAAGAAAAAGGATTTTGATAAAAGATTGGAAACCAATTATATTTTGACAAATAAGACAAGTTAGATGTAAAGGAATTTCTTTTGAAGGTAGAAAATCGGTTTTGTTTTGAATTACAATCTTGCCACTTCCATTTGCTTGCTTCCGTAATCATCACATATGGCCTTTCGAACCAATTTGAAACCAATACACATGATATCAAGTAGTCGGTACGCATCGTATTGGAGAAAGGCGAAAGGGGATGGTGTCGAAGACTTGCTTTCAAAGGAGTTGATGCCATCTTAATAGCTTTCGAATCAGGACATTTACCCATTGTTTTGTTTTCAAAAGATTTTCCGCGTACTTTGGCTTTAAGGAAGTTTTCAAAAGAGCCATTAAGAATGCATTTGAAAGAGATGCCGCTTGTTTTCCAAGAAGCTTTCAAAAGGGTAGATGCTTCAGAACCCATTTGAAACCTAGTTGTCGCATTCATGCCTTTCGAATATGTTATAGGCTGTTTCTTCATAACTTTAAATCAATGCTTTCAAAAGGAAAGCTTTCACACTTGTTAGACTTGAAGCCGCCTTCTTAATGCTTTCAAAAGGGGAGTTGAGCCATTTTAATAAGAATTTTGAGGCAATGGTTATGAAAGGGGGTTTCAAAGCTATCCTCTTCCCTAAAATTTTTTTATCTATGATTAATGTTTTCGAAAGGGGTACTTTCGCTACTTTTTCTTGACGCAATAGTTATATTAAAAAGGTTAAACCCATTGGTTTCAAAAGGAATATTTTCCAAGTTATGTTTCCATAAATTTTTACTAGAATATAAATCTTTCAAGGGTATGATTTAGGCATTTCGAAAAGTATGTTTTAAAGCCTTTTGAAAGGTATCGAAAGGTATAATTTAAGTAACTCGAAAGATAAGCTTTAAGAGTTTCAAAAGGTATATCTTTAATGGTTTCTAAAGGAAGGTTTATATGCTTTTGCAAGGAATGTTTTGTGTGTTTCGAAAGATATATCTTTAAGTGTTTTGAAAGGAAGGTTTGAATACTTTTGAAAGATATGTTTTAATGGTTTCGAAGGAAAAGGCCTATGGGTTCGAAGGACGTAGTTTTCAAACAAGAAACCCAATCTCACTTTTAAAAGTAAACCCATAGCAATATGATACAGTTTTGAAATGTCATTTAATTTTGGTGTTTTGAAGAAGCTTTCCTTGCTAAAGTTAATAGGTTAAAGGCATTAACCATGTTTCATTTGAATTGATTATAAGGATATTAAATTATAAATGTTTATATTATTATGATATGATCAGTTATCATGTGTGCATCTTCTTGGAATATATTTACTTTATAGTTAACCGATAATAACATTTTTGGGGTGTTAAAGGCAGAATAATCAGCTAGGTTGACCTAGTAGTGAATGTATATTGAGTTAACCATTGTATGAGTAGAATTGCATCTAGGAGGTCAGGTAGACCGGAATGTAGGATGCCCAAAGATTGATCAAAGAATTATTGGTATAGAAAGGTTCATAGTAAGCCCATGAAAACTATGTACAAAAATAGTCATTGGCAGGGGTCAATAGGTTCTTAATGATCCCCTGAAAACTATATTCGGATTAAGTTATTGATAGCAATCAATAGTTTCATAACCAACCCATAAAAACTATGACATGAGAGAAGTTATTGAAGGACACAATAGGTTCATAGTGAGCCTATGAAAACTATAATTGGATGGAGTCATTGGTAGATTCCTAGTGATCCATGACAACTATAAAACAGGATAGATAGTCCATAAGCTTGTAACAAGTTATTAGTTATCCAATGAAAAATAATAGGTTAATAGTGACCCTAGAAACTATGAACTGAGATAAATAGTCAGATAAATGGGGATGGGTAATCCAGAGCATATTGTATGTTTGCATATCCTCATGATGTTATATTATGCTATGTTTTAACTATTGTGGATGCAGGTGCACAGTATATGGTTAGTATAATTTTTGTTAAGATACCAATGAGGGAAAAACCGGTTCCGTTTAGCGGCGTGGTTTCACTAGATATCTGTATGGTTCGAGATGGTGGGTTATTATTCATACCAGGCTTTTAGTTTGACTCAAAGTTTATGCTTTCCCCTCAAACTCTCGGGTACTCAACTAATTTTGAATAGTTTGAGAGTTAAGATTTTCGGGTTCTCTTTAGACCAATAAGCTTCCGGAGATGTGCAGGAGACAAGCTAGCTATTAGAAGTTCTTTCTATTTGATTCTGTTGTGTTTTGATGTAATGGCAAAGTTGTTAAATTACCTATATTTAGACTTTGATCAACCAAGGGGGCATCTTCATATGTCACTCTTGGTATATTTTGTAATAATTATATTTCTACGAACACAGATTACAAATTGGGTTATGTAATGAATTTGAAATGTGATTTGAAGTGGAATGAGAAATTTGTTCTAAATTGAGTTAAAAAAATTTCTTATCCATTTATTTCTATTATATTAATGCATCAAACATTACTGCATTTGGTCACCGAGAATTAATAAGTATAAATGACTGCAGCATCCGTAGCAATTAGTTTTGGGCCTCCAAATGGGGATGTTACACTAAGGGCATCGGTGACGAAATTCTCTTTTTTAGGGGTACAATGTACTCCAAAGTCATATGATGTTACAAATTCCATCCACCTTTGTTGCCTAAGATTACAATCTTTTTAGGAAAATAAGAATTTATGATTTTTGGTCAGTGAACTACTCAAATGTTTCTCCCAAAAGATAGCGTCTCCATACCTCTAAAGCAAAAATGATAGCTGCTAACTCTAATTCATGGGTTGGGTATCTCCTCTCATGGTCCTTTAATTGCATACTAGCCTAAGCTATCACCCTTACTTTTTGCATAAGAACTGCTCGTAATCCTATGTTGCATGCATAAGTGTAAACTGTGAATGGGTTTGTCCCATCTGGAATGGAAAGCATCGATGCACTGGTTACTAGCTATTTTAAATTCTCGAATGCTTCTATGCATTTCCTGTCCTATGAAAAAATTAGGTTCTTCTTAGTTAAGCGAGTTAGTGCGACTGCTATTTTTGGAAAGTCCTTTAAGAATTCCCTATAGTAACCCGCTTACCCATGAAAACTTATAACCTCCATGGCATTTTTGGGGATCTTCCAATCTCAAATAGCTTCCACCTTTGTGGGGTCTAATGATAATCCCTTTTTGGAAATAATGTATCAAATAAACCTCACCTTTTTCTTCCAAAAGTGGCACTTTGAGAATTTCTCTTCAAGTTGGTGCCTTCTCAAAGTCCTTAGTATCTCCTTTATGTGATTTTTGTGCTCTCCTTCACTTTTGAAAATACTAAGATGTCATCTACAAACACTATGATGAATCTATTCATTTTTTCCCTAAATACTATACTTATAAAATTTATAAAGTATGTTGGGTCATTCGTCAATCCAGAAGGTATCACTTCTCATTCATATAGTCCATCCGTAGTGTGAAATGGGGTCTTCGGTATGTTGTCCTCTACTATCCTCAATCAATGAAATCCAGTAGTTAATTCCAATTGGAAAATGATTTTCGCTCCCACAAGTTGATCAAATAAGTCATCTATTTTAGGCAATGGATACCTATTCTTCTTAGTCAACTTGTTGACTTCTCTATAATTGACGTATAGCCTTGATGAGCCATCTGCCGTAGCGACAAAGACAACAAGGGCTCCCCATTTCGAAGTACTAAGATGAATGAGTCCCTTTTGAAACCACTCCATGATCTGCTTATTCAACTCTTTCCTTTCATCAGAGGCTATGTGTCTTAATGGAAAAGCGACGGGTCTAGCGTTTTTATCCAAATCAATCCTAAACTCAATCTCCCTTGGAGGTGGGAGAGTCGAGACTTCTTCAAAGATAGTAGAAAATTCTCAAACTACTATGTAGTCCACGTTATTTAGGATATTTAAGTGGATAAATTAAATAAAATAATGTTAATGGATATGGAGATTAGGATTTGGTAATTAGAATGGGTCGAGCCTTAACTAATGAACTAATGGAATTTATTGGAACATTAATAAGAAGGTTATATGAGGAGGGAAAATGGGAAAGGAGCATACTTCCTTAACAAATATACTCATTCTCATTTCCTCCTTCATTTCACTTAATACAAACGAAATTAATGAGACAAGGCCGACCATTCACAAGCGTTTCAAAGGAAGTAAAGCTAAGGAAACCAAGAGCAAAGCTTAGAGGAATCAAATCAAAAACAAATCTCACCCTTCTTAAACTATTCAAGGTGAATAATAGTTATGCATCTCATGTTTTAAGAATTATTTTTGGTTTTAAGCATAAATCCATTTCTTTTGCTTATATTATGCCATGCTATGATAGTTTGAATGACTATATGCTTATTAGTGAATTTATGGAGTTTATTTATGAAATTAAGTGATATGTTTGAGTTAGAAATCCTATTGTATGACACTTAAATGACTTGAGATTTTGATATGATGTTGAAAACATTATTTGGGAAGTCTTTTTTTTAATTTTATAATTATCTGATTTAGCGAGAATATTTGGTGAATTTCCTAAGGTTGGAAGATGGTTTATTTCGGGTCTTAATTATTAGATTACGCTTTTGGTCCCGAAATTTTTATATGTTAAAGGATATAATAAATTGGATTTATTATGATTTTTGAGGATTTTTCTCAAGTGTTTATGATTTCATATGAATCAATTAATCCAGAAAAGCTTAAGTATTATATTAAAATATTAAAATACTTGCAAAATATTTTAAAAATGATAAACCTACCTTGGGTCCATTTACTAAAAAATAAATTTGATAAATTTTTATCAGCCATTAAGAATTTGACAAATATATGGAGTAGTTGGAAAAGAACTTGCTTTTATTAGCAAAATTTCAGCTTTAATTTTAATTACAGTTATGCCACCCCGATAGTCATGATGCCGCTCTTCACCACTCCACCTCTATGGTCTTTGATGTTACAAGGGTAATCCGTAGAGTATCAACTTCGGTTAATATAGAATGCATTGGCTTGGTCGAAATGGGAAGCCAAGCATCAGGGTTGTCATCGTGAACTTCGAAGTGGATGAGGCCGCTTTCTTTAATTTATTAATGTCGCACTTTGTACTATGCCACACGTTTTCTACAATGTCGCTGACCCCATTGGTCTCAAAGTAACTTATGGCGATAATAATGATGATGCATGTTTTATACCTACCGACTTCGACAATATAAGCAACTACGCCGCTTTTAACTATGTCGACATCGTTAATGAAGATGTCGTCGTTATTCAAAATTAGATGTTTCCAAAGATGGCTAGTGTGCTGCTCCTAATGATCAACTTTTAACTGTGATCAACTTTTGTCGACCTAGTCGAAAGGATACCTTTTGAGTGAGTCGAAACTCCCAGTTTTACCAATAATCTTAGATTTTTAGCTCCAACCATATCTCACGAAAAGCTCACATTTCGATGAAGTCGAAACCCATCCATTTAAACCATATCCTTAAACATTAGAGCTAACCTTAAAGTCACCACAGCTGTTTTGAAAGGGAGGTTTCAATGTGATCCTAAACTAGTTCATCTACTTCGAAAGGTGTTGAAAATAGGATTGAAGTGTTTTGACCAAGTTGAAAGGTCATATCTAAGAAATACCAACCACCTATTCAAAAGGTGGACTAATGGAAGTTGAAAGGTTCAAACTATCCTTATCTAATTGAAAGGTGGTTTAATAGGAACATCTATACCTAAAATTCTACCTCTGGGTGTTGACAAGTTTTCGTGTTAACATTTTGGCGCTAGAAGGAGGGCTTGAACCTCCAACCTAGTTGAACTTCCAACTCCAATTTCCTCTAACCCAATTCTATTCCAAACTTACCTACTTTAAACCTTACTTCATCATGATAAGAAAAGTCAAAAGATCTGAGCAAGGGTCCACACAGCCACATCCAATTGAATTCTCCTAGGAAGTAGTTGCTGATTCAAACCTACATGAAGAACAATTGTTAAGAATAAAGGCTTTAAGGATCATAAGGAAAAGAAAGTGGAATCCTATGATCCAAATAAATGGAGTTTAAACCCTTTTCATATAGGCCCCACTCCTATCTTCACCTTAGGAGAAAAGAAAAATGGAAGTGATAACTTGTTTGATCAAATGAGGAAAACAATTCATTATTATACCAAAGACACAATTTTTGAAGAAGGAACTATGGCTGATTACAACGCCTTTGCATAAAAATGGCATCAAGCAACAACTAGAACACTACTAACACATGAGCTTCAAAGTGTTTTGAAAAGGAAACTAGTCGTTGAGGATAAAACTCCCGAACCAAGTAATAAAATCCCTAGAAACCATTCTCAAAAGAAAACCTTCAAGTCGAGACTCCCTGAGGAATGCAACTTGATAGCATCGATTGTGAATGTTTATCTCCTAACCAAGGAAGAGCTCAATTATTGGCCATCATAGAAGAAAAAACCTAAATATTAAAGAAATCAGGGAGGATCATATTGTCACTACCACATAATGAATAGACATGAGACAAATCAGTATAGGGCACAGGAAGAAACGGTGATCAATTTCTTCAGATAAGGAAAAATCAATGAATTTGTAAAGAGATCCTAACTGGATTCAATAAAGAACTATGTTACAAAGAGAAGCCTACATGGTTGGGAGTGAAATTCTCCTTGCACTTGGACATTAGCTTAAACGGTCAAAGCCTTTGTCTGTGCCGAGTTGGCCAGGTCAAAGTGCCTCCTGGAGGGAGGTTTGAGTAAGTCTCTAACTACACTGCGCTATGGCCAGTTTAGAACATCGATAATCCCTTGGTCGTGCCACGCTATGGCTATGTCAAGGCGCATCCTAGAGGGATGTTAGAGTAAGCCTTTATCCACGTCACGCTATGGCCAGGTTAAAGCATCGGCATGCCCATGGTCACGCCTTGCGGCCAGGTCAAGGCGCATCCTGTAGGGAGATTAGTGTAAGCCTTTATCCACGCCACACTATGTCTAGGTTAAAGCATCGCCAATCCCTTGGCCAGGTCATGGCACCTCCTGGAGAGAGGTTGGGTAAGTCCTTGGGTCTTGCTTGTAAATAAGCTAACCAAGCGCACCAGACAGCAAAGGACTAAGAGGTCCGAGCCCAAGTAGCGGCATATCAAACAATGGACTAAGATTCCAAACCCAAGAAGTGACATATCAAACAATGGACTAAGACGTCCGAGACCAAGAAGCAGCATTTTAGATAGCAGACTAAGATGTCCGAGCTCAAGAAGCAGCAAGTCAAATGAAAACAACATACAAGGCCTAAAAGGCTAACATATGTCAAAAGAGTCAAAACCCAAGGAGCAGTACAGAACCGAAGGCTTAAATAAGAATTAATCATCAAAGAAGGATTTCCAAACTTCACTTATTAATGCCTGAATTTGGGTTTTGGGTCTTTCAGTATCAAGTTCGAGAATTCACTTATTAATACCCGAATCAGGGTTTCAAGGTTTTTAATCTATGGTCTTCACATACCCGAATCTGCGTATCACGGCTATTAATATTAATTACTAAACTTCACCCATTAGTGCTTGAATCAGGGCATAAGATTTTTATTACAGGCTTCTGATTATCATCTACTAATACCCGAATCGAGGTTTTGGATTTTCTAACTTTTAAGTTTCATTCATTAAAACCAAAATTTGGATCATTGGACTTCTACTATGAACTTTCAGACAATGATTTCTGGACTTCTATTACACGATTGTTATTGACTTTCAATTGGCTATATCCAAAAGATGGATTTTCTAAACATCTATAGTTAAACCCGAGGCTAACTTTTTGGTTTCCTACCATGGGATTTCTAGTATTCTACTAAAATAATTGAAGTTGAATTCTTGGTTCTCTCTTATCGTTACCAGGGTGGATTTCAAAACATTCAGCTGTATTCAATTACTTTCAATTATCATATGTTTACATTATGATCTGTTAACCTCTAGTGATAAAGCAGATAAACTTTTATGTAGATTTCAAGTTAATGATGAAGAATATTATTTACTTCAAACTTTTCAGGGAAAGGAGATCAGAAAAGAAGACTGAATGAGCCAGCAAGGATAAATTTACCGTCTAAGTAATCATAAAGCATATTCAAAAATAACACTATAAGAAAGGACTATGAATTAGGTGATACTTACGAATTTTCATAATTTACATAATTTATGAAATTATTTACAAGTATATGGGACAAATATATACATTTCATAAATATAAATTATTCATGAATCTTGAACTGCCTTATTTAAATTCTCGATGCGATGAATTGCAATACGAAGAATTTCTTTAAGCTTCTTTTCTTTTTTCATCATCTTATCTTCGTCATCAATAGACTCAATACTGGTCTTTAAAGCATGATTAAAATCTTTGTTTGCACCTTTAAGAGTTTTATTTTCCCTTTCCAAATCAGTAATACACTTTTGAAGAAGATACTTCTCGCATTCAAGTTTTTGAATCTTAGTAGCATACTCATTATGCTCTGGGAATACCTCATTTTTCTGTTGCTCATCGGAATATTTCGTCATCTCGAATTTGACTTTCCAGCACCATTCTCCTATTATTTTTCATCTAAATTAGGAGGGGGATTAGTCATAGTAGGGAACTTTTGGATGGCAAGGGAAGTAGGCCTTGTTAATTTTTCAACAGAGGGAACATTGGAAGAAGCTAGTGAATCGATGTTTGAAATATTACTTCCCATAACGAATTCAAGCGATTCACGCTAAGCTTGACTGTCTTTCAACTTAATCTCCAAACCACTTACTTGTTGGAGAAGTTCTGACATCTTATGGTCAAAGTCAATTGAAGGATTTGACTTAATTTGGCGCTTCAATATGGAGATTGCTTCGTTTTTACTCTTAATGTCTGCCCCAAATTTGGCAATATGATCATTGAGGCTTCTAACGATTGTCTTTTGAAGCAAATATCTTTAGTACCATTCATGAGCTATGGTATTGTTCTGAAAGCGAGAAAATAAAGGATTGTTAGCGAGTTTTCTCTTTTCAATGTCTACTAACAGCCGATCTTTGATGCTAATGAAATGAGATAGAGGTCTAACGAGAATGGCATTATAGATAACTGTAACTCCTATTTAAACAAACAAAAAAAAAAGAAAGAAAATAAAGTCAGGACTCGAATGATCAATCTATTTATTATAGCAGAGGGTTACAGCTTAAGTAAAAATGAAATAAAAGGTATAATTTCATTGGACACTTGTTCTTCATTTAAGTTGAGAGATGGCCATTTTGACTTTACTCAAAGAATTAGCCAAAAGTGTAACCGTTGAATCAAAAGGAACATTAAACCCTTTCGGGGTAATAGTTGGAGGATATTGTTATAATCCCATTCCCTGGAAGGAGAACTATCACGACCACATATCAATTTGGTATGACATGTTCGAATTTCTTTAAGAAGCTTTTCGTTTTCTTCACCAATAAAATCAAAACAAAGACGAGGATGTTCATTTAAAATCTTTTCAAATCTCTCAGAAAGCAATATTTGGCTAATTTTTAGGATTTCAAAATTGATGCCTTTTCTAGATAATCTCTTCTTAGTTTAATATACTTGAGTAGATAATCTCTAGAGATAAAATTGCATGGAGGACATTTATTCTACGATAACGTAATAAAATACAACTAAGTATAAAATAAAACTAGAGCAAAAATTCACAAATCAATATTATTACATAATCACGAATGTTCATCCAGTTCATACAAAATTGACTTTGTAAATAACTCTGAAATAAAATTGTCATTATAATATTTAGTTTCTCAGGAGGCGATTTTTGAGGAATCGATCTGACTCGTAGTAAGCTCCAACATGCTCTAGGATGCGGACCGGGTCCGAATTCATCCAAATATCTCATGTCAAGACCTAAGTAGACCCCCACTAAAATCACCTAAGTATGAGAAATCTACATTTGGGTGTCTACAATAGGCTTTGTGTAAAAGTCTACGAGGATGTTTCTCTCTTCAATCAACATCGAAAAGAGTGTAATTAACTCTTGATTCTCTTTTAGAACATCATATCGAAGGCACGCCCTCCTCAGTCATGAGGCAGCTTCTTGATTTTTGAAAGACGCTAACACTGTCGCACTTCTAGTAAATCTATGATACTTATCGGAGTGAATATTGCATTCTTTCAATTATTTGTCTAACTCTCTGTACAAGCTATTGATTTCCCCTTGTTTTCTTTCAAGCATGGTTTTATAAGGTTGAATGGATTTCCTCCATATCTAAAATAAAGGATTTAAACAATTCTTGGAAGTAAAAGCCGTTTAAATAAAGAATCTCATACTTGAGAAATGGGAACCGATGCTTGAGAGACCTTCTTTTTCTCTCTTGGTTCTTCCATGTCAATGTTAGCAGGCTCCTCTTAAGGGTCATCAAGACCAGGGGGTTCTGATGGGCATGCTTCATGAATAGATGGATCATGATTAACCTTTTTTGAAGCCCTAGTGTTGTCATCGTCATCTTTTTCAGGAGCATTAGTGTGACCAACCCTATCGCCACCTGAACCTTGACCTCCATCTACATAATCATCGTCGTCATCGTCATCATTATTATCAAGATCATCATCATCATTATAGCCTTCTTCTTCGACGACTTCATCTTTATCACCTTCATCTTCAGATTCGGAGTCTACTTTGAAGGAAGGAATTTTAGTGGCATTGATCTCCTCTCTTTCAAAAACTTGAACCCCGTGCTCCATTCTTTTAATTTTGTCCATAATTCTGTTGATAAGAGTAGGGTCGAGTGAAGAAAAGCTCAAGTTTGGGAATTTACCTATATTGTCGGTGTAAGCAAGCATTAAGGCGTCTTCAAAAGAATTAACAACGATGTATTAATGGGAAGTATCATCAAATTGAGACACTCATTGCTTTGCGTCATAAATAACATTGATAGCCAACTTTAGAGAAGTGTATTTTTCTTCAGCTTTTTCATTAAGGAAGATTGTTTAGCCGCCATTTGAGTTTTTTCGTCCTCGGATTCTTTCAAGGCCATTTTCAAGGCCAAATTTTCGTCAGCAAGAAGTTGATGTGCTTTCCTTTCTTTATAAATAGCATATTCTAATTGAGCAAAAGAAGCTCTCAGTCTATCTAATTGCATCATAGCTTTATTTTACCCGTAGATTGGGAGGAGACTTGGTTGTTTGAGTTGGAAATTTCTTCTCAAAGCCTTGATGTCTCCGTGCAAGATCTTAATAGACCTTCTTGTAGGGAGAGCCAACCCTTGGAAATCTGAAAGAAAAAGTACAACATAAGTCAAAAACTTAGAGAGAAACAATAATAATAAGGTTAAGTGATATGAAGCATACCAGAAGTTGCTGTTCTACCAGGGATCAACAGTGATATATCGGGTTAGAAACAAAATAAGGCGGGCGAATAAAAGCAAAAGATGGAGAATTTAGGATAGACTGAACCATTTTTTCAAAATCGCTCGGAGGCACAGGTGATGTAGACCAGGAAGAGTGCAATTCATGAGAAGGGGTTGAAGTCCCTAAGTCTTTCTGCAATTGTTCAATCACATGAGGAGAACATGAAATGACAATGCATAATAATGGATCGACCCTTGAGGGAGTCGTCTTAGGTTGATCAAGAGAAGCTTCGGTAGTTGGATTTTCTTAACTTTTTTCGATATCAATAGCCTCCACCTCTGCTAGGGACGGAGAATCAAGAACTTCAACGATCTTGGCCTTCGTAGGGATGGTTCCGCCACGACCACTTTACCTAATTTTCTTTTACTAGCCATATTTGACCTGGCAAAGGCCCGAGACAAAGATGACGCACGGGAGCTAGAAGTAGGGAGAGTCGGATTACTTATTGTTGATTCAACCTAAGAAGCAACTACTGAAAATTCAAAAAATTGCAAATCAGAGAAGAAATTTAAAAAGTAACACAACAACACACTACAAGCACTACGTTTAAACCTACTGGAGTGATCGGGACAAATTGGTGATAATGGGAAGAAATTCTTCGGATTACCCAAAGAAAGGAAACGTTTGCTCCGAGACGTATGTTGAACTAAAGGAGGTTGACCAAGTACCCTCTGACTTGCTGGTAGGAGGTAATGCTTTTGTAGATTTGAAGAATTCAGCAGCATTAATCTATTCCCAATCCTACTTGAAGCGACAATCGACGACTTTATAGTTTTCTTATCTTCTTCATTCAGCTCTATAACAGAAGCACCTGACAAGGAAACATAAATTAGCAAAGGAAAGTAACTAAATGGAAAACTAAAGACTGTGATCAACTTAAGGGGGGAAGAGAAAACCATACTGATGTTGGGAAAGCATTTGACGAAGAAGAACTGCATTTCCCAATCCCTGAATTTGTTTAACCCCTCGGATATTAGCCTTTTAGGGGGGGCTGGCTCTAAAGATTTGATTATTCAGGCAGCTAAGTTTAACCAATCAAACAAGATGGTTCAAAGCTTCGACATTAAGTGATGTAATTCCAAACTCCAGTGCCATGAGTTCCAAAGACAGAAGATACGTATATATGTTTGGTGATAGCTGAATGGGAGCAATGCCCATGTGGGTTAGGAATACGGCCAAGAAATCCAAAAAAGGCAGGAAAATACCGCGCCAAATATGGATAACTGTGTAGGAAAAATCTCCTTTTGGTGGGCTTTGGATGGTGTTGCTATCACTTAGGGGAATAGCTTCCACCCCAGTGATACCGAAGTCACTAAGAATTGCGTCCACCTCATCGAAGGTAGATATTGAGGAATGTTTAGAAGTCACTTTAATCTTCTTAGAAGAAGATTCCATCACAGATACCGTGTCTTGCTCTAGTTTATGAGAAGTCTTTTTCATGCCATGATCCTACCTAATGGAATCATTTCAGTTAGAATTTATAATTTGTAATATAATAAATATTATTTCAAGAATATCGAAAACCTATTACAACAATTCGAATATCAACCAGAACATAAATTTTCCTATCCTTGAAAAATTATAAGAGTTAGTTTAGGAAAATGAAATTTGTTGAGCTTTGGACAGAGTCAAAAGGGAGAATTGATGGGGACATCCAACAAAACCCCTTCAACAATGTCGAAAGCTCGAAGAAAACCTTATTATTGAAGGAAGTAGTTGAAGCCTACATAGCCAATCTGAATATAAGTATACGCTAACAACATTTAATAAACAAGGAAAATGAACCTTTGGACACTATCGAAAGCCATGAAATTTATTTCACTAAGAGGATATGAATGCTGTCGAAATCTTGTATGCCAATCGGGTCAAAAGTTTTGAATTTGAGTAACATTGATATAAATGACAAGGCTTTTGGACGTTTCGACAATATTTGTAAAGAATAATAATCGAATCCTAAATAGTTATAAAAGTTGTCAAGAAAGTCAAAGGGGTACATGGTTTTGAAAGCATACCAACAATCGAACTTGATTCGATACAGTAGGTTTCGATCAAGTCAAAGGGTCTGATCTGATTTACCACTGTTACAAAATATGTTGTCATCAATCCAATCTATGAAAATGTATGTATCTCTAACTTTACATATTTCCTAAAAATAAATTAGAAGTAGGCATGTACTAGAGATTTCGAAACATAAAATAAAAAATTACTTTCGAAGAGTATGGACTAGATAGTCATTTAGTAAAGCTCATCAGGCAACCTCTTCGAAAGTTATCAGAATATACTAAAGCCTAGTTGTGCTTTTGAAGAAGTCCACTCAATATTAACTACATCAACCTTTCAACGAGATCAATTAAGAGAAGTGCTGGACCACCTTTCGACCCCATCGAGAGAGGATGAAGAAACAAAACAAAATTAGATGCCTTAAACCCTTTCAAAGGGGGTAGAAAGGTAGAATTGCAGCGCCAAAATGCGATTCATACTGCTAAAATTTCTCCATGAAGTAATTGGAAATCTATTTCTTCACCAAATTCAATTTTAACCTAGAACTTCAAAAAATCAATAACCAGTTTGATTTAAGCTCGAATTACAATCAATAATCGTAAAATCTTCGAGATGAAAGTCCAAACCTTTTAATAAAATAAAATAAAATAGGAAACCGAACTAAATCAGATGAATTTTAGAACTAATACTGGAAATAAAAAAAAGCTACAGAAAGAAATCCGATGATGTTTTCATATGAATGAAGAACTTAAATTATGAAATTAAAATAGCGATTTGAATTAAAACCTAATAAATCTTAAAACTCAGAATTCACCGTGTAAAGTAAGTTCGAAAAGATGAAAATAAAATATTACTTTGAATTCGAATTTTTTTGTTAGAAATAAGAATTATTTGAAAAATTAAAAGCATTGATTCTTGCTGGAGTTTTCTTTTAAGCACGGGTAAATGAAAGATCAAAAGAAAGAACACATTTATAAGAAAAGTCAACATGAAGGACAGACTGTACGATCAAATTAGATGAACGGCCATGATTAATGCAAGAATATGAAAAGGCGGGAAACTTTGGAGGTTTAAAGTGAATGAATTGAAAGTCAAGAGCATCCCTTCACAAGAGAAGGGCAAGTGTTACCACCAATTCACACTTCAATCTTGTCAAAACGAGGATGAGTAGAAGAGAAAGATGCACAAAGGTTAATAGAATCAACAAGGCCTTTCGAAGAAGCCGAAGGGATGCTGCAACCAAGGGTTAGATATATTACAAGCTTTCGAAGGGATCAAAAGGGTCGAAAGCATCATTGCACTTTAGTTGCTTCCTTTCAAAATAGATGCCTTCACCAGCATGAGGGCGTTTCGAATAGGTTAAATAATACCTTTCAAAGGCGACGAATAACAACCACTCACATGCGCACCAAACCTTTCGAAACCAAAGGTTTTGCCTTCATTCAAATTACTCAGAAAGATGCCTTGATCAGAACAACCCCTTCGAAAGCATGGCCAAGCCTTTCGAACCGATCGAAACCTTTCATAACTAAGAGGGATGCCGCATCTATCCATAAGTATATCTTTTGAAGTTACCTCCCATGTCAAAACGAAGAGTATTTCAAGACCTTTGAAACCTCAAAGATGAATTTATTGACAAATTCGAAAGCTCATGCTCATTCTCACATGAAAGAACGAAGAAATATAATGGGAAAAGGTGCATTACCCCCTTTTGTTGAAGACGGAAGCATTCGAATCCATTCAAATACGATGTAGAGGGTTACGCAAGTGTCGAAGGTGACGAAAGATCCACAAATCAACCTTTCAACCAAGTCGAAAGCATTGAGTCAAAAGGTGCCAACCCACACCTATAAATAAGACCATAGGGGTCTAGTTTCGGGGACCCGAATTTCATTCACTCTATTGTAATATTTTCATAAATTTGTAAGTTTGTAAACCCTAGTTTGAAATCAGATTAGGAATCAGATCATGTTGTGCATCATTTGTTTAATGAAGGCGAGATTATAATGTTTTTGTCATGCAACTGTTTTGAGATTATAATTTGGATTCGACTGCGATCAGTTTGTGTCGACCTAGTCGAAAGGATACCTTTCGCATGAGTCGATACCCTCGGTTTTATCAAACACTTAGATTCTTAGCTCCAAACCATAACTAACCTAAAGCTTACCTTTCGACAAAGTCAAAATCTACCCATTCAACCCATATCCTTAAACATTAGAGCTAACCTTTAATTTACCACAGCCATTTCGAAAGAGAGGTTTCGCTAAGATCCGAAATTAGTTCATCTATTTTCAAAGGTGTTGAAAAGAGGATTGAAGTGTTTTGACCATGTCGAAAGGTTATATCTAGGAAATACCAACCGCTACAACCTATTTGAAAGGTAGACTCAAGGTAGTCGAAAGGTGCAAACCATTCTTGTCTAATCGAAAGGTAGTTTAATAGGAATATCTATACCTAAAATTATACTTTGGGGTGTTGACAAGTTTTCTTGTTAACATTTTGGCACTAGAAGGAGGGCTTGAACCTCCGACTTTGTTCAACTTCCAACTCCTACTTTCTCTAACCCAATTATATTCCAAATTTACCTACTTTAAACCTTACTTAATCATGATGAGCAAAGTTAAAAGATCTCAACAAGAGTCCATTGAGCCGCAAGGGTCCACACAACTACGTCCACTTGTATTCTCCTAGAAAGTAGTTACTGATTCAAACCAACATGTAGAACATTTGTTAAGGATGAAGGCTTTGAGGATCATAAGGAAAAGAAAGTGGAATCCTATGATCCAAATAAATGGAGTTTAAACCCTTTTCATATTGGCCCCACTCCTATCCTTACCTTAGGAGAAAAAAATGGAAGTGATAACTTGTTTGATAAAATGAGAAAAACAATTCAATATTATACCAAAGGCACAATCTTTGAGAAGGAATGATGGTTGATTACAATGCCTTTGCTCAAAAATGGCATCAAGCAACAACTGGGACACTACCAACAACCTATCATAGTGATACGATAGGTAATGTCTATGGTGTAGAATATAATAATATCAAATAGTCGTGATGCTTACATTGGTTACACCACAACCTATTATGTTGTACTCAAAACCGCCAAGGCACATTCGCTTATTGGATTTTCCTTGGATATTCCTCTAGTCAAGCCAAAATCCAATCTTCTACAAAAATGTCAGAAACTACCCCTGAATGTCGTATATCTCTAGATAAAATATTCCATTAAGGAAAACATAACTAGTCCATGTCTAAACATGTGATCCCGAATATTACCAACTCCCGGCATCCACATATCGATAAGCATACTCTAGATCTGGAGTCGATAATACCTTGTTGTCTGTTAGTAAAACCCAAAGCTATGCCCCTATTATATTATTAGCCATTTTCGATGTCAAGGTCACACTCGGCATCTTTTACACTAGTCTTCGTAACTCGAACAGAACATGAATCCAAAATTGGATTCTCATATCTCGAACAGATCTTGAAACCACACATGGATTCCCACATCCTGAGTAAATCTCAAACAACTACATGTGTTCGAACATCTCAAACGACCTCAAATCTCCACATTGGTTCCTTTCTTCAACTGCTCCTAAAACATAGAACTCGTATACTAGTTTTGAAGTGGTATTCGATAAGCAGAATACTTACTGATCCAAGACTCTTCAAAACTAATCAATGAGTTTCCATTAACTCAATCCTGGTTCTTTCAGAGGTAAGTGAAAGCTAGAGACGTTTCATACCAATACTCCTCCCCAAGGTTCTTATTGGTATGAAATCGTGGAGCTTTACGATCACTTCCTAGTTAATATTAGGTCATGTTCGAAAGTCGACCAATCGACTATCCATTCAAAACTATTGTTTATAAAAATCAATATCCGTACGCTGAACTCATTTCCGACATCCAACATAACAATTCCTCATCCAAGAGTGAAGCCAGATAATTTTAGGCACTGGTCGCTCCAAGGTTTTCCTAGACACTTCATTCTCTAATATCACAAATAGATAAGTTTACCTCATTCGCTTTTAGTGTTAAGTATAGTAGTAATGATTTTCATAAACAAGTAAGAAATCAACATGATTAACATGTTTTCGACATTTACCACTTACCCATTCCTCGGTTAAGAGGAAAGCCTAGTAGGTTAGAGTTCTATTGCTTTATCCTTGCTCAACATCAATCCTAACTCTTACAAATGATAAGCTTACTTTGTTGGCTTATTAGTGTTAAGCATAATCAATTACTTTTCAAATAAGTAATTAAACAATCTAACCATTTTTCCATTAAGCAATTACTAACCCCTTTCTAATCCTTTTGTTTATAATCTACTTGGAAGTACTTATAATAGGTTTTAAAACATTTGCGCAAAATATTATTTAAAAATAAAAAGTTCGAAAAATCAACAAAACTTAAAATAAAAACATATTTTATTTAAAATTCCTTCTTATAAAATTCATAACTAATTCTTAAAAATTCGCAAATATCTCAAACTAATTTTAAAATACTCTAATATTAGTTAGGCGCTACTTTTAAAAAGAATGAAACAAATCGCTTAAACTTAAAGTCCTTTTTGACATAATTGAAGTTCAAAAGTCAAGGTTAAACGGGGTAATTTTGCACTAGTGATATTTTGTTCATTTTCGAGATGCTATTTAAGCTTTTACTATTTAAACCTTTAATGGCAATAAACATATAGATATAAAAATACAAATTTTATGAGAAATCCCTATGGATCTCTCTACAAAGTTCCATAACAATTGCTAAAAACAAGGTAATTCCGAACTGTATCTATCGCGACTATCGCAAAAGCACAATTCTTTATCCGAGTCATATCTCAAACTATGTTCAACTACAACTTATACTTTGTTCAAGGTCAAGTCATATGTCACATAAGTCCATTCAAGTCCATTTAAATCCATATATGGATTCTATATGCCACTTATTTTTCAAAACAAGAATCAAAACCAATGTTTTCAATATATGTCCAAGTTAATTCAAACAATTTTAACACAAAAAATATAATCATATATGAGCTATATTATCAATCCAAGTGGTGATTTAGCTCACCTTAAACCCGACATACAACTAACGCTAAGCACTCAAATTCAAACCCAAGCTAGCAACCTCCATTCCTTCCTTTTTCTCCCTTGCTTCATTTGCTCCTTTACCTCCCTCTACCTCACAATGCTCTCGGCCCAAGGTATGTGGGGAGTGTGGTTTCACTTTTTCACAATAGGTAGAAGGTATCATTATGTGATGGTAAGATCTCAGTCCAAGTTTGAGGTGATTTGGAGTTGATTTGCAAATTATTTGCTCTAGGAATTTTGGGTGAAGAAGAAGAAAATAACATTGAAATTTGCTATTAAGCTTTGGAATATTTTTAATATATTTCCTAAAGGTGTACTCCTCCTTATGTAGGCTAGAAATTATGATGGGAAAAGACCAAAAAGCACTTCTAACCCTAATGTCATTAGTTGCTTCTTATCCTGAAAACTTTATATCACTTCTCTTTTATTCATTTTACCATTGTACCCCACTCATAATAAAATCCCTTATCCTTAAGGGAGCTTCTAGATCATTCCAAGCTTTATGAATAGGATTGAGCATTAATTAGCTTCTATTGTGTTCATTTAATTATTAATTAAGTTCACGATAGTTCGAATAACCTATATCGATCGAAAAACTGTTTATCAATAAACTGATTTTAAGTAACAATGTTGACTTTTCTTCAAAGATTATATTTTTGTAAACACTTCTCAAAAAATAATTTTATCATTTTCTATTAATTAAGTGATGTTAAAGAAGGTAATAAAATCATATTTGTAACACTTAAACACATCTCAAAATATATCGATATTCGAAGGCGAAGTGTTCGAATTTCAAGTTCGCTACATTCTCCCCCACTTAGAACATTTCGTCCTCGAAATTCAAAAAGAAGGAGAATCAAAGGAGATAGAAGAACAAGATATATATAGCACTATTGAAACTATATACAAACTAAAATGCAACCAAATGCAAATTAAGATAAGAAAAACCTAGTCTGAGAACAAATCCGGATAAGACTCCTTCAAACTATCCTCGATCTCCCACATACAATCTCGAGCATCTTTGCTTCATTGTACCTTAACTAACTTTACGACCTTAGTCCTCAATTGCTTCATATCTCTATCAACAATATGAACATGCTATCTTAAAATAGTTAGATTTGGCTTAATCTCCAAGTTCTCTTGCTGCGACGCTTCCACTATCATCGAATGACCATGCACGAACTTACACAAATACGATACATGAAATAATTATGCACACTCGATAGCCTAATTAGTAATTGGCTCTATATGTGAGTGTACCAATCCTCTCAAGAATCGAAAATAGTCCTATATGATGAGGAGCCAACTTCCTAGCCCTTCCAAATCGAACTACACTTCTTATCGGAGAAACCTTTACAACTAAAATGTCTCCAACTGAGAACTCCATGTCTCTATGCCTCTCGGTTGCATAACTCTTCTGTCGATTCTGTGCTTCCTTGATTCGGTTCCAAATCTCTATGACCTTATCCGATGTCTCACAATCATATGCCCAAGCATAAGATGATCTCCCGGTTCTATCCAACACCATAGAGATTTGAATGTCCTTCCATACAATGCTTCAAATGGTGACATTCTGATACTGGCCTGATAATTGTTGTTCTATGAAAATTAACATGTGGTAAGTGCTCTTTCCACGAACCCCAAAATCTAACATACATGCTCAAAGCAAGTCATCCACCACTCGGTTTGCCCTTTCCTTCGCCTATCTGTCTATGGATGGTAAGCTATACTCGAACTAAGCTCGGTCCATAATTCTTCATGCAGACCCTTCTAGAATTGGCTTGTAAATATTGATCTCTATCACTTACGATATCACACAGAACACTGTGTAACCTAACAATCTCCTTAACATATAACTTATCCAAACTAGAAGATGTCCTCGTAGTTTTAATAGGTAAGAAGTGCACGCTCTTGGTTATTTGGTCCACGATAACCCATACACCTTTGTTACCCCATCCTTGACCTAGGAAATCCATTGATGAAGTCTATAGAAAAACGCTTCCACTTCCACTTAGGAATCTCAAGTAGCTGAAGTGGTCCGATCATCTTGATGACTACCTTTTACCTGTTGACAGTTAGCACACCTTCTCATAAAGATAGAAATGTCTCTCTTCATACCCTCCCACCATAACATCCTATTCATATCTTGATACATCTCAGTGACTCCAAGATGTATCGTCAACCTAGAGTGGTGACTCTCTCCTAGTACTTCTTGCTTAATCCCATCAACATTTAGGATACACAACCTACTGTTCATTCTCAAAATGCCACGGCTCTTTATCTTGAATCCTGACCACCTCTCCGGTGCCTCATTCTCATTTACATTCTTGGCTATCCTAGTAAAATGAAGATCTCTAAGCTGATCGCCTTCAATAAGATTGATCTGAGTCGAGCGAACCTTAACATGTGACATAACTGCATACCTCCTCCTAAATGCATCAACTACGACATTAGCTTTCCCCTAGTATACAAAATATCTAGATCATAGGCTGCAAGAAGCTCCAACAACCTTTGATGCCTCATGTTTAAATCCTTTTGCATAAGAAGATTCTTTAAAGACTTATGGTTCATGTATAACTCGAACCTCATTCTTAGCAAATGATGCATCCACATCTTTAATGCAAATACCATCGCTAACAACTCCAAGTCATGAGTTGCATACCTCGCTTCATGCGGTTGAGCTACCGATTTGCATAAGCGATAACCCTTCTATGCTGCACCAACACAGCACCTAGACCTGTTTCACGTGCATAAATGTAAATAGTCAAACCCTCGCCTCCATCTGGCACAGTAAGAATAGAAGCACTAGTCAACTTTTCCTTTAGCTCTAAGAATGCTTGCTCGCGTTTATCCATCCATACAAATTTGATATCTTTCTTCGTCAAATTCATTAAGCGAGATGCAATCTCTGAGAGCCCTTGTATGAATCTCCTATAATAACCTGCTACAGCCAAAAAGCCTCTGATATCGATCGTACTTTCCGGCCTTTTCTAGTCTTGAACGGCCACAACCTTTATGGGATCATAGAAATACCCTTCGTTGAAATAAAATGACCGAAGAACCTAACTTCTGAATGCCAAAAAGACACTTCAAGAACTTAGCCTTCAATACATGCTCTCTTAATGCACCTAGAAAAATCCTCAGATGGCGCAAATTTTTCTCCTCGGTCTTGGAATAGACTAGAATATCATCGATAAAAACAAGGACAAACTTATTCAACACATCTTAGAAAACCGATTCATCAGGTCTATGAAATATGATGGAGCATTGGTTAGGCCGAACAACATAACTAACTGCTTATAATACTGGTCGGATCTAAAAGCGGCCAAGGGTACACTTTCCTCTGCCACTCTCAACCGATGAAACATTGTAGCAAGGTCAAGCTAAGAAAACACTCAAGTTCCATGGAGCTGATAGAACAAGTCATCTATCCTAGGCAAAGGATACTTATTTCTATAGTCCACTTATTGAGCTCGCGATAATCAACGCACAAACTTAAGGAACCGTATGCCTTTGTAGTAAAGACAACAAGCGCTTCCCAACTCGAACGACTTGGTTGAATTTAGCCCTTCTATAACAAATCACTAACTTGATTTGTTAGCTCGAATTTCTTCTTCGGGGCAACTCTACAAACAAGAAATACAGTTGGTTTTGCATCCCTTACTAAATCAATATGAAATTCTATCTCCCAATAAGGCGGTAAACCCGACACCTCTTCAAAGATATCCATATCCTGACAATAGGGGTCAAATCCAATTCTACCTCTGCCACATTAAGAGAATAATGAAACTAGTCATAAGTGAGTTAGGTCCTTTACAAGATACTGTCATAGTTCCTCCTTCTTTCTTCAATAAAACAGTCCTCTTATCACAATTCAAGACTGCATGGTACCGAGACAACCTGTCCATCCCAAGTAGAACATTCCCATAAAACAAAGAACATACACATCGTAAGGAAATAATTAGTTAAAACAAGTATCCAAAACTCCTAAGCAAATCATACGAAGATTGGCTGAGCCCCCAACAGGGTTTGACATACAAATAGAATCTCAATCCATAACTAGCTTAAGTCTATCAACAAAAATACAGGAAATGAAACTAAGAGAAGCATCACTATCAAATAAGACATGAACCAAAATGCCAAAATAGATAGAATACCTTCCAAAACTTGCTTCCCCTTTGATGCGGCAGAAGTGGAAGGTGTTGAAGCAAAAGCGAGACTTTAGGCTACTCTCCCTTGTAAAGCATTGGACAGTCCTTAACTATATGATTGGGCTGGTGGCAATGCAGCAGCTCCTTGATGCAAATTGTGGCTTGAAAGTCTATGGTTCTTGCTTTGGTATCTTAGCAATAAGTTCCTCAATAACGGTGCCTTTGTCACCTGCCCTCCTCCAGCCAATGTGCAATTCTGAACAAGATGCCTCTTCTTTCCACACTTATAACAAGCGAAAGAAAAATATCTTTAAGTGGCTGACATTTACGCATGTTGTTTCCAACTGGTGCAGCAGTAGTAGGATTTGGTGCTAAGCTCTCAAACCTCAACCCCATGTTCACCAAATTTACATAAGACCCCAAGATGTGATTAGTCATATTATGCATGAACTCTTGATGCATCCCTACGATGAACATCTTATTCCACTTCAAGGGCGTATCCACTAAACAAGGCCCAAACCGAGATAAGGAAGTGAATCGGTTATCATATTCTACCATTACCATGGCTCCCTGCTTCAAGTCAAGGAAGTTCCTAAACCATAAGGTCTTCTCGGCTTCTGGGACAAGCTTCATCTCAAAACCCTCCTTAAATTGGGCCTAAGAGAAGTTGTTCCCTTAGACAACTGCAGTGATTGTACCACACCAGACAATGGCCACATCAGCCAAATGCCGTGATGCCAAGCGACGCTTTGTCGCATCATCTAACTCCATATCCCCAAATATAAAGTCACATGACTTAGTTCAAGTCTGGACTTCTATAATCGTCTTTGTACCTTCAAACCACTTACCTCCCACCTCTCGTAACCGTAGCATAGCAAAGAAAAATTCACTTGAGGCCTGACCCACATGACCTCTACCCCCTTATTTCCACCCTTATTTCCTTGACTAGAGCAACATGCATTGGTTCTTGATCTCCACCATTTGTGATGGTACTACTCTGGCCATCTCTACCTCCTCGAGCATTGGCAGCTGTAGTACTCATGATATACAACCTAAACATAGCAGAATATATTTAGGATATGAAAGGCTAGAGTAATTCAAAGAAAGAGATTATTCCTAAGGAAAGCTAAAAAGGGATAGGTTTATAGAAAATACAAATATGCTTTCTCGTATACACTCGACTCATTCTAAGGTGTCGCTTACCCAATCTCTAATAAGCCATACCCAACCAAAACCAAGGTGTTCGCTCAACCTTGTGTCTTGATACCAAATGTAAATCCTTGGCTTTTCCTCCTCGAATGTCGACACTAAATACATCCAAGAATTCATGTGCCGAGCACCAAAGTGCCAAAAAGATAGAAAGTTAGGGTAGAATTAAAAAAATAGAATAGAATAAGAAAGATAGAACTAAACATCAAAATCTCACAGTGGAAAGATAATTTATTATATCAAAAGAATAGTATAGTGGGTTACTTTGAATATACGGTTTTAAGAGTTACAAAAGCTAAGTACTATCATCAGCATGGACAGTTGTAACTGCCTATTCTTACGATGATGACATATGAATATAGCTAAAATGGAACAACTGAAATAGAAATAGATAGATAATGGAGGCATCTAGCTCGTCTTCTGAACTCCAAAGTGTCCAAGATAAAACCTGATACTCAGCCTACTCAAAAGAGTGCATGAGATTTTCATGTAAAAAAAAAAACCAAGCATCAGATATAAGGCTGGTATAAGAAAACTCGAGATACAGCAACATGTAGTAGTAACTATTAAGCTGGAGACAATTGTACCAATAATCCTTCCTGGGGTTTCTTATTGGTATGAAATCGCGAAGCCTTTCGATTACTTTCTTTGGCAAAGTTTGACAGTTAACTAATCGACTATCTTATCAAAACACTTGCTTATACAAATCGATATTTGTACGTTTAACTCATTTCTGACATTCCAACTTAACTATTTCTCGGCCAAGAGTGAAGCTAGGTAAGTTTGGGTTCTAGTTGCTCCAACCCTTCCCTAGAAACTTCATTATTGAATCTCACAAATAGATAAGTCTACCTTATTGGCTTTTAGCGTTAAATATAGTAGTAATGATTTCCATAAACAAGTAAGAAATCAAAACGATTAACATGTTTCCAACATTTTCCTCTTACCTATTCCTTAGCTAAGAGGGAAATCTGGTAGGTTAGAGCTCAATTGCTCCATCCCTACTCGATATCAATATTAACCCTCATAAATAGATAAGTTCACTTCGTTGGCTTATTAGTGTTAAGCATGATAATTACTTTTCAAATAAGTAATTAAGCAATCTACCATGAGGAAATTAAGAAATTACTAAACCCTTTTATAAACCTTTTGTTTATACTTTCAAAATACTTGGAAATACTTATAATAGGTTTTAAATCATTTATCTAAAATTTTACTTAAAAATAACAAGTTTGAAAAGTCAACAAAACTTGGAAAAAGATCATGTTTTACTGTAAAATTTCTTCCAACTAAAATTCAAAACTAATTCTTAAAATTCATAAATATCTCAAATTACCTTTAAAATATCTTAATATGAGTTAGCAATACTTTTAAAATGAATGAAACAAATCACACAAGCTTAAAGTCCTTTTTGAAGCAATTGAAGCTCAAAAATCAAGGTTAACAGGGTAGTTTTGCACTAGTAATGTTTTAGCCATTTTCGAGATGCTACATAAGTTTTTACTATTCAAGATTTTGATAGCAATAAAAATACATATATAACTATTCAAATATGGTGAGAAATCCCTATGTATCACTCTATAAAGTACAATAACAATTGCTAAAAATAAGGTAATTCCGAACTACATCTATAGCGACTATCACTATAAGAACACTTCTAAATTCGAGTCATATCTCAACTTATGTTCAGTTACAATCTATATACGTTGTTTAAGGTCTAGTCATATGTCATATAAGTCCATTGAAGTCCATCTAAATCCATACATGGATTCTATGTGCCACTTGTTTTCAAAACTAGTATCAAAATCAAAGTTTTCAATATATATCCAAGTTAATTCGAATAACTTTAACAAAACAAAACATAATCACATATGAGTTATATTATCAATCTAAGTGGTGAATTAGCTCACCATAAACCTAACAAACAACCAAGCCTAAGCACACAAGTTCAAACTCAAGCTAGCAACCTCCTTTCCTTCCTTTTTCTTCCTTGCTTCAATTTCTCCTTTACCTACCTCTACCTTATAATGCTCACGGCCCAAGGTAAGTAGGGGAGTGTGTCTTCACTTTTTCATATTATAACTAGGTAGAAAGTGTTCTTATGTGATGGTAAGGTCTTAATCAAAGTTTGAGATGATTTGGAATTTATTTGCAAATTATTTGCTTTAGGAATTCAAGATGAAGAACATTGAAATTTGCTCTTAAGCTTTAGAATAATTTTGACAAATTTTTTGAGGATGTACCCCTCCTTATATAGGCTTAAGAATGATGATGGAAAAAGACCGAAAAATTCTCAAAACCCTAATGACATTAATTGCTTCTTCTCATGACAAATTTATGTAACTTCTCCCTTACTCATTTTACCAATTTACCCTTCTCATAATAATATCGCTTATCCTAAGGAAGCTTCTAAATTATTCCATTCTTTATGAAGTGGAGAGAGTGTTAATTAGTTTCTAGTGTGTTCATTTGATCACTAGTTAAGTGCGTGATAGTTCGAACAACTTATATTGATCGAATTTTTTTATTGATAAACCAATTTCCGGTCACATTATCGATTTTTCTTCGAAAAATATATTTTTCACTTTTCAGAAACAATTTTCATATCATTTTCTATTAATTAAATGATGTTGGACAAGGTTATAAAATCATTGTAACACTTAAATACATCTCAAAATGCATCGATATTCGAAGACGGAGTTTTCGAATTTCATTATCGCTATAAAGGGTTTTGAAAACATAATCCAAATGAATCAGAGAATAAGATTAAGATTTGGGATAATGCTCTAGTAACATACTTGTACTAGCTATATATAAGTATACACTTTATCTCTGTAATCCCTCTCTCTTAAGCCATTCTTCCATATCTTACTAAGGTTCGAAGGTAGATTGAAGGAAGTAAGGTATAAGGAGGTGGAAGCGCTACTACCAATGAAAATATCAGGCCTAATACTAGAAGGAATTCAAGTCGAAAGCCAATATCTAACGTAGGTGTAGGAACATCACTAGTTGATATGGAATCAATGTATCAGTTCTTTGTCAACATGATGCAAGCACGTGCTACTGCTGGGTTAGTTGGTGAAATGCTGGAGGAGCTAATAAATTCCAGTTGTCAATAATTATGCTTTATTGAGTAGAAACTATGCAAGACTTGGAGATAAATCATTCCTAAGAACAGAGACTGCAATTGAAGTGGAGAATTGGTTGTTTCATTACTAAAAGGATTTCTGTCGATCTTGGTTTGAATGATGAATAGAATAGGAGATTGGAGTCCAGTCAATTGCAAGGAGCTGCGTTATTCTGGTGGAATAGTGTGACTGTCGAGGTAGCAGAGGAGACTTTGACATGACTGAATTCAAAAGGAGTTTTGAAGAAAGATTTATACCTGCGATTGCTAGGTCAACTCTGTTAAGGAAGTTCGCTGAGTTGGTGCAAGGTGATATGACAATGCTTGAGTATGCAACTAGATTGTGGAGTTGTCAAGATATGGGTATACTACCATTGACACTATTATCAAAAAGAATGAGAAGTACATTCATGGATTGAGACCCGAGTTTGCTAAGGCAACTTTACCACACCTCAGGGATCCATGTAATGTAGTCATGGAGATGATTTTGACAAATGAAGAGATGCTTGCTTTGTTCAGTAATAAAAAGCTAGTAGAGAGTCCGGGTGGATAGAATCAAAAGAGAAAGTTTTACTAAAAGAAGAGAGCTCAGATGGGTGGAGCTACCAAGATAGGAAAGTCTGAGGTTGTGTGTTACAAGTGTGACAAGAGAGACATTATGCTCATGAGTGCCGAATGATAAGGGAAAGGAATTCGTTGGAAAGAAGAACGTTCGGTGCTTTAACTAACCCAAGTGGGACATTACAAGAACAAATGCCTAAAAGTGGCCAAAGAAGAAAATGGAAAAGCAATTGCATTGGAACCGACTTCGTCGAGACCAACAGTTGAGGAGAAAGGGAAAGCTGTGATGGGAGTTATGCTTTTGATTCATGGTGCACCTGTCAGAGTGTTATTTGATACTAGTGCATCACATTCTTTTATATCTATTGTTTGGTAGATAAGCTGAACCTAGAACCCTTATACCTCATTACTTCCTTAAGGGTTATGAAACCGATAGGAGTGTATGAAACTCTAGGGATGAGATGTGATAATTTAGAGTTTGCATTATTAGGTCATGGATTTGCCTGTAGTTTGCATGTGTTTGATTTCATGGGCTTTGTGATTATTTTTGGCATGGACTAGTTAAGATATGATGCTAGGATATTTTGCTATGATAGAAAAATATCACTAAGACACCCAATTGTAGCAACCAAATTGTATACTCAGTAGAGAATCCAAGTTCTAATGCCTGTGCTTTATTGGGTGTAATAAAGGAGGAGAATTAGTTGAATTATGTTTTCGTGGTTAGCGAATTTGTATATGTTTTTGAACCTGTTATGGGACTACCATTGAAATAAGCTATGGGGTTTTGAATAGATCTTGTACTTGTTGAACTCATAAGTAGACCGCCTAGTAGAATGACACCTACCGAGATGGAGTTAAAGGTGCAGGTGGTGGACATAGAAGAAAAGAATTTTATTAGATCAAGCGGTTCGCCTTGGGGAGCAACCATAGTGTTTGTGAAGAAACCAAATGGGTCATTAAGATCATGTATCAATTATCATAAGTTGAATGAAAAGATAATAAAGAACCGATATCCCCTGCCTAGAATTGATGATTTATTTGATCAGTTGGAAGAGCCAAAGTATCTTTCCAGTTGGATTTTAGTGACAAGTTTCCATCAACTAAGGGTAGCGATAAGTAATATTCCATTGATGACGTTTCGAACAATATATGGTTCGTACGAGTGGTTAGTAATGTCATTCGGATTGACTAATGCGCCTACTTTCTTCGTAGATTTAATGAACCGAATTTTTTGAGAATACATGGATGCATTTGTATTTTTATTCATAGATGACATTTTGATATATTCCAAGGATTAAAGAGATCATGAAGTTCATCTTAAGATAGTGCTTGAGACGCTGAGGCAGCATTAGCTAAAAGCGACGTTTTCGAAATGCCATTTTGGAAAGAAGGAGGTGAATTTTTTTGTCTTGTAGTCTCACAAAAAGGGTTATCAGTGGATCCAACTAAGATACAAATCAATTAATAATTGGAAGTGAACCAAGACGGTGACTCAGGTAATGAGTTTTCTTGGTCTATCTGGCTAGTACCGGAGATTCATTGAGGATTTCTCGCGTGTAGCAGTGCCTATGACTAAACTAACGAGGAAGGAAATGTAGTATGTCTGGAACGATAAATGTGAGGAGGCATTCCAGAAGCTGAGACATTTATTGATCAACGCGCCCATTTTACTTGTTCTACATGGGAATCAAAATTTGGTGGTGTATATCGATGCATGAGGAACTGGACTAGATGCTGTGTTAATGTTGATGGGTAAAGTGATTGCCTGCGCTTCTCGATAGCTTAGACCGCACAAAGTTAAATATCCGACTCATGACTTAGAGTTGGATGCCATAATATTTGCTTCGAAAATGTGGAGACATTGACTTTTGAGAGAATGATTTGAGTTGATACGGATCACAAGTCTAAAAGGTACTTATTCTCTCAAAAGGAGTTGAATATGAGACAACAGAAATGGTTGGAGTATTTAGCTTCTTATGATTTTGGAATTGAGCACACACTGGGGAATGGAATCAAAGTTGCAGATGCGCTTAGCCGAAAACATCAGAATATGGTGTTAGCTATGTTGGCTGAATGGAAAGACCGGGAAGTATTAACTACTTGTAGCGTGAAGTTAAGATCAGCTGCCAGTTTTAGACAGATTACCGCAATGTTATCTTGCTTGGAAGTTTGACAAGTATTGATTCGCAGAATTGCCTCTAAGCAAAGAGATGATCCATTACTAGCTGAAAGAATTAGAAGATTGGAAGGCAGAACTGATTTTGATGATTTGAAGGATTTTTACCTTGACCAAAATGGAAGGTTGAGAAAGAAAGGACGATCATGTGTTCCAAATGGAGGTGACCTATGGAAAAAAGTACTTAGGGAGTATCATAGATTGAAGTTTACTATTCATCCTGGAGCAACTAAGATGCATTAGGATATGAAGAGAAGTTTCTTCTGGGAAGGTATGAAAAGGGATGTAGGCTTATAGGTAAAGCAATGTTTGAACTGTCAATAAGTGAAAGTAGAACATTAGAAGCTAAGGGATTGCTTCAGCCTTTGGATATACCATGGAAACGAGATTCGATATCTATGGATTTTATTGATGAGTTGCCAAGGTCAAACAGGGAAAATGAAAGTATATGGGTCATATTGGATTGAATGACCAAGAGTGCATATTTCATTCCAGTTAAATCGATAAGAATGGCACCCTTTTTGGCTAAGTTGCTTATGAAGAACATTGGTAGACTGCATGGAGATCCTAGTAGTATAGCTAATGACAGAGATTCTTTATTTACCAGTGAATTCTGAAAGAGTCTACAAGAAGTTTTAGGTACCAAGCTTAAGGTAAGTACCACCTATCACCCAAAGACAGATGGGCAGATAGAGAGAGTGACTAAGGTACTCAAAAATTTGTTAAGAGCTTGTATACTAGACTTTGGCAGGTCATGGGAAGACTATTTGTAGTTAATATTTCTTATAATAATAGTTATCAAACTAGTATAGGAATGGAACCTTTTAAAGCTTTATATAAAAGGCTGTATAATCACCCGTATGCTGTTAGAAACCAAAAAGATAGATTAGTTCTCAGTCTGGATAAGGTAAGAGAAGCAGCAGAAAAGATTGAGTTGATTCATCTTTGAATGAAGGAAGCTCAATCTAGGCTGAAAATTTATGTGGATAAGCGATGGGAAGACTTAGAATTCTTAGTTGGAGCTCATATTTTCATCAAAATATAACCAATGAAGGGTGTAGTAAGGTTTGGAAAGACGGGAAAATTGGCACCGAGATATGTAGGTTCATTATATCATAGAGAGGATCAGGAAACTTGCTTATATGATAGAGTTATCGAGCAGTTTGGAAGGAGTTCACAATGTTTTCCATATTTCTCATCTAAGGAGGTGTGTTCAAGATCCTAAGACTACTATAACTCCGACTACATTGGAAGATAGTTGAGCTAGACATGACTACAGTTAGACATCTAGTTCGTATTATGGCTAAGGATGAGAAAAAGCTAGGTACCAAGATTGTTAGATTAGTAAAAGTCCAGTGAAGTGATGTTGAGAAAGACTGTACTTGAGAAATAGAGAGGAGGATTAGGGACACTTACCCTGACTTATTTGATGGTATGTTTTACATATATGCTTTTAAGTTTGATGTGTGTACCTTATCGTATTTCGACGATGAAATTAATTAAGGAGGGCAGTCTGTAACAACCCTAATTTTGATTAACATTATTTAGGATATTTAATTGGATAAATAAAATAAAATAATGTAAATGGATAAGGAGATCGGGATTTGGTTATTAGAATGGGTCCAGCCTTAATTAATGAACTAATGGAATTAACTGAAACATTAATAAGAAGAAGGTTATATAAGGAGGGCAAAATGGGAAAGAAGCATGTTCCCTTAATAAGTATACTCATTCTCATATCCTCCTTCATTTTATTTAGTACAAATGAGATTTAGTAGCAGGCCATTAACAAGGGTTTCAAGGGAAGCAAAGCTTAGGAAAACAAGTGCAAAGCTTAGGGGAATCAAATCAAAAACAGATCTCAACCTTCTTAAACCATTCAAGGTGAATAATAGTTATATGTCTCATGTTTTACGAATTATTTTCAATTTTAAGCGTAAATCTATTTCCTTTGCCTATATTATGACGTATTATGAAAGTTTGAATGATTATATGCTTATTGATGAATTTATGGAACTTTTTATGAAATTAAATGATATTTTTGAGATAGAAAACCTATCATATGACACCCAAATGACTTGAGATTTTGATATGATGTTAGATACATTATTTTGCAAGTGTTTTATTAAATTCATAATTTTTTGATTTAGTGAGAATATTTGGTGAATTTCCTAAAGTTGGAAGATGGTTTATTTCAGATTTTAATTACTAAAAATAATTAAATTATGTTTTGATACCGACATTTTATAATAAAGGATATAATAAATTGGATTTATTCTAATTTTTGGGGATTTTTCCCAAGTGCTTATGATTTAATGTGAATTAATTAAGCTAGAAAAGCTAAAGTATTATATTAAAATAAATTGTATGTTTTGTAAAATGTTTTGGAAATGATAAACCTACTTTGGGTCAGTTTTCTGGAAAAGAAATGTGATAAAGTTTTTTTAACCAACAATAATTTGACAAAAATATGGAGTAGTTGCAAAGCACTTGTTTTTATTATTAAAAGTTTAGTTTTAATGTTAGTTATGGTTGTGCTACACCGATAGTCACAATGCCGCCCTTCGTCACTCTACCTCGAATGTCTTCGACGTCGATCAAGGGTAAAGGGTGTTTAACCCAGAAATTTACAAAAGAAATTATTATTCTTATTACTTTTGGATAGATTGTGATAGGATGAATTGACTTAGAGATTAGAAAACCAGATATGACTGGTGTAGGGTAGTGCCCTATACTTCAGCTGTTAGCCCCTTGCTGATACAAGTCCAAAATCCAGTGTGCGGGGCTTTGTCATGGGTAAGACAAAAAGAAGGTTTACATACAGAAAGACATGGTAGGTTATAGGTTGGCCTGCAAAATCTTTAGTTTCATAGTAAACCTAACAAAACTATGAGATTGACAGATAGTAAGTGTGATAACCCGAATTTTGAAATATCTGTTAATTGATAATTAACTGGGTAAATTGATAGAGATACTGATTAAACCAATAAATTTGATGATTAATATCATATCTGGGAGGCTAATTAATTGATAATCTCCTAATATGATTATTTAAAATGGGCAAAACTTATTATCTTCAACCCAAATTTAATTTGTGTTGGTTTAATATATTTATGAGTTAGTTTAAACTGAATTTGAAATTTGGATTAGAATATTGAAATTCAAAGGATAGACATATATTTGTGGGTGAATTGAAAGCATTGATTTGGATTCAATGTACTAAATTTTCAATGGGTATATTAAACTAGTATAATTATTATTTCTTAGTGTGCAAGTGGATTTTATCATTTTCTTTTTAAAATACATGTAAATAAATAAATTGAAAGTTTAAAACATTTAATATTAAGACATTTATAAATATAAAACTAAATTTAGAGTATTATGTAAATACATATGATAACATATTTATGTATGGAAACTACAAATGTGGATGAATTCATACAAGAATTACCATATAAATAAATTCTCTTTGTATTATATAATAAATGTAAGCAAAGAAATTTGTGTGATGACAAGTGTTAGGTAATTGAACATGTGTCACTTATTTATTTCATTTTCTTAAATTTTATTATCATAAGATAGGAATAAGTATATAAACCTCTCCACTTTTTATCTCACTTTTTTTCCAATGTAAAATAAATAAATAAAAGAAAACCAAAATCTAAGAAGAAACTAAAACAATTTCAGTTTTTCAAGATGGAAGCAACTCAGGTTCAAAAATCAAGCAAAGCAAGACAAAAGGGATTCAACTTATACTTCAGTAAGTTGTTAAGCAAATTACAGATTTGTTCTGTTCTTCTAATTAAGGTGAGTAGAATTTTCTTAAACTGAAATTGCTTGCATGGCCCTAAGATGAATACTTGAAGGATGATATGAATTTTGTTATGAATAATGTTAAAAATGATTTTTATATTTATATTTGTGTTTAGATCTGAAAAGGGGTAAGCATGCCTCTATTGTAAAAAATTATAAGTTTCAAAACCTGATGGAAAAAAATTAAATCTTCCTCATAAGTGATCTTTAGACTTTGATCCCTGAAACAAAATGTTTGTAGGTGGAAAAATCATCATTTTTAAAATCGATTCAAGTAAAATTATTCTGTATTTATTTCATAAAATAAAATACTTCAGTGAAATACAAATTAATGTCAGAATCTGATATTCAAATTATCAGAATTTTGTTCAACCTCTCCGTCTTCTTCTTATAAATGTGAGTAACATTTTTATTTAAAACTAATTTAAGTAAATATAGTTGCTTGATTGTTTCCTGATATGGTCTTGATTTTTGTGAACGAATATGATAGAATTCTCTATATAAATGTTTGGGTTTCTGAATGCATGCTTGCGTTGTGATGTATTCTTGCCTGATCTAGATTCCATGTGTAAATCTTGATCAAAATAATGATCTCATGTTCAAATCCTTGTTAAGGTTTAATATTCAAACAAAGTATGGTTATGTAACATAAGTTATAGTATGAAATTTTATTTAATATAAAAAAAACTGTAATGTCTCTGTAAAACATAATATAACAGAGCAAACATTTAGTAAGTGAAAATTTAAACATCCAGATTCATTGATCCAGAGGTATAAGTTGATTACTTATACTGAAACTTGATTTTTAAAACCTAAATTATAATTTTTAGTTTAAAAATGATGGAGCATTACTGGTTTAACCAGAAATCATGTTTTGGGTTGTAACTGTTGATCTAGATGGTCGGGGTGGCCAGCATCGTTTCTGGTGATGGAATGGTGATAGTAGAATCAAGGAAAAATATTGGGAGGAGGATTAAAGTATTGAGGCAGTGATGATTAAGGTTTGGAAATTTATAACCCTAGTTTTCTGTTGCTTAGAAAAATTGATCGACGCAACCACTATGAATGATCGAGCTTTCCCTGATTCGAGTAGGTTATAGATGGGGTGTGGAAGTGGTTGTGGCCGGAGGTGAAGCTTCTCTGGTGGTCGGAGTTTTGTGTTTGAGGCGATTTCCAGTAGTCGACATTTTTCCAGTTTTGAGCTTGAAAGCTCGTTTTTGATTTTGGGGTTCTGCAATTGGTTTGATGGTCGGAATCGAGTTGGGGGATGACCGTCGACTTGCGAGTGTCGTCGCGAGAGGTCGGAATTGGTTGCAGTGGTGGTGCAGGTGCATGAAGTTCATGGTGTGTCAGCTGTGTTTTGGGGGAGAATGGGTTCTCGTGTTTTGTTCGGGCTGATTCATGATTTGCTCGAAGCTTTGAGTTGATTGTCTCGAAGTAACTGTTGAGTGGGCTTGGGTGTTTAGTTGATACAGGGTTATGTATAACCTGAAAGTATTTAGTGTGAATGATATTCAAATGAAGATGTTACTCGAGTTTACTCGAGTTTATGTTAGTGTCTGTTCGAGCTAGATTAGGTTAGGCTCGAATAATTTAATTGTAGCTCGAGTTGGTTTTGTTCAGGTAAGAAATCCTGTTCTATTTTCAAAATTTAAACTGAATTTTTAAAGTGTTAAGAAAGGATATAAATTAAGTTTTAAATCTAATTTTTAATTATGGATTCAAGCTTAAATTGGAATTTTAACTGGAAATGAGTAAAGTTTATAAATTCAAATTTATTTAAATAACTTGAAAAGGGTAAGTGTTTAAAAATGTTTTTTAAAAAGAAATTTGAATTTAAATTGGAGTTTGAAATAAAAAAGAAATGTTTTAAACAAAGTTTAAATCTGATTCAAATCTAAATTTCAATCTTAGTTTTAAATAAATTTAAATCTAATTATTAACTACAAACTTTATAAGATGAATAATTAATGAATGATCAATTAATTGAGTATAATTAATTAATGTTAAATAAGCAAGATTTATAAAGTAATTAATTTAATCCATTGGTAGTTAATTAAATTAATTAGGAATGGTATGACTAATTATCTTGCTTATGGATGATTGAATGATACTTAAATGCCTTGGATTATTTGTTATCCCTGGTATGTGATGTGATGCTATGTGATATGAATGTTTTTGTAATATGATATGTTGGGTTGAACAGTGATAATGAGGTTATCTATGATGAATTGCTGTGTAAAAGTGACATCTAGTATTTAAAGGTAACTGTATTCACTTGAACAACTTAGGTTAAGATGACATTAGATTCAAAGAGACCAGAGTCGGGTGTTAGTAAATACCTGAAACCACTTCGATTCTTTGTAAATTGATAAGTGAATCAATAGGCTGAAGTGGAATGATTTAAGTGAATTGGACCAGTTAATCTAAGTTTGGCACTTAGAAATTGGTGTGTGAAATAAGTGATGTCTATAAAAACTTGTGAAATTATAAATTGATATGAGTTACCCTGGGTTTATATATGTTGTATGCTTTTGTATTCCATGTTAGATGGGTTTACAACCTGACCCGGGTGTTACTTTGATGTAATGCTCGGGTCAGACCGAGTATTATAGATTTTCAGGTAAGGACGTTCTGGAGCTCAGGAATCGAGCGGAATGGCAGGAACATATAGAATATCTCCGTTGTATTATATTATTGTATATCCGAGGTATGGTGATTGTGTATATTCAGTGTCTGTATATATGTGTAACTCTGATGTATAAAAATGTAATCGACATAATATTATTCTTTTGTAAACTGTTATTGTTTATTATTATATTTTATCCGCTGTGAATGTGAGATGTTGATGTATCTTCTTCTTCTATCTCTTTTTTCTCTTCATAACTATCCAGAATTTTCTGGATGAAATTTCCGGCTCGTTACATTTGGTATCAGAGCGAGGTTAAGCGAGAACCTTGGCTCTGGTGGGAATACTCATTAAGGATAGGGCCAATGGTACCTTAGAATGAGTTGAGTGTGTGTGTGTATATACGAGAGCATACTTGTTATTTTCTGATATAAAGAATTTAAATGATTTTATAAGAATATATTTTGATATATATAAAAAAGCAATATTTCCATCTAATAAAATTAAGGTAATTGGTTGTTAAATTATTAGAATTAAATTAAGTGGTAATAGAAATAAAACCAAATTTAAATAGAATAAAGATAAGTTTGAAATGGATTCAAACTAAAATTCAAATTTTGAATTTGGAAAAAATTTCAGAAAAAGATAATAATGGATTACTTTCATTGTTGTGTTTCATAATGAAATGTTGTAGTAATGAGTAAGCAAAAATGAAATGTTTTAAGGGGGTAATCTTTAAATAAGTATGACATGTAATTTGAAGTGGGTTTCAAACTGTGAAGTTCTGAATTATAAATTTAAACATTTGAATTGGTTTCAAAATGTTAAAGGAAATAATATTATGCAAACTATTTTGAATATGATCTTATTTTAAAATAAGGGATGTTATTTAATATTTTTGAATGAAAGGGTCTTATTTCGAACAAGGGTTGTTGGAAATTTTAAAGGAATTTGTTTGAATTTGAAACCAAAGGTGGTTTAAAATTTTAAAAGTAACCAAGTGTGTAAAGGAAATAAACTCTAAGGTTGAGTTTTAAATTTTCCTCAGAATGTGATGTGAAACCCAAAGAGAAGTAGGTTTTAAACTTAAGTGGGTAGGATATTAATCTGAAGTTTAAAATTTGAATGGAAATTCAAATTGTGTAAATTAGATTGGATTAAGTAAATTGAATTTAACTTGGAAGAAGTTAATAAGTTTGAATGATCAACCTGATTTGAAAATTTCAAGATGAAATTAAGTTTTAACTTGGGAAGTTAAATGGTTAATTTGAATTGGGAATTTATGTGATCTCAAAATGGGTTTGAGATCTGGAGATTGAAATAAATTGGATAATATCATCCTATTGTTATTAAAAATCTTTAAATTGTGAATTGGATTTGCTTAAATGAATAAAGAAATGGATTGTGATAATATATCCATTATTGAAATAAATGGGAAATAAAACTTTAATTTGAAATTAAGGATATGGAACCATTTTAAACTTAAGATTTGAATGTTTAAGATAAAACATCAAAAGTTTGGTTTCAAAATTGAAATTTGATGATAAATTGAATTTCAAAGATTTAGATGTTTAAAAAGGATTTGAATAATTATTTGAACATTGAAATAGGTTAAAAAATGGAATTTAGATTCAGAATTAAATGGTTTAAAGATATAAGTTGATTTGATTTAAAGGATTAAATCAACACTTAAAGATTTAACTCGAATTTATATAATTCGAGATGGTTTAAATTTGAATTGAATTAGTTCAAATTGAATTTGATTTAATTAATTGAAATTATGATTGAAGATGTATAAGTATAAAATTCAAATGGAAAATTTGAATTGGATTGATTTGAAATGATTTGAAATTGAAGTGGGTTCAATTTGATATTAGTCCAAATTGATTTGAATAATTTGGGATTGTAATTAAAGTTGAATAATTTTAAATTCAAACGGAATTTGAATTGATTGAATTTGGAGGAAATCAAGAATAATTCAACTTGATTTGGAAATGGAGTTTGAAATTGGGATTAACTCAAACTGGAGTTGAAATGAATTGAAATTGGAACTAGTTCAATTGAAATTTATTTGAATTAGTAGAGTTTGAGATCAAAGTTGAATAAAGATAAATTTGGAAAGAAACTGAGGTTAATTCAACTTGAATTGGGGTAAATCAATTTCAATGGAAATTGAAGATTGTTTAAATTGGAACTAAGTCAATTTAAATGGAAGTGGAAATTTAAATTGAATTGACTGAAATGGAGGTAGGGAATTGAACAGTTTGACTCTGGACTATTTTCAAAATAAATTGTTTTAGTACAAATCTATTTTTCCAAACTATTTACAACTTTTCTTTTAAAACCTAAAACTATCTTATACATACACCATTATTTTTGGAACTATTTAACAATTTTTCGACTATTTTATAAACTAATTACTGTTTTTCAACTACTATTATAACTAATTGCTATTTTATAGCTATTTTGCAATTATTTAAAACTTCTATAACTATTTAACTATTTTCCAACTATTTTACAATTAGTTAACTATTTTACAGCTATTTTGCAAACTAATAATTATTTTTCAACTACTTATCTATTTTTAAATTTTCAGGCTATTTTTAAAATAAACTGGTTGGAGTTCAAACTGTTATTGGTTAAATACCCAATTGAGATAAGAATTGAAGGAATAATCCAAATGGGGATTAAGGAAAATGTGAGTAAGTGGATAGAATCTAAAGGAAATGTGAATAGAAAGAGAAATTGATTTGGCTGATAATCAATGAAGTTAAATACGTAGGATGTACGTATATTATTCTATTCGCATAGTGATTTGATCCAGATTCGAGCATAGAATTTCGAGATAGATATATCGATCCGAGTTGGAATTTTCCACTCGATTTTTGAAGGCGAACCTAGATATGGGTTGTTGATTGGTTCTGGATATTCTCTATTATAGTTATGACTATGCAAGGAGAATGACGGTTTCTGATCAAGAAACTAGATCTGTATCCGCACTAGGAAGTCGAGTGGATGATACTAGTTCGGAAGTGAAATTGTGTGATCGAGTGAGCGATCAGATTGATATAGCGTACGGATGATATGTGTACATCGTACGGGTTTAAATGAAATTGATAACGGGAATTTGTGGATAAGAAATGTGAAATGGTTTTTGAAATAAAAGGTATATTTTGTAAAATATATGATAAAGTAAAAGTGGAAGTAGGATATTTCTATGGTAGAAATTTACTTTATGGAAGTAAGTAAGAGACTTTATAGAGTAATCAAATTTGAATATTTGATTTGAATAAACAAAGTTATATATCTTTGTTATATAAGATTAATCTCCCCTTGTTGAATCTATAGCCAGAAGAGAAAGGATTTTGAAAGTGCTTGAAGCATAAAAGGAGTTTTATACAAGTTTGAAATGATCCAAAGATTTTTAAAGTTATATATATCTATACACACACACACACACACACACACACACATATATATATATATGTATGTATATAAAGGACCTTATGAGGATTTTGGGAAAAGGTTTAGGGAACCTTTGGATTTGGAAAGGCTTTTGATTTTTGGGTAAAATCAATATTTAAATTTGGAAAGCCTAGTTTGAGAATTATCGATTTTGGGATAATCGATTTTGTGTAAAGAAGCTTTGTATGAGATCATACTAGGTGTATGATTTGAAAGATACTATATGTGTATAGTATAAAGTGTTTTGATGATGGCTCTGGGGAAAAAGGCGCTCCCTTAAAATGAACTTCTCAAGAGTGCTACCGGGTGGTGCTGCCTTAAGCCCCAAGGGGGGGGGTTCTAAAGTTGATCCTGTGAGGAGTCCGTACAAAACTAGTTCCTGAGGATTTTGAGTAGAGTATACCATAGCGAAAGTCGTGTGTGCCGCTGAGAGCCAACAGTCTACATTTGATTTTATATCGGTAGACTGCGACCTTTGGTAATATAGCGAAAATCGTGTGTGCCACTGAGAGCCAACAGTCTACATTTGATTTTATATCGGTAGAATGCGACCTATGTAGGAGCGAAGAAGTTTCATTTTGACAACGAAAATCGTGTGTGCCGCTGAGAGCCAACAGTTACATGGACTTTTGCTGCGATGGCAACGTAACCCTAGAATGTAACTGCGATCTGTTGTGGGTTCCATGGTGTAATCGAAGACGCGGAGTGCCTACAGTTACATGGACTTTTGTGGCGATGGCAATGTAACCCAGGATGTAACTGCGACCATGGATGGGGGTGATGATTTCCAGAGCATTCTCACTAAAGATTAGTCTCTATTTTCAAACATTGTTTTCTATATTTTCCATAAAATTATTTTCCAAAGTATTTTCACTAGGTGTTGGAACGGGTTTACCAAGAACTTATAGATTTTCAGTCATACGCATGATCAAAGTATGATCGAATTTCTGTAAGAACAATGATGGACTTGTCGAAACATCGAGTTATAAAAGTATTTTTATAAAAACTATTTTAGTAATATTATATAGATTTTTAAAAGTGTTTTAAAAATGATCAATGAAAATATATCTGAATTTAAGCATTTTAATAAATTATGGCTTCGTTCCTTTTCGAGAACGAAAATATTCTAAGGGGGGAGGAATGTGATAATCCGAATTTTGAAATATCTGTTAATTGATAATTAACTGGGTAAATTAATAGAGATACTGATTAAACCAATAAATTTGATGATTAATGTTCATATCTGGGAGGATAATTAATTGATAATCTCTTAATATGATTATTTAAAATTGCCCAAACTTATTATCTTCAACCCAAATTTAATTTGTGTTGGTCTAATATATTTATGAGTTGGTTTAAATTGAATTTGAAATTTGGATTAGACTATTGAAATCAAAGGATAGACATATATTTGTGGGTGAATTGAAAGCGTTGATTTGGATTCAATGTATTAAATTTTCAAAGGGTATATTAAACTAGTATAATTATTATTTCTTAGTGTGCAAGTGGATTTTATCATTTTCTTTTTAAAATACATGTAAATAAATAAAGTGAAAGTTTAAAACGTTTAATATTAAGACATTTATAAACATAAAACTAAATTAAGAGTATTATATAAATACATATGATAACATATTTATGTATGGAAACTACAATGTGGATAAATTCATACAAGAATTACTATATAAATAAATTCTCTTTGTATTATCTAACAAATGTAAGCGAAGAAATTTGTTTGATGACAAGTTTAGGTAATTGAACATGTGTCACTTATTTATTTCATTTTCTTAAATTTTTAATATCATAAGATAGGAATAAGTATATAAACCTCTCCACTTTTTATCTCACTTTTTTTCCAATGTAAAAAAATAAATAAAAGAAAACCAAAATCTAAGAAGAAACTAAAACAATTTTAGTTTTTCAAGATGGAGCAACTCGGTTTCAAAAATCAAGCAAAGCAAGACAAAAGGGATTCAACTTATACTTCAGCAAGTTGTTAAGCAAATTACAGATTTGTTCTGTTCTTCTAATTAAGGTGAGTAGAATTTTCTTAAACTGAAATTGCTTGCATGGCCCTGAGATGAATACTTGAATGATGATATGAATTTTGTTATGAATAATGTTAAAAATGATTTTTATATTTATATTTGTGTTCAGATCAGAAAAGGAGTAAGCATGCCTCAGTTGTAAAAAAAATTATAAGTTTTAAAACGTGGTGAAAAAAAAATTAATCTTCCTCATAAGTGATCTTTAGACTTTGATCCCTGAAACAAAATGTTTGTAGGTGGAAAAAACATCATTTTTAAAATCCATTCAAGTAAAATTATTCTGTAAATATTTTAGAAAATAAAATACTTCAGTGAAATACAAATCAATGTCAGAATCTGATATTCAAATTATCGGATTTCTGTTCAACCTCTCTGTCTTCTTCTTATAAAGGTGAGTAACATTTTTATTTAAAACTAATTTTAGTAAATATAATTGCTTGATTGTTTCCTGATATCGTCATGATTTATGTGAATGAATATGATAGAATTCTCTATATAAATGTTTGGGTTTCTGAATGCATGCTCGCGTTGTGATGTGTTCTTGCCTGATCTAGATTCCAGGTTTAAATCCTGATCAAAATCATGATCTCATGTTCAAATCCTTGTTAAGGTTTAAGATTCAAACAAAGCATGGTTATGTAACATAAGTTATAGTTTGAAATTTTATTTAGTATAAAAAAACTGTAATGTCTCTGGAAAACAAAATATAACAGAGAAAACATTAAGTAAGTGAAAATTTAAACATCCAAATTCATTGATCTAGAAGTTTAAGTTGATTACTTATACCAAAACTTGATTTTTAAAACCTAAATTATAATTTTTAGTTTAAAAATGATGGAGCATTACTGGTTTAACTAAAAATCATGTTTTCGGTTGTACTATTGATCTAGATGGTCGGGGTGGCCAGCATCGCTTCTGGTGATGGAATGGTGATAGTAGAATAAAGGAAAAATATTGGGAGGAGGGTTAAAGCATTGAGGCGGTGATGATTAAGGTTTGGAAATTTATAACCCAGTTTTCTGTTGCTCAGAAAAATTGATCGACGCAACCCCTATGAATGATCGAGCTTTCACAGATTCGAGTAGGTGATGGATGGGGTGTGGAAGTGGTTGTGGCTGGAGGTGAAGCTTCTCTGGTGGTCGATGTTTGGTGTTTGAGGCAATTTCCAGTAGTCGACATTTTTCCAGTTTTGAGCGTGAAAGCTCATTTTTGATTTTGGGGTTCTGCAATTGGTTTGATGGTCGGAATCGAGTTGGGGGATGACTGTCGGCTTGCGAGTGTCGTCGCGAGAGGTCGGAATTGGTTGCAGTGGTGGTGCAGGTGCACGAAGTTCATGGTGTATCAGCTGTGTTTTGGGGGAGAATGGGTTCTCATGTTTTGTTCGGGCTGATTCATGATTTGCTCGAAGCTTTTGGTTGATTGTCTCGAAGTAACTGTTGAGTGGGCTCGGGTGTTTAGTTGATACAGGGTTATGTATAACCTGACAGTTTTTACTTTGAATGATATTCAAATGAGGATGTTACTCGAGTTTATTTTAGTGTTTGTTCGAGCTAGATTAGGTTAGGCTCGAATAATTTAATTGTAGCTCGAGTTAGTTTTGTTCTGGTTAGAAATCCTGTTCTATTTTCAAAATTTAAACTGAAATTTTAAAATGTTAAGCAAGGATTTAAATTAAGTTTTAAATCTAATTTTTAATTATGGATTCAAGCTTAAATTGGAATTTTAACTGGAAATGAGTAAAGTTTTTAAATTCAAATTTGTTTAAATAACTTGAAAAGGTTAAGTGTTTAAAAATGTTTTTTAAAAAGAAATTTGAATTTAAATTAGAGTTTGAAATAAAAAAGAAATGTTTTAAACAAAGTTTAAATCTGATTCAAATCTAAATTTGAATCTTAGTTTTAAATAAATTTAAATCAATTATTAACTGCAAACTTCATAAGATGAATAATTAATGAATGATCAATTAATTGAGTATAATTAATTAATGTTAAATAAGCAAGATTTATAAAGTAATTAATTTAATTCATTGGTAGTTAATTAAATTAATTAGGAATGGTATGACTAATTTATCTTACTTATGGATGATTGAATGATACTTAAATGCCTTGGATTATTTGTTATCCCTGGTATGTGATTGTGATGCTATGTGATATGAATGTTTTTGTAATATGATATGTTGGGTTGAACAGTGAAAATGAGGTTATCTATAATGAATTGCTGTGTAAAAGTGACATCTAGTATTTAAAAGTAAATTGTATTCACTTGAATAACTTGGGTTAAGATGACATTAGATTCGAAGAGCCGGAGTCGGGTGTTAGTAAATACCCGAAAGCACTTCGATTCTTTGTAAATTGATAAGCGAATCAATAGGCTGAAGTGGAATGATTTAAGTGAATTAGACCAGTTAATCTAAGTTTGGCACTTAGAAATTGATGTGTGAAATAAGTGATGTCTATAACAACTTGTGAAATTATAAATTGATATGAGTTACGCGGGTTTATATAAGTTGTATGCTTTTGTATTCCATGTTAGATTGGTTTACTCACGCCGGTTTCCAGCCTGACCCGGGTGTTACTTTGATGTAATGCTCGGGTCAGACCGAGTATTACAGATTTTCAGTAAGGACGTTCTGGAGCTCAGAAGTCGAGCAGGGTGGCAGGAACGTATAGAATATCTCCGCTGTATTATATTATTGTATATCTGAGGTATGGTGATTGTGTATATTCAGTGTCTGTATATATGTGTAACTCTGATGTATAAAAATGTAATCGATAGAATATTATTCTTTTGTATACTGTTATTGTTTATTATTATATTTTATCCGCTGCAAATGTGAGATGTTGATGTTTCTTCTTCTTCTATCTCTTTTTTCTTTTCATAACTATCCAGAATTTTCGGGATGAAATTTCCGGGTCGCTACAGTAAGGTAAATACTTGGATACACGTATTTGGATAGACCGTTTAGTTTTCTTTTAACATCCAGTTAGAAAGTTTGGTTATCTAGTAGACCCGAGTTAGCCATGTAGGTTGGTAGTTATTCTGTGAAAACTAAACATTTGGATGGATAGTCCACTGATTTGACGAATAGTCATGATTGCCTATGTAGCATGCATGCACATTATTGTTATGCTGTTTATTTTAACCAGTTTGGCTGCAGGAATTAATTTGCAATAGAGGTACTTTAAAAGGGATATTAATGAGGGGAAAACTTATTCTACTTAGTGGCATGGTTTCACTTAATATTTATAATACAAGATGGCATATTATTATTCACACCAAGCTTTTTGTTTGACTCAAAGTTTATGTTTTCCCCTTAAACATTCTGGTGCTCAAAATTTGATTTGAGCAAATCGGGAGTAAGGGCTTTACGGGTTAAGTAGGTTTTAACAAATAAAGCATCCGAAGATGTGTAGAAGGCAAGGCTAGCTATGTAGTAGTCTATCTATTACTATTATCCCATATGTTATGTTTGTGGTTTTACGAATGTATTGATAGTAAACATGTCTGTTTTTTTACCAACTCTTATCAACTAAGATGGAAACTTCATATGTTGCTGTTGGAGTTTTTTCTAATAATTATATTTAATCTGGACCTGGGAAACATTTGGGATTATGTACTAAATATGAAAATATGACTTCAAAATGAAATGTGGAAGTTTTCCTTGTAATTGTGTTTAAAATTGTTTTATATTCTTGTGCTTCTTATATTTGGATACCATTAACACGACCATATTATGTCACTAGAAATTAATACTATAAATGACTACAGCATTTATAGTGCTTGGTTTTGAGCCTTAAAATGGGGAATGTTACATATTGGTATGGAGTAGAGTTCATATTCTGATAGGCTCAATGAGTATAAATAGCTTAACTCGACTATGTTTTGGGGTTTACAGTGAACATCTATACCTCGTCCCTTATAACTCCTGAACCGTACAACCCCCCTATCGCCAGCTTTGGACATCTATTCTTAAAGTTTCCCTCCTACCTATAGTCCTTGGCGCTATGTCCTTTCTTTTAACATCTCCGGCATGTTATACCCTCCTTTTTGAACATTCGTTTTGCCTTCTAAATTCATCCAAAAACCTCCCTTCTTAGCTCCACCTTTATTTTGTGCGGGCCCCACCTTCTCATTCTCCTTTTCTTTCTCCATCGAACTATGGTAGAGCCATCTCAATCAACATCTCATACATAATGCTAGTGGGTAATTGGGTCAAGAGAAAATTTCTAAGTAGGGAATTCAAGCCTTTAACAAACTTCAAGGCCTTTTTCATTGGGGTATCAATAAAAATCATTCTAAACTTAGATAGTTTTGTGAACCTATTAATATACTCCTTCAAAGTATAGCTCCATGCCTAAGTTGTATAAACCATTCCAATTTTAAATTCACTTTAGCTCTTGACATGAACTGTGACTCAAAATGGTTTCTAAACTGAGCCCAAGTTATAATTCTCTTCGCATTCTCCTTAGCTACAATAGTCCACAAATCTAAGGCTTCTCCTTTATGGTGCCATTCCGCCATTCATCTCTTAATCTAGTTCTCCAATCCAAGCTCTTGAAATATATGTTCACCATCGTTAATCCAAGTCTTTATCTCCATAAAACCTTCCACTTCCATACACACCTTTCCACCTATATTTTTGAAGCCCTTGCAAATTTTGGGGAACCCTATGGGCGTGGTGTTGCTTTAGTAGGTTGGGCAGTGGGTGTCGCTGGTGCAACTTGTTAAGGAACTAGAACATGCACTACAACCCTCATGAAGTACTTAAACCATTCAAGCATCCCTTGAATAGTGGGTATCTCTTGGGTGGATGGGTTCCCAACCTCAGAAGAATGATTTTATGCCATAATCAACTATTTATAGGTTAGACTTTTGGTTACAATTCCTTAAGATAATATTATTTGCTAAATAAAGATTTTCCTAGTGTGTTTATATGACGCCCCACTTCTATACTCACAATAACAAAGAGTATTAAAAGGAAATAATGTCTGTTATTATGAAGAATAAGGCTGGATAGGAGCGGCCATCCGTAGTTAGGCCTTACGCTAGTATTGGTTATCTCGATAGGAGTGGTATATATTTTTTTTTCTTTTATCTTTTTGTTTATTTACTCCCATCGACATATTCAATTCCAGTATAAAACGAACTACAATGGTTCATAGTAGTTTAGGACAACATATATAATAATAACACAGATAATATCAAATCTCAAATATAACTGAAATCAGTTATGATACATGTGATACAACTACAACTGTTGACACAGGAAGTTACATATACAAGTACATTATTGTAAATAATATACATGAATACATATCATCCTATAGAATAACACTGACTACTCCAAAAGATATGAAGAGACTTCATAGCTCAAGCAGCATCCCAAAGCGAGATATCAATAGCCTGTAATAACTCGGTCTGACCCGAGTATTGATTCAAAAGAAAATAATACGCAGATCAGTCAAATTCAAACTCAGTTATTAATGCACGGAAGCAATAACACTTAAATAACAAATAGACGATAGTCACAATAAATCTCGCATATCCAATCCTTTAATAAGAAAATCGGATAACGGTAAATATAACACGTAACAGCATTAAACAGCAAATCAGCAAAGCCAAATCATCAACAAAGATAAATAGAAGGATTATCAATGAAGATAATTAGAAGAACACAGAGTTACTTAAACAGCAGATTACAGCAAAATCTACTTATTAAATAAATAATTAGAAACACATAATCTAATTATCTAATAGATAATTAGATAACAACAAAATAATCAACTTTAACCAAATCAAAATACAATTTCAAAATATTAAATTGGACACACGTAACAATTCAGGCAATTGAAATCATCAATTAAAACGTCAATTCTTATTTGGCTGCAGTACACGCTCGCGTGCACTGCCTCGCCACTACAGTGATGAAATATGATAAGAACAATGAATCAGAAGCAAATGGCACCAACTCGAGATCAAGCTCAAGTTATACAAACAAAACCCAAAGCTGCATAATTAAAATGCAAATGTCACAAAGACTGAAAGGCAACTCAATTGGACAGTGCCATCAAAATGACATGACAATGAAGACTCGAAACGTTGCAGTGATATGCACAATGCACGACAAAACTCAAACCAAAGGCAACTGACTATAAACAAAATACATGTGTGATCAGTGAAACCCAAAGCTAACAACAACTACAAAATGCAGCAAACGAAAGTATAGCCTCAATAATGAAGAGAAAATGAAGATTCAAATATCATTGCCACTGCCTCAACAGTTATAGTGCAACAAGTCTGGGACGCAAGCCGTGTACATGTAAAAAAAATGAAGTAACAACACAGTGCAAACCAGACTACAACAAACCCATAGCAACAATTAAAACATTGAAGGATATGAATGCAAGCAAATGTCACTGAGAAGTAATGCTTAGCATACATATAAACCAAGTTCATATGTACTACAAACACAAAGAAACAAACTCAGCAATGCAAGTGAGGCAAGGCTACGAATCATATCATTAATAATGAATCCAACAAGCCAAACAAGTCACAAGGCAAGCTAATGATACATGTACAAGATTCAAGACAGTACAACCCAAAATCAGATTACAATGAATCAGACAGGAACTGCAACAATAGGAAGTAGCAATCATGCCAGTGTTAATAGAATAAAGTCAGGAGGAAGGCTTTACAATCAAATAAAAATGGCCGAAGTCATAAAGTAGCAATGTGAATGAACAAGACTCAAGTGTAATGAACATGTCAACAGAGTTCAATGCAACATGGAGCAATAGACCAACAATGGCACTACACAGGACAAGGACATTGTGCACAGCAATATGCAGCCGCAAGTAATCAAGCGCACAGATAAATGAAGTCTCAAGTCAAGGCCGAAGCCATCAGAAATTCATGAAATCAGAGAACGAAGTCAGAATTCATCAAATGCATATCAATGAACCAGACAAGGCATAGTTCGAATCAAGTGAAGTTACTGCAGTTCAATATCAATGCAATGGGATGGAAATTCATGGAGTCGAATTCACAAAACCAGATGACCAAGTCAGAAACCAAGTTAACTATACAAATTGAAAAAGTCAAAAATCAAAACCAAAATAAAATAGGAAAGTCACTACCATAACGATCAAGGAAAGATCGAACGGTTTGAAATCGAAACCGTGATATTGAAGTAAATGAAAATATTCGATATGAACAAGTCAAAGTGTATCTATAGCATTAAAACAAAATCAAATGGCCGAGAATATTCAAGTGACTAATTCAAATAAATGGATACGAACAAAATTCAAGGGCATCAAATCATATATAATAACATCATCGGCAAAGCAAAAATCATCGAGTTTAAGCATTGAAACCAGAAAGTAAAAGCAAAAATCACATACTCGTATCGAAGCGGAGACGAACTCAATTAAGCGGCTGAAGTCATCTCAAGAGACGATCAACCAACAGAGCAAGGAAATCGAATTCAATTGAGCATTTGAAGTCGACATCTTCGAATTTACGAAAGCCCTAATTTTTGAAGAAAGAGGAACGAGCGCTGCCATTGTTACGTGTGTTTTGTTTTGGGCTTGCGATGAAAAGAATGAAGGAGGAACTGGGTATTTACTTGATAATTATCACAGCACCAAAACAAAAGAAATGTGGGCCAAGATTCAATTTAAAGCCCACATAATTCCTTAACAAATTTTTTAAAAGAATTTCAACCCGATTAAAAACTCCCAATAGCAATTAGCCAGCTAGATTTAATCGCCCAATGACGATAATTAACTGATACAAAACCCCAGGTTGTTGCAGACTCCCCTCCTTATAAAAATTGCGTCCCCGCAATTTTCATAATTGAAGTCGTCAATAACAATAATTTTTCTAATATAAACTGGTTAAGCTAGAGAAATAAAAATCAAGAATACAAACGCCAAAGAAACCTTTTAATTTCATAAAATAAATTCACAAACTCTCAACAAAACCCAATTATAAAATAAATAATCAGAAACAAAAAAACTGAATAAATACAATTGTCAGCAATATTTAATTATCAATTCGATAATTAGAATACAGAAATCGCAAAACAGCAATATCTAATTATCGATACGATAATTAGAAAACAGCAAAATTTAATTATCAACAAAGATAATTAGAAAACACAAATCACAAATCGCAAAACCACAAATATCTAGTTATCAACCCGATAATTAGAAAACACGAACTTCATAATCAGCAAACTCTAACTATCAACCGAGATAATTAGAAAACAGCAATTTAATATAATCAACATAATCTCGAATCAATTAGAGACTCAAAAATCTCATAATCAGTAAAATCAGCAAATATCTAATTATCAACAAAGATGATTAAAACTCAAATCATCAAATATCTAATTATCAAAAATGATAATCGGAAAACGACAAATATCTAATTATCAAAAACGATAATCAGAAAACAACAAATATCTAATTATCAACAAAGATAACCAGAACTCAAATCAGCAAATATCTAATTATTAACTAAGATAATTAGAACTCAAATCAGCAATATCTAATTATCAACAAAGATGATTAAAACTCAAATCATCAAATATCTAATTATCAAAAACAATAATAAGAAAACAATAAATATCTAATTATCAAAAATGATAATCAGAAAACAACAAATATCTAATGATCAACAAAAACAATTAGAACTCAAATCAGCAAATACCTAATTATCAACTAAGATAACTAGAACTCAAATCAGTAAATATCTTATTATCAACTAAGATAATTAGAAAACAAAAAATATCTAATTATCAACAAAGATAATTAGAACTCAAATCAACAAATATCTAATTATCAACTAAGATAATTAGAAAACAACAAATATCTAATTATCAACAAAGATAATTAGAACTCAAATCAACAAATATCTAATTATCAACTAACATAATTAGAACTCAAATCAGCAAATATCTAATTATCAACTAAGATAATTAGAAAACAACAAATATATGATTATTAACAAAGATAATTAGAACTCAAATCAACAAATATCTAATTACCTGCAGATAATTAGAAACAACAAATATCTAGAATTCATAAATAGATAACTAGACAAATCAACATAAAAGATGGATCGATCCCAACAAATGGCGAGTTTTAGCTACGCTGCACGTGCATCTCATATGGTCGAAGCCTACCAAGTACTATATTTTTGGCGACCAACAAATGACCCAAAGGTCCAACAAATGACCCGAAGGTCCAGTACTGGTATTTGACCCGAAGGTCCATCATATGACCCAAAGGTCCAACATAGTGGCTCGAAAGCTCACAAAAAACATCAAAATCATCAAACAGCAGATGTTTCAATTAACGAGTCTGGAATTAACCGAAATAGTAAAACTGTGCTTTCATACTCCGCACTTTTGCTAAATCGTTTAAATCTCTTTATCGTTTTCTTGAATGTGCAAAATTGTGCATTTTATAAAAATAGCAATTTATGTTCTCAAACGGACAAGTCCAGAATTAAACGAATTAGTAAAAATGAGGGTTCATAGTCCTCAATTTTGCTGAAGCGTTTTAATCGTTTCCTCATTCTTCTGAAAGCGCAAATTGTAAAATTTTTGAAAACGATTTTATTTTTAAAACGATTTGAAAACTCGTGATTAAAACAACAACATCTGTAGCAATTTCGATAAGGAAATTGCACTTCTCAAAACACCGTGAAAACAGGTATCAAATCAGCATTGCGGGATAACCGCTTGAAAATTCACTTTAAAATTGACGGTTACCGAAGTCAAACGACAGTAATTTTATACGTCAAAATCTCATCAAAATAATCCGCATCAAAATATAATACCGGTGTGGAAATCTCGTTATAAAAATAACGGCAACAAAATACGTTTTAAAATCAAACACCGGTTCAACGTAAAATTAATGCAGTAACGTGTAACTCATATTTGCACGCACACTACAAGATGAATAAAGAAATCACTTGATTATATCTTCAATGAAGATAATTTAAAACAGCAAAAATCTAATCAAATATGCAATTAGCATAAATGAAAACCAGCATAAATCTCAACAAAATCACATAATTGCAATTGCTGCGATCCTCAAATCGGATTCGAAATTTTCAAAGAAAACAAAACAAACACATCTAAGTAACAACACGATGAAATTAATTTCATTTTCATATTTTGAAATCAAAAGAGTTATCAGCTGCACTCGATGAAGGCAGTCTCGCTGTTTCCGCTGCGCACTCTGATAAATAGAACACAAATTAATCAATTATCAAAACACAATTTCACTTTTATTTTTAAATAAAGATATTTAAATATTTCATCATAATTTCAAAACTTTAGTTTTGACTCAAGGCACAATTAAAAACATCAACAAATAGTTGTAACACATATTCCATCTAAGTTATGTTCTATATTATGTCCATAAACCCTTGCTCTGGTACCAATTGTGACGCCCCACCTCTATGCTCACAATAACAAAGAGTATTAAAAGGAAATACTGTCTGTTATTACGAAGAATAAGGCTGGACAGGAGCGTCCATCCGTAGTTAGGCCTTACGCTAGTATTGGTTATCTCGATAGGAGTGGTATATATATTCTTTTCTTTTATCTTTTTGTTTATTTACTCCCATCGACATATTCAATTCCAGTATAAAACGAACTACGATGGTTCATAATAGTTTAGGACAACATATATAATAATAACACAGATAATATCAAATCTCATATATAACTGAAATCAGTTACGATACATGTGATACAACTACAACTGCCGACACGGGAAGTTACATATACAAGTACATCATTGTAAATAATATACATGAATACATATCATCCTATAGAATAACACTGACTACTCCAAAAGATATGAAGAGACTTCATAGCTCAAGTAGCATCCCAAAGCGAGATATCAACAGCCTGTAATAACTCGGTCTGACCCGAGTATTAATTCAAAAGAAAATAATACGCGGGTCAGTCTAATTCAAACTCAGTTATTAATGCACGGAACCAATAATACTTAAATAACAAATAGACGACAGTCACAATAAATCTCGCACATCCAATCCTTTAATAAGGATAACGTTAAATATAACACGTAACAACATTAAATAGCAAATCAGCAAAGCCAAATCATCAACAAAGATAAATAGAAGGATTATCAATGAAGATAATTAGAAGACAACAGAGTTACTTAAACAGCAGATTACAACAAAATCTAATTATTAAATAAATAATTAGAAACACATAATCTAATTATCTTATAGATAATTAGATAACAACAGAATAATCAAATTAAACCAAATCAAAATACAATTTCAAAATATTAAATTGGACACACGTAACAATTCAAGAAATTGAAATTATCAATTAAAACGTCAATTCTGATTTGGCTGCAGTACACGCTCACGTGCACTGCCTCGCCACTACAGTGATGAAATATGCAAAAGAACAATGAATCAGAAGCAAATGGAACCAACTCGAGATCAAGCTCAAGTTATACAAACAAAACCCAAAACTGCATAATCAAAATGCAAATGTCACAAAGACTGAAAGGCAACTCAATTGGACAGTGCCATCAAAATGACATGACAATGCAGGCTCGAAATGGTGCAGTGATATACACAGTGCACGGCAAAACTCAAACTAGAGGCAACTGACTATAAACAAAATACATGTGTGGTCAGTGAAACCCAAAGCTAACAGCAACTACAAAATGCAGCAAACAAAAGTATAGCCTCAATAATGAAGAGAAAATGAAGATTCAAATATCAATGCCACTGCCTCAACAGTTATAGTGCAACAAGTCTGGGAAGCAAGCCGTGAACATGTAAACAAAACGAAGTAACAACACAATGCAAACCAAACTACAACAAACCCATAGAAAAAATTAAAACATTGAAGGATATGAATGCAAGCAAATGTCACTGAGAAGCAATGCTTAGCATACATATGAACCTAGTTCATATGTACAACAAGCACAAAGAAACAAACTTAGCAATGCAAGTGAGGCAACTCTACGAATCATATCATTAATAATGAATCCAACAAGCCAAACAATTCACAGGGGAAAGCTAATGATACATGTACAAGATTCAAGACAGTACAACCCAAAATCAGATTACAATGAATCAGATAGGAACTGCAACAACAGGAAGTAGCAATCATGCCAATGTCAACAGAATAAAGTCAGGAGGAAGGCTTTATATTCAAATGAAAATAGCCGAAGTCATAAAGTAGCAATGTGAATGAACAAGACTTAAGTGTAATGCACATGTCAACAGAGTTCAATGCAACATGGAGCAACAGACCAACAATGGCACTACACAGGACAAGGACTTTGTGCACAGCAATATGAAGCCACAAGTAATCAAGCGCACAGATAAATGAAGTCTCAAGTCAAGGCCGAAGCCATCAGAAATTCAAGAAATCAGAGAACGAAGTCAGAATTCATCAAATGCAGATCAATGAACCAGACAAGGCACAGTTCGAATCAAGTGAAGTTACTGCAGTTCAATGTCAATGCAATGGGATGGAAATTCATGGGGTTGAATTCACAAAACCAGATGACCAAGTCAGAAACCAAGTTAACTATACAAATTGAAAAAGTCAAAATTCAAAACCAAAATAAAATGGGAAAGTCACTACCGTAAAGATCAAGGAAAGATCGAACGGTTTGAAATCGAAACCGTGATATTGAAGTAAATGAAAATATTCGATATGAACAAGTCAAAGTGTATCTATAGCATTAAAACAAAATCAAATGGCCGAGAATATTCAAGTGACTAATTCAAATAAATGGATACGAACAAAATTCAAGGGCATCAAATCATATATAATAACATCATCGGCAAAGCAAAAATCATCGAGTTCAAGCATTGAAACCAGAAAGCAAAAGCAAAAATCACATACTCGTATCGAAGCGGAGACGAACTCAATCAAGCGGCCGAAATCATCTCAAGAGACGATCAACCAACAGAGCAAGGAAATCGAATTCAATCGAGCATTTGAAGTCGGCATCTTCGAATTTACGAAAGCCCCAATTTTTGAAGAAAGGGGAACGAGCGCTGCCATTGTTACGTGTGTTTTGTTTTGGGCCTGCGAGAAAAGAATGAAGGAGGAACCGGGTATTTACTTGATAATTATCACAACACCAAAACAAAAGAAACGTGAGCCAAGATTCAATTTAAAGCCCACATAATCCCTTAACAAATTTTTTAAAAGAATTTCAACCCGATTAAAAACTCCCAATAGCGATTAGCCAGCTAGATTTAATCGCCCAATGACAATAATTAACTGGTAAAAAACCTCGGGTTGTTACAGTTTACGTATATTTAGGAATAGTGTATATATATATTATAGGGTTTTTGAAAAATACATTCAAAAGTAACAAGCACACACTCATACGTATACATATTCTCATTAATTGGGTAATCTAAGCTCTGATACCAAGTTCAACAACCTGCCTCGAAACAGGCCTAATTTTGACCTAGAAAAGGCCAATCGAATCTTCGACCCATTCCAAAGCTGGTTATTGGTTGGTAAAATTGATATAAATGATAATCCATAGAGCTATTTATCTACACATTCATACTCCCACAACGGAAGGATAAAATATAATATCAGAAACAATACCTAATTTATAAAATCTCAAGTCTCAAAAAAACATAACATAATGCAACATTACACCACCAAATATCCATAGCAAAATATCTCAAAATACAACATCATCATGTCAACATGAGTGCATCCAAAAATATAAGAACAGCGTAAGTAGATAGATAAATAGTAACTATAAGACTCCGTCTTTGTCATCACCTCCAAAATCTGCATTGCCATCTCTAACCCATGTTGTAATAGGGAGGGGGTCAAAACAACAATGTCTAGTGAATAAAAATCTCTAGCCTTTCTATAATAGTATTTGGACGGTATAATTTAAATATGAATGTGTCTTACGCATTCTAACTGTATTATGTGTAAATCTCTCCACTCTAAGCCCTAATGCTTTTCCACTTCGATTATATAACCAATACCTTTCTAGTCCAACTCAGTAACCCATCTTCAACTGTAGGCCAAGGCCATTCCTAGTCCTATGGGAACTAGGCATTATGTAAGGCATAGCACCCAAGCCACTTAATGTTCGATTCTATAACCCATTATGTCTGAATAATGTATGGCATAGTACCCAAGCCACTTAATACTTTTTCAATGGAACTAGACAGACTATAACCATTTGATACTTACAGTTTAGGTAGATCCCATCATTTAATACATATCCCAAGGCAGACTCCTATCTGATACTATCTATCTGACATCGCATGGAATCTCATTAAGCCATTTAATATTTCTTTATGGGAGTAACAGACTCTATAATAGCTACTTAATACTTCAAACCATAAGATGACCCTTTTCGAGATATCCAATACCGTACCTAACTACTAATACTTCCTAATTTAGAAGGAGGCAGGCCCTATAAAGAAAAGAAAAAAAAAACTAAGCCTAAATAGTGTTGCACTGTGATAATATGTAGCTGCGGAAAGTTAAAGGGACTTCACCCGTAATGTAAGTCAAGATATGAAAAGGACATGAAATAACTCAAGTACTACTATGCCGAAGCCCCAAAAAGAAAAAGGCATAGTCGTTCCTCCCACTAATTATAGGCTCTGCACTACAATACTGCATCGAAAATTTGAAGTAACCATAAGGTCTGAACAACAATTTGGTATTAAAGGACAACGAGGAGTTGCTACCATCTTGATGTGATAGAACGACACCACAATTGTATATCGATATCAAATTAATGAAGACTACATTGCAATCTTGCAAACTCTGACCCTAAACATGAAAACTATTGGGACGGATGAGAGGATAAGACCGCTCTGTAACCAGGGATTAAACCTTACACCATAAAAGCAAATTAAGATGACCTAACTTCATCCCACAATTATTAGATTTGAATCAAAGATAAAAGCAACGGGCCGGTCCTCCAATGATTGAGAGTGAATCAGAACAAAATCACATAAGGCAACCACCTTTAAAGATGGCAACTCGATCTCTCCTACCAAACAATGCATCCTACCTACTACTATCCCCATCACAAACTAATAGATATCGAGCGAGAGTTTAAGGGGAAAAAACTTCAGGTTAGATAAAAAAGACTAGTGTGAATAATAATATGCCATCTCAAACCAATAGATATCTAGCGAGACAATGCCACTGTGCGGAACGGATTTCCCCTCACTAGTACCCTGTTAAACATCTTAACAATATACCATGCTCTTGCATTCACAATGGTTACAACATAATAATATGATATTGTACAAACATGTCATATGTACCAAATTACCCATCCCCCATTTATTAGACTATCCATCTAAGTTCTTATTGATTACTCGTCTTATATTCATGTATACTACCCATCCCATATTTTATTTTTACTAAAACTAATATGGATAATCTATCTCATATTTTTATCATTTAAACCGATGTGGTTTATCCATCTCACATCTCATAGTTTTCCTATGATGACATGAACCCATAAATTAACCAAATAGAGACTATCCATCTCTAGCATGATGTAGACTATCCATCGTACATACGATGGTTTTCCTAGGATGACTATGAATCCATCACATGCCATTTAATCCATGTTATCCACATGTTTATATTTATCCCATGTTACCCTCTTGTTTAACTTTTCTCGATGCAACCCACATGTTCAACATTAATCCATGCTATCCATGTACAACTTATTTCTATTGGCATCCCCAATTACGTTATTTTCCAATGGTTATCTAAATTTCATGGTGACATACATTGGTAACCCCCAAAATATTTCATGTTAAACTCATTAAGATATACCTTAGTGTCCTTAAGGTTCAATATAAAAATCATGCAACAAATGGCTCTCAATCGTTTATAAGCATGATGTACATTAACGTCGACATCTATACCTTGTCAATGTAAAAGCATAAGGCTCTTCGCCTATTTTAAGACACCACGACTAAAATATGCGGCATCATGAGCCTCAATGACAATGAAATCATTGATCCTCGTGATACATAGGCCATCCATTTATAAAAAACTCTAAGACTAGTTAAAATTGGCATGAGGTAGGCTCAATAAAAGGTTAAAAGCGGCATAGTGAAAACTTGATGACAAGTCAAAAGCGGCCTGGCTAGGCATGACAATAAGTTGAAAGTTGTATGGGGTAGGCTCGATGACCAACTGGGTCTTCATGGCCCAATGCTTAAAGTCACTTATAAAATAGTGTGACATCAATGTTATAAAGATCGGCTATAAACATCGACATCGTAATGTCAAGGCCTATCCCTATTTCTCTTTGTTACTTTAGCCTAGACAAGGCAAAAAACTAATCCGCTACATGCCAAACTCATCGACATAATGCACCATTATTTTTGTTCCGCATCGATGACACTAGGATGAGGAGACATGGCTTGAAATAGCCAATATCGACATGGTTAGACTGTAATTAACTTTAAAACTGCCAAGTTACTATAAAAAGATATTACTTTTCATGGAACCTCTATAATTAGTCAAAAGCTTATTAGCTAACAAAAATTTATCAATTTTCTTTAATGAAAAACTGTTGCACCCTATTTTCAAGATCCAAAGCATTATTTCAAATAATTAACTAATAACCATTAATTAATTAAACTCATATATGCTTATTCTAGCATAAATAATTCTTCATAATTGAAAATTACATGGCAAAATCCTTAAAAATTCATAGAAATTAGAGAATACCTTTCTCTACATCATACAAAACTTTGAAGCCCAAAACCTCATTTAATTATTTAAAATAGATAAATCCCATAACTAAGCCATTTCCTTTATGGGAAATTCATAAAATAATCTCTATAATTCGAAAAATTATGAAATAAAAAATACATCTCCAAAATAATGTTTTCCTTCACATATCAAAATTTCAAATCATTTAGAGGATAAAAACTTTGGATTTAACCCTGAAACCAAATTAATTCATTTCTAACAAATTCCAAAAATTCTCATTAACCATTATTCCATCCAAACAATGATTATTAATTCATAACTTAACTAATCAAACATATAAGATTCTAGTATTACCCATAATTGAATCAAAGTAAAGATTTAAGAGATGATAAGTGTTATAATTCACCTTATATTAATGGTTGGATTTGAGATTTGGTGTAGCTCTTAATCCTATGCTCGCTTTCCCTTGAATCCTAAATTTCAATCTTCCTTTTGCTTCATAATGGACGACCTTGATTGAGCTTTCATTTTTGCTGTTTTTTATGCATATGAGAATGATGTAGGAGGTGATGGTTTAATGAATAAAGGGTTTATCTATGCCTATTTTTTCCCGCCCATGTATTCTTATATGTGCATTAATTCTAAAATAATTTTATTTAGTTCATTATGTTTGGCATAACCACACTAATTGATCAAATCTCATTCTCCCTAATTATATACATTATTATATTTAGTTTATCCAATTAAATGTCTGGAATAATGTTAACTAAAAATTAGGGGCGCTATGACTCTATTCAATATAAGATATAAATTTATACATGACATAATATTTCACAGCAATTGACAGCGCCAGAGTTGTCTTCCCACATGAGGATCTGCTTGTCATTACAGTGCATATCTCGAGTTGTACTATGAAAAAGGTCTTCATGGACTCTGGTGGTTCCGTTAATATCATTTTCAATTCTACATACGACTAGATGAAGCTTCCAGCAGAAGTATTAAAGCCCATCCCCAAGCCAATCTATGGCTTCAACAATGCTACAACTACTCTTATTGGGTCAAAATGCTTACTTGCCACTATCAAAACCACTCTCCCTTTACAAATCTTTTTATGTGAGCTTCCTAGTCATCGACTAGCTGTCACCATATAACACATTTTTGGGAAGGCCTACACTAGTTGACTTGGGGGAAGTTACCTCTCAGAAGGATCTGCTTACGAAATTTCACATTAGTGCTAGAGTAAGGCTGCTTAGAGGAGAGCAATTGCCAACTAGGAATTATACAATGTAAAGGTTAACTTGAGTGATAAAATTGTTCAAAACTACTCTACTGTTTCTTCTAATATTTGCATTAAGAATAATGACCATGGAAAAAAGATTGAGCCAGTTTTAAAACATGAACTGACATGAAGTACCATGACTAAAGATGAAACAAGTCATTCTGCAACCATAATATCAGTAAGGAAAGAGAAAAGAAATTATATGCACACGATCGGCATCGATGAGTATAGCTTAGTTTATTCGTAGTAGTTTTCCAAAGAAGCTCAAAAATAGGCACCCTCATTCCCCTCTCAACCCAAGGAGGAAGTGGACCTAAGATTAAGGGAAACAAAGAGAGAGTTAAAGCCAGTGGATGATCTTGAAGATGTACAAATTGACCCAAAAGACCCCACAAAAGTTCTCAATATAGGGAAAAATCTCAGTGTAGAAAACTAAATTGAATTAATAGATTTGTTGAAAAGATTAGCAGATGTGTATGCTAGGACACATTCAGACATGGTTGGGATAGATCCAGCCATCATCTAGCATACACTCAACATCGACCCAGACGCCCATCCGACTAGGCAAAAGCACAGGACCCAAAATCAAGAAAGGTATAATGCTCCATATGAAGAAATCAAGAAGCTAAAAGCAAATAGATTCATTAGCCAAATTTATTACTCGAAATGAATTTCCAATCCAGTACTTATGAAGAAACCTAATATAAAATGGAGAACCTGCATAGACCATGCCAACCTCAACAAGGCCTGCTAGAAAGGAAACTTCTCCTTACATAGAATTGATGGGTTGGTAGATGCGACTAGTGGACATGAGCTACTCTTGTTCATGGATGCATATTAAGTATATAATCAGATCACTACGTGAAATGCCCCACCTTTATACTATTACCCAAGAATATTGCAAGTAATATTGTCGAGTAATACGGAGAATAAGGCTGGATTGGAGCGACCTTCTATGCCTATTTTCTTGGTTTAACACTATCACATCAACTTTTACCTCAAATCTCCATATATAAACGTGAATAGTCTCGGCATAAAGCAATAAACACATTGGCTCGATTAGAATAGAATAATATATCACATAATATACAATACGGAATCACACGTCACAACAAAAATATAATACACCAAATATCTCTCTGTAATGTGAGTCTATAAAAGGGGAAATACTAGACTCACATATACAAACATATACATACGTAGAATATGACCGGTCTCAAAATATACATGATTACATAAGTCTACATCGTAAACAATAATACAAGTATATATGCTAGACTCAAATGATACATCAACATTTAAGTAACATCATATATAACTTCCTAAGCCAACCTACGTCTAAGGTAACAGAGTTCCTTTACCTATCAAGTCTTGGCATGACCCGGGTATTATAAAAATAATAATGAGTCAGACTATCTCTAAATATCAAAAAGGTAAGATCACAAAATGAGAATGAATAAACATCAAAGATATAGAAATCCGTATAGTGGATTACACTAAACATCATAAGGAATCACTAAAAAATCATCCACTAACAGACGTGCATAATACACAAGGCATAATAATAATTATACAATACGCCACATGCAAATAAAAGGCATCAATACCAAATTACCATGTCACCATATCTTGTCATGCCTGTCAACAATAGTCATCTCAAATATGGTGATAAGGTAACTAACTTGTAAATCACAAGAACAAAAGAAACTGCATAAAAGCAAGTCAAACTCCAAAAAATGTGAGACTGCTTGATAGTGAGTCAAAACCAAGATACTAGCATAAAAGCGAGTCACAAATCATAAAACGATAAAGATAACCATATCGCAAGTCAAAAAAAAGTAAGCACTCGCAAACTACAATAATAGACATGCATTTCATGAGTCAACACAGAAGATAAGCATTTCACAAGTCACAATAATAGACATGCACTTCGCGAGTCAACATAGAAGACGAGCACTTCGCAAGCTACAATAAGAGATGTCTAAGTCAACACAACAGACAAGCACTTTGCTAGTCAAAACTAAAGGCAAGCACTTCACAAACCAACACAAGAGAAGAGCACTTTGCATCCCATAGTGATCATTCCTGATTGATAAGTGCAATATACTCTTAATTAGTAATTAAATGAGTATTGTCCAATGTCCTTTAACCACTTCACGATACTTAAATATTTATTAAAATATTGTAAATCCCACTCGTCACAAGTGACGAGCACTTTGCAGGTCAAAGAGTCATTTTTGATCGATAAATGTAATATGCTCTCAATTAGTAATTAAATGAATATCGCTCGATGTCCCATAAACACATAGCGATACTTAAATATTTACTAAAATATTGTAAATCTCACTCCACTAAAATATTCAATCGAAGGAGTCCAAGAATTAACCGACAAAGTAATATAAATGTTCCATACCACTTGTATTGCTAAATCGATTAATTAGATTTCTCATTCATATGAAGGTAGAAATTGCAAGAAACAAATAATTACAAAAGTTACACAAGAAATGCCAAAATAGCATATATAACGAAAGGCTAAGCACAATAAAAGCAAAGAAGACTATAGTATTGAAAGTAATTATTTCAAATTCATCGCATATGAAATGACTTCTAAAATACAATATATACAATATATACACATACTTTAAAACTTCTCCTTTGAAAATCCATAAACACATTTATTACTCAACTATATATATATATATATATAATACTTGATAAAATAATCTATAAATCTGAATTGATATCCACGTGTAAATATCTTTACATATATGTAGTTGTTCAAAATCCCAATTTAGTCTACAAACTATGTTCCAAAAGCAACATAGATATAAAAAAATTGTTTAGGAATAAGATAGGCTTATATTTCAAAACCACACTTTTAAATCCATAAATTATTTGTACCTAACTATATTTAACATGTAGTTACTTATATAGTCATTTATAAAAAGAATTAAAGTGATTTGGAAACAAGTTTGAAATCGGTAAATTATAATAAACTTTCTTTTGTAAGTTACTTGCGTTCAAACCATATATGTTGGATATATATATATATATATATATATATAACTTTAAAAATCTTTGAATCAAAGAATCATCAATATTGGAGAATGAAGTTTCAGAAAATTAGAAAGTAAAGCAACTGGAAATCATCAAACGAAACAAGGAGAGAATGGTTTCAAACAAGACAAAGGCAAAGAGCAGATAGCACATGGAACACACATTCCAGGTGTTGACCGGTCGATCGGTCATCGTGGGCAGGATGATCGGTGGGATGCATGGTGCGAGAGCTCTAGGCATTATCCTAACCATCATCAATGAATGCCAATTTCAGCGCTATTACAACCCATTCCGACAGCTTATATTTGCAATATTGACTCTAAAACACACATGCATTCATAGAATAATTGATCATAGCAATCTAGACATTTGCAAAGAGGTAGAAAACTGATTTACAGTAAAGGATTTTTAAAGAGAAAGATCTACAGGTTTGTAACCACAAAAACACAAATCACCATTCCAATTTCTTAACAATTTATATAAAATCAAATGCATGCAATTAGAAACATAGAGATAGATTGTGCGAGAATTAACTCACCTCTTCTCCTTTCAATTAAGCAGCTTAACTTTTACAACAGCTTAAAACTAGGAATCAGCAAATCCTAACAGCAATTCAACCAAAACAACAACTAAAAACCCAATTTAATTTACTATAACTGAAATTAAGCTAATTATTGAGATATATTTAGGTTTAAAAAGACTACCAAAACTTATTTTCTTCAAAAGTGATCTAATTTGCAATGGAATTGAACTAGATTATTAGCTTTTAGTTTTGAAAAAGAGGAAAAACTAGGTTTCTATTTACTGCAAACTAAATAAGAGATAAGAATAAAAGAACAATAGCTCGTACCTAGGAAATTTTCTCATCTCTTCGTGGTTACTAAATTACTTTGGGCTTTAGGAATTAATTTACAACTAAATAATAGTTAAGTAACCTCTTTTATTTAATTCCTTACAAATATCATTATGAAACAAAAGCGCAAATATTTAAACGATACCGTAAATAATAAAAAATGACTTCTTGACTTATTTTTAAAGCCATGAACAACTATTTAAAATAAAGTATATTAATCCCAAAATTTTATTTTATTTAAAAAAATAAAAGATTCAAACTAGTTAAATATCTTATCCAAACTCTAATTTCAATTCTCCAAATAAAACACTAAAATTATAATTTCTCCAATTTCAATATTTGAGAAATCAAATTTCACTTTTAAATTTCCAATTTGAATCATTATTTATTTTGTTTAAGCTACTCAAAAATCAAGATTGTTACAAACTTCCCCCTCGAAGAAATTGTGTCCTTGCCATTCTAATTCAGAGAAAAGTCTATAATTTATGTATTTTCAAAATTCATTTCCTAAACCTTCTTCATTCTTTAAATTCAAACTCCAATAATATGAAACATTATTTTGACTTAACATATCAATTTACAAAAATTAGCATACCGATCTTCCGTATTTTCTAGTTCGAAAATAATTTTACACTAATCATCCTTTAAAATAATATAACACCTTTTTATAGTTTAGAACGCTAAATATTTAAGTTTTTTAAAAGATATCCAACTTATTTAATTTCTTAGAATAAGGATGTGAACTAACTTAAGAACTTCCTTTATTTTATATACATTAAAACCCCATAATTTAAATTCATTTTATTGGAAAAAATCATTTCTCCAAGAATTATTTTTCCATAACATAAAAAATTACAATTATTCAACCATTGCTCGATTTTTTTAATTCCCTTCAATTTGAATTTCTATACTTGAAATTCATGAACTAGGAAAGCTGACTTCAAATAATACGTTGCATATATAATCAAACCAAAAGAATTTTCTTTTCTCTTAATAAAAAATTTATCTCATCAAACTTCACTTTGTAGTCTTCCTTTCATAATTATAAATTTTTTAGTTTAGTGTAAGTCCTATCCTTATACCAAAATTCAAAACACATTTCCCTAATATCTTTTCTTGGCTTTGTAAAAAAAACTTCAATATCTTATTATTGTTATTTTGTAAAGCTATTTAAATTTGAAATATTCTTTATTTCCTTAAATTAGAGTATTCAAAAATTCAACCACTTATTTTAATCATAACTACAAAGTTCAATCTTTTAATATAACTAGTTTAAAGTGAAAAGAATTTCTACCCTTCTACTTTCTTCTCATGACTTATTTATCATCATTTTTATTTTTCAACAGAACTCCAAATAATACTTTTCAAATTTTACATTTTTCAAAGAATATAATGGCTTCTTCTAGTAATTATTTATACCAAATCGTACTTAGATAATTTATCCTTCTGATTTCAAATTAAAAAAATGCTCCATTTTCTTCAATTAATTGGAACTTTCCAAAATTTACATGATCATCTTTTATTATAACTTTCTTTAGTTTAGGACTCATATATATAATTTTTACATTCATTTATATCATAATATGATATACACAACAATTCAAAAGCAACATACTTAATTCATCTTAGCATATTTTTTTGTAAATGAAGATACACAATTTTACATATATCAATTAATATAATGATGTTGAATTGCTAACTACTTATAGTGAATTGCTTTGTCAAATGGCTGTGATGTTGACTGTAAAATAAACATTGCCTCGCCACCGACCCTTGCTATTGCTAATGCTCGGTGGCTGCAGACATTATCCAAAATTAATACATATAATGCATCTTTACCGTTTTCATTATAATTTAACCATCAAAAAAAATTTAAACACAAATATACATATAGATAACTATTTTGTTAGTAGATAAAATTTTCCCCTTAATTTATTTACTAAAAATATCTTTCCACGTAATATTTTGTCTTCTCAAATAATATTATTCAACCTCAATGCAATCACTTAATATTATTATCAAAAGTCCACATAATATCTTCTTTTTAAAATAAACACATAGCTTACAATATTTTCTTTCAACAAATGTTATTCATCTTGAAGATACCTTCTTTTAAAATCATTATATATGTGTGTGTGTGTGTGTGTGTGTCTATATATATATTTCCAAACAAATTTTCCATTTTAAATTAATATTTAACTCACTTAAAACTTTATTTCCTTTTTAAATATTATTTATAAAACATTATTAATAGTACTTTAAACATTATAGCTCAAATTACTGTGTCCAATTGTCTCGTTCTAGTGTTTAGGAATCCCTATCGATAACGTTGGTCGGGCGAATCGATTAGAATTATTAAAGCACACAACGGACAATTTAACACAAAAATAATTTACCAAAAATTTCTTTATCATTCTTTATATTTTTGTACAAATGATAATCTACTAATAACAATTCAATATACAACCATTCATTTGTGCATACATCATGCAATTATCTAACATCATGTCTATCTTAGTATTTAATTAGTTACACTTATAAATTAATATTTCATTTTATATTAAGTAAAGTTTTCAATATCCTTTGCGGTAGCTACACCACTAAAGATACTTTAAAGTCTTATAATTAGTATCGAGTAGATTTTTGAATTTCAAATGATGATCCCTACTCAATACTAAATTTTTTTAAACATTTATCTATTACTTCAAACGATCAAGCATCCATCAACTAATCAAACATATATAACAAGATAATTACTGTGCTCAGTAGAAAGTACTTTATCAGCTTCCGCTGTGCAACTCTAATCGCAATGGATTAGGACACCACTACACAACACTAAGCCATCTGAGGCATGATCTATACTTGTCCATTAAATCTCACTCTTTGAAAAAATCAAGTTCCAAACTTTAAAATCATTTTATAATAATAATTTGTAAAGTAATTCAAAACATTTACAAATACTTCCAGATGATTATTCTCAACAATCATTTATACTTATATCGTAAATATGAAATAAATTCTAAATACTACCATGCACACTCAAGGTATGGGACTATAAGTTTGTGTAGGCCAAGATTCATTTCTAACATTCTATATTGTTTTGGACCTATGCATTAATACCAAGCTATAACTCCCCACCTCTATACCCATATTACCCAAGAATATTACAAGTAATATTGTCGAGTAAAACGGAGAATAAGGCTGGATAAGAGCGACCATCCATGTCTATTTCCTTAGGCTAACACTATCACTTCAACTTTTACCTCAAATCTCCATATATAGATGTGATTAGTCTCAGCACAAAGAAGTAAACACATCGGCTCAATTAGAGTAGAATAGTATATTATATAATATACAACACAGAATCACACATTACAACAGAAATATAATACACCAAATATCTCTCTATAGTGTAACTCCACAAAACGGAAATGCTAGACTCACATATTCAAACATATGCATAGGTAGACTGTGAAAGGTCTTAAAATATACATGATTACATAAGTCTAAATGATAAACAAGCATACAATAAGTATATAGGCTAGAATTGAATGATACATCAACATATAAGTAACATCATATACATAATTTCTTAAGCTAGCCCCAATCCAAGGTCATTGAGTCCATGTACCTGTCAAGTCTCGGCCTGACCCGAGTATTATAAAAATAATAAATGGGTAAGGCAATTTCCAAGTATCAAAAATGTAAGATCACATAATAAGCATGCATAAACATCAAAGATATAGAAATCTGTATGGTGGATTACACTAAACATCAAAAGGCATCACTATAAAATCATCCACTAACAGCGTTGCATAAAACCAAGGCATAACAATAACTATATAATATTCCATATGCAAATAAAGGACATCAATACCAAATCATCATGTCACCAAATCTTCTCATGCCTATCAATGATAATCGTCTCACATATGGTGATAAGATTACCAACTCTGAAATCACAAGAATAAAAGAGATTGCATAAAAGCAAGTCAAACTTTAGAAATATAAGACTGCTTAAAAGCGAGTCAAAAACAAGAGACTAGCATAAAAGCGAGTCACAAATCATAAACCATAAAGAAAATCACATCTCAAGTCAAAACAAAAGTAAGCACTTTGCAAACTATGATAATAGACATGCACTTTACGAGCCAACATAAAAGATGAGCACTTTGTAATTCACAATAATAGACATGCATTTCGCGAATCAATACAGAAGATGAGAATTTTGCAAGTCAGTACAAAAGCAAGAACTTTGCAACCTGTAATAAGGGATTTCATTAGTCAATACAAAAGATGAGCACTTCGTTACTCAGAACTAAAGCAAGCACTTCGTAAGAAAACATAAGAGATAAGGACTTTGCACGACATACTGATCATTTTTGATCATTAAGTATAATATACTCCCAATTATTAAGTAAATGATTATCGTTTAATGTCCTATAACCACTTTGCAATAATTAAATATTTACTAAAATATTGTAAATCCCACTCAACACAAGCGACACGAGCACATCGCACATCAAAGCGATCATTTCTGATCGATAAATGTAACATATTCTCAATTGGTAATTAAATGAGCTCGTCCAATGTTCCATAACCTTTTAGCGATACTTAAATGTTTACTGAAAGATTTTAAATCCCACATGACTAAAATATTCTATCGAACGACTCTAAGGATTAACCGATAAAGTAATATAAAAATCGTTTAATTATATTTCTCACTCAAGAGAAGGCAGAAATTGCAAGAAAGCAATAATTTCAAAAGTCACACAAGAAATGCCAAAATAGCATATATAGCCAAAGGTTAAGCACAATAAAAGCTAAGAAGAGTTCATAGTTTTGAAAGTAATTATTTCAAATTCATCGCACATGAAATGACTTCTAAAATTCAATTATATATACACTTTCAAACTTCCCCTTTAAAAATCCGTAAACTCATTTATGACTCAATTAATGACACATACACACAAACATATATATTTATTACTTGATAAAAGCTAATAATCTAAATTGATATCCAAATGTAAATATATATATATATATATATGTATGTATGTATGTATAGTTGTTTCAAAATCAAAATAGTCTGCAAACTATGTTCCAAAAGCCACATTAATATACAAATTTTTGTTTAGGAATAACATAGGCTTATATTTCAAAACCATACTTTTAAACTATCTCTACTTAACTATATTTAATATATAGTCACTTATTATAGTCATTAATAAAAGGATTAAACTAATTTGGGAACAAGTTTGAAATCGGTAAATTACAATAAACTTTCTTTTATAAATTGCTTGTGTTCAAACCATATATTGGATAGATTTATATATATATACATAACTTCAAGAATATTTGAATCACAAATTAATCAAGTTTGGAGAATCAAATTTCAAAAAGTTGGAAAGAAAAGCAACTAGAAATTATTAAACAAGACAAGGAGAAAATGGGTTCAAGTAAGGCAACAATGAGGAGGAGATAGCACTTGGAACTCACGTTCCAGGTGTTGAATGGTCGATCGGTCATTATGGACCAGTTGACGGGTGGGATGCCTGGTCCATGAGCACCAGGCAATAACCCTCCCTCATTAACGAATGCTAATTCCGACGTGATCTAACCCATTTCGACAAATTATATTTGGAATATTGACTCTGAAATCATAGGTTTGACACCATAAAAACTCAAATCACCATTCTAATTTCTCGACCATTTATTTAAAATCAAATGTTACAATTAGAAATTCAAGATAGATTGTGTGAGGATTAACTTACCTCCTTTCCTTGCAATTAGGCAACTATAACTTCTATAGTAGCTCAAAACTAGAAATTAGGGAACCCTAACAGCAACTCAACCAAAACAACAACTAAAACCCCAATTTAATTTACTGTAAAATGAAATTAAAGTAGTTATTGAGATGTATTCTAGTTTAAGAAGATTATCTGAACTTATTTACTTCAAAAGTGTTCTAATTTGCAATGGAATTGAACTAAATTAAAGGATATAGCTTTTAGGTTTGAAAAGGGGAAAAAGCTTAGTTTATGTTTACTATAAACTGAATAAAAGATAAGAATAAATGTACAATTGCTTGTACTTAGGAAATTTTCTCATCTCTTCATAGTTACTAAATTACTTTGGGCTTTAAGAATTAATTTATAACCCAATAAGAATTAAATAACCTATTTTATTCAATTCCTTACTAATATCTTCATGAAAAAAAGCATAAGTATTTAAACCGTAGCCCAAATAAATAAAATGACTTCTTGAATGATTTTTAAAGCCATGAACTACTATTTAAAATAACAAAGTCTACTAATCCCAAAATTTCCTTTTATTTAAAAGAATAAAAGATTCAACCCAATTGAATATTCTTGTCCAATCTCTAATTTCAATTATCTTCAAATAAAACACTATTATTCTAATTTTCCAATTTTAGTATTTGAGAAATCAAATTTCTCATTTAAATTTCCATTATAAATCATTATTTATTTTGTTTAAGCTACTCAAAAATTAGGATTGCTACACTTTGTTCGAGCTAGATTAGGAGCATACTTGTTTCATAACAGACAAAGGTTTGTACTTCTATAAAATGATGCCTTTGGACTTGAAAATGCTGGGGAAACCTACCAAAGACTAGTTAATATAATGTTCTCGGAGAAGACCGACAAAAATGTTAAAGTATATGTAGACGATATGTTGGTTAAATCAAAGGCAGCATTAAGCCATGTACAGGATATGAAGGAGACATTCATGGTCTAAAGGAAATATGATATGAAGCTGAATCCCTTGAAGCGTGCCTTTGCCATCCAATCAAGGAAGTTTCTAGGGTACATAGTCAGTGCACATGGAATTGAAGAAAACCTAGAAAAGGTTGAAGCCATAAGGGAAACGGGAATGCCAATGAAGCCGAAAGATCACAATCTCATGAGCCTAAATGGCAGGATAGTTGTACTGAGTGGGTTCATCTCCGAAGTAACTGTTAAATCATACCATTCATCGATCAGGTAAAGAAGATAAAATTTTTCGAGTGGACTGAGGAGAGAAAAGCTACATTCTGAAACCAGAAGGACCATCTGGTCAACATTCCCACAATATCAAAAACAGTAACATGTGACGATTTATATGTATATTTATTTGTAATTGATAAAGTTAGTACTATTGTGGTTTTAGAGGAAGAAGGAGCCCAAATGAACATTTACTTCACAAACAAGCATTTTTCAAGAGCAGAGTTGAATTACTCAGTCATTCAAAAGCTAGCCTACAACCTGCTTCTCATAGCAAGAAAGCTGGGACCCTATTTCTATGCATATCCCATCAAAGTCCTCGTAGACAAAACGCTAAGGCAAATACTGCAGAAGTCAGAGACAGCAGGCTGCTTCTAGAAATAGGCAACGGGACTCAACTAATATGATATCACCTACTGTCTAAGAAAAGCAATCAAAGGCCAGACACTAGCAGACTTCATCACAGAATGCGCATTGCTAACCGAGCCCAACCAGAGGAAGTGCCTACTGCATAGTTCTGGCAATTGTTTGTTGATGGAGCTTAAAATGAACAAGGGGAAGGAATTAGATATGTGCTGACTACTCCAGATAAGCAAATACTATATAGAGCGGTGCAACTTGGGTTTAAGGCAACCAATAATCTGGTAGAATATAAAGCACTCCTCCTAGGATTAAGAATGGACCAAGTAATAAAAGTACCCAATATTAAAATTCATAGTGATTCCCAATTAGTTGTAAACCAAGTGCAGGGCATTTACCATGCAAAGGAGCCAACTTTAGCCAAATATGAGAAACTTTCTAAAAAAATATTATAGCAGCGCGAAATGATTGATGTAGAGAAAATTCCACATAAGAATAACTTTTCTATCGATTCATTTGTTAAACTCGCAAGCATCAAAGTGGAAAATGAAATGAAAGTCGTTCCAATAGGACATAAGGTAGAGCCAAGCATCACAAAAATTAACCAAGGACCGGGAAAAGGAGGAAAACCAAGAGCGAACCCAAATTCAACCCACACTTCAAAAAAACTGAAGAGAATACTTGGATGACTCCCATAAAGCAGTTCTAGTTAAACGGAACCCTACCCCAAAACAAAAGTGAAACCAAAAAAATAAGATATCAGGCTCTGTACTACTCCTTCTTTGATGGCTTATTATACAAGAGAGGGTATTCTACCCTTATCTTAGGTATGTTTCTAAAGAAGGAATATAGGTCATGTGAAGTACATGAAGGGCAGTGCGACAAGGTAACATCTCTAAACTTTGATAACATTATTCAGGAAATTTAATTAGATAAATTAAACAGAATAATGATGATAAGGGGATTGAGATTTGAATAAATTATATATTGAGTCGTGCTTAATAATAAACTAAATGCGCTTAAATTGGTATACGGGCTAAACAAATTTACATATGGGCATATTAGTAAACAATCACTTTATTATACACGACTAAAATTCTTTGTAATTGCCCATTCACGTTTCATTTATCATTTTCACAAACACAAGATCATAAACCTAAGATAAAGCCGGCTAATAAAAATGAAGAAGAATTCAATCTAAAGCTAAGGATTAAAGGCTAGGAAGGATTAATCAACAACAAATCTCACAATCCTTATCATACGTAAGGTGAATAATAATTTTATACCATCTCTATTTTATTCTATGATTATATGTTTTTGGATTTGTGGTTAAATTCGTTTTTATGATGATATGGATGATGATATACTTGAACTATATTATGTTTGATTTATTTCAATTCATTCACGTATGAAATTGCACGGTTTTAATGCAAAACCGAGATTCTATGAGTTTAGAATGCCATGGAAATTTTTTATGTTAAGTAAAACATTATTTTGGAGGTTCAGTGTAACGACCCGGAATTTTGGGCAATATCAATTTAATAATCTGTATTAATAATTAATTTGGCTTGATAATTTTTCTTTATAATTTTAATTTAAATTGGTAAAATTTAATCTTTTGAAAGTTAATAAATATTTAATATGGCAAAATTGATAAGAATTATTTGTCAAAGCTAATAAAATTTTATTCTATTTATAATATATGTATTTGATATATATTGTGAATAGGAAAAATCTTTTGTTTAAATAAAAGATGAATTTTAAAATTGTAATATATATGTATGTATATGTTATAATTTGGGATTGTTTTGAAATTTAATTTAATCCATTAATAACTTATATATGAGTGAATATTGTAATTTAAAGTTTTGTTTTAAAATTAATATTTTTCAAAAGATAATCTAAGATGTATTCAATTGTTTTTAAAATATAAGATAATTATTTATTTTAAATATGATAGTTTAGAGATTTGTTTTGTTTTCTTTAAAGTGTTTAAATTGAAAATGGTTATAAGTGTATAAATATATATGTTTTGGATTTTTAAAATCCATGTATAAGATTTATTTGTATTATAATTAGTTTTATAATATTTTCTTTTAAAGATTTAAATTTATATTTACATATAGAAGTATTTATTAATAAAGTAACTTAAATAATTAAGCTTATGTTTACATTTAAATTAAATGAAAATTTATTCAAAATACTTAAAAACATGTATTAATACATTAGGACATCTCATAAACACTTGTAAGACAATTAAGTACTTAAATGACAAATGTAAGTTTTTGTGACAAGTGTCTTCATTTAAATTTTATTTTCTTTAAATTTTTATAAACATAACAAGATTCAATTTAAAACAAACTTTGCACATCTTTCTTCTTTTCTTAACTACAAATCTGAAAAAAATTCCACAAGCAAAGATAAAATCTAAAGTAAAAAAAACTGCAAATGTGCAAACCTATTCAAAGCAAAATCAAATCTACAACTTCAAGATTTCTGCATTTCAAAGAGAAGCTCACGCCAGTTCAACAGTTTTGATCAACAAATTGAAGGCATGCGGTAGAGTTTCTTCAGTAATCAAAAGCATCAAAACATTTTTTCCAGATGAATTTCAAAACCTGGAAGAAGAAAATTCAGGAACTGCTCTGCTTAAAAGAAAAAAATGAGTAAATTGTTTTTAAAAAAACTGATAAGTTGAATTCTGATCCTAATGCATGTGAATTGATATTGGTGTTACATGGAAATCATTCAGTTTTTATTATTGAATTTATAGTTATATTAATATATGTAAACATATGACTGTATATGTTGATGTTTGTTCTCTGTTTGAAAAAAAACAGTGACCTTTGTTTTCAAAAATCAAAATTTCCCAATTAGGTCCATATTAGACTTGAATACATGAATGAAATTTGTTTGTGAATGTAAAATGAAGATCACAAAAATAGTTCTATGATTTTAAATACAACAGATAAGTATAAATAGGGAATTTACAGTAAAACTAAATTTTAGTTAAAAATCAACTATCTTAGATTCTAATTTGAATTATATGCATGTAATCATGATGAAAAATCATGAATTTAGATATGCATTTTGAAATTATTAATTAGATAATTCTTGTGAATTTTGGGTTGTTCGAAATTGGTATTTTGGTGAATTGCCGATTATCCACTCAATAATTTGATTTGGAATTTTGATTGAAGCTTGTTTTTAGATTGTTGATTATGGGAAAAATGCTATTGATTTTTTTCAATGAGTGATTTGATCGAAATCAATCGAACTAGGGTTTAAGTTAGTTTTTGGCTCGACTTGACTGTAGTGGAATTTGCGATTTGGATTCGTGACCGGAAGTGTTTGCTTTTGGGGAGAATGAAGCTCGTGGTCGTGGTGTTTGATGGTGAGGTCGGCGAAGGTCATCGGCGACGAGATGGCCAGAGACAATGGCATTTTGGTTCGAAGTTTGCTGCAGTTTTTCGATGCGTAGGTCGAATTTCGATTTGTTGATGGATTTTTGAATCTGGGTTTGTAGAGAGGTTGTAGTGGTCGCCGACGACTTGGTGATGGCCGGAGGCAATCTCTACGTCGTTGGGTTCGCCGTGCAACGTGCTCCGTATTTGTTGTGTGCACTGGATATTTGAGAGTTGGGGGAGACGAGTTCTACTCGAAGGGATGCTCATGATTTTTTTGTGTCAGCTCGAAGTAAGGGAAGTTGGAGTAGGACTCGGGATCTGGTTCGAGTAGTAGGAGGGTTTTGTCTCGAGTTTTAGGGTGAGGGATTTCTGGTTATTGTGTAGATATTAAATTGCATATGAAACTTGAGTTTGAATTAATATATATCAAGTATTAAGTTATAAAACAAGTTTTATAAAAGAAAACATTCGAAGTTAAAAACTTGTTGTTTAAAATAAATGCAAACCAAACTTTATAAATGTTAATTCAATTTATTTTCAAAATTTAAAATGTTTTAAGGTGATTTCTTTTGAAAGTAATTGTCTTAATTTAATTTTGAATTCTAATTTTAAAAAGAAGTGTTTTCAATTTTAAATATTAAATCAAAGTTTTAAGTGAATCTTAAGGTAATGTTTAGTAACAAAGTTTTCAAATTTATTTTGAAAATGAGTAAGTTTGATTAAAATAATTAAAGTATTTTAAATTTTAAATTTTATTTCTAAATGAATTAGTTTTCAAATAAGGTTATTGATATAATTTTGAAAACAAATAGAACAATTTGTTTTAAGTTATTAAAATTTGATTAATTCAAATAATTTATTTATAAAGATAAATATGGTTAAATTATTTTTTTACAAACTTAGGAATAATTAATAAATATGATTTGTTAATTAAGATAAATGTTTTCTTAATTAATTAAGGATTTCTATAAATATAAGAAGTTAATTAATTAATTATTTAATTAATTTTAAATAATTAGTTAATTGTTTATTTAATTTTAAATAATCACTTAATTATGAATTAATTAAGTGTAATTACTTAATGAAGTAATTAATGGTTAATTATTGAATGTAAATAAGGAAAGAGGAAATTACTCATGGAGTAATTAAATGGAAGTGATTAATGGATAATCACTTGATGTTATTAATTAAGGAATTAATTAATATATATGTTTTGAAATTAGTTAATTATGGAGTAATTAATTAATTTAAAGAATTAAGAATTATTTAATGATGGAATTAATTATTTGTTAAGTAATTAATTAAGAGAGTAATCAATATTTATTATGGAAGTAATTAGAAGATAATTACTTATGTAAGTAATTAAGAGTTAATTACTTAGTTAATTTTAGTGAATTAATTAATGTAATTAATTAATTAATTAATGAGATTAATTTAAGATTAATTACTAAGTGTAATTAATTAAAATTGTAATTAATTAATAAGTAATTAATTAAGGATTATTTGTTGATTAATAATTACTTAATAAAGTAATTAAAGATTAATTAATTAGATTAATTAATCAAAGGACTAATATAATTAATTAAGAAGTTAATTAATTAAGATAAGTAATTACAAGTTGTTAATTACTGTTTATGATTAATGAGATGATTAATTACAAGTTAATTAATTAAATTTAATTAAAAAAATTACTAATTAGTAAGGATCATTAGTTAATATAATTAATGATATTAATCAAGGTTGATTAATAAAGTAATTATTTAAGTGTGATTAATTAATTGTAATTAATTGAGGTTTAATGTAATTAATTATAATTGACTAATTAATGGAGGTAAATGTAGGATCATTAATTATTGTAATTAATGATAGTAATTAAAGATTAATTACTGTATATGCTTAAGGATAATTACTTGAATGTAATTAAAGTATAATTAATCAAAGGAGATTAATTAAGGAAGATCGTTAAGAGATGATTAATTTATTTATTTGGAATAAATTAATGAAGAAGGATTAAGGTAAACCAATTGACTAAGAGTTAATCAATTCTGCTTATGAATGATTGATTGATATTTGGTGATTGATATCGGGTGATTGGTTGGTACTGAATTATTTGGATATCTCTGTTATGTGATATACTGCTTCTGAGATGAATGTTTGTTATGATTAATCTATTGTGATAATGTGATTCATCTATCTATTTATATCATCCTGAATATAAGTTTAATTGTTTAAACCCTTAAACAACTTGGACATTAAAATGGCGTTTGGTTTCGGTGAGACCGGGATCGGGTTTCCATATTTGGATATCCGAAAACCACATCAATCCAAATTAAACGTTAGGTCGTGAATCCAAGTGGAGCATAGTGAAGACTCGAGGTGTAAGTACTATTCATCAGTATAACTATGAGGGTGATTCCGTGATGAGTTTGACGGAGATAGTACTTATAGATTCGAGATGGTGATTCAGAGTGCAAGGGCTATGGTCGTTGACTCTAAGGGTGATTCCAAAATGAGTGCAATGAGATAGTGCCTTCGGCTTCGTTCGAACCCGGAACGAACTTGTATGGATTGAATGCTTTCAGAACATCGTCAGGCGGACGATGAGCATTCTGAGATAGATATGTTCTATAAAGGTAATCGCAGCCTCAAGCCTCATCAACCCGGGAATGGCTAAAACATGGGAGGCGCGGCAAGGCTAGGTGGGTAGCACCCATTTCAGGGTGAGGTCATTTCTATCTAGATGTCCCTTTTATTTCGGCTTAGTGGGTGGTTGGTCGCGCCAACCACGGGGTGATCTTACTCGGGACTATTCAATAAGGAATGGTTCCGGCTTTGTGATGCAGGGGATTGGGCGTAATCCTTGGTACTGTGATATAGGCCACGTACTGTGACGGGCGGTACCCCGGTAGCCCTGCTATTGATGGAAACCCATTCTTCCTATGAGACCCTACGGTTTTGTTTGTATTACCCACTTTTGTGGCTAGTAGCTGCAATTTAATAGATGTAACAATTTCGGCTATTTTCTTATTTACTTGAAAACCCTAGACACTATTATAATATCACTGGATTTCCTATCAAATGTTTTGGTTAGCGTAAGGTAAAAACTTTTCCATGTTTATGTGTACGTGATACCTTTTCTTTTCAAAGGTTTATCCAAAGTTAAGCAATTATAACCCGTTTACTCACACCAGACCCCTATCTGACCCGAGTGTTTATTTTCTGTTTTATTAAACTCTTGGGTACTCATATTATGCATGAGTAGTCGAGTGATTCAAGTTAGCTTGACAAACTCTGGAGGAGATATGGAGCAGGAGGCTTCCACGTGTAGATATAATATGGTTCCGCTGTGTTTGTATGGTATCTGTATCTTGTGTACTTGAGTTGTATAGTTAGACAGATGTTTATAACTGTCTAATACGTTTTGTATAAGTTGTGTACTCTGATGTAATATGATACTATGTAATATTTTATGTGATATATTATATTTTATTCGTTCCGCTGTGAGTTCTCTGATGTTGTTGTGTTTCTTCTTTCTTTTCTTCTTCTATCCCTTTCTTTTCTTAATTAGTGATGCGACTTTCTGGTGTTAGGAAGTCGGGTCACCACAGCTGGTATCAGAGCATTAGGTTGAGTGAATACCTTGGCTCCGGAGTGGTGTCTTTCTTGAGAGAGCGTACTTGTATTTTTATCTATAACTATATATCAATATATATCTATATCTACCTGATTTGTTGGGTTATCTGTTCGGATTTTCTAACATTAGTATTTAAAGGTAGATGGAGTAGTGGTGTGTGTAACACGACTACCATTGATGGAAGAGGTCCATGTATGTTTGAGGTTGAAAGTATATTTGTTGAGACTATAGACTTAATACCGTTTCGAGTGAGTTTAGTTTGGAGTAAGGATTTCTCTGATATCCGAAGGAAATCTTTTTAAGGATTCAGAGTTTATCTTTGAAGTGTAAGTTTGGATCTGTCGGAAGTGCAGAAGTAAGTGATGATATCTTGATAACTGCATGATGTGATGCAGTATCCATGGGTGTTTCAGAAGATGTTTTCTCTTGAAGAAGTTTTGGAAGTAGTTGAGAAGCGGTCTTTACCTGCCGCAGGGAAGATTCGTCTATGTAGAAGTTGTCTAGATCTTTAGCATGGAGGTTAGCTGTTTTGGAATATGAGACTAAGGTCTATGAGTTGTTTCGCTTTGGCATGGTCTCATTTGTCATTCCTTAAGAAGCGCGAGATGTTGATGCTTAGTTTGGAGCCCGAATTTCTTGAGAGGTTGTCTGCCATCTCGAAGATCCGTTGTGTGGTTTATTGACGTTTTGGTTTTCGAGAAGCCTTTGGATTAGAAGTCTTTGGTTAGTTGTGGTAGCAGTGCAACTCGAAGTGTTCGGTGTGCTGACGAGAAGATCTTTTAGCTTCGCAGTATCATCGAGGTAGAGTTTGGAAGCAGTAGTATGTCCGTTTCTCCGATAGTTCAGGAGTCTTTGTGGTTCTTCTTCAGCAGTCCGGGCAGTTGGTGGAAGTTTTCTTGAAGGGTTAACCTTGTTTGGAAAGGCTTAAAACTGTTCTAATTGGTAAAGAAAGGATAGTTCCTTTGGAATCCGAACTAGGTAGGATCGCAAAAGTGACTTGCGATTAATTTTGGAATTTTTCTTGGGAAATCTTTTGTTTGAGACTGAGAATTCTCATGTGGAAGTAGGAGCAACTGATGTAATCAGAAGTTTGTCTGCATCTGGAGTTGAGTTCCATATTGTTTTGGGTTCCAGAAGCGATATTGGTGGTTAGCCTGGTAGTAGGATGGTTCTTGAAGAGGAAGAGTTGGTGTAGCAGCTCAGGAATTTTTGAAATTTGGATTGGTCAGATCTAGTTTTTGAGTTAGATTCTGCTAAGGTTGTGTGACCGAGTTAGATGAGTCACTTAGATTTTATGGATTTGATGAACTAAGTTTCCCAGGTATATTGGATAAGTTTGTACTCGTGTCCATCAGCAGTATTCTCATCTATTTCAGGACCAGAGTTGTGCAGCGGAAGCGAGGTAGCAGCTGTGCAAGGAAGGAAGCAAGTTCAGTTTGCTATTGCTTGAGAAGTAGAGTTTGTGTTCTGGATTTCGACGGATTTGGAAGACTTTTCTGTTAGATAGAATCCAGAAACTGGTTTGCTTTGGTTTAGTTGTTTCTAGAAGCATCAGCATAGGTTGAGCTGATTAGGAAGAGGTTGGCAGCCCAGGATTGTCTGTTGAGTTATGCAGATATGAGATAAGGAGTGTGGAACTCGAAGTTGGAGACTCATTGTTGTTAAGATTTCTCTGGTTAGGAGAGCAGTAATTGGATAAGATTGGATGGTTAGTTCTGAGGCATTTGAGATTTCTTATCTGTGTTTTTGATAGGATAAGATTGAATTACCAGTTTGGATAGCTGGAATTCATTGTATCTCACGTATCTCTGAGGGAGTACGTGTATGATTCATTGTTGGTTGTTGAATCTGCAGTTCAGTTGGATTTGGAAGTTGTGCTGGACTTGAATATAGTCTGATGTTCTGTTCAGATTGATGATCTAAAGGTGAGTTGAGCTCTCGATTTTGATGCTGTAGTTAGTTTAGCTTCTGTACGGCGAGTCTCCCGGTGATTTATACTTGGGAAACTTTAGATAGTATCAGAAATTTATTCTGATATGTGTCAGGATAATTAGTTTGGTTTGTTTGATCGATTGATTGCTATGGTTGTTAGTAACTGGTTGATAGGTATGCATTGCTGTTTGAAATTGAAATCTTTGCTGGGTTATTAAATTACCTTTGCTTTTAAATTTCGGGGACGAAATTCTTTTAAAGGGGGAGGATTGTAACGACCCGGAATTTTAGGCAATATCAATTTAATAATCTGTATTAATAATTAATTTGGTTTGATAATTTTTCGTTTAATTTTAATTTAAATTGGTAAAATTTAATTTAATCTGGCAAAATTGATAAGAATTATTTGTCAAAGCTAATAAAATTTTATTCTATTTATAATATATATATTTGATATATATTGTGAATAGGAAAAATCTTTTATTTAAATAAAAGAAGAATTTTCAAATTGTAATATATATGTATGTATATGTTATAATTTGGGATTGTTTTGAAATTTAATTTAATCTATTAATAACTTATATATGAGTGAATATTGTAATTTAAAGTTTTGTTTTAAAATTAATATTTTTCAAAATATAATCTAAGATGTATTCAATTGTTTTTAAAATATAAGATAATTACTTATTTTAAATATGATAGTTTAGAGTTTTTTTTTTTCTTTAAAGTGTTTAAATTTAAAATGGTTATAAGTGTATAAATATAAATGTTTTAGATTTTTAATTTCCATGTATAAGATTTATTTGTATTATAATTAGTTTTATAATATTTTCTTTTAAATATTTAAATTTATATTTACATATGTAAGTATTTATTAATAAAGTAAATTAAATAATTAAGCTTATGTTTACATTTAAATTAAATGAAAATTTATTAAAAATACTTAAAAACATGTATTAATACATTACGACATCTCATAAACACTTGTAAGACAATTAAGTACTTAAATGACAAATGTAAGTTTTTGTGACAAGTGTCTTCATTTAAATTTTATTTTCTTTAAATTTTTATAAACATAACATGATTCAATTTAAAACAAACTATGCATATCTTTCTTCTTTTCTTAACTACAAATCTGAAAATAAACTCCAAAAGCAAAGATAAAATCCGAAGTAAAAAAACTGCAAATGTGCAAACCTGTTCAAAGCAAAATCAAATTTGCAACTTCAAGATTTCTGCATTTCAAAGGGAAGTTCACATCAGTTCAACAGTTTTAATCAACAAATTGAAGGCATGCAGTAGAGTTTCTTCAGCAATCAAAAGCATCAAAACATTTTTTCCAGATGAATTTCAAAACCTGGAAGAAGAAAATTCAGGAACTGCTCTGCTTTAAAAGAAAAAAAGTGAGTAAATTGTTTTTAAAAATAGATAAGTTGAATTCTGATCCTAATGCATGTGAATTGATATTAGTGTTACATGGAAATCATTCAATTTTTATTATTGAATTTATAGTAATATTTATATATGTAAACATATGACTGTATATGTTGATGTTTGTTCTCTGTTTGAAAAAAAAACAGTGACCTTTGTTTTCAAAAATCAAAATTTCCCAATTAGGTCCATATTAGACTTGAATACATGAATGAAATTTGTTTGTGAATGTAAAATGAAGATCACAAAAATAGTTCTATGATTTTAAACATAACAGATAAGTATAAATAGGGAATTTATAGTAAAACTAAATTTTAGTTAAAAATCAACTATCTTAGATTCTAATTTGAATTATATGCATGTAATCATGATGAAAAATCATGAATTTATAATTTTTAATTCGATAATTCTTGTGAATTTTGGGTTGGTTCGAAATTGGGATTTTGGTGAATTGCCGATTATCCACTCAATAATTTGATTTGGAATTTTGATCGAAGCTTGTTTTTATATTGTTGATTATGGGAAAATTGCTATTGATTTTTTTTCAATGAGTGATTTGATCGAAATCGATCGAACTTGGGTTAATTTAGTTTTTGGCTTGGCTTGACTGCAGTGGAATATGCGATTTGGATTCGTGACCGGAAGTGTTCGCTTTTGGGGAGAATGAAGCTCGTGGTGTTTGATGGTGAGGTCGGCGAAGGTCATCGGCGACGAGATGGCCAGAGACGATGGGATTTTGGTTCGAAGTTTGCTGCAGTTTTTCGAAGTGTAGGTCGAATTTCGATTTGTTGATGGGTTTTTGAATCTGGGTTTGTGGAGAGGTTGTAGTGGTCGCGGACGACTTGGTGATGGCCGGAGGCAAGCTCAACGTCGTTGGTTCGCCGTGCAACGTGCACCATTTGTTGTGTGCACTGGATATTTGAGAGTTGGGGAAGACGAGTTCTACTCGAAGGGACGCTCGTGATTTTCGTGTTTCAGCTCGAAGTAAGGGAAGTTAGAGTAGGACGCGGGATCTGGTTCGAGTAGTAGGAGGGTTTTGTCTCGAGTTTTAGGGTGAGGGCTTTCTGGTTACTGCGTAGATATTAAATTGCATATGAAACTTGAGTTTGAATTAATTTAAATCAAGTTTTAAGTTATAAAACAAGTTTTATAAAAGAAAACATTCAATGTTAAAAACTTGTTGTTTAAAATAAATGCAAATCAAACTTTATAAATGTTAATTCAATTTATTTTCAAAATTTAAAATGTTTTAAGGTGATTTCTTTTGAAATTAATTGTCTTAATTTAATTTTGAATTCTAATTTTAAAAAGAAGTGTTTTAAATTTTAAATATTAAATTAAACTTTTAAGTGAATCTTAAGGTAATGTTTAGTAACAAAGTTTTCAAATTTATTTTGAAAATGAATAAGTTTGATTAAGATAATTAAAGTGTTCTAAATTTTAAATTTGATTTCTAAATGACTTATTTTCAAATAAGGTTATTGATATAATTTAAAAACAAATAGAACAATTTGTTTTAAGTTATTAAAATTTGATTAATTCAAATAATTTATTTATAAAGATAAATATGGTTAAATTATTTTGTTATGAACTTAGGAATACTTAATAAATATGATTTGTTAATCAATATAAATGTTTTCTTAATTAATTAAGGATTTCTTTAAATATAAGAAGTTAATTAATTAATTATTTAATTAATTTTAAATAATTAGTTAATTGTTTATTTAATTTTAAATAATCACTTAATTATGAATTAATTAAGTGTAATTACTTAATGAAGTAATTAATGGTTAATTATTGAATGTAAATAAGGAAAGAGGAAATTACTCATGGAGTAATTAAATGGAAGTGATTAATGGATAATCACTTGATGTTATTAATTAAGGAATTAATTAATATATATGTTTTGAAATTAGTTAATTATGGAGTAATTAATTAATTTAAAGAATTAAGAATTATTTAATGATGGAATTAATTAAGAGAGTAATCAAGATTTATTATGGAAGTAATTAGAAGATAATTACTTATGTAAGTAATTAAGAGTTAATTACTTAGTTAATTTTAGTTGATTAATTAATGTGATTAATTAATTAATGAGATTAATTAATTAATTAATTAGATTAATTACTAAGTGTAATTAATTAAAATTTTAATTAATTAATAAGTAATTAATTAAGGATTATTTGTTGATTAATAATTACTTAATGAAGTAATTAAAGATTAATTAATTAGACTAATTAATCAAAGGATTGATATAATTAATTAAGAAGTTAATTAATTAAGATAAGTAATTACAAGTTGTTAATTACTGTTTATGAATAATGAGATGATTAATTACAAGTTAATTAATTAAATTTAATTAAAAAAATTATTAATTAATAAGGATCATTAGTTAATATAATTAATGATATTAATCAAGGTTGATTAATAAAGTAATTAATTTAAGTGTGATTAATTAATTGTAATTAATTGAGGTTTAATGTAATTAATTATAATTGATTAATTAATGGAGGTAAATGTAGGATCATTAATTATTGTAATTAATGATAGTAATTAAAGGTTAATTACTGTATATGGTTAAGGATAATTACTTGAATGTAATTAAAGTATAATTAATCAAAGGAGATTAATTAAGGAAGATCATTAAGAGATGATTAATTTATTTATTTGGAATAAATTAATGAAGAAGGATTAAGGTAAACCAATTGATTAAGAGTTAATCAATTCTGCTTATGAATGATCGATTGATATTTGGTGATTGATATTGATTGATTGATATTGGTTGATACTGGATGATTTGGATATCTCTGTTATGTCATATGCTGCTTCTGAGATGAATGTTTGTTATGAATTATCTATTGTGATAATGTGATTCATCTATCTGTTTATATCATCCTGAATATAAGTTTAATTGTTTAAACCCTTAAACAACTTGGACATTAAAATGGCATTTGGTTTCGGTGAGACCGGGATCGGGTTTCCATATTTGGATATCCGAAAACCACATCGATCCAAATTAAACGTTAGGTCGTGAATCCAAGTGGAGCTTAGTGAAGACTCGAGGTGCAAGAACTATTCGTTAGTATAACTCTGAGGGTTATTCCGTGATGAGTTTGACGGAGATAGTACTTATAGATTCGAGATGGTGATTCAGAGTGCAAGGGCTATGGTCGTTGACTCTGAGGGTGATTCCAAAATGAGTGCAACGAGATAGTGTATTCGGTTTCGTTCGAACCCGGAATGAACTTTTATGGATTGAATGCTTTCAGAACATCGTCAGGCGGACGATGAGTATTCTAAGATTGATATGTTCTATAAAGGTAATCGCAGCCTTAAGCCTCATCAACCCGGGAATGTACAGGGGAAGTGTAACGACCCGAAAATTTCGATCCCGAAATTTCCAGATAGTTAGTGAAAGAAGAAAGAGAAAAAAAGAAGAAGAAGAAACAGAATCACCAAAACACAGAAAACCTCACATTCGCAGCGGATCAAAATATAATAATAAATAATATCAGTTTTACAAAGATGAACTGTATTAATACACTTATATATTTATACATCAGAGTTACAACTATTACACAACACAGGACAAATTTGAAAACAAGTCTCTGCTAATCAGCAATAATATACACAGCGGAAATCACTCCGTACGTTCCTGCCATCCAGCTCGTCTCCTGAACTCCAGAACCTCCTTACCTGAAAAGCTGTAATACTCGGTCTGACCTGAGCATTACATCAAAGTAACACCCGGGTCAGGCTGGAAACCAGCGTGAGTAAACTCATTATCAAGAAATACACAAGCATAAGTTTATTTAAAACCCGGGTAACTCGTACTTCACTATGAGTTCTCAACTTGATATAATCAGTACTTATTTCACACAACAATATGTACCTGTTCATAGCTTAAATGATCCAATTACTTATCCATTCTAGCCTATTGATTACACATATCAAATCTACAAGGAATTATAGAAGATTACAAATCGAAGTGGTTTCGAGTATTTGCTAATACCCGACCCCGGTCTCTTCGAGTCCCATGTTATCCTAACCCAAATTATTCAAATGAACACAATTCAAAATTTTAAATACAGGATGTCACTTTTACACCTCAATTTATTGTCAATAGATATCCACATTTTCATCGTCCAATCCAATCATAACACAAACATTTCATATCAGAAATATCCAATAAACTAAGGTATTCAATATCATTCAATCATTCATAAGCAAGATTAGTTAGTCGCTCTGTTCTTAATCAATTTAAATGAGTTAAATTAATTACTTTAATCTCCTTTTAATCCTGCTTACTTGACGTTAATTAATTACAAATCATTAATTAATCGTCTTTCATTAATTACATTAATTAATGATCCTCAAATTACTTCCATTAATTAATTATTCTTTTAATTGCATTTAATAATTTAACCTATAACTTAATTGCATTTATTAGTTCACCTGACTTAACCCCACTCCGTAATTAACTACCTTTAATTACTTAAATAATTAATTGTCTTTTAAATTAATTAATAAATCCTTTAATTAATTACACTGAGTAATTAACACTTAATTACTTTACTAAGTAATTATTCTTTAATTTCTTCTCATCAAGTAATTCCCATCAATTAATTACGTTTAGTAATTACCCAGTAATTACACTTCATTAAATACATTAACCAATCATCAAGTGGATATCATAAATTAATTAACTTAAATTAATTACATTGAGTAAATTAATTCCTTCATTAAATAATTACCCTTAATAATCCTCTTAATATTCAGTTATTAACCTCTAATTACATTCATTTCTTAATTATCCCATTTGAAACTTATCAAATTAAATATAAGAAATCACTTAAAACCTTTAATTTACTTATCTTAATCAATCAACTAATATGTAAATATTTTCAAAATAAACAATTTAAATTCAATCATTGTTTGAAAACTTATTTTAATAGATTGTTTGGGAAACTCGGTCAACATCCCTTTTGAAAACTTTAAACTTGATTATATTTTCCTTTAACATCCTGGTTAAGAAAATTGTTTGAAGTATAACCTGTTTACTTAACTAATAAATACCGATATTACAGGAATACATTACCAAGCCAAAATTTCAAAAACCAGTGTCAAAACCCAGCAAATCACTCGATACTCACTTCGAGTTAACACGCGATCGAAAACAATCTAGTCTCGAGCCAAACTGATCTTCACCTCTACTCCTTATCTTCTTCTTCCCGTAAAAAAATTTTCCTTCCACCATATGCACGCATCCCACGTGCACATGAGGTAGGAGCTTCGTCGATCACTTTTAGTCACGTCGCCAAGTCGCCGTCATCACCCATGCCCTTTCCGACCATCAGACCAACTCGATTTTTACTCGAACCCAAATCGAGCTGCTTACCCTTACCAGAGAAATTCTGATTCCCCTTATTCGCCTCGCCGACGTCGACCTCTGGAACCCTAACACTTCCTCCTGGAAACTCACTTGGCTTCCCTTCCTCTATTCCCATTGCACCGACACCCTCCGACGCCATCACGACATCGGGACACGCGAAGAGCCTACCTTGACTGAAAGCATATCTAAACCTTATTCCTCCCTCTTACGATCATTCAGAGGATAGGAAAAATCGCCCTCGATTTTTCCCGAGTTCCTTATCTAAGCGACCACCTCTTGACCAAAGGCCGAACCCAGTCATCAGCCACCTCGCCAAAAAACGACTCAGTTCCATTTTCCGATCAATTCGCACTTCCCATTCAAAAACAATCTTAAAATTTTTAATTTTATTCTCAAAATTCCTCAATTCCTACGACTAATTTGTTTATGAATTCAATTTATGAAATTTCGAAAAATTGGTTTAGACTAATTTATGTTCATCACTGTAAATTCCCAATTTTTAAAACATTTACTAAATAAATATTCTTGTAATCATTTTTAAAATTAGTATTACATCATTATATCACGTTACATCATTATATCACTTCCTGTTTAAAGATAGAATTCTAAATTCAAATAGATGTGATAATCTGATATATTTTTTTAGAACAGGTTTCAAACACTGTTAATATATCAACAGAGATATATATCTCTGTTTACACAGTCACATATGAATATACATATTCATTTCCACTAAAACATATTTTACAACCTTACTCAACATTTACCCCATGCGAACCATATATCATAATATTTACTTCACATTTTACTGCATGCAATAGAGTTTAAAAAAAAACAGATAAGGCTCTGTTTACTCACCTTTGAAATAATGCAGACGGTTTTGAAAGCTGGATTTGAACTTGCATGCTTTTGTTTTGATCCAGAAAACTTTGCATTGCTTTGGTTTCTTTAAATTGAAATGCTTTCCAGGTTGCAGATTTTAAATTGAATTTGCTTGAAAATTGGTTACAGGCTTAAATGACAGGTTTTGATTTTGAACTCTCTTGCTCAGATTTAGTTTTCAGGTTTTATTTCTTTGAGCTTTGATTTCAGATTTTCACTTCTTCTTTTGATTCAAATTTAGATTTTAGTTGAAATGGAGAAAAGAATTCAGTTGAAAAGTGGAAGCAAATTCCTTCTTTCATTTTTTTTATTTTAATCATCAAAAAGAAATGTTGACATTTGTCCTTTTAGTTGTTAATTAGCTTACACATATGCATTTATCTTTACAAATGTCTTTAACCCCTTTTAATATACTTACAAGTGTTATACTTGCCTTTTATTAATTTATTTAAGCCATATCTATGTATTAATGTAATATTTACATGTATATAATGTATTTATCTTTTTATAAATTTAAGCTCTTGGATTTTATATAAATATTCAAATATGAATTCATGTAAACATTTATCTATAAATAACTTATGCTTTGATCAAATTAAATGTATCATATGTTTATATACTTTGTAAATTTTATTTTAACTTTTATATTTATTTATATATATATACACATTTTAAACAAACACAAATTCAATTTATAAATAATAATTCTATTTAAAATATAACACATTATTATTTTTGTTTCGAAAACAAGATTTTTTTAAATGATTATAAAGGAGATTATCAAATACATATTTATCCAAATATTTAAAACCCAGCATTATTATAATTCAGATTCTAATATATACATATTCAGATATATCTCAGAATCCCATTTGTTTAATTTACAAATAAGTATTTTAATAAATTTAATCCTGTTAATTTTCAATTAACAAATACCCAAAAATTCGGGTTATCACATTCTTCCCCCCTTAGAATCTTTTCGTCCTCGAAAAGGATCGAAGCCAGAATTTATTAAAATGCTTATTTTTAGAAAAATTATTCTTTGAAACACTTTTAAAACACTTTTAAAATATACATAATATTATAAAATGGTTTTATAAAAATGGTTTTATAAAAATACTTTTTATAACTCGATATTTCAACCAGTCCATCCTTGTTCACATAGAAATTCGGTCATACGTTGATCATGCATAAGACTTAAAATCTACAAGTGCTTGGCATACCCGTTTCAACATCCAGTGAAAATACTTTTGAAAATAATTTTATTGAAAATATTGAAAGCATTTTGAAATTGAGGAAATCTCTTTGGTGAGAATGCTCTGGAAATCATCACCCCCATCCATGGTCGCAGTTACATTCCAGGGTTACGTTGTCATCACAGCAAAAATCCATGTAACTACAGGCTCTCCGCGGCCTCTCGATTACGCCATGGAACCCACGACAGATCGCAGTTACATTCCAGGGTTACCTTGCCATCACAGCAAAAGTCCATGTAACTGCAGGCTCTCTACGGCCTCTGATTTCGCTGTCAAAATGAAACTTCTCCACTCCTACATAGGTCGCAATCTACCGATATAAAATCAAACGCAGACTGTTGGCTCTCAGCGCACACATGACTTACGCTATGTTACTCTACTCATAATCCCCAGGAACTGGTTTTGTCCGGACTCCTCACAGGATCAACTTTAGAACCCCCCTTGGGGCTCAAGGCAGCACCACCTGGTGGCACTCTTGAGAAGTTCATTTCAAGGGAGCGTCTTTTTTCCTAGAGCCATCATCAAAACATTTTATACTATACACATGTAGTATTTTCAAATCATACACCTAGTATGATCTCATACAAAGCTCCTTTACACAAAATTTGATTATTCCAAAATCGATAATTCTCAAACTAGGCTTTCCAAATTCAATATTGATTTTACCCAAAAATCAAAAGGCTTTCCAAATCCAAAGGTTCCCAAAACCTTTTCTAAAATCCTCATAAGATCCTTTATATATATATATATATATATATATATATATAGACACACACACACACAGATATATATAATTTTTAAAAGTTAGGATCATTTCAAACTTGTATAAAACCCCTTTTATACTTCAAACATTTTCAAAAGCCATTTTCTCTTAGCAGAAGATTCAACAAGGGAAGTTTCATTTTATAAAACAAAGATATTTAACTTTGTTTACTCAAAATCAAATATTCAAATTTGATTACTCTTTTCAATATCATTTTCATTCAAATCCGTACGATGTACACATATCATCCGTACGCTATACCCATCTGATCGCTCACTCGACCACACAATTTCATTTCCAAACTAGTATCGTCCACCCGATTTCCTAGTGCGGACACAGATCTGGTTTCTTGATCAGAAACCGTCATTCTCCTTGCATAGCCATAACTATGATAGAGAATATCCAGAACCAATCAACAATCCATATCCAGGTTCGCCGTCAAAAATCGAGTGAAAAATCCCACTCGGATCGATATAACTATCTCGAAATTCTGTGCTCGAATCTGGATCAAATCACTATGCGAATAGAATAACATACTGCACCCTATGTATTTATCTTTATTGGTTATTAGCCAAATCAATTCTATTTCTATTCACATTCACTTTGATTTTCATTCACTAACTCACAATTGCTTCAATCAATTTGGATTATCACCTCTATTCTTATCTCGATTGGGTATTTAACCAATAACAGTTTGATCTCCGACCCGATTATTTAGCAGATAGCTTGAAAATTTTAAAAATAGATAAGTAGTTGGAAAGTAATTACTAGTTTGTAAAATAGGTGTAGAATAGTTAGAAAATAGTTAAAATAATTATAGAAATTTTTAGATAATAGCAAAATAATAGTAAGGTAGTAATTAGTTTTTGTAAAATAGTTGGAATATAGTAATTAGTTTATAAAACGGTTGGGAAATTGTTAACCGTTTCAAAAATATTTGTAAAACAAGTATAAGATAGTTTGGCTTTTAAAAGAAAGGTTGTATATATAATGAATAGCTTGGAAGATAAGTTTGTATTAAAATAATTTATATTAGAAATAGTCCAGAGTCAAAACTGCTCACATCCCAATCTCCAATCTCATCAATTCAATTTAAATTTCCACTTCCATTTAAATTGACCCAATACCAATTTAAATAACTTCAATTTCCATTGAAATTGATTCAACCCCAATTCAAGCTGAATTAATCTCTGTTTCTTTCCAAATTTAACTCTATTCAACCTTGATCTCAAATTTTACTAATTCAAATAAATCTCAATTGAATTAGTTCCAATTTCAGTTCATTTTAACTCCAGTTTGAATTAATCTCAATTTAAAACTCCATTTCCAAATCAAGTTGAATTATTCTTGACTTCTTCCCAAATTCAATTCAAATTCCATTTTTATAAAAAAACTAAAACTTTGAAATTTAATTTATCACCAAATTTCAATTTTGTAACCAAACCTTTTGAAGTTTATCTTAAACATTCAAATCTTAAGTCCAAAATGATTCCATACATTAATTCACTACATACTAGTAGTTCTTACATTACATACATTTATCCAAAATAAGAGTCTTACAGAAGTCATAAATCCAGATGCTTTCCTATTACCTAGAGGTTGGGAAGAACGGAGCCCTAATACTCCTACAAGTATCCTTCCTTTGGACTTCCTTCCAAAGGGCAAAGCCCGAACATACACTTCTCAACAGGGTGTCCCCACTTATAACATTTACTACAAAATGTTTCTACCCTGTCATCAATCTGGATAACCTTCACGCCTCCAATAGTACGTTCCACAGCCTTACTCCTCTTCTGCCTCTCAGAACAATTCTTAGCAATGTGACCCGGCTTCTTACAATGATAGTAAATAATCGACTCATTGACCGGTCCAACTGGTTTACGCTTCGCCTTCCTCACTTCAGGACAATGATTTAGAAAATGTCCTTTCTTATGACACTTAAAGCACAAGACCTCAGAGCGAAACCGATGGAATGTACCCTTCAATTCCTCCATTGTTTTACTGCACTTGGCTGCGTAATGACCCTTATTAAAACATCTGTAATAGGTGACATTATCATAAGGTCCCGGTTCAGCCCTTTCCTTAACCAGATTCTCATATTCTTGAATATTTTCTTCACGATCCCTACATGCAGCTACTCCTTGCTCTCGGCGTCTAACCTTCCATTCTTCACCCTTAATCATATCTCTCAAAGACTGAATTCTAAGGGGGCTTCCTAACCTATAAATTAGACTTAATTAGAAGAATTCAACTTTTACTCTTATATCAATTTGCTTACCAAGATATACCTAATGTTTTAACATCTTTGGTTTTTTTAATTTTCAAACAAAGTTTCAAACAACATCTTATTTCAACATAAGATTACTTTCAAAACTATTCTGAATAATATTATTTATCATTCCCTTTAACAATTTGAAACAAAATTTAATTTCTAATGTTCCTTATATTAATGTTCTATTAATTACTACTCGGATACATAAATTTACCACTTAAATTCTTATTAAATTTCAATAATTTAGCATCCCATTACCTTAATATTCATTACAAAGAAATATTGCCTTATATATCAAAACATATTCTTATATATAATCATTTAAAATCTTTATATAAGAAAATATCAAGTACGCTCCCTCATATATATATACACACACACACACACACACACACACACACACATACACTCATCTCATTCTAGTGTACTATTGACCCTATCCTTAATGAGTAATCCCACGTGAGCCAAGGTTCTCGCTTAACCTTCTGCTCTGATACCAAATGTAACGCTTGAAAATTTCGATCCCGAAATTTCCAGATAGATAGTGAAAGAAGAAAGAGAAAAAAAAGAAGAAGAAGAAACAGAATCACCAAAACACAGAAAACCTCACATTCGCAGCGGATCAAAGTATAATAATAAATAATATCAGTTTTACAAAGATGAACTGTATTAATACACTTATACATTTATACATCAGAGTTACAACTATTACACAACACAAGACAAATTTGAAAACATGTCCCAGCTAATCAGCAATAATATACACAGCGGAAATCACTCCGTACGTTCCTGCCATCCAGATCATCTCCTGAACTCCAGAACGTCCTTACCTGAAAAGCTGTAATACTCAGTCTGACCCAAGCATTGCATCAAAGTAACACCCGGGTCAGGCTGGAAACCAACGTGAGTAAACTCATTATCAAGAATACACAAGCATAAGCTTATTTAAAACCCGGGTAACTTGTACTTCACTATGAGTTCTCAACTTGATATAATCAATACTTATTTCACACATCAATATTTACCTGTTTATAGCTTAAATGATCCAATTACTTAAATCATTGCATTCTAGCCCATTGATTACACATATCAAAATCTATAAGGAATTATAGAAGATTAAAAATCGAAATGGTTTCGGGTATTTGCTAATACCCGACCTCGGTCTCTTCGAGTCCCATGTTATCCTAACCCAAATTATTCAAATGAAACACAATTCAAAATTTTAAATATAGGATGTCACTTTTACACCTCAATTCTTTGTCAATAGATATCCACATTTTCATCGTCCAATCCAATCATAACACAAACATTTCATATCAGAAATATCCAATAAACCAAGGTATTCGATATCATTCAATCATTCATAAGCAAGATTAATTAGTCACTCTATTCTTAATCAATTTAAATGAGTTAAATTAATTACTTTAATCTCCTTTTAATCCTGCTTACTTGACGTTAATTAATTACAAATCATTAATTAATCATCTTTCATTAATTACATTAATTAATGATCCTCAAATTACTTCCATTAATTAATTATTCTTTTAATTGCATTTAATAATTTAACCTATAACTTAATTGCATTTATTAGTTCACCTGACATAACCCCACTCTGTAATTAACTACCTTTAATTACTTAAATAATTAATTGTCTTTTAAATTAATTAATAAATCCTTTAATTAATTACACTGAGTAATTAACACTTAATTACTTTACTAAGTAATTATTCTTTAATTTCTTCTCATCAAGTAATTCCCTTCAATTAATTACGTTTAGTAATTACCTAGTAATTACGCTTCATTAAATACATTAACCAATCATCAAGTGGATACCTTAAATTAATTAACTTAAATTAACCACATTAAATTAATTACATTGAGTAAATTAATTTCTTCATTAAATAATTACCCTTAATAATCCTCTTAATATTCAGTTACTAACCTCTAATTACATTCATTTCTTAATTATCCCATTTGAAACTTATCAAATTAGATATAAGAAATCACTTAAAACCTTTGATTTACTTATCTTAATCAATCAACTAATATGTAAATATTTTCAAAATAAACAATTTAAATTCAATCATTGTTTGAAAACTTATTTTAATAGATTGTTTGGGAAACTCGGTCAACATCCCTTTTGAAAACTTTAAACTTGATTATATTTTCCTTTAACATCCTGGTTAAGAAAATTGTTTGAAGTATAACCCGTTTACTTAACAAATCAATACCGATATTACAGCAATACATTACCGAGCCAAAACTTCAAAAACCAATGTCAAAACCCAGCAAATCACTCGATACTCACTTCGAGTTAACATGCGATCGAAAACAATCTAGTCTCGAGCCAAACTGATCTTCACCTCTACTCCTTATCTTCTTCTTCCCGTAAAAAAATTTCCTTCCACCATATGCACGCATCACACGTGCATGTGCACATGAGGAAAGAGCTTCGCCGATCACTTTTAGTCACGTCGCCAAGTCGTCGTCATCACCCATGCCCTTTTTGACCCTCAGACCAACTCGATTTTTACTCGAACCCAAATCGAGTTGTTTACCCTTACCAGAGAAAATTCCAATTCTCCTTATTTGCCTCGCCAACGTCGACCTCTGGAACCCTAACACTTCCTCCTGGAAACTCACTTGGCTTCCCTTCCTCTATTCCCATTGCACTGACACCCTCCGACGCCATCACGACATCGGGCCACGCGAAGAACCTACCTCGACTCAAAGCATATCCAAACCCTATTCCTCCCTCTTACGATCATTCAGAGGATAGGAAAAATTGCCCTCGATTTTTCCCGAGTTCCCTATCTAAGCGACCACCTCTTGACCAAAGGCCAAACCCAGACATCAGCCACCTCGCCAGAAAACGACTCAGTTCCATTTTTCGATCAATTCGAACTTCCCATTCAAAAATAATCTTAAAATTTTTAATTTTATTCTCAAAATTCCTTAATTCCTACGACTAATTTGTTTATGAATTCAATTTATGAAATTTCGAAAAATTGGTTTAGACTAATTTATGTTCATCACTGTAAATTCCCAATTTTTAAAACATTTACTAAATAAATATTCTTGTAATCATTTTTAAAATTAGTATTACATCATTATAGTCACTTTCTGTTTAAAGATAGAATTATAAATTCAAATAAATGTGATAATCTGATTTTTTTTTAGAACAGGTTTCAAAAACTGTTAATATATCAACAGAGATATATATATCTCTGTTTACACAGTCATATATGAATATACATATTCATTTCCACTAAAACATATTTTACAACCTTACTCAACATTTACCCCATGCGAACCATTTATCACAATATTGACTTCACATTTTACTGCATGCAACAGAGTTTTTTTTAAAAAAAAACAGATAAGGCTCTTTTTACTCACCTTTGAAATAATGCAAAGGCTTTTGAAAGCTGGATTTGAACTTGCAAGCTTTTGTTTTGATCCAGAAAACTTCGCATTGCTTTGGTTTCTTTAAATTGAAATGCTTTCCAGGTTGTAGGTTTTAAATTGAACTTGCTTGAAAATTGGTTACAGGCTTAAATGATAGGTTTTGATTTTGAACTCTCTTGCTCAGATTTAGTTTTCAGGTTTTTTCTTTGAGCTTTGATTTCATATTTTCACTTCTTCTTTTGATTCAAATTTAGATTTTAGTTGAAATGGAGAAAAGAATTCAGCTGAAAAGTGGAAGCAAATTCCTTCTTTCATTATTTTTTTTATTTTAATCATCAAAAAGAAATGTTGACATTTGTCCTTTTAGTTGTTAATTAGCTTACACATATGCATTTATCTTTACAAATGTCTTTAACCCCCTTTAATATACTTACAAGTTTTATACTTGCCCTTTTATTAATTTATTTAAGCCATATCTATGTATTAATGTAATACTTACATGTATATAATGTATTTATCTTTTTATAAATTTAAGCACTTGGATTTTATATAAATATACAAATATGAATTCATGTAAATATTTATCTATAAATAACTTATGCTTTGATCAAATTAAAGGTATCATATGTTTATATACTTTGTAAATTTTATTTTAACTTATATATATACATTTTAAACAAACACAAATTCAATTTATAAATAATAATTCTATTTAAAATATAACACATTATTATTGTTTCGAAAACAAGATTTTTTTAAATGATTATAAAGGAGATTATCAAATACATATTTATCCAAATATTCAAAACCCAGCATTATTATAATTCAGATTCTAATATATACATATTCAGATATATCTCAGAATCCCATTTGTTTAATTAACAAATAAGTATTTTAATAAATTTAATCCTGTTAATTTCCAATTAACAGATACCCAAAAATTCGGGTTATCACAGGAGGTGCAGCAAGGCTAGGTGGGTAGCACCCATTTCAGGGTGAGGTCGTTCCTGTCTAGATGTCCCTTTTATTTCGGCTTAGTGGGTGGTTGGTCGCGCCAACCACGGGTGATCTTACTCGGGACTGTTCAGTAAGGAATGGTTCCGGCTTTGTGATGCAGGGGATTGGGCGTAATCCTCGGTACTGTGATCTAGGCCACATACTAGGCGGGCGGTACCCCGGTAGCCCTACCATTGTTGGAAATCCATTCTTCCTATGAGATCCTACAGTTTTGTTTGTATTACCCACTTTTGTGGCTAGTAGCTGGAACTTGATAGATGTAACAATTTCGGCTATTTTCTTATTTACTTGAAAACCCTAGACACTATTATAATATCACTAGATTTCCTATCAAATGTTTTGGTTAGCGTAAGGTAAAAACTTTTCCATGTTTATGTGTGGGAAGTCTTACGTGATACCTTTTCTTCTCAAAGGTTTTTCTAAAGTTAAGCAATTATAACCCGTTTACTCATACCAGACCCCTATCTGACCCGAGTGTTTATTTTCTATTTTATTAAACTCTTGGGTACTCATTTTATGTATAAGTAGTCGAGTGATTTAGGTTAGCTTGATGAACTCTAGAGTAGATATGAGGCAGGAGGCTTCCACGTGTAGATATAATATGGGTCCGCTGTGTTTGTATGGTATCTGTATCTTGTGTACTTGAGTTGTATAGTTAGACATATGTTTATAACTGTCTAATATGTGTTGTATAAGTTGTGTACTCTGATGTAATATGATACTATGTAATATTTTATGCGATATATTATATTTTATTCATTCCGCTGTGAGTTCTCTGATGTTGTTGTGTTTCTTCTTTCTCTTTCTTTTCTTCTTCTATCCCTTTCTTTTCTTAATTAGTGATGCGACTTTCTGGTGTTAGGAAGTCGGGTCGCCACATTTAGAATTTTCCAAGCTATGGAAAATTTATTGTGAATTTCTAAAGGAAAATATGATATTACTGGGTTTAAAACTTATCTTGAGAATTTCAGGAAGAAATTAGGTCTAAAATTTTAATATGTTTGATTATATGATGAAAGAGATTTTTTATGATTTTTGGGGATTTTTCCCAGTTGATTTATTAGGGAAAATAAATTATTATAAAAGAGGAGCTTTTCTGCAAATGTTGGTTTTGTTAAATGGAATGGCTTAAACGTTATAATTTCTTTGATTTAGATCTGATTAATTGCGGCAATTTTATTTGTAAGTATTTGAAAAGTTTTAAGGCAACCTGTCAAAGATTTACAAATAGGGAAGTAGTTACAAAGAAATTATTAAAAGTGGCTAAATTTTAACCTTTAATTCATAAAAGTTGGTTCCGCCTCAAATAGCCGCACCTTTCGACTCTATTGACTCTGCGCCATCCCAGTCGTAAACCACACAATTGAAACCCACATAGTTGAAACCAATACACAAGGTATCACTTAGATGGTACGTGGTGGATTAGAAGGAAGGCAGAAGCCATGGTGTCGAAAGAATTGATTCCAATGGGGTCGAAATCTTGTTTTGTTTTCAAAAGTTAAGCTTTTGCCTTGTCTTACTTAAAGCTTTCGACATAGTCAGAATATATGTTTTCGAAAGGGTTTTTATAAATAGCTTTCGAATAAGGTTGCTATACTATGTACAAGTGTTAGCTTTCAAAGGGGAACCTTTCTCCTTAGATAGGAGCTTTCGAAAGAATTGGTTTTGACCAAGTCAAAACCCAGTTGCTAATCTTCCTTTTGGTTGTATCGAAGCCATCAATCCATTTGAAGGGTTATTTTGGTTTTACCTATGCTAAGCGACGTCCGAAATGCTTTCAAAAGGAGTTAAGGTTTTCAAAGGTAATGGACTCAAAAGGGGGTTTTGATTCTATCCTTTGAAGTTGTAAATTTAAAGATTGTAGCTTTTGACTAGATGGTTCCTAGACCATCAACTTTTCCCCAAATAATTTTGTAAGGGTTTTGAAGGAGGTACTTTCATACATGACCACTTAGACCTAAAAGACATTTTTAAAGAGTAAACTCAATACTTTCGAAAGGGATACTTTCATTTGTTTCGAAGCTATGTTTTTAAAGGTCGTTTTAATACCATCAAAAGGTATGTTTGGTTTCGAAAGAGAATATTTATCAAGGGCTTCGAAAGGTAAGTTTATTATGTTTTGAAAATAAGTTTTTGCTTTCGACAGAAGTCATCCAGAGTTTTCAATAGAGATGTTTTAAGAACATAAACCCAATCTCAATTCAAAGGAATAACTATGGCATAAGAAAACGAAAGATTTTGAAATGTAGAAGTTTTCATTTGTCATAAGGGTTAAAGAGTTTAACCAGGATATATTTATATAGATGATTCAAGGATAACAAACAATAGGTGTTGGTTTTGTTTTGTTGTTATGATTACTTCTTCATGTATTTGTTCACATTGTAATTAACCATAATGGTACTTTGGGGGAAGGGCAAAATAATCAGTTAGGTTGACCTAGTAGTGAATATAACTTAAGGGAAGTTAAAATCTTAATTAAAGATATTGGCAAGAACCAATAGGATCGTAGTAACCCCATGAAAACTATGTATAAAAAAAAAGATATTGGCAGGGGTCGATTAGTTCACAGTCAGCCCACGAAAACTATGATTGATATTGGCAGGGGCCAATAGGTTTATAGTTAGCCCATGAAAACTATATTCGGATTAAGATATTGATAATTAGTCAATAGGTTCCTAGTTAGCCCATGAAAACTTGGATAATAGAAAAAGATATTGGAGACACCAATAGGTTCTTACTTATCCCATGAATACTAAGAAATTGGACAGGTAGTCCATAAACATTCAATAGGTTAATAGTAACCCTAGAAACTATAATTGAGATAGATAGTCAAAATGAACGGGGATGGGTAATCCAGATTTGGTTTACTTGTTTTGCATATCATCATAATGTTTTTGAAATGCTATGTTTTAACCACTATGGATGTAAGAGCACAGTATATGGTATTACAAATGTTTTTGGATACTAGTGACGGGAAAACCCGCTATGCGGCATGGTCTCACTAGATATCTAAATGGTTTGAGATGGTAGATTATTATTCATACCGGGCTTTATGTCAGACTCGAAGTTTTTGTTTTTCCCCCTTAACACTCGGGTACTCAATTGATTTTGAGTAGGTTGAGAGTTAAGGTTTCTAAGTGTTCTTTTAGATGAATAAAGCTTCCGAGGACATGTAGGAGGCAAGCTTATTATTAGAGTTCTTTTATTTCTGTTGTGTGTGTTTGATTGTAAAGGAAAATTGTTTTAGTACCTTATTACATATACTCTGATCATCCAATAGGTCTTCTTTATATGTCATTCTTGGCGTATTTTGTATAATTATATGTTATCCGAATGTGGTCTGCGTACTGGGATTATGTAATGAATTTGAAATATTTTGAAATGGAATGTGGACTTGGTTGCTGTTTTTTAAATCTTTCCATACTCACACGTTTTTCTCTACATCAATGAATCTAACACCGTCGTATTCGATCGTCGAGGATTAACAACTATGGATGACTGCGGCATCCGTAGCCGTTAGTTTTGGGCCTCTATATAGGGGGAGTTACAAGTTGGTATCAGAGCATAGATTTATGAAACTTTAAAAGTGACTTAAACCTCATTTTACAAACATAATCCAATAAATCAGATAAATAAGATCGGGATTTAGGTTAAAGCTATAGTAACATACTTATATTTGATATATATAGTTATATATATGTACGTATTCCCCGCTCTTTTAGACTATTATTCTGTATCTTATTAAGGTTCATATGCAGTTTTACGAGAAGGAGATATGGAAGTAGGAAACGGAAGAGGAAATCTCAGTGAAGAAAGCACCACAACTAATGGAAATGCTTGACCCACTACAAGGAGGAACCTGGATTGACTGGCTAATGCTTGTAATCAAAATGCTGATGCCAATATGGGTGCTGGAAATCCACCATTAGATATGAAGGCGATGTATAAGTTCTTTATTGGTTTGATGCAAGCAGGAGCTGCTGCTGGTGTTGCCGAAAATGTAGGAGGAGCTAATCCTGTAGCTCCAATTGGGAATAGTTATGCGTTGCTGATTATAGATTACACCAGTTTAGGTGGGAAGCCATTCTTTGGAGCAGAGAGTGCCACTGAGGTTAAGAATAGCCTATTACACCATAAGCGTATATTTACTGATTTGCGTTTGAATGATGTGCAAAAGAGAAGGTTGGCCTCTAGACAGTTGCAGGGGTCAGCACTACACAGGTGGGATAATTACAGCCGGAGTTTCGGAAGAGCAGTTGACTTGAGCTGATTTTAAAATGAGATTTGTGCAGAAGTTTGTATCTGATTTTGCTAAGTCAGAACTGATGGGGAAGTTTATGGATCTAGTTCAGGGAGAGATGTCAGTAGTTGAGTATACTACTAAGTTTCAAGATCTATCTCGATATGGATATGTAACTATAGATACAGACATCAAAAGGAATTAGAGGTTCATTCGGGGATTGAGGCCTGGGCTTGCTAGAATGACAATGACATATGTCCGCGATCCTTTTTATGTGGTGGTGAAGATGGCCATTCGCCATGAGGAGTTTCTTGCTGATTTTACTAAGGAGAAACTAGTGGAAGTTCAAGTTTCTCAGGTGAAAAAGAGGAAGTTCTTTAAGAAGAATGGAGCCCAAAAGGGAGATACTGCTAAAAAGTCAAATGCTGAGATAGTTTGTTATAAGTGTGACAAGAAAGGCCACTTTGTGAATGAGTGCCCGTTAGGAAATGGGAAGAAAGCTGCAAGTAAGAAAAATGTGAAGTGCTTCAAATGTGATCAAGTTGGACATTACAATAATCAGTATCTAGAGCTAATTAGGGAGGACAAAGGAAAGGTCTTTACGATTGGACCAGCTAGGCCTACTACAACAAACAAAGGGAAGACTGTGATGGAAGGTACGTTTTTGATTCAGAGTATTCCAATTAGAGTACTTTTTCATACTAGTGCATCAAATTCATTTATATCTCAGCGTTTGGTTGATAGGTTATGTTTAGAACCCACCTACCTTGTTACTTCCTTAAGGGTTGGAATCCATTAGGAGGGTATGCAACTCTAGAGTTAAGATGTGACCAGTTAGTACTTGAGTTGTTAGGTCATAAGTTTACATGCAGTTTGTATGCTATTGATTTCGTAGAATTCAGGATCATTTTGGGTATGGATTTGTTGGTTTGGTATAAGGCTAGAATATTTTGCCAAGATAGGGAGATATCACTGAGACACCTTGATAGTCATAACCGAGTAATATCTCGGTAAAGAATTCTGTCCAGAGTATTAGTACTTTGTATAGTACTATGAAGATAGGAGAGGAGTTAAGTCAGGTTTGGGTAGCAAGAGAGTTCGCAGATGTTTTTGAGCCAATCATTGGGCTACCACCTAAAATAGCTGTTGAATTTAGAATAGATCTAGTACCAGGAGCCGAACCTATGAGTAAACCCCCTAGTAGGTTGACACCCACTGAGATGAAAGAATTGAAGGTGCAGCTAGTGGATCTTGAAGGAAGGAATTTTATTAGACCAAGTAGTTGCCTTGGGGAGAAGCTGCAGTGTCCATGAATAAACCAGATGGGTCATTGAGGATGTGTATCGATTATCATAAGCTAAATGAAAGGATGATTAAGAACAAATATCATTTGCTAAGAATAGATGATCTGTTTGACCAGTTGAGTGGAACTAGAGTGTTTTCCCAGTTAGATTTGGCGACAGGTTTTCATTAGTTAAGAGTGGCGGAGAACAGTATTCCTTTGACAGCATTTCGAACTAGGTATGGTTCATATGAGTGGTTGGTGATGCTATTTGGATTAACGAATACACATGCTTTCTTCATGGATTTGTTGAACCGAGTTTTCCAAGAGTACTTGGATAGGTTTGTACTAGTGTTTGTAGATGACATTCTAGTCTACTCTAAGGATGAGAGAGAGCATCAAGTTCACTTAGAGTGATACTTGAGACGCCGAGGAAGAATTAGCTAAAGGCGAAGTTTGCCAAGTTTCATTTCTGGAAGAAAGAGGTTAAAGTTCCTCGTCACATTGTAACGACCCGGTATATTCAACCATTCGCATCCGTACATGTCGGACTTGAATTGTTCAAAATACCGCGTTGTAAATAAAATTTGACAAAACTCAGAATATGCAGTAAATAAATAATCATAGAATCACAGACATAGAAATCAAAATACTCGCAGCGGAATTAAAATACTATAGTGGTTCATGAAGCCACTATCACAAAGTCTCAAAATAAGTATAAATTACATAGTTTTAAAACCTAATATAGTTTGAAACAACCACAGAAATCTCAATATTCAATTGTCTCGATTACATAAGCTAAAATAAGAACTGGGCAGAAAATAGACAGCAACTGATAAAGATGACCTCCAGCAGTCCTAGCTCCAAGAAGTGAAGTCCGAACAAAAACTCAGGCTGACCCGAGCGAAAGAAATAAACACAAACACTTGAGTCAGGACATACATACTTATACAGTGTAAGCTAATTCAAGTGAACTGTGATATAAAGGCAAGTAACTTAAAGAATGCTTGGGACCGCCCATCCTCTAAGGATCCGTTAAACTATTTACTATATAGTAATACTTCGCTATTATAATAGTATCTACTAGTAAAATAAACTTACTTTAAAAGAGCGTTAAGGAGTGACCCAATATTCCCCTTAACACATAATATATTCGCATAGTCTATATAGTACCGTAATCTCCCCCGTACTGGGCGTCGTCAGAGGGCACTCCATAGGTATGGTACAAAACCAAAATCGTATAAGGCTCGCTGGGTAGGGACAAGGCACAACTAGGCAATGCCAGGGTAGATATACCAATTACGCTTCCGGACCGGTGGTAGCGCGTAGGTGCTACTACCGCCCACCTCGAACAACACTCCCGAATCAAAGGTGCGCACCAAACAATCACAAATTAATAAAATTGAATACGAAGAAGTGCGTCCAGTAAGAGGTGCTACCTCCTTAGCCCGTCGATCGCTCTTGTTTTAGCCACCTTATGCCAACTCACGGGAGTCGGGTCCACATACATACCTCAAAGGAAACGTCACCACCATCCTACTTCATTTTGGAATCTCCACCACGTACACGGTTGTCAAAGTGGTTTTCGGTATCGACAGAGAGTATGTCCATATCCGATCCTGGTCTCTTTAACAAACAACGTTATTATTACCCATGGTTATAAAATCCAAAATATTTTTATATTTCAATCAAAGTACTACGTTTAAAACTATTGAAATGTGAAGTTATAATTCTTACAAAATCCACTATAAATCCCAAAGGTTTAGCCTTAGTTCATTTGTATCAACTACAGCACTTGAGCAGTGCGGCAATATCCTTTACAACAGATTGGAGTAAATTAAATTATAGACTTCAATATAATTTCAACAATAATTAAACCTTAAATTAAACCAATTTAGCTTATATAATCATAATTTCCACCTTTGAATAGTCATTAAATTACTCAATAATTTATGATTATTATAAAGTAAAATTTTCAAATATATATCTAAATTCTCTATACTTTACTTATTAAAATCAAGTGCAACATTCTCTATAAATTTTACTTAATAATTAAGTTCAATTGCCACTTTAAAAATAAACTTAATTTCTAATAAATTTCTAAACTTACCTTTATTCTAAACCACTTTACATTTCTAAATTAGGTTATATTTCAACTTCCATTTTAAAGTATTCACTTTATTTAACTATTTAATTCATAGACAACTTTACCCTTTATTTATTTACTTATTCAAATTTATGCCAAAACATCATAATTTAATTCTTAATTTGAATTCCATTTTATTTTACAAATCAAAATTTACAAAAATAAATTTATACTTTAAATTCTGAACATTTATTTATTTACATTTATACCTTGTATAATATCACTATATTTATAAGAATCATTTTTAATCCAATTAAAAAAAATATTGTAACATTCTAATTAAAATATTTAATATTTCTAGAATATATATATATATATATATAACCACGGGTCTGTATAATATTTTCTACCCTAGGTCAAATGATACGGATAATATATCATTTCAATCCGTAATTTATAAAGAAAATCCGGGTTCTATCATTTCAAACCTGCAATCCCAAGTTAAAAATAAATAAATAAATAATAAATAAATATCGTTCAGGCCTATCATTTCAGCCCATAACGATTCTATTCTACAGGGAACTTGCAATGTAATAAACAGTAAATAAATAAACGGTATATTCAGCATAAATATAACAGTATAAAATATAACTGATGATGGGTAAGTTTAATAACAGGGTTTTTAAACTTCATAAATTTTTACCATAGGAAATTAAAATATAAAATAAAATCATTCTACAATTTCACTTGTTAATAATTTACAGATCTATAAGTATGTTTGTCGGGTGAGAAATACTCACCTTTACGCTGCTGGAGATTCTATTCAAACAATGATATCTACAAGAAAAAAGTGTACCGAAGGCATGACCAAATTTTAGAGAAAGCAACGACTCGATTCAAATCTTGAACAAAATAAATAAATGAAACCGAGTACTCGAATTTAATTATGAATAAAGCAAAGAAAAAATTTAAATAAAGCAAAAAAAAATTAAGTAAAGCAATTTTTTTATATAAAAGTGGTGTAAACATATTTATTCTATCTTAAAATACAGGTGGCGCAAATTATTGGTTCAAGGCTTTAGCCAAATGCCTTTTTTTATGCTCGGCCTGCATGCACATGCACACGGGTGCATCAAGGGGAGGGTTGCACTGATGGTGGAGGAGAGGTGGATGTAGGCGGGACGTGCATGTGGAAAGCAGCCGAGTAGTTGATATGAAATAAATGAAATAAAACAAGGAGAAACGGAAAAATAGAGACCAAGGAAAAACAAAAGAAGGAAATAAAGTTTGTAGCTATTACTTGATGCTACTGAGGCTTACGCACGCACAGGAAGAAGACTGGAAATAACTAGGTGCATATGAATTATGAAGTTGACACGTGATGTTATGATTTTATATAGGGAGAGGTGCGTAAATTTTGTGAGAGATAAACGGCAAGAGATCAAACTTCGAAACAGTAAGGAAAAGATTACTTGGTTTTGTATTTATTTGTGAAACACAGGTTGCTAAAATGGGAAAGCACAGATCAAGGCGTGCGTAATTTAAGGCAAGCAAGGATTTTGAAATTTAGAACGTTAAAGGAAATAAATGATTTCTTTCATTATCAAAGGGGTGCGTGGGTTTATATTTAAATAGGGAAGTTTGCATATGCTGCAAGAATTTAGGTGCAATAGCAAGGAATAATTTACAAAACGTCAGAAGAAATTTTGAAGATTTTATTTCATAGTTACACGCGAAGGCAAAGGAAATTCGTGAATTTGTTAAACGTGTTTCACAGAAGAACAAAAGGAAAGTGCAGAAATTTCCACAAATCTGTTTCGAAACGGAAATGAAAAATGAACGTTAGTTTGAAAAACTTGTGTTGATTTGAGTGGGAGAAAACGACAATAATTAATGGTTTGAACGTTATTAAAATAAATGGGTTTTTTTATTCCTACTAAATATAAGGAGGCAGCGGAAAGAAAATTTATTCATTTCCCACTTAGAAATGCACGTCTACAGATATATTTATCTATTTAGCCAAGGTAATATTTTTAAGAATGCACACTATAGACGCAATAATCATATCAACATATACGCCCAAATTTATAACAAAAGTAACGCTTTTAAATTTATACGTTTTCTTATGTAGTAAATATACGTTACAATATTCCATCAGATAACATGCCATTTAAACACGAATTTAAACAGCTTATTAATACACTATTTACTACTTAATTTGAATTTTAAATTTGTTTACACTGGTTTGATTTACTTAACATTTAACAAATAGACTGATGTATATACGTAAAATTTATTTCCTTTCCCAATATTTATTACTTACTTTAAAAAGTATACAACCAACATCAGTAAAATAACCGCAAAATAAGCATTGTACACATGTATATCTTATATAAAAGATTTGATTTTATTAGCCAATGTATGAAATTTTATGAGCGCGTACTAGATGCAAAATTTTAACTGAACGTACGCTCAAATAATTGACAAAAGTAACGTGATTAAAACTATTAATTTCTTATGTATTTCTTTTACCCAATATTAATTTATTAATTAAAAAGGTATATAACCAAATTTAAAAGAATCAAAGTGGAATAAAATGTTGTTACGAAATATATTCAGTTAAATTCAAAGATTTTGAAGTCAGAGTTTAAGATTTAAAATCCCAATTAATGTTAAACTTTAGTCAAAATAAGAATTATAGAATTTTCTTATATTTATAAAATTTTGGGTGATGATTTCAAGAAAAAAATTGGAAAAGAATTAAAGAAATAGTTTATTAAACTGAAACAAGGCTTAAAAATTTACACACAATACCCCTAGCTTGGAAAAATTTCTACCACACCTTAAAACAAATAAAAATCAGTGAATAAAATAAAACAAACTGAAATAATATGAAAAATATAATAAATAATTATATTTTAGGAAAATAGAAAGATAAATAAAGAAAATAGCTTAATTTATTGAAATTAGCTTAAGAAAATTGCAAACACAATTCACTTAACTTTGGAAAATTACAACTCTTCTTAAAATGGTTTAAAATAAATCTTTGAGAGACAAAGTAAAGTGATAATGAGAATAAAATAAGTTTTTAAGAAAAAATATAAAAATAAATGAAGAATTTCTTAAATTAATTGAAGTTGGAAATTAGAAATTGTAAACAAAATACAACTGACACTGGAAGGTGTCAATTACACTTTTAAAAATGTTTTAAAACCGAAATATATACAAAAAAAGTTATTTTACCCCTGAAAACATAAATTAGAACATTACATGACTAAATAAAATATTATTTATATAATTTAAAGCAAACAATTTTGTTAAATACAGCAAATTACACACAATAGTTAAAAAGGCATAACTTTCACATTATAAATCAGTTTTCAACGAAATAAAAATAGTATTATTGAAATTTTAATTACTTTCAAAATAAAAGATAAAATTAATATTTTCAAACATTAAAATTTTTAAATTTAAAAGTCAAAGTTTGACCATATTGACAAAATTCACATTTTCGGAAAATATTCTCTTAATACCTGTGTGGAATTCTAATCCATACCAAAATTATATTTTAAATAAAAAAATTATCTAAATTAAATAAATAAAATATTTATTAAAAATTTTGGGTTGATACATAGATGGTTTGGATGGCAAGCAAAGTGAGAGTAAATGCTAAGAAACAGAAAAGGCATAAGTTAAGGAGAAAGAAACGTATATATGTTTTATTCTTAAATGCAAATGAAAATGAGGAGTTTTGAAATGAGAGATAAATATTCTTGTACATGATTTGCAAATAAGAAATACACGGCTAGGAAAAGAGTTTGTATGGCTAAAGCAAGAAATAAAGAGGCCATGTAGAAAAAGGTAAGAAATCAAGCAATGACCTGATGGATTTGATTAATTTCTTTCCATTGTATTAACAGTTGTTCTTAATTATATTGAATTTGTTAAATGTGTACATTTATTATGATTGAATCCTCAAATAAATTCATTCAGATAAGTTTCATTGTTTTATATTACCTTATGAATAAAATATGCATTTCCACTTTAACATTCCCTCCTTATTTTATTACAAAGTAAATTTTTATTCATATTAAATTACCAAAAATTTATCAATTTAACAATTTTAATTATTAAAAATTTATGGGTCATTACACACATGGTTTCAAAGAAAGAATTGTCAGTCGATCTAGATAAGATGAAGCCATGAATAATTGGAAAAGGCCAGAGACAGTGACTGAGATCAGGGGTTTTCTTGGACTTACTGGCTACTGCCAGAGAATTATTAAGGATTTCTCATGGATAGCAGCACCTTTAAGTAAGCTAGCCAAGATGGAGGTGAAATTTGTTTGGTCCAAAAAATGTGAGGAAACATTCCTTAAGTTAAAGCAATTGTTGACCAATGCACCTGTGTTAATAATTCCAGAAGGAAATCAAGGGTTGGTGGTATACATTGATGCATGTGGAACTGGGTTAGGAGTAGTATTGATGCAGAATGGTAAAGTCATTGCCTATGCTTCATGACAGCTTAGACCTTATAAAGTTAGATATCCTACTCATGACTTGTAGTTGGCAGTTGTAATCTTCACAATAAAGATTTAGAGACATTATATTTTAGCGGAGAGGTTTGAGGACCGATCATAAGTCTTTGCGGTATTTATTATCTCAGAAGGAGTTGAATATGAGACAGGATGGGTGGTTGGAGTTTTTGGCTACATATGATTTTGGTATAGGGTATACATTAGGAAAAAGTAATAAGGTAGCAGATGCTCTTAGTAGAAAACATTAGAATGTGGTGTTAGCTATGTTGGCTGAGTGGAAAGATTTAAAAGCTTCAGTCAGTTGTGATGTGCATTTAAGATCGACTGCTGGTTCTAATCAGATTTCCACCAGGATGCCTTGTTTAGAAGTTCGACCAGTATTGATTGAGAGAATTGCTTCTAAGCAGAAGGAGGATCCAGTGTTGGCTGAGAGGATAAGAGGCTTGAGGTTGGAACTGAGATCGATGATCTAAAGGATTTTAGCCTTGACCAGAGAGGATGGTTGAGAAAAGGGATGATTGTGTGTTTCGAATATTGAGGACTTGAGGAAAGAAGTTCTTGGAGAATGTCATCGGTCTAAATGTAAAAACCCCCCTATTTGGAGCTCCAAAAGTAACGGCTACGAATGTTGTAGTCATCCATAGTTATTAATCCTCGATGACCAAATACGGCGAAGTTAGATTCACTAATACAAAGAAACATATGAATATGGAAAAAATTTAAAATTCAAACAAAATCACAATCCATTTCAAAACATTTCCAATTCATTACATAATCCCACAATCGCAAATTATGTTTAGAGAAAGTATATTTATTACAACATACGCCAAGAGCGATATATGAAGATACCCTCTTGAATGATCAGAGTATATACAGGCAATATATAACTTTTCCATTACAGACAACACAGCGGAATCAAAAGAAAAGAGAACTCTAAATAGCTATCATGCCTCTTGCACGTCTTCAGAAGCTTATTCGTCTTAAGAGGTACCTGAAAATCTCAACTCTTAAACTACTCAAAATCATTTGAGTACTCATGAGTTTTATGGAAAAACATAAACATCGAGTCAGACACAAAGCCTGGTATGAATAATAATCTACCATCTCAGATCATTTAGGTATGTGGTGAGACAATGCCGCTTAGCAGAACGGGTTTTTCCCTCAATAGTATCTAAAAACCTTTATAAAACCATATACTGTGCTCCGGCATCCACAATGGTTAAGACAATTCAAAATAGTATAATACGATGATACTCAAAACAAAGGAATTAATCTTGGATTACCCATCCCCATTTATGTAACGACCCGAATTTTCCGACATTTGATTTGGAATATTTAAATGGTTTTAAATATTGAATTTGAATTTATAAAGTGATTTTGAATATTAAAATTTTATTTTCACTTATGAAATAAATTCATAGTTTAAAATATAGCAATCTATTGGATAATTTAACTATTGAATTTTATAATGGAATATAGGTTAAATTATTGTATCGTAAGTTTTAAGCTCGATAAAAATAACTGAAGGGCTTGTAAAGTTTATATTTAATAATGAAGATAATAAAAGTTTTAAAATCGAATCTAAAAGTGATTTGTTCGAATTTTAAAATATATTGTTTAAATTGACGTTTAAAAAATAGCTTTCCGAGGCACAGTCTCGGAATTCGATGAATCCGGTTCCATTGGATCCATAATATTATATTATTATCGAATCTCAAATTTTGTAGAGTTTGGAATTAACGTTTGGTCGTACGGGATACAAACGCCTATAAATAATTTAATCGAATTTAATTTAAATAGTCGATCCAAAAAGCTACCTTCTCCATACGATCGAATTAGAATTCGAAACCTGTTCCATTATGTTTGGAATGATGGTATAACATTATAAATGCGTAGTAGCACGCCTTGTTAGGAGGTTGGAATTTTAAGCTAGGGATTCGAGACGATTAAAATTTAAATAATATATATATATATATATATATATATATATATATATATATATATATATTGACTTCACCTATATTTTTACATCAACCCTTTTTCCCTTCACTTCGGGCTATTGCAGCTGGCATACCTCATGCAAACTTTCACCTCAAATTCAAAATCACGAGCCTTTTTCTTTCAATCGATTTCGCATAAACAAAAAAAACCATCTGCTTTCTTTATATAAATCACCTATCTCCTTTATTACTTCACAAGGTCGTTGATCTATTTTTGTTAAAAAAAAGAGAAGATCAAAAATCAATCCGGAGATATAATAAAATATATAGGAATACGCGTAATTGCATCACCGCGACCCGAGGGGGAGCGCGAGGGAAAAGGTGGTCGGTAGTGAAGGGGAGGACAAAGAGCAGCAACCTAGTGTGTGTGGTATGCTAGGGCCGGCGGCGCTATTCGAGGCCGATCAATGGCCAAACTCGCTTTTGAATCTAGGGCATCGGTGGTGAATCGAAGATGGGAGGAAGCTTGCATCGATTTTTGGAGGAGGCGAAGTCGATGGAAGGGGAAATCGCAATGGGCGATGGGTGTTCGAGGATTAGGGGTTTGACAGTGTCGCGAGGGAATTGCCGTTGTTGATGGCACGTGAGAGCATGGAGGAAGGGGACGATGAGGTGGGGATTGGACTCGTGGGGATAGGGCAGAGGTTTGACGACCATCCGAAGAAGAGCAGTCGGCTTTCGAGATGGGTTAGTATGGTTTGTCATTAAGAATTTTAACTAACGTTAAATTGAAATAATTTGAAATTTAGATCTTATATCATCGATATTTTATTCGTGTTAGATCCAAAAAATTTATGTAAAACAAGTTGAGTTGGTTCGTAGGCATGCATTGAAATGAATTGCAAGTAAAATAAAAGGTGAGAAAATTTCTCACTCACTGGATTATCGGGTTTATTTTTATTAAAAAATTGTTTAAAACAAATATTGGATGGCTGGTTGATTTATTAATTACTATCCGTTGAACAGTATGATATATATAGTGGTGTACATATATTAGTATTTGGGGTGATATTCCCACACATATAGCGAAGGAGACCTTATTCTCCCCGCATAATAGCGGATGACCTTGTATACCGCGATATCGCCCTCGAAGTGGGATAGGTATTTTTATATTGTATTAATTTCTATGGATGCAGGGAAACAGGTTGGAGGGATTCAACTGGATTCCTTAAATAGATTGTTTATTTTTCGTATGTAGTGATATATGATCTGTGTAGAATAATCCATTTTAGATTATTGTAGTTATTGGAATTATTGGATGTTTTATAGCACTGGCCTGAATTTTGATAATTTAAATACTACGAATGTATTTCTAAAATGTATGATATTAAACGGGAATTTGATATAAAAATATATATTGAAGTTCGAGTTATTTTAAATTGAATTGGAAAAATAAACTTGATTTTTGTATCTAACTATTGTAAATTTTTAAATGAAAATTTTAAAAATGACTTATAAAAAAGAATTTATAAATGGTATCATGAAATATGAAAAGAAGTTAAATCAGTGTTAAAAATAGATTGGAAGTATAAATGGAATTTATAAGAAAGGAACTTATCTAATGGAATTTTTATAAGTAAGATTTTTTTGATAAACAAGTAAAAATCAAAGAAGTTTATAAATTTATAAACGATGTTTATAAATAAGGAAAATGATGGCAGTGGATAAATTGGAAATATATATTTACGATGTGGAATTATATCGAGTTATGGAAACTGTTAAAAAAGACACATTGGAATCTATTTTGAATGTAAGAATGGTGAAAAAATTGCAGTACAATAATATGACACAAATCAAGAGGGATTATAAGTTGGAATTGGCAATATTCTACTTTTAATATTTATCCCAATATTTAATATTAAATATTGGCAATATTGGGATGGCTTTTAATAGTTAGTTATCCCAATATTTAATATTTATTAAAACAAATTCTAACTTTATAAATCAGCTTTGTAAATTGATTAATTACTTAAAAATGATTTGAAAATGAGTTATAGATATTATTAAAGAGTTTTAAATATTTTAAAGAATAACTTAAACGTATTTTAAATAAACTGCTATTCTTAAAGACGATACTCGTTATACACACACACACACACACACACACACATATATAGTTTGAGATAATTGCAAATTCATTTATAAAATTCTCCCGAGATGTGTAGGCAAGTTTTATTTTAAAGGACGAGATTTTTATAAGAGAAATCTTATAAATGGAATGTTAGAGATGTAAGAGAATTTCTGATGTCTAGATGCGATAACTTTGGGAATTCCTAAGAATCGAAAGTAAGTTTTTCGAAATATTTTTGATGGAAAGGGATTTGGAATAGGAATATTTTCTAAGTGTTGTAAAAATTGAATTTGGAACTACTTCTAAGTATTGAAATGGTAAAATATGCTATTATGGATACAAATGTTGAATCTGTTTTCAAAAATTGAAATATTGAACGAGATTGAATATATATCTTGGTGAAGATGTTTTGAAATAAATATTTTTTTGGAAATTTATGAAATAAGGCCTAGTGTGTACTTATGGATGTTTATTGATAGTTAAATAACCGACTATCAATAATTGGCCAATTTTGTTAATCGTTTTGAAGAAATTGGGATTAGATTTAATTATCCGAAATCCACTTCGATTCGGTTTGAATGTAACGAATGAATACAGTGAAGATGATGAAGGCGATGATGAAGGCTTGTCTAGACACAGGACAAATTGTATGGACAAATGCTTCTAGAACATCTTCATTGGAGGACGATGAGCGTTCTAAATAATATTATTCTTAAAAAGGTAATGCTTAGCCTCAAGCCTCATCAACCGAAAATGAATAAAAATAAGGTGAGATGTAGTAAGGCTAAGTGGGTCGCACCCAAGTAGGAAAGGTTACCCCTATTTAGAGTCCTTTTTTATTCGGTTGTGTAGCGGTTGCTGATCCCAACCGCGGAGTAATCTTATTCAAAGTATCCATGCTAGGGGTAGGTCGGCCATATATAGCAGTAGATCTTGGAGTGGTTCTCGATACATTGTTCTGGAGGTGTACCGTGACAGTGGTACCCAGTGCCTAGTCACTCGGTTGGAATCCATTTTCTAATACGAGCTTGCGGTTTTTATTTGTAGAGCCTAGTATGATGGAATTTAACTAATGCAACAACTTTGGCTATCTGAATAAGTATTTATATTTAGATACTATTATAATATCACTAGATTTTCTATAAAAATGTTTTGGTTATCGTAAGATAAAAACCCATCATGTTTATGTGTGACGCGGTCTTATGAGATACCTTTGTTTTACAAAGGATTTTGATAACTCTAATAATTCAAATTGAGTGTGTTTTTCTCACGCAAGTTTTCAAGACTGACTCAGGTGTTATTTTATTATAATGCTCGGGTCAGGCCAAGCATTACAGATTCAGGTTTCAAGGTTATTGAGCTCAGGAGGCAAGCTAGAGGAGTTCAGACGTATTTCCTACTTGATCTATATCTCGCTGTGTAAGGACAAGTTATATAACTGTCCAATTTGATGTATTGAATGTTGTACTTTGATGATTGTAAGTATGTAAACTGCTACAGATCCTTTTATATAAATCTGTTATTATATATTATATTCTATTCCGCTGCGATTGTGAGATTCTGTGTTGTTGTTCTATTTTTCTTCTACCTCTTTCTTCTGCTTTACCCTAGTTATTCGCTCTTTCGTACACTTTGGGTTGGACAAGTGTGAATTTATTGTCAACTCAAGGGGTGCGGAACTGCGGGTCTCTACAATTTATTTTGATTATCTGCCTCAATATAGTTTCTAGGATTACTATTAACATATTAGCTTTCATGGGCTGACTAATAATTGGTAAAATATTTAAGGACTCCCTACCCAATTACTTAGTTTTCGTGGGATCACTAAGAACCTACCGATAGCTCCAATATCTTAACTCTTATCCTAGTTTTCATGGGTTGACTAAGAACCTATCGGTGACCCCAATATCCTGTCTTCTGACCCTAGTTTTCATGGGATGAATAGGAACCTATTTATATCTGTTAATATCTTAATCTGGATATGGTTTTCATGGGCTAACTACTAACCTACTAGCCTTTGCCAGTATAAAATCATAGTTTTCATAGGCTTACTATGAACCTGTCTTTCTAACATTTTCTTTTTATATATAGTTTTCATGGGCTAACTGTGAACTTATTGGCCCCTACCTATATCTTTTCCTATACAGTTTTCATGGGCTTACTGAGAACATATTGGCCCCTACTAAATCTTTCTTTTTTATTTTAGCATCCTCCATTCTGGTATTCCTGACCTCCTGGATGCAATTCTAATCATTTAAGAGTTTAATCAATTTATATTCACTACTGGATTAACCTAGTTGGTTATTCTGTCCTTTTCTCGAAATATAGTTATGGGTTTTAAAACAATATGAATATATTTATATTTGAAGAAGCAAATGTAATTACATAGTTATACCACTCCTATGGGTTTAATATAAAACATGGTTAATCCCTTTAACCTATTTTTTTTTCAAGGAAGGCTTCTTCTCAAAATCATTATGAAACTTGTAACGACCCGGAGTTTTCGATCTCGAAAATTCCAAATTGTTAGGGTAAAGAAGAAAAAGATAGAAGAAGATATAGAAAAAAACACAGATTCTCACTTTTCCAGCGGATAAAATATAATAACAAATAATAGCAGTTATATAAAGAAGAACTGTATCTGTTAATTTACATCAATACATCAGAGTTACATTCAATCTCATAAAAACTAGACAGTATAGTAACTTATCCCATATAAACAACAACAATAAACTCAGCAGAAAACACTCCATTCGTTCCTGCCATCCAGCTCGCCTCTTGAGCTCCAGAATGTCCTTAACTGAAAATCTGTAATACTATGTCTGATCCGACCATTACAACAAAGTAACACCCGGGTCATGCTGGAAACCAGCGTGAGCAAATCCATATAATATGAAATACCAAGATAAATAACTCATGTGCATTACTAGTGTAATTCGTACCTTCTACGAGTTCTTACTTATTATAGTCGATCGTTTATCTCCCACAACAGTTCTTAGGTTAAATGTCTAGGTTACTTAACTTATTCTATTCCACTACGATTAATTTCACATATCCAAATTATAAGAATTTTAGATTACAAATCGAAGTGGTTTCGGGTATTGCAGATACCAGACTCCGGTCTCTTCGAATTTAATATCATCTCTAATCCAAATTGATAGGTTTTAAACAATATAATTATATTCAGGATATCATACCCCACAACAATTTACCCTGTAATATCATAGTTCAACTAAAGTATCTCATATCACAAAGCATCACGATCACATATCGGAGATATCAAATAATCTAAGTCATGCAATATGTCATAATCATCCATAAGCAAGTTTTATTAGATATATAATTCCTAATTAATTTAATTAATCTCCAATTAAATTAATTACCAACTTTAATCACTTAGATTTATTTTTAAATCCTTCTTACTTAACATAATTAATTACAATTAAATTAATTAATCAACCATTAATCCATCATAATCAATCATCCTTAATTAATTGTTATTTAATTACATTAAGTAATTTCCCTTAATAAATTAATTACTCTTTAATCATTCACTTAAATTATTCCCAAAAATTAATTAATGATCCTCTAGTTACTCTCATAAATTATCCTTTAATTAATTACATTTAACAAGTAATCTTAAATTGCTCACACTTATTAATCACCCTTAATTAATCACATGCAGTAATTAACTATCCCTTAATTACTTACGTTAATTCATCCTTTAATTAACTATACTAAGTAATTAATCCACAATTAATTCTATAAAGTAGTTATCCTCTTTATTAAGTAAATTTTCCATTAATTACTTATACTAAGTAATCACTTAATTACTTAATTAATTAATCACTAATTACAACTTAATTACTTAATTTATTATTCACTAATTATTAATTAATTATCTCTAATTATCTACTTAACAATCCTTATTATTAATTAATAAAACTTAATTAAAAATTAATTGATCCTTAATTATTAGTTAATTAATCCCTAATTATTTAACTATTTAATCTCTAATTACAATTTAATTGATCATTAACTATAATTTAATTACTCCTTAATTACTTAATTAATTAACCTCTAATCATAAATTAATTAATCTTAATTACTTAATTAATTAATGCCTAATTATCAATTAATTAATCTCTAATTAATTAATATAATCTTTATTTATAAATTAATTAATCCTTAAACATTAATTAATTTAAGCTAATTAATTTACCTTAATTACTTTATTAAATTAATTAGTAATTAACTATCAAAATCCTAATTATCTCTTAAGATAAATCTTTATTTTTATTAGTGACCTAATTATCATTAACATAATCATTTAAAACGTTATACTTTTAAATTATCCTTTAAATTCATTTCAAATTTATGATTTAAAATAACTTACGAATTTAACTTAACAAATTTTAAGTTAACAAATTACAAAACGTCTAAATCAAATGTTTGAGAAAAACATTTATTTTACACAATAGTTTAAAATTAGTTTCAATTTAAAATTTAAAACTTGTTTTATAAAAACTTTTTAAAAAACTCTGCATTTTAAACCTGCTTTGGGTTCTATCCGAGTTCCTCCCGATACATGCCCCAAGAAAACCCCTTTCTTCCATTTTTGAAACTTAGATTTGGTTTAAATTTTAAAAACTTGACATAAGAAAGTACTCACAAACAATCACCCGAGGAAGAACTCGAGCAAATAACTCATAAACCCGAGTACTCCTTCGAGTCCACCCCTCTCTTCCAACTTACTGACACACAATCCAAACTATGCACATTCACTAGTGATCAGCGCCATCCTGACCACCGCCGACACCCCTCGCACATCGACGTTCACCAACATTCCTGATTTCGACCACCCAAACTCCCAAACAAACTCAATATCGAAAACGAGGTAACTCGAGCAATCCTGGAACAAACAACCTCGATTGAAAACCCTTCGAATCCCTAACGTCGACCAATAGAGGTCGCGTAGTCCTGTCCTTAGCCTCGCTAGACATCCACGCCACCAATGCCGCCGGTCCGATGCCACTCGATTCACCAGAGATGATGTAGTCATCCAATTTCCGACCACGACCCAATTTAGGGTTTAAAACATAAATTGGTCGATCATCAATACCATTGTGGATGATAAAACCACCTAGCATTTTTGCCGAGCTCTTCTACACCCCGACCTCCTCCAGTGAAGTTCCCGGCCACCAGAGATTCTCCAATCACCAGAATTTGCTCAAAAACACTATTCTGGTCATCGCCGCAATACAAACTCAATCCCAAACTAAAATTCTTGATTTTTATTTTAAAAAACATATTTTTCAGAGAAGATTCAAGTTGCATACTTGAATCAGCAAATTAATTTGTTTGATTTTTAACATTTTTTTAAATCTTAATGTATTTACTCAATTCCGGAAGATCTTCAAACTTAATATACTTAAACATATTTTTAAAGCCTAAATTATGTTTACACAAACTTAACTTGTTTAAAATTCAGAGCCTAACGGTAATTAGATAAAGAGTTTTGAATTTTTGATTTGCTTTTAAATTCTGAAATTTGGGAACAGAGAAGAATAGGCGTACCAACATGCATAGATCAAACATATACATATTTACAGAGATTTACACTCAAATATACACATGCAAGCACAATCTAATCCAAGAATCACATGCATAGATTTTAGTTTTTCTTAAGCCTTTTTAAATATATGTTTACTCACCTGATATTATAAAACAGAGCACAGGCTTCATTTGATCTAGAACTTTGATCTATACTTGATGTTTAAATTGAATGATTTGAAACTTGAGTCTTATTTGATGTTAGAGTTTAATCTGATCTTGACTTAGCTTTGATCTTTGCCTGATTTTTATATTTCTTTTATTTCCAGGTTTGTGTTATAGGTTATTTTCTTTTGGGTTTTGAAAGTGAAGAGATAAATGAAATGATAAAGAGGAATGGAGATGTTTATACAACCTATTTTCTCTTTTATTAATTATTTTGAAAAATAAAAAGAAACCAAAGACACTTGTTAGTTGTATGATAATGTTTGTTTACACTTGTGATTACATGCATTCCTAAGCTTACATTTGTTAAATTGTATATATGTTTATCTTACACTTGTAATTAATATGTATTTATAAAATAATCACAATTTAGTTTTATTTTTATAAATGTCTTATGTATTTATATGTCCTTAATATAAATATTTATATGATATTTTCAACTTTAATTTTGTATTTATTAATATTTTATGTTTTATATTTAAACTTTTTCTTTTATTATCTATAAATAATTTAAAAGAAAATGTTATAAAAAATCCAATTATACATTTATAAATAAATTTATATAAATATAACAGTATATATATCCTTTATATACTTATAAATTCTTTTAGAGATAATGATATAAAACTAATTACATACTAATAAAAATCATATATACATATTATTTTAAATCCAGTTTAATTCTAGGATGTTTACATTTGAATTTCAAATTCAAATTTCCTTTAAAATCTACTTATATATATATATACATAATACATATTTTGTTTGTTTTTGAATAAAAATGAATTTGGCACTTTAAATAATTATATTAGGAGACTATTAAACTAATAATTAGCCAGATATTAATTATAGCTCAAATTCATCTATGTACATATCCAGATATGTATCAGAATTTTATTTGTTCAATTTACAAATTTAGTAATTTAATAATTTTAATCCTGTTAATTATCAATTAATAGATATCCAAAATCTGGGTTATCACATTCCTTCCCCCTTTGAATCTTTTCGTCCTCGAAAAGGAACGAAGCCAGAATTTATTAAAATGCTTATATCAGAAAAATTATTCTTTGATCACTTTTAAAATACCTTAAAATTTATATAATATTGCCATAATAGTTTTATAAAAATATTTTTTTATAACTCGATGTCTCAACAAGTCCATCCTTGTTCTCACAATAATTCGGTCATACGTTGATCTGGCATAAGACTGAAAATCTATAAGTACATAGAAGACTCGTTTTCAACGCCCAGTAAAAATACTTAGGAAAATATTTTATTGAAAATATAGAAAACATTTTGAAATAGAGGATATATCTTTGGTGAGAATGCTCTGGAAATCATCACCCCCATCCATGGTCGAAGTTAACCCGATGGTTACGTTGCCATCCCGGCAAAATCCATAGATAACTGTAGGCACTCTGCGCCCCTCGATTACACTATGGAACCCACTATAGATCGCAGCTACACCTGGGGTTACGTTGCTGTCACAGCAAAAACCATATAACTGTAGGCATCAGCGCCTTCGAATTCCATTGCCAAATAAATGAAAATTCTCCACTCGACCACATATCGGAGTCTACCGATGTTACGTCGCCTTCCCGACAAAATCAAATGTAGACAGTTGACACTCACCTCCACATGATTTCCGCTATGACCCACAGTAGATCGCAGCGACATCGAGTTACACTGTCGTCACAGCATAACCCAAATGCCTCTATAGGCATCAATGCCCTCGACTTTTGCTACCCAATAATCCTCAAGAATTTCAGTTTGTCCGGACTTCCTCACAGGATCCACTTTAGAGCCTCCCCCTTAGAGCTCAAGGCAGTACCAACCTATGGTACTCGTAAGAAGTTCATTCCAAAGGAGTGCCTTTTTCTCCAGAGCCATTTTCAAAACACTTTATACTATACACAAATAGTATCTTCCAAATCATACACCTAGTATGAATCTCATATAAATCTCATTTTCTCAAAATAGATTATTCTAAAATCGATAATTCTCAAACTAGGCTTTCCAAATCTTCAAAATTGATTTTTCCCCAAAAATCAAAAGCCTTTCCAAAATCCATAGGTTTCAAAACCTTTTCCCAAAATCATTCTCATAAAATCCTTTATATATATATATAAATATAATCTTGAAAATCTTTGGATCACTTCATACCTGTATAAATTTCCTTTTTATATTTCAAATACTTTCAAAAACCCTTTTCTTCTGGCCACAGATTCAACAAGGGGAGTTTATCAATTATATGTTTATAACTTTTTTTATGCCAAATCAATATACAAGCTTGATTACTCTATAAAGTCACTTTCCGTATTACTTACTTCCATAAAGTAAATTTCTATTATATAAATATCTAATTTCCACTTTATTTCATCATATATTTCACAAAATATACTTTTCATTCCTAAAACCATTTTACAGTTCTTATCCATAAATTTTCAATATCAATTCCATTCAAACCCGTACGATGTACACATATCATCCGTACACTATATCAATCTGATCACTCACTCGATTATACAATTTCACTTTCGAACTAGTATCATCCATCCGACCTCCTAGTGCGGACACAGATCTGGTTTCTTGATCAGAAACCCTCATTCTCTTGCATAGTCATAATTATGATAGAGAATTCCTAGAACCAATCTAAAATCCATATCCAGGTTCGCCGTCCAAAACCGAGTGAAAAATCCCAACTTGGATCAATATACTATCTCGAAATTCTGTGTTCGAATTTGAATCAAATCACTGTGCGCATAGAGTAATATACGTCACCCTATGTATTTATCTCTATTGATTATTAGCCAAATCAGTCTCCTTTTTCATTCACATTTACTTTAATTTCTATCCACTTATTCACAATTGTTTCAATTCCATTTGGATTATCACTTTAATCCTTATCACCACTCTGACAAGCTTATATTTAGAAAATAATTTGAAAAGTTTAAAATAGATAAGTAGTTGAAAAATAATTATTAATTGTAAAATAGCTGTAAGTAGTTAAGTAATTGTAAAATAGTCAAATGGTTATAAAATAGTTAGATAATTGCAAAATAGTTTTAAAATAGTAAGTAGTTATAAAGTAGTTGGAAAATAGTAATTAATTTATGAAACAGTTGTAAAATTGTTAAATAGTTAAAAAACTAATTGTAAAATAAGTATAAAATAGTTTGGCATTAAAAAGAAAGATTGTATATAGTAAATAGCTTGGAAAAATAGGTTTATATTAAAACAAATTATTTTGAAAATAGTGCAGAGCCAAACTGTTCAACTTCCCATCCATTTCCAATCAATTTACTGTCCCGTTAAAATTGATCCAATCTCATTGTTGAATTAACCTCAATTTCACTTCTAAATTCAAATAAAATTTCATTTGAATTTACTTATTCAACTTTAACCACAATTTTAATTAATTCAAATAAATTTCAAATTGAACCATTTTCAGTTCATTTCCATTCCAGTTTGAATTAACCCCAATTCCCATTTGAATTTGAACTCATTCAATTTCAATTTCATTTAAAATTAATCCAATTCAAATTTTCCATTTGAATTTTTTAAACTTATACATCTTCAATCACAATTCTAATTAATTCAAATCAAATTCAATTTGAACTAATTCAATTTAAATTTCAACTTTAAACCATCCGAATTATATAAATTCAAGTTAAAACTTTTAAATGGTGATTTAATCTTTTAAATAAAATCAACTTATATCTTTAAACCATTTAATTTTGAATCCAAAGTCCATTTTTAAATTATCTTTACTTAACCTATTTCAAAGTTCAAATAATAATTCAAATCCTTTTTCCACGAACATAGCTCAGCTGGTTGAGGACTACCTTGCAACTATGGAACAAAGTTCCTGGAGGTTGCAGGTTCGAGTCCCGCAGCTGAGATATGTTTCCCTTAAGGCCTTGAGCGGTCTATCCTCAACAAAGCCGAACATGGTAGAGGATTAATGCTCTTGGCTGGGGTGGCTAAAAAGGGGGTCAGTGTGGCGGACGGTTGTATTCCCTAGCTCTACTCTCCGGAGAAGGGTTTTTTTTAAAAAAAAAATTCAAATCCTTTTTAAACAACTTAATCTTTGAAATTCAATTTATCACCAAATTTAAATTTTGAAAACAAACCTTGGAAATTTCAGTTGAAATTTTATCTTAAACATTCAAATCTTAAGTCCAAAATGATTCCATTTCTCTAATTCCCATTTTAAATTTGCGAGTTCCCTTTAAGCATTTAAATCTTAAACTCAAAGTGATTTCATTTTCCATTTATCTCTGCAATGGATATATATATTATTCCAATCCATTTCATAATTTGTTTCAAATATTCCAATTCACAGTTTCATAGATTATTAATAACAACGGGATGATAGCAGGGTATAAATAAACATCCAAATTATCTAAAACATCCATCAACAACATCCATCATACATTCCTAGAATTCAAACCCATTTTGAGATCTTATATAACTTCATACCAAATCAACCCATTTAACTTCCCTAAGTTAAATCATAATTTCATCTTGAAATTTCCAATTCAGGTTGTTTATTAACTTATTTAACTTTCCCAAAGTTAAACTTAATTTACTTAATCCAGTCAACATTACACAATTTGAATTTCCATTTCAAATTTTAAAGTTTGTATTAATAATCTTCTCACTTAAGTTTAAAAACTTATTGCACTTTGGATCTTCACATCACATTCCAAGGAAAAATTCAAAACTCAACCTTAGAGATTATTTCAAATCAGTTCTAATATTATGTATATCCCACATACATACATATTTATTTCCTTTACACACCAAGTTATACCTTAAATTTTTAAACCACCTTTGGTTTTAATTCAAACAAATTTCTTTAAAATTTTCAAACGACTCTTGTTTGAAACAAGACCCTTTCATTCAAATAATACTATTTATTATTTCTTTTAGCACTTTGAAACAAATTCCAAATTTTCGAGACATTGAAACTTCACCATTTTAACCCTTTTTCAATTTCAATTTATAAGTCATACTCACCTAAATGTTTACTTCCTTAAACATTTCATTTTGCTTAATCGTTAACACACATTTCATTATTGAACACATCAGCCATTTATGATAATAACCAAGATTATCATACCTGAATACCAATAAGTTAAATCAAAATTTCATCTTGAAATTTTCAAATCAGGTTGTTCATTCAAACTTATTTAACTTCTCCTAAGTCAAATTCAATTTAATCCCATTAATCCCACTCAGAATTTGAATTCTCCAATTCAAATTTCTATCACTTAAAAGTTCAAAAATTATTTTACTTTGGATTTTTACGTCACATTTTAAGGAAAATCAAAACTCATCACTTTAGAGTTTATTTCAAATCATCTTTGACATTATGTATATCCATACATATATACATATTTACTTCTTGGCCCACCAAGCCAAATTTTAAAATTTAAACCACCTTTAGTTTTAATTCAAAACAAATTATTTTTAAAGTTTTCAAATAACTTCTCATTTTAAAATAAGATTACATTCAAATAGTCTGACTAATATTATTTCTTTTAACATTTTGAAAATAAATTTCAAATATTTCTAGACTTAGGATTCAAAATTTCACAATTTACAAGTCATTCTTATCTAAAAGTTTATTTCCTTAACAGATTCATTTTGCTTTATCAATGTAATGACCCAGAATTTTTATTAATTAAAATTTGAACATTTAATTTATTTTAAAAGTTCTAAAATATCATTCTAACTTCAAATTTTATTTCCTGTGAAGACCCGTAAATCTGTACTCCTTGAATATACACTAATCTCCAATGATTAATTCAAGATGAACAGAAATACGAATTCTCAACGTTTAAGAAAAAGAAAAAGGATAGAAGAAGAGAGAAAAGATAGAAAATAGAGAGAAAAGAAAATAGAAAATAGAACGGAACAGAAAACAGCAGAACAATATCAGAATCTCACAATCGCAGCGGAACAACATATAATAAACAAATGAATAATCTTTAAACAAAGAACTATAACAGTTATTACATTACATTACATTACATCATATCATCAGAGTGTACAACATCATACAACATCAAACAGCGGAAAAAGAAATATTATATACTAGTAATTACGCCATTCCATCCAGCTTGCCTCCAGCAACTCCAGAATATCTTGATAAACCTAACTCTTGACTGCCCGAGTAGAAATTGGTGGGCACCCAGAGTTTAGGAAGGAAAACAATAAACTCCGAGTCAGTCATGTGACTGGTGTGAGAACTCAAAACAGTTTATTTATCTTTAAAATTCAAAATAGAGGAACATTTTTAAAGTCAATTCACAATGCTTTTAAAAATGAGACTACCATAAGGCCTCCCGCACACACACACAATGCAAACGCAGAATCGGAGGAGATTTCTCCTTATGATAGTCAAAGATGCTTGATACGCATTTAAAAGAACATTTGATATTATTACTGGTGCATAGTGTAGGAAAAATTCATTTCGAAAGTAGAATATAAATCTTAGCCAACATACGACCATTATCGTATGCCTACTATAGCTACCATCCAAACAGTGGTGACCACCATAAGTGAATGGCAGGTTCTACAACTAAAACCGTACAAGTTTCGTATTGGGAATTGGATTTCCAACGAATGATCAGGCCAAGGAACTTCCCAATGCCACATGAGAATGCCTCTGGAAGGACATCCCCGAGAACCAAACCGGATCTCTACCAACACAAGGCCGGGTTACCCCTAACTGAGTAACAACTGACCGAATATGTCATCCCCCGGTCCTTTGGGACCTTTAACCGAGCGCTCGTAATCAATTCACACAATCATAAAGTGTTTTCAACATGAGTAAGTATCTGGGCTCCATACCATGATACCACCCTTTTCCAGAAGGAAATGCACATACCCTAAAGGGCGCTACCCCTCATAACCTTGCTGCATCTTTCCTGTTTTGACCATTCCGGGGTGTGAGGCTCGACGAAGTCACGTCCACAAAAACATACTTTATACAAAAGCCATGCTTTGGGTCAACAAATGATCATAGAAATGATCACCAAGATAGACGATCAAATAAATGATCCTATCACAAATGATCAACACAATGATCATTTCACAGCAACACTCAGCATGTCACATTACCAAATTGGGAATATATCGCTGATAACATTCAATTACATAACCTCTGAGCTCGTACGTCTCAGAGAAGGGTGTTAAGCTAAAAGAATAAATTCTCCGCCACCAACAGAAATATATTTGAAAGAAATCGGCTTTATATCTCAATTTGTAATGTCAGACATACAATCCATACAAGTCTGTTCCGGGCTCGAACAGAACCGAAGGCACTTACAAAGAAGTCCTTGCAATCCGGATATCCACAATTCTGATCGGATTCCCCATCACATATGGAGAACTCTATACCGGAGCAACTCGGTGCAGAGTCAATCGACAGGTCATCCTATCGCTCTCGCAAATACCGGGTCTTCAACACCGATATTCAATGCTATCCATTACGTCGTATCACTATTCGGAATGGGTAATCCGAATAACGAGCGCAATAATTTAAAAATAAGTGTAGCATTCAAATTCAGCAAATCACAACAAATACCTTTCAAAGGTAAATATTGATAGTCGGTTATTGAACTATCAATGGATATGCACACATCACTAGATTCCAAATAATTTTCCAAATTATTTATTTTCCAAAAATATCTTTACTAGATATATAATTTTCAATACTTCAAAATAAATCAATATTTATTTTTAAAACAAATTCCCCCTTTCACTTATAAATTCCATAGTGAATTTATATTCCAAAATATTTATGAATATACGATTTCAATTATTCATTTCAATTTATCTTCAAAAAGATAAATTCTCATAATATTCAATGAAATATTGGAAAACATTTCCATACTTATTTATTCATAAGTAATTCACAAATTTTATTTATTTTCAACACTTAGAAAATATTCAATATACTTAAATCGAGATTAAGTGTATATTTCATTCTTTAAGGTAAACATGCTCTTAAACATATTTATTTGGGCCAAAACGAATGTTGCGTAAAACAACGTTACGACGTCCCAAAATCTCTAGTATAGGGATTCGAAATTAAAATAGATATATAAATCCCAATACTATACAAAACATTTCCTTTCGGAAATCATTTACTATGACAACAGTGTTATATTCCACCATTTCCTTCTATTTCTCGAAAACGTCTATTTCAATAATAAATGTTGAAATCTATGGTTTCGAATCTCAACGCATTTTAAAACATCGTTAGATCGTTTTAATTCTATTTAAAACATCGTTAGATCGTTTTAATTCAATTTAAAACATCACATTCAAAACAATTTCTTTAACATATTATTCACTATTCAAAAACGTGAATATACTATGTTAACAATTTCATCATTTCTATTCATTTTGTTTCAAAGGATTATTCACTATTTAAAATGTGAATATAACTCCATAAATAAGTTATAAAAATTAACTTATCAAACTAAGTCGTTTGCGGATTTATAAAACAATGTTTATAAACTCCTTTATTATTTATTTTATAACAACTTCCTTTTATAAATTCCTTTATTAACCTATTCAATTTATAACTCAATTATAAAACAAAAGTTCATGTTATAAGTTAAATACTTAGAATTTATTTGTTTGCACAATCGTTCCTTTAAACTTCATAATTATAAATCTTATAACTTATAAGATTCAATTATTTATCCAAATCTATTCTTTCAATAACTTTATAAATTTTATAAACCTACTGCGTATAAAATTCCATTTATAACTTCACCGTTTATAATTCTATAAATTTCATTCATTTATGAAATCCATTCATAATTCATTCTAACACTTATAAAAACTCGTTTTATAATTCAAATATTTTCATTTATAAATTATCAATTTTATAAATCTTTTATATAAATCAATTTATATTATTATTCTTTTAAAACATCTTTAATCCCCTTTATAATTTCACCATTTTGATTTATAAAATAATCAAATTTTATAAATCCTATATTTAAACTTTTTATAATAAATTCAGAAATCCCGTTTTAACTATTTTATAAAATCATTAACCCCATATTTTCAAAAATCAGTTTTTAACTATATTTCTCAAAAATATAATTTTTTATAACATTAAAAATTATATCGTTTATTTATTTAAAATGAATCAATTTCCAAACATATAGTATATTTTCAAAAATCACTTTATAAATCATTTTGAAATTCCAAAACTTGGTCCAATGATGCTACATACCCAATAGTCAATCACGACAACAACGACATCATATATCGATATGATAATCCATCAAATATCAAAATATCTGAAATCAAATAAATAATGTTGAGGAATCCAGTTGGATCCCTCCAACCTGTTTTCCTGCATCCACAAACATTAGCACAATACCAATTCCGCTCCAGTACGAAATTATCGCGGTATATGGGATTTAAAATATTATCCGCTTAATAGACGGCGCAATAGGGTCTCATCCGCTATAAAATGCGGGAAATCAATAACTCCAATATATACATATGCCAATATATATATATTGCTATTATATATAATACCAATTTCACTGTTTATGAAATATTCGCGGTATATGTTTTTAATAAATAACATCCACTTACTAACGGCGCATAATGTCTATTTTAACCATCAATAGATAACAATCATCATTCAAACATGCATTCAAATATTTTAAATCTAACTATTTAAAATAAAATCGAAACCGATTCGATTGAGTGAGAAGTTCTCACCATGATTTCAATTTCGTTTTAGCGATTTATTTCGAATAAAATTAAACGGACGTTTAATTTTACCCGAAATTCTCACTAACTCCAAACGACTCCAATCCAACTCCATAGCGTAGTGCTCGTCCATACGATTCCAACGCAACTGGTTTCGCGTGTTTTCGACGTCGTATGAAAAAGATATGCATTTATGAAATTTACTCGAATTTTATATAAATAATTTACAACTTAATTATATAATCTTAAACCTACAACAATTCCTAGCCACTGGATCATGCTTCCTTGCGTCACGACCGTGTGCTCCTTTTCCTTCATCTTCTCGTTCATACATACGTAACAGCCGAAACCCATAGCTCCAATTAGGTTTTAAAAACGCCACCACCACGTCGAGTTTAGTGACGATCATCAACCTTCAACATGCTCGCCTCCATCCCCTCAATGCTCGGCCTGAAGAGATTCGAGCTCGGCCCCCTCCTTGAAGCGAAAATCGAGAACGAACGCAACTCGTTCAAACCTCAATAGCCACCAATCCATTTCGAATTAAACGATCTTGACCGTTGAAATCCAAGATCTCTTTATGCTCTATACTTTTGTAGTTGCAGATTTCTTGAATGGGTTTGTGGATTGAAAGATTTGGAGGAGAGAAGTTGAGAAAATTTCAGCCATTCATTGTTGTAGGTGGCGGCCTGAAGACGAAATTAGGGTTTATCTTTTTTTTTTCTTGTGAATTTATGGTCTATTTATAGGAAATTTTTGAACACTATTCATCCGGGTTTTCTAAACTCCGATTCACGCGCCGTAACCAGCGTTTCTGGGGTTTACCCGGCGTTCCGGACACAATGGAACAGGTTTCGAAAGCTAATTCGGTCATCTGTGCGAGTTATGGCAATAAACGTTCAATTTAAATTAAACCGATTTAAACAATTTTCTAGGCGTTTTAATTTGTACCGGACAAACGGTAAATCCGATTGACACGAAATTTGAAACCTTACAATAATATCACATTACGGATCCGATGAAACTAGTTTCGTCCAATTCTGAGACTGTTCAAAAATTGACTATTTTCACTAGTCGATTTAATATTAAAATATTCAATTTTCACAAATTAACTTTTAATTCGATTTTAAAAGTTCTAAAATATCATTCTAACTCCAACATGATAAAATAAAATTTTACAAATCATTTTCAATCATATTTAACCCAATTTTCAATTATTTCTGGAATTTAACATATTAAATTATCGATTTAATTATCCAATTATTCAAAATAAAATTTATCCGACTTATAAATTCACTTATTAATATTTAAAATAAATTAAATGTTCAAATTTTAATTAATAAAAACTCTGGGTCGTTACAATCAATGTTTACTAGAAAACAAACATCCCATTATTAATCACAATAACCATTCCTTTTTTTGGTTTGAAACCAATTCTAATTCATCTTATTTGGATACATATAACACTTAAATTCTTATTAAATGTCAATGACCAACAACTAATTTCTTTATATCAAAATATAAGCTTGTATAAAGACTAATTGTAAAACCGTTTTATAATCTTTATATAAGAAAATAATAAATATGCTCTCATATACACTACATTCAACTCATTTTAGGGTACCATTGACCCTATCCTTAATGAGTATCCCCAACCAGAGCCAAGATTCTCGCTCAACCTTCAGCTCTGATACCAAATGTAACGACCCGGAGTTTTCGAACCTGATAATTCCAGATTGTTAGGGTAAAGAAGAAAAAGATAGAAGAAGATATAGAAAACAAAACATGGATTCTCACTTTTGCAGCGGATAAAATATAATAACAAATAATAGCAGTTATACAAAGAAGAACTGTATCTGTTAATTTACATCAATACATCAGAGTTACATTCAATCTCAAAAAAACTAGACAGTATAATAACTTATCCCAGATAAACAACAACAATAAACTCAGTGGAAAACACTCCATACGTTCCTGCCATCTAGCTCGCCTTCTGAGCTCCAGAACGTCCTTACCTGAAAATCTGTAATACTCGGTTTGACCTGAGAAATACAACAAAGTAACACCCGGGTCAGGCTAGAAAACATCGTGAGTAAATCCATAAAATATGAAATACCAAGCTATATAACTCATGTGCATTACCAGTGTAACTCGTACCTTCTACGAGTTGTTACTTATTATAGTCAATCATTTATCTCCCATAACAGTTCTCAGGTTAAATGTACAGGTTACTTAACTTATTCCATTCCAGCCCAATTAATCTCATATATCCAATTTATAAGAATTTTAGATTACGAATCGAAGTGGTCTCTGGTATTGCAAATACCCGACTCCGGTCTCTTCGAATTCAGTATATCTCTAATCCAAATTGATAAGTTTTAAACAATATAATTATATTCAGGATATCATACCCCACAACAATTTATCTTGTAATATCATAGTTCAAATAAAGTATCTCATATCACAAAGCATCACAATCATACATCAGAGATATCAAATAATCTAAGTCGTGCCATATATCTTAATCATCCAAAAGCAAGTTTTATTAGATATATAATTCCTAATTAATTTAATTAATATCCAATTAAATTAATCACCTACTTTAATCACTTAGATTTACTTTTAAATCCTACTTACTTAACATAATTAATTATGATTAAATTAATTAATCATCCATTAATCATCCATCATAATTAATCATCCTTAATTAATTATTATTTAATTACATTAAGTAATTTCCCTTAATAAATTAATTACTCTTTAATCATTCACTTAAATTATTCTCAGCAATTAATTAATGATCCTCTAATTACTCTCATAAATTACCCTTTAATTAATTACATTTAACAAGTAATCTTAAATTGCTCACACTTATTAATTACCCTTAATTAATCATGCAGTAATTAACTATCCTTTAATTACTTACATTAATTCATCCTTTAATTAATTATACTAAGTAATTAATCCTCAATCAATTCTATAAAGTAATTATCCTCTTTATTAAGTAAATTCTCCATTAATTGCTTATACTAAGTAATCACTTAATTACTTAATTAATTAATCGCTAATTACAACTTAATTACTTAATTTATTAATCACTAATATTAATTAATTATCTCTAATTATCTACTTAACAATCCTTATTATTAATTAAAAAAATTAATTACAAATTAATTAATCCTTAATTATCAGTTAATTAATCACTAATTATTTAATTAGTTAATCTTTAATTACAATTTAACTAATCGTTAATTATAATTTAATTACTCCTTAATTACTTAATTAATTAACCTCTAATCATAAATTAATTAATCTTAATTACTTAATTAATTGATGCTTAATTATCAATTAATTAATCTCTAATTAATTAATTATAACCTTTACTTATAAATTAATTAATCCTTAAAAATTAATTAATTTAAACTACTTAATTTCTCTTAATTACTTTATTAAATTAGTTAGTCATTAATTATCAAAATCATAATTATCTCTTATGATAAATCTTTATTTTTATTAATGAACTAATTATCATTAATATCCTCATTTAAAACGCTATACATTTAAACTATCCTTTAAATTCGTTTCTAATTTAAGATTTAAAATAACTTACCAATTCAACTTAACAAATTTTAAGTTAACAAATTACAAAACTTCTAAATCAAATGTTTAAGAAAAACAATTATTTTACAAAATAGTTTAAAATTAGATTCGATTTAAAATTTAAAGCTTGTTTTATAAAAACTTTTTTAAAAAATCTGTATTTTAAACCTGCTTCGGGTTCTATCCGAGTTCCTCCCTATACATTCCCTGAGAAAACCCCCTTTTTCCATTTTTGAAACTTAGATTTGGTTGAAGTTTTAAAAACTTGACAGAAGAAACTACTCACGAATAATCACCCGAGGAAGAACTCGAGCAAACAACTCATAAACCCGAGTACTCCTTCATGTCCACCCCTCTATTCCAACTTACTGACACACAGTCCAAACTGTGCACATGCACTGGCATTCAGCGCCACCCTGACCATCGTCGACACCCCTCGCACATCGACGATCACCAACACTCCTGATTTCGGCCACCCAAACTCCCAAACAAACCCAATATCGAAAACGAGGTAACTCGAGCAATCCTGGAACAAATAACCTCGCTTTAAAACCCTTCGAATCCCTGATGCCGACAATCAGAGGTCGGGTAATCTCGTCCTCAGCCTCGCCAGACATCCACCTCACCAATGCCCTCGGTCCGACGCCACTCGATTCACCAAAGATGACGCAGTCATCCAATTCCCGACCACTACCCAATTTAGGGTTTAAAACATAAATCGACCGATCATCGATACAACGGTGGATGATAAATCCACCTGGCATTTTTGGCGAGCTCTCCTACACCCCGACCTCCTCCAGTGAAGTTCCCGACCACTAGAGATTCTTCGGTCACCCGAATTTGCTCAAAAAACACTATTCTGGTCATCACCGCAATATAAACTCAATCCCAAACTAAAATTCATGATTTTTATTTTAAAATCGCATTTTCAGAGACGATTCAAGTTGCATACTTGAATCAACAAATTAATTTGTTTGATTTTTAACATTTTTGAAAATCTTATTGTATTTACTCAATTCCAGAAAATCTTCAAACTTAATATACTTAAACATATTTTTAAAGCCTAAATTATGTTTACTCAAACTTAACTTGCTTAAAATTCAAAGCCTAATAGTAATTAGATAAAGAGTTTTGAATTTTTGATTTGTTTTTAAACTCTGAAATTTGGGAACATAGAAGAACATACATACCAACATGCATAGATCAAACATATACATATTTACAGAGAATCACACTCAGATATACACGTACAAGCACAATCTAATCCAAGAATCACATGCACAAATTTTAGTTTTTCTTAAGCCTTTTTAAATATATGTTTACTTACCTGATATTATAAAATAGAGCACACGCTTCATTTGATCTAGAACTTTGATCCGTACTTGATGTTTATATTGAATGGTTTGAAGCTTGAATCTTATTTGATGTTAGAGTTGAATCTGATCTTGATTTAGCTTTGATCTTTGCCTGATTTTTATGTATTTTTTTATTTCTAAGTTTGTGTTACAGGTTATTTTCTTTTGGGTTTTGAAATTGAAGAGATAAAAGAAATGAAAATGAGGAATGGAGATGTTTGTATAACCTATTTTCTCTTTTATTAATTATTTTGAAAAATAAAAAGAAACCAAAGACACTTGTTAATTGTATGATAAGGTTTGTTTAAACTTGTGATTACATGCATTCCTAAGCTAACATTTGTTAAATTGTATATATATTTATCTTACACTTGTAAGTTATATGTATTTATAAAATAATCACAGTTTAGTTTTATTTTTATAAATGTCTTATGTATTTATATGTCCTTAATATATATATTTATATGATATTTTCAACTTTAATTTTGTATTTATTAATATTTTTGTTTTATATTTAAAAAAATTCTTTTGTTTATCTATAAATAATTTAAAAGAAAATGTTATAAAAATCCAATTATACATTTATAAATAAGTTTATACAAATATAACAGTATATATATCCTTTATTTATACTTATAAAATCTTTTAAAGATAATGATATAAAACTAATTACATACTAATAAAAATCATGTATACATATTATTTTAAATCCAATTTATTTCTAAGATGTTTTTTGAATTTCAAATCCAAATTTCCTCTAAAATCTACTTATATATATACACATAATTAAATATATATTTTGTTTGTTTTTTAACAAAAATGAATTTTACCAATTTAAACAATTATATCAGGAGATTATTAAACAAATAATTATCCAGATATTTATTATAGCTCAAATTCATCTATGTACATATCCAAATATATATATCAGAATTTTATTCGTTCAATTTACAAATTTAATAATTTTAATCCTATTAATTACCAATTAACAAATATCCAAAATCTAGTTTATCACAAAACTCCTTTTATTTAGCTATGGGTTTAACTTTGAAAATGAGTTTGGGTTATAAAATATTTCGACACCTTTGAAACCTATCTTTTGATCTCATAGGATGACCTCCTTCGAAAGCATTAAATTCTATCTTCAAAACATTAGGCTTCGGCCTTTTAATACTTTAAAATCTTCCTTTCAAAACCTTTAGATTATGTGAAGTATTAGAATTTAACTTTAGAAGCACAACTTTGAAACCAGTTGAAAGTACCCCTTTCGACACCAATGGAAGTAACTCTTCCGAAATTATTGAAATCCCCCTTCCGAAACCATTGGGTTTATACTTAAAATATTATTTGGGTCAAAGTGAATAGAGGAGAAAGCATCTCTTTCGTAACCATCGTTTATCATTTACAAAAACATTGGGGAAACATGATGGCGTCGGTACGATCTCTTTCGAAAGCATAAATACATCTGGGTAAAGTAATGGAAAGTTGGCGTCAAAACCCCTTTCGAAACCATTGCTTTCAAAACCCCTAAGCCCCTTCGAATGCTACGGAGGTGGCTCTAATTTATAAAACAAAGTACCTTTCGACGTCATTGATATCTTTTGTACCATCGAAAGGCTAAAGAATGGCAGCAAGGTTTCGACTAGGTCGAAATCCCTTCTTTCAGAAGCCTTCCATAAGCAAAGGAACTTGTTCGAAAGCAAACTTAAGTTAATGGCAACCCTTTCGAAACCTTTTAAAACCTCTGTCAAAACCCTTTTCTTCGACTTCTTCAAAAGCTTAAACAGTACAAAGGCAGACGCTTTTCTTTTAAAAACAAACAAAGGTTTCAACTCCTTCGAAAACCATGCTTTCGACACTTAACCTTTCTCCTGTCTCCAATCCACTGCGTACAATCATGGTGATACCTTGTGTATTGGTTTCGGCTTCTGTGTAGAAAGGTACTTCCCAAAATGGACGGAACCCTTTTTTTCTAGTAAACTTGGGTTAATACTACTTAAAGCAAACTTTTCTCTCACTAACCTGCCATGTGTCAACACCAGATTGGTTGCCTTAACTTTTTCAAATTCTTTTATAAAATAACTGCCGCTAATTTCAGATCTAAACCATGGTTAAATTAATCAAATAAGCCCTTCCATTAAGCAAAACCAATTTTTCAAAGAAGTCCCTCTTCTAAAATAATTTATTTTGCACAGAAAATCACTTTGTAAAAATCCCAAAAATTCCAAAAATTCACTTTAATCATGTTATCTAACATATCAAAATTCTTGACCCAAATTCTCAATATATTTTTTAAAATAAATTTCCACATAACTATATTTTCCTCCAAAAATTCGAAATAATCTTTCCATGGCTTGGAAATTATCAAAATTGAAACCCAACTCCAAAACCATGTTTTTCATAATATAAAATTTTCCCATGGAATTTAAACTTCATTAAATCTCAGTTTTTCCCTAAAATCGTGTGTAACCTCTTTTAAACAATCTTGTTTAAACCATATAAATTATAAATCAAGCATATCATCATCCAATATATCATAAAAACGAATTTACCCTTAAATCCAAATATATATGATTCAAAAACAAATAGAGTTGGAATTATTTTTCATCTTGATTTAGATAAGGATATTAGATTGAGATTGATTTCCCCTAAGCTTGATTCTCTAGCTTTTAATTTGAATTCTTCGTTATCTTTTAATGACCGGCTGTTCTTAAGCTTGTGATTTTTCGTTTCAAAATGACATGAATGGGCGGTGGAATGATAGGAACGAAAAAATATATAAGGGTACAGGTTATAGGTGACAATTCCTAATATACCCTCATGTGATTTAATTAACCAAAACCCATTCATAAGCCCTTTAATTTTATAGTAGGCTTAGTGCTAATTAAATTAATTCAAGTCTTAATCTCCTTACCACTAAATGTTTACATTATTCTATCTAGTTTATCTAACTAAATCTTCAAAATAATGTTATAAAAAATTAAGGGTGTTACAAGCTCCCTTCCTTAAAGAATTTCTTCATCGAAACTTGGTAAGAACTAAATACTAAACATAGCAATCATCAGTAACAACTCCTAACAACCATACTATTCCACCTGACTAGGAATTATCTATATAAATTTAATATAAACATACGCTTAAAGTGGATCAGGATAAGTATCTTGAATCCTGTCCTCTATTTCCCAAGTACGGTCATTGTTGCTCCACTGAACTTTCACCAACTTGACTGTCTTGTTCTTCAATCTTTTCTCATCTCTCGCAACAACCCGAACTGGTTGTCTAGTAAAAGTCAAATTAGGCTCTACTATTAGATCTTCCAACCTCGTCGCTGGTATAGTAGCCTTTGGATCATGCACATACCTACGAAGATGAGACACATGAAATACATTGGGCACTTGCCATACAGCTTGGTAACTCTGCTTTGTATGCGAGCTTTCCAATCCATTCTATAATCTTGAATGGACCTACATATCTTGGTGCCAACTTTCCCGATTTTCCAAACCGTACCACACACTTCATCGGTGATACTTTGGTGAAAACTCTATCTCCAAATGAGAAATCTAGGTTTTTATGTCTATTATCTACGTAACTCTTCTGTCTGGATTGAGCTTTTTTCATCCGTCCTTGGATAATGTGATGATCCAGAATTTTGGGCAGTATCAATTTAATAATCTGTATTAATAATTAAATTGATTTGATAATTGTCTTTTATAATTTTAATTTTAATTGGCAAAGTTTATTCTTTTAAAAGCAAATAAATATTTAATTAGTAAATTTTATCTTTTAAAAGCTAATAAAATGTTTTCTGTTTATAATGTATATATATTTGTATATATAGTAAATAGAAAAGCTTTGATTTGCATTTAATAAATAAATAAAATTGTGATTTCAAATTCTAGTATATTTTGGTAATTTGGAAATTATGATTAAATTTACTATAAACTTTTCAAAGATTATTTAAATAAATAACCGTATATTTTTAAAATACTTAAGGTAAATGTTAATTGTTTAAAATATTTTTAAGCTTAAGTTTAAATTTAAATAAGATTAATAAAAAGGATTTTTAATTTTATTTTTAAATATTACTTGATAAATATGATTTGAATATATATAAAAGCTTAAAATATAATTCACAAATATATAAGCACATGATATATTAATACATTTAGTAATATATACCTACCATGAATGACTTTCTACAGAGTCAAACTTCGGTTAGATTTAAGTAAATTATAAATAATGTGATATTACTTTTTTTAAATTATTTAAAATTGGCAAAATTGTTATTTTCAAACAATATTAATAATGTGCTAGATACAAATAGAATTTTTTAAAAATAGAATTGTTAGTTTCAAATTAAATGTGTTGTTATATATGTATGTATGTGTGTGTGTGTGTGTATATATATATATATATATATATATATAAGTTGACCTTAAATTGGATTTTTAAATTTAATTTGAATACGAATTTGGATTTAATTTTGGCAATTCAAAATATAGATATTTTAAAATATTTTGGATTCAAAAAATATATATATAAGCTTTTATTTGTATATAATTTATTTTATAATATTTTCCTTAAAGAAATTTATAGATACACACACACACATATATATATATATATAAGCATTTATAAAATAATAAATTAAGTATAAAGCTTTATTATTAACATTTAAGTAAATATTAATTACTTAAATGGCAGATGTAAATATAAAAGACTTGATTTTAACAAGTGTTAATTGATTAACAAGCGTAATGACAAATGTTAAGATTTTAAACAAGTGTCATTTTTAATTTTGATTTTTTCTTTTATTTTTATTAAATCACATTTTCAATTATATAAATATATGCTTCTTCCCTTCTGTTCTTTTTCTATCTTCCTCAACTCAAAGCTAAGGAAAAAACTTCACCCTGTAAAATACTCAAAAAGAAAATCTATAATCAATCCTTCCTCAAACCAGAAATTTATCAAATTATACCATTTTCAAAAATCAAAACCCAAGCCTGCATTTTCTTCAAACCTGAGATAAATGAAGCAAGCTCTGGGAAAACAAAGCATTTCAGTTTCAAAATCTAGAGCAATTCAAGTATTTTCCAGATCTGTGCATGCAGTTTTCAAAAGCAAAGGCATTCAAGTTTTTAAATAAAAGCATATTCTAGAGATTCATGTTTTTAAAAGTTTAAAAGCTGTTTCAAAAAGAAAAGGCTCTGTTCATCTTTGAATTAGGTGAGTAACATTTTTTTTAAAAGCTTAATTATATGAATCTGGTTGCATGTAAATTTCTAGAAAAAAAGTATGTTTTATGTATATATGAATTTTCTTTGTATATATATGGATGTATAGGTGTGCATGCTGTTGTATCTGTGCTCTCTGTTCTTTGTTTTCAAGCTCAAGATTTTAATTAAAATTCATTTTCTCTTGATCTGATCTTTGTTAGGATTTGAGTTTCAAACAAAAAAATTTTGTTTCATCATAGATTAAAGTCTAAAATTATAATTAAGTTAAAGTAAAATTTGAAATGTCCCTGAAAATTAAAACAACAGTGCAAGCTTAAGATAAGTGAAAATTCAACATCCAAATTCATTGATTCAGGCATATGATCTGAATCTTTGTCTAAAAAATTGATTTTTAGAAGTGAAATCATAATTTTTAGATTAGATTTGAGTGTGCATTGCGGGATTGATCAAAATGGGTATTTTAGTTGGTATCTGTTGATCTAGGTGATGGGGGAGTCGTGGTCTTCACTGGAGGTGGAGGAATGAACGGAGAGTTTGGGAAAAATGGTAGAAGGGTTTGTAAGTCACTGTACTGGTGGCTGGTGATCGATATAGGTTGTAACCCTAGACTTGGGCTTGGTCAGAAATGCATCCACCCCGGCACCTCTGGTGTATCGAATTCCACCAGGTTCTGCGAAACGGCGGCAGGGGTGTTGGCGGACTCGTGGCCGGAAGTTCAGATGCTCCAGTGGTCGAAGGAGCAAGCTTGAGAGTTTTTTCTAGGTTTTGTTTTGTTCCAAGTTTGCGCTTTAATGCTCGAATTCGATTTTGAGTGAGGATCGAAGTTTGGATAGTCGTAATCTGGTATGAGGAGGATCGTCGACATGAGGAAGGCATCGTGGATGGTCGAAAGTGGCTGCATCTCCGGTGCATGTGCAAGGCAGGGGGGTTTTGTGTCAGAGGTTTGGTTTGTGGGTTCATCTCGAAGAAGGACTCGGGTTAGAGGAACGATGACTCGAGTGAATTCTCGGGTCGATACGAGAGTGAAGTGTTCCAGATTTAAAATTTAAAACTTTAAAACTTAAACTAATTTTTTTTGAAATGAAGAAAGATGTGGTTTTTCTCGGGTAAGTACTCGAGTAGCTTGCGGGTGGAACCCAAAGCAGCATTTAAAACAGATTTTAAAAGTTTTAAAAAAGGGCAAGGTTTGAATTTAAATAAATTTGGTTTAAAAACTCCTATATAAATTTCTTTTATATAAGATAAGTGTTTCTTTAACATTTGTTTAAGAGGTTTGTAAAATTGTTTTAAACTTTGTTAAATTTGTAATCATTTTAAATCTTAAATTTGAAATGAAATTTAAAAGTAAATTTAATGTAAAATGTTTCAAAGGCATTTGTAAATGAAAATTAAGTCTTTGATGAGGATAATGTTTTATCTTAAAGTTAACTAAGATTTAACGATTTGAAATTAATTAAATTAATAAGTTAATTAAGAGTAGTAAATTAATTAAATTAATTAATGATTAAGGATTAATAAATAATTAATTAAGGGTTGTAAGTTAATTAATTAGAGGTTAATTAATTTGTAATTAAGGATAATTAATTAGATAATTGAAAATTATAAATTAATGATTAGAGAATGGTTAGTTAAGTAATTAATTTGTGATTAGAAATTAATCAATCAAGTAATTAAATATTAATTAAGTTAAGCATTTAATTAATTAAGTAATTAAAGGTGACTTAATTGGTTATTAAAAAATTAATTAATTTGTAATTAATAATGGTTAATTAAAGCATAATTACTTAAGGAAGTAATTAAAGAATTGTTAATAGTTAATTTAAAGATCATTAACTAGGGATTATGAAATAATTAATTAATATGATTAATTTAAGTTAATTAATTAGATTAATTAATTAAAGATAAACATTGTGGAATTGGTTAAGTATAATTACTTAGTGTAATTTATAAAGTGTAATTACTTAGTGAAGTAATTAATGGATAATTACTGGATGTAATTAATTGAAGAATGGAAGTAGATTTGGGTTTAATTACTTTGTGTAATTAATAAGAAGGATAATTACTTGGTGGAAATAATTAAGGATTAATTACTTAGTGTAATTAATTAAAGAATTAATTAATAAAATTTATTTAGAAGTTAATTAAGTAATGTAATTAATTTAAGGGTAGTTAATTACTGAATGTTATTAATCAAGGCTGATTAATGAATGTGATTAATTAAAGAATTAATTATTAAATGTGATTAATTAGAACGATAATTAATTAAAGAAGTAATTAAGGGATCATTAATTAGTGTAATTTTTGAAGTAATTAAGGGTTGATTAACTAAGGATAATAAATCAATGAAGTGATTATAGAATGATTAATTAATGTAATTAATTAAGGATTAATGTAATTAATTATAGTTAATTAATTAATGAGAGTAATTAAAGGTTAATTACTGTAAATGTTTAAGGATAACTAATTTTTGTAATTAATTTAAAGGCTAATTACTTAATTAAGAATAATTAATCAAGGATGATTAATAAAGATGGATAATTAAAGGATGATTAATTAATTGGTTTGTAATTAATTAAGGATTAAGTTAGCAGTATTTATAGTGATGGAAGTAATTGATTTAATTTATTTTAAATTAATTAAAGATGGTGTGATTGATTAATCTTGCTTATGGTTGGCTGAATGATGATGGATGCCTCGGATTTTTTTGATATCTCTGATATGAGATATGTGCTGATCTGTGATATTGGATGCTTTGGTTGAATTGTGATGATATGGATTATCTATTTGTGAGATTATGAATTATCTATCCGTGTGAATATAGATAATGAATCAAATTGTTTTAACTTTAAAACAGCTTGACCTTAAAAGACGGCATTTTGGATTTCGATGAGACCGGGATCGGATTTCCAAATTTGGATATCCGAAAACCACATCGATCCAAATTTCAACGGTAGGTCGTGAATCTCAAGTAAAGATGAAGATTCAGAGTGCAAGGGTTATTGTCGTTAACTCTGAGGGTGATTCCAAAATGAGTGTAGAGAGATAGTGCCTTCGGTTTCATTCAAACCCGGAACGAACCTTTATGGATTGAATGCTTTCAAAACCTCGTCAAGTGGACTATGAGAATTCTAAGATAGATGTGTTCTATAAAGGTAATCGTAGCCTCAAGCCTCATCGACCAGGAATAGCTAAAACAGGGGGAGGTGCAGCAAGACTAAGTGAGTCGTGCTCAAGTAGGACAAGATGTTTCCTTGTCTAGAAGTCCATTTTTATTCGGATGTGTGGGGCAGTTGATTGCAACAATTGTCGAGGTTGTCTTTTTTGGGACTGTCCAGTAAGGGATGGTTCCGGCCTTGTGTTGCAGGAGATTTAGGGTCGATCCTCTGTACGGTGATCTAGGCCACGTACTGTGACGGGCGGTAGCTCAGTAGCCCTGCTATTATGGAAACCCACTCTTCCTACGTGCCCTTTACGGTTTTGATTGTATAACCCACTTTGTGGCTAGTATGCTAGAATTTAATCATGTAATGATTTCAGCTATTTCTTATTTATTTGAAAACCCTAGACCCTATTATAATATCATTGGATTTTCTATCAAATGTTTTGGTTATTGTAAGGTAAAAACTTTTTCGTGTTTATGTGCGAAAAGTCATATGAGATACCTTTTGTTTTCAAAGGTTTTTCAAAGTTAAGCTACTTTAACCTGTTACTCACACCAGACCCATGTCTGACCCGAAGTTTATTTTCTATTTTCTTAAATTCTTGGGTACTCAAATTTTTACGAGTAGCCAAGGGATCCAAGTTAGCTTTGACGAATTTTGGAGGAGACATGTAGCATGAGGCTTCAACGTTTGTAGGTATATAGTGTTTCTGTTGTGTTGGTGTCTCTGTGTTGTATTTGAGTTGTAATGACTAGACAGGTGTTATAACTGACTTGTTTGTGATGTATAAGCTGTGTAACTCTGATAGATGTTGTATATGATACTATGTAATACTTATGTGATTAATATAATTTATTCGTTCCGCTGTGAGATTTAGATGTTGTTTCGTTCTTTCTTCTCTATCTTTTCTCTTTTCTATCACTTTCTTTCTTAATGATGATGCGTTTTTCTATGGAGAGAAAAGCGGGTCGTCACAGTTGGTATCAGAGCGCTAGGTTGAGCGAATACCTTGGCTTTGTAGTGATTTCTTTCTTGAGAGAGCATACTTGTAATTTATATATATATTGTAATAACCCGAATTTTTTGGTCTTCTGTAATTGATTAACAAACTGGATTAATTAATATAATATTGAATTTTAAATTGAACGAATGAATCTGATCAGATAAATAATTATATTTGTAATTGTGTTGTATATATATACACATAAATTTTAAATAAAATTATTGATTACAAATTTAATTTGTGTTGCTTAATACATACATATTTACACATATAAAAGATCTTAGCATAAATTTAAACATGTATAATGTTTTAAACATAAAATTTTTACTTTAAAATTTAATTAGTGCATGAATATAAGACTAGTGTAACAAATCTAAATAGACATTAAAACAAATGAAATAATAATGTTATTATTTAAAAAAAAAGAAACATTAAAATGTGTAATTTTATAAAGGAAGTTTATTTGTAATAATTTAAGGGCTAAATATAATAAAACATTTAAAAACATGATTATATTTAATAAAAAATTAATTAAGGATAAATTTAAATATATTTATAAAATAAGAATTTTTTTTATGAACATGTGTTAAGTTTTAACTCATAGAGAAGATACTTGCAACTAATCTACAAACTAAGTAACAAGTGGCAATGTTAAATTTTCTTTTTTTTGAAATTAATTATTATAGACAAGAAAAACTCAACAATTCATTATTGTTGAAACCCTTTCAAATGAAAACCGAAATCAGGTTTAAAGAAATTCAAAACTAGATTCAAATAAAAAAAAACTTAGGTTTTCATTTTCTACTCACTAACAAAACCTGGAAACATAAACCTGAGGAAGAAAAATCTGAAACAAGAAATCAAATGCAAAGTTTAGTTTCAGACACAAATTCAAACAAGCTGAAGATAAGTTCAAATCAAACTTTCCAGATTTCAGATTATTGTCTTGTTCTCTGTTTCTAATTATGTTGATAACACAAGAAATACTGCCATCTGAAATATTAAAACTAATCAAGCCACTTAACTAAATAGAGAAGATTAAAATCAAGATTTAAAAGCTGATAGCAAATCCTTGGCCAGGGCCTCTATTCAATCGTCAAGGTGAGTAAACGAACCTATGTTTGATTAAATCTATTGCATGATATAGAAGTATGCAGTAATGAATGCAGTATTGACGCGTTAATGGTTAGCATGAATGGGAATTGCCTTGCATGTTAATAAATATCTGAGATATTTCTGTGTATATCCAAGAGCAAGAAAGCTTGCTCTGTTCTAAATTTTATAGGTAAGAAAAACTCCTAAACTGAAATTGCATAAAGTGGCACAGGGTGAATCCTTGAATTATGTAATGCATCATGAGTGCATGATGATAAAGAAATGATTTTTATGTAGATATGAGTGTGTTAGAATCAGAGTTTAAATCTGGGTAAGGCTAGCAAGCCGCTATTTAAACATTTCAGGTTCAAAACCTGATTTAAAATTCAAGTCTCCCTCTCAAATGATTTTTAGACTTTGATTCCTGAACAAGGTATGTTTGTTTTAACATAAGTAAAGCTTTAAAAATAAATTTATGTAAAATAAGTTTGGATATATTTTGGAAACAAAAAGGAAACAGGGAAAACTTAAAATGGGCTAAAATAAATCTTAATGATTTATAAATTCACGCATATAACCTGAATTCTCTTAGTAAACTAGGATTTTTGAAATCAAATCTGATTTTTTTAGTTAAGTATTTTGGGGACAATTCGAAGATGATCTGAAATTGGTTTTTTAGCTATTTCTGGTGATCTTTAAACTTTTGGGTTGGATGGATTGTCGTTGAAGCTTGCTTGGCGATCGGGAATGCCAGGAAAAATGGTGAATGTGACGTTTGATCAGCGTGGCGTTGTCAGTGTATCAAATTAGGGTTTATAGGCATGGATGGGTTAATGAGTATTTTTGGGTTCGTCACGATGAATGGTAGCATCGGTCTCGATATGGTGTGGGGGGAAATGGAGTGTGGTCTGTGGCGAGGTTGTGAGCGAAATTCCACTTTCTCTGGTGACCGGTACTGATAAGGCGAGGTGATTGTAGGGTGTGATTTGGTTCCAGTTTTCGTCCAACCAGCTCGATTTTGATTTATAATGAAATTCGCAGATCTGGGTGGTCTGGAGTATCATCGGAGTCATCGGTGACTTCCTGGAGTCGGAGAAGTTGGTCGGAGGTGACTGGGATTTTTGTGCACGTGCACGTTGGTCAGGTGCTTGATCTTTGGGTTTAGGAAGAAGAAGCAATCCCGGGAAAACTCGAAGCGCCCCAGTATTTGACTCGAAGCTGGCAACGATATGATGTTGCATGAATGTAGCGATGTGTACTCGGGAATTCACTCGAGTTTCTTTGAGTTTCTCTCGAAGATGAATCGAGTTTTTATTTGTTGGGCTCGAGCAGGTAATGTGTTCCTTTCCAGTATTATGTTAATTTTTTATTTTTTTTTAAAAACAAAGAGGAAGAAAGAGAAACGCGCTGAAGGATAGGAAGATTGGGCCAAGAGAAAAAATGGAAGGGAACAAAAGAAATAAAAAGAGATAAGTAAAGAGGAGGGAAGGAGATTTGTTCCACTTCGATCTCGATTTAGTTCGAAAGATCCAGGAGTTTGTCTTGGGTAGAATGATAGTAACATAATGTTTAAAGTTAACAAAATTAAGTTTTAAATAATACACTTAATTATTCTTTGATATTAAAGTTTTCATTTAAACGTTAAATAATTTATGTTGAATTATTCATTTAATTTTAGTAAGCTAATTCTTACTTAATTAACAATATAATTAAGGGTTGATTGTGGTTGATAAATTTAATAATCAAAGATTAATTATTGATCAATTAATTTATTTATAATTAACTAATGTGATTAATTAGTGAAGGATTAACTAATCAATGAAATTAATAAAGATTAATGAATCAAGAAAATTTATTAAGGATGAAATTTAATTTGTTAATTAAGGATTAATAAACTGATTTGTTAGAGTTTAATTGATTAATTTATGATTAGAAATTATTAATGTAAGCAATTGGAGTTTTATTTACTCAAATGATAATTATTTAATACAAGTAATAAAGGAGATTTCTGAACGAAAGTAATTAGTTGAGATCCATTAATTAATGTAATTAATTATTAATTAATTAATGAGAATAATTAAAGCGTAATTACTATGAATGGTTAAGAATAATTAATTTGTGTAATTAATTAAGAGTTAATTACTAGATGTAATTAGTATAATTAACCAAGGATGATTAATTAAGAGTATCGAGTAAAGGATGATTAATTATTGATTTGTAGTCAATTAATGCTAAGTAAGGGAAAATCTAAGTGATTGAAGATTTGAAATTTAATTAGAGATTAATTAAATTAATAATGGAAATGATCATATCGTTTTTAAAATAATTGGACGATGACTAAGTTCCTCGAATTGATTGATATCTCTGGTATGAAATGTTTTGAGATATGATATGTTTTGGGTAGACATTAATAATGTATTATCTATCGATGATGAATTTGCTGTGCAACAAAAGTGACATCCTTTGTTTATAGTCAAATTGTCTTTCCCTTGATTAACTTGGATTAAGAGGGTATTGATTTCGAAGAGACCGGAGTCGGGTATTAGTGAATACCCGAAACCACTTCGAATCTGTATAAATTGATATGTGAAATCAATAGGCTGTAATGGAATGATTTAAGTAAATTGGACCATTTAATCTGAGTATTGGTACTTAGAGATTGATGTGTGGAATAAGTGATGTTATAACAACTTGAGAAATTGAAAATTAATATAAGTTACCCCGGGTTTATATAAGTTATATGCTTTTGTCATTAGTGTTAGATGGGTTTACTCACGGTGGTTTCCAGCCTGACCCGGGTGTTACTTTGATGTAATGCTCGGGTCAGACCGAGTATTACAGATTTTCAGGTAAGGACGTTCTGAAGCTCAGAAGGCGAGGTGGAAGGCAGGAACGTATGAGATGTTTCACTGTATTTATCTGGGACAAGTTAGTTTTTAACTGTCCGGTATTCGTGTAATGATGTAACTCTGATATATAAAGATATAAGTGTAATGATATAATTCTTCTTGTAAAACTATTATTTATGTGATATTATATTTTATCCGCTGCGAATGTAAGATTGTGTGTTTCTTTTATGTTCTTCTTCTATCTTTTTCTTCTTTCTCTTTCTTCTTTCCACTTACTATCTGGAAATTTCAGGATCGAAATTTCCGGGTCGTTACATTTGGTATCAGAGCCAGGTTAAGCGAGAACCTTGGCTCTGGTGGGATACTCATTAAGGATAGGGTAAGAGGTACCCTATAATGAGTTGAGTGTATAAATATAAGAGAGCGTACTTGTTATTTTCTTATATAAAGGTTTTAAAATGGTTTCAAAAGTAAATGAATCTTGTATAAGTTTATTAAGAAATAGATTATTTATTATATTAAGAAAATTGGTTGTTGTATTAAATTAAAAGTAATAGTAAGAATTAAGTGATAATAGAAATACAACCAAATTGAAATTAAATTAAAGACAAGTTTGAAATAAATTCCAACTGAATTAAATCTTGAAATTGGGAAAGGTTTCAGGATAAGGATAATCAATTAATTTATGTAATTAATTGAACTTTATTTAATGAGATTAATTAATGGATAATAATTGGAAATGATAAATTAAGAGGAAGTTACTTAATAAAGTAACTAGTGGCAAGTAATTTAAAGGACAATTACTAATGAAGGTAATTAAGAAATAAGTTAATTACCGAATGTGATTAATTAATGATGTAATTAATTTAAAGAAATAACAAATAATATTATTTAATGAATTTGAATGAAATGGTCCTATTTCAAACAAGAGTTGTTTGAAAATTTAAAAGAAATTTGTTTTGAATAAAAACCAAAGGTGGTTTAAAATTTTAAAGTATAACTTGGTATGTAAAAGATGATTAATATGTATACATGTGGATATGCATAATAACAAAGTTGGTTTGAAATAAACTCTAAATATTGAGTTTTGAATTTGGAAGAAGATGTGATACCCAAGTGATAAGTTTTGAACTTATAAGTGGGAAAAATTATTAATGTGGAGTTTAGAATTTTGAAATTTGAAATGGAGAATTCAAGTTTGAGTAAGGTTAAACGGGATTGATTGAATTTAACTCGGAGGAAGTTAAATAAGTTTGAATGAACAATCTGATTTGGAAATTTCAAGATGAAATTGAGATTTAATTTGGGGAGTTAAAATGGTTAATCTGAATTGGGAGTTTGTGTGATCTCAAAATGGGTTTGAGATCTGGAAATTGTAAATTGGTGGACGCTTTAAGATGAATTAGATGATATCATCCTATTGTTGTTAAAAATCTTTAGGTTGTGATTTAGATTTGTTTAAATGAATGAGAAATGGAGTATGGTAATCGATTGTTGGGATAAAAAGGTAAATTGATTTAAAAGAATTAAATCAACATTTGAAGTATTAACTCGAATCTATATTAATCGAGATGGTTTAAAATTTGAAATTCGAAATTAGTTCAAATTGAATTTGATTTGAATTGATTGAAATTGTGATTGAAGATGTATGAGTATAAGATTCAAATGGAAATTTGAATTGGATTGATTTGAATAATTTGGAATTGTAATTATAGTTGAATAGTTTAAATTAAAATGGAATTTGAATTGAATTTGGAAAGGAATCAAGAATAATTCAACTTGATTTGGAAATGGAGTTTGAAATTGGAATTAATTCAAACTGGAGTTGAAATGAATTGAAATTGTAACTAGTTCAATTGAAATTTATTTGAATTAGTAGAATTTGAGTTCAAAGTTGAATAAAGTCAAATTTGAAAAGAAACTGAGGTTAATTCAACTTGAATATGGATTGAATCAATTTCAATGGAAATTGAAGTTATTTAAATTGGAATTGGGTCAATTGAAATGGAAAAGGGAATTTAGATTGAATTGATGAGAATAGAGATTGGGAAGTGAACAGTTTTGACTCTAGACTATTTTCAATATAAAATTGTTTTAATATAAACCTATTTTTCCAAAAGCTATTTATTATATATACAACCTTTCTTTTAAAAGCCAAACTATCTTATGCTTGTTTTACAATTATTTTTGAAACTGTTTAGCAATTTTCTAACTATTTTATAAACTAATTACAATTTTCAACTACTAATTACTATTTTATAGATATTTTGCAATTATTTAAAATTTCTATGACTATTTAACTATTTTCCAATTTTTTTTACAATTACTGAACTATTTTACACATATTTTAAAAACTAGTAATTAATTTTCAACTAATTATCTATTTTTCAAATTTTCAAGCTATTTTCTAAATTAACTGGTTGGAGTTCAAACTGTTATTGGTTAAATACCCAATCGAGATAAGAATAGAGGTAATAATGCAATTGAATTAAAGCAATTGTGAGTAAGTGAATGATAATCAAGGTGAATGTGAATAGAAATGGAATTGATTTGGCCAATAATCAATAAAGATAAATACGTAGGTTGTACGTATATTATTCTATTCGCATAGTGATTTGATCCAGATTCGAGCACAGAATTTCGAGATAGTATGTCGATCCGAGTGGGATTTTTCGCTCGATTTTCGACGGTGAACCTGGATATGGATTGTTGATTGGTTCTGGATATTCTCTATCATAGTTATGACTATGCAAGGAGAATGACGGTTTCTGATCAAGAAACCAGATCTGTGTCCGCACTAGAAAGTCGGGTGGACGATACTAGTTCGGAAGTGAAATTGTGTGATCGAGTGAGCGATCAGATTGGTATGGCATACGAATGATATGTGTACATCGTACGAATTTGAATGAAATTGATATTGAAAAAAAGTAATCAAATTTGAATATTTGATTTTAAATAAACAAAGTTATATATCTTTGTTATATAAGATAAAACTCCCCTTGATGAATCTTTTGCCAGAAAGAAAGGATTTTGGAAGTGTTTGAAGTATAAAAGGATTTTATACAAGCTTATAATGATCCAAAGATTTTTATAAAGGATTTTATATATATCTCTATATATAAAGGAACATATGAGGATTTCGGAAAAAGGTTTTGGGAACCTATGGATTTGGAAAGGCTTTTGATTTTTGGGTAAAATCAATATTGAATTTGGAAAGCCTAATTTGAGAATTATCGATTTTGGAATAATCAATTTTGTATAAAGGAGCTTTGAATGAGATCATACTAGGTGTATGATTTAAAGATACTATATATATAGTATAAAATGTTTTGATGATGGCTCTGGGGAAAAAGGCGCTCCCTTAAAATGGACTTCTCAGGAGTACCACCAGGTGGTGCTGCCTTGAGCCCCAAGGGGGGTTCTAAAGTTGATCCTGTGAGGAGTCCGGACAAAACTAGTTCATGAGAATTATTGGGTAGCGAAAGTCAAGGGCACTGATGCCTACAGGGGCATTTGGGTTATGCTGTGACGACTGTGTAACTCGATGTCACTGCGATCTACTGTGGAGACCATAGCGAAAATCGTGTGGAGGATGAGTGTCAACGGTCTACACTTGATTTTGTCGGGAAGGCAACGCAACATCGGTAGACTGCGATCTATGGTCAAGTGGAGTGGAGAAGTTTCATTCTTTTGGCAGCGAAATTCGAGGGCGCTGATGCCTACAGTTATATGGGTTTTTGCTGTGATAGCTACGTAACCCCAGTTGTAGCTGCGATCTGTAGCGGGTTCCATGGTGTAATCGAGGGGCACGGAGGCCTACAGTTATCTATGGATTTTGTCGGGATGGCAACGTAACCATCGGGTTAACTGCGACCATGGATGGGGGTGATGATTTCCAGAGCATTCTCACCAAAGATATTTCCTCTATTTTCAAAAATTGTTTTCTATATTTTCAATAAAAATTATCTTCAAAAGTATTTTCACTGGATGTTGAAAACGAGTCTGCTAAGTACTTATAGATTTTCAGTCCTACGCATGATCAACGTATGATCGAATTTCTGTGAGAACAAGGATGGACTGGTTGAGACATCGAGTTATAAAAAGTATCTTTATAAAACTATTTTATAATATAAATAGATTTTAAAATTATTTTACAAATGATCAAAGAATAATTTTTCTAATAATAAGCATTTTAATAAATTCTGGTTCCGTTCCTTTTCGAGGACGAAAAGATTCTAAGGAGGGAGGAATGTAATAACCCGAATTTTTTGGTCTTTTGTAATTGATTAACAAACTGGATTAATTAATATAATATTGAATTTTAAATTGAACGAATGAATTTGATCAGATAAATAATTATATTTGTAATTGTGTTGTATATATATACACATAAATTTTAAATAAAATTATTGATTACAAATTTAATTTGTGTTGCTTAATGCATACATATTTACACATATAAAAGATCTTAGCATAAATTTAAACATGTATAATGTTTAAACATAAAATTTTTACTTTAAAATTTAATTAGTGCATGAATATAAGACTAGTGTAACAAATCTAAATAAACATTAAAACAAATGAAATAATATTATTATTTTTTTTAAAAAAAGAAACATTAAAATGTGTAATTTTATAGAGGAAGTTTATTTGTAATAATTTAAGGGCTAAATGTAATAAAACATTTAAAAACGTGATTATATTTAACAAAAAAATTGATTAAGGATAAATTTAAATATATTTATAAAATAAGAATTTTTTTTATGAACATGTGTTAAGTTTTTAACTCATAGAGAAGACAATTGTAACTAATCTACAAACTAAGTAACAAGTGGCAATGTTAAATTTTCTTTTTTTTTGAAATTAATTATTATAGACAAGAAAAACTGAACAATTCATTATTATTGAAACCCTTTCAAATGAAAACCGAAATCAGGTTTAAAGAAATTCAAAACTAGATTCAAATAAAAAAACTCAGGTTTTCATTTTCTACTCACTAACAAAACCTGGAAACATAAACCTGAGGAAGAAAAATCTGAAACAAGAAATCAAATGCAAAGATTAGTTTCAGACACAAATTCAAACAAGCTGAAGATAAGTTCAAATCAAACTTTCCAGATTTCAAGTTATTGTCTTGTTCTCTATTTCTAATTATGTTGATAACACAGGAAATACTGCCATCTGAAATATTAAAACTAATCAAGCCACTTAACTAAATAGAGAAGATTAAAATCAGGATTTAAAAGCTGATAGCAAATCCATGGCCAAGGCCTCTATTCAATCGTCAAGGTGAGTAAACGAACCTATGTTTGATTAAATCTATTGCATGATATAGAAGTATGCCGTAATGAATGCAGTATTGACGCGTTAATGGTTAGCATGAATGGGAATTGCCTTGCATGTTAATAAATATCTGAGATATTTCTGTGTATATCCAAGAGCAAGAAAGCTTGCTCTGTTCTAAATTTTATACGTAAGAAAAACTCCTAAACTGAAATTGCATAAAGTGGCACAGGGTGAATCCTTGAATTATGTAATGCATCATGAGTGCATGATGATAAAGAAATGATTTTTATGTAGATATGAGTGTGTTAGAATCAGAGTTTAAATCTGGGTAAGGCTAGAAAGCCTCTATTTAAACATTTCAGGTTCAAAACCTGATTTAAAATTCAAGTCTCCCTCTGAAATGATTTTTAGACTTTGATTCCTGAACAAGGTATGTTTGTTTTAACATAAGTAAAGCTTTAAAAATAAATTTATGTAAAATAAGTTTGGATATATTTTGGAAACAAAAAGGGAACAGGGAAAACTTAAAATGGGTTAAAATAAATCTTAATGATTTATTAATTCACGCATATAACCTGAATTCTCTTAGTAAACTAGGATTTTTGAAATCAAATCTGATCTTTTTGGTTAAGTATTTTGGGGACAATTCGAAGATGATCTGAAATTGGTCTTTTAGCTATTTATGGTGATCTTCAAACTTTTGGGTTGGATGGATTGTTGTTGAAGCTTGCTTGGCGATCGAGAATGCCAGGAAAAATGGTGAATGTGACGTTTGATCAGCGTGGCGTTGTCAGTGTATCAAATTAGGGTTTATAGGCATGGATGGGTTAACGAGTATTTTTGGGTTCGTCACGATGAATGGTAGCATCGGTCTCGATGTGGTATGGGGGGAAATGGAGTGTGGTCTGTGGCGAGGTTGTGAGCGAAATTCCACGTTCTCTGGTGACCGGTACTGTTAAGGCGAGGTGATTGTAGGGTGTGATTTGGTTCCAGTTTTCGTCCAACCAGCTCGATTTTGATTTATAATGAAATTCGCAGATCTGGGTGGTCTGGAGTATCATCGGAGTCATCGGTGACTTCCTGGAGTCGGAGAAGTTGGTCAGAGGTGACTGGGATTTTTGTGCACGTGCACGTTGGTCAGGTGCTTGATCTTTGGGTTTAGGAAGAAGAAGCAATCCCGGGAAAACTCAAAGCGCCCTAGTAGTTGACTCGAAGCTGGCAACGATATGATGTTGCGTGAATGTAGCGATGTGTACTCGGGAATTCACTCGAGTTTCTTTGAGTTTCTCTCGAAGATGAATCGAGTTTTTATTTGTTGGGCTCGAGCAGGTAATGTGTTCCTTTCCAGTATTATGTTAATTTTTTATTTTTTTTTAAAAACAAAGAGGAAGAAAGAGAAACGCGCTGAAGGATAGGAAGATTGGGCCAAGAGAAAAAATGGAAGGGAACAAAAGAAATAAAAAGAGATAAGTAAAGAGGAGGGAAGGAGATTTGTTCCACTTCGATCTCGATTTAGTTCGAAAGATCCAGGAGTTTGTCTTGGGTAGAATGATAGTAACATAATGTTTAAAGTTAACAAAATTAAGTTTTAAATAATACACTTAATTATTCTTTGATATTAAAGTTTTCATTTAAACGTTAAATAATTTATGTTGAATTATTCATTTAATTTTAGTAAGCTAATTCTTACTTAATTAACAATATAATTAAGGGTTGATTGTGGTTGATAAATTTAATAATCAAAGATTAATTATTGAGCAATTAATTTATTTATAATTAACTAATATGATTAATTAGTGAAGGATTAACTAATCAATGAAATTAATCAAGATTAATGAATCAAGAAAATTTATTAAGGATGAAATTTAATTTGTTAATTAAGGATTAATAAACTGATTTGTTAGAGTTTAATTAATTAATTTATGATTAGAAATTATTAATGTAAGCAATTGGAGTTTTATTTACTCAAATGATAATTATTTAATACAAGTAATAAAGGAGATTTCTGAATGAAAGTAATTAGTTGAGATCCATTAATTAATGTAATTAATTATTAATTAATTAATGAGAATAATTAAAGGGTAATTACTATAAATGGTTAAGAATAATTAATTTGTGTAATTAATTAAGAGTTAATTACTAAATGTAATTAGTATAATTAACCAAGGATGATTAATTAAGAGTATCGAGTAAAGGATGATTAATTAATTGATTTGTAGTCAATTAATGCTAAGTAAGGGAAAATCTAAGTGATTGAAGATTTGAAATTTAATTGGAGATTAATTAAATTAATAATGGAAATGATCATCTCGTTTTTAAAATAATTGGACGATGACTAAGTTCCTCGAATTGATTGATATCTCTGGTATGAAATGTTTTGAGATATGATATCTTTTGGGTAGACATTAATAATGTATTATCTATCGATGATGAATTTGCTGTGCAACAAAAGTGACATCCTTTGTTTATAGTTAAATTGTCTTTCCCTTGATTAACTTGGATTAAGAGGGTATTGATTTCGAAGAGACCGGAGTCGGGTATTAGTGAATACCCGAAACCACTTCGAATCTGTATAAATTGATATGTGAAATCAATAGGGTGTAATGGAATGATTTAAGTAAATTGGACCATTTAATCTGAGTATTGGTACTTAGAGATTGATGTGTGGAATAAGTGATGTTATAACAACTTGAGAAATTGAAAATTAATATAAGTTACCCCGGGTTTATATAAGTTATATGCTTTTGTCATCAGTGTTAGATGGGTTTACTCACGGTGGTTTCCAGCCTGACCCGGGTGTTACTTTGATGTAATGCTCGGGTCAGACCGAGTATTACAGATTTTCAGGTAAGGACGTTCTGAAGCTCAAGAGGCGAGCTGGAAGGCAGGAACGTATGAGATGTTTCGCTGTATTTATCTGGGACAAGTTAGTTTTTAACTGTCCGGTATTTGTGTAATGATGTAACTCTGATATATAAAGATATAAGTGTAATGATATAATTCTTCTTGTAAAATTATTATTTATGTGATATTATATTTTATCCGCTGCGAATGTGAGATTGTGTGTTTCTTTTCTGTTCTTCTTCTATCTTTTTCTTCTTTCTCTTTCTTCTTTCCACTAACTATCTGGAAATTTCGGGATTGAAATTTTCGGGTCGTTATACACACACACACACACACACACACACACACACATATATATTTCTACTTGATTTGTTGGGTTACCTGTTCGGGTTTTCCAATATGAGTTCTAGAGGTAGGAAGTGTAGTGGTATGTGTAGCATAACTACCAATGGAATTAGTCTGAGTAATTAAGGTTGGAAGTGTATCTGCCGAGGATGTAGACCCAATACCATCTCGAGTAAGCTTTCCTGTGGCGTAAGGATTTCACCAATCTCTGAAGGAAGCCTTTTTGAGGTTCCGGGTCCATCTTTGAAGTGCAAGTTTGGATGAGTAGAATTTGGATATGTCGGATGAGCAAAAGCAAGTGATGGTATCTTGGCAACTTCAGGAAGAAGCAGCTGCGTGGTGAGACGCAGTGACTTTGGACATATCCGAAGATGTTTCTTTTGGAGCAAGTTTAAGGAAGTGTGCCTGCATCAGTAATGAGACTATGTTCAGTAAGGTGTTTGTGTTTGGTCTGAGGCCTAAGTTTCTTGAGGAGATGTCTGCCCATCTCTAGGCTCTGTGTGGAATTGGATGATATGGCTTTGAGGTTCGAGGAGCTTATGGATAGGAAGTCTTTGGCATCTGTGGCAGCATTGCAGCTCGGAGGTGTTCTGTGTGTCGACAGGAAGGTCATCTGGCTAAGCAGTGTTCTTGAGGTTGAGTTCAGAAGTAGCGGAGTGGATCCATTTCTTCGATGGATTGGCTAGATTAGCATAAGCTATTCTGATTGGTAAAGAGAGAACAGTATCCTTGGGTATTAGGCTGGGTTGATCGTAAAAGTAAATAGCGATAGTTGAGTGTTCTCTTGGGTAATCTTTTTCTTGGGATCGAGGCATCTCTAACGAATGTAGGAGTTACTGGAGTTGTCATAGATTTTTTCGGATGTCTTCGTAAAGGTCAGAGGTTTTCCATAGCATCTGCAGGATGAGTTTTCGTATCGATTAGGATTCCAGGGGTTATACCGGTGGTTCAGTTAGTAGAAGGATGGCTCCTAGAGAGCGGATTGGGTGAAGCAGCTCTAGTTTTGGTGGAACTTCCGAGTTTTCTCTTTATGGATCTGTTGAACCGTGTTTTGTGGGAAGTGTTGGACAAGTCTGTGCTCGTGTTTATCATCGGCATTCTCATCTACTCAAGATCAGAGTTGTGCGGCGGAAGCGAGGTAGCATCTGTTATAGAGTGGAAGCAACCCTAGACTCCTTGGAAGTTTGTAGTATTTTGGATTAGAGGCTTTCTACAGGTAGTTTTTCAGGATCTGAGGCGAGATTGGCAAGTGCACCTGTTTTTTCTTTTTCGGATAGGAGAAGTTAGTTTTCTACTAATGACTGTGGAGTAGAGTTTGTGTTCTTGATTTTCGTTGATCTTGATAGGATCATTTTGTTGGGTTGTGGTCCAGTTTGTTTCAAGAGGCATCTGCAAAGGTCGAGCTGATCAGAAAGGATGAAGGCAGCCCAGGATCGTCAGAAGAGTTTTGTGGAAAGAGACGAAGAATTTGGATTTCGAAATCGGAGATTTGATTTTGGATAAGTTTTCTCTGATCAAAGGAGCTATAAGTTTTGGCAAGACTGGGAAGCTAGCTCCAAGATATATTGGATCTTTTTGTGTTCTGGTAAGGATAAGTGCTTTGGTTCGGGATTGAATTGCCAATTTGGAAGACTAGAATTCAATGTGTTTCACGTATCTCTGAGAGAGTACGTGTATGATCCATCACTAGTTGTGGAACCAGCAGTTCAGGAGGATTTGGTAGTTGAGCGGGACTTGACTATGGTCTGATATCATGTTTAGATTGTAGATCTAGATGAGTAGGAGCTTTGTAGCTTAGTGGTGTAGCTAGTTTGGATTCAGTATAACGAGTATTCCAGTGTTTGTACCTGGGAAATTATAGATAGTGTTAGGAAGGTCTATCCTGATTTGTGTCAGGATCATTAGATTTATTTGATTGAGTGAATTGGTTGCTATGGTTGTTAGCATATGGTTAATAATATATGTTTGTGGTTTAAAATTAAAATCTTTGATGGGTTATTAAATTATCGTTGCTTTTAAATTTCGGGGACGAAATTCTTTAAAGGGGGAGGAATGTGATGACGCGGAATTTTGGGCAATATCAATGTAATAATTTGTATTAATAATTAAATTGATTTGATAATTGTCTTTTATAATTTTAATTTAAATTGGCAAAGTTTATTCTTTTAAAAGCAAATAAATATTTAATTGGTAAATTTTATCTTTTAAAAGCTAATAAAATGTTTTCTATTTATAATGTATATATATTTGCATATATTGTAAATAGAAAAGCTTTGATTTGCATTTAATAAATAAATAAAATCATGATTTCAAATTCTAATATATTTTGGTAATTTGGAAATTATGATTAAATTTACTATAAAAATTTTCAAAGATTATTTAAATAAATAACCATATAGTTTTAAAATACTTAAGGTAAATGTTAATTGTTTAAAATATTTTTAACCTTAAGTTTAAATTTAAATAAGATTAATAAAAAGGTTTATTTTATTTTCTTTTTAAATATTACTTGATAAATATGATTTGAATATTTATAAAATTTTAAAATATAATTGACAAATATATAAGCATGTGATATATTACTACATTTAGTAATATAAGTAAATTATAAATAATGTGATATTTCTTTTTTTAAATTATTTAAAATTGGCAAAATTGTTGTTTTCAAACAATATTAATAATGTGTTAGATACAAATAGATTTAAAAAAATAGAAATGTTATTTTCAAATTGAATGTGTGGTTATATATGTGTATATATAAGTTGATCTTAAATTGGATTTTTAAATTTAATTTGAATTTGAATTTGGATTTAATTTTGGAAATTCAAAAGATAGATATTTTAAAATATTTTGGATTTCAAAAATATATGTATAAGCTTTTATTTGTATATATTTTACTTTATAATATTTTCTTTATAGAAATTTATACATATATATATAAGCATTTATAAAGTAATAAATTAAGTATAAAGCTTTATTGCTAACATTTAAATAAATATTAATTACTTAAATGACAAATGTAAATATATAAGACTTGTTTTTAACAAGTGTTAATTGATTAACAAGAGTAATGACAAATGTTAAGATTTTAAAAAAGTGTAATTTTTAATTTTGATTTTTTATTTTTATTAAATCACATTTTCACTTATATAAACATATGCTTCTTTCCTTCTATTCTTTTTCTATCTTCCTCAACTCAAAGCTAAGAAAAAAACTTTACCCTATAAAATACTCAAAAACAAAATCTGTAATCAATCCTTCCTCAAACCATAAATTTATCAAATCAATAACCTGTAAATACCATTTTCAAAAATCAAAACCAAAGCCTGCATTTTCTTCAAACGTTAGATAAATGAAGCAAGCTCAGGGAAAACAAAGCATTTCAGTTTCAAAATCTAGAGCAATTCAAGTATTTTCTAGATTTGTGCATGTAGTTTTCAAAAGCAAAGGCATTCAAGTTTTTAAATCAAAAGCATATTCTAGCAATTCAAGTTTTTAAAAGTTTAAAAGCTATTTCAAAAAGAAAAGGCCCTTTTCATCTTTGAATCAGGTGAGTAACTTTTTTTAAAGCTTAATTATATGAATCTGGTTGCATGTGAATTTTTGAAAACAAAGTATGTTTTGTGTCTATATGAATTCTTTGTGTAATATATATGGATGTATAGGTGTGCATGTTGTTGTATCTATGCTCTCTGTTCTTTGTTTTCAAGCTCAAGATTTTAATTAAAATTCATTATCTCTTGATCTAATCTTTGTTTGGATTTAAGTTTCAAACAAAATTTGTTTGTTTCATCATAGATTAAAGTTTGAAATTGCAATTAAGTTAAAATAAAATTTGAAATATCTCCAGAAATTAAAACAACAGTGCAAGCTTAAGATAAGTGAAAATTCAACAATCCTAATTCATTGATTCAGGCATATGATCTGAATTCTTGTCTAAAAAATTGATTTTTAGAAGTGAAATCATAATTTTTAGATTAGATTTGAGTGGGCATTGTGGGGTTGTTCAGAATTGGTATTTCGGGTGGTTTCTGTTGATCTAGGTGATGGGGGCCGTCGAAGTCTTCACTGGAGGTGGAGGAATGAACGGAGAGTTTGGGAAAAATGGCAGAAGGTTTGTAAGTCACTGTAGCGGTGGTTGTTGATCGATATAGGTTGTAACCCTAGTTTTGGGCTTGGTCGGAAATGCTTCCACCCTCGCACCTTTGGTGGGACGAGTTCCCCCCGATTCTGGGAAATGGTAGCGGGGGTGTTGGCGGAGGCGTGGCCGGAAGTTCAGACGCTCTGGTGGTTGGAGGAGCGAGCTCGAGAGTTTTTTCCAGGTTATGTTTTTTCTAGGTTTTTGCTTGAATGCTTGAATTCGATTTTGAGTGAGGATCAAAATTTGGCTGGTCGTAATCTGGTACGGGGAGGATCTTCGACATGAGGAAGGCATCGTGGATGGTCAAAAGTGGGTGCATCTTCGGTGCATGTGCACGGCAGGGGAGTTTTGTGTCAGAGGTTTGGTTTGTGGGTTCGTCTCAAAGAAGGACTCGGGTTAGAGGAGTGATGACTCGAGTGAATTCTCGAGTTGATACGTGAGTGAAGTGTTCCAGATTTAAAATTTAAAACTTTAAAACTTAAACTAATTTTTTTTGAAATGAAGAAAGATGTGGTTTTTCTCGTGTAAGTACTCGAGTAGCTTGCAGGTTGAACCCGAAGCAGCATTTAAAACATATTTTAAAAGTTTAAAAAAAGGGCAAGGTTTGAATTTAAATAAATTTGTTTTAAAGACTCTTATATAAATTTCTTTTATATAAGATAAGTGTTTCTTTAACATTTGTTTAAGAAGTTTGTAAAATTGTTTTAAATTTTGTTAAATTTGTAATCATTTTAAATCTTAAATTTAAAATGAAATTTAAAAGTAAATTTAAAGTAAAATGTTTCAAAAGCATTTGTAAATGATAATTAAGTCTTTGATGAGGATAATGTTATATTTTAAAGTTAAATAAGATTTAATGATTTGAAATTAATTAAATTAATATGTTAATTAAGAGTAATTAATTAATTTAATTAATTAATGATTAAGGATTAATAAATAATTAATTAAGGGTTGTAAGTTAATTAATTAGAGGTTAATTAATTCATAATTAAGGATCATTAATTAGATAATTGAATATTATAAATTAATGATTACAGATTGATTAATTAAGTAATTAAGTTGTGATTAGAAATTAATCAATCAAGTAATTAAAGATTAATTAAGTTAAGCACTTAACTAATTAAGTAATTAGAGGTGAATTAATTGGTTATTAAAAAATTAATTAATTTGTAATTAATAATGGTTAATTAAAGCATAATTACTTCGGGAGGTAATTAAAGAATTGTTAATAGTTGATGTAAAGATCATTAACTAGGGATTATGAAATAATTAATTAATTTGATTAATTTAAATTAAATAATTAGATTAGATTAATCAATTAAGGATAATCATTGTGGAAGTTAAGTATAATTACTAAATGTAATTCATAAAGTGTAATTACTTAATGAAGTAATTAATGGATAATTATTGGATGTAATTAATTGAAGAATGGAAGTAGATTTGGATTTAATTACTTTGTGTAATTAATAAAAAGGATAATTACTTGGTGGATGTAATTAAGGATTAATTACTTAGTGTAATTAATTAAAGAATTAATTAATAAAATTTATTTAGAAGTTAATTAAGTAATGTAATTAATTTAAGGGTAGTTAATTACTGAATGTGTTTAATCAAGGCTGACTAATGAATGTGATTAATTAAAAACTTAATTATTAAATGAGATTAATTAGAACAATAATTAATTAAGGAAGTAATTAAGGGATCATTAATTAACGTACTTAATGAAGTAATTAAAGGTTGACTAATTAAGGATAATTAATCAATGATGTGACTATAGAATGATTAATTAATGTAATTAATTAAGGATTAATGTAATTAATTATAGTTAATTAATTAATGAGAGTAATTAAAGGTTAATTACTGTAAATGATTAAGGATAATTAATTTTTTTAATTAATTTAAAGGCTAATTACTTAATAAAGAATAATTAATTAGGGATGATTAATTAAGATGGATAATTAAAGGATGATTAATTAATTGGTTTGTAATTAATTAATGATTAAGTAAGCAGGATTTATAGTGATGGAAGTAATTAATTTAATTTATTTTACATTAGTTAAAGATAGTGTGATTGATTAATCTTGCTTATGGTTGGTTGAATGATGATGAATGCCTTGGATTGTTTTGATATCTCTGATATGAGATATGTGTTGATCTATGATATTGGATACTTTGGTTGAATTGTGATGATATGGATTATCTATTTGTGAGATTGTGAATTATCTATCCGTGTGAATATAGATAATGAATCCAATTGTTTTAACTTTAAAACACCTTGATCTTAAAAGACGGCGTTTTGGATTTCGATGAGACCGGGATCGGGTTTCCAAATTTGGATATCTGAAAACCACATCGATCAAAATTTAAACGATAGGTCGTGAATCTCAAGTAAAGATGACGATTCAGAGTGCAAGGGTTATTGTCGTTAACTCTGAGGGTGAGTGTAGCGAGATAGTGCCTCCGGTTTCGTTCGAACACGAAACGAACTTGTATGGATTGAATTCTTTCAGAACATCGTCAAGTGGACGATGAGCATTCTAAGATAGACGTATTCTATAAAGGTAATCGTAGGCTCAAGCCTCATCCACCGAGAATGGCTAAAACAGAAAAGGTGCAGCAAGGCTAAGTGAGTCGCGCTCAAGTAGGACAAGATGTTTCCCTGTCTAGAAGTCCCCTTTTATTCGGCTGTGTGGGGCAGTTGATTGCAACAACTGCCGGGGCTGTCTTGTTCGAGAGTGTCCAGTAAGGGATGGTTCCGACCTTGTATTGCAGGGGATTTAGGGTGGGCCCTCGGTACGGTGATCTAAGCCATGTACTGTGACGGACGGTAACCCAGTAGCCCTGCCATTGATGGAAACCCATTCTTCCTACGTCCCCTTTTCAGTTTTGATTGTATAACCCACTTTGTGGCCAGTATGCTGGAATTTAATCATGTAACAATTTCAGCTATTTCTTATTTACTTGAAAACCTTAGACCCTATTATAATATCATTGGATTTCTTATCAAATATTTTGGTTATCGTAAGGTAAAAACTTTTCCGTGTTTATGTGCGGGAAGTCTTACGAGATACCTTTTGTTTTCAATGGTTTTTTAAAGTTAAGCAACTTTAACATGTTACTCACACCAGACCCATGTCTGACCCGGAGTTTATTTTCTGTTTCTTAAATTCTTGGGTACTCAAATTTTTACGAGTAGCCAAGGGATTCAGGTTAGCTTTGACGAATTATGGAGGAGATATGGAGCAGGAGCTTCAACGTTTGTGGATAAATAGTGTTTCCACTGTTTTGGTATCTTTGTGTTGTATTTGAGTTGTAATGACTAGACAGGTGTTATAACTGATTAGTTCGTGATGTATAAGCTGTGTAACTCTGATAGATGTTGTATATGATACTATGTAATGCTTATGTGATTAATATAATTTATTCGTTCCGCTGTGAGATTCAGATGTTGTTTCTTTTTTTCTTCTCTATCTTTTCTCTTTTCTATCCCTTTCTTTCTTAATGATGATGCGTCTTTCTATGGAAAGAGAGGCGGGTCATCACAGATTAACTCAATCTTCTCTGATGTCTCCCTAACCAAATCTGGACCTAAGACCAATCTGTTTCTAGTCTTTAACCAACACACAGAGAATTTTCATGGCCTTCCATACAAAGCTTCAAAAGGCGTCATTCCTATACCAGTCTGGTAACTATTATTATAATAAAACTCAACAAAATGTAATCGATCTTTCCAAGATCCACCAAAATAAAAAACACAAGCTCTCATCAAATCCTCGAGTACCCTGTTGACCCTCTCTTTTGGCCCATCCGTCTGAGGGTGATATGCGGTACTCTTCTTGGGCTTAGTGCCTAACATATCCTGTAGATTCTTTCATAATTTGCTAGTGAATAAAGCATCTCTGTCGCTGACTATGCTATTAGGAACTCCATGAAGTCTAACTATGTTTCTTCATGAACAACTTCACCAAAACAGGTGCCATCCTGGTGGACTTTACTGGAATGAAATGAGCACTCTTGGTCAATCTATCAACAATAAACCATATACTCTCACTTCCTCTCCTTGACCTTGGAAACCCATCTATAAAATCCATGGATATCGAATCTCATTTCCAAACTCGAATTTTTAGAGGCTGAAATAACCCACTCGGCTTTCGATGTTCGATCCTCACTTGTTGTCAGTTTACACACTGCCTAACCCACAAGCCAACATCCCTCTTAAGCTTCTCTTCATATCTTGATATATTTTGGTCCCTCTAGGATGAATCGTAAACTTGGATCGATGACATTCCTCAAGAACTTCTCTACTCAAGTTCTCAACATCTGGAACACATAAACTCCCCTTCTTTCTTAACCATCTTCTTTGGTCAAGATTATAATCCTTTAGATCATAGATCTCTAACCTTACCTCAAGCCTTCTAATCCTCTCAGCTAAACATGGATCTTCTCTCTACTTAGAACCTATCTTCTCGATCATCACTGGTCAAACTTTTAAACAAGACAACATGGAAGTCCCTTGACGGTAACTAGCATTAGATATTAACTTCATTCCACAATTGACCAAAGCTTCAAGATCCTTCCATTCTACTAATATACTAACACCACATTCTGATGTTTTGTACTGAGAGCATATGCTACCCTATTTCCTCTCTTAGGAGTATACTTTATGAGGAAATCATAAGCAACCAAAAACTCCAGCCACCTCTACTATCTCATATTCAAATCCTTCCGAGAGAATAAACATCTTAAAGACTTATGATTGGTAAATAACTTAAATCTCTCCCCTAAGTGATAATGCCTCCAAATCTTCAAAGAAAAAAATCACCGCAACCTACTCTAAGTCATGAGTAGGATATCTTACTTCATGCGATCTAAACTGCTTATATACGTAAGCAATGACTTTGTCTCTCAGCATCAACTTTACTTTAGTCCAGTCCCATATGCATTAGTGTATACTACCAACCCTTAGTTTCCATCTGTAACTACTAATACTGGGGCATTAGTCGACAAATGCTTTAACTTAAAGAATGCTCCCTCACATTAGTTGGACCAAACAAACTTCATTTCTTTCTCGTAAGCTTAGTCAAAGGTGCTGCTATCCGTGAGAAATCCTTGATGAATCTCCAGTAGTAGCCAGCAAGTCCAAGAAAACTTCTAATCTTGGTCACCATCTCTTGTCTCTTCCAATTGTTCATAGCTTATATATTATCTGGAATGACTAACAATCCTTTCTCTGAAACCATGACCAAGAAACTTAACCCCTTTCTTCCAAAAATGACGCTTGGAAAACTTCGCCTTTAGCTGATTCTGCCTCAGCGTCTCAAGTACAACTCTAAGATTATCTTCACGCTCTCTCTCTCATTCTTAGATTATATCAAAATGTCATCTATAAACACCAACGCAAATCTATTCAAATACTCTCGGAAGACTCGATTCATCAAATCCACAAAGAAAGTAGGTGCATTCATCAACCCGAATGGCATTACTAACCTCTCATACAAACCATATCTAGTTCGAAATGCCATCAAAGGAATGTTGTTTTCCACCACACTCAACTGATGGAACCCTATCACTAAATCCAACTAGAAAAACGCTCTAGCTCCACCCAACTGATCAAACAGATCATTAATCCTCGGCAGAGGGTACTTATTCTTTATCGTCCTTTCGTTCAGCTTACGATAGGCGATACACATCATTAACGACCTAACTGGTTTCTTTACGAATATCGTGACCACTTCTCAAGGAGAACTACTTTGTCTAATAAATTCCTTCATTCTAGTTCCACTAGTTGCACCTCCATTTTCTTCATCTCAATCAGTGTCATCCTGCTAGGTGGTCTATTCATAGGTTTAGCTCCTTCCATAAGATCTATCTGAAACTCTACAGCTCATTTAGGTAGTAGTCCTGTGACTGGCTCAAAGACATCTGCAAACTCTTTTGATGCTCGAAGCTGAATTAAATCTTCTCCCACTTCCACTGCACTTAAAAAAGCATAAATACTCTAGTCAGAATTCTCTACTGAAAATATAATTCGGTTATGACTTTTGTGGTGTCTCGAAGATATCTTCCCATCCTGCAGAATAACCTGGCCTTATACCTCCTCAACCAATCCATACCCAAAATGATTCCGAAATCTATGAAATCATAAAAATATAAACGGCATACAAATTTATGACCTAACAAATCAAGTTCTAACCGGTCATATCTCATCCCTAGAGTTGCATCCCTCCAATTGGATTTGCAACCCTTAAAGAAGTAATAAGGTATGTAGGTTCTAAGCATAACCTATCCACCGAATACCGAGATATAAATGAATGAGTTGCACCGGTTTCAAAAAGTATCCTAAGTGGTGTACTCTGAATCAAAAACGTACCTTCCATCGCAGTCTTTCCCTTATCAGCTGCATTTGGCTTAGCTGATGATCCAACAACAAAAACCTTTCCCTTGTCTGCCTTGACTAGCTCTGGACACTAGCTCTTATAATTTCTAAGTTGATCACAGTTAAAGCATTTCACATTCTTCTTGTACGCAGCCTTCTTTCCCTTTCCTGACTGGCACTCACTTGCGTAATGACCCTTCTCGTCACATTTGTAGCGAACCAAATCGTCCTTTGCCTTCTTGGAAGCACCCCCTTTCTAGGCTTCCTTCTTCTTAAAGAACTTCATCTTCTTTCCCTGAGGACCCTGGGATTCAACTGGCTTTTCTCTAGCAAAAACAACAAGCATCTCTTCATGGAAAATGGCCATCTCTACAACCACATTACAAGGTTCTCGAATATGGTTCATGGTCATTCTAACAAGCTCAGGTCTCGATCCTCGAATGAACCTTTCATTCCTTTTGACGTCAATGTCAACCATAGCATATCCATATCAAGACAACTCATCAAACTTAGCAATGTTCTCAATTACTAACATCTCTCCTTGAACTAAATCCATGAATTTCCTCATCAATGATGACTTAGCAACCTCAGACAGAAACCTCTTCTCAAACCTCCTTCTGAAATTAGTCTATGTCAGCTCTTCCTTCGAAACTCCAGCGGTCACACTATTCCACAAGTTAAGTGTCGCCTCTTGCAATTGCACAGAGGCCAGCCTCCTCTTTTTCCCATCAACCAAGCCTAGATCAGTAAAGATCCTCTCATAGTGCAACAGCCAGTTCTCAACTTCAACTGCATCCACCGTTCCAACAAATGACTTTCTACCCAAACTAGTGTAGTCTCTACTTAGCTTAGCATAGTTTTTCCTAACTGGAGCCATATGATTAGCTCCTCCAACATTACCAACAACTCCATCTTGCAAAAGATTAGATAACAACTGATACACCATCCCCGCATCTACTGGCGAATTTCCAGCACCTACATAGGCTTCAGCATTTGGATTAGCATTAGCTTGTTGACCTTCCTCCTGGTGTTAGGTCAAGCATTTCAATTTTGTTGTGGTGCTTCCTCCACCTAGATTTCCTCTTCCATTTCCTGCTTCCTTATCTTCTTTCTCGTAAATCTTCATACGAGCCTTAGTAAGATATAGAAGAATGGTCTAAGAGAGAGGGAAGCACATACTTATATATATATATATCTATGTATGTATATATATATATATATTAAATACAAGTATGTTACTATAACTTAACCCAAACCCCCATCATATTTTCAAATTCATTGGATTATGTTTCAAAAACATTTAGGTTTAACTTTCTTCTAAAGTTTCATAAACCTATGCTCTGATGCCAACTTGTAACATCCCCCTACTTAGAGGCCCAAAACTAACGGCTACGGATATTGGAGTCATCTATAGTTATTAATCTTCGGCGACCAAATACGGAAAAGTTAGATTCATTGATACACAGAAACACATGAATATAAAAAAAATTAAACTTCAAACAAAATCACATTCCATTTCAAAACATTTTCAATTTATTACATAATCCGAGAATCAAAAATCACATTCAGAGAAAATATATTTATTACAACATAAGCCATGAGTGACATATGAAGATGCCCTTTTGGATGATCAGAGTATATACGGGCAATATAACAACTTTCCATTACAAACAACATAGCAGAATCAAAGAAAGAGAACTCTAAATAGCTATCATGCCTCCTGCACGTCTTCGTTAGCCTTTTCATCTTAAGAGGTACCCGAAAGCCTCAACTTTTAAACTATTAAAAATCAATTGAGTACCCGAGAGTTTAAGGGTAAAACATAAACTTCGAGTCAATATAAAGCCTGGTATGAATAACAATCTGCCATCTCAAATCATTTAGATTTCCAATAAGATCACGCCGCTTAGCGGAACAGGTTTTCCTCTCATTAGTATCTAAAAACCTTTATAAAACCAAATACCATGCTCCTGCATCCATATGTTAAGACAATTCAAAATAGTATAGTATGATGATACTCAAAACAAATGAACTAATCCTGAATTATCTATCCCCATTCATTCTGATTATCTGTCTCAATTTTAGTTTTTAGGATAATATTAACCTATAGTTTTCATGGGCTGACTAATAACCGGTAAAATATTCAAGGACTCCTTGTCCAGTTACATAATTTTCATGGGAACACTAAGAACCTATTGGTAACTTCAATATCTTTACTCTGATCCTAGTTTTCATGGGTTGACCAAGAACCTATCGGTGACCCCAATATCTTCTCTTCTTACCCTAGTTTTCATGGGCTGACTAGGAACCTATAAACATCTATCAATATCTAAATCCGAATATAGTTTTTATGGGCTAACAACTAACATACTGACCCCTTCCAGTATCAAATCATAATTTTCATGGGCTTATTATGAACCTGTCTTTCTAACATTTTCCTTTTATACAAAGTTTTCATGGGATGACTATGAATCTATTGTCCCCTACTAATATCTTTTCCTTTACACAGTTTTCAATGGCTTATTGAGAACCTATTGGCCCCTGCCAGTATCTTTATTTTATATTTTAGCATCCGATATTCTAGTCTTCCTGACCTGTTAGATGCAATTCTACTCATTCAGGAGTTTAATCGATATATATTCACTACTGGGTTAACCTAGCTGGTTATTCTGCCTTTTCCCCAAAATACATTTATTGGATTTAAAACAGTGTGAAAATATTTATATGTGAAGAAGTAAAAAATATTATATAGTTATACCACTCCCGTGAGTATAATATAAAACACGGTTAATCCCTTTAGCCTGTTATTATTTTTTCAAGGAAAGCTTCGAATCAAAAGCATTACGAAACTCCTTTTATTTATCCATGGATTTACATTTTAAAAATGAGTTTGTGTTATAAAACCTTTCGACACCTTCAAAACCTAGCTTTCGACCTCATAAGATGATCTCCTTCGGAAGCATTAAATTCTATCTTCAAAACATTAGGCTCCTGCCTTTTAATTCTTTAAAATCTTCCTTTCTTAACCTTTTGATTATGTTAAAGTATTAGCATTTAACTCTAGAAGCAAAGCTTCGAAACCAGTTGAAAGTACCCCTTTCGACACCGGTGGAAGTAACCTTTCCCAAATCATTGAAAGTCCCCCCTTCCGAAACCACTGGGTTTATACTTAAAATATTATTTGGGTCAAAGTGAATACAGGCGAAAGCATCCCTTTCAAAATCATCCTTTATCATTTATAAATACATTGGGGAAACATGATGGCGTAGGCACCATCTCTTTCGAAAGCATAAAAACATCTGGGTAAAGTAATGGAAAGTTAGCATCGAAACCCCTTTCGAAAACATTGCCTTCGAACCCTAACCCCTTTTGAAAGCTACAGGAAGTGGCTCTAATTTATAAAACAAAGTAGCTTTCGACAGCATTGATATCTTCAATACCATCGAAACGCTAAAGAATGGCAGTAAGGTTTCGACTAGGTCGGAATCCCTTCTTTCAAAAGCCTTTCATAAGTAAAGGAACTCGTTCGAAAGAAAACTTAAATTAATGGCAACCCTTTCAAAACCTTTTAAAACCTCTGTAAAAACCCTATGCTTCGATCCTACGAAGGCTTAAACAAAAAAAGCATGCGCTTTTCTTTTAAAAACCAACCAAGGTTTCGACCCCTTTGGAAACCATGCTTTCTACACTTAACCTTTCGTATGTCTCTAATCCACTGCGTACCATCTTCTGATACCTTGTGTATTGATTTCGGCATTGTAGGTTTCTACTAGGTTGAAGGCTGAAGCTTCTATGTCGAAAGGTACTTCCCAAAGTAGGAGGAACCCTCTTTTCTGAGTAAAATGGGTTAATACAACTTAAAGCAAACTTTTCCCTAAGTTGTTTGTAAAGAACATAGTTAGACTGCATGGAGTTTCTAGTAGTATAGTTTGACAGAGATGCTATGTTCACTAACAAATTCTAGAAGAATCTATAGGAGGTGATAGCACCAAGCTTAACATGAGTACTATGTATCACACTCAAACAGATGGGTATATAGAGAGAATCAATAAAGTACCCGAGGATATATTGGATTTTTGTGGATCATAGAAGGATTATGTGACTTCCCATATTTCGGAAGGTTTAAATCGACAATAATCTACACATGTCCGACTTAAACAATCCAGAATATAGATAATCATTGAGGTAAATTAAGAAAAATAAGAAAAGAAGGAGAAAACAAACCCAGAATCTCGCAGCGGAACGATAAATATAATAATCACATAATCAGTTCATGAGCTGTTTATATTATACATTTGATTATAATCTATACAACATTTATCAGAACATTAGGGATAAATAAATAATGCAACAGAATAGCATGATGCAGAGAATAATAATAGTAATAACATACCAAATCTTCATCTTCGTTCTCCAGAAAATGATCTTCATTGCGCTAAAAACTCAGGGCTGACCCGAGAGTAATGAAAAGACAAAACAGTCGATTCAGGACTAAAATATTCTTATGTGTGTCAGATCGGTACCACATATAACATGAGTGCTGTAGCGTCGGAGATGTTTACAGTGTTTCACATCTCCTATCCAGCATATACCATGCCTGTAATAACTCAAGAGATGTTACGAGATTTTCCACCTCTTAAGAATCCGTCAAAATATTTATATGTAGTAGAATGCTACATATATAATGTCTAGTCAATAAAATGAATATGTTTCTTAGCGTTAAGGCTTTATACTGATTCCCTTTAAAGCATTTTCCAGTAATGGCATACGGTTTGCATTTGACACCATCAGTAGCACGTTGGTAGTAAGTGATGTGCCGTGATATGACAACACTAAATCAAAATCGTAGGGGTCTCAAATAAGAATAAAAGTATGACAAGGCACGTGAGACATGCCCAAGGTAGGATGCTACTAGTTTACCTTTCCCAGCTGGTGGTAACCCATAACGGCCCACCGCGTCTAACATTCCAAAAATCCGTAGGTGCGCACCAGTCAATAACACTGTCATGGTAGTAATACGAAGAAGTGTGTCTGCTAGAGGTAGCTAACCTCATTGGCCAGTACGACTCCTGTTTTAGTCATTTCAAATTGACATAAGTGCCATGCAAATCCATCAAAGTTCTCTTTTTCAAATCCAGCAAACGACGCCAAATCAAACCACTTCGTTCTGGAGTCTCCTTTGTGTAAACAGTTGCTAAAGTGGTTCCAATATTGACAGCGAGTATGCCAATAAGAGACTCCGGTTTTTTAACAACCAAACACCGTTCACACATCTTTTGGTACTTTTATGTTTCGAAAATAGATCGTACTTAATATCAAAATATCATATTCACCTCAAAATCAAATTCATTTCGAAATCATCATGTTTGCTCAAAATATACTATTTCACTTCAAAATCATTTTTGCCTTAATATCTAAATTTCAGTTCCAATTCAAAATTGCTTCGAATTTCCATTTGGATTATAACTTCAATTTAACCCAATTCGTATTTAAATCAACATTTTAAACATAAACCATCAAGGCTTTTGACCAGTTTGAATTTAGAAAATAGTTTGAAATTTTAAATTGTTTAAAATAGTTAAAATAGTTTGATATAAAATGATTTAAGTATTTGAACTATTTTATAAAATAAAATAGTTTAGAAATCAAAATAATTGAATATTTTAAAAAGATATATTTAAATAGTTTATACTAAAATAATTTATATGAAAATAGTTTTAAAGTCAAAGTGATTCGATTCCAAATTCTCCAATTCAAATCACTTTCAATTTCCATTCCAATTTCATTAATTCAATTCCGAATTCAAGTCGAGTTCTACTTCGATCCCAGTTTCAATTCAAATAAATTCGATTTTGACTTAATTCAATTTCGCTTCCAATTCCAATTGATTTCAATTCCAACTTGAATAAATTTCAATTCAATTCTCAATTTCAAAGCATTTCAATTCATACCAATTTCGAGCTTGATTTTCAAAGTATCGATTTAAATCATTTAAATCAAATTTAACTTCGATGTTCGATTCAATGTCCAAATCTTTATAATAATTCAATTTCGAGCTCAGCTTTTGAAATATCGATTTAAATTACTTTTAACTAGCAATATCCAAAGTTCGAATAAAAAATCCAATCTTTTAAAAAAAATCAATTTCTGAAATTCAAATCATATTTTGATTATAACTTCAAAATCTCAACTTTGATTATTTAAACAATCCATGTTACCATATTTAAATTTCAACATTTCGAGCTCAAGTTCGAAAATAATTCTATTTCCAAAAATTTGATTTTTTTACTTATTTAAATCAAATCATTTAAATAATTTCAATTTAAATATCTAAAATCGTTTAATTTAACCAATCTGGTGTCCATATATAATTTTCTACCCTATGGCCAAGTGGCAAGTTACCTCAATTTAATTTCAGAGATGGATATATATATCATTTCAATACAAAATTAATGTCATAGGTATATATCATTTCAACCTATTTTTTAATTTATTCAAAATAATTCGATTTGCAGTTTTATATACTGTAAATAAATTATAGGGTGATAACAGGCTATATATAAAATAAATAAACGTCCAAACCATCCAAATATCAATCAATAGCATCCATCACAATTAACATTTCCAAAACAGTCAATATATCACAGTAATCAACCAATATTTAATAGTTGGGAATTTAACTAGCAATTTAATTTCCATTTCAAATTTGAACTATCAATTCAAATTCCTATCATTTTAATTCCTATCAATTTAAATGTCAGTTAAATTTACCAAATAATAGTCAATAAATTTAAATAACTTCACGATATAATTTACGAACGCAAAAATTATTTCAGTACATCGTGAGCATTATAAAACACTCACCTTTTATTTGAAACTAAAAATATTTTTAGCTTTAAATAAACTCAAAATAGATTTCATTGCGTAGTCGACACAGATACGATTTTAGTGCAATTCATTTCATCTAGAACGGACCTCGTATGTAGGAGTTACGATTTAATAAGCATTATGATTTAATTAAATGAAAATTAACAAAAAAAATAAAATAAAAAATCCAAACCGTTACCTCTCCCCCTCTCTTCCACTCTTGGCCTTATCATCTCGATCTCGGGATGACGTCTCCCAAGTCGACATCACCCTCTTCACAACATTCCCGCAGCTCTCCCTCTTCGTTCTTCCTGCTCGCATGCTGCTGCACTTTGTTTTTTTCGAAATCAACGATCACCGCACCACGTCCAGGTGAACCGCCACCACCTACGATGCACCCCATTTGGTATTGCAAGCGGCGTACTTCCAGATCGAGGAACCCTAATCCCAAAACTGCCACCTCGTCAAGTCGCCAGTAGTTCACCGTGGTAGTTGCCGCCCTTAATTCGCCTCTGGTCATCACGCGCACTTCCCCCTTCTAGATCAAAATCATCACTACAATTTTCTTTTTGTATGCTAAATCGAAATGAGATGGAGAGGATGGCATGGGGTAGACAATATAGGGCATGGTGTACGAATGGTTTAGGAAGATAGAAAATATATAATATTTAATTAGAAAATAACTCGCCTGTTGACCCATGAAATCCGGAACTACAAACCAAGCGTGCCAACCAACATTCCTAATATTTTACCCCCATTCCAAACACAATGGAACTAATCTCAAGGCCTAATTCGATCGTATGCAGAAGATAGCTTTCCAAATCAATTTATTTTAGTTAAATTTTGAAAATAAATTCAACGGGTTTCAAGCTCGCACGGCCAAAAGACAAGTCCGATCGCGATGAAACTTGAAATCCTACAATAATTCACTATTACAGATCCGATGAAACTGGTCGTCAAAATCTGAGACAGTGGCCAAAATGGCTATATTTTACTCGTCAATAAAAATATAAAATTTCCAATTTCTATTTATTCACCTTTAAATTCAATTTTAAAAGTAAATGATCTTCATTCTTGTTTAAATAAAATTTAAATCAATTTCCATTATCATTTTTATTCACATTAATTAAAGATTCAATTATTTAAATAATTCCAATGTTAAGCTTAAAAGATTTAATTTTCAATAAATCGCCATTAATAAATGATTCATCACTTATTAACAATCATTTTATTATTATCTAAATAGTTATTCAATTACAGCCGTCGATTATGACTCATTCAATAAATAGAATTTTCATTTCAATAGTTGTTATTGTCTAAATCTTCGGAATTTAGCATTTCAAATTTTTAATCAAGTTAATATTCAATGACTTACATATAAGAACATTAAATTTTATTTCTAACCATTTTAATTCAATAATTAGATTAAATTTAATAATTTAAAATAGTTAAAATTGTGGGCCGTTACATTCTCCCCCACTCAAAACTTTTCGTTCTCGAAAAGAGGCTAAGTTTGGAATTTAACGTTTGATATATTTTTGTCAAAATAATCGACTTATAAATAATTAAAATCTTACTTATAAAGCCATTATTATGTGCTCGCCACACCAGTTCGATATTGGTTTGCGGAAATTACTTATAAAACAAGTTATAATAAAACAAGTTATAAAAAATTTCTTAAAACTTCAAAAAATTTCTAACAACCAAATTTATGAAAAAATTCGGCAGTGTCTTCTTTGCGTGGCTCGATTGGAATTTTTTACAAACAATATATAACCCAAATATACATCTCATCTCAACGATGAGCCATCCCATGGGAAAAATATAAAAGCGTAGTATGTAATCCGAGATATGTACCTTATTATTACTAATACGAGCGAGTTCACTCGTATTAAGCAAGCAAAAGCAACAAAACGCACAATCGAGCTCCAAAAGCGAGCATACGCCCTCCGTACCGACTAAACACTCAATAGCGCATGAGAACATGTATATGGAAAGAGAAGTCAATATATAACATAACTATACAACAACATATAGAAAACATAGCCATGCAATGAAAGAAACATCCAAATAACCATATCCATGCAAGTTTTATTTATAACCATACTATTGCTCAATGTCAACACTTTAATTCATACATTTCCATTTCTATTAACTTCCAATTGATTCATTTTCCATTTATTCATATTTGTTTATTTACATTGAATTGGCTTATATTCAATTTCATTTGTTTCCAATTGATTTACATTTATTTCACTTGTTATGTCAACATCTTCTATTTACATTTGATTTATTTACATTTGTTTATATTCCATTTTACTTATTTTATATTTAGTTACAGTTAATTTAATCACATTTAACTTATTTGATTTCAATTATTTCACTTACTAACATTCATTTCATGTTGACATCTAATTGATTTGCTTTCATTTTATTCACATCTCATCCATCCACGTTCACTTACTTCCAATTGATTTAATTCATTCGTTTCAATTGGTATTTCATTCATTTAAATTTTGTTATGCTGACATTCACTTCCATTTATTTTGAATTGATTCACATTCACTTATTTACATTCATTGAAATCAAATTTCTCTTACATTCAATGATTAAAGTTACTACATTCAATTTTACTTTACAACTTAAGTTTATTTTCATTTCGAATCAAATTCTATTTTATTTAACTCATTTTGTTAATTTATTCCCTTAATGGATTTTTGTTTGTTCATTTTCATTAACTTCCCTTAAGTTAAATAAAACCTCACAATTCATTTTACTAGTTTATTTCATTGATTCCATTTATTTAACTCTGCTTTATTAAATTAAATTCCATAACATTAACTAAGTGTATAATATTTACTATAACAACTTAAATTTCATTTATATTTATAAATTTTAAATTTATTTGCACATTTTATTACTTACACTCATTTACTTTTATTCAATTTCTTTCACAATTCAAATTGCATTTCATTTTATAATCCAAGTTGTATTCATTCTATCAATTCATATTATAGCTTAAGTGGAATTAATTCACTTTACTAATTTATCTAGTTTCATTCAAATCCAATTCAATTTATTTAATATTAAGTTAAACTTCATTTCATTTTAATCCATTACTCGGTTTTTCAACATTATTTGAGTTAAATTTTCCTTATCCTTTCTTATCATTCACTTCAACAAAATTTAAATTTGTTTTAAGCTTAATATTTCTCAAATTTATAAGTTATACCAACTTACTCATTTTATTTTATTATTTTATCTAATTCATTTCAAATACAATTAATTTTTATTTAAGATTTATTGAGTTATACTTCAATGTATTTACTTTATTTCACTAACTCAATTTATTCACATTTCTCAAGTTAATTCTTTTATTCATTTATAGAATTCAAATTTTCTTTGTTTGCTTAACCAAAAATATTCAGCAGTTTCAAATTTTAATTTTACTTTTCTGTTCAAATCTATAAGTTATAAATTTATTGTTATCTACATAAGTTCAAATTATCAAATCATACTTGGGATATTTTTCCACCATAAAACTTGTTTTAACCGGAAATAAACTTCTTTTGGTAGCAATTCTCACTCAGGAACTCGAAAATGAATATTAGCGATGAAGTAGTTATACCCAAAATTATTTTCCAACGACTAAAGTGAGTTCAATGCTTTTATTTCGTTCATATATCCTTTCGTATATTTTCTATACAAAACTCTTCTAAATAATATTACGATTAATTTTGAAAGCTTTGAAAACAATTTTGAAAGCAACAGGTTTTAAATTCAAAATTTCTCGACTTTTAAATCCTTAATTTATAAGACATATTATAAATATACTTATATAATCTCATTACCATATTATGAAAATATTCGATTTTACATCTTAGTTCGTGTAAACAATTCTTATTGTAGTTGGATTTCAATTCAATTTAATTATCGAACATTTCGTGAACTAAAATTCACAAAATATTCATTTTATTTTAATTCAACCAATAATCGATGATAACTAAATATTTTCGTCTCCTAACAACAATTTCATTAAAATTATCATTTTTTATATAAAATATAATTTAGACAAATTATTACATTTACCCTATTTAAAACAATATTATGTCAACTTGCCTCGTTTAAGTGTTTAGAAACCCTTATCGATAACACGACGTCTCACGCATCGACCGGAATTCATAAACAACTTAATGGATAAGTAAACACAATATAAAACTTTTTATAAAACTAATAAGTATGCTCTCTCATATATTTACACTCAAACAAACTCATTCTAGGGTATTTCTACCCGATCTCTAATGAGTCAAACCCCATAAAGCTAAGTTATCGCTAAACCAAACTCTGATACTAACTGTGACGGCCCACATTTCAGAAGGTTTAAGTCGACAATAATCCACACGTGTCTGACTTAAACAATCCGAAATATAGAGAATCAATAGGATTAATTAAGAAAAATAAAAAAAGAAGGAGAAAACAAAGAAAGAATCTCACAGCGGAACGACAATATAATAATCAAATAAACAATTCATGAAGCAGTTTATATTATACATTTGGTTATAATCTATACAACATTTATGAGAGTTATATATATACATACACACACATCAGGGATAAATAAATAATGCAGCGGAATAGCATGATGCAGAGAATAATAATAGTAATAATATACCAAATCTTCATCTTCGTTCTCTAGAAAATGATCTTCATTGCGCTAAAAAACTCAAGGCTAACCCGAGAGTAATGAAAAGACAAAACAGTTGATTCAGGACTAAAATATTCTTATGTGAGTCAAATCGATATCACATATAACATGAGTGTCGTAGCATCGGAGATGTTTACCGGGTTTCACATATCTTATCCAGTGTATAACGTAAGTGCAATAACTTAAGAGATGTTGCAGGATTTTCCATCTCTTAAGGATCCGCCAAAATATTTATATGTAGTATACGCTATTATAATGTCTAATCAATAGAATAAATATTTTTCTTAGCATTAAGGCTTTACATGAATCCCCATTAACACGTTTTTAAGCATTGGCGTACAATTGGCATTTGACACCACCAGTAGCACGTCGTTAGTCAATGATGCGCCGTGATACTTTAGCATTGAACCAAAATCGTAGGGGCCTTGTATAAGGATAAAAGTACGACAAGGAACGTGAGACAATGTTTAAGGTAGGATACTACTAGTTTACCATTCCTTGCTGGTGGTAACCCCTAAAAGCCCACTGCGTCCAACACTCCCAAAATCCAAGGCTGCGCATCAATCAATAACAATGTCATGATAGTGATACGAATAATTTTTTCCGCTAGAAGTAACTGACCTCACTGGCCGGTACGGCTCCTGTTTTAGTCATTTCAAATTGAAACAAGTGTCAGGCAAATCCATCATCATTCTCTTTCTTGAAATCCAACAAACGACGCCAAATCAAACTACCTCGTTTTGGAGTCTCCTGCGTGTACACGGTTGTTAAAGTGGTTCCAATATTGACAGAGAGTATGCCAATAAGAGGCCCAGGTCTCTTAACAACCAAATGTTGTTTTACACAACGGTTGGTACTTTCATATTTCGGAAGCAGTTCGTACTTGATATCAAAATATCATATTTTCTTTAAAATCAAATTCCTTTCGAAATCATCATATTTACTCAAAATACACTATTTCACTTCCAAATCATTTTCGCCTTAATATCTCGATTTCAGTTCCAATTCAAAATTGCTTCGAATTTCCATTTGGGTTATAACTTCAATTTAACCCAATTCATATTTATATCAATGATTTAAACATAAACGTTCCTACTTTTGGCCAATTTGAATTTAGAAAATAGTTTGAAAATTTTAAATTGTTTAAAATAGTTTAAATATTTAAAATAGTTTGATATAAAATGATTTATGTATTTAAAATGTTTTATAAATAAAATAATTTGAAAATCAAAATAATTTGAATATTTTAAAAAGATATATTTAAATAGTTTATAATAAAATAATTTGTATGATAATAGTTCCAAAGTCAAAGTGATTCAATTCCAAATTCTCCAGTTCAAATCACTTTCAATTTTCATTCCAATTTCATTAATTCAATTCCGATTTCAAGTCGAATTCTACTTCGATCCCAATTTCAATTCAAGTAAATTTGATTTGATTTCGATTTAATTCAACTTCGCTTCCAATTCTAATTGATTTCAATTTCAATTCCAACTTGAATAAATTTCAATTCAATTCTTAATTTCAAGCCATTTTAATTCATATCAGTTTCGAACTTTTTTTTCAAAGTATCTATTTAAATCAAATTTAACTTCGATATTCAAATCAATGTCCAAATCTTTAAAATAATTCAATTCGGAGCTCAACTTTTGAAATATCGATTTAAATTACATTTAACTAGCAATATCCAAAGTTCGAATAAAAAACCCAATCTTTTAAAACAAATCAATTTTTAAAATTCAACAACTTCGATTATTTAAACAATCCTTGTTACCAAATTTAAATTCAATATTTCGAGTTCAAGTTCCAAAATAATTCGATTTCTATAAATTTGATTTTTACTTCTTTAAATCAAATCATTTAAATAATTTCAAGTCAAAATTCTTAAATCACTTAATTTAGCCAATCCGGTGTCCGTATATAATTTTCTACCCTATGGCCAAGTGATCAGTTATCTCAATTTAATTTCAGGGATGGATATATATCATTTCAATCCTTAGTAAATGTCATAGATATATATCATTTCAACCTATTTCTTAATTTATTCGAAATATTCCGATTTATAGTTTTATTTACTGTAGATAAATTACAGGGTGATACCATGACATATATAAAATAAATAAACATCCAAATCATCCAAATATCAATTAATAGCATCCACCACAATCAACATTCCCAAAACAGTCGATATATCAAAATAATTAACCAATATTCAATAATTGGGAATTTAACTAGCAATTTAATTTCCGTTTCAAATTTGAACTATTAATTCAAATTCTTATCATTTTAATTCCTATCTATTTAAATGTCAGTTAATTTTACCAAATAATGGTAAGTAAATTTAAATCACTTCACGATAAAATTTAACTAACATAAAAATTATTTCAGTACGTCGTGAAAGTTACAAAACACTCACCTATTATTTGAAACTGAAAATATTTTTAGCTTCAAATAAATTCCAAATTGATTCCATTGTGTACACAAAACCGATACGATTCCAATGCAATTTGTTTCATCTAGAATGGACCTCGTATGAAGGAGTTATGATTTAATAAGCATTACGATTTAATTAAATGAAAACTAGCGAAATAAAATAAAAATTCCAAACTGTTACCTCTCTGCCTCTCTTCCACTCTCGGCCTTATCATTTTGATCCTCGATCGACATCTCCCAAGTTGACATTGCCCTCTGCACAACGTTGCCGTAGCTATCCCTCTTCGTTCTTCCAACTCGCACGCTGCTACACTTTGTTTTTTCAAAATAAACAATCGCTGCACCACGTCCAGGCGAACCATCGCCGACTACGACGCCTCCCATCGCCATCATGCGCGGCGTGCTTCCAGGTCGAGGAACCCTAATCCTAAAACCGCCACCTCGTCTGGTCGCCAGCAATTCACAGCAGTAGTTGTCGCCTTTGCTCCGCCTTTGGTCATCGCGCGCCCTTGTCCGATATTCCTAATGTTTTACCTCCATTTCGAGCATAATGGAACTTATCTTGATGCATAATTCGATCATACGTATAAGGTAGCTTTTCAAAATCAATTTATTTTAATCAAATTCTGAAAATAAATTTAACATGGTTCAAGCTCGCACTACCAAACGACAAGTTCGATCATGACGAAACTTGAAATCCCATAATAATTCACCATTATGGATCCGATGAAACTGGTTTCATCAAAATCCGAGACAGTGGTCAAAATGGCTATAATTTACTCGTCAATAAAAATATAAAAAATTTTATTTCTATTTATTCACCTTTAACTTAAATTTTAAAAGTAAACGATCTTCATTCTTGTGTAAATAAATTTTAAATCAGTTTCTGATATCATTTTTATTCACATTAATTCAAGATTCAATTATTTAAATAATTCCAATATTAAATTTAAATGATTTAATTCTCAATAAATCACCATTAATAAATAATTCACCACTTATTAACAATCATTTTATTATTATTTAAATAATTCAACATTCATTATTCAATTACAGACATCGATTACAACTCTTTCAATAAACAGAATTTTCATTTCAATAGTTGTTATTGCCAAAATCTTCGAAATTTACTATTTCAAATTTTTATTCAAGTTAGCATTCAATGACTTACGTAAAAAACATTAAATTTTATTTCTAACCATTTTAATTCAATAATTACATTAAATTTAATAATTTAAATAGTTGAAATTAAGGGTCATTATAGATCATCTATATTTGGTTGATTTTTCCTATAATAATAGTTATCAGACTAGTATAGGAATGATATCGTTCGAAGATTTTTATGGAAGACCATGCAAATCACCTTCATGTTTGGTTGGAAATTGGAGACAGATTAGTCTTAGGTCCTAATTTGGTTAAAAAGACGTCAGAAAAGATTAAGTTAATCCATGGAAGGATAAAAAAAGCTCAGTCCAAATAGACGAGTTACGCAGACAAGTGGCATAAAGACCTAGAATTCTCAGTCGAATATAAGGTTTTCTTTATGGTATCACCTATGAAAGGTGTGATGCTATTTTGAAAACCGTGGAAGTTAGCCCCAAGATATGTATGACCATTCTAGATTATAGAGTTGATTGGAAACCTTGCATACAGAGTAGATCTAAAAAGCAGTATGGCATGTGTCCATAACGTATTTCATGTGTCTCATCTTCGCTAGTATGTGTACGATCCAGAGACTACTCCCCCTCCTATAAGGTTGGAAGACTTAATAGTAGAGCCTAATTTGAATTTTGTAAGATAACTAGTTAGGGTTGTAGCTAGAGATGAGAAAAGATTAAGGAACAAGACAGTCGGGTTGGTGAAAGTTCAATGGAGCAACAACGAGAAGGACTGTACTTGGGAGACAAATGACATGATTAAAGATACTTATCCTAATATACTTTGAGGGTATGTTTATATCAGATTTACATAGAAAGTTGCTAGTCAGATAGGCTAGTATAATTGTTATGGTTTTTAAGAGTTGTTACAAATGATATGCTATGCTTAGCATTTAGTCCTTACTGAATTTTGAGGATGAAATTCTTTAGAGGGAGCCTGTAGCATTCCTAAATCTTGATAACATTATTCAGAAAATTTAATTAGATAAATTAAATAGAATAATGATGATAAGGGGATTGATATTTGAATAAATTATATATAGAGTCGTGCTTAATAATAAACTAAATGGGCTTAAATTGGTTTATAAGCTATTCAAATTTACACATGGGCATATTAGTAAATAGCCATTTCATTATACATGGCTATAATCCTTTGCAACTGCCCATTCACATTTCATTTCTCATTTTCACAAACACAAAATTATAAATCTAAGATAGATCCGGCCATTAATAAGGATGAAGGATTCAATCTAAAGCTAAGGATCAAAGGCTAGGAAGGATTAATCAACAACTAATCTCAAAATTCTTAACATACCTAAGGTGAATAATAATTTTATACCATCTCTATTTTGTTCTATGATTATATGTTTTTGGATTTATGATTAAATTTGTTTTTATGTTGATATAGATGATGATGACATGCTTGAACTATATTATGTTTGATTTATTTCAATTCATCCACATATGAAATTTCATGGTTTGGATGCAAAACCAAGATTCTATGATTTTAGAATGCCATGGAAAAATTTTATGTTAAGTAAAACATGCTTTTGGAGGTGGGTTTAAATTTTCAGAATTTTCCAAGCTATGGAAAATTTATTGTGAATTTCTAAAGGAAATGGGTTTAAAATTTATTTCCAGAATTTCAGGAAGAAATTAGGTCTGAAATTTTAATATGTTTGATTATATGACGAAAGAGATTTTCTATGATTTTTGGGGATTTTTCCTAGTTGATTAATTTGAGACAATAAATTAATGTAAAAGAGGGACTTTTTTGTAAATGTTGTTTTTTTAAATGGAAGGGCTTAAACTTTATAATTTCTTTGGTTTAGATCTGATTAAATGCGGCAGTTTTATTTGTAAAGTATTTGAAAAGTTTTGAGGCAACCAATCAAAGATTTACAAATAGGCAAGTAGTAACAAAGCAATTACTAAAAGTGGCTAAATTTTAACCTTTAATTCAGAAAAGTTGGTTCCGCCTCAAATAGCCATACGTTCCAACTTCATTGACTTCGCGCCATCCCAATCGAAATCGACATAGTCGAAACCCACATAGTTGAAACCAATACGTAAGGTATCACTTAGATGGTGCATGGTGGATTGGAAGGATGTCGGAAGCCATGGTGTCAAAAGGATTGCTTCCAATGGGATCGAAACCTTTTTTGTTTTCAAAAGTTAAGTTTTTGCCTTGCCTTACTTAAAACTTTCGACATAGTCGGAATATATGCTTTTGAAAGGGTTTTCATAAATAGATTTCGAAGAAGGTTGCTATACTATGTAAAAGTGTTAGCTTTTGAAGTGATACCTTTCTCCTTAAATAAGTGCTTTCGAAAGGATTGGTTTCGACCAAGTCAAAACCCAGCCGCTAATCTTCCTTTTGGTTGTATTGAAGCCATCAATGATTCGAAGGGTTATCTTTGTTTTACCTAAGCTAAGTTACATCCTAAATGCTTTCGAAAGGAGTTAAGCGTTTCGAAGGCAATGGAGTGGAAGAGGGTTTCACCTCTATCCTTTGAATTTATAAATTTAAAGATTGTTGCTTTCGACTAGATGGTTTCAACACCATAAACTTTTCCCTAAATAATTTTGTAAGGATTTTGAAAGAGGTACTTCCATACATAATCACTTAGACCTAAAAGCCGTTTTTAAATAGTGAACTCACTACTTTCGAAAGGGATACTTTCATATGTTTTGAAGCTATATTTAAAGGATGTTTTAACACCATCGAAAGGTATGTTTGGTTTTGAAAGAGAATATTTATCAAGGGCTTCGAAAGGTAAGTTTATTATGTTTCGAAAATAAGTTTTTGCTTTCGATGAAAATCATCAAGAGGTTTCGAACGAGATGTTTTAAGAACATAAACCCAATCTCAATTTAAAGGAATAACCATGGCAAAAGCAAATAAAAGGTTTTGAAATGAAGAAGTTTTCATTTATCATAAGAGTTAAAGGGTTTAACGAGGATTTGTGTGTATATGTGTGTGTGTGTGTGTGTGATTCAAGGATGACAAACCATAGGTGTTGGTATTATTTTGTTGTTATGATTACTTCTTCATGTATTTGCTCACATTGTAACTAACCTATAACGGTATTTTAGGGAAAGGGCAAAATAACCAGTTAGGTTGACCCAGTAGTGAATATAACTTAAGGGAAGTTAAGATCTTAATTAAATATATTAGCAGGGGCCAATAGGTTCGTACTAAGCCCAAAAAAAATAACAAAAGATATTGGCAGGGGACAATAGATTCATAGTCCGCCCATGAAAACTATGATTGATATTAGCAGGGGCCAATAAATTTGTAGTTAGCCCACGAAAACTATATCTGAATTAAGATATTGACAGTTAGTCAATAGGTTCTTAGTTAGCCCATGAAAACTAGGATAATAGACAAAGATATTAGAGAAACCAATAAATTCTTAGTGATCCCATGAAAACTACGAAATTGGATAGATAGCCCATAAACATTTAAAAGATTAATAGTTAGCCTAGAAACTATAATTGAGACAGATAGTCAGAATGAATGGGGATGAGTAATCTAGATTTGATTTACTTGTTTTTCATATCATCATAATGTTTTTGAAATATTATGTTTTAATCACTGTCGATTCAGGAGCATAGTATATGGTTTTGTAAATGTTTTAGGATACCAGTGAGGAGAAAACCCATTCTGCTAAATGGTGTGTCTCACTAGATATCTAAATGGTTTGAGACGGTAGATTATTATTCATATCGGGCTTTATATCCGACTCGAAGTTTTTGTTTTTCCCTTAAACTCTCGGGTACTTAATTGATATTGAATAGGTTAAGAGTTAACGTTTACAAGTGTTCTCTTAAACGAATAAAGCTTCCAGGATGTGTATGAGGCAAGCTGGTTATTAGAGTTCTTTTATTTCCGTTGTGTGTGTTTGATTGTAAAGACAAATGTTTTAATGCCTTATTATATATACTCCGATCATCAAGCGGGCATCTTCATATGTCGCTCTTGGCGTATTTTGTATTAATTATATGTTATCTGAACGTGGTCTATGTACTGGAATTATGTAATGAATATGAAATATTTCAAAATGGAATGTGGACTTGGTTACTGTTTTTAAAATCTTTCCATATTCATAAGTTTCTGTGTATCAATGAATCTAACACCACCGTATTTGGTCGTCGAGGATTAATAACTATGAATGACTGCAGCTTCCATAGTCATTAGTTTTGGGCCTCCAAGTAGGGGGATGTTACAGGCAATCACTCCGAAGGAACCAAGTTAGCAAAAAAAGGTACCGAGAAACGGTTACTACTAGCCCACGACACTTCATGCGGGAGAGTTTATGAGAAGATGCAACAAATGTCAAAGGATTACATGTATCTCCAAACAACCATTCCATGAGCCCATCCCCCTAGCTAGCCCATGGTCATTTGACATATGGGCATAGATTTAATTGATCCACTTCCTATGTCAAAGGGTAGCGAAGTACACTATAGTGGCAACTAACTACTTCACAAAATGGGTAGAGAAGGAACCCCTAACTACGATCACCATGAAGAATATGGTCACTTTTTGGTAAGAAGCGTAGTATCTAGGTTCAGGATCCCCCTTAAAATAATTTTTGATAATGGGACTTAGTTTGAAAGCAGGAAATTTTTAGAGCTCCATGAAAAGATTGGCATAATTAAAAGTTTCTCCTCTGTTCCCCTTACAAGCAAATGGGCAGTTTGAAGCAACAAACAAAACTATTAAGAAGCTATTTAACTAAAGACTGTAGAAGGCATAAGAAGTAAGAGGAGGAATTATCTTTAGTACTATGGGCATGTAGTACCTTAACAAGGTCTCCAACTGTCCATACCCCTTTTTCCTTGACCTACGGATAAGAAGCTAGCTCCACGTCGAATTAGAAGTCCCATCACACAGAAAATATCATACATAACAAAGAAGAATAGAAAGATGAAAGAAGCTGTTCTCGATCTCATTCAAGAAAAAAGAGATGAGGCAACAACTATATCCGTCACGTACCGACAAAGGAGGACAAAACGCTACAATGTTAGGCTTAAGGAAAGGAAATTCTATAAAGGAGATCTAGTACTGCAAGGAGTAATGGCCAATATAAAGACCCAATGGATGGAGCTCTGGGCCCAAATTGGAAAGATCCACTAATTATAGCAAAAGTTTTCACAAATAGGGCATACCGACTATCAAAACCTGATGGAAATCTAGTTCCAGAACTTGGAACCCAAAGCACCTTAAGCCTTATTTTGTATGATCTATGTTACTTATGTAACAAACATTGTAAGTATTATGGACAGTAGTAATACAATGAACTAGACATAAGGATACTGAATGGTCCAAACTAATATAAAAAATTTCCCTATATTAATTTCTCTAACATAGCAAATACTTACATTGGATATAAGGATATTAAACGACCTGAACCAATATAAAAAACCATGCGTATGAATTGAAAAGGTCGTAAATACTGAACTTCACAACCAAAAAACAATCGCCTCCAAAAAGCGAAGCAGACCGTACCAAGTGCACAAACATAAAACTGCCCCCAACAGTGGGGTAGGTCATTCCAAGCATGCAGCAAAATATGCATGTCAAAAGCTCAATTCAGAAAACGTGAACTATGCAAGGAACTAAGCAAAAATGGAATGAAGAGATGATACATGGAATGCAAAACAACTTACAAATCCGGTACAATTCTAGAAAACAACAAAAGACTTGTCATGTAAATGCAAAAAAATCGAGGGTTTACTAATATTTACTGAAGTCAACTCACGTCTGCATGAATATTTGCATCTACATACACATCACAAGTAAAGATAATATTATTATCACATATAATTACATCAAAATTTAAGCTCGGTACTTTGGAACTTAAAGAAACAAATTTTTTTACGACCCTAAACAACCTTTAAAGGAGTCTTCAGTGAGGTCTGTGGTCGTCCAAGGAAGAACAATTACCAGAATTGCTCCTTATTTGAGGAGCAGGAATCATGTCCTATTTGTAGTAATTCCTTAGTTCGTAGAATTTGACCTTGTAGAAATCCTTTTAGTCTTATTTCAACTTTTTCCACTGAGAAACAACTTGAGGATCAACCCTCGGAGGAGGTGCGGAGCTGCACCAGGCCCTAACACGACGTTAGGAGATAAGGACGCAATAGGATTGTCTTCCACACTGGTTTGCTTACCAATTAGAAAATAAAATACTTTAAAATTTTCATTTTATACCTCGATCTTATTTTCATATAAAGCCTTATATACACTTTCAGTATCTTTCAAAAATCCCTCCATTTCAATAATCTAGGTCAGAGCGGATTTAGGCTTTCCTTCCATGTCAAGAATCTCTAGGCCTTGATCGAAAGGGGTGGACCGAAAATTAAGCAAGCTCAAATAGACAAAATTACAAGGAAATGTGATCAAGTAGGGTACTCACAAGAAACCTACACTTTATCGCAAAATAATAATAACTAACATAGTACCTTCGTGAAATCTAAAGCAACCAAAAAGTACTCTACAACGTAAATTTAATAAAAGTGTCGTAAGCTATAAAACCACTAAACATTGTGATAAAACACCTAAGGTATGTTGGCTAAGGGAGGAACAGTGTCAATGCGGACGGTCTTTCTTGGATCATAACTGGGACCTGCCCAATGATACAACGGATCTTTAGTGGTTGCTTCAAAACATATTGTATAACCAAGGAAGCTTAGATCAAGCAAGGGGAAGAGATAACAAAAGAATATCCATGGCGCACTGCAAGGTGATCCATGCCATCTTACTTTTAGCCTTCTCCTATTTAAGTTTTTCTGTGAGGGCAACAATCTTGTCTAGCCTAGGTTCACCTATGGGTGCTGCCACCGCACTGGAGGCAGCCTAGGCTTCGTGCAAAGAATCCTCAAGCTCATAGATCCCAAGTACAGCTTCCTTTCCCATTTTTTATAAAGCATCAATCAGTTCAGCCCTAGTTTCTTGGTATTTCTAGACAAATCACCAAAGTATTTAAGGGCATCTGCTATCTACACTTTACATTGAGAGTGAGAAGGCGCTTTCGGCCCCAATTGTGTCGTTTGATATTTGTAGTGTGCTTCAATCTGTCTAAGTTTTCTCTAAAATAGAAGTTCCACTTCTGTTTTGCATTCATTTACCAAGGAAGGGTCCATATCCAAGGGCGGAGTCGGAGCCGCGTCCGAATTAGACCCTTCTACTTCCTTTCCAACTTTAATACCCTCCTTCTCTTCAATTTGTGGGCAATTTGAGCAAACAAATGCTATATAGTTTTATTCAGCTTCGTTAACTCTGCCTCATAAACAACTCCATAAAGTGCTTCACCATCTTTTAAGGATTATTGTAGTTCATTCAACTTTGATTCAACAGCCTCGACCCCTATATGATTGATATTGATGATCCAACACATCTTTTGCTTCTTTAAGCTCCAAAAGGGCTTCCTTCAAGTCTTTCTAAAGCCTTTCATTGGTAAGTGTCAGATAGATATTCTCCTCTTTCAAGGCCGTAGTGGGAGTCATGGTTGCAACCATGTAGGTTGATATAATCATGATTCCATGTAGGTAACTGAATACTATAGTAGCGGATCTAGGTAGTTTAGCCCTAGGCTCCTAGAGTAGGTAAGGTAGCCGTCTATCTCCCTTCTGGTTCTACGCGGATTGGTAGATAAGTACATATTATTTATAGAGCTCACCAAAATATTAGAGTGGATCCTGGTGAATAACCCAGGTGCTCTTGGAGATGGCAGACAAACATGTTATGGTTTGACTGGATGGCATAACCTAGATATTATGATATTATTGGATGGTGTAACCCATACTCCATTACTATTTATTTCCATATGAGGGGAAGAGACTATACCCTTGATGTGTTATATGTCCAGAGTATAGTGAATTCTCATATCTTTTATTATATATAATTCTTTAATAGGTGACCTATATTTCTGTATTTTAAATTATTGCTGATTTTTATTATTGGGATTAATAGATATATTCGGGCAATGTTTTATGCAAGCTTGATTATACTTGGTGGTATCACCCTATAGATGATTTCTGGATTTTTTATTGATTTTAGATCTGGAGGATTCGCCTATTTGATAATATTTTGTGATTTTCTTGACTTGATTTATATGGGTGATGACATCTTTATGCTTGGTATTGTGGTTGTTGCTATTTTGTTATACTGTTGTTTTGCATGCCACCACTATTATACTATTTATATTCTACATCTATATATGAGTTTAGCACTAGATTTAGATATAATCGAGCCCATGTATTATTTATGTAGTACTTAGGTTAGTCCGAGAAATTTCAGGTACAGGGATGATGAGACCATCCTATGTTGTCTGGACATAGAGGAGACTAGGATGTTGTGTTATTACATATCATTTAAGTATTATATAGTTTCATATATGCATATTCCGGTGTTGTAAATTGGACATATCTTGTATATTTATGTATTATATATTATCATTGTGGTTGACTCTTTGATCTCGGATATTTCTGTATATTGTATATTGTTCTATCCTGGAGGCGCACGTTTTTATTGCTTTATGCCAATACTTTGTACATATAAGTGAGCTATTATTTTGATGTTTAAATACGCACCAGTGTTAGCCCAAGGGAATATTCACCTGTGTACCCCATATAGCTTCATTCTCATATTATCTAATAGAATTACCTAGTAATACTCTTAGATAGTACGGTATAGAGGCGGGGTATTTATAAATTTTACATGCCTTATTCGCAAAAGCTCTGCATTGTTTTAAAATTTCATAACTGATAGCTTATTGCTTGGTTACTTCATGCATTATCACCTCTTTGTACTATGTTTGTTTAACCATATATCTAATTTTCATACACTTATATCCTTGCATACTCGTATTAACTACTTGTTTGGTGGTTCTAACAACCACATTAATCATTTTATATTTATTCATACTTGCCACCATTTGAATTATGATGGTATAAGATGTGAAGATCTATTTTCAAAAACTCCATATGCTTATGGAGTTGTAAAGCTCTCACCTATAACTTTCACATTGCATGCTCATATACATTATCCTTCTGAAAAGTATAACAAGTTTTAACTCTTGCCACCTATGGACTTACATTCCTTCTTATTTGGACACTACCTTGACATACATCTAGTTACTTGTATGTTTAAATCCTTAATAGCTTTACTTTTCATTCTTAACTTAGGATGATTCCTTTAGCATTAGGAAATTTATGCAAATCGCTGTCATTACATTATTGTAGATTTCATGGCTGGAGATAAGAAAACAATTTCCAATGAAGCATCAAAGTTGCCTGAACATTCCAAGCATACGAGTTCCTCCGAAGAAAAGATTTACACTTCTCATCAGTCTTATTTTAGAAAATAGGAAGACACTGACTCTGTTCTCTACCTCTTTGGAACTTCTGTGGTTAAGATAATGGTTCCGGGTCCAAATGACCGAATCAACACTCCCTCCGAATGGTTTTTTGCATTTACTCCCCTTTGTATCTATCATTCATGTTATCTACCTTTCAATCCCTTTATTCGCAAGGTTCTGGTCAAGGCCTATATTCAACTGACCCCTGGCTCCTGTAGTTATATCAATTTCTTGTTTATTCTATTCAAAGAGCTTAACGTGGAAGAATCTACTCCTCTTATTATTTTCTCTTTATTTACGCTTCAAAGAACGAATAACAAGGCTGAGGGATCTATCCACTATCTCAACTCCGTTGATAGTAGAATGATTGACTCTGTTAACAAGCCTCGAGACTAGATTCATCAGTGTTTTTTCATAAAATGTATTCTCTAAACATTACGGGAAGATTATCAACTTCGAGTACGGATTCATACTAGGTCTATTTTTACTCAATGTTTGGATTAATTTTGTCGACTTACGTTTTTATATGATGAATTTCAACTACTGATTCAAAACATCAATCCTCGAGTCCTGGCCAAGATACCTAGTTTTAGAGCCTTGTTCTCAAGGAGTCGACTACGACTTATTAAAGAGAAGTTAAAGAAAAATTCTTTGATTTTTCCTACCAATCGAATTTTGGACAAACCCCCGATGATGAAAAGGAAAAAGATAATCCACCGACCCTTGTTGTTAACAAGCTAGACACATTCTCTAAAAATTCACCAGTTCAGCGCCCCAAGACCGAAAGTCTTGGATATTCTATAGGTTTCGTTTCTTATTCTCCTTTCTTTTTATGATGAAATTCATTGTTCAAGCGCCTTTCCTTCATAAATAGGTCCTTCCAACATACATATTGTATGTATAGATGCCTTACCACATTCTAAGGGTGTTTTTGAGTTGGACGCTTAATTCAATCTAAAATCGAATGTTGTTCGATTTTAGATGGAACTAAAAAGCTTCGGCGATAATTGGAATTTCGGTGAGTACAACTCACCTTTTTGATTAACCAGTATGATATATAGTTAATAAAAATTATTTATTGCCTCCTCGGATGTTGAATTTGCAGGTCGTTTGGTTTGGATAAATTACCATTTTTGAAAATGAATAATGTACAAAGTGATAAAATAATACTGATTTAAAATAATTACGCTGTTTAAATAATAACGTAGTTAATTTAAGCATACTTCTTTGGTGTTATCTATTTGGCCAAATAAACACCGTCTAAAAAATAAGTGGAAGAGTTTTATTTGAACAACATTTATTTAGTAGAATAAATTGTCGTTCTGCTATTATATTAATTTGGACATTCAATTAAGTGCCAGTTGATTAATGCTGGATATGTTATCTGCTCAATTGATTGTTAATTATGGATTTGGTTTACATGTATGCATGCTTATGTGAATACCTGTAATTTAACTTGAGAAGTTAAATTGAATTTAGTGGAAGCTTGTTTAAGTACCATTAGGGTCGCCGAGCCTCATTCTGGATTTGGAAAGTTATGGATTTAAATCAACTTTAAATTTTATAATTTGAAGTAGAATGTTTTATTAAATTATTATTTTAATATAGCCTTTGTTTAAGTTCTATTTTACAAAGTCTTTTGTAAAATTATTTCTTTAGTAAAGTTAATTATCATATTTATAATGTTTAAAAATTAATTATTTTATTAATGTTGTTTAAAGATGATTAATTACTTATCAAGGTTGTTTAAAGATAATAAACTATTTTATTATTGATTATTTTAAACTAGTTAATCTTCGTATTAAAAATGTAGTTTAAAGTTAATTAAATATATCTTTGAAAGCCGTTAAAGTTATTTTATTATAATTATTAAAAAAATTAAAGTTAATTATTATATTATTTAAAAGGTTTTAAAAAGTCAAATATTATATTATTTAAAGTTTATTATTATGTTATTTAAAAGTGTTTTAAATTTATCATTATGATGTTAAAGTTTTCATTTATTATAATTAAATAGTACATTGTTTATAAAAGGGATTAATTTATAAAAAGGAATTATTTAAAGGACTTTATAATTTTGAAAGAGGTTTGGAATTTGAAAAGAAATTGGGTTTTGAATGAATTTGGAAAAGAGCTTTATAAATGGTTTAGCGATTTGAAAGGAAAGTTTAATAAATGGGTTTTTATAGATTTATAAAAGAGTAATTTTATAAATAAAACTTAGAGATTTATAATGGAGATTTATAAAGAAGCTTTATAAATAAATTTGGAGATTTATAAAGGAGATTTTTTTTTTGGAATGAGAATTATAAGAAGGATTGGTCTTTGGGTTTTAATATCCCTGTTTTAATAACATTAGAGTTTGATTATTTTAATATGATTTTGAAATAGAAAATCTTTCTATGTATTTGGTGTATGTACTTATATCATTTTATAAGTATATGGAAAAGTTTTCAAGTTTTGAAAGTGAAATGATTTGTGAATATACTTATACTATTGAGATAAGTATATGGTTATAGTTTCTAAGTATCGAAAATATAGTGTTTTATGAATATACTGATCCTATTAGGATAATATAAGGAAGTGGTTTCCAAGTATTTAATAGTCATTTTTATTAATGGAAGATTACTTTATGAGGCTTACTGGTTTCCATAGGAAATGTAATCTCTGTTTGGAATGTTTGTTTGTTTGATAGTTAAATAACGACTATCAAATATTGGCCTAAATATAGAATCCTACTTAATTTTGGTGGTGCAGAAATATTCCCTACTCAACATCGAAATATTTTAACACAGGAAATATCTAGGAGAAACACAAGGATTATATGGTAAAGTTATCATCGGTGGTGGTATACTGTATGTATAAACTCGTTTTGTTTTTCTTGGACAAACGATGAGGAGATCTGTCCCCATAAACAGTTAGGGGGTAATCCCCGTTCTTCTGTACTGTCTGATTATTTCTAAAAGAATATGTATTGAGCATTCCAAAAAATCGTCGATTGGTTTTTGGAGGGCCTTGTAAGCGGGGGAGTGTACTCATAAGAGATGACTTGTACCGTACCCACTCCAAAAACCATATAAGTATTCTACGGAAGAGTTTTGTAATCTATTAAGATTTTGAGATCCATGCGTGATTCCGAGACCCATTGGAGGGTGAGAATCCGTGTGTGATTTCGAGATCTGTTTTGGATGTTGGAGTCCATGTGTGATTCTGAGACTCACCAAGTTATTGGAATCCGTGTGTGATTCCGAGGTCTTTATAAAGATGTGAGGATTCTTGTGTGATTTTGAGGCCCATTGGGGGTATGGGAATCCATGTGTGATTTCAAGATCTCTGTTGAGATGTGGGAACCCATGTGTGGTTTCGAGGCTTGTTGAGGTATTGGAATCCATGTGTGATTCTATGATCTGTTCAGTTGATGTTGCGTTAGCTGGAATGATGAACGTAGCCTTACCAACGGTAATGACTAAAACCAAAGATATGATGCATGGCCAGGGGTTTGGCTAATCTATAAGGGTACATTCGTCTCTTTCCTAGAGTTACAAACAGTTGTTATGCATGTATGGAGTGATGCACTCGGCTTGATAGTTTTTAGGGCTAGCTATGCAATTCCTATTGTACATAAGTTGGGATGCATAACTCTGATTCTTGTATAGGAGGACCGTTCTCGAAGTACCGAGGGCACCTCCATGGAATCATACACAATTAGCGAACATGCCTTAGCGATTTTTGATTATACACCTAGATTGTTGTGATGTACACTCATAAGCATCATAGTTACTTGATTATTGATATTCTCTCCCTTAGACATTACTATAATATCACTAGATTTTCAAATATAAATTGTTTGGTTATCGCAAGGTGAAAACTCGTTTGTATTTTTGTACAGCATGGTCTTATGATATATGCTTTACTTTGAAAGGTTTTATAACATTAAAAATCCATTTGAAGTATGTTTCTCACATCAGTTTACCAAAATGATCCGGGTATTATTTTGTAATAATGCTTGCGTCAGACCGAGTATATTTACAGATTTTCTTTGGAGCTCAGGAGATGAGCAGGATGCCCAAGACATATCTACGTATTTCTTTATTTTCCACTGCGTTGGTAGTTTGTGTTTACCAGCAATTTATGAGGATAGATTGTTATAACTATTTAGGCTGGTTATTAATTTAGTGTACTATGATTGATGTATGTGTATTACAGTTTTTCTTTGTGTAAAGATCTTTTGTATATTATATCTTACTCATTACGATGTGAGATTCTTTCTTTTCTTTCGTTTCCCTCTAACGATTTGTCTTTCCATCACTTGGATGCTCGACATGTGAATATCGTGGTCATATTAGTGTCGGCTTCTGAAGGTCGAAAAGGCGGGTTGTTATGGTTGGTATAAGAGCTTAGGTTGAGTGAACACATAGGCTTTGGTGCGGTCTACTCATTTGAGATACGGTAAGCGAGACACTAGGATGATTTTGAGGGTATTATATTTAGAGTGCATATTTTTCGATGCTACAAAATGTTTTATATTCTGTTGATGTATCAGTTGAGTGATTTATGGATTCTGGTCGAGGCATGCGATGCTACGGTATCAATAGGAATTTTCTAAATACTTGAATAAGGAAAATTGACATAGTATTGTTTTAAAGTTGGTAAATGAAATAATTTTACCAAAATTTTATGTTTTTCATGTAAAGGAATATTTTTCATAAACTAAGTATATTTATTAATGGTGTGTTGTTTGTTAGGAAATGATAATATTCAATTATTATCATTTATGGTTTGATTAGTCATGCTCACCTAGTTAGGAGCATTGGCTATAGTTTGTTGATTGAGTATTTGTACCCGACTAATTTATGAGCACTAACTATTATGGTTGATTTCGGGCAGTTGTATCCTTTTCACTACAGGGGTTGGGTAAGTAGTAATAGTGGGTACACTGAAATGAACACCTTGTGAATTCAATTTCACATTTTGACTATAAGGCATTTTGTGGTGATGTTGGGTTAAAATTTAACTTTAATAAAGGTTGTTTAGTATAACGTAAATAAAGATATCCATTTTTGAAGTGATTTTCTATAAAGAAGTGAAAAATATATACGTATAATTTATAAAGGCGGTTTATAGGAAAAAAAGATTTAAGCTAAGAATTTAAGAATTTAAACCCCGGTGTTTTTGGAAATGGTTTTTCAAAGTTTTGGAAGAAATAATAATAGTATTATTTGGAAGCATATTTTTGAATAGAAATATTTAAAAATATTTTGAAGAAGACTGAAAATACTGAACTCGATTCAATCACTGAAAAACAATTTCGGTGATAACTACAGCATCATCGGTACTCATTTTCGAGTTTCTAAGTGAGGGATTACTACCATAGTATTTTGCTTTAGAGTTGTTTAGATAAAACAAATTTTATTTCAAACTTTGAAAGTGTGGTCTGATATACAAAAAAGGTATGTATATATTATTTATTTCAAAAGAAGTTGAAACAAAATTGGTCGTTTAAATTTTGAAATTTTCGGATAAGTGGTATTATAGACTCTTGTATCCTATTCATTAGGATAGTTTGGTATAAGCTTCTCATTTTGAGATTTGTTTAATACTTTTCATTTATTGAAATGAAATGGAATTTCTGATGATTTTGGACAGTCGGGACTCCGGAATGGATATTGAAATTTAAGCTAAGTGCTTCTGTTGAAATTATAAGAAGATAAGTTTTTGTAACTTACAAATTTGAGAAATGGTAAGTTAAACAAATTTTGAATTTTTTTGGACATTTTGGTTAGTAAAAACGAATCCAAAATTATATGTATACCTTTAGGATATTGGGGAGTATTATACGAGTATTAACTTAAGTTGTGAAATACCTATCCCCTAAAACAATGTTTTATGGGGATAGTCTAAAATGAATTGAGCATGAGTTGGGATGTTATTAAATATAATTGAGTGTGAAATTAAATTTTAAAGTGGTGATAAACATAAGTCGTGTCTTATAAGATGTTTATAAACTTAAGTAAAAATATTATAAAATGGTTCGTAAATATATTTTAGTATTAAACGAAATATACTATTGGTGAAAGTAATTGTGATTTTAAATGAATGTGAATAAAAAGAAAATTGATATAGTTAAGAAACCAATTGGATAAATAAATACATAAGTTGTATGTAGATCATTTTATTCATATAAATGTTTTAACCAGTTTCGAGTACATGATTTCGAGGTGATTTACACCGGTCCGAGCTAGGATTTTTCGCTCGATTCTTGACGGCGAACACTGGATATGGATTTTTGATTTGATTCCATAGCTTTATATTATAGCACGTTGTTATGCAAGGAGAACGGAGATTACTAATCTAGGAACCAGATAGGACTACGCACTAGGAAAGTCGAGTAAGCGATACTAGTTCAGAAGTGAAATTTGAGTGATTGAGTGAGCGATTAGATTTGATATTACGTATGGATGATATATGCACATCGTATAGACTTAAAAAAATTTATGTTTGAAACTGCAAAATGTAAAATTTTATGGTTATGAGTTATATGGTTGCATATTATTTGTAAGTGGGATGCAGATTCAAGGAAGTAAATGCTAGTTTGATGCTTTTGGTTTCATGAATAGAGTTGTTAGCCCAACAAATAGATACGTGTTTATAATATTCTTTGGTTTGATGGTTTTATGACCCAGTTATAGGAGGTTGCTTGGCTTTTGTTTTCTTTTTTTGGATTGGGCCCATAGTGGCGATTTGTAGTTTTCTGATTGAGCCACGCAAAGGGGACGCTGCCAAAAAATTTCGTAAATTTAAAGACTTAGAGATTAAATCATCCATTTCACTAATTGGTTTTGAAAAGTTTAAGGGTTGGAGGCATTTTTATTTCCTTAGAAATTTCGGGGATGAAATTCTTTTAAGGGGGAAGAATGTAGCAACCTGAATTTTGGTCATTTGATTTGAATATTTAATTTATTTAAATATTGAATAATTAGTTTTTGAAAGTCTTAAACTTGAAATAAATTATAGAGATTATTTAAAATGTTTGAATTGTGAATAAATATTTGAATAGTGATTTGAATATCAGGATTTTTAAAGTAAATATAAATTTAAGGGGCTTATGGTCTTACTTAACTCATTATAATTAATAAATAATAACAATAATTCATTTTTTTAAACTTATTTGAAGTAATAAATGGTTTGAATAATTAATCAGAAAAAATTTAATATAACGACTCAATTTTTATTGTCGTATTTTTAGTTTAATTTATTTGATTTTTCCAAAAATTTTAAATTGGAAAATATTAAAATTATCGTTTGATGATTTTCCGACAAATGGTGGTGTTTTTGTGATTTTTGATAAATCAATAACCTATGTATATTTTGTTTGGAGTTGCGTCGCTATTCTGAGCATGACCGTATTTTTGTTTTGACGTTTGTAGCCCATACGCAAATGAAATTTTATCCGATGAAATGCCGAAGTTTGCAAATTAAATTTTACTCAACTCTTATCTCCAGCGCACAATTCTATCGCATCTGCTCTTTCTCATTTCAAAATCAAGACCGACAATATCATTATCATTTCTCTTCCTCTCTTTTCTTCTAAGTTTACAGTGAAACAAAAAATTTCTTCTTCTTTTTTTGATTGAAAATTTTTAAAGAGAAGGAAAAATGATTTTTTTGGATTAAAAACTAAGTTAGGTAAAATTTACAATTTTTTTTTATTTTGGATTTTTGTTTTTAAATTATGCATGAACTAATGCAACTAAATGAATGCAAAGGACTTAATTACAGTTTTCTGTCCTTAGTAGCTCCTAACCCAAATTGTATAATCACACTGTCTTAAGTCAACAAAAATATTTCTCAGCCAGGTAACGGACAGGGGTTATCGGTGCACCATGAATCACCGTAGCAATGCAACTGAAGGTTTAAGAATCTTCATAGGAACAACCATTATAATATTTACGAATCACCGTAATTTTTATAACTGGTTATTACTCTGCCGTAGCCTAGACACTAAGAAATAAAATTATTCAAAGAAAATAAACGTGAAGATACAATTAAGGCCTATATGAGCTCGCAATACTCTTAAGTCGAATGTCTAAACTTTATTATTAGTCAAATTCTACGATGAAATGCGTATGTGGGCTAAGGAAAGGGTTATGGAATACCTCACCTTATGTTAATTGGGATATTGCCCTTAGAAAATAAAACAAGATGAGATGATGTAAAACAGAAATTAAACAGGAATTTACAATGCAACTAAAATGAAGTTTGTTTTTGTTTTTGGATTTTGAATTTTTTTATATATAAATGAAAATGCAAGAAACCAACAATGCAATTTAAATAAAAACAAGGGAAAATGGCACGATACCAGAGCGTGCAAAATTATTAGTAATTTATTTTTAAGCAGCGACTTTTTTATGCAAACAAACAGTTTTTTTTAGCAAGCACTTCTGCCACCTGCAACCTGAAAATTTAGAACAAGATATATACAATTGCTATATATATATATATATATATATATATATATATATATATATATCAAAGAATAAATTAAATCAAAACAAAACAAATCGAAAATCAAATAAATTTTAACTTTTTTTAGACTAAAACAAATGGAAAACAAAACAAATGAAACAAAATGACCAAAAAAAATGACAACAATACATACAATTGCAATTACATAAATAGATTTTTTTTTTTCTTTTCTTTTGTTGTTTTTTTTAATTGAAGTTAAAAGAAAAATGTAAACAAACCAAATATTTCTTTTCTTTCTTTTTAAATGAAGAGTTCAGCCCAACTCACAAGCCCACCAGCAGAAGAAAAAAAAATTAAACGATTCCTAAAATTCTAAATTCTCAAATCGAAACAATTCCCATATTCCAAAATTATAGCGACAACATGAGAATCAATGTATAGGAATCAAAATAGAAATCAAAATTGCCAATTATAAAACAAAATCGCAAACACTTGTTCGATACGGGCGCTCGATTTAGGAGACAGGTTTTGTCAGAGAGGTTGTAGTGTAGGGTTGCAGCTATTTGGGTGAAGGCAAATTATGGCCGCGGATGATTTCTGGTGGCGGATTCTAATGGTTGTCGAGGGAGGCGATGTCGTGAATTGCGGTGGTTTCTTGGCTGAGTTGTGGGTTGCAGTTGAAGGTGTTCTCGTTCGTGATATGGTCGGCAATCGCTGTGATTGTTCAATTTGGGTCAGTTGGGGATGGTGACTGGAGGGGTGAGCAGCGGGGATTTTGTTGAGCACATAAGTGCAGATGGTAAGAGAAAATGCTGTTTGAAGTAAAGGTGCTGTTCCGGGTATAAGTTTGGCAGAGAAGGTAAGTGGTAATGTTTGGTATGTAGCTGTCAGTTGTATGTTGGTACGTGCACGGGGTTGTAGTGGGTTTGGGGATGAGATGTGGCTGGAATTGATCAGGAGATGGTTTGGGGTTTTCCTGGTGGATGAAATGATGGGAGAAGTGGGTATGTACCGTATGTTTACTGTGTAGGGGCAGTTATGCAGTGTGGAGGTGCTGTTACGATGTTGGCTGGAGGAAGTGATGCTTGCAGGTAGGAATGACAAAGGTCAGTGGTTCAGGTCAGTAGCAGGGAGGGTGTTTGATGGATGATTGAAGTAAGAAGCAGAAGAGGATGTTGCACTGCAAAAGAGGAATGAGTGGTTGTGGAAGGAGTTGTTGTTTGTAGTTGCAGTAGAGTGAAGTCACTGAAAAGTTGATGGTGATATGTTGTGATGGTGTGGTTTGGGTCGCACTGGTTGACAGTGGATTTTGTATGTGTCCGAGGAGGTTTGGAAAGGAACAGTGATTGGGTAGTAAGAAGCAGTAGTGTTGAGGGGGGAAAATTGTTGTGGTATGTGGTCTAAGATTGTGGTTGATGACTGAAAGCAGTGTGGAAGTGATGGGTGGTTATGGTGAATGCTGTGGTTGTGGCACTGATGTGAATGCAAGATAGTTGCTGGAGGAGGAAGTGATGTTAGAGGATGTGCAATCAGTTTATGTATGACTAAGGAGTGGTGGTTGTATTTTGGTGCACAGTGCACAGCAGTTGATGTGCATGGTGATGAGTCTAGGTTGAAGGCTGAAGTGCTTGATGATATGGGATGTTGGTGGTATGTGTTGGTGTAGCAAGTTGAAATGGTGTTGTTGCAGTTTTTCACAGTTTGTAGCAGAGGAGTTGTTTAATGACTGTTGTGATATGTATGGTAGTATGGAATGTATGGTAGCGAGATGTAGGTGATGAAATGAGGGGGTAGAGGCCAGTATGGAATGTAGGAAGATGGTTGATTATAAGCAGGGAGTTGATATGTAGATGTAAGGAGAGTGTGCAAGTATGTTATGAATGTGGATGTGACTGGGGCAATGGACAGTGGGTATGTAACAGTGGCAATGGGGTATGTTGAAACTTGTAAAATGCAAATAAAATGAAATGGAATAAAAAAGAAATTTCCTTTTCAAATGAAATTGTGTATATTTTTTTTTTAAAGAGAAATGCAAATGCAAATGACACTAGAAAACAAGCACGGAAGTAAAATGCAAGCACGAACCATACAAACACATAATTTTTTTTAATGAAATACAAAACAAACGCACAAAATCAATAAAAAATAATTTGAAGAATTGAAAAGAAAATCAAACCAATTCCCCAGCAACAGCGCCAAAAACTTGTTTAACAGCAAATTTTCTATCGAATTAGAAAATCGCCAATAAATTTCAAATTAAATTTAACTGCAAGCGCATGACATACAAAAGTTAATGCGTGTCGAGTGCGGATCGATCCGCAGGGAATTGTTAGATTTTAAACTTTTCTAATCAATCAAATTAAATCAAGAGTGGACATTGTTTTGAAAACTAGAAAGCTAAGCAAATGTTGAGATTAAAAACTATGTGATTAAAATTCAATTTAGAGGCAAATCTACTTTTTTTTTTATTTTTCACATAAATCAACATAAAATCAAGTGATGATTTTTTTTCTCTAAGTAGGATTAGTTATGTATCTATGATAAGCATGGCCTATTTGAATTATTAATTAACACAAATCAAACCATCAAACTAAAATACAAGTCTAGTCCTATTTTTTCAATTATCATGAAACAAGGCATAGAAAATGAAACCAAAATCTAGTTTAAGCATGATCTATTTACTATTAGTTAGTAATATAGATCATCAAATTTTGATTAAAACTCCACTTTATTGTCATGATCATATTTTAGATGAAAATGAAATTGTGATTAATGAGATAAGCATAGAATATTTGTTATGAACAAGGTGGGCTATCAAATTCAACATAAAACACAAACAAGCATAAACATTCATTTCTCATGAAGCACAAAAGAGATCATATATAGAAAATTATGTCAAATCTACATGATAAAAGAAAACTTCATTACCTCTAAATTTTAGAGATTTAGCCTCTCATTTGTGTTATCATTTTAACACATAGAGATTTCAACATTAAAATTAAAATAAAGTAGAAAATAAACAAAGAAAAAGAAGATTAACTATTAGAAGGAAATGAACTAAACTAGTGCATAAATGTAAATCTAACTATGAACATGAAATGAAAGAAAGCATAAGAATAAAAATGAGCATAAAAGTAAAGAAACACAAGTAGAAAAGAAATAGGCTAGGAAGTCATTTTTATTTCATGAAACATAGAGCTCACAACTTGCATTTTCTTATTTCAAAGAGTAGAAGATATTTACATTTACATAAGAGAGCTATTTATACATGCATAAAACCCTAATTCAATTTTTAGGGTGCTTCCTAAAATGTCCTTTAGGAAGTGTGGCCACCAAGTAACCATTAGCCACTAATTAATCCATCATTTAATGTGCATGAAACTTTAACCTCCACTTAGTTGTCCATTAGCTTCTATTTGTAGATTTAGGTAAGTGGGTGGGGTTCTCCATGATCATGAACTTAAATTATTCCCTCTTCATTCCTTTGTATTCCTTTGTGCATGCATATATCTTCATGAATCACTCTTCCATATGCATTAAAATTTCCTATAAAAATCATAAAAAATGTCCAAGTAAAAATTCTCAAGTTGACACATGCACAAAAACGACCATTTTGCCCCTGAATGAAGAAGAATATACGATGATTTGAAAATAATTGAATTTTCGTTTTAAACATTTTAAAATTCCCAAATATTGTATTTATTTAAATAAAAATAGATAAAATATGGATGTAAATATATGCACATTTAAGTGCACATCATCTAATAATCAGGCTTTGGTACCACTTGTAGGATCGAATTAATCCTAGATGGAGAGTGAATAGGGTCTACAAAAAATTCACAGATAAATATAAATAGCAGCATAGATAATAACAGAGTAAATGTGAAAATAAAAACGACATACATATTTACCCAGCTTCGGCAAACCCGCTTACTGCTACCTCCAATATTTCTACTAGAATTAAATAAACGATCGCTTATAGAACCATAAACTTGCAATTATCGCTTACCTATTTGTTCTTTCCTGATGCTCAAAACCCTGCCACAACTTAGCCACCAGTTGCGAATTCTCGAACTACACATCATAATTCGTACATAGTTAAAAACTAGAGTTTTTTCAAAGTTAAAAGAAAATTACAATTAATAAAAGTAGAAACCCTATATACAAATCTAATTCAATTCTTCTCAAGAGAAAGTAAACAACGGCCCAAATAAAATATGCGTTCGCCCCACTTTATCTTGAACTCGTATCTCTTTTTAGTCCATGTCGTCCGTTCATCTTTCTCTTCATTCTTCAAAATTAAGGTTCCTTTATTGAAGCCACCACTTGAATTTGTGATTCGAATTGCCTACTTCTTCTCCGACACCTACGTTTTTTGTTTAGTTGTAATTTAAAGATCCGACTGCGTTAATGAGTCGATCAGTTCTTCAACTGTTGCTTCAGTAAGATTTTGAATTTTTGGTTAATTAAATTATATTGATATGAACTCGAATCATGTAATGCCGATGATAACATGGGTTTGTATAGGGTTTGATTCTCTATATTTTCATTTGCATATTTCGATTTGAACTTGTCAGAACCTTTTCTTTTTACGTTGATTTTGATCGAATGGCTTTGATGTTTTCTAACTTGCTCATTTGTGATATATATTCGAATATACTATGTGTGTGTGTATTCACATATAGTTTAACACTTATTGATTTTCTAAATTTCTCCTTACTTGGTCAATCTTACTACGTTGTTTGAATTATGTTTCTTGACTAAAACTGTCTCGGCCTTGCTTTCTTTTATGAACTGCGATTGTATTGATTTCAAACTTCGTACTTTTATCTCCTGATCCATGATTGATTGCTTCTCTATTTTCTGATCTGCGCGTCCTCTTTAAATCACTTTGGATGATGCCTTTTTTGATTCATACTTGCTGTTAGATCATTGCTGCTACATATGTTTATGTGTGCATGACGTTGTTTACACTTTGTTGTCTTGTACCTATGTCCTTGAGTCTGGTTTCACTTTATCACCTTGTTTTCATTGTTGCCTAACAACATGCGATTGACATTCCATGTATATAGATATATAGATATACATTTATATATGTGTGAACTGTACCATTATATATGTGGTTCATGTTTCTTGTATCTCAACCATTGTGTTTCTTATGATGCTACCTTTAGTTTGGTTTGAATATGCCTATATGTATGATGTTCATTACTCATTCATGTGCTTGTGTCTTTACTTGTTTGTGCACTTCTGCTGTTCAAAATTGATGCACTCTGTTGCTCTAGCTTTGAGTTGGTTTTGGACTTGTTATGATGTATGTCTTTGGTTCGAAACATATCCTTGTGCTTCACTTTGCTGCATCCATTGAGTTGCTCATTTTTGTATGTGCATTAAGTTTGTATGCCTGTTTGTACATGTCCATATTTCTGAACAGTTGTTCCTTGTTATGGCTATGCATGTTTACGTTAGCCTGGCTATTCTTGTGACTTGTGTGCTTCTACCTTGCATGAGTTGACCATGTGCGGCCAGGTTGTGATACTTAGACTGTTTTGCTACCTTGTATACTTGGTGGTTTTCCTAGTTTTCATATGTGCACCGTAATTGAGCCTAATGAGGCTTAGGCTTGACCTTGTGCACACTTGCACTATGTTGAGCCTTCGGGCTTGACCTTTGTAGTTATCCATGAGATATAATCGACTCTCGATCTTGTGATATTCACAGTGATAAGCAATGCATATCATAAGTTATACGTGCACACATATATATATTTGTCCCTGGCTAGAATATGAAAACAAACAACCCAAATAACTGTAGACATGTTGAATCGTAATTTTATTTTCGCAATTTTGGTTTGTTTCTTTTCACATTTCACCCTGTTGTTTTTTTGACAGGTATATTGAATGACAAGACGCATGCTGGAGCAAGGAGATTGCAAATCAAGATCGAGTGTGAGTGAGTTGATTTTGTATACGAGAGTGTATAGAAATGTTGTATATATGAGAGGGACAGTGAAAGTTAGATTGTATTTGAAAATGTAAATATAATGGAAGCAAAATGTCTACGATTTGAATTTGAAATAAAATATTTGTTCAAATAAAATTCTGATTCAATCATTTTATTCTGCAAATATTTATTTAATTCTATGAAATTGCAATAGTACTATAACAATTACCTTTCATGAATATATATATATATATATATATGTTCATTATCATCAAACAAAAATCATAAACCATTGTATTCTACACCTTTTTTATGAAAAGTTATAGTGTTATGAAGTTAAAGTTACAGCAAGTTAAAGTAGTACCAACAATCAATGATGAACGATAAAGTACCCTGGGGATAATAAATTAAGAGGAAAAAGGAACGACGCAAGAACAAAAGTTTACTTAAGCTAAAGCATAAGATACTTCTTATGCAGAGGGAAGTGTTACACCCTGAATTCCAAGAATGGATTATCGAACAAAAAGCCATCTTTTGCTATTGAAAGTTACCATGCTTAATTAAAGCCATCATATATAGTTTAAGGTCAACAAGTAATAAGTAAAGTCAGCATGTGCTATTAGGAGTCACTGCACCTAATTAAAGTCGTCATGAATAATTCAAGGTCATCAAGTGAGAAGCAAAGTCATCGCATGCTATTGGGAGTCATCGCATCTAATTGAGGTCATCATAATTAAAGGCCATCAACTGGAAAGTGGAGCCATCATGTGCAATTGGGAGTCATCATGCCGAGTTGAAGCCATCGTGGGAGATTTGGTAAGGCCATCGCGAAGAGTTTGTTAAAGACATTGTGGAGCATTTCTTTACAGTTATCATGAAGAGTTGTAGAGCCAATCGAGATACATTTAGAAGTCATCATGGTAGGCATTATAAAGCTACCATGAGGAATTATACATATCCATATCTTCAAACTGTAAATAAAAAATATCATGGAAAGTTCAATAAACTAAACATGTGCTATTCTCTAATGGAAGGTCAAGGCATTATGAAGTCATCATTAAACCACTTAATAGAGACTTCATTATAATTTCAAAAGTTATCATGAGCAGATGACACATTGGAGCCATCTTGAAGTGAATAGGAAGAACTATCATAAGGATTAATAAGCCTATCATGACATGAAGAGCCAAAAGTCATCCTAAAGCATTCACATAAAGCCTTCATGATGAAATGCATGGAAAACCATCATGAAGTGGTATGACAGGGTCTTTGTAAAGAATTTCTTGGGGTCATCATGAAGTAAAGTACTAAGGTCAATGAGAGGCAAGTTGTAGGAATCATTGATGTGCCAAAACTTAAGGTTATCCGGAGGAATAAATGAAGTGCTATCATAGGATAAAAATCAGCACTTCTAGCTGACAAATTCTAAGGTAACTACAATAAAATATATGAGAGCTTTTCATTCACAGTCTTCAGATGATAATGGACAAAAGACATCAATAAGAAGTTCCTATAAGCTATTCCAAGGTCATCATGATGAATTATTGAGTTATCCATTGGAATCACTATGGACTAACTAAGCGATGCTTTCATGATCGATATGGGCTATCATGAACAAACTTCTAGATTGAAATAGGGAAAAAAGTAACCGTGGAAATTTTCTAAGGTCATCGCCTACCAATTACTACACAAACACAGGTCCTTTCCGATGAAGATCAATCTTCGCCACCCATTTATTCTAAGAGACACGTGGCACCAATCTGATGGTTGAAATCTTTTGTAAATACAGCGGTACCCCCTATAAGAGGATGATTTTTTCGACTTCACCTCTTTCTTTATTCTTATTTTCTTTACTTCGTATAGGAAAAACTTTAGCAGAGGACTTTAATGGCCAACCAAGCCATCTTGGACTTATAACTGTATGTAAAAGGCCTTAGACAATAAACAAATTACATAATGACTTCTTAAGAATGCAAAACTATCTCCCTTCAACTTGTGAATTGCATATTTGACCATATGTTTATCCTACTACAATATTTCTAATTGTATTGACTTAAAATTAGTGCTAACACCCCTATGTCATACCCCTAACTTTATCCACCTCTCACTTGCATTTGGGGCCAATTATGAAATCTCCCATTCGATTTAATTAAGCTAGTCCTTTGATGAATGAATATACTATGTTGTTCTTTGTATCTACTTTATGAGTCATGACTTTTTTCTTCTCAATAATTAACTAATTAGATGGAACTTTTGAAAATTGTTTCTTGATTTCTTGTGTTCTCTAGGTTCATTTGAAATCTGCACCGCCGTATTATTTCATAGAATAATGTCATTGGATTTTCTGTATCAATAATCACTCCCAAATCACTTATAAATTTTTGCATACAAATCGCCTCTAGGTGCTTCGTTGAGGGAGATATACTCGACCTTCGTTGTGGAATCAATTATTATTTCCTTATTAGAACTTTTCCAACTAACGGCCGTGCCATTTAAAGTAAAAACATAACCCAATATTGATTTACTATCATCAATATTACTTTAAAAGCTAGTGTTTGTGTACCTCTTCATAAGGAGGTCTCCATTCTCATATATATGAAATAATTTCTTGGAATTTCTTAAATATTTAAGTATACATTTTACAGTATTCCAATGTTTTTCTAAAGGATTAGAATGGTGTCAACTTTTGACTCCAATGTGTAAGCCACATTCGGCCTTCATAAGTACTTTTTCCTCATCGGTTTGAGGAGCATCTTTGTTAGAAAGGATACTTCCAAATTGCGTCAGTACACTTAAAGTTCTCTATACTGAACCATTTCAGTTTTTTATCTATGTATAGGGATTGGTAAAATTCCATAAGCCTTTGAGATCTCTCTATAGACCTTAATATCTTGTATATAGGTTGCTTCTCTCAAATTTTTCATTGAGAAATTCTTGGAAAATAAAGATTTCACTAATTACAACAAAGTAATGTCATCGATAATTAATAATGAACCATCAACATATTATACTTAGAATATTATAGTGCTTCCTTATTCCTTTCGATATAAGCTTGTCTTCTTTATGTTCTAATAAAAAACAAACACTTTGATTACCTTATCAAACACTTATTACAACTTCTTAAATCTTGATTAAATATATAAATGGATCTTAACAACTTCTAAGCCATACCTGTGAGAAATGCGGATTACGAATCTTAAGGCTAGAATTAACACTAGAGGGGGAGATGAATAATGTTTCAAGGAATTACTAATTCTTTTTGAATTTATATTAATTTGAACACAAATGTATGCAATATTCAGACATAGATATGATCACAGAATCAAACACAGATGCATATATAAAGTAAAAGCAATAAAGGAAAGAACACACCGGATTTTATACTAGTTCAGAGTGACCCTACATCCAGTCCCGCAACACAAGTACGGATTTCCTTTCAAAATTAGTTCTTACAATTACACCCTCGATTTCAAGGCCACGAGGTACACCACTCTAGATTCACAATCCTCAGGGTAGAGATACTTGATTTTACGGGCAGCAAGTTCACCCAATTGATTTTCCAAGCTACAATCACACCTTTTCTCGCTTGATTGATTTTACAGGCTACAATCACACCTTTTCTCACTCAATTAATTATAAAGAAGTCTATAACTCTGAATAGCACTGGGATCTTGTTGAGATAGTGATAGAGAATCAAACGAAAGCTGATCTAGTTAGATTCAATGGTGATTTCGACAGAGTAATAGTAAAAATGTATGTAAAGAAATATGGAAGAAGAAGAGGAGTGAAATCAGAGAATATATGAATATAAATTCATTTAAAACAGCCGCTATTTATAATAGAACAACTGTCATGTCCATTCGTGAAAGGATATGACAAATAGACACTTCCTTTGAAATTCAAACTTTTAAAATAAACTGTCAACTTGTCGACAAGGGTCCCTTGGGGTTGTCGCCAGGCCTAAGTTATTTTTGGTAATTTTGTTTTTCTTTGAAAATAACTTCTATCTTCTATTAAAACTATTTTAAACTTTATAAATATACTTAACTATAGTTAAAATACATAAATAATTACAGAGAACAATATTTTGGTATGTATAAAATTTTACTCTAATAGTATATTTAAATCTAAGTATAAATATTTAAAGTTAAATATATTATAATTAAAAGATAGTTTAAAATCAAGGATAATTTGATTTTGAAATAAAGGTTATTTTGAGGCTAAAAATATTTTAAAACCAAGATAGATGTTTTTGATTTTTTTTAAAAGGAAGATTTTGAAATCATTTTGAAAACATGATATAATTTTGTAAAACATTTGAATAAAAGTTAGTGGATACAAAAGAATGTTCCACTAGATTTTTCGTATGTTCCATCCTACTTAGGGTTCCATCCCTTTAACGGGCTTGAAGTGGATTCCATTCCACGAATAAAATGGATTTTAAGATGTTAGTGCTTTTCTAGGAGTTTTAACAAAATTCCTAACTAAATTACTTATATTGAAGTCTTGAACTCTTGATAATCTTGATACTCCTGAGTCTTGAATCTTGGTATTTTCGATCTTAAGTTTATCAGTTCTTGAATCTCTATACCGTATAGTCTTCATTCTTTGGTACCTGTGTATATATCCGGCATATACATATCTATCTAAACAATAATGTTAGTATTTATATTTTATAATCTTATTCTAAGGCGGTTGTCTTCAAAACCATCTTCTCAGGGACTAACAATCTCCCCCTTTTTGATGATGACAACCTTTGATTATAAAATATTACTTCTATCCTAATAGCTCCCCCTTAATCTATGCCTAACTATCCTATTTTATACTTCTCCCCCTTTGTCATCAACAAAAACTAACTCCAAACTATATAACTCCTCCTTAATCTAATACTATATGACATGTGATTATAATGATAGTGTTATCATAAATAATCAACACTTAATTCTGCTACTAAAACTTAGTCCTTAATTATTAACTATCCTAACTAAGAATCCATATATGATAATACTTATAATAGAGATAATGTGAGAATTCAAATATAAGAACACAAATCATTTATTAATTTTATATTTTTATATTTACATTTGCGTAGAAAACATAAGTATGATCATATAACAATAAGAAAGAGAGAAAAGAAACTAATGTGTATCCTTGAAAATGTGAGATCTATGAACTGAGCAATTTGGGTAGTGGAAACAGAAATTTCCCTGTTGTTCAACTAGATTTCCATTCTTATCAAAGCACACTTTGCTAATGCAAACAACTTTCTCGTCATCTTCAGCGTGCTCTTCTTCCATGAGGGCTTCTTCTTCTTCCTCGCCGTCGTCTTGCACTTGATCACCTGAAAATTCTTCATCAATCAAGATGGGATTGGCGTGATTGTCCATTAGAAACTTTTGCAAGTTTCTAAGGATTTTGCCTTGCCGTTCTTGTTCTTTGGCCATTCTGATTTGCACTACTTGAATTTCAGTCATTAGCTGCAGTGCATCCTTTAAGAAATCCTCCATTTTTATCACTCGTGCAAGTGTTGTTCGTTGAAATGGTCCAATAGAAGGAGAAGGGAATGAAAAGGTTGAATTTTTATTTGATTTGGAGGAGGAGGGCATTGTTTTATTGTTTTCAGAAGTTAGATTAGAGAAATGACAGAAAGAGTGAACAAAATTTCGAAATAAGAAAAATATATAACCACCCATTTGAATTTTGGTGGGAAAATTTCAAAAGAAGAAAAATCATTATATGTCGACAGGGGTAAAAGAGGGTTGTCGACAAGGTACCTATATTTTTACTATTTGATTTATTTTAATTTAATTTTTTTAGTTATACTTTGTTATTTATATTATATATTTCAGTTATTGAACAAATACCTAATTCTCTTCTTAATTTAGTAAATATAGATTCATTTAAGGGTTTTGTTAAGATATCAGCAATTTGATTCTCGGAATTGATATAATCGAGAGTAATTACTTCCTTACTTATATTATCTCTGAGAAAATGATGTCTGATATCAATATGTTTAGTTCGAGCATGATGAGTAGGATTATTGGATAAATTTACTGCACTAGTATTATCACAATAAATAGATGATTTTGAGATATTTAAACCAAAATCTTTTAAAGTTTGTTGAATATATATTACTTGAGAACAAGCCAAAGCAGCAAAAATATACTTTGCTTCGGTTGTTGATAAAGAAACTGTGTTTTGCTTTTTACTAAATCAGGAAATCAAAGAATGCACCAAAAAGTGACAAGTTCCACTTATACCTTTTCAGTCTGATTTACAGCCAGCATAATCAGCATCACAGTAAGATATTAATTCGAAAGAATCATTTTTAGGATAAAATAAGCCATAATCAAAGGTGTGTTTAACATATCTTATGATACGTTTTACAGCTTTTAAGTGGATCTTTTTAGGTTGGGATTGATATCTTGCACAGAGATAAACACTGTGCATGATATCATGTCTACTAGCAGTGATATAGAGTAGTGATCCAATCATTCCTCTATATAATTTTTGATCTACATCTTTCGAGAGATCTTCTTTACTTAGGTACTCATTGGTTGCTATGGGAGTGGGTTTTCCACTTGCAGTAGTCAAACCAAATTTACTAACTAGGTCTTTAGCATATTTTTCTTGACTGATAAAGATACCATTATCTAATTGTTTTATTCGCAATCTTAGAAAGAAGCTTAATTCACCCATATGACTCATCTCAAACTCTTTTGCCATTATTGCAGAAAATTCTTTATTCATTTCAAAATTAGTTGATCCGAAAATTATATCATCTACGTAAACTTGTATTAGTTGAATATCATCTTTATTTCTTTTAGTAAAAAGAGTATTATCTACTATACTAATTTCAAAGTTTGATTGTAATAAGTAAGATCTTAGTCTATCATACCAGGCTCTAGGAGCTTGTTTTAGACCATATAAGCTTTCTTAAGTTTGTAAACATGATTTGGTAATTTTTCATTTTCAAAAAGTGGTGGTTGTTCAACATATACTTCCTCTTTTACATGTCCATTTAAAAAGGCACTTTTAACATCCATTTGAAATAATTTGAAATTATAATGATTTGCAAAAGCAAGTTGAATCCTAATGGCTTCTAATCTTTCTACGAGAGCAAAGGTTTCATCAAAATCTATTCCTTCTTCTTGACAATAACCTTAAGCGACTAACCAAGCTTTATTTCTAACAACCTCACCTTGTTCATTCATTTTATTTTTATAAACCCATTTAGTTCCAATTATAGTTTTATTTTCAGGTATAGGAACAAGTTCCCAAACATCATTTCTAGTAAATTAATTTAGTTCTTCCTGCATAGCCAAAATCCATGAATCATCATTTGATGCTTCTTTTGGATTTTTGGATTCAATAGTTGATATAAAGGCTACATTGCTCATTTTACTTAGTTGATTTCTAGTTGTAACAATAGATTGCATATCTCCTAGTATATTTTCTATAGGATGATCTTTTAAAAGTTTAATCTTTTTATTAGGATGATTAATTTCATTATTAGTTTCAGTTGACTCTTGATTTTGACTGATTAAATCCTCCTCATCATTTGTATCTTAAATTTTTTGGAGACATTCATCGAATGAAACATGCATTGTTTCTTCGATGCTGTTAGTTCTTAAATTAAATACTCTGTATGTTTTACTTCTATTAGAATATCTGATAAAGATACCTTTGTCTAATTTAGGGTCAAATTTATCTAAGTTATCTTTTGTATTTAAAATAAAACATTTACTTATAAAAATTCTAAAATAAGATACCTTAGGTTTCTTTGAGTGAAGAAGTTCATAAAATGTCTTATCAGTTAAAGATCTAATTAAAATTCTATTTAAAACATAACAGGCGGTAGCAACTACTTCTGCCTAAAAATATTCTGGTAATTTACTATCTGAAAGCATAGTTCTCGCACACTATTGAATCGTCCTATTTTTACGTTCTACTACGTTTTGTTGTGGAGTTCTTGGAAATGAAAAATTGTGAGTTATTCCCTTTTTATTGCATAATTCCTCAAACTTTTCATTTTCAAATTCACCACCGTGATCAATACTTATGGTTATAATTTTTATAGAAAGTTGATTTTGAATCCTTTTTGTAAAGTTCTTAAAACATTCAAAAGTATCACTTTTATGTTTCCGAAATATTGTCCACGTAAATCTAGAATAATCATCTACAATTACAAAAACATATTTACTATGATTTATTGACTGAATTTGAGATGGACCAAATAAATTAAGATGAAGTAATTCAAGCGGTTTTGAAGTTGAAATCATATCTTTTAATTTAAAGGAACTTTTTCTAAGTTTTCCTAATTGACATGCATCACATAAACTGTCTACTTTAAAATTCATTTTAGGGAGACCTCTTACTAGATCATGTTTTGACAGTCTAGATAAGAGTTTGAAATTCGGATGCCCAAATCTCTTATGCCAAATCCAAAGGTCACTTGTATTTGCCAAAAGACATAGGTTATCATTTGAAACTTTCATACTAAGAATATAAATATTCTTTTTCCTAATTCCCTCAAATATTATGGTTGAATTATTATCTTCAATGTGACACTTATTTTTTTCAAATTTAATTTTATATCCTTTATCGCAAAGCTGACTAATACTTAGCAGATTATATTTCAGATTCTTAACTAGCAAAACATTAGTAATAATAGGAGTTTCAGAGTTACCGACTTTGCCGATGCCAATCATATATCCTTTTGAGTTGTCTCCAAAGTTAGCCAGTCCTCCGTCTTTGTATATTATATCATTCAGCATATCTGGATTACCAGTCATGTGTCTAGAGCATCCACTATTGAGTATCCATTTATTCTTTTTGATCTGCACAATTTGTCCATTGTGGATTGATTCCTCAACACCCATAAAACATGTTTCCTGCACATCATACAATTTTGGTAGACAACTTGAATTTGAATATTGGTTATATGTAGACTCAGGAGACAGTGATGATCTGAATATTTATAAACTATATTAACAAGTTTTTTAAACATAGCCATTTTAATAGTTTTTTCAAAAATCATATTATGAAACTTTGAAAACCTTGCTTTGATACCAAATGTGAGAAATGCGGATTACAGATCTTAAGGCTAGAATTAACACTAAAGGGGGGTGAATAATTTTTTAAGGAATTACTAATTCTTTTTGAATTTAAATTAATTTGAACACAAATATATGCAATATTCAGACACAGATATGATCACATAATCAAAAACAGATGTAAAGTAAAAGCAATAAAGGAAAGAACATACCGGATTTTATACTGGTTCGGAGTTACCCTACATCCAGTCCCGCAACACAAGTACGAATTTCCTTTCAAAATCAATTCTGACAATTACACCATCGATTTCAAGGCCACGAGGTACACCGCTCCAGATTCACAATCCTCTGGGTAGAGATACTTGTTTTACGGGTAATAAGTTCACCCAATTAATTTTCCAGGCTACAATCACACCTTTTCTCGCTTGATTGATTTTACAGGCTACAATCACATCTTTTCTCACTCAATTAATTACAAAGAAGTCTATAACTCTGAATAGCATTGGGATCTTGTTAAGATAGTGATAGAGAATCAAACCAGAGATGATCTAGTTAGATTCAATGGTGATTTCGACAGAGTAATGGTAAAAATGTATGTAAAGAAATGTAGAAGAAGAAGAGGAGTGAAATCAGAGAATATATGAATATAAATTCGTTTAAAACAGCCCCAATTTATAGTAGAACAATAGCCATGTCCATTCGTGAAAGAATATGATGAATAGACACTTCCTTTGAAATTCAAACTTTTGAATCTGTCCACTTGTCGACAAGGGTCCCTTGGGGTTGTCGACAAGCCTATGTTATTTTTGGTAATTTTGTTTTTCTTTGAAAATAACTTCTATCTTGTATTAAACTATTTTAAACTTTATAAATATGCTTAGCTATAGTTTAAATACAAAAATAAGTATAGAGAATAATATTTTGGTATATATAAAATTTTACTAAAATTTTGTATTTAAATCTAAGTATAAATATTAAAATTTAAATATATTATAATTAAAAGATAGTTTAAAACCAAGGATAATTTGATTTTGAAAATAAAGATTATTTTGAGGCTAAAAGTATTTTAAAACCAGGATAGATGTTTTTCATTATTTTAAAAGGAAGATTTTGAAATCATTTTGACAACAAGATATAATTTTGTAAAACATTTGAATAAAAGTTAGTGGATACAAAACAATATTCCACAAGATTTTTCGTAGGTTCCATCCTACTTAGGGTTCCATCCCTTTAACGGGATCGAAGTGGATTCCATTCCACGAATAAAATGGATTTTAAGATGTTAGTGCTTTTTTAGGAGTTTTAACAAAATTCCTAACTAAATTGCTTATATTGAAATCTTGAACTCTTGATAATCTTGATACTCATGAGTCTTGAATCTTGATATCTTCGATCTTGAGTTTATCAGTTCTTGAATCTTTATACTGTACAGTCTTCATTCTTTGGTACCTGTATATATATCCTACATATACATATATATCTAAACAATAATGTTAGCATTTATATTTTATAATCTTATTCTAAGGTTGTTGTCATCAAAACCATCTTCTCAGGGACTAACAATACCATCACTCTTACTCGCCTTGAAACCCACGGGCTATAACATATAAGACATCTTATACAAATCACCATTGTGAAACACCATTTTCGCCTACATTTTCCATATTGTATAATCGTAGAATGTAGAATCATATAGCATTGTCTGAACGGACTTAAGCATATCGACCGACAAAAAAGTTTCATCATTAATAATACCTTGAATTTTGACAAAATACTTTCGAACTATCCTTGCTTTTTAAGTCTCCACATGTCCATCTGTATTTGGATTCTTCTTAAATCTATTTGCAACCAAAGGGTTTTAACATTTTGTGTATGTTAGGAAAGTCCAAACTTTATTTTCATACATGGAATCCATTTCGAATTTCATAGCTCCAAGAAAAGTGAAGAGTATTTATTCTACAGTACTTGTTGAAATTAGAGAGGAGTATCGACTTCTATGATGCGATCATCTTCTCACCATCGAAGAGAAGACCATAGTATATCTCTGTTGCACCTGGTTCCCTATTAAACTGTAATATACCGCCTTTTTGTACCTTTAAATCGACGATAAACCACAGACGTCAGACTCAAACCATACAAAAGAGCGGATTGTTATTGCTGTGAATAAAAAAAGCGGAGAAAGAAATAAAACAAAACTGAATCTCATAGCGGAATGATAAAATATATTAATCAAATAACAGTTCATGAAGCTATTTTATAAAACATTGGATTAAACTTATACAAAAAAATTAGAGTTACACATACCAGAGAATAATAAATAATGCAACGGAATACATGATGCAGTGAAATATAATAAATAATAATACAATCTTCGTCTTCGCCCTCCAGAAATAAAGTCTTCGAATCCTGAAATGCTCAAACTGACCCGAGCGAATTGAGAAGATAAAACACTCGAGTCAGAACTAAAAGATCTTATGTGAGTTAAATCAACATAATAAATATGAGTGGAACGGCGTTAGAGATGTTTACGGGATTTGACATCTCTTATCCAGTGCCTAACGTGGGTGCAGTAACTTAAGAGATGTTCGGGATTCACATCTCCTAAGGATCCGTTAAACTATTTACTATGTAGTAATATACGCTATTATAATAATGTCTAATAGTAAAAAAACTTACTTTTAAGTAGTGTTAAGGTGTGATCAATATTCCCCTTAACACGTAAGAGTCCCAGTAGTCCATCCAGTATCATGGTTCCTCCTGATCGGGAAGCCGCCAGAGGATACCACACGGGCTACGGGAGAAAACCAAACTCATACAAGGCTCGCTAGGGTAGGTAATACGGCATAACTAGGTAATGCCAGGGTAGACGTACCAATTACGCTTCCGGGCCGGTGGTAACGCGTAGCGCGCAGCTACCGCCCACCTCGAGCCACACCCCCAAATAAAAAATCAAAAGTGGCCACCGAATCAATCCAAAAGTCAGAGTATAATATTGAAGGGATGTGTCCGATCAAAGGATCTACCTCATTAGCCCGTCAATCGCTCCTATTTTAGCCACGTTATGCCAACTCACGGGAGTCGGGTCCACGTTCATACCTCAATAGGATCATCGCCACCATCCTACTTCATTCTGGGATCTCCACCGCGTACACGGTCGTTAAAGTGGTTTTTGGAGTTGGCAGAGAGTATGACAACTTCCGATCACAGTCTCTTTAACAACCAAACGTTATTATAACACCGTGGTCATTTCAAAATAATTTATACTTCAAAACCAAAATATCATTGCCATTTCAGAACCACATCAATACGATATCATTTACATTTCAAATATATCTTTTTCCAAAATCATAGCACTTTCAAAGTTATAACCTTTTGAAATCAAAACACTTGAAATATAACACTTTCAAATCATGATACTTTGAAACTCATAACTTTGAAACATAACTTCCACCACTTAAATGGTTTAAATATAAAATAACTTTATATAATAAAATAGCTTCCTTAATTTCATAAATTAACTCCAAAATAACTTGAATTTCTACATTTTATATTTAACCAAATCCAAATCATAAATTTCAATTCGATTCAGTTTCCAAATAAACTATTCCAAATTTTATCGATTTCAAAACAGATTTGATCCACAAAATAAGCCATTTCAAATTCAACATATTTCAAACTTTAAGTATTCAACAATTTCAAAACTAAGTTTGGTAATTACGATTCAACAATTAGATTTTCTATTATTTAGTTTCGAAATATTTTACTTAATAAATCCATCATCATTTAAATAAAACTCAAATTTCAAATAACTAAATATTTCCTTCAATTTATTTATACTTGAAATATTCATTTAATTCAATTTAAACCAAAATCAAGTTATAAAATCATACCTTCTAAAATTTCAAATTTAATAAATTCCACAACAACTTATTTGAGTTTAATTCTTAAATAAATTCAATTTCAAATAAATCTCAAATTTATCTTCCAACCTTAATTTATTAAGTCATTATGAACTCTATATTAAAATATAATTTAAATTCTTAACCATATTATCTCCAATAAAAATCAAACTTATTATTAAGCTTATTCTATATGAAAACAAATTTATACATAGCTCAAAAATCAAGAATAAAATAACATTATATAATATCGGAAATCAATATTTATATAAAATCATATATTTCTTTATCAAGCCATAGAAATCAGTATAAAATATTTTATATATATAGACCACGGTGTCTGTATATAATTTTCTATCCTATGGTCAAGTGATACAGATATTTATAATTTCAATTCGTAATTAATATTTTACAGTTGTATATCATTTCAAACCGCAGTCCCGAATGAAATAAAAATCCATAACAACTTGCAGTTTATAATAATATAAAATACAACATCCATTCATCTAATATCAATCATCAAACATTTATCACAATCATCACCCAATTCAATTAATGACATCAATATAGAACATATAATAAATAACAGGCATTTACTGGTAGTTTATATTCAATAGTAAATTAATTAACTATTTTATCCAAATAAATTCAAATAAACCGAGAAGATGATTCAAAATATGCCAAACAGTCATAAATACACTTCTAATCACATCATAAATCAATTTAACAAACATAAGAAATTTTAGAAGTTGTGAGTGGGTTAAAACACTCACCTTTTGAATTTAAATTGAATTTAAATCCAATTTAAACCCAAAATTCAAACAATCTCATAATCCATCCAAACCGGTGCCAAAATCTTCGGAATCTCGATAGGATCGCAACATAAGAAACCGCGCCTAAATCGTACCTCGTATGTAAAAGTTATAAGCATTAGAAGATATACGATTAAAATATAAACAATTAAAATAATATTATTCTATTACACATCACCTGCCCAATCTCCCTCCCGTACGCATCTCGAACCAAATGCACGCACGATATTGCCGCTGACCACGACCTTTGACCGCGATTTCCTCTCGCCTTTGGCCATCTGGGAGCCGCCGACCACCTTCACGTCCAAGCCCCCGAGGAGCCGCATCCAACGGTAGCCTCCACGTGCCTTCCGACATCGGAGCAACACCACGCCACCGCCATAAATCGATGGCCTAATCGAAAAAATTTCGTCGATCAGACCGTCAAAACGCCAAACCAACGATGCCGATGGACTATGCTCGCCTCTCTCCACCCTCCAGTGTCCTTGATTCGACGATCGGTTGCAGTTCATCATGATGCGATGAACGGCCGAAATTTGCTCTTCAAATTGTGGACAAACAGTGGTTCAATTTAGAAAACGAATTACAGATTTGAGATGCGTTTGTCGAGAGCTTCACATCGATATATAATTCGATATAGTTTGAGGAGAATTAAATTATGATTTGATTTTGAATTGCAGTTGGATTTGGAATTGAGAATTGTCTGCCATTGGGAAAGAGGAGCAACAAAAATTTCTATATGTACAGAAATGAGAAATAGAAAGGCTACTAGGATTTATAACCGGATATATATAGGCTGAACAAAATAGAATTGAACGGGCTAAATTAGATTTGGAAAGTTGAACGATACATGGCTCGAAAAAGCCTGTTTTCGGCTCCAGAACGAAAATGAGCCAACCCATATATCAAAATATATGTTTTTGAATATTTTAAAATCAATGGAATAGGTTTCAAGTCCAAATTCCATCGTATGAAGAAGTTACGTTAAAACAACATATTCCAAATTGATTTTAATTGATTTGATTTCTAGGCGTTTCGAACCCGTACGATCAAATGACAAGTCCGCTTGCTACGAAACTTGAAATCCTACAGTAATTCACCGTTATGGATCCGATGAAACTGGTTTCGTCGAAATCCGAGTCAGTTGCCAAAAATGGCTATATTTCACATTATTAAATTAAATTAATGTTTAATTAATTATATCACTTTTTCGTTTCAAATTTAAAATTCACTAATTTCATCATTTTTGATTTCTTAAACAATTGCAATGATTTAAACCAACTTTGATATCAATTTCAAGTTAATAAATTTTCCAATTACGGTCTTTGAATTCAATTTTAGCAAATTCAAATATTATAAATTAAATTTCCAATAATTACATTTAATTTAACTTACATCCTAATATCCAATCTATTATTATTGAATGGAGAAAATTAACATTGGTTCATGATTTATTACATTTCTATCTTCAAATTTCAGCTAAATTTACATTAACGTACAAGTTAAATATTTAAATTTCATTTAATTGCAATTAATCCAATTATTATATTCTAAATTCCATTAAATTAATAAATCTTGATTTCCATTCTGTTTATCTAACCAATTGTCATACTATGAATAAAGTTAACATTATTTCCAGATATTAACTTAATTTACATTGACATAATATTCAATTTAGATTTATTGCGATTAATTCCAATTTAATTTAACGAATTAATATATATGTAAATTATAATAATTGTTGCCATTAACTTTCAATTACCCTTTATAAGTTTATCATTTCCAAACCAATATTATAATTTATTACAGAACATTGATTTTATCCAACATTTTACACTAGTTCATTAATTAATTCAATATTTACGTTTGTTTTCTTATATTCAATTTATAGTCTAGTATAACATTTACACAAATTCCATTAATTGTAATTTCATTCAAATAATTAATAAATAACTTAGGCTAGCCTTATTACATCTCATTTAAGTTATTATTTCATTAATGAACCATAAATTTCTGTTTTTCCAAATATTAGATAAAAAACATTTAATAAAATTAACAATTAAATTTTCAAAAATTTTACGGGTCGTTACATAGACCGAATAAGTTTCATATTTTTTGTACACTGGTGTATTTGGTTCTCCCACCAAATTATCCTTCGAGTTAGTTTCTCGGATCCCATCTTGGACTAAATGTCACTGCTAATTTATTTTAATCGAACTTCCTTTTTAAAAAGCTAGCATGTATGCAAATAATAACCTTTTGTTACTTGTACTGTAAAAAAAATATCTCATTGATTTCTTTGGATATCTCTTAGAGTTAAATCATATAATGATGATCCATCGATCGATTTAGTTGGACCTGAGTCGAAGCATTGGATGTGATAAAATTTTCAATAGAGAATTCATTTCTTCAATTGTATATAATTGGTATCATGGTCAATTTTAGTCAAATGAAAAATATTTAGACAGAGTAATACCATTAAGAATAAATGTTATTATTGAAATAAGGACTTTGTTTGTGGACTAACTGAGTTGAATTGCGATGATACTAGAATTTTGACTAAAACCAAATTCCATAAATCCTAAAGATATCTAGCATTGATGAAGAGAATATGTGTAAATAATTTTTGCTAAAAAGGTATCGCTTAAGAAAATGTGAAATTTGAAATTAAAGAAAATTCCATAAGCAACAAATTCAGCCAAACTTTCACATAACTAGCTAATGTTACATGTGAATGTTAAAATTTGAATTGTTCAAAATTAACCGCTGATAGAATTACACATCCGAGCCTCACAACCGTGTTTATGAATTCTCTAAAAAAAACCACATGAATTAATTAATTTGTTTTATACTAAATAATTAGTTCTTATTTGAGAAATAATGATTATTATTTAATTTATTTGATGTTTTGGAGTTGTTAGAAATTATATGATGCCTATATAAAAGTAAAATTTACGTGCTTTGATATACAATATGGGTGTAACTTTAAATGGTTTTAAATTAAAAAAAATTAAAGGGATTTTAGGATACTTTGAATCATATGATGGCAACCTAGGGCTGACTCCATCAAGAGAGAGAGAGAGAAGTATGGAGTAATTCAAATTCGATTAGGAGTTAAAAGGATAAGGTTTAAAAGTTAAAATATGGATGGTTTATATTGTTCTCTTAAAACAAGATATTTTTATTTATTTCATAATTCGATTCTCTTTTCCTTCATTCCTCATCTCTTTCTGATTACTAATGGTTAGGAACTGAATATGCTAATTCTTAAAAATCTCTACCCTAAATTAAATCGAAATATCTAATAAAATAAAGAGCTACATGGTTCGTCCATCTCTTGCAATGATCTAGTGTAGAGTCTTAGAGATTTGAGGAGAAATCTCAAAATAAGTTGTAGGTCCAATTATTTTATTTATTTATGGTTTTATCCTTGAAAAAATTCACATATGTGTGTATTTGTTTCCACTTATTAAATCTGATCAAAAATATCTTAAGAGTTGTTAATTAATATAAAATCAATCTTATATTTGATTTATTTTATGCATTCAAATTATTCGTTAGATCTGGAATCATAATTTTATATAGATATGTATTTCTATAACAAAATTTACATTTGTTATCACAAGTTAATTCATTTGTATTTATGGATTAAACATCAAATTAATTGAATTTTCCATATATTGTTCATATCTTTCATCTACATGTCATCCAAAATTGTAAAATAGTTTCAAGTTAAACCTTTTCCTAGGTTAATTTTTCATTTCAAATTAGTAACATTCAATGTTTGTTGTTTAGTGAAGTATATGCATTTTAAATTTATATATATATATATATATATGTGTGTGTGTGTGTTTGTGTGTATGTTTATATTGGCAATGTTTTTGAATTGATCATGTTATTGAAGCTATACATTACACTTTATAATAATTTTTTTCCATGTTGCATATATGGTTACGAATCTGTAATTTTACACCTAAAATACTTCTGTTATAATTAAGCAAAGAATTCCTTCCATATAGATATCGAACCTATTATTCATTTATGTTTGTAAAAGAGGAAATCCAAAATGTTATTATTAATTATTTCATTGTCATTCTTATTTGATTTGATCAAAGATCAAATGTAAAATTTATTTCCATTTTAACTTTTGCATTAAGCATTCCCTCATTTTAAAAATGTCTAATTTATTACATAGATTTGTTTTACGTATTTATATGTAACATAAATATTGCAAAAATATGTGTGTACATACACATCTAATATATATACATATATATATATATACATATATATATATATATGGCACTATACACACACACATAAACCATGCATGCATATTATATTATGTTAAACATATGTATATACTTAGGCATCTATATGCGCCATACTCCTATGAAATTTCCATATGTATAAGTATAATATATTTATATATAATAGACATAAATCCAAATATCTATATTTTTGTGTATATACATGTACATATATGTGTACATATATACATGTTTATGTTTCGTCTTGTTATATTATTATATCATTGAATATACATAATACATTCAAAATAAACATTTATCTAAATTAACTGATGTGATTAATTAATAAATATAAAAAAAGTGGAATAAAATATAATTTTATTTAGTAACTAGATTGGCTAGTGAAATACATTAGGCTTTATAAGCCTACTATGATCCAAATAGGGAATATGTTTTAAACTTTACTCATTTCTTATATCGCAAACTAGTCTAGTTCCATCAATATCATCAGAGCAAGATTGATTGAGGTGTTCACCTAGTACATCGAATGTCCCTAGTTCGATCCCCGCAACTAGCATGACATGCGGTTCTCACATTGTGATATGTGATGAATTATTGCCTCTTAACCCTAGATGTCCTACTTATGCTTATCGAAAGGCAATATGTGAAACTTTCTTCTGAGGTACCTAGTTGGGTCACCCTAGGAGTTAGGGTTGGAGAAACGATGGTATCAGAGCCTAACTGGCCTGTGTGGTCTAATTAGTAACTTATGGACAAACTAAGTAAACCTACCTGCTTGACGGTTGTCTAGAAAATTGGTGTCTAGACATGGGGCTGAATAATCAGGTATTCTCCTCTACTTGGCTACCGACCTTCCCCGTTGGATGGAGTAAGTCCAAAAGGTTGACCTAACTGTAAATGCCAAAAGTGATTTAGGTCTTGGGCTAAATTTCAAAATTCTATTTAAAAATTTGAAATGTTTTTTAAATTTAAAATATTAGGTTGAAATATATAAGGAAATTTTATAAAAGTTCAAAAATGTATTGAAAATTTTGAATTTTTTTTCGAGAAACTAAAGTAACTATTTATGAAATTTAATATATTTAACAAACTTGATTAATTAAACTAAATTAAATAAATAACTAAAAGTTTATTAATTAAAACACAAATATATATAACAAACATGTTTTCTATGCTATATAAATAAATAAATTTAATTAAAATAAAAGTGTTTGAATTTGATTTGTGATAATTAATTCTTTTTAGTTAATTAAATTCAAATTAATAAGAGATTTTGTTCTAATAAATTCTTTTTGTATAATTTATTGAAATTGAATAAAATGTTTTAATTGAATATAAAATATTTTCTAATTGTAAATAATTTGTATATGATTGAAATAGTTGAAGAATAAAGGAAACCAAATATTGGATTGAAGGAAATCATGTAGTTATCGGTCTATATTCTAGACAAAGAAGTGTAAATTAATTTAAATATTATCAAATCTTAATTACAAACTAATGAGAGTGTAATTTTAATGAAGAGGACCAAACAATTGGGCAAAGTAAAAAATTTAAAGTCTAGCCATTAATTAAACAAGGGCTAAGCCCATTTTCTCTCCTTCTTGCTTTTGAAAACTCTCCATGCTTACCCGCTCTATCCCAAACCCGAACACCCCTCTTTTATCATTTTCTGCTCTAGATTTCTCATAATCAAATCATGACATCATAAAAAAAGGGAAAAGAAAAGGCACATGATGCCCACCTACCGGAAGAGGAAGGTGCTCGAGCAGAGAATCATGGACATTGCTTGTGCGATCTAGAGTAATGTGCGGAAGCGCTGACGTATGATACAAGCCATGACCAAGTGCATGGTCACGATACAGTGAAGCCACATTGTGACAATGAGGTATGGCCGATGGTGGTGACGTGACCTGATGCAAGAGCAGCAGCGAGAAGGTATGTTCGTATGCGTGAAGATTTAGTTGTGGCATCAGGTGTGAGACATCGACTATGCTATCGATGAACGTGAGTTGTCAACAGCGGAGTTTTAGCTGAAGCAATGAACTAGATTCAAGCTTGCGTTCGTTGACTTAGTGAGTTGGACTACTTAATCACTGCTATAGTCCAGAATACCTTTTCTATGATTTTTCTTATTTTATTGAGTGATGAACTGATTGTTTGGTAATGACCTGTAACGACCCGCCTTTTTGACCTTCAAAAGTCGACATTAATACAACCACGGTATTCAGTGCCAAGCATCCAAGTGTGAAAAGACAGATTGTTGAGAGGAAAAGAAAGAAATGAAAAAACAGATTTTCACATCATGATGAATAATACATAATATACAACAGATCTTTACACAAAGAAAAACATCAAATAATAGTACACTAAATAAACGATCAGCCTAGACAGTTATAACAGCTTGTCCTCATAAATTGCTGATAATACAAACAACCAATGCAGGGAAAAATAAAGAAATATGTAGACACGTCTTAGGCATCCAGCTCATCTCCTGAATAACAAAGAAAATCTGTAAATATGCTCGGTCTGACTCGAACATTATTAGAAAATAACACCTAAATTAGTATAGAAAACCAGCGTGAGAAACACGCCTCAAATGGATTTTTAATATTATAAAACCTCTCAAAGCAAAATGATATGTTGTAAGACCACACCGCACATAAACACAGACAGATTTTTGCCTCACGATGACAAAACCATTTATAAAGATACAGTGATATTATAATAAGGTCTAAGGGTGAAAATACCAATAATCAAGTAGCTGTGATGCTTGTGAGTGTATATCGCAACAATATTGGGTGCATAATTAAAAATCGCTAACGCATGTTCGCTAATTGTGTAGAATTCCATGGATATGCCTACAATACTTTAAGAACGGTCCTCTTGCACAATGATCAGAGATCCTTCCAAAGCAACAATACATCCCTAGTGATGTTGAATAGGAAATACATAGCTGGCCCCAATAATTGTCAAGCCGGATGCATCTCTCTTTGCATGCATAACAGCTGTAGGTGACTCTAGGAAAAGAGACGACTGCACCCTTATGGGTTAGCTATGTGACGACCCGACTTTCCACTCCCAGAAAATCGCATCATCAATTAAGAAAGAAAGGGATAGAAAAAGGAAAGAAAGAAGAGAAAGAAGAAACAACACTAGAATCTCAACAACGGAACGAATAAATTATATTAATAACATAAGTATTTACATAACATACAATACCAATCAGAGATACACAGCATACTCATCACATATACTAGACAGTTATAAACACCTGTCTAGTATTTACAACTCAATACAAACACAACACAGAGAACACACAACGGAACTATATATCTATGACGCAGAAGCCTCCTGCTCCATTGCTCCTCCATTATACGTCAAAGCTAACCTGAATCCCTTGGCTACTCGTAAAAATTTGAGTAGCCAAGAGTTTAAGAAAACAAAGATAAACTCCGGGTCAGACATGGGTCTGGTGTGAGTAACAGGTTAAGGTTGCTTAACTTTTAAAAACCTTTTGAAAAGAAAGGTATCACGTAAGACTTCCCACACATAAACATGGAAAAGTTTTTACCTTACGCTAACTAAAACATTTGATAGAAAATTCGATGATATTATAATAGTGTCTAGGGTTTTCAAGTAAATATGAAATAGCCGAAATTATTACATCTATTAAATTCCAGCTACTAGCCACAAAAGTGGGTAATACAATCAAAACCGTTGGCACTTATTGGATTTTGGATTCCATACAATGGCAGGGCTACTGGGGTACCGCCCGTCACAGTAGGTGGCCTAGATCACCGTACCGAGGAGTACTCCCACTCCCCTGCAACACAAGGCCGGAACCATTCCTTACTGAACAGTTCCAAACAAGACAACCCCGCAGTTGTTTGCAACCAACTGCCCACACAGCCGAATATGAAGGGACTTCTAGACAGGGATCAATCTCGCTCTCTAGTGGAAGCTACCCACGAAGCCTTGCTGCACCTCCCCTGTTTTAGCCATTCCCGGTTGATGAGGCTTGAGGCTATGATTACCTTTCGAAAACACATTATCTTAGAATGCTCATCGTCCACCTGACGATGTTCTGAAAGCATTCAATCCATACAAGTTCGTTTCGGGTTCGAACGAAACCGAAGGCATTATCTCGTTACACTCATTTTGGAATCATCCTCAAAGTTAACGACGATAACCCTTGCACTCTGAATCACCATCTCGAATCTATAAGCACTATTCCGTCAACTCATTACGGAATCACCCACAGAGTTATACTGACGTATAGCCCTTACACCTCGAGTCTTCACAAAGCTCCTTTTGGATTCACGACCTAACGTTATTTGGAATCGATGTGGTTTTCAGATATCCAAATATGGAAACCTGATCCCGGTCTCATCGAAATCCAAAGCGTGTCTTTTAGGGCCAAGTTGTTCTAAAGTTTAAAACAATTTAATTCAATATTATCTATATACACACAGATAGATAATTCTCAACATCATAATAGATAATCAAAATTATCATAACATCAGATAATCTATATTATCAACTCAAACAGATAAATCGTATTATCAACTCAATGCAACCATAACATCCAAATCACACAACAACATTTATCTCATAACTAAGATCTCAACCATTCAGGGTAATAAATATCAATCATCATTCATAAGCAAAGATTTATCAAATCACCATCCTATAGTTAATTTAAATGAATTAAATTAATTACTTCTTCCTTAATTAATTTAAAATGAACTAAATTAATTACTCATCCATATAAATCTTGCTTACACATCAATTAATTATTCTTAACAAATTACCCTAATTAATCATCTTGATTAATTATTCTTTAATTACATTCAAGTAATTAATCTCTAATTAATTTCACAAATTAATTAATCCAAACCAATCCCTGTAATTAACCTGTAATTACTTCATTAATTAATTAATAATAATTAATTATATTAATCCTTGATTAATTACATTAATAAATTCTTTATTGATTAATTGTTCTTAATTAATCAATCCTTAATTACATCATTAATTATTTTATTTAAAATAACTCCATTAAATTAATTATCAATTATCTCTATTAATTAATCATTCTTGATTAATCACATTAAGTAATTAACTTAAATTAATTACATCTCTTAACCATTTTCAAATAACCCAATTATCTAAACCTAAATTAATTACACTAAGTAATTAATAATTAATTACTTACTTAATTAGTTATTCAACATACAAGTTACATATTAATTACACTAAGTAATTTTATTATGAATTACTTATCCTAAGTAATTAAACACACTAATAATAATTACACAAAGTAATTAATTCCAAAAACTCCTCCATTATTCAAGTATCCTTCAATTAAAATTACATCAAGTAATTTATCTTCTTAATTACTTCACTAAGTAATTATTCCTTTTTAATTACATTGGTAATTATTTCTCAAATCATCCAGTGATTAAATTAAATTAATTAAACTTAATTAATTAACTTAATTAATCAACAACTTAATTAATTACAATCAGTAATTAATTTTTCTTAATTACTTTCATTAAGTAATTATACTTGAATAATTCTCAAATGATTATCTTTAAATTAATTAATACAATTAATCATTAAAATTAATCACATTAATTAATTATAAAATAATATTAAGTTAATGACCTATAACCAATTCTTTAATTACTTCTCCAAAGTAATTAACTGAATTAATAAATATTAATTCTTAATTTATTTAAAAACTCATTAATTAATTTCTAATTTTAAAATTAATCAAGTGATAATTGAACTTAATTAATTATTAATTACTTGATTAATTAATTCAATCCAATAATTAAATAATCAAATCTTATTTAAATTAATTCCTAAGTCATACTTTAATCAAATTTAATTAACTTACTTAAAATTTTAATTAATTAAATAAACCTTTAACTATTAGATTAATATCCTAATTATTAATTAATTAATTAATTAATTAAAATCTTAATTACCTTGATCAGATAGTTAAGTTTTTAAAACAATAAAAATCATAAATCTCATTAATGATTAAATTATCATTATTAAAGTTATTTAAAAACAATTTTCTTTTAAATTTTCTAAATTAAATTAAAATGAAATCAACTTAACAAGATTTTAAATGTTTAAAAACTCTTTTGTTTTCATTTTACAGATTCACTTAACTCTTAAAGTAATTTTAGGCTAATAGTTTACCTAAGCCTATATTCAATTTAAATAAAATTACCTTAACTATTTCAAATGATATCGAAACATATAAATTCAAACCTTATTTTTATTAAAACCCCAAAATTTAAACCATGCTTTCAGATTTAAATTCCAAGATTTTAATTCAAACCCTGTTTTAAATTTTCATTTCATAAGTTATAAATTCTAAAATATTTAACTTGATTTTAAAATTTGAATTTATAACTTATTTCCTTCTTGAAAACTTCAGATTCAAATTCCAATTTGAATTCAAGCATTTAATCCAGATTTTTACTTAAATTTAAATCTTGTTTTAAAATATTATTTCCAGATTTTAAAACTTATTTTAAATTCTGTAAACAGGCTTCAACTGTAAACATTCCATTAATAAAATTTAATTATTTTGAAACAAGTATTTAAATTTCATCTAGAATTCATATTTAAACTTGATTCAATTCCAGTTTAAATCTTACTTTGCTTACCTTAATTTAATTTTTGTTTAAATTTTATAAAAACCTGAAACTGTCAGTTTTCAGAGACCACCTGAAAACTTATATTACCTGAGCAATAGAAAAATTAACTCGAGTCAAACTGCTCTTTACTTCGGGCAAATACTAGAATGACCCGAGCTCTACACAGGAACACTTCAATTTTCAAAAAGTTCCTGAAACAATCAATCTTCACAAACCAAAGAAATGCACGGTGCACGTGCACCGTGATGTTGATCACCTCCGGCCTCTCACCCTGGCCTCAACCCATCGACCACCATCCATGCTCCAACCTACGACCACCTAAACTTCATCACTCACCTGAAATTGAAAATCCAGTCTCAACCAAAACCTGGAACCAAGCATCAAAACAAAACCCCAACCTGGAAATTAATTTGCCAGCATGATCTCGACCACCAGAGTCCCTAAAATTTCGGCCAGGACATCGTCTACTTCCAAGCTTCAATCACCCAAGACCCCTTAACACTCGATCCACCGAGGAGATCAAATTCAAGCAAAATTTAGAACCCAGTAAAAACTAGGGTTCAAAACTTTAAATTCAAATCTCCACATCAGAAATGAATGGCAACCCAAATCAATATTTTTCCCAACTTCTCTGATATCTCCTTCTACTCCAGAAACAATTTTGACCCATTCAAACACAAAAATCAACTGAACTAACCTAAAATACAAAATACAGAGAAGTTTGAACTGCTCTCGGATTTTTACTTTATAAATTGTGATTTTAGATTTAATATTCATGAATTTGCATGATGTTTTGATATCCAAACCTGAAACATTGATTTACAATGTTTATATCTTCCACTTATACAATTTTATTTCCCTGTTATTAATGTTTCCAGGCAAGTTCAAGTAATATCCAACTTGTATGAATTTTTAAACTCTATTTTATCCTAACAAACAGGTTTGAATTTAAATGCCTAAGTCAGATACATCAGCAATTACTGATCAAACCAAAGCATACACACCTATATCAGTATAGAGTAACTTCCAAAAATTCATATACAAGAAAATTTTCTGCAAACTTTTATCATGCATATCAATTCATTCCAGAGATAAAAACAAGCAACCGGATTTTGTTAAAGAAAAATTTAGAAGTTACTCACCTATTTTTCAGAAAGACAGAGCCATCATGATTCAAGAAAAGCATTTGATTTCAGATAACACTCATGCAGGCAGGCTTGAAGTTTTTAAAACTCTGACCCAATTTATATGCATGCAGGCCATAATAAAAATGCAGGCTTTTGATCATGCAAGAATTGATTTCCAGGTTGAAAAGAAATGCAGTTTGCATTTGTGCAGGAAACCATTTCAGATTGTTTGCATGTGCTTTTTAGAAAATGCAGAATTTTTGAATTGCAGAGATTTGATTTTACAGGTTAAAGGAGCTACAGGTTTTGTTTGCAATGCAGGTTTTGATTTGAGAAAATTAATCTCAGTTTTGAATGAGGAGTTTTGCAAATTTGGAGAAGATACAGGTTTTGATTTTGTTTTTCTTTTGAGGAGTGAATTTCAGATTTGCCTAAGTTTTCTCCTAGCTTAGCATAAAAGATAGAAAAAAGAAAATGAGGGGAAAAAAATATGTTAAGGATTGAAATTATTTAACCAAATAAAAGAAAAAGATCAAAATTGAATGACACTTGTCATTTTGCTTGATTCACCATTTAACACATGTAGTTCGATTTGTTTAAGACTCAACACTTGTCTTTTATAAAATTTAGTATATATATTTAAATGTTTTAAAAAGAGTTTTCTTCATTTTATGTTAGAATGAATATACAAGATTTACTTATTAAAAGTAAATATAAATAAAACAATTTATAAATTAAAACTTATACAAATGTTTTAAAGAATCAATTAATTTGAGTTTCAAAAACAATTTCAATTTAAAATCAAATTAAACTTTTGAAATCAAAATTAAAATCAATTTATTTAATTTAGAGATGAAGACTCTATTTCCTTATTTTTAATTCTTCTTTATATTCATGAAAAATAGAATATTTATTAATATGGTTTAAAATAACAATTAACAAATTTTATATGATTTATAAAGAAATTATAAATCACTTTTATTATTAAATGAATTTAAATCATGTGCTACCTTATATTTAGAGTTATATAAAATATTTTCAATTCATATTTAATCAAATAATATTTTGAAAAGAAATAAAATCAACTTTAATTTAAATTTAAAACAAAAATTAAGCTAAGACAAATTTTAAACAAATTAACGTTTATTTAAAATATTATCAAACCATAAAGTTATTAATTTAAATAGATTTCTAAAAGCTTAATATTAATTAAAACATAATTTCCTAATTACTCAATATTTATTAGAATTTAAAAAACAAAACTTTATTTATTTATTATATCCCAAAACAAAGATAAATTATAATATATATACAAATATATATATATACATTATAATTTAAAACATTTGTTTTAGCTTTTAAAAGATAAAATCACAAATTAAATATTATTTATTCAGATTATTAAACCAAAACATATTTTATTAATCAATATTGTCAATATCAATTTAATTTTATATAAAGATTATTAAATTGATATTGTCTAAAATTCCGGGATATCACATTCCTTCCCCCTTAAAAGAATTTCGTCCCCGAAATTTAAAACAAAGGTAATTTAATAACCTAATGATGATTTTAAATTTTAAAACCAAACATATACCAAACATATGCTAACAACCCTAGCAATCAATTTATCCAATCAAACAAAATTAACTATCCAGACAAAATTCTGGATAGAGCTTCCTCGAGTTTCCCAAGTAAACACTGGGATACTCGCCTTATAAAACCCAAACAATCAACACTACTAAGTTACAGAACTCCTACTCATCTAGATCTATAACTGAACAAGACATCAGACTACAGACAAGTCTGACTCAACAACCAAAATCTCCCAGAACAGCTGATTCCAAAACCAGAAATAGATCATACACGTACCCCCTCAGAGATACGTGAAACACATCGAATTCCAGTTGTCCACACTGGTAATTCAATCCAGATAATCAAACACTTATCCAAAACAGAACACAAAAGAAATCCAAAAAATCTCGGAGCTAGCTTACCCAACCTTACCAAAATTTATAGCCCCTAAAACTGAGAAAACTTATCCAAAATCAGACTTCAGATCCACAAAACTCTTCGGACGATCTCGAGCTGCCTACATCCTACCTGATCAGCTAAATCCTTGCTGATGTCTCAAGAAACAAACTAGACCAAACCCATCAGAATGATCCTCCATGATCAATCAAGATCAAGAACAACTCCACTCACAACCATCAGAAGAAAACAAACTTCTCCTATCCGGAAAAGAAAAGCAGATGCACTCCCAAACTGCTTCCGCTGCACAACTCTGATCTGGAGTAGAAAAGAATGCTGATGTAGAACACAAGCTAACTAGACAACCAAAACCAAGAAGATCTCTAATAACCAAGAGAAAATTCAGAATTTCCTCAAATCCTGAGTTGCTTCAACAAACTCCATCTCAAGAAACCAACCTTCAACTAGTTGAACCACCGGTACCATTGAATCTCTAGATGAAGACAAACTCTTGACTTCTCTGAAAATATTCAAAAAAATCTCCAACAATCCAAGAGATAACTCAATTATCGCAAGTCGCTTTTGCGATCAACCCAAACTAAAATCCAAAGATAATTATTCTCTTTTTACCAATCAGAACAGCTTATGCTGGTCTTACCAACCCATTGAAGAAATGGATTCTACTCTACAGCTTCTGAACTCCATCTCCAGAAAACAAATAAGCCAGAAAACTCTGCCGACACACAGAACACTCCGAGCTGCACCGCTGACAACAATGCCAAAGAATTCTTAACCAAAAGTTCTTCGAGAAACTCGGACTCCAAACCAAACAGAAACATCCTGCTGAATCCAGCCACAACACTGAAGCAGACCTACTTCCTTAAAATTGTTCCAAAGAAATTACCTTCGGAAACATCCATAGTCACTGCATCTCATCACGCAGCTACTATTCCTTGAGATAATAAGATACCATCACACGCTTCTGTTTAGCCAACAGATCCAAACTCTACTCATTCAACTTCAAAGATATACTCCGAACCTTAACACGTTACCTTCAGAGATCAATGAAGTCTTTACACCACTTCAAACTCATTCGAGACGGTATTAGGTCTACAGTCTCGACAGATACACCTCCAACCAAACATACAAACTCCAACCAATGGCGGTCGCGTTATACACACCACTACCTTATCTACCTTTATAACTTATATTAGAAAACCCGAACAGGTAACCCAACAGATAGGTAGAAATAAATATATATAAATATATTAAAAATTACAAATACGCTCTCTCAAGATAGACACCACTCCAGAGCCTAGGTATTCACTCAACCTAATGCTCTGATACCTGGGCTCTTGTTATTAAATTAATTGATAATTGATTTAGGAAATTTAAATACATCATTAATTATTTTATTTAAAATAAGAAAGTCGGGTCGTCGCACTTGGTTTAATTAATTAATTTTAAACATTGGGTTTGATAATAAATTACCTGATGTAATTAATAAAGTGAAATTACTCAGTAAAGTAATTAGAGATAATTACTGGATGTAATTAGTGAATAGTGTTTGGATTGTGAATGTAATTTGGATTAAATTATTTTGTATAATTAATCAAGAGATTAATTCAGAAATTAATTAAGGAATAATTAATTTGATGAAGTGATTAAGGACAGTTAATTAATCAAAGGTGATTGATAATTATGGATTAAGTGAGATTAATTACTGAAAGTAATTAATTTAATGGAGTAATTAATTAAATATAATTAGGATCATTAATTAATATAATTAATGAAATAATTAAGATTGATTAATTAAGATTAATTAATCACTAACAAGTAATTAAGTATAATTAATTAATTGTAATTAATTAAGGTTAAATGTAATTAATTATAGTTAATTAATTTGTGAAGTAATTAAAGGTTAATTACTAAATTTGGTTTAGAGTAATTAATTTTGTGAAATTAATTAAAGTATAATTAATCTGGATTGATTAATTAAGATGATAAAATTAGAGGTTAATTAATTAATTAATTTGTAAGTAATTAATGATAATGTAAGCAAGATTTATATTGTGTAAGTAATTAATTTAATTCATTTTAAATTAATTAAAGATGATGTAATTAATTTAATTCAATTTAAATTAATTATAAATAATATGATTATGGATCATTGCTTATGAATGGTTGTTATTGGTTGCCTTGAATGGTTGAAAAAATCTCAACTACGAGATTAGTATTGTTGATTGATATGGATGCATTGGTTGCATTATGATATAGATTATCTTTTGATAGTAATAATATGGATTATCTATTGTTATGATAATGATAATTATCTGTTGTGAATCTATGAATTATCTATCTGTGTATATATAGATGATATAATTGAATTATTTTAAACTTTAAAACAACTTGGACCTAAAAGACACGCTTTGGATTTCGATGAGACCGGGATCGGGTTTCCATATTTGAATATCCGAAAACCACATCGATCCAAATTAACAATAGGTCGTGAATCTTATGTGAAGAGTGAAGACTTGAGGTGTAAGGGCTATACGTCAGTATAACTCTGTGGGTGATTCCGTAATGAGTTTGACGGAATAGTACTTATAGATTTGAGATAGAGATTCAGAGTGCAAGGGTTATCGTCGTTAACTCTGAGGGTGATTCCAATACGAGTGTAACGAGATAATGCATTCGGTTTCGTTCGAACCCGAAACGAACTTGTATGGATTGAATGCTTTCAGAACATCGTCAGGTGGACGATGAGCATTCTAAGAGATGTGTCCTCTAAAGGTAATCGTAGCCTCAAGCCTCGTCAACCGGGAATGGCTAAAACAGGGGAGGTGCAGCAAGGCTTCGTGGGTAGCTCCCACTGGAGAGCAAGATTGATCCCTGTCTAGAGGTCCCTTTTTATTCGGCTTAGTGGGCAGTTGGAATTGCGCACCAACTGCGGGGTTGTCTTGTTCGGAACTATTCAGTAAGGAATGGGTCCGGCCTTGTGTTGCAGGGGAGTGGGAGTACTCCTCGGTACGTTGATCTAGGCCACGTACTGTGACGGGCGGTACCCCAGTAGCCCTGCCATTGTATGGAATCCAAAATCCAATAAGTGCCCACGGTTTTGATTGTATTACCCACTTTTGTGGCTAGTAGCTGGAATTTAATAATGTAACAATTTCGGCTATTTCATATTTACTTGAAAACCCTAGACCTATTATAATATCACTGGATTTCCTATCAAATGTTTTGGTTAGCGTAAGGTAAAAACTTTTCCATGTTTATGTGTGGGAAGTCTTACGTGATACCTTTCTTTTCAAAAGGTTTTTGAAAGTTAAGCAACTTTAACCTGTTACTCACACCAGACCCATGTCTGACCCGGAGTTTATTTTTGTTTTTCATAAAATCTTGGGTACTCAAATTTTTACGAGTAGCCAAGGGATTCAGGTTAGCTTTGACGAATATTGGAGGAGCAATAGAGCAGGTGGCTTCTGCGTTTGATATTAGCATTCCGCTGTGTGTTCTGTGTTGTCTCTGAGTTGTATTATGTTGTAAATAATAGACAGGTGTTTATAACTGTCTAGTATGAGTTGTATTATCTGTGTACTCTGGTTGTGGTTGTAAACTATGTAATATTTTATGTTATTAATATAATTTATTCGTTCCGCTGTTTAGATTCTGATGTGTTGTTTCTTCTTTCTTCTCTTTCTTTCTTTTTTCTATCCCTTTCTTTTCTTATTAGCGATGCGACATTCTAGTGTTAGGAAGTTGGGTCGTTACAGGGTATCAAAATACTATCACTTGCTCCAACTCAATGGACTGATCAAACTCTACTCCCACCTGTGACGACCATAACCCACAGGTCCCAGGATCGAAACCTGGCTTTGATACCAGCTGTGACGACCCGACTTTCTTACCGCAGAAAATCGCATCATCTTGAAGAAATAAAGGGATAGAAAAGAGAAAAGAAAGAAGAGAAGAAAGAAACAACATCAGAATCTACACAGCAGAACGAATAAATTATATTAATAACATAAATATTACATAGTTTACAACCATTATCAGAGTACACAGATATACAACACATACTAGACAGTTATAAACACCTGTCTATTTATACAACTCAATACAACAACTCAGAGAACACACAGCGGAATACTAGATATATATCTACACGTAGAAGCCTCCTACTCCATTTGCTCCTCCACAATTCGTCAAAGTTAACCTGAATCCTAACCTGAATTCCCTTGGCTACTCGTAAAAATTTGAGTACCCAAGAGTTTATGAAAAACAAAAATAAACTCCGGGTCAGACATGGGTCTGGTGTGAGTAACAGGTTTAAGTTGCTTAACTTTCAAAAACTTTTTGAAAAGAAAGGTATCACATAAGACTTTCCACACATAAACATGGAAAAGTTTTTACCTTACGCTAACCAAAACATTTGATAGGAAATCCGATGATATTATAATAGTGTCTAGGGTTTTCAAATAAATAAGAAATAGCCGAAATTGTTACATCTATTAAATTCCAGCTACTAGCCACAAAAGTGGGTAATACAATCAAAACCGCTGGCACTTACTGGATTTTGGATTCCATACAATGGCAGGGCTACTGGGGTACCGCCCGTCACAGTACGTGGCCTAGATCAACGTACCGAGGATCACTCCCGACCCCCTGCAACACAAAGCCGGACCCATTCCTTACTGAATAGTTCCGAACAAGACAACCCCGTGGTTGTAGCTAGCAACCACCCACACAGCCGAATATAAAAAGGGACTTCTAGACAGGGATCAATCTTGCTCTCCAGTGGGTGCGACCCACGAAGCTTTGCTGCACCTCCCCTGTTTTAGCCATTCCCGGTTGATGAGGCTTGAGGCTACGATTACCTTTATAGGACATATCACTTAGAATGCTCATCGTCCGCCTGACGATGTTTTGAAAACATTCGATCCATACAAGTTCGTTCCTGGTTCGAACGAAACCGAAGGCATTATCTCGTTACACCCATTTTGGAATCACCCTCAGAGTTAGCGACAATAACCCTTGCACTCTAATCACCATCTCGAATCTATAAGTACTATTCCGTCAACTCATTACGGAATCACCCACAGAGTTATATTGACTTATAGTCCTTACACCTCGAGTCTTCACAAAGCTCCATTTTGATTCACGACCTAACGTTATTTAGAATCGATGTGGTTTTCGGATATCCAAATATGGAAAACCGATCCCGGTCTCATCGAAAACCAAAGCGTGTCTTTTAGGTCCAAGTTGTTTTAAAGGTTTAAAAACAATTCAATACAGTATCTATATACACACAGATAGATAACTCACAGTCACAATTGATAATTAACATTATCACATAACGGTAATCCACATTTTCAATATCAAATAGATATTCCATATATCACCATCACAATAGATAATCTAAGTTATCATCACAATGTAAACCAATATTCATACCACACAAAATCATTTATCTCATTACTGAGATCACAAAGCATCCAAGACAATCAATGTCATCCATTCATACATAAGCAAAGATTTACTCATTATTATATAATTAATTTAAAATGACTTAAATTAACTATCTCTATCTCTAATTAATTTAAAACGAATTAAATTAATTACTTAATCTTTAATTAATTTAAAATAAATTAAATTAATTGCTTCACCAATATAAACCTTGCTTACTTAATCATTTAATTAATTACAATCAATTTATCATTCATTATTAATCACCTTAATTAATCACCCATGATTAATTATCCTTAATCACATTCATGTAATTATCCTTAATTAATTTCACAAAGTTAATTATTCACAACTAAACAGTAATTAACATTTAATTACTTCAATTAATTAGTTAATCATAACTAATTACATTAATCTGTTATTAATTACATTAATTAATTACCTCTAATTACCTATTATTGATTAATTAATCATAATTAATCAACTTTAATTACATCATTAATTAAAATAATTAATGATCTTTAATTATTAATTACCTTAAGTAATTAACTTATAATTATTAATCACCGTCACAGATTAGATACATTAGTAATTAACTAACTTAATTACTATATTAAACAAATTAATTATCCTTAATTAATTTCTTAATTAATCCCTTGATTAATTATTAAATAATTAAACCAAATTACCTCATACTTAAACATCTCCACTTAGTTACAATCATGTAATTATTAATCAATTACTTAATTAAGTAAATTTCCAAGTCATTACTTACATAAAGTAATTATTTATAAAACCCAAGTGTTTAAAATTAATTAAACTTAATTAATTAAAATAAACAATCTCATTAAACTAAATTAATTACATTAAGTAATTAATTTCTTAATTACTTTATCAAGTAATTATACTCAAAACCATTCATAATTGATTATTATTAAATTAATTAATCTAATTAATTATAAAAATTAATCATATTAATTAATTTGTTAAATAATCCTGGTTAATGACCTTCATTAACCATTCTCAAATTATTTTATAAAGTAATTAACTTAAATTAATTACCATTTAAATTATCTTTATTCATTCATTAATTAAAGTTAATTATTAAATTAATTAACCTTAACTTAGAACTTAATTACATAATTATTAATATTCATTCATCATTAATTAATAATCTAATTAATGATAAATTGATTAATCATTAATCAATTATTAATTCCAAATTTAATTAATGAATTAAATTAATTCATTAATCTTAATTACCTTATTAGTTAAATTAAATTCTGAAATATTTATCTTAATTTAATTTTCAAGATGAAACATAACTTAATTATGTTTAAAACAATTTAATTTAAAACAAAGTACTTAAGAAATTTTCTTTTAAATTTCAATTTAAATTCAAGTTTAAAATAGAATACTTTTAAAACCTATCAAAGTTTTAAATAATTTAAAACTTATTTAAAATTACAGGTCAAAACAAAAGTTTGACTTAAAAATGAAATCATAAGAATTTGAAGTTAATTCATTTTAAAAATTTGAGAAACTCAATTCATTCTTAGTTTCAACTTTCAAATTTAAATCTTCTTTTTTTAAAAAATTTGAAACTGAAGTTCATTTTAAACTCAGATTTCCAGTTTAAAATTTATCTTTAAATCTTACTTCACATTTTAAAAAATTCATTATTAAAATTTTAAACTATTTACCAAATTGAAATAGTTAATTAAGTAAAATGTTAAACCTTTATTTTTATTTTAAAACTGGAATTTGAATTCAAATCAGTAATGCAAACTTGAATTGCATTTGAACTCAAACTTTGCTTTAAACATAAATTACAGATTTAAATTTAAAAACCCAGATTTTAAGAAAATGGGTTTTCTGAAACCTGTTAAGTACAGATCAACCCGAGAAAAATCAATTTCTACTTCGAGTCCACTGCCTCTCCACTCCGAGTCAAACATGCTACTGCTTCGGTAAAGCCCTCATCTTCCCCTGAGACATCCCCAACCAAAATAAAGTTCATCAGAAAAACTCGTCGCCGCCACCTCTGCCGATCATCTCAGGTGATCAAGCCACAACCAGAAACTCATGAATACCCTAACACCAACACAAGATCTACCAAATAAACAGGAATTCAAAATTTTGGTTCTGAACCCCAAATTCAAAACCTGGAAAAAGTATTACAGATTTATGCTCAAACCTGTCAACGGCCACATTTCTCACCTCCGACCACCTGACATCCAACCTCTCCGGCCATGAATGCTTCTACACACCCTCTACCCCTTTTCCAAACACCAAAGCACTCGGTCAATCCATTTTCCTGAAATGCCCAATTCCTTCTTACCTTATTAAAACTAGGGTTTAAAAATTTAAATTCAAACTGCAACTATCCTACCCAATTATATTCATATTCCTGATTTTTCTAAGGATCTATGATCCTTATTCTATAACTCAAAAGAATCTTGAGTTCCCTCAAACAACAGATTGCAAGCACTAGCCCAAATTCATTTTTAATTCAAAAACAGACTGTAACCACATCTTATACCTAAAAATCTTAATACCTGATTTAAAAATCAAGTTACAGATTAGATATTTGATTTATACTACTAAATTACAATATCCATTTGATTGGGTTGTGATAAGAATAAACATGCATGATGCTTTTCCCTGTTTCCAGAGTCAAACTCATATTTTAAGTTTCTTGACATTTTTAAACATGAACTTATGAAAATAATACAACTTACTTTGCATCTAAACATGGATTAGATCTTGAGTTTATGAAATTTTGAATTATATCTAAAGTCTGAAATCTAGAACAAGAAGGAATTCATCACAGCAAGCAGATATTCAAACTCATACATATATATACAGACATTTCATCATTCTCATCAGTAAACAATTTAAGCAACTATATCAATTTAAATTAGTTTTAAAATAAATTGTTACTCACCATTTCAATGCAGACCCCTGTTGATTCTTTTAAATTTGCAGAAAACACAAAAATGCAGGCTTGCTTCCTCTGTTGTTTTTAATCTGAGTTGAATTTGAAAGCTCATGATCCAAACTCTAATTGCTTGCATGCAGAAAGAAGATGCTATTACCAATTTCCCAAATGCATGCTATGATTCCCAGTTTAACAGAATGCAGAAAAATAAGAACAGTGCAGTCTTAATTTGAATTTTGCAGATTGATTTTTTATGAAGAGGAACTTGCAGATGTTTGGATTTGAGGATATGCAGATCTGATTTTTGATAATTTGTGAATGCAGATTTTGATTGTTAATATGAAAATGACTTTGATTTTGAATTGTGAAGATTTCTTTGATTAAGGAAAATAAAAATGAAATATGAATGAAGATGTAATCTTAACTAATGTATTTTCAGATTTAATGAAAGCAAAGAGAAATAAAAACTAAAATTTACACTTGTCAATTTTTTTACAACACTTGTCAATTTGAATGCATATGAATCTGACACTTGTTTCTCTTTAAGATAATTAGTATTTAAATTTACAAATGTATGTTATATTAGCTTAGTTTTAAATTGTTAGTTTATATTTAAATATGGATATAAATTTACAAAAGAAATAAGAACAAACTATGTTTATAAATAAACTTGTACATATTAAAGATTAAAACAATTAAACAATTTAAAATTTATACTTTTGAACTTAAATTCAAACTAAATTAAAAAATCAATTATTTTCAAATCAAGTTATAAATATAAATTCAATTTGAAATAAAAATTACAAATTCTATTCAAAACCTATTTATAAAGACAATACAATATCAATATTATTTTTATAAATATCTTATTATTAAATTAAAATCATTTTACAAAAGATTATATTTTTATTAATAAATATCCATTTTATTAACCCATGAAACCATTTTGTTAAATTTATTCTAAATTTAAAACTCAAGCAAATTTAATTTAAACATTTAATATTTTTCTTATCAATTTTAAAATCATATATTTTTATGAAATAGTTTCAAAAATTCAATACCAATAAAAATTAAAATTTCCAATTTACAATGTATATATTAGAATTTTAAAACATGATTCAATCATTAAATTTAAACCAAAATCATTTATTTAACTTTGAAAAGAACTTAAATATTAAATAAAACTAATTTTCCAAATTACTACAAATATTTAAAACTAAAAATATGCTTACTTATTAAAATTAAAACAATACCAATCTATTTCATTATATAAACCATATATTTATATTGTAAATAGAAATCCATTTATATCATTTAAAGGATAAAATCGCCCATTTAAATATTTATTAAAGAAGATTATTAAATTTATTTGAATAATTATTAACAGAATATCAATATCAATTTAATTTTAACTACAGATTATTAAATTGATATTGTTAAAAATTCCGGGATATTACAATCCTTTCCCCTTTAAAAGAATTACGTCCTCGAAATTTAAAACAAAGGTAATTTAATAATCTTATTAAATTTTAATTTAAAAACACAAGCATATATCAAACATATGCTAACAATCAAAACCGTAGGGTCTCGTAGGGAAAATGAGTTTCCATCAATGGCATTAGGTTGAGTGAATACCTAGGCTCTGCAGTGGTGTCTTTCTTGAGAGAGCGTACTTGTAATTTTTATATGTAACTATATATATATATATATATATATATATATATATATATATATATTTCTACCTATCTGTTGGGTTACCTGTTCAGGTTTTCCAATATAAGTTATAAAGGTGGATAGGGTAGTAGTGTGTGTAACACGACTACCATTGGTTGGAGTTTGAATGTTTGAGGTTGGAAGTGTATTTGTCGAGACTGTAGACCTAATACCGTCTCGAGTAATCTTTGCAGTTTGGTGTAAGAATTTCATTTGATCTCTGAAGGAAACCTGTTAAGGTTCGGAGTTCATCTTTGAAGTGTAAGTTTGATTGCACTCGTGTGAGGGGATTTTTGAGAATTTGGATCTGTCGGTTGGGCAGAAGTAAGTGATGGTATTTTGATAACTCAGGAAGTAGTAGCTGCGTGATGAGATGCAGTAACTATGGATGTCTCCGAAGATGTTTCTTTCGGAGCAAGTTTAAGGAGATGTGTCTGCTTCAGAGTTGTAGCTGAGTTCAGCAGGATGTTTGTGTTTAGTTGAAGGTCCGAGTTTCTCAAAGAGCTTTGGATAAGAAGTCTTTGGCATCTGTGTTAGCAGTGCAGCTCGGGAGTGTTCCGTGTTTTAGCAGGAAGATCTTTTTGGCTTAGCATTTCCTAGAGGTGGAATTCAGAAGCAGAGTGAGGATCTGTTTCTTCGATGGATTAGTTGGTCAAGGATAAAATGTTCTGATTAGTGGAAAGAGAACAGTATCTTGGATTTGGATTGGTTGATCACAAAAGTGACTTGCGATGGTTTGATAATTATCAGATAGTGTTTTGCTTGGGTTTGTGGCATTTCTAGAGGATGTAGAAGTTATGGAGTTGCTGAAGATTGTCCGAGTATATCTTCAGGAAAGTTGGAGGTTTTGCCCGCATTGGAGATTGAGTTCTGAATCGACTTGATGTTAGGAGTGATACAAGTGATTCAATTGGGTAGGAGGTTGTCTCCTAGGTTGATTGGTTGGTGAAGCAGCTCTGTATTTCTTGGAATTTCTATTGAATCTTATTTCCGAGATGTGATGTTTAGTCTGTGCCTGTGTTCTTCTATGGCATTTTCATCTGCTCCAGATCAGAGTTGTGCAGCGGAAGCAAGGTGGCTGTTGTTCTTGAGTAGAAGCAGCTGGGAATTTCAGTATTTTGGATTTGAAAGTTTCTACTGGAATTTTTCAGAATCTGAGGCAAGTTGGCGAGTGATTCTGTTCTGTCTTTTCAGGATAGGAAAAAGTTGTTTTCTTCTGTTGATAGTGAAGTTTGGTTTTGATTTTGGATTTATCTTGTGAGGATCAGCTTGTGAGTTGATCCAGTTTGTTTGTAGAAGCATCAGCGAAGGTTGAGCTGATCGGGAAGGATCTATAGGCAGCCCGGATCGTCCGGGAAGTTTTGAGGTTAAGTAACGAAGAATTTGGAATTCGAAGTTGGAGACTTCGATGTTGTTGAAGTTTTCTCTGGAAAAGGAAGCAATAAGTTTTGGTAAGTTTCGAGGCATATTGGATTCTTCTGAGTTTTTGTAGAGATCAGTGTTTTGGTTTGAAGAGTTGAATTGCCAGTTTGGAAGACTGGAATTCAAATTATTTCACGTGTCTCTGAAGGAGTACGTGTTTTGGTCATCACTGGTTTTGAGACCAGTAGTTCTGTGAAGGATTTTTTGTAGTTGATCAGACTTGTCTTTGGTCTGGTATCTTGTGAAGATTATAGGTCTAACTGAGTGGGAACTCAGCAGCTTATAAGTATAGCTAGTCTGGGTTTAGTAGAGCGAGTATCCCTGTGTCTGTACTGGGGAAACTCGAGATAATTTTAGGAAGTTTATCTGAATCTGTGTCCGGATAACTAGTGTTAATTATTTGATTGAATTGGTTGTTTGGATGAAATTGTTTGTTTGATTGATAGTGTACGACTGTTATGAATGTTTGAATTGGTTGAAAATAGAGTAACACTTTGGATTATCTTTGTTTTAAATTTCGAGGACGAAATTATGTTAAGGGGGGAGGATTGTAATATCCCGGAGTTTCCAGGAGTTTAAAATGCTGATAATCTCTTAATTTAACATTATTTGAACTGATAAATTGTTATTTTCAAAGATAATTAACCAAGTAATATGATATAATATTTTAATTATGGTTATAAATTGATATTGTTTTCAAAATTTATAAGTGTGTTTAAAATGCATTTATATCTGTGTATTTGAATCTGTGTATTTTAAATTGATTTTAAAATAGTATATATTATTTGTAAATACTAATGTGCTTAATTAAAAATTAATATTCATTTATTTAAAGTGATTTTAGATTTGATTTTAAATTTGACTTTAATATGAATATAAATTTGAAATTCAAAGAAATATATACATCTTAAAATATAATAATAATATAGTTTGGTTTTAAAAAAATATAGATAATATTTTAATTAGAAATAAGATTTTGTTTTATTTTTCTTTTATAGAAGTTTATCTAAACAAATTTGATTTGTGTTTATTTAATAAAATGAATACATAGGCTTTTTAAAATAGTATTTAAAATAAGTTTGAAAGGTTATATATAATTTTATTTAAATTTTATTTGGTTTCATTTCTTTTTAAAGATTGTACTTATATAAATTAACATACATTTATAAATGTGTAAGTATATTTGTTTATTTGATATTTAATAAGAAAAGCATTTTTAAAATTTAGAAAATACATTAGTAATTAGGAAAAATAATTTTAAAAGCTTTTAAATTTCTTTAGAATTAAAATAAACTCAATATTGACAAATGTTCATTTCTTAAACACCTTGATAACAAGTGTAAAACATTTGTGTAAGTAAAAAGACATGTGTCCATTTATTTCTAATTTTCTTTTTAATTAATAAAATCTGAAAATTTGCTTATATAAACACCCTTCCTCATTTCCTTTAATTATTTGTTCATTTCTAAAAAAGAAAACTAAATCCATCATGCATCTTCACTTCTACTCCCCAAAACCAGAAAATGTTCAAACAAAAAAATTTTAAAACCAAAATCTGGAACATCCTCAAACCCTTGTTCAACATCCAAAACATGCATTTACTCCTCAATTCAAGCCATGCTCCTAAACCTGAATCATTTATTTTTGTTTACCAAATCCTTTAATTCCTCAAAACAAAAATTTGATCAATCTTCAAAAAAAAAATTCTGTAAATTTGTTAACCTGAAAGCACCACAGTTTAACCCAAATCTGCATCATGATTGCAAAGTGGTGCAAGTTCCAATTCATGTCTGCATCAAATTTTCAAATGCATGCAAGTTTTAAGGTGGAAATCTGAAGCAACCTGAAGTACTCCAGATTTTAAGTAGCTTCAAGTTCAAAGATTATTTTGCCAGTTTTCCAAAATGCAATCTGGAAGCAATTTCAGTTGAGCCTCCCTGTTGTTTTTTTTCACACCTCTGCATCTCCTTATAGAAAGGTGAGAAACTTTTTATTAAAATTTAAAATAGTAATTATCTATTGCAATTAAGTAGTGATGGTGTATATGAGATGCCTCTGAGTAGATATATGATTATGCAGTAGGTTTGTTTAGTTAAAACTGTGCAGGTTGATTTTCAATTCTTTTTCCTTCTCTGTATTTTACTATATAATCTGAGACAAAGTTTAAAATTTTCAAAACAATCCTATTCAAAAGTTGTTAAGTCTTAGATTCAAACTAAAACAAGTTAGCTCAAGTATAAACAGAAGAAAGAAAAAAAAAAGATCAAAGTTTCTGGATTTTGAAGTTTATCTAGAAACCAAGAATGCAGTAAAAACTTAACATCAATGTTTGATGCCAAGGATTAAATTTGGTTAAAATGATTATGGAAACTTAAGTGTTTTTGAAAATTTTGAATTTTGAAAGGAAATTCACAATTTTTAAATTTGTATTAAGCTAGAAAATTGGTTCAACTGGAAATTGGGCTTTTGGTCAAATTCAGTGGATTCATGGGTCTGGGTGACTTGAGATTGTGGTTGGAGCTAGATGAAGCATTAGTGAGTGTTGCAAAAATCATTGAAGAATTTTTAAAATCACTCAATAGTGTGATTTTACCAAAGATTCATTTTTATCCTAGTTTGGAAACTTGCTGGAAATTTGATTACTGAATCTTCAATATTGCATCGAGTGGGGTGAAATCTTGGGCGAAGGAAGCTTGGTGGGTCGGTGGACCATGGCCGGAGTTGTAGCAATTGTAGTTGATCGGAGGTGTTGATTTTCGGAATTGTTGATGATGGGTTTTGGGCACAATTTCACCTGATGTCTCGATTTTGATTCGAGACATAAAGTGGTGTTTGGTTGGTCGTAGGGGCTTGCGAAGTGCTTGGGTGACTTGTCGGAGGTGTTGTCGTTGACTGGAGGAGGCCGGGCAGTGGTGCAGGTTGCACGGTGGAGGTGGGTGATATCTGTTGTTTTGGGTTTTGTCTTGGGTTTGGGTACTGGAGTATAGCTAGGGTAATAAAGGAGGAGACTCGGGGAATAGCTCGAGTACATTTGGATGTGGCTCGGGGTATTACTCGCGTGGACACAATGGTTTAAGTTGCAGGGTTAAACTGTTTGATTTAACAGTTTTAAATTTTAAAACTTAAAGCAGTTTTAAATTTTAAAAAAAAGAAAAAAAAAAAGAAAAAAAAGAAAAGCAGATTGTTTCAAAAGAAAATTGTACTCTTACACGAATTCAAATATATATGGGTTGAACCCAAATTTATGTTCAACTTGATATTTAGTCTAAAATAAAATAAGTTTTAAACTTTAAGAAAATTTTAAGTTAAATTTAAAGTTTTTAATTTTGAAATTGAATTGTTTTTATAAATAAACTTGTATAATGTTTTAAATATCTAAAGTTAAAATCTTAATATTATTTCAAATCTTATTTGGAATATAAAGAGAATTTAAGTAAATGTTTTATTTAAATTGATTAGTGGAAATGATTTATAAATTTATAATTAAAGTTTAAGATAACTTATTAACTTGAATTAGGAATTGTTAATTAATGATTAAAGGAAAGTAATTAATGATTTCATTATTATTTAATTTAATTAATGAATTAAGTTAAATAAAGATTTCAAGATTTATTTAAGATAATGTTTTATCTTAAAATAATTAATTATGTATTAATAACTTGTAATTAGTTAGTTAATTAAGGAATTTTAAGTTAATTAATTAATTTAATTATTATTTTAAAAAGGGGTTAATTAAGTAATTAATTAAGTATAATTAATTATTTAATTAACTATTAATTAAGATGATGATTTAATTAATGACAAATGATTAATTAAATTGTAATTACTTATTAACTAAGTAATTAAGAGTTAATTAAAATAGTAATTAATTAATAAAGGTTTTATTAAGTTTTAATTAATAATTAAAGGATTATTAATTTATAATGAAAGTTAATTAAGAATTAATTAACTGTTTTTATTTAAGGTTAATTAATTTTAATTAAGGATTAATTAATTATATTTATGGATTAATTAATTTGTAATTAAGATTGTTAATTAATAATTAAGTTTATTAATTAATGATTAAGAGTTGATTTATTAGTTAATTAAGTTTAATTAATTAATTATAAAAGTAATTAGTGATTAATTACTTTGTATTAAAGAATTGATTAATAATTAAGGATTATTAATTAATAGTTGGAGATAATTAATCTGATAATTGAAGATTAATTTGGGTTAATGAGTAATTAGGGATGAATTACTCAATTTTGTTTTATGAAATGAGTGAAATCAAGTAAGTTAATTAATTTGTTAATTGATTAAATATAATCACTTGATAAATGATTAAGTATGTTACTTAATAAAGTTTTGATAAGACTAATTACTTGAGATGAGTAATTGATAAATTACAGAGGTAATTGAGTTAGGTAAATTCTGATTGGAAAGTAATTTTTAATGGGTAGATTACTTGTTAAAGTAATTAAAGGATTATTACTTGGTATAATAAATCAATGAATTTATAAAGTGATTAAGAAGTAATTAAGAATAGTTAATTACTGTATTTAAGTTGATTAAATTTAAGCAATTAACTTAAGCATGATTAATTAATTAAGGTTCATTAATTGATATGATTAATGAAAATAATTAAGGATTAATTACTTTATTAAGAGTTAATTAATCAAGGTTGATTAGGATTAATTAATTGATTTAACTAATGTTTATTTAAGCAAGATTTATTGTGATGAAGGTAATTAATTTAATTAATTAAGAAGTAATTAATTTAATTCACTTTAAATTAATTAGAGATAGAGATAGTTAATTTAATTCATTTTAAATTAATTATATTGGTATGAGTAAGTCATTGCTTATGTATGAATGAATGACTTTGATTGTCTTGAATGCTTTGTGATATCAGTAATGAGATAAGTATGGTTGTGTGATATGAATGCTTGGTTGAATTGTGATGATTACATAGATTATCAATTGGGATGTTGATATATGGATTATCTATTATGATGTGGATTACCTATTATTTGATAATGTTGATTATCAATTATTGATATGTGAGTTATCTATCTGTGTGATACCACAATGTAACGACCCAACTTCCAAACTCCAGGAAGTCGCATCATTAAGAAGAAAGAAAGGGATAGAAAAGAGAAAAGAAAGGAAAGAAAGAGCAGACAACATCAGAAATCTCACAGCGGAATCGAATAAATTATAATATATCACATATAACCTTACATAGTATCATATGCATCAGAGTTAAACAACTAATACAACACAAACTAGACAGTTATAAACATTTGTCTAGCAATAACAATCCAAGTACATCAGAGAAAAACAGATACAACTCAAACACAGCGGAATCACTAAATATCTCTACACGCTGAAGCCTCCTGCCCTATTATCTCCTCCAGAACTCGTCAAAGAAATCCTGAAACACTTGACTACTCATACGTAATATGAGTACCCAAGAGTTTAATAAAACAGAAAATAAACACTCAGGTCAGACAGGGGTCTGGTGTGAGTAAACGAGGATAAAAGTTGCTTAACTTTAGAAAATCCTTTGAAAACAAAGGCATCACGTAATACTTCCCACACATAAACATGGAAAAGTTTTTACCTTACGCTAACCAAAACATTTGATAGGAAATCCAGTGATATTATAATAGTGTCTAGGGTTTTCAAATAAATAAGAAACAGCCGAAATTGTTACATCTATTAAATTCCAGCTACTAGCCACAAAAGTGGGTAATACAATCAAAACCGTAGGGTCTCGTAGGGAAAACGGGTTTCCAACAATGGCAGGGCTACTGGGGTACCGCCCGTCACAGTACATGGCCTAGATCAATGTACCGAGGAGTACTCCCACTCCTCTGCAACACAAAGCCGGAAGCATTCCTTACTGAACAGTTCTGAACAAGACCACCCCGCAGATTAGTCGTCACCAACTGCCACACAGCCGAATATAAAGGGACCTCTAGACAGGGATAAATCTTGCTCTCCAGTGGGGGCTACCCACGAAGCTTTGCTGACCTCCCCTGTTTTAGCCATTCCCGGTTGATGAGGCTTGAGGCTACGATTACCTTTATAGGACATATAAATTTTAGAATGCTCATCGTCAACCTGACGATGTTCTGAAAGCATTCAATCCATACAAGTTCGTTCCGGGTTCGAACGAAACCGAAGGCATTATCTCGTTACACTCGTATTGGAATCACCCTCAGAGTTAACGACGATAACCCTTGCACTCTAAATCACCATCTTGAATCTATAAGTACTATTCCATCAACTCATTACGGAATCACCCACAGAGTTATACTGACGTATAGCCCTTACACCTCGAGTCTTCACTTGCTCCACTTGGATTAACGACCTAACGTTTAATTGGAATCGATGTGGTTTTCAGAATTCCAAATTTGGAAACCCGATCCCGGTCTCACCGAAACCAAACGCCATTTTAATGTCCAAGTTGTACTTAAGGGTTTTAAATAATTAACTCATTTCATTGCTATCTAATTCACATAGATAGATAAACTACATCTTACAATAGATAATCACATTCATATTATAACAGATAATCTGTATCATCCATAAACAGATAATCATCACAACCAAATAATCCATCACAAACCATCATACTTAAATCAATCATTCATATCATATAGATACGACTCATCTCATTACTGAGATCACAACCATTCAATCAATAATATCCATAAGCAATGATTAATTAACCAACGATTATAATTAATTTAAAATGAATTAAATTAATTACATCCATCTCTAATAAATTAAATTAATTAACACTTCTATAAATCCTGCTTAATATTCATTAATTAATTAACCCAGTTAATTAATTATTCACTAAGTATTCAACTTGATTAAATATCTTGATTAATCATTTACTAATTACAATAAGTAATTAGTCTTTAATTAATTTCACAATTTAATTAACCTTAATCATAAATAATTATCATTTAATTACTCATTTATTAATTAATTATAATTAATTATATTTATCCTTAATTAATTACAATTAATTAATCACTTAATTAATTATTTATTACTTAATCAAACAATCCTTAATTACATCATTAATTATAATAATCAATGATCTCTAATATTTAAATAAATTACTTAATTAAAATTAATTACATTTAGTAATTAGTCTAATTATTAATCACCTTGATTAATATTAAATTTAGTAATTAACTATCTTTAATTACTCATTAACAAATTAATTATCCAATAATTAATCATTAATTAATTCCTTAATTAATTACAAAAGTAATTATCCAAATTACTAATTACATTCCAGTAATTATCATTATTACTTCTCTAAGTAATCTTGCTCCACTAATTACATTAAGTAATTACTCTCTTAAAATCATCAAATGATTTATTAAAATTAATTAAACTAAATTAATTAAACTAAATTAATTAACTTAACAAATCACAATATTAAAATTAATTACAATAAGTAATTGATTCCTTAATTACTTTAACAATTAATTATACTTAACAAATTCAATTAATTATATTCAATTAATTAATCTAGTTAATTATCAAAATTAATTTCATTAATTAATTACTAAATTATCCTTAGATAATTATCACTATTTATTAATTAACAACATTTAATTAATTATATACTTAAGAAAATTTGAATTAGATTAATTATAAATAAATCATTTCCAATTAAAATTAATCTAAATCATTATTTAAAAATCAAATAATTAAGTAAATTCTAAATTATCTTAATTATTTCCAAAATAATTTATTTACTTATCAAATGACTCATTTACTTTCAAAATATATTAAAACAATACATTTCTAAAAATAAATTCAACTTCCATTTAAAAAAAAATTTAATATTTAAAATGTTTAATCATTTAAACATTAATCCAAATTAAAATAATTATAAAACCTTAAAATAAAAATGAATGTCTAAACAACATTCATTACTTACATATAAAGAAAGATTCAAAACTAAATTACTTGATAAATTAAGCATTGAAAATAAATTGATTATTTTCAACTTTCAAAATTAAATTAACATTTAATATTTTAATTCAATACTAATGGAAACTCTTTCAAGCTTTAAAACTTATTTGAAATAAAATTTCATCTTCAAATTCACTTTTAAAACATTTGAATATGTTCATTCATTTTCTCTTTAAATTTATAAACTGTTTGAAATCAAACTGGTTTCCAAAGAAACTTGAAAACAGTTTTTAACTTGATTTCAAAACACATTTAAGTTTTGCTTAAACATTTAAATCTGTTCACACTTTTAAAACTTACAAAAACTGTTTTTAGCTTAATGTCTGATTTTGAAATCAAACCTGAAACTTATTTTTAAACTTGATTAAATCTAAATTAAATCTTGTTTAAATTTAAGATTTCCATTTTTAAAACTTTGAATTTCAAACTGCATTTGAATTCAGTTTAATCTTACATTTGAATCAATTTGCAATCTTTAAAATATGAGTTTCATTCAAAATTTTAAAAACTGTAAAATTACAGATTTTAAAACCTGCAACCAAATACCCGAGTAACCCATCCTATTACTTCGAGTTCCCAAACCATCTACTCCAAGTCAAAAACAAAAATACCCGAGGATTGCTTCGAGTCAAAAACCTTGCATCTCAGAAGTTCACCTGAACTTCAACATGAATGGTGCATATGCACCGTCACCTCGATGAACTCCAGCCACTCCAACCTATTGCTACAAATCACTGACCATCTCCCTATACCACACAATCATCCAAACCCTCCCATATCAGCTTGAGATCAAAAATTTGAAAAAAAACAACAATAACCTGCAATATCACCACAACACCATACTAAACCTGTCAACAGTCCATAGCCATGCTTCTGACCATCATCACTAATGAAATTCCGGCATATGATCCATCTACAACCCCTCTTCAACCTCCCAAATCCTTACCCTACTCGATGCAACAGAGTGAATGTGCAGACCCTCAAAACTTCAACACTGCAACACTTAAAACCAGGGTTTTGAATACCTGGAAATCCCAATCCCCCTCTTCTCTCTCTCTCTGATCAAATATCACCACATTCCCCTAACACTCTTACATCAAAACTCCACTACAGTAGGCATCTTAACCCCCAAATTCACTAGCCTACAGATATTTTCAAATTTTCCTATTTCTATTTTAAAACAGAAATGCCTTTCCCCTAACAGTTTATTTAAAACTGTAATATTAGTTTTTAAAATTCCTAATTTCAAACATGTATTCTAATTTGTACACTTGTTCTAATAATTTATGATGTTCGATATTTGTTTTATTCTAATGATGACTGATTTTAGTTTACAGAGGCTACAGATTTATTAAACTAACTTAAAATTTATAAATCTAAGTTATACCAAACAAACATATCTTATTTACACAAAAATTACTAACTGGAATCAATTCAAGTGATAAAGAATTTCTGTAAAAGAAAATCTTAATTTACAAAGATATGTAGCTACATGCAACAGCACAATATAAACACATTCAAATATGTACACAGAACAGTTATCATCATACATGCTCATATCTTTCAATTCATATGCTCTAATATCTCAAACTTTTGTGCATGTGAGGTTGCTTAGTTCATTTAATTTTTAAACAGAAACAGAATAAATTTTTCCCTAAACAGTTTTTGATTTCAATGAATTTAAAACTTAAGTTCTGTAAATTATTTTTTTAAAAGGAAAAAAAACTGTTTTTAAAATAAGAAGCTTACTCACCTTTTTAATTTGAAGAATGCAGAGAACAAATTAGCTGCAGATTTCAGGACCCTGCATATTGAAGTTGCCTTTGAAATCTGTGTTTCCATTAGCTAGCTGAATTTGCTTTAACTTGATGATGTAATTTGTTGAACATGCATGTAGACTCCATTCTTCATTGCTCAGATTTGCAGAGATTGATTGCAGATTTAAATTTGTTTTTATCTTGTATTTTGATTTGCAGATTTGTAGTTTGTATTGGGGTTTTTGATTTACTGAAATATGATTTCAGATTTCAAATGAGAAAATGTGTTTTTATCAAATGCATTTGCTATGTTTTATTGTCTAAAAAATTAAATTTCAAAAAATGAATTTGCTTGCCACTTGTTATGTTAATTTTTTATATGATTACAAGTGTCCATTTTATTGGTAAATGACTAACACATGTATATTTCAATATTTAAAAGCAATTCCTAAATCTATATATGTATTTGAATTTATCTTAAACCATCTCTAAATTTATTTTAGAAAGTTTTAAATGTTTAATTAACATTAGTCTTTAAATAAATACATATAAACTTCTTTATAAAACTAACAGATTTAAATGTTTGCTTAATTATTTTTCAAAACAATATTCTTTTAAAACTAAATTTCAAAAGAAAAGATTTTTAAGAAGAAAAGAAGTGTTGAATTCATTTTATTTCAAAAGGTTTCAAACTAAATATTATACTTTATCAAGAATGAATTAAATCTTATTTCAAAGAAAAAAAAATTTAAAATAAAACAAAAAAAAAATTATTATAAAACAAAATTTAAACTAAATTTATTCTTATAAACAAAATAAATACTTACTTACCTTTCTATAAAGATATAAGAAAGATTTTTAAAACAAACCTTTGAAAAGTTTTCAATACTAATTTAAATCAATTTACAATTTATACATTTATATAGTAATTAGAAAATATCCTTTATCTAATATAAATTAAAATTAAAACCAAATCCTCTATTTACAATGTATAAACATTTATACATTGTAAATAAATATTTTTAAATCAGCATAGAAAGATAAATTTATTACTTAAATATTTTTAAATTTTGAAAAGAGTATCATTTGACAAATTAAATAATTATTAATTTTCAAAAGAGAATTTCTGTTTGAATTAGATTATTAAATCAATATTTCACTATTTAAAATAATTATTAAAGAAATTATTAAATAATTATTGCCTAAATTTCCGGGACATCACATTCCTCCCCCCTTAAAAGAATTTCGTCCCCGAAATTTAAAAGCAAAGGTAATTTAATAATCCCATACAGATTTTAAATTTAAAAAGAGCAATCATATACTATCAACCAAATACTAGCAACCATAGCAACCAATCCAAACAAACAATTCTAATTACCCAGACAAAATTCTGGATAGAATTCCCTAGAGTTTCCTAGGTACAAACACCGGGACACTCGCCCTATAAAATCTAAACTAGCTACACCACTCAGATCTAGAGCTCCTGTATATCTAGATCTACAAATCTAAACAGAATACAGGACTACACACAAGTCCTGATCAATTCCCAAATCTCTCAGAACTACTGATTCTAAAACCAGAGATAAACCATACACGTACTCCCTCAGAGATACGTGAAAAACAAAACAAATCCCAGCCATCCGAACTGGAAATTCAATCCCGTAAATCAAACACTTAGCTCTTAAGAGAAAATAGAAAGATCCAATACTCATATCCACAAATCTCTCATATCGATCTTGGGCTGCCTCCAACCTTCTACAATCAATCAAATTCCACCTCACATATTTATTACACAAACATCAAAAGACTCCAGGCAAACTACTCTATCTGGAAACAAACAGATACAAAACAATCAAGTCTCCAGATCCAAAATAAATTTCCTATAGAAATCCTTTGATCCAAGACAAAACTCAAATTCCCAAAGAATCGGGTGTCGCTTCTATCCTGAATAGCTGCCACCATGCTTCCACTGCGCAACTCTGATTCGAGAATGTTGTTGATGAACACAAGTATAAACTTGATCAACTTATCCCGGAATATTGTTCATTAAATTCCATAAAATCTCAGTGACCTATCCGATTCAGTCACAACACACAACAAAAATTCAACCAGAAAACTGGATCCAATAAATCCTGCCAACTTAAACAGATCTCTCTTAAAAAAACCTCCTACTAATCTGATCCAGCAGTAAAACTCCAAGAATCAATTTGAAACAGAACTCAAACTCTCGATGGATGCAAATCTTAACTCCTTCGAAGACATCCAGAAAATACCAAACCACTTCGAAAACTCAAACATCCACTAGAGACGTTTCAATCCCAAAACAAAGAACACTTAGAGAACTTACGAACCGTCGCAAGTCACTTTTGCGATCCTACTCAGTTCAGATTCCAAGAAATCGTTCTCACTTCAACAAAATCAGAACAGCTAAAGCCTTCAAAAGAAGAAACTAGTGGTTTACCTCCAACCACAAACATCGCACCCAACTGAGCTTCCAGAAGAAATGGACAAGCTCCACCATATGCCCGGACTACTGACAGAAAAATCATCAGAGATTTCTGAACCATCGAAGAACAAGCCACTCACAGCTGCTACTGCTGCCAAAACTTCCTTATCCAAAAGCTCATCGAACCTCAAAGCTACACCAGCCTCTTCACAATAGAGCATTCCAGATAGATAGATATCCCTTAAGAAACTCGCTTCCAAACCAAGCTCAAATTCAAGCAAAAGGTCTGCATTTCTTTGCATCTGGAAGCAAGGGCCTGCATTCATGAATTTTCAAAATCTAGAACATGCAATTGAATTTGTGCTCTGCATTTTTCAAATTCAGGTGAGTAACTCCCAATTTAAAAATAAATTAAGTAGGATTTGCATGCCAGTTATCCGATAAAAGTTTAATTATGAATATGCCTTTGAAACTGCCTGTGTATATATGAAATGTAATGCATATTTGATTTCAAGGTTCTGACTGTTACAGTTTCAATTCAAATTGATAAATAATTCTTTTTCCCTAATCTGGTTGCCATTATGTTTTATCATTGAATGAAATTTGTGTATTTCATGATAAAATAAATTTTAAAAGTTTTCTTTTAGCAGTATAGTTTGTGTATTATCTACAACATAAACAACATAGCTTAATTCTGTATAAATGGAAAATTTAAAGTATCAAGAATCAATGTTTCAGAAATACAATTCAAAACAACTTCTAAAATTAAGATTTTTAAAAATAATATTACAAGTTTTAGTGATTAAATCAAAGTACAGTTTTCAAATTTACTGTATTTTACAATTTGGTCAAGTTCAGTTGAAGCTTGCAATTATTTTGGGTGAATTTGATTCTGGAGATTGTATAGCCATCATAGATTATAGGAAATTTTTTGAATTGTGTTGCAATTCAATTTTGAGATGGTAATTTGGGATTTTAGTGTAGAATCCTAATTATTTCTGGGCTATGAAGAATCGAGCATTTCTGCATTTATAGTAGATCGAGTTCAATGTTGTTATGGGCATTGTTAAGTGGTGGATTGATGAAGTTGTCGCCGAAGTTTGGGTGGAGATGGTGGCCGGAGGCACGTAGGTTCGCCGTTGACAGGTTTGGTTTGGTTTGCTGACATCTGTTCCAGGTTTTTGGGTTTAAAACTTGAATTCAAATTCAAGTTGAATTATGGGATTTTGAAGGTTGAAGGTTGATGTGGGAATTTTGGTAGATGGAGGATGGCCTGAAATGATGGCCAGTGATGGCCGGAGTAGGGGAGTGGGTGCACAGTGATGGTGTTGTGCATGGTGGTGATTGATTTTTGGTTGCAGGGGATTGGGAGTAATCCTCGGTACGGTGATCTAGGCCACGTACTGTCACGGGCGGTACCCCAGTAGCCCAGCCATTGATGGAATCCAAAATCCAATAAGTGCCAACGGTTTTGATTGTATTACCCACTTTTGTGGCTAGTAGCTGGAATTTAATCATGTAACACTTTCGGCTATTTCTTATTTACTTGAAAACCCGAGACACTATTATAATATCATCGGATTTTCTATCAAATGTTTTTGTTAGCGTAAGGTAAAAACTTTCCCATGTTTATGTGTGGGAAGTCTTACGTGATACCTTTTCTTTTCAAAGGTTTTTCAAAGTTAAGCAACTTTAGCCTGTTACTCACACCAGACCCATGTCTGACCCGGAGTTATTTCTGTTTTTCTTTAACTCTTGGGTACTCAAATTTTTATGAGTAGTCAAGGGAATTCAGGTTAGGATTCAGGTTAGCTTTGACGAATTGTGGAGAAGCAATGGAGCAGAAGGCTTCTGCGTATAGTTATATAGTTTTCCGCTGTGTTGGTATCTCTGAGTGTTTCTGTATTGTGTATTGAGTTGTAATAACTAGACAGGTGTTTGTAACTGTCTAGTATGTGTTGTATCATCTGTGTACTCTGATAATGGTTGTATACTATGTAATACTTATGTTATTAATATAATTTATTCGTTCCGCTGTTGAGATTCTTATGTTGTTTCTTCTTTCTCTTCTTTCTTTCCTCTTTTCTATCCCTTTCTTTCTTAAGGATGATACGACTTTTGTGGAGAAAAAGTCGGGTCGTCTCATTTGGTATAGCAACTGTAGCGACCCGACTTTCTAGCACCAGAAAATCGCATCACTAATTAAGAAAGAAAGGGATAGAAGAAGAAAAGAAAGAGAAGAAAGAGAAAACAACACATTAGAATCTCACAGCGGAATGATTTAAATATAATATAGAACATATACATAGTATCATATACATCAGAGTACACAACTATACATCTCAATTTAGACAGTTATAACACTTCTGTCTAAAATACAATACAAGAGCATCAACACAGAATAACACACAGCGGAAACTCTAACTATATATCTACACGCTGAAGCCTCCTGCTCCATAGCTCCTCCAGATTTCGTCAAGTAACCTGAATCACTTGACTACTCATATAGAATATGAGTACCCAAGAGTTTAATAAAACAGAAAATAAACACTCGGGTCAGACAGAGGTCTGGTGTGAATAAACGGGTTAAAATTGCTTAACTTTAGAAAACCTTTGAAAAGAAAGGGTATCACGTAAGACTTCCCTCACATAACATGGAAAAGTTTTTACCTTACGCTAACCAAAACATTTGATAGGAAATCCAGTGATATTATAATAGTGTCTAGGGTTTTCAAGTAAATAAGAAATAGTCGAAATTGTTACATCTATTAAATTCCAGCTACTAGCCACAAAAGTGGGTAATACAATCAAAACCGTAGGGTCTCATAGGAAGAATGGGTTTCCATCAATGGCAGGGCTACTGGGGTACCGCCCGTCACAGCACGTAGCCTAGATCACCATACCGAGGAGTACTCCCACTCCCTTGCAACACAAGGCCGGAACCATTCCTTACTGAACAGTCCCGAACAAGACAACCCCGGCGGTTGTCCGGAATTCAACCGCCCCACACAGCCGAAATAAAAGGGACTTCTAGATAGGAGTAAATCTTGCTCTCCAGTGGGAGCTACCCACGAAGCCTTGCTGCACCTCCCCTGTTTTAGCCATTCCCGGTTGATGAGGCTTGAGGCTGCGATTACCTTTATAGAACACATCTATCTTAGAATGCTCATCGTCCACCTGACGATGTGCTGAAAGCATTCAATCCATACAAGATCGTTCCGGGTTCGAACGAAACCGAAGGCACTATCTCGTTGCACTCATATTGGAATCACCCTCAGAGTCAACGACCATAACCCTTGCACTCTAATCTCCATCTCGAATCTATAAGTACCATTCCGTCAAACTCATTACGGAATCACCCACGGAGTTATACTGACGTATAGCCCTTACACCTCGAGTCTTCACTTGCTCCACTTGGATTCACGACCTAATGCTTAATTGGAATCGATGTGGTTTTCCGATATCCAAATATGGAAACCCGATCCCGGTCTCACCGAAACCAAACGCCATTTTAATGTCCAAGTTGTACTTAAGGGATTTAAACAATAGATATTTCAGAAAATATCACTTAACATAAATGGATGTACCATATTACACAGATATATAAGCATCTATTATCACATGCATCTATACATATCACAAAGCCGCATATAAATCACATCTCAGATATAACATATTCACATCATCACCCATCAATCAATGTCATCCAACAACAACCAATACCATTTACTCATCCAATGATATATATCATCCAACCATTAATCATTCATAAACAAGTTTGATTCAAACTTGATTAATTTAATTAATCCTTAAATTAAATTAATCCTTAATTAATCACTTGTATTATCTTCAATTCAACTTCTTATTCATTAATTCATTACAAATTAATTAACTAACATCACTTAATTATCCATTTCAATTAATCTTTCCTGATTAATTATCACTTAATTACTTTAAGTAATTCTTACTTAATTACCATATTAATTAATCATCCTGATTAATTACTTCCAAATTATACTAAGTAATTACCTCTTAATTACCTTCTAAATTAATCAACCTTGATTAATTATTCTCTAATTACCCTGATAATTATTTCTTAATTACCTTAATTAATTACACCTGATTAATCACTTTTAATTAATCACATTGATTAATTACTTTTAATTAAAACTACTTGATTAATTACTTTTAATTAATCATATCTAATTAATTACTTTTAATTAATCACCTTTGATTAATTACATTAATTACATTTAGTAATTAAAACTTAATTATAAATTAATTATCTCAAATTATTAATTAATAATTAATTAATTATTTCCATTAATTAATGATTATTTCCATAAATTAAATTTCTTTCTTAATTAATTACTTTTACAAGTAATTAATCACTTAATTAATTACTCTTAATCCTTTTATTAATTAATCATTAAACAAATAATTTAAATCTTTAACCAATTATTAATTAATTCTTTAATTAATAACTAAAGTGATTAACTCTTAATCACATTACTTAATTACTTTTCATAAAGTAATTATCTTTTACTTAATTACCTTCTGTAATTAATCACTTAATTACTTCACCAAGGAATTATATTAAATTAACTCATAAGTGATTATCTTAATTAATCACTAATTAATTATTTAATTAATTTATTTATTTAACTTAATCATCTAAAATTAATTAAATGATTCTTAACTTCTTATATTATAAAGATTCTTGATTAAGAAAACATCATCTTAATTAAATCATTAATCAATAACACTTATTTATAAATTAAAATTGAATTATCACAATTATTCTCACAATTATTTATCTTTAGATAAATAAAAATTATAGTTTACATAATATAAATCTTTATTATAATTGATTATCAAATTCTTAATCATTATACTTTATTTAAAATAAAATAATATACATTAGCAATCAAAGTAATTTAAACATTCAAATTAAAACTTTCTAACCTTTCAAAGTTATTAAATAAAATTTCATACAAACCTTATTATTAAAATTTTACTTATTTTAAAATCTTCATATATTTCAATATATAAGAATTTTTGTTTAAAACTTTAATCAACATTTCAAAAACAAAACTTCTGTACCAAAACTTTCTTCATAAATATTTCAGTTAAATCCTTTTAAACTCGAACAACACAAACTGCATAATAAAAACCCGAGTAACACTCTCCAAAAACTTGCGTCAACCACGAGTAAAACAAACAAAAACCACGCGCTCGTCCCGAGTTTCCTTTACCCAAGCCTGCTTCGAGAAATAACCCAAAACTCCCGAGACCATCTTCGAGTCTCCCCTTTCTCCCCAGAACCCATTCCTCCTGATGCACGCAACCGTGCACGTCAACGTGCACGACCACGTCGGTCGACGTTGAACTTCTCTCCAGCCTCCACCAAGTCCCACTCGACCCTCACAAATTCAATCGAAACCCAAAAACTTCATACAATCGAGAATCAAAAATTCGATCATCACGCCCAACTGTCTGAACCAACAACCACCAGAAAAATCATCAACGCCGTCGACCCCTCACTCGAGACGCCGCGCCATCCTCCCCATAGCTTCGCCTCACTCCCCAGTACCTCTGGCACCAAGTGCAATCAACTCCGATATTCCCATGACACCGTGAAACCACGATGAACACACCGGCAAAAACAGGTAATAAAAACCCTAACTCCTCGATTTACGATCAACACAAACTCTAATAAAATTCCATGGCAATTTTCCCATGATCCCTGATGCCCCCTCCACCTTCGAGTTCAACCACGACAACCCTAATGCCGTAGTTCGCCGAGAAACGGCCAGAAAACCCCAAACAGATAAATCCAAAAAGCTCACTAATTACCCCATTAAAAATTATGATTCAATTATTAAAAATCATAATTTTCTATTTGCAATTCAATTATGAAACCAAAATTAAAAATTGAATTCATGAATTTCTGACCCAAATTGAAAATGTACTATAAATTCAATATTTATAATAAATTATTCAATTTAAAATCTTTTAATTATTTATAGATGATAGCTTATATGATTACAAACAATCTTTGTTTACACATCATAAACAAATTTGGATTCAAGATTGAATTATTGAATTTACTAAGAAATCCATGTATGTTTTATCATACAGAGTCCATTTCAACAGCATAGTAAATCAAATATTCAACATTCCAACATGCATTCAATTTTAACTGAGGTATTCAGGTAATATCACAATATTCATTCACAAAAACAATTTGAAATCCAGGGTTTAAACTATTTTTAAATTCATTTACTCACTTTGATTATGTAGAAGGCAGAACTGCATTTTTCCAGGCTTCCAGGCTTTTGATTTCACTGTATTTTAGTTTTATTGTTTGTTGATTCCAGAATTTCTTGAATAAATCTGCATGTTGATTAATTCTTGCTGCTGCATTTTCCAGATTCTTTTTTGTCATCTTTGTTTTGATTTACATTTTTTTTCCAGATTTGTATTCATCTTTGTTTTGCAATAAATTGCTGAAAGGAGAAAGTAATTTGCTGAAAATAAAACTCATCTTTTATTTCACAATTTAATTTTTAAATTTAATAAACCAAGAGAATGACACTTGTCATTTTAGGCCCCTAGTTTACTTACACATATATGTTCAAAGTTTACAAATGTCTTCACATATCCTATAATGTTTACAAGTGTTTAAAATGTTAAATAAATATTTACTAAAGTATATTCCTAATGTTTTATAAATGTTTAAATGTTATTTTCTTCTTAATAATTTATTTAAGCCTTATATAAATATTTATGGAATATTTACATGATTATAAGGTGTATTTATTTTATAAAAATAAGCTTTGAATTTCAATACATATACAAAAGTGAATTCATGTTAACAATTATAACTTTATTTATGCATTTGAATTAAATTGTAATGGTATTATATATTAAAACTTGAGAAATTGATTTTAACTCTTTATAAAAAAAATTTAAAACAATTTATCTTATGTTAAAATTAAAATTGAAAGACTATTAAAACAAATGAACTTTTAATTTAAATATTATTTAAAAGCTTAAAGTACATATTTATCATAAATAAGGAATTAACTTTGTTATTAAAATCTCAAAATATTATTTCCAAAAATATAAATCAAATTGACCTTTCAAATTTCAAAACTATATATATATATATAATAAAGTTTGGAAATTTTTATTAAATTTAAATTAATAGGATTCCTATTTAATATATATATATATATATTCAAATACATATATACACATTTCAAATAGAAAAACATTCTAACATTAAATTTGTTAATTTCCATATTAAATTTTAAAACAAATCTCAAATCACAATATATACATTCATATATATTACAATTTGAATATAAATTTTTATTACATTAAAAACTTCTTATTTACCAAAATAAATATTTCCAAATCAAATTATTATAAACTTTCAAAAGAATTTAATCTTGCTTATTTATATTGTTAAGAAAATGTTTATAGATATTAACAAATTATTATCATTAACCTTTTAAATAAATTTAACTTGTCAATTTATAATGTAAAATGATCAAATCAATTTAATTATTATCAAAGATTATTAAATTGATATTGCTCAAAATTCCAGGTCATCACATTCCTCCCCCCTTAAAAGAATTTCGTCCCCGAAATTTAAAAGCAAAGATAATTTAATAACCCATCAAAAGTATTTAAATTTAAATTAGCAATCACACAATCAATCATAGCAACCAATTCAAACAAATAATTTTATCTATCCAGAAAAGTTCTGAATAGAACTTACTAATATTATCAAGAGTTTCCACATACCTATACTGGAATACTCGCTCTACAAATCCTAAGTAACTACACTATTACTATAACCAAGAACTCCTCATCTGGATCTATAAATCTGAACATGATATCAGATTAAACTCAAAACCAGCACAACTACTAGATCCTTCTTAACTACTGATTCTATCACTCGAAGAATCATACACATATTCCTCAGAGATATGTGAAATATAATGAATTCCAGTTATCCGGACTGGCAGTTCAATCCTATAGATCAAAATCTAATCTCTAGAGAACACAAGAAAACTCAAAATTCCTCTGGAGCTAGCTCTCCAGTTTTACCAGTCTTATATCTCCTTTGATCGGATAAAACTAAAACAATATTCAAATTCTAACTGCATATTCCAAATCTCCTTAATTCTTAACTGCATAACTCTTCTGATGCTCCGAGTCACCTCCAATATTCCTGATCAGCCTAACCCTTGATGATTGCTTCAAGAAACAACAGTACCAACTCAAACCAAATCTCCAGATCTTACTCAACAAAATGGCTCTCCCAAAAATAATTCGCTAAAATCCAAAATACAACTCTATTCCACAAGCATCAATGGACTTCAGACCTACCTCTCCTATCTGGAATAGCCAAACAGTTGCACTTGACTACCTTACCTTCAAATCCAGAAAATTCCTTCATACTAGAATTTCCGGTAGAAATCCCTTACTGCAATTCCCGGTTACTCCCATACCAGAATAACTGCCAACTCGCTTCCGCTGCACAACTCTGATCTAGAGCAGATAAGAATGCTATCGAAGAACTCAAGCACAATCTTTCTCCATACACAGTTCATCCGACTCATAAAATCTTTGTGACCAATCCACTTGGTCAAAACATCTCAAATCAGAGTTTTATACATACTAATTTGAGCTTTAGGTTGAACTCAAATTAGGTTGAGTGAATACATACTAAGTGAACTACTTTGGAAATATATCTGGATTGATCGCAAAAGTGATTTGCGATTAATGTGATGACCCGGAATTTTGAAGCGATATAAATTTAATAATCTGAAATAAAAATTAAATTGATTTGATAACCTTTGTAATCAGATTTGAATTAATTTAATAATTCAATAAAATAAATAGTTAATTGATAGATTTAATCTTTTTAAATCTAATATTTGTTTTATATTTATAATATATATAGAATATTGTATATATTGTAAATAGGTATTGTTTTAAATGAATCCGGTTTCTATAAAATTTTATATCTTTAGTAAAATTGGAAATTATGATTTTATTTAAAAGTTAAACTTTTTAAAAGCCATTTAATCAATAAATACGGTTTTAAATACCTAAGATAAATATTAAATGATTTAAAATATGTGTAACTCAAGTTTAAAATTTAAATAAATAACAATGAGGTTATTTTGAGTTTCTTTTAAATATAATGTGATAATAAATAATTTATTAATAAAGAAATAATTTCTTTTATAAGTTGTTTATGGTTATTAAATATTGTTATTTCTAAAAATATAATAATACCATGTTTCAACAAATAAATTTTTAATAAAAATAATTGTTTTCCAAAATTCAAATTTGTAGTTGTATTTGTAAATAAACTGGATTTCAAAAAAAAATCAATTTGAACATGAATTCAAAGTTTTAAATCTAAAGTATAATTGTTTTTAATTTATTTTGATTTTGAATCATTTGTATAAGTTTAATATTTATTCATTTTAAAATTTATCTACATATAAATAAATACATGTTAACTAATGAACTAAACAAAGATTCACTTTTATCTTATATTAACATGATAACTAAATAACTAATTAGCATTTAACTATAACTAAATTACATAATTATAACAAATTAAAATTTAAGACAAATGTAAACATTATACTAATTAAAAGAACAAGTGTTGATACATAAACATGACAAAGTGACAAGTGTTTAAATTGTAAGACAAGTGTAAAAATTTAATTTAGTTTTTTTGTTTTTATTATTCAAATAATTTCAGCTTATAAAGATCTTCTTTTCTCATTTTTTTCTTTTCTTTTTCAAAATCTAAAGCCAAGATGGCAATTAAAACCAAAATTCTGAAAATCATCTCCAACAAATCCTGTAATCTCAACAAAACCGTGTAAATCATCTTCAAAATCTTGTAAATTTGTAACATGCAAACCCTTTAAAACTTTCATAAACCTGAAAATTCATTGTTCCACTGCAAACAAACCTGCATATTGAATCAAAGTATGCTAATATGTAGCATTCAAATAAAAGCCTGCATTTTACCTAGAATCTGGAAATCTAAGCATGCATGCAGATGTAAGATCAGGAAGAAAATCTGGATTTTTAGGCAAAAACTGTTCTTATACCTGCATTTTCAAAAATCTAAAGAGCTATGCAAGCAAACCTGCATTTCTTATTCAAACTGTTAAAAGAAAATTGCTCTGCCTTCAAGCTTCAGGTGAGTAACATATCTTTTAACAAGTTCAAGTATATAATTTAGTTGCATGCTTGATTTTCTGAAATATGTACATTTATGTATGTATATGGTTGTATTCTTTGGTTGAATGATTTATATAAGTTTGTTCTTTTTCTTACAGAATTCTACCCTGTTAAAATTTACAGTTTTTGATTTGATTAAGTTCAAATCTTTTAATTTAATTTCTTTTGAACTTGAGTTTTAAAATAATAAAAAAAACTGTTAGCTTTAATTCAAAACTTAGTTAAAATAGTTATGAATTGTCTCTGGAAATTTGTAAAAAAAAAAAAAAAAATTGATCGCTCTTTGGAATAGTGAAATTCCAAAAATTTGCAATTTATTGTTTCAGGCCTAAGATCTGAAACCTTATTCCAAAACATTATTTTTTTACTAAAATTAGAATTTTTAATTTAGAAATAAGAATGCAGTTCTATGTTGAACTGTAAATGCAAAATTTGGGATTTTGGGAAGGTCTCTGCTTTCTGGGTGATCGGAAGCTTTGATATTGCTGAAGGGGTGAATAGAGAAGAGGAAATAAATACTGGATGATGATGAAATTCATTGAGGAGGCAGTGGCAGTTGAATCTCTTCTGTAAACCTAGTTTCTGTTGGGTTGAGTGTTTTTGATTAGTTTGTCTTCTCCAATTGATCAAGTGTAGTGAGGATTTGTGGGTCGATAGCTTGAATGTAGTTGAAGTCATAGCCGGAACTGTTGCCACTCCGGTGGTCAGAAGGTGGTAGATGATGGCGATGACAGGTTTTGGGGGAGTTGGACTGACTGGTTCCAGGTTTTGGAGATTTACCTCAAATTAAAATTCGAGGTGGATAAGGGTATGGAGATGGATGTATTGGACTGGAGAGTTGAAGGTTGATGTGATGAAGTCACCGGAGAGGGAGTTTAATGGCCGGAGGCACGGTGCACGTGCACCGTGCAAAACTTTTTGGTCTGATGTTTCTGGGTATAGTGGAGTTTTGAGCTCGAGAAATAACTCGGGTATTTCTATGTTTTGCCCAAAGGTTTTGGTTAGATGACTCGAAGCATATTAAGGTTGGCTCGGGTAAATTTTTAATATTACAGTTTTCTTGAAAACTGTCTGCGGGTTTAAATGAAAATCAAATTCTAAATGAATAGGCTGTGTTGATAAGATTTAAACAAATTCAAATCTGAAGTGATGAATTATAGTTCAAAGTGTTTGAATCTTATAAGTTTTTTTCAAATTTAAAAGTAGTTTCATTTTTTTTAAAAATAAATAAATAAATAAAATAAGAAAGAAGAACCTGACAGTTTCTTCTGGAAATTGAATTCATTTTGAAAATCTAAAATTAATTTAAGAACAACAGATTGAATTCAAATTTAAGTTTAGGTTTTCTTAGGATTTTAAATCTTCAGTTTTTAAAAAAAAAAATGAATTTGTATTTTTAAATAAGAAGTTTTAAAATCAAGGTGTAAAGCAAGAGTTCAATTCAAATTTGAATTCAAATGATTTGAATAAGGAATTGTTCAAATGCATTGAATTTAAATCAGGATATTTGAATAAATTTTAGAATTTGAATGTTTTCAAACAAGTTAAAATTTTAAATTGTTTATTAGAAGTAAATATGTTTTCAAACATTTAATTTGATTTTCCTTTTTAAATGAAATCATTATAAATGGTTTATAAAGGAAGTTAAATGATTATTAACTTGAATTTGAAATTTAAATGGTAATGTATTTTAAACTTAATTTTTTCTATTAAATTAAGACTTATCTTATATAAGTTTTATTTTAAGTAATAAATGTGATTTACATTTACTTTGGAAAGAATAAATGGAATTTAAAATTTGATAATGCTATAATAAATATCATTTTGAATTTTTGATTCAAAATGAAATTTGAATTTAAATGTTCTAAGTACACCTTAATATTTATACAATTATTAATAAGGAATGGGATATCTTAGAAATTATTAAGATATTAAATATAATTAAATAAATTAAGCAAATTGGATAATTAAGGAATAACTTATTTATTTAATTTATTTAATTAATAATTTGGATTAATTCAAATTAGAGATAATTAAGAAGTAATTAAAGAAAAATAATTAAAGAATTAATAATAGTTAATGATGGTCATTAACTAAAGTTTATTTAGTAATTAATTAATATGATTAATTTTTATTAATTAATTAGATTGATTAATTAATAAATTGTAAAATTTATTTAAGTTAATTACTTAAATGAAAGTAATTAAGACATTAATTACTTAATGTAATTAATGAGTTTATTGAGATTGGTTTAAATTAATTAATTAAGTTTAATTAGTTTTAAACATTGGATTTGATAATAATTACTTTATGTAATTAGTAGAATTACTCAGAGAAGTAATTAAAGATATTACTGAATGTAATTAATAGATGATATTGGGATTGTGAAAATAATTTGGATTAAATTAATTTGTATAATTAATCAAGTGATTAATTTAAGAAATTAATTAAGGAATAATTAATTAGATAAGTAATTACAGAATGAGATTAATCAAAGGTGATTAATAATTATGGATTAAGTGAGATTAATTACTGAAAGTAATTAATCTAATTGAGTAATTAATTAAATATAATTAAGAGTCATTAATTAATATAATTAATGAAGTAATTAAGATTGATAAATTAAGATTAATTAATAATAAGTAGTTAAGGATAATTAATTAATTGTAATTAATTACGGTTAAATGTAATTAATTATAGTTAATTAATTAATGAAGTAATTAAAGGTTAATTACTGTATTTAGTTTAGGGTAATTAATTTTGTGAAATTAATTAAAGTGTAATTAATCAGGATTGATTAATTAAGATGATAAATTAGAGGTTAATCAATTAATTAATTTGTAATTAATTAATGAAAATATAAGAAAGATTTATATTGTGTAAGTAATTAATTTAATTCATTTTAAATTAATTAAAGATGATGTAATTAATTTAATTCATTTTAAATTGATTTTAGATGTTATGATTAAGTCATTGCTTATAGATGGATAATATTGGTTGATTGAATGGTTTTGAAATCTCAGCTATGAGATTAATAATGTTGAGTGATATGGGTGCATTGGTTGCATTGTGATGATGATATGGATATCTTTTGATAGTGGTAATGTGGGTTATCTATTGTTATGATAATGATAATTATCTGTTGTGAATCTTTGAATTATCTATCTGTGTGTATATAGAAAAATGTTATTGAATTGTTTTAAACTTTAAAACAACTTGGACCTAAAAGAGACGCTTTGGATTTTGATGAGACCGGGATCGGGTTTCCATATTTGGATATCCGAAAACCACATCGATTCCAATTAAACGTTAGGTCGTTAATCCAAGTGGAGCGAGTGAAGACTCGAGGTGTAAAGGCTATACGTCAGTATAACTCTGTGGGTGATTCCGTAATAAGTTTGACGGAATAGTACTTATAGATTCGAGATGGTGGTTCAGAGTGCAAGGGTTATCGTCGTTAACTCTGAGGGTGATTCCAAAACGAGTGTAACGAGATAATGCCTTCGGTTTCGTTCGAACCCGGAATGAACTTGTATGGATTGAATGCTTTCAGAACATCGTCAGGTGGACGATGAGCATTCTAAGATAATGTGTCCTCTAAAGGTAATCGTAGCCTCAAGCCTCATCAACCGGGAATGGCTAAAACAGGGGAGGTGCAGCAAGGCTTCGTGGGTAGCACCTACTGGAGAGCAAGATTGATCCCTGTCTAGAGATCCCTTTTTATTCGGCTTAGTGGGCAGTTGTTAGTGCGCACCAACTGCGGGGTTGTCTTGTTCGGAACTATTCAGTAAGGAATGGGTCTGGCCTTGTGTTGTAGGGGAGTGGGAGTACTCCTCGGTACGTTGATCTAGGCCACATGCTGTGACGGGCGGTACCCCAGTAGCCCTGCCATTGTATGGAATCCAAAATCCAATAAGTGCCAACGGTTTTGATTGTATTACCCACTTTTGTGGCTAGTAGCTTGAATTTAATAGATGTAACAATTTCGGCTATTTCATATTTACTTCAAAACCCTAGACCTATTATAATATCACTGGATTTCCTATCAAATGTTTTGGTTAGCGTAAGGTAAAAAGTTTTACATGTTTATGTGTGGGAAGTCTTACGTGATACCTTTCTTTTAAAAGGTTTTTGAAAATTAAGCAACTTTAACCTGTTACTCACACCAGACCCATGTCTGACCCGGAGTTTATTTTTGTTTTCCATAAACTCTTGGGTACTCAAATTTTTACGAGTAGCCAAGGGATTCAGGTTAGCTTTGACGAATATTGGAGGAGCAATGGAGCAGGAGGCTTTTGCGTTAGATATTAGTATCCCGCTGTGTGTTCTGTGTTGTCTCTGAGTTGTATTATGTTGTAAATACTAGACAGGTGTTTATAACCGTCTAGTATGTGTTGTATTATCTGTGTACTCTGATAGTGATTGTAAACTATGTAATATTTTATGTTATTAATATAATTTATTCGTTCCGCTGTTTAGATTCTGATGTGTTGTTTCTTCTTCTTCTCTTTCTTTCTCTTTTCTATCCCTTTCTTTCTTATTAGCGATACAACTTCCTGGTGTTTGGAAGTCGGGTCGCTACAGGAAAATATGGTTCAATAGACCTATAGAGAAAAAGTGATTTGCGATCAATCCTGACATTTTAATATTACAATTTTCTTGAAAACTTTCTGCAGGTTTAAATGAAAATCAAATTCTAAATGAATAGGCTGTGTTGATAAGATTTAAACAAATTCAAATCTGAAGTGATGAATTATAGATCAAAGTGTTTGAATCTTATAAGTTTTTTTCAAATTTGAAAGTAGTTTCAGTTTTTTCTTAAAAAAATAAGAAAGAAGAACCTGACAGTTTCTTCTGGAAATTGAATTCATTTTGAAAATCTAAAATTAATTTAAGAATAACAGACTGAATTCAAATTTAAGTTCAGGTTTTCTTAGGATTTTAAATCTTCAGTTTAAAAAAAAAATGAATTTGTATTTTTAAATAAGAAGTTTTAAAATCAAGGTGTAAAGCAAGAGTTCAATTCAAATTTGAATTCAAATGATTTGAATAAGGAATTGTTCAAATGCATTGAATTTAAATCGGGATATTTGAATAAATTTTAGAATTTGAATGCTTTCAAACAAGTTAAAATTTTAAATTGTTTATTAGAAGTAAATATGTTTTCAAACATTTAATTTGATTTTCCTTTTTAAATGAAATCATTATAAATGGTTTATAAAGGAAGTTAAATGATTATTAACTTGAATTTGAAATTTAAATGGTAATGTATATTAAACTTAATTTTTTCTATTAAATTAAGACTTATCTTATATAAGTTTTATTTTAAGTAATAAATGTGATTTACATTTACTTTGGAAAGAATATATGGAATTTAAAATTTGATAATGCTATAATAAATATCATTTTGAATTTTTGATTCAAAATGAAATTTGAATTTAAATGTTCTAAGTACACCTTAATATTTATACAATTATTAATAAGGAATGGGATATCTTAGAAATTATTAAGACATTAATATAATTAAATAAATTAAGCAAATTGGATAATTAAGGAATAACTTATTTATTTAATTTATTTAATTAATAATTTGGATTAATCCAAATTAGAGATAATTAAGAAGTAATTAAAGAAAAATAATTAAAGAATTAATAATAGTTAATGATGGTCATTAACTAAAGTTTATTTAGTAATTAATTAATATGATTAATTTTTAATAATTAATTAGATTGATTAATTAATGTTAATAAATTATGAAATTTATTTAAATTTAATTACTTAAATGAAGTAATTAAGACATTAATTACTTAGTATAATTAATGAAGTATATTGAGATCGGTTTAAATTAATTAATTAAGTTTAATTAATTAATTTTAAACATTGGGTTTGATAATAAATTACCTGATGTAATTAATAAAGTGAAATTACTCAGTAAAGTAATTAGAGATAATTACTGGATGTAATTAGTGAAAAGTGTTTGGATTGTGAATGTAATTTGGATTAAGTTATTTTGTATAATTAATCAAGAGATTAATTCAGAAATTAATTAAGGAATAGTTAATTTGATGAAGTGATTAAGGACAGTTAATTAATCAAAGGTGATTGATAATTATGGATTAAGTGAGATTAATTACTGAAAGTAATTAATTTAATGGAGTAATTAATTAAATATAATTAGGATCATTAATTAATATAATTAATGAAATAATTAAGATTGATTAATTAAGATTAATTAACCATTAACAAGTAATTAAGTATAATTAATTAATTGTAATTAATTAAGGTTAAATGTAATTAATTATAGTTAATTAATTTGTGAAGTAATTAAAGGTTAATTACTGTATTTGGTTTAGAGTAATTAATTTTGTGAAATTAATTAAAGTATAATTAATCTGGATTGATTAATTAAGATGATAAAATTAGAGGTTAATTAATTAATTAATTTGTAAGTAATTAATGATAATGTAAGCAAGATTTATATTGTGTAGGTAATTAATTTAATTCATTTTAAATTAATTAAAGATGATGTAATTAATTTAATTCAATTTAAATTAATTATAAATAATATGATTATGGATCATTGCTTATGAATGGTTGTTATTGGTTGCCTTGAATGGTTGAAAAAATCTCAACTACGAGATTAGTATTGTTGATTGATATGGATGCATTGGTTGCATTATGATATAGATTATCTTTTGATAGTAATAATATGGATTATCTATTGTTATGATTATGATAATTATCTGTTGTGAATATATGAATTATCTATCTGTGTATATAGATGATATAATTGAATTATTTTAAACTTCAAAACAACTTGGACCTAAAAGACACGCTTTGGATTTCGATGAGACCGGGATCGGGTTTCCATATTTGGATATCCGAAAACCACATCGATCCAAATTAACGATAGGTCGTGAATCTTATGTGAAGAGTGAAGACTCGAGGTGTAAGGGCTATACGTCAGTATAACTCTGTGGGTGATTCCGTAATGAGTTTGACGGAATAGTACTTATAGATTCGAGATGGAGATTCAGAGTGCAAGGGTTATCGTCGTTAACTCTGAGGGTGATTCCAATACGAGTGTAACGAGATAATGCCTTCGATTTCGTTCGAACCCGGAACGAACTTGTATGGATTGAATGCTTTCAGAACATCGTTAGGTGGACGATGAGCATTCTAAGAGATGTGTCCTCTAAAGGTAATCGTAGCCTCAAGCCTCGTCAACCGGGAATCGTTAAAACAGGGGAGGTGCAGCAAGGCTTCGTGGGTAGCTCCCACTGGAGAGCAAGATTGATCCCTGTCTAGAGGTCCCTTTTTATTCGGCTTAGTGGGCAGTTGGAATTGCGCACCAACTGCGGGGTTGTCTTGTTCGGAATTATTCAGTAAGGAATGGGTCCGGCCATGTGTTGCAGGGGAGTGGGAGTACTCCTCGGTACGTTGATCTAGGCCACGTACTGTGACGGGCGGTACCCCAGTAGCCCTGCCATTGTATGGAATCCAAAATCCAATAAGTGCCAAAGGTTTTGATTGTATTACCCACTTTTGTGGCTAGTAGCTGGAATTTAATAGATGTAACAATTTCGGCTATTTCATATTTACTTCAAAACCCTAGACCTATTATAATATCACCGGAATTCCTATCAAATATTTTGGTTAGCGTACGGTAAAAACTTTTCCATGTTTATGTGTGGGAAGTCTTACGTGATACCTTTCTTTTTAAAAGGTTTTTGAAAATTAAGCAACTTTAACCTGTTACTCACACCAGACCCATGTCTGACCCGGAGTTTATTTTTGTTTTCCATAAACTCTTGGGTACTTAAATTTTTACGAGTAGCCAAGGGATTCAGGTTAGCTTTTGACGAATATTGGAGGAGCAATGGAGCAGGAGGCTTCAGCGTTAGATATGTTGTATTCCGCTGTGTGTTCTGTGTTGTCTCTGGATTGTATTATGTTGTAAATACTAGACAGGTGTTTATAACTGTCTAGTATGTGTTGTACTTTGATAGTTGTTGTAAACTATGTAATATTTTATGTTATTAATATAATTTATTCGTTCCGCTGTTTAGATTCTGATGTATTGTTTAAGAACCTTATTAATTAATATAAGTGATTAATCCAAGTAGCCCTGATACCATCAGTACTTAGATTCTGATTCTCCATCTCGAATCTATAAAATAAGACAACCCCGCTTATATTCTGATTAATCAGAATCTAGTTGACGGAATAAACTAGGATTCACCATCTCGAATTAATTAATCTCATTCTGATGTATAAACAATACATCAGAATGAGATTAACGACCTAATGTTTAAATTTATTTAAATTTAAAATTTGAGCTTTAGGTTGAAATCCTAAGTGAATAATTTAGATTGAACTCAAGCACAATCAGAGTTTTATACATTCCACTTGGTCGTGACAGGTGGTATCAGAGCATTAGGTTGAGTGAATACCTAGGCTCTGGAGTGGTGTCTATCGTGAGAGAGCGTATTTGTAATTTTTAATATATTTATATATATTTATTTCTACCTATCTGTTGGGTTACCTGTTCGGGTTTTCCAATATAAGTTATAAAGGTAGATAAGGTAGTGGTGTGTATAACGTGACTACCATTGGTTGGAATTTGTATGTTTGGTTGGAGGTGTATCTGTCGAGACTGTAGACCTAATACCGTCTCGAATGAGTTTTGAAGTGGTGTAAAGACTTTATTGATCTCTGAAGGTAACCTGTTAAGGTTCGGAGTATATCTTTGAAGTTGAATGAGTAGAGTTTGGATCTGTTGGCTAAACAGAAGCGTGTGATAGTATCTTATTATCTCAAGGAATAGTAGCTGCGTGATGAGATGCAGTGACTATGGATGTTTCCGAAGGTAATTTCTTTGGAACAATTTTAAGGAAGTAGGTCTGCTTCAGTGTTGTGGCTGGATTCAGCAAGATGTTTCTGTTTGGTTTGGAGTCCGAGTTTCTCGAAGAACTTTTGGTTAAGAATTCTTTGGCATTGTTGTCAATAGTGCAGCTCGGAGTGTTCTGTGTGTCGGCAGAGTTTTCTGGCTTATTTGTTTTCTGGAGATGGAGTTCAGAAGCAGTAGCGTAGAATCCATTTCTTCGATGGGTTGGTAAGACCAGCATAAGCTGTTCTGATTGGTAAAGAGAGAACAATTCTCTTTGGATTTTAGTTTGGGTTGATCGCAAAAGCGACTTGTGATAATTGAGTGATCTCTTGGATTTTTGGAGATTTTTCTGAATATTTTCAAAGAAGTCAAGAGTTTGTCTTCATCTAGAGATTCAATGGTACCGGTGGTTCAACTAGTTGAAGGTTGGTTTCTTGAGATGGAATTTGTTGAAGCAACTCAGGATTTGAGGAAATTCTAAATTTTCTCTTGGTTGTTAGAGATCTTCTTGGTTTTGGTTGTCCAGTTAGCTTGTGTTCTTCATCAGCATTCTTTTGTACTCCAGATCAGAGTTGTGCAGCGGAAGCAGTTTGGGAGTGCATCTGCTTTTCTTTTCCGGATAGGAGAAGTTTGTATTCTTCTAATGGTTGTGAGTGGAGTTGTTCTTGATCTTGATTGATCGTGGAGGATCATTCTGATGGGTTTGGTCTAGTTTGTTTCTTGAGACATCAGCAAGGATTTAGCTGATCAGGTAGGATGTAGGCAGCTCGAGATCGTCCGAAGAGTTTTGTGGATCTGAATAAATTTTGGTAAGGTTGGATAAGATAGCTCCGAGATGTTTTGGATTTCTTCTGTGTTCTGTTTTGGATAAGTGTTTGATTATCTGGATTGAATTACCAATGTGGACAACTAGAATTCGATGTGTTTCACGTATCTCTGAGGGAGTACGTGTATGATCTATTTCTGGTTTTGGAATCAGCTGCTCTGGGAGATTTTGGTTGTTGAGTCAGACTTTTCTGTAATCTGATGTCTTGTTCAGTTATAGATCTAGATGAGTAGGAGTTCTGTAACGTAGTACTGTTGATTGTTTGGGTTTTATAGGGCGAGTATCCCAGTGTTTACTTGGGAAACTCGAGGAAGCTCTATCCAGAATTTTATCTGGATAGTTAATTTTGTTTGATTGGATAAATTGATTGCTAGGGTTGTTAGCATATGTTTGGTATATGCTTGGTTTTAAAATTTAAAATCATTATTTGGTTATTAAATTACCTTTGTTTTAAATTTCGGGGACGAAATTCTTTTAAGGGGAAGGAATGTGATATCCCGGAATTTTAGACAATATTAATTTAATAATCTTTATATAAAATTAAATTGATATTGACAATATTGATTAATAAAATATGTTTTGGTTTAATAATCTGAATAAATAATATTTAATTTGTGATTTTATCTTTTAAAAGCTAAAACAAATGTTTTAAATTATAATGTATATATATATTTGTATATATATTATAATTTATCTTTGTTTTGGGATATAATAAATAAATAAAGTTTTGTTTTTTAAATTCTAATAAATATTGAGTAATTAGGAAATTATGTTTTAATTAATATTAAGCTTTTAGAAATCTATTTAAATCAATAACTTTATGGTTTGATAATATTTTAAATAAATGTTAAATTATTTAAAATTTGTCTTAGCTTGATTTTTGTTTTAAATTTAAATTAAAGTTGATTTTATTTCTTTTTAAAATATTATTTGATTAAATATGAATTGAAAATATTTTATATAAGTCTAAATATAAGGTAGCATATGATTTAAATTCATTTAATATTAAAAGTGATTTATAATTTCTTTATAAATCATATAAAATTTGTTAATTGTTATTTAAACCATATTAATAAATATTCTATTTTTCATGAATATAAAGAAGAATTAAAAATAAGGAAATAGAGTCTTCATTTCTAAATTAAATAAATTGATTTTGATTTTGATTTCAAAAGTTTAATTTATTTTAAATTGAAATTGTTTTTGAAACTCAAATTAATTGATTCTTTAAAACATTTGTATAAGTTTTAATTTATAAATTGTTTTATTTATATTTACTTTTAATAAGTAAATTTAATATATTCATTCTAACATAAAATGAAGAAAACTCTTTTTAAAACATTTAAATATATATAACATAATTAAACAAGACAAGTGTTAAACTATTAACCATATAAACTACATGTGTTAAATGGTGAATCAAGCACAATGACAAGTGTCATTTGTTTTTATTCTTTTCTTTATTTTTATTTAAATATTTTCAGCCTTTTTATAACATTTTCCACTTTCCTTTATTATTTTTTAGAATCAAATGCTAGTTGAAACAAAAGAAAATACTTCACTTAAAAATCTGAAACCCCTCAAAAACATATCTGCAAATTCATTTCAAAAAGCAAATTTAAAATCTAAATCACTCCTCATTCAGAACTGAGATTAATTTTTCTCAAATCAAAATCAAGCCTGCATGCATTTTTCTTTCAACCTGTAGCTCCTCTAACCTGTAAAATCAAATCTCTGCAATTCAAAAATTCTGCATTTTCTAAAAAGCACATGCAAACAATCTTGAATAGTTTCCTGCACAAATGCAAACTACATTTCTTTTCAACCTGGAAATCAATTCTTGCATGATCAAAAGCATGCATTCCTTTTAAAGCCTGGAAGTTTACATGCATATAATCATTGGATAGGAAGCTAATGCATTTCAATTTCAAATTGGGAATTTTGCTCTGCTCATAATTTTCAAAGTGAGTAACATTTTTGATTTAATAATTTAAGTTAACATGGTTGCATGATTTATCTCTCAGTAAACTTCTGTATATATAGATATCTAAGAATAATCTGTGGAATTTGGAGTAAATGTGTGCATGGATGCTACTGTCTGTAATGTCTTTGTTCCCAATCTAAGTCCAATATTTTTGTTTTAAATTCCCTATCTCATGATCTAAGCATTGTTATGGATTGTGATCTAAACAAAAATTTATTTGGATGATCATAAGTTTAAGCTTAAAAACTTAATTAAGTAAAAATAAAATTAAACATGCTCTGGAAACCTCCATGAACAGTGCTACAATGATTTATGTTAATTTGCAAACATTACAATTCACTGATATATGTATAAAACCTGAAACTTAATCAAGAATCTTGATTTTAAAAACTAAAACCAAAATTTTTAGTTTGATTATGTATGTACATTTCTGGTTTGACCAGAAATAGAGTTTTGGATCAACTCTGGTGATCTGATGGGTCTGGGGGTTTGAATTTTCCTCTGATGGTTGAGGAGTGATGGGGGAATGAGGGAAAATTGTCTGGTGGTGATCAAGATGATCGTGGGGGCGGCGGTGATCAAATTAAATTTGTAACCCTAGTTTTAAACAAATTAGGAAATGGGATCGTCTCTGTCTCTATGTTTGTTCGAGTGTTAAGCGGCTTTGGGGAAAGGTAGCTAGGTCCATGGCGAAGAAGTGGCCGGAGTTTCAACATCAACGAGGGTCGGAGGAGGAAGCACTGGCCGTTGACAGGTTTGGCCTTAGTGAAGCATGGTGTTTCCAGGTTTCTTGGTTGAGGCTGGATTTAGTTTTCAAGTCGTTGGTGTAGTTCAGGTGATTGGGGTTGAGTGTTTGGGTGATCTGGGGTATGTTCGAGTTCCTGGTGTTGGATGGAGATAGTCAGAGCCACCGTGCATGTGCACGGTGCTCTCATTTTTCTGATGATCTGTTTGGGTGAACTGTTGGTTTGGGGATTGCAGATTTTACTCGCGTCAGTACTCGAGTCGTATGAGGGTTTGCCCGAAGTAAAGTGTGAATTGACTCGAAGTAAAATTAGTTTGGGGCCGGGTAGTTTATAGTTGCAGAATTTTGATTCTGTAACTTGAACTGTTTTCAGGTTTTTTTTGAATTTTAAAACTAAATTTAAAAATAAACAAGGCAAGTTTAAATTGAGCTTAAAGCAAGATTATATGATGAATTCAAATAGATTTTGAATTTCAGATTTTGAAATAATCAAGATTTGCAGAAAATGAAATATTTAAAATTTAAAACCTGCACAGTTTTTATAAAGTGATTATATATATCTGAAAATAAGTTTTTAAAACAAGATTTAAATTCTAAGTTAAATCTAAATTTAGAATCCTGGATTCAAACTTAAATTTGAATCTGAAAGTTTCAAAAGAAATAGGTTGATAAATTCAAATGTTATAATTTAGTTTGAATATTTTAGTATGTATAAAATCTGAAATGAAATTTAAAACAGAGTTTTAAATTTTAATCTTTGAATTTAAAACTGAAAACATGATTTGAATTTTGGTTATAATTTAAATAAGATTTGAATTTATATGTTTCAATGGCATTTGAAATATTTAAGTTATTTTAAATTTAATTAAATATAAGCTAAAGTTAAATGATTTTTTCTAAAAATTGCTTTAAGAGGTAAGTGATTCTTTAAAATGAGAACTAAAGAGTTTTTAAATAAAAATCTTGTTTAAGTTTAAATTTAATTTAAAATGGAATTTAAAAAAATTTAAAAGCAATTTGTTTTTAAATTTTTGATAATGATAATTAAATCATTAATGAAATTAATGATTATCATTAAGTTGTTTTGAACTTAATGATTTATTAGTTAATCAAAGTAATTAAGTTCATAATGAATTAATTTAATAAATAAATAATTAGGATATTAATTAAATAATTAAGGGTTATTAAATTAATTAAAAGTTTAAGTAAGTTAATTAAATTTGATTAAAGTATGAATTAAAAATTAATTTAAATAAGATTTGATTAATTTAATTAATGAATTGAAATTATTAATCAAGTAATTAATAATTATTTAAATTTTTAATTATCACTTGATTATTTAAGATTAATTAATGAGTTTCTTTAAATAAATTAAGAATTAATATTGATTAATTCAGTTAATTAATTTAGAAAGTAATTAAAGATTTGTTATTGGTTAATGAAGATCATTAACTTAATATTATTTTTTATAATTAATTTTAATAATTAATTGGATTAATTAAATTAAGATAATCCTTTGAATTGTTTAAGTAAATTACTTAGTGAAACTAATTAAGGAAATTAATTACTAATTGTAATTAATTGAGTCTATTTTGATTAATTAAGTTAATTAATTAAGTTTAATTAATTTAAATTAATCATTGATTGATTTGAGAAGTAATTACAAATATAATTAAAAAATGGAAAATTACTTAGTAAAGTAATTAAGAAAATAAATTACTGGATGTAATTTAATGGAGGAGTTTTGGAAATTAATTACTTAGTGTAATTAATATGTAATTTGTATGTTGAATAATTGCTTAAGTAAGTAATTAATAATTAATTACTTAGTGTAATTAATTTAGGTTTAGATAATTGAGTTATTTGAAAATGGTTAAGAGATGTAGTTAATTTAAGTTAATTACTTAATGAGATTAATCAAGAATGATTAATCAGTAGAGATAATTGATAATTAATTTAATGGAGTTATTTTAAATAAAATAATTTAGGATCATTAATTTAAATAATTAATGATGTAATGAAGGATTGATAAATAAGAACAATTAATTAATGAAGGAATTAATTAATGTAATTAATTAAGGATTAATGTAATTAATTAAGGACTAATTAATGAAGTAATTACAGGTTAATTACTGAATTTGGTTTGGAATAATTAATTTGTGAAATTAATTGAAGGATAATTACTTGAATGTAATTAAAGAATAATTAATCAAGATGATTAATTAGGGTAATTTGTTGAGAATAATTAATTGATTGATTTACAATTAATTAAGGAATATGTAAGAAAGATTTATATGGATGATTAATTAATTTAATTTATTTTAAATTAATTTAAGGAAGAAGTAATTAATTTAATTTATTTTAAATTAATTATAGATTGGATTGATAAGTCATTGCTTATGAATGATGATTGATATTTATTATCTTGAATGATTGAGATCTCAGTTATGAGATAAATGATGTTATGTGAATTGGATGCTATAGTTGTATTGAGTTGATGATATGAATTATCTGTTGTGATGATAATATTGATTATCTATTGTGATAATTATCTATCTGTGTGTATATAGATAATATTGAATTGAATTGTTTTAAAATTTAAAACAACTTGGACCTAAAAGACACGCTTTGGATTTCGATGAGACCGGGATCGGGTTTCCATATTTGGATATCCGAAAACCACATCGATTCCAAATAACGTTAGGTCGTGAATCCAAATGGAGCTTTGTGAAGACTCGAGGTGTAAGGGCTATACGTCAATATAACTCTGTGGGTGATTCCATAATGAGTTTGACGGAATAGTACTTATAGGTTCGAGATAAAGATTCAGAGTGCAAGGGTCATCGTCGTTGACTCTGAGGGTGATTCCAAAATGATTGTAACGAGATAATGCCTTCGGTTTCGTTCGAACCCGGAACGAACTTGTATGGATTGAATGCTTTCAGAACATCGTCAGGTGGACGATGAGCATTCTAAGAGATGTGTTCTCTAAAGGTAATCATAGCCTCAAGCCTCATCAATCGGGAATGGCTAAAACAAGGGAGGTGCAACAAGGCTTCGTGGGTAGCTCCCACCGGAGAGCGAGATTGATCCCTGTCTAAAAGTCCCTTTATATTCAGCTATGTGGGCAGTTGGTTGCAAACAACTGCGGGGTTGTCTTGTTTGGAACTGTTCAGTAAGGAATGGTTCCGGCCTTGTGTTGCAGGGGAGTGGGAGTACTCCTCGGTACGGTGATCTAGGCCACGTACTGTGACGGGCGGTACCCCAGTAGCCCTGCCATTGTATGGAATCCACAATCCAATAAGTGCCAACGGTTTTGATTGTATTACCCACCTTTGTGGCTAGTAGCTGGAATTTACTAGATGTAACAATTTCGGCTATTTCTTATTTACTTGAAAACCCTAGACACTATTATAATATCATCGGATTTCCTATCAAATGTTTTGGTTAGCGTAAGGTAAAAACTTTTCCATGTTTATGTGTGGGAAGTCTTACGTGATACCTTTCTTTTCAAAAGTTTTTTTTTAAAAGTTAAGCAACCTTAACCTGTTACTCACACCAGACCCATGTCTGACCCGGAGTTTATCTTTGTTTTCTTAAACTCTTGGGTACTTAAATTTTTACGAGTAGTCAAGAGATTCAGGTTAGATTTGACATATAATGGAGGAGCAATGGAGCAGGAGGCTTCTGCGTTAGATATAGTTTTCCGCTGTGTTTCTCTGTGTTGTGTTTGTATTGAGTTGTAAATACTAGACAGGTGTTTATAACTGTCTAGTATATGTGATGTGTATGTTGTGTATCTCTGATTGGTATTGTATATTATGTAAATACTTATGTTATTAATATAATTTATTCGTTCCGCTGTTGAGATTCTTGTGTTGTTTCTTCTTTCTCTTCTTTCTTTTCTTCTTCTATCCCTTTCTTTCTTAATTCATGATGCCATTTTCTGGGAGTAGAAAGTCGGGTCGTGACAGGTGGTATTAAAGCATTAGGTTGAGTGAATACCTAGGCTCTGGAGTGGTGTCTATCTTGAGAGAGCGTATTTGTAATTTTTAATATATTTATATATATTTATTTCTACCTATCTGTTAGGTTACCTGTTCGGGTTTTCCAATATAAGTTATAAAAGTAGATAAGGTAGTGGTGTGTATAACGCGATTGCTATTGGTTGGAGTTTGTATGTTTGGTTGGAGGTGTATCCATCGAGACTGTAGACCTAATACCGTCTCGAATGAGTTTTGAAGTGGTGTAAAGACTTCATTGATCTCTGAAGGTAACCTGTTAAGGTTCGGAGTATATCTTTGAAGTTGAATGAGTAGAGTTTGGATCTGTTGGCTAAACAGAAGCGTGTGATGGTATCTTATTATCTCAAGGAATAGTAGCTGCGTGATGAGATGCAGTGACTATGGATGTTTCCGAAGGTAATTTCTTTGGAACAATTTTAAGGAAGTAGGTCTGCTTCAGTGTTGTGGCTGGATTCAGCAGGATGTTTCTGTTTGGTTTGGAGTCCGAGTTTCTCGAAGAACTTTTAGTTAAGAATTCTTTGGCATTGTTGTCAGCAGTGCAGCTCGGAGTGTTCTGTGTGTCGGCAGAGTTTTCTGGCTCATTTGTTTTCTGGAGATGGAGTTCAGAAGCTGTAGAGTAGAATCCATTTCTTCAATGGGTTGGTAAGACCAGCATAAGCTGTTCTGATTGGTAAAAAGAGAACAATTCTCTTTGGTTTTAGTTTGGGTTGATCGCAAAAGCGACTTGCGATAATTGAGTTATCTCTTGGATTGTTGGAGATTTTTCTGAATATTTTCAGAGAAGTCAAGAGTTTGTCTTAATCTAGAGATTCAATGGTAACGGTGGTTCAACTAGTTGAAGGTTGGTTTCTTGAGATGGAGTTTGTTGAAGCAACTCAGGATTTGAGGAAATTCTGAATTTTCTCTTGGTTATTAGAGATCTTCTTGGTTTTGGTTGTCCAGTTAGCTTGTGTTCTTCATCAGCATTCTTTTCTACTCTAGATCAGAGTTGTGCAGCGGAAGCAGTTTGAGAGTGCATCTGCTTTTCTTTTCCGGATAGGAGAAGTTTGTTTTCTTCTGATGGTTGTGAGTGGAGTTGTTCTTGATCTTGATTGATCGTGGAGGATCATTCTGATGGGTTTGGTCTAGTTTGTTTCTTGAGACATCAGCAAGGATTTAGCTAATCAGGTAGGATGTAGGCAGCTCGAGATCGTCCGAAGAGTTTTGTGGATCTGAAGTCTGATTTTGGATAAGTTTTCTCAGTTTTAGGAGCTATAAATTTTGGTAAGGTTGGGTAAGCTTGCTCCGAGATTTTTTGGATTTCTTTTGTGTTCTGTTTTGGATAAGTGTTTGATTATCTGGATTGAATTACCAGTGTGGACAACTGGAATTCGATGTGTTTCACGTATCTCCGAGGGAGTACGTGTATGATCTATTTCTGGTTTTGGAATCAGCTGTTCTGGGAGATTTTGGTTGTCGAGTCAGACTTGTCTGTAGTCTGATGTCTTGTTCAGTTATAGATCTAGATGAGTAGGAGTTCTGTAACTTAGTAGTGTTGATTGTTTGGGTTCTATAGGGCGAGTATCCCAATGTTTACTTGTGAAACTCGAGGAAGCTCTATCCAGAATTTTGTCTGGATAGCTAATTTTGTTTGATTGGATAAATTGATTGCTAGGGTTGTTAGCATATGTTTGGTATATGCTTGGTTTTAAAATTTAAAATCATCATTAGGTTATTAAATTACCTTTGTTTTAAATTTCGGAGACGAAATTCTTTTAAGGGGGGAAGGAATGTGATATCTCGGAGTTTTAGACAATATCAATTTAATAATCTTTATATAAAATTAAATTGATATTGACAATATTGATTAATAAAATATGTTTTGGTTTAATAATCTGAATAAATAATATTTAATTTGTGATTTTATCTTTTAAAAGCTAAAACAAATGTTTTAAATTATAATATATATATATATATTTGTATATATATTATAATTTATCTTTGTTTTGGGATATAGTAAATAGATAGAGTTTTGTTTTTTAAATTCTAATAAATATTGAGTAATTAGGAAATTATGTTTTAATTAATATTAAGCTTTTATAAATCTATTTAAATTAATAACTTTATGGTTTGATAATATTTTAAATAAATGTTAAATTGTTTAAAATTTGTCTTAGCTTAATTTTTGTTTTAAATTTAAATTAAAGTTGATTTTATTTCTTTTTAAAATATTATTTGATTAAATATGAATTGAAAATATTTTATATAAGTCTAAATATAAGGTAGCATATGATTTAAATTCATTTAATAATGAAAGTGATTTATAATTGCTTTATAAATCATATAAAATTTGTTAATTGTTATTTTAAACCATATTAATAAATATTCTATTTTTCATGAATATAAAGAAGAATTAAAAATAAGGAAATAGAGTCTTCATTTCTAAACTAAATAAATTGATTTTAATTTTGATTTCAAAAGTTTAATTTGATTTTAAATTGAAATTGTTTTTGAAACTCAAATTAATTGATTCTTTAAAACATTTGTATAAGTTTTAATTTATAAATTGTTTTATTTATATTTACTTTTAATAAGTAAATCTTATATATTCATTCTAACATAAAATGAAGAAAACTCTTTTTAAAACATTTAAATATATATAACATAATTAAACAAGACAAGTGTTAAACTATTAACCATATAAACTACATGTGTTAAATGGTGAATCAAGCACAATGACAAGTGTCATTTGTTTTTATTATTTTCTTTATTTTTATTTAAATATTTTCATCCTTTTTATAACATTTTCCACTTTCCTTTATTATTTTTTAGAATCAAATGCTAGTTGAAACAAAAGAAATTACTTCACTTAAAAATCTGAAACCCCTCAAAAACATATCTGCAAATTCATTTCAAAAAGCAAATTTAAAGTCTAAATCACTCCTCGTTCAAAACTGAGATTAATTTTTCTCAAATCAAAATCAAGCCTGCATGCATTTTTCTTTCAACCTGTAGCTCCTCTAACCTGTAAAATCAAATCTCTGCAATTCAAAAATTCAGCGTTTTCTAAAAAGCACATGCAAACAATCTGGAATGGTTTCCTACACAAATGCAAACTACATTTCTTTTCAACCTGGAAATCAATTCTTGCATGATCAAAAGCCTGCATTCCTTTTAAAGCCTGGAAGTTTACATGCATATAATCATTGGATAGGAAGCTAATGCATTTCAGTTTCAAATTGGGAATTTTGCTCTGCTCATAATTTTCAAAGTGAGTAACATTTTTGATTTAATAATTTAAGTTAACATGGTTGCATGATTTATCTCTGTGAATAATTATGAATGGTGATCAGTAAACTTCTGTATATATAGATATCTAAGAATAATCTGTAGAATTTGGAGTAAATGTGTGCATGGATGCTACTGTCTGTAATGTCTCTGTTCCCATATCTAAGTCCAATATTTTTGTTTAAATTCCCTATCTCATGATCTAAGCATTGTTATGGATTGTGATCCAAACAAAAATTTGTTTGGATGATCATAAGTTTAAGCTTAAAAACTTAATTAAGTAAAAATAAAATTAAACATGCTCTGGAAATCTCCAAGAACAGTGCTACAATGATTTATGTTAATTTGCAAACATTACAATTCACTGATATATATATAAAACCTGAAACTTAATCAAGAATCTTGATTTTAAAAACTAAAACCAAAATTTTTAGTTTGATTATGTATGTACATTTCTGGTTTGACCAGAAATAGAGTTTTGGATCAACTCTGGTGAGCTGAAGGGTCTGGGGGTTTGAATTTTCCTCTGATGGTTGAGGAGTGATGGGGGAATGAGGGAAAATTGTCTGGTGGTGATCAAGATGATCGTGGGGGCGGCGGTGATCAAATTAAATTTGTAACCCTAGTTTTAAACAAATTAGGAAATGGGATCGTCTCTGTCTCTATGTTTGTTCGAGTGTTAAGCGGCTTTGGGGAAAGGTAGCTAGGTCCATGGCGAAGAAGTGGCCGGAGTTTCAACATCAACGAGGGTCGGAGGAGGAAGCACTGGCCGTTGACAGGTTTGGCCTTAGTGAAGCATGGTGTTTCCACGTTTCTTGGTTGAGGCTGGATTTAGTTTTCAGGTCGTTGGTGTACTTCAGGTGATTGGGGTTGAGTGTTTGGGTGATCTGGGGTATGTTCGAGTTCCTGGTGTTGGATGGAGATAGTCAGAGCCATCGTGCATGTGCACGGTGCTCTCATTTTTCTGATGATCTGTTTGGGTGAACTGTTGGTTTGGGGATTGCAGATTTTACTCGCGTCAGTACTCGAGTCATATGAGGGTTTTCCCGTAGTAAAGTGTGAATTGACTCGAAGTAAAATTAGTTTGGGCTCGGGTAGTTTATAGTTGCAGAATTTTGATTCTGTAACCTGAACTGTTTTCAGGTTTTTTTCTGAATTTTAAAACTAAATTTAAAAATAAACAAAGCAAGTTTAAATCTGAGCTTAAAGCAAGATTAAATGATGAATTCAAGTAGATTTTGAATTTCAGATTTTGAAATAATCAAGATTTGCAGAAAATGAAATATTTAAAATTTAAAACCTGCACAGTTTTTATAAAGTGATTATATATCTGAAAATAAGTTTTTAAAACAAGATTTAAATTCTAAGTTAAATCTGAATTTTGAATCCTGGATTCAAACTTGAATTTGAATCTTAAAGTTTCAAAAGAAATAGGTTGATAAATTCAAATGCTATAATTTAGTTTGAATATTTTAGTATGTATAAAATCCATTAAGAAAGAAATTAGTATGTATAAAACTAAATCCAGTCTACTAATATCTGAAGAATTAATTAATTACCTGTGACGACCAGACTTTCTTACCGTAGAAAATCGCATCATCTTGAAGAAAGAAAGGGATAGAAAAGAGAAAAGAAAGAAGAGAAGAAAGAAACAACATCAGAATCTACACAACAGAACGAATAAATTATATTAATAACATAAATATTACATAGTTTACAACCATTATCAGAGTACACAGATATACAACACATACTAGACAGTTATAAACACCTGTCTAGTTATACAACTCAATACAACAACTCATAGAACACACAGCGGAATACTAGATATATATCTACACGCAGAAGCCTCCTGCTCCATTTGCTCCTCCACAATTCGTCAAAGCTAACCTGAATTCCCTTGGCTGCTCGTAAAAATTTGAGTACCCAAGAGTTTATGAAAAACAAAAATAAACTCCGGGTCAGACATGGGTCTGGTGTGAGTAACAGGTTTAAGTTGCTTAACTTTCAAAACTTTTTGAAAAGAAAGGTATCACGTAAGACTTCCCACACATAAACATGGAAAAGTTTTTACCTTACGCTAACCAAAACATTTTATAGGAAATCCGATGATATTATAATAGTGTCTAGGGTTTTCAAATAAATAAGAAATAGCCAAAATTGTTACATCTATTAAATTCCAGCTACTAGCCACAAAAGTGGGTAATACAATCAAAACCGTTGGCACTTATTGGATTTTGGATTCCATACAATGGCAGGGCTACTGGGGTACCGCCTGTCACAGTACGTGGCCTAGATCAACGTACCGAGGATCACTCCCGACCCCCTGCAACACAAAGCCGGACCCATTCCTTACTGAACAGTTCCGAACAAGACAACCCCGTGGTTGTAGCGAGCAACCACCCACACAGCCGAATATAAAGGGACTTCTAGACAGGGATCAATCTTGCTCTCCTGTGGGTGCGACCCACGAAGCTTTGCTGCACCTCCCCTGTTTTAGCCATTCCCGGTTGATGAGGCTTGAGGCTACGATTACCTTTATAGGACATATCACTTAGAATGCTCATCGTTTGCCTGACGATGTTCTGAAAACATTCGATCCATACAAGTTCGTTTCTGGGTTCGAACGAAACCGAAGGCATTATCTCGTTACACCCATTTTGGAATCACCCTCAAAGTTAACGATAATAACCCTTGCACTCTAATCACCATCTCGAATCTATAAGTACTATTCCGTCAACTCATTACGGAATCACCCACAGAGTTATATTGATTTATAGTCCTTACACCTCGAGTCTTCACAAAGCTCCATTTTGATTCTCGACCTAACGTTATTTGGAATCGATGTGGTTTTCGGATATCCAAATATGGAAACCCGATCCCAGTCTCATCGAAAACCAAAGCGTGTCTTTTAAGTCCTAGTTGTTTTAAAGGTTTAAAAACAATTCAATATAGTATCTATATACACACAGATAGATAACTCACAGTCACAATTGATAATTAACATTATCACATAACATGTAATCCACATTATCAATATCAAATAGATATTCCATATATCACCATCACAATAGATAATCTAAGTTATCATCACAATGTAAACCAATATTCATACCACACAAAATCATTTATCTCATTACTGAGATCACAAAACATCCAAGACAATCAATGTCATCCATTCATACATAAGCAAAGATTTACTCATCATTATATAATTAATTCAAAATGAATTAGATTAACTATCTCTATCTCTAATTAATTTAAAATGAATTAAATTAATTACTTAATCTTTAATTAATTTAAAATAAATTAAATTAATTGCTTCACCAATATAAACCTTGCTTACTTAATCATTTAATTAATTACAATCAATTTATCATTCATTATTAATCACCTTAATTAATCACCCATGATTAATTATCCTTAATCACATTCATGTAATTATCCTTAATTAATTTCATAAAATTAATTATTCACAACTAAACAGTAATTAACCTTTAATTACTTCAATTAATTAATTAATCATAATTAATTACATTAATTAATTACCTCTAATTACCTATTATTGATTAATAATCATAATTAATCAACTTTAATTACATCATTAATTAAAATAATTAATGATCTTTAATTATTCATTACCTTAAGTAATTAACTTATAATTATTAATCACCATCACAGATTAAATACATTTAGTAATTAACTAACTTAATTACTATATTAAACAAATTAATTATCCTTAATTAATTTCTTAATTAATCCCTTGATTAATTATTAAATAATTAAACCAAATTACCTCATACTTAAGCATCTCCACTTAGTTACAATCATGTAATTATTAATCAATTACTTAATTAAGTAAATTTCCAAATCATTAATTACATAAAGTAATTTGTTATAAAACCCAAGTGTTTAAAATTAATTAAACTTAATTAATTAAAATAGACAATCTCATTAAACTAAATTAATTACATTAAGCAATTAATTTCTTAATTACTTTATCAAGTAATTATACTCAAAACCATTCATAATTGATTATTATTAAATTAATTAATTTAATTAATTATAAAAATTAATCATATTAATTAATTTGTTAAATAATCCTGGTTAATGACCTTCATTAACCATTCTCAAATTATTTTATAAAGTAATTAACTTAAATTAATTACCATTTAAATTATCTTTAGTCATTCATTAATTACAGTTAATTATTAAATTAATTAACCTTAATTTAGAACTTAATTACATAATTATTAATATTCATTCATCATTAATTAATAATCTAATTAATGATAAATTGATTAATCATTAATCAATTATTAATTCCAAATTTAATCAATGAATTAAATTAATTCATTAATCTTAATTACCTTATTAGTTAAATTAATTTCTGAAATATTTATCTTAATTTAATTTTCAAGATAAAACATAACTTAATTATGTTTAAAACAATTTAATTAAATCAAAGTACCCTTGAAATTACTTTAAACTTCCATTTTAAATACAAGTTTAAATTAAAAATAATTTAAACTTAACAAAGTTTGAAAATTTTAAAACTTATTTAAAATTCCATGACAAAACAAAAGTTTGACTGAAAAATGAAATCATAAGAATTTGAAGTTAAATTTATTTCAAAATTTTAGAAGTTTCAATTCATTTTTAGTTTAAAACTTTCAAATTTAAATCTTCTTTTTAAATTTGAAACTGAACTTCATTTTAAACTCAGATTTCCAGTTTTAAAATTTATCTTTAAATCTTGCTTCACATTTTAAAAAAAACTTCATTATTAAAATTTCAACTATTTTACCCAAAATAAAATAGTTAATTAAGTTAAATTTTTAAACTTTTATTTTTATTTTAAAACTGGGTTTTGTATTTAAATCGGAAATTCAAACTTGCATTGAATTTAAACTTGAACCTTACCTTAACACAAAACTACAGATTTTAAATTTTCAAAAACCCCATATTTTTATACAAGCTTCAAATCTGGAAATTACAGGTTCAACTCGAGAACCTTATTTTTACTTCGAGTCAAATGCCTCTCCACTCCGAGTTTCCTACTTACCTGCTTCGAGTCATTCTCCCATTTGCTCCGAGCAACTCAACCTTCCCCTGAAACTTTCCCAAACCCAATAGTTCATCAGAGAACTCATCGCCGCCACCTCTGCCGATCATCTCAGGTGATCAAGCCACAACCAGAAACTCATGAATACCCTAACACTAACATAAGATCTACCAAATAAACAGGAATTCAAAATTTTGGTTCTGAACCCTAAATTCAAAAACCTGGAATTTTTTTTACAGGTTTCTATTCAAAACCTGTCAACATCCATTCCAAGTTGCTCCGATCACCAGAGTTCACCCATTCCAACCTCGAACTCCTTCAAACACCTACCACACATTTCCCAAGTACCAAAATGCTCGATCAACCCCACACCTCAAACTGACTAAATGCTCAAACCCACTTCAAAACTAGGGTTATATTCTGAAAATCAAAACTACATCTTCCCAAATCAATTATATTCATATTTCTGATTTTACTAAGAATCTATGTTCCTTTTACTATATCTCAGAAGAATTTTATGATTCCTCAAGTATCAGATTGCAAGTATTGCTCAAATTCATCTTTTTGGTTCAAGAACAAACTGCTACTCTATCAAACACCTAAAAATATTAATACTTGATTTAAAAATCAAGTTTCAATTAATACATAGTTTAGTGATACTGAAATACAAGATTAACTCATTAAATTTTTGTTTTGAATTAACATGCAGAGGCCACACTACTTATATCTTTAGCTTGCTAAAGTTTAATTATCTTCAGGCAGTAAATCAATTCACCTAAAAATATTTTGATTCTAATCTAAATAAGCAAACAATTTTTAGTTATTTTAAGAACAGATACTACCACCAATTTAAACAATGTTTGGAGGATTCTTTTAAATAGGAAGTTGAATTCAAAATCACAGCAGAGCATAGGCAATATGCATTCACAAACATATTTACCAAGTTTTTATAAACACAAACATTACTAAATTATATCTAATATTATCATGCAACCTATCTAAATTTAAAATTTTAAGTTACTCACCTTAAAACAATGCAGAGCTTTATTGATTTTTGCAGAAAACACCAAAAATGCAGGCTTGACTCTGTTATACTTCATGTCTGGAATGATATGCAGTTTGCCTAAATTTCCTGACCCAAATGCTGGCATGCAGATGTAGATGTAGTTGCTAAATCTTCACATGCATGTAGATGCTTTCATGTTTTCAAATCCATTCCAGGACTTAAAAACAGAATGCAGAAAAACAACAGTGCATGCTTCATTTGAAATTTTCAGATGAGGGTGGATTTGATTTGAAGAGGAACATGCAGATTTGAATTTTAGGTGTGTAGATTTGAATATGGTTTTGGGATATGCAGATTTGTGATTGTGAATATGAAAAAAATGAATTTTGGTCTTCATTTGATTAAGGAAATGAAAATGTAATATGAATGAATGAAAATGCAAGTTTGTACTAGATGTATTTCAGATTTAATGTAATAAAAGAAAAATAAAAACTAAAATTTACACTTGTCAATTTTTTTTTACAACACTTGTCAATTTGAATGCATATGAATCTTACACTTGTTTTCTTTAAGATAATTAGTATTTAAATTTACAAATGTAAAGTGTGTTAGCTTAGATTAAATTCTTTAGTTTATATTAGATATGTGTATGAATTTATAAATGAAAACAAACCATGTTTACAAAACTTACACAAATAAAAATTAAAACAATTAAACAATTTAAGATTTATACTTTGGAATTTAAATTCAAACTAAATTCAAAACCAAACAATTTCAAATTAAGTTATAAATAAAAATTCAATTTGAAATAAAAATTCAATTTGAAATAAAAATTACAAATTCTATTCAAAACTTATTTATAAAGTCAGTACAATATCAATATTGTTTTTATAAATATCTTATTATTAAATTAAAATCATTTTACAAAAGATTACATTTTTATTAATAAATATCCATTTTATTAACCCATGAAACCATTTTGTTAAATTTATTCTAAATTTAAAACTCAAGCAAATTTAATTTAAACATTTAATATTTTTCTTATCGATTTTAAAATCATATATTTTTATGAAATAGTTTCAAAAACTCAATACTAATAAAAATTAAAATTTCCAATTTACAATGTATATATTAGAATTTTAAAACATGATTCAATCATTAAATTTAAACCAAAATCATTTATTTAACTTTGAAAAGAACTTAAATATTAAATAAAACTAATTTTCCAAATTACTACAAATATTTAAAACTAAAAATATGCTTACTTATTAAAATTAAAACAATACCAATCTATTTCATTATATAAACCATATATTTATATTGTAAATAGAAATCCATTTATATCATTTAAAGGATAAAATAACCAATTTAAATATTTATTAAAGAAGATTATTAAATTTATTTGAATAATTATTAACAGAATATCAATATCAATTTAATCTTAACTACAGATTATTAAACTGATATTGTTAAAAATTCCGGGATATTACAATCCTTCCCCCTTTAAAAGAATTTCGTCCTCGAAATTTAAAACAAATGTAATTTAATACTATTATTAAATTTTAATTTAAAAACACAAGCATATATCAAACATATGCTAACAATCAAAACAACCAATTCAACCAATCAAACAAATCTAATTATCCAGACAAATTCTGGATAGAATTTTATCGAGTTTCCCCAGGTATATATATATATACCGGGATACTCGCTCCAAAGAATCCAAACAAACAATACTATGAAGCTACAAAACTCCTATACAACTATATCTATAACACTAGACAAGATATCAGACTACAAACGAGTCTAACTTAACAACCAAAACTCCAGAACTGCTGGTTCCACAACCAGAGATAGATCACACACGTACTCCCTCAGAGATACGTGAAACTCAACGAATCCCAGTTATCCAAACCGGCAATCCAATCCCTGTAGATCAATCACTTAATCTCCTAGATACAAAAAAGATCCAAAACACTTCAGAGCTAACTTCTCAGACTTACCCAATCTTATAGCTCACTTATGATCGAAGAAAACTTATCCAAAATTAAATTTCCGTCTTCAGAATCCAAATTCCTCCAACTCTAATCCGCAAAATCTCTTCAGACAAATCTTGGGTTGTCCACAGCCTTACTGATCAGCTCAACCTTCGCTGATACTTCTAGAAACAAACTAGACCAATCAACTTAACAAAATGATCTCCTCAAGATCAAGAACTCAAACTCAACTCCTCAACATCAGAAGACAACAACTCACTTCTCTTGTCCGGGAAAAGAAAAGCAGATACACTTCCAAACTGCTTCCGCTGCGCAACTCTGATCCGAAGTAGAAGAAAATGCTTGAAGAAGAACGCAAGCACAAACATGACAACACCCTAGAGATATGATTCAACAAATCCATAAGAAACTTTCAGAAGTTCCTCCAAAACTCCGAGCTGCTACACCAACTCAACTCTTGGAACCATTCTCCTATAAAGCTGAACTACCGGTACTACTCCTGGAATTCCAGACAATAAGAAAGCTCAGTATCCAGAAAAACTCAGATAACCCAAGAGAACACTCAAACAATCGCAAGTCACTTTTGCGATCAGCCCAAACCAAATCCAAGGAAAACTCTGTTCTCCCTTTACCAAACAGAACAGCTTAAACTTAACTAGCCAACCCATCAAAGAAACGGGTCCACTAAACTGCTTCTGAACTCCACTTCAGAAAAACTGCTAAGCCAGAAGATCTCTTGCCAACATCTAGAACACTTCAAACTACACTGCTGCCACAGATGCCAAAGAATTCCAAAACAAAGCTCTTCGAGAAACTCGGACCTCAAAGCAAACAGAAACTCTGGCTGAACACAGCCACAACACTTAAGCTGACTCACTTCCTTAACTTGTTCCAAAGGAAACAACTTCGGGAACATCCATAGTCACTGCATCTCATCACGCAGCTACTACTCCTGAGGTATCAAAATACCATCACTTGCTACTGCCCAGCCGACAAATCCACATCCTACTCATCCAACTTCAGAAATAGACTCCGAACCTTAACAGGTTTCCTTCAGAGATCAATGAAATTCTACACCAAACTACAAAGATTACTCGAGACGGTATTAGGTCTACAGTCTCGACTAAACACCTCCAACCCCAAACATTCAAACTCCAACCAATGGTAGTCGTGTTACACACACTACTACCCCACCTACCTTTATAACTTATATTGGAAAACCTGAACAGGTAACCCAACAGATAGGTAGAAATATATATATATATATATATATATATATATATATTTAAAATTACAAATACGCTCTCTCAAGAAAGACACCACTACAGAGCCTAGGTATTCACTCAACCTAATGCTCTGATACCAGCTGTGACGAAATATTAAAACTAAATTCTGCTTAACTTAACCATCTCAATATTCATTCTAATTAATCATTACTGATTAACCATCTCTAATTACAATAAATAATTAGCATTTAATATTAATTACACAAGTTAATTATATTAAACCCTTTGCAAATAATTAACTTGTAATTGCTTAATTAATTAATTAGCTAAAACTAATTACATTAATCACTTATCCATTATTAATTATACCCTAATTAATTACATCATTAATTAATGAATTAATGATTTCTGATTATGTTTAATCAATCTCTCAATATAAATTAATTACATACGTAATTAATCTTCAATTTAAACAACATATATATTAATCACCTATGATTAATAACCATTCAGTAATTAACTACCTTAATCACTCATCCCATAATTAAATTCTCATAATTAATTATTTAAATTAATTCCTTGATTTATTTCAAATAATTTAAATCCAAATTACTTCTATAATAAATATCTTTAATTACATTCAGTAATTATTTATTTAATTACTTCCTTAAGTAATTACAAATCCATAAAGTAATTATCAACAATCAACAAATGTTTAAATTAATTTAACTTAATTAATCTAAACTAATCACATTAATTAAATTAATTACACCAAGTAATTAATTCATTAATTACTTTCATTAAGTAATTAACATAACAATTGATTATTATTAATTAGTTAATTTAATTAATTATCAAAAATTAATCACATTAATTAATTGTTGAAATAATCTTAAGTTAATGACCTTCATTAACATTTCATAATTACTTAATTAAGAAATTAACTTACACAAATCATTATTAATTATCAATTAATTAATATTTAATTACAATTTAATTAATCTCTAATTATTAATTAATTAAGTGTTAATTAAAATCTTAATTATCATTAATGACTTGATTAAGTAAATCTTAATCATTAATTAAAATTTAATTAACCATCCTTAATTATAGATTAATTATCCTTAATTAATTAATCTCAAATCTAATTAATTAACTTAAAAATTATTAATTACTTAATTAATCATTCACATTAATAATTAATTAAATAATTAATATTCCATTTAAATTAATTTAAAATTTTAAATGAAACTAATTTCATAAGTTCTAAATTAAGAAAACATTCTTCTTTATACAAAGTATTTTATACAATTTGTTTCAAACAAAATTCAAATTTAGAAATTTCTTTTTAAATTTCAAACTGAAACACAATTCAAATTTTAATTCTAGATTCAAACTTAAAAATTTAAAACTTTACTTACATCTCCATCTTCATTTTCAAATTCAAATTATTTAAACTTTCTAAAATAGTTAAAACAAATTTAAATTTAAAAACTTATTAAATTTTAAAAACTGACATTAAAGTCAAATTCCAGATTTTCAAAACTGAATTTAAACTTATTTTAAATTCTTATTCCATAATTTAAAACTCATAGTTTAAAATTCAAACCAATGTTCCTTTATACTCTAAAAAGTTTAAAGTCTAAATTTAAATTTCCAGTTTTCAAATTAAATTCAAACTTAGATTTATTTGCTAAGTTCCATACTTCAGTTTTCCAGATTTAAACTTGTTTTAAAATTTCAGTTGCATTTTTAAAATTTGCTTTTAAATTAAAACAGAAAAACAGTTTTCTGTTTAGTTTAACATCTTACATTTTTGAATTCAAAAATGTTTCAAAATCCAGGATTTAAATTATTGAATTCATAATTAAGTTTCAGGTTTAAAAATTTCAATTTGAACTTCATCTTACAAATTTTAAATTTTACTTTTAAATCTAAAAACAGAAAACAGTTTCTGTTTTGTTTAAATCCCAAACTAAATTTTAAAAACTCAATAATTACAAAGACCAAGATTCAAATTATTTGAATTTATATCTAAATTCAGGTTACAAGCTAGTTTTCAATTTTAAGTTTGCATTTCTACTTCACTTCAATTTTTATAGAACCTGGAAAACAGGTTTCAAATCAACTTCTAAAACCTGAAACATTATAAACACTGAATCTCTCTAAACTTACTTCGAGTCAGAAGTAATAATGCTTCGAGTCACTCTTCAAAATACCCGAGACCATCACGGGAAAATAAACTCTGCAAACCAAAAACAACACAACCATGCACACACACCCCTGTGCATCCATAATCCAACTCCGGCCACCTCTGACCATCGTCAGTGGCCATCCCCCATCGGCCAGTAACCTCAAGTCCCCTTCAAACCTCAAACCCCCAAACATCCAACTCGAATTTGAATTCAGGTTTAAATTCAAAACCTGAAAACACTTAGACCACAACCAAACAAACCTGTCAATCATCAATTTCCCCCATCACCGACCACCATCACCTTCAATACTCCGGCGAGGACTTCCCCAAACCACCATCCACCCATACACTAATCATGGTTGAACTCGATCCAATAAGGAAACCACAGTCGAACAAAATCAGTGACCCAAATAAACTAGGGTTCACACTGCAAATTCCAAATTACAATCTCAATAATGAAAAGTAACCCAAATTTATAATTTCCCTATAATCCCTGATAGATACACCATCTTCATAAACAATTTCAACCAAATCCATTGCAGGATTCAACAGTGCTTATCAAATAAGTATGATACAGTAAATGTGTAACTGTACTTTGATTTAATCATTAAAAATTGTAATACTATTTTTAAAAATCATAATTTTAGAAGTTGTTTTGAATTATATTTCTGAAACATTGATTTACATTGTTTCATATTTTCACTTATACAATTTCTATTGCTCTATTATTTACTTACAGTAAGATTTTATTAAAATTTACTTAAATAAAATCTTAAAATCTAATCTCTGAACTAACCTACACATCTTATTAAAATCCTATAATTTAACCAAGACAAATTAAAGATGGAAATGGATTTTAACAAAAATCCATACTGCAAAGAAACTAGATACTGGCAGAAGCTTATACATAGCAGATTTATTCATACTCATCACATAAATTCAAAGAAATAAACTTCAATCACACAGAAATCATTTAAAATTTAAAAAAAACATGAACATGCATCAGGTTTCAAAAATACTTAAGCTTTAAATTTAGAAAGTTACTCACCTGAATTTGCAGACCCCAAATTTTTAGCATGCAGTAGCTTGAATGCTTTTTAAAACAAAATGTTATTGCTCTTTGAAATTTGTTTCCAGATCTTACATGCAGGTTGTTTGCTTCATGGTTGCAGAACAATTTGAAGTTGCAGTTCAACCCAGGTTGTATTTGAAAACATGCAGGCTTGTTTTGGAGGATGCAGACTTTAGAAATTTCATGCATGTTTGAAAGATTGTTGCATATAGGCTTTTGAAAGAGGGAAATGCAGTTTAAAGAGTTTGATTTTAAAATCTGAAATGCTACAGATTTTATTTTTATTTTTTTGAAGGAGGAAAAAGGTTTCTTTGTTAAGAATGAAAAAAAATGAGAAAGAGGAGAAGAAATGAGTAAATGCAATGTTTTATAGCTAGTTTATGATTTATTTAAAATCAAAGAAAAACAAAATTACAACATGACACTTGTATGAAATGTTAACACTTGTAGATTTACACACTTAAATATTTAACACATGTTAACTTAAATTTTAAATTACATACACATGTCTCTTTCAAGTAATTAGTAATTTAGATTAAGTGTTAAAGATAAATTAAACTTAATTAGTTCCATTAACACCTAGTTATGTATAATTAATTTCTAATGAATAAAGCAAAGTGTTCTTATACATAAAACAACATACAAATAAATCATTTGAAAAGGATACTTTTAAATAATTAAAATAAATTTATAAAAGAGTTTGTAACTTATTGAATACATGTTTCATATTTAAAATTGTATTTTGAATTTCATATTAAATTAACAAATCACATTTTATCAATCAATATTTTAAAAAGAATAACACAACATTTTTTTTATAACTCATTTTAATATTCAAATATAAGATGGATATTTATTTTAATATGATAGTTTATAAAGAAATTTATCAATGTTTTATTTTTGTTTTCTTTAAAATGTTTGATTTAAATGGTTATAAATGTATATGTAAAAATATATTAGATTTTTAAAATACAAGTATAAGGATTCATTTATATTATAATTAGTTTTCTAAAATTTTCTTTAAAGGATTAAATTTATATTCACATGTAAGTATTAATTAATAAAGTAAATTAAATATGTTAGTTTATGCTAACATTTGAATTAAATGAAAAATTTATAAAAAAAATATATACATAAGAAAAACCTGTGTAACTATGTTAGTTATCTTAACTACACTTGTAGAGAAATTAAATACAATTTAATGACAAATGTTGGCAAAATGACCAAGTGGCAACATATTATTTTTAAATTTTAATAAATGTTTTAAAGAAGAAAACTAATTCTCTCAAGACTTTCATTTCTTTACTTTCACTTCTCAACAAAAATTTATGGCAACCTGAAAACTTTTTAAAATCTGTAGTTTCAAAATTTTGCAAAAGAATAAAACTTGAATTCAAATAAAGATCTTCAACTTCAATCTGCAACTCCAAAAGCTTCAACCTGCAATAAAGTTCAAACTGAAATTCATATGAAATCTGCAACCTTCATATTAAATCTGCATATTCAAATGAAGAATCAATTTCAACAGCATCAAATTGTTAAGCATGCAAGGATTTCAAACATGCAAGTGTTTAACAGCAAAGTCTGGAAAATTTCAAAGCCAGGAAAGAAAAATAAAACCTGTTCTCTGCCCTGCAAATTATAGTGTGAGTAAATTATTTAAAAACGGTTTGAAATGGATTTAAACTCTAATGCATGTTAAATCTTTGAATTGATACTGGGTTTTGCATGGAATTCATTCAGTATTTATGTTATTGAATTTATAGAGATGTTTATATAGGAGAAAATAAAATCTGTGTATATGTGTAGCTCTCTGTTCTTGTTTTATTTGCAGACAGGATTCATTTTAGAAAAATTAAAATCTTCGCTAACTTAAATACATAACTTTGATGATTAAACATAAGTTGTTTGTGATCATATGACTTTCCATTTAAAAATAATTGTAAGTTTTAAAAATGAAATATTTACTCAAAAATTTCATAATTACAGTAAAAAGATCAAATTGAGTCAAAATTTATGAATTTAATCTTTAATTTTGATGGCATGATTGGTATAGCAATGGAAAATCATGATTTTTAATACAAGTTTCATGATTTTTAGTTTTAAGAATCAAGAGAATTTCGAGGTTGAACATTTTTGGGATTTTCATGAACTGCAGATGATGTACTTGATAAATTGAGTTCATATTTGAATCGAAGCTTGCTTGCAAGCTATTGATCATGGGAAAAATATAGGATAATTTTTATAAATGTTGGATTGAAGGAGGATGCTCGTGGGCGAAGGGTTTTGATGGTGGGATCGGCGAGGTTGAACGGGGGCAAGATTTACGGTGGCAAGGAAGTTTTTGGGTTCGAGCTCTGCAGATTTTCGAGTTGAAGGGTCATTTTGTGATTCGTGTAGTTTGGGTTTGATCTGGGTTTTGGGTCGAGTTTGCGTGCACTCGAGTGGACGTTGGCGATGATCGTGGTTGCCCACGGTGGCCGGAGCCGGGAGGAGACGTACACACGTGTACGCTTGTGCACTGTTCTTCTGGTTTGGAGAAGACAGGTTTTTGCTCGGTGATCATCTCGTGTTTTCGTTGAGTCGACTCGAAGCAGGGAGTTGTTTTTTTTCTTCGGGGCTGTCGCGTGGGGTGGGAGTGATTTGCTCGGGTTTTTAGGGTAGTTTGCATTCGTGCCAGTACTGTAATGATTTACAGATTTAAATATGTTGACTGAATGAAAAACAAATTCAAGTTTTTATAAAGAGAAGAAATTATAAGTTAAAGTTTGTTGTTTTTGAAATAAAGTTTAAAACTTGTTTGTTTCGAAATTAAGTTATTCAAACTTTGAAATGTAAATTGAATTTACTTTCAAATTTTAAACGTTTGAGATGATTTCTTTGAAAGTAATTTTACTTAATTAAAGTTTGAATTTTAGTTTAAAAGGAGTATTTGAATTTAATTATTATATCAAAGGTTTAAAAGTAAATTTAAAAAGTAATGTTTTAAAAACATGATTACAAATTATATTGAAAAGGTAAGTTTAAATTAGATAATTAAAATGTTTTAAATCTCAAATTTGTTTCTAAATGCTTTCTTTTCAGATAAAGTTTAAGCTATAATATTGTAAATCAAATAGATTGTTTTGAGTTATTAAAATTTGATTAAATTCAAATAATCTATTTATGGAAATAAATAAGGTTAGATCATTTGGATATAAATTAAGAATTGATTAATATAATTGTTAAAGTTAATTAATTATGAAGTGATTAATTAATTTAAGAATTAAGAATTATTTAATGATGAAGTTAATTGTTTGTTTAGTGATTAATTAAGGAAGTAATTAAGACTTATTAATGAAAGTAATTAGAGATAATTACTTATGTAAGTAATTAAAAGTTAATTACTTAATTATTTAGTTAATTAATTAATGTGATTAATTAATTTAAGAATGTGATTAATTACCAAATGTAATTAATTAAAATATAATTAATTAATAAAGTAATTAATTAAGGATTTATTTGTTAATGTAATTACTTAATGAAGTAATTAAAGATTAATTAATTAGAATAATTAATCAACGATTAATATAATTAATTAAGATGTTAATTAATTAAGGTAAGTAATTACAAATTGTTAATTACTAATTATGATTAATTAGTTGATTAATTATAAGTAAATTATTTAATTAATTAAAGTAATTATTAATTAATAAGGATCATTAATTAATATAATTAATGATATTAATCAAGGTTGATTAATAAAAGTAATTAATTTAAGTGTGATTAATTAATTGTAATTAATTAAGGGTTAATGTAATTAATTACGATTGATTAATAATGAAGTAAATGTATGATCATTAATTATTGTAATTAATGATAGTAATTAAAGGGTTAATTACTAAATATGGATAGGATAATTACTTGAATGTAATTAAAAGAGAATTAATCAAGGAAGATTAATTAAAGAAGATCATTAGAGATGATTTATTTATTTATTTGGAATAAATAAATGAAAAGGATTTAGGTAATCCAGGTGATTAAGAGTTAACCAATTCTGTTTTGATATGGATGATGGATATTAGATGATTGATTGATATTGGATGTTGAATGATATTGGGAGATTGGTTGATATTGGATGTTGATTGATATTGGTTGATATTGGTTGATACTGGATATCTCTGTTATGTGATATGCTGCTTTGTGAAGACGAATATTGTTATGAATTATCTATTGTGATAATATGATTCATCTATCTGTTTATATATCATCCTGAGTATAAGTTAAACTATTTAAACCCTTAAGTATAACTTGGACATTAAAATGGCGTTTGGTTTCGGTGAGACCGGGATCAGATTTCCATATTTGGGATCCGAAAACCACATCGATTCCAATTAAACGTTAGGTCGTTAATCCAAGTGGAGCAAGTGAAGACTCGAGGTGTAAGGGCTATACGTCAGTATAACTCTGTGGGTGATTCCGTAATGAGTTGACGGAATAGTACTTATAGATTCTGATACCAACAGTAGCGACCCGACTTTCTATTACCAGAAAATCGCATCACTAATTAAGAAAGAAAGGGATAGAAGAAGAAAAGAAAGAAAAGAAAAGAAAACAACACATCAGAATCTCACAGCGGAACGATTTAAATATAATATAGAACATATACATAGTATCATATACATCAGAGTACACAACTAAACATCTCAATTTAGACAGTTATAACATTTCTGTCTAATATAATACAAGACATCATACAGAATAACACACAGTGGAAATTCTAACCATAAATCTACACGCTGAAGCCTCCTGCTCCAAAGCTTCTCCAGAATTCGTCAAGGATAACCTGAATCACTTGACTACTTATATATAATATGAGTACCCAAGAGTTTAATAAAACAGAAAATAAACACTCGGGTCAGACAGGGGTCTGGTGTGAGTAAACGGTTTAAGATTGCTTAACTTTAGAAAATCCTTTGAAAAGAAAGGTATCACGTAAGACTTCCCACACATAAAGAGACTTCTAGACAGGGATGTATCTTGCTCTCCAGTGGGAACTACCCACGAAGCCTTGCTGCACCTCCCCTGTTTTAGCCATTTCCGGTTGATGAGGTTTGAGGCTGCGATTACCTTTATAGGATACATCTGTCTTAGAATGCTCATCGTCCACCTGACGATGTTCTGAAAGCATTCAATACATACAAGTTCGTTCCGGGTTCAAACGAAACCGAAGGCACTATCTCGTTGCACTCGTTTTGGAATCACCCTCAGAGTCAACAACCATAGCCCTTGCACTCTGAGTCACCGTCTCGAACCTATAAGTACTATTCCGTCAAACTCATTACGGAATCACCCACAGAGTTATACTGACGTATAGCCCTTACACTTCGAGTCTTCACTTGCTCCACTTGGATTAACGACTTAACATTTAATTGGAATCGATGTGGTTTTCGGATATCCAAATATGGAAACTCGATCCCGGTCTCATCGAATCCAAACGCCATTTTAATGTCCAAGTTATTCTTAAGGGATTTAAGCAATAGATATCTCAGAAAATATTACTTAACATAAATGGATGTACCATATTACACAGATAGATAAGCATCTATTATCACATGCATCTATACATATCACAAAGCAGCATATATATCATATTCAGATATAGCATATTCACATCATCACTCATCAATCAATGTCATCCAACAACAACCAATATCATTAACTCATTCAATGATACTTATCAACCAATCAGTAACCACTCATACACAAGGTTGATCCAACTTAAATAATTTAATTATCCTTAATTAAATTGATCCTTACTTAATCACTTGGATTTATCTTCAATCCAACTTCTTATTCATTAGTTAATTAAATTAACTAATTAACTAACATCACTTAATTATCCACTTCAATTAATCTTCCGTGATTAATTATCATTTAAATTGTTTTAAGTAATTATTACTTAATTACCCTATTAATCAATAATCCTGATTAATTACTTCCAAATTATACTAAGTAATTACCTCTTAGTTACCTTTTAAAATTAATCATACTTGATTAACTATTCTTTAATTATCCTGATAATTATTCCTTAATTATCCTTTAATTAATTACACCTGATTAATCACCTTTAATTAATCACACTTGATTAATTACTTTTAATTAATCACATTTAATTAATTACTTTTAATTAATCACCTTTGATTAATTACTTTAATTACATTTAGTAATTAAAACTTAATTATAAATTAATTATTCTTAAATTATTAATTAACAATTAATAAATTATTTCCATTAATTAATGATTACTTCCATTAATTATAATCTTAATTAATTACTTAACAAGTAATTTATCACATAATAATTACTCTTAATTCTTTTATTAATTAATCATTAATCAAATAATCTAAACCTTTAACTAATTATTAATTAATTCTTTAATTAATAACTCAAGTGATTAATTCTTAATCACATTTACTTAATTACTTTTAATAAAGTAATTAACTTTACTTAATAACCTCTAGTAATTATCTATTTAATTACCTAATTACTTCATCAAGTAATTATATTAAATTAGCCCATAAGTGATTATTTTAATTAATCACAAATTATTGCTTAACTAATTATTTAATAAATCATTTAACCTTAATTAAATGATTCTTAACTTTTATATTAAAAAGATTCTTAATTTAGAAAACTTATTATCTTAAATTAAACCAAAACTCTAAGTTACTTAAGAAAATTTGTATAATTGATTACCAAATTTTTAAATCATTAAGCCTTATTTAACATAAAATATATTGGAAATAAATTATAATTAAAACAATTTAAACATTCAAATTAAAACTTTTAAATCTTTTAAAACTTTCCAAAGTTATTAAATAAAATTTAATACAAATTTTATTTCAAAAATTCAATTATTTTATTTTCAAACTTTCATGTTTATTAAATATAAAACTTGTTTAAAACATAACTTTGAAACAAATTTAGTTTTGAAACTTGTTTAACCTTTGTTTTAAAAACTTAATTCCTAAAATCAAATTTCCTTAGTATAAACAACATAAACATCTAGTTCTAAAGCCTGAATACCTAATACCCGAGTAAACCCCACTAAAACCTGAGTAACCCTCTCCAAAAACTCACGTCAACCCCGAGTAAAACAAACAAAAACCCCCACGCTCGTCCCGAATTTCCCTTACCCAAGCCTGCTTCGAGAAATAACCCAAAACTCCCGAGACCATCTTCGAGTCTTCCTACCTCTCTTCCCAGAACCCTGCAGTAGCCCATGAACGTGCACATAAACGTGCACAACGTCAATGACCAACGGCGAACTCCACGCCGATCATCCCCAGGTCGCACTCGACCTCCACATCCAATTGCATCACCCAGGAAAATTATTTCGATTAAAAATCGAAATTTAGCCCTCCAGCCCAAAAAATGTTCGAAAGCCCCACCATTAAACTCGACCACCGCCGGCCATCCCCTCACTGGAGACCACGCCGCCACTACCAAAGCTTTCCCACATCACCTTGAACCTTCGGAAATGCACGCGATCACTTCCGAAAGCAACGTGATGTCGCAACAACCCAAAGAACAACATCGGTACCTACAGCATACTAAACCCTACATATTCAATTCACGGCCAACTCAATCCATAATAAATTCCAATTGTATTTTTCGCATGACCCCTGTTGCCTCCTCCACCTTCATGATCAACGGCGAGGCCCAATTCGCCATGGTTTGCCGTAAATCGATCAATTTGCCCAAAATAGCAAAATCCTAAATTCACACTGAAAACTAATCTAAAAATCATGATTTCCAATATTTAATCTAGTTATAAGATCAAAACTTAAGATTGAAATATAAAGATTTGACCCAAATTAAAAGTTTTACTGTAAACTCAAACTACCGAGCCACTTATGCACTTTAAAAATCTATAAATATTTTTTAGAGATAGATTACTTGCTTACAATCAACTTCTATTTACAACTCAAAGTCTAATTCGAATTCAAAGTCAAGTTATTGAATTTTATTTATAAAATTGTAAACCTGTTCTTTTACAGACTCTAAAGAATCATTATACAGGTAATCAAAAGTCATAAATCAAACATGCATTCAATACAATTCAAATATTTCAGATAACATTATATTATTCATTCATATAAAACAAATCATAAATGAATGTAAACCAAAACAAAAATGGAAGAAGTTACTGTAAAATCTGGAAATTCAAACAGAGGATAAATTCAAATGCTAGATTCTCAAATGAAATTAGAGGCAAGCAACTGGAATAATTCAAACGATTCAAGAAATTCTGGAAGCAAACAATTCAGAGGGTTCATCTTCATGCAGAAGGAATTCAAGAACATGCAAATAAAATTTAAAACCTGGAAGTCTAGAATTAAATCTAATATTTAAAGGTTTTATTTTAAATTAATTAATTACCTTTAAAGGTTTTATCTTTAAATATCAGATTGAATTGTATTGCTCTGATACCACAATGTAACGACCCAACTTCCAAACACCAGGAAGTCGCATCGCTAAGAAGAAAGAAAGGGATAGAAAAGAGAAAAGAAAGAGAAGAAGAAGAAACAGCACATCAGAATCTAAACAGCGGAACGAATAAATTATATTAATAACATAAAATATTACATAGTTTACAACCACTATCAGAGTACACAGATATACAACACATACTAGACAGTTATAAACACCTGTCTAGTATTTACAATATAATACAACTCAGAGACAATCACAGATCACACATCGGAATACTATGTTAGGAACTGAGTTGATGATGTTTTGATGACAACAACCTTATATAGTTATTATACTTTACTTTATAAAATATATACTAACATTTTCATATATATATATATATATATGTATATAGGAAGTATATGCAGGTATTATCGAAAACCGATCAGTATAAAGACTCAAGCATCAAGATGAAGATTAGAGATTCAAGATTCAAGACTCTAGAGAATCAAGATTTCAAGATCTCAAGATAAGTGTCTAGTATTTTGTTAAAACTTCATAATAGCACTCTCGTCTTTCTTCTAATTTTCTTTTGGGATGGAACCCAATTTCTATCAAAACCAGTGGCTTACAAACCCACGACAAGTAGCTTACAAACCTACGACAAGTGGCTTACAAACCCACGAAAATCAAAATCATTTAAACTACTTTGTACAAGTTCTCGAGTCCTATGGAGGAGCTCTGTAGGAAGGTTCTTGCAATTTCAGTTTGAATAGATTTTTCAAAATGTTTTTAAATCTGTTTTTCAAAATGTTTTAGCTTTCAAAATCATGTTTTCAAAAATGTTTTCAAACTTTGTTTTAGCCTTAAAATATTCCTCCATTCTGATTTTAAAAACTTCTATTTTTAAAACATCAAAACTTATTCTGATTTTAAATATTACTTATATAATTGACGGTCTATATCAATTATATATATATATATATTTAAAATAATGCTTTATATTCATTCTCTATCTCAAAATATTGTTTAAACACTTTATTTTGCTTCAGAGAAGTTTCAACTTGTTTTAAATTCAAATGCTTTTACAAAACAACATCTCTACAATTTTGAACTGAGGGATGTCGACATATGGGGATACCCCATGTCGACATGGTGACAGTTGGATTCAAAATTCAAATTTCAAAAGAAGTGTCCATTCATTCAAAAACCTTTCGCCAATGGTTATGACTGTTGAGCATCTATATAAAGGCTTCCAAAACGAATTTTTTAACAACTAATTTTCTTATTTTCTTCACTCTTTCTACTCCATCATTCCATATCCATAAAACTTCATATTTTCAAGATCGTGCCATCATTCTGCCAAATTCTCAATAGGAAATCATTTAGATACTCTCTCTATTTGATTCTCCATCATTCTACTAAAGATCAAAGTGCTATTCAGAGTTATAGGATTAATTTGTATTCAAAAAGTCCATAGAGTCTATCCATTCAAAAGGATTGTTATTAGAAAGTATTAGGGTGATCTTGTGTCCCGTAAATCAAGAGAGTTTACCCCAGACTCGGAGATAGGAGGGTTCCTCAAGGCCTTAGAAATTGAGGGTTGTAATTTGGATATTGGTTTATAAAAATCTGTACAAGGATATTGCCTTGGTGCAGGACTGGATGTAGCAGGATTCCGAACCAGTATAAAATCCGGTGTGTTCTTTCCTTTTACTTGCTTTACTTTACTATTTGCATTTGTTATATGTTCTGTGATCACTCTGTGTTAGAATTCTGTTTAGATTTGTTTTAAAAGTTTTAATTTAGTCATATAGTTCATATATTCTTTAAAACACTATTCACCCCCCCTCTAGTGTTATTTCTGCCTTAAGATCCTTAATCCGCATCCCCAACAATTGGTATCAGAGCATTGGTTTTCATCATTTTCATAATCTGAAATTTTGAAAAGTTTTAATGGCACAACACACTAATAATGTCACTCCTGTCACCACTACTTCTGTCAACACAAGCACTAACACTAGTTCATTTGTAGAGGGTCAGTCTACTGTAAGACCACCACTTTTTAATGGCAGTAATTATGCATATTGGGCATGTAGGATGAAAATTTATTTACAATCCATAAGTTTAGATACTTGGAATATGACACAAATTGAATATGTTGAACCAACTATAAATTTTGCCCAGTGGACTACTGAGCAAAAGACAGTTGCACAAAACAATTCTAAGGCTATGAATATACTGTTTTGTTCACTAGATAGGAATGAGTTTAATAGAGTCTCTGTTTGTAAGTCTGCATTTGAAATCTGGAAAACTTTGCTAGTAACTCATGAAGGAACAAGCAAAGTTAAACAGACTAAAATTTCCATATTAACTAACCAGTTTCAATTGTTTAAAATGCATGAAAATGAGTCTATTTCCGACATGTATTGTCGATTTCAAGACATTGTACACTCATTGATTGCTTTAGGAAAGGGTTTCTCAGAAGAAGATCAAGTCAGAAAAATACTCAATTCACTCACTCCAGAATGGGATCAAAAGACACTTACTATTGAAGAGGCAAATGATGTTAGTCAAATGAAGATCGAAGAGTTAATCGGTAATCTAATGTCTTATGAAGTTCAACTACAAGGGAGAAAAGAATCTAAGGCAACGGAAAAGAAATCAATCGCATTCAAAGCAACAACTGGAGATTCAGAACAAGAGAGTGATGAAGAAATTGCTTTCATGACCAGAAATTTCAGGAAATTTCTGAAGTATAGAAAGATGAATAACTTTAAAAGAAATGATCAAAGAAATTCCAGAAATACTTCGGAGAACTACAACAACAACAATAATTGTGATAGATGCTATAACTGCAACAAAACAGGGCACTACAAGATGGATTGTCCATATCCAGACAAACAGACATTTCAACCAAACAACGAGCAACCAAAGAAAAGAAAGAAGGCATATGCAGCAACTCTTGACGATTCAGATTCATCCAGTGATGACGAGAAGAAAACTGATAATTCAAATCTGTGCTTCACGGCTATTCTCGAATCAGAAGACGATTGGAGTTTGGATCTAAAAATAGGTACACATTTATTTTATTGGATGCTTGCTTGCTTTGATTTTGTTTGCAATTTCTTGATTTTTTAAATTCAAAATCACCCTTTGAAATTTGAATTTTTAAATTCAAAATAATATTATTCTAATAATATTTTAAATATTAAAATATTTTAATATTATTATATTTAAAATTATTACTGAATTAAATGTAGATATAGAATATAGATTAGTTTTCTTAGGATTTTAGGAATTTATTAGATTTTAGAAATAGACACCTCCTTTCAAATTCAACAGGCACATGTCGACATGCCATGATACCCCATGTCGACATGCCTCTTAGAAATTTGATTTCAAAATTTGAATTCAAACTTTTGAATTTCCCTCCACCTTTTCACTTACTTCAAAATTCTGAAAAGACACCTCTTGACCAGAGAACATGACATTAGAGAATCTATTTAATATACTTCTCTTATCATCTCTTTTCACTTTATTCTCATAATTCAAACTTTCTTCATTATCTTCTACTCCTCTCAAACACTCATCAATGGCTTCCTCAAGTAACCCATCAACTATGAGGCTGCCCAAATCCATCAAAAATGATCTTTTCAATGACCCGGAGGCTATCAAAGCTTACATAAACTATGTAAACTATGGTAAAGTCAATACGGGAAAATTTTCCATTTTTGATGATTTTTCTTCTTATGAAATCGATCAACTTTTTGAAGAAAACCCCATTCTTAGCTTGATTGATAACAAGCAAAATGATTTCGTTTGTTATCCAAATCTTGTCAAAATGTTTTATGCAAACCTAAATCGTGGATTTTATAATGGAAATGAAAATCAAATTTGGAGTAGTGTTAAAGGAACACTTATTGTTTTGGATTCCGATATTTTGGGTACTATTTTGGGTTGCAAATCTACCGGTATGAATCTCTCGGAATTTCAAATCAATGAAACTGATTGAGAGACTTTTCATCACATTTTTGAAAGCGATGACCACATGGATTTTAAGAATCACTTTTTCCGCCCAAAAGCAAGAATTTTCAACCTTCTTATTCAACACACAATTATTCCTAGGTCGGGAAACTACAATAATCCCACCTCAAAAGTGTGTAAAGCTCTTTTTGCTATTTTTGGAAAATATGATATTAATTGGGCACAAACTATTTTGGATGAGTTAAGAACCAAAAATTTTAATATGGGAGAAAACACTCTTTATCATGGAATTTACCTTACTCGGATTTTCAATTATTTTGGTGTGGATGTTAAAAAGGAAGAGTTTGTAAGTAGAAAAGTGTTCAATCATGGGAACATTTCTCTTATGAAAATTCCACTCATGTTTCAACCATATGAAACACTTGCCGAAAAGGAAGAGAGACTTTCTCATGAAGAGATGGAAGAGAGGAAGAAGAAGAGGAAGAAGAAGGGGAAGGAATGGAAATTGAAGAAGAAGAGGAAGATGAAGAAACATCTTTGGAAAGTATAGAGTATCCACATACCCCCCCCAATCCGTCCAACAAAACCATACTCAAGAACCAAAAGATACTTGCCCAAAACCAAAAGGTTCTTAAGAGATCTATTAGCAAGAAAATGGATAAAATCTCTACCAAGATCGACAAGTTCTTTGGGAAGATAGGCAGGAAACTTGGCTTGTCCTCATCATCATCTTCATCAAACTAATCCTAGCCATTATCTCTCTAGCTATCGTTTATCTATCTTTGTATTTTCTGCTTTTTTAGTTAAGATTATGTAATGTTAACTAATATAAGTAATGCTATCTCATTCTCTGTTTTCCATCTTTATATATCTCTGTTAGTTATTTATTTTAAGTTTATATAAGCCCACTAGTATAAAAATAAACTTAAAAATCAAAAATAACTCAACTTGGTCATTCTGTCTAGACCATGTCGACATGCCCCATCCCCCCATGTCGACATATAACAGTCAGAAAGTAGTTACAATTTCTAACTTCAAATTCTTGTAACTACCAAGTGACAATTCATTTTGAACGGCCAATAACTCCTATAAATACCTATTTCTTCCAGAAAAACTCCTCTACTTCCATTTTTATTCATCTCCTCTCATACTTCAACTTATTTCTTAAATTATGGCTTCTCCAGTTAAGAATTTAAGTAAAAATCTTGAAGAAACTCTTACTTCTTTCAAGCATATTCTCTCTTTTATACTTCGAAATCAAAGGCACTTAGAATTAAGCCAAATGCAGACGATCAAAGAGCAAGAGAAACACTTCGACGCACTTCGTTGGATGATCTCAAGCCTTAGCAAAGACGAACCCGAAGCAAATCCACCAGTCACTCTCGACAAAGATAATTGGGATGTTATCAAAACTGATCCTATCTTTGGAGAAGATGGATGGGTGGAAGTCCCAAGGAATGTCTGATCATTATGTATGTTTGTTTGATTTGATTTGATTTAGATTTGATTAGGATTTGATTGAATTATTTACTTAAGTTTGATTTGGATTTGGTTTGTATATAACTTCATATACTATACATGATTGGTTTGCTATGTATGATATTGATTTGACTGTCAAGTTACACTTATATATATGCACACACACTTGATCACTTACACGTTCACTTTACACTTTTATTCTATATATACTTTAGAACAGGTAAATCTTTTATTCCTTTTTGTTGATGACAAATGGGGAGAAAGTTATAAAAATATATGTGCTTGGTGTAAGGGGGACTTATGGAATAAAGGGGAGTTGTAGTTTTAAGAAGAAATCACGGAGTAAGGGAGAGTTATGGTATGGTAAGAATATTTTATAAATAAAGGTTGTCATCATCAAAAAAGGGAAGATTGTTAGGAACTGAGTTGATGATGTTTTGATGACAACAACCTTATATAGTTATTATACTTTACTTTATAAAATATATACTAACATTTTCATATATATATATATATATATATATGTATATAGGAAGTATATGCAGGTATTATCGAAGACCGATCAGTATAAAGACTCAGGCATCAAGATGAAGATTAGAGATTCAAGATTCAAGACTCTAGAGAATCAAGATTTCAAGATCTCAAGATAAGTGTCTAGTATTTTGTTAAAACTTCATAATAGCACTCTCATCTTTCTTCCAATTTTCTTTTGGGATGGAACCCAATTTCTATCGAAACCAGTGGCTTACAAACCCACGACAAGTAACATACAAACCTACAACAAGTGACTTACAAACCCACGAAAATCAAAATCATTTAAACTACTTTGTACAAGTTCTCGAGTCCTATGGAGGAGCTCTGTAGGAAGGTTCTTGCAATTTCAGTTTGAATAGATTTTTCAAAATGTTTTTAAATCTGTTTTTCAAAATGTTTTAGCTTTCAAAATCATGTTTTCAAAAATGTTTTCAAACTTTGTTTTAGCCTTAAAATATTCCTCCATTCTAATTTTAAAAACTTCTATTTTTAAAACATCAAAACTTATTCTGATTTTAAATATTACTTATATAATTGACGGTCTATATCAATTATATATATATATATATTTAAAATAATGTTTTATATTCATTCTCTATCTCAAAATATTGTTTAAACACTTTATTTTGCTTCAGAGAAGTTTCAACTCGTTTTAAATTCAAATGCTTTTACAAAACAACATCTCTACAATTTTGAACTGAGGGATGTCGACATATGGGGATACCCCATGTCGACATGGTGACAGTTGGATTTAAAATTCAAATTTCGAAAGAAGTGTCCATTCGTTCAAAAACCTTTCACCAATGGTTATGACTATTGAGCATCTATATAAAGGCTTCCAAAACGACTTTTTTAACAACTAATTTTCTTATTTTCTTCACTCTTTCTTCTCCACCATTCCATATCCATAAAACTACATATTTTCAAGATCGTGCCATCATTCTGCCAAATTCTCAATAGGAAATCATTTAGATACTCTCTCTCTATTTGATTCTCCATCATTCTACTAAAGATCAAAGTGCTATTCAGAGTTATAGGATTAATTTGTATTCAAAAAGTCCATAGAGTCTATCCATTCAAAAGGATTGTTATTAGAAAGTATTAGGGTGATCTTGTGTCCCGTAAATCAAGAGAGTTTACCCCAGACTCGGAGATAGGAGGGTTCCTCAAGGCCTTAGAAATTGAGGGTTGTAATTTGGATATTGGCTTATAAAAATCTGTACAAGGATATTGCCTTGGTGCAGGACTGGATGTAGGAGGATTCCGAACCAGTATAAAATCCGGTGTGTTCTTTCCTTTTACCTGCTTTACTTTACTATTTGCATTTGTTATATGTTCTATGATCACTCTGTGTTAGAATTCTGTTTAGATTTGTGTTAAAAGTTTTAATTTAGTCATATAGTTCATATATTCTTTAAAACACTATTCACCCCCCCCTCTAGTGTTATTTCTACCTTAAGATCCTTAATCCGCATCCCCAACATACTATATATCTAACGCAGAAGCCTCCTGCTCCATTACTCCTCCAATATTCGTCAAAGCTAACCTGAATCCCTTGGCTACTCGTAAAAATTTGAGTACCCAAGAGTTTAAGAAAACAAAAGATAAACTCCGGGTCAGACATGGGTCTGGTGTGAGTAACAGGTTAAAGTTGCTTAATTTTGAAAATCCTTTTAAAAGAAAGGTATCACGTAAGACTTCCCACACGTAAACATGGAAAAGTTTTTACCTTACGCTAAATAAAACATTTGATAGGAAATCCAGTGATATTATAATAGGATCTAGGGTTTTCAAGTAAATAAGAAATAGCCAACATTGTTACATTATTAAATTACAGCTACTAGCCACAAAAGTGGGTAATACAATCAAAACCGTTGGCACTTATTGGATTTTGGATTCCATACAATGGCAGGGCTACTGGGGTACCGCCTGTCACAGTACGTGGCCTAGATCAACATACCGAGGAGTACTCCCACTCCCCTGCAACACAAAGCCGGAGCCATTCCTTACTGAACAGTTCCGAACAAGACAACCCCGTAGTTGGTGTACACTAACAACTGCCCACTAAGCCGAATAAAAAGGTACCTCTAGACAGGGATCATTCTTGCTCTCCAGTGGGTGCCAAAAGAGACGACCCGACTTTTTCTCCACAAAAAGTCGTATCATCCTTAAGAAAGAAAGGGATAGAAAAGAGAAAAGAAAGAAGAGAAAGAAGAAACAACACAAGAATCTCAACAGCGGAACGAATAAATTATATTAATAACATAAGTATTACATAGTATACATCAATTATCAGAGTACACAGACAATACAACACATATTAGACAGTTATAAACACCTGTCTAGTTATTACAACTCAATACATAACAGATAAACACACAGAGATACCAACACAGCGGAAAACTATATAACTATACGTAGAAGCCTCCTGCTCCATTTGCTCCTCCATAATTCGTCAAAGCTAACCTGAATCCTAACCTGAATTCCCTTGGCTACCCGTAAAAATTTGAGTACCCAAGAGTTAAAGAAAACAGAAATAACTCCGGGTCAGACATGGGTCTGGTGTGAGTAACATGTTAAAGTTGCTTAACTTTGAAAAACTTTTGAAAGAAAAGGTATCACGTAAGACTTCCCACACATAAACATGGAAAAGTTTTTACCTTACACTAACCAAAACATTTGATAGGAAATCCGATGATATTATAATAGTGTCTAGGGTTTTCAAGTAAATAAGAAATAGCCGAAATTGTTACATGATTAAATTCCAGCTACTAGCCACAAAAGTGGGTAATACAATCAAAACCGTTGGCACTTATTGGATTTTGGATTCCATACAATGGCTGGGCTACTGGGGTACCGCCCATCACAGTACGTGGCCTAGATCACCGTACCGAGGAGTACGCCCGCTCACCTGCAACACAAAGCCAGACCCATTCCTTACTGAACAGTTCCAAACAAGACAACCCCGCAGTTGTGATCAGCAACCACACCACTAAGCCGAAAATAAAGGGACCTCTAGACAGGGATAAATCTTGCTCTCAAGTGGGGGCTACCCACGAAGCTTTGCTGCACCTCCCCTGTTTTAGCCATTCCCGGTTGATGAGGCTTGAGGCTACGATTACCTTTATAGGACATATCACTTAGAATGCTCATCGTCCACCTGACGATGTTCTGAAAGCATTCAATCCATCCAAGTTCGTTCCGGGTTCGAACGAAACCGAAGGCATTATCTAGTTACACTCATATTGGAATCACCCTCAGAGTTAACGACAATAACCCTTGCACTCTGAATCACCATCTCGAATCTATAAGTACCATTCCGTCAAACTCATTACGGAATCACCCACAGAGTTATACTGACATATAGCCCTTACACCTCGAGTCTTCACTCGCTCCACTTGGATTAACGACCTAACGTTTAATTGGAATCGATGTGGTTTTCGGATATCCAAATATGGAAACCCGATCCCGGACTCATCGAAATCTAAAGCGTGTCTTTTAAGTCCAAGTTGTTTTTAAGTTTAAAACAATTCAATTCATTATCTAAATATACATAGATAGATAATTCACAACACAATAGATAATCAACATTATCATTATCAACAGATAGTTCATATCATAATCAGATAATCCATATTATCATCCAAAAACAACCAATGCATCCATATCACATACACTACTCATCTCATAACTGAGATTACAACCCATACATGGCAATCAATACCATTCATCAAACATAAGCAACTATCTAAAGATCACATCATTTATAATTAATTTAAAATGAATTAAATTAATTACCTAAACTCTAATTAATTTAAAATGAATTAAATTAATTACTTCATCATTAAAATTCTGCTTAACTTAACCATCTCAATATTCATTCCAATTAATCATTACTGATTAACCATCTCTAATTACAATAAATAATTAGCATTTAATATTAATTACCCAAGTTAATTATATTAAACCCTTTGCACATAATTAACTTGTAATTGCTTAATTAATTAATTAGCTAAAATTAATTACATTAATCACTTATACATTATTAATTATACCCTAATTAACTACATAATTAATTAATTAATTAATTAATGATTTCTGATTATGTTTAATCAATCTCTCAATATAAATTAATTTCATAAGTAATTAATCTTCAATTTAAACAACATATATATATATTAATCACCTATGATTAATAACCATTCAGTTATTAACTACCTTAATCACTCATCCCATAATTAATTTCTCATAATTAATTATTTAAATTGATACTAAGTGCGACGACCCGACTTTCTACTCCTAGAAAATCGCATCATCTTAAAGAAAGAAAGGGATAGAAGAAGAAAAGAAAGAGAAAGAAGAACACAAGCAACATCAGAGAACTCACAGCGGAACGAATAAAATATAATATATCTCATAAAATATTACATGGTATCCTATTACATCAGAGTACACAACTTAAACAACTGATAATAGACAGTTATAAACTTCTGTCTAACTATAAAACTCAAGAACAACAAATACAGGTACAAAAAACAAAGCGGAACCAATATATAACTACACGTCGAAGCCTCCTGCTCCATATCTCCTCCAGAATTCGTCAAGCTAACCTGATCCACTTGACTACTCATAAGAAACACTTATATTTATAAAACTTAAATTTAATTTGAAACAAAGATTCAAATCCAAATTTGAATCAAATTTAAACTTTGTTTAAACATTACTTTATATTTCAATTTCCAAATTTAAATTCAAATTTCTTTATAAATTTGAGTAATAATATAAAGTTTAAATGGTTTTCAATTTAAAAGGAAATTTGTTTTAACTTTTGTAAAATTTATTTTATAATAAAAGTATTATTTATCATTTAAAGGTTTTAGAATGATTTTTAAAACTTGTTGAAGTTAAATTATAATTTAATAATTTGTATTTCATTTAATTATTAGGGTAATTAAATGAAAAATTGATTTATTTAATCTTAAAGGTTTAAGATTAATTATTCTTAGAATAATTAACTTGTAATTAAGAATAATTAATTAAATAAGATTTGTTGTTAATTAATGATTAATCTATAACGACCCAACTTGCAGACTCCAGGAAGTCGCATCGTTAATAAGAAAGAAAGGGATAGAGAATAGAAAGAAAGAGAAGAAGAAAGAAACAACACATCAGAATCTAAACAGCGGAACGAATAAATTATATTAATAACATAAATATTACATAGTATACAACACTAATCAGAGTTACTCAGAATTTACATCACATACTAAACAGTTATAAACACCTGTCTAGTTATACAACTCAATATAATACAACACAGAGATACCAATACAGAGAACACACAGCGGAACTATATATCTAACGCAGAAGCCTCCTGCTCCATTGCTCCTCCATAATTCGTCAAAGCTAACCTGAATCCCTTAGCTACTCGTAAAAATTTGAGTACCCAAGAGTTTATGAAAAACAAAAATAAACTCCGTGTCAGACATGGGTCTGGTGTGAGTAACAGGTTAAAGTTGCTTAACTTTTGAAAAAAACTTTTTAAAAGAAAAGGTATCACGTAAGAGTTCCCACACATAAACATGGAAAAGTTTTTACCTTACGCTAACCAAAACATTCAAGTAAATATGAAATAGCCGAAATTGTTACATCTATTAAATTCCATCTACTAGCCACAAAAGTGGGTAATACAATCAAAACCGTTGGCACTTATTGGATTTTGGATTCTATACAATGGCAGGGCTACTGTGGTACCGCCCGTCACAGTACGTGGCCTAGATCAACATACCGAGGACCCCTCCCGATCCCCTGCAACACAAGACCGGAACCATCCCTTACTGGACAGTCCCGAACAAGACAACCCCGCAGTTGGCGTACGTTCCAACTGCCCACACAGCCGAATAAAAAGGGACTTCTAGACAGAAGGAAATCTTGCTCTCAAGTGGGGGCTACCCACGAAGCCTTGCTGCACCTCCCCTGTTTTAGCCATTCCCGGTTGATGAGGCTTGAGGCTACGATTACCTTTATAGAACACATCTCTTAGAATGCTCATCGTCCACCTGACGATGTTCTGAAAGCATTCAATCCATACAAGTTCGTTCCGGGTTCGAACGAAACCGAAGGCATTATCTCGTTACACTCGTATTGGAATCACCCTCAGAGTTAACGACGATAACCCTTGCACTCTAAATCTCCATCTCGAATCTATAAGTATTATTCCGTCAAACTCATTACGGAATCACCCACAGAGTTATACTGACGTACAGCCCTTACACCTCGAGTCTTCACTCGCTCCACTTGGATTCACGACCTAACGTTAATTTGGATCGATGTGGTTTTCGGATATCCAAATATGGAAACCCGATACCGGTCTCATCGAAATCCAAAGCGTGTCTTTTAAGGCCAAGTTGTTTTAAAGGTTTAAAACAATACAATTATCTATATACACACAGATAGATAAATCATAGATTCACAATAGGTAATCAACATTATCATTATATCAGATAAACCATATTATCATTATCAAAAGATAATCCTAATCATTATCACAATGCAACCAATGCATCCATATCACCTAACATTATTTATCTGATATCTGAGATTCAAACCAATCAAGGCAAACAATATCATCCATCCATATAAGCAATGATCTATAATCACTAATTATAATTAATTTAAAGTGAATTAAATTAACTACATCATTCTCTAATTAATTTAAAATGAATTAAACTAATTACTTCATTAATATAAATCTTGCTTACATAACCTTTAATTAATTACAAATTAATTAATTATTCATTGATTAATCACCTTAATTAATCACCTTTGATTAATCATTCTTTAATTACATTCAAGTAAATATCCATAAATTAATTTTACAAATTAATTATACTTAACCAACTTCGGTAATTAACCTTTAATTACTTCATAAATTAATTAACTATAATTAATTACATTAATCCTTAATTAATTACATTAATTAATTAATTACCTTTAATCACTTATTATTGATTAATTAATCTTAATATATCAATCTTAATTACATCATTAATTATATTAATTAATCATCTTTAATTACATTTTAATTAATTGCCTTATTTAAATTAATTACATTAAGTAAGTAATCCTAATTTAAATCATAATTGTTAATCCCTCTTGATTAACCCTATTCAGTAATTAACTACCTTTAATTACCTTCCCAAAATAAATAAATTACTTCTTAATTAATTATCTCAAATTAATCCCTTGATTATTTCACAAAGTAATTATACTTAAATTACTTCAATTATCAAATCATCTTTAATTAATAACAAATTAATTAATCAATCATCTTCCAATTGATCACTTTAATTAATCAGTTTACAAACCTTAATCAATGAGTCTGGACAATCAAATTCTATCATATATTTTCACACAATCATGACTATATCAGTAAATAATTTCAAGAAACTAATTTACTTAAATTAGTTTAAATAGAAATGTTACTCACTGAATTTTTAATGAGCAGAGCACCCTTTGTTTAGATAAGCCTGACCCTGAGTTGCTTTGAACTTGAAAGCTTCAAATTGCTTTTAGATTTGCCCTTTTTTTCTTCAAAAACACGAGAGATCTTCAGCCATGACAAAATATGCATCTTTCTTCAAAACAGAAATTTTGATCAAAATAAATTTGCTCAAGAACAAATCTGCAAATTCCCTCTCAAACTAGAAATCAAAGTAAACATGAAATGCAAATCATTCTTAAATATGAAGCTCTCTTCAAAAATCAGTGACTTAAAAATCATTATGCAATTTAAAATCTGTAGCTCTTCAATCTCATCAACCTGAATCAGATCTACAACTCAATAGAACTGCATGCACTTCCTTTTATGAAAACATGCAAAGTTTTGAGCTTCATCAACCAAACCTGCATTGTTTTCTGGAAGCAAAGGCCCTATGCAAATAAAGTTTAAATTTTATTTTAAATCTGATATTTAAAGTTTAATGTCAGGGCCTTATACTACCCAAAAGGGACATGTAGGGGTAAGAGTCTCCCGTTCGCCACCTAACGTGTAACGACCCATATTTTTACGGATCGAAGGATCGTAGAATTGTTGTTCGTAAGTCTTAAGTCGTAAGTCTTAAGTCGTAAGTCGTGGGTCTTGATGAGTCGTGACCGACTTAAGGGGGCATACAAGTTAAGGATTTCAGCCTATAAATAGGAGTGCCTATCTTCATTTTTGGAATCCGGATTTTGAAGCGACGAAGTGCTGCCATTTTGAGAGCTCGACTACAACACTTCTTCACTTCTTTTCTCTACTTTAATCTTGTGCTTCCATTCATCTAGATTGAAGATCAAATCGAAGATCCAAGAGTCAAACTTGAAGGTCTACATCCATCGAAGAGAAATTTCATCGTTTGAAGGGAAATCTTGTCGGATCAAGCTAGATCCTTTGCTGTCCAGATCTGAAGTTGTTATCTTTTGAGGTGTTTAGGTGATTCGGTGAGTGTTAGTTATCTCCCACACGGACCCAAAGGAGTATATTGGATCGGTGGCTTGTTTATGTGTTAAAGATAAAGATTTCTTGCATTTTCCTTAAGTCTGCATGTAGATCCATTGTCTATGAAGTTTTGGATACCCATTTTGCTACATGTTAACTTATATAAGTTTATTCATCAAGTTTTAGAGATATTTGCTTATAATTCATACTTGTTAGATTTGGACATTTTAATTACGAAATTGACATTCTTGTATAATTGCTTATTAGATCTTGTTTGAATGTTTGACTGCTTGGATTAATGATTGATTTGATTGATAGATTGTTGCAAATTAGCTAATAGTTGATTTGGCCAAGTTGGTCGAAGATGATTCAAAAGCTAAGTGGAGAGGCTCTTGAGTGGTGAAAGTAGCTTGTGGCATATGAAGCGGATGTTAAAGTTCATATGGATAGATTCGATGACGATGGACTTTGCTATGATGCGATGAAGCAAAGCATGATGTGAGATAGCCTTGATTTAATCCAGACGGGATCATCCCAAGCATGTTGATAACTCGACGATGCGGTTCGAGTTGGTTGATAATGGTGGGCTCGAGAGGCGCTTGGGCTAGTATGAGAATAATCGTTGAGGAGGATGACTAGGAGGCTGAGATTTCATCGTTGTTGAAGGTTCTAGCATGCGCAAAGCAAGAGTACGTTGGGACGGGTCACGATGACGTTCCAAGCACGGGCTGCGACGACGTGCTAGTACTCTGGGTAGTTGCGAAAATTCCTAGGCACAGGCTGCGACGACGTGCGGAGTTATGTCTAGAACCGAGGTTACCATTAGCCCTTGACAGGCGATCATTCAACTAACGGTGAATTCAAGGCAATGATAACAGTGATAGCCAGAGTCATGGATGTTTGGATGTTTGGTTGTATTGTCATTTGGGTCAGGAGCGATGTTTTCAGGGTGCTTATCTGATCTTGGTTTAGGCCTTGGGGGTTTGCATTTGGAAAACACCGACCTTGACTTGAGTGATATTTACTTTGCTTTAAATGTCTGAATTGCTATGTTTACTTCTGCTTAGTGTGTCTGGGGGCTATCACTGTAGAAAGAGGTGGAGTGGGATGGTTGAGTTCCTATTCCTTTTACCCTTTATGCTCTTTTGGTATGTTTGATAGTTGATTTACTGCTCACTAAGACTATTGTCTGACTCAAGGTTTTATGTTTAACTCTTATTACCTTGGGTTGTTCATCCATGTTGGGATGGACAGACTAGGTAGCAGGTGACAGGTGCTGTTCTTAGTGGTCAACGCTGTTGATGACGAAGACGAGCTGGAGGCTTTTGCATATTATTTTCTTACTATATGTACTGGGTGTTCCGCTGTTTGTATATTCTCTGAGTGATATGTAGTGAGGCTTGATGTATTGACTTTGCTGATTGCTGTATCAAACTATTATGAGTTTATATGATGAGACTTCTGTTCTATAGAGCTTCACTATGTATACTTTCTATTGTATTTTATCCATGCGCTGTGAGTAATACGATGGACTATTCTGCTTTATCTTATCCTGACTATCGTCCATGGCTGCCTGACACACCTTTTAGCGCACCATTCCCTTGTTTTCGTGCGGGAGTCATGGGCGGTCGTCACATTTGGTATCAGAGCTTTGGTTAATCGATTTTAGCCAACGCTCGCTGACGTAACTACGTATGAGAGACGTAATTGTAATTTTGATGGATGATTACTATATATATAATATAGTAGCTTAGAAGGATTTGAACTTCTTATGTAGTTGTTTCTCAGGGTATATTAATCATTTCTTTTCGATATTAGGAATGAGTCGAAGAGGGAGACCAGCTCCTAGGGGAGGCCATGCTGTTGAGGGGGCTGTTGATTATGCTTCTATGTTCGAGGCTATGATGACTTCGATCATGAGAAGGATGCCAGCTCCGGGGCCATCGGTAGATGTTGGAGTTCAGGTTCAAGCCCCAAGACCAGTGGATTTTGCTAAGCTTTGTAAGGACTATACTGCTCTTGGAGGGAAGGTTTTCTTGGGAACAGAATCGACCATAGAAGTCCAGAGATGGATAGATGCTTGTAGAAGGATCTATGGTGACTTGGGAATTGAGGATGTGACTAAGAGGAAGCTTGCATCAAGACAGCTTCAGGGAAGAGCTTCTGATTGGTGGAACTCTATCACCATTGATACTCCAGAGGAAGAGATCACTTGGGAGCAATTCCAAGTCAGATTTGAAGCTAAGTTCATTTCTACAGCTCAGAAATCTGTTTTGTTTAAGAAGTTTGTGGAGCTCAAGCAAGGTGGAAGACCGGTTCTTGAGTATGTTTCTGAGTTTGAAGCTTTTTCCAAGTATGCTCGGTCATATATTGAATCCCCTTATCAGAAGAATGAGAAGTTTGTGACAGGCCTGGACAGTTATCTTGGGAGGCAGTTGGTGGATCATTTGGACAATCCGTTTGAGAAGCTTGTGGAGAAGGCTCTCAGGCATGAGAATCTGTTTCCTAAGGAAGGATCTGTTGTTGTTGTGACCCAGGAGCAAGGTGGAAACAAGAAGAGGAAGCAGCAGCAGCAGAAGGGTAAGAATGGTCAAAAGAAGCCGAAGGGTGAAGTGACCTGCTACAATTGCCAGCAGAAGGGCCATCTCTCCAGGGATTGTAAGAATCAGAAGGCGCCGGCGAAGTGCCACAACTGTGATAAGCCGGGGCATTTCAGGAAGAATTGTCCGGAACCGAGGAAGGATAAGCAGATTGTGCAAGCTTATGCTTTGGGGGCTGTTCCATCATCTTCGAAAGCTCCTACTGTAGAAGAGAAGGGGAAGAGTGTGGTGGTTCAAGGTACTCTTTCCATTTGTGGTGTTCCAGTTAGAGTGTTGTTTGATACTGGGGCGTCGCATTCCTTTGTTTGTAGTGAACTTGTAGGCCGGTTGGGTTTGGAATCGGATATTGTTGATAGACCATTGGTTGTGACTAATCCAGTTGGGGGTTCGTCATGTTTGTGTATGATATGCCGTGGTCTAGTTGTATCGAGTCATGATTGCTCTTTTGTTTGTGATTGTTTTGTTCTGAACTTTGCGGGGTTCGGAATTATTTTGGGTATGGACTGGCTTAGGAAGTATGCGGCAAGGGTTGATTGCAAGAGGCTGGAGGTGACAGTCGAGAATGTGGAGGGTAGAAAGGTTGTGATACGATGTAAGCATGAAGAAGGCGTCTTCATGAGCTTCATGTATTCGCTGGTTGTTCCACGGGATGGACTGTCATCGGTGCCTATCGTGAATGGATTTGAGGATGTCTTTGACGAGGTCAAAGGGTTACCGCCGCATAGAGAGATTGAGTTTCGTATCGATCTAGTTGAAGGAGCCAGACCTGTTGTGATGCCGCTTAGGCGAATGGCGCCTAGGGAACAGCAAGAGTTGAAGGTGCAAGTTGATGACCTTTTACAGAAAGGATTTATTCAGCGTAGTGTGTCCGAATGGGGTGCACCAGTTGTGTTCGCAACCAAAGCGGATGGATCGTTGAGGTTGTGTGTGGACTATCGTGAGCTGAATAAAGTGACTAAGAAGAACAAGTATCCGTTGCCGAGAATAGATGACTTGTTTGATCAGCTTCACGGAGCTAAGGTGTTTTCTCAGAAGGATTTGGCAACGGGATTTCACCAGTTGAGAGTGGCAAAGGATAGTGTGTCGAAGACTGCTTTTAGGACACCATCCGGTTTCTATGTGTGGCTGGTAATGCCGTTTGGATTGACCAATGCACCAGCATATTTTGTGGATCTTATGAATAGAGTGTTCAGAGATCAGTTGAACAAGTTTGTACTTGTGTTTGTGGATGATATTTTGATTTATTCCAAGACTGAAGAAGAGCAAAAGACGCATTTGCGTATTGTTTTGGAAATCTTGCGAAAACATCAGCTGAGGGCTAAGTTTTCGAAGTGTCACTTCTGGAAGAGTGAAGTGAGGTTCTTAGGCCATGTTATCTCTGGAAATGGAATAGCGGTTGATCCCGCTAAGGTGGCAGCAATCCAGGATTGGGTTAGACCTAAGAATGTATCTGATGTGAGAAGTTTTCTTGGATTAGCAGGATATTATCGTCGGTTTATCAAAGACTTTTCCAAGATAGCCGCACCATTAGTAGGGTTGACGAAAAAGAACCAAGTGTTCAGATGGGATGCTAAGTGTGAGCAAGCTTTCGGAATCCTGAAAGAGCGATTGACAAGTGCTCCTGTTTTGGCTATTCCAAGTGGAAATGATGAGATGGTGGTTTACACCGATGCATGTGGTACTGGACTTGGAGCAGTGCTAATGCAGAAGGATAAAGTTGTTGCATATGCAAGTCGACAACTGAAGCCGCATGAAAGGAATTATCCGACTCATGATTTGGAGTTAGCGGCGATTGTATTTGCTTTGAAGATGTGAAGACATTACCTATTGGGAGCTCGATTTGAGTTGTTTACAGATCATAAGTCATTGAAGTATCTTTTCTCCCAAAAGGATTTGAATCTTCGATAGCAACGATGGTTAAAGTTTTTAGCATCATATGATTTTGATGTAGCCTATACTCCGGGAAAAGGTAACGCAGTGGCAGATGCGTTAAGTCGAAGACATGCAGGTTTGGGAGCCATGTTTTCGGAATGGAAGAGTCTTGAGTATTTGGCTGGATTTGACTTCAGGCCTAGATGTGAATTGGAACCTTAGATGTTGACAAACTTATCGATAAGACCTACTCTAGTGGAAAGAATTGGCGAGAGCCAAAAGCGAGACGATAAACTTGTCAAGATTATCCGTGATTTGGAATCTGGATTGGACCCAGAGAAGGATAAAGGATTCGAGGTCGATCAAGAGGGTTGGCTTCGAAAACAAGGACGACTGGTTGTTTCCGATATAGATGAATTGAGAAATGAAGTTTTGAAGGAAAGTCATCACTCAAAGTTGACAATTCATCCAGGTGGAAATAAGATGTATCAGGATATGAAGAGAACCTATTACTGGGAAGGTATGAAGAAGGATGTTGGAAATTTTATTTCCAAGTGTATGAACTGCCAGTTGGTAAAAGCCGAACAGAAGAAGCCAAGTGGATTGCTTCAGCCATTAGAAGTTCCTACATGGAAGTGGGAGCAAATATTGATGGATTTTATCGATGGACTACCTAGAACCAGAGCAGGAAATGAAGGGATTTGGGTCACCGTAGATCGTTTGACTAAGAGTGCAAGATTTATTCCTGTTCGATCAACTAGGACTGCATCGAAATTGGCTGAGTTGTATGTTAAGTGGATAGTTCGATTCCATGGTATTCCAAAGAGTATAGTGAGCGATCGAGACCCATTGTTCACTAGTGGATTCTGGAAGAGCTTCCAGGAAGTTTTGGGAACTGAATTGTGTTTGAGTACAGCTTATCACCCCCAAACAGATGGTCAGACCGAGAGAGTCAACCGAGTTTTGGAAGATCTTCTCCGAGCATGTGTTTTGGACTTCGGAGGACCATGGGAAGATCATCTTCATTTGGTGGCATTTTCGTATAATAACAGTTACCAGTCAAGTATTGGTATGGCACCATATGAGGCATTGTATGGAAGACCGTGTAACTCTCCGACATGTTGGTTGGAAACTGGAGAAAAGCTGATACTTGGGCCTGAAATGATTCGACAGACTTCAGATTGTATAGAGACCATTCAGCGACGAATGAAGGCAGCCCAAGATCGTCAGAAAAGTTATGCCGATAAGCGTCGAAAAGATTTGGAATTCGACGTAGGAGATATGGTTTTTGTGAAGATTTCTCCACTAAAGAATGTTATTCGATTCGGGAAGAAAGGAAAATTGACTCCGAGATTTGTTGGACCATTCCCGATCGTTGAGCGAATTGGAAAGCTCGCTTATAAGTTGGAGTTACCAGAAAAGATGTCGGGTGTGCACAATGTTTTTCACGTGTCGTATCTACGGAAGTATGTGCACGACCCAAATACAGTGGTTGCTGCTGATAGCTGTGAAGATTTGGAAGTTGATCCAGTTATTAGAAGACCTCGTAAGCTGCTTCGTGTTGTGGAAACTGACACGAAACAGCTTAGGAGGAAGGTAGTCAAGTTGCTCAAGGTACAATGGAGTGATGATGTTAACGACTGTACATGGGAGGAGGAAGAGAGGATGAAGGTAGCTCATCCTGAACTCTTCGAGGTATGGCCCTAAGGTGTCGTGACATCTCATGAATTTGTAACTTGTTCTAGTCTTAGAATTCTGCATGCTAGGCTAGTAATTGGATGCATGGTTTGTTGATTGCTATGGATGGTAGGCATGCAGAATAGTTTTGATTGCTCTTGTTTATTTGGAATTTCGGGGGCAAAATTCCTAAGGGGGAGAGAATGTAACGACCCGTATTTTTACGGATCGAAGGATCGTAGAATTGTTGTTCGTAAGTCTTAAGTCGTAAGTCTTAAGTCGAAAGTCTTAAGTCGAAAGTCTTAAGTCGTAAGTCTTAAGTCGTAAGTCTTAAGTCGTAAGTCTTAAGTCTTAAGTCGTAAGTCTTAAGTCGAAAGTCTTAAGTCGTAAGTCTTAAGTCGTAAGTCTTAAGTCGTAAGTCTTAAGTCGTAAGTCTTAAGTCGAAAGTCTTAAGTCGTAAGTCTTAAGTCGTAAGTCGTGGGTCTTGATGAGTCATGACCGACTTAAGGGGGCATACAAGTTAAGGATTTCAGCCTATAAATAGGAGTGCCTATCTTCATTTTTGGAATCCGGATTTTGAAGCGACGAAGTGCTGCCATTTTGAGAGCTCGACTACAACACTTCTTCACTTCTTTTCTCCACTTTAATCTTGTGCTTCCATTCATCTAGATTGAAGATCAAATCGAAGATCCAAGAGTCAAAGTTGAAGGTCTACATCCATCGAAGAGAAATTTCATCGTTTGAAGGGAAATCTTGTCGGATCAAGCTAGATCCTTTGCTTTCCAGATCTGAAGTTGTTATCTTTTGAGGTGTTTAGGTGATTCGGTGAGTGGTAGTTATCTCTCACACGGACCCAAAGGAGTATATTGGATCGGTGGCTTGCTTATGTGTTAAAGATAGAGATTTCTTGCATTTTCCTTAAGTCTGCATGTAGATCCATTGTCTATGAAGTTTTGGATACCCATTTTGCTACATGTTAACTTATATAAGTTTATTCATCAAGTTTTAGAGATATTTGCTTATAATTCATACTTGTTAGATTTGGACATTTTAATTACGAAATTGACATTCTTGTATAATTGCTTATTAGATCTTGTTTGAATGTTTGACTGCTTGGATTAATGATTGATTTGATTGATAGATTGTTGCAAATTAGCTAATAGTTGATTTGGCCAAGTTGGTCGAAGATGATTCAAAAGCTAAGTGGAGAGGCTCTTGAGTGGTGAAAGTAGCTTGTGGCATATGAAGCGGATGTTAAAGTTCATATGGATAGATTCGATGATGATGGACTTTGCTATGATGCGATGAAGCAAAGCATGATGTGAGATAGCCTTGATTTAATCCAGACGGGATCATCCCAAGCATGTTGATAACTCGATGATGCGGTTCGAGTTGGTTGATAATTGTGGGCTCGAGAGGCGCTTGGGCTAGTATGAGAATAGTCGTTGAGGAGGATGACTAGGAGGCTGAGATTTCATCGTTGTTGAAGGTTCTAGCATGCTCAAAGCAAGAGTACGTTGGGACGGGTCACGATGACGTTCCAAGCACGGGCTGCGACGACGTGCTAGTACTCTGGGTAGTTGCGAAAATTCCTAGGCACGGGCTGCGACGACGTGCGGAGTTATGTCTAGAATCGAGGTTACCATTAGCCCTTGACAGGCGGTCATTCAACTAACGGTGAATTCAAGGCAATGATAACAGTGATAGCCAGAGTCATGGATGTTTGGATGTTTGGTTGTATTGTCATTTGGGTCAGGAGCGATGTTTTCAGGGTGCTTATCTGATCTTGGTTTAGGCCTTGGGGGTTTGCATTTGGAAAACACCGACCTTGACTTGAGTGATATTTACTTTGCTTTAAATGTCTGAATTGCTATGTTTACTTCTGCTTAGTGTGTCTGGGGGCTATCACTGTAGAAAGAGGTGGAGTGGGATGGTTGAGTTTCTATTCCTTTTACCCTTTATGCTCTTTTGGTATGTTTGATAATTGATTTACTGCTCACTAAGACTGTTTTCTGACTCAAGGTTTTATGTTTAACTCTTATTACCTTGGGCTGTTCATCCATGTTGGGATGGACAGACTAGGTAGCAGGTGACAGGTGCTGTTCTTAGTGGTCAACGCTGTTGATGACGAAGACGAGCTGCAAGCTTTTGCATATTATTTTCTTACTATATGTACTGGGTGTTCCGCTGTTTGTATATTCTCTGAGTGATATGTAGTGAGGCTTGATGTATTGACTTTGTTGATTGCTGTATCAAACTATTATGAGTTTATATGATGAGACTTCTGTTCTATAGAGCTTCGCTATGTATACTTTCTGTTGTATTTTATCCATGCGCTGTGAGTAATACGATGGACTGTTCTGCTTTATCTTATCCTGACTATCGTCCATGGCTGCCTGACACACCTTTCAGCGCACCATTCCCTTGTTTTCGTGCGGGAGTCATGGGCGGTCGTCACATAACGCAAAGCGAGAACCCCCTATCACGCTGTATTGTAGCAAACCCGATCCCGGTCTCATCGAAATCCAAAGCGTGTCTTTTAGGGCCAAGTTGTTCTAAAGTTTAAAACAATTTAATTCAATATTATCTATATACACACAGATAGATAATTCTCAACATCATAATAGATAATCAAAATTATCATAACATCAGATAATCTATATTATCAACTCAAACAGATAAATCATATTATCAACTCAATGCAACCATAACATCCAAATCACACAACAACATTTATCTCATAACTGAGATCTCAACCATTCAGGGTAATAAATATCAATCATCATTCATAAGCAAAGATTTATCAAATCACCATCCTATAATTAATTTAAATGAATTAAATTAATTACTTCTTCCTTAATTAATTTAAAATGAATTAAATTAATTACTCATCCATATAAATCTTGCTTACACATCAATTAATTATTCTTAACAAATTACCCTAATTAATCATCTTGATTAATTATTCTTTAATTACATTCAAGTAATTAATCTCTAATTAATTTCACAAATTAATTAATCCAAACCAATCCCTGTAATTAACCTGTAATTACTTCATTAATTAATTAATAATAATTAATTATATTAATCCTTGATTAATTACATTAATAAATTCTTTATTGATTAATTGTTCTTAATTAATCAATCCTTAATTACATCATTAATTATTTTATTTAAAATAACTCCATTAAATTAATTATCAATTATCTCTATTGATTAATCATTCTTGATTAATCACATTAAGTAATTAACTTAAATTAATTACATCTCTTAACCATTTTCAAATAACCCAATTATCTAAACCTAAATTAATTACACTAAGTAATTAATAATTAATTACTTACTTAAGTAGTTATTCAACATACAAGTTACATATTAATTACACTAAGTAATTTTATTATGAATTATTTATCCTAAGTAATTAAACACACTAATAATAATTACACAAAGTAATTAATTCCAAAAACTCCTCCATTATTCAAGTATCCTTCAATTAAAATTACATCAAGTAATTTATCTTCTTAATTACTTCACTAAGTAATTATTCCTTTTTAATTACATTGGTAATTATTTCTCAAATCATCCAGTGATTAAAGTAAATTAATTAAACTTAATTAATTAACTTAATTGATCAACAACTTAATTAATTACAATCAGTAATTAATTTTTCTTAATTACTTTCATTAAGTAATTATACTTAAATAATTCTCAAATGATTATCTTTAAATTAATTAATACAATTAATCATTAAAATTAATCACATTAATTAATTATAAAATAATATCAGGTTAATGACCTATAACAAATTCTTTAATTACTTCTCAAAAGTAATTAACTGAATTAATAAATATTAATTCTTAATTTATTTAAAAACTCATTAATTAATTTCTAATTTTAAAATTAATCAAGTGATAATTGAACTTAATTAATTATTAATTACTTGATTAATTAATTCAATCCAATAATTAAATAATCAAATCTTATTTAAATTAATTCCTAAGTCATACTTTAATCAAATTTAATTAACTTACTTAAACTTTTAATTAATTAAATAAACCTTTAATTATTTAATAAATATCCTAATTATTAATTAATTAAATTAATTAATTAAAATCTTAATTACCTTGATCAGATAGTTAAGTTTTTAAAACAATAAAATCATAAATCTCATTAATGATTAAATTATCATTATTAAAGCTATTTAAAAACAAATTTATTTTAAATTTTCTAAATTAAATTAAAATGAAATCAACTTAACAAGATTTTAAATATTTAAAAACTCTTTTGTTTTCATTTTACAGATTCACTTAGCTCTTAAAGTAATTTTAGGCTAATAGTTTACCTAAGCCTATATTCAATTTAAATAAAATTACCTTAAATATTTCAAATGATATTGAAACATATAAATTCAAACATTATTTTTATTAAAACCCCAAAATTTAAACCATGCTTTCAAATTTAAATTCCAAGATTTTAATTTAAACCCTGTTTTAAATTTTCATTTCATAAGTTATAAATTCTAAAATATTTAACTTGATTTTAACATTTGAATTTATAACTTATTTCCTTCTTGAAAACTTCAGATTCAAATTCCAATTTGAATTCAAGCATTTAATCCAGATTTTTATTAAATTTAAATCTTGTTTTAAAATCTTATTTCCAGATTTTAAAACTTATTTTAAATTCTGTAAACAGGTTTCAACTGTAAACATTCCATTAATAAAATTTATTTATTTTGAAACAAGTATTTAAATTTCATCTTGAATTCATATTTAAACTTGATTCAATTCCAGTTTAAATCTTACTTTGCTTACCTTAATTTAAATTTTGTTTAAATTTTATAAAAACCTGAAACTGTCAGTTTTCAGAGACAAAACCTGAAAACTTATATTACTCGAGCAATAGAAAAATTAACTCGAGTCAAACTGCTCTTTACTTCGGGAAAATACTAGAATGACCCGAGCTCTACACAGGAACACTTCAATTTCCAAAAATTCCTGAAACAATCAATCTTCACAAACCAAAGAAATGCACGGTGCACGTGCACCGTGACGTTGATCACCTCCGGCCTCTCACCCTGGCCTCAACCCATCGACCACCATCCATGCTCCAACCTACGACCACCTAAACTTCATCACTCACCTGAAATTGAAAATCCAGTCTCAACCAAAACCTGGAACCAAGCATCAAAATAAAACCCCAACCTGGAAATTAATTCGTCCGCACGATCTCGACCACCAGAGTCCCTAAAATTCCGGCTAGGACATCGTCTACTTCCAAGCTTCAATCACCCAAGACCCCTTAACACTCGATCCACCGAGGAGATCAAATTCAAGCAAAATTTAAAACCCAGTAAAAACTAGGGTTCAAAACTTTAAATTCAAATCTCCACATCAAAAATGAATGGCAACCCAAATCAATATTTTTCCCAACTTCTCTGATATCTCCTTCTACTCCAGAAACAATTTCGACCCATTCAAACACAAAAATCAACTGAACTAACCTAAAATACAAAATACAGAGAAGTTTGAACTGCTCTCAGATTTTTACTTTATAAATTGTGATTTTAGATTTAATATTCATGAATTTGCATGATGTTTTGATATCCAAACTTGAAACATTGATTTACAATGTTTATACCTTCCACTTATACAATTTTATTTCCCTGTTATTAATGTTTCCAGGCAAGTTCAAGTAATATCCAACTTGTATGAATTTTTAAACTCTATTTTATCCTAACAAACAGGTTTGAATTTAAATGCCTAAGTCAGATACATCAGCAATTACTGATCAAACCAAAGCATACACACCTATATCAGTATAAAGTAACTTCCAAAAATTCATATACAAGCAAATTTTCTGCAAACTTTTATCACGCATATCAATTCATTCCAGAGATAAAAACAAGCAACCAGATTTTGTTAAAGAAAATTTAGAAGTTACTCACCTATTTTTCAGAAAGACAGAGCCATCATGATTCAAGAAAAGCTTTTGATTTCAGATAACACTCATGCAGGCAGGCTTGAAGTTTTTAAAACTCTGACCCAATTTATATGCATGCAGGCTTTTGATCAAGCAAGAATTGATTTCCAGGTTGAAAAGAAATGCAGTTTGCATTTGTGCAGGAAACCATTTTAGATTGTTTGCATGTGCTTTTTAGAAAATGCAGAATTTTTGAATTGCAGAGATTTGATTTCACAGGTTAGAGGAGCTACAGGTTATGTTTGCAATGCAGGTTTTGATTTGAGAAAATTAATCTCAGTTTTGAATGAGGAGTTTTGCAAATTTGGAGAAGATACAGGTTTTGATTCTGTTTTTCTTTTGAGGAGTGAATTTCAGGTTTGCCTAAGTTTTCTCCTAGCTTAGCATAAAAGATAGAAAAAAGAAAATGAGGGGAAAAAAATATGTTAAGGACTGAAATTATTTAACCAAATAAAAGAAAACGATCAAAATTAAATGACACTTGTCATTTTGCTTGATTCACCATTTAACACATGTAGTTTGATTTGTTTAAGACTCAACACTTGTCTTTTATAAAATTTAGTATATATATTTAAATGTTTTAAAAAGAGTTTTCTTCATTTTATGTTAGAATGAATATATAAGATTTACTTATTAAAAGTAAATATAAATAAAACAATTTATAAATTAAAACTTATACAAATGTTTTAAAGAATCAATTAATTTGAGTTTCAAAAACAATTTCAATTTAAAATCAAATTAAACTTTTGAAATCAAAATTAAAATCAATTTATTTAATTTAGAAATGAAGACTCTATTTTCTTATTTTTAATTCTTCTTTATATTCATGAAAAATAGAATATTTATTAATATGGTTTAAAATAACAATTAACAAATTTTATATGATTTATAAAGAAATTATAAATCACTTTTATTGTTAAATGAATTTAAATCATATGCTACCTTATGTTTAGACTTATATAAAATATTTTCAATTCATATTTAATCAAATAATATTTTAAAAAGAAATAAAATCAACTTTAATTTAAATTTAAAACAAAAATTAAGCTAAGACAAATTTTAAACAATTTAACATTTATTTAAAATATTATCAAACCATAAAGTTATTAATTTAAATAGATTTCTAAAAGCTTAATATTATTAAAACATAATTTCCTAATTACTCAATATTTATTAGAATTTAAAAAACAAAACTTTATTTATTTATTATATCCCAAAACAAAGATAAATTATAATATATATGCAAATATATATATATACATTATAATTTAAAACATTTTTTTTAGCTTTTAAAAGATAAAATCACAAATTAAATATTATTTATTCAGATTATTAAACCAAAACATATTTTATTAATCAATATTGTCAATATCAATTTAATTTTATATAAAGATTATTAAATTGATATTGTCTAAAATTCCGGGATATCACAAGCTAAACCCCGTCCAAGCATCCTATCTTTGGTTTTAGTCATTACTGCTGGTGAGGCTACATCTAACATTCAAGCTCACCATTTCGAAATCCACTCGAACCATATCGCCGCACTTCCGAAATTTGGCAAATTCGAGCACGATGACCCCTACATCTTCTTGACTAAGTTCGAACAAGTTTGCGCAACCATAAAATCCAACAACTTTCTAATGATGGAATCAAACTTCGATTAATCTCATTTGCTCTTACAGATTACGCTGAAAAATGATTGTACAGCTTACCATCGAACTCAATTAAAACTTGGAAAGAATTCGTAAAATCTCTCTTAAAAAGTTCTACTCCTTGGAAAAAACGAGTAGAATCTGAAACAAAATTGTAAATTTTCATCAATTCAAGGGAGAGCCCATTCAGGAAAATATTTTGGAAGATTTTAAGAGCTTTTGATAAAATGTCCACACCGTAACTTTGAAATGGATGATTGCAAAATCTTATACGATGGACTAGAAAATAGCTCACGAACCATGCTCGAATCAATGTGCCAAGGTAACTTTCTTGCCCAACACCACGATGATGCTCGGCAATTTCTTGAAAATCTCACTGAAAAGTCAACCCAATGGGAACGTTCGAACGAAAAATCAATTAACTCACGATTGAGTGCACACTCGATAAGATTTTCTTTTGCTTTGAAGTTAAGATCGACGCAATGATTAAAAAATTTGATAACGTTTTCTCATCGAATCAAATGAACCAAGCTTCCCAACCGATGGTTATAAATGCAACGATCCTAATCATATAGCCGATAAGTGCCCTAATTCCATGAAACAAATCAATGCATTCAATAAAGCAAAAAAATGACTCGTTTTCTCCAACGTACAACCCTAGTTGGAGAAATCATCCAAATTTTGCTTAAAACCAAAACAATCCCAACACGAATACGGCTCGTCCTAATTTTCAAGAATTCCCAAATAATGCTTCGAATCCTCCCTTTTTGCCCAACAATTTTCAATCAAACATTATGGGTTCGTCTCATAATCAACTCCAACAATCAAATTTTCAGCCAAATGCTGCTCATCCTCCCCAAGACGATAAACATTTAACTTCGCTTGAGAAAACTTTTGAAACGTTGGCTAAAGCCACTACTCAAAGCCTCCAATCAAATAGCAATTTTCAAAATTTATTGACCTCATATATGCAAAACACAAACCAATCGACTGCAAAACTTAAAATGCAAATGAGTCAATTAGCCACGTCGGTAAGTGAACGCGAACGAGGAACATTCTCAAGCCAACCCCTTCCAAATCCCAAAAATCAAAACACATTCAAATTAAGCCCTTGTTGTTCAAGATAGAAACATCACCTAATTGAATTCTGTAACAACTTTACGTTCTGAGAAACAAATCGATAATCATGTCGTTAACCTAGACGATTTACCAGAAACCTCTCTCGACACTTCTAAAGCAACAAACGAATCTGAATAGAACGTGGAGCCAAACGTTGAATCGAATGCCAATCAAAAATTTTCTTCTTTTACTCGAGTAAACCAGCCTACTGGTTATCATGTTCCATTTCCACTTCGTCTTCAACCCAAGAAACATTGGGAGCAAATGGAAAATATGTTGGAAATTTTTAAACAAGTCAAAGTTAACATCCCGTTTCTTGACATCGTTCAGAAAGTTCCCACATATGCGAAATTTCTTAAAGAGTTGTGCACCCAAAAGCGGCACACTCAAGTGCCCAAAAAAGTCTTCTTAGCCGCCAGTTTGAGTGAAGTTTTATCCCAATCCATGCCCGTTAAATACAAAGATCCTAGTTGCCTTACGATTTCATTTATAATTGGAGATAAAATGATTAAAAAATATTCGATAGACTTAGGCGCGACTTTAAATTTGATTCCATATTTTGTGTATGAATAATTAGGCCTAAGTAAGCTCAAACCGACAAAGTCACGCTTCAATTTGTTGATCGTTCTATTAAGAAGACCATGGGAGAAATCGTGGATATCCTTATTCGATTAACGCAATTCATATTGCCCGTTGATTTTATCGTTCTCGAAATACAACCCGTGACAAATCCCGCTAGTCAAATTCCATTGATTTTAGGCCAACCATTCTTAGCCACCTCAAATGCCTTAATCAATTGTTGTAATGGTTCGATGAAAATCTCTTTTGAAAATATGACTTTGGGTCTCAACATTTTCAATCTTGAAAGTCAATCAAACGAACCTCATGACCAAACATTGGAAGTTAGTGTCGTTCATGAAAATTTTGAAAACGAGACACCAGATCTTAATGACGAACGCGAAGCTGAGTACGAAAAATTGTTTCACGAAATTCCCAACGAGATTGAGTACACTCTTCCTTTCGAATCACTTCTAGTTGAGTCCGAATCTCAACCCAATTCTTTAATAAAAAAACTCCCAAAGTTGGACCTCAAACCACTTCCCGATCACCTTAAGTATGCATACTTAGGTGATAACGAAACATTTTTCGTCATAATTTCTGCAACTCTCCCTCTCTTGATCAAGAAAACTTCTTAGTTTATATTCTTTCGAAAAACAAGAAAGTGATTAGGCGGTCGATTACTGATATTAAGGGAATTAGTCCCACTCTTGTTCAACATCGCATCCATGTAATTGACGATGCCAAGCCTGTTCTTGACATGCAATGAAGGCGTAATCCAAAAATGAAAGTTGAGGTGCGTGATGAAATCTTAAACTTCTCGACAACAACATCATTTACCCAATCTTTGATGGTTCATGGGTTAGCCCAATACACGTTCTACCCAAAAAGTCTGGGATTACCGTTGTCAAGAACAATTCAAATGAACTTATTCCAACTCAGACTCAAACTAGTTGGCATGTTTGCATTGATTATCGAAAATTAAAACTGCAATACGAAAAGATCACTTCCCTCTTCCTTTCATTGACCAATGCTTGAACGTTTGGCCGGCCATGAATTTTTCTACATTCTTGATGGATATTCCGACTATAACCAAATTCCAATCCCTCCTGAAGATCAAGAGAAAATGACTTTCATGTGTCCATTCGGTACACTTTGCTTATCGACGTATCCCATTTGAACTTTGTAATGCTCCTGTTACTTTCCAACGATGCATAATTAGAATTTTTTGACATGATTGAACGCTTTTTAGAAGTTTTTATGGACGATTTCTCTATCTTTGGCGATTCTTTTTTCCAATGTTTACATTATCTCGAGTTGGTTCTAAATCGATGTAAAGAAAAATATTTGACTTTGAATTGGGAAAAATGCCACTTTATGGTCAAACAAGTCATAGTCCTTGGACATATCATCTGAAGTAAAGTCATTGAGGTAGATAAAGCAAAAGTTGACGTAATTGCAAATATACCCATTCCCAAATCTATTAAGGACATTCGATTCTTTCTAGGACACGCTGGCTTTTACCGATGCTTTGTAAAAGACTTTAGCAAAATCGCTTGTCCTTTGACGACACTCCTTGAAAAAGACATTTATTTCATTTTTAACTCTGATTATATCTCTTCTTTCGAATGTCTTAAGAAGAAACCCATTTCTGCTCTAATCATTTGCGCACCCAATTGGGATCTTCCTTTCGAAATCATGTATGACGCTTCTAACTTTGTGGATGGTGCTGTCTTAGGACAACGCATCAACAAAATCCTTCATGTCATTTACTACATGAGTATGACTTTGAATGACACTCAACTCAAGTACACAACAACCGAAAAAGAGCTTCTATCTGTCATTTTTATGGTCGAAAAGTTCCGACCTTACTTGATAGGTTCACACATTATTATATACACAGACCACCCTACGCTTTGATATCTCTTCGCTAAAAAGGATGCTAAATCCCGTTTGATTCATTGGATCCCTTTACTTTAAGAATTTGACCTTACAATTAAAGGCAAAAAAGGATGCGATAACGTTATAGCCGATCACTTGTATCGTCTTTCGAATGCACCATCTTCTTTGCCGATCAATAAAAACTTCCACGATGAACAACTACTTTCAATTTCTATCGCTCCATGTTGCGCTGATATAGTGAATTACTTAATCACTAAAGAAACTCCCTCATCTTGGTCCAAATAGGAAAAATACAAATGCATGTCCCAAGTGTTAATTGGGATGATCTATATTTGTTCAAATATTGTCCCGACCAAATCATCCGACATTGCATTTCGGATAATGAGATTAAGAGTATTCTTTCGTTTTGCCACGATCAAGCTTGCGGTGGACATTTCGGTCCTCGACAAACTACGAAAAAGGTGATTCGGTGTGGTTTCTATTGCCTTCTCTTTTCAAAGACTCATTTGAATTCTCAAATGCTTGGAATAATTTCTCGATGAAATATGATGCCTCTAAACCCCATTCTTACGATCGAAATCTTTGTTGTTTGGGGTATCGACTTTATGGGACCTTTTCCTAATTCTTTGGGAAACTTGTATCTCCTTCTCATTGTCAGTTACGTCTCAAAAGGGGTCAAAGCCGTTCCATGCAAAACCAACAACCATAGAATTGCTGTGAAATTTCTCAAAGAAGACATCTTTTCGAGGTTCGGCACACCTCGCACAATAATCAGTGATTACGAGACCCATTTTTGTTATCGATCTTTTGAAACTTCAAAAGAAAAAAATCGATAACCCACAAGTTATCCGCTCAGTATCATTCTCAAACTTGTGGATAAGTAGAAGTTTCAAATTGACAAATCAAACAAATTTTGGAGAAAACTGTTAACAAAAATCGAAAAGATTGATCTCAAAAATTGACTGAAGCTCTTTGAGCTTACTGTATTGGTTTTAATACTAACCTTGGGATGTCCCCATTTTTTTAGTTTACGGTAATGCATGCCCTGTAAAAATCAAACACAAAGCGTTGTGGGCAATAAAGAACTTAAACTTTGATCTCGATAAAGCTGGCGAAAACTACAACTCAATGAACTAGAAGAACTTAGGAACGACGCGTATGAAAACGATAAAATTTACAAAGAAAGAACAAAAGTTTTTCATGACAGGTCAATCCTAAGGAAATCGTTTTCGCCTAACCATAAAGTTCTTTTATGCGACTCAAGACTTTATTTATTTCCTAGGAAACTTAAATCGAGATGGACCGGACCATTTGTGGTTCGAACTATTTTTCCACATGGTGCCGTAGAAATAGAAAACCTTAGGGATGCATCGATTTTCGAAGTCAATAGTCATCATTTGAAAGATTTCTTAGAATCTCCAAATAACCAAGAGGAGGAGCTCATGATCCTTCATGAGCCAAGCTACATCTAGTAAGAATGTTAACCCTTTTTTGTAAATATGTACATAGTTTTCCCCATTACACTCATTATATCTTGCATTGACTGTGGGGACACAGTCAAAATTAAGTGTGGGAGGGAGTCTCAATTTCATTTTTTAAGTTTCATGGCATTTTGGAATTTTTATTTTCTTTTAACAAAAAAATATATCAAAATTATAAATCTCAAAAGCATTTTCTTTTTAACATTTTGATTTATTTTTGAAGAAATACTATAGGATAAGTATAAGTTTTGGTTAATAAATTGAAATTTTTGAAAATTTATTTGTCTTAATAAAAATAAAAATAAAAATAAAGTTTGATTACAAATAACAATGGTTTAACCAGTATATAGGAAGGTTCATATGTGTTAATTATGAGGTATGTTCTAATTGAAAATCTTTGTTTAAAAAGTGGTAAATTTAAAGTAAAGGATATAACATTTTTACCCTCTAAGTTAAATGGTGCTAAAAAGATTTTGTACACCATGCTAACTTTTGTACTAACTTTTGTATGCCATGCGCTTGTAGTTAAATTTATTTTGAAATTTATCGGCGATTTTCTAATTCGATGGAAAATTTGCTGTTAAACAATAGATGTCTAACCCTACTTGCACGTCTTGCGAGAGTAAGTCCAGTGTTAATCACCCTATTTTTGATGGAATAGATTTTTTAATTTGGAAAGTAAAAATGAAATTTTATTCAAAATCTATTAATTTAGGATGTTGGGGTATTATTGAAAATGGGTGTGATTCGATAGATAATAAAAATGTTTTGATTAATGCTCTTGTCTCTAATTAATCGAAATGAATTTAACTATATCTCTCATTGCTTAATTTCATAGGAAATTTGAAAAAACCTCCCAATACAACATATGGCAGAAAAGTAAACAATAGCGAGAAACCCTCCATAATCAACTCAACTAAAGAAATTTGCTTAAAACGGGATTTACAAAAGACTTAGTGGCGAAGACGCAATGGCTAATGAGAGAAGTGATTTTTCATTTAAAGATATAGTTCTCTTGTGTCAAATATTAATTAGAAATAATGATGATCTTGAGATGAAAATCAACAAGTTGAAAAGGGAACAATCTAAATTGCATCAGAAAAATAATGATTTGGAAATTGAGCTTAAAAATATTAAAATGAATAAAAATTCTAGCTGCAAAAGGTATTTGGACTATGAAAAAGAATATGTTTGCTTTCATGAAAATTTTCGAAAGCTAGGAAAAGAAATTCCGATTTTGACAAAAAAAGAGTTAATTTGCAAAAATAATATTTTACAAAGGGAGTTGGATAGTTTTAAGAGGTAGGAAAATTCTAAATGTGCAATTTTTGAAAGGTAGTTAAACAAGATCAAAGAAAATTTCAAAAACTTTGAAAAAGGAAACGTGATTTTAAAAAATAATAAAACTAAAATAATTCGAATAAATCATGAACTTGAAAATTAGATTGAAAAAAAATCAAGATTTTGAAAACTTGAATTTTAAAAAGGCCAACTCTTCGAAGCTGAGATGGTAGAAATTGAGACCAAAATAAATAAGCTTGAAAATGTAAATATGATATTAAAAAGGAATAATTTTGAAAAAGAGAAAATACTATTAGTCGGTGTTCAAACCTATTAAATGAAAATGAACTTTTAAAATCCAAAGTTAATAATCTTGAGTTGACTTTTCAAAAAATTTCCAATGGTGAAAAATCTTTTAATATGCTGTTAGAAAATCAACTCTTTGGGAATAATAGAAATGGGCTTGGATTTGAAAAGGTGTCAATATATAAACAAATGACCAATAACACCACTAGGGGAAGAAGTGTGATATCAAAACACATAGATTGTGGAAATATTGAGGATAGCAATAATAATTATCAAAATAAAACAAGACCGTTAAACAAGTCTGGATTCCAAAAGATACAAAAGTGAACTCTCTTCAATTTAAACAGGTTTGGGTTTCTAAGAATATGATTGTTAAAATTAATGGTTTGCCATATAAACAAATTTGGGTACCAAAAACTTCGATCGAAAAAGAAAGTGGTCCTTCATCCTTTTTCAGGTCCCTCGCTTCTTCTAAAATTTAGATACAAAAGAAGGCTATGGAACAACTTCAAGAGAGACGTATTTCAAGTTGTTCTTTATGATTGATGAGAAAAATTCCAATGTTCCATAACCCAGAAAATAAGGTGGAAATCTACACATTTTGGATATCGCGACATCGAAGGTAAGTAAGGCATGATCTCTAAACTTTATTTTGTTCTCTTATTGTTAATTATGTTTTTGCTAACACAGCTGTAGTAAAATTGTCATATCGTGAGCTTCTTAACTCTGATTAGCAAAATTCAAGATGTTCTGAAAATTAGATTGAAAACTCTGTATGTTTTATTATTTTTTCTGTTTTTTAGAATCTGAACTTAAACAGGTGAAAAATTGCAAATCATTTAGAGTATTATTTTAAAATACTTTTATAACTTCTTGACATAGCCGTAGTATTTCGATCATAACTTGAACATTTTAACTTCGATTTTAGAAGTTTAGATGTTGAAGCTAACGGATAGCACTACCTTACTGTTTTGAGTTTTAGCCGTTTCATTTTGGAAAATATTGAAAAACATCAATCTTTTCAAAATATTACTTGAAAAGTATCTTTTGTTTACACAAACAAGTTATAGTATTTTAGCCTTCACTTTTAATCGGTTTGTCATTTTGACTTAAAACAAATTTTGATAAGTGGGATTTTGAATATCTAAAACTTTCATGTTTTATACTAAATCAAATTATAGACTTAAAGCTTTCAAATAGTGGTTTCAAATAGACTAATTTTTAAAACATGTATTTTTAATTGCTTTGATAAAATTGTTATCTTTCATTGTCTTATTCACGACTAACCAAGTAATGGTTGGAAAAATGTTTGTGTTTTTGCTTTAATATAAATGTTTTTTCCTTTGACTGATATAAATGGCCTTGTTGAAATTTTTTGAAAATCAATTCGAGCAATTTTGAGAAGTAAAAATTTTTCTTGTGTTCTTATGTACTACAATATGTCACCTTGGTCAATCCAAACATAAGTGGTAAAAAAAATCAAGATGAAATCATATTTGCATTTGATTGACTACTTTCAATTGATTTTCAACTAGCACACAATTTCACAAAACCCCTACGGAGAATTGATTTTCGCATATTTATAATTTTTTAAATAACTCGGGTTTGTACATGAGGATATGTTTCAAACCAAAGATAGGCATCACAACAAGTCCAAAATCAACTCAAAGCCAAAGCAATAGAGTGTGCCATTTTCGAATAGCACCAAGTGCACAAATAAGTCAAGACACAAACACGTGAACGAGTAATGAAAATCATAAATGTAGGCACATTCAAACCAAACTAAAGGCAACAACATAACCAACACAATGGCTGAGCTACAAGAAACGCGAACCATGTATATAATGGTACTGTTCGCACACATATAAAACATATATATGTAAATACATGGAATGTCATTTGCACATAGTCAGGCAACAATGCAAACAAGATGGTAAAGTGAAACTAGACTCAAGGACATATGTACAAGACTACAAAGTGTAAAGACGAACATGCGTACATAAATAAACATAACAACATTGATTTCACAGCAAGTATAAATAAAAAACAAGCATCATCGGAAATGATTTGAAGAGGATGCAGAGATTAGAAAATAGAGAAGCAATCAAATCAACATAATCGCAGTTCATCAAAGAAAGCAAGGTCAAGACAGTTTTAGTCAAGAAACAAAAATTCAAACAACATAGCGAGATTGACCAAGTAAGGAGAAGTTCAAAAAATCAACCAGGGTATAACTACATGTGAATATATATATATATATATATATATATATATATATATATATATATATATTCGAATATATATCACAAATGAACGAGTCAGAAAATATCAAAGTCATTCGATCAGAAATCAAATTAAAAAGAAAAGTTCTAACAAGTTCAAATCGAAATATACAAAAAAATAAGGAATCAAACCCTATATAAACCCATGTCATCATTGGCATTACATCAGTCGAGTTCATATCAATATAATTTAATTAACCGAAAATTCAAAATCTGCCTGAAGCAGCAATTGAAGAATTGCTCGACTAAATGAAGTAGCTAGATCTTTAAATCACAACTAATCGAAGAACATAGGCATCAGAGAAGAAGGATGCGATTCGAATCACAAATTCAAGTGGGGCCTTCAATAAAGGAAACCTAACTCTACAGAACGAAGAGAAAGAGGAACATACATCATGGACTTAAAAGAGATATAGATTTAAGATGAAAAGAGACAAACACATATTTTATTTAGGCCCTTTTTTACTTTCACTTGAGAAGAGTTGAATTAGATTTCTACTTAGGGTTTCTCTTTTTTAATTGTAATATTCGTTTAACTTTGAAAAAACTCTGATTTTTAACTAGGTATGAACTATAGGGCATAGTTTGAGAATTTGCAACTCAGTGGCTGAGTTGTGGTAGCATTTTGAGCGTATGGTTAGAACAAATAGGCAAACGATAGTCGCAAGTTTATAGGGTATGTATGTAGTTATTTTTTCAATTCTAGTAGAAACCGTGGGGGCATCAATAAGCGGGTTTGCTGAAGCTGGGTAAATATGTGTGTCATTTTTATTTCCGCATTTACTCTATTATTACCTGTGCTACAATTTTTATTTATCTATGAATTTTTTATAAACCCTATTCACCCCCCTCTAGGGTTAATTCGATCCTACAAAAGGTTTTCCAAAATGTAAATGTTTTCCATCCTTTAGAAATATATACATATTATATTTCTTATATATAATTTTTGCAACAAATGTCCTTGTTGAAAAAAAAATTATGGTGAATTTTTTTTTAGAAATTTACTCAATGATATCCTTTTAAAAGATTTCATAACTTCATTTGGAAACCATTTGATGTAATAACAAAAAATATGAACTTACTGAAGTATGATTTTTCCAATAATGAATTTTTCTAAAAATAAGGAAATCTACTCAAAAATTTTAGAGGGTAGCTTTCATTAGAATGAATTGATGTTGAGATAAGATAGAACTTTTCAAAGTTTTAAAGAGATGCATTTGTCCGTTGCTTATTCTATGTTTGGTTGTTCATCGAATTGGTAATTCAGTCGATTGTTGTAACAACCCGCACCTTAATGGGCCCAAAATTTGACTAATTCAAAACCCAAGTCCATTAAGGCACTAATCGTTGGTTTTGGTAACCTGCAATAAACTTAAGTATATCAGAGATCAATTAATATAAACTCACAGCGGAATAGAAACTATAGTAGAACAGAAATACCGACATAGGCTACTACATCGGAATAACGGTATTACTTGGATATCCAATTGCCTTGTCAGTACCTAGAATGAATAAGAAGAATTCTCTATCTGCTATTCCTATTTTGCTCCAGTGATCAGTCCCTCTAAATCTATCACATTGGTTGTAATGAGAAGGGGGTTAGAACAACGTTTTGGTAACTGAAAAACTGCGTACATTATCCATAATACAAATTTATGCCGATTGATTTCCATTTAAGTGTTATGTCTATTATTTACGGTTAATATATTAGATCTTATGTGTACGTACGATATATCTAGCTTAACCTTCACCAAGATATACTATACAATTATATATGCCTATATACATATATATTTAAGCATGCTACCCAAATCCCTGGCTACTTAATACTTCTTAATTGAGGAGGAGGCAAGCCCAACGGCCATCTAATACCTTAATCACTGAAGCAGGCCCTTTGCAATGTAATCGCTAGTCGATAGGTCTTAGCTATAGAGATAGATGACCCCTATATACGGCTCTATACTTTATAACTTAATTGACATACTACTAACGCCTCTCAAAGACTCATTTAAGGGTTAACAAAACCACCTTCGATAATCCAATTTCGTCTACAATGCACTTCGTGGTCTATCCTTCTCCCATACAGATTCTACACTAGTATGAACCAAAATTCGTTAGGGCATAACATAAGTCTTTGCTACAACTCGCTCGCACGGACCATGGTGGTCAGAGCCTTTATGCCAGTCCTACTTCTCAATACCAATTGCACAATAATGCTAACAAAGCCTGCCAACCTTCCATAGCTTACATCCATTTAGACTAATCTAAGTAAGTTAAGAAAAATACCCCTTTCGTTTACTTAACACCTCTTTGGGAGATGAAGAAGACCCTATTTCCTTAAAAGTACTAGGCCATTTAATACTTCAAATCTAAGGTGAACCCTTGGTATATTTCCCCCATCCTATCAGCAATGCATATCCTTCCCCACGTGTCCTATGGTTGGAGACGTCTCACATCAGTAGTAATTCCATCCTACAATCCTCATTACAACAACATTTCTGCACGACATTACCACTGCCTTCTAATTTCGTTCACCCTGCACCATACAAACAACCCAATCCCATGCCTTCCATCTACGTAGCAAACTCCAACAACTCCATTGCCCTAACATTATTTTGGCAAACCGCAACCCATCCATGAACCAAAGCTTCAAATTCCTAAACCTAAATCTTCCTTCAAATCACATCCCTAATTCTCCAATCCTCCATAACAAACAACAAATAACGACCTTCAAAAGAAATCACCCTTCCCAAATTGCCTTCACAAAATCAATAGACCTGAGCAACAGAGCAATTCCATATCTGCAGCCGAAACAGCAGCATCACCTAAAGCCGTCACCAATTTCCTTTTGTTTTTCCTATGATTTCGTTTTTTGATTTTCTCTTCTTCTACTGTCGTGTTAATTTTTTCGAAGAAGAAGACATGATTGGGGATTTCATGAATACTGTATGAAAATGAATTTCTGTTTAGGCATGTGGGCCATCTTCTTTCTGTTTCTAAAAATTATTATTACTATTGAATATAAATTTATTTATTTTCTCATCTTTAGTTTTTAAAAAAATTGACTTGGGTAATTCTGGTTTAACTTTCACCCTGATATTTATAGATAATTTTTTTACCTTCGTTTTAAGTCTTCATTTTTAGTTTTCTTTTATTTTATCTTTTTTTTAAAAAAAGAAAAATCATTGCTTAAAAAAAATCATTTCAACATTTTTTATGTTGTAGGTTGCAGGAAACTAGATAAGAGAAGGATAGAACTGCTTGTTTTAAAAAAAATCACCGCTTATGCTAATAATTCTCCACGCTCTAATATCGTGCCCTTATCTATTGTTGTTATTTGCTTTGCATTATTGGTTACTTGCATTTTACAAAAAAATTTGAAAAACACAGACAAATTTCATTCGTAGTTGCATTGTTAAAATAACGTTTAATTTTTGGTTTGCATTCATCTCATCTTGTTTTTATTTTCTAAGGGCAACACCCAACTTCACATAAGGTGGAGGATTTTATCACCCCTTCCTTGGCCCACAAATTGCATTTTATCTTAGAGCTTGACTAATAATAATGGTTATACATTTGACTTAAGAGAGTCACGAGCTCACCTATGGCTTAATTTTATCTTGACAAGTTATCTTCTTTGAACAATTTTTTTTGGTGTCTAGGCTACGGTAGAGAAATAATCAGTTATAAATATTATGGTGATTTGTAAATATTATATTGATTATTTCTCTGAAGGTACTTAAACCTTCGGTTGCATTGTTATGGTGGTTCGTGGTGCACCGATAACTCCTGTCTGTTACCTGGCTGAGAACTATCTTGTTGGATTAAGGCAAAATGTGATTATACAATATTGAGTTAGGAGCTACTATAAACAGAAAATTTGTAATTAAGCCCTCGCATTCATTTAATTGCATAGTTTATGCATATTTAAAGAAAAAGAAATCAAAATCCAAAATAAAGAAATTCGTAAATTTGACTTAACTTAGTTTTTAAATCCTTTCTATTGAAATATTTCAATCAAAATCAAAAACCCAAAAAAATGAATTAGTTTTTTTACAAAAACAAAAATTCAAAAAACTCTTTTCATAAACAAAAAAACAAAAGCAAAAATATAGAAAAAAAGCTAAAAAGCCAAAAAAACAAAACAAAAATCAAATTTCTCTTTTAGTAAATATTTTCTTCCTCTAAAAAAATATATAAAAAACAAACAAATTTTCACTTCATTTCATCTTCTAAACATTGTTTCATTCTCTAAACTCGATTCTAACTTCTTTCTCTTCTAACTTTTAATTTTGCATGAGTACTTAGACTCGTGACAGAACAACGAACACTTGGACTTGTAACGCCACAACAAATCGTTTAACTCGAACAGACGATACTCAAACAATGGCGAAAAAGAATGCCCCTCGAACTCTTATGGATAGAATCTTTCTGGATAGAGTTTCTATCCATTCTTGTATCACGTTACAAGCCCCTATGGGTAACCATTTCGAAATTCACTCAAATCATATTGCCATGCTCCCAAAATTTGGCAACTTCGAACACGATGACCCATACATTTTCTTGACAAAATTCGACCAAGTTTGCACAACCATTAAACTCCATCAACTTTTTGATGATGGAACCAAATTTCGATTAATTCCATTTGCTCTTACTGATTATGCTGAAAAATGGTTATATAGCTTACCCTCGAACTCAATTAAAACTTGGGAAGAATTTGTTAAAGTTTTCTTAAAAAAGTTCTACCCCTTAATCCAAAACGAAATTGTCAATTTTCATTAATTTAGGGGTTAACCATTTGGAAATTATTTTGAAATATTTAAAGAGCCGTTGATAAAATGTACACACCATGATTTTGAAAAATGGACCCTATGCCAAATTTTATATGATAGACTTAAAAACAGCTTACGAACCATGTTTGAATCGATGTGCCAAGGCAATTTTCTCATCCAACATCATGATGATGCTTGGCAATTTCTTGAACATTTGGCCAAAAAATTATCCCAATGGGAATGTTCTAATGAAAAATCCTTTTACTCACGATCGAGCGCGCACTCGATGGGATCATCTTTTGCTTTAGAAGCTAAAATCCACGCAACGATTAATAAATTCGATAACGTGTTTCTCATCCAACCAAAAGAAACAAGCATCCCAACCCATATTTTATAAATGTAACGATCTATATCACATAGCCGATCAAGTGCCCTAATAGATCGAACAACTCAATGCTTTCATCAAGGTTAAAAATAATTTATTTTCTCCAACGTACAATCCCGGTTGGAGAAATCATCAAAACTTTGCTTGGAACCAAAATAATCCCAACACAAATTTGGTTCGTCCCAATTTTCAAGCATTTCTAAACAGTTGTTTGAATCCTCCCTTTCAACCCAATCATTTTCAACAAAATTTTGTGCCTCCATCTCAAAATCATCCGCGACATTCTTTTGCTCCCCAAGTCGATAAACGATTGTCTTCTCTTAGAAGAAGTCTTGAAAGTTTGACTAAAGCTACGACTCAAAATCTCCAACCAAAATAGTAATTTGCAAAATTTGTTAACCTCATATATGCAGAATATGAGTCAATCGATTGTGAAACTTGAAATTCAAATGAGTTAATTAGCTATGTCTGTGAGCGAACGTGCACGAGGCGGTCAGCCAATTCCAAATCCCAAAAATCAGAACACGAATTCAAATCAAGCCCACGTTGTTTAAGATAGAAACGTAACACAAATGAATGCTATCACAACTCTACGTTCTGGTAAACAAATCGATAATCAAGTCGTTAGTCTAAACGATTTATCGAAAACCCCTCTAGACACTTCGAAAACAACAAATGATTCTAAACAAAACGTGTAGCCAAACGTCGATTCAAACTCCAATCCATGTTCTTCTTCTACTCAAGTAGACCCTCCTACTAAGTATCAAGTTTCATTTCCACATCGTCTACGACCCCAAGAAACACTCTGACCAAATGGAAAAGATGTTGAAAATTTTCAAACAAGTGAAAATTAACATCCTGCTTCTTGACATCGTTCAACAAGTCCCAACTTATGCTAAATTTCTTAAGGACTTGCTTACTCAAAAACGACACACTCATGTACCCAAGAAATTTTACTTGGCCACCAGACTTAGCGAAGTCTTATCCCAATCAATTCTCGTCAAATACAAAGATCTTGGAAGTCCAACAATCTCGTGCACGATAGGAGACAAAACGATTAACAAATGCTTACTCAATTTGGGTTTGAGTATCAATTTGATTTCTCATTCAGTTTACCAACAACTTGGTTTAGATGAGTGTAAACTGACAAAAGTAACTCTTTAATTTGTCGATAGTTCGATTAAGAAACCCATGAGAGAAATCAAGGACATACACATCAAAATCGATTGATTCATATTCCCCGTCGATTCCATCATTTTGGAGACTCAACCCAGATAATCCAATGAGTCAAATTTCATTGATTTTAAGTCAACCTTTCTTGGCTACTTCGAATGCTCTCACCGATTGTCAAAATGTTTTGATGAAAATCTCTTTTGGAAACTTGACTTTAGATATCAACATTTTCAATCTTGAAAATCAACCAAACGAACCACATGACCAAATGCTAGAAATTAGCTTCATTCAAGAAAATTTTGATTAGCTTTATTCAAGAAAATTTTGATAATGAAATAGTTGACCTCAACAATGAACGCGAGACCGAATACGAACAACTGTTTCAAGATGAGCCTAACGAAATTGAAAATGCGCTTCCGTTTGAACTCCTTACCATTGAATCTGAATTTCAACCGAATTCTTTGATTGAGAAACCCCCGAGGTTGGACTTTAATCCCCTTCCCTATCACCATAAGTACGCATAATTAGGTAACAACGAAACGTTTCCTGTCAGAATCTCTCTCTTGATCAAGAAACTTCCTTACTTTCAATTTTGTCGAAAAACAAATAAGAAATTGGATGGCCGATCACCGATATAAAGGGTATTAGTCCCACTCTTGTTCAACATCGCATCCATTTAATTGACGATGTCAAGCCTATTCATGACGCGCAATGAAGGCTCAACCCAAAAATGAAGGATGCAATTCGTGAAGAAATTCTTAAGCTCTCGATAATGGAATCATTTACCCAATCTCTGATAATTTGTGGGTTAGCCCAATTCATGTCGTGCCTAAAAGGTATGGACTTACCGTTATCAAGAACGACTCAAACGAACTCATTCAATTCGTACTCAAACAGGTTGGCGTGTTTGCATTGATTACCGAAAACTAAATGCTGCAATATGTAAGGATCATTTCCCCTCCCTTTGATCGATCAAATGTTTGAACATTAGCCGGTAACGAATTCTATTGCTTTCTTGATGGTTATTCCGGCTATAACCAAGTTCTAAACGCTCCCAAAGATTAAAAGAAAATTTCTTTCACGTGTCCCTTTGGAACTTTTGCGTATCGACCTATGCCTTTTGGCCTTGGCAATGCTACTACTACATTTCAAAGATTCATGGTCAACACCTTTACCAATATGATCGAACATTTTCTTGAAGTGATTATGGATGATTTTTCTATATTTTGAAACACTTTTTCTGAGTGCTTACACCATCTTGAGTTAGTCCTTAAACGATGCAAAAACAAACACTTAACGTTAAATTAGGAAAAATGTCACTTCATGGTCAAATACGGCATTGCCTTGGACATGTCATTTCAAACAAAGGCATTGAGGTAGATAAAGCAAAATTTGATGTAATTGCAAAACTACCCATTCCCAAATCTGTAAAGACATTCGTTTATTCCTTGGACACGCTGGTTTCTATCGACGTTTTGTGAAGGATTTCGGTGAAATCGCTCAACCTCTTACGCTGTTCTTTGAAAAGACGTTCCATTCGACTTTAATTCTGATTGTGTTTTTGCTTTTCAACATCTCAAAAAAAATTATTTCTGCTCCCATAATTTGCTCTCATAATTGGGATCTTTTTTTAATAATGTGTGATGCTTCCAACTTCACGGTTGGTGCTGTCCTAGGACAACGTATCAACAAGGTCCTTCATGTTATCTACAACGCTAGTATGACTATAAAAGTGGCTCAACTCAATTACACGACCACTGAAATAAAGCTTCTAGCGGTAGTCTTTGCGCTCGAAAAATTCCAATCTTATTTGATTGGCTCACACATTACGGTTTGCACTGACCATTCCACTCTTAGGTACCTTTTTGCTAAAAAAGATGACAAGTCTCGTTCGATCCGTTGGATCCTTTTACTCCAAGAATTTGACCTTACAATCAAAGATAAAAAAGGATCTGACATTGTTATCGCCTATCATCTGTCGCGTCTTCTAAACGCACTATCTCCTTACCGATCAACGAGAACTTTCTTGGTGAGCAACACTTTTCTTTTTCTGTCGATGCATGGTATGCCGACATAGTGAACTAAGGAAACTCCTTCATTTTGATTGAAACAAGATAATATAAATTTCTTTCCCAAGTCAGATACTTCTATTATGATGATCCATACTTTTTTAAATATTGTTTTGACCAAATCATTCGATGTTGCATTCTGGATTGCGAAATCAAAAGTGTTCTATCGTTTTGTCATGATCAAGCGTGCGGTGGACATATCGGTCCTAAGAAAACTACTGAAAAGGCACTTCAATGTGGCTCTTATTGGCCACTTTTTTTAAAGACTCATTCGAATTTTGTAAAACTTTCGATCGCTTCCAAATGGTAGGAAGAATCTCTCAATGAAATATGATACCTTTGAACCCCATCCTTACGATCAAAATCTTTGACGTTTGAGATATTGACTTTATGGGACCGTTTCCAATTCATTCGAACATTTGTACATTCTTCTTGATGTTGATTATGTCTCCAAATGGGTCGAAGCCATTCCATGTAAAAAAATGACCATAGAATTGTTTTGAAATTCCTTAAAGAAAACATCTTTTTGAGGTTTGACACACCTTGCAAATAATAAGCAATAACAGAACTCATTTTTATAATCGATCATATGAAACTCTAATGAAGAAATACTCGATAACCCATAAGTTATCCACTCCATATCATTCTCAAACTCGTGGTCAAGTTGAAGTTTCAAATCGACAAATAAAAAAAAATTGGAGTTGGTCTCAGAAATTGGCTGACATGCTTTGGACTTACCGTACTGCTCTTAAAACTAACCTTGGGATGTCTCCATTTCGTTTAGTTTATGGGAAAGTGTGCCATTTACCTGCTGAAATCGAGTACAAAGCATTTTGGGTAGTGGAGAACTTAAATTTCGAACTCGCTAAAGCTAGCGAAAGCCGAAAATTACAACTCAACAAACTAGAAGAACTTAGGAATGACACATATGAAAACAAAAAGAATTACAAAAAAACAAAACTTTTCATGACAAGCCAATCCTAAGAAAAATGGTTTCGCTAAATAAAAAATTTCTTTTGTATGACTCTAGACTTCACTTATTCCCTAGGAAATTAAAATCAAGATGGACAGGACCATTTGTGGTTCGAACTGTTTTTCTACACGGTGCAATTGGAATACAAAACCCTAGGAATGGAACAATCTTCAAAGTCAATGGTCATCGCTTGAAACCATACTTGGAATTGCCAAGTAATCAAAAGGAGGAGCTCATGATTCTTCATGAGCCATTCTACATCTATTAAGAAGGGTTTACCCTCTCTTCAAAATATGCACATATTTTTCCCTTTTGCACTCAGTATATCATGCTCTATGGGGACATAGTCAAAATTAAGTGTGTGGGTGGGGGGGGAGTTTCATCTTCATTTTTTGATTTTCCATGTTTTTTTTGCATTTTTCTTTCCCAAACTCAAAACTAAAAAAACTAAAAATTCCAAAATGAATTTTCTTTTTTGCATATTGATTTACTTTTGAAGAAACACTATAGGATGAGTATATATTTTTGGTTATTAAGTTGAAATTTTGAAAATTATTTGTCTCAACAAAATTAAAATTAAAATTTGATTACAAGAAACTATAGTTTAAATAATATATAGGAAGGTTCATTGGGTGTTAATTATAAAGTATATCCTAATTGAAAATCTTTGTTTAAAAGAATGGTTGATTTAAAGTAAATGTGATAACTTCTTTGATCTTCTAAGTTAAGTAATGCTAAGATGATTTTGCAAAACTCTCTCTCTCTCTCTCTCTCTCTCTCTTCATAAAAAAACAAACATTAAAGAAAAAATGGTTTTTGTGAAAATAAAAAACACCTAAAGTTGTGTTCACATGCAAATGTGTACACTCGAATGCTCTATACCCTTCTCATGTAATCCCGAAAGGAAATGTATGATCGGTATATTTGGCCTCAGTTTATCCGAGTTAAATGTATGTAAATAGATTAAATAAAAATTACCACCTAGAGTCATGTGTTCATATGCAAGTGTGTACATTCACCACCCACTGTGCTCTTCTCACGTAAGTCCAACTGCAGTGTAGGATTGGTATATCTGGCCTTATTTTATCCGAGTTAGTTGTGTAGATAATTATAATGTTAATACTTTTCAAAAATGGAGAGAGCAAGCAATTGAAATTCAAGCACTATTTTCACATAGTTCATTTGACTTGTTATTTAATAGAAATAAAAATATCACTTTGCAAAACTTTGATGATTAACTAAGGATCCATTTCATAGTTGTACTGTATTATCAGCCGTAACAACTAGCCAAACTCGAGTCTAATTATGATGATAACTTAATTTTTATTGGATGGTTTGATGAGCAAAATGACTAAAATTTCATGATGATGACCGAAATTTGTATTTAATTTATTCGTGTCAACTTAAAAGTGAACTCTTCATTTTTAAATACTTTCAAAAACTGGAATTCATTTCTTTGTAAATAAATCTTGCATTTAGAATTATTTTATGTTGCATTTGATTTTTGTAGGTAGTATCTTATGAAAACCCTCACGAGAAAACACTCGTCCTACCAAGGACACCTAAAGGTTTAACGGTTTATTGCATATGATCAATGCAATCGTGTTTCCTATGAAAACAGATTTATCTTAGTTTTAGTTTATTCGATGATGAATAAAAAGATAAATGTGGGGGTATTTGATGTGCACGTAAATGTGCATATGTTTACTTCCATGTTTAATCTACTTTTCTTTCAAATAAATGCCATAGTTGAGTACTTTTACATTTTTAAAACCAAAATTCAAAAATGCTTTCAAGTCATCATTCATGCATCAATTTGGAGATTAAATAGTAATCTTATACATGTATTAATTTGAGAATATTCATTTGCACATTTTATTTGTAGGAATTTGGTTGGAAGTATGAAGGAGCTTTCATGTAAATATGCATGCACAAGGTTGGAAACAAAAGAATGAAGAAATGAATCAATTCATGCAACATGGAGGACCCCACCTACCCACTTGCCTTGATCTACAATTATGAGCTAATGCACATGTTAGTGGAGATTAAAGTTACATTCATACTTAGTGGAGGATTAATTAGAAGCTAATGATAACTTGGTGGCTGCACTTCCTAAGTTGTATTTTGGGTAGCTCTCCAAAAAATATAGATTAGGGTTTGGCTTGTATAAATACTCATCTTATGTTCATGCAATGAGTTTTTAAGTTTTTACAATTTCTTATCGTGCAAGTTGTAGCTTCAAATTAAAAGAGAAATAAAAATGGCTTCCTCGGCCTCTTCTTCTTTTACTTGCTTTTCTTTCATGCTTTCATGTTCTTTATGCTTATTTTCATTTATATGCTCTCTTTTCTTTCATGTTAGTAGTATAGTTTTATTTTTATGCAAGTAGTTAGTTCATTTTTGTTTTACTTGGTTTGCACTTTCCTTTAATTTTCTATATTGAAATTTACATGTGTTGAATTGATATCACAAATGAGTAGCTTAACCCTTTCAATTTTGGGTAATAAATCTTTTCTAAAATTATATAAATTCAACATATTGTATGATTTATGATCTCTTTTATGCTTCATGAAAAGTTACTTTATGATGTAAGTTTATTAGTGAATTTGATAGTCTATGTTGTTATCACAAATATGCTATTCTTATTCAAACATAAATATAATTTATATCATTGACTAACTAAGTGATTTTTGATTGTGAGATTAAAGTAGAATCAAAATTTGATGATCTATCTTACTAAATACAATAGTAAATAGATCATACTTAAAATAGCTTTTGTTTTGACTTCACTTTTACTACAATTGATAAATGCTTTCATGTGTTATATTATAGTTTGATAGTTTAACTTATGTTAGTTAATAACATAAATAGACCATATTTATGATAAGTACATCACTAATTCCACTTAAGATCAAAATAGATAGATCATAGATTGTTTTTGTGTTGTTTTATGTAAAAATATGATAGTGGATTTGCTTATAAATTGTTTTCTAATCTCATATATTCAATCACTTTTGTTCTAGCTAGTTATATATTTTTATTAGCTTAAAACAACCTCAAGTTTGGTTTAATTTTATCGAGTAGAATTTTTAAATCATTTCAACTCCCTGCGGATCGATCCATACTCGCTATGTACTAAAATTGTATGTCGTGCACTTGCGGTTATTTTTATTTCTATTTTTCGACGATTTTCTAACCAATAGAAAAACCTTCGATTCAATAAGTTTTTGGCGCCATTGTCGGGGAATAGACCTGATTTTTAGTTTTTCTCTTCAAATTATTTTTTGTTTGATTTTTGTGTATTAATTTTGTTTGTTGAATTGCATTTTTTTATAAATAAATTTTTTTGTTGTGTGTTTGTTATGTGATTTGTTTTTTCATTTCATTTGAGGGCTTGTTGTTTTTCTATTTTGCATTTGCATTTCTATTAAAAAAACATATGCACTTTCAAAAAAAATTCTTTTATTTCCTTTTCATTTACAATTTGCATTTCATTTTCTTTACATATTTTCATTTTCTTTACAATTTGCATTTTCAATTTACAATTTTCAACTTCACTGTGCATATTTCACCTTACTGTGCATATTTTACCCCACTTCTATACACTACCATCACCCTGCACACCATCAATTCACTTCCTCTCTGCATTTTCACACAGCAGCCTGCCACGAAGCTTTAACATCATCCAAACCATACTCCTACACTTGCAGTGATACACAAACTGCTGCCATACCATCACTACACATTATACAACTCTGTTAAATCACCACCAACCTATGCTGTTACCAAAACAATATCTCAACACATCCCTCTGCCACTCCTTCTCTAACCAATACAACATACCACAAACTGACCCTAAACTACTACTTCACTAACCACTCTCCCATCATAGCAATTGCTTCACCACACTGCTCCTTGCTCTTCTTTAACCTGACCCGTTACATTTGCACATATATCGTCAGCCAGCATACTTGCCTTCATATCCACATATCAGTACACAAGCTGCCTGTCACCACATATCCACAAACTTCCGGCACATATTATCTTGCTTGCTGCCTTCTCACCATCATCCACATCCACTTCACAACAGCAACATCAACTTCCAACAATAGCCAACCACCAAAGCATAACATTTCCTGCTGCTATCTTGCTGTACAACTACATCAAAAACCACATCAAAACTCGATATGTCAGAAACCACATATAAACAATCTGAAACTCCATACATCATCCTGCCAACCATTCACATCAACATTCCGTACATCAAACTGAGAATACACATCAAAACTCCATACATCAGAAATCACATCAAAACAACACATTGCAAACCATTTACCAGCCTACATCACCAGAGAAACAACAACATGCCATCTACCCACTATGCATACAACTGTGCATATACATACATACCTCTCTGCTTTGCCACCTGCATTCAGCAACTCTGGTTCTGTGCATATATCATAAGCCGTTTCACTTCTCTTTTACAAACTATCACATACAACATACCATTTTACCTCTATTTTTACTGCCTTTGTGCATACGGTCGTACATCAACCTTCCCTGAACCCCCTAACTGCTACACCGATCACCCCACTTCAATTTCCATCTTACTGTCACAACATACCTCTGCCATACCTCTGCTACATCATCATACTTCATATACTAATAAACTGAATCATTGCATAACAACATTAGACTTCTGCCATACTCACTTCAACCACCCTCCCTGCACATTTCTATGCATCAAATCCACAACCGTCAACTGCATACTTCAACTAATACTTCACACTTGCCATACCTTCACACTCCATATACATCAACTTCTTAATCCCCCGCTACTGTCATCAAATTGCCACAACCACTGCTACCCTACATAACCTCATGCTGCTTCAAGCCTCTTCACACCATCAATATATTAACTGCCTCAACACTATCATACCCCTGACATTAATCCCTATCTTCTACCTCAACCCTTAACTTCTGACCATCATCCTTCTATCCCACAATCCTCATTACAACAACATTTCTACATCACATTACCACATCCTTGTAATTTCATCCGCCCTGCACCATACAAACAACCAAATCTCCTGCCTTCCGTCTACGGAGCAAACTCTAGCTGCTCCACTGCCCCAACATCATTTCAGCAAACCGCAACCCATCCACGAACCAAAGCTTCAAATTACCAAACCTAAATCTTCCTTCAAATCACATCGCCCAATCGGCAATCCTCCAGAACAAACAACCCATGCAAATGTCGACCTCTAAAAGAAATCGCCCTCCCCAAATTGCCTTCACAAAATCGACCGACCCAAACAAAAGAGCAATTGCATCTCCGCCACCGAAACAGCAGCATCACTTAGAGCCGTCGCCAATGTCCTTTTGTTTTTTTCCTATGATTTTTTTCTCATCCTGTAACAACTCAAAATTTAACCCTTAATAATTAATTTGTTAATTAAATAAATAATAAAATAACTTTGTGAAATTATCATAATTGACCTACGAGAGTTGCACCATTGTGTTCATGGTAATTTTTTGGTTAATTTCCATATATAGAACATCAGAATCCGAGTTAATATGAACAAAGAACGAAATAATCAAAGAAACGATATATATTTTATATATATATATATATATACATATATATATATACATACATATATATATATACATATATATATATATATGACCTGGGCAAGGGGGCGGTCGACTGCCTGGTCGACCCGCCTTGCCTTTTGGCAAGCAAAAGAACGTTCGTTCGAATGATTCAGCAACAGTCGAACACATATTTTGCATTGTTTAGACTGATTTGGTCCTTCCATTCATGCATCCAATGACCCTTATTCACACTATGATGTGGTTGCATCCTCTTCAATCCCCAAATCCAACAATCTGAGATTCACTTCTACCCCTATAAATAGAACACTAGACCTAACACCTTTTCTCATTCTAAGATTTTCTTCAATTGGGTTCACCTATTCAGAAAGGACCTTAAGCGGGATAATTTTCCAAGGTGGAAATTGTTTTAAATAAAAATATTTAACAACCCCAAGTGGATCCGTGAAGGCCTAAAGTGAAGTGCTAAGGATTGGAGGCGAGTGATTGTAATTATTTTAAATTTATTAAAGTAATTTAAAATAGGGTTTTCAATAGTTGTAGTTTTACTATGATTTTTGGAGTAACATTTATAGTAATTTATTTACAGTTTTTAGAATTATTTTCAGTCTATTTCTTCTAGCTAATCTTTTCAATTAATTTCAGTTTATTTCTAGCTTTTCCATTTATTTACAGTATTTTAGTTAATTTACTATTATTTATGCATTATTTACATCTTCTTCTTGCGCCTTGGATTTCCTTCTATTTTCAGTTTTCTTTTATTTCTCCTTCTTTGCGTATGGATTAGAATAGAATTAACGCGAAATTAGATTAGATTATATGAAATCTATAACAGTCTGATATTTTCAACCATTCGCATCCGCACATGTCGGACTTGATTTGTTCGAAATACCGCGTTGTAAATAAAATTTGGCAAATCTCAGAATATACAGTAAATAAATAATCATAGAATCACAGACACAGAATCAGAATACTCGCAGCGGAATTTAAGAATAACTTAGTGGTTTATGAAGCCACTATCAATAGTCTCAAACAAGTATAAAGTACATAGTCTTAAACCAAATATAGTTCGAAATCTCCACAGAAAATCTCAATATTAGATTGTCTTGATTACAAAGCCTAATAAGAACTGAACAGAAACTTGGCGGCAGCTTGAAAAGAGATGATCAGCAAAAGTACAAGCTCCGGAGGTGAAGTCTGAACTGAAACTCAGGCTGACCCGAGCGTAAAATAAAACATAAACACTTGAGTCGAGACATACATACTTATACAGTGTAAGCTAATTCAAATGTACTGTAATATAAAGCAGGTAACTTAAAGGATGCTTGGGACCGTCCATCCTCTAAGAATCCATTAAACTATTTACTATGTAGTAATAATTTCGCTATTATAATAGTGTTTATTAGTAAAATAAACTTACTTTAAAATAGCGTTAAGGAGTGATCCAATATTCCCCTTAACACGTAATAGTGCCAATAGTCTATACAGTACCGTAATGCCTCCTAATCGGGAGGCTACCAGAGGATACTCCATAGGTACGACACAAATCAAACTCGTATGAGGCTCGTTAGGGTAGGTGACACGACACAACTAGGCAATGTCAGGGTAGATATACCAATTACGCTTCCGGACCGGTGGAAACGCGTAGCTGCTACTACCGTCCACCTCGAACAACACTGCCAAATCAAAGGTGTGCACCAAACAATCACAAAGTAATAGAATGACATACGAAGAAGTGCGTCCGATCAAAGGTGCTACCTCATTAGTCCGTCGATCGCTCCTATTTTAGCCACCATATGTCAACTCACGGGATTCGGGTCCATGTATTTACCTCAAGGGAAACGTCACCACCATCCTACTTCATTCTGGAATCTCCACCACGTACACGGTTGTCAAAGTGGTTTTCGGTATCGACAAAGAGTGCCCGTATCTGATACCGGTCTCTTTGCCAACCAATCGTTATTATTACCCATGGTTATAAATTTTAAAAATAGTTTATATTTAAATCAAAATACTTCATTTTAACTTTCAAAACTGAAGTTATTATATTTTCAAATCAAATATTCAAAAATCTCATTTGAGCCAACGGCAACGCTTAACAAGTGCTACTGTAACCCTTTTATTTATTCGGGTTTAGTTTTAAATTTCACAACCACAGCACTTACCAAGTACTGCAGTAGCCTTTAATTAATTTTAGCCTTTAGTTCATTTGCATCAACTACGGCACTTACAAAGTGCGGTAATATCCCTTACAACAGTATTTAAGTAAATTCAATTTTTGACTTAAATATAAATTTATCAATAATTAAACGTAATTTAACCAATTTAACTTATAAAATCGTATTTCCACTTTTAAAATAGTCATTTAAATTTATCAAAATTTATGATTTATATCAGGTAATTTCACAAATAAATATCAGCTTCTTAAGGCTTCACTTATTAAAGTCAAATCAAATTGTCTATTCTTTGCATTCAAAATTTACTTAATAATTAAATTTGATTTATTATTCCAAAATATAACTATTTTTCAATTTATTCCTTAACTTACCCATTTTCTTAAACTAAACTCCACTTCTCCTAAGTTTAGTTATATTCAAAATTTTATCTTATGTATTTATTTTATTAGCCATTTAATATAAAATTTGTTTTTTAAATAACACCTTATTTATCCATTTAAATTCAATTACATCAAATGCATTATACTTTATTTACTTAACTTGAATTTCATTCCTTTACAAAAATCAATTTTCAAAACAAATTTATATTCCACATTCCAACTTACCCATTTACTTCTTTATATATATATAACTTGAATAAATCACTAAAAATCATTTTAATTCAATTTAAATCAAAATAATACTATACCAATTTAAATTACTTAAATTTTTCCAGAAAAATATATATATATAAAACCAAGGGTCTGTATAATGTTTTCTATCTAGGTCAAGTGGTATGGATAATATATCATTTCAATCCGTAATTTACAAAGAAAAATCCGAGTTCTATCATTTCAAACCCGCAATCCCAAGTTAAATAAATAACTAAATAGATAAATAGATATCGTTCAGGCCTATCATTTCATCCCCTAATGAATTAATTCTACAAGGAACTTGCAGTGATAAACAGTAAATAAATAAATAGTATAACGGCTTAAATATAACAGTATAAAATATGACTGATTATGTGTCAAATTAATAACAGGGTTTTTAATATCATAAATTTATATCGCAAGCAAGAAAATAAAATATAAATATTCTACAATTATGCTTGTTATTAATTTACAGATCTATAAGTACGTTTGTGTGGTGAGAATACTCACCTCTATGCTGCTGAAGATTAGATTCAAAATTACGATAACCACACCGAAACAGCATAGAAAGCACGATCAAATATTGAAAGATGAGACAAACTGATTTCAATCTTGAAACAAGATAAATAAATAAAACTGAGTACGCGAATTCCAATTACGGACAAAGTAAATTTTTAAATAAAACAAAATTAGAACGAGTTAAAATAAAATGAAAATTGACTCAAATTGCTCGACCACTCCACCGCACGACTTGACCCATTAAAACAAAAGCTCAGCCTGCTCATTTATTATTTTCAAATCAAAATTTACAAAATAAATTTATACTCTATTTTTTTACCCTTTTTACAAAATATTATGACGTGTTAAAAAAAGGTGGCAAATCTTATGTGGGCAACATGCAATTCACGGCAGTGATACATAAAGGTGGCGCATGCAATATTTATTTATTATATATTTTTTTTCTTTTTTTCTTTTATTTTCTTTTTTTCTCTGTTAGGAAACAAGTAAAATATAAAAATCTCCAAATCAAAACAACTTTATACTGTTCTTACATATATCATATATCCTCATACGTAATGTTTCTAAGTTTTAAAACACAGGTGACCAACAAAAAAACGCGTATGGTCTGGAAATACTTCTTCCCTGAACACTCGCGTAAACAAAGCAGCGAAATTATCTGAAATTTTTTAGGCTGGGCTAACCTTAGGTGGCGTACGCCTTTTATATTATATTTTTTTTCTTCAAACTGAAGTGCGCCTATACTTAAACAAGTACGTAGTGATACAATACACAGGTGGCGATAAGATAAATATTCAAGTGCTAGGGTAAAACTGCATCAGAGATGCTTGGCAATGCACAGCCAGATCAGAGAGGAGGGGAAGGAAGTTAGGCGTTTGTCATGCAGTGAAGCAGTTTGAACAGAACAATAGAAAAAAACAAAAGAAGGAAATAAAGCTGTAGCCATTACCTGATGCTACTGATTCTCATGCACGCAAGGAAGAAGAGGAGAAACCAAATGCAGTGAATGATGGAATTTTTCGTGCACTCGATTTATATATATAATATAGGGTGCGCAAATCAAGGGAGGAAATTTTTTTGGTAAACATTCATACGTGTTAAATTAAGGAAGGAAATGCGTTGATTTGATTGGAGCAATATTTGTAGTGGATATAAATTTTAATCAGTGGAGATTGCGTGAATTAAGGGGAAAGAAACGGCAAGCACAATATGTTTAAACGGTAAGGAACATGAAATTTTGAACGTGTATAATTTAAAAGATGGAAACTTGCGGTGATTGAGATAAAACAATAGGCAAGCAAGGATTTTGCGTTGTTTGAAAATAAGAAACGGTAAGAATTTATTTGGCAAGCATTTGTACTCGTTTGAAATTATTAAGAAGAGAATGCGTTGATTAATAAAAAGAAACGGCAAGAATTTATTGGAGCAAATAATTGTATTGGGTATGAATTAATCAGCGAAAGAATATGGTAAGCAATTATATTTCTTTGAAACGGATAAGGAAATTTGAAAATTTTTTGCACGTTTAATAATTTAGCAGAAAATTATGCGTTTGATATCGGTGGGAAAGGGAAAACGACAAGTAATAGATTTTATTTCGGTAGGCTTTGCAATTTCAAATATTTTATGTGTGAACTTCAGGTTGCTAAAGTGAGAAAGCACAAATTAATGCGTGCGTAATTTAAGGCAAACACGGATTAAAAAATTTTGAACGCTAAAGGAAAAATGATTTCTTTCATTATCAAAGGGGTGCGCGGGTTAATATTTAAATAGGAAAGTTTTGCATATGTTTGCGGGAATTTAGGTGAAATAAAATAGCAAAGAATAATTTATAAATCGTCAGAGGAAATTTCGAAGATTTTATGCCATAGCTACACGCGACTCAAAGGAAATACGTGAATTTTTTTTGAACGCGTTTTATAAATAAAAATTTCCGTTGATTTGGGAACAATGGTAAGGAAAATAAGTTGATTTTCAGAACGTTAAAGTAAGTAAATGATCTCTTTATTATCAACGGGTGTGTGGTTTTATTCAAAGAAGAAATTTTGCGTTGTAAGAAATATTTGATAAAGTGTAATCCGAAAATAAAGGAGGAAGTAAATTTGCGTTTGCACGAAAATTTGCCTTGATTGAATGAGGCGCGGCCAGCAGTAATTAATTTTGAATGATTGAATTTGGAAGGCCATTGCTAAAACAAAGATTGCATACCATATTTAAATGATTTATGAAAAAGAAACGTGTTATATAAAAAAATTCTTATTAAAGAAACTTGCGTTGATTTATACAAAGAAATGGCCAGGACTACTTGGCAAAAATTTGTACTTGTTTAAAAATTTGGAAGTAAATGCATTGATAAACTTTTCTTTCCTTTTTGAAAACGCAAAAATAAGATAAAGAGGGAAGGCGTTCATAAAGGAGGCAAGAATTTATTTGAAACAAAATGGGATGCAATATAATTTTGAACGTGAGTTTTGAATTCTAGAGAAGTTGTGTGATTTAAGCCAAAGAAAATATGGCTAGAAATAATATTCGTTTACCACTTAGAATTTTACGCCTACTGTTTAATTTATCCATTTATAGCTAAGGTAAAAATTAAAAATGCGTACTACAGATGCAACATTTTATGCCCAAATTTAAAACGAAAATAACGTTTTTTACATTTATACGTTTAAAGTGTATCCATTAAATACATACTATTTATATCACCAAATTAATCAAAACGGGTATAAATGTGCAAATTAAAACGTGCCTTTTTTATAAAGCTTATTTATACACAATATTTTTTCCAAGTTTTATTGCTTGAATAAAACATGATTTTGATTAAAATTTAGTTATTTACCATTTCAACAAAATAAACCAAATTTCCAATTAAAGTAAATCCTTAACCAAAGTCAAAATTTCAGAAATCTTATCCTTTAATTGAAATTTGGGCAATGTTTTAATCGAATTCAAATTTTAGATTTTTATATAATAAACCCCCAAAGTATTATAATTAAAAGAATGAAATATTTGTTAAAATTTTGGGCGGTTACACTCTCCCCCACTTAGAATTTTTCGTACTCGAAAACGAAGAAGGTAGAGGAATGGAAACAACCTGAAAGAAAACTAAATTGAAACTCAAAATAGAATCATTAATCTAAACCATGCAAATTAAATTTTAAATTAATAATTGATTTCATATATTTAATTTCACTCAAGTTATATTTAACTATTTCAAATTTCATTACTTCATCTTCCAATTATCTTAAAATAAAAATTTCTAAAATCATAAGCTTGAAAATCATTTTTTATACTTAAAAATATGTTCAATAAATTAATATCTTTTTTATTCCTAATTATAACTAAATTTATTTCTCTCAATATATTTTTATCATCTATGTTAAATATGTTTACACCAACCACAACTGCTTAAATTTATTCTTAGTTCCTTTAACATTATATTGTAAATTATTCCATTACCTTTGTTAATCGTTTTATAACTAGAATTTAAGTGTATAACATTTATTATAACCACTCAAATTTTATTTATAAAATCTTTTTATATTGTATATTATCCAATTACATTGTTAACTTCTGAAAATCAAGGTAAGTTATATTGAAATGAAATTGAGTATTATACAAATAGAACTTTCAAATTCAATTATCTCAAGTTGGAATCATCTATTGAAAATTTTGATTTTCTTTTTTTTTATAATTGAAATTATTCCTCAAGATAAAATTTAAGAATTAAATTTCTGATTCCCTTCAAACCATTTAGAGATAAATAAATATATGTAAATAATATGTCGAGTTAAATTTAAATCATATATCTATATATTATAAATCAAGTCATATTTTAGAGATTCAAATCAATTAAATTCTCAAGGTAACACTGTAGCCAGACTGCAGAATGGTCTCTTCACTTTGAAACTCGAAAATGAATGTCGAAGATGTTGCAGTCATCACCGAAATTATTTCCTAGCGACAAAGAGAAGAGCACTGATTTTTAAACCTTTAAAATTCTTTAGAAACAAATTTCTATTCGAAAATAATTTAAATAATATATCCTTTTAAAACTCTAAACACAAGGTTTAAAACCATTAGGAATTGAATTCTCAACTTCTAGTTTTAAATTCATTTCTGTTTCCAAATTAATTTATAACCATTGTTTATAGTTCAATTATTTATATGAGACAAAACCCATGGATTACAAAACCATAAATAAAATCAAAGACTATTATCTCTTGACAACTAGTTAAATTAATTATAAAAATTCTGAAAATTATACTTATATATATAATATTAGGTTTTTTTTTAAACATAGGAATAAATTGTTCAAAACAAGGATAGAGATTCAAATTTGATGGACTCAAATCAAAGAGAACTTTGATTTAAAGATAAGTTGGAAATCAGAAGATCCGACGATTAAATAACAGAATAAGGAACTGGATAAGTTTATATAAATCGTGGGCAACCTTAACCGGGTCAACCGTGACTTACAGAGTAAGATCGATATGGATTTTTCTGGGGTAAATCTACATTTGAACTGAAGAGATAGACTATGGAATAACCAAAGATACTAGCATCAAAACCGAGGATAAATATAAATCTCTGGTGCAATGATAATTGTAAAGGAGTTTCACTCCTTTATTAGAATATTGGCGAGACCGCCAATTCACTATAAAGATCATCCGAAGTGGAGTTATGGGATACTCCCGAATCGAAAGAAGATGAATAGTAAGGGACACTAATGAACTTTGGAACCGCATGGAACGTTCCAAAATTCGAAAAGGAAGAGATTCAAGCTCGAATGAAAGTGATTCTGTTAATCAAATTTACCATATATTCTAAGTTTTGCCAAGAGCCAAAGCTCTGATACCAAATGTAACAGCCCGATATTTTCAACCATTCGCATCCGCACATGTCGAACTTAAATTGTTCGAAACACCGCGTTGTAAATAAAATTTGGCAAATATCAGAATATACAGTAAATAAATAATCATAGACACAGAATCAAAATACTCACAGCGGAATTTAAGAATAACTTAGTGGTTCATGAAGCCACTATCAATAAAAGTATAAAGTACATAGTCTTAAACCAAATTTAGTTTGAAATCTCCACAGAAAATCTCAATATTTGATTGTCTTCATTACAAAGCCTAATGAGAACTGAACAGAAACTTGACGGCAGCTTGAAAAGAGATTATCAGCAAAAGTCCAAGCTCCGGAGGTGAAGTCTGAACTGAAACTCAGGCTGACCCGAGCGTAAAATAAAACATAAACACTCGAGTCAGGACATACATACTTATACAGTGTAAGCTAATTCAAGTGTACTGTAATATAAAGCACGTAACTTAAAGGATGCTTGGGACCGCCCATCCTCTAAGGATCCGTTAAACTATTTACTATGTAGTAATAATTTTGCTATTATAATAGTGTCTATTAGTAAATAAACTTACTTTAAAATAGCGTTAAGGAGTGACCCGATATTCCCCTTAACACGTAATAGTGCTAGTAGTCTATACAGTACCGCAATACCTCCTGATCGGGAGGCTACCAGAGGATACACCATAGGTACGACACAAATCAAACTCGTATGAGGCTCGCTAGGGCAGGTGACACGGCACAACTAGGCAATGCCAGGGTAGATATACCAATTACGCTTCCGGACCGGTGGAAACGCGTAGCTGCTACTACCTCCCACCTCGAACAACACTCCCAAATCAAAGGTGCGCACCAAACAATCACAAAGTAATAGAATGGCATACGAAGAAGTGCGTCCGATCATAGGTGCTACCTCATTAGTCCGTCGATCGTTCCTGTTTTAGCCACCTTATGCCAACTCACGGGATTCGGGTCCATATATTTACCTCAAAGGAAACATCACCACCATCCTACTTCATTCTGGAATCTCCACCGCGTACACGGTTGTCAAAGTGGTTTTGGGTATCGACAGTGAGTATGTCCTTATCTGATCCCAGTCTCTTTGCCAACCGATCGTTATTATTACCCGTGGTTATAAATTTCAAAAATAGTTTATATTTAAATCAAAATACTTCATTTTAACTTTCAAAACTGAAGTTATTATATTTTCAAATCAAATATTCAAAAATCTCATTTGAGCCAACGGCAACGCTTAACAAGTGCTACTGTAACCCTTTTATTTATTCGGGTTTAGTTTTAAATTTCACAACCACAGCACTTACCAAGTACTGCAGTAGCCTTTAATTAATTTTAGCCTTTAGTTCATTTGCATCTACTACGGCACTTACAAAGTGCGGTAATATCCCTTACAACAGTATTTAAGTAAATTAAAATTTTGACTTAAATATAAATTTAACAATAATTAAACTTAAATTTAACCAATTTAACTTATAAAATCATATTTCCACTTTTAAAATAGTCATTTAAATTTCTCAAAATTTATGATTTGTATCAGGTAAATTTCACAAATAAATATCAACTTCTTAAGGCTTCACTTATTAAAGTCAAATCAAATTGTCTATTCTTTGCATTCAAAATTTACTTAATAATTAAATTTGATTTATTATTCCAAAATATAACTATTTTTCAATTTATTCCTTAACTTACCCATTTTCTTAAACTAAACTTCACTTCTCCTAAGTTTAGTTATATTCAAAATTTTATCTTATGTATTTATTTTATTAGCCATTGAATATTTTTTTTTAAATAACACCTTATTTAACCATTTAAATTCAATTACATCAAATGTATTATACTTTATTTACTTAACTTGAATTTCATTCCTTTACAAAAATCAATTTCCAAAACAAATTTATATTCCACATTCCAACTTACCCATTTATTTCTTTATATATATATATAACTTGTATAAATCACTAAAAATCATTTTAATTCGATTTAAGTCAAAATAATATTATACCGATTTTAATTACTTAAATTTTTCCAATATATATATATATATATAACCACGGGTCTGTATAATGTTTTCTACCCAGGTCAAGTGGTACGGATAATATAACATTTCAATCTGTAATTTACAAAGAAAAATCCAGGTTCTATCATTTCAAACCCGCATTCCCAAGTTAAATAAATAACTAAATAAATAAATAGATATCGTTCAGGCCTATCATTTCAGCCCATAATGATTTAATTCTACAGGGAACTTGCAGTGATAAACAGTAAATAAATAAATAGTATAACAGCTTAAATATAACAGTATAAAATATGGCTTATGATGTTTCAAATTAATAATAGGGTTTTTGACATCATAAATTTCTATCGTAGGCAAGAAAATAAAATATAAATATTCTATAATTACACTTGTTATTAATTTACGGATCTATAAGTACGTTTGTCTGGTGAGAATACTCACCTCTATGCCGTTGAAGATTAGATTCAAAACTACGATAACCACATCGAAACAGCGTAGAAAGCACGATCAAATATTGGAAGATGAGACAAACTGATTTCGATCTTGAAACAAGATAAATAAATAAAACCGAGTACGCGAATTCCAATTACGGACAAAGCAAATTTTTAAATAAAACAAAATTGGAACGAGCTAAAATAAAATGAACATTGACTCAAATTGCTCGACCACTCCACCGCACGACTTGACCCATTAAAAAAAAGCTCAGCCTGCCCAATTATTTTTTCCAAATCAAAATTTACAATTTAAATTTATACTCTATTTTTTTACACTTTTTACAAAAAATTATGACGTGTTAATAAAAGGGTGGCAAATCTTATGTGGGCAACATGCAATTCACGACAGTGATACATAAAGGTGGCGCATGCAATATTTATTTATTATATATATTTTTATTTTTTTCTTTTTCTTTTTTTTCTTTTCTTTTTTCTCTGTTAGGAAACAAGTAAAATATCAAAATCACCAAATCAAAACAACTTTATACCGTTCTTACATATATCATATATCCTCATACGTAATGTTTCTAAGTTTTAAAACACAAGTGGCCAACAAAAAAACGCTTACGGTCTGGAAATACTTCTTCCCTGAACACTCATGTAAACAAAGCAGTGGAATTATCTGAAAAATTTTAGGCTGGGCTAACCTTAGGTGGCGTACGCCTTTTATATTATATTATTTTTCTTTAAACTGAAATGCGCCTATACTCAAACAAGTATGCAGTGATACAATACATAGGTGACGATAAGATAAATATTCAAGTGCTAGGCGAAAAATGCATCAGAGATGCTCGGCAATGCACGACCAGATCGGAGAGGAGGGGAAGGAAGTTAGGCGTTTGTCATGCGGTGGAGCAGTTTGAACAGAACAATGGAAAAAAACAAAAGAAGGAAATAACGTTGTAGCCATTACCTGATGCTACTGATTTTCATGCACGCAAGGAAGAAGAGGAGAAACCAAATGCAGTGAATGATGGAATTTTTCGTGCACTCGATTTATATATATAGCATAGGGTGCGAAAATCAAGGGGGGAAATTTTTTTTGGTAAACATTCGTACGTGTTCAATTAAGGAAGGAAATGCGTTGATTTGAATGGAGCTGTGACAGCCCGCAAATCCGTACCCCTTGAATCAACACTATTCTACCTCTATTAACTCAAGTGGCACAGAATTACGAACCATTAGGGTTAAAGAAGAAGAGATAGAAGAAGAAGAAGCTAAACAATATCAGAATCTCACAGTCGCAGCGGTATAAAATATAATATTTAACTTTACACAAAATGAAATCTATAACTGTTTTATTCATCACATCATCAGCGTATCTCATACATCAAATTACCAATCAGACATACCATACAATCACAGCAGCGGATATAGATATACAAATACGAATGATACGTCTCGGACTCCAGCTCCTCTCCTGCTCCGAAGCATCCTGTCATGTACATATAATTCTCGGTCTGACCCGAGCATTATAATGAAATAACACCTGAGTCAGTCTGGAATACCAGCTGATAATAACAGTGCATCCAACTTGATTATTAAAGTTTCAGAAATCCTTTGAAACAACAGCATCTCGTAAGACCACGTCACAAATAAACATGTCGGGTTTTTACCTTACGATAGCTAAAACACTTTTTATAGAAATCCTCTTATATTATAATAGGGTCTATATACAAATACTTATAAAATAGCCGAAATTGTTACATGATTAAATTCCAGCTACTAGCCACAAAGGTGGGTAATACAAACAAAACTCGTACCAGGCTCGTAGGGTGAATGGATTTCCATCAATAGCGGGCTACTGGGGTACCGCCCATCACAGTACCTGGCCTAGATCAGAGTACCGAGGAGTACGCCCGCTCCCCTGCAACACAAGGCCGGAACCATTCCTTACTGAACAGTCCCGGACAAGATAACCCCGTGGTTGGCGCGACCAACCACCCACTAAGCCGAATATAAAGGGACATCTAGACAGGGGAAAATCTTGTCCTGCTTGGGCATGACCCACCTAACCTTGCTGCACCTCCCCTGTTTTAGCCATTCCCGGTTGATGAGGCTTGAGGTTAAACGTTACCTTTTAAGAACGCATCACTTAGAATGCTCATCGTCCACCTGACGATGTTCTGAAAGCATTCGTCCATACAAATCCGTCCCGGGTTCGAACGGAACCGAAGGCACTACTTCTACTACATCCATTTTGGAAATATCCTCAGGATTAGTAGCGACTAGCCCTTGCAATTCACTGCTCCATCTTCGACTCCGAACACGTTTTTTCCACGAAACGTACAAACTGGATCGAAGTGGCTTTCGAGAAATAAATCTCGATCCCGGTCTCAACGAAACAATCAACGCATTTGTCCAATATTGATAGTCAGTGATTTAACTACCAATTAATATTCACAAACATCCATCACACAATAAATAATTTCTCAAATTATTTATTTGCCTCAAATATCTTTAAAAGATATATTTTCAAATTTCAAAGCTCATTTGAAACAATTTCCCAAAATCTCTTCCTTTACAAGGTAAATCCTTTACCATTAATTCCCATTGGAAATAACCAAGTTTAAAACAATTTGGAATTAAAACAATTAAGCACTTTATTCTGAAATATACTTTAAAATATATAAATTTACTACTAGTTATTTACTCAAAACATAATTTCAAAATATTTAAAGTAAAACTATTTTATAAGATATAACTTGATTTAAAATAAGGTGTTAGTTAAACTAAATTTTAAAAAAAAAGTAGAGCTTAAAAGAGATTAATACTAATTCCATAACTTAGGTCAAAACTAGCTTTTTAAACAAATCCATTTAAAAAAAATTAATTACTAAGGTATTTATAAATATTTACTATCGTTAATTTATTAATAATTACCTTAAAACAATAATTTTCCAAACACTCTTTTTAAACAAGTTGAATTTTAGACTTTCTATTAATAAAATCTGTTTAAAACTCGAACTTGGTTTTTCCCAGGGAAACTCATTCCTACTCAAACAACCCAGAAAATCCATTTATAAATTCTGTCGATTATAATTTCAATTCAGATTTATATTTAAGACATAAATTTCCATCCCGGGCTTAAAATAACTTCTTACGAAGCTTAACCACATTTCCATTCCCGGAAATTCACTTCCAAAGTATAAGTTTAAAGGCCTTTTTAAATAAACTATTATGAATTTATTTAATGAAATCATACTTAAGGAATTGCTTAACTAATTACCTACTTAAATTTTTCAATGGTTTTAAATAATATTTCTGCAACATTCTAATTGCAATTTATTTCTAATTTAATTTGAAGGGTTTCTTTTCACATCATATTTAATCTCCGGGGAACATTGTTATCATAATAACCCCATTGTTATTTTTAACAATTTAAAATTTTTTATTGAAATTATCACCAGAAATCCCTACTTCCTCATTTATTAACTAATAAATGTTCCCCTTATTTTTTATTTCCAACTTCGCAAATTTTCATTCTTCACTCAACCCGGATTTCAAATTTAAATTCCCTTAAATTCTTTATTTAACAATCTCTTTTATTTCTTTAAAAATCCAATTTATTTCACTTTATTCTTAAAATTCTGTGTATATACTTATCCAACAATATCACAATATAATTTAATTCAGAGTTATCAAATCACAACATATAACAGGTTACAACATCAATTATAAAGATAATTACTATAGTGTGAGGAATCCAGTTGGATCCCTCCAACCTGTTTTCCCTGCATCCACCAATATTAGCACATCACATGTATATAAATATCAATTCAAACTGATGACAACAATAATATGCAACCAATCACACAGATATTTAAATATTAATTATTTAAATTAACTAGCATCCAGATGTGAGTGAGAAAAACTCACCTTGAGTTTCGGCGAGCGTTCGAAATTCAAATTAAACCGAACGACGTTCGATTTAACTCAAATTTCTACTTGCCCGAAATGATTCCCGAACTGCACTACTGCGTGATGTTCGTTTCTGCGATCCCGACGTTACCAAATTCGATCGAATCTGATTACATATGAAATAGATATGAATTTTATAAGTTTTGAAAACTAAATTTAAAACAATTTTCCTTTTATTTTAATTTATATTACCCAAGCAATACATAGGCCGTAAGATCTAGAAGTAAAATCAAGGCCACACGTAGCAAACCCTCATCTTCCTCAACACGCACGCGAACAGAAAGAATTCGAACCCAATCGCCTTCGATTCCTCCCCTACCGCGACCCACACGGCCACCTAGAAGATGATCCAACACCATCACGAAACGCCCCACACCCACGCGCGTCTGTGGCCAGGAACCGGCCGTACTCGATCGCCCCTACGCGTCGCAGTTCGAAGGCGAACGCCTAGCCAACGCGACCCTTTTTGTGACGCCCCACCTCTATACCCACGCTAGCCAAGAACACACCGGAGTAGTGCTGTCAACTAGCACAGAGAATAAGGCTGTTGAGGAGCGACCATCCATGTAATTGCTTATCACACGGTGGCTATAAATAATCTTCGGAAACAAACATAGAAATAATCATATCACAAATCAGTCACGGATATCCATATCACAAAGGCGGAAGAAGATATGAATATATAACTAACACATGAAAGTGTACATCAGAGTAGTGGTCATTAAGATCCACGATAATACAAAAGAATAGCAACACGTGCTATACAAAAGAATACAACTATGAGTCTATATCTCAAGTGTATACAACAAAAACTGCTAATGTAAACAGTTAGCCAAAAGTCAGAGTGATGAATCCCTGGGAAGAAGTCAAGCAGAAGCACCTGCAACATCTCGGTCTGACCCGAGTATTATTTAAGAAAATAATAAACAGATTAGTCTAGCTATAAATATCAGATGACATGATATAACATAAAAGATATGGCATAAACATAAACATCCATAACGACATACCACTATAAGTATGTAAATAATGATCAACAGAAGATCAATCAATAAGAGATAATCAATATCACAAGAATCTTCTCAAAGATTCGAAGAGGGCATCATACCCTAAACTTGTACTCATAACAAGTCAATGACATAAATTCCAGAAATCAACACGAGAAATCCAGAAATCATAAAAAGGGAAAGAGGCCTATCACATGACGGTCCGAAGACCATGGGGAGCTACCCCGCATGTGTGAATGGAATCACACAGATTGAGGTCAAGACTAACCAAAAAGCAGAAAGGTATGTGTGAATGGAATCACACAAGTGGTGTCTAGTCTAACCTTGCAATGAAAGAGACATCGCGCAATTGCTAGTCTAATTCATAAAGCGATCATCAAGATCAACGAGAAGTGTCAATTACACTAAGCTAGTAAATATAGAAGTTTAGCTTCATGTCCCATAACCACTTGCTTAACTTAAATATTTACGAACAAACTGTAAATCTTCACTAATAAAATTGTCACAAGAGGTTCAATCGAACAAGTCCAAGAATTAACCGACGAAGTGAACGCAAGCGTTTCATACCACTTGTTTTACTAAGTCGTTTAATTAGATTTCTCATCCGAGTGAGGTAAAGGCTTGTATATACTAATAGATTGGAAAACGGTTTAAGAAAAGAGCTTTGTTATTAAAAATAGAGTTGAAATTGTTTGTTAAAAGAGTTTTGATATTTACTACTAGTATTGAAACCTTTATATTATAAAGTGACAAAACACAGAAGCAATTGTAGAAACAATCAGTCACAAAAATCGCATACGGAGATGTGAATAAAATCCAAGGAAATCAGCTCAATGTTTTTCAGATAAGATCCCCTACGGAGGGGGGGTCCAGGGGGGTGCAACCCCCCAAGGTGGGGGTGCGGGGGCAACGCCACCGCTTACGGGGTTCGACCTGCCCGGTCAGGTCGCGGGGGTCCAGGGGGCAGCGCCCCGACAAAACGGTACGACCTAAGTGAAGGCAAGAGGCCTACAACCTAAAGCAAAATGAGGTCTAACGACCTAAGGGTTCACGCGACCTAACACAATGGCTGAGCGACCTAACTAAGTGCGCGACCTGGTGGGTAAGGAGGTCGAGCGACCTAATGTTCTTTGCGACCTAACGAGGTAGAGGGGACACGCGACCTAAAGGTACGCGACCTAAGAAAGTTCGCGGGCTAAGGATGAGCGACCTAACAAGGTTCACGACCTAACGGAGACGAGGTCATGCGACCTAAAAGTGAAACGACCTAAGGGCGAAAACAATGTCACGCGACCTAACAGGAAACAAGGTCAAGCGACCTAAGGGGTTACGCGACCTAACGTAACACGGGTCAAACGACCTAAGGCATCACAGGACGAACGACCTAACTTCTTAAGGGACAGGCGACCTAAAGAGGTTCGCGACCTAATAGGGTTCGCGACCTAAAGGTGCACGACCTAAGGTCTTTCGACCTAGGGGTATATAGGTAACACGACCTAAAGATGTCGCGACCTAAAAATAGAAAGCATGGCCGAACGACCTATCGAAGTAGAAAGGCATGCGACCTAACGGTCAAAAGGCCAGCGACCTACGACCTAAAAGCCATACGACCTACGACCTAAAAGCCATACGACCTACGACCTAAAAGCCATACGACCTAACGTGAAACGACCGAACTCCGAAGTGAAGATTCAAGGCAGTGCGACTTAGCGCAATAACACGCGAATGACCTAAGGGTTAGGTCGCGAGCGACCTAAGTACTAGGTCGTGAACGACCTAACTCCTAACACGCGAAAAATGGTCAGAACGATTTAGGAGCTATCTCGTACGCGACCTACGACCTAAGACCCACACGACCTAACTCCGAACGACCTAAAAATGGCCAGAACGACCTAAATGCAGAAATTTCGCCAAAACGCCAAAAATCGGAGTTTTTCGCCAATCCAATCCAAACCAAAAGCAAATATTCATGCTAAAGTGATAGAGAATCATTCCCAACAACCCAATATAGTTATAGACTAGATTTGTGAGATAAAAATCTCACCTTTGCACCAAATATCAATGAAAATGAAGTTTTAAGCAAGCAAGAATCAATCCTTCTTCTATCTAAGCACAAGAAGCTTGAATCCAATGTCTTCTTCTTGAATTTGTAGTAGAAAGATGGATTGCAATTGAATTTGAGTTTTGGAATTTTAATTTCCCATTCCCTCCACCATTAATGCCAAAGCTTGATTAGTTAGGAAATTTATGAAGAGTGAGGAGAAGAGGGTTGGAACTTGGGCTTAATAGGCTAAACTAACCCAAAGTCCAAAGCGGGAAAAGTTAGTGAAATTTCACTAACTCCAAACCTATCGATGTTTATACTTAAAAAGTTGTAAACGACATTTCGAACTCAATGGAAGTGGTCTCGAGTCCTAATTTGACCGTTTGCAAAAAGTAGCTTTTCGGACCAAAATCCGATTAACGAGTTACTATTTAAATAAAATATTTAAATACAAACTCGATAAATATGCGGGTTGTTACACTTTTATCCCCTCTACGCTTCGCCTAAACCCATCACCACCGTCCACCTTGAAGATCTCGACATCCCCTTCAATCTTCTAGTTGGAAATTTTGTGAATTAATGCGTGGATAAATTGCAAATTGGAGAAGAGAGAATCGTTTCCAGCCATTGATAGTTTAAGAGACGGCGGCCACTAAAAACACTAGGGTTTTGCTGATATGTGAACGTATATATTATATTATTTAATATTATTTTAATCAATAAAATTCTCAATTTAACAATTTATGCAAACTACGCGTTCCGACAGGCAATTCTAGGTGTTTTTCCGCGTTCCGGACACAATGGAACAGGTTTCTTAAGCTAATTTGATCGTATGTGTGAGTTACAGAATTAAACGATCAATTTAAAATTAAATCGGTTAAATCGATTTCTATGCATTTCGAGCTGCCACGGTCAAACGACAACTCCGATTGCTGCGAAAATTGAAATCCGATAATAACTAACTATTACGGATCCAATGGAACTGGTTTTGTCGAATTCCGAGACTGTGCCCCGGAAGACTATTTTAACTCGTCTATTAAATCGAGCAAATTCCAAAATTAACGAAAACGCTTAAAATTTCACTTTTAAAATTTTAATAACTTAATAATAAATCATATAAAATTTATAAACACAAATAAAATCATTCTGGCTCATTGCAGACCAAAATCTTATTAAATCGCATTTTAATAATATTAAATTCATTTTTAAATTAATATAGAATCCCAAATATTAACTTATCGACTTAAAAAATTTATCTTAAATTTGCACCATACTATTTACACTCAAATAACTCAAAATAAATTTTTAAAACCATTTTTATAACTATTCACATCCAGATTCACCACTTATTTCAATTTTGAATATTTAATTATTATTCTTCATTATTCAAAATCGAATGGAATCACTATAATTAAAAATGATGGCTTATTTTATTGATTGAACCCGAATCCATTCATTTCAAAATCAATTAAGAATCCACATTAAACATTTAAAACGAATTAAATGTTCAAATTCAATGGCTTAAAAATACGGGATGTTACATTCCTCCCCCCTTATAAAAATTTCGTCCCCGAAATTTGCTAAGGTAAAAACTATGCTCAAACTCACTTACTCATCCAAGTTGGTTAGTTAAAAGCTTATATTCACTTTCCAAAATCCTTTAGCTCAAACTCCCAACCCATGTGCTTCATTTATAATCAAAAGCTTTGGTTTCAATATTATTTCAAAACAACATTACTAGTCACTAAACTTTTCCCAAAACCCCAAAAAATTTCTAACTCCCAAAATTTCGAAAAATTTCGGTAGAGTCTCCCCTGCACGGAGGAGCTGTCGCGATATCGCAATACGGATAAATATATATACATCGACCCACACTGTCGGAAACCAAAATATATCACAATATATATATCATTTTCCCAATTATATTTGCGTAGGCGTACCTTTTTAGCAAATTTTAATAGCGAGCGGCTAATATAACGCATATACGCGCTCCAACTCTCTCTAATATCTTTCGTACTTGTACTAAACTCAAACAAACTCATCAGTTTCAAGATATGAGCATTTTAACAACATTTCCAATGTAAATGCAAGCCAAACATATCTATTTCATAACCAAACCAAGCAACTTCGTAATTATGCATGCTAACCTCCTTTATAAATAATTCACAATTCTGACATCATTTAAAATCCTCTTTACAACCCAAACTTCATAGTTTAACAATGTTAACCATATTTATTTCAACAATCCAAAGATTTCAATCACTTTTTAATTTCTTATTCAAATCCAAACTTCATTTTTATTTCAATATGATTAACATGTACTTTACTAACATCAATCTATTCCATTTCAATTCCAAGTTGATTCACAATTCCATTCTTACTCTGATTTTGAAGTATTTGCATTCCTTTTATAATCCATTTTCATCCATATGTAAACATTACTTATTAAAATTTCAATCCATTCCAATTTATTCAAAACCAATTTTATTTGCTTTCTTTAATTTATTCACTTAAGTTTAATGACTAATTTCTATGCAGGTTGTGGTTATTCAACCAAATAACCAATTTTTAAGCTTGTAACCATTAACATTAATTTCAACTTAGATTCATATTAATTTTATTCAATTTTGCATGGTTCACAATCCAAACATTCTTATCACATTACAATTATTAAATTAAATTCTTCCATTTGCATTTAAATTTCATTATCTAAACAAATTTCATTCAAATCTACTAAATAAATCTTATCCATCATCATTTTGTTTTCCTTCAATTTGCTTAAATTCTTTCAAATTCCCATAATATTTCCATTCCTTCTTAAACAAATTTTATTTTCATTTAATTCTCATCCAAATCAATTCCAATCCATTTACAAATTTTAATGTACTTTGCTTATTTATTCAATCCATTTTTAGAATTATTTTATTAGCAAAGAAACCACTTTAAATTATTTCCTTCCGTTGAATTTATTTACAATTCAAACTATCACCATTATAGTTTAATTTCATTTTTCATCTACACTTCAATATTAGTTACCACAAATTTAAATCCCATGCCAAAATTGGAATTCTATTTACTTTCCAAATTTTGACCAACCCATCCAAAATTCTATTCATCTCATTACAAATTCCATCAAACTGTAATTCAATTTAGTCAATAACCTAATCCATATTAGGTTTTAATACACCTTCCCAATTCATACTGAACTTATGTACAATACAACCATTTTCAAATGTTCTAAACAAGAACAAAGTTCCATTTTACCCTTCAATTATTAACAAGCTTCCAAAATTATACCCATTCCAGTACTATTTTTGTTTAACTTAGCTTATACTAAATTCATCTTCAAGCTCCTCTTTATTTAATTCAGCTTATGCTAAATTCATTCTCAAATAATCCCTTTGAATTTAGTTGAGTCAAACTTTTATTCATACAATATCGTTTCAGCATAATTAGATTTCTTCCAATTCAAGTCTTTCCAAATTTAGATTCAAGTTTTAACTAAATTTATTTAGCCATCTTGCATTCATTTCATTTTCCCTTACCATCTGAAATAAGGATTTAATTCCATTCACTTTTATTCATAACACAATTGAGCCTTGTTTTTAATTAAATCCAAGTCCATCCCAATTCCACCCGATTGAAGTTAAATTCAAATCAATGTAATTGTAATTTTTCATATACAAGTTCAAAACTTATTTACTAACTCAAGTTCATTCACTTCTTTTATATTTCACTTTATCTTATCTTAATCCACATGTCATTTGAGATTAAGTTTGAATCCACCATACCATTCCACTTTTTCCCATTTGTGATTTATAACTTCATTTCTATTTTATAAGTTCACCAACTTATTTATTTCAAAGCTCATATTGCTCATTTCAACCCATCTACATCATATAATCAAAATTTTCAAATTTTATATATATGGGTATATATATCTCCGACCTCTTAAAGATACAAATTTTCTTCAATTTAATTCCGTGCACAATTTTAAATCCACAATTCCACATTATAAGTATAATACTTAATAGCTCAAGGATATAATTTTATTATACAGTGACCCACAATCACAAAGTCATCTTACATTTCAATTCAATCTAAGTCAATTTAATTTTAAACCCAATTTATTTAACTTATCCAAGTTAAATTTCAATTTCCTACCCACTTCAATATATTTCATTCACTTCCAATCACTCAAATTAAATTTTAAATTTTAAATTTACATTTCCTTCTTATTAGCATCATCTTTACCCAAAATAAGTTCATTAGTTGATGCATTTCAACTTTACAATTTTACTTTTAAACAGAATTTCCAGAATTCAATTACCCGGCTTTATTCCAAAACCATTTTGAAATAATAAATAACTCATACACTCCTGGTATCAAATCAAATCTCCCAATTCCCAAAACACTTGGTTTAATTAAAACAAATTTCCCTTTTGAAATTTATAAAACCACTTGTATACCCAACAAGTCAAACAAATATCATAACCAACCATTTTGGTAGCAATCCATCACTTTAGAAACTTGAAAATGAATTCTAATGATGTGGCCAGCATCATCAGGATTATTTTCCAGCGACTGAAGTGAGTTCAATGCTTTCTTACTTCCCAAATTCCTTTCAAAATAGTTTCCATCAAAAATATTACCCAAAACAATATTCCATCATTACCTTCAAACACTTTATCAAACATTTCAAACTTTCCCAGGAATTTAAATCTCCAAACCTTTATTTCCATTACATTTAAAATCCTTTCCAAACTTCCAGGATTTAAATTCTAGTTCAATTCAAATTTAGTTATTCTTCCTTTTATATAATTTATATTGGTAAAATTTTATTTTCGTTATAACTATTTCAAATTTCAGATTAAATTTTAGATTCTTATTTGACTTAGACATTATCAACTAATCATCCAAATATATATAATAATTTCAGGAATTTATTTCTTTTATATCAAAATATAATTTGGGTAAAATTATTTCATTTACCCACTTTAAAAACAATACTATGTCAGTTTATCTTGTTTAAGAGTTTAGAAACCCCTATCGACACGGTTGTACTTCCCGTACCGACCAGAATTCATAAACACTCAACCGATAATTCAACACAGTATAAAAACAATTTTATATTCACTAACAAGTACGCTCTCATATCTATTATTACACTCAACTCATTATAGAGTACTATTGACTCTGTTTTAATGAGTAATTTCCCCACCAAAGCCTACGTTGTCGCCAATCTAAGCTCTGATACCAAGTGTGACAGCCCGCGAATCCGTACCCCTTGAATCAACACTATTCTACCTCTATTAACTCAAGTGGCACAGAATTACGAACCATTAGGGTTAAAGAAGAAGAGATAGAAGAAGAAGAAGCTAAACAATATCAGAATCTCACAGTCGCAGCGGTATAAAATATAATAGTAAATATAGAACTTTACACAAAATGAAATCTATAACTGTTTTATTCATCACATCATCAGCGTATCTCATACATCAAATTACCAATCAGACATACCATACAATCACAGCAGCGGATATAGATATACAAATACGAATGATACGTCTTAGACTCCAGCTCCTCTCCTGCTCCGAAGCATCCTGTCATGTACATATAATACTCGGTCTGACCCGAGCATTATAATGAAATAACACCCGAGTCAGTTTGGAATACCAGCTGATAATAACAATGCATCCAACTTGATTATTAAAGTTTCAGAAATCCTTTGAAACAACAGCATCTCATAAGACCACGCCACAAATAAACATGTAGTGTTTTTACCTTACGATAGCTAAAACACTTTTTATAGAAATACTCTGATATTATAATAGGGTCTATATACAAATACTTATAAAATAGCCGAAATTGTTACATGATTAAATTCCAGCTACTAGCCACAAATGTGGGTAGTACAAACAAAACTCGTACCAGGCTCGTAGGGAGAATGGATTTCCATCAATGGCTGGGCTACTAGGGTACCGCCCGTCATAGTACCTGGCCTAGATCAGAGTACCGAGGAGTACGCCCGCTCCCCTGCAACACAAGGTCGGAACCATTCCTTACTGAACAGTCCCGAAGAAGATAACCTCATGGTTGGCGCGACCAACCACCCACTAAGCCGAATATAAAGGGACATCTAGACAGGGGAAATTCTTGTTCTGCTTGGGCATGACCCACCTAACCTTGCTGCACCTCCCCTTTTTAGCCATTCCCGGTTGATGAGGCTTGAGTTTAAACATTACCTTTTAAGAACACATCACTTAGAATGCTCATCGTCCACCTGACGATGTTCTGAAAGCATTCGTCCATACAAGTCCGTCCCAGGTTCGAACGGAACCGAAGGCACTACTTCTACTACATCCATTTTGGAAATATCCTCAGGATTAGCAGCGACTAGCCCTTGCACTTCACTGCTCCATCTTCGACTCTGAACACGTTATTTCCATGAAATGTACAAACCGGATCGAAGTGGTTTTCGAGAAATAAATCTCGATCCCGGTCTCATCGAAACGATCAACGCATTTGTCCAATATTGATAGTTGGTGATTTAACTACCAATTAATATTCACAAACATCCATCACATAATAAATAATTTCCCACATTATTTATTTGCCTCAAATATCTTTAAAAGATATATTTTCAAATTTCAAAGCTCATTTGAAACAATTTCCCAAAATCTCTTCCTTTACAAGGTAAATCCTTTACCATTAATTCCCATTGGAAATAACCAAGTTTAAAACAATTTGGAATTAAAACAATTAAGCACTATATTCTGAAATATACTTTAAAATATATAAATTTACTACTAGTTATTTACTCAAAACATAATTTCAAAATATTTAAAGTAAAACTATTTTATAAGATATAACTTGATCTAAAATAAGGTGTTAGTTAAACTAAATTTAAAAAAAAAGTAGAGCTTAAAAGAGATTAATACTAATTCCATAACTTAGGTCAAAACTAGCTTTTTAAACAAATCCATTTAAAAAATAATAATTACTAAGGTATTTATAAATATTTACTATCGTTAATTTATTAATAATTACCTTAAAACAATAATTTTCCAAACACTCTTTTTAAACAAGTTGAATTTTAGACGTTCTTTTAATAAAATCTGTTTAAAACTCGAACTTGGTTTTTCCCAGGGAAACTCATTCCTACTCAAACAACCCAGAAAATTCAATTACAAATTCTGTCGATTATAATTTCAATTCAGATTTATATTTAATACATAAATTTCCTTCCCAGGTTTAAAATAACTTCTTACGAAGCTTAACCGCATTTCCATTCCAGGAAATTCACTTCCAAAGTATAAGTTTAAAGGCCTTTTTAAATAAACTATTATGAATTTATTTAATGAAATCATACTTAAGGAATTGCTTAACTAATTACCTACTTAAATTTTTCAATGGTTTTAAATAATATTTCTGCAACATTCTAATTGCAATTTATTTCTATTTTAATTTAAAGGGTTTCTTTTCACATCATATTTAATCTCCAGGGAACATTATTATCAAAATAACCCCATTGTTATTTTTAACAATTTAAATTTTTTTATTGAAATTATCACCAGAAATCCCTACTTCCTCATTTATCAACTAATAAATGTTCCCCTTATTTTTTATTTCCAACTTTGCCTATTTTCATTCTTCACTCAACCCAGATTTCAAATTTAAATTCCCTTACATTCTTTATTTAACAATCTCTTTTATTTCTTTAAAAATCCAATTTATTTCACTTTATTCTTAAAATTCTGTGTATATACTTATCCAGCAATATCACAATATAATTTAATTCAGAGTTATCAAATCACAACATATAACAGGTTACAACATCAATTATAAAGATAATTACAATAGTGTGAGGAATCCAGTTGGATCCCTCCAACCTGTTTTCCTTGCATCCACCAATATTAGCACATTACATGTATATAAATATCAATTCAAACTGATGACAACAATAATATGCAACCAATCACGCAGATATTTAAATATTAATTATTTAAATTAACTAGCATCCAGATGTGAGTGAGAATAACTCACCTTGAGTTTCGGCGAGCGTTCGAAATTCAAATTAAACCGAACGACGTTCGATTTAACTCAAATTTCTACTTTCCCGGAATGATTCCCGAACCGCACTACAGCGTAGTGGTCGTTTCTGCGATCCCGGCGTTACCAAATTCGATCGAATCTGATTACATATGAAATAGATATGAATTTTATAAGTTTTGAAAACTAAATTTAAAACAATTTTCCTTTTATTTTGATTTATATTACCCAAGCAATACACAGGCCGTAAGATCTAGAAGTAAAATCAAGGCCGCACGTAGCAAACCCTCATCTTCCTCAACACGCACACGAACAGAAAGAATTCGAACCCAATCGCCTTCGATTCCTCCCCTACCGCAACCCACACGGCCACCTAGAAGATGATCCAACACCATCACGAAACTCCCCGCACCCACGTGCGTCTGTGGCCAGGAACCGACCGTACTCGATCGCCCCTACGCGTCGCAGTTCGAAGGCGAACGCCTAGCCAACGCGACCCTTCTATCCCCTCTATGCTTCGCCAAAACCCATCACCACTGTCCACCTTGAAGATCTCGACGTCCCCTTCAATCTTCTAGTTGAAAATTTTGTGAATTAATGCGTGGATAAATTGCAAATTGGAGAAAAGAGAGAATCGTTTCCGGCCATTGATAGTTTAAGAGACGGCGGCCACTAAAAACACTAGGGTTTTGCTGATATGTGAACGTATATATTATATTATTTAATATTATTTTAATCAATAAAATTCTCAATTTAACAATTTATGCAAACGACCTCCAAACTACGCGTTCCGACAGGAAATTCTAGGTGTTTTTCAACGTTTCGGACACAATGTAACAGGTTTCGTAAGCTAATTTGATCGTATGTGCGAGTTACAAAATTAAACGATCAATTTAAAATTAAATCGGTTAAATCGATTTCTATGCATTTCGAGCTGCCACGATCAAACGACAACTCCGATTGCTACGAAAATTGAAATCCGATAATAACTAACTATTACGGATCCAATGGAACTGGTTTCGTCGAATTCTGAGACTGTCCCCGGAAGGCTATTTTAACCCGTCTATTAAATCGAGCAAATTCCAAAATTAACGAAAACGCTTAAAATTTCACTTTTAAAATTTTAATAACTTAATAATAAATCATATAAAATTTATAAACACAAATAAAATCATTCTGGCTCATTCCGGACCAAAATCTGATTAAATTGCATTTTAATAATATTAAATTCATTTTTAAATTAATATAGAATCCCAAATATTAACTTATCGACTTAAAAAATTTATCTTAAATTTCCACCATACTATTTACACTCAAATAACTCAAAATAAATTTTTAAAACCATTTTTATAACTATTCACACCCAGATTCACCACTTATTTCAATTTTGAATATTTAATTATTATTCTTCATTATTCAAAATCGAATGGAATCACTATAATTAAAAATGATAGCTTATTTTATTGATTGAACACGAATCCATTCATTTCAAAATCAATTAAGAATCCACATAGGTTATAATAAGAAATAGAACAGAATAAGGCTTATTTTAAGACTTAGAATAAATTAATAAGCACAGATAGTAGGAACAAGAGTAAAGACTTATTTAAATAATTTATCAAGTTAATAAGCAAATAATTAAAGTAGGACCTGTACCAAGTAGCATTACCCTATATTTTCTATGGACACGGTGTTTCATATAATCCTGAAGTGAGACAAGAGGCACGCTTATGCTAGTAGTGGTAGTAATTGTTCAATATAGAGATGTTCAAATCACATGGGATTTGGACATGGGAGATGTTAGATATTGTATGGATGACGGGCCAGTACCAGCAGCATTCCCTTGTATTTTCTATCGGCATGGTATTTCACATAATTCTGAAGTGAGCTAGGGGCACAATTATGGTTAGTCGAGGAAATAATACGACCCAATTGGTGGAGCAACAGGCAGCATGAGTATGGTGGCAGTTACACATGCATCTTCCATTTCAGTGCTCAGTTATCGCTTTGAGTTCCAAGCGCTTAGTATGTGTGTCTTTTGTAGACATCATTGCCTTCTGTGTAGGGAGCTATGTATCGTCTAGTCCATAGTGGATGCTTTGTGTATCTTTCGTAGTTACCATTAGCTGTTGTGTAAGTAGTTATATAGCATCTATTCCACAGTAAGCTCTATGGAGTAGCAGGCCGATCAAAGGGTAGAATTAGGATTTCAGTCTAATTATAGGATTAGGAATTCAGCCTAATTATAGGATTAGGAAGTCAGCCTAATTATAGGATTAGGAATTCAGCCTAATCAAGCAGTTATAAAATACAAATGCGATCAAAGTTGACCTATCTTATCAATTATAATAGTTTAATCTTATTTTTCAATTTATCTATTTCCTATTTCCTTTGTTTTCTTTTGTATATACTGGAACTATTGAACTGTCTATTACTTTTACTTTGCTTAAAGATTCTAGTTGTTATTATCACTCACCAAACTTTCAATCTAACTCATTCCTCTATTTTTCCTTTCCCTACTCCATAGGCAATCAAAAGAGAGGGCAGTAGATTGTAATTGCTTGGAGGTTTCTTAGAGAAGATTCGGCTATGTATTTTCCTAATTTATTTCCATTTTTCTTTCTTTGTATTGGAACTTGATAGGGTTATTTATACTCTGATTTTTGTTGAGACAACGAGTTTTTATTTCATGAGACATATTGGGTTTTGAGACATGTATGGTGTATTTCGTATTTGACTTATTTGGTTTATGAAGTAATTATGGATTTTTTTGAATAGGTTATTATTTTAGTTTCTGCTGTTTTTACCCGTTTTTGTCTTGTGAATCGTAGTCTCTGTTAGTTTCGGTTATACCTACAACGCACCATGCCGTTTAATGTGTCCTTTTAGGTTTATTAAGGGGTGTGGGGTGTTTCACTTGCTATCAGAGCCTAAGGTTGCAGGATTCCAAAAAAATTATTTTAAAAGTAAAAGTATTTTCCAAAATAACTACTTTTAAGAAGTATTTTTCAGAAAAGAACTTTTAGAAATAGTTTTTCAGTATAAAAGAGTTTTTATAAATATCTCCTCCAAGTCCAATGCAATCTTCTTTCGATTCTTTTGAGCCTAAATTATCTTTTCTTTGCATAGAATGGCTGACTGGTTCCATAGAGCTACAGTACTAGAGGTGTAAGGGCAAGTGCCCAATACAACATCAATAGGTGGAAGTCCCTTTAATCCATCCATATCAGCCCCTTTCCTGAGCTGTGCAAGGACTTCGCTAGTGAAGGAGGCAGAACGTTTTCTGACACCGATGATTCCAAGGAGATGAAGGTTAGTTTTGAGAATTTGGAGCAAAGGTTTAGGACGTTGGAGATGGGGGACCGATAGATTGTTCAACCTATATCTTGGTAAGAGGATTCCTTCCAGCTTTAAGAAGCCATAGTAAAAGGGCAAGAAGGATAAGAGGAAAAGGGAAGACCCTTAGAAGAAAATCAAGAAAAAAGTGGAGTGCCATAGTTGTAGAATGATTCGTCACTACCCAAGAGATTGTAAGAAAGAGAAGATGAGTGGAAGGTGTTATAGTTGCGGGCAACCTGGTCATTGGAATAGGAGTTGCCCCCAGAAGATGGGGTAGGGTGCGGGTGTACCAGTAGTATGGATCCAAACTTTGGATACAACGCCTTCAAGTAGCAGACTAAAGCTAGGTAGGAAAATTTGATTTATATTTCAGATTTTACTATTTGGAGTCTTTTCGATTCTGGAGCATCACACTCTTTTATCTCTAGTTCTCATGTGGATTGTTTGCACTTAGACATTTCTTTAGTAGTAGACCCTTTCTTTGTTCAAACCCCATAGTAGGATCGGCACTCCTGTCTATGGTTTGTAGGGGTTTGAAAAATTTTATCCTAGGCATAGGATTTGACTATCACACCTAAGTTTTGGGATTTCCGGGGTATGGGATGATTTTGGGAATGGATTGGCTATCCACATATGGAGCTATATTAGATTACGAGAGGAGAGTCACTAGACTAGAGGCATGCATCAGTAGGACTCTCGAGATTTCTTGTGACCCACAAGGGTCAGTTATGTTGAGCTTCCTTTATTCCCTCGATTCATCATCATCAGAGTTAGATTCGGTTCCTGTCATCAGAGAGTTTTCAGACATCTTAGAGGAGGTAAGGGCACTAACCCCCAAGAGAGAGATTGACTTCAGGATTTATTTTGCTAGCCAGTGGCATTAATCGTAGGGCATATAGCACCTAGGGAAAGAAAGGGATTGAGCAAGCAGATCCATGAGCTTTTAAGAAAGGTTTCATAAGAAGAAACATATCGGAATAGGGAGCTCCAGTCATCTTCGCTACCAAAGTAGGTGGTTCTCTTCGACTTCTCATTGACTATAGATAATTGAATAAGCTCACGAAGAAGAACCATTATCCACTTCCTAAGAATGATGATCTTTTCGACCAATTAGTTGGCTCTTTAGTATTTTCTCAACTTGGTCTAGCCATTGAATTTCATCAGCTTAGGGTAGCTGATGACAGCATTGCTAAGACCTCATTTAGGACACCTGACAGATTCTTTGCATGGTTGGTTATGTCTTTTGGGCTAACCAATATCCCAACCTATTCTATAGATTTGATGAACCATGTTTTTAGAATGTCTTAAAATAAAGTTTGTGGTGGTATTCGTGGTCGACATTTTAGTGTTTTCCAAGAAGTATGGAAGAGCATGTTATTCATCTAAAGGAGGTTCTTTGTACGCTTCGTGTTCATCAGCTGAAGATAAGGTTCTTGAAGTATCACTTTTAGCATAAGGAAGCGTGTTTCTATAGGCACAGAGAAGGTCTACGCATGGACAGAGTTTAAGAAATGATTTTGTACACTTAGGTTCAGAGTAGGCAAAGGTTGGAGATGTACAATAGATTCAGTTGATAAGAAAAGAAGAAAGCCTATATGTATATAATTGCAGAAATTATAATCATTTCATATAAGTAGATTTAAAGGAAGTACCTTAGAATAAATATGAATGTAGAAACAAAAGACTTTAAGTAAGGAAATGAGATTCCAAGGTTTAGGAAGGATACTCCTAGAATAGTAAGTAGAACAAACCAACAAAATGAAATCATTAGAATTGGAAAAAAAATTATATAATTGTCAGTATTTTTAAAGTAAATATTGGGAATATAGTAAGAAATTTAAATTTGTTTTTATATGAGGAAACTTTGTTGAAAATGTGAAATTCCTTTTGGAGAATTATAGAGTGTATATAGCTCACTAGTTTCTTTGTAAGTAAACAGAGATTTAAATATAAAAACCTAAAATGTGTTAAGTAACCTTTATTGTTGGAATAGATTTTTTCCTGAAAAAAAGGGAGCATAAACTATAACGCTACCGTTATAGTAAGTGACTCACAAAGGAAATGTTTTTACATAGTAGATGTGGTTTATTAGTATTTATTAAATTCATACACTTGTATTTTTGGGTTGTAATAACAGTGTTTTACGAAAAATTTGTTTTAAACCCAAATAAAAATGTATTTTAAAAGATAATTTCTGAGAATAGAAATAGAAGTGATCTATGAATAGACCTATTAATTAAATAGGTATAAGAAAATGTTTTTGGTTATGGATATAATAAAACAGTTTTAAAGATGATTTTTTCCAAAAAGAAAAAGTTAGATATTAGAAGATGTCTATCATAAGAAAATATAATGTAAATATACTTTAATTTATTTGATTGAAAAGAATAATGGTATAATTTTCTAAGAGACCAATAAAAATGTTTTGTGCAACTTACAGGGAATGCATGAAGGAGATATACAAGGCATAGGTGCACCATATTTTGTATAGCCTATTTCGAAAAGTACAAAGTAAGTTCCTTGTAATTTCATGTAAACATGAAATCCTCTTTTAAAAGGTTCATAGAAGATTTTAGCACTAATAATTTCTTATTTGAGAAAGTAGTTCTAATATATTAAGGTATGAGACCGTAAGGTGTAATAAGAAGATGTTTTGGAAACACATAAAAACAGTTTAAAAGAAAATGTTTGGTGAAAAAGTAAACAGTTTTTTGGAAATGGAAGGTTCAATAAAAGTAAATTTTGAAAATTGGATATTTAATAGAAAACTGAAAAGGTCTTTAAAAGAAAACAAGGAATCAGTTTTGGACTTAGAATTTGAAAGTTTTCCCCTCTAAGTTGGGAAATAATGTTAAGTAAACATGTATTTTTGAATTTAATAGATTCTCAAAAATAACATCTTTTAAAGACAAAGATTTTGGGATTTGATGTTTTAAAAATTTGACCTTAATTTTTAAAATGGAACTATAAACACCGAACCAAACTCCTAAATGTGAGGTAGAAAGGAATCATTTCCTAGGTGTAACGGAAAAAAGGATAAGACTGCAAAGAAGACAGCAGTAATTACATTTGGAAGTAATAATAAAGTTTCCGTTGAGTGTATAGGACCTTAGTGAGAACCTAGGAATGTTAATTCATGTGTGCAGACTAAAGATGAATAGTAAAATGGAGTATAAGGCACGCATGGTTGAGAATGTATATTCCTGATTTTGGAAGGACTTGGGTAAAACGTCCTCCTTCAGTGAAATTCACATAAGATAGTAGTTCTCAAGCTAGCATTAGAGTGACACCTTTCGAAGCTCTTTATGAAGGACCATGCAAGTCGTCTTTACATTAGATAGGGTCTATAGAGGGATTGCCTTGGTTCCGACATAGTTAAGAAGACTTTGGGGAGGAATGGTTCGATTGGGAGAAAATTCCTATTTCGTATCCACATTACTTTGATAATAATTTTTTAGAATTTCCTATTTCCATCTTTAGTTTTGAATACGTTCTTTCCTTTATTATCCTTTAGGAGGGTAGAACTTAGAATTTAACCTATGGATGCTAGGATTTGATGTAAACATGTTACTAGTACGAGTGATGTATACTAGTGGTTGTAAGTGTTTGCTAGTGGATGCTAATGGATGCATATAGGCACACTAGGCACTATTATTCCTTAGGTATTGGCCTAACTAAGACACTAGAGCATATGCATATGGATGTGCGTGCATTTTTATTCTATTTTTCATGGTTGCTATAAATGGATGATTATCACATGACTGTTGCATTTGGATGATGTTTGTAGAATGCATATAGAATTATCAGTTATCATTAGGAAATTCTCACATTCATTTTGATACATGGCACGAACATGATTGCATAAAAGGATGCCAACTGAATCAATGGACCTTCTATTCTTTTGCATTAGTTAGGGGAATTTACACTACACTAATTACGTAAATATCATAAATTACATTAGAAAAACCTAAGGATAGTGGACAAATGGTTGGTGATTGAGTAGTTGGTTGTAGAATGGAATCAAAAATTCAATATATTCTTTTATCCTTAGAGATTTCGGTGACGAAATCTCTTAAAGAAGGGAGAATGTAACAACCTAAAATTTAACTCATAATAATTAATTTGTTAATTAACTAATAATAAAACAACTTTATGAAATTATCATGATTGATCCATGAGAGTTGCACCATTGTGTCCATGGTAATTTTCTAGTCAATTTTCATATATAGAACGTCAGAATGCGTATTAATATGAGCAAAGAACGAAATAATCAAAGAAACAAATATATATACATATATAGGTTGACCGGCCGGTAGACCTGGGCAAGGAGGGGTCAACTGCCCGATCAACCCGCCTTGCCTTTCGGCAAGCGAACAAACGTTCGTTCGTTCGAACGATTCAGCAACGGTTGAACACGTATTTGGTAGACTGATCTGGTCCTTCCATTCATGCTTCCGAGAGCCCCTATTCACCTTATGACGTGGTTGCATCTTATTCAATTCTCATATCTAATGGTCTGAGATCTACTTCTACCCCTATAAATAGTACCCTTGACCTAACACTTTTTCTCATTATAAAATTTTTTCCAATTGGGTTCACCTATTCAGGAAGGACCCTAAGCGGAATAATTTTCCAAGGAGGAAATAATAAAAATATTTAACAACCCCAAGTGGATCCGTAAAGGCCTAAAGGGAAGAGTTAAGGACCATAGGTGAGTGATTGTAATTATTTTTAATTTCTTTAAGTAATTTAAAATAATAGGGTTTCCAATAGTTGTAGTTTTACTACGGTTTTTGGAGTAACCATTTTAGTAATTTATTTACAATTTTTAGAATTATTTTTAGTCTATTTCTTCTAGCTTTTCTTTCCAGTTAATTTCAGTTTATTTTCTAGCTTTTCCATTTATTTACAGTTTATTTACAGTATTTTAGTTTATTTACTGTTATTTATGTGCTACATACATCTTCTTCTTACGCCTTGGATTTCCTTCTATATTCAGTTTTCTTTTATTTCTCCTTCTTCTTCTTTGCATATGGATTAGAATAGAGTTAACATGAAATTGGATTAAACTATAAGAAATATGAAATAATGGAATATAAGGTGTAAATTATAAAGACTATGATATAAATGGAATTGGACTGAAATTATGCCTAATTATTGAATTAAGAAGATTAGCCTAGTTATAACTTAAAATTATAACTAAAAAGAATAAAAGAAGAAAAGAAGCTTATTTTCACACTTAGACCTTTGGTTAAGTAATAAGCATGATTATAACGTAGGTTGTAATAAGAACTAGAACAGGATAAGGCTTATTTTAAGGCTTAAGGTAAATTAATAAGCACGGATAGTAGGAATAAGAGTAAAGGCTTATTTAAATAATTTACCTAAGTTAATAAACAAAGAATTAAAATAGGACCTGTACCAAATAGCATTTCCCTATATTTTCTATGGACACGGTGTTTCACGTAATCTTGAAGTGAGACGAAGGGCACGCTTATGCTACTAGTGGTAGTAATTGGTCAAAATAGAGATGTTCAAATCATGGAGGATTTGGACAAGGGCGCTATTAGATATTGTTTGGATGAAAGGCCAATACCGGCAGCATTCCCCTATATTTTCTATGGACACAGTGTTTCACATAATCCTAAAGTGAGACGAGGGGCGCGCTTATACTGAGTAGAAGTAATAAAACGACCCAGTAGGTGGAGAAACAGGTAGCATGAGTATGGTGGCAGTTATGCATGCGACTTCCATTTCAGTGCTCAGTAATCGCTATGAGTTCCAAGTGCTTAGTACATGTGTCTTTCATAGACATCGTTGCCTTCTGTGCAGGGAGTCGTTTATCGTCTAGTCCACAGTGGGTGCTTTGTGTATCTTCCGTAGTTACCATTGGCTTCTTTGTAGGGAGTTATATAGCGTCCAGTCCGTAGTAAGGTCTATAGAGTAGCAGGCCGATCAAAGGGTAGAATTAGGATTTCAGTCTAATTATAGAATTAGGAATTCAGCCTAATCAAGCAGCTATCAAAGACAAGTGCAAACAATCAAAGTTGACCTTCTTATAGATTTTAATAATTTAATCGTATTTTCCACTTTATCTCTTTCCTATTTCCTTTATTTTCTTTTGTATATACTAGAATTATTGAACAGTCTATTACTTTTACTTTGCTTAAAGATTCTAATAGTTACTATCACTCACCAGACTTTTAGTCTGACCCAATCCTCTATTTTCCCCTTCCCCCCATAGGCAATCAAGGAAGGGGACAGTAGATTGTAGTTGCTCAGAGATTTCTTGGAGAAGATTCTGCTATTTTTTTTCTACTTTATTTCCATTTTTCTTTCTTTGTACTGGCACTTAAGAGGAATATTTATACTCTTGTTTTTGTTGAGATTACGAGTTTTTGTTTCATGATACATATTGGGTTTGAGACATGTATGTTGTATTTGGTATTTTACTTATTTGGTTTATGAAGTAATTATGAAGGGTTTGTTTTGAATAAGTTATTATTTTAGCTTCTACTGTTTTTACCTATTTTTGACTTATGAATCTTAGTCTTTGTTAGCTTCAGTTATACCTACAACGCACCATGCCCTTAAATGTGTCCTTTTGGATATATTAAGGGGTGTGGGGTGTTTCACTTCTTCTACTCTCTTGTTATTTTTTTAAAGAAGAAGACGGGATTAGGGATTTCGTGATTGCTGTTTGTAAAAGAATTTTTTTGGGCTTGTGGGCCTTCTCTTTCTGTTTACATATTATTATTACTATTATATATAAATCATTTATTTTCTCATCTTTAGTTTTTTTTTTTAAATTGACTTAAGTAATACAGGTTCAACTTTCAGCCTTATCTTCTAAAGATAATTTTTTTACCTTCGTTTCAAGTCTTCATTTTCAGTTTTCTTTTATTTTATCTTTTTTTTAAATAATTGCTTAAAAAATCATTTTCGAAACTTTTCAATTGTAGGTTGTAGGAAACTAGACAAGAGAAGGACAGAACTGCTTGCTTAAAACCATGTTGCTTTGCTTGTTTTAAAAAAAATCGCCGCTTAAAAATAATTTGCTAATAATTCTGCATGCTCCGGTATCGTGCCCTTATCTATTTTTGTTATCTTCTTTTCATTGTTGGTTGCTTACATTTTAAATAAAATTCAGAAAACAAAAACAAAAACAAATTTCATTCATATTTGCATTATTAAAATCACGTTTAATTTCTTCTTTGCATTCATCTCATCTTGTTTTTATTTTCTAAGGGCAACATCCAAGTTCACATAAGGTGGGGGGTTTTATCACCCCTTCCTTGGCCCACAATTTGTATTTTATCTTAGAATTTGACTAATAATAACAGTTAGACATTGACTTAAGGGAGTCACGAGCTCACCTAGGACTTAATTGTATCTTGACAAGTTGTCTTCTTTAAACAATTTATTTCTTGGTGTCTAGGCTATGACGGAGCAATTATCAGTTATAAATAAAATGGTGATTCGTAAATATTGTACTTATTGTTTCTCTAAAGGTACTTAAACCTTCAGTTGAATTGCTATAGTGATTCATGGTGCACTGTAACTCCTATCCGTTATCTGGCTGAGAACCATCTTGTTGGATTAAGAAAAAGTGTGATTGTACAATTTTGGGTTATGATATGAGCTACTTAGGACAGAAATTATAATTAAGTTATTACATTCATTTAGTTGCATTTTTCACACATATTTTTAAAAAAAAGAAAAAAAATCAAAAACAAAACAAAAATTGGAAATTTGACTTAACATAGTTTTTAAATCCTTACATTTGAAATTTTTTAATCAAAATCAAAGATTCAAAAGAAAATTTTTGAGTTAGGTTTTATTTAAGAAAGAAAAAAATTCAAAAAAAATAATCTTTTCAAAAACAAAAAAACAAAAACATAAAACAAAAAATCAAATTTCTCTTTTGAAAAATAAATTACTTTTGGTAAATATTTTCCTCCTCTAAAAAATATTAAAAAACAAACAAATTTTCACTTCATTTTATCTTCTAAACCTTGTTTCATTCTCTAAACTTGATTCTAACTTCTTTCTCTTCTTGACTTTAATTGTGAATGAGTACTTGGTAACACAACAACAAACACTTGGACTCGGAACACAACAATAAATTGTTTAACTCGAATAGACAATACTCTAACAATGGCGAATAAGAACGCCCCTCGAACGCTTATGGATAGAATCTTTCCCAGTAGAGTTTCTAGTCCTTCTTGTATCACGTTACCCCCTATAGGTAACCATTTCGAAATTCACTCAAATCATATTGCCACGCTTCTAAAATTTAGCAACTTCGAACACAATGACCCATACATTTTCTTGACGAAATTCGAACAAGTTTGTGCAAACATTAGACTCCAACAACTTTCTGATGAAAAAATAAAATTTCGATTAATTTCATTTGCTCTTACTGATTATGCTAAAAAATGGTTGTATAGCTTACCCTCGAACCCAATTAAAACTTAGGAAGAATTTGTTAAAGTTTTCTTAAAAAAGTTCTACCCCTTGGAAAACTCAACTAAAATCCAAAACAAAATGGTCAATTTGCATCAATTAAGGGGGAACCATTTGAAAAATATTTTGAAAGAACAAAGAACTTTTGGTAAAATGCCCACGCCATAATTTCAAAAAATGGACCCTATGCCAAATCTTATACGATGGACTTGAAAACATCTCATGAACCATGCTTGAATCAATGTGCCAAGGAATTTTCTCGTCCAACATCACGATGTGCTTGGCAATTTCTTGAAAATTTGGCCAAAAAATCATCCCAATGGGAAAGTTTTAACAAAAAATCCATTTACTCACGATCGAGCGCACGCTCGATAGGATCATCTTTGGCTCTGGAAGCTAAAATCGATGCAATGATTAATAAATTTGATAATGTTTTCTCATCCAACCAAATGAAAAAAATTTCTCAACCCATGTGTTATAAATGTAACGATCCGAATCACATAGCCAATCACCGCCCTAATTCGATCGAACAACTCAATGCTTTCAACAGGGCTAAAAATGATCCGTTTTCTCCAACGTACAATCCTGGTTGGAGAAATCATCTGAGCTTTACTTGGAACCAAAATAATCCCAACACGAATTTGGTTCGTCCCATTTTTCGAGCATTTTTGAACAATGCTTCAAATCCTCCCTTTCAACCCAATCATTTTCAACGAAATTTTGTGCCTCCATCTCAAAATCAACAGAACAATCTTTTGCTCCCTAAGATGATAAACGATTGTCTTCTCATGAAAAAAGTCTCAAAACATTGGCTAAAGCAACGATTCAAAATTTCCAATCAAACGGTAGTTTGAAAATTTTGTTAACGTCGTACATGTAGAATGCGAGTCAATTGATTGCGAAAATTGAAATGCAAATGAGTCAATTAGCCACGTCTACGAGTGAACGTGAATGAGGCACATTCCCAAGTCAGCCTGTTCCAAATCCCAGAAAGCAGAACACAAATTCAAATCAAGCCCATGTTGTTAAAGGTAGCAACATAACTCAAATAAACGCTATCACGACTTTGCGTTCTGGTAAACAAATCAAAAATCAAGTTGTTAATCCAAATGATTTATCAAAACCCTTCTAGACACTTCTAAAACAACAAACGAATCTGAACAAAACATGGAGCCAAACATCAAATCAAACTCTGATCCAAGTTCTTCTTCTACTCAAGTAGACCTTCCTACTGAGTATCGTGTTCTATTCCACATCATCTGTGACCCAAGAAACACTTTGTCCAAATGGAAAAGATGTTGGAAATTTTCAAATAAGTGAAATTTAACATCCCGCTTCTTGACGTCGTTCAACAAGTCACAACCTACGCTAAATTTCTCAAGGACTTGTGTACTTAAAAATGACACATTCATGTACCCAAGAAATTTTTCTTAGCCACTGGACTTAGTGAAGTCTTGTCCCAATCAATTCCCATCAAATACAAAGATCCTGGACGTTCGACGATCTTGTGCACGATAAGAGACAAAACGATTAACAAATGCTTACTCGATTTGGGTGCAAGTGTCAGTTTGATTCCTTATTCAGTTTACCAATAACTTGGTCAGGGTGAAGTTAAACCGACAAAAGTAACACTTTAATGCGCCGATCGTATTATTAAGAAACCCGTGGGAGAAATCAAGGACGTTCTCATCTAAATCGGTTAATTCATAATCCCTATCGATTTCATCATTTTAGAGACTCAACCCATGAATAATCCAATGAGTCAAATTCCATTAATTTTAGGCTAACCTTTCTTATCTACTTCGAATGCTCTCATCAATTGTTGAAATGGTTCGATTAAAATCTCTTTTGAAAACATGACTTTGGATCTCATCATTTTCAATCTTGAAAATCAAACCAACGAATTACATGACCAAACGCGTGAAGTTAACTTCATTTAAGAAAATTTTGATAACCAAACAGTTGATCTTAACATTGAACACGAGACCGAATATGAACAAATGTTTCAAGCTGAGCCTAACGAAATTGAAAATGCACTTCTGTTTGAACTCCCTACCATTGATTTGAACTTCAACCGAATTCTTTGATTGAGCAACTCCCGAGGTTGGACCTTAATCCCCTTCCCGATCATATTAAATATGCATACTTAGGTGACAACGAAATGTTTTCCGTCATAATTTCTTCGACTCTCTCTCTCTTGATCAAGAAACTTCCTTACTTTCAATTCTATCAAAAAACAAAGAAGCAATTGGATGGTCGATCACTGCTATAAAGGGTACTAGTTCCACTCTTATTCAAGATCGCATCCATTTAATCAACGATGTCAAGTCTATTTGTGATGTGTGATGAAGCCTCAACCCAGAAATGAAGGATGTGGTTCGTGATGAAATTCTTAAGCTTCTCGATAACGGAATAATTTAACCAATCTCTGATAGTTTGTGGGTTAACCCAATTCATGTCATGACTAAAGTCTGGACTTAGTATTATCAAGAACGTCTCAAATGAACTCATTCGAACTTGTACTCAACGGGTTGGCGTGTTTGTAGTGATTACCGAAAACTAAATGCTGCAACACGTAAGGATCATCTCCCTCTCCCTTTCATAGACCAAATGGCTGAACATTTAGCCGGTAATGAATTCTATTTCTTTTTTGATGGTTATTTCGGCTACAAAAAAATTCCAAGTGCTCTGAAGATTAAGAGAAAATGACTTTCACGTGTCCTTTTAGCACTTTTGCGTATCGACGTATGCCTTTGGCCATGGCAACGCTCCTGCTACTTTTCAAAGATTCATGGTCAACATCTTTACCGATATGATCGAACATTTTCTTGAAGTGTTTATGGATGATTTTTCTATATTTGGAAACTCTTTTTTTGAGTTCTTACACCATCTTGAGTTATTCCTTAAACGATGCAAAGACAAACACTTAACGTTAAATTAGGAAAAATGCCACTTCATTGTCAAATACGGCATTTTCCTTGGACATGTCATTTCAAACAAAGGCATTGAGGTAGATAAAAAAACATTGATGTAATTGCGGATCTATCCATTCCCAAATCTGTCAAAGTCATTCGTTCACTCCTTGGACACGCTGGTTTCTATCGACGTTTTGTGAAGGATTTCGGTAAAATCGCTCAACCTTTTACGAATCTTCTTGGAAAAGTCATTTCATTCGACTTTAATTCTGACTGTATGTCTGCTTTTTAACATCTTAAAAACAAACTCATTTCTACTCCCATAATTTGCTCACCTAATTGGGATCTTTCTTTTAAAATAATGTGTGACGCTTCCAAATTCGCGGTTGGTGCTGTCTTAGAACAATGCATCAAAAAGATCCTTCACGTTATCTATTATGCTAGTAGGGCTCTAAATGACGCTAAACTCAATTATAAGACCATTGAAAAAGAGCATCCAACATTAGTCTTTGCGCTCGAAAAATTCCGAACTTAATTTATTGGCTCATACATTACGGTTTATATTGGCCATTTTTCTCTTAAGTACCATTTGCTAAAAAGATGCTAAGTCTCATTTGATCTGTTGGATCCTTTTACTCCAAGAATTTGACCTTGTGATCAAAGGTAAAAAAGGATCTGACAATGTCATCGCCAATCATATGTTGCGTCTTCCAAAGGCACCATCTTCTTTACTGGTCAATGGGAACTTTACTGATGAACATCTCCTTTCCATTTCTGTCGATCCATGGTACGCCGACATAGTGAATTATCTTATCACTAAGGAAACCCCTTCATTTGGTTGAAACAAAACAAATATAAATTTCTTTCCCAAGTCAAATACTATCATTGGGATGATCCATACTTGTTTAAATATTGTTCCGACCAAATCATTCGACGTCGCATCCCGGATTGCGAAATCAGAAGTGTTTTTTCATTTTGTCATGATCAAGCGTGCAGTGGACACTTTGGTCCTAAGAAAACCACTGAAAAAGTACTTCAATGTGGATTTTATTGGCCCACTCTTTTTAAAGACTCATTCGAATTTTGTAGAACTTGCAATCGCTGCCAAATGGTAGGAAGAATCTCTCAACGGAATATGATGCCTTTGAACTGTTAGAAAATCCAATCTACGGTTTCGATCACAACAACTATACAATAGAAATCGAATATACATATATATTTATATCTACAGATACATGCTAGAACAACATCACTAGAAAGACAAGAACGAAGCTCAAAGGACACTACAAGAGACTACAAGTCGATAGGTACAAAGAAGCAACAGAAAAAGTTCACAAAAACTGATATGCACCATATCAGACATCTGGGTGCACAAGCCAGACGTTTGAAATAGTTCTTTGGAACAACTGACAGGCTAGACCAGATGTCTGGTAATTGCACTCAGACATTTGATATTCTACTATATTCAGAAAATATATAGGATCAGACGTCTGATACAAATACCAGACATCTGAATTCCAACTTGAATTTCAGATATGAACTTCAACTGCCACATACGAATGAACGTCTTCGCTTCTCTTCGCCGTAACTCTTCATCGTCAATAGAAGCAACTATAGAGCACTCATTAATGGATGTAACTACTCAAGATACCTATCTAAAACTATAATAGCATCAAGAATAAAGAGAACAAACTAACCTTCCTTACTTATCCTTTCTGATTCTATACTCTATTCTTGATCTCTGCACTCTAGAAATTCTTACTTGTATTCACTCTTCCATATACACAGTTTATCATAGACAATATTCCTTGGAGATATATTGGAAGTAATTGTACTAATTGGTCGAACTCCGTGTTATGTTAGAACACACATTTGACAAGAACAACTTATTCTAACCAAGCCTATTACTCTGGGTGAAGCGAGGGTATTTGATAGTAGAATTCCGAAAGGGAGCTTTGAGACTAGACGTACGACGGGAGGTCCGAACCAGTATAAAATCTTGGTGTGCTTATTCTTTATTTACTTAGATTAAAATTATTATAGTTGCATCACATATTTTGTCACATATACTTGCATATACATTATACGATCCACCCCGTAGACTTACAATTCGTATTAAAGCAAGGTTTGATCAAAGTACAATAACACGTATTTGAATCACTTTAATATGGTAAGTATTTTTCAAGAAGGTCAATCCACAACATGTCCCTCACTTTTTAATGGTTCTAATTATACATATTGGTCAATACGTATGAGAATTTTTATGGAAGCTAATGGATTAGAAATTTGGTCAGCCACTCAAAATAAATATGAAGCTCTTGCTACTACTATGAACACATGGAAAGGTGCACAAAAAGCTGCAGTTTCTAATAATGCCAAAGCTATGAATGTTTTATTTTATTCATCAGATAAAAATGAATTTTCACGTGTCATGTTATGTAACATTGCGTATGATATTCGGTGTACCTTACAAGTTACATACGAAGGCACGAACAAAGTTAAGAAAACTAAAATTTCAATTTTATAAAACCAATTTTCATTATTTAAAATGAAACAAAATGAATCTAGTAGACATATACTCGAGATTTCAAACTATTCAACACGATTTAATGGCACAGTGTGTTAAATTCACAAATTTTGATTTAGTATCTAAAATACTCAATTCTTTAACTCCAGAATGGGAAAGAAAAGTATTAGCTATCGAAGAAGATAATGACATCTCAACACTCCTAGTTGATGTTGACAGGAAATTAAATGTCCTATGAAGCTAATCTGCAGGCAAAAAAAGAACAAAATTCGAAGAAGAAAAATATAGCATTCCCAGCAACAAATGAAGACTCTGACTTATACGAAGAAGAAATCATATTTACCAAAAACTACAACAAATTCAAGAAATTTAGGAAAATGACCAGATTTCAGAAAGGAGGAAAATCAAGCTCTACAAATCAAACGTCAATCAAATGCTACGAATGTGATTAATTTGGACATATGAATAAAGATTGTCCCAAGCTTAACAACAAAAGAAGAACAAATTTGAAAAATTCAAAAATGAGAAAGCTTTCAAAATAACATGGGATGACTCAGATTCTTCATCATCATCAGATAGTAACAGTGATAGTGACGGAGAACAAGCTAATGTATGTTTTATGGCACAAACTGATGAGGTATATCTTGACCTTAGCTATGATGTATTATTAGAGCTTAGCATGGAATTAGATGATAAATTTAGACAAATTAACACATAGCCAAGATAAATCGATTAGAACTTGAAATAGGAATGTTAAGAGATGAAAAAATTATTTTAGAGGAAGAACTAGAATTATCTCAAGAAAAAATTAAAAGTATTTTGGTTTAATATGAGACTATGTTTATTGATTTTGGAAAAGTTGAACTAGAAAAGGATAACTTGTTAAAAGAAAATATTAGATTGAAAAGTAATACAGAAACATTAAAAATTGAAAATTTTGAAATAAAAGAAAAATTAGATAAAATTACAAATAATGTTTCAAACTTTAATAAAGGAAAACAAGATTTGGAAAATCTCATCAAAGCTTCAAAACCTTTAGAAAATAGAAACAGAATAGGATTTAAAAATACTCTTAAACAAAAAGGGAATAATATTAAGAAATATAGTTTTATTTATCAAAAGACTAAAAGATCTCTAAGTCAAATACGAATATCAAAAATATAAAAATTTGGATTCCTAAGACAAATAATAATTTTGTTAGACAAAAACACATTGATAATTTTCTAGATAATGTAGTCTATAATAAAAATTATGTCTATAAAGGTACCAAACCTTCTTGGGTGTGGTTACCGGTTCCTCCTAACATCTAGGCCCTAACAAAGTACATGTGTACCAATTAAATCATTTTTATCATGTAAGTACCCAAAATAAAAAATAAGGAGAAATGGGTACTTGATAGTGGATGCTCCAAGCATATGATCGGAAATGCAAAAATGTTATCAAGTATAACATATATTGATGGTGGAACAGTAACTTTTGGAGATAACTTAAAAGGAAATGCCGTTGTCATCGAAGAAGTCATCAACTCTGGTATTTCTAACTCTCTTATTATTACAAATGTTTTGTTAGTAGAAAATTTAAAACACAGCCTACTTAGCATTAGTCAATTATGCGATAAAGGTTTTCAAATCAGTTTCGAAAAACATAGATGTAATATTTTCAGTAACAAACAACTCGTCTTTGAGGGTTTTAGAAACAAAAATATTTATGTCTTAAATATGAATATAAATCGAAATTCAAACTTATGCTTAACCGCCAAACATGATGATCCATGGTTGTAGCATAAATGATTCTGTCATATTAATTTTAAATATATTAATAAATTAGCAAAATATGAGCTAGTAAGAGGTTTATCTAAAATAAATTATAAGGTAGAAAATTTATGTGACGCTTGTCAAATCGGTAAACTGAAGAAAAGTTCTTTTAAATTTAAAAATAATATTTCTACAAAACAACCATTAGAATTATTACATTTAGATTTGTTTGGTCCAACTCAAGTACCATCTATAAATCACAACAAATATGTTTTTGTAATAGTTGATAATTTTTCAAGATATACGTGGACATTATTTTTAAAGCATAAAAATGACACTTTTGTCATGTAAAATTTTTTCTAAAAGAATTAAAACTCAAATGGATTTGAAAATTAAAAATATTCGAAGTGATCATGGTGAAGAATTCGAAAATGATCTTTTTACTAATTTTTGTAATAAAAAGGGCATAAGTCAAAATTTCTCTTTCCCTCGCACACCACAACAAAATGGTGTAGTAGAAAGAAAAAATTGTACGTTACAAGAATGTGCACGAACACTATTAACTAGTAGTGGTTTACCAAAATATTTTTGGGCTGAAGCTATTGCTACAGCTTGTTATGTTTTGAACCGAGTAACCACACGACCTACGACTAAGCATACTTGTTTCGAAATGTTTTTTAGAACAAAGCCTAAAGTATTATACTTTAAAACTTTCGAATCAAATTGTTTTATATTAAATACAAAAGATAATTTGGGAAATTTTGACCCGAAGGCTAATGAAGGAATCTTTGTTTGATATTCGGATCAAAGCAAGGGATATAGAATTTTTAATAAACACAATTGAAGAAAGTTACATGTTTCATTTGATGAAAATTTCCTCAACAATCATACTAAAGACGATGAAGAAATTATTCCTATACCAAATACAACAAACTCATCTAATAATGAGAGAACTGCACAAAATAATACTCTAGTGTCGCCCCTTAAAATTCTAAAAGATCATCCAAAAGATAATATCATTGGGGATCTTAATTTAAGAGTAATTAGAAATCAACTTAACCAATTAAGTCACATTGCATTTGTGTCAAATTTTGAACCAAAGAACTATAAAGAAGCTTCAAACGATGATTTTTGGATAATAACCATGCAAGAAAAATTAAATCAATTTGAAATAATAGTGTTTAGGAATTAGTACCAAGACCAGAAATCAATCAGTTATTGGAACGCAATGGGTATTTAAAAATAAAGCAGATGAAAACGAGAATATAGTTAGGAATAAAGCATGTTTAGTCGCTCAGGGTTATAATCAAGAAGAATGTATCGACTATGACGAAACTTTCGTTCCAGTAGCAAGACTTGAAGCCATACGTACATTACTGGCTTTTGCAAGTCATCACAATTTTAAATTATTTTAAATGGATGTTAAAAGTGCTTTTTTAAATGGTTTTATTAAAGAAAACGTATATGTTGAACAGCCTCCATTATTTGTTCATGAAAAATATCCCGATCATGTTTTTAAATTGCATAAAGCCCTATATGGTTTAAAGCAAACCCCCCGTGCCTAGTACGAACATCTTAAGAATCATTTAATTGCTTCTAGGTTTAAAATAGGTAAAATAGATGTGAATATATTTATTAAACGAGAAAATAACAACATCTTAGTTGTACAAATTTACATAGACGATATTATTTTTTGTTCAACTAACAAAAATATTTGTTCTCAATTTTCAAATATTATGAAAAGTGAATTTGAAATGTCTCTCATGGTTTGAATTAAATTTCATTTTAGGTTTACAAATAAAAAAAATTGAAAATGGTATTTTATACATCAAGAAAAATATTGTAATACTTTATTACGTCATTTTGGAATGGATAAAACTTCGAGTAAACCAACACCAATGAGTATTAGTGTTCACATAGAAAAAGATGATAATGGAAAAGATCTTTATGAAAAATTATATCATAGTATGGTTGGCTCCTTACTATATTAAACGGTTGGACGACCCGACATTATGATGAGCGTATGTCTTTGTGTCTGATTTCAAGCAAAACTAAAAGAATCTCACCAAAGAACTGTTAAACGTATCTTATGATATCTGTCTAGTATTAGAGATTACGGTTTGTTTTACCCTAAGGGATCATCATTTGAACTTGTTTCATATAGCGACGTGGATTTCGGTGGATGTAAAACAGATCGTAAGAGTACCAGCGGAACATGTCACTTTATCGGACAATCATTAGTTTCATGGTTTAGCAAAAACCAAAATTGTGTCTCCTTATCCACTTGCAAAGCTGAATATATTTCAACGGCTTTAGCATGTGCACAAGTGATATACATGCAACAAACGCTTAAGGATTTCGACAAAGTTATCAATAAATCACCTATATATTGCGATAATACAAGTGCAATAAATTTATCAGAAAACCCTGTAAATCTCTCACGTTCTAAACACATAGATATATGACATCACTTTTTACGCGACAATGTAGAATAAGGAGTTATTACGTTAGAATAAATACTAAGAATCAAATAGCAGATATTTTCACAAAACCACTAAATGAACAAACTTTTGTTAAACTACGACGTGATTTAGGAATATGTTTTTTCAATGATCTTGTCTGTTGATTCTTTATTTCATTCATTCTATTTTTAGTTAAAAAGTTTTAATCCACAATCTAATTTTTTTAACAATAACCAACAATTTTTTAGACTGTTTTTACTATCTATAACCTCTTAAAACTTTCATAAATAGCTCCTTTTTTAACAAAAATTATATATAGATTTTATATTTTTTTAAAACAACAAACAAAAGCAAAAAACATGTCTTCCGAGAACTCTTATCTCTCCTTCTCAACACCAACCTCGGATAGTTCAGCAGATACCCCTCATCGCCTTCCTACTCCTATACCAGATCAGGGACCAATCTATAAGCGGTCTTCCTACCACATGGGATTCACTCTCGATAAAAAATAAGCCAAACGTTCTATATTTGTCTCTCCTAATACGAAGGAGAAAATAGACGATATACATCATTACCAAAAGCAACAATAGAGCTACAACGAGAACTATACTTCGAAGTAAAAGTCACTGCACGACGACTAAGTTTTCTGGAGCAAGTAGCGATCAAATTTTGCAATTCACGAAAGAAGGATGTACATGAACCACTTTCGATTCCTTGCAATCTTTTGGATCCTTCTGCTTCTTATCGTACACCTTGGGATCCTTTACCTAGGCAATTCTTTGGTTCCTCGAGAATTAAGAACATGGAAATATTTGGTTTCCACTCAAGCCATGGAGGGATAACAAGTCTGAAGATCGCAATGCTACATCTTCATCTAAATAAATTTGCTTATTCTCATTGTATTTTTATCTAAGTATATTTGTATTCTTTTTCATAAATAATAATATTATGTCTCATTAAAATCACTCTCGAAAAATAAGCAACACCCTTCAAAATAAGGCTATTTTAAGACAAAATGGATATTTCAGACATCTTAACAATGTCATCAGACATCTGACACCATTGTATCAAACAATTTTTCAATATTTTGCATATATTAGACGTCTGATATAACCAACCAGACGTCTAAAAAGAGTTTCTGCCTCATAAAATACACAACGGCCTATTTCAGACGTCTAAAAATTGTTTCCAAACATTTAAACAAAGTATCTGGCTTCTTAACATAATAAAAAGGCCAGTTTTAGACGTCTGATTCTACATCCAAACGTCTGACAAAACTCTCTGCCTTACGAAATTTACAACTCTGTCTATTCCAGACATCTACCACCAACAACCTAACGTCTGAACATATTTATTGTCTTCTTATTTGGTTAAATTAGACGTCTGATTCACCTTCAAAACGTCTGAAATTCAATCGACACTCTTAAATAACCTTATAACGGCTATTTTTTTTCCAACCATTCTCACTTTCATTTCATTTCTATTTCAAAATTAATACCCTAATCCTCCAAATCGCTTTCTCCTCCAATTCGCTCGATGGTGCCCAAAACAAAAAACACTAAAATCTCTAAACGCAAGCAAGACCAAGCGACTTCATCCAACCCGCAAGTGTGGTCTGATGATCGAATCAAGAGACTGATGAATTGAGCAGCTTATTCAGTCAAAAGATAAGAAGACATTCAAAGAAGAAACTACATACAGTTTCTTTCAGTAATTTGCTTAAGTTCCCAATGCAAGATTTGGATGAAATGTGTGAAAGTGCTGGGTTACATCAGTTGATTTCCTTCAATTCAAATAATATCCAAATCAACCAACTTGCAATATTTCTTTTCTATGCGAATCTAGATAGCACTGTTGTTTGGAATACAAAAAATGATGATACCTGGCTATGGTCAAGTGTTTACGGCAACAATATTAGACTTACTTCAGGGATTATAGGCCGAACTCTAGGTTGTTCCGACTCCAAAGAAGATTTGTACAACATCCTGGATATGTGCCTTAAACCTAGAGATAATATTACTCGTTAGATTTGGGAAGATGAATTGCCGAGATTTGCTTCAAAATACTTACGAACTAAGGCGAGAGTACTCACTAGAATGATTATTAACACTATCATTCCTCACCTTGGTAGCCATGAGAAAATCACAGAGTTAGAGCACAATGCTCTATATGCTATCTTCAGTGGAACAAGGGTTAATTGGGCGAAATGTATATTTGAAGAGCTCAAACATTATTGGACTCATTCACGCCCATCCATCATCTACCCTACCTACATCATGCGTCTTCTGCAAGCTCACAACATCCCTTCATATTTATTAACTTTTGAAGAGATTTCTTCCAAATACGCCTCCACAAAATTCTTCTCTCTAATGCACTTACTAGAAAATCCTCCGTATTTTATCTCATTTGAAGAGTAGACGCAACGTCATCAACAAGATAGCCAAGCTAGCGTCCACCCCAACAACAACCTGAACCATCACAAGAAGTAGAACAACATCGTGAGAATACTCCTTCTCCTCCTACACCTTTTGATTATTCGTGCCAAGATGACATTTTGGAGACTCACATTGAGACAAATCCAAATGAGAGTATTCGCGACTTAACTCTCCAAATCAACTTATTTTATCACGAAATCAAAAATTATAGGCTAAGCTTATTGATAGTTTTGAAACAATGTTTGCTTCACGTCTGGCCACAGTTGAAGCATCGATTTCAACAACATCGTCCATTCTAAAAGAGATTCTTCAACGAATTCGTAGTCCTACACCACCTTCGGAAGATTGGTCAACTCCAGTGCCTTCTCCTCCTGATTAAAAAAACTCTAAACTTTTTGAAGAGGAAAAGAACCTTTCGAACACACTCCAGCATCTCCTTGAAAAGTTCTTCCAAGAATGAAGATGAAGGAGATGCTCAAGCTAAAACTTCCTCAAAATATCCTTAGACTTTTTTAGGATTCCATCTTTTATATTATAATCAACAATCTATGCATGTAATCAATCAATATGTTTAATGAAAAGTGCTTTTTGGTTTGTCATTTCTGTGTATATTCATATAACCTTCTGACGATTGGTAAATATTAAATGGTGTGAACATGATGTATAATTTAAAAATTATTAATGCTTTTTGATGATGCTAAAAGGGGAGAAATTATAGGAAGCACATATTTAGGGGGAGATTTGTAAAATTATATCTAAGTACATTGTATAGTTGTCATCATCAAAAATGGGAAGAATGTTAGAAAATCCAATCTACGGTTTCGATGACAACAACTATAAAAATGAAAATCGAATATACACATATATTTATATATATGTGTACTTGCTACTAGAAAGACAAGAATGAAGCTCAGAGGACACTACAAGAGACTACAAGTCGATAGGTACAAAGAAGCAACAGAAAAAGTGCACAAAAATTGATATGCACCATATTAGACATCTGGGTGCACAAGCCAGATGTCTGAAACAGTTCTCTAGAACAACAGACAGGCTAGGCCAGACGTCTGGTACTCAAATGTCTGATATTCTACTATATTAAAAAAATATAGTATCAGACGTTCGATATAAATATCAGACGTCTGAATTCAAACTCGAATTTCAGATATGAACTTCAACCGCCACATACGAATGGACATCTTCGCTTCTCTTCGCCCCAACTCTTAATCATCAACAGAAGAAACTATAGAACACTCATTAATGGATGTAACTACTCAAGATACATATCTATAACTATATATAGCATCAAGAATCAAGATAACAAACTAACCTTACTTACTTATGCTTTCTGATTCTATACTCTATTCTAGATCTCTACGCTCTAGCAATTCTTACTTGTATTCACTCGTTCATATACACAGTTTCTCATAGACAATGTTCCTTAGAGATATATTGAAAGCAATTGTACTAATTGGTCAACGTCCGTGTTATATTAGAACACACATTTGACAAGAACAACTTATTGTAACCAATCCTATTCCTCTGGGTGAAACGAAGGTTTTTGATAGTAGAATTCCAAAAGGAAGCTTCGGGACTGGAGTAGGATGGGAGGTCCGAACCAGTATAAAATCCCAGTATGCTTATTCTATATTTACTTAGATTAATATTATTTTAGTTGCATCTTATATTTTGTCACATATACTTGCATATACATTATACAGTCCACCCCATAGACTAACATGAACCCCATCCTTGCGATTGAAATCTTCGACGTTTGGGGTATTGATTTTATGGGACAGTTTCCTAATTCATTCGGACATTTTTATATTCTTCTTGCTGTTGATTATGCCTCCAAATGGGTCGAGGCCATTCCGTGTAAAACAAACGATCATAGAATTATTGAGAAATTCCTGAAAGAAAACATCTTTTCGAGGTCTAACACACCACGTACAATAATAAGCGATAACGAAACTCATTTTTGTACTCGATCGTTTGAAACTCTAATGAAGAAATACTCGATAGCCCATAAGTTATCCACTCCATATTATCCTCAAACTATTGGTCAAGTTGAATTTTCAAATCGACAAGCAAAACAAATTTTGGAGAAAACTATTAACAAAAATCGAAAAGATTAGTCTTAGAAATTGACTGACATACTTTGGGCTTACTGTACTGCTTTTAAAACCAACCTTGGGACGTCTCCACTTTATTTTGTTGACGAGAAAGCATGCCACTTACCTGTTGAAATTAAGAACAAAGCGTTATGGGTAGTGAAGAACTTAAATTTCGATCTCGATAAAGCTGGCGAAAATCGAAAATTACAACTCAACGAACTAGAAGAATTTAGGAATGACGCTTATGAAAATGAAACGGTTTACAAAGAAAGTACAAAATGTTTTCATGACAAGTCAATCTTAAGAAAAACGTTTCCGCCAAATCCAAAAATTCTTTTGTATGACTCTAGACTTCACTTATTTCCTAGGAAATTAAAATCAAGATGGATCGGACAATTTATGGCTCGAACTGTTTTTCAACATTGTGCAATTAAAATAAAAAACCCCAAGGATGGAACAATTTTCAAAGTCAATGGTCATCATTTAGAGCCATATTTAGATGTGCCAAGTAATCAAGAGGAGGAGCTCATGATTCTTCATGAGCCATTCTATATCTAGTAAGAAGTGTTAACACATTTTTGTAAATATGTACATATTTTCCCCTTTACACTCAGTATATCATGCATTGACTGTGAGGACACAGTCAAAATTAAGTGTGAGAGGGTGTTTCATCTTCATTTTTTTTTTTCATGGTTTATTGTTTTTATTTCCAAATGTCAAACTAAAAAAACAAAAAACAAAAAATCCATAATAAATTTTCTTTTTAGCGTATTGATTTACTTTTGAGAAACACTATAGGATACGTATATGTTTTTGGTTATTAAGTTGAACTATTTGAAAATTTATTTGACTTAACAAAAATAAAAGTAAAGCTTGATTATAAGCAAATATGGTTTAACTCGTATATGGGAAGGTTCACGGGGTATTAATTATGAAGTATATCCTAATTGAAAATCTTTATTTAAACGGGTGGTTGATTTAAAGTAAAGGCAATAACGTTTTTGATCTTCTAAGTTAAGTGATGCAAAGATGATTTTGCAGAACTCTCTCTCTCTCTCTCTTCATTAAAAAACAAAAAGAAAAAAATGGTTTTTGTCAAAATAAGAAACACAATGAGTCATATGTTCACACGCAAGTTTGTGTACTCTCCATGCTCTATACCCTTCTTACGTAAGCCCGAAAGGTAGTGCATGATCGGTATATCCGGTCTCAATTTATCTAATTTAGGTGTATGTAAATAGATTTAATAAAAATTACCACCTAGAGTCATGTGTTCATACGCAAGTGTGTACACTCACAACACTCTGCACTCTTCTCATGTAATTCCGAAAGGCAATGCACGATTGGTATATCTGGCCTCAGTTTACCGAGTTAGGTGTGCACATAATAATAATAATGTTAATACTTTTCAAAAATGGAGAAAGCAAGCAATTGAAATTCAAGCACTATTTTCACTTAGTTGATTCGACTTGTTATACAAAAGAAATATAAATACCACCTTGAAAAACTTTGATAATCAACTAAGGATCCATTTCATAGTTGCACTATGTTATCAACCGAGACAACTAGCCAAACTCCAGTCTAATTGTGATGATAACTTAATTTTTGTTGGATGCTTTGATGAGTAAAATGACTAGAATTTCATGATGATGATAGAAACTTATATTTAACTTATTTGTGTCAATTTAAAAGTAAATTCTTCGTTTGTAAATACTTTCAAAAACTTGCATTCATCTCTTTGTAAATATATCTTGCATTTAGGAATATTTCATGTTGCATTTGGATCTTGTGGGTAGTATCCGCTGAAAACCCTTACGACACAACACTCTTCCTACTTGGGACACTATAGGTTTAATATCTTGTTGCATATGCTCAATGCAATCGCGTTTTCTATGAAAATGGATTTATCTTAGTTTTAGTTTATTCGAGGATGAATAAAATGATCAGTGTGGGTGTATTTGATATGCGTGTAAATGTGCATATTTTTACATCTATATTTAATCTACTTTTCTTTTAATTAAACGTCATAATTGGGTATTTTAAATATTTAAAACCAAATTTCAAAAATGCTTTCAAGTCATCATTCATGCATCAATTTGAGAAAAAATAGTAATCTTGTGCATGTATTAATTTTGAGAATATTCATTTGCACATTTTGTTTTATTTATAGGAATTTTAATGGAAATTTGAAGGTATTTTCATGGAAATATGCATGCACAAGGATGGAAAATAAAGGAACGAATAAAAAAATCAATTCACGCAACATGGAGGACCCCACCTACCCACTTTACTTTGATTTAGAATTAGAAGCAAATGCACATGATAGTGAAGATTAAATTTACATGCATACTTAATGGAGGATTAATTAGAAGTTAATAATAATTTGGTGGCCTCACTTCCTAAGAGGTATTTTTTGTAACTCCCTAAAATATGTATTAGGGTTTAGGCTTGTATAAATGCCCCTTTTATGTTCATGTAATGAATTTTTAAGTTTTTACATTATCTTATAGTGAAAATTGTATCTTCAAATTAAAAGGGAAATAAAAATGGCTTCCTAAGCCTAATCTGCTTTTACTTGCTTTTACTTCATGCTTTTATTTTCTTTCATGCTTATTTTCATTTATATGCTTTCTTTTTTTCATGTTAGTAGTTTAGGTTTATTTTTATGCAAGTAGTTAGCTCATTTTTATTTTATTTAGCTTGAACTTTACTTTTATTTTATATGTTGAAATTTACATGTATTGAAATGATAAAACAAATGAGTAGCTAAACCCCTTCCATAATGAAGCTCTCTAAAATTATGTAGATTCAACATATTATGTGATTTATAATCTCTTTTATGCTTTATGAAAAGTTAGTTTATGATGTAAGTTTATTAATGAATTTGATAGTCTATATTGTTATCACAAATAGGCTATTCTTATTCAAACATAAACACAATTTACAACGCTGACTAGCTAAGTGATTTTTGATTGTGAAATTAAAGTGGAGTCAAAATTTGATGATCCATGTTACTGAATATAATAGTAAATAGATCATACTTAAAATGGCTTTTCCTTTGACTTCATTTTCATTACAATTGATAAGTGGTTTTATGTTGTATTATAGTTTGATCTTTTAAATTATGATAGTTAATAACATAAATAGACCATACTTATGATAAATACATCACTAATTTCACTTAAGATCAAAATAGAGAGATCATAGATTGTTTTTGCATTAATTTACGTAAAAATATGAGAGTGAATTTGCCTCTAAATTGTTTTCTATTCTCATATTTTCAATTACTTTTGCTCTAGCTAGTTTTACTTTTTTCTTAGCTTGAAAAAATATCAAGTTTGGTTCAATTTGATTGAACAAATTTTTTAAATCATTTCAATTCCCTACGGAGCGACCCGTACTCACCACGTACTAAAATTGTATGCCATGCGCTTGTGGTTATTTTTATTATAATTTTTCGGCAATTTCTAACCAATATAAAAACCGTCGATTCAATAGTAAATTTTCTATGGTGTTACAATTGTCCTTCTTCGGATGGTAGTTTTCGTAGGCCTTTCTTAATCATCAAATTTTCCATTGTCCATCCTTTTGGATTAGTTCTTTAACTAGATTTGGTAGGGGGATCAAAGGATTAATTAACCATCACTTCTTAGATGGTTGCTTTAGCCAGGCCTAAAGGCGTAACCAAAGGCTTTCCGTCCATCTCCCTTAGATTGGTGCTTTGACCAAGCCCGTCGGAGGAAACAAAGGCTTAACTATCCTTCACTCTTTGGATGGTTGCTTTGGCTAGTACCAAAGGCTTTTTGTCCATTTTCCTTGGATGAGTGCTTTGACTAGGTCCGACGCCATGATCAAAGGCTTAATTGATCATCGCTCTTTAGATGGTTGCTTTGGTTAGCCTGAATGGGGACCAAAGGCTTTTCGTCGATCTCCCTTGATTGGGTGCTTTGACTAGGCCCAATGATAGGACCAAAGGCTTAACTGATCATCACTCGTAGAATTGTTGCTTTGGTCAGGCCTGAAGACGGCACCAAAGGCTTTTTGTCCATCTCCTTTAGATGGATGCTTTAACCAAGTCCGATGATGGGATTAAGGGCTTAATTGACCATCACTTCTTGGATGATTAGTTTGGCCTAGCCGAAAGGCTAAACTAAAGATTTTCCATCCATCTCCCTTAGATAGGTGCTTTGACCAGTCCCGACGACAGGATCAAAAGCTTTATTCACCATCATTTCTTGGATGTTTGCACTAGTTAGGCTAAAGTTAGGACCAAAGGCTATCTGTCCACTTCCAGATATGAAGGATGCCTTTGTTCGATGAATCTCACCATCCTCATTTAATTGGAAGTTAAATTTGAATGTGTGCATTTCACTTTCGAGGGAAATTACTTAGATGGGATCCTTATTCATCCGATGAGTCATTCTTGACAATTTTCTTTATTATTTAATGTCGTGAAATGAGGCCTCAATTGTTCGACATTCCTAGTCCTTTGTATCACATTTCTATCAAGTTTACTTAATTGAAATGTCTCTGAAGGGATTACTTCATGAATGACAAGCGGACCTTCCCAGTTTAGTCCGAGAGAGAAATTCGCAGGTTCCTTCGTGTTTGCAATTATACTCCTTAAACTAGATCTCTTTTTTATTCTCGTTTCTTTCACTTTTGAATTATAATGCTTTATAACTTTTTGTTGATATTCTACGACTTGAATAGCACGTTGGTTCCTTAATTCGTCAAGCAAGTCAAGCGATTCATTTTTTAATTCTTGATTAGTTTCACAGTATAAGCATTTCTCTGGTATGAGGGAATTTTGACTTCAACTGGTAATGTTTCCTCAAATACTTAAAGAGTAGGGTGTGTCTGGTAGTAGTCTACTTGGATGTTCAGCATGGCCGTAAAGCAAGGGAAAGTTCATCTACCCATTTTCCTTTAGCTTTCACTAGTTTTTTCTACAAAATGTTCTTTATGGTTTTATTCGCTATTTCTATTGCCTCGTTAACCGTTGACTGAGCTACTGATGAAAAGGTTTTAAAGATCCATTCCTCTCATCGAAGCAAGTGAACTCCCCACTTTCAAATTAGGTTCCATTGTCATAAATAGTCTTGTTTGAAAGCCCAAATCTTGTTACTAGTTCTTAATAACAAACTTTAGAACTTTCCAACAGATTTGTTTATGTTAATACCTCAGTCATTGATTTTGATGTTAATAACCTTAATAACAATAATATATTCATAAAAATATAGATACTAATGTTTTTCCAAGCTATATAGTATATAGTGCAGGATATTATATAGGTATCGAATCAAAGGCTGTATAGTATAAAAACTCAAAGAAAGGACATGAAGACTCATGACTATAAAGACCAAGATCTGAAGATCTCAAGACTATAATATAGTATATAGAGTCTTAGAATATAGTTAAAGTCCCTGGTAGCAATCTTTGATCTCTATTTCCCATTTTCTTATCCTTTATTTTTAAAACAAAATAAAATATTAAAATATATTTAAATATTTTATAAAAGTATTTCAAAATTTAAAAAGTTTATAAACTATGATAAGTTATTTTATAAAGTATCAAAATATTTTACAAAGCATTACATTTTCAAAATATATAAAAACAGAAGGCATTTCAATTTTCAAAGGGATATGTCGACATACATGCCGCAAATATGAAATTCAAATTTAGAAACGAAGTGTCTATTCACCGTAACTCTTCATAAAATATACATGTATGTTTATTCTCAATAAATAGAAGGTTTCAAATGAATTTTTTAATAACTAATTTCTTGTTTCTTCTCTCCTCTTACCCTTCCAAAATTTCTAATGAATTATTCAAATTTCTTCAAATTCAACCAGAATCAATTTAAGCTATATTATTTTGATTTTCTACTATTTACTCTCTGATTTCAATCATCTATCTCCCAATTCAAGATCAAAGTGCTACTTAAGAGGCTATAGGATCTATTGTATCCCAAGTTTAAGAAATTATCTTCGGAAAACCATCCAACTGTAGTTGTATTTGCTTGGGTGCAATTATATCACATTCAAATCAACTAGGTGTGCATGGTTGCCCAAATTTCCGAGTGGGTGTGCTTGTAGCCTGTCCAAATCAAGTGGGTATACCCTAAGCTTGGAAAATCAGGACGGTATATCTCATAGCCTCAGAAACGAGATTGTAATTGGGTTTTCCTTTTGCCCATTTAAAAGATTGGAATTTGAAAAGAAATAATATAAGCAATTGTACGGAACTAGACGTAGGAGAAATCCAAACTAGTATAATATCCCTAGTATCATCTCTCTAACTTCCTACTTTACTTTACTACTTTTATTTTATATGTGTTTGCATCTATAATTGATTGTTGATACAATTCTGTGTTGAAAATCTATGATTTAATATTAAACTTGCAACAAATTTAAAAAGATTTACGAAAGTTAGAAAACACTATTCACTCCCCATCTAGTATTTATTTGGCCTTAAGATCCATAGTCCAATAACCCACACTTGGTATCAGAGTACTAGGTTTTCAAAAACTCATGATTTGATTTTTAAAAAGTTTTGATGACTAGCAACACTCTTAGTACATTTGTTAATACCTTTTTTAAAGGACAATCTACTACTAGACCCCCATTTTTTAACAGCGATACTTACACTTATTGGTCATGTTGGAGAAGATCTATTTACAATCTAATTGTTTAGATATTTGGAATGTTACACAAAATGAGTACATTGAACTACAAACTATTTTGCACAATGGACTGCTGACCAAAAGGAACATGCACAAAATAATTCAAAAGCCATGAATATTTTGTTTTGTCCATTAGATGAAAATGAATTTAATAGAGTCTCTGTTTGTAAGTCTGCGTATGAAATTTGGAGAACATTGCAAGTTACACATTATGGCACTAGTAAAGTGAAACAGACTAAAATTTCCATGTTAAGCAATCAGAGTCAATTGTTTAAAATGATTCCAAATGAGTCTATTTTTAATATGTATTGTACATTTCAAGATATATTGCATTCATTGGTTGCATTAGGTAAAAAAAATTCTAAAGAAGGCCAAGCTAGAAAAATCCTCAATTCACTTTCTTCAGAGCTGGATCAAAAGAAACTAGCAATTGAAGAGTCTAATGATATAGTACTTTGAAAATTGAAGAAATAATAGGCCATTTAATGTCCTACAAAGCAATATTGTAGGAGAGAAGAGAAAGCAAGGCAATAGAAAACAACCATCGCTTTCAATGCAATAACCGACGACCAGGATTTAGATGATGATAATGATGAAGAAATTGCTTTCATGACTAGAAATTTCAGAAAATTACTGAAGTATAGAAGGATGAAAAACTTAAAAAACCTGAAAACAAGATGATGATAATGGAACTGCAACTAGCTGCTTCAAATGTGATGAATCCAATTATTCCCAAAGGTTTTGCCCGCATTCGAATAAATCAAAGGTCTCACTTGCAAATGATTCATCAAAAAAAAGAAAAGGGCTTATACAACAAATTTGGATGTTTCATACACTTTCTCAAGTGAAATTGAACTAGACACTGAGAATGTAAATAATGTTTCACGGCTATAACTGACTAGTCAAAACGAATCAACTAAAAGCTGCAAAAATTGTAATTTTTATTTTATTTTCTCGGTTGATTTTGGTTTTTAGGAATAACATATATTATGTATCACATGGAGGATGACTTTTGAGATTGAATCTTTATTCATTTTTAGCTATATTTGGAACTCTTTCCAATATACTCACTTATTTAATCAAATCAAAACATTTTATTTTATTGCACATTATTTTATTTACTTTCTTTTTATACTTTATGATCTTATAATAGAAATACCACATATGTACCATATACACATGTCCTTGTCAGTGATAAATTATCATTGAATATAACCAAGTACCTGGAACCGATTTGATATTAATAGACTTGCGAATGCATACATCAATGTGCATCAATCCGAAGAGTTCACCAACTGTTATGATGCTCCTACTAAATGGGTGCATGACCCATAATTGTTTGAGATATAATTAGCTAGTATCAATATAATAAAAGTTATTTCTCAAAACTACGGCTTAGTCTATAATTCTAAAATAATTTTAAATAATTTTAGATAATTCATTATTTTCCAATGCAACATTTTGTTATGAAAACAAATACCACAATATAGTTTTATATTTCATAATGAATATTCATAATACTCACGTTGAAATATAACCGTGTCTATTTTTCAATAGACACCGAAAAGTAATCATTATTTTATAAATAATGTTCACTATGTTTTACAAAAACAATTTTCGTAACTTGATGCAATTAATAAGTGTTATATGACATGCTCTCACTATTTCTGCCATTACTATAATAATAGCATACCAAATATAGGGATCCATCATCCACTTAATATAGATTATTTATTTCATATACTGCAACAAATTTACAGCAGAGAGTTCCTTGATCAAATATCTTGAACACATAGAACTAAATCTCATAGAAAATAATTTTCTATACAAGTTACATTTGGGAATAGAAATCATATTTCTTATTCTAATGTTAAGTATCATGTCGTTATTATTAAAAAATTCTCATTTTCAATGTTTCTTTATGAGCAGAAGTGACCATTTACTCTATTCATCCCAGTTGTAGCTTAAATCACATTTATTCTTGTACACTCGTTTTCCTTTCAAAATGACCAAACAATTCAAAAGAAAACCATTATACAATCTCATAATAAACTCTTTACAAAAGTGAATTCGATTATTCTTGACATTAAGAAAATTAGATGTGTTGCACTTTACGTAAGCCGATCAAACTGACATTTCTACGATCGAGTTCTTAGATTTATACTGTAGTTTTAGCATTGTGTTACATTTAACACAATATTTCTTTTACGTAATCACTCAAGTTGAATACTTGATTTCATAGTACTGTTTCTTGGCTTATTTTGAACGAACTAATTTCATCGAAGTATCGTACATTATGAATTATGATTGTTCCTCATATAATACTTATTTGTGAAAGTATATAGATCAAATGTTCAAAGTCTTTTAATGCTTTTAGAGTTTGAAACTCATAGAATGCAATAAAGGGTCTTAACCAAATGAACACGTAAGTGATCATATTATGAACGTATTAAGTATTTGTAAAATTAGGCACTTGCATGGTTATAGAAAACATTAACATGGAATAGGCATTTAATAGTGAGTTTGTGTTATATTTCTATTAGTCAATTTTCAATTCAGTACATTTGCATTATTAATTAATAGATGTTTAATTAAATGCACAAATTTATCATTGTAGGTAAATACACTAAACAAAACAGTCTTTTTACAACGGGCAATGCCCGTTGTAATATGGTTTTCGAAACGGGTCGTAATAGGCCTCGTTATAATAGATCCATCACATTTTACAACGGACAAAACACGTTGTAAAAACCGTTGCAGTATACCTTTTTACAACGGGTTATGACTGTTGTAATAGACTATAATACAACGGCCATAACACGTTGCAATAGACTAACCATACTAGTTGCATAGCCTGTTTCACAACATGCATTGACCGTTGTAAGAAGCTCATATAACAATGCACAATGCCCGTTGCAAAATAAATGTAAATTTTAAAAAAATTACAGCAACATCCATGCAATACATCCATACTAATACTAAATATTGTCGTAAAATAATTAAAATCACATACGAAAAGACTAAAAGCTAGAGTCATAGAATTCTAACACTCCAAAAAGTTAGATAAGTTCACATGCCAAATACATAAACACACCCATTACACCATAACCCGCCCTTCGCCTGAACCACAACAGCTTCACACTATATATCCTTCGCCAACACGCACTCCATATCCTGAACTACCTGTTTTAATGCTTTATTAAAATCAAGCGCAAAATTTTGAATTCCTGTTATCACCCACTTCACAACTGCTTTCCACTCACGTAACACAGCCATTACACCATAACCCACCCTTCAACCATCACAAACCATTACTGACATTAACTACACCTGTTGCCAATCATCTTCCTAACCTCAATAATCTCTGCCACTACTTGTGATCACCATCAAAACTGCCGCAGCGACTAACTGCCATCACCGTCTCCTTAACTTCATTGACCAACCTACTTCTGCAATTCAACTATCTGCAATTCACCACACAGTCATTCTATCAACCTGCCATCCTCCTTTCTTCAGAACAACAATTCCACAAAATTCCACTGTCACACACTGTCAACCATCAGAACACACGATTTCTGTGCATAGACTCAACTGAACCACTGCAATACAACCAAGAAAACAGTTCACGGTCCCATCCCAAACTACAACTTCAAACATCCACTACTGCAATGATCAACTCCTCACCACCAAACAAACCATAACATACATCAACTCGTACTGCATGGTTTCATTCATATTCACCTCTCACTGTCTTCTTTCATAGTTCACTTCATAAACTTCCACATCCCCATAGTTCACTACAAGCCATCGCCCTGCTTCCCTTTCTCTGCCAAATCCGCAACTTCCAAACAACTTCCCCCTGTGCATATCAGTGCACAAACCATATCATCTACAACCACCTTTCTGACCACACTCATCACCCATTCACCATCACTTCCACCACGATAACACTGTCACAGTCCTCCATCCTTCTATACGAACCAGCAGAACTACACTTCCTCTAGTTGAGTGCTATGAACCCCATCTAACACTCAAATACAAATAGCAGCCCAAGCTATCAACACTGTGATAACAGGAAGTTGAGGTCAGGAAAATTGATATAATCTCATTTAGAAAGAAAAAATACATTTATATTAATAAAAAAACATAGAAATCAAAATACTCACATCAATTGCTTCATGAATATCTAAAGTTCCCTTGGTTATGTTTTCACCAATCCTTTGATATCCTCTGATTAGTAAGTCACGATATTCAATTATATTCTTTAGGGAGATGCATAATGCTATTAAAATAATACGATGATAGACAAATTAATGGCTAAGATTAATTTAGCATATGGAGATAGAAAAAAGGAGGACACTCTTAATATTGTAAATGTGATCTATTTTCCTGGTCACTTATTTTACTTGGCATCAATATTTTCTCAGAATATTGATCTTACCTTTTATTTTCTTAGGTTCTCTTAACCATGATCAATAATGGCTATGTCAATCACCCCATTGGAAAAGATAAGAGGCCATCAAATAACTTTGCAGTAAATTGTAAAAGAATTAATATACACTTGGAACCGCGTAATCAATGGTTGCGTGTCTACAAATTACATGAAAAATGTATGTGACGCAAGCAGCATGAGTTACAACCTACAAGTAAAGGAGGAAGTCATTGGCTACTCACTTGCAGTGGAGAAAGAACGGGGTGTACTGTTTCGTGATCAAGCATATAATGCCCTGTGAGACGTGCGCTACTCAGGAATATGAGATTTAGACAGTTTATTGTGATGATCCTTCAGGATGTTTGTTTAGAGGTCAGGTTTTATACTAATTTACTGCTTGCTATAGTAAATGCAAAATATTCTTTTTGGTGAAGTCCCTAGGCATCAGCTCAAATACCATATTGCTGTCACTAATATGTATTTGATTTAGACTCGAATTTAGATCGTCCGAAACATACATTTATCTTTCATTACATGGGTATTAGGTTATGTTTTTAAACAAAGGGTAAATTATATGTCCAACAAATGCTAATTCTTCACCACAAAAGAAAAACCTCCAAAAATATTGTGAAGAACCTTCCAAAAAACTTCATTTGTGCTTGGTAGCGGCAGCAAAGACATGACCCACAGAAGAAGAAAAAATAAATAAACAAAGGAAGCAAAAGAAAAAGAAAACCGAGTTGGTAATGAAAAAATAGGGAAAATGTGATGATTCTATTTATAACAATTCACCGAAGTTCATAAAAGATCCCCTCTCGTCAGAAATCAAAATACTATGAGGTGTTGAACCATGATGTTATTTTTAAGAAAAAAGAAATGATGATAAGAGATTCACTGTGGAAATGGGAATGTGAAAGGAGTCCTCTAAGATTTTTAATTTTGGTTGAGAATGTGATGTATCAAAGGAGTTCACGATAGTTCAAATAGATTTTGCTTAAGAAAACTTAAGTACTGATATATTCATTTTATTTTCAACACTAATGATAGTATTTTCCTATTTGATACAGAAAGGATAGACTGACAGCTGATGCTAAAAACCGCAATCTAGTAGTTTAAAAGCAAAAGTAGGCAGTTAAGTAACACAACGGACTATTGTAGGAAAGGACTTGAATTGGGTTGTAACAAAACAGTACTAAGATTAAAGTATGTACCATGTGTGCACAACATTGTTAATATGTCAGAAAAAATCAATGATAAAAAAAATAAAATTAAGCACAACCATAATAAAAAGAGATCTAAAATCACCTAGCACAGTGAATAACTGTCCAGAAAAAGAAAACATACCTTGCCACTATTTACAGAAGCAACCAAAGCAATATGTTGTCCATAAGTTCCATACTCATAGTGGTAATAAGTCCAACAGGCATTTAAGTTCAAATTATTGAAAATTAAACAGTATTGTTGGAACTTGGAAGCACTTTTCAACATCAATATAATAAAAGGGTATACTAAGCACATCAAATGGTTCTAGAGTTTCACTTTTATTGATTTAAACTTCATTATGAAGTATGAAATACAGTCGAGAAGTAAGGAAAAAAATAGTATTTATTTGCATGTTACAGAGTTACCTGAAACCTTCATCTTCTTTAATCTTAAAAACACGGGCATAATATAGATCTGCACCACCTACAACATTGTATACAGTGGATCAAGGAAATATTAACTGAAAGAATAATAACTCGTCAACTAGAAAATATTTTAAATCTGTGTATTTACTATTTAGAACTTGTATAAGAGTGAGCCTAACTCCTAAGTAATATTTACCAAGAACAAAAAGTTTAGCTGCTGTCTTGAGTGATCCTAGATCTGCTATATCTTTTGCCTACACAACGAAAAAGAATATCAGCCAAAAAGGAGTAACTATGATAAAACAAAACAATGATAAGCCTCCTCTCTATTTTGCATAAGTAAGCTACACTTTATATCAGGATCACTCTTCAACTTGTTCATTGTTTTACTTACAAACCTCCAAAAAGGTGATCTTCAACTGATTAGTTGTGTGGATAACTACACTTACAACTTCTGATCTACAGGGGGAGAAAAAAAGATTATTGCACACAAAAGAGAGAACATTTGCTTCGACACGAAAAACAACATCATGCATATATATGGTGCGGCAAGGTGTGAGGCAACACTAACTGAAACCATAAAAAAATTGAAATCTGAAACAAGTGCTAAATCATATGTATCCATATGAATAAATACCATTGACTGCTACGATTTGGCAGGACATGAAGACATCGGTTTTGGAAAAATATATTACTTGTATTTGGGCTATCTTACTATACATTTCTGAGGACAATGTAAACACTTTGGCAACGTGTCACTTTAAGAGAACCCTGTGATCCTAAACATGAGTTCAAAAACCTCCATGTAAGCAATCAAATGATCCATGGATGAATGACTGTAACCATATTCCTGCTATTTACCCTTACGTTTATCTATGAGATGACAGATACAAAATTCAGTGCATTGGAATACTGATTCCTATATATGCCTGGCTGATGTAATGTTCAAAGTAAACACACATCCACATAATCTTAAAATCATCTAAATATTGTGTTTTTCTGAGTATGTGTTTTATATTCCCTTACTGTAACTAAAATGTAATTCATAAACAATCAAAAAGTGATGACTTCAATGTCGAATATCAAATGACCCACCCACCAGATGATGCAAACGGGCTGCAAATGTCTTAGGTTTTACTTTGTCACCATACAGAGACAAACCTGCATTATAGTCCTACAAAAAGAAGCATGAATAAGCAAATTTTCCTTCATACTAAATCAGTCAAATTTATTAGCTGCTCGACCAAGTACAAAATATTCCACACTTCAATTTGATTTCACTAGGACTATAAGTGTTATCCAGATATCTTAAAATGACTATATATGAACAAAATCAAAGCCGGGGAGAACTTAAATGACATCATCTCAGTTTACAGTATTCTATGTACTAAGTGTAATTAACAAGAATCTATCAGTTTACAAAATAATTTGACCAGCATATTATCTGAGATACAGATAAATTTTATAAATAAATGAAAGTAAATATTGTAATACCTCAGGCTCCATGATATCTTGAAAATAAGGCGGCACCCGAATGGTGAAGCCATCTCCATAAAACTGGAACCACGAGTTTGTGCTACAGATATCTAAAGGTTGCTGCTACTATATTACTATAGACATTGTTGCTACCTACAGAAGGAGTAGCTTCTTGAAGGATAGAAGAAAGGGCAAATGAAGAATTAAGAGGAGTCAGCATTAGAGTTAGTAGAGAAATGATGGAAATGGCCTTTTGAATCAGGATCGAGTTCAACATATCCATGTAAATCATCATTCGATCGAGCAATTGAAGATGGAAGCTTCAATTTTTTCCAAAGCCCTAATTTTGAGCAAAGAGAAAGGAGCGGCCAACATTTTTACAGAGCAAAGTAGGTAGAGGAGCCAAATAAAAGAAATAAAGGTCGGACTTATTTTTTTAATTGAAAACTTGTTTTTGATTGGCACCTATTACAACGGACGTTTTTAGCCCATTGTAAAATTGACACATATTACAACGGACAAGGAATGGACCGTTGTAATAGCCTTCTATTACAACGGGCTACCAATGCCCATTGTAAAAAGGGCGTTGTATATGACATCTTTTACAACGGGCCTGAATGGACCGTTGTAATAGCCTTCTATTATAATGTCCAACCAATTCCCGTTGTAAAAAGGGCGTTGTAATATGGTATTTTTTTGTAGTGTTATAACATTATTTATCATATGTTCTTACCAAATTAGAAAGGTTAAATGATACCATTTCATTTTTCTAACAAGACTCGCACTAGTCTTTATGTTTCATTAAATCCTAAGATGAAATTCTACTTTGCTAATGGGTGTTAGGACTCATTTTATCTTGGGATTCCGATCTTGAGTCTACTCAACAAATCATATCCGCACAAACAATGGATAACTCTTTACTGGTTATATCGCATAAAACTCCAAATCCATGGCTCGTTGTCCTAATCTCATTTCGACATTGAGTTTGATTAACAGATGGAAATGAAATTATTCACTCTCACCCACCATATCGCAACAGGCTAAGTATAGTTTATCTACCTTGAGTCTGCTCAACAAATACATATAGTTATCTTACCTCGTCTACTCGATATATTAATAATACTACACATAACATACCTAGCTTGAGTTTGCTCAACAACTAAGGAGTATGCAAGTAATTTAATATTATATATATGGTAGAGGACAACATTACATTGAAAATTCATAATCTTCAATATATTATATTGAGGGATATCGACTTATGAAATAATGTATTTCTTATGAAATACCCTCGTGATTCAAGTGCCAGACATATCAGAAAACACGGTGTATGTACATTTACATTTGTATTTATGCCTTATGTCTATTTGGGTTTCTTTAATGTTCTAACCTTAGTTAGTACATTCATATCATAAAAGTTTTACTATTATATAATTTTTATATTTCAAATCACTTATATAATAGCCTTATGTATAACCTTATGTCAACTAAAACATATTTAACTAATTTTAATTAATTTACTCTTTAATTACTTTTATATTGGTATTCTAATACAACTTTTATATTGGACATGTTTGCCATAAACTTTAAAGTATAACACTTATATCCTATAAATATATATATATATATATATATATATATATTTAATTAATTAACTTTTAATTAATTTATTTAATTAAACAATTGTACTTAAATTATTTCAATTTCTAATTTATCTTATATGCATACATATGTACTTATGTTATCTTAAACACTTTAAAATAACATAACATATGTCAATATATAAAACTTACATATAATATTAATTAATTAAATCATTTAATTAATTAGTTTTGTTAATATTATTAATAAATTTTGAATTTTGAAGTTAATATTTAAATAATTTTAAACATTTGGAAAATTTAATTGCATTTTCAAACACTTCGAAAATTTATGTTATATTATAACCTTTTATAATAAACATGTTTTTATTTTAAATTTAACCTATAAATTTAAAATCTTGTCTTAATTTTCAAAACTATTTCGAAAATTAGCCTAAGGCCCAATTCAAATTGGGCCTTGTCTATTGGGGGCAACCGGGCCCGCTTCACCTTTCAGGCCAGGTTGGTAACAAGGTAGACATGGTACTTGATTATCCAATTCCAATCCTGGATATTACCTTTTTAGTAGTAAGTTGGCAAGCTTAATTAATTAGCCATAACATGGCTAATTTTGACCGCATAGGGTATTGGGCCTCGATACCATTGTTGGAACTGGGCCAACACGCAACGGAAGAAATGAGTTAATTTCAAAAAAATTATCATTTTGCATCATTAATGGGCCTATGAAGTCTAAATACACTTAGATCTTATCTAAATTTTCTTTTAAATAAAATTAATATTTTAACTAACTTAGTAATTAAAGGAGATTTAAATTCATTCAAATAAATATGTAATATGATGAATATATCAAACATATTTATGTGTTTGAATGATAAGGAAATCATATAAGTTACGTAAATAAACATGTAAAGGTTAGAGGAAAAAACCTTTTATTTCTTTCTCTTAACTCAAATAATTAATTAGGGAAAGATGGACCATAAATATGAAGAGGGGAACTTTTCATTTCTCTCTCTCTCTTTGATTAGGTTAGGTGACAAATTAATGATATTTACTACATAATTAAGCATGCCATTGTTGTCCAAAATCTAGTTTGAAACATGCAAGCGATAGTAAAATATGGATATAGATATAAATTCAATATACACAATACATAATATATTGAAAAATATTTTACTAATAGACAAAAGTTAACTTATATTAACAAAAAGGATAGTTAAGGAACTAAGGTAGACATTTACGAAAATGAAAAGATGGAGCATTTTCCTCCTTCCTTTACTCATTCAATCAATGTCAATTTAAATTAGTAATTAAAATCTAAGACATATATGCATATAAAATAAAATTTGACCATTATCATAATTTGAAATCTAGAATTAAAAAATACAATAAGCTTCAATTTGAAGAATTTTAAAATTGAAATTGTGATTGTACATAAAAGTAAAATTTTAAACCTTGAATTTAAACAACACATCACACATATATGTAACTAGTTGCAAGCGATTTTAAAATTTAAAATAGCAAAAGAATATGTGAAGTTTTTGATTTAGTATGTGTTAGAATTATAAGTTAACAAAATTTACGTTCAAAACTCTGATTATGTTTTATTTATTTTAACAAAAGAATACAATAATAGAATAAAATCAAACATAAATCATATAAAATCATATTTAATTCTCAGATGATTCAAAATAGACAAACTATGTAATTTATATAAGTTAAAACAAAATATGTCATATAAATAAATGGTTTCAAATAGGAATAAAGGGTATAATATAGGCACCTATATATTCGCAGTAAGATTTTATTTCTAAACTATAAGAACAACATGAACAACAAATTAAATGAGATGTAATATTTCACAACTCAAATGCTATGAATATGGACATACAATCAAAAAAGGAATAGCACAAAATAGATACAAGTCAATTGATATTATAAACATATATTATTAAAGAAGTGTGATAAAAAGGGAATTAAAAGCATAAATAATATTAATGATAATTAATACTAATAAACAAAGGATGAAAAACATGTGCATATCTGAGTTGAATCAAATAATAAACAAGTTATTAATTAAGATAAGTAAGGTTTTGATTCACATGTTTAAAATTAATCTATTAAGCACGCAATGAACCATTCATATCCAAACATATGAAGGATAAAACATATAAATAAATCAGAGGATCGCCTTAGGATATTGCCTAGAAATCACACCTTGAATGATGATATCTACTCAGATCTTCAAGATCTACATCCTGTCCTTACAAGAGTCCATGAACCACTTTTGTTTTGTTTTATTTAATGTTATTATATGGAGTTGAAAGATTTTGAAATTTTGATTTTTTTTCGTTTTCTACCATGATACATTATAAGAAGGGAAAGAAAAGTTAGGAGGTGAGAAAGAAAAAGAATAAAAGGGAAAGAAAAGTTAGGAGGTGAGAAAGAAAAAGAATAAATGGAAATAATGAATTGTACGTACATAATGAATTAGAGAATATGTTTATTTGGAAGAATGAAACCTTTTCCATTTTAATTAAAACTTCCCTAATTAAATCGCTTGATTGTTTCTCTCGCTCCAAACCTTTCTTTTCATATGATATGTCCTCGAATGACATAAATTTCCACAAATAATGTCATCAAATGACATAAAATTTTCACAAATTGTTCCATGTGATTATCCTTAAATTACATCATTAAAGTATATCAATGGGTGCAAATTTAACATTTATAAATGCATTAAAGTAATTACAAACAACTTCCAAACATCAAATAAAAAATAAAAAATATTGCTTAAATATCAAATAATTTAATCAATTTACAACATTTTATAAGTTAATTAAATCATGTGGTTTTTCAGTGAATTTATCATTACGGTTATGCGACTTGAAGGTGTAAATTCAGTCGACGATTAATATTCGAACTATTCGAATATTAATGCTCACACGTCACTTAGTAGGTGGTGTGATATTTTGGCTAAATTTATCGCTTATACATCTTTTGGTAAAATCCGATTTTACTTATTATAAGCGGTACCCGATAGTGACAATTATTTACACCAATTCTCTTTGTCAAAACTATGTCACATTAGACTTATGGAATTTGGTAATGGTCAAAATTCCAATATCTTCCACATTCCACTTTATATTCCAAACACAAAGTACTTGGGTCAATAATAACAATTATTATTAACAGAATTAGTCTAGCCAAAGACTTTGATTTTGAGTTGACATTAGTTGACCATGGTACTAACCTTATATAACTAAGGAGACGAATCCTCTCCCGAATAGTTTTTCACTTCCAATGCTTTCACTCAACCCAAATATAGTCATTTGATGGATGTCGTGACATAATTTAACTATAATCAAAATGGATCTTCCACATTGAAGATTAACAATATTCTCAAGTCGAGAGAATAATGTAAATGAGCCACATCAATATTTTCTATTTGACCTTAGTTATACTAACCAACAGAAAACTATCGAGTGAGTCATTCCATAATTATCCAATAACTATCGGTACATAACCCCTTTGTACCCCCAGCTATCATGAGTAATACATTGCCCAACATTTGGAGAGTGTTACATAGTCTAGTCTCAATGGTTGTGTCGATATCTTGTCCCGAAACATTTTGACTGGGAATATTTAAAATGGTATATTTATTTTCATTATGATAAATTGCTCACGGTTACTACTCTTTGTAACTACTATTACAAAACATACCATTTATGGATTTTCTATTAAACATTCCGTTAATTAAATTAATTAATCAATATAACTCATTGTATCAAGTATATAATAGAAAGAAAACACCTTTTAGCTTGAATAAGATTGGTTATCTAGTTAGATATATATAACAAATTACATAATTGCGCCTAGGGCATACCCTAGCGACCAATCCGCTCACTCTCATATGATAGGACTTACTTTTGATCTCTACGGATCCTTGCTGATCCCAATCCGCTCACTCTTCGACGAGGGAACCCAAAGACCAATCAAGCTCATCCACTCACTATTCGGTGAGGGGACTTACTTTTTGTGCAAGTCCATCTACTCGCTCTCCAGCAAGGGAACTTATACCTTACCGTCACTGCCCCATCTCTTCAAATGGGACTACCACGATCTAAGGACCGATCGATATATCATACACGTGTAAACGGTCTGAGGTTATTACTATCTTATATATTCTTCTTGGACATCCAACTCAGAGCATGCCTAAAAACTGATCTAGATCTCATACATGTGTAAGTGGTTCGAGATTATTATTGCCTTAAAATGAAAAGAAAGCATGAGAAATGAATCTGACACCCGTCCATCCCGATCATGAGATTACCATACTTGATCCAAATCCCTGGTCATTTCTTGATGCATTTGCTATAGACGGTGGCTGCTCCGGCTATATCATCATAGTTTGGTTTCTTATGTATTGTTGCAGCTGGTGGCTCTGAACCATTTCTTCTATCAGATCACAAAGGTACCGACACTCGTTAATTTCATGTCCGTCCAGCTCATTGAAGATGCAAAACTTTCCAAATCTTCTCTCTAAATTAGTGGGCTTTCTCTTAGCTTTCTTTTGGTAGGGGATCAGCTCTCTGGTGACTAGGTATATCCTCGATTAGATCGGCGTAGGAAGAGAAATTCGATTCCCTCCTTTGCCGTTTCGATTCCCCAAAGTCGTTAACAGCTTTTCGTTGCCCTTGATCTTTTCCATATCCTGCTCTGGGCAGTCATCCAACATCCACATCATTAATATCAGCATCGTCAGCCTCTTGACGCGGATACTTTCAGCTTTATGGTAAAACTCTACGAGATCCATTGGTGGATCTCTTTCCAATGCATTTTGAAGTCAGTCTTGCTTGCGACTCTGGACACTACCGCCATCAGGATAATCGATGGATCTGGCTTATCGACTGTAGTGGTTGTCGTGTTAAATCTCGTCAGGTAACTTCTCAAGGTCTCTCCGGGCCTTTGCTTCATGCTTGATAGTGTCATTATATCCTTTAATTGGGAGATATGAACTCTAAATCATCTTAAGAACTTGTTCACCAAATTTTTCCACGTGCTTATGGACCCTTTCTCCAACCGTCTAAACCACATCGCTGCTAAATCAGTCATATATAATAGGAAGCACCACCCCATACCTCTCAAAAGCTCATAGCACTTCCATGTATCGGATGTATCTCATTAGATGAACTGTTGGATCTGTTTTCCAATCTTACATTTCCAGTGTTAGAAGCTTGAAATCGAGAGGATTCCTTACATTTGGGATGTTAGCAGTAAATGGATTTGTACTTACATCCTCTAAACTCTAGTATAGGATCTCTAACTATTTTTTGACCATATCAGCTATTCGATTGTTGTCGTCTAATGGAAGTCTTTGACCACTAGTTCTATTCTACCCCCTACTCCTACGGAGGATCTCCGACACAATTCTGGCACATACTCCTCAAGCTGCAATATGCGTTTTGATCTTTGCCTCTGGTTTTATTCCATCCTTCGTTCCCACAGGAGAATGCCGGCACGTGTTCCTCTCGTTGTTGTGCTCCTACGTTCCTTGCTCCAGCATCATCCATTTTCGGCGTCCCAGCTTGCCTTATTCTCAATCCAACATTACCCCTAAGTATATTCCACTCAGTCCCGAGTGGACTAGGATTAGCACCGAGTTTTCTTGGTTACGGGGGCAATGTTCCAGTTTGCTCCACTGCAACTCCACATGTTCCTACATTTGTGCTAGTCTTGGTTCTGAATGCAGTAGCTTCAGCTATTCCTTGTTCTTTCATTCTTGTGAAAAATCCTTATAGCATTTCTTGTTGCCGAATCATTATCCCATGTAGCATCTCATTCATCATTTTCTCATCTCCTCTCTAGTCACATAGATGGATTGGTTGGAATTTGAGGACACTTCTTGACTGCCTCCATGCTTTGGTTGACTTTCTCTAATCTTAGATTTAGTGTTACATCTCTTTATCTTTTTCAAACTTCGGATCCAAGCTTTAAGCTGTGAAATCTAGCCCTTTCTCATAGAAAGCACAACACCAATTCTAATAAAATAAACTCAAAAGTAGAAAAGGAGACACCACTTTTATAGTGGTTCGGCAAATTCTCTAACCTATGTCTACTTTAATATTTGTTATTAGTCATTTTCTCTCCAAATTACAACTAATTTTATTAGATCTGACCATAATCAAGTAGATCTCAGATTTAAAACGGAGTTTCTAGAGTATATTTGGGCGATGAGATAAGAGTAAAGAAGATGTAGTGTCAATTAGAGTGAAGAGATCCCTCTTTTTAGTCGCCATAGGGATGGTATTTATAGAGAATCTTTCCATAATCTCCAATGTCTTAGTTAACCGAAGTCTAGATGTAAGTCCAAGTGCAATAGAGTGAGCATGCCTCTCGATTTATCAAAAGGACCTCTCGGTTTTCTGTCAGTACCAAGTGGATTATTCAAGTGTAAACTTCTTATTTCCACTTGCTTACTTAGTTCTTCTATCTTCAATTTGATGCTTTCCAAGTCTTTTCCATATACTTTGGTCTAGCCAACGATTCTCTTTGTAACACTTGCATTATCCTGCTTTCTTTGTTTTTCTCATCAATCTTTAAGGTTGCTTGTCTATTCTTTAAGAAAAACACTTGATGATGATAGATTGAAGTAGTGTATCAAGTAAATAGAGTTACGAAAGTCATAGGTGCCGAGACGTTCTTCTCGATAGCGAGTGCCTTACTTAACTTGATTTCAACTTCTAACTTTCTTAGATTCATCTTCTAGCCTTTCTAAAAATGTTTCCAAGCTAGTAATTCATTTTGGCCTTCTAATTCTGGTTAAAAACTGCTTGGCAAAATTGTGGTTTAACAACTATAAAGAGAAATGCACAGTAATAGAGAAAGGGATGGAATTTTAATTCAATCAATTATATACAGTCAAATTGTGCTATCTACGATTAAATTTCAAAGCTTGTACTAGAAAAGAAACAAAAATTTAGAATTGAACAATGAGCATGAGATTCCTTAATATCTGAACCATGTAAATCTCTCTGTCTTTTGCTTTTCAACACTCTATTACTCGTTCACTAATTGGATTTTGTTTGAATTGAGACATTAGGCTTCGGTATTTTAATAAATGGTTAGACTGCGAACCTCATAATTGTTTAAGATTCAAGTAGCATAATTACACCCCTAATGTCAAATATAATACTACATAGACTTACTAATTCCTAATTACGAAAGCATCATAACTACTTCAAAATTAAGTTGGTGTTATGAGATTAAAAATATTCATTAACAGAGATTATGCAGCGCCCTATGTGGAGTTTTAAACAACTTGCATGGTTTTTAAGATATTGAATTTTGATTTTAAATGAGAATAGGTTTTGAGATAAATATTTTTTGAAAAAATTGATTTTTAGATTTTATTTTTGAGAAAGAAAACCTTTTTCAGAAGAAAGAAGGAGAGGGGAGGATATATTGTTTTAATCGATTGTAATAAATAAAAGCTTGTGTGGGTAGGTGAGATAAGTATTTAATTAGGTGAGAGGAGAGGTGGGTGAGGGGTGGTATTTTAGCAAGTGAAAATAGTATTACTCTTAATTAGACCAGTTTACAAAGATAATATGATGCATTTAGTTTTACATACGTGATTCCAAATGTTGAATTTTTCCAACAAGCTCTTATTCTCACATATGCAACATTCTAATGTACTTATCTTTATGATGTCCCAAATCTATTACTACTTCATAAATTAAAGTATAATCAAAGTAGTCTTGTTTGTTTTCTATGTTGATAAATAGTCAAAATAGCCTTTGTTACCAATATTGTAACTAAACCTATCAATGCTTACAGATCCAATATAACCAATTAATGCATGTGTAATATGGAAATTAAATGTAATATCATTCGCTATTCCAATTGGTTCACTTACACCATAGTGAGATTAAAAAGATTAACACCTAAACTAAATTAGTTTTGAAAATAAACATCACTAATTAAAATCTGGTGAAGAAATTGAAAAGTTTTTATTAATAGTTGCAATAACTTTATTTTTACACATATTCTACGTAGACATAGACTGTCCTAAAATGCGAATGTGTTTCGCATATTAGGCTACAAGTTGTTAGGCTACAAGTTGTAATCATATTTAACAAAGTACCCTCGTATTTTTTATGAAGTTGCATGTTTGAATCCTATACTTAACAAAATACCTTTATATAAGGTCACATGTTTGAATCCTACTTTTGACAGTAATGCACTTTTGTATTTATGGGGTCACTAGCTCAAATCTTAGATCCAACAAAAGCTATAATTTTTTCACAGGTTTTTAGTTTATTTATTTTTCAATCGTTTTATAGTAAGAATGTTCCTTCAAAATATGTTTTCTTCACGATTTTTTTATTCAAATATACAATTAGTATTTTGTTAATTTAACTTTGTATTTTCATCTTATACCACGATTGACTTTAACTTCATATTCTTTGTCGTTTTCTAAAATTAAAAAAATTTGGTGTTAATATTCAGAAATAATATGTTTACTACTATAAATCATTTGTCGTTAGTTGATTGTTTTAACTTTTAATTTCCAGAAAAGGAATTTAAAATTTTCAAATTGTGCTTAGATATTTCTTTTAAAAATTTAAGAGGCTAATATTATTTTAAATTTTTTTGCTACACTTTTAGTTTTGAAATTTTGTAAATTTTAGATTGACTCCATATTCTTTACATACTAAACTTGAATGATTTCAAAATTATTCGAAATGATTCCTTTCTTTTATAATTATTCTACCAAATTTAGTAATCTTCATCTTTAATAATTATTTTAATTTTTTTTATATTACAATTTTTGTGTGTATATGAACTTCCATGTATACCTTTGTCAATTAAGAATATTATAAAATGAATATAATTAAAAGGAGTAAATAAGGCCGATAAGATATAAAAGTAACAATGCAAAAAAATACTAATAAATTGGAAAGAGAAAGAACTGAAAAATATGAATGAGATTATAATCGATCCAACTTTTTCAAACTAGAATATTATGGGAAAGTTTAATAACTAAGCATGTCAAAAATACTAAGATATCTTGACAGTATCTTATATAGCATATACATAAAATATGAATCATACCTAAAAATATTTCTTTCTTCTCATAATTTTAAATTAAAATCCTTAATTCATGAATATATTTTTCACATTTACCACTGCAAATTTTCACATTTAACAAACTTTAATATATTCAACTATAACACGATGTCCCTTTGACTTGCCCTTTTATTAAATTTACCCATTATTTTAAATTTTACTTTAGTTAAAATCTTATCTTATACCATATACACAAAAGATGGGTCTCTCCTAAAAAATTATTTTTTCCTGTAAGTTTAGAATAAAACCCATAATTCTCCTTGATTGATGAATATATTTTTCACATTTACCCCTCTAAATTTCCATATTTAAATATTACCCCAGTCTCTTTGACTTCCCCTTTATATAATTTACACGCTACATTAAAATCTATTTTATTTCACTATAAACTTCAAATCCTAACCAAAAGTTTCTTTTTTCTTATCGAACATAAAATATTTGTTCTCGTTTTCTTCTTCTTTTATTTTGGTTTCTTTCAGTCTTGGTTCCACAAGGACTCAAAATCATATCACCAATTCAATTGCATTATATAAATTTTCACAAAATCAATTGCATTATGGACATAAAAGATAGATCACTTCTAAAAAGTTTCCTATAATTTTAAGTTCAAATCCTTAATTCTCCACGATTTATGTGTATATTTTCACATTTACCCCTTTGAATTTTCACATTGAACAAATTTTAATATATTTATATGTTACAGCATGTCCCTTTGACTGCCCTTTTTATTATATTTACCCATTATGTAAAATCCTATTTTATTTCACCATAAAGTTGAAACCCTAAGCAAAAGTTTCTTTTTTCTCGTCAAAAATAAAATATTTTTTCACTTTTTTGTTCTTGTTTCATTTTTATTCCTCTTTAATCTAGCTCCACAAGAACTCAAAATCATATCATAATTTCAAATGCACTATTCAATCAATAGAATGTTGTATAATATGATGGTAAGGTTTAGACTGGATGATATTCAGCTCTCTTTCCCCTTAAATTCATTATATTTTTGCTAATTATAATTCAATTTTCATGTTCTATGGCCATTAAACAATTGCTTTGAATCATCGTACTGTTAATTGGGGTTTTTGACCAAGTCGATTTCAACCGAAAGTTAGAATGTCAAAACAAAGAAAATGATTCGAGGACTTTGGAAACATCAGAAAAAAGTAAGAAGAAGGAAATATCAAAAAATGAGCGAAAAAGGTTGACTTGAGATGTTTAGCTTGGTTCTTGGTTTAGACCCGAGTCGTACCTGAGCTAAACCTAGGAAAAATAAAGGAAAACCCAAGCTAATGAATAGAAAGACAAGTCTGCATGACTTGGAGTCAGGCCTGAGTCAAACCCAATATAAACTTGGATCAGACTTAAGTTAACTCAGAACAGAGTGGCCTGGAGTCAAATCCGAGTCAAACCCGAGACAGACTCGGGTCAGTCCCAAGGAAACTAAAAAAAGAGCGACTTAGAGTCGAACCCATATCAAACCTAAGACAAACTCGGGTCAAACCTGAGTTGTGACTTTCTCGGGTCGGACTCATAAAACTCTCGGGATAGACTCCATCATTCCAAACTTTGGATAGTCACAAACAAGACGAAGATGAATTGACTTGGAATTTGGCGAGCACACTTAGAAGAGCTAGAGAAGAAATTTGGGAAAGTTTCACTATATTTGGAGCTAAACTCTTTAATTGGGTACTGAGTTAAGGAATCTCAACGAAACGATGCCAGACTTGCAAACACACATAGTGGAAGCTAGAAAACAATTAGAAAAAGTTTCATCAAAAATAGGATTAAGTCCTTAACTCGTTACCGAGTCAAAGATTTGAGTTGGCACCAAGTTAAGGATTCTGACAAGTTAAGGATTTTAAGTTGGTACAGAATTTAAATTCCATGCCTTGGCATCTTCAAATTTCTAGCATGTGATCCATGAGTCTTCTTATGCGTGTTCATGAAGTTTCATAGAGTTCTTTGGAGTCAATCGTAAGAAATGAAGACTTGATAGTCCAAACCATGGGTTAACCCAAGTCATGGAAGTATAACAACCAAAGCTCAACCTACCGAATTACATAGAGCGCGTCTTGATGAAGCAAGGATCCCGAAATAAAAAGGTTTAGCCAAGTTATGGCTAAGGATTAGACTCGGCCCTGAGTCAATGGCTTGACTCGGTACCGAATCTAAATCATAACCTAGGTTGTCACAATATTTCTTATACCACCTTAGGCCAGTCTCTAGACTTTTCTAATAGTGGGATTTAATCTGATATGACTGCTACCCCTATGAATACAAACTATGCATAAACTAAGAAAGGATGTGGATTCTGCTATCACTACGTAGGAATTTTATCACTTCTTCAACTCTTTCCTCTTCAAAAAAGTCACTAGGGCAGCTCCTCTAGGAAATTATAGGACTTAGAACTTGTCAACCCCATGTACTTGTGATTCTTTCTCTTTCGAACCCCTTATAATCTCATACAAACAAGATCAAATAAATAAGAAAAAGTTATAAAGTGGACATAGGTTTAGTTAACTGCTGAATCACTGTAAAAATCTTTGTGTCTCATTTACTTTTCCACTACTTTCTATTATATTTGCTCTATTCTAACATGGATGGTGCTTTCACAACATACTCCTAGGTGTTGATCCATTTTTTGGGTCAACATTTTGGTGCTCTCACTGAGAACCAATCAACCCAAGCTTAGATCTAGCTCTCAACTTTGGATTGGATAGGTCCAGAAGTTAGATCCACAAAATCATCTTTGAAAAGTTTGAAGGCTTAGCATTGAAGACCAATAATGGGAAGAAAGAAGAGTGCTTCTGGGAGATTTATTGGAGCAACAATCGATGGTAATAAACCAAATCCTTGACAAACAAAGCGAATGACACTAACAACCAGCCAACGAGGATTAATACTAGTAATGCAGCTCCAAGATCCTCTTTCCAACAGGAGGTTGTGACCAGAGGCGAAGTAAACCAAATGGTCAACCAAATTAACCATAAAATGGAAAATAGCCAAAAGGCTCTTATGGACAAGATTGACGCTTCTCTGGCACTTCAAACACTGACTGCTCCAAGGATAAGGCTAGAAACCGCCATTTCTATGGAGTGGAAGAATTCTTCCATCTCAAGCTTAAATAGGAGGGATGGCAAGCAAAAGCAAAAGGAGATAGTTGGTGGAGCTATAGGGATAGTTATTGAAGGTAATGGAAGTACTCCTCCTGTTTGGAGGACAACCTGCTATAAACTCTAGCCTAGGTGTGAAGCCTTCACAAGGGATTATTACAATGCTTCTTTCTGATTCTAAAGATGATATGCAACTTGACAGCAAAGGATTGGAATTGAATGCCAACATAGGCAGGCAAAATGGCGGAAAGGAAGTTCAAACCACTGCTCTAAGGCTATCCACATGCCAATGAAATCTTGCATGAGTGGTCCTCCCAGAGAATGGAGAGATTAGGCTTTAGTTAGCAAACCAAGGCCATTTATAGAGTCAAATGCTTGACGTAGTCCCTGACAGTCGGCCTATGGACTACCGAACATGTGAGGCATTCATTGTGGACATTGTTAAATGGTTGATGGAGGAGAGAAAGGGAAGAAAGAATGGAAACTGGGGTTCTATGCCAAGCTGAACTCCATTCACGGTAAATGTTCATAGAGAAGAATACCCTGAGAAGTTTACCATGCCAACTATTCCATCATATAACCGAACGACGAACCCTAAACAACACCTATACAAATATGGATGGAGTAAGGGCGATGAATGTTGTCTACTACAGATGTTCCCCATCTTCTTTGAAGGATTTGATTCCATGTGGCTTACAAGACTTGCGCCAGGGTCTATTTCCACTTTCGACGGTTAGCAAGAAAATTCTAAGAACAGTGTAGACTCTATGCTGCACGACCAAAGACATGATGTCTTTGTCTAGCCTGTCATAAATACCTAAAGAATCACTGAAGCGCTTCTTGAGCCGATGGAACTATCCACTTGAAACTAAATTCCCTATGCATATCCCATAACCCGCACCTTGCTTCTTGAGCCGATGGAATCGCGCTCTTTTAAGCAAAATCTCTATGTTCATCCCATAAGCTGCACCTCGCTTCTTGACCCGATGGAACCGCGCTCTTATAAGAAAACTCTCTGTGCGCATCCCATAAGCCGCAGATTTCATATTTAGCCGATGGAACCGCGCTCTTGTAAGAAAACTCCCTACGTGCATCCTATAAGCTATACTTCAGTGCTTGAACCGATGAAACTACATTCAAATGCGCTTCATATATCAACTGCTTGAACTGGTGGAATCGCGTTCAAGTACGCTCCACCCCTTCGCTTCTTGGACTAATGGAACAACGTTCAAGTAAGAATCCATTTGTCCACAACTTGAACCAATGGAACTTCATTCAAGTATGCTCCACTCATACGCTGCTTGAACTAGTGGAACTGTGTTCAAGTACTCTCCACTCTTTCGCTTCTTGGACCAATGGAACCATTTCCAAGTAAGCATCCATACATCCACCGCTTGAACCAATGGACTGCGTTCAAGTATGATTCATTCATTCGCTGCTTGAACCGAATGAACCATGTTCAGCTACGCTCCACTCCCTAACTTCTTAGAGCAATGGAACCACGTCCAAGTAAGTATCCATTCATTCGTTGCTTGAACCGATGAAACTACATTCAAGAACGCTCCACTCATTCGCTGCTTGAACTAGTGGAACCGCATCCAAGTACACTCCACTCTTTTGCTTCTTGAACCAGTGGAACCGCCTCCAAGTAAGCATTCATTCATCTACTGCTTGAACCGATGGAACTGCATTCAAGTACGCTCCACTCATCCGCTACTTGAATCGATGGAACCACGTTCAAGTACACTCCACTCTTTTGCTTCTTGGACTAATGGAACCGCATCCAAATAAGCATCCATTCATCTACTTCTTGAACCGATGGAACGACATTCAAGTATGCTCCATTCCACCACTTCTTGAGTTGGTGGAACCGCGTTCAAGTATGCTCCATGCGTTTGCTACTTGAACTGGTGGAACCATGTTCATAGTATGCTCCATTCATTCGCTGCTTGAACCGATGGAATTGTGTTCAAGTATGCTTCATTCCCTCGCTGCTTGAACCAATGGAACTGTCTTCAAGTACGCTCTATTCTCTCCTTGCTTAAATTGATGGAACCGTGTTTAAGTACGCTCCATTCCTTTGCCCTTTGAATCGATGGAACCACGCTTAAGTAAGCAATATTTTTGTATACTGTAATTTGAATATCACTCCTTGAAATCGATGGAACGGTGTTCTTGCAAGCAAAGTGCACATGCTCCATACAATCGAGAAAGTGTTGGCATCGCCTTGACAACGCTGGGAAATGTAAAATCATAAGTCGATTAAGAAATCCACTCATAACTATCAAAGACTCGGCATGCCTAGAGATAAGTGCTATAAAAGAAAATTCAAAGTACTTGAGCTTTTCTGAGAGTTTTCGAAGATAATCAAGCAATGAAAATGCTCAAAATCGAGCATCAAGACACGGCTTCCTAGAGACAGGAGCCAACTGTAGAATTCAGACTGGGGCAACCAAACGAGTCATCCAAAACAACTGGTCTCCATCCAATTGCTTGAACCCTGAGTTCAGAGTAACCATCTCTATGGAGTAACAGGCATACATACACCAATGTGTAGTCGAGACAAGTAAGCCATGGTACACCACAGTTCTGTTATGTCGAACGGAGAATTTTTTCCATCACATCATAGCAAAGCAATGTAGTACATCGATTGATCTTTCAGATACAAAATTGGAAGGAAAATTGGTCTGGCCTCCTAGGCACCAATTTTTGCCCGACGATATCGAGAAGTCCAAACAGTCATATCGACAAAAGAATCGAACTAGAACTTATTATCGTCCAAAGATAGGCAATAGTAGGAAGAACTTACTATCACCTAGAGATAGGCAATAACAGGAAGAACTTACCATCGCGTAGAGATAGGCGACAATGGAAGGCATTTCTAGAATTACATCATCGATGCATTAATTTTCGAACATTGAAACTAGTGCTCAACTGGAATACAATATCGCTAAGTCGATGGGAAAATTGACTCAAACTACTGGATCGATTGAAAATCGATCCCTGCCTTCTTAAAACTGGCATTAGTCGAGCAACGTCGAGATGCCCCAAAACGGCCAGATCGATGGGGAAAATCGATCCCAGCCTCATAAGTATCGGTATTGCCCATGCAATGCCAAGAAACTCCCATATTTCCTATGTACTGTTTTTTCCCAGGTATTGCCCCGGCAACGTCGAGAAACTTTCTATTTTCTATGTACAGGTGTTGCCCCAGCAATGCCAAAAAAACTTCAAATTATAGAGTCAACGAGAAACACTCACACTAGCAAACCATCAATGCACTAGCTTTCAAAGATAGAAGTTGGTACTCAACTGAGTTTCTACCCTTATCTTCAGAAAACTATTATTGCCTGAAGATAGACGATAGTGGGAACCCATAACCATTCAATCAAATGGTTCAGCCCTTTATCAAAGGAATCAGCCGTTGCCTAGAGGTAAGGTAGCGTCGAAGGAAAATACCCAAGATCGAATTGCTCGTGCACTAGTAAACTGGTGCATAATTAAATTTCCAGTATTCAAGTTAGAAAAAGTTTTAATGCAGCCCAGAGATAGGCAAACTGAAGGGAAAGTTGCTTGGAACCAAGCGGCTAAATCACCAATTCTCGGAGATACGAACTAACACATGAACATGATTTCCGTGACGATGTTAACAGTCATGCAAGGCATGCATAGTAATGGACAAGTGGAAAAAGAATAGAAAGTCGTGAGTCAAATCACTGAACTTCCTCAATCCTAGAGTAGGATTGAGAGCTAGACTGGGGCAATTGAATCATTTGCCCCATACCACTCCATCCCTCTCAATCGCCTAAATACAGGCGTTCAAAATAGCTAGTCTCGCGAACAGGGATAGATGCACAAATACTTGGTCAAAGGGAACCTCGCCAAGTCCAAACATTAATAATCATGAAATTAGTTAGATAACAATTCTATTTCGTAAAGCAAATCATTCAGCTAACAAATTGCCACCTAGGGAAATGAAATTCCTAATGTTCAGGAATTTGGCATCGCCCGAAGACAGGCGACATCGAGAATGAACCAACTTCACTCCCTTGGGAATCCGGCATTGCTCAAAGATAGGCGATGTTAGAAAGGAAAAAATTTAACCTTTAGGAATTTGTTATTTCCCAAGGATAGGCAATGATAGGGAGAGGAAGTACCTAGTCTCAAGAATTCATTGATGCCTGGAGATCGACGACAACAAAATGATTCTCAAAACCAAATAAGTAACTAGCTTAATAATTTAGCTTCGACCTTCGTAAATTTTCCATCGCCCGAAGTCTGGAGATGACAAGAAGGATTGATAACCTGCTTATGGACCAACCAGATCAGTAGGTCCTAACTTGCTCAAATATGCCATTGCTTGGAGATTGTGATGCCAAGGACAAACCCTAGAACGAGCCTACAAATGCACTGGCTTTCGGATAAAAGAAGAAGAAACTCGGTCAAATCTTCATCCCTACCTTCTAAATCTCATACTATATGAAGATTCATAGCATCAAGGATCTCAACGCTGGGCTTGAAAGGTATACTATAAAAAAGATGACATTGGCTGATGATGTCAACTTAAGAGATTTCGATTACAGCCAAGGAATTAATAACATTGAAAATTCAGATCTTGGAATCAGATAACAAAGTCAGAAGTTCCCAGAGATAGGAACTTCATGTGAATCAGGCTGGGAGTAATCAAACGTATTTCTCAGGAAACCTAGTCTCTTGAAAATGTATAGACTTAGTATTAAAAGTGATCAGTCCTATGGACAGGGCATATACACCTGCACTAGGTCGAAATGAACTCGACCAAGCCTAAACCGAAACATAACCAAAGAAATTGCTAGGATTCTATCTATCTACACCAGGTTGCGATATAATGAAGGCCACTACTGCGCAAGCATAACTAAAAAGAAGGCAGACAAGACAACAAGCATTGGGTAACCCTGCTTGCTCCTCCCTCTTCATTCAAGGATCTTTAGGCCATGCACTCATTTAGAGGAGGATGAGGATTTTGCAACAGCTCTACAAAAGCAACAATGCCTTGTAATTCAGCCATAATCAATCCCCCCGTTATGACAGGGATAAAAGCAAAGCCTAAGCTGTAAAGGATCTAGCTTTTGGAGGAGTGGAAGTTCCTTCACCAAACTAAAGAGTGGATGACCAAAAGGTAATTCTAAACACTAAGCTCGACGTTCAACTCTCAGTCTATTTTACTTTGAATAATATTCCAATATGAACAATTCCCGGAATCCAAGGGAAGTCGACATATGTTGACCAACCGAATTCCGAGCATTGATCAGGGCAAGTGCATCGTGTTATTTATGCAAAGTGAGTCCAGTGTCCCAAACACCATGAATGGACCATCCTACGTAGATAGCTCACTCAAACTAGAAAAACGAGTTGCATCATACTTTAATATTATCTTTTTAGGACTTACTATTATCAATGAGAAATCGATACTGTTCGGAGCGATGTGGAATGCTTTTCTTTTCAGAATCACTAGAAGTGCCAAAACGGGAAAAGCGATACAATGGAATCATCCACTACATCCCATTTTGGAATAAATTATCGCACTAGATTAAACCATAGATAGGAACTTAGCCAAATTATTGAGAAGAGACAGTTGAAGCCAGAGAACAAAACTTGACTTCAGAACAATATGCATTCGACTGAGGCAAAACTCAGCTTCACCATCGACCAAGTACAATCCAAAATTAAACCATCTCCCTTTAAAATTGCCGTCATCCTGAAATCATCATAAAAGAGTTTCTATACCAACCTAAAGTGTGACGTAATGTCTATAGCGTAGATTGCTCGCTAACACAAAGGAATGGAATTTCAACTGTAACAAAAATAAACGGTTAACGGATAATCTACCAAACGAAAGCAATATCTCAAAAGGAAATTCAAACGACCAAGCTGGAGTGTATAGAAATTAGCTAAGGGTTTGTCTCGATCCAGAGCACACTTTGTTTTCAATGAAAGCGTACTCTGAAGGGAAAATGTTAATTGGGTTTTTGACCAAACCGATTTCAACCAGAAGTTAGAACGTCAAAATGAAGATAAAATGATTCAAGGACTTTGGAAACATCATAAAAGGGTAAGAAAAAGGAAATATCAAAAAATGAGCAGAAAAAATTGTATTGAGATGTTCAACTTGGTGCTTGGTGTCGGATTTGAGTCGTATATGAGCTGAACTTTGGAAAAATGAAGGAAATCCCGAGCTTATGAATATAAAGACAAGACTGCATCACTTGGTGTCGGGCCCGAGTCAAACCCAATATAAACTTGGATCAGATCTGAGTCAACTTAGAATTAAGTGACTTAGAATCGGACCCAAGTTAAACCTGAGACAAACTCAGGCCAGACCTGAGTAAGCTCAGAACTGAGTGACTTGGTGTCCAACCCGAGTCAGACCTAAGTTGTGATTTTGCTCTGGTTGAACTCATAAAAATCTCAGAATGAACTTCAAGCACTCCAATTTTTTCCCAAATAAGATAAAGATGAAATTACTTCAAACTTGGAAAGCACACTTAGAAGTGCTAGAGAAGCAACTTAGGAAAGTTTCATTATGTTTGGAGCTAACTCCTTAACTCGGTATAGAGTTAAGGAATCTCAATGACATGACTCCAAACTTGGTAAGCACACTTAAAGGAAGCTAGAAAATGACTCGGAGAAGTATTTCAGAAAATGGGACTAAGTCCTTAATTCGGACCGAATCGAGGATTTGAGTTGGAACCGAGTTAAGGATTCTGACGAGTTAAGGATTTTGAATTGGTATCGAGTTAAATGCCAAGTCTTGGAATTCTAGCAAGTGATTCACGAATCTTTCTATGCGTGTTCATGATGTTTTGTAGAGTTCTAAAGAACCAATCGCAAGAAATGAAGACCTGGCGGTGCAAACCGTAGGATTACCCAAGTCGTGGAAGGAAAATAATCAAAACTCACCAATAACCTACCAAGTTACATAAGGATACCTTGACGATGTAAGGAGCTCGAAACAAAAGGACTTAACCAAGTTATGGCTAAGGATTAGACTCGGCCCCAAGTCAAGGGCTTGACTCGCTATCAAGTCTAAATCATGACTCGAATTATCACGATATTTTTTATACCACATTGGGCAGTCTCTGAACTTCTCTTTTAGCAGGCTTCTAATCCAGCATGACTTTTACCCCTATAAATACAAACCATAAAGAAACCAAGAAAGGATCTGAATTCTTCTATCGTACGTCAAAATTTATCTCTTCTTCACCTCTTTCCTCTTCACAACAGTCACCAGGGCAGCTCCTCTAGGAAATTCTAGGACTTAGAACTTGTTTAGCCCTTGTATTTGTGATTCTTTCTCTCTCAAAACCCTTGTAATATCATACAAACAAGATCAAATCAATAAGAAAAGTTATAAAGTGGACGCAGGCTTACTTAACAGTCGAACCACTATAAAAATCTCCGTGTCTCATTTACTTTTCTGCTATTTTCTATTATATTATCTCTGTCTAACAGGGTTCATGCTTTCACATCATACTCCAGGGCGTTGATCCGTTTTTGGGTTAACACACACATATTTAGTTTTGCGGAAATTGCATTTATGATCCTAGAAGATACATCTATATAATATTTAAGAATCGAAAGATTTACCATATCTAGAGTTTATTTTCTTATTCCTTTTATCTATAAATAAGTGTAAATTTGTTATTTCAATGTACTTATGTTTATTATTTTTATAAATTACGTTGAGTTTTGATTTTTGATGCGTAATCAAAATATTAAAAGTGATTTCAATTATTTATTAGTTATCTTATACTATATATACATAAAAGACAGATCCCTCCTAATGTCTTTTATTTTCTTTATAATTTTGGAACTAAAATCATTAATTCTCCTTGATTCATGTGTATATTTTCATATTTACCCCTTTAAATTTTCACATTTAATAGGCTTTGATATATTTAGGTGTAAAACCAAGTGCCTTTTACTTCCTTATGTGCTCATTATGTTAAATTTCATTTTATCACTCTATAAAGTTCAAATTCTAATCAAATATTTCTTTTTCCTCATCAAAAATAAAATATTTATTTTCTTTTTTGCTTCTTTTTTGTTCTTCTTTATCTCATGCTCCATGAGGACTCAAAATCATATCACAAATTCAATTGAATAATTTAATTAACAAAGTCACATAATACGATGGTAAGGTTTAAATTTTGGTGATATTCAACTCTTTTTCCCCATAAATTCACTAGACTTTTGCCAACAATAGTTTAACTAAATTTTTTATATCCAATAGCTATTAAAAATTTGTCTGAATCATCGTAGATCTTTAGTTCTCACTAAATTGCATTTAGTATCTCGGGATATACAACCGTACAATATTGAGGAATCGAAAAATTCAGCACACTTAAAGTTTATTTTCTTATTCCTTTTACCTATAACTAAGCAAGGATTAGATTTATAATGTATTTTCATTTATAATTTTTATAAACTAAGTTGAAATCATGATTTTTGATGCATAATTAAAATACTGAAAGTGATTTCAATTATTTATTAGTTATCTTATACCATATAATACTATATATACATCAAGGATGGATCTCGCCTAATTTTATTTTCTTTCTTCTCATAATTTTAGAAAAAGTATCTTTGTTAGCCTAAAAGATGGATCAACACCCTGGTTTGAGTTTGAAAGCACCAGCCCTGTACGTACAGAGCAATAATGCAGATAATATGTATAGAAAAGAACAGTAAAAGAAAGGTGACAGGAAGATTTTTATAGTGGTTCAGCTATTAACGAAGCTAACGTCCACTTTATAGTTTTTTTATGATTATGCTGCTACAAGTAGTGTTTGATTACAAGGTTTTGATTATCCTCAACTAGATTTAATCCTAGAGTTGGAATCTATTGGAGAATCACTGTGACTTCCTTTGTAGATTGTTGTGAGGGAGATGAAGATTGAAGAAAGTTTCCAGTAGAGATTCAACAACCAGTCCAGAGAAGATCCTCTTTATGTTGCAGGTGGGATGTTATTTATAGAGATCGAAGAGCTTCTGGGTCAGGCCTGCTCATTGACTTTTTGCAGATGGACTTAGAAAGATGTAACGAAGCTCATCTCACGATCCAAGCTAAAACCATGGATCGCTACCGATCCATGGTTTTAGCTCGCATGCGAGCCAATCACTTAGCTCCTCCTTTCCCTCATTCACCTAGTTAGCTCGCCAAGAATCCACGAACAAGTATAGATCGTCGACGATCCATGGTGTATGGATCATTAGCGATCCATACACTTAGCATAGTTTGGCTTTCTTCGCTTCCCATGTGCCTTAGCGACCCAGTGATGAAGTTTGAATCGCTGGCGATCCATAGTGTATAGATTGCTGGCGATCCATGCACTTAGACTTTTTCTGGACTTTGATGTTTGGCATGCTTTTTTTGCTTTGTATCGACGTTGTTCATGTATTCTCATCGCATGTCGCTTTGTTTTGATGATGATCTTTTTGTTAGTTGTGTTTGGCTCTTTGTTCTAGTCCCTTTGATTGGCTTTTGAGCTATTCTAACTCGATGGGTTTCTCTCGACTTCCTCTGGATTCTGCTGGGTTAAAAGCCTGGATAACAATCTTAAATTCTTCGGTTTTTGTAATTCGATTTGCACACTAGCTTCTATCTCAGAGGACTATTGGCTTAATTCCCCGGCTTTGAAAATTGCTTTTCATAGAATTATGAGGTGCTTGGTCTAGCCAGCTTCATGACTGTTCTTGTTTATGTTCAGTCGAGTTCACGCTCAGTTAAGCTTGTTTGACAAAGCATCGGTATAAATGCTTTTGCCCATAGGGCTGATTACGTTGACTGCTGAACCAACACGTTTTGGGAGGTTAGGCCTCCTAAGCAATAAGTTCGATTGCTCCAGTTCGATTGACACGGTAGCACTTATCTTCAGGAACTAAGGACTTTGTTGCTTGATCCCTGGATCTGAGTTTTTGTAATGATGTCGGTAGGCATTAGAAAGATGCGTTTCTAGCAACTTTTGCTAAAGTAAATTCTTCTCAATCCAGCTTTAAGATCCTAATCATGTGTTGGTTTCTATCTTTAGAAACTCATACATGGATGACTCAAACCTATGAGTTTTCCTTGATATTGTGGATCTTCGGATAACGTAAGATTCCATAAGGTAGGAATAAAAAGTCGATTAAGCTTTTTCTTCTATTTTTAAAAGCTAATGTATTGACAATTTCATTTATTGGGTCTGTTCTTATCATCACCAAACTTCAGATAATGGCATACTCCGGCAAGTTGTAACGAAATGATCTAGTTAGATCGTAAATAGATTATCGATACTTCTCATCATTGCTAGACTATGAGCGACGGTTAAGTTCTGGATGTTAAATCCTTCATTTCCTTTGTTAGTGATTTTGTTGCCAAAATGCTCTGTTTTCTAATACAGAACCATGATCTAACCAACCTCACAATTATTCATGTTTGCACTTTGAAACATTTCTCTCGATCAAGTATCTATATGTCTATCCCTTCTGGAGGGACTAGCTATTTCAAACGCCTGTATTTGGGCGATTTTGAGACGGAGATATGTGGGGCGAATTGCTTAATTGCCCCCAGTCTAGTTCTCAATCACATTCTAGAATTGGGGAAATTTGGGGATTTTATTTCCGACCTTTTGTGATTGTCTCTACATGTTCTTTGCTGTGCATGCTTTGCTTGATTGTTGTCGTCGTAGAATTTTTGATCATATGCCATTTCTTGTCTTCGGGGATTGATAACCTAGCTGCTTGGTTTCAAGCAATATTTCTTCGTGGCTGCCTATCTGTTGGCTATACCTAAATTCTTTCTAAGTTGAATTTAGGAAATTCGATTGTGCACCAGCTTTCATCCCTATAAATTATCCCATGAGCAATTCAATCTTGGGATTTCCTTTCGGTGTTGCTTTATTTCTGTGTACTGGCTAATTCCTGCGATGTCTGGTTGAACCATCTAATTGACCTATGAAAGGTTATGTCTTCCTGTCATTTTCTATCTTCAAGTAAAAGTAATTTTCCAAAATAAGGATAGAACTTAGTCGAGAGCCAGCTTCTACGTCCGAAAGTTAGTGCATTGATAGTCCCCTATGGTGAGTGTTTCTCATTAACCCTGTAGATTAAAGTTTTCCTGGAGTTACCTGCGCAACACTGGTACATAGTGGAAAATAAATATTATCGAGGCACTGTCGGTACTTAGGGAATAGAAAGTTTCTCAGCATTGCTAGGGCAACACCGGTACTTTGAAAATAGAAAGTTTCCCGACATTGCCAGGGCAACATTGGTACTTAGGAAGTAGAAAGTTTCTCAGTGTTGCCGAGGCAATATCGGTACTTAGGAAATAGGAAGTTTTCCGACGTTGCTGAGGCAACATTGGTATTATGAAGTAGAAAGTTTTCCAATGTTGCTAGGGCAACATTGGTACTTATGAAGTGGAAAGTTTCCCGAAGTTGCTGGGGCGACACCGGTACTTATAAAGTGGGAAAAGGCCTCGGCGTTGCAGGGGCGCTACCGGCACTCAGAGATTGGGATTGATTTTTCCCATCGACCCGGTGGTGCTTTTAATATAGATAGGTACCGGTTTTGGTCTCGGAAACTAGCACTTCGATGATTGGATTGTAGAAGTATTTTCTTATTGTTGCCTATCTTCGGGCGATGTTAAAGTCATGTTGATGAGGATTGTATCATTCATCCGTTCCTGTAGAGTTGAGTAGATTTCTTTAACCTAATGTGGCTATATCCTCAACGTTGCTTAACTTCGGGATATGTCATGTTCTTGAAGGATAAGAGTCACGGGTATTTTCGTTTCCTAGCTTTGTTTATAACCATCAAGTGTTACCCTTGGAGATGCAAGGCTGTTACTTAACCAATTCCATAGTTATTCTTATTCATGAAAAATCAAATTTCCTCCAACCGATTTTTGTTATGTTCTGATGACTACCCATGGAACCCTTCATTTCCAGGTGCTAATTTTCAGGTTCTTATAGAAAATTAAAAGCTGCGAAGCAAGTCATCACATTGCCTCTGGTACAACCGCGCTCATCCCTATCCTGATCACGGACTTATAAAGTTTGATAGTGTTTGTCTTTAATTCGTGGTACCTATCCTTAACTCGTTTCAGGCCATATGCGTTATGCTGGACCGATAGCTATATTATGGATATCAAACTTATTCGTTGGTTCCAATCTTCGAGAATCAATGGTTTAGCTACTCGATTTGAGCGTTCTCTCCTTGTCGTTATCGGCCTTCGAATAACAGCTGACTTTCTGCAAGTTAGGGTTTGAGACCTCAATTAAGCACCTGCTTTTGTCTTTGGAAATTGGCATGTTGATGATTTGATTCTGGAACTGCCTTCCGACGTCGTCTATCTCTAGATTATGGTAAGTTCTTCCTTTTATTGCAAGTTGGGGCTATTTTTTATCCTGACCAAGTGTTAATGTGTTATGTGCCAATCCATAGGGCTAATTATTCTGATCAATTGATGTGAGACTTGAGGTTCTGGGTGGCACCCTCGATTCCCCCAGTCAAGGTACGTCGCAGCTCCTATCTCTAAGAACTCATGACTTGGATGTCATGAATTTTGATAATTTGTACATTAACTTTGATCGAAAATCAGAATTCGTTGCCGGCTTCATGGTTTGTGATCTTTGCGGTACTACCAAATCATGTTGGTTCTTTCGGTTACCGGGAGTTGATCCCTGTTAATCCTGCAATAGACAAGTTTCCCGATGTTATCGGGACAACACCGGTACTTAGAAAATTTTAACGATTCATTGATGATACCAGAGCGACATCAAGTACAGTTTGCGCAGCTTATCAAATGTGCGGCTTATGAAAATGCAGGGCTTATGAAATGCACGGCTTTTGAGAGTGCACGGCTTATGAAATGCGTGGCTTTTGAGAATGCGTGGCTTACAAAATGCACGACTTTTGAGAGTGCACAGCTTATGAAATGTGCAGCTTTTGAGAGTGCGTGGCTTATGAAATGCTAGGCTTCTGGCAGTGAGCGACTTGGGTGTCGCAGCTTATGAGAATGTGCGACTTGTGGGACACATGGCTTTTAGGGGTGCGCAGCTTATGAAATGTGCAGCTTTTGATACTCCTCGACATTGCTTATCTTTGGGCAATATGAGGTGCATACGTTTTGGCGTGGCTTACGAAATGCATGGCTTTTCATGCTCCTCGGTATTGCCTATCTTCGTGCAATGTGAGGAACATATGTTTTGGTCTAGCTTATGAAATGTGAGGCTTTTGGTGCTCCTCAATGTTGCCTATCTTTGAGCAATGTAAGGGGCGTATGTTTTAGGAGTTAGTCCGCGGCTTATGAAATGCACAGCTTTTGGTACTCCTCGGTGTTGCCTATCTTCGGGCAACGTGAGAAGCGTATGTTTTGGCATGGCTTATGAAATGCACGGCTTTTGGTACACCTCGGTGTTGCCTATCTTCGGGAAACGTGAGGAGCATATGTTTTGGCACAGCTTATGAAATGCACGGATTTTGGTACTCCTTCGTGTTGCTTATTTTCGGGCAACGTGACGAGCGTATGTTTTGGCACGGCTTATGAAATGTGCAGCTTTCGGTACTCCTTGGTGTTGCCTACCTTCGAGTAATGTGAGGAGCATATGTTTTGGTGCGACTTATGAAATACCTGACTCTTTATGCCCCTCGGTGTTGCCTATCTTCAGGCAATGTGAGGAGTGTATGTTTTGGCATGGCTTTTTGTACTCCTCAGTGTTGCCTATCTTCGGGAAACATGAGGAGCATATGTTTTGGCACGGCTTTTAGTACTCCTCGGTTTTGCTTATCTTTGGGCAACGTGAAGAGCATAATTTTGGAGCCTTCCTGATGTTGCTGGAACAACACTGGTTTCTAAAAAGCAAGGATCAAATTCCATCGATCTAGCGTTAGAGTCGATTTGCTTCCACCGACCTAGCAAGTAGTTATGAATGCAGTTTTAACGATTCCTACAGGCTAAGGTGTTGGATCTGTTTGTTTGACGATCCTATGGACAAGACTTCTCGATGCCACTAGCAACGCCGGTTCTTAGAAGGGGGATTAACATGACTCGTCGAGGGCATAGAAGCATTTCTTTTGTCGTGCTATCTGCAATGCCCCTAGTCTCTCGGTATGGCTCATTTGGAAAAGGAGAGTAGACAAGGATGGATGAGAAGGCAACGCTTTGGGGTTGTTGTCTCATTCCTTACTTGCTAACTAGCTGGAGTGTTATTTGAAAATCATCCGTCTAATTTCATCAATTAGTTGGGGCGCTTTCCTATTGGGTCTTAGCAGCCTTGCTTGGGTAAAAGGTTCTTGAGGTCCTGTACCTCATTCACTTTTTGGTATGATCTTTGGCACACTACCGGGTTTGCCTTCTTCTAACTACACTACTTTTAGTCTTTAGAACTGGTTTTCCTTCCCATAGAATTCTTTCAAGGTAGCAGGTTGTTTCATTCTTTAATGATTCCTAAGGGCCTTGCAGCAGACTGCATCCGTCGCCCTCGCTTCATCCATATGCTAGTCATACCTGTAAAGAAGCAATTTTGGATTAGTTGTATAGTTGTATATAAGATATAGTTGGCATGATAAACTTCTTTGAATATTCTTCATGTTGAACGCCTTCGATGAATGGGTTTCGATTGGGAAAGATGCTCTAATCATTGTCAAGGTATTCGGAGTTCGCACGTTTGAGTCATGGGAAAAAGAAGATGGATTGGCATTGATGGATTGATGGTATTTTACTTGGAGTCTAACCCGAGAAAATATGCCATTTGCTTGGAGTCAGCACACGATTCGCTTGGAGTCACGGAATTTGAAGTGCTTGGTTGGTGACAAACATTGCTTGTAGCCATTTGCATGTTTGCTTGGAGAAAATATTGGTTTTAACCAAGTCTAATTTCGGACCAGAATTTCCTAGGTTTACTTAGAGTCAAATGGGTGATTACCCGAGTTTGACTTTGAGTCAGGACTTCTAGAATCCGCTTCGAGTCAAATAGGCGATTGCTCGAGTTTGACTTCGAGTCAATCTTAAAATGAGTTTTTTAACGACCATTTTGACGGTTTTTGATAATTTTTTACGACGACTATTCTTGATAAGAGCTCCATGATGGGATTTGAAGCTGGTCAGTCAGGGGTGGTCACCATCTCCCATGGAAGCTTGGCCTTGTAATTGATTATTTTCCATTCGAAAGACCCAGACGAAGGTCTCGTTAGCTGGTCAATGAGTTAGGGGTCCAGGGGTGAAGGGCCTTGGTTTAGGGGTTCGAGGGCAATGCCCCGAAGTTTACGATATCTGTTACGACACCCAAGCCAAGCCAATTCAATCGATCGCCAGCGATCCATATCTTATGGATTGCTGGCGATCCAAAAAGTATGCTGGAAAGCGAGCCAACCCCTTAGCATCCTTCTCTCATCTTGTTCCATTTAGGTTATTATAAATCAATGAAATGGTATGGATCACTGGCGATCCATACACTTAGAATATTATTGGACTTTGCCTTCTGGAGTTTATGGCGGTTTGGTGAAAAGGTATGGATCACTAGCGATCCATATTGCATGGGTTGCTAGCGATCTATGTACTTAGTTGATTTTTGAGCTTTTCCTTTTGGATCGCGTCTACTATCTCATGTTGATGTTCTTCATCTAATTTCATAGCTTGTTGCCTTGTTTTGATGATGATCCATACACTGGTTGCATTGGACTGCTATTAGACCATGATGCAAGGGGATTGGTGGATCCACAAGCTAACCATATGGATCGGTAGCGATCCATAGAGATGGATCGCGAGCAACCCATCACCTTAGCATGTGTTTGCTTTCTTTTCTCCGATCCTTCTTGGTTGGTTCTTCTATTCTCAATAGCAAACCTTCTAAGCAGAGATTGAGGATCTAACTTCTGGACTATAGGATCCAACATAGATAGTTAGAACCTTGAGTTCAATTCTAAGTGGAAGCACCAAAATATTAACCCAAAAAATGGATCAAACCTTGGTTTGGGTTTGAAAGTACCAACCCTATTTGTACAGAGCAATAATACAGATAAGATATAGAAAAGAATGGTAAAAGAAAGGAGACAAGGAGATTTTTACACTGGTTCGGCTGTTAACGAAGCCTACGTCCACTTTATAGTTTTGTTATGATTGATTGCTGTTACAAGTAGTGTGATTACAAGGCTTTTGATTATCCTAAGCTAGATTGAATCCCCGGAGTTGGAATCCACTAGAGAATCACAGTGAATCTAGTTGGAGATTGTTGTGAGGTAGATGAAGAGTGAAGAAATTTTTCAGTAGAGCTTCAGCAACCGGTCCGGAGAAGATCCTCTTAATGTTCAGGTAGATTGGTATTTATAGAGATCAGAGAGCTTCTGGGACAGGCCTACTCATTGACTTCTTGTAGATGGACTAAGGAAGATGTAATGAAGCTTAGCTCGTGACCTGAGCCAAAACCATGGATCGTTAGCGATCCATAGATTTAACTCGCGTGCGAGACTTAGCTCCTCCTTTCCCTTCTTTACCTAGTTAGCTCGCCAAGAGTCCATGAACAAGCATGGATCGCTAGCGATCCATGCACTTAGACTTTTTCTGGACTTCAATGTCCGGCATGCTTTTGTTGCTTTGTATCGATGTTGTTCATGTAATCTCATTGCATGTCACTTTATTTTGATGACGATCTTTTTGTTAGTTGCGTTTGACTCCTTGTTCTAGTCCCTTCGATTGGCTTTTGAGCTATTCTGACTCGATGGAGTTCTCTCGATTTCCTCTGGGTTCTACTAGGTTAAAATTCGGATAACAATATTAAATTCTCCTTGTTTCATGCGTATGATTTTAAATTTACCCTTCTAAATTTTCACATTTAAGAGGCTTTGTTATATTCAGGTGTAACACTATGTCCCTTTAACTAGCTCTTTTATTAAATTTACTCATTTTTTAAATTCTATTTTATTTCTTTATAAAGTTCATATCCTAACCAAAAGTTTCTTTTTTTTTCTTATCTAAAATAATATGTATCCCCTCTTTTTTCTTCTTTTATTTTAGTTCCTCGTTAACCGTAGGCTCTATAAGGACTCAAAATGATATCACCAATTCAATTGCACAATAATCAATGGAAGGTTGCATAGTATGATGGTAAATTTTAAACTTTGATGATATTTTACTATCTTTCCCCCTAAATTCACTAGATTTTTGCTAATTATGGTTTCATTCAATTTTTTATATTCTATAGCTATTAAAACTTTGCTTCAAATCATCATACATCTTTAGCTTTTACTAAAATTGCATTTATTATCTCAGAAGATACATCTATAAAATATTTAAGAATCAAAGGTTAACCATATTTAGAGTTTATTTTCTTGTTCATTTTACCTATAAATAATTAAGGACTAATTTTTACAGTGCACTTTTATTTATTGAATTTATAAATTAAGTTAAGACCGTTAATTTTTTTGCATAACTAAAATATTGAAAGTGATTTCAATTATTGATTAGGTATTTATGAAGAACAACCTTAACTACACTAAACAAATTTACTTGTATTTTGTAATTTGTAGTCTTACTTTTGGATCATTTATTCTGCAAATATGCACAATCTAATTGTTGGTAATTAGAAATGAAAATAAAGAATGATGAAAGTTAAATTATTTATATTTAATGTCTTGAAAAACCATGGATGGTGCTTAAGCTATTTTTATTTTAAAAGAAGTTAAAGGAAATTAGCTTGAAATTTTGATAGTTTATTAATTTTAGGTTCAAAAGTTCTCATTTGATTACTTATATTAAATACAAGTGTAAAAATTGTTTTTTAACCTCTCCAGATTTTATTAGTCTTGCCTAGATTATATTTATTTATTCCACTGTATATGTATATCTATGTTATTCCATCCCTAAGAAAATTATTTAATGTTTCACTTTAATCTCGAGTTTCACATGAAATCAAAGTGACATCATAACTTCTATTGCATATATTGAAGTTGGATATCTCTAAGAATTCTAATCTAATTAGTCTTTATTTCCATTTACTTTCTCTTTAATCCTGAAATCCACAGGAACTCAAAATATTAAATAGATTAAAGGTGGATATTTCTGATCCTTGTACTCTTTTGTTACAACTTTGGAGTTAAAATTTATTTCTCCTTTATTTATGTATATATTTTTACATTTACACCTCCAAAATGTGTTATTTAACAAGCTTTAATAGGGCTATTATGGTAACGGTAAATTTCCAATTACCATACTATTACCAGGAAATCGGTTTCCCTTTTCGTTTAAAATTGGTATACCAATTTAATCGGTATGGTAATGGTAAATTTACTATTTCCTTTGTTAAATTCTCGGTAATATTTCTTCAAAACCAACAATAATGGTAATTGTACTAGTCAATTTAAAACAAATGTATATTTTTGTGATATGCTTTATTATAGGCATTTAGAACCAAACAAATGATTAAATTTAGTTTAGTAATCAGGTGAAATAATGCCAAATGCACCTTTTTTCTTTCTCATGTATGTCTTTTATTAAGTGACATTATAAGTAGTATAATGATGATGTGTTATAATGTAAAAACATGTCAAGTTATGGACTTTTTTGAATAAATGGTAATTTAAATTACAAGTGCAACGGTTACTAGATAATTGGTATACCAATCTTTGGTATATCAGTCAATCGGTAATGGTAAGCAATTTTAGCTTACATGTATAAGTGGTATTTGAAAAATGGTGACAATAACCATTACCATAACAATCTTAAGCTTTAATATATATTCATGTGGAATGTTTATTAATTTTACTCATTTTATTAAACTTTATTTTATTTCTCTATAAAGTTCATACCCTATAAAAAGTTTCTTTTTTCTCATCAGAAATAAAATCTCTATTCTCTTTGTTTTCTTCTTTCATTCTATTTTTTTAATCTCTGACTATATAATGACTTAAAGTCATATCACTATTTTAGGTGCACAATTCAATAATTAGTAAGGGCCTCGTAATGTGATGACAAGGTTTAAACCTGGAAATATTCAACTATTTTTCCTACTCAGCTCACTAGATTTTTATCACTATATATAAATTATTTTTATTTTTATTTCATATCTATACATACTTTGCCTTCAATCATTGTAGCTTTTCACTTTTCATTAACATTGCACTTTATTTTTGGGACGTAAGTTTGTATATTATTAATCATATGGTATAACACATTTAGAGTTTATTTTCTTCTTCTTCCTTTTCCATGTAAATAAGTAAGAATCTATACAATATATTTTTGTTTTTTTATTTTTTATAAATTGACTTCAGAACATGATTTTGTATATAAAACTAAAATATTTAAAGCGATTTTAATTATTTATTAGTTCTTATTCAATGACTATTCTAAAATCCAATAAACAAATCGCTTTTTTTACTTCGTAGATTTATTTCTGGATTTTTTGTTCTTTAAATATGCATAATATAAAGGCTAGAAATTGGCGATGAAATAAATAATGTACAGTGTTGAAATTTTCATATTGATCCTCTTGAGAAAAAATGGATGGTTTCATAGCTATTTTTGGATTTTAAAAGCAGTACACGAAATCAATTTGAAATTTTAGTTTAGTAATTTTCATCTATAACATTAGTTTTGCATGTTTTGCATTCTTTCTATTCGATTCCATTAGTATACCTAAGTAGTTCAATGCCTAAGAAAAAATACTCTTGTTTTCCAACTAAAATGATACCTATAATCACTTCATCCTTTCTTTCATTTAATTTTCACTTTAATCTTGAGCTTCATGTGGAATCAAAAAGGCACTATAACGTCTACAATACATATTAAAGTCTAATCACTCACAAATCTCTAATATATTTGTTTCCATCTTTCATTTTATTTTCTCTTTAGTCCTAAATCTGTAAGAACTCAAAGTACTATACACAAACACGCATATAAATATATTAAAGTTAAATTTCTCTTAAGTATTTTATTTTTTTCATAATTTTAGAATTAATAAACATGTTTCTCCTTGATTCATTTGTACATATTCAGGTGTCTCATCCTATCTCTATGATTCCCTTTTCTATTAGCTTTACTTATTTTATTCAATTTTATTTTATTTCTCTATAAGTTTGAACCTTAAGCAAAAGTTTCCTTTTTCTCATCAAAAATAAATTCATTTTTCTCTTTCTTTATGTAATAACCCAAAATTTTATCATTTTAATTTGTGAATACTCATTTTATTTTAAACATTAATTAATGGTTTAATAATCATATAACCCTTTTTTATTTTATAACTAATGATAGAAAATTCATTTTTGAATTTTGTTAACGAAAATAGGTAGTTCGATGAAAAACTAAAAATGTGACTAGAAACCATTTTCGGATTTTCGACTTTTATCGAACGACAAGTTGTAGAAAGTTGTTGAACCTTTTTATACATTTTAAACAACATTTAAATAGTTAGGTTAAGTTAAGAGAACCATATTTGCAAATATGTAACAATATAATAATAAAAGAATTTATAAAATTAAAACATATTTGTTTGCAGCAAAATTGATCACAAATACTCAACTAATATGATAACACCATAGATTCATTCACAATTTCCAAATAGAGAATTAAATGTGCAGATCACAGATTCAATAGAAAAAAGTAAATGGACACACGAATTTTATAGTGGTTCGGCAAACTCTGGCCTATGTCCATTCCAATAATCTTTTTTTATACCGTAGGATTACAAATACAGTTTGCTTTAGTCTTAAATAATTAACAAAGGAAGAAAAGAGAAACCATGAAGAAGAAACAAAAGAAGATCCGTCTAGTCAAAAAAGAAGATCCCTTGCAATAAGCCAATAATCCTGTATTTATAAGAGAAGACACCGAAATATCCAACTAAAAATCCACGTGCAGAAGACCAAGACCAAGACGGACTAACTTGACAAAATTGGGGCCCATCTAGACATCCTTGAAGGATCGACCCCAGTCGGTGGTTGGGGCCATGTGGCGCAACGTGATCGGTTGTGGTGGTTCCCCTCCACTCCCGCGTCATGTTTCCATAGTTGCTTGCTCGATCGCTTTGGTATTTACTGAGTTATTAAGTGTTTATCGTTGAGTTGAGCTGCCAATCCAAGTGGTCCATAGCCATAGTGATCTGATTCGATCTGCTCCTAACCATATTGATCTGATCTGATCCTCTACCTAGAGGAAGTGCAAATCCATACTTATCCATTTCTTGGATGCTACTCACTCACTTAAATCCGTTTGACTATTATCCATAGCCTTGCTTATAACCAATCTCTGAACCTGATATTTATCACTCCAGGCTTCCTGCCTTGATGATCCCAAATCCCTTTAGCCAACTCCATGGTATCACGACATTACGAAAAGGCGGGATAACATTTGCCGATCAAAACATGTCTTGCAAACGGAAGGTGTGTTTTGAATTACCATAAGTCCGAATTCCATACGATAGCCAAATATTCCATTCCAAAATCCAGTCCTTTACCAAGCTAAATCATCGTAATCCATGACTAGTCCGAGTCGATAACCAATTCAAAAACCATTCCAATTCCTCAGGCGAATCCACATCAATCGAAAGCCAGTAACCAAATCCACAATGTCACCGGATTGTTTGCCAATTCCAAGGTCTCGTAAGACCAATAGCCTAGTTCTTAGTCTCTCTAAACCAATTATAGCCTCTCTGAGCTCTTGCTGGACCCCATCCAATCACTCTTCGGTGAAAGGGGGAACAACGATAAGTGAGTTGATCTTGTCTCTCTCCAGCGAAGCGGCATTACTTGTACTTTGATTCATGTCCTCGAACAAAAAGGTACATCATGGCCTTCCTAGGCTAGCAACAGTCCCTCCAGACCCTTGCTGGACCCTACTCACTCTCCGGCGAGAAAGGAACAACGGTAAGTAGGCCAATCTTGTCGCTCACCGGTGAAGCGGCCTACTTCTTACTTCTCCGGTTCCATCACTCCGGTCGGAACATTACGCGATCTATAGGGTTTTATTTTCCAACCTTGGTCCCCCAGTCAAGGACTTAGTCCATGTATTAATACACCCCTTTGCTCTCCAGTGAAGGGACTCGCACCTTACAGTATTGCCCCGTCTCCTCGATCTGGACAACCAGGACCTGTTTCATTTATTACTTTTAAAAGAAGATTTGACCATTCCAAAATCCACTAATTAAATAATTTAATTTAATTTTTACAACCTAAAACCAAAAAACTAAAAAGGCCCTTCGAGCATGATGGCTTGTCGTCATCTCAGGGATTGCCTAAGGATCGACCTCGATCCCATATATGTGTAAGTGACTTAGCCGTTTTATTGTGGAGTTTATTATTTATTTAATTCATGTCATCCCTATCAAGAGATAACGATATGTGACCTTCATCCAAGGCCATTTCCACTTGATGTAGATGGTGTATTCTCCTATTCCACCGTCGTAGTCCGAGTCCTTATATAGTGCAGTAGCCTGCCATCCTTGACGTGTTCCTTAACCATATCCTTTAAGTGCCTGCAATCGTTGGTAGTGTACCCATCCAGATCATGGAATAGATAGTATTTTCCTGATGCCCACTCACGGTCAGGTGGCTCTCTCCTTATCGGCTTTCAGTAAGGAAGACATCCTCGAGTATCCAAATAAATTCCTTTCCAAAGTCTCGTCCAAATCAATATAAGAAGATAACTTTGGTTCTCTCCTTTGCTGCCTCGATCCGTTGAAGCCATCATCTGCTTTTCGCTTTTCTTTGGCTTTGCCTGAACATTCCCCAAATGGTCCTCCGTAACTCACTGCATTAACCTCCTCTCTACTGGCTTTAGCATCCTCCTACCATAGAAACCATTCAACCTTGTGATATAATTCCTCGAAATCAATTGGTGGATCCCATTCTAGTGCAACCTTGAAGTCTGCATCGTTGGCTAATCCTAATACCGCCGCAATTATGACCATCGATGAATTCGGCCGACCCATCGAAGCAACCGCCGCATTAAACCGTGTAAAAATGTTTCTCGAGGACTCTCCTATCCATTGATTCAGTGTTGTCAATGTCCTCACACCCTTGGGTCATATGATGTGCACCCGAAATTGCCTCATGAATTTATCAACCAACTTCAACCAAGTACCAATAGAACCGTTCTCCAATTGCCTAAACCACATTGCAGCTATATCCGCTGAGTACAAGGAAAAACATCACGCCATCATTTCTTCCGACACAACCAACACCTTTATATGCCTTATATACCTCATTATTTGAACAACAAGGTCCAATTTGCCATCATATGCTCCTAGTGTTGGTATTTGAACTCCGATGGATTCCTGGCACACTTGATATTAGGAGTAAATGGACTACTATTCACATCTTCTAGATCCTTGTTCATCAATCCTCCTTTCATAGCTCATTTGATCATCTACAAATCTATCACTGGCATTTGAAGGTAGCCTCCAATCATCATTTCTAGCCTGGCCCAGAGTCCATGAGAGAATCCTAGAACATACTCCTTTAGGAGTGCATTCGCATTTTGATTCACACCAAACTACACAACATTGACCATTGGCCTGCCGTGAATGAATCCAGCCTGACCCGAGGGCATGCCCCTTTGCCATGGGCGATTGGTGCCGATCCCTCTTGGTTGGTAGGGGATTGCCCCCGGCTGCTCTGTTTCATTCTCCCGTCCGTTGGCTTTGATTCTATGCTCCTGGTTCTGATTCCTATAGCTCTTGTGGTTCCAATTCAATGATTCAAATTGTCAACTGCTCCACATTCTTGGTTTTGTGCTCCAACTTGTCCAATTTTTCTAAGGAAATTCTGCATCATCTCCTTTTGTCTCCTCATCATTTGCTCCTTCATAGCATCCGCCATATTCTCCATGTCGTTCCTAATGATGTAGACCGAGGGTTGATTAGCTCCAGCTTTTGAGGATGCCTCCTTACATCCTTCATGGTGACTTCTATCTGCAGGTGCTTTCCTTGTAGATTGTTTGACCATTGATCCAAATCCAAGCTCCAAATCATTTTCAAATCCACAAGTGCAAGTAACATGGCTCTGATACCAAAATTGGTCACAAACACTCAACTAACATGATAGCACTGCAAATTCAGTCATAATTTCATGACAAAGAATTAAATGCATAGATCCCAGATTCAGTAGAAAAAATGTAAATGAACATATGAATTTTGTAGTAGTTCGGCAAACTTTGGCGTATGTCACTCCAATTTTTTTTTATTATACTCTAGATTACATATATAGTTTGTTTCTAGCCTTAGAAAGTTAATGGAGGAAGGAAAGAGAAACAATGAAGAAGTGCCAAAAGAAGATCCATCTAGCCGAAAAAGAAGATCCCTTGCAGTGAGCCAATGATTCTGTATTTATAGGAGAAGACGCCAAAGTATCCAGCTGAAAATCCATGTGCAGATGACCAAGGCCAAAACAGACTTGCTCGTCAAAAATGGAGCCCATATGGGCCTGCTAGAGGGATCAGCCCTAATCGATGGTGGTGGCCACATAGTGTCACACGATCGAATGTAGTGGTCCCCCTTCGTGTTTCCAGGGTTGCTTGATCAACCCCCCTAGTATTTGTTAAGTTATTGAATGATCATCATTGAATTGAACTGCCAATCCAAGTGATCTATAGCCATAGTGATCCGACCAGATCCTATCTATTTCTAACATATTGATCCGGTCCGATCCCCTGCCTAGGGTAAGTGAAAATCCATACTTATCCATTTCATGGACGCTACTATCTTGAATCCGTTTGACTATCATTCATAGCCTCGCTTATAACCGATCTTTAAACCCGATAATCATCTCTCCGGGCTTCCTACTGTCACGACCCGACTTCCACTAACCAGAAAGACGTATCATGAATTAAGAAAGAAAGGGATAGAAAGAGAAAAGAAAGAAGAGAAAGAAGAAATAACACAAGAATCTCAACAGCGGAACGAATAAATTATATTAATAACATAAGTATTTACATAATATACAATATCAATCAGAGATACACAGCATACACAACATATATACTAGACAGTTATAAACACATATCTAGTATTTACAACTTAATACAACACAACACAGAGAATACACAACGGAAACTATATATCTAACGCAGAAGCCTCCTGCTCCATTGCTCCTCCATTATTCGTCAAAGCTAACCTGAATGCCTTGGCTACTCGTAAAAAATTGAGTACCCAAGAGTTTAAGAAAAACAAAGATAAACTCCAGGTCAGACATGGGTCTGGTGTGAGTAACATGTTAAGGTTGCTTAACTTTTAAAAACCTTTTGAAAAGAAAATGGTATCACGTAAGACTTCCTACACATAAACATGGAAAAGTTTTTACCTTACGCTAACCAAATCATTTGATGGGAAATCCGATGATATTATAATAGTGTTTAGGGTTTTCAAGTAAATAAGAAATAGCCGAAATTGTTACATCTATTAAATTCCAGCTACTAGCCACAAAAGTGGGTAATACAATCAAAACCGTTGGCACTTATTGGATTTTGGATTCCATACAATGGTAGGGTTACTGGGGTACCGCCCGTCACAGTACATGGCCTAGATCACCGTACCGAGGAGTACACCCGCTCCCCTGCAGCACAAGGCCGGAATCATTCCTTACTGAACAGTTCTGAACAAGACAACCCTGCAGTTATTTGCAACCAACTTCCCACACACCCGAATATAAAGGAACTTCTAGACAGGGGTAAATCTCACTCTCAAATGGGGGATACCCATGAAGCCTTGCTGCACCTCCCCTGTTTTAGCCATTCCCGGTTGATGAGGCTTGAGGCTGCGATTACCTTTATAAAACAAATCTATCTTAGAATGCTCATCGTCCACCTGACGATGTTCTGAAAGCATTCAATCCATACAAGTTCGTTCCGGGTTCGAACAAAACCGAAGGCACTATCTCGTTGCACTCATTTTGGAATCACCCTCAGAGTCAACGACCATAGCCCTTGCACTCTAAATCTTCATCTTCACTTGGGATTCACGACCTATCGTTAATTTGGATCGATGTGGTTTTCGGATATCCAAATATGGAAGACCGATCCCGGTCTCATCGAAATCTAAAACGTGTCTTTTAGGTCCAAGTTGTTTTATAGTTAAAACAATTCAATTCAATATTATCTATATACACACAGATAGATAATACACAACATCACAATAGATAATCAATATTATCATCACAACAGATAATCCATATTATCATCCCAACAGATAATTCATATCATCAACTTAATGCTACCATAGCATCCATATCACACCATATCACTTATCTCATATCTGAGATCTCAACCATTCAGGGTAACCAGTATCAAACAGCATTCATAAGCAATGACTTATTGATCATCATTCTATAATTAATTTAAAACGAATTAAATTAGTTACTTCTTCCCTAATTAATTTAAAATAAATTAAATTAATTACCCATCCATATAAATCTTGCTTACATATCCCTTAATTAATTACAAATCAACTAATTAATTACCTTTAAATAAATTACTCTAGTTAATCATCTTGATTAATTATCCTTTAATTATATTCAAGTAATTAACCTTTAATTAATTTCACAAATTAATTATTCCAAACCAAATTCAGTATTAACCTATAATTACTTCATTAATTATAATTAATTACATTAATCCTTAATTAATTACATTAATTAATTCCTTCATTGATTAATTGTTCTTATTAATCAATTCTTAATTTCATCATTAATTATATAAATTAATGATCCCAAATTATTTTATTTATAATTACCCTATTAATTATCAATTATCCATATTGATTAATCACTCTTGATCAATCACATTAAGTAATTAACTTAATCAATTTCATCTTTAATTATCTTTAAATAACTAAATTATCAAAACCTAAATTAATTACGCTAAGTAATTAATTATTTATTACTTCCTTTAAGTAATTATTCTGCATAATGATTACATATTAATTACACAAAGTAATTAATTTTACAGGACTCCTCCATTATCCAAGTATCCTTCAATTAAATTACATCAAATAATTTATCTTCTTAATTACTTCACTAAGTAATTATTCATTTTTAATTACATTGGTAATTACTTCTCAAATCAGCCAGTGATTAATTTGGATTAATTAAACTTACTTAATTAATCAAAATAAACTCAATTAATTACAATTAGTAATAAATTTCTTAATTACTTTCATTAAGTAATTTCACTTAAACAATTCAAATGATTATCTTTAAATTAATTAATACAATTAATCATTTAAATTAATTACATTAATTAATTATTAAATAATACTATGTTAATGACCTCATTAACCAATAACAAAACTTTAATTACTTTTAGTAATTAACTGAATTAATCAATATTAATCCTTAATTTATTTATAAAACTCATTAATTAATCTTTAATTATTAAATTAATCAAGTGATAATCAAAAACTTAATTAATTATTAATTACTTGATTAATAAATTCAAATCATTAATAAAATTAAATCAAATCTTATTTAATTAATGATTTCTAAATCACAATTTAATCAATCTTAATTAACTTACTAATCCTTCAATTAATTAAATAAAATCCTTAATTATTTAATTAATTAACGAAATTATTAATTAATTAAATTAATTAATTACAAAACTTAACTACCTTAATCAATTAATGAATTATAAATCATTAAGTTCTAAATAAGTTAATATAAATATAAATCACATTAATGATTAAATCATCATTAGCAAAGTATTTTAAAAACAACTTGCTTGTAAATTTCATCTAAATTCCATTTTTAAATTAAGATGAAATCAAGTTTAAACTTAAACAAGGTTTAAGTATTTAAAACCCTTTTATTTCATATTAAAGAATTACTTAAGGTAAATTAAAAAAATAGTTTAACCCATAATCAATTTAAATAAATTTAAATTATGCTTTAAATATATTCAAGTGATTTTGAAACATTTAAATTCAAAATCTTTCTTCATTTCAAACTAGAATTCAAATTGTGTTTCAGATTCAGATTCAAAAAATTAAATTTAAAATCCTGTTTTAAAAACTCATTTTAGATTTATAAAACACATGTTATAAATACTATAATATTCAAACTTAATTATAACATTAGAGTTTATAAACTGATTTTCTTCCAAATCCTAAGATTCAAATTCAAATTTGAATTCAGGTTTACCATTCAGATTTTTAAAGTTAAATTTAAAATCATGTTTCAAATTTCATTTTTTTTTTCCAGATTTATAAGACCCTTTATATAAAAACTGTATAGGTTTAAGTTGTTTAACCATTTCATCTTTTATAAAATTATTTATTTTCAAAAACTAAAATTCAAATTCATTTTGAATTCATAGTTTAAACTTGCTTCAAATTTAATTCAAACCTTGCTTGCTTCCTTTTTATTTAAATTTAGTTTAAATTTTCAAAAACCTGCACACAGTCAGGTTTCAGAAAACAAACCTGAAACTAAAAAAAAACTACACGAGCTCAAACTTTTACTTCGAGTCAACCCTTACTTGACTTCGAGTGAATCCTCATATGACTCGAGTACTTACTCGAGTATAATCTGCACTTTCCCCAAACTTAACAAACACCCAAAATTCTGATCATCGAAAACTATGAGCACCGTGCACATGCACGGTGGCTTTGACCTCCTCCAGTTAACTCCCACAACGTCAACACACCAGAAAACACCCCCTTGCAACATCATGATCATCAGTCATCTCCGTTCACCCAAAAATCAAAAACCAACCCCACTTCTTAAACCTGAAACACAGTGCTTCATCTAAGCCCAAAACCTGTCAACGGCCAGAACCTCGTCCACCGACCATCGTTAGAGCTGAAACTACGGCTACTTTATCCTCTTGGACTCGGCAACCATCCTTCAAAACCGCTTAACACTCGATATAACATAGAGAGAGAGAGAAATGGTCGCATTTCTAACTTGTTCATAAAATTAGGGTTACAGAACAAAAACCCTCACCACTGCTAATCCAAAGATCAATTAATCTGGTTGATAATTTTTATGATGTGCCTGATCACCCTTCTTCATTCATAAGAAACTTCAAACTCCCAAATGTTCAAAATCATTAAAATTCCCAAAATCATCTTTTTAGTTCATCACAGCACTACTCCCCAAATCCTAAACTAAATATTATGTTTTCTGATTTAAAAATCATGCTTTCATATGTGGTTTCAAATTACAATCTTAATTTACTGAATTAAGGTATTTAAGTTTTTAAACAAACTCATGTTTCCTAATCATTTTGGGTTTCCACAGAAAAATTTGAATTTAATTTACTTTATTTAAATTTTATTCTTAGATTTATATTCAACAAACAATTTTGTTTGTAACTCATTCCACAATAATGGTTAGATCAAGAGACTACGAAAAATTTGAATTTAAAAACGTAAGTCAAGAACAACAGCAACCATGATACTCAACAGTAATACATACTTATATAAATTCATAGAAATTGCGAGTAAACTCTTATACACACAAACAATTTACTTCAGTATCATCATGCATCTATGTTTTAAGATTTAGGAAGATGTTGATGTTATTCACAAGCAATATTTTTCAGAGACAAATCAGGCAACCAACATTTACTTAATTATTTTTAATAAAAAGGTTACTCACCTTTATCTTTTAGAAAACCGAGCCTTCTAAATTTTGACAGGCTTGATCTTTTAAATTTTGAAAAAGATGCAGACTTCAACTCTAGGTTGCTTGCATTTGAAACTCTATCCAAAATTAGATGCATGCAGCCCTTTTTATTTATTAAGCCGATGATTTCCAGAGAAACAAAAATTTGCAGGAATTTGTTGTGCAGGTTTGTAAAGAATGCAAATTTTAAAAATCTTATTACGGGATTGGTTTGCAATTGAAATTTTGAGGAGATGATTTACAGTTTTTCTTTTGAGGAAATTCTGAGTTTCAGATCTCTCTCTCTCTTTTTTTTCTTTTTTTTTCAACTAGCTTTTGATTTTTAAAAGAGAATGAAGGGAAATGAAAAATGGTTAAGGGATGAAATTTGTTGAGTTAAAATAAAAGAAAGATATAAAACATAATGACACTTGTCATGTTTCCTTATTTTTAAATAAACACATGTAGCTTAGATTACTAATAGGTTAACACGTGTCTCTTTTTTTAATTTAAGTTAGTTATATATTTAAATGTAAATGAAGAATTTTCCTAATTTATTTTATACTTATGTAACTTTTCTTATTTTTAAAGAAAATGTAAATATAACAAATTAAAAATTAAAATTATTCAAATATTTTAAAGAATCTATAAATTTGAATTTCAAAATCAATTCCAAATTCATATTGATCCCTTGAATTTCAAATTAAGATCAATTTATTCAATTTAAAAATGATAATTTTATTTTCTTATTTTAATTATTTTTATATTTATGGAAAAATGATACATTTATTAATATGATTGAAAAAAATAAATTTAACAAATTTTAAATGATTTATAAAGAGATTATAGATTACCTTTATTAATAAATAAATTTAAACCATAAGCTATTTTGTATTTTAAACTTACATATAATATTTTCAAATCACATTTATCAAATAATATTTAAAAAGAAATAAAACAAACTTTTTATTTAAACAAAACTTAAGCTAAGATATAACTTTAAACAATTTAACATTTATTTTAAATATTTACAAACCATATAATTATTAATTTAAATAACTTTGAGAAACTTAAAATTAAGTTGAAACATAATTTCCCATTACTAAATACATTATTAGAATTTAAAAACAAAACTTTATTTATTTATTAAATTCCAAAACAAAGATAATTTATAATATACATATACATTAAAATTAAAAACATTTATTTAGCTTTTAAAAGATAAAATCACAAATTAAATATTTATTTAATCTGATTATTAAACCAAATCATATTTTATTGATCAATATTATCAAATCAATTTAATTTTATATAAAGATTATTAAATTGATATTGTCAAAATTTCTGGGATATCACATTCCTTCCCCCTTAAAAGAATTTCGTCCCCGAAATTTAAAACAAAGGTAATTTAATAACCTATTTAAAAATATTTTAATTTCAAAACACAAGCATATATCAAACATATGCTAACAACCATAGCAATCAATTCACCCAATCAAAAAAAATTAACTATCCAGACAAAATTCTGGATAGAGTTTCCTTGAGTTTCCTAAGTAAACAGCGGGATACTCGCTCTACAAAACCCAAACAATCAACACCACCAAGCTATAGAACTCCCATTCATCCAGATCTACAACTGAACAAGACATCAGACTACAGATGAGTCTGACTCAACAACCAAATCTCCCAGAACAGCTGATTCCAAAACAAGAATTAGATCATACACGTACTCCCTCAAAGATACGTGAAACACATCGAATCCTAGTTGTCCAAACTGGCAATTCAATCCAGAAAACCAAACACTTATCCAAAACAGAACACAGAATAAATCCAAAACATCTCGGAGCTAGCTTACCCAACCTTACCAAATTTATAGCTCCTAAAAACTAAGAAACTTATCCAAAATTCAGATCTCCAATTTCAGATCCTCAAAACTCATCCAGACGAGCCTGAGCTGCCTACACCCTACCTGATCAGCTCAATCCTTGCTGATGTCTCAAGAAACAAACTGGACCAAACCCAACCCACCAGAATGATCCTCTATGATCAATCAAGATCCAGAACAAACTCCACTCACCACCATCAGAAGAAAACAAACTTCTCTTATCCGGAAAAGAAAAGAAGATGCACTCCCAAACTGCTTCCGCTGCACAACTCTGATCTGGAGTAGAAAAGAATGCTGATGAAGAACATAAGCACAACTGGACAACATAACCAAGAAGATCTCTAATAACCAAGAGAAAATTCAGAAGTTTCTCCAAATCCTGTGCTGCTTCAACTAACTCCATCTCAAGGAACCAACCTTCAACTAGTTGAACCACCGGTACCACACTTGGAATCCTGGTCGATAAGAAAACTGAATCTCTAGATGCGGACAACCTTCGACTTCCCTGAAAACATTCAGAAAAATCTCCAACAATCCAAGAGAATACTCAACTATCGCAAGTCACTTTTGCGATCAATCCAAACTAAAATCCAAAGAAAACTGTTCTCTCTTTACCAATCAGAACAGCTTATACTGGTCTTGCCAATCCATCAAAGATATGGATTCTACTTTGCTTCTGAATTCCACCTCCAGAAAACTGCTAAGCCAGAAAACTCAGCCGACACACTGAACAATCCGAGATGTACTACTCACACCAATGCCAAAGAATTCCCAATCCAAAGCTCTTCGAGAAACTCGGACTTCAAACCAAACAGAAACACCCTGCTGAACACAGCCACAATACAGAAGCAGACCTACGTCCTTAAAATTGTTCCAAAGAAATATCTTCGGAAACATCCATAGTCACTGGATCTCATCACGCAGCTACTTCCCTGAGATATCAAGATATCACCACTCGCTTCTGTCCAACAGATAGATCCAAACTCTACTCATCCATCTTCAAAGATGAACTCCGAACCTTAACAGGTTACCTTCAGAGATCAATGAAGTCTTTACACCACTGCAAAGCTCACTCGAGACGGTATTAGGTCTACAGTCTCGACAGATACACTTCCAACCTTAAACATACAAACTCCAACCAATGGTAATCGCGTTATACACACCACTACCTCAATCTACCTTTATAACTTAAATTGGAAAACCCGAACAGGTAACCCAACAGATAGGTAGAAATAAAATAAATATATATAAATATATTAAAAATTACAAATACGCTCTCTTAAGATTGATACCACTCCAGAGCCTAGGTATTCACTCAACCTAATACTCTGATACCAACTGTCACGACCCGTCTTCCACTAACCAGAAAGACGTATCATGAATTAAGAAAGAAAGGGATAGAAAGAGAAAAGAAAGAAGAGAAAGAAGAAATAACACAAGAATCTCAATAGCAGAATGAATAAATTATATTAATAACATAAGTATTTACATAATATACAACATCAATCAGAGATACACAACATATATACTAGACAGTTATAAACACCTGTCTAGTATTTACAACTTAATACAACACAATACAGAGAATACACAGCGGAAACTATATATCTAACGCAGAAGCCTCCTGCTCCATTTCTCCTCCATTATTCGTCAAAGCTAACCTGAATCCCTTGGCTACTCGTAAAAAATTGAGTATCCAAGAGTTTAAGAAAAACAAAGATAAACTCCAGGTCATACATGGGTCTGGTGTGAATAACAGGTTAAGGTTGCTTAACTTTTAAAAACCTTTTGAAAAGAAAAGGTATCACATAAGACTTCCCACACATAAACATGGAAAAGTTTTTACCTTACGATGACCAAATCATTTGATAGGAAATCCGATGATATTATAATAGTGTCTAGGGTTTTCAAGTAAATAAGAAATAGCCGAAATTGTTACATCTATTAAATTCCAGCTAGTAGCCACAAAAGTGGGTAATACAATCAAAATCGTTGGCACTTATTGGATTTTGGATTACATACAATGGCAGGGCTACTCGGGTACCGCCCGTCACAGTACGTGGCCTAGATCATTGTACCGAGGATTACGCCCGCTCCCCTGCAACACAAGGCCGGAACCATTCATTACTGAACAGTTCCGAACAAGACAACCCCACAGTTGTTTGCAACCAACTTCCCACACACCCGAATATAAAGGAACTTCTAGACAGGGGTAAATCTCACTCTCAAGTAGGGGCTACCCACGAAGCCTTGCTACACCTCCCCTGTTTTAGCCATTCCCGGTTGATGAGGCTTAAGGCTGTGATTACCTTTACAGAACACATCTATCTTAGAATGCTTATCGTCCACGTGACGATGTTCTGAAAGCATTCAATCCATACAAGTTCATTCCGGGTTCGGACGAAACCGAAGGCACTATCTCATTGCACTCATTTTGGAATCACCCTAAGAGTCAACGACCATAGCCCTTGCACTCTAAATCTTCATCTTCACTTGAGATTCACGACCTATCGTTAATTAGGATCGATGTGGTTTTCGGATATCCAAATATGGAAACTCGATCTCGGTCTCATCAAAATCCAAAACGTGTCTTTTAGGTCCAAGTTGTTTTAAAGTTTAAAACAATTCAATTCAATATTATCTATATACACACAGATAGATAATACACAACATCACAATAGATAATCAATATTATCATCACAACAGATAATCCATATTATCATCCCAACAGATAATTCATATCATCAACTCAATGCAACCATAGCATCCATATCACACCATATCACTTATCTCATATCTAAGATCTCAACCATTCAGGGTAATCAGTATCAAACAACATTCATAAGAAATGACCTATTGATCAACATTCTATAATTAATTTAAAATGAATTAAATTAATTACTTCTTCCCTAATTAATTTAAAATTAATTAAATTAATTACCCATCCATATAAATCTTGCTTACATATCCCTTAATTAATTACAAATCAACTAATTAATTACCTTTAAATAAATTACTCTAGTTAATCATCTTGATTAATTATCCTTTAATTATATTCAAGTAATTAACATCTAATTAATTTCACAAATCAATTATTCCAAACCAATTTCAGTAATTAACCTGTAATTACTTAATTACTTAATTAATTAATTAATTAATAATTAATTACATTAATCCTTAATTAATTACATTAATTAGTTCCTTCATCGATTAATTGTTCTTATTAATCAATTCTTAATTTCATCATTAATTATATAAATTAATGATCCCAAATTATTTTATTTATAATTACCCTATTAATTATCAATTATCCATATTGATTAATCACTCTTGATCAATCACATTAAGTAATTAACTTAATCAGTTTCATCTTTAATTATCTTTAAATAACTCAATTATACAAACCTAAATTAATTACACTAAGTAATTAATTATTATTTACTTCCTTTAAGTTATTATTCTGCATAATGATTACATATTAATTACACAAAGTAATTAATTTTACAAGACTCCTCCATTATCCAAGTATCCTTCAATTAAATTACATCAAGTAATTTATCTTCTTAATTACTTCACTAAGTAATTATTCATTTTTAATTACATTGGTAATTACTTCTCAAATCAACCAGTGATTAATTTAGATTAATTAAACTTACTTAATTAATCAAAATAAACTCAATTAATTACAATCAGTAATAAATTTCTTAATTACTTTCATTAAGTAATTTCACTTAAATAATTCAAATGATTATCTTTAAATTAATTAATACAATTAATCATTTAAATTAATTACATTAATTAATTATTAAATAATACTATGTTAATGACCTCATTAACCAATAACAAAACTTTATACTTTTCTAAAGTAATTAACTGAATTAATCAATATTAATCCTTAATTTATTTATAAAACTAATTAATTAATCTATAATTGTTAAATTAATCAAGTGATAATCAAAAACTTGATTAATTATTAATTACCTGATTAATAAATTCAAATCATTAATTAAATTAAATCAAATCTTATTTAATTAATGATTTCTAAATCACAATTTAATCAATCTTAATTAACTTACTAATCCTTCAGTTAATTAAATAAAATCCTTAATTATTTAATTAATTAACCAAAATATTAATTAATTAAATTAATTAATTATAGAACTTAATTACCTTAATCAATTAATGAATTATAAATCATTAAGTTCTAATTAAGTTAATATAAATATAAATCACATTAATGATTAAATCATCATTAGCAAAGTATTTTAAAAACAACTTTCTTTTAAATTTCATCTAAATTCCATTTTAAATTAAGATGAAATCAAGTTTAAACTTAAACAAGGTTTAAGTATTTAAAACCCTTTTATTTCATATTAAAGAAATACTTAAGGTAAATTAAAAAAAATAGTTTAACCCATAATCAATTTTAATAAATTTAAATTATACTTTAAATATATTCAAGTGATTTTGAAACATTTAAATTCAAAATCTTTCTTCATTTCAAACTAGAATTCAAATTATGTTTCAGATTCAGATTCAAAAAATTAAATTAAAAATCCTGTTTTGAAATCTCATTTCAGATTTATAAAACACATGTTATAAATACTATAATATTCAAACTTAATTATAACATTAGAGTTTATAAACCGATTTTCTTCCAAATCCTAAGATTCAAATTCAAATTTGAATTCAGGTTTACCATTCAGATTTTTAAAGTTAAATTTAAAATCATGTTTCAAATTTCTTTTTTTTTCCAGATTTATAAGACCCTTTATATAAAAACTGTATAGGTTTAAGTTGTTTAACCATTTCATCTTTTATAAAATTATTTATTTTCAAAAACTAAAATTCAAATTCATTTTGAATTCATAGTTTAAACTTGCTTCAAATTTAATTCAAACCTTGCTTGCTTCCTTTTTATTTAAATTTAGTTTAAATTTTCAAAAACCTGCACACAGTCAGGTTTCAGAAAACAAACCTGAAACTAAAAAAAAACTACACGAGCTCAAACTTTTACTTCGAGTCAACCCTTACTTGACTTCGAGTGAATCCTCATATGACTCGAGTACTTACTCGAGTATAATCTGCACTTTCCCCAAACTTAACAAACACCCAAAATTCTGATCATCGGAAACTATGAGCACCGTGCACATGCATGGTGGCTTTGACCTCCTCCAGTCAACTCCGGCAACGTCAACACATCAAAAAACACCCCCTTGCAACATCATGATCATCAGTCATCTCCATTCACCCAAAAATAAAAAACCAACCCCGCTTCTTAAACCTGAAACATAGTGCTTCATCTAAGCCCAAAACCTGTCAACGACCAGAACCTCGTCCACCGACCATCGTTAGAGCTGAAACTCCGGCTACTTTATCCTCTTGGACTCGGCAACCATCCTTCAAAACCGCTTAACACTCGATCTAACATAGAGAGAGAGAGAAATGGTCGCATTTCTAACTTGTTCATAAAATTAGGGTTACAGAACAAAAACCCTCACCACTGCTAATCCAAAGATCAATTCATCCGGTTGATAATTTTTATGATGTGCCTGATCACCCTTCTTCATTCATAAGAAACTTCAAACTCCCAAATGTTCAAAATCATTAAAATTTCCCAAAATCATCTTTTTAGTTCATCACAGCACTACTCCCCAAATCCTAAACTAAATATTATGTTTTCTGATTTAAAAATCATGCTTTCATATGTGGTTTCAAATTACAATCTTAATTTACTGAATTAAGGAATTTAAGTTTTTAAACAAACTCATATTTCCTAATCATTTTGGGTTTCCAGAGAAAATTTTGAATTTAATTTACTTTATTTAAATTTTATTCTTAGATTTATATTCAACAAACAATTTTGTTTGTAACTCATTCCACAATAATGGTTAGATCAAGAGACTACGAAAAATTTGAATTTAAAAACGTAAGTCAAGAACAACAGCAACCATGATACTCAACAGTAATACATACTTATATAAATTCATAGAAATTGCGAGTAAACTCTTATACACACAAACAATTTACTTCAGTATCATCATGCATCTATGTTTTAAGATTTAGGAAGATGTTGATGTTATTCACAAGCAATATTTTTCAGAGACAAATCAGGCAACCAACATTTACTTAATTATTTTTAATAAAAAGGTTACTCACCTTTATCTTTTAGAAAACCGAGCCTTCTAAATTTTGACAGGCTTGATCTTTTAAATTTTGAAAAAGATGCAGACTTCAACTTCAGGTTGCTTGCATTTGAAACTCTATCCAGAATTAGATGCATGCGGCCCTTTTTATTTATTAAGCTGATGATTTCCAAAGATACAAAAATTTGCAGGAATTTGTTGTGCAGGTTTGTAAAGAATGCAAATTTTAAAAATCTTGTTACAGGATTGGTTTGCAATTGAAATTTTAAGGAGATGATTTACAGTTTTTCTTTTGAGGAAATTCTGAGTTTCAGATCTCTCTCTCTTTTTTTTTCTTTTTTTCCAACTAGCTTTTGATTTTTAAAAGAGAATGAAGGGAAATGAAAAATGGTTAAGTGCTGAAACTAGTTGAATTAAAATAAAAGAAATATATAAAACATAATGACACTTGTCATGTTTCCTTATTTTTAAATAAACACATGTAGCTTAGATTACTAATAGGTTAACACATGTCTCTTTTTTTTATTTAAATTAGTTATGTATTTAAATGTAAATGAAGAATTTTCTTAATTTATTTTATACTTATGTAAGTTTCTTATTTTTAAAGAAATGTAAATATACAAATTAAAAATTAAAAATTATTCAAATATTTTAAAGAATCTATAAATTTGAATTTCAAAATCAATTCCAAATTCATATTGATCCCTTGAATTTCAAATTAAGATCAATTTATTCAATTTAAAAATGATAATTTTTCTTATTTTAATTCCTTTGTATATTTATGGAAAAATGATACATTTATTAATATAGCTTGAAAAGAATCAATTTAACAAATTTTAAATGTATAAAGAGATTATAGATCACCTTTATTAATAAATAAATTTAAACCTTAAGCTATTTTGTATTTTAAACTTACATTTAATATTTTCAAATCACATTTATCAAATAATATTTAAAAAGAAATAAAACAAACTTTTTATTTAAACAAAAATTAAGCTAAGATATAACTTTAAACAATTTAACATTTATTTTAAATATTTACAAACCATATAATTATTAATTTAAATAACTTTGAGAAACTTAAAATTAATTTGAAACATAATTTCCCAATTACTAAGTATATTATTAGAATTAAAAAAAAACTTTATTCATTTATTAAATTCCAAAACAAAGATAATCTATAATATATATATAAATTAAAATTAAAAACATTTATTTAGCTTTTAAAAGATAAAATCACAAATTAAATATTTATTTAATCTGATTATTAAACCAAATCATATTTTATTTATCGATATTATCAAATCAATTTAATTTTATATAAAGATTATTAAATTGATATTGTTAAAATTTCCGGGATATCACACACCTACCTTGATGATCGCAAATCCCTTTAGCCAACTCTATGGTATCACAGCCTTGCCAAAAGACGGGATGACAATATTTCAAGTTAAATTTTTTATTTTATTTGATGACTTAAGTATGGAAATGAATAAAGGTACATGATCCATTTTAAAATCCACCATATTTTCCAATGTTTTGTACTGTGGAGGCTTAGATAAGATGAGGGAGTTGAAAATTTGATGCAAAAAGCATTTTGGGTTCTAGTTGCTTGAATTTGAGATTGTTTTATTATAAGTATTTGAATCCATCACTCCTTGATTTCATTCTCTCACTTCTTATTGCTGCCATCTTTCTTTGCTTTTCTTCTTTTTTCTCTGTTTCAAATTCTTGAGAAAAGAAAACAAACTCCATCTTGCTTCAAAAATCATTTCCTTCTAATTTATCCACAATAAGAAAATTCTTTGAACACGAAAGTTTTTCATCTCCTCTTCTAGTATTTAAAAAAAATAGTTCGAAGTTTCGTTGACCATGGTAGTGGGATTTGCTCGAAATCCGTAAAGGTCGAAAAAAGGCAGTTTTCTTCAAGCACAGAATGGCGAACAGAGAGCATGGATGGGTTCGTATCATCAAGTTAAGATTTTTAGAGCTGATCGCATGATTTTAGGAGTTAGAGTCGTGCTGTGGTGGTTAGATGATCTATTTTCATTCATCTTTGAAATTACGACAAGGTGGAGGTCGAGGGGATCAACGGTGGCTGCTGGAGCAGCATTGGGGGAAGGTTGGAGTGTGGGAGGTGACAGTAGGTGTGTTGGTGGTCGTAGTTGATAGTGGTAGCTCGTTCTAGGGCTTCATTGACATTTGGGTTTGGATTCAGAGATTTTGCTGCTGGCGTGGATAAGGGCCATCGAGTTGGTCAAGGAGGAGCTCAAAGGCATAGGGGTGGGCTGGCATTCTGATGAGGGTGGTGACGTGGAACCTAGGTGGATGAGGTAATGATGGTTGGAGATTAAATGCGGCTGTACGCATTTCATTTTTGGGTTGTAGGGTCGGAAATTGCTGGAGATCATAGGGGGTGATGACGATGGGTGCAATGGGTCGAGGAGAGGAGTGGATTTTATTGGTGGTAGGTGGTTCGACTTTGGTGGTTGGGGATGTGCATGCACGTGCACACCATGCACACTGATTTGGGTACAGAAGCTTGGAAATGTAGGTTTGAGGATTGAAGGAGGAAGAGCACTATAGCGTCTGGGTTTGCTTGTGAAGCAGGCCTGTTTGATTTTGGGCTAGACTAGTTTGGGTGAGTAACTATTTATTTATTTGTTTAATATGTTAACTAAATGCTTTGATTTGGAAATTTGATAATTCATTGATTTTGAATCTGATTGATCCGACGACTTTTGCATTAGGGTTGTATTAATGAGTACAACACTTAAGTATAAATAGTTGTTAGTTTTAATAAAGTATAAATTTAGGATAAATAATAGGGTTGAATATAATTACGTTATTTTAACGTAGTTAAAATTAATTATGCTTCATTGGTGACATCTATTTGGTCCAACAAAAACACCGTTATGTTAAATTTAATGAAACAGATCAATTTGGATAAAACATCTCACCTCTATATTCATACTATCCAAGAGTACCACAGAGTAATACTGTCAAATAATACGAAGAATGAGGCTATATGGGGGTACACACGTGAATATTTCCTTAGACTAAATTGGTATGTTTTAAAACATCAAATGAATATCTCTCTTATACGTACACAGTATCGGTACAAAACAATAAATACATGTGCATTCTGGATGGAACAATACATAATATATAGAAGATACAGAGAACACAGAATCAATTGTAGGATAATATATATATATATATATATATATATAATGTTTATATATATATAATGTATATACAATAAGGATACATCTCAATGTAGATGCCAATTATCTCATTGTAATGTGATAAATAATCAATGTACATCATAGGGCAAAATATACGATGAATCAATGACATATACATATCATAGAACATCCTAATAGGTATCACCTCTGAGCTTAATGAAATACTAGATTGTCATGTCGTCCTTACACCTGAAATATTTCGGACTGATTCAAGTATTATAAATAACACACGGGTCAGACTATGTCTAATCAAAGATACATAGGAATGGTAACACAATATAAACATGGGATGGTAATATAATAGCACCAACATCGATAATCAAATCATAAGATGACATATCAAAGAATGTATACAAATAAAGTAATGTATGCCTAAAATGTAGATCATTAATTAACTCAATATCAACGGTGAATCATTCGTTTTATTCCATTTAATGCATAGAAAAAGAATGAACAGGATTACAGTAAAAAGTTGATTATCTGAATAAATGTACATATGAAACAATTAAATCAATTAATAATAATATTACGTATAAAAAATTTAATATATGAAAATAAATCCTTAGAATTGAATTATAAATAAACAGTCATATATATATATATATTAGTTAGAAATAACTTCATGTGTAATTTTATTATTTGCATTAAATATCCAATTTCTTAATCTTTAATAAAATCAATTAATATTTAAATATAACTAATAACATTAGAAAAGTACCCATCCATTACGAATTTACAAAACCGTTTGCAAAATTATATGTTGCAAATATGAATTATGAGATAATTCAATATGATTAAATACTATTTTAAATAATTATAAAACCTTCAAATTAGTTAAATTGTTCACAATCAATTAAATATGCATTTTATTTCCAAATCTTGAATTATATTTATATATTAAAATCTCACACTATATAACATATCTATAAAACCATTTAAATAATACAAGTAAATTTACTTTATTAGTTTATCAATCTTATATGTTTGCATTCTTGTATATACAACATCTTGTATATGCATGCATGTCTCACATCTACGTACCTTCTATATGCAACAGCACATCCGATAGAAACACAATAAGTTTTTTTTTTTTTTTTTTTAACAGAAAGATAGTTGTTCATATATAATCTCAACCAAAAGCTGCCAACATGCCTGACAGGTAACCAAAACAATCGAAGAGAAATACAACACTGCGAACACTCAACAAATGAAAACGAAACAGCCTAAAAGGAGAACCAATAGACACGATCGAGAAGCAGGGGCGTAGGAACACTGGCCCTGCCACACTACACTCCCGATGAGCTCCGGAATACCCACCGCCCATCCAACATCGTAATCGAGCTCCGGCAAGCCCACCTGCCCACGACGATGTTGAGAGACCACCAAATACTGAAAAGCAAGCTCATCCGTCGACCTTTCAAAAGAAAGGTAAAAACGGCCATCACCCAAGAACTGTAAGACCGTCAGCTGGAAGAGAAACGGAATTCCTTGAAGCAAACTTCAAAAAGCAGATGAACAAAGATCTAAAAACCACCCAGAAAAGCAAGAGTCTGAAAGCAATAGTCACACAGTAAGAAAGCAAAGGGGGAGGAGGGGTAGGGGAAGACGGACAGGGAGGAGACTAGGAAGCCAGAACCACCAGTCTCCTATTCGGCAATCATCCTATTCCCGCTCTATTCGAAGACATAGAGCAGGATATGGATAAAAGGTTCACTAATCGACCAGAACGATCACTGACCGATCCTCTGAACGGACGGCCCCGAAAAGTCAAGTAAAGATCATCTCTAACCCGCCGAATAACGGTTAGGGGGTCCATAGGAATCTCTTCAAAAATTGCCTTATTCCGGGCACACCAGACATGCCAGAAACACAATAAGTTAAAGCAGACCAATAAGTCCGAACTAAAGTTAAATCAAATAAGTGACAAAAGGCATGTACTGTGTAGCACAATAACTAAAATAATACAAAAAAGGTATATATAATAGATGGACAGCCCGTGTGTGTGTCACCAAATTAGAGCTCGTGTTTACATTTATATATAGTATATGAAATTAAAGCACAAATATGTTTAGTATACGTAGATATAGGTTTATATATTTTTATGTTAACATGCTTTATTGTAGAATATACATACATTTTTAAATCCTATATATGAATCAAATACTACTATAAACGCATTTAAATACACACCAGACGCACGCACGCACGCCATCCACACTCGCACAGCAACGACACACATATAGCATGCGCACCTCAAATACCTGCTCAATTACCCACACATGCAAAATACAATAGCAAGTTGAATTAATATATACTGACATAGAAGTTGGTTGGCAACACATGTCACGTCCATAAAATAAATAACAGCGAGGCAAAAAAATATAGGTATGCAAGCTTATTTACTTCCATGTGCAACCTCACCCATCAATGCAAAGTCTAACAACTAAAATATTTACATAGCAACAACACTTGATATATGATATGCAGAAACCCTTATAAATATAAATACACATGCACACACTTATTATTATACATCGACGCACACACACAACTCCACATAATACACATAACCGCATGCAAAAAGGCACCCATTATAAACTAATAGTTACGTAATTTTTCATGTAAGATATAAAAGCAAGAAACAAAAAAGCACATCTCCAAAGTCATATAATTTAAAATATCAAGTTAATAATACTGTTTATTACGCATACATATATAATCATGTATTTGATGCAAGTTTAGGCTGTCAAATGTCAAATATATGAATGTATACACAAAGTATGCATATATAATATTAAGTTCAACCAACTCGGTGCTGTTGAAAGATTTTCAATGAAAGTTAGTGGCCTAGTACTATAACCTTGATCTTTGATTGAGCAATAGCACCACCGACAATATAGGTTGAAAGAGGCTTAGCTCCAGCCCGAGCCTGTCAATATTTTTTTTCTTTGATTAATATAAATTAATTTCATCTTGAATTACTTTGATTCAATGCAATTATCATACTCGTATATGAAAACATAAAAATTGGCCATAGAATTGTGAGTGAATAACTCACCTAAAACTTGCGTCTGCTTCTTCCCCACTTCCTTCATACGCACGCAGAAGGACAACCTCTCACAGCAACTACAAATCACAACGTCCTCCTCACCATAATTGCTTATAAGTTGGAGATACCCATATTTAAATTTAAGGAATTTATTTGATTTGATTTTTATTTTAGAAGAGAGGACGACTTTTAGGACGTCAGCTTCAGGAGGAAGACAGCCCCTTCTTTGTGTACGTGAATGTTCTTATCTGGAGAAAAAGAAAATTCTAGAGATAGAAGTTGAATTTGGGCTTATGGTAATTGCTATTGGGCTTTGGTTTAAAAGTTACAATACCAATACATATATTTATATATATGTTTCCAAAAAAAAATTCTTTTTCTTTTTAAAACAAAATTTTATTTAGTTTTAAATAGCTTCAAATTCCTACTAAAATCTCTTTTTTAGAAAGTCAATACTGAATTTTCAATTCAACTGCGTTTACAAAATATTATTTCATATTTTGACTTATTCAAATTTAAAAACCTTATATTTCAATCAAAATTCTTTTAATTAAATAATTTCAAAGACCTATTTATTAAATAAATTTCCTAATCCCAATTTAATTAATCATATTACTATTATAAACTTCAATTAACTATTACTTAAAAAATGGGTTGTTACATTGGATATTTTGTTAGCAGAATAAAACATCATTTTTCTATTTAAAATTGAATAGATTATTAATGATATCTGTTTAAATCTATGTTCTACTATTATATTAATTTTGACATTTATTCATATGCTAGTTAATTAATATATGGATTAATTAATTTTGGATAAGTGATGGATTAGCTAGTGACTGCTAATTGATTTTATTTACATATATGTCTGCTTATGTAAATGTCAATGATATGACTTGGAAAGTGAAGTAGAAATAAATGGTAGCTTGTTTATCATACTAAGCCTCTTTCAGAATTTGAAAGGTTGGGGATTTAAATTAACTTCAATTTCATAACAATATGGTGTTAACTGTTTATTTAATTTTAAATGATTTAGTTTTGTATAAATGATGTTTAAGTTAATTAACTATTTTTGTTAATGACATTTCAACTAAAGTTATTTAATTACATTGTTAATGTTATTTAAAACTATTTAATTGTATTATTAATGCTATTTAAATTATTTAATTATATTATTTAATGTTGGTTTAACTTAATCAATTATCTTAATTGTGGTTTAAGTTAATTAATTAATTTGGTTAATGATGGGTTAAGTTAATTAATTATTTTATTAATGCCGTTTTAAAGGTAATTTATTGTTTTGTTAACGATGTTTTAAAAATAATTAAATATTTTATTAATAATATTTTAAAGTTAATTAATTATTTTATTCGTAGCGTTTGTAGGTAATTAATTAATTTAATAAAGGTGTCTATAAATAATAAAATTGTTTCATAAAAGGAACTTTACTTAATAAAAAGGTCTATTTCAAAGGGAGATTTGCAAACGATATTTTGTAATGGCGATTTAGAAATAATATTTTATAAAGGGATTTCATAAGTGATATTTACAAGACATATTTAAAAATGGTAATTTATAAATAAAAAATGGATTTATCAATGATACTTTAAAATTAACAAAGATTTGTGTTAAATATATATAAGATTTATGACTATGGATGTTGGATTTATAAATGGATTTTTATAAAGGATTTTATAGAAGATTTTAATGGAGGAATTATAAAAGAGTTTTTATAAATAGAAAGAGTTTTATTAATTGAAAGAGGTTTATCAATATAAAGGAATTTTATAAATAATTTTAGAGCTTTATAAAGGAAGTTTATAAATTAATTTAGATTTATAAAAGGATTTGTAAATATGAAACAGGCTTATAAAAAAGAGAATTTTATAAACGAAATGAGATTTGATATTTATAAATAATCCTTCTTAATTATGGTGGTATGGAAATATTCTATTCATACCTAACACCAAAGGATGGGTGGTTTGTTTTATAGTAAGAAATGTTTTAAATAATATTTTGTTTGGTCCATTTAATTACGAATTGGGAGAAGAGGAAAACTTCCTTGAGTATTTTATAATATACTTATACCGTTGAGATAAGTATATGGATATTTTGTAAGTATCGAAAATATAATGGTTAGTAATATACTTATATCGGTGAGATAAGTATATGAATGTTTTTTCAAATATTGAAAGGAGTATAAGGGGTTTGTGAATATTATCCTTTGTGAATGTATTTTGAATCAAATAATTGAAGAAAAAATTAATTAATGAAAGATTAATTAATAGAGGCTTAGTGGATTCCACATAGAATTAAATCTACGTTGATTGTCGTTTATTTGATAGTAAATAATTGGCTATCAAATCTTGATCAAAATATAACTCTAGAAATATCTAGAAGGAACATGGGAGTTATATGGCACAGTCATCTTCGTTGATATTGTAGTATGCGTATAAATCTAGTTCTGTTCTTCTAAAACATATGATAAGGAAATCAGTCAACTTTAACAGTTAGGAGGCGATATTCACTCTTATATATTGTCTAATTATTTCCAAAAGAATATGAGTTGAGTTTACCGGAACTATCGATTTGGTTTTGGAGCGATGGGTAAGCAAGGGAGTGTACTTATATGAGATGATTCAAAACCATAACCACTCCAAAACCATATGCACATTCGACGCTTTGGAAGAGGTTCAAGAATGGCCCGAGATGATCGAAGATGGAGCCCATTAAAGTGCAATGATTACTTGCTACTAATCCCGAGGGTAATTCCAAAATAGATGCAGTAAAAGTAGTGCCTTTGGTTGTTTTTATCCTGAACAACTTGTATAAAAAAACGTTGACATTGCATTGTGCCTGGAAGGCAATGTTAGCATTCCAAGTGAGAACTATAAGAGAGGAAAAAGGTAATCATGACATCATAAGCCTTACACCCCAATAACGACTAAAACAAGGGATATGAAACAGAGCTATGTGGTTCGCTACCATTAGAAGCAGTCATTCCTCGATCTAGAATCCATAGTTATATGGATTTGGGATGTGTGCGTATAGGAAAAGTGGTGCCAGGGCTACTGCACAAGTTTTGTAGCCTTGGTACCCAAGCAATGATGTAATCCGGCTTATCATTTTAAAGGGGCAGGTCGGCTTTGTGTTGGCAAGGGGTCCATGTGAGGCCTCCATACAATTTTCTAGAGGTGTAATATGGCAAGCGGTACCCTAGTATCCTTGTCATTAATGGAAACCCAATCTTCAATACGTGTCTTTACAGACTTAGTTGTGCCCAACTATGTTGGCATGTGGGATGCAAGCATTTCGGCTATTTTATATATTTATTTTCTCCTCTAGACATTATTATAATATCACAAGAATTTTTTATAAAATGTTTTGGTTAAAGTAAGGTAAAAACGCATCCGTGTTTATGTGCGGTGTGATCTCACGAGATACCTTTATTTTTGAAAGTTTTAAAAATATTAAATATCCGTTTGATTGTGTTTCTGAGCTGGTTTACCAGGCTGATCTGGGTGCTAATTTTTTATAATCCTTGGGTCAATCCAAGCATATTTTCCATATTTAGCTGGACACTTTAGAGCTTTAGGTGACGAGCTAGATCCTCCAAGATGTATTTTCGTATTTTATCTTATGCCGTTTATTCCGTCTATATTTATCAGCAACTGTAAGAACATGTTGTTATAAATGTTCAGACTGATGATATATTAGTTACTCTGAATTTATGAATGTATATTAAAGTTACTTTTCTTTTGGTAAAGCCCTGTTATATATTATATACTACTCGTCGCGTTGTGAGATTCTGTTCTTTCTTTTCTTTCTTTTCCCCCAATATACTACTCGTCTACTTCCGACAATCGAAAAGTGGGTTGTTACACTTTCTTTCCTTTGTTGTAATTTCTCCTTAATGTAAGACGCTGTAAAATCTCAGATTCATATCATAACTTCGTTTGCATATTTCAGTCGTCAAAAATTGTCGTACGATATGATGGTAAGTTTTAAACGTTAGTGACATTCAAAACTTTTTCCCACTCAATTCATTAGATTTTTTTCTTACTCTATATATATTTCAAATTTTTTATATCGCATATCTGTAACGGTTTGCTTTGATTCATTATGGGTCATTACTTTTCATTGAAATTGCATTTATTATCTTGAAAGGTTAGATTGTATAATATTTTAAAACCATAAGGTACAAGATACTTACAGCTTATTTACTTCTTCCTTTTCTCCAAAATTAAGTAAGAAATATTTTGTGCTAAATTTTTATGTTTTATTTATTATTTTTTATAAATTAAGTTCAAGTCATGATTTCTTTTTCCTATAGTTATTTATTTATTTACTTCTTCCATTTCCTTATAGAACGAATGATATTCAACTTTCTTTCCCATTCAATTCACTGTATTTTTTCTTACTCTGTGTATAATCCAGTTTTTATATTTCATGTTTGTAAACAATTTGCAATAAATGAAAATATTCATTCATTCTAGATAATATGATATCAGTGTACATAAGAATATAGGAATATGCATCCATGTTTGTACGAATATGGATTGATGATAGATTTATACGTTATATCACATATAAAGTGGCATAAGTCACGGTGAGGTGTTAAGGTGAGATGATTACACATACCAAATAATTTGAACAATAGGTAGAAGTGCCAAAGGTTTTTTAAAACAAAATTTATATTTTTGCTATTTAGGTTTGCGAATCCAATAACATATTTTAATCTTGTTCATAAGTAGACTTAATATAGTAAAAATATTGTTATCCTACTAACATGATTTCAAATATGTTTTAATATTTTACCATGCTTCACACTCTTAACTGTAAAATTGGATTATTACAGATAATTTACAGTTGGGATATGGATGGAAAATACATCAACTTCATAAAGTATCAAATTCGAAGGTTCTTTGTACTTATTGATGGTGGAAAGAACTAATTGGTTTTATTCAATAATAGATAAAAGGATTCTTAGAGAAGACATTTGATCTAAATATAACATGCTAGAGTTTTTACACTGGTATTTACGTTATTTTACTTAAACAATTTTGGAATCACTTAGTTCACTTCAAAAAAATATTTTTAATCGCTAAATTCCTTTTTATTTAGAAATTTCTACCAAAATCCAACATGATCCTATATTTGTAGCTATTTACACAAAATAAGTGTGATCTTTATTTGAAATTCATTGATTTCATTCTTTAAAATATAAACTCCATCGAAAATATAACATATTACAAACACTTAAGATAATAACAATAATAATAATAATTATTATTTTTTAAACTTAAAATGATTAGTGTTATTAAAAAAAGCATAATAACCTATACACACACACACATTTGGTGCTATAGTTATCTTAAGCTCTATTTTTAAATAAACCAACAGCTCATGAAATGCACAAGATATAAATAGTTTGCCCTGTTTTTTTCAAATTCAACCACATCTTATTCAAAGTCATTATTTTGAATAACTAAGCATGATTTGTGTTTGAGTTTCATCAACTCTAAGTAAACTAGTACAAAAACTAACAAAAATTAATCAAAAAATAATGATCATTTATTATGGATATTAACTGGCACGATAATTCTCATTTTAACCTCTTTTCTTTATTCGATCTTTTAAAAAATAAACATATGAATTCAACCACTATTGTCATTTTTCTACTGTATGAGATATAAGATAAAGATAAAGGTGGAACCGAGTGCATGAGGCTCCCGCACGATAGCAAGCTCTAGAAAGGTCGATAATGTACATAGTTTTTCCCTCGCATAGCGAAGAGGCTATTTCCAAACTCAAACCTGCGCGCCCAGATCACCATACGGGTGACCTAACCATTGCGCCAAGACTCCACATCATATGAGATTTAAGATAAAATATATAAAGTGCACTCACTCATATAATCCTGTAAACTTTAGTTTCCATTCAAAATTATCAAATTGAAATGTATTAAGTCGAACGAACTAATATAATTCTATATATTGTATGAATTTAGATCTAGCATAATTTATTTCTCTTACAATTCAAAAAGAAAATCCAAACTTCTCAATAATCTATGAAAATAAATGCTTTATGTTTTTCTTAATTTTATGAATTTTTTTATCTCTTAGTAAAATAATTTACCTTTTGGTCTTTCCTTTTTTATTTCCACTAACCTAGTTTTTTTAATCCCTGTTCTTCAATTCATTATATCTTTCATCCCTGTTTTCAAAAAAAAGGAACACAAATTGACTATGAATATCCTAAGTAAAATCAAAGCTTTATTGTTTTTTATAGAGTATGTATTGATCTACCATCACTCTCTTTTGTAAGAAATTATGGTTCTTCTACCATCACAATCATTGAAAATTTTATTTTCACTCAACATTTTAAACCAACAACTTCCTTTTTGAAATTCGGTCGCATGTAAACTTCTTAATATTTAAATGTATTTAAGGCTACGTTTTCATGCAAAATCCATTATATGTTATTACTATTTCTTTTGTAATTCATTTAAATCAACATTGTAAAATATCACACCGATTAATTAGTTATTTTAATTAAAATTAACATTATCATACCGTGTGCAAAGCACAAGTTCACACTAGTTATATGATAATATGCTAATGACCACTAGCTCTAGTGGCAAGTGGTAATGTGTTTTATACTGATATTTTAGAGGACATAGGTTCAGACCCTCAAGATATCAAATGAATGATCTACTTGAATAAAGTACAACACTTGTTCTACAAATAAATTACAACACTACTGTTTAATAATTTACATATAAATTTAAGATATTTTTTTTAAACATTCCTACACACCATCATGTTTATGTGATAATTTTAGGATTCTTTTTAGATGCTCCCAAAGAACAATTTTGATTACTATGATAATATATTTATTGAAATTATAACATATGTATTCAGAATATATTTTTATGTCTTAATTGTTTTTCATCCCTATCAATTTATATGTACATGAACCCACAAGCGAAAGCACTCATGTTCATAATTAAAGTAATGTGAAATGTCATATAATAATGCTAAATAAAAAATCCACTTGAGTCAAAAAAAATCTTTACAGGAGGCTTATTGTTATTCAGGTAATGTGCATATGAATGACCATGGATGATAGTTCTTTCATAAGTGGATCTGTTAATATGGAATTTGTTGATTTCAGCATGATGTACGCTCTGTCCTTCAACTAGGATATCGATATTAGCGTGTTTAATCAATCAGAATCATCTTATCACCGAATAATACCGTTATTGTCTACGTATTACAAAACTGGTTGTTTCTCAAATTTTATCAATAATCTTTGCATTACTACAAAATTTCACAATCATTTCCCATAATTATATGTATCGTAACTAAACATTAAAAAAACTCATTTTGGAGGAGGTTATAAATTACTATATGATATGTTTTCCTAATATGCCACCACTATTGTATTAAAAAAACTAAAGTAGACATACCCTCTTAGCGGTTAATAAATTCGAATCATAATACTTATGATCTCCTATATATTTGATATTTGATAAGTGATTATACAATATTTTGTTCCTTAAAATATCAAATAACCCTCTTGGATACTTTCCATTTATCCATTTTTGCAATCACTACAATATCCACCAAACACAACAATAACGGAAGTAACGGTCACACGTATGCCTGAGAGCATGCACTAAACTTTCGGTAAAAAATGTATAAGGAATCATTTTCCTTTAATTAGTTTTAGGATATTCTTGGGGCATAAATTTGATAGAAATTATCTCTTTTGGTAATATGGATGCCCACATGACATTTATGTTTTAGCATTTCTTCATGCATATCTATTCCAAAAATTATAAACCATCCTCATTAACAATTATAGTGTATTTGGCCTCAAAAAGGAAACGATAACAAGATCTTTCTTTTAATACCATTAAAAGAAAATATCTTGGTTTTTTGCAGTATGCCTAGATTTTTGTTGACGATAAATCAACATTCAAAATCGAAGATGAAAATTACTTACAATAAATTTGTGATGCACAAGATTACTCGTAATGTTTTGCTAAAAACTGAATGTGGTATTTACATGATGAAATTTGTTGTATCATCGACGTGGGCCTATAAACAGAGTATTATCCATGGTTCAGCAATTTCACCAATTATAAACTCATTTAAAGCAACCATTTCTTGACGCTAATGATAAGAATATTAAACAAGCAATAGAATAAATCCAGAAGAATATTTTGTACGACAAGAGAGAATGTAACTTCAAAAGCAATTTCTTTTATTTGAGTATAGCCATTTTGTTCAAACATAAGCTAAGTTTTAAATATCCATTTACAACTAATTGGTTTCTAAATCTTCGTCTAATGGCAAATGATCGTAAATCTAATTAACTTGCATAATCTATAATTTTCGTTTATAGTTTCATTATTCTTTATAATATAAAATATTTTCATAATTTAAAGGATTATGCCAATCCATTATTTTCCTCTTTCTAATGGAGAAATATTACATAACAACCCCAGATAGTATTTTTTTTCTTTATCAAGTTGATCTCTTCGGCAGTGTTGCATCTTATTATTGCCGATTTTTATCTTTCAAAATATTAATCTAAACCTAGAAGTGTTTTCTCTAGCATTTTATTTTTGGGAGGATCTAGTTTTACTTCGAGATCGAAAATAAGAATAGAAACATGCACAATGTTAAAGTAATAATATTAGCACGAACCAAAGATGATTTGTAACAACCCGCATATTTTACGATTGTATATTTAAATATTGAAATTTAAATATAGCATCATTAGTCGGATTAACATCTGAAATGCTACCTTTTGTAAACAGTCAAATTAGGACTCAAGACCACTTCCATTGAGTTTAAAACGGTGTTTGCGACCTTTTTGAGTATAAACATAGATATGCTTGGAGTTGATTAGAATTTTGATATTTGTATTTGGGCTTTAGGTTTGGGTTTCAGCCCACTAACCTAACAAGGAACCCAACTCCTCTATCAAATACCCTGACTACACTCATCTTCATTCATTTTCATTTCTAATTTTCTAACCCCTCAAGCCCTGAAAGAAAAATAGGGGAAAAGAAAAGAAATCAAAATTCCTAAGCCCTAGATTCTTAGGAAATTCAAATATAAGTTCTAGAAATCAAGGAGAAGCTTCGGTAAGCATCTCTTCATTTCTCCATCTCAATTCCTCTCCAATTTTCATAAATTTCCTATATCCTAATTTAGGAAATATTTGTCTATGATCATAGATTGGAGCTTCTAGAGTTGAAGTTGAAGAGAGGTTGATCTTTCCTTTGTTTTAGAGCTTCTCATTCATTGTTTTTGGGTTTAAAGACGAGTTCTTGAACTCACATCAATGTCTGTACCTTTGATAGTTGTTAGGTATGAATTCCTAACATCTATTTCATGTCCATATTCTTTTGAATTGAATTAATTTGGCGAATTTTCTAATTTTTGACATTTTGAAGTTAAAATCTATGAAAATCCTTATATGGATGTTTGGACATGTTGTTCGGAGTGTATTGATGAGTCTATAGGGTTGGGTTGTCACTCGGCATAAATCCCTAGCCATCGTCGCTCATTCGATCGCTTCCAATATGACTTGGCCATCAATGGCCAAGGCAAAATATGCCCTGAGCTTCAGCTTAGACATCTGGCAATAAGCTCAGACGTCTGAAGCTACGAAATAAAAATTTCAGTCTTTCAACTCAGGCGTTTGAGGTTCTTTCCCAGACGTCTGGGCGATCTGGAAGAAAATTCCAGACCTTCAGCTCAAACGTCTAGGAAACCACCAGACGTCTGATGCTGCTAGTTTCAGCCGAATTGCCTATTTTTGAGTGGATTTCCTTTTTATTGATTTTTTTGATCCAGTTGGTTGTTGTCATTTATTATTGACTTTGATGACTTCTTCTCTGGATTTTTGGGAATATCCATTTTATGGATTTGATATCGATTTCTATGGTTTTGATTCACGTCATCGAATGTGAATTTTTGGTGATTGATTGTTTTTACAACCATTTCTGTTATTTGTCACTTTAAACTAGAAAGGTTTCTATACTTGTAGTAAATGCTCAAACACTTTTACAAAATTTATTTCAACATTATATTTTATACAAAGCTCGTTTTTAAAACCGTTTTTCAATCTATTAGTATATACAAACCTACCTCATTCATATGAGAAATCTAATTAAACGATTTAGCAAAATAAGTGGTATGAAAAGCTTTCATTTACTTCGTCGGTTAATTCTTGGACTGGTTCGATTGAAATCTTGTGACAATTTTCGAGTGGAAATCTACAATCTGTTCGTAAATATTTTAGTTAAGCAAGTGGTTATGGGACAATAACCTAAACTCATTTTTACTAGCTTAGTGTAATTTACACTTCATATTGATCAATGAGGATCATTTTATGGTTTAGACTAACGATATGTGATGTCTCTTTGTCCACGTGGGGGACTATACCCCGATTTATGGAGCTTCGTCTCATTTTGTAGGCTAACGACCCATGGTCTTTTGACTTTTCGTGGAGCAGTCGGCTCAAAGAGTCTATACATGGGGCGTATCTTTCTAGGTGCGTCGATGTTTGGCTTAATAAGTATGTGCATGGGGCGTATCTTTTTAGGTGCATCGATGTTTGACTGTTCATGAGGCGTATCTTTTTAGGTGCATCGATGTTCGGCTCATTCGTCCCTAAGGGGGACTGTACCCCATATTTTTATGGGTTAGTGACCCATGGGATAGTGTCCCGTTTGTGATAGGCCTCCTCCTTTATCTTTTCTAGGTTTCTAATTATTGGTTTCTGGAATTTGTGTCTTACCAATTTTTTTTGATTTGTATTGATAAGTTCTATTAATATTTGTGGTTTGGTGAATAAAGCTAAAGAATATGACATTCTTTTTTGTTGTTTGAGATATTTTATAATCTTTGTTGTTATCATATATATATATATATATATATTTCATATCTCTTATTCTATCTCATCTTATATGATATTTATAGCTAGACTGATCCGTTTATTATTTTTCTCCTCAAATAATACTCGGATCAGACCGAGGTGTTTCAGGTGCTTCCACTTGACTTCTTAGCAAAGACTAGCTTCTGACTTTTGGCTAACTAGTTTAGATTAGTAGTTTTTGCTTTCATACATTCAAGATAGAGACTCCTTGATGTATACATATTCTTTTGTCTAACACTTGTATATATTCTTTTGTGATGTAGTGGATCTTGAATGACCACTACTTTGATGTATACTTCTATGTGATATATTCATATCTATTTCCGCCTTAGTGATATGAATATATGTGACTGATTTTGTGCTATTCTTATTTTATATTTTTTCCGAAGACCACATAGCCACTGTGTAGTAGCCTTGAGTTTGTATTTGATATGTCAGATTTCCTCTTGAAAAGAAATGCATGTCATATTATCTGACATATAGGTACTCACACAAAGCAATTACACAAATGGTCGCTCCTCAACGGCCTTATTCTTCGTGCTAATCGATGGTATTACCCTGTAGTGTCCTTGGATAGTGTGAGCATATAGATGGGGCATCACGGCTTAGTATCAAAGCCAAACTTCAGAACAATATAGAATAATCTAGCAAGGATCATTGTCCTAAGTCTTTCTTAGGAATCGTGCCTTAGGATTTAATTCGAGTCTTAGGACCCTGTTCTATCCTATTCTCTTTTATGATGCCTTGTATATTCATTCTGAGAATAACATTTTTTCTCTTATTTCTTTGTTTCTTAAAGAAGAGAAATGGTTAGACCTGGCCGTCCCCGCGCCGTTCAATCTAGTACTCCTCCTCGAGATGGTGTATTCATGTCTGCCCAACAGCTTTTGGATCTTGTAAAGAATGCACAAGCTGCCAGTCCCATTCCTGAGCATAGTCATCCTAAACCAGAGTTTGTACGCTTGTGTAGTGATTATACCAATTTGGGTGGAAGGCCATTCAAGGGTTTCGAAGGCGTTATAGAAATCCAAGCTTGGCTTAGAACATGCGATCGCATCTTTTCTCGTATGAATCTTGTAGATCTACATCGAGTCCAAGTGGCTTCTAACATGCTCCAAGAAAGAGCATTAGATTGGTATGAGCTTTTGATTTCGGAAATTATTAAGCGGATTTTACTTGGGAGCAATTCCAAGAAAGGTTCGAATTAAATTTTGTGCCAGAAGCTGAAAAAGTAACTTTAGCTCGACGCTTTATTTACTGTTCAAGGTGAATCTTCCGTGAAAGACTATGTCGCATCTTTTGAATCCCTCTTCAAATATGGGGTCGAATATACCCCATTGAAGAATAATCAGAGGTTTGTCTATGGGTTGAATAAGAACCTCAAAAAGGCTTTACTTCTGAAACTAGAAGTTTCTTTCGATCAGCTTGTTGATATCTCTCTTCGACTTGAAGAGGCCGATAAAGAGAGTGATGTTGAAGTTGTGGTTGCCAAACAGAACTTCAACATCAACAAGAAGAGGAATATTATGTTAAAGCCTAATCCCAACAAGAAAGGGAAGAAAGCAACTTCTGTAGCAAAAACTCCTACCCCTAATCATGGAGAATGCTACAATTGTGGTTCTAAGGACCATTATGCAAATAGGTGTCTGAAACCTCTTTATTGTCGCTATTGCAAAAGTTTGGATCGTCGTATATCTTCATGTCCCAAACTTCAAAGCAAGAAAGAGGGAAAGCTAAATATTGTGCAAGTCCCTATTAACACTTCTCTTGGTCAAGGTATTTCTTATTCTATCCTTGATGGCATTATTATGTTTCGTGATCATCCTTTTCGAGTTTTTTTCTGATACAGGTGCATCACTTTTTTATATCAAAAGAACTTGTTGATACTTTGTCTTTAAATGTTGTGGGCTTGATGACTTCACTGAAAATTGCGAATCCGGTTGGCGGATCTGCAACACTCGGTTTATTTTGTAAAGATGTCGAGATTATTTTATGTGATTATGCTTTCCGTGCCGATTTGCATGTTATGCATTACTTAGGCTTCAGAATGATTTTGGGAATGGATTTGCTTAATCGTTATGAAGCCCACATCTTATGTCCCGAGAGGACTATCCATCTACGACATCCTCAATCTGTTAAGCAGATTTTCATTGTTCTTAAAGATTCGGATTCCAATTTGGTAGCATCCCTATATTCTCTAAATCCATATGATGACGATAGTGATGATGAGAAAGATGTCATTTCCCCCATTCACGTTGTTCGTGAATTTCCTGATATATCTGAGCCCGTTTTAGGATTACCACCTAAGCGAGCAATTGAGTTCAGGATTAATCTAATTCTAGGAGCTCTGCATATCACTCGTCCTCCTTATCGTATGTCCAATAAGGAAAATGAGGAGATGCGTAAACAATTATCCGAATTGAAAGCGAAATAGTTTATAAATTCCTTAGGGAGCTTCAACTATCTTTGTGAAGAAATCTGATGGTACACTTAGGCTTTGCGTTGGTTACCGCAAGCTTAATGATCTTACCATTAAGAATAAATATCCCTTGCCTCAGATTGATGATCTATTCGATCAACTTAGCAGTGCTAGAGTCTTTTCACAGTTAGACTTAGCAACTGGTTTTCATCAACTTCGTATTGCAGATGATAGCATTCCTTTGACATCGTTCTGTACTGGTTATGGATCTTATGAATGGCCTGTTATGTCATTTGGTTTAACGAATACTCCAGCTTATTTCGTCGACCTAATGAATCGAGTTTTCAAAGACTTCCTCGATCGATTTGTTCTCATCTTTATAAATGATATTCTTGTTTATTCTAAAATCGAGCAAGAGCACGAATTTTTTTTTCGGATTGTGTTGGAAACTCTTAGGAGCAATCAATTGAAAGCAAAATTTTCAAAGTGCCACTTTTGGCAATCTCGTGTGAAATTTTTAGGACATATTATTTCTGAATCCGCAATTTCCATGGATCCTTCAAAGATTGAAGTGATTCAAAATTGAAAGAAACCGGAAAGTGTAACGGAAATTCGAAGCTTTCTTGGATTGGCGGGCTATTACCGTCGGTTCATCAAAGACTTTTCTAAAATTTCAGCGCTTCTTACTAGTTTGACAAAGAAGGGAGTAAAGAACATTTGGTTAGACAAATATGAAGCTGCTTTCCAGAAATTAAAAGAACTCCTTTCCGATGCTCCTATTCCTGTGATTCCCGAAGGGAACCAAGACTTTATTGTTTATACTGATGCTAGTCATGTTGGTTTGGGAGCCATTCTCATGCAAAGGGAACGAGTTATCGCTTATGCTTCTAGGTAATTAAAGCCTGCCGAGACTAAATATGCCACTCATGATTTAGAGCTCGCGGCCATTGTTTTCGCCCTTAGAATTTGGCGTCATTATCTTTTGGGAGAGAAATTTGTTCTCTACACCGATCAAAAATCTTTGAAGTACTTATTTTCTCAAAAGGAACTAAATTTGCGTCAACAATGTTGGCTTGAGTTCCTTACATCTTATGATCTTGATATTCTTTATACTCTCGAAAAGGGAAATCGTGTTGCCGATCGCCCTTAGTTGTAAGCAACAAGCGGTTGTTTCCATGATGATATCCAAATGGAATGACCTCAAGACATTATCCCCTTATGATATTTGAGATCGTGAATCTGATTCATGTTCATCTCTTGTTTTATGTAGCCTTGAGGCTTATCCTTCTCTTTTAGACCACATCCTTGAAGCTCAGAAGCAAGATCCTGAATTGGCTCTTCATAGCCAAAGTTGTAAGGATAAAAATAAGGTTGGTGGATTGAAAGACTTTGGTATTAATGCTCGTGCTGGCATTCGAAAATTTGGTAGACTTATTGTGCCAAATATTAGTGATCTTCGTAAAGACATTTTAGGAGATTCTCATCGTTCTAAATTTACCATTCACTCCGGTAGTGGTAAAATGTGCGAAGCGACTTTATTATTGGGATGGAATGAAATCCAATATTGCTAACTTTATTAAGCATTGCATGACTTGCTAATTCGTTAAGGCCGAGCATCAAAGACCTGGTGGGTTATTGCAACCTTTAGACATTCTAGTTTTGAAGTGGGATCGAGTCTCCATGGAATTTATTGACGGTCTTCCCTGCTCTCGTTTGGGTCATGATAGTTTATTGGTGATTGTAGATAGACTAACAAAATCCGCCTATTTTATTTACGTTCGGTCTAACCGGACCATACCTCTTTTGGCTAAACTCTATGTTAAAGAAATTTTTAATATGCATGTAGTTCCTACTTCTATTGTTAGCGATCGTGATCCATTATTTGCCAGTGGATTTTGGAAGAGTCTTCAAAAACTTTGGGAATGAAGCTTAATTTTAGCAACGCTTATCATCCTCGGTCTGATGGAAAAACTGAGCATCTGAATCAAACTCTTAAAGATCTTCTTCATGCATGTGTTCTTGATTTTGGTGGAAGTTGGGGAGATCATATTTCCCTGGTTGATTTTTCTTATAATAATAGCTTCCAATCTAGTTTTGGTATGGTGCCTTTCGAAGTACTCTAAGGAAGGCCATGTCGGTCGCCTTCTTGTTGGCTTGATGCCGGCGAGAAGCTAGTTTTAGGTCCAAACTCTATTCGTGATTCCACAGAAAAGATTGACCTTATTCGTCATAGAATGAAAGAAGCTCAAATAGACAAAAATCTTACACCGATAACCAAGAAGGAATTTGGAATTATCTGTGGGAGATTTTATATTCATTTGTGTTTCACCTATGAAGGGTGTTGTGCGTTTCAGTCGATCGAGAACATTAGCACCTCGATTTATTGGTCCTTTTCCCATCACCAAACGCATTGGTTCCATGGCTTGTTGCCTTTTATTACCGGCTCTATTTTCTGCTATTCATGAGATTTTCCATGTCTCTCAACTACGGAAATGCCTTAGGAATTCCGATTCTATTCTTGAGTCTGGTGTTATTGAAGAAATTGAAGTTTCACCTAATTTGACTTATGAGCAACATCATATTCGTATCATTGCTATGGAGGTTAAATGCCTTCAAAATAAAGATATTCCACTTCTGAAAGTTCAATGGTCCTCAAATCCTAAGGATTGCTCTTGGGAATCAAGAGAATTCATCGAGCGAACACATCCGGACTTACTCTCTCGTGCTCCTTAAGGTTAACTTCTCATTTAAAAAATTTCTTTTGTATTATTATGCCTTACTATGGTTGTTACTCTTTATTTTCTTCTTAGATATTGCGAGGACGCAATTTCTTTAAGGCCGGGAGTCTGTAACAACCCGCATATTTTACGATTGTATATTTAAATGTTAAAATTTAAATGTAGCATCGTTAGTGGGATTAAAGTCCGAAATGATATGTTTTGTAAATAGTCGAATTAGGACTCAAGACCACTTCCATTGAGTTCAGAACGACGTTTGTGACCTTTTTGAGTATAAATATCAATATGTTTGAAGTTGATTAGAATTTTGATATTTGCATTTGGGGCTTTGGGTTTGGCGTTCAGCCCACTAACCTAACAAGGAACCCAACTTCTCTGTCAAATACCCTAACTCCACTCATCTTCATTCATTTCATTTCTAATTTCCTAACACCCTCAAGCCCTAAAAGAAGAATGGGGGAAAAGAAAAGAAATCAAAATTCCTAAGCCCTAGAATCTTAGAAAAAAAATTCAAGTTCTAGAAATCAAGGAGAAGCTTAGGTAAGCATCCTCTTCATCTACTCCATCTCAAGTCCTCTCTAATTTTCAAAAATTTCCTGTAATATAATCTAGGAAATATTTGTCTATGATCATAGATTGAAGCTTCTAGAGTCGAAGTTGAAGAGAGGTTGATATTTTCTTTGTTTTAGAGCTTCTCATTCATTGTTTTTGTGTTTAAAGGTGAGTTCTTGAACTCACATCTATGTCTATACCTTTGACAGTTGTTAGATATGAATTCCTAATATCTATTTCATGTCCATATGCTTTTGAATAGAATTGGTTTGGTAAATTTTCCAATTTTTGGCATTTTGAAGTCAAAATCAATGAAAATCGATATGTGGATGTTTGGACATGTTGTTCGGAGTGTATTGATGAGTTTATAAGGTTGGGTTGTCGCTTGGCATAAATCCCTAGCCATCGTCGCTCATTCGATCGCTTCCGATATGATTTGGCATCAATGGCCTAGGAAAAATATGCCTTGAGCATCAGCTCAGACGTTTGGTAATAAGCTCAGACGGCTGAAGCTACGAAATAAAAATTCAGCTCAGACATCTGAGATTCTTTCCCAGACATCTGGGCGATCTGGAAGAAAATTCCAAACGTTCAGCTCAGACGTCTAGGAAACCACCAGACGTCTGATGCTGTTAATTTCAGCCGAATTGCCTATTTTTGAATGGATTTTTGTTTTATCGATTTTTATTGATCTGATTGGTTATTGTCATTTATTATCGACTTTGATGACTTCTTCTCTGAATTTTTAGGAATATCCATTTGATGGATTTGATATCGATTTCTATGGTTTTGATTCACATTATCTAGTGTGAATTTTTGGTGATTGTTGTTTTTACAATTATTTTTATGATTTGTCACTTTAAACTACAAAGGTTTCTTACTAGTAGTAAATACTCAAACTCTTTCATAAAAATGATTTCAACATTATTTTTAATACAAAACTCGTTTTTAAAACTGTCTTTCAATCTATTAGTATATACAAACCTTTACCTCATTCGTATAAGAAATCTAATTAAATGATTTAGCAAAACAAGTGGTATGAAAAGCTTGTGTTTACTTTGTCAGTTAATTCTTGGACTTGTTCGATTGAAATCTTGTGACAATTTTCAAGTGAAAATCTATAATCTGTTCGTAAATATTTAGTTAAGCCAGTGGTTATGGGACATGAGGCTAAACTCATTTATTTACTAGCTTAGTGTAATTTACACTTCGTATTGATCAATGATGATCATTTTATGGTTTAGCCTAATGATATGCGATGTCTCTTTGTCCACATGGGGACTATACCCCGATTTATGGAGCTTCGTCTCATTTTATGGGCTAACGACCCATGGTCTTTTGGCCTTTCGTGGAGCAATCGGCTCAACGAGTCTATGCATGAGGCGTATCTTTCTAGGTGCATCGATGTTTGGCTCAATAAGTATATGCATGGGGAATATTTTTTAGGTGCATCAATGTTCGACTGTGCATGGGGCATATCTCTTCAGGTGCGTCGATGTTCGGCTCATTCGTCCCTAAGGGGGACTGTACCCCGTATTTTTATGGGTTATAGACCCATGGTATAGTGTCCCGTTTGTGATAGGCCTCCCCTTTTATGTTTTCTGGATTTCTAATTATTGATTTCTGGAATTTGTGTTTCACCAATTTTTGATTTGTATTGATAAGTTCTATCAATATTTGTGGTTTGGTGAATAAAGCTAAAAAATATGACATTCTTTTTGGGTATTTGAGATATTTTATGATCTTTGTTGTTATCATATATATATTTGTCATATCTTTTATTCTATCTCATCTTAAATGATACTTATAGCTAGACTGATCCATTTATTATTTTTCTTCTTAAATAATACTTGGGTAAACCAAGGTGTTTCAAGTGCTTCCACTTGACTTCTTAGCAGAGACTAGCTTCTGACTTTGGGCTAACTATTTTAGATTAGTAGTTTTTGCTTTTATACATTCGAGATAGAGACTCCTTGATGCATACAAATTCTTTTGTCTAGAACTTGTATATATTCTTTTGTGATGTAGTGGATCTTGTATGACCACTACTTTGATGTACACTTCTATGTGATATATTCATATCTGTTTTCGCCTTAGTGATATGAATATCTATGACTAATTTTGTGTTATGCTAATTTTATATTTGTTTCCGAAGACCACATAGCCAGTGTGTTGTAGCCTTGAGTTTGTATTTGGTATGTCAGATTTCCTCTTGAAAAGAAATGCATGTCATATTATCTGACATATGGGTACTCATACAAAGCAATTACACAGATGGTCGCTCCTTAACAGCCTTATTCTTTGTGCTAGTCGACAGCATTGCCATGTAGTGTCCTTGGCTAGTGTGAGTATAGAGGTAGGGCACCACGTGATTCATTCTTCTTTCTCCTCGAAACTCAACGTCCTAATTTAATGTCAAAAACATCATTTAAAAAAGTTTCTTTATTGTTTAGTACAGTATCACAAAATCTAAATTAAATACGTTAGTTAGAATAACCGATAGAGTTGATTCTCACCATTTTATATTCTATTTCTCCCATTTAGTAATAGTTTATTAGGTGTTATATTAAAGATTCAAGGTATATCATTTATGCCTCATACCGTGGGCATTTTTGTAAAGGCAGATTCTATTTCAACTCGAGTATTTACTTAGTAGCCTTCCAAAATTTTAAAATGTCTGTTAACCTAAAAAATAACTTAGTAGCCTCCTACCGTATTCAGAACCACCCTTCTGTTGAAAAGTTCAAATAGAAAAAAAAAACAAAATGAACTACCACGCAAGGTAACTACGTGGTTCGTGTTAATACCATGCGTTAAAAATTCAGTTTTCTCTTCAAAATCTATCAGTTAGTAGTGAAAATTGGATTTTTTTTTCTTCACTTATTTAGAAACTAGGGTTTTGGAGAAGCGATGGTTTAGACAGTAAGAAACTGACGTAAGATGATAATGAAATTGAGAAGAAAGAAAGTACGCAACTTTCAAACTGTATTTAATCTTTAAAATTTTATTTATTTTAAGGGGGCTACTAAGTAATTATCTATGTTGAAATACAATTTGCCTTAAAACGAGTGAATGATCAAACTTTTCACCATGTCTTTAAAAGTTTAATGCGACCTTTGAGATTGAATATAGGTGCTCCATGTTCTAACCAATAGAACTTCTCCTAAACGATTTAATCAAAGCAAAATTTATCAAACATCATGAAATTGTAATATAATAGTCAACATAGAATCAATGGAATTTGTCAAACTAATAAAAATTTAAGATTTATCAACTGTTATAAAAAAATTGGTATATTCGTAAATAATATCATGTCTAATAACTAACAAATTAATTAATAACAAAACATTTACTAGAGAAGTACATCTCCTATGGGTGGATAGACCAATGGGAAAAAAGCATTACTTTTATAATCATGCACTGTAAAAATCCAAATGCATTGTATCAAGAGTAAAAAATATATCTTGAAGGTATAAGTCTCAATATGAAAGCTTGAATTTTACAATCTTTGAATGATACCTTTTGAATTCTTTCGAGCTTATGATTATAAAGCTAATCTTTTTCACATGGTCCATTCATTTAAGAATAGCTAAAATTTTCACAAATCAATTCTTAACGATTATTTTATATTATGAGGTAAATTTGGCTTATAGTCATCATTTTCAATCATCGATAAATATTTACTGTATAATGTTAGGGTACAAACCCATTCATTTTATAAACATCAAAACCCTATATTTTCTTATACAAACCATAAATATTTTGATGAGAAAAATAAGGAACACAAACAAATTAACATTGTAGAAGCTACATTAAAGTCTAACGATGCTAATAGAGCGACAACTAAATATGCATAAACATCAAATAAGAAATTCATTAAAGAGGTTTATTGAAAGAAAAGACCTTCTGTAATTTAGGGACCATAACCCCTTATTTGTAGTACTGAAATTTTATTGTTAGCCCTTCAACAAATTAGGAGATCACTCTAGTATCCACATAATAAAACCACGATAATTATATCTACAATTTATTTATTTGATTCATAATTTGATCACTTTAATTAGATATATTTACAATAATAACATAGAACCATTAGTTTTATATTTATAGCCTAAAACGTTAAGTTTTCAACAATATCCACATACCACATATGCAGTGTAGTAAATGTGTTCACTTTATGACCACACATATATTTTTCTATTTCATAATTTAATAAACATCCAAATAAATATCATTTATTGTTTTCGTTGATAAACAATCAAAATAGCCTTTGTTACTGATGTTGTAACTAAAACCATCAACGTTTACATATAACTGTACAATCAAATGATGGTTGTGTAATATGGAAATTAAATCCAACATGTACATATTTATTTCTAATTAGTCCTACTTTTCTTTTATGAGATAAAAAAATTAATACTAGACCAAATCGAGCATAAAAATACCTTATTACTTAACATTTAATTAGTAAAATAAAATATTCAAAATTTCTATAACCAAAATAATAAGAAATGTCATATAATAATACTAAATACAAACTCCATGTGAATCAAAAGAAATAACAGAAAACACTCCCATTTAGGTAACATGCTCTCAAAAGACCTTGGGTGGTAGTCCTTTCATAACCAAGTCTACTAACATGAATTTTATACAAATATGATCCACTACTTTCAATTCCTTCTACATTATATAGTTCCCAACTAGGATAATATTATCAACATAAACAGAATATGTTAAGTTCAAGTTCTCATAGAAATAACACTGTTATTATTTCAATAGTACAATAACAATGGTTTTTTAAAATTTCCCTATAACTTATAGCCTTATGACAAAATTTGGCAATCATTCCCACTATTAGTTGTCGCATAACAAACCTAAACACTACTATCATAGTGGAGGAGGCTATGGACATTCCTATTATGCATTTTTCTTAATATCGTTCCACCAGCTTGCAGTAAAGAAAACACAATATGTATCTACTCTCTTGGTATCCAACAAATTTAAACCATAAAAACTTATGATATCCAAAATATTTGACAAGTGATAAAATAATCCTATTTTCCCTAAAATGTAGTATAACCCTCTTTGGTACTTTTCAATTGTTGAACTCTATTAGAAGAACAATGACTTGTTTTACAACTAGATGATATAAAATTTATAATTAGCTATTTATAGCCACATTACTTAGGGCCTAAGTAATTATGCAATAGGAAAATTATTGTAATATGGGGAAGTCTAGATATTGAAATATACTTGATTTATTCCCTAACATATAATACGGGTCTCTAAATATCCCCTCTCAAACTTATGATGCGGGAGCTATAACCATCGAGAATTTGCAAACAAATAATCGAAACAGGAAACTAAGTCTGACTTAGTAAACAGGTCTACTATCTACATGGAATAGGGAACAGAAGGTAGAGTAATTATGCTTTTCTCAAGATGATGACGTGTGACATGATAATCGATCTCAAAATGCTTGGTCTATTCATGAAAACTTAGTTAGGAGAAATCTAAGCAATGTTATTTTTGTCACAATACGTAAGAGTAGGATCAAAAAAAGGCACCCCCATATCTGCAAGTAACCTATGTAGCCAAATAATTTATTTAAGGATAGATGTCATAGCAATACTTTGCTTCAACTAAGGAATGAGAAAAAATAGATTGCTTTTTACTCTTCCAAGATATAAGAGACTCATCCAAAAAGATGCAAGAGTCGATAATCGACATGTTTTTCGTGGGATTGCTACCATAATCAACATTAGAGTTTGCATGTAATTCTAGGGAAGAGGCCAATGAATATATAGGGCTATGGAAAATAGTACCTCGAAGATGCCATAAATACAAAGAACAGGTGTCAGTGAACTGTAGTTGGTGGGGCTACAAACTGATTAATAACTCGAATAACATATGATAAATCATGAGAGGTGCTAGTAAGATAAATGAAACTTCCAACAATGGTACAATATAATGATAGTGATATGCCATTAGAAGGAGAGTATTTTGCATCTTCTTTAATAGGAGTGTCAACGAGCTTATCATTAGTAAGCTTAGCTTTCTCAAGAATATCCATGACATATTTTAATTGAGAAGGAGATTGCCTTTTAGTGAGTATGCCACCTCAATTCCTATAAAATATTTTAGAGGACCTAGATCCTTTATTTCAAATTTTATAGCTAACTCTTTTTTTAAAGAACAAATTTCATGCATATCATCTCCGGTAATAATCATATCATCAATATCTAATGATAGTATGACACGTAGTTCACTAGTATTTTTAACAAAAAAAGCATTATCATGGCAGCAAGAAACAAAACAAGAGATTTAATCACAATAGAAAAATTCTCAAACCAAGCATGAGGTGCTTTCTTAAGTTCGTATAAGGCTTTCTTTAACTTGTAAACACATGTAGATTTTGGTGGAACACTTAGAGGAAATTCAATGTTAATTTCTTCGTACAGATCGCCATTCAAGATTGCATTTCTAACTTTAAGTTGTAAAATAAATTATTTCGAACAGAAGCTACAGTAATGAAAGTGGTAGTCATTTTTGCAATGGGAGAAAACGTCTCCTTATGATCTATGTCATACCATTGAGAATAACCATTTGCAACCAATCTTATTTTACATCTTTTAATTGATCCATCATATTTGCTTTGGTTATTAAACATCCAACGACAACCGACAGTACTTTTATCTTGAGGAAGAGGAACCAAATCCCAAGTACATGCCCTTTGCAAGGAAGAAAGTTCTTCGTCGATAGCCTTTTACCAACACAGATTAATAATTTCGTCTTTATAAGAAGTTTCCTTAAAAAGATTATGAATGGAGGTTACAAATGAAGAAAAAGAATTAGAGTAAAAGTAATAAGCAAAATAAGGTAATTTCATAGACTTATGAGTGCATGTGCAATGACAAAAAAGTGGATCTACAGTCTCGGTTCGAAGTTGAGGGGCTACAAAGGGGGAGGGGAGGCAGCTTCATGCATCTAGTTTCTATGAAGCTATCAGTTTATTGTCTTTATAAACGGGATCAATATGAATAAGATCAGATCTGGTTAAACAATGAGTGCCGGGTGGAATAGAGTGAAAAAATATATATTCAAGACAAACAATATTTCGGACAAAAATTTTTGGGTCGTTGATCAAAATATAACCCATTTACCCTCACCATAGCCAAGAAATACACAAATAGTTATCCAAGAAGTTAACTTGTTACATTCTACATGAGGAAGAAGAAAAAAACAAGTACACCCAAATACTTTAAAAATAGAATATCAAGTGCATGTACAAACAACTTTTCGAAAGGTAAAATACCTGAAATGTGAGAAGATAGAACAGTGTTTATTAGTTTAAGAACAGCTTCATCCCGAAATTCCCTAAGAAAAAAAGTAGAAAGTAACATAGATCAAGCAGGCTCAAGAATATGTATATGTTTTCTTTCTGCAACTTTATTTTTTTGAGGAGTATCAAGTACATGAAGTTTGTTGAATAGTTTCATCCAAAGAAAGTGATTCCCAAAATTTCTAAAAGGTGTATTATCCACTTAAATCACATCAAAAACATTTTATAATCGTCGAACGTTATGTCCTGATAAATACTCTAAAGTTTTTATATATTTCAAAAAAAACCAGAACAATGTTTTGTTAAATAGATCCAACAACAACGTGTATAGTCATCAATAAATGATATGTTATATTAAGACCTTCATATTGTGGGAACTAGAGAAGTCCTCATACATCCGAATGAATCAAATCAAATGGAGCGGAAAAACATAGATGTTGCTATTAAAGGGTAAAGTGGAAAACTTTTCCAGTTTACTGCACTACAATTAGAAATTTCATGAGTTTGTATTTTCCTGATGCACCCGTGGATGCTAATAATATGAAATGAGTAGAAGAAACATGACCCAAATGAAAATGCCATGAACAAGCACAAAACGAAAGGAAGATAAATCAATACTAGTTGCATCACTAACCTGAAATTTTAATTCACTCAAAATGCAGTCCCCTTCCTTATGGCCTACCCTAGTAGTTTTTGAAACTATAAATCCTACACAAAAGAAGAATCACAAGTAAATGTTAAGATATTACCAGAATCGTAGAACTGACCAACATATACAAGATTAATTGTGAAATTTGGGACATGATAAATAATGAAAAGAGATAAGTTAGAACAAACAACATAACCAATTCCCACCAAAAGCATAAGAGTGCTATCAGCGGTCATAACAAAGATATATGACGATGAAGACAAAGAAGCAAAAGACGAAGGGTCTTGGGATATATGGTCGGAAGCACAAGAATTCGAGGCCCATAAAGATGACTTGTCTAAGGAGTTATTTGCATTTATCTTGAGCATGAAGACTGGACATTGTTGCGGATTTTGCGGTTCGAAACGGATTTGATGGCGATAGAGATAAAAACAATGTTGTACTTCCGACTTCAAGGATCTATGGAATAGATTCTTTCAGACAATAGTTCAACCCACCAGGTACAAACGGGTTATCGAACTATCGACTTTCAGGATTCAATGAAGCCCTATAACAGCGTAACTGGATTCAAAGTTTGTACGACTTTGATCCGACCAAGAACACTTCAGAAAATGTATCTGATGATGCAATTTATATAGAATAGAATGAAGAGGAAGAAAAAAACAATCCTGCAACGCTTTCTGAATTTGCAACACCTTGGAGGCGTCACAAAACAGAGCATTTAGCAACGCTATCCCGGCGTCGCAGAACTGCTGTAGGAAGAAGAAGAAGATGCAGAACTGTTTACAACTGTTTCTGGGCGTCGCTATTTATAGATGTGAGGATGTGTCTATTCGCCAAGCGTCACGACCGTTTGCAACGGTTCGTAACTGTTGCGATTCAAACGTCGCGTCCATTCACATTTGCAACGTTCAGAAAACGTTACTAATTCCCGCCTTTATTCAAAGTTAGATTTTCCGGTTCTGGGTCCTTAACGGGCTGAAATCTGGCCCATTACTGTTCATATACGGTCCAAAAATATTTTCGGATCCGAACCCGAAACCCGTACCCGGCCCGGTTCGGTTCGGTCGGACGGACGGCGACGGCGCGCGTGTGGTTTTGCACGACTTCTCTCCTCACAACGAAGCAAACATGTGGGAGCCCCAAGGCCCCATCATCCACTTTAGAAAGCTATACTTATACAAATATCTTGTATAAGTTTCTATGATGTGGGACTTAGTTCTTTCTTCTTCCTTCCTTCTTTCTCTTCCAAACAAAAATCCCAAAGCCCAAATCTTTTGAAAAAAATTTCAACAATCTCCCCCAATTTTCAAAATAAGAAAATAAATAAATAGGACGGCTGAATCACTAGAGTGACTTCCTACATACCCAAGTGGGATCAAGCCTATGTAGTTCTAAGATCAAGTTTGCATCATCGTGAAAACCAACACATAAATAAAAGGTATCTTTTGGATTTGAACCTTTACATAGTGCAAACCATTCAAAGCCTTATCGAGATTCTATGGTGAACGAATCTTGAACCAAGTATCCCTAATGATAAAACCGGAACAATCACACATGTTGATTTCCTTAGGTAAAGTGTTCTGTATTGCTCAGCACGTTAATGGCCATGTGCTTAAATCCTGGTTCATGAGTCTACTTAGAAAGCGGTCTTACTTTCCTAGGAAATGGCCTGATTTCCATACTCATATAGGTAAGTCTCTTAAGGTGTTTCTGCGATACATCTTTTAAGGTTTCTAGACTTATTAAGGATATATATCCATCCTTTGTTCTTGTAGAATCCAACACTAAATATTATGGGATTATCAATTTAGTGTTCCATAATCATTCTCTTAACTTGTTGGTACCCATTGAACTTTGTCTATCCTTTTCAAGACATAAGTTGGGTTTCTGTTAAGGATGATCAACCTTCATTCACAGACTTTAGTCCCATTTCTTGTGACTTTATAGAAACCATTGCCTCTGGAAGACCTTTTGTAAGTGGGTCAGCCAAGTTTTTCTTTGTTTCTATGTAGTCAACAGTTATAACTCCTCTTTTGAGTAACTGTCTCACCATTTGATGTCTTAGACTCACATGTCTAGACTTTCCATTATATTTCTTATTAGACACATTGTATATTGTTGCTTGATTGTCACAGTTAATCAAGACTGTTGGAGATGGCTTCTTCCACAAATGGATTTCCATTAATAAATTTCTAAGCCATTCCGCTTCTTTACATGCATCTGCTAATGCAATCAATTCTGACAACATTGTTGAGTCAGAAATACAGGTCTGCTTCTTGGAAGCCCAAGACACAGCAGCGCCTCCTAATGTAAAGATCCATCCAGTCGTAGACTTGGATTTGGATTCTACATTGTTCCAGGTTGCATCACTATATCATTCTATTACAAAAGGATATCCTTTATAAGATAAACCATATTCAATGGTTCCTTTCAAATAAGCTAAAACTCTGGAAATGGCTTTCCAATGTTCGAAACCTGGATTACTCGTAAATCGACACAATATACTTATCGCATGCGCGATGTCTGGTCTAGTGCAATGCATAGCATACATAAGACTCCCAATAACACTGAATACTCTAGTTGAGAAATAGTACGTCCAGTGTTCTTTTCTAATTTAATACTAGGATCTAAAGGAGTTGGTGCTGGTTTGTCATCGTAATGACCATACTTTTGTAGGAATTTCTCTATGTAATGGGATTGAGTTAGTAATAACTCCCCCTCTTTCCTAACAATTTTAATTCCCAGAATTACATCAGCCTCTCCTAAATCTTTCATATCGAATTTAGAAGACAGAAACTTTTTAGTTTCATTTACACAGGATATATTGGAACCAAATATTAGCATGTCATCAACGTATAAACATATTATAACAATACCGTTGTTATCCGATTTGCTATAAATACATTTATCAGCATCATTAACAATGAATCCATATGACAGTGCAACTTTATCAAACTTCTCATGCCATTGCATGGGAGCTTGCTTCAGGCCATAAAGAGATTTTACTAATTTGCAAACTTTCTTTTCTTGGCCTGGGGTTTTGAAACCTTCAGGTTGTTCCATATATATCTCTTCTTCTAAATCTCCATTTAGAAAAGCAGTCTTTACATCCATTTGATGTATGACTAATTTATGAATTGATGCAAGTGCAATTAAACAGCGTATAGAAGATATGCGAGCAACTGGAGCATATGTATCAAAATAATCTACTCCATGTCTTTGCTTATATCCCTTAGCAACTAATCTGGCTTTAAACTTATCAATGGATCCATTTGTATTCAACTTTTTCTTGAATATCCATTTACATCCTATAGGTTTAGCACCAGGAGGTAAATTTGTTAAAACCCAAGTTTGGTTTAACATTATGGAATTCATTTCATCATTGATAGCTTCTTTCCAGAAATTTGAATCTCTGGAACTCATAGCTTCAGAATAAGTTTTGGGATCATCATCAACGTTCATTACATATTTAGTCACATTAAGAACTTCGTCCTTACTGCCTTCTACAAGATATGTAATGAAGTCAGGACCATAGTCCTTCTCTATTCTCGCTCTTTTACTTCTCCGTTGTTCAGTACTATTATCTGGTACTGACACTTCCTTGCTGTTTTGAGCAGGAGCATAATCATCGTCATTGATATCATTAGTCATACTACGTTCTGGACTAGATGATCTCAATGGGATCTCAACAGTTTTATTTTCAAAAAATTCTACATCTACAGATTCTATAACTTCTAGGGTGTCAAGAATAAGAAATCTATAAGTTATACTATTAAGTGAACATCCTATGAAAATACATTTAAACGCTCTATTTCCTAACTTTGGTCGTTTAGGGTCTGGTTTTCTAACATAAGCTAAGCAACCCCAAACTTTAAGTCTAGTTAGGTTAGGTTTCCTATTAAACCATGATTCATAAGGGGAAATATTATTCTTTTTAAGTGGTATTCTATTTAAAATATAACATGCAGATAACATAGCATCACCCCATAGGTTATAAGGTAAATTAGAACTTATGAGCATGGAATTAACCATTTCTACTAAAGTTCTATTCTTCCTTTCAACAACACCATTTTGTTGTGGTGTATATGGGGTAGTACATTGGTGAATTGTACCTTGTTGTTTACAAAACACGGTGAATTCATTTGAGAAATATTCACCACCACGATCTGAATGTAGTATTTTAATTTTAACTCCTAATTGTGTTTCGACCTCTGCGTTGTAAATTTTGAATTTATCAAAAGCCTCATCTTTAGTTTTCATTAGATATACATATGCATATCTAGTATAATCATCAATGAATGTTATATAATATTGGTTACCACCATAGGTGATATGACTTTTTAAGTCACATCACTATATACCAAATCAAGCAAACCAGTTTTCCTTTCTACGGATTTAAAAGATTTCCGGTGTATTTTTGCTTGAACGCATATTTCACATATAGAGATGGTATCGAAATCACAATCAGAAATTAATCCTAATTTATTCATATTCCTAATGGAATTATAATTAACATGTCCTAATCTACCATGCCATAAATTAATAGAATCAACAATATAAACAGAAGATTTCTTTATTAGATTCAACTTAATCATGCCGTTACAAGAGTATCCCTGTCCAATGAATTTACCATTCTTAGACAACACTAGCTTATCAAACTCATACACCATCTTGATTCCTCCTTTGTTAAGAAGGTATCCAGAGATCAAATTCTTACACATATCAGGTACATAAAATACATTGACTAATGTAAGAACTTTTCCAGAGGTGAGAGGAAGTTCTATAGTGCCTTTTCCCAGAACTTTGCTTGGAACCTTATTTGCTCCAGTAACTTCGTCGGCTTCTCCTTTATTTTCTTCGTAACTCTTGAACAGATTACGGTCTTTGCAAATATGAATGGTTGCTCCAGTATCGAACCACCAATCATTATCATTGCCACTAACGGAGTTTGTCTCTTGCACTACAGCCACAAGAGAGTCTTCGACCACATTCACTTTTTGTGGTTTCTTCCGCAGACGGCAGTCTCGGGCATAGTGGCCGGGCTTGTTACAAAAATAACAAGCACCTTTCTTTTTATTGTTAGTTTTGGAATGATTTTTCTTAAACCGAGTCTCATTCTTTGGCTTTAATTTATCAGCAATTTCAACATTATTTGCCTTAGAGTGGGACTCAGTTTGCGGATTATCATCTAGATCGCGTTTGCGAGAGTCTTCTTCAATACGAAGATGACGCTGTAAACCGTCTAAATTATAATCCGTTTTCGTATGCTTCATTTTTTCTTATAATCATTCCAACTATGCGGAAGTCTAGAAATTATAACTCCAACAACAAAAGGTTCAGGGAGATCAATTTCAACATCTTTAAGTTGATTCACCAACAGTAAGATTTCGCTTACTTGTCCAATTATGGACTTATTGGTGACCATTTTGAAATCCATAAAATTAGAAATAAGAAACTTTTTATTACTTGCCTCGAATATGCGGTACTTATTCTCCAGAGCAGTCCAGAGTGCCTTCGCTGTTTCCAAGGTCCTATGAGCATTGTAGACGGGTAGATAGCGCATTCAGAATATGGCATCTGCATAGGAAATCATCCTCTTTGCGCTTTGCACGTTTAGCCTTTAGAGAAGCATCATCTTTATCAGTTTCCTTTGGGATTTCTTCCAAGTCGTCTTCCAAAACGTAGAATAACTTGACGGTGACCAAGAAAAATTTCATCGTCTCTTGCCAACGAGTGAAATTGTCGCCATCAAAACACTCCAATCGAGTTAGATGCTGATTCATAACTTGTAGAGCGCTCGAACCTTCCATGGTTGAAGAATATTGTCTAAAAAATTTGTTGGGGATTTTGCGGTTCGAAACGGATTTGATGACGATAGAGATAAAAACAATGTTGTACTTCCGACTTCAAGGATCTATGGAATAGATTCTTTCAGACAATAGTTCAACCCACCAAGTACAAATGGGTTATCGAACTATCGACTTTCAGGATTCAATGAAGCCCTATAACAGCGTAATCGGATTCAAAGTTTGTACGACTTTGATCCGACCAAGAACACTTCAGAAAATGTATCTGATGATGCAATTTATATAGAATAGAATGAAGAGGAAGAAAAAAACAATCCTGCAACGCTTTCTGAATTTGCAACACCTTGGAGGCGTCACAAAACAGAGCGTTTAGCAACGCTATCCCGGCGTCGCAGAACTGCTGTAGGAAGAAGAAGAAGATGCAGAACTGTTTACAACTGTTTCTGGGCGTCGCTATTTATAGACGTGAGGATGTGTCTATTCGCCAAGCGTCACGACCATTTGCAACGGTTCGTAACTGTTGCGATTCAAACGTCGCGTCCATTCACATTTGCAACGTTCAGAAAACGTTACTAATTCCCACCTTTATTCAAAGTTAGATTTCCGGTTCTGGGTCCTTAACGGGCCGAAATCTGGCCCGTTACTGTTCATATACGGTCCAAAAATATTTTCGGATCCAAAGAAATGAGGAGTTTTTGACGAGGCAAATGTTAGTGTAATTTTTTTATAAAATTATTTGCATGAGTTGTTTATTCTAAAATGAAAAAAAAAACATAGAGTAGAAGAAGTAGGATTGGAATAATCCAAAAGAAAAGTAGGACTTATACTTATTTAAGTATAGATTCCTCAAGTTAATGTTGGATCATTTGGACATTCAATGCTTCCTTTTTTTTAAGTAGGGAGGTCATCCACAAGCACCGCACATGCGCGCAGCCATCCGATCGAGTTGGGTTGGGTCCATCTTTTAGTTTTGAACTCACTTTTTATTTTCTTGTCCTTCGTAAACTCCTCTTCACTCTTATTTCATTTTAAATTATTATGGATTTGTGATAGTACAGATCACATATTCGATGTTTTTGTCACTGCAGTCGATTCAGAGGATAGTTTTAATCGATTTCAACATTGATATTGCATTCGATTGAAGAGATAATTTTCTCAACTTCATTATATCTTGGAAGATGATTTTCTTTAACTAGCAACACTCATTTATTTGTTCAAACGAGTCGTGAGGGAAAATAACGTTTTAAGGAAAACATCATAGACGTGCCTTGAAGTGATCTCTACATATTTGATTTTAACACTGTTGTGCTACATTACCAAAAATCTAGAAATACACACCAATAGCAAAGAAGTTGCACATAATGTTGAAGTCGGACATGAGCGTGGGTGCAAAAGGAGTCTCAATGAACGAATGAATGCAAGGTAATTGGAGGATAAATTTTACCGATGGGAGGTGGAGAGAGTTATGAAGGGAAGAGGTAAAAAAAAACCTAAGCTAATCATGTGAAGTCCCTACTTTAATGCAATGTTGAAATAAATTTTATTAAAAGAATAGTGACTTGTATTACCAGTATATGATGGTTATACAGTTCATAACTAGCTATTGATAGTCAGATTATCCAAAGGCTAAATAATCATGTAATAGGAAAATTATTGTTGTAACAGCCCGATATTTTCAGCCAATCACATCCACACATGCCGGACTTGAATTGCTCAAAATACCGCGTTGTAAATAAATTTGGAGCAAATGAAATACAATCACAAAATCACAGACACAGAAATATCAGAATAACTCGCAGCGGAAATTAAAATACCATAGTAGTTCATGAAGCTACTATAAAAAAACTCTCAAAACAATTACCTAATAGCAGTCTAAACATATACAATAGAAATCCCAAATATATAGAAGTTTATAAATACCAGAACTGAAATAGAACAACTAAAATTGAAAGGGAATAGATAAATAGACAAGCAGAATCTCCAGCGATTCCTAACTCCAGAAAAGAAATCCAAAGCTAAGCTGTAAATACTCAGGCTGGCCCGAGCGTAAAGTAAAGCACAAAACACTCGAGTCAGGACATATATACTTATATAATGTAAACCAACTCAAGTGAACTGTAATAGTAATGTACAATAACTTAAAGGATGCTTGAGATCGTCCATCCTTTAAGGATTAGTTAAACTATAAATTAAATACATCCCGTGGTTAGAATACTAAAATGGTAATATTATTATTATTTTCTCTTCTAAATCAAATATCAATTAAAAATTCAATATCATTCAATATCCATTTCAAAATATCAAAATATCGTATCTTTTCAAAACTACATTCATTTTATTTAAAATACCATTTCAACACACATTTTAAAATAGTTTATATTTTAAGACAAATTACTTCATTTTAAATCATTAAAATGAAGTTATTATATTTAATAATTAAATTATTAAATTTTCAAAATTTTAATCTTTCAAAGTTCATTTATTCACTTAAATTTTATAAAACAATGAAAATTCAACTTTCGCAACATTTAGAAAATGCTACGGAAAGTTACCTTTAAAACAATTCAATTTAACAAAAGACAGCATTTAAAAATGCTGTAATAGGGTTACTTTCGTTTAGATAAAATCTTAGTTAATTTCGGCAACTACATAACTTACAAAGTGCTATAATAGCCCTTAATTCAATTTAGCCATTTAGTTCATTTCTACCAACTACAGCATTTACAAATGCTGTAATATCCTTTACATTTGAAATAATAGCATTTCAAAAATGCTGTTAATTAAATTCCAAATATTCAATATAATTTCACAAGCAATTAATTTTTTATTTAAATCATTTTAAACTTATAAAATCATACAATTTCACTTTTAAAACAATCATTTAAATACCCTCATATTCATGATTTTATAAAGTTAATTAATTCAAAAATCAATTTATTAATAATTTACTTATAAAATTCAACATTAAATTTCAATTCTTTATAATTAAATTTTTAGCTTTACACTTAAGTTTAAAATTTTCAAATATAACTTATTTTTCATTTTATTTACTTAACTTAAAATTCATTTTAAACAAAATTCACAAACTTCCAATCTAAGTTATATTTCAAAATTCAACTTAAATATATTTAACCTTTTAACTTATTCAAAAATCATTAATACTTTATAAAATCATTTTAAATTCATATGAATTCAAATTTTTAAATAAGTTTTAAATCAAAATATTATAATATTTACATTTCTAAAATACTTTAAACATTTAGAAAAATTTATACTAACTACGGGTCTATATATCATTTTCTATCCTAGGTAAAGTGATACGGATATTATATCATTTCAATCCGTAATTTACAAAGCAAACTCGGGTTCTATCATTTCAAACCCGCAAATCCAAGTAAATAAAAATAAATAAAAATCGCTCAGGCCTATCATTTCAGCCCATAACGATTTTCCCTTAGTCTAAAGTCCGTTCGGGTATGTATCATTTCAACCCATAGTGATTCTATCTACATGGAACTTGCAGTGTGATAAACTGGTATAAATAAACAGAATAACATCATATAACAGTAACAGATGATATGACAGGTGTATAAATAGGGTGAACATCATATGATCAGCATAAGCAGTTATAACATAATAATAATATCCATAGATTCATAGGGTGTCAATTGGCTACTTATATAAGTACGGAATGGCTGGTGAGAAATACTCACATGTATAAGCTGGAGATGACAACCAATGCACAAACAAAGATCTTCAAAGGCACGATAACACGACGATGATTTGAGAGTGGGAGAGCCAAAGCTAATTGCCTTGTCAAATCAAACAAACAAAGTACAAACATGAATTACAACCAAACTATTACAAAACAATGCTAGGAACAAACATGTAACACAAAGCTAACACTATTGCACTTGCATTCAACATCCTTTGCTTCAACTATGGGCTGTAAAAGCACGGTAATGGAATGGATTTGGATCAGGTTTGGATCAAGTTCAGGTCATATAGGTCGGCCATAACAATATATAAAGGAGAGAGAGATATACGTGTGCATCAACACACAACTACAAGGCAACAACAAGGATTTCAAGGCATAAATGGCTTCGACCAAGGGATGATTGGGCACGGCCTGATCTAGAAGAATCAACTACAGGTGTTACAGAGGTCCAAGGCTCAGGTTGTGGCTGGTGGTGGTGGTGTATGGTCGGCCAAAGTGGTGGCAACAAGAGGAGTTCGGCTATGGTGATTTAGTGGAGTTTTTGTCATTTTTTTGGTGGATCACCATCATGGATGGCTTCAGCTATGGAATGGCAGTGGATAGGGGGATGATGGCTGGAGTAGGTAGTGGTGGAGGCGGCCAAGGTGCTGGAGTAGAGAGTGGCCGAACTGCATAAGAGATTGCAAGTGCAAAAATCAAGTAAATCAAGTAGAAAATGTAAAAAGAAATGAAAGTTTTTACCAAAATTTTTGCTTCAGGAATGGTCGAAAGTTTTTCCAGGGTTTGGGATAAAATTTTCACGTGAAAAACAATATGGATTCGGCTGAAAGAAAGGATGATATGGCAGCAAGTGAATTGATGCATTGATTGGTGAAAAGATGGAGTGAATGTGAAGTGGCAATGTACACAAAAGGTCACAAACTATTCATATTTCCTTAATTTCTTTTGATATTTTAATTACATGAAAAATACATAAAAATACAGATAAAAACACAAAAATATGATGAATGCATAAAAATAAATAAATAAATTTTAATTAAATATAATTAAATTAAGAAAATAGTAAAAATTGGAAACTAGGCTTTAAAATTTGAAAATAAATTCAATAAACTTTGAAAAAAATTTAAACATCACTTTAAAAATATTTTAAAATAAAATATATATCTAACATGTCATATAACACATACTAGAACATGATTTGACAAATAAAAATATTATTTATATAAATTAAAATAAACAATATTATTGAATAAATCAATTTATACACAATATCGTAAAAAACATAACTTTCTCAATATAAATCAGATTTCAACGAAATGAAAATCACTATTCTTGAAATTTAATCTAATTTCATAATAAAATAAAAAATTCAAAAATTTAAATTTAAAGGTCAAAGTTTGACCAGATTGACCAAAAATCCACTTTCCTGGGAATATCCTATTTATTCGAGTTTGAAATTATAATTCACACAAAAATCAAAATTTATTATTAAAATAACAAAATTTATTCATTTCAATAAATATAATAATGTTTTTAAATCAGGTGTTCAATTTAAAATAATTAAAATATACAATTAAATATAATCACAAAATACTGGGTTGTTACAATTATAATATGGAATAGTCTAGATATTGAAATATTCTTTATATATTACTTTATATATCAGGTCAATAATATATCAACCTGGCACACTAACAATGCGTGCAATTGCTAGACACACATGCACTTAAGGAAGCATTAAACTTTTCACCAATGAGGTGAAAAGAATCTTTTGTATTTAATCAAACCGGCCGCTAGGGAGGCTTGCTTATCGGCCAAAATCAATTTTTTTGAAGACCAAAAACATATTTGTGTTTCATGCCACCTTTTCTTCCCCGGGTACTTGCAAATACCGACATATCTTTCTCCTCTCAAATCGTTCCTCTTAAATCGCCATTTCAAACAAAGAAGATTGACAAATTCAAAATCCATACTTGGATCTGCATATCATCTTCGACAACCAGCCATTGCTCACGTCGCAAGCACCCTCCCCGCGTTCGACACCTATGGCCTGTCACGAGCGACCGGTTGTTACTTATACTGTAAGCAGCCCCCTCCTTGCGTTCTACGCCTAGAGCCTGTCGCCAACGATCTAACTTGAAGAAAAAACCCTCGATTATCTGGATATGGAGAAATTTGATAGTTATAAAGGTATTTTTTTCATCAATTTTTAGGTTTTTTACTTTATTTTTTTATGATTTGATTGTTATTTTTATTTAAGCTCTGTTGCTTAGAAAATTACACCTAGCGTTAAAGATTATTAGATTGCTTATTAAAACTTGGAAGTTTTCTTTTGAACGCCGTTGAATACGAAATTATTAACATGTAATTTTGTATCTAATAACAACAATATTGCTACTCTTTCAAAGTCTTCTATTAGATTTTGTGTATCTAATATAAATATCAGCATTAGCTTTAAAAATCATAATCGAAAAAATTCCTCTTTCAGACTCCTCCAAAGGAACTAGCGTGTGTTTCATGCCACTTTTTCTTCCTTAGGTACTCGCGAATACTGGCGTATCTTTCTCCTCTCAAATCGCCAGTTTACGTAAAGAACCTTGTAATACTGAAGCACATAACAATGAGATATTCCTCTTTCAGTCCTTCATGATTTTGTTATTATAGAATGATTATGGTTTTTGAGCGACTCTGTTGGAATATGTTATTTTTATCTTTGTTTATTTTGTCAAGATTCGATAACAATAAGATGGAGTTAAACACCCACTAATCAAATAGGATAAAATATGTGTTGAGCATATGATTTTATTAAGTATACTATTGAAACATATAGGCTTTGATTTGATTCTGATAACCAACTAAGAAGTTTTATCAGCTTTATGCAGCTGTTGATTTTGATAATCATTATGCAGTGATACTCAAGTTTACATTTTGTCAAAAAATTATTTTTGGATCAAATTAAAGCAATAAAATTTCAAATAATGCATCTAAGAGTTGAATCCTAGTTCCAACATAAATCTTTAGGCATATAGTTTCTCCATGAAAAAGGAAACTTCGTAATTTATGGAACATGATTTATTATTTCCTTCTGGTGTGCGAATTATGTTGTGAAAACGGATAAAACAGTTAAAAGAAAGTAAATTGTGGTTAAAAGAATATTAGCAGGATAACAAGCGTAACATTAAGCCATAAAAATATAGATGATCATTATGGACGTGTAACAATGCCTCTTATTACAATCCAAACGGAAGAAACTTATGTTTACTTTTGATCTTTGTGGATTTCCTAATTATTGGGATTGTTGTATCAAGAGTATGTAAAGAGAATTGGAGTAGTCCGCAAGGCATTCACATTTTTGTTTAATGTTTATCACATGTTTATCACACTTATATTCCAAGACTTCAAACTGCACTTAATATGATTAAGTTTTCCTATGAAGCAAAAAATTAGGTTGCCACTACACTTATAACCTATGCATACCTGTATGGCTTCCTGGTGACCAGGTTGAAGAATCAAGGAGTTATTAAATTTAAACAGTTTACTTTGGTAACCAACAAATTCACCTACAAGTTTGCAATAGATAAGGGAGTGATCACTTGTGCAGTGGTTAAGTAACTTGATAATTGCGTACAAGCAAAAGAATTCTCCAAAACTTCCAGAATTTACTTTCATACAACAAGGTAATTTCTCAAATTCGATTCATAATTCTTGGATTAATCTCTGCTCTTATCAGCTTTCAATTAATTTTGTAGTTTTCAAACCCCAAGGTTGAACTTCAACTTTAGCTTGGTTTTCTGAGAAAATTTCTTCCTAAATCAGTTTTACTACTAACAAAATTCATACTCGGCTTTAGATTTTGAGGTTGGTAGTGATTGTTCCTGTAAATCTCCTTATCGGGTTTATTTTTTAACCCAAAATGTTCGATTTTTTCTTTTCATTTTTATTTGGTTTTTTGATTTATTGAAAACCTTTTTTCTTCTATTGAAATCGGATTAAAGCGATTTCAATATAAATCTATTTTGTTAATTGATTAGATTTACTTGTCCTTCAATAAAAATTTGAAAACTGCATTTATAATTGGGACTGGGTTTGGTTAAACCCGATATGATAACCTGGAATCCCCTTATGTACAAATTAGCCGCACAAAATGACTAATCTACCCCTTCGAAAGATAGTGAGACGCCAATTATGGATTTTCCCCCTTTGTACCTTTCGATGGGGTCGAAAGGTGTTGTGATGCTAACTTTACCATTATTGTCAAAATGTTAGGTAATTAAATGGTGTAACTTTCGACAACGAGCTCCCGACAAGGTTGAAGAGTTTCAAACCTTTCGATTACTAGCTTTCGACAAGGTTGAAATTCTTCAACCTTAGAGTTGTCTCCGCCCATTTTTGTTGGAACGTTCAAAGTACACATGAATTGAACCTGAAACCTTTCGACTTTAATGGGTAGAATGCATTTTGAAAACATTGACCAGACCTTTCGACATCATCAACAATATCAACATTTTTAACTTAAGAATTATAAGGTTCTGGTTTCGACCATGTCGAAGGTCTCGTCGCTTGACTTTGTGTTACACTTGAAGTATATCCAAATTTCCATAGAGCTTTTGACCTCGTTGAAAGGTGATAATTGGGTTAGCATTTCATCTCTTCCCTTCGACTTTGTCGATAACTTAAAGAATTCATATTATTATTCTCTCACATTCTAGGTATTCAATAATGTTGAAGTATGATGGTCAAGGTTGATGTCATTGTCCTTCCGACATTGTCGAAAGCTTGAATTGCTAACCTTTCGACATTGTCGGAAGCTTGATCTATAAACCTTTCAACTTTGTTGAAAGCTTTTATTATAAACCTTTCAATTTTGTCGAAAGCTTTACTATTAGCTTTCGACTTTGTCGAAAGCTTAAACTATCAAGTTTTTTTTCACTTAAAGCTTTTCACACTAATCTTAAAACTTTGTGTATGTTTTCACATTTGAGCTGTCTAAGTATACTTATTTGCTTTCTAATCTCATAAATAGATAAGAGATTTAACTGAAATGTTTTCACCTAGCAGAATCATGAGCTCTCCAAAGGTTGAAGCCATCGCTAAGTACTCCTTCATCGAAAATCAGAGTGAAGTTAATGCTATTGTCAAAGACTTCAACATCACTGGGATCGAAGTCATCCCTCCTCAACCAACCGGTACCATTGACAACCCTCCAGAAGGGTATTTTTCTTACACGACCATCCATATATGGCACGGTGGATTCCTTCCATTCCCCGAGTTCCTGCTTTCTTACTTGTCTCGTGTTGGAGTTGCTCCAGTACCGCTATTTCCAAATGTTTACACATATCTTCTATCCCTGAAATGCTGGCATTGGAATTTGGACTTCCTTCACTTAATGTAGAAGCTCTGAACTCCTTGACCAAGTTAGCAAGGTTAAACAATCTTAACAAGCAGATTTACAGAGTAAATGTGTATAAGAAGCATATATCAGATGGCATCAATAAATTCAAGGATTAGGAAAATCAATTTTTCTTTGTCAAGTGCTTTGTGGATGTTCATGGGACTTTTGCCTCCCCTCATAAGTCTATATTAATGTTGCCTTTGCTTTTCTCTGTGTTTTCTATTAACTAATCTCTAATCTTTTAGGTGAATCTTCCAAGAAAAAACTTGGTGATGTTGACAAGAAAACTATCGATTATTTAACCGTAGCTTCAGAACAACTTGGAAGTAGGCTGAGGCTCCTAACCCCTTCGAATCTAAGGAAACACTTTTTGCTGCTGCCTGGCCAAAGGATCCTATGCACTCCGCCCCATTATGCACACCTCTCATGGCAAACATTTCTTTTCCTTAGGCGATGCTGAGCACTTTACTTCAATGTCCTCATTTGTGCTGACACTTCAGGTATATTATTAGCTTAGTATTTTCCTCCTTGTCTTTGGAACATTTAAAATTACTTTGACTGACTTTGTATCCTCCTGAAATTGTTTTAGCTCCCTCCAAGGCCATCATATCTTCCAGTAGTTTTGCCCCTCCCCCATCGTTTTCAAAAGTGACATAAGTTTTGGAGGCCTTTGCTAGATCTAATAGATGACTCAATAGAAAATTGACAATGCCTTCTAAAAATGCTCCTCCGGCGAAAATGACAAAAATTACAGATGTGGAGGAGGAAGAAAAACACAAAGCTCCTGATAAAATTTTGAAGAGCCCTCCTTTTGAAGTCTATAAAGGTAGAGCGGAGCAAACTCCACCTTCTCAGGCACCCTTTCCTCATATTACTATCACTCACTCTCCTACCGCACTTGTGCAAATGCAGCTTGCTCTAATGGCAAATCCTTCTAAGATGCAAGTTCCTCCGGAGTTGTCATCTTTTGCTCCTTCATCGACCAGTTTTGTTGAACTTTTTGAGCTTATCCTTCATTCAGAATCTTTGTCTTCTTCTTCTCTGCAGCTATTCAGTTTAGATTTGGCAGAAAATCATCGCTCTCTTATGAAGCAACAACTTTTTGTAAGCTCTCGCCCAATTAACCCCATCATCACTGGATATTTCAAATCGATAACTTGTGTTTCTCTTCTTTTTGCTGCAGATTTCTAGGAACTGGATTTCTTTAAATGAATGTGTCTTCGGGCTCTCTGCTAGATCCCCCAAGCTACATGAGAAAAATGTTGAACTCAAAAATCAACTATCTTCTTTGATTGCCGCTCAAAATGACACCTCCTCTAAGTTGGAGCGATTCAAGGCTTCCTTTGTTAGGGATGAAGACGATCTAGAAGTGGAGAGGCAAGCTCACCAACTCTCCACCGATGAAAAATTTGCAAAGGAGCTAGCCTTTAAAGACTCGGAAGATGAGAAAGCACGTTTGGTTACTAAGAATACTTTGTTGAAAGGCAAATTCAAGAGGACCGGAGGTTCACTCAAGTTAGCTGTTTAAACCCTCTTCGATGTCAAAAAGCAAGTCTTTACACCTTGGGGCCCATGATGCCGAAACATTTTGAAGATGCCCTCATGCTCGCCTATGCCAACAACCACGAGAAATGTCCTGACATTGGCTTCCCCTCTCTTGACCCAGTTTTAGCCGGAAGTGTTATGGATAAAATTAACCAAATTAGGCAGGGTACCGAACCTGAAGGCCAGAAGGAGATAGTTAATGTAGCGGAAGCTCTTTCTTTCGATATCCCCTCCTTCGACATTGAATCTGATTCTGAAGAGGAGGGTGATAAAGATAATGATCCCAAGGAAAATGGTGATGATGGTGCTGATATTGATTGGGACAGTGACTATGATGATGATAATCCTTCCGGAGGTCAAGGCCTTGGCGGAGACAAAGGGGGGCCTTACGGTGCTTCAGGGATGGACAATGGTGATCAAACCGAAGCTCTTGAGCCAGAACAATGCCTCTAAAAGATATGACTCCACCATCCCCTGGTCCATCTGCACTTTCGAAAGAGGGAACTACTCCCACCCATACCGAGGATCCACAAGATGAAGAACAGCCTCCCCAGGCTTCCATTCCAGTTTAACAGGTACGAGCTTCACTATTTAAGTATCATACAATGGAGATAATAATTAGTGATAAATCACTTGTCTTAGATAAAGAATAAGTCAAATTTCCCTATAGAACAAAACTTGAGAGCAAACAGGCGGAAATTAACAAGTTATATAGGGAGTTGGACAAATTAATAAAGGAGCACAATATTTTGTCTAAGAAATATCACAGTCTATACAGGAGTACTTCCGTTTTAGCATCTTTTAAATATCAGAGGGCGGCTCCTTTATTAAAGAAAGCACGTCTTTGGTAGACGCTCTTTTGTAGGAAAATATAAAGTTAATAACTCTATTCTGGATGACGATTGAAGAGAGAGACATCTTAATTAATTTTTTTGTATAAAGCATATTGTAGACACTCTATCATAGACTTCTTGTATTTAGGCGAATTCAGTGGGGGTCTTCTTAGACGTTTTCATAAAAGATACTTAGAGGAATTTGGTTCTGACCCATATCCTGGAGCTTGCTGGAACTTACCATGGGTGAAATCGATTCCTTAAGATCTTCCCCGTGAAAAGCTTAAGTATTATAATGATAAATTTGTTCCCAAGTTTTTCTCTAAGTCTATTTTGTGTGAACAAGATGAGTGATTGTAAATATGTAACAACTAATCAATTTATGAATACATGTTTTGGCTCTTTTTTATATGCTCAGTTTCTTTTACTATACTATTTCAGAATATTAGTTATTTAGGTCGAGTCGTCACAAGAAATCATTTAAGTCAATATGTTAACTTGAGGAGATTTTACTCTAAAAATGCACCAAATTTACAAACTTCGAAGCTAGCGAAATATTGCTTTCTTTGGGATTTACAAAACTTATACTTGGAATACCCTCATCTCCATTTTAACTTCCTTAGCGAAGAGAAGGAAACTTTCTTAAGAGAAATCAGGACATTCCACTCAAAGTAAATTTGTGGCCATTATAGCCCGCCAGTTGGGAAATGGACTATAGTAAACGTCCGCTGGTTCTAACTCCTGAAGGGGTTACTGTCCCTTTTGATTCAACAATCATGCTTTCAGCTAATACTTTAAACAAAGTTAAAAATGCCGTCTCTCACCTTTAGATGTGATGAAAGTGCTTGTTGTACCTTTTGACTTTGTGGTTATTTGAATTATAACCCATTACTATAACAATAAAGATATCTTTTATCCCGATTTTGATTTTCTCTCATTTTTTTGTATTAAATAGGAGCCAGTGTCATCTACAAACTCTCTTGCTCAAAACTTGATATCCTAATTTGATGCAATCATAAAGAGATTATTATTAGAGAGCGGAGCAATTGTGGTTCAGGGTGAAGTATTATTAGAATTTTTTTGGTGGCAACGTTGGAGCCGTAAAATGGAATAAGCGATACCTTATTCAAAGAACCATCGCCAGTAATCATAAGGATCACATTGACCATCTTGAAGCTGAAATTAAGAAAAAAGATGAAGTGATTACTATGCTCAAACGACAAATGAAGTCGAATCCCAAAATCGACTTTGATGAAAAGATGTCAGAGCTCATTCATCAAATAAGTGACTTGGAGTTAAAATTGAAAGATAGCCAGGCTTAATGTGTATTTTTAGAATTCATCTTGGGAGACAAGACTTCAAAGATTGAGCTTCTGTCCCTACAAGCAACTCCTTCAACTTCCAAGACCACTAGGTCAAAACTTCTTACAGCTCAAAAATTTCCCACTGTTAGCACCAGAATTGGTCACTAACACCCTTAGGAGAGATTGTGTAGAGAGATTAATGAAGAAAGTAAATTAAACAGAGGATAATATGCAGATTTTAATGCAGAAAATACGAACACCAGATTTATAGTGGTTCGGCGTAATTGCCTACGTCCACTTTGAGGTTAATCTTTATTGCTTTTCTCGATAATCAATTACAGATACAATTCGTATACCAATTATATTGAATACAACCGCTAAGCAAAACAAATAAGTCTTAAATGAGTCTTGAATGCGCAGAGTCTCCCCGATGTTCTCCAAAAAGTCCCTTTCACTGTGCCCCTGCCTCTCTATTTATAGACGAAGATGGATTGGACTTCTCTGGCAGGCTAGGTAGCTAAGTAGCTTGGCCCAAAACGAGTGATCTTTTTATGCCGATCCATAGATGTCGAATGGCAAAATGCCAAACAAGGCATGAATGTCGAACGGTATCCTCAGGCCGAACGAAGTGATGCCGAACACGCTGATTGACGAACGAGGTATTTGTGCTGAAAGACACTGGATGCCGAACGATCTCGAATGCCGAACGAGATTTATGCCGAACGAATTGATGTGCCGAACAAGGTTTGGATGCCGGGCGGTATGGAATGTTGAATGACTCTGCCATGCCGAACGTCCACAGATGTCGAACGATATACAAAACCGAACGTATCTCAAAGATGAACGTTCACGCATGCCGAATGTCCCATAGATGCCGAACGATATACCATACCGAATGTCTCTCAATGTCGAACGTTCACGCATGCCGAACGTCCTATAGATGCCGAACGAACTTGAATGCCGAACGAATTTGAATGCCGAACGAATCATATGTGCCGGACGACTCTGGAAGCCGAGCACTTTCTAATGCCGAACGCTCCTAAATGCCGAGTGATCCTAAATGCCGAGCTTCTGTAATGTCGAACGATCTGGATGCCGAACGACTCATAAATGTCGGACAGTATGCTAATGTCGAGTACTTAGTTGCCTGGTCAAATCTCCAGGTAATACTTGCCCCCCCAAAGTGCATTACGTGGCCGAACATGATGTGCTTTGAATCACGTGTCCACTGTGCTTTGCTCCGAGCTGTGGTTTAGTTTCTTCAATGGTGACTTCCCTTGATTGTCAGGTGGGGTGATGTGTGCCGAACACCATGCTAATGCCGAACAGTATAGCCGAAGCCGAACGCTCCATGTATGCCGAACGGCTTTGTATGCCGATGCCGAGCGATGTAGCTTTGACCGGTTCTACCAGTCATAGTCTTTTCGACTTCCCCTCTTCTCCTATAAAAGTCAGCATTTTCCTTCTTCTTCTCTTTTCACTTTTTACCTCCGTTATTTCCAAGAACTCACAACTTACCTCCCTGGAATCCATCACGCCTTTCCTAATTTAAGTTCTAACAACCTTCAATCCTAAACTCACAGATCCCTGAGCTCTCTCCGTACTCTTCGGTAAGAAGCTTTCGATCATCCTCTCAAATTAAGGAGACATTAGATATTACTTGAATTTGCGAATCATTCATAGGTCGTAGAAAGTAGGGGCGTGTGAATAAGGGTGATGAATTGAGGCTCGGTCGTGTTCTAGGGCTGGAACTTGGTATGCTCTTAGGTGTTTTCGAGGTGGATGGATCGGAGAAGGAAAGGGTGGAAGGTGCATTGTAGCGGCTCGGCATGATCTTTCAATGCTGAGCGGTCCTACGGTAGCATGAAAATGGAGTTAGAGATTAGGCCTATTGGTGTAGGTTGATATGGCCATGGTTCGGCATGACCTCCCTATGCCAAACGAAATTGGAGTGGAAAAATTGGAAGGTAGCGGTGAATGGACAGGATGCCGATCGATATTTTGGCCGAACAGCGCTTAAGCTGAATGGCTCGAATGCCGATCGATACTTAGGCCGAACGATGCTTAGGCCGATCGATAGTTTATCCGAACGACACTTAGGCCGAACAACATTTAGGCCGAACGATATTTAGGTCGATCAACATTTACTTTGCCTAATCTTATGACAAAAACAAGGACAAGGACCTAAGTAAATTAGCACATCGAACTAATCTAGACTGATAATTTCCTAGTTTCACTAATCACAAGCCTGAACCTAAATCGACAAAAATGGATAATTTCCTCTAACATATAGCGCCAATGTTTGAGTCCGAAATTAAAAACACCAAAGGACAGGTTTTTGGAGACGGTCAGCGATGACGGTCTTTGAAGGCGATGATTCAAAGCTCAACTTTATACCATTAACTCTGTGACTTTCAACTTCTCCACACTTATATTTGAATTATCACACTAGTCCACATACCACATGGGGGGAATACTTGTGCTGTTAAGGCTAACGTCGATTTTTTATCTAGTATAGTTCAAACAGGTACTCTACTAGATTTAATTTCTACCAAAGATGTCTAAGAAATCTAGCTCTGCCACAATCTCAGATAGACCTGGGCCGTCTTCCAAACAAGGAGTCGTAGATACTTCAAACCCGTCGACTTTCCCTGCTCATAACTTAGCTCCCGACGCCCTGGCGGCCTCAATTTTCTTGGACAACCAGGTCGATTCATAGGCTTCGAAGATCAATGAAAGTGCACTCCGTTGGATATGCTCTGTCCATGGAATCCCCTTCGATGACGTATTAGTTCCATCGGGGCAAGATCGTCCACACTTGCCCCCAGTTGGATATGCACCTTGTAATAAGTTTATGTGTTGGGTCGGTAGTGTGCCACCGTTCAAATTATTTCTTCAGGACGTGCTGCATTACATTGACATTGCCCCGTCACAACTGCACCCGAACGGTCACGCTTTCATTCACGGTACCTACATCCTCTTCATGAATGTCCTCTCTAGGCTTCCAACCTCAGGAAACATCAGATATATATATATATAAATATATATGACCAAGAAGCGGAGAGATAGCCCCTCTTTCATGTTTCTCGAGCCACACCACAAATGCCAAATCTTAACTGGGGCATGCAGCAAGTTCGCCATGTACAAGCAGGAATGGTTTTACGTGCATTGCCCTCCTATTTTCAATTATCAATCCACGTCCTGACGGCTGTGGATATTCTGAAGCCGTCGAAGCTATTAGAGCCCTTCCGGCCGATAACCGGGACATCCGAGCTCTCATTTCAAATGAGTCACTTTCGAGGTTTGGACTGTTGGCAGAAGGCCGTCGGATAAGCCTTCCTCAGGGTGTTTCCATACCCAGGCCCGCCTCTGGTAAAGGGAAAATACAAGCTGAGTCTTCAACACGCAACGCTACTGGCGCACTAGAAGAAGGATAAATCAAAGAAAATGAAACTCCCGAAGCAAAAGATGAGAATGTTGGTCCTACTCAGGACCCATTACTTGAAGTTCATGACATCGAACTGTCATCCTCCCCTTTGAAGAGGAAAAAGAAACTAACGTACAAGATAAGGAAGGAAAAAGTTGGTGCAACCTCTAAAGTTACTCTTATTCCAACAGAGAAAGAGGCTTCCTTAGAACGTTTAGAAAGTTCTTTAAAGGGCCTCTCGAACCTCTCGATGCCTGACGATTTACTTAGTTATGATTTCGATGATCCGGAGGCACTTAAACTTCACTCGCCCATCAGAGGCGATGTAGAATTTCAAGCCCAAACTCGGGGAGAAAAAACTCCCATTAGCAAGGAAACTGGTCCATCGGGGGAAAACACTAGGACACACATAAATACATGCACTTCACCTTGCACTTAAATTTCCATCGTCACACTACTCTTTGCTAATTTGTTATTTTTTAAATTCTATGCAGGTGACATGGGGCATACACACGGAATCGATCGTTTCCATGGGTCGTCTATCTTCCATCACTCTGGACGGGACTCAGGTTCTGGAAGACGTCAGCATAGAGACGGTGATGGCGATAGGGATTACCATTCCCGGGACTCATCATCTCGGAAGAAAATATATTATCAGTCCAAGTACCACCAACATCCCTCTTCTTACTCGCAACAAAGTAAGCACGGCCATAAGGGGTCACAATCCGATGTCCCTCGAGATCCACACTCCGATTCCTCTTCCACACGATAATCCCGGGATCCTCACAGGAGAGCTGAACTTTCAAAGCCGTCTCCTCTTGTTCCCGCAACAAATCCAACAGCAACGGAGAGACTGGCCGAGCTTAAAGTTAAATTTCCAAAGATCTGCTTTGATGGTCTGAAGTTCCTCTCAGCGATCCATCATATACCTAGAGATGTCAAGTAGCCTGTACCAACGATGTCTATGCTCAACATGACGCGTTTGTTCATCTCGCTGAGAAAGGGTGGAAGTCTCCATGGAATGCCAACATGAGATTGATCGCCTGAAGTTTGAGGCTATTCATGACAAAGACATTATCAAAGCTTAGGAAGAAGAGATTGCGTCTTATAAATCTCAACTTGAGGCCGCCCAGTAGAGCGCCAAGGATACCGCCGAAGCCGTAACTCTTCTGAAATCGACTTACAAAAAAGAACTCAATGAGGCGGTACAACGCTTTGGTGCTTTGGCTTTGGAAAAAGACTCGGTGCAAAAAGAGAGGGATGCATTCTGTCTCCGGGCTAAAGAACTTGAGGAGCGACCTCGCAAAGAACAAGAGGAGAAAATTGCTGCATAAGAAGAGTCGCAACGGTATTGCGACGAAATCGTTGCAACGCGACTCCTAAAGGCGAAACTCGAGGGCAAGCTTTCTAAAGTTGAGGCACTAAAGAATGAAGCCCACGAAGAGGGAAAAAAGATAGCATCTGCGGAAATTGACTCCATCTTGAGGCGGCCAAGGAAGAAGGTAGAGAAGAAATCAAAACCATGTTCGACCCGCTTATTGCTGAATTCAATGCCCGCATTCTCATGCACCGGGACTTAACTTTTCTAGGCGGGGGCTATCTCGAATCATTGGCCGAGGCGTGCGAGACTTTAATTGAAATCAAGAAGGCCGAACACAGTATCGAGGAGGTTAATGAGGGGGGTTTGATAAAAGAATTCCTTAAGGGAAATGAGCCTTCGGACCTGTCAGGGACTAAAGCCATTTATTGCAAAGGCTCCCCTTCAACAAAAGGGAAAGAAGTTATCGTCGGTCCATCCGGGATTGAGTCTCCAGCTCGTGTGCCTAGCCAGCCGGCCAGTCGGTCGATACTCGATCCTTTTGAACAGAACATCGGCTATGACCCGGAGGACCCCGGCCTTAGTGTTCATGTTTTGTCCCCTATTCCAGAGGGTGAGACCCCCGACGGCTGAGACCCAGTCGGAACCTGGTCAGCAACTCTTTTGCTTTAACATTCCAAGAGTTTTCATTTTTCATCAGAAGCAATCACATTCTAATACTTGCTTTTCATGATTTTATGCAGGCCGTTCTGATCTTGAGCCCACTCCGAGGAGCGATGTGTCTAAGGAGGTTAGGGGAAAATTGAGTGAAGCCACTCACGTAGGAGAGGCTCCCGGTCCCGATGCTCAGGTGATCGGAGCGCTTGACGAGGATAAATCTGAGACTTCCTCTCCCATCGATGGGAGTTATGAAGTTGAAATTGCAGGCATCTCTGAGCACACATCTGAACTGAGCGTGAAGGAGCACCTTGATAAAGAGAAGGAAAAGACGATCAAGATCAAGGTCGAACCTCAAGCTGTGGACCCGGACGATCCTTTGAACAAGCCGTTGAAGGTCATTCTCCCAGGCGGGTCCAAACCCATGGATGTTCCTCATACTTCTTCAACTGTCACTCCCCCGTCAAAGAAAGCTATCAAGGGTAAACATACCGGGGAGGAGTCATCCGGCAAAAAATCGAAGAAGTCAAAGAAGTGTTCTTCGCTCTTGTTCAATAAGAGCTAGTTTAGATTATGTAATTACTTTTGTTTTCGTAGTTTATGTAAATAAACTTTTAACTCCGAGCATCGGAGGAGTTGTAGTAGAAACTTATTTTTGATGAATAAAACTTAGTTCTTTTCCCTCTCAGAGGACTGTAGTTGTTTGGTTTTTGATATAACCGTGGTCAAAACTCGAGCTACCGCGAGTTACGTGAACTTCTCGATTCATCTTCAAACAAGTTGACAATTTTTTTGGTATTGCACATTCTTGTATCCTATGCTCTAAGGACTTAGAATATTTTCCAACCAGTACGCCAAGGGCTTGATGACTTCATGTCATTTATATCCAGTCCGCCCTCAGGGGACATGGACATTTAAATCGTTTATACTCGAGTCTGCACTCTGAGGACTTGGATGTTTTGAATTGTTTATACTCGAGTCCGCATTCTGGGGACTTAGAGGTTTTGAATTGTTTATACTCGAGTCCGCATTCTGGGGACTTAGAGTACTCCAGTCCGTGCTCTGGGGACTTGGAGATTTCGAATTTTTTATACTCAAGTCCGCATTCTGGGGATTTAGAGTACTCCAGTCCGCACTCTGGAGACTTGGAGATTTTGAATCGTTTATACTCGAGTCCGTACTCTGAAGACTTAGAGTACTCCAGTCCGCACTCCGGGGACTTAGAGATTTCAAATTTTTTATACCCAAGTCCGCACTCTGGGGACTTAGAGTACTCCAGTCCGCACTTCGGGGACTTGGAGATTTTGAATCGTTTATACTCGAGTCCGCAGTCTGGAGACTTAGAGTACTCCAGTCCGCACTCCGGGGACTTGGATATTTCGAATCGTTTATACTCGAGTCTGCACTCTGGGGACTTAGAGTACTCCAGTCCGCACTCCGGGGACATAAAGATTTTGAATTGTGTATACTCTAGTCTGCACTCTGGGGACTTAGAGTACTCCAGTCTGCACTCCGGAGACTTGGAGATTTCGAATCGTTTATACTCGATTCCGCACTCTTGGGACTTAGAGTACTCCAGTCCTCACTCTGGGGACTTGGAAATTTTGAATCATTTATACTCTAGTCCACACTTTGGGGACTTTCCAGTCCGCACTCCGGGCACTTGGAGATTTTGAATCGTTTACACTCGAGTCTGTACTCTAGGGACTTAGAGTACTCCAGTCCGCACTCCGAAGACTTGGAGATTTCGAATCGTTTAGACTCGAGTCCGCACTCTAGGGACTTAGAGTACTCCAGTCCGCACTTTGGGGACTTGGAGATTTCGAATCGTTTATACTCGAGTCCGCACTCTAGGGACTTAGAGTACTCCAGCCCGCACTCTGGGGACTTGGAGATTTCGAATCTTTTGTACTCGAGTCTGCACTCTGGGGACTTAGAGTACTCCAGTCCGCACTCCGAGGACTTGGAGATTTCGAATCGTTTATTCTCATTCGTGTCAAACAGAGTAATGTATCTCTTAGTCATTTGTTACACCGTTATCATACACAGAAACATCGACAATTCATGGGAAAAAGAAATGGCTTCAAGCCTTTATTAATGAAAATAAACTATATTGTCTTTTTTCATGCCGTAAACTAGTAACAAAAACTTGTTGGAAATAAATGCAACTAAAATATGATAGAAATGAACTAAGTGTAATAATGCCGGAAATGTTCACCATTCCATGCTCGAGGGAGTGTCGCACCATCGACGGTCACTAGCTTGAAAGTTCCTCCTCCAAGCTTTAGTTCGATGACGTATGGACCTTCCCATGCGGGGCTCATGTGTGATGGAACTGGGAAAACTCGTTTCAAAACGAGATCACCCACGTCAAAGGTTATCATTCGAACTTTTTCATTATAATATCGAGCAACTCGGTGCTTGTATGCGGCCGCTCTTAAATTAGCTTCTTCTTGTTTTTCATCAATGAAGTCCAACGATTACAGCAAGAGGTCTTGATTTGACTCAGGATCATAATAAGTTACCCGATGTGATGGGACTTCAAGTTCCACAGGTATGATAGCTTCCATGCCATATGCTAATGCGAATGGAGTGTGCCCAGTCGCGGACTTGTGGGTGGTTCTGTAAGCCCGAAGTGCTGTCGGAAGCTCATCCACCCACTTGCCTCTAGCCTTTTCCAAATGTTTTTTCAATATGGATTTGATTATCTTGTTTACAGCCTCCACTTGTCCATTAGATTTCGGATGAGCAACTGCTGCAAACCTTTTCTTAATACCATATTTTTGACAAAATTCCCTGAACTCTTTGCTTTCAAACTGAGTTCCATTGTCTGTAACGATGGTTCGTGGTAGGCCAAAGCAGTATATGATATTTCATACCACGAAATTAATGACTTTCTTGGTGGTGATAGTGGCCAAAGGCTCTGCTTTTGCCCACTTGGTAAAGTAATCGACTGCAACAATCGCGTATTTTGCACCACCTTTGGATAGGGGTAAGGAACCGACTATATCGATCCCCCACACTGCAAATGGCCAAGGACTAACCATTTGTGCGAGTTCCATCGGCGGAGCTATTAGGATTTTTGCATACTTATGGCATTTGTCACATCTTCTTACGTAGTCTGCGGCATCTCGATTTACAGTTGGTCAATAGTATCCATAGCGGAGGATTTTTTTTGCTAACGTCTGCCCCCTGGTATAGGCACCACATTCACCTTCATGGACTTCCGTCAGGACTCATTTTATCTCATCATGGGAAATGCACCGGAGCACTGGGGTCGAGAACCCCTACGAACGACTTATCGTCTTTCGCTCCTTCTTTCGGGCATGGCTCCGTGTAACAAGTACCGCTTCAATGGGATCATCCATGACTCCTTCTCGATTTTTGTTTCTAACATGAAATCTACCTCCATTATATTTATGCTCGGAACATGTAAGGATTCAACGAGAAACAATCCCATCTGCTGCGCATCGTCAGTGCTCATAAATTTTGCCAATGAATCAGCTGCTCTGTTTTGTTCACGTGGAACATGTGAAATATCATAATACTCGAGATTCGCTAGCAGCTCCTGAACTTGGGCCAAATACAGGGCATGTCTCTGCCCCCTTGCTTGGTAGTCACCACGCACTTGATACACCACCAGTTGCGAGTCGTAAAAAATTTCAACCGATCTTATTCCTAGTTCTTTGACGAGTCTTAAACCGGCGATCAATGCTTCATACTCGGCTTCGTTGTTCGTTCCTATGAATTCGAGCTTCAAAGCATAGCAAACTAATTGGTTTTCAGGAGTTACCAGAACTATGCCAACCCCCGAACAACGGTCATTAGATGCCCCATCGGTGTACATCTTCCATCGGATGGGAGGTATGACATTGCGGCCGTTTGATTCTTCCATGATGGTGAATTCAGTGATGAAATCCGCTAGCGCTTGCCCTTGTATTGCCCTTCACGGCAAGTAGGTAATATTGAACTGACTCAACTCGATATTCCATTTTAACATCCTTTCCGGAAGTTTCCGGTCGTTGGAGTACCTATCGTAGGGGTTGGTTGGTGTAAACACTGATCGAGTGTGCTTGGAAGTATGGGCGAAGCTTGTGTGATGCAATCACCAAGCAATAGGTTAATTTCTCAATCTTGGCATAGTTTCTTTCTGCCCCTGTCAGATGTTTACTAACATAGTAAACTGGTTTTTGAACTCGGTCCTCTTCACGAACCAAAGCCGTACTGATAGCATGTTGGGATACTGCCAAGTACACATACAATATTTCATGGTCTATTGGTTTCGATAGCACTGGAGGGCTCTCCAAACGTCTTACCAGAGCTCGGAATACATCCTCACAGTCGGATGTCCACTCAAAATTTCTTTTTTCTTTCTTTATCACGTCGAAGAAAGGAATATACTTGTCTGTAGCTCTGGATATGAATCGACTGAGCACTGCCACCTTTCCGTTCAAGCTTTGTACTTGCTTTATAGTTCTAGGCACTTTATGTCCCGAATAGCCTGAATCTTTTCTGGGTTGGCTTCAATTCCACGTACATTCACAATGAAACCCAAGTACTTCCCTGATGCCACGCCAAAAGATCACTTCAAGGGGTCGATCTTCATACTGTATTGTCTGAGTATATCAAACATTTCTACCATGTCTCGGATGTGGTCGTTTGGCTGCCGTGACTTCACGAGCATGTCATCCACATAGACTTCCATCGTTCTACCAATCTGGTCCTCAAACATTCGATTCACCAGGCGCTGATCCGTTGCCCCCGTGTTTTTCAATCTAAGGGTCATTACTACATAGCAATATAGCCCCATACTTGTGACAAAACTGGTGTGCTCTTGGTCTGCAATCTAAGGCGGTAGAGTTAACGAGCTGGTCAATTCTAGGTAAAGGGAAACTATTCTTCGGGCATGCCTTATTCAGATCGGAGTAATCAACACAAGTTCTCCACTTTCCATTTGCTTTCTTCACTAGCACTGCGTTAGATACCCATTCAGGGTAGAGGGCGTCGCGGACGAACCCATTGGCTTTGAGTTTGTCCACCTCCTTTTTGACAGCCGCGGACCTCTCCGGGTCCATACCTCTCCTTTTCTGTTATACGGTAACATGTTTCGAGTCTATGTTCAACATATGACTCGCAATTGCTGGAGAAATCCCGCACACATCAGAGTGTGTCCAAGCAAAAATGTCCAGATTCACCCGAAGGAAATCAGTAAGATCCTCGGCCACTGAGGGGTCGAGCTGTGATCCAATCTTAAGAACTCGTGATGGGTCATCCCGGCTGACTGGAATGTCGATCGTCGGCTTAGCCGGTGCTGCATGTGTTTCCTTGGGTTCCCCATCATCATCTCTCGGATCTATGTCTCTAAGAGTCTGAGAATGCTACCCGAGCTAGGGCTCGGGCATTACTTGTCAATCATCAATCTTTAGGATGCGGACGGAGCTTCCTGCAACCTTTTCCTTCTCTCTCCGCTGAGATCTCTCAGTTCCGCCATATAACATACGCGACTGGTTGCCTGATCGCCATGTACAACACCGACTCCTTTGTCTGTCGGAAATTTTAATGTCAAACACCATGGGGCCAAAGCAGCCCTAAATTCTGCCAAGGCTGGGCGACCCAAAAAGACATTGTATGAAGATCAATATCCATTACTACGAACGGTAGAACTCGCACTCTCCTACGCCCACCTTCCTCCAATTCAACTGGTAGTCCTATGTATGACATCGCGTCGGTTGCAGCACCGTTAAAGCCGTGGATACGGGCTCTGTATGGTTTAAAATCTTTCGTTTCCATCTTCATTTGGTCATAAGCCTTCTTGAAGATGATGTTGAAAGAGCTTCCACAATCAATCAGGATTCTTTTCACGTAAGTTGGCCCGATTGTTGCAGATATAACCATCGGGTCGATAGTAGGAGCCTCCACCTTGTCCGCATCTCAACTCCTAAACACTATATCGTCAGTCATCATGCGGCATTTCTTTGCGGGGGTTCCATCTTCCACATTCGAACAACATTCATAATCCGCATTCCTCAAGGAGGTAACATATCGTTCCCTCTCTTGCCAATTCTTGTCTGCAGGATCAGGTCCTCCGACAATAGTGTTTATAATCAATCGACCCACAGTCCGAGAAGGTTGTTCTGGTTGGCGTGGAGCCGGCCCGTGTCCGGGGTCTGACGTTCCTTGCCTTCCATCGTGCGGGTTTTTCACAAATTCCTGCAATTTTTTCTATCTAATTAACTTTTCTATGGCGTCAGGGAGGTGTCTACACTCCTCAGTATTGTGCTATAGGTCTTATGGAAGCAACAGTACTTCCCTATCCATTTCTGTTCTTCAGTGGACTCCTTTGGGTGTGGCTTTCTGTATTCGAAGGTGTTACAAGTAGATAGATAAATATTTTCAAGAGAAGTATCCAACGGGGTGTATTCATTGTAGGTCGAAATCCTTGACTTTCATTTCCCTGCTTCTCTCTTCTTTCCAGGATTCCCACCTCCGGATCCTTTGGACTGCCTAGGCTTGTTCTGGACGTTGACTTGAACTTTTCCCGAACTACCGCCGGACTTCTTCACGGCGATGTTACTTTTCACATTCTCCTGAACAGGCCCTGGTGCCTTTTCTCATCTCGTCCATCGAGCCTCCCCCCTCTGTATGAACTGATGAGCTTTGGAATAGAATCGTTCTAATGTAGTTGGGGGATTTCCCGCCAACCAGTCTCCAAACTCCGAGTCTGGATCTACACCTCGCATTACCGCCATTAAAATTGCATGGTCGGTAGGATTGCTAACTTCAGTGGCAGCAACATGAAACCTCTATAAGTATGCTTTCAACGACTCTATCGGAGCTTGGATTATGCTTGATAATGACATTATGTCCTTTGGACGGGTAGCATGTATCCTGAATTGTTCAACAAATTTCATCGCTAACTCGTCGAAGCTGGATATAGATCGCGGAGGAAGCCGAGTAAACCACATAGTGGCGATTCCAGACAGAGTGATTGGGAAGCACCTACACTTAGTTGCGTCATTTACCCTTGCCGAATCCATCATTCATTCGTACCTCATCACATGTTGTCTGGGGTCAGTCTTCCCTTCGTAGGCTGAGATAGTCGGCATATCGAATTTCTTGGGGTGCTCAGCCTGTAGGACAACATCTATGAAGGGAGTATGACTCCTGGACACTTTCCAATCTTCGTTGGTCAGGCCTTAGTTCTCTCTCATCAACTGCCTGACCATGGCTGATAAGTCTGGAGTTTGTATGGAGGCTGGGAGGTTGGGTTCCGTTCCACGGGACCGTGCGGGTTGATGTCTCGCTTGATTTGGGTCTTGGTGATCCGGGCGTCCGGTCTCATCACGTGCCTGATCTCTGGCGGATCGATCGGTAGCACCTACTTGTGCGGCTTCATCCTTACGGCGTCTATGCCTTGGAGGTTCATCAGCTGAGGTCGAGCTATCAGATTCAGAATAAGGAGCAGGACTACTTCCAGCATTCTGCTGCCGCCGGGCAAGCTGAGTCATGAGATTAGTATTGGCTTGGATCTGCCTAGTCAAATCTCCAGGTAACACCTACCATGCTCAAACCTTCCCAAGCTTAGATAATAATGTAGTGGGGAACTGGTGTCGGAGGGTTAAATTGAAAATGGCTAAATATTTTTATGAGCAGCAGAAGATAAAGTATTCTCAGACTATCAATGATTACACTGCTAAAAATCAGAAGCTAGAGCATGATAATTACTTCCTCGATAAGCGGGTTGTAGAGTTAAAAAAGGAAAACAAAACCCTTAGGGTTGCAGACATGGCCCTTAATCGTGCCCTGAAAACCAACATTGATGTTATTGATGTGAGAGCAGTATAAGAAGGAAAGAAAAGAAGCTTAAGGAAGTTCTTCGTGCAGTAATTAATCATGTCGTATATCCTTCAGTGGCAGAGACTCTTAATAAAGCAGCTCAAGATTTGTAATTCATTTATGTATCTGAGTCATGTAAATCTATCTTGTACATAATTTTGTTGTTTGTAAATGACTACATACTTTATGTAAATTATGGAAATTTTGTAAATATCACCCGACTTGTGACCTTTTTCTGCAGTGTAATTTTTGATATGCCTTTGAATTGATAATTCAGTGAATTTTGTGTTTGCTGAATTTTTTGTTGCTCCTTGTCATTCTGATTCCCCTATTCCTTAACATTAATGGGATTTAAAAAGTTAGAAGCCCACAGTTCCCATTTGGAGGCTCTTAATAGCAATCTTTTTGATAATATTCTTTGGCCTAGATTCGGGCATTTGAAATGAATAGAAATCCGAGGATCTTGTACTAGATTAGGGTTTAAATAAACAACAGTCTTGATACCTAGATTCAGGTATAATAAGTTAGAGATTAATAATGACTCAAAACCCAAATTCAAGTGTTAGATGATGTAATCTTTATATGAAAGACTCGAAACCCCAATTCGGGCATTGATAGTTGATTTTTAGAAATAAAAATCCCGAAACCCAGATTCGAGTACATCAAGATAATCAGTAGTTAATAGAGACCCGAAACCCAGACTTGAGTATTATATATTGAAGTTCTGAAATGAATATCTCGAAACACAGATTCAGATATTAATAAATAACATCAAGAAAGTCCCGAAACCCAGATTTGGGTAATAATCAATGGAGATTCATCTTACTCCTTTGCTTTTGTCCTTTTTGACATATAGGAACCCTTTAGGTTTCACATACGAATAATTTTATTAGTTGCCTCTTGAGCTTAGATATCTTAGTCCATAATTAGATAAGCCGCCTTATATGAGTTAGGATCTCTTAGTCCTTAGTTGATTGTGCCTCCTCTCGGGCTTGGACATCTTAGTCCATTATTGATTGAGCCATTTCTTGGGCTTGGATGTCTTAGTCCATTGTTTGATGGGCCGCTCTTGGGCTCGGACATCTTAGTCCAGTATTGAATGAGCCTCACTTAGGCTTTGACACTTGGTCCATTATTTGATGGGCCTCTTCTTGGGCCTAGACATCTTAGTCCATTGTCCGGTGCTCTTGATTAGCTCATCTTAGGGGATGGAACCAAGGACTTACACAACCTCCCTCCAGGAGACACCCTACACTGGCCTATTTGCGGCGCGGACATGGGCTTGTTCAGTGCTCTACCCTGATCATCTTAGGCACGGATAGAGGCTTACTCTGTCCTCTCTCCAAGAGGTGCCTTAAGCTAGCCATAGCGTGGCATGGATAATGGCTTGTTCAATGCTCTACCCTGGCCGTCTTAGGCGTGGACAGAGGCTTACTCCGTCCTCCCTCCATGAGATGCTCTGCTCTGGCCATCTTGGCGCGGACAGAGGCTTTTCTACCATCTTAGGTAGACTACCATCTTAGGTAGTATTCAAATTTGAGGAGCATTTCACTCCCAACTATGTAGACTTTCTCTCTATAGAAAGTTGATCTTTATTAATCTTTTCTCAAGTTCTTTTTACAAATTCACTAATCTTTCCTTGTCTAAAGAAATTGATGATCATTCCCTCCAGGGCCTTATAATGGTTGGTTTCATGAACATTCGTCATATGATAGTGATGGAAGGATCCTCCCAAGTTCCTTTCATGTTTTGGCTTTTTCTTTTGTGATGGCCAGTAGTTAAGCTCATCCTTTGTAAGCAAATAGATTTTTTTTCATTGATGTTGTTAAGTTGCATTCTTTTGAAAGTCTAGATTTGAAACTTGACGCTTGAGGATGATTCTTTTGCTTTTTTATTTTTTAGCCTTTTCATCTCATGCTCTTCAATTATCTTTCCTTTTGCTACACTTTGAATCTCTTGGGTTGGAAATGCTCTTGTTACAGTAGGTTGTTGTTTGTGTGAAAACGCATTTCATTCATTATCTCTTTCTCAAAGATTGTGCCCTTGGAATAATATTGAATTGTTCTTCTCATTTGACTAAAGATATTGTCATTTCCATTTGTTCTCTTTCTAAGTGCAAAGATTAGGGTAGGGCCTACATGAAAAGGATTTAGACTCCATTTTTCAAGGTCATAAGATTCTGCTTTCTTTTTATTTATAATCCTTAAGGCTTCGAGCCTTAGTCTTTGCTCTTCATCTTGATTGGAGCTTTTGATGTCTACATAGGAGAATCTTGTGAAGTGTGATTCAGAAGACCCTTGTCCAGATCTTTTAAATCTTCTAGCCATGATCAAACCAAAGTGGATAACTTGATGTAGGATTCATCTAGGGGGTTGGAGAATAGTAGTGTTAGGATGGTTAACCAAGTCGAAGGTTCGGCCCCTCCCTCTAGCGTCAAAAATGTTAACAAGATTACTTATCAACGCCCCAAAGTTATTCTAAGAAGAGTGGATTGACTTGTTTTAATGAAGGATGTGATACCCTTAAGAGTTGCCTTTAAATTTAGCTTCTCTTATTGTTGATTCTTGAGTCAGACCTTTCGACGTCGACGTAAGGTTCAGTCTTTGAATTAGATAACCTTTCGTCTCAGTTGAACTTGTCTGTAGTTTCTTATGAAGGTTTACCTTTCAACTACGTCAGGATTCTATGAATTGAGACCACTACAGATAGGATTTATCCTTATCAAAGGCTAAGGTGATTGTTTTCCTTGAATCTATGCAAGAAATCAAATTCTTTAGTAGATATGTTGTTGCTTTCGACGTTGTCGATATGTTTGATCACTTGTTTAGGGTAAGTTTCAACCTTATCGAAAGGTATGGGAATAATCTCTTTTGGATAAGCCTTACAAGTCCAGGTCTTTATATTTGAAGAAAAGATTTCGACCTTGTCGAAAGGTTAGATCGATTGGAAGCTTCGAAAGGTTAATGGTATTGTTATAACATTAGTACTGTCGACCTTGTCGAATGGTTTAAGCCTTAGAGTTAATTACTTCGAAAGGTTATAGTGGATGTTTGAACTAGTTGTATTGTTAACCTTGTCGAGAGTTTCAGACCGGAGGGTTAATAGCTTCAAAAGGTTGTAGTAGTTATTTGTATTAGAAGAATTGTCGACCTTATCGGCAAGAACCTTTCGATGAGATTGAACCTGAAATTTAGAGTTAATCCAACAAAAGTTTAAGCAAACAGTAAAGTAATTAACTAAGCTTAGAACTTCCCTTATTTTCAAGAAAAAACTTCCTTTTATTAAATCCCCAAATTAGCACCCAATTAGGGTTACATATATTGATTAAGAAGATACAAAACTAGAATAAGAAAGTTCGGCCCCAAAAATTGGACCCCTTGGGTCTTAGTTATTGATGTAGTCGGCCCCTCTTTCGACTCCATGCTTTCGTCAGAATCGAAAGGTCACCCTTTTACATGCAGCTGTAAACCTTTCGACTCCGTCGAGAGGTTCGCCCTTCATATGCCATTATGGACCTTTCGTCATTGTCGAAGGGTCTGCTCTTCTTTATGACTTTATGAACCTTTCGACTTTGTTGAAGGGTTTGCCTTTTATATGCTATTGTGAACCCTTCGACCTAGTTGGAAAGTTGCTCTTTCACTTGATTGTTGTGAATCCTTCGACCTTGTTGGAAGGTTGCTCTTTACTTAATTGTTGACGGGAGTTGTGCTTTCCTTCCATGTTTTTGAAAGGTTGTCTTTTATTCTTTGCTGACTTGTGAGTGCTACTTTCTTCATAAACCTTTCGACATTGTTGAAAGGTATCCTGGATGTGTTTCAACCCGTTCGAAAGGCTTGCTATGCTTTCGAAAAGGTCATTATGGAGTTGCTCACACTTGCTTCGACTTCTTCAAAATGTAAGAACTCCTTGGATACTGAGAGATGGATCCTTTTGACTCCTTCGAAAGGTTTTGGACTATTAAACTTTGATGACTGCATCCCTTTGACTCATTCGAAAGGTTGACTTTTGGTGTAACACTTAGTATCAAGCTGGTTTACTTGTACAATCTTTAGTATAATTGGATTAACAATTTCCCAATTACTTTCATTTTTTTAATAAATAACGCTGTTAATTTTTCATTTAATTCATAACTTAACGGTCGGTTTTTTCACCGTTGGACTTCCGTGTTGCTCTAATGGAACAATATTAGATAATAACTAGTGTGTAACCCGTGCGTTGCACACGGTAATGTTGTAAAAGAAATTGTCAAATATACATAGTTAAATAGTGGACGTACAATGTAATATGCTGATGTAAACATATTTTGTTTTGTTTTTAGCATGTTAAAATGTTATTCATAGTAAAATATATTCAAAAATTATTTTCGAATAGTTAAAAATAATCATATATTTATTATTTTCATATTCTTACTATTTAAGATGATAGATTTTGTTTCAAATTAGTTTTACGATAATATTTCTAAAGTTTAAGGAAATTATGTGTTAAACATATTATTTTATTGATTTATACGTTTGAAAAATGTGTGTGTGTGTTATTGTTATTTCCAAAATTTTATATTTTAAAATAGTTTACGTAATTTTAAAATAAGTGTAATTTATATTTTGAAATTAAGAAATTATACGTTAAATATGACTGATATACCTATACATGTGAAATAATTTTTAGTGTTTATGTATATGATAAATTTCAAAGAAAAATATATATGTAATATGTTCCTTTGTGAAGTAATATTGAGTAAATTCACGATCCTGTGTGTTTTGATGCGCATGCGCATCCGAACATGTGCATGATGATGAGTTTTAGATGTCAAATTGCAAATCTGTATTGATAAGAATTTTAAATGTAACATGAGATATTAAAGGAAAAACTTTCTTTTTAATTTACTAAATTATGGATAATAATAATAATAAAGTAATAGAATGTATCATATGCATTGCACACGCTAATTTTATAAAAACATGGTACTCATACTTTAAATGTTGTTAAAATAAAATTTTGTTATGCAATGTTCGATATATCAATCATAAATTAAACATTTTATTATTGTTTATGCCTATAATTTTTGTTAAGTGATTCAAATATTTTTATATTTGAAAGAAATATCTACCATGTGTTACTACTAATGCGGTATATAAATTGAAATTGGTATTTTGTTTATAAATTGTCAAAGAATTTAATGAGTATTAATTACTTGAACTTATTTATATAGTATAGATTTATAGTGTTTGGTTAATTTAAATACATAGATTTGAATGTAAAATAATAAAAGAAAATTGATGAAAACTTTGTAAATGACTGTAGAAATTATAAAATCTTTGTATATATGAGTATAAAATCATGGAAAAAATTAACATAATATTTTGGATAACTATAAAATGATAATTTATATGAAGTCAAAAAAAACGAAGAGAATTAATGAGTAGGGGTGAAAATTTTAAAATTATTGTGATGATTTGTGATCTTTAAACTTCAATCATTTAACTAATAATTTATTAAAATAAATAATTATACATTAAAGTTGTTCGTATTGTTTTTTACATGATCCATATTTATACTGTTTTGTTACAATGAGCGTGATATTTTATTGGCATGGTTATCTATATTATTTATTATACAAATTAATAAATAATGGCTAATTAATTTTTCTAAAATAATTTATAACGAAATTATTTAATTAATTTAAATATACAGACTTAAATGTAAATTGTACATGAAAATTGAGGACTTTGAAAATAATTATAGAAAGCAGAAAGTGTAGATTTTTAAACGTAAAACGATAGTGTAAAATTAATAAAATCTTATAAACAATTCAAACCTAATGAATTGTATTAGGTCTTTAAAATAAAATTTTAATAAATATCTAGAGAAAATTATGGAGAGGTGAGAGAAATGCTAGAATTAATGTGAGAGCTAGAATTTCTTCTGCTTTACTATTATTTAATAGATTTGTCTGCTTTAGAAATAGAAATGCATGGAGGTCAAGCATTTTTCTCCACTTGTCTATTTAATTCATTCATGAAAATTCGAACAGGAAACCTAGAACCAGAAACATCGTCAAGATATTTTATTCATGCATCGTTGTTATATGCATGGATGTGCCTTCGTTTTTCGAAGTATGCCTAAATCTTCATTGGCATGTAATAAATCAACATACAAGATCAAAGATAAAGTTTCCTGTAGCAAATTTGCAATGCACCTAACTATGTATAATGTTTTGCCTCAAAACTAAATGAGGTAATTACGTGAGGAAACTTGTAGTATTATCTAATTGAGCCCATAAATAGAATTTTTTTTTTTTTATTATTATTTTAATGCTGTCTCGTCAGCGTCTCAACCAAGAAACTCAGATTTAAACAACCATTGACGTAGTTCAAGATAAAAAGATGAACTATGCAACAAAATGATTCTAAAAGAGTTTTATGTTATGATGAGAGATAAAGTGCTTTCAAAAGGAGCTTCTTTCTTGGAGTATGGTCTTTTTACTAAATCACGAACTCAGTTTTAAATACCCATTTACAAATAGTTAATTTATTACCTGTAGATGAGAGGAAAAGATGGCATGATAGAATTTTATTTCTTGCTTCTTTAGTCGATCTGCATAGTAGCAATGCTTCTTGGAGTAATTGAGTTTCCACTTCCTGAACATTAAAACCAACCCGTAGGGCTTTTTAAAACACGGTCCTTTTGAGGAGGTTCTAGACTTACTTTAGGATTCATGATAGGAATAAAAACATTAATATAATAATTGAAGTAATGGTAGTAGTAGGAATCAAATATCATTCACTCTAGAAAATAATGCCCCTTTCTTTATTTCTCTTTGAAACTCAGCATCGTAAAAGTAATGGAGGACTTGTCTCAAAAAAAATTCCTTAGCCTTTACTGTGGTATCTACAAACAGTAAAGTAGTTTCTCACTATTTTATGGTCTAATTTATTTTAGTTACTAGCAACTTTACTATGTATGCTAGTAATAATATAAGCTAATATCTTTAATGAATCCCCCCTGAATGATTTTGGTAAGGTTGGGTGAATATTCAAACTCCTTTCCATGTCCTTATGGATTTGATTTAGTTTCATGGAAAGTTAACCTAGCATGACGTATTGTGTGTCAAACCACATCCTTGGCTTAGTTATATGATCAATAATATATAAGCTATCATGTATATAATAATAAACAAATTGGGGTTCCAGTATTGTTTTAGTATATCGATAGGCGAAACAAACAATTTTCAAATGAACAACATCTGTATAAAATAAAATAGTCAACTCCTAATCTAATCTAAAAACAGGAATTCTAAAATATATAAAACAAAATCTTACGAGACAACAAAATTTCTTAATAATTATAACTTATCAAGAAGTGAAATAACACAAATATTTCTTAGATCTAAATTACAAAAAAGTAAAAACCATATGGTTATAATCATAAAACCCTACATTTATATCTCCAACACTTAAAAGGTAAATTTAGTATAAAATCAACGATGGATGTCATTGATATCACTTGTTAGAATTTAATACCACATGGATTCAGTAAATATTGAGATCCCGTTGATTTAGTAATTGAATACTGAAACCTCTCATACATGATTAGATAACTCATATTGATAATAATGAGAAAAATTATGTAAATAAAATATATAAAAAAAAAATTCCGAAAGCCATACCTAAATATGTTGGTGATGACCTAAAACAAGCAATGTGGTTTCTATTCTTAATAATCGCAAAACCGACATCATATATTATCCACGTAGAAGCAGTCTAGAGTTTAGCAAAGCCTTGTGGTTTAACCCCTTATTTATCGCATCGATATTTTCAACTTTAACCATTCAAAAGGTTGTAGTTTCTTTTCATTAGAAAAATGTTAATACCATGATAAACCAGTAAGGAGATTTTTCAACTAGAGGCTTAAAATATCAAATTGTGCAAAACAAAAAAGGGCAGGTTCATTGAATATTTTATCTTTAATATTTCCCCTTAAATTGCTTAATGCTGTTGAAAAAAAAAAATCTCAAATTTGTTTTCTTAAACTTACTTTGATATTTGAATGATAATCGGTCATCTTTTAAGATGAAATAGTTTTTCAGAAACTTGCAAGTTCAAGTTCATAATTTGAATTCAAAATTAAAATTAACAATTGAAATTTATGAAGTTTTTAAACTTAGATTCATTTAAAATTTAAAACTTCAATTTTTAAATTCAAAATCCAAAATTTAAAGGATTTAAATTCAAAAAAATCAAATTCAACTGATTTATTTTAAGATTCTCAAAGTTCATACTTTCAAGTTATCATATGTCTAAATTTCAAACATAAGTTTCTAAATTCAAATTTCAAAAGCTTCTAAATTTCAAAATTTTAAATTCAAATTCCGTAGAGATTTTTGGTTCCTTTTGACTTATAATTCAAAGCATTGCAATAATACATAAATTCAATTATTATTTTCATTTCGAATTTATGAAATATTAAAAAAGTCAAACCTTTTGTTTTCAAAACTAGATATTTTCAATTTCAAATTTCAATTTAAAATTTTCTAGATTCTAATTTCTAGTAAAAAAATTCAATATATTTTCCCAATAACATCATCATGAGTGTAGATGAACTTTACGAGTGCAAGAAATACTTTTATAATTATACTACTGAATGGTCCTTTTTGCACTGTTGTACTATATATATAATTAAGCCCTTTAGCTTTAGCTCATAATTTGATCGCTCTAGCTGGGCATATTCAAAAAAATAGCACTATAGAAGTAGCTTTGCACATGTGATCCCGCATGTTGAATTTTAACGACATATAAGTGTTAATAACTAAATAGCCTTATTTATTACTAAGTTCTTGGAAAACTGATTCCTACATTTCTCCTATTTTCATGTCATGTATGATCGGATTATTACTTAATTAGTCGGTATGGAATCTTAATTAAATCGATTGGTTTTTTTTATAGGTTTGTAGAATAAATCGTCTAAATCCAAATTAATGATTCAGGTTTCTCTTGAGTTCTCTTTGGTTGAGTAATATATATCTCCCCATTCAACATAAGTTACTTTTTCTCCAACTTGTTGTATTTATAATAGGGCTGGACATTTTTACCATATTCCCACTTACAAATCATTACTAACTGCTACCAACTAAAATGGTAACCGGTTTGATTGATCCAGTTTGCCGAACCACATGAAAATATATGGTACGGTAATAGTAATCAACTACCAATAATGATAATTACCATGCCTACCATCTATCTTAACTGATACATATATTTTCTTATATTTCAATTACATATTTTTATTTTATAGCATCTAACATCTTTTGTGCAACGATTTAATAAAAAAAACTAGCAAAATTCTATTACCATATTAAATTGGATGCAATTCTTATTGTGTAGTTTATAAAATAATACAATTTTAAATAATATTTTAGCTTCTTGCACAACTTTTCCTTCCATGTATGGCTATTCAAAATGAAATTGATAAATCATCATATAATAAAAGATAACAACTCTTAATATTTATTCTTTGTACATGAAATATTGCAAATAAACCTATATCATATTTGTAAATGGTAGAAGTTTATTACCAACATGTACCAACCATTATCAATCATGAACTATTGGTTTTTTGATTACTTTGGTTGGTAATGGTATGAATTTTCTATTATCATATATATTGGTATGGTAATGGTTTTGATTATAAATTTTCATGCTTTATTTTTGGGAAAAGTGTAAATGTATTTTTTTTGCTCTAGTAGGCAACTTGAAAATTTCGCTGGAAGTTCACATTATATAAGCTTATTTTTGTTTTGAATTTTCAGCTTCATTTTAGTTTACCTGATCTTCTTTTTAATACAATTTTATATTATTCATATTAATCACAATATGGTTTAATGATTTTTATGTGTTGTTTCTTCATAGACTATGAATTAATTACATAGGTTTTTTTTGAATGCACTGTCACCACAAAATCTTAGGGATCTTAAAGAATATTAAGGCAAGCAACTGTGAACATTTATGAACTCTTTTTTAAACAAGGTTCATAAATGATGTCCATGATAACATTTGAATGTTACATTTATTATTTGTTTTCAGTTTGGAGATGTTTATAGATATTTACTAATTGGAGATGCTGTTATTTACAATGATTATAAGTAACTATATTCAAGTAGAAAGCATTATATCAAACAATATTACCGATAACTAGAAGATGCAATTAAATTAAAGGAATAACTAGCTATCAATCTATTTAAATTTAGGCTATTTAAAAATTAATTACAACTAATTTACTTTAATTAGATTAAAAAAATGAGAAAAATATTTAAATATTGTGAAGTTATTCCATTAGAGAATTAATAGATGTTTATATTAATTCCATTTAATTAGCTTCTTTTATTAGCAATATCTCAGTTGTGAAGTAAATTCCAACATTATGAGTGAACAAGCATCGTGAATAACTCCACAAATTTAATAGATGTCTCCTTGTAACAATAAATATGAAAAAATATGCATCAAAGAGCATTAGTAAAGTAATAACTTACTCTCTATTCTAAACGACTACATTCCCTTCCTTTAACTAATTTACTGAAAGTTTAAATATTTAAGCAAAAATATATTTGATGATAATTTACTTCAACAAACTTATCAACATATTAGTAGTGTAATATTTGTTCATGCTTTGAAGGTAAAGTTATATTTACATACTTTCTTATATTGGAGGGGGAACATTATATATTTTGAGTTAATGTTGATGTTAAATGTACCCACATAGTCAACGTTGATTGATTTATACTTGCTCTGAACCAAATTCGAGATACTATTCATTTTAAGGACATTTACGCTATGTTAAGTTTGAGTACTATTAACTTACCGGACCGTGGACGTAGTTAAATTTACATATCAAAAAAAGGATAAACCTATCTTGAAATTATGCATTGCTTACATCGGAACTTTAATAGGCATGCTTAGGAATGTAATATTGACCAAGTTATAATTACTTTGTAGTTGATATTAGCATTCTTCGTATAAAGTATTATGCACTACCAAGGTATTTTTGTAATTTACTTGTTTTAATATCACTTAACTAGATAATTAACGAACACATATCAATAATGTTAAAAAATAACTAGTTTAAAAGTTATAATCCGTAGATATACACCTCATTCTTCGTTTAACCAAAAATCTATAAAAATCACGCTGCTAAATAAATTATGTATGAACCCAAAGCGCAAAACACAAGTCCACTCCAAAGAAATTGAATGAGAGAATTGCTTACATATATATCCACTTTGATACTAATAAATTAGAGAATTAATATGCAATTAACTAATCTATCATTGATTTCTTTTCATATGCAATATTTCTCATACATTAAATATGAAATATATGAAGGAACAAGTTAACTCCTTGCTTTAGGGAAAATAGGTATAACTTTAAAGTAGTAAGATTACATGTTCTTAATAAAATTTTCTCTTTTCTCTAACTAGATCAAAAAATATTAAAATAATCGAGTAAAAATATATTAGCTGACAACCCTGTAACAAGTACCCGAAGTATGTGTTTGGCAGGCACATACTTCCTTAGAGTTTACAAGCGAAGCTTGGTTCTCTAGGTAATTCAAAATATATATGTATATATATATATATATATATATATATTAGCTGATAGTTTTCAATAAACTTGCTGAAATAACGTTAGGGTAATATTGCTTGTGCTTTGATGGTAGCTTAATATTCTTATCATATTTTCTTATGATCGAATTAAAATATTTTATAGTCAATATATTATAGAACATAGTTATAATTATCATCTCACAAATATAATAACGGAACACGGTTATAAGTACTATATTTTCCAGTGTTAGATGTACGACCAAAATATAACACGCATTCATACTGATCATGGTCACATTAATTTGTTAGAACCATGGTTTTGCTATATTGATGGTAACATATAACAACCCGTATTTTACATATCAAAGGATCATAAAATATCATTTTTACAATCCAAATATGGTTGAATTAGGTTGGTACTGTAGCCAATGTTGAGCAGTGAGAGCCAAAGTTGAGTATTGAGAATTTTAACCCTTAGAAATTTAATTAGATGATTTAGACCATGAACACTTATAAGACCGATAAATTTTTGATTGGAGCCGAATAAGAGGCTTTAACCACTTCCAAATGAAAAATATGATATATTTTTCTCATTTCGTAGTTTTGTTATAGTAGCCTTTTGGATATAGATTTAAGACATATGACTATTTGAAGTAAGATGGTTTTTGGATAGAAGATGGATCATTAGGGTAAGCCTATAAATAACATATTAACCCATTTTGGGATTTGAGCTAATAGTTGCTAATGAGACAAACCCTAGTAATTTTCCACTTTCCAAAAATTATTTTAAACCTCCATTAACCATCTCTGTAACCAAAAGTATCATAAATCCTTACTTTAATTTTCCAAACTAAGAGATTTAGATGGTAACCAGTCGGGAAAACCATTAAATTTCAGGATTACTACTTTCAGATTCGTCCAAGAGCTGTTTGGAGTCTTTCTACCTCGAATTTGTGCTTATTGGATTTTAGTTGAGCAATTTTGTCTCTCACTAAATTGTAGTTGTTAATACAGTATAACAATGTGGTTTTAAATGATTTTCAATGCTGAAATGGGTTTAATGTTATATCTAAGATTAAAATTTATTTTAAAATGAATTAAAAAAGTAAATGATGAGGCTGTCAATTTCCAACACGACCCAAAACACGACTCGAAGATTACACGGAAACTAGTAGGTTAACCCGAACCGTTTAAGTGGGCGGGTCATTTTCGGGTCAACCCGCATTTGACTCTTTTATAAATGAGTGGGTTTTTGGTTGATGCGTGAACTCGAATTTGATCTTTTTATAACCCGATTATAATTATATGGGTTGACTCAACCAAATTATAACCCAACCCGACCAGTGAACTCGAATTTGATCCGTTTATAACCCATTTACAACCCGTTTATAACCCATTTATACCTTATACGGGTTACCCGACCCGTTTACGACCCGATCGTTTATAATCGGGTTACACGGGTCGGGTCGAGTCAACCCATTTATAATCGGGTCAGATTGGGGTTGAGCTATTTCTGACCTGTTTAATAAACGGGTTAACCCGACCCATTTAAAATCAACCTGAACCCGACTTTACCCAACCCGACCCATTGACAACTCTAATTTTTAGCAATTTGATTAAACCAGTCACCACTATTCATTGGTTAGCTTCGAATTGTATAAATACTTGATCTTTAATTATATGAATTGATATTTGTATGATGTTTTATGCTTGTAAATGTTTGTTTTGATGTATGTATGATGTATTTGAGTGGATTGAGTGACCAATATGCCGAGAATTACAAAACAACGAATGGTTTCAAATCTAGGTGTTTGCATGAGAAATGAAGCAAAGAGGGGATTGGTAAGAGTTGAAACATGTTACCATGAAGAATTTTGTCAATTTCAGCCAAATCCTTCCATTCAACACCGAATGGTAGACCATTCAGTGACAAATGGTTTTAGTGTGCACATAGGGTACTTGGCACGGAGGATTCGGCCTTGGGTGTTGCAAACTTTGGACTACGACTAAGGAGATGTGAGAAAGGTGGCACCACGGAATGGTTTTGAACATCATCAAATAGTTTTGAACACCCCCCGAATGGTTTTGTGTGTGCGCATTTGGTTCAATCCAAGGAAATAGGACAAGGACTGCAAGTTAGGGAAGCTTTAGCATGCAGTGCAGTTTGGGCCTATATAAGGATGAATGGTTTTACTTAGAAAAATTCACTAAGTGATGAGTGAGAATGCCCGACACTGAACGATCAAGGATGAGACAATAGTGAAACGATTGATTTGGTCAAGTAATGGCATCAAGGGGAAGCTTACGGAACTGATCGCAATTATATTGGGCTTCTAGATTTAGAGATAAGCGCCAAGGATGATCCATAGAGATATTAAGAGTTAACATAAGGAGACAAACTTCTTACATTGGACTGACCTAGGGGTTTGGTGTGTTGCTTTGGACTTAATATTGGATGCTCCTTTAGACATTTTTGATGTTTCGAAGTTCGATGTATTGATGAGTGGATTGGTTGGGTCTAGTACTTTGGGTTAGAAGTTTGTGAATGACTTGGTGAAGGTTCGAGGAGATAGATTTAGATGTGAAGTGATGTGATGTAACGTAATGTGCTCTACTATTGAGTCATGTACTGAAAGGATGGTTGATAACTTTGAATGTGAAGTTTTTTTCACAAGGCAAAGGTATGTAATGATGCTCACCATGATTTATTTTCATATACAACGCTATTTTACATTCTCATGTACAACATTATTTTCACTCTCAAATACAATCACTCTCAAATCACTCACTCAATCACTCACTTGATTCAATCTTTTCTATCTACTTGCTCCTACTGTTTATCTCCAATCATCTTCTTTGCCTGTTAAATAACAACATAGTAAAAAATAAAAAAATAAAAAAATTCAAACTGCAAAACATAAATATTTTTTGACTCGGCAATTGCCTCAATTTATTGGTTTTGTTCTTTTCATATTTTAAAATAGACACCAAAAATATCAATAATGTATTCGGGCAACCTACAACATGCCCATCGTATCACTGTACATGCTGTAAGACCAAGCACATACACAAACACATTTGCACCTTTTCAATTTCAGGGACAAAAACAAGTTCAAGCCCAAAGGATCAACATAAGCAGTAAGATCAAGTCAAATAGATCAACAAAAGCACAAGTGCACATAGTACACTGGTGCAATAACCAAAACAAAATAGTAGCAAAGAGGCAGGCCAGAATACAAGCATGCACAAAGGTTCACTAGCATATAAACATGCATAGAAACATCAAAACTGCACAGTTAAAACAAAAGCTCTAAGTATCAAGTACACAAACATGCACAACAATGGGCAAATGCATAAAGTAAACAATGGCACAGCTAGAAAATCAACTCAGCAAGTTCAACATGTCACAAAGCAAAGCACAGTGCAATAGCAAACTGCTGCAATAACACATACAAGAGCAGTTAAAAATACAAGTACACATACAAGTGAATGCACACATGCACTAGCTAACGCAAGGTCAACACAAGGAAAAAACAGGAAAGTGTACATCAGGCATGCACAAGTTAAATAGGATCGACCAACAAACATATGCACATCAGGAACTCACATATTCAAGTACAAGGCACGCACAAGCAAGCAAAAGGTTGTGCATACATAAGATTTAGAATAGAATAGTAAAAGTGCAATATGGGAGCACACAACTACAAGCAGATCTGTTCACACTTGCTCGCACACACAAGCCAGTTTAGGCAAATGCACACAAGTTGCAAGTATATGAAAGACAAATACTCAGGTGAAAATCAATAACCACAAAAAATCAAGGCAACGTGCACAATAGAAAAGCAAGTACAGGTGAATAAGAACAAAACAGTCACAAAACATCAAAGAAAGAAAAACATATTCGCATGTTGAAATATCAACTGGAATCAAATATATTTGAAATATATGGAATCAAAATTTTCCTATATATCAGAAAATCGAACAAATCATTGAACAAAAATTCACATGCAAGGAAATCAACCATCGAGATTCAAAGTTGAAATTTTCAAACCGAAAATCAAACCAAATATATTTGAAATATAGGTAATCGATCCCTCTATAAACCAAATCATCATTGGCAATTTCGTATTGAGTTCAAATTAGCGTAAAAACCCAAATCATAAAAATCATACCAAATAATTCCAAATCGAGACATCGAAGAACTCGGTCAAAGGGAGCAATCGAATTCATCTGGTAAGGAACTCAATAAACCGATACAAGAAAAAGGCATGAATTCATCGATTAAATTTTTGATTGCTTTCTGGAGGTAAAACCCTAATTCATGAATAAGAGGAAAGAGGAACAACTTGGAAAGAAAAAGGATATATACAGGGAACTTTTATATCGTGTTTATTTAATTTTGGGCCCATCCTTTTGTAATCAATTTAAGGCTATAAAAATTAAGGTTTAGTTTTTTACTTTATTGCAATTTACCTTTTAATTATAAAACTCTACTTTTTAACTAGGAACGAACCATAGGGCGTAGTTTGGGAAATTATAAATTTGGGGATAGAGTTGAGGCAAGGTTTGGAACGTAGGGTTTGAACAATCTGGCAAGCGATAGTCGTAAGTTTACAGGTTCTGTAAATGGTTGATTGTTTAATTCTAGTAGATACCTTGGGAGAAACAATACGTGGTTTTTGCTGAAGTTAGGTAAAATAGTGTGTCGTTTTCATTTTCATATTTACTCTGTTATTATCCGTGATGTAATTTTATTATTATATGAATTTATTGTAAACCCTATCCACCCCCTTTAAGGTTAACTCAATCCTAAAAGTGGTATTAGAGCTAGTAGTCAAATTCACTTTTTATTAACTTTGGCTAGTTTTAATAACGCTTTTTATAAAGGACAATCTATTGTTAGGCCACCCATACTTAACAGTACTGATTATTCATATTAGAAAAATAGAATGAATTTTTTTTAGATAATTTAGATGCATGAGATATAGTTAAAGATGGTTATAGTTTACATACAATAAATATAGATGAACATGAATTTCCTAAGCCAAAAGATAAGTAGGATGCAAATGATCTTAGTTTATATAGGTTAAGTGCAAAAGCTTTGAATTCTATTATTCGCGCATTAGACAAAATTGAATACAATCGTTTTTCTCACTGTGTGACTTTGTAGGAAATTTAGCATACGCTTAAAGTAACTCATAAAGGTACATCGCAGGTCAAGAAATCTCATCAAGCCAAGCTCAGCAATTAATACGAAAACTTCATGATGACAAAAGACAAGAACATAAAGGATATGTATGGACGATTTTCAAATATAGTGTTCAAATCCAAAATGTTAGGAAAAGCATACACGGAATTGGAGATGGTTTGAAAAATTCTAAGAGTCCTCCCGACGAGTTTTCAAGTGAAAGTAATTGCAATTCAGTAATCCAAAGACTTGAAATAGTTTACATTTGGGAAATTAATACGAAATCTCATCACTAATGAGATGGAACCGAAGGTCAGAGAGGAACATAAAAGCAGAGACTCAAAAAAGAAATCAATTTGTCTAAAAGGTACAATCGATAGTGATGATGAAGATGCTGCAACTGAGCTAGCACTATCGATGAAGTGATTCAAAAAGTGGACTTGAAAGCATGGAAATCCAACAATAAACTAACGAATAAAATCCAGTATTTCCAAAGTTTTGAATTATTCTGATGAAGAAATTATGTACCATAGATGTAAGAAGCAGGTCACATCAAGCCAAACTATCCATGTGTAACATCCCCTATCTTAAAGCCTGAAGTTAAGCGCTACAGATGTTATAGTCATCCATAGTAGTAACATCCTTTGACAAAATATGGCAATGTTAATGGTATCCATGGTATCAGAAGCACATATGAATAAAATCACAGATTTCAAATACAACAATCTGATTACATCACAAAACAATACTTCATATTCAATTACATAATCCCAAAATGATTACTTGGTTTGAACAAATACGATCATTACAAATTATGCCAAGAGCGACATATGAGGATACCCTTTTGGATGATCAGAGTACTAAATAGATATATTAGTCATAAATACATCACAATGGAAATATACAATATAGCTCCCACATAGCTAGCTTTGTCTCATGTGCGTCTTCGTAAGCTTATTCATCTCACCTACTAAACCTAAAAAGTCCTTTACTCTGAATCTACTCAAATTAATTTTAAGCACCCGGGAATTCAAGGAGAAAACATAAACTTCTAGTCAGACATAATTCCTGGTGTGAATAATTTTATTGCATCTCGGTTTAGTGATAAGTGAGACCAGCCGCTTAGCGGAACGGGTTTTCCCTCACTAATATCCCTTTAAAAGCATATTTTTTGCAAATCAAAGTCCTACACTCAAACTGATTATAATAATAATGATAAACACATATATGCATAAAAATTCGAAAATCAATGGACTATCTATCCACACTATAGTTTTTACCAGCTAACTATTAACCATTGGCAGACTACAGCCTACTAGACATAATCAATAGCCTAACTTCTATTAGACACGCTACTGGGCTATCTACCCTAACTATCTTCTTCTAGGGTCAACAGATCCTAATGGTTTTGTGGCTCACCACTAACCTATCTTTAATCCATATATTCATTTCTGTGTGTAACGTTATTTTAGTCTCATCTGTGACAAAGCCCTACACATTATAATTTTAGACTTATTTAAGCTAGGGGCTATTAGCTAAAGTAGGACGCAACCCTACACAAATCTCATCTGGTTTTCTAATATTTGAGTCATAAACTTAAGGACGCTGCCCTATTCAAATTTCATTTCCTTATAAAAAAATCTTTGTACATGATTTACCCCTGAAATCATATCTTTATAAACTAACGAAATCATATACTTTACTTTACTCAAAACACTTTTGCCATGATGTATACTTTACACCAACAGTGTTGATGAAATCTTATCAATGGGATTATCTGTCCCTTTAAAGTAAGTTAAACCCTTTTCAACTTAAAAGACTTTAGGCTATGAAGCCAAAGTAAAATCTTCGAAATCTTTGTTTAAAAAACCTTAGACAACACCTTTCGAAATCATTGAGAAGATCCCTTTCGAAAGCTTTACTAAGACTTTAGACATCCTCTTTCAAAACCATTTAAACTCGTCTTTTGAAGGCATTGGAAACCCACCATTCAAACACTTAAAATTAGCCTTTCGAAAACATTGGGGATCTCCCCTTTGAAACACATATTATACACCTTGCGAAAGCATTGGGTTCAAGAAAAGGATCGTGGAAACATTGCTTCGAAAACTATAATAATTACTCCTTTCGAAACCATTTTGAAAACAACTACAGGAACCTTCAAAAAAATTGAGAAGGCAGCTTCAAAGTACAAAGACGAAAGCCCCCCTTTGAATTCATTGTGTTAAAGTTATAAAGAAAAGCGGCATTAACTAGTTCAAGAGTATAAACGAGGCAGCAACGGTTTCAAATGGGTTCAAAGCGACTATCCTTTCAAAAGCTTATTTAAAAAACTGAAATTACGGGAACTCTTTTAAAAGCTCTTCTCTAAAACAAAGGCAAGTGGATTGATTCAAAAGCTAATATAGTTGGTTTCAACCCCTTTGAAAGCGTCATTAATAAACAGATGTACTTCAAAGTTAATAAGAAGAGTTTCTACCCATTTGAAAGCAACATTTTGACACTCTCCCTTCCACCTTTCTCTAATGCACTACGTATCAATTTCTTGGTACCATGTGCACTGGTTTCGAACGGGTTCTTTAGCTGGGAAATGGCGTCGAAAGCAAACAGATGAAAGTGGCGAAGTAGTAAATCCAAGCAAAATTGGTTTTTAGCCTTTGAAAAATAATTCTTTTCTCCTACTTGCATTATTTGTCAATATGTAATTGGTTGCCTTTTCTTTATCAAAATCCTTTTCTAAAAGTGTTGCCGAATTAAGAATTTTTAATTAAAAACATTTTAACAAATAAGCCCTTCTCCTTAAATAATTTCATAACTATAATAAAATACATAGGAAAATTCCCCAAAAATCACCAAAATTTACTTTTAATATGTTTTCCAACATATCTAAATTCAGATCCAAAATGAGTATGAAATCGCCTTAAATAATTAAATCCAATATTGGCCATTTTCTCTCATAGAAAATTCATAATAAATCCACAATAACTTTGAAAATTATGAAAATTGAAATCCACTTCTAAAATAATGTTTTTGATCATATCTCAAAAATGCAAGTCATTTGGATGTCATTTAATTGGTTTTTGCAATTTAAAATTATCATAAAATCTATATAAAACAATATAAATCATCAATAAGCATATATATATATATATATATATATATAAACAAATATAACATAACTTATTATTTGCAAAATAATTCGACCATAATCATATATCCAAAACCGTAATCAAAATGAGATGTAAATCTATTATTCACCTTGGCTTGGTGTTTAGAAGGTTACTCTTTGGTTAATTACTCAAGCTTCCAACTTGATTCCTAGCCTATCTTTTTATGATTCTTCTTAATGGTGGCCGACCGAGCTTGCAAGGTTTTAGTTTTTTGTTTTGGAATGTTAAAATGAACAAGAGACGGGAGTTAGAAGGGTTTAGGGTGTAAGAACAAAGGCTATTCCTATTTTGCCCTTACTATATCCTCCTATTTATTTCTTTTCAATTCTCTTTTGCTTAAATATACGTTAGGGCACGCCTCCCTTATTAATTAACAAATCTCAATCCCTTAACTTCTACATTATTTCATTTAATTTATCTAATTAAATGTTCTAAATAATGTTAGTAAAAATTAGGGTCATTACACCATAGAATCGACTCAATAAAGCAAACAAACAAAAGAGAAGTAGTTTCACAGCCACTTAGGATGAGAGTGAAGAAGAAGAAGAGAACATTGAAAGTGAGAAAAAGGAGGAGAACTTGTGCTCAATGGCAGAATCAAGTGACAACGACGATGAACTTAGTGAGATATCAAAATTATCACATATTGATTTATTATTTTTATATCATGGGTTAAATGGAAGGAATGATAGACTCAAAGAAAAATATCATAAACTAGAATATAAGAAAAATAGTCTACAAGGCATAAATAATGAGTTAGAATCGATGATCGAAAACATTAAAAAATTTAACACAAAATGTGAAAAGTGTTATTCTTTAGAGGAAGAAATTAATAGGTCTAAGATTAAAATAGAAATCCTCAAAAATGAAAATTTGACTTTGAAAAACGAAGACGACACGAAAAGAGAAAATTCCATCAAAAGATGCACCTCGCTTTTAAATGAAAACAATGCTCTCAAAACTAAGGTTCAGCAACTTGAATCGATAATATGAAATTTTTCAAAAGGAGAAAAATCATTGTATATGTTATTAGGAATCAAACAATCATTGAAAATAGAAAAGGACTTGGATATGATAGAGTTGAATCAATTAAGAAAATAAATTGTGATAACGTCAAATTTCTCAAAGATTTTTCAAAGTGTTTAATTTATGGAAAATGTGGACATAACCATAACAAATGTTGGAATAGAACAAAAACAAAATAATTAAACGAATTTGGGTTCCAAAAGGTACAAATGCAAATTCTCTTAAATTTAAACAAGTTTGGGTTCCCAAAGGTATAATTGTAAGTGCTAACGTTTTGTAAATTAGTCGAATTTGGGTACCAAAGGGTACAAACGAAAATAAGATTGGTCCTATACCCTTGTCAGACCACTCGCTTCCTCTAACATTTAGGTACAAAAATGGGCTAAGGAACAACTATGATAGCTTCGATTATTTTATATATGGTTGAAGAGTAATAATTCCAATGTTCCTTAGTCTAGAAAAAAGAGGCAAAGATATATATTCTTTGACAAAAAATGTTGAACCAGAGCCCAACATCGAAAATAAGTAAATGTATGATTTATAAACCTTATTTTTTTTTCTTATTTTTAATTCTACATTTTTTGTTGATGTTGATGTGGTTTAATTATCATATCTTGAGCTCGTTGCTCCAAATTGAAAAACTCAAGATGATCTGAAAAATAAATAGAAAGTTCTATATATTTTATTTTATACGTTTTTCCAAAATTCGAACTTAAACCATTGAAAAACCGCAAACCATCCGGAACATTGTTTGAAAACTGTTTCATAATTTCTTAACATGGCTGTAGTAATTCGGTTATAACATGAATATCTTTACTCCTAATCAACTATTCGAGTTTTTGTCGATTCATTTTGTAATTTCTTGAAAACAGCAACTATTTCAGTACATTACTTGAAAAGTATCTTCGATTTATGCAAATAAGTTATGGTATTTTGGATATAACTTTGGAGCGATTCAATTACTTGACTTTAAACCAATTTTGAAGAGTATAAATTCTGAATATCTAAAACTATCATGTTTTATGCTGAATTAAATTATGAACTTAAAGATTTCAAATAGTGGTAACCAAACTTTCAAAACAAAAATGTCAATTGCTTTGGTACGACAATTAACTTTCATTGCCCATTAAGAACGACTGACGGTTCAGTGGTTGGATAATTTTAACTATGCATGTCTTTACTTTGTACAAATGTTTTTCCTGAAATTTTTTGAACCAATTCGAGTGATATTGAGGAGTACACTGTTTGCTTATTTAATAATATATCACATTGGGCAACTAGAATACAAGTGGTATTATGTATAGAGTAAAACACTTTATTGACGTCATATTTGCATTTTCAAATGATTCTAAAATTAGCAAACATTATTTTACAAAACCCATTGTAAAAAATAGTTTTTATAATTTTTTTTGATCTAAACCTTTTCGAATAAATCAAATTTTTACCTTGATTTCCTTGAATAAAAATACTGTTGTTTGCCGTGGTAAGGGATTTGCTCTAGAAAAGTGGTTGTTGATTGCTTGAACCTTTTGAATTCATCAAAATTTACTAATAGAGATTTAAAAAGTGATGGATATTGATTAAATAATACTTCATAGCTGGAGGAAATATATGTTAAAAGTTCAATGAAAATAGAACAAATTTTATAATATTTTTAAAATTAGTATATATTCCATGATGTTTTCTATCACTATCATTCTTCTTGTAATGCACACACCAAAATTTAATGTAGTGTTTGGAAGTTGGTATTTTAAAACAAAGAATTATATTTTTAAGTGTAATTTATAATTCCATCGCAGAGTATTCACTCTCTTTAAAGTCCTCAGGGTTATGTATGGATAAATAACATTAATCTCTAGATTCGTGCTTCCATTCTCATGTAAAAGTCCTCATAGTTTTGTATGAACGAAACACGTATACAAGAGAGGGATAAATACTCCAGTAGTTTCTAACCTCATTTAAAAGTCCTCACTGTTATGCATGGTTAGAGAATGCTTGACATTCTTTTAAGTAACTACCAACCTTATTTAAAAGTCCTAACGGTTATTCATGGTTTGCATGGTCAGAAAGTGCTTAACATTTTTTGTATAATATTTAAAAGAGTAGTTTACAAATTTTCCTTTATTATAAATACCACAATGTTGTCATAATATAAATTTCTCCTAAACCATAACTTAATTGTCACTCTAAAGTGTAATTTACGTCTACTAAGTAAAATATTATGATTTTTGTTCAATTAATTATAATTTTCAATATATACTTCTCTCTATATGATTTATAGTTTTAATCAAATTTCATCATTATTTCAACTATTATTATTTTGATGATAACAAAAGGGGGGAGAGAGTTTAAGATTTTATGGTAGAGTAATAACCTTACTGATATTCAAGAGTTCTTTTTATTTTTCAATGGTTGTTTTTGCAATTAGTTTGAAAATCTTTTGTTAATACCATAGGTATAGATTTTGATGACAATAACTATATAAATATTACTACTCATGAATCTTTAAGTTATGCAGTGCTTCTAGATATCCTATGGAGACACTTACAGAGATAGACAAGACTTAGTAGAAGAAAATGAATTATATACGAAGATTAATCAGAGCAATCGGAAGAACAAACTGATTGAAGGAGAATGCTATAACGACAAAGGTATATGAAGTGATGATCAGTTGGTTAAACCTTAGAATCTCTTACTAAAGATCCCATGATAATTATACTTAAAGATCATCAATCGTTGACCTAAACTGAATCACATTGCATACTAAATAAGATGTACTTTAGAAATCTAAAATTTGTAACAATTATTGGTGTTGCTATATCTCTCTGAAAATCACCTATACATTGACATATGGTCTCCTAATATGTTGACATACTTCCCGTTTATCAGTTTTTAAAAATACAAATTAAGCAATTTCCCAACCATCTCTACACCAAAAGACACGTCTCTTTAACCACTATTTAAAGCCTCTGGAAAATGAATTTTCCAATCAATTCTCTCCTCTTTCTCATACTCTTTCTCTTCCATACTTTTGTAAGAAAATTTCATTACGTGCTCTTCCATTCTCTTTGCAAATCGATATGATTTCACTCCAACTCTTCACTGATTTGCAAACCACACAATATCATAGAGTTTCTATTTGAATTCATATTATTCTCTCTTTGATTTCATCCTATTTCTCAAAGAATTCAAAAACATATTGTCATTGGAGGTTTATAGGATAATTTTACCGAATCTGCTGAAGATTCGACAAATTGCCATACTCTAATTTTGTTTATATAGAAAAGAATGTGTTCTTCTTGTAGACTGTGAAATCAAGAGCATGTTCTTATAGCCTGATAAATCAAGAAGGTGCATCTTGTAGCCCATGAAATAATGATTATAAAGGTATTTTTGCTACCCGTTGAAAGCATGTGTTTATATTGACATTCTGCATGGTGTAGTGCAGAACTGGATGTAGGATTGGTTAACCTGAACCATCCTGGTGTTACTTACTTTACTGCGTTTTACTTTATTACTTACTTATTTTTGTTTTCAATTTGAATAGATATAGTGTTAAATTCATAAGTTAGTTTTATAGATTTAAAATACACACTTCATCCCTCTATTGTTTAAATTGCCTTAAGATACATTCCACATTGATATAGATAAAGCCCAATTTTAACATATGGTATCAGAGCACTGGTTTTCAAAAATTCGTAACATGATTTTCAAAAAGTGTAAATGGCTAATAACATTAGTAACACTTTTGCAGAAGGACAATCTACTACTAGATCCCTTCTATTCGATGGTAGCATTTATGCGTACTAGGCCTATAGGATGAAAATTTATCTACAGTCTAATGGTTTGGATATTTTGAATATTACATAGAGTGAGTACACTGAACCCCACGCTAAGTACTCAACTTAGACACTAGACCAAAAGACATGAGCACTTATTAACTCAAAGGCCATGAACATTTTATTTTGTGCCTTAGATAAAAATGAATTTAATCGAGTTTCCATTTGTAAGTCTGCATATGAAATTTAGATAACATTACAAGTCACACATAAGGGTACTATTAAAGTAAAACAAACTAAGATGTCTATGCTAACCAACCAATTTCAACTTTTTAAAATGAAACCAAATGAGTCTATCTTTGATATGTATTCTAAATTTTAGGATATATTACATGCATTAATATCATTAGGAAAAATGTCATAGAAGAGGACCAAGTCAGAAAGATCTTGAATTCACTTTCTAGTGAATGGGATCAGAAGACCCCGACAATCGAAGAATCCACTGATATTTGTACTACGAAAATAGAAATTTTAATTACTAATTTAATGTCTTATGAAGTGAGGTTGCAGGTTAGAAAAGAGACTCAAGAAAATCAAAAGGAACCATTGGCACTTAATGCTACAAACAACAACCATGAGCCAGAAGTTGATGATGGTGATAAGGAAATCGATTCATGACCAGGAATTTCAAGAAATTCTTAAAATATAGGAAAATGAACAAACTTCGAAAAATAAACAACTATAATTTCAAAAATGAAAATGTCGTTAAGTGTTTCGAATGTGATAAACCTGGTCATTTGAAAAGAGATTGTTCGAATCTGAAGAAATCGAAGTACTCCTCAAACACTTTCAATAAGAAGAGGAAACGGGCTTTTAATGCAACATAGGATGATTCAAATATATCATCAAGTGATAGTGATTCATAAAAATAAAATGCCAACATGTGCTTCATGGCAAAGGATGACCAAATATGGAATTTTAATAAAGAAACTACTAATGTCTTATATGATATGTATAAGGTGTATAAAATGCTTAGAAAAGAGTACAAGAATAGTTTAACAGAGTTAGATAGATTAAAAACGTTTAATGAAATGTTAACAGAAGAAAAACAAGGTCTAAGAGACAAAATCGAAAGACTTAATGGACGTAATGATGAAAAGGATTTAACATTTGAATATTTTTAAAAACTAAAAAGTGAAATGAATTTTTAAAATAAGAAAATCTTTCAGTAAAGTCAGAGATTGCTGGTCTGAATGAAAAAATAACTTCTCTGGACAATGTTATTCTTAACTGTAATAAGGATTTTGATAGAATGAAAACTGATACTGATAAATTAAATAACGGAAATGATAATCTAGAAAATTTATTATCTGCTTCTAAGCCCACTAACAATAAACATGGACTTGGATACACCCCTATGCTCAAATCAAATAAAAATAGGACTCAAGGTACTAAATTTGTTAAGGGTACCATGTTCAAATCAAAACCTAGGAAATTAAAGTTTAAATCCTCAAGTAAGTTCATTAATTTATGGTTTCCTAGAAGGTTGGACAATAATGAAAAAGTAAAATATATTGATAATTTTACTAATAATATTCTTTTATCAAAACTCTTCATAGGTTTGGCTTCCCAAAACATAACCCCACGGACCCGAAAATAAAAGAGGGTACCGATGCATGTATTTTTTTTTAAGGTATCAAATAGTGCGGACAATGGATGTCCAAAACATATAATACATAGAAACTGGGCAAGTAATATACGAATACATTGAGATGGATATAATTCAAAAGGATATGTTATTGGCATCAGCAAAATCGGTAACTCTAAAATTGCTGTTATTTATGTTTACTTCATGCTTTGTATTGATTTTGATTCCCCTCGTGATTTCTGTTTATATAAATTCATCTCTATATATAAAATCTATACATATTATCTCATTGTGCTTAAGCAATTCCGTTTTGCCCCTGTTGATGACAAGGGGGGAGAAAAATATGTGTGTGTGTGTATTTATACTAGGCAAAATGATAAGGGCATATACTTAGTAGAAGCCAAATATATAATTATTTTTTTGAGAAAATGAGTGATCCTCGCAAGGAGAAGAGCACTCATCTAATTTTATTCTGCACTAAAGAAAGAGTTGCCAACCAGCCTGGTAGGTAGCCAACCCCCCTACAAATACGACAAAGTAAAAGAAAAAACCTACCCAAAAACCTATGTAAAATAGGGTCCAAAATAAAATAAAATATGCAATCAAAAACAAAATACTCTAAACTTTTAAATTAGCAGAAACTCTCTAATCCAAAACCAACATCTGCAGCTGCTAAGAATAAACTACACGGAGAATGTAAGTTGAATATATACACATATACCTAAGTATATTTTATATAAATGCAAAGTGAACTACACTACCTAATAATAAAGAGCATATAGCTTACAACATTTATAATAATGATAAGAAATGATATCATAATACTAACACTAATAGTATTACCTATCTAGTAAAACACCATAACAGACTAAATGATAAGTATGGATAATATTTATATAGCAGCGAACTACCAATATGATAATATACTAATATATACTTTTACCTATATAGTAAAATACTATAAAATAAAACTCAACCATATCCCATAGTACAAAAAATTACATAAAATCAAAGCAATCCTATATAAACTAAAAAAAACTGGTAAAAGAAAATGCCATAACGTGACAAAACAAACTCAATTTGTGTTTAGTTAATCACAACTAAAAAATAAAACTGATATAAACAAATAACAACCAAACTTGGCATAAGATACAAAAGGTTCAACAACCTATGCTACTCCTAAACTATTTTAAGCCCAGTGCATTGATAAAAAGATTGCGTGCCCTGTAGAATATAAACAGGGTCTTACATTTATACACAGTTGAGTAGTGTCAATGATAATACGATCCTATGAATGAAATCTACAAAGCTCCTCAAATCAGATCCCTGAAACAAGAAGCAACACATCAGTAAGAGAAAAGTTATAACGACCCATAAATTTTAATGGTTTTAATAATGTAATTAAACTGAATTTTTGTGAAATTTTAAACAATAAAATTCGAAAATCAATATTTGTTTTGTTCGAATCCATCAGGTTCCACATACTTCGAATCGATTGAGTTCGAATCGACCAGTAACATGATATCGGTCTGTTCGAATCGACTGGTTTTGAATCGATCAAATAGACGTTGCCTCACTCCGTTCGAATCCATCGAAGGACCACGGTTCGTATCCATCAGGTCTTCGCATCGACGGACTTCGTATCGATCAAACTTCGGCTAGAGTGTCTTATTCGAATCCATCGGCATGGCTCCTTGTTCAAATCCATCCGTATGTTGTCTCCTTCGTAACGATCACCTAACATCAACTTCGCATCCATCAGAGATTCACTGCTTCATCTCCATCACAAGACTATGTTCGAATCCATGAGCAGAGGCTTGTTCGTATCCATCAGGTCAACGAGCCTAGGTGACGTGTCATCCCTCGATACGAACAAGGCGAGATTTATGGAGTCGATACGGTCAACTCGGAGTAAAGACCGGATCGAGGCGAAGTATGCATGCCACATCATCATGAGACCATGTGAGGTAATCGAGTGGAAGAGATCGTTTCGAAGTGATGGGTTCGAAACAAACAGCCAACCGAAACATACCAACTCGTATCGATCATATCTCCTAAACCACAAGTTCAAATGCTATGAAATTTTCACAGCATCTCCCATGTAAGGTAAAGAATGTTCCTGCCATGTTTTAGCTCAATTGGATCATTTTTTGATGGATACAAAATCATTTCGTATCGATCGCAGATCGAGTCGAAACTTGGTGGGGTTCGTCGCGTGGGCCCACTCACGTGCCAGAAAAAGTCCCCCGAAGTTTAAGAGCGATCTGAGCCTCCTACGCCTATAAATAGCACCCCGAAGCCTTAAGAAAGGGGATCTTTTGGCCATTCGACGTCCGGACTCTTCCAGATTCAATTCTACGTCTTTCTATCACCATTGTAATCAAGTATCAAAGTTATAACTTGTTGTAATCTGCTGTAACGGATTGAAATCATCAAGTGGATCAATAAAGTCATAAACTTCAGAGTGGACGTAGGCAAGATCGCCGAACGACTATAAATCTTATGTCTGTGATTGTTATTTTTGAATTGTTGTGCTTGATATTGCTTAGATCTGATATATGTGTTGAATATTGCTGATTTATATTCATATATAGGTGCTTTCACGATATTGGGGTTTGTGACCAATTTTGGTGCAAACAAGTGCCCTTCAACCTTACATGATGGAAATTTGCCTTCTATTTCATCGATAATAAAAAACCTGTCTAATAAAGCCATAGATGAAAATCTTCTCTATTATTTAACCAAGTAAATTGTCTATTACTTAATTTTATTTCTAAAGTACAACTAATAATAATAAAACTAATTATGTATCATCTCTTAAATATTTATATGATTTTGATCATTAAAAAGGGAAAGCTTGGTAATATCCTAGATATCGATTTTGTCGAAAATAACCATATAAATATAAATACTAATGAATCTCGAGTTGTGCAGTACTTCTAGATATATTCTTGATACATTTACAGAGATAAACAAGAATTCAAGGGAAGAAAATGAATTATATATGAAGATTAGCTAGAGCAAATGGAAGAACAAACTGATTGAAGGAGAATTCTATAATGATAGAGGTATATGAAATAATGATTAGTGGGTTGAACCTGAGAATATCTTGTTAAAGACCCCATGGCTATTATAGTTGAAGATCATTAATCATTGACCTCAATCGAATCACATTGCATACTAATAAGAGGTACTTTGGAAATTTGAATTTTACAACACTTATTGGTGTTGCCTTTTCTCTCTAAAAATCACCTATATTTCGACATATGGTCTCCTAGTATGTCGATATACTTACCATTAGTCAGTTTTTTAAAATTCAAGTCAAGGGTTTTTTCTGCTACCTCTTCACCAAAAGACATGTCTCTTTAACCATAATTTAAAACCTATGGAAAATGAATTTTCTAATCATTTCTCTCCTCTTTCTAATACTCTTTCTCTTCCATACTTTTTGTAACAAAAATTAATTGCATACTCTTTCATTTTCTTTGCAAATCGATACTATTTCACTCTAATTATTTATCGATTTGCAAATTACATAATATCAGAGAGTTTCTACTTAAATTCATATCATTCTTTCTCTAATTTCATCATATTCCTCAAAGAATTTAAAGATATATGTTCATTGGAGGCCTATAGGACCATTGTACCAAATTTGCAAGAATTTGCATTGAAGATACGATTACTTACCATGCTCTATTATTGTTTGTATAGAGAAGAAAGGCGTTAGATTGTGAAATTAAGAGTGTGTTCTTGTAACCCGATAAATCAAGAAGTGTACCTTGTAGCCATGAAATCAAGATTGTAAAGGTGTTCTTGCCACCCATGGAAAGCAAGCGATTATAGTGAAAGTCTGCACGGTGCAGTGCAGGACTGGATGTAGTATTGGTTAATCCGAATCAAAATAAAAATTCAGGTGTTATTCACTGTACTACATTTTGCTTTATTACTTACTTATTTCTGTTTGCAATTTGAATACATATATTGTTAAATTTATAAGTTAATTTTATAGATTTGAAATAAACACTTCATCCCCTTTGGTGTTTAAACAGCCTTAAGATTGATTCCGCATTGATATAGACAAAGCCCATATTTAACTTCTTCTTTTTTCATTTTTTATTGCATGCATCTGTGTAAGTGGAGTCCGGTTGAAGGGGGAGTATGTAAATATAGGGAGCTTGACCATAATGCATCAAACATATTTGCTAGGCACAAAATCTTAATATATATTTGTCATCACAAAAAAAGGAGATTGTATAATATAATAGTTTATGATTTTTGGTTGATGATATTAAACATATATATTTCTAAATGTGTATAATTCAGTACTATTGCAAAACCACAGATAGAAGTAAACTAATGACATTTTATTTCAACAAACACTTTATTTTAATACAATTTGAAATTGTACACAATATAGCTTCCACTATATTTTTCACATTCATATACAACACTATTTTACATTGTCATATACAACATTATTTTCACTCTCAAATACGATCGCTCTCACATCACTTAATTACTCTCTCGAATTCAATCTTTTTACCTACTTGCTTCATCTGTTTTTCTCTAATTATCTGCTTTGGCTATCAAATAACAACGTAGTAAAAAGCAAAAAAAGGATTGAAGCTAAAAAATATAAATAGTTTTTGAACTCGACAATTGCCTCGGTCTATTGGTTTTTTTTTTATATTTTTAAAAAGGCACCAAAAGTATCAATAATGTGCTCGAGCAACCTAAGATATGCACATCGTATCACTGTACATGTTGTAATACCAAGAAAATACACAAAACACACATGCACCATTCAATTTCAAGGACAAAATCAAGGTTAAACCCAAAGGCTTAACACAGACAGTGCAAAGCCAAGCTAAATAGCTCAGCACAAGCACAAGTGCATATAATACACTGGTACAGCAACCAAAACAAATCAGTCGGAAAGAGGTAGGCTAAATACAAGCATACACAAAGGTGCACAAACATACAAACATGCACAGAAACATCAAAACTGCATAGCAAAAACAAAAGCTCAAAGTATCAAGTACACGAACATGCACAAAAATATGCAAATGAATAAAGTACACAATGTTGTATTCGGAATATCAAGTTAGCAAGTTCAACAAATCATAAAGCTATGCATAGTGTAATAGCAAACTTGTGCAACAACATATACAAGAGCAGTCAAAATACAAGTACACATAGAAGTGAATGCATGCACCAAAAAATGCAAGGTCGACACAAGGAAGAAACATGAAAGTGCACATCAGGCATGCACAACCTAAATAGGGTCGACCAGCAAACAAATGCACATCAAGAACACAAATATTCAAGTACAAGGTACACATAGGTAAGAAAAAGGTCGTGCATGCAAAAGATTCAGAATAGAATAGCAAAAGGACAACAGGGGAGCATACAAGCACATGAAAATCTACTCATACCAGCTCACACATACACACAAACTAGTTCAGGCAAATGAAGACCAATTACAAGTGCACAAAAGACAAATACTCGGGTGAAAATCAGTAACCACAAAACAACTAAGGCAATGGTGCACAACAGAAAAGCAAGTATAAGTGAAGATGCACAAAACAGTCATAAAACAACAAAGAAAGAAAAATATATTCGCATGTTGAAATATTCAACCATAATAAAATATATTCGAAATATATGGAATTAGAAGTTTTGAAATATATTAAAGAATTGAAAATGTCAGAGAACAAAAATTTATGTGCAAGGAAATCAACAACCGAGATTCAATGTTGAAATTTTCAAATCGAAAATCAAAATAAATATATTCAAAATATAGGGAATCGATCCCTATACAAACCAAATCATCATTAGCAATTCTGCATCGAGTTCGAATTAGCTTAAAAACCCAAATCGGAAAAATCATACCAAATCATTCCAAAATGAGACATCGAAAAACTTGGCCAAAGAGAGCGATCAAATTAATTTGGTAAGGCAACTCAATAAAATGAGACAAGAAGAAGGCGTGAATTCACCGATTAAATTTTCGATCGCCTATGGAGATGAAACCCTAATTCATGAATGAAGAGGAAAGAGGAATGACCTGGAACGAAAAAGGATACGGGCTAAGATAGTATTATATTGTGTTTATTTATTTTTGGGCTCGTACTTTTGTAATTAATTTAAGGATTAAAAATTAGGGTTTAGTTTTTTCTTCTATTATGATTTACCTCTTAATTATAAAACTCTAGATTTTAACTAGGATCGAACTACGGGGTGTAGTTTGAAAAATTCTCAACTCAAGTATAGAGTTGAGGTTAGGTTTATAGGGTAAGGTTAGAACAATTAGGTTAGCGATAGTCGCAAGTTTACAAAGTCTGTAAGTGGCCGATTGTTTTTTCTAGTAGAAACCTTAAGGGCAATAGTAGGCAAGTTTTTCTGAAGCTGGGTAAAATTATGTGTCGCTTTTATTTCTGCGTTTGCTATATTATTATCCATGCTACAATTTTTGTTATTTTATGAACTTATTATAAACCCTCTTCTCCCCCTTTATGGTTAATTTGATCCTACATACCTTGGTGATGGTCGTTTAAGCTATCATATATCCCAAGAAATCTTGGTGAAGATGCAAGACCTTGGTGATTGTCATTGTGATTTCTTTGAATACTATAATAAGGAAACTATAACAAGAAAACTGTAAACCATATATAAACCAGCATATTTTTATATATGCTTACCCACACCAAAGCAACAGAGGGCTAAGGCGTGAGATGGCTGATAGGCTAAAGAAGGGAGGAGGGTTCTTCTCGGTAGTGTGGGAAAGGAAATGAGGCAGGCTGTGGCTATCTCTTGACGGCTGGAGGAAGGGAGAAGGAAGGTAGAGACGGGGAAGGTGAGCACATGGGTGTCTCGGCCATGTAGAGGGGAGATGGAAGGCCGAGGTGGTCGGAGGAGGGAGAGAAAATGTGAGAAAAAGGGGCGAACGCAATCAGGTATTGGGGTGGGAAGAGGAACGACCATGAAAGGGAAGGGTGGAGGGGATTGGTACAGAGGCGAATGGTTCAATCAAAATGGAAGCTAGCATTTTTTTTTCTTTCCAAAGGTAGAAACGAAAGCGGTAGAGAAGGAAAGCGGACAGGCATAAACGAATTATAGCAACTTTGAATTGTACGTTATTTACTTTTATAAAGGTAGAGAAAGGAAAGGACGTAGCAACGAACCAATAAATATATTATTCAAACCGGTGGAAAGGAAAAGGTTGAAAATAAATTTTGGATATATAAAAGGCTAGTGGCTATAGGGCTACACGGTTAGCAATGAATAGTCACGAGAAATTTAAAAGCCAGAATTTCGAAACCGGTACGGGAATCGTTCCGTAGATTCTACCGTTTTCTGGACTCCAAAACACACAAACAAATATGCTACAGAGATCAGCATGACGAGATGATCAAAACGGTACACAGATATAAGTGGTACGATCATCCTATTAAAAGTCAATAATCGGTACCAGAAATGTTGTTAAAATGTCGAAAATAAGATAAACAATGCAATAGCACTCCAAATTTGAAGAAAAAAAATATGATGTCTAACTTAGAAGATGATTAACAAATTTATTATATAAAAATATTCAGGTTAGGAAAACATTTTATTATCATCAATTTTTAACAGATTTGAATTTAAATAAAACTACACAATAAAATAACTTCCATATTTCTAGATGAAAATTTACCATTTGCTATGTTTAATTAGACGTATTCCAAATTCTAAATTTTTATTTCAAAATTCAATTACTTAAAAATTCACAAAAATTCACTTAGATATATATATTATTAAAACCATTAAAATTTTACGGGTCGTTACATGTAGTATTATATTTCGTGCAAATTATAACAAGCCCATAAATAGATATTGGGATTTACATCGCAACAGACACATTAGCTCATTTTATATGTATTGTATGTTATCCAAATATGTGCATATACTTATAACTATAAATATATAAGTTTGTATGTGTATATATATGTTTTTTATATAAAATATTGTGTGTGTGTATTATTATAAATGACATTTGAACATGTATGTGTAAATATGAAATCAGATATATATTTATGTAAATAAATTATTTTACTTATATATATATGTATATAAACATACACGTTTGAATTAAAATAAAATAATTATATAAATATGCATAAATATAAATAAAGTAATATATGTAAATTTGTATTATAATAAAATATAAATATATATATTTAAAAAATATTTTTATTATTTTATTTTTAGTTAAAATTATATAAAGATCTGAATTTATTATAATATACTTAATATATTAATATATTTTTTTTGCAAATGATATATTAATATATATATATATATATATATATATATGTCTATGTGTATATATATATTACGCACTAATTGGTCAATTTGTAATTTATTAAATAATATTAAAGAGTTATGTATTAAAATTTTAAATTTTAAATTGTTAGAAAATCCAGAATGATATTTGAAGGGTTGCAAAATAATTTCAAATTTTTTAGATAAAAAATTATATTTTTAATTAATTAATTACTAAACAAGCAATTTTTAATTTAATTTTTAAAAATATAATAAAGGCAAAAAAATTGAATTTTTTTCCAAGTGCATTTGATATGGTAAATTAATTTAAAAGATATAAAATTGAAGAAGTTATATGTTTTATATGAATTTATTAAAACCTATAGTAATTAAATAATAAAAAATATAATAATAGAAAAAAAATTATTTTCGATTGCTAAAATTCATAATAGATACAAAAATATGTTATAAAATTATCAAATCAATTTTATATATATACACACACTTTAATATAAATTGTGTAGATGCATTGATTTATATATTAATGTATATATGTATTAATTAATATAAATTAAAACAAAATACTTTTATTTAGCATAGACATTAGATTATTAATAAAATATGAGCATGTATGAGTACATTAAATTTATGCACATAGCCAATCATTATTGTGACAATAACATTATCTACATCAATTTCATCTAATTAACTAAACAATAATGACCCACACACATAAGGATACATGGGCAATAAATTAGTTTACCATAATTATATGTATATTATATAAATAAATGGTTACAAAGGGTAGATGCCTTCAAGTCCGTTTTGAAAGGATTCCTCTTCCTTTGAAATCATTGATTCGTCAGATTGCTAGTCTTGAATCACGGACTTTTACCCTATCAAATAGCCTTGGATTTAAAATGAATTTGATTCACGAATCTTCAGGGTTTTTAAAGGGGAAGATTGGCTATAAAGATGATTATGGAGGTGGACAAAAAGTCTAATACAAATTAGGTTTTTAAGATGATTATATATAGGTTGAATAAGAGAGAAACTAAGAACTCTTTCTCACTTAATCTCAACCATCCATTTCAAAACCCCCCTTTCCTCCTTTTAGCCGCCCATATGCTATATTATCGCAGCCAAACTAGGCGTATAACAATATGGGCAAATAGGTTGTTTTCCAAATTAAACATGTTTAATTAAATCCAATTTAACTTTTTATCGATATCTCATATTGTTCAATATATTTATAACTATTATATACATATATATATTTGTTTCACAAATCATATTCAGATCTTAAAATTAATATTTCATAAATATTAATCAATTAAATTAATTTATGACAATTAGAAATTAATTAAATCATTTGGTCTAAAGAGAATTCATCATTTTAGTTTTGTAACTCTTGGGTGTAAATTCGGTCAGCGATTAACACCGAACTATTCGAATGTTAACGTTCACATGTCGCTTATCATATGTTGTGACATTATGGTCATATTTATCATTGTTTCGGTAAAATCCAATTTTAGTTTAATATGTATTACCTGGTTTTCACATTTATTTACACCAACTAACTTTGTTTAAACTATATAACTTTTAGACTTGTGGATTTTGGTAATGGTCAAAATTCTAATATCTTCCATATTTAACTCTATAGTCCAAATATAAAGTCCTTGGTTCACTAATAAGAATTATCATTAACTAAAATATTCTGGTTAGAGACTTTTACTCTAAGTTGATTTGAGTTGAATCTGATACTAAACCCCATATAACTGAGGAGATGAATCCTCTCTTGAATAGTACTTCACTTTCAATACTTCCACTCAACCCAACTATAGTCATTCGATGAATGACGTATTATGATTTGACTATAATAAAAGCAGAGCTTTCATATTGAAGATCAACAGTATTCTTAAATCAAGAGTACTATGTAAATCAGTCACATCGATATTTCCTGTTTGACCTTATTTATATTGACCAACAAAAAACAATCGAGTGAGTCATAGTTATCCAATAACCATCAGTACGTGACCCCTTAAGCCCAACAGCTATGATTAATACACTTTCCAGTATTTGGAGAACATTACATACTCTAGTCTTGATATCCATCCTCGATACATTTTGACTAGAAACATTTAAAATGGTATATTTATTTCCATTGTCATAAATTACTCACGGTTGCAAAACACTTTGTAACTACTATAACAAAATGCACCATTTATGGATTTTCTATTAAATATACTTCTAATTAAATTAATTAATATAACATATTATACCAAGTATATAGTAGAAAGGAAAACACCTTTTATTTTAAACAAGATTGGTTACCAAGTTAAATATATGTACCAAATCACATAATTTCTCATAGGGCATACCCCTAACTCTATCAGTTTCCTGCTTGAACTTGGGGTCAGTCATGGAATCTTATTCCAACTTCTTTAATTGGTTTCCTTAAGACCAATTGGGTCTGCCCCTTAACGAACGGGTATACTATTATGTTTTAATCATCTACTTTGTCTATTAACTCTCTCTGATGCTGATAAACTACCTTTATCATGTGGAACAATTCGGAGTATGTCTTCCAACTTTAGTGATCTCTTAGTTCTATTGAACTATATAGTGACATTGTTATCATATAATAATGTTGTGGGATTCTCAACATTTGCAATTACTCTTCGCTCGGTTATATAGTGTGCATTCATTATATATATATGTGTGTGTGTGTGTGTGTATGCATATATTATATACATTGTTTTTGTCGTGGTGCTATTCAAGTCAATGAATCAACCACAATATCTTCTATTTGAAACATTTCCCACTTAAATATTCTTATCTTGAATTTATCATTAACATATTATTCTCAATATCACTTATGAAATTTGAGTCCGAACGCTCCTCCAAACTACCGTTACTGATATCAATTTGGATTTGATATTTGCTTCATGTATCAAATACCTACAAAAATCACGATCTTGTAGACAACATAGCTACGATAATTCCTATTGCCAATGCATAAGGAACTCATCCCACATGTTCTGTATTAAACAATTTAATAAGAAGCCTTTACATATCGATATAGGACATTTCCAATATCTTTTATACTCGCTATAAAAGACATCATTTATAATCCAAATTTGAGTATTAAAAAAACAAAGTTTAATTTTAATACAAGTACATTGTTAAAAATCAGCAATGTGTTGTTTACATTTATTTTAGAAATATCAATGTAGCTTTTAACGTTTTTCTTATAATACATGCTTCCTCTGCACATTGATTGAAAATCAAACTATTTGATATTTCTATCAAAATAGTTATTCAACTTTAAAGCTTATAAAATGATACTTTCATATCATTTCTTAGATCATATCTGAAAACTACAACCACTATAACGCTCCCACTAACTTTGAGACACCTCGGTTGTTATGTGCAAACAGTATACTCTAAATCATTATTTAGAATTTTCTATTTCAGCACATATGTACCGGAACACTAAGTCTTATCAAGCGATAATCTTGTGAGTAAATCCAAAATAACTTAAGTACATTAAATAATGAATCTATTATACTAATATCAACAATTGAAATTTACGAGGTTATTCTTATCAAAGTTTCTCATTAAATTGCAACTGCAATAGTCTCTTAACGACATAGTGGTGGTCGATGGATCACATCCCTTCGGATAAGACTACCAAAATCATATTTTGATAAATGTACTTGGAATCAATTCGTATTTGCACATCATACCGTACCATGGAGTCAATACTCTTAATAGCTTAATTGACAATTGAGGATTATCTATTCTCGACACTGATAAGAAACATATATCTTCGGTGTGCGAGAATACATATTAGACACTCCAGTGTGATGAGTTCATTTAGGTGGTTAATTTCATTTCATCCTATGTAATAAGCTCTATTTTTGGATCTTATTCACTTTCGTTTTACTATCAATAATTTCTCAAAGAAATTCCTTCACTATGAAGTTCGTATTTCTTTAAACAACAATTGTTTCTCAGTGGAATGGAACATGTATTCGTAAATAATTTATGAATTGCGTTTTATTTAAAACAGGGTTCTAGTTGACAAAACTTATGTTCAAAACATAAATATGTCATTTAATGATAGTTTTTCCTAAATTTCTTTTGGGGAGATTCATAAATATCCCTCACGAACAAATATTACGTGCAGATTTTTGACTCTACAACCCACCAACTCCTTGGGCTAGGATATGTTGGATTTTTTTTTAAATCCTTATCTTGTATGATTTTGTAAACTATTATTTAGATAAAATAATATTAATCATGTGTACTACTCTCAAGCACATGAATTTATAAAAGAAACTAAGTCAACTTTACTTACGATAAATCATACTTTATCCAACAAAATTCGGTCACTCCATATCGATACAACATTATGTATCAAATAAAGGAGTGATTTTTGAGACTGAATCTTTATTGATTTTTAGGTACGTTTAGAACCTTTTCCAATGTACTCACTCATTCGATCAAACCGTATCATTCCTATTTCATGTTAGATTATTTACTTCTGTTGTATATTATATGGGTTTACATAGACATACTACACATACATCAAATATACATTTTATAGTTGACACCGAAAAATAGTCACTATTTTATAAATAATGTGCAATAATTTTGATGCAATTAATAAGTGCTACATAGAATGCTCCCACTATATCCACCATTATTGTAATAGCGTACTAAATTCAAAAGTCCATCATTCCCTTAATATAGGTTATTTATTTCATATACTACAACTAGCATACAGTGGAGAGTTCTTTGATTAAATATCCTAACCTCAGAGAAATAAATCTCATAAAAATCAATTTTATATATGTAAATACTTTTTGAAATAGAAATCTTATTTCTTATGCCGGTATTAAACATCAATTATCATTACAATTCTCGTTTTCAATGTTTCTTTATAAAGTAGAAGTGACTATTCATTCTCTTCATCCAGACTGTACCTTAGACCACATCTACCTTTGTACATTCGGTTTCCTTTGTAAATTTTCAAACTATTCAAAAAATACCCTTACTACAACATCATAACGAGCTCTTTACAAAAGCACACTGGTCATCCTTAACATTTAAGAACATCAAATATGTTACACTTTATGTAAACTGATCAAACTGACATTTCAGCAATCAAATTTTTTGATTCATATTGTAGGTTTGGTCTTGAGTTACATTTAACACAATGCGTTCCATTTGTAATCAGTTAAATTAAATACTTGATCTGATAATATTGCTTATTGGCTTATTTCAAATGAACTAAATTCATCAAAGTATCATACATTACGAACTATGACCGCTCCTTATATAACAGTTATATGCGATAGTATGTGGATCAAATATATATAATCTTGTATTTATTTAAAGTACAAAGCTAATAGAATGCAATACACAGTCTAGACCAAATAAAGACGTAAGCGACCAAATTACGAACGTGTTAAGTAGTTGTAAAATTATGCAGTTGCATGGGTATGGAAACATTCACATGCAATAGTCATTCATTAGTAAGTATACCTCATACTCCTCACTTAATCTTAACCAATCATTTTAAAAACTCGCTTTCCTCGTTTTAGCCGCCCATATGCCCTATTATCCCAGCCAAACTAAGCCTATAACAACACGGCTAATAGCACATTTAACCAAAGTTAAATAAGTTTAATTCCAATTTAATTTGATATCAATATCTCACATCGTTCGATATATTTATAGCAATTATGTATATATAAATATTTATTTCTCAAATAATAGTAAGATCCTATAATTAATATTTCATAAAAATTAGTTAATTTAATTAATTTATAACAATTATAAACCAATTAAATTGTTAGTCTAAAGAAAATTCATCATTTCGGTTGTGTAACTCTTGGGTGTAAATTCGATCACCAGTTAACATCAAACTATTCAAATATTAGTGTTCACAAATCACTTAGCAGATGGTGTGATGTTATGGCCAAATTAATTAGTTACTAAGTTTAGGTAAAATCAAATTTTAATTTCATAAGCATTACCCAGTTTACACCAGCTGTTTTCGACAAAACCATATCACTTTTGGACATATGGATTTTTGTAATGGTCAAAATTACAGCATCGTCCATGTCTAACTCTATAGTCCAAACATAAAGTCCTTGTTTAACAACTCAGAATTTTTGATCTTCGAAAGTCGACATTAATACGTTTACTGTATTGTGTGCCGAGCAATCAAATGTTGGAAAACTCGATTGTTAAGGGAAAGGAAGAAGAAAGAAGATAAAAAGAAAGAAGAAATAAAGAAAACAAACAACACAGAATCTCATAGCGGAACGAATAATCTATAATATACAACAACTCCTAACACAAAGGCAAACTGTATTACATAATTATATAGAGATATCAATCAGAATATATAGACCTATTTCAGCCTAGAAAGTTGTAGCAACTTGTCCACACAATTGCTGATAAATACAACAATGAATATGGTGGAAAAATAATCATTTACGTGAATACGTCTCTGGATCCCTAGCTCGTCCCATGAAAACTCCAAAGCATTCCAACTAAATTTGTAATATGCTCGGTTTGACCTAAGCATTATAATAAGATAACACCTGTGTTAGTTTGGAAAACCAGCGTGAGAAATCACACTCAACTAGATTATAAAGTTATAAAAACCGTTGAAATCAAAAGTATCTCATATGACCACGCCGCATATAAACACAAATGGGTTTTTACCATACGATAACCAAAACATTTCATATGAAATTCTATGACATTATAATAGTGTCTAAGATACGAATACTTATTAACCTTACTAAAATTGTTACATTAATTAAATTATAACATAACAGATATACAACTAGAACTGCAAAGGCATGTATTGGAGAATTGATTCCATACAATGATTGGCCACTGGGATACCACCCGTCATGGTGCATCTCTAAATAAAATAACACTAAGGTCGAATCTATCGACTCTTGCCATCACAAAACCGGCCTAACCTTTACTTGGTAGTAATGAATATGATCACTCCTCCATTAATGGACCCCGAAGCATACAAATAAGAGATAATATCGAACTTTAGATAGCGATGATCATACCCTACTTGGGAGTGACCCACTTAGCCCTGCTGCATCTCCCATGTTTTAGCCATTCCCGGTTGATGAGGCTTGAGGCTATGTTTTACCTTTTATATAGCACTTTCCACTTGGAATGCCAACATTCATCCATACAAGTTCATTCTGGTTAAACGAAAGCTCTGTCTTCAAGTCCATCACTTTTAAGATGTCTTCAATTTGAAATGCTAGAGTTGGGTCGAAGTGCTTTTTGGATAACATATTCGATCCAATCTCTTCGAAACAACATTCAATAATTTAAAGTAAACTCAACCCTGGATCTTTAGGAAATAAAAGTCAAAGATAAGAGTGGATATCACCACCTAACTGTTAATGGATGGATTTCCTTATCATTCGTCCTAAGAGAGGGAAACGAGATTTATACATACAGTATAGCATCATCAGAGATGACTATGTCATATAACTCACGTGTTTCTTCTAGATATTTCCAAAGTTATGTTTTGGGTCCATGTTTGATATTCGGTTATTTAACTATCGAATAAACAAAACATTAAAATCAGGAATTTGTTTCAAGAAGGCATACCAACATTGGTTAAGCACATAAGTGACCACTAGCCTCCTTGATTAATGTTTTCATTAATAAAATCGCTTTGTAATACTTGTATATAAATACCTTTAAAAAGATATACCACAAATCCCTATTATTTTCAATACTTAGAAAACATCCATATACTTATCTTAATGCTATAAGTATACTGAGAAAGAATCCCTTTCTATACACTTCAAAAATCATTTATAAATCCCTTGTAAATCTCAATAACCATTTATAAAACAATTTTCTGAATCTTTGAAACCGTTTATAAACTTTATATAGAAACCCTTATAAAATCCAACCTCCACTTCAACCTATAAACTCTTTTCTAAATTTCAAAACATTTATGAACCCGTTATAATTCCATAGAACTATTTATAAAACTCACCTTATAAGTTCATAAACTCATTTCTAAAATTATTTTATAAATATCTAAAATTATTTATAAACTCGTTTCATCTTGTAAATAATATCCTTTTAAATCTCCAAATCATTCTAAGAAACTTCCCTTTTAAAACCCAGATCTTATTTGTAAAACTCTATTTATAAATCACGAACATTTATAAATAATAATAACATTTACTTCAAACACTATTATATAATATAGTTGTAAATAATAAACCTTATAAATAAATAAATAAAATATTTACTAACCTTAAAACATCTTAAAATAATAATTAATAATTTCGAAGATATTATAGTAATTAATTTTCAGCATTATTATAAATAATAATAATTTATTTCCAAAATAATATTGTTAATTCCAAACCATATTAATTATTTAAATATTTAATCTTCAAAATATTAACATTTTGATAAACAATCCTAAATCAATATTAATTATAAATAAATAACTTTATAACAATATTAAATATAAAAAATAACTTTAAAAAATAACAAATATAAATAGATAACTTTAAAACAATGTTAAACATAAATAATTAACTTAGAAAAAGATAAATAACATATGTGGGAATAAAAATAGATATTAAATCCTTTAGAACAAAATATTTTCGAAACCTAAATTATGGATTTAAAAATCATTTCCTGTCTCAAAACCAATTCTAATTCAGTGGCAATTTATAGTATTTTTAAACGACTAATTTTAGGCCAATAGCGACCCAATATTTTACCAATATTATTATTGATTTTTATTTACTCACTACAGGGTTTAAATTCTAAACATACAACAATGTCATAACCAATAGTGTCAAGCAATCAAGTTTGGTTTTCAATGATTCGTACAACAGGAATAATATTTAAACAATTCAACAATGGTGAGGTACCTTATTGGATCCCTCTAACTTGTCCCTCTACAATTACATACAACATATAATCAATAATGTAGATCAACCGCTTCGAGGCAGGATCTGATACAAAGGGTCATCCGCTCTAACATGGGAACGTAATAGGATTCCGCTCCAGGGATGGGAATATAACCAAACCAACAAGAATAGTAAATTATCCAAACACTCAATCAGCAATTCATTATTATGCAATATTACTGGTTAACCAAAAGGATAAGTTAAACTCACCGGAATTTCTGTTGTTGTCGAGGCGTTTCGACTTGGAGCTAAAATCGAATGACGTCTGATTTTAGCCTAAATTTCAGCTGTCTTCAAATTCATTCAAACTAATTCCATCGCGAAGCTTACGTCCATATGAGTTCGACGCAACAAATGGCGTTAGAATCTGACCTTATACGCAAAAGATATTGAATTTATAGTTATCGATTATATATAAAAATATAATAAATAATCACACAATTAACTCTAAATTACATAATTAAATCCTTCTTCCTCCTCATTACCCATCCATCAGACATGGAATGGTGCACAACCGTGCACTTAGCACCACCTTTCGGACCTTCGTCACCGACATTCACTTCTTCACGTGAGCATCCCCGGACCCAACGACTTCACACTCGCCCCTCGTTAATCGATCGTGACCCGAAGCTACTTCGTGCGACCATTGAAATGTTGCAACACTCATATTGTAGCTATGCTCCACCATACTTTTCCAAATAAATCTCCTTCCTAAACGAAATGCATCGCCAGCAACAGCGGCCCCTAACTCCCTCCCAATCCCCTAAACCTACTCGCCCTAGCTTCGGCTTCTTTTGGTCGATTTTAACCAACCCTCGCTGCAACTAAAATGAAGCAAGCCTAAATGATGCTCTACCCTATACGACGCCAACATATAAAATAGCACTTGATTTCATTGATTTAATCACTGGAAACAATCGGATGAAGGAATAAAAGGAAGGGGTGACTACTAATTTTGAACAAAAGGAAAGAACGAGTAATAAATAAGGTTAACTTAATGTTTATTTATAGGAAAACTTTTATAATATTTTAAGTTTTCAATATTTTCTTTTCTTCCTTGGTTGAAATGGTTTTGAACAAGAGAGAGAGGAGCATCTAAAAAAGTGGGATAAGGTGGGTATGGCCATGAATAGTAAAGAGTATGGGTTGAGCATGGTTTTTATTATATATATTATTATATTCGGAAATATTCAACTTTAAACGTCTGAAAATCACAAGCTCCCATTGAGACGTGCTACTTGGCATTCTATATGTAATACCCCTATTTCGAACTCAATTAAACAAGTCTCGAGACCTAATTCGACCATAAACAGAAGATGGCTTTTCAAACCTAGTTATTATATTAATTTCTGAATTTAATTTCTAAGCTTTTCGAGCTCGCGCAACCAAACTATACGTTCAATCACCACGAAATTCAACGGTATACATAACTCACTATTACAGATACAATGAAATTGGTTTCACCGAAATCATAGACAGTGATGCGGAAAGCTACTTTCACATGTTAATTAAAACGAATTATTATAAAACCAACTAAATCACTTTTAAATTCAAATTCAAAAGCTTACCATCCTCATTCTTATATGTGTAGAATTTAAATTAGCTTTCGAAGTCATTTTCATTCATACTACATTAAAGATTTAATTATTTAAACAATTTCAAATATTAAATTCGCACTTCAATTATCAAATAAATTGCTATATTTGAAATTCAGTTTATTTAACTTATAAAATTAACTTTTCAATATTTAAAATCAATTAAATATTCTAAATTTAAATGTCTAAAATTTTTGGTCGTTACTTTCTTCCCTCTAAAAGAATTCCATCCCCAAAACTTTCAAGGTAAGAAAAATGGTCGTAATCCATTAACTTTTCAAAACCAATTAATTAAAATAGAGTTCCAAATTCTTTTAATTCTTTAACTTCACTCACAAATTCCAACTAATATCATTCCAAGTTATAACATAAAAGTCAAAATTTAGTTATCAAAAATTTTCTAACTCTTAAATTTTTGAAAAATTTCGCCAGCGTCTCCTTTGCACGGCTAGATCGGAACCACTACTGATCGTCACTACTGACCCAAACCAACAAAAAAGAAACAAAAGCCAAGTGGCTGATCACAAAATCATTACATCAAACCATGATATAAACATGTCATTTTAGTCGGGCAACCAAATTCTACTTATGAAATCAAAGGCATCAAAATAGCTCTTGCTTTTATATACCTGCATCTTATTTACAAATGATATCCAACATACAGTTCGTAACCATAATATTTGCATTTTAAAATGCCAATACTTAATTATGATAAAGCATATAAGATGTACATATACGATCCATACATAATATTAATCTGATTGCTCACTCGATCATACAATTTCACTTTCGAAATAGTATCGTTAATATGACCACTCTAGTGCAGACTCGGATCTGGTTCCCTGAATAGAAACCATCACCCTCCTTGCATGGTGAAACACCCCACACCACTTAGTATATCCAAAAGGACACACTAAAAGATGAGGTGCGTTGGAGGTATAGTTATAACTTACAGAGACAAAGATTCACAAAACAAAATAAATAAAAACAGTGGAAACTATTAAAACAATAACTTATTAAAAATCAAACTTCTTAAAATAGAGTTATAAAACTAAATACACAAGATGTATCAAAATACCAATACATGTCTTATGAAAACCATATTTCTCGGTCTCATAAAAATTAGAGTACAAAAACTATCCCTCTCAAATAAAACTACCAATGCATCTAGTGAACTAAAAACTAAAAATGAAGGAGAGGAATACATGAGAAAATCTCCATGGCTGAGGTCTCCAACAGTCTTTGATCTGCAATCCTTGCCCTTGCTGACCAATGGGGGGCAAAAAGTGGAAAATAGAGGAGTGGGTCGGACAAAAAATGTGGTGAGTGGAAGTAATTACTAGTATTCTTAAGCAAGGTAAAGATAATAAACCTTGCAGTAGTTCTAGTATAAACAAAAGAAGTAAGGAAAATAGAAGAAAAGGTAAAGCTATAATAAGATACAGTTTAAAAAATTCTAGATTAGTACGATTGGATAACTTTGATTGTTTGCGCTTGTATAAGATAACTGCTTTGATTAGGCTGAATTCTAAATCCTACTTTAATTTGGCTGAAGTCCTAATTCTACCCATTGATCGACCTTCTACTAATGTGTCTACTGTGAGCTAGACACCAGTGCCTACGAAAGGCACCTGCTAAGCGCTTGGAACTCAATAGCGAATTATATCCCCTGCACTGAGGTCACACACTCAACCACCGTTGGGTTCACACTATATGTTGCTCCCTCTTTTGACATTTTATTTGCCCTCAATAGCATAAGCTTGCCTTCATCTCACTTCAAGCTATAGTGAGATTCCTGTGTCGATAGAAAATAGAAAATGCTGTTGGTACCGGTCCCTGTTAAACAAAATCTAGTTGCGCCCCTTGTCCATATCCCCATGATTTGGACTTTTAATTATTGACCTTTTATCTACCCTAAATAGCATAAGCGTACCCTCATCTCACTTCAGGCTATTGTGAGATGCCTGTGTCCATAGAAAATAGGGAATACTGTTGGTACAGGTCCTACTTTTGCTTATTAACTTGGTATAAATTGTTTAAATAAGCCTCTACTGTTATCCTAGCTATCTTTGCTTATTAATTTATTCTAAGTCCCAAAATAAGACTTTTTCTGTTCTATTTCTAGTTATAACCTATGTTATAATATTGCTTATTAGCTTAACCCAAGGTCTAAGTTTAAAAATAAGCCACTTTCTCTTTTTACTCTTCTTAATCGTAATTATACATCATAATTAGGCGTAAATTCAGTTCAAGTCCAATTTATTACAGTCTTCAGATTTTACATTTTATTTTCTATAATTTCAGTGTTCTTATTTTTTAGTCCATATTATTGTTTTTAATCTATTCTTTTCCATTTGCGTAAAGAAGGAAAATAGAAAGAAACTGACAATTACAAAAGAAATCCCAAACGTAGAAAAGATGTAAATAAAACGTAAATAACAGTAAATAATTATAAATACTATAAATAACTGTAAATAAATCTAAGCTGAAAAGACGAGCTAAAAGGAAATAGACTGAAAAATAAATCTAAACTGAAATTAATTGGTAAAGAGGTTATTCCAAAATCATAGAAAAACTACAAATATTGGAAACCCTCTTATTTTAAATTACTTAAAAAACTAAAATAATCACTAATCACTCACCTATGGTCTTTAGCTCTTCCCTTGGCCTTCTCGGATCCACTTGAGGGTAATAAATATTTTAATTTAAAATGATTTTCTCCTCGAAAAATTATTCCTTTTAGGGTCCTGCCTGAGAAGGTGAACCCAAATGGAGAAAATCTAGAATGAGAAAAATAGCTTGACCTATGGTCTTATTTATAGTGGCTTGTTGATCTCAGACTGTTGGATTTGAAGATTGAATTTGGTGTAACCACATCATAGGCTTGATGGGAGTCGTCAGATGGGATCACAGACACACTAGATGAGAGGAATTACCAAAATGACGTGAAGAAATCGCAACAAAACGTAGAATTTAATTCTTTGTTCATCAATAGGAGCAGGTCGACCTACCTGTCGACCTTCCCCCTCCTAGGTCGATATGCATGTCAACCTAGGAAGTGGTTAGGTCTACCTAGGGGTTGACCTTGTTTTTCTCCTCTCATTTCTGATCTTTTGTTTAATTCGTATCTTCTTCATTCTAGCTCAGATTCTAACGTTCTATGTATGGAAATTGACCAGAAAATTACCATAGACACAATGGACCAACTCCCGTGGCTTAATTTTGATAATTTCACAAAGTTATTTTATCATTTAGTTAATTCATTGATTAATTATTTTAGCTTAAATCTTGGATTATTACATTCTCCCCTCCTTAAGGGATTTTGTCCAAGAAATCTCTAAGGATAGAAGAATGAAATAAATGTTTTCATCCAAGTTCTACAGCCAACTACTCAACCATCACCCAATCATCTATTGTCCTTAAGTTTTTCTAATGCGATTTATGGTACTTTTACAATTAGTGTAGCGTTGATGTCCCTAACCAATGCAAAAGATTAGACGGCCCACTAATTCAGTTGACCTCCTTTTATGCAATCATGTCCATGCCAGGTATCCAAATTAATGCAAAATTCCCTATTGATAGCTGATAGTTCTACATGCGTGCTACAGCCATTATCCAAGTGCAATAGTCATGTGATAATCATCCATTTATAGCAACCATGAACGATAAAATAAAAATTATAATGCGCACACATCTATATGCATATGCTCCAGTGTCCTAATTAGGCCAATCCCTAAGAGATAATAGCGCCTAGTGTAAGTATATGCGTCCATTAGCATCCATTAGAAAACACTTATAGCCACTAGCATCCATCATACATAACATGATTGCATTAAATCCTACCATCCATAGGTTAAATCTTAAGTCCTACCCACCCTAAGCATATAAAGGATAGAGTCTATTCAAAACTAAAGAGGGAAATATGAAATTCGAAAACTTATTATCGAAGATATGTGGATTGAGATACGAATTTTCTCCTAATCAAATTAGTCATCTCCAAAATCTTTTTGACCATGTCGAAACCAAGGCAATCTCTATGTAGTCTCTATCCAACATGAAGGCGACTTGCGCGGTCTTCCATAAAGTGCTTCGAAAGATGTCATTCCAATGCTAACTTGAAACATGTTACTATACGTAAATTCCACTAAAGGATGATGCTCTTTCCAAATTTCTCAAAATCAAGAATACACATCCTCGACCACGTGTGTCTTATATAATCTACAGAAACTTCTGTCATTACTTTTAAAAGTAATTGCTGCTATTTCCTATATAGCCTTACACTTTTTCTGTCACCCCTTTGGAAATGATTTCTATCTATTCTACATTAAGAGTTTGGTTTGGTATTTATCATCTTCTTTCAAAAACTAAATCTTCTCAATGTTTAAAACATCAAATCCCAAAAAAATTGTCTCTAAAAGTATTATTTTCAAGTTTCTATTAAATTCAAAAATACATGATTACCCAATATTTTATTTTTCTTCACTTGCATCCTTACAGCGTTTTGAATTTACAATAATTCCAAACCTAAAGGGAAAAACTTCCAAATTCTAAGTCTATAACTAATTCCTCCTTTTCTTGTCAAAGACCTTTATAGTTTTTCTAAAAAAAACTAGATTTTCAAATTTAACTTTTATTAAGTTTTTCATTTCCAAATACTTATTCACTTTTTCGCCATACCCTTTTCTTTTAAAATATCTTTAAAATGTCCTTATGTGTTTTCAAAACATCTTCTTTTTACACCTCACGGTCTCATACCTTAATGTATTGGCACTACTTTCTCAAATGAGAAATTATTGACGCTATAATCATCTATGAATCTTTTAAAAGAGGATTTCATGTTTATGTGAGATTACAAGGAACTTATTTTATATTTTTTGAAATAGGCTATTCAAAATATGGTGCTTCCCATACCTTGTATATCTCTTTCACATATTCCTTATAACTTACACAAAACATTTTTATTGGTTCCATAGAAAACTATACCATTATTATATTCATTCCAATAGATTAAAGTATGTTTATATTCCCCCATGATAAATATTTTCTAATATCTAACTTACCTATTTTTTTTAGAAAAACTCATCTTCAAAATTGTTTTAATATATCCACAACTAGAAAACATTTTCTTGTATGCTTATATCTATTCTAAGGTATTACCGTTAAATCCACTTATCTGTAACAATTATAATTTTTGCAATTACCTACACATGGGCTTTATTCCTTTATTATCAACTGAATTTATTGTACATCTCAAATCTTTATCTACCTCTCTTTGGATTTCCATAATCCGAGCCTAAGTGTACAAAACCGTTTCTCAAACTCCTTCTAAGTATAGATCTTTTCTATGCCCCAAGAAACACAATCCTTATTCCACGATTGTTACTTTAAGAATTTTGCCTTCAACTGATGAACGCAAAGTGTATGAAGAACCACCTCTAAATGAATAACATGCTCTTCCATACTCTTGGAAAACACCAAAATGTTGTCCACGGACACCACCATGAACTTATTTAGGACATCTCTAAAAGCATGGCTCATCATATCTACAAAATAGGTTGGGGTATCGGTTAGCCCAAAAGGCATAACCAACCACTCAAAGAATCTATCAGGTGTCCTAAATGCTATTTTATCGATGTTATTGTCATCGACTCTAAGCTGATGAAATCCAATGGCTAAATCAAGCTGAGATAATACTTAAGAGCCAACTAACTAGTCGAAAAGATCATCTATCCTAGGAAGTGGGTAACGGTTCTTCTTCATAAACTTATATAATTCTCTATAATCTATGCAAAGTCGAAGGGACCATCCGCCTTAGTAGCGAAGACGACTGGCACTCCCTACTTTGATATGTTCCTTCTTATGAAACCTTTCTCCAAAAGCTCACGAATCTGCTTGCTCAACTCCTTCCTCTCCCTAGGTGCTGTTTGCCTCATGTGTAAGGCTAGCATTATCGGTCAAATAAATCCTGAAGTCAATCTCTCTCTTAAGGGGTAGTCCCTAACCTCCTTAAAGATGCCAGGAAAATCTTTGACGGTAGGAACCGAATCTAACTCCGTTGATGATGAATCGAGGGAATAAAAGAAGCTCAAAATAACTAACCCTTGCGGGTCACAAAAAACCTCGAGAGTCCTACCGCTGCATGTATCTAGTCTAACGACTCTCCTCTCGTAGATACGTGGATAGCCAATCCATCTCCAAAATCATCCCATACCCCGAGAATCTCAGTACATATGCGTCACAGTCAAACTGAACGCCTAGGATATAAATTTTCAAACTCCTATAAACCATAGATGTGTCAATCCTCCTATAGGGTTTGAAAAAACAATGGGGTCTACTACTAAAGAGGTGTCTAAGTGCAAACAATCTACCAAAGAACTAGAGATGAAAGAGTGTGATGCTCTAGGATCGAAAAGTGTCCAAATGGAAAAATCAGAAATAGAAACCAAATTTTCCTACCTGGATCCGGTCTGCTATTGCAAGGTGTTGCGTCCAAAGCCTGAATCTACGCTGTAGGTGCACTCGCTCCCTACCCCATCTTCTAAGGACAAAACTTACTAAGATGACCGGGTTTTCCACAACTGTAGCATTTCTTCACCTTCTCTCTCTTATAGTCTTTTACGTAATGACCAACCATTCTACAACCGTTTACATTTCCCACTTTTCTTGATTCGCTTCTGAAGGCCTCCTCCTTTCCTCTTGTCCTTATCCTCCTTCTAACATGGCTCCTTAGAGCTTTCTAATCTAGGAACATTTTAAGCTCTCCCTTCAGTTGCCAAGATGGAGGCTGAACTCTCTATCAGTCCTTCAAATCTAATAGCCTAAACCTTCGCTCTATATCCTCCAAACTCGCTCGTTTCTCCTCGAAATCCTCTATGCCAGAAAACGTTCTGCCTCTTATTCTAGCGAAGTCCTTGCATAGCTTAGAAAAATGGCTGGTGTAGGTGGATTAAACGGATTTCCACCTACTGGTGTTGAATTGGATGCTTGCACATGCACCTCCAGTACTGTAGCTCTACAGAACCAGTCAGTCATACTATGTAAAGAAAAAGAAACTTAGGCTCAAAAGAATCGAAAGAAGGTTGAACTGGACATTGAGGGGATCTCTATAAAAAATCTTTTATACTTGAAAACTATTTCTAAGAGTTTCTCTTTGAAAAATACTTTTAAAACATGTTATTTTGGAAAATACTTTACTTTTAAAACAAAATTTTAGGAATCCTGTAATCTTATGCTCTGATATCAAATGAAACACCTTACACCCCTTAGTATACCCAAAAGGACACACTAAAAGATGCAGTGCGTTGTAGGTATAGCTAAAACTTACAGAGACTAAGATTCACAAGACAAAATAAATAAAAATATCGGAAACAATCAAAACAATAAATTATCAAAAATCAAACTTCTTAAAATAGAGTTATAAAACCAAATACTCAAGATGTCTCAAAATACCAATACATGTCTTATGAAAACCATATTCTTGGTCTCATAAAAATCAGAGTACAAAAACTATCCCTCTCAAATAAAAGTACCAATACATCAAGTGGACTAAAAATTAAAATGAAGGAGAGGAATCCGTGAGAAAATCTCTGTAGCCGAAGTTTTCGAGAGTCCTTAATCTACCTTCCTTGCCCTTGCTGGCCTATGGAGGGAAAAAGGGGGAAAATAGAGCAGTGGGTTAGACTAAAAGTCTAGTGAGTGGAACTAATTACTAGTATTCTTTGTTGAATATGCGCCTATATGATTTTTGTTTGATGATAATAAACATATATACATTCGTTTAAATGTATTTGTTAATGTACTATTTTATTTTTCACAGATTAAATAAATATTTGCTGAATAAAATAAATAACATAGATTTTAAATTCAAACGAATATTTTATTCAAACAAATATTTATTACAATTTTGATAGTACAATTTCAAGCTCTCACTATAACTATACATTTTAAATTACAAAACAATTTCTGATTACATCACAATTCTTTTCTACATTCAGAACCTCACTACATATCACTCACACTCGTATTTTTATCTTCAACTTATTTCCAGTTAGAATCCAGCATCTGAGCAATCTGCAAAAATATTCACTAACAAAGTAAAATTGAAAAGGAAATATTTTTGCAATATAAAATAAAATATGATTTTTGAAAATAATATTTGCCTCAGTTATTTAGGTTGTTCGTCATTATTTATATTTGAATTCATCACACACGAACAGCTTGTGACATACGCAGTGTATCACTGTATATGCCACAAGGCCGTGCACACCGATATACACTTGATAATGTTACAGGGACAGGTGAGCACAAGGTCAAACCCAAATAAAAAGACGGGTTCAACTCAGGTGCAACATAAATAAAATCTCGACTTCAACACAAGGTCAAACCCGAGCTGTAAAACTGGATTCAACTCAAGTGTAATGGACAGTCTACACAAATTCAAGAAGGCATCAAATAACAAACAAAGTGCAAAGGTCAAGCCATCACTGCAAACTTGACTCAACTCAATGCAATTCAAACTGCAAGTCCAAAACAAATGCACAATGCACCAAGCATTGAACCAGAAACATGATCAACACAGCAACAATGGTCAGGCAGTATGCATCGGGCACTAAATCAAGTGAAACAACTCAGCAATGTCGAACCTTTCTTAATAGTTCAAAGCAACTGACCGAAGTGAACAAACCAGAAGAAAACCATACAAGACCAACTCAATGCGACTCAAGAGTACACATGAATACATGAAGTAATGCATTGCTCAAAAGACATAGTACACAAGTCTGCAACTTCAATCCAAACCAAACACAATGCAACTGAAACAAGCCAGAAGCTCAAATCAGTGCACAACAACAACTACACTAAAATCGAGTTCAAGCCAGGTCTAAGACATTAATGTGCACAGGTCAAGGAAGCAATAAGTGTACAGCGACAATAACCAAGGCACCAAGGAATTTCAATATGATACATGTGAATAGAACAATGAACTACATGACATGAACCATGCAACTGATCAGAAAATATCAACAACTCAAATGAACGCAGAAAAATGCACAGAGACCAGATGCAAATAACAACAAGTACATGCATAATGCACCAAAAGCAAGCTGAGAATGTATGCATACACATATATGAGGGCCACAAAATCAAAGCCGAGGTAAACAAGTCAATGTCAACGAAGCAACCGAAGCAAGCAAGTGTACAGTTTCAATCAATATCCAGAAGTTTCCCAAAATCAAGTTAGGTAATGCCAAAATGAATTCAGAGAATAAAGTCAACAGTAAAAATGATCAGAGCCAAAGCCGTGGATAGCAAGAATATGATGAACAAGTCAAAATCGTGGTGGCAACGAAAATTGACCAAGTTAAACATCAATATCGTAAGATGCAAGTAAATAGAAGAAGTCAGAATCAATCACAATCATCCAACAATAATCGAACGGCCAAAGCAACAATTTTTGAAGCAATCAGACGAACGGAACAAACCCTATATAAGCAAAACATCATCGGCAATTTTAGATTATCCGAGTTCGAATACGAAAATCGAAAGGTATCAAAGCATAAATTCTTACCAGAAGGAAGAATCGAACTCATCGAAGTAGCCAGAGAGAGCAACGAGAAATCGATTGCTCAAGGCAACATGCAAATCATCATTGATTCAATCGAATTAAAACAGGCGCTTCGAGATACAAAACCCTAAATCTGGAAAAGGGACGAACGACATTTTTTCTCAAGAAAAAGCAACCAGGCCGATATAATAAAAAGAGAAAAGGGGGACGCAATTTTATCTAATTATTGGGCCGGTCCTAATAATATTTATTTGGTTTAGTTTTTTAAAAATAAGGGTTTTGTTTTATTTGTTTAAATTCTTTTTAAATTTTGTAATTTCGTATTAAATTGTTTAAATTTCGTGTGACTAGGGGACAAGCTACGTGGCGTAGCTTGAGAATTCGCAACTCAGTAGCTGAGTTGTGGAAGGGTTTTGAGCGTAGAGTTAGATTTAGTCGATAGCGGGTGTCGCGAGTTTACGTGTGTAAGCGAGAAACTATCTAATTTCTAGTAGAAACCATGGGGGCAGCACGTAGGCAGGTTTTTGCCGAAGCTGGGTAAATTCTGTGTCGTTCTATTTCTGCATTTATTATTCTGTTATTATCTGTGCTGCTATTGTTCTGTGATCTGTGTTGAAATTATTTTATAAGCTTTCGCAATTAATTTTTATAATTTATACTATCACCCTATTCACCCCCCCCCCTAAGGTGAAATCGATCCTACAAGTGGTATCAAAGCAGGTTCAAAAGCCCTTTTTTGTTTTAAAAATTTGATTTTTTACAAAAACCAATTTTTGTTTTAAAAATTTGAATTTTTAAAATGGCTTCTTTTAATACTGCTTTTGTTGAGGGTCAATCCATAGTTAGACCACCAATGTTCAATCTTGAATATGCTTATTGGAAAAATAGGATGGAAATCTTTCTGAAAACCATTGACGCTTGGAATATTGTTGAGACAGGTTATAGAACACCGACCATAACTGTAGATAATCAGGAAGTAGATAAACCAAAGGATCAATGGACAAAACTAGAAAATAGATTACAAAATGCTAATGCTAGAGCTATGAATTCTATTATTTGTTCATTAGATCAATTTGAATTTAATCGCATCTCACATTGTCTAACTGCACAGGAAATATGGCACACACTAGAAGTGAATCACGATGGAACATCTCAAGTCAAAGAATCTCGCCTTGCCATGCTAAGCAGCGAATACGAGAACTTCACAATGGCGAAGGAAGAAAATGTCAAAGAGATGCATGGACGACTTTCCAATATCGTTTACAAATCAAAAGCTCTTGGAAAATCATACACGGAGTTGGAGATAGTCGGAAAAATCCTTAGAGTTCTTCCACGAAAATTTGAAGCCAAAGTGACTGCCATTCAAGAATCAAAAGACCTGAAACAAATGAAAGTCGAAGAACTCATCGGAAATCTCACTGCTTATGAGTTAGAAATGAAATTCAAGGAAGAGCGTGAAGGAGGTGACACTCGAAGAAAATCAATAGCTCTTAAAGGAACAATTGAAAGTAAAGATGATGATGATAATGATGATGATTGTGAAGCAGAACTAGCACTATTAATAAGAAAATTCAAAAGGTGGAGTCGCAAATATGGCAATCCAGTTAGAAATCAACAAGCAAAGAGCAGATTAAACAAAGCGATAGACAACCCAGAAGAACAGAAAATCATCTGTTACAAATGCAACAAACCCGGTCATATCAAGCCACATTGTCCTCAAAAACGATCAAACCAAGGAAAGAAACCAAAGAAGAAAAGCTTTGCGGCTACGTGGGATGAAACTGACGAAGATGAAAGTGATAGCACCGAGAGTGAGAGTGAAAAAGCAAACATGTGCCTTCATGGTGAAGTTACAGACAGTGATGACGACGAGCCAAGCGAGGTATCAAAACTCACTCATTCTGAATTACTTATTTCCATGAAGTAAATGGCTGTTATGAACGACTTAGGAAAAAATACGCCAAACTTGAATCTCAAAAGGATACTTTGATAGAATGTAATGAACAACTTGATCAATTAGTTAAGAACTATCAAAGTAGGATCCCTAAGTGTGATAATTGTCCAACATTCGAAGAAGAAATTAAAAAATCAGAAATCAATATAAAATCACTTGAAAATGAAATTCTGATTTTAAAAGAGAATGAAAATACTAGGAGAGAGAATTCTATTAAAAAATGCACATAATTGTTAAACGAAAATGAATCTCTCAAGACACAAGTCCAACAATTGTCAACGACTTTAGATAAATTTTCAAAAAGTGAAAAATTGTTGAATATGCTATTAGGAAAGCAAACTGTTAATACGGTTAGACAAGGACTTGGATATAATAATTCAAAAACTATTGAAAGCAATATTAATCATAATTCTATGTGCACAACTTGTAGAAAATATGGACACAATCACAATAATTGTTGGTATAGACCCAAACATGTGAAAACTATACCGATTTGGGTTCCAAAAGGCAAAAATATAAAAAATCTCAAAGTTAAACAAATTTGGGTGCCAAAGGGAACAATTATAAATAGTTTTGGGCCTCCACAAAATTATCGTTCTAAATATTTTGCCATTAATAATCATGGACCTATAAAAACAAATAGGTTACTAAACTCTCTTCTCGTGTAGGTATGCTGGCAGGCTAAGGAACAACAGCAATGGTACTTGGATTCTGGCTGTTCCAGGCACATGACAGGCGATAAATCAAAGTTCCTTAGCATAGAAAAGTACAAAGGTGGCAGAGTCACAATGGGCAACAATGACAAGTGTAAAATTGTTGGAAAAGGTAAAGTAGGTAACAATACATTTACCTTGAATGACGTACTATATGTTGAAAATCTGCACCACAATTTGATATCAATCAGCCAGCTATGTGATAAAGGTATGAATGTTATCTTTGATTCTGACTTGTGCAAAATTGTTGACAAATCATCAAAAGAAATCTAATTTTCAGGAAAAAGGAAAGGTAATATATATTCTCTATCTTTTGATGATCTCACCCTTTCTAAATGTTCGGTAGCTAAGGATATAGAAGTGAATTTATGGCATAGACGTTTGGGGCATGCTAGTATGAACTTATTAAACAAATTAAAAAGGAAAAGTTTGGTAAGAGGGTTGCCATCACATGACTTTGAAACAGAAAACATTTGTAAAGCATGTACTTTGGGAAAACTTAAAAAATCATCATTTCATGCCAAAAACAATGTAAGCACTTCTAGAGTTCTTGAACTAGTTCATATGGATCTATTCGGACCTAATGACATTGCTAGCTTAGGAGGTAAGAAATATTGCTTTGTGATAGTTGATGATTACTCAAGATATACATGGGTATATTTCTTGGCTAAAAAATCAGAAACTTTTTCATACTTCACAAAATTCGCAAAATTAGTGCAAAATGAAAAAGAAGTTCCTATTGTTTCGTTAAGAAGTGATCATGGTGGAGAATTTGAAAATTATGAATTTGAAACTTTCTGTGATGAAAACGGAATCAAACATGAGTTCTCTGCACCACGTACTCCACAACAAAATGGGGTAGTTGAGAGAAAGAATCGAACTTTGCAAGAATTGGCTAGGTCTATGATAAATGAATATGAACTACCTATGCATCTTTGGGCAGAAGCAGTAAATTCAGCATGTTATGTAATGAATAGAGTTATGATTAGACCGATTCTTAACAAAACCCCCTATGAGCTATGGTTCAACAATAAACCAAACATCGCTTACTTCAAAGTGTTTGGATGTCCTTGCTATATTCTTAATACAGGTGATCAGTTAGGAAAATTTGAAGCAAAGGCTGATGAAGGCATCTTCATGGGTTACTCTTCGAGAAGCAAAGCTTATAGAGTCTACAACAAAAAGACTAAAACAATCGTGGAGTCAATCAATGTGAAATTTGATGAAGGCATTGATGATCAAGAAACATCCAAAAGCAACGTTGAAGAGCAGAAAGAAAAAGATGAGCTTGAAAAACCAAAAGAAACTGCTGATACTAGAGAAACTACCACAACTCAAGAAGTCCAAAGAAATCTGGATCCAGAAAAACTGAAATACAAAACAGACCATCCACCAGAATTGGTAATTGGAAACCCTATAGCAGGTATACAAACTCGTTCATCCTTTAAAAATCTATGTGATCTGTGCTTATATAGTGGATTTATTTCAGAAATAGAACCAAATAACATAGATTCGGCTCTTAATGATGAAAACTGGTTTATGGCCATGCAAGAAGAGCTAAATCAGTTTGAACGAAATAATGTTTGGAGTCTAGCACCTAGACCTAAGGATTATCCAGTTATAGGAACAAAATGGATTTTTAAAAATAAATATGATGAATCTGGAAATGTAATTAGAAATAAAACTAGACTAGTCGCTAAAGGATACAATCAAATTGAAGGAGTTGACTTTGATGAAACTTTTGCACCTGTAGCTAAACTAGAATCAATTAGAATATTATTAGCTTTTGCTTGTTACAAAGGATTTAAACTAAGACAAATGGACATTAAGAGTGCTTTTCTTAACGGAATTTTAAAAGAAGATGTGTTTGTTGAACAACCAGAAGGTTTTGAAAGTCATGAATATCCAAACCATGTATACAAACTGAAAAAGGCATTATATGGATTAAAACAAGCTCCCAGAGCTTGGTATGAATATCTTAGTTCTTATCTCCTTGAAAATGGGTTCAAAAAGGGATGTGTAGACACCACACTATTTCTGTTGCATGAAAACGATGATCTTTTGATTGTTCAAATATATGTTGATGGCATCATTTATGGTGCTACTAACAAGTTATTGTATGAGAAATTTGAAAAGGTCATGCAGGAAAAATTTGAAATGAGATTGGTTGGAGAGTTAAAATTCTTTTTAGGATTTCAAATCAAACAAAGTGATAAAGGCACATTCATTTCTCAAACAAAATATATTAGGGAACTTGTCAACAAATTTGGATTGAAAGATGCTAAACCAGCAAGAACTCCCATGAGTACAACACTTAAACTTGACAAGGATGAAAAAGGTAAGACAGTTGATCAAAAGCAATACAGAGGTATGATTGGATCACTCCTTTATCTTACCGCTTGTAGACCTGACATCATGTTTTCTGTCTGCTTGTGTGCACGTTTTCAATCTAACCAAAAGAATCTCATTTAAAAGCTGTTAAAAGAATTATAAGATATTTGTTGCACACCCCACGGTTTGGTCTTTGGTATCCATCAAACGATAACTTTGAATTAAAAGGTTTTTCAAATGTTGATTATGCTGGAAATTTAGTTGATAGAGTACTAGTGGAGCATGTTTTATGTTAGGACATTCATTCGTTGCATGGTCAAGCAGAAAACAAAATTGTATTGCATTATCTACAACAGAGGCAGAGTATATTGCTCTGAATGGTTGCTCTGCTCAAATCTTATGGATGATACAAACTCTGCATGACTATGGTCTAAATTTTAAACGTGTACCACTAATGTGTGACAGCAAAAGCGCAATTGATCTCACAAATGATCCTATACATCACTCACGAATAAAACATATAGATGTTTGACATCATTTTATTAGAGATCATATTTCCAAAGAAAATATTTGCATAAATTTTATTTCAACCGATTCTCAATTGGCAGACATTTTTACAAAACCCCTACCAGAAAATAGTTTTTGTAAACTACGACTCAGCTTAGGTGTTTTAGAAATTTGCTGAATATTTAACATTTACAAATTGTCTAAGAGATAAATAGTGATTGAAAAAGTGATGAGTATTGATATTTATCATATATTATTACTCGAGACGGTATAATTAGTAAATTTTTCAAATTAAACAAGAGTTATAAAACTTTTGTTAGTAGAAATTCCATGACCATCTCTATTTCTATCATATTTCTAACAACCATCACTCATCAAAATTCAATATAGTTTGTCGATATGTGGTACTTAAACAGGAATCATTCGTTTTTCACTTTTACATAAAAAAAATTAAATAATTACCAATGTATTCACTCTCATTTAAAAGTCCTCATGGTTATGCATGGGTGAATTACTTGGAATTTGTTATGTACTTCCATGCTCATTTAAAAGTCCTCACGGTTATGCATGTATGGAATGCATATCAAAAGTTGATTTTTAAAATAAACATGTTGATTCTAATCCCATTTAAAAGTCCTCACGGTTATGCGTGGTTAGAAGATACTTGAATTCATTTTTTAAAAACAAAATTGAAATACTAATAATCTCATTTAAAAGTCCTAACGGTTATGCATAGTTAGTAGATATTCAAATCCTGATATAATTAACCACAAATAGACATAACTATATGGTTTTATATGATGACATCATTTCCATCATTCTAAAAGTGGAATATGCGCCTAACAAAATATTTAAGATTTTTGTTTGATTTTTTTAAATTTAATATTTATATTCGATTGAGTCTTAATATTAGATCAATATCGATCACTTTATCTCTATTTTCTCTAACACTATTATTCTTTTGCTGATAACAAAAGGGGGAGAGAAAAGTTAAGATTTTGGCAAATAAAATTCATATATTATTTGCATATGCATATAGATTCATTTGCATATTTTATTCTCATGCATATATGTAGGGGGAGTATTGTGTAGAGAGGGAGCATTCAAATAGGGAGAGCAAATTGAATGATCAAATACATTTAACATATTCAAAATCTTAAATATATGCTTGTTATCATCAAAAGGGGGAGATTGTTGAATATGTGCCTATATGATTTTTGTTTGATGATAATAAACATATATACATTCGTTTAAATGTATTTGTTAATGTACTATTTTATTTTTCACAGATTAAATAAATATTTGCTGAATAAAATAAATAACACAGATTTTGAATTCAAACGAATATTTTATTCAGACAAATATTTATTACAATTTTGATAGTACAATTTCAAGCTCTCACTATAACTATACATTTTAAATTACAAAACAATTTCTGATTACATCACAATTCTTTTCTACATTCAGAACCTCACTACATATCACTCACACTCGTATTTTTATCTTCAACTTATTTCCAGTTAGAATCCAGCATTTGAGCAATCTGCAAAAATATTGACTAACGCAGTAAAATTGAAAAGGAAATATTTTTGCAATATAAAATAAAATATGATTTTTGAAAATAATATTTGCCTCAGTTATTTGGGTTGTTCATCATTATTTATATTTGAATTCATCACACACGAACAGCTTGTGACAAACACAGTGTATCACTGTATATGCCACAAGGCCGTGCACACCGATATACACTTGATAATGTTACAGGGACAGGTGAGCACAAGGTCAAACCCAAATAAAAAGACGGGTTCAACTCAGGTGCAACATAAATAAAATCTCGACTTCAACACAAGGTCAAACCCGAGCTGTAAAACTGGATTCAACTCAAGTGTAATGGACAGTCTACACAAATTCAAGAAGGCATCAAATAACAAACAAAGTGCAAAGGTCAAGCCATCACAGCAAACTTGACTCAACTCAATGCAATTCAAACTGCAAGTCCAAAACAAATGCACAATGCACCAAGCATTGAACCAGAAACATGATCAACACAGCAACAATGGTCAGGCAGTATGCATCAGGCACTAAATCAAGTGAAACAACTCAGCAATGTCGAACCTTTCTTAACAGTTCAAAGCAACTGACCGAAGTGAACAAACCAGAAGAAAACCATACAAGACCAACTCAATGCGACTCAAGAGTACACATGAATACATGAAGTAATGCATTGCTCAAAAGACATAGTACACAAGTCTGCAACTTCAATCCAAACCAAACACAATGCAACTGAAACAAGCCAGAAGCTCAAATCAGTGCACAACAACAACTACACTAAAATCGAGTTCAGGCCAGGTCTAAGACATTAATGTGCACAGGTCAGGGAAGCAATAAGTGTACAGCGACAATAACCAAGGCACCAAGGAATTTCAATATGATACATGTGAATAGAACAATGAACTACATGACATGAACCATGCAACTGATCAGAAAATATCAACAACTCAAATGAACGCAGAAAAACGCACAGAGACCAGATGCAAATAAAAACAAGTACATGCATAATGCACCAAAAGCAAGCTGAGAATGTATGCATACACATATATGAGGGCCACAAAATCAAAGCCGAGGTAAACAAGTCAATGTCAACGAAGCAGCCGAAGCAAGCAAGTGTACAGTTTCAATCAATATTCAGAAGTTTCCCAAAATCAAGTTAAGTAATGCCAAAATGAAGTCAGAGAATAAAGTCAACAGTAAAAATGATCAGACCAAAGCCGTGAATAGCAAGAATATGATGAACAAGTCAAAATCGTGGTGGCAACGAAAATTGACCAAGTTAAACATCAATACCGTAAGATGCAAGTAAATAGAAGAAGTCAGAATCAATCACAATCATCCAACAATAATCGAACGGCCAAAGCAACAATTTTTGAAGCAATCAGACGAACGGAACAAACCCTATATAAGCAAAACATCATCGGCAATTTCAGATTATCCGAGTTCGAATACGAAAATCGAAAGGTAACAAAGCATAAATACCAGAAGGAAGAATCGAACTCATCGAAGTAGCCAGAGAGAGCAACGAGAAATCGATTGCTCAAGGCAACACGCAAATCATCATTGATTCAATCGAATTAAAACAGGCGCTTCGAGATACAAAACCCTAAATCTGGAAAATGGACGAACGGCATTTTTTCTCAAGAAAAAGCAACCAGGCCGATATAATAAAAAGAGAAAAGGGGGACGCAGTTTTATCTAATTATTGGGCCGGTCCTAATAATATTTATTTGGTTTAGTTTTTTAAAAATAAGGGTTTTGTTTTATTTGTTTAAATTCTTTTTAAATTTTGTAATTTCGTATTAAACTGTTTAAATTTCTAGTTGTGTGACTAGGGGACAAGCTACGTGGTGTAGCTTGAGAATTCGCAACTCAGTAGCTGAGTTGTGGCAGGGTTTGGAGCGTAGAGTTAGATTTAGTCGATAGCGGGTGTCGTGAGTTTACGTGTGTAAGCGAGGGACTATCTAATTTCTAGTAGAAACCTTGGGGGCAGAACGTAGGCAGGTTTTTGCCGAAGGTGGGTAAATTCTGTGTCGTTCTATTTCTGCACTTATTATTCTGTTATTATCTGTGCTGCTATTGTTCTGTGATCTGTGTTGAAATTATTTTATAAGCTTCCGCGATTAATTTTTATAATTTATACTATCACCCTATTCACCCCCCCCCCTCTAGGGTGAAATCGATCCTACATTCTTAAGCAAGGTAAATATAATAAACTTTGAAACAGATCTAGTATGAACAAAAGAAGTAGGGAAAGTAGAAGAAAAGGTAAAGCCAGAATAAGATACGGTTTAACAATTTCTAGATTAATACGGTCGGATAACTTTGATTGTTTGCACTAGTCTTAGATAACTGTCTTGATTAGGCTGAATTCCCAATCCTACTTTAATTAGGCTGAAGTCCTAATTCTACACTTTGATCAGCCTTCTACTAATGTGTCTACTGTGAGCTAGACATTAGTGCCTACGAAAGACACCTTCTAAGTTATTGGAACTCAATAGCGAATTATATCCCCTACATTAAGGCCGCACGCTAAACTACCGTTGGGTTCACACTATTTGTTGCTCCCTTTTTTGACCTTTTATTTACCCTAGGCAGCATAAGCGTGCCCTCGTCTCACTTTAGGCTATAGTGACACAACTATGTCCATAGAAAATAGCGAATGTTGTTGGTACTGGTCTCTATCAAACAAAATCTAGTTTCCCCCTTATCCAAATCCCCATGATTTGGACTTTTAATTTTTAAATTTTTATCTACCTTAAACAGCATAAGCATGCTCTCATCTCATTTCAGGCTACTGTGAGACACCTATGTCCATAGAAAATAGGGAATGTTGTTGGTACAGGTTCTACTTTTGCTTATTAACTTAGTATAAATTGTTTAAATAAGCCTCCACTGTTATCCTTGCTATTTTTGCTTATTAATTTATTCTAAGTCCCAAAATAAGTATTTTTCTATAATGTTTCTAATTGTGACCTATTTTATAATCTTGCTTATTAACTTAACACAAGGTCTAAGTATAAAAATAAGTCACTTTCTCTTTTTACTCTTCTTAATCATAATTATACATCATAATTAGGAATAAATTCAGTCCTAGTCCAATTTATTACAATCTTCACATTTTACATCTTATTTTCTACAATTTTAATGTTCTTATTATTTAGTCCATATTCGCATTTTTAATCTATTCTATTTTTGTAAAGAAGGAAAATAGAAAGAAACTGACAATTACAGAAGAAATTCCAAACGTAGAAAAGATGAAAATAAAAAGTAAATAACAATAAACAATTATAAATACTGTAAATAACTATAAATAAATGGAAAAGCTATAATTAATTACAAATAACTGAAAAGAATAGCTAAAAGGAAATAAACTGAAAAATAAATCTAAACTGAAAATAAACTGGCAAAGAGTTTATTCTAAAATCATAGAAAAACTACAACTATTGGAAACCCTACTGTTTTAAATTACTTAAAAATCTAAAATAATCGCTAATCACTCACCTATGGTCCTTAGCTCTTTCCTTGGTCTTCTCGGATCCACTTGAGGGTATTAAATATTTTAATTTAAAACGATTTTCTTCTTGGAAAATTATTCCTTTTAGGGTCCTGCTTGAGAAGGTGAACCCAAACAGAGAAAATCTATAATGAGAAAAATAGCTAGGCCTAGGGTCATATTTATAGTGGCGCTTATGGATCTCAGACCATTGGATTTGGAGACTGAATTTGTTGCAACCATTTCATAGGCTTGATAGGAGCCCTCAGATGGGAGCATGGACGCACCAGATAAGAGGAATTAACCAAAATGACGTGTGGAAATCGCAATGAAACGAAGAATTTAATTCTTCGTTTATTAATAGGGGTGGGCCGACCTACCTGTTGACCTTCCCCCTCCTAGGTCAACATGCATGTCGACCTAGGCAGTGGTTTGGTCGACCTGGGGGTCGACCTAGCCCTTGATTTTTTCCTCTCTTTTCTGATTTCTTGTTTAATTCGTATCTTCTTCATTCTAGCTTGGATTCTGACGTTCTATATATGAAAATTTATCAGAAAATTACAACGGGCTCAATGGTGCATCTTCCGTGGCTCAATTCTAATAATTTCACAAAGTTATTTTATCATTAAATTAATTCATTGATTAATTATGATAGCTTAAATTTTGGATCGTTACACACGGCCACATACTATGATAGATAACCCTAGAATCAATCAAAAATCCATATCCAGTGTTTGCTATTGAGAATCGAGTGAAAGATCCTAACTCAAACCGATGTAAATCATCTCAAATCATGTATTCGAATATGGATCAAATAGTTATACGAATAAAATATTATACATACAACTTACGCATTTATTTCAATTGGTTTCTCCTTACTCCGATTCTTTTGTTTTCATTCATTTATCCTTAATCATTATTCATATTGCCTTATTCACTTAAGAACCATTCCATCAAATTTTTCTTAAGTTTATTATAAACATTTCATACAATCCAACTCCATCAATCCACAACTTAAGTCCAAATTTATTTTAAATCAAAGTCAATTTCATTTAACCTATTTCGTTTTTATTTACTTCATTATTCAATTTTTTTATCCAACAACATTCAAGACCATATTAAATTTACTAATTTAATTAGTTCATTTGATTAATTCATTTCAAACCACAATCAATTTCATTTCAAAATTTATTTCATTTTAACCCAATTTAGGTTAAATTTGCTTTAAAAATTCATTTTATTAAACTTAACTAAAGCTGAAGTTCATTTCAGTTTTTGCTTTTCTTAACAGTTTATATTCAACAATTCTAAAACTTTGTTTTAACTTACCAATCCAAAAAATTTATAAGTTATAAAACTTATTTTCTCATATTTTCATAAAACACTTAAATGAAAATTTTCAAAATTTTAAACACCCTGTTCTTATTTTAAATTATTTTGAAACAATACTATAAATAATTTCTTCATATTTAAAATCATACTTTTGAATCTAAAAATCAAACTAGTTTTACCAAAACAGGACTCCATTAGTAACAATTATTCTCTTGGGAACCCAAAAATGAACGTCGGTGATGCCGCGGTCATCATCGAAATTATTTTCCAATGGCCGGAGTGAGTTCAGTGCTTTATTAATAATCTTTTAATTCCATTTTGAAAGTATTTAGATTCAAAATATTTTCCAAATAATATCATTGTTAGTTTTCAAAACTTTAAAAGCAATTCTCAAAATCAACAGAATTTAATCCTCAAATTTTTAGCTTTTAATCCTTTTTGTTTACAAATCATAACAATAACAACTTTTATTAGAACACCAATAATAAATGATAATAATCAAATATTATCATACATTAACAGCCAAACACATCACATACTATAATAATTTTTGAAAATTATTCTTTTTTATATATAAAACATAATCATGGTAAAATTAGTTCATTTACCCAATTTCAAAACAATAACATGTCAAATTGCTCTGTTTTAGTGTTTAGAGATTCCTATCAATAACGTTAATTACTCATATTGACCACAATCCATAAGCCACTGAATGGATCAACCAGCATAATAGAAAACATTTTCATATCACTAACGAATACATGCTCATACACACACACACACACACTCAAACTATAATAAGGCATTCCATTACCTTACCCCTTATTGAGTTATCTCACCAAAGCTAAGGTAAGCTAAGGTTCTAGCTTAACCTTCATCTCTGATACTAAGTGTAACAACTTGGAATTTTCAACCATCGAAAATCGATACTAATACATCAACTGTATTGCGTGCCGAGCAATCGAGTGCTGAAAACCCGATTATTAGGGGAAAGGAAGAAGAAAGAAGATAAGAAGAAAGAAGGAAAAAACAAATAATATAGAATCTCACAGCGGAACAAACAATCTATAATATACAACAAAAGCAAACAGTAATATATATATATAGACACACACACACACACACACACACACACACACATACAGACATCAATCAGAGTATACTAACCTATTTTAGCCCGGACAGCTATAAGAACCTTTCATCACAACTACCTTTAAATACAACAACGAATACAGTTGAAAAATAACCATACATGCGAATACATCTCTGGACCTCCAGCTCGTCCCCTGAAAACTCCAAAGCATCCCAACTAAATCTTTAATATGCTTGGTCTGACCCGAGCATTATAATAAAATAACACCCGACTCATTTTGGAAAACCAGCATGAGAAAACACCTCAATGGGTTTTTAAAGCTATAAAAACCTTTGAAATCAAAAGTATCTTGTAAGACCACGCCACACATAAACGCCTATGGGTTTTTACCTTACGATAACCAAAACATTTCGTATTAAATTCTTTGATATTATAATAGTACTTAAGATACAAATATTTATTAATTTCAATTGAAATTTTTACATTAATAAAATTCCAGCCTAATAGGTATACAACTAAAAACGTAAATGCACTTGTTGGAGAATGAATTCCATACAATGACTAGGCTACTGGGTTACCGCCTGCTACAGTGTACCTCTAGACAAAATAACACCGAGATCGAACCTATCGACCCCTGCCAACAAAGAACCGACCTATACTTTATTGAATAGTACCAAATATGATCATCATGCCTTTAATAGGCTCTGAAGCATAAAATGAGAGATAATATCGACTCTAGATAAGGATGATCATACCCTACTTGGGAGCAACCCACTTAGCCATGTTGCATCTCCCATGTTTTAATCATTCCCGGTTGATGAGGATTGAGGCTACATTTTACCTTTTTATATAACACTTCCTACTTAGAATGCTAACACTGTCCCAGGCAATAATGCAATGTTGACATTCATCCATACAAGTTCATTCGGAGGTTGGAAGATGCTCGAGAGCACCATCTTCAATTCCATTATTCCCAAGATGTTTTTACTTCGGAACACTCGAGTCGGGTCGAAGTGGTTTTCGGACAACATATTTGATCTTGGTCTCTTCGAAACAACATTCGATAATTTCCAGTAAACTCAACCTCGGTTCTTTAGGAAATAAACAGTCGAAGATAAGAGCGGAGATCACCTCCAAATCGTTAGTGTATGGATTTCCTTATCATTCGTCCTAGGGGAGCGAAATGAGATTTATACGCACAGTACAACATCATCGTAGATGACAGTGCCATATAACTCATGTGTTTCTCCTAGATATTTCTAAAGTTACATTTTATGTCCTATTTGATACTTGATTATTTGACCATCGAATAAACGAAACATTCAAATCATGGATTTATTTCTATAAGGAAAACCAACATTGATTAAGCACATAAGCGACTACTAGCCTTAATCTCCTCTTCTAAAATTAAAATAAAATAAAAATATGTAAATTTTGAAATCAATATATATGCTTCTCAATATGGATATACACCACTATGCGAAGTCAAGTAGGATTTTTTATCAAGTTTGGGTACTTTGGAAATTGGGAGTGAAAGAAAAAGGGAGGAAGAAGAACAAAGTAGTGGAGAGCTAAGAGCTTAGCTACTTTAGGTGAGTAAAATTTTCACTCACAATCTATTTTTGCAACGAAGTGATAGTTATTAGTGTTGTATTTTGCTTGAATAATAGCATAGAGATCTCTCTGACATTATTTGTGTCACTGTTATTCACAAAACATATACATAGCTTAATTTCCCTTTCTCTATACATTGTTTTATGTTGTTGTGTGATATTAGTGTACATTGTTTGGTTGCCTAATTGAATGCTCGAAGTGGTGCAAAAATGAAAGGGAGAAAGGTTACTGGATTGATAACATAATGTGGTGGAACATGGAGCTTTATGGCTCCAGACCACGCCCCAATGGTTGATTGCCTGCAACATAAGCGGTCAGCCGCTGGAGTTGTTGGTTGACCCTTAGGTAGATTGCTTGGAGGTGTAAGCTCCAGCTATTTTCATGTCCATTTACTAAAAAAATTATTTCTATAAATTGAACTAAACATTCACGTTTTTAAAAGTAAAAATTTGACGTGTTGTAAATATGAAATTATTTTGAAGAAATTATTTTCTTTAAGTTTAATATTACTTATTTTATTAAAGATATTGATTTATTAAATAAAATTTGATTTTTGGTGTTACATTATCATTTAAAAGTTCTATCTAATTCTAAAAAAATTACATAAATTCTAATTAATATTATGTGGTTTTTAACATTTATTCTATAAATTTTGAACATATGCAAGAGGCTTTAAAGTATATTTTATAGTTTGAAATAAATGGAAATTAATTTTAAGCTTTATAAAATTCATTTAAAAATTTGTATTTAATTACAGAAAATTATGAAATGACTTTTATAAATTAAATGTGATTATGAAAAAAATTTCAAAGGTTTTAATTATATGGGAGAGAGATTTGGAATGTATCATAAGACTTTACATCATTATTCTTGGTTTTAAATAAACTGAAGAACATAGGGTATTTAGTTTCAAAATAATATAAAGGATTTTAGAAGATTAATTATTTTTTTATGAATAAAAATCCTTTTATAAAAGAATGATGTGCTTTTCTTTATTATGTTTTACTGGTGAAAAGAATATTAAAACAACGGAGTTATAATACCATTTGCTATAGGACTTTCGATACTATTTCTTTGGTTATTCTTTGGATTTGTTAGGCATAATATTACTATATTAAATCCTACGTAGTGAGGATTTTGAGTAAATAAACCAATAATACTGTCTGGTAAGGAACATTCTTTAATATTTTTCCAATTACTCTGTTGACTCGGTATAGAATATTTTGATCGGGCGAGTGTAGTTTATGAGCATTGAATAAACGAACAAGCAACATGTTGTGGGACGGGACATCGTAGTTGACATTTTCTTGGACATTACTTGTAAGTGGATGACACTCATATGAGGACAAGCGATACTGTGCTATTGCATATGTTGTATATGTGACATGACGCTCACTGTAGTGAGCAAGGTTATATGCCTACGGTATGTTCTAATATATATATATATATATAGTTGTGTGATATATATGTACATGGATATCTATCATTTTGTGTACTCCAATTATTCATGGCGGAATAAACTAGATTAGCTGAGTATCCATCCTAGCGGCCTGACTGTGGGATCACACCCTAGATCTATGATACACCCTATATATATAAATGTGTTCTATTGCCGTGTGTTATTGACCTTGTCACATAGGCCATTAGTCATTTACCATTAGGGCACTTGTAGAGTCATGATCATGGCATAGCTTAGACTTGCATGGGATGGATATTAGGTCATGATGGTCGTCGAGGTAATTGAAGACTATAATAGCATTATAGGCGGGCACATGCCTTGACTTCTGCAGCAGGAGGTGGTTGTCAATCTTCCTTCTGGTTATATGGTATATGGTAGACAGATATATATTATTTGTAACCTATTTTGAGATGATGAGTTATGATTCCACCTGACACTATGTTCCCAGTGTATGGTCAATCTCTGTATATTTCATTTATGTGATTGATAGGCAATTGGCATATTCATTACAAGCAAGTGGCCTATTATTTATTGATATATGTTGTTGAATGTTTGGTTGTGTGGATACTAGTGTAATTCATCTTTATGAGTATGACAGACCTAGAATGTCTACTTTATGATTATCTTAGAGATAACCTTAGACATTATTGTGTGCTAGCCAATTGCACTCGATGGTTTCTTATGCATTGATGATAGTTAGATGTATTGATGTTTCACACATTTGTTATTATACAGCTTAATGTATGGTTTGATGTAACTTTCATATGGGTGATGATACTTATGCATGGTTTGAATTATGTTTTTATGTGGATATCTTCTTATTCCATTATGAGATATCATATTATACCATTATTGTTATTATGACATATTAACATCTATATTCTAGACATAGTCTGAATCGTGTGTTATTTATATAATATTCGGGTTAGTTCAAGACATTTCAGATTTAGGGATGAAGTGGCCAACTTGTGGTTGTTGGACTTAATTGCAAACTAGGACATTTTTGGATTAGTGTCCTTTTTGACGTAATGTCTTATGAATTTATATGCCAGGATGTATGTACTGGATTTGTTTTGTATATTTGAGTAATAGTGAGCATTTGACTCTTTTATAGACCTACATAAACATATGCATTTCATTTATTGTATATTATCACTACACCGATGACTCTCTGTTCTCTATTTTCTATTATGTATTTTTCTATCTTGGAAACACACATGTTTGTTGCTTTGTGTCGATAATGAGTACATATAGCATAGGTGAGTTATATTCAATTTTTGAAATACGTACAAGCGTTACCCCAAGGGAATATTCGTGTGTGATAGCTCAATATCATCTCATTCTTTATATTACCAGACAATATTATCCAGTAATACTCTTTGTTGGTACATGTATGGAGGTGGGGTGTTACAATCGGTATCAGAGCAGGTTTAGAACAATACAATATATAAGAGACATGAGCCTTGGCCTTGAATGAGACTTAGAGTCCATGTTCCCTTAGGTGTTTTGGATAGCTACCATATAGTACGGCATAGTAGGAATATTCGATAATTACTAAGGTTATCATCTGGGAATGTATTTGTATTTTCCTTATATCTAATATTTTTCTTCTACCGTTTTTGAGTGTACGTCTCTATATGAGATATAGATTCATGAGGGTGTGAAGGTAGAAGTTTTAGATCTGACTAGTGGTGGTTGCCTTGCTAATGAATATTAGATCTCTGTGTGGCTTTGAATGGAGTAATCTGGTTCATTAGGCATTAAAGTGCATATCAAAAGTCGATGGTTTGCTTTTCGCTGAGTGTCTTTGTTATTTTGACTGACTCGTTGATGTTATGTTGGAAGGAGTTATTAGAGATCAATCTTGAGTGTGGTATTCAATAGGAGATATCACTCAAGTTGAGAATTCCACTTAAGTCTTAGTATTTAAAACCCGGTCATGCCTTCGGCAGTGAAGTTACCACAAGGGATAATGGAAATTTATTTTCACGTAATGTAAAAAAATATTTTTATACAAAAATTAATGGGAATGAGATGAAATCAAATTGTGAAACATGCTTGTTTCTATGCATGCATTGATCACGTGTGATGCTTGGATTATTGTAAGTGATTAATTATTGAATGTAGTTATAAAGATCATTTGCAAGTACATTTTTATATAAGCAAGCACGCATATTAATTAAAAATCTCTTTGGTTAAAGAATGCATATATACATATGGTATTAGATAATGTTCTAATATAAATAAGCAATTATTTCTAAATAAAAAGTTTATTAGAATATGTCTATATAAGTAGATATTTAATAAATTTTTAAAGTAAATTTCATGTTAATTTGTTTATTGAGTGCTTCAAGAATTTTAATTGATGCACTTGATCGGCACTATCGATAGGGATTTTTATACACTAGAATGAAACATTTGGACATAATGTTTTTAAAAGATTAGAATATTTTGAAAAAAAAAATTTAGTGTAATTTCAAAAATCAAGTTTTGAAAATAATATTTAGAGGAATATTATTTATGATATTTTGAATATGAGAATGCTTTGAAGGTACTTTAAAGGCGTATAATGTTTTTGAAATAGAGAAATGCTATTTGAAAGAAGTAGATAATTTGAGGAAAAACGTTATCGTATTCTTTGGAAAAGTGATTTGAAAGGAAAACAATATTTTTGAGAAGTATTTTGAGTTATACTTCAAGAAGAGAATCATATGATGTTTTAAGAAATGATTATAGCATTTGATAAGGAAAGAATATATGTATTATTCGGTGAAGTAAAGTATTATATTGGAGAGATGTCTCGGTAACTATCCTAATATGAGAATGTATGTATTATTTTGTTGAAGTAATAAATTATTTGGAAAATAACAAATATATTTTATAAGTTTGGACATTTTATAGGACGATTGCAGCCATTACGACTTAATGGATGGTTAAGATTGATGGAGAGGCAATGTTGATCATACGATCAACATTGCAGCCAATCAGCGATGCTATTCGCTAATACTTTGGCAAGGCAACGTCGTTGTCTTTCATACTATTTTTGAATTGTGAATATTATGGTTTGTGATGCAGTGCTATGTGTATGGCATGATGTATGAGTTTGTTGTTGTGTGGAGGTTATTGGTTTGCACGTAAAAAGGTGCATGGTGATATAAAAGTGTGTGTGTGTGTGTATAGACATAAATTTTCAATGTAAAGTAAGTTCAAATAAAAATATTTTCATTTTCATATGTATATTTAGAAGTAAAGTATTGATTTTCAAGTAGAAGTTATTTTATCAAAGATTTATTTTTGGTAAAGTATTTAGTAGAGTCTGACTTTGTAATAGTAATAATTGAGTGTATGAGTGTGTATATATTGGAAAAATATGGAAAAGTAATTCTGTGAAATTTGATATTGATATTGCAATTGAAAAGAATTATTCAAAGAAATCATGTGTTATAATATTCAGAATTATTAATAGAGACTTTTCATATGGTGTATGTGAAATGAGTTTTAGAGGTATTTATATAGTTTATTGGTTTGAATTGATAGATTTTCTTATCAAAGAGAATTGTAAATATTATTTGTGGCAAAATTAAGTTTTTGAAATTAAATGAACATTTTGGATGTTTTGGGAAATTGATTTAAAATGAGATTTATATAAGATGAAGTTCTTTGAATTGAAGAATAAGAAAATCCACTTTATTTTCTGTTTGAACCAAAAATGGCGCAAACACCCAGAAGTTTATGTACAGAATAAAATATGAAGAAGCGTAAATGAAAATGAGAAATACAAAAGATACAATCATTTATAGTGGTTTGGAAAAGCTTATCCTACATCAATTTTAATGCTTATATCTGACTTGGAGGAAGAAGTTCTTAGAGGTTGGTACATTTTCAACATTTGGATTTTCAGAATTACAAGAATATAGAATAGAATGAAAGCCAAAAGATCCTAAAAATGAGCCCTACCCTCCTATTTATAGAGCAAAAGATCCTAATATTTCACACAAAATATCTCTAAGCCGCTATGCAAGATTTAGACTAATTCTCCCAAGAAAGTATGCGCCAACTCATTAGTTTGTATGGGTAGGTATAACTCTAAGGTTAGGAATCGGTACCGACCCATAAGATGGCCAATATGGTTCTCTTCAACTCTTTATCTTGGCTTATCTTGTGGTTAGCTTCATGATTCCATAGTTTTTTGCACCAATATTAGCATGCTTTTGAGTCCAAGTAATGGAGTTGTGGAAGAATAGAGTTGCAGCTTCAAGTTTTTGTAGAGATTGACGGAGAATTGCGTTGGATCAGAAAAAAGACATTGGAAATGGGCTATTGGCATCAAGTAAGACTAGTAGGTAGAAGTTGGGAACCACAGGAGGAAGAAAGTAGGACCGATACCGATCCCTAGGCATGGGTCAGCACTGATGCCTATCTTGGAGGGTTCCTGGATCTTGTTGCATTGGTTTGGCTTGACATCAACCTTTTGACTCTATTTTCGTTTGGTTTCTAGACTCTTGGGCTACCTCTCTAGGCTTTCTGTCTTGATAACTCCAAGTTTGATTTGTCCAGTCTATCCAAATATTGCCTGGTCTAAAGGCTGGATAACAGTTTCCTACTACAAATTACAACTCCTTTCAAACTTGATGTGCTTTGAGTTGAGACAAGCTAAAGCTGCTACGAAGGACTCCATTCTGTGTTTCGTATGGTCATTATCCTTCTTGTGAAACATTTTTGTGAAAAGTTATGATCAAATATCATCTGTTGTGATGCTCTACTAGCATTCGAGATTATAAATCTAGAACGTATCCTTATAAATGTCATATTGAACTTGATAATTTTAAATAGATTCCTTCCATGTATTTTCCAGGTTTGAATTCAATTTCCTATGATTCTGTCCGTCGGGTATTAGATTTATACACATACACACATTCACGTGCACATTCTTGAGTGGGTAGGAATGCTTGTACATGGTCAATCACATGCATTTGCACAAGCATATGTGCACATATATAAATAGATATGTATATATATACACACACATGTTTTGTTTTGTTCGCTTTTTTTAAAGTATAGGGCTCGGTACCGACCTGTATAATGGGGTCGATACCAACTTAATACTTGGGAGAAATTTAATTTTACTGCAAAACTTTGGTTCCAAGTTTGGGATTGTAAAAACATCCTTTTCTATTTCACTTCCTCACTTGTTCTTACCGATTGAACATTGAGCTCCTGCAGTTAAAAGGTTTTAGAACCCAAGTTGAACTTCATCGTCGTCCACCATCGAAGACACCGCTCGTACCTCATCTCACAAGAACCTGACACCACCCGCCCCTCCTTGATTAGACATACCTCCTCCGACTCAAACCCTAGCCTTTGACTCCGTAGAACCGATCCCAAGCCCTGATTTCCATCTTGCAAACGGATTCGAATATAGGTACGTGATGGACTTGGCGTTGAAAATGGACTTGAACATGGACGTGGATGTGGACGTGGATGTGGACGTGGATGTGGACGTTGAAAATGGATCAAAGACGTACTAAATGTTTTGGTGCTTAAGCCACAGGTACATCCACTTTAAGATATGTCAAATTCGATGCTGAGTCAAGTTCAACTACGACTCCACATGCCCAACAAACTCCGGTAGAGCATGCACAGAAAACTCGAATTCAGCAGGAATAGCAAAAGACTTAATAGTTGAGTGCTAAAATGTAGAAAATTCTCAAGTTAGACAACAAGTTCTGGAGAATCCAGTAGCGTAGGTAGGTGGGACAAAAATAGATGATCTTGTTAACTTTGTTGCTTCCAAAATCAAAAAGAGATCGCCTTGTAGAATATATGATAAGTATGGGATTCCATTGAAGATTCTAGCTCCTTTCCATCTTCAAAGACCACACAACTCTCTAGAAGGGTACACTGCCTGTAGTAGATATATTTGTTTGGGGGTTTGCCTCCCACCATTCAACTAGTTTGTCCATCGAGTTCATAATTTCATGCACCTGGCTCCAATATTAGAACTCTCACATCAGATGAAAATATTCTTACCTACGGCTTGTCGGAAGAGGGTCGTAGTACTGGATAGTTCTAGTAGTTTCTGACGACGACGACGATGATAATAACAACCCGCTTAGAGGAAGCAAGGTTGATCTTGTTTTCTCCCCACTCCCAAGTCCTAGGGCTGGAGTTAAAGAAAATATTGAATAAATATCGAAGGATGCCGAGGAAGATGAAATTATTGGTGAAAGTGGTGAGGCTGTCCAAGGTAATATCGATGCGGGTCATGAGTTTTAGCCTGAACAATCTAGGGACGATCAACCACCTGCTCTAAAGAAAATGTGAATCGTGAAAATTTCCAAGGCACAAACTTCTACCCATCCTCTGTTAGTCGTAGATGTAAAGAAAACTCCATCTCTTCCTTCAATAGGTACATTCGTTGGCTTAGGGCTAATCCTTAAGGAGTTTAGCTCTTTTGATGTCGGTCATATTAGTTTTGAGGGCATCGAATCACCTATTCGCGTCAATAAGGACTTCATCCCTACCAAAATGGGAAAGATCACTCACATAAGTAAAGCTCCAGCTCACCGTATGTCAGGGGGACAATAGGACACTTACACATACATGCACTTCACGCCACTGCACGACACCTGACTTGCCTCCTTGTTCGTTGGATCAAATTTCTTCTCATTTTATTTGCAGGATCCATGGAGAGAAAGAAGTGCACACACCAATCTTTGAAGGAGAAAGCATTCCAAGCACAGAAGCCTCGATTGAGTTCATACCACTAGGGAAGTGGTCTCAATTACGAGTCAGGCTACCGCCCCTAGCCATGATAGGGATGATCGGGACAGAAGCAACTATAATAGAGATCGATCATCGCATGATTTTAATTTCGTGCATCACCCTAGGTGTTGATCACAAGCTTCCATCCTTGTGAAACCCCCGATTCCATCTCACTACAATCGATCCTCCGTTAGTAGGCATCATAAGATTCGCTCCGAAACTTCCCAGCACAGGCCTAGCAAAGAAACTGCTACATCTATCTCTGTGGAGGAATAGCTTGTGACCAATGCCCAAATGGCCAAGCTAAAGGAAGAACCTCCAAACATTTGATTTATTGGTTTTATGTTTGTGCCTAATTTGAAACGAATCCCGGCTGATGTCTAAAAAATGACCATCGAGTGCATGATCGACATTCACAACCAATATAATGAATGGACAAAAGTAGCTGACAAGATTTCCAAAGTCTCGAGGGACAGGCAGCTAGAGATCAAAAATGAAAAGCTCATTGAGGCAGATAACAAAAGAATTATTTTTCATCTTGACGCAGAAGTTGAAATGTTGATAAACACTCAAGCTGAAGCCAAAAGGAAAGCCAAGGATGCCATGACGGTGCTCGAGGAAGAGAGAATTAAGCATAGAGATGAGATGGAGAAAGCCTTCTACTGAAACCATGATCTGGTGATCGAGAGAGATATCGCAACTGAAAATGTAGCTGAGCTAAACTTGAGCGCGAAACAAAAGAGAAAAATGAAATGCTCTAACATGTTCACAATTATTGTGATGAGCTGCTCGGTGCCAAGGAAGAGAGGGACAAAGCGCTCAAATGTGTTAGAGGCGTTGATGTACTTGTGAAAAGAGAGGCCGAGGCCGCGGAACAGCGGGCAGAAGAGCGTGTGATGGAAAATTTTGAACCATTGCTGAACCGGTACAATATCAACAAGCTCAAATTTTGAAGCTTAGAGTGGTTCAAAGATGTTTATTTTAGAATCCTTGCCCTCGCCTAGGAGCGAATCATTGATGAAGTGAACACTTTCCTCAAAGGTTGCAAGGTGGATTTGGAGCAGATGGAAAAAGAATTCTTGGTAGGGGATGAGCCAAAGATTCTGAAGGATGGTTGGCGTGTTCTCTATGGAGTTGGCCGCAATAACACAAAAAGACTTAGGCGAAGGCTCCGGGTCGACGCTACAAGAAGCCGCTACTGCCAGCCAAACACTAAGGTCCCAAGCCACTGTCTATTCCTCCTTTGATCCTGGGCATGATCCGAAACATACTTAGATGCATAAGCGCACCATTCTTTCTTCCATTCTTAAGGGGAACTCCAGCGGCACTCCGACCCAAATAGAACCTCAAATTGAAGAAGGTATCTCATTGACTTCTCCCATATTTTAGAGAGTGTCACCGTCCAGTGTTGCTAATATGTCTTTTTATATATCTCAAGTTTCAGGTTGGCCCCAAATCGCTTGTCTTCCTGATAAGGACTCTTGGCTGAGACAACATATATCTGCAATGAAATCGGTAACCGTTACAACTTCAACAACTATTCCAACCATCCCGGTTGAAGAAACTCCTGGCCTTGATAATCATATTACTGATGTTTTATTGGATGAAAGAGATGACAGGGCTCGGGAAAATCAGATTGATGAAGATGCTGTTATTTCTGGGGTCTCCAAGCCCATGTCGGGCCCTACCATGCACGAGCTTGAGCAGAAACTTAGTAAAGACATCCTCCTTTCCACGGAGATTAACTAGGAGAAGCTGAAACTTATTCCTCCTCCTTTATCCATTGCCTTACCCAGGTGAACTATCTTTGCTCCGGTCCATATTCCTCCATCCGGTACTACTCGGAGCATACATGTGGAATCTTTACAAAACACTCGTGTCTCCATTGCTCTGCCTGGGAATACTTGAAGTGTGTCTGCTGGGTTGTCATAAAGCACTCCATCCAAGTGCAAAGCAAGAGAGGAAAAAGGGGAAAGAGGAAGGGTGACAGCTTAGGCGAAGCATCTCCTAGTTTGAAAAGGAAGCAAAGGAGAACGAAAGCGAAGAAGTGAGCACCAGTTTGTTTGGTGTAGATAGACTTACTTTTTCGTAAAAGTTGTAGGCTATTTTGGTTTTTTTGTCGGCTTTGTGCCGGTATTCGGCCTCCCGCATTTGTTTTCTTGCTTAGATGTAAATAAACTTGTACTTAGCTTTCCAAGTTTCATTTTGAATGTTAATAATAGAGGCTTTTTTCTTTGTCAAGTATTTATGTGAATTTTCCTAAGCTGTTTTAGAAACACATTTTCCATTCAATGTGCTTGTGTATACCGTCAGACTAAATCCTTATCCTGCAATGCAATTTTATGGCCTTTCTTTGCTCTTGCAATTGTAAGGTTAGAATTGAAGTACCAAACACTAGACATTGGTTAAGATTAGTCACTTAGGATTAGGGACTTAAATATTCTTTTCCAGGCTAACAATTTTCGATCGTCCCAAACTCCGAGCACTAGTTTATGTCAACCACTTAGGATTGTAGTTCATACATCTCCATCTAGGATGTTTACGTACAATCGCACCAAAATTCAAGCGTCAATCGAAGGCTCATAAGTTTGGTCCTGCCATACGCCAGGCATGGATTCTTTATTTTTCCTACTTCAACCAAGGTGTTAAGGGTTGGATGGTCTTACCACATCCACTTTTGTTTATCTCTTGCCCTAAATTCATGGACAAGAGTTGAGTGAGCGAATGGTCGTATCACGTTTGTTCTGATATATACTCTTACCCCCACATCAAGGGTGAGAGTTAATGTACGGACGGTCATGTCACATCTGATTTGAGTTTATACTCCTGCCTCTAATCTGAGGACAAAAGTTGAGCGAGAAAATGGTTGTATCTTGTTCATTTTGATTTATACTCTTGACCCTACATCAATGGCAAGAGTTAGTGTATGAACGGTCATGTCACATCCGGTTTGAATTATACTCCTATCCCCAATCCGAGGACAAGAATTGGCTGATGGACGGTCGAGTCACGTCCGTTTAGGTTATCCCCCTTCCCCCAATCCGAGGACAAGAGTGGGCTAGTATCTATCTCCAAATACCAAGAAGAACTTCAAGGGTTCGATCATGAACCGTAGAACCCTAAAAGTTCTGGTTCGCACCTATCTCCGGGTACCTGCACACCTACATTATTCCCATGCAGATTCTTTCGAGTCATTCAAACACATCTCTTAAGCAATTTAATTATACGGTCTTGGACTCAAAAAGCCATTTTATGCTATAAAGACAGGAAATGACAGGTTTTTTCTTATTGGACGATTTTATTTCTAAGTGAAATAGCATCGTAAGTGCTTGTTATTGCAAGCCCTTGAGAGTGAGATCCCGTCCCCATCTTTGAGTGCAGTGAATCTCACCGGACCTAGGTTGTGAAATTTTCGTTTCATAGGAACACATTTGGGATGTATCCAATGCATGGCTCGCTATCTCTGAGGACATTCCACACATATAAGAGTGTGTCCAGGCGAACACATCCAGTTTTTCCTAAAGAAAACCGATCAACCCCTTCATCACACTTGCGCCGAGCTGAGATCCAACCTTCAGGACCCGACTTAGATCACCCTAGCAAACTAAACAACAATTATCAACTCGACTAGAGATTCTCATCCACCTTTTGGCTCTTTTCGCCAGTCCATATCATCGTGGAGCCGACTGGTTTGCCTAAGCCGAGGCTTAGGCTATAGGTGTTATGCATCCAAAGCTTTTAGGCAAAGGATTCCCTTTACATTTCTTTATTCTCCATTTACCTCGTTTCCTTTATCTCAGTGATGTATCATTCACGACCAACCACCTGATCTCCTTGCATGATTCCCACTCCGTTCTCTAAGGAAACTTCATAGTTAAGCGCTAAAGAGCGATGGTTGCTCTGAACTCTGGCAAGGCCGATCAACCTAAAAAAGCATTGTAGGCTGAGTAAATATCCAATATCAAAAAAGGAACGACCTGCACTTGCATGCGGTCACCCTTGCCAAGTACCATCAGTAATTCAATAAATCATATAGCCTCGGTAGCCATCCCATCGAAACCTTATATTTGATAGTTACAGCGTTTCAAATCCTTCTCCTCAAGCATCATTTGATCATAAGTTATCTTGAACAAGACATTGATTGAAATCCTACAGTCAACCAGCACCTTCCGAACAATAGCAGGAGCAATTGTGGCTGTGATCACAAGTGGGTCAATCGATGGAGCCTTCACTCCATCAGCATCTCTATTTTAGAAAACAATACCGTCAGTCATCAATCTGCTTTGTTTTGCTGGAGTCCCATCTTCAATAGCGAAGCAACTTTCACTCTCTACATGCTTTATTGTACAATATATATGTCCATCATAGCTAGAAGCTTATCAGTTGGGTGTGGCCCAACAGTAATTATATTGATTACCAATCGTTTTTCCAACTGCCTGAATGCATCAGCACCAAACTCAGCTTGCTCCTATTAAGAAGACGGCCTAAGGGCGTTATAGTTCCCTTATCCACCATCCTGCGGGTCCTTCACATATTGCTGTAATTTTTTCTTGCGAATAAACTCCTTAATCATACCTTACAAGTGTCTACACTCATTGGTATTGTGACCATGAGTTTCATGGAATATGTAGAGCTTTCATGGATTTCTTTCCTTCTCAATCAACTCTCTTGGAGCTGGCTTTCTATACTGCTTAGTGTTTTGAGTTTATAGATAAAAATTCTCTATCGAGTTATTCAGTTTGGTATAGCTGTCGTATTTAGTAGTCCTTATATGATTCTTGTTATCTAGCTTCTACTTCTTAGCCCCATCATCATTTCTCTTTCGGTTATTGTTTTGGCTACCAACATTCGCATCTACATTTCTCGAGCTTCCTTCGGACTGCTTTACAGCAACATTGCTTTGATCACTTCGTTCGAATTCCTAGACCTGCCCTTCACGGACACTTATGTGCTTCCTCCAAGCGTAGTACTCGTTAGTTTTTATATATCAAAAAGCATCCATTGTCGATGGTGGCTCTATTTCTAGCCATTCCTCGAACTTTGTATCGGGATGAATCCCCTTAATGAACGCCATCAGCACTATGTCATCCTTGGGATTTGTAACTTCTGTCATGGCCATGTGGAATCGATTCAAGAAATCCTTCAACGACTCTCTCTCGACTTGGAATATGTTTGATAAAGACATCACATGCTTCAGACATGCAGTATGTAAACGGAATTATTCTACAAACTTCTTTGATAACTCCGTGAAAGATGATATGGGCCTTAGCAAAAGTCGAACGAACTACATCTTAGCTACTCGTTCTAAGAAAATCGAAAAATAACAGCATATCATGGTATAGAAAGCTTTGGCTGAATCAATATGTCATTCATATCTCATCAAATGCGGCCTAGGATCCATCATTCCTCCATACAATGGCATAGTTGGCATTGCTAATCTCTAAGGGTATCTCCTGCGTAGAATGTTCTCTATAAACGGACTTTGACTTGGATAGGTACCCCATTCATCGTTACTTATGAAATGATTTTTTCTAATAAGTCTCCTAAACATATCCTCCAAGTAGTTTGGGTCAACATTTTCGACTGAACGGCGATAGTCGGGCTCTGCTCCGATTGTTCGACAAGGCGAATGATCTAAGTTTGGTTCTTAATACTTATGTTCTCCAACCTTAGGGATATCCATTCGTATAGCGGTCCTCCTTATTCAATTCACGTGAGACATATCATTAGCAGCAGCATGATTCCTTAGATTTTAACCACTAGCAGCACATCCTGAAGCCAAGTCCACGCCGTCTTACTGAGGATGGGCTCTGGGGCCACCATTGTAGGGGTCGGTACCACCCTTATTCTTTAGTTGGTACTGATCCCCAAATTTGAGCCTAGGGTTCGTCTTCCTCCTTGGTACAATGTTTCAGTGGAATTCTAAGTCTCTTCTTCTTCATGTCCCTCCATCTTTGTTCAGATAATGAGAAACTTTTAGTTGAAGAACTATAAACCCTTCTACTCCTTCTACGGCTGTTTTGATTCAATTCACTCAGCAATCTCAAACTTTGTTGCATCGTCTGATTCATCTCATTCTGACTAGCCTGGAATCTATCTTCCATCTGCTTCATCATCTTGTCCATCTCCATTCTGGTCATGATGTCAGTTGGAGTCTGGATCTCTGGTTGATTTGGTTAGACAACTCCATGACATGCTAAGGATTCTGATTCTTAGCTTCAGTAGTAGTTATGGAATTGGTAGAACTGTCTGTTCTTGATGGGGCTATGACAGAAAGCTTCTCCCAGATTATTAAAAACTTAAGTTGTAGAATTAAAAGGTAGAGAAATTGGATTTATCTCTTGGATGTGGGAAATCTAATAGTAGATGATGGATCCAAATAGCTTGAGAATCAAGCTCTAATGAAAGCATCAAAATGTTTGAATCAAAAATGGCACAAACACCCAGAACTTTTTGTAGAGAATAAAATATGAATAAATATAAACGAAAATGAGAAACGAATAAGGCATAATCATTTATAGTGGTTCGATAAAGCATTGCGTACGTCCACTTTAAAATTTTATTGCTTATATCTGACATGGAGGAAGAGGTTCTTAGGGACCGATCCAACTTCGACACTTAGATTTTCAGAATTACAAGAATATAGAGTAGAGTAGAACTAGAGTTAAAAGATCCTTAAAAATGAGTCTTACCCTCCTATTTATAAAGGTAGAAAGCCTAATATCTCGCACAAAATAGCATTAAGCTGTTATCCAAGATTTAAACCAATTCTCGCAAGAAAGTAGCTGTCAACTCGTCAGTCTATATAGGTTGATACAACACCAAGGTTGGGGTTCGGTACCGACCCATAGGATAGCCAACATGGCTATATTCAATTGTTCATCTTGGTCACCTTGTGGTTAGCTTCGTGATTCCATAGTTGTTTGCATCTATATTAGCTTGCTTCTAGGTCTAAATGTTGCAGTTGTGGAGGAACAGAGTTGCAGCTTCAAATGTTCATGGAGATTGATGGAGAAATGCATTAGATCGACATTGGAAACAGGCAATTGGCATCAAGTAGGACTAGTAGGTAGAAGATGGAAACCATCGGAGGAAGAAAGCGGGATTCGTAAGGACCCATGGGCATGGGTTGGTACCGACCCCTAACTTGGAGGGTTCTCAAATCTTGTTGCATTGGGTTCGCTTGGCATTGGCCTCGTGGCTCTGTATGCATTTGGTTTCGGGATTGGGCGGTCTCTTTGGGATTCCTGCGTTGATAACTCCAAGTTCCATTTGTCCAGTCTGTCAGAATATTACCTGATCGAAAGGCTGGATAACATTTTCTATACTTATCTCCTTATAAAAGATTGGATTTAAATAAATTTGGTTTTTTCAAAAAGAAAGTTCGAAAGTATGCAAATTTGACTTAAAGAGTTTTGTAAATCATTTTAAAGTGAAAATTTTGATCCAAACGAAATTAAAATTTTAGTATGGAAAATTAAATTTGATTTTAAATGCCATGATACAACAACTATAAGTTTGACCTTCTATTTAGATTTTGATAATCTTTCTTTGGTTCGACAGTTATCTTTGTAAGGAATAACTTTTATGTCGAATATTTTTAAGATTTTGAAGTTTTCAAGTATAAAACTATTTGGTGAAGGAATATATGTGTATCCAATTTTTTTGAGTTGATGCATTGAATTATTTTGGATCATAACATTTGATTTATTTATTTATTTTTCAATGATTTTGTGCTTTTTAAAAAACTAGAAGTGCAAGGAATAACTTTTATTTTATGTGTTGTGAAAATTTTGAAATTTGTAATCTGAAAACTAAGGTTTAAAGATGAGGGACTATTCAAGAAATATTAAAGTTTTTATGGAATTCGAAGTTATGAGATATGAATAATTTTGGTTCCTCCATATTATATTTATTTAGAAGAGTTTTAGAAATGAAGTCTACGAATTATTTTACATCCCTATTTTGAAAGAAATTGAAGTGGTTATAAGATTTAAACACCTTAAAGTGTTTTACGTTATATGAATATTAAGGTATTTCATTTTATAAATGGATGTAAGATGTTTGTATAAGGTATCATGAACTAGTTTTGAAAACATGAATAAGATATAGTTGACAGAGGACTAAGTTTGTAATTATGCGTACTGTGTGCACAATACACTTCATATTTTTTAACTACTCTAAAAAAAATTGAAAATTTTGATATATGAATTATATTTAGATTGGTTGTATGAGTTGTAATATTTCGAAATGAATTTGTTCGAACTCATAGCCCAAATCAGGGACGATGGCAAGGTATCCTTTTGTTATGTTAGGCCACCGATGTGTCTAATAGTAGGTTATGGTTGTTTATTTGATACGATGCACAATATATATGCCTATGTAGAGGAGAGAACCCAATTATTAAATATTTTTGGAATATTAGTTATATCGCTCTATTTAATAGTTTTCGAGTTAATGCAGATCACTTTGAGTACTGACCTTGGAAGTAAAATATAGAGCTTTGTTTGTTTTGGCTTGATGGTTGTGATTTATTTTGATGGTTGCATGCCTTGTGTTTGTAATCAATGGTAGATAGGTGTAGTAAAGCTAAAATTATTAGCTTGGTATAGATTTTCCCTAAGGAGAAATTACAAGAACACAATTTTCTTAAAGGGTATATGAAAGTGCGGTGTGTATACAATTATATGTGCTAATATAGTACACACGGATCGTGTAATATGGACAATAATATAAATGCGGAAAATAGATGATAGTAGCAAAGTAAAAATAAAAATAGAAAAATCACACCAGAGATTTTTATACTGGTTCGGAGCACCGTCCTACGTCCAGTCCCAGACTTCTATCTGGATTTTCACTATTAACTACCTCGCTTCACCCGGAGGAACAGGTTTACAATACCCGAACAGCCGAACGGGATTTCACGCCTCTAATACACTGAGGACTTCAACACTTGCCTCTTACAACACGAGGACTTCAACAAAAACAAATACAATTGTTGTTGACAACTTGTGTTCTTGAAAACACGGATTTGTCACTAGTAGTACACCCTTCCTATAATCTTATCCTCAAAGAATATGAATGATGTTTTGTAAAGATTAAAGAAGGTATTTACTTATTGAATCAAAAGATATGAAATAATTTCAATGATTCAATAAGCTAAATTAATTTTTAGAATGCAGGAGTGTTAGAGATTAGATTAGAGAGCATATATGATCGTGTAAAAACTTGTGTTTGAATCAATGATATAGATGAGTATATATAGAGAAAAATAGTTGTAACTCTTTGTGAACAGTTGCCATTAAGAGTTATGATCATTGATGAAAGATAGGAGATGCAACCTTTGGAGAAGAGAAGTGTCTTTTGGAAAAGTTGCTTTCTGTTTAAAAACGGTCGACAGGTCAAAAATGGACCGGTAGACAGGAATTCAAATATATATACGTTATGTGCATGTGTGCATGTTATCTGTGCATTCTGGGCAAAAACGGTCGACCACCTTATTTTCAACCGGTCGACCGGTTTAGTCCAATTTGCACAGTTAATGTGCATATGTATATATATTGAAAGATTGAAGTTATATGATTATTTGAGGATAGATTTTAACATAAATTACTAACATACCAAATAATCAACCTCTAATATATGGAGCTCTTTGTGTTTCTTAAATGAATAACTTCTTTTTGTCGATCACGGCTTATTCCTTTGTCAGAAATCAAAACTCTATAAAAATCTTGACTCAACAGTATATAACAACCCAATGTTGAGAATCAATTAATAAAAATTAATAAAAGAGTTTTAGATAAATAAATTGGTTTTAAAGGATAAAATGAGAATATTTTGGGATTTAAATTATAGTGTTGGAGATTTGAGATGAGTTGGAAATATAGGAATTTATTTGGAAATTTAACAGATAAAGTATCTTGAGAAGATAAGAATTTTGATAAAAATATTTTTGTTGAGATTTATGAAAATGATAATTTAATTGGTGATATTTATTTATATTGGAAGAAATTAATTGTTTAAGTGATATCAAATGAATTATTTTGCTATTAAAGATTTTTAAAGCTATTAATAAATGGTAATATTGATTATTTTAAAGTAATATTGGAATATTAAGGTGGAACTAATTACTAAGGTGGATTAAAATAATTAACAAAAAATTTATAAAGTTAATAATTAAAATAAAAATGAGTTCAAAAATTTACTTTCAGAAGAGAAGAATTATTTCAATTATAAAAGGAATTTAGAATTTATTTAATAAATGAGCTTAAAATATAATTAGGAATCAATTAAACTATATAGGTAAAATTTGAAGAAAATAGTTATTATCAAAATGTATTTAGATGCTTGAATACATGTGGAAAACAAATATAATTTTTATTTGAATTTTATAGTGAATTAAGCTATGTATGGAAATTATTTAAAGTAAATAAAATAAAAGGGAGATGATATTAATAATTAACAAGGGTCCAACTAAGCCCAAAATCTAATGTTTCCAAACATTTCCAAATCCAGATTCTTCCCTTATCGTTTAAATATACCATATTTCCTAACATTTGGATCATCTTATAGCTTATTTTCCCCTTTCACTAAAACATCTCAAGCCTCAATCTCCTCTTCTAAAATCAAAATAAAAAAATAAAATTTGTAAATTCCCAAATCAATATATATATATATATATGCTTTTCAATATAGATTTACACCTCTAGGTGAAGTCGAGTAGGAGTTTAGATCGAGCTTGAGTACTTTGGAAATTTAGAGTGAAAGAATAAGAGAGGAAGCAATAGAAGGCAGTGAATGATTAGGAACGGAAATTTTCACTCACGATCTACGTTTACAATGAAATGATGGTTATTAGTGTTGTGTCATGCTTGTACAATAGCATAGAGGTCTTTTGGACATTGTTTGTATCCACTGTTGTTACGAATACCTATACATTGTTCAACTTCCCCGCCTTTTACATTGTTTTGTGGTATTGCGTGATTTAATGTACATTGTTCGATTGCCTAATTGAATGCTTGAAGTAGTGAAAGAACGAAGGGGAAAGGTTGCGGGATCAACAACATAATGGAGCGGAACCTGGAGCATTATAGCTCTTAGCTAGGCCCCAAGGGTCGACCGCTGCGACATAAGCGATCAACCGTTAGAGTCGTTGGTCAACCGCTTGGGTTGACCGCCTGGAGCTGTAAACTCAAGGCTATTTTCATGTCCATTTATAAAAAAGAAAATGTTCTTATAAACTAAATTAAATAAGCATGTTTAAAAATAAAATAATTGATGCATATAAATATGAAATTATTTTGAAGAATTTTTGTTTATATTAATTGTTTTGTTAAAGATATTGATTTATTAAATACAAACTGATTTATGGCTTTAAAAAATCATTTAAAAGTACTATTTAATTCTAGAAAACATAGGAAATGATTTCTAATTAAAATTATGCCATCTTTAAAGAGTATTCTATAATTTTTGAATATATGGAGATATTTTAAAGAATATTATGTAGTTTGAAATAAATGGAAATTAATTTTGATGTTTATAAAATTCATTTAAAAATTGTATTTAATTGCAAAAAATTATGGAATGGCTTTTATAAATTATATATGATTATTAAAATTATTTTAAAGGTTTCAAATATAAGGGAGAGAGATTTGGACATGTATTGTAAGATTTTTAATCATTATTCTTGGTTTTAAATAGATAAAAGAACATAGATTATTTACCTTTAAAATAATATAAAGGTTTTAGAAGTTTTAATATGATTTTTATCAATGAAAACTCTTTTATAAAGAATGATGTTCTTTGCTTGTTTATATTTTTTATATGACATGAATATTGAACAAATGTAGTTATAATACCACTTAGTATGGGACTTTCCGTAATATTTCTCCAGTTATTTTTTGGGCTTGTTACATAGTATATTGCTATTGAAAGTATATATTGTGAAGGTTTTGAGCAGATGGATTAGTAATGCCATCTGGTATGAGACATTCGGTAATATTTTTCTAATTACTCCTTTGACTCATGGTAGAGAATATTTTGATAGAGTGAGTATAGTTCATGAGCATCGAATAAACAAATAAGTAGCATGCAGTGGTATAGGATGCCGTAGTTGATATTTGTCTGTTTATTCCCTGTAAGTAAATGACATTCATACCGAGATAAGCGATATCAGGGTATTATGTATGGCGTATATATGAGATGACGCTTACTATGGTGAGCAAGGCTATGTGCCTATGGCTATGTGCGAATAGATATATATGGTTATATGCTTATAGCTTTATGGATGCTTATCATTTTGTGTACTCCTATTATACATACATGGTGGAGTAAATGAGATTAGGCTAGTGTCCATCTTTGCAGCCTGATTGTGAGTTTGTATCCTGAATCTTTGATATACCTTACGTATATATCACTATATGCTACCATCATGTGTTATTGTCTCATGTCACAAAGGCCAGCAGTCTATTACCATTAGGGTACGTAAAGGGTTGTGACCATGGAAAAGCCCAGACTTGCATCTGATGGATACTGGGTCACGATGGTTGTTGAGGTAACTAAAGGCTGTAGGAGTAGTGCTAAGTGAGCAGAAGTACAGACTCTTCGAGCAGTCAAGTGGATGTCGGTCTCTCATCTGGTTCTCGGTACATGTTAGATAGACATGTATTATTTGTGCAGCTCCTTTGAGATGATGAGTTATGATTACACCTGAGATTATGTGTTCACTATATAGTCAATTCCCACACATTTTATTTATGTGATTGATAGGCAGTTGCCTATTCTTTATTGATATATGTTGTTGAATTTTTGGTTGTGTGGGTGCTTGTTTATTTCATCTTTTTGAGTATGACGAACCCCGAAATGTCTACTTTAGGATTATCTAAGAGATAGTCTTGGGCATTGTTGTATGCTAGCCCAATTGTACTTGATGGTTTTTTATACTGACGATAGTTAGATGTATTGATGTTCCACCCATTTGTTATTATACCACTTGATATGTAGTTTGATATAACTTTTATATAGGTGATGATACTTATGCGTGGTTTGAGTAATGTTGTTATGTTAAGATGTTCCTATGCCATTATGATATATTATTACTATATCATGCTAGTTATTATGACATGTTGACATCTACATTCTAGACATAGTCTAACTCGTGTGTTATTTATATAATACCCGGATCAGTTCGAGACATTTCAAGTTCAGAGACGAAGTGACCAACTTATGGTTGTTGGGCTTAGTTGGAGACTAGGATATTTATAGATTAGAACCCATTGTTTTTTATATGGTCTCTTATGTATTTATACTGATGGGATGTATGTACGGGACATGTTTTGTATATTTGAGCAATAGTGGACATTTGGCTCTCTTGTAGACCCACATGAACATATGTATTTCATTGATTATACATTATCGCTACATTAATGACTCTATGTTCTCCATTATTTGTTTTATATTATGTATTATTCCATTATGAAAACGCATGTGTTTATTTCTTTGTGCCGATACTGAATATGTACAGGTGGGATTTATTTGATTTTGAAATATTTACAAGTATTAGCCCAATGGAATATTCATGTGTGATAGCCCAATATCGCCACATTCTCTGTATTATCAAACAGTATGACCTAGTAATGCTCTTTGGTAGTATGGCTATAGAAGTGGGGTGTTACAAGAATTTTTTTGCCTCGACTACATTAGCCTTTGCCATCATGTAATCCCTTGCATTCCTTTCAGATTTCTTATTGTCATCCTCAATTCTCAAGCTAACCATTAGATATTCTATCGTCATTCTTTATGCTTATGATCCGATTAATTTTTGAAGCCCTTCCATAATCGAGATAATTTCTCAGTAGCAGAAACCACTTAAAATGACTCGCCAAGAGACATGCCTTCATCATGAATCTAACGGATGATCACTTGTAGTTTTGAATTTTATAGATCATAGATTTTACATCTACCATTTTGAAGTCGAGGAATTTTTCCATAATGAAACTTCATGCCATCAACTTAAGTTTTATACTTTTATCTAAAGATAGCCAGAGTTTTTAAGAGGTTTTTCATAGTAAAGTGTACATTATAAAGATTAAATCAAGTGCATAGAGGATATAATTTTTTCATATGAAATCAAAGTTGTTCCTTATAGCAACGGCTTCAATCTGATTTGCATTGGTTTACTCTTCCCTCATAGTAGGAGCATCTTTAATGGGGAATTTAGTCAAACCTAAAGTAGTCAAGTAAAAATAGCATCTTTTGTTGTCTATGTTTGAAGTCCACTCCATTAAACTTCTCTGGTCTTTCACCATGGTACAATGCAGCAGAAGTAGGAACTCTTGATTCATTTCTGACTATTGGTTACAGTTGGAGTAGGTGTAGAAAGGTTGCTTTCTTCAGACATTGTTTGTAAAAAGAAATGAATATTAAGTGGTTTAGAAATCAACCTCAAGTAGAATCTTATTTCAAGATCGTTATCCACTTGTATTGGTGAAATGATATAAAAATAAGTAGAATTTAGATTTAGAACATACACCAGCTGTATATTGATCTCCTTATCTCTAAAGACGATGAATCAAATTCGGTCCAAGTTAATTAAATACCGTTTTCTTAAAACAAGGTTTCTCTCTCTATGGTATTGAAGGTAATCTAGTAAGTATGTCCAAGATAAAACAGACCCCTCACTACAATGTAGCGCTTACAATTGCAGTGAGACAATGAACTCAAAAGAAGAATTTCACTGAACAATGAGATGAGAGAGAAGATGGTCGGGTAAGAGATCTAAAGTTTTCTTGGATCTTCTCTATCTGTCTTCTCCTCTATTTATAATTTAGACAAGGCACGTATTCATTTATAACATTTGCATAATTTGAAAATGTTTTGACCCTTTACTAATAGGTATTATTGTTAGAAAAAAGACTATGTTGGAAAATAAAATTGATAATTTCAAACACTATAATCTAGCCCGGCCCATTGCCAAAGTCAATGTATATTGTTGCTAACTGCGCCATCAAAGCGCCTAAATGTCCGCTCGCCCAAGACGCATGTACATGCACATGCATGAGCCTTTCATGCCCTTATGGTTTGTATCGTTTCAATAACCTATTTAGCTAATAACAGGTTGTATACAAATGTATCCCAATATGGGATTAACCCCAAACTTACAATGAAAATATCTCACTCATATGTACTTGGATTAGTTATTTAAATATACCATTTTGTTTGTCTGATTGAGGGCTACAAGTTGAACAAATGATTTGGCGCATTTGGGGTATGGGTACCACTTGAAAGTGATTCCCAACAAATCACCATTACTAACAGCCATGACTACAAAAGCTATTTGGTTAAAATAAATACTTGAAGATTTGGAAGAGTTGCAAAACTATGGTATATAATCTATTGTGATAGCAAATCAGTTATAACAATGGCGAAGAATCATGTTGTAACACCCCGTAATTTTAACGATGATAAATTAAAAAGAAATTAATTAATAATTAGTAACAATGAAAGTAGAATTTTTATAAACATCATAATTTGGATACAAAACTTGCACCGTTGGGTTCATGGCGATTTTCTGATCAATTTTCATATATAAAGTCTTCTAATCGGAGCTCAAACGAAAAAATTATTAATGTTTGAATATTTTGAATCAAATATGTAATTAAGGTAATAAAATAATTAACTGACATTAATTACCGTCAGTTAGAGTTAACTGAGAATTAACGTTACTTAAATGTTAAGGAAGATGGTATTGAAAAGAAATTATGTCGATCAGGCTGATAAAGAAATTAAATAAATAAATCAAATGACGCACAATAAATTAACAGAATAAAGGCCGACCAGTGGGTCCTTAGATCGCGGCGGTCGACCATTAGCGGTCGACCGATAGGAGGTGGAGGTCGACCCGTCGAGCTTTCAATTGGAGAATTTGACCTGGTCCGGATTTGAAATAGTTAAATCTAATAGCTGACATTGGTTCGAACTCCTATAAATACATGCCTAACCCTTTACTTTTCTTCTCATATTTTCTGAAGTACGACGAAACTCTATCATTTTCTCTTCTCCACAACATTCTAAATTCTTAAAAATAGTTATTATTTATACATATATATAAGTAGAGAATAACAAAGGATAACTGAGAAGAAGAATAAGGTCGAATCAAACCATCAAACCAAGGTAAATTATAAATCTGGATCTAGAATTTAAATTAAATCCAAATCTCTACTCTAATCCAGATTTCTGTTAAGTATATATATTCTTGCGATGTGCGTATTCAAATAGGAATAAAAAGTGAGTAAAATTAAATAATATGGATTAGATCTGAAGATTTGAAAAGCTAAAAAGGTGATTGAAAAATTATATATTTTTATATAATATTGAATTTATATCATTGTAAATCTATTCATGTATACTTGAAATGTAAATTAGAATTAGAGGCTAAAATTTATGTACGTGTAATGAAATTATAAACCCTGCCAACATATTCTTGATTGATAACTTGAATTATATATTGCATGTATGTATATCTGGAAAATGTTGGGTATTAACAGTCCTTGAATTTAGCATTGGATAGTAGCAGTCTCTAAAACTTATAAATTACGTGTTAATTATAGATTGAAGATTTGAATGGTTATTGCAAGTAAGAAAGTAAATTAAGTTATCACAATAAATTATGAGGGTTTGAGTAGTATTTTAATTCATTGGAATATAGTGTGTTACAATATGAATTTTTGTAGATTATCAAGTTTGATTTATAAATAAAAGTGTATCATTTGAAATAACAAAAAATACACCTAAAAGAAAAAAGATATATAAAATATGGATATTTACCATATTTCTACAGTCTATTTTAATAAATATGAAAAAGATAATTCCTTCTAATTCCAAACGTAACACAAATTCTCCTGTTGGATAAGATATAAAATTTATTGGGTTAACCTTTTCATTTGGAGAGGAACATAATTCTAATGTATTAGAATGCAGAAAGTCCTAAGGATTAATTGAAGAATTGTAAATGTGATAATAATAACGGTCTAAGAGAAGAATTAATAAATATGCAATATAAGCAAGACAAAATTAAGTATAAACGATGAAAATGTAGGTAAATAATAATTTAAAATAAAAGGGTACCGGAAGTCTAAACATGGGAGGGAAATAAAAGTTAAAAGGAAATAGAGATATAAAATTAAGTATAAAGAAAAGGGAAGTAGATGGGAAAACGATATTTAGATCTCTTAAACAAAAGCGGTAAATTACCTTAAATTAAATATGATGTAAACGCATAAAGAAGTGAAGAAATGTTATCAGTAGTAAAACAGTGGAGGCGCAATAATAATAAAAAAAGGATTAATGAACACACACATACACGCGCGCGTACACAGACACATATACAGACACACACACACGTAGCATGAAGTATGCGTTTATAACGGGTATGAATTATTAACGTTAAGAAATAACTTAAGTGGATAAGAGTGACATAGTCATTAAAATGTGCTGAAATGCGAGGTCGGTAGTGTTACACAATAGAATTCTTCCCACCACAAAAGATTACCAATAGTTGAGTATACATTATATTAGTATGGGACATATACAATTGTAGGACCCATGGAATCATATACGCTTGCTTATGGGTGGAGGGATACCCGGGTAGGGCCTACTTCAATCATTTATGAGAGGTATTGCCTTGATTGCCTTAAACAATTTAAATAGAACGATGGCCAAAAATCGGGGCTATATCAGTGTATTGGTACTATATTAGGGAGTACGAGTTGTACATAGATTGAAAATGTCATCGGTGATGAGCGGTCAATAATAAAAGGGTTAAACTTAATGGACTACACCTACTACTGTAGGTCACGTTAGGTTGTGCACCGCCACAGTTGTTTGCTAGATTGTTTATTAGGAGACAAGGCTAGATAACCCTTAAGAGAGGTCTTTCAAAATGAATGGGATAGTCCATGGAGCTGAGTCCATAATAGTACATAGAGCTGAGTCCATAGTCTGAGCCGAGTTCACTGTAGTCCGTGAGCTGAGTTCACTATAGTTCGAGGAGTCAGATCCTCTATAGGCGGTGGAGATGAGTCGATAATAGGAAGCGGACAAGTAGAAAATCACCAATGTGAGATTGAATACGGCTAAACTACTATGATGCCGTTATTAAGCACTATGAAGAGTTCCTTGGTGTGCACGACGGACGTGGTACTACGATGATTATGAATCCTAACAATGTGCTTGATTATGGATACTAGTATGGATAGCATCTTGATCCAAAGGGAGACTATGTTTATATATGCATGTAGTACGACTTACTTCGGGTATATGGGACGTATCACACGTGTACGTGGAGTCAAGATAATTAATTAAAATAGAAAACATAACATGTGATGGAAGGCAATCGGCATAAACTAGTTTTATGTGTAAAATTATTGGTGCAAGATGGGAACGGTGGAAGGACATGCTTTCTTATGCATGCTCGTCACTAACAAGGACACTAGTTATTGGAAGTGTCAATCTTGATCGGTACTAATTTATTTATTACACTTTACTATTCCACTGTGAGTTATATCGATAGTGCTTCGATATGCATTTATTTGTTTGTTTTCTTGATACCAAACCAACGATCCCAACTTTGGTGGAGTTGGGTTTTTGATTTAGTGAAAATTCAAATCCACATAGGTACGACATGTTGCACAAGCATTCATGGAAGAAGGCCGAAGCTGATATAGAGATGTGTCCCAGAACAGGTAACAAATACATGTGAAGACATTACCAGAAGGAAAGTTCGAACTACTATAAGAAATAATTATTGGAATTTGACACGCGTCCAAAAGTTATTTTTGTTTATGGAGGATCGTGTCCTTTTCATATTTTGTTTTTATAATACCAGTACAGTGAGTATGTCCGTTGGACGTGTGCAAAGAAAATCAGAAGCAAATTCATTTATTTTGAATAATATTCATATGCATAAATAATGCTTGACACACATATAATAAATATCTGTGCATACTTCTTTTTATGTTCAATATTGTAAACAAATAGAGCACGAAACTCATTGCTGTATTTTCGAATAATAATTTGGTTTCCATGTCAATATTGAATGGAAAAAATATATTGTGAGACTTGCATTTTATTTACTTGCAGTGCAACTTTTAATAATCTATGAGCTGTGAAGATGTTGAGATGGATTTTGACCATTTCATTCTTCATACTAATATAGCGAAAATTTCGATAATTACGAAAGTATTGAGATAAAAAGTTGATTGTCCCTTTAATATTTATGGCCATTTAGAAATAATGCATTCACCATATTTACAGAATGAGATTTACAGTTTAATAATGGATTGTAAAGATAGCTGCTTGGTTTTATGCAAAGCAATTGCATATTTTTCCAATCGACCAACTCTAACGCCTCTTGTATATTGTTCTTCTCGGGCTTTTACAATTTATTTTAATAGAGTCTGCCCTCATTTTTACTGATGCGGTTATGTTACTGGTCAAAATGTCATTTTATGATGATATTCTTTTCTATTTACATACATTTCACCGAATACCAACTTCAACTATTAGATTATTAGCCGACAACCAGATGTCACAGTTCTTGTATAAGTGTTATAAGTACAAACAATTAAACAACAGTATCAATTTTCACCCCACTAAGTCATTATAGTACCAAATGTATCCAGATTTCCTTCAACTATTCCCTAAACAGTTCCAAACTTTCACAAACAAAAAGAAGTAAAAATTAAAATAACATATAAAATTATTAAACCTCTTGCAACAAAGAGTTGATTGTTGAATATGCGTGTATATGATTTTTGTTTGATGATAATAAACATATATACATATATATATTCATCTAAATGTATTTGTTAATGTACTATTTATTTTCATAGATTAAATAAATATTTGCTGAATAAAATAAATAACACAGAATTTGAATTCAAACGGATATTTTATTCAAACAAATATTTATTACAATTTTAAATAGTGCAAATTCAAGCTCGCACTATATATATAAAAATTTCAATAACATTACAATTTCAATCACATCACATTTCAATTTACATAATTTTCCTCACCACATATCACTCATTCACTCGTATTTATCTTCAACTTTATTCCAGATTGAATCCAGCATCTAAGCAATCTGCAAAAATATACACTGATGCAGTAAAATAGAAAATAAAATATTTTTGCAGTGTAAAGTAAAATGTGATTTTGAAAATATTATTTGCCTCAGTTATTTGGGTTGTTCGCCACCATTTAATTTTGAATTCATCATACATGAATAGCTTGTGACATGCACAGTGTATCACTGTGCATGCCACAAGGCCGTGCACACCAATATATACACTTGATAAAATTACAGGGACAGGTGAGCACAGGTCCAACCCAAGTGAAAAGCCGGGTTCAACTCAAGTGCAATACAAATAAAGTCACGATACGAGCACAAGGTCAAACCCGAGCTTTAAGCTGATTCAACATAGGTGCAATTCCAATGTACACATGAATGTTATGATAAACACATTTACCCAAGCATCAGGTCGAGTATGTTACAGCATGTACACATGAAACCAGACATGAAATCAACTCAAGATCAATGCACATGAAGCAGTCTCAGTGGTGAACCATGAAATACAGTGAACAATACATCAACTTGAAAATGCCACAAGAATGAACAACATGAATAACACATCATACATACATATACAGGTACATATGTAAATGTACAACTACAGACCACTTGAAGTGTGTCGACCAAACAACTCAGTGCAACACAACCAAACAAGCCCAGACTCAAGTGAAGTACACTAGCCAAATCAACAATAGTTGAATATGCATCAGTTTCAAGTCAAGTACAGTTTCAGTTTTACAAGACCAACAATGCAACTGTATGCAAACTGCCTCGAATGGTACAAGTTAAAGGTTGAAACACTATGGCAACAAGTAACAAATATATGCTACAGAGACCAGAGATGTGTGGATACAAGAAAACTGGTATTACAAGTGACTTCAACAAGTTGATATGCAAACAAAGTATGCAATGGACACAAGTGATGGACCAATAATGCAAGGCTAAAGGAAGACAACCAGTGCAACTTCAAACAAAATCAGATACATACATGTGTGAAACAGCATGTATATATGTAGTCAGACTTCAAAATGAATACATGAACGTGCACACAATGACAACCAAACAAGCTACAACGAATGACCAAACTCAATGAAACAACACTGTAGATGCAAGCACAGTTCACATCAATGCCCAACACAAATGAACAGACAATGTCAACATGAAGAAGGCTCAAAGCGATATGCAGTAAACAACATGAAGAAGCATGCAACATTTTCAGTGGAAATATATATAGACACAATACAACAGAGGGTGCAACACAATACATGCATACACACATACAAATGTATGTTTGCACATATATGCAGACTAGAATAAACAGTTTAATGGAGAGGCAATGCAATATGAACCAGATAGTATGCAAGTGAAACTGTCTCGAAGCAAATGGGAATTAAATGCAAAGACTCAAAAAAAGCGTGGTAAAAACCAAACTGTAATAAACAAGTTTGATTCATGTGACTGCAACACAATGTCAAGTTATATGACCAAAGTCAGCAGCAGTTTTACAATTCAAGTCAAATGCCGAAGTCACGCAACAGTAGGTACTAGTTAAATATTCCAGAGAGATGAACAATAGTGCCAAAGTCACAAATGACCGAGTCAAAAATGTCAAGTTCAAATGCAGAAACCCAAAGCAGTGCTATTCAGAAAATCAGAGAATACACCGTCAAACCAAGTCAAGCCGTGGTGGCCACGAAATCGATCAACGCCGTGATAATCAAGCTACCAGAAAATATACGAATTTGAACAAGTCAAAAATAAATCACAACATTCGATCAAAATCAAACGGAAAAGCATAAAAGTATCAGACGAATTCGTATACAATATACGAACGAAAATAAAGAGGTTTGAACCCTATATAAACAAGTAACATCATCGGCAGTTGATCATCGAGTTCAAGCAAGCTAAAACAGTAAAGCAAAAGTAACAAATCACATAATAGATTGTTGAATCGAACTCGATCATCGAAGCAGCCAAAACTGAGCGATGAAGAAAAGATCGATCAACAAAGCTACACGCTAATATCCACTTGATTGATCAACAAAGTTGGCAGCTTCGAAAATAATCACGAAGCCCTAAATCGGAACGAACGAGAACGAGCAACAGGAAGCCGTTATTTTTCACAAAAAAGAGATACCAGGCCGAAGAAATAAAAGGAGTAGAGGGACGATTTTTTTAACACTTAATTTATTTTAGGGCCGGCCTCACTATATACATTTGGGCTTTAATAATTTAGGGCTTTGTTTTGAGTTTGTTTTTTAATTTGTATTTTCCTTTTGAACTTCCATGTAATTTCTAGTCGTATGACTAGGGGACAAACGACGTGGCGTAGTTTGAGAATTCAACTCTATGGCTGAGTCGTGGTAGGGTTTTGAGCATAGAGTTAGATTTAATCGGTAGCGGGTGTCGCGAGTTTACATGTGTAAGCGTCTGACTACTTAATTTCTAGTAGAAACCTTGGGGGCAGCACGTAGGCAGGGTTTTGCCGAAGTTGGGTAAATCTGTGTGTTCTATCTTCTGCTTTTTATATTATCTGTGTTGCTATTATTCTACTGTGAGCTGTGTTGAAAATATTTTATATAAACTTCCGCATTAAATTTTTATAATTAATAGTATCACCATATTCACTCCCTCTAGGGTGAAATCGATCGTACAAGTGGTATCAGAGCTAGGAACAAAAGCCATTTTTGTTTTAAAAAGTTTGAGATTTTATAAAAAAACCACTTTTTTTAAAAAAAATTAAAAATGGCTTCTTTTAATAATGCTTTTGCGGAGGGTCAGTCCATAGTTAGACCACCAATATTCAATGGTGAATATGCTCGCTGGAAAAATAAGATGGAAATTTTTCTTAAAACCATTGACGCTTGGGATATTGTTGAGACAGGGTATAGAGAACCAACTATAATTGTAAATAATCAGGAAATAAATAAACCGAAGGATCAATGGACTGAGCTAGAAAATAAATTACAAAATACAAATGTTAAAGCTATGAATTCTATTATTTGTTCATTGGATCAAATTGAATTTAATCATGTCTCACATTGTTCAACTGCGCATAAAATATGGCACACACTCGAAGTGACTCACGAAGGAACGTCTCAAGTCAAAGAATCTCGCTTGCCATGCTAAGCAGTGAATATGAGAACTTCACAATGGCGAAGGAAGAAAATGTCAAAGAGATGTACGAACGACTTTTCAACATCATATACAAATCAAAAGCTCTCGAAAAATCATACACGGAATTGGAAACAATCCGAAAAATCCTCAGAGTCCTTCCATGAAGTTTTGAAGCAAAAGTGACTGCCATTCAAGAATCGAAAGATTTAAAAGAAATCAAAGTTGAAGAACTCATCGAAAATCTCACAACTTATGAGCTAGAAATGAAATTCAAGGAAGAGCGTGAAGGAGGAGATACTCGAAAGAAATCAATAGCTCTCAAAGGAACAACTGAAAGTGATGATGATGACGAGGATGACGGAACAACAGAGATGGAAATGGTAATAAAGAGATTAAAAAAGTGGAACCGCAAATACGAAAATCCAGCTCTAAATCAAAAATTAAAAAGCAGAATAATCAAAGTTCTAGATAACACAGAACAGAAAAAATCATCTGCCATAAGTGCAACCAACCCGGACACATCAAGCCCAATTGTCCTCAAAATCGACATGACTTTGAAACGAAATCAAAAAGGAGAAATTTTGCAGCCACGTGGAATACAAGTGATGAAGATAATAAAAGTACTAGCAGTGAGAGTGAGAAAGCAGATATGTGCCTGCAAGGTAATATAACTGATAGCGACGATGACGAGCCAAGCGAGGCATCAAAACTCACTCACTCAGAATTACTTATATATTTCCACGAAGTAAATGGATGTTTTGAACGACTTAGGGAGAAATATGCCAAACTTGAATCATAAAAAATACTTTGATAGATTTAAATAAACAACTTGATTAATTAGTTAAAAACTATCAAAATAGGATCCCTAAGTATGATAAGTGTCCAACATTCGAAGAAGAGATTAAAAAATCAAAAATCAAAATTAAATCGCTTGAAAATGAAATTCTGATTTTAAAAGAGAGTGAAAATACAAGAAGAGAAAATTTTATTAAAAGGTGCACACAATTGTTAAATGAAAATGAATCTCTCAATACACAAGTCCAACAAATGTCAATGACTTTAGATAAATTTTCAAAAAGTGAAAAATCATTGAATATGCTATTAGGAAAACAAACTGTTAATACAGTTAGACAAGGACTTGGATATAATCAATCTAAAAATGTTAGAAATGAAATTAATTAAGTCGATTCAATGTGCACAATTTGTAGAAAATTTGAACACAATCAAAACAATTGTTGGTATAGACCCAAATACGTGAAAACTATACCAATTTGGGTTCCAAAAGGCACAAATATAAAATCTTTAAAAGTCAAACAAATTCGGGTGCCAAAAGGAACATATATAAATAGTTTTGGGTCTCCATAAAATTATTTTCCAAAATATTCTGCCACTAACAATAATGGAGCTCTAAAAAATAATAAGTCACAAAAATCTTTTATCGTGTAGGTGTGGTGGCAGGCTAAGGCACAACAACAGTGTTATTTGGATTCTGGCTGTTCCAGAAACACAACGGACGACAAAACAAAGTTCCTTAGCCTAGTACAAAATGTGACAGAATCACAATGGGTAAAAAACAAAAAATTATCATAAAGGTAAAACGAGTAAAGATATCTTGAACGATATATGTGAAAAACTACACCATAATTTGATTTAATTCAGCCAGTTATTGATAAAGAAATAACTGATGATAATGATTCTGATTTTGTCAAAATTGTTGGCCAAATATTCTTTTATGCGGAGAACACTACAATTCTTGAACTACTTCATATAAATTAGTTTGGATTAATGATAGTGTTTTATCGATTGATGATAATACATTTAGTTATTTTACGGCTGACTCAATATTCACGTTTTTTATTATTTACACGGCTTCAATTCAAATTCAAGATAATTTAATTTAAAAAGTTGTTAAAAATGATTTTGAGGCATTTTGTTGTACACTTTATGATTTGGTCTGTAACATTCAACTAATAATAAGTTCGAGTGAAAAGAAATTCAGATGCAGATTACACTAATAATCTAGTTGATAGAAAAATTACTAGTTGAACGTGATTTATGATGAGACATTTAGTAACTGCATCGTTTTTCAAAGAAAATATCTGCATATTTTTCGCTTCAAATAATTTTCAAATTGCAGACATTTTTATAAAACCCCTTCTAGAAAATCATTTTTGACCTTGTTTCAGATTAGTCATTTTGGAAAATTTGGTTTTATAATTATTTTTGGATTTGATTTTAAATTATTACATTGATTAATCTGACTCCCTACTAATTATTGAAAAGATAATAGTGTTTGAAAAAGTGATGAGTGTTGATATTAATCATATATTATAACTTGAGACGGTATATTTAGTAAATTTCTTTAGAAATTTAAACAAGAGTTATAAACACTTTTTTGTTGTTAAAAATTCCATGATTATTTCTTTTTCTATCATTTTCTATCGACCATCACTCATCATAATCCAATGTAGTATGTCAATATGTGGTAATTTAAACAGGAATCATTCGTTTTTCATTTTATATTTTAAAAAAACCAAAGTATTCACTCTCATTTAAAATTCCTCACGGTTATGCATGGGTGAATTACTTGGAATTTTTTTATGTGCTTCCATGCTCATTTAAAAGGTTTCACGGTTATGCATGTATGGAAAGCATATCAAAATTGATTTATAAAAAAACAAGTTGATTCTAATCCTATTTAAAAGTCCTCATGGTTATGCGTGGTTAGAAGATACTTGAATTCATTTTTTTTATAAATGGAATACTACTAATCTCATTTAAAAATCCTAATTGTTATGCATGGTTAGTAGATATTCAAATTTCTGATATAAATATACCACAAATAGACACAACTGTATGGTTTTATATGATGACACAGTTCCCATTATTCTAAAAGTGGAATATGCGTCTAACAAGGTATTTATGATTTTTGTTTGATTTTTTATTGAAATTTAGTATTTATATTCAATTGAGTTTTAATGTTGTATTAATATCTATCACTTTATCTCTATTTTTCTTACACTATTACTCTTTTGCTGATAACAAAAGAGGAAGAGAAAAGTTAAGATTTTGTCAAATAAAAACAAGTAAAGGTCAAATATTTTCTATTTGCATCTAGGCTCATTTGCATATTTTTAATTGTATGCATATATTAAGGGGAAATTTATGTAGAGAGGGAGCATTCAAATAGGGGGAGAAAAATGAATGATCAAATACATTTAACAAATTCAAAATCTTAAATATATGTTTGTTATCATCAAAAGGGGGAGATTGTTGAATATGTGAGTATATGATTTTTGTTTGATGATAATAAACATATATATATATATACATATTCATTTAAATGTATTTGTTAATGTACTATTTTATTTTCACGGATTAAATAAATATTTGCTGAATAAAATAAATAACACAGAATTTGAATTCAAATGGATATTTTATTGAAACAAATATTTATTACAATTTTGAATAGTACAAATTCAAACTCTCACTATATATATAAAAATTTCAATAACATTACAATTTCAATCACATCACATTTCAATTTACATAATTGTCCTCACTAAATATCGCTCATTCACTCGTATTTATCTTTAACTTTATTCCAGATTGAATCGAGCATCTGAGCAATCTGCAAAAAATATATCTGCAAAAATATACATTGACATGCTAAAATTGAAAATAAAATATTTTGCAGTGTAAAGTAAAATGTGATTTTGAAAATATTAGTTGCCTCAGTTATTTGGGTTGTTTGACATCATTTAATTTTGAATTCATCATACACGAACAGCTTGTGACATGCACAGTGTATCACTGTACATGCCATAAGGCCGTGCACACCAATATATACGCTTGATAAAATTACAGGGACAGGTGAGCACAGGTCAAACCCAAATGAAAAGCTGGATTCAACTCAAGTGCAATACAAATAAAGTCACGACACGGGCACAAGGTCAAACCCGAGCTTTAAGATGGATTCAACACAGGTGCAACTCCAATGTACACATGAATGTTATGATAAACACACGTACTCAAGCATCAGGTCATGTATGTTACAGCATGTACACATGAAACCAGTCATGAAATCAACTCAAGATCAATGCACATGAAGCAGCCTCAGTGGTGAACCATGAAATACAGTGAACAATGCATCAAGTTGAAAAATGCCACAAGAATGAACAACATGAATAACACATCATACATACATATGCAGGTATATATGTAAATGTACAACTACAGACCACTTGAAGTGTGTCGACCAAACAACTCAGTGCAGCACAACTAAACAAGCCCAGACTCAAGTGAAGTACACTAGCCAAATCAACAACAGTTCAATATGCATCAGTTGCAAGTCAAGTATAGTTTTAGTTTTACAAGACCAACAATGCAACTGTATGCAAACTGCCTCGAATGGTACAAGTTAAAGGCTGAAACACTACGGCAACAACAAGTAACAAATATATGCTACAGAGACCAGAGATATGTGGATACAAGAAAACTGGTATTACAAGTGACTTCAACAAGTTGATATGCAAACAAAGTATGCAGTGGACACAAGTGATGAACCAACAATGCAAGGCTAAAAGAAGACAACCAATACAAATTCAAACAAAATCAGATACATACATGTGTGAAACAGCATGTATATATGAAGTCAGACTTCAAAATGAATACATGAACATGTACACAATGACAACCAGACAAGCTACAATGAATGACCAAACTCAAAGAAACAACACTGCAGATGCAAGCACAGTTCACATCAATGCCCAACACAAATGAACAGACAATGTCAACATAAAGAAGGCTCAAAGCGATATGCAGTAAACAACATGAAGAAGCATGCAACATTTTCAATGGAAATATATATGGACATAATAAAACAGAGGGTGAAACACAATACATGCATGCACACATACAAATGTATGTTTGCACATATATGCAGACTTGAATAAACAGTTTAACGGAGAGAGCAATGCAATATGAACCAGATAGTATGCAAGTGAAACTGTCTCGAAGAAAATGAGAATTAAATGCACAGACTCAAAAGAAGCATGGTAAAAACCAAACTATAATAAACAATTTTAATTCATGTGACCGCAACACAATGTCAAGATATATGACCAAAGTCGGCAGCAGTTTTACAATTCAAGTCAAATGCCGAAGTCATGCAACAGCAGGTACTGGTTAAATATTCCAAAGAGATGAACAGTAGTGCCAAAGTCACAAATGACCGAGTCAAAAATATAAGTTCAAATGAAGAAACCTAAAGCCGTGGTATTCAGAAAATCAGAGAATACATCGTCAAACCAAGTCAAGCCGTGGTGGCCACGAAATCGATCAATACCGTGATAATCAAGCTACCAGAAAATATACGAATTTGAACGAGTCAAAAATAAGTCACAGCATTCGATCAAAATCAAAAGGCAAAGCATAAAAGTATCAGACAAATTCGTATACAATATACGAACGAAAATACAGGGGTTCGAACCCTATATAAACAAGTAACATCATCGGTAGTTGATCATCGAGTTCAAGCAAGCTAAAACAGTAAAGCAAAAGTAACAAATCATATACCAGATTGTTGACTCGAACTCGATCATCGAAGCAGCCAAAACTGAGCGACGAAGAAACGGTCGGACAACAAAGCTACACGCAAATATCCACTTGATTGATCAACAAAGTCGGCAGCTTCAAAAACAATCACGAAGCCCTAAATCGGAAGAACGAGAACGAGCAACAGGAAGCCGCCATTTTTCACAAGAAAGAGATACCAGGCCGAAGAAATAAAAGGAGTAGAGGGACGACTTTTTTAGCACTTAATTTATTTTAGGGCCAACCTCACTATATACATTTGGGCTTTAATAATTTAGGGCTTTGTTTTTAGTTTGTTTTTTAATTTGTATTTTCCTTTTAAACTTCCGTGTAATTTCTAGTCATGTGACTTAGGGACAAACTACGTGGCGTAGTTTGAGAATTCGCAACTTAGTGGCTGAGTTGTGGCAGGGTTTTGAGCATAGAGTTAGGTTTAGTCAGTAGCGGGTGTCGCGATTTTACGTGTGTAAGCGTCTGACTACTTAATTTCTAGTAGAAACCTTGAGGGCAGCACGTAGGCAGGGTTTTGCCGAAGCTGGGTAAATCTGCGTGTTCTGTCTTGTGCTTTTTATATTATTTGTGCTACTATTATTCTGCTATGATCTGTGTTGAAAATATTTTATATAAACTTCCGCATTAAATTTTTATAATTAATAGTATCATCTTATTCACCCCCCTCTAGTGTGAAATCGATGCTACATTGATAGAAACAATAAACACCCACCCCCCAAATCAAGAAATTCCTTCGCATTTAGAATTGATAAAATGTTCGTGCTTAATAAATCATCATGCCTTATGTCAGAAACAATCCTCAAGATCTCTTTCGAAAACGGTGAGCCATTCTTCCTTATGCTTCAACATATCCTTACATAAGGCTAAAAATGAAATTTTAACCTATGGATTAAATATATATCAAAATAAAATTTGGCATCATTCAACTGCAGTGTCATTTTGAGTTTTCGTACTGTAAAGAATCTAACTAATCACAAAAGTTGAAGTGCCTGGGTTTATCAATCCATGCTACACTACCCAAAACATCCCATTCCATTTTTAGATCTAGAGCATAGCAAAATAAATTTTGACCTTTGAATAATAATAAAAACATAGCTTCCGATTATGACTAAGATTGTTCGATAAAATCTACGTCTATAGACTGTGTGTTCATGTTGGCTTACTGATCTGGACTGCATGTTGGAGTTGTTCTGGAAGTCGCCTAAAATGTTGTAGTGTTGTTCCAGAGTTTGATAAGAGATGATTTTAATTGGTTAGAATAGAGAATACTACCTTTTATAAAACTTTGAACTTGAAAGGAGGTCTTCCATTTTACTTTTTTTAAGAAAATGGGGAATGAGGGCGTGGGAGATGCGTTCATTGCGGCTGGAGTTGATGCATATGTAAAAACGTGATAAACAAAAGTGACAAAAGTAGCCTTATCTTGTCTTATAATAGAAATGCTAAAGGATGTTCTAGACATTTTAAAAACTTCAAAAGAGGTTTTTTTTATTATATATAGATAATGAGTCTCGCCTTGTCTCTATTTTTATTTATTTAATTTTTTTGTAAAAAGTCTTTATTAACGAGATATGTCTATTTATGCATTGTCAAAATTTATAGCTACCTGTTTTATAAAGGGTTGCAAGTTCATTTATACATGTATTGGTTCTTGGCATGATCAACACAATAAGACAATAAAAAAGTACTAATTATCTCTTTCTACATAAATTCTTGATAAGATGAGCAGTAGAGAAAAAAATGTATTATTCGCTCATGTTTTCTTGAGTATAGAGAGGGTTCTATTTTATACAAGAAGCTGAGTTGTCATTGAAAAATAAGAAAACAAATACATGGATATATTCTATACATTGCAGTATATATTAATTATTTTATACTGTACATTCTAACATCCCCCCTTCAAGATGGACTTGGTTGAGAAGACACAAGACCAATCTTGGAAGAAAGAAAACGATGTTGTTCAGCTCCAAGTGGCTTCGTCATTATATCTGCGAGCTGCAAACCTGATCTGACATAATACAAATCAATGAGACCTTTTTTCACTCTTTCTTTGATGTAGTGACAATCCGACTTTAAGCGTTTCGTTCTTTCATGATAAATGGGGTTTTCTGCAATATGTTGTGCTGCTTTGTTATCACAGTACATTGGTATGGGTTTAGAAATCTGAACTTGCCAATCAGCCAACGAACCATCTAACCATACAACTTCACCGGCACTATAACTCATGCTTTTATACTCTGATTCACATGAGCTTTTTGAAACTGTTCTTTTTTTTTGTTTTCCAAGAAATGAAAGAATCACCAAGAAACATGCAGTAACATGTTAAAGATCTTGTTGTAAACATGCAATTTCCCCAGTCAGCATCACAGTATGCACTCAACTTCAAAGAATTATTTGCTGGATAAAAAAGACCATAGTTGATAGTGCCCTTCAAATACTTCAAAATATGAATTGCTGCTGAAAAATGAGGAGCTCTAGGACAAGATAGAAACTGACTAAGCTGATGAACAGCATAAGAGATGTCAGGTCTCATCATATTCAAGTAAAGAAGCTTACCAACAATGTTTCTAAAAATTTCAGGATCAGACGATATTTGTCATTCAACGGTGCTGAGTTTCAAACCCTTGGGGAGAGGAAAACCAACAATGCCACAATTTTTCAATTTTGTATCTCTTAATAGGTCCAAAATATACTTTCTTTGGTTTAGTAAAATCTCATCCTTTGATCTGGATACCTCAATACCAAGGAAATATTTAAGCTGATCCAAATCTTTTATTGTAAAAGCTTTATGTAAAACTTGTTTCATTTCACAAATCAGCTGCACATTTGATCCCGTGATCAACAAATCATCCACATATGCTACAACAACAGTGAAATCATCTCCTTGCTGCTTTGTGAACATAGAATAATCTTGTTTAGACTGCACAAAACCCAATTGAAGAAGCAGTTTGCAAAGTTCATAATTCCATTGCCTGGAAGCTTGTCTTAACCCATACAAAGATCTTTTAAGTTTACAAACCATACCTGGTTTTGCATTATTTCCGAGAGGTGGTAACATGTAAACCTCTTCATCAATGTATCCATGAAGGAAAACATTGTTAATATCACATTGGAGCAGTTCCCAGCTCTGTGCAGCAGCAAGAGCAATTACAGTTCTTACAGTTGTAAGCTTGGCAACTGGACTGAATGTGTGTTTGAAATCCTTGCCTTTTATTTGTTTGTCACCTCAAGCAACTAACCTAGCTTTACATCTCTCAATGGTTCCATCAGGTTTAAACTTGATTTTGTAAACCCATTTACAAGTAATTGCTTGTTTACCAGTGGTAACACAGTCATCTCCCAAGTTTGATTTTCTTTCAAAGCGGCAATCTCTTTATCCATTGCTTCAATCCATTTCAAGTCATCTTTTGCTTTTTTGTAAGAGTTTGGTTCATGAGTGGATAACATTTTGGCTAGATTAACTAAGGATTCTTTATCAAGATGAGACAAACTACTTTCAGTATACACACTGAAAACAGCAGATTATGAAGATTCAGTTGCAGTTTTAGATGTATAAGGGTGTTTATTATGAAGAGTAACAACAAAATCTTTGAATTTATTGGGAAGAGAAATGTCCCTGTTAGACTTTCTTAGAGGAACATGAACTGGATCAGGTAAGGGAATAGAAGAAGAAGGAATATTTGTAGGAGAATTATTAGAAGATATGTGAGATAGAATATTTGTAGTGGGAGGAGGAGAAGTATCATTTGTATTAGGAGAAGAAGAGTTTGTAGGAGAAGAAGTATCATTTTTAATAGAGGGAGAAGAAATGAAGAATTATCAGAAGATAAAGAATTGTGTTGTTTTCCATCATCAGAAATCACAACAGGTTGGACTAAAGGAAGAGAATTTGGAAGAGAAGAAGAATCAACTTCTTTAAAAGGAAACTTATCCTCTTTAAAGAAAACATCTCTACTCAAAATGATTTTATGACTATCCAAATCAAACAACTTGTATCCTTTTTGTGCATAAGGGTACCCAACCAAAATACACCTTGTTGACTTAGGAGCAAATTTATCCCTTGTTTTTATTGCAGGATAACATAGGCAGCCAATGACTCTCAAATGGTCATAATCAGGTTGCCTTCCCATCAACACTTCAAAAGGAGTTTTCCACTTTAGGACAGAACTAGGCATTAGATTCACAAGGTATGTTGCAGACAACAAACAATCTCCCCAAAACTTTGTAGGCAAACCAGCATGAAGTTTATAGCCCTAGCAGACTCTATAAGATGTCTATGTTTTCTCTCAACCCTCCCACTCTGTTAAGGGTTTCCAGGAATAGTTCTCTGATGTACTATTCTTTTTTGAGAAAAGTATGACAAGACTCTTGGATCTCAGTTCCATTATCACTCCTAATGACCTTAACATTTGTCCTAAATTGTGTTTCAACATAGACTAAGAAAGCACTAATCACACTATATACTTGATGTTTGTTCTGAATTAAGTAGGTCCAAGTAGTTCTAGTATGATCATCTAAAATTGTCAAGAAATATCTAGCACCAGAATAACAAGGAACTTTATACGGACCCCACAAATACATATGAACAAGATCAAATTTATGCATAGCATGAGATACTGATAATGCAAATGGCAACTTATGATGTTTAGCAAACACACAAATTTCATAATGAAATCCATCTTTATTGTCATCAAAATATTTACAACATAGATGCATCATTTTTCCAGTTGAAACATGACCTAACCTAGCATGAAGAATATCAAAACTAGGAGTACTAACACTATAATTTGCAATATGCTTATTTCCAGACAAAACATCATCAGAAACATTAGAAATTGAAAAAATATTGAAAGATAGTTCACTGAATCTATACAATCCAGCATGTCTTGTACCAGTGGCCTTGATTTGTTTAGTTATAGGGTCCTGAAAGAAACAAAATTTTTGTTGAAATAAAGCAACAAGGTTATTATGATCAAGCAATCTGCCAACAGAAAGCAAATTGTGTTTGAATTCAGGAACAAACAAGACATTTTTGAGGTGTATTTGAGGAGTTATAGGAACTGTTCCAATTATTGCCACTATCTTACAATATCCATCAGGAAGACCAACTTTAATGGGATTTTCAAGAGTTTGTGTGAAGCTAAACATTCTAAGATTAGATGTCATATGATCAGATGCATCAGTATCAATTATCCAAGATTTTTTATGCATAAAATGATTATCAACTTTTGCATTTGAAGTAATTATACCTGCAAAGTTGACTGCGGTCAGATGAGCAAAAGAAGTATTGTTATTGTTGTTCATCATCTTCAAAATCTCTTGGTAAATAGCCGAGAACATATTTGTATCAATATTGTTTGAAGTAGAACCAGATGCACCAGAAATAGAAGAATTTTGCTTATTGCAATCTCCAAAATCAAGAGGATCGTTCGAAATACCATCTCCAGAACCAACCACATGCACATTTGCTGCCATCTTCTTCTCTTTGTTACCAAGATACCAATCAGGATACCCGATCAACTTAAAACATTGATCAATTGTGTGACCTTTAGCCTTGCAATGATCACATATTCTATCTCCTTTGTCAGCCTTAAGCTTTTTAAAATCCTTCTTAACAACAACTCCATGTTTAAAGCCTCCTTTACTACTCATCAAAGCACTTACTTCAGTAGAAGAATCAACAGGGAGACCGTTCTGTTTCTCAATTTGTCACAACATATAATAAGCTTTGTTTGGAGTAGGTAAAGGATCAAGACTCAAAATGTTTGTTTTAACAGTATCATATGCCTTATTTAGACCAGCCAACAACTGTATCATTTTCAACCTTTGATCCGCCTCGATAATATTCTTGAGAATGTCACAAATACATGATTTGAGCGCCCCACATGTGCAATCAGCATAACCTTCAAGAACTTGAAGTTCATCCCAAACTCGTTTCAACTTGCCATAATAATCACTAATTGAACTATTGTTTTGTTGAATCGAAGTAAGAGTGCGATGCAATTCAAAAAGCTGAGGAACATTTGAAGTACCATACCTCTCCTTAATCTCAGACCAAAGATGCTGTGAGAAATTGACAAACACAAAATCTTGTGCAATCGTCTTCTCCATTGAATTACTGAGCCACGACATCACCAAGTAATCGTTGCGGATCCATTTATGATAATCGGGAGATGCTGCATCTGGCTTTTTTTAGGGTTCCATCAATGAATCCGACCTTGTTTCTTATGATTAACGCCATTTTCACACTTCGACTCCAGTTAATGTAGTTGCTGCCATCAAAGGTGTAATTCGACAGTGATTGAAGTGGCAAATCACTTCCAGTAAGATAGTAAGGATCGCTGAAATTGATTCCATTGTTGACGTTGTTCTGATGAGATAAAGAATCCTCAGAAATTACTTCAGTCATCTTGAGAAGAATTAAGAACGAATTCACCAGAAAAATATGAATGAAATCGTGGAAATTAGATCAAGAAAATCAATCAAACAAAAATCAATTTCAAAAGAAATTAAAGAACAAATCAACAGTACAATGATTGAATCGAAGGAAATTTTGTGGAATTTGAAAAAAAAAATCAAGCACCTAAGCTCTGATACCATGATAAGACGAACAGCAGAGAGAAAAATGTATTATTGGTTCATGTTTTCTTGAGTATAGAGAGAGTTCTATTTTATACAGGAAGCTGAGTTGTCATTGAAAAATAAAAACTAATACATGAATATATTATATACATTGCAGTATATATTAATTATTTTGTACTGTAAATTCTAACAATTCTTGACCACTTTTATATACAAGTTCACTATAAATACTTAGAAATTTCACAGAACCAGTTTTGATCAACGTGGAAATGCAAGTAGCTCTCCAAAACTAATAGCTACATCAAAGATAGATTTACAAGTATGATGTATACGTTTAACGGCCATGCCTTGCATCTATTCCATTTGTTAACTGAGTCAAATCTTATGAAGTCATTTTTAGGTGGATGAAAACTATTTTATTCAAAACAAACAAAGAATACATGCTAAGATAAAATTTGGATTATTACAACTACTAATTGTGGCCTATAAACGTTGGAGTACAAAATAGTTGGTCAAATAATTGGTAAAGAAATATCTTTTTTTTTTCTAAATATTTTAAACTTCTATAGAACAACCTTCTACCTAGAAAATACTAAACTTTCCTTGCGTAAAATCTTTAAATTTCATAAATTTTCAGAAGAGTTTAATGAAATTTTATCAGTGTAAATGATTCTGTCTAAACATTTAAGTAACAGCAAAACCCCATGTTCCAATGGAGATCAATTTAATACATCAAATTTATCACAATTGAGTTAAATATTGGCAATAAAAGAATAATTGAACATAAGAAAAACATACTTCTAACCATGAAAATTAAGAAAGGCTTTAAACACAAATTATAATTTTTTCTTTTTTAAAAACAGGAAACGTATTTTTTGTCCTTTGCTCCATCCAACAAATCAGTCAAAGACTCCTCAAAGAAAAGAGAAAAAAAAAAGTCCTACCTATATGCACAACTCCTAAACTCATAATACTATTCAATAATCACCTTCCATGCACTCCGCCATCCAAAGCAACAGCAGTGGATTCCACGTGCATCAACAAATACTCATATATCTTCTTTCGTATTCTATCAACCGTTTCATTCAATGTATTACACGTGCTGTTTTCTTCTGTATCATCTCCCGTATCCGACACACAACCATCTAACCAATCATTAACGTGTTTGAGCTGAGAAAGCATCCCAGCCACCGAATCCCTATCCCACGGCAGACGTTCTCCCACGTCAGCATCAAGAAACTGCTCTACGAACCCCAGGAACCAAACCTTTGACTCTTCCTTCATCAACCTCGCCAGCTCAGAATTTGACTCTACTCCACCACCACGTACCCACTCTCTTGGAGGTGATTGTGGGGCCCGTGTCTTTGATGGTTTCTTCACCAGTGTTGTTTTAGGCTTGGTTGAAGAAGGTGGAGGGGTTGAAGCAGAAGATGTGGTTGACTTTGATGGAGATGGTGAGTTGACTAGCATTATGGTTTTGGACTGACTTTGAGATTTGGGTTTGTACAAGGAGAAGGGAGAGAGGTCCGTGGCAAGGGCAGAGTTGACCCATGAGGTGGCATGTTGGCGACGCTCTGTGTTGACTTTTTGGGAGTCAACGTCTTGGTCAACGGGATTTGAACTGGGAGAGGATTGTTCAAGTGAGGAAAATTTGAGGAGTGAGTCAGACACGAGAGTGGAAGAGGAGAGGGATGAGTGGAAGGATAAAAATTGCTCTACTGTTGGCTGAGGATCATTGTGTTTAGCTGTTGACTGTATTTCTGCATATATACTGCACAAAAACATAGAAGATTTTGAATCTCATGTGGAAATAAGGAGGTATATTTGGACTTTGTTAACTGAAGTAGATACCAACTGATATTTTTGATGCATTTAAACAATTCATGTACATTACATACACATCAAAGAAATCCAGAAAGATCTTACTTATTGTTAAACCTAAGACTACGAGCATACAACGCTAAAGTTGTTAAATATCTACACCGCCTTTGTGCACAGTGTTAGTTTTGAAACTTCCCTTTTGTACTTGTCTTTATCTTTTCTCATCCCTAATATTTGGATAAAGAAATTAGCATTCCAAATTTTTTGTTCATTCTGTCCCCATTTTGTTCCACTTTTCCTCTTTTTACTTTTACCTACACTAGAAGTTTTCCTTCTTTTTACAACCTTTTTCCATCTGTTTCATAAAGTATCCTATTCAAAATATTCAAAGTGACCACGAAATCTGAATATGAATTGTTTTGTACTGTATGTACTGTAAACTTACGTGCAGCTAATTTCAAAAAATGGAATCAGTTTGGAATGAGCACCGCATACATGCTTTACAGGTTAAAAGCCGTAGGAGATGAGTGTAGAAACCAAGTTGTAATGGTGCATTTTTTTATAATGATCAGTTATATAAAAGAAACTTAGAGGTCTAGAGACGTGGTACCAGTTGAATGTCTTACTTCACTTATGTATGGTATCCCATGCTTAAGACATACATCGTAGACCGTGATACCTAGAGGTATACGTACAAAATACCAGTTGAACATCAAGTACCAACTCCACATATTAAATGTCCATGATATCTGAAGTTGTACACACTAGATGGTATATAACACCATACACTTAATAGCCTAGATATGCACACTCAGTAATAACATGGTCCGACCATTACCAACAATGGACTTGTTCATTTCTCCCCTCTCTCTTCCTTTTGCACTAAAAGAACGAGTTACGCACTCAGATAACTCCAAAACTAGCCACCATACTAATTTATAAAAAAAAAATTACAAACAAATAAAACGGTAAAGTCGTAGCCGTTTTAACTCATATTTGCAATAGAATGGCAAAGTCTTTGCCATTTAAAAAACCAATCTTCTGTTCAGTGAACCAGCCACAAAATCAAATGAACAAGGCACATCGGGTTGCACGTTGGCTGGTTTTTCAACCGAACAAGTCATTGCTAGTTGTGTTCTTAACTTATTAACCATGTTACATTTTCAAACAAAGACAAACTTTCGAAAAAGGTAAAATAACCTAAATGTTCACTGTCATAAAATCATTGTGCTATGTGTGTTACTGTTTCGCCTCTCATAAGCCAAATTTTGAAGCATTTCAACTCAAATTTTAAAATAATTCCAAAGAAACTGTTTCATCAGAAAAAGAATAGATGTCAGTCTGTAGATTTTTAGTACAGAAAAGAACATGCGTAAATTATTTCAAATGAAAATTGAGGATGAATTTAGTCTTTATTGTTATTTAATATTGTTTAAAAGTTTCAATGATGTTCCCTGTTGTTTTTAGTACCAATGCAATCTATTTTGCACTTGAAAAGCAATATTCAGAAAGGAAAAAATAAAAATTTATTCCATGTGACCAAAACATATAAGGCAGTTTTTGTAAGCAAGTCTTTAAGAGATGCATGAATCATATACGCTGGAAGGTTGTGCAGTGTATTATTAACATTACCATTAAACCCAGAAAAAACCTGTGTTGCATTTGGGGACCAATCCTGAAAAGTGGGGATAGACATAGAGATCCCATATGCATCCAATTACAAGAGCAGAACTTTTCTACATGCATTCGCATCCATAAACTTTGTACAATGCACTCACTTACATGTAACAACCAATAGTAACCGATTCTACAGGGACTAGAGAGGGCAGCAACAGAACAAGCCTAACAGTATCGATTTGGAAACAAATTTTTGGCTACAAAACAATCATCAAATTGGGTACTGCAAAATAATTGTCATTTGATCGTAGTACATGTATGACACGAGGGAATGAAGATATAACCTCCAAAGACTCAAAAGCATGACATTAAAAAATTCAAGAATAACATGAGGATCACCTTAAGCAGCGTATCAAGTTTTCAGCAGCAGAAGCTTCTTGCATTGCCTCAATGGCAGCTTGTTGTGCAGAATCTCTATATTTCATCACTTCCTATGTATCAAATAAAACACAGATGACATCAAGTCAATGTTCATAAAACTCGAATGAACTTTACTTACAGTTTGCTTAAGACTCCTTCAATGCAACAATACAATAAAATAAGAATTTATCTTATGCATTAGTTATACCTTTCCAAGCTTTGCCAGAGACGAAGGAAGGGATGACCAAGAAGTACTGCCATCCGTCAATTTCCTATTAAGAACGTACTTGGTTAAGTTTCCAGGAGTTGGACTATTACTCAACTCTGGTGTTCTTTTTATAATCGCTGATGGTGATCTCTGTTTAGACAGTTTATCAACATCATCGAACTTCACATTCACATTACTCTTCTTCGCAGGAGTATGACTCCTGTTTTCATCCTTCATAGGCGTCGATTTTTCACTTGTCGGCAGTTTTCTTCTAGGAGTCTGCACATAAAAAGGCCAATGTCAGAACCAACGATTTTAACATTTAAGAATTAAAGAAAAAGAGATGAAATAATTTACTGATATGCTTTTAGTCTCGCTCTTGGGATCACTCTTTGATAGTCTCGGAGTCAAATTTTCTCTATTCAATTCAACTTTGCCTTCCCAGCTTTTCCTCAATCCTTTAACTCCAGCCTCAACTTCTAAAACAGAATTCCCAAAAGATTTCTTTCCATTGTTACTCCCCTTAAACACAGATGCCGCCCTTTCCAATAAATTAAGCTTTGTAGAAGAAACCACTTTTTCTTTCATTTTTCCACCATTCTTTACACCGTTACTAAACTTCTCAAACGTAGTAGGAATACTATAACAACTCGAAGGAGATGAAGGGACTGCTTTTGAATTCAAAGATTTAGATAGAGAAGTAGTAGACCTAGTCAATGCAACTTTTTTCTTTCCAACATCCTCTACCTTAGCATTAGATAACCTTGGCCTCTCAGCTTTAATCAAACTCAAAGCTCGATTCTCAACTTTTTCATACTTAGAGCTACCATTAGAAGTTGTAGACACATTAGACACTCTTGATTTCTTCACATCATGAGAATTTTGCATCTGAATTTGTGTCGCCACTATATCTTCTGGGTCACCTACACAAGGATGGCGCCCAGGGATAGGCTTCACGCCCTTCAAAATTGGGACAGGTGACCCACATTCTAGTTTTTCAATGTGAATGAATTGGCCTAGCTGTATTTTGTCGCTTAATATTAAGTCTTCATGTTCTTGGGGTAAAGATACATATGTAGCATGTGAAGAGTCGGATACTTTTAAGTAGAATCCTTGATTAGAGAAAAGGTCAGATCCAGCAAGAGCAGGCACAATGCCAATGACTTGGAGGAGAGAAGATCGATGTTCACCTGCCACTTTGATGTCTGTGTTCATGTGTTGTAGGAGTTTGAGAAGAACTCCAGGAACTAGAGTGGCCATTGCTGATTTGGAATCTATAAAGCATTAATATTCTGCAAGTTGTTAATTTGCAAACTATTAAGAGCATGTATGGCATCTAGTTATAAGTAGTTAAAACACCTTATAAGTTACTTACTATCATTTGTATATTTGACAATACCTATAAAAACGTGGAATAAGTTGCTTAGAAGTTGGTAAGTCATAAACAAAACACACTTACTTGTTTGTCTTATTTCTACTTATACAACTAGATTTAATTGCATTTTTAATTTACTACTCAAAACACCTATGTTTTACTGTTCATATAAAACTAAGTCACTATTCAAAATGCGTGAGAAAATCATTGGTTGGGATATATTCGAAAAGTTAAATGATAATAAGGACAATGGTTCATACCGATAATTTGGAATTTATTGACAAGGTTCAATCAGATCATGGCTGATATACATACATATTTTAGTTAATTGAACTTTAATAAAGTATCATGCTTTTTTGTACTTGGGGGTAATTTAAATCCAAATAAAAGCTTTTAGAATTACGGGGGGTACTTTTTTTTTTTCCGTTGTTTTTTTGAGGACTTGATCGCATTTAAGAAAAAACATCTAGATTCAGTTTGAAAGTACTGAATGGGGATCAAAACATAAAAGCAAAATTGAATAAAAATTTATTAATCTGACCGACATTAAGTTCAGTCAAAAACTCGAACTATAGATCCTGTTGTTATGCAAGTAAGCAAAAACCCAAACTCTAATTAAACCCATCTTCCCAAAATCCAAACTTTATTATCATTTGCAGCTGATGAAATGAAATGGCTATAAGAAGTAACAACAATGGAACAGTAATCATCAAAGACGGATCAAAGTAAATATAAAACAACAATAAAGAACAAACCTTTTTCACTGAAATGATGAAGGAGACTCTGGAACAACGGAACCCATGATAGCCTTTTTCTTTCTCAAATGAAAAAACAAAAAAAATGAAAGAGGTGTATGGTTTTATTTTGTATTGTTTCTCTCTCTTGTTCAATAGGGAAAAGGTTATAATAACAGCAGTAAAAAACTTGAAATGAAATAGGGAATAAAGAGGGAGTGTGGAGCTGAAACACGCAAACGCTACAATCTGACACAGCTCTTCAATAAAAGCGAATCAGAATCTGAATATAGTACATGAAGTCTTTCGCAGTCAGGTTTTCTGCATTTTTAGCCGTTTTCCAAGAGTTTATTCGCTCCTTTTTTTTATACTATATTAAATAAAAACAAATTCCAAAAAAGAAAAAGGAAATAGCTTATCAAGGAACACGTGAAAATAATCTCATTCTTGATTTTACCATGATTAGTGCCGTTTGACAGGGACAAAATCGGAGCTGCGTATGGATCTGTATTTCTTACCAAAGTTTACAGTTCAAGAATTGTAACTTCGAATATAAATTCAACAACGTGGGTGAATTTCGAAGTACAGAAGTAATATAAAATTTGGAGCATTAAAGAAACGTATGCAAGTACACTATTTATGAACTGATATATCTTACCTTACCTGCATCCGTTAACAAATCACACTCATAATAGGGTCAAAGGTTTTATATTACAAAATGAGATAGGGAAGAGGAAAAATCCAAAGGAGCACGGACAAAAAATATAGGGAAAGTATACATGGAAATGTGCGACACGTGCTTGCTAGCTAATCGTCTTCAAACGAGATGTGAATGAGAACATGCCTTGTCTTCAATCGAGCATTAATACAGTCAGGTCCATTTTACGCAAAGCTTGTTTCGTCTTTATTTTCTATTTTGCCTGTCTTTCTAAGTGAAGTGCAGTGTATAACTTTTGAAGAATGGAGTCTATTTTGCGTTTTGGATTAACAATTCAGAATGTTTGTTTTTAAAATATGTGACTACTTACACACGAGAGAAAATGGATATTTTCACTGACAGTACACTTTTGAATATACGAAGGATCGAATTTTTTAACCCTTTATGTAAAATTAAATTGCTAAGAGTGGTACATAGACTATTAATAAAATTTATACGTTTATCCCTTTTGCGCTTGGTTAAAAATATTGAAACTCTAAATTAACCGAAGTAAAAACCCTAAAGATCAAAATCTTCTAAATTTGCTTTATAATTATTTTTCGATACTCTTAAAAAAAGTAGTTGCGTTTTTTGAAAATATTATGGTAGCGGGTTAATGACACAATCTGGCAGCAACATATCTGACTGAATGTATAATTTATGATGCACTACCGAACTACAATGCATATTCTGACACCGGCCTATCGAAATAAAATAATTTGCTCGGCAGCCCCCACCAAATTTTTTGTGTGATAGTCTCTACCCACGATCAAAAGTGCATTGTTCTTAACCCTATGAAGCCCTATTAAGCCCTATTATTCAAACATTTTAAATATTTGATGGTTTTCGCATTTTAAATTAGATGAATTTGAATTCTTCATTATTTGATTAATGATTCTGAATTAAAATTTAATGGTGGTTAAGGGAAAACTACCGTAAATAAAAGGAAAGCGAATCGTGTCAATGTGATTATAATTTTATGAGATGGTTAATTTGATTAATACATCTTATAGTAAACAATAAAAAAATAGTAATCTCATATCCAAAATTAAAGTGTCAATAACAATACCCGAGAAAATATACAATATAAAACTCGAACAATCGAAATAGTTTCTAACAATATTTCTTAACATGCAAAAATTAGAATTCATTATATTCTTATGAAAATTGCTAATAATAGTATAATCATTATAGGTTTTTTATGCACAAAATTTTTAACATATCTTGATATTCAAGATTGTTTATAGTGAATGACATAAAAAAAGTAACTTCTTTGCTTCTAAAAAAGAAAATTTCAAAAAGTCAATTTTGATGCCAAAAGAGTAAACAAATTTCTAATTTGGTTTTTCATTTTGTTTGAAAGAAAACATTTCAAATAAACAAAAAAATGTCTTACTTTAATAATCTTTCAACTTATTGAATTTTTAATTTGCTTTTAATTGTTTGCCAAATATACCTTAGGAATACCACTTTGGTGAAAATAAATCTTTTGTATTAGTTGAAAAGTTTAGTAAACAAAATGAAAGTTAAAAAAAATCATGCTTCTGCTAATTTATTATTATTTGTACTCTCAATATCAATTTGAATTCTTCAAGGTTGTGTTTTGGAAGCACTTGTCGATTGAGTTCTGTACTTTTATTACTCTTTATCTTCTATTCAAAATTTCTCTTCTTGAAATGTATACACAAAATTAGAATTTGATTATTTGAGTTTGATGTATACTTTTTGTTACACCTAAAATTTCCGAGGATGAATATATTTTGATGACATCGAAAATTGAAAATGCTAGAGTCATCGCAAGTTAGTAGCAATAAGCCATTGCATGTTGGAGCAATTGGCTATCGAAAGTTGACATGGAAAAGAATATCGCAGTTGACACCATGAAGCTATCGAAAGTTAATATAGACAAAGCTAATGTATGATGAGGTAAAAAGAAAACATATCGCAAGTTAAAAGCTGTTAACCCAAAAAAGGATCAACGCTCTGGATTGAGTGTGAAAACACCAGCCCTATTTCTCAGAGTAAACAATATAGAAAATAAATGTAAAAAAAGCATAAATAGTAAAAAGATAAGAAGACTTTTATACTGGTTCGGCTGTTAATGAAGCTTACATCCACTTTATAGCTTTATTTGATCAACTGCTGTTACAAAGGAGTTTTGATTAAAATATGATTCTCTTTCCTAAGTTAGATCAAGCCACCATTATTGGAGACAACCGAAGGATCTCAGTTGCCTCTTTAATGGCTATTGTGAGGGAGAAGAAGAGTGAAGAAACAATGGTAGAGTTATTGCCGTTAGTTCGCAAAGATCAGATTAGATCGGATCCCTTTTCTATTGCAGATGTGATGGTATTTATAGGAGTTGGAGAGCATTAAGGCCAGAGCCGTTTTGTCAGAAGCATGCACATAGTATGAAGAAAGAACTTAGAAATTTTAGGGGTCGTAGGAGCTAACTAATTGGATCGGATCAGTAACGATCCAAATAGTTAAGTATTTTTGATGTTTCGACTACTTGGATGTCTTCCTTACTTCGTGTTGATGCTCTCCATGTGATTTCGTAGCTTGTTGACTTGTTTTGATGATGATTCACTATGGGTTTGACTGAAGTGTAGTCCGAATCGGATAAGTCTTCACTTTTTGAACTTGGATGCTTGGAATGTTATCAAACTCGGTAGATAAGCTTAGTGGAGACATGAAAGTGTGATGCAAGAGGATCGGGGCATCCCCCGATCAACAATTCAGATCGATACCGATCCAATTTGATTGGATCGGTATCGACCCTAAATGTTAGCATATTTTAGAGCCAAACTTCTTAGAGACTTTTGTCTTGATCTTTTAGGCTATCCGGTCAAGTTTCGAGTCATTCTGGCTTATTCTGAATTTCCAACCCCTTGTGAAGTCTGCTGGGTTAAAAACTCGGTTAACATTTGCCCCTAGAGTATTCTTTTATTCGAAACAAGATGTGCTCTGAAATTGGATATCTTTGGGTTTCCATGTCAAGGAGTTTTGATGATTGTGTCAAATCATCTGGAGAAGTTTTCTGTGATATGCTGGTTGGCTTTTAGTATGAATCTTCGTTGCTCGTGATTGCAGAGCAATCTGGACTTGATATCTTTAGGGATGCATATGAAGATCAAGAAGGTCATGATGGAGGAATTTAGAGTAGAATGGGAGAATAATTTTGATTAGTACCGATCTAATTGGATTGGATCGGTACCGATCCAAGTACTTGGGAAAAAATTGCCAAAGAGAAATTTTTTTTATATCTGTAGCTGGACTGAACCTTTCTCTTCATTTTCATTTTGCATTCATTTCTGATTGATGCGATCCGAGCTCTCCAAACCCTAAATGAGCCGATTCAACCTTTACCGTCTCCTATCTTCACTCCCCCCTCCACTGCAACCTGGAGCCGCCTTTGCCACTACTTGGAGCCATCGTTGCTGCTACTTGGAGCTTCCATCGACCATCACCAGAATCCTTCTCATGCCAAACACTTTCGATCTGATCCAATTCCTTGCTTGCTGACCCGATCTACCAGGTTGGTGTTGATGAATTTTGGTGTATTGGTGATGGTTAGCAACAATGGTTACAGAGTTGTATTTGTGACAGAGACAGTGGAAGATTCGAGTTGATTACGACTTTGTGGAAGAAGATAGTAATTTGAGTTTTGAATTTTTGATGGAACGAAACTAGAGTCTTGCCCTTGTTCTTGATTTGTTTTGCTATCTTCATCTACAGAGTCAAAATTGACTTGCGTCGAATTGCACTGTTGGCTCTAACATGGCACTTTGTGGGGTTTTACTAGGAGAGTGATAATAGCTTGGCATATTGTCTTGAACTTAGCTTATGATGTTGTCCTCCTCCAGAAAACTAAAGTCGACTAATGTTGAAGATTTTCATTTAGTTCGGACGTATTGATCGGGAGTTGCTTGCACCAGAACATTCCTGTTATTACACACCAGATGTTCCTTGAATATGAAGAGCTTTCCATGTCGCTTCGAGCAATGGATCCACTATTGATCGTTGATCGATAACGGGTAAGTATAGAAATAATAAATTCAGCAAATGATACGGATCATTTTTCCTAGCATGAATGAGCTATCTACATGAAATGGATCGTTTATAGTGTTCAGGAGACCAGACCCATTCTCACTTAGATTGCACACTACACATGACCCAAGCTAACACTTGGAATCTGATTGGTTCGGACACGTCAATCGTCTTTTGGATTTCAAGTGTCAACTACATAAGGGTTTATAGTTTAGAGATTAGGCATACCAGACTATTTTAAACACAAGCTTTCTTGTATAGAATGGCATGTAAATCTTTCGACGCAAATCAATTGAAGGAAATTCACCTCATTCTGAAGTGGTACTACTACAGGTCAATATGGCCTTCTGATTTCGATCGGGCCCGTTATTGATCATACTCCTAATTTCAGAGTCCTACTTGATCCTCCGAAGAAGGCTTCTACAACTATTACACATAAGATGTTGCGAAAAATTTGTTCACAATATGATATTCCGGAGGACAATGTGCTTTTTCCCTCAAGAGAAGAGTTTTCCCATTGACCAGTGGTCTACCATCAATATATATGCATGTACAGAGTGGTGCCCCCATTCACCACTACTTGACGACAACCCTTGCGAATATGGGGTTAGCTCCCTTCTAGATTCTTTCGAATGGATATGCCGTGTTGACATGCTTGTACGTTCTATTCATGTAGACTCTTAACCGTTCCCCAACCTCCGGTATCTCTTATTATGCAAGAACAGAGAGGCTAATCCATCGCTTATTTATATTGAAGTGGGAGCCGGATGCTTATACTAGATCTTGCCAACAAAGTTCCTTCATTTAAGAATCGGTTTTTTTCCGCTAAGTGTCCAAAAGGGTTCACCCATTTATGGACAATAGAAGGTAAATCTCATTCATCGTGTTTAGAGTTTCCTTTAATTGTTATAGGTTTTCTGAATGATCATATAGCCCTTGCAGTTCTTCCAAAAATTAACAAGGATCTAGCACTCAGCACCATTCTTGGTACCTTGAAAATGGTCGATGCTCGGGAGTGCATGATTAGATTCCTGCTCATGGATGAGAACCTTCGCCGATATAGGCTTTTACACCCTGGGAGATCCATCAAATTTGTTGGTGCTCCTTCCCCTTCTAGAACCCGAACCCATTCCGTTTCCTCTTCCCATGACTCTGGTGAGGAATGAGGATGATAATGATGATAAAGAGAAAGGTGGCCCATTTGATGGGTCAAAGAAGGACCTTAAGGTGGTTGAAATTCAAATTGGGGCCGACAGTCCACCCAAAATGCCCTCGATTCCAAAAGAGAAAGAGAAAGAATTTACTCAACGAAAAGGCAAGGCTCCGCTTATTGAAGAGAAGGAAGAAGGAGAAATCAGTGAGGAGCATCTTCTAAATAAGAAAGAATAAATCGGGACACTAACGAGGGTGACGTCAATTAGGTGATAAGGCCTTGGAATTAAGCCTCGATCATGCACCATCGCCTTCTTTGAAAGAGCCCATCGAGGGAGCTTCTCCCAAGACTGAGCCTGTACCCAGCTCTCCGCCGAAAGATGCTGACATTGATTTGGGCGATATAGGTAACATTTTTGTGAATATGGATGAGTTGATGGATGAATTTACTTCAAAAGTCGCCCTTGCAGGAGGCAATGTTCTGATATTAGTTAGTGACCGATCTGGTTTGTGTATTCCGCTAGGGTCATTAAATTGCAATACACACTTCACTAGGATCACACCTTCATATTATTTTTCCTTTTGGATGTTTTAGTCCATCAAATACCTTCTCCTAAATCCATTTATCGCTTGCTGCATGAATCATGTCTTGTGGTCTTTACGACGATCTTGATTGAGTTTTGAAGTCTCAGCGTCCGCAAAGACACTTTTTAAGGTACTATACTCCCTGGGAGGCTAATAAGGAGAGGAAAAGGAGGAAGGATGGAGAGGCATAAGAATGTCACGATGTCAAGAGAGGTCAAGGAAGAGATACGAGAGGAAGCTACGAAAAGAGGAAGAGCCTGACCGACCGGGAAGATCCGTCGAAAATGCCGAAAAGAGATTAAGAACACGAATCCGCTTCACAGCCTCCTGCTTCCACTGGGATAAATGTCCCTTCTTCTGGTTCCATGACCCCTTCCACCCATACTGCCATGACGACCACTCCTCAGATTTCTAGGCATGCGCCTTACATTCTTTCTGCTGGTCCCCTGCATCTACATGTTGCATTACCTAATTTGTTCTTAAAAGGGGTTGTGTTTGATAAGCCAAATCTGAAGTCAGTTCATACCGAATCTTATTCACCCTATTTACAAGTAATTCAGAGTGGTTTGGAGCAATCTGAAGGATGGGAAAATTATGCATACTGCTTTCCACCATTAACCTACCAGGAAGTCCTCTCGTTTAAGTATGAAAAGGATGAGTATGAAACACAGATCCCAATTCGCGATGTGAAGATCAAGAGGGTAAAGAAAGAGAGAGATGACGCCTTAATAGGGAGAATAAAAGTGCTTCTTTGCTTAAGGAGCTAAAAGAATCCACTGATCGAGCCGCAATCATATTTAGAGATGAGATAAAGAAGTGACATATAAATGAGGCGGGATTAAAAGAACAGTTGAAGATAAGCAAGGCGATGGTTGAGATATGGAAGAAAACCATCGCCGAGAAAGCTCAAGAGATTGCTTCACTTCACGAAAAAGTCTTGAATTTGGATGTTGAGAAGAAATAGCTAGCGGTAGAGAAGGCTAACATGGATGCCAACTTTTCAAAGCTTTAAGATACCTTCACAAAGAAGACGAAAGGCTTGGATGCTACGATTTGGGCTTCTACGTCAACTCCATGCTGCATCAAGAGATTCTTAGTTACTTGGGTCCGTTGTTCCCTCGTACACTTGTCGTAGTCTGGGAAGAGATTTTGGCTCGATTTCAAGACATGGGCGGAAGTATACTGAAGAGGAGTCAGTTCAAGCACATCTGAACGAAGAGTCCCGTCAAGCTTTAGGGGAGGGCTGGGAGATCTTGAGACTGGAGTGGGAGCAGGAAGCTATTGATTCTACGGTTGCTATTAAGACTATAACCGAGCAGATTCCTTCAGGTCCTAGTGAGTCATCTTCACATCCCTGTGCTGATGAGGGGATCGTTCCTACTTTAATAGGTGGTGCTTCTTCGATGCTTCTACTACTTTTGTGATTATGTAGCCATCAAAAGAGGGCAGTGGCATGGGATTCGAAGTTGTGATGCATGAATACACCCCAACGACAAGTAATTTTCTTATCTCTCCCATGTTTGAAGGTTTCCAGTTTACGCCGGACGAAATTTACGAGATAGCTGCCCTTTATTCTGATATTATAGATCACCTTCTCTTCCTACCAAGCTACCTCCTCCCCATGGTGCCAGATCTACTGCTACTCTTATTGCATCAACCGTCATTTCCACACCCAGCTTGCAGCCAGGTCCGCACTCTAAGAAAATTACAACGTTGCATGATTTTGTATGATCTCTCTGTATCTCAAAAGGAGGGCTTAGCGGCTACTAACACATGAGAGTAGGTGGATCAAGCTTGTCAGCAAGACAGAGTGGAAACTGAGCAGTAGATGGCAACGATGAAGAAGGATAAGGTTGAAGAGTAAAAAAGGTCATCGAAGGGTTCTAACAAATCCCGCAAGCACAAAGGTTGGTCTGCCATTGGCAATGTTTTAGAAAACGAGATCCCTTCGGGAGGGGATTTGGAGAAGCTTGAGAATTTTCCGATCAGAGGCGGGAAAGGCGGCAGGGGAGATAGTGACAAGAAGCCATGATCTGTCCGTGTATCTGTGAAGCGGAGCTTTTGCTTTTATGGTTGCTTTTTGTACAAGTGCACAGTTTGCTCTTAGCTTTTCTTATTGTTCTTGCAACAGTGGTGTTTGTATTTTCCTTTTCTTGGTTGATATTGTGTGGGTATGGCCCCTGCTGTTTATTGTTGTACATGAAAAATGTTATAAGTGATAAAATTATTGAAATTTTAATTGTAATTTCACTTGTCTACTTATCTATGTTTCTTGTACTGTTGTTTTTTTATATACCACTATTTTTTATTCAAGATGATTTTGTACATGCAAGTAGTCGTTGATATTTTTCCCATACTATTTTATTTAGTCCAATAATTAGTGCTAAAATTCATTGTTTAGGGCAACAGAACTGTGAAATATTTACAATTTTGGTTGAGTGTTGGTGTATGCATGCCCCTTAGTTCATGGGTTGTTTACTCCAAACACTTGACACAAGATTGGGTGCCCTTGATAGTCTTTCGGATACCCCCAATCGGGTTTATACTGCAACTCCTATCTTTGGGATATTCTAGTTATATTGTCCATATTTTAGATATCCCATTTTGATTTCCGACTTAAGGTATCCATGAAGCTTTTTAACAGCTTTACGGTGAGTGATTTACGCACTTAAGAATTTCACGAAGCGATTGGTGATGTCGGAGCAACACCAATTACTTGATATACTATTAAGTGATTCTTTCGCAGTGCTGACTTTCAGGCTATTGTGCACATGTTTCTCTCCTTGGAGTGCTATTTCGTTGGCTCCGGAGGCCGTGCATGGCTTTTGGTAATATGAGAGTTCCTCGTCTTTGGATGCAATTTTGCTGATCCAAGCAGTGGTGTGCGGCTTACGAAATACGCATAGTGGGATCTAGGCTTGCTCGATCAAGTTTTACGGACCACGTAGCAATACACGGCTTATGAGATGCATAGCTTAGGTATCTATGTTCGCTTGGACGTGATTCCACATTCCAAGAGGTGGTGCGTGGCTTATGGAATGCGCGGCTTTGATTCGGAACTTCCCCATGTCGTTGGAGCAACATCGGTTCTTAGAAGGCATAGATCAAGTTCCATTGATCTAATGGTTTGAGAGTGCATGACATACGAAATGCACGGCTATTCGAGCCTTCCAGGTGTCATCGAAGCAACAACGGTTCTTAGAAGGCAGGGATCGAGTTCTGTTGATCAGGAGTTTGGGTCGATTTACTTCCGTCGACTCGAGGGATAGATGGGGCGTACTTGAGCATGGTTCCATTAGCTCAAGTAGCGATCAGATGGTTTTGAGCCGATTTGACCCCATCAACTCGGCAGGTTACTTATGTAGACAATTTTATTGGTTCAGAAAGCAAAGCAATTTCATTAATTGAAATAAAAACTGGGTAAGTTCTGCCTATTTATAATGCCTTCAGTATCCCAGGATGGCTTATTTGCAAAAATAGAAAATTCATAAGAGAGTTCTAGATAAAGTAATGACACAGCGATTTGTTGTTCCAAGCATGGGAAATTTAGGTTCCACCAATGGTTGTTGGTCTGAACGTGTCATCCCCTAGCTTTTGCTGATCACGTAGGGCCCTTCCCAGTTTGGTCCGAATGCTCATGGTTACAAGGTAGACACGTTTGAGGACAAAGTCTCCTACTTTGAAATTATGTTTACAGACCTTGGTGTTGAAATGTCGTGCGACCACTTTCTGGTGAGTGGCAGTCCTTAGCTTAGCTTCTTCTCAATTCTCATCGACTATATGGAGCGGCCCGAATAGGAGATGCTCATCGTGCCTTTAATTCAAGTTTGGCCTTCGATGATAAGGGACTTCCAGTTTGATCAGGATCGTTGCTTCTGAACCATATGCCAGAGCGAACGGAGAGTGCCCGGTTGTAGATTTATGCATTGTTCTGTAAGCCCATCATGCAAGTGGAAGTTCATTAACCCAATTTCATTTAGCTTTAGTTAGCCATTTTTGATTGTGGTTTTGATGATCTTGTTTACTGCTCTACTTTCCCGTTTTCCTATGGATGTGCCACATCCGAAAAGATTTTCTCAATTTGGAAGCGTTTGCAAAAGTCTTTGAATTTTTCTCTTTAGAATTGAGTCTCATTATCCATGTTGATTTTTTGTGGCGCGCCAAGCTTGCAAATAATGTTTTTAGTGACAAAGTTAATAGCTGTCTTTGTAATAATAGTGGCCAGCGGTTCCGCTTCGGCCCATTTGGTGAAGTAGTCAACAGCAGCGATAGCATACACCTTCTTTGGCTATTGGCAATACACCAATCAAATTGATTCCCCAGATTACGAATGGCTACGGTCCGACCATCTTTGCTAGCTCTATTGAAGAAGTTCTTTTGATTTTACTAAATCTTTGGCATTGGTCGCACCGTTTGGCATAATCTGCTGCATCGTGGTTGACCTTTAGCCAAAAATACCCATATCGAAGAACTTTCTTTGCAAGGGTTTGTCCCCCTGTGTGATCTCCACAGTTGCCTTCTTGAACCTCCTTGAGGATTTTTCAAGCATCGCCGTTAGTCATGCACCTAAGTAAGGGGGTAGAGAATCCTCTTCGGTAGAGTATTCTATCCTGTATTACGAACCTGGTGCCTTTTGAAGGAGTTTTTACTGTTAATTCCTGTCTACGGGGAGTGTTCCTCTAAGCAAATAGTCCTTGATCAATGTCATACATGTCTCTAGTTCTTCGATCGTTTCGAAAATTTAGTCGATATCCATCTCGCCTATGCTTGGAGTAGTTAGAGTTTCAACTTGGACCAGTCCATTGACTGAGCTTCTCCAGAGCTGGCCAGTTTAGCTAGATAGTCCACCTTCATCCCTCGGGATATGAGTTATAGTGTAATGCTCAATGTTGTTCAGCAACTTCCCCGAGTTTGATATTTGCCTCTTACCTGATAGAAGACCAGCTAAGAGTCGCTATAGATACGTGTGGACTTTATCCCGAGTTCCTTTACAACTTTTTGTCTGGCTATCAATGCTTCATATTCTGCTACATTGTTTGTTGCAGGGAATTCCAAATTTGAGGCGTAGTAAATGGATCGTCCTTCGGGAGTTTTGAGCACGACTCTTGCCCCCGAGCAAAAGTTATTAGATGCACCGTCGATGAAACATCCTCTAGTGTGCCTCCACTTCTGGAGTAACTTCTTCTTTTTTATCTTGTATTATAAACTCGACAATGAAGTCTGTCGATGCCTACCCGTTGATCACCCTTCGAGAATGGTAAGTGATTTCATATTGACTCAATGTTCCATTCGATAAGTTGTCCTAAGGTCTCCAAGCAGTACAACACCTGCTTCATGGGTCGATCTGTTGGTACTTTGATAGGGTGCGTTTGGAAGTATGGTCGTAACTTTCTAGATGCGATCAAGAGGCAATAGGCTAGTTTTTTCAACTTTGGATAATTCTTCTCGACTCCAGTGAACCGTTTACTGATGTAATATACGGGTCGCTAGACCCTAGCTTCTTCACGTACAAGCGCGACACTTAATGTGTGTGGCGAGACTGCTAAGTAGATAAACAAGTCTTCTCCATCTACCAACTTGGATAGGATTGGGGGAGCCTCTATATGTCGCAGCAGTTCTTCGAAGTTAGTCCGACAAGCTTGATTCCATTCCAAGTTTTTCTTTCCCTTCTTTAGTGCATCAAAAATGGTATACATTTGTCGGTTGCTTTTAAGATGAATCGGCTTAGCATTGCAACTTTTCCATTCGAGCATTCTAACTCTTTCTTGTTCCTTGACGCCTCGACTTCCCATAAAGCGGTAATTTGTTCGGGATTAGCTTCGATGCCTCTAGCACTTACAATGAGTCCTAAGAACTTTCCAAAGTCTATCCCGAAGTGACATTTAAGTGGATTGTTTCACTTTGTACTTGCGGAGTATTTCGAACATTTCGACGAGGTTTTCCAAGTGATTTGTGGCTATGCGCGATTTAACTAACGTGTCATCTACATAGACTTCCATAATCTTCCCGATTTGATGCTTGAACATGGCGTTCACCAGTCGTTGGTGAATTGCCCCAGCATTCGTTAAGTCGACTGGCATCACTTTGTAGCAGTATATGTTAACAAGTTTTCTTGTCAATACCCGAAAATAGTGCTTAAGAAGGCGAAAGTCCTTTATATGAATAGTGGATGTGAATCCCTTCGTAATTGCCTTCAAACTTAGCCTTACTGGTAGATAGATTTCGAATTAAACCTTTCGACGTCGTCGAAAGGTTTAGGTGCTATGTTATGAAACCTTTCGACTTTATTGAGTTAATATGAGATCCTCTTCAAGAGTTTTCTTCTTCTTTTAGATTGAATTTCCTTGAATTTGTCCTTAAAAGGTTAGATTTTATCTTGTTGAAAGGTCATATAAAGACCTGGCATTTCAAACCATTCAAATCGACAATCATCCACTTATGTCAAACTTGAATTGTTCAAAACAGCAGATTGTTAATTTATATTTGGCAAAACTCAACATATACAGTAAAAGCATTAATCACAAAATCATAGACACGGAGTAATTTGACAATAAGCAGCAGAAATAGATAAATAGTAGTTCATGAAGCTACTATATAAACATTAGAGTGTGAAATACAATAGAAATCTCAAATACACAAACAAAATGACAAGTCTGAATAATCAACTGGAAATCACTGTAATAACTGAAAGATGAACAGATAAGAGACAGATCTTCAAGCAAAGCTCCACGCTCCAAAGCGGAGTCTCAAATGCTGTGACACTCAGTATGACCCGAGCATAAAGCAAAACTTAAAACACTCGAGTCAGGATTAGCATCCTTATACCAGTAATCAATTCAACTGAAATGTCAGGTGAAATATAATATAACTTAAAGGATGTTTGGGATTCCCACCCTTTAAGGATTCGTTAAACTATCTACATACATAGTACAATATGCTACACAGATAATGTCTATAGTAAAGTAAACTATTAAAATAGCATTAAGGTGTTACCCATATCCCCCTTAACACATTTTATATATTCCCATAGTCTATACAGTATCGTAATTCCTTCGTAAACTGGAGGTCTCTAATAGGGCACTCCATGGGTATGGTGCAAACCAAACTTGTAGAGGGCACAATAAGGCATGTGACAAGGCATGCAAGGTAATATCCAAGGTAGGATTCTACCATTTTATGGATCCGGACTGGTGGTAACGCATAGTAGCTACTACCGCCCATCTCGAGACACACTCCCAAATCAAAGGTGCATCCAGCCAAATCACAAAGTAATAGAATGGTATCGACTAAATGTACTTGAAAGGAGAAATGGCCTCACTTGGCTCGGCGTGGCTCTTGTTTTAGCCACATCAAGCTGACTCGCGGGAGTCGGGGCTGCGTTAATACCTCAAACAGGATCGTCGCCAAACTATCATACTTCGTTCTTGAATCTCTACCACATACACAGTTGTTATAGTGGTTTTCGGTATTGGCAGAGAGTATGACAATATCTGATCCCGGTCTCTTTAACAACCGAACGCTTATTTCACACCGTGGTCATTTTATAAAATCACTTTTAAAATCATTTCAAGCAGTCTAGGCTGGATATAGACCCATACAATGATGAATTAAACAGGGATTTTTTTGAAGTGCAACAAGAACTCAAAAATTCTTTACAAATTCAAGCTATGGAGCTAAAACAAAAGGCTAAAGAAAAATGGCTGACAGAGGGTGATGAAAGCTCAAAAAAATGTCTATCATATAGAATTATAACAATCTACACAATGTTGTTGATGACAAAGGTGAACTGGTATCTAATCTAAAAAGTCTTGAAAAAGATGCGATTGATTATTTTACTGATCTTTTTAATGGCAATTATCCTCAAAAGTTACCTGACATTAAAACCAGATGCTTGGTTACTGAAAGTGGGAGGCATATGCTGTCCAGAGATATTGAAACCAAGGAAATGGAAAAAGCTGTGAAATCCATTCATCATGATTCCAGCCCAAGGCCAGATTGGCTGGGTTCTCATTTCTATGTAACACGCTGGGAGGATCTTCAAGGAAAACTGAGGTTAGCTTATCAGGAAGCACTAGATTCTGAAAAATTCATAAAAGAAATGAACCACACTTTCATATGTCTAATTCCAAAAAAGAACAACCTACTCAGATACAGGATTATAGACCTATTTCGTGCTGCAATGTCTCTTATAAAATCTTGTGTAAAATCATTTGCAATAGAATTAAACTAATTTTAAATGAATGCATAAGTGAATGTCAAAGTGCATTTATCAAAAGGAGAAGCATATCTGAGAACTCTCTGCTAGCTCATGAGTTGGTTAGGAATTTTAAAAAGAAGGGAGCTGGAATTTTTTTTAAAGGTGGATCTTCAAAAAGCTTATGACAAAATAAATAGAAGCTTCATCATTCACATGCTAAGAAATATGGGTTTTCCGGAAAAAATTATGAAACTTATTGAAGAACGCATATGCTCTCCTACATATTCTGTCTTAATAAATGGAGTTCCAAAAGGTTTTACTAAAAGCAATAGGGGCTGAGGCAAGGAGACCCCCTCTCCCCGTATCTATTTGCAGTGGCTATGGAATATTTTTCCCTACAAATGGAAATATACACTCATAATAACATTATACAACCAATCTATAAAATCCAGCCTCCAATAACACATCTCCTATATGCTGATGATGTTATTATTTGCTACAAAGCTTCAATTGCTGCAATTAGGGGAATGAAAGAAACATTTCAAAACTGGAGAGACTAGCAGGTTTGAAAGTAAATAAAAAAAGACAAAATGTTACTTCAATGAGTACTGCATAAACAAAGAACAACTTTGTTCCATCCTTAATTATAAAGAGAGTTATCTACCTGTCAAATACCTTGGTATGCCACTATCTACAAATGTGATTACAAATAGAGAATGTGGAGTCCTAGTAACAAAAATAAGAAATAAACTACAAAGTTGGAGCTCGAAATTACTATCCTTTGCTGGTAGGATAGAACCGGTTCACACTGTTATAACATCTATGGTCAGGTTTTGGCTACAGACATTTCAAGTTCCTAGTGCCTCCGTTGAAAAAATTGAAAGTGTATGTGAAAACTTCATTTGGAGAGGGATCCATAAAATATCATATCAAACATTATGCAAACCTAAAAAGAAAGGAGGAGTGGGTCTCAAAAATCTCAAGGACTTAAAAAAAGCATATGCAACAAAACTGGCATGGAAAATTCTAAATGGAAAAGGTCTTTGGGCTGCTTGGATGAGAAATAGATATTTAAAAGAAAATTTCTGGATTCAAAGAGAGGACCCGAATGCATCAGGCACATGGAAAACAATCCTCGGAGCTAGAAGTGACCTTAAAAACTTAGTAATCGGAAAAACTGCAAATGGTGAATGCACGGGCATCTGGTTCGACCCCTGGCTGAACAATGAGTGTGTTATAAACAAGCTAGGATGGGACAGTTTCAATGCATACGAAGGGAGAGATTTTATGTTAGGAAAAATTATACAAGGAAAATCATGGTGTCTTCCTCCTGACTCCCCAGCAAACCAAATCAAAAAGGAAATAATGAGTGTTACATTAAGTGATAACTCATCAGACACTTGGATATGGCAACCAAACAATAAAGACTTCAGCTTAAAAACTACCTGGGAACACCTGAGGGAAAGAAGCATTGAAATTGAATGGGAGCAAATCATATGGAATAGAGCTAGCACCCCCAGAATGTCACAAACAACTTATAAGGCTCTACTAAACTGACATCCTACCAAGGACAGACTCAAAAGGTGGGGGATTATACAAGACTCGGCCTGTGTTTTCTGTAAACAGGAGGAAGAAAATCATAACACGTCTTTTTTCAATGTACATTCACTAGACAATTCTGGGATAACCAAAAATCAATTCTAAACTGCAATTTACAAGACTATGACCTAAGTGACATTGCTATTTACCTGACACGAAGCTGGAAATCCAAAAGTCTGATGGGGAAAATGGCTTCCATTCTGTTGACTACTTCTGTATGGCATGTTTGGAGAGAAAGAAATAGACGCATCTTCCAAAACAATTGCAAAAATGGACAGTCAATTAGCGAAAATGATAAGAAGAGATGTTCGAATTATTATGAAAAGAGCAGGGAAACTCACAGATCTATCAATTGGTGAACTAAATGCATTGAAGAAGATGGGACTAGAAGAACATAATAACGAGATTCAGACGGCGCAGCCATGGAATCCTCCGTGAAGAGTTAGAAAGGAATACGAAGTAGTTTCTTTTATTATTTAATTACCTGGAATGAATGTAAACATAACGAACTATTATTAGTTTTATGGGTCGGGCCGAGCATTGATTTGGGATTAGTAATAAAGCTTTACCCATTTTCAAAAAAAAAATCATATTCTTTTCAAAATTATATCACTTTCGAAATCATATTACTTTCGAAAATAATATTCACTTTAAATCATAATGGTTCCAACTTAAACAGTTTAAATATTGAAAATAATATATATATATATATATATTGAAATAGTTATAAATTAAAAATAGTTTATATATTTAAAAATAGGTTATAAATTAAAATAGCTTATATATTAAAAAGAGTTTACATATTAAAAATGGTTTATATATTAAAATAGTTTATATCAAAAATAGTTTCAAAAATGAATCATTTCTTACAATTTCACAAATTAATTCAAATAGCTTTAGCTCCAAAAATTCAGTTCAAATCAATCTCGGTTCAACAATTCCAATTAAAAAGGTTCAACTCAAAATCTCATTAAAACCTCATTTAATTTATATCGATTTCAAATCCAGGTTTGAACTACAAGTTTAAATCACTTTTAATTCAATATGTTTCGAAGTTAAATATTCAAACAATTTACAGTTAATCAATTTGATAAATCTCATTTATATTTCAAAATTCAACTTTAATTTTATTTCAATTTGAAAATATTCACTTAATCATTTTAATAACATTTGAATGAAATTTCAAATTACAAATTTAAATAAAATCAATAATTAAATATCTAATTTCAATTATATTAAATTCTAAAAATATTCATTTAATCATTTTTATAAACATTTAAATAAAATATCAAATTCAAATTTTAATCAAAATTAAATATTCAATTTCAATTCTATTTAAATCTAAAAATATTCATTTATTCACCTTTAATCAAAATTAAGTTATCAAGTTATAAAATCATATCTCTAAAAATCTCAAGGAATAGTTTTCAAATCAACTTCTATTTATATACAGTTTTTCAACAATTTAAATTTCAAATCAATTTCAATTTATCTTTCCAACCTTAATTCATTAAAGTTGCTACAAAATCTATTTTCAAAATATTAATATAATTTCAAAATAGTTTAAAACATATTATATATATTAGTTAAATTAATTTTTATTATATTAAAATTTTATTGTTAAATCTATTTGAAATCTTAATTATATAATTTAAAAATATTAAAGTTATAAGTAAAAGTTTATAGTTTACATTTTAAAAATTAACTTATAATTTTAATTTTTCTAAAACATATAATTTTAAAAATCTAAGTTTTACAAAAATAATATATCTTTAAATTATATTAAAAAATCAATATTTATTAAAACGTTATATTTCCTTTCAAATTTGGAAATCATTTTTCAAAAATAGCCAATGGTGTCAGTATATAATTTTCTATCGTATGGTCAGGTGATATGGATATTTATCATTTCAATTTGCAATTTAAACTTAATATTTACGGGTATATATCATTTCAACCTACAATCCCAAAAATTCAAAATCAATGAAAATTGCTTGGGTTTATCATTTCAACTTATAACAATTTTCCCCTAATCTATAAGATCATTCGGGTATGTATCATTTCAACCCATAGGGAATTCTAAACTAACAAGGAACTTGTAGAGTGAGAACAATACTATAAAATATCATAACATATCAATTACAAGCATATATAAATCATTAACAATTTAAATATATATACAAATAGGTTATGGTGTTATATCTCAATTAATACGTGTAAATAATTGCAGATAATACCATATCATAATTAATAATTCAATAACGAACAATTCAAATTTAACAACATATTTCAATCGTCATTTCATGTGAATTAAATTTACTAAATGAAAGAATGTTAATTACGAGTGATTGATCACCTTTCGAGGCTATGAAGACAATGATGGCGAAGAAAGTGACACGGACATGCACATGGATACGGACATGACACTCGGATGCGGATCCGGTTAGCGACGAAACTAGAACTTAAATCGATGAAAACAAATCAAAGCTGGCTTGATGTAAATAAAACAAATATATATATATATATATATATATATATATATTCTTTTCTTAAAATCAATATTTGATTTAAGACACATATCTAAATTTAAAAAATTCATATGATATTATTTTTAAAACCAATATTTAATTTAAAAATCATATTAAACTCGTATACTAAAATTAATAATAAATTTTTTTGATATGAAAACTTAGATTATATAATATACTCTCTATATATACAACTCAGACAGAATATATATATATATATATATATATATATATACAAGAAAGTTTTAAAATCTAAAATTCCATTTAAACATATATCAAAACAAACATCATATTATTATTTTAAAAATCAAAATTTAATTTTAAAATACGTAACTTAAAATCAAAATAGTTATATCATATTTTACTTAAAATCAATATATATATATATATATATATAAAACATGTGATAGAGGAGATTGGACAAGCAAATTCTCTGATACAACTTTTATATATAACTTATATATTATACTTTATATATATATATATATATATATATATATATATTGAAAAGAAAGAATAGATTGAAATAGCAGGGGAGGGGAAGGGGATGAGCAACTTCAGCAAAGAAAATGTATAGCTTTTGAAAGAAAAAAAATTATAATAGGAAGAAAATTGTTGCAAGGGGTTCGGCCACCAGGGTTCGGGTCTGGAGCTTGGATCTGGAAGGGTTGTTTGAGGGGAAGTAGAGGAAGGTTGTTCGAGGATGTCGAATGTGTAGCTTGCGAGGTCTCGGTTGGGTGGCTTCAGCGAATGGTCGGCTGCGATGGAAAAATAGGGTGCTGGTAGTGAAGCTTGGTTGGTCGGAGAAGTGAATAGGAAGGACCGGCTGAAGGGGGGTTTTGGCTGTTGTAGGCGGGTGGAGATGTGGGAGGCAGGATGAAGAGGTGCCGTGATCGAGTTGCGTGAGAGGAGCTATAGTAGAGAGAGGGAATGGACGGTTGAAGGTCTTGGAACTGCTGTGCGATGCTGTGTAAAAGGAAGAGGCGGCTTCGGTGGTTATAACGGCTGCGTGTGTGGGCTGTGGAAGCTTGATGATGGAGGTGAAAGGTGCAACAATATTGAAGAGAGAGGAGAGGAACCGTGGTCGAGGAAGATTGGTCGGTGCGGTGAGCGTGGAGAGGAATGGTACGAGCAACTTCAAATAATAGATGCAAATTTGATTATATAATTTATTATATTTTTTCCAGAATGAAGTAAAAGAAGAGGATGAACAGAAAATGAGAGAGAGGATGAGCAATAGAAACGAACCAGATATAACTTCCAACAATGGGAATGACAAAGGCTAGATATAGATTTCTGAAAAGGCAAGTGGTTATTTGATTTATATGGTGGAAAATGAATGGACAAAGAAAACCAAAAGGCTCAAAAAAGGGTACCGATACGATTACCGTTTTCGTAGATTTCGCAGCGTACCAAACTTCAAAACACACAAACGAATATACTGTAGGGATCAACACGACAAGATGAACAGAATGGTACACAGATATCAGCGATACGACCATCCTATCAAAAGTCGATATTCGCTGCCAAACTGCTGCTAAATCGCCAAAAAAAGATAACGGGGCTAGAACGGTTCAAATTTGGCGAAATGAAATATGACATCTCACTTAGAAAATGAATTACATTTTTATTATGTAAAAATATTCAGATTTCAAAAATATTTTATTTTCATCAATTTAACTGGTTTAATATTGAAATCGAAAATTACACAACAGAACCAACAGACATATTTTCTGATAAAAAATCAACCATTTGCTATGTTTAAATGGATGCATCTCAAATATCAAATTTTCTTGTTAAATTTAATTTCTTTATTTTAAGAAAAATTCAGTTAGTTACGCTATTTAAACCATGTAACGACCTGATATTTCCAACCATTCGCATCCACACACGTCGGACTTGAATTGCTCAAAATATCATATTGTTAATTTAAATTTGGCAAAACTCAGTATATACAGTAAATAAATCAATCATAGAATCACAGACACAGAGTAATATAATAATAATGCAACGGAGTAATATAATAATAATGCAACGGAATAGATAAATAGTAGTTTGTGGAGCTACTATGTAAACATCAGAGTTAGAAATAAAATACAACTGAATATCTCAAATACAGTGAAGTCTCCAGTACTAACAGATGACTTCTCTGAACCAATCAACTGCAAAGCTGAAAGCTGAATCGATAGTTGGATCTCCAAACGAAGCTTCAAACTCCAAAGGTGAGTCTCAAATGTTGTATCACTCAGTCTGACCCGAGCATAAAGCAAAACACAAAACACTCGAGTCGGGATTAACATTCTTATATCAGTAAATCCAACTCAAGTGAAATATCAACTAAAATACAAGTAGCTTAAAGGATGTTTGGGATAACCATCCTCTAAGGATCCATGTAATTATCTATAAGGTAGAAATATACACTATAACACCTTGGACATTTCAAATTAATTTATACTTCAAAACCAAAATATTATTTTCATTTCAAATATATCTATTTTCCAAAGTAGTATATATATACTTAAATAATTTATAAAGTAAAGTATTTGTAATTTCCTCAAACTTCACAAATCGCTTCCAAATCTACTCGACTTTTCCATTCAAATTAAATTCAATCTCAAATTATCAATTTCCATTCAATTCAGTTTCTGACCAAACAAATTCATTTTATCGATTTCAGTTAGATTTGAACTAAAAAATAAACATTTAAGTTTCAATATAATTCAACGTCAATATATTCCGAAGCTTTAAATATTCAACATTTCAAAGACTAAATTTGATAATTACATTTGTCTCCTAATTTGACTTCACTATTATTTAGTTTTGAAATATTCACTTACTAAATTCAATATTATTTATATGACCTTAAATTTACAATTTCTATATATTACCTACGATTTCTTTAGACGCGAAATATCCATTAAATTACTTAAATCAGGAATCAAGTTATAAGATCCTATTTTAAAGTTTCGAATTCAATAGCTTCAAATCGATTTAATTAAATAAAATCCTTAATTAAATACAATTTCAAATAAGTCTCAAATAAAAAATCCAACCTTAGCTTATAAATTTATTCCACAAATTTATTTCTAAAATACAAACTTAATAAATCCTTAAACATATTTCATATTAATTAAATCAATCTTAATTAAATCATATATTATTATCAAATCTATATGTAAATTAACCTTTATATATAATAATTTAAATCAATATTTATTAAAACCATATATTTCCTTTCGATATCATAGAATTCGATTTCAAAATATCTTTACAGACCAACGACATCGGTGTATAATTTCTATTCCATAGTCAAGTGATACAGATATTTATCATTTCAATCCGTAATTTAAATCTATACGGGTAGATATCATTTCAACCCCCAATCCCAAATTCAAATCAAATGAAAATTGCTTGGGTCTATCATTTCAACGCATAACGATTTTCTCCTATTCTAAAGTCCGTTCGGGTATGCATCATTTCAACCCACAGTGAATTCTATACTAGCAGGGAACTTGTAGAGTGATATTAGGTATAATTTAACAAATAACAACATGCATATATCATCAGTAATTAAATAACAGATAAACAACGAGATATGGTGTCATATCCCATAGGTGAACAGATACAGATAATAGCATAAATAACAATTTAAATAACTTTAGCATCATATTTCAATTGTCGTCTCAATTGAAATCAAATTTAATAAATACAAGAACGTAAATCGTGAGTGATTTCTCACCTTTCAAGGCTAGATAGATATTTGACGCTAAAATTGAGTTACGAATGCAAGTACGACTTTCTAAAACAAGCTAGATTGGCACGAATCGACGAATAGCTGAAAACAGGAATCGATGGAATAATTTGAATCAGTTTTGACATGGGTTGAACTAAATATACGTATATATATATATATATTTAGTTAAAATAATATTTATGTATTCATATTACAATTTAAAAGTCAAAGCCCAAAACGTACTATATCTATGTAAGATTGAAAACCAAGTTCACGTATTTATAAAACAGTATATATATATATATATATATATATATATATATATATATATATTACTTAGCAAGTAGCTAATCTATAAACAAGTTTATATAACTTTAAAATAAAATATATATGATACTTACCTCTATGTACCTTAAAATTTAAAACCCATATATAAACTTCCATCGACAACAAATATTACAGAGCTTATGTAATTTATATATAAAGACAACAGCGTGAACACTCATAACTCCAAATATATATATATATATATATATATATATATATATATAACTGTTGGACTGTAAACATGTAGAATATAAAACAAATGGTCCACAATATAGCAGTTTTTCACGTATCATTCATATATCCTTTTACTTTTACTTTGAAAAACAAAACACGTATATATGTTTATGAATGATTGTAAAACCCAATGTGAAAATATACATTCGCGCGTATGCATATAACTATTTAAAACAATACTCATATAAGCAATACATCATCATTATAGTCTATAAAGGATTTTACCAAACACAGATTGTATAACATATAAAATATTTTTATATACCCTAATATAACATATTCATGCAACGTATTTACATACGCAGCAAACAATTCCTATATGACTACTTACTATTTAATATTTGAAACAGGTTGCAAATCACACATATATATAATACTTCTTATATGCAATAATATATTTTATAAACATTTAACTGAAATGCAATAACGCAATATATAGTAATATACTTTATAAAATTTAAACAGCATCTATATATATACTATATGTGACATAAAGGCAATGCAAGATATATATAATCATAAAATCTGTATTTATATAACCGAAACGCATGAAATCAGAGGAACCAAAACAACTTACATATGTATATACGGTAACCATATTTAGTACTGCCTTTAAATTATACAACATATCATATGCACGCTGTAAGCAATACGTATAAATATATATGAATTAAATACACATACCCAAGCATAAAAATGGAAGGATGAGCAAAATAGAGGGAGGAGACAAGACAGATCTCGACTGTGGTGCTCGACAAGGGAAGAAAGATGGGTGGAGGCAGAGGTGGAAGCGGCTCGTACGGCTGGAGGGGGCGAGGACCCTTTTGCAGTGGGAAGCTAGCTTGGCCTAGAATGGGGATGCGTGCTCGGGCATGGTTGATGGCAGCACTCGGTTTTGGATGCTTGGTCGCGTGGAAGAGGGATGAGAGGTAGGCTGCATGGTGATGTGGAGCGGGTAGACTGGAGGCGGAGCACAGGGTGATGCGGTTGGGTGACGGAGGGAAGCAAGGTCGGGTTGGAGGGACGTGTCGAGCCAGTTGCTGTGGTGTTCGACCGTGGGCGAGGTTGGAGGGTGGCAAAGCAAGGTCGGAGGGCGTAGAGTGGGAAGAAGAGACAGGGGATCGGTCGGGTTGCCAAAGAAAAATAATGGAGGAAGAAGAATTTCGACAAAAAAATAAAAAGAAAGAAGGAGGAACGAGGCTATATTGTCATTTGTATACTTTACAAAAAGCAGACAGTTAAAGTAATATATATATATATATATATTGATTTTAAACGATGCGAATATCAAGGGCCAAAGTTGAATTTTCAGCTAGTATTAAAGGCGACAGCTGTTTTAGAATCAAATGTAAAGTGAAGAAACGACAACGGTCACACATTGATACAGTTGGAAATTTTTTAAAGCAATTATTATTGCGGTCCCGGTGCACATTTCAAATTTTGAAATGCACAAGAAAACAAAAGGTCATCCGCACCGATACGGTCACCGGTTTCGCGGATTCCGCTGTGAACCGGGCTTCAAAATACAGAATTGAATATACTGTAGAGAACAGCACGATGAGACATCAAAAGGGTATATAGATATCAGTGGTACGATTGGATTATAAAATTCCGAATTTCCGTTGGCGGAAAATGCAGCAAAAACAGAGAAAAATAAGATCGACGGAGCTAAACAAGTCCGAATTTGACGAAACGAAATTTGACGTTTCACTCAGAAAATGATTTACAAATTTTCTGCATAAAAATATTCAAGTTTGAAATTTATTTTATCACTATCAATTTTTAACCGGTTTAAATTTAAATAAAAATTACATAATGAAATAAACTTCAATAATTTTAAAAGAAAATTTACCGGTTACTATGTTTAAATAGACGTATTCCAATAATAAAATTTTATTTTCAAATTTTATTGTTTAAAATTTCACAAAGTTCCAATTAATTTAACAAATAAAATCACTAAAATTTTGGGTCATTACACTCTTCCCCACTCAAAACTTTTCGTCCCCGAAAAGGAAGGAGGTAGGAGAATAGAGCAAGCAGAAAGAAAAATAGATTGAAAAACAAGAATAGACAATAAATTTTAAACTATATAAATTTCCATTTGAGTTAATTTACAAGCTTTATAACCACTCAAAACTTTTGGTTAAACCCATTTATTATATCCATAAATAGTCATTTATAAACTTTGCAAATCAAAATATTTCCATTTATATGTTTAATAACACATTTATAAATATATGAAAACTATTTGAAAACTATCATTTGTATCAGTACTTATATTTACAAAGAAGCCATCGAAGACATTAAATCCATAATTTATAAATTTATTAATTTATCTCAAGATACTTTCAACATTATTAATAAATCAATAATCAATCTCTTTAAATATGTTTTATCTAATTAATAACTTCTAGAATATTTATAACACTAATAATTTACTACTAAACCAAGTAGTATATAAATAAGCAATATTTTACACATTATATTCGAAAAGGAAAAGAAGGTAGATTCGAAAACAGGATATAGGTGAATAAATAAAGCTGAGCAGATAAGATAGATTCAAAGGAATAGTATCGGGAATAAATGGTTAATTCAAACCATAAGAACTTTTGTTTCAAATATTAATACAAATTTTTTTGTTGGAAATACTTTTATAATAAAATACCTTTATATCGAAACAAATTTTCGTTCTGAAAATACTTTACAACTCGATGTTTCAACAAGTTTATCCTCGTTCTTGCAGACTCTGGCCATGCATTGATCAGGCGCAAAGCTAGAATTCTTCAAGTACTTAGTAGACTTGTTTCAACACCCAGTGAAAATACTTGAAAAACCTTAAAAATCGATATGGAAAGTACAATTCAAACCAATCATCTGGATCGCAGATACACAATGGTTATGCCTGGACCCCCCAGGAAACATCCGTACCTTTAAGTAATCGCTGCCTTACGAATTACACCATGATAACCAAAACAGTGGACCGCATGATACATAACAATGGTTATGCTTGGATCCCCCAGGAAACATCCGTACCCTTTAAGCAATCTCTGCCTTGCGAATTACGCCACGACAACAAACTGGTAGACCGCAGGATACATAACAATGGTTTAACAATGGTTACGCCTGGATCCCCCAAGAAACATCCGTACCCTTTAAGTAATTTTTGCCTTGCGGATTACGCTACCCAAAAAAACGACCATGGGTTACGCCATGGTAGGAAACTCAAGTATCACATCCGGAAAACCAAAATCAGAGAGAATAATATCGATAGAATGAATCCACAATGTGGCCACAAAGCGGATATCAAGCAGAAGGCACTTTCCATATCTTTTCTTCGAAAATATGTATCATGTAGTACCCTTTCAAAGCACTTTCGAATATCTTACTTATATAAAGTCCATTATATATAAGATTTCATTTTCCAATAGAAGACTTTCCAAAATCAATAGTATATCAGATCACACTTATATAGACATCGATTATATAAGATTTCACTTTTCAAATATGTATATGCATATATCTTTCGGAAATCAAATCATCCTTCGAAATTTGAGACCAAAATTGGTCTCACAGAATCACCTGCATAAGAAAGCTACTAAAGTGGCCTCTCCCCCACTTTGAAACTCGAAAATCAATGTCGATGATGCATGCACTCATCACCGAAGTTATTTTTCAACGACACAAGTGAGTTCTGGTCTTCCCTTTTCTTGAAACTTCTTTGAAATTTCTTAGAAATCATTGGAACTCATTTGAAGTCATTTGAAACATTTCTTATTCGGAAAATACTTTCAAATCGTATTATTATATATTTTCAAAATCTTAAAACCAATTTCAAAATATCGAAGTTCATTTCCCGAATTTTAGATTAAAACCCTTTAGTTATATATCATTTTTATATAAATTAAATTTCTTATAAAATTTCAAAATTTCCAATCGTTTCGAAATTTCAAATTCTCGTTTTTAAAAAGGTATATAATCCTTGTCGAAAACATTTCACTTTTATATATTGAATAAAATCATAGTTATAAAAATAATAATTTCGATACATAAAGCAATTCCTAAAAATACAAACAAACCCGATTTTCAAAGGATGATTCAAGAATGAATCTCGAAACGAGATAAAGGTTGAAGTCAAATTCAAAAGGGATCCTACTCAATGAGAATCCTAACCAAGATTTTGAGGTATATTAACTTATATCAATTCAAAGGAATTTCTTTCATTAGTCAAAAATCACAAATTCCCATCAAGCGAAATGCTAAGGCATAATTATATAACTTAAGCTCGACACATCGATTTTTACTAGGTAAAGGATATACTAGATTTCTCTTAATACAACTTAACATATCCTACTGATAGCAAACAGATTCCACTGATCCTTACTTCTACAAGAACAATGCATCGGTATTAATTCTGTCGGGTGGTGCTTCAATGGATCCAGTACACTCCACATCAAGGTGCCCCATCTATGACATTTCTTGCATGAGTACACTACTCTCCCATCTTCCCTAATGAACTTTGGGAAGGCAGTAGCTCAAGCAAGATGCAACACAGCTTACCTTCCGCGCTGTCTCTTAGAACAATCTCTGGCTATATGTCCAGACTGCCTACAGTGGTAGCAAATGGTTGACTTGTCGGTTGATGCAGTGGGTGTTGATTTCACTTTCTTCACTTTCAGGCAGCGACTTGGGAAGTGTCCCTTCTCAGGCACTTAAAACAGAAAATCTTGGATCGAAAGCGCTTGCCCTCCTTCTTTCCCTTATCTCTCTTTTTGCACATAATTGCATAATGCCCGTTTTCCTAACACCGATAACAAATGACATGGTCATAAGGACCAGGTTCTACCCTTTCTCTCCACAGCCTCTCTTGCTCCTCGATTGCTTCCTCCCGTTGCTTACGGGTCAGTGCTCTTCGTGCTCAACGGGCTGCTTTCTGCTCTTTCGATTTTGCCATTTACAAAATAGTTTTCTATCATTCAAAAAGTCTAAAATCAAACAAGATAGAAGTTCAAATTTAAGGGAAACCTAATCGAAGGGAGTTTCAAAACAAAGGGAACAGACTTGAACGAAGTTGAGATAATTAAAATTTAAAAATAGAAGATGGATATACTTATATAAGAATATAAATAGAGAGAGGCAAGAACAAATTTCAGAATAAAGATAGAGATTTCAAATGAGAGGAACTCTAATCAATTAGAATTCTGATCCGAAGATAGGCTCGAATGAAAGTGAATCCGCAAATATATTTACTATATATGCCAAGTTTGCCTAGAAGCAAAGCTTTGATACCAACTGTAACGACCTAATATTTTCAACCATTCACATCCGCACACGTCGGACTTGAATTGCTTAAAATATCATATTGTCGATTTAAATTTGGCAAAACTCGGTATATACAGTAAATAAATCAATCACAGAATCAAAGACACAGAGTAATATAATAATAATGCGGTGGAATAGATAAATAGTAGTTCATAAAGCTACTATATAAACATCAGAGTTAGAAATAAAAAACAACAGAATATCTCATATACAGTGAAGTCTCCAATACAAACATCTGACTTCTCTGAACCAATCAACTGGAAAGCAGAAAGCTGAATCGATAGTTGGATCTCCAAACGAAGCTCCAAACTCCAAAGGTGAGTCTCAAATGCTATATCACTCAGTCTGACCCGAGCGTAAGCAAAACACAAAACACTCGAGTCCGGATTAACATTCTTATATCAATAAATCCAACTCAAGTGAAATATCAACTGAAATACAAGTAACTCAAAGGATGTTTGGGATAACCGTCCTCTAAGGATCCATGTAACTATCTACAAGGTAGAAATATACACTATAACACCATGGACATTTCAAATTAATTTATACTTCAAAACCAAAATATCATTTTCATTTCAAATATATCTATTTTCCAAAATAGTGTGTATATATATACACTTAAATAATTTATAAAGTAAAGTGTTTGTAATTTACTCAAAACTTCACAAATCGCTTCCAAATCAACTCGACTTTCCCATTCAGATTAAATTCAATCTCAAATTATCAATTTCCATTCAATTTAGTTTCTGACCAAACAAATTCAAATTTTATCAATTTCAATTACATATTTGAACTACAAAATAAACATTTAAGTTTCAGTATAATTCAACGTCAATATATTCCCAAGCTTTAAATATTCAACATTTCAAAGACTAAATTTGATAATTACATTTGTCTCCTAATTTGACTTTACTATTATTTAGTTTTGAAATATTCACTTACTAAATTCAATATTATTTATATGACCTTAAATTTACAATTTCTATATATTACCTTCGATTTCTTTAGACGCGAAATATCCATTAAATTACTTAAATCAAGAATCAAGTTATAAGATCGTATTTTAAAATTTCGAATTCAATAGCTTCAAATTGATTTAATTGAATAAAATCCTTAATTAAATACAATTTCAAATAAGTCTCAAATATAACTTCCAACCTCAGCTTATAAATTTATTCCACAAATCTATTTCTGAAATACAAATTTAATTCTTAAACATATTTTATATTAATTGAATCAATCTTAATTAAATCATATATTATTACCAAATCTATATGTAAATTAACCTTTATATATAATAATTTAAATCAATATTTATTAAAACCATATATTTCCTTTAAATACCGTAGAATTCGTTTTCAAAATATCTATATAAACTAATGGCATCGGTGTATAATTTCTATTCTATGGTAAGTGATACAGATATTTATCATTTCAATCTGTAATTTAAATCTATATGGGTAGATATCATTTCAACCCGCAATCTCAAATTCAAATCAAATGAAAATCGCTTGGGTCTATCATTTCAATCCATAATGATTTTCTTCTAATCTAAAGTCCGTTCGGGTATGTATCATTCAACCCATAGTGAATTCTATACTAGTAGGGAACTTACAGAGTGATCTCAGGTGTAATTTAACATATAACAACCGACATATATCATCAGTAATTAAATAACAGATAAACAACGAGATATGGTGCCATATCCCATAGGTGAACAGATACATGTAATAGCATAAATAACAATTTAAATAACTACAGCAGCATATTTCAATTGTCGTCTTAATTGAAATCAAATTTAATAAATACAAGAACGTTAGTCATGAGTGATTGCACGTCTTTCAAGGTTAGATAGATATTTGAAACTAAAATTGAGTTATGAATGCAAGTACGACTTCCCAAAACAAGCTAAATTGGCACGAATCGACGAGTAGTTGAAAATAGAAATCGATGGAATAATTTAAATCAGTTTTGATATGAGTTAAACTAAATATATGTATACATATTTAGTTAAAATAATATATATGTATTTATATTACAATTTAAAAGTTAAAGCCCAAAACGTACTATATCTATGTAAGATTGAAAACCAAGTTCACGTATTTATAAAATAGTGTATATGTATATATATTACTTAGCAAGCATGCAAATCTATAAACAAACTTATATAACTTTAAAATAAAATATGTATAATACTTACCTCTATATACCTTAAAATTTAAAACCCATATGTAAACTTCCACCGACAACAAATATTACAGAGCTTATGTAATTTATATATAAAGACAACAGCTTGAACACTCATAACTCCAAATATATATATAACTGTTGGACTGTAAATAAGTAGAATATAAAACAAATGGTCTACAATATAACAGTTTTTCACGTATTATTCATATATGCTTTTACTTTTATTTTGAAAAACAAAACACGTACATATGTTTGCAAATGACTGTAAAACCCAAGGTGAAAATATAAATTCGCACGTATGCATATAACTATTTAAAACAATACTCTAATAAGCAATACATCGTCACTACAGTTTATAAAGGCTTTTACCAAACACAGATTGTATAATATATAAAATATTTTTATATACCCTAATATAACATATTCATGCAACGTAATTATATACACAACAAACAATTCCTATATGACTACTTACTATATAATATTCGAAAGCAGGTTGCAAATCATATATATATATATATATATATAATACTTCTTATATACAATGATATATTTTATAAACATTTAACTGAAATGTAATAACGCACTATATAGTAATATACTTTATAAAATATAAACAACATCTATATATATACTATATGCGACATAAAGGCAATGCAAGATATATATAATCATAAAATCTGTATTTATATAACCGAACTCATATTATATATATAACTGTTTTGGGAAACGCATGAAACTAGAGGAACTAGAACAACTTGCATATGTACATACGGTAACCATATTTAGTACCGCCTTTAAATTATACAATATCTCCTATGCATGCTGTAAGCAATACGTATAAATATATATGAATTAAATACACATACCCAAGCATAAAAATGGAAGGTTGAGCAAAACAGAGGGAGGAGACAAGACGGATCTTGGCTGTGGTGCTCGACAAGGGAAGAAAGAGAGGTTGAGGCAGAGGTGGCAGCGGATCGTACGGCCGGAGGGGGCGAGAGTGCTTGTAGTGGGAAGTTAGCTCGGCCTAGCATGGGGATGCATGCTCGGGCATGGTTGATGGCAGTGCTCGGTTTTGGATGCTAGGTCGCGTGGAAGAGGGAGGAGAGGAAGGCTACATAGCGATGTGGAGTGGGCTGACTCGAGACGGAGCACAGGGTGATGCGGCTGGGTGATAGAGGGAAGCACGATTAGGTTGGAGGGAGGTGCCGAGCCAGCTACTGTGGTGTTCGACTGTAGGCAAGGTTGGAGAGCGGCAAAGCAAGGTCGGAGGGCCTAGAGTGGGAATACGAGACAGGGGATCGGTCGGGTTGCCAAAGAAAAATAATAGAGGAAGAAGAATTTCAACAGAAAAATAAAAAGAAAGAAGGAGGAACGAGGCTATACTGTCATTTGTATACTTCACAAAAAGCCGACAGTTAAAGTAATATATATATATATATATATATATATATTGATTTTAAACGATGCGAATATCAAGGACCATAATTAAATTTTCAGCTAGTATTAAAGGCGACGTCCGTTTTAGAATCAAACATAAAGTGAAGAAACGGCAATGGCCACACATTGATACAGCTGGAAAATTTTTAAAGCAATTATTATTGCGGTCCCAGTGCACGTTTCAAATTTTGGAACGCACAAGAAAACAAAAGGTCATCCGTACCGATACGGTCACTTGTTTCATGGATTCCGCTGTGAACCGGGCTTCAAAATAAAGAGTTGAATATACCGTAGAGATCAGCACGACGAGACGATCAAAACGGTATACAGATATTAGTGGTACGATTGGATTATAAAATTTCGAATTTCCGCTGGTGGAAAATACAGCAAAAACACAGAAAAATAAGATCGACGGAGCTAAAAAAGTCCGAATTTGATGAAACGAAATTTGACATTTCACTTAGAAAATGATTTACAAATTTTCTACATAAAAATATTCAAGTTTTAAATTTATTTTATCACCGTCAATTTTTAACCGATTTAAATTGAAATAAAAATTACACAATAAGATAAACTTCAGTAATTTTAGATGAAAATTTACCAGTTTCCATGTTTAAATAGACGCATTCCAAATAATAAATTTTCATTTTCAAATTTTATTGTTTAAAATTTCACAAAATTCCAATTAATTTAATAAATAAAATCACTAAAATTTTGGGTCATTACAAACCGTTAAAATTTCCAGATTGTTACAGGTCAGGAGGATAGCCCTGTGTGGGTCTTAGTTGGATATCGAACTTCTCAATGGATATGTAGAAGCTTTCATCCTTTTGAAAGGTTTGGTCACTTATATGATATATCTTTGATCCTGGTTGAAAGGTTTAGGAACAGTCTCTTTTGGATTAAGCCTTGTAAGTCCAGGTATCTATACTTAAAGAGTTGTCTTTGTCCTAGTCGAAAGGTTTGACCACTTGAATTATAACTCCAAAAGGTTACTGATACTGTTATAGCATAGCATTTTTGAACTAGTCGAAAGGTTTGGGCCACAAAGTTAACCACTTCGGAAGGATACCAATGATGTTTTGACCGAATATATTATCAACCTTATCGAAATGTTTAAACTGCAGGGTTAAGGGCTTCGAAAGGTGGAAGTGTTTACTTGTAGTTGAAGTGTTGTTGACCTTGTCGAGAAGAACCTTTAGTGATATTGAATCTGAAATTAGGAGTTAATCCAACGAAAGTATAAGCAAACTGCAACGACCCGTAATTTTTGATAATTAAATTTCGTTAATTTAATAAGTTTTAGTAATTTAATTCGAAAAGAGAATAAAAAAAATCTGTAATTTAATAACGCAATCACTAAAATAAAGGTGATAATATTAATGCAAGTTAATAAATAACTAAATTAGTGCAAACCCAATTAATTGAAACAATTGCAAGGTTATAGTTGACTGTATTTAGTAAATTGGAAAATAAATTTCAATAAATGTAATTAAAGATTATGTTAATGTAAATTAAGATAATATTTGGAAATAATGTCAATTCCATTTATAATATGACGATTGGTTGATTAAAGAATAGAAAATCAAGATTTATTTATTGGAATTTGAATTTAATAATTGGATTAATTGCAAATAAATGGAACTAAATATTTAGATATTACGTTAATGGGAAATTAAGATGAAATTTGAAGATTTTAACGTAAGAAATCATGAACCAATGTTAGTGGCATCCTTATTATGACAAAAGATGTGAACAACAAGGTTTAAAACTTTAACAAATGGATTGTGGAATTTTAAAGGTATAAATTTCTGAATTTAGTGAAATTGCAATTAAACACCAATATTGATGGATTAATCAATTTTAAATTGACATCTAAATTTGTTTAAATTACCGTAATTGTTTAAGAAATAAAAAATGATAATATTTGTTATTTTAGAATTGAAATTGAAAATTTGATTTAATTAATTAATTATTAATTTTTTTGTTTAATGTAAAAATAGCCATTTTGTCCACTGACTCGGATTTCGATGAAACCAGTTTCATCGAATCTGTAACGGTGAATTATTGTAGGATTTCAAGTTTTGTAGCGATCAGACTTGTCGTTTGATCGTACGGGCTTGAAACGCTTAGAAATAAATTAAACTGAAATCAATTGAAATCAATTTGAAATAACTTGATTTTAGCATAACTTCTTCATACGATGGAAACTGGACTTGAAACCAGTTCCATCGACTTTAAAATATTTTAAAACATATATTTCGATATATGGGTTGACCCAATTTCGTTTCGGAGTCGAAACGGGCTTTTTGGGCCGTGGAGCGTTCAACTTTCAAACCGATTCAATCCAAGTGTTTCTATTTTCAGATCCACCTATAAATATGTCGTTATAAACCCTAACCTATTTCTTATTCCTCATTTCTGTACGTACAATTCAATTTGCTTTTTCTTTCTCAATGGCAGACAAACCCTAAAAATTCACAATCCAATTTCAATATCAAATGAAAAATTCAATCTCCTCAACATATATCGAATTATATATGGATTTGAAGCTCTTGACGAGCGCAAGTCAAATATATGTTTCGCTTTTCAATCAGATTCACCGTTTTCCTCGAATTTGTGAATCAATTCCGGCCGTCCATATGAAACATTGGCGATCTAATGGTCGATCGGCTTCCAATCGACGATCGGAGGGGTGCGTTGAGTAAAGGGGGACGAGCAATGATCATCGGTGGTATTCATGTTTGTAAGAGGTGCACATTTTGTCCATGAATGGTCGTCAAAAGCGATGGCGGTGGAGTGGGTTTCGGCCGGAGGTGGGGCTGCGCGAGTTGCCTGGGGGGTCGACATGAAGCGGCGAGCACAGGCAGGGTCTTCGATCGGAGACTCGAGCATGTTGGTGGTGGCGTTAATTCATTGAAGGGTGGCGGCTGGTCTGCTTGAGCGCGATGGCCTAGGGTTTCGGTTTGAAACCTGGACGCAATGAGGAAGAGGGTGACGTGTACCTTTTTATTAATTATTTTATTATTTTAAATTCAAATCGTGTAATGTTCTGATGTTTATAAATTTTACAGATGAGGTTCAATTTATGCTCGGTTTTCTCTGCTAAGATCGTACCTAAATTTCGGACGTTTTAGTGTTGGTTTGGACGAATTGTATGACCGTTTGAATTTGATGCAGCTCAAGTTAGAAGAGAAGAGATAAGTCGTATACGACTTAAGGAGGAGTTAAGTCGTCCACGACTTAAGAAGGAAGACATAGGTCGTTCCTGACCTAAGGAATCACGTGGGGAAGGGTTGCGAGTTAACGAAGAAGAGTTAAGTCGTTTCTGACCTAACTGGAGACCAGAGGGGAAGTTGTGCCGAGTTAACGACCTAACTCTAACAGGTTGCGACCTAACGGAATATGGCTGAAGAAGTTAAGCCGTAAGTCGGCAAGAAGTTAAGTCATGGGTCGGTATGTCAATGAGTCGGCCGAAGGTGTGAGGTGTTGTAATATGTTGGTACTGTCTTTAAGTCATATGTTGTTAGCTTCTTAAGTCGCGAGAGTAGTAAGGTCGAATACGACCTAGGTGTTGTATATTTGTGTGTTTCCTTAAGCCGTTCAAGTGTTGAGTCGGCCGAAGGCTATTGTGATGTAATTGCTTTGATTCGTGTATGTATGTGATGTGTTAGGTCGCGTACAACCTAAGGATGAGTCGTGAGTCGTGGGAACTAAGTCGGCAACGACTTAAGGGTCTGGGTCAAAAATGCTATAAATAGCGAGTGTGTTGTAACTTTGGAGGTGGTTGATTGTTGAATAAAATTTCGTTTTGATTGCTGTGTGCTTTCATCTAAATTGGTAGTTGAGTGTGATCTCCTTTCTCCACTTTTGGTTATTCGAGTGCGCTCGAATCAACGATTGTTGAAGCCAATTCACGGTATCAAGTGCGCTTGATCAACGTTTGAAGAATTGTAGATCTTCTTTCACGGTATCGTGCGCGATCAACGTTTCGAAGATAGCTAGAATTCGGTATCTTTGTGATCAACGAATTTGGGCATTTCAGTATCTTCAATCCACCGTTTGCTACTTTCTTCGATCTATATCGCTTTGTTAATATCCGCTGCGTCAGTTTTTTGGTATCAGAGCTAGACTTAGCCAATCATAGCTAAGCCGAGTCTTGGAGCCAAGGAGTTGAAGTTTGGTGTTCATTGAGTTCATCTTGAAGTTGCAACAAGAGAAGAACTTTCGATCCATTCCATTTTGGATCAAAGTGAGAGAGTTGTCTGAATTTGGCTGTGAGATTTTTGCGCGCCAAAGTTTGAAGAGTTTGAAGTGCTTGAGTTGAGCCGAGCCTTGTTAGAAGCCGAGCCGACCTAACCTTAGGTCGTTACTATTGCCGAGTTAAGTGTTTAAGCCGTAATTTGTTGTTCAAGTTTGAATTTGATTTGTTGAAGTGTTTGTGTTGATTCAATCATGCCACCAAGGAGAGCTAATCTTCATCAGAATGTTGAAGCGTTGTATAGAAGAGAAGAAGCCGAGCAAATGGAACAACGCATTAATGAGAAATTTGATGAAGGCATTGGAAAGTTAGAGAAATTGATGAATGATTTGAATCAAAATCAAAGGAGGAGACCACCAATCTCGAACCATGGAGGAAACATAGTTTCACCATTGGTTACGGAAGCGAGAAGGGTATCACCGTAATCTTTTGGAGAAAGAAGAGAAACATCAATTTCATCAAGGAAAGATCACCATGACTATGGACATGAAGAGAGAAGAACTTCACGTGAGTTTGAAGAGGAACCATATCGAGATGAAGAGAGACATAGTAGAAGAGACATGTGTGATCACAGGGATGTTGATGATCGAGATCGATACAGACATACATTTGATTTTAATAAAGAGGGTGATAAAGCTAGCATTCATTATCGAGATCGAGACCAAGTACGAAATGTATATCGGGATGTTGAGGATGACCGACGATGGGAGTCGGGTATGAAGATGGAAATTCCAGAATTCAAGGGTGGAATGGTTGCAGAAGAATTTTTGGATTGGTTGTCTAATGTTGAAGAGATTTTTGATTTCAAGGAGGTTCCTGAGAATCGAAGAGTGAAGTTGGTTGCTACTCGTTTGAGAGGGAGAGCTTTAGCGTGGTGGCAGCAAACTAAACTTACAAGGGAGAGAATGGGAAAGTCGAAGATTGAATCATGGGATAAGATGAATAAGTTGATGAGAGCTACATTTTTACCTTACAACTATCAATCACTTATGTATCAGAGGTTGCAGAATCTGAGGCAAGGGACAAAGACTGTTAATGATTATGCTGATGAATTTTACCAACTGATTGCTCGAAACGACATTATGGAGACGGAGGAACAGTTGACTGCTAGATTTGTTGGAGGGTTGAGGATACAGATCCAGGATATGGTTAATATGTTTGATCCAAGATCTGTTGCAGAGGCACATCAGAAAGCATTGGCTTGGGAGAAGCAGGGAAGACGAGGAGGAGGTGTGTTTACTAATTCCAACAATCAAGTGAAGGGTGTTAGTGGAAGCTCTAATGTTCCTAAATCTATCAGTAAACCAGTTGTGAATGAAGTTGCGAAGGCAATGGTCAACAACAGTTTCAAATGTTACAATTGCCAGGAAGTGGGTCACAAGAGTAATGAATGTCCGAAGCCGAAGAAGCGAACTATGATTTTTGAAGTTGAAGGTGAGGATGTTGATGAAGGTTATTCTAGTTGAGGAGGATGAACAGGATATTGCGTCGGGAGATGAAGGATGTAATCTAATGATGAGGAGGTCTTGTTTAATATCGAAGCAAGAAGAAGAAGCTAGTTGGTTGAGGAGTAACATCTTTCAGTCAACATGCACTATTCTGGGAAAGGTTTGTAAATTTGTGATTGACGCTGGAAGTTGTGACAATATTATTTCTACTGAGGCTGTGAGAAAGCTGAAGTTGAAGACGGAGAAACATCCTAATCCTTACAAGTTAGCGTGGTTGAGAAAAGGAGGAGAAGTGAAGGTGGACAGGCGAGTTCGAGTTCCATTCTCCATTGGGAAGAAGTATAAAGACGAAATTTGGTGTGATGTAGTTGAGATGGATGTTTGTCACTTACTTTTGGGAAGACCGTGGCAGTATGATCGAGCAGTGCAGCTTGACGGTCGAACCAATAGCTACAGCTTTATGTTTGAAGGTGTTAAGATCATTTTGGTTCCAAAGAAGAGACAACAAGAAGAAAGCAAGTCAGAGGAGATTGAAGAGCTAAAAACCTTATTATCTTTAAAGGAGTTTGTTAAGGAAGTCAAAGAGGAACCTGAAGTGTACTTGTTAATAGGGCGTGAGAGCAGTGAAGAGGTTGAAATTCCAGAAGACGCGAATCCAGTTTTGAAAGAATTTGAGGATGTATTTCCAGAAGAGTTGCCTAAGGAGTTACCGCCACTGAGAGACATTCAACATCAGATTGATCTTGTGCCAAGTGCAGTATTACCACACAGGCCACATTATAGGATGAGTCCTAAGGAGCATGAGGAACTGAGAAGGCAGGTGGAGGAGCTGTTAGAACAAGGGCGTGTTCAGGAGAGCTTGAGTCCTTGTGCAGTGCCAGCCTTATTGGTGCCAAAGAAGGATGGTTCATGGAGAATGTGTACGGATAGTCGGGCTTTGAACAAAATCACTATGAGATATAGGTTTCCTATTCCAAGGTTTGATGATTTGATAGATCAGTTGAGTGGAGCTGTTGTGTTTTCAAAGATTGACTTGAAGAGTGGATACCATCAAATTCCTATTAGACCGGGTGATGAATGGAAGATTGCTTTCAAAACCAGGGAAGGTTTATACGAATGGTTGGTTATGCCGTTTGGTTTATCGAATGCACCGACTACTTTTATGAGAGTGATGAACCAGATTTTCAGACCATACATTGGAAAATTCGTGGTTGTTTACTTTGATGATATTTTGATCTACAGTGGGAGTATGGAAAAGCATGTCCAGCATTTGCGTGAAATACTGTTGATTCTACGACAGGAGAAATTTTATGCTGCAACAAAGAAGTGCGTGTTTATGACGGACAGTGTTTTGTTTCTGGGATATGTTCTATCGAAGGAAGGAATTCAAGTGGATGAAAGTAAAGTAGAATCTGTCAGGAGTTGGCCACAGCCAAAGACACTTACTGAAGTGAGGAGTTTTCATGGATTGGTATCTTTCTATCGAAGGTTCATTCCACATTTTAGCAGTGTAATGGCGCCAGTAAACGATTACATGAAAGGAAAGAAGTATGAGTGGTCAGAGGAAGCAGGGGTTGCTTTTGAGAAAATCAAAACACTATTGACGACCGCACCAATTCTAGTTTTACCGGATTTTCAGTTGTTGTTTGAATTACATACTGATGCATCGAAAGTTGGGGTTGGTGGAGTTTTGAGTCAAAAGGGAAGACAGTTGCTTATTTCAGTGAGAAGTTGTCTGGAGCTAAGTTGAGATATAGTACTTATGATGTTGAATTTTATGCAATTATTCAAGCAGTGAAGCATTGGAGACACTATCTGTTTCAGAAGGAGTTTGTTCTTTACACAGATCATGAAGCGTTGAAGCACTTACAAGGGCAGGATAAGATTTCAACAAGGCATGCATCGTGGATTTCTTATCTGCAGCAATTTACTTTTGTCGTGAAACATAAGTCAGGGGTGACGAATCGTGTGGCTGATGCTTTGAGTAGGAGGAGTCATTTATTAACGATAATGAAAATTGAGGTGACAGGATTTGAATTATTACCATAATTGTTTGAGGAGGATCCTTACTTTGCAAAGTTCGTTGAGAAAGTTAAGGAGGGAAATACTAATGAATTTGTGTTGATTGATGGTTTCTTATTTAAGGGAAATCAATTGTGTGTATCGGATTGTAGCTTGCGAATGAAGGTAGTAAAGGAGCTTCATGAGGAAGGACGTGTGGGTAGAGATCGAACATTGCAGTTGATTTCTCAGTCTTACTATTGGCCGTCGATGAGGAAGGAAGTTGAAAGGTTTGTTCGTAGATGTCATGTTTGTCAGGTTTCGAAAGGGACAGCTACAAATGCGGGATTGTATATGCCATTACCTGTTCCTACAAAACCATGGGTAGACATTAGCATGGATTTCGTGTTGGGATTGCCGAGAACTCAAAGGGGGAATGAATCTGTATATGTTGTGGTGGATCGTTTCTCGAAGATGGTACATTTTATTGCTTGTAAGAAAACGGCGGATGCTGTTCATGTCGCACAATTGTTCTTTAAAGAGATCTATCATTTACATGGGTTACCAGAGTCTATTGTTTCGGATAGAGATACTCGTTGCCTGAGTCACTTTTGGTTAAGTTTGTGGAAGATGGTGGGAACAAAGTTAAACTTTAGTAGCGCTTATCATCCGCAAACAGATGGACAGACAGAAGTTGTCAACAGATCGTTGGGAAATTTGTTGCGATGTCTTGTGATGGACAATCTGAAGAGTTGGGATGTGAAGTTATGCCAAGCAGAGTTTGCTCATAATCATGCAGTGAATCGTAGTACGGGATTCAGTCCATTTCAGATTGTATATTCAAATTTACCAAGGGGACCGTTGGACTTAACGGTAGTACCACAAACGAAGGGGACGATTAAAAGAATTGTAGACTTTGTTAATGAGTTAACTGAATGTCATAAAATCGTTCAGAAGCGATTGGAGAAAGCAAATGAGAAGTATAAGCGAACTGCAGATTTGAAGCGACGAAGTGTTGAATTTAATGAAGGTGATTTGGTTTATGCTGTGTTAACCAAGGATCGTTTTCCAGTGGGCGCTTATAACAAGTTGAAAGCCAGAAAAATTGATCCTGTAAAAGTTGTGAAACGGATTAATGAAAATGCTTATAAATTGAAGCTGCCGGAGGATGTGTACACTTCTGACGTGTTCAATATTAAACATCTTGTACCATATTATGGAGATGGACAATCTGATGAGAAGGAATTTATAAATTCGAGGATGAATTTCTCTCAACCAGGGGAGGATGATGCAGCTCAAGTTAGAAGAGAAGAGATAAGTCGTATACGACTTAAGGAGGAGTTAAGTCGTCCACGACTTAAGAAGGAAGATATAGGTCGTTCCCGACCTAAGGAATCACGTGGGGAAGAGATGCGAGTTAATGAAGAAGAGTTAAGTCATTTCCGACCTAACTGGAGACCAGAGGGGAAGTTGTGCCGAGTTAACGACCTAACTCTAACAGGTTGCTACCTAACGGAATATGGCTGAAGAAGTTAAGTCGTAAGTCGGCAAGAAGTTAAGTCGTAAGTTGGCAAGAAGTTAAGTCATGGGTCGGTATGTCGATGAGTCGGCCGAAGGTGTGAGGTGTTGTAATATGTTGGTACTGTCTTTAAGTCGTATGTTGTTAGCTTCTTAAATCGCGAGAGTAGTAAGGTCGAATACGACCTATGTGTTGTATATTTGTGTGTTTCCTTAAGCCATTCAAGTGTTGAGTCGGCCGAAGGCTGTTGTGATGTAATTGCTTTGATTCGTGTATGTATGTGATGTGTTAGGTCGCGTACAACCTAAGGATGAGTCGTGAGTCGTGGGAACTAAGTCGGCAACGACTTAAGGGTCTGGGTCAAAAATGCTATAAATAGCGAGTGTGTTGTAACTTTGGAGGTGGTTGATTGTTGAATAAAATTTCGTTTTGATTGCTGTGTGCTTTCATTTAAATTGGTAGTTGAGTGTGATCTCCTATCTCCACTTTCGGTTATTCGAGTGCGCTCGAATCAACGATCGTTGAAGCCAATTCACGGTATCAAGTGCGCTTGATCAACGTTTGAAGAATTGTAGATCTTCTTTCACGGTATCGTGCGCGATCAACGTGTCGAAGATAGCTAGAATTCGGTATCTTTGTGATCAACGAATTTGGGCATTTCAGTATCTTCAATCCACCGTTTGCTACTTTCTTCGATCTATATCGCTTTGTTAATATCCGCTGCGTCAGAATTATGTGTTTAAATTGGATTTAAATTCAATTCAAATTCAAAAGGTGAGTGTTTTAACCCACTCACAACTTCTAAAATTTCTTATGTGTGTTAAATTAATTTTTGATGCTTTTAGAAATTTATTTATGACTGTTTGGTATATTTTTAATCATCATCTTAGTTAAATTGAATTTATTGAATTAAATTGTTATTTAATTTATTATTGCGTATAAACGCCAGTAAATACCTGTTATTTATTATCTGTTGTATATTGATGTTTTTAATTAAATTGGATGATGATTATGATAAATGTTTAATTGATTGATATTGGATGAATGGATGTTGTATTTTATATTGTTATAAATTGCAAGTTGTTATGGATTTTATTTCATTCGGGATTGCGTTTTGAAATGATATACAATCGTATTTTTATTTTAAATTGCGGATGGAAATGGTAAATATCTGTATCACTTGACCATAGGATAGAAAATTATATACAGACACCGTGGTCTATATATAAAAATATTTTTGATATGATTTCTACGGTTTAGTAAAGAAATATATGAGTTATATAAATATTGATTTTAGATGTTATATAAATGTTATTTTACTATTGATCTTTAGCTATGTATAAATTTGTTTTTAAATGTAAAATAAGTTGAATAATAAGGTTTGATTGTTTTATATAATATGATTAAGCATTTGTTAAATTATATTGTGTATAGAGTTTATAATTACTTTAATTAAATTGAGGTTGGAAGATAAATATGAAATTAATTTGAATTGAATTATTTAAGAATTATACTCGAAGAAAATTTGATTTGAAATTTAAATAAAATTGAGATTTTTTAGGGTATGATTTTATAACTTGATTTTGGTTTAGAGTGATTTAAATGAATATCAAGTTGATATAAATCAATATATCAAGTTAAATAAATTGAAAGAAGATCCAGTTATTTGAAGTTAAATTTTTACTTAAATTATATTGGATTTTATTAAGTAAACATTTCAAACCTAAATAATAGTAATTGAATTTGATATATATGGAATTATCAAAGAATTAATTTTGAAATAGTGGAATAATTAAAGCTTTGAAATATAGGGAAATTGAAATAGTTTATTTGGGGGTTCAAATTTGTATTTGGAAGTGATTTGTGAAATTGAAGAAGCTATTTTATTATATAAATTAATTTAATATTTAAGCCATTTAAGTGGTGTAGTATGTTTCAAAGTATGAGTTTCAAAGTACTATGATTTGAATGTGTATACTTTAAGTGTTTGATTTCGAAGTGTTATAACTTTGAAAGTGCTATGATTTGGAAAAGGATATATTTGAAATAAAAATGATATTATATTGATTTGGGTTTTTATAAAAATGATATCGTATTGATTTGGTTGTTAAACGGAAATGATATCGTATTTATATGGTTTTGACATGGATATTATATTCCATTTTTGAAGTATAAATTAATTTGAAATGACTGCGGTGTTATAATAACGTTGGGTTGTTAAAGAGACCGAGATCGGAAGTTGTTATACTCTCTGCCATCTCCGAAAACCACTTTAACATACGCGGTGGAGATTCCAGAATGTTGTAGGATGGTGGCGGCGTTCCTTTGAGGTATATATGTGGACCCAACTCCCACAAGTTGGCATAAGGTGGCTAAAACAGTAGTGATTCCGTGCCAGTGAGGTAGCTCGTCTTATCGGACATACTCCTTCGATATTATATTCTGACTTTGAGATTGATTTGAAGGCCACTTTTGATTTTGGGGGTGTGGCTCAAGGTGGACGGTAGCTGCGCGCTATGCGTCACCACCAGTCCGGATAGTAATTGGTATATCTACACTGACATTGCCTTGTGTTCCGTATCACCAACCCTAGCGTGCCTTGTACGAGTTTGGTTTTCTCCCGTAGCCCATGGAGTATTTAGGGTAGTCTCCCGATCTGGAGATGCGCTGACACTGGATGGACTACTGGGACTATTATGTGTTAAGAGGAATATTGGGTCACTCCTTAACACTATTTAAAAGTAAGTTTATTTTACTATAGACATTATTATAATAGCGAAATATTACCACATAGTAAATAGTTTAACGGATCCTTAGGAGATGTGAATCCCGAACATCTCTTAAGTTACTACACTTACATTAGACACTGGATATGAGATGTCAAATTCCATAAACATCTCTGATGCCGTTCCGCTCATATCATTTACTATTGATTTAACTTACATAAGATTTTTTAGTTCTGACTCGAGTGTTTTATCTTTTCAATTCGCTCGGGTCAGCCTGAGCATTTCAGGATTGTAGACCTTATTGCTAGAGGACGAACACGAAGATTGTATTATTATTATTATTTATTATATTTCACTGCATCATGTATTCCGTTGCATTATTTATTATTCTCTGACATATGTAACTCTGATATGTGTTGTATAAGCATAATCAAATGTTTTGTAAAACAGCTTCATGAACTGTTATTTGGTTATTATATTTTGTCATTCCGCTGTGAGATATGTTTTGTTTTATTTCTTTCTCTGCTTTTCTTATTCACTCCAATAACAATCTGATATTTTGTATGGTTTGAGTCGGACGTGTGTGGTTTATCGTCGATTTAAAGCGTACAAAAATGCGGGATGTTGCACAAATAGTAAAGTAATTAATAGAGCATAAGACTTCCCTCTTTTTCCATAAAATCTCTATTTTGTTAAATCCTCAAGTCAGCACCCAATTAGGGTTACAATGTATCGGTTAAGAAAATACAAGATTAGAATGAGAGAATTCGGATCCCCAAAACAGGACCAATTAGGTCTTATTTATAGATGCAGGCGGCCCTCCTTTCGACTACATGCCCTCGACTGGGTCGAAAGGTCTCCATTTTATATGCAGCTTTGAACCTTTCGACTTTGCCGAAAGGTTTGCCTTTCATCTGTTATTCTGGACCTTTCGACTTAGTCGAAAGGTTTACTTCGCTTTATGCCTTCATAAATCTTTTGACTTTTTCGAAGGGTTTGTCTTCTTTATACTGCCGTGAACCTTTCAGACTTGTCAGCAGGTTGCTCTTCCCTTGGTTGTTGTTAACCTTTCGATCTTGTCTGAAGGTTTCTCTTCGAGAGCTGTGCTTTTCTTCAACGTTGTTGAAAGATTGTCTTTCCCTCTTTATTGACTTGTGAGTGATGCTTTCTTCATAAACCTTTCATCATTGTCGTAAGGTAACCTGGATGTGCTTTGACTGGTTCGAACGGCTTGTTGTGCTTTCAAAAAGGTCACTTAGTAGTTGCTCACAGTTGCTTTGACTTCTTCATCCCCTTCGAAAGGTAAGAACACCTTGAATACATTAAAGATGGAACCTTTTGACTCCTTTGAAATGTTTGATGCTAATGAATTCTGATGACTGCATCTCTTCAACTCGTTTGAAAAGGTTTAGGTTGTACTCCTTTTCCTTTGCTTTTGTTGAAAGACCTTTTGTCTTAATAAAAAGGTTGATTTTTTGTATAACATTTTCTCTCCCCATTCGAAGGGATGCTCTTGACTTTCCAAGTCATCTTTTTCAAAAACTATAAAACTTCCCGCCTCTTGGCCTTCTCGCGTTGATCTGGGACGTCCATTCAAATCTGATCCAACAGTTGAGAATTTGGGCGACTTTTCGTATATAATACGCTTCTTCTCTTTCTTTCTCTTTTACCTGAAATTAAAATCATCGTATAAAAGTAAAAGAATTCCCAAAAAATTTTGAATCTCAATTTGCAATAACAAGGTAATTCCTTGAATTCGTTTCGTAAATCTTATTCTAATCTTTACGCTTATCGATTTTCGATTAAATTCCTTGTTTTCTAAACCTAAAGCCGATATCTAATTTTGATTTGGTTTGCTGAATTTTTTTTCTCTAAATCGATTTCTAACAAAATCCATCTATGGCTTTGGATTTTTAAGCTGGTGATGATGATAAAGGAAAATCCGCTTATCGGGTTCAATTTTAAATCCAAAGTCTCTAAATTTAGCTTTTGTTTTTTATCCTAGTTTTTGACTTGTTGAAAATTTGTATTCCTCTTCGAAATTGAATTAGATCGACTCTAAATGAAATCAGTTTTGTTAATGGGCTTGTTTTACTTGTTCTTTAAGGAGAATTTGAAAACTGCATTTATTATTGGGTTTGGGTTTGGTTAAATCCAATTTTATAACCTGGAACCCACTAGTGTACAACTAGGTAACTCAAAATGACATTTCTACCCCTTCGAAGGGGACTTAGGTGGCAATAATGGATTTTCCCTCTTTGTACCTTCCGATAAGGTCGGAAGGTATTGAGATGCCAAATTTTCATTGTTGTCGAAAGGTTAGATAATTTTATGGTGCAACCATTCGGCAACGAGCTTTCGACAAGGTTAAATACTTTTGAACCTTTCGACTTCTTTCTTTCGACAAGGTTGAAATTCCTCAACCTTAGAGTTGCTTCTGTCCATATTTGTCGAAATGTTTAAAGTATGCATGAGCCAAAGCTAAAACCATTCGACTTCTATGGATATGACATATTTTGATAACTTTGACCGGACCTTTCGACAACATCAACCGAATCAATATATTTTTTAACTTAGGAATTTTAAGGTTTTTGTTTTGACCATGGAAAAAGATTTTTCCACTTAACTTTATGTTACACTTAAAGTAGATCCAGGTTTGCATAGGGCTTTCGACATTGTCGAAAGGTGATGAATGGGCTGATGTTCCACCTCTTCCTTTCGACTTTGTCGATAGCTTTAGGAAGGTATATTTTTACTTGCTTTTTCAACATTGTGAAGTATGATGGTCAAAGTTGATGTCATTATCCTTTCGACATTGTCAAAATCTTGAATTGCTAACCTTTCGACATTATCAAAAGCTTGATCTATGTAGGATCGATTTCACCCTAGAGGGGGGTGAATAGGGTGATAGTGTTAATTATAAAAATTATTGCGGAAGTGTATATTAATTTTAACACAGATCACAGCAGAATAAACACAGCACAGATAATATCAGAATAATAAATGCAGAAGAGAACAACATAGAATTTACCCAGCTTTGGCAAAACCCTGCCTACGTGTTGCACCCAAGATTTCTACTAGAAATTAGATAGTCCCTCGCTTACACACGTAAACTCGCTATACCTGCTATTGACTAATCTAACTCTACGCTCAAAACCTTGCGACAACTCAACCATCGAGTTGCGAATTCCCAAACAACGACACGTAGTTTGTCCCCTAGTCACACGACTAGAAAATTTAAACGGTTAAAAAGAAAATACAAGTTAAAAACAATTTAAAAATTACATAACCCTAAATTTAAAAATAAAAGCCCTTTTATAAAATAGAAGTCTCTTTAGAGAAATAAGGCCGGCCCAATTTAATTCTATAACCCGTTCCTTTTTCTTTTGCTGGCCCGTTTCTTTGCTTGTGAGATAATGGTGGCCGTGTTCTTCTCGTTCCTCCTGATTGCAAAATTAGGGCTTTTGTCCTTCTCTTCAGAAGCTAGGGTTTTTGAAATTCGAAGCTTGCGACTGTAAATACTCGATTGGTTGATTCGGCGTTCCTTGTCAATCGATGGTTTCCTTTGGTGCACTTCGACTGCTTCGAATTGATCGAATTCGAAAGGCTTCGGTATGTACTTTCTGTTCTTTTTGCTTTTCTGTTTTTATGCTTGAATTCGATGCTCTTGAGATTGCCGATGATGGTTGTTTATATAGGGTTTGTAACCCTAGATTTGCATTCGTACAATTATATTTGAATTTGTCAAATTCTTCATCTCGACCACTTTATTATTCTCGAACGATGCTGATGATTTCTGACCTTTTCAAAATCGTATATTCGATGCTTGGCACACACGGTTTTGATTTGTGACTTGGTCAATTTGCTTGGCTATCACGGTGAACGCTTGATTGACTTTGACAATACTGATTTCGTGAATTTTGAATTCGACTTCGAGGAGAGGCGAATATTCATCATCATTTTTTCTTCTCGTGAATTGCTTGGTTGGCTTCACTGTTATGTCTTTTTTTTTTCTTCCACTTTCTGGAGCATTGCTTCCATGATTTCAACTATAGCTTGTTTACTGCTTTTCGACCTCACTGTGAACTATAATCTCTGGCCATGTTTACTGTTGACATTGATGTTGTTTGCATTGTCACTGTTGCCTTGAACTTGATTTTCTGATATTGTTTATTACTGCAATACTTGTTGCACTTTGGTTGTTTACCATGTTGCATTCACTCCATTTTGTATACTGCTACTTGTCTCTGACTTCGGCATATACTCACTGTGTTGCTCTGGATATTTTGTCACTTGGTGTTTGCAGCTGTGTTGCATTACCATCATTGCTGTTTGGTCTGAACTTGACGTTGTCACTGTGTTCTTTGTAGTTGCACTGCACTTTGATGGTTGATCATTTGTATACATATATGTGTATGGTCACTGCAGTTTCATTACTACTTCACTAAGGCATTTGGAATTGGTCTGTTGTCATGTTGCTTTATTACAGTGGTCTGGACATTTGGAATTGTTGTTGCATACTGTACTTCATTTGCCACTGTTTGGTTGATGTCACCTGAACTTGATATTGTGGTATCGTGTAGCTGTGTCATTGTCTGATTGTTGCAGTCCATGTTCCCAGTTTACACAGATGCTCCACTTGTTCATTTTATTCAAGTGTACTTTATATATGTGGGTGTTTGAAGCTTGCTCTTGTAGTCGAGTTCCTGTAGTTGTTGTTATATCACTTTGAATTGCATTTATGTCCAATGCATAGTGGTCTTCATTTTTGTTGGTGACAAGTCTTTGTGATCTGCACTGTGCATATGTTTGGTCTGTGTAGTTACAGTATTTATGTACACTACTGTGTTGTACTGAGCTCGACATTGCTTCATGTTGCCTTCATGTAGCTTTCATTGCTTACTGAATTTGGTCGAGACTTGTTTCTTTGATGTACTTCATTTGGCTTGGATGTTGTCTCTGACCTGATGGCTTTGGTTTTCATTGTCCACACATGTTCATGCTTTACTGCAGCTTGTTGTTTGTGTACTGATCATGTATCAATGTGCACAGAGTTGTTTGCATGTTGCTATTCACTTGTTCTTTGTGATTTTCACTTGCGCACTTGCTCTTGTTGGCTGCGCACACGAGTTGGCGAGGCAGTGCACACGTGTATGAATGTACACGTGTGTATTGCAGCCACTTATGATTACCTGTCCCTATAGCGTTATCAAGTGTATATATCTATGTGCACGACTTTGTGATGAATTCAAGTATGAATGATGATGAACAACCCAAAAAACTGAGGCAAACCATATTTTCAAACATCATATTTCATTTTATATTGCAAAAACATTTCTTTTTCAATTTTACTGCGTTAGTGAATATTTTTACAGATTGCTCAGATGCTGGATTCAAACTGGAATGTAGTTGAAGATAAAATACGAGTGTGAGTGATATGTAGTGAGGTTATTAATGTAAATATAAAATCGTGATGTATTCAAAATTGTATATGTATAGTGAGAGCATGAAATTGTACTATTCAAATTGTAATAAATATTAGTTTGAATAAAATATTCGTTTGAATTCAAATTCTGTGTTATTTAATTTTATTCAACAAATATTTATTTAATCTGTGAAAAAAAAAATAGTACATTACCAAATACATTTAAACGAATGTATATATGTTTATTATCATCAAACAAATATCATATATGCGCATATTCAACAATCTCCCCCTTTTGATGATAACAAACAAGCCAAATCTTTATTTTTTGAAAAACAAGGGTTTAAAAAAGAGAATATTATATTTAAGATTTTGAATATGTTAAATGTATTTGATCATGGATATGCATTGCTCCCCCTATTTAAATGCTTCCTCTCTACACAAAGCTCCCCCTACATATATGCATACAAATAAAAATATGCAAATGAGCCTAGATGTAAAATGGAAAATTATTTGACCTTTGCTTGATTTTATTTGACAAATCTTAACTTTTCTCTCCACCTTTTGTTATCAGCAAAAGAGTAATAGTGTTAGAGAAAATGGAGATAAAGTAATCGATATCAATTCAACATTAAAACTCAATTGAATATAAATATTAAATTTTGATAAAAAGTCAAAAAAATCATAAATATTTTGTTATGCGTATATTCCACTTTTAGAATGATGGGAATTATGTCATCATATAAAACCATACAGTTGTGTCTATTTGTGGTATATTTATATCAGGAATTTGAATATCAACTAACCATGCATAACCGTTAGGACTTTTAAATGACATTAGTAGTATTCCAATTTTATTTAAAAAAAAATGAATTCAAGTATCTTCTAACCACGCATAACCGTGAGGACTTTTAAATGAGATTAGAATCAACTTTTTTATTTTAAAAATCAACTTTTGATATGCGTTCCATACATGCATAACCGTGAGGACTTTTAAATGAGCATGGAAGCACATAACAAATTCCAAGTAATTCACCCATGCATAACCGTGAGGACTTTTAAATGAGAGTGAATACTTTGGTATTTATTATTATTATTATTACCTTTTTTTTTTAAAATGTGAAAATGAAAAACGAACGATTCCTGTTTAAAATACCACACATTGACAAACTATATAGAATTTTGATGAGTGATGGTCGTTAGAAATATGATAGATATAGAGATGGTCATGGAATTTTTACCAACAATTTTTTTTTATAACTCTTGTTTAAATCTCTAAAGAAATTTTCTAATTATACTTTCTCGAGTTATGATCAATATCAACACTCATCACCTTTTCAATCACTATTTTTCTTTTCGATAATCATTTGGGAGTCCGATTAGTCAAAATAGTCATTTAAAATCGAATTCAAAAATAATTATGAAATTAATTTTTCAAAATGACTAATCTGAAAATATGGTCAAAAATGATTTTCTCGAGGGGGTTTTATAAGAAAATTTTCTGCTATTTGAAAAATTATTTGAAATGAAAAATATGCAGATATTTTCTTTGAAAAACGATGCAGTTTCTAAATGTCTCAAAAATCACGTTCAACTAGTAATTTTTCTATCAACTAGATTACCAGTGTAATCTGCATCTGAATTTCTCTTTCACTCAAAATTATCATCAATTGAATTTTATAGACCAAAACATGAAGTGTGCACCAAAAATTTCAAACTCAATTTTTACAGCAATTTATATGACATTCTTTTGATGCCGTGTAAATAATCAGAAAACCGTGAATATAGAGTCAGTCGTATTATAACCAATTGTATTATCCAACAAAACACTATTTTTAATCCAAACCGATATATATGAAGTAATTCAAAGAATCTAGAGATTTTTATAGTGTTTTTGGCATAATAATATAATTGGCCAACTATTTTGAATAAGTCAGAATCATCATCTTTTCATCATCTCAATATTGGCTGATTTTAATTCAGAATACGGTGCAGATTATCACATTTAATATATCGTTTAAAACATACCATTACCTGTTTTACCTTTACGATATTTTTCGTTGTTGTCCGTTGTGATTCTGCCACCTTTATACTAGGCTAAGGAACTTTGCTTTGTCGCCCGTTGTTTTTCTAGAATAGCCAAACTCCAGAAAACACTGTTGTTGTTCCTTAGCCTGCCACCACACCTACACGGGAAAAGATTTATGTGACCTATTTGTTTTTATAGGTCCATGGTTGTTAGTGGCAGAATATTTAGAAAAATAATTTTGTGGAGACCCAAAACTATTTATAGTTGTTCCCTTCGGCACACAAATTTGTTTAACTTTGAGAGATTTTATATTTGTGCCTTTTGGAACCCAAATCGGTATAGTTTTCACATGTTTGGGTCTATACCAACAATTATTGTGATTGTGTCCATATTTTCTACAAATTGTGCACATAGAATTAACTTGATTAATATTGCTTTCAACAATTTTCGAACTATTATATCCAAGTTCTTGTCTAACCGAATTAACCGTTTGCTTTCCTAATAGCATATTCAATGATTTTTCACTTTTGGAAAATTTATCTAAAGTAGTAGACAGTTGTTGGAATTGTGATTTGAGAGATTCATTTTCGTTTAACAATTGTGTGCACTTTTTAATAGAATTCTCTCTCCTGGTATTTTCATTCTCCTTTAAAATCAGAATTTCATTTTCAAGTAATTTTATATTGATTTCTGATTTTTTAATTTCTTCTTCGAATGTTGGACACTTATCACACTTAGGGATCCTACGTTGATAGTTCTTAACTAATTGATCAAGTTGTTCATTGCATTCTATCAAAGTATCTTTTTGAGATTCAAGTTTGGCGTATTTTTCCCTAAGTCGTTCATAACAGTCGTTTACTTCATGAAAATATATAAGCAACTCAGAATGGGTAAGTTTTGATACCTCACTTGGCTCGTCATCGTCACTGTAAGTTGTATCACCTCGAAGACACAATTCTGCCTTTTCGCTTTCACTGCCAGTGCTTTGATCATCCTTGTTTATTTCATCCCAAATGACTGCAAAACTGTTCTTTTTCTGTTTCTTTCCATGGCTGAATTTAATTTGTGGACAATCGGGCTTGATATGACCGGGTTTGTTGCAATTATAACAAATGATCTTCTGTTCTTCTGAGTGGTCAAATGCTTTGCCTATTCTGCTTTTCAATTCCTGATTTCGAGCTGGATTTCCGTGTTTGCGATTCCACTTTTTGAATTTCTTTATCAACAACTCTAGTTCTTCTGCACCAACATCATCGTCATCGTCATCACTTTTAGTTGTTCCTTTGAGAGCTATCGATTTCTTTCGAGTATCTCCTCCTTCACGCTCTTCTTTGAATTTTATCTCTAGCTCATATGTGGTGAGATTTCCGATGAGTTCTTCAACTTTGAGTTGTTTTAAATCTTTCGATTCTTGTATGGCAGTTACTTTTGCTTCAAAGCTTCGCGGAAGGACTCTGAGGATTTTCCGGACTATTTCTAATTCGGTGTATGTTTTTCCGAGAGCTTTTGATTTGTATACGATATTGGAAAGTCGTCCGTACATCTCTTTGACATTTTCTTCGTTCGCCATTTTGAAGTTCTCGTATTCGCTGCTTAGCATTGCAAGGCGAGATTCTTTGACTTGAGATGTTCCTTCTTGAGTCACTTCGAGTGTGTGCCATATTTCCTGCGCAGTTAGACAATGTGAGACACGATTAAATTCAAATTAGTCCAATGAACATATAATAGAATTCATAGCTTTGGCATTAGTATTCTGTAATTTATTTTCTAGTTCTGTCCATTGATCCTTTGGTTTCTCTATTTCCTGATTATCTACAATTATAGTTGGAGTTCTATAACCTGTCTCAACAATATCCCAAGCGTCAATGGTTTTTAGAAAAAATTTCATCCTATTTTTCCAAAATGCATATTCACCATTGAACATTGGTGGTCTAACTATCGACTGACCCTCCGCAAAAGCATTATTAAAAGAAGCCATTTTAAAAATTCAATTTTTTTTTAAAAACAAAAACTGATTTTTTTTCTGGAAAATGAATTTTTAAAACAAATGATGACTTCTATTCCTAGCTCTGATACCACTTGTAGGATCGATTTCACCCTAGAGGGGGGTGAATAGGGTGATAGTGTTAATTATAAAAATTATTGCGGAAGTGTATATTAATTTTAACACAGATCACAGCAGAATAAACACAGCATAGGTAATATCAGAATAATAAATGCAGATGAGAACCACACAGAATTTACCCAGCTTCGGCAAAACCCTGCCTACGTGCTGCACCCAAGATTTCTACTAGAAATTAGATAGTCCCTCGCTTACACACGTAAACTCGCTATACCCGCTATTGACTAATCTAACTCTACGCTCAAAACCTTGCCACAACTCAACCACCGAGTTGCGAATTCCCAAACTACGACACGTAGTTTGTCCCCTAGTCACACGACTAGAAAATTTAAACGGTTAACAAAGAAAATACAAGTTAAAAACAATTTAAAAATTAAATAAACCTAAATTTAAAAATAAAAGCCCTGTTATAAAGTAGAAGTCTCTTTAGAGAAATAAGGCCGGCCCAATTTAATTCTATAACCCGTTCCTTTTTCTTTTGCTGGCCCGTTTCTTTGCTTGTGAGATAATGGTGGCCGTGTTCTTCTCGTTCCTCCTGATTGCAAAATTAGGTCTTTTGTCCTTCTCTTCAGAAGCTAGGGTTTTTGAAATTCGAAGCTTGCAAATGTAAGTACTCGATTGGTTGATTCGGCATTCCTTTGTCAATCGATGGTTTCCTTTGGTGCACTTCGACTGCTTCGAATTGATCGAATTCGAAAGGCTTCGGTATGTACTTTCTGTTCTTTTTGCTTTTCTGTTTTTATGCTTGAATTCGATACTCTTGAGATTGCCGATGATGATTGTTTATATAGGATTTGTAACCCTAGATTTGAGTTCGTACAATTATATTTGAATTTGTCAAATTCTTCATCTCGGCCACTTTATTATTCTCGAACGATGCTGATGATTTCTGACCTTTTCAAAATCGTATATTCGATGCTTGGCACACACGGTTTTGATTTGTGACTTGGTCAATTTGCTTGGCTATCACGGTGAACGCTTGATTGACTTTGACAATACTGATTTTGTGAATTTTGAATTCGACTTCGAGTAGAGGCGAATATTCATCATCATTTTTTCTTCTCGTGAATTGCTTGGTTGGCTTCACTGTTATGTCTTTTTTTTTTCTTCCACTTTCTGTAGCATTGCGTCCATGATTTCAACTATAGCTTGTTTACTTCTTTTCGACCTCACTGTGAACTATAATCTCTGGCCATGTTTTCTGTTGACATTGATGTTGTTTATTTGAGTTGTCTGCATTGTCACTGTTGCCTTGAACTTGATTTGCTGATATTGTTTATTACTGCACTACTTGTTGCACTTTGGTTGTTTACCATGTTGCATTCACTCCATTTTGTATACTGCTACTTGTCTCTGACTTCGGCATATACTCACTGAGTTGCTCTGGATATTTTGTCACTTGGTGTTTGCAGCTGTGTTGCATTACCATCGTTGCTGTTTGGTTTGAACTTGACGTTGTCACTGTGTTCTTTGTAGTTGCACTGCACTTTGATGGCTGATCATTTGTATACATATATGTGTATGGTCACTGCAGTTTCATTACTACTTCACTAAGGCATTTGGAATTGGTCTGTTGTCATGTTGCTTTATTACAGTGGTCTGGACATTTGGAATTGTTGTTGCATATTGTACTTCATTTGCCACTGTTTGGTTGATGTCACCTGAACTTTATATTATGGTATCGTGTAGCTGTGTCATTGTTTGATTGTTGCAGTCCATGTTGCTCAGTTTACACAGATGCTCCACTTGTTCATTTTGTTCAAGTGTACTTTATATGTGTGGGTGTTTGAAGCTTGCTCTTGTAGTCGAGTTCCTGTAGTTGCTGTTATATCACTTTGAATTGCATTTATGTCCAATGCATAGTGGTCTTCATTTTTGTTGGTGACAAGTCTTTGTGATCTGCACTGTGCATATGTTTGGTCTGTGTAGTTACAGTATTTATGTACACTACTGTGTTGTACTGAGCTCGGCATTGCTTCATGTTGCCTTCATGTAGCTTTCATTGCTTACTGAATTTGGTCGAGACTTGTTTCTTTGATGTACTTCATTTGGCTTGAATGTTGTCTCTGACCTGATGGCTTTGGTTTTCATTGTCCACACATGTTCATGCTTTACTGCAGCTTGTTGTTTGTGTACTGATCATGTATCAATGTGCACATAGTTGTTTGCATGTTGCTATTCACTTGTTTTTTGTGATTTGCACTTGCACACTTGCTCTTGTTGGCTGCGCACACGAGTTGGCGAGGCAGTGCACACGTGTATGAATGTACACGTGTGTATTGTAGCCACTTATGATTACATGTCCCTGTAGCGTTATCAAGTGTATATATCTATGTGCACGACTTTGTGATGAATTCAAGTGTGAATGATGATGAACAACCCAAAAAACTAAGGCAAACCATATTTTCAAACACCATATTTCATTTTATATTGCAAAAACATTTCTTTTTCAATTTTACTGCGTTAGTGAATGTAACGATCCCAAATTTTAATTTATTTTAAATTGATAATTAATTTATTTTTGAATAAAATTTGTGAAATTAATTGATAAATTGGTTTGAGTTTCCCCCAAATTCCAGTTAAATATGTATTAAATCATTTAAATTTGAGTTTAAGTAAATGGTTTGAAAATAATTTGAATTTATAGTATAGATAGGAAAATAAATAAATATCTCAAATAAGTTTATAGTTATATAAAAGATAAATTACAAGATATAAAGTAAAACATATTAGATAAATTCTAACATCAAATTTAATATAGAACTTCATACATATTTCAAAGTAATAAAAATAAAATAAAAATGAACAAGTATAATAGCTTGCAAAAATAAACCAGATACACTTAAACATTAAAACAAAAAGTATGAACAAACAAAACAAAGTAAAATAACAAACAAAAAAACATTTCAGCCGAGACAAACAAAGTAGTAATGCAAGATACAATGTAAAAATATAATATGAAACATAAAATATGTAAACAAATAAAATATAAAGTGTTAACAATACAAATGTAAGCTAAGAAAAGAATGCAAGGAAACAAACAAAGAAAATCTATAAACAAAGTAAAAATAAGCAAACAAAATAAAGTTGCAGCCACTAAATAAAAACAAGCTAGGCAATGCAAATAAAGTATACAAAACAAATATATGTCTCCCTGATGAAACAAACAAACAAAAATATATACACATGAGTTGAAGCTTGCAAAAGAAGTTATACAAATGAAGTATGATAGAACCAAAAGTATGCAAGAGAAAAACATCTACAAACAATATCATATCTTTAGCACACAAAGTATAACCATCTCAGCCTAAACAAAGTAAAAATAAAGAAAAATAAATATAGGTATGTAGACAAATGAACAGGCATGTAAATGAAGCTTACAAAGGAAGCCAAAGAAAATATCTTATTTTTGTACAAACAAAATGAAAAAATATGAGTTTGTACAATGCTAATAAATGCAGCCACCACAACTCATTTTCCCATCCTCCAAAAGAAGAAAAAAAAATCTGATCACTTGTACAAACAATGTCACTCAGTACAAAGAAAATGATATACCCTGAATACTCATTTTATACGTCAAGCTATTCATTTATATTCGTTCATTCTTGGACAAGAATCTGAAGCAATACCACCTCACTCTTAAAACAAACTACAAATCAAACAAGCAAAAAGCACATTCAAGAAAAAAGAGGAAACTGCAGTTCATCAAAACCCAAAAGCAACTCTCTGCCTTCAACAAATCAGGTGAGTAACGTCATCTTCCCCAAAAATTTAAGAGTATGAAATCTTTTGCAAATACCAGTGAATAAGTATGCGTGCATATATTTATTAACCCTCTATGTATATACATGAAGTATGAGTACATGTCTGGAACAAGAAGTTTACTCTGTTCTTGTTTCATTTTCCAGGTTTCAAACTTTTCAAAAAAAAAAAAAATCATTACTTCATAATCTATTCGATGTTTGGATTTAGTATTAAAACAAAACTTGTTTGTTATAACATAAAATCAAGATTTAAATTTTATTCGAGTGAAAGTAACTTGTACATACCACTGGAAAACAAAATACTTGAGCAAGGCTTTAAATAAGTTGAAATTCGAACCTTTTAATATTCGAATTCACGTATGTAGATCGAACTCGTATGCTGTAACTCGATTTTTAAAGCTTAAATCATGATTTTTAGATCAAAGATAAAGGAGTAGTTTGGGTTTGTAGGAATTTCAATGTTTTAGTGATCTATGGTGATTCACTGATTAGTAGGGTTTGGGGTTTTGGCTAGTGATGGAGGGATGAACGGTGGTTGCAGGAAAAATGGTGGGATAGGGGTCTGATGATCGTGGCGGTGGCGGCGTAGGTTTAAAATTTTTAAACCTAGTTTTGACGCAGTTTCGTTTTGGTCTCGTTCGTTGCCTAAGGACGATCGAGCGTTACGTGATTTTGGGAATCGGTAGAGGAAGGGTAGGCGAAGCTACGGCCGAAGGTGATGGCTCTCAGGTGGTCGGAGCGCCGAGCACGGGGTGTTGCCAGGTTTGGGGATGAAGTTGTCTTCCTGTTCCAGGTTTTTGCTTTAGCTGCTCGAATTTGATTCTAGCCAATATGATGATTTCTGGGTAGTCGTGAGGTTAGAGAAGATCAACGCCGATGTGTGGAAGGTCATGGTGTTGAACGGAGGCGGCCAGTACTCTGGTGCATGTGCACGGTGCACGGCAAAGGTCTGGGAACGATGGGTTTTGGGTTTGGGAACGACATTGGTTTACTTCGAGTTCGACGCGGAAAAAAAAGAAGATGGGCTCGGGTATATCTTCGGGTTAGTTGGTTTGTACAGGTTTTTGTAAACCTGTCTGCAAGTTTAAAATGTAGAGCAATTTAATGAATTCAAATTTGTGAGCAAGTTTTAAACAAAGTAAATCCAGTTTTAGGTTTAGTTCAAATAAACTTTGAATTTAAAAGTTTTAAAATAGGTAAATGTTTGTATTAAAGGTTATTTATTAACTTAGAAAAGTTTTAAAAAGTTAAAAGTTAAAATCTGAATGCTTAGTTAATTGAAATTGATTTCAAAAGTATTTTATTTAAAATAAAGTTGAAAATTAAGATTTAGTGATCAATCACTATAAAAATTTATCTTAAGTAATTAAGAAACTTTGATGAATTAAGGTGAATAATTGTGAAGTTAATTAAACCAATTCAATTATTATTAATAATTTAAGAGTATTGGTTAATGTAGATACTTTAATTAAAGTTGATTAATCAAGTGATTAAGCAATAATTAATGTAAGGATAATGTGATAAATTAATTAAAATAATTAAGTTGAGAATAATAAATTTATTAAGGGCTAATTAATAAATAAAAGTGATCAAGAATAATTATTAATTATGGAGTGATTAATGATTAATTAAAGGATCGTTTATTAAATGTTTTGAAATTTGTTTATTATTAATTTACCATAACTAGCAAATTTATTCATAGAAATTTATATGATTAAATTAATCAGATAAATTGAATTAATCCTATCTATGGATGCTTGGATTATATTGGTTGTTAAACTGTTTGATATCCCTGACATATGATGCTCTATGATTATCCTGATTTGCGTTGTGATCTATGATGCAATTTATTATCTGTGATATAGTTTATTATCTGTGATGTATATATCTGCGAATTTGTGTATGAAAGATAAGCGTTATAATTTATATCGCTTATCGAATACATTGTTGTATCTGATCTGTGATGATTGAATGATGTTGCACTATTGTGTTAAACCCCTGGACCACACTATACACACACAAATATGGATTTCACGAGGAAATCGATTAAGTCACGGATTTTAAAATGATTTTTAAATTGAATATTTGAATTCAAATGTTTTGGAAATATATTGAGTTTTAAGTGAAAAGCTTTTGAAATGAAATTTCAAGGATGAAATTTATTTTGAATAACTTGATTGAATTTTGTAATTTAAATATTTTGATTTAAATTTAAATTCAATATTCGAAATTGAATTCTATGACTTGGAAATTAGGGACTGAAGATGTTATACCAGTTTATAGGGGTTAAACTATTTAAAGGTACTGATTTGGGAATTTGAATTTAAATTCAAAGGTTTTAACTCGTGTAAATTTAATTGGATCTTTCTGAAATGAAAACTAATTGTTTTCAAATGATAAAAGCTTTCACCTAAATAATGAACGTCCAATTTGTGTTAAAAAGGATTTCAAGTTAAAAATGAAAAAAAATTTCCAAGTCATGGAAACGGTTTGAAAGCTATAAGTTAAATCTTTAATTTAAAGATTTAACGAGTTAATCCAATTAAAATGGGAATTGTTTTGAAATTCATAAATGGATCTTTGTGAATGGGGTGAACTTTGTGAATTAAATCTTTTGTTTAAAAGATTTAAAGTGTGGAAATTGTTTAAACCACTGAAGATTTTTTTTGAAATAAATCTTTTGTTTAAAAGATTTGAAAATGGTAATTTGTTTAAACCATTTGAAAGAAAGTTTTGAATTATTAAGTTGTGACTTAATTGAAATCCCATATCCATATGTTTTAAATATTGCGCTCACTATTCGGTTTAGCGGGGAGAGGACCTTTGTGTCATATAACCCATTCCGAATATGTGATACGTCGTTATGGATAGTATTTGAAGACCGGTGTTGAAGACTGGGTATTTGTGAGAACGATAGGATAACCTATCGATTGTCTCTGCACTGGGTAGCTCCTGGTATAGAGATTCCCTAAGTGATGGGAAGTCCGATCGGGATTGTAATTACCCGGATTGCAAGGGCTTCTTTGGAAGTGCCTTCGGTTCTGTTCGAACCCGGAACAGACTTGTATGGTTGCATGTCTGACACTACACTTTGAGAGGTAAAGCAGATTTCTTTCAAATACATATCTGTTGGTGGCGGAGAATTTATTCTCTTAGCTTAACACCCTTCTCTGAGACGTACGAGCTCAGAGGTTATGTAGTTGAAGGTTATCAGCAATATACTCCCAATTTGGTAGTGTGGCATGCTGAGTGCTGCTGTGTGTTGATGATCATTGTTTGATCATTTGTGATATGATCATTTGTTTGATCATTTATCTTTGTGATCATTACTTTGATCATTTGTTGACCCAAAGCATGGCTTTGTACCAAAGCGTAGCTTTGTGGGCGAGACTGCATCAGGACCTCACACCCCGGAAATGGTCAAAACAGGAAAGATGCGGCAAGGTTATGAGGGTCGCGCCCTTTAGGGTGTGTCATTCCCTTCTGGTAAAGGGTGGTATCATGGTATGGAGCCCAGATATTTACCTATGTGGTGGCTCCAATCTCATTTACTGTGTGGTTGTTGCTTTAGAGGCGCCTCGGATAAAGGTCCCAAAGGACCGGGGAGTGGCTTGCTCGAGTAGTAGTTACCTAGTTACAGAGGTAACCCGGCCTTGTGTTGGCAGAGATCCGGTTAGGTTCTCGGGACGTCCCGCCAGAGGCGATCCCATGTGGCAGTAGGAAGTTCCTTAGCCTGACCATTTGTTGGAAAATCCAATCAAAACAATACGAGCCTTGTACGGTTTTAGTTGTATTACCTGCCATTCACTTATGGTGGCGCCCCACTGTTTGGATGGTAGCTATAGTAGGCATAGTTCGGAATGTCTATGCTGGCTAAGATTAATATTCTACTTTCGAAATGTTTTCTGCACTGTGCACTTGTAATAATAATATCCAAGAAATTTTCTGCGTATTAAGCATGTTTGACTATCATAAGAAGAAATCTCCTCCAATTCTGCATTTGCATTGTGTGTGTGGCGGGAGGTCTTATGGTAGTTTCATTTTCTAAAAGCATTGCGAATTTACTTTAAAATTCTCTTTTTGTTTGTTTTCAAAGATAAACTGTTTTTGTTACTCACACCAGTCCCATGACTGATCCGGAGTTTATTGTTCCTTTCCTAAACTCTGGGCGCTCACTATTTCCACACGAGCAGTCTAGAGTTGGGTTTTTCAGATAGTTAGGTTCAGTGGATTATCTGGAGTTAGTTCAGTCTTTGGACATGACTGACCTTGCTTAGCTTGGTGCAATGTACTGATGGAGTTCGAGTTATTTCTGGATTGGTTCTTGGAGTTGGAGTTGCAGTTTTGGAGTTCTTCCATGAAGACTATCTTGAGTTATTTGTTCCGCTGCTGATGTTATCGATTTTTCTTTCCGCTGCTATTTTTTTTGTATCATATCTCTGATGTATATCGATATCTATTGTATCATCTGTTGTATCTGGACGTTGTATCAGATGTTGTATATTGATATTCATTATTTCTTCCGCTGTGTTGTTTACTTAATGGTGTTATAAGCTCCGGCGACTCGGATTTGAACGGTCGAATCTGCGGCATTCGAGTACGATGTAAAGTATGGATGTCGATTTTCGAACGGAAAAAAATCCGCTTCGTTACAGTGAATATTTTTGCAGATTGCTCAGATGCTGGATTCAAACTGGAATGCAGTTGAAGATAAAATACGAGTGTGAGTGATATGTAGTGAGGTTATTAATGTAAATATAAAATCGTGATGTATTCAAAATTGTATATGTATAGTGAGAGCATGAAATTGTACTATTCAAATTGTAATAAATATTAGTTTGAATAAAATATTCGTTTGAATTCAAATTCTGTGTTATTTAATTTTATTTAACAAATATTTATTTAATCTGTGAAAAAAACAAAATAGTACATTACCAAATACATTTAAATGAATGTATGTATGTTTATTATCATCAAACAAAAATCATATAAGCGCATATTCAACAATCTATAACCTTTCGACTTTGTCAAAAGCCATCATTATAAACCTTTCAGCTTTGTCAAAAGCTTTTATTATAAACCATTTGACTTTGCTGAGAGCTTTAACCATTAAGCTTTTGACTCAAACTTTCTGCACCATCTTCTAAACCTTGTGTATATTTTCATGCTTAAGCTATCTAAGCAAACTTATTTACTTTTGAATTCTTGATTGCTTTTAAAATTCATAATTGATTGAGAGTTTTTAATTAAAACATCTTCACCTAGCAGAATCATGAGCTTTCCAAAGATTGAAGCCACTACTAAGCAATCTTCCTTCGAGTCTCAAAGTGAAGTGAATGCCATACTGAAAGACTTTGGCATCCCCTAGAACGAAGCCATTCCTCCTAAACCCACTGATACCATAGACAACCCTCCAAAAGGGTATTTTGTATACATAACCATCCACATGTGCATGGTGGCTTTCTTCCATTTCCTAAATTCTTTCTCTCCTACTTGTCTCACATTGGAGTTGCTCCAATACAACTTTCTTCCAACGTTTGTACCCATTTTTATCTCTTGACATGCTGGCGTTGGAATCCGAATTCCTTCGCTCAATCCTGAAGTTTTAAACTCCTTGACCAAGCTAGCAAGGTTAAGCAAATTTAACAAGCAGATCTTTAGAGTTAATGTATATAAGAAGCTCATATTAGATGGAATCAATAAGTTTAAGGATTGGGAAAACCAATTTTTCTTCGTCAAGTGCTTTGAAGATATTCATGGGGCCTTTGCCTCCTCCCATAAATCTATTTTAATATTGACTCTGCTTTTCTCTATATTTCCTGTTAACTAACTCTGATATTTTCAAGTGTATCTCCTAAGACACTTAGTAATGAACACCAGAAAACCATCGACTCTTTAACCGCAACTCTAAAACAACTTAGGAGTAGGTTCTGGCTCTTAACTCTTTCGAATCTAAGGAAACACTCTTTGCTGCCGCCAGGCCAAAGGATTCTACGCACTCAACCCACCATTATGCACACCTCTCGTAGCAAGCGTTTCCTTTCCTTAGGTGATGCTGAGCATTTTACTTCGATGTCCCCCATCTGTGCTAACACTTTAGGTATATTATAAGCTTCTTTGTCTGTAGAACTCTTTGAATTATTTTGATTGATTTCATATCTACGTGAATTTTTTTCAACTCCCTCAAAGGTCATTGTATCTTCAAGTGATGCTGCTCATCCTCCACCCTCTTCAGATGTGATATTAGTCTTGGAGGCTTTTGCTAGAACTAAGAGATCTTTAAAAAGAAAACTAACAGTGCCCCTCGAAGACGCTTCTCTAGCTAAACTAGCAAAAATCACTAATGTGGATGAGGAGGAAGAGCGTACATCTCTAGAGAAAGCTTTAAAGAGGCATACTGTTGAATCTTCTAAAGACCAAACGGAGCAAACTTCACCTTTTTCGGAACCTTTTCCTTGCATTACCATCACTAATTCCCCAACTGGGATAGCACAAATGAAGCTTGCTTTTCTACAGACTCGTTCTAAGGTGCAGATCCCTCCGAAGTTGTTATCTTCCATTCCTCCGCCGACTACTTTCAATGAACTCATCGAGCTTATCCTTCTTTTGGAATCTTTTACTTCTTCTTCTCTGATGTCGTTTAGCCCAAACTTGGCAGAAAATCACCGCTCTCTCATGGTTTAAAAACTCTTGGTAAATTTTTATCCAATTAACTCTATTATCTTTGGATCTTTCTGCTAAACTGAAAAGTCAAATATCTTCACCGACCGCTGCTCAAAATGATTCCTCCTCTGAGTTGGAAAGAGTCAAGGCTTCCCATATAAGGGCTGAGGACGATTTAGAAGCAGAGAGGCAAGCCCATCGTCTTACCTCCAATGAAATTTGTAAGAGAGTTGGCTTTGAAGGATTCGAAGGAGGAGAAAACTCATTTTGTTACTAAGAATACTCTACTGAAATCCAAATTCAAGAGGACCAGAGTTTCACTTAAGCTAGCTGTTCGAACCCTCTCCGATTTCCAAAAGCATGTCTCTGAGTTTGCTGAATCCACCTTAGGGCCTATGCTGAATCATTATGAAGATGCCTTCATGCTCGCCTACATCGAAAATCATGAGAAATGTCCTAATTTTGGCTTCCCTTCTCTCGACCCAGCTTTAGTCGAAAGAGTTATGGACAAAATTAATCAAATTAAGCAAGGTACCGAGCCCGAAGGTGAGGAGGGGATTGTTAATGTTAAGGAAGCTCTATCTTTTGGTATCCCCTACTTTGGTATTGAATCTGATTCTGAAGATGATGGTGATAAAGATGACGACCTTAAGGAAAAAGGCGATGATGGTGATGGCCTTGATTAGGACAGTGGTTATGATGATGATAACCCCTATGGAGGTCAAAGCCTTGGTGGAGACAAAGGAGGGCCTTCTGGTGCTTCGGGGATGGACAGTGGTGATCAAGTCAAAGCTCCTAAGAAAGGGAAATCACCTCCGAAAGACATGCCACCAACATCTCCTGGTCCATCTGCTCCTCTAGGGAAGGAAACTGCTCGCACTCATACCGAGGATCCGCAAGAGAAAGAACATGCCCCCGAGGCTTCCATTCCAGTTTCACAGGTATGGGATTCTCTGTTTAAATGTCTTACACTTCGAAGATAATAATTAGTGATAAATAATTCTTTTTAGATAAAGAAGAAGCCAAAATTTCCTTATATAACAAAACTTAACAGCAAACAGGCAGAAATTAACAAGTTATATAGGAAGTTAGACAAATTAATAAAGGAACACAATGCTCTATCTCAAAAATATAATAGTCTGTATAGGAGTACTTCTATTCTAGCATCTTTCAAATATTAGAGTGCGGCTTCTTTATTAAAGAAAGCGCATCACCGGTACGATGCTCTCTTAAAGGAAAATAGAGAGTTAATAACCCTATCCTGGATGATGATGGAAGAGAGAAACATCTTAGTCAATTTTTTATATAAAGCATATTGTAGACACTCTATCATATATTTTTCATATTTAGGGGAGTTCATGGGGGTCTTCTTGGACGTGTTCACTAAAGATACTTAGATGAATTCGGTTCTGACCCGCATCCTAGAGCTTGCTGGAACTTACCGTGGGTCAAATCGATTCTTAAAGATCTTCCCTCTGAAAAGCTTAAGTACTACAAGGACAAATTTTTCTGATTTTTTCTCTAAGTCTATTTTATATGAACCGAATGAGTGATTGTAAATATGTATCAAGTAATCGATTTTTGAATGCATGCTTTTGTTATGTTCTCTATGCTTAGTTTCTTTTACTATACTATTTCAGAATATCAGTTCTTTAGGTCGTGTGGTCCCTAGAGATCATTAAGTCAATATGTCAATGTTTTCTTTAGGATTTACCAAAATTATACTTGGAATACCTCATCTTCGCTTTGACTTCCTCAGCGAAGAAAAGGAATCATTCTTAAAAGAAATTAGAACATTCTATTCCAGGTTAATTTGCGGTCGCGATAGTCCACCAGCCGAAAAATGGGATTATAATAAATGTCTGTCGGTTATAACTCTTGAAGGAGTGACTATACCTTTTGATTCGACAGTCATACTTTCTGCTAATACTTTAGACAAAGTTAGGAATGTGGTCTCTCAACTTTAGATGTGATGAAAGTGTTTGTCGTACCTTTTAACTTTGTGATTATTTAAGTTGTAATTCATTTCTGCAATAATAAAAACATGTTTTATCCCAATTTAATTTTCTCTCATTTCTTTATATTTAAATAGGAGCCAAAACCATCTATGTTTCATCATTCTCAAAATTTAATTTCACGCGTCGACGCTATTAGAGGTAGATTATTAATAAGGAATGGCGAGATCGTGGTCCATAATAAAATCCTTCTCGAGCGTTTTGGCGGCCACACCGAAGCCGTGGAAGTGGTACAAAAGATATCTTATTCAAAAGACCATCTCCAGTGGCTACAAAGGCCATATAACCTACCTCGGTGTCGATATCAAGAAAAAAGATGAGAAGGTCACTGCACTTAAGAGGCAAGTGAAGACCAATGCCACGACTGATTTTGACCAAAGGATGTCTGAAATTATCCAACAAATAAGTGATTTAGAATTAAAGTTGAAAGATAGTCAGGCACGATGTGCTTCTCTAGAGTTCATGTAGGGCGATAAGACTTCAAAGATTGAATTCATGATTCCTCAAGCAACTCCTTCAGCTGCTAAGCCTACTAGATCAAAACTTCTCGCGGCTTAAAAGTTTCCCACTATGCTCAACCATCTCCCAGGCTTAGACGATCATGAAGTGGGGAATTGGCGTCGGATGGTAAAATTTGAAATTTCCAAGTATTTTGATGAGCAGCAGAAGATGAAGTATTCTCAAACTATTAATGATTATGCTGCTGAAAATCTGAAGCTAGAGCGTGATAATTACTTTCTCGATAAGCGGGTTACAGAGTTAGAAAGGGGAAACAAAACCTTTAGGGCCGCAAATAGGGCCTTTAATTGCGCCCTTAAAACCAACATTAATGCCATAAATGATGAGAGCGGTATAAGAAGAAAAGAAAAGAAGCTTAAGGAAGTTCTTCATGCAGCAATCAATCATGCCGTCAATCCTTCGGCGGTGAAGACTCTCAATAAAGCAGCTCAAGACTTGTAATTTATTTATGTACTTGAGCCATGTAAATCTATCTTGTACATAATTTTGTCATTCGTAAATGACCTCATAACTTAAGTAAATTATAGAAATTTTGTAAATATCACCTGATTTGTGATCCTATTCTATGGTATAACCTTTGAATGCCTTTAAATTGCTCATTCGGCGACTTTTGTGATTGTTGGATCTTTTGTTGCTCCTCGTCATTTTGATTTTCCTAAGAAACATGTAGCAAGCAATATATTTAATTGTTAGCTTGAAATTGACATGTTTGTCTATGTATGTCATTTTCCTGAATGAAAAAATCATCTTTGCTAATTGTATGAAAAGTAATTTATTCAAAATGTTAAGATCCCATCTTCAACCATGATGAGAAATGATTAAGGACTTAGCTCCTTCCACTTGTTTGGAATGCAAAAAACTTATAAGTAGTAGGTTCTACCTTATCATTAGGTCATGAATATAAGAGTATAACTTTTATTCGATGAAGAACTTGATTCAAGAGTCTATGTCTGAAATTTTGAAGTAAGTACTCTCTCACCCATTCCTTAACATTATTGGGATTTAAGAAGTTACAAGCCCAAAGTTCCCATTCGAAGGACCTTAATAACGATTGTTTTGATAATATTCTTTGTCCCAAATTTGAGCATTTTAAATAAATAGAAATCCAAATATCTTGTACCTAGATTATGGATTAAATAAACATCAGTCTTAATTCCCAGATTTGGGTATATAAGTAAGTGATTGATAATGTTCTCATGCCCCGATTTAGGCTTAGTAAAGATGGCGACTGATAGAATCCAAAGAACCAGATTCGGGTATTAGTTATTGAGATTCAAATATGATAATTTCGAAGCTTAGATTTAAGCATTAGTAGATGATGTCAAAGAAGTCCCGAAACTCAGATTCAGGTATTAATAAATGATGTTAGGAAAGTCCCAAAACCCAGATTTGGGTAATAGAACGTTGAGTTCCATTCTACTGCTTTGTTTTCGTTTTCTTTGACGTTCATGAACCCTCCAGGTTTTGAATATGTACATAAATGCTTTGATTAGCTACCTCTTGAGCTAGGACGTCTCAGTCCATGATTCAATATTCTTGAGCTTGAACGTCTTAGTTCAGTATAGATCGAGCCTCATTAGGACATCTTAGTCCTTTTTTTATTAGGCCTCTTCTTGGGCCTGGACATCTTACTCCATTATTGAATAAGCCTCACTTGGGCTTGGACATCTTAGTCCTTTTTTGATTGGGCCTCTTCTTGAGCCTGGACATCTTAGTCCATTGTTTGGTGCTCTTGGTTAGCTCATCTTATAGGCTGGAACCAAGGACTTACCCGACCTCCCTCCAGGAGGTGCCTTACCCTGGCCCTTTTGCCGCATGGATATGGGCTTGTTCGGTGCTCTACCTTAGCCATCTTAGGCGCAGATAGAGGCTTACTCCTTCCTCCCTCCAGGAGGTGCCTTACCCTGCCCATAGCGTGGCATGGGTAAGGGCTTGTTCAGTGCTCTACCCTAGCCATCTTAGGCGCAGATAAAGGCTTACTATGTCCTCCCTCCAAGAGGCGCTCTGCCCTGGCCTTCTCGGCGCATACAGAGGCTTTTATACCATCTTAGGTAGTACTACCATCTTAGACGATATCCAAATTTGAGGAGAATTTCACTTCCAACCATGTAGACTTTTTCTTTTGAAAAAGCTGATCTTTATTAATCTTTTCTCAAGTTCTCTTTACAAATTCAGTGATATTTCCTTGTCTAAAGAAATTGATGATCAACCCCTCCAGGGCTTCACATCGGTTGGTTTCATGACCATTCAACATATTATAGTGATAGAAGGATACTCCCAAGTTCCTTTTATGTTTTGGTCTTTTCTTTTGTGATGGTCAATAGTTAAGTTCATCCTTTGTAAGCAAGTAGACGTTTTCCATTAATGTGGTTAAGTTGCATTCTTTTGGAAGCCTAGACTTGAAAGTTGACTCTTGAGGATGATTCTTTAGCTTTTTACTTTTCGGCCTTATCATTTCATGATCTTTAATCATCTTTATTTTTGTTATCATTTGAATCTCTTGGGTAGGAAGCGCTCTTGTTACTGTTGGTTGCCATTTGTGTGCAAAGGCATTATAATCATTCATTATTTCTTTCTCAAATAAGCCCAAAGATTTGAGTACATTAGTATTTTCTTCCAACTTGTCGTCGTCAACTTGCTCACTATCTTTAGAATCAGAGAGATCCACCGCTATTTCTTCCTGATGGATCTAGTTTCTAGATCTGGCGGATCTAAAGAAGGATACTAGGTTTATGCCTGAATTAACTGATTTCTCAATGAAAGCACCAAAATATTAATCCAGAAAATTGGTCACCACCCTAGATTGAGTGTGAAAGCACTAGTCCTGTTTCCCAGAGCAAACATTACAGAAAATAAATATAAAAAGAGCAGAAATAGTAAAGAGATTAGAATATTTTTATATTGGTTCTACTGTTAATGAATCCTACGTCCACTTTATTACTTTCATTAATCAACTGCTGTTACAAAGGAGTTTTGATTACAATAGAATCTTCTTTCATAAGTTAGATCGAGCCACCATTTTTGGTGACCATAGGGAGAATCTCAGCTACCCCGTTAATGACTATTGTGAGGAAGAAGAATAGTGAAGAAATAATGGTAGAGTTGTTGCCGTTAGTTTAGCAGATATCAGATTAGATTAGATCTCTTTTCTGTTGCAGATGGGATGGTATTTATTGGAGTTGGAAAGCATTTGGACCGAAGCCGGTTTGTCAGAAGCATGCACTTAGTATGAAGAAAGAGCCCAGAAAGTTGGGGTCGTAAGAGCTAGCTAATTAGATTGGATCGGTACCGATCCAAATAGTTAAGCATTTTTGATGCTTTGACTACTTGGATGTCTTCCTTACTTCATTTTGATGCTCTCTTTATGATTTCATAGCTTATTGACTTATTTTGATGATGATTCACCGATGTGTTTGACTACGTTGTAGTCTGAATCAAATAAGTCTTCACTTCTTAAACTCAGATGCTTGGAATGTTATCGAACTTTGTACATAAGCTTAGTGGAGACATAGAAGTATAATGCAAGTGGATTGGAGCATCCCCTAATCAATGATTTGGATCGGTGCCGATCCAATTTGATTAGATTGGTATCGACCTTAAATGTTAGCATATTTTTGGGCCAAACTTCTTCGAGACTTCTGTCATGATCTTTTATGCCATCCGATCAAGTTTCTAGTCATTCCCGCTTATTTTGAATGTTCCAACTCCTTTTAAAGTCTGCTAGGTTAAAACCCGGTTAAGAAAAGCCATCGTATGTTAAAGGCTATTACGAGATAAAAGTTATTATAAGTGATATTATATAGGCATCCCATGTTGAAAACCATGTTATCATATGCTAATAATATATAGTCGTTATGAAGACTATCACATAACAAAGAGATGTCGTAAGTTGATAGAGGAGGAAGCCATTGCATGTTAATGATTTAAAGAAGCTATCACATGATGACGATGTTTGCGCCAAAATTGGTCACAAACACCCAATACCGCGAAAGAGCCTGTTTACGTACTTAAATCGATAATAATCAACACAGAACTCAGCGACAATCAATATAGAATTCAGATCTAAGCAACAAATCACAATAATTCGCAGATAACAATCAAAAACACAGGATTTATAGTGGTTCGGCGTTGGTGCCTACGTACACTTTGAAGGTTTTCTCTTTATTGCTTTGCTTGATAGATCGATTACAATGAATTACAGTTGACAATAGCTTTGAAATCCAAATACAACGGTGATTATAATGGATAGAATGGAATCCGGCAGAGTCTTGGTGTTCAATGGCAGAAGTTCCTGGAAGATCCCCTTTTTCTGAAGGCTTCAGGGTGCTATTTATAGGCGTTGGAGGCCCAGATCTCACTCAAACTTCGGGAGACTTCTTCTGGCACGTGAGTGGGCCCACAGGACTGACCCCACCAAGTTTCGTCTCGATCTGACATCGATTCGAAGTGATTTCGAACCCATCAAGAAATGGTCCAATCGAGCTAAAACTTGGAAGGTACAATCTTTACCTTGTATGGAAGCTACTGTGAAAATTTCGTTGCATTTGGATCAGTGGTTTAGGAGATATGATCGGTTCGAAATGATGATTCTCGGTTGCCTGTTGAGTTCAAACCGATCACTTCGAAACCACGTACTTCGAATCGATCGGCTCACGTGGCTTCGTGATGAGGTGGCGCGTGTTTCTCGAATCGATCCGGTCTTCTCTCCGAGTTGAACGCTTCGTCTCCGTGAATTGTGCCGACTTCGTATCGATGGAGTGACTAGTTGACTCGATCGTTCCTGGTTTCAAGCGCGATCGATTCGAATCGAGGAGTTCCTATGGGTTCGAACCTGATCGATTCGAACTGGATCGGTTCGAAGTGACTTGGGTTCGACGCTAGAGGGTTTTTAATGGATTCGAACATTCTTGTGAGGATGGATTCGAAGGTAGGAATGCAGGGTGGATACGAAGCTAGGCGAAGTCATGGGTTCGAAGGCAGGCCATTGTGATGGATTCGAGGGAGATGGAGTCGAAGCGGGCACTAGCTGATGGATTTGAACATGGCAAGCAGTGATGGATTCGAAGGAAGGATACTGGATGGGTTTGAACTCCATGGTTTCGAAGTAGATGGGTCCGAAGATGATGGTTTCGAAGTACTTCAATGTGATGGGTTCGAATCAGACAATGACTACCTTTCTCAAATTGAATCCATCATATCTTGAGCATACGAACTCGGATTGACTTGAAATTTGAAATGCGGACTTCTATGATCTTTCTTGTCGTGTCCTATCAATCGTGGCCCATTCCGGACTCGGGCAAAATTCATCGATATCCATAGCGAAGTGAAGTACAACCAATCTCTGAGACGAATTGTCTTTTGTTTTTGATCGATCCTTTGATATCACGGCTTTGCTAAAAAGAGGGATAACATTTGCCCCCCAAAACATGCCTTGCGGTAGGAAGGTGTGTTTTGTAATGCCTTGAGTTGGATGTTCGTATCCTATTATCAACCTGCAAAGAACTTGATAGTTTCATATGGCCTCAAATGACGATCGTTCGGGATCGAGCTATTTGAGATGAAGCACGGCCGTTCGTGGTCAAGCGCTTAACTTCAAATGACGATCGTTCGTGATCGAGTCATTCAAGGTGAAGTGCGACCGTGCCTGGTCGAGCGTATAAATCCATGCGTCGATCATTCGGGATCGCATGCTGCTTGAGGTGAATCGGGACCGTTCGCGGTCTGCGCCGTTCGTGGCATAGGATGGAATAGGACCATTCGCGGTCGATGCCGTTCGCGGCAAATGATAAGATGGGACCGTTCGCGGTCGACTGCCGTTCGTGGCAAATGGTGATCGTTCGCGACCAAGTGCCGTTCAAGGCGAATGGTGACCTTTCGAGGTCGGATTTCATAATTAGTGAATCATGACCGTTCGCGGTCGGTGCCGTTCAAGGCAGAGAGTGATCGTTCGCGATCGTGTGCCGTTCGAGGCGAATTTGTGACCGTTCGCGGTCGAGTGTTGGACCTCAAGTGACGACCGTTCGCGATCGAGCCATTTGAGGTGAGGTGAGTTTTGATCGTTCGAGGTCGGATTGTGACCGTTCGAGGTCGGATTGTGACCGTTCGAGGTCGGATGCCGTTCGAGGCGATAGAGTGTGCCCGGGAGGGCTTGATGTTATCGATGCCAAAGTCACGTTCGGGTGAGTTCGTGGATCGTTTGTCAGGGCGGTTCATCGCCATCTCAGAGCATGCCTAAGGATCGTTCGCGACCCCATACATGTGTAAGTAGCTTAGCCATTCCAGAGTTATCAGAATCAAATATCTATTAAACGGATGAGTTTTAAAACAGAAATGTCCAAACAAACAATGTCTAAATGTTCAAATCAAAACGAAATGAAAGCAAAGCATGGATGTCAAAGTGTAAGTTCCCACTACGAAACGGTTAATGATCACTCAGAGCATGCCTGGAGATCGTTCGCGATCTCGCACATGTGTAAATGATTTAATTGCGTTAGTGGAAGCTTACAACTTGTTCATCGTTATTTCACTCAATTGATAACCAAACAGTGCCTTGATTCAGGGTCGCCTCTAGCTGATGTGGATGGTAGTCGCTCTGGTTCCGCCGCAAGAGCTCGCCTCCTTACATATTGAAGGAGCATACCGTTCCTGATATGCCCTTCCACCTCGTCCTTCAGGTGCCTACAATCATTAGTGTTATGACCGTTTAATTCATGGAATACACAAAACTTATCTGATTTCCTTTCGTCAGAGGTTGGATCCCTTCGCATTGGCCTACGATACGGAATCTGCTCTTTGGTATCCTGATAAATTCGTTCCAGGCTCTCATTCAGCTCAGTGTATGTGATGAATCGCGGCTCCCTCCGTTGCCGCTTTGATCTGTCTCCGTCATTCTCAATCTTTCTTTTACCTTTATCCTTGTCCGAGTCCCTTCTAGGAGGCTTTTCGTCTTTAAGTGCATAAACTTCTATCCCATCTCCTTCTTCTCTTTCTGCATTCGCATCTTCTAATCGTAAAAACTTTTCTGCCTCATGATAGAATTCTCCCAGATCCACAGGTGGATCCTTAGTTAATGAATTTTTGAACTCCGTTCCGTCTGCTATTCCGGACACAGCCGCCATCATAACCATGGATGGATCCGGTCGATCCACCGAAGCTGCTGCCGCATTGAACCGTGTCAGGAAACTTCTCAATGTTTCTCCAGCCTTCTGTTTTAAAGTTGCCAACGTCATCACATTCTTTTGTCTTGTAATGTGAACCCTGAATTGCCTCATAAATCTCTCAGTTAAATCATTCCATGTTTCGATGGATCCACTCTCCAGTTGCCTGAACCATAACGCCGCAATATCCACCAAGTACAATGGGAAGCACCGGGCCATAACCTCCTCTGATGCCCCCAGCACTTCCATATGCCTCATATATTTCGTCAGACTGACCGTGGGGTCCGTTCTCCCGTCATACATATCCAACGATGGTAATTTGAAATTCGGTGGGTTCCTAGCTTGCCTGATTGCTGAAGTAAAAGGACTCATATTAACATCCTCCAAATCTTTGTTAACCAAACCGCCTCTCAAAGCTCGCCTAACCATCTCTGCCAACCTGTCGTTGTCTCCAAGATGTAATCCTCGTTCACTACTTTCAACCTGCCCCCCGAGTTCACGAGGGAACTCCGGGATCTGCCCCCTTGAATGAGCGTTCACCCCTCTACTACTACCGGGTTGCGCAGATGCTTCTCTTTCTCTCTCCGAAACTGGATCAACGTTCTCCATGGGTGTGCCCCCTAATCCGGGTGCGACGCCGGATGGTCCTGCTTCGTTCTGGACTCCATTGGCTTCCCTATTCTGTGCTCCAAGCTGTCCTATCTGTTGAAATAAACTCTGAATCAGCTCCTCTTGCTTCTTCATCATAGTCTCCATCTCGTCCCTAGTGATGAAGATCGATGGTTGATTCGCTCCTGAGGAAGCCTCTTGACTTCCTTGTTGTTCGCTTCTCTCTGGCCTTGGCCTTCTACTCGATTGTCTCGTCATAATTTCTCAAATCTAAACTTTCAAATTTTCTCTGAATCAACTATCAATTGGTAGACCTTCTGAGTTCAGCTCTCAGTGAAAGCACCAAAATGTTTGCGCCAAAATTGGTCACAAACACCCAATACCGCGAAAGCGCCTGTTTACGTACTTAAATCGATAATAATCAACACAGAACTCAGCGACAATCAATATAGAATTCAGATCTAAGCAACAAATCACAATAATTCGCAGATAACAATCACAAACACAGGATTTATAGTGGTTCGGCGTTCGTGCCTACGTCCACTTTGAAGGTTTTCTCTTTATTGCTTTGCTTGATAGATCGATTACAATGAATTACAGTTGACAATAGCTTTGAAATCCGAATACAACGGTGATTATGATGGATAGAATGGAATCCGGCAGAGTCTTGGTGTTCAATGTCAGAAGTTCCTTGAAGATCCCCCTTTTTTGAAGGCTTCAGGGTGCTATTTATAGGCGTTGGAGGCCTAGATCTCGCTCAAACTTCGGGAGACTTCTTCTGGCACGTGAGTGGGCCCACACGACCGACCCCACCAAGTTTCGTCTCGATCTGACATCGATTCGAAGTGATTTTGAACCCATCAAGAAATGGTCCAATCGAGCTGAAACTTGGCAGGTACAATCTTTACCTTGTATGGAAGCTACTGTGAAAATTTCGTTGCATTTGGATCAGTGGTTTAGGAGATATGATCGGTTCGAAATGATGATTCTCGGTTGGCTGTTGAGTTCGAACCGATCACTTCGAAACCACGTACTTCGAATCGATCGGCTCACGTGGCTTCGTGATGAGGTGGCGCGTGTTTCTCGAATCGATCCGGTCTTCTCTCCGGGTTGAATGCTTCGTCTCCGTGAATTGTGCCGACTTCGTATCGATGGAGTGACTAGTTGACTCGATCGTTCCTGGTTTCAAGCGCGATCGATTCGAATCGAGGAGTTCCTATGGGTTCGAACCTGATCGATTCGAACTGGATCGGTTCGAAGTGACTTGGGTTCGAAGCTAGAGGGTTTTTAATGGATTCGAACATTCTTGTGAGGATGGATTCGAAGGTAGGAATGCAGGGTGGATACGAAGCTAGGCGAAGTCATGGGTTCGAAGGCAGGCCATTGTGATGGATTCGAGGGAGATGGAGTCGAAGCGGGCACTGGTTGATGGATTCAAACATGGCAAGCAGTGATGGATTCGAAGGAAGGATATTGGATGGGTTTGAACTCCATGGTTTCGAAGTAGATGGGTCCGAAGATGATGGTTTCGAAGTACGTCAACGTGATGGGTTCGAACCAGACAATGACTACCTTTCTCAAATTGAATCCATCATATCTTGAGCATACGAACTCGGATTGACTTGAAATTTTAAATGCGGACTTTTATGATCTTTCTTGTCGTGTCCTATCAATCGTGGCCCGTTCCGAACTCGGACAAAATTCATCGATATCCATAGCGAAGTGAAGTACAACCAATCTCTGCGACGAATTGTCTTTTGTTTTTGATCGATCCTTTGATATCACGGCTTTGCTAAAAAGCGGGATAACAGACGACATAAGCAATCGCAAGATAATGATGATATAAAGCCATAGTAGGTTAAAGTAACGAAGCCATAATGAATTGTTGAAAACCATAGAGTTATCACATTTTGAGGTCTACGTAGCTATTGCATATTAATAGCTTAAGACAGTTATCGCATAATGATAACGAAGGTAGTTAGTGCATGTTGATAAACATGGAAATTTATCACATAATGAAGACTATGGGTGCTGTCACATGTTGAAGTATACTCCCAAAATCGACACCCCAGCTAGCCATGTGGCATTCCCTGATTGGATGAGTTATGCCACATCATTGTGGAAAGTTAGAGAAGGATTCTGCAACATGTTATCCTAAACATGTGTCATGTTAGCAAATCATGAACATTCATTTTTACAAGTGTCGTGTGTCATCAATCTAAAGGTCCAGCTTCTCTATAAATAGGCATATGCCACCTAGAAAAGGGAAAATTCTAAATTATACTTCTCTCTCATTTTTTTCATTTTCTTATGCATTAAAACCTTGAAATTGGGAATTTAGTGGCCATTAGGTCAAATCAAAACCATGACTTCATAAACAAGGACTTGAACAAACTTTATTTGCATAGATTGCTTCATATAGACTTATGGCAAGCATACTTGAACAAGTGACTAGCCTTTCACAAGTATCGTTGATTTTCTTTGACTTAAGCACATAGATTATACCTAAATTTTAGCCTTTCATTTAATGGTACTTTCATTGAAAATCAAACACGGGAACAATTTATTGACCACTTATTGACCGTCAAATTCTTGCAAAATGGGAACATCAATCTAGAAATTTAATGTTCAAGTAGAAGTAGAAGCCGTGCATATACAGATCTTGAGGAAAATATAACCCCTCGGTTTGATATAGAGAATGTTGAAATGGGATAACCATCAACACAATAGAGGCCTCGGAAGAAGAAAATGAATTTAAAACTATGAAGAAACAACTTCATACTATGCATGAGCTAATTAGAATGTTCGCTGCTCAATAATCTTAAGAACATCTCAAAGACTAAAGGGAAATGATGAAGAAGAAGTAGAGTCCCCTCAAAGAAAAGTCAAACGTTAAAACTTAGAAAGTAAGAATGTTGAGAAAAGTACCCTAGGATCGCCAAAAGGGACAGTAATCACCCGATTCAATAGCCAAATAAATATACGAGATCTCCCCTTGTACGGCCTGCTAGCTCAGCTTCCTGGAAGGAATATAAACCGGAGCAAAGGGATTATAAAGATGATGAAACATACTTGAAAGACTTAGCTAATAAAGTGGTAAAAGATTTGGTGGACTTAAAAGGGTAAAATGATGGACTTTAAAGTGAATAATAACCATACGGGAGTCCCATTCACTGAGGAAATTATGGTGGTCCTATTGGCTTCATACGTCAAATTCCTTTAATCAAATATGGTGGTACAACCGATCCAAATGACCACTTATTGGCTTTTGAAAGCCAATGGATCTATATGATTCCACTTATTGGCTTTTGCAAGATTCCCTAGGAGCTGTTAGGTGCAGACTCTTCCCAACCACTTTCTTTGAATAGCTTTGAATTGGTACCGACTTTACCATGAAAAGACAGTTTACTCATTTGAACAGTTTGTTTATGAATTCTCAACGTAGTTCTGCACTTCAAAAGAGCAAACCATTGATGCAACTGTATTAGCCAATATAAAGTAAAGACTAGGGGGTTGTTTAGAGATTATTTGAAAAGATTTATGACTGAAGCTTACACGGAAGAAAGAGTAAGTGATAGGGAGAATTTAATAGCTATAAAACCTAGATTAATTGAGAACACCCATTTTAGGAAGGAACTCTATACTTATAGATGTAAGGACTTGCAAGATTTCCACTTCCAAGTGGACAAGTTTGTCTAAATGGATGACATCTTCCATGATAATAAAAAGCGAAGAGAAAGAGGAAGCTTTATAGTTACAATTAAAATAGGAAATGAGATGAATTTTCGATGAATTTTTTATTGAGTTTAAATCAACTTATTTCTTATGTATATGTTGCGACTAAAGATGAAATCAAGTACCCTACATCACTCATGTTTAAGATAAACTAGAAAATAAATAACTGGGAGATTTTTGTGCCTTCCAGAATTTAAATGAGCATAAGACGAAAGATTGCTGTGTTCTGGTGGGAATCATTCAAAATATGATTAGAAGGAGACACACAAAGAATTTGTCAAGAATGATCAGAAATTTTCTCGTAACTAGAAACCTCTAGTTAATAATATCAATGTCTTAGAAAATAAACATCCATAAGATCTCCTGCAACCAATCAATCATATCGTGTGATCCATGGTGGAACCCATACTGTGGGGATGAGCAAAGGCATGAGAAACCGATATATATATATATATAGATATATATATATATATATATATATATATATATATGAAAGGCAAAGGAAGGGATCTATTCAATAAGTGAAGAACTTCGAGCAATGAATCAAAAATTTTTTGCCCAACTTTTAGATTTGATTATACCTCTGAAGGAATAGAAGGGAGTTAGGCATCCAAATAATGATCCACTTATGATAACAGTGCAAATTGGACTTTCACTAGTGTCTAAGATAATGATACTAGAATTGCAGTAAATTTCATTTTAAAAAGTGCCGGAAGAAAAGCTTGAACCTAGTCTAAAGTCTGTCTTCAGATTCAATAATAATGGCTCAATCTCGATTCAGCAAATCAAGTTATATTTTCGAATTGGGTCCCACTTTATGCCAGGACTTTCAAAATTCTGTTTGCGGTAATGGATCCACTACTTTATTATAATGTATTCTTCACACGGTCTGCACCAGATGAGATTGATGCATTTGTGTCCCCAAACATTTGCTTGTGAAATTCCTTTCTAAGGAAGGATGAAGAATAGTGCGTGGGGAACAATTAGCTCCCATGAATATATTCTGCTACATTTGGATAATATAATAAAGCGACGGATCTTATTATGGGCCTGCATATAATAAACTAAGTAGAATTAAAAGTCTTAAGCCCTTACATATAAGTCCTCAAGAGCTGGCATCTAAGGCAGAAAAATAGAGCCTTTTGATGAAAAAGCAACAAATGCCAAACAAAAGGATCAAATTGATAAGTAGAAAAGGGAAGGGGTTAAATCAAGTCAACCAAGTTGAGAACCCTAGAGGAACTTTAGAGGAGATGGTACTAGATATTGATTCTAGACAAAATCAAGAAAACACATAGTCCATGGAAGATTTGGAAAAGTGAGTCTAGATCATCAAGATTCTATTAAGGTAGTAAAGGTAAAGAAAAAGTTATATAACGGTGTGACAGAGGAACCGATTTCATTTCTACAATCAAGTAAAGATGTTTTCGCTAGGACCAACAGCGATATAAAAGCCCACAATAATGTGTCATGCACTTAATATTGACCCGAAGTTTACTCCCATAAGGCAAATGAAAAGGTAGTTAGACAAAGTCCATACAATGGCACTGCAAGAAAAGTAAAAAGCTATTGGAAAATAGATTCATTAGAGAAGTGTTTTATCCAAAATGGCCAGCGAACCCAATGTTGGTCAAAAAGTCAAACGGGAAGTGGAGAAAATGTATTGATTATACAGGTTTAAATAAGGCGTGTCCAAACGATTATTATTCACTTTTTAGAATTGATCAACTAGTTGATGCCAAGCTGTTTCCCTTTGTGGATGCATACTCAAGATACAATCTGATTCCTATGTTCAAACCTGATGAGGAACATACAAGTTTTCCGACTGACTAGGGAATTTATTTATTATTACAAAGTGATGTCATTCAAACTAAAAAACGCAGGATCCATTTATTAATGATTAGTGAATAGAATGTTTAAAAACCAAATTGGAAATAGCGTGAAAGTACATATGGACGATATGATGGTAAAGTCTAACTAAAAAACTGGTCATGTTGGATATTTGAATGAAATGTTCGAAGTGTTGAGAAAATGCAAAATGAAGTTAAATCCACAAAAGTGTTCCTCGTGATTCAATATGGGAAATTCTTGGGTTACATTGTAAGCGCGCAAGGAATAGAGGCTAACCCGATCAAATCAAACCAATTAGGAATATGACAGAATCAAAGATGAGTAAGGAAGTAATGTGATTAAGTGGATGAGTCATCACACTCAATCGACTTATATCAAGGGCGACTGATAAATGCATCCCTTTCTTCGATGTGATTAGGAAGCGAAAAACCTTTGAATGGACAGAAGTATGCCGAAAAGTCTTTCAAGAGCTAAACGATCATATGGAAAAACCATCGATGCTTTCTAGCACCATAAAGAAAACTTATTCTTGTGCATGGAAATATTAGAATATGCAATTAGTTTAGTTTTTATAAGAGAAGAAAATGGAGTTCAATCTAGGTATATTAAATAAGCGTGAGATTAAAGGATGTTAAAGTTAGATATATGGTTATAGAAAAGCTGGATTAGTGCTTGGTGTTATCAACATGAGAGTTAAGATTAATTCTAAGCATACACCATCAAAGTTCTGACTAATTATCCACTAAAGCAAATCTTTAGAAAACCTGATACATCGGCAACATCGATAATATGAGGGATGGCGGTAAACCACGACATTAAATATTTACCCTACGTATCAACCAAAGGGCAAGCATTGCTCCATTTTTGTAGCATAATGTACATAATTCATTAAAGAGTAGTACAAAAAGAAAAGAAGCTCGATCTGAGTTGGCAACTGTATGTTGATGGCGCTTAAAATGAAAAGGGAGCTAAAGCCGATTATGTGATAACTGCACCCAATGGGCATACGTTGCATTATGAAATTGTAACGACCCGTATAAATTCGATGTTTAAAACGGATTAAAGTAATAAGATTTTAATTTAAATTTAGAAAGAAATAAAAATCTTATTTATTTATATGAAAGCGAATGTCGAAATTTGATGTATCAAGGGTAATTAAAATTTACAAATTAAATTATATATTGCAATTTATTTGTAATAGTGGAAATTGTTGCATTTGGATATAAAGTTAAAATAAGTAAATTAAGGCAAGTATTGGATTTATCAATGAAATAAAATATTGATTTATGGAAATTGAATGTAAATGGGGGCAATAAAGTAATGTAGGACAATAAATAATTTATTTAGTACAATCCCTTTTATTCGTAAACTGTTGTAAGGAGGTTAATTAATTGAAATATGAAAATTAGGAAATAGATTCAAATTGTATGTTAGACAATAAATTGCAATAATTAAAGTTAGTAATTAATGGATTAAATGGAATTGGATTTCGAATCTTAATTTGTATGGGTGCATATATATATATATATATAATGGAATATAAAAGGGTAAAATAATCATATACAAGTATATTAAAGGTTATAATAGTGGGTTACTAGTAAATTCACTCATTTACCAATAAAGATAATTAGGTGTGCCTTGCTGATAATTAATAACATAACGGAAAGGAGTAAATGTATTCATTAGAATATTAATTGAAATTGGATAGGGATTTTAAGTAACAAGGTTAATGCGAGGTAAGTTATGCTAAATTTAGGTTAATAATAATGAATAGTAATTAATTAAAATTTTGTAACATATATCATAAATTACCTGTTTACTTGTTAATGGAATTAGAATGTGTAATGAGTAATAATAAGATAAAGGAATGTTACACCAACGGAAAATGAAATAACGTTCATTTAAAACGTGAGTAATTATAGGATCGTATTTATTATGAGCGTTACTTTAATAATTTGGATTAATTGAGAAATTTATACGAGAAATATGTAAAGTAATAACTAAAAAGGAAATACGTTATAAATTGATTTTAACCTAACCTTAAGTGTAAGCTAAAAGGATGAAATTGAATCCAATTTTTTTATTTGAAACTTATTAAAATAAATGGGATTAAATTTATAATAAAGGGGTTATTTTAAGAAATTGAAATAAATTCTATAGTGAGGGAATTTAGGTACTTTAAATTGAAACGGGAATTGACTTTTAGAATTATAATTTAATAAGTAAATCAAGATGATGAAATTCATGAATTATAGAATTTGAATTTTATCGTCAGTTAATTTATTAAATTTATAATAGTTGGATTTATTACAAATGAATAAAAATAAAATATGTAATTATTATGTTAATTTAAAAATTAAGTTGAAAACAGGAAATATTTATGCGATAATTTTTAAATCCAATGGTAAACCCTTATATTTGAAATATATGAATGGAATAATCATTGTTTCCTTTAATTTAATAGAATTATTAGAAAGTTAATTTAAAATTTTGAATTTAACGAAGTTGAGAATTTATATTTAAATTTATAAATGAATCATCTAAATTTACATTTTTAATTTGTTTAAAATCATTGTAAATGATTGGGGAATCATAAGTGATAAAAATTTCCAATTCTAAAACTGAAAAAAAAAATGGATTTATTTACTAATTATTAAATTATTTAATTAATAGGAAAATAGCCATTTTGGCCACGGATTCAGATTTCGATGAAACCAGTTTCATCGGATCTGTAACAGTGAGTTATAATAGTGTTTTAAGTTTCGTAGCGATCGGACTTGTCGTTTGATCGTACGGACTCGAAACGCCTTGAAATTTATGCATTTGAAATCAATTTGAAAATATTATTTTTAACATAACTTCTTCATACAATAGAATTTGGGCTTGAAACTTCTTCCATCGCGTTTAAAATATTTAAAAATATTTATTTTGGTATATGGGATGATTCATTTTCGTTCCGGAGCCGAAACGGACTTTTCAGGGGCATTTTGTCATTCAAACAGATTGACTTGAACAGTAACCAATGAAAATGATGGAACCGGGCTTCGAAACCAGTACCATTGCGTTCAGAAGGCCTTTTTATGTTAGGATCGCCTGTCAGCACGCTTAAATTGGACTCTGGCCCGTTTTTAACGTTAAACTCTATAAATACGCACGCAAACCGAGACAATTTTATTATTATTTTATTTCAGAAACCCTAATTCTATGCCATGGCCGCCACTTATTCAATGGCCAGAAATTTCTTATTTTCTTTCCTCAATATCTTTCAATCCGTTCAACGAAATCGAAAAATTCCAAAAGCAAAGTTGTAGATCACGGCGAGCTCTTCAAATCCATTTGGTTGATATATGCTATTGGACCACGGATTCGCCAGAATCTGACTTGGAAGTATGGACGTATTTTCTTGGATTGCATGCAAACGGTAGCGAGTGGTGATGTGAAACTTGGTCCGTAGGTGGCTCTCAAGGTGGCGCACACACTAGTAGTCGCTGATCGAACTCCATATATCTCGAGTTGCGTGCGTACGGAAGAAAGTGGCACATGCGTGATGGGTTAGCAGGTTCGTGGATAAGGAAGAAGAGGATGGTACGTTATATTTTTTATGTATTAATTAATTATGTTATATTAAAATTTAAATCTTTTAACTCGAATAACTTTTGCATACGAGCTCGGATTGACGCGCTGTTTTCTCCGTTGCGTTCGTATCGAAATTCCAGACATTTTGACGCCGGTTTGGACGAATTTAGAGACTGTCGAATTAAAATCAAATTTAAATCGGATTTAAATTCGATTTAAATTCAAAAGGTGAGAGTTTAACCCACTCACAACTTCTTAAATTTCTTATGTTTATTAAATTGACTTAAGATATGAGTAGAAATTTATTTATGACTGTTTGGCGTGTTTTATTCATCTTCTCATTTAAATCGCATTTATTTAATTTAACTGTTAATTAATTTTATTATTGCATATAATTTGACAGTTAAAATTTATTTATTTACATGTAAATTGCTAGTTAAACAGTTATTAAATTTATTATTGAATATAAACTGTAAGTTAATACCTGTTATTTATTATCTGTTATATTTTATATGCTCTATATTGATGATTGGTTAAATTGATGATGATTGAAATAAATTGGTTGATGATTGATATTGGGTGAATGGATGATGTGTTCTATATTATATAAACTGCAAGTTATTATGCATTTTCATTTCATTCGGGATTGCAGTTTGAAATGATAAACAACCGCATTTTTATTTTTAAATTGCGGATTGAAATGATAAATATCCGTATCACTTGACCATAGGACAGAAAATTATATACAGGCACCGCGGTATATATATAAAATTATTTTTGAAATGATTTTTTTTATGGTTTGGATATAGTACGGTTTGATAAATATTAAATTTGGTTATGATATAAATATATTATATATATACATATATAGTTAAATTGTTGAATTTAAGCTATGTATAAATCTGTTAAATAAAATGAATAAGTTGAAAAATGAAATCTGATAATTTATATTACATGATTAAGTACAGGTTTAATATATATATATGTATATATATATATATATATATATATATATATATAGAGTTTTAAATGATTCAAATCAATTAAAATTGAAAGATAAATTGGAAATTTAATTGGAATTGAGCTTATTTGAAATTTTAACTCCATAAGTTGAGGTTAACTTATTAAAATTGGAAATTTAAGGTATGATATTTATAACTGGATTTATTGAATAATTCTAGTATAAATAAATGGAAGGAAATAATTAGTGTTAATAAATTTAGTTTATTTTAAATGGTTATGGATTTATCATGTAAACCTTTCAAACTAAATAATAGGAAAATGAATTGTTGATTTGAAATTCCCAACCTTAGTTTTGAAATTCATTAAATACTCAAAGTTTGAGAATATTGAAATCGAAGTGTTTTATTCAAACTTAAAGTGAATCTAAAAGGTATGGGTTTAGACTGAATTTAAAGTGAATAAAAATTTGTGAAGGTGTGGAAATTGTTTACTTTTAAAGAAATTTTAAACTCAAACTATTTTATTCTATATACCGTTTGAATATCCAAACCATTCAAGTTTCAGAAGTTATGGTTTTAAAGCTATGAATTTCGCAGTATTATGTTTTGAAAGCTATAATTCAAATGTTCCAGATATTATAAATTTTAAGCAGTATGATTTTGGAAAAAGAAATATATTTGAAATAAAAATGATATTATTGATTTGGGTTTTATAAAAATAATATCGAAATGAGTTGTTTTCGAAATGGGAATGATATCGTATTTATGGGTTTTGAAATGGATAATTATTTTCTAGTTCTAAAGTATAAACTATTTTAAAGACCGCGGTGTTATAATAACGTTTGGTTGTTGAACAGACCGGGATCGGAAGTTGTCATACTCTCTGCCAACCCCGAAAACAACTTTAACAACCGTGTACGTGGTGGAGATTCTAGAATGAAGTAGGATGGTGGTGGCGTTTCCTTTAAGTTAAATACATGGACCCGACTCCCGTGAGTTGGCATAAGGTGGCTAAAATAGGAGCGATCGACGGGTTAATAAGGTAGCATCTTTGATCGGGCACATCCCTTCGATATTATACTTTGACTTTGGATTGATTCGGTGGCCACTTTTGATTTTATTTGGGGGTGTGGCTCGAGGTGGGCGGTAGCTGCGCGCTACGCGTTACCACCGATCCGGAAGCGTAATTGGTATATCTACCCTGGCATTGCCTAGTTGTGCCGTGTCACCTACCCTATCGCGCCTTGTACGAGTTTCTATTTGTGTCGTACCTATGGAGTATCCTCTGGTAGCCTCCCGATCAGGAGGTATTACGGTACTGTATAGACTATTGGCATTATTTGTGTTAACAGCTATATGGGTAACCCCTTAACGCTATTAAAAAGTAAGTTTATTTTACAAATAGACACTATTGTAATAGTGCAATATACTATATAGTAAATAGTTTAATGGATCCTTAAGAGATGTAAATCCCGAGCATCTCTTGAGTTACTGCACTCATATTTATTTCTGTTAATTTAACTCACATAAGATCTTTTAGTTCTGACTCGAGTGTTTTTGTCTTTTCAAATTTGCTCTGGTCAGTCCGAGCATTTCAGGATCGAAGACTTTAGCTCTGGAGGACGAAGTCGAAGATTTCTATTATTATTATTATATTCCACTACACTCATATTGTTCCGCTGCATTGATATATGGTATGTGTAACTCTGATATATGTTGTATAAGTATAATCGAATATTTTTAAACAGCTTTATAAACTGTATATTTGATTATTATATTTTATCCTTCCGCTGTGAGATTCTGTTTTGTTTTATTTCTTTCTCGTTTTTTTATTTACCCCATAACAATCCGCCCTTCCGAACGGTTTGAATTGGCACGTGTGTCGATTTAAAGCGTGCGAAAAGGCTGGACGTTACAGAAATGAAGTTTGGATTTTATGCAACCAATAACATGGTTGAAAATGAATCTATGATAGCTAGGCTGACTTTGGCTCAATACTTGAAAACCCCAAAGGTTGAGATATTTAGTGATTCATAATTAATGGTAAACTAATTGAAAAATATATATCAAACCAAAGATACTGGACTAGCTCAATATGTGAAGAAGATCCATGAAATGTTAGTTTACTTTGAAGATTTCTCTATTCATCAACTGATAAGGAAAAGAATGCACAAGCAGACTCCTTGGAAAAACTAGCAACTCACGAGAAGGGCCAGAAGTCAAATCATTTCTGTTAGGTTCTAGCAAAATCTTAGTATTGAATTTGAGAAGGAAGAACCAAATAGTGAAGCTTTGATTTTAACTCGTTCAAAAGCCCAAGAACACACTATAGCAATAAAAATCTTCAAGAAATAGCGATCATGAAGAAACTTCCAAAAGAATGAGAATGAATGTTTATGAGGATCAATATGCTAATAGTTGGACGACACTCGTTATTGAGTATCTAGAAAAGGAGTACTGCCTAAAGGAACGAACGAGCTATGGAAATTGAGATATCGAGCCCCTCGTGTACCATAATCAAAAGGATATTATATAGAAAAGGATATTATGCACCTTATTTATAATGCATCACCCCAAAAATAGGAGTAATGTTGTTAAAGGAATCCCATGAAGGATTCTATGGTGATCACTCTAATAGGGTAAAATAGCAAAGAAATTAGTGAGATAAGGATATTATTGGCCTCGCGTTACTGAAGATGCGTTAACCTATGCAAAAAGTGTGAAAAATTCCAAAAGTTCACTAGAATTTTTTGTTTACCTCTGAATGAATTAACTCCCATCGCAAACCCATGGCCTTCTGATGTATGGGTATCGATTTGAGAGGACCTCTCCTAGTTTTAGGAAGAAAGGCTAAGTTTAACATAGTAGCAATAGATTACTTTGCTAAGTGGGTAGAAGTAAAACAGTTACTACGTATCACTACTGGAAAAGTTTGAAACTTGCTATCAAAAATAAACTTACCCAATTCGGACTCTCGAACAAAATCATTTTTTATTGAAATCCAATTCAAGAGCGAAAAATTCATCTACTTTTGTGATTAAAATGATATACAAAAAGCTTTTTATCAGCAGTTCACCCAAAAGCTAATGGAGTCGTGGAGGCAGCAAATAAGACCACGAATAACATTTTACACAAATGACTAGGCAACGCAAAATGAAACTGGGTAAAGGAACTTCCCATAATCTTATGGTTATGTAGAACCACCACTAGGACAACCAATGGACATACCTTATATTCTCTAACATATGGACTTTGGGCAATGCCACCTGTCGATGTTGAAGTCCCTTCATGTTGAAGAATTGCACACCCCTATGAACCAAACCAAGAACTAAAGAAAGTGTAACATAGTCTAATTAACGAACCGAGTCCTAGCTGCCTTTTGGGCAGCTAGTTACCAACAAAGGATTTCCAAATATTACAGTTTAAAAGTAAAGGGCGCTCAAGAAAGGAGATATAGTACTAAGGAGGGTAATAGCAAACGCAAAGGATCCAACAGATGACCCGGTAGGTCTAAATTAGGAAGGCATGTTGGTTATTTATGAAGTAATCCCACCAGTAACTTATCGATTAAGCTGACCAATTAGAAATGTGATAGCAAGAACATTGAGTGTCGAACATTTATGAATGTATCACAATGTTGGATTAATAAAGTGGATTACCAAAGGATTCTATTCAAATGACAACCCTTAGAATGAGATGTATTATGCTCAATAAACTCCTAACTTGACAATGTCAACGATATTTAATCAGCAGAAGCACAACTCAGATCCAAAAATAGGCAATGAAGCATTTGATTTGGTCTCAGGGCTCGATCAAAGCACTCATCCAAAAGGAGATGGCCAATTAAGTCTTTGGTCTTGCCTTAGGGCTTGGCCAAAGTACCATCCAAGAGAGACGGTTCAATAAATCCTTTGATTCATCCTTAAGGGCCGGCCAAAGCACCCATCCAAAGAGTGATGGTTAATTAAGCCTTTGATCCCACCTCAGGGCCCAAAAGAAGCATCCATACAAGGGAGATGGTCAATAAAGCCTCTGGTGTTGCCTTAGGGCCTGGCCAAGGGGTGATGGTTAATTAAGCTTTGGTCTTACATCAGGGCCCAGCCAAAGCACCATCGAAAGAGTGACGGTCATTTAAGCCATTGGTCCTCAGGGCCTGACCAAAGCACCCATGCAAGGAAGATGGCCAAAAAATCCTTTGGTCTCGTCTCAAGGTCCGGTCAAAGCACTCATCCAAAGAGTGATGGTCAAGTAAGCCTTTGGTTCCGCCTCAAGGCCTGACCAAAATACCCATCCAAAGGATATGTCAATAAAGCCTTTGGTCCCTTCTAAAGGTCAGCTAAAGCACCTATCCAAAGAGTGGTGGTCGATTAAGCCTTTGGTCTTGCATCAAGGGCCGACCAAAGCACATATCCAATGATGATGGTCAATAAAGCCTTTAGTCCCAACATCTATCAAAAGAGTGATGGTCAATTAGGCCTGTGGTGATCAAATAAAGACTTTAAAGGTAACTATTCAATGAAGAACAATCAGCTAAACTCTTAATTTAATGAACAACTAGGCTAATATGAGAAATCTCCCAAGAGATAGGGCATAGATAACAAAAGAATCATCAAAAAGCCGACCAAAGCCTCAATTAAGGGACAAGCAAAAGTAAAGAACTCTCCCATAAGACTATGGGAAAATCTACGCCTTACAATAAAATTAATTGTTTCTGATGAGATACAATAAAATTAATTGTTTCTGATGAGAATCGTTTTCAAAAGGCTTTAAAAGGATTTTTGTACTTCCATAAATCAATTTTTGAAAAACAACGCTTTAATGAATAAGTACTCTTATATCAAATGATTTCTAAGTTAAGTTATAAGGACCTTTCATATTTCACCAGAAAGAACATTTCCAATAAATCTAGGAGAATTATGTTACATCCCAAAATTTTCGCTAAAAAGGATTGCAAAGAACTCCAAAAATAATTTGTAGGAAAACTTATAGGAGAACAAGCAATCAATGATGAAAAGCATGATAACGAGAAATGATAACTTGTAAGGAGAATAAGTAAAACAAAAACAAAAGTTTAATTAAGCTAAAGCATAAAGAAACTTCTTATAGGGGGAGGGCAAGTATTACTCCCTAAATTTCCATGGATAAATAAAGTGTGAAGCAATCAAAAGTTGGTAGCAATGAGTCATCACAAATTGAAGCAACTGAGCTATTAAAAGTTGAAATAGATAAGGTTATCGTAATTAAACACCATGCTGCTATCGAAAGTTGATATAAACAAAGCTATTGTATGATGAGGTAAAAATAAAATCTATAGCAAGTTAAAAGCCATCGTATGTTGAAGGCTATCATAAGATAAAAGCTATCACAAATTGGCATTATACAGCTATCGGAAGTTGAAAGCCAAGTTATCATATGCTAATAACATGTACATGTTATGAAGATTATCACATGACGAAGAGTTGTCATAAGTAGATAAAGGAGGAAGCCATCGCGTGTTGATGATTCAATGAAGCTATCATTAGATGATGCTAATATAAAGCAATAGCGAGCTAAAGTAATGAAGCAATAATGAATTGTTGAAAATCATAAAGCAATGCATCTTGAAGTCTACATATCCATCGCATGATGAAGATCATAAAGTTATTACATATTGAGGTTTACATTGTTATCGCATGTCGCTATCACATAATGGTAACTAGGAGAACTATCATATGTTGATAACCATGAATAGTTATCGCATAATAAAGACTAAGGGAACCATCACATATTGAAAACTAGGGCCATTGTATGTTGAAGAATACACCCAAAATAAACATCTCGGCTAGCCACATGGCATTCTTTAATTGGAATAACAAAGCCATGTTATCATGGAGAAGGTAGGGAAGGATTGTACCACATCTCAACTCAAAAATGTGTCGCTTTAGAAAATCATGACCATTTATTTTTTTAAGTGACGGGTGTCATGAATCTAAAGGTTCAGGTTCTTTATAAGTAGGCATGCACCCCCTACTAAGGGGCCATTAATAAATTGTATTTTTCTCTTATTTTTTGTTTTATATGAAAAGGCTTGAAATTAGGGCTTCAATGGCCATCAGGTCAAATAAAGATCATGACTTTGTAAACAGATCTTGAATAAACTCCTATTTGCATAGTTGGCTTTATACATACTTAAGCCAAGCACACTTGACTAAGTGACTTGCCTTACTCAAGTATCATGGATTCTCCTCGACTTAAGCATATAGATTGTAACCAAATTTTAGCCTAATATTTTTCAATGATATATTTATGTTGCGTGCATCACACGTATCGAAGTATTGGTGTAAAATTAAAAAAATTGTTCATTTAGACAATGCACAAGGGTGTTGATGAGATTTTGCGAGGATTGAATCTTAAATGTGGTATTAAATTTATTCATCAACTACATGAAACTAGTGCATACCCATGCTATACACAGGAAGTACATAATAAATATATTGATTTAAAAGATACCATTTCAATATAATCAGTCAAAAGTAAACCAACTACTTAGAACAAAACTTTTTTCACTTTTATAAAAGCTAGTTTACATTTTTAGATGCATACGTAATTTAACATAATATAGAACGACATTAAAGTTCATTACATACTAAAAAGGAAATTTCATCCAACTGTATCAATGTACAATAGCAGTAGCCTTCATATTCCTTCTATGAATGCTTATGATCTGAGCAATATTATTTAAGAGAAACAAATATAGGCACCAAAAATTATATATAATTTAACTATGAAAATTCACCACTACACGTTTCTTGCTTAAAAGATAATAAATTCAACCAATATCCAATGACAAAAAATTTCATAATTTCATTCTAACACATAATACATACTAGCATTGTTCACGTCGACTAAAGTTATATGAACTAAAAAATAGCCGAACGAATTTCGAAATAAAAATAACCGCAAGCGCACGACGTACACTTGTAGTACGTGGCGAATATGGGTCGATCCGTAGGGAATTGTTGATTTAAATCTCTTATTCAATCAAATCAACCAAAGTAGAAATGAAAATTAAGCTAGAGAATTAGAGAATTAACTAACTAACTAAAAGAAAAGAGAAGCAAATATAAGAGTAAAATGACAATGTAGAGAATAAATCCACTCTCTAGATCATGTAGTTCAACACATATAAAATCATGATCTCTCTTTTATAGTCATTAGTGCTTTAATTGAAGTATTTATCATAAGTATGACATATTTGTGATATTGATTAGCCAACATAAGCCATCAAACTATAACACACCCCTTAAATCACGAACAAACTTTCATGAAACTTTACAATGAAAATGAAAATGAAATCTATCTTAAGTATGGCCTATTAACTATTGATTAGAAATATAGACCATCAAATTTGAATTTCAAATCACTTTCTTATGCCATAATCATATTTTAATGAAGAGGCATTTGTGTTAGTGATTGTTTAAGCATAGCCTATTTGGTGTCAACAATATAGGCTACCAAATTCAAAGTAAGAACACAAATAAAACACTTCATTGATCATCATTAAGCACAAAAAGAGAGCATGAATTAACAAATAGTTGAAGCTGCATAATTAGAGAGCTTCATTACTCCTAAATTAAAGGGGTTAAGCCTCTCACATTTGTCATTTGATTAACAAATGTAGCTAGCAACATGAAAGCAAAAAGAAAGAAAAACGAAAGCTAATGGAAAAGATAAACTAATTAACAAGAATTAAAACTAATATACTTTGCATGAATGTAAATCTACACTACCAACATTAAAGTAAATGAACAAGGAAAGTAAAATGGACAAGTAATTAAATTGCATAAGAAAAAGAAAGTTACATGAAAATAAAAGGAAATGGCTAAGTAGCCATGAAAAGAAAGAAGAGAGCTTGATTTATTTTTGAGCCTAAACTAAAACTAAGAGAGACTAAGTAAGAAGAGGGTTACATGAAACATAAGGGGTATATATACATGTGTTAAACCCTAATTCACATTTTTGGGGAACGTTCAAAATACCCTTGAGAAAGTGTGGAGGCCAAGTAATCATTAGCTTCTACTAATCATCATTTGAGTGTACATGAAGCCATAAACTCCATAAGCATGTGTGTTAGCCTCTAATTGAAAATCAACGTAAGTGGGTGGGGTCCTCCATGTTCTTCACTTTGAATTATTTCCGTCTTCATTCTTTCGCATCTTCTTTGTGCATGCATATTTCATCATAAAACCACGTGTAAAATTCATTAAATTTCCTACGAAACAACATAGAAAATTCCAAGTAAATTTTCACAATTAATAAATGCACAAAAATGACCATTTTACCCCTGTATGAAGATGGATACGTGACACTTTGAAAATAATTTGAATTTTGGTTTAAACAAGTTAAAATACCTAATATGATCATTTATTCAATTTAAATAGATTAAATATGGTTATAAAAATATGCATATTTACGTGCACATCGTCCTTCTTCTTTATCATTATCTTTCTTGATCTAACTTAGCCATCTTTGTGTTTTCTAGCTTTTATTTATTTTGTTATCTTGTATTTTTCATTATGATCATATTTTTTTTGAGGGAGATGATTGTGCAGGGTAGAGCAACACAATCGACAATATATAACGTCATAGCATATGTAAAGTTTCGGTCAACTGGCTAGATCGGTTGCCACAAACACAGGAGGTGATATAAAAATATCGAGTACTTAGGAACAAAATAGCAAAAGAGCCTAAACTATAATAACAAAAAATAAAATACAAGGCAGGAAGGCACCACTATCTAGTGCATAGGTCAAAAAACAGTCATAACAAAAAACAGTAGCATCAGAAAGACAAGAAAAATCAATGAACATGCTCTGGATAGGAGACATCAGCATAAAGGCAAGACGAAGGACCTATTCTACTCATAAGAGGAGCTTCATAACGTCCTACAAATTTGTTGTCAAAGAAAGCAACACCAATCCTTATGCGAAGGGAAGGAGGAGGACCTCCACTTGTCCAAAGGGAGAAAAAGGAAGCAATCTTTTACAAATGTGCATGAAGCTTTAATGGTCTTTTAGCATGTGCATTAGCTCCTAATTGAAAATCAAGGTAAGTGGGTGGAGTCCTCCATGTTCTTCACTTTGAATTATTTCCATCTTCACTCTTTTGTATCTTCTTTGTGCATGCATATTCCTTCATGAAACCACTTGTAATTAAGTTTAATTTCCTACAAAATAATATAGAAATTTCCAATTAAATTTTCTCAATTTAATATATACACAAAAATGACCATGTTGCCCTTGGATGAAGATGAATATGTGACAATTCAAATAATTTGAATTTTGGTTTAAACAGGTTAAAATACCCAATACGATCATCTATTCAATTTAAATAGATTAAATATGGTGGTAAATATATGCACATTTACGTGCACATCAAATACCCCCACACTTATCTTTTTATTCGTCCTCGAATAAAGAAAAACGAAGATAAATCCATTTTCGTAGGGAGCACGATTTCATTGAGCGTATACAACAAGCTGTTAAACCTCTGGATGTCCCTGGTAGGATGAGTGTTGTCTCATGAGGGTTTTCAGCGGATACTACCCACAAAATCCAAATGCAAGGTGAAAATATTTACAAAATGCAAGATTATTTACAAAGAGATGAATGCAAGTTTTTGAAAGTATTTACAAATGAAGGATTTATTTTCAAATTAACACGAATAAGTTAAATATAGGTTTTGATCATTATCTTGAAAATTTAAGTCGTTTACTCGTCAAAGTTTCCAATAAAAACAAAGTTATCATAACAAATAGACTATAGTTTAACTCGTTTCAGTTGATAACAAAGTGTGACTATGAAATGGATCCTTAGTTGATTATTAAAGTTTATCAAGGTGGAATATTCATTTCTTCTCAATAATAAGTCAAATCAAATAAGTTAAAATAGTGCTTTGATTTCATTTACTTACACTCTCTAATTTTTTTGAAAATTTTATTGATATTTACAATATTTACGTATGTCTAACTCAGATAAATTGAGGCCAGATATATTACCCATGCACTGCCTTGCGGACTTATGTGAGGGGAATACAGAGGGTGGCGAGCGAACACACTAGTGTGAACACCTATTGACTGTAGACGTTATTAAAAAGAATTTTTATATTTACACCTAGCTAAGATAAACGGAGGCTAGATATACCGATCGTGCACTGCCTTCGGGCTTATATAAGAAAGGTACAGAGCATGGCGAGTGTACACGCAAGGTGTACACCTGTCGACCGTAGGTGTTAATAGAAAATATTTACATATATACAAATGTTTTGTTTTTTTATATGTTTTTTTTTCAATTTTTTTCGAAAGATAGAGAGTATTGCAAAATAATCTTAGCACCACTTAACTTGGAAGACAAAAGAAATGTTACATCCTTTACTTTAAATCAACCACTTTTTTTAAAAAAGATTTTCGGTTAGGATATATTTCATAATTTCACGTATGAACCTTCCTATATATTAGTTAAACTATCGTTATTTGTAATCATACTTCATTTTATTTTTGTTAAGACAATTTTTTTTTCAATAATTTCAAATTAATAAACCAAAACCATATATTTATCCTATAATGTTTCTTTAAAAATAAATCAAAATGCTTAAAAAAATTGTTTTTTTTCATTTGTTTTTTTTTGTGTTTTTTTTTAGATTTCGAAAAGAAGAATTAAAATAAACCATGAAAAATTGAAAATGATGATAAGTCTACCCCCCCACACTTGATTTTGACTGTGTCCCTATAGTCAACCCAAGTGGAAGGAGAAAAATAAAACAAAAATAAAAAATGACCTATATTTACATGAAAACAAAAGGATTATTATTTACAAGAGTTCAGAAAATATGCTGTTAAAGAGTAAATGAACCGGTCTTCCAAAAACCGATTTATTTCTCTCGTCAAGTATACGAGACTCAGCTTAAGCTCAGAAAACCAAACTAAAAGATTTCAAAATTGAAAGTAGATTTGGATAAATGAATGTCCTTTTATTAAAAATCATACGAGTTGTTTTATTTTCAATGATTTTTGGGATTGACAAAACAATTGATTGAAATTCAAGTTTATTTTCACCAATTTGAAATTCAAGCTTATCATTGAAAACTTCTTCATAATTACCGATCCAAAATCAAAATAGCAATTTAACTCCTCCCCTTGAGAATTTAACAACTCATTTTAAAAAATTCCCAAGAAATCATGTTCGTTGAATTCGTCTTCCTTTGATGGATTATCAACAACTTTATTGCATATATCATTTTCAAAATCCAAAGTTGTTGTATTTAAATTTTCAACATCGAGAAAAGGAAGATCGAATTTTAAATCAAGTTTAACACCCTCAAAAGAATCGAAATCGAAGTCAATTACCGTCTTGTCAACAACTTCATTAAGATTGTAATTTTAGATTTCAAAAGTTGTTATTTGAAATTTGTTGATTTAGGTAAAAGATGGATTATCGTTTGACTGGTCATACGTTGGGATTTGATTTTGTTTATCACATTGTTTCATATATGTTTCAAACAACAAATCCATGTTATTATTGTGAATTTGTTCGTTTGCTTAACAAAGTCAAATTTGTAATTATTAACTTGAAAATTTTCACTTTGAAGTTGTTGAGGACAAAAGTTTTCAATCATATCATTGTCGAGATTATTCCCATTGCCAATATTATTTGAAAAGTGGATCACGTTTTTGTTTTGATTTTGAAATTCATTTTGGAGTTCAAAATTGAATTGGCATGGGTTATCATCGAAATCGTTTGAATTGAATTCAAATTTTGAAATCCTTGACTCGAGTAATTGCACAAATAAGAATTACACAAAACATTTATCATTTGATTTTGTTGGGTAGAGAATTCAAGTAAAGATGAAATGCAATTTTCAAGAGTCAAGGGTTGATCATCATTTTGAAAATTTTGTGGTTCGAAATTTGAATCGTTTAAACAATATTGGTGTTAAAATATCCATACGAATTTGGAGTGAATTCATATGGATTATATTGATTTTCACAACTATTTTAATATTCAAGTAAGTGGGAAACCCAGACATTTTCAAGATTTTTTTTTTGGTTTTTTGTTATAAAGTAAAATATATACAAATAAAATTTATTTTTCAAAAGGAAATTTGTAACGACCCGGCTTTTTCAACAGTTAATTTGTGATATTTAAAATGAATTTGAATAATTAATTTGAAATATAATTTGTTTCCAATATGAAAAGTTGGTTTGATTTAATGAAAAGAACTCAGAATTTAAATATAATCATTAATTGAATAAATTAAATAGTAGTTGACAATTGGATAAATTATTTAAAATCTGGAATTGTAAGCTTGTTGGAAATATTTTAACGGCTTATAAAATTTATATTAATAATACTGAGAATAATAGACGGATTAGAATTGAATTTAAACTGTCGTTTGTTCAATTTTAAATTTACATTGTTTAAATTGACATTTAAAAATAGCCTTCCGAGCCACAGTCTCGGAATTCAACGAAACATGTTCCATTGGATCCGTAATATTGAGTTATTGCCGGATTTCAGAATTCGTAATTTTCGGGGTCTTCGTGTGATCGTTCGGGGTAAAAACGCTTCGAAACAATTAATTATTATTTTTTTAAAGTAAAATATCTTAAATCTTTTCGTAGCCGCATTCTTTCAAATCGTGTTCCCTCTCCCTCATAATATCTCGTACCCTTTGTCTCCCATACGAAGCAGAAATCTAATCGAAGCCGCTCTGTTAAATCGCGTATACCCTTCCTCCTCATTAAAACGCATACATCCCCTTTTCTTTTTCAAGCCCAGACCAGAATGAAATTAATAGAAAATGCCGAACTCTCTTCAAATTCAAATCTTCTCAGAAAATCATAAACGAACGAAGATTCGTTCGAATCTGTTGGCAATCGAATGAGGGTTCCGTGCCTTCCCTCCAGTTCGACTGAAGCAAATTAGAGGAAGGCGATCTCGATGTGGAAGCGCGCGAGGTTTTGGGGTAGAGTCGTTCGTGGGGCGCCGCCGTGGTCATGTGTTGTAGCGTATGGAGGGGCTAGGGCTTCGGCAATGTTCTATTTGGCATCTTGGCAAGGCGTGTGGCTATCGGCGAGGACAGGGAGGGTTTCGTGAAGGGGGCGACGTCGGTGGTCGTGGTGGTTCGCAATGAGGGGGGGGGGGTTTGCTGTGAGGTATTTTAGCCTTTTTCTTTGAAATATTGCTTCATCAGTAAAGTTAAATACTTATATGTATATCAGAGAGAAATTCATTTCAACTGTAAACTATTTTATAAATGAACAGAAAGATAATTACATATAGGTATTTTGATTTACTAGATTATTATAAAATAATTTATTTATGGCTGTTCAGTTTTAAGTTAGTTATTTAATAAATATATATACAGGTTGTAATTATGTATATATAATGTTAAAGCAGAAAAATTGTTTAGGGGAGATATATAAATATGTATATATAGTTAAACTTAGAATTTTATTAATATATGTGTATGGATTAAGAAGGAAAACAATTTTTGTTAAACTGTTTAAAACAGAAAATATTATAGTAGAGCTATATTAACATTTATTTTGAAAGTGTTGATTTTTGGAAAAAAAAAACAGTAAGATTTAAGTTGGTGATTTTAATACAGTAAATTTTAAAGGTCTCTTAAGTTTAAAATTCGTAAAATGGATTTTTGATTCTTTGTATTTCACTAATAGGAAGTTAACAACAGGATATTATTAGTATTTCTGTTTGATAAGGTTAATAGTCGGAAAATAAATAGCTTAAATAAAATTTAAATAAATTTGTTGTATAAAATTTTAGTCGAAACTTTAAAATCAAATATCTAATGCATACTGTATCAGATTTCGACGATTTTGGTAACGCCGGGATCGTAGAGACGAGCACTACGAAATGATGCAGTTCCGGAGTCATTCCGGAAAGTAGAAATTTGAGTTAAATCGAACGTCGTTCGGTTTAATTTAAATTTCGAACGCTCGCCGAAAACCCAAGGTGAGTTATCTCACTCACATCTGGAATGTTAGCTGATTTAAGTAGTCGATGTTTAAATAATTGTGTGATTGGTTGAAATGTATATTTATATCAGTCAGGATTGATATATATATTGTTGTGCTAATATTCGTGGATGCAGGGAAAATAGGTTGGAGGGATCCAACTGGATTCCTCACATTATAGTAATTATTTTTATAATTGATGTCGTGATCTGTTATATGTTGTGATTAATAAAACTGAAATAAATTGTATTGGAATATTGCTGGGTAAATTATAAATCCATAATTAATTGTAAATGGATAAATTGAATTTTGGAGAAATAAACTATATTGTTAAATAATGAATTTAAAGGAATTAAAATTTGAAATCTATTTGGAATGAAAATTGAAATTTGGTAAATGTGGAATGATAAACAAAGAGAAACGTTATCAATTGTTAAATGTGAAAGTAAATTTATGTTATTAAAACGTAAACCTGAATATAAATAAATTGACAGAATTCATAAGAAGGATTTTTGGGATATTTGAGTGGGAATGAGCTTCCCTGGGAAAAACCAAGTTCGAGTTTTAAACAGATTTTATTAAAATTAAATTTTATGTTTAAACTTGTTTCAAACGAGTGTTTGGAAAACTTTAAAAGCTAATTAATAACTTAGTAATAGTGGATATTTGCGATTTCATTAGTAATTATTTTTACAAATGAATTTATTTAAAGGCTGTTTTTGACTTAAGTCATTTGAAATTAGGATTTATCTTATTAAAACACTACTTTTAAGTTTAGTTTAATAAAAACCTTATTTAAAATCAATTTTTATATCTTAATAAATGGTTTTACTGTACATATTTTGGAATTATATTTTAAGTAAGTAACTAGAACTAAATTCCCATATTTAAAGTATATCTCAGTAAAAATGTTTTAACTGTTTTAAAATTTGAATTATTTTGAACTTGGTTATTTCCAAGGGAAATTAAGGGTAAAGGATTTACCTTGTAAAGGAAGAATTTTGGAAAATGTTTTTCAAATGAGCTTGGAAGATTTGAAATTATATCTTTTAAAGATATTTGAGGCAAATAGATGATATGGAATATTATTTATTGTGTGATGGATGCTTATGGATGTTTATGAATATAAATTGATAGTTAAATCACCGACTATCAATATTGGACAAATGTGTTGATCATTTCGAAGAGACTGGGATCGAGATTTATTTCTCGAAAACCACTTCGATCCGGTTTGTACGTTTCGTGCGAAAAACGTGTTCGGAGTCGAAGATGGAGCAGTGAAGTGCAAGGGATAGTCGCTACTAATCCTGAGGATATTTCCAAAATGGGTGTAGTAGGAGTAGTGCCTTCGGTTCCGTTCGAACAGGGACGGACTTGTACGGATGGATGCTTGCGAAACATTGTCAGGTGGACGATGACATTCTAAGTGAAAACGTTCTAAAGGTAACGCTTAGCCTCAAGCCTCATCAACCGGGAATGACTGAAAATCAGGGGATATGCAGCAAGGTTAGGTGGGTCATGCCCAAGCAGGACAAGATATTTCCCCTGTCTAGATGTCCCTTTTTATTCGGCTTAGTGGGTGGTTGGTCGCGCCAACCACGGAGTTTATCTTGTTCGGGACTGTTCAGTAAGGAATGGTTCCGGCCTTGTGTTGCAGGGGATGAAAGGAGTGATCCTCGGTACGGTGATCTAGGCCCCGTACTGTGACAGGTGGTACCCCAGTGCCTAGTCATTGTTGGAAATCCATTCTCCCTACGAGCCTTGTACGAGTTTTGTTTGTATTAGCCACTTTTGTGGCTAGTAGCTGGAATTTAATAGATTTAACAATTTCGGCTATTTTATAAGTATTTGTAAATAGACCCTATTATAATATCAGAGGATTTCTATAAAAAGTGTTTTAGCTATCGTCAGGTAAAAACCCGACATGTTTATTTATGGCGTGGTCTTACGAGATGCTTCTGTTTTTCAAAGGATTTTTGAAACTTTAATAATCAATTTGGATGCATTATTATCAGCTGGTATTCCAGACTAACTCAGGTGTTATTTCATTATAATGCTCGGGTCAGACCGAGTATTTTATGTTCAGGATAGATTGCTATGGAGTAGGAGAGGAGCTGGAGTCCGAGACGTATTATCCATATCCGCTGCTGTGATTGTATGCTGGGTCTGATTTGTGATTGTTGATGTATGAGATACTCAGATGATATGATGTATAAAACAGTAATAAATTTCATTTTGTGTAAAGTTCTATATTTATTATTATATTTTATTCCGCTGCGACTGTGAGATTATGATATTGTTTAGTTTCTTCTTCTTCTATCTCTTCTTCCTTAACCCTAATGGTTCGTAATTCTGTGCCACTTGAGTTAATAGAGGTAGAATAGTATTGATTCAAGGGGTACGGATTTGCGGGCTCTCACACTTGGTATCAGAGCTGAAAGGTTAAGCGAGAACCTTGGCTCTGGTGGGGAATTACTCATTCGTAATAGAGTCAATGGTACTCTAAAATGAGTTTGAGCGTATATAGATATGAGCGCGTATTTGTTAATGAATATAAAATGATTTTATACTGCGTTGATTGATTTATTGAGTGGTATATGAACCTTCGTCGGCACAGCCTCGAAAACTATATCGAAGGGGTTTCTAAACACTTAAATAGAGGAATTCGACACAATATTGATTTTCTAAAGTGGGTGAATGAAATAATTTCATCCAAAATATATTTTGATATAAAAGGAATATTTTTCTGAAATTATTATAACCTGGATGTTTGGATGATCATATTTTTACAAATGAGATGATTAAATTTAAAATAGCTAACTAATCAAGGAAAACATTTAAATGTTGAATTTTGGAACTAAAGTTTAAAGTGAAAGGTTAAAGATGGAAATTTAACTTGGATTAAAATTTAAAACTTGAAATTTAATTAATGATTTGGAAGGAATAAATGAGTAGATTCTAAATGAAGTTGAAATGAAAAATAAAACTTCAAGTGGATTGAAATTAATTCAAGTGATGTGAATGGAAGTAAATTGAATTAAACTAAAAATAAAATTCAGTTGTATTTGAATTAAGTTGTAATTGGAATTAAAAATGGAATTTAGTGATGAAACCCGAGTTATAAATAGAAATTCCATTGAATGGTAAGTAAAATTAAGTACGAATCACAATTATTATGAATTGGATTAAAATAAAGATAGTTTGAATTTACAAATAAAATCCAAATAAAGTATGGATGGAATAAATTGGCCTTGAATGTTATCTTAACAAATTTAGATTGGTTAATTAAATCACATGGGATTTGATCTAGATGAGTATCAAATAAATTGGAAATGAATTTAAGTAAGAAGTTGCAATAAATGAATAAACTTAAGATTTAAAATTTATGGAAAGGTGATTTTGATGGAAGTGGAAGTTCATTGAATAAAATGGATTGGTAAAGTGATGTGAATGGAAAGTGAAGAGCAAATTTAATTGGATTGAGCACTTTGATTTAACTGGAATTGTCTTAAGCCGAGTTATTTTTTGAATTTGAATGAAGATGAATGAAATTGAGTTGTAGATGATATTGCAATAAAACACTCACTTGAGTAAAATTCATAAAAAAAATGAAATGAGGTTGAATTTAATGTAAGAAGAAATAAGTAAAATTTGAATTTGAATAAATAAGAAGTGGACTTATAAAATTATGACAGAATAAATAAGTCAAATAGAATTATTTGAATTTGGAAAATGAGTATAAATCCAAACTTGAATTATAAAATAGAAATTGAACCAAAGAAATTTGAATGAAGAGATTTTTGAAGCTAAAAATCAAATTTTGAATTTCAAATTGGGAATAAACTAATTTGGGATAAATTAGTAACTTGAATATGTGAATAAACTTTGAATTGGTTAAATAAAGGTTGAATGGTAAATTAATAAAATTGGGTTGTGAATTTAAGTGGATGGTAGAAAGAGAACTTGAGCTATATATCTAAAATTCAACTTGGATTGGTTGGCAATAAAATGAAATTGGATTAAATATAAATGGTTAGAAGTGCAAATAAAAAAAATTCAATTGTGTATAAATAAAGTGAAATGGTCTTGTAATAAGTTAAATAAGTTCGAGAATGAATCGAACATGGGAATTGAATTTTTTTTTTTAAATGAAATAATTAATTGAGTTAAGAAGTAAATGAAAGAGATTTGATTTAAATAAAATCAAATTAAATTGGAAAAGAATTTATGGGCAAATGAAATAAGCTTAAGTTATGAAATTAAATAATTTGAAGCAAATTAACTTAAGTTTAAAATTAAATGAAGCATGACTTATATAAATTTGGGACATGAGTATTGAATTTTAAGCATTGAAGTTGTCAAGCTTAATAATAAAAAAAAAACAACAAAACAAATGGTGTTGAATAAAATCAATGCAAAGATGTGGTTTATGGATAAATTAGAATGGAATGAAATTTCATATAACTTGAGTTGGAATCAATTTTAAAACAGTTGTAAAACTAAAGAAATTGTTTGTTGAACGAATATTGTCAAATTTGCATGAAATAATTGTTGTTGTCGTAAACATGTTTGAATAAAGTTCTTTGGAAAAGTCAATAAACTTGATTTTTGAATAAAGTTACCATGAATACAAAATAGTTCGGATTAAGAATGAATTGAATAAAAGAATGATGTGAAATCATTCTGAATCGAATATGGTATTATAAATTGAGTAAAAGCAATTTGATTTAATTGGAACCTTATCAATTATTTATAAAACTGGATTCGCGTCTAATTGTTTATAAAACATGGTTTTGAATTGATAAGAAGCATAAATTGATTTTTGAAATCAATTAAATGGGGAATAGGTTTGTTTGGACATAATTATGAATTGGAGTTAAGTAAATGTGTCGTAACCTACTTAAAGTTGGATGCAAATGGTGTTTGTGTCAGTTAGAAACAAATGGAACTAGTTTGGAAACTATATAAATTTGTTATGAAGTGATTTATAATGCATTGCTTATGATATTTATTGTTGTAGCTGTTCAAATGAATGAAATGTTATAAATTTCATAAAGATGTTACTTATGAGTTTAAATTGAGTAAGTACAGGTACCAGAAGACTGTATAGCGGGATTTTGGCGCGCATATGCTAAATTAAATAAGTCGCTTGCTTAAAATGCTAAATAAGGTACGCCTACGCAATACAAACTAGGAAATATGAACTGTTTTTGGTTTTTACGACCGTGTGGGTCGATGTATATATATTTATCTCTATTGTCAAATTGCAAAAGCTTCTCCGTACAAAGGGGACTCTGCCAAATTTTTTTAGAAATTTTGGGAGTTAGAAAATTTTTGGAAATTTTTGAAATTTTTGTTAACGACAAATGTTTTCGAATTGGAAATTGAAATAAATTAGTGAATGAAACTAATTTGAAATAATGACATGTTGATATAAATGAAAAAAGAAAGAAGAGAATTGTTAAAGATAAATTGAATTCATATAGAAATGGAAGAATCAATTGAATAAGAATGAATACAAACTATAGTAGTAAGATGAAAATAAATAACAAGAAACACATAAATGCTTATACAAACTAAGTATGGGATGATGCATTCTCTATTGGGAATTGATATTTCAAGTATAATCTAAAATAAATATGGATATGGACATTTGTAAGAATGTCGATAAAATGTATTGTATATTGTATTGGATATATTGCTGTGTAAGGTTATGCAGGTAATATAAAGATTAAGAGAATTGAGATGGTTTCAAAGATAAAATTGAAATGCTCGACAAAAAGGTATGTGTTTGAATTTCTATATGGAAATTGATTGGGATTTTGATTGAGCCGCTTGGCCTTTTGTTTTCTTTGGGTTTTTGAGAGACCGTAGAGCCATTTTGTAGTTGTACCGAGCTAGCCGCGCAAAGGAGACGCTGGCAAAAATTTTCGGGAATTTAGGGTGTTAGAAAATTTTTGAAAATTTTTGATAATTCAAAATTTGATTTTAAATTGAAACTTGAATAGTTAAGCATATAGTATAGTTTGAAGCTAGGGAAAAGTTTAAAAAGTTATTAACAAGGGTAATGCATCTTTTATTAAAAAGGGTAGTTGGTAGAATGTTGAATTGTTGATTGTGAAGTAATAATAACGAGTATTGGACCATTCTTCCTAACTAGTAATTTCGGGGACGAACTTCTTTTAAGGGGGGAGGAATGTAACGACCCGGCTTTTTCAACAGTTAATTTGTGATATTTAAAATGAATTTGAATAATTAATTTGAAATATAATTTGTTTCCAATATGAAAAATTGGTTTGATTTAATGAAAAGAACTCAGAATTTAAATATAATCATTAATTGAATAAATTAAATAGTAGTTGACAATTGGGTAAATTATTTAAAATCTGGAATTGTAAGCTTGTTGGAAATATTTTAACGGCTTATAAAATTTATATTAATAATAACGAGAATAATAGATGGATTAGAATTGAATTTAAACTGCCCTTTGTTCAATTTTAAATTTACATTGTTTAAATTGACATTTAAAAATAGCCTTCCGAGGCACAGTCTTGGAATTCAACGAAACATGTTCCATTAGATCCGTAATATTGAGTTATTGCCGGATTTCAAATTTCGTAATTTTCGGGGTCTTCGTGTGATCGTTCGGGGTAAAAACGCTTCGAAACAATTAATTTTTTTTAAAGTAAAATATCTTAAATCTTTTCGTAGCCGCAATCTTTCAAATCGTGTTCCCTCTCCCTCATAATATCTCGTACCCTTTGTCTCCCATACGAAGCAGAAATCTAATCGAAGCCGCTCTATTAAATCGCGTATACCCTTCCTCCTCATTAAAACGCATACATCCCCTTTTCTTTTTCAAGCCCAGACCAGAATGAAATTGATAGAAAATGCCGAGCTCTCTTCAAATTCAAATCTTCTCAGAAAATCATAAACGAACGAAGATTCGTTCGAATCTGTTGGCAATCGAATGAGGGTTCCGTGCCTTCCCTCCAGTTCGACTGAAGCAAATCAGAGGAAGGCGATCTCGATGTGGAAGCGCGCAAGGTTTTGGGGTAGAGTCGTTCGTGGGGCGCTGCCGTGGTCATGTGCTGTAGCGTATGGAGGGGCTAGGGCTTCGGCAACTTCGATTTGGCATCTTGGCAAGGCGTGTGGCTATCGGCGAGGACAGGGAGGGTTTCGTGAAGGGGGCGACGTCGGTGGTCGTGGTGGTTCGCAATGGGGGGGGAGGGGGGGTTTGCTGTGAGGTATTTTAGCCTTTTTCTTTGAAATATTGCTTCACCAGTAAAGTTAAATACTTATATGTATATCAGAGAGAAATTCATTTCAACTGTAAACTATTTTATAAATGAACAGAAAGATAATTATATATAGGTATTTTGATTTACTAGATTATTTTAAAATAATTTATTTAGGGCTGTTCAGTTTTAAGTTAGTTATTTAATAAATATATATACAGGTTGTAATTATGTATATATAATGTTAAAGCAGAAAAATTGTTTAGGGGAGATATATAAATATGTATATATAGTTAAACTTAGAATTTTATTAATATATGTGTATGGATTAAAAAGGAAAATAATTTTTGTTAAACTGTTTAAAACAGAAATATTATAGTAGAGCTATATTAACATTTATTTTGAAAGTGTTGATTTTTGGAAGAAAAAAAACAGTAAGATTTAAGTTGGTGATTTTAAAACAGTAAATTTTAAAGGTCTTTTAAGTTTAAAATTCGTAAAATGGATTTTTGATTCTTTGTATTTCACTAATAGGAAGTTAACAGCAGGATATTATTAGTATTTCTGTTTGATAAGGTTAATAGTCGGAAAATAAATAGCTTAAATAAAATTTAAAGAAATTTGTTGTATAAAATTTTAGTCGAAACTTTAAAATCAAATATCTAATGCATACTGTATCAGATTTCGACGAGTTTGGTAACGCTGGGATCGTAGAGACGAGCACTACGAAATGATGCAGTTCTGGAGTCATTCCGGAAAGTAGAAATTTGAGTTAAATCGAACGTCGTTCGGTTTAATTTAAATTTCGAACGCTCGCCGAAAACCCAAGGTGAGTTATCTCACTCACATCTGGAATGTTAGCTGATTTAAGTAGTTGATGTTTAAATAATTGTGTGATTGGTTGAAATGTATATTTATATCAGTCAGGATTGATATATATATATTGTTGTGCTAATATTTGTGGATGCAGGGAAAATAGGTTGGAGGGATCCAACTGGATTCCTCACATTATAGTAATTATTTTTATAATTGATGTCGTGATCTGTTATATGTTGCGATTAATAAAACTGAAATAAATTGTATTGGAATATTGCTGGGTAAATTATAAATCCATAATTAATTGTAAATGGATAAATTGAATTTTAGAGAAATAAACTATATTGTTAAATAATGAATTTAAAGGAATTAAAATTTGAAATCTATTTGGAATGAAAATTGAAATTTGGTAAATGTGGAATGATAAACAAAGAGAAACGTTATCAATTGTTAAATGTGAAAGTAAATTTATGTTATTAAAACGTAAACCTGAATATAAATAAATTGACAGAATTCATAAGAAGGATTTTTGGGATATTTGAGTGGGAATGAGCTTCCCTGGGAAAAACCAAGTTCGAGTTTTAAACAGATTTTATTAAAATTAAATTTTAAGTTTAAACTTGTTTCAAACGAGTGTTTGGAAAACTTTAAAAGCTAATTAATAACTTAGTAATAGTGGATATTTGCGATTTCATTAGTAATTATTTTTACAAATGAATTTATTTAAAGGCTGTTTTTGACTTAAGTCATTTGAAATTAGGATTTATCTTATTAAAACACTACTTTTAAGTTTAGTTTAATAAAAACCTTATTTAAAATCAATTTTTATATCTTAATAAATGGTTTTACTGTACATATTTTGGAATTATATTTTAAGTAAGTAACTAGAACTAAATTCCCATATTTAAAGTATATTTCAGTAAAAATGTTTTAACTGTTTTAAAATTTGAATTGTTTTGAACTTGGTTATTTCCAAGGGAAATTAAGGGTAAAGGATTTACCTTGTAAAGGAAGAATTTTGGAAAATGTTTTTCAAATGAGCTTGGAAGATTTGAAATTATATCTTTTAAAGATATTTGAGGCAAATAGATAATATGGAATATTATTTATTGTGTGATGGATGCTTATGGATGTTTATGAATATAAATTGATAGTTAAATCACCGACTATCAATATTGGACAAATGCGTTGATCGTTTCGAAGAGACCGGGATCGAGATTTATTTCTCGAAAACCACTTCGATCCGGTTTGTACGTTTCGTGCGAAAAACGTGTTCGGAGTCGAAGATGGAGCAGTGAAGTGCAAGGGCTAGTCGCTACTAATCCTGATGATATTTCCAAAATGTGTGTAATAGGAGTAGTGCCTTCGGTTCCGTTCGAACCCGGGACGGACTTATATGGATGAATGCTTGCGAAACATTGTCAGGTGGACGATGGCATTCTAAGTGAAAACGTTCTAAATGTAACGCTTAGCCTTAAGCCTCATTAACCGGGAATGACTGAAAATCAGAGGATATGTAGCAAGATTAGGTGGGTCATGCCCAAGCAGGACAAGATATTTCCTCTGTCTAGATGTCCCTTTTTATTCGGCTTGGTGGGTGGTTGGTCGCGCCAACCACGGGGTTTATCTTGTTCGGGACTGTTCAGTAAGGAATGGTTCCGGCCTTGTGTTGCAGGGGATGAAGAGAGTAATCCTCGGTACGGTGATCTAGGCCCCGTACTGTGACAGGTGGTACCCCAGTGCCTAGTCATTGTTGGAAATCCATTCTCCCTACGAGCCTTGTACGAGTTTTGTTTGTATTAGCCACTTTTATGGCTAGTAGCTGGAATTTAATAGAGGTAACAATTTCGGCTATTTTATAAGTATTTGTAAATAGACCCGATTATAATATCAGAGGATTTCTATAAAAAGTGTTTTAGCTATCGTAAGGTAAAAACCCGACATGTTTATTTGTGGTGTGGTCTTACGAGATGCTTTTGTTTTTCAAAGGATTTTTGAAACTTTAATAATCAATTTGGATGCATTATTATCAGCTGGTATTCCAGACTGACTCGGGTGTTATTTCATTATAATGCTCGGGTCAGACCGAGTATTATATGTTCAGGATAGGTTGCTATGGAGCAGGAGAGGAGCTGGAGTCCGAGGCGTATTATCCATATTTATATATATATCCGCTGCTGTGATTGTATGCTAGGTCTGATTTGCGATTGTTGATGTATGAGATACTCAGATGATATGATGTATAAAACAGTAATAGATTTCATTTTGTGTAAAGTTCTATATTTATTATTATATTTTATTCCGCTGCGACTGTGAGATTCTGATATTGTTTAGTTTCTTCTTCTTCTATCTCTTCTTCTTTAACCCTAATGGTTCGTAATTCAGTGCCACTTGAGTTAATAGAGGTAGAATTGTATTGATTCAAGGGGTACGGATTTGCGGGCTGTCACAAAATTGATTTTCAAATATTTTTCTGTTTTTTGAAAAGATTTTTTTTGGATTTCTGATTTCTAAAAAACACCAAGTAATTTTTTTTTTGGATTTTTGGCATTTTGATTTGAAAATTTTCAAAGGAAAAGGAAAAAAACTAAGTTAAGAAATATTTACAATTTTTTTAGTTTTGGATTTTGAATTTTTGAAAATATGGATGAACTAATGCAACTAAATAATCGCACTTTGTCTTAATTCAACAAGACGGTTCTCAGCTAGGTAATGAGCACGATTTATCGATGCACCACGAATCACCGTAGCAATACAGCCGAAGGTTTAAGTACCTTCAGAGGAACAATCATTATAATTTTTATGAATCACCGTAGTATTTATAAATGGTTATTACTCTGCCGTAGCATAGACACCAAGAAATTAAATTGTTCAAAGAAGAAAATTTGTCAATATACAATTAAATGTTATCAATTTCTAACGGTTATTATTAATCAAAATCTAAGATGAAACTCAAAGCAAAAATTAAACGCGTATTAACAATGCAACTACGAATGGATTTTTTTTTTATATAAAATGCAAGAAAACAACAGTGCAAGACAAATAAAAACAATAGATAGGGATTAAAAGCAGCAAAAATTTTATATGCAAGCAGTTATTTTTTTGACGAGCCAAGGAGACAAGCGACTCTTTCAATCTGATTTGGCAACCTGTAAATAAAAACAAGATATATACAGTTTTTTTTATTATTATGAAAGAAGTAACTGAAACAAAGGAAGATCAAAACAATTGAAATCAAAAGAACTAAAACAAAACCATGTGTGTGTGTGCATTTCTTTTTTTTGAACAGAAGGAATATTACTAAGGAAAACTTAAACCAAAGGAAAAACAAAACTAAGAACAAAGGAAACTAGACAATTAAAAAAACAACTTAAAAAAAACTAAAAAAAAAAACTAAAACGAAAGAAACACAATCCCCCAGAAAATCTAAAAGCCCGTTTGTCTTTTTATTGGCCCGGCCAATCCCTTAATACACACAGTAAACAAAAGAAAGACACGGCAACATAAATCAAATTTCTCAACAAACTAAAATTCTCAAACTCGATCGAACGCGTTTTTCTTTCAATTCTTTCAATTTCCCAAATTCTCAAATTCAGTATCACAAATTCGTTCAATTTAAAATTGTCAGAATACAAATCTCAGTATCTCAAAATCAAACTCAAAAGCGACCGCGGTTTGATGATTTCTTTTTGTTTTGAGGTGGGGATTTTCGCAAGGCGATTTGGTGATTGGGTTTTTTTATTTGGATACGGTTGAGTGGCTTCGAGTTGGAGTGTCGCGATGGGGTTGAAGTGAGGTCTTAGTAATTTGAATTGAAGTTTTGGCTCGAAGTGGATTTGAGTTCGTCAGAGAGGTTCAGTATTGCTTGGTTTGGCGGCGGTAGTGAGTGATTCTTTTTTTGGTCATAGCTGATGGCGGTGGTACTTTAGGTGAGGCGATTGCGAATTTGGGGATTGCGATGCAATTCGATTGCAGGTGATTGTTAGCAGGTAGGGTGAAGCAGGTGAGCACAGCAGTATGAGATGAAGTTTGAAATGTGGAAGAATTTCAGTTCAAAGATGATGATGTTTGGTCAGGTGTGATAGACAGTTGTAGTTCAGTGGTGTAGGCAGTTTGATGTCGATGACTGTGTGGTTTCAGTGACTGTTGTTAGGCGGTGCACAGAGGTTGCTGTTTGGGTGAATGAAGTTGATGATTGTGAATGTTTGTGGTTTTGTTGCAGCAGAGGTCTAGAAAATGGCTTGTATGTGGTAGAACCGTCGTTGATCAGCAGTATGATATGTAGCTAGTCATGATGGAGTAATGATATGCACAGTTTAGTATTTGTGTGCACAGTGGTAGGTTTGAGTTATGTAAGAGGCAGATGATTGACGATGTAGAAGTGAGATAGTTATTGTGGAATAGGAAGGAGATTGATGGGTATGGAGATTGTTTAAAAGTGAAGGCAGAAGTTTGGGGATTTGCAATTTTGGTGTGTTTCAGGCAGTAGTATGTTTGGGCAGAGAAGGTGCAAATGTAGTGGTATGGTTCCGTAGTGTAATGATCAGGCGGACAAGTGTGATAGGGGTAAGGAAAGTGTGATAGGGGTAAGGAAAGTGTGATGAAGTGGTTGTTTGTGAAGTTGTAGAATTGGCAAAAGTTTTGTGGAGGCAGCAACAAGTGATGTTTGCTTTTGCACAGTGAAGAAATTTGTATGAAATGGTGGGAATTTGGGTGTTGTAGTGGGTGTTTGCAGCAACAGAGGATATGAAGTGGAAGTATATATGTTATGAGAATATGTAGCAGTGGCCGTGGAGTTTGTGAGGTAGGGAATTAGGATGTTATGCAGTTGAAGTTTAGTAGGTTGCATTGTGTTTGCTGTAGTGATGAGATGAAGTGAAAGGGGGAAGTGTGGAAGATTACAGAGGTGGTGATGAAGTTTAGGCAATTGACAGTGGTTAAGGTTTGGGATTGTTATGTGGTCAGAGGTGTTGAGGCAGAGGTGCGGTGCGAGTAGTTTTTGGTTTGAAGGATGGTACTGCAGTTGCAGTGATGATGAGGCTCTCTGCTTGTTGTTGATGGTCGATAGGGTAGGAGTGTGAATGTAGATGGGCAAAAACAGTGAACAGAGAGTGTTGATCTGCTGTAAGGTGCACAGTGGACTGCTAAATGCACAGAAATCTTTTTTGTTTTGTTTTTGTAAATGTAAATAAAAGGAGAAAATGAAATTTAAATGTAAATGTAAAAAGATATGAATGCAATAAAATTTATTTTTCATTTTGAAATTGTGCATGCCTCTTTTTTTCTTAATATACAAATGCAAAAACAACTAGAAAATAAGAAACAAGCACACAAACACAAGACACACAAAAATTAAACAAACGCATAATTTTTTTTTTAATGCAAACAAACACACAAAAATCAAACAAAAATAATTCGAAGAGCAGAAAATAAAATCAAAACTATTCTCCGGTAACGGCGCCAAAAACTTATTCGCGTCGACTAAAGTTGTATGAACTAGAAAATAACCGAACGAATTTCGAAATAAAAATAACCGCAAGCGCACGGCGTACACTTGTAGTACGTGGCAAATACAGCTCGATCCGTAGAGAATTTTGTTGATTTAAATCTTCTATTCAATCAAATTAACAAAAGTTGAAATAAAATTTAAGCCAGAAAATTAGAGAATTAACTAACTAAATAAAAGAAAAGACAAACAAATATAAGAGTTAGTGACAATTTAGAAAATAAATCCACTCTCTAAATCATGTAGTTCAACACATATGAAATCATGATATCTCTTTTATGGTCATTAGTGCTTTAATTGATGTGCTTATCATAAGTATGACATATTTGTGCTATTAATTAGCCAACATAAGCCGTCAAACTATAACACACCCCTTAAACCACTTACTAACTTTCATAAAACTTGACAATGAAAATGAAAATGAAATCTACTTTAAGTATGACCTATTAACTATTGATTAAAAATATAGACCATCAAATTTGAATTTCAAATCACTTTCTTATGCCATAATCATATTTTGATGAAGAGACATTTGTGTTAGTGATTGTTTAAACATAGCATATTTGGTGTCAACAATATAGGCTATCAAATTCAAAGCAAGAGCACAAATAAAACACTTCATCGATCGTCATTAAGCACAAAAAGAGAGCATGAATTAACAAATAGGTTAAACTACATAATTAGAGAGCTTCATTACCCCTAAATTGAAAAGGGTTTAGCCTTTCATATTTGTCATTTGATTAACAAATGTAGCCAGCAACATGAAAGCAAAAAGAAAGGAAAATGAAAGCTAATGGAAAAGAGAAACTAATTAACAAGAATTAAAACCAATCTACTTTTCACGAATGTAAATCTATACTACCAACATTAAAGTAAATGAACAAGGAAAGTAAAATGAACAAGTGATTAAATTGCATAAGAAAAAGAAAGTTACATGAAAATAAAAATAAATGGCTAAGTATCCATGAAAAGAAAGAAGATAGCATGATTTATTTTTGAGCCTAAACTAAAACTAAGAGAGACTAAGTAAGAAGAGGGTTACATGAAACATAAGGGGTATATATGCATGTGTTAAACCTTATTCATATTTTTGGGAAATCTCCAAAATGCCATTGTAGGAAGTGTGGTAGCCAAGTTATCATTAGCTTCAATAATCCTCCACTTAAACGTACATGAAGCTTAAATGACCTTTTAGTATGTGCATTAGCTCCTAATTGAAAATCAAGGTAAGTGGGTGGGGTTCTCCATGTTATTCACTTTGAATTATTTCCATCTTCATTCTTTTATATCTTCTTTGTGCATGCATATTCCTTCATAAAACCACTTGTAATTGAGTTTAATTTCCTACAAAATAATATATAAATTTCCAATTAAATTGTCTCAATTTAATATATGCACAAAAATGACCATTTTGCCCTTGGGTGAAGATGAATATGTGATAGTTTCAAATAATTTGAATTTTGGTTTAAACAGGTTAAAATACTCAATATGATCATTTATTCAATTTAAATAGATTAAATATGGTAGTAAAAATATGCACATTTACGTGCACATCAAGCATCACATATTAACTAAAGTAAGGAACATTAGATAATTATTTTTAAAACCCTAGAATAACGATAACTAAGCATTTAGTAAGAAATTAAATAAAATAAATTTCAAATGTAGTCAGAATTCATGTTTCGCACGTGACTTCAACATGGTAAATATTCAAAGAAACTATATTTGCGGATGTGGCAAATGCATACAGAGTAAAAATATGTATTATAACCGAACGAGGCTGTGCCTTGTACAATATGATCATCAATATAAAGGTTTATGAAAAAAATGAATATGTAACAACTGATTCGAAATTCGCCATTCTCAATGAAAAATGCTATCTAATTAATTCAATAAAATTTTACCATTTGAACATCAAAAGTATACGTAGGTAGTAATTTTTTGTTTCATAAAATATGATATATTTGATCGATTGTTGTAGATACATATGCTTAAACCCATATGCGGATAAGATTTACACAATATGCTAAATATGTGATTCGTACATTATAAACCATCTGCATGCATTATTAATATTTGAGCTTAAAATGTGGTAACTTGTTTGAACATTTTAACCAATTATTTATTATCCAATATTATCGAACAACTCTCAAATAGAGCACACTAAGAACTTTTTCACCATTTCCTTCAACAGCCTAAAATAAAAACTATTCAACTGATGCACATTGTATAAGCTTACATCCAATGATCAACCTGCTGACACACACCACTTGGTTTGAACTCATGACATGCACATAAACTTATTCTACATGGATATAATTTACATACTAAAAATAGTTCACAGAGTTGTTATTAATTCAATTTGGAGGAATGTCATGCCTTTATCAATTCAAAAGTATAAAAGCAGTACAATGTTTCTTTTAATTTAAATTGTTGATAGTCATTGTTGTAAATAATACATGCCAATAGAAGTTAAGATTTTATTCTAGATTTCACTTGTCTACAAATAAACCACCAGATTCAGGTCAAACTGAAATCAAATTTAAAAGATCATAAACTTTATTATCAATTATAGGATCATGGAGAAAATGAAATTTGCATCAATCCTCTTAAAAGAAGGGATACTTAAAGAGAAGTGTTTTGTCCGTAAAGTCTATCAATTCATGAATCATGACTTTTCAGACTTAATAATCATGACTTTGCAAAATTACAAATAAGGCATTTCTTTTTGCTAAGTAAAACCTAAAGTTGTATGATTATACATATCATACAGAGGTAGAGTAATATACACCAACTTTATTTCCAACGAGCAGGAAAACTTAAGAACAAAAAAGGAAATTGTTGACTGAAGATTTAGCCAAATTAAACTAATGAATTTGTATTAGCAAACGCTACTTGCTAACACTAGGCTTAAAAGTGGAAAATATCAAATAAATAAGCAATTGAAGTAAATTAACACTGAATGTAGAGTGGTTCGTCTAATCTTGCCTACATCCACTATGAAGATCTCTTACTATGTTGATCTCTTATAATTTCAAGGAACTACAAGAGACTAATAAAAAATTAGCTTTAAGATTACAATGCTACTTAACGTAATAGGTTTAGGATTTTGCTTGCTGACAATGAATTCTATACTTAAAGATTATATAAAATTCAACTCGTTTGATGTTGTATGGAAAAGTGTATTTATAGCTGTTGATATAGATCAGTAAATGGATGTGATTGTCTAGTTTGTTGGTGGGAATCCTTCCTGACCATAGATCCAGTCGTATAGGCTGATGGAGGATGGCTGGAAAGATGGTGTGAACATATAGCTAATAAGCATTCCAACTATATCATACCAAGGACATGCTTTATGCAAAGAATGGTGACTTGTTATATAAGTGAGTGCGATTTTGACAGACATTCCATAGTAGTATTTGTACTAGGTTATACCTTTTGACGTCTGGCACCCTTTTTCAAGGTAGCAAGGTTGGAGAGATGCTTCTCATGCATCGTGATGGTTGGTTGCTCGTTGCTAAAGATTGTCGAGAACAAACTTGAAGAATGCCGAGGACATAGCTGAAGGAGATGAGTCAAGCCGATTATGTGATGATGAGATAGGCTACATGTGACCTATCGTAGGCGGGGTGAAAAGGAGTCAGGCCAAAGACTGGTCGCTATTGGGCCGAGCCTAGTCAACTAAGTTGGATGTATGTCACCTTGAGTCAAGTCGGGTGGATATTTGTCTGGAGTGTTGCCGAGCTAAAGGGATTGTATTGATTAGATCATGATGTGCCAGTCGGCATGGATTAGGTCGAGATCATCAGGGTTAGCTGACTTGTCATTGACAGTTTGAGTCTTGTTATGCAGCTCGATTTAGGCCAGGCTAGGCTTAGAAATCCTAGTCAGCCCATCATTGACGTTTCATCGCTTACGTATTGAATTTGCTTGAACTGGATTAGGATAACAAGTGTCGGCCGACTAATCTTTACTTGGGGGAAATTGAACAACATTTCACCCCTAATTTTTCCCTTTGAGCAGGGGCAATCTTGTCAAATCACGAAGGTCCTATTGCTCGGGCTTCCTGCTATGTATTTAATGTGTGCACCACGTGTCAACACACGATTGGTCAAGATGATTCATTTTCAAAGTGACACTATAACTATTTAGGTGTTTGGACCATTGACATGACAACATTATTAATTATACCTAAATGACCGAGATCTTCTTAAATTTTGAGTCCGACGGCTATGATTGTAGGGTAGATATATAAATATCCCTATTCTTCTTCTCCCCCAATCTTTACCAAAAATATAATTATTTTCTGCCTTTGAAAACCTTCAGGCTCTCTCAATACCTTTTTACGCTTTCATCGTCATAGATAGTAAGTTTCTTGTTCTTTGATGCCTCTTAGTTTTTGAATGAATGTGATAAGCTTTTTGCCACCGAAAACAATGTTTTTTTGTGAAATTTGTCACGTGCTTTCATATTCATCTATTCTTGCTTATTTGTGCATGATTAGTAGGGTAGCATACTTTGAGTAGTTGGCATAGTCCATATGTTATTGATAATTAGACATTTTCACAACATAGATAAATAAAAATGCATAGTAATGAGATGAGAGGTAACTGCAACACATTCATATGAACCATGTAAATTGGTTGTAAATAAAATTTATTTCAACGATAGGTCTGGCTGGCGTGTGAGGTCGGATACAATCTCTTGTTGAGCAGTCTGATCGTAGTTAAACATGAAGCAAGCACATGGTTATCGAGCATGTTTGTGTTATTATATGATGATTGATGGTCTCAGAACAAACAAGAGCGCTATGTGGCTCGAAGGTTCTTCTGGGCTACATGTGGAAAATTGAGTAATGGGTAATCCCAGCTCGAACCATATCGCTATGTGGCTTATGGGTTCTTCTAGGCGAGACAAGGCATGTTTGAGTGGCTGGCGGTCCTGGCATAAATAGTGGGCCGAATGGCTCGTGGGTTCTCCTGCGTGACTCATAAACAATTAATATTGAGTGAGGGTCGTCCCAACACAAACTGGAATGCTAAATGGCTTGAGGGTTCTTCCAAGTGACGTGTGGCCATTTGATATTGTGCCTGACTTATTTTTATGCCGGTGCACTACGGATGCTGGACTTCATTGTCACTCGAGGTAATAGATCCAGCCTCGATGAATGTTCCAGCAAGGAGGAGAGTGTTGAATTGCTCGTGCAGTCCTTGGTAGGAGGGGATGGCAACCCCTAAATAAGGAAGTAAATGCATGGTAATTCATCCTCAATGGATAATCGGTCAGTTGGACGGGAGCATTGAATGACTCATGTAGTCATTGGCAGAAGGGTTTGGCAGTCTACAAACAAGTTAATGAGCACATAATAACTCATCCTTGTTTGATAGTATATAGTGGTGGTGGACCCAAATAAGGAAGTGAATGCATGGTTATTCACCTTTATTGGATAGTCGTTCGGCAAGGAGGGAGCATCGAATGGCTTGTACGACCCTTAGAGGAAGAGATTGGTAGTTCCTAAACAAGGTAATAATCACATTATAACTTATCCTTGTTAGATAGCCTACAATGGTGGTAGTCCGCAACAAGAATGTGAATGAAGATAATTCACCCTCATTGGATAGCCATTCAACAAGGAGGGAAGCATTAAATAGCTCGCACGGTCCTTGGTGGAAGAGGTTTACAATCACCAAACATGGTAATAAGCACATAATAACTCGTCCTCGTTGGTAAGCTTATAGTAGTAAAAGTCCCTAATATGGAAGAGTGATGTAGCCCATCCTACTGGATAGCCTGGTGGTGTCAGATATAATTGGCTCCGAAGTCACACTGTATTCTTTACAAAATATTCCTACAGCAGTCTTATAATTGTGGCTAATATATTATAGGCCCAGAGGTGCTCCGTATTCAAAGTGAAGGGCATGTGTGTTCCATCTGGGAAAGAGAGGCGCTAAGCTCCATTTGATAAGGCGACATTGATGACATACGTCCCCTCCCAATTCGGTCAAGCACTCCTTCAACCGGGTTCTTGGTGTTTGCGAACACCTAGCATAGTACTAGATCATCGACGAAGAATTGCTGAAGTTTCATTTTGGAGTTGTAGCGCTTAGCCATCTCCTTTTATAGGATTCAGTGTAAAGTTAGGCTTCAGCTCTTCATTCTAAAGTGGTATCGAGCCCGAGCTTGAGTATCTCATCATTTTATTTAGGCTTATATGTGAGATGCTAAGGGAGGGGGCATCTACTTTGATGGGTAGAACGGGTTTATACCCGTAAGAAAGTGAGATAGGAGTATGGCTGGTTAAAGTGTGGCTAGAAGTGTGGTAGGATCAGAGAACGAGCGATAATTCCTCAGCTCGGTTTCCTTTGACTTTTAAGAGGCACTTCTTAAGGGTTGACTTAATGGTTTTATTGACGACTTCCACCTGGCCATTTTCAGAATGGACGACAGAAGAGACACATTTCTTGATCCTGTTTCTTTCACAGAAATTTTAGAAGAGGCTGCTCTCAAACTGTGTGTCATTCCCAGTGATGATCTTCTTCGACGAGCCGAATCGGTAGATAATGTTTTTGATGATGAAGTTTAATATCTTAAGGGCAATGGCCCCAATGAGCGGCTTGGCGTTGACCCTTTTGGTGAAGTAATCCATGGTGACTATGGTGTGGTTGTATCCTCCATTGGCATTTAGTAGTTTTCCTATCATGTCAATTCCTCAAGTATCGAATGACCAAGGAGAAGACATAGGGGTAAGAATCGTAGAAGAGGATCTGGGATTATTGCGAACCATTGACATCGGTTGCATTATTGACATAGTCCATCGACTCGTTGATCATAGTAGGCCAATAATAGTCTTACCGGGTAGCTTTCTTTGCCAATCTTTGCCCCCATATGTGATACCTAAAAAATTTTCATGCAGCTCTTCCATAATCCAGCTACCTTCATCTTCGGACATGCAAAGCTGAAGTGGTGTTGAGTACCCTTGTCTATAGAGCTTCACGTCCATGATGTAATGGGGAACCTAGTAGAGGACCTTTTGGGCTTCTTTGTGGTCGGCAGGAAGTTCTTCATTCACCAAACACTTTATCAGGGGAACCGTCTAATAATCCATGAATGGCTTGTCAATCTCCATTATTGTTGTGCTTGGCACATAACAAGGTCTCAAATCTCCAATATAATACAAGGGGTGGCTTCTTTTGGGTTGTTTGTCATTTTAGTAAGCTAGTTGGCCTTGGCATTCTGCTCTATGGGTCTTTTCTCTTGCTTGAACTCCAAGAAGTGGCTGATTATTTTCTTAGACTCTGTAACATACAAGACCAATGTTTTATCTTTGATTTGAAGGCATTCTCCAATTTGATGAATGACTAGTGAAGAGTCATTAAACACATCGGTAGAATCTACGCACAACTATTTTGCCAGCTTAAGATCGGCCAGGACGGCCTCGTATGCGGCTTCACCGTTGGTCGCCTTGAAAGCGAGGCATATTACAAAATAAAGCCTCTTCCTTCGGGGGTGGCAAGGACCATGTCATCCCTTACCTCTTCTTTTTTTATGCCTCATCCACATACACGCGCCAAGCTTGTTAATTGGTAACAGTCTCTTCTTCACTATTATCCGAGCTCGAACACTCAACATTGAAATCTGCAATGACCTGGCCCTTGATAGAAGTGCATAGGTGAAACAGATATGATGTTACCAAACTCTATGGATAACTTCAATTATCGATCTGCTGCGTTTGGTCAACTAAGAATTTTCTCCAATGGCTGGTTAGTCAAGACTTTGATGGGATGAGCTTGAAAATACAACCAAAGATTCCACACTGCCATGAGTAAATAGAAAGCTTGCTTTACCAACCTTATGTATCTTATTTTTGGGCCTAACAATCATTTGTTGACATAGTAAATAGGCCGTAGGACCTTCTTGTCTTCTTTGATCAATGCAACGATGATCGTGTGGATGATCACTGCAAGGTATAGGTACAAGTCCAACCCATCAACGAGCTTGGACAGTATCAGAGGAGTAGCCAAGTGTTGGTTTGACTCTTCAAACGCCTTATGCACTCATCGTTCTAAGTAAATGAATTTCCCTTAGTGACGAGGTCAAAGAAGAGGAAACATCAATCAATAGACTTAGACATGAACCGGCTCAAAGCAGTAACCATCCCATTTAGGCTTTGTACTTTCTTCGTAGTCTTAGGGACTTGCATGTCTTAGATTGTTGGGATTTTTCCAGGATCAACTTCAATCCCCTTAGCATTTACTACATAACTGAGGAATTTTCTTGATTGAACAATAAAAGAGCACTCCTTTGGATTTAGCTTCACGTTGTATTGACGTCGAAGTTGAAAATCTCAACCAAGTTCTATATTTTCCCCTTGGGAATTTCTAATTTTACCAGCATGTCATCTACGTATACTTCTACGGTTCGACCGATTTGTTTTGTAGAAATGCAGTTGATGTGATGTTAGTAGGTAGCACATACAGTTATATCCAAATGGCATGGCACGATAGCAGTATAAGTCGAAAAAGGTGATAAAGGAAGTGTGCTTTTGGCTTGGACTGTGCATGAAAATTTGATTGTATTCAGAATAGGCGTCCATGAAAGTGAGGTGCATATGCCTACTAGTCGCATCTACTAGTTGATCGATGCAAGGAATGGGAAGCTATCTTTAGAGCAGGCTTTGTTGAGGTTGAAGAAGTCAATTCAAGTTCTACAGGACCCATTTGTTATTCTGACCAGCACTAGATTGGCTACCCAAACCGGTCATTCTTCCTCTCGACTGAAGTCGTCGGCCAACAACTCCTCTATCACTTCTTTGGGAGCTTGATATCTTTTTAGTTTAAGAGATCTATGCTTTTGAAAAATAGAGGTGACCTTAGGATCGATATTCAATATATGGAAAATGATTCGTGGATCAATGCCAGTTATATCAGCATGCCCAAGTTAAGATGTCATTGCTTTGTTGTAGGAATTTGAGCAGCTTGTCTCTAATTTTCGAATAGATATCAATGCCAATATGAACAACCTTTATAGGGTTTTTATGGTCTATAGATATTAGTTCAAGTAGAGAAGCTACTCATCTTTAGTGCTTAAATCTCCCATGTGAGGACCTAGAGGGTCATCATCAAGATCATAGTTGGATTCTAATTAGTCCAATGTGTAAATCATACGCTCTAGGATATCCTTGGTCGTGATAGACGTTTGTGCTCGAGTCGAGGGTTAAGGTTGTCACCGGCTCTCTCAGGTGAGTCTTCTAAGATTGAGAGGATATGAGTGTCTATGTTTGATGTCCTTGCTTACTAACAGGGTGCAACTTGCTCATTCCATGCCATTATGAGCTCTTTTGTTCTTTAGGGAGTGGCCAAGGAAATAGGATCCCCGTTATCCCCGTCTTCAATATGGTAGGCGTTCTTAGTACAAACAAGAGCACTAAGGGGCTCGAGGCTTCTCCAGAGTGACATGCAACCAGTAGAGGTAGCTTCGCTAGTTTAGGTTGTCCTAGTATGAATCAGAGTGCTGGTAGGTTCAGAGTTATGCCTGGGTGACACACTATTAGAAACAGTTTCTTTAGGGCTAAGAATAATCCCACCATGAGTAAAAGAGCTGACCAGCTTAAGCACTCTCTTGGATGACATGTTTTCGGTGGCGGTATCATCAAGGGTAAGGACGGTCCCACCATGAGTGTGAGCGCTGACTGCCTCAAGCACTCTCCTAGGTGATACGATGCTAATAACATTAATTTCATTACGTGGGTCATTTTTCATGGAGGAAGCTATTAATGTTGATATCTCTACTTAAAAGTCATGGGTAGTCTCAGAACAAACTAGAGCATTAACCGGCTCGAGGGTTCCCACGAATGACTCATCGTTGATTGTTGTAATGTTGAAGCATGAGGACACCCTTTTTTGCTTGCCTGATGGAGGTCCCGTAACAATCCCTAGCTTTTTGTTGGTTTCCCAAGATTTCTTTGAACCTACTTTGGATAGGAAGTTTCATGATGAGTCAGTTGTATGAAAAAATGACGTCAAGCTCCGCCAGGGCTAGTCATCTTATTGAAAGGATATAAGTAGATAGGCAATCAACGACTACAATATTTACCTACATTTTGGCAGTGGGGCGCTCTTTACTGAATGCGGTCATGAGATAAGTAATCCCTATTTCAACAATGCTACCACTCCCAAAGCTGCAGATAGGCAAGGCATATAGGGTGAGACTAGAGGTAGGAAGCTTGAGTGCCTTAAAGATATATTTGAACATTACGTTGACTGACCTACCCCATCCATGAAGACTCGATATACATTCGTATTTTCTATTGCAAGGATGATAACCATGTGGTCATGACGGGGGTAAGAATAGCTCTCTATACTCAGTTGTGAATTTGATTAGTTGATCTGCCTTTAGTCTAAAAACTTTGGATGCTCCGTGTTCTAGTGAATAAGCATAGCTGGTCGAACCCACTCCTCTTAAGTATCGGGACTGTACTACCTAGCTACTTCAGACCATGTGTGGGCCTCCATAGATTGTCAAAATGTTAGTGATAGTTGCGACATTTTTATGGAGTGGTTGGGGTTGAGCCGACTGATTATTGTGAGTCATTATTTGATTTACCTGGTGCCGAACATACTATGCAAGCACCTCCTTCTGGATCAGCCTTTCTATCTCATCCTTTAGTATATGACACTCATTGGTGGAGTGGCTGTTGATTTAATGGAACTTGCAGTACTTGTCATTACTATGTGGTTCCTACCTACTCTCGAATCTAGTGGTGGGTGGTCTTTCAAATGGTATCCATCCCTAGCTATATGTATATGGTTTATGTATCTCAAGTCAAGGTGGCATAGTGAGCAAAGCCAGCTTGTATCGGATTCCTTCTTCCACATGCCTTTCGTTGTTATTTTTTCCACTATTACCCTAAGGCCGATGGCCTAACTGAGGCCGAATTTGTTTAAACGTCGGGCGTTATCTTTATTGTTTTAAGATCAACATCTTCCATCATCGTAATGTCATTCGCATATTGATAGAAACCAATTAAGGACATGGCCGACTACTTTTGTAACTCCTTCCACATTTTGGACTTGTACCTTACCCTCGAGAAGAAAGCCACACCTAGGCTTTTATTGTCGATACCCCTAGCTCTAGTGGACTCTTTGTTAAAGCGATTCACATACGAACAAAGAATCTCGACCGGCCCCTTCCCGATGTTGCCTAACATGCTAGCTATTATAACATGGGCCTTGGAGGCAAAAAAACTTGATCCTAAATCCATGTAAAGTTGGGCCCAATAAAGGATGCTACCCAGTTGTAGATGCATGAACCAGCAGGAGGCTAATCTTGTCGGAGCAGAGGGAAAGAGTAAATACTTTGCTGGCCTAGAAAGTCAGCCAACCCTGTGATGACCCGTCTTCGACCCTTGAAAATCGACAATAATGCATACACGTTATTCACGTACCGTAAATTCAAGTGCCGAAGTGACGGATGATTGGGGGTAAAAGAAAATAAAGATAGAAGATAGAAACAACAGATTCTCACATCGTATTGAAAAACTTATAATTATACATAAAGATAGTACAATCACTCCCAAAGTGATACATCAAAGTCATGGCAAGTACTAACCCAGCTAGGGATGGTTATAACTGCTCGTCCCTATATAGGTGCTGGTATATACATATACAAAATGCAGTGGAAATAGAAATAGATAACTATCAATAGAGGAATCTTTCACTTTTGGCTCCTCCCAAAATGCTCCAAGCTAGATCTAACTATTTGGCTGCCTAAACATTAAGGCACCCAAGAGTTTATGAGAAATGAAATAAACTTCAGGTCAGTCATGAGAGTGATGTGAGAAAACTCAAAAGAAAGGATGCTTTTGAAAACAAAAGGTATTCATAAGACGACACCGCACATAAAAACAGATGAGTTTTTACCTTATGATAACCAAAACATTTTCTACGTAAAATCAAAAATATTATAATAGTGTCTAGGGTACAAATACATATTAATCATAGCCGAAATTATTACATTGATTGAATTTCAGCATAATAGGTATACGGTGAAGTCTGTAATGGTACGTATTGGAGAATGGATTTCCAACAATGACAAGGTAAGGGACTACCTTCTAACAGTACATCTCTAGAGGAATTTACCAAGGCACAATCCTGCTATGCTCTACCAACACAGAACCGACCTACTTCTACCATAGATAGTACCGAATATCCCAACACCCCAGTCGTTCCCGACCTATCGGTGGGTTCCCAAAGCATGCACAACAAATCAAAATATGTAGGGAAAGCTATAAAGGTGATGATCATATCCTAATGGATGCGACCCATATAGCCTTGTAGGATGTACCCAGTTTTTGTCGTTACTAATGTGTGAGGCTTTAGGTAAAGTTTTACCTTTCACATGATAAATCCTACTTTGAACGTCACATTGCCATTTCCAAAGACACGCTAATTGGTTTCCACAAAAGTCAACCCCGAGTTCATACACCATAGGGAAGGGTGTTAAGTATAAGAGGGGTTACCTCCTACACACTAAACAGTGGTACGTTTGTAAAACCCAATGTACGTAGTCTTGGGAATGCAATGTCAAACATTCGTCCATATAAGTTTTCCAAGAGCAGGACAAACCGAAGGTACTCCTACTACATCCTAATTGGGAATAACCCTTAAGACTAGTAGCGAGCATTCCTTGCATTGAAGATTTCAAAATCATTGTCTTCAACATGTCTTTACTTTTGGACGCGTAAATTGGTTCGAAGTGATTTTTGGATATGAATCATCTAAATTTGATCCCGGTCTCCCTGAACCTATTAACGATAGAAAAGATGTTAAATATGTGGGTGATTGATGATCATCATTCAATCAATTAATATCTTTATATCCGATGAAATATCTTTAGAGATATATTTTAAACCATTTCTCCTTGGTATATATAGATTTATTAAACTTCATTTTAACTTTGGAAATACCAAATCATTTCCTTTAAATTTTATAGGAAAATTATTTCCATCTTTTATAATTTCAATTTTAATGGAGATTACTGATTTTCAAAATATATATTTATTGGGTTAAAAAATATATTATTTAAGATATCATTTACTGTATACCCAAACCAATTAGTACTGAGTAAAAAGGATTCATAGATTTTAGATTAATTATACACAACACTAATTTCCATACTTAACCTACACTATTCATTGAAATACGATGAACTCGCCTTTTAAATTCATATAGATAGTATAGGTTTCCTCCTCGAAGTTTAATACAGAATTTAACTAGAATGTTCCTTTTACCATCAAAATCTTATTTAGAATTTTGTTTAACTTTGTGAAAAGTTCCACGTCCCTTTTCTTTTATCTTAAGAAAATATGATTTGAGTAAATCAAATTAATTATCCCCTTCATCGGGCCAGTTCGGATAACTAGGGAGAGCAGGCAATTGGTTTTCCAAACACCAGCCTAGAGACTACCCTCTGTCACCCATAAGGCGTTCAAGTTATTTGATCGACTCTAAACCTTTAAAATACTTGTATGGTCATTTGGAAAAAATTTCCAAAAGATTTAGAAAGATAAATCCAAGTTTAAATCGTTTATTCAAAAATTGACAAATTCAGTTGTTAAATTGTTGGTGAATAATGATTTTAAAGCTTTGTAGATCAAAATACTTATTCCATTATATATTTATGTCCATTTTTATAACTTGCCCATTTAATTTTTTTTAACATATTTGTGGAATTTATTTCATGTTTATAAAGATTTAAAAATATCAAATTTTAAAAGGTTGAAAACCACGGTTTACGAACTGCCAAAATGCGACAATTTTGAAAACTTGATTTGGACATATCTCCAACTTTATTGAATTAAAACTCGAAATTTCCTTTTCATTTGTAAATTATGGTTAGAAGAGTAGGAAAAATTCTTATTCTAAAGAATTCTGACTCATATTCCGTTCTATAAATGGATTTAACTTTTTACACTGCGAAATCATGAACTACCATTACGCGACGCTTATTTTGACTCCATTTTCCGATCTTTTTCAAACTTTGTTGAAATGATTTTTAATGTTTTTAAAAATTAATAAACCATTTTGAACCATTTTTAATCATTTTAAAAGAGGTTAACAATGATATATATGCACACACCATATAATTTATAAAGAGAAGTGATTCCTTTGTGTAAATTCGATGTGTAATTTACCATGAATCATTTCCATATCAAGCAAGCATATAAACATCCAAAACATAATGATCAAGTAACATAACGAGCATATAAACATATCATATCATCGTAGAAATTATTAGTAAAAGGTACCGAGTAGTTCTCACGCAAATAGCGATCCATTTCCTAACTTTTAATGCCTTTTCTTTATCGGTTCAAAGCCCAAGAAGCTCGGCCTCTATAGGGATGATCATGACCTATAAGTTAATAGGTAGAGGTGCTCAACGAGGTGGTGTGGCCCTCGATGAGCATGACCAAGATAGAGAAGTGGATGTAGATAACTACTTTGAACTTGAGCTAAGGTGGTATATTTTGTATGTTTTTTAGTAGAGCTTCGCTATGCTGGCAAAGTATTTTAGAGAAGAAGCAGAGGTGATGGAAGACATTAATAAGATTGTGAAGAAGGATAAGAACTTGAGAATTTGGTGTGAAGAAATTTAAGGGTATAAGGTGCTATTTATAGACTTTTTTAACAAAATTGTCTACAACATCATCATCACATCTCCCCTCACCTATGCGCTACACCCCCTACTCTCGGCAGAACCCTCCCCCTATCCCACTCCCTTCCCATGTCTTTATCTTCCCTTGATTGAGTGATGGTGAGTTTTCTTTTTCATGTTGCATTTGTTTAGAAATAAGGAGTTTATATGTATATATGTTTAGATATTTCTTTTGGCTTCGATTTGACTTGTGATACACACTTATGTATATGTGCATGTATATGCTTATGTGTATATGTTCAGACAAGGTTGCTACAACTTAAAACCATCTCCATTTGTCAAACCATTGCAAATCTAAAATCCGAATCCCAGTCACATTTTCAGTTTTTAATCAAACTATTTATTTATGTATCAAAACTTGAAAATAAATTTCTTATCATAAAATAATAATTTAAAATGAAGTATTTATCTTACAAAACAATTATTTGAATATTTAAAATTAATTAAATATCCCAAATTACAGTGCTAAAATTACGGCTCATTACATTCTTTTCCTCTTAAAGAATTTCGTCTTGAAATTAATGCAAGAAGAAGATATCTTAAAAGAACATATATTGTATACGATGAAATAGGATAAGTAATCATCCACAGCTCGTGAATTCACTACATCTATACAATATACAAACTACTCATCAATCCTAAGTTCCAAATAAGCTTCCCTAATTCTATCCTCAGTTTTCTAAGTGCAGTTTTCATCATCACTACTCCAATGAACTTCAACTAATCTCACTACCTTTCTCTGCAACCGCTTCTCATCAAGGTTAGCGATTCGAATTGGTCGTCTGATAATGACCAAGTTTGGCTCTACTTCTAAATCTTCCAAGGCAGCCGTCTCTACAATTAGTTCCTGGTCATGCATATATTTTCATAAATAGGACACATGGAAAACATTATGCACACGTGACGACCATTTTGGTAATTCCACTCGATAGGCTAGTGGGCCAATCCGTTCAAGAATGGGAAAAGGTCAAATATATCGAGGTGCTAACTTTCCAGTCCCTCCAAATTTTACTACTCCCTTCATCGGGGAGATTTTCAAACATATTAAATCTCCAACCGAGAAGCCTCTGATCGGCGTAGCTTTTCTGTCTGCTTTGGGCTTCCTTTAGCATCTTCCTGTCATATCTACCTTCTCCGTGGCTTCACGAATTATATCAGGACCAAGTACTAACCGATCTTCGGTTTAGATCCAACATGTTGGTGATCTACATGGATGACCTTATATAGATTCATAAGGTGTCATGTCAATACTTGCCTAGTAACTGTTTCATAAGAGAATTCCACCCGATGAAGAATTTTTTCCCATGGAACTCCAAAGTCTAAGATGCAAGCTTTCAGAAGATCTTCTAATGCTCGGTTTACTATTTATAGTTTCCCATCAGTTTGGGTATGATATGCGATGCTCAAACTTTGCTTCGTTCTCAAAGTTGTCTGTAATGCTTAGAAGAACTGACTGGTAAAAATTGGATCCTGATCACTTGTTATGTTGCTCCAAATTCCATGCAAACAAACAAGCTCCTTTATGTATACATCAAAAGGCTTGAGGCAGTCCTTGTCGGCTTTATCGGAATAAAATGTGCGCGTTTGGTTAATCGGTTTATGATAACCCAAACACCTTCATTTCATTTCCTTGTTTGAGGTAAGCCATTAATAAAATCAGTTAATATCTAATCCCACTTCTAAGTTGGAATCTCTAGAGGTTGAAGTAGTCCAGCAGTATTTTCTTAGTCGCTTTTGATCTACTGACAGTTTGCACATCTGCTAACATGAATGGATGTCCCTCTTCATATTTTCCTACCAAAAATTCTTCTTCATGTCTTAATACATTTTGGTAACTCTGAGATGTACTGTAAGTCGAGAATTGTGATATTCTGCTAGAACTTCTTGCTTAATCCCATCGAAATTTGGAATACGTACTCTTCCATTTAACCATAATATCCCATGGTTATCTATTTCTAAGGTTGAGTTCCACCCTTTGCTTATATCCTTAATAATTTTCATAAGACATCGATCTTCTCTTTGCTTGCCGGCAATTCTTTCTATAAGAGTCAGAGTCACTACTAGATAAGCTATAACGACATGCCTTCTACTTAGTGCATTATCTACTATGTTGGCTTTCCCGAATGTATATAAAATGTCAAGATCATATGACGCGAGAAGTTCTAACCAATTGTATCATGTTTAGATCCTTCCGCGTGAAAAAATACTTCATAGATTTGTGATCTGTGAAGATCGAACTTCGCACCTAGTAAATAATGCCTCCATAGTTTTAATGCAAAAACAAAAGCTAATAGTTCTATGTCATGGGTTGCAAAATTTCTCTCATGAGTTTTCAGTTGTCTATGCATAAGCTATAACTTTCCCATGCTACATTATTATCGCACCCATTCCTCCATAAGCATCTGTATATACGGTCAAACCACTACTTCCGTTAACAATTTCTAAGACTAGAGCATTGGTCAACCTTTTCTTCAGCTTGTTAAATTCCTCCTCACATTTTGGTATCCAGTCAAATTTAACATTCTTCTTGGTTAAGTTCGTTAGATGAGAGAAATTTTTGGAGAAGTCCTGAATAAAACTCCGATAATATCCCACCAATCCTAAGAAGCTGCGGACATTATTGGAGTTCTTTTTTACTTCCAGTCTTAAATAGCTATAAGCTTTCTTGGATCATCGAAATTTCATCCTTTGATACTACATGTACAAGGAACCTTACCTCCTCCTAAAAATAGCACTTTGAGAATTTGGCTTTAACCACATGTCTCCTTAATATCCCCAATACAATCTCCAGATGTCTTTCATGTTCCTCATCGGTCTTTGAATAGATAAGAATATCACTAATAAAAAACAACACAAATTTGTTGAGCACATCTCCAAACACTCTATTCATGAGATCCACAAAATAAGCGGGCTCATTGGTCAGCCCAAAAGGCATAACCAACCATTGGTAGCAACAATTCGGACCTCTAAATGTAGTTAATCGAATGCAACCTTCTGCTATCCTTAGTTGATGGAATCCTGTAGCTAAATCCATTTGCGAGAATATTTGAGCACTATCAATTTGATCAAACAAGTCATCTATACGGGGTAGAAGATATTTTTTCTTAATCAACTGTTTGTTTTGGTCTCTATAATCTACACAAAGTCTTAGCGAGCCATCAGATTTTGCAACGAAAAATACTAGTGCTCCACAACTTGACCGACTCAGTCTAATCAGCCCCTTCTTCAACAACACATCGGTTTGTTCTTTAGCTCCTCCTGTTCTCTTGGAGCCATTCTTCGGATAAGGTGAATAGCAGGTCATGCACCAGGAAGTAAGCTAATACGAAACTCAATTTCTCAATGTGAAGGAAAACTTTTAACTTCTTCAAAAACATCCTGAACTCCTTAACAATCGATGTCGTCTCTAATCCTTTTTTGGATGAATATAGTGCATACATGAAGCTCTTCCTTACCATAATAGGTTCTTTCACAATAACTTCTCTAACTTTGTTTCCACCAGTACTGTCCTCTTAACACAATCAAGAACGGCTTTATTCTTAGATAACCAATCCATACCAAGTAGATCGTTGAATCTAATAAAGTCAAGGATAAATATGTCGCATGAAAAATTATGGGAAAGGTGGTTAACTTGGACGTTTTCAAAAATCATACAAATATTAGTTGTACCGCCTATGGGATTAGACACATAAACAAAGGTATCCACTATTTTTGTGATTAGTTTTAATCTATCAACCAATCGTTTATCAATTAATCTATGGGAATCCCATTATTAAACAACACTTTAATTAAATTCTCATTAAAATAGAAATTAACTTCTAGAACCCTTTCCCTTTGCATCTTTAGAGGTTAAGGCTCGTCCTTGATAGCATAAACTTTAACCTGCTCTTCTTTTTTCATTAGTGGGCAAACGTTATTCCAATGTTCGGGCCGATGGCAGTTGTCGCAGAGAGTTTTTAGAACTATAGGAGAAATGGGACCTTATTGCTGTTTCTGAACTTTGGGACTCCTACAGAACCTTGAAAGATGGCCCATCTTTCCATAGTTAAAATACTCCACATTCTTAAACCGGTTCCCTTGAGATCCTTCACTAGTCTTGCCTTGCCAAGGCTTCTTCCTCCTACTGTTGTTGTTGCCTTGAACTGCTACCAGATTCTTTTTTCCAAAACTTCATACCAAAGATCCATATCAACCAGATCTACAAAGGTTCATTTCACATAAGCGGACATCCTATCCTGATATTATTCCTTCATCCTAGTAATAAATATTTCATTTTTCTTCAAGGGAGTATCTACCAGTCTTGGCAAAGCGAGATAACACATTAAATTTTCTCAAATACTCTTTCATGGACATTTCTCGTTGCTTCAAATCCATAAAATATCTATAGAGGCAGGACTTTCCAGTAACGGGAATGTATTGTTCCTCAAAAACTTCTTTAAACCTTGCCCAAAAGAAATTATCTTCCGATTCGTCAAGAGTAATGGACTCCCACCAAGCTAGATCCCTATCCTTTAATTTCCAAGAGGATAAGAACCTTTTTCGATCATCATCGACGTTTCATCCTTTAAAGATTTTCTCACATGATCGGAGCCAAGCTTGAACTTCAATAACAGATTTGGTGCCCTTACATGGCTTTCCTCCTAAGCTAGTATAATCATTGTATAGTCCGGCAAAGTTAACCTGAGGTTGCACAGGGACTACTACTTCTTCAACTACCGCTGCATTTGGATTTTGACCATTGGTGGTCGTTATGCTATTATTTATTCCTCTGTGTCCTCTTTAGTTACTCATTTCCTACTATCTAAATATACTAAGGTATCAGTTTAGTATACATATACAGACTATCTTAGGGGATTTATTTGGATAAAAATTTCTAATACGCACTCTCATCGACTAAACTCATTCTAAGGCATTACTAACTCTATATCTAATGAGTTGACCCCATCAAGGCTTAGGTATTCGCTCAACCTAAGCTCTACTACCAAGTGCGACGACCCATCTCTTCGGCCCTTGAAAACAGTGTTCACGTGTCATAAATTCAAGTGTCAAAGAGATGGATAATCAGCGTTAAAAAAATAAAGATAGAAGATAGAAACAACAGATTCTCACATCGTATTAAACAACTTACAATTATACATGAAGATAGTACATACAATCACACCCAAAGTGATATATCGAAGTCATTGCAAGTACTAACCCGACCAGGGACAGTTATAATAGCCTTCCCCTACATAGATGTTGGTACATACTTATACAAAATACAACCAAAATAGAAATAAATACTCATTCCAAAATGCTACAAGCTAGGTCTGACAATTTGGGTGCCCGAAAATTAAGGCACTCAAGAGTTTAAGGGAAAAGAAATAAACTCCGGGTCAGTCATGCGACTAATGTGCAAAAGAACGAATACTTTTGAAAATAAATTATTTCATAAGACCACGCCGCACAGAAACACGGACGGAATTTTACCTTATGATAACCAAAACATTTGCTACATAAAATTAGAGATATTATAATAGTGTCTAGGGTACAAGTACATATTAATCAAAGCCGAAATTATTACATTAATCAAATTCCAGCATAATAGGTATACAATGAAGTTTGTAAATGTACGTATTGGAGAATGGATTTCCAACAATGCCAAGGTAAGGGACTACCTTTTGACAGTACATCTCTAGAGGAATGTACCGAGGCACCGCCCTACTGCCCTCTACCAACACAGAATCGACCTACCTCTACCGTAGATAGTACCGAATATCCCACCACCCCGATCATTCTCGACATATTCACGGGATCTCAAACATACACAACAAACCCGAAATATAAAGGGAAATCTAGTAAGATGATGATCTTATCCTAATTGGTGCGACCCACATAGCCCTACTGCATATACCCTATTTTTGCCATTACCGATGTGTGAGGCTTGAGGTAACATTTTACCTTTCACATGAAAAATTATACTTTGAATGTCACATTGCCATTCTCGATGGCATACTAATTAGTTTCCATAAAAGCGCAACCCCCAAGTTCATACGCCTTAGGTAAGGGTGTTAGGTATAAGAGGGATTACCTTCTACACCAACAACTAGATGTACGTTCGCAAAAAACCAATGTATACAGTCTTAGGAATGCAATGTCAAACATTCGTCCATACAAGTTTTCCAAGAACATGACCAATCGAAGGTACTCCTACTACATCATGCCAAGGTGACCCTAGGCATGAGCACCACCATTAAGGTGCTTAAATCTTATGTCTCAAGCTCTATTTTCCACCCAAAGGCGTTTTAAAGCTGATGGTTGTTCCATTGAAAGGGAACAATGACTCATTGGTTCTTCGTGGATGGTCAATTCTATGTCAATGTCAATAACGTGACTTGGCCCATGAGCAGCATATACTCTCCAATTATGAACAGTAGCTACTCCAACTGAAATTTATTGCACAACCCTCTTCTAAGCAGTACTAACAATATTATAGCCACTTGGGATAGTAGTTTGGATAAGGGTTAGTTCACCTACCGAAGAAGGCGGAGGACCAAAATTTATGGTCGTGTGAGTATCCAGCCTTGTTCTTAAATCGTTCACTTCACGTGCTAGAGTTTCCACATTAGCTAAGCCTTGAATCACACTTCGCCATATGATGTGTAACACCTCGAAAATTTTAGTAATAAATTAAAATATTAGAAATGGTAAAAATATAAATTTACAAAAAATTGCAAAATAGTAAATTTCACAAACTTTTAAATTAGATCTCAGGACCTGTTCCATTGCATTTGGAATATACGGTCAGAAAAACATTGATAACATGTTGAATTTGATAAAACGAGTCAAAATTAGCGAAAACTATAACCAACGGCATTTACATAAATATTTATTTTGGGATTTAGCCAAATAACATATTTTTCAACTATAAATATAGACTTAAATCACACTTCTTTTTGTTCTAAACCCTAGACCCGTCTTTCTAATTCTATATATTTTCTTCTTTCTTATCCAAATTTTTAACCTAAACCCTAATCTCTTAAAGTTTAATTTCTAAATTTAAAACAAGATCAGATAGAAATTAAGAGAGAGAAGCAAACAGATCAAAGATAAAGAATCCATATTGGAAGAAAGGATAAGCAAAATACAAAGCTAGGCAAAGGAAGAGGAGTAGCGAATTTGAATCGGATTAAAAGAGGGATTCCTTTAAATGACTCTTTAAGGTGAGTGGATTTATTATGATGTGTTATGACATTAAACAAGCAATTAATTTCCTTTATAACTTTACTTAGATTAAAAATATAGTTTTTGAATATGGAATGATAATTTCAATCTTGAATCTATTTGAATTGATAATTTCAGTTATAAATCTATATGGGTATAAAAAATGGAAAATCCTAAGTGGTATTTTAATAAAATAATTATTGAAACATGGGAAAGGGTAAACTAGTGTAATTATCTCTAATTTTATAGATATAATTTTTTATATGATAATATTGTGTTGGTTTTGCAATAACAGAAAATAATCAAATTAATTCCATTAACCTTGAAATATACATAGGTTGGTGATTGAAACATTCATAGGTAATCGACTGAATTATTATCTGTAATCGTAGAGATTAACTAGTTAAGTCATGTACAAAAAATAGAAAATTTACCTAAAATACTGTTAAGAATGAACCGTTGAGTCTATACTCAAATCCGCAAAGAAGTGAATAAAAAATTAAGAAAATGGACCTAGAAACCTCAATTCGAACGTTCAAATTTATTTTCAAACGTTTAGATATCATAAAACACAAAACAGAAAGGAATCAGTTCAATTATGACCCGATTCAGATGTTTGGATTTATTTGTAGATATCTAAAACCAAAGTTGGACATTCGAATATAAGATATGATTTCTAAATACCTGTTTGTTAAATTTTTCTATAGGAATTCAGACTTCTAAATTGAATATCAGATGTTTGAATGGCATAGAAAAATCCCAGGTCGAACTTGGACCTAGTGCATGCCAAGTAAGCAAACCGAGGGATTTTTTCCATTTCTTCAACTTTGGGTAATCCACAGAACTGAATAGAAGCATGCATCGAGATGGAATAGGATCGCACTTGGTGATGTCGTAGGTTCGCACTTCATGAATTTATAGGTTGTCGCACTTGATGTGGCATGCGGTTCTATCATGATTAAATGCTTTGGAGCATATGGGCACTGATAGGAAGTAACTCAATGTTTTTGGGGCAATTAAGCCAAGGCATTACGTGTATGCCCAGTGCGGCGCATACAGAATAGGATATCGAATACTAACTGAAGGTTACTCGATGTTTTTGGGAGCAATTGGGCCTAGGTAATGTGTGTATGCCCGGTCATGTGAATAGGTGAATGTTAACGACAAAATTTCTTAATGCTTTTGGGGTGGGTAGGCCTAGGCATTACGAAGTGTACTCCACAGGATAAGTTGACCATTGTGACCGTATACCTAGAGCTTTTGTTGGAAACTATCCCCTCAGTGTATCCGTTCAGTGGTTCATCTAGTGAATGCTCATTCGATGTTAGGTACACTTAGGGTAACCGTCATAATTGGTATTTGGTAGTTGGACTATAGTGTGTAGATTAGCAGTTCTATATATATACATACATATATATACATACATACATATATATATATATATATATATATATATATATATATATATAGTCCACGAACATAGTTAACACCCTAGGTCTAGTAATACAATTAATTCACTAGATTTGTCTGATCTCTTCCTTTTCTTCCCTTTCACACCCATTACAAGAGGATAGAGTAACATGTGAGTTGATTTGGGAAGGTAGGTAACGATATAAACATAACGTTTGGAGACTCATCATTTATATCCATTCTCCCATATATCATATCATATATATTAGACAGATTTTTATCATGGTATAATTTAGAAATTTTATTCATGTCAGACATTGTATTTGCCACAATCATTTTCAGACAATATAACACAAGTTTATTTTCAGTATTTCTATTTTATTTCCTTTCGTTGTGAGATCTCAAAGTGTTCTAAATTTTATCTGTCTCCTTACAATGAAAAGTTTAAAAACCTAAAATTCACCCTTATCATCATAACATGAGTTCTAATGCTATTTTTGGTCTTAGATCGATGTGTTTAAAGGTGTAGGTTTTCAAAGTTGGTATTAGAGCCTAGGTTCAGGATTCATTGGAGATCAGACGCGTATTAAGAGAATGTACTTGTATATTTTTTAATATACTCTGTGTGTGTGTATATATATCCATGTGTAACACATTACACCTTCATGCTCCAGTAATGCTTAATACTATTTGAGGATAGTTGCTAATAATCCCTAATTACATATATAAGCAATTGAAATGGAAATAGTTATGGCATGGCACCTGAGGTTCTAGGCATGAACAACCTATATGGTTCCATCGGTATCTTCAAGCAAGAGGCCAGACTGAACTTAACCGTAATAGAGGACCTACAATACAAGGTGCAGCTCCAATTCCTCTGAATGCTTTGGATTTCCCAACGTCGCATCGAGACTTCCAGAGTCTAAGTGGAAATAATTGCTTTGGAATTGAATCATTTGTTAAGACATGGGTGTGGGTAAGAAATTATGATAAGATGTTTGTTATGATGGTTGCATAGGATGTGATGAAGAGATAGTTAGCTTCATGGCACAGGCAAGGAGAAGCCTAGAATCGGTGGTACAGTGTCACTACTTAGATTGATTATGTTAGGATTACTTAGACTTTTTTCAAGAGGCATTTTGGGACAGTTGATTTCGGAGGTTGAATAGGAGAGATTGAAAAGTACATCCACTTAGAGCAAGGGGACCATAATGTCAAGGAGTATGTCAATAAGTTTAATTAGCTAGCACTTTCCTTTATAATACCATTTAGATTAAAAATATGATTTCTTAATCTAGAATAATATTTTCAATGTAGAATCTAATTGAATTGATAATTTTAGTTATGAATCAATATGGGTTGAGATGATGGAAAAATCCAAGGTGATAATTTGATAAAATAATTACTGAAGTATGGGAAAGGATAGACTTGTAAAATTCATCTCTACTTCTATAAATATCAATTTTTATATGATAACATTCGGACGATTTTGGAAAAATGAAAAATAATCGAATTAATTCCATTAACCTAGAAGTATACATAGATTATTGATTGAAACATTTATGGGTAATCGATTGAATTGTTGTTTATAATTGTAGAGATTAATTAGTTGAATATATGTTTAAAAAAAAGAATACTTAGCATAAAATACAGTTAAAAATGAACATTTGCATCTATACTTGAATCCGCAAAGAAGATGAATAAAAAAATAAGACAATAGACCTAGAAACATCGATACAAACATCTGTATTTATTTTCCAACGTTAGGGTTTTAGAAAACACAAAATAGAAAAGAATCGGTTCAATTCTGACCTAATTCGGGATTTTTTCTAATGTTTCGACTGATAAAATACCCAAGTCGAACTTGGGCCTAGTATAGGAAGGTAGGGAAAATTGGGGCATTTGTTTCGACTTCTCTGACTTTGGGAAGTCCACAGAACTGAATAGATGCATGCAACGAAATGGAATAGCATTGCACTTAGTGACGTTCTAGGTTTGCACTTTAGAAGTTATAAAGCATGGCACTTGATGTGGCATGCGTTTCTACTATAACTATATGCTTTGGAGTATACGAGCACTAACGAGAGTTACTCTATTTTTTTTGGAAAATTGGGCCTAGATATTTGTGTATGTGAGTTAGCGGAATAGGGATCTTAAGGCTAAATTAACACTAGATGGGAGGTGAATAGTATTTAATGGATTATATGAACACTTTTCAAATTCTTTATGATTTCACTTGAAATGATGAAATTAACAATCACATAATCAAAGTAAGTACAACTAAAAAGGAAAGAACACACCAAGATTTTATACTGGTTTAAGGTTACACTACTTCTAGTCCAACACGATTCCTTGTTGGGATTTCTTTTCAATTAGTAAATGCAAATACAATTTTGATTTTAAGGTTACGAGACATACCGTCCAGAATCTCAACCTCTGGGTAGAGTCACTTGATTTCCGGGCTATAAGCACACCTACTAGATTTATGGGCTACAAGCACACCTAATTGATTTTATAGGCTACAATCACACCTAATTGAATTTCAGGGATACCAAGCACACTGTTAACCCAAAAAATGGATCAACAGCTTGGATCAACTGTGAAAGCACCAGCGCAAATAATCAGCAGTGCAAATATTAGATAAGCAACAAATAAAAAGAAGTAAGAAAAGAGACATATAATTTTTAGATTGATTCGGCTGACTGTGACCTACATCCACTTTAATCAATCTTTATTATGATTATACCAGTTGAATCTCTCTGGATATCACTAGTTAGTCCTTAGATCTATGTTACAATGAGTTAGACTAAGTCACAAGTAAAAGGATTAATCATAGAATCACAATAACCCCCATGATAACTATTGTGAGAGAGAAGGAAGTTGAAGAAGTGAAGGAACTCCAGTAGAGTAATGGAGGCTCTCTCTTTGGAAAAGATCCATCTCTTGTTTCCGGTAAGTGAGTATTTATAGGGGAACTCAGTGAGTGTTAGGTCAGAACTCCAAGTGCAGAAGATTCCAGTTGTTATGCCAAGTCATCACCGAAATCTCAAATCAATCTGAGTCATTTCTATGGATCGCTAGCTATCCATAGGGGATGGATCGCTAGCTATCCATCAACTTAGCATATTTTTCTACCATAAGCCTTTACTTAGTGCTACGAAGGAGCTCGTAAAGTTTGAAGGTGATCCGACCTATCTTGATGGATCCTAAGCTATCCATAAGGGATGGATCGCTAGCTATCCATCCACTTAGCATATTTTCGAGTGATCTTTGTTTGGTTGTCTCCTAACACCCTTTAGAGTGTTCATGAAAAGTTTTGTTCAATTTCGTTAAGATTTGAGCGAGTTATGAATGATTCTTCCGGACCAGATGACCCATGGAGACGGATGATTAAACTAACTCCAAACGACTTGATATTTGGACAAGGCACTTAAATAGAAGATAAGAAGACAACCAAAAAAAGATCACTCAAAAATATGCTAAATGGATGGATAGCTAGCATTCCATCCCTTATAGATAACTAGCGATCCATCCCCTATAGACAACCAGCGATCCATCAAGATAGGTCAGATCACCTCCAAACTTTCTGAGCTCCTTCGCAGCACTAACTAAAAACTTCTGGTAGAAAAATATGCTAAGTTGATGGATAGCTAGCGATCCATCCCAAATGGATAGCTAGTGATCCATCCCTATGGATAGCTAGCGATCCATAGAAATGAATCAGATTGATTTAAGATTTTCGGTGATGACTTGACATAACAACTGGACTCTTCTACACTTGGACTTCTGGCCCAACACTCATTGAATTCCCCGATAAATACTCACCTATCTGCAACTAGAGATGGATCTTTTTCGAAGAGAAAGCCAACATTACTCTACTAGAATTTCTTCACTTCTTAAACTTCCTTCTCTCTCACAACAGTCATCAAAGGGGTTACTATGATTCTTCAATCAACCCTTCTAGTTATGACTTTGTCTAACTCATCGTAACTTAGATCTAGGATTAACTAGTTGATATCCAAAGAGATTAAAGTAGTATAATCATAATAAAGATTTATTAAAGTGGACATAGGCTAGAGTCAGCCGAATCGCTATAAAATTTCCGTGTCTCTTTTCTTGCTTCTGCTTTTTATTTGCCGTTTATCTGAGATTTGTGCTGCTATTATTTGCACTGGTGCTTTCACACTTGATCCAAGGTGCCGATCCATTTTTTGGGTTAACAATTTGGTGCTTACAATGAGAACCTTGAACGAGATCTGAAGAATTGATTTTTGAATCTATGATTTAGAGAAGATGAGTAGGCCTAAAACCAGATCTAGAGCTTTAGCAAGTCAACTAGAACCTCGGGGTAGCCAAGAGGTGTCCTCAATTTCTCATCAACCATCCATATGATTAAATAAGAAACGGAAAGGACAATGAAGGAGATTCAAGATGGGATCTTGCCTAGGCAACAAGCGATGAGGGATAGCTTCTTCCAGAGGATGGAGCAACAAGGGATAGCTAGATCTACAGGGAATAGGAAACAAACTCCAAGGTACAACATAGGAGCTGCCGGAGTTGGATTGGAACAATATGGAGTCTTGCTCCCATATCCACAGCAACCGAAACTTAAGGGCAACACGGGAATCAACAATAGAACCCAATGCAAGAGCATCTGGAGTTAGAGAAAAACAAACTGAAATAATGCCCACGTCACTTGGGGGCACGACATATTTGGATTTAGGATAAGCTGTAACGCCTAGAACAGGTGATGTTGGAGCTAGAGTAGCAAATCAGGGTACGAATACATGACTTCATGAGCCAAAGCTAGAATTCCACGGTTGGAATAGGGGACAGGTTCGTCCCTTACTCTCTGCCTTCTACTTTTTTTGTTTTTAACAACCTTAGGCCACTTACACGTGTACGAGATCCCGAACGGTCCCTAGGCACACTCTGAGTCGGGTGCCTGAGATGAATATTTTGAAAAACATTGACCCTACACTAAGTAGACGTGTTCTAAACCTAGATTGGTTCCTTGTCACGCTCTGATTCGAATATCCTGGATAATTGTTTAAGATAATAATCTCAGACTGCTTGGATATCCACAAAACCTAGATTGTTCCCTTGCCACACTCTTAGTCGGATATTTGGGATAGACATTTAGGATTTTTGCTTATTTAATTTCTACTTGTTTGTGTTGATTTGAAATTTGAATTTTGTAAAATCCATATTTAATGTTATAACCGATTCTAAATGCCCTAGTGTAATATCCCGGAATTTCCAGGAGTTTAGAATGCTGATAATCTCTTAATTTAATTTATTTGAATTGATAAAATTGTTATTTTCACAGATAAAATTACATAAGTAATATTTTAATTATGGTTATAAATTGGTTTTAAAATAAGATTAATTATTTTATTTGTGTGAATAAATTCTAAATTGGTATATTGTTTTCAAAATTTATAAGTATTTAAATTTGTGTATTTTAAATTGATTTTAAAATAGGATTTATTATTTGAAAATAATTATGAGCTAATTTTAAAATAGATGTTTATATTTATTTAAAATTATTTTAGATTTTATTTTAAAATTAGACTTTGGAAATGAATATAAATTTGAATTGTATGTGTTCATTGAATACAAGGCTTGGAAATAACATTTTAAAATAAGTTTGAAATATTGTATATAAATTTTATTTAAATCATATTGGTTTCATTTCTTTTTAAAGATTGTATCTTATATAAATTTAGAATACATTTATAAATGTATAAGTATATTTGTTAACTAGGAATTTAACTAGAAAAGCATTTTCAAACTAAGAAGAAAACAAATTAGTAATTAGGAAACTAATTTAAAAGCCTTTAAAAATCACTTATTAATAATATAAAAATACATTAGACATGTGTTAAGTTTCTAAATCACTATTTTAACAAGTGTTACAACATTAATGCAAAGTTGAGACAAGTGTCCATTTTGTTTAAAATTTTCTTTTTTAATTTATAAAATCTGGAATTAACATTTATATAAACCAACATTCTTTCTCTTCATTCCTTTTTCTTTAAAAATCTAAATCCAATTCTAAGAGAAACCTAAAATTTTCATGCATCTTCACTTCTACTTCCCAAAACCAGAGAATACATAAATCTGAAACCTTTATGCTCAAAGCCTGTTATCATTTCCTCAAACAAATGCTCAGCAGAAAACCTGAAACACTCCTCAAATTTAAACACTCCTCTCAAATAAATATGCAGTGCAACATTTTGGAAGTCTGCATCATCTTCCTAGTGCATACATGTCTCCAATCCATTGTCTGCATCAATCTACTAATGCATGCAAGTAAATCCAAATGCTCACAGCAATTCAGTTTCCAGTGGCCAAGTTTTCAAAGCATTTCAAAATTTTTTTAAAGCAAGTTAGTCTGTAACAAAATTTCAAAACAAGGAAATATCTTCAGATTTGCATCCTGAAGCAAGCACTCCAGTTTTAAAAGCCACAGCCATTTCAAAACAAAATTCAAGCATAGCAAGTTTCAAAATGCAAACATGAAGCATTTCTGTTTCAAAGGCTTCCTGTTCTTTTTCAAGTTCTCTGCTTTCTACAGATAAAGGTGAGTAAACTTTTTACTAAAACTTAATTAGTTATTAGCTGTTGCTATAAGTTTGTGAAGATGTTACATACATATATGTTTACCTCTGTATAAATATGTGTTATTATGTTTGTTATGCTTGAAACCTGTGTATGCTTGTTGCATAAATAACTCTCTGTTTTTATTTACTGCAGAATGAAGTTTAAATCTAAACTTCAAACTATTTTTTGTTTAAAACAACTAGTTAAAATACAGATTCAAAAAAAAAAAAATAAGTTAGTTAAGCATAAACTAAGAACAAAGAAATTAAGCTAAGTTCTTGTTTTGTAAATTTCTCTGGAAACAATAATACTGGAACAAATTAATATCAAAGTGTGAAACCAAGTATTGAAATTTGATGTAATAACTATATAATTGGGAATGTCATTGGTAATTATGAATTTTGAATGGAAATTCAAAATTTTTAAAACTATTCAAAGTATGAATTTGGGTTTTTCCTGCAAATTGGACTTTGGTCTGTAACTGGTGATCTTTTTAACTGGAATACTTGAGATTCTTCAAGGAGTTAGGTGATTCATCAGAGTGTATAGAAAAAATAGCAGAAAGATTTTTAAATCATTTTGGAGATTGATTTTGATAGGGATTTAATTTAAACCTAGTTTTTGAATGCTATTTTAAATCGATCACTGCATCATCCCTACTGCATCGAGCTTGATATGATTCTGGGAGAGGATAGTGTGATGGGTCAGGGAACCATGGTCGGAGATGTGGCTGTTGTAGTTGATCGAAGTCGTGGAATTTGGGTTTCTTCTCTGATGGTGGTGTGAGTTGTCCAACCTGGTGTTCTAAATTTTGATTCAAGGCATGAGTTGTTGCTAGGTGGGTCGTAGATGGATGTAGGGTGCTTTGATGACTTGCTGGTGGATTCGAAGTTGGTCGGAGTGGAGCCGGCAGGGGTGCAGGTTGCACGGCGTCTTGGTGGTATCTGCAGTTTTCTTTGTTGGGTTTTGTTTGGGTTCTGTTGGATTACTCGAAGAGGAACTCGAGTAATAGTGGTGGTGGCTCGGGTAAGTCTCGGGAAAACTCGCGTGTTTCTGGGTTTTCATGTGCAGTGTTAAATTGTTCTGGTTTAACAGTTTTTAAGTTTTTACTTAAACAGATTTTAAAATTTTAATCCTAATTAACATTGAACTGAAACTATAAGAAAGAAGAACAAAGTGTACTTTGTTCTGGGAATTCTTGTAAAAATGAGTCGAGCCCACATTTTGTTCAATCTGATATTTTGTTTTAAAATGTTAAATAAGTTTTAAACCTTGAAAAGTTTAAGTTAAATTAAATTCTTGTTTTTGGGAATTGAATTATTTTTATAAATAAACTTGTATAATGTTTAAATATCTTAAAGTTATAATCTTAATATTATTTCAAATTTTATCTTGGAATATTAAGGGAATTTAAATAAATGTTTTATTTCAATTAATTAGTGGAGTTGATTATTAATTAACAATTGAAGATTAAGACAACTTATTAACTTGGAATTAGATTTGTTAATTAATAATTAAAGAAAGTAATTAATGATTTCTTTATAATTTAATTTAATTTATGAATTACGTTAAGTTAAAGATTTCCAAGATTTATTTAAGATAATTATTTTATCTTAAATAATAATTAAGTATTAATAATTTGTAATTAGATAGTTAATTAAGAAATTTTAAGATAATTAATTTATTTAATTATTATTTTAAAAGGGGTTAATTAAGTAATTAATTAAGTATAATTAATTATTTAATTAACTATTAATTATGATGATGTAATTAATGACAAATGATTGATTAAATTATAATTACTTATTAACTAAGTAAATAAGAGTTAATTAAAATAGTAATTAATTAATAAAGGTTTTATTTAAGTTTTTAAATGAGTTTTCTTAATTAATAATTAAAGAATAATGCTAGTTAATTAAGAATTAATTAACTAATTTTATTTAAGGTTAATTAATTTTAATTAAAGATTAATTAATTTCATTTATGATTAATTAATTTGTAATTAAGATTGTTAATTAATAATTAAGTTTATTAATCAATGATTAAGAGTTAATTAATTAGTTAATTAAGTTTAATTAATTAATTATAAAAGTAATTAGTGATTAATTACTTTGGTTTAAGAATTGATTAATAATTAAGGTTTATTAATTTATAATTGGAGATAATTAATCTGATAATTGAAGATTAATTTGGTTAATGAGTAATTATGGATAAATTACTCAATTTTGTTTTATGAGATGATTGAAATCAAGTAAGTTAATTAATTTGTTAATTAATTAAATATAATCACTTGATTAAAGATTAAGTATGTTTACTTAATAAGTTTTGGGTAAGGCTAATTACTTAAAGATAAGCAATTGATGAATTACAAAAGTAATTGAGATAAGGTAATTACTGATTTGGGAAGTAATTTTTATTGAGTAATTACTTGTTAGAGTAATTAAAGGTTTATTACTTGGTGTAATAAATCAATGAATTTATAAAGTAATTAAAAGTAATTAAGAATAATTAATTACTGTATTTAAGTTGATTAATTAAAAGCAATTAATTTAAGTATGATTAATTAAGGTTCATTAATTGGTATGATTAATGAAGACAATTAAGATTAATTACTTGATTAAGAGTTAATTAATCATGGTTGATTATTTAGGGTGGTGATTAGTAATTGGTTTAACTAATGTTTATTTAAGCAAGATTTATTGTGATGAAGGTAATTAATTTAATTAATTTTAAATTAATTAAGTGCTTGGGTAATTAATTTAATTCACTTTAAATTAATTAGAGATAGTTAATTTAATTCATTTTAAATTAATTATGTTATGGTTTGAGTTAATCATTGCTTGTGAATGATTGGATGACATTGATTGTCCTGAATGCTGTGTGATCTCAGTAATGAGATAAGTATGGTTGTGTGATATGAATGCTTGGTTGAATTGTGATTATCAATTTGGATGTTGATATTTGGATTATCTATTATGATATGGATTATATGAATTACCTGTTATTTGATAATGTTGATTATCAATTGTGGCATGTGAATTATCTATTCTGTGTATATATAGATAGTTGAATTTAATTGTTTTAAAACAACTTGGACTTAAAAGACACGCTTTGGTTTCGATGAGACCGGGATCGGGTTTCCATATTTGGATATCCGAAAACCACATCGATTCCAAATAACGTTAAGTCGTGAATCTATGTGGAGCTTTGTGAAGACTCGAGGTGTAAGGGCTATACGTCAGTATAACTCTGTGGGTGATTCCGTAATGAGTTGACGGAATAGACCTTATAGATTCGAGATGGTGGTTTAGAGTGCAAGGGTTATTGTCGTTAACTCTGAGGGTGATTCCAAAATGAGTGTAACGAGATAATGCCTTCGGTTTCGTTCGAACCCGGAACGAACTTGTATGGATTGAATGCTTTCAGCACATCGTCAGGTGGACGATGAGCATTCTAAGTTATATGTCCTATAAAGGTAATCGTAACCTCAAGCCTCATCAACCGGGAATGGCTAAAACAGGGGAGGTGCAGCAAGGCTTCGTGGGTAGCCCCCACTGGAGAGTAAGATTTACCCCTGTCTAGAGGTCCCTTTTATTTCGGCTGTGTGGGACGGTTGAATAGCTACAACCGTCGGGGTTGTCTTATTTGGAACTGTTCAGTAAGGAACGGGTCCGGCCTTGTGTTGCAGGGGAGTTAGGGTGGCTCCTCGGTACGGTGATCTAGGCCACGTACTGTGACGGGCGGTACCCCAGTAGCCCTGCCATTGTATGGAATCCAAAATCCAATAAGTGCCGTACGTATTAGTTGTGCCCAACTATGCTGGAACGTGAGATGTAAGCATTCCTGCTATTTCTGTATTTTATTTGAAAACCCTAGACACTATTATAATATCATCGGATTTCCTATCAAATGTTTTGGTTAGCGTAAGGTAAAAACTTTTCCATGTTTATGTGTGGGAAGTCTTACGTGATACCTTTTCTTTCAAAAGGTTTTTAAAGTTAAGCAACTTTAACCGTTTACTCACACCAGACCCATGTCTGACCCGGAGTTTATTCTGTTTTTCTTAAACTCTTGGGTACTCAAATTTTTACGAGTAGCCAAGGGAATTCAGGTTAGGATTCAGGTTAGCTTGACGAATTCTGAAGGAGCAATGGAGCAGGAGGCTTCTGCGTATAGCTATAGAGTATTCCGCTGTGTGTTCTCTGAATTGTTTGTTGTATTGAGTTGTATAACTAGACAGGTGTTTATAACTGTCTAGTATGAGTTGATTATGCTGTGTAACTCTGATGTATATGATACTATGTAAAGTATTAAGTGATTAATATAATTTATTCATTTCGCTGTTTAGATTCTGATGTGTCGTTTCTTCTTCTCTATCTTTTCTCTGTTCTATCCCTTTCATTCTTAAAGATGATGCGATTTTCCGGGAGTGGAAAGTCGGGTCGTCACACTTGGTATCAGAGCGTTAGGTTGAGTGAATACCTATGCTCTGTAGTGGTGTCTTTCTTGAGAGAGCGTATTTGTAATTTTTTATATAATTGTATATATATATTTCTACCTATCTGTTGGGTTACCTGTTCAGGTTTCCCAATATAAGTTGTAAAGGTAGATGGGGTAGTAGTGTGTGTAACACGACTACCATTAGTTGGAGTTTGAATGTTGAGGTCGGAAGTGTAGTTGTCGAGACTGTAGACCTAATACTGTCTCGAGTAACCTTTGTATTTGGTGTAAGACTTCATTTGATCTCTGAAGGAAACCTGTTAAGGTTCGGAGTTCACCTTTGAAGTGTATGTTTGTTTGCGCTCGTGAGAGCGGATTTTTGAAAATTGGATCTATTGGTTGGGCAGAAGAGAATGATGATATTTTGATACCCCAGGAAGTAATAGCTGCGTGATGAGATGCAGTGACTATGGATGTCTCTGAAGATGTTTTCTTTCGGAGCAAGTTTAATGAAGTGTGTTTGCTTCGGTGTTGTAGCTGATTTCAGCAGGGTGTATGTGTTTAGTTGGAGGTCCGAGTTTCTCAAAGAACTTTGGATAAGAAGTCTTTGGCATCTGTGCTAGCGGTGCAACTCAGAAATGTTCCGTGTCTCAGCAGGGAGATCTTCTGGCTTAGCAGTTTTTCTGAAGTGGAGTTCAGAAGCAGATTAGTGGACCCGTTTCTTCGATGGGTTGGCTAATTAAGTTTAAACTGTTCTGATTAGTGGAGAGAGAACAGTATCTTGGATATTGGATTGGCTGATCGCAAAAGTGACTTGCGATGGTTTGGTGATTACATTAGATAGTCTTTGCTTGGATTTGTGGCATATCTAGAGGATGAAGGAGTTTTGGGATTGCTGAAGATTTTTCTGGATATATCTTCAGGGAAGTTATAGATTTTGCCCGCATTGGAGATTGAGTTCCGAATCGACTTGTCAAGAGTGATGCAAGTGATTCAATTGGGTAGAAGGTTGTTTCCTAGGATTGATTGTTGGGTGAAGCAGCTCTGTATTTCTTGGAACTCCTGTTGAACCTTTTTGTTGGGATGTGCTGTTTTGTCTGCATTTTTATCTGCTCCAGATCAGAGTGGCGCAGCGGAAGCAAGGTGGCTGTTGTTCTTGAATAGAAGCAACTGGATGTTGCAGTATTTTGGATTAGAGAGTTTCTACTGGAATTTTTCAGAATCTGAGGCAAGTTGGCGAGTGATTCTGTTTTGTCTTTTCCAGGATGGGAGAAGTTGTTTTCTACTATTGATAGTAGAATTTGGTTTTGATTTGTGGATTGATCTTGTGAGGATCAGATGGTGAGTTGATCCAGTTGTTTGTAGAAGTATCAGTAAGGGTTGAGTTGATCAGGAAGGATCTTTAGGCAGCCGGATCATCCGGAAAGTTTTGAGGTTAAGTAACGAAAGAATTTGGAATTCGAAGTTGGAGACTTCGATGTTGTTGAGGGTTCCTCTGGTAAAGGAAGCTATAAGATTTGGTGAGATTGTGAGGTGATCTCCAAGGTATATTGGATTCTTCTGAGTTTTGTGGGATCAGGGTTTTGGATTGTAGAGTTGAATTGCCAGTTTGGAAGACTGGAATTCAAGATATTTCACGTGTCTCTGAGGGAGAACGTGTATTGGTCCATCACTGGTTTTGAGACCAGTAGTTCTGTGAAGTTTTAGATGTTGATCAGACTTGTCTATGGTCTGGTATCTTGTGTAGATTATAGATCTAGCTGAGTGGGAACTCAGTAGCTTATAGGTATAGCTAGTTTGGATTTAGTAGAGCGAGTATCCCTGTGTCTATACTGGGGAAACTCGAGATAATTTAGGAAGTTTATCCGGATCTGTGTCCGGATAGCTAGTGTTATTTATTTAATTTGGTTGTTTGGATGAAATTGTTTGTTTGATTGATAGTGTATGGCTGTATGTATGTTTGAATTGGTTGAAATAAAATAAATATAACTTTGGATTATCTTTGTTTTAAATTTCGAGGACGAAATTCTGTTAAGGGGGGAAGATTGTAATATCCCGGAATTTCCAGGAGTTTAGAATGCTGATAATCTCTTAATTTAATTTATTTGAATTGATAAAATTGTTATTTTCACAGATAAAATTACATAAGTAATATTTTAATTATGGTTATAAATTGGTTTTAAAATAAGATTAATTATTTTATTTGTGTGAATAAATTCTAAATTGGTATATTGTTTTCAAAATTTATAAGTATTTAAATTTGTGTATTTTAAATTGATTTTAAAATAGGATTTATTATTTGAAAATAATTATGAGCTAATTTTAAAATAGATGTTTATATTTATTTAAAATTATTTTAGATTTGATTTTAAAATTAGACTTTGGAAATGAATATAAATTTGAATTGTATGTGTTCATTGAATACAAGGCTTGGAAATAACATTTTAAAATAAGTTTGAAATATTGTATATAAATTTTATTTAAATCATATTGGTTTCATTTCTTTTTAAAGATTGTATCTTATATAAATTTAGAATACATTTATAAATGTATAAGTATATTTGTTAACTAGGAATTTAACTAGAAAAGCATTTTCAAACTAAGAAGAAAACAAATTAGTAATTAGGAAACTAATTTAAAAGCCTTTAAAAATCACTTATTAATAATATAAAAATACATTAGACATGTGTTAAGTTTCTAAATCACTATTTTAACAAGTGTTACAACATTAATGCAAAGTTGAGACAAGTGTCCATTTTGTTTAAAATTTTCTTTTTTAATTTATAAAATCTGGAATTAACATTTATATAAACCAACATTCTTTCTCTTCATTCCTTTTTCTTTAAAAATCTAAATCCAATTCTAAGAGAAACCTAAAATTTTCATGCATCTTCACTTCTACTTCCCAAAACCAGAGAATACATAAATCTGAAACCTTTATGCTCAAAGCCTGTTATCATTTCCTCAAACAAATGCTCAGCAGAAAACCTGAAACACTCCTCAAATTTAAACACTCCTCTCAAATAAATATGCAGTGCAACATTTTGGAAGTCTGCATCATCTTCCTAGTGCATACATGTCTCCAATCCATTGTCTGCATCAATCTACTAATGCATGCAAGTAAATCCAAATGCTCACAGCAATTCAGTTTCCAGTGGCCAAGTTTTCAAAGCATTTCAAAATTTTTTTAAAGCAAGTTAGTCTGTAACAAAATTTCAAAACAAGGAAATATCTTCAGATTTGCATCCTGAAGCAAGCACTCCAGTTTTAAAAGCCACAGCCATTTCAAAACAAAATTCAAGCATAGCAAGTTTCAAAATGCAAACATGAAGCATTTCTGTTTCAAAGGCTTCCTGTTCTTTTTCAAGTTCTCTGCTTTCTACAGATAAAGGTGAGTAAACTTTTTACTAAAACTTAATTAGTTATTAGCTGTTGCTATAAGTTTGTGAAGATGTTACATACATATATGTTTACCTCTGTATAAATATGTGTTATTATGTTTGTTATGCTTGAAACCTGTGTATGCTTGTTGCATAAATAACTCTCTGTTTTTATTTACTGCAGAATGAAGTTTAAATCTAAACTTCAAACTATTTTTTGTTTAAAACAACTAGTTAAAATACAGATTCAAAAAAAAAAAAAAGTTAGTTAAGCATAAACTAAGAACAAAGAAATTAAGCTAAGTTCTTGTTTTGTAAATTTCTCTGGAAACAATAATACTGGAACAAATTAATATCAAAGTGTGAAACCAAGTATTGAAATTTGATGTAATAACTATATAATTGGGAATGTCATTGGTAATTATGAATTTTGAATGGAAATTCAAAATTTTTAAAACTATTCAAAGTATGAATTTGGGTTTTTCCTGCAAATTGGACTTTGGTCTGTAACTGGTGATCTTTTTAACTGGAATACTTGAGATTCTTCAAGGAGTTAGGTGATTCATCAGAGTGTATAGAAAAAATAGCAGAAAGATTTTTAAATCATTTTGGAGATTGATTTTGATAGGGATTTAATTTAAACCTAGTTTTTGAATGCTATTTTAAATCGATCACTGCATCATCCCTACTGCATCGAGCTTGATATGATTCTGGGAGAGGATAGTGTGATGGGTCAGGGAACCATGGTCGGAGATGTGGCTGTTGTAGTTGATCGAAGTCGTGGAATTTGGGTTTCTTCTCTGATGGTGGTGTGAGTTGTCCAACCTGGTGTTCTAAATTTTGATTCAAGGCATGAGTTGTTGCTAGGTGGGTCGTAGATGGATGTAGGGTGCTTTGATGACTTGCTGGTGGATTCGAAGTTGGTCGGAATGGAGCCGGCAGGGGTGCAGGTTGCACGGCGTCTTGGTGGTATCTGCAGTTTTCTTTGTTGGGTTTTGTTTGGGTTCTGTTGGATTACTCGAAGAGGAACTCGAGTAATAGTGGTGGTGGCTCGGGTAAGTCTCGGGAAAACTCGCGTGTTTCTGGGTTTTCATGTGCAGTGTTAAATTGTTCTGGTTTAACAGTTTTTAAGTTTTTACTTAAACAGATTTTAAAATTTTAATCCTAATTAACATTGAACTGAAACTATAAGAAAGAAGAACAAAGTGTACTTTGTTCTGGGAATTCTTGTAAAAATGAGTCGAGCCCACATTTTGTTCAATCTGATATTTTGTTTTAAAATGTTAAATAAGTTTTAAACCTTGAAAAGTTTAAGTTAAATTAAATTCTTGTTTTTGGGAATTGAATTATTTTTATAAATAAACTTGTATAATGTTTAAATATCTTAAAGTTATAATCTTAATATTATTTCAAATTTTATCTTGGAATATTAAGGGAATTTAAATAAATGTTTTATTTCAATTAATTAGTGGAGTTGATTATTAATTAACAATTGAAGATTAAGACAACTTATTAACTTGGAATTAGATTTGTTAATTAATAATTAAAGAAAGTAATTAATGATTTCTTTATAATTTAATTTAATTTATGAATTACGTTAAGTTAAAGATTTCCAAGATTTATTTAAGATAATTATTTTATCTTAAATAATAATTAAGTATTAATAATTTGTAATTAGATAGTTAATTAAGAAATTTTAAGATAATTAATTTATTTAATTATTATTTTAAAAGGGGTTAATTAAGTAATTAATTAAGTATAATTAATTATTTAATTAACTATTAATTATGATGATGTAATTAATGACAAATGATTAATTAAATTATAATTACTTATTAACTAAGTAAATAAGAGTTAATTAAAATAGTAATTAATTAATAAAGGTTTTATTTAAGTTTTTAAATGAGTTTTCTTAATTAATAATTAAAGAATAATGCTAGTTAATTAAGAATTAATTAACTAATTTTATTTAAGGTTAATTAATTTTAATTAAAGATTAATTAATTTCATTTATGATTAATTAATTTGTAATTAAGATTGTTAATTAATAATTAAGTTTATTAATCAATGATTAAGAGTTAATTAATTAGTTAATTAAGTTTAATTAATTAATTATAAAAGTAATTAGTGATTAATTACTTTGGTTTAAGAATTGATTAATAATTAAGGTTTATTAATTTATAATTGGAGATAATTAATCTGATAATTGAAGATTAATTTGGTTAATGAGTAATTATGGATAAATTACTCAATTTTGTTTTATGAGATGATTGAAATCAAGTAAGTTAATTAATTTGTTAATTAATTAAATATAATCACTTGATTAAAGATTAAGTATGTTTACTTAATAAGTTTTGGGTAAGGCTAATTACTTAAAGATAAGCAATTGATGAATTACAAAAGTAATTGAGATAAGGTAATTACTGATTTGGGAAGTAATTTTTATTGAGTAATTACTTGTTAGAGTAATTAAAGGTTTATTACTTGGTGTAATAAATCAATGAATTTATAAAGTAATTAAAAGTAATTAAGAATAATTAATTACTGTATTTAAGTTGATTAATTAAAAGCAATTAATTTAAGTATGATTAATTAAGGTTCATTAATTGGTATGATTAATGAAGACAATTAAGATTAATTACTTGATTAAGAGTTAATTAATCATGGTTGATTATTTAGGGTGGTGATTAGTAATTGGTTTAACTAATGTTTATTTAAGCAAGATTTATTGTGATGAAGGTAATTAATTTAATTAATTTTAAATTAATTAAGTGCTTGGGTAATTAATTTAATTCACTTTAAATTAATTAGAGATAGTTAATTTAATTCATTTTAAATTAATTATGTTATGGTTTGAGTTAATCATTGCTTGTGAATGATTGGATGACATTGATTGTCCTGAATGCTGTGTGATCTCAGTAATGAGATAAGTATGGTTGTGTGATATGAATGCTTGGTTGAATTGTGATTATCAATTTGGATGTTGATATTTGGATTATCTATTATGATATGGATTATATGAATTACCTGTTATTTGATAATGTTGATTATCAATTGTGGCATGTGAATTATCTATTCTGTGTATATATAGATAGTTGAATTTAATTGTTTTAAAACAACTTGGACTTAAAAGACACGCTTTGGTTTCGATGAGACCGGGATCGGGTTTCCATATTTGGATATCCGAAAACCACATCGATTCCAAATAACGTTAAGTCGTGAATCTATGTGGAGCTTTGTGAAGACTCGAGGTGTAAGGGCTATACGTCAGTATAACTCTGTGGGTGATTCCGTAATGAGTTGACGGAATAGACCTTATAGATTCGAGATGGTGGTTTAGAGTGCAAGGGTTATTGTCGTTAACTCTGAGGGTGATTCCAAAATGAGTGTAACGAGATAATGCCTTCGGTTTCGTTCGAACCCGGAACGAACTTGTATGGATTGAATGCTTTCAGCACATCGTCAGGTGGACGATGAGCATTCTAAGTTATATGTCCTATAAAGGTAATCGTAACCTCAAGCCTCATCAACCGGGAATGGCTAAAACAGGGGAGGTGCAGCAAGGCTTCGTGGGTAGCCCCCACTGGAGAGTAAGATTTACCCCTGTCTAGAGGTCCCTTTTATTTCGGCTGTGTGGGACGGTTGAATAGCTACAACCGTCGGGGTTGTCTTATTTGGAACTGTTCAGTAAGGAACGGGTCCGGCCTTGTGTTGCAGGGGAGTTAGGGTGGCTCCTCGGTACGGTGATCTAGGCCACGTACTGTGACGGGCGGTACCCCAGTAGCCCTGCCATTGTATGGAATCCAAAATCCAATAAGTGCCGTACGTATTAGTTGTGCCCAACTATGCTGGAACGTGAGATGTAAGCATTCCTGCTATTTCTGTATTTTATTTGAAAACCCTAGACACTATTATAATATCATCGGATTTCCTATCAAATGTTTTGGTTAGCGTAAGGTAAAAACTTTTCCATGTTTATGTGTGGGAAGTCTTACGTGATACCTTTTCTTTCAAAAGGTTTTTAAAGTTAAGCAACTTTAACCGTTTACTCACACCAGACCCATGTCTGACCCGGAGTTTATTCTGTTTTTCTTAAACTCTTGGGTACTCAAATTTTTACGAGTAGCCAAGGGAATTCAGGTTAGGATTCAGGTTAGCTTGACGAATTCTGAAGGAGCAATGGAGCAGGAGGCTTCTGCGTATAGCTATAGAGTATTCCGCTGTGTGTTCTCTGAATTGTTTGTTGTATTGAGTTGTATAACTAGACAGGTGTTTATAACTGTCTAGTATGAGTTGATTATGCTGTGTAACTCTGATGTATATGATACTATGTAAAGTATTAAGTGATTAATATAATTTATTCATTTCGCTGTTTAGATTCTGATGTGTCGTTTCTTCTTCTCTATCTTTTCTCTTTTCTATCCCTTTCATTCTTAAAGATGATGCGATTTTCCGGGAGTGGAAAGTCGGGTCGTCACACCTAGAGTCCCGACCGGAGTGCAAAGTGTAAGTCCCCTTGCCGAAGAGCGAGTGGATGGACTTGTATGATATCAAATTGAGTCCCGACCGAAGAGACGGGACCAAAGTGCAAGAACTAAGTCCTCTTACGGGAGAGTGAGCGGATGAGCTAAATTTACCCCCTTATCTTTATAAGCAAACGATCTGGAGAGATCATCCCTCTTAACTTAACAAACAAATGATCTAGAGAGATCGTCCCCTTAACTTAAAACATAAAATGATCCAGAATGATTGCACATTAAACTAAACATTAAACGATACAGAGAGATCGTGCATTAAACTAAACATTAAATAATCCAGAGAGATCACGCATTAAACTTAAACGATCAGGAGAGATCGAGCCTTAAAACATATTTGATTTAACCATAGGATTTGAATGCCTTATAAATAGAATAAAACTGATAAATCCTAGATGAACATAGGATTTTTTCAATATATATTGTGAATCTGATATATGCTACGATTCTGATATATGATGTGATTTTGATATATAATGTGATATTGATGTAGAGAAAAAATTGATAGCGATGTAAATCCTGAATGAACATGGGACAATTAGAGATATAAGATGTAAATAGAGATATGTGATGTAATTCGAAACATGTGATTTAATTAGAGATATGTGATGTAATAACTCTGAATCAAATTGGAATAATTGTGATTTACACCTAAGAAGAGTTAGAATCCTAAGATTTAACGCGTTTGGAAGGATTTGTGATTGGAAAGGGAATTCGAAGGAACTGGATGATTAAAGCAGCTGGAAAGCTCAATTATTGAAGACTTCAGATGGGAATTTGTTCTGAAGCAAAGCATGCCTTTCATCCAAAAGGCATACTTTGGTGGGCAAGTGTTAACTGGGTATTTCAACCAAATGAAATTTAAAGAAAGTCAGAACATCTACGACAAGTCAAAACAACTCAAGAATCAAAGAGAACCAGAAGAAGGAATGAAGAAAGACTCAAGAGGAGGAAACCAAAATTTGGCCAAGATTATGGATCGCTAGCGATCAATAAGGTTCGCTCATGGATCCTCCAGTCCTCTTGCATCATGATCTAATATGTTCCTTAGAGACGCTTGCCAAGTTTCGTAGCATGCTAAACAATCTAGCTCGAGAAGTGAAGACTCTCCTAATTCAAGTTGTTTGACCAAAAGCATCTAACTTAAAATCGACCTACAAAACTAACACAAAGTCGGATTGGCTTGAAATTTTGCGAGAACATTTAGAAAACAACAAAGAAGGCTCACAAAAAAATGAGATCATTTTGAGTTCATTTGATGGATGGCTAGCGACCTAACAAGATGGATCGCTAGCGACCCATCTAGAGTGGACCTCACCAGCTCAAATTTTTATGGTAGGTCCCTAAAAACTTTTAGAGTGTTCCTGCAAAGTTTCATTTGATTTTGTTATGATTTGAGTAAGTTATGGATTGTTCTGGATCAGATGACCCGTGAAGACAGATGATCAAAATAACTCCAAACGACTTGATATTTGGATAAGGACCTTATAGAATATATAGGAAGACAACCAAAAAAAGATCACTTAAAAATATGCTAAGTGGATGGATGGCTAGTGATCCATCCTCTATGGATAGCTAGCAATCCATCCTCTTTGGATAGCTAGCGATCCATCAAGGTAGGCCGGATCACCCTGAAACTTACTGAGCTCCTTCGTAGCCCTAGGTAATGACTTCTGGTAGAAAAATATGCTAAGTTGATGGATAGCTATCCATCCATCCTCTATGGATAGCAAGCGATCCATCCTCTATGGATAGTTAGCAATCAAAAGAAATGACTCAGATTGATTTGAGATTTTCGGGGATGACTTGGCATAACAACTAGACTCTTCTACCCTTGGACTTCTGGCGCAACACTCACCGAATTCCCCTATAAATACTCACCTACCTGCAACTAGAGATTGATCTTTTTCGAAGAGAGAGCCGCTATTACTCTACCGGAATTGCTTCACTTCTTCAACTTCCTTCTCTCTTACAACAGTCATCAAGGGGGTTATTGTGATTCTCCAGTCAACCCTTCTACTTGTGACGTTCTATGTAATATCCCCTATCTAAAGGCCCATAGCCGAGTGCTATAGATACTGCAGTCGTCCATAGTATTAACTTCCGGTGACTAAACACAGCTATGTTAATGGTATCTATAATATCAGAAGCACTTGAGTACGAAACAAAGCACAGATTTTCAAAACAACATTTTCCATTTCATTTCAAAATAGATGTGCCATATTCAAATTAAATAATCAAAAAACGTTTCCCAAGTAATGATAAAATAAACTTATTACAAAATACATCAAGAGCGATATATGAAGATGCCCCCATGGATGATCAAAGTCATGTAGCTATAATTGACTTAATACATACACAGCGGAAATAAACATAAAACAAAGAACTGCAACTCCAAAATAACTATCTATTATCCTCTTGCTCTCCTCCGGTAGCTTTATCTGTCATCCTACTAAACCTGAAAGAACCTCAACCCTTAGTTTACTCAAATCAATTTTGAGCACCCGAGAGTTTAAGGGGAAAGATAAAAATTTCGAGTCAGACATAAAGCCCGATGTGAATAATACTATACACATAATTTATTAATGTTAAGTGAGACCATATCGCTTAGTGAAATGGGTTCCCCCTCGTTAACATTCTTTTAAACCATATCTTTTGCAAACCTTTATCCTGCAACGAAATCTAGTTAAAATAGTAAAGCATTATTATGTATACATACATATCATGTAACAAATGGACTATTTGTCCGATCATTATAGTTTTGTTTGACTTACTATTAACCTTTGACTGACTCGGGCCTACGAGACAAAATAACATAATTTATCTAACATCTGGTAGATACACCTCTTCTGGACGGTCTGTCCTTAACTATTTGTTAAATACTTCTCTTTTGGATGGTTTGTCCCTAACTTAACATCTCCCAAGGTCACCTGATCCAAATGGTTTTGTGGGATCACTAATTACCTATCTGTAAACAAACATATATTCCCTTCTTTGTGTAATCATAATTTTAGTCTTACATGTGACAAAGCCCTAGACACTAGAATTTTGGACTAAATTAGCTGGGGCCAGTAGCTAACGTATAGGGCACGACCCTATATCAGTCCCATTTGGTATTCTAATATCCGAGTCATTTTCTCTTAAGGGATAACTTTCCTTAAATATTCCATGAAAAACTTTCAAATTGGTTTAAATATTTAAAACATACTTACACAAGGAAAATACATATTCTCTATTCTTTACTCAAAATCTCTTTTCCATGTTATATATATATATATATATATATATATATATATATTACTAATCCCCTTGTTGATGAAACATTTACTCCTTTTGAAATCATTAAACTTTGTCTTTCGAAAACATTGAAAAATCCTTTCTTTTCTTTTCTCCGAAATCTTCAAAATAATAAACATCCCTCTTTAAAACCTTTAAACATTGCCTTTTGAAAACATTGGAATAACCCTTCCATTCTTTTCACCGAAAGCTTCGAAACCACCGGAAAACCTTCCCTTTCGACCTCTTTGAAACCCTAGGGAACCACCCCTTCAAAACCATTCATTAAATTCTTTCGAAAGCATTAAACCACTAAATCTTTCGAAAGTCTTTGGGTTGAATTTAAAACATGTGGACACTTTTTGAAACCATTCAAAGTTTACTTCTTCGAAACCCTTAAAAACCGTCTCGGTCGAAACCTTTTGAATTATGCCTTTAAGTGGAGAAAAAAGATAAGAAGCCCATTGAAGTCAAAAGCATTTCTTTCAAAACCATTAAAACAATCTCTTTCAAAACCATTTTAGTTATGCTTTAATTATAGAAAAAGGGTCTTTATAACATTTAAGTCGAAAGCATATATTTCAAAACCATTTCGTAGTTAATGAAGTGATGGTGTCGAAACCATCTCTTCGAAAGCATTGGAGAAGTGGTCAAGTTTTAAAAGAAAAATATTCCCTTCGAAAGCATTGCAATCGAAAGGTAGAAAGTGGGAGCTAAAAATGTTTTAGTTTTGTTGAAAGCAAACATTAAAAACTAAAGTGCAACCCATTCGAAACCATCTCTTTTAAATCCATTGACCCAGTCGAAAGCCAACTGAATTGAAAGCCATTTAGTTCAAAGCAAGCAGGCGCATTTTAGGTTTTTAAAAACAAAGTGACGCTTCGACTCCTTCGAAACATATGGTTTCAACCTCATACCTTTGGCCTTCTATCCAATTTGCTACGTACCAATTTCTTGACACTGGGCGCATTGGTTTCGATGGAGTTGGGGGCGGATTTGGACACGGTCGAAAGCCAACTAACGCAGAAGTAGGTGTCGAAAGCAATGAAACAGTTTAAAAGCCTGAAATAAATAGTTTTTTTCACCTAACCTGCTTCACATGTAAAACTTTGATCAGTTGCCTCTTTTCTTTACCACTAAAAAGTGTTGCACATTTCAGAGATAATTAATTTAATTTAAATCATTTGCAAAATTCCCCATCTCCTTAATTAAATATATAAAACATTTAAGTGACACACCTTAGATAATTTTATATATTCATCAAAACACTTAGGAAAATTCTATAAAAATTCTAGAAAAACCTTTTATTATGTTTAACACATATAAATTTCTGATCCAAATAATAATTTATTTTGCCATAAATAATCTACAACCCAATAAATCATTTTCTTCACTCGAAAATTAATATAAAATCCACCATATTAATCTATGGTTTATATCTAAAAGCGCAAGGCATTTGGATGTCATTAAATAGTGTTTTCACATAAAAACATATCATATAAATCAATATGAACATGCCTAACTCACCAACAAGTATATATAAACATTTAATCATCCAAAACATGGCATTATCATGTAAAATCATTTCGGTTTACCCTTAAATCTGAAAACTATAAGCAAAATGGTATGTAGTGATCATTTACCTTAGCTTTGTGATTAAAGATGTGAGATTTGATGTTGAACAAGTTGCTTCCTCTTGCAATGCTAACTTTAACTTCTCTTGAGATTGAAAATGGTGGCCGGCCTTAAGGTATTTTTGGTTGATAGGATGAAATGAACGGGTGTTTGTTTTTCCAAGGGTTTAGGGTATAAGTTCATCCTGTTTCCCATTTTTCCCTTCCTTGTTTCCTAACATATCTTATTCATGTTATATCATTTTTAATTACACATTAGCAAGGCATGGCTACCCATAATTTTAATCGAATCTCAGTCTATTAATCATCTTACATTATTTAATTTAATTTAGATAATTAAATATTCTAAATAATGTTATTAAAAATATGGGGTGTTATATTCCCCTCCTTAGATAATTTCATCCTTCAATTACGATAAGGAACACATCAAACAATCAAAGGTAAAACATACCGTCAAAAAAAAATCAGGATAATCGTCTCTAATCCCGCCCTTAGTATCCCAAGTACAGTGTCTAGCATCGTCTCTCTAGTGGACTTTCACTAATCTAATTGTCTTGTTCCTCAACTTCTTCTCATCTCTCTCGACTATTCGGATAGGCTTCCTAATTATAGTCATGTCTGATTCCACTACTAAATCCTCTAACATGGTCGATGCTATAATAGTGTTTGGATCCCTAAAATATTTTCTCATATGAGATACATGAAAAACATTGTGGACTCCCGCCAAATTACTCGCTAACTCTATTCTATGCACGAGTTTTCCGATCCTCTTTAAAATAGGGAACGGCCCTACGAACCGTGGTGCTAACTTCCCCGTCTTTCCGAACCTGATAGCACATTTCATCTACGATAATTTGACAAAAACATGATCTCCAACCGATAACTGTAATCTTTCGTCTTTTGTCTACGTAATTTTTCTACCTGGACTAAGCTTTCTTCATTCTTGTCCTTATCAGCACATTCTTGTATGTTGCTTCTCTTACCAAATCAGGACCACGAATCAATCTGTCACCAGTCTCTAACCAACATACATGGGATTTTCATGGTCTTCCATACAAAGCCTCAAACGGGGCCATTCCTATAGTAGTCTAATAACTATTGTTACATGAAAATTCAACTAGATGTAGGTGGTCTTCCCTTGATCCCGCGACACCTAATACACAAGCTCGTAACAAATCCTCCAAGATCTTGTTAACTCTTTTCGTCTTCCCATCTGTCCGTGGATGTTAAGCGGTACTCATCTTGAGCTTGGTTCCTAATCTTTCATGAAGACTTTTCCCGAATTCACTGGTAAACAAAGAATCTTTATCACTAACAATACAACTAGGAATTCTGTGCAGTCTAACCACATTCTTCATAATAACTTAGCCAATACAGTTGCCATCCTGTTTGCCTTAACCGGAATGAAATGGACACTCTTGATCAATCTGTCTGCCATGACCCATGTACTTTCATTCCCCCTATTAGATCTCGGCAGTCCGTCAATAAAATCCATAGAGATGGATCCAACTTCCATACTGGAATGTCCAATGGCTTAAGCAATCCACTCGGCTTTTGATGCTTGGCTTTTACTTGCTGATAATTAAAGCACTGTTTCACCCATAAGCCAACATCCATTTTCATGCCTTCCCGAAAGAAACTTCTCTTCATATATTGATACATCTTCGTTCCTTCTAGATGGATAATGAACTTTGAATGATGGCATTCCTCCAAAATCTCTTTCCTAAAGTCTCCCACATTTGGAACACATAATCCACCCTTCTTTCTTAACCATCTGTTTTGGTCAAGACGGAAATCCTTTAAGTCATCTCTCTTCATTCCTTCCTTTAACTTTCTGATCTGTTCAGCCAAAGCTGGATCCTCCTCCTATTTTGAAGCTATCTTCTCAATCATTACCGGCCGGACTTCTAAACAAGACAACCTAGCAGACTCTCCACCAGACTCGGCTTTGGACCTCCCCAGTATTCTACAAGCTGACAGTGACTCCAAGTCTTTCCATTCTGCTATCATAGCCAACACTGCAATCTAATGCTTCCTACGCAGTGCATCTGCAACCTTATTTCCTTTTCTGGGTGTCTACTCTATTCCAAAATCATAAGAGGCTAGAAATTCCAACCATCTTTGTTGCCTCATGTTCGGCTCCTTCTGAGAGAACAAGTACTTCAACAACTTATGATCGGTATAAATCTCAAAATTCTCTCCCAAAAGGTAGTGCCTCCACACTTTCAATGCAAATATAACTGCAGACAACTCCAAGTCATACGTTGGGTACCAAACCTCATGTGGTCTAAGCTGTCTAGAAGCATAGGCGATCACTTTACCCCTCTGCATTAGTACAGTTCCCAACCCCATACAACGCGCATCAGTATAAACAACTAAATCTTAATTCCCTTCTCGAACCACTAACACAGATGCATGGTTCCACAAGTGTTTCAAGCTCTAAAATGCTTCCTCACACTTATCGGTTCATACAAACTTCACATCATTTCGTGTATGCTTAGTCATCGGCGCTGCAATCCGTGAGAAATTCTTAATAAACCTCCGATAATATCCCGCTATTCTATGGAAACTTCTTATCTCGGTTACTGTTTCTATCTTTTCCAGTTATTAATGGATTCAATATTTTACAGATCAACTGACAATCCTTTCTCCGAAACCATATGACCAAGAAATTTCACTTCCTTCTTCCAAAAATCACACTTAGAAATCTTCGCCTTTAGCTGACGCTGCCTTAGCATTTCAAGCACAATTCTGAGATGAACTTCATGCTCCTTCTCATCCTTAGAGTATATCAGAATATCATCTATATAAACAAACATGAATTTATCTAAGTACTCTCGAAAAATTTGGTTCATCAAATCTACAAAGAACGCCGGAGCATTTGTTAGTCCGAACGGCATAACTAACCATTCGTCTGACCCATATCTTGTCCTGAACGCTGTTAGAGGTATGCTATCCCCTGCCACCCTAAGCAGATGAAACCTTATTGCCAAATCTAACCGAGAGAATATCTTAGCCACACCCAACCGATCGAATAAATTGTCAGTCCTTGGCAGTGGATATCGATTCTTTATCGTCTTCTCGTTCAACTTACAATAATCGATACATAGCCTTAGCAATCTGTCCAGCTTCTTAGCAAATACAGCGGCTGCACCCCAAGATGAACTACTCGGTCTGATAAAACTCTTGCCTTCCGAGTCTACAAGTTGAGATTTCATCTCCTTCATCTCCGTAGGTGTCATCCTGCTTGACGGCCTACTCACTGGTTCTACACCAGGCACTAAATCAATCCAAAACTCAATGGCTCATTTCGATGGGAATCCAACCACAGGTTCAAACACATCCACGAATTTTCTAACTATGAAAACACGATTTAACTCATCTTCCTACTCCATAACACCCAACACGGCATTCACCTCAACTCGTGTTTTCTACGGTATAAATTATCCGATCATTACAATCAGGGTGTCTAAGTGATATTTTCCTATCTAGGAAAAATATTCTAGCATCATAATTACTTAACCAATCCATATCGAATGTAATTCCAAACCCAACAAAATCAAATAAATGCAAACTGCAAACAAAAATGTAACCTAGCAGGTCAAACTCAAAGTGACCACACTTCATCCCAAGTGTCGCATACCCTTCTAACGGATTTGCAACTCTTAAGGAAGTAGCTAAATACGTGGGTTCTAGGTTAAGTTTATCTATCAAACATCTAGATATAAAAGAATGAGATGCACCGGTATCAAACAAACGCTAACAGATGTTTCATGTATCTAAACCGTACCTCCTAACACAGTCTTTCCCTTCTCCTGCACTATCTTCTTTGACGTAGCAGGCTCCAATGTAAACACCTGGCCTTTATCCCCTTTTGTTGGCTCTTTGCACTGGTTCTTATAGTGCCCAATTTGATCATAGTTAAAACATCTAAACCCTTTTTTCTCTACAGCCTTTTTTCCATTGCCTGTTCGGCATTCATGAGTATAATGGCCTTTCTTATCATACTTGTAGCAGACCACCTCAGACTTTCCTTTCTATCCCATACCTCCTTTTTGTGGAAAAACTTTCACTTCTGGCCCCATCCGACTTGGACCACTTTCTCCTTCTTTTTCTCCAAGCAAGCTAACATCTCCTCATGTCTCAATGCCATTTCCACTAACACATCACATGTATCTCTGATGTGCGGTAAAGTAGCCCTAACCAACTCCAACTTCAAACCTCTAATAAACTTTTTATTTCTTTTCAACATTGTGTCAGCAGTGGCATACCCATACCGAGCTTGCTCCTCGAATCTACTAGCATATTCTAGAATTGGCATTTCACCTTGTTCTAGCTTAGCAAACTTCCCGAACAAGACAGATTGCGTCATTACTGACATGAACCTTTCTTGAAACCTCCTCTTGTAGTCTCTTCATCCGTACCAGCAGTTACAGTACTCCATCAAAACAAAGTAGCTCCTTGAAGCTGTCTTGAAGCAAGTCTCCTTTTCTACTCGTCATTAAGGCCTAGGTCAACAAAGATCCTCTCACAATGTAGCAGCCAGTTTTCTACTTCGATAGCATCCTCCGTCTCGATAAATAGTTTCCCTCCAAGCCTAGTATAGTCTCTACTAAAGTTAGCGTACTGATTGACAATGGAGTTTCCTAAACTCCTCCTCCAGCAGCATTACCTCCAACTACTCCAGCTGTGATCCCAACTTGCATCATGTTTATAAAAAATTGGTACATGACTTCCATGTCTACTTGGGGAACACCAGCACCAACATTCTCAGTCTGATCCTGACCTCTTCTAGCATTTGGTTGGGCATTTCCATCTGTGGTGGTGCTTTCTCCTCCAAGATTAACTTCGCCTCTTCTTCCTCCTTATCTGTATTCAAGCCTCATGAGATACATAAGAATAGCCTAACAAAGATAGGAGTCTAGAGATAAAGCGTATACTTATATATATATATATATATATATATATATATATATATATAGCAAATACAACTACGTTACTATATTATTATCCCATACACCGATTCCATATCCAATTCTTAAGAATTATGTTCTTGAAAATCATTTTGAATTAAAATATTTCATAAACTTATGCTCTGATACCAGGTTGTAACATCCCCCATCTAAAGGCCCAAAGATATGCGCTACAGGTGCTACAGTCATCCATAGTATTAACTTCCGACGACTAAATAAGGCTATGTTAATGGTATCTGTAATATCAAAAGCTCCTGAATATGAAACAAAGCATAGATTTTCAAAATTTTCCATTTCATTTCAAAACAGATGTTCCATATTCAAATTACATAATCCTAAAATGTTTCCTAGGCAAAGAGAAAATATACTTATCACAAAATATGCCAAGAGCGACATATGTAGATACCCCCTTGGATGATTAGAGTCATGTAGCCATAATTGACTTAATACATATACAGCAGAAATAAACACAAAACAAAGAACTACATGAAGACATCCCTCTTTAAAACCTTTAAACATTGGAATAACCCTTCCTTATTTTCATCGAAAACTTCAAAAACAAAGGAAAGCCTTCCCTTTCAACCCCATCGAAACCCAGGGGAACCACCCTTGAAACTATTCATTAAAACCCTTTCGAAAGCATTAAGACACTAAACCTTCTGAAATACTTTGGGAATTCAATTTAAAACATGTGGACACTTTTTGAAACCATTCAAAGTTTACTTCTTCGAAACCTTTAAAAAACATCTCGGTCGAAACCTTTTGAATTATGCCTTCAAATAGAGCAAAATGATAAGATGCCCACTGAAGTCGAAAGCACTTCTTTCTAAACCACTAAAACTATCTCTTTCGAAACCATTTGAGTTATACTTCAATTATAGAAAAAGGGTCTTTATAACATTTAAGTCGAAAGCATCTGTTTCGAAACTTCCTAAGTAAAAAAGTGATGGTGTCAAAACCATTACTTTGAAAGCAATGGAGAAGTAGTTAAGTTTTAAAAACAAAATATTCCTTTCGAAAGCATTGCAGTCGAAAGATAGAAAGCGGCAGTTAAAAAGGTTTCAGCTTTGTTGAAAGCAAAAATTTAAAACTAAAGTACAACCTATTCGAAACCATCTCTTTTAAATCCATTGACCCAGTCGAAAGCCATTTAGTTGAAAGCAAGCGGGGGCATTTTATTTTATTTTAAAACAAAGTGACGGTTCGACTCCTTCAGAACCTACAGTTTCGACCTCATACCTTTTGCCTTCGATCCAATTCGCTACGTACCAATTTCTTGATACCAGGCGCATTGGTTTCGATGGAGATGGAGGCAAATGGACTTGATCGAAAGCCAAACAAGGTGGAAGTAGGTGTCGAAAGTAATGAAACAGTTTAAAAGCCTAAAATAAACAATTCTTTTCACCTAACCTGCTTCATGTGTAAAATTTTGATTGGTTGCCTCTTTTCTTTACCACTAAAAGGTGCTACACATTTTAGAGCTAATTAATTTAATTTAAATCATGTAACGACCCGGAATTTTCGATCTCGAAAATTCCAAATAGTTATGAATAAGAAGAAAGAGATAGAAAAAGAATAAAAAGAAGAAGAAGATCAAAAACAACATCTCACATTCGCAGCGGATAAAATATAATAAAAATAATAACAGTTTACAGAAGAATACTATATCTGTCGATTACATTTAAATACATCAGAGTCACACATATATTTAGACACTGGACATATACAAATCAACATGTCACAGAATTACAATAATATAATACAGCGGAAATACTCTACACGATCCTATCATCCAGCTCGACTCTTGAGCTCCAGAACGTCCCTACCTGAAAATCTGTAATACTCGGTCTGACCCGAGCATTACATCAAAGTAACACCCGGGTCAGGCTGGAAACCAGCGTGATTAAACCCAACTAACATGGAATATCCAAGCAAATAACTTATATAAAACCCAGGGTAAATCGAATCAATTTACAAAGCCACAATTTATTATAGACATCACTTATTCAACACATCCATTTTATAAGCACCAGAATTTAGATTTAAATAAACAAATTCCTTTAAATCACTTCATTCCAGCCTATATATTTCACATATCAATCTATAAAAATTCAAAGTGGTTTCGGGCATTAACTAATACCCGACTCCGGTCCCTTCGTATTCAGTGTCATCTTATCCTAAGTTATTCAAGTGAATACAATTTACCCTTAATCACTGGATGTCACTTTATACAATATTTTACCATAGACAACCACATTATCACTATTCAATCCATCATATGATATCACAGGACATTTCATATCACATAGCATCATGATCATATACCAGGGATAACAAATAATCCAAGGTATTCAAATGTCATTTAATCATTCATAAGCAAAATATTTTAGTCATACCATTTCTAATTACTTTAATTATCTATCAATGAATTGAATTAATTACTTATTACCTATAAATCTTGCTTGTTTAACAATAATTAATTATATTTAATGAATTAATCATTCTTTAATTATTCATCTTGATTAATCATCCTTGATTAATCACTTCTTAATTACAATAAGTAATTAATTCTCAATTAATTACACATATTTATTTATTCTTTACCCATCCATACCGGTTACATTGAAACTTGATTAACCACTCAAATTAAGTATCTCATATTCATTTCATTTATCAATTATCCCTTGATAAATCATACTCATTATTCAACTAATCACTGATTAGTTTCCTTAATCAATCAATACTTAATTAATTACACTAAGTAATTAATCCTTAATTACTTCCATTAAGTAATTAATTAGTTACTAATTACCACTAAATTACTTAATTAACCTCTAACTATTAATTAGCAAATCTTAATTATTATTAAATTAAACTAATTAATTACTCTTAATTACCCTATTTGATTAATTAGTTAGTTATTATCCAAATCTTAATTATTTCTTAAGACAAATCTTTATTTTTGTTAATGAATTACTTATCATTAACAAAATTTAAGTACATTTCAAAACATTCCACTTTTAGATTAAACTTTAAATTGAAATTTAAGATTTTAAATGACATACAATTTAACTTAGCAAATTTAAGTTAAACACACTTCAAATCTTCCAAATCAATGTTTAAGAACACATTTATTTTACATAATAATTTTAAAATTTAAAGTCAATTTACAATTTTTAAAATTTTTTTGTAAAAACCTTTTAAAATTACTTCATTTAAACCAATCTAGTTCTACCCGAGAAAACTCTTGTCTAACTTTGGATTTCCTCATCTTCTATCTAAATTTTCAAAACTTGTTAGTTCAGTAAAAATTTAATTTCAGAACCTTGTTAACTACAGTAAAGGCAATTAAAAACACTTCGAGCCCAAAGCCCAATATATCGATCATAAACCCGATCTAACACATGATTTTTCCTCAACCCATTCTCCTTCTTCCCGGATCAAGGTAAGCAATCCAATACAGCTAGAGACGAACTGATATACGCGCACATGCACTAATGATCGACCCCCTCCCTCCATCATCGCTACCCCCAGCTGGTCATCATCGACCATTTGAACCCTATCAACAACTCAGCACCAACAATTCTATCCTAAATCAAAAATGAGAAGAACGAGGCCCTCGGGATAGATCTGTTCACCCAAAAATTACTTTGACACGCCACCACCCACCACCAAAAAGTTCGACTCTTCGACCGTGGCTTCGCAGAAGACTCACGAACAATTTCCCCCATTAGCGAACTACTCCGGCGGCACCGAGACATCAATTTCGATCGAAAACCCTCCTTGACTAAAACTTTACCTTAAACCCTTGTTAGCTTCGCCGCATCAACCATGACAAATACTTAACCTTTCTACTATTTTTCCCATACACCCCGACACCCAAGCTTGCTTCAACCAAGGTCTCGGCCAACCCTATATCGTCGATCTCCAGAATTTTACCTAAGACCAAAATTCGATCAACACAAAATTTCTCAATACTCAACAACTTAAAAATCTACAAATTTGTTTTAAAATTCATCATTTTTGATAACGAATCTGGGTATATAATCAAAGCATAAAGATTTGAAAATCAAAATTTAAGTTATTGAAGGATTTTCTCTGTAATATTTAAATTTGGGAACATTAACGAACATTTTACTCAGATTTTATTTTTAAAAATTATGTCATATACACTCGAATATTTTCTTATTATAGATCAAGACCCAGAAATCATTTTAGGTTGATAATTTGAAAATTTAGACCAGGTTTTAAACCTGTTGTATTCAAACAGGGACATGATATGACTGTTCCAGGCATGTACTTAAAGATTATCATCCATATCTATACACAAATTCATTTTTAATGACATGCACATCATAATACTTATCATATTTTCAAGGATCATCACCTACAATCTTAAGATATTCCAGATTTCATGATTTACTGACCTCTGTTTGAGGACAATGGAGAAGCAGGATACTTCCAGGTTTTAAATCAAAGCTTTTTACATACATACATATGTGTGTATATATATATATATAATCACCTCTAACAACATGCAAGTATACTACCCATCATAGTTCCCACAAATTATCACATCCAGGCACATATAAAAACAGATTAAATTTAGATAGTAGTTTACTCACCTCTAAACAGAGAAACATCATTTATTTTAGGTTAGGAACCAGATGTTGGTTTAATCCTCTTAGTCGAGCTTAAACTGATCTGGAATCTTGATTAGTTGAGATGAATTCGCATGTACTTTAACTTGCTTCTGATCGTTGAAACAGATCTTTGTTTTTAAACAGAGTTTGAAACATGAATCCTGCTGTTACATTTCTGCTTGCTTTGTTTCAGAAGAAACTATAAATTGCTACTTGTAAAATTTCTTTGATTTGTTTGGAAAATTCAGGTTTTAAAAGGGTTGCTATTTAATGATTTTTTTTCTAGACTTTGATCTCTTTGTTTTGAATTTTGGAAAGATAGAAAGGAAAGGAGATAGAGAGTGGAGATATTTTAAATAACTATGTTTTATCTTTTATTAAAAATAAAGAGAAATAAAATAAAATAAAAATTTAGACTAATGTAAATTTCGGCTGACACTTGTCATAAGATATGTTCTTAAGCTTCCATTTGTAATTATGTAATAATATATTTTTATAAGTATTTATAAAATAATTCCAATTTAGTTTATATTTATAAATGTCTTAATTGTTTTAATATTTAAACTCCTCTTGTAATTATCTATTTATAATTTTTAAAAGTAGACGATATAAAATCCCAATTACACACTTATAATAGTTATACAAATATACTAATTATATATATATATATATATATTCCTTATTTATATTTTTAAATATTTTCCATAAAAGTTTTTATATTAAATTTCTATTTAGTAACTACTTTACTTTATTTATATTAATATGATCTTTGAATGAAAATAACAAACTATATACTGATAAAATTATATATATATACATTTTAATTTCAATATACTTTAAAATATTTATCTTTTGAATTTCTATTTCAAATTCAAATTAAAATCAACTCATATAAATATATATATATATATATATATATATATATATATATATATATTATAGTTCCAATCTATATATAAGCATTTCAATTAATAGAATTTATTTGTTCAATTTACAAATTATTATTTTAATAAATTTAATTCTGTTAATAACCAATTAATTCAGATATCCTAAAATCCGGGTTATCACAAATCATATGCAAAATATCCCTTCTCCTTAATTAAATATATAAAACATTTAAGTCCCATAACTTAAATAATTTTATACATTCATCAAAATACTTAGGAAAATTCTATAAAAATTCTAGAAAATCCTTTTCATTATGTTTTGTAACATATATATATTTCAGACCCAAATAACTATTTATTTTGCTGTAAATAATTTATAACCCAATAAATCATTTTCTTCACTAGAAAATTAATATAAAAGCCACCATAATTCAGAAAATTATAAAAATTTAATCCCGTTTCTAAAATAACATTTCTGGTCTATATCTAAAATCATAAGGCATTTTGATGTCACTAAATAGGGTTTTCACATCGAAGCATATTATATAAATCAATATGAACATGCCTAAATCATAAACAAGCATATACAAACATCTAATCATCTAAAACATGACATTATCATGCAAAATCATTTCATTTTACCATTAAATATGAAAACTATAAGAAAATTGGGATGTTGTATCATTCACCTTAGTTTTGGGATTAAAGACGTGAGATTTTATGTTGAATAAGTTGATTTACTTCTTCTTCTTGCAATCCTAATTTTACCTTCTCTTAAGATTGAAAATGGTGGTCGGCCTTAGGTTATTTTTGCTTGAGAGAATGAAATGAACGTGTATTTGTTTTCCTAACGGTTTAGGGTATAAGTTCATCTTATTTTCCATTTTGCCCTTCCTCATTTCCTGACATATCTTATTCATATTATCTCATTTTGAATTACACTTTAACAAAGCACGACTATCCTTAATTTTAATCAAATCTCAATTTATTAACTTACATTATTTTATTTAGCTAATTAAATATTCTAAATAATGTTATTAAAAATATAAGGTGTTACAGTCTAACTCATTGTAACTTAGATATAAGGACTAACTAGTTGATATCCAGAGAGATTCAATTAGTATAATCATAATAAAGATTGGTTAAAGTAGACGTAGGTCAAAGTCAGCTGAACCACTATAAAAATTCTTTGTCTCTTTTCTTGCTTCTGCTTTTTATTTGTTTTTTATCTGAGATTTGTACTGCTGATTATTTGCACTGGTGCTTTCACACTTGATCCAGGGTGTTGATCCATTTTTTGGGTTAATATATTGGTGCTTTCAATGAGAACCTTGAACGAGATCTAATGAACTGAAGTATGAATCTAAAATTTAGAGAAGATGGGTAGGCCTAATATTAGATCTAGAGTGTAGCAAGTCAACCGGAGCCTGGGGCAGCCAAGAGGTGTCCTCAGTGTAACGACCCGTAAATTTCGACGATTTAATTTATTTAATAGAATTTTGTAATAAAAATTTAGTAGAAATAATAAAAGGTGATAAATATATATTGAACGCTAATTTAACAATGGTAATTTAAGCCTTTGTTTGTAATATGAATAAATTTTTCAATAAAAATTGGTGTAAGTATTGTACCTGAATATAATGGAAAGATAGAGAATATAGGTAAGGCATTTAATTAGTTAAGTGTAAATTTATGGGTATAATAACAATTCGTATACATTACCTAATTAATCTGTCAATTAATTTTAAAAAAAAAATCAAAACCATTTTAATTTGGTAAATAATTTGATGCATATTGATAAGCGTTACTTTAACGATTAATTTTAAAGTGATGGGAAGAAAATAAGTAAAGTTATGCAGTAATAAATAAATAAAAATATCGCAATAAATAGGAAACTGACATAACATTTATATTTATGAACGTTACTTATTGATTTGAGAGTAACGGAAGTGTGAATGTAGAATAAAATAAGCGTAGATTTATGTTAGGTAATTATTGAGAATATAGGAAATAAGTTGAAATAATATTAATTAAAAATTTATGCGTAAAACATGTTATGTAAGATATATTGATTCCATTTAATAAATTGAGGATTAATATTATCGAAGAGGATTAAATATGGTCTCAATGTAAATTTAGATAAGTTTTGAAATAAAGACTAATTCCATTCAGAAGATGACAATGGGTGCAATATTTTGATTTGTAAGCAATAGTAATAGGTTACATGTTTAATTGGTTGATAGAATTTGAATTGAAATAAATGTTAATACACTAAATAAAGGTTACATTAATATGATAAGTAATACAATGTCTAGAAGTTTAATATAGAGTGTGTTAAGACATAGAAATGGAAATTAGGAAGCAGTTGGAATTAAATGAAATTTTAGGTGTATTTATGAGAAATTCACGTACAATTAAAGAGGCGAATGAAATAAATACCAACCAATTTTAGTTAATAACGGGATCTAAACCTAAATAAATAAATTCCTTGAAATTTAAGTCTTAATTTTTGATAAATTGGATTTGTACTTTAATATTGAAATTTTTTGGATTATTCAAAAATTGTAGGAAGTTGTTAAAGGATTCTGAATTTACCAAGTGGTCCAAACTGACAAAATTTGCAAATAATTAAAGTTGGATTGTAAATCTGATTCAATTAACCTATTATTAATTTATTTGTCTGGAATATAAAAAGTAATGATAGGATTAATTGAAATTAAGGGTAGTTTAATTTGTATGTTATTTGGGATTAAGGCAAGATGGGTGGATATTAGGAGTTATATACTTAGATCATTCAATTTATTTGGATAACATTGTAATAAATGTAATTAAATGAACATTTACGTAAAATAATACCATGCTTAATAGATTGCTAAGTTGTATATATTAAAGGGAATTTTATTAATTGTTTTTAAAAAATCTTAATTAATATGGTTGATAAGTTAAATATAAGAAAAACCAATGAAATTCTTGGGAATAATGTAGGTTAATATGAGTTAGTAGTTAGGGTAGTGACTAAAATTGGTAATACATTGCAATTAATGTTAATAGTGTTGACATAAGCTAATAAATTTAAATGTTAATGCAATACCAATGTATGTATTTAAGGTGATTACGAAATTAGAATTTGATAAATGCAGTAACTAACTCAGGGCAAATAGATTTTATGGAATCAATAAAAGATAGGTAAATTTAATGATTGTTGGTGGTAATTTAAGCATGAATGGGAATTAATCGGGAAATAGTGAGAATTATTAATTATTGCCCATCAATTTATTTAAAACCCAAATCAAATTCAACATTCGTTGTTATTTGTAGCTTATAGGTGGAAATAACGTAAACTTTATTCAGAATATGATAATTAGTTAGATTAAGAGAATGGAAGGCAGGATATATGGATTCATTTTGATTTAGAATATGATAAATTTGAATTTATTGAATTTATTGGAAACTGAATAGAACATTTTATGTGATTAAAATTAAAGTTGGAATTCGGAGATGTTTTAGGAATTCCCATCTATGGGATACCAATAGATAGGATAATTAAATGAAAGGTCAACTAAAGGATTTATGCAAAGTTAATTTATAATTTGTAGATAAAATAAAATTAAAGTTTTACGCTGAATTTAATAATGTACTCAACATTTAAGAAACATCTTAAATTGTCTAAATTTGAATAAACAATGAAGTAATAAATAATAATTATTAATAAAATCCAAAATTTGGTAACCCGTTTTCAAATTAATGATAATTAGTGTTGGTATAGGCTATTTATTTAAGTAACAGTGCGATGCCAAAAAAAAAATGGATTGGAAGTAATTGCGAAATATAAATAAAATATTTTAGTAGGGAATTCAAATGTATATATACATATAAATGTGGATTTTTATAGTATGAAAACTTAGTCAATTTACAATAGTTAAATCTATTGAGAATGAATAAAAATCTAAGATAATTATTATGGTAATTTAGAAATTTAGTTGAAAATGGAAACTTAACTATGAATTTGGAATTTAATGAAATTATGGATTTATATTGAAACTTATAAATGAAGCATCTAAATTTACATTTGTAAATACGTTTAAAATTCAATGTAAATGTTTGAGGAAGAAATTAATTTATTTACTAATCCGTAATGTATCCAATTAATATAAAATATTCTGGTGGGCCAACAACCGTTTTGCGCGTTTATGATTCGTGCCCACCTATCCTATTTCACTTTGTCTATCTATAGGCTGTGTAAACCCTAGCCTCCATCTATCTTCATTTCTCTCTGTGTGTTCTTTTCTTCAACTTCTTCTCTTCCAATGGCTGCAAAATTTCTAGATCCAATTACACTCCAATATATATATATATATATATATATATATATATATATATATATATATTTCGAACTCCTCTAAAAATTCCAGAAAAATTATATGTCATAATTCTCGAAGAGCGTAATCTGTTGGTACTGTCCTTTTTTTTTATTGGTGCTGTAGCGTGTTCGAAATGAGAAGAAGGACGTGGCCTGTGATGTGGCATGGTGATGGGGTATATTTGTTTATTTTGTTTTATTTAATTTTTGTTTCAATCGAAATTTTTGAATAACTTTCTCACACGTAGTCCGATTCACGCGAGATTTTTTGTTAGGATCGTAATTAAATTCCAGATCTGTTGACGCTTGTTTGGACCAATTCGGAGACCGTCGAATTTTTGAGTTTAAATTGAATTTAAATTCGATTTAAATTCAAAAGGTGAGTGTTTTAACCCACTCACAATTTCTAAAATTTCTTGTTTTTGTTAAATTAATTTTAGATATGGGTAGAAATTGTTTTATGACTGTTTGGCATGTTTTATTCACTATTTCAATTTAAACGCATTTATTTAATATAACTGTAAATTTATTTATTTATTTCATATAAATTTGACAGTCAGAATTTATTTATTTCATATTAACTGCCAGGCATAGTTATGTTAAATTTTATTTCATATTAACTGCCAGTTAAGTTTACGTTTATTTTTGCATATAAACTGCCAATTAACAGTTATTAAATTTATTTTGAGTAAAAACCGATAATTGATACCATTATTTATCATCTGTTATATATTGATGATTGTTTGAAATTGGATGATGACTGTTATAAATGGATGTTTGATTTGATGGATGAATGGATGCTTTATTTTATTAATTGCAAGTTGCTATGCATTTCATTCATTCGGGATTGCGGTTTGAAATGATATACAACCGCATTTTATTTTAAATTGCGGATTGAAATGATAAACATCCGTATCATTTGACCATAGGGTAGAAAGTTTTATACAGGCACCGCAGTATATATATAAAATATATTTTGGAATGTTTTTATGGTTTTGTAAAGCTATATATATGGTTTATGGGATATTGAATTAGTTATATATATATATATATATATATATATAGTAATTTTCGGGTTTAAGCTTTGTATAAATTTGATTTGAAGTATAAAATAAAGTTTGATTTTTAAGATCAAATACGATTAAGCATTTATTTAAAATCTAATTTCTGGAGTTTTTATGACTTAAATGAGAATAAGATTTGGAAGATGAATATTAAGTTAAATTGAAATTTAATAAAAATTAATTTTTTTAAAGGATATGATTTTTATAACTTGATTTTTGTGTAAAGTGATTTAAATGAATATCAGGTTGATTTAAATGAATATATCAAGGTTAATAAATTGAAAGATTTTCCAATTATGTGAAGTTAAAGGTTTTACTTAAATTCTATTGAATTCATTAAGTAAACATTTCAAGTCTAAATAATAAGTAATTGAATTTGATATATACGGGTTTGTCAAATGAGTTTGTTTTTGAAATGATGAAATATTTAAAGCTTTGAAACATAAGAATTGAAATGGTATTTGGTAGTTTAAATCGATATTTGAATTTGATTTGTGAAATCTAAAGAAGCTATTTTGTTTTATAAAGTAGTTTGATATTTAACCACTTAAGATATGGAAACTTGTTTCAAAGTTATGATTGTCAAGGTAGTATAATTTGGAAATATTATATTCCAGAGTTTTGATTTCTAAATATTTTACTTTTAAAACCCTATGAGTTTGGAAAGAATATATATATTGGAAAATAAAATGACATTATATGGGTTTGGGCCTAAATGATATCGTATTGATTTGGGGTTTTAAAAATATAAACGATATCGTATTTATATGGGTTTAAAATGGATTTTGTTCTGGTTTTTAAGTATAATTATTTTAAATGACCGCGGTGTTATAATAACGTTTGGTTGTTGAAGAGACCGGGATCGGAAGTTGTTTACTCTCTGCCAACTCCGAAAACCACTTTAACAACCGTGTACGCGGTGGAGATTCCAGAATGAAGTAGGTTGGTGGCGGCGTTTCCTGCAAGGTAAATACGTGGACCCGACTCCCGTGAGTTGGCATAAGGTGGCTAAAACAGGAGCGATTCTCGGGCCAATAAGGTCATTTCTCTGATCGGACACTCCTCTTCGATATTATATTTTGACTTTGGATTGATTCAGTGGCCACTTTTACTTTGATTTTTAGGGGAGTTTGTTTCGAGGTGGGCGGTAGCTGCGGCTACGCGTTTCCATCAGCCCGGATAGCAATTGGTATATCTACCGTGGCATTGCCTAGTTGTACCATGTCACCTACCCTAGCGCGCCTTATACGATTTTGTTTTGTACCATACCTATGGAGTGCCCTCTGACGACGCCCTGTACGGAGGAGATTACGGTACTGTATAGACTATGGGAATATATAAATGTGTTAAAGTGGAAAATGTAAAGCCTTAACGCTATTTAAAAGTAAGTTTATTTTACAATTAGACACTATTACAATAGCGGAATATACTACATAGTAAATAGTTTAACGGATCCTTAGGAGATGTAAATCCCGAGCATCTCTTGAGTTACTGCACTCATATTTATTTCTGTTAATGTAACTCACATAAGATCTTTTAGTTTTGACTCGAGTGTTTTTGTCTTTCCAAATTCGCTTGGGTCAGCCCGAGCGTTTCAAGATTGAAGATTTTATTTCCGGAGGAAGACGACGAAGATTTTATTATTATTACTATAGATAATATGGTTTCACTACACTCATATTGTTCCGCTGCATTGTATAAATAAATCAAAGGTTTTTGTAAACAGATTTATGAACTGTATATTTGATTATTATATTTTATCCTTCCGCTGTGAGATTCTGTTCTTTCTCTGTTTTCTTATTTATCCCATTACAATCCGCCCTTACGTATGGTTTGAATTGGCACGTGTGTCTGTTTAAATCGTGCAAAAAGGCGGTATGTTACAGTTGGTATCAGAGCTTTTGTTTAGCGATAAATCTTGGCTTTGTGGGGTTTGACTCTTTATTAATATGGCAGTAATACCCTATGGAGTCACTGAGTGTATATATGAGAGAGCGTATTTGTTAGTGTTATAAAAAGGTTTTAATATTGTGTTAATTTGTTCCGTTTCGTATTTATAAATTCTGGTTGGTGCATGGGACGCTATGACATCAATAGGGATTTCTATACGCTTAATAGGACAGACCGACATAATATTTGTTTTTAATATAGGTGAATGAAATTTTTTTGCCTATTATATTTTTATATAAAAAATAAAAAATTTCAATTGATATTTATATTTGGCTGCACTAGATTGATTGTTAAGCAATAAAGTATAAATAATAATAGAAATAAGATTGAAAAATAAGATAAATGAAGTTTGGAAATTTAGAACTTAAGTCCGGGGTTTTTCTTTTGAATGATTTTGAAATACATTAATAATTTTGTTTATAAGTATTTTCTGATATAAATATTTAACATAATTCGGAAGAATCGTTTTAAAGAAGATTTTTGAGAAAATAAGTTTTGTACTTTCCTCTCTGTCGCTGGAAAATAATTTCGGTGATGGCGGCCGCATCATCGACTTTCATTTTCGAGTTTCGAAGGGGAAAGGCCACTGTAGTAGTTCTATTGCAGATTCATTTTCGAAAAAGATATAAAATTTTAATTGTTTTAAATAAAATTAGAGGTATATAAGTTTGAAGAATATATTTATCTAATATTTCAAAATAATTTGAAATTTAACCCGGTATTTAATTCTTAAATTTCCATTACTTAATTGTTTAAATTATTGTAGTGAAATAAAAGGTAAGTGATTAATAAATTAAAACCTCTAATTTAGGTAAGAGATTTAATGCAAAGTTATAAAGGGAAATTTGAAATTTGTAACATATGAGATAAAGAGTAATATTGTTGAACATTAAATTTAATTAAAAGATGAGATAAAACTTGTATAAGTTCATTTGCATTTTCTTTAACATATATAACTTACCAAATATAAAAAGTTGAAATGTTTAATAAGAAATGTAGTAGAAATTTGTACAAGTAATAGTAGATAATGAAGCATTCAATGAATTTTCTATATTCAATAACTTAAGATATAATTGAAATTTTATCAAGTAAATATAAATAAAGGTAAGCATGATAGATAGATGATTATAAAACTTAAGGAATTAAAGTAAATAAATAAGGACATGCTATTATAAATGAATGAATAATTATAACAAAATATAAGGAACCAGCATGACCCGAGTTAATGGAATTGAATAATTGTAAGTAATAAGTAAAAATGAATGAGCAAACCTTTGATAAGTAAATGTGAATGAGAAAAAAAAATCACTATATAAACAAAAAGGGAAATCAAACAACTAAAGCATGAAATTTATAATAAGTTAGTTTGGTTGCTGGTTTGAATTGTTATTGTTTGATTTATGGTTGGTTGGGTAAGGAAATTTGAAATTATTGGATGAATAAATAATCTATTTTGTTCCATCTAAGACTGTTGAGTAAATGATGCACTTGATAGTTATTTTTCATTCCGTACAATTTCAAGTTTGAACCCAAACAACTATTTGATTGTGTGATTGTATGGTTGTTTTGTAATTGTATGTATGCTGTTCGAGGAAATTGATGGTTGTTGTATTAATTTGGATGATTAGTGATTGGAACTACTTAGATATTTAAATTTTGGACTTAGAAATATTTTGAAATGTTCTCCAAACTCTAATAAATTTAAGTATAAAAAGATAATGTTGTAAATTTGTATATTTTAAGAAAAGTAATAGATATTGTAAATTTAATTGTTTATAAGGTAATGTTTTGAATAAGATATGTAGATTCTAAATCCTTCTTTTCCCTTCTTTTTCCCTTTCGGGACGAAAAGTTTTGAGTGGGGGAGAGTGTAACGACCCGTAAATTTCGACGATTTAATTTATTTAATAGAATTTTGTAATAAAAATTTAGTAGAAATAATAAAAGGTGATAAATATATATTGAATGCTAATTTAACAATGGTAATTTAAGCCTTTGTTTGTAATATGAATAAATTTTTCAATAAAAATTGGTGTAAGTATTGTACCTGAATATAATGGGAAGATAGAGAATATAGGTAAGGCATTTAATTAGTTAAGTGTAAATTTATGGGTATAAAACAATTCGTTTACATTACCTAATTAATCTGTCAATTAATTTGTTAAAAAAAATCAAAACCTTTTTAATTTGGTAAATAATTTGGTGCGTATTGATAAGCGTTACTTTAACGATTAATTTTAAAGTGATGGGAAGAAAATAAGTAAAGTTATGCAGTAATAAATAAATAAAAATATCGCAATAAATAGGAAACTGACATAACATTTATTTATATGAACGTTACTTATTGATTTGAGAGTAAGGGAAGTGTGAACGTAGAATAAAATAAGCGTAGATTTATGTTAGGTAATTATTGAGAATATGGGAAATAAGTTGAAATAATATTAATTAAAAATTTATGCGTAAAACATGTTATGTAAGATATATTGATTCCATTTAATAATTGAGGATTAATATTATCGAAGAGGATTAAATATGGTCTCAATGTAAATTTAGATAAGTTTTGAAATAAAGACTAATTTCATTCAGAAGATGATAATGGGTGCAATATTTTGATTTGTAAGCAATAGTAATAGGTTACATGTTTAATTGGTTGATAGATTTTGAATTGAAATAAATGTTAATACACTAAATAAAGGTTACATTAATATGATAAGTAATACAATGTCTAGAAGTTTAATATAGAGTGTGTTAAGACGTAGAAATGAAAATTAGGAAGCAGTTGGAATTAAATGAAATTTTAGGTGTATTTATGATAAATTCACGTACAATTAAAGAGGCGAATGAAATAAATACCAACCAATTTTAGTGAGTAACGTGATTTAAAACTAAATAAATAAATTCCTTGAAATTTAAGTTTTAATTTTTGATAAATTGGATTTGTACTTTAATATTGAAAATTTTGGGATTATTCAAAAATAAATTAATGTAGGAAGTTGTTAAAGGATTCTGAATTTACCAAGTGGTCCAAACTGACAAAATTTGCAAATAATTAAAGTTGGATTGTAAATCTGATTCAATTAACATATTATTAATTTATTTCTTTGGAATATAAAAAGTAATGATAGGGTTAATTGAAATTAAAGGTAGTTTAATTTGTATGTTATTTGGGATTAAGGCAAGATGGGTGGATATTAGGAGTTATATACTTAGATCATTCAATTTATTTGGATAACATTGTAATAAATGTAATTAAATGTACATTTACGTAAAATATAATACCATGCTTAATAGATTGCTAAGTTGTATATATTAAAGGGAATTTTATTAATTGTTTTTAAAAAACCTTAATTAATATGGTTGATAAATTTAATATAAGAAAAACCAATGAAATTCTTGGGAATAATGTAGGTTAATATGAGTTAGTAGTTAGGGTAGTGACTAAAATTGGTAATACATTGCAATTAATGTTAATAGTGTTGACATAAGCTAATAAATTTAAATGTTAATGCAATACCAATGTATGTATTTAAGGTGGTTGCGAAATTGGAATTTGATAAATGCAGTAACTAACTCAGGGAAAATAGATTTTATGGAATCAATTAAAGATAGGTAAATTTAATGATTGTTGGTGGTAATTTAAGCATGAATGGGAATAAATCGGGCAATAGTGAGAATTATTAATTATTACCCATCAATTTATTTAAAATCGAAATCAAATGCAACATTCGTTGTTATTTGTTGCTTATAGGTGGAAATAACGTAAACTTTATTCAGAATATGATAATTAGTTAGATTAAAAGAATGGAAGGCAGGATATATGGATTCATTTGGATTTAGAACATGATAAATTTGAATTTATTGAATTTATTGGAAACTGAATAGAACATTTTATGCGATTAAAATTAATGTTGGAATTCGGAGATGTTTTAGGAATTCCCATCTATGGGATACCAATAGATAGGATAATTAAATGAAAGGTCAACTAAAGGATTTCTGCAAAGTTAATTTATAATTTGTAGATAAAATAAAATTGAAGTTTTACGCTGAAGTTAATAATGTACTCAACATTTAAGAAACATATTAAATTGTCTAAATTTGAATAAGCAATGAAGTAATAAATAATAATTATTAATAAAATCCAAAATTTGGTAACTTGTTTTCAAATTAATGATAATTAGTGTCGGTATAGGCTATTTATTTAAGTAACAGTGCGATGCCAAAAAAAAAATGGATTGGAAGTAATTGCGAAATATAAATAAAATATTTTAGTAGGGAATTCAAATGTATATATACATAGAAATGTGGATTTTTATAGTATGAAAACTTAGTCAATTTACAATAGTTAAATCTATTGAGAATGAATAAAAATCTTAGATAATTATTTCGGTAATTTAGAAATTTAGTTGAAAATGGAAACTTATCTATGAATTTGGAATTTAATGAAATTGTGGATTTATATTGAAACTTATAAATGAAGCATCTAAATTTACATTTGTAAATACGTTTAAAATTCAATGTAAATGTCTGAGGAAGAAATTAATTTATTTACTAATCCGTAACGTATCCAATTAATATAAAATATTCTGGTGGGCCAACAACCATTTTACGCGTTTATGATTCGTGCCCACCTATCCTATTTCACTTTGTCTATTTATTGGCTGTGTAAACCCTAGCCTCCATCTATCTTCATTTCTCTCTGTGTGTTCTTTTTTTCAACTTCTTCTCTTCCAATGGCTGCAAAATTTCTAGATCCAATTACAGTCCAAATATATATATATATATATATATATATATATATATATATATATATATATATATATATATATATTTCAAACTCCTCTAAAAATTCTAGAAAAATTATATGTCATAATTATCGAAGAGCGTAATCTGTTGGTACTGTCCGTTTTTTTTGATTGGTGCTGTAGCGTGCTCGAATTTGAGAAGAAGGACGTGGCCTGTGACGTGGCATGGTGATGGGGTATATTTGTTTATTTTGTTTTATTTAATTTATTTTCAATCGAAATTTTCGAATAACTTTCTCATACGTAGTCCGATTCACGCGAGATTTTTTTTGTTAGGATCGTAATTAAATTCCAGATCTGTTGACGCAGGTTTGGACCAATTCGGAGACCGTCTAATTTTTGAGTTTAAATTGAATTTAAATTCGATTTAAATTCAAAAGGTGAGTGTTTTAACCCACTCACAATTTCTAAAATTTCTTGTGTTTGTTAAATTAATTTTAGATATGGGCAGAAATTCTTTTATGACTGTTTGGCATGTTTTATTCACTATTTCTGTTTAAACGCATTTATTTAATATAACTGTAAATTTATTTATTTATTTCATATAAATTTGACAGTTAGAATTTATTTATTTCATATTAACCACCAGGCATAGTTATGTTAAATTTTATTTCATATTAACTGCCAGTTAAGTTTACGTTTATTTTTGCATATAAACTGCCAATTAACAGTTATTAAATTTATTTTGAGTAAAAACCGATAATTGATACCATTATTTATCACCTGTTATATATTGATGATTGTTTGAAATTGGATGATGACTTTTATAAATGGATGCATGATTTGATGGATGAATGGATGATTTATTTTATTAATTGCAAGTTGCTATGCATTTCATTCATTCGGGATTGCGGTTTGAAATGATATACAACCGCATTTTATTTTAAATTGCGGATTGAAATGATAAACATCCGTATCACTTGACCATAGGGTAGAAAATTTTATACAGGCACCGCGGTATATATATAAAATATATTTTGGAATGTTTGTGTGGTTTTGTAAAGCTATATATATATGGTTTATGGGATATTGAATTAGTTATATATATATATATATAGTAATTTTCGGGTTTAAGCTTTGTATAAATTTGATTTGAAGTATAAAATAAAGTTTGATTTTTAAGATCAAATACGATTAAGAATTTATTTAAAATCTAATTTCTGGAGTTTTTACGACTTAAATGAGAATAAGATTTGGAAGATGAATATTAAGTTAAATTGAAATTTAATAAAAATTAAATTTTTTAAAGGATATGATTTTTATAACTTGATTTTTGTGTAAAGTGATTTAAATGAATATCAGGTTGATTTAAATGAATATATCAAGTTTAATAAATTGAAAGATTTTCCAATTATGTGAAGTTAAAGGTTTTACTTAAATTCTATTGAATTCATTAAGTAAACATTTCAAGTTAAATAATAAGTAATTGAATTTGATATATACGGGTTTGTCAAATGAGTTTGTTTTTGAAATGATGAAATATTTAAAGCTTTGAAACATAAGAACTGAAATGGTATTGGTAGTTTAAATCGATATTTGAATTTGATTTGTGAAATCTAAAGAAGCTATTTTGTTTTATAAAAGTAGTTTGATATTTAACCACTTAAGAGATGGAAACTTGTTTCAAAGTTATGATTGTCAAGGTAGTATAATTTGGAAATATTATATTCCAGAGTTTTGATTTCTAAATATTTTACTTTGAAAACCCTATGAGTTTGGAAAGAATATATGTATTGGAAAATAAAATGACATTATATGGGTTTGGGCCTAAATGATATCGTATTGATTTGGGGTTTTAAAATATAAACGATATCGTATTTATATGGGTTTAAAATGGATTTTGTTCTTGTTTTTAAGTATAATTATTTTAAATGACCGCGGTGTTATAATAACGTTTGGTTGTTGAAGAGACCGGGATCGGAAGTTGTCATACTCTCTGCCAACTCCGAAAACCACTTTAACAACCGTGTACGCGGTGGAGATTCCAGAATGAAGTAGGTTGGTGGCGGCGTTTCCTGCAAGGTAAATACGTGGACCCGACTCCCGTGAGTTGGCATAAGGTGGCTAAAACAGGAGCGATTCTCGGGCCAATAAGGTCATTTCTCTGATCGGACACTCCTCTTCGATATTATATTTTGACTTTGGATTGATTCAGTGGCCACTTTTACTTTGATTTTTAGGGGAGTTTGTTTCGAGGTGGGCGGTAGCTGCGGCTACGCGTTTCCATCAGCCCGGATAGCAATTGGTATATCTACCGTGGCATTGCCTAGTTGTACCATGTCACCTACCCTAGCGCGCCTTATACGATTTTGTTTTGTACCATACCTATGGAGTGCCCTCTGACGACGCCCTGTACGGAGGAGATTACGGTACTGTATAGACTATGGGAATATATAAATGTGTTAAAGTGGAAAATGTAAAGCCTTAACGCTATTTAAAAGTAAGTTTATTTTACAATTAGACACTATTACAATAGCGGAATATACTACATAGTAAATAGTTTAACGGATCCTTAGGAGATGTAAATCCCGAGCATCTCTTGAGTTACTGCGCTCATATTATTTCTGTTAATGTAACTCACATAAGATCTTTTAGTTCTGACTCGAGTGTTTTTGTCTTTCCAAATTCGCTCGGGTCAGTCCGAGCGTTTCAGGATTGAAGATTTTATTTCCGGAGGAAGAAGACGAAGATTTTATTATTATTATAATATGGTTTCACTACACTCATATTGTTCCGCTGCATTGTTATATGGTATGTGTGCTCTGATATGTATTGTATAAATAAATCAAAGGTTTTTGTAAACAGATTTATGAACTGTATATTTGATTATTATATTTTATCCTTCCACTGTGAGATTCTGTTCTTTCTCTGTTTTCTTATTTATCCCATGACAATCCGCCCTTACGTATGGTTTGAATTGGCACGTGTGTCTGTTTAAATCATGCAAAAAGGCGGAATGTTACACTCAGTTTCTCAACAACCCATGTATGTGATTAGAAAAGAAACGGAAAGGACAATGAAGGAGATGCAAGATGGGATCTTGCCTAGGCAACAAGAGATGACAGATAGCTTCTTCCAAAAGATGGAGCAACAAGGGATAGCTATATCCACAGGGAATAGGAATCAAACACCAAGGAACAACACAGAAGTTGCCGAAGTTGGATTGGAACAAGGTGGAGTCTTGTCCCCGAGTCCAGAATAACCGATACTTAGGGGCAACATTGGAATCAATAATAGGACCCAATGTAGAAGCTTATGGAGTTTAAGCAAAATAAACTGAAATAATGCCCACATGACTTGGGGGTACGACATATTGGGATCTACGATAAGTTTTAAGTCTGAAACGGGTGATGTTGGAGCTAGAGTATAATGTTAAAGTACATATACAAGATTTCATGGGCCGAAACTATAATCCCACGGTTGGAAAAAAGTACAGGTTCGTCCCTTACTCTCTGCTTTCTTCGCCTATAATAACCCCACACTGCTTACACATGTACAAGATTTAGAACGGTCCCGCTCTAAGTCGGATGCCTATGAATATTTCGGACAACAACGACCCCAGACCACTTATACGTTTACTAAACCTAGATTGGTTCCTAGTCGCGCTCTAAGTCGAATATTCGGGATAATTGCTTAGGATAATAATCTCAGACCGCTTGGACATGCACAAAACCTAGATTAGTCCGTTGCCATGCTCTTAGTTAGATGTATGGGATTGACATTTAGGATTTCCACTTATTTAATTTCTACTTGTTTGCTTTGATTTGAATTTTGAATTTTTTACAATCCATATTTAATGTGATAACTAATTTTGAACGCCATATAGTTCCCAGTGGAGAGACAAGACCGGAGTGCAAGGTGCATGTCCCCTTGTCGGAGAATAAGTGGATAGACTAGTATGATATTGAACGCCATAGAGTCCCAACCAGAGAGATGGGGCAAAAGTGCAAGAAGTAAGTCCCCTCACCATAGAGTGAGCAGACGGGCTTGCTTAATCCCCCTTATCTTAATAAGAAAATGATCCGAAGAGATCATCCCCCTTAACTTAACAAATAAACGATCTGGAGAGATCGTCCCCTTAACTTAAAACATTAAATGATCCGGAGAGATCGTACATTAAACTAAACATTAAATGATCCGAAGAGATTGTGCATTAAGCTAAACATTAAACAATTAGGAAAGAGCACGCATTAAACTAAAGTGATCCGGAGAGATCGAGCCTTAAAATAGAATTGATTTAATAAAAGCATTTGAATACCTTATAAAAATAAAAAAAATGATAAATCTAAGATAAACATTGGATGATTTTGTTATATGATGTGATTTTGATATATGATGTGATTTTAATGTAAGAAAAAATGGATAGTGATGTAAATCTCGTATAAACATAGGATAATTAGAGATTTGTGATGTAAATAGAGATATGTTATGCAATTGGAAACATGTGATTTATTAGAGATATGTGATGTAATAACTATGAAAGAAATCAGATGATTATGATGTATATATTACACTTAAGCAGAGTTAGAGTCCTAGGATATACCGGGTTTAGAAGGACTTATGATTGGAAAGAGAATCTGAAGGAACTGGACGATTCACCAAGGCTAAAGCAGTTGGAAAGCTCAATTATCGAAGATTGAAGATGGGAACTTGTTCTGAAGCAAAGCACGCCTTTCATTTAAAAGGCGTATTTTGGAGGGCAAGTGTTAACTGGGTTTTTTAACCTATTGAAATTTAAAGAAAGTCAAAACATCTACGACAAGTCAAATCAACTTAAGAACCAACCAAGAGGACCAGAAGAAGGAATGAAGAAAGACTCAGGAGGAGGAAATCAAATTTGGGCAAGATGATGGATCGCTAGCGATCCATAAGGTTTACTCATTGATCCTCCAGTCCTCTTGCATTGTGATTTAATATGTTCCTTAGAGACGCTCGCCAAGTGTCATAACATGCCAAACAATCTAGCTCGAGAAGTGAAGACTCACCTAATTCAAGCTGTTTAACCAAAAGCGTCTAACTTAAAATGGACCTACATAACTCATACGAAGTCAGATTGACTTGAAATTTTGAGAGAGCATTTAGAAAACAAAAAATAAGGCATAAAAAATATGAGATCATTCGGAGTTGATTTGATGGATCGCTATTAACCTAACTAGATGGATCGCTAGCGACCCATTTTGAATGGGCCTAACCACCTTAAATTTGTATGCTGGGTTCCTGACACCCTCTAGAGTGTTTCTATATGGTTTCGTTCGATTTCGTTAGGTTTTGAGCGAGTTACGGGTGATTCTTTTGGACCAGATGACCCATGAAGCTGAATGATTAAACTAACTCTAAACGACTTGATATTTGGACAAGACATTCAAATAGAAGATAGGAAGACAACCAAACAAAGATCACTAAAAAATATGCTAAGTGGATGGATTGCTTGTGATCTATCAAGATAGGTTGGATCACCCTTATACTTTCCGAACTCCTTCGTAGCGCTAAGTAAAGGCTTTTGATAGAAAAATATGCTAAGTTGATGGATAACTAGCGATCCATCCCCTATGGATAGTTAGCGATCCATAGAAATGAATCTGATTTGAGATTTTCAGTGATGACTTGGCATAACAATTGGAGTCTTCTGCACTTGGACTTCTGGCCCAACATTAACTGAATTCCTCTATAAATACTCACCTACCTGCAACTAGAGATGGATATTTTTCGGAGACAGAGCCGCCATTACTCTATTGGAATTCCTTCACTTCTTCAACTTCCTTCTCTCTCAGAATAGTCATCAAGGGGGTTACCGTGATTCTCCAGTCAATCCTTGTACTTTTGACTTAGTGCAACTCGTTTTAACTTAGATCTAAGGACTAACTAGTTGATATCCAAAGAGATTCAACTAGATTAATCATAATAAAGATTGAATAAAGTGGACGTAGCCCAGAGTCAGCCAAACCACTATAGAAATTCTATGTCTCTTTTCTTACTTTTGCTTTTAATTTTTTGCTTATCTGAGATTTGTGCTGCTGATTATTTGCACTGGTACTTTCACACTTGATCCAGGGTGTTGATCCATTTTTTTTGTTAACACACACCATAAAGTATAAGAGTATGATTTGATAAAGTTTATAGACTCAAATCTTCGATCTTGATTACATTTGATCCTATAACTCTTGATTAGCAATTTGATCTTGAGTGAGATGGGAGAAATCTGAGAGTAGATGAAGGAGAATCAAATTTTAATAATTGAATTTGATTCTGGTTGAATTTCGGTAGATCTTTGGAAAAAATTAATTTAGAAATCAAGGGAGTTAAAAGAGGAGAGAAGAATAAGAAAGTAGTTAATAAAAATTCATTTGGAAGTCTGGTATATATAGAAAAACAACGACCATGTCCATTCGCGTAGAGATATGACGAAAATGCACTATCGTTCAAATTTGAATTTTGAATTTTACGGCCACTATGCCGACATAAATTAATAGGATAAGTCAACATATCCCTTTGTATTTTGAGGAACACTTTAAAAATATTATTTTGAAAATCTGTTGCTTTGTAAAATAATTCTATACTTCGTAGAATCATTATAATATGGTTTATACACATTTTGATCAAAATATAACTTAATAAAACTTTATAAAATAATTTGAAAGATTTAATAAGAATATTCAATAATATATATATAAAGCAATTTAATTATAACTTCTTAAAATCTAAACATAAATTCAATATATATAAACATAAAAACATTAAAATGACAACTTTATAAGTAAGAGATTGAATATCATTTTTTGATATATTTTGAAAAGATTATTTTAAAAATGGAATATTTGAAAAATAATTTAAAATTAAAGTAGAGAAGGTGAGAGAGATCAAGAAAGTGCTTTCAAGGTTTTAACATAAATTATGACTCTGTAACTTATCTGGAATATCTTGAAATCTTTACTACTCGCGAGTCTTCATTCTTGAAATCTTGAAAATTTATATTAGCATATTGAATCTACTCTCGATACTATATAGTCTTCTTAATTAATACCTATCTAATATCCTGCACTGTATACTATATATATCTTGATAAAGCGTTAGTATTTATATTTTGTAAATGTCCTATAGTTGTTTTCATCAAAGCAAATACCTAAGATACTAACAATCTCCCTTTTTTTATGATGACAACTCTGTATATAAAATGCAATACCATCTCGATCGAAACATACTTCTCTGATGCATCGAACTTCGTCATCTTCCTCTATGTGTTCTTCCTCTTCTTCTTCTTACTCTTCCTCTTCTTCCTCGTCATTGCTACCTTAAAAAGGGTGATAAATAGCCAAATTTGCAGAATCGACTTCAATTACTATTGGATCCATAGGATTAACAAACATATATTTATGCAAATTGCGAAGAATTCTACTGTGTTTCTCTTGTTCTTTGGACATATAAAGTCGCACCGCTTGAATTTCATTAAGCATTTGTAGAATATTCTTCATTTAACTCTCCATTTTAGTGATCTTGGCTATAGTACTGTTTTGGAATGGGCCTTGGGTAAGAGAAGGGAAGGAAAATGATGGGTGTTCTTTTCTAGAACGTTTGGGATTAGACGAGGCCACGATTTATTTGTTTCAGAATTTTAGAACAGAGAGAATAAAAAAAAGGAAGAGGAAAGTCGTAATTTGATTATTATATAATCACCCATTTGAATTTTAGAGGGAAATTTAAAAATCAGAAATTACTGTGATATGTCGACATATAAGGTTATGGTATGTCAACATACATAGTATTATTTTGATTATTTCTTTCTCTTTATAATTTGTATTTTTACTTAATTATTTTTATATTTCTGATAAAGAACAAATTTCTAACTCTCTTCTTAACTTCGTAAAGGATGTTTGATTCAATGGCTTTGTTAATATATCAACTATTTGATTTATAGTGCTTATAAATTCAAATGATGTTATTTCTTTATTTGTATTATCTCTTAGAAAATAGTGCCTTATATGAATATATTTAGTTCTATCATGATGAGCTGGATTTTTAGATAGACTGATTGCACTTGTATAATCACATTTTATTGGTGATTTAATAAAATTTAAACCAAAATCTTTTAATGTTAGTTGCATATAGATAACTTATGAACGAGCTAATGCTGCTGAAATATATTTTTCTTCCGTCATAGATATAGATACAGAGTTTTGCTTCTTACTAAACCAGGAAACTAGAGAGTATCCCAAAAAATGACAAGTTCCACTTGTACTTTTTCAGTCTGATTTACAACCAACATAGGCAGCATCACTATATGGAAAATTAATTCAAAGCAGTCTTCTTTTGTGTTGTTTACATATCTGTAAATTTGTTTTATAGATTTTAAATGAGCTTCTTTAGGTTGAGATTGATATCTTGCACAGAGATAAACACTATGCATTATATAGGGTCTTCTAGCAGTTATATAGAGTAGTGATCTAGTATTCCTCTATATAATTTTTGATCTACATCTTTGAATTTTTTGAATTTTATTTTTTATTAGTTGCCATGGGGATTGGCTTACCACTAGTATTTAACATAACAAATTTCTTAACTAAATCTTTAGCATATTTTTATTGACTAATAAAAATTCCATTACTAAGTTGTTTTATTTGCAATCCTAGAAAATAATTTAGTTCTCCCATATGAATCATTTCAATTTCCTTAGTAATTATTTTTGCAAACTCTGTAATTAGTTTATCGTTGGTAGATCTAAAAATGATATCACCTACATGTTTGCATTATCTGAATATCAATTTTATCTCTTTTAGTAAAAAGTGTTCTATCTTCTTTGCCTACTTTAAAATTTGATTGTAATAAATAGGATTTAAGTTTGTCATACCAAGCTCTTGGAGCCTGTTTCAGACCATACAAATCCTTTTTTAATCTATAAACATGATTATGAAGGTTTTCATCTCCAAAAGGCAGGGGTTGTTTTACATGTACATCTTCTTTAATAAAACCATTAAAAACATACTTTTAACATCCATTTGATATAATTTAAAATTATTATGATTAGTGAAAGTAAGTAAAATTGGTATAGCTCATAATCTTACTATGTTGCAAAGGTTTCATCAAAATCTATTCCTTCTTCTTGACAATAACCTTGTGCAACTAATCCAGCTTTATTTCTCATAACCTCTCCTTGTTCATTCATTTTGTTTCTATATAACCATTTAGTTCCTATGTGGATTTATCGTTAGGTCTCGGGACTTATTCTCATACATCATTTCTTGTAAATCGATTCAATTCCTCTTGCATGGAAAGAATTCATGAATCATCAGTTGATGCTTCCTGTGGATTTTTAGGTTCAATTGTTGAACTAAAAGCAACGTTGTTCATTTTCTTTAGTTAATTTCTAGTTTTAACAGCATACTCAATATATCCATGTATATTTTCTATAGAATGATCTTTCAATTATCTTGTTCTTTTATTTGGTAATCTCAATATTACAAATTTCGTTTGGGTTATCAACATTTTCTTCTTCATTAATGTTTGGATTATAAACTTTATAATTTTATCAAATAGGACATGTAATGTCTCTTCAATATTATTTGTTATAGTATTGAAAACTCTATAAGCTTTATTTCTTTTTAAATATCCAATAAAGATTTCTTTATTTGATTTAGCATCAAATTTAACCAAATTATCTTTAGTATTTAAAATAAAACATTTACTACCAAAAATTCTAAAGTATGATACTTTAGGCTTTTTATTTAAAATAATATATATATGGTGTTTTCTTAGTTAATGGTCTTATTAAATTTTATTTAATATGAAACGGGAAGTACCAACTCCTTCAGCCTAATTTTTTCTAGATAAATTGCTATCATTTTGCATGGTTCTAGTGCACTCTTGAACCGTCCTATTTTTACGTTCTACCACTCCATTTTGTTATGGTATTCTTGGAAATGAAAAATTATGAGTTATAATTCTTATCATAGAAATTCTCAAAATTTTCATTTTTGAATTCTCCACCATGATCACTTCGAATATTTTTAATTTTACTAGTCATTTGATTTTGAATTCGTTTATCAAAGATTTTAAATTTTTAAAAAGCATCACTGTTAAGTTTTAAGAAAATCATCCAGGTAAACCTAGAATAATCATCTATAGTTACAAATACATATCTGTTGTGACTTATAGATTGTATCTGTGAGGTGTTGAAAAGACCTAAATGAAGAAGTTCAAGGAGTTGAGAGGTAGAAATCATATCTTTTGACTTAAAAGATATTTTTCTATGTTTTCCTAATTGACACGCATCACATAAATTATTAACTTTAAAATTCATTTTGGGAAAACCTCTAACTAGATCAATTTTAGCAATTTTAGATATTAGTTTGAAATTCGAATGACCAAATCTTTTATGCCAAATCCAAGGGTCACTTGATTCAGCCAAAAGACAAAAGTTATCATTTGAGATTTTCATACTTAATATATGGATATTCCTTTTCCTAATGCCTTCAAAGATAATGTTTGAATCATCATCTTCAATATGACGTTTATCTTTTATGAATTTATTTTTGAAACCCTTATCACACAATCGACCGACATTCAATAGATTATGCTTTAAATTTCTAACTAACACAACATTAGAAATAGTAGAAGTTTTAGAATTACCGACATTATTGATGCCAATCACATATCCTTAGAGTTGTCTCCAAAATTTGCCGATCCACCATTTTGTAAACTATATCTTTCAAAATCTCCAAATTTCCAATCATATGTCTTGAATATCCAATATCAATTTATCCTTTTTGATTTGTAGAGTTTGATCATTAGGTGTCTATTCATCAAAAGCCATGTAACACATTTGTTCCTACAATTCATATCTTTTTAAAAGATCACATGATTTTCTATAATGAATTAAAGAAAATTTATGAAACAACTTTATGATGATTTTGCAAATGATCTTTTCGAAAATAGTGTAAAAACTATTATCAAAAATTGCCATTGAAACTTTTTCAAAAATCAGATTATTATACTTTGAAAACCAATGCTCTAATACCAAATATGAGTTAACGAAATAGGGATTTTAAGGCATAGTTAACACTACAGCGGGGTGAATTGTGATTAATGGATATATGAATATTTTCAAATTCTTTAAGATTTCACTTGAAATGATGTAATTAACAATCACAGAAACAATCAAAAAATCAAAGTACATATAAAAGTAAATGCATTAAAAGTAAAAAGGAAAGAACACAATAGGGTTTTATACCGCTTCAGAGTTATCCTACATCCAGTCCCGCACAATTCCTTTTACAGATTTCTTTTCAACTAGTAAATGCAAATACAATCTCGATTATAAGGCTACGAGACACACCCTCTATAACCCTAACCTCTGCGTATAACTATTTAATTTTCGGGCTATAAGCACACCCACTAGATTTACGGGTTACTAAGCATACCCAGTTGATTTTATGGGCTACAATCACACCTGCATTGATTTCAAGGATACCAAGCACACCATAAAGTATATGAATATGATTTGACAAAGTTTACTGACTCAGATCTTCAATCTTTATTACAGTGGATCTTATAACTCTTGAATAGCAGTTTGATCTTGAGAGAAATGGGATAATTAAAGAGTAGATAAAGGAGAATCAAATTTGTAATAATTGAATTTGATTCTGGTTGAATTTCGGTTGAGTTTTGGTAAAAATTGATTGGAGATCAAGAGAGCGAAAAAGGAGAGAAGAATAAGAAAGTGGTTACTAAAAATTGGTTTGGAAGTCTGATATATATAGGAAAACAACGGTCATGTCCATTCATGAAAGAATACGACGAAAAGACACTTCCATTCAAATTTGAATTTTGAATTTTACGGCCAACGTGTCAATATACATGGGTAGGATATGTCAACATATCCCTTTGTCTTTTGAAAAATACTTCAAAATATTATGAAAATCCGCTGCTTTGTAAAATAATTTGATATTTTGTAGAATCGTTTAAATATAATATATACAAATTTTAATCGAAATTTAAACATAAATTCTATGAGTCTATTACTTATCTAGAATATCTTGAAATCTTGAACTCTTCAATACTCATTAGTCTTCATTCTTGAACTCTACAAACTTTATATCAGCATCTTGAATCTACTTTTAATATCGTACAGTCGTCTTAATTAGTACCTGTCTAATATCCTGCACTATTACTATATATCTTGATAAAAAAAATTTATCTATAATTTTATAATTCCTATAGTTTTTATCATCAAAGCCAATACCTAAGGTACTAATAGTGTAACTTCGGTGCTGTGCATAATTATTGGAACTAGCGAGAGGTTGTTTAATGCTTTTGGAGTATGTGGGCCATAAGCGTTATGTGTATTTTCGATGCGGTGCATACAGAATATGATATCGGGCACTAACATGAGGTTACTCGATGTTTTTAGGCAAATAGGGTCTAGACATTATGTGTATACCCAATTCTATGCATAGGATAATGAACATTAATAAAGAGATTTTTCAATAATTTTAGTGCAGGTAGGCCTAGGCGTTGTGAGGTAAACTCGGTAGATACGTTGACTGTAGGGATCATATACATGGGGCTTGTATTGAAGAAGTCTGCTCAATGTATCGGTTTGATGGTTCATTGTTGTTTATGTTTTTTTTGGTATTAGGTTACTTAGGGTAACTGGCACATTTGGTAATAGTCTAGTACTAGAGCTATTTGATTGTTGAAAGCAGGTGTTAGGAAATATGGCAGGAAATGGAGGTACCCAAATTGAAGAAAGACCATATGTTAGTGGGGTCATATGTAGCCTTAGGGTCTTAATTGGCAATGGAAAAGTGGAACGGGGATAATGACTTTGAGAAGTAGCAATGGAGGATGAAGGTTGTCATAAGGAGGGATAGGGTTCAGTAAGTGGTGATTGACATTGAGAAGTTCTCCACTAATATTTCAGCCGTGGAGAATGAGTGATGGAAGAATGAGCTTTTACTACTATACAGTTGGCCATAGGACACAATGTTATCTTAAAGATTAGCAATGACGTTACTGCTAAAGAAATTTGGGTCAAGCTAGACATCTCTAACTAAAAAAGTTGCTTACAAATTATCCGATTTTGCTGAAGATATTTTTCATCATGAAGATGAAAGAAGGTACTTTAATGAAGGTGCATATTTATTTCTTCGACAATCTTTTTATGAAGATGAAGATTGTAGATTTGAAGGTGGATGAAGAGAAAAAGGCGATGGTTCTTTTGATTCTCTTCTAGAGCATTATATAAATTTTGCTAACAGTCTGATATATGGAAGAACACACTGACAATAGAAGATGTGAAGTTGGTTCTTCTATCTGGAGACTTGAGGGATCATTTGAAGAAGATGAGTGAAGGTAATGGAGGGAGTAGTAGTTAAAATCTATTCATTGAGAGAAGAAGAGAGGAGAAGAAGAGTTGGAATACCATGGCGTTCCAATCATAGGAAGCTCGAAAATGGTTGGAGAGGAAAATCAAGATACGAGAAGTTCCACCACGGTAAGAAAACAAGTCATTAGAAGAGAGATTGTCTAGATTTAAAAGGAGGATCGAGGACGGATCATTATCAATTGTTGTAGAGAAAGTCGTATCTAACGATGTGTTGATTGCAGTAGCATCGAATGTTTCAGATCATTTGGTGCTTGATTTGGGGATATTGCTCCACGTGACATCAAATAGTAATATTGTAACGACCCTAATTTTTGTTAGTATTATCTAGGACATTTAATTAGTTAAACTAAATGAAATAAAATAAATAATTAAGGGATTAAGATTTGTGTAATTAGAAGGTAGCCGTGTCATTTAAAAAAAATGAACTAAGGGAAAATGAAATATAAAAAGTTAGGGTAGTTGATAAGGGAAAAATAGGAATAAGTAACATTCTAATACCCTAAACCCTCACTCGCATTCATTATTTGCGTTCACAATCGAAAATCAAATATTAAAGAGGTCGTCCACCATTAGTGGAAAACAAGAAGAAAATAAGGGGAAGAAGCTTAAGTAACTTAATCCAAATTTAAATCTCGACTCCTTAATCACAAATCTAAGGTGTATAATAGGTTATATCTCATATTTTTTATATTTTTGGTTTCTAGACCAGATCCGAATATTTTGCAAAGTACATTGCCTTGTTTTTTATTGTTAAAATGGATATACCTGCTTGTCGATGATTTAAGCTATTTCTTATTGATTTTATGATAAGTTTTAATGTGAACACCTTATTAGATGACATCCATATGCCTTGCGAGTTTAAGATAAGGGAAGAAATAATATTTTAGAGACAGGTTTTAAATTTTATAATTTTCTGAATTAATTTTTATTTATTATTAATTTGCTAGTGAAGAAAATAGTTAATTGGATTTAAAATCAATTATGACTAATTTATAGTGTTTTTGGGTTATAAATTAATATATGTTAGAAAACATATAAAAAAAGATTTGTGAGAAATTTTATAGAATTTTCCTTAGTGTTTTAATAAGTATACAAAATTATTTGAGGTATGAGACTTAAATGTTTTATATATTTAAAAAAGTAGAAGGGGCAATTTGTAAATCTTTTAAATTATTTACTTTTGAAATTTCAGCAGCACTTTTAGAATTGATTTTTTGAAAATAAATCAGCAGCCGATCACATATTGACAAATAAGTAGGCTAGTTGGAGAGAAATTACATTGAAAGGAAAGAAAACAGTTTTTGAATGCTTTTGCTGTTTCGCTACTTTCGACACCAGCCTTCCGACTAGGTACTTCTACCTCCATCTCCATCGAAACCAATGCGCCTAGTATCGTAGACTTGGTACAAGCGAATTGGACATAGGTGAAAGGTATACAGTCGAAACAAGGGGTTCCAAAGAGGTCGAAGCCTTGCTTGGCTTTCTAAAGGAAACGCGCCTGCTTTGCTTTCGAATAAGATGACTTTCGACTTGGTTAAATGGTTTAAAGAGTGGTTTTGAAAGAGGTTGCACTTTTGTTTTACAAAGAAGCTTTCGAAGGGATCCAAACCCCTAGCGACTGAACTTACCTTTCGAAGCAATGCTTTCGAAAGGATTCCTTTGTTTTAAAACCCTTTGTCACTTCCTCAATGCTTTCGAAGGGATTTTTATCGACACCGTCCACTTCTTTTACGGAGGAAATTGCTTTTGAAAGAGTGCTTTCAACTTAGTTGTTTAAGACCCTTTTTCTTATTAAAAGTTAAACCCAAAGGTTTCAAAAAGATTAGTTTTAAATGGTTTCGAAAGGTTGTTCCACATGTTTTACTCGAACCCAAATGCTTTCAAAAGGTTTGATTTATGTAAAGAGCTTAATGCTTTCGAAAGGTTTAAGATAAATGTTTCGAAGAGGTGGTTCCCCAATGTTTTTGAAAGGTTTTAAATAGAAGGTTTCTAATGGTTTCGAAAAACATGTTTAAATTGTTTTGAAAGGAAAATGTATATGGTTTTATAAAGCTTTCGAAAGAGATGATTGTAATGTTTTCGAAAGATATGTTTTGGCTTTTGGCCTAGGATTATAAGCAAAGCCGTTTACTTACATCAAAAAGGGTACTTTCATTGGTTTTGAAAGGGAAAAGTTTTTAATGTTTTCACCAACAATGTTTGTGCAAAGGATATATAAAATGTCAAAGTGATTTGAGTAAAGCATAGAGTTTATTTTCCTTGTTTAGGTATGATTTAAAGGGTTAAATCAATTTGAAAGAAATGTTTTCAAGGAAAATTTAAGGGTAAATGACCCTAAATAATATGACTCAAATATTAGAATACCATAAGGGACTAGTATGGGGTCGCGCCCTGTACTTTGGCTAGTAGCCCCTAGCTAATATAAGTCCAAAATTCCAGAGTGAGTATAGGTTATTGGTGAGCTTATAAAAACATTAGGATTAGTTGATCCTAGGAGGAGTAAGTTAGGGATATACCATCCGGAAGAGTATCTAATAGAAGTTAGACTATTTGTTTATTTTGTTTGATAGGCCCGAGTCAGCCAAATGTTAGTAGTTAGCCAAACAAAACTATTATGTTCGAACAGAGAGTCCATTGATTACCTGATTTATATTTTTACATGATATTGATACTATGGTTTTAACCATTTTGGTTGCATGGTTTTTGATTTGCAACAGACATGTTTTAAAAAGGGATATTAGTGAGGAGAAATCTATTTCGTTAAGCGACATGGTCTCACTTTGTTACCTGGCGCTTTGGCTCGGCTACATGGCGATGGTCATAGAACTTACGGCTAAACAAAAGCGAGACTCAAGCTAAGAATGAGGTGGAAATATAAGAGACCAGTGTAGCTAAAGTATCGTTCGGCTAATACATGGCTTGGTGTGGTTGGTCAAGATGTGGTTCAGTCAAGATGTCCTAGGAGGGTTCATTCGACAATCATCATTCGGCAAGTGCCGCTCGGCAAGCATTGTTCGACAAGTGCCGCTCGGCAAGCATCGTTCGGCCAAAGGAAGGAAGTCATCGAAACATAGCGTATATCGCTCGGTCGATGAAGGAAGAGCGCAATGACTTTGTCGACATGTCCAAGGATTGGTCTCTCGACAAAGGTGGCTCAGTATTCGGTAGACCGGCCCTAGTGGGATTGATTCGTTTGGCTCGGTATTTGATCGCTCGGCATTAGAGAGCTGTTGGTGTCGTTCGATCAAAAATGGTGCAGAACATGTGGTCGATGCATCTGGACCGGCGCACAGCGAGAGAGTTAGCCTATGCGTAGGATCACCAGCGGAGTGAGGAAGCCAGCGCTACTTTACTTCGAGATCAACCGTGAATTACTCCGAGTCCTATAAGGTTTCACTTCGAGTCAATTGTTCCCTGACTGCTGATCGGCCATACTGGATTAGCATTTGTCGATCGGTCGAATGTCGCCCAGTATGCTTGGTTCGGTCTACTAATGATTGCCATATATGGGCCGAGATACCTTGGTTTTGGGCCTGCACAGGATATCTAACCATCTTCGTCTATAAATAGAGGGGCAGAGGTACAGTTGAGGGGACCTTTTTTTGAGAACTCCGAGGGCACTCTGCCATTTTCTACACTAGCTTTCTTTCAGTTAAACATTGTATTCGAGATATTTGTTTACGGATTATGTCTGTATTCAAGTCTTTGAGAAAAGCAATAAAGATTACATTAACAGTGGACATAGGAAGTTACGCTGAACCACTATAATTCTGGTGTTCTTGTTTTTTACTGCTCTGACTGCATTCTATTGTGACATTCCTCTGCTTTAATTTACCTTCTTCATTAATCTCTTTACAAAATCCTACTTAAGGGTGTTAGTGACCAATTTTAGTGCCAACGTTTTGGTGCTTTCACTAAGAAACTGCATTCTCAGGCTGTTAAGATATACTTTGCCGCTACTGGATTGAAGAAATTCCCCAAAGAAGATTCAAGTTCGTTCATAAGAGGTTCATAGATTCAACTCAGAGTTCCTACCAATAACTCTACAATGGAAAGACAGCGTACCAGATTAGCCACTTGCAATGCGGATGTCAATAAGACCACTAGCGTCCAATAAGTAGGACCCAGCAATCAACAAGCTACTCCAGGTGCAGGGACCGCTGCCGTCCTAAACCAAACAGAAGTTGTTACCAGAGTGGAGTTCAACGAGCTGATGAGAGAACTCGTGGAAAGCAGGAGACAGCTTAATGAGCAAATTCAACCTCATGACTCAGCTTACTCAACAACAACATCAGAATGCTGAAGGAAGTCCCGCCGCCCACTCCTCGTCCGATAGCTCCGCTTCGTCTGACGAACCACCCAAGCGTAGACGCCGTAGAACTGAAACAACGCAAACAGGTGCGGTTGAATAATCGACAGGGGATGGTCCAAGTTCCTTACCTGGAGCCATGGCCCCTCATTTACACTAGGGTAATCATACCCAAGTTGGAACAGGAAACTTAGGATCCGAAGCACGAGTGGAAGTTAGACGACCGGCTCACTAAGGTCACAATAAAGCAGGTCTCCAGGACACGCATTTGGTTGATAGCCAATCGAGGAGGCACCAACTGCAACGGTCCCGCAAGACAGATTCCAACTTGTCACCTTCTATACAAACCCCAGACCTATCAGTTGTGGTCAAACAGCCGATGAGGAAAAATCAAGGCTGTTCTAATGATGATTGGGGCGTATCTAGGAGCCACATTCCATTCACAGATGCAATCCTACAGGCTAAGTACCCCAGGAATTTTGATATGTCGACTACTCCGGCCTACGAAGGGAAGGCTGATCCTCGAAAGCATGTAATGAGATATGAGTGGATGATGGATTCAGCTAGGGAAAACGATGCAACTAAATGTAGATGCTTCCCAAAAATTTATCTGGAATCTCTCTACTATGTGGTTCATCCGACTACCTCCATGGTCTATATTCAACTTTGATGAGTTAGCAACGAAATTTGTAGAGTAGTTCAGGATTCATACCACTCATCCCAAGGACTTAATATCCTTGTCCGGTGTGATTTAGGCTACATGGGAGTCGTTAATGGAGTACTTACAATGATTTCACATTACTGCTACTGAAGTTAGCAACCCAAATGACAGTGCCATTATAATGGCCGTGATGCGAGGAGTAGATCCAGATTCGAAGTTTGGTGATTGGCTGGTAGGAAAACTCTGGCTACACTAGAACATTTTTATTCAAAGGCCCATTAATTTATAAGAAGAGAGGAAGCTAGGTTTATGAGGCGAGACAATTCACTAGGGCCTGGCAAGGAGACTGTGCAAAACAACATTGCTGTAGAACAATCCAATGATAACTCTGTAAAGGTCCAGGTTAATGTTCAAAACAAGCCAGATCAATCTAAAGGATTCGAAGGAGGAAATCTCGGGAAGAAAAGGGAAGTAGGAAAGTGGAAACTAAGGATCCCAACTTACAACTAATACACTCGTTTGAATGCATCTTTGGAAAATATTTACCTATCGACTTGCCATACTTTTCAGCATCGAAAGCCATGCCCAAAAGAGTCCACTGAGGAACAAAAGCGGACTGGAAAGTATTACCGCTTCCATGAGACTTACGGGCACAATACCGAGGATTGTAGGCACCTTAATGATGCTATAGAAAAGCTTATTCGACAAAAGAAGTTACCGGAGTTTGTCAAGAATCCGTAGGAAGCCGGACAAGGAACTTCAGACCTCGGTCGTGGGCAAGCTCCACGCCATCCTAAGGAACTTGCTCAGACTGTAGGTAGACTAATCATAAAAACGATAGTTGGTAGGCCTCATCCAGCAGACAAGAGTTGGAAAGAAATGGAGCACTATGCTGGTTCCTTGAAACACACGGACTTTGAATGCTGCTTGAACTCGGAAGATGGGATTCTAGCGAAACAGCAGCGGATGATGACTGATGATATAGTGTTTAAAAGTAGATATGCTGATCAGGTGGAGGCACCTACCATTGACCCAATGGTCATCTCGACAACCACTAGGCCAACATTTGCGAGAAGGATATTGATTGATTGCGGAAGTTCAGTTAACATTATCTTCAAAAAAGCGTATAAGCAGATGAACATGGAGACAAAGGATCTAAAACCATCTAAAGCCCGTATTCATGGCTTTAATGGTGCGGCTACAGATGCAGTGAGTTTTTTTGAATTGCCAGTTGAACTTAGGGCAGGTGACCGTAGGAGGGTGCGGATCCTACCATTCGTTGTTTTGGATGTCGATTCCCCGTATAATTCTTTTCTGGGCCTACCGACCCTAACAAAGTTTCATGGCGATCATGCAACTGGTCATGCATGTTATGTGGTTTAGATAAGAGAGGCCTAACAAAGAGAGAAAGGAAAGGTTGTGGACCATTCAGTCCGCATCCGAGCTACTGAAAGTTGACAAGTAATGCCCAAGCCTTGGCTTGGGCAACATGATCGGATCTATAGAGACATAGATCCAAGATACGATGATGAGGAACTCAAGGAAGCAAAAGCAGCACCGACTGAACTGACGATTGACATTCGAGTCAGCCATGATGACCCGTCGTGGGTACTTAAGATTGGATCACAACTCAACCCCTCGATGATCGAGGATCTTACTGGTTTCCTCTAAGCGAATCTGGATGTTTTCGCTTGGACACCTTTCGATATATACAGGATTTCTCCCACTATTGCGAGTCATATGTTGAACATAGACCCGAGGTACGTGCCAGTGAAGCAAAAAAGGAAAGGCATGGACCTGGAGAGGTCCGCTGCTCTCAGAGAGGAAGTGGAATAACTCAAAGCCAATGGGTTCGCTCGCAATGCACTCTACCCTGAATGGGTGTCTAACCCCATGCTAGTGGGAAAAGCGAATGGGAAATGGAGGACCTGTGTTGATTACACAGACTTAAACAAGGCGTGCCCTAAGGATAGCTTCCCTTTACCTAGAATTGACCAGCTGATCGACTCAACGGTAGGACATGAGTTATTGTCATTCATAGATGTGTATTCGAGATACAATTAGATCCCGATGCATATTCCAGATCAGGAACATACTAGTTTTGTCACAGGCATTGGACTATATTGTTATGTGGTGATGCCCTTTGGGCTGAAGAATGCAGGAGCGACTTATCAGCACTTGGTAAATCGGATGTTTAAAGACTAAATTGGAAGAACAATGGAAGTCTATGCGGATGACATGCTCATGAAGTCACGGCAGTCAAACGACCACATTCGAGACTTGGCAGAAATGTTTGATATACTTAGGTACTACGGAATGAAAATCAATCCACTGAATTATTCCTTTGGTGTTGCATCGGGAAAGTTTTTGGGCTTTATTGCCAATGCATAGGGAATTGAAGCTTATACTAAAAAGATTCAGGTTATTCGGGACATACAAGAGCCTAGACCTATAAAGCAAGTTCAAAGCCTGAATGGAAATCACCGCGTTGAGTCGGTTCATATCCAGAGCAACCGATAAATGTATTCCCTTCTTTGATGTGATAAAAAAAAGGGAAGAGAAATTTTGAATGGACACCCGACTGTGAGGATGCCTTCCGAGCTCTGGTGAGACATTTGGAAAGTTCCTCGGTTTTGTCAAAGCCTATAGACCATGAAGTGTTATATGCATACCTGGCTGTGTCTCAGCATGCCATCAGTATGGCCTTGGTTCGTGAGGAGGACCGAATTCAAAAGCTAGTGTATTATGTTAGTAAACGTCTGACGGGGGCAGAGAGAAATTATCCTAAGATTGAGAAGCTAGCCTATTGCTTAGTGATTGCATCATGCAAGCTCCGTCTGTATTTTTAGGCACATCCGATTAGTGTTTATACCGATCAACCACTTCGACAGGTGCTCCAATCACCCGAAACCTCTAGAAGGTTGTTGAAGTGGAACATTGAGTTGAGTCAACTCGATATCACCTACCTGCCACGGAGGGCTATCCAAGGGAAAATGCTAGCGGACTTCATTGCCGAATTCACCATATCAGACGAACCAAGCAGTGAGGATGTTATTCCCCTAATTCGATGGAAACTATACACCGATGGGGCATCCAACGACCTTTGTTCTGGGGAGGGTGTAATTCTCGCAACTCCCAAAAATCGATCAATTTTTTATGATTTGAAACTCGATTTCTGCAGCTACAAATAGCAAAGCCAAGTACGAAGCATTGATAACTGGCTTGAAACTTATCAGGGAACTCGGAGTGAAATCGGTTGAAATCTTTTGCGACTCACAATTGGTGGTGTAACAGGTGCGGGAAGACTATCAAGCAAAGGGGCAAAGACTTGCCCCATACCTTGCTCGGGTTCAAGAGTTGTTGGTAGACCTCGAATATTACGATATTTCACACATCCTGCATGAACAAAATGGGGAAGCCTATTTATTGGAAAAATTCACAAGTACTGGTGATGCACAACAGATGGGATTGGTTCCCATTGAAACCTTACATGCTCCGAGTATAAGTGAGATGGAAGTAGATTTTGTGTTAGAAACAGAAATCGAGAAGGAGTCATGGATAACTGAAAGTAAGTATTGTGGCTAGCTATTACTTAGGATCGTGTAATATGGAATATAATTAAATCTAAATGCAGAAACAGATGATATAACAAAGTAAATGAAAATAAGTAAAATAAAACAAGCACACCAGGAATTTTTTATACTGGTTCGAACTTCCCGTTCTATGTCCAGTCCCAGACTCCTTCTGGAATTTCAACTACAACAATCCTCGCCTAACCCGGAGGAACAGGTTTACACTGCCTGAGCAATACACTGCCCGAGCAACCTAACATGACTTCACCCGCCTAAGCAACCGAATAGGACTTTAATACAAATAACAAATGTATTTGACTATATTGTGTTCTTAAACAACACTGATAAGTCAATTGAGTACAATCTTTCTATAACCTTCTCCTTTAAAATATATATTTATGTGCTTTAAGAATTGTGGAGGATAAAGTGATCAATGATCAAAGTATGTAAGCAATTTGAGTGCAATTTGAAAGTTTGAGAATAGATGAGAATTCAAGAATGCTAAAAGTATTTGGTGAATTGTTTGTTGAATTCTGTAATCTATTTATAGTATATAAAGAGTTGCAACTATAGATGAAAAGTTACATTGAAAAGAACATGTGCGACCATTGATTTTGAAATCGTTTCTCTTCGGTGAAGAGAAGTGACTTTTCAAGAAAATAATAGTTAAAGATATTCAGACGTCTGAATAAAATAATTCAGACTTCTGAATTGGATTAAAACGTAAATAACAAGCTATTAGGCAATTTTTGACCATTTTCAGACGTCTGAATATTTTTATTCAAACGTCTGAATATTGTGAAAACAATATTCATGTTTTTTGCATTCAGACATCCGAATGAATGGTTTCAGACGTCTGAGTTTGCTCTTTTGTGCATGTATGAGCATGCATGTGCATGTGTGTGTATATATTTATATACATATCATTTTAGGAGAGATTTTAACAAATTTCTAAGTAAAGTTCGGACTCTAGACACACAATACTCAGCTTAAAACATCTGAAGAGGAATCTGCAATGAATCTCCTGCAAAGAAGGTTAGTATACACATAACATTTTATATAGGTTTTCACAATCAAAATCGAGATTCCAACATTCTCCTCCTTTTTGATGATGAAAACTATATAAAATAAATAATAATAAACATTTAAAGTATTGTTACTCCCCTTGTCAATATGAACAAATTTGAATCCCCCCCCCCCTTTGTCATCGACAAAAAGAAAGATCATGGATAATAATAGATAGTTCATTTCATTAAAGCAAACAAAGTAGTACACAATAATACATGAAGAGTTAATGTTTCAGAAATTTCTCATACAACTAAAGAAAGATCATGGATAATAATATATAGTTCATTTCATTAAAGCAAACAAAGTAGTACACAATAATACATGAAGAGTTAATGTTTCAGAAATTTCTCATACAACTAGTCAATAAAAGATACAAGCAAACATAAGATAACAACTAAAATAGACAAAGATAATTAAAATTGGCTTGAAAGAGACGGATCATTGTGATTAGAACTTGAGCTTGAGGAAGACCACTCAAATGGACATGAATCATAAGCTTGAGTGGATGAAGAGCCGGAACAAGAAAGTCGATCCCATATTTTATTGGGAAAGCCTTTGATGGAGTTGAATTTTCTTTCCATCTTCTTCTCAAGTGCCTTTATGTCCCGATGAATCTTTGATTGATTTTGGGAGAGCGTGATGATGGCTTGTCTTAAAGAAGTATCCGGGCCAATTTCTTGGATGGTGTCATCATCCCCCTCTTCTTTTTCATGTTGAGTATGAGAAGAAGAAGCAACACTAGTGTCTCGAGGTTGAGGAACACCTTGTTGAACATTTTGCGACCATTGGTGGAAGGAAATAATTTGTTGAGGAGGAGGCCGTGTAGGAAGATCCATCAATCCTAGAGTTTTAGCGCCTAACTCACTAATACTTGTGAAATCGGAGTCAAGCACTGGTACACCGATATTTAGGAGAATGCGCATAATATAGGCACCATAATGAATGGTTCTATGCTTTCTTTGGATTGTGTTGTCTTGGAATTCATCCAGAATAATTTTCCCCCAATTCACTTATTGATTAGTGTATATAGAATAAAGTGCTTGGAAGTTTTCTTTATACACTTTTTTCATAACTTCCCGTCCTTGGTTGGAGAGAACGAATAAGTGCACGGTGAATTAGCCTAGCTTGTGGCCTTAAGAAGGTAGATTTTAAATTGCCCAAATTTATAAGTTGAACGGACAAAAATTGATGTGAAACTTCATCCCGATGTTCCATATCAACTTCAATTTCATTAATATCAATTCCTTGATAAGGGAAATTTAAAATATGACCTAGTCTTTGTAAAGGTAAGAAGATTCTTACGCCACAAACTAACGGCCAAACACAGTCTTGACGATTTTGAGGATTTTGATGATCCAAATTTAAGTTTGCAACAAAAAGTTTAATCATAAGATGATTAATCTTAACATTGTTAGGAGTATACCCAATCAAGCTATCGAAGTGAAATTGCTCCGCTAACTCTCTAATACGATATGCTGTGAAATCCGAGAATTTCACGAATGCTCCTTCGAAGGTGTTGGAGTTCTTCATAGAATTAAATCGAGAAACAACAACATCGTTCCGTAGCCATTGTCGGATTTGGTCTTCGGATGGTTTGGAAGTTGATTCTCTATTTCTCTTTGATCTTGGTGCCATTGGAGACTTAAAGGAAAGTTAAAAGCTTTGAGACAGATAAAAATGGGGGCTAGGGTTTGGAAGTAAGTGAGAATGAAGTGAAAAAGACAATATATGAAGGGTGAAAAGGTAGGTGTATAATGGTAAAGAAATTAAAGAAGAATAGTTAAAAAATAGGCTTAGAAAATATTCAGCCATTTGAATCATTCGATTCAGACGTCTGAATTGAGTTGAAATCCAACCCGCACTGAATTAGTTCAAAATTGGTCTTATTTAGACGTCTGTTATATTTGATTCAGACGTCTGAATCTGGGACAAAAATTTTCTGCTATGAAGATTCAGACGTCTGTTTCTAATAATTCAGCCATCTGAATTTTGTACAGAGGCACATATTATTGAGAAAAAAAATACAATTCACATTATTAAAGAATTTTAAATATTATAATTTTTGGAATAAAAAGAGTTAAATGAAAAAAATAACATATGATATAAACAACAAGAAATAATTAAATAGATTTTGAAGAAGAGGATGGAGTATATTCTTCTCCAACTTTGGTATTCTCTACAAATGGTCGAAGTGGAGACCATCTATTACCATGTTCCCAAGAATTTGGAGTTGTTGGTGGACGTTGTGGTGATGGTTCCCAAGGATTGCAACGACTTGGAGAACGAGCTGTAGACGGTTGATAAACTGTATCTTTTAATGAAGAACCATAGAACTTTAACGCTACTTGTTCCAAAAAGCTAAGCCATTTGGCATTAACTTTTTGTTCATAGTATAATTCACGTTATAAGTCTAATGTTACTCTCTGATAGTGATGAATATCATCGATTTTCTCTTTTGTGGATGGTTATCCAAAAAAGAGAGACCGTCTTTTTCTTTTAGTTGGAGGAGTGTATACAGTATGAGTTGAGGGTGGAACAATCGGAACCGGTTCATATATTAGAGTAGGAGTTGGTAGATTTGCCGATCCCAAGGAAGGAGAGGTGTAGGATAGCTCAGATGATTCAGAGTTATATTGAGATGACATGATGGAATAGTAATTTTTGAAAATTTAAAAGAAAGTTGAATAAATTCTTGGTGAAAAGAATTAAGAAATGCAGATAAAGGTAGAAGCTATATAAAAATAGAGAAAACAATGTATGGTTAGAAGAATAATGGCCATAGAAAAAAGAGGTGAGAATGAAAGGTACATAAGAATTCAATAACAACCTTATGTTTCAGAAAACAATAGAGAGTGAAGTGGTAGTGTAGAGGACTACCGAGTATGAGGTCTTGAGTTCGAGTGCTAGACGGCACTTTTTATTTTCTTTTGGAAGAAGCTATGAATTTTTAATATATATATATATATATATATATTTAAAAAATATTCGAACTTATAAATCTTTAAAAGATATGATTCCAAGTTCTCGTCTTAAATTGATGAAAGTATTTTCATTTAACAGTTTTGCAAAGATATCTGTCAATTGTTTGTCAGAGGACACAAATTCTAGATTTATTAAACTTTTTCAATATTATCACGAAGAAAATGACGATGAATGTCAATATGTTTTGTTCGTGAATGATTTACATGATTTTTAACTAAATTTATAGCACTAGAATTATTACAATAAATAGTTGATGTACATAAATTAAAACCAAAATCTTGTAGTGTTTGTTGCATATAGATAACTTGCCAAAGCTGCAGAAATATACTCTGCTTCACATGTCGATAATGAAACACAATTTCGTTTCTCACTAAACCAAGATACAAGAGATCGTCCAATGAATTGACAAGTCCCACTTGTATTTTTTCTATCTGTCCGGCTTCCTCCAAATCAAAATCACTATATGACACTAATTCAAAAGGACATTCCTTTTGATAGAATAGTCCAAAGTCCTTGGTTTTATTAAGATACCGTAGTATGCGTTTCACTGCTATGTGATTCTTTGGGATCTGCTTGAAATCGTGCACACAAGCAAACACTCATCATTATGTCAGGTCTACTAGCTGTTAAATATAGTAACGATCCAATCATACTTCGATTTAATTTTTGGTCAATACTTTTGCCATTTTCATCTTTATCAAGATGTATGGTTGTACTCATAGGAGTTGGTTTGGTAGAAATATTTTCCATACCAAAGCATTTAATTAGATTGTTACAATATTTTTCTTGATTTATAAAAATACCATTTTCTAATTGTTTTATTTGTAAACCAAGAAAATAATTTAATTCACCCATATGTGACATTTAAAATTCATTGCCATTATTTTAGAAAAATCTCGACATAGTCTTTCATTTGTAGATCCAAAAATAATATCGTCAACATATATTTGAACAATTAAAATATCTTGCTTGTTTCTTTTAATAAAAAGAGTTTGATCAACCTTCCCAATTTCAAAACCAGAATCTATTAAATATCTTTTAAGACGATCGTACCAAGCACGGGGTGCTTGTTTCAAACCATATAAGGCCTTTTTAAGTTTATAGACATGGTTAGGAAATTGTTCGTGTATGAATAAAGGAGGTTGTTCAACATAAAAATTTTCTTTTATAAAATCATTTAAAAAAGATTAACATCCATTTGATATAATTTAAAGTTATGAAAACATGCATAGGCAAGTAAGACTCGTATTGCTTCTAGTCTAGCGACTGGAGCAAACATTTCTTCATAGTCAATCCCTTCTTCTTGATTATTTCCTTGAGCAACTAATCTAGCTTTATTTCTAGTAATATTTCCTTGTTCATCTGCTTTATTTTTGAAAACCGACTTTGTACCAATAACAGATTGATCATTAGGCCGTGGAACTAAATCCCAAACGTCATTTCTTTCGAATTGGTTTAGCTCTTCTTGCATAGCGATTAACCAATTTTCATTAGTAGATGCTTGTTTAATATTTTTAGGTTCAATATGAGAAAGGAAAGCTATATGACCCATTTAATTTGATTGACTTCTTGTTCTAAAAGACGAATTGAGTTCTCCAATAACATTAACAGAAGGATGATCTTTTAATAATCTAGGTGGAGATCTTAATTCATTGTTATTGTGAACAATGTTTTCATTATTTTCAAGATTTGAAATATCTGTATTTGTGATATTATCAGGGAATTCTTCATCATCTCTTATACTTGGGATTTGTTTAAAATTTTCATCGAAGGATACATGAAGTGTTTCTTTGATGATATTTGTTCTTTTATTATAAATTCGAATAGCTTTGCTTCGATCTAAATATCCTAAAAAGATTCCTTCATCAGATTTTGGATCGAATTTGCAAAGCCGATCTTTTGTGTTTTAAAAAAACATTTTGAACCGAAAACTTTAAAAAAAGAAATATTTGGTTTTGGACCATTAAGAAGTTCATAAGGAGTATTCTTAGTTAGTGGTCGAATAGAAACATAAAACATAACAAGTTGTTGCAACTGCTTTAGCCCAGAAATGTTTTGGTAACGTACTTCCATTTAACAAAGTCCTTGCACATTCTTGTGAAGTTCTATTTTTTACGTTCTACAACTCCATTTTGTTGTGGAGTTCTAGAAAACGAAAAATTATGGAATATTCCTTTCTTCTTACAAAAATGTTCAAAGGCTTCATTTTCGAATTCTCCTACATGATCACTTCTTATGTTTTTGATTTTCAATCCTTCAAATTTTTTAAATTCTTTTGACGAAAGTTTTGATATTATCAAAAGTATCACTTTTATTTTTCTTAAAAATAGTCCAAATATATCTAGAAAAATCACCAACAATTAGAACATATATCTACTGTGATTAATGGATTGTACTTGTGTTGGTCCAAATAAATCCATACATAGTAATTCAAGTGGTTGTAAGTTGAAATAACCTTTTTTAGATTTAAAAGATGACTTAGTTAATTTTTCTAACTGACATGCGTCACAAATATGATCAATTTTAACATTCAATTTTGGTAGACCTTTTACTAAATCATTTTTAGAATGCTTGTTTATAGTTTTGAAGTTAATGTGACAGAACATTTGTGCCATAACCAAGAATCATTTTCTTTGGCTATTAAACACATATCTGAATTATGATTTATTTTCATATTTAGAACATAGATATTTCTGTCTCTATTTCCTTCAAAAATAAGATTTTAATTTTGATAAAAAATACTACATTTGTTTTTAGAAAATGGGATTTTGAATCCTTTGTCACATAATTGGCTGATACAAAGTAAATTGTGTTTTAAATTTTTGACAAGTAAAACATTTGAAATAAGAGGTAAATTTAAAATATCGTTGTTGCACACATCGCCTTTTCCGATGATATAGCCTTTGGAGTTGTCCCCAAATGTGAAGGAGCCTCCATCTGAGTAAGTAATGTTTGATAGCATATCTTTGTCTCCTGTCATATGTTTTGAGCAACCACTGTCGAGTATCCATTTTCCTCTTTTCTTGAGTGGGACCTACAAAAAATATAAGATACCATGGGTACCCACCTTTTTTTTAATAGGGTCCTAAGAGTTAAGTCTTAGGAAACCAAACCCAAGAGGGTTCGGTATCCCATTTAAAAATGTAGTCTTTATTTTTATGATCAGTTTCTAGAAAGGTTTTTATATATTTCTTTCTAATCAAACTGTTGTTTGTTTTAGGAACCCAAACTTTTATGATTTTCGGGTAAGTATCCTTTTTGACTGTTTTACAGTAGGATTAATATTTCTCCTATGTTAACATACCCTAATCCTTTCCTACTTGAAACAGATTGAGAACTATCAATAATTTTAGATAGGGTTTCTCTTCCTTTATTAAAGTTTGAAACATTTTTGGTGATGCTGTCTAACTTTGTTTTGAGACTAGTATTATCTAATTCTATCAATTTTACTTTTGTCTTTAATTATTGATTTTCAGAAACAAGAGCGTCATTCTTTTCTTTTTGAGTTTCAATTTCTTGACTCAAAAAAGTTAGTTGAGAATTAATATTGGAGAATGATTGTTGTAATTTTTCAAGTTCTTCCTCTAGTATTTCCTTCTCATCTTTGAGCATATCTCTTTCAAATTCTGCTTCGTTCCGATGTTCACGAGTCTTCTTATGTTTTGTTTTGAGTTTTTTTAGAGTGCCAACTATCTCTGAGTTTATCTCTATCATATCATCAAAAGTAAAATCACTAAACTCGTTTTCATTAGCCATAAAGCAAACATTAGCTTGCTCGTTTTCACTGTCACTACTGCTATCTGATGAAGAGGCATCTGAATCATCCCATGTAACAGAGAATGCTTTCCTTTTCTTATCTTTTCTGCCCTTGTTAAAGTATTTTTTCTTTAGTTCTGGACATTCTTTCTGCATATGGCCTTTCTTATGATAATTAAAACATTCTAGAACTGAAGATGATGGTTTGCTTTGAAAGTTCCGTTTTCCACTGTTTTTGTTGTTTTTTTGGAATTTCAAGAACATTCTGGAATGTTTGGCAGTAAATGCTAGATCTTCTTCATTTGAATCATCATCTTTTTCTTCTTCAGCATGGAAAGCTATGTTCTTTTTGTCTTGTGCTTGTACTCGTTTTTCTACAAATTCACTTCATAGGACATTAGATTTCCTATTAACTCTTCAGGTTTTATAGTAGAGAGGTCATTAGCTTCTTCAATAGCCAAGACTTTTCTTTCCCATTCATCCGTTAAAGAGTTTAGGATTTTTGATACAATATCAAAATCTGTGTACTTTTCTCCTAATCCTAATAGTGAATGATAGATATCTTGAAGTCCAGAGTAGATATCATTGATAGATTCATCTTGTTTCATTCTAAAGTTTTGAAACTGATTTTTGAGCATGGAGATTTTGCTTTGTTTGACTTTGTTATTTCCTTCATGAGTGATTTTAAGCGTTCTCCATATTTCATAAGCAGTTTGACACATGCTAACAAGATTAAATTCATTTCTATCTAGTGCACAAAATAACATGTTCATAGCTTTAGCGTTGGAAGTAGATATAATTTTTGTGTGTTTGTCCAAGTGGAGAAATCTCTAATAGGAAGAGTGTATTCATTTTGTGTAATATTCCATGATTTCCATGATTCAAAGCTATTTGATTGCATATAGATTCTCATACGAGTAGCCCAGTAATTATAGTTCAAAGCATTGAAAAATGGAGGTCGTGCAGTGGATTGACCTTCAATAAAACTAGTGTTAGTGACAGTGTTAGTGGTAGTGCTGGTGTTGTTTTCCACATTAGCAAGATATCAGATAACTGTGTAACGGTTATAAGATGCCATGCTCTGATACCAAATGAAAGTAACTACTGTGGCTAGCGATTACTTAGGATCATGTAATATGGAATATAATTAAATCTAAATGCGAAAACAGATGATAATAGCAAAGTAAATGAAAATAAGTAAAATAAAACAAGCACATCAGGAATTTTTATACTGGTTCGAACTTCTCGTTCACTCCTTCTGGAATTTCAACTACAACAACCCTCACTTAACCTGGAGGAACAGGTTTACACTACCTGAGCAACCTAACATGACTTCACCCGCCTAAGCAATCGAACGGGACTTCAATACAAACAACAAATGTATCTAACTGTAGTGTGTTATTAAATAACACTGATGAGTCAATTGAGTACAATCTTCCTATAATCTTCTCCTTTATGATATATAGTGACGTGCTTTGAGAATTGTGGAAGATAAAGTAATCAATGATCAAAGTATGTAAGTAATTTGAGTGCAATTTGAAAGTTTGAGAAATGATGAGAATTCAAGAATTCTTGAAGTAAATTCGGTGAATTGTTTGTTGAATTCTGTAATCTATTTACAGTTTATAAAGAGCTGAAACTATAGATGAAAAGTTACATTGAAAAGAACAGGTGCAACCATTGATTTTGAAATCGTTTCTCTTCGGTGAAGAGAAGTGACTTTTCAAGAAAATAGCAGTTAGAGATATTCAAACGTTTGAATAAAATAATTCAGACTTCTGAATTGGATTAAAACGTAAATAGCAAGCTATTAGGCAATTTTTGATCATTTTCAGACGTTTGAATATTTTTATTCAAACGTCTGAATATTATGAAAACAATATTCATGTTTTAGCGTTCAGACGTCTGAATGAATGGTTTCAGACGTTTGAGTTTGATCTTTTGTGCATGTATAAGCATGTGTGTGCATGTGTGTGTGTATCATTTCAGGAGAGATTTTAACAAATTTCTAAGTAAAGTCCAGACTCTAGACACACAATACTCAGCTTAAAACATATGAATAGGAATCTACAATGAATCTCCTGCAAAGAAGGTTAGTATACACATAACATTTTACATAGGTTGTCACAGTCAAAATCGAGATTCCTACAATAACCCCATTCAAGCAATACATACTACATGGGGTTTCGCTTGAAAGAAAGAATGAAAGACGACAAGTCATTTGCAATGCTCCGCGATATGTAATGTAGGACGGAATAATGTATCAGAATGGATTTTCGTTCCCTTTACTTCAATGCATTGCCCAAGGTAAGATAAAATGGGTCTTAAAAGAATTTTATGAAGGAGAACGTAGAGACCATACTAGGGGGCGGACATTAGCGAAAATGATCCTCCGCTATGGATACTATTTGCCAACCGTGAATCAAGACGGCGTGGACTATATGCGAAGATGCGACAAATGTCAAAAATATGTGAAAATTCCAAGAGCTCCGCCAACAGAACTCACAAAAATGGTGAGCCTTGCAATATAGGGGAACGATATAATCGGCTACTTGCCAATTTATAGAGGTGGTGCAAAATATGCAATTGTTGCGATCGATTATTTTACCAAGTGGGCGGAAGTAGAACCCTTAGCTACAATCACCACCAATATGGTTATTGATTTCGTTGTACGAAACATTATGTGTCATTTTGGCCTTCCACGAACTATCATCACGAACAAAGGAACTCAATTTGAGTGTAAGGATTTCAAAAAATTCTGCCAAAAGTATCACATCGAGAAAAGGTTTGCAATAGTTTTCATTTAAAAGCCAATGGAAAAGTAGAAGCCATAAACAAAATAATCAAATCCATATTGAAAAAACGTTTGGAGAAAGCTAGAGGCAAGTGGGTAGATGAGCTTCCAACAGCACTCTGGGCTTATAGAACAACCCACAAGTCCACGATTGGCCACACCCCATTCACTTTGGCCCACGACACTGAAGCTGTGATACCTATGGAACTTGAAGTTCCTTCTCATCGGGTTACTCGTTATGATCCTAGGACGAATCGTAACCTCCTACTGGAATTACTGGAATTTGCTGATGAAAAACGTAAAGAATGCGATTTAAGGGCGGTTGCATATAAGCACCGGGTTGCTCGATACTATAATGAAAATGTTCGATTGATAATTTTCGATGTGGGTGATCTCGTTTTGAAGTGAGTTTTTCCAACCTAATCACATCTGAATCCTACATGGGAAGGTCCGTATGTCATCGAACGGAAGCTAGGAGAAGGAACTTTCAAGCTAGCGATCGTAGACGGCGTGACACTTCCCCACGCATGGTATGGCGAGCATTTGCGTCGTTATTACACTTAGTCCTTTTCTTTTGCATTTTAGTTGTAATAATTTCCAGTGTATGTTTGTTTTGTTGTTCTTAGTTTTCGACATGTAATAAGACAATACAGTTTGTTTCCATTTGTTATAATCAACAAAGGCTTGAAGCCGTCTTTTCCATGAACTGTTGATGTTTCCGTATGATACAATTCAGTGATAAGAATTAAATTACATTAATCTGTCTGGCGTATGAACGCGCACACAAACTTAAAAATCTCAAATCCCTAGAGTGCGGACTAGAGTTTTTTGAGTCCCCAGAGTGCCGACTAGAGTATAAACGACTCCAAAATCTCTAAGTCTCAAAGTGCGGATTAGAGTACTCTGAGTTCCTAGAGTACGGATTAGAGTACTCTGAGTCCCCAGAGTGCAGACTAGAGTATAAATGACTTCAAAATCTTTAAGTCCCAGAGTGCGGACTAGATTACTCCAAGTCCTCAGAGTGCGGACTAGAGTATAAACGACTTCAAAATCTCTAAGTCCCCAGAGTGCAGATTAGATTACTCCGAGTCCCTAAAGTGTGGACTAGAGTACAAACGACTTCAAAATCTCTAAGTCCCCAGAGTGCAGACTAGAGTACTCTAAGTCCCCAGAGTGCAGACTAGAGTGTAAAAGATTTCAAAATCTCTAAGTCCCCGGAGTGCGAACTAGAGTACTCTGAGTCCCCAGAGTGCGGACTAGAGTATAAGTGACTCAAAAATCTCTCTAAGTCCCCAGAGCATAGAATAAAATATTCTAAGTCCCCAGAGTGTGGACTAAAAGTACTCTAAGTCCCTAGAGCGTGAACTTGAGGATCTACGATTCCAAAAATTACCGAGTCATATGGAAGTGAACTGGAGCTTGTTTAGCTCACAAGATTTTGAATTTCGGCTACAAGTTATGCAGTAAGTTGAACAACAAAAATCATCGAAAGCAAAGAAACAAAGTTTTATTCACTAATCCAAAATAAAGTTCCACTACAACTTCTCCTAAACTCGAAGAAAAGTCTATTTACAACGGCTATGAAAATAAATAGAAATAATTACATGATCCAGGCCTATTGGTGTTGAATGAGGCATGATAGCTACTTTTTCGACTTCTTTTCCTTCCTCGGTTTCTCTGAAGACTCCTCCCCTTGGCCTTTTCTCTTGGATGCCTTGCTTGCTAGGGAAGTGGTGCCCGGGGAAGGGAGAGGAACTTCCAGTGGTGAGGTCCCACCGGGGAGAATAACCTTCAGGGGCCTGTTAAGTGGATTGTCAAGTTCCACCACCTGAGGCTCAACCTTAATATCAGACTTCTTCTCCCCCTCTTCGATGATTTTTTCTTCCATGCTCAGTTTTGAAGTGTGTTCGGAGGTGCCCGTAATTTCGACTTCATCATGTTCTTCGACAGGCGATGGATTTTCTGATTTGTCTTCGTCAAGCATCTCGATCACTTGAGCGTCAGGTCTGGGAGTCTCCCCCATGTGAATTGTCTCTCCCACTTTCTCCCCCCTCTCCGTGGCGACATCTCTCCCTGTAGTAGGTTTGAGATCGGAATGGCCTATACGAAATCATAAGAAACAAATGTTAGAATACATTTACTGCTCGCAAAAAATGAAGGCCCTTTGCACATTAGGAAGAAAAGTAGCGTACCGGTCTCTAGCTGACTCTCGACTGTTTGGGGAGTTTCACCTTCTGGAATAGGTGATAGAGCGTGAATATCAAATCCAAGCTCCTCCGGGTCATTGCCAATATGCTCCTCGAAGGGATCGAGTTACGGGTGACCAGTTGGCTGAGTAGGAGGAGGAACTGAGGACTTGGTTTCGGATGGATCAGCAGTGTCATTTTTTCCTTTTGATGAGGAAGAATCCCTTTCATAAAGGGCCTTTGCCGCAGATAGGTCAGTGCGCTCATTCTCGCGAAGCATATCCTTCACAAGAGACTCCTCATCAACTTCTTCAGTTCCTAACTCAACCTTTTTAATTTTTATTAAAGTGTCCCATGCTTTGGCCAAAGATTAGAGGTAACCCTCGCCAAGAAAAGTTAGGTAGCAATGCATGAGAATTCGAGCATTATACTCGGCTATGAGTGGATCAAGCACGCACTTAATCTCCTCCCTACCAGCCTCACCAACCGCCTCGAGCGGAGAATCGATATCCAAGAGCGCTATTCTTTTTCCCTCTTCATGGGCTTCTTCCTTCAGCGCTTCAGCCATAAAGAGCTCCTCATCAAGCTTTATTTTTAGGAGTCGTGTAGCGACAATCTCGTCACAATATCGTTGCCACTTCTCTTGAGCAGAGGTTTTTTCTTCTTTTTCTTTTAGGAGTAGCTCCTCCAATTCTTTGACTCGTTGGGCGAGGACATCTTTCTCCTTTTGAACGGAGTCTTTTTCTAAGGTTAAGGCGCCACAGCGTTGGACCGCTTCGTCAATTTCTTTTTTGTAGGTAGCCTTCAGGCGATTGACTGCCTCAGCAGTATCTTTAGCATTCTTCTAAGCGGCCTCAAGATGAGATTTATACGAGGAAAGCTCTTCATCCTGGGTTTTTATGATGTCTTTATCATGAATGGCTTCAAGTTTCAGGCAATCGACCTCGTATTGACGCTCCATGGAAACTTCTGAAACTTTTTAAGCCAAGTAAAAAAATGCGTCATGTTGAACATAGACATCATTATTATAAGCAGTGGCACTTTGTTTAACATGCCCTGGAATAGGATGGATCGCAGGAAGGAATTTTAATCCATCAAAGCAACTTTTTGGAAATGTGGCTTTAAGCTCAGCTAGCTTTTCAACCGTCGATGGATCGTGTGCAGGGGCTGAGGATGTTTGTTTAGTCGAAGCCATGGACTTCTAGTGAAGCTCGCGAGATTGCCTAGTGCTTGATGAGCCAGAGTATTGGTCGCAAGGGGCTTCAGATTGAGATCCCCTTTGAGAAGATTTCTCTGTACTTTTTTCTGGTTAAGGAGGAGTATCACTGGGGTATGAAGAATGGCTGTAATTTTCCCTCGAGAGGACGACGAATCTCGAGGACGATAGTCTCTATCGCGGTTGTCGTCTCTATCTCGGCATCTACTACACCCGAGTCTCGGATGGAGGGGTGAAAGATAGAAGACCCACGAAGACGATCAAATCCGTATGTATGTCCCATATCACCTGCATAGAAATTAAATGAGGACAAGTTAACAAGAATAACATGATGGCTGAAGTTTAAGTGCAAGGTGAAGTGTAAGTGTTCGTGTGTGTCCTAGTGATTCCCTCCGATGGACTAGTTTCTTTTGCTTTACTAATTGGGGTTGACTCTCTATGCCGACCGGCCGAATCGCCTATATCGCCTCTCGAGGGCGAATTATGCCCCATATCTCCTGGTTCATTAAAACCATAATTCAGCTGGTCATCGAGGATGGTTAGGTTTTAAAGACCTTTTAGTGAACCCTCTAGATGTTGGGGAGAGGATTTTTTCTCGACCGGGGTGTTGGTAACTTTAGATGTCCCACCAACCATTTTATTCTTAAATTTATAGTCTACAATTTTTTGCTTCTTCAAAGGAGAAAGCGATTTGGTGACATCAGGTACGTCAGTTATGGGCGCAATATTAGATTCTAAGTTCTCAGCGGTGGTTTTTTGCGCCTCATCCTCCTTTGTTTCACCCTCTTCAGATACATCGAGGGTCCCTCCTGTGGAAGGCATCGAAGGCCCGGCTTGCCTTTTTCCTTTTTCCAAGGCAGGTTCGGTGGTAGTGGTACTAGGAGGAAGACTTGTTCGATGACCTTTCGCCAACAATCCGAACTTTGAAAGCGATTCATTGGAATAACAGATTTGATCTCCCGATGTCTAACGGGAACAGCTCGAATGGCCTCGATGGCCTTAAATACCCGGTACCTTCAGGACGTGGGCTGATATCTGTAAAAATCGAAAGAAGTTTAGAAAGAATGAACTTTGTGCCCTAGACAAATACTAATCCGGAAAAGGAACTTACTCCCTTCCAGCCATCTTTTCGCAAAGCCCGGGGGCGGCGTACACAAAACCATTTCTGTTTATATTGGGTGAATTTACTCCATGCCCCTATCGGTAACTGTCACTTAGAGTGTGGCTCGAGGAATATGAAAGATAGACTATCAGATCGTCTTCAAACGATAGATATAGCAGATGTCACCAGGAGTGGAGAGCCTGAATAGGATGCTCATAAAGAGAATACAAGTGCCAAAGATGAACGCATGATTACTGGGACGTAGCTGTGTTGGGGCGATCTTAATATACTTTAGTACTTCGCGGAGAAATGAATTGAACGGTGGCACACTCCCGATCCAGCCCATGAATATGTTAAATCTGTATATCTAGTTGGGGGCAGGTGAGGACGATCTCGTCCCGATGGAACTAATATGTCACGACCCGAAATTCAACGTTTGAAAATTGACATCAAATGTCTCACTTGTACTCGACTGTCAATGATTCAAACATCGAACTCCAGTCGGATGGAGCTTATAACAACATAGATGAATATAAAACAGCGGAAATAAAATAAATATCATGCATCACATCACAGATACAACATCATAATAAAATCTATTACAACATCAGAGTATCATAATACATGAATCACAACTCCAAATAAAATGCCATAATAGAATAACTAGATATCATATGCCAAAAGTCCCCAAGAAGATAGAGAATGACAGTGAACTCCAAACTAGGCACCTCGAGATCCAAAAGCTTCCAAAATGTCTCTAAGGTATGAGCCTCCAAAAACCGACAATCTCCAAACCAAATTCTCCAAAATAAAGCTAGAGCCAAAATACGGAAAACCTGCTACTAGGCTGCCCGTGTAGAAATAGTGGGCACCCAGAGTCTAGAAAGTAAACAATAAACTTCGGGTCAGTTCTGGGACTGGTATGAGTAAACAAAGACAGTTTCTTTTAAATAGAACAGATTTATACAAGAAAATCTGGTATGCTTTTGAAAAATGAAACTACCATAAGACCTCCTGCCACATACACAATGCAATCGCAGAATTGGAGGGGATTTCTTCTTATGATAGTCAAATATGCTTGATACGGGAAAACTTCTTTGATATTATTACTAGTGCATAGTGTAGAAAGTCATTTCCAAAGTATAATATCAATCCTAGCCAGCATAGACATTCCGAACAATGCCTACTTTAGCTACCATCAAGACAGTGGTGACCACCTTAAGTAAATGGCAGGTAATACAACTAAAACCATACTGAGTTTGTATTGGGAATTGGGTTTCCAACAAATGGTCAGGCTAAGGAATTTCCTATGCCACATGGGTTCGCCTCTGGCGGGACGTCCCGAGAACCTACCCGGCTCTCTGCCAACACAAGGCTGGGTTACCTCTGTAACTAGGTAACTACTACTCGAGTATGCCATTCCTCGGTCCTTTGGGACCTTTATCCGAGGGGCCCCCATCAAAAAGCAACAACCACACAGTAAATGAGATTGAAGCAACCACATAGGTGAGTATCTGGGCTCCATACCATGACACCACCTTTTTCTAGAAGGAAATGACATACCCTAAAGGGCACGACTCTCATAACCTTGCAGCATCTTTCATGTTTTGACCATTTCCGAGGTGTGAGGTCCGATGAGGTCTCGTCCACAAAGCTGCGCTTGACACGAAAGCCATGCTTTAATCACAAATGATCAACAAATGATCATCAACACACAGCAGCACTTAGCATGCCACACTACCAAATTGAGAGTATATCGCTGATAACCTTCAACCGCATAACCTCTGAGCTCGTACGTCATAGAGAAGGGTGTTAAGCTAAGAGAATAAATTCTCCGCCACCAACAGATATGTATTTGAAAGAAATCGGCTTTATATCTCAAAGTTTAGTGTCAGACACACGACCTTACAAGTCTATTCCAGGGTCGAACAGAACTGAAGGCACTTCGTCCAATAAAGGAAGAAGCCTTTGCAAATCCGGGCGTCCACAATCCCGATCGGACTTCCCATTAATTAGGGAATCCCTATACTGGAGCAACTCAGGGCAGAGACAATCGATAGGTTATCCTATCATTTTCTAAGACACCCCGTCTTCACCACCGTCTTCAATTGCTATCCATTTCGTTGAATCACTATTCAGAATGGGTTATACGACACAAAGGTCCTCTCCCGGCTAATTCAAATAGTGAACGCTCATTTTAAAAACATGTGGGTGTATCAATTACAAGAATTCACATTCAAGGTTCGATGTGGGTTTCGGATAACAAACTGAAATCCGACTCCCTGTCGCATCGAAGTTTAAATGCCGTTTTACGAGCAAAAAGGGTTTCACATACATATAGGAACAGATCATAGATCACAGTTCATCACAAAGCAATCACTGTATCACAACAGAAATATCAATCCAGTACAGAATATTTGATGATGCCCAATTGTCTATGATTAAGGTGATTGTGATTAAAGTGAATTAACCATATAATTATCTTTATTAATTATTTTAAATCAATGTTTAATTTGACTTAATTATGAATTAATTTAATTGGCTTAATTAATTAATTATCCTTTAATTTATTATTTTAATTTATTAACTCTTAATTGTTAATTAATTAAGTTTAATTACTTTTGCAAATTTCCTATTCTTTAATTAATTAATTTTTAACTATAAAATCATTACAAACCTTAATGGTAAATTATTCTTTCATTATTATAAATAAATTTGGTTTTTAAATTAACATTTGAACATTTGATTTACTTTTAAAATTTTATTAAGTTAAATAAAAAAAACAACTTTTATAAAATTAAAATATTCTTGAACTTTATAAATTTTAAATAATTAACTCAATATCATTTACCTTCACTTCCATTTACAACTGTCACTAATTTATTCAGAGACTTTTTTTAACTTGTTTTCCAAAATTTAGTCAAAACTGGAATTTCTGTTTTTACTGACCAACCCGAGGCTTGCTTCGGGTTGTCCCCGAGGGAAATCCTCCCTTGCTTCCAGTTTTGGCCAAGATTGACCCGAGTGATAAAGTTTCACAAATTTTTTTTAAGGTTAAAAAACAACGTCATACAACACTAAACAACTCGAGCTCGACTTCGAGTTTTTCCTCCATTCCCTCGCGTACTACTTCGAGCTACCACCTATCTTCCCCATCCCATCAACCTGACACACAAACACAACGTGTGCACGTGCGCGCCCGATTTCGCCGCCGTTGGTCGAAGCTGCGGCCATCAACACGTCGACGTCCATCCCCTAAGACACCACGAACACCCAGATCTCAAATTTATCTCGAAAACACAAATCGAACATCAAGACCAAAACAATCATCATGCACGTCATCGTATATTTGCCTTGCGCCGCCTCCCCAGTCCATTATCGGCCACCAAATTGGGACCCTACCTTCGTCATCGTGCGACGCATTGATTCGTACCATAGGCACACAATCCGATCACGTGTGGATGGTGTAGCACCATCATTTCGATCCGAACAACAATGGGTTCTTAAACCCTACTTTGATCACGAATCAAAGACCCAATGATTAATAAACTTATCTCGTATTTTTCTAGTGACCTATGATACTTAAACTATCAACGACGTCGAACACGAGGGCCACGATCATCTTGGCCGTAGGAATTTGGCATATGTTTATTTTTCAGACCATTCCCAAAAATCTCGATGATAAATCAATGAAAAACATGCATTTTGGTTTCAAAATTCATCATTTTTCAAGGGGATTCAATTAGTGTTATTGAAGTTAAAATTCGTGAAGTTCGAATTTCTTGGAAAGTTTGAATGGTACTGTATTTCATAGTTTCCAGGATGAATGTTTTATAAATTTGCTTTAATTCATCTCTGAAATAAAAAACAGGTTTAAACAATACTTTTAACTTGTTTACAATCTTTGCAGAAGCAAAGAGAGAGAGATTTAGATTTGTTTGGGCATGGGTTAACCTGTAAACCCAAAAATTACAGCGTTTGTTTAGTTTTTAGTAAAAAGAAAGTTTCAAACCTGCTTTGATTAATTACTGGGAAATGAAGTGCATGTTTAAAACGAAAACTCTAACTTGTCTAGACCTTAATTCCAGAGGAGAACAGAGAGGAAGTTGTTTGAGTCTAGCATGTTTCATTCTTTTGTAAACTAGTGACTAAGGAGAGAATAGAAGAACAAGCAACAAATCCTGATCATAACATATCAAGAAAAAGAAAAAAAACTGAAGGATAACAATCCATCCACAAAAAAAGGTTTTAGCATCATTCAACATCCATAAAATCAACAATTTGTAGAAAAAATCAAGGGTTTACTCACCTGTTTTCCAAAGAGTTTCCTGGCAGTTTCCAACAGAGATGAAGCTTGGCAACTTACTTCTTTTTCTACTTTAATTCTTTTTTAAACTTAGATAGTTGATTTTTTTATAACAGAGAGCTTCTTTTCTGCAGCTTGAAAGCCAGGAGTAAATTACATCTTGGATCTTGATTTTCAGTTTGAATAATCAGAGAAGCTTTCCTTTTTTTCTTCTTTTTTTCTGCAGTTTTGAAAACCAAAGGTAAAATTTATCTACGATCTTGATTTTCCTTATAACTTATTTTCAGAAACCTACTGCATTAGCCAAAAACCTGAAGCTTCCTCCCTTTTGAAGCTAATCTGAGAGATGAATGTATCACTATAGTTTGAAAACACTTCAGATTTTACTTTTTGAATTGAGTTGAAGAAGGTAGTTTTCTCTCTTTTTTTTTTCCTGTACTTTTTTTTCTTGAATTTTGAAATAAAGATTGCAAAATCTTTTTATGGTTACTGAACTTCAAGGATTAGGAGCTTTAAAAATTTGAATTGGAAGCTGAAAATTTTTTCTGAAAATTTTTATTTGATTATTTTATTTGAGTAATGATGTCTTGTGCCATTTGTAAGAAGAAAATCATATGTCAAGATTTTGTTGATCTTTCTACTCCATTGTGAATGTATGTTCAGCCTTTTTGATTTTTACAAGGCAAAAGAAAGTTTTATATGTTTCATTTTCTATATTATACACACTTTTATGAATAAATATATATCCCTATTCATTCGTATACATATACATATGTACAATGTTAAAAGAAAAGTTGTTTTGACCATTGTATACTTTATTTCTCAATGATTTTAAATGCTACTTGTTTTTAAAACATTTATTTTAAATAAAAATTCAAACTTCAATTTCAACTTGAAATATAGACATTCGTGTCCATTTATATATTCACACTTTACCCTAAGTAATTTAAATTAATTTTCAATATGCATTCAATTTTTGCTCATATATACAAAGTTCGTATGTATAAGATTTAAATTTAAATGACTTTTAAAACATTCATTATTTTCAATATTTTCAGCTCAAAATAAAATTGGAATTTATTTCATATATTATTTTCACTTATTTTATTTGTTTTAGATTTTTTTCTTCCAATTTATTCTCAAATTAAACCCCAAGAGTTTAAATATATTATTTATTTTAATTGATAATTTTGGGATGTTACAGATATCCCCTCCTTAAGAAAATTTCGTCCTCGAATTTGATAGAGAGAGAAAAACAAACAAAAATATACGAATTCAAAAAGAATAAGGAAATGGCTTACTGGCTGAGCCGAGATATCCACTCTGCAATTGGGATATGATTTCTGCATATTATCTTAATTTTCCCAAGTGCAGTCCTTTGGATCGCCACTCCATTGAACTTTTACTCGCTTCACAATTTTGCTCCTCAATTACTTCTCTTCACGATCCACAATCTTTATCGGTTCTCTTTTGACTGCCAAGTTGGGAGTGATGTCGAGATCCTGTTGAGCAGCTTCTTCATTAATACTATCCGGATCATTCACACACTTTCGAAGGTTAGAAATGTGGAATACATCATGCACACCCGATAACCAGCTAGGCAACTGCACTCGATAGGCTAGAGAACCAATCCTCCCCGGAATAGGAAAAGGACCAATATATCGTGGTGCTAGCTTACCGGTCTTCCCAAACGTCAATATATCATGCATATGAGATACTTTAAGAAAGACAGAGTCCCCAATCTGGAATGCCAAATCCCGTCTTCTACGATTATAATAACTCTTTTGACGATTCTGCGCTGTTTTCAATTTCTTCCGAATAAAATCAACTTTCTCGGTGGCTTCTTTAATCATATCCGGTCCAAGAACGAGTCTATCACCTGCCTCGATCCAACATGCCGTTGGTCGACGCGGACGACCATATAAAGCCTCAGAAGGAGCCATCTCTATACTGGAACTGATAGCTGTTGTTATAAGAGAACTCGACCTGATGCAAATTGCCCTCCCAAGAACCACCAAAATCAAGTATACAAGCTCGCAATAATTCCTCCAAGATTCGGTTGATCCTCTCAGTCTGCCCATCAGACTATGGGTGATAAGCAGTGATGAAATTCAGTTTGGTTCCCAATACGTCTTGAAATGCCTCCCAAAATCTACTAGTGAAAATCGGATCACGATCACTCACTATGCTGCTAGGAATGCCATGGAGACGGAAAATTTCTTTCATATATAATTCTGCTAAACTAGTTGTCGTGCGGGTAGCTTTTACTTGCAAGAAGTGGGCGGTCTTAGTCAAACGGTCCACAATGACCCAAATTGCTTCATTGCCTTTATGAGTACGAGGCAAATCATCAATGAAATCCATCGATACTTGGTCCCATTTCCATTTGGTTACCTCTAAAGGCTGACGTAAACCTGCCATTTTCTTTTGGTCGCTCTTGATTTGTTGGCAAGTAGCACAACGACTGACATAAATAGATATATCCTTTTTATCGTCTTCCACCAGAAAGTTCTTTTGATATCTCTATACATCTTGTTGATTCCTAGATGGATGCAAAGCTTAGATTTGTGGCATTCGTTTAGAACTTCATGCTTCAGATCAGGGAAGTCTAGAACACATATTCTTCCTTTCAACCTTATAACTCCCCTATTATCCATCTCAAAACTAGTGTCTTCTCCTTGGCATATTCTTTTATAAATTCCCCAAAGAAACTCATCTTCATACTGCTTGCTCGCGATCCTCTTAATAAGAGTAGGAGTAATGACAAGATGTGCTAGAATAGCATGCTTCCGACTCAGGGCATCTGCAACTACATAGGCTTTTTCGGGTATATATAGAATGTCTAGGTCATAAGATGCCAGAAATTCCAACCAACGTTATTGTCGTAATTTCAGATCTTTTTGGGTGAAGAGATATTTCAAAGATTTGTGGTCGGTGAATAATTCGAATTTTTCACCTAGAAATAAAGAGAGTTCAATAAGTATATTTGTTAAAGTCAAATTAAATTCGTAGATTGTTAAGAACGCTGAAAAGATTCTTACCCAAAAGATAATGTCGCCGTATTTTCAAAGCGAAGATAACATCTAGAAGCTCCAAATCATGGGTTGGATAATTTCTTTCATGAGGACGTAATTGTCTACTCGCGTAGGCAATTACCTTCCCGTTCTACATCAATACTACGCCCAAGCCTTCACCGCAAGCATCCGTATAAACAGATAATCCCTGGTTCCCGTTGATAATACAAGAACAGGAGTGGTGGTTAATCTCTTCTTCAACTCCTCAAAAGCTTCATCACATTTTGGAGTCCAAACTAATTTTGCATTCTTCATTGTTAGCTTGGTTAATGGACTAGCTATCTTCGAAAAGTCATGGACACACTTCCGATAATAACATGCTAAGCCCAAAAACCTTCGAACTTCCTTTGGGATAGTTGGCTTTCTCCAATCAAGAATGGCGGAAATTTTGCTAGGATCAACAGAAATCCCTTCTTCATTGACAATATGGCCAAGAAATTTAACTTCTTTGACCCAGAAATGGCATTTGGATAATTTTGCATATAGAATGTTTCTCCTCAATATCTCTAAGACGATTCTAAGGTGTTCGGCATGCTCCTCTTCGGTCTTGGAATAGACCAAAATATCATCAATGAATACGAGCACAAATTTATTCAATACATCCCGAAACACACGAGTCATAAGGTCCACAAAGTATGTTGGAGCATTGGTTAGCCCGAAAGGCATGACTAACCATTCGTAGGACATATTGGGACCCTAGAAAGCTATCAAATGAACACAGTCCTCGGCGATTCGTAGTTGATGGAATCCTTGGGCTAGATCCATCTTCGAAAAGAAACAAGCGCCGTGCAACTGATCAAATAAATCATCAATTCTGGGCAGTGGGAATTTATTCTTGAGATCTTGCTTATTGAGATTGCGGTAATCTACACACAACCTCAAAGACCCGTCTGCTTTAGCAAAAAATACGACGGCTGAGCCCCATTCAGAAACATTAGTTCGAATCAACCATTGGGTACAACGTCGATTCTGAATTCTATTTCTCGGTGTGGAGGTAGATATTTCACTTCTTCAAATACATCTGGAAAATCTCTAACAATAGGAATGGACTCCAGACTGGGTTCAGGATAACCCAATTTATACATCAACCCTTCCCTTTTAGGAGTAGGGTCCTCACAAAAAATCTCGATGAAATCTCCAAATTCGGTTTTGATTGAAATTAATCGATTATTGCCATCCAATTTGGCTTCATATTTTGCTAGCCAATCCATTCCGAGTAAGACTTCAAATTCATTGAAATCAAGAACAAAGAGACCAACAGGGAATTGGTAGCTAGAATATGAGATAGGAACATCTCTTCATCGAAGACAAAGATTCGCGGGACCTCCAACTGGATTATTTACACATATAGGCTCGTCAACAAAATCAGGTTCCAGATGCAATTCATTAATAGCTTGTTGAGAGATTAAAATGTGTGTAGCACCTGTGTCAAAAAGAACTCTAACAGTGCTATCATAAATAGTGAGATTACCTTCCAGAACTCCCTTCCCCTTTTCTGCTTTGGAAGATGCGGGTTTGTCTTTAATTGTGTACACCTTGGCCGTCTGAGCTTGCTTTATAATTGGGCAGTCCTTAACTTCATGTCCCACCTTCTGACTATAATAGCATTTCCTGGGCTTCGCTTGAACGGATTGATTTCTTTTTGGCTTCTTGCAGCTGTTAGAATAATTGCCTTTCTCCAAGAAATTATAGCAAGTGATATTCTCTGCTATGCTTCCCTGGTTGCTCTTCTTTTTCTCTTTACCGTTCCATAGTTTCTTGCCTCCAAATTTCCTATTCTTCCAATTCTGATTGCTCAAATTTCCTTTCTCCACCGGTGCTTCTTGCATGTCAAGTGTAGCATAACGGTATCCCACATCAACCAAATCTTAGAAGGATTCTTTGACGTGGTCAGTCATCCTTTCATGGAACTTCTTATTCATCCCACGAATGAATCTCTCATTCTTCTTCAAAGGTGTGTTCACTAATTCTGGACCGAAACGAGACAATTCATTGAATTTGTTGAGACACTCCTCGAATGGAAAACTCCCTTACTTTAAGTCCATGAATTTGTGGTACATACGAGAAATCCCAACTGATGGCATATAGCGCTTCTCAAATACTTCTTTGAATCTCCCCCAAGTAAACTCGTCTTCAGGCTCATCAATAGTGACTGTCGCCCACCATGCTAAAGCTTCAGCTTGAAGTTGCCAAGTAGCTATGAGACGTATCTGATCATCTTGCAGCTTAAGCCCTTTAAAGATTTTCTCACATGATCTAATCCACGCTTGGGCCTCAACAATCGCCTCCCTGCCGGTGAACGGCTTACCATCAAGCCTTGAGAAATTCTTATATAAATCAGCCAGATTCGGCTGAGGCTGAGTAGGTAGAGCTGCTTCAGCTGTAGGGGGAACTTGGCTAGGTGCTGTGGGATTTCCTCACCCCCCAACTCTGCCTCTTCATCCGCTCATCCTTACTATCTGTAATTAGTAAGAAAATTGGCTTAGATATTTGGACAAGATATCTTAAGGAATATCAGCAATTAAAGGAAATAGACCAAGAAAAATTGAGGTTTTGGTCAATTATACTCATTCTAGGGTATACTTCACCCTATCTCTGATGAGCCATCTAATGTGTTATACTCCGTAGCTAAAGTCCTACTTAACCTTTAGCTCTAATACCACATGTCACGACCCGAAATTCGATGTTCAAAAATTGACATCAAATACCTCACTTGTACTCGACTGTCAATGATTCAAACATCGAACTCCAGTCGGATGGAGCTTATAACAACATTAGATGAATATAAAACAGCGGAAATAAAATAAATATCATGCATCACATCACAGATACAACATCTGTAACGACCCGGAAATTTCGATTCCGAAAATTCCCGATAGTTAGAGAAAAAAAGAAAGAGAAAGAAGAAGAAACAGAAAACTCAATCTCAAAATCTCACATTCGCAGTGGATAAAATATAATATCACATAAATATTAGTTTTACAGAAAAACTATATCATTACACTTATATTCTTATACATCAGAGTTATAATCATTACTCAATACTGGACAATTTAAACAACATGTCCTAATTATACAATAATATATCATAGTGGTAAATACTCCATACGTTCCAGCCATCCAGCTCGCTTCCTGAGCTCTAGAACGTCCTTACCTGAAAATCTGTAACAACCCGATATTTACGTCAATTTTCAAATTGAAGTTTTTAAAATTTAAATTACAAATGGTTATAAAGTTTGAGGGGCTTTGATTTTTTTTAAATAGTGGTTCATTTGTTTTGGTTTCGGTCCAAACTTTGGTTTTCAGTAGTTTGTTGATAAACGTTCGATCTCTGTAGTGTTTACTTGGTTTTCCATAGCGTACCTGTGAATTAAGAACAATGCTATCAGAAAGTGTGAATAATTATTATAACAATCAAATTGCACTTACTATTAAACAAACAAGCTAAACGCTAAACTAAATTAAGCAATCTCCCTTAACTAAATTATTTATTAAATATAAACCAGCCCAACCAAACTGCCTCTCCCATTTCAGCCCAAAGTATTAAATTATAAAACTTAATCAAATCGCAACTCATTTCAAATTTTCAACCTAGCCCACAATCTCCCTTTACTTTTTCTTCGACTTAAACCCGATCCCCTCTTTCTCATTTTCCATTATTCGTTCGTAAACCTAAATAAAATCGAACGAAGAAAATGGAGGCGGTCTCGTTCGTCCTCTTCTCCAAATTAGGGCTTGGAATTGTGGTGGCCGTCGTTACTCGATCGTGCTCGTCTCTTGTGGTGCTCGCGTTGCTCGCTTCGACAATCGGCTGCTCCTTCAATTTGTCGACAAGGTGAGAAATTCTCACATCTAATTCATCCTTAAGCCCGTGTTTAGGTCGTTCGACTTTATTTTGATGTTACTGATTTTTCCTGTCTTGGTTCGATTTCGTGGTTTTGTTCTTCCTGACTAAGGTTTTGCTTGAATTCGTATGTTTAATGATACTTGCTTACTGATTTTCACGGCGTCGATTTCATCATTGCCTCATTATACTTAAAGTAACAATAAATCAATAATAAAATAACAGAATGCTAACCACAAATTACTAGAAATAAAAAGATCACCCGAGCATACCAAGTTGAATTTGTCGAGTTGGGATCTATGTTCAGGGAGTCTCTTTGAAAAGAAAAAAAAAAGCTGAAGAGGAAGGTATGAAATTGTAATTTTACTGAAAAGTATGGATAGTGATTATGTTTCATGTAGACAAAGTAAAACTTGGGGAATATTGATTATTTATGGTCTCTCAATAGAATTTGCCATCAACAAGTAGTTGTCAGCTCTTACTTGGTGAACCTGCTTTTGGTGCAATTCTCTCTTCCCTTTTCTTTTTTCATCCTTGTCCTTGTGCACTTAAAATAAAGGGAACTTGTAAAACACCCTTTTTAAGTTTCAAAATACTCAACCGTCCTCTCAGAAAGAAGTTCTGAAAAACACACCTTTTAGGCACTTCTGCTTTGATTTTTATTTTATTGACTGTACATGCCTGTACAATGGTTTGATATCTTTTACATGAATATATTTTATCACATGTACATATATTGATCACAAAGCATTCTTGCTTCGACATTCAATTTGTAGCTCTAATTGACAAAGGGGCAGTAACGTGAATTTTGTTGTGTGTTGCAATTCATGTATGATCCTGACTTTTTAAACTTGATTTTTGATCACTTGACTTCGAGTTTTGAAACTCGCTTGCTTCAACACACTGCTGTGTCACCATATATGTGTATTCATATATATACTCGAGCCTTGCAGCATTGAAACTGCATTGTGCCTTATTCTTGGTCGTTGCTGGACTTGTTTCTTTAATCATATTGGCTAATTTGATTTTTTTTTTTATATGTCTGTTTCATTGAGCTTATTGCACTTCATGTTAGCACTGGCTAGTCTCGACTTCCTTTTGGTAGTTGCTGTATTGAGTTACACCAGTCTTTGCATTTATTCTGGGCATCGTGTCAATTGGGTTGGGCATTATTTTGCACTGCAGTTCTTTGTTAAGACTAGAACCTGCACTGTTTAACTGGTTAGTCTGATCTTTGTTCCACCTATTGACACGTAAATATGCACTGATTTTCATGTACACACATATGTATGTATAATTGTATATATGTGTGATGTTTTATAGCATGTATGTTCATGTGTGTTGTAACATTGTGTTACACCCAGTTTTGGCTTTGCTGAAACAGGTTCATGGTTACTCGTATTGGCCGTACGCTTCTCATGTGTATACCTGAATCTGGTATAACTCGAGCATTCCCTCTTCACTGCATATGTTTTGAGTCACTGTTGCATTCATTAGACTTTGCATTTGTTTGCATTTATATGCATTCTTGTAGACTTTGATTATCCTATATGCTTGCTGTCGGTTTTGGTGCATTTTGCCTCTGTTGCTCGAGTATATGAGCAGTTTCATATATTTTGGCCATATCTCTCTCTTGCTGTCACCTTATTCCACTGTGTCTTCATGTTGGTACCACTGCCATTATTTGTTTGTTAGCACTGTTTCATCATGTCACTGCCATGTGCATTTGGATTGGTTTTCGAATTACACTTGAGTTGAATCCGATGACTCGGGTTTGATCTTGTGTTTGGTTGTGAATTTTCATTGGGTACATCGTCACTGTAGTGGCAAGGCAGTGCACGCAAGCGTGAACTGCAGCCACACGGTATGGTTTTGTGATATTCTATTTTGTTTTGATTTATTAATATTTTGCGTAGTTCATGTGCTGTAGTGGCGAGGCAGTACACGCGTGCGTGTACTGCAGCCCTACTCATCTTAATATTTTAATTGATATTTCAATGGTTTGAACTGTTCTGTTTATTTCAATTCAATATTCTGAATTGCATTCTTATTTGGTTTAATTACCGTCGTCTATTCATTATTTGATTATTATTGCTTCTGTGCACTAATAACTGAGTTTGAATTAGACTGACCCGAGTATTATTTTCTTTTGAATTTAATACTCGGGTCAGACCGAGTATTTCAGGTTGTAGATATTCTGCTTTGGGTTGCTGCTAGAGCTATGAAGTTCTTTCATATCTTTTGGAGTAGTCGTCGTTATTTGTAGTAGTATGTATGATTGTATAGGAAGATATGTATTCATGTATATTATATACGTTAATGTACTTGTATATGTAACTTCCTGAGTCGACTGTTGTAGTTGTATCATATGTACCGTGTCAAATGTATTGTAACTGACATCAGTTATTGTATATATGAGAGCATCTGTTTTATCTGTGTTCCGCATTTAAATTTATTTGTGTTATTATTTTATATTTACTGTACTAAACTATTATGAACCATCGTAGTTCGTTTTATACTGGAATTGGGGTATTTCGATGGGAGAAAATAAATCAGAGATGAAAAATGAAAGAATATATATATATATATATATATATATATATATATATATATATCACTCCTATCGAGATAACCAATACTAGTGTAAGGCCAACTATTGATGGCCGCTCCTCAACAGCCTTATTCTCCGTGCTAGTTGACAGCACTACACCGTAGTGTTCTTGGCTAGCGTGGGTATAGAGGTGGGGCGTCACAGCTTGGTATCAGAGCCTGGGGTTTAGAACAAATATAAAACATAACTTAGATAGTACATATGTTACAACTATTTGTCGACGTTTAATCTCTCGTATTTGCATATGATTGTCTTTGATTGTTAGGTATGAATTCCTAACGCTTATTCATATGCATTTGATTTTGATTCTTGTGTTTTCGGCTTTGATTTGATTTAGCCGATAATTGATTTTGTTCGAATCTCAGTGATTCCGAACTTGATATTTTATGTTTTCCTCGGCTTGAATTCCATTCGACTTCGGTCACTTTGTTTTTGAGAAATTTCTAAATTCTTGATTTCCAAGACTCTTACTTGGTTTGCCGTTGAGTCCTTTGATGATGATGTTGAATCGTTTTGTACTCTATTATGGCCATTAATTGTTGACTTCGACATTGACTTGATTTTTATTTTTGTTGAAGTCATTTATGCATTTATGCTCGTTCTGCTTTGTTTTTCCAATTGTTAATCGATTCTTCTCTTCCGATTAGTTGTTATCTTCTTTGTCGACTTTGATAACTTCTATTTCTGGGATTTTTGGATATTCCTACTTGATGGATTTAGAATCAAATTCTTTGGTTTTTATTCACGTCTTCGAATGTGAATTTTAGTGAATTGATTTGGTTTCCAAATTTAATCGATTCTTGTTAATTTCCTGATTTGTTGCTATCATTTATTAGCAACTTTGATGACCATTTCTTCGGGAATTTTTGTGAACATACCTTTCGATGAATTCGGTATCGATTTCTTTGGATTCTATTCACGTCTTCGTATGTGAATTCTTGTGATTGATTGATTTTACAATCATTTTTGTGGTTTGTCACTTTAAAAAAAAATATATAAACGTTTTAATACTAGTAGTAAATATCAAAACTCTTTTATCAAAATGTTTTCAACTCTATTTTCAATATCAAAATCTTTTCCTAAACCGTTTTCCGATCTATTAGTATATACAAACCATTATTTTCACTCGTATGAGAAATCTAATTAAACGGCTTAGCAAAACAAGTGGTATGAAACGCTTGCGTTTACTTCGTCGGTTAATTTTTGGACTTGTTCGATTGAACCACTTGTGACATTTTTCTAGTGAAGATCTACAATTTGTTCGTAAATATTTAAGTTAAGCTAGTGGTTATGGGACATGAAGCTAAACTTTTATATTCACTAGCTTAGTGTAATTGACACTTCTCGTTGATCCTGATGATCGCTTTATGAATTAGACTAGCAATTGCGCGATGTCTCTTTCATTGCAAGGTTAGACTAGACACCACTTGTGTGATTCCACTCACGCATACCTTTTTGCTTTTTGGTTAGTCTTGACCTCAATCTGTGTGATTCCATTCACACATGCTTAGTGTAATTGACACTCCTCGTTGATCATGATGATCGTTCTGATGGTCAGACTAGACACCACTTGTGTGATTCCATTCACACCTAGCTTTCTGCTTTTTGGTTAGTCTTGACCTCAATCTGTGTGATTCCATTCACACATGTGGGGTAGCTCCCCTTGGTCTTCGGACCGTCATGTGATAGGCCTCTTTCCCTTTTTCTGTGATTTCTAGATTCCTTATGTTGATTTCTGGAAATTTTATGCTTCACCTATTTTTGTGCATTGGTGAATTCATATGTTATTGATTTGTCATGAGTACAAATTTGGGGTATGATACCTCTTTGGATCTTTGAGAAGATTCTTGTGATATTGATTATCTCTTATTGGTTGATCTCCTGTTGATCATTATTTGCATACTTATAGTTGTATGTCAGTATGGGTATTTCATATTTATGCCATACCTCTTATCGGTTGATCTCCTGTTGATCATTATTTACATACTTATAGTAGTATGTCATTATGGATATTTTATGTTATGCCATATCTTTTATTCTATGTCATACTCTGTTCGAGTTTTCATACTCCGTTTGAGTTTTTATACTCTGTTCGAGTTTTTATACTCCGTTCGAGTTTTCATACTCCGTTCGAGTTTTCATACTCCCGTTCGAGTTCTCATACTCTTATCTTGTGATTTCTGGATTTCTTGTGTAGATTTCTAGAATTTGTGCTTCACCAATTTTCGTGATTTCTATTGATAAGTTTTATCAATTCTTGTGCATTGGTGAATTCGTGTGTTATTGACTTGTTATGAATACAAGTTTAGGGTATGATATCCCTTTCTATCTTCGAGAAGATTCTTGTGACACTTTTGATGAATGAAAATCCACTTATCGAAGTTGCTACTGATGTCGCTGTTTTAATCACGTGTTTAAAAAAAAAAAAATTTCAAAATATAAATCAAAATTGTTTTCAAAATTTTTACAATTTGCGCTTTCAAAAGAATGAGGAAGCGAATTAAACGTTTCAGGAAAATCGAGGACTATGACCCCTTTCTTTTACTGATTCGCTTAATTCCGGACTTGTCCGTTTGAGAACGTAAAATGTTATTTATTTAAAATACACAATTTTGCACTTTCAAGGAAACGATGAAGTGAATTAAACGATTTAGTAAAACTCGTGGTTATGGGTCATGTGCGTTTGCTATTTCGGTTAATTTCGGACTCGTTAATTGAAAATTTGTGATTTCTGATTATCGTTTGTGATAATCAGATATTTATTGTTTCTAATTATCGCTTGTGATAATTAGATATTTGTGGTTTAATTATCGTTTGTGATAATTAAACATTTGCGATTTGAGATTTGATTATTAATTGTGATAATTAAATATTTGTGATTTGAAATTTGATTACCGTTGTGGTAATTTCTGATTATCGTTTTGATAATTGGATGTTTATGATTTCTGATTTATCGTTTTTGATAATCAGATATTTATTGTTTCTAATTATCGCTTGTGATAATTAGATATTTGTGGTTTGATTATCGTTTGTGATAATTAAACATTTGCGATTTGAGATTTGATTATCAATTGTGATAATTAAATATTTGTGATTTAAGATTGATTTTCGATTTTGATAATCGAATACTTGTTGATTTGATTATCGTTTTTGATAATCGAATATTTGTGATTTGAGATTTCTGAATTATCTATTGATAATTAGATTTTGTTGATAATTTGTGAATTTCTTTTATGAAATTAAAAGATTTCTTTGGCGTTTATATTGTACTACGCCGGTGTACCGACTCAATTTTCTGCTATTCATGATGTTTTCCACGTCTTCCAATTACGGAAATGCCTTAGGGATTTCCAATTTCTATTCTTGAGCAATCTTATATTCACATCATTGCTTCGGGGGTGTAGCACCTTCGAAATATAGATGTTTCTCTTGTTGAGATTCTCAATGGTTCTCAAATTCTATGGATTTCTCTTAGGAATCCAAAGAATTCATCGAGCAAACATGTTCAGGCTTTCTCTTTCATGCTCTATATGGTGAACTTTCTATTTCGAACTTCTTCATCGTATGATGATGTTCTTTATGGTTGTTACCATTTGTCCATTTGTTCCTTAAGATTGCGAGGACGCAATTTCTTTAAGGAGGGTAGTCTGTAACAACCCGATATTTTCGTCAATTTTCAAATTGAAGTTTTTAAAATTTAAATTACAAATGGTTATAAAGTTTAAGGGGCTTTGATTTTTTTAAATAGTGGTTCATTTGTTTTGGTTTCGGTCCAAACTTTGGTTTTCAGTAGTCTGTTGATAAACGTTCGATCTCTGTAGTGTTTACTTGGTTTTCCATAGCGTACCTGTGAATTAAGAACAATGCTATCAGAAAGTGTGAATAATTATTATAACAATCAAATTGCACTTACTATTAAACAAACAAGCTAAACGCTAAACTAAATTAAGCAATCTCCCTTAACTAAATTATTTATTAAATATAAACCAGCCCAACCAAACTGCCTCTCCCATTTCAGCCCAAAGTATTAAATTATAAAACTTAATCAAATCGCAACTCATTTCAAATTTTCAACCCAGCCCACAATCTCCCTTTACTTTTTCTTCGACTTAAACCCGATCCCCTCTTTCTCATTTTCCATTATTCGTTCGTAAACCTAAATAAAATCGAACGAAGAAAATGGAGGCGGTCTCGTTCGTCCTCTTCTCCAAATTAGGGCTTGGAATTGTGGTGGTCGTCGTTACTCGATCGTGCTCGTCTCTTGTGGTGCTCGCGTTGCTCGCTTCGACAATCGGCTGCTCCTTCAATTTGTCGACAAGGTGAGAAATTCTCACATCTAATTCATCCTTAAGCCTGTGTTTAGGTCGTTCGACTTTATTCTGATGTTACTGATTTTTCCTGTCTTGGTCGATTTCGTGTTTTCGTGGTTTTGTTCTTCCTGACTAAGGTTTTGCTTGAATTCGTATGTTTAATGATACTTGCTTACTGATTTTCACGGCGTCGATTTCATCATTGCCTCATTATACTTAAAGTAACAATAAATCAATAATAAAATAACAGAATGCTAACCACAAATTACTAGAAATAAAAAGATCACCCGAGCATACCAAGTTGAATTTGTCGAGTTGGGATCTATGTTCAGGGAGTCTCTTTGAAAAGAAAAAAAAAAGCTGAAGAGGAAGGTATGAAATTGTAATTTTACTGAAAAGTATGGATAGTGATTATGTTTCATGTAGACAAAGTAAAACTTGGGGAATATTGATTATTTATGGTCTCTCAATAGAATTTGCCATCAACAAGTAGTTGTCAGCTCTTACTTGGTGAACCTGCTTTTGGTGCAATTCTCTCTTCCCTTTTCTTTTTTCATCCTTGTCCTTGTGCACTTAAAATAAAGGGAACTTGTAAAACACCCTTTTTAAGTTTCAAAATACTCAACCGTCCTCTCAGAAAGAAGTTCTGAAAAACACACCTTTTAGGCACTTCTGCTTTGATTTTTATTTTATTGACTGTACATGCCTGTACAATGGTTTGATATCTTTTACATGAATATATTTTATCACATGTACATATATTGATCACAAAGCATTCTTGCTTTGACATTCAATTTGTAGCTCTAATTGACAAAGGGGCAGTAACGTGAATTTTGTTGTGTGTTGCAATTCATGTATGATCCTGACTTTTTAAACTTGATTTTTGATCACTTGACTTCGAGTTTTGAAACTCGCTTGCTTCAACACACTGCTGTGTCACCATATATGTGTATTCATATATATACTCGAGCCTTGCAGCATTGAAACTGCATTGTGCCTTATTCTTGGTCGTTGCTGGACTTGTTTCTTTAATCATATTGGCTAATTTGATTTTTTTTTTTTATATGTCTGTTTCATTGAGCTTATTGCACTTCATGTTAGCACTGGCTAGTCTCGACTTCCTTTTGGTAGTTGCTGTATTGAGTTACACCAGTCTTTGCATTTATTCTGGGCATCGTGTCAATTGGGTTGGGCATTATTTTGCACTGCAGTTCTTTGTTAAGACTAGAACCTGCACTGTTTAACTGGTTAGTCTGATCTTTGTTCCACCTATTGACACGTAAATATGCACTGATTTTCATGTACACACATATGTATGTATAATTGTATATATGTGTGATGTTTTATAGCATGTATGTTCATGTGTGTTGTAACATTGTGTTACACCCAGTTTTGGCTTTGCTGAAACAGGTTCATGGTTACTCGTATTGGCCGTACGCTTCTCATGTGTATACCTGAATCTGGTATAACTCGAGCATTCCCTCTTCACTGCATATGTTTTGAGTCACTGTTGCATTCATTAGACTTTGCATTTGTTTGCATTTATATGCATTCTTGTAGACTTTGATTATCCTATATGCTTGCTGTCGGTTTTGGTGCATTTTGCCTCTGTTGCTCGAGTATATGAGCAGTTTCATATATTTTGGCCATATCTCTCTCTTGCTGTCACCTTATTCCACTGTGTCTTCATGTTGGTACCACTGCCATTATTTGTTTGTTAGCACTGTTTCATCATGTCACTGCCATGTGCATTTGGATTGGTTTTCGAATTACACTTGAGTTGAATCCGATGACTCGGGTTTGATCTTGTGTTTGGTTGTGAATTTTCATTGGGTACATCGTCACTGTAGTGGCAAGGCAGTGCACGCAAGCGTGAACTGCAGCCACACGGTATGGTTTTGTGATATTCTATTTTGTTTTGATTTATTAATATTTTGCGTAGTTCATGTGCTGTAGTGGCGAGGCAGTACACGCGTGCGTGTACTGCAGCCCTACTCATCTTAATATTTTAATTGATATTTCAATGGTTTGAACTGTTCTGTTTATTTCAATTCAATATTCTGAATTGCATTCTTATTTGGTTTAATTACCGTCGTCTATTCATTATTTGATTATTATTGCTTCTGTGCACTAATAACTGAGTTTGAATTAGACTGACCCGAGTATTATTTTCTTTTGAATTTAATACTCGGGTCAGACCGAGTATTTCAGGTTGTAGATATTCTGCTTTGGGTTGCTGCTAGAGCTATGAAGTTCTTTCATATCTTTTGGAGTAGTCGTCGTTATTTGTAGTAGTATGTATGATTGTATAGGAAGATATGTATTCATGTATATTATATACGTTAATGTACTTGTATATGTAACTTCCTGAGTCGACTGTTGTAGTTGTATCATATGTACCGTGTCAAATGTATTGTAACTGACATCAGTTATTGTATATATGAGAGCATCTGTTTTATCTGTGTTCCGCATTTAAATTTATCTGTGTTATTATTTTATATTTACTGTACTAAACTATTATGAACCATCGTAGTTCGTTTTATACTGGAATTGGGGTATTTCGATGGGAGAAAATAAATCAGAGATGAAAAATGAAAGAATATATATATATATATATCACTCCTATCGAGATAACCAATACTAGTGTAAGGCCAACTATTGATGGCCGCTCCTCAACAGCCTTATTCTCCGTGCTAGTTGACAGCACTACACCGTAGTGTTCTTGGCTAGCGTGGGTATAGAGGTGGGGCGTCACAAAATCTGTAATACTCGGTCTGACCCGAGCATTACATCAAAGTAACACCCGAGTCAGGCTGGAAACCAGCGTGAGTAAACCCATCTAACAAGGAATACAAAAGCATACAACTTATATAAACCCAGGGCAACTTATCATTTACAACTTAACAAGCTGTTATAAACATTACATACATCACACCTTAATTTCTAAGTACCAAACTTAGATTAAATGGTTCAATTCACTTTAATTATTCCATTTCTTTCTACTGATTCCACACATCAAATTATAAAGAATCGAAGTGGTTTGGGGTATTTATAATACCCGACTCCGGTCTCTTCGAATCCAATGTCATCTTAACTTAGATTATACAATTGAAATTCAATTCAAACTTAATTCCAGGATGTCACTTTTACCCAACAATTCTTACCGATTGATAACCACATTATTATTGTCCACCCAAACATACATATCATAACATAAAACAATTCATATCAGAGAAATCAACCAATCCATGGCATTTAACCTTAATCAATCATTCATAAGAAAGATTGATCTCTTCCAAAATTAATTAACTAGCCTTTAATTAATTTAATTTTTTTAATCAATCCTTTAATTAATATTACTGAGTAATTAATCTTTTATTATTTTTACTAAGTAAATATTCCTTTAATTACTTTTCTTAAATAGTTAACCTTTAATTATCTTCATCAAGTGATTATACCATAGGTTAATTAATTATATTGATTAATTACATTGATTAATTGATTAATTCCTTATCAATAATTAATGACAACAATTAATTATTCCTTTACTAATAATAATCACTCTTTATTTCAAATTTATTAACTAATAATTAATGCTTAATTATTAATTAATAAATTTCTTAATTATCCATAAATATAAATGATTAATCTTTTATCCAAGTTCAATTCCTTAGTATTATTATTCCATTTCATTAATTAAATTAATTATCCATTTAATTACCCTATTAATTAAATGAAAATAAATCATTAAATTCTAATTTAACTTCAATAAGTTTTAAAATTAATTTAAAACTTTAAATAATAAATAATACTTTTTTATAAAAGAAATTTTACAAGAGTTAAAACAAATTTCTTTTTAAATTCAAAAACATTAAAGTTTACCTTATCACTTAAATTTATAAAACAAAGATTCAAATTCAGATTTGGATCAGTTTAAAACTTTTTTTAAACATTTATTTACATTTAAATTCAAATTTCTTTAAAATCATTTTTTTTAAACAATTAAACCCCTTTAATGAATTTTAAACACATCTAGATTCAAAAACTTCATTCATTTCCAGCTATGATTCACATTAAACTTGAATCCATAATTTACATAGATTTAATTTAGGATTTAAAAAAATAAAATAAGAATGGTGACAATTGTAAAAATTGTGAACACTTGTCCTTTATTACGCTTAATTTATTTACACTTGTTATTAAGGAGGGTTATAAGCTAACATATGTATTTTGCATTTATTTATTTAAGAATGCTTTTATAATATTTTTATATTTAGTCTACTAATTAATAAACACTTTCCCAAACTAAATAAATAAAATTTTCCTCTGAGGAAAATAATATAAAACAAATTATAATCATAAATAAAAATCATATATAATATAATTTAAGTCTAAAACATATATGTCCAAGATATATATCCTTCCTTTGAAATTCCAAATTCAAGTCCAACTAAAAAATAAATTTTGAAGTGTATATATATAATTTAAACAAATACAAATTCACTTTGTAAATAATAAATTTTATAAGTTCCTGTTGAACTCAAACAATAGCTTCCTATCTACCATATATATATATATATATACATGCTTGTATACATGTATATGGACACACTTTAAAGTTTCAAAAATAATAGATTTTTCACCCATCTATTTATATTTTAATGACTTATTATTAAATTTCTCATTTAATTCAATTATTATTATAGTTTCAAATTCACCTATATACATCCAGATATCCTAAATTATCATATTTTATTTGTTTAATTCAAATAAAATTAGTATCTCAGTTGCTGAAATTTAGTTAATTATTCTATTAACTGTTATTAAAAAAAATGGGTTATCACATTCCTCCCCCCTTAGAATCTTTTCGTCCTCGAAAAGGAACGAAGCCAGAATTTATTAAATATTTTTAAACCAGTTAAAATATTCTTTAATCATTTTAAAACACCTTTAAAATTTATAATACTGCCAAAATAGTTTTATAAAATACTTTTTATAACTCGATGTTTCCAACAGTCCATCCTTGTTCTCACAGAAATTCGGTCATATGTTGATCAGGCATATAACTGAAAATCTATAAGTACTTGGCAGACCCGTTTTCAACATCCAGTGAAAATATTTTGAAAATAATTTTATTGAAAATATAGAAAACATTTTTGAAATCGAGGAAATATCTTTGGTGAGAATTCTCTGGAAATCATCACCCCCATCCATGGTCGCAGTTACATTCCAGGGTTATGTTGCCGTCGCAGCAAAAGTCCATATAACTGCAGGCTCTCCGCGGCCTCTCGATTACGCCACAGATCCCACACGATAGATCGCAGTCTACCGATATAAAATCAAACGTAGACTGTTGGCTCTCAGCGCACGTGACTTTCGCTGTCAAAATGAAACTTCTCCACTCCAACATTGGTCGCAGTCTGCCGATAAAAAATCAAACGCAGACCATTGGTTCTCAACGACACACGCGACTTTCGCTATGGTAACCTCAACTCAAGATCCCTAGGAACTAGTTTTGTCCGGACTCCTCACAGGATCAACTTTAGAATCCCCCCTTGGGGCTCAAGGCAGCACCACCCGGTGGCACTCCTGAGAAGTTCATTTCAAGGGAGCGTCTTTTTCCCCAGAGCTATCATCAAAACATTTTGTACTATATACATATAGTATCTTCAAATCATACACCTAGTATGATCTTATACAAAGCTTTTTACATTAAAATCGATTATCCCAAATCGATAATTCTCAAACTTGGCTTTCCAAATTCAATATTGATTTTACCCAAAATCAAAAGCCTTTCCAAATCCAAAGGTTCCCAAAACCTTTTCCAAAATCATCATATGATCCTTTATATATATATATATATACAGATATATATAATTTTTTTTTAAAACCTTGGATCATTTCAAACTTGTACAAAACTCCTTTTATACTCCAAAACACTTTCAAAATCCTTTTCTTCTGGCAAGAGATTCAACAAGGGGAGTTTCATTCTATAAACAAAGATATTTAACTTTGTTTTCTCAAAATTAGATATTCAAATTTCATTACTCTTTCCAATATCATTTTCATTCAAATCCGTAAGATGTACACATGCCATCCGTACGCTATACCAATCTGATTGCTCCCTCGATCACACAATTTCACTTCTGAACTAGTATCGTCCACCCGACTTCCTAGTGCAGACACAGATCTGGTTTCTTGATCAGAAACCGTTATTCTCCTTGCATAGTCATAACTATGACAGATAATATCCAAAACCAATCAACAATCCATATCCAGGTTCGCCGTCGAAAATCGAGTGAAAAATCCCACTCGGATCGATCTAACTATCTCGAAATTCTGTGCTCGAATCTGGATCAAATCACTATGCGAATAGAATAATATACGTACATCCTACGTACTTAATTTCATTGATTTTTAGCCAAATCAATTTCTCTTTCTATTCAAATTTTCTTAAATTTCTATCCACTTACTCACAATTGCTTCAATCCATTTGGATTATTACCTCAATTCTTTTCTTGATTGGGTATTTAACCAATAAAAGTTTGAACTCCATCCAGTTTATTTACAAAATAGCTTGAAAAATTTAAAAATAGATAAGTAGCTGGAAAATAATTACTAGTTTGTAAAATAAGTATAAAATAGTTAGAAAATAGTTAAAATAATTATAGAAATTTTAGATAATTGCAAAATAATAGTAAGATAATAATTAGTTTGTAAAACAGTTGGAAAATTGTTAAACAGTTTCAAAAATATTTGTAAAATAAGTATAAGATAGTTTGGCTTTCTAAAAGAAAGGTTGTATATATAATGAATAGCTTGGAAAAAAAGGTTTATATTAAAACAATTTATATTAAAAATAGTCTAGAGTCAAAACTATTCACTTCCCAATTTCCATTCTTAATCAATTCAATTTAAATTTGCTCTTCCATTTAAATTAACCCAATTCCAATTTAAATAACTTCAATTTCCATTGAAATTGATTCATTCCCAATTCAAGTTGAACTAACCTCAGTTTCTTTCCAAATTTAACTTTATTCAACCTTGATCTCAAATTCTACTAATTCAAATAAATTTCAATTGAACTAGTTCCAATTTCAATTCATTTCAACTCCAGCTTGAATTAATCCCAATTTCAAACTCCATTTCCAAATCAAGTTGAATTATTCTTCATTTCTTCGCAAATTAAATTCAAATTCCATTTGGATTTAAAACTATTCAACTTTAATTACAATTCCAAATTATTCAAATCAATCCAATTCAAATTTTCCATTTGAATCTTATACTCATACATTTTTAATCACAATTTTCAATTAATTCCAAATCAAATTCAATTTGAACTAATTCAAATTTCAAATTTTAATCCATCTTGAATTATATAAATTCGAGTTAATACTTCAAATGTAGATTTAATTCCTTTAAATCAATTCACAGTCCAGACCTAACATATTATACCATATATCAAATTAACCTTTATTTTTTTTACATCAATAACCCAAACCTTTAAACAATTAAATTTTTAGTTATGTTCTCAAAATTCCATTTTAAATTATCTTTACTTGACCTTTCCCAAAGTTCAAATAGGAGTTCAAAAATTAATTTATTACTCAATTTTATCATCCAGTTTTTTTTTTAAACTAGTTCCTTAAACAATTTTAATCTACAAGCGTAATCATTCAAATTTTCAGTTCAAAGTAATTCCTTTTATCTCAATAATGGATATATTACCCTACTTCATTTCTCATTTATTTAAACAAATCCAATTTTTGTTTAAAGATTATTAATTATAACAGGATGGTATCATACAAATTATTTTAAAACATCCATTTTAAACAACTAAATCTTAAAATTCAATTTATGACCAAACTTATTTATAACCCAACTTTTGAAGTTTTATCTTAAACATTTCAGTCTTAAGTCCAAAATGATTCCATACATTAATTCACTACATACTAGTAGTTCATACATTACATACATTCATCCAAAATAACAGTCTTACAGAAGTCATAAATCTAGATGCCTTCCTATTACTTAGGGGTTTTGGAAAGAACAGAGCTGAAGTACTCCTATAAGTGTCCTTCCTATGGACTTCCTTCCAAAGGACAAAGCCCGAACAAACACTTCTTAACAGGGTGTCCCCACTCATAACATTTACCACAGAATGTTTCCACCCTGTCATCAATCTGGATAACCTTCACGCCTCCAACAATATGTTCTACAACCTTACTCCTCTTCTGCCTCTTGGAACAATTCCTAACAATGTGTCCTGTCTTTTTACAATGATAGCAGATAGTCGACTCATTGACCGGTTCCACAGGTATACACTTCGCCTTCCTTATTTCAGGGCAATGATTTAGAAAATATCCTTTCTTATGACACTTAAAACATATGATCTCAGAGCGAAACCGTCGGATCCTTGTTTTACTGCACTTGGCTGCGTAATGTCCCTTATTGAAACCTCTGTAGCAGGTGACATTATCATAAGGTCCTGGTTCAGCCTTTCCCTTAACCTGTTTCTCATACTCTTGAATTTCCTCTTCTTGATTCTTACGTGCAGTAGTTCTTTGCTCTCTCCGTCGACCCTTCCATTCTTCCCTCTTAGTCATCTCTCTCAAAACTGTATTCTAGAGGGCTTCCTAACCTATAAATTAGACTTAATTAGAAAAATTCAACTTATATTAATTTTCTTACCAAGTTATACTTTATGTAAAAGTTTACTTCCTTAAAACATTTCATTGTTCATTGGAAAACAATCATCCCATTATTAAACACAATAACCATTCTATTCCCTAGATTGAAACCAATTCTAATTCATTTTATTTTAAAGTACTTCTTCAATTCAACATTTCAATTTTAGTTTGAATCCATTTCAATCTTATCTTTATTTAATTTCAATTTGGTTGTATTTTTATCAATTCTTAATTTAATTCAATAATTTAACAACCAATTCCCTTAATATTTATTAGAAAGAAATATTGCTTCATATATATATATAAATATATTCTTATATAAAATCATTTAAAATCTTTATATAAGAAAATAACAAGTACGCTCTCTCATATATATACTCAACTCATTCTAGGGTACCATTTACCCTATCCTTAATGAGTAATCCCACCAGAGCCAAGGTTCTCGCTTAACCTTCTGCTCTGATACCAAATGTAACGACCCAGAAATTTCGATTCCGAAAATTCCAGATAGTTAGAGAAAAAAAGAAAGAGAAAGAAGAAGAAACAGAAAACTCAATCTGAAAATCTCACATTCGCAGCGGATAAAATATAATATCACATAAATTTTAGTTTTACAAAGAAAAACTATATCATTACACTTATATTCTTATACATCAGAGTTACAGTCATTACTTAATACTGGATAGTTTAAACAACATGTCCTAATTATACAATAATATATCATAATGGTAAATACTCCATACGTTCCAGCCATCCAGCTCGCCTCCTGAGCTCCAGAACGTCCTTACCTGAAAATCTGTAATACTCAGTCTGACCCGAGCATTACATCAAAATAACACCCGAGTCAGGCTGGAAACTAGCGTGAGTAAACCCATCTAACAAGGAATACAAAAGCATACAACTTATATAAACCCAGGGTAACTTATCATTTACAACTTAACAAGCTGTTATAAACATTACATACATCACACCTTAATTTCTAAGTACCAAATTTAGATTAAATGGTCCAATTCTCTTTAATTATTCTATTTCATTCTATTGATTCCACACATCAAATTATAAAGAATCGAAGTGGTTTCGGGTAATTACTAATACCCGACTCCGGTCTCTTCGAGTCCAATGTCATCTTAACTTAGATTATACAATTGAAATTCAATTCAAACTTAATTCCAGGATGTCACTTTTACCCAACAATTCTTACCGATTGATAACCACATTATTATTGTCCACCCAAACAAACATATCATAACATAAAACAATCCATATCAAAGAAATCAACCAATCCATGGCATTTAACCTTAATCAATCATTCATAAGAAAGATTGATCACTTCCAAATTAATTAACTAGCCTTTAATTAATTTAATTTTTTTAATCAATCCTTTAATTAATATTACTGAGTAATTAATCTTTTATTATTTTTACTACGTAAATATTCCTTTAATAACTTTTCTTAAATAGTTAACCTTTAATTATCTTCATCAAGTGATTATACCATAAGTTAATTAATTATATTGATTAATTACATTGATTAGTTAATTAATTCCTTATCAATAATTAATGACAATAATTAACTATTCCTTTACTAATAATAATCACTCTTTATTTCAAATTTATTAACTAATAATTAATGCTTAATTATTAATTAATAAATTTCTTAATTATCCATAAATATAAATGATTAATCTTTTATCCAAGTTCAATTCCTTAGTATTATTATTCCATTTCATTAATCAAATTAATTATCTATTTAATTACCCCATTAATTAAATGAAAACAAATCATTAAATTCTAATTTAACTTCAATAAGTTTTAAAATTAATTTAAAACTTTAAATAATAAATAATACTTTTCATATAAAAGAAATTTTACAAGAGTTAAAACAAATTTCTTTTTAAATTCAAAAACATTTAAGTTTACCTTATCACTTAAATTTATAAAACAAAGATTCAAATTCAGATTTGGATCAGTTTAAAACTTTGTTTAAACATTTCTTTACATTAAAATTCAAATTTCTTTAAAATCATTTTTTTAGACAATTAAACCCCTTTAATGAATTTTAAACACATTTAGATTTCAAAACTTCATTCATTTCCAGCTATGATTCACATTAAACTTGAATCCATAATTTTAAAATTAGATTTAAAACATATTTTAAGTCTTGCTTTATACTTTTAAAATTCAGTTTAGATTTGGGAAATAGGTCAAGTTTCAAACCTAAACAAACTAACTCGAACTACCCATAATTCACTAGAGTCTACTCTAGACTAACCCGAGCAAAAACACAAAATCTCTCGAGTAAAACTCGAGTAACATTCATTTGAATGCATTTAAACCTTAAGGTATTGACCGGTTTATACAATCCCTGTAATAACAGTATACCCAAGCCCTGACAACAATTTCTTCGAGTCCTATACTCCACAGCTTCGAGCTAAAACAAGGATTGACCCGATAAAACTCTCGAGCATCCATCTTCCCAAAATCAACAGCTGACAACCCATGTTCTCCGTGCACATGCACCACCATGGCAACCAACTCTAACCACTCGCGACCACCCACTCAAGTCGACGGTCATCTCCCGACCTAATTCCTACCATCAAACCAATTGCAGAACCCCACAATCACAAACGAGCATTCAAGCTAAAAAACTAGAAAAAGTCAAAACCTGGAAATCACCCAAATCTCCATACTACAGCCATTAGAGAAATACTACCTCCGACCACAACTTCCTTCATACTCCATCTATCTTCTCCTTGAGTTTAGAACAACTCGGTCGCCTATAGATGTCGCATTGAACAATTTGCTGATCACAGAAAGAAAACTAGGGTTATAAATTTCATTCCCAAATTACCACTGCCTAAATGCTTTAATCCATCTCCATCTATTTTTCCTTGCATCCACGATCATCACTCTACCACCATAAACGATGCTGGCCACTCCGACCACTCAGATTGACAGAACCATACTAAAACGCTATTTTTGATTAAATCAGTAAAGCCCACTCAAATTCAAACTAAATATTCTGATTTTAGTTTTAAAATTTAAGTATTTGATTAAGTAATCGGTTTATACACTTGAATCAAAGAATTTGTAAGATTAAATTCTTACTTTCACAAAATTGCTCTGTTGTACTTTGAGTTTCAGAGTCATTACAGGATTTTTCCTTTTATTTTTATAAAATTTAACTTCAAACTTTTATTACTCAACTATATGTTGTTTATAATCTTAAATCCTTAACAAATATTAGATTTTGAGTTTCATAATTTTGAACATCACTAGAACCTAGAACAAGCATTCATTCAGAAGAAAAAAATGCATGTAGTATTTCCAGCCATATATGTCAGATTTATGAATTCAGGCAAACAAATTTTGTGACACTATTACTAAAATTCATCACATATATCAAAGCATAAATCAGACTCAATTTAACAAGAGTTTACTCAGCTTGTTCTAGAAAAACGGAAAACAGATCATTTCGTGGAACTATATGGTTTGATCAAGATGAACTGAAACTTGATTGACTGGAACATTTGATGCTAAGATGATGATGCTTTTTTGTATTTCCAGTTTGCTTGATAAATCTCTAGTTTTGAAACTGCTGCTTTAACTCATCTGGTTTGAAAGTTTGATCACAGGTTTGTGAAAATGATTTACAGGGTTCTAAGTTGATCTTATGTTTTGTTATATAGTTCTTTTTAGGAACAAAAATTCTTTTACCGATCAAGGAAAATGAGAGATAGGGGAAAGATAGGTTTACATAGATTTAATTTAGGATTTAAAAAAAATAAAATAAGAATTGAGACAATTGTAAAAATTGTGAACACTTGTCCTTTATTATGCTTAATTTATTTACACTTGTTATTAAGGAGGGTTATAAGCTAACATATGTATTTTGTATTTATTTATTTAAGAATGCTTTTATAATATTTTTGTATTTAGTCTACTAATTAATAAACACTTCCCAAACTAAATAAATAAAATTTTCCTTTGAGGAAAATAATATAAAACAAATTATAATCATAAATAAAAATCATATATAATATAATTTAAGTCTAAAACATATATGTCCAAGATATATATCCTTCCTTTGAAATTCCAAATTCAAGTCCAACTAAAAAATAAATTTTGAAGTGTATATATATAATTTAAACAAATACAAATTCATTTTGTAAATAATAAATTTTATAAGTTCCTGTTGAACTCAAACAATAGCTTCCTATCTACCATATATATATATATATACATGCTTGTATACATGTATGTGGACACACTTTAAAGTTTCAAAAATAATAGATTTTTCACCCATCTATTTATATTTTAATGACTTATTATTAAATTCCTCATTTAATTCAATTATTATTATAGTTTCAAATTCACCTATATACATCCAGATATCCTAATTATCATATTTTATTTGTTTAATTCAAATAAAATTAGTATCTTAGTAGCTGAAATTTAGTTAATTACTCTATTAACTGTTATTAAAAAAAAGGGTTATCACAACATCTATCTGTTACAACATCAGAGTATCATAATAAATGAATCACAACTCCAAATAAAATGCCATAATAGAACAACTAGATATCATATGCCAAAAGTATCCAAGAAGATAGAAAATGACAATGAACTCCAAACTAAGCACCTCGAGATCCAAAAGCTTCCAACTAAGGTATGAGCCTCCAAAAACTGATAATCTCCAAACCAAAATACTCCAAAATATAGCCAAAGCCAAAATACAGAAAACCTGCTACTAGGCTGCCTGTGTAGAAATAGTGGGCACCCAGAGTTTAGAAAGGAAACAACAAACTTCGAGTCAGTCATGGGACTGGTATGGGTAAACGAAGACAGTTGCTTTTAAATAGAACATATTTATACAAGAAATCCGGTATGCTTTTTAAAATGAAACTACCATAAGACCTCCACCCACACACACAATGCAATCGCAGAATTGGAGGACATTTCTTCTTATGATAGTCAAATATGCTTGATACGGAAAACTTCTTTGATATTATTACTAGTGCATAGTGTAGAAAGCCATTTCAAAAGTATAATATCAATCCTAGCCAGCATAAACATTCCGAACTGTGCCTACTATAGCTGCCATCTAAACATTGGTGACCACCATAAGTAAATGGCAGGTAATACAACTAAAACAGTACTGGGTTCGTATTGGGAATTGGATTTCCAACAAATGGTCAGCCTAAGGAACTTCCTATGCCACATGGGTACGCCTCTGGCGGGACGTCCGGAGAACCTACCCGGCTCTCTGCCAACACAAGGCCGGGTTACCTCTATAACTATGTAACTACTACTCGAGTATGCCATTCCCCGGTCCTTTGGGACCTTTATCCGAGGTCCCCCCATCACAAAACAACAACCACATAGTAAATGAGATTGAAGCAACCATATAGGTGAGTATCTGGGCTCCATACCATGACACCGCCTTTTTCCAGAAGGAAATAACATACCCTAAAGGGCGCGACCCTTATAACCTTGCTGCATCTTTCCTGTTTCGACCATTTTCGGGGTGTGAGGTCGGATGAGGTCTCGTCCATAAAGCTACGCTTTACACGAAAGCCATGCTTTGATAAAAATTATCAACAAATGATCATCAACACACAGCAGCACTTAGCGTGCCACACTACCAAATTGGGAGTATATCGCTGATAACCTTCAACTACATAACCTCTGAACTCGTACGTCTCAGAGAAGGGTGTTAATCTAAGAGAATAAATTCTCCGCCACCAAAGATATGTATTTGAAAGAAATCGGTTTTATATCTCAAAGTGTAGTGTCAAACACACGACCTTACAAGTCTGTTCCGGGTTCGAACAGAACCGAAGGCACTTCGTCCAATAAAGGAAGAAGCCTTTGCAAATCCGGGCGTCCACAAACCCGATCGGACTTCCCATCACTTAGGGAATCCTTATACCGGAGCAACTCGGTGTAGAGACAATCGATAGGTTATCCTATCGTTTTCGAAGACACCCAGTCTTCACCACCGTCTTCAATTGCTATCCATTTCATCGAATCACTATTTGGAATGGGTTATATGACACAAAGGTCCTCTCCCGGCTAATCCGAATAGTGAACGCTCGTTTTAAAAACATGTAGGTGTATCAATTACAAAAATTCACATTCAAGGTTCGATGTGGGTTTCGGATAACAAACTGAAATCCGACTCCCTGTTGCATCGAAGTTTAAATGCCGTTTTACGGGCAAAAAGGGTTTCACATACATATAGGAACAGATCATAGTTCATCACAAAGCAGTCACAGTATCACAACAGAAATATCAATCCAGTACAAAACATTTGATGATGGTCAATTATCTTTGATTAAGGTAAATATGATTAAGGTGAATTAACCATATAATTATCTTTATTGATTATTTTAAATCAATGTTTAATTTGACTTAATTATGAATTAATTTAATTGGCTTAATTAATTAATTATCCTTTGATTAATTATTTTAATTTATTTATTCTTAATTGTTAATTAATTAAGTTTAATTACTTTTGAAAATTTCCTATTCTTTAATTAATTAATTTTAAATTATAAAATCATTACAAACCTTAATGGTTAATTATTCTTTCATTATTATAAATAATTTGGTTTTTAAATTAACATTTTAACTTGATTTACTTTTAAAATTTTATTAAGTTAAATTAAAAAAAACAACTTTTATAAAATTAAAATATTCTTGAACTTCATAATTTTTAAATAATTAACTCAATATCATTTACCTTCACTTCCATTTACAACTGCCATAATTTATTCAGAGATATTTTTTTTCAACTTGTTTTCCAAACTTTAGTTGAAAACGGATTTTCTGTTTTTACTGACCAACCCGAGGCTTGCTTTGGGTCGTCCCCGAGGGAAATCCTCCCTTGCTTCGATTTTGGCCAAGATTGACCCGAGTGATAAAGCTTCACAAAAAATTTGTTTAAGGTTAAAAAACAACACGATACAACACTAAACTACACGAGCTCGACTTCGAGTTTTTCCTTATCCCCTCGCGTACTACTTCGAGCTACCACCTATCTTCCCTAACCCATCAACCTGACACACAAACCCAACGCGTGCACGTGCACGGCCGATTTCGTCGTCGTTGGTCGAAGCTGCGGCCACCAACATGTCGACGTCCATCCCCCAAGACACCACAAACACCTAGATCTCAAATTTATTTCGATAACACAAATCGAGTATCAGGACCAAAATAATCATCAGGCACGTCATCAGATATTTGCCTCTCACCACCTCCCCAGTCCGTTATCGGCCACCAAATTGGGACCCTAGCTTCGTCATCGTGCGACGCATTGATTCGTACGAGAGGTGCACAGTCCGATCACGTGTAGAAGGTGCAGCACCATCATTTCGGTTGCGAACAACAATGGGTTCTTAAACCCTACTTTGATCACGAATCAAAGACCCAATGATTAATAAATTTATCTCGTATTTTTCTAGTGTCCTATGATACTTAAACTATCAACGGCGTCGAACACGAGGGCTACGATCATCTTGGTCCCCGGAATTTGGCATTTGTTTATTTTTTAGACCATCCCAAAAATCTTGATGATAACTCAATGAAAGACTTGCATTTTGGTATCAAAATTCATCATTTTTCAAGGGGATTCAATTTGTGTTGTTGAAGTTAAAATTCATGAAGTTCGAATTTCTTGAAAAGTTTGAATGGTACTGTATTTCATACTCCAGGAAGAAAATTTTATAAAATTTGCTTTAAATCATTTCTGAAATAAAATACGGGTTTAAACAATACTTTTAAATTGTTTACAATCTTTCGAGAAGCAAAGAGAGAGAGAGATTTAGATTTGTTTGGTTATGAGTTAACATGTAAACCCAAAAATTACAGTGTTTGTTTAGTTTCCAGTAAAAAGAAAGTTTCAAACTGCTTTGATTAATTACTGGGAAATTTAGTGCAATTTTAAAACAAAAACTCCAACTTGTCTAGACCTTAATTCCAGAGGAGAACAGAGAGGAAGTTGTTTGAGTCTAGCATGTTTCATTCTTTTGTAAACCAGTGACTAAGGAGAGAACATAAGAACAAGAAACAAATCCTGATCATAACATTTCAGGAAAAAGAAAAAAAAACTCAAGCATAACAATCCATCCACAAAAAAAGGTTTTAGCATCATTCAGCATCCATAAAATCAACAATTTGTAGAAAAAAATCAAGGGTTTACTCACCTGTTTTCCAGAGAGTTTCCTGGCAGTTTCGAACAGAGATGAAGCTTGGCAACTTACTTCTTTTTCTACTTTAATTCTTTTTTAAACTTAGATAGTTGATTTTTTTATAACAGAGAGCTTCTTTTCTGCAGCTTGAAAACCAGGAGTAAATTAAATCTTGGATCTTAATTTTCAGTTTGAATAATCAGAGAAGCTTTCCTTTTTTTTCTTTTTTTTTCTGCAGTTTTGAAAACCAAAGGTAAAATTTATCTAAGATCTTGATTTTCCTTATAACTTATTTTCAGAAACCTATTGCATTAGCCAAAACCTGAAGCTTCCCCCATTTTCAAGCAAACCTGAGAGATGAATGTATCACTACAGTTTGAAAACACTTCAGATTTTACTTTTTGAATTGAGTTGAAGAAGGCAGTTTTTTCTCTTTTTTTTCCTGAACTTTTTTTTTTGTTGAATGTTGAAGTAAAGATTGCAAAATCTCTTTTTGGTTACTGAACTTCAGGGATTAGGAGCTTTAAAAATTTGAATTGAAAGGTGAAAAGTTTTTTCGAAATTTTTTATTTGATTATTTTATTTGAGTAATGATTTCTTGTGCCATTTGTAAGAAGAAAATCGTATGATCAAGATTTTATTGATCTTTCTGCTCCATTGTGAATGTATGTTCAGCCTTTTTGATTTTTACAAGGCAAAATAAAGTTTTATATTTTTTATTTTCTATATTATATACACCTTTATGAAAAAATATATATCTCTATTCATTTGTATACATATACATATGTAGAATGTTAAAAGAAAAGTTGTTTTGACCATTGTATACTTTATTTCTTAATGATTTTAAATGTTACTTGTTTTTAAATTAAAATTCAAACTTCAATTTCAACTTGAAATATAGACACTCGTGCCCATTTATACATTCACACTTTACCCTAAGTAATTTAAATTAATTTTCAACATGCATTCAATTTTTTCTCATATATACAAAGTACATATGTATAAGATTTAAATTTAAATGACATTTTAAAACATTCATTATCTTCAATATTTTCAACTCAAAATAAAATTGGGTTTAATTTCATATATTATTTTCACTTATTTTATTTGTTTTAGACTTTTTCTTCCAATTTATTCTCAAATTAAACCCCAAGAGTTTGAATATATTATTTATTTTAATTGATAATTTTGGGATGTTACATAATATGTCATCAAAAGGGACTCCGTGGATTAAACATAGCCGGCGAAGAGCGGTTTCACTGATTTTTGAAGCTTGAGAATCAGTCGGATTGTCCAGGATGATTGATTCATCTATTGTAATAGGTGCCGGGCCAATAACTGCAGCGGATGGATCTACAATACCCTGCATGCAGGTTGTCTATGGGCCCGAAGTACCTACTACCTCCTGTTGTGAGCGGATTAGGCTTATTGGAAACTGTAGCATGACTGGATTTTATGGACATCTTTAAAAAGCAATGGATGTGGAAAAAAATCATCTTTGAACTATACTTGAAAGACAATTGATATTAGATATAATGACAAAAACATTCCCCCCGTGTGATGTGTGGACTTGTGCAATCGTTCAGACATGAGTATAAAAGAATTAAAGCTTTAAAAAACGATGGAGTGTGGTTGAGTGTTAAGTTATCATCTTCGAAGACCGTCATCGCTGACCGTCTCTGAGAGCTTTTCTTATGATTCGGTAGTATAGGTCTTGAAGTCGAATATTGGCATTGTATGTTAAAAGCCGTTATTTTCCTTTGTTAAGTTGAACTTATGTCTATAGTCCTTAAAACTATGTACCCATTAGTCAAAGCAGTTCCATATGCTCACGTGCTTGAGTCCTTATCATTTTTCCATGATCTATGGTTAGGCATGGAAGTATGTGATATTAACATATGCTATGTTAAGTGGAGATGATCTTGGTTGTCAATGCCGACCCAAAGACCAAAGCCGATCGCCTTTCTGGACCAACATACCGAACCATCTATCACCAAGCTACCGAGCGACTCCCTAGACTAACGACACTAACCCACTCACTCTCCACACCGATGCTCTCTCAACACTGAATGAAACCGAGCCATTATCCCTAACTTCTGAAACCATCCATACCAACCAACCCACTCACTTCCTATCTCTCTCCAATGACCGAATGACCTTAATAGCAATTTTACCGAACCTCTGTCCTTAACGACCGAACGGCCTCACTCGAACTGTGACCGACCCACTTTCTCAGACTCATGCCAGTTCAAGGAGACTCACTGGATGTTAGGTCGCACTCACAACATCCATTCCCCTCACTCACTTCCTCACCACCTAACGATCCACTAGGTCTATGCCGACCCAACTTCCTAGTTCCCTACCTTCCTATCTCTCCCTCAGGACCGATTGACCCACTCGATCAAGATACCGAGCTACTCTTCTGGATTCTGACCGACCCGCACTTGCACTTGAATTGCCGAACCCCTCTTCTCCTCATCTTTCTTCACCAAGCAACAACTCTTATCCTCCTCCTAAGTCCAGACATCTAGGTTTAGGGACGATAACTGCTCCTCTTAGGTGATCGATACCAACAACCATCAAAGTCAAGCTGAGGCCCTAACCTAGAGGGGGACTATCCACACGAGCACCGAAACTCAATACGACTCCGGGTTTGGAAAGAGATTCATACCTAGGGAGGGAGCTCAAGGTATGCGGTGGCTTCAAGGTGTTGGGCTGGAGATTTGTTCGTGTTAGTGATTAATTAGAGTCACGAGATAGACAATTTGGGTTCGATGGAAGGCTAAGTAGCTAGTAAAGCTCAGGGAGAAGTGAACTGGTGGTTTTGGGAAATTAGAGTAGAAGTGAGAAAAAGGAGAAAGAACAAAGGCCAAAACTTATATAGGGGAAAAGGGAGGTGAACATGCTACCTCATATAGGCCCGTTCGGTATGTTTTGGGAAGTCGATTCTTGAACATGCGTACCCCAGCATAAGTAAACCGAATGCATGGCTCGGTATCGATATGCCGACCCATGTTATTACTTACAAAAAAAGAGAAAGAGAAGGAAAAGAGAAAGAAATGAGTAGTGAATGGATTGGATAAAATAATAGTTAAATCATAGAAAGCGGATGTATGAATGTATAAGCACATCATAGCGTTAGAAGATGAGACTATGCAAAGGGATAGATGCCATCGAGTTAGTTGGAAAAATTCGGTAATTGGATTCTAGCATAATCAAACCTTCAAAGGATCACGTGGTTTTAGCTTTTGTAGAAGTTAGAAAAAGATTACGAAAGTGCAAATTGCTCGATGGTTCAAAGTGCATCATGTTGGTTCACATGACACTCTTTGAGGAGCAAATGTTACCCGATGCTTTAGCTAGGCTGCAGGGCGACGGTCACAGAACTTATGGCTGAACAGAAGCGAGACTCTAGCTAAGAAAGAGGTTGACATAAAAACGACCAGTGTAGCTAAAGTATCATTCGGCCAATACATGGCTCGGTGTGTTTGGTAAAGATGTGGTTCGGTCAAGATGTCCTATGAGGGATCGTTCGGCAAGCATTGTTCGGCAAATGCCGCTCGGCAATAATCATTCGGCAAGTGCCGCTCGGCAAGCATTGTTCGGCCAAAGGAAGGAAGCTACCGAAACATAGCGCATATCGCTCGGTCGATGAAGGGAGAGCGCAATGAATTGGTCGACATGTCCAAGGATATGTCGCTTAGCAAAGGTGGCTCGGTATTCGGTAGACCTACCCCACCGGGATTGATTCGTTTGGCTCGGAATTTGATCGCTTGTTGGAGGGTTGTTGGTGTTGTTCGGTCAGAAATGGTGCAGAACATGTGGTCGATGCATCTGGATCGGTGCACAACGAGAGAGTTAGCCTGTGTGTGGGATCACCAGCGGAGTGAGGAAGCCAGCGCTACTTTTCTTTGATATCTCCTGCAAATTACTCTGTGTCTTTTAAGGTTTCGCTTCGAGTCAATTGCTCTCTGACTGCCAATCGGCCATACTGGGTCGGCATTTGTCGATTGGCCGAATGTCGCCGGTACGCTTGGTTCGGTCGACTCATGATTGCCATATATAGGCCGAGATACCTTGGTTTCGGGCCTGTGTAGGATATCTGACCTATTTTCATCTATAAATAGATGGACAGAGGTACAGTTGAGGGGATCTTTTTCGAGAACTTCGAGGACACTCCGCCATTTTATACACTAGCTTTCTATCAGTTAAAACTTGTAGTCGAGCTATTTGTTTACGGATTGTATCTATATTCAAGTCTTTGAGAAAAACAATAAAGATTACATCATCAGTGGACGTAGGCAGTTACGCCGAACCACTATAATTCTGGTGTTCTCGTCTTTTTCTGTTCTGATTGCATTCTATTATGATATTCCTCTGTTTTAATTTACCTTCTTCATTACTCTCTCTACACAATCCTACTCAAGGGTGTTAGTGACCAATTTTAGTGCTAACACACTTAATATCAAATAACCAAGATGTGTAGTATTATTCACACCTGGCTTTATGTCTGACTCGAAGCTTATATTTTTCCCTTACACTCTCGGGTGCTCAAAATTGATTTGAGTAGGCCGAGGGTTGAGGATTTACAGGTTTTAGTAGGTGGACGAATAAAGCTTGCAAAGACGAGCAGGAGGCTGAAGTTAGCTATATAGGAGTTGTTATGTTTTATTTCCGTGCATTGTATTAACTCTGTTAAGATTATTTAGTAGTTTGGTCATCCTATGTGGCATATTCATATGTCACTTTTGGCGTATTTTATAATAATTATATTCAATCTGAACCTGGGAACCGTTTTAGGATTATGTAACTTGGATACGACATGTTGTTTTGAAATGTAATCAGAAAAGTGTTTTAATCTGTGATGATTTTATTTCATATTCAAGTGCTTCAGATATTATGGATATCATTAACATTCGTATTTGGTCATCGAAAGTAAATACTACGTATGACTGCAACATCTGTAGCGCTTAGCATTGGGCCTCCAGATAGGTAATGTTATAGATATCTTTAATTTTTGTTGGAAATGAGGGAAGTCTAATTCTTATGGGAAATAATGCTTGCCGTAGAGCTATAGGAGAGGGTATAATACGAATTCACATGTTTGATGGAGGATTTGCACTTCGACCGTGTTCTCTATGTTCTAGGTCTTTAGAAGTCATCGATCTCTATACGAAAATTGGTATCCACGGGAAGCAAGGTGAATAAAGAATGATTATTCGAAGTTTCTAGGGGTGCACTAGTTTTGATGAAGGGTGATGTGTTGCGGTATCTGTATATGTTGAAAAGAACCATCGACCTTGGAGAGTCTTGTGTTGGAGTAGATACTTCTGGTTCTTTGGATGCCACCAGACTTTGGCATCTTAGATTAAGTCATATTTTCAGGAAGGGCTTGGATTTTCTTTATAGAGGGAAGATGACCGAATGAGAAAACTTTGGCAAGTAATCTTTCTTCCAAGAGTGTGTTTTGGGAAAGAAGACGAATGTATCCTTTTGATTTGGACTTCACATATAGTAAAATGTACTTGATTATTTACATATGGATGTCTACGGATGAGTAGGTACTACTTCGATTAGGGAATAAAGTATTTTATTTCCTTCTTTAATAGTTTTTCTTAAAAGGTTTGGGTGTATGTGATGAAAGCCAAATCAGAAAGTTTTAAGAAATTTAAAGCTTAGAAGACACTAGTTGAGAACCAATCTGGTTACATGTTGGAGGTGCTGGGATCTGATAATTGTGATGAATTTATCTCTAGGAGTTCCTTGATTTTTGTTAGTTGCATGATATTCAGGGACAATTGGCTACACCTAGAGATCCATAGTCCAACGGAGTTGTTGAGACGATGAAACAAACTCTACTTGAGAATGCCCATTTCATGAGATTGGTTGTAGGCTTATCCATAGGCTTTTGGATTGAGGCTTTATCTACTATAGAAGACATTATAAATCAAATTCCATGCTCATCCATGGAATGGAAGATTTCAAAAGAAGTGTGAAGAGGTGAAGTAGTGTATCTTGGTTATTTTCATATTTATGATTGTCGTGATATGTGCACCATACAAGAGATAGTAAGTTGGAGGCTTGAACATATAAGAGCATATTTATGGGATTCTCGGATGGAGTCAAAAGGTATCGCATTTGGAACCCTATTAGTAGGAAGATTATGCATTCCAAACATCTTACATTTAATGAGTCTGCAATGTTCAAGCCTAAGGAAGATATACCCACCACATCAGTTGATTTTGATAGGCCTAAAGAGATGGAAGAAGTTCCTGCATTTTAACCTAGTAGTAGAGTTGTAGTTGCTATTGTTAGAATTAAAGATGCAGTTGATGAGACATCATAGAGTAGTCCATATGTTCCTTCTAGTGGTGTTGGTAACATGCATGAACCTAGAGGAAGTCCAGTTCAAGGTGGAACTGAAAAGAGTTTAGGCGATGTTATACTTATTCGAGCAAGTCATAGGACTATTAGGCCGCATGAGAGATATTGAGAATGGCAGTTTGCAAACCTCATCCTTGATGATCAGTTTGACTATGCCCTACATTTGGTTTATAATAAGCCATTGAACTTGGAGAAATAATGAAGTCGATTGATAGCTCGAAGTGGATCTGCGCTATGGAAGAGGAGTTAGAGTCTTTGAAGAAGAATAAGACATTAGATTTGGTACCACCACATTATGGAAGCAAGCCATAGTATGCAAGTACGTGTTCCGGGTGAAATATGATGGGAGACACAAGGCTAGATTCATTGCAATAGGGTTTTCACAGAGGAAGAGAATGAAGCAAGATGAGATATTTGATCCTATAATGGGATACGTGTCCATCCATATTTTAGTTGCCATAGTTGATGTGCATGACTTAGAGTTGGAGCAACTTGATGTGAAGACTGCTTTCTTGCATGATGACTTGGAGGGGACCGTTTTTATAAAGTAGCCAGAAAGATTTATTGTAAGTGGGAAGAGAGATTGGGTTTGCAAGTTGAAGAAGTCTCTTTGTAGACTTAAGCAGTGCCTAGATAGTGGTATAAGAGGTTTAATTCTTTTATGCTTTCAGTTGGTTTTGATCGTAGTATCAAAGACGCATGCATTTATTTTAATCTTTTAAAGACTGGTAATTGGTTGTATTTGCTTTTATATGTGGATTATATGTCGATTGCTTCCAAGAATAAAGTTGAAGCCAATGGATTGAAGTTGAAGCTAAAGGAAAAATATGAGATGATAGACCTTGGGGAAGCAAGGAAGATTTTAGGGATGAAAATCCAAAGAGATAAAAAGCATGGACTTTTAAGACTCGCTCAAAAAAATATATTCGAAAGGTTCTCGCTTGGTTTAGTGTGAAGGGAGTAAAGGCAATTAGTACACCCGTGCCTTTGCACATAAAGCTTTCTGCTAAAGGCTCTCCAATCTTAGATAAGGATAAGGCCTATATGGAGAAGGTGCCCAATGCAAGTGAAGTTGATAGCTTGATATATGTTATGGTTGCACTGGGCATGATATTACACAAGCCATTGGGTTAGTTAGAAGATACATGGAAAATCCAAGAAAGACATATTGGAAAGCGGTGAAGTATATTTTTAGATATCTTAGAGGAACCCCAGATCTTGGGCTTGTTTTTGGTATCATGGATAGGGGTTTTAGCTTGGTTGGATTTTGTGATTTTAACTATGCTAGTGTAACAACCCGCACTTTAATGGGCCTGAATTTTAAGTAAATCAAAATCCAAGTCCATTAGGGCATGGATTATTGGTTTTGGTAACTTGTAATAAACATAAGCATATCAGAGAGCAATAAATATAAACTCACAGCAGAATAAAAAATAATAATATAACATATATATCAACTATTTCCACTACCTTGGAATCTATATTATCCCTTGGATATCTAGTCGCCTTGTTTATGCCAAGCATGAAAGAGAAGACTCCACCATTTGCAATTTACGTCTTGCAACAATAGCTTGTATCTCTAAATCTATCCTATGGGTTGTAATGAGGAGGGGGTAAGAACAATGGTATAGTTACTGAAAAATTACACGCTTTACCCTTAACATTAATCTATGTCGATTAATTTCCAGTTAATTGTTATGTCTGTTATTTACGGCTAATATGTTCAATCTTATGTGCCGATATGACATGTCCAACCTTATCCGAGGTATACCTATAGATATATATGCCTACACTGACACATGTGTGTGTGTACATCTAAACAATGTACTAACCAAAAACTCCAGTCATTTAATACTTCTTAAATAGGGAGGAGGCAGAACTAATGGCTATTAGATACCTTAACCCCGAAGCGGGTCCACGCCAACGTAAACGCTACTCATTCAGGGCTAACTACAACGATCGATGACCCCTATATGTGGCTTTGTAATTTAATTTTCATATTACTAGCACATTTCAAAGACTCATCTAAGGGTTAAATAGCCCACCTCAAAAAAAAACTACTAACTAATTAAACTTTAAGGTCTGTGCATATCCCATACAGATTCTACACTAGTAGAAAGCAAAATTTGTCCATGCAAAACCTGAGTCTTTGCTACCGGCCACTCGGGACCGCTAGTGGTCATAGCATATATGCTAGCCCTACTACTACTAAATACCGTTTCAACGATAATACCGACATAGCTCGACGACCTTCCGCAGCCAAAATCTCGTTTGGACTGACTTAATGTAAGTCGAGGAAAATGCCCATTTCACTTACTTAATACATCTTATTAGAGATGAAGCGGACTCCATTTCCCTATAAGTAGTAGGATATTTAATAATTCAAATTTGAGGTGAACCATTGGTATATTTTCCCTCGCCTATCTGCAAACACGTATCCCTTCTCCTATAGGTTCAATGGTTAGAGATATCACACATCAATAGTAAGCACAACTGTTGGTAGCCTCTAGGTGAAGAGCAGACTTCTGCTGTATAACTCGACTGACCTCACATCCCAACCCGCTAAACTAACCGTCCTAAGTGTGAATGTTGGGCTAGGTCCATAAATTAATGCTTGTTCTAAACGTATAACTAAGGTAGTATAATTTCATACCACTGTGAGAAATGCGGATTACGGATCTTAAGGCTAGGATTAACACTAGAGGGGGGTAAATAGTGTTTATAAAGAATTACTAAATCTTTTTGAGTTTATATTAATTTAAACACAGACGTGTGCAATATACGTACACAAAATATGATCATAGAAACAAACACAGATGCAGAAATAAAATAAAAAACAGTAAAGGAAAGAACACACCGGATTTTATACTGGTTCGGAGTTACCCTACATCTAGTCCTGCAACACAAGTACGAATTTCCTTTCAAAAGCAATCTTTACAATTACACCCTCGATTTCAAGGCTATGAGGTACACCCTCCAGAATCACAATCCTCTGGATAGAGATACTTGATTTTTCAGGCAGCAAGTTCACCCACTTGATTTTACGGGCAACAAGTTCACCCAATTGATTTCCCAAGGCTACAATCACACCTTATCTCTCTTGATTGATTTCCAAGGCAACAATCACACCTTTTCTCACTAAGTTGATTACAAAAAGCCTATAACTCTGTATAGCACTAAGGATCTTATTGAGATAGTGATAGAGAATCAAACTACGAATGATCGAGTTCGATTCAATGTTAATTTCGGCAGAGTAATGGTAAGAATATGTATTAAAAAAAGTGGAAGAAGAGGAGTGAAAAACCAGAAAATCTGATGTTAAAATTCGTTGAAACTGACCCCTATTTATAGAAGAACAACAGTCATGTCCATTCATGAATAGTTATGGCGAATAGACACTTCTTTTGAAATTTAAATTTTAAACTCAACTGACACCATGTCGACATGGTCACCATGAGTATGTCGACATCCCAAGGAATTTTTTGATGATTTGATTTTCTTTGAAAATAACCTTTATCTTATATTAAAACTATTTTAAACTTGGCACAATATTCTGAAACTTAGGTCTGTGATTCTTCCATACGCTAATTGTAAGATCGGTATTAATGGTCGTGTGTCCTTCTGGCATGACCCTTGGGTGAAGTCTGGTACTATTCTGTGTCATCTAATCTCCTTCAATGATCAAGTTCAATCTGGTATTTGCACTGATGCTCAGGCTGTTGATTATATTGCCGATGGAAGTGTTTTCCTTCCTTATTCGAGTAACCAGTGTGTTAGACAGTGCTGGAATCTTCTGCATGGTTGTCATATTCCTTTATCTCTGCATGATGGTATAACTTGGTCATTCAGTCAGGAATGTTATAAAATTAGTGCCATGTACAAGCTTATGGCTTGTCAGAGTAACTCTGTTACATTCCGCTGGCATAAGAGAATTTGGCTCAGTCATAACTCGGAGAGGCAAAACCCGTTTCTTTGGAAAACATTCAGTAATTGTTTGAAAACGAAAATTAAGTTGATACGGAAAGGTGTCATCATTGATACAACTTGTAGTTTTTGTCATGCAGCCGAAGAAGATACCCTTCATTTGTTTTTTAACTGTCCACACGTCTTCAAGTTATGGAGTGCTATTAACTCTTTCATCACTGGTAGGACAGTTGCCTTGATCAGCGAGGTTGAATGGAATCTCATTTACAAAGCAATGAGATGGAAATGTGAATAAACTTATATGCTTCTGTTCTCTCTCAAAATCTTCATCTCTTTGATCTGGGATGAGAGAAATGAAATAATCTTCACTGGAAAAAGGAAGTCATTCATCCAAATGAAAATATTTATTGTGGAGGGATTGAGGAATGGAATTTGTGCTTCAGGGAATGTATTTGATCCTGATTTCCTTAATTCTCTTCCCTAATGCAAGTGTGCCTGTTCCTGTGTGTCCCTGTGTTGTTTGTTTTTTTTTCCTTTTTCCCTTATTGATATGCCTATGTTTCTTTGTTTTCCGCTAGCCATTTGGTTGCTTTGTTTTTCCCTTCTCTGTAATTTTTCTTGGTATATTAACAATAATGGTAGGGGTCCCTTTTTTAACCCAGCTGGCCTTGCCTAAAAAATATATTTTAAACTTTATAAATATACTTGACTATAGTTAAAATTCATAAGTAAATATAGAGAATAATATATATAGAATTTAACTATAATTTTATATTTAAATTGAAGTATAAATATTTAAAAGTTAAATATATCATATTAAAAGATAGTTTAAAATCAGGTGTAATTTGATTTGAAATTAAAGATGATTTTGAGGCCAAAATTATTTAAAATCAAGATAGAGGTTTTTGAATCTTTTAAAAGGAAAGTTTTGAAATCATTTTGAAAATAAGATAATTTTTGTAAAATCATTTGAATGAAAATTAGCGGATACAAAACAATGTTCCATTAGATTTTTCGTAGGTTCCATCCTACTTAGGGTTCCATCCCTTTAGCGGGCTCGAATTGGATTACATTCCACGAATAAATTGGATTTTAAGATGCCAGTGCTTTTCTAGGAGTTTTAAAAAAATTCCTAATAAAAATACTTATTCTTGAAGCCTTGAACTCTTGATAATCTTGATACTCATGAGTCTTCAATCTTGATATCTTGAATCTCTATACTGTACTGTCTTCATTCTTGGTACCTGCATGGTTAAATCCTACATATACATGTATATCTAAACTTATAATGTTAGTATTTATATTTTATAATCTATTCTAAGGTTGTTGTCATCAAAACCATCATCTCACGGATTAACAACCACATCAGCAGTAAGGACAACTGTTGGTAGCCTCTAGCTGAAGAGCAGACTTCTGTTGCATAACTCTACTAACCTCGCATCCCAACCCCTAAGCCAACCGTCCAAAGTGTTAATGTTGGGATAGGCCCTCTAATTTATGCTTGTTCTAAATGTATAAATAAGGTTGTATCATTTCCCATTATGAAAATTATATTACCTTCTTGCTTTTAACTCTAACATTCTTTTTTTCAGTTGCAAACCTATTTTCCTAGTTAACTTCCAGCTTTCACTACATTCATCCCCAGTTAATTGTCTTCATGATATTTCCTTATTTACACTGTTTCCCAATATATATGGCGGTCAAAGCTCATCCAGAAAATCAAGATAGTAAAAAATAGGAATATATCTCATATCATGTCGTACACATTTCTAATACCCAAAAGGAAACAACTAGCAATTACAATCTGAATAATCTAAAAGTGACAATTGTTGGAAGCCGCCGTTCAACATCAACTGGTGTTAATGATGTTGTGGCCCTGTCACTTCTTACTCAATTAAGATGGACATTTCTAGTATTTCATTCTACTATAACCCGCATACCTTAACTTGCCTCCTTGGCTTTTGATAAATAAGGTCCACCCATTACTTCAATCATTATAACCTATTATGGGAAAAATTGTGCATTCCCACGCTATAGTGGGTAAGAAGTACAAACTGTACACATTTAGAATAACTCTTCAGAAAATTGGCTTGGTGGAGTAACTTTCCTACCACCCATCATGTATTCTTCAACCTTGAGTCAACCAACATTTCTTATGTGCGTTTGCCATCTCAATGCTCTTTTATGCAATCTTACTACTTTCTTATTTCAATTAAAATCTCTTGATAGTATTCTTAGACTTCGGTATTTACTTTCCTTATCCTTGATCTTTCATGAGAGCATATCCAAAGACTCACAAAATTGTACTTTGATACCATTCCCCATTCTTTTGATGGTTCTTTTTATAACTTTCATAAATCTCTAAAGAATATTTGTAAGCTCATACCTGTATTCCTTATATTCAACAGGGATTCCTTGTTATTACTACACGAGTATTTATAGCTATTTTATTCACGGTCTAAACCTTTACCCCATCTTATCTAAATAGTCATCCTTATTTACTCTAAATCAAAAAATTGATTTGATTTTTCATAACTCTTTTAAAAAATATACTTCACAATAATGAAGTACTTGATCCAAAACTTCTATCTTTGAAAATGAAAACTTAGAAACTTTTTTTAAAAATAGCTTGGTTTCCAAAAGGAGCCGTGAAAATTTCCTATTTTAACCAACTTTTCCTTTTCATGGATTTCCTACAACGAAAACTTACTTTTTTAAAAGTAGGATTTTTAACCCAAAACGTTTATTTGCATTCGAAAACTCAATCGTCATATCAAACCATCTTTCAAAAAAAAACGTCTTCTACAAATTAAGATAAAATAAAAACTAGAGAAAATATGGATAATTTCCATCCTATTATTTTCCTAATATTCATGTTATTTCCGCTTTCAGCCTTAGCGGGCATTCTAATAGCACATAAGAGGAACTTCTAAGAGATATTCGTAATTACTGCATGTTTTTACGAAAATTATCCATTTTTCCTGTCCTATCCCTACTATTTTTCTGCTATACTATTTCTAACTAGATTATTAATCCTAGTTCTATATAAATTCCTAATGTTATTTCTATATATATTTCCTAATACTGCTACTATCAAAATTTGACCTACCTAAATTGCTTTAAAGTGGATTCTTACATAGCTCTTTTCCTCTTTTATTGTTTTCCTCGCTGACTTATTATAGTGTGTTTCCCTCCTGCTTTAGCTATTTGGCTTTTCTTCAATAACATGAAAGCGATATGTATAAATCTCTTTTAGCATTATTCTCTATATTTTTCTTACACAAGAATATTCCTCTTATCTTCACTATAGGATATTCTTACCCATATACTCTCTTTACACCATTTCAACCAAGTACCATTTCCGTTTATCTATCCCTTAGAGAAACAATTTTAAAAACTTTCATATTCAAAAAAATAGGAAAAATCATTGTGCCAAGCATACGCCCTCTTTTCCATTCATTCCAAAATGAAAAATCCCTTTATCATAAAACATTAAACCAAATTTTTTTGACTCAATTATTTTTAAACTAAGAAACAAAAAATTCCTTGCTTTTCCAAAACAATAATTTCCCAATAAATCCTTTGAGGATCAGTTTCAAAACGTTTCAGAGATATTCAAAAATCTTTTTGCCAAATTCTTTCATATGGGGTCCAACTTAGAAATAGACTTAATAATCATTTCTTTTGGACTTTTCTTCCTTTTCCTTCACTCTTAACCTCTTCTTAAAAGTATATACAAAAAATCCAGTAATCTTTTTTTGTTGATTAGTGCACACCTTCTTGTTAGGAATTGTTCAATCCTTCTTTACATTTGCTTTCCGACTGTCGCTATGCTCCGATACCAAATGAAAGTAGCTATGCTATAGGATTGAGTAATATGGATAAACTACTTGTGCGGAATAAGTAAGTGAATAGTAAAAGAAGTAAAGTAAATGACACCAGATATTTTTATACTGGTTCGAACTCCCGTTCTACGTCCAGTCCCAGACTCCTTCTGGATTTAACTTAGCAACCCTCACTTAACCCGAGGGAATAGGTTTACACTACCTGAGCAACCGAACAGGACTTCAACCGCCTAAGCAACCGCATAGGACTTTTTTACTAATAAAAAATGTATCTGACTGTAATGCATTCTTAAATAACACTGATAAGTCAATTAAGTACAATCTGTTAGGAAATTGAATCTACGGTTTCGATGAAAACAACTATACAATGGAAATTGAATATGCATATATATGTCTATTTGTAGGTAATTGCTAAAGTAACATCACTAGAGAGACAATAACAAGTCTCAAAGAACGTATCAAGAGACTACAAGTCGATAGGGTCAGTAGAGCAATAACACAGATGCACAAAAAGCAACATGCATAGGATCAAACGTCTGGGTGCACTAGCCAGACTTTTGAAGAAATCTTCTGGATTACAAACCAGATAGAATCAGACGGCTGGTTAATGTACTCAAATGCCGGAAAGGATATCATACACAAAAAATATATAGAGCCAGACGTCTGAGACATATTCCAGACATCTGGAACTGAACTCGGATTTGAAATTCAAATAACAACTGCCGCACTTGAAAAACATCTTCGCTTCTCTTCGCTGCAACTCTTCATCGCCATCAGAAGCGACCATAGATCTCTTGTTAATGGATGCAACTACTCAAGGGATCTCTCTAACACTATAAATAACATCAAGAATCAAAGAGAACTACTTACCTTACTTACTTGCGCTCTTTACTCTTGTACTCTGATGTATTCTTGATCTCCAGCAATCATATACTTGTATTTCACTCTTCCATATATTCAGAACTCTTCAATCAATATTCTCTAGAAATATATTGGAAGAATTTATATTTAATAGCCAATATCCATGTTATAGAACACATACTTGACAAGAACAAACTATTGTAACCAAGCCTATTCCTCCCGGTGAAGTGAAGGTGTTTGATAGTCAAATTTCGAAGGGGAGCATCGGGTCTGGACGTAGGACGAGAGGTCCGTACTAGTATAAAATCCTGGTGTGCTTAGTCTATATTTTACTAGATTAATTTTATATTAGTTACATCATATAGTTAGTCACATATACTTGCATATACACTACACGATCCATCCTATAGACTTTCAATTGGTATCAGAGTAAGGTTTGATCAAAGTACAGTAACACGTTTTTGAATCATTTTAATATGGCAAGTATTTTCAAGAGGGACAATCCATAGCACGACTCCCACTTTTTAATGGCTCTAACTATGCATACTGGTCAACAAGTATGAGAATTTTATGGAAGCTAATGGTCTAAAAATTTGGTCAGCTACTCAAGATAAATATGAAGCACCTACTACTGCTATGAATACACGGACCGATGCACAAAAAACAGCAGCTTCTAATAATGCCAAAGCTATGAATGTTTTATTTTGCTCACCAGACAAAAAGGAATTTTCACGTGTCATGTTATGTAACACCGCATTTGATATTTGGCGTACTTTATAAGTCACACACGAAGGCACAAAAAAGTTAAACAAACCAAGATTTCAATTTTACAAAATCAGTTCTCATCATTTAGAATGAAACAAAATGAATCTATAGTAGATATGTACTCTAGATTTCAAACCATTCAACATGATTTAATGGCACTTGGAGTCAAATTAACAAATTTTGGTTTTGGTATCTAGAATACTCAATTCTTTAACTCTAGAGTGGGAAAGAAAAGCATCATCTATCGAAGAATCTAATGATCTTTCAGCACTCTTAGTTGAATAATTGACAGGAAATTTAATGTCCTATGAAGCTAATTTGCAGGCACGAAAAGAACTAAATTCAGAAAAGAAGAACATAGCATTCCTGGCAACAAATGAAGACTCTGACTTAGACGAAGAAAAAATTGTATTTATTGCCAAAAATTACAACAAATTCAAGAAGTATAGAAAAATGACTAAATTTCAAAAAGGAGGAAAATCAAGCTCAACGATTCAAACATCAATCAAATGTTATGAATGTGATCAATTTGGACATATGAAGAAAGACTGCCCCAAGCTCAATAATGACAAAAAGAAGAACAAATTTGAAAAGCTCAAAAAGAAGAAGGCTTTCAAAGTAACATGGGATGACTCAGATTCTTCATCATCTGAATGTGAAAGGGATAATGACGGAGAACAAGCTAACGCGTGTTTTATGGCACAAACTAATGAGGTATGTCACGATCTTAGCTATGACGAATTATTAGAACTTAGCATGGAATTAGATGATAAATTTTGACAAATGAAAAAATCGAACAAAGAACATGTAGTCATAATAAATAGATTAGAACTTGAAGTAGGAATGTTAAAAGATGGTAAAATTATCTTACAAGAAGAACTAAAATTATCTCAAGAAAAAATTAAAAATAATATGGTAAAAAGTGAGGCTATTGCTATTGATTTTGATAACACTAAAATAGTACAGGATAATTTGTTAAAAGAAAATGTCAACTTGAAAAGAAATATTGAAATATTGAAAATTTTGAATTAAAAGAAAAATTAGATAAAATTACAAATAATATGCCAAAATTTAATAAAGGAAAACAAGATTTGGAAAATCATATCAAGACTTCAAAACCATCAGGTAATAGAAATGGAATAGGATTTAAAAATACTCCCAAACAAAAAGGAAATGAAGCTAAGAATTATAGTTATAATGGACTAAAAGTTTACCTACGTCTAATATGAATACCAAAAATATGAAAATTTGAATTCCTGAGACAAATAATAATTTGATTAGACAAAAACATATTAATAATTTCTTAGAGAATGTAGTCTATAATAAAAATTATATTTATAAAGGTACCAAACCATCTTTGGTATGGCTACCTTCTTCTAGCATCTAGGACCCTAACAAAGTATATGGGTACCAATTAAAACATCTTTTATTTTATAGGTAACCAAAATAAAAAATAAGGAGGAATGGATACTAGATAGCGAATGCTCCAAGCATATGACCGGAAATTCAAAAATGTTGTCAAACATAACATACATCGATAGTGGAACGGTAACCTTTGGAGATAATTCAAAAGAATATGTCGTGGGCATTGGAGAAGTCATCAACTCTGGAATTTCTGACTCCCCTATTATTACAAATGTTTTATTAGTAGAAAATATAAAACACAACCTACTAAGTATTAGTCAATTATGCGATAAAGGTTTTCAAATAAATTTCGAAAAAGATAGATGTAATATTGTCGACAATAATAAACAACTTGTATTTGAAGGTTTTGAAAACAAAAATATTTATATATTAAACATGAATATAAATAAAAATTCAAATTTATGTTTAACCGCCAAACATGATGATCCATGGTTATGGCATAAAAGATTTTGTCATATCAATTTTAAATATTAATAAATTGGCAAAATATGAGCTAGTTAGAGGTTTACCTAAAATAAATTATAAAGTAGGAAATTTATGTGACGATTGTCAAATTGGAAAACTAAGGAAAAGCTCTTTTAAATGTAAAAATAATATTTCTACAAAACAGCCATTAGAATTATTACACTTAGATTTATTTGGTCCAACACAAATATGGTCTACAAATCACAACAAATATGTTTTCGTAATAGTTGATGAGTTTTCGAGATATACATGGACTTTGTTTTTAAAACATAAAAGCGATACTTTTGGTATGTTTAACATATTTGCTAAAAGAATTAAAATATAAATGGACTTGAAAATTAAAAATGTTCTATGTGATCACAGAGGAGAATTCGAAAATGATCTCTTTACTACGTTTTGCAATAAGAAAGGAATAAGTCATAATTTTTCTTTTCCTCGCACACCTGAACAGAATGGTGTCGTAGAGAGAAAAAATCGTATATTACAAGAATGTGCACGAACATTACTAAAAAGTAGTGGTCTACCAAAACACTTTTAGGCCGAAGCTATTGCCATAGCTTCTTATGTGTTGAATCGAATAACCATATGTTCTATGACTAAACAAACTTGTTTTGGAATATTTTTTGGAAGAAAACCATAAGTATCATACTTTAAAACTTTCGGTTCAAAATGCTTTATATTAAATACAGAAGATAACTTAGGAAAATTTGACCCGAAGGCTGATGAAGGTAACTTTGTTGGATATTCGGATCGTAGCAAAGCATATAGAATTTTTAATAAACGAAATAATACTATTGAAGAAAGTTTACACGTTTCGTTCTACGAAAATCTTCTTAACCATCGCACTAATGATGATAAAGAAATTATTCCAATAACAAATTCAACAAATTCTATTAATAATGAGACAAATGGGAAAAATAACACTTTGATATCATCCCCTAGAATTCTTAAGAATCATCAAAAAGATAATATCATTGGAGATCTCAATTCTAGAGTAACTGGAAATCAACTTAATCAAATAAGCCATATAGTATTTGTGTCAAATTTTGAACCAAAAAATTATAAAGAAGCTTCAAATGATAATTTTTGGATAATAGCTATGTAATAAGAATTAAATCAATTTGAACGTAATATGTTGGGGAATTAGTACCAAGACCTGCAGATTAATCAGTTATAGGAACAAAATGGGTATTTAAAAACAAAGCAGATGTAAACAGAAATATTGTTAGAAATAAAGCACGTTTAGTTGCTCAAGGCTATAATCAATAAGAAGGTATCGACTATGATGAAACCTTTGCTGCAGCAGCAAGATTAGAGGCCATTCGTACATTACTCGCCTTTGCAACTCATCAAAATTTTAAACTATTTCAAATGGATGTCAGAAGTGCTTTTTTAAATGGTTTTATTAAAGAAAATGTATATGTAGAACAACCCCCACTATTTGTTCACGAAAAATATCCTGACCATGTTTTAAGTTACACAAAGCATTATATGGATTAAAACAAGCTCCTCGTGCATGGTACGAACGTCTTAAAAATAACTTAATTACATGTGGTTTTTAAATAGGCAAAATCGATACAATCTTATTTATTAAACGAGAAAAGAAGGATATTTTAGTAATACAAATTTACACTGACGGTATTATATTTGGTTCAACCAACGAGAATCTATGTGATTAATTCTAAAATATTATGAAAAATGAATTTGAAATGTCACATATGGGAGAATTAAATATCTTCATAGGTTTACAATTAAAACAACTTGAAAATGGTATTTTTATTCAAACTTCGGGCAATCCAACACCAATGAGTACTATTATTCACTTAGAAAAGGATGATAACGGAAAAGATTTTGATGAAAAATTATATCGTAGCATGATTGGTTCTTTACTCCATTTAACGGCTAGTCGACCCGATATTATGATGAGTGTATGTCTTTATGCTCGATTTCAAGCAAAACCAAAAGAATCTCACCTAAGAGCTGTTAAACGTATTTTAAGGTATCTATCTAGTACTAGAGATTATGGTTTGTTTTACCCTAAAGGGTCATCGTTTGAACTAGTTTCATATAGCAATACAGATTTTGGTGGATGTAGAACAGATCATAAGAGTACTAGTGGAACAAGTCACTTTATCGGAAAATCATCAGTTTCATGGTTTAGCAAAAAGAAAAATTGTGTTTCTTTATCTACTTGCGAAGCCGAATATATCTCAGCAGCTCTAGCATGTGCACAAGTGATATACATGCAACAAACACTTACGGATTTCGGCAAAATTGTCAATGAATCTCCAATATATTATGATAACACAAGTGCAATTAATTTATCAAAAAACCCTGTCAATCACTCGCGAACTAAGCATATAGATATACAACATCATTTTTTACGAGACAATGTTGAAAAAGGAACTATTTCATTAGAACACGTAAATACCGAGGATTAGATAGCAGATATCTTTACAAAACCACTAAATGAACAAACTTTTATCAAACTCCGATGAGATTTAGGGATTTTCTCTCTTAATGATCTACTCAATTAATAATCACTCCTTCATTTATGCTATGATTAGCCATTAGTTTTTTATCCACAAATTGTAATTAATAATTTCTACACCTTTTTTTTAGTTAGTTAGTTTTTTTTACAAATTTTCTATAAATAATTTTTAAACTTCTATATAAACAGTTATACAACAAAAAATAATATATACACAATTCATATTTTTTTTAAGAAACAAAATATAGTCATGTCTTCTGAAATTTTTTATATATCCATCTTGACACCTACGACGATAGCTCGGCTGATACACCACACCAAATCAGGAACCGACGTATAGGTGGTCCTTATATCAGGATTCACTCCCGATAGCAAGAAGACCAAACGATCTCTATCTGTCTCTCCTAACACAAAGGAGAAAATTGATGAATTTCATCACTATCAAAAACGACAAATAGATCTTCAAAGAGAACTATATTTTGAATAAAAAGTTACAACACGTCGGCTAAGCTTTTTGGAGCAAGTAGCGATGAAGTTTTGTACGTCACGGAAGAAAGATGACCATGAACCACTTCCACAGCCTTGCAGTTCCTTGGATCCCTCTTCTTCCTATCGTACCCCTTTGGATCCTTCACCAAGACGATTCTTTGGCTCCCCGAGAACCCACGAACGTGGAAATATATGGTCTCCACTTAAACCACGGAGGGACAACAAGTCAGAAGATCGTAAAACTCCATCAACATCTAAATAAATTATATTTTTTATTGTATTTGTATCTATGTTTATTTGTTGCTTTGTTTCACACAAATAATACTGCATTTTGTTTTGGAAATAGGGAATCGAGAAATAAGCAAAACCATTAAATTTTAGGCTATTTTTAGAAAAATTGCCTATTTCAAACGTCTGGATATGGACCTCAAACGTCTGACACTCTGATATACCTCTATTTTTTTAGCACTGTGCATATGTCAACGTCTGTTATACCCCCAAATGTTTGAAAATTTTCTCTTCTCCTTGAAATAAAATCAGACTATTTCAGACGTCTGAAATTCAATCCAGACGTCTGAGTTATGTCTCTGCCACCAAGTTTTAAAAACTTGACCTATTTCAGATGTCTGATATTTTACCCAGACGTATGGAAAAACTCTATGACTATCAATTTTTTAAAAATTCGATCAAACCAGACATCTAGAAGATAAACCAGCCGTCTTAAGTTATCTACTGTATTCGATTTAGTGCAAACCAGACATCTGATTTAACGTCCAGACGTCTAAAATTCAATCGACACTTTATAATCACCCAGATAACGTCATTTTTTTTCACTTTCATCTCTAATTTTTGCAACTGCAATTTTTCCATTGACGATTTTCTTCTCAAAATCATCTTTTTACGCTAGCTCAATTCACCATGCCTCCTAGAACCAAAAATCCCAAGATATCCAAACGAAAACAAGAGCAACCAACATCATCCTCAAATCCTCAAGTCTGCTCGGAGGATCAAATGAAAGATGGATGAATAGAGCACCACACTCAATCAAGAAATATGAGGATATACAAAAGAAAAAACTTCACATAGGTCCATTCTATAACCTACTTAAATTTCCAATGTATGATTTGGATGAAATGTGTGAGAATGCCGAACTAGAAACATTGATTTCGTTCACTCCTAATGACATCCAAATCGATCAATTGGAAATATTTCTTTTTTATGCAAATTTGGATAGCACTTAAGTGTGGAACACTGAAGACGAAGATAATTGGCTATGGTCTAGCGTGTATGACAACACGATTAGACTCACTCCTAGCATAATAGGTCGAACTCTAGGATGTTCTGACATGGACGAAGATTTATACAACATTCCCGATATGCGCTTCAAGCCAAGGAATAGTATAACCCATCAAATTTGGGAGGTTGAAATGCCAAAATTTGCCTCTAAATACCTACGTCCAAAAGCACGACTTCTTACTCGAATGATAATAAATACCATCGTTCCATGTATGGGAAGCCATGTGCAAATAACCAAGTTAGAGCATAAAGCCTTATATGCTCTATTTAGCGGAACAAGGGTGAATTTGGCCAAATTTATCTTTGACGAGCTCAAAAATTTTTGGACTCGATCACGACCATAAATTATCTACCCAACATATATTATGAAACTTCTCCGTGCACACAACATCCCTTCCTACCTATCAACTTTTGAATAAATCTCTCCAAAATATGCTTCCACCTAGTTTTTCTCACTTATGCACTAACCCGAGATCCCCCTAGAATTTATATCCTTCGAAGTTTAGACGCACAATCATCAAACCAGACAAGTTGAGCCTCCACCTCAACCATACAATGAACCATCTCAAGAGGAGGAACAACATCGAGAAGCAATTCCACCTCATGCTGCACCATTTGACTATCCAGGCCAGGATGAGATTGTGGAGACTCGAACTGACACAAATCCAAATGAAAGCGTTCGAGATCTCACCCTTAGAAATCAACATATATTATCTCAAAATCATAAACTTTTGGCTAAGCATATTGACAACTTCGAAACATATTTTGCTACATGTCCTGCAACAGTTGAAGAATCACTTTCAACTGTCCTATTGGTTCTCAAAGAAGTACTTCAACAGGTTCGTGGTCCGACACCTCCTTCTGAAGATTGGACAACCCCAGTACCTTCTCCTCCTACAAAACATTCCAAACTTTTTGAAGATGAACCTCTGAAAGCAGTTTCGACATCTCCTACTAAGCCTAGATCTTCCCAAGTAGAAGAAACAGGGGATGATCATGACAAAGCTTCTCCAAAGGAAACGTAGATTTTTAGGATTTTAGGATTTCAAATCTTGTACATTTGCTAAAATCTATGAATGTAATCAATTTCGAATTGTTAATGAAGTTTTCCTTTCGTTTGTTATCTTTGACGATTGGCTAAAATTTAACTCTTATTGATAACGCCAAAGGGGGAGAAATATAATTATAATTATAAACATTAAAAATAAGCACATATTCAGAGGGAGATTTATAAATTATATATAAGTACATTGTATAGTTGTCATCATCAAAAAGGGGGAGATTGTTGGGAAATCAAATCTACGGTTTTGATGACAACAACTATACAATGGAAATCGAATATGCATATATATGTCTATTTGCTGGTAATTGCTAAAGTAACATCACTAGAGAGGCAAGAACAACGCTCAGAGAACGTATCAAGCGACTACAAGTCGATATGATCAGTAGAGCAATAACACAGATGCACAAAAAGCAATATGCATAGGATCAGACGTCTGGTTGCACTAGCCAGACGTCTGAAGAAATCCTTTGGATTACAATCCAGACAGAATCAAACTTTGGTTAATGTACTCAGACGTCTGAAAGGCTACTGTATACAAAAAATATATAGAGGTAGACGTCTGGGGCATATTGCAGACGGCTGGAACTGAACTCGGATTTTGAAATTCAAATAATAGCTGGCGCACTTGAAGACATCTTCGCTTCTCTTCGCTGCAACTCTTCATCACCATCAGAAGCGACCATAGAACACTTGTTAACGGATGCAACTACTCAAGGAATCTCTCTAACACTATAAATAACATCAAGAATCAAAGAGAAGAACTTATCTTACTTACTTGCGCTCTTTACTCTTATACTCTGATATATTCCTGATCTCTAGCAATCATATACTTGTATTTCACTCTTCCATATATTCAGAACTCTTCAATCAATATTCTCTAGATATATATATTGGAAGCATTTGTACTTAATATTCAATATCCGTGTTATAGAACACACACTTGACAAGAACAAGCTATTGTAACCAAGCCTATTCCTCTAGGAGAAGTGAGGGTGTTTGATAGTCGAATTCCGAAGAGGAGCTTCGGGACTGGACGTGGGGTGGGAAGTCCGAACCAGTATAAAATCCTGGTATGCTTAGTCTATATTTTACTAGATTAATTTTAGATTAGTTACATCATATAGTTAGTCACATATACTTGCGTATACACTACACGATCCATCCTATAGACTTCACAATCTTCCTATAATCTTCTCCTTTATGATATATAGTGTGATGTGCTTTGAGAATTGTGGAAGATAAAGTGATCAATGATCAAAGTATGTAAGCAATTTGAGTGCAAGTTGAAAACTGGAGAATATATGAGAATTCCAGAATATTAAAAGTAAATTCGATTAATTGTTTGTTGAATTCTGTAATATATTTATAGTGTATAAAAAGTTGCAACTATAGATGAAAAGTTATATTGAAAAGAACAGGTGCAACCATTGATTTTGAAAATGTTTCTCTTCGGTGAAGAGAAGCGTCTATTCATGAAAATAGCTGTTAAGAATATTCAGACTTCTGAATTAAGTTGAAACGCAAACATCAAGGAAATATGCTATTTATAGCCTTATTCAGCCATTTGGATATTTTCATTCAGGCGTCCGAATGACATTATTCAGACGTCTGAACTTAGCTTGTAACAAAAAATTACCATAGCTCAAATGGTTAGAGCACTTGCCTTTTTAACTAGTGACCCGGGTTTGAGTCCTGCTCCATGCAATTATTGAAAACTTGAATTTTCACTTAAAATACGAATGTATATGTATGTATACCATTTGGAGAAGATTTTAACATTTGTAAACTCTAGACACAACACAATATGACTAATAATACTTTGTTTGTCACCTTTGTCTTGTTTCTATCGTGTATATCTCTTCTTGTATCTCCATATATATACTTTCATCCTTTTTTGCACTGTGTATCTTCATTTTGAATTTTTCTTCTTCTCTTTTTGATGCTCATGTAGCTGCAAATTAGCTTAGAGATTCTTTGGCATAATTGTATAGTTGTTGTCATTAAAATCCAATAATTGAGGTTCTAACATTCTCCCCTTTTTTGATGATGACAACTATACAATTTTAAGAAATATTCATTCTATATAAAAAATAATATTAATATGTTTAAAGCTCCCCCTAAGTATAACATCTCCCCCTAAGTACAATATCTCCCTCTATCAAAATGCATATGAATTTCTCCCCCTTTTTCATTATAAAAAAGAATGAGGGAATGTAATAAATTTTATAAAATATCTTGTAAATAGTGGGATGAACTCAATATTAATTGTGGAGGAAAAATAAATAGATTTTACCATATTTGCTGAAGTCCATATTTCATTGTAAGCACGTAATTCTACTAAACGTATGGAACATCCTTTAAAATTCTAAAATATATCCTTTTATTTTTCTTTCTCCAAGTACCTGCAATAAATAGAATCATTTTCAGTATCCACTTACTATGTTAGGGTCCGAGGGGTGAAACATAGGATGAAAACGTTACCAAAATAGGTGTGGATGTATCCAAAAAAAATGAAACAAAATAATCACTACTTATAATCTGAGGTATCAGAAAAAAATTAACATTTAAAGCATGTGATACCCAAGTTTCTTATAATTTCCTAATTTTTAGGAAACCATACCCATTTGGGTGTGGTCGAACCTTTAAAAATATAATTTTCATTGTTAACTACCATATCAAAATAATCGTCAATGTATTTTTCTCTATTTTTCCAATTAACAGGAACCCAAATACTTAGATAATTTTTGTTCATATTTTCCGTCAATGATTTTGTGCTTCTAAAGAAATTATAAACATTATTGGTCATAGCAGTATTTGAATTTCTATAAAAGTTGGATTTAAACTTTACTCGTAATCTAGTACTAGCAGTAACATATTTACTATACATGAAAGCGTATCTAATGCTATTTCTATGATCAGTTTTATTATATCCTAAACCACTTTTATCATGTAAGGTCTAGAACTAGATAAAATCATGTTTAAATCATTTTGACCTTTATTCAATTTTGCGACTTCAGTGTTAAGTTTATCAAATTTGGCTTCAAAGTCACAATTATTATTTTCAAAAGAAATATTACTGTTTTTCAAAATATCAATTTGCCTGTTTACTTCAGAATTCTCCTTTTTTAACGTACAATTCTCATTTTCGAGAAGAAAAATTCGAGATTTTGAATTATCTAAAGATGATTGTAATAAATCATTGTGTCTTTTCAAATCCGTAATTTCTTTTGAAAATTTTTCTCTCCCTTTTTCAAATATGGTGTTTTGTTCATCTAGATTATTCTTTGAAACACCAAGCTAATTTTCTAAATTTAACTTCTCATTTTTCAATTTCTCATTTTCACGTTCTACAGATTTCATCTTTTCTAAAATAATAAAATTAAGCTTTGATATCTTATCGCTTATACTAACTAATTCATTATTATCTTTTACTGAAATTTTTAAATCAGAAAGTACCTTTTTGTAGTCCTCACCGGTGGCTTTGACAGGGATTTTGCCCATTGTATTTCGATTAGATCGTTTTCTGGCCATTATTCTATGATGTTGTGATGATCGATAAAATTCCAGGCTATGATACCAAGTGACAGTCGCTATGCTCCGATACCAAATGAAAGTAGCTATGCTATAAGATCGAATAATATAGATAAAATTATTGTGCGGAATATGTAAGTGAATAGTAAAAGTAGTAAAGTAAATGACACCAGAGATTTTTATATTGGTTCGAACTCCTGTTCTACGTCCAGTCCCAGACTCCTTCTGCGTTTAGCTTAGAAACCCTCACTTAACCCGAAGGAATAGGTTTACACTGCTTGAGCAACCGAATAGGACTTCAACCACCTAAGAAACCGAATAGGACTTCTACCGCCTGTGCAACTGAACATGACTTCTTTACAAATAACAAATGTATCTGACTGTAGTGTATTCTTAAATAACACTGTTAAGTCAATTAAGTACAATCTTCCTGTAATCTTCTCCTTTGTGATATATAATATGATGTGCTTTGAGAATTGTGGAAGATAAAGTGATCAATGATCAAAGTATGTAAACAATTTGAGTGCAAATTGAAAACTGGAGAATAGATGAGAATTCAAGAATATTAAAAGTAAATTCTCTTAATTATTTGTTGAATTCTGTAATCTATTTATAGTGTATAAAGAGTTGCAACTATTGATGAAAAGTTATATTGAAAAGAACAGGTGCAACCATTGATTTTGAAAACGTTTCTCTTCGGTGAAGAGAAGCGTATATTCATAAAAATATCCGTTAAGAATATTCAAACTTCTGAATAAAATAATTCAAACTTCTAAATTAAGTTGAAACACAAGCGACAAGGAAATAGGCAATTTTTGGCCTTATTCAGCCGTCTGAATATTTTCAATCAGACGTCTGAATATTGTGGAACCATAATTTTGTTTCAACATTCAGACGTTTGAATGAAATTATTCGGACGTCTGAATTTAGCTTGTAACAAAAAATTACCATAACTCAAATGGTTAGAATACTTGCCTTCTAAACTAGTGACCCTGGTTCGAGTCCCACTCAATGCAATTTTTGAAAACTTGATTTTTTATTTAAAATATGAATGTATATGTGTGTATAACATTTGGAGAAGAATTTAACATTTGTAAACTCTAGACACGACACAATATGACTAATAATACTTTGTGTGTCACCTTCGTCTTATGTCTATCGTGTATATCTCTTCTCGTATCTCCATATACATACTTTCATCCTTTTTGTACTATGTATCTTCATTTTGAATGTATTTTTCTCTCTTTTTGATACTCATGTACCTGAAAATTAGCTTAGAGATTCTTTGGTATAATTGTGTAGTTGTTCTCATTAATATCCAATAATTAAGGTTCTAACACTTTCGAATGCTTGCACCATCTTGGCTCTTACTATCCATCTGTTTGGAGGGGGTCAAAACAATATTCTGATGAGTGGAAAAATACACACATCATCCATAACATTCGTTTATGCTGATTGATTTTCATTCAAGTGTTATTTCTTTTATTTAAGGATGATCCATTCAATCCTTTGTGCATGTACGACATATCTAACCTTCTCCGAGGTATAATTATAAATATGTATATATACATATATATCTAACAATGTACTACCCAAAAACCATAGCCACTTCATACTTCTTAAATCCAGAGGAGGTGGATCCAACGACCATTTAATATCTCAACCCCGAAGTGGGCCATCCTTAATGTAAACACTAGTCAATCAGTCATAACTAGACTGACCGATGACCCCTACATACAAATTTATAATTTAACTATCATTTTAATAACATAATTCAAAGACTCGTTTAAGGGTTAAATAGCCCACCCCCAACAATCAAATAACTAACTAATTAAACTTTGAGGTCTAGTATCCCACAAGGATTCTACACTAGTAGGAAGCGAAATCCATTAGGGCATAACCCAAGTCTTTGCTGCCAACCGCCAGGAGACGGTGGTGGTCATATCTTATATGTCTGTCCTACTACTAGTAAATACCGTTCCAACAAGCCAATCATCCATAGCTGAAATCACATTTAGACCAACCTAATGTAAGTTAAGAAATGCCCATTTCATTTACTTAATACCTGATGTGCACGTAAATGTGCATATTTTTACCCCCATATTTAAATTAATTAAATCAAATAAATGATCATATTGGGTGTTTTAACTTGTTTAAACCAAAATCCAAATTATTTTCAAATTTTCACATGTTTCTCTTCATCCAAGGGCAAAGTGGTCATTTTTGTGCATATGGTAATTTGAGAAAATTTAATTGGAAATTTCTATATCATTTTGTAGGAAAATTAGATGGAAATTACAAGTGGTTTCATGAAGATATGCATGCACAAAAGGAAAAAAAGCAAATGAAGACGAAAATAATTCAAACTCATGAACATGGAGGACCCCACCTACCCGCTTATCATGATTTTCAATTAGGAGTTGATGCACATGCTAAAAGGCCATTAAACCTTCATGTATATTTAAGTAGGGGATTAAGACATACTATTGATTACTTGGTAGCCACACTACCTCAAGGGTAATTTAGGCATTCCCCAAATATATGAATTAGGGTTTCATATATGTATAAATACCCCTTATGTTTCATGTAACCCTCCTCTTCTTTAGGCTATCTTCCTCTTAGTTAGTTTTTAGCTTAGAAATAAAAGAGAGCTTCTCTTTTCTTTTCATGACTACTTAGCCATTTCTTTCACGTAAATTTTTTATGCAAGTTTAATACATTGCTCTTTTTACTACCTTTCAAGCAAGTGGTGTAGTTTGATTTTAGTGCAAGTAGATTTGTTTTTCTTTTCATTTTGCTCTCTTTTTCTTCTTGTTTATTCCATGTTGCAAGCTACATTTGTTGATTTGATAACAAATATGAGAGCCTAATCCTTTCAATTTAGAGGTAATAAAGCTCTCTTGAATCATGTAGATGCAACATAATTTTTCATTTATGTCTCTTTTGCGCTTAATGGAAAGTTAGATGTTTGTGTGATTTTGTGTTTAATATGTTGTTTGACAGCTTATGTTGTTCAAAATAAATAGGTTATGCTTAGTCATATGAATCACTAATTACCTCTTCATATACATATGATTATGATAATGGAAGTGGATGTAGAATCAAATTTGATGGTTTATGTTTCTAATTTAGTAGTTAATAAGCCATGCTTAAAATAGATTCTACTTTTAATTTCGTGTCATTTTCATTAAAGTTAGTTAGTGAGTTAGAGGGCGCATTAAAGTTTGATGGTTTAAGTGTGTTAATAATAGTATAATTAGGCCATTCTTATGATAATTGCATCAACTAAACTCACAAATGACTAAAAAAGAGATCCAAATTTCAGTATATTGATTTATGAGATCATGAAAGGGGATTTGCCTCTAAATTGCTCTTTAATATCATATTTTTATTCTCCTTAGTTTTAGTCTGTTTTACTTTTTTTTAGTAAGTTAACAATCCCTCGACTTTGGTTTAATTTGATTAAATAGAAAATTTCAAAATCTAAACAATTCCCTGTGGATCTTGCTGTACTCGCATACGTGCTACAATCTACACCGTGCACTTGCGATATAAATTTAATTCGAAACTTTTCGATGGTTTTCTAAACCGATAGAAATTCCATCGTCAAACAAGATTTTTGGCGCAGTTGCCGGGGATATTAATTTGATTTTGATTTTCCATTCTTCAAATTATTTTTGTTTGATTTTATTGTGTGTTTGTTCTGTGTTTTTTCATTTAAAAAAAATTATTATGTGTTTGTTTGATTTTTGTGTGCATTTGTTTGTGTGCTTGTTTTCTATTTCCTTTTGCATTTGCATATTATTCCAAAAAAAAAGAAATATACAATTTCAAAAACAATTTTTTATTACATTTTCATTTACACATTTTCGTTTACATTATTTTTTTTATTATCTCTTTTGCATACAAAAAAAATATGCACTATGCACATACATCTTCTGGTCTGTCGTTCCCTGTTCACTGTTTGCAGCCTCCTTTTCCACTGTCACAAAAAACTACATCAACCATCACATTCAACTTCCCCTCTCTGCCTGCCTACATAACTTACCACTACCACCAGAGAACACTATTCAACTCCACTTCACCTACATTTCTCATAACCACTGTCATCTCCACTCACAACATTTCGGCTTGCTCCTTCATATAACACCAGCCATTCTATAGTATCATTTGCAAATACCACCACAATTCCAAACAATCACTCCACCATCCACCAATATACACAACAAGCTTCACCAAGCATAGCAACATCACCTGCTCCTCCTCTCTATACACTTCACACCATACCAGACCACCCCTTCACCTCATCATCCCCTTTTCAACATCTCAACCTGCCTCATTAACCCACTGCTTTTGGACCACCACCACATATCAAATATTGTCCACCACTACATACCAATAAAACATCACAAAACAAACACCCTGTCATAGTCACAACAAGACTTGCACAAATTGCCACAAGCACATACCCCATTTAAACGTCATCCCAATCGACCATCGTCAACACAGTGCAACCAACACTATCCTACCGCCTCTTCCAGTTGCCATTCAAAACCTTATCTCACTTCACCCATTAATAAAAATTGACATCAAACACCCTATCTCACCACAATCCATACATTTCTATCAACACTCAATAACCACTTCTATTTTCAAACTGTCAACCCACAACTTGCTTGCCATTAACTGTCAATCTCCTACATTTCTGCACTTGCTTGCCCTTAACATCGACAACTGTCATCAGACTATTTCCCTCTCTACTGCCACTTTTCACTCACATACCCCCACTGGCACTGACCACCATAAATTCTCCTCATAATCATATTTCCACTTCCAATTCAACACAGCATTCACACATAACTCCTACCCATCACACCCTTGAACAATTCTACCAACTGTCTTCCTTCATCTATCTACCCTTCTACTCTAATGAACTGTCAACATATCACTGTTGTATCAAATCTCTACAAACATACCATCTCCACTAGCATCTGTTCAACAATCTCACACTACCATTCATCAAAACCAAACAAACTGCACATCTCGCCATATCCCCAACTTCACTAACAACTTGCTTGCCTTCAACACAAATGAATACATACATGTTGGATAATTTGTCGATGATTCGAGAACGATGAAGATGATAACCATCGTACTTCTGACTTCAAGGATCTAATGCGTTGGTTCTTTTAGATAATAGTTCAACCCAACAGGTACAAATGGGTTATCGAACTATCGACTTCAGGATTCAACGAAGCCTTGAAACAGCGCAATCGGATTGAAAACTTGTACGCTTTTGATCCAACCAAGAACACTTAAATTTGATCTGTGATGATGCGATTTAGTAGAGAATAAAATGAAGAAGAAGAAGAGAATTGATTTGCAACGTCTCTGCGTTTGCAACACCTTACCGGCGTCGCAAACTGTGGTGATAATGTAGTGTTCTACAACACTTTCTGGACGTAGCAGATCTAGAGGAAGATGAAGAAGGTACAAGGAAAAGAGATTTTTCTATGATGGTTCCTGGGCGTCACTATTTATAGTAGTGAGGAAGTGTCCATTCGTCAAGCGTCCCATCCTTTCCAACAGTCCGAAATCGTTGCAAAAATCCCAAATTGTTACAAAAGGTCGCGCCTTTTCGCAATGGTTTAAACCGTTACTAAACGGTCACGTCTCTTCATTCAAATGACCTAACAAAAATATCCGTTCAAATTTTGGATCCGGCCTGCTAAGAAATATTAATTCGTCATTTTAGACCCGAACCTGAACCCAGCCCGATCGGTCGGACGGTTGGACGGGCGGACGGCGGCGACGGCGCATGCATGTGGTGGTGATGCATTACTTCCCTCCTCACATCAAAGCAAAGCTTTGAGTGCCCAAAGGGCCCAACCTTCCTTAGAGAATCCTATATTTAACTAAGTATAATCCCTTATTTTTCAAGATGTGGGACTATATCTCTCTTCTTCCATCTTCTTCCCACTTATTCCCTCTTCAAAAACAAATCCAAACCCAAACCTAATTTAGAAAAATTTTCAACAATTTCCCCCATTTTCAAAATAAATAAAATAGACGGCTGCATCACTAGAGTGACTACCTACGTACCCAAGTGAGATCAAGCCAATGTAGTTCTAAAATCAAGTGTTGCATTATCATGGAAATCAATACATAAATGGTATGTATCTTTTGGATTTGAACCTTCACTTAGTGTAAACCATTCAAAGTTATATCAAGGTCTATGGTGAACATATCTTGAACCGAGTACCCCTAGTGATAGTACTGGAACAGTCACACATACTGATTTTCGTATATAGAGTGTTCTGTATGCTCATCACATTAACGGCCATGTGCTTAAATCCTGAGTTCATGAGTCTACTTCAGAAAGCGGTCTTATTTTCTTATGAAATGGTCTAATTTCCGTACTCTTATAGGTAAGTCTCTTAAGGTGTTTATGCAATGCATATTTTTAAGAAAACTAGACTTATTAAGGATATATTATCCATCCTTTGTTCTTGCAGAATCCAACACTAAATATTATGGGATTATTGATTTAGTGTTCCATAATCATTCTCTTAACTTGTTGGTACCCATTGAACTATGTCTATCCTTTTCAAAACATAAGCCGGGTTTCTGTTAAGGATGATCAACCTTCATTCACAGACCTTAGTCCCATTACCTTTGATTTTATAGAAACCATTACCTTTGGAAGACTCTTTGTGAGTGGGTCAGCCAAGTTTTTCTTTGTTTCTATGTAATCAACGGTTATTACTCCACTTTTGAGTAACTGTCTTATCATTTGATGTCTTAGACTCACATGTCTAGACTTCCCATTATATGTCTTATTGGAGACATTGTATATTGTAGCCTGATTATCACGGTTAATCAAGACCGCTGGAGATGGCTTCTTCCATATTGGGATTTCAATTAATAAATTCTTAAGCCATTCCGCTTTCTTACATGCATCTGCTAATGCAATCAACTCTGACAACATTATTGAGTTAGATATACAGGTCTATTTCTTGGAAACCCAAACCACAGCAACACCTCCTAATGTAAAGATCCATCTAGTCGTAGACTTGGATTTTGATTCTACATTGTTCCAAGTTGCATCACTATATCCTTTTATTACAGAATGATATCCTTTATATGATAAACCATAGGTAACTGTTCCTTTTAAATAAGATAAAACTATGAAAATAGCTTTCCAATGTTCGAAACCTGGATTACTCGTAAATCGACATAACATGCTTATAGCATGTGCTATGTCTGGTCTAGTGCAATGCATAGCATACATAAGACTCCTAATAATACTGGAATACTCAAGTTGAGAAATGGTACGTCCAGTGTTCTTTTCTAATTTAATACTAGGATCTAAAGGAGTAGGTGCTGGTTTGTCATTATAATGACCATATTTTTGAAGGAACTTCTCAATGTAATGAGATTGTGTCAGGAATAACCCCCCCTCTTTCCTAATAATTTTAATTTTAGAATTATGTCAGCTTCTCCTAGACCTTTGACATCAAATTTATAAGATAGAATCTTCTTAGTTTCATTCACACAGGATATATTGGAACCAAATATTAGCATGTCATCAACGATAAACATATTATAACATAATCGTTGTTGCTTGATTTGCTATAAATACATTTATCAGCATCATTAACAATAAATCCAAATAACAATACTATTTTATCAAACTTCTCATGCAATTGCATAGGAGCTTGCTTCAGGCCATAAAGAGACTTTACTAATTTGCAAACTTTCTTTTCTTGACCTGGGGTCTTGAAACCTTCCGATTGTTCCATATAAATCTCTTCTTCTAAATCTCCATTTAGAAACGCAGTCTTTACATCCATTTTATATATGACCAATTTATGAATTGATGCAAGTGCTATTAAACAGCGTATAGAAGATATGCGAGCAACTGGAGCATATGTATCTAAATAATCTACTTCATGTCTTTGCTTATATCCCTTAGCAACTAATCTGGCTTTGAACTTATCAATGGATCCATTTGTACTCAACTTTTTCTTAAATGTCCATTTACATCCTATAGGCTTAGCACCAGGTGGTAAATCAGTTAAAACCAAAGTTTGGTTTAACAATATGAAATTCATTTTATCATTAATAGCTTCTTTCTAGAATATTGAATCTCTGGAACTCATAGCCTCAGAACAAGTTTTAGGGTCATGATCGACGTTCATGACATCTAGTTACATTAAGGACTTCATCCTGACTACCTTCTATAAAATATGTAATGAAGTCAGGACCATAGTCCTTCTCTATTCTTGCTCTTTTACTTCTCCTTTGTTTAGTACTATTATTTGGTACAATTACTTCCTTGTTGTTTTGAGCAGGAGCATAGTCATCATCATTGATATCAATCGTATTAGGTTCTCAACTATATGATCTTAATGGAATCTCAACAGTTTGATTTTCAAAGAATTCTACAACTACGGATTCTATAACTTCTAATGTGTCAAGAATTAGGAACCTATAAGTTATACTATTAAGTGAATTTCCAATGAAAAACACATTTAAATGCCCTATTTCCTAACTTTGGTCGTTCAGGGTCTGGTTTTCTAACATATGCTAAACAACCCCAAACTTTAAGTCTTGTAAGATTAGGTTTCCTATTAAGCCATAATTCATAAGGGGAAACATTATTCTTTTTAAATGGTACTCTATTTAAGATATAACATGCAGAAAACATAGCATCACCCCATATGTTATAAGGTAAGTTTGAACTTATGAGCATGACATTAACCATTTCTACTAAATTTCTATTTTTTCTTTTAGCAACACCATTTTGTTGTGATGTATATGGGGCAGTGAATTGGTGAACTAAACCGCTGTTTTTTACAAAATAACGTGAATTCATTTGAGAAATATTCGCCACTTCGATCTGAATGTAATACTTTTATTTTAACTTCTAATTGTGTTTCGACCTCTTCTTTGTAAATTTTAAATTTATCAAAGGCTTCATCTTTAGTTTTCATTAGATACACATATGCATATCTAGTGTAATCATCAATAAATGCTATACAGTATTGGTTACCACCATAGATGATATGATTTTTTAAGTCACCCACATCACTATATACTAAATCAAGCAAGCCAGTTTTCCTTTCTACAGATTTAAAGGTTTTTCGGTGTATTTTTGCTTGAACACATATTTCACATTTAGAGATAGTATCGAAATCATAATCAAAATTAATTCTAGTTTATGCATAATTTTAAGGGAATAATAATTAACATGTCCTAATCTACCATGCCATAAAGTAAAAATATCAACAATATAAATAGAAGATTTCTCTATTAGATTCAACTTAACCATGACATTACAAGAGTATCCCTGTCCAATGAATTTGCCATTCTTGGATAACACTAACTTATCAGACTCATACACCATCTTGAATCCTTCTTTGTTATGAAGGCATCTAGAGACCAAATTCTTACACATATCTGGTACATAAAATACATTAACTAATGTAAGAACTTTTTCAAAAGTAAATGTAATTTCTATAGTGCCTTTTCCCAAAGCTTTGCTTGGAACCTTATTTGCTCCAGTAACTATGTCGGCTACTTCACTATTTTCTTTGTAAGTCTTAAACAGATTGCGGTCTTTGCAAATGTGAATGGTTGCTCCAGTATCATACCACCAATCATTATCAGTTTCGCTAACGGAGTTCGTCTCTTGCACTACAGCCACAAGTGATTCTTCGACCACATTCATTTTTTGTTGTTTCTTCCGCTGACGGCAGTCTCGGGCGTAGTAGCCGGGCTTGTTACAGTAGTAACAAGCACCTTTCTTTTTGTTGGAATTTTTCTTCTTGAACTGTGTCTCATTCTTAGGCTTTAGCTTTTCAGTAATTTGAACATTACTTGCCTTAGAATGAGACTCGATTTGTGGATTATCATGTAGTTCGCATTTACGTGAGTCGTCTTCAATACTAAAATGACGCTGTAAACCGTTTAATCATAATCCTTCTCCGCATGCTTTAATTTTTTCTTATAATCATTCCAAGAATTTGAAAGTCTTGAAATTATAACTCCAACAACAAAGGATTCAGGGAGATTTATTCCAGCATCTTTAAGTTGATTCACTAATAGTTGAATTTCGCTTACTTGTCCAACTATGGACTTATTTTCAACCATTTTGAAATCCATAAAATTGCAAATGAAGAATTTTTTGTTACTTGCCTCGAATATGTGGTATTTTCTTTCTAGTGCAGCCTAGATCGCCTTTGCAATTTCCAAAGTCCTATGTACATTATAGACAGGAGTAGATAATGCATTCAGAATGTGCCCTCTATATAGAAAATCAACGTTTTTGCACTTTGCACATTTTGCTTTCAATTCATCAGTATCTTTATCAGTTTCCTTTGGTATTTCCTCCAAGTTATCTTCAAGAATATAGAACAATTTGACCGTGATCAAAAATAATTTCATCGTCTCTTGCCAACGAGGGAAGTTTTCACCATCATATCGCTCCAATCGCGTTAAATGCCGATTCATAACTTGAAGAGCACTGAGATTGATTGAACTCGAACCATCCATGGTTGGAATATTATCTAAAAATTGCTGGATAATTTGTCGATGATTCAAAAATGATAAAGATGATAACTGCTTTACTTCTAGCTTCAAGGATCTACTACGTAGATTCCTTTAGACAATAGTTCAACCCAATAGGTATAAACGGGTTATCGAACTATCGACTTCAGGATTCAATAAAGCCTTGGGACAGCGCAATCAAATTGAAAACCTGTATGATTTTGATGTGACCAAGAACACTTAGATTTGGTCTGTGATGATGAAATTTAGTAGAGAATAGAATGAGGAAGAAGAAGAGAATTAATCTGCAACGTTTCTACGTTTGCAACACCTTACGGGCGTCAGAAACTGTGGTGATAATGCAGTGTTCTGCAACACTTTCTGCGCGGCGCAGATTTGAAGGAAGAAGAAGAAGGTACAAAGAAAAGACTTTATTTTTTTGTGATGGTTCCTGGGTGTCACTATTTATAGTAGTGTGGAAGTGTCCATTCGTCAAGCATCACATCCTTTCCAACAGTCTGAAACCGTTACAAACGGTCGCGTATTTTCGCAATGGTTTGAAACTATTACCAAATGGTCGTGTCTTTCATTCAAATGACTTGCCAAAAATATTAGTTCAAATTCTAGATCCGGCCTGTTTACAAAAATTAATTCATCATTTTAGGCCCGAACCTGAACACGGTCCGGTCGGTTGGACGGACTGTGGTGGCAGCGTGCGCTTGTGGTGGTAATGCATAACTTCCCTCATCACATCAAAACAAAGCTTTGGGTGTCCAAAGGGCTCAACCTTCCTTAGAGAATCCTATATTTAATTAAGTATAATCCCTTATTTTCCAAGATGTGGAACTATACCTCTCTTCTTCCATCTTCTTCCCATTTCTTCCCTCTTCAAAAACAAACACAAAACCAAAACTAATTATGAAAATTTCCAACAATACATAATCGAACATCTACAGACTTCCAACACAATCCATTCATCTTCATCCACAAACCATCTTGCTCTGTTCCTCTGCAAGCACCATTCAACTGCAAGCACCATTCATTACCACATCATCCTATCACCACCACTAGTGGCATCTTCAACTCACACTTCACTCCAGTGTGCAACACACTTTCTGTAGAGTCAATAACTCCTCAACCTGATTAAACTCAGTCATCAATCCACACTGCATCAGCACCATACCACAAGCACCTAAAAAAAATTAACCACAACTTTAGTTCAATTCACATATACTCCACCGCATTTTGCATTCCAGAGAAACCTCCATCATACATAAAAAAAAAACCACTGCTGCAACCTCATTACTTTGATATTGCTAACCATTCAAATCAACAGCGATCCCCCCGAACCAACTAACTCAAATCGCTTCAACCAAACGAGCTCCCTGCAATCGAGAACATTATCCAACATTCGCACCTAACCCCAACAATTCGCCACCACCTTAAACTTCATCATCCACTGCAATTCAAACACAGCGCAAACCCCAAATCGCCTACACATCAAATTGAACTGCAACCGACCATCAACCGTCTTAACGAAATCGCCAACATCTTCCCACCTTCTTCTCTCCATAAAATCAATAGCCGCGAATCCTCCCCTATTTCCAAATCGCCTGACACCGCTGCCTCGATCGCACTCTTTTGTAACCCACGAATCGAATCCAAAAAAAAGAGAAAAGCTTTTGTGTGAAAATGAAGTTGACTTGATATTGAGGACTGAAAAACTACAGAAATAAGCTTTCGATTCGATTGTGTGTTTAAAAAAACACTTTGTTTTGTTTAATTAAAATGCGCCTGGTTTTGGTTAATTTTGAAACCTGTTTAAAAAAAAGAAAAAAAATTGTATATATATCTTTGGTTTTGTTTTATGTCTTCTGATTTCAATTGTTTTGACCTTCCTTTTTTTAGCTTCATTTTTTTCCATTTGTCTTAGTTTTTTGTTTGATATATATAAACAATTGTATATATCTTGTTTTTATTTTAGGATGCCAAAGCAGAAAATGAAGAAGAATTGCTTTGCATGCTAAAAAAATCACCGCTTTAAAAAAAAATTGCTAATAATCTACACGCTCTGGTACCGTGCTTTCATTATTTATTTTTATTTGAATTGCATTGTTGGTTGCTTTCGTTTGCATTTATATATAAATAATTTCAAAAATCCAAAAATAAATAAATTCATTTTAGTTGCATTGTAAATTCATTAATTTTTGTTTTGCATTCATCTTATCTTGTTTTATTTTCTAAGGGCAATACACCAATTCACATAAGGTGAGGGATTTCATCACCCTTTCCTTAGCCCACAAATCGTATTTCATCGTAGAATTTAACTAATAATAAAGGTTAGACATTCGAATTAAGGGTGTCGCGAGCTCATGTACAGCTTAATTGTATCTTTACAATTGTTTTCTTTGAACAATTTTATTTCTTGGTGTCTAGGCTAGGGTAGAGTAATTACCATTTATAAATATTACGTTAATTCATAAATATTATAGTGCTTGTTCCTCTAAAGGTACTTAAACCTTCGGCTGCATTGCTATGGTTATTCGTGGTGCACCGATAACCTTTGTCCGTTACCTGACTGGAAAATATTTTTGTTGATTTAAGACAAAGTGTGACTATACAATTTTAGGTTAGGAGCTACTAAGGACAGAAAAATGTAATTAAGTCATTTGCATTCATTTAGTTGCATCAGATCATGCATAGTGAAAAAACAAAAAAGAAATAAAAAATCCAAAAAAAAATTATAAATTTTACTTAACTTTGATTTTAATCCAAAAAAATCCTTTTAAATCTTGTCCTTTAAAAATTTTCAATCAAAAAAAAATTATATTATCTTTTCTGAAAAAAATTGAAAATCCAAAAACAAAACAAAAATCAATTTTTCCTTTTGAAATATAAATTCTTTTTGTAAATATTTTCCTTTATAAAAAACTAAAAACGTTCTTGAAAATGTCTAATTTCCATAATCACTCGAATTTTATGATACTTGTGAAAATCAATATAATCCATATAATTTCACTCAAAATTCTTATGGATATTTCAACAACAACTATTGTTTAAGCGATTCAAATTTTGAACCGCAAAATTTCCAAAACGGTGACCAACCCTCGAATCTCTAAAATAGCATTTCTTCTCTACTTGAAATCTCTACACAACAAAAACAAATGATAAATGATTTGTGTAATTCTTATTTGTGTGATAACTCAAGTCAAAATTTTAAAAATAATCAAAATTTGAATTCACTTCAAAATTCAAATGACTTCGAGTATAGCCCATGCCAATTCAATTTTAAACTCCAAAATGAATTTCAAACTCAAAACGAAAATATGATCCACTTTTCAAATAATTTGTCAATGTGAATAATCCCGATTACGATACGAGTGAAATTTTTGTTCTCAACAAATCCAAATCGAAAATTCTCAAGTCAATAATTATATGTTGATGGACGAAATCTACAACGACCACATGGATTTGTTGTTCAAAACATATATGAAACAACGTAGAAACAAAACCAAATCCCAACATGTGACGAGTCAAATAATAATCCATCTTTTACCTAAATCGACATTTTTCAAGCAACTACTTTTGAAATTTAAAATGAAAATCTTATTGAAGTTGTTGAAAACACGGTAATTGAGTTGGATTTCAATTCTTTTGAGGGCGTGGAACCAAATTTTAAATTCAACCTTCCTTTTCTCGATTTCAAAAATTTAAATACAACAACTTTGGATTTTTAACTTGAGATACGCAATGAAGTTGTTGATAATCCAACAAAGGAAGAGGAATTTAACAAACATGATTTCTTTGGACTTTTGGAAAAGAGTTGTTGAATTCTGAAGGGGAAGATTTAAGTCACCATTTCAATTTTGAAATCAATAATTTTGAATTTTTTTTTAATGATGAGCTTAACTTTCAATTTGGTGAAAATAAACTTGAACTTCAATCAATCGTTTTATCAACCCCGAAAATCATCGAAAAGAAACCTACTCATACGATTTTCAATAAAACGACATATGTGTAGGATCTAGATTAACCCTAGAGGGGGGGGTGAATAGGGTTATAGCAAATTTTCTCGATTTAAACACAGAAACAAACTACAGAAATAAATATGCTGAAAAGTAAATCACACACAAAATTTACCCAGCTTCGACAACCCCTGCCTACTGCTGCATTCCATATTTCTATTAGAATTAAACAGTCTCCCGCTTACAAACACTCTAACAGACTCGCAAACCCTGCTCCCACTCACAAACACTCTAATAGACTCGCAACCCCTGCTCCCTCCTATAGAGTTTTGCAAAATCGCAAACACTTGCTCCCGCCTATAGAGTTTTGCAAACTCGCACACCCTGCTCACTGAACTAATTCTAACTAGACAATCTGACACTACCTACAAACTAGGTGGTGATTTACCATTACTTTGACTCGAAAAGTAAAAACAATAAATAAAAAACAATTAAAAATAAAACCAATAACCAAAAACCCCTTTAATAAAATTAAACCCTAATAATAAACTATAACCCCTTTTTAAAACAAGGCCGACCGATTTGTATTATTCTCTAGCTCGTTCTTTCTTCTTTTGCAATCGAAAAATTGCGGCCGATCCTCTTTTCTCTGGCTTGAAGAAAATGGCGGCCTCTGTTGTATCTCCGTTCGATTATGGTGGCCATTCCTCTTGCAATTCAATTAGGGCTTTCGTCCTTTGAACCAAATTAGGGCTTTTGGAATTTGCGATCTGATTTATCTTTGCTTCTCTGGCGATCGTCTGAGAAAATTTCTTGGTACGTTGTTCGTATTTTTTGGTTTCTCAATTAATTGCTTGAGTTCGATTTTCTGATCGCTTGCCTATGATGATGAACTTGGGTGATGTATTTATATGAATTCGAGACCCTTGAATTTGTTCGTATTCATTTGCGTGACTTCATCACTTTCCTAATTCTTTGATTGCCTGATGCGCACGGCTTTCCTGATATGTTTTCATCTTGATGCGCACGACCTTGATTTTGTAGCGTTCGATTTTCCCTTGTTTGATACGGTAGAAACTTTCCCTTTTTACTTTTCTTTGACTTTTTAAAAGACGTATATTTTCATTGATTTCTGACTTCGTCTTTATTGTGTATTACTTCGTGACTGCCACGGCTTCGGCCATCGTTGTGTTCATCCCTGTGAGCTTCGTCTCTGGCCATTCCTCATATGAATTGATTCATGTTTGATATGCTGGCCTGTACTTGATATTGTTGACTTGAGTTACTTTGATTATCATGTAGCTCATTGTCTTTGTTCCTGTGCATATATGTATATGCCTCTGTTTGACTTTGGTTATGTGACAGTTTGTTGTGTTCAATTATATTGCATTTGCCTGAGTCACTTGTATCCATTCTCGGCCAGGCTTGAGTTTTGCATTGGTTTCACTGGTGCATTCTCACTTTGGTTTCATGATGTACTTGCTGCCTGGATTGTGTACATTTGTGCACTTGATTCAGTAGTTTGCCTCATTTTTACCTGATCATTTGTATACATTGTTTCTTGGCATTGACTTTGGGCTTCACTGAATTTGTTATTGCATTTTGTCTTGATAGTCAAGTTGCACTTTGTTGCACTTGCTCATTTGAGTTGTAGCTTGATAATCATGTCTGCACTCTCTGACCTTTTGTCTGGGTTCACTACTGACCTGTAGTGTTCATCAGTTCATATTGTATTTGAGCATTCTGGTCTTGCTGTAGTGTTCATTTGAGTTGTATCTGCATTGTCATGTTGTATACTCTCTGTATACATACTTGAGTCTTGTTCCATGCATCACTGTATATTCATACTGTTGGCATTCTTCATGTTGTTCAACACATGATGCTTTGTTCTTTATTATTGATACATGTTTGAGCTGACTTGTTTGGTTTGAGATTTGCCTCCATGTGTTTTGCATTTGTTAATTCTGCATTTGTTTCATTGGTATCTTCACTGTGTTGATTTAACCTGTACTTTCTGGTCTTTGTTTGCTTGGTGGCATTTCTTTGTGGTCTGCACTGTGCATATGAACTTGGTCTCTGTAGTTGTAACTGGACATGTTGCTTGAGTCGCTTGCATTGGTGCATTGCCTTACTGAACTTGATTTTCTGGTTGGTGCATTGCCATATAGTACATATGAACTTGGTCTCTGATCCTTTGGTGTTTCTGTGTTCATGCTTGTGACATTCATGTTGCAGCTGGTCTTTGCATCCATTCATGTTGATTTTTGAAATTTCACTTGAGTTGAATCCAGTTTCAAAACTCAGGTTTGACCTTGTGCTCGTAACGTGATTTTAAATATATTGCACGTGAGTTGAACCCGGCTTTTCATTTGGGTTTGACCTGTGCTCACCTGTCCCTGTAGCATTATCAAGTGTACATCGATGTGCACGGCCTTGTGGCATGTACAGTGATACACTGTGCATGTCACATTGTTCGTGTATGATGAATTCAAATGTAAATGATGACGAACAACCCAAATAATCGAGGCAAATCATATTTTCAAAAATCATATTTCATTTTATATTGCAAAAATATTTCTTCTTCAATTTTACTGCGTTAGTGAATATTTTTGCAGATTGCTCAGATGCTGGATTCTAACTGGAATGAAGTCGAAGATAAACTACGAGTGTGAGTGATATGTAGTGAGGAATTTATGTAAACTGAATTGTGATGTATTGTAAACAAAATTGTATATGTATAGTGAGAGCTTGAATTTGTGCTATTCAAAAATGTAATAAATATTTGTTTGAATAAAATTTCTGTTTGAATTCAAATTCTGTGTAACTTATTCTGTTTGAATTCAAATTCTGTGTAATTTATTTTATTCAACAAATATTTATTTAATCTATGAAAAATAAAGTAGTACATTAACAAATACATTTAAATGAATATATATGTTTATTATCATAAACATATAAGCGCATATTCAACAATCTTCCCCTTTTGATGATAACAAACATATATTTAAGATTTTGACCGCGTTAAATGTATTTGATCAATGATATACTCTAATAGCTCCCCTTATTTGAATGCTTCCTCTCTACATGATGCTCCCCCTACATATATGCATAGAAATAAATAAATAAACCTAGATGCAAATGGAAAATTATTTGACCTTTGCTTGATTATATTTGACAAAATCTTAACTTTTCTCTCCCCCTTTTGTTATGAGCAAAAGAATAATAGTGTTAGAGAAAATATAGATAAAGTGATCAATATTAATCCAACATTAAACTAAAATTGAATATAAATATTAAACTTCAATAAAAATCAAACAAAAATCATAACTACCCTTGTTAGGCGCATATTCCACTTTTAGAATGATGGAAATGATGTTCTAATATAAAACCATACAATTGTATCAACTTGTGGTACATTTATATCAGGAATTTGAATATCTACTAATCATGCATAACGGTTAGGACTTTTAAATGAGATAGTAGTATTCCAATTTAATTTTTTTTAAAATGAAATCAAGTATCTTCTAACCACGCATGACCGTGAGGATTTTTAAATGGGATTAGAATCAACTTATCTATTTAATCAATTAATTTTGATATGTGTTCCATACATGCATAACCGTAAGGACTTTTTAATGAGCATGGAAGCACATAATCAAAAATCTAAGTAATTCACCCATGCATAACCGTGAGGACTTTTAAATGAGAGTGAATACTTTGGATATTTTATTTATTTTTACAAAAATGTGAAATGAAAACAAATGATCCCTGATTATAGTACCACATATCGACAAACTATATTTAAGCTTTGATAAACAATGGTCGATAGAAATATGATAGATATAGAAATGGTCATGGAATCTTTACCCAACAAAAAGTTTTATAACTCTTGTTTGAATTTCTAAAGAAATTTTCCAAATATACTCTCTTGAGTAATGTATATTAAATATCAACAATTATCCCCTTTTCAATCACTATTTATCTTTTTGATAATTAGTAGGGAGTCGGATTAGTCAAAATTTGTCATTTAAAATCAAATAAAAATGATTAATCTGAAAATATGGTCAACAATGATTTTCTCGAAGGGGTTATATGAGAAAAAATTTCTGCTAATTGAAAATTATTTGTAATGAAAAGTATGCAGATATTTTCTTTGAAAAACGATGCAGTTACTAAATGTCTCAAAAATCACGTTCAACTAGTAATTTTTCTATCAACTAGATTACCAGTGTAATCTGCATCTGAATTTACCTTTTACTTCAAAACATCACTAACTAGATTTGATAGACCAGATCATGAAGTGTGCATGAAGACTCACAAATTTTTACAGCATTCTTGGATTTGAATTGAAGTCGTGTAAATAATCAGAAACTGTGAATATAGGGTTAGCCGAATTATAACCAAATGCATTATCATCCAACAAAACACTATTTTTAATCCAAACGTATATGTATGATGTAATTCAAAGAATAGTGATTTTGGCATAAATATAATTGGCCAACTATGTCGAACAAGTCAGAATCAAAAAATCATCTCTTTACACCATCTCAATATTGGCTGATTTCATTCAGAATACGGTGCAGATTATCACATTTCATATACCTTCACATGTTTTACCATTACGATAATTTTTCGTGGTTGCCCATTGTGATTCTGTCACCTTTGTATTAGGCTAAGGAACTTTGCTTTATTGCCCGTTGTGTTTCTGGAACAGCCAAAATCCAGAGAACACTGTTGTTGTTCCTTAGCCTGCCACCATACCTACACGATGAAAGATTTTTGTGACCTATTTGTTTTTATAGGTCCATGATTGTTAGTGGCAGAAGCATTGTGAATAAACAATCCCTTTGGAACCCAAACTTGTTTTGTCATTTCATTCCTGTTCCAATAGACATGAAATTTGTTTGTAGAATTCTTAGGAACCCAAACTTGTATAAATTTTGTGTTCTTGTTCCTATGACTACAATTTTCAACACGATGTTCAATTATTTCACATCTATCAAAGACACTCTTACCTTTTGCATTATCCTCAACTTGTGGTTTTCCAAAGTCTAGTCCTTTTCTGTTGTTAGCAAAAATTTGATTTCCCAATAACGTGTTGAAAGATTTTTCGATTCTTGAAAAGTTATTCAGAGATTTCTCAAGATTTTGGACTTTGGTTTTTAGTGTTGTGTTTTCAGTTACAAGTGAGGTGCATCTATTTATAAAATCCTTTTTCCTAGCGTCAATGATTTCCTCAAGACTCAAGTTTTCTTTTTCAAGATTCTCAAAGCTATTCTTAAGTCTTGATAATTCTGAATCTAAAATTTTACATTATTTACGTTCTAGGTTTTGAATATTTTCAAATTCAGTTTCTAACCTAAAATTTTCATGAGCAAGTTCTCTCCTATTAGATTTTAGTTTTTCAATTTTAGATTCAAGAGTATCAACTTCTTTAGTAAGATCAAGACACATAAAAACAAGTTCTTTATAAGAATAGTCACCTCCCTCACTAGATTCCTCTGAGCTTGCTTCTGAATCTGATTTTTCCACAAGACACAAGTTAGCCTCCTCTGAGCTACTATTCGAAACTTCCTCTCCTTCTTCATCATCCCAAGTCGCTGCAAATGCCTTCTTCTTCTTTTTCTTTCCTTTGTTGTTTTTGAGAAGTGGGCATTGTTGTTTGAAGTGGCCAGGCTTGTTGAAATTAAAGCACGTCGATTCATTATCGGAATTGTCAGAATCTTTTGATCTATTACCATTTGTTTTCTTCTTGCGTGGCTTGAATCTTGAGCATTTTCTAAGATTATTGACAGCCATTGCAAGCTCTTCAATTGGATCTTCTTCTTCTTCATCGCTCTCTTCTTTGTCCATCACAAAGTTCTCGTATTCATTGCTGAATAAGGCTAGACGAGACTCCTTGACTTGAGAAGTTCCTTCATGTGTCACCTCCAAGGTATGCCAAAATTCCTGTGCAGTTTTACAATGAGAAATTCTATTAAATTCATTCTTATCAAGAGCACAGATCAAAGCATTCATGGCTTTAGCATTTGTAGTTTTTAATTTCTTATCGTTAGCATCCCACTTATCCTTAGGTTTAGGAATCTCAGTATCACCCAAAGTTATAGTGGGAGATTTATAGCCAGTTTCAATAATGTCCCAAACATCATAATCAACAGAACTAAGATAAATACTCATCCTAACTTTCCAATAAGCATAATCATTCCCATTAAACATAGGTGGCCTAGCAATAGATTGCCCCTCAGAAAAAGCATTATTTGATGAATTCATGACTCTAGAGTTAAAGAAAAAATACCGTGCTCTGATACCACTTGTAGGATCTAGATTAACCCTAGAGGGGGGGGGGTGAATAGGGTTAAAGCAAATTTTCTCGATTTAAACACAGAAACAAACTGCAGAAATAGATATGCTGAAAAGTAAATCACACACAAAATTTACCCAACTTCGGCAACCCCTGCCTACTGCTGCATTCCAGATTTCTATTAGAATTAAACAGTCTCCCGCTTACAAACACTCTAACAGACTCGCAAACCCTGCTCCCGCTCACAAACACTCTAATATACTCGCAACCCATGCTCTTGCCTATATAGTTTTGCAAACTCGCAAACCCTTGCTCCCGCCTATAGAGTTTTGCAAACTCGCATACCCTGCTCGCTGAACTAATTCTAACTAGACAATCTGACACTACCTACAACCTAGATGGTGATTTACCAATACTTTGACTCGAAAAGTAAAAACAACAAATAAAAAACAATTAAAAATAAAACTAATAACCAAAAAACCCCTTTAATAAAATTAAACCCTAATAATAAACTATAACACCTTTTTAAAACAAGGCCGGCCCATTTGTATTATTCTCTAGCCCGTTCTTTCTTCTTTTGCAATTGAAAATTTGCGGCCGATCCTCTTTTCTATAGCTTGAAGAAAATGGCGGCCTCTGTTGTATCTTCGTTCGATTATGGTGGCTGTTCCTATTGCAATTCAATTAGGGCTTTCGTCCTTTGAACCAAATTAGGGCTTTTGGAATTTGCGATCTGATTTATATCTGGTTGATGATCTTTGCTTCTCTGGCGATCGTCTGAGAAAATTTCTTGGTACATTATTTGTATTTTTTGGTTTCTCAATTGATTGCTTGAGTTCGGTTTTCTGATCGCTTGCCTATGATGATGAACTTGGGTGATGTATTTATATGAATTCGAGACCCTTGAATTTGTTCGTATTCATTTGCGTGACTTCATCACTTTCCTAATTCTTTGATTGCCTGATGTGCACGGCTTTATGATATGTTTTCAACTTGATGCGCACGGCCTTGATTTTGTAGCGTTCGATTTTCCCTTGTTTGATACGGTAGAAACTTTCCCATTTTACTTTGCTTTGACTTTTTCAATGACGTATATTTTCTTTGAATTTTGACTTCGGCTTTAGTGTGCATTACTTCGTGACTGCCACGGTTTCGGCCATCATTGTGTTCATCCCTGTGAGCTTCGTCTCTGGCCATTCCTCATATGAATTGATTCATATTGATATGCTGGCTTGTACTTGATATTGTTGACTTGAGTTACTTTGATTATCATGTAGCTCACTGTCTTTGCTCCTGTGCATATATGTATATGCCTCTGTTTGACTTTGGTTATGTGACAGTTTGCTGTGTTCAATTATATTGCATTTGCCTTATATCCATTCTCGGCCAGGCTTGAGTTTTGCATTGGTTTCACTGGTGCATTCTCACTTTGGTTTGATGATGTACTTGCTGCCTGGATTGTGTACATTTGTGTACTTGATTCAGTAGTTTGCTTCATTTTGACCTGATCATTTGTATACATTGTTTCTCGGCATTGACTTTGGGCTTCACTGAATTTGTTATTGCATTTTGTATTGATAATCAAGTTGCACTTTGTTGCACTTGCTCATTTGAGTTGTAGCTTGATAATCATGTCTGCACTCTCTGAACTTTTGTCTGGGTTCACTACTGACCTGTAGTGTTCATCAGTTCATATTGTATTTGAGCATTCTGGTCTTGTTGTAGTGTTCATTTGAGTTGTATATGCATTGTCATGTTGTATACTCTCTGTATACATACTTGAGTCTTGTTCCATGCGTCACTGTATATTCATACTGTTGGCATTCTTCATGTTGTTCAACACATGATGCTTTGTTCTTTGTTATTGATACATGTTTGAGCTGACTTGTTTGGTTTGAGCTTTGCCTCCATGTGTTTTGCATTTGTTAATTCTGCATTTGTTTCATTGGTATCTTCACTGTGTTGATTTAACCTGTACTTTCTGGTCTTTGTTTGCTTGGTGGCATTTCTTTGTGGTCTGCACTGTGCATATGAACTTGGTCTCTGTAGTTGTAACTGGACATGTTGCTTGAGTCGCTTGCATTGGTGCATTGCCTTACTGAACTTGATTTTCTGGTTGGTGCATTGCCATATAGTACATATGAACTTGGTCTCTGATCCTTTGGTGTTTATGTGTTCATGCTTGTGACATTCAATATGTTTTTCCAAATCAACGTACAACTTTGAAATCTTTTACAATTTGGTTTTGTGAGCATAAACTGTGTCACGTATACTTGACGAGACAAATGAATCAGTCTTTGGAAGACCGTTTCATTTACCCTTTAATGATATACTTTCTAAAGTCTTGTAAATAATAATCTTTTTTCATGTAAATATAGGTTTTGTTTTTATTTTTCTCCTTCCCGTTGGGTTGACAGTGGGGACACAGTCAAAATCAAGTATTGGGGAGTTTCATCTTCATTTTTATTTTTCATGATTTATTTTTACATTTTCTTTCCAAAACTTAGAAAAAAACACAAAAATCTCAAAAAAACATAAAAACCAATTTTTTTTAAGCATTTTTGATTTATTTTTAAACAAACACTGTAGGATAAATATATAGCTTTGGTTAATTAATTTGAAATTTTTGAAAATTTATTTGTCTTAACCAAAATAAAAATAAAGTTTGATTACAAATGATGATAGTTTGACTAGTATATAGGAAGATTGTAACGACCCGTTAAGTTCGACCATTTAAAATTGTTTGTTTAATAGGATTTTGTAATTTATTTTAGTTGAAAGAATAAAGGTGGTAGATAAGTATTAAAATGAAGGCTAGAATAAATTATATAGAAGTGACTTAGAAACCTATTTAAAGACATTTGAATAAAATTCAAATGAATTAAGTAGAGAAAGAAAGAAAAATTCTTACCTGTACATAAAATTTAATATGGGAATATTAAACCAATTTAATGCAATAAAAGATTGTGAACGATAAATTGAATAGATTAAGAAACCCTGTTATTGCAAGTCAATAAATTTGTAAACCCTAATGAACATCTCAAAATTTATAAATTTATTGAAATTTAAGACATAGCATAAGCGTAGAACTATAGGTATGATGACAAACTTTTATAAATTGTCTAATTAAGGGTCAGCAAATTTATTTGGAAATCAAACTCAATTAAGGGTAAGTAATTATGATGGATTGATGGCATAAACGTTACTAATTTTTATCATAGTAACGGAAGTGCAGATGGAAGGCAACTGTAGAAATTTAAGTACGTATTAACAATTGAAAGGGACTGTCGATTGAGTGGAGTACTTTAGGTTGTCTTACTAAATTTAGAATTTAACATAAGACAAATAGAAATAAATCAATAAACGTATAGATTTTAAGTTTATTATGATGAATTATTTTAGTGATATGACTTAGAATAAATGAAATAATTTGGGTTAATTGGTATTTAATGGAATTAAAGGTTGCAATATTCATAGGTAAGGATTTAGATGAAATAGATTGATGTATGAAAAATTTAATTTGATAAATGGCAATTAATTCCTTTAATTTGTGCAATTAATGTATGTTTAATTGATAACGATAAAAAGTTGATTTTTTTCAGTGTAACCAACGTAAAATATTATCATAGCATGATACTTGGTTTGAATAGAAGGATTTGATTTAATGTGAAAATTTTTGTTCTAAGTATTGAATAAAATTGGGAATCAAATTTTTTTTTTATGATAATAACGTTAGTATTGGTTAATAAATAGATTTCAATGCAGTAACCAAATAAATGGAATAAGATGAGTATATATTGCATAGAAATGAAATGATAAATTATTGATGTAATGGAAGATATAACCATGTCAATTATGCATATAAGGTAATAAGGTAATGAAACCGAGGTAAATTAATTAATTGAGACTTTAAGTAAAATTAACGTGTGGAATTGACCAAGGTTCAATAAAATGAGAATTTGATTGGTTATATTTATTGGTTGAGAAATGTAAATGTGTATTTGGGGAATAAATTTAGTCAGACTTAAGTATTGAATTTAATTAATTAATATATATGATAAATGATGATTAAATAAAAACCCAATACTCTATATATATGTATAATATTTGAGTGAAAATAATAATACACTTATAAATGTGGAATTAAGAGTTTACAACAACTATTTTAAGTAAAGAAATTGTTCATTCAAGTAAATTTGAAACATCGCAATAGGTGTAGATTAAGTGTTGCGTTAAATAAATTATAAAGGAATAAATTTATAGAAACGTAGGAACGGAAGAATGAACATTATAGTAACGTAAAACGTATTGTAGGATAATAATTAAGTATAGGCTTGTAAATTAGATGTATGACAATAAATTTTGTACGTAAATCTTTCTATTAGTTGATAAGTCTTATTTTGATCAATTTAAAGGAATACACTAAATTTTGTAGTTAGTACGGAATATTGATGAGTGAATGAATAAGATGAAACAAAGGTGGAATGTATTAGTTGAGGTTTTAAGTTATTTATGTGATAAGTTACCAAAATTATAATTTTATCTAAATACAGTAATTTATGCAAACAAAAGATGAACATTTTGAAATATTACCACAGTGATATATAAAAGAAACGTTAACTATGTAGTTGGAGAATAATTGATATATTTTGAGTTGGATAATAGAAATCAAGTTATTTATATAATTAGATTTAAGATGAGAGTATAAGTATATGATTAAATAATTGGGTTTTGCGAATAAAATTTATAATTCCCAAATAATAAGAAAACGCAGAGGTTAACACTGCGAAATTTATATACTTATAAATTTTAATTCACATCCAAGCTTGCTAAATTATTTGGAATTGATTGGATTATATAAGTAATGAAATTTGGCCAATATTTAAAGTTGAAAGAAAATTTGGATTTTATGATTTATTTTAATTTATTTAATAAATATTAAAAATAGCCATTTTTGTCACGGACTCGGATTTCGACGAAACTAGTTTCATCGGATCCGTAACGGTGAATTATAATAATGTTTCAAGTTTCGTTGCGATCGGACTTGTCGTTTGATCGTACGGACTCGAAACGCCTTGAAATTTACGCATTTTGAAATCAATTTGAAATTTTTATTTTTTTAGCATAACTTCTTCATACGATCGAATTTGGTCGCGAAACTTTTTCCATCGCGTTCAGAATATTTTGAAACACCTATTTGGATATATAGTTTTAACAAATTCGACTCCGGAGGCAGAACGGGCTTTTTGGGCCAACTATCGTTTAGCACGTTCGTTATCCGTACCCACCTAGCCTTCTTTTATCTGTCTATATATTTGCGATTATAAACCCTAGCCACTCCTTATTTTCATTTTTCTATACGTACATCTCCTTCTCAACTCCTCATTCCAATGGCAGAAAACCTAATTCCCAAATTCCAAAATTTTATTTCAAAAAAAAAAAAAAAAAAAAAAAAAAAAAAATTTTGTGGATCTGCAGCAGCTTCTGGTCGCGCTTCGGGTTTCAGAGGAGAAAACCCTAGAGCAACTTCGGGTCAGGAAGAAAATGACTCGGGTCGCTCCGGGTCGTTTTGGCGAAAACTCCAAGCAAGCATCGGGGAAATGAGGCGGCGCCCCGAAGTCGAACCCGAAGTTGACCCAGGACCAGAATTTTTCATTTTTCAAATTTTCATAACTTTTGCATACGAGCTCGGATTCACGCGCGGTTTGTTTTGCTGGGATCGTATCGGAATTTCTGACGTTTTGGCACTGGTTTGGATGAATTTGGAGACTGTCCAATTTTTGGGTTTAAATTGGATTTGAATTCAATTTAAATTCAAAAGGTGAGTGTTTTAACCCACTCACAACTACTAGAAGCTTTTATGTTTGTTAAATAAATTTTAGAAATGAATAGAAATTTATTTATGAGCTTTTGGCATGTTATTTCATTCATATCTGTTGAATTGCATTTTATTGAATGTAACTGTTAATTTAATTGATTTATTGCGTGTTAATTGGCTGTTAGAAATTTTTGGTTGCATATGAACTGCTAGTTAACAGTTATGTCAATTATCACTGAATATAAATTGTTAGATTAATAGTTGAAAAATTTAATTTGAATAAACTGCCAGTTATCACCTGTTATATATGATCATATATATAATTGTTATTGATTGATATTGCTTGATGTTTGTGATTGGATGATGGATGTGTTATTGAAGGGATGTTTTATTTGATATCATTAAACTGCAAGTTAGTATGCATTTTTCATTTCATTCGGGATTGCGGTTTGAAATGATATACAACCGCAGTTTTATTTTTTTAATTGCGGATTGAAATGATAAATATCCGTATCACTTGACCATAGAATAGAAAACTATATACAGACACCGTGGTCTATATATAACTATTTTTAATGTGATTTCTATGGTTTGGATGGAATACGGTTTATAAAAATCTTAAATTTTATACTGAATAAATGTTTTCTTCCATAGTTATATGCATATGAAGTTGAAATTTTGAAATTAAAAGGTGAATAAATTTCTTTATTAAAAATGGAAGAAAATTAAGAAAATGGAGTTTGATGATTATATCCTATGTTTAAATATTAAGTTGGAAATTTTAAAGATATGATATTTATAATTGGATTTTTTTTCCCAAAATATTTTGAAATGAATATTCTAGTAAAAATTGAATTTGGAAATATATATATATATATATATATATATATATTACTAGAAATTGAAGTCTTATTAATTATGGATTTTATGTGAATGGTCAAGATTAATTAATAGAATATTGATTTTTGAAAGGATAAAAATCCAACTTTAGTTGAAATATTAATGCTCCAAAATGGATATAAATATATATAAAATTGAAATGGTTTTGCGACTTGAAGTAATATTTTGGATTTTGGTTTAACTTTAAAAGAAGAAATATTTGGAAAGCCATGTAATTTATTTCTTTATAAAGCAACAGTAAAGTTAAACTTTTTTTTTATTCGCATACCGTGAATATCCAAACCATTTAGTTTTGAAAATAATGGTTTTAAAATGCTATGGATTTTCGAAGAATTATGTTGAAAGTTACAAACAGAATATTGGTTACATGGGATATTAAATAATAAAAAGTGACATAATTTTTTGGAAAGGAATAATTTTATTTGGGATAAACGATATCATATTGTTTTGGGTTTTAAAAGAAGAAATGATATCGTAATATTACGGTTTGAAATGGATTATATTCTGGTTTTAAAAGTATAAACTATTTTTAAATGACCGCGGTGTTATAATAACGATTGGTTGGCAAAGAGACCGGGATCGGATATGGACATACTCTCTGTCGATACCGAAAACCACTTTGACTAACCGTGTACGCGGTGGAGATTCCAGAATGAAGTAGGTGGTGGCGACGTTTCCTGTAAGGTAAATACGTGGACCCAACTCCCGTGAGTTGGCATAAGGTGGCTAAAACAGGAGCGATTCTCAGGCCAATGAGGTCATTCCTCTGATCGGACGCTCCTCTTCGATATTATAATTTGACTTGGATTTGATTCAGTGGCCACTTCTATATTTTGATTTTGGGGAGTTAGTCCGAGGTGGGCGGTAACTGCGGCTACGCGTTTCCACCAGCCTGGATAGCAATTGGTATATCTACCCTGGCATTGCCTAGTTGTGCCGTGTCACCTACCATATCGCGCCTTGTACGAGTTTGGTTTTCTCCCGTAGCCCGTGTGGTATCCTCTAGTGGCTTCCCGATCAGGAGGGGCTATGATATTGGACGGACTACTGGGACTATTACGTGTTAAGGTGGAAAATGTAAAGCCTTAACGCTATTTAAAAGTAAGTTTATTTTATAAATAGACACTATTATAATAGCGCAATATACTACATAGTAAATAGTTTAACGGATCCTTAGGAGATGTAAATCCCGAACATCTCTTGAGTTACTGTACTCATATTTATATTCTGTTTATTTAACTCACATAAGATATTCTAGTCTGACTCGGGTGTTTTTGTCTATTCAAATTCGCTCGGGTCAGTCCGAGCATTTCAGGATAGCAGATTTTAGCTTTGGAGGACGAAGACGAAGAATAAGTATTATGTTATATATAGTATTACACCACACTCTTTCTATTCCGCTGCATTGCTTGTATTGGTATGTGTAACTCTGATATTTATTGTAAAAGAAGAATCAAGCTTTTGTAAACTGTTTATGAACTGTATATTTGTTATTATATTTTATCCTTCCGCTGTGAGATTCTGTTTTTGTTTTATTTCTTCTCTGTTTTTCTTATTTACCCCATAACAATCCGCCCTTGCGTATGCTTTGAATTGGCACGTGTGTCGGTTTAAAGTGTGCAAAAAGGCGGGATGTTACAGTTGGTATCAGAGCTTTGGTTTAGCGATAAACCTTGGCTTTGTGGGGTTTGACTCTTTGTTAATAGGGTAGAAATATCCTATGGGAGTCGCTGAGTGTATATATAAGAGAGAGCGTACTTGTTAGTATTAATAAAAAGATTTTAATATTGTGTTAATCTGTTCCGCTTTGTATTTATAAATTCTGGTTGATGCATGGGACGCTATGTCATCAATAGGGATTTCTAAACACTTAATAGGACAGACCGACATAATATTTGTTTTTAATATAGGTGAATGAAATAATTTGCCTATTATATTTCTATATATAAAAATAGTTTTATAAAGATATATATATATTTGGTTGCTATAGATTGGATGTTAGGCAATAAAAATATTTATAATAACTGAAGCTAAGTGAAATTATAATAAACCAAATTTGGAGATTTAGAACTTAAGTCCGGGATTTTTGAAAATTTGCTTTCAAAGAATTTGTGAAATTTATTGATTTGGTTTATAAGTATTTTCTTATATAAATATTTCGTATAAATTGGAAGAATTGTTTTAAAGAAGATTTTGGAAAAGAATTAAATTCTGTACTTTCCTCTCTGTCGCTGGAAAATAAATTCGGTGATGACGGCCGCATCATCGACTTTCATTTTCGAGTTTCGAAGGGGAAAGGCCACTGTAGTAAATTCTACTGCAGATTTATTTTTGAAATTTTCTAAAAATTTTCTTTTATTGTTCTAAATATAATTAGAGATATAAAAGTTGTAAGAACTTATTTATCTATTATTTTGAAATAGATTAAAATTTGACCCGGTATTTAATTCTAAATTTTTCCGTTAATTAATTGTTTAAACTTTGTTAGTGAAATATTAAGTAAGAAAGTTAATGCTAGGGATAAGGGAAGTAAAAGTTTTTAACTGATAAATAATGGAAAAGATTTATTGAAGAATGAATGAATTGAAACCTCTAATTGAAATAAGAGAATAACTGCAAAGCTATAAAGAGGAATTTGCATACATATGAGACAAAGGGTAATACGAATAAACATTAAATTTAATTAAAAGAATGGAGATTAAACTTGTATAAGTTCAATTGCAATTTCCTTAACATAAATAACTTACCCAAATATAAAAGTTGAAGTGTTAAATGAGAAACTGGAATTGAATATTTTACAAGTAGGAATTTAGGAAAAATGAAGTATTCAATAAATTACTGTTATAATAAGAATTTATTGGTATAAACTTAAGTGATAATTGAAATTTTACCCAAATTAAAGGTGAGTATTATTAATAGGTGATTTTAACTTAAGTAAATAAAATGAAATTCTTTAATAAATAAAGATTGATGTGTACGGTTATAAACTTAAGTATGTTTTAAAATGCTACTAGTAATATAATAAAAAGTAGGTAATATAAATAAATGTCTGTAAACCCTAGATAATGAATTAATAAGATCCTTTATTTATAAAAATGGAGGTTTTAAGGTTAATAATTTAAGTGTAAGTAGAGGGTTACTGTAATTAAATATAATAAAACGTAAACATTAAATAAAGGAATGAAATTAAGGGTAAGTTGAAATTGTAATTTATAAAACGAATATATATTTATTGAACCATTAATAAATAAAAAGGAATTGAGAAGAAACTTGTAAATTTTCACTTGCATTCTTAAACATACATAACTTACCATATAATAAAAGTTGCAATGTTAGTAAGAAAATGTAAGGGGAAATCTTACAAGTGAAGCTTGAGGTAATTAAGGTATTCAATAAATTTGCTGTTATAAATGAGAATTAATTGTATAAACTTAAGTTAAATTGGAAATTTTACTATATAAGAAAGGGTAAGTAGTATAAATAGATGATATAAACCTTAGTCAATAAATTGGAATACAATATAATGAATTTTGTAACAAATGGAAAATGAAAATTGTAAGAAACAAAGAAATCCCTCCATAAATGAAAGAAAGAAAATAAAACCACTGAAGCATGAAATAAATGTATAATAAGCTATTGTGGTGTTGATTTGAATTGTTTGGTTGATGTATGGTTGTTGGGTAAGGAATTTTGGAGTTGTTGGAGGAACAATAATCTATCTCTATTCCATCTAAGACTGTTGAGTAACGGATGCACTTGATAGTTATTTCTCACTCCGTAAAATTTCATAATTTGAACCCGAACAACTAACGGTTGTTGATTGAATGATTGTGGTTTGTGGTGTGTGCCGTTTGTTAAAATGTATGGTTGTTGCATTTGATTTGGATATGAATGATTGAATCTACCCAAACATTTCACTGTAATATAGATATTTAACTTTTAGATTTTATAAGTGAATACAGGGGTTGGAAGCAACTGCTACTGCTTTTGGTTCCAAAATAATAAGCGTATTGCCCGACAAATAGGTACGTTTCCGGATTACGTATAAAGCGCTATTTTATATATTTTCCCGTGTTGGGATATTTTATTTTGGATAATATATGTAATATATTTGTATATTTGGATATTATATTTTCTCCAGAGTCCCTCCGTACAAAGGAGACTCTGCCAAAAATTTTCGTAAATTTTGGACTTAGAATTTGGTTAAAGATATTTTTCCAACTTTAATAGTTCAAGTATTAAAAGACATAATGATTATAAAACAAGTGTATTTCATTAAAGGAAATTAATTTAGTAAATTATTGTTATAAGTTAATATTTGAAATTAGATATACTGTTTTATTCTTCCTTCTCCCTTCCTTTCCCTTTTCGGGGACGAAAAGTTTTGAGTGGGGGAGAGTGTAACGACCCGTTAAGTTCGACCATTTAAAATTGTTTGTTTAATAGGATTTTGTAATTTATTTTAGTTGAAAGAATAAAGGTGGTAGATAAGTATTAAAATGAAGGCTAGAATAAATTATATAGAAGTGACTTAGAAACCTATTTAAAGACATTTGAATAAAATTCAAATGAATTAAGTAGAGAAAGAAAGAAAAATTCTTACCTGTACATAAAATTTAATATGGGAATATTAAACCAATTTAATGCAATAAAAGATTGTGAACGATAAATTGAATAGATTAAGAAACCCTGTTATTGCAAGTCAATAAATTTGTAAACCCTAATGAACATCTCAAAATTTATAAATTTATTGAAATTTAAGACATAGCATAAGCGTAGAACTATAGGTATGATGACAAACTTTTATAAATTGTCTAATTAAGGGTCAGCAAATTTATTTGGAAATCAAACTCAATTAAGGGTAAGTAATTATGATGGATTGATGGCATAAACGTTACTAATTTTTATCATAGTAACGGAAGTGCAGATGGAAGGCAACTGTAGAAATTTAAGTACGTATTAACAATTGAAAGGGACTGTCGATTGAGTGGAGTACTTTAGGTTGTCTTACTAAATTTAGAATTTAACATAAGACAAATAGAAATAAATCAATAAACGTATAGATTTTAAGTTTATTATGATGAATTATTTTAGTGATATGACTTAGAATAAATGAAATAATTTGGGTTAATTGGTATTTAATGGAATTAAAGGTTGCAATATTCATAGGTAAGGATTTAGATGAAATAGATTGATGTATGAAAAATTTAATTTGATAAATGGCAATTAATTCCTTTAATTTGTGCAATTAATGTATGTTTAATTGATAACGATAGAAAGTTGATTTTTTTCAGTGTAACCAACGTAAAATATTATCATAGCATGATACTTGGTTTGAATAGAAGGATTTGATTTAATGTGAAAATTTTTGTTCTAAGTATTGAATAAAATTGGGAATCAAATTTTTTTTTTATGATAATAACGTTAGTATTGGTTAATAAATAGATTTCAATGCAGTAACCAAATAAATGGAATAAGATGAGTATATATTGCATAGAAATGAAATGATAAATTATTGATGTAATGGAAGATATAACCATGTCAATTATGCATATAAGGTAATAAGGTAATGAAACCGAGGTAAATTAATTAATTGAGACTTTAAGTAAAATTAACGTGTGGAATTGACCAAGGTTCAATAAAATGAGAATTTGATTGGTTATATTTATTGGTTGAGAAATGTAAATGTGTATTTGGGGAATAAATTTAGTCAGACTTAAGTATTGAATTTAATTAATTAATATATATGATAAATGATGATTAAATAAAAACCCAATACTCTATATATATGTATAATATTTGAGTGAAAATAATAATACACTTATAAATGTGGAATTAAGAGTTTACAACAACTATTTTAAGTAAAGAAATTGTTCATTCAAGTAAATTTGAAACATCGCAATAGGTGTAGATTAAGTGTTGCGTTAAATAAATTATAAAGGAATAAATTTATAGAAACGTAGGAACGGAAGAATGAACATTATAGTAACGTAAAACGTATTGTAGGATAATAATTAAGTATAGGCTTGTAAATTAGATGTATGACAATAAATTTTGTACGTAAATCTTTCTATTAGTTGATAAGTCTTATTTTGATCAATTTAAAGGAATACACTAAATTTTGTAGTTAGTACGGAATATTGATGAGTGAATGAATAAGATGAAACAAAGGTGGAATGTATTAGTTGAGGTTTTAAGTTATTTATGTGATAAGTTACCAAAATTATAATTTTATCTAAATACAGTAATTTATGCAAACAAAAGATGAACATTTTGAAATATTACCACAGTGATATATAAAAGAAACGTTAACTATGTAGTTGGAGAATAATTGATATATTTTGAGTTGGATAATAGAAATCAAGTTATTTATATAATTAGATTTAAGATGAGAGTATAAGTATATGATTAAATAATTGGGTTTTGCGAATAAAATTTATAATTCCCAAATAATAAGAAAACGCAGAGGTTAACACTGCGAAATTTATATACTTATAAATTTTAATTCACATCCAAGCTTGCTAAATTATTTGGAATTGATTGGATTATATAAGTAATGAAATTTGGCCAATATTTAAAGTTGAAAGAAAATTTGGATTTTATGATTTATTTTAATTTATTTAATAAATATTAAAAATAGCCATTTTTGTCACGGACTCGGATTTCGACGAAACTAGTTTCATCGGATCCGTAACGGTGAATTATAATAATGTTTCAAGTTTCGTTGCGATCGGACTTGTCGTTTGATCGTACGGACTCGAAACGCCTTGAAATTTACGCATTTTGAAATCAATTTGAAATTTTTATTTTTTTAGCATAACTTCTTCATACGATCGAATTTGGTCGCGAAACTTTTTCCATCGCGTTCAGAATATTTTGAAACACCTATTTGGATATATAGTTTTAACAAATTCGACTCCGGAGGCAGAACGGGCTTTTTGGGCCAACTATCGTTTAGCACGTTCGTTATCCGTACCCACCTAGCCTTCTTTTATCTGTCTATATATTTGCGATTATAAACCCTAGCCACTCCTTATTTTCATTTTTCTATACGTACATCTCCTTCTCAACTCCTCATTCCAATGGCAGAAAACCTAATTCCCAAATTCCAAAATTTTATTTCAAAAAAAAAAAAAAAAAAAAAAAAAATTTTGTGGATCTGCAGCAGCTTCTGGTCGCGCTTCGGATTTCAGAGGAGAAAACCCTAGAGCAACTTCGGGTCAGGAAGAAAATGACTCGGGTCGCTCCGGGTCGTTTTGGCGAAAACTCCAAGCAAGCATCGGGGAAATGAGGCGGCGCCCCGAAGTCGAACCCGAAGTTGACCCAGGACCAGAATTTTTCATTTTTCAAATTTTCATAACTTTTGCATACGAGCTCGGATTCACGCGCGGTTTGTTTTGCTGGGATCGTATCGGAATTTCTGACGTTTTGGCACTGGTTTGGATGAATTTGGAGACTGTCCAATTTTTGGGTTTAAATTGGATTTGAATTCAATTTAAATTCAAAAGGTGAGTGTTTTAACCCACTCACAACTACTAGAAGCTTTTATGTTTGTTAAATAAATTTTAGAAATGAATAGAAATTTATTTATGAGCTTTTGGCATGTTATTTCATTCATATCTGTTGAATTGCATTTTATTGAATGTAACTGTTAATTTAATTGATTTATTGCGTGTTAATTGGCTGTTAGAAATTTTTGGTTGCATATGAACTGCTAGTTAACAGTTATGTCAATTATCACTGAATATAAATTGTTAGATTAATAGTTGAAAAATTTAATTTGAATAAACTGCCAGTTATCACCTGTTATATATGATCATATATATAATTGTTATTGATTGATATTGCTTGATGTTTGTGATTGGATGATGGATGTGTTATTGAAGGGATGTTTTATTTGATATCATTAAACTGCAAGTTAGTATGCATTTTTCATTTCATTCGGGATTGCGGTTTGAAATGATATACAACCGCAGTTTTATTTTTTTAATTGCGGATTGAAATGATAAATATCCGTATCACTTGACCATAGAATAGAAAACTATATACAGACACCGTGGTCTATATATAACTATTTTTAATGTGATTTCTATGGTTTGGATGGAATACGGTTTATAAAAATCTTAAATTTTATACTGAATAAATGTTTTCTTCCATAGTTATATGCATATGAAGTTGAAATTTTGAAATTAAAAGGTGAATAAATTTCTTTATTAAAAATGGAAGAAAATTAAGAAAATGGAGTTTGATGATTATATCCTATGTTTAAATATTAAGTTGGAAATTTTAAAGATATGATATTTATAATTGGATTTTTTTCCCAAAATATTTTGAAATGAATATTCTAGTAAAAATTGAATTTGGAAATATATATATATATATATATATTTTACTAGAAATTGAAGTCTTATTAATTATGGATTTTATGTGAATGGTCAAGATTAATTAATAGAATATTGATTTTTGAAAGGATAAAAATCCAACTTTAGTTGAAATATTAATGCTCCAAAATGGATATAAATATATATAAAATTGAAATGGTTTTGCGACTTGAAGTAATATTTTGGATTTTGGTTTAACTTTAAAAGAAGAAATATTTGGAAAGCCATGTAATTTATTTCTTTATAAAGCAACAGTAAAGTTAAACTTTTTTTTTATTCGCATACCGTGAATATCCAAACCATTTAGTTTTGAAAATAATGGTTTTAAAATGCTATGGATTTTCGAAGAATTATGTTGAAAGTTACAAAAAGAATATTGGTTACATGGGATATTAAATAATAAAAAGTGACATAATTTTTTGGAAAGGAATAATTTTATTTGGGATAAACGATATCATATTGTTTTGGGTTTTAAAAGAAGAAATGATATCGTAATATTACGGTTTGAAATGGATTATATTCTGGTTTTAAAAGTATAAACTATTTTTAAATGACCGCGGTGTTATAATAACGATTGGTTGGCAAAGAGACCGGGATCGGATATGGACATACTCTCTGTCGATACCGAAAACCACTTTGACTAACCGTGTACGCGGTGGAGATTCCAGAATGAAGTAGGTGGTGGCGACGTTTCCTGTAAGGTAAATACGTGGACCCAACTCCCGTGAGTTGGCATAAGGTGGCTAAAACAGGAGCGATTCTCAGGCCAATGAGGTCATTCCTCTGATCGGACGCTCCTCTTCGATATTATAATTTGACTTGGATTTGATTCAGTGGCCACTTCTATATTTTGATTTTGGGGAGTTAGTCCGAGGTGGGCGGTAACTGCGGCTACGCGTTTCCACCAGCCTGGATAGCAATTGGTATATCTACCCTGGCATTGCCTAGTTGTGCCGTGTCACCTACCATATCGCGCCTTGTACGAGTTTGGTTTTCTCCCGTAGCCCGTGTGGTATCCTCTAGTGGCTTCCCGATCAGGAGGGGCTATGATATTGGACGGACTACTGGGACTATTACGTGTTAAGGTGGAAAATGTAAAGCCTTAACGCTATTTAAAAGTAAGTTTATTTTATAAATAGACACTATTATAATAGCGCAATATACTACATAGTAAATAGTTTAACGGATCCTTAGGAGATGTAAATCCCGAACATCTCTTGAGTTACTGTACTCATATTTATATTCTGTTTATTTAACTCACATAAGATATTCTAGTCTGACTCGGGTGTTTTTGTCTATTCAAATTCGCTCGGGTCAGTCCGAGCATTTCAGGATAGCAGATTTTAGCTTTGGAGGACGAAGACGAAGAATAAGTATTATGTTATATATAGTATTACACCACACTCTTTCTATTCCGCTGCATTGCTTGTATTGGTATGTGTAACTCTGATATTTATTGTAAAAGAAGAATCAAGCTTTTGTAAACTGTTTATGAACTGTATATTTGTTATTATATTTTATCCTTCCGCTGTGAGATTCTGTTTTTGTTTTATTTCTTCTCTGTTTTTCTTATTTACCCCATAACAATCCGCCCTTGCGTATGCTTTGAATTGGCACGTGTGTCGGTTTAAAGTGTGCAAAAAGGCGGGATGTTACAAAGATTCATGGAGATAATTATGAAATATATTCTAATGAAAATCTTTGCTTTAAAAAGTGGTGAATTTAAAGTAAAGGATATAACATGTTTTTTTGTCTTTTAAGTTAAAGGGTTCTAAGATGGCTGTGCGAAACTCTCTCTCTAAAAAAACAAAAACAAAAAAAAACACAAAAAATATATATTTCTTGTATATATGTATATTTTTAATAAACACCTAGAGTCATGTGTTCACACTCGTGTATTCACTCGCCATGCTCTGTACCATTCTCACGTAAGCCCGAAAGGCAGTGACGATCGATATATCTGGCCTCGGTTTATCTGAGTTAGGTATGTGTATATAAAAATTATTTTACTAATAACGCCTATAGTTAATAAGTGTTCACACTTGTGTGTTCTCTCGCCACGCTTTGTATTCCCCTTACATCAGTCCGCAAAGCAGTGTATGGGTGATACATCTGACCTCAGTTTATGTAAGTTAGGAATATGTAAATATTGTTAATATAAATAAAATTTTCAAATAGAAAAATTAGAGAGAGTAAGCAATTGAAATCCAAGTACTATTTTAACTTGTTTGATTTGACTTGTTATTGAACAGAAATGAAAATACCACTTTGATAAACTTTGATAATCAACTAAGGATCCGTTTCATAGTTACATTGTATTATCAATCGAAACAACGAGTTAAACTATAGTATATTTGCTTTGATAACTTTATTTTGTTGGAAATTTTGGCAAATATAAGGTCTTAAATTTCTTGATAATAACCAAAACATATATCTAACTTATGTTTGTCGATTTAAAAGTGAATCCTTTATTGTAAATATTTTTAAACTCTCATTCATCTCTTTGTAAATAAATCTTGCATTTTGTAAATATTTTCATCTTGCATTTGGATTTTGTGGGCAGTATCCGCTGAAAACCCTCATGAGACAACACTCGTCATAATAGGGACAACCAGAGGTTTAATGGCTTGTTGCATGCGCTTAGTGCAATCGTGCTCCCTACGAAAATGGATTTATCTTAGTTTTAGTTTATTCGAGGACGAATAAAAAGATAAGTGTGGGGGTATTTGATATGCATGAAAATGTGCATATTTTTACCACCATATTTAATATATTTAAATTAAATAAGTGATAATATTGGGTGTTTTAACTTGTTTAAACAAAAATTCAAATTATTTCAAACTACCACATATTCGTCTTCATCCAAGGGAAAAATGGTCTTTTTTGTGCATATATTAATTTGAGAAAATTTAATTGGAAATTTCTATGTTATTTTGTAGGAAAATTGGATGGAAATTACAAGTGGTTTCATGAAGATATGCACGCACAGAAAGAAACAAAGCCAATGACGATGAAAATAATTCAATCTCATAAACATGGAGGACTCCACTTACTCACTTACCTTGATTTTCAATTAGAAGCTAATGCACATGATGAAACGTCATTAAAGCTTCATGTACATTTAAGTAGGGGATTAAGACATGTTATTGATTACTTGGTGGCCACACTACCTCAAGGGCAATTTGGGCATTCCCAAAAAATATGAATTGGAGTTTCATACATGTATAAATACCCTTTATATTTCATGTAACCCTCCTCTTCTTTAGTCTCTTCTTTAGGCTCTCTTCCTCTTAGTTAGTTTTTAGCCTAGAAATAAAAGAAAGCTTCTCTTTTTTTTTCATGGCTACTTAGCCATTTCTTTCATGTAATTTGTTTTTTTATGCAACTTTAATACATTGCCCTTTTCTTTTCTTTTTTACTTCCTTTCAAGCTAGTAGTGTAGTTTGATTTTAATGCAAGTAGATTAGTTGTTCCTTTCATTTTTCTCTCATTTTCTTCTTGTTTATTCCATGTTGCAAGCTACATTTGTTGATTTGATAAAAAAATATGAGAGCCTAATCCACTCAATTTAGGGGTAATGAAGCTCTCTTGAATCATGTAGATGCAACATAATTTTTCGTTTATGTCTCTTTTGTGCTTAATGGAAAGTTAGATGTTTATGTGATTTTGTGTTTAATATTAAGTTTGATAGCTTTTGTTGTTCAAAACAAATAGGCTATGCTTAGTCATATGAATCACTAATTACCTCTTCATATACATATGATCATGATAATGGAAGTGCATTTAGAATCAAAATTTGATAGTTTATGTTTCTAATTCAATAGTTATTATGACATGTTTAGAATAGATTCTACTTTTAATTTCATGTCATTTTCATTAAAGTTAGTAAGTTGGCTAGAGGGTGCATTAAAGTTTGATGGTTTAAGTGTATTAATTAATAACACAATTAGACCATGCTTATGATAAATGCATCAACTAAACTCACAAATGACCAAAAAAGAAATCATAATTTTATTATGTTGATTTATGAGATCATGAGAGGGGATTGGCCTCTAAATTGCTCTGTAATCTCATATTTTTATTCTTCTTAGTTCTAGTTTGTTTTTACTTTTGTGTAGTTAGTTAATGATCCCTCGACTTTGGTTTAATTTGATTGAATAGAAAATTTCAAAATATAAACAATTCCCTGTGGATTGACCTGTACTCGCATACGTGCTACAATCGTACATCGTGCGCTTACGATATAAATTTAATTCAAAAATTTTCGATGGTTTTATAAAGCGATAGAAACGCCATCGTTAAATAATACCTCTTGTTAGAGATGAAGTAAACTACATTTCCCTAAAAGTATCCATTTTATACTTTAAATCCACGTTGAACGCTTGGTATTTTTTCCCCAACCTATCCACAAACGCATATCCTTTCCCTATGAGTTCTATGGTTAGAGATGTCCTATATTAGTATTAAGTATACCAATTGCTGATAGCCTCTAGGTGATGGGCATACTTCTGTTGTGCAACTCTACCCACTGCGCATCCCAATCATGAAATTAAACCAACCATCCTAAGAGTAAATGCTGGCTAGGTCCACTAATTTACGCTTGTTCTAAACGTATATTTAAGGCTATATAATTTATTGCTATGAAAATTATATTGTCTTTCAGCGTTGAATTCCTATCTTATATGCTTGTGTACTATATATCATAAATGTCAATTGTCCATATAAATGGTCATTATTATTCTGATCGGACAATCTCAAAAAAAAAAATTTATTCGTTCTAATTCAACCTATCATGCCTATTTCAATTCCCCATAAATGCCATATTAAATATTTTAACCAATCCCATTAAACACATTTGTGTCTCCGTTAGATTTCTATAACTTCCTATTAACTATACATTTATTGTCCTATTAATTTCGGACTTGCTACCTTTTTTCCATCTATACCTCAAATCCTATAATTTACTTATCTACTTACAAGACCTCCTAATTATTACTAATGCAAAAATCAACGTATATTGTGCTATATATTTGTTTGTGTTATGTGTGAGTGTCTATATGTATGTATGTATGTATGTATGTATGTATGTATGTATGTGTGTTTGTGTATATATGTTTGTATGTATGTATGTATACTTGTTGGCATGCATGGTTATATGTGTGCATACACACACATACATATTTCTATTTCTAACTATCAATTCCTAAATCAAAACATTCTTTTCATGTTTTAATTTATTAGAGTTATCTTTCCAAAAGGATTGCCATTATAAATTTCCACAAATTACCCAAAAGTGAGACTTGTGCTTCATTTGAAATTATAAGAATCGTTTTCTTTTATTGAAATAGACAGTGCAAACTATGAAGGAGAACATTTGTACTTTACATATCTTTTACCTTTTTGGTACATTCCTTGTTAATTCAAATAATGCATATTTTATACATATTTTTGGAGTTAGATAATTTATGGAAATTACACGGAAATAGACACAATTAAATTATACCTACAATGCTTCCAATAAACTAAAGGCTAAAAATTCACATTCCAAGTCAAATTAGAGCAATCAAAGTTAATACTAATAATTTACAACCCAACAATCATAAATATGAAGCAAATCTTACAATGCTATCAACAATCAACTTTAACAAATTTAGGGACCGGTTTTAAAATTTCCAAATTATGGCGTAAATATCATTCATATTCTAATCACCTAACTTACAGAATATGTAGATGATATTACTATACGTTCATTTTAGGCTTACAATTCATCAGATCTTATATAGGTGTCATCCAGCCTGTTGACCATGCATATTCGGAGAGACTAGATGAGTTGAATTTGAAACTACCAAGGCAGGAAGCCAAAAAAATAGCCCTAGAGTCCAGAAACCAAACATAGACAGAGCCACAGACAAAAACATAAACCAACCCAAGACAAGAACAGGAGGATCCACCAAATTGGTGGATCGGTATCGATCCAACGTTTCTTCACCATTCCTATCCAACTTCTGCCTACATGCTTCACTCAATGTCAGAAGCCTATTCCAAGTATTATTTTGTTGTTCCAATGCAATTCTCTATCGATCTACATGAGCACTTGAATCACTAAATTTTTTCTTATGTAGATCCATCATTCAGACTCATAGACAAGCAAATATTGATGCAAACAAAGCTGGAATCACAATGCTAACCATCGGATGAACCAACATGAAGAGTTCAAGATAGCTAATTTGCCTATGGTGTGGATCAGTACCAATCCAAGCCTATGGACCAATATCGATCCAAGATAATTGCTGATGTAACGACCTACTTTTTTGAAGAAATAGTCTATGGCATAGGAAACGACATGGAGATCTTCTTGGAAAGATTTTAAGCTTTCTACATCTATAATTAGAGGGTTAGATCTCATTTCTAAGGATTTTTTGGCTCTAGCTTTCCCTAACTCTAATTCTTCTAATCACTATCGGATTTAAACCGATCCGTAAGAACTCCTGCTTGTAATCAACAAGATACTAAATAAAATCATTAAGTGGACATAGGCCAAGATTAGCCAAACCACTATGAATTACCATGTGTTCTTTCCAGGTTGTTTTCATTTAAATTTCTTTACTTTTTATTCTCTAATTAATCTACTGGGTGTTTATAGCATTTTTGGTTCAAACATTTTGGTGCTTTCACTTAGAAATCCTATTCTTAGGCTACTTGGATCCATCATCTACTACTGGATTTCATAAATCTAAGAGATAGATCTAATTTTCCAGTCGTATGATTCCACTATTCATATTTTCAATAATCTAAGAGAAGCTATTTTCCATGGCTCCATCAAGGAGAGAACGTGATACAACTTCCAAAGCTACTAATAATGCTAAGAATCAAGGCATTCACTATGCGGATTGAGCTGTCCAAACAGAATATCCAAAGGTCCAGAATCTAGTTGAAGTTATGACCAGAGTGGAAATGGACTGGATGATGAAGCAGATGGAGTATAGACTCCAAGAGAGTCATAACCAAATGAACCAGAATATGCAGCAGAGCTTGAGGCTATTGAATAAACTAATGCATAACAATTGAAGGAGGAGTAGGAGGGTTTGAAGTTCAAAATCTGAAAATTCCTTGTCATTCGATTAAAGACAGAGTAATAGAAAGCATAAAAAGACTCAAAACACTGCTGGGACGTCATATCAATAAGGAAGACAAACTAGGGGATCGAGTTTATGGGTCAATACCGATCCAAGAGGACAGGTTGGTACTGATCCAGCCAATGGTAGGCCTAGTGCTCACTCTTTGGATGGCAGTGTGGATCTAACTTCTGGATGATCATAATGCTGAATACAAAACTACTTTTGATGATGCTATGTGCGGTAATCAAATAAGGGGAACTGCTAGATGAACGAATCTCCTAGAGTCTAGAGAACCCAAGTATTAAGAGTATACCCAAGAATGTTTGGTTGCCCGAACACTTGGAATAGATCTTGATCACTATCATTTGACCAAAACTGTAGACTCGGAGTACTTGGAGGATATGGTCAGGAGACTTGTGAGTGAAAAACGATTCAGAAACTATGATGAATGGTGTACTTCTCCTAGTCAAAATCCATTTATTGAAAACATTCTACTGAGAAGTATCTATGGAGATTTGTAGTGCCAATGATGCTGCTATATAGTGGAACGACGGATCCTAGACGACACTTGATGAAGTACAAATGGCATATGTACTCTGCTAGAGCCTCTAATGCCATAAGATGTCATTGTTTTCCAATTTTCCTAGCAGTAGTGGCAATGTGGTTCACTTAGCTCCCATCGAGATAAATCGTCTTTCTCCGTGTTGTCATGAAAGTTTTTGGAGCTGTTCTGTTTACACAATACACGTTCGAAAGATCTGATGTCATTATCAAACCTCTTTTAGAGAGCGATAGAGCCATTAGAATTTTTTTATCTGTTTCATACAGCTGTGATGGAAGCGACAAATCTCAGTGATAACATAGTACTGATGTCGCCGATTATTGGGATTCATCCCGAGATAGATTTTGAGGAATGGTTGGAGAGGAAACCCTTATTGATGATGGATGCTTTCTACCGAAAAGATAACCAGTACTTATGCTTGGAAGAAGTGCGTAATCGTCTACGGAGAAGCGGTGCTGGAAATTCAGATGAAGTGACACCAAGCAAAATTGCTATAAAGCAATTTGGAGGAAGTTCTGGAAACATGGACATAATTATTGGAAACAAGAATTATAGCTAGCAAAAGAGCGATAATGGGGCCAAGAAACGAAGGACAGATAATAGTAATCATCGTAGGATTCCTAAATATGATAATGATACTAAATTGAATAGCTTAGTCGAGAACATCTGTCTGGCAACTCAAGGTACTGAGCGGTACAGGAAGCCAACTCCAAGAGAAACGATTGAGAAAGAGAAGGGATCTGGCTAGTTTTGTAGGTTCCGTGAGATGCTAGGTCATAATACCGATGAATGCGAGCACTTGTGCGATATGATTAAGGAGTTGATTCGAAAGAAAAGGTTGAAAAATTTTATGAAAGCCCCGTAGAATGGTAGGCAGGGAAATTCTAATCCCCCGAGTCGACATCCCAATGGGGAAAGCTGGTCCTAATGGTGAGGAGCTTAGACGACTTGAGAAATGTTTAATGATAAGCACAGTCATCGATGGACCGCACCCAATCGGCCAAAATTTGAATGAGATGGACATGTATGTTGGTAGTTTTAAGCATAGTACGAGAGTTGTTTGGCAGTTGAGGATGGAATTCTGATATAGTAATTCAGAACCATGACAAATGACTTTATTTTTCAGAACAGAGACGCTGATGGGGTGGAAGCCTCGAAGATTAAACCATTGGTTATAATGGCCACAATTGGTTCTACTATTATACGAAAGATGCTGGTTGACCATAGGAGCTTGGCCAACATTCTGTTTAAAAAAGCTTACAACCGATGCTTCTGGAGAGCAAGGACTTGAAACTGTGTAAATCTCAAATCCAGGGATTTAGCGGGACAATTATAGAGCTAATTGAATATGTGGAATCACCGGTGGTGCTTGGAGTGGGCAACCACAGGTGAGTGCGGGTCATGTGATATTTACTCTTCTTATAACGCATTTTTAGGCCGATCAGCTCTGGTTGAATTTAGAACGGCTATACTTCCATGGTGTTTCATGCTTAAATTTCCTATGTAGAACTGCATTGGCGTAGTGCATAGAGGTCAAGGGCTTGGCCGTGAATGTTATGTCGCCAAGCTAAGGGAGGTGAGGCAAAGAGAGAAAGTAAAAGGTGTAGAGGGGACTCTCTACATCAAGGATTTAGACACATAGCAACCAATGCTTGAGCCGTGGCCTAGGCAGCACAGTCGTTTCCATAAGGATATGGACTCACAAAAAGAACCAATGGATAGAAAAGCAGTTCCACTCAAGCTAACGATTAATATCCTAGTCAGTCGAGATGACCTAACACGGATCTTGAGTGTCGGATCATAGCTTGGTGTTAGGATGATGAAAGAGTTGATCGGTTTTCTCTAGGTGAACCTGGATTGTTCGCCTGGATGAAGTTTGATATGTGTGGGATCTCACCGGAGATAGCGAGCCATGCGTTGAACATAAACCTCAATCCTGTGAAACAGAAGCACTACAAATTGGGTCCGGAGAGATCTGTTACACTGAAAGAAGAAGTGGTGAAGCTGAAGGACTATGACTTTATCTACAACACTTTATACCTGAAATGGGCATCCAATCTAGTCTTGGTTAAGAAGGCTATTGGAAAATGGAGGACGTGTGGCGATTATTCTGACTTGAATAAGGCATGCCCAAAGGACACCTTCCCGCTTCCAAGGGACGATTAGTTGGTGGATTCAACAGCTGGCCATGATTTTCTTTCATTCATGGATGCGTACTTTGGATACAACCATATTCTAATGCACATCCCAGACCAGGAACATATCAGCTTTATTGCCGGCTTAGAATTGTATTGCTATCTAGTCATTCCCATTGGATTAAAGAATGTTGGAGCAACCTACCAGAAGCTGGTAAATAGGATGTTCAAGTATCATATTGGATGTTCGATGGAGGTTTATTTAGATGACATGCTTGTGAAGTCACATCGTTCAGGAAACCACATTGACGAATCTAGCAGAAAAGTTCAGCATTCTTTGAAAATGTGGGATGAAACCCACCCCTTTGAAATGCTCTTTCGACGTTGCGTCAGGTAAGTTCTTGGGCTTCATTGTAAATTCTCATGGAATTGAAGCCAATTTAAAGAAGATAAAGGCATTAAGGGGAATGGAGGTCTTGAAGACAATCAAGGAGGTCCAAAGTTTAAATGGAAAGGTCATTGCCCTGAGTCGACTCATCTTTAGAGCCTACCGACAAAAGAATCCCTTTCTTTTACGTGATTACAAAGGGTAAAGTTTCGAAGGGAAAAAGAACTTTTGCTTGGACGTGGGAGTGTATAGACACATTCCATGCTCTGGTCAATCACTTGGAGAGACCCACTATCCTCTCAAAGGTTCATAAATGACAAGGACTTGTGTATATATCTGGCAGTGTCAGTGCATGCATTGAGCGTCGCACTCATTTGTGAGGAAGTCCACATTCAAAAACCAGTCTATTATTTCAGCATGCAATTGCCAGGAGGAAAGAGAAATTACCTGATGATAGAAAAGTTTGCATAATGTCTGTTGATTGCTTTAAGATAGCTCCCCCTTACTTTCAAGCTCATCAAATCAAAGTTCATACAGACCAGCCTTCGTGACAAGTCTTGCGACGACCTGGGACTTCTGGAAGGCTATTGAAATAGAACATTGAATTAAGCCAACAAGATATTACCTATCACCCTTGGAGAGCTACAGGGTCAAGCGTTGGCAAGTTTCATAGTTGAATCCATTGCACCAGACGATACTCCAGAGAGCAATGGTGAACAGAATGCTAGGTGGAAGAAGTACACTGATGGTGTATAAAATGAATGATGTTTGGTGTTGGTGTTATACTTGTTACTCTCGAGGAATGTTCAATCTATTGTTCCTTAAGACTCGATTTTGCGAAACAAACAATGAAGCGGATACGAAGCTTGGATTATAGATTCAATATTGTCGAAGTTCTGGAGATAAGGACTTTACATATTTTCTATGACTCTCAGCTAGTGATGTGTCAAATGCGAAAAAAGTTTTAGGCAAAAGGAGCAACGCTAGCCCCTTTTCTAAACCGAGTCCTTGAGCTGCTTAGTGGCATCGAATTATACAATAATGCATATTCCTATAGAGGAAAATGTAAAGGCTGATTCAGTGCCTAAGCTGGCCAGTCTTGGAGATGTGCAACTCATAGGCTTGGTTTCAGTGGAAATATTATCAGCATTGAGAAACAACCAGATGGATGTCAATTAGATCTTATAGCATGAATCTGAAAGACAATCATGAATGACTTCGATAAAAGATTACTTGCAAAGAGGAAACCTTCCGAATAGAAGGAATAAGTGACAGAAACTCCTTTGCCAAGCTCCAAGATATATCATACAAGAAGGAGTGTTATACAGAAAGAGCTTTTCTATCCCTATGCTTCAGTGTGTCACTCATGACGAGGCCAAATAAGTCCTAGGAGAACTGCATGAGTGGCTTGTGGTGACCACACTGGGGGACAAACCCTGGCGAAGAAGATTTTCCACTATGGGTATTTTTAGCCAACTATCAATCGAGACGCAGCTGGCTACACTAGAAAGTGTGACAAGTGCTAGAAATTGTTAAGATTCCATGAGCCCCGCCGGTAGAAATTACTTAAACGGTCGATCCTTAGCCCCTTGCAGTTTGTGGGATTGATATTATTTATATGTTTTTGATATCTAAAGGTGGCATGAAATATGCTATCGTCTTGGTTGATTACTTCACCAAATGGGATGAGACGAAGCCATTAGCCACAATTACCATAAAGAAAGCGATAAATTTTGTAGTCCGGATATCTATCATTTTGGAGTTCCATAGGCGATCTGGTAACTTAACTCAATTAGATAACACCAAGTTTAAGGATTTCTGCCTCCGACATCGCATAGAGAAGAGATTTTCTACGGTGACACACCCCCAAGAAAATGGATAGGTTGAAGCTTTAAACAATATTACCAAGTTAGTTATTAAGAAGAGATTGGAAAAGGAAAAGGCAGTGGCTCGGTGAACTTCCATTGGAACTTTGGGAATATCGAGCAACTAGTCATGCTCCATTCGCCTTAGCCTATGGATTGGACGCTAAGATTTTGGTTAAACTGGAAGTACCTTCTCATTAAGTAATTCATTAAAATCCATAGATGAATGAGCAACTTCTTCTGGAATAACTTGACATGATCGATGAGAAAGGACACGAAGCTGACTTGAGAGCAACCGCGCGTCGCAACTGAATCACCCGACCTTACAATGCCAAGGTTAGGAATCGAACCTTTGAAATTTGCGATTTGTTTCTCAAACAAATCTTTCCGTACTTTATTTACTTGGACCTAACTTGGGAAGGTCGTAAGCAGTAGAACAAAAAGTTGAAGATGGCACTTTTAGGCTTACAACGGTTGAGGGGATCTCACTGCCGAGGGCGTGGAATAGCGAACATTTACGTTGCTATTTCACTAAGAAATAAGTTTGTCCATAATTTAATGAGGCTATGTGATAATACATAATCTATCATTTCCCATTTTAAATAAATAGGTTTTCGGATCTATTTTTACATTGCTTAAGAGTTGTGAAAAGTGACCAACTCGAATGAATCTTCATTTGTGTAATGCAGGTATGCGGGTACCTAGAGATAGGTACTAGCCAAACTTCTACGTTCCATGATTGGACCCTTAATGTTCAACCACTCTTGGTCTCTGGATATCGATACCAGCTAACTCTTGCCCCTGACATGAGGACAGGTATATAAACTCAAAAATGGATGTGATACGACTGTTTGCATGCTAAGTCTTGCCCTTAATTTGGGGGCAGAAGTATAAATCGAACGAACATGGCATGACCATTCATTTATTAACCCTTGCCCTTGGATTGAGGACATGAATATAAACATAAGTGGACGTGATTTGACCGTACGTCTGCTAACGCTTGCCTTTGCAATTGGTGCATGAGTATAAACTCGAAAAGGACATGACTTGCCCGTCCATCAGCTAACTCTGGCTATTAATATGGGAGCAGAATTATAAATCAAAATGAATGCGATATGACCGTTCATCCACAAACTCCCGCTCCTGATACGTAGTAGGAGTTTAACTTCAAATTGCGTATGACACGATAACCCAAATACTTACATCTTACTTGGAGTAGGCACGGCGAAAGATCCATTCCTGGCTTAAGGCGGGATCTTGCTTGTAAACTTCGGTCAGCACTCGACGTTTGGCACGATCAAAAATCACTATCTTGGAAAAGGATATTAGAACCGCTAATCTAAGTGGTCTGCCTCGGCTACTGCATGAAATTTGGCATTTCTTTGGATACTAACGTTCGCTATAGAGATGAAAGACTAGAAAATTATGGAATAGGCTAATGACTTAGTTTGACGATGATAATAAAAAGAGATGGATCAAAAGTACACTGAATGGAAAGTAAAACTCTTGAATAACTTCGAAAAATTCGTACAAAGACTTAACAAAAGAAAAACCTTTGTTATTCACATTGAACTTGGTAAGATAAGTACAAGTTTTATTTATGCCTAAACAAAAAGCAAAAGAGGAGGCTGAATCCACACAAAGCCAGCAAAGAAACTAAGAAGACTCCTAACTACCAAAAGTGAGTCTAAAGATCAGCAGTCACTTCTTCGACGTGTGCTTCCTCTACTTCTTTGCGCTGCTAGGAGATACTTTACTTGACCTCTCACCCTTCCTCTTCCCTCCTTTTCCTCCACTCCCTTTTCCCTTTAGAGGCGAACTAAGTAACAAAATGGTGGACTCGCTTTGTGCACTCCCAAGTGGAGGAAGAGAGACCGAAACATATATCTTCTACCCAGGCTGGGCTATTGATAGGGGAATGGGGATGTTCTCTATCTTCTACAACTTGTTTTCTATGTCTTGGAGACATTCTTGCTTAATTGTACTTATGGTTCAACCCGACAGGGGCTCAGAGACTCTAGTAATCACGACGTCGTCATCGGTTCGAGCACCCTGAGTCCCACCAATCCTCTTGTCCCGCAAAGCATCTATTATTTGTTCATTAGGTCCAGGGGTCTCTTTAGTCGGAATGCTTGAGATTGTTTGTTAAGGTTGTAATGGTTACTTATTCCGATGCAGGCGCAAGTTATCCAGGTTGAGGTTCTTTATCGGGAAGTGAGACGACTTGAGGTTGACCTGAAACTTGAGAGATATAAAATCAGAGATTAATGATGTCAATCGGTGACATGTGAACTCTTTGAAATATAGGAGAAGTGAAAGAGATATCTCCTTCGGTGTGGATTTCTGCATGGGATGGAGTGCCGCTAGAGTTTCCCTCCGGGATGGGAGAAAGGATGTTAGGTTTGTGTATTTGGGCTTGATCTGGATTGTATCCTAGGACGGAAGATGGATCAGGAATGGTTTTGGGTCGGGGAATGTCCCCAATAGCAGCATCTTGAGGCGATGATCTGAAGTCTTTGCCTAAGTCTTTCTGCACTGTAGCGGCCAGCTTCAGATGTAGAATAAGCCAACCTTCTTTCTGTAGCTTGGACTCGTCTCCAACTAAGACTTCTTTCTTTAGCTGAAGCAGATCCACCTCACCGCCTTTAAGAAATTCCTTTTCTTCCTCGACAATTTGTTCCTAAGCAAGGGAAATAATTCTTGGGTAATCATTACTGAACCACTCCAAGTTGCAGAATTTAAGCATGTTAGTGTTGTACTTATTAAGCAATGGTATTGATTTTTTCCATCATCTGCTATTCCACAGCTTCAACCTCCTTCTTAACAAGCGCATCCATGTCTTTAGCACATTCAACTACCCTGTCTCTTTTACCATAAGAAGCAAGTAGCTTTTCACGATAGTCCTGAGCTTGTTGGAGAGCGTCGTTGTTCACTTTTGTTTCGCTTTCAAGTTAGGCCGACAGCTCAATCACTTTCTTGTTTAAGGCGTCTCTTTCCAGCACCACGGCATGACTCCAGCGATGCACAGCCTTAACCTCATCTCGATGCTTTTTTCTCTTTTCTTCAAATGCCTTGATGGCGTCCTCGGCTTTCTTCTCAACTTCGGCTTGTGATTTTCTTAAGTTTTCAACCTCAGCATCGAGGTGGGCAATGATTCTTTTGTCCTACACAGCCGTGAGTTTCAAATTATCAATCTTGAGTTACCTTTCTCTCGAGACCTTGGATATTTTCTTAGCTACCTGCAACAATTCATTGTAAGGTTTATAAGTGTCAGTTACACGAGAAATGGTCATGTTTTGGACATCAGGTAGAATTTACTTCAAGTTTGGCATGAACATGAGACCCTTGAAATAAACACCTTGAAATTGTTCTTTCAATTTAGCCGTTCGGGTGCTATCGGCAGTTTTTTGTTTCGGTGGTGATGATCGAAGCTTCGATCGATTGTTTGCTGGCTTAATGATGGGAAGTCTCAGAATTAATTTGACGGCACCTGTGGTCAGAGGATCGGCTAGAGTAAGAGGGTGCTAAGCACTGCATTGGAACGGAAGTTGGGGGAGGTGCACAAAAGATGTTGCCTGGTAGGAAGTCATCGTGGCAGTCAGAATGCCTATCTAAGCCTCCTGACGGAGTGACCTGGATCTGGAATGACATTTGGAAGTAGAGTCATGTGACAGATAATCTCAATCATAACTTTCTCTATCTCAACTACACTTACAATCGGATTCAGAATCTCGACCACTACCCTGATGATATAAGCCTAGACGATGCCCATATGACTAAAATGCATTTTCCCCAAGAGATTGATATATGTATTTCTTCTTGTCCATGGATCCTACAAATAAAACAAGAATGAAATAGTTTCAACTAGAAAGGATGCGAGTCAAGTGCAACATAGTGCCGTGAAGTGCCCATGTGCGTGAATCTCCTATTGTCCTCATGATAGATCATGTTCTGGAGCTTTCCTCATAAGAGTGATCTCCCTCATGCTGATGGGTGGAATGTCATCATTAAAGCAGGTGGGGGAGTCAAGCCCTCAAGGCTCATGTCATCGATGTCGAAGGAGCCGAACTCGGTAGAAATCGGCCCAACTTAGACAATATATCGGTGGAAGGAAGAGAAGGAGATTTCTCAACATCCGTAATGGGTGGAGGCGGTAGAAGTCTACGCCTTATAAATTTTCAAGAGCACACTCTTCTTTAAGGTAGATGGTTGGTCGTTTTTGGGTTGTTCAGCCAAGGACTGGCACCCGCATTAGTATTGTCATGGCCATCTTCATCGTTTCCACCTACAATTTCGCCTTCCTCGGTGTGTTCTTCCTTTTCTTTAACATTTTCTTCAGCTTCTACCCTTGGACGTGGGATTGGCGGCACATTTCGATTATCCTCACCTCCTCCAAGCGAGTTTCTATCGTCATCGCCAGCGGCCACTTGGACTAGACCAGTGGTGCGGCCCGCTTCTAGCAGATTATGTGCTAGGATATTCTTGTCGGAGAGAAGAACTCCAATGTCCCTGTCCCCCTCCAGAAGTGTCATGGGAACTCTGAAAGCATCCGCAAGAGGCGTGCCACTGGGCCTCGTTAGAATATATGAATGATAGAAGGAATATGAGTTAAGTTCAATACCTAACAAGGCGAACTCGTAGTAAATAAATGTGATAAAACTTACCTTTAGATTTCCTTCTTCGAACAAACCCGCATAGACAGCGCATGTAAAACCATTCGCTTTTAAAATAGCTCAACTTGTTTCATGTGTCAGTGATAACTCTGCAATTCCTTGCTAGCTCCAAGTAAGTCAAGGAAGGACTTCTCTTTCGGCTCTTAAAACTATATTTGTACTAGATTTCCTCGTCATTGGGTACTCGATGCAGGTGTTGAATGAAAAAAATGTTTGCGCCATGGAGGAAGGCTTTGCTATTCGGGTGTAATTGAGTCGGAGCTAGTCTCATGAAGTATGGAACTTGGCAAATGAATGGATTGAATGGTGGAACACATCTCACCAAACACATATATCTATTACAAGCAATGTAGCCTTCTAGGGGATCATGAGCTCTCTGATAACAAGAAGGGACTAGTACGTCATCGAGTGGAATTCTATGCCTATCACAAATTCAACCAAAAGATCCCTCATTGGTCTTCAAAGCAACATAATCGATAGGATCATCTAAAAGAACAACATCTACAAAAGTATCAAGGGTAGGTTCAACCTCTAGTCCTTCCGTAGGCGCTATAAAATTTTCAGGAATTTGTTATTCGACTAGTGGATTTTCTTGTTGATGTGTGTGTATGTGTGTATGTATGTTTATATATGTTTATATGTGTACACATGCGTGGTGATGATAACCCATGTATGTGTAAGTATATGCATGCTAGAAATTGCTTAAGAATGTGCACGTAAATGTGTGTGGTGTGTATATATTCAACCCCGACAACTAGTATCGAAGGAATTAGATTCTAACTTGGAAAATCCATGTAAGTAACCATTTCAAAGCTACCAGCTTGGAATAACAAGTCATGAAAACATACTCCAGATTTACAATACTAGATACTAATAAGACGTCGGGACGAACGACTTTGGACAAAACTTTTTAAAGATTGATCCTCGGGAAGGATAATGACCATTTGAAGCACATAGTAGAGTCCTTCATAACAATCCAAATTTAAGCACATTCTCTGAAACGAGATGTACTTTTGGGGAAAGTGTTATCAACCTTTTTACTAGGCCATATTCGGCAGACTAGATGAGTCGAACTTGAAACTATTAAGGCAAGAAGCCTAGAGAAATAGCCTTAGAGTCAAGAAAACCAAATGCAAACAGAACCACGAATAAAAACTTAAACCAACCCAATACAAGAAGAGAATGATCCACCAAAGCGGTGGATCGGTACCGATCCAACTCCCTCAATGGGTACAAATCCAACGTTTCTTCTCCAATCTTGCCCAACTTTTGGCCTCATGCTCCACTCAGTGCTAGAAACCTACTCCATGTGTTATTTTGTCGTTCCAATGCAATTCTCTATAAATCTCCATGGGAACTTGAATCAGCAAATTTATTCTTTCACGGATCCATCGTTTAGACTCAGAGATAAGCAAATATTGATGCAAACAAACTTGGAATCATGAAGCTAACCATCAGGCAATCCAACATGAAGAGCTTAAGATAGCCAATTTGGCTATCTTGTGGATCGGTGCCGATGCAAGCCTGTGGATCGGTGTAGATAAATAGTCTATGGCAAGGAAAATGACGTAGAGATCTTCTGGGTGAGATTTTAGGCTTCCTACGTCTACAAATAGAGAGGCAGGGCTCATTTCTAAGGATCTTTTGGTGTTTGCTTTCCTTAACTCTAATTTCTCATAATCACTATTGGTTTTATACCGATGCGTAAGAACTCCTACTTTTAATCAGCAAGGTAATCAATAAAATCACTAAGTGGATGTGAGCCAAGATTAGCTGAACCACTATAAATTGCTGTGTGTTCCTGCCTGCTCGTTTCATTTAAAAGTATTCACTTTTTGTTCTCTGCTTAATCTTCTAGATGTTTGTTCCTTTTTTGGTTCAAACAATAAGCATATTAATTAAATAAAATTCAACAATATAAATTTAAATAATATATAATTCCTCACTCACCTTTCAAGTTTTTCAAATCTCCCAGATTTGAATTTATTCCTTTACCTGACTACTTTTCCTTTCCAATGCAAAAGAATATGTACAACAAGGTATATACATGCTATTAGAATTATACATTTGAGAATAGATTTGAGGTTAAGGGGAATAATGATTTATAATTATGAAAATTACCTTTTTCCGCAACATCGATTCGCTCCTTCTCTTCTTCTCTTTTATTTTCTGCCCTTGTTTGATTTATACATATATACTATTATAGTTTGTAATTAATAGATATAGCAGAGAAGGGAAAATGGCAGGCTTTACTGCTTTAATTAGAAAATATGAGAAGAAAAGTGAGGAGTTAGGCATGTATTTATAGGTGCTCAAATCAACCTTATCCATCATATTAAATAATTAAATCCAGACCGTTCGACCAAGACTCAACCCTAGAAGTCCTTTAGGACTGATCGACCACTCCCTTATAGGCTGTTGACTGCTAGCAGTCATCCAACCTAAGGAGGGGGTCGACTAGTGAGGTCCTGAATTTATTATTATTTATTCCCTATTTACATTTTTAAACTTCAAACGCTAATAACTTCTTCATTTGAGCTTCGGTCGAAAAGCTCCAAATATGAAAGTTGCTTAGAAAATGGCCATGTACACAGTGGTGCAAGTTTCATGGCCAAACTCTAACATTTTCTTAAATTCAATTTTTGAGCCCTATTATTTATTAGTTACCATTTATTTTATGGAGTGTTACAGTCGATGACACAGATCAAAGGACTTTAACCTCAGATTATGTGTTCACTCATGGACGGACAACTATTAGTTAGAAAGCAAGGTTGTAGACTATGGTTGCTTTGTTTACTACAGATGTAGAGCTAATAGCAACTGTTGAAGCAGCTAAGGAGGCACTCTACTCGAAGCATTGATGTGTGTTTGGATGTCATATATTATAGAGTAATATGAGTTATGATATATAATATGCAATTCACTTAGCTAAAAATATGGCTTTTAGTTTGAGGATGAAGCAAGTAGAGGCAAGAGAGTCCTTTTTTGTCTCGATGAATGAATATAACTAGTTTACATTCAGAAGGTTCATACAGAGGAGAATGCATCGTATATTTTTACAAAGTCCCCGTCTACTACAAAGTTCAAGTATTGCTCAAACTTGATCCACCTATTAAGGTTCTAGGTGCCACATGGTGATACATAGGGAGAATGAGTTCATTGGAGACATTTGTTTCATTATGGAGATTTATAGATCCCATATGGAGAAGGTACTTTTAACACTTCGTTGGCGAGAGGTAGTCTTACCGGAGTTCGTTGACAAAGTACAATGAGTGATGGCCATGCCGAAGCTCATTGAGAAAGTATCCATGGCATGTTGTCTGAGAGTTGCTTGGAGTATGATGATGCATGTGGAGTTGGTAGGCATGCATGGAATATCATATCAAGGAGGAGATTGTTAGATTTTGGTGAACTAATATCTTCATATTAAAGAAGACTCATGACATATTTGAGTTATGGTAGAATTGTGACTCAAATTTATTCTCCTTTATTAATTAAGGAAGGCGGAGAATTATCTAAATGAAAAGGATATATATTTATAGATTAAAGTAATCAATTCATTTCCTAATTAGCTGATTAAAGAACACATTTTAATAAATGCATTCATATTGGAGGAAACTGGAAAAATTAAACGGATAAACGATTTTGCCATATGAATATAAGAATTAATGAGGCACTAATTTATTACCATAGATCAAGTTTTTTAACCTTAAGTAATAATCTCTATATAAAGATACTCATTCTTTACAAATTAGATGAATCCTTTCAATTTGTATGTCTTCATATTCTTCTTTTAACCTCCACTATTAATCTTGTAATTTTTTTCTTAGAAATTAATAAAATATCATCTTACCAAGTATATGTATACGATATCATGATAGTGGAACTGTTGTCCTGCCTTTTGAACTAGGCAACATCTAAACAAGTCAAAATCGCTGAATGGTCAGAAAGCAAACCAAATATCGCAAATCCTAACCATGGAAACCAGAATCTAGTGAAAGCCTAAAGTGCTGATGCTTGACCTTGCTTTCCATTTAATAATAGCTTAAACATCTTCCAAGTGAACCAAGCCATAGAGAGAAAACTTCCCAAAAACAACAGAAGTGTCATCTTGGTACCAAGTCATGGAAGTAGCTAGTGAAGCAACTTCAAGGAAATCAAAGCATGAACTATAGACAACATACATTGTATAACAAAGGAGTCAAAGTCACTACACTGAAGAAAATGAAGTAACGAAGCCAAATGCTTAGAAAATAGCATAATTCATGACTCGGCACCGAGTTGTGGAGCACAACTTGGTACCAAGTTGACTATCAGTTAAGAATTTGTCCACGATCTCCCTCCTCCTAAATGTAAAGAACGTGGGTAGAAAATACCAAAGCCTATTTTGCTAATCCACATCTATAAATAAAAGGAGAGTTGCGTAAAATCAAGAACCTATTTTTGCATTTCGAATTATTTAATTTATTACTTTATTGAATGCTTACCGACTTGTGAGCACTGATGTGTAAGAACACAGTATGTAAATTTCTTTTGAGTCATTAACAAAGTTTAAGTGGACGTAGGCCAAAGCTTTATTGAAACACTATAAATTTTTATGTTTTATTTAATTCATTTTTTATTTAATTTCTATACTTATTCTCTACTTACAATCTTATCGGGAGTTTGTCCAAATTTTGGCGCAAATTGTTTGCTACTTTCATTGAGAAAACTTGAAGTTCTCACTGCTAGATTATATCTTTAAAATTTGGATTGTTATAATCCACAAAGTAGATCTAAAAATTGTTGTTGGAAGATACATGTTTACCTAGATTTCCATAAATCTATCATAGGATCAACGGACGCTATGGTACCTAGAAATGCTACAGAGAAGTACATAACTTTGACACCCACTAATGATGCAAAAAATGATGGCCCTCAAATGGAAAAGAGACCAATCGACCTAGTGCTGTAGAAATTCAAAGTGCATCAGAAATGGCCACTAGTGTTGATTTGGATAGGATTATAAGGGAGATGAATAGGAAATCGATGGAGAGCCAGGATCCTATGATGAAGCAGAAGGAGAATGTGCACCTAGCAACCTAACTATCCAATAGGTATAAGATAGCAAAAAGGAGTTGTTACCTTCAAATTCGAAAGATAAAAGTTCCTCCTCATCAAACAGAAACCATAGAGATGTAAAGCAGAAAATGAAGAGGAAGGAAGCTAGGACTTTGAAGTTTGGAACTGTAATAACTCTATTCGACAAGGGTTAACGCAACACCGAACCAGCATCATAGGTCGGTATCGAACCAGCAACCTGAGTCATAAACGTGACCAGTATATGGACTTGCAAGATGACGTTGATGATGATAATGACCATAATGTTAGTGGCCATGGTGGTGGAGTTCAGACGGTTACTGTTGAACTATCACATAGAGAATGCAAAATCCGTATGACTAGACAAACGGTTCTTTCAAAAATAGGAGAACCTAGATACCACGGTACTAACTAAGACTGTTTGCGGAGCCAAACACTTGTGGCAGACCACGGTGATCATTGTCCAACGTATTTAATTGAACCAGAGTTTTTTTAATTAGTGGTGAGGAAATTGGTGAATGAAAAACAACATAGAAATATTAATGATTAATGTTCTTCTCCTAGCAAGAACCCGTTAACTGAGAAGATTTTGCTGGAAGAATATCTTAGAAGATTCATAATGCCATGATGCCATCTTACAATAGAAAAATTGACCTAAGACAACATCTTATGAAGTTTGAATGGCACATGGATAGTGCTAAGGCAACAGACGTTATGTGATTTAGGTTTTTCTAATATTTCTTGAAAGAGTAGATAGGAAGTGGTTCACCCGGCTTCGACCAAGGTCCATATCTTACTTTGACTAATTAGCCAGAAGTTTTGTGGAGTAGCTTAGGTTGCATGTTGCTTGTCCTAGGGATGTGATGCTTTTATCGAACATCTTTCAGAGTCTCAAAGTAGTCTTTGAAGAATATCTTAAGTAGATTTAATACAATTGTGATTGAAGTGAGCAATGCCAAAGAGGAAATTATGTTGATGACATTGTTCAGAGGAATTCATCCAGAAATGGATTTCGGTTAATGAATGAAGATTAAACTATCACCAACCAAAGAGGAGTTTTGTAAGAAGGCGGTCCAATCTCTATGCTTAAAAGAGGCAGTTACATCCTTGGAAAGACTTGTGGAAACCAATCTACTGAAGCAATACAAGTAATATTGTGGTGAAACATAACGATGAGAGAGTTGGAAATGTTGTCATCAATGTTGGAATAAAAATAATAGTTAGAAGAGTGGAAACCAAGGTGCTGGAGATAGCAAGCCAAAATTTAAGAAGCTTTCAAGGTATTCGAAACATATACACACTGCTCAATGACACTATAGAGAACATTTACCTTGCCATGTAAGGTACATAGAACTATAATAAGCTTGCTCAAAGGGAATTAATTGATAAAGAGAAGATGTTTGGAAAGTATTGTTGCTTCCACGAGACCCACAAGCGTAACACTATTGATTTTGACATTTGTGGGATGTGATCGAAGACCTGATTTAGAAATAAAATGCTTCAACATTATGTGAAAGACCTTAGGATGATGGGCAAGTGAAAAATGGATCCCAGAGATAGATGACCCAACAAAGATAGGATGATCCTAATGGAGAGGAGCCTAGGTAACTTGAGCAAAGAATTGTATTAAATACCATAACCGGCAGATCACATCCAGTTGTGAAAATCCAAGATGAAATAGAATGATATGGGAGTTCATTGAAGCATGTAGTACATGAGAACTACTTCATCATAGAAGATAGAGCTCCAGCATAGCATTTGAGAATGATGACCGATGGCATAGTATTCAAAAATCAAAACGTGAATGGGGCAGAAGCACGATGCTTGGCCTTTGGTAAAAATAGCCATGATTGGGCCAGTGAATGTAAGGCAAGTTATTGCTAATTGTAGAATCTTATTGAATATCTTATTTAAAAAGACATTTGATCAAATGATGATGGATAACCAAGATCTGAAGCCATGTAAATCCCAGATTCAAGGGTTTACTAGAGAGGTTGTAGAGCTTGTTGGATATGTGGATTTATTTATGAAGTTAGAGGAAGATAGCGGCACTAGAATTCAGGTTTTGACCATTGTTGTGATGGACACATACTTTGCATATAATACATTCTTAGGCCAACAAAACCATGCCATCTTAGGGTGGCTTTAGCCTGATGGTGCGTGATGATGAAATTTCCTGCAGAGACTGAGTTAGGAGTCATCCAAGGTAATCATAGCATGGGATGTGGGTGTTATGTCATTGAGCTAATAGAGGCAAAGCGAAGCGAAATGGCAAAGAATGCAAATAAGACTCTCTGCATCAAATCAATTGATGTTTAGCAACCATCGACTAAGTCCTAGCTTAAACAACATGGTAAATTCTGTAAATTTATGGATTCAAGAAAAAAGCCGGAGGATGCTAGGGCGGTCCTAGTTGAGCTGATGATTAACACCCGGTTAATGAAGATGATCCTACTTGGGTCTTGAAGGTCTAATCTCAGCTTAATGTGAAGATGAAGAAAGAGTTGGCAGGATTCCTCTAGGTAAACCAGGTTAATTTTTTTGGATGCATTCTGATATATATGGAATATCGCTAAAGGTAGCATGACATATATTGAATGTCAACCACAGATGTCCTCCAGTGAAACAGAGAAGGAACAGCCTAGGTCCGAAGCAATCTGCTCCACTGAAAGAGAAAGTGGATAAGCTAAAGGCAAATGGCTTCATCCATAATTCGTTATACCCCAAATGGGTATCAAATCCAATGCTGGTCAAGAAGCCCAATGTAAAATGATAGGCATGCATCGACTATTCAAGTTTAAATCAGGCATGCCTATTGGATAGTTTCCCGGTACTGAAAATCGACCAACTAGTGAACTCGACCATCGAACATGAGTTTCTACCCTTTATAGATGCTTATTCCAGCTACCACCAAATACCAATGCACGTTCAAGATCAAGAGCATACCAGTTTACTGACATGGGACTGTATATGCCACTATGTCATATCATTTGGTCTAATAAATACAGGAGCTACCTACTAGAGGTTGGTAAATTCGGTGTTCAAAAACTAGATCAGATGTACAATAGAGGTGTACATGGATGATATATTGCTGAAGTCATAATGATCGGTGAACCACATGAGAGACCTCTCAAAGATCTTTGATGTACTTTGAAGATAAAGAATGAAGCTTCATTCACTGAAATGTTCCTTTGTAGTCACGTCAGGTAAATTTTTAGGTTTTATAGCGAACTCAGGGGATATTGATCCTAATCAGGAGCAAATTAATGAGTTAAAACATGTGACTGCTTCTAAGACAAGGAGGGAAATGCAAAGCTTAAATGGAAAAGTCACTTCACTGAGTCAGTTCATCTCAAATGTAACAAACAAGTGTATGCCATTCTTTGATGGCCTCAAAAAGGAGAAAGGGAAGTTAGGATGGACAAAGGAGTGTCAGAAAGCTTTCCAGACCTTGCTTGATCATATAGAGAGATCTCCAGTTTTGTCAAAGCCTTTGAAGGGAAGGACATATTGGTTTATTTGGGAGTGTCTATTCATGTATTGAGTGCTGCCTGGTACACGAAGAATCCAAAATCGAAAGGCCTGACATCAGCAAGTGGTTTATTGGAGCAGGTAGACATTATCCAAAGTTAGAGAAGCTAACTTATTGCTTGTTGATTACATCGAGGAAGTTATGAACCTACATCTAAGCTCATGTGATTAAAGTGTTGACTAATTAGCCTTTGAGACAAGTGTTGCATCGTCCTTAGACATCGGAAAGGCTGCTAAAGTGGAACATCGAATTGAGTCTGTATGATATAACCTATCATCTAAGGAGGGTGATCCGAGGATAGGCATCGACTGAGTTCGTTGCCAAAATTTTCCAACCAGTATGGAGACAAAGGAAGTTGTGGAGCGGCTTGCTCAATGGAAGTTATACATAGACAAAGCATCCAATGAATGTTGCTCTAGGGTAGGTGTGATCTTGGTAACCCTAAGGAGTGAATAATAAGTTATACCCTAAAGCTTGATTTTTCCATAACGAACAATGAAGCTACGTATGAAGAACTGATCATGGGACTTAATATAGCAAAGGATTTGGGAGCCAAGACATTGCATATATACTTTGACCCTCAATCGGTAGTTTGTTAAGTTAGAAAGGAATTTCAAGCTTAGGGAGTGAGATCAGCTTCTTACATGACACAAGCTTTTGAATTATTAAATGTCATCGAGTATTACATGACAACGCGCATTTCTTGGGAGGAGAACATGAATGTTGATTTATTAGCCAAGTGGCTAGCTCTAAGGATGCATAACTCATGAGACTGGTTCCGGTGGAGTTGTTTTTAGCTCTGAGCAATTAAAAGATGGATGTCGATTGGATCTTGGAGGTTGAAGTGGAAAGGAATCATGAATAACTCCAATCAAGGGTACTTGCTAAAGGGAACTATGGAAGGATGAATGATTTATTGTCCATGAATTAGTGCTATACAGAAGAGGATTCTATGCCCCCCAACAACGATGTGTCACCAACGAGGAAGCTAAACGGGACCTTATTGATGTACACAAAGGAGCATGCATCGATCACATAAGGGGTAGACTTTGGCAAGAAAGATTTTCCGTTGCCAATATTTTTGTCGAACGATCAACCGGGATGCAGCGAAATACACCAAAAAGTGCAATAGGTGCCAAAGATTTGTGAATATTCCTACAGTCTCATTTACATAATTTACAAAAATGGTCAATCCACGACCATTTGCAGTACAGCTTGGGAATTGACATCATTAGTGTACTGCTAATGTTGAAAGGCAAAGCAAAATATATCATTACTGTAGTGAATTATTTTACGAAATAAGCAGAAGCAAAACCGCTTGCCATGATCACCACAATGAAAGCGATTAATTTTGTATTAAAGAACATTATAGTCGATTTGGGATTCCATAAACCATCATCTCCGGTAAGGGACCTAATTCGATAGTGTTGAATTAAAGAATTTCTTTAACAAATACTGAAGCAGCAAAAGGTTTGCGGCTATAACACACTAACAAGTGAATGGACAAGTGCAGTGGGTGAATAAAATCATCAAATCCAACTTAAAGAAATGACTGATAAAGGCCATGGAAAAGTTGGTCGATGAATTACTCCTAGCATTATGGGCTTAAGAACGACTAACAAGTCCACGACCAACCATACTTCATTCACTCTGGTATATAGATCAAATGTCATAATTGAAATTGAATTATAAGTACCTTCTCATCCAACAATTCACTACAATCCTAAGATGAATGAAGAACTCTTGCTTGAGTCCCCTGATATGGTCAATGAAAAGTGTAAAGAAGCTGATTAATGGTTGCTGCTCACCATAAAAAACAGCGTAACAATTCAACACAAAGGACATGAATTATACCTTTGAGATCAACGATCTAGATCCAAACCGGATCTAACTTAGCCCACCAATAGTAGGACTGAACTGGAAAGTTTTATACGCTATTGAATAGTAGCTTGAAAACGGAACATTCGAGTTGATAACTGTTGATGGAATCTTACTTCTGAGGGTATGGAATAGTGAACATCTATGATGCTATTTTGCTTAATTTTATCTCTATAAATACCATGCTAGGATCTGATGTAACAAGACATAGCCTTCCATTCCCGTATATATAAAATGAATTGGCTTTAGGATCCATTGAACTATATTATTAATACCCTAACTTTTTGCTGTGAACAACAACTACAAATATTCTATGTTTTCAGAATGCAAACATCTAGGCACCTAGAGATAGATACAGACGAACACCTTCGGTCCATGATCACATCGTGAGAGTACAATCATTTCAAGTGCCTAAAGATAGGTACTGACAAACTCCTTCAATCTATGGTAAGAGTGTAGAAGTATAATCAGACTATAGCCTATAGCGACAATGGTCCTTGTACATTTGTCCTTTGACCATTGCCTGGGGATAGGCAGGGTCTAAAACCATAATCTGAGGATTTGCAAGGTCTAGTTGTGATGCCTAGAGATAGGCATCTTACCCTTCAGGTCCCAAAGATGGGACCTAGCAAAAAAATGAACCACCTTGTTCAAGAACGATCAATGCCTTGAGTTAGGTGAGATCGAGTTCAGACATCCATAGGCAGGTATCCTAGCCACCACTCACGATGAACAATTATGATCCAACCTTATCTTAGTCAAATGGAACCTGACTAAGGAAATACTAAGTGGACTATAAAGCTAGCCTGACGATTATAACTTGTCGACAATGAAGAAACATTTTGGTAGCAACTAACAAAATGAAATAATTACATACAACTAAACAATGATGAGTAGCTACTCACCCGTACACAATTAAAATGGATAATAACACTGCTTTGACTAATGTGCAATTGCACATTACGTAAACAAACCAATTACATAGGCAAAAAAGATAGATTCTGAAAGATAAACTATTTTATTAACAACTAATGAACTTTTCAAACAAAAATGAAGGTCATTCCCGCACAACAATAGCCTATGTAGACGAATCGAGAACTAAAATAAACGAGCGAATGATAACATAAAAGACAACAACTAGGTGTCTAATTCTTCCTCTTCTTGTCCTTCTTCTCCTCAGGAGAAATTTTATTGTATCTCTTACCAAAACTACTAGATCCTTCACCCTTTCTTCCGATAGATAAGTAGCCCTTAGTCAGTATTTTAATCATAATCTCTCCTCGAAGACTCAGGAACATTGCCTTAAATGTCACCAAGGGTAAGAACATAAGCGGGAATGATGATGGGTGGTATAGAAAATGATACCGAAAGAGGAGGAGGAACATCATCCATCTTTTCCTTTTCGATTTCTCCAACCTTTTTACGTTTCAAACATTTCATCTCTTCCAAAGAGGGTCCAGTTGTATGCCTGGTGGCCCTTGCGATGACTTCATCCCCCTATATTATCTTAGGTTCATCTGTGGTCTCTTTGTTCAAAGCATGTATAAGTCCAGCGTCAGGACCAGGTGTAGGACCTACTTAAGAGGTTGTAATATGAGTAGGGGCTGACATGATGCCTAATTCAGTCGCCATCATTTGAATGCCCAAGGACAAGTCCCTTTTAGGCATGGTGCAACTGTATGTTGACTTGAAACTTGAAAAATTGAAAAATATAGGTTCGAGACATCAACCAGCGTCATATTAGCTATCTCGACTATAAGGAAAGTTAATGATATACCTTCAAGAGAAGCATAAGTCATATGTGAAAGAGCCCCATAGATTTTCCATTAATGGTAGGAGACAAAATGGGAATCTTTAAAAGGGTTCTAATCTTATATAACTGGCTCCTTGGGGTTATAATGTACATCACCTAAAGATGTCAAAGTAGTTGAAATTCCTAAGGCTGCTATGGCAATTGAAGTCGTAGTAGTACCGAAGAAAGGAATAATAGGTTTAGTGGTGAATGGCTCTGATATGGAAGAGGTGAAGACGCCAGATGTTGCCGCTGTTAGCATTGAACTCTTTATTGTCGTTCCTTTAGAAATTAAAGTGGAACTCTCACCCAAACTTTAGAGCTAGGTTTGAGTTGTACCTGATCAGACACATTAGCTCAAGAAAAAACTTCATATGCTAATAAATAACTTTACCAACCTTGAGCGCATCCAAATCTTCATCTTCCAGAAGGTTGAAGTTTAACTCCTCCTCATCAATCTCGGTAATGTTAGAGTGCTCTTATTCCTGCCTAAGCATCTCCTCCCAGGCTATAGATAAAGCCGGGGGATACCCTTTGTCGAGCCAACTCAAGTTCCCAGACTTGACAACATTTGCATAGAATCAAAATAGAGTGGTCTCTATCTCAGACTTGACCTCATCCTTGGTCGTCTTCATTTGGAGATCGACTTTCTTTTGCGCCTATCAGGCATCTGATAGTTCATTACAATACCCTTGAGCCTGAGTGAAGGGTTTATCATTTTCTTTGTTTTCGGCTTCCAATGCAGCTTTTAATATCTGAATTTTCGAAGCTTGGTCGTCGACAATCTTTTGAATTTTTTCGTTTTGAAGTTTTTCGTCCTCTAATGTGAGTGTGTGGCTCTTATGATGTGTAGCTTCGACCTGATTCTACTGCCATTTCAATCGTTCTTCAAAAGGCTTCATCTTTTCTTCCAACTTCTTCTCCGTAGCCGCTAGAGATCTCTTGAGCTACTCAACTTCTCTATCCAGAGTGTCAATAATGTGCTCGTTACCCTTTTCTATTAGCTCATTCCCTTAGAGAGCCACCATTTTTTGCTCATTAATTTTGGAAAGAGCCTCTGCAAGCCTTCTTTACATGTAGTATTGATTCTATACATCACTCACGTAAGGAACGACTTTCGGCCCCAAGTGGCGAGGAATTTTTCAAGTTATAAACAAATTTGACCCTATAATAATAAATATTTGAAAAGGCCTTTTGATGGCGGTAAGATGTCGATTTGAGATAGGTTCAGTCACCTCTGCTAAAAATATATTAGTATGGTCTTTTCCATGCCTTTACCTAGAAGGGTTAGAAGATGTAGACTTGGATGGGTAACTAGATTGTTTTGGTTTATGAGTAGACACCATCGACTATGTGGTAGGTGGCATTAAAGTAGTTATTGTAGGAAGTTAAATTAAAGGAACCGAATCGGTTCCCGTTGAATATCTATTCAAGCTTTTTGGCAAGAGGGAATGAGCCATGTGCTGAGAATGTGAGTCCTACCAGATCCTCCATAGTAGTTATCACTATACTTGTAGTCTCTATCTCATCTTTCTTGATCTCTCTTATGGATCTTTCTTGAATCACACTCATGAGACAACTTGCGATGATGCCACGATGTGCTTGGCCTTTTATATTCACCACTATAGCTTTGAAGTTCATCAAAAAGATGTTGGTACTCCTAGGAATCTAGAAAAAAAATGCAGTCAAGTTAAGGTATCAACATTGGAGGTTAACATGTGTAGCGTGAACTATAGTGATTCAAAGTGTTGTGAAATGATAATGTGTTCTAATACCCCCTCCTTTGACCGAGGTCTTGGAGTTTTCTAATAGGGCGTATCTCCCTTTCACCGGTAGCAAGCACATCAGCTGGAAAACGAATGGGAGATTCAGTATCATCGATGTTGACGTTATCAAGACTATACGAAGTTATTCTATCCTGTATGCTCCCAAACGAGCCAAATATATCTCTAGATGGAGGGATCACTGTCTTTTCCCCTCTGAAGCCGAAGATGGCTATGAAACTAAATAGGATGAGATAATCTTTAACTTCGAAATGCCAAGAAAACAGTGGCACCTGATATCGCTACCCGTCTCACCGGTAGATTCATGGCCAAGGTCCACATTCTCAACATCACCCTTGTTTTCATTGTTACCATCATTATTATCACGATCGCTACCCTTGCATGATATCCCCTTTTTTATCTTCCCTTTATTCACTTCTGGATTGATTTAAGGATTTTGAATGGGGAGGACATCGACATTCTCCGGCCTCATGAGAATGTTGGGAATCTTCATGAACATTCGGCACGAGGCCTAGACTTCGATTATGGTATAAAAGATTGAACTGTCTATCCTTTCATATGTCAACAGATATCTCATCAACCTCTCCTCTTTAGGGATAACATGTAAACATCAAGAGTACTTGCCAAAGTCAAACTATTAAGCCTCTTGGGATATTTGAGAATAAATGAAATAGAATAATTAGCAATCTAGATGAATTAATGCCATTGAAGCGATATATTATTTTAAAACTTACATCCATATAACCATTTCTATGGAAATCCAAGAGGGCAGCACATAAAGAAGCATTCATCTTGGAAATATCTTAACTTATTCCAATGATCAACGATGATGCGATGACCTTTAAATGGCTTTAAGTAGGTGAGAGAGAGGCTCTCATTCTACTTTTTGAAAGCATTTAGATAGCGAATCTCCTCCATTGTTGGCACCCTGCCCAACTAATAATGAAAAACCATATGCATGCTTTGTAATGAAGCATATCCGTTTAGTTAAAGCCGGGCAGGGGCAGTTCAATAAGTTAAAACATGAAGCGAACAAAGTGATTGAATGGAGAGATGCATTTAGACAGGTTCATATACCGATTACATGCAGTATATCCATTGAGTGGATTATAGGCCCGATGGTAAGATTCTAGAACAAGAACATCTTTAAATGGGATATCATGCCTTTCACATATGCTTCATCTAGCCAAACGCTGGAGAGTCTGGAGGGTTATTAAGAATTATAGCATCCTTATTGTAACAACCCGCATATTTATCGATTTTATATTTAAATATTTTATTTAAATATTTCATCGTTAGTCGGATTTTAGTCCGAAAAGCTACTTTTTGCATACGGTCGAATTAGGACTCGGGACCACTCCCATTGAGTTTAAAATGTCGTTTGCGACCTTTTTGAGTATAAGCTTCGATATGTTTGGAGAAAGTTGATTTTTGCTACTTTTCACTTTGGGTTTGGTTTTTGGGCTCAGCCCTATGTTAACTTATGCTCAAATCTGAGCCACTCTTCCCCATTCACCCTCATTCTCTTCTCTTTTCAGTTTTCTTAGCATTAATGGTGGTAGAGATTGGAAATTAAAACTCCAAAACCCTAGTTTCTCTTGCAAATCAAATTCCTAGCTCCAAACTCAAGAAGAACCCATTGGTAAGCTTCTCTTCTTCTTCTCCAACTTATCCTCTTACCAATTTCAGAAATTCCTAAACCTAATTTTGGGAATGTTCTTGTTTTGAGCTTAGATTCAAGCTCAATTGGGTTGTGTTGAAGAGAGGTTGATTCTCCATTTGCTTTCAAGCTTCTTCTTGTTCGATTTTGTGAAAAGGTGAGATTTTTAATCTCTCATCTAAGTCTATGAATTATCTTCGAATGTTAGGTATGAATTCCTAACACTTATTCGTGTGCATTTGCTTTTGGTTTGGATTGAATTGGTGTATATTCCAATTTTTGGTGTTTTGAGTTCAATTCGTTAAAAATCCTAACTTCTATGTTTGAACATGTTTTTGGTGATGCATCGAGGAGCATATAGGGCCGGGTAGTCGATTGGCATAAACCCTTAGCGCCGTTGCTCGAGAGAATGCAATTTGGATAAGATTGAACCTCATTTGCAATAGGCATGGAAGAGGCTGGAAACAGGTCTGGCCGACCGACCCATCTGGTCCGGTCGACCGACCTGCTTCCAAATGTGCAGTTGCACTTCTGTTTCTGGTTCGGCCGACCGACCCCTCTGGTCCGGTCGACCGACCTGCTTCCAAGTGCCTAAGCACTTTCTTTTTTAAGGTTCGGTCGACCGACTCAGGGAGTCCGGCCGACCGACCTGATGATTTTTGCATGCTTTGCCTTGTTGCTTAAATATCCAACTCTAATCGATTTGTTTTGTTTCCCTAATCGTTGTTTTCAGTTGTTGTTGACTTTGATGACTTATTTTCTTTGGGAATTCTGTGAATATCCGTTTCGATGGATTCGGTATCGATTTCTTTGGATTTTTATTCACATCTTCGTATGTTAATTTTCTTTGTGTTTTATCACTTTAAAAATATAAAGATTTTCTATACTAGTAGTAAATATCAAAACTCTTTCCTCAAACGATTTCAATACTATTTTAATACCAAATTCGTTTATAAAACCGTTTTCCAATCTATCAGTATATATAAACCTTTACCTCACTCGTATGAGAATCCAATTAAACGACTTAGTAAAACAAGTGGTACGAAACGCTTGCGTTCACTTTGTTGGTTAATTCTTGGACTTGTTCGATTGAATCTTTTGTGACAATTTTATAGTGGAGATCTACAGTTTGTTCGTAAATATTTAAGTTAAGCAAGTGGTTATGGGACATGAAGCTAAACTCATATATTTACTAGCTTAGTGTAATTGACACTTCTCGTTGATCATGACGATCATCTTTATGATTTAGACTAGCAATGTGCGATGTCTCTTTGTCTGTGAGGGAGACTAAACCCCGTTTTGTGGAGTTTCGACTCAATTTGGTGGGGTAGCAACCCATGGTCTTCGGGCCGTTTGTGGAGCTTCGGCTCAATTTGTGATGGTTAGCGACCATGGAATTAGCGTTCCGTTTGTGATACACGTGTTGGTGAGCTTTATGCTCCCGTTTGTGATAGGCCTCCCCCCTTTGTGATTTCTGGATTTCTTGAGATGATTTCTAGAATTTGTGTTTCACCAATTTTTCGTGATTTCCATTGATAAGCCTTATCGATATTTGTGCATTGGTGAATTTGTGTGTCATTGACTTTAGTGATTTCTGGATTTCTTGTGTAGTCTTCTGGAATTTGTGCGTCATTGACTTTTGTGATTGACATTGATATTATCGTCAATATTTGTGGTTTGATGAACGAAATAAAGAGTATGACACTTCTTTGATTCTTGTGTAGATTTTGTGATATTGATTAATCTCTTGTTGAATTATCAACTACTTATATATCACAGCTTGGCCTTGTGATTATTATGTGTTTAGTCATAACTTTGATTCTATATCATTTCATCTGATATTTATAGTTAGACTGATCCGTTTATTATTTTCTTATTAAATAATACTCGGGTCAGACCGAGATGTTACAGGTGCTTCTGCTTGACTTCTCATCCGGGATTAACTCCTTGACTTTTGGGTTAACTACTTAGATTAGTAGTTATTTTATTGTATACATTTGAGATATAGACTCCATAATGTATACTTATTCTTTTGTGTAGTTCTTGTAACTATTCTTTTGTGATATTGTGGATCTTTTTAGACCACTACTCTGATGTACACTTCCTAGTGTAATATTCATATCTATTTCCACCTTTGTGATATGAATTGTCTGTGACTGATTTATGTTATGCTTATTTCTATATTCGTTTCCGAAGATTATTATAGCCACTGTGTAGTAGCTTTGTGTTTGTATCGGTATGTCGGATTTCCTCTTGAAATAAAATGCATGTTATACTATCTGACATATCGGTGCTCGCACAAAGCAATTACATGGATGGTTGCTCCTCAACAGCCTTATCTTCCGTGCTAGTTGATAGCATTCACCGTAATGTTCTTGGCTAGCGTGGGTATAGAGGTGGGGCGTCACAGCTTGGTATCGGAGCCAAACTTCGGAACAATATGGAATATTATAACAAGGATCATCGTCCTAAGTCTTTCTTAGGAATCGTGCTTTAGGATTTAATTCGAGTCTTCGTACCGATTCATCCTATTTTCCTTATGATTCCTTGTTTTGTCTATCAAGATTGCTTGATATTCAATTTGGTGAATAACCTTTTTCTTCTTCTTCTTTCTTTCTAAAGGAAGAGAAATGTCTAGACCAGGCCGTCCTAGAGTCGTACCGTCTAGCACTCCACCCCAAGATGGAGTTTTTATGACTGCTCAACAGCTTCTTGATTTAGTGACCAATGCTCAAGCAGCCGGAGCTAACCCGGAACCTACTCACCCAAACTCGGGATTTGCACGCTTGTGTAGCGATTACACTAATTTGGGTGGGGAGCCATTCAAAGGTTCCGAAACTATTATTGAAGTACAGGCTTGGCTAAGGTCATGCGACCGAATCTTTTCTCGCATGAATCTTATTGACCTTCACCGAGTTCAGGTGGCCTCTAGTATGCTCCGAGAAAGAGCATTGGACTGGTACGAGCTTCTTATTTCTGAGATTAATGAAGCGGATCTCACCTGGGAGAAATTTCGAGAACGCTTCGAGTTGAAATTTGTACCGGAAGCAGAGAAAGTGACATTGGCTCGACGATTTATAGACCTTGTTCAAGGTGAGTCCTCCGTGACTGATTACGTAGCCTCCTTCGAGTCGCTTTCCAAATATGGGGTTGAATACATCAACACCCCTTTAAAGAAGAACCAGAGATTCGTTTATGGCTTAAACAAAAATCTCAAGAAGCCATTACTTCTAAAATTAGAAGTTTCTTTCGACCAACTCGTTGATATCGCTCTTCGTCTTGAAGAGGCGGATAGGGAGAATGATGTTGAAGTGGTGGGTTCCAAACCAAACTTCAACAACAAGAAGAGGCCAAACAAATTCAAAGGCCCCTATCCCAATAAGAAAGGGAAGAAAGCAACCTCCGTGGCAAAGACTTCTTCCTTTGGCCGTGGGGAATGCTATAATTGTGGTTCGAAGGACCATTATGCGAACAAGTGCCCAAATTCTCTCTCTTGTCGCTACTGCAAAGTTCCCGGTCATGTCATATCTTCGTGCCCCAAACTTCAAGGCAAGAAAGAGGGAAAGCTTAATGTTGCTCAATCCCCTGGAAACACATCTCGTGGCCAAGGTATTTCTCATTCTATTCTGGATGGAATTATTTTATTTCGTGATCATCCTATTCGAGTTCTTTTTGATACGGGTGCGTCCCATTCTTTTATATCAAAAGAACTTGTTGATACTTTTTCTTTAGATGTTTTGTGTTTAATGACTTCTTTGAGAATTGCGAATCGGTTGGTGGATCCGCAACAATCAGTTTATTGTGTAAAGATGTCGAGATTATTTTGTGTGATTTTTCTTTCCAAGCCGATTTGCATGTCATGCGTTATTTAGGCTTTGGAATGATTTTGGGAATGGATTGGCTTAACCGTTATGAAGCTCATATCCTCTGTCCTGAGCGGACTATTCATCTTCAACATCCTCAATCTGTTAAGCAGATTTCTATTAATCTTCAAGATTCAGTTTCCAGCTTGGTCGCATCTTTATATTCTTTAAATCCTCGTGATGACGATGATGATGATGAGGGTGATATTATTTCTCTTATTCACGTCGTTCGTGAATTTTCCGACATATTCGTGCCCGTTTTAGGATTACCACCTAAGCGAGCAATTGAGTTCAGAATTAATCTTATTCCTGGAGCTCAACCTATCACTCGTCCTCCGTATCGTATGTCCAATAAAGAAAATGAGGAGATGCATAAACAATTATCTGAATTGGAGACGAAGCAATTTATTCGCTCTAGTTCCTCGCCTTGGGAAGCTTCGGCTATTTTTGTGAACAAATCCGATGGTTCACTTAGGCTTTGCGTTGACTACCGCAAGCTTAATGATCTTACTATCAAAAATAAATATCCTTTACCTCGGATTGATGATCTATTCAATCAACTTAGTGGTGCTAGAGCCTTTTCACAATTGGACTTGGCTACCGGTTTTCATCAGCTTCGTATTGCAGAGGATAGCATTCCTTTGACATCGTTCCGTACTCGGTATGGATCTTATGAATGGCTTGTTATGCCATTTGGGTTAACGAATGCCCCGGCTTACTTCGTTGACTTAATGAATCGAGTTTTTAAAGACTTTCTCGACCGGTTTGTTCTTATCTTTTTCGATGATATTCTTGTGTATTCTAAAACCGAGGAGGAGCATGAAAAACATCTTCGGATTGTGTTGGAAACTCTTAGGAGTAATCAATTAAAGGCAAAATTTTCTAAATGCCACTTTTGGCAATCTCGTGTGAAGTTTCTCGGTCACATTATTTCCGAATCCGGAATTTCCGTGGATCCTTCAAAGATTGAAGCGATTCAAGATTGGAAGAGACCGGAAAGTGTGATGGAGATTCGTAGTTTTCTCGGCTTGGCGGGCTATTACCGTCGTTTTATCAAAGACTTTTCTAGGATTGTCGTGCCTCTCACTAGCTTAACGAAGAAAGGTGTTAAATACATTTGGTCGGACAAATGTGAAGCTTCTTTTCAGAAATTAAAAGAACTCCTTTCTGATGCTCCTATTCTTGTTATTCTCGAGGGGAATCAAGATTTCGTTGTTTATACCGATGCTAGTCGCGTTGGTTTGGGTGCCGTTCTTATGCAAAAAAACGTGTTATTGCTTACGCTTCTAGGCAATTGAAGCCTGCTGAGACTAGATATGCCACTCATGATTTAGAGCTCGCGGCTATTGTTTTCGCTCTTCGGGTTTGGCATCATTATCTTTTAGGAGAGAAATTTGTACTTTATACCGATCATAAGTCTTTGAAGTATTTATTCTCTCAAAAGGAACTTAATTTGCGTCAACAACGTTGGCTCGAATTTCTTGCTCCTTATGATCTTGATATTCTTTATACACCGGTAAGGGTAATCGTGTCGCCGATGCTCTTAGCCGTAAACAACAAGCTGTTGTTTCTTTGATGATATCCGAATGGAACGATCTCGAGATCTTATCCACTTGTGAGATTCGAGACAGCGTATCCGATTTATGCTCATCATTTGTTTTATGTAACCTTGAGGCTCATCCTTCTCTTTTAGACCGCATTCTTGAAGCTCAATGGCTAGATCCTAAATTGGCTCTTCTTGTCCAAAATATTAAGGATAAAATTGATATCGAAGGTTTGAAAGACTTTGATATCGATTCTCGTGGCGGCATTCGGAAATTTGGTAGACTTATCGTGCCAAATATTGGTGATCTTCGTAAAGATATTTTAGAAGATTCACATCGTTCTAAATTTACCATTCTTCCCGGTAGTAGTAAAATGTACGCGGATATGAAGCGACTTTATTATTGGGAGGGAATGAAACTTGACATCGCTAACTTCGTTAAGCGTTGCATGACTTGCCAACTCGTTAAGGCCAAACATCAAAGGCCCGGTGGGTTATTGCAACCTTTAGAAATTCCGATTTGGAAGTGGGACCAAATTTCCATGGATTTTATAGATGGCCTTCCCCGTTCCCGTTCGGGTCATGATAGCTTATGGGTGGTCGTGATAGACTTACTAAATCCGCCCATTTTATTCCCATTCGGTCTAACCGAACCGTTCCTCTTTTGGCCAAGCTCTTTATCAAAGAGATTGTTAAATTGCATGGGGTTCCTACTTCTATTGTTAGTGATCATGATCCATTGTTTACTAGTGGATTTTGGAAGAGTCTACAAAAAGCTTTGGGAACGAAGCTTAATTTTAGCATCGCTTATCATCCCCAGTCCGATGGACATACTGAGCGTGTGAATCAAACTCTTGAAGATCTTCTTCGTTCTTGTGTGCTTGATTTTGGTGGAAGTTGGGAAGATCATATTTCACTTGTTGAATTTTCCTATAATAATAGCTTCCAATCTAGTATTGGTATGGCACCTTTCGAGGCACTCTATGGAAGGCCATGCCGATCTCCTTCTTGTTGGCTTGAGGCCGGTGAGAAGCTGGTTTTAGGTCCAGATTTTATTCGGGATTCCACAGAAAAAATTGATCTTATTCGTCATAGGATGAAAGAAGCCCAGAGTAGACAAAAATCCTATGCCGATAATCGAAGAAGGAAGTTAGAATTTTCTGTGGGAGATCTTGTGTTCATTCGTGTTTCACCTATGAAAGGTGTTGTACGTTTCAATCGATCGGGAAAGTTAGCGCCTCGATATATTGGGCCATTTCCTATCACCGAACGTATTGGTTCCATGGCTTATCGCCTTTTATTACCGGCTCAATTTTCTGCTATCCATGACGTGTTTCACGTTTCTCAACTTCGGAAATGTCTTCGAGATTCCGATTCTATTCTTGAGCCCGGTGTTGTGGAAGAGGTTGATGTTTCGCCTAATTTAACTAATGAGCAACATCCTATTCGTATCATGCTTCGGAGGTCAAACGACTTCGAAATAAAGATGTTCCGCTTGTTAAAGTTCAATGGTCTTCAAATCCTAAGGATTGTTCTTGGGAATCTAGAGAGTACATCGAGCGAACACATCCGGACTTACTTTCTCGTGCTCTCTGAGGTGAACTTCTTATTTCAAACTTCTTTTGTGTTGAATATGCTTTTATGGTTGTTACTATATATCTTCTTCTTAAAATATTGCGAGGACGCAATTTCTTTAAGGAGGGGAGTCTGTAACAACCCGCATATTTATCGATTTTATATTTAAATATTTTATTTAAATATTTCATCGTTAGTCGGATTTTAGTCCGAAAAGCTACTTTTTGCATACGGTCGAATTAGGACTCGGGACCACTCCCATTGAGTTTAAAACGCCGTTTGCGACCTTTTGAGTATAAGCTTCGATATGTGTGGAGAAAGGTGATTTTGCTACTTTTCACTTTGGGTTTGGTTTTTGGGCTCATCCCTATATTAACTTATGCTCAAATCTGAGCCACTCTTCCCCATTCACCCTCATTCTCTTCTCTTTTCAGTTTTCTTAGCATTAATGGTGGGAGAGATTGGAAATTAAAACTCCAAAACCCTAGTTTATCTTGCAAATCAAATTCCTAGCTCCAAACTCAAGAAGAACCCATTGGTAAGCTTCTCTTCTTCTTCTCCAACTTATCCTCTTACCAATTTTAGAAATTCCTAAACCTAATTTTGGGAATGTTCTTGTTTTGAGCTTAGATTCAAGCTCAATTGGGTTGTGTTGAAGAGAGGTTGATTCTCCATTTGCTTTCAAGCTTCTTCTTGTTCGATTTTGTGAAAAGGTGAGATTTTTAGTCTCACATCTAAGTCTATGAATTATCTTCGAATGTTAGGTATGAATTCCTAACACTTATTCGTATGCAATTGCTTTTGGTTTGGATTGAATTGGTGTATATTCCAATTTTTGGTGTTTTGAGTTCAATTCGTTAAAAATCCTAACTTCTATGTTTGAACAAGTTTTTGGTGATGCATCGAGGAGCATATAGGGCCGGGTAGTCGATTGGCATAAACCCTTAGCGTCGTTGCTCGAGAGAATGCAATTTGGACAAGATTGAACCTTATTTGCAATAGGCAGGGAAGAGGCTGGAAACAGGTCCGGCCGACCGACCCCTCTGGTCCGGTCGACCGACCTGCTTCCAAATGTGCAGTTGCACTTCTGTTTCTGGTTCGGCCGACCGACCCCTCTGGTCCGGTCGACCGACCTGCTTCCAAGTGCCTAAGCACTTTCTGTTTTAAGGTTCGGTCGACCGACTCAGGGAGTCCGGCCGACCGACCTGATGATTTTTGCCTGCTTTGCCTTGTTGCTTAAATATCCAACTCTAATCGATTTGTGTTGTTTCCCTAATTGTTGTTATCAGTTGTTGTTGACTTTGATGACTTATTTTCTTTGGGAATTCTGTGAATATCCGTTTCGATGGATTCGGTATCGATTTCTTTGGATTTTTATTCACATCTTCGTATGTGAATTTTAGTGATTGATTGTTCCTACAATCTTCTTTGTGTTTTGTCACTTTAAAAATATAAAGGTTTTCTATACTAGTAGTAAATATCAAAACTCTTTCCTCAAACGATTTCAATACTATTTTAATACCAAATTCGTTTATAAAACCGTTTTCCAATCTATTAGTATATATAAACCTTTACCTCACTCGTATGAGAAATCCAATTTAACGACTTAGTAAAACAAGTGGTATGAAACGCTTGCGTTCACTTTGTTGGTTAATTCTTGGACTTGTTCGATTGAATCTCTTGTGACAATTTTATAGTAGAGATCTACAGTTTGTTCATAAATATTTAAGTTAAGCAAGTGGTTATGGGACATGAAGCTAAACTCATATATTTACTAGTTTAGTGTAATTGACACTTCTCGTTGATCATGACGATCATCTTTATGATTTAGACTAGCAATGTGCGATGTCTCTTTGTCTGTGAGGGGGACTAAACCCCATTTTGTGGAGTTTCGACTCAATTTGGTGGGGTAGCAACCCATGGTCTTCGGGCCGTTTGTGGAGCTTCGGCTCAATTTGTGATGGTTAGCGACCATGGAATTAGCGTTCTGTTTGTGATACACGTGTTGGTGAGCTTTATGCTCCCGTTTGTGATAGGCCTCCCCCCCTTTGTGATTTCTGGATTTCTTGAGATGATTTCTAGAATTTGTGTTTCACCAATTTTTCGTGATTTCCATTGATAAGCCTTATCGATATTTGTGCATTGGTGAATTTGTGTGTCATTGACTTTAGTGATTTCTGGATTTCTTGCGTAGTCTTCTGGAATTTGTGCATCATTGACTTTTGTGATTGACATTGATATTATCGTCAATATTTGTGGTTTGATGAACGAAATAAAGAGTATGACACTTCTTTGATTCTTGTGTAGATTTTGTGATATTGATTAATCTCTTGTTGAATTATCAACTACTTATATATCACAGCTTGGCCTTGTGATTATTATGTGTTTAGTCATAACTCTGATTCTATATCGTTTCATCTGATATTTATAGTTAGACTGATCCGTTTATTATTTTCTTATTAAATAATACTTGGGTCAGACCGAGATGTTACAGGTGCTTCTGCTTGACTTCTCATCCGGGATTAACTCCTTGACTTTTGGGTTAACTACTTAGATTAGTAGTTATTTTGTTGTATACATTTGAGATATAGACTCCATAATGTATACTTATTCTTTTGTGTAGTTCTTGTAACTATTCTTTTGTGATATTGTGGATCTTTTTAGACCACTACTCTGATGTACACTTCCTAGTGTAATATTCATATCTATTTCCACCTTTGTGATATGAATTGTCTGTGACTGATTTATGTTATGCTTATTTCTATATTCGTTTCCGAAGATTATTATAGCCGCTGTGTAGTAGCTTTGTGTTTGTATCGGTATGTCGGATTTCCTCTTGAAATAAAATGCATGTTATACTATCTGACATATCGGTGCTCGCACAAAGCAATTACATGGATGATCGCTCCTCAACAGCCTTATCCTCCATGCTAGTTGACAGCATTCACCGTAATGTTCTTGGCTAGCGTGGGTATAGAGGTGGGGCGTCACACTTATTGACCTTGGAGGCAATATCTGCAAATTCTTCATTCATTTTTACAAAGGGTCTCTAGACTGCCTTGCCAAGTGATGGGGTAGTAAGGCTGAAAGGATGAGGAAGTAGATGGCATAGAGGATGTCGAGGTGGAATCTAAATCCGGTTCAATCACAGACTGAACTAAGCTTGAAGTCGGTGGACCTTTAACCATTACTGAGATATGCAGGAATGTTTGGAATCCCTAAGTATTGAATATTTCATAGATGAACAAGATCAGACAAGATTATAATCTAATCTTCGTGTTGAAATAAAACCCTATGTGGCTGATGTATACGATCCAATGGATGTCAACGTGTATTGACCAATCAGATCTTACACATTGACGGGGCAATAATGTACAATTCAATCTATATAGTGTGTGTGTGTGTGTCCAATGCCCAAATAATAGTGAATGTGAACATTCTATATTGATAGTTTGCTTGTACAAGTAAGTGGTGTAATCGCACTATGTAACTATTTGTCAGATTTTACCCACTATTGTATGATTTACAATAATAAAACCATTGGTTGGAGTAATACAGGATTATTCTTTGCAGTGACAACAAAGTGAAGTGCTTGAATTACGTAAATGGTAAAAAGTCCATTCGTATGCCAAAGTGCATTCAATGTGATTGTTATATAAAACCGTCTCATGGAGACCCAACTTTCAGTCCATGTTTGACCAAAACCAAATTCAGATAATGTTGGACATCTCTCTTCTTATACGGGGCAAGTACTTATCAGATGATTGGAATATTTCGGTGACCATGCACAATTCAGGACTGAACATGGCATGACTTGAGCTTGATTCGAAGCAAATGAAAAGATGAAACTTAGGCCTTGCCTAGAGAAAATGAGTGAAAACTTCAGGTTAAGCATGGGTATTCATAACAACTTCATTTAAACCATTTTGGCTAAGTTGTGGTCGAATTTAAAAAAGATAGGAGAGATGCTAAATTAAAGTCGAGCATGGCTGAAACACTACACCTCTATACTCGTACTATCCAAAAGTTTTATAGAGTAATACTGTCAGATAATTTGAAAAATAAGGTTGTAAGGGGTACACACGAAAATATTCGATTGGACTGACACTGGTACAAATTAAAACATCAAATAAATATCTCATATACATACACATAATATCGCTGTAAAGCAATAGACACATGTGCCTCCAGGGTAGAATAATTCACAATGTACAGTAAACAACAGAGAACACAGAATAAAAATCGCAGTGATAACATATAATATATAATGATATAATACGATAAGAGTACAACTCGTATCAAATGTCAACTATCTCAAAGTAATGTGTTGAATAATCAATATACAACTTTGTATCAAATGGATACAGTGTATCAATGTCTCAAAAATATCATATAACAATCCTAATATAGGTTTCCTCCAAACCCAATAAAACAAAGATCGGTACTGTCGTCCATGTAGTTGAAATGTATCGGTTTGACCCGAGTATTACATAAATAACACACAAGTCGGGCTATGTCTAATCAAGAATCCATAATATTGGTAACATAGGGTAAATAAGGAATAATAATATGATAACACTACAAAAGATACTCAAGTCATCAGGTGACAAGTCAATGTGTGTGTATAGATATAGAAATGTATGCCTGGAATATATGTATAATAACATAAATAACCATCAATACATCACTTTACACAAACAAATCAAAACCATATGAAGCAATCAGTTCTGATATCAAAAAATGTCATTACCAATATGGAATCACATCAAATCAAGAATCATAGAATCAACACAAATGGGTGAACCATACATATATCACTAAGTATAATCAAGCGAGCACGTAGCAATGCAAAAATATATCTCCCAATCTCGATAAAACATCATCATCGACACATATATACATATACATACATACATAAGATAGAATATGATAGGAAACCTATTGATATAACGAGAATCCACTATACGCTAGTTATGTATCACATGTATAATATCATCTCTCCGTAGGTATAACTATCTGAAACGTCATAATAGAATATGACTGTAAGGTAGACGCAAAGTCCCAAGAAGTTACATACATATATAAAATATTTGGTTAACCAAAACCATAACTATACTATAGTGAGGTTTATTAATAGTATATGCCAAACTATTACTCCGTCAATAACAAAAGGGAGATCGATAGCACAAAGCTAGCTCTTGAATCATGAAGTCTCTACAGTCTTAATTACCATCACAGAACCGTGACACATATACACCAATGTGCTCGTTAACATGAAGAATCAACCATCGCGACCTGGCTCTAACACTATTGGTAACAGACTTCTAGCCTAGATGACACAGAGGCATAAACACGAAGCTATATATATATAAGGTGTCATAGATCAGAGGTACGACTCCACAATCAGGCCGGTTGGGTGAATTCTAGCATCCCGTCCTCTCCAATGCAAATAATAGGAGTACATCATAATAGTGGCATATAAAACTAATACATATAGACACGAATTCTTATTTAATGTTAGGCATATAGTCGTACGCACTGAATATAGGCACAAAGCCATACTCATTACTATGTGTATCACCTCACACTCAAAACACTATTCCTGACATGTGAGTGTCATCTACTTGCAGTGATAATAGAATAAATATCACAACAGCGTCCCATACCATGGAGTGACACATACTGCTTATAAACCACACACTATCTCCAAATATTCCATATAAGAGTCTAAAGAATAACTGGAGAAATATTACCTTATGTCTCATACCAAATGGTATTATAACTCCATTAATTAAGACCTCTCATCACACAAAATTTAATATCATGAAATCATACTGAAAGATGTCATCAGCGTATCATTCCAAAATCTCCAATCTAACCTATACCAATGGTGAATCATTCAAATTATATGAAATCATTCTCTAAAGAGATATGATAATCCTAACGTGAAACATTTAAATAATTACTTATGTACAAGTAAATGACTATAGTTCAATATATCATAATTACTAAAAATCTCATAAAACCTATTTTAAATGAAATTACTAACTCTTAATAAATTGAATAAAGCTCTAATATTGATAAATACTTCCAAATTTACCATTTTTACAGCTTATATCCTCTAAAATAACTTGTAAATCCAAATATAACTTATAACACTCATTTCATAATCTTATATAATTAAATTTGATCTATAATTAATTTATTTAATATCCAAATTTTAGAATAGGATATCACTTTATTATCTTATATTTATAATTCATATAAACTATCTAATAATGAATCATTCACAACATTCTTTACATATTTACACAAACCAAGGACACCAAAAGTAGCTGATGATAATTATCTTAGAATTAAATCGGATTTCTAAATAATTTCTAATTATTAAATAAAAAGGATATACATTATAAAATTTTAATTAAATATTATTATTTGTAAAATTTACTTTAGTATGCTAAAAATGGTAATCAAATATAATTTTCATTTTTTTGGAATTTATATTTAACTTTTATAAGATTATTAAATTCAAAATCTACTTTATTTTTAATTATTCAATTCCTTTAAATTAATAACATTATATTTATTATCTTCATATAAACTATTCAAAACAAAAATACATATTTGTTTATATAATATTTTGATTGTATTTAATTTATTATATTTTTATTTATTTTATTCTATTTATAATATATATATTTATATTTTTAAAATTAGCTCGATTATCGATCCACCGCTGGTCGACCAGTAACCTTAGCTGGTTAACCAGACCTGAAGCCATTTTCTGGCTTTTACTATCAATTTGTGATCAAATTTGGAACATTTCCAGCTTCACTACATTCAAGTTCAATGCATACGACATGCACATCTATGCTAACAAGCCAAATACAATTGTGTGTATATAATTTAACATGAATTGACATAGAGTTGTGATCATAACACTCACTTGTAAGTTGCATTCATCTTCTTCTTTTACTACTTCCCTACATGCATGCACACATCACACACAACGCCTAGATTTGCTTATCGCCATAAACGTGTAATAATGAAAAGAATCACATATTCAAGTTTAATGAATTTTGGTAATCTATTGAATTTGGCTTTTGATTTTCAAATTGATAAGAATTTCTTTAATTTTTTTAAATCTGAAGATAATTTCCATAGGCAGCTTACGTGAATACTTTTGTGATGAGAAGAAAATTCTGGAAAATGAATTAGGCCAAAGATATTCAGGCTTGGGCTTTACAATATAATATAAAGTAAATTTATATACTAATTTTTCTTTACTTTCAAAACTAAATTTTTATTTAATTTGCATAAATACAAATTTCTATTTAAAATCACTTCTTTACAAAATCAATATTTTATTTAAACTACATCTATGTTATAAAATATTATTTTCATAATTTTAACTTATTTCTATTTCAAATATCATAATTTCACAATTTAAATCCATTTACTAAATTCAAACCCAATTTATCAAACAAATTTTCAAATTCTATTTTAATCACTAAATTACTATTATTAATATAATTAATTCCTTTTTAAGATTTAGGTTGTTATAGACTTCTTCCTTAACAAAATTACGTCCTCGCAATTTCCCATGAGGACAAACCATAACAAATTAATATCACGTTCAATTTTTTTAAAAACTACTACTAAAAGTAGAATTACCATTCAAAATTACAATATACTTTATTTAAACAAATTCACTTTGTAAGCATTAAATAAAGTTTCCCAAGGTTTCATTTTATTTAATTCAAATATAATTCAAATTCAAATTTTCCATCAAATAACTTAATTTCCTTATAATATTTATACCTTTTCAAAATACTATGTCTAGATGCATCGTTCCAGTGTTTTAGGAACTACTATCAATCTTGTTGGTCCGACGCATCGACCGGAATTCTTAAACCACTCAATGGATATATTAGCATAAGTTTTTATTTCAAAAATGACTATCCAAAATTATTTTCAAAAATTGTTGACTATATTTATTTTAATAGTGCTTTTATTAATTTATTTTAAATCTTGTCTTAATACTATACTTATAATATATACTTTTCAAAAGATTTCTAATTAAAACATTAGCTTGTCTGCCAAAATCATTTAATAATAATAAACTATATTTGTATGTATTAAAAGTCTTTACTTCTATCAATCCCTTCATATTCTCAAAATATTTTCAAACTACCTTTAAATACAAAAATATATAAATATGCTACTCAATAAGCCATTCCAATAAACATTATATAATATCAGGCAAACACTATTAATATTAATTTATAGTAAATGTAAATCAATAGTTGAATTCATTCTACACCTTTGATAAATACACACAAATTTCAAAATTAAATTCAATACTAAGAATTTCATATAGCTAAACAAACTTAAAAGACCAAAATAAATGCATTCAGCGGAAACTAAAAATAGATTTTTTTATTGTACACTCTGATTAAAATCAAATCAATACTTAACTACACTATCTCGAGCCAAACTCAATTATACAATATCAAACCATCTGAAATCATAAATATAAATACTAATGGTTAGACTAACTGCTTTTTTCCTTACTACGACAACCATTTTATACTTTCATAATTGAACAAAAAGAAGTTAACAATTTAGTTAAGTACGTATTACAAATACGTCTCTTGACGATTACCCAATAATTATCTTTTATGCACACACACACTATCCCTTATTACAGGGAATTTCTTAACATGCCCAAGGGTCACGGACTCTTTGTCTCATCTAAAGTCTTGACTCATGTTTCTAATTTACAATGTATTGTTCCAAACCTTGCTCTAATACCAAACTGAAAACACCCAATCTCTATACTCAAACTATCCAAGAGTATTACAGAGTAATACTATCAGATAATATGAAGAATGGGGCTGTAAGTGGTGCACACATGAATATTCTATCGAACTAAGACTGGTACATAGTAAAACATCAAATAAATATCTCATCTATGCGTACATAGTATCGGTGCAAAGCAGAAAACAAGTGTGCCTCCATGATAGAACAATACACAATATATAATAAGTAACAAAGAACAAAAAGTCAGAATCATGGTGATAACATATGATATATAATGATATAATACAATAAGAGTACAACTCATCCCAAATGTCAACTATCATTAAGTAATGAGCTGAATAATCAATATACAAATTTGTATCAAATATACAGTGAATCAATATCTCACAAATATCATATAACAATCCTAGTATAAGTTTTCACTAAGCCCAATAAATAATGCTGGTCATGTCGTCCTTATTATTAAAATGTTTCGGAATGACCCGAGTATTACATAAATAAAACATAGGTCAGACTATGTCTAATCAAGAACCCATAGCATGGGTAATATAGGGTTAACAAGGAATAATAATAGATAACACTACTAGAGATACTCAAATCATCAAACGACAAGTCAATATGTGTGTGTATATATATACATAGAAATGTATGCCTAGAGTATATGTACAATATTTAAATAATTATCAAGGCATCACTTTAAACAAATAACTCAACTCATATAAAGCAACCAGTTCTAATATCAAAAGATGTCATCACCCATATAGAATCACATCAAATCAAGAATCACAGTATCAACACAAATGGGTGAATCATACATATCAAAAAATAATCATCAAATCCGAAAAAATCAATAAAAGAGACATCACCAAGTATAATCAGGCAAGCATGCAGCATTGCCGAAATATATCTCTCGATCTCGATAAAACGTCATCATCAATACATATACATATACATATACATATACATATATATACATATACATATACATATACATATATATACATATATACAGATACATATAGATACATATATACATAAACATGCATACATACATATATGTATATATAATAGGATATGATAGGATAGGTTGCCTATCAATATAATAAGAATCCACTATATTCTGGTCATTTATCATAGGTATAATCTCGTACCCTCATAGACATAACTATCTAAAAACATCATGATGGAATATGACTATAGAATAGATCCAAAGTCCCAAGTAGAGCCGTATATATAACAATATGTAGGTCATTAAACCCATTACTATATTATAGTGAGGTGTAGCAATAGTATATGCCAAACTACTAATCTATCACTACTTGAAGGGAGATTGATAGCCTACAGTCTTAGATACCATCACGAAACCATGAGATGTATCCACCAATGTGCTCATCAACACGAGGACTCAATAGTCACAACCCAACACTAGCCCCTATAGGCAACAAACTGTTGGCCTAGATGATACAGAGGCAAACACACTAAACAAAAGCACGAAGCTATACACATATATATAAGGCATCATAGATTTGGGGCGCAACGCCACGATCATGCCACTGGGGTAGATTCTAGAATTTGGTCCTCTCCAACGCAAATAATAGGAGTATATCATAATAATGGCGTATAGAACTAATACATATAGACACGAAATCTTGGTCATCGTTTGGCACTTAGACATACTAGCTTAATATTGGTACAAAGCCATACTCATCACTGCACATATCATCTCACACTCAAAGAACTATTCCCGTCAGGTGAGTGTCATCTACTTAGAACGAATAATCGAACAAATATCACAATAACATCCTATACCAGTGTGTAATACTTAAATATTAACTCACTACTTATAAGCCATACAATATCTCCAAATATTCTATATAGGTGTCTAAAGAATAACCAAAGAAATATTACCTAATATCTCATACCAAACGGTATTATAACTCCGTTAATTAAGATTTCTCTTCACACAAAATTTATCATCATGAAATCATACAGAAAGATGTCATCAGCGTATCATTCCCAAATCTCCCATCAAATCTATACCAATGGTGAATCATTTATACCATACGAAATCAATCCCTCAAGATATATAATAATCATAACGTGAAATAGTTAAATAATTATATATGTCAAGTATAAGTAAATAACTATAGTTCAATATATTTTAATTACTAAAATTTGTATAAAACCTATTTTAAATGAAATTACTAACTCTTAATAAATCAAATAAAGCTCTAATATTGATAAATACTTCCAAATTTACCATTTTTATAGCTTATATCCTCTAAAATAACTTGTAAATCCAAATATAACTTGTTACACTCATTTCATAATCTTTTATAATTAAATATGCTTATGATTAATTACTTAATATCCAAATTTTAAAATCGGATATCACTTTATAATCTCATATATACGATTCATTAAAATATCTAATAATAGTGAATCATTCACAACATTCTTCGAATATTAGCACAAACCAAAAAAATAAAAAGTAAATGATAAATATTTATTTTAAAGTTAAATTGGATTTCCAAATAATTTCTAATTATTAAACAAAAAGGAAATACGTTATAAAACATTATTTAAATTTTATTATTGCAAAATTTACTTTACTATGCTAAAAATGTAACCAAACTATAATTCTTATTTTTTGAAATTTATATTTAACGTTTATAAGATTATTAAAATCAAAATCTAGTTTATTCTTAATTATTCAATTCCTTAAAAGTAACAACATTATATTATAATCTCCAATAACTTATTCAAAACCAAAACACATATTTAATTGTATAATTCTTAGATTGTATTTTTATTTATCATATTTTTATTTATTTTATTCTATTTATAATATATATATATATATATATATATATATTAAATCAGCTCGATTATTGGTCGATCGGTCACTATCGACCAATAACCCTAGCTGATCGACCTGACATGAAGCAATTTTCTACCTTTTACAATCTATTTGTGATCCAATTTCAACATTTCGAGCTTTAATCCATTGAAACTCAATGCTTACAACCTACACATCTAAGATAACAACCCAAATACAATTGCGTATACATAATTTAACAAGGATTGACATAGATTTGTGAGAATAACACTCATCTATAAGGCGCGTTTATCTTCTTCTTCCTATGCTTTCCTACACGCACGCACATACGCAACACACGCATCACCTAGATTTGCTTCTCGCCATAAATGCATAATAATGAAAAGAATCACATATTCAAGTTCAATGAATTTTAGTAATTTATTAAACTTGGCTTTTGATATTCAAAGTGATGAGAATTTGTTTAATTTGCTTCAGGAGGAAGATTCCCAGAGGTAGCTTACGTGAATATATTGCGAGGAGAAGAAAAATCTAGAAAATGAATTAGGCCAAATATATTCGGGCTTGGTTTTGAAAATATAATATCAAGTAATCTATATTTTCATTTTTTTTCCTTTCTTTTAAAACTAAATTTTATTTCACGGGCTATCAAAAAATTTAATTATCTAAAAAGCTTTTTATCTTCTTTTTCATGGGGACCTTACCCCAGTCCTTTCCTTCTGCTTTGTATGTTTCTCTCCATACTTCGTCCCATCCTCTTTCTTCTATGTCCCATCCCTCTGCTCCTTTAACTGCTTCTCCAATCCTTGTTCCTCTTGCCCTTGATCCTCCGCCATCTTTAGTGCCTTGTTCAATTGTGTCTCCTTACCAATCGTCAGATTTTCTTCGCCATCCCTTGTCCACCAACGTTTCTCTGCCTTGGATTTCTCTTTTCAAGTCCAAGCCTCGTAATGCCGGCTCCTACTGTCCACCGGATATTCCTTCGAATTTAGCTGGTGACGTGCTTTTGCCTTCAAATGACATCATCATGTGTGACGACCAGAAATTTCTAGGTATTTGAAATTTAAAATATATAATCAATTTTAAATATTTGGAAGTTAGTTTAGCTTGAATTTCAAATATCTTCATTTATTTGATAATTTAAATTTATTTAATATAATAATTGGTAATTGAGTAAAATATGAAATCTAGAATTTCAAGCTGGTTAAAAATATTCCAAAGGCTTGGAAAATTATAATTTTGATACTGAAGATAAGGAAAGCTTTAGAATTGAATTTAAAGGTGTTTTTTCAATTTTAAAAATATATAGTTTAAATTGACATTTAAAAATAGCCTTCCGAGGTACAGTCTTGGAATTCGACGAAACCAGTTCCATTGGATCTGTAATAGTGTATTATTATCGAATTTCAATTTCAGTAATATTTGGAGTTTCCGTGTGATCGTACGATATATAAACATGGTGAAATTTATATTGAAATTCAATATAATAACCGAGTCCAAAAAGCTATCTTCTCCATACGATCGAATTAGGACTCGAAATGTTTTCCATCGCGTTCGGAATAGGGGTATAACCTTATAAATTCCTGGCGACACGTCTCAGTATGAGGTCGAGAATTAAGTTGCAATATCGAGACGATTTAAAATTAAAATTAATTTTTTTTTATATATCAGTAAGTTTTCAGCTGTAAATCTGTTTACATCAGAACTTTTAACCTCAAGACAAATGTCACTATAGCCAGTTCATCACGCACGAGATGTCCATCTTGTTTTTTTAAACTTAAGATGATCAAATAAATAAAATAGAATAACCGAACCCCTTCTCTCCAAAATCGAAGCTAGAAACTAAAAATGGCGGAGCAAAGTAATCGTCTCTAAAAAAATCCCCTGCTACCACATTATAAAGTAATTCTCCAATATTAGAATTTAATTCTCGTATAACATGGGAGACTGTAGTTTTCTGCTTGACAACGATCGTCCCGTCTTCGCCGCCTCTCTCCCAATGCGTCAGTACAAATCTAAATCAAGAAATGTCCTTTTGGATCTTTCTTTCGGGTTGAGAACGGAGCAAACGGGCCTTTCTTACACGATGTGTTCTAGATGTTTGCAAGCAAGAAAAAGATGATTGCCATTCTAAAGATGAAGTCAAAGCCGTGTTCGACTTCGTGGAGGAGGTGGGAGCGTACAATTCTAGAAGTGGCGAAGGACGCTCGTGCTATCGCGCATGGGATAGGTGAAGAAAACGACGACCTGGAACTCGATGAGTCCATCGGCGATCGAAGAGTGGATCTGGGTTCTCATCTTGCTGAGAGGTATCTATATGCTGTTTTTATTTATTTTATTTATTTATATATTTATTTATATGTACATGCATATTTCAATATATGTTTATAAGCAGTAGTAAAATTCTGTTATTATTTCCACATAAGAAAACAATTTTTAAAAAAAAATGATTACTGTAAGGTTTAAAGCGTATATTAGTTTTGATTCTAAATATATCTATACAGAAAGAAAAGAAATGTAATTACAGCAGGTATATATATACACAATTTATTTATTTAACTTTAATAATACACACACGCATTTTTAACTTACTAAGTTTAAAAATTGGTAGTAGATTTGTTCAATTTACTTATTTAATTATTTTTGTTACTAAAAATAATCTACAAAAGGGAAATTGGTTTAAGTTAAATTATTAGTTTAAACTAAATCATGAGTTGATTAATTTAAACGGGTAACGGATTGTCGCTTTGTTCGAATATTAATAGATCATTTAATGTTATACACGGTCAAGAATCATTAAGAAAACAAGCCGGAATGGAAATGGATTGCAAACAAAAATAAACGTGAGTTAATCTCACTGACATCTAGAATTCCAGTAAATTTAAATAGTTAGAATTTAAATTGTTGATTGTTTGGATGTGATTTTATATATGACAGTGTGTGTGTGTGTGTATATTGGAGTGATTGATTTCCACATTATATAGCCGATGAGACCCTATGCGCTTTGCATAATAGCGGATGACCACATATACCGCGATATTCCACCTTGAAGTGGAATTGGTATTTTATATTGTGCTAACATCCATGGATGCAGGGAAACAGGTTGGAGGGATCCAACTGGATTGCTCAAAATGTTAAATTTATTTTATATTCAGTAATATGATTTATGCGATAATCTATGATGGATTATATTGATTATATTGGAAATTGTAATTATTGAATGTTATGGCTTGGTTGAATATATATATTGGTATTTGAGAGAATGAAAAATATATATAGTTTGGATTTTTAATGGAAATATAAAGGAAAATTTTTAAGAAAAATAATTATGGAAAATTTGGATAAATTTAAGATTGAATTTGGAAAAGTATAAAAGTTTGATTTTTAAATTCTATCAAATAAATTCTGAGTATGGAAATGAGGATAGAGATTTTAAATAAATGAAAATAAGGAGTTGGAGACTTAAATGATATTGTTATAAAATTTAAGGGATTTTATTTTCAAACTAAGATTTTAAATGTTGGAAAGAAATAAAAGGGTAGAATTTTGAATGAAGTATGAAGTGGATATTTCAGTTTAAAATAAGATTTTAAAATTAAAATATAAAAGTAAATATGGAAATTTATGGGTTTAAAATAAATTTGGGTAAGTAAAGGAATTTGTTTTAAAAATGGAGTTAGTTTTGAAATTTGATTTGAAAACTGATTAAGTGTTTGAAACTGTGATTTAAAGGGAGTATGAGACTATGGAATTTATAAACCGGCTTTATAAAGTGAAAAAAGATATCAGTGGATATTTGAAAGTATAAATTCATGGTAGGAATTTGTAAGGAATGGGTAATTTTTTTTTAAAATAATAGTGATTTATTTTTAAAGGTGTGAATGGAAAGTGTATTTCCCTGAAAGGCCAAGTACATTTTCAAGCAGATTTTTAAGAATAAGTTAAAAGTTTTAAAGTTGTTTTAAAAGAATGTTTTTGAGAAATTATTATTTAAGTGGTTTAAATTTTAAAGGTAAATATTTTATTAAATTAGTTATAGTAGTAATTATTTTAAAAAGGGTAATTGGTATTATGGTTAAAAAAGATAATTTTTAATATTTAAATTTTATAAAGTAGTTTTATTTTAAAGATAGTTTAGCTAAAGTTTTTATTTGAAAACTTGTATAGAATTTCGGAACTTTTATTTTAAAAACTTGTTTTGGCTTTAGTTTTACATGAGAAGTTATTATAAATATTCATAACTAGTAGTTTAAATAAAGTCTTTTAAGTGTTTTTATTTTAAATGTTTTAAAGTAAATATATTTTTGGGTAAAGCGATTTTAAATTATTTTAAAATTTAAAGTATTTAGACTTGGTGATTTTCAGTGGAATAAATAATATTTATAAATTTATTTCGTAAGAGGAAGTGATTTGGAAACTATTTTCAAAGGATTGAAATGTAGAAAGATATCTTGCGAAGATATTTTGAATAATAAATAATTTTGGAAAAATTATTAAGGTTGATGGTTGTTTGTGAATGCTATTTGATAATTAAATAACCGACTATGAATATTGGCCAATGCGCTGATCGTTTCGAAGAGACCGGGATCGGGATTTATTTTTCAAAAACCACTTCGATCTGATTTGAACGTTTTCGTAAAGAAGACAAGGGCTTGGAGTCGAAGATGGAGCAGTGAAGTGCAAGGGCTAATCGCTACTAATCCTGATGGTGATTCTAAAATGGATGTAGTAGGAGTAGTGCATTCGGTTCCGTTCAGACCCGGAACGGACTTGCATGGACGAATGCTTTCAAAACATCGTCAAGAGGATGATAAGCATTCTAAGTGATTGTATGCTTAAAAGGTAATGCATAGCTATGAGCCTCATCCACGGGGAATGGCTAAAACAGGGAAGGTGCACACAAGGCTAAGTGGCTAGCAACCAATTTGGGTAAGGTCATCCCTGTCTAGAGGTTCCTTTTATTCGGCTGTATGGGCTGTTGTTGATCCCAACCGCGGGATGATCTTATTTGAACTATCCAGTAAGGGGTAGATCTGGTCTTGTGATGCGTGGGATCAGGGTGGATCCTCAGTACGGTGCTATAGACCACATACTGTGACGGGCGGTACCCCAGTAGCCCTGCCATCGATGGAAATCCATTCTCCCTACGTGCCTTTACGGTTTTGTTTGTAGAACCCACTTTGTGGCTAGTATTGCTAGAACTTAATGAATGTAACAATTTCGGCTATTTGAATAATTATTTGTATATAGAAACTACTATAATATTAGAGGATTTTGTAAGAAAATATTTTGGACGTCGTAAGGTAAAAACCCGACATGTTTATTTGTGGCGTGGTCTTACGAGATACCCCTGATTTCAAAAAGGATTTTGAAAACTTTAATAATCCAATTGACTGTGTTTTCTCACTTTGGTTTTCTAGACTGACTCGGGTGTTATTTAACTATAATGCTTGGTTCAGACCGAATATTATAGAGTATAGATTCTGGACGGACTGCTATGGAGCTCAGGAGACGAGCTGGATGGCGAGACGTATCACACGTATTTGATGTATTATCCGCTGTGTATGGTTTTCTGCATTCAGTTTCTATGTGGACAAATTATCATAACCGTCCAGTGTTGTATTTTGTTAATGTTGTACTCTGATGATGTAATGTATCAAAAAAAAAATAGTTTCTTTTGTGTAAATATCAATTATTATCTGTTATATTTTATTTCGCTGCGATGGTAAGATTCTATTGTTGTTTTGTTTCTCTTCTTCTACCTTTTTCTTCTTTAACCCTAATGGTTTGATTTTCTAGCATTCGATTGTTCGACATTAGATAATGTGAACGTATTGATGTCGATTTTTCGGGTATTGAAAAATCGGGTCGTTACATCATGGCTGGTAACGAAGTATAGAAGGCTTACCTTATCGGATTCTTCCTTGATAAACCACTGCCTTATTCGTCTGTTGTCTATCACTTGAAAAGGGTGTGGAGGTTGAAGGGTGAAGTTTTGGTTAAGACAGATGGGTTCCTCTTTCTGTTCAAATTTGCCTCTGATGATGATTATCATAGGATAGCTGAGGTTGATCCGATAATTATGAAAAATAAGCTCTTTATTATTAAGCCATGGGATGCAATAGTGGACAATAGTTTTGGAACAATTTATACAGTTTCTGTGTGGATTAAGAAAGCAACATCCCCCTTTATGCCTGGTCACTACGGCATCAACTGGCTTGCTTCAAGAATTAAAAATTTTCTATGCATGGATGAATCCACTGAAAAGCTTAAGAGGATAACATTTGCTGAATGTTTGTTAAGTCAAACCAGATCAGGAGCTGGTGGATAAGTTTCCAGTGAAGCTACTTGATGGCAGTGATCAAATGGTGCAAGTAAACTACCTTTGGAAACCTGAATTCTGTGTTACATGCAATGAGTTTGGTCACGCTAATCTTACCTGCCTTATCGCATACTATGAAAGCAAGGTGGAGGTAGCAGGTGGATCTGTTCCGGTGGAAGGTGAAGAGCAAGGCAAAAGAAAGAAAATGAAGTTATTACCAACGCTGACAAGACGAAATAGGTATGGAAGAGAGTCACGCATAATAAAAGGAAAAATAAAGGAAGTACCCAGATGATATATGAAGAAAATGATTTAAAATGTTCAGATGGAGTTGGCATGTTTAATTCTGGTGTTAATGAAGAGGTTGAGGAGGTAAATTATAATCACGACAATTATGATCAAGTTATTATTGCCAAACGCTCAAGTGGCAAAATTAGTACTTTAAACAAGTTTAATGCATTGGAGAATGATTATAGAATTGGTTTTTTCAAAATAGTAAGGGGATATTAGAAGGAAAGCTGTGAAAATGAAAATGAAATCGAGGAGGGTGAGTGTCTCAAAGCTGACCATGAGATTCTCAGGCTGAGCCCTAAAGCATCTGAAGATGTTCCTTTATGCACCACTATGACTAATAAAAATCAAACAACCCTGCATGTGCATGTGCACATTGCTGATGAAAGAGATGTTTATCTTGAAGCAAGATGTGATAGTCGTAGGGATCAGCCCGAAGATTTAGTAGTTTGGGGTGGTAACCAAAATTTGAATAACACATTGCACAATAATAAGCTTGCGCTTGTGCACACATATAATGGACATGTTCCAAACAGTAACTGTGTCGATAGACAATAGCAACAAACGTCTCATTTACATGATGGGATGCGAACAAGCCAGTAATGAAGAAACTGAAACAAACTTTCGTCTGACACTTGAAACACAACCGATACAGCTTGTGCACTCCATGCATGACCAATCTGATCATCTTTCTTCTTCATCTTCTTCCTTCACAGTGCCCAACTGTTCCTCCTCTTCTCTACTTGTCCCAAACCCTTCCTCTATCTCTCCTTCTTTCCCCTATGTCAAAAACTCCATTATCCCTAGATGGGTAGCCGCTCCACTATCTAAGTCTATTCCTGTAACATTGTCGCCAGCTGACAATTGCTTTGTTATTTTTGATAGCAATAAGACACTTCCCTTATCAACAAATCACATAGCCAAAACTGCCAATTCTAATTCACAATCTCCTGCATCCAGAAACAAGAAAATTTCAAACCGTCAATCCTCTACTTTTATGATGATACAAAACATTGAAGTATGGAATATAAGAGGTGCTCACAATAATATAAAACTTGGTCAAGTTAAGAATCTTATCACTTCCCATGAGCTGATCGTTGCCATTCTTGAAACAAAATTAAATCTCCCTTTAACCAATCGAGCTGTTAGCTATATTAACCCCTTCTAAAAGCTACATCATAATCTTTATGATGCATAATATGAAAGGATCCTTCTCCTTCATGACCCAAACCTCTTCTCTTTAACAACTAACATCTCTTAAAGACAATACATTCACTTTCATGTTATTTGTTCTCAGTCTTCTGCTTCCTTCTATCTTACAATTGTCTATGCTGACAATTCCAATGTTTCGAGGCAAAATTTTCTCAACTTTATTCCCCATCTTTAGCAAGAAACTCAGCCATGGCTTGTCATGGGTGATTTTAACTGTTTCCTTCATCTAGATGACAAGTAAGGTGGACTTCCCCTCTTGCCAAAGGAGATACAACCACTCAAGATTGCAACCATTGATTCGAGCCTTGGAAAAATCCAAACAACTAGGGCAAAATTCACGTGGAACAACAGGAGCAAGAGTGGTGCGAGAAAAGTTTCTACAATTGATCATGCATTCTATAATTTAATCTCCCTTTCTCACTGGCCCAATCATTATGTTACCATTCCTCATCCCATTCTGTCAGACCATTCCCCTCTAATTCTTTCTTCTGGTTTACCCAAGGTTAAGGAGAAAAGAAGCTTTAGATTTTTCAATTCAATCCCCTGAATATAAAATATTGTTGACACAACTTGGTCATCAAGTTGTTATGGTAACCCTATGTTTAAGTTGTGTAGGAAGCTAAAAGTTGTAAAAGAGGCTCTAAGAAGCTGCATGGTGACAGAACAAAACGGTCTAACATTCTAACGAAATAGCTCAATCTAGCTCAGGAATACATGATGAACAACCCTGACGATGCTCAAGTGGCTGAGGAGGAAGGACAACTTTTTACATCACTCAATCAAGCTCTTGATAGTGAAAGCATTATGAGAAAACAGTAGTTGCATAATAAATGGCTCCAGTTTGGCGATCGAAACACTTCATTCTTTCATGCTTCGATCAAAATCAAGCAAGCTAGAGAAAACATTCGAACTATTCACGGACAAGACGACACCCTCTACTTTACTCCAGATTAGATTGACACTGCTTTCTTCAGTTATTACAGTGATCTGCTTGGTAAATCAACCAGTTTCTCTCTGATCACAATATGTTTGACGAAACACCTCTTCCCATGCCGAGCTCTGATTAGGCTACCTTACTGGTTGATAAGGTAATTGATGATGAGATTAAGCTTACTTTGTTCTCAATGAATCAGAATTCGAGTGGAAGCCCGGATGGCTTCAATGTGCTTTTCTTCACAAATAGTTGGGAAATCATACTAACTTATTTTTGTAAAGCAGTGCACAACTTCTTTGATAAGTGCACTCTTCTCTCTGAAGTTAATGCAACTAACCTTGTATTAATCCCAAAGACATGTACTGCCAGATTGTTACCACCGTGGACCAATATCTTGCTACAATGTTGTATATAAGTGTATCTCAAAAATTCTTGCAACAAGATTAGTACGAGTCCTCCCTGATCTCATCTCTCAGAATCAGGTGGATTTCTTACAAAATAGGAGCATATTAGCTAATGTCTTTCTCGCACAGGAGCTTCTTAGTGGTTATGGTAGAGCTAATGCTACCTCTACAACCATGATGAAGCTTGATATTATGAAAGCTTATGACTCGATTCACTGAACTTCAATAGTCCGCATCATAGACTTAATGAGATTTCCAAAACCTTATGTTAGCTGGGTGTATTAATGTATCTAAACTCTTAATTTCTCCTCATATTGAATGGTCGACCAATTGGTTATTTCAAAATCAGACAAGGGATTCACCAAGGTGATCCAATCTCCTCTTAGATTTTTATTCTTGTGATGGAGATCCTCATAAGATTAGTCTCTCTTAAGTACAATGACAATCAAATAAGTTACCACCTAAGCTGTAGAGACCCCCAAATGTCTACACTAATGTTTGCAGATGACATCATGATTTTCACTAAACCTCATCTTCCTTCCATCCAATGTATTTTAACCACCTTGTCAGCCTTCTCTTTAACGACTGGCTTCACTCTAAATCAGACCAAATCTTGCATTATATTCTCCGGAATAGACTTGCAACTTTCTTCTCAATTGTTAACTATTTCTTGTCTTCAACTTATGGATTCTGACATGACGTATTTGGGTCGTCCTCTCAATTCTTAAAGGTTATCCTTAACTGATTTCCTTCCCCTTTATAACATAATCACCTCTTCATTGGATAGTTAGGCTAACAGATTTCTATCTCAGGCTGGCCGACTTATACTTATCAAATCAATAAGCTTCTCCATGGTTTGTATTGGGCTAGAGCCTTCATTTTGCCTAACAAACTGTTGAAAATGATTAGAAGTGCCATGATGAGGTTCTATTAGTGTGGGCCATCAATATGAAAAAGCCTATGCCTTGCTCCTTCAGTTTATTTGAAATGCCAAGGTAGAAAGGAGGTTTAGGAGTTAAGAAATTTTTTACCTGGAATGTTGCTGCCTTTAGTTCACATTTCAATTCTGTAGTATCTAAAAAGGACAGTGTTTTGGGTGAAATGGGTGTGGACATACAAAATAAGTACGAAGGACTTCTGGAGTATGCAAGGTCCTCAAACTTACAACTGGACATGGAGAAGATTGCTTGGGTTAAGAGCTACTTTCCTCCTATTTATTTTGACGAGGATGGCTGATTCTTCTAATGTCAAATTCTCGTCAGAACCATGGGGAGCTCCTGGTATGATACTTTCTAATCTCTTGAATTATCAGCAAATCCATCAAACTAGAATTGCAAAGGAAGCAAAGGCTACTGACTATATTTTTGATGGCCATCTTCAGCTTCCCTTCACTTCAAATTAGGTCCTCAGAGCTGCCTGGGAACAGCTATAGGACACCTATATTTCTTCTATGAGTCATAGTTAGGTAGTCTGGAAGGATTGGCAACATTTAATCTCTCATATGAATGGGCTGTTATCCAGGCTTGATAATGTTCCTCTTTGCAAATGGATGAAGATTATATGGAATTCTGATGCATCCCCCAGGGAAAATCTGATGCTATGGAAGCCTATAAATCAAGCTTTGCTAGCTAGAAATGTTTTGATGAGGTTTGGTCTCAATCTTGGTGTCTCATGCTTTTTCTATGGTGATAGTAAGATCACATCTTTTTTGGCTGTGATGTGAATCTTCCTACATGGAGAAGAATGATGACATTAGCTGGTAGCAGCTTATTGTCTTCCCCTACTAGATATATAAATCCACAAGATGGCGAACTAGGCAATCTCGTCTTATTACTCTGTGTATTAAGAAATATTTGATTTTGATGTGGAAGGATAGGAATCTCATATGCTTTTAGAAGAGAAGAAGAGATAGTGAGGTGTTATGGAAAATTTTGAAAAATGAAATTTTGGAAGCTATGCTGAGGATGGCAGTTTTCTCCTATGCTTCGGTCTCTGCTAGGAGATGATTATACTTTTCTTGGGGATCCTTCCGTATTTCTCCCTTCTTTCTCCTTCTTTTATTTAGGATAGTGTGTTATGATTGCTCTTCTTTGTTTATCTTTGTGTGTTTGTAGCTTGAAGCATGTTTTGAGCTATTTTATTTTATTGTATCATTGCAATAAAATCAGGTATGCGCCCTATCAACCCGCTAGCCTTTGCTAAAAAATTATTTATTTAATTTATGTTAGTACACATTTCAACTTTAAACCACTTCTTTTCCCTATTAATATTTTATTTCTAATACACTACATTTATAAAATATTATTTTCACAATTCCAACTTATTTCATCTTTAAATATCATATTTTCACGATTTTAATCCTTTGTTAAACAATTTCAAAGCTAATTTATCAAATAAATTTATAAATCCTATATTAATCACTAAATTACTACTATTAACTTTAATCAATTTTTATTTAAGATTCGGGTTGTTATAGACTTCCCCTTAGGAAAATTGCCTCCTCGTAATTTCCCATAAGGATAAATCTATAACAAATCAATATCACATTGAATATATATTTTTTAAACACCAAACATTTACCAAAAGTAAAATTATTATTTAGAATTACAAAATACTTTATTTAAACCATTCTCTTTTCAAGCATTATATAATTTTTCATAAGATTTCAATTTATTTAATTCAAACTTAATTAAAATTCAAATGAAATAGCTTTAGTTTCTCTTTAATATTATATCTTTTCAAAACACTCTGTCTGGATGCCTTTTTCTAGTGTTTTTGGAACCTTTATCGATAATGTTGGCCAGACGCATCGACCGGACTTCTTAAACCACTCAATGGACATATTAACACAAGTTTTATTTCAAAAATGACTATCAAAATTATTTTCACAAATTGTTTAATTTATTTGTTTCAATAGTGCTTTATTTTTTTTATTTTTAACCTTATCTTAATATTATACCTTATGATGTATAATTTTCAAAATATTTCTAATTAAAACATTAGCTTATCTACTAAAATCATTTAATAATAATAAACTATATTTGCATGTATTAAAGTCTTTACTTCAATCAAGCCCTTAATAATCTCAAAATATTTTCAAACTGCCTTTAAACACGCAAATATATAAATATACTACTCAATAAACCATCCCAATAAACATTATATAATATCAAGCGAACACCATTCATATTTATAGTAAATATAAATCAATAATTGAATCCATTTCACACCTTTAATAAATACATATAAATTTCAAAATTAAATTCAATACCAGCAATTTCAAACAGCCAAACAAACACAAGAGACTAAAATAATGCATTCGGTGGAAACTGATAAATAGGTTTTTCACTTTGCGCTCTGATCAATATCAATTCAATACTCAACTACCGAATTGGAAACCAAACACCATAATACAATATCAAACAATCCAAAATCATAAATACAAATATTACTGGTTGGATTATGTACTTTCCTTCTGACTAATACAACCATTTTGTACGTCATCCTTGAAGAAAAAGAAATTAATTAATTAAGTACATATATTTGTCAAATTACAAATATGACCCTTATCATAGGGAATTTCCTAACACATCCAAGGGTTAGGGGCTCTAAGTCTCGTCTAAGGTCTCGGTTCGTGTCTCTAATGTTCAATGTATTATTCCATACCTTGCTCTGATACCAAATTGAAATGCTCCACCTCTATATCCATATTATCCAAGGCTATTACAAAGTAATACTATCGAATAATATAGAGAATGAGGTTGTAAGGGATAACCACATGAATATTCTCTTGGACCGATGCTGGTACGTATTAAAACATCGAATAAATATCTCACATATACGTACATAGTATCTGTGCAAAGCAAAAACACGTGTGCCTACAGGGTAGAACAATACACAATATATAGTAAGTAACAGCGAACAAAAAGTCAGAATTGTGGTGATAACATATAATATATAATGATGTAATACAATAAGAGTATAGCTCATTTCAAATGTCAACTACCTCAAAGTAATATGCTGAACAATCAATATACAACTTTGTATCAAATGTATACAGCGAATCAATGTCTCACAAATATCATATAACAATCCTAATATAGGTTCTTCTTTGCCTAGGAAAAAAAATGCTGGTCATGTCATTTTTTACATAAAATGTCTTAGACGGACTTAAGTAATACAAAAATAACACAATGGTCATACTATGTCTAATTAAGAATCCATAGTATAGGTAACATAGGGTAAACAAGGAATAATAATACGATAACACTACTAGAGATGCTCAAATCATCAAATAACAAGTCAATTTGTGTATATAGATATAGAAAGGTACGCTCGAAATTGATGTATAATAACATAAATAATCATCAAGGCATCACTTCACACAAATAACTCAAAATCATACGAACCAACCTGTTCTGATATCAAAAGATGCCATCACCAATATAGCGTCACATTAAATTAAGAATCAAAACAAATGGGTGAATCATGCATATTGAGAAATAATCATCAAATCCTAAAAAAAATCAATAGAGGTGATATCACCAAGTATAATCAGGAAAGCACATGGGATTTCCCAAATACACCTCTCAATTTCGATAAAACATCGTCATCGATACATACATATACATGCATGCATGCATATATAGATATGTAAGATCAGATAAGATATGATAATATGCCTATCAATATAACGAGAATCCACTTTACTCTGGTAATGTATCACAGGTGTAATCTCATCTTCTTATAGATATAACTACATGAAAACGTCATGACGGAATATGAGCGTATAATAGATATGAAGTCCCAAGTAAAGCCATATATATAACAATATGTAGGTCATTAAACCCATAACTATACTACGATGAGGTATATCAATATTATATCCCAAATTACTACTTAGTCGGTACTAAAAGGGAGATTGATAGCCTATATTCTTATTTACAATCATGAAATCATGACATATATTCCGCAGTGTGCTCGTCAACGAGAGGTGTAATATCCCGTCTTTTCCCATGCTTTAAATCGACACACGTGCCAATTCAAACCATACGGAAGGGCAGATTGTTATGGGGTAAATAAGAAAAAAAACAGGAAAAGAAAAACAAAATATAATCTCACAGCAGAAGGATAAAATATAATAATAAATGTACAGTTCATAAACTGTTTACAAACATTTGATTCTTCTTTATACAATAAATATCAGAGTTCACATACCAATCATAATCAATGCAGCAGAATTAAATAGTGAAGTGGAATATAATTAATAATAATAGTAGAAATCTCCGTCTTCGTCCTCCAGATCAAAAGTCTTCGATCCTGAAACGCTCGGACTGACCCAAGCGAATTTGAAAAGACAAAAACACTCGAGTCAGAACTAAAAGATCTTATGTGAGTTAAATTAACAGAAATAAATATGAGTACAGTAACTCAAGAGATGCTCGGGATTTACATCTCCTAAGGATCCGTTAAACTATTTATTATGTAGTATATTGCGCTATTATAATAGTGTCTAATTGTAAAATAAACTTACTTTAAAATAGAGTTAAGGCTTTACATTTTCCACCTTAACACGTAATAGTGCCAATAGTCTATACAGTGCCTGCATATCTCCCGATCGGGAGACTACGAGAAGACACTCCATAGGTACGACACAAATAGAAACTCGTAGTAAAGGCTCGGTATGGTAGGTGACACGGCACAACTAGGCAATGCCAGGGTAGATATACCAATTGCTATCCGGGCTGATGGAAACGCGTAGCCGCAGCTACCGTCCACCTCGAACAAACTCCCCCAAAAATCAAAGTGGCCACTGAATCAATCCAAAGTCAAAGTATAATATCGAAGAGGAGTATCCGATCAGAGGAATGACCTCATTGGCCCGAGAAACGCTCCTGTTTTAGCCACCTTATGCCAACTCACGGGAGTCGGGTCCACGTATTTACCTTGCAGGAAACGCCTCCACCAACCTACTTCATTCTGGAATCTCCACCGCGTACATGGTTGTTAAAGTGGTTTTCGAAGTTGGTAGAGAGTATGACAACTTTCGATCTCGGTCTCTTCAACAACCAAACGTTATTATAACACCGCGGTCATTTAAAATAATTAAACTTTAAAACCAGAATAAAATATCCATTTTAAACCCATATAAATACGATATCATTTATATTTTTAAAACCCCAAATCAGTACGATATCATTTAGACCCAAAATCATATAATGTCATTTTATTTTCCAATTTATATTCTTTTCCAAAATCATAGGGTTTTCAAAGTAAAATATTTAGAAATCAAAACTCTTGAATATAATATTTTCAAATCATACTACCTTGAAAATCATAACTTCGAAGCAAATTTCCATCTCTTGAATTGTTAAATACTAAATTACTTTATAAAACACAATAGCTTCTTTAAATTTCACAAATCAATTTTCAAATATCGATTTAAACTTCCAAATACCATTTCAATTCTTATGTTTCAAAGCTTTAAATATTTCACCATTTCAAAACAAACTCATTTGACAATCCCATATATGTTAAATTCAATTTACTTATTATTTAGACTTGAAATATTTACTTAATGAATTCAATATAATTTAAGAAAAACCTTTAACTTCACATGACTGGAAAATCTTTCAATTTATTATATATTCATTTAATTCAACCTAATATTCATTTAGATCACTCTACACAAACATCAAGTTATAAAATCATATCCTTTAAAAATTCTAACTTTTTATTTAATTCCAATTCAACTTAATGTTCATATTCCAACCTTATTCTCATTTAAGTCAATGAAACTCCAGAAATTAAATTTTAAATAAATGCTTAATCTTATTTGATCTTAAAATCAAGCTTTATTTTAAACTTTAAATCAAATTTATACAAAGCTTAAAGATCGAAAATTTCTATATATATAATAACCTTTATTAATAACCAAATCAATATCCCATAAACCATATATATATATATATATATATATATATATAACTTTACAAAACCATAGAAAATCATTTCAAAATATTTATATATATATATATATATACCGCAGTGCCTGTATAAAATTTTCTACCCTGTGGTCAAGTGATACGGATGTTTATCGTTTCAATCCGCAATTTAAAAATAAAATGCGGTTGTATATCATTTCAAACCACAATCCCGAATGAAATGAAAATGCATGATAACTTGCAGTTTATATGAGATAGAACACATCATCCATTCATCCAATATCAATCATCAACCAATTTATTTCAATCATCATCAATTTATTTCAATCATCGGCAATTTAAACAAACATCAATATACAGCATATACAATATAACAGGAAATAAATAACATGTATTAGCTAATAGTTTATATTCAAAAATAAATTTAACTACTGTTAAACTAGCAGTTTATATGCAAAATAAATGTAAATTTAACTGGCAGTTAATATGAAATAAAAATAAATATAATCATGACAGGCAGTTAATATGCAAATAAATAAATTATAACTGTCAAATTATATGCAATAAATAAAATTAATTAACAGTTAAATTAAATAAATGCGATTTAACTGAAATGACGAATAAAATATGCCAAATAGTCATAAACAAATTTCTACTCGAATCTTAAATCAATTTAACAAACATAAGAAATTTTAGAAGTTGTGAGTGGGTTAAAACACTCACTTTTTGAATTTAAATTGAATTCAAATCCAATTTAAACCCAAAACTTGGACAGTCTCCAAATTCATCCAAACCAGTGCCAAAACTTCAGAAATTCCGATACGATCCCAGCAAAACAAACCGTGCGTGAATCCGAGCTCGTATGCAAAAGTTATGAAAATTTGAAAAATGGAAAATTCTAGTCTTGGGTCGACTTCGGGTTCGACTTCGGTGCGCCGCCTCATTTCCCCGATGCTTGCTTGGAGTTTTCGCCAAAACGACCCAAAGCGACCCGAGTCATTTTCTTCCTGACCCGAAGTTGCTCTAGGTTTTCTCCTTTGAAACCCGAAGCGCGACCAGAAGCTGTTGCAGATCCGCAAATTTTTTTTTTTAATTGATTTTTTTTTTTGGAACTTGGGAATTAGGTTTTGTCTGCCATTGGAATGAGGAGCTGAGAAAGAAGGTACGTACAGACAAATGAGAATGAGGAGAAATTAGGGTTTATAACATGGTATTTATAGGTAGGGTTGAAATAGAGTAGATGAACCAGATAAATAAACACGCTGGACAATTTATGGCCCGAAAAGCCCGTTTCTACTCCGGAACGAAAATGGGTCAACCCATATATTAAAATATATGTTTAAAAATATTTTAAACGCGATGGAAAAAGTTTCAGTCCAAATTCCATCGTATGAAGAAGTTTGCTAAATTCAATTTTTCCAAATTGATTTAGATTGATTTAAATTGCATAAATTTCAAGGCGTTTCGAGTCGGTACGATCAAACGAAAAGTCTGATCATTATGAAACTTGAAACACTATTATAATTCACCGTTACGGATCCGATGAAACTGGTTTCGTGGGAATCCGAGTCAGTGGCCAAAATGGCTAATTTTATATTAATTAAACAAATTAAAAATTTATTAATAAAATCCAATTTTTTTTTAAAATCTTAAATTTGACAAATTTTATTACCTTTATATGTCTCAATCAAATTACAATGTTTTAAACAATTTAAAGGTCAATTTAAAGTTGATTAACTTCCCATTTCAGTGTTAAAATTTCATTTTTATTAAATTTAGAAATTATCAAATTAAGTTTCCAAAAATTTCATTGAACTAAATCTTCATTCTTATTATTCAACCCATTATAGCCAAATGGATGAAATTAACATACACAAATATTTTTCAATTTCAATTAACGTAAAAATAAATGTTTAATTTTTACTTAATTGCAAAAATTCAATTACCTTAATTCTTTATATTCATATAAATAAACAAATCTTGATTTACAATCTTTTCATTCACCCATAGTCATACTATAAATGGAATTTACATTATCTTCAATTATTAATTACCATCAGTTAAGATCTTAACATTTGTTCCATAAATTTATTTGCCTTGAACTATTTACTGCATTTATTAATTCCAGTTTCATAATCACATTCAATCCATTAATTGGTATTGCATTGACATTTAACTTATTAGCTTATATCAACACTATTGTCATTAATTGCAAATGGATTACCAAATTTAGTCACTACCCTAAATAACTAACGTAAATTAATCTCCATTAATTCCACTGATTTAACTTTCATTCAATTAATTAATGATTCTCTCAGTTAGCAATAACGTAACATTTTCTTTATTTTGTATTGCAAATAATTCAAAATTCAATTCCTAATTCTTAATATCCTCTAAATTACAACTTCCAAACATGGTATTAATCATCATTTACGTACCTCTAATTATTTTAATTTACATTAACATAATAAATAAATTACCTTTAATGAAATCTATCCCCCAACTTATTATATGCCATAAATTTTGACCTTACAACAGTTTCAATTAATTATTTATATTTATTGCGATTGAATACCAAAATTTATTTAGCACGCCAAATAAATGAACAATCTATATTCATTGTCACCTATTTTCTTTTAAATTCAGTTATAAGTTTGTTACCTACCAACCAGGTTATAATAACACTAATTTTTTTATTCTACTGCTATATATGATATATTTGCATACCAATTAATTAGTTTCAACTAAATAGATTGATTCAATTCAAATCTTTTCTTAAGTCTATATAAATCAATATACTATATCATTGGTAAATGTTTATTTCAATTATTCCTTTATTACTTACAAATCTTATTTCATTCATGAATGCCATCATTTATCAATTATTACATAATTTCATTAATTTGCATTCAGTTACAACTAAATTAATACACTGATTTCATTTGTAAATTAAATGCTTACAATTTATAAGCTTTCATTCCAAACAATATTTCAATTTGTACCAGACATTGATTTAATTCAATTTACTATTTAATATTATTAATTCATTAACTAAATTCACTACTTACCTTTGTTCTCTTATATGCAACTTTTAGCCTAGTATAACAATTTACATCACTTCAATTTATTCGTCATTTTGTTTCAACTGTAAATACTTAGCCTTATATTCCCATGGTTTCATTTCATTCTCACCATTTGCTTCATTATTAATTATGAAATCTTTATTTCTTGCAAATTAAATTTACGTAAATCTTATCAAAATGACAAATTTAATTAACGAAAATTACGGGTCGTTACAAGAGGACTCGATATTCCCGACCCGACTCTATTCGCTATAGGTAACAGACTGTTGGCCTAGATAACACAAGGGAAACTCACTAATTGAAAGCCCGAAGCTATGTATATATATATAGACACACACACAAGGAGTCCAAGATCTAGGTGCAACCTCCCGATTAGGCCGCTAGGGTGGATTCTAACCATCTGGCCCTCTCTAAAGCAAATAATAGTAGTACATCATAAATAGTGGCATATAGAACTAATACATATAGACATGAAGTCTTGGACATCATTAGGATCTTAGCCATACTCGCTAAATATAGGCACAAAACCATACTTATCACTATGTGTATCAGCTCACACTCAAAACATTATTTTCGTCATGTGGGTGTCATCTACTTGCAATAAATAATCGAACAAATATCATAATAGCATCCCATACCACTAAATGACACTTTAACGTTTACTCACTACTTATAGAACACAATCTATCTCCAAATATTCTATATAAGAGTTCAAAGAATAACTGGAGTAATATTAACGGATGTCCCATACCAAACGGTATTATAACTCTATTTATTCAAATATCTTGTCATACAAAATTTGATATCATAAAATCATAAGGAAAGATGTCATCATTGTATCATTCCAAAATCTCCAATCAAATCTGTACTAATGGTGAATCATTGATATCATTTGAAATCAATCTCTAATAAGATATAGTAATCATAACTTGAAACATTTAAATAATTACTTATGTCAAATATAAGTAAATAACTATAGTTCAATATGTTATAACTGAAAGTCTACAGGGTGGATTGTGTAGTGTATATGCAAGTATATGTGACAAAATATATGATGCAACTAAAACAATATTAATCTAAGTAAATATAGAATAAGCACACCAGGATTTTATACTAGTTCGGACCTCCCGTCCTACATCCAGTCCCGAAGCTCCCCTTTAGAATTCGACTATCAAAAACCCTCGCTTCGCCTGGAGGAATAGGCTTGGTTACAATAAGTTGTTCTTGTCAAATGTGTGTTCTAGTATAACATGGATATTGAATAATTAGTACAATTTCTTCCAATATATATGTAGAGAGTATTATCTGTGAAGAACTGAGTATATGGAAGAGTGAAATACAAGTATAGATTGCTAGAGTGCAGAGATCAAGAATATATGATAAAGTATGTAACTAGAGAGCGCAAGTGAGTAAGGTAATTTGTTCTCTTGACTCTTGATGCTATATATAGTTGTAGATTGATATCTTGAGTAGTTGCATCCATTAATGAGTGCTCTACAGTTACTTCTGTTGATGATGAGGAGTTACAGCGAAGAGAAGCAGAGATGTCTATCCGAATGTGGTAGTTAAAGTTCATATCTGAAATCCGAGTTTGAAATCGGATGTTTGGAATATGTTTCAGACGTCTGATACAATATATTTTGAATATAGTAGTAGATCAGACGTCTGAGTGCAATTGCCAGACGTCTGGTTCAGCCTGTCTATTGTTCCAGAGAACTATTTCAGATGTCTAGCTTGTGCACCAGACGTTTGATATTATGCATATCAGTTTTTGTGCTCTTTTTCTTTTGCTTCTTTGCTCCTATCGACTTGTAGTCTCTTGTAGTGTCCTTTGAGCCTTTTTCTTGTTTTCTAGTGATGTTTTTCCAACAAGTACTTGTATATATAAATATATATGCACATTAAATTTCTATTGTATAATTATTGTCATCGAAACTGTAGTTTGATTTCCTAACAATCTCCCCCTTTTTGATGATAACAACTATATAATGTACTTATATATAATTTTATAAATCTCCCCCTAAATATGCACTTTCCATTATTTATTGTACTTTTTATTATTTCTCCCCCTTTGGCATTATCAAAATGCAGTAATAACTTTTAATGATAGACATCATGTCCGTACCATTTAGTACCAATTGTTGTAAGGTTACATGAATATACACAGAAATAACACACCAAAAATCAATTTTCATTAATCATATTAATTGAGTACATTCATGGGGATTTTTTGTTTTATCATTTTTATACAAAAGATGAAATCTTAAAAAAATCTAAGGATCTCTTGGTGAAGCTTTATCTTGATCATCTCCTTCATCTTCATTCTTGGAAGAGCTAGCTTGTTTTTTGGAGATGTCAGAGTGTGTTCGAGAGGTTCTTTCTCCTCGTTAAAATGTTTGGCATGTTTTGAAGGAGGAGGATAAGGCATAGGGGTTGGCCAATCTTCTGAAGGTGGTGTAGGACCACGAACCCATTGAAGAACCTCTTTTAGAACGGATAATGTAGTTGAAAGCGATACTTCAACTATGGCTAGGCGAGAAGCAAAAGATGTTTCAAAACTATCAATATGCTTAGCCAATAATTTTCGATTTCAAGACAAAATAAGTTGATTTGGAGATTTAAGTCGCAAACACTTTCATTTGGATTTGTCTCAGTGCGAGTCTCCAAAATATCATATTGAGACGTATTATCAAAAGGTGTAGGAGGAGGAGGAGTATTTTCGTGATGTTGCTCTACATCTTGTGATGGTTCAGGTTGGTTTTGAGGTGGAGGCCTAGCTCGTCTGGCTAGACAACGTTGCATCCACTCATCAAATGATATAAAATCTAGAGGATTTTCTGGTAAGTGCATTAGAGAGAGAAATTTTGTGGATGCATATTTCAGAGAAATCTCTTCAAAAGTGGATAAATATGAAGGGATGTCGTGAGCTCTTAGAAGTCTCATTACGTATGTAGGATGGATGATGGATGGGCATGATCGAGTCCAAAAAAGTTTGAGCTCGTCAAATATAAATTTTGCCCAATTAACCCTTGTTCAACTGAATATAGCATATAGGGCCTTATGCTCTAATCCTATAATTTGCTCATGACCACCAAGGTGAGGTATATAGTGTTGATGATCATTCTAGTGAGAAGTCTTGCCTTAGGTCTTAGGTATTTTGATGCAAATCTAGGCATTTAATCTTCCCATATTTGACGTGTGATATTATCTCTCGGTTTGAGGCACATGTCCGGAATATTATATAAATCTTCTCCAGTGTCGGAACATCCGAGAGTTCGGCCTATGATCCCTGGAGTAAGTCTAATTGTGTTGCCATAAACACTTGACCATAGCCAATTATCATTGTTGTCAGTGTTCCAAGCTGTTGTGCTATCTAAATTAGCATAGAAAAGAAATATGGATAGCTGATCGATTTAGATATTATTGGGATTGAAGGAAATCAATGTTTCTAATCCAGCACTTACGCACATTTCGTCCAAATCATACATTGGGAACTTTAGTAAATTATAAAATGGACTTGTGTGGAGCTTCTTCTTTTGAATATCCTCGTATCTCTTGATTGAATGTGGTACACGATTCATCCATCTCTCAATTTGATCGTCAGAGCAAACTTGCGGATTGGATGAAGTAGCTTGGTCGTGCTTGCGCTTAGAGATTTTAGGGTTTTTCATTTTAGGGGCTAGGAAATTCGAGCGTGTTTGGAGGAGAAAGCAAGTTTGAGAATTAGAGAATCGACCTTGTAGTAGAAACGAAATAAAATGTAAGTGAGAAAAAAAATGAAAAATAGACGTTAGCAGGATACTTTGGAGTGCTGATTGAATTTCAGACATCTGGAAGGCGAATCAGACGTCTGATTTAACCTAGTTTTAAGACAGTATATATGTTCAGACATCTGGTTGTTGGCAGTAGACGTCTGGAATAGATCGATTTGCAAATTTTGAAAGGCAGAGAGGTTTATCAGGCGTCTGGATGTAGAATCAGACATTTGGAATAGGCCGAAGTGTAATTTTGTTAGGATAGATAGTTTTCTCAGACGACTGGATGTAATATCAGACGTATGAAAATGGCCTGAGTTTGTATCTTAAGGAGGCGGAGACTTTGTTCAGATGTCTGGTCAATAGTTTAGACGTTTGAAATAGACTGGTTTGTATTTTTTTATTAAGCAGAGATAATTTTCAGACGTCTGGAAGGTTATATCAAACGTACGATATATGCATGATGTTTAAAATTTTGTGTGATACAAGAGTGTTAGACGTCTAATGACAATGTTCAGATGTCTGAAATGACCAATTTGTCTTAAAATAGCCTAATTTTGAAGGGTGTTGCTTATTTTTCAAGAGTTTGATTTTAATAAAACGTAATATTATTATTTGTGAAACAGAATACCAATATACGTAGATAAAAATACAATGAGAATAAGTAAATTTATTTAGATGAGGACGGAACATTACGATCTTCTGACTTATCATCCCTCCATGGCTTGAGGTGAGACCATATATTTCCACGTTCGTTGGTTCTCGAGAAACCAGAGAATCGCCTAGGTGAAGGATCCAAAGTGTACGATAAGTGGCAGAGGGATCCAAAGGATTGCAAGGAATCGAAAGTGGTTCATGTACATCCTTATTTCATGAATTACAAAATTTTATCGCTACTTGCTCCAGAAAACTTAGTCGTCGCGCAGTAACATTTTGTTTAAAGTATAATTCTCGTTGTAAATCTATTTATTGCTTTTGGTAGTGATGTATCTCATCAATTTTCTCCTTGGTGTTAGGAGAGACAAATGGAGATCGTTTGGACTTCTTTTTATCGGGAGCGAATCCCGTGTGGTAGAAGGACCACTTATAGGTCCTTTCCTGATCTGGTGTAGGAGTAGGAAGGCGATGAGGTGAACTATCTGTTGTTGGTGTCGAGAAAGAGAGATGAGAGTTGTCGGAAGACATGACTTTATTTTCTGTTGTAAAAAATATGAAATCTATATATCTTTACCTTTTGTTTTGTAAAAAGGCTATTTATACATGATTTGAAAGGTTATTCATAGGTAATTTTCAAAAAAAAAATTCTAAAAAATCAAGATATGGGAGTTAACAATTTTGATTTGTGGATAAAAAAATTTAGCCAAAAAAAGAATAAATGAAAATATAGTATAAGTTGAGAAGATCATTAAGAGAACATACTCCTAAATCGCCTCGCGGTTTAACAATTGTTTGTTCATTTAGTGGTTTTGTGAAAACATCAGCTATTTGATTCTCGGTATTTACGTATTCTAATGTAATATTTCCTTTTTCTACATTGTCACGTAAAAAACGATGTCGTATATCTATGTATTTAGTACGTGAGTGATTTACAGGGTTTCTTGATTGTTATATTTGGAATTATTTCTTCATCATCATTAGTATGTTGGTTAAGAAAATTTTCATCAATTGAAATATGTAAACATTCTTCAATTGTGTTAGTACGTTTATTAAAAAATTCTATACGCTTTGCTACGATCCGAATATCCAACGAAGATTCCTTCATCGGCCTTTGGGTCGAATTTTCCCAAATAATTTTTGTATTTAGTATAAAACATTTTGATCCGAAGTCTTTAAAATATGATATTTTAGGTTTCGTTCGAAAAAATATATTGAAACAAGTGTGTTTAGTCATAGGTCGTATGGTTACTCGATTCGAAACATAACAAGCGATAGCAATAGCATCAACCCAAAAATGTTTTGGTAAATCACTACTATTTAATAATGTTCATGCACATTCTTGTAACGTACGATTTTTTCTTTCTACTACACCATTTTGTTGAGGTGTGCGGGGAAAAGAAAATTTATGACTTATGCACTTTTTATGACAAAAATTAGTAAAAAGATCATTTTCGAATTCTCCACTATGTTCACTTCGAATATTCTTAATTTTCAAATCCATTTGAGTTTTAATTCTTTTAGCAAAAATTTTAAACATACCAAAGATGTCACTTTTATGTTTTAAAAATAAAGTCCATGTATATCTTGAAAAATCATCAAATATTACGAAAACATATTTGTTGTGATTTATATATCATACTTGATTTGGACCAAATAAATCTAAACGTAATAATTCTAATGGTTGTTTTGTGGAAGTATTATTTTTATATTAAAAGAGCTTTTCTTTAGTTTCCCAAATAGACTATCGTCAAATAAATTTTCTACTTTATATTTTATTTTAGGTAAACCTCTAACTAGCTCAGATTTTGCTAATTTATTAATATATTTAAAATTAATATGACAAAATCGTTTATGCCACAACCATGGATCGTCATGTTTGGTAGTTAAACATAAATTTGAATTTTGATTTATATTCATGTGACACCCCACCTCTACACTCACACTAGCCAAGGATACTACAAGGTAAGCCATCGACTAGCGCGAAGAATAAGGCTGTTGTGGAGCGACCATCTGTGTAATTGCTTTGTGAGAGTATCGATATGTCGGATCGTATTATATGCATTTCGTTTCAAGAGAAAATCGTACATATCAAATACAAACACAAGGCTAGTACACAGTGGCTATATGGTCTTCAGAAACAAATATAAAATAAACATAACATAAATTAGTCATAGATATTCATATCACTAGGGCGGAAACGATATGAATATATCACATAAAAGTGTACATCAGAGTAGTGGTCATGTAAGATCCACTACATCATAAAAGAATAGGTACAAGTGCTAGACAAAAGAATATGTATACATCAAGAAGTCTCTATCTCAAATGTATAAAATAAAAAATTACTAAGATAAGCAGTTAGCCAAAAGTCAGATGGCAGACCCAGATAAGAAGTCAAGTAGAAGCACCTGAAATAACTCGGTCTAACCCGAGTATTATTTAAGAAGAAAATAATAAACGGATCAGTCTAGCTATAAAATATAAAATGAGATAGGATAAGAGATATGACAAAAATGTATGATAACAATGATGCTATACTGCAACAAGTATACATTACATAACAACAGAAATCATACAATATTTCAAGAATCTCAAAACACCAAAAAGAATGTCATATTCTTTATTTTATTCAGCTTATCAATATAAATCACAAAAATTGGTGAAACAAAAATTCCAGAAATCTATAATTAGAAATCCAGTAATCACAAAGGAGGAGGCCTATCAAAAATGGGAGCATGAAAACTCACCAACATGAGTATCACAAACGGAACGCTATTCCATAAACCGAACATCGACGCACCTAGAATGATACACCCCATGCACAGTCGAACATCGACACACCTAGAAAGATACGCCCCATGCATATTTCGAACATCGACGCACCTAGAAAGATACGCCTCATTCATAAACGAACATCGACGCACCTAGAAAGATACTCCCCATGCATAATCAAACATCGGCGCACCTAGAAAGATACGCCCCATGCATAAACGAATATCGACGCACCTTGAAAGATACGCCCCATGCATAATCAAACATCGACGCAGCTAAAAAGATACGCCCTATGCATAAACGAACTTCGATGCCCTAGAAAGATACGCCCCATGCATAATCAAAAATCGACGCACTTAGAAAGATACGCCCCGTGCATAAGCGAACATCGACGCACCTAGAAAGATACGCCTCATGCCTAATCAAACATCGAAGCACCTAGAAATGTACGCCTCATGCATAATCAAAAATCGACGCACCTAGAAAGATACGTCCCATGCATAAACGAACATCGACGCACCTAGAAAGATACGCCCCATGCATAAACGAACATCGATGCACCTAGAAATATACTCCCCATGCATAATCAAACATCGACGCACCTAGAAAGATACGTCCCTTGCTCTGACTTATCGAGCCGATTGCTCCATGAACGGTCCAAAGACCATGGGTCGCTAGCCCATAAAAGAAATGAGACGAAGCTCAATAAAACGAGGTACAGTCCACCACGTGGACAAAGAGACATCGTATATCGCTAGTCTAAACCATAAAATGATCATCATTGATCGATAAGAAGTGTGAAATTACACTAAGTTAGTAAATAAATGAGTTTAGCTTCATGTCCCATAACCACTGGCTTAACTTAATATTCACGAACAAATGGTAGATTTCAACTCGAAAATTGTCACAAGAGTTCAATCGAACAAGTCCAAGAGTTAACCGACAATGTAAACGTAAGTGTTTCATACCACTTGATTTGCTAATTTGTTTAATTAGATTTCTCATATGAATCAGATAAAGGTTTGTATATACTAATAGATTAGAAAATGGATTTGAAAACGAGTTCTGCATTAAAAGTAACGTTAAAATCATTTTTTGAAAGAGTGCGAATATTTACTACTAGTATAGAAACCTTTGTATTTCAAAGTGACAAATCACATAAAACGACTGTAAAAACAGTCGATCACCATAAATTACATTCGAAGACTTGAATCAAATCCAAAGAAATTGATACCAAATCCATCAAAAAGGATATTCCCAAAAATCCAAAAAATGAAGTCATCAAAGTCGACAAAAGTGATAACAACTAATTGAATCAGCAAAAATTGATAAACATTGAAAATTTACTCAAAAAAGGCAAATAGGAAAAACTGAACAGTTCCTGACGTCTATGGGTTAATCCAGACATCTGGATTTGGGTTCTAAAAATATTTTAGAACCCTTCCAGACGTTTGAACTCTAACCAGACGTCTGCATAGTAACCAGAGGTCTGGAAGGTTGAAACCAGACGTCTGGTCCAAGTCTCTACCTTTTTTTTATTTTCTGTCGGGACCATAACCAGACGTCTGGACTTGATCAACCAGACGTTTGATTGCCTGGTCTGGGCAACATTTTTCCGATGCCAATGATGGCCAAATTTGTTCGAAAGCGATCGGACGAGCGGCGGACACATGGGATTTATGCCAAGCGACAACCCAGCCTTATAGGCTCTTTGATACACCCCAAATAACATGTCCAAATATCCAAGATATGATCTTTAAAGATTTTGACTTCAAAACACCAAAATTGGAAAATTCACCAAATCAATTCAAATCAAAAGCAAATGAACATAGAATAGATGTTAGGAATTCATACCTTACAATCAATGAAAGCTATAGATGTAGATGTGAGTCAAAAACTCACCTTTAAATCCAAAAACAACAAATGAGAAGCTTTAAGAAAGGAAAAAACCAATTCCTCTTTAATACACCTTTAGAATTCACAATCTAAAGGTGAAGTTTTTCCTAAGTTAGGGTTTAGAAGTTTCTGAGAATTTTGAAGAGAGATTGAGATGGAGAAGATCAAGAGGATGCTTACCTATGCTTCTCCTTGATTGCTAGAACTTGAATTTGAATTTCCTAGCAAAAGTAGGACTTAGGAATTTTGTGTCTCCTTTCTTTCCCCCATTTTTACTTTAGCTTAAGAGTATTAGGAAATTAGAATGAATGAAGAGGAGAGGGGATGGAGTTAGGGTATTATGTTGGGTTAATGGGCTGAAACCCAAACCCAAAGCCCAATAGAAAAATAGCGAAATTCAACTCAACTCCAATCATATCGATGTTTATACTCAAAAAGGTCAAAAATGTCATTTTGAACTCAATGGAAGTGGTCTCGAGTCGTAATTCGACTGTTTGTAAAGATTAGCATTTCAGACTTTAATATGACTAACGATGCTATATTTAAATAAAACATTTAAATATACAATCGTAAAATATGCAGGTTGCTACAGACTCCTCTCCTTAAAGAAATTGCGTCCTCGCAATACTTAAGAAGAAAATAAAGAGTAACAACCATAAAAGCATAATAACACAAAATAAGAAATTTTGAAATGATAAGTTCCCCTTAAGGAGCACGAGAGAGTAAGTCCGAATGTGTTTGCTCGATGAATTCTCTGGATTCGCAAGAGCAATCCTTAGGATTTGAGGACCATTGAACCTTCACAAGTGGAACATCTTTATTACGAAGGCGTTTAACCTCCATAGCAATGATTCGAATAGGATGTTGCTCATAAGTCAAACTAGGTGAAACTTTAATTTCTTCAATAACACCGGGCCTAAGAATAAAATTAGAATCCCTAAGGCATTTCCGTAGTTGAGAGACATGGAAAACGTCACGAATAGTATAAAATTGAGCCGGTAATAAAAGGCGATAAGACACGAAACCAATGCATTCGGTGATGGGAAATGGACCAACTTATAGGTATGCTAATTTTCCCAATCGACTGAAATGCACTACACCCTTCATAGGTGAAACACGAATGAACACCAAATTCTAAGAGCGGAAACAATGGCTACAAGCACTAGATCATGAGTGGTATATCCAGTCTCCGTAGGCTTTAATTGTATAGAAATATAAGTGATAACGCCTTGCCTTTTTGCATGAGAATGACACCCAAACCAATACGACTAGCATCGGTACAAACAATGAAGTCTTGGTTCCCTTCGGGAATCAAAAGAATAAGAGCATCGAAAAGAAGTTCTTTTAAATGATCCTCTTTCCCGAAATGCTTAAGACTTTCAAAATTATAACTAACTTTATGTAATCATCTTTTTAGAAAAATTTACTTATTACAAGTCAATTTACTGTGTCTGACTTCTCATCGTAGCGTATAGGAGATTCCAATCGATAACGTTGATCAGGCGCATCGACCAAAATTCTTAAATCACTCAATGGGCAATATAACCTAAAATCATCTTCTACATGACAAAATACAATTATACTTATAAATGTATCTTATTAAAAAGATTCGCAAATTTTGAATTTCTGTTTTCATCCATAATCAATGAATACAAGGCCGACTCATCGAGATATTCGTAAAATAATCGATTCATAAGATAGATGAAATAAGCTAAATGGTTCGTCAAACCAAATGGCCTAACAAGCCATTCATAAGAATCATAATGAGTGCAAAATGCGGTAAAGGGGAACGCTATCTTCCGCAACTCGTAGCTGATGAAAACTGGTGGCAAGGTTAAATTGAAAAGACTTTACACCTTACAATAGATCACTTAGGTAGCTCCAAGATACCGAAAAATTCATAAACTACTTGAATAAGGGAAGTAACATTTTCCTCATCATGTGGGTTTGAAGAACAAAATGATGCCACCGAATTAGAATCGAAATCATTAAGAAAAGTAAAAACCTGCTTAACAGATTAAGAATGTCGAAGATGAATAGTCCTATCGGATAGAGGATTTGGGGTTCATAATGATTAAGCCAATTGTTTTCCAAAAATAAATTCCGAAACCTAAGTAGCACATAACATGCAAATTGGATCGGAAAGCACAATTACATAAAATAATCTCGACATTTTTACAAAGTAAACTAAGTGTTGCGGTTCCACCAACTGGATTTGCAATTCTCATTGAAGTCATCAGTCCCATAACATTTTAAGAAAAAGAACCAACAAGTTCTTTTGATATAAAAGAATGGATGCACCCATATCAAAAAGAACACGAATAGGATAATCATGAAATAAATTAATGCCCTCACGGACTGAATGAGAAATACCTTGACAAAGAGAAGTGTTACTATGAGCTTGCACAACATTCAGCTTTCCCTCTTTCTTGCCTTGAAGTTTGGGACATGAAGATAAAAGATGACCCGAACTTTTGAAATAATGACAAAAAGGGTTACAGACACTTATTTGCATAATGGTCCTTAAAACCACAATTGTAGCATTGTCCATGAATAAAGGTAGGAGTCTTTGCTACCGAAGTTGCCTGCTCCCCTTTCATGTTGGGATTAGGGCTTTTGAACTTAATATGCCTCTTCTGGTTGTTGTTGAGGCTCTTTGTGGAACCTCCAACATCACTATCACTTCCTTTATCGGCCTCTTCTAGTCGAAGAGTGATATCTATAAGCTGATCGAAAGGAACTTCAAGTTTCAGAGGTAAAACCTTTTGGCGTTCTTACTCAAAGCACCGATAAACCTTTGATTCCTTATAAGATCCAAAAGTTATTGGGTAGACATGAATACACCATCCAGAGAAGGACTATTGGATTGACCAGCGCTAGGACTGCCAGATTTAACCATCTCTTCTTCTTAAAGAACGAAAGAAAGAAGAAGAAAAATGTTATTCTCAGAATGAATATCAAATAATCATGATTGATTAAACAAGGCATCATAAAAGAAAATAGGATAGAACGGGTCCAATGACTCGAATTAAATCCTAAAGCACGATTCCTAAGAGGGGCTTAGGACAATGATCCTTGCTATAATATTCTATATTGTTCCGAAGTTTGGCTCTGATACCAAGCTATGACACCCCACCTCTATACACACACTAGCCAAGGACACTACAGGGTAATGTCGTCGACTAGCGCGAAGAATAAGGCTGTTGAGGAGCGACCATCTGTGTAATTGCTTTGTGAGAGTACCGATATGTTAGATAGTATTATATGCATTTTGTTTCACGAGGAAATCCGACATATCAAATACTAATAGTAAGCTACTGCACGGTAGCTATGTGGTCTTCGGAAACAAATATAAAATAAATATAACTTAAATCAGTCATAGATATTCATATCACTAAGGCAGAAATAGATATGAGTATATGACATAAAAGTGTACATCAAATTAGTGGTCATGTAAGATCCACTACATCACAAAAGAATAGGTACAAGTGCTAGGCAAAAGAATACATATCCATTAAGAAGTCTCTATCTCGAATGTATAAAATAAAAAACTATTAAGCTAAGTAGTTAGTCAAAAGTCAGATGACAGACCTAGATAAGAAGTCAAGCAGAAGCACCTGAAATACCTCAGTCTGACCCGAGTATTATTTAAGAAGAAAATAATAAACGGATCAATCTAGCTATAAATATCATATAAAATGAGATAGGATCAGAGATATGAGAAAAATATTTTATAACAATAATGCCATACTGCAACAAGTATACATTAAATAACAACAAAAATCATACAATATCTCAAGAATCTCAAAACACCAAAAAGAATGTCATATTCTTTATTTTATTCACCAAACCACAAATATTGATTCAGCTTATCAATATAAATAACAAAAATAGGTGAAACACAAATTTCAGAAATCTATAATTAGAAATCCAGAAATCACAAAGGGAGAGGCCTATCAAAAATGGGAGCATGAAAAATCACCAACATGTTTATCAAACGGAATGTTATTCCATAAACCGAACATCGATGCACCTAGAAAGATATTCCCCATGCACAGTCGAACATCGACGCATCTAGAAAGATATGCCCCATGCATATTTTGAACATATACCAAACTATGACGCCTCACCTTTATACTGACAGTAGCCAAGGACACTGCGGAGTAATGTCGTCGATTAGTACGAAAAATAAGGCTGTTGAAGAGTGACCATCTGTGTAATTACTTTATGCGAGTACCAATATACCAGATAAAATATCATTTTCATTTCAAGAGGAAATCTGGCATACCGACACAAATTCAAAGCTACTACATGGTGGCTATGTGGTCTTCGAAAAAAATATAAAATGAGCATAAATTAGTCACAGATATTCATATCACAAAGGCGGAAACAGATATGAATATAACACATAAAAGTGTACATCAAAGTAGTGGTCATACAAGATACACTTTATCACAAAAAGAATAGGTACAAGTGCTAGACAAAAGAATATGTATACATCAAGGAGTCTCTATCTCAAATGCATAAAAACAAAATCTACTAAGCTAGTAGTTAGCCAAAAGTTAGATGACAGACCTAGATAAGAAGTCAAGCAGAAGCACCTGAAATACATCGGTCTGACCCCGAGTATTATTTAAGAAGAAAATAACAAACGGATCAGTAAAATTATAAATATCATACAAAATGAGATAGGATAAGAGATATGACAAAAAAGTATGATAATAATAATGCCGTACTGGAACAAGTATACATTAAATAACAACAAAAATCATTCAATATCCCAAGAATCTCAAAACACCAAAAAGAATGTCATATTCTTTATTTTATTCACCAAACCACAAATATTGATTTATCTTATCAATATAAATCACAAAAATTTGTGAAACATAAATTCCAGAATCTATAATTAGAAATCTAGAAATCACGAAGGGGGAGGCCAATCACAAACGGGAGCATGAAAACTCACCAACACATGTATCACAAACAATAGGCTATTCCATAAATCGAACATCGACGCACCTAGAAAGATACGCTCCATGCACATTTGAACATCGACGCACCTAGAAAGATAAGCCCCATGCATATTTCGAACATCAATGCATCTAGAAAGATGCGTCCCATGTATAAACGAACATCGACGCACCTAGGAAGATACTCCCTATACATAATCAAACATCAACGCACCTAGAAAGACACGCCCCATGCATAAACGAACATCGACGCACCTAAAAAGATACGCCCCATGCATAATTAAACATCGATGCACCTAGAAAGATACGCCCCATGCTCCGACTTATCGAGCCGATTTCTCCACGAACGGTCCAAAGATCATGGGTCGCTAGCCCATAAAAGAAATGAGACGAAGCTCGATAAAATGAGGTACAGTCCCCCACATGGACAAAGAGACATCGCATATCGCTAGTCTAAACCATAAAACGATCATCATTGATCAGTAAGAAGTATGAAATTACACTAAGCTAATAAATAAATGAGTTTAGCTTCATGTCCCATAACCACTGGCTTAACTTAAATATTTACGAACAAATTGTTGATTTCCACTCGAAAATTTTCACAAGAGTTCAATTGAACAAGTCCAAGAATTAACCAACAAAGTAAACGTAAGCGTTTCATACCACTTGTTTACTAAGTCATTTAATTAGATTTCTCATATGAATGAGATAAATGTTTGTATACATTAATAGATTAGAAAACGAATTTGAAAACGAGTTCTGTATTAAAAGTAACGTTAAAATCATTTTTGTGAAAGAGTGCGAATATTTACTACTAGTATAGAAACCTTTGTATTTTAAAGTGACAAATCACAGAAAACAATTGTAAAAACAATCGATCATCAAAAGTTCACATTCGAAAACGTGAATCAAATCCAAAGAAATCGATACCAAATCCATCAAAATGAATGTTCCCAAAAATCCAGAAAAAGTAGTCATCAAAGTCGATAAAAGTGATAACAACTAATCGAATCAAAAAAATCGGTAAACACTGGAAATTTACTCATAAAAATAGGCAAATAAGCAAAACTGAACAGTTCCAGACGTATGGGGGTTAATCCAAACGTTTGGGGGTCAATCCAGACATCTGCATTTGGGTTCTGGTAATATTTCAGAACCCTACCAGATGTTTGAACTCTAACAAAACGTCTGAATACTAACCAAACGTCTGAATGTTTGGATAGGACGTCTGGTCCAAGTCTCTGCCTTTTTTTTATTTTCTGCCGGGACCATAACCAGACGTCTGGACTTAATCAACCAGACGTCTGGTTGCCTGATTTGGGCAACATTTTGCCTAGGGCAATAATGGCCAAATTAATTTGGAAGTGATCGGACGAGCGGTGGAGACTAGGGATTTATGCCAAGCGACAATCTAGCCTTATAGGCTCTTCGATACACTCCAAATAACATGTCTAAATATCCAAGAGAGGATCTTTAAAGATTTTGACTTCAAAACACCAAAATTGGAAAATTCACCAAATCAATTCAAATCAAAAGCAAATGAACATGAATAGATGTTAGGAATTCATACATAACAACAATGAAATTGTATACGTAGATGTGAGTTCAAAAAACTCACATTTAAACCTAAAAATAACAAATGAGATGCTTTAAGACAAGGCAATACCAATTCCTCTTCAATACACCTCTAGAATCTTCAATCTATTATCAAAGGTGAAGTTTCTCCTAAGTTAGGGTTTAGGAATTTCTGATAATTGAAGAGAGATTGAGATGGAGAAGATGAAGATGATGCTTACATATGCTTCTCCTTGATTTATAGAATTTGAATTTGAATTTCCTAGCAAAAGTAGGGCTTGCGAATTTTGAGTCTCGTTTATTTCCTCCATTTTTAATTTAGCTTAAGAGTATTAGGAAATGAGAATGAATGAAAGGGAGAGGGGGTGGAGTTAGGATATTATGTTGGGTTAATGGGCTGAGATCCAAACCCAAAGCCGAATAGAAAAATAGCAAAATTCAACTTAACTCCAAATATATTGTTGTTTAAACTTAAAAAGGTCGCAAATGCCATTTTGAACTCAATGGAAGTGGTCTTGAGTCCTAATTCGACTGTTTGCTATCATTTCGGACGTTAATCCGACTAACGATGCTATATTTAAATAAAACATTTAAATATACAATCGTAAAATATGCGAGTTGTTACGGACTCCCCTCCTTAATGAAATTGCATCCTTGCAATACTTAAGAAGAAAATAAAGAGTAACAACCGTAAAAGCATATCAACACAAAAGAAGAAATTTGAAATGAGAAGTTCACCTTATGGAGCACGAGAGAGTAAGTCCGGATGTGTTTGCTTGATGAATTCTCTGGATTCTCATGAGCAATCCTTAGGATTTGAGGACCATTAAACCTTCACAAGTAGAACATCATTATTATGAAGGCGTTTAACCTCCTTAGCAATGATACAAATAGGATGTTGCTCATAAGTCAAATTAGATGAAACTTCAATTTCTTCAATAACACCAGGCTCAAGAATAAAATCGGAATCCCTAAGGCATTTCTAAAGTTGAGATGTGGAAAACTTCATGAGTAGTAGAAAATTGAGTCGGTAATAAAAGATGATAAGTCACGGAACCAATACGTTCGGTGATGGGAAATGGACCAATATATCGGTATGCTAATTTTCCCGATCGACTGAAATGCACAACACCCTTCGTAGGTGAAACACGAATGAACACCAAATTCTAAGAGGGGAAACAATGGCTATGAGCACTAGATCATGAGTGGTATATCTAATCTCGGTAGGCTTTAATTGTATAGAAATATAAGTGATAACACGTTCCCTTTTTGCACGAGAACAACACCCAAACCAATACGACTAGCATCGGTACAAACAATTTACTGTGTCTGAAATGATGCTCTTTCCCGAAACGCTTAAGACTTTCAAAATTATAATTAACTTTATGTAACCATCTTTTTAGAAAAATTTACTTATTACAAGTCAATTTACTGTGTCTAACTGTCTCATCGTAGCGTTTAAGAGATTCCTATTGATAATGTTGATCAGGCACATCGACCAGAATTCTTAAATCACTCAATATGCAATACAACCCAAAATCATCTTCTATATGATAAATATGTCTCTTAAAAACTTTATGAATATTCTTTTCTCGTTTAAGAACAAAATCCAATTATACTTATAAATATCTAATTAAAAAGACTTGCACAGTTTAAATTGTCGTTTTCATCCATAATCAATGAATACAAGGATGGTCTCATCCAGATATTCGCAGAATACTCGATTCATAAGATGGATGAAATAAGCTGGACAAACCGAATGACATCATGAGTCACTCATATGAGCCATAATAAGTGCATAATGCGGCAAGTGGAATGCTACCCTCCATAACTCATAGCTGATGAAAACCGATGGCAAGGTCGAGCTGAAAAGACCTTAGCACCATCCAATAGATCGCTTAGTTGGTAATCCTAAGACTAGCTCAAAAATATCAGAAAATTTACGAACAACTTGAATGAAAGAAATAACATTTTCCTTATCATGTGGGTTTAAAGAATAAAATGATGTCACCGAATTGGAAATCGAAATCATGAAGAAAAATTAAAAACCTGCTTAACAGATTGAGAATGTCGAAGATGGATAGTCCTCTCGGGACATAGGATAAAGGCTTCATAATGGTCAATCCAATCCTTTCCCATAAATCAATTTCGGAACCTAAGTAGCACATAACATGCAAATTGGATCTGAAAGCACAATTACATAAAATAATTTCGACAACTTTCCAAAGTAAACTGAGGGTTGCAGATCCACCAACTGGATTCGGAATTCTCAGTGAAGTCATCAAGCCCATATATTTTAAAGAAAAAGAATCAACAAGTTCTTTTGATATAAAAGAATGAGATGAATCTGTATCAGAAAGAACTCGAATAGGATAATCACAAAACAAACTAATGTCATCAAGGACCGAATGAGAAATACCTTGACTAAGAGAAGTGTCACTAGGAGTTTGGACAACATTTAGCTTTCCTTCCTTCTTGCTTTGAAGTATGAGACACACAAATTTATGATGACTCAAATTTTTGCAATAGCGACAATAAAAGGGGACATTCATTTGCATAATGGTCAATAGAACCACAATTGTAGCATTGTCCACAACTAGAGGTAGGAGTCTTTGCTACCGAAGTTTCTTTCGTTTCTTGTTGGGATTGGGCCCATAACCCATAGGTCGCAGGATAGAAACCTAGCTCTGATACCAAGCTGTGACACCCCACCTGTATACTCACACTAGCCAAGGACACTACAGGGTAATGTCGTCAACTAGCATGAAGAATAAGGCTGTTGAGGAGGGACCATCTGTGTAATTGCTTTGTGCGAGTACCGATATGTCAGATAATATTATATGCATTTCATTTCAAGAGGAAATCCACATATCAAATACAAACACAAGGCTACTAGACAGTGGCTATGTGGTCTTCGAAAACAAATATAAAATAAACGTAACATAAATCAGTCATAGATATTCATATCACTAAGGCAGAAACATATATGAATATATCACATAGAAGTGTACATCAAAGTAGTGGTCATGTAAGATCCACTACATCATAAAAGAATAGGTACAAGTGTTAGACAAAAAATATGTATACATTAAGAAGTCTCTATCTCAAATGTATAAAACAAAAAACTACTAAGCTAAGTAGTTAGCCTAAAGTCAGATGGCAGACCCAGATAAGAAGTCAAGCAGAAGCACCTGAAATACCTTGGTCTGACCCGAGTATTATTTAAGAAGAAAATAATAAACAGATCAGTCTAGCTATAAATATTATATAAAATGAGATAGGATGAGAGACGTGACAAAAATGTATGATAACAATAATGCCATACTGCAACAAATATACATTAAATAACAACAAAAATCATACAATATCTCAAGAATCTCAAAACACCAAAAAGAATGTCATATTCTTTATTTTATTCACCAAACCACAAACATTGATTCAACTTATCAATATAGATCACAAAAATTGATGAAACACAAATTCTTGAAATCAATAATTAGAAATCCAGAAATCACAAAGAGGGAGGCCTATCAAAAATGGGAGCATGAAAACTCACCAACACGTGTATCACAAACGTAACGCTATTCCATAAACCGAACATCGACGTACCTAGAAAGATATGCCCCATACACATTCGAACATCGACGCACCTAGAAAGATACGCCCCATGCACAGACGAACATCGACGCACCTAGAAAGATACGTCCCATGCATAATCCAACATCGACGCACCTAAAAAGATATGCCCTATGCATAAACGAACATCAACGCACCTAGAAAGATACGCCACATGCATAATCAAACATCGATGCACCTAAAAAGATACACCACATGCATAAACGAACATCGACGTACCTAGAAAGATACACCCCATGCATAATCTAACATCGACGCACCTAGAAAGATATGCCCTATGCATAAACAAACATCGACGCACATAGAAAGATAAGCCTCATGCATAATCAAACATCGACGCACCTAGAAAGATACGGTTCATGCATAAACAAATATCGACGCACCTAGAAAGATGTGCCCCATGCATAATAAAACATCGATGTACCTAGAAAGATACGCTCTCCAACTTATCGAGCTGATTGCTCCATGAATGGTCCAAAGACTATGGGTCGCAAACCTATAAAAGAAATGAGACGAAGCTCAATAAAACGAGGTACAGTCCCCACGTGGACAAAGAGACACCGCATATCGCTAGTCTAAACCATAAAATGATCATCATTGATTAGTAAGAAGTGTGAAATTACACTAAGCTAGTAAATAAATGAGTTTAGCTTCATGTCCCATAACCATTGCTTAACTTAAATATTTACGAACAAATTGTAGATTTCCACTCGAAAATCATCACAACAGTTCAATGAACAAGTCCAGGAATTAATCGACAAAGTAAAGCAAACGTTGCATACCACTTATTTTTCTAAATCGTTTAATTAGAATTCTCATAAGAATGAGATAAAGGTTTGTATATACTAATAGATTAGAAAATGGATTTGAAAATGAGTTCTGTATTAAAAATAACATTAAAATCTTTTTTGTGAAAGATTGTGAATATTTACTACTAGTATAGAAACCTTCGTATTTTAAAGTGACAAATCACAGAAAATGATTATAGAAACAATCGATCACCAAAAATTCACATTCGAAGATGTGAATCAATTCCAAATTATCGATACCAAATCCATCAAAATGGATATTCCCAAAAATCTAGAAAAAGAAGTCATCAAAGTCGATAAAAGTGATAACAACTAATCGGATCAACAAAAATCGATAAACATTGGAATTTACTCAAAAAAATAAGCAAATGGGCAAAACCGAACAGTTCCAGACGTCAGTGAGTTAATCCAGACGTCTGGATTTGAGTTTGGGAAATATTTTAGAACCCACCCAGACGTCTGAACTCTAACCAGACATCCAAATACTAACCAGACGTCTGGAAGGATTGGACCAGACGTCTGATCTAGTGTCTGCCTTTTTTTTATATTTTCTGCCAGAACCATAACCAAACGTCTGGACTTGATCAACCAGATGTCTGGTTGCCTGATCTGGGAAAATTTTTGCGTAGGCAAATGATGACCAAATTGGTTCGGAAGCGATCGGACGAGTGGCGGAAACTAAGGATTTATGCCAAGCGACAACCCAGCCTTATGGGCTCTTCGACACACCCCAAATAACATGTCCAAATATCGATGATAGGATCTTTAAAGATTTTGACTACAAAACACCAAAATTGGAAAATTCACCAAATCAGTTCAAATTAAAAGAAAATGAACATGGAATAGATGTTAGGAATTCACACCTAACAATCCATGAAAGCTATAGACGTAGATGTGAGTTCATAAACTCTCCTTTAACCCCCAAAAACAACAATGAGAAGCTTTAAGACAAGGCAAGACCAATTACTCTTCAATACACCTCTAGAATCCTCAATCTATTATCAAAGGCGAAGTTTTTCCTAAGTTAGGGTTTAGGAATTTCTGAGAATTGAAGAGAGATTGAGATGGAGAAGATGAAGATGATGCTTACTTATGCTTCTCCTTGATTTCTAGAACTTGAATTTCCTAGCAAAACTAGGGCTTAGGAATTTTGAGTCTCATTTATTTCCCCTATTTTACTTTAGCTTGAGAGTATTAGGAAATGAGAATGAATGAAGAGGAGAGGAGGTGAAGTTAGGGTATTATGTTGGGTTAATAGGCTGAAACCCAAACCCAAAATCCAATAGAACAATAGCAAATTTCAACTCAACTCCAGACATATCGATGTTTATACACAAAAAGGTCGCAAATGCCATTTTGAACTCAATGGAAGTGGTCTTGAGTCCTGATTCGACTGTTTGCAAAAAGTAGCATTTTGAACTTTAATCCCACTAGCGATGCTATATTTAAATAAAATATTTAAATGTACAATCGTAAAATATGCGGATTGTTACAATTCATATATAAAGCATAAACATTTTTGTTTCTAAAACCCTCAAAGATAAGTTGTTTGTTATTGTCGAAAATATTACATCTATCTTTTTCAAAATTGATTTGAAAACCTTTATCGCATAATTGACTAATTCTAAGTAGGTTGTGTTTTTAATTTTCTACTAACAAAACATTTGTAATAATAGGAGAGTTAGAAATACCAAAGTTGATGACTTCTCCGATGCCAACGATATATCCTTTTGAGTTATCTCCAAAAGTTATCTTTTCACCATCGATGTATGTTATATTTGATAACAATTTGAGTTTCCAGTCATATGCTTGGAGCATCCAATATCAAGTATCTGTTGCTCCTTATTTTTTATTTTAGCTACCTGCAAAATAAAAGATGATTTAATTGGTACCCATGTACTTTGTTAGGGTCCTAGATGTTAGGAAGAGTAGGTAGATATACCCAAGAAGGTTTGGTACCTTTATGAACATAATTTTTATTATAGACTACGTTATCTAAAAAATTATTAATATGTTTTTGTATAATCAAATTATTATTTGTCGTAGGAATCCAAATTTTCATAATTTTGGTATTTGTATTAGACTTGGGTAATTTTTTTAGTCTTTTGATAGATAAAACTATATTTCTTAATATTATTCCCTTTATTAGGAGTATTTTTAAATCCTATTCCATTCTATTACCTAACGATTTTGAAGTATCGATAAGATTTTCCAAATCTTTTTTTCCTTTATTAAATTTTGAAACATTATTTGTAATTTTATCTAATTTTTCTTTTAATTCTAAATTTTCAATTTTCAATGTTTCCATATTACTTTACAAGTTGATATTTTCTTTTAACAATTTATCCTTTTCTGGTTTAACTTTTCCAAACTCATTAGATATTGGCTCATTTTCAACTAAACTACTTTTATTTTTTTCTTGAGATAATTCTAGTTCCTCCTCTAAAATAATTTTTTTCATCTTTTAACATTCCTATTTCAAGTTCAAATCATTTATTTTGGCTATGCATTCTTTATTCAATTTTTTAATTTGTCTAAATTTATCGTCTAATTCCATGCTAGGTTCTAATAATTCATCATAGTTAAGTTTAGGACATACCTCATCAGTTTGTACCATAAATCATACATTAGCTTGTTCTCCGTCACTATCGCTGTCACTATCTGATGATGACGAAGAATCCGAGTCATCCCACGTTACTTTGAAAGCTTTCTTCTTTATGAATTTTTCAAATTTGTTCTTCTTTTTATCATTGTTGAGCTTGGGACAATATTTCTTCATATGTCCAAATTGATCACATTCATAGCATTTGATTGACGTTTGATTTGTTGAGCTTGATTTTCCTCCTTTCTGAAATCTAGCCATTTCCTAAACTTCTTGAATCTGTTGTAGTTTTGGGCAATAAATACAATTTCTTCTTCTTCTAAGTCGGAGTCTTCAATTGTCGTTGGGAATGCTATGTTTTTCTTTTCCGAATTTTGTTCTTTTCTTGCCTGCAAATTAGCATCATAAGACATTAAATTTCTTATCAGTTCTTCAACTAAGAGTGTTGAGAGATCATTAGCTTCTTCGATAGCTAATACTTTTCTTTCCCACTCTGGAGTTAAAGAATTGAGTATTCTAGATATAAAGTTAAAATTTGTGAATTTGACTCCAAGTGCCATTAAATCATGTTGAATGGTTTGGAATCTAGAGTACATGTCTATTATAGATTCATTTTGTTTCATTTTAAATGATGATAATTGATTTTGTAAAATTGAAATTTTAGTTTGTTTAACTTTGTTTTGTGCCTTCGTGTGTAACTTGTAAGGTACGCCAAATATCATATGCAGTGTTACATAACATGACACATGAAAATTCATTCTTATCTAATGAACAAAATAGAACATTCATAGCTTTGGCATTATTAGAAGCTGCAGTTTTTTGTGCATCAATCCATGTGTTCATAGCAGTGTCAGGTGCTTCATATTTATTTTGAGTAGTTGACCAAATTTGTAATCCATTAGCTTCCATAAAAATTCTCATACATGTTAACCAATATGCATAGTTAGAACCATTAAAAAGTAGGGGTCGTGCTATGGATTGACCTTCTTGAAAAATACTATCCATATTAAAGTGATTCAAAAATGTGTTACTGTACTTTGATCAAACCTTGCTCTCATAGCAATTGAAAGTCTACAAGGTGGATCGTGTAGTGTATATGCAAGTATATGTGACAAAATATATGATGCAACTAAAACAATATTGATCTAAGTAAATATAGAATAAACACACCAGGATTTTATACTGGTTCGGACCTCCCATCCTACGTCCATTCCCGAAGCTCCCTTTCGGAATTCGACTATCAAGCACCCACGCTTCGTACGGGGGAATAGGCTTGGATACAATCAGTTGTTCTTGTCAAATGTATGTTCTAGTATAACACGGATATTGACTAATTAGTACAATTGCTTCCAATATATATATAGTGTATTGTCTGTGAAGAACTGATATATGGAAGCGTGAAATGCAAGTATAGATTTCTAGAGTGCAAAGATCAACAATATATGATAGAGTATGTAAGTAGAGAGCGTAAGTGAGTAAGGTAATTTGTTCTCTTGATTCTTGATGCTATATATAGTTGTAGATAGGTATCTTGAGCAGTTGCATCGATTAACGAGTGCTCTACAGTTGCTTCAGTTGATGATGAACAGTTGCTGCAAAGAGAAGCGGAGATGTCTATTCGAATGTGGCAGTTGAAGTTTATATCTGAAATCCAAGTTTGAAATCAGACGTTTGGAATATGTTTCAGACGTCTGATACTATATATATTTTTTAGTATAGTAGTAGATCAGATGTCTGAGTGTAATTGCCAGACGTATGGTTCAGCCTGTCTGTTGTTCCAGAGAACAGTTTCAGACGTCTGGCTTGTGCAACCAGACGTCCAATATTGTGCATATCAATTTTTATGCTCTTTTTCTTGTGCTTCTTTGTTTCTATCGACTTGTAGTCTCTTGTAGTGTCCTTTGACCCTTGTTCTTGTCTTTCTAGTGATGTTGTTCTAGCAAGTACCCGTGTGTATATATATATACACACACGCATATTCGATTTCTATTGTATAGTTGTTGTCATCAAAACCGTAGATTTGATTTCCTAACAATAACTAGTAAAACTTTCATAAAACTTATTTAAATGAAATTACCAAATCTTACTAGATCAAATAAAGCTATAATATTGATAAATTCTTCCAAAATTACCATTTCTATAGCTTATATCCTCTAAAATAACTTATATATCCAAATATAACCCGTAACACTCGTTTTGTAATCTTCTATAATTAAATATGAATTATAATTAATTTATTTAGTATCCAATTTTTAAAATAGGATATTACTTCAGGATCTCATATATACTATTCATATAAATTATCTAATAATGAATCATTCACAACTTTGTTCGCATTTTAACACAAATGCAGAACATCGAAAGTAAATGATAATAATTATTTTAGAATTCAATTAGTTTTCTTAATAATTTACAATAATTAAATATAAGGAAATAAATTATAAAACTTTAACCAAATATTATTAATTACAAAATTTTATTTAGCATACTAAAAATGTTCATTAGATTATAATTCGTGTTGTAACGACCAGCCTTTTCGATCCTCATAATTCAACACTAATACATCCATGGTATTCACATATTGAACATCCAAGTGCTAGAAAGATAGATCGTTGGGGTAAAACCAAATAAATGACATAATATAATTTCACAACGTGACGAGTAATCTATAATATGTCAATGAAGTTTACAAAAAGAAAGACTCTTATATTCATACATCAATCAGGGTACTAACCTCTCATTAGCCTTAACAGTTGACAAATCCAGCAAGAACAAAATAGCGGAAGATAAAATACGGTAATACATCTTAGAGGATCCAGCTCATCTCCTGCAGCTCCAAATGTCTAGTTAAATCTAAAGAATATGCTCGGGGTGACCCGAGCATTATAAGAAAAATAATGCCCAGATCAATCTGGTCGAACCAACATGAGAAACACAAACAAATGGATTCTTAATGTTTAATAAAATCCTTTCAAAAATAAAGTTATCTCGTAAGATCACGCCGCACATAAACACAGACAAGTTTTTGCCTTATGGTAACCAAATCGTTTTATATAAAATCTTGACTATTATAATAATGTGTAGGGTAAAACAAATATTAATCATAGCTGAAATTGTTACATTAATTAAATTCTAGTATAATATGTATACAACTATATTGGAAAGCACTTATTAGAGAATGGATTCCAACATAACAAAGTAAGGGTTACCTTCCATACAGTACACCTCTAGAGAAAATGTACCAAGGTTGCCTAAATTTGCAGCACTTCTACTCAGGACCGACCTACCACTTTTTTCCCTTACAAACTATCTCCATGGCTATAAACATACATAATCCAAAAAATAATTGTTGATCAAGATATAAGTGATGATCATACCCTAATGGGGGCGACCTAAATAGCCCTACGGCTCAAGTATATTACAACCCATTATATTTTTAATACCTAGAAATATCCATATACTTATCTCAACGGTATAAGTATATTGACAAAACTTAAGAAAGATTTCCTCTTTTCCCTATTCATATTTAAATGGGCCATAAACAAATACCTTTTAAAACATTGTTTACTATAATTCAAAACACTATTCTTCGGTGTTAAGTATGGAAAGAATGTATCCATACCACCATAATTAAGAAGGATTCTATATCAAATATCATTCCTTTATAAAATTCCCTTTCTATAAGTCCATTTATTACTTCAAATCCTTTTATAAATCTCCAAATTAATTTGTAAAACTTCTTTTATAAATCCTTAAATTGATTTATAAAATCCCTTTTTATTATAAAATTATTTTATAAATCATCCTTTATAACTCCTTTATCAAATATCATTTATAATCTTCCTTATAAAATATCATTTGTAAATCTTCTTAAATAAATCCTTTTTACTAAGTATAATCCTATTATAAAATAATTTATCATTTAAAAACACCTTTATTCAATTAATTAATTACTTTTAAACATTATAAATAAATAATTAACTTTAAAAAACACTAATAAGATAAGTAATTAACTTTAAACACGTCATTAAATATATAAATAAATAACTTTAAAAAAACAAAACTAATTGACTAACAACATTAATAGTATAATTAATAACTTAAAATATCACTAATAATATAATTAAATAACTTTAAACATCATTATTAAAATAAGTAAATAACTTTATTATCTTTATTAAATTCATATTAATTACTTTTAGTTTGTTTCTGTTTTAGTTATAGATCTTTAACTTCTTTAGATCAAGGATTCTTTTTAGTCCATTCCTCTAATTTTTATTGTATTATGTCCTATTATCTTAGCTTTTTTTTCTACACTTTTTATCAGTACATAGTGTATTATTCTTATAATTTTTCAGTTCCTTTTATAGCAAGTTTTGGCCAGAAATGGTGTTAGATTTTTTTTTGCAGGTTTAAAGAATTACTGATGGCAGGATTGCTTTTTGCAGTGAGGATTTCTTCTCAATTGTTCTATATGGCGTTCTACTTTCTAGATGATTCACTTTTCAACGCGGAGCTCTCTCCAGCTCTACCAAGTCTACAGAGTGGTGCTTTCCATTCCAGATCATTCGCATTTCCATTTCTTCCGAGTCTACAGCTTGGCTTTTCCTTCTCAAATGGAGCTGGCTTCAAGTAGCATTGGCGCTGAGATGCTACATAGCTTTTTAGGTACTTCTAACACCTCAATACCGGACGGTGGCCTTGCCGGAGCTCGATATTGGGGTGTAATAGGCGGTGGCCTTGACGGAGCTCATTCTAGGGGTACTTGAGTTATTTCGATTTTTTGTACTTTGATTAGCTACCTGCCAGGGATGTTGGCAGCACCTTGTCTTTTATGATATATACATATTTAAATGTGTGCTCTCCTCTATTTAGAGGATCACACATTTTTCTCAAAAAACCTCAAATTGTTATACGATTGAAGTTATTTAAAGCATAACTTTAAAAATTTTGAAAAGAAGCTTAGCGACCATAATGATGCTAAATCAAGTTACCATTTAATTTAATTTGACTTTTCAAGTCACATAACTATTATTTACATAAGCAAGCATATATGTAAGTAAAATCAATAACTAACCATCAATAGTTAATGTGTCATTTATCTCATATAAATATACTAGCATAAAAGTAAATATCCAAATTAATTTAACAGCAGAACAAAGATTTATTCTGCTAAGTAGATGCCATAATCTATTTCATATTTGTTTGGCCACTTAAAGGCATAGACAAGGAGAATCCCTTATATTTAAACCATTCTTTGAAAATGAAGACTGCTTTTTAAACAAACTGATCTTGAAAATAAAATAACTAAAAATAAAACCTTTATTTAATAATAATTAAATCTTAATTTAAAATTAACTAAATCTTAACTTAATTAATTGAAAAGTAACCCTGCCTGATTAATAATTAAATAATTAAACATCGATTAATTAGCAATTATTTAATAATTAACCTTAACTAATAAATGATTAAACAATTAACCTTTACTTGATTAATAATTAATTATCCCTTATTTAATTAACTAATTAGAGTTATCTTACTTAATAAATAATTAAGATCTAATTATCTTTAATTAATTAATTTAAATAATCACTAATTCCTTAGTAGATTATTAATTAAATAATGATTAAAACCCTTACTGAATTAATAATTAATTATTTCCTTTAATACTTAAAATATGTAACGACCCGGAATTTTCGATCCCGAAAATTCCATATAGTTAGAGAAAAGAAGAAAGAGAAAGAAGAAGAAACGGAAAACTCAAACTCAGAATCTCACATTCGCAGCGGATAAAATATAATAGCAATTAAAATAACAGTTTACAAAGAAGAACTGTATCAGTACATTTACATTTTCACATCAGAGTTATAACAATTTCACAACACTGGACAGTTTTAAATAACATATCCTAGATAAATAACAAAATATCACAGCGGATAAACACTCTATACGTTCCTGTCCTTCAGCTCTTCTCCTGAGATCCAGAACGTCCTTACCTACACATCTGTAACACTCGGTCTGACCCGAGCATTACATCAAAGTAACACCCGGGTCAGGCTGGAAACCAGCGTAAGTAAACCCATCTAGCAAGAATTACAAACCATACAACTTATATATAACCCGGGTAAGTTGTACCAATTTCAAATTCACAAACTGTTATAGACATCACACATCAATTTCTAAGTAACAGAACTTAGATCAAATGGTCAAATTCACTTAAATCATTCCATACCAGCATATTGATTTCACATATCAATTTATAAAGAATCGAAGTGGTTTCGGGTATTTACTAATATCCGACTTCGGTCTCTTCGAATTCAAAACCCTTTGAACCCACGGTATTCAAATGAAATACAATTAACCTAAAATGGGATGTCACTCCTTACACTGCAATTTATCATTAATAGATAACCCCATTATCACTTTTTAAACCAATCGTCTCATACCACATAGCATCACAAATCCCATATCAGAGATATCCACTAATCTCCGGCATACAATATTATTCAATCATTCATAAGCAAGATAAATTAGTCTTTCCATTCTAATTAATTTAAACAAATTAAATTAATTACACTAATCACCCTAAATCCTGCTTATTTAACATTAACTAATCACAACCCCAATTGGTTTATCATTCCTTAATTCATCAATCTCAATTAATCATTCTTGACTAATTAATCTTTAATTACATTAAGTAATTAATTTTTAATTATCACACAGATTAATTAACCTACCCCTTCTCATTAATTATCTTTGAATTAAATTCTTAAATCAATTAACAAAATTTATCTCCCCGATCCTTAATTAATTACTCTAATTAATTAACTTATATTGATTAATTATCCTTTAATTAATCACATTCCTTAATTAACTAACCGTTATATTGATTAATTATCCTTTAATTAATCACATTCCTTAATTGCACTAAGTAATTATTCTTTAAGTAATTAATTCCTTAATTCACTACATTAATCTATTAACTTTTAGTAATTTATTAAGCTTTAATTAATCTCATTAAGTAATTTCCTTTAATTACTCACCCTTCAGTTAACTATCTGTTAATTAATTATCCTTAAATCATTAACCAATTATCCTTAATTACATAATTATTTCCTACTTAACCACATTAATTAATTAATTATCCTTAATTGATATCCCTAATTACTTAAGTCAATAAATAAACCCTGGTTAACTTATATTAATTAATGACTTTTAATTAATTACATTGATTATCTATTCATTAATGAATCAAAAACCTTAAGTAATTAAAGATAAATCATTATCTAAACTTAATTACTTAATTATTATTAAATTTTATCCGAAGTCACAAAGAATTAAAATTATATAATTAACTTGTTAACTAACTTGAAATCTTTAACTTCATCGGTATTCAAAATACTTGGGTCAAATCCTAAAAAAAACCTCGAGCTAACTTAAATTCAAATTATCAACTAGGTTAGAAAGCATTTCTTTGCTGAACTTTACTTCATTTATTCTTTCACTTTATTTCGTTAATCCAACGTTTAAATCCAATTGCACATCAATCTGGCCCACTTCCTTCGGCCCACCCAAGACAGGATCCACGAAGAACCGCATTCCCCTCCTTCCATCTTCTTATTTTCTTCAGCAAACTGCTCGAATTCAAACTACAAGCTTGAACACGAAGTCTTGCACATGCACGCATGACCGGAGGCACTCCGGCCTTCGCCGCCGCCGCCACCAGATCGCTGACGATCTCAACGTCCACTTCGGCTGTCCCGAACTTCATCAAAATACAGGAATCCAAAATTTTACTTTTCCTCAATATCAGGAAAAAAGCTCCCCTCCAATCATCCCCTCATACCACCACCATACCCACTGCCGATCCATTGAAACTCCACCGGAAGATACACCATCCCATCCTCTTCGTTCTTACCCATGACCGCAACCTTAAATCCCTGCCACAACACCACAATTGTCTCGAAACCCATCACAATCAAAAACAAAGCTTAAACCCTACATCGACCCTTACTCATCAATCCATGCTGTAAGAATTTCGTCCACTATTTTCACCCGATGCCACTTCCATCATTACACCTTCCAGCCAAACGCCTTGTCGCACGAGTGACCTCATCGCCGTAATTTGACGTTACACCCAAAACCCTTAAATTCTCCAATTCCCATAAATCACAAGCATAAAAATTAGGATTCAAATGCCAAAATTCATCACTCCTAAAGGTGAATCAAGTTATGCATTTGAAACATAGAATTTAAATGATTCATTTTACAGGATTTAGTTTATTTTTTTGAAATTTTCATTATTCAGTAAAACTACTTGTTGTTGCTCCTTAAAAATATTTTTAAAACATCCATCGAGTTATCACAAACATATTCTCTTCAAAGAACATCACTTATAAGGGTTCATATAGAGAGTGATTGGATTTTTGAGTGAGTTTGGGGTGTGTAAAACAAAGACAGAGGTAATTATACATATATTCGACATGCACGTATATATTTCTTATTTTAAACATGTATACCCAAAAAAAAATATAATCCTTCACTCGTACAAACAATTTCCACCATAACTTTAAGTATAAATCAATAGCATCAGGTATAGATTAGTAGATTAGTCATAGGTATAAAGAAGGAAACTGGGTTAGTTTACTCACTTTTCAGATTTGCACAGAGAACCCTTGAAACTAATCTGGAATATTTTTTTTAAATTTCTGGAACTGCTGAGTGATTTTGATCTGAAGTTGGCCATTGATCAGAGAACTTTGAACTAGCAGTTGACTTTGAATTTTATTTGCTCTTGAATTTGTTCAAACTTGCTTTCGAATCAGGTTGGAGACTTCTTGATTTCAATTTGAAACAAGATAAAACTTTGATCAGCTTTAATTTCTTTGTTTTGTTTGGAGGATTCATTTTTTTTATATAACTATGTTTTATCTTTTCATTATAAATAAAGAGAGAGAAAAAAGAAGAATAAAATAAGAATTTAGACACATGTAAATTTTAGTTGACACTTGTCATAAGATATATCCTTAAGCTTCCATTTGTAATTATGTACAATATTTTTTTATTTTTTATTTCTTTCTTATAAGTTTTTATAAAATAATTCCAGTTTTGTTTATATTTATAAATGTCTTAATTGTTTTTAATATTTAAACTCCTCTTATATTTATCTATTTAAATTTTTTAAAAAGTAGATGATAAAAATCCCAATTACACACTTATAATAGTTATACAAATATACTAATTATAATAGTTATACAAAGTTTTATATCAAATTTTTATTTAGTAACTACTTTACTTTATTTATATTAATATGATCTTTGAATAAAAATAACAAACTATATACTTATAAAATTACATATATTTTTATTTTATTTTTAATTTCAATTTACTTTAAAATATTTATCTTTTGAATTTCTATTTCAAATTAAAATCAACTCAATAAACATATATTATAGTTCCAAATCCATATATAAGCATTAATAGAATTTATTCGTTCAATTTACAAATAACTATTTTAATAAATTTAATTCTGCTAATAACCAATTAATTGAGATATCCCAAAATTCGGGTTATCACATTCCTTCCCCTTTGAACCTTTTCGTCCTCGAAAAGAAACGAAACCAGAATTATTTAAAATGCCTAAAATCAGTTAAATCATCGTTTAATCATTTCTTAAAAACACTTTAAAACCTATTTTATATTATAAAATAGTCTTTATAAAAATACTTTTTTTTATAACTCGATATCTCAACAAGTCCATCCTCGTTCTCATAGAAATTCGGTCATACGTTGATCGGGCGTAAGACTGAAAATCTACAAGTGCTTGGCAGACCCGTTTTCAACATCCAGTGAAAATACTTTGAAAATAATTTATTGTAAATATAGAAAACAGTTTTTGAAAATAGAGGATATATCTTTGGTGAGAATGCTCTGGAAATCATCACCCCCATCCATGGTCACAGTTACATTCCAGGGTTACGTTGCCGTCGCAGCAAAAGTCCATGTAACCGCAGGCACTCCGCGGCCTCTTGATTACGCCATGGATCCCACACAACAGATCACAGTTACACCCAGGGTTACGTTGCTGTCACAGCAAAAGTCCATGTAACTGCAAGCTCTCAACGGCCTCTGATTTTCGCTGTCGAAATGAAACTTCTCCACTCCTACATAGGTCGCTGTCTGCCGATATAAAATCAAACGCAGACTGTTGGCTCTCAGCGGCACACACGACTTTCGCTATGTTATACCATAGGTCACAGTCTACCGATATAAAATCAAACGCAGACCGTTGGCTCTCAGCGACACACACGACTTTCGCTATGGTATATTCTACTCATAATCCCCAGGAACTAGTTTTGTCCGGACTCCTCACAGGATCAACTTTAGAACCCCCCTTGGGGCTCAAAGCAGCACCACCCGGTGGTACTCTTGAGAAGTCCATTCCAAGGGAGCGCCTTTTTCCTCAGAGCCATCATCAAAACATTTTATACTATATACATATAGTATCTTCAAATCATACACCTAGTATGATCTCATACAAAACTTCTTTACACAAAATCAATTATTCCAAAATCGATAATTCTCAAACTAGGATTTCCAAATTCTCATATTGATTTTACCCAAAAATCAAAAGTCTTTCCAAATCCAAAGGTTCCTAAAACCTTTTCCAAAATCCTCATAAGATCCTTTAAATATATATATATACAGATATATATAAAAAAAATTTAAAAAAAACTTGGATCATTTCAAACTTGTATAAAACCCTTTTATACTCCAAACCACCTTCGAAATCCTTTCCTTCTGGCAATAGATTCAACAAGGGGAGTTTCATTTTATAAAACAAAGATATTTAACTTTGTTTACTCAAAAATCAAATATTCAAATTTGATTACTCTTTTCAATATCATTTTCATTCCAATCCGTACGATGTACACATATCATTCGTACGCCATACCAATCTGATCGCTCACTCGATCACACAATTTAACTTCCGAACTAGTATCGTCCACCCGACTTCCTAGTGCGGACACAGATCTGGTTTCTCGATCAGAAACTGTCATTCTCCTTGCATAGTCATAACTATGATAGAGAATATCCAGAATCAATCAACGACCCATATCCAGGTTCGCCGTCGAAAATCGAGTGAAAAAATTCCACTTGGATCGTTAAAACTATCCCGAAATTCTGTGCTCGAATCTGGATCAAATCACTATGCAAATAGAATAACATACGTACATCCTACGTATTTATCTTTATGGGTTATTAGCCAAATCAAATCCATTTCTATTCACATTCACTTTAGTTCTCATTCACTTATCCACAATTGCTTTAATCCATTTGGATTATCACCTTTATTCTTATCTCGATTGGGTATTTAACCAATAACAGTTTGAACTCCGACCAGTTTAGAAAATAGCTTGAAAATTTTGAAAATAGATAAGTAGTTGGAAAATAATTACTAGTTTGTAAAATAGGTATAAAATAGTTCAATAATTGTAAAATAATTGGAAAATAGTTAAATAGTCATAGAAATTTTAAATAATTGCAAAATAGCTATTAGATAGTAATTAGTAGTTGAAAATAGTAATTAGTTTATAAAATAGCTAGAAAATTGTTAAACAGTTTCAAAAATAATTGTAAAACAAGTATAAGATAGTTTGGTTTTTAAAAGAAAGGTTGTTTATATAATGAATAACTTGGAAAGTAAGTTTATATTAAAACAATTTATATTAAAAATAGTCTAGAGTCAAAACTGCGCACTTCCCAATTTCCATTCTTATCTATTCAATTTAAATTTCCACTTCCATTCAAATTGACCCAATTCCAATTTAAATAACTTCAGTTTCCATTGTAATTGATTCAACCCCAATTCAAGTTGAATTAACCTCAGTTTCTTTCCATATTTAAACTTATTCAACCTTGACATCAAATTCTACTAATTCAAATAAATTTTAATTGAACTAGTTCTTATTTCAGTTCATTTCAACTCCAGTTTAAATTAATCCCAATTTCAAATTACATTCCCAAATCAAGTTGAATTATTCTTGATTTCCTCTCAAATTCAATTCAAATTCCATTTGAATTTAAAACTATTCAATTTTAATTACAATTCCAAATTATTCAAATCAATCTAATTCAAATTTTCCCATTTGAATCTTATACTCATACATCTTCAATCACAATTTCAATTAATTCAAATCAAATTCAATTTGAACTAATTTCAAATTTCAAATTTAAACCGTCTCGAATTATATAAATTCGAGTTAATACTTCAAATGTTGATTTAATTCCTTTAAATCAATTTACCATTTTATCCCAACAATGGATTACCATACTCCATTTCCCATTCATTTAAACAAATCCAATTCACAACTTAAAGATTTTTAACAATAAACATCCATCAATTTACAATTTCCAGATCTCAAACCCATTTTGAGATCACACAAATTCCCAATTCAGATTAACCATTTAACTCCCCAAATTAAATTCCAGTTCCATCTTGAAATTCCCAAATCATGTGATCATTCCAACTTATTTAACTTTTTCCCAAGTTAAACTCAATTCACTTAATCCAAACAATCTTACCCAATTTGAATTTCCATTTCAAATTCTAAACTTCACATTAATAATCTTCCCATTTATAAGTTCAAAACTTAGCACTTCGGGTATCACATCTTATTCCAAATTCAAAATTCACCAAATCACCTTTGATATTATGTATATCCAAATGTATACATATTAATTTCTTTTACATACCAAGTTATACTTTAAAATTTTAAACCACCTTTGGTTTTTAATTCAAAACGAATTTCTTTAAATTTTCAAACATTTCTTATTTTTTTAAAATAAGATCATATTCAAATGTTTAAATTTAGAATTCAAAACTGCATAATTTGAAACCCACTTTGATTTACATCCTTTCAAACTTACAAGTTGATTCTCCTTTTAAAATGGTTACTTCCTTAAAACATTTTATTGTTTATTGAAAAACAATCATCCCATTATTAAACACAATAACCATTCAATTTTCTGGTTTGAAACCAATCCCGATTCATCTTATTTTGAAATTCTTTCTTAACTTTAAGATTTTAATTTAAGTTTGAATCCATTTAAAACTTATGCTTATTTAATTTCAATTTGGTACTTCTAATTTAATTAATACTACAACCAATTCCCTTAATATAATACATAATCTATTTCTTATATAAGATTCGTTTACTTTTGAAATCATTTAAAAACCTTATATAAGAAAATAACAAGTATGCTCTCACATATACACTCAACTCATTCTAGGGTATCACTTACCCTATCCTTAATGAGTTATCCCACCAGAGCCAAGGTTCTCTCTTAACCTTCAGCTCTGATACCAAATGTAACGACCCGGAATTTTCGATCCCGAAAATTCCAGATAGTTAGAGAAAAGAAGAAAGAGAAAGAAGAAGAAACGGAAAACTCAAACTCAGAATCTCACATTCGCAGCGGATAAAATATAATAGCAAATAAAATAACAGTTTACAAAGAAGAACTGTATCAGTACATTTACATTTTCACATCAGAGTTATAACAATTTCACAACACTGGACAGTTTTAAATAACATGTCCTAGATAAATAACAAAATATCATAGCGGATAAACACTCTATACGTTCTTGTCCTTCAGCTCTTCTCCTGAGCTCCAGAACGTCCTTACCTGCACATCTGTAACACTCGGTCTGACCCGAACATTACATCAAAGTAACACCCGGGTCAGGCTGGAAACCAACGTGAGTAAACCCATCTAGCAAGAATTACAAAGCATACAACTTATATATAACCCGGGTAAGTTGTACCAATTTCAAATTCACAAACTGTTATAGACATCACACATCAGTTTCTAAGTAACAGAACTTAGATCAAATGGTCAAATTCACTTAAATCATTCAATACCAGCATATTGATTTCACATATCAATTTATAAAGAATTGAAGTGGTTTCGGGTATTTACTAATATCCGACTTCGGTCTCTTCGAATTCAAAACCCTTTGAACCCACGGTATTCAAATGAAATACAATTAACCTAAAATGGGATGTCACTCCTTACACTGCAATTTATCATCAATAGATAACCCCATTATCACTTTTTAAACCAATCGTATCATACCACATAGCATCACAAATCCCATATCAGAGATATCCACTAATCTCCGGCACACAATATTATTCAATCATTCATAAGCAAGATAAATTAGTCTTTCCATTCTAATTAATTTAGACAAATTAAATTAACTACACTAATCACCCTAAATCCTGCTTATTTAACATTAACTAATCACAACCCCAATTGATTTATCATTCCTTAATTTATCAATCTCAATTAATCATTCTTGACTAATTAATCTTTAATTACATTAAGTAATTAACTTTTAATTATCACACAGATTAATTAACCTACCCCTTCTCATTAATTATCTTTGAATTAAATTCTTAAATCAATTAACAAAATTTATCTCCCTGATCCTTAATTAATCACTCTAATTAATTAACTTTTATTGATTAATTATCCTTTAATTAATCACATTCCTTAATTAACTAACCGTTAATTAAATTCTTAATTAATCAATCTTTAATTAATTACACTAAGTAATTATTCTTTAAGTAATTAATTCCTTAATTCACTACATTAATTTATTAACCTTTAATAATTTATTAAGCTTTAATTAATCTCATTGAGTAATTTCCTTTAATTACTCACCCTTCAATTAACTATCTGTTGATTAATTATCCTTAAATCATTAACCAATTATCCTTAATTACTTAATTATTTCCTAGTTAACCACATTAATTAATTAATTAACCTTAATTGATATCCCTAATTACTTAAGTCCATAAATAAACCCTGGTTAAATTATATTAATTAATGACTTTTAATTAATTACATTGATTATCTATTCATTATGAATCAAAAACCTTAAGTAATTAAAGATAAATCATTATCTAAACTTAATTATTTAATCATTATTAAATTTTATCCGAAGTCAAAGAATTAAAATTATATAATTAACTTGTTAACTAACTTGAAATCTTTAACTTCATCGGTATTAAAAATACTTAGGTCAAATCCTAAAAAATACCTTGAGCTAACTTAAATTCAAATTATCAACTAGGTTAGAAAGCATTTCTTTGCTGAACTTAACTTCATTTATTCTTTCACTTTATTTCGTTAATCCAACGTTTAAATCCAATTGCCCATCAATCTGGCCCACTTCCTTCGGCCCACCCAAGACAAGATCCACGAAGCAACGCATTCCCCTCCTTCCATCTTCTTATTTTCTTCAGCAAACTGCTCGAATTCAAACTACAAGCTTGAACACGAAGTCGTGCACATGCACGCATGACCGGAGGCACTCCGGCCTTCGCCGCCACTGCCACCAGATCGCTGACGATCTCAACGTCCACCTCGGTTGTCCCGAACTTCATCAAAATACAGGAATCCAAAATTTTACTTTTCGTCAATATCAGGAAAAAAAACTCCCCTCCAATCATCCCCTTATACCACCACCATACCCACTGCCGATCCGTTGAAACTCTACCGGAAGATACACCATCCCATCATCTTTGTTCTTACCCAGGACCGCAACCATAAATCCCTGCCACAACACCACAATTGTCTCGAAACCCATCACAATCAAAAACAAAGCTTAAACCCTACATCGACCCTTACTCATCAATCCATGCTGTAAGAATTTCGTCCACTATTTTCACCCGATGCCACTCCCATCATTACACCTTCCAGCCAACCGCCTTGTCGCACGAGTGACCTCATCGCCGTAATTTGACGTTACACCCAAAACCCTTAAATTCTCAAATTCCCATAAATCACAAGCATAAAAATTAGGATTCAAATGCCAAAATTCATCACTCCTAAAGGTGAATCAAGTTATGCATTTGAAACATAGAATTTAAATGATTCATTTTACTGGATTTAGTTTATTTTTTTCTGAAATTTTCATTATTCAGTGAAACTACTTGCTGTTGCTCCTTAAAAATATTTCTAAAACATCCATCGAGTTATCACAAACATATTCTCTTCAAACAACATCACTTACAAGGGTTCATATAGAGAGTGATTGGATTTTTGAGTGAGTTTGGGGTGTGTAAAACTAAGACAGAGGTAATTATACATATATTCGACATGCACGTATATATTTCTTATTTTAAACATGTATACCCAAAAAAAATATAATCCTTCACTCGTACAAACAATTTCCACCATAACTTTAAGTATAAATCAATATATCAGGTATAGATTAGTAGTTTAGTCATAGGTATAAAGAAGGAAACTGGGTTAGTTTACTCACTTTTCAGATTTGCACAGAGAACCCTTGAAACTAATCCGGAATTTTTTTTTTATAAATTTCTGGAACTGCTAAGTGATTTTGATCTGAAGTTGGCCATTGATCTGAGAACATTGAACTAGCAGTTGACTTTGAATTTTATTTGCTCTTGAATTTGTTCAAACTTGCTTTTGAATCAGGTTGGAGACTTCTTGATTTCAATTTGAAACAAGATAAAACTTTGATCAGCTTTAATTTCTTTGATTTGTTTGGAGGATTCAGTTTTTTTTATATAACTATGTTTTATCTTTTCATTATAAATAAAGAGAGAGAAAAAAGAAGAATAAAATAAGAATTTAGACACATGTAAATTTTGGTTGACACTTGTCATAAGATATATCCTTAAGCTTCCATTTGTAATTATGTACAGTATTGTTTTCTTTTTTATTTCTTTCTTATAAGTTTTTATAAAATAATTCCAATTTTGTTTATATTTATAAATGTCTTAATTGTTTTTAATATTTAAACTCCTCTTGTATTTATCTATTAATTTTTTTTAAAAGTAGATGATAAAAATCCCAATTACACACTTATAATAGTTATACAAATATAATAATTATAATAGTTATACAAATTTTTATATCAAATTTTTATTTAGTAACTAATTTACTTTATTTATATTAATATGATCTTTGAATAAAAATAACAAACTATATACTGATAAAATTACATATATTTTTACTTTATTTTTAATTTCAATTTACTTTAAAATATTTATCTTTTGAATTTTTATTTCAAATTAAAATCAACTCAATAAACATATATTATAGTTCCAAATCCATATATAAGCATTATAATTAATAGAATTTATTCGTTCAATTTACAAAATACTATTTTAATAAATTTAATTCTGCTAATAACCAATTAATTCAGATATCCCAAAATTCGGGTTATCACATTCCTTCCCCCTTTGAACCTTTTCGTCCTCGAAAAGAAACGAAACCAGAATTATTTAAAATGCCTAAAATCAATTAAATCATCGTTTAATCATTTCTTAAAAACACTTTAAAACCTATTTTATTTTATAAAATAGTCTTTATAAAAAAAAATTATAACTCGATGTCTCAACAAGTCCATCCTCGTTCTCATAGAAATTCGGTCATACGTTGATCAGGCGTAAGACTGAAAATCTACAAGTGCTTGGCAAACCCGTTTTCAACATCCAGTGAAAATACTTTGAAAATAATTTGTTGTAAAAATAGACAACAGTTTTTGAAAATAGAGGATATATCTTTGGTGAGAATGCTCTGGAAATCATCACCCCCATCCATGGTCACAGTTACATTCCAGGGTTACGTTGCCATCGCAGCAAAAGTCCATGTAACTGCAGGCACTCCTCGGCCTCTTGATTACGCCATGGATCCCACACAACAGATCACAGTTACACCTAGGGTTACGTTGCCGTCACAGCAAAAGTCCATGTAACTGCAGGCTCTCAACGGCCTTTGATTTTCGCTGTCGAAATGAAACTTCTCCACTCCTACATAGATCGCAGTCTGCCGATATAAAATCAAACGCAGACTGTTGGCTCTCAGCGGCACACACGACTTTCGCTATGTTATACCATAGGTCGCAGTCTGCCGATATAAAATCAAACGCAGACCGTTGGCTCTCAGCGACACACACGACTTTCGCTATGGTATATTCTACTCATAATCCCCAGGAACTAGTTTTGTCCGGACTCCTCACAGGATCAACTTTAGAACCCCCCCTGGGGCTTAAGGCAGCACCACCCGGTGGTACTCCTGAGAAGTCCATTCCAAGGGAGCGCCTTTTTCCCCAGAGCCATCATCAAAACATTTTATACTATATACATATAGTATCTTCAAATCATACACCTAGTATGATCTCATACAAAGCTTCTTTACACAAAATCAATTATTCCAAAATCGATAATCCTCAAACTAGGCTTTCCAAATTCTCATATTGATTTTACCCAAAAATCAAAAGCCTTTCCAAATCCAAAGGTTCCTAAAACCTTTTCCAAAATCCTCATAAGATCCTTTAAATATATATATACAGATATATATAAAAAAAATTAAAAAAAACTGGGATCATTTCAAACTTGTATAAAACCCCTTTTATACTCCAAACCACCTTCGAAATCCTTTCCTTCTGGCAATAGATTCAACAAGGGGAGTCTCATTTTATAAAACGAAGATATTTAACTTTGTTTACTCAAAAATCAAATATTCAAATTTGATTACTCTTTTCAATATCATTTTCATTCCAATCCGTACGATGTACACATATCATTCGTACGCCATACCAATCTGATCGCTCACTCGATCACACAATTTCACTTCCGAACTAGTATCGTCCACCTGACTTCCTAGTGCGGACACAGATCTGGTTTGTTGATCAGAAACCGTCATTCTCCTTGCATAGTCATAACTATGATAGAGAATATCCAGAATCAATCAACAACCCATATCCAGGTTCGCCGTCGAAAATCGAGTGAAAAAATCCCACTCGGATCGATAAAACTATCTCGAAATTCTGTGCTCGAATCTGGATCAAATCACTATGCAAATAGAATAACATACGTACATCCTGCATATTTATCTTTATGGGTTATTAGCCAAATCAAATCCATTTCTATTCACATTCACTTTAATTCTCATTCACTTATCCACAATTTCTTTAATCCATTTGGATTATCACCTCTATTCTTATCTCGATTGGATATTTAACCAATAACAGTTTGAACTCCGACCAGTTTAGAAAATAGCTTGAAAAATTTGAAAATAGATAAGTAGTCGGAAAATAATCACTAGTTTGTAAAATAGGTATAAAATAGTTCAGTAATTGTACAATAATTGGAAAATAGTTAAATAGTCATAGAAATTTTAAATAATTGCAAAATAGCTATTAGATAGTAATAAGTAGTTGAAAATAGTAATTAGTTTATAAAATAGCTAGAAAATTGTTAAACAGTTTCAAAAAAAATTGTAAAACAAGTATAAGATAGTTTGGTTTTTAAAAGAAAGGTTGTTTATATAATGAATAGCTAGGAAAATAAGTTTATATTAAAACAATTTATATTAAAAATAGTCCAGAGTCAAAACTGCTCACTTCCCAATTTCCATTCTTATCTATTCAATTTAAATTTCCACTTCCATTTAAATTGACCCAATTCCAATTTAAATAACTTCAGTTTCCATTGTAATTGATTCAACCCCAATTCAAGTTGAATTAACCTTAGTTTCTTTCCATATTTAAACTTATTCAACCTTGACATCAAATTCTACTAATTCAAATAAATTTTAATTGAACTAGTTCCTATTTCAGTTCATTTCAACTCCAGTTTAAATTAATCCCAATTTCAAATTCGATTCCCAAATCAAGTTGAATTATTCTTGATTTCCTTCCAAATTCAATTCAAATTCCATTTGAATTTAAAACTATTCAATTTTAATTACAATTCCAAATTATTCAAATCGGTCTAATTCAAATTTTCCCATTTGAATCTTATACTCATACATCTTCAATCACAATTTCAATTAATTCAAATCAAATTCAATTTGAACTAATTTCAAATTTCAAATTTAAACTGTCTCAAATTATATAAATTCGAGTTAATACTTCAAATGTTGATTTATTCCTTTAAATCAATTTACCATTTTATCCCAACAATGGATTACCATACTCCATTTCCCATTCATTTAAACAAATCCAATTCACAACTTAAAGATTTTTAACAATAAACATCCATCAATTTACAATTTCCAGATCTCAAACCCATTTTGAGATCACACAAATTCCCAATTCAGATTAACCATTTAACTCCCCAAATTAAATTCCAATTCCATCTTGAAATTCCCACATCATGTGATCATTCCAACTTATTTAACTTTTTCCCAAGTTAAACTCAATTCACTTAATCCAAACAATCTTACCCAATTTGAATTTCCATTTCAAATTCTAAACTTCACATTAATAATCTTCCCATTTATAAGTTTAAAACTTAGCACTTCGGGTATCACATCTTATTCCAAATTCAAAATTCACCATTTAGAATTTATTTCAAATCACCTTTGATATTATGTATATCCACATGTATACATATTAATTTCTTTTACATACCAAGTTATACTTCAAAATTTTAAACCACCTTTGGTTTTTAATTCAAAAAGAATTTCTTTAAATTTTCAAACATTTCTTATTTTTTTAAAATAAGATCATATTCAAATGTTTAAATTTAGAAATCAAAACTGCATAATTTGAAACCCACTTTGATTTACGTCCTTTCAAACTTACAAGTTGATTCTCCTTTTAAAATGGTTACTTCCTTAAAACATTTTATTGTTTATTGAAAAACAATCATCCCATTATTAAACACAATAACCATTCAATTTTCTGGTTTGAAACCAATCCCGATTCATCTTATTTTGAAATTCTTTCTTAACTTTAAGATTTTAATTTAAGTTTGAATCCATTTAAAACTTATGCTTATTTAATTTCAATTTGGTACTTCTAATTTAATTAATACTACAACCAATTCCCTTAATATAATACATAATCTATTTCTTATATAAGATTCGTTTACTTTTGAAATCATTTAAAAACCTTATACAAGAAAATAACAAGTACGCTCTCTCATATACACTCAACTCATTCTAGAGTATCACTTACCCTATCCTTAATGAGTAAACCTACCAGAGCCAAGGTTCTCTCTTAACCTTCAGCTCTGATACCAAATGTAACGACCCAGAATTTCCGATCCCGAAAATTCCAGAAAGTTAGAGAAAAGAAGAAAGAGAAAGAAGAAGAAACGGAAAACTCAAACTCAGAATCTCACATTCGCAGCGGATAAAATATAATAGCAAATAAAATAACAGTTTACAAAGAAGAACTGTATCAGTACATTTACATTTTCACATCAGAGTTATAACAATTTCACAACACTGGACAGTTTTAAATAACATGTCCTAGATAAATAACAAAATATCACAGCGGATAAACACTGTATACGTTCCTGTCCTTCAGCTCTTCTCCTGAGCTCCAGAACGTCCTTACCTGCACATCTGTAACACTCGGTCTGACCCGAGCATTACATCAAAGTAACACCCGGGTCAGGCTGGAAACCAGCGTGAGTAAACCCATCTAGCAAGAATTACAAAGCATACAACTTATATATAACCCAGGTAAGTTGTACCAATTTCAAATTCACAAACTGTTATAGACATCACACATCAGTTTCTAAGTAACAGAACTTAGATCAAATGGTCAAATTCACTTAAATCATTCCATACCAGCATATTGATTTCACATATCAATTTACAAAGAATCGAAGTAGTTTCGAGTATTTACTAATATCCGACTTCGGTCTCTTCGAATTCAAAACCCTTTGAACCCACGGTATTCAAATGAAATACAATTAACCTAAAATGGGATGTCACTCCTTACACTGCAATTTATCATCAATAGATAACCCCATTATCACTTTTTAAACCAATCGTCTCATACCACATAGCATCACAAATCCCATATCAGAGATATCCACTAATCTCTGGCATACAATATTATTCAATCATTCATAAGCAAGATAAATTAGTCTTTCCATTCTAATTAATTTAGACAAATTAAATTAACTACACTAATCACCCTAAATCCTGCTTATTTAACATTAACTAATCACAACCCCAAGTGATTTATCATTCCTTAATTTATCAATCTCAATTAATCATTCTTGACTAATTAATCTTTAATTACATTAAGTAATTAATTTTTAATTATCACACAGATTAATTAACCTACCCCTTCTCATTAATTATCTTTGAATTAAATTCTTAAATCAATTAACAAAATTTATCTCCCTGATCCTTAATTAATTACTCTAATTAATTAACTTATATTGATTAATTATCCTTTAATTAATCACATTCCTTAGTTAACTAACCGTTAATTAAATTCTTAATTAATCAATCTTTAATTAATTACACTAAGTAATTATTCTTTAAGTAATTAATTCCTTAATTCACTACATTAATTTATTAACCTTTAGTAATTTATTAAGCTTTAATTAATCTCATTGAGTAATTTCCTTTAATTACTCACCCTTCAATTAACTATCTGTTAATTAATTATCCTTAAATCATTAACCAATTATCCTTAATTACTTAATCATTTCCTACTTAACCACATTAATTAATTAATTGTCCTTAATTGATATCCCTAATTACTTAAGTCAATAAATAAACCCTGGTTAACTTATATTAATTAATGACTTTTAATTAATTACATTGATTATCTATTCATTAATGAATCAAAAACCTTAAGTAATTAAAGATAAATCATTATCTAAACTTAATTATTAATCATTATTAAATTTTATCCGAAGTCAAAAAGAATTAAAATTATATAATTAACTTGTTAACTAACTTGAAATCTTTAACTTCATTGGTATTAAAAATACTTGGGTCAAATCCTAAAAAAAACCTTGAGCTAACTTAAATTCAAATTATCAACTAGGTTAGAAAGCATTTCTTTGCTGAACTTTACTTCATTTATTCTTTCACTTTATTTCGTTAATCCAACGTTTAAATCCAATTGCCCATCAATCTGGCCCACTTCCTTCGGCCCATCCAAGACAGGATCCGCGAAGCAACGCATTCCCCTCCTTCCATCTTCTTATTTTCTTCAGCAAACTGCTCGAATTCAAACTACAAGCTTGAACACGAAGTCGTGCACATGCACGCATGACCGGAGGCACTCCGGCCTTCGCCGCCACTGCCACCAGAACGCTGACGATCTCAACGTCCACCTCGGCTGTCCCGAACTTCATCAAAATATAGAAATCCAAAATTATACTTTTCGTCAATATCAGGAAAAAAAACTCCCCTCCAATCATCCCCTCATACCACCACCATACCCACTGCCGATCCATTGAAACTCCACCGGAAGATACACCATCCCATCCTCTTCGTTCTTACCCAGGACCACAACCTTAAATCCCTGCCACAACACCACAATTGTCTCGAAACCCATCACAATCAAAAACCAAGCTTAAACCCTATATCGACCCTTACTCATCAATCCATGCTGTAAGAATTTCGTCCACTATTTTCACCCGATGCCACTCCCATCATTACACCTTCCAGCCAACCGCCTTGTCGCACGAGTGACCTCATCGCCGTAATTTGACGTTACACCCAAAACCCTTAAATTCTCAAATTCCCATAAATCACAAGCATAAAAATTAGGATTCAAATGCCAAAATTCATCACTCCTAAAGGTGAATCAAGTTATGCATTTGAAACATAGAATTTAAATGATTCATTTTACTGGATTTAGTTTATTTTTTTCTGAAATTTTCATTATTCAGTAAAACTACTTGCTGTTGCTCCTTAAATATAATTTTAAAACATCCATCGAGTTATCACAAACATATTCTCTTCAAACAACATCACTTATAAGGGTTCATATAGAGAGTGATTGGATTTTTGAGTGAGTTTGGGGTGTGTAAAACTAAGACAGAGGTAATTATACATATATTCAGACATGCACGTATATATTTCTTATTTTAAACATGTATACCCAAAAAAAATATAATCCTTCACTCGTACAAACAATTTCCACCATAACTTTAAGTATAAATCAATAGCATCAGGTATAGATTAGTAGTTTAGTCATAGATATAAAGAAGGAAACTGGGTTAGTTTACTCACTTTTCAGATTTGCACAGAGAACCCTTGAAACTAATCTGGATTTTTTTTTATTTCTGGAACTGCTGAGTGATTTTGATCTAAAGTTGGCCATTGATCTGAGAACTTTGAACTAGCAGTTGACTTTGAATTTTATTTGCTCTTGAATTTGTTTAAACTTGCTTTTGAATCGGGTTGGAGACTTCTTGATTTCAATTTGAAACAAGATAAAACTTTGATCAGCTTTAATTTCTTTGATTTGTTTGGAGGATTCAGTTTTTTTTTATATAACTATGTTTTATCTTTTCATTATAAATAAAGAGAGAGAAAAAAGAAGAATAAAATAAGAATTTAGACACATGTAAATTTTGGTTGACACTTGTCATAAGATATATCCTTAAGCTTCCATTTGTAATTATGTACAATATTTTTTTATTTTTTATTTCTTTCTTATAAGTTTTTATAAAATAATTCCAGTTTTGTTTATATCTATAAATGTCTTAATTGTTTTTAATATTTAAACTCCTCTTGTATTTATCTATTTAATTTTTTTAAAAGTAGATGATAAAAATCCCAATTACACACTTATAATTGTTATACAAATATACTAATTATAATAGTTATACAAATTTTTATATCAAATTTTTATTTAGTAACTACTTTACTTTATTTATATTAATATGATCTTTGAATAAAAATAACAAACTATATACTGATAAAATTACACATATTTTTATTTTATTTTTAATTTCAATTTACTTTAAAATATTTATCTTTTGAATTTTTATTTCAAATTAAAATCAACTCAATAAACATATATTATAGTTCCAAATCCATATATAAGCATTATAATTAATAGAATTTATTCGTTCAATTTACAAATTACTATTTTAATAAATTTAATTCTGCTAATAACTAATTAATTCAGTTATCCCAAAATTCGGGTTATCACAAAATATGTTTCAAAATACTTTTCAAAAATGATAGGAGTAAAAACACTTTTATTTTTCAAAAGTGTTCGTTTTTACGAACTGCATCCATAACGACTATCGTTATGCACACCTTAATTTTAAAATACTTTATATATATAATAGCCCTTAATATTCTTACCTTTTTACTTTTAATTTCTTAAGCTTAATATAAAGTTCTTGAAAACTAAAAGGTAAATTTTGAATGATTGTAAAACTTTTCTATGGAATACATAAGTAAAACAAGTTTAAAATCAATGGATCTCGATATCGCAATAAAATAACTTTAATTAAAATTTTCTTTGACATACAAAGACGTAGCATAAGCTTATACATTTATCATATGCCATAACATTATACACAAGGTACAAATCATTACTTTCAACATCACTTGACATTTTCAATATACCTCCAAATCCATAACCAAACATTACATAAAATCACATATATGCAAAGCATAACAACATATTTGTTTTCAACCAACACAATTTTCAACCGAAAAATAAAGTTTAAAACTTGTTTGAAAATGTGAGATTTTACTCACCAAAACCTTACGAAAATAAACCAAACTTCTAACACACCTTGAACCGACATAGATCTTTGATTTTCTTAGTTAAAAATTGGATTTTTGGAGGCTAAAATGGGAAAATGGTTCGACCTTGGGCTTAGTAGGTCGGCCATGGGTTGAGGGGCAGATTGGAAAAGAATGTTTTTTGAACTTTTAGAAAACCACGGAAGCCATTAAAAGCTTATAAAAAATTAGAAAAGAAGATGGAGTTTTTGGAAATGAGAATTAAAAATGAAAAATGAGAGAGAGAGAGAGAGAGAGAGAGAGAGAGAGAAAATAAGAAATTGTTTGTATACACAAAGTGAAATAAACAAATTACTAAATTACCCTTTTAGAACATACCCTCCACTTATTCTTTTGCCACGTCGTATCCACCAACCTCCACCCCTTCTTACACACACAAGTAACCAAGAGCCCCCCTTATCCACCATATTTTCCACTTCATTGTACTTTGATGTTATGTGAAAGGCGACATTACATCTTGTTTTATTTTTATTTAAATTTTGGATAAAAGTCACATCTCATTCTCATTTTGTTTAAGTAAATATATATTTACCATATTATTACCTTAACCATGCATATATATTTTGTATACGTGTGTATATAATATTAAAATGTTCTCCATTTTCGATAAATTTTAATCAATAAAAAATTGAAAATCCAAAAAATGATTCCTTATCACCTCTTTTGTTTTTGATCAAACTACCTATTTTACTAAAAAAATCAATTTTTTTTCTTCTAATGTTAGTTGTAAATTAAAAGAGGGTTATCAAATCATTAATTGAATATTTAAAGTAAATTAAATATTCACAAATCAAAGCGATAAAATTTATATTTTACTTTTATAAGATTATTAAATCAAAATCTAGTTTATTCTTTAATTATTCAATTTCTTAAAATTAATAACATTATATTTATAATATTCATATAAATTATTCAAAACCAAAATACATATTCGTTTATATAATCCTTTGATTGTATTTAATTTATCAGATTTTTATTATTTTATTTATTTATTATTTATATATACTTTTATTTTATTTATTTTTTAAAATTAGCTCGATTACCCATCGACCGTTGCTAGAAGGGTCATGAATGACCAGTAACCTTAGCTGGTCGACCTGACCTAATTTCATTTTTTAGCTTTCACAATTAATTTGTGATCAAGTTTGCAACATTTCCAACTTCACAACATTCATTTTTTTTGAAATCGTACTTTATATACAACATGTCACTAGGATAACAAATCATATGTCAATAAAGGTTCAAATCACGCTACGCAAGTTTCGAACTTGTGACCTCTCACACCAAAGCCGAATCACTTAACCACAGGGATAATGGTGCTTGTCATACCATTCAAATTCAATGTATACAACATACACATCTTAGATAATAACCCAAACACAATTTTTTATATATATTTAACAAGAATGTCATAGATTTGGGAGCATAATACTCACCTGTAAGTTGCATTCATCTTCTTCTTCCTCTTCTTTCCTACACATGCACACACGTAGCACCAAGATTTGCTTCTCACAACAAACGCATAATAATGAAAAGAATCACATATTCAAGTTTAATGAATTTTAGTAATTTTTTTGAATTTGGTTTTTGATATTCAAAGTGATAGAATTTGTTTAATTTGCTACAGGAAGAAGATAATTACCAGAGGTAGCTTACGTGAATACTTTTGTGAGGAGAAGAAAATTCTGGAAAATGAATTGGGCTAAAGATATTCAAGCTTGGGCTTTAAAATATAATATCAAGTAAATTTATATTTTAATTTTTCTTTACTTTTAAAATTAAATTTTATTTACTTTATAAAAATACAAATTTCAACTTAAAATCGCTTCTTTTCCCTAATAATATTTCATTTTAACTACATCACTTTTATAAAATATTATTTTCATAATTTTAACTTATTTTTCTTATGAATGAGTGGTCCAATTATTAGGAGAGCACTTAGTTTTCATTAAGCAAAATCCAAAACCATACAAAAGTTAATTAGGGATTAGTTATTACAAAATTCCAGGACCATCACTATGATAATATTTGAAAGAATAGTGATTTTAACATATTTCAATTTTAAAATATCATATTTTCCTAATTTAAATCCTCTGATTAAGTAATTTGAAAACCAATTTATCAAATAATTTTTCGAATTCTATTTTAGTCACTAAATTTGTAACGACCCAGAATTTTATCCTTATTTAAATGAATATTTAGTTGTATCTTAAATAATTAATAAATGGGATTTTATTAACAGATAAAACTAAATAATAACTAATGGTAATAAAATCATTTTCAAAATTTGTTTAACAATATACATAGTTCATAGAGAACTAGGAAATGTGACCGGAAGTTATTTTCTAAAATATCAATTTTTCATACGTTAAAACTTATTCAAAAGGTTATGACACTATATTAAACAACATACATGCACTCAAAATAAACCATTTAAACGTGATGCGTACATGTACATATGCATGTACACATTAGCTCTTATATGCATATAAATTTATTAAGTTAAAATAAGATTTTATTTCTTAAATATATATATATATATATATATATATATATAACATTTATATATAAATACACATTTTCAACATAAGGACAAAACATAATGGCTTGAATAGCACAAGGTAATGGAGGGGGAAACAAGAGGGGGCGGATTATGGGGGGGTTGGTATGGTGATGCATGCATGCTTATATATTAAAGAATTAAGCACTTATATATTTTAATTAATATCCTAAGCCTATATATACCCCTTTATCTTCATGGTTCTCATTTTTTAACCTCCTTCCTCATTTCAAATTTCCTAAGAGCATGAGCTAAAGTATCCATGGATTTCTCTCTGTAATTTAAAAAATATCACTTCTTTTGGCTAAAATCTCTTCTTTAGTTCACAAAACCACTTCAACATTTCCTACAACACCTTATCTTTCAAAATTCAAGCCCATCCACCATAAAACCATGATGGACGAGCCTAAACTACACATGACCATGCCCAACAAGGCCTAAGCCGAGCCTAAAGTCGACTTGGCCGAGCCCATCTAGTGTTCGAGCAATCAAAAGTTTTGCGGAATTCTAAAGTGTTTTGGAGTTTCAGCAAAAGTTCGCTTTGATTTAGAAAAGTTTCGGTGAGTAAAACTAACATTTTGGAAAAGAAAACAACTTGTTTTTAATAGTCTATATGTTGTGAAAATATAGTGTTTGTTGTGTTATATTATTATGTTGTTTAGATGATATATGATTGCAAGTTGGTTGTTTGGAATAGATTGGTGATTTGGATAATATGTTGATATGTTGGATATGTATGTGGATATGTGATATTGGTTATGATATGATGGTAGTGTGGTTATTAAATCAAAACCAAGTGCATGTGTTGAATTTGTTGTAAAATTAGCTCCTTGAAAAGTCACAAAAGACTTGAGATCCGATTTGAAAACGAAGTTATATTTTCTAGTTTTGAATTTTGAAAATGTTTTCCAAGTTCTTACCTTTTGTTTAAGGTTTTCAAAACTCTTACAATTGTGTTTTCTACCATGCGATAGCTAAAGTTAAGTGAGATTTCCACCTAGAAATTAATTATAGTGAACTACGCTTATACCGATAGTCACTATGGATGTAGTTCGGGAAATTTCACGATTTCAAGTTTTAAAATGTTTTCTTTTGGATTGTTTTTGAAAGCTCATTTCAAAATAAATGAATAAGTCAAAGGTTTAAGTTTTAATTATTTAATAATTTATTTAATTTAATAATTAAAGTAACTGTAATTTAATTAATTAATCAGGTAATTAGGTTAAGTAATTAGAGTTTAAGAAATTATTAACTAAGTTAAATATTTTTAATTAAGTTTTAGATAATGATTAATTAAGATAAAAGAAAATTAGTTTTTATTTAATCAATTTTAGTTATTCTAATTAATTATTTAATTAGAGTTAATTATTTAGTTAATTATTAGTTAATAAAAGGTTCATTATCAACTTAATTAAGGTTTAATTTCTTACATAAATGTTATTTAATTAAAGTATCATTAAGGTTTAATTATGGATTAAACTAGGATTATTGATGATTTAATTATGATTTAATTAAGATTAATTAAGGTTAGGTTGAGTTTTAAACTTAAGATTTAATCAAGGGTTATTTATTTTAAAGTTCCATTTAAAACTTTATCAGTTATTTATTCTTAACCAACTTTCTTATTTAAGTATATTGATCTCTTGTCCATGCTATTAAGTAGCCAAATGAATCAAAGTAGTTGTAATAAAATGATGACACATTTGATTGTAAGTAAGTCGACCTGTACTTATCACAAATGTCGCACTTCGAGAACATGATGAATACGAGAGGGTTAATTTCGATAAATGGGTCATGATAATCTAAGCATATAGATCATATGTACATATGTAAATCTTTAAACCCTGATAGCGAAATGGTTAACTATAAACAATTCGACCCTTCTAAATTATCGAACATCAGTTTGGAGAGACCGGGATCGGATATTGGTTGTTAACCGAAAACAATTTCGAACCAATATAAGCGTTCAAATTGGAAATAGTAAAGGCAAGGTCCAAGATAAAGGCTTTGAAGTACAAGGGCTATTTACTACTAACCTTGAGGGTGATTTCAAAATTGGTGTAGTGGAAGTAGTGCCTTTGGTTCGTTCTTCTTCTGAATGACTTGCATGGATGAATGCTAACATTGTGTCAACATATGGAAGGCGATGTAGCATTTTCAGTGGCAGTGCTTTAGTAAAGGTAAAAATAGTCTTAGGAACATCAACCGAAAATGGCCAAAATATGGTATGCGGCAGGGCTATGTGGGTCGTGCCCATCAAGGTATTTTATCTAGAGGTGGTGGTGATGTATTCGGTACTACTACTTAAGTGGTAGGCCAGTTCTGTGCAGTAGGGGTACAAGATATTCTTGTCAAAACCCAGGTGTATTTTATCTAGAGGTACACCTTCGGAAGGTAGTTCCTTACCTGGTCATGTATGGAATCCATTTCCCATTAAGTGCCTTTGGTCTTAGTTGTATTCCTATTATGTTGGAATTTAATTAATGTAACAATTTCGACTATGTTTATCGGCATGGTCTTACGAGATACCTTGATTTTAAAAGTGTTTTATAAAAGTAAAATATTAAGTTGTTTGAGTTTACTCACATAAAACTCATATCTGACCTGAAGTTTTATTTTGTTTTACTAAAACTCTTGGGAAACTCTTGGGTGCTCTAATTTGTATGGGTAGCCAAGTGATCTGGGTTTCTTACGGAAGCATTTTGAAGGAGCTAAAGTAGATGGCTTCACTGTTAGCTAGTTATTATTTATTCCGATGTGTTTTGTGTATGACCTATGTAGTTTGTATGGGTAGGTAGTTATAACCGTCCAGTTGAAGTTGTAATGTAATGAATTCTGAAGTATTAAAATTATGGAAATGACTATGTAATATCCTATGTTATCTATTATATGTTGTTCAGATTCGTGGTGAGATTTTGTGATTGTGCCACGAACACTTAGGTTTTGGGTTGAGGGTCAACTCCGAGAGTGCATACCTGCAATTTTTATTCATATATATACACATACACACACACACACACACACACACACATATATATACCTGATAGATGAATAATCTTGATAGTTTTAATTAGTACCCTTCTTTCAAGATTTATCTCGTCCAAGTAGTCTACGAATTATCTTACTATGTCGGGTAGTAAGACCTAAGTAACAAAGGTAGACGAGGTAGGGGAGCAGCTAGCACTACAACTACAAATGGTCGAAACCCAAATCCTACAGGAGTTCGAATTACCGAAGTAGCAGCACTAGAGTAGCCAGGAGTGAATTTCACAGCCTTATGCAAGGATTACACTAACCTCGGAAGGAAACCATTTAAGGGGACTGAGTCTATAATGGAAGTTCAAGCTTGGTTGCGATCTTGCAAAAAGATCTTTAAAGGTCTTGGTTTATTCGATGAACAGATATCTTTTTGGTAGCATGGCAACTACAAGAGGAAGCAACAGCTTGTTGGGACTCCCTTACCGTAAATTTTCCAAAAGATGAGTTATCGTGGGCCCGATTCAAAGAAGTTTTTTAGGATCGATTTTTGCCAACGGCAGGAAGGACAAGGATGTACCGCAACTTAAGGGACTTGAAGTAAGGGGATTTATCTATAGCATAGTATGAAACGAAGCTCAATAAGTTGTCTTGTTTTTGGCCAGAATTGATCAACACCCCATTAAAGAAGAATGAGATGTTTGTTTTAGGTGTGAGGGAAAACTACCATGATAAAATGAGTGCTCATGTCTAAGATACTTTTGCGGATTTAGTTGATATGGCTATGAGGTATGAGGCCTGGGGAAAGAAGAAGCCTACTCCAGTAGCACGTAGTAGAAATACCAATATAAGTGGTTCTAATAAGAGAACGTTTAATCCTAATTGAAAGAATCAGGGAAAGGGAAAGCCTGACGGTAGGTCTCAAATAGAAGGGCCACATTGCAAAGTTTTGCAAGAATTCTGGAATACAGCAACAACAACAACAACACCAAAGTGGATCTACCTCCTAGATGGTCCAGAAGATTCTCTGTTTTAATTTCCATCAGCCCAGGCATATGGTAAAGGACTTCCCACTCATGAAGAAGGTGCAACAGCCTAAGGTGTATGCTATTAAGTATGAACCTTCTACTTCAACGGATGTGAAAGGAAAAGGCGTCCTTGAAGGTACCTTACTAATTAATGGTATTTTTGTTCGAGCATTATTTGATACTAGCGCCTCTTATAATTTTTGTAAAGACCCGTAAATCCGTACTCCTTGAATAGACACTAATCTCCTTTGTTTAATTCAAGATGAACGAAAATACGAACCCTTAGGGGTTTAAGAAAAATTTAGGAAAAGAGAAGAAGAAGAAAGAAGAATTTAGAGAGGGAAAAGAAGATAGAATATTTTTAAAATAGAAGAAAAAGAGAATAGAACATAAAGAAAATAGAACGGAACAGAAAGAAAACAGAACAACATCAGAATCTCACAATTCGCAGCGGAACAACATATATAATAATAAATGAATAATCTTTAAACAAAGACCTATATCAGTTAGTACATTACATTTCATTACATCATATCATCAGAGTATACAACAACAACAAATAGTGCAAAAAGAAATACTATATAAGTAATATGCCATGCCATCCAGCTTGCCTCCAGCAACTCCAGAATATCCTGATAAACCTAACTCTTGACTGCCCGTGTGGAAATTGGTGGGCATCCAGAGTTTAGGAAGGAAAACAATAAACTCCAAGTCAGTCATGTGACTGGTGTGAGAACTCAAAACAGTTTATTTATCTTTAAAATCAAAATAGAGGAATATTTTTAATCAATTCGCAATGCTTTTAAAAATGAGACTACCATAAGGCCTCCCGCACACACACACATGCAAACTCAGAATCGGAGGAGATTTCTCCTTATGATAGTCAAAGATGCTTGATACGCATTTAAAAATAACATTTGATATTATTACTAGTGCATAGTGTAGAAGAAATTCATTTCGAAAGTAGAATATAAATCTTAGCCAACATACGACCATTATCGTATGCCTACTATAGCTAACTATGTTCAATAGCAGGTTACCGCCACATTCCATAGCAGGTTATACAACTAAAACCGTACAAGTCACGTATTGTTTCTTTGGATTTCCAACAAATGATCAGGCCAAGGAACTTCCCATTTCCACATGAGAATGCCTCTGGAAAGACATCCCCGAGAACCAAACCGAAACTCTGCCAACACAAGGCCGGGTTACCCCTAACTGGGTAACTACTGACACGAGCACGCCATTCCCCGATCGTAAGCGACCTTTCTCACGGGATCCCGAAAACCAACAACCACAAAGTAATAAATTCGTAGTAACCACATAGGTTAAATATCTGGGCTCCATACCATGATACCACCTCTATCCAGAAGGAAATGTACATACCCTAAAGGGTGCTACCCCTCGTAACCTTGCCGCATCTTTCCTGTTTTGACCATTTCCGGGGTGTGAGGCTCGACGAAGTCACGTCCACAAAAACATACTTTACACAAAAGCCATGCTTTGGGTCAACAAATGATCAACACAATGATCACAAAGATAGACGATCAAATAAACGATCCTATCACAATAATCAACACAATGATCATTTCAGCAACACTCAGCATGTCACATTACCAAATTGGGAATATATCGCTGATAACTTCAACTATATAACCTCTGAGCTCGTACGTCTCAGAGAAGGGTGTTAAGCTAAAGAATAAATTCTTCGCCACCAACAGAAATATATTTGAAAGAAATCTGCTTTATATCTCAATTTGTAACGTCAGACATACAATCCATACAAGTCTGTTCCGGGCTCGAACAAAACCGAAGGCACTTACAAAGAAGTCCTTGCAATCCGGATATTCACAATCCTGATCGGATTCACCATCACATATGGAGAACTCTATACCGTAGCTACTCGGTGCAGAGTAAATCGACAGGTCATCCTATCGCTCTCGCAAATACCGGGTCTTCAACACCGATCTTCAATGCAATTATAACGACGTATCACATATTCGGAATGGGTTATACGACCCCATGGTCCTTTCCCGGTTAACCCGAATAGTGAGCGCTTATTTAAAAATAAGTGTAGCATTCACATTCAAACAAATCACATCAATTACCCATTCAAAGGGAAATATTGATAGTCGGTTATTGAACTATCAATAGATATGCACACATCACCAGATTCCAAATAATTTTCCAAATTATTTATTTCACAAAAACCTTAACAAGATATATAATTTCAATACTTCAAAAATAAATCAATATTTATTTTTAAACAAATTCCACTTTCTTTATAAATTCCTTAGTGAATTTATAATTCCAAAATATCAATGAATATTCGATTTCAATCATTCATTTCAATTTATCTTCAAAAAGATAAATTCTTAAGATATTCACTTTATATTGGAAAACATTTCCATACTTATTTATTTATAAGTAATTCACAATTTTTATTTATTTTCAACACTTAGAAAATATTCAATATACTTAAATCGAGATTAAGTATATATTTCATTCTTTAAGGAAATCATGCTCTTAAACATATTTATTTGGGCCAAAACGAATGTTACGTAAAACATCGTTACGACAAACCAAAATCACTAGTATAGGGATTCGAAATTAAAATAGATATATAAATCCCAATACTATACAAAACATTTCCTTTCGGAAATCATTTACTATAACAACAGTGTTATAGTCCACTATTTCCTTTTATTTCTCGAAAACGTCTATTTCAACAATCAATGTTGAAATCTATGGTTTCGAATCTCAACACATTTTAAAACATCGTTAGATCGTTTTAATTCAATTTAAACATCACATTCTAAACATTTTCTTTAACGTGTTATTCACTATTCAAAAACGTGAATATACTTCATTAACAAATTTCATCCTTTTTATTCATTTTATTTTAAAGGATTATTCACTGTCTAAAACGTGAATATAACTCCATAAATAAGTTATAACAATTTTACTTATCAAAATAAGTCGTTTGTGAATTTATAAAACAACGTTTATAAATTCCATTTCTATTTATTTATAAAAACTTCCTTTTTATAAATTTCCTTTATTAATCTATTCCAGTTTATAACTCAATTATAACTAAAAGTTCATATTATAAGTTAAATACTTATAAAACGATTATTTTACAAAAATCGTTCCTTAGAATTTCATAATTATAAATCTTATAACTTATAAGGTTCAATTATTTACCCAAGTCTATTCTTTTAATAACTTTACAAATTTTATAAACCTACTGTTTATAAAATTCCATTTATAACTTCACAGTTTATAATTCTATAAATTTCATTCATTTATGAAATTCATTTTCACTTCATTCAAACACTTATAAAAACTCGTTTTAAAATGTCCATATTTCAATTTATAAATATCCATTTATAAATCTCTTAATATAAATCAATTTATATTATTCTTTTTAAACGTCTTTAAATTCCTTTAAAAACTTCTTCCTTTTGATTCATAAAATAATTAAATTTTATAAATCCTATATTTCAACTTTTCATAATAAATTCAAAAATTCCGATTTAACTATTTTATAAAATCATTAGCATCATATTCTCAAAAATCAGTTTTTAACTATATTTCTCAAAAATCATAATTTTTATAACATTAAAAATTATAACGTTTATTTATTTAAAATAGATCAAATTCCAAACATATAGTATATTTTCAAAAATCACTTTATAAATCATTTTAAAGTCCCAAAATCTGGGTCCAATGATGCTACACACCAAATAGTCAATCACGACAACAACGACATCATATATCGTATATGATAATCAATCAAATATCAAAATATCTGAAATTAAATAAAAACTGTTGAGGAATCCAGTTGGATCCCTCCAACCTGCTTTCCTGCATCCACAAACATTAGCACAATACCAATTCCGTTCCAGTACGAAATTATCGCGGTATATGTTCTTATTAAATATTATCCGCTTAATAACGGCGTAATAGGGTCTCATCCGCTAAACAAAAAATGCGGGAAATCAATAACTCCAATATATACATATGCCAATATATATATATTGCTACTATATATAATACCAATTTCACTGTTTACGAAATATTCGCGGTATATGTTTTTAATAAATAACATCCGCTTACTAACGGCGTATAATGTCTATTTTAACAATCAATAGATATCAATCATCATTCAAACATGCATTCAAATATTTTAAATCTAACTATTTAAAATAAAATCGAAACTGATTCGATTGAGTGAGAAGTTCTCACCTTGATTTTAAATTCCGTTTTAGCAATTTATTTCGAATAAAATTAAACGGACGTTTAATTTTACCCAAAATTCTCACTAACTCCAATCGACTCCAAACCAACTCCATCGCGTAGTGCTCGTCCATACGATTCCAACGCAACTGAGTTTGCATTTTTTCGACCTCGTATGAAAAAGTTATAAATTTTCAAAGTTTACACGATTTGATAACTAAATTACAACATAAACTTAAAATTTTAAACCTAACTCAACCATAGCCACAGGATCCACTGCAACTCCATCTTGACCGCGCGTTGCTTCTTCCCACTCTTTCGTTCCATCTCCAGTTATTTTACACGCATAAGAACCCATTAGCAACAATTTAGGGTTTAAATTCGTGCCCAACACATCGCACTTGAACTCGATCAGGAAGCTCCACTTCGAAGCTCATCTCCTCCACCATGTTCGGCCTGTAGAGCATCATGCTCGGCCACCCCTAGCACTTAGAAACGCGTGCATGACCTGTAGCAAACGGCCCCAACTATCTCCCTCTACGTTGCACCATTTCCGATCATCACCGTATGGAATCGAAGCTCTCGTCGAGCTCTACGACTTTCGTGTTGAACACCTTGGCTAAATCTTTGTAGATTGAGAGAGATTGAGGGAGAAGTGAGAGACAATTCTGGCCATTGGTTGTAAATGTGGCGGCTAGGGTTTTGTTAGGGTTTATTTTTTTTTTTAATTTATGAAGTGTATGGGTGTGTATTTATAGAGAAACGATCGACACTATTCATCCGGAAATTCCGAACTCCGATTTACGCGCCGAAACTGACGTACCTAGGGTTTATCCCGCGTTCTGGACACAATGGAACAGGTTTCGGAAGCTAATTCGGACATCTGTGCGAGTTATGGCTGTAAACGCTCAATTTGAATTAAACCGATTTAAGCGATTTTCTAGGCGTTTTAATTTGTACCGGACAAACGGTAAATCCAATTGACTTGAAATTTGAAACCTTACAATAATATCACACTACGGATCCGATGAAACTGGTTTCGTCGAAATCCGAGACTTTTTGAAAAATGGCTATTTTAACTCGCCAAATTAAAATTAAAAATAAATCGATGCGTTTTGAGCTGCCACGCTCAAACGATAACTCCGATTGACACGAAAATTGAAATCTGGTAATAACTAACTATTACGGATCCAATGGAACTGGTTTCGTTCAATTCTGAGACTGTTCAAAAATTGGCTATTTTCACTAGTTGATTTAAATATTAAAATATTCAATTTTCACAAATTAATTTTTAATTCGATTTTAAAAGTTCTAAAATATCATTCTCACTTTCATATGATAAAATAAAATTTTACAAATCATTTTCAATCATATTTAACTATATTTTCAATTATTTCCATAATTTAACATATTAAATTATCGATTTAATTATCCAAAAAAATCCAAAAATTCAAATAATAATTTATTTGACTTATAAATTCACTTATAAATATTTAAAATAAATTAAATATTCAAATTTTAATTATTAAAAATTCTGGGTCGTTACAATCTTCCCCACTTAAAAGAATTTCGTCCTCGAAATTATCAAGTAAGAAAAGTTACAGAATTTATTAACTTTCCCAAAATTCATAGTTAAACTTCTTATAAATCTTTACTAAGTTTTCAAATCATACTTAGTTATCTTTTTCAAAAACAAACTGTATCATTTAACTTTCAATTTCAAATCAAAGTTAAAGTTTTCAAAATTTTCCAATTTTCTCAAATTTTTTCTAACGCCTTAAATTTTCGGAAAAATTCGCCATAATCTCCTTTGCGCGGCTCGATCCGAAAAAAAATGATAGTATATATATCACAAATATACATCTCATCAAGTAATGAGGCATCCCGAAGGGAAAAAAGTGTAAAAGTACGATATTTAATCCGAGATATGTACCTTATATTTTATTAGCAAGCATATATGGCTAATATAGCGCGAAAGCGAGCTCCAAATGCGAAGCAAACGCGATCCGCACCTACTAATCACTCAACAAACAACATGAGAACATGCATATATGACAATAGTATCAATATACAACATATAGTAACATAATAACTATATATGTCAACATAGCAAATGAAACAAAACAACAAATGCAAACATCAACCAACTATCATCCATAACCAAATCAATATTCATTTATATTCTCATTAATATTCAATGAATTGGGTTTTCAATTTAATCATATTTGATTCATTAATGTTGGAATTTACTAACATTCATTTTCACTTAGTTTACATTCACGAATTCATATTCAAGTTGGCTCACTTCCAAATCAAATTCAATTTTATTTAAGTTTCACTTAACTTCCAATTGGATTCCAATTACTTTAGCTTCCAATTTTATTAATTCAATTTCATTAACACTTAATGAATTATATACAATCAACTAACAATCATATAACAATCAATGTATATTAATTACAACCAAATTCCTTTGCTTTCAATTGGTTTAATTAATTGATTTTCATTCAATTATTCAACTTTCTAATAACATTAGATTTTAAATGAATTAACACTTATATTCATTATTTCATATCTACTTAAATTTACATTTAATTGATTAATATTCAATCCATTCATTCAATTCAATTCTATTACAAAAGTTGAATTTCATTTATATAACTCAAGTTCATATCTATTTAACTTTAAATTCATTTTTTTATTTACAACTCATATTCATAAATATATTCATATAGTTTCACTTCTTATATATATAAGTTTATTTCACAATTGTAAATCACTTTAATTATAATTCAACTCTTATAATTCTTTTTGCTTATACAATTCCTTTATTTAGATTATTCAAATAACTAAACAATCAACTTACATACACTTTAATAATTCTGAAAAATTATTTCTTTTATATATAAAAATATACTCAAGGTAAAATTATTTCATTTACCCAATTTAAAAACAATATTATGTCGAATTGTTCTATTCAAGTGTTTAGAAACCCCTTCGGCATAGTTGTACATACCGTGCTGACGAAGGTTCATATGCCACTCAATAAACCAATCATCACAATATAAAACAATTTTTATATTCACTAACAAATACACACTCGTATCTATCAATACACTCAAACTCATTCTAGAGTACTACTGACTCTATCTCTAATGAGTAATACCCAACAGAACCATGGTTGTCGCTTAACCATAAGCTCTGATACCAACTGTAAAGACCCGTAAATCCGTACTCCTTGAATAGACACTAATCTCCTTTGTTTAATTCAAGATGAACGAAAATACGAACCCTTAGGGGTTTAAGAAAAATTTAGGAAAAGAGAAGAAGAAGAAAGAAGAATTTAGAGAGGGAAAAGAAGATAGAATATTTTTAAAATAGAAGAAAAAGAGAATAGAACATAAAGAAAATAGAACGGGACAGAAAGAAAACAGAACAACATCAGAATCTCACAATTCGCAGCGGAACAACATATATAATAATAAATGAATAATCTTTAAACAAAGACCTATATCAGTTATTACATTACATTTCATTACATCATATCATCAGAGTATACAACAACAACAAATACTGCAAAAAGAAATACTATATAAGTAATATGCCATGCCATCCAGCTTGCCTCCAGCAACTCCAGAATATCCATAATATCCTGATAAACCTAACTCTTGACTGCCCGTGTGGAAATTGGTGGGCACCCAGAGTTTAGGAAGGAAAACAATAAACTCCAAGTCAGTCATGTGACTGGTGTGAGAACTCAAAACAGTTTATTTATCTTTAAAATCAAAATAGAGGAATATTTTTAATCAATTCGCAATGCTTTTAAAAATGAGACTACCATAAGGCCTCCCGCACACACACACATGCAAACGCAGAATCGGAGGAGATTTCTCCTTATGATAGTCAAAGATGCTTGATACGCATTTAAAAATAACATTTGATATTATTACTAGTGCATAGTGTAGAAGAAATTCATTTCGAAAGTAGAATATAAATCTTAGCCAACATACGACCATTATCGTATGCCTACTATAGCTAACTATGTTCAATAGCAGGTTACCGCCACATTCCATAGCAGGTTATACAACTAAAACCGTACAAGTCACGTATTGTTTCTTTGGATTTCCAACAAATGATCAGGCCAAGGAACTTCCCATTGCCACATGAGAATGCCTCTGGAAAGACATCCCCGAGAACCAAACCGGAACTCTGCCAACACAAGGCCGGGTTACCCCTAACTGGGTAACTACTGACACGAGCACGCCATTCCCCGATCGTAAACGAGCTTTCTCACGGGATCCCGAAAACCAACAACCACAAAGTAATAAATTCATAGTAACCACATAGGTTAAATATCTGGGCTCCATACCATGATACCACCTCTATCCAGAAGGAAATGTACATACCCTAAAGGGTGCTACCCCTCATAACCTTGCCGCATCTTTCCTATTTTGACCATTTCCGGGGTGTGAGGCTCGACGAAGTCACGTCCACAAAAACATACTTTACACAAAAGCCATGCTTTGGGTCAACAAATGATCAACACAATGATCACAAAGATAGACGATCAAATAAACGATCCTATCACAATAATCAACACAATGATCATTTCAGCAACACTCAGCATGTCACATTACCAAATTGGGAATATATCGCTGATAACTTTAACTATATAACCTCTGAGCTCGTACGTCTCAGAGAAGGGTGTTAAGCTAAAGAATAAATTCTTCGCCACCAACAGAAATATATTTGAAAGAAATCTGCTTTATATCTCAATTCGTAACGTCAGACATACAATCCATACAAGTCTGTTCCGGGCTCGAACAAAACCGAAGGCACTTACAAAGAAGTCCTTGCAATCCGGATATTCACAATCCTGATCGGATTCACCATCACATATGGAGAACTCTATACCGTAGCTACTCGGTGCAGAGTAAATCGACAGGTCATCCTATCGCTCTCGCAAATACCGGGTCTTCAACACCGATCTTCAATGCAATTATAACGACGTATCACATATTCGGAATGGGTTATACGACCTCATGGTCCTTTCCCGGTTAACCCGAATAGTGAGCGCTTATTTAAAAATAAGTGTAGCATTCACATTCAAACAAATCACATCAATTACCCATTCAAAGGGAAATATTGATAGTCGGTTATTGAACTATCAATAGATATGCACACATCACCAGATTCCAAATAATTTTCCAAATAATTTATTTCACAAAAACCTTTACAAGATATATAATTTCAATACTTCAAAAATAAATCAATATTTATTTTTAGACAAATTCCACTTTCTTTATAAATTCCTTAGTGAATTTATAATTCCAAAATATCAATGAATATTCGATTTCAATCATTCATTTCAATTTATCTTCAAAAAGATAAATTCTTAAGATATTCACTTTATATTGGAAAACATTTCCATACTTATTTATTTATAAGTAATTCACAATTTTTATTTATTTTCAACACTTAGAAAATATTCAATATACTTAAATCGAGATTAAGTATATATTTCATTCTTTAAGGAAATCATGCTCTTAAACATATTTATTTGGGCCAAAACGAATGTTACGTAAAACATCGTTACGACAAACCAAAATCACTAGTATAGGGATTCGAAATTAAAATAGATATATAAATCCCAATACTATACAAAACATTTCCTTTCGGAAATCATTTACTATAACAACAGTGTTATAGTCCACTATTTCCTTTTATTTCTCGAAAACGTCTATTTCAACAATCAATGTTGAAATCTATGGTTTCGAATCTCAACACATTTTAAAACATCGTTAGATCGTTTTAATTCAATTTAAACATCACATTCTAAACATTTTCTTTAACGTGTTATTCACTATTCAAAAACGTGAATATACTTCATTAACAAATTTCATCCTTTTTATTCATTTTATTTTAAAGGATTATTCACTGTCTAAAACGTGAATATAACTCCATAAATAAGTTATAACAATTTTACTTATCAAAATAAGTCGTTTGTGAATTTATAAAACAACGTTTATAAATTCCATTTCTATTTATTTATAAAAACTTCCTTTTTATAAATTTCCTTTATTAATCTATTCCAGTTTATAACTCAATTATAACTAAAAGTTCATATTATAAGTTAAATACTTATAAAACGATTATTTTACAAAAATCGTTCCTTAGAATTTCATAATTATAAATCTTATAACTTATAAGGTTCAATTATTTACCCAAGTCTATTCTTTTAATAACTTTACAAATTTTATAAACCTACTGTTTATAAAATTCCATTTATAACTTCACAGTTTATAATTCTATAAATTTCATTCATTTATGAAATTCATTTTCACTTCATTCAAACACTTATAAAAACTCGTTTTAAAATGTCCATATTTCAATTTATAAATATCCATTTATAAATCTCTTAATATAAATCAATTTATATTATTCTTTTTAAACGTCTTTAAATTCCTTTAAAAACTTCTTCCTTTTGATTCATAAAATAATTAAATTTTATAAATCCTATATTTCAACTTTTCATAATAAATTCAAAAATTCCGATTTAACTATTTTATAAAATCATTAGCATCATATTCTCAAAAATCAGTTTTTAACTATATTTCTCAAAAATCATAATTTTTATAACATTAAAAATTATAACGTTTATTTATTTAAAATAGATCAAATTCCAAACATATAGTATATTTTCAAAAATCACTTTATAAATCATTTTAAAGTCCCAAAATCTGGGTCCAATGATGCTACACACCAAATAGTCAATCACGACAACAACGACATCATATATCGTATATGATAATCAATCAAATATCAAAATATCTGAAATTAAATAAAAACTGTTGAGGAATCCAGTTGGATCCCTCCAACCTGCTTTCCTGCATCCACAAACATTAGCACAATACCAATTCCGTTCCAGTACGAAATTATCGCGGTATATGTTCTTATTAAATATTATCCGCTTAATAACGGCGTAATAGGGTCTCATCCGCTAAACAAAAAATGCGGGAAATCAATAACTCTAATATATACATATGCCAATATATATATATATTGCTACTATATATAATACCAATTTCACTGTTTACGAAATATTCGCGGTATATGTTTTTAATAAATAACATCCGCTTACTAACGGCGTATAATGTCTATTTTAACAATCAATAGATATCAATCATCATTCAAACATGCATTCAAATATTTCAAATCTAACTATTTAAAATAAAATCGAAACTGATTTGATTGAGTGAGAAGTTCTCACCTTGATTTTAAATTCCGTTTTAGCGATTTATTTCGAATAAAATTAAACGGACGTTTAATTTTACCCAAAATTCTCACTAACTCCAATCGACTCCAAACCAACTCCATCGCGTAGTGCTTGTCCATACGATTCCAACGCAACTGAGTTTGCATTTTTTCGACCTCGTATGAAAAAGTTATAAATTTTCAAAGTTTACACGATTTGATAACTAAATTACAACATAAACTTAAAATTTTAAACCTAACTCAACCATAGCCACAGGATCCACTGCAACTCCATCTTGACCGCGCGTTGCTTCTTCCCACTCTTTCGTTCCATCTCCAGTTATTTTACACGCATAAGAACCCATTAGCAACAATTTAGGGTTTAAATTCGTGCCCAACACATCGCACTTGAACTCGATCAGGAAGCTCCACTTCGAAGCTCATCTCCTCCACCATGTTCGGCCTGTAGAGCATCATGCTCGGCCACCCCTAGCACTTAGAAACGCGTGCATGACCTGTAGCAAACGGTCCCAACTATCTCCCTCTACGTTGCACCATTTCCGATCATCACCGTATGGAATCGAAGCTCTCGTCGAGCTCTACGACTTTCGTGTTGAACACCTTGGCTAAATCTTTGTAGATTGAGAGAGATTGAGGGAGAAGTGAGAGACAATTCTGGCCATTGGTTGTAAATGTGGCGGCTAGGGTTTTGTTAGGGTTTATTTTTTTTTTTTAATTTATGAAGTGTATGGGTGTGTATTTATAGAGAAACGATCGACACTATTCATCCGGAAATTCCGAACTCCGATTTACGCGCCGAAACTGACGTACCTAGGGTTTATCCCGCGTTCTGGACACAATGGAACAGGTTTCGGAAGCTAATTCGGACATCTGTGCGAGTTATGGCTGTAAACTCTCAATTTGAATTAAACCGATTTAAGCGATTTTCTAGGCGTTTTAATTTGTACCGGACAAACGGTAAATCCAATTGACTTGAAATTTGAAACCTTACAATAATATCACACTACGGATCCGATGAAACTGGTTTCGTCGAAATCCGAGACTTTTTGAAAAATGGCTATTTTAACTCGCCAAATTAAAATTAAAAATAAATCGATGCGTTTTGAGCTGCCACGCTCAAACGATAACTCCGATTGACACGAAAATTGAAATCTGGTAATAACTAACTATTACGGATCCAATGGAACTGGTTTCGTTCAATTCTGAGACTGTTCAAAAATTGGCTATTTTCACTAGTTGATTTAAATATTAAAATATTCAATTTTCACAAATTAATTTTTAATTCGATTTTAAAAGTTCTAAAATATCATTCTAACTTTCATATGATAAAATAAAATTTTACAAATCATTTTCAATCATATTTAACTATATTTTCAATTATTTCCATAATTTAACATATTAAATTATCGATTTAATTATCCAAAAAAATCCAAAAATTCAAATAATAATTTATTTGACTTATAAATTCACTTATAAATATTTAAAATAAATTAAATATTCAAATTTTAATTATTAAAAATTCTGGGTCGTTACAATCTTCCCCACTTAAAAGAATTTCGTCCTCGAAATTATCAAGTAAGAAAAGTTACAGAATTTATTAACTTTCCCAAAATTCATAGTTAAACTTCTTATAAATCTTTACTAAGTTTTCAAATCATACTTAGTTATCTTTTTCAAAAACAAACTGTATCATTTAACTTTCAATTTCAAATCAAAGTTAAAGTTTTCAAAATTTTCCAATTTTCTCAAATTTTTTCTAACGCCTTAAATTTTCGGAAAAATTCGCCATAATCTCCTTTGCGCGGCTCGATCCGAAAAAAAATGATAGTATATATATCACAAATATACATCTCATCAAGTAATGAGGCATCCCGAAGGGAAAAAAGTGTAAAAGTACGATATTTAATCCGAGATATGTACCTTATATTTTATTAGCAAGCATATATGGCTAATATAGCGCGAAAGCGAGCTCCAAATGCGAAGCAAACGCGATCCGCACCTACTAATCACTCAACAAACAACATGAGAACATGCATATATGACAATAGTATCAATATACAACATATAGTAACATAATAACTATATATGTCAACATAGCAAATGAAACAAAACAACAAATGCAAACATCAACCAACTATCATCCATAACCAAATCAATATTCATTTATATTCTCATTAATATTCAATGAATTGGGTTTTCAATTTAATCATATTTGATTCATTAATGTTGGAATTTACTAACATTCATTTTCACTTAGTTTACATTCACGAATTCATATTCAAGTTGGCTCACTTCCAAATCAAATTCAATTTTATTTAAGTTTCACTTAACTTCCAATTGGATTCCAATTACTTTAGCTTCCAATTTTATTAATTCAATTTCATTAACACTTAATGAATTATATACAATCAACTAACAATCATATAACAATCAATGTATATTAATTACAACCAAATTCCTTTGCTTTCAATTGGTTTAATTAATTGATTTTCATTCAATTATTCAACTTTCTAATAACATTAGATTTTAAATGAATTAACACTTATATTCATTATTTCATATCTACTTAAATTTACATTTAATTGATTAATATTCAATCCATTCATTCAATTCAATTCTATTACAAAAGTTGAATTTCATTTATATAACTCAAGTTCATATCTATTTAACTTTAAATTCATTTTTTTATTTACAACTCATATTCATAAATATATTCATATAGTTTCACTTCTTATATATATAAGTTTATTTCACAATTGTAAATCACTTTAATTATAATTCAACTCTTATAATTCTTTTTGCTTATACAATTCCTTTATTTAGATTATTCAAATAACTAAACAATCAACTTACATACACTTTAATAATTCTGAAAAATTATTTCTTTTATATATAAAAATATACTCAAGGTAAAATTATTTCATTTACCCAATTTAAAAACAATATTATGTCGAATTGTTCTATTCAAGTGTTTAGAAACCCCTTCGGCATAGTTGTACATACCGTGCTGACGAAGGTTCATATGCCACTCAATAAACCAATCATCACAATATAAAACAATTTTTATATTCACTAACAAATACACACTCGTATCTATCAATACACACACACTCGTTCTAGAGTACTACTGACTCTATCTCTAATGAGTAATACCCAACAGAACCATGGTTGTTGCTTAACCATAAGCTCTGATACCAACTGTAAAGACCCGTAAATCCGTACTCCTTGAATAGACACTAATCTCCTTTGTTTAATTCAAGATGAACGAAAATACGAACCCTTAGGGGTTTAAGAAAAATTTAGGAAAAGAGAAGAAGAAGAAAGAAGAATTTAGAGAGGGAAAAGAAGATAGAATATTTTTAAAATAGAAGAAAAAGAGAATAGAACATAAAGAAAATAGAACGGGACAGAAAGAAAACAGAACAACATCAGAATCTCACAATTCGCAGCGGAACAACATATATAATAATAAATGAATAATCTTTAAACAAAGACCTATATCAGTTATTACATTACATTTCATTACATCATATCATCAGAGTATACAACAACAACAAATACTGCAAAAAGAAATACTATATAAGTAATATGCCATGCCATCCAGCTTGCCTCCAGCAACTCCAGAATATCCATAATATCCTGATAAACCTAACTCTTGACTGCCCGTGTGGAAATTGGTGGGCACCCAGAGTTTAGGAAGGAAAACAATAAACTCCAAGTCAGTCATGTGACTGGTGTGAGAACTCAAAACAGTTTATTTATCTTTAAAATCAAAATAGAGGAATATTTTTAATCAATTCGCAATGCTTTTAAAAATGAGACTACCATAAGGCCTCCCGCACACACACACATGCAAACGCAGAATCGGAGGAGATTTCTCCTTATGATAGTCAAAGATGCTTGATACGCATTTAAAAATAACATTTGATATTATTACTAGTGCATAGTGTAGAAGAAATTCATTTCGAAAGTAGAATATAAATCTTAGCCAACATACGACCATTATCGTATGCCTACTATAGCTAACTATGTTCAATAGCAGGTTACCGCCACATTCCATAGCAGGTTATACAACTAAAACCGTACAAGTCACGTATTGTTTCTTTGGATTTCCAACAAATGATCAGGCCAAGGAACTTCCCATTGCCACATGAGAATGCCTCTGGAAAGACATCCCCGAGAACCAAACCGGAACTCTGCCAACACAAGGCCGGGTTACCCCTAACTGGGTAACTACTGACACGAGCACGCCATTCCCCGATCGTAAACGAGCTTTCTCACGGGATCCCGAAAACCAACAACCACAAAGTAATAAATTCATAGTAACCACATAGGTTAAATATCTGGGCTCCATACCATGATACCACCTCTATCCAGAAGGAAATGTACATACCCTAAAGGGTGCTACCCCTCATAACCTTGCCGCATCTTTCCTATTTTGACCATTTCCGGGGTGTGAGGCTCGACGAAGTCACGTCCACAAAAACATACTTTACACAAAAGCCATGCTTTGGGTCAACAAATGATCAACACAATGATCACAAAGATAGACGATCAAATAAACGATCCTATCACAATAATCAACACAATGATCATTTCAGCAACACTCAGCATGTCACATTACCAAATTGGGAATATATCGCTGATAACTTTAACTATATAACCTCTGAGCTCGTACGTCTCAGAGAAGGGTGTTAAGCTAAAGAATAAATTCTTCGCCACCAACAGAAATATATTTGAAAGAAATCTGCTTTATATCTCAATTCGTAACGTCAGACATACAATCCATACAAGTCTGTTCCGGGCTCGAACAAAACCGAAGGCACTTACAAAGAAGTCCTTGCAATCCGGATATTCACAATCCTGATCGGATTCACCATCACATATGGAGAACTCTATACCGTAGCTACTCGGTGCAGAGTAAATCGACAGGTCATCCTATCGCTCTCGCAAATACCGGGTCTTCAACACCGATCTTCAATGCAATTATAACGACGTATCACATATTCGGAATGGGTTATACGACCTCATGGTCCTTTCCCGGTTAACCCGAATAGTGAGCGCTTATTTAAAAATAAGTGTAGCATTCACATTCAAACAAATCACATCAATTACCCATTCAAAGGGAAATATTGATAGTCGGTTATTGAACTATCAATAGATATGCACACATCACCAGATTCCAAATAATTTTCCAAATAATTTATTTCACAAAAACCTTTACAAGATATATAATTTCAATACTTCAAAAATAAATCAATATTTATTTTTAGACAAATTCCACTTTCTTTATAAATTCCTTAGTGAATTTATAATTCCAAAATATCAATGAATATTCGATTTCAATCATTCATTTCAATTTATCTTCAAAAAGATAAATTCTTAAGATATTCACTTTATATTGGAAAACATTTCCATACTTATTTATTTATAAGTAATTCACAATTTTTATTTATTTTCAACACTTAGAAAATATTCAATATACTTAAATCGAGATTAAGTATATATTTCATTCTTTAAGGAAATCATGCTCTTAAACATATTTATTTGGGCCAAAACGAATGTTACGTAAAACATCGTTACGACAAACCAAAATCACTAGTATAGGGATTCGAAATTAAAATAGATATATAAATCCCAATACTATACAAAACATTTCCTTTCGGAAATCATTTACTATAACAACAGTGTTATAGTCCACTATTTCCTTTTATTTCTCGAAAACGTCTATTTCAACAATCAATGTTGAAATCTATGGTTTCGAATCTCAACACATTTTAAAACATCGTTAGATCGTTTTAATTCAATTTAAACATCACATTCTAAACATTTTCTTTAACGTGTTATTCACTATTCAAAAACGTGAATATACTTCATTAACAAATTTCATCCTTTTTATTCATTTTATTTTAAAGGATTATTCACTGTCTAAAACGTGAATATAACTCCATAAATAAGTTATAACAATTTTACTTATCAAAATAAGTCGTTTGTGAATTTATAAAACAACGTTTATAAATTCCATTTCTATTTATTTATAAAAACTTCCTTTTTATAAATTTCCTTTATTAATCTATTCCAGTTTATAACTCAATTATAACTAAAAGTTCATATTATAAGTTAAATACTTATAAAACGATTATTTTACAAAAATCGTTCCTTAGAATTTCATAATTATAAATCTTATAACTTATAAGGTTCAATTATTTACCCAAGTCTATTCTTTTAATAACTTTACAAATTTTATAAACCTACTGTTTATAAAATTCCATTTATAACTTCACAGTTTATAATTCTATAAATTTCATTCATTTATGAAATTCATTTTCACTTCATTCAAACACTTATAAAAACTCGTTTTAAAATGTCCATATTTCAATTTATAAATATCCATTTATAAATCTCTTAATATAAATCAATTTATATTATTCTTTTTAAACGTCTTTAAATTCCTTTAAAAACTTCTTCCTTTTGATTCATAAAATAATTAAATTTTATAAATCCTATATTTCAACTTTTCATAATAAATTCAAAAATTCCGATTTAACTATTTTATAAAATCATTAGCATCATATTCTCAAAAATCAGTTTTTAACTATATTTCTCAAAAATCATAATTTTTATAACATTAAAAATTATAACGTTTATTTATTTAAAATAGATCAAATTCCAAACATATAGTATATTTTCAAAAATCACTTTATAAATCATTTTAAAGTCCCAAAATCTGGGTCCAATGATGCTACACACCAAATAGTCAATCACGACAACAACGACATCATATATCGTATATGATAATCAATCAAATATCAAAATATCTGAAATTAAATAAAAACTGTTGAGGAATCCAGTTGGATCCCTCCAACCTGCTTTCCTGCATCCACAAACATTAGCACAATACCAATTCCGTTCCAGTACGAAATTATCGCGGTATATGTTCTTATTAAATATTATCCGCTTAATAACGGCGTAATAGGGTCTCATCCGCTAAACAAAAAATGCGGGAAATCAATAACTCTAATATATACATATGCCAATATATATATATTGCTACTATATATAATACCAATTTCACTGTTTACGAAATATTCGCGGTATATGTTTTTAATAAATAACATCCGCTTACTAACGGCGTATAATGTCTATTTTAACAATCAATAGATATCAATCATCATTCAAACATGCATTCAAATATTTTAAATCTAACTATTTAAAATAAAATCGAAACTGATTCGATTGAGTGAGAAGTTCTCACCTTGATTTTAAATTCCGTTTTAGCGATTTATTTCGAATAAAATTAAACGGACGTTTAATTTTACCCAAAATTCTCACTAACTCCAATCGACTCCAAACCAACTCCATCGCGTAGTGCTTGTCCATACGATTCCAACGCAACTGAGTTTGCATTTTTTCGACCTCGTATGAAAAAGTTATAAATTTTCAAAGTTTACACGATTTGATAACTAAATTACAACATAAACTTAAAATTTTAAACCTAACTCAACCATAGCCACAGGATCCACTGCAACTCCATCTTGACCGCGCGTTGCTTCTTCCCACTCTTTCGTTCCATCTCCAGTTATTTTACACGCATAAGAACCCATTAGCAACAATTTAGGGTTTAAATTCGTGCCCAACACATCGCACTTGAACTCGATCAGGAAGCTCCACTTCGAAGCTCATCTCCTCCACCATGTTCGGCCTGTAGAGCATCATGCTCGGCCACCCCTAGCACTTAGAAACGCGTGCATGACCTGTAGCAAACGGCCCCAACTATCTCCCTCTACGTTGCACCATTTCCGATCATCACCGTATGGAATCGAAGCTCTCGTCGAGCTCTACGACTTTCGTGTTGAACACCTTGGCTAAATCTTTGTAGATTGAGAGAGATTGAGGGAGAAGTGAGAGATAATTCTGGCCATTGGTTGTAAATGTGGCGGCTAGGTTTTTGTTACGGTTTATTTTTTTTTTTTAATTTATGAAGGGTGTGGGTGTGTATTTATAGAGAAACGATCGACACTATTCATCCGGAAATTCTGAACTCCGATTTACGCGCCGAAACTGACGAACCTAGGGTTTATCCTGCGTTCCGGACACAATGGAACAGGTTTCGGAAGCTAATTCGGACATCTGTGCGAGTTATGGCTGTAAACGCTCAATTTGAATTAAACCGATTTAAGCGATTTTCTAGGCGTTTTAATTTGTACCGGACAAACGGTAAATCCAATTGACTTGAAATTTGAAACCTTACAATAATATCACATTACGGATCCGATGAAACTGGTTTCGTCGAAATCCGAGACTTTTTGAAAAATGGCTATTTTAACTCGCCAAATTAAAATTAAAAATAAATCGATGCGTTTTGAGCTGCCACGCTCAAACGATAACTCCGATTGACACGAAAATTGAAATCCGGTAATAACTAACTATTACGGATCTAATGGAACTGGTTTCGTTCAATTCTGAGACTGTTCAAAAATTGGCTATTTTCACTAGTCGATTTAAATATTAAAATATTCAATTTTCACAAATTAATTTTTAATTCGATTTTAAAAGTTCTAAAATATCATTCTAACTTTCATATGATAAAATAAAATTTTACAAATCATTTTCAATCATATTTAACTATATTTTCAATTATTTCCATAATTTAACATATTAAATTATCGATTTAATTATCCAAAAAAAATCCAAAAATTCAAATAATAATTTATTTGACTTATAAATTCACTTATAAATATTTAAAATAAATTAAATATTCAAATTTTAATTATTAAAAATTCTGGGTCGTTACAATTTTATCTCTTATGAATCAGTAGGTAAATTTCATCTTATTCCTAGTATTGTAGAAAAACCTATATATGTGTCGAAACCCATAGGTGGGGTGACCCATTTGAATATGATTTGTAAGAATGTGCTAATTTCCTACCATTCTCTTCACTTATTTTGTGACCCATATGTCTTGGACTTTAAGGGATTTAACATTATTCTTGGTATGGATTGGTTATCAAAATATAAGGCGGTATTAAAATGTAACAAGAGAACGGTATTTTTAGTGACTAATGTTGGAAGGAAAGCTAAGGTATCATGTAAGGAACCCATCATTCATATGTGTGGTTTCTTGTATGCCCTTGAAGTAGCCCAGAAGGATTTAAGGTCTATTTAGTTGCTAAGGATTTTCCCGAATTTTTCGAAGAGGTTAAAATTTTACCCCCACATCGAGAGATAGAGTTTCACATCGATTTTGTCCCTGGTGCACGGCCTGTGGTCCAACCCAAGCGAAGGATTGCTTCGAGGGAGAGAGAGGAGTTGGTAAGTCAGACCCAAAACCTATTAAGGAGAGGACTGATTAGACCCAGTCGCTCGAGTTAGTGGTCTGCTATGGTATTTGAAGCTAAGTCCGATGGATCTATAAGGTTATGCATGGAATATAAGGAGTTGAGCAAGCTGACTATTGGGAACAAGTATCCCTTACCTCACATCGATGATCTTTTTGATCAACTTCATGGAGCTACAATATTTTCTCAGATGGATCTAGTTGCTAGATTCCATCAGTTGAGGGTTGCGAAGATAATATACCCTTAACTAATTTTAGAGGCCCTGACTATTTCTTTGAGTGGTTGGTTAAGCCTTTCGGGCTAACCAATGCACCTGCATATTTTGTAGATCTCATGAACCATGTTTTCTGAGATGTCCTTAATAAATTTGTGTTAGTTTTCATCGATGACATCCTTATCTACTCCAAATCCAAGGAGGAGCATAAACTTCATTTGGAAGTTCTGTTGGAGACATTAAGGAGACATGTCCTGAAGGCAAAATTTTCTAAGTGCCATTTTTGGAGATTGAAGGTAAGATTCTTAGGACATATTATGACAGGAGAAGGTATTTCAATGGATCTAGTAAAAGTGGAAGCTGTTCGTAAATGGAAGCAACCGCAGACTTCTACCGAGGTTTGTAGTTTCTTAGGGCTGGTTGGATACTATATGAGGTTTAATCAAGATTTCCTCCTATTTGACTAAGCTGACTAAGAAGGAGGAGAAGTTTGTATAGACTCCAACATGTGAAGAGGCATTTCTAGAATTGAAAAAGAGATTGACCAGCGCACCAGTTTTGGCTATTTATATGGAAATAGTGGGTTCACGGTTTACACAGATGCACGTGGGTAGGATTTGGTGTTGTTCTGATGCAGCATGGTAGAGTGATTGTGTATATAAGCATGCAGTTGATGCCTCATGAGAAGAACTATGCTATGCATGACCTATAGTTGCTAGCTGTTGTCTTTGAATTGAAATGTGGAGAAATTACTTACCGAATAAGGATCCTTCTATTCCTCTTAGTTTCTTTCTAATCTTTAGATATTTTAGGAGTAAGTTTTCTTTCTTCAATTAGGTGAAAAATTCTAGCTCTTCACGGATCACAAATCCCTGAAGTATCTTTTTACCGAGAAGGATCTGAATCTGAGGCAACAGGGGTAGCTGGAGTTTTTGGTGGCTTATGACTTGGATATTCTTTATATGCCAGGGAAGGCTAATGTGGTGGCGGATGCCTTGAGTAAGAATGCCATTTTGACTCTTTTGGAGGTTACCCCGACTCTCTTGGAAAGAATAGCGGGAAAGCAAAGAGAGGACAAAAGCTTAGTAGCGATCATCGGGAAGGTTGAGTAGGGGAAGTGTATAAATTTTAAGATTGATAACCGATGAGTTTTGAGGATGAATGAACGGATCTGTAATCAAATGTCGATGGTCTTAGGCATGAAGTTTTGTTAGAATTCCATCGTTTCAAGTTAAGTATCCTTCTAGGTGTCTCAATGATGCATAGGACATGAAGCGGATGTTTTGGTGGAAGGGATTAAAGAGAGATATCTTTATCTTTATTAGCAGGTGTTCATGCCGTCAACAAATCAAAGGTGATCATCAGAAGATAGCTGGGTTATTACAACCTTTGGAAAAACCAAATTGGAAATGGAAAATGATATCAATGGATTTTATCGATGGTTTACCCAGAACCAGAAAAGGAAATGAAGGAGTGTGGGTTATCGTGGATCAGCTAACGAAGAGCGCACATTTTATCCCGGTAAAACCAAGGAGGATCATTACTGCTTTAGTTGAAAATTTTATGAGAGAGATAGTCAGGTTGCACGGAGTTCCTGTGAGTATAGTAAGTGATCGAGACCCCGTATTTACTAGTAAATTTTTGGAAGCATTGCAAACAACCCTTGGAACAAAGTTGAGCTTATGCACAACATTTCGCCTCCAAACCGACAGACAAATGGAGAAAATGAATCAAGTTCTAAAGGATTTCTTGAGGGCGTGTATCATGGATTTTGGTGGATCATGGGAGAATTATTTACATTTGGTTGAGTTCTCATATAACAATAGCTTCCAAGAAAGCATCGGGTTGGCACCGTAGGAAGCCCTACATGGAAGACCGTGCAAGTCATCAGTATATTGAATTGAGACGGGAGATTCTTGGAACGGACATGATCCGGTATGTTATTGAGAAAGTAGCAATGATTTAGAAAAGGATGTAGAAGACTCAATATTGCCAAAAGAGTTAAGCTGATAGGAGGCGGAGAGATTTGGAATTTGTTGTCGGGGGCATGGTGTTCGTAAAGATTTCGCCAATAAGGGGAGCCATTAGATTTGGAAAAGCTGGGAAGTTAGCTCCAAGGTATTTTGGACCTTTCTATATACTTAGGAGGATCAGATCACTTGCTTATAGGGTCTAGTTGCAAGAGAGATTGGCTACAGTTCATAATATGTTCCACATGTCTCATTTGAGAAAATATCTTCATGGTCCATCTTTGATTGTGGAGCCATCGGTTTAAGAGGAATTGGAAATAGAACCGAAAGGTGGTTATACATCTAGTTTATGTTGTGGATCAAGATGAAAAGAGGTTGCGTAACAAGATGGTGCGACCAGTTAAGATTCAATGGAGTGAGGATCCTAGAAAATGGACTTGGAAGACGGTGGATCGTATGAGAGAAGCTTATGCTGAATTGACGTTGGGATTGCTTGTCGTAGGTTGTATGTATAGTGTGTGTTGTTTGCTATTAATGCTTAGTACAGATCTCTGTATGTGTTTTATGATATTGATATGAATATAAAGCTTCTTGCGTAGTTTGAGTTATTGTTAGGAACTAAGATGTTGGTTTTGATAACAACAACCTTTTTAACTATCTTATTATAAAATATATACTAACACTATTGTTTAGAAAGATATGAGTATGCAAGATATATAGATATGCATGTATTGATTACTGAAGACTGATCAGTATAAAGATTCAAGACTCAAGATTGAGGACGCTAGAGTATCAAGATCAAGATTTCAAGTTATGTGTCTAATTTTTATTAAAACTTCATAATAGCATGGAAATCTTCATTCCGAATTTCGTTTGGGATGGAACCCATTTCTACCTTCTTAGTGGCTTACAAACCCATGACAAGTAATATACAAACCTACGACAAGTGGCTTACAAACGCACGAACATCTTGGTTTTGTACAAGTTTTCGAGTCTTGATATAATGAGATATTCTACAGGAAGAAGCTTGCAAAACTACTTCAAAATGGTTTTTCAAAACGTTTTTCAAAACTGCTTTTCAAAATGCTTTCGCCTTAAAACTATATTTTCAAATGATTTTCAAAAAGATGTTTTAGCCTTAGAATATTCTTTGTTTTTGTGTTTTAAAGCATAGTAAAATTAATTTATTTTACTCCAGAATCATTTCATTTTGTTTTCAATTCAATACCATTTTCAAAACAAGTTTTACATTATTTTTAACAAGGGGACGTCGACATCATAGGATCCCCATGTCGACATGGCGGCCGTTGAATTCAAAAGTTTCAATTTTCAAAAGAAGTGTCTATTCGTTTAAATCTCTTCACGAATGGTTATGACAGTTGGTAATAGCCTTCTCAAACGAATTTTTTAACATACAATTTTCATATTTTCTTCACTTCTTCTTCTCCACAAATTCTTATTCTAAAGTTCTCATATTTTTAAGATCGTGCCAAAATTCTGCCAAATTCTCAAGTGAATCAAATTAGAATTTCATTCTTGTTTGATTCGCTGTCCTATCTCAAAGATCGAAGTGCTATTCAGAGTTATAGGATCAATTTGTAATCAAAAGTTTATTGAGTCTCTCTATAAGGTATGGTTGTGCCTGAAAATCAATTGGGGAATCTTATGGCCTGTAAATCAAGAGAGTTTGCCTCGGACTCGTAAGACAGGAGGTTACCACATGGCCTTTATAAATTGAGGAGTGTAATCTATAAGCTGGTTTAATAAAAATCTATATAAGGTGGTTTGCCTTGGTACAGGACTGGATGTAGGGTAACTCCGAACCAGTATAAAATCTGGTGTGTTCTTTCCCTTCACTGCTTTTTATTTGTTTTCTGCATCTGTGTTTGATTTTGTAATTGTTCTGTGATTAATTTCTACATTTGTTTGTGTCATAATTTCAATTTAGTTCATATAAGTCTTAGAATTCATTAAACACTATTCACCCTCCTTTAGTGTTAATCTGTCGCTAAGATCCTTAATCTGTCGTCCCTTTCAATTGGTATCAGAGCATAGGTTTTCATAGTTTCCATAATTTGAAACTTGAAAATTGTTTTAATGGCTACCAACACTGGTAATGTCAGCTCTGGAGCTAGTTCTACTATCACTAACACTAGTTCATTTGTAGAAGGTCAGTCTACTGTCAGACCACCATTTTTCAATGGCAGTAATTATGCATACTGATCTTGTAGAATGAAACTTTATTTATAGTCGGTAGGATTAGACACTTGGAACATCACACTAACCGAGTATGTTGAACCAACTGCCAATTTTGCCCAGTGGACTACTGAGCAAAAGGGTGTTGCACAAAATAACTCAAAGGCCATGAATATATTATTTTTTCATTAGATAAGATTGAGTTTTTAATGGAGTGTTTGTTTGTAAGTCTACATTTGAAATCTGGAAAACTTTGCTAGTTACTCATGAAGGAACAAGCAAAGTTAAACAGACTAAAATTTTCGTATTAAAGAATCAATGTCAATTGTTTAAAGTGCGTGCAAATGAGTCCATTTCTGATATGTACTGTCGATTTCAAGATATTGTTCATTCACTAATTGCACTGGGAAAAAGATTTTCGGAGGAAGACCAAGTCAGAAAAATTCTAAATTCACTCACTCCAGAATGGGATCAAAAGATAATTGCAATCGAAGAAACAAATGATATCAGTCTCGTGAAAATAGAATAATTGATTGGGAATCTGATGTCTTATGAAGTTCAACCGCAAGAAAGAAGAGAAAACAAAGCTACAGAAAAGAAGTCATCAGCATTCAATGCAACAACTGAAAATTCAGAACCAGACAGTGACGAGGAGATTGCTTTCATGATAAGAAACTTCTGAAAATTCCTAAAATATAGAAAATTGGATAATTACAAAAGAAATGATAAAAGGAATTCAAGAAATAATGCAGAGAACGTCAACAATGATAGATGCTACAATTGCAATAAAGTGGGGCATTATAGGAAAGACTGTCTATATCCAGATAAAGAGTTATTCCCTCCAAACAATGATTCGTCAAGGAAAAGAAAGAGAGCATTCACAGAAACTCTTGATGACTCTGACTCATCATCCAGTGACGATGAAAAGAAGATGGAAAATTCAAATATGTATTTCACTGCTATTCATGAATCAGACAACGATGGGAGTATGGATCTGAAAACAGGTACGCATTTACATTATTTTTAATTTTTCTTGGTTGAATGGATGCTTGTTTGTTTGTTTGTTTGATTTTATTAAATTCCTTGAATTTTGAAATTCAAATTTATCCCCTGAAATCTGAATTTTAAATTCAAAAGTAATATTATTTTAATAATATTTTAAATATTAAATTATTAATATTTAAGTATTATTATATTTAATGTTATCATAGGAATTATATAATTAGAATATAGGATATAATATATATATATAGTTATTAGAAAATAGGATTAGACATTTGTCCTTTGAATCAATAGGCACATGTCGACATACTAGGATACCCCATGTCGACATGCCCCTCAGAATTTGATTTCAAAATTTGAGTTCAAACTTTTGAATTTCCCTCCACCTTTTCACCAACTTCAATGCTTTGAAAAGATGCCTCTTGACCAGAGAACATGACCATAGAATCTCTATTTATCTCACTCTTTTTATCATCACTTTTCACTTTCATTTCAAATTTCAAACTCATCTTCATTATCTTCAACTTCTCTCAAACTTCTTCAATGGCTTCTTCAAGCACTTCTAACACCATTAGGCTTCCAAAATCTGTCAAAAATTTTCTTTTTAATGACCCGGAAGCTATCAAAGCTTACATCAACTATGTAAACTTTGGTAAAACTCATACGGGTAAATTTGCTATTTTTGAAGATTTTCCTTCTTATGAAATTGAAAATCTTTTTCAACAATATTTTATTCTTAGTTTAGTTGATAACAAACAAAATGATTTTGTATGTTATCCAAACCTTGTTAAGATGTTTTATGCGAATTTGAATCGCGGTTTTTATGATGGGGAAGAAGGAAAAATTTGAAGTCATGTTAAAGAACACAAACTGTTTTGGACTGTGAAAATTTGGGAAATATTTTAGGATGCAAATATACAGGAATGAATCTCTCGGAATTCCAAATCAATGAAAAAGATCAAGAGAATTTCATCACATTTTTGAAGGGGATGACAATTTAGAATTCAAAAATCGTTATTTTTGTCCAAAAGCAATAATTGTTAATCTTCTTATCCAACACACTCTTATACCTAGATCGAGAAACTACAACAACCCGACTTTAAAAGTTTGCAAAGCTCTTTTTACATTTTTTGGAAATTATGATATTAATTGGGCTCAAATTATTTTGGATGAGCAAATGCCCAAGAACTTTACCATGGGTGAAAACACATAATACCATGGAATTAATCTTACTCGAATTTTCAACTACTTTGGAGCTGATTTTGAAAGGGAAGAATTTACAACTAGAAAAGTGTTCAACCATGAAAACATTTCTCTTATGCAAATTCCATTAGTGTTTCAACCATATGAAACACTTACGGAAAAGGGAGAAAGGCTTTCTCATGAAGAAATGGAGGAAGAAGAAGAATTAGAGGAAGAGGAAGGAATGGAAATTGAGGAAGAGGAAGAGGAAGAAACCTCCTTAGAAAGTATTGAATATCCAACTAATCCCACTAATCCATCCAACAAGACCATTCTCAATAATCAAAGGATTATAGTGGAAAATCAAAAGACACTTAAAAGATCAATGAGTAAGAAAATGGATAAGACTTCCACTAAAATCGACAAGTTCTTTGGAAAATTAGTAGAAAGCTTGGACTATCGTCTTCTTCGTCTTTATTCAACTAGTTTTTAGTTCATGTTATCTTAAGTTCTATCTTTGTATTTCCTTTATTTTAGTTAATATTATATTATCTTATGTAATGTTGACTAGAATTATCAATGGAATCTTTGATTTCATGTTATTCTTGTTCACTTGTCTCTGTAATTTCTTGTTCTTATATTATACAAATTTTAGTTTGATAGATTTGTTAATATTATTCAAAACAAAGCAAAATGTCACTTTAGGCAGAGGCATGTCGACATACACCATCCCCCATGTCGACCTGACCAATCAACTAAATAAATTGATGATGAGTGCGAGATACATTCATAATGAAGCCATCATACAAATTGACGATGAGTGCGAGAACATTCATAATGAAGCCATCATACCTGACCAATCAACTAAATAAATGGACTTCCCGGACTTCTAGAATCATAATGGAAAACTCGAACAGTAAACTTCAACTTTTAAATCCTCCAAAGGATATGGAACTGTGACCATTCAAAGTGACATGGTGATCTACATAAGGCGTACCACTTTATGAAAACAATTCAAAGGATAGATATATCTATTTGAACATAAATTTGAATCAATAGTCTGTCTTGATCTAAAGCATACCAAGATATACTTTTAAGGGAAAGTGTTATCCTGCCTTCGAATCAGACCACATTTGGGCAAGTCAGAACCGTTGAATGGTCAGAAAGCAAACCAGAAATCCCAAATCCTAACTTTAGAGACCAAAATCTAGTGAAAGTTTGAAGGGTTGACAGTTGACCTTGCTTACCACTTAATAGTAGCTTACAACCTTCCAAATGAACCGAACCTCAAAGAAAACTTCTTAAACAACAACATAAGTGTTAACTCGGTACCGAGTTATAGCCCTCAACTTGGTACAAATTCATGGAAGTTAGCTAACGAAGCAACTTCAAGGAAATCAAATCACAAACTATAGAAAAAACACATCACGGAGCAAAGGGAAGGTGGCCAAAGTTGTTCCACTTAAGAATGAAGCAATGAAGCCAAATGCTCAGAAAATTATGCAACTCATGACATGGCATCAAGTTGTGGAGCTCAACTGGGTACCGAGTGGACCATCACTTTAAGAATATGGGTAGCAAATATCAAAGCCTATTTCGTTGATTTATAACTATAAATGGGAGGAGAGGGACACAAAATCGAGATCCTTTTTTAGCATTCTAAATTATTTGATTTTACATTGTTTCTCTATTGGATCCACATTGACTCATGAGCATTGAATTGTGAGAACATGGCACGTAAAATCTCTCAAAATCATTAATAAAGTTTAAGTGGATGTAGGGCAGAGCTTTGTTGAACCACTATAAATTCTTGTGCGTTATTTATTTTGTTTTACATTTAATTTCTTTGCTTATTCTCTACTTACAGTATGATCAGTTGTTAGTCCAACTTTTGGAGAAAATAGGAACCATAATAAATTCTATGTATGATTTTCTTTTCTCTTTTTGCATTTGTGATATGAGATTTCTTATTTTAGGAAAGAGTTTTTGTTCATTCTACCTCACCTTCAGCATAATCCTATTATCTCCTATGTATTTGGGGTTGTGAATCCAAATTTTCCCCAACATAGATTACTAGTTCTTTACATTTATATATATAGTCACAAACACAGCAAACACCCAGGGTCATGTAGGTTATAAAGTTAATTACTTATGAGGACATACACATACTTTTTAGCATCATATACTAATAATACAATTCATTTACCGGACTTGTCTGATCCCATCCTTTTCTTCCCCTTTATATCCACTACAGATGGACTGAGTAGCAAATGAGTTGATTTGGTAAGGTGAATGAAGATGGAAACATGATGCTTGGAGACTCATCAATTTATAGCCATTCTCACATATATCATATTATATATATTAATCGGATTTTTATTATGGTGATATTTGGAGATTTTATCCATGTCATACATTGTATATACCACGGTCATTTTGAGATTTTATCAATTTGGATTATTTTCAATATCTATTTTTTTTTTATGTTTGATTTGAAAGTATATAATGTTCTAAATTTGTCTCTGTATCATGCAAAACTAAAAAGCCTACATTTTGTACTTCTTGGCATGGCACGAGTTCAAATGCCAATTTTTGGTTTTGGATCAGTGTGTCCAGAGGTGTGGGTTGTCACAAGTCATTGCTAAACCTAGAGATGGGGAAACAACACTGGCGGTAGTGCTACCGTTAGTCTCACGGTCACTAGAGTTGTTACCTTCATTCTCACCGTTATGATTCACGATGACCGCTAGAATAGATCTATTAGTAGAGAAGAAATAGTGAAGAAAGGTGAGAGCTTTTAGGAGTGGCCTCTATTTAGTACCAAAATGTTGATTAAAGATTTGGCTAACCTCAGAATCAAGCTATTGCATTTTTATTAGCAAAGGTTACTTGGTACACCAGGCTTAAAAATGGAAAATGAGCCACTAAAGTAAATTAAAAAAAGGTTTAGAGTGGTTCGACTAAGCTTGCCTACATCTACTATGAAGATCTCTTACTACGTTGGTCTTTTATAATTCTTAGGGATTACATGAGAATAATAAGAAATTAGCCCCAAGAGTACAATGGTAATAAACCTACGAGCTTTAAAGTTTTTCTTGCTAGAAATGAACCTAGGCTTAAAGGTAAGCTAAAAAATTCAACTCCCCTGATGTTGTAGGGCAATGGGTATTTATAGTAGCTGATGTAGATCAATAAATAATGATTTCATAGTTTATATGCAAGAATCCCTTCGAGTCGTAAATCTGGGTGCATGAGCTCATGGAGGATAGTCGAAAAGGTGGTGTGAACAAGAATGATATGTGTACTAGCTGTGATGTCGTAATAGGTACACGCTTTATGCTGAGAACAGTGGCATAGTACAGAAGTGAGTGTGCATTCGGTAGCTATGCTACAATAGTGGGCATACTAGTTTGTACTTTTTGATGTCCAGCACACTTTTTCAAGGTAGCAGGCTAGAGAGAAGCTTCTTATGCCTAGTGTTGGCTAGTTGCTTGTTGTCGAAGATTGCTAGGATAAAGCTAAAGATTACTAAGGACACAAATAAAGGGGACAAGATGTGTCGATTGTGTGATAATGAGATGGGCTGCATGAGGTCGGACTTAGGTGAGTTGAGATGGAGCCGAGCCTAATCAAATGAATTGGCTATATGGAAGTTTGAGTCGAGCCAGGCGGTTATTTCCTTGGAGTGTTTCTGAGTCATAGGACTTGTCCAGGGCTATGCTTAGAAGTGCTAGTTGACATGGATTATGATGCAGCTCAGGGGATAAGTCGTACATGACTTAAGGATGATGCAGCTCAGGGAATAAGTCGTACACGACTTAAGGATGATACAGCTCAGGGAATAAGTTGTACACGACTTAAGGAGGAAGGCTTAGGCCGTTCACGAGTTAAGGAAGCTTCGATTTTAAGTCTTAAGTCGTTCACGAGTCAATCAGGGGGGAAGGTCTTAAGCCGAAGGAGGAAGCTTCGGTTTTAGGCCGTTCAGAGGTTTTGGGTCGGCAACGACCTAAGAAAGAAGACTTAGGTCGGCAATGACCTAAAGGAATGTGACTGAAGGAAGATGAAGCGCATGAAGGCTAAGTCGCTACCGAGTTATCTTCAGTAGGTCGTACACGACCTATGATGAGTCGCTATGTGTACGTCATATAGTTGAGTCGTAAGTCGTATTTTCTTAAACCTAAGTGTTGATGAGTCGGTATTACTTTAAGTTGTGTGTCTTTAAGTCGTTTGTGATGTTGAGTCGTAATGCAGTTGAGCCGCTGTGTTGTATACATGTGTTGTGTTGTAGTTGAGTCGTGAGTCAGTTAGGTCGGCAACGACTTAAGAGGAGTTAAGTCGGCAACGACTTAAGGGTCAGATTGTGAAATGCTATAAATAGGGAGTGTGTTGTACATTTCGGTAGTTGTTGATTTTTGAATAAATTCTTATTGATTTCTGTGTGCTTTCATCTTAAATTAGTAGTTGAGTGTAATCTCCTATCTCCACTTTCGGTTAATCGAGTGCGCTCGATTCAACGATTGTTGAAGCCAATTCACGGTATCAAGTACGCTTGATCAACGTTTGAAGAATTGTAGATCTTCTTTCACGGTATCGTGCGCGATCAACGTGTCGAAGATAGCTAGAATTCGGTATCTTTGTGATCAACGAATTTGGGCATTTCAGTATCTTCAATCCACCGATTGCTAGTTTCATCGATCTATATCGTTTTGTTATTATCTGCTGCGTCAGTTTTTGGTATCAGAGCTAGACTTAGCCAATCATAGCTAAGCCGAGTCTTGGAGCCAAGAAGTTTGAAGTTGAAGTTGGTGTTTATCGTGTTCATCTTGAAGTTGCAACAAGTTAGAAGCTTTCGATCCATTTCATTTTGAATCAAAGTCCGAAAAGTGTTTAAATTTTTGGAGGAGAGTTTGAGGTGTTTGAGTGAAGGCCGAGCATAACTTTGTGTTAAGTTAGGATCGTGCATCACTTTGGTATCATTTGTTGAAGGTAGGCCGTGTATACTTGTGAGAAGTAGCCGTGCTTTGTTTGTTTGTGGGATTTGGAAAGTTGTGAAGTTTGAAGATTGTGTTGAATCAATCATGCCACTAAGGAGAGCTAATTGTCATCAAAATGTTGAAGCGTTGTATAGAAGAGAAGAAGCCGAGAAAATGGAACAACGAATTAATGAGAAATTTAATGAAGGCATTGGAAAGTTAGAGAAGTTGATGAATGATTTGAATCAAAATCAAAGGAGGAGATCACCAATCTCGAACCATGGAGGAAACAGAGTTTCGCCATCGGTTACGGAAGCGAGGAGAGTATCACCGCAATCTTTTAGAGAGAGAAGAGAAACATCAATTTCGTCAAGAAGAGATCACCATGACTATGGACATGAAGAGAGGAGAACTCCACGAGAATTTGAGAATGAACCATATCGAGAAGAAGAGAGACATAGTAGAAGAGACATGCGTGATCGAAGGGATGTTGATGGTCGAGATCGATATAGACGTACATTTGATTTTTATGAAGATGGTGATAGAGCTAGTTGTCATTATCGAGATCGAGACCAAGTGCGAAATGTATATCGGGATGTTGAAGATGATCGTCGATGGGAATCGGGTATGAAGATGAGTTCAAGGGTGGAATGGTAGCTGAAGAATTTCTTGATTGGTTGTCTAATGTTGAAGAAATTTTTGACTTTAAAGAAGTTCCTGAGCATAGAAAGGTGAAGTTAGTTGCTACTAGGTTGAGAGGGAGAGCTTTAGCATGGTGGCAGCAAACTAAACTTACACGGGAGAGAATGGAAAAGTCGAAGATTGAATCATGGGAGAAGATGAAGATGTTGATGAAGGCTACCTTCTTGCCTTACAATTATCAATCACTTATGTATCAGAGGTTGCAGAATCTGAGGCAAGGGACGAAGACTGTTAATGATTATGCTGATGAATTTTATCAACTGATTGCTCGAAATGACATTATGGAGACAGAGGAACAACTGACTGCTAGATTTATTGGAGGGTTGAGGTTACAGATTCAAGATATGGTGAATATGTTTGATCCTAGATCTATAGCAGAAGCACATCAGAAAGCGTTGGCTTGGGAGAAGCAGGGAAGGCGTGGAGGTGGTGTGTTTACTAATTCCAACAATCAAGTGAAGGGTGTTAGTGGAAGCTCTAATGTTCCTAAATCTATCAGTAAACCAGTTGTGAATGAAGTTGCGAAGACGAAGGTCAACAACAGTTTCAAGTGTTACAATTGCCAGGAAGTGGGTCACAAGAGTAATGAATGTCCGAAGCCGAAGAAACGAACTATGATTGCTGAAGTTGAAGGTGAGGATGTTGGTGAAGGTTATTCTAGTCCAGTAGAGGAGGATGAACAGGATATTGCGTCAGGAGATGAAGGATGTAATCTAATGATGTGGAGGTCTTGTTTAATACCGAAGCAAGAAGAAGAAGCTAGTTGGTTGAGGAGTAACATCTTTCAGTCAACATGCACTATTCTGGGAAAGGTTTGTAAATTTGTGATTGACGCTGGAAGTTGTGACAATATTATTTTTACTGAAGCTGTGAGAAATATGAAGTTGAAGATGGAGAAACATCCTAATCCTTACAAGTTAGCGTGGCTGAGAAAAGGAGGAGAGGTGAAGGTGGACAGGCGAATTCGAGTTCCATTTTCTATTGGGAAGAAATATAAAGACGAGATCTAGTGTGATGTGGTTGAGATGGATGTTTGTCACTTGCTTTTGGGAAGACCATGGCAGTATGATCGAGCAGTGCAGCATGACGGTCGGACCAATAGCTACAGCTTTATGTTTGAAGGTGTTAAGATTATTTTAGTTCCAAAGAAGAGACAGCAGGAAGAGAGTAAATCTGAAGAGATTGAGGAGCTAAAGACTTTATTGACTTTGAAGGAATTCATTGAAGAAGTAGAGGAGAGTCCAGAGGTATTTTTGTTGATTGGACATGAAGCCACTGAATCTGTAGAAGTTCCAGAGGAAGTAAAACCGGTATTGGAAGAATTCAGAGATGTGTTTTCTGAAGAATTACCAACGGAGTTACCACCGTTGAGGGATATTCAACATCAGATTGATCTTGTGCCAGGGGCAGTATTACCACACAGGTCACATTATAGGATGAGTCCTAAGGAGCATGAAGAACTGAGAAGGCAGGTGGAAGAGTTGTTAGAACAGGGGCGTGTTCAGGCGAGCTTGAGTCCTTGTGCAGTGCCAGCCTTATTGGTGCCAAAGAAGGATGGTTCGTGGAGAATGTGTACGGATAGTCGGGCTTTGAACAAGATCACTGTGAGATACAGATTTCCTATGCCGAGGTTTGATGATTTGATTGACAAGTTGAGTGGAGCTGTTGTGTTCTCAAAGATTGACTTGAAGAGTGGATACCATCAAATTCGTATTAGACCGGGCGATGAATGGAAGACTGCTTTCAAAACCAGGGAAGGTTTATACGAATGGTTGGTCATGCCGTTTGGTTTATCGAATGCACCGAGTACTTTTATGAGAGTGATGAACCAGATTTTCAGATCATACATTGGAAAATTCATGGTTGTTTACTTTGATGATATTTTGATTTATAGTGGGGGTATGGAAAAGCATGTCCAGCATTTGCGTGAAGTACTGTTGATTCTACGGCAGGAGAAATTCTATGCAGCAGCAAAGAAGTGTGTGTTTATGACGGACAGTGTTTTATTTCTGGGATATGTTCTATCGAAAGAAGGAATTCAAGTGGATGAAAATAAAGTAGAAGCTGTCAGGAGTTGGCCACAACCCAAAACAATTACTGAAGTGAGAAGTTTCCATGGATTGGTATCTTTCTATCGAAGGTTCATTCCACATTTTAGCAGTGAAATGGCGCCAATAACCGATTGCATGAAAGGAAAGAAGTTTGAGTGGTCAAAGGAAGCAAGGGTTGCTTTTGAGAAGATCAAAACACTATTGACGACAGCACCAATTCTAGTTTTACCGGATTTTCAGTTGTTATTTGAGTTACATACTGATGCGTCGAAGGTTGGGATTGGAGGAGTATTGAGTCAGAGTGGAAGACCAGTTGCTTATTTCAGTGAGAAGTTATCTGGAGCTAAGTTAAGATATAGCACTTATGATGTTGAGTTTTATGCAATTGTTCAAGCAGTGAAGCATTGGAGACACTATCTGTTTTAGAAGGAGTTTATTCTCTATACTGATCATGAAGATTTGAAGCATTTGCAGGGGCAGGACAAGATTTCAGAAAGGCATGCATCATGGATAGCCTATCTGAAACAATTTACGTTTGTTGTGAAACATAAATCGGGAATTACGAATCGTGTAGCAGATGCATTGAGCAGAAGGAATCACTTGTTGACTACAATGAAGGTTGAGGTGACAGGTTTTGAATTATTGCCAGAACTGATGAAAGAAGGTCCTTACTTTATGAAATTTGTTGAGAAAGTCAAGTATGGGAGTACTGATGAATTTGTATTGGTAGATGGATTCTTATTCAAAGGAAATCAATTATGTGTACCAAATTGCAGCTTGAGAATGAAAATTGTGAAAGAGTTGCATGAAGAAGGACATGTGGGTAGAGATCGAACATTGCAATTAATTTCGCAATCTTATTTTTGGCCGTCGATGAGAAAAGAGGTTGAAAGGTTTGTGCGTAGATGTCATGTTTGTCAGGTTTCGAAAGGGACAGCTACAAATGCGGGATTGTATATGCCATTACCTGTTCCTACAAAACCATGGGTAGACATTAGCATGGATTTCGTGTTGGGATTGCCGAGAACTCAAAGGGGGAATGACTCTATATATGTTGTGGTGGATCGTTTCTCGAAGATGGTACATTTTATTGCGTGTAAGAAGACGGCGGATGCTGTTCATGTCGCTCAGTTATTTTTGAAGGAGATCTGTCGACTTCATGGATTGCCAGAATCTATTGTGTCAGATAGGGACACTCGTTTTCTGAGTCACTTTTGGTTAAGTTTGTGGAAGACGATTGGAACGAAGCTGAAATTTAGTAGCGCTTATCGTCCGTAAACAGACGGACAGACCGAAGTTGTTAACAGATCATTGGGAAATTTGTTGCGATGTCTTGTGAAGGATAATCTGAAGAGTTGAGACATGAAGTTATGCCAAGCAGAGTTTGCACATAATCGTACAGTTAATAGAAGCACAGGTTACAGTCCATTTCGGATTGTATATTCAAATCTGCCCAGGGGACCGTTGGATTTAGCGGTAGTGCCACAACCAAAGGGGACGGTTAAACGAGCTGTAGACTTTGTTGATGGGTTGACGGAATGTCATAAAATCGTTCAGGAACGATTGGAGAAGTCGAATGAGAAATATAAGAGATTTGCAGATTTGAAACGACGAAGTATTGAATTTAACGAAGGTGATTTGGTTTACGCTGTGTTAACCGAGGATCGTTTTCCAATAGGTGCTTATAACAAGTTGAAAGCCAGAAAAATTGGTCCTGTAGAAGTTGTGAAACGAATCAATGAAAATGCTTATAAGTTGAAGCTGCCGAAGGATGTGTACACTTCTGACGTGTTCAATGTTAAGCATCTTGTACCATATTATGGAGATGGACAATCCGATGTTGGAGAATTTACAAATTCGAGGACGAATTTTTCTCAACCTGGGGAGGATGATGCAGCTCGGGGGATAAGTCGTACACGACTTAAGGATGATGCAGCTCAGGGGATAAGTCGTACACGACTTAAGGATGATGCAGCTCGAGGGATAAGTCGTACACGACTTAAGGATGATACAGCTCAGGGAATAAGTTGTACACGACTTAAGGAGGAAGGCTTAGGCCGTTCATGAGTTAAGGAAGCTTCGATTTTAAGTCTTAAGTCGTTCACGAGTCAATCAGGGGGGGAAGGTCTTAAGCCGAAGGAGGAAGCTTCGGTTTTAGGTCGTTCAGAGGTTTTGGGTCGGCAACGACCTAAGAAAGAAGACTTAGGTCGGCAATGACCTAAAGGAATGTGACTGAAGGAAGATGAAGCGCATGAAGGCTAAGTCGCTACCGGGTTATCTTCAGTAGGTCGTACACGACCTATGATGAGTCCCTATGTGTACGTCATATAGTTGAGTCGTAAGTCGTATTTTCTTAAACCTAAGTGTTGATGAGTCGGTATTACTTTAAGTCGTGCGTCTTTAAGTCGTTTGTGATGTTGAGTCGTAATGTCGTTGAGCCGCTGTGTTGTATACATGTGTTGTGTTGTAGTTGAGTCGTGAGTCAGTTAGGTCGGCAACGACTTAAGAGGAGTTAGGTCGGCAACGACTTAAGGGTTAGATTGTGAAATGCTATAAATAGGGAGTGTGTTGTACATTTCGGTAGTTGTTGATTTTTGAATAAATTCTTGTTGATTGCTGTGTGCTTTCATCTTAAATTGGTAGTTGAGTGTAATCTCCTATCTCCACTTTCGGTTAATCGAGTGCGCTCGATTCAACGATTGTTGAAGCCAATTCACGGTATCAAGTGCGCTTGATCAATGTTTGAAGAATTGTAGATCTTCTTTCACGGTATCGTGCGCGATCAACGTGTCGAAGATAGCTAGAATTCGGTATCTTTGTGAGCAACGAATTTGGGCATTTCAGTATCTTCAATCCACCGATTGCTAGTTTCATCGATCTATATCGTTTTGTTATTATCTGCCGCGTCAGATTAGGTTGGGATTGGAGGGGTTAGCCGGCTTGTCTTTGACGACTTGAGTCTTATTATTTAGATCGATCTGGGTGGGCTAGGCTTAAAATCCTTGACCAGCCCATTATTGATGTTCACTTGCTTGCATACTAGGTTTGCTTAGACTAGGCTAGACTTATGATTGCTGGCCGACAAAACTTTTATTTATGAGAAAATTAAGCAGCATAAATCATCCTAACCTATGCAGTGTTACCCTCATTACTAAACAGTCTGCTTTCAAAACTCGTCAATAAATTGAGCATCCACAAAAGCTGAATTGGGCAGTGCATAAATAAAGTTCACTGTAGGCTTATATATTTTAAGTACATTGTGTTTCTTATAACATGTACTATAAATTTGACACCTAAAATAACACAAAAAATCACTATCTTAACTATAAAAAAATATTAAAAAACTAACACCTAACGTAAGTCTTTGTGGTATAGATGTAGGAAATGCCAATCTATTATGACAATCAAATAAAACCAAGAAATGTCAATACTACTTTAATATGGAAACTTATTTGCTAAATTTATGTTATATTGAATGTAGAAATCAGTAAATTATAATGCATATAAAAATCCTATCTTAGCTACTACTACCAAGTACATACTAATGTCTTGTACATTGTGCACATACTTTTGAAGTGCAAAAAAACCTTTTGTGGGAATGGATATGTAAATTTAGATGCGTTGACAATGTGAATGTTCCAAACATTAATATACCACATGAATTAATATATTTTGTGATTATAAGAAATTAATGAAAAAGTGTCAGATGTTCTTACATTTGTTTGTTAATTTGCCTATATATATATATATATCTGTGTGTGTGTGTGTGTATATCACATACCAACGTGAAAAACAAAAATGAATTTTTCAAAATAGTTTTTATTCTATCTTTGACACTACCTTATGCTTCTTCCTTAAATTTTCAATGAACTACTCCTGTTTTATGTACTTTTTCATGCAGACATAATATTGCTATTTTTATGTCTCGTGATGACCATGAAACTAAGAAAAACTAATTCTCTTTTCAAAATGTACACGTAGTAAATACATTTGAAATATTTGATCTCCTTTTTGCAATAGTATAACAACTATAACAATCAAATAAGCACGTTAAAATGGAAATTGATATGATTTATTGGTTTGTTGCTGAAACAATATCTTCTAAAGTAGTTCCATTGAAGAAAGATTCTCTTTTATTTGCCTAATTAGTTTAGTGGAATGAATATGATGATATAATTGCTTTAATGCTGTAATAGCATGTTGTTAGTATTCCATATTACTTATCTACATATGTCAAAATGTGAAATAATCTGGTGAAACATAAAGGAAACAAAAAAGCATTGTAAAAGAGATATTTCTTCACCAAAGCTGAGCATTAAATCTCACAAAAAAGAGTGAAAAAAGAAGGACAAATCTTTATCTCAGTTCAAATTTTCGGCAGTGGCCACGGTAAACATTAAGTGGCATTGCAATATTTTCTTTGAATGAATTCATATTTGCACGCTTGTATGTAGTATATGTCACTACTTTACATATGCTCAATTATCAGGATATTTCAATTTACTAAATATTTTAAATTGAACCATCATAAATTATCATATCGGGCATTTAATCTATAACTATTCCACAATTATAATAGTGAACCAATAAAGATATGGGTAGATAGTTCTCATTGTTTATGTAAGCATTTCGAAATGAATCTGAATCTTAAACGGTATAATTTTGCATCTCATTAGAAAAAGATGAAACTTTATACTTTTCATTTTGCGAAGTAAGAAGTACGCTGAAATAAAAGCAAATTTTCTTTAAAAAAATAAGATTTCAAGTGAAAGACACTAAATAAAGAAATTATAATAGTATGCAACGTAGCAGTGCTTGATTGATTATCCTGGAAAATTTGTTATAGAGCATAAAAGTATTTCATGTTGAATGTGTATTTTGAGCATATTTAGGTGAACTATTTTTTTTACCATGCCAATGACCATTGTCCTATGTGGCAAGACATCTAGCCTCAATGTTGTTAGAGGTCTTAAGTTAGAACTCTAAGCACTCTAACCAATTAAAAAAGGGTCATTGCTATACATCTACTAATTTTAACATTTTGTTTAGGCTACACATTAGATGATAAAGTGATAATTGTTAGTTAAAATATGTGATTGTTATTGTATTAGGCAACATATATTTTATTCACAAAACAAATCAAGGTGTGGTATAATTAGCACAAAGTTAGATCCCTATTTCTTATTTAATGTTTATTAATCTCAAGGAACTTCATATACCATAAACCTATAGTACAAACATATAATTATTTATGTAAGAAATCTACTTATAGCATGAAATGTTCCGTCTAAAATTGAATTAGTATTAATAAGAATTAAAAGAATCACTTCGTAATATTAAATAATCTGCAATCAATAGTTTTCTGTTAGGACCCCATTGATATTCTCAACCTCTAGTATTGCCAAAATTATCAATCAAATATATTAGTTGGTAAATAGTCAAAATATAAATTTGTTATCGTATTTGTTAGAAAAGAATTGAAAAGTACTAAATCCATTGTAAATTTGGAGGAAACATGTCAATCAAAACTTTTATAAATTTAAGCTTGCTAATTGAAAATAATCTATCAACCAAAGCTTGTGTTTGTTCTTATTATCTTGCACAGTTTTTGTATCATAATAATATATTCTAACATTCTTCTTTTGATGGGTAGACATATAAAAATAGAAATCAGATAAATACAATAATTTTTTCCAAATGCAAACACATATAAAGTATGATTCCATGGTTAAATCTTGTTAAGTAAAAAGGAAAGAAATAATTTTAAATAAAGCACGAAATAAAATAAAATTTTAAACGTTAACTAAATCTAGATGTACCCATTATCAACATCAAAAACCACATAGGCTATGGATGTATATTGAAATTGAAGGAGGTGGAGCTTTTGAAATTAAGTTGAATTTTAGAATCTAAAACAGAAGTCGAGTGTAAGTTCAGATCGAGCTTTTTCATATTTGGTGATGTGATTTCACTATGAAAATTGGGTGTATTTACCTGAATTTATGGATGAATGGAAAGAGGCATTTCATTATTATCGCTAAAAATAAGAAAATTAGCGACGACCTAGAATTTTTGGATATTTGAAATTGGAGTATTTAATTGATTTTAAATATTTGAAATAGTTTAACTTGAATCTCAAATATCACTGTTTATTTGGCATTTAATTTATTGAATTTAATAATTGAAAATTGGTTAAAATAGTGAATCTTAGTTTTTAAGCTACTTAAAAATATTTCAAGGGCGTGGAAAATTTATATTTATAACACTGGAGATAATAGAAGTTTTAAACTTGAGTTTAAAAGTGTTTTGTTCGGTTTTAATATATCGTTTAAATTGATATTTAAAAATAGCCTTTCGAGGCACAGTCTAGGATTTCGACGAAACCAGTCCCATTGGATCCTTAAAAGTGTATTTTGTCGGATTTCAAAATTCGTAGTGTTTGGAGTTGTTGTGTGATCGTACGATATATAAACGCGCTGAATTTTATATTGGAAATTCAATATAATAACTGAGTCCAAAAAGCTATCTTCTCCATACGACCGAATTAGGGCTCGAAACCTTTTCCATTGCGTTCGTAATAAGGGTATAATATTATAAATGCCTGGTGGCACGCCTCGATATGATGTAAAAATCTTAAGCTTCGAATTGAAGTCGATTTAAATTTGAATTTAAATTTAAATATAAATAATATAGTTGCATTGAAATACTATAGCAACCTATGCAGACACGCAAGGCAATATAGGACACGTGCTCTCCCTGAAGACATGTGTTAAAATTTAAAAATTAAAAGCCTTATCTTCCTCCATTTGTCAAGCACGCAAAAAAATTTTATATAAAAAATCGAAACAGAAACATAGATGGCCGAGGAATAGTATCGTTCGATGGAAGTCGAAACCTTTCTTCTTACTTCATTTTTAATCAGTTTCGTCCTCTCAAAAATATGGCGGTTGAACTCGAAACCGTAACTCGTTCAATCGAGGCTAAAGAAAATGAGAAAAATGGAACCGAGTTTCTCAATTCTAATTCGAACCCAATTCGATTGGAAGTAGGGTATGGCCTCATCTTACGGCATCGCGATTTCAGTTCTAGCATCAAGCAAGCACGGCAAGGGTTTTATCTGGTTGGAGTTGCGATCGAGATAGCTCGAACTCGAGCACTGGAAGGAGGGCGGTGAGATGATGGGGTGGTTGCGAGGGCAGAGAGGGTTGGCGGTGTGTCAGATCGATGGAGGGGAAGGTATCTAAGGTATATTCAATTTATTCTTTTCAATTTAAATTTGATAATATCCATAAAAAAAATGTTATAGTAAAGTAGATTTCAATTTTTTTTGTTTTTATAGTGAAGAAGAATTTTTAATTTGTATATATGTATATATATATACAAATTAAGGAGAAGTTAATTCAACATCACTTAAGGTGGTTTGGACATCTCCAACGAAGACCGCCCTAGGCACCTGTGTGCATTGGAATTATAGGCCACATCGTTTGCTCAAAGAGAGATAGAGGTCGACCATGGTTGACATGCAAGGAAGTAGTTAAAAGGGACATGAAGGGTTGGAATATATCCGAAGAGCTGGTAACCGATAGGAGCGCGTGGAAGTTAGCGATCCGTGTACCAGAACAACGAGAACCGATAGGATTAAAAAAAGAGCCTAAGACGTAGCGTTTGGTCTTTGATCATTTTTTTAGTTTTTTAATTTTTTAATTTTCTAATTTTTTAATTTTTCAACATTTGTATTTTTATCTTTATTTTTATTTTTACTTAGTCACTATTATTACTAATTTACTTATTTGACTTTATTTTATTATTGTTATTGTGATTTTTATAACCTTTAAATTATTTTTGTCACTTAGTTTCGGGTTCCATCTCTAACCGACCCCAACTTGTTTGGGAAAAATGGCTTTGTTGTTGTTGTTGTATATATGTATATATCTACATGTAGAAAAATTTATTTACAGTGAGGTTTAAAATAAAGATCTGTTTTAAAAAATTTAACAGTAAGATAAAAGTTTATGTTCACAGTAAGGAAATTCTGTTGTTACTTACAAGAAAGTACAGTATAAATATAAGTATATCTATATAAACACACATATTTTATTTTATATCGAAAAAACAAATATATATATATATGATCCTGGAAATATATGAATTTTTTTTAAATCTATAACTTATTTTTATAAGTTTATATGTAGCTTCAAAAGAAATATATATACACATAACATATTTTAATTTAGTAGTTTATTTTCAAATAAGGTATTAAGGTTATTTATTTGTTTAATTAGCTCATTTAATTATTTTTAGTTACTAAAAGATTTTTAAATGGAAAATTAATTTAAAATTTAAGTATTAATTTAAATTATTAATTAATAAATTTTTAGTTTAAAACCAAATCTATTAGTTTAAATTAAATAAATAAGTGGTAATTAATTGTTCGATAAATTCAAATATTAATAAACCGTATGGTGTTTATACAAGGTCAAAAATCGTGAAGAAAACAAGTCGAGATGGGAATGGATTGCAAATAAAAATAAGGTTATTCAATCTCACTCATTTGGATTACCCTTTAAATTTAAATAGTTAAATTTAAATTATTGGATTGATTGCTTGAATTGATAATCTATTATCATCTTGGATGTGATATGTTATATATAGTGTATATGTATATATAATGGAGTGATTGATTTCCCGCATTGTATAGTGGATGAGACCCTATGCGCCCCACATAAAAGCGGATGACCCTTATACCACGATATCCCCCTCGAAGTGGGATTGGCATTTTATATTGTGCTAACATTTGTGGATGTAGGGAAATAGGTTGGAGGGATCCAACTAGATTCCCCAAAATGTTTAATTTATTTTATATTCAGTAATGTGATTTATATGATAGTCTATGATGATTACATTGATTATATTGGGAATTGAAATTATTGAATGTTATGGCTTGGTTGAATATGTATTGGTATTTCAAGAAAATGAAAAATACATAATGTTTGGATTTTTAAAGGGAATAAAAAAGGAAATTTCTAAGTAAAATATTATAGTGAATTTGGGTAAATTAAAGATTGAATTTGGAAAAGTATAAAAGTTTGATTTTTAAATTCTATTAAATAAATTCTGAGTATGGAAATGAAGATAGAGATTTTAAATAAATGAAAATAAAAGAGCTTTGGAGACTTAAGTGATATTGTCCAAAAATTTAAAGGATATTATTTTCAAAATTTAAGATTTAAATGTTTGGGAAGAAGTAAAAGGGTTGAATTTTGAATGAGGTATGAAGTGGATATTTCAGTTTAAAAATAAGATTTCAAATCATAAATATAGAAGTAAATATGGAATTAATGGGTTTTAAAACAAATTTGGGTAAGTAAAGGAATTTATTTTAAAATGGAGTCAGCTTTGAAAATCGATTTGAAAACTGATTAAGTGTTTGAAACTAGGATTAAAGGAGAATGAGATTATGGAATTTGTAAACTGGGTTTATAAATAAAGTAAAATATTTATCGGCGGATATTGAAAGTATAAATCCACAGTGGGGAATTTATAAAGGAATGTGAAATTTGTTTTAAAAATAAGTAGTGGTTTTATTTTTAAAGGTATGGGAAAGAAATTTACGGGTCGAGACGTAAATTAAATTGGGATAAATCAAGAAGGATTTATAAATGATTAGACGGTTATATTGAAATGGAAAGTGAAATTTCATGAAAAGCCAAGTATGTTTTCAAAGTAGATTTTTAAGTGTAAGTTAAAAGTTTTAAAGTTGTTTAAAAGAATGCTTTAGAGGAATTTATTATTTAATTATTCTAAGATTCTAAAGTAAGTATATATTAATTTAGTTATAGTAGTAATTATTTTAAAGGTTTAACTAGTATTATGATTTAAAAGATAATTGTTTAATATTTAAACCTTATAGAATAACTTTTTTTTAAATTAGTTTTGGCTTAAGTTTTACATGAGAAATTATTATAAAATTTCATAACTTGTATTTTAAATAAAGGGTTTTAAGTAGTTTTATTTTAAGTATTTTAAAGTATATATTTTTGGATGAAATGATTTAAATTATATTAAGTCTAAAGTATTAGGACTTGGTGGTTTTCAGTGGAAATAAAACAATTGGGTGGAAATTTATTTGCGCGAGAGAAAAGCGATTTGAAAACTATTTTCAAAGTGTTGAAGTGTAGAAAAATATCCTGCGAAGATATTTTGAAATAAATAATTTTGGGAAATTATTAAGCCCTGATGGTTGTTTATGGATGTTATGTAATAGTTAAATAATTGGCTATCAATATTGGCCAATGCGTTGATCGTTTCGAAGAGGCCGGGATCGGGATTAATTTTTCGAAAACCACTTCGATCCGGTTTGAATGTTTTCGTGAGGAAGACAAGAGCTTAGAGTCGAAGATGGAGCAGTGAAGTGCAATGGCTAATCGCTACTAATCTTGAGGGTGATTCCAAAATGGATGTAATAGGAGTAGTACCTTCGTCCATTCGGACCAGGAATAGACTTGTATGGACGAATGCTATCAAAACATCGTCAGGGGGATGATGAGCATTCTAAGTGTATGTGTGCTAAAAAGATAACACATAGCATCGAGCCACATCAATGGGGAATGGCTAAAATAGGGGAGGTGCAGCAAGGCTAAGTGGCTAGCAACCAATTAGGGTAAGGTCATCCCTATATAGATGTCCCTTTTTATTCGACTGTATGGGCGGTTGCTGATCCCAACCGTGGGGTGATCTTATTCAGACTATCCAGTAAGGAGTAGCTCTGGTCTTGTGTTGCAGGGGATCAGAGGGGATCCTCGATACGCTGATCTTGACCAGGTACTGTGACAGGCGATACCCCAATAGCCCTGCCATTGTATGGAATACAATCTCTAATAAGCGCCTGTACGGTTTTGATTACGCCCAACTATTGAAGGAACGTGAGATGCAAGCATTTCAGCTAGATTCTATTTTACTTTTTATAGACACTATTATAATATCAGACGAATTTGATAAAAATGTTATGGTTATCGTAAGGTAAAAACCCGACATGTTTATTTGTGGCGTGGTCTTACGAGATACCTTTGAATTCAAAGGATTTTGAAAACTTTAATAATCAAATTGGGTGTGTTTTCTCACTCTGGTTTTCGAGACTGACTTGGGTGTTATTTCACTATAATGCTCGGGTCGGATCGAGTATTATAGAATACGGGATGGGATGCTATGGAGCTCAGGAGACGAGCTGGATGGCGATACGTATCACGTATTTGATGAATATTCCGCTGTGTATGATTAACTACATAATCAGTTTTGTAAGGACGGGTATGATAACTATCCAGTTGTGTGCTATGAAATTTGTTGTACTCTTATGATGTAATGCATAAATAGATATAGTTCTTTTTGTTTAAAGATTAGTCGTTTATCTATATATATTGTTCCACTTCGATTGTGAGATTCTGATATTGTTTTCTATTTCTTCTTCTACCTCTTTCTTCTTTAACCCTAACGGTCTGTTTTTTCGACATTCGATTATTCAGCATTTAATACAATGAACGTATTGATGTCGATTTTTGGGCGTTGAAAAATCGGGTCGTTACATTTGGTATCAGAGCTGAAGGTTAAGCAAGAACCTTGGCTCTGATGGGGATTGCTTATTAGAAATAGAGTCCATAGTACTCTAGAATGAGTTTGAGTGTATTAATAGATATGAGTGCGTATTTTTTAGTGAATATAAAAATTGTTTTATATCGTGTTGACTTATCGGTTGAGTGTTTATGAATTCTGGTCGGTACAGTCTGGACAACTGTATCGATAGGGATTTCTAAACTCTTAAACAAGGCAAAGTGATACAGTATTGTTTTAAAAAAAATGGATAAATGAAATAATTTTGCCCAAATTACTTTTATATGTTAAAAACGAAATAATTTTTGTAAATTGTTATAGTACATGGTTGCTTGGTTGTTAGGAAATGATAATATTAAATTATTATCATTATTGTATAGAAATTGAATAAGAAATTGAAAATCATAACTAAAAGCTAAGAAATAAATTCATATACAAATGGGATTTGTAAATGTGAATTGTAAATGTGATTTATAATTTGAAATAGAATTCCAGACAAATATTTGAAAATATATTGAAAGGATTGAAATTTTGAAATTTGGGAAATTTAAATTCCTTTGAGTTTGAAAATAATTTTCAAGGGTTTTGGAGAAATAATAGTGAAATTATTTGGGAAATATTTTTGAATTGGATATGAAATCTGGTGAGATTGGAATCAAAAATATTTAAAATGTTTTTGTGACGTCCTACTCCAAGACCCACATTAGCAAAGAGTATTGTTAGATAATACCGTCTGCTAATACGGAGAATAGAGCTGGATAGGAGCGACCATCTATAGCCTTTCTTTAACTATCTATTGAATACATCGACAATTTTCATACCAAGCAGATGGACATATCCAATAAATACCTAATGTAAAGCCACATGTGGCTAAGGATCTATCAGAACATAATATAATAACTCAAATGTAATACAGGTCACAGAACAGTAGATCATCACATACACATATACAGTTTCATAGCAGAGTATACAAACTAATACATGTCAAGTGTATAGCAAACCACAATAAACCGGCGAATCCAAAAGAATACATATCAGAGTTACAACTGAAAAGGACTACACAAAAAGCTATAACAAAAAGGAGCTAGCTGAATGTCCATGTAGAAGCAAAATAGGTAAGTCCAAATGTACCTAATCTGAAACATCACGATCTGACCCGAGTATAAATACACGGGTCAGTCTAGGCAAACAAATCAGTTAGATAAACCGAACAATAATGAACCTGCAAGGTCACAAAATAAATATCCCTAAAAGAGATAACACAATCATCTAAAAAAGATGAATCATAACAAGACAAGCCTCATCTCATTGGCAACTCAAATAAATAAAGGATATGAATATCCCAAACAAGCCAAAAAGGCAAATAACTAATACCAATGAAGGTAACACAAGTTCCGTAAGGTAACCGCTATATATCGTGTGGCTCAAAAAGACCAACACCGAAGGGCGATGCCTAGAGAATATATATATCGATGAAACAACAGAAAATTGCACCTGCTCAGTACTGTATAAACAAGGATCCGTTAGCCCGAAGGCTACAAACCCAAATATCTCTCGAGCGGTACAGAAAGACCAACTCCAAAAGCGATACTATAGAGCAACAAACCCGAAGGCACAAACCCGAAGGTACAAACCCAAAGGCAACATACCCGAAGGCAACAAACCCCGAAGGCTCAAACCCGAATGCAATAAACCCCCAACGCAACAAACTGTAGTGGCGAAAGTCCGAAGGCCCAGTTCTAGACACCACTAACTGGCAAAATGTGTCACAACTCTCGAAAAGGAACCCGAGAAGTGTTAACGTGAGTCCCATAACCACCCGTTCGCACTAAACGGTTTACTATCTGTTAGTCAATTTCACACTCAAAGCAGTCCAAAGTTTACCTCATCTCATCGGTAAACCAGACCCAAAGGTCAAAACGTTCAAACGAATAGATTGGGAATTAATTGAAAAGATGAACGCACGTGTTCATAGCACGCGTTATATCTAATCATTTAATTCTCGCTCGGAGTGTGAAATTGTGTGTGTGTTTTGAATAGAATTTATAAATTGGGAAGCGAGCTTTTAATACGATTTAAAAGATCATTTAATAAAAACCCGTGGATGAAATCAAAAAGGAATCATCAAGGTCAAATATGCATAAATAACTAATTGGAATCAACACGCATCGATTAAATTTGGAAAACCAAGCAAAATAGGCAAATTGGCAAAAGATAGCAAATCCAGACGTCTGAAGTATATGGTTCAGACGTCTGAATCTGGAAAATTAAAAGTTTTCTAGAATCCTATTCAGACATCTGAACAATACCTTCCAGACATCTGAAATTGGCATTTTAAGCCTATTTCCTTTCTGGTTGCACTCGAACCAATTCAGACATCTGGAACTTTGATTCAGACGTCTGAATACTATGGAATAAAATTTCCCAGTATAATATTCAGACATCTGAAAATGAGGATTCAGACGTCTGAAACCTGTTTCTCAGGTATTTCCTGAACCTAGGCTATTGATGGCCAAAACAAATCGAAGACGATCGGATGAGCGATGATTATGGGGGCTTACGTCAAACGACCACCCAACCTTAACGACTCACCCAAACACTCGAAATAACATAAATATCAACATCAACCATATAAGGATTTCATAGATTTGGCTTCAAAAATCATAAATTGGCAATTTCACCGAATCAATCCAAATCGAAAGCAAATGAGCATGTAAATATGTTAGGAATTCATTCCTAACAATCCAAGATAGTTGTAGACATAGATGTGAGATAAAAATCTCACCTTTAAACCCAAAACAACGGATGAGAAGCTCAAATGCAAAGAAAAGACCAACAACTCACCACTTCAACTCTACAAGCTTCAATCTAGGATCAAAACAAGTTTTTCCCAAATTTAGGTTTAGGAAACTTCCTAAAATTGGAGGAAGAAAGAGTTGGAGAAGATGAAGAGGAGGCTTAGCAATAGCTTCTCTTTGATTTAGGAGCAAGAATTCGAGTTTGCAAATGGAACAAGGGATTGAGTTTCTAATTCTTCTTCCTTTCCCCCATTTTCAGTTGACCTAGAGTTTAAGAAATGAAAATGAGTGAATGGAGAAGAGATGGGTTGAATTAAGGTATTGAGTTAAGCTAATGGGCTGAACCCAAACCCAAAACCCAAATAGAAAAAGTAGCAAAATTCTACTTACTCCAAACATAACGAAGCTTATACTCAAAAAGATCGCAAACGCCATTTTGGACTCAATGGAGGTGGTTTCGAGCTCCAATTTGGCAGTCTGCAAAAAGTAACATTTTGGACCTAAATCCGACTTATGACGCTATATTTAAAGTAAACATTTAAATATATAATCGTTAAATATGCGGGTTGTTACAGATCTCCCATCCTAACAAAATCGCATCCACGCAATTTCTAGAGATGATATTTGCAACAACTACATACTTACATCATCTAAAAAGAAAAGGAAATGAGCTTGAGATGAAGAGATATTCTCACCGTTGCCAAGAAAAGATAGAAAACCCGGATAGGATCGCTCGATAAACTCTCTGGTTTCCCAAGTACAGTCATTGGGATTAGCGGACCATTGAACTTTAATGAGCGGCACGTCCTTGTTTCGAAGGTGTCTCACCTCCGAGGCAAGTACGCGAATAGGCTGTTGTACAATAGATAAGTCTGGTGAGATCTCAAGCTCTTGCAAATCAGGAGAATCGATAACAGAGTCCGACTCTCGAAGACACTTCCAAAGTTGAGAGATGTGAAAAACGTCATGAATGCCAGATAAATGAGCAATAAGTGAAACTCTATAAGCCACAGGGCCAATACGTTCAGTTAGAAAATGGTCCTATAAAGCGAGGAGCCAATTTCCCAGTCGTACTGAAACGCATAACCCCTTTCAGAGGAGAAACACGAATAAAGGCGAGATCACCAATCGAGAATTCGAAAGGCTTCCTAAGGTTGCCCGCGTAGGATTTCTGGCGGCTCTGTGCCTCTTTCATTCTCAAGCGAATAAGATCAATCTACTCGGAAGAATCACGAACAAAATCTGGGCCAAGAATAAGCTTCTCCCCAGATTCCTACCAACAAGAAGGTGATCGACATGGCCTTCCATATAAAGCTTTGAAAGGAGCCATACCGATACTAGACCGAAAACTATTATTGTAGGAGAAAGGTAGGTGATCCTCCCAACTACCGCCGAAATCAAGAATACAAATACGAAGAAGATCTTCCAAGATACGATTCACCCGTTCAGTCTATCCATCAGACTATGTATGATAAGCTGTGCTAAAATTAAGCTTTGTACCCAAAGCTTGCTGAAGACTCTGCCAAAAAATGACTCGGGAATAAGGGACACGGTCACTCACAATTGAACTAGGAACACCGTGAAGTCTCACGATTTCTGTAACGACCCAACTTCCTATCTCCAGGAAATTTGCATCGCTAATAAGAAAGAAAGGGATAGAGAATAGAAAGAAAGAGAAGAAAGAAGAAGAAACACTTCAGAATCTAAACAGCGGAACGAATAAATTATATTAATAAACATAAAATATTTACATAGTTTACAACCACTATCAGAGTACACAGATATACAACTCATACTAGACAGTTATAAACACCTGTCTAGTATTTACAACATAATACAACATCACAAATAACTCAGAGATACCAAACACAGCGGCCTACTATATATATATATCTACACGCAGAAGCCTCCTGCTCCATTGCTCCTCCACAATTCGTCAAAGCTAACTCGAATCCTAACCTGAATCCCATGGCTACTCGTAAAAATTTGAGTACCCAAGAGTTTATGAAAAACAAAAATAAACTCCGGGTCAGACATGGGTCTGGTGTGAGTAACATGTTAAAGTTGCTTAACTTTGAAAAACCTTTAAAAGAAAGGTATCACGTAAGACTTCCCACACATAAACATGGAAAAGTTTTTACCTTACGCTAACCACAACATTTAATAGGAAATCCGATGATATTATAATAGTGTCTAGGGTTTTCAAATAAATAAGAAATAGCCGAAATTGTTACATTTATTAAATTCCAGCTACTAGCCACAAAAGTGGGTAATGCAATCAAAACCGTTGGCACTTATTTGATTTTGGATTCCATACAATGGCAGGGCTACTGGGGTACCGAACGTCACAGTACGTGGCCTAGATCAGCGTACCGAGGATTACTCCCTTCATCCCCTGCAACACAAGGCCGGACCCCTTCCTTACTGAACAGTTCCAAACAAGACAACCCCGGCAGTTGTCGCGATTCAAACGCCCCACACAGCCGAAATAAAAAGGGACCTCTAGACAGGGGTAAATCTTGCTCTCAAGTGGGGGCTACCCACGAAGCCTTGCTGCACCTCCCCTGTTTTAGCAATTCCCGGTTGATGAGGCTTGAGGCTACGATTACCTTTATAGGACATCAAATCTTAGAATGCTCATTCTCCGCCTGACGATGTGCTGAAAGCATTCAATCCATACAAGTTCGTTCCGGGTTCGAACGAAACCGAAGGCACTATCTCGTTGCACTCATTATTGGAATCACCCTCAGAGTCAACGTCCATAGCCCTTGCACTCTGATTCATCATCTCGAATCTATAAGCACTATTCCGTCAAACTCATTACGGAATCACCCACAGAGTTATACTGACGTATAGCCCTTACACCTCGAGTCTTCACTTGCTCCACTTAGATTCTCGACCTAATGTTTATTTGGAATCGATGTGGTTTTCAGATTCCAAATATGGAAACCCGATCCCCGTCTCTTCGAAATCCAAAGCGTGTCTTTTAGGTCCAAGTTGTTTTATGTTTAAAACAATTCAATTTAAACTATCTATATACACACAGATAGATACTTCACATCATCATAATAGATAATCAACAATATTATCATAAACAAGTCATCATCACAAATTGACAATCTATATTACCATCATCCATAGATAACTCATACCATCACAATGCAATCAATGCATCCATGTCACACAACACTATTTATCTCATGTCTGAGATTCAAACCATTCAAGTCAAACCAAATCATCCATTTATAAGCAAGGATCCATAATCACACCACCTATAATTAACTTAAAATGAATTAAATTAATTATTTCTATCTCTAATTAATTTAAAGTGAATTAAATTAATTACCTATTTTTAATTAATTTAAAATGAATTAAATTAATCACTTCACCATTTAGAACTTGCTTACTTAACCATTAACTGATTATCAATCAATTAAATAATTATCCTCAAATTAATCACCTTAATTAATCACCCTTGATTAATTATCCCTTAATTTCATTCAAGTAATTATCCTTAATTAATTTACAAATTAATTATCCTTAACCAAAATCAGTAATTAACCTTTAATTACTTCATTATATTAATTAATTACTTCCTTAATCACTTATCATTGATTAATTAATCTTAATTAATTAATCCTTAATTACATCATTAATTATATTAATTAATGATCCTTAATTAAATTTAAATTAATTACTTATTTAAAATAATTACATTAAGTAATTAACCTTAATTTATCCACAATTATTAATCATACTAACCTTAATTACTTCTTAATCACTCCTAAAGTAATTATATTTAATAATAAATTCAATTGATTAATCATCCTTGATTTATCTCATTTGTAATTAATTACCTTTAATTAATTACATCACTTAATTATTTCAAAAGACTTAATCAATGCTTAAATTAATTACACTAAGTAATTAATTATTAATTACTTCACAAAGAAATTACCTTTCATATAAATTACACAAAGTAATTAATCTCAAAATATCATACTTCAATTAATTACTTCCCGTAATTTATTTATCTTAATTACTTCTCTAAGTAATTATACTTCATTGATAGCTTATCAATCAAATGATTATTCTAAATTAATTAAACTTAATTAATTAATTTAAACTAAACAAGTTAATAAATTAATTACAAATAGTAATTAATATCTTTAATTATTTCCATAAAGTAATCATAATTAATTAAGTTTCATAATTGATTATTTAAATTAATCAATCCAATTAATTTTCAAATTAATTACATTAATTAATTAATAAATAATCACAAGTTAATGACCTTTATTAATTCATCATCAATTCTTTAATTATCTTTTCTAAGTAATTAACTTAAATTAATTAATATTAATTACAAATTTAATTAACCTTAATTAATTTCAAATCCTTAATTAATTAAACAAAATAATTAATTACATTATTTAAATTATCTTGCTAATTTAATGAAACAAAAATCATTAAATCTACTTTTTAAAATAAAACATTTCTTATTCATGATTACTTTATTTTTAATAAAGTAACTTAAATCAATTTAACTCAAAATTGTTTTCAAATTACATTTTAAATTTAAAATTTAAAAAGAAATCAAACTTAACTTTAAACAAAGTTTCTAAAAACCTTTTAAAATCTTTTAAAGCTTTATTCTTATTTTATAAAAGAAGTTATAAGAAATTTAAACTCCAAATTCATTTAAAAATACAAATCATATTTAAATATGTTTCAACAACCAATTTGTTTAAAACATAAAAAAAATTCTTTTTAAAACTTCCTTAAATTTCAAACACTGTTTCAAAATTTAAGTTTGATTCCAGATTTAAACTTATGTTTAAATCTTCTATTCCAATTTAAAGATTTATCTTTAAATTCAATTATTTAAACTCTTTTATAGTTGTTTAAAATATTTAATTTAAAAAAAAATAAGTTAAGATTTTAAAAACTGGAATTCAAACTCAGATTGAAACCATACCTTAAGTTTAGTTTTAAATTCTTGTTTAAAATTTGCATTCAGATTTAAACAAATTTTTGAATTGAAATGTACAGGTTTTTCTAAAACCTGTTAGCTTCAGGAAAAAAAATACCCAAGCCTCATTTATTTTACTTCGAGTAAAACCAAGAATTACTTCGAGTAACAACTCGAATTTGCCGAGTATTACCCGAGTCCCAACAATTCTGCAAACCCAACAATTACCCTGATACATCACCCCACCGTGCATATGCACGGTGGCTCTGGCCATCTCCGGCCTCCTCCACTACATCGAACAAGTCGACGTTCTACCCAGAAACCCATTACGACCATCAAATCTTTCTTCCAAACTCGAAAATGAAATCGATCTTAAATCCCAAACTGGAACTAAACTGGAACCCTTCTTCAAAACCTGTCATCGCCAAATCACTACCCTCCGTCCACCAGAATAGCAGCAACTCCGGCCCTGACTTCGTTAACAACCACACTTCCAATTCCCAAAGTCCTGTTACGCTCGATCAACCAGAGCCCTCACCTCGACCCAAAATAATCAGCCTGTCCAAACTAGGTTTAAGAACTTCAATCCTTCACCGCAGCTGTCACAATCAATTATTCGGCTATCTGACAATTTTGCCGAAACCTCTGATCACTGCTCTTCCTCCACCAAGAACCCCAAACCTAGTGATCAACTTGATCATCAAAAATTTACTCAAACCCATTATCAGTTCAAATAAGAACTGCAGTCTCAACTTCTAACTAAACACTATGATTATAGTTTTAAAAATCATTATCTTGTTTAAGTTTCCAGATTATAACATTGTATTTATAATTTTTAATGTTTGAATTTCATCTTTATTAACATACTCTGAAGTTTAAAGTTTTCAGAGACATTACCCAATTTGATTTTTTTTTTCTTAAGTAAATTTCTAAGCTAAACTATGGTTTAATCATCACAGTTGCTTCAAGATTTAATCCTTAACAAAATTTAACAAGAACAAAAGGATTTTTTTTTATTTATATATATAAGAGTCTGGAACTAAAATCAGAAGAGCACAGTCACATACGTGCAATCATTTATATGCATATATTCAGCAATATATTGAAAATCATATGCACAGGCAAACACATCAACATTCAATTCAAATAATCATACACAAACATACCTATTTAAAGCAACAGTTTATATTTAAATTTTCAAAAAGAGTTACTCACCTGATGTTTTGAAAGCAGAGCCCAAATTCTTTTTGAAAAGCTTTTTGTTTTGATTTTAAAACCAGAGTGCCTTGCTGTTGCTTTAAGCTTGCATGCAGGTCTGACTCCATATGTATTTGAATCTTTAAATTTGAAAAACTTGAATTTGCAGTTGCATGTTGAGATGGCTTGATTTTCAGAATGCAGAAGGCAAAACCCAGATTCCATTTGAAAATGTTTGAATTTGATAAGCTTGTAGTTGCATGCTTGAAGTTTTAAAAACTGAGTTGCAGACTTTTGAAAAAAAGATTTTTTTTCTCAGTTTTGCAATTTGAACTTGAGGTTTTAACAGAGGACTGCAGGCTTATGCTTTTGCATTTGGAAATAATTTTACATTTGCATGACTGAAAAATGGATTACAGAGGAAATTTCAGGTTTGATTTCTAGGTTGCATTGCATTTGGGAAAAACCATATTTTTGAACATGATTTAAATTTTTCTTTCAGCTGAGATTTTTTTTTCTCTTTTTTTTCTTAACTTTGAAAAAATGAAGATTGGAAAAGTATAGAGCTTGAAGATACATGCTTATATAAGATAAAAATGATTTATTTATAAATTAAAAGAAAAATTAAAAATACATGGACACATGTAAAAGAAACAACATTTGTCACATTTGTAATTTAATTCAACTACACTTGTCATTATACCACTTAATATGATAACATGTGTTTGAGAATTATTTTAATTGTTTTTATTTATTTTAAAAGTAAAAGAAACCCCTTTTCTTTATTTATTAAGTATTTATGTATATAAATCATCTTCATATGTTAATGTTTATGCATTTCATTTTAAAGAGAATGAAATGAAACAAATTATAAAAATATGATAGCTTACCAAATAATTTAAATATGATTACTTTTTGAATTCAAAATTAATTCAATTCCAAATGTTATTCATACATTTAAAAATCCAATTTTAAAACTAATTTATATTAACATATTAAATTTTAAAGTAATACCAATATTGACTTTTAAAATTTATCTATAATTATACATTTATCGTTATTATTTGAAAATAACATTTTTATCAATTTAAATCATAAATTACTTATCTTATTTAACTTGTTTAAATGCATTAATGTTTTATATATATAAATGATATTTTAAACTTTCTATACATAAATCCAAATTATCAAAATGATTTTTAGAATTTAAAACAAGATTTTATTTGTTAATTAAACTACAAATCAAACTTATCTATTTACAATATATATAAATATACATTATACATAGGAAAACAATTATTAGCTTTTAAAAGATAAAATTCATCAATTACACATTTATTTAATTGGATTATCAAATCAAGTAAATTTTTATTAAAATTTTATCAAATCAATTTAATTTTAAATACAGATTATTAAATTGATATTGCTAAAATTTCCGGAATATCACAATTTCCCTGACATACAACTTAGCCAAATGCGAAGCAGTCCTATTAGACTTAGTAAGAATAAAATGAGCAGACTGGGTGAGGCGATCAACAATAACCCAAATGCTAGAATGGCCCGATCTCGAACAAGGTAGGCCATCAATGAAATCCATAGAAATCTGATCCCATTTCCACAATGGTATCTCTAGAGGCTGAAGAAGACCCGAAGGACGCTGATGTTCGGCCTTAATACGCTGACAAGTTATGCAATTACTCACATAACTCGCCACATCACCCTTCATGCCTTCCCAATAATAAAGGCGACGCATGTCGGCATACATCTTACTATTTCCGGGATGGATAGTATACTTAGAATGGTGATAGTCATCTAGAATGTCATGCCTAAGTGCAACATCAGAAGGCACAATAAGATGGTTCTTCTTGCGAATACACCCATAAAAATCAATGCTGAAATCCCGCAACGCCTCGTCATAGGATTCAGACTCACAAAGCTGAATAAGATGCAACAAATCAGGATCACACCGCTGAGCATCGGCAAAACGATCCAATAAAATGGGTCGAGCTCCCAAACTAAATAATAGAATAGGAGAATCAGAAGATGAAGCTCGATCACGAATTTTACAAAAAGATAGAGTCTCAAGAATATCCCATTCTGCAAGCATCATAGAAACCATAACTGAATGTTTTCGACTAAGCGCATCAGCAACACGATTACCCTTTCCACGGGTATACTGGTTATCAAAGTCATAGGAAGCAAGAAATTCGAGCCAACGTTGTTGTCTCATATTGAGTTCCTTCTGAGTGAACAAATATTTCAATGATTTATGATCGGTATAGAGAATGAAGCGCTCGCCTAATAAATAGTGTCGCCAAATCTTCAAGGCGAAGACAATGGCGGCTAACTCAAGATCATGAGTGGCATAGCGAACTTCATTCGGACACAGTTTCCTAGAAGCATAAGCAACCACCCGATCCTTCTGCATAAGAACAGCACTGAGACCACTGCCACAAGCATCGGTGTAGATAACAAGATCATGATTCTCTTCGGGAACCACAAGAATAGGAGCATTAGTGAGAAGTTCCTTTAATGTCTGAAAGGAAGCTTCACACTTGTCGGACCAAACACAACGAATGCCTTTCCAAGTAAGGCTGGTGAGTGGAAGCACAAAACAAGAAAAATCCTTAATGAACCGACGGTAATACCCCGCCAATCCAAGGAAACTATGAATCTCATGCACATTCTCAGGCCTTTTCCAATTCCGGATGGCTTCGATCTTTGAGGGATCGAATGAAACGGCCTCGGAAGATACAACATGGCCTAAGAACTTAACCTTATTCTCCTAAAAATGGCACTTGGAGAATTTGGCTCTAAGCTAATGGTGACTGAGAGTACTCAAGACAATTCTCAAGTGGTTAGCATGCTCGGCTTCAGACTTTGAATAAACAAGGATGTCGTCGATGAACAGAAGGACGAACTTATCGAGATATTCCCGGAATACTCGATTCATTAGATCAACAAAGAAATCAGGAGCGTTCGTCAAACCGAACGGCACAACGAGCCACTCAAAAGAACCATAATGAGTGTGGAAAGCTGTAAGAGGTATGCTATCCTCCGCGACTCGTAACTGATGAAAACCTGTGGCAAGGTCGAGCTGAGAAAAGACCTTAGCACCACTCAATAGATCGAACATATCATCGATCCTAGGCAACAGATACCTATTCCTGATGGTTAACTCGTTAAGCTTGCGATAGTCAATGCAAAGCCTAAGAGTTCCATCGGACTTCACGAAGACGACCGCGGCTCCCCATGGTGAAAAACTAGACTGAATCAACTGCTTGGACTCAAGCTCTAAAAGCTTCTTCTTGAGTTCCTCATTTTCCTTTGTAGACATCCTCGTGGGAGGACGACTAACTAGCTGCACGCCTGGAATGAGAGCGATGTGGAACTCAATTGCCCGCTTAGGTGGCAAACCCGAAACAGGCTCAGAAACATCAAAAAAGTCACAAGCAATAGGAATATGAGATATATTATCATCATCTCGCGAGTCAAGAGAATACAAAGCCATTTTGGAATTATCCACATCCCGAAGAACAAGTGATAGCTGAGTAGGCGAATCCGAATGTCGAAGATATAAAATTATCTCCGAACACATAATCCTGGCATCATGTCTCACTAGCCAGTCCATACCCAAAATCATATTAAATCCCAGATAAGAAATAACGTGTAGATTCGCACGAAAAGAAAAGCAACATAAAACAATCTCAACATCATCACAAAACAAGCTAAGGGTCGTGGATCCTCCAATAGGACTCGCAATCCTCAATGAAGTAACCATACAAGAAATATCCAAAGATAAATCATCGACAAGCTTCTTCGATACAAAAGATTATGAAGCACCCGTATCGAAAAGAACTCGAATGCTGTGGTCATGAAACAAAATAGACCCTTCCAAAATAGATGGAGATATACCTTTGGGCTGAAAAGAACCTTCAGAAGCATTAGTAGCATAAAGTTTGCTAGACTTGGCACCAGCAGGAATAGTAGGGCAGGTGGAAACATGATGACCTTCTTCCTACAGTAGCGGCAGAAGAGAGGCTTAGGACGAGCTCGAATCATATGCTTAGGAGAACCACAATTGAAACACTTCTGAATGGAAGGTGTTCCAGTAGACTGAGTCTACGAGCTAGAACCACCAGTCTTCTTCTTCTTGGAAGGAAAAGACTTGGACTTCTTGAATCGAAACTGCTTCTTGTTGGGGTTCTTGGGAACCTCAAAATCATCACCACCATCACACTCTTTCTCGATAGCTTCGAGATGAAGTGCAGAATCTACCAACTCCTCAAAAGAAAGCTTAAGCTGGAGCAATAAGGACTTCTTAAGATATTTCTTAAGTCCAAAGACATACTTCAGATTCTTCTTATAAGAGGTGCTAATGAATTCAAGACCATACTTAGATAAAGCCTCGAACGATGCAACATACTCAGAAATAAAAGACTTCCCTTTTTTCAACTCAAGAAAGCGACGGGTCAATAAAACTTTTTCAAATTCAGGAACGAACTTGAGTTCGAACCCTTCCCGAAACTGAGTCCAAGAAAGAGCAGACTCATCAATTTCGGCAATATGAAGCTCGTACCAATCAAGGGCACGCTCTTGCAATAATCTAGAAGTTACAAGAACTCTATCATGATCAGAAAGATCCATGCAAGAGAGGATACGCTCACACATGCGAACCCAAGCTTGGACTTCAAGAACTGACTCAGAGCCTTTAAACGGCTTACCTCCAAGATGAGAAAAATCACTACACATGCGTGCAAAGGCAGACTTGCGAGGAGGAGATACTCGAGTAGGAGTTGGAGGCTGAGTGCTCCTAAACAACTCCAAAAACTGATCGGCAGACATATAAACGCCATCCGAATGCAAGCCACTGGATTGCCCGACACCCGAGCGTCTTCCACCGCCTCTTCTAGCCATATGCTAAAAGTTAAGATAAGATAAAGATTAACACAAGGTAGATAATTCAATATGGAATACTACGGAATTAAAACTCATCCCTAGATGTATTCCCAAATCCTATCTACCCTAGAAGCATGAAAGTAATAGAGGAAAGATGACTCAAAGACTTGTATCACTTATTACACTTTGATGTATCGTAATATGCTTCTATTCCGTGTTTATCATATTTCATTCTGAACTCAGCTCCGATAGAAAGCTGTAACGCTCCACTCTGAGACCCACATTAGCAAAGAGTATTATTAGATAATACTGTCTGCTAATACGGAGAATAAAGATGGATAGGAGCGACCATCTATAGTCTTGCTTTAACTATCTATTGAATACATGGACAATTTTCATACCAAGCAGATCGACATATCCAATAAATACCTAATGCAAAGCCATAGATGGCTAAGGATCTATCAGAACAGAATATAATAACTCAAATGTAATACACATCACAGAACAGTAGATCATCACATACACATATACAGATACATAGTAGAGTATACAAATTGATACATGTCATGTGGTATAGCAAACCACAATAAACAGGCGAATCCAAAAGAATACATATCAGTGTTACAACTGAAAAGGACTACACAAAAAGCTATAACAAAAAGTAGCTAGCTGAATAGTCCATGCAGAAGCAAAATAGGCTAAGTCCAAAAGTACCTAACCGGAAACATCTCGGTCTAACCCAAGTATAAATACACGGGTCAGTCTAGCCAAACAAATCGGTTAGATAAACTGAACAATAATGAACCTGTAAGGTCACAGAATACATATCCCTAAAAGAGATAACACAATCATTAACAAAGATGAATCATAACAAGACAAGCCTCATCTTATCGGCAACTCAAATAAACAAAGGATATGAATATCCCAAACAAGCCAAAAAGGCAAATAACATATACCAATGAAGGTAACACAAGTTCCGCAAGGTAACCGCTATATATCGTGCGGCTCAAAAAGACCAACGCCGAAGGGCGATACCTAGGGAATATATGTATCAATGAAACAATAGAAAATTGCACGTGCACAGTACTGTATAAACAAGGATCGATTAGCCCGAAGACTACAAACCCAAATATCTCTCGAGCGGTACAGAAAGACCAACTCCAAAAGCGATACTATAGGGCAACAAACCCGAAGGCACAAACCCGAATGCAACATACCCGAAGGCAACAAACCTCGAAGGCTCAAACCCAAAGGCAACAAACCCCAAAGGCAACAAACCGTAGTGGCGAAGGTCCAGAGGCCCAGTACTGGACACCACTAAATGGAAAAATGTGTCACAACTTTCGAAAGGAACCCGAAAAGTGTTAACGTGAGTCTCATAACCACCAATTCACACTAAACGGTTTACTATCCGTTAGTCAACTTGACACTCAAAGCAGTACAAAGTTTACCTCATCTCATCGGTAAACCAGACCCAAAGGTCAAAACGTTCAAACAAATAGATTGGGAATTAACTGAAAAATGAACACACGTGTTCATAGCACGCGTTTTATCTAATCATTTAATTCTCCTCCCACTTCGCTCGGAGTGCGAAATTGTGTGTGTTTTAAATAGAATATATAAATTGGAGAAGCGAGCTTTTAATAAGATTTAAAAAGTTCATTTTATAAAAACCCGTGGATGAAGTCGAAAAGGAATCATCAAGGTCAAATATGCATAAACAACTAATTGGAATCAACACGCATCAATTAAATTTGGAAAACCAAGCAAAATAGGCAAATTGGCAACAGACAACAGATTTAGACGTCTGAAGTATATGGTTCAGACGTCTAAATCTGGAAAATTAAAAGTTTTCAGAATCCTTTTCAGACGTCTAGAATATTCAGACATCTAAACCATACCTGCCAAACGTCTGAAATTGGCATTTTAAGCCTATTTCCTTTCTGGTTGCACTCGAAGCAATTCAGACGTCTGGAACTTTGATTCAGACATCTGAATACTGGAGAATAAAATTTTGCAGTATAATATTCAGACGTCTGAAAATGAGGGTTCAGACGTCTGAAACCTGTTTCTCAGGTTTTTCCTGAACCTAGGCCATTGATGGCCAAAGCAAATCGAAAGTGATCGAATGAGCGATGATTATGGGGGCTTACGTCAAACGACTAGCCAACCTTAACGACTTACCCAAACACTCCGAACAACATAAACATCATCCGTATAAGGATTTCATAGATTTGGCTTCAAAAATCATAAATTGGCAATTTCACCAAATCAATCCAAATCGAAAGCAAATAAACATGTAAATATGTTAGGTATTCATTTCTAACAATCCAAGATAGTTGTAGACATAGATGTGAGATAAAAATCTCACCTTTAAACGCAAAACAACGGATGAGAAGCTCAAATGCAAAGAAAAGACCAACCACTCTCCACTTCAACTATACAAGCTTCAATCAAGGATCAAAACAAATATTTCCCAAATTTAGGTTTAGGAAACTTTCTGAGATTGGAGGAAGAAACAGTTGGAGAAGATGAAGGGGAGGCTTACCAATAGCTTCTCTTTGATTTAGGAGCAAGAATTCGAGTTTGCAAATGGAATAGGAATTGGAGTTTCTAATTCTTATTCCTTTCCCCATTTTCAGTTGAGCTAGAGTTTAAGAAATGAAAATGAGTGAATGGAGAAGGGAGGGGCTGAGTTAGGGTATTAAGTTAAGCTAATGGGATGAACGCAAACCCAAAACCCAAATAGAAAAGGTAGCAAAATTCTTCTTACTCCAAACATAAGGAAGCTTATACTCAAAAAGATCGCAAACGCCATTTTGGACTCAATGGAGGTGGTTTCAAGCTCCAATTTGACAGTCTGCAAAAAGTGATATTTCGGACCTAAATCCGACTGACGACGCTATATTTAAATATATAATCGTTACATATGCGGGTTGTTACAGATTTCAAAAGATTAAAAGCACTAAACTATTTTCGGTCGTTGAAAATAATTTCAATGATGACTGCAGCATCATCGAGATTCATTTTCGAGTTTCCAAAAGAGGAATTACTACCTAAATGTTTTAAATTTGAGTTATTTGCAAAACTGAGCTTGATTTTAAAATTCAAAGGTTAATTTGATATGCAAATGAATTATGTACATATAATTGATTTCAAAAATTATTTTGAAATACTTAAGCGACTGTTATAGACCCTGGAGTTTAATTAAAATGTTTATGAAATAGAAACGAGTCTGGGAACTTATAAAATTTGGAATTTGTTAGAATCAAATTCAACTTGTAAAAAGTAAATAAAAGTAAGTATGACCATAAAATAAAATGGTAGGTAAACCAATTAAATGAAGTAAATAAAGAAGATCAGTGAATGAAATGTAATTAAGTTTGGAAAACATATAGAAGTTTAAAAATCTAAATTAAATTGATATGTGTATGAACTAACTTAGATAAAAGTGAATTTTTAGGAAAGAGTCTAAGTTGGTTAATTGGAAATAAATTTGGAAGGAACAAGTTAATCTAAATTTGTAAGTAAATGAAATTGGAACTGAACATTTGAATAATGCTTAAATTTGAATTATGTCAAAGTAAATGAGATAAAATAACCAATTAATGAAATGGTAAGCAAACGAATGGAAATTTAATACTGGGATGATATTTAATTTAAATTGTGCAAAGTAAAGTGAAGTTATAAAATTAGTTCGAAGTGGACTAAAAATAATTAAAGTTTGGAAATAAATCCATTGAAATTTAAAATAAATTAGCAAATGGAACTAATTAAAGAAATGATTAATTAAATATGGTTTGAAATGAGATGAATAGAATTCAATATTTAAAAATGGGGGTAAATTGAATTCATATGGAAATTGGGCATCCAATTTGAATAGGATAGATATTAACTAAGTGGTGAAGTGGAAATAAATATTTAATTGTGTATGATATTTATATTGAACTTATGGAATGGATGGTGAAATTCTTAAATAAAATTTGAAGTGAGCTAAGTTAATATTTGAATGACGATTTAATAAAGACATGTGAAATGATAAGTGTGAATAAGTGTATGAAAATCAAAATAAATGTGAATAAAAAGGAGAATTGATATAGCTAATAATCAATTGAAAACAAATACGTAGGATGTACATATATTATTTATTCGCATAGCGATTTGATCTCGATTCGAGTACATAATTTCAAGATAGTTATATCGATCCGAGTTGGGATTTTTCACTCGATTTTCGATGGCGAATCCTGGATATGGATTTTTGATTGATTTTGGTAATTCTCTATCATAATGTGTGGCTATGCAAGGAGAATGACGATTTCTGATCAGGAGACTAGATCTGAGTCCGCACTAGGAAATCGAGTGGACGATACTAGTTCGGAAGTGAAATTGTGTGATCAAGTGAGCGATCGGATTTGATATTGCGTACGGATGATATATGGACATCGCACGGGCTTGAATGAAATAGATATTGAAACTTTTGTAAAGAAATGTATAAAATGGTTTTGAATGCTGTGATTGGATATTATTGTTGAGTAGGATGTACAGGTATATAAAAGAAAAGGAAATTGATGATTTTGATTTTAGAAGATAAATTTGAATTGCCTAACAAAAAGGTACGTATTTAAATTTCTGTATTAAATTTGATGGTTTTCTGGTCAGCCACTTGGCGTTTTGTTTTCTTTTTGAATTTAGGGGCCCATAAAGGCATTTTGTAGTTGTACGGATTTGGCCGCGCAAAGGAGATGCTGGCGAAATTTTTCAAAAATTTAGGGAGTAAGAAAAATTTTGAGAAAATTTTGATAGTTTAAAATTTGGTTTAAACTATAATTTGAATTATTAAGGGGGTAATATTGTTTGGAACCTATGGACGGGTTTAGGAAGTTAGTAAGAGTGTTAGTGCGTCTTTAGTAAAAAGATTGTTTTGGGAAGATGTTTACACTATTTGGTTTTGGGAAGTTGTTAAAAACTATTTGGATTAAGAAATAGTTAACGGGTTATGGATCATTCTTCTAAACTAGTAATTTTAGGGACGAAATTCTTTTAATGGGGAAGGAATGTGACGACCCGAAATTTTGGATATTTGAAATTGGAATATTTAATTGATTTTAAATATTTGAAAGTTAGTTTAACTTGAATTTCAAATATCAATGTTTATTTGGCAATTAAGTTATTGAATTTAATAATTGGAAATTGGTTAAAATAGTTAATCTTGGTTTTTAAGCTGATTAAAAATATTACAAGGGATTGGAAAATTTATATTTATTATACTGGAGATAATAGAAGTTTTAAATTTGAGTTTGAAAGTGTTTTGTTTAGTTTTAATATATCTTTTAAATTGATATTTAAAAATAGCCTTCTGAGGCACAGTCTTCGATTTTGACGAAACCAGTTCTATTGGATCCGCAATAGTGTATTATTATCAGTTTTCAAATTTCGAAGTGTTTGGAGTTGTTGTGTGATCGTACGATATATAAACGCGCTGAATTTTATATCGAAAATTCAATATAATAACTGAGTCCAAAAGGCTATCTTTTCCATACGACCGAATTGGGACTTGAAACCTTTTTCATTGCGTTCATAATAGGGGTATAATATTATAAACGTCTAGTGGCACGCCTCGATAGGATGTAAAAAATTTAAGCTTTGATTTAAGTCGAATTAAATTTGAGTTTGAATTTAAATATAAATAATATAATTGCACTGAAATACTGTAGCAGCCTATGTAGACACGCAAGGCTATTTAGGACATGTGCTCTCCCGGAAGACACGCGTTAAAATTTAAAAATTAAAAGCCTTATCTTCCTCCAATTGTCAAGCACGCAGAAAATTTCTGTATAAAAAAAATCAAAAGAGAAATATCAATGGCCGAGGAATAGTGTCATTCGATGGAAGCCGAAACCTTTCTTCTTACTTCAATTTTAATCGGTTTCATCCTCTAAAAAAATGGCGGCTGAACTCGAAACTGTAAATCGTTCAATCGACGCTAAAGCAAATGAGAAAAATGGAATCGAGTTTCCCGATTCTAATTCGAACCCAATTCGATTGGAAGTAGGGTATGGCCGTGTATTACGGCATCGCAATTTCAGTTCTAGCATCGAGCAAGCGCGGCTAGGGTTTATCTTGTTGGAGTTGCGATCGAGGTAACTCGATCTCGAGCATTGGAAGGAGGGCAGTGAGATGATGGGATGGTCGCGAGGGCAGAGAGGGTTGGCGGGGTGTCAGATCGATGGAGGGGAAGGTATCTGAGGAATATTCGATTTATTCTTTTCAATTTAAAATTTGATAATATCTATAGAAAAAATGTAACAGTAAAGTAGATTTTAATTTGTTTTGCTGTTTATATTAAAGAAGATTTTTGTTTTAATTTGTATATATGCATATATCTACATGCAGAAAAATTTAATTACAGTGAGGTTTAAAATAAAGATCAGTTTTAAAAAGTTTAACAGTAAGATAAAAGTTTATGTTCACAGTAAAGAAAGTTATGTTGTTACTTACAAGAAAGTAAAGTATAAATATAAGTATATCTATATAAAAACACATATTTTATTTAATATGGAAACAACAAATATGTATATATATATATGATCTTGGAAATATATGATTTTTTTTTTTAAAATCTATAACTTATTTTTATAAGTATATATGTAGCTTCAAAAGAAAAATATATATACATATACATATTTTAATTTACTAGTTTGTTTTTAAATAAGGTATTAAGGTGATTTATTTGTTTAATTAACTCACTTAATTATTTTTAGTTACTAAAAGATTTTTTAAAACGAAAATTAGTTTAAAATTAAATTATTAGTTAAAATTAAATTATTAATTAATAAATTTTTAGTTTAAAACCAAATCAATTAGTTTAAATTAAACCAATAAGTGGTAATTAATTGTTCGATAAATTCAAATATTAATAAACCGCATGGTGTTTATACAAGGTCAAAAATCGTAAAGAAAACAAGTCGAGATGGGAATGGGTTGTAAACAAAAATAAGGTGAGTCAATCTCACTCATTTGGATTACCCTTTAAATTTAAATAGTTAAATTTAAATTATTGGATTGATTGCTTGAATTAATAATCTATTATCAGCTTGGATGTGATATGTTATATATAGTGTATATATATATATCTTTACTACCAATAATGAGAATTCCATGAACTAATTTCAACCGCGTCTTTTTGAAATACCCAAATTACCCTTCACTCATTTGCTTACTTCCCACTGCATTTATTCACATACGCTTACTTCCCCCGCATTCATTCGTCTCATTCCTCTTCTCCCTTCCTAAATCCTAATTCTCTTCCTCCCCGAATTTGATCACAAAATTCCTGCTTTTATTCATCCCTAAATTCAGTCTCACCAGTCACGTAACCTACCTCGGCGTCGACCCTAAATTGTGACCGACCAAATTCGATCCCAGTTCTTTAGTGCCTTCCCTATTAATCTCCAATTCCCTTCAACCCTAAACTCGACCTCACCTGCAATGTGATTTCCATGGTATATATAAAAAGTTTTTGTTCTATAGGATGATTACTTGGTCATGACAAGATACGTTGCAAGGGAAACACTGTAGCCAAGTGAGGGAACTGCGAGTGTCTATGACAATAGTGTATGATTTTGAAGGTGTGCCAAGTTTGACGGTAGCAATGTAGTTTTAAACGCCGAAGGAAGCACCTGGAGAAACTGGAGTGTATATATCAGAGTTTCTAGAATGTTCTGCAGAAACAGTAGATGGTTTCTTGAAAATCCGAGCAGTAAGTGAATAAACTCTGATAACATCATGTCGAGAATCGTGGACAGTGAAGGATTAGTATACGAAATAGGGTTGTGGAGGGGAAGTTCGATGCCTTCATGGTAGTTTTTTGATTTGCTGTGAACTAAGAAAAAACATTCATAGAGAACAACATATTTTTGTTACACAACGAGCTAATATATAAAGTAACAAAGGATATCCTGCAAAAGATGGATTAAGTAAATTGTTATGTTGATTTTCGGTGAGTATTCCCTACAAAAGCAACTAAACAGAAGAGAAGAAACAAGGCCAAGAGGAGTGACGACCTCATTTCTTCTCAATTCTATTTTGGTTTTATGACATTGAGTTGTTTTGTCTGCTTATATAGAGAAGATTGTGCCCAAAGGTAATTGCAAATTTTCTTTGTGTGGGAATGAATGTTATGGCTTTAATCTCATGAATTTGGTCTGTTTGGTTAAACTTTCTCTTAATTTATGGATTTTAATTGGATTGTGACATTTTTTATGGCACCTTAATGATTTAGTTATGAATGTACATGTATACAGGTTAGCTTTTTTATTTACTACCTTTTGGCACTCCTTTGGTAGATGTCTATCCATCTATAGATATCAATTTAGGAACCGTGAGAATTTATTTTCATTACCTAATGTAAATAATAAATTTTTTATATTCAGACGTATATCGTAGTAAAGAAAATGATTCAAAAAGGTCGGTTGTTCCTTTTATGTAAGAAACCTTTGTCATTGTTGTCATTTTTAAAATTTCTTTGCTGTGTACATATTGAATAATGTCTGCCTGCAACATCTTGAAAACTTTTCATACAATAATAACTATGAGTTAATGTTGTTTAGAACCAAATGTGAAATGGATGCTTTACCAATTCCAAAAGTATGCAATTTAAAATATAAAGAAATAAAAAATGTTTTGCTGACCTTAAATGGCTATTTAGGCAAAGATCGACTCGCAATTTATTTGTTAGATGAATATTATGTTTTAATATTATGCTTAGTAACTCATTTTTTGTAGTTGCTGATTACAATTCATGATGTTGTTTTAAATGCGGACTAGAATCTACTTTTAACCGTCATGCATTCTGAGTAGATTGAAGTTACAAATGTAGTCTATGTTCATTGAGACTGATCAACTGGCATTTAAACCGAATATACAATGATGTAATCTATACAGAAATTTCATATAAAGTCCTAAAGCATACATCTTATTGTCCTTAAAATGTTATGGTAATTGCGTTTTTTTTTGTTTGTTTGATTTGGGGAGTTTTTATACCAATGCTTAAGTGTTATGGGGTATGCAATATATTGCAAATATCTCTGCTTGAAGAATATTGGGAGCCTGAACTAGGAGACCACAAGTTCTGTAAAGCCATTGAACACGATGATGATTATACCATTATTAATGCTCTAAGATAAATAGCACTGTCTCCTTAAGTATTTGTATGCATTTGTGTCCTGATGTGCACGTAAATGTGCATATTTTTACCACCATATCTAATCTATTTAAATTAAATAAATGATCATATTGGATATTTTAACTTGTTTTAACCAAAATCCATATTAATTCCAAATTGTCACATATTCATCTTCATCCAAGGGTAAAATAGTCATTTTTGTGCATAAATTAACTTGAGAAAATTTAACTAGAAATTTCCATACTATTTTGTAGGAATTTGATTTCAATTACAAGTTGTTCCATGAGAAGATATGCATGCACAAAAAGAACACAAAGGAATGGAGATGGAAATAATTCAACGTGAAGATCATGGAAGACCCCACCTACCCACCCACCATAATGTACAAATTAGAGGCTAATGCATATGCTTATGGAGTTTATGGCTTCATATACAATTAAACGATGATTAGTAGAAGCTAATGATTACTTGGCCTCTACACTTTCTCAATGGTAGTTTGGTCAATCCCTAAATTATGGATTAGGGTTTCATGCTTGTATGAATAACCCCTTATGTTTTATGTAATCTCGCTTACTTAGTCTCTTCCTTTTCATTAGTTTAGGCTTAAAATAAAAGACAGGTTCTCTTTCTCTTTTCCATGGCTACATAGCCATTTTTATTTCATGTATTTTTCCTTTTTTCTATGCAAAGCCATCTTTATTTCATGTATTTTTCCTTTTTTCTGTGCAATGTTAATTAGTGCTCTCTTTCTTTTACATGCTTCTTTTGTTTATTTACTTTCATGTTAGTAGTGTAGATTTTTTTATGCAAGTAGAATAGTTTTGTTTCTTTACTTTGCTCTCTTTTTCATTTTATTTTTCTTCCATGTTGCAAGCTATATTTGTTGTTTTGATAACAAATATGAGAGGCTAATCTGTTCAATTTAGGGATAATGAAGCCTCTAATCATGCAGCTTCAACATTTTGGTAAGTATAGCTCTCTTTTTGTGCTTAATGACAATGCTTGAAGTGGTTTAATTTGTTGTTTTTGTTTTGAATTTGATAGTCTATATTGCTGACACCAAATAGGCTATGCTTAAACAATCACTAACACAAATGTCTCTTCATCAAAATATGATTATGGCATAAGAAAGTGATTTGAAATTAAAATTTGATGGTCTATGTTTCTAATCAATAGTTAATATGCCATACTTAAAATAGATTTCTTTTTCTTTTTCACTGTCATTTTTCATGAGAGTTAAAAGTTGTTTAAAGGGTGTGTTATAGTTTGATGGCTAATGTTGAGCTAATTATTAGCACAAATAGGTCATACTTATGATAAACACATCAATTAAACTAACTAATGACCATAAAAGAGAGATCATGATTTCATATGTGTTGAACTACATGATCTAGAGAGTGGATTTATTCTCTAAATTGTCATTTAACTCTTATATTTGCTTCTCTTTTCTTTTAGTTAGTTAATTCTCTAGCTTAACTCTCATTCGGCTTTGGTTTAATTTGATTGAATAGAATTTTAAAATCATCAATTCTCTACGGATCGACCCGTATTTGCCACGTACTATAAGTGTACGTCGTGCGCTTGCGGTATAAATTTTTATTATAAAATTCATTTGGCTATTTTCTAGTTCATTGACTTTTAGCGGGCTGAACAAGTTTTTGGCGTCGTTGCCGGGGAATTTGTTTGATTTTATTTTTTGTTCTTCGAATTAATTTATTTTGATTATATTATGTGTTTGTTTTGTGTGTTGAATGCATTTAAAAATAAAATTGTTGTGTGTGTTTGATTTGTGCCTGCATTTGTTCGTGTGTTTGTAATTTTTCATTTTGCATTTCTATTTCCATTCAAAAAGAAGCATACAAAATTTCAAAACAAAAACATTTTATTTCCTATTCATTTTCTTTACAATTTACAATTCAATTCCTTTTTTCTTTACATTTACAAAAAAAAACATAGATCACTGTTCATTTCACTGTGCAGTGCCATCTAACCCTCTCTAATACTCCCTTGAACTTCTCTGCAATTGAAACACTTCTCTGCATTTCTGTTTCACATTATTCACTGTGTCCCACTTCTCTACAACTTGCATATCCTTCTCCCATGTCATCTCTTCCACCAACTACCCACTGCTGTGCTACATACATCATCCCTGACTGCTCTACCATTTAAAATTCTACTCAACCTCTTACACATTCACATCTCCATTAACCACCCACTGGAAACTACTCTGTCAACTCCTAGACTACATCTCAACATCCACATCATTGCCACAAACAAGACTGCCAAATTTCTCACTGTTGCCACACCTTCACCATTCATCGCTCCTCCAAACATCATCTTTCTTTCATCCACAACATACCCATTCACCAACTCCCAGTCATACCCCTCTGCCTACTCACCATCAACTACTTCTCACACTACCAGCAAACTCAAACACCACCATAAACTATCTCATCATATCTGTTCATTTCCACTGCTTCATTTCCACCTTCAAACTACTGATCCACCACCATATCACCACATCTCTTCCACACTACAAACCATATTCTCATATAACCCTGCCTTTCTACCACTCAACATACCCAAAACTTCCATACCAGTGACTTCACTTCTCTTCCCCTTCACAAACTTCACCTACTATCTCCATTCTACCGCAAACCTGCCACTAACAGTGTAACAATTGCCTACATCCTTCTTGCTACCATCACTGACTATCCACAATCACTACTCCTCGTATACCACTGTACATATACCACCTAGTACAACTGCAACAAACCACCAGTGCCATAACTGCCTGCAAATTCACCGCAACCCACTCACATTCATCTCTGACCGAAACATCTACTGACAAAAAAAACTGCAGCAGCATCAATCTCCTTCATCAACTTCAAGCTTGCCGTCCAAACATCCAATTCGAATAAAACACAAACCTCTGACCCGAACACCTCCAAATACCCAATCACCGAAAAAAAAGGAGCCCAAACTTCATCCAAACCTCTGACCATTCAACTGCCTACTGCGCGCAATTCCACCATCTCCCCTTCTCAGCAACTCATATCGATCACAACCATCAATTCAAGAATTCCAGCAATCCAATTGCCAATCCAAAGCAATCGCAACCTAAATCAACACATCGAATTCACCACCCAACGCGAACATGAATTCAATTCGAAGGGGTTGAGAATTTTATTTGACAATTTGGGAATTTGTTGCGTTTCTCTGTAAAAAAATAAGCAAGTTCTGTATAGGCGGGCTTGAGAATTTTCACGGTCTAATAAAGACAAGTTGGTTTTCATTTTTCTTGTTCTTTTTCATTTGGTTTGGTGTAGTTATAAAAGAAAATAAGCAAGTTTTCATTTTTTTCATTTTGGTTTCATTTGTTTTGTGTTAGCTTCAATTCTAGTTTTTCAATTGCTTTAATCTCTTATTTGATATTTAATAAAACAGATTTCTTTTATTTTGTTTGATTTCTTTTGATTTGATTCATTTTGATTCTTCTTTGTTTTAGTTAGTTCTTTGGTATTTAAAAAACAACAACTTGTATATATATTGTTTTAATTTTAGGTTGTCAAAGCAGAAAATCAAGAGGAGTTGCTTGCTTCGCTAGCCAAAATAAATTGCTCTGCTTGCTAGCTGAAAAAAATAATCAAAAATTCTGCTTTCATTTCAGTTTTATTTGAATTGCATTGTTGTTGCTTGCATTTGCATCTTTTAAAAAAATCATTTGTAGTTGCATTGTTAATACACGTTTAATTTCTGTTTTGCATTTCATACTAGAATTTGTTAATAATAACGTTTAGACATTGATAGCTCTTAATTGTATATTGACAATTTGTCTTCTTTGAACAATTTAATTTCTTGGTGTCTCGGCTACGACAGAGTAATAACCATTTATAAATATTACGGTGATTCGTAAATATTATAGTGGTTGTTCCTCTGAAGGTACTTAAACCTTCGGTTGCATTGCAACGGTGATTCATGGACCGATAAATCCTGCCCGTTACCTGGCTGAGAACTATCTTGTTGAATTAAGATAATGTGTGATTACATAATTTTGGGTTAACTTAGGATAAATCACTTGTAATTAACCACTGCATTCATTTAGTTGCATTAGTTCATGCATATTTAAAAAAAATTCAAAATCCAAAACTAAAAAAATTGTAAATATTCCTTTTCCTTTGAAAATTTTCTTCATCCTTTTTCTTTGAAATTTCAAAAATCCAAAAAAAAAAATTATAAAAACAAAAATCCAAAAAAATATAAAATCTTTTCAAAAGCCAAAAAAATTTTGAAAATCCAAAAAAAACAAAACAAAAATCAATTTTCCATTTTGAAAAATAAATTCTATTTGTAAATATGTTTCCTTTATAAAAAAACCAAAAACATTCTTGAAAATGTCCAAATTTTCATATTCACTTGAATTTTACGATGGTTGTGAAAATCTATATAACCTATATGATTTCACTCCAAATTTGTACGGATATTTTAACAACAACCATTGTATAAACGATTCAAATTTTGAATAACCAAATTTTCAAAACGTTGATCAACCCACAAATCTCAAAAATAGCATTTGATCTTTACTTGAACTCTCTACACAACAAAATCAAAGTATAAACGATTTGTGTAACTCATATTTGTGCAATAGTTCAAGTCAAAATAATCAAAATTTGAATTCATTTCAAAATTCAGATGATTTCGAGTGTAACCCATGCCAATTCAATTTCGAGCTTCAAAATGAATTTCAAAATCAAGACGAAAATGTTAACCAATTTTCAAATAATTTTGGCAATGGGAATAGTTCCAATAACGGTACGATTGAAAACTTTGGTTATCAACAAATTCAAAATGAAAATTTTCAAATTAATAATCATGAGTTTGATTTTGTTGACCAAATGAAAAAAGATAACGGGGATATATTACTTGAAAAATAGAAAACTTTTTGTGAAAATCATAATCAAATCTCAATTTGCGAAGAATCAAATAATAATCTGTCGTTTATCGAAATTGACAATTCTTGTTCTCAACAAGTCCAAATCGAAAATTTTCAAGTCAATAATTACAAATTTGACTTTGTTGAGCAAATGAATGAAATTACGATGATCGCACGAATTTGTTGATTAAAACATTGAAATATTTCGTGAGAAACAAAATCAAATTTCAATATGTGATGAGTCAAACGATAATCCGTCTTTTACCACAATCGACGATTTCAAACAACAACTTTTGAAACTGAAAATGATGATCTTAATGAAGTTGATGAAAACACGATAAATGAGTTGGATTTCAATTCTTTTGAGGGTGTGGAGCCAAATTTAAAATTCGACCTTCCTTTTCTCGATTTCGAAAATTTGAATACAACAACTTTGGATTTTGAAATTAATATATACAATGAAGTCGTTGATAATCCAACAAAGGAAGATGAATTTAATGGACACGAATTTTTTGTACTTTTGGACGACGATTTGTTAAATTTCGACAGGGAAGATTTAAATCACCATTTTGGTTTTGAAATCCATAATTCTAAAGAAGTTTCCAATGATATATTTGAATTTCAAATTGGTGAAATTAAACTTGAACTTCAACCAATTGTTTTATCAACCCCGAAAATCATCGAAAATAAAACAACTCGTACAATTTTAATAAAACGACATTCGTTTTTCCAAATCAACATTCACGTTCGAAATCTTTTATGGCTTGGTTTTTTACGCTTAAGCTGTGTCTCACATACTTGGCGAGACAAATGAATCGGTTTTTGGAAGACTAGTTCATTTACTCTTTAACGGCATACTTTTTGATGTCTTGTAAATAATCATCTTTTCATTTTCATTTAAATAGAGGTTTGTTTTTATTTTTCTCCTTCCACTTGAGTTGACTATGGGGACATAGTCAAAATCAAGTGTGGGGGGAGACACATCTTCGTTTTAGATTTTTCATGATTTATGTTTACTTTTTCTTTGCAAAAAAACAAAAACCAAAAAAATCTAAAAAAGAACAATTTTATTTAAGCATTTTTGACGAGACTCATCTTCATTTTTGATTTTTCATGATTTATTTTTACTTTTTTTTGAAAAAATAACAAAAACAAAAGACAAAAAATCTCAAAAAAACAATTTTATTGAAGCATTTTTGATTTATTTTTAAAGAAACGCTATAGGATAAATATATGGTTTTGGTTTGTTAAATTGAAATTTTTGAAAATTCATTCGTATTAACAAAATGAAAATGAAGTTTGATTACAAATAATAATGGTTTAACTAGTATATAGGAAGATTCATACGTGTTAATTATAAAATACATCCTAATTGAAAATCTTTGTTTTAAAAAGTGGTTGATTTAAAGTAAAGGATATAATATATTTTTTTGTCTTCTAAGTTAAATGGTGCTAAGATGATTTTGCAGAACTCTCTCACTCTTAAAAAAAAAAATAACATCCAAGTATTCACTCTCATTTAAAAGTCCTCACAATTATGCATGGGTGAATTACTTAGAATCTTTGATTATGTGCTTTCATACTCATTTAAAAGTCCTCACGGTTATGCATGTACGGAACACATGTAAAATAACAGACTTAATAAAAACCACCTACGGTCGATAGGTGTATGCACGAAAGTGTGTGCACCCGCCATGCTCTGTACTTCCCTCACATAAGCCCGAAAGGTAGTACATGGATCGTATATCTGGCCTCGGTTTACCTGAGCTAGGTGTGTAATCTTTCTGGCCAATAATGAGAGAGCAAGAAATTGAAATCTTAGCACTATTTTTACTTATTTGATTTGATTTATTATTGAAAAGAAATGAAAATACCACTTTGATAAACTTTGATAATTAACGAAGGATCCATTTCATAGTTACACTATGTTATTGACCAAAATAACGAGTTAAACTATAGTCTATTTATTATGATAACTTGGTTTTTGTTGGAAATTTGACGAGTAAATGAATTAAATTTCAAGATAATGACTGAAACCTATATTTAACTTATTTGTGTCTATTTAAAAGTAAACCTTTCATTTGTATATATTTCTAAAAACGCGCATACATCTCTTTGAAAATAAATCTTGCATTTTGTAAATATTTTCATCCTGCATTTGGATTTTGTGGGTAGTATCCGCTGAAAACCCTCACGAGACAACACTCGTCCTACTAGGGACACCCAGAGGTTTAACGGCTTGTTGCATACGCTCAATGCAATCTGCTCCCTACAAAACGGATTTATCTTAGTTTTTCCTTTATTCGAGGACGAATAAAAAAGTAAGTGTGGGGGTATTTGATGTGCACGTAAATGTGCATATTTTTACCACCATATCTAATCTATTTAAATTAAATGAATGATCATATTGGGTATTTTAACTTTTTTTGTGATATCTCGGAAATTTAACGATATAGATTTAATAATCTGTGTTAAAAATTTATTTGATTTGATAAATTTTGATAACAAATTTTGAATTCATTTAATAATCATCTTTAATAAAGATTTAGATTGGTAGATTTTTAAAGCTAATAAATTGTTTTCTGTTTATAATATATATAATTGTATATATTGTAAATTGATAAACTTTGATTTGGAATTTAGTAAATGAATTAATTTTCTAATTTTAATTTATTTTTGATAAATTGAAAATTTGATTTAAATTTAAAATTTAAATTTTCAAAAACAATTTAATAAATAATTATATGGTTTATACTTATGATAAATCTTATTTGTTTTAAAAATATATTTAATTAACTTAAATATGAATTTAGATTAGATTAACATAAAAGCTTTATTTTATTTTCTTTTTAAATATTGCTTGAATTTATATATAAGAATTTAAAATACAAATTACATATGATCTTAATTTATTGAGTAATGGAAGTAGTTTATAATCACTTTTATAAATTATTTAATATTTTTTAATTTGTTATTTTCAAATAGTAATTATAATACTTAGTTTTTATGAACATAAATAAATTTTTAGAATAGATTGTTATTTTTTTAAATTTAATAAGAATTATATATGCACACGTATATAACTTGATTTTTAAAAATTGGATTTGATAAATTAATTTAAAATTTGAGTTTAATGTCTTGAATTTAAAGAATAAATATTTAAAATATTTGAATAAGAATATATTATTAATTTGTTTGTTTTATTTCTTTTTAATAAATTAAAAAGGGAAGAAACTCACTTATTTATACATAAGAAATAATAAATTTAGATTTAAAAGTGTTTATAAACAAATTTAGATTAAATAAAAATACTTAATACATGTGTTAATCTCTTAACACTTAAAAGACATGTGTTAAGCCATGAAGCTATCATTATGACAAATGTTAGAAATTAAAAACAAGTGTCCTTTTTATTTTCTTGTTTCTTTTATTTTAAATTAAATCAAAAAAATTATTTTATAAACCCATCTCCTCTAAAATTCATTTTCTTTTCTAATTCTTTTTTTCCGAAACTTTAGAGATCTTTAGCTAACAATAAAAATCTACAATTTCATCTTCATTCAAAACAAAAAACTTTTGATCAAAGCAAAATTCTATTCAAACATAATTTCTGTAAATAATCTCCTCAAAAGCCAAATAAAAAACTGTTTGAATCTTCCTCTAAACCAAAAACTGAAATGCAAATCATCCTCAAAATTGTAGCTCTTCAATTTCATCAACCTGAAATCAATTTGCAACACTCAACAGAATTGCATGTAACAGCAGTTTCTTTCAAAAGCCTGCAGTCTCCATTTCTGTTTTAAATCAACCAAGTCTGCATCATTTTCTGGAAGCCTACACTATTCTTCATTTCTGTTTTGAATTTCATCAAGCCTGCATGCAACTTCATCAATGCCTGCATTTTTCTGGAAAGCATGCAAATGAAATCAAGGAAAGCATTATACAAAAGCAAGATGAATGTTTTAATAGCAAACTACAGTTTAAAAAGAAAATTGAAGTTCAAATTCATAAGCAAAAATAAAAGAAGAAATCTGAAGCTTTCAAATTTAAAGCACCATTCAAGTTCAGACTTTTCAAGGGCTCTGCTCCTAAAATTAAGGTGAGTAACATTTTATTTTAAAACTAATTTAAGTTAATATAGTTGCTTGATAGTTTATGATATAGTCATGATTTGTGAAGGAATATGATGAAATTTCTTGTGTATATGTATGGTAGAATGCATGCTTACTGTTGATTTACTTTTTGCCTGTTCTAGTATTCCAAGTTTAAATCCTGATCAAAAATCATGATATCATACTCAAATCCTTGTTAAGTTTAAGATTTAAGCGTAGTATGTTATGTAACATAAGTTAGAGTTTAAAACTTTATTAATATAAGAAGAAAAAAATATCTTTAATTGGCTCTGGAAGTCAAAATATAACAGAACAACTTTATGTAAATGGAAATTTGATCATCCAGTTTCATTGATTTAAGAGCATAAATTGATTACTTAAACTAATACATGAATTTTAAAACTAAAATCAAAAATTTTAGTTTGAAATTGGAAGAGTATTTCTGGTGTAACCAGAAAACATGTTTTGGTTAGAACTGTCATCCTAGAAGGTTGGATTGGCCAGAATTGTTTCTGATGATGGAATGGTGATGGTAGAATCATGGAAAAATACTGGAAAAGGGATTAAAGCAGTGAGGCAGTGGTGATTTGGGATTATAGATTTTAACCCTAGTTTTGTTGTTCATCTGGAAATTTGATCTCCGCAACTCCTATGATTGATCGAGTTGTTCCAGACTTGAGTGGATGATGGATGGAGTGTGGGGGAGTTCGTGGCCTGAGGCATAACTTCTCAGATGATTGGATTTTGGAATTTGAAGTGGATTGCATATTCGATATATTTTTTAGTCGGAGCTTGACGGCTCGTTTTTGATTTTTGGTTTCTGCTATTGATTGGATGGTCGGAATTGGGTTGAAGGATGGTCTCCGACTTGCGCAAGGGGTCGCGAATGGTCGTAGTTGATGGCAACGTCGGTGCAGGTGCATGGTGATTATGGGTATCAGCTGGTTTGGGGAAGAATGGATTCTCGAGTTTTTATCGGGTTGAATTGTGTTTTTGCTTGAAGTATAGGGTCTATTGTCTCGAAGTATTTTGGTTGAGCGCTCGGGTATTTTGAATGTTGCAGGTTTTAGTTTAAACCTGACATGCTGTAAGTTTCGAATAAATGCTAGTGGTAGGTTACTCGAGTTTACTCGAGTTTATTTAGTGTTTTGCTCGAGTGAATCGCTGGGGTTCGAGTTAGTTTTCAGATTAGAAAACCTGTCTTGTTTTCAAATTTAAACTGAAATTTAAATCATTAAGCAAAGATTTAAAATATGTTTTAAATCTAATTATATATTATGGATTCAAGTTTTAATTTGAATCATAGTTGGAAATGATTAAGTTTTAAATTTCAAATTTGTTTAAATAACTTCAAAGCGGATTAAATGTTTAAATTTTTTTTTAAAGAAATTTGAATTTAAATTGGAATTTGAAAATGTATAGAAATGTTTTAAATAAAGTAAACTTGATTCAAATCTGATTTAGAATCTTTGGTTTAAAATAAATTTAAGTTTTATAAATTTAAGTATTTTAACGATTTTAAATGATAAGTAAAATTTAGATGTTTTGAATTTAAAAAGAAATTTGTTTTTAAACCCTTGTAAAATTTCTTTTATAAGAAAAGTATTATTTATTAGGTAAATTTAAAGGGTTTTAAATTGATTTTAAAACTTTTTAAAGTTAAATTATAATTTAATGATTTGTTATTCATTTAATTATTAAGGTAATTAAATTAATAATTAATTTATTTAATAAATTAATGAAAGGGTAATTAAGATTAATCTTAAAGGTTTAAGATTAATTATTCTCAGAATAATTAACTTGTAATTTAAGATTCATTAACTAAATAAGATTTGATTTTAATTAATGATTAATAGTTAATTAATCAAGTAATAAAGGATTAATTAGATTATAGTTAACACTTAATTAATTAAATAATTAGGGGTTAATTAAATGGGTTATTAGTAATTAATTAATTTGTAAACAAAAATGATTAAAATAAGTTAGTTACTTTAGAAAAATAATTAATCAATTGTTAAATAGTTAATAAAGGTTATTAACTAAGGATTATTTAATAATTAATTAATGTGATTAATTTTTAATAATTAATTAGATTAATTAATTTAAAGATAATCATTTGTGTAAATTGTTAAGTATAATTACTTATGGAAGTAATTAAGGAATTAATTACTTATTGTAATTAATTAAGTTTAATTTGATTAGATTAAGTTAATTAATTTAGTTTAATTAATTTAGTTTAATTAATTTAAAATAATCATTTGATGATTTGTGAAGTATAATTACTTAATGTAATTTAACGAGGAGAAATTACTTAGGAAAGTAATTAATGGGTAATTACTGTATGTAATTAATTGAAGTGATTTGTTGATGAAAGTATATGAGTATAATTACTTTGTGAATTAATCAAGGGATTAATTAGAGATAATTAATTAATGAGTAATTAATTTATTTTGTGAAGTAATTAAGGGTAGCTAATTACTGAATGGAGTTAATCAAGGGTGATTAATAATTATGGTTTAAATAAAGATTAATTACTTAAAGTAATTAATTTTAATAGAAAATGTAATTAGAAATCATCATTATTATAATTAATGATGTAATTAAGAATGGATTTATTTTGAAATAATTAATAAATGAAGTAATTGATTAATGTAATTAATTAAGAATTAATGTAATTAATTAAGAATTAATGTAATTAATTATGGTTAATTATTAAGGAAGTAATTAAAGATTAATTACTCTATTTGGTTAAGTATAATTAATTTGAGAAATTAATTAATGAATAATTACTTGAATGTAATTAAAGGTTAATAAATCAGGGATGATTAATTAAATTGAATAATTGGTTGATGATTAATTAATTAATTAATAATTACTTAGTAGTAATGTAAGCAAGTTTGGTAATGATGAAGTAATTAATTTAATTCATTTTAAATTAACTAGAAATGATGTAATTAATTTAATTCATTTTAAATTAATTATAATTGGTGTGGTTATTTATCATTACTTGTATATGAATGGATGACATGAATTGCCTTGAATGGTTTGAATCTCAGATATGATAAGAAATGTTGAATGATATGAATGCATTGGTTGCATTGTGATGATGATTTGGATTACCTTTTGATAATGGTAATATGGATTATCTGTTGCGATGATAATGTTGATTTTCTATTGTGAATCTTTGAATTATCCATTTGAGTGTATATAGATAATTGAATTGTTTTAAACCTTTAAAACAACTTGGCCTTAAAAGACACGCTTTGGATTTCGATGAGACCGGGATCGGGTTTCCATATTTGGATATCCGAAAACCACATCGATCCAAATTAACGGTAGGTCGTGAATCTCTTGTGAAGAGTGAAGACTCGAGGTGTAAGAACTATACTCGTCAGTATAACTCTGAGGGTGATTCTGAGATGAGTTTGATGGAGTAGTATTTTCAGATTCGAGATGAAGATTCAGAGTGCAAGGGTTATCGTCGTTAACTCTAAGGGTGATTCCAAAATGAGTGTAACGAGATAATGCCTTCGGTTTCGTTCGAACCCGGAACGAACTTGTATGGATTAAATGCTTTCAGAACATCGTCAGGTGGACGATGAGCATTCTAAGAGATGTGTTCTCTAAAGGTAATCATAGCCTCAAGCCTCGTCAACCGCGTATGGCTAAAATAGGGGAGGTGCAGCAATGCTAAGTGGGTCATGCTCAAGTAGGACGAGGTTTTCCCCTGTCTAGAAGTCCCTTTTTATTTCGGCTGTGTGGGCGGTTGGAACGTACGCCAACTGCGGGGTTGTCTTGTTCGGGACTGTCCAGCAAGGGATGGTTCCGGTCTTGTGTTGATGGGGATTGGGAGTGATTCTCGGTATGTTGATCTAGGCCACGTACTGTGACGGGCGGTACCCCGGTAGCCTTGCCATTGATGGAATCCAAAATCCAATAAGTGCCAACGGTTTTGATTGTATCACCCACTTTTGTGGCTAGTAGCTGGAATTTAATAGATGTAACAATTTCGGCTATTTCATATTTACTTGAAAACCCTAGACTTATTATAATATCACCGGATTTCCTATCATATGTTTTGGTTAGTGTAAGGTAAAAACTTTTCCATGTTTATATGTGGGAAGTCTTACATGATACCTTTCTTTTCAAAGGTTTTTCAAAGTTAAGCAACTTTAACCTGTTACTCACACCAGACCCATGTCTGACCCAGAGTTTATCTTCTGTTTTCTTAAACTCTTGGGTACTCAAATTTTTACGAGTAGCCAAGGGATTCAGGTTAGCTTTGACGAATTATGGAGGAGCAATGGAGCAGGAGGCTTCTGCGTTGTAGATATATAGTTTTTCTATGTGTTCTCTATGTTGGTATCTCTTTCTTGTATTATATTGACTGTAGACCTAATACCGTCTCGAATGAGTTTTGCTTGGAGTAAGAATTTCATCGATCTCCGAAGGTAACCTGTAAAGGTTCGGAGTCTATCTTTGAGTTGGAATGAGTTGAGTTTGGATCTGTCGGTTGGGCAGAATAAAATAATGGTATCTTGATACCTCAGGAAATAGTAGTTGCATGATGAGACGCAGTGACAATGGATGTCTCCGAAGATTTTTATTTGTAACAAGTTTAGGAAGTATGTTTGTCTCGATGCTATGGCTAGGTTCAGCAGGATGTTTCTGTCTAGTTTGAGGTTTGAGTTTCTCGAAGACTTTGGACTAGGAAGTCTTTGGCATCGGTGTCAGCAGTGCAGCTCGGAGTGTTCTGTGCTAGCAAGAAGGTCTTCTGGTTAGCAGTTTTGCTGAAGAGGAGTAAAGAAGCAGCAGAGTGGATCCATTTCTTCGATGGGTTGGCTAGTTAAGCGTAAGCTGTTCTGATTGGTAAAGAGAGAACAGTTTTCTTTGGATATTGGACTGGTTGATCGCAAAAGCGACTTGCGATAGTCTGAGTGTTCTCTTGAGTTATCAGAGTTTGTCCGCATCTAGAGATTGAGTTTTCTTATCGACTGGATTCTAGAAGTGCTACCGGTGGTTCAGCTTAGGATCAGGTGGGACATCCGAGTTTTCCTTCTAGTTCAGATTAGAGTTGTGCAGCAGAAGCAGTTTGGGATTGCTTTTGTTTTATCTTTTCCGGATAGGAGAAGTAAGTTAGTCTTCTGATGTTTGTGGAGTATAGTTGGTGTTCTTGGTTTGGGATTGATCTTGAGGAGATCATTCTGTTGGGTTATTTTGGTCCAGTTTGTTTCCAGAGACATCAGCAAAGGTTTAGCTGATTGAGAGAGGTGAAGGTAGCCCAGGATCGTCAGAAGTGTTCTGTGGATAAGAGACAAAGGAATTTGGATTTCGGAGTCGGAGATTTGATTTTTGGTAAGTTTTCTCCGATCTAAAGAGCTTTAAGATTGAGTAAGACTGGGTAAGTCAGCTCCAAGGTGTTTTGGATCTTTTATGTGTTCTTGTGAGGATTAGTGTTTGATTTTCAAGGTTGAATTGCCAGTTTGGATAACTGGGATTCGATGTGTTTCACGTATCTCTGAGGGAGTACGTGTATGATCTATCTCTGCTTGTGGAACCAGCAGTTCAGGAGGATGTGATTGTTGAGTCAGACTTGTCTGTAGTCTGATATCCTGTTTAGTTTTATAGGTCTAGTTGGATAGGAGCTCTATAGCTTAGTAGTATTGATTGTTTGGATTTTGTAGAGCAAGTATCCCGATATTTATACCGGGAGGATTCGAGGAAATTCTATCCAGAATTTTGTCTGGATAGTTAGATTTGTTTGTTTGAATTAATTGGTTCCTATGGTTGTTAGCATATGATTAACATATGCTTGTGTTTTGAAATAAAATCTTAAGATAGATTATTAAATTACCTTTGCTTTTAAATTTCGGGGACGAAATTCTTTCAAGGGGGGAGGAATGTGATATCCCGGAAATTTGGCAATATAAATTTAATAGTCTGCGTTAAAAATTGATTTGATTTGATTTGATAAATTTTGATAATAAATTTTGAATTGATTTAATAATCATCTTTTAATAAAAATTTAAATTGGTAGATTTTTAAAGCTAATAAATTATTTTCTGTTTATAATATATATAATTGTATATATTGTAAATTGATAAACTTTGATTTGGAATTTAGTAAATGAATTAATTTTCTAATTTTAATTTATTTTTGATAAATTGGAAATTTGATTTAAATTTAACATTTAACTTTTCAAAAACAATTTAATAAATAATTATATGGTTTATACTTATGATAAATCTTATTTGTTTTAAAAATATATTTAATTAACTTAAATATGAATTTAGATTAGATTAACATAAAAGCTTTGTTTTCTTTTTTTCTTTTTAAATATTGCTTGAATTATATATAAGAATTTAAAATACAAATTACATATGATCTTAATTTATTGAGTTATGGAAGTAGTTTATAATCTCTTTTATAAATTATTTAATATTGTTTAATTTGTTATCTTCAAATAGAAATTATAATACTTAGTTTTTATAAACATAAATAAATTTTTAGAATAGATTTTTATGTTTTTTTAAATTTAATAAGAATTATATATACACACATATATAACTTGATTTTTAAAAATTGGATTTGATAAATTAATTTAAAATTTGAATTTATTGTCTTGAATTTAATGAATAAATATTTAAAATATTTGAATAAGCTTATATTATTAATTTGTTTGTTTCATTTCTTTTTAATAAATTAAAAAGGGAAGAAACTCACTTATTTATACATAAGAAATAATAAATTTAGATTTAAAATTTTTTATAAACAAATTTAAATTAAATAAAAATACTTAATACATGTGTAAGTTTATTAAGACTTAAATTACATGTGTTAATCTCTTAACACTTAAAAGAAATGTGTTAAGCCATGAAGCTATCCTTATGACAAATGTTAGAAATTAAAAAAAAAGTGTCCTTTTTATTTTTTTGTTTCTTTTATTTTAAATTAAATCAAAAAATTTATTTTATAAACCCATCTCCTCTAAAATTCATTTTCTTTTCTAATTCTTTTATTTCCAAAACTTGAGAGATCTTCAGCTAACAATAAAAATCTGCAATCTCATCTTCATTCAAAACAGAAAACTGTTGATCAAAGCAAAATTCAATTCAAACATAATTTCTGTAAATAATCTCCTCAAAAACCAAATCAATAATTGTTTGAATCTTCCTCTAAACCAAAACCTGAAATGAAAATCATCCTCAAAACTGTAGCTCTTCAATTTCGTCCACCTGAAATCAATTTGCAACACTCAACAGAACTGCATGCAACAGCAGTTTCATTCAAAAGCCTGCAGTCTCCATTTCTGTTTTAAATCGACCAAATAGGCTATGCTTAAACAATCACTAACACAAATGTCTCTTCATCAAAATATGATTATGGCATAAGAAAGTGATTTTAAATTAAAATTTTATGGTCTATATTTCTAATCAATAGTTAATAGGCCATACTTAAAATAGATTTCATTTTCGTTGCCATTTTTCATGAGAGTTAAAAGTTGTTTAAAGGGTGTGTTATAGTTTGATGGCTTATGTTGAGCTAAGTAATAGCATAAATAGGTCATACTTATGATAAAAACATCAATTAAACTAACTAATAACTGTAAAAGAGAGATCATGATTTCATATGTGTTGAACTATATGATCTAGAGAGCGGATTTATTCTCTAAACTGTCATTTAACTCTTACATTTGCTTCTCTTTTCTTTTAGTTAGTTAGTTAATTCTCTAGCTTAACTCTCATTCGACTTTGGTTTAATTTGATTGAATAGAATTTTAAAATCATCAATTCTCTACGGATCGACCCGTATTCGCCACGTACTATAAGTGCACGCTGTGCGCTTGCGGTATTAATTTTTATTATAAAATTCATTCGGCTATTTTCTAGTTCATAGACTTTTATCCGGCTGAACAAGTCGTCAAGAAAATAGTAGAAGTGGTTGTTGCCACTACGAAAAGCTACAAGAAGTAATCTAAATTAGCAAACCAAATGGAACAAATATATTTTTGTTACATAGAAATTTTACATGTTTCCAACATCCTACCAAAGCATCCTGTAAATTGTCGAATTATTTCCTTTTTACAAAATGACATAGAGGAACCTACTTGAAAATCTTTTGAATACAAAACAACTATTATGAAAAAAGCTCATCTATGTCCTAAGTTTATGACTGGACCATACAAATTTCTCTATATCTCTAATTCTGGCCTTATTCAAACCAACTTGCAAAATAGACACAATGACTAGTAAGAAACTTGAATCCAAGGTTTATGATTTCTTCGGACTGGCCAAAAGTCCATGTATAACTGGTCAGAATAATAAATACAAGCAATTTTGGTTGCATCAAATTTTTGACTGTGAAAAAGGAATGAAAAAACAAATCTTATTATCGAAAATAAACTGTCTTATGGTACTTGGTATCGTGGATATCAGCTGCAACTACTATTCATCTTGCAATGAAAACATTTATACAAAGAGTTATAAATGTATCGCATGTTCAGAAATAGCTTATAAATAAGAAAAATGACTGATAAATTGCTTTGTTAATTGAAGTGTTTTGAATATAAGAATACTATTGTACAATCCACGTTTATTAAATGGCACTCATAATCAATAGGTCTTCTTTTTGTGCAGCCAATTTCAAATTTTTGCATGTGTTTTGGTTCTTTGGTCGTGAAAGGAACCTACGTTTAAGGTTTAAAAATAAAAAGTGGTTTTATTTTTAAAGGTGTGGAAAATAAATTTATGGGTTGAGACGTAAATTAAATTGGGATAAATCAAGAAGGATTTGTAAATGATTAGATGGTTATATTGAAATGGAAAGTGAAATTTCATGAAAAGCCAAGTATGTTTTCAAAGTAGATTTTTAAGTATAAGTTAAAAGTTTTAAAGTTGTTTAAAAGAATGTTTTAGAGGAATTTATTATTTAAATTATTTTAAGATTTTGAAGTAAATATTTATTAATTTAGTTAAAGTAGTAATTATTTTAAAGGTTAAACTAGTATTATGATTTAAAAGATAATTGTTTAACGTTTATACCTTATAGAATAACTTTTACTTTTTTTAAATTAGTTTTTACTTAAGTTTTACGTGAGAAATTATTATAAAATTTCATAGCTAGTATTTTAAATAAAGTGTTTTAAGTAGTTTTTAATTTAAGTATTTTAAAAAATATATTTTTGGATGAAGTAATTTAAATTATTTTAAATCTAAAGCATTAAAACTTGGTGGTTTTCAGTGGAAATAAAATAATTGGGTGAAAAATTATTCCACGAGAGAAAAGTGATTTGAAAACTATTTTCAAAGGGTTGAAGTGCAGAAAAATATCTTGCGAAGATATTTTGAAATAAATAATTTGGGAAATTATTAAGGCCTAATGGTTGTTTTTGGATGTTATATGATAAAAATAACCAACTATCAATATTGGCCAATGCGCCGATCATTTCGAAGAGATCGGGATCGGGATTAATTTCCTGAAAACCACTTCGATTCGATTTGAACGTTTTCGTGAGGAATATCTAAATTGAATTAAGATCTAAATGTAACATAAATGCAGTAACCATGTAGCTTTGGATGTTGAATACTCACCATTGGCACTGCAGAAAAATATAAAAATAAAATGAAATGTAGTTAAAATTAGAAAAACATTTGAACTATATTTGCTCTTTATTGTCTCCAATAATTATAATAGAACCCTTATTATTTTATAATACATCTTCAGTACTATTTTATAAGACCACTATATGTTAATGCTTGTGAATTGCACAGTTTTTGCATATGCTTCGTTTTTATTTCTGTATGGTACTTAGAATAGCCATAACGTTGGTACGAAGGACCAACAAGGTAAATATTATACATCCTCCACTATATTTTATTTTTGTATTTCTTTATTGTATTGCTCAATTGCCTGTCATCTATGAAGTTCTTATATTATGTTGGTACGAAGGACCAGCATGGTTAAACATAGCTACATCTGATATAATTGTAACTTAAATTATATTTACCTTATTCCGGTACTGATAGTTTAATTAACAAGTAGAGTCACCACACATAGCACATCCAATATACTAACTTTGAACAAGTAGTAATTATTGATGTTTGATGATTGATAGTATTTTCTTGTTTGAATTGTCTATTTAATGGTACTTGTCTTTGAAACAATGTTAGATGTATAGGTTTGACGTTGCTTATGTGATGAATTTCTAAAACCCTATGTTATAAATTTGGCAACATGTCTGATGCGTGACGGTACAAAATGATCTCAATAACATGTCTGATGGGCGACAAAGTGAGAATAAATGATCTCAATCCAACGTGGAAACCAGCTATTCTAAACAATCAACAAGTTGGAAGGAAGACATGATCTTGCCACGTGTATGTTTTCAAAAACAAAAAAGATTAACAACAAACTTATTTTCTAATGATACTCATTTATTTACAGCAAAATCCCTTAGTAATAAAATGTTATGACTTCAACAACAATGGCAAGCATGAAATGATGGGGTGATGAGTTTGACTTTGTTAGATGGACGAGTTACAAATGTCTGCAGCTTATATTGTTATTTTATTTCAATATATGCAGAAAAGTTGTGAAGTCACTTGCACAGCTAGAAAAACTACACCAAACTAGAGGCACTGAACATTTGTTTTTGCCAGCAACTCCGAAACAAAGACAACCAAAAAAGGCCAGGATTGAATTTCAAAAGTTTCATGACAACTCAAAGCTTATCGACTTACCATTGCAGAAGTGATCAAACTTAATATGGTCTAGGGTCACTATTCTTTTGAGCTAGTTGTTTCAACAACTGAATTTGATGCCTAACAATTATAATTGCTTATTTGTCCACACTATCTCCATTTTAATGAATGATATTTTTGTAGAAAGCATCTTCACTAGTGGGTATTAGGATATATAAGGTGGCCTATTATGCATTTACTCAAATGGATATGAACGCATACTGCGCATTTTAAGAAAAGGACTCTAGTAGCACCTCACATAAATTGAGAGAATGGACAGGATGCGATCTATGGCTCTTACATTCCCAATGATTTTAATTTGAATGGTTTTTTGTTTGTCTTAAAAATAATGCTCAATGCTCATATAATGTAGAACTCCACACACAACCAAATCATACCATGAGATTGTGCGCTAAATATGCATCTGTATTAATTTTTATTCATCAGTAATATCACCGAGCTGATCACGGCAATTATATTTAGTACCAGGTATTACTTTTATGTGACTCTTTATGCAGATTTTGAGAAGTCAACTAATTATTGATAGTTTTACTGAGAGCAAAAGGTTAAGTATCTTAAATTACATTGCTGGGGGTTTTGAACTAAACTTTATGGTTGCAATAGATTTTACAGGTATGCTTGTAAACTATAAAGTTCGCTTCCTATTATTCTTTAATATACAGTCATATAATCATTATTATCATGTTTACCGGCATCAAATGGTAACCCCCGCCTTTTGGATTCCTTGCATTATATTGATCCCTCTGGTCGTCCAAATGCTTATCAAAGTTTGAGCAAACATTTAATTCCTATAAGCGGCTGTCAAAATCTCTTTTATCCGTCTATTAATTTTAATAATTTCATAGGTAATACTAAAAGTTGGTGAGGGTTTACAAGTTTATGATACTGATAAACGCTTTCCTGCATGGGGTCTTGGAGCAAGGCCAATTGATGGTCCTTTATCTCATTGCTTTAATTTGAATGGTAGCACAAACTACTCTAAGGCAAACTTTCTCGTCAGCCTGTACTATTCAAGTTTTCAATGATACCTAATATTTAAATTAAAAGAATATTTATGTGAAACAGTAACATATGGAGTTATACTTTCTAATTGGGATATGTTCTACTCTCTGGCATCTCTTTTGATGAAGTAAACAGCCCAGCATGATGGTTTCCTGCCATATAAAGTAGAATCACCCCTACCATATTTTTGTCATGATGTTTAAGCATATGAAATGAAATAAAGAATGATCCTTGCTTGCCTAGCTATGAGAGTTTTGTGATGACATTTATTGTTTATTAGGGATGCGACCCTCATATGTATTCGTATAGTTTAAGGTCTATATTGCAACGCATATCCAAGTTAAAATAATGCCCTTGGATCAATGGTCAATAAATCACTAGTGGATTGTTTTTTAAGGTTTAATTCATTTTATTTGTCTCGATTTGTAAATGACTCTAATGAGAATATAATGATTTGTAAAAGAGTAATGAGAATATAAGTTTAATAATGATAATAATAAACAACGATCTAAATAAATCAACTAAGTTTTATACAAAAATTAACCAAGTATTATAAAATTAACAAGTTTATAATAATAGTAATAATAATAATAAATTAACTAAGTTTATGAAAAATTTATAAGTTTGAGATAATTTATAAAATTATCCAAGTTAATAAAATTTAAGTTTGAGATAATTTATAATTTTAAGTTAATTAAAATATAAGTCATGGCATTTAAGTTTTACTAATTGAGATAATTTATAAGATTGAGTTAGTATAAATAAATTTATAAATAAGTTAACTGAGCTTTATAAAAATTTAACTAATTTTATAAAAATTAAACAAAATTTTAAAAATTAGCTGAGAGTTATACAATTTAACTACATTTTATAAAAAATAAATAAATCTATGCAAATTAATTAAGTTTTATTAGAACTAAACTACATAAATAAGTTTATTATAAAAATTAACCAAGTTTTATAAAAATTTAACAAAGTTTTATTAAAATTATTTAAATTTAAGAAAAGTTCAACTAAGGATGTTTGATATACTTTAAATATGAAACAGCTTCATAATCATTTGTTGATTATTAAATTTGTCTACAGGTAATTAGCTTTTTAGGAGTAAAGACTAGCCGTAGCAAAGAATTATAGGTAATCAAGTAGTGAACATGTCTTCAATTGTTATATATACTATAACATTTTGTTAGTACTTATTGTGTAAACTTGTTTATGAAAGTGTAATGACCCGTAAATTTTCAATAATTGAAATTGTTAATTTAATGAGATTTTGAAAATTGAAGAAAATAAAAAAGAAGTTTTTGAATTTTTAATAAAAGTTGTGATGCAATAATGAAAATAACTAAGAGGAAACGTAACAGGGTTATTTAAAGTTAATAATTTATGAATTTGAATGAATTTCCAATTTAAAGAAAAATAATTAACTGTTACTTTATGATGATTTATGAAATAACGAAAAGAGTGAATAATAAGTGAACGTAATAGTAGCATGAAATTAAATGGCAACATTGATGTGTAAGTAATAAAGGCTTATTTATGTGATTAAAGGGTAACGGTAATGTATTGTATGTTACCTATTGTTAATTGAAATTTGAAATAAATTTTTAATAAATGTAAACTAAATAGGAACATAGATTTATTTATAAGATAGTAATTGATGTAATAAAGGTATGAAATATTGAAGTATGTAATGCAATGGATATCATAAATAGAATGGAATAAATTAGTATATATACGGAATAATAATCTGGGTTGATAAGTAACGAATTTATAAAGGCAATGGAAAGCAAATATGTGACAACTAATATAGGTTTATTTATTTAATGTGTAAATAAACTTTGGCAATCAATTACAATAAATCCAAATTTAACGTTTTGTTAATGTAAATTTAAGTAATGTTAATTTTATTCATAATATGAATTGGTTGATTTAATAAATGGAAACTTTGATTTGTGAATAATAAAAGCTTATTAATGCGACGAAAGTATTAACGGTAACGATTTTGGATGTTACCTATTTCGTAGCTGGTTGATTTTAAATCGGAAATCGGTTACAAAAATTTATAATCTAATATTACGTTAATGTAACTAAGGTAATTATTAATAAATTGAATGAAAGTCAAATCAATGGAAATAATGCAGATGTATACTTAGTTACAAATTGAATATATGAAAGCAAAATGTAAGCAGTGAATCAAATTAAGGAATTTAAATTATAATAAATGGTCAGTGAATAAAATCAAGGTTCTATAAGTAATTATAATATCGGGTTGAAGGAAACAAACTTAAAGGTAATTAAAGTTTAATGGTTACAATGTTATAAGATACCTATTTGTGTAGTTCATAAGATTTAATTTGAAATCAATCGCAGAAATTGACTAAATTAGGGCAGTAGAGTAGATTTAATTAGAAATTGAAGAATGTTATTAAATAACAAATGTAAACTCTATCTCTAATATGGCAAATGAGTGAATGAAAACAATTGAAATTCATGTTGATAAATTTATTTGGGTTTGAATTGTAATAAATGGATTTCTGAAATTGAATGAAATAAAATATTTCGTTAATGGAAATTAATATGAAATGAAATATACATTAATGGAATGTATATAAATCAATGCAATTTATAACCATAATATGTTAATTTATTGACTAGCAAGATTTAATCGAATAAATGGATTTACTGAGATTTCAAGTGATATAAATAAATTTATTAAAACTAAAACTGAATACAGTAATGTACAAATTTATTAAATTTATAATTTCTGAATGTAAGAAAAATGAAATTTAACGCTGGAATGGATGAATGAATCAGAGTTAAATTGACATTTAAATTTGTTTAAAATCATTATAAATGATTAAGAAATTGAAAATGTTGAAATTTGTCAATTATCGAATTTAAATTTGAAAATTTGATTTAATTAATTTATTTTCAATTTATTTAATTAATGAAAAAATAGCCATTTTGGCCACTGGTTTGGATTTCGACGAAACCAGTTTCATCGAATTCGTAACGGTGAATTATTGTAGGATTTCAAGTTTCCTAGCGATCAGACCCGTCGTTTGACCGTACGGACTCGAAACGCCTTGAAATCATTGAAATTGAAATCAATTTGGAAAATATTGATTTTAGCATAACTTCTTCATACGATGGAATTTGGAATTGAAACATTTTCCATTGCATTTAAAATATTCTAATACATCTATTTTTATATATAGGTTGACCCAATTTCATTTCGTTGTCGAAACAGGCTTTTTGGGCCATTTTGTCGTTAGCACGTATATTCAACCCGATCCATCTATTCTATTTCAACCCTACCTACAAATACCCGCTTATAAAGCCTAGCCTACTTCTGTTCCTCATTTGTGTGTACGTACAATTCAACTATCTCTCCTCCTCAATGGCAGACAATCAAACCCTAGATTCAAATTACAATTCCAAACCAAATCCACAGCCAAAAATTCAATCTTCTCAAACCATAGCAAATTTTATATGGATTTGAAGCTCTCGACGAGCGCAACCTAAATCTAAAATTCGTTTTTGAAATTGAATCAAAATATTTCCAGAAAGCCATAGTTTATTCTCGGCCGTTCGTAGAGATTTGATGATCTTTGCCTGATCGTCGATATAAGGTTACTGTTGTGTGAAGGGGACGAAGGGGAGTGCATCCTTGTGGGTGATTTCGCGAGTTGACGGTCAGATTTGGGCGCAAAATTCATTAGTGTTTGAGTTAATTGTGGCGGTTGAGTTCTCTTCCGGGCTCGACGGCAATGTTGTTGACCAGGGTGACACGACTCTGTCGCATGGGGTCGGGGCAGATCGAAGGGCGTAGGTGACGATGCTGGGTGGCCGTGATGGCCGACGTCGATGAGGAGGTATGGAATTTTCATGGTGGCTAGAATGTGTATGGGTCGCGATATACTGTTCTCGCGTGCGTTACCTGTAGATTATCTACAGAAGACAGTGACGTGGCTCTAAGGGTGAGTCAAAGTGTTCTCTTTTTTTAATTGAAATTCAAACACACTAATCGCTATATCTTTCACATACGAACACCAATTCACGCGCGGTTTTTTTTGTTAGGATCGTATTGAAATTCCAGAGATTATGAAGCTGGTTTGGATGAATTTTAAGACTGCTAAATTTTTGGATTTAAATTGAATTTAAATTCAATTTAAATTCAAAAGGTGAGTGTTTTAACCCACTCACAACTTCTAAAATTTATTATGTTTATTAAATTAATTTTGTTGTGATTATGCATTTATTTATGACTGTTTCGGATATTTTTAATCATCATCTCTGTTAATTGTATTTATTTAAATTAAATCATTTTTTAATTTATTATTGAATATAACTGCCAGTTAATTTCCTGTTATATATTATCAGTTATATATTGATATTGATTGATTGTTTTGGATGATGATTGTGATGGATGTATGATTTTATGATGGATGAATGGATGTTGTATTTTATTATTATAAACTGCAAGTTATTATGCATTTTTATTGATTCGGGAATGCGGTTTGAAATGATATATAACCGTAATTTTTATTTTAATTACGGATTGAAATGATAAACATCTGTATCACTTGACTATAGGGTAGAAAATTATATACAGACACCGCGGTCTATATATATATAAATATGTTGAAATGATTTCTATGGTTTTTACAGAAATATACGGATCATATAAATAATTGATTTTAGATGTTATATAAATGTCAAATTTTTATTGATTTTAGCTACATATAAATAGGCTTGAAATATAAAATAAGCCTAATAATAAAGTTTGATTATTTTATACAATAGGGTTTAATGAATATTGATTTTTGATATTATATAAATATTATTAAAATGCTTGAATTTAAGCTATGTATAAGTTAGTTAAATAAAAATTCAGTTTAATAATAGAGTTTGATTTTTACTAAAATAAATGTGAGTAAGTATTTAAATTTTATTTTAATATAGAGAGTATAATGATTTAAATAAATTAAGGTTGGGAGATAAATTGGGGATTTATTTGGAACTGAATTTATTTAAGAATTAAACTCTAAAAGGTTGATGTGGAATTTATTAAATTGAAAATTTTAAAAGATATATTTATTATAACTAGATTTTTGGGTCTAGGTGAATAAAATGATTATTTCAAGTATAAATGAATTGAAGAAAATATTTAATATTTGAAATTCGAGTTTGTTTAAAATGAAAATGGATTTATTATGTAAAATATTTCAAAACTAAATAATAGAAGATTTGATTTTTGAATCTAGATTATCAAATTTACTTTTGGAATTTTGGAATATTAAAGCCTTGAAATATATCGAAATTGAAATGTTTTATCGAGATTGAAATGTTTCTAAGTTATGAATTTCAAAGTATGATGTTTTAAAAAGTGTATAATTTTGAATGTTGGTTCCAAGGTATATAAATTTGAAAGCGCTATGATTTTTGGAAAAAGGATATATTTGAAATAAAAATGATACCATATTGATTTGGGTTTTAAAATAGAGATGATATCGTATTTATATGGTTTTGAATGGATATTATATTATGGTTTTGAAGTATAATTATTTTAAAATAACCGTGGTGTTATAATAATGGTTGGTTGTTGAAGAAACCAGGATCGGAAGTTGTCATACTCTTTGCCAACTCCGAAAACCACTTTAACAACTGTGTACGCGGTGGAGATTCCAGAATGAAGTTGGATGGCGGCGGTGTTTCCTTTGAGGTAAATACGTGTACCCGACTCCTGTGAGCTGGCATAAGGTGGCTAAAACAGGAGCGATTCTCTGGCCAATAAGGTAGCACCTTTGGTCGGACACATCCCTTCGATATTATACTTTGACTTTTGGATTTATTCGGTGGCCACTTTTTATTTTTTTTATTTTTGGAGGTGTGGCTCGAGGTAGGCGGTAGCTGCGCGTTACGCGTTACCACCAACCCAGATAGCAATTGGTATATCTACCCTGGCATTGCCTAGTTGTGCCATGTCACCTACCCTATCGCGCCTTGTACAAGTTTGGTTTTCTCCCGTAGCCCGTGTGGTATCCTTTGGTGGCTTCCCGATCAGGAAGGACTATGATATTGGATGGACTACTGGGACTATTATTATGTTAAGGGGGAGATTGGGTAACTCCTTAACGCTATTTAAAAGTAAGTTTACTTTATAATAGACATTATTATAATAGCGAAATATTACTGCATAGTAAATAGTTTAACGGATCCTTAGAAGATGTGAATCCCGAGCATCTCTTAAGTTACTGCACTCACGTTAGACACTTGATAGGAATGTCAAACCCTGTAAACATCTCTGACGCCGTTACACTCATATTTATTTCAGCTAATTTAACTTACATAAGATCTTTTAGTTCTTACTCGAGTGTTTTGTCTTTTCAATTCGCTCGGGTCAGTCCGAGCATTTCAGGAATCGAAGACTTTATTTCTAGAGGACGAAGACCAAGATTTCATTATTATTATTATTATTATTATTATTATTATTATTATTATATTGTTCCACTACACACTGTATTCCGCTGCATTGATTATTATTCACTGGTATGTGCAACTCTGATATGTATTGTATAAATATAATCAAATGTTTATAAAACACCTTCATGAACTGTATATTTGATTATTATATTTTATCGTTCCGCTGCAAGATTGTATTTTGTTTTTCTTTCCCTGCTTTTTCTTATTTACCCCATAACAATCCACCCTTCCGTATTGTTTGAATTGGCACGTGTGTCGATTTAAAGCGTGCGAAAAGGCGGGACGTTACATCTGGTATCAGAGCTTTGGTTTAGCGATAAACCTTAGCTTTGTGGGGTCTGACTCTTTATAAATAGGGTAGTAATACCTTGTGATGAGTCATTGAGCGTGTGTGTGTGTGTGTGTATATATATATATATATGAGAGATCGTATTTGTTAGTGTTATAAAAAGGTTTTAATATTGTGTTAATCTGTTCCGTTTTGTATTTATAAATTCTGGTTGATGCATGGGACGCTATGACATCAATAGGGATTTCTAAACACTTAATAGGATAGACGGACATAATATTTGTTTTAATATGGGTGAATGAAATAATTTTGACTATTATATTTTCTATATATAAAATAAAATTTATAAATAATATATATATTTGGTTGCTATATATTGGTTGTTAGGTAATGAAAATATAAATAATAGTTGAAATAAAGTTGAAAATAAGATAAATGAAAATTGGAAATTTTATAACTTAAGTTCCGGGATGTTCGAAAATTTCTTTTGAATGATGTTGGAATATAATAATAATATTATTAGAAGTATTTTCTGATATAAATATTTTGATATAATTTGAAAGAATTGTTTTAAAAGGAATTTCGAAAAGAAAAATTTCTGTACTACCCTCTTTGTCGCTGGAAAATAATTTCGAAGATGAGTGCACGCATCATCGACATTCATTTTCGAGTTTCATAGTGGGAAGGCCACTGTAGTAGTTTTACTGCAAGTTTATTTGGATAAACAAATATAAATTTTAAATTGTTTTAAATATAATTAAATATATAAGTTGTAAGGATATACATTTATCTATTATTTTAAATGATTTCTAATAAAAACCCGGTATTTAAATTCTTAAGTTTTCGATAATTAATAGTTCAAGTATAGTAGTGAAACAGAATGAAACTAATAGATAATTGGAGCCTTTAATTAAAATAAGAAATTTAATGATAGGTTATGAATGAAATTAAAGGTAAGTTGAAATTGTAACCTATGAAACAAAGAATAATATTATTGAACATTCAGAAATTTTAAATAAATAGAAATTAACTTGTGTAACTTCTATTACATCCTTAAAAGCATGTATATAACTTGTGTAATTAATTTGCTCTAGTCCTACTTTGTTATTTTTATCTTTTTGTGTTTTATTTCTCCTGTTCCTGTGGCACTAGTTCCCTCTGTTTTCTTGAGCTTTGCTCTCTGTTGTGTGTGTGTTTTGTATCCTTTGTGCTGCAATAAATGGTCGGGGTCCATTCAACCCCGTCGGCCTTGCCAAAAAAAAAAAAAAAAAAAAGTTAGAACGTTAAAAGAAATTGTAATGGATATTATACAAGTAATAAATTAAGGAAATAGGAAGTAAGTATTGAAAGCATATGATTGTACACTTAAGTAAATAAATTAATATGCAAAGAAGTTGAATTAAAGATGGATACTATAAATAAATGAAAATTATAAGAAATATAAGTAAGAAATTTTAAACTTAAGTAATGATTGAATTGTGTTGATTTTGTATGATGGTTGTATGCCTTGTTGCAATTGATTGCTGTTGTATTGATTGTTGTTTGTGGTTGAAAGAACCTTAAATATTTCATTTTATATAATTGTTAACCTTTTGGATTATATAAGTGAATACAGGTTATGGAAGCAATTTCTACTGCTTTTGGCTTCATAATTAAGCGTTAATTGCCCGACAAATAGGTACGTTTTCGGATTACGGTTTTATAGCGTTATTATATTATTTTTCCCGTGTTGGGATATATACTATTTTGGAAAATATGTGTTATATATTGTTATATTTGATATTATATTTTCTCCCAAGCCTCCCCGTACAAACGAGACTCTGCCAAAATTTTCCGTAAATTTTGGACTTAGAATTTTTTTGAAAATGATTTCCAAAGTTTATTAATTTAAGTATAAAAAGATTTAATGGTATATTGTATTTAAATTAATTAATTTTGTAAATCAATTTTTTTATAAATTTAATATTTTAAGTAACATATATTAATTTCTTAATTCTTCTTTTCCTTTCTTTTTTTCTTTTCGGGGACGAAAAGTTTTGAGTGGGGAAAGTGTAACGACCCGTAAATTTTCAATAATTGAAATTGTTAATTTAATGAGATTTTGAAAATTTAAAATTGAAGAAAATAAAAAAAAGTTTTTGACTTTTTAAATAAAGTTGTGATGCGATAATGAAAATAACTAAGAGGAAAAGTAACAGGGTTATTTAAAGTTAATAATTTGTGAATTTGAATGAATTTCCAATTTAAAGAAAAGTAATTAACCGTTACTTTATGATGATTTATGAAATAATGGAAAGAGTGAATAATAAGTGAATGTAATTAGTAGTATGAAATTAAATGGCAACATTGTTGTGTAAGTAACAAAGGCTTATTTATGTGATTAAAGGGTAACGGTAATGTTTATTGTATGTTATCTATTGTTAATTGAAATTTGAAATAAATTTTTCATAAATGTAAATTAAATAGGAACATAGATTTATTTATAAGGTAGTAATTGATGTAATAAAGGTATGAAATATTGAAGTATGTAATGCAATGGATATCATAAATAGAATGGAATAAATTAGTGTATATATGGAATAATAATCTGGGTTGATAAGTAATGAATTTATAAAGGCAATGGAAAGCAAATAGGTGACAATTAATATAGGTTTATTTATTTAATGTGTAAATAAACTTTGGTAATCAATTATAATAAATCCAAATCTAACGTTTTGTTGACGTAAATTTAAGTAATGTTAATTTTATTCATAATATGAATTGGTTGATTTAATAAATGGAAACTGATTTGTGAATAATAAAAGCTTATTAATGCGACTAAAGTATTAACGGTAAGGATTTTGGATGTTACCTATTTTGTAGCTGGTTGATTTTGAATCGGAAATCAATTATAAAATTTTATAATCTAATATTACGTTAATGTAACTAAGGTAATTATTAATAAATTGAATGCAAGTCAAATCAATGGAAATAATGTTGATGTATACTTAGTTACAAATTGAATATATGAAAGCAAAATGTAAGCAGTGAATTAAATTAAGGAATTTAAATTATAATAAATGGTCATTGAATAAAATCAAGGTTCCGTTATTAATTATAATATTGGGTTGAAGGAAATAAACTTAAAGGTAATTAAAGTTTAATGGTTACAATTGTTATAAGATACCTATTTGTGTAGTTCATAAGATTTAATTTGAAATCAATCGCAGAAATTGACTAAATTAGTGCAGTAGAGTAGATATAATTAGAAATTGAATAATGTTATTTAAATAACAAATGTAAACTCTATCCATAATATGGCAATTGAGTGAATGAAAACAATTTAAATTCATGTTGATAAATTTATTTGAGTTTGAGCTGTAATAAATGGATTTCTGAAATTGAATGAAATAAAATATTTCGTTAATGGGAATTAATATGAAATGAAATATACATTAATGGAATGTAATATAAATCAATGCAATTTATAACCATAAGATGTTAATTTATTGAATAGCAAGATTTAATCGAATAAATGGATTTACTGAGCTTTCAAGTGATAATTAATAAATTTATTGAAATTGAAACTGAATACAGTAATGTATAAATTTATTAAATTTATAATTTCTGAATGTAAGAAAAATGAAATTTAACGCTGGAATGGATGAATGAATCAGAGTCAAATTGACATTTAAATTGAATCATTATAAATGATTAAGAAATTAAAAATGTTGAAATTTGGCAATTTGAAAATTTAAATTTGAAAATTTGACTTAATTAATTTATTTTCAATTTATTTAATTAATGGAAAAAAGCCATTTTGGCCACTGATTCGGATTTCGATGAAACCAGTTTCATCGGATCCGTAACGTTGAATTATTATGGGATTTCAAGTTTCGTAGCGATCGGACCTGTCGTTTGATCGTACGGACTCGAAACGCCTTGAAATCATTGAAATTGAAATTGAAATCAATTTTGAAAATATTGATTTTAGCATAACTCCTTCATACGATGGAATTTGGAACTGATACATTTTCCATTGCGTTTAAAATATTCTAAAACATCTATTTTTATACATAGGTTGACCCAATTTCATTTCGTTGTCGAAACGGGCTTTTTGGGCCACTTTGTCGTTAGCGGGTATATTCAACCCGATCCATCTATTCTATTTCAACCCTACCTATAAATACCCGGTTATAAACCCTAACCTACTTCTATTCCTCATTTGTGTGTATATACAATTCAACTATCTCTCCTCCTCAATGGCAGACAATCAAACCCTAGATTCCAATTACAATTCCAAATCAAAACCACAGCCAAAAATTCAATCTTCTCAAACCATAGCAAATTTTATATGGATTTGAAGCTCTCGACGAGCGCAACCTAAATGTAAAATTCATTTATGAAATTGAATCAAAATATTTCCAGAAAGCCATAGTTTATTCTCGGCCGTTCGTAGAGGTTTGATGATCTTTGCCTGATCGTCGATTTGAGGTTACTGTTGCGTGGAGGGGACGAAGGGGAGTGCACTATGTGGGTGATTTCGTGAGTTGACGGTCATATTTAGGCACAAAATTCATTAGGGTTTGAGTTAATTCTGGCGGCTGAGTTTTCTTCTGGGCTCGGTGGCGATTTTGTTGACCAGGGTGACACGACTCTGTCGCACGGGGTCGGGGCAGATCGAAAGGCGTAAGCGACGATGCTGGGTGGCCGTTGTGGCCGACTTCGGTGAGGAGGCATGGAATTCGCGTGGCGGCTGGAATGTGTATGGGTCGCAATATACTATTCTCGTGTGCGTTACCTGTAGATTATCTACAGAAGACAATGACTGTCTCTAAGGGTGAGTCAAAGTGTTCTCTTTTTTTAATTGAAATTCAAACACACTAATTGCTATATCTTTCACATACGAACACCAAATCACACGCGGTTTTTTTGTTAGGATCGTATTGAAATTCCAGAGATTCTAACGCTGGTTTGGACGAATTCTGAGACTGTCAAATTCTTGGGTTTAAATTGAATTTAAATTCAATTTAAATTCAAAAGGTGAGTGTTTTAACCCACTCACAACTTCTAAAATTTATTATGTTTGTTAAATTAATTTTGTTGTGATTATGCATTTATTTATGACTGTTTCGGATATTTTTAATCATCATCTCAGTTAATTGTATTTATTTAAATTAAATCGTTTTTTAATTTATTATTGAATATAACTACCAGTTAATTTCTTGTTATATATTATCAGTTATATATTGATATTGATTGATTGTTTTGGATGATGATCGTGATGGATGTATGATTTTATGATGGATGAATGGATGTTGTATTTTATTATTATAAACTCAAGTTATTATGCATTTTTATTGATTCAGGATTGCGTTTGAAATGATATATAACCGTAATTTTTATTTTAATTACGGATTAAAATGATAAACATCTGTATCACTTGACCATAGAGTAGAAAATTATATACAAACACCGCGGTCTATATATATATATAAATATGTTGAAATGATTTTTATGGTTTTTAAAGAAATATACGGATTATATAAATAATTGATTTTAGATGTTATATAAACGTCAAATTTGTTATTGACTTTAGCTATATATAAATAGGCTTGAAATATAAAATAAGCCTAATAATAAAGTTTGATTATTTTATATAATATGGTTTAATGAATATTGATTTTTGATATTATATAAATATTATTAAAATGCTTGAATTGAAGCTATGTATAAGTTTGTTAAATAAAAATTTAGTTTAACAATAGAGTTTGATTTTTATTAAAATAAATGTGAATAAGTATTTAAATTTTATTTTAATATAGAGAGTATAATGATTTAAATAAATTAAGGTTGGGAGATAAATTGGGGATTTATTTGGAACTGAATTTATTTAAGAATTAAACTCTAAAAGGTTGATGTGAAATTTATTAAATTGAAAATTTTAAAAGGTATAATTATTATAACTGGATTTTTGGGTCTAGGTGAATAAAATGATTATTTCTAGTATAAATGAATTGAAGAAAATATTTAGTATTTGAAATTTGAGTTTTTTTAAAATGAAGATGGATTTATTAAGTAAAATATTTCAAAACTAAATAATAGAAGATTTGATTTTTGAATCTAGATTATCAAATTTACTTTTAGAATTTTGGAATATTAAAGCCTTGAAATATATCGAAATTGAAATGTTTTATCGAAATTGAAATGTTTCTAAGTTAAGAATTTCAAAGTATGATGTTTTAAAAAGTGTATAATTTCGAATGTTGGTTCCAAGGTATATAAATTTGAAAGTGCTATGATTTTTGGAAAAAGAATATATTTGAAATAAAAATGATATCATATTGGTTTAGGTTTTAAAATAGAAATGATATCGTATTTATATGGTTTTGAATGGATATTATATTCTGGTTTTGAAGTATAATTATTTTAAAATAACCGCAGTGTTATGATAACTGTTGGTTGTTGAAGTGTAGCGGCCCTGACTCGACCTTCGAAAATCGGCACCGAATACGACACTCGTATCCAAATGTCGCAGATCCAAACGTCGAATCTGGTTCGTCGGAGCTTATAACACAATTAAGTATAACAACACAGCGGAAGAAAATGAAATAAATATCATTGATATACAATATTCGATACAAAAATGATACAATATGAATAAACATCAGAGATACAATGAATATCAAAACAATAAACAACAGCGAAAAACAGATAGCCAAGAGATAACTCCAAACAGCAACAGCAACTCTAGCTCCAAAGCACCAATCCAGGAATAGCTCGAACCACCATCAAATTGCACCAAGCTAAGCAAGTCTCGTCCATGAATCCAAAAACTCCAATATCCAGGATCTCTAAGGAATACCAAAGAGAAAGCTAAAGGCTACCAGATCGATATCTATATCTACTATCTGAGAAACCTAAATCTGGTCTTCCCGTGTGGAAAATTGTGGGCACCCAGAGTTTAGGAAGGGAACAATAAACTTCGGGTTAGTCATGGGACTAGTATGAGCAAACAAAAACGGTTTTATCTTTAAAACAAACAAAAGAAATTTTTAAGTTGAAAACCGCAATGCTTTTTTGGAAAATGAAACTACCATAAGGCCTCCCGCCCCACACACAATTCAAACACAGACTTGGAGGAGATTTCTCCTTATGATAGTCAAATATACTTGATACGCGAAAATCTTTTGATATTATTATTATTAGTGCATAGTGGAAAACATTTCGAAAGTATAATATTAACCTTAACCAGCATAGGTACAATTATATTATGCCAGCTATAGCTACCTTCTGAGGAGGCAGGTTATACAATTGCAATCATAAAGGGTTCGTATCGTTTCTTTGGATTTCCAACAAATGGTCAGGCTAAGGAACTTCCTGGGCCACATGGGTACGCCTCTGGAGGGACGCCCTGAGAACCTTACCGGATCTCTACCAACACAAGGCCGGGATACCTCTGTAACTAGTAATTACTGACATGAGTGTGTAATCCCCCGGTCATAAACAACCTTTATCTCGGGATTCACCAACAACCACAAAGTAATAAATTTGCAGCTACTACATAGGTTAAGTATCTGGGCTCCATACCATGATACCACCTCAGGGGTGCTACCCCCAAATAACCTTGCCGTATCTTTCCTGTTTCGACCATTACCGGGTTGTGAGGTTCGACGAAGTCTCATCCACAAAGCTACGCTTTTTACAAAGCCATGCTTTGATCAACAAATGATCAGCAGCACTTCGTATGCCACATTACCAAATTGGGAATGTATCACTAATAACTATCAATTACATAACCTCTAAGCTCGTAAGTCTCAGAGAAGGGTGTTAAGCTAAGAGAATAAATCTCCGCCACCAAACAGAAATGTATTTGATAGAAACTGGTTTTATATCTCAAAATATAATGTCAGACACACATCCATACAAATGTGTTCCGGGTTCGAACAGAACCGAAGGCACTTCCGAAGAAGCCCTTGCAATCCGGGAATTCAGAATCCCAATCGGACTTTCCATCACTTAGGGAATCTCTATACCGTAGCTACTCGGTGCAAGACAATCGATAGGTCATCCTATCGTTCTCGCAAGTACCAGGACTTTACCACCGGTCTTCAAATGTTATCCATAATTACGTATCATTATTCGGAATGGGTTATATGACACAAAGGTCCTCTCCCGGCTAAACCGAATAATGAGCGCAATATTTGAAAGCATATGGATAATGGGATCTCAGTTAAGTCATACTTTAAAACCCAAAACTTTTCTTTCAAATGGTTAAACAAATTACCATTTATAAATCTTTTTAACCAAAAAGACTCATTTCAAAAACCTTCAAAGGTTTAAACAATTTCCACATTTAAATTTTTTAAACAAAAGATTCACTTTTAAATCCCTTTTCGATTTTAAACAAGGTTTACCAATCTTCAGCAAAGATTCATTTGTAACCTTTCAAAACAATTCCATTTCAAATTGGATTGACTCGTTCGGTCTTTAAATTAAAGACTCATTTTATAGCTTTCAAAACAGTTCCCGTTTCAATCTTTTATATATAAAAGATATACCATTTAAAATCTTCTTCAATTTCAAATTAGGGTTCAACTATCTTTACAAAATTCAATTATAGCTTTTCAAAACCATTCAATTTCAAATTTGAAATCTTTTCATCATAATTTTGGAAAATCTGTCCTTAAATAAAAGCTATTTAAAACCACTGGTTTCCGCTTTCGGAAAACCCGATTATATTTGTACGAGTTAAAGACTTTCAAATTTAAATTTGGGTTAAATTCAAATTCTCAAAATCATACTTTTAAAATGTTTTAAAAACCCATATAAACACATTTATAGTTTGTATAACCTTTTTACGTCATAAATACCAAATATAGAATTCAATTTCTGATATTGAATTCAAATGATTTAAATTTCAATCTTTATTTAGTTATTCAAAATAACTTTCATTTTTAAAACACCTTTTCAAAAGTTTATCACTTTAAACCCAATTCATTTCCAAAACCATTTGAATTGAAAATTCAAATTCAAAACTATTTTAAAAATCTGTGACTTAATCGATTTACACGTGCAATCCATATTTGTGTGTGTATAGTGTAGTCCAGGGGTTCTACACAATAGTGCAACAACAATCATCACATCACATATTAAAGCGCATAAATATCAATAAGCAGTATAAACTTTAACGCTTATCTTCATTCACAGATTCATAGCTAAAGTAAATTTATCAATAACAAGGATTCACTAATATAATTCGATGTGGGTTTCGGATAACCAACTGGAATCCGACTCCCTGTCACATCGAATTTCAAATGCCGTTTTATGGCCAAGGGTGTTTACACCGAAACAATATCACAGATATCGTAGATCAATACACGGCATATTTCACATCACAGAATATTATCCAAAGATAACAATCAATGTAAGACAATACAATCATTCATAAGCAAACATATCTCTAATTCAAATTTTTATTAATTTAATTAATTCAAACTAAATCAATTACTCAAGAATTAATCACTTTGCTTTGCTTAACCGATCATTAATTAATTAATCATTAATTAATTAATCACTTCTTAGTTGACCTCGTTATCAATTAATTAATCTTTATTTAATTAATTAATTATTCTTTAACAATTAATTAGTAATCTCTAATTATTCATTATTAAAACTTGATTAAATAAAAATTTAATTATTCCTTAATTTATTACTAATTAACTCTTATTTTACGATTAATTAATCTCAATTAATTGCTTAATTAATTCCAAATTAGAAATTAATTTATCTTAATTACTTAATTAATTATAATTAATTAACCTTAATTTTTAATTAATCCTTAATCATTTACTATTTAATTGATTATCCTTAAATAACTAAGTAATTACCCTTAATTACTTACATATTTATAATTACTAATAAATTAGGTTGAGTAGTTATTACTTTAATTAATTTAACTATCAACTTCAACAATCAATTAATTACTTACATAAAGTAAATAAAACCTTAATTAATTATATTTAATTAATTAAGATTAAACTATGTGATTATCCTTAATCACTTACATTAATTAATCATTTCTTTAATTAATGATCTTAATTAATTAACCCTTAATTGTAATTAATTAAATCTTGATTGCTGTAATTAATTTATTCCTTAATTAATTACTTTAATTACTTTCATTAAGTAATTCACCTCAAATAATAATTACCCTTTAACGAATATGTTAACTTAACTTTGAAAGCTACTCAACCATTTTTTAAACATTCTTTATAATAGTTATTCTTAATTATTTATAATTTAATCTTGATTACAAATCATTAATTACTTGATTATCATTAACGATATAAATTAACTTACTTAAAAATTTAAAACATTTGATTTTTATTTCTAAATCACCTATTCGGTTTGATTTAAAATAACTTATTAAAAATATAAGTTTAAACTTAATTGTTTTTAAATCCCTTATTTCAATAACCTTAAATTTATACCTTTTATCTTAATAATAAAATCATCATTTATAATAGAAATAATTTCTAGAAATTTATTTTTACTAATCTGCTATTGTTCAAAACTCAGAAACACCAGACCCTAGAATCACGAGTGAAACCTGAGCTAATCCCCCACATACACGAACCCTACTTCGGGTTTTTCCCCAAATTTACTCGAGTGGACCAAAACTTGCAATTAAAAATTTTTCTAAGTATTTTTATCTTGCATCAATCTTGCTTCGAGTTAAACCCCGAGTCAACGTGTAAATTCCCCGAGAACGCTTCGAGTCGAACCCACAAACATCACGCAATAGAGCCGAGCTGTTCTTCTTCTTCCTCAGACCTTCAACCAAAACCAGGTACGGCTGATACCTTATGCACATCCATAGTCTATTTGACGAACTTCGATCGACTTTACTACCACAAGAAAGTCATCGTCGACTTCGCTGACCTCCTCAACTACCTGACTTGATGAACTTGCCTTCGAAACGAAAATGAGCAACTCAGCACACTATAAGGACTCAACACCTCGGCCATCTTCGCCTTATTCCGATGTTACATATCACCGACGACTACGTGATCTTGAACCAAGCTTCACTGTGGACCCACGAAGTTTTTCCCCCCATACCGATCGCCTCTACTCCTCCCTTGGCAATGCAGCATCCACGCGAACCCAACCCTTACGATCTTGCCCTTAAACCCTATATTACTTTCGTATGGCCAACACAACGCACAATAAATTTTTTCACTATTTTTCTGACAACCACCAACCCAAAACCTTTCTCCAGTCACCACCCCGAGGTCCAATTCCACCGTGATTGCCAAAAAATGACACAACCCCCAATTTAATTCATTCCAAATTATCTCAACAATTTCCAATCTAAAAATCAAGGTTTTTATTTCTAAATTCATTATTTGCTATAATAAATTAGATCATGAATTCAATTCAAGGATTTAAAATATTTGATTTCTGATAAAAATTATTTTTCTACTGTAAAAACATACTATTATAATAAGTTCTTGATATAAACCCTTGAAAACACTTTTATCCTTGATGTACAGTTTAACAATACACTTTTGCTTGGAGATCAAGGCCTATCATTAATCATGTGAAGAGAAAAGGAATTGTTTTGATGAATTATATGGTGCATGTAACATAACAGAGTTTGAATTCATTCACCCAGAGATGCATCCTATATATATAGCCTAATTCAGTTATATTCAAGTGAAAATATCAAGACAAACACATGCACACATCATCATAACACATATACATAACATGCATCCGTATCAAAAGACTAAAGGTCAAAAATTTGCTCACATTTCTAGAAGAAGGCAGAGCACCAAGTTCTGGAAAACCTGGAAAATGCAGAGCTTGTGAAAACTGGTTTTAAAACTTGCTTTGATTTGTTTTAGTTGCTGAGATGATCTCTGCTTGAATGTTTCCAGATTTGATCTTTTTTTTTCTAAAATCTGCTTTTTTTCCTAGGTTGAAGTTTGAGAAAACATGCATTTGTTGAAGTTTTGGTTTTCTGATTTGAAGTTGCTATGTTTTTGTTTGTTTTCTTCTTCAAATCTTTGAAATTTTCTTTTGAGTTGAGATGGTTTTGTTTTGAATTTCATCTTGCTTTTGATCTGCTTTCAGGTTTTGAAGATTTTTGTTTTGTTTTTGAATATAGAGATGATTCTGATTTTTAATTCTTAGTATGAAGATGGAAACAAAATTGGAAAGGAGGATGAATTGTATTAGCCTGGTTACTTATTCTCTTTTGCATGTTTTATGTAATTAAATTTTCAAAAGAAAAATAATTTTGCCACTTGTAATTACAAACTAAAACTTTGCTTACACTTGTGATTTATTTTTAACACTTGTTAAATTCAAACAAAATTATGTAAAGACCCCTTCTCAAATTAATTTACAAATTTTGTTTTTAAACCTTATTTTATTTTTACTTACAAATCATGTTTTCATGTCTTCTTATTTATTTTCAAAAGATAATTTTATAAATTTTATTTTCAAACTTTGTTGTTAATAAATTTACACTTTTGTACCTTATACTTTTAGAACTTATTATATATTTAAGTTTATATCTATGCATTTTTCTATAAATTGTACTTATACAACTTATTAAAAAAAATGATTTGAAAGTAAATTATATTTCAAATTATTATACCTTTAAATAAGTATTTATCCATATACATAAATAAATAAATATGTACACATACATATTGGGTTTTATTATTGTTATATTTTTTTTTAAAATAGCTTTTTTTTAGAAATTTACCATATTAAATTCAAATATACTTTCAAAATACATATTACATATGTATGTTATTTATTTGAAAACAAATCTCTATTAATTTAAAAGATAGAGTTTTCTTCTATCAAACCCAATTTTATTTAAAAATATTTATTTTCTTTTGAATTACAAAACTAAGATTCTTTTTGAAATCTCTTTATAAACATTTAAACAAACAATCAAACATCGTATTTTATTTGGGAAAACTCAAGCAAATCCACAATTTAATTCAAAAATTAAATTTAATTGTCAAATTTATTCTGGCTAAAATCCAGGGATGTTACATGAAGAGACCGGGATCGGAAGTTGTCATACTCTCTGCCAACTCCGAAAACCACTTTAACAATCGTGTACGCGGTGGAAATTCCAGAATGAAGCAGGATGGTGGCAGCGTTTCCTTTGAGGTAAATACGTGAACCCGACTCCCCTGAGTTGGCATAAGGTGGCTAAAACTTGAGCGATTCTCGGGTCAATGAGGTAGCACCTTTGATCAGACACATCCGTTCGATATTATACTTTGACTTTTGGATTTATTCGGTGGCCGCTTTTGATTTTTATTTTTATTTTTAGGGGTGTGGCTCGAGGTGGGCGGTAGCTGCGCGCTACGCGTTACCACCAGCCCGGATAGCAAGTGGTATATCTATCCTGGTATTGCCTAGTTGTGCCGTGTCACCTACCCTATCGCGCCTTGTACAAGTTTGGTTTTCTCCCGTAGCCTATGTGGTATCCTCTGGTGGCTTCCCGATCAGGAGGGACTATGATATTTGACGGACTACTGGGACTATTATTATGTTAAGGGGGAGATTGGGTAACCCCTTAAAGCTATTATCCCGAGCATCTCTTAAGTTACTGCACTCACGTTAGACACTGGATAGGAGATGTCAAACCCCGTAAACATCACCGACACCGTTACACTCATATTTATTTCAGTTAATTTAACTTACATAAGATCTTTTAGTTCTGACTCGAGTGTTTTGTCTTTTCAATTCGCTCGGGTCAGTCCGAGCATTTCAGGAATCGAAGACTTTATTTTTACAGGACGAAGATGAAGATTTCATCATTATTAGTATATATTATATTGTTCCACTACGCACTGTATTCCGCTGCATTGATTATTATTCACTGATATGTGCAACTCTGATATGTATTGTATAAATATAATCAAATGTTTATAAAACAGCTTCATGAACTGTGTATTTGATTATTATATTTTATCGTTCCGCTGCAAGATTCTATTTTGTTTTTCTTTCCCTGCTTTTTCTTATTTACCCCATAACAATCCGCCCTTCCGTATGGTTTGAATTGGCACATATGTCGATTTAAAGTGTGCGAAAAGGCGGGACGTTACAGAATGGTTATGGATCTTGTGTAAATTTGCTCGGTTTGTCGAAAAATTATTATCGAAATGGTTATGGATATTATATTTGATTATATGATTAACGTGTTTTTTTAATTGCTTGAATACAATGATTATGTGATTGATTGATTGTTTGAATATGACGATTATGTAATTGATTGTTGGTTGTAATATGACTATTATGTGAGCTATGGCTGGAAATGGTACAAGCCATTAACACGAAATAGTAGCGTGTACAGTATGTTACAAAACAGTTAACAACTTTTAGTAGCCTTTTAAAAACACTAGTAAAATAAATGTAAATAGACACGATACAACTTTTGAAGCGTTGAAAAAACGCTACTAAAACTTTTAGTTGCATTTTAGTAAGCACTACGATACGACATACTACTAAAAGTCCGAAACTTTTTGTAGCCTTTCTAAAACCCTACAATAGGTCAAGTTTTCGAGCATTTTCTATAATGCTACAAAAAGTTTAAACTTTTAGTTGCATGTCGTATCGTAGCATTCATCGAAACGCTATTAAAAATGTTGGTAGCGTTTATTCAGCGCTACAAAAGGCATTTTCTGGTGTAGTATGGGCCTTAGATAAAAATGAATTTAAAAGAATAAGTATTTGTAAAATTGATTACGAAATTTGGCACACACTACAAATCACATATGAAGGGGCTACTACGGTTAAATAGACAAAAGTTTGCACATTTAGAATAAGTATTGTTTTTTTTAAATGAAAACAAATGAATCAATTTCTGGTATGCATGCTAGACATCAAGATATTACACATTCTTTATTTGGATTAAGAGTAACACTATCATATTTTGATGTTGTATCTAATTTTCTTAACTCATTAGTTGAAGAGTGTGGAAGAAATGTTCCAGTTATGGAAAAAGCTAATAATCTCTCAAACTCAATGTTGATGAGTTAATTGAAAATCTAATGTCATATGAGATAAACTAGCAAGCTTAAAAGGATCTTACTTAGAAAAGGTCGCTTGCATTCAAATTTGAGAAAAATTATGACGACCACCTTATACCTCCGGTTCCTAATATACCTATGTAATGCACTATGAAGGTACTCGACCGATGCAGGACGGTGGCCAAGGATGTAAAGATATTATAATCAAAGCATAGAACCTATAGAACATCTCATAGGGCACAGAAAAAATATTATATAATAATAGAGGTGTAAAACAGAAGAGATAGTGATATAATCAAATGAACCGTAAATAAGAACATCAGAGTGTATCACATTCACAAACTATACAAAAACTGAAATAAAGAATTTATACATCCCAAATCTCTAAAATAAACTCTAAAAATGTCTCTCTAAATACAAGTACTGACATAACTCCACATTACTGCATAATGGATTATAAGCGATAGCAAGCTCCAAGTATAGATATATGAAAGCATAGCCTACTGCTCATACTTCGTACAAGGTCATGCATTACTCGGTCCTATTATCCTTACTCTACTCATTTAAGAGTACTCGAGATAATAAGAAGCAAAACATAAAATCATGATCAAACAACAATCTAGTGTGAGCGATACATCATCTCAAAATACTATAAAAATCGTATATAGTAAATAAGGGCATAGGTTATGAAAAACCATACCTGACATGTCCCTACAACCAAAGAGTTAGCATATAAAGAAAACAATATGCTACTCTATGAATATCACAAAGGTATACTGTGACGCCCCACCTCTATACCCACGCTAGCCAAGAACATTACGGTGAATGCTGTCAACTAGCACGGAGAATAAGGCAGTTGAGGAGCGACCATCCATGTAATTGCTTTGTGCGAGCATCGATATGTCAGATAGTATAGCATGCAATTCTTTTCAAGTGGAAATCCGACATGCCGACACAAACTCAAAGCTACTACACAGTGGCTATAATATCTTCGGAAACAAATATAGAAGTAAGCATAACATAAATTAGTCACAGACAATTCATATCACAAAGGCGGAAATAGATATGAATATAACACATGAAAGTGTTTATCAGAGTAGTGGTCAAATAAGATCCACAATAATACAAAAGAATAGCAACACGTGCTATACAAAAGAATACAACTATGAGTCCATATCTCAAGTGTATACAACAAAATAAACTACTAATCTAAGTAGTTAGCCAAAAGTCAGAGTAATGATCCTGGATGAGAAGTCAAGCAGAAGCACCTGTAACATCTCGGTCTGACCCGAGTATTATTTAATAAGAAAATAATAAACGGATCAGTCTAGCTATAAATATCAGAAGAAATGATATATAACAAGAGATATGACATAAACATATAATAATCACAATGCCAAACTGTGATAAATAAGTAATTGAAAATCAACAAGAGATTAATCAATATCACAATAATCTACTCAAGATAAAAAGGAATGTCATACTCCTAATTTCATTCACCAAGCCACAATAAATGACATATATATCAATTCCCATCGTAAAAGTTGGTGAAACATAAATTCCAGAAATCAACACACGAAATCCAGAAATCACAATAAAAAGGATGGCCAATCCCAGAAAAATAAACTCCTCCTGACAGGGTATAGTCCCCCATTGCGGACATTGAGCCGAAGCTCCTCCTGGTGAGCCGAAGCTCCTCGTGACAGGGTATAGTCCCCCATTGCGGACATTGAGCCGAAGCTCCTCCTGGTGAGCCGAAGCTCCTCCTGACAGGGTATAGTCCCCCATTGCGGACTTTGAGCCGAAGCTCCTCCTGGTGAACCGAAGTTCCTCCTGACAGGGTATAGTCCCCCATTGCGGACTTTGAGCCGAAGCTCCTCCTGGTGAGCCGAAGCTCCTCGTGACAGGGTATAGTCCCCCATTGCGGACTTTGAGCCGAAGCTCCTCCTGGTGAGCCGAAGCTCCTCGTGACAGGGTATAGTCCCCCATTGTGGACTTTGAGCCGAAGCTCCTCCTGGTGAACCGAAGCTCCTCGTGACAGGGTATAGTCCCCCATTGCGGACTTTGAGCCGAAGCTCCTCCTGGTGAGCCGAAGCTCCTCGTGACAGGGTATAGTCCCCCATTGCGGACATTGAGACATCGCACAATGCTAGTCTAAACCATAAAATGATCGTTATGATCAAAGAGAAGTGTCGATTACAGTAAGCTAGTAAATATATGAGCTTAGCTTCATGACCCATAACCACTAGCTTAACTTAAATATTTACGAACAAATTGTAGATCTCCACTAGAAAATTGTCACCAGAGATTCAATTGAACAAGTCCAAGAATTAACCGACGAAGTAAATGCAAGCGTTTCATACCACTCGTTTTACTAAGTCGTTTAATTAGATTTCTCATACGAGTGAGGTAAAGGTTTGTATATACTAATAGATTGGAAATCGGTTTGAGAAAACGAGCTTTGTAATAAAATAGTGTTGAAATCATTTGAAGAAAGAGTTTTGATATTTACTACTAGTATAGAAAACCTTTATATTTTTACAAGTCACAAAGAAGATTGTAAAAACAATCAATCAGTAAAATTCACATTCGAAGACGTGAATAAAATCCAAAGAAATCGATATCAAATCCATCAAAGTGGATATATATAAAATTCCCAAAGAAAAGGTCATCAAAGTCGATAATAAATGACAACAACAAAAGGGAGACTACACGAATCGATTAAAGTTGGATATTCAAACGAATTAGCAATATAGGCTAATCCGGCAAATAGTAGCAGGTCGGTCGACCGAACCAGAGGTTGGAAGTGCACGGGGCACCAGGTCGGTCGACCGGCCCAGGGAGCTCGGTCGGCCGAAGCCTGTAACCAGCACTTCCAAACAGAGGCAGGAAGTGCCTGGATTACAGGTCGGTCGACCGGCCCAGGGGGCTCGGTCGGCCGAACCTGTATACTTGCACCTCCTACCCTATTTCAAAGGAGGTGCAACTCTCGATCAAATTGCAATCGCACGAGCAACGGCGCTAAGGGTTTATGCCAATCGACTACCCGACCCTATATGCTCCTCGATGCATCACCAAAAACATGTTCAAACATCGAACTTAGGATTTTTAATGAATTGAACTCAAAACACTAAAAATTGGAATATTCACAAAAGCAATCCAAATCAAAATCAAATGCACATGAATAAGTGTTAGGAATTCATACCTAACAATAGAAAAGAATTATAAGCATAGATGTGAGATTAAAAATCTCACCTTTGAACCCAAATCAATGAAGAAGAAGCTTGAAAGCAAATGGAAATCAATCACACTTCAATCTCACACTAGAAGCTTGAATCTAAGCTTAAAAGAAGAACATTCCCTAAGTTAGGTTTAGGAAATTTCTGAAATTCAAAGAGAGAATGAGTTGGAGAAGAAGAAGGAGATGCTTACCAATGGGTTCTCATAGATTTTGGAGCAAGAACTTGGATTTTGCTATGGAACTAGGGCTTGGAGTTTTAATTTCCACTCCTCTCCACCATTGTTGCTAAAGCTTGAAGGGTTGGGAAAATAGAAAGGAAGTAAATGAAGAGGAGAGGGTTGGGACTGAATACATAAGTGGGGTTAATGCTCAGCCCAAACCAAAGCCCTAAGTGAAAAAGTGGCAAAAATCAACTATCTCCAAACATATCGAAGCTTATACTCAAAAAGGTTGCAAACGGCATTTTGAACTCAATGGAAGTGGTCTCGAGTCCCAATTCGACTGTTTGCAAAAAGTAGCTTTTAGGACCAAAATCCGACGAACGATAAAATATTTAAATATAGAATCGATAAATATGCGGGTTGTTACAGACTCCCCTCCTTAAAGAAATTGCGTCCTCGCAATACTTAAGAAGAAAAATATAAGAAGTAACAACCATAGAAGCATATTAACACAAAAGAAAATTTGAATCAAGAAGTTCACCAAAAAGAGAACGAAGGAGTAAATACGAAAGTTTTCGTTCGATGAATTCTCAAGATTTCACATGAGAAATCCTTAGGATTTGAGAACCACTGAACTTCTATCAAAAAGAATATCTTTATGTCGAAGGCGCTCAACCTCCGAAGCAATGATGCGAATAGAATGTTGCTCAAAAGTCAAATTTGGTGAAACTTCCCCTCAATAACATCGGGCTCAAGAATAAAAACCGGCAACATAAAAGCATTTCCATAGTTAAAAGACGTGGAAAAACGTCATGAATATCAGAAAATTGAGCTGGTGCAACGACGTAGTATAAAAACGGTACGTCCAATGAACCGATAAACTGGAACAATGATGTAGTATAATAATGGTACATCCATTGATCCAGATAAGATGGAACATCGATGTAGTGTAATAACAATACATCCGATGAACCGAACACCATAAAAGAACATCGGACGCTAGTCCATAAAAGAAATGAGATAAAGCTCAATAGAACGAAGTATATCAAAACGTCCGATGAACTTGATAAAATGATAATTCCATTCAGCCATCATCAAAGAATCAACCACTAGTTGCTTACGACAAAGCGCATTGGCGACACGATTTCCCTTCCGGAAATAAAAAGAATATCAAGATCATAAGATGCCAGGAACTTGAGTCAACGAGGTTGACGCAGATTAAGTTCCTTATGAGAAATAAATATTCCCAAGATTTATGATCGAGGTAGAGAACAAATTTCTCCCCCAAAAATAATGATGCCAAATTCCAAAAGTAAAAACAATAGCCGCGAGCACTAGATCATGAGTGGCATATCTAGTCTCGATAAGCTATAATGATTTAGAAGCACAAGTGATAGCACGTTCTCCTTTGCAAGAGAATGGCATTCCGAACCAATACGACTAGTATCGGTACAAATAGCAAAGTCTTGGTTCCCCTCCAGGAATCACAAGAATAAGAGTATCGAAAGAAAGAACTTCTTTTAAATAATCCTCTTTCACGAAAAACTAAAACTTTCAAAATTACAATCATTTTTAAGTAATTATCTTTCTAGTAAAATTTACTATTCAAGTCAATATACTGTGTCTGATTGTCTCATCAAAGTGTTTAGGAAATTCCTATCGATAACGTTGATCAAGCGCATCGACCAAAATTCTTAAAACACTCAACGGGCAATACAGTCACAAAATCATCTTCTATAGGATAAGTGAGTTTCTCAAAAACTTCTAAGAATATTCTTTGTTCGTTTTAAGAACAAAAATCCAATTATACTTATAAATAAATCTTATGAAAAAGATTTGCAAAATTTTAATTACTATTTTCATCCAAAATCAATAAATACAAGAATGGTCTCATCGAAATATTCATAGAATATTCGATTTATAAAATGGATGAAATAAGCTGGATAAACCGAATGACAAAATAAGTCATTCATAGAATCATAACGAGTGCGGAATGCGGTAAGTGGAATGCTAACTTCCGCAACTCGTAGCAAATGAAAACCGGTGGTAAGGTCAAACTAAAACGACCTTAGCACCACACAAAAGATTACTTAGGTGATAATCCTAAGACAAGCTCAAAAATACCGAAAAATTTCTCAAACTATTTAGATAAGAGAAACAACACTTTCCTTATAAGTGGGCTTAAGGAATAAAATGATGCCATCAAGTTGGAATCAAAATCATAAAGGAAAAATAGAAATCTACTTAATAGATTGAAAATGTCGAAGAGGAAAAGTCCACACGGAAAATAGGATATGGGCCTCACAACGATTAAGCCAATCCTTACAGAAACCAATTCCGAAGCCTAAGTAAAATCGGCTCGGAAAGAAAAATCACATAAACTAATTTCGACATCAATAGAAAGCAAATTGAGTGTTGCGGATCTACTATCCGGATTCGCAATCCTCAAAGAAGTCATCAAGCCCAAAATATTCAAAGAAAAAGAATCGACAAGTTCTTTTGATATAAAATAGTGAGATGAAACCCATATCAAAAAGAACTCAAATAAGAAGATCAAAAAATAAATGTAATCAAGGATTAAATGAGAAATACCTTGACCAAAAGAAGTGTCACAAGGGGCTTGCACGACTTTCAACTTTCCCTCCCTCTTGCTAGGGAGTTTGGGACATGTAGATAAGTAATGACCCGAGCCTTTGCAATAGCGGCAATAGAGGGGTTTCAGGCACTTAATTACATAATGGTCCGTGGAACCACAATTGTAGCATCGTTTATGACTTGGGGTAGGAGTCTTAGCTACCGAAGTTTCTTGTTCCACCTTCTTCTTGCTTTGAAGTATGGGGCGGACAGAAATATGGTGACCTGTATTTTTGCAATAGCGACAAAAGAGTGGCTCCGGACACTCCTTTGCATAGTGGTCCTTAGAATTACAATTGTAGCATCCTCCACGATAAGGGATTGGGGTCCTTTCTACAAAAGTAGTTTGCTTCACTCTCTTATTGGGATTAAGGCTCTTGAACTTCATATGCCTCTTCTTGGAAGTCCCAATATCACAAACACTTCCTTTACCAACCTCTCCATAAAGAAGAGTAACATCCACAAGCTGATTGAAAGAAACTTCAAGTTTCAAAGGTAGAACCATTTCAGGGTTCTTACTCAAAGCATAGGTAAACTCTTGATTCTTTATAAGATCCAAAAGTTGTTGGGCAGACATGAATGCGCCATCCAGAGAAGGGCTACTGGATTGACCAGCGCTAGGACTGCTAGAACTAACTATTTCTCTTCCTTTAGAAAAGAAAGAAGGAGAAAAGTTATTCTCAAGATAAATATCAAGCAATTCTTGATAGATAAAACAAGGAATCATAAGGAAAATAGGATGAATCGGTACGAAGACTCGAATTAAATCCTAAAGCACGACTCCTAAGATGGACTTAGGACGATGATCCTTGTTAAATTATTCTTCATTGTCCGAAGTTTGGCTCTGATACCAAGCTGTGACGCCCCACCTCTATACCCACGCTAGCCAAGAACATTACGGTGAATGCTGTCAACTAGCACGGAGAATAAGGCTGTTGAGGAGCGACCATCCGTGTAATTGCTTTGTGCGAGCATCGATATGTCAGATAGTATAGCATGCAATTCTTTTCAAGTGGAAATCCGACATGCCGACACAAACTCAAAGCTACTACACAGTGGCTATAATATCTTCGGAAACAAATATAGAAGTAAACATAACATAAATCAGTCACAGACAATTCATATCACGAAGGCGGAAATAGATATGAATATAACACATGAAAGTGTTTATCAGAGTAGTGGTCAAATAAGATCCACAATAATACAAAAGAATAGCAACACGTGCTATACAAAAGAATACAACTATGAGTCCATATCTCAAGTGTATACAACAAAATAAACTACTAATCTAAGTAGTTAGCCAAAAGTCAGAGTAATGATCCTGGATGAGAAGTCAAGCAGAAGCACCTGTAACATCTCAGTCTGACCCGAGTATTATTTAATAAGAAAATAATAAACGGATCAGTCTAGCTATAAATATCAGAAGAAATGATATATAACAAGAGATATGACATAAACATATAATAATCACAATGCCAAACTGTGATAAATAAGTAATTGAAAATCAACAAGAGATTAATCAATATCACAATAATCTACTCAAGATAAAAAGGAATGTCATACTCCTAATTTCATTCACCAAGCCACAATAAATGACATATATATCAATGCCCATCGTAAAAGTTGGTGAAACATAAATTCCAGAAATCAACACATGAAATCCATAAATCACAATAAAAAGGATGGCCAATCCCGGAAAAATAAACTCCTCCTGACAGGGTATAGTCCTCCATTGCGGACATTGAGCCGAAGCTCCTCCGGGGGAGCCGAAGCTCCTCGTGACAGGGTATAGTCCCCCATTGTGGACTTTGAGCCGAAGCTCCTCCTCGTGAGCCGAAGCTCCTCGTGACAGGGTATAGTCCCCCATTGCGGACATTGAGCCGAAGCTCCTTCTAGTGAACCGAAGTTCCTCCTGATAGGGTATAGTCCCCCATTGCGGACTTTGAGCCGAAGCTCCTCCTGGTGAACCGAAGTTCCTCCTGACAGGGTATAGTCCCCCATTGCGGACTTTGAGACGAAGCTCCTCCTGGTGAACCGAAGCTCCTCGTGACAGGGTATAGTCCCCCATTGCGGACTTTGAGCCGAAGCTCCTCCTGGTGAGCCGAAGCTCCTCATGACAGGGTATAGTCCACCATTGCGGACTTTGAGCCGAAGCTCCTCCTGGTGAGCCGAAGCTCCTCGTGACAGGGTATAGTCCCCCATTGCGGACATTGAGACATCGCACAATGCTAGTCTAAACCATAAAATGATCGTCGTGATCGAAGAGAAGTGTCGATTACAGTAAGCTAGTAAATATATGAGCTTAACTTCATGTCCCATAACCACTAGCTTAACTTAAATATTTACGAACAAATTGTAGATCTCCACTAGAAAATTGTCACAAGAGATTCAATCGAACAAGTCCAAGAATTAACCGACGAAGTAAACGCAAGCGTTTCATACCACTCGTTTTACTAAGTCGTTTAATTAGATTTCTCATACGAGTGAGGTAAAGGTTTGTATATACTAATAGATTGGAAATCGGTTTGAGAAAACGAGCTTTGTAATAAAATAGTGTTGAAATCATTTGAAGAAAGAGTTTTGATATTTACTACTAGTATAGAAAACCTTTATATTTTTACAAGTCACAAAGAAGATTGTAAAAACAATCAATCAGTAAAATTCACATTCGAAGACGTGAATAAAATCCAAAGAAATCGATATCAAATCCATCAAAGTGGATATATCTAAAATTCCCAAAGAAAAGGTCATCAAAGTCGATAATAAAAGACAACAACAAAAGGGAGACTACACGAATCGATTAAAGTTGGATATTCAAACGAATTAGCAATATAGGCTAATCCGGCAAATAGTAGCAGGTCGGTCGATCGGACTCCCTGAGTCGGTCGACCGAACCAGAGGTTGGAAGTGCACGGGGCACCAGGTCGGTCGACCGGCCCAGGGAGCTCGGTCGGCCGAAGCCTATAACCAGCACTTCCAAACAGAGGCAGGAAATGCCTGGATTACAGGTCGGTCAACCGGCCCAGGGGGCTCGGTCGGCCGAACCTGTATACTTGCGCTTCCTACCCTATTTCAAAGGAGGTGCAACTCTCGATCAAATTGCAATCGCACGAGCAACGGCGCTAAGGGTTTATGCCAATCGACTACCCGGCCCTATATGCTCCTCGATGCATCACCAAAAACATGTTCAAACATCAAAGTTAGGATTTTTAATGAATTGAACTCAAAACACTAAAAATTGGAATATTCACAAAAGCAATCCAAATCAAAATCAAATGCACATGAATAAGTGTTAGGAATTCATACCTAACAATAGAAGAGAATTATAAGCATAGATGTGAGATTAAAAATCTCACCTTTGAACCCAAATCAATGAAGAAGAAGCTTGAAAGCAAATGGAAATCAACCACACTTCAATCTCACACTAGAAGCTTGAATCTAAGCTTAAAAGAAGAACATTCCCTAAGTTAGGTTTAGGAAATTTCTGAAATTCAAAGAGAGAATGGGTTGGAGAAGAAGAAGGAGATACTTACCAATGGGTTCTCATAGATTTTGGAGCAAGAACTTGGATTTTGCTATGGAACTAGGGCTTGGAGTTTTAATTTCCACTCCTCTCCACCATTGTTGCTAAAGCTTGAAGGGTTGGGAAAATAGAAAGGAAGTAAATGAAGAGGAGAGGGTTGGGACTGAATACATAAGTGGGGTTAATGGGCTCAGCCCAAACCAAAGCCCTAAGTGAAAAAGTGGCAAAAATCAACTATCTCCAAACATATCGAAGCTTATACTCAAAAAGGTCGCAAACGGCATTTTGAACTCAATGGAAGTGGTCTCGAGTCCCAATTCGACTATTTGCAAAAAGTAGCTTTTCGGACCAAAATCCGACGAACGATAAAATATTTAAATATAGAATCGATAAATATGCGGGTTGTTACATATACTGCAAACTAAGTATGATGACAGGTATCCCTGTCCCCAATACCTATCTCCAACGACATCCCTAGAGTAATAGACTATAGAAGAAAATAATCGAAGCAACATAGCATTCATGAAACAATCCTCACTATCACCCAAAATGCCTTAGATATATGATAACTATATGGCCTTTCGCATGCCAGAGACAAATGGAAATCTTGGTTTTCGGTGCACTTATCTTTATCTTGAAGCTTATACTAGACCCCTTTCCCCTGGTCCATGGTTTACAGATCCAAACAAGTAATCCGACTAACCAAACAAAGTACCCATAAGCATCCCTACAATACCTCTGCTCTCGAATACATCTAAAACACACCGAGTATCAATGATCCCTTAGCATGCGTATCTAAGCCCTTTTCTTGTTTCATATGGTTTCAATTATCTTCAAGGAACCATTCCACGTTCCTTCATTCCACGATAGAACAATTCAATTTTCTATCCATGGGTCACCCTTTCAAGAACCCACCCTTTGTGGATAACCAACCTTATGACTCCCTTCAACATCGAGCCGTCGTCTTCGGATCCTAACTCCGTTCACCGTCAAGTTGCCATCACCCATCCTAAATTTATCTTGGAGTTATCCAACTCTATCGTTTGGTGGTGCCCACTTCACTCCACACTGCCACTAAGAACCCCAAACACGCCACGTAGAAATCCTCAAAGTATCGCCGCCCTTATACTTTATTTGGCTATACCAACCACATACTCTGTTCGGCTATACCAAACCAAGCTCGAAGCAACACTCTTCCTAACCTAAAGCACACAACACTCTTCCTAACCTAAAGCACACAACTACCATGCTTGAAGCTAGTAACTAGAAACCCTATTCCTAACTCGGTCAGGTTTCCCCTCCGATGGAACCAAGATCCACCGAATAGCATTTCATGTTCGGCTCCTACTAACCGAACCAACAACTACCAGATAGGAATTTCTGTTTGGTCTTTCACTAGCTAAACCAACCATACATCGAACAAGATTTCCTATCCGGCCTCTCCCTTAACGGGCCAACATCTACTGGATAGGGTTTCTTGTCTGGTCCTTCACTTGCCGAGCCAAGCTACCACTAAACATGCCTGTCATCGGACAAGCCTACCACCAAACCGAACTTCTATAGTGACTCCTACTTCTGTCTTTGCATCGATTTCAATGCTACGCTCCATTATTCAATCTAAATGCCTTTTGTATGCAATGATACAACTCCCAACAATCTCAACTAAATCCATCGAAGCCCGGTTTCACAATTCCTAACTCTAGGTCATCCTGGTGAGCATCTTCAACAATACAAGCATAAAAGCAAATACCATACATGCACCAAGCAACATTTAAACATGCAAAAATACAACAATTCATGCCAAATCATCCTATAATATGTCTCTGACCTAGCGTAAAACACACCAAGGTAGCCATACATCAAATTAACATGATCAGTACAGTTTAAAACATTTTAAATTTCTTTAACTTCATATTTCACCGTAAAACAACATTAAAAAAACTTAGTTTTGACTTTAAAATTGAGTTTAAAATATAACAAAACCTATAAATACATACATACATACATACATACATATATATAGTTAGATGTGAGATGATAAATCACTCACCAAATAGCTAAAAAGTGAGTGTTGCATGCAAACCGATGTAAATCCGAGAATCAACAGCCAAGATGAAATTTTCCTTCCCTAAAAATGAAGATTTGAAGATCTCTAATGAATCCCCTTGCTAATCTACCCTTAATCTATGATTTAGAATTGAGTTGGGTGTGAAAAGAGAAGGTCTTGGAGGGAGAATAGGTCAATGGAGGCTTAGATCTATTTGGAAAGTGGTAAAAGTAATTTGGGGATGATACTTCAGTTAAATATAGTCTTCAAACCCGAAATTAGTTAGTGGGCTTGCCTCCAAATTCACCAATTACATACTAAGCTGCTCCAAAAACTAACAATCTTTGAACAGCCAAATCTCGTAGTCAGAAAGTCCAAATCGCTATTATGACCACTATATGGGAAGGAAAACCATTTTATCTTTCTAGTGGAAGTGATCTAGGATGCTAATTCATCTTCTACCAAAAGTTATAGTTGTTACAAGTTTTCAGGGATAAAATCATCTAGAAAATTCTAAATGTAAGAAATAACACCGATGGCATTTCCCCAAATTATACAATCATACGACCTCATATGAATTTAAAAATAATATTTTACAATCCTTCAAAGTCTAAAACACTGGTCTTTACAAAAATGCAGAATTCTACATAATTGACTTAGCCTGTCCAGTCAGAAACTTCAATAAATTCTTGAAATTTCATCTGAAAAATGGTTGCGACAATAATTCTGTCTCGGTGAAATGCTTCGAATGTAACAAAAAGGACATATGAAAAAGTACCGTCCTAAGTTTAATAAAGAAAGGAGATATAAGAATAAGGAGAAAAAGACAAAGAAAGCTTTTCAAGTGACGCAGGATGACCCATCTTCTTCTTTTGATAACGACATTGATTCCATACAAGCAAACATGGCTCTTGAGAATGAAGTACAAAACGAATATTCTTATAATGATCTTTTGAAAATTAGTGTTGGTCTATTGCAATAATATAAAATAGAAAAGGAAGCTAAAAAGGATTTTATTGGTAAATACAATAGATTTGAACTATAAGTTGAAATATTGAAAAATGAGAAAGTGATTGTAGGAGAAGAATTAGAAATCAGAGATATCTTGCAGTAATCAACCATTGTAACATTTGTTACTAGAAAATGAATGTAAGATCCATAGAAAAGAAAATATAAAGTTATCCAAAGATAACCGTGATTTAAAGTTTGAATTAGAAATATTAAATGGTGATGTAAAAACACTAAAAGAAAATTTAGAAAAACTCACCACTAATATTTCTAAATGTAATAAAGATACGGAAAATTCAAATTTGATTGATACTTCAAATTTCATACAAATAAAAATAGTTTAGGTTTTTAATCAAGAAACAAACCTAGTAATAAGAAGCAAGTTAAATTTGATAAGTTAATCCCTAAGAAACAAGTTTCTTTATGCTAAATTCTGGAAACTCTTTAATAGTCAATAAAAGTGAGGTATGAACCTTAACTAGCACATACTTCTTGTAAAATAATACTATTCGTGAGTTATCAGTGCCATGAGTTGAAGTGGATAGGCACAACTTAATTTCCCTGTGGAGTTTATCAGTCTGTCGAGGTTCTCCTGAGTGTATTCAAAAAAACAGTAGTAAGTTGTTTTAAATGGACAGCTAAACCCTCTTAGTTTTGGTTTCCTATAATATAAGAATATAAATAATGAAGGGTATGCTTACTTACAATGACACTAATTAAAGTTGATGCCTTATTTTTTGTATATTTTCCTATAAATATTATATCTATATAAATATTTTTGGTAAGGTTATCATTAACACTTAGGGCCCTTATAGTAAAACTGTACCAATATATTTTTTTTTCAGATAACTCTAAATAAAAAGGAAAGACCAATACTACACGACGAATGTTCCAAACACATGACAGGTAACACCAACACGCTAACAAATATCATCTATGAGATTGGTGGAATAATCATCTTTGAGGACAATTCCAAAAGATACGTGCTTCTAAAGGGTATGACAATAATGTTCATACACCTAACTCCACCTTTGTTACAAATGTTTTATTAGTAAAAACTTTGAAATACAATTTACTAAGTATAAATCAACTTTGGGATAAGGGTTTAAAATCTCATTCGAACAAGAAAAATGTCACATTCATGATTCAAAAGGTATTAACAAAATATAATATTTATATTTTAAAATGAATGTAAACCACAAAAGAGATATGTATTTAATTGGCAACATTAATGACCCGTGGTTATGGCATAAATGCATTTGTCAAAAGTATTAACAAATTATCAAAGAATGAGATTATTAGAGGGGTATATAAAATAAACTTTAAAATTGATAACCATTGCGATGCATGTCAAATAAGTAAACTAAAATGATTTCCATTTAAATATAAGAATGAAATTTCCACAACTCAAACTGCTAGAACTACTTCATCTAGATTTATTTAGGTCCACACAATTTAAATCAATTAATCATAATAATTACAATTTTATAATTATTGAAAACTCCTCAAGCTGCACTTAGATTTTACCTTTGAAATACAAAAAGACATGTTTAAAATATATAAATACTTTTCAAAAAGCATTCAAAACTTGAGAAAATAAACAATAAAATACATAAAAAGTAGTCATTGTGGTGAATTCAAAAACTAATTTTTTAATGAATTTTGCACTAAAAAGGGTACAGGCCATGACTTTCTCTTTTTAAAACACCTTAACAGAATAGCATTGTAGAAAGGAAAAATAGGACCTTATTAGAATGCACCAGAACAGTTCTTGCTAGTTATTCTCTTTCTCAGAATCTCTGGACAGAAGCAATATCTACTGCATGTTATGTTTTGAACCACGTTTCTATGAGGCCCTTGACCAAGAATACCCCATATGAATTAATCAATGAACAGAATGTTAACGTGACTTATTTTAGTGTTTTTGGTGGAAAATGTTTTATTCTCGTAAGATCAATTAAGCAAACTTGAACCTAAAGCCTATGAAGGTATTTTTGTCAAATATTATGAAAGAAGTAAAGCCTATTGAATCAGCAATAAACATAACAAAATTATAGAAGAATCTTTACATGTTATTTGTGATGAAAACGATAAAAGTAAAGATGATAAACAAGAAGTTTCCAAAAAAATAAAACAACAGTTACAGAAAAAATGATTCAATTAATAATGAAATTATTGAAAATAACAATACTAGAACTCTAGTGCTAGAAAATAATTTTTTAAAATCACCCCACAAGATTTTAAAGGACCATCCATTGAAAACATTTTAGGTGATATAGGAACAAAAGTTCTAACAAGAAAGCAACTAAATTAAATTGGCCTCACAACCTTTATATCTAATTTTGAACCTAGAAATTATAAAGAAGTTGAAAAGAACGAATACTGATTATTAGCTATGCAAGATGAATTAGACTAATTTATTCATGATAATGTATGGTAATTACTCCTACATCTTCAACACAAAATATTATTGGAACTAAATAAGTATATAAGATAATGAATGAAAAAATGGTGAAATAATTAGAAATAAGGCTAGATTAGTAGCAAATACTATAATTAAGAGAAAGAATTGATTATAAATAAAAATTTGCCCTTGTAGCTCGACTCTAAATGGTTAGAATATTATTAGCTTTGCTTGTCACCATAATTTTAAATTGTTTCAAATGAATATAAAAAATGCTTTTCTGAATGGAATTATTAAAGACGACGTTTATGTGGAGCAACTACCTCTTTTAAACACGAAATAAATACTTGACCACATATGCAAACTTAAAAAGGCACTTTATAAACTTAAACAAGCATCACGTGCTTGGTGAGATATATTGAAAAACTATATTTTAAGTTCAATTTTTGAATTTAGGAAAATTGATTCAACATATTTATTTAAAGAGATAAACACAATTTTTTTTTTTGGAACTAGGGAAACCTGTTCTATCATTACCGACTAGCGATTCCTGAACAGTAAACCTAGGGAATAGCCGAAAGGCCCGCCACAACCAACTATTTCGGGCAGCCAGACCTTTCGGTTGGCTTGGGGCAGGAGGTGCGAAAATGAACCGGATACCTCCCAAGTGAAAAGTCGTTTCTCCTCCCACATAAGGTGGGACTCGAACCCCAAACCTCCCACTTGGGAGCCGCATCATCCCACCACCGCACCAAGCCCGCGGACTAAAACTTTGGGGCCAAGGAAACTATGTTTTGCCCTGGCCTTCGGTTAGCCGGTTTTATAAGTGGCCGTGCACTATGTCTCATTATTGTGGCCGCTGGGATTCGAACCGGTGCCACTACAACCATATGTAGCAACTCCACTATGTCTTAACCACTGGACCACTAGAACTTGACAAAACTTTGGGGCCAAGGAAACTATGTTTGCCCTGGCCTTCGGTTAGCCAGTTTTATAAGTGGTCGTGCGCTATGTCTCATTATTGTGGCCGCTGGGATTCGAACCGGTGCCACTACAACCATATGTGGCAACTCCACTATGTCTTAACCACTGGACCACTAGAACTTGACGATAAACACGATTTATTAATTGTATAAATGTATAATGATGATACTACATTCGGAGCTATGAATTAAAAACTATGTATAGCCTTTCAAATAGTACGAAGAATGAATTTGAGATGTCATATACAAATTAAACAACTAGATAATGGAACTTTTATAAATCCAAAAAAATATTGTAAGGGTTAGGACCACTAGCTCAAGTGGTAAGATCTTTATATTTTTGAACTAGAGGTCTTGGATTTGATCCTGTGCGATAGCAATACGAGTGCTCGGCTTAAATTAAGTATCACTCGTGTTATCAAAAAATATTTTAAAGGTTTGGTAATATGGTTTGTAATGGAAAATACTACACATAAACCAACTCCTATGAGCACAAATATACACTTAGATTGCGATGAAAATGGTAAAGAAGTCGACTGTATATCATAGGATGATCGGATCTTTACTATACTTAAAAGCTATCCAACCAGATATTATGATGAGCGTCTGTCTATGCACTAGATTTCGAGCTAAACCAAAGCAATCACATTTAAGAGTCGTTAAAGAATATTATGTTACCTAACTGGTACTAAAGCTTATGGATTTTTCTACCCGAATGGCCATTCTTTTAAGTTAGTATCCTATAGTGATGTTGACTTTGGAGGATGCAAGATGGATAGAAAAAGCATGAGTGACATGTGTCAAATTATAGGTCGGTCCTTAATTTCTTGGTTTAGTATGAAATAAAACTATGTATCCATATTAACATGTGAAGTATAATAAAATTTGATAGCTTTAGCTTATGCACAAGTAATATACTACAACAAACATTAAAATATTTTGAAACTAATATTACTAAATATCCTTTATATTGTGGCAACACGTTTTTGACAAATACAATGAAGAATCCATTTAATCACTCAAGAACAAAATACACCAACGTTAGACAATATTTTACACACGATCATATACCTAAAGAAAACATTACTTTAGATTATGTTAACGTGGAAAATCAGATCATTGATACCTTCACAAAACTTTTATTTGAAGCAATATTTATTAAACTTAGACCAAAACTCGGTATTTGTGCTATAAATGATTTAATTTAAACTTGTTACTCGTCTAAAATTCAACGGAAAGGAGTTTACTTCTCCTTCTTTTTTGTCTATGATAAAAGGGAAGAAAAATCTAAATCAATATGAAGAGAGAAATATAAAACTAGCCATATAGATCGAGGGGATTTAAACAATTTTAAAACTATGATTAATGAAGAGAAATATAAATTTTTATATTTTCATGTTATATATAGTGTTTTATCATCATCAAAAAGAGGGAGATTGTTAAGAAATCTATTAATGAGTTTTGATAATAATAACCATATAACAATGCCATTGACATTTTCTACCAAGTTATCACTAGTCTCTAGGTAAAGGATAGCATGACCTGCACATGTAAAAGAGACAAACAAACTCAAATCAAACAACAAATATAACTTATATAAAAATTGCAAAGAGGTGATATTGTGCTTACAAACTCAATCAAAGACACCAAGCGATGAATCAATCAAAAGAGGACTAGCTGTGTTGGCAAAGCAAAGAAAAGTAATGACAACCAACACAAAAATATTTATATCTCAAGCAATGGTGTGTTAAACTTTCTATAGAAAGATTAGGAGTTTGATTCTAGGAAAGCACATTGTTTGATATTTATTCTATTATATATAAATTTTAATATATGACTTTTCATTATCTACTCTCATATTCCTTCTCGAACTGCATACCGAATTCTCCTTTGTTTAAGGTTCATTTCAATTTTTTGTCCTCCAGTTATTTTATTTCTATCTTCAAACATTAACTCTGAGTATTAATGGTTTCCTCTCTACTTACCTTTTTCTTATCAGCTTCCTTAGGTGCATTCATTTTTTAACCTCGGTCTTCTTTCATTATCCATCAACACCAATTCCTTAGTTAAAGAACATTCTATTTCTAAGCTTAATTTCAGATCATTCCAGTTATCACCACATTTTATTTGTTTTCCTGGTTATGTATTTCTAGTCTTTCTCAATTTTGTGGGTCATATTAAAGTAAAATGCATTATTTCAATGTAATGAGATAATGCATCTTTAAAAGTCAATTAAATTCATCTTATCTGTTTTTTCGTATTTTTTGCTTTTATTTTTGTAGAGTTTGTTCTTTGCTAATTGATTTATCTTTCATATTTTTTTCCAATTGCAACTTCTTTCCTAATGTATAATGACATGATATATTATGCTGAAGTAGCCTCATTCTAATATAAGTAAATGATGCATGTGAATAATATGACGGCTTCAACATCATAATTTGGAGGTTTTATTTCATATAGGCGAACAATTTCATTTTTTGTTTATACTACTTTTTTAGTTAAGCCTATATCTTAATTTGTGTAAGATTATAGATTGCAATTGATGAAGAAATTGAAAGGTCCCATGTTGTTGAAAGGTAATTCCATTTCATGATCATCTTATTATATTTTACCATTACGGTTTCATCTTTTAAACCAATGCATATTTATGATCCCATGCTCATGTAGAGCATGTATCATTTTCAACTGTATGACTTGCTTTCTTGTGTTTTGAAATTTTTAATTCTTTCCCTTTCAATAACAACATTTATTATGACAAGCATCATTGTCCTAGTGATAAGTGATTCGATTTTGGTACGAAATGTCACAAGTTCGAAACTTTCTTAGCGTAATCCGAACATTTATTGACACGTGGTTTGTATTTTGTTGTCCTGGTGACATGTTGTATCTAAGTACCATTTAAAAAAAATAACATTATTATATATAAAATATATTCTATTTTACACAAAAGAAAATATATAACCCTTTGTATACATATTTCATAATTCATCTCGTCATGTATGTTGAACTCTCAGTGATTTGAGGGATTATTAACATTTACACCCTTATACTATTAATGGATATAATATATCATTAATTTCATGTAACCTCCTTCCGTTTGTTTATTTCATTTTTTTTATATTTTCTATTCTGAAATATAATAATTAACAAATGTTTCTTGGCTCATTATATCTAGTTTTTTCTAATATCTTATGTAGGATTGAATTTTTTGTTTATATATAAAAGACAATATTTGACACTTTGTATACTATTTTCATAAACCATCTCATCATATATACTGAATTCTCGGTGATTTAAGGGATTGTTAACATTTGCGCCTTTATAATTTCATTTTCAAACATCATTGATATTAATTATACTATTAATGGTTATAGCACAATAGTAATTCACTTAACCTTCTTTAATTTGTTTATTTCCTTTGAATTTGAGTTTTCTTTTTAAAAAATAATAATTAACGAAAGGTTTTGGTTCATTATCAACTAATTTCACGTGATTTCATATTTGGATTGACTTTTTTTGTTTGTACCAAAATTTTTGTATTAAACAAAGTAAATGGAATCGATAATTTATAAAATCAAAAGATTGATTTTCGTGTAATTTTTAAATTTTGCGATAACTTATCTCTATTTTAGTACAAATATCATATTGTAATATTAAAAAATCCAAAAAATCTTTGTGTATTTGTTTATTGAGGATTGATTTTATTATTTGTATTTAAATTGTTGCAAGGTTTAGAATGAATTCATGTAATCGATAATTTAAAGAATTAAAGGAGTAATTTCCATTTTATCAATATCATTCTGTATTGTTGTACATAATTTATATCATTTATAACTTGATGAGTTGCTTTCTTTGTGTTTTATAATTTTCAATTCTTTCATTTCAATAAAATCAATTATATATATAACTTATTGTATTGCATACAAAAGAGAGAATAATTGATCTTTGTATATTCTTTCCACAATTCAGCTCATCTTATATATTGAATTTTCAGTGACTTAACAGATTATTAACATTTACAACTTTAATGATTCTATTTCCAATGTTAGTTTATATAATTAATGGCTATAGTATACCATTAATTTCACGTAACCTCCTTCGATTTGTATATTTCATTTTGTTTGGGTTTTCCATTTGAAAAATATAATAATCAACGAATGGTTTTTGCCTCATTATTAATTAATTTTTTTTTAATTTTTAATTTTGGATCGAACGTTTTTTTATATATAAAAGAGAATACTTGACCCTTTGTATACTTTTTTCACAATTCATCTCATCATGTATACTGAAATTCCATTTGAAGGATTATCAACATTTGGGCCATTATAATTTCATTTTTATATATCTCATATACTAATATACCATTAAAGGCTATAGTACGTCATTAATTTCACTTAACCTCCTTCCATTTGTTTATTTCATTATGATTTGAGTTCTCCATTTAAGAAATAATAATGAACAAATGTTTTTAGGTTTATTATCAACTAATTTTATGTAATTTCATATTTTATTGCATTTTTTGTTTGTATAATTGTTTTATTAAACAAAGTAAATGGAATTGATAAATAAAGGATTCATTTTCATTTGATTTTTAAATTCTATGACAACTTATCTCTATTTTTATTATAAGATATTGTATTATAATATTAAGAAACTCAAAAATTCTTTTTTATTTCTTTACTGGGGATTGACATTATTATTTATATTTAAAATGTTGCAGAGTTTAGAATGAATTTATGTAATTGATAATTCAAAGAGTTGAAGGATTAATTTTCAAGTGATTTTTCAATTTATAGCAACTTTTCTCTATTGTTCTATAACAACATATTATATTAAATTATGAAAATCAACATATGCATATGAATATGTATGTATGTTTGTATAATAACTTGAATTTATCAATTTTACATAACTGATATCAAATACATTGTTCATTTATTTAATGTAGGAAAGCATGATTAAACTTTACAGATGATCAGCATATGGATTTCAACAGTATACTTCAAAGCTAAAGGTTCAAAAGGAAACTTAATGATTATGCCTAGCTAATTCAATTTAAATATTTTCACTGTACTTTAATATCTGTTCTATCTATTCTATTTATCTACAAAAGTAGTTCAATGTAGAGACAAATTTATCTCTATCTCCTTTGATCTCATCCCAACTGCTTGATTCTCATAATTTATCGCCAAAATTTCACAGTAAATTATATTTTCTCCTTAAATCTTTATCTAATGTTTGCGTTAACAACTTCCACATTTGTAAAATATATCACAAAACATTAATGACATACATGTTTTACTTTTTTCCTCCATTAAAAATTAACCCCATGCATTTTATTTTAAGTATTCAACTTTCTGTAACTTAAAACATAATTGTGATAATTAGTTATATAATTCATTCTAAACAATGCATTTTTGTTTTAAAACGAAAAAAAATTCTTAACATTTTCTTATCATAATTTTTCTCTTTCTCACATTAAGTAAGGGTTCTTACTCAACTTTGGTGAATCAAACAAATCAGTTTTGTGACGACCCAAACTCGATGTCCGATAAACGACACCAAATTCGCATCGCCGGAGCTTATAACAACAATTAGATGAATATAAAAACAGCGGAACAGAATCAATATCATAAATATCATCACAGTTACAACATCAACATAATATCCATACTACAACAGAGTATATAATACATACATACACCACAACTCCAAATACAACATCATGATTAATATAACAGTGATCATATACCCAAAAGTCCTCAAATGAGAGGGGTGATAACGAACTCCCAAAAGCTAACACCTGAAATCTCCAAAAGCTCCTAAGATATCTCCAAGATAAAAGCTCCAAAATACTGCTACTCCAAAATACAGAAACCTGTTACTAGGCTGCCCTGTGGAAATAATGGGCACCCAGAGTTTAGGAAAGAAAATAATAAACTCCGGATCAGTCATGGGACTGGTATGAGTAAACAAAAACAACAGTTACTATTAAAGAAACTAGGTTTAAAAAAAGATTTTTGGAATGCTTTTAAAAATGGAACTACCATAAGACCTCCCGCCACACACACAATGCAAACGCAGAATTGGAGGAGATTTCTTCTTATGATAGTTAAATATGCTTGGTACGGGAAAAGAAATTCTTTGATATTATTACTAGTGCATAGTGAGGAAAACATTTCAAAAGTAGAATATTAATTTTAGCCAGCATAGACATTTCGAACTATGCCTACTATATCTACCATCTAAACAGTGGTGACCACCATAAGTAAATGGCAGGTTCTACAACTAAAACCGTACAGGGTTTCGTATTGGGAATTGGATTTCCAACAAATGGTCAGGCCAAGGAACTTTCCATTGCCACATGAGAACGCCTCTGGAAGGACGTTCCCGAGAAACAAACCGGATCTCTGCCAACACAAGGTCAGGTTACCCCTAACTGGGTAACTACTGACACGAGTATGTCATCTCCCGGTTGTAACCAACCTTTAACCGGGGCCCCAGCAACAAATCACAAAGTAATAGCTCTTTTGACGGCTTTGGGCAGTTAATAACTTCTTTCGAATAAAGTCTACCTTCTCAGTGGCTTCTTTTATCATATCCGGTCCAAGAACAAGTCTATCACCTGATTCGATCCAGCATGTAGGTGATCGACACGGACGACCATATAAAGCTTCGAAAGGAGCCATTTCTACACTGGCCTGATAACTGTTATTATATGAGAATTCAACCAGATGCAAATGGTCCTCCCAAGAACCACCAAAATCATGAACACAAGCACGCAGAAGGTCTTCTAAAATTCGGTTGACCCTCCCAGTTTGCCCATCAGATTGTGGGTGATAAGCAATGCTGAAATTTAATTCCGTTCCCAAAGCATCTTGGAATGCCTCCAAAAATCTACTAGTGAAGATCAGGTCACGATCACTCACTATACTGCTGGGAATACCATGGAGGTGAACAATTTCCTTTATATATATACCTGCCAAGCTTGCCGCAGTCCGAGTGGATTTAACTGGAATGAAGTGAGCAGTTTTGGTCAGACGGTCCACAATAACCCAAATCGCTTCATTTCCTTTCTTGGTTCGTGGCAATCCGTCGATGAAATCCATCGATACTTGATCTCACTTCCATTTCGGTACTTCCAAAGGTTGAAGTAAACCGGCCACTTTCTTTTGGTCGCTTTTGATTTGCTAAAAAGTAGCATAACGACTCACATAAATAGATATGTCTCTCTTCATCGTTTTCCACCAGAATGTTCTTTTAATATCTCGATACATTTTGTTGACTCCTGGATAGATACTGAGTTTGGACTTGTGGCATTCGTCCAATACTTCACGTTTCAGTTCTGAAATGTCAGGGACACAAATTCTGCCCTTCATTCTTATAACTTCTCTATTATCTATCTCAAAACTAGTATCTTCACCTTGGCATATTCTTTTATGGATTCCTCGAAGAAACTCATCTTCTTTCTGCCGTCTTGCAATCCTTTTGAGAAGAGTAGGAGTGTAACAAGATGAGCAAGAATAGCATGTTTTCTACTTAAGGCGTCTGCAACTACATTGGCTTTTCCCAGCGTATACAGAATATCTAAGTCATAAGACGCCAGAAATTCCAACCAACGTTATTGTCGCAAATTTAGATCCTTCTGGGTGAAAAGATATTTCAAAGATTTATGGTCGGTGAATAATTCGAATTTTTCACCAAAAACAAAGAGAGTTTATTAGGTATATTTCTTTAGTCAAGTTAGTTTCATAAATTGTTAGGAAAGCTGAAAAGATTCTTACCCAGAAGATAGTGTCGCCGGATTTTTAAGGTGAAAACAACAGCCAAAAGTTCCAAATCGTGCGTCGGGTAGTTTTCCTCATGTGGACGTAATTGTCTACTCGCGTAGGCAACTACCTTTCCATTTTGCATTAATACTGCACCTACCCCATCACCACATGCATCAGTATAGACAGATAAGCCTTGGTTCCCGTTAACAATCGTGAGAACAGGAGCAGTGGTCAATCTCTTTTTCAACTCCTGAAAAATTTCTTCACATTCTGGAGTCCAGATGAACTTTGCATTTTTCATTGTTAGCTTAGTCAGCGGACTAGCCAACTTAGAAAAAATTTGAACGAATTTCCGATAATAGCCTGCTAAACCCAAAAAGCTTCGAACTTCTTTTGGAGTAGTGGGTTGTTTCCAATCAAGAATAGCGGAACTTTGTTAGGATCTACCGAAATTCCTTCTTCATTAACAATATGGCCAAGGAATTTGACTTCATTGACCCAGAAGTGGCATTTGGAAAATTTTGCAAATAGAACATTTCTCCTCAATATTTCCAATATGATTTTAAGATGTTCGGCATGCTCTTCTTTAGTCTTGGAATAGATCAAAATGTCATCTATAAATACAAGCACAAATTTATTCAAAACTTCCTGGAATACACGAGTCATAAGATGTACGAAGTATGCTAGAGCATTGGTTAGCCCGAAAGGCATAACTAACCATTGATAGAACATATCTGGACCTCTGAAAGCGGTCAAATGGACACAATCTTCGGCGATTCGTAATTGATGGAATCCTTGGGCTAGATCCATCTTAGAAAAGAAACGAGCGCCGTGCAACTGACCAAATAAATCATCAATTCTGGGCAGTGGAAATTTATTTTTGAGAGTTTGTTTATTTAGATCGCGGTAATCTACACACAATCTCAAAGATCCGTCTGATTTAGAAACAAATACGACGGCTGAGCCCCATTCAGAAACACTGGGTCGAAGTAATCCTTTTGCTCGTAGTTCATCAGTTTGATGAACCAATTCAATCTTTTCCTTGGGTGCCATCCTGCGACTTGCGTGAACAACAGGAGGTAAAGATATCCCAAAGATTCGGAATTCTATTTCTCGGTGAGGAGGTAAAGATTTCACTTCTTCAAATACATCGGAAAATTCCCGAACAACAGGTATAGACTGCAAAGTGGGTTCAAGATATCCCAAAGTATACATCAACATATCTCTCCTTGGACTTGGATCCTCACAAGAGATTTCAATAAAATTTCCAAAACTTGTTTTGACTTATATTGTCCGATTATTATAATCTAATATAGCTTCGTATCTCGATAACCAGTTCATACCGAGTAAAATTTCAAATTCATTAAATTCGAGGACAAAAAGGTTGATAGGAAATCGATAGCTAGCATATGAAATAGGAACTCTCTTACAATATGAACAAAGATTTGCGGGACCTCCAACCGGATTTTTCACGCAAATAGGATCGTCAACAAATTTAGTTTTAAGTCCTAATTCATTTACGGTTTGTTGAGAGATAAAGCTATGTGAAGCTCCTGTGTCAAATAAAACTCTAACAGTTCTATCATTAATAGTAAGGTTACCTTCCAAAACACTTTTCCCTTTATCAGCTTTTGAAGATGAGGGGTCCTCCTTTATCGTATAAACTTTTGCCACCTACGCTGGCTTCATCACTGGGCAATCTTTAACAATATGTCCCGGCTTGTGACAATTGTAACATTCTTTAGCTTGGTTCTTCGGTTTTGGGCAGTTATTTGAATAATGGCCCTTCTCTTTGCAGTTGTAACAAGTGACATTTTCTGTCGCGCTTCCCTGAATGCTCTTCTTCTTCTCGTTGCCTTGCCAAGGTTTCTTGCCTCCAAATTTCCGCTTTTTACAATTTTGACTACCTGAATTTCCTTTCTCTTCCGGGGCTTCTTGCACATCAAGGGTAGCGTATCTGTGACCCATATCAACTAAATCCGAAAAAGATTCCTTAACGTGGCCCGTCATTCTTTCATGATATTTCTGGTTCATTCCACGGATAAACCTTTCATTTTTCTTAAGAGGTGTGTTTAACAATTCTGGATTAAACCGAGATAGTTCGCTGAATTTATTTAAGTATTCTTCAAACGACAAACTTCCTTGTTTCAAATCCAGAAATTCTTGATACATTCTGGAAATTCCCGCCGATGGCATGTAACGTTTCTCAAACACTTCTAAAACGATCCCAAGTAAATTCTTCCTCGGGTTCATCTATAATGATGGTTTCCCACCAAGCTGAAGCTTCTCCTTGGAGTTGCCAAGAAGCTATAAGTCTCTTCTGCTCGTCCTGTAGATTTAGCCCTTTAAAAATCTTCTCACACGATCTTACCCAAGCTTGAGCCTCAATAATTGACTCCTTGCCGGTGAACGGTTTGCCACCAAGCTTTTCGAACTTCTTATATAAATCAACCAAGTCCGGCTACTACTGAATATATATTACTGCTTCTGCGGCTGGGGGAATTTGATTAGGTGCTGCAGCATTCCCTTGACCCCTAGCTCTTCCTCTGCGTCCACTTATTTTCACTATCTGAGATTAGTAAGAAAATTGATTTAGATATACAGACGAGATATCTTAAGGAATATCAGCAGTAAAAAGAAATAGACTAAGAAAATTTAAAGTTTCAGTCTTGGTTATACTCATTCTAGGGTATACTTCACCCTATCTCTAATGAGCCACCTAATGTGTTATACTCCGTAGCTAAAGTTCTTACTCAACCAAAAGCTCTGATACCACTTGTGACGACCCAAACTTGATGTCCGATAAACGACACCAAATTCGCATCGCCGGAGCTTATAACAACAATTAGATGAATATAAAAACAGCGGAACAGAATCAATATCATAAATATCATCATAGTTACAACATCAACATAATATCCATACTACAACAGAGTATATAATACATACATACACCACAACTCCAAATACAACATCATGATTAATATAACAGTGATCATATATCCAAAAGTCCTCAAATGAGAGAGGTGATAATGAACTCCCAAAAGCTAACACCTGAAATCTCCAAAAGCTCCTAAGATATCTCCAAGATAAAAGCTCCAAAATACTGCTACTCCAAAATACAGAACCCTGCTACTAGGCTGCCCGTGTGGAAATAATGGGCACCCAGAGTTTAGGAAAGAAAACAATAAACTCCGGATCAGTCATGGGACTGGTATGAGTAAACAAAAACAACAGTTACTATTAAAGAAACTAGGTTTAAAAAAAGATTTTCGAAATGCTTTTAAAAATGGAACTACCATAAGACCTCCCGCCACACACACAATGCAAACGCAGAATTGGAGGAGATTTCTTCTTATGATAGTTAAATATGCTTGGTACGGGAAAAGAAATTCTTTGATATTATTACTAGTGCATAGTGAGGAAAACATTTCAAAAGTAGAATATTAATCTTAGCCAGCATAGACATTTCGAACTATGCCTACTATAGCTACCATCTAAACAGTGGTGACCATCATAAGTAAATGGCAGGTTCTACAACTAAAACCGTGCAGGGTTTCGTATTGGGAATTGGATTTCCAACAAATGGTCAGGCCAAGGAACTTCCCATTGTCACATGAGAACGCCTCTGGAAGGACGTTCCCGAGAAACAAACCGGATCTCTGCCAACACAAGGCCGGGTTACCCCTAACTGGGTAACTACTAACACGAGTATGCCATCTCCCGGTTGTAACCAACCTTTAACCGGGGCCCCAGCAACAAATCACAAAGTAATATATATATATATATATATATATATATATATATATATATATATATATATATATGCGATATCAACATAAGTTAAGTATCTGGGCTCCATACCATGATACCACTTCTATCCAGAAGGAAATGCGCATACCCTAAGGGGTGCTACCCCCAATAACCTTGCCGCATCTTTCCTATTTCGACCATTTCGGGGTGTGAGGCTCGACGAAGTCTCGTCCACAAAGCCACGCTTTGGTACAAAGCCATGCTTTGGGTCAACCAATGATCAAAGTAATGATCACAAAGATAAATGATCAAACAAATGATCATATCACAAATGATCAAACAATGATCATTTCACAGCAACACTCAGCATGTCACATTACCAAATTGGGAATATATCGCTGATAACCATCAACTACATAACCTCTGAGCTCGTACGTCTCAGAGAAGGGTGTTAAGCTAAGAGAATAAATTCTCCGCCACCAACAGAAATATATTTGAAAGAAATCAGCTTTATATCTCAACTTGTAATGTCAAACATACAATCCATACAATTCTGTTCTGAGTTCTAACAGAACCGAAGGAACTTCCAAAGAAGCCCTTGCAATCTGGATATCCACAATCCTAATCGGATTCCCCATCACATATGGAGAACTCTATACCGAAGCAACTCGGTGCAGAGTCAATCGACAGGTCCTCCTATCGCTCTCGCAAATACCCGGTCTTCAACACCGGTCTTCAAATGCTATCCATAACGTCGAATCACATATTCGAAATGGGTTGTACGACACAAAGGTCCTTTACCGGCTAAGCCGAATAGTGAGCGTCAGTTTTTTTAAAACATGTGGATATGTCGTTCGCAAAAATTCACAGGTTCGATGTGGGTTTCGGATAACAACTGAAATCCAATTCCCTATCGCATCGAAATTCAAAAGTCGTTTTACGGGCCAATGGGTTTTTACAAATCATACAGTAGTAATACCAATATCACAACTCAGCTCAAAACATTCAATATCACATAGCATCACATTAACTACAGGAATATCAATCCAACATACAGCAATCAAGAACAATCAAAGCATCTTTAATTAAGATAAATAAATCATATGGTTTAGTTTTATTTATTACATAGTTACTTTCTTTAGAAATCTTAAATCAATGATTACTTACAATTAATTACAGTTGATTAGATCTTAATCATTTTCATCAATTTATCACTTCTTAATTTATTTCAAAATCAATTTATCTTAATTATTAATTTATTAAATCTTAATTATCTTTTAATTTAAACTTTAATATTAATTAATTTACTAGGTAATTATTTCTTAAGTGATTATATTAACTAATCATTAATCGTTTAAATGAACCAAAAGATAATTTAAATTGCTTTGATTATCACTTTTAAACCATGTTCAATAAATCACCTCAAAAGGTTAAGATTTAGTTTTAAACAACATTTTATTTTAATTTTCTTTTAAATTATATTATTTATTATTAATGACTTTATAAATGATGTATCAAAATTAAATAAATTAAAATTTAATTACTTTAAACACCTTACTTCAGTTTTATATTAACTTAAAATCTCAGTCAAGTTATTGTTTTGAACATATTTTAAAAGTGTCACTAAAATTTGAAAAATTTTAAGTAAAAAGAACTGTTTGTATATTGATCTCGAGACTTGCTTCTGGTCACGCGCGAGAATTTTCATGTGTGCTTCGAGTCATTTCAAAAATCAACCCGTGTTATATTTTTTTCTTTTCCCATTTTTTTTTCCAAGTAAAAACCTGTACAATCCCCTACCCAACATTCCTTTCTTCCCCAACTAAATTTACACTGACACACAACCCCTCCCCACGTGCACATGCACAAATGAAATCGCCTCCTCCAGTCGAACTTCTGGTCGTCCACACATCATCGACGACGTGCTCGAGCCTCTCAAACACTCACAAGTTCGAACTAATCACGATTTCGAAATCTCGTTCCCAAACCCAAAAGCTGGAACGAACAATCCCTCAAACAATTGCATCACCCCGACTCCAAAGATCGCCAGAAGCAACGTTTCTCCGTCACGAGCTTCCCACGTCAACCACGCCCCTCCACAAACCAGTTTCACCTAACCCGATGCACCAAAGATGACGAATTTGCCCAGATACTGATCAATGCAGAAACATGGGCTAAAACCCTAATTTGCTTTCGTCCCTAAAATTCTTGCCATAATTAATTTTTTTAACATTTTTCTTGGGATCCCTGAGTCTTCCTCCCCCTTCACAAACAACCCCGACACCATCCATTGCATCGATGATCGGCACTAACCAAAAACCCAAAAATCGACCATTCCATCTTATCACATTAAATACTGAATTAAAAATTAAGAATTTACTTTCAAAAATCATCAAGCTTCCAGATAATATGTTTGAAATTAAAACTTACGAGGTTTGAAATTAAATCATTTTGCATTTTAACTGTGTTTTTATCTTCTAGGAAGAAGAACTCTATAAACTATTTTAATTCTTTACTGATATGTAATGTGAGTTTAAAACAATTTTTAACTTGTTAAAAATCTCTGTTAGAAACAAAGAAGGAAGGTGATATGTGGTTTTAATTTTCCTGAAGCAAAAACAGAGATTGAAATGCATGCAATCAACATGCAGAAGAACAAAACATACATTCATATATCCAGGATGTAAACAAAGTTTAACTCCCTACATCATCCAATATCCACACAGCAACCAAAGATTTGAGAAAATAAAAGTTTACTCACCTGGCAAATGTTTGAAACAGAGACTATATTTTTGGTTTGTTTTGATTCTGCAGTTGAAACTTCCTGTTCTTTGCTATTTTGTTTTCCTTTTTGAATTTCTGTTCTTTGCTAATAATTTTTTTTCTTCCTTTCTTCAGTAAAAAATTTTGAACAAACTTGAAGGCTACACACTTATATAAGGAGATGTGCAGGCAACACACTCCTTGTGTTGTGCTGAGCAACCCTCTTTTTTTCTTTTCAATTGTACTTGTGTATGGGTGTATTTGAGAGCATTAAATGGAAGTATGTGATGTAGTGTTTTCTTTGTATGTTTTATACAGGAAATTTACTTTAAGTTTGGCTGATGTGTATAGCATTAAATGCTTCATGCCTCCTTGTATACTTACAGGTAATGTTACTTTATTATTTTTATTTTTATTTAATACAAACTTGCTTTATTTTGTTAAATGGAAGAGTTTTGTTTTCTTATGTCTTCATATGGAATGTATATTTTCTTTCTTTTCTTAAGTCATTTTATAATTATATAAATTTTGTTACAAAAGTATATTTTCTTAAAATTTAATTTAATCTTAAAGTTTTAACTATTAGCATGTAATTTATCACATATTTTATTTTATTGTTTAACACTAATTCTTGCCTTGTTATATATTTTTATTCATTATTTATTTAAAACTCATACTATCAATTATTAATTTATAACCCATATTTCATTTAATCGTTTTAAAACAATTTCTTATTTTACTTTGTTAAAAAGAAAGTTGTTTTAATTATTAACATTTAATAACTATGTGATTTTTATTACAATATTTCATTTCCTTTGAAATTCTCAATTTAAATTTAAAAGTTCTAATAATTCACCGATTTTAATTTAACGAAATTCCGGGATGTTACAAGTTTATTTGAAACAAGCCCAAAACTCTCTCATTCCCCATTCAAAATCCTTACTCTCAACTTTAATATGTTATATGTATATTTTTATTGACAAGTTCTATTCAAACACAACAATTTACTTAGTAGTCACCCTTAAAATAATTAAAATTTAAAGACCAAAACACGCTTACTGTCCTTCTGATCAAAGTAGCATTTTCTTACGTTGTTTTTAATCAACTCCAATTAGTTTTTTTCTTTAACCCCAGTTTTGTAACGACCAGGTATTTTCAACCATTCGCATCCATTATAAGTGCATAGGTAGACACTCATGCCGGGATTGAATTGCTCAAAATACCGCGTTGTAAATAAAATTTTGGCAAACCTCAGAATATACAGTAAATAAAAATCACAGATCACAGACACAGAGTATATAAAAATGCAGCGGAAGAAAAAGAGATAGTAGTTCATGAAGCTACTACATAAAATATAAGATACATCAGAGTCAAATAAGATACAACAGAAGAGTAACAGGATACATCAGGTACAAATCAGATACATCACTGAACCACTTGATACTGAAACAAAATAGATGGCTGGATCTTCAAGGAAAGCTCCAACGCCGAAGGTGAATCTTGAATGCTAACTCAATCAATCTGACTCGAGCGTAAAGCAAAACACAAAACACTCGAGTCAGGACATAAATACTTATAAACTGTAAATCAACTCAAGTGAACAGTAACAAAATGCATCAGTAACTTAAAGGATGCTTGGGACCGCCCATCCTCTAAGGATCCGTTAAACTATTTACTATGTAGTAATATACGCTATATACGGTAGTGTCTAATCAGTAAAGTATAATCATATAGAAAATAGCGTTGAGGGGATGGTGAACCTTAACGCGGTCGGATCTTTAAAACCAAAATCGTAGTTGGCTCGATATAAGGATATAAGTGCATAGGTAGACACTCATGCCGGGATTGAATTGCTCAAAATACCGCGTTGTAAATAAAATTTTGGCAAACCTCGGAATATACAGTAAATAAAAATCACAGATTATATAAAAATGCAGCGGAAGAAAAAGAGATAGTAGTTCATGAAGCTACTATATAAAATATAAGATACATCAGAGTTAAATAAGATACAACAGAAGAGTAACAGGATACATCAGGTACAAATCAAATACATCACTGAACAACTGGATACTGAAACAAAATAGATGGCTGGATCTTCAAGGAAAACTCCAACGCCGAAGGTGAATCTTGAATGCTAACTCAATCAATCTGACTCGAGCGTAAAGCAAAACACAAAACACTCGAGTCAGGACATAAATACTTATAAACTATAAATCAACTCAAGTGAACAGTAACAAAATGCATCAGTAACTTAAAGGATGCTTGGGACCACCCATCCTCTAAGGATCCGTTAAACTATTTACTATGTAGTAATATACGCTATATACGGTAGTGTCTAATCAGTAAAGTATAATCATATAGAAAATAGCGTTGAGGGGATGGTGAACCTTAACGCGGTCGGATCTTTAAAACCAAAATCGTAGTGGGCTCGATATAAGGATATGACACGACACGCGAGGCAATGCCAGGGTGGATACACCGTTTGCACTCCCGGACCGGTGGTGACGGCAAGCCAGCAGCTTCCGCCCACCTCGAACAATACCCTCGAATCAAAGTGGCGCCACCGAATCGAATCACAACAGTAATAGAATAGTTTTCGATGGAGCATGCTCGATGAAAGGGTGCGACCCTTTGTGTAGCCCGGTATAGCTCCTGTTTTAATCGTATATGCCAACTCACGAGAGTTGGGTCCACGTAATATATACCTCGAGAACGTCGTCACCATCCTACTTCATTCTGGAATCTCCACCGCGTACACGGTTGTTAAAGTGGTTTTCGGTATTGGCCGGTTATAAGACAATATCCGATCCCGGTCTCTTTAACAACCAATCGTTATTATAACCCGTAGTTATGACTTTTTAAAACAATATTTATACTTCGAAATAAAATATTATTTCAATCCAAATCTTTATCAAAATAAAGATTAAATCATTCCAAAATATCATATCTTTCGGATCTTCTTTTCAAATCATTTTTATATCAAAATATCATATCTTTCAAAACTCCATTTTCAAACCATCATAATATATCAAAATATCATATGTTTTCAAAACCACATTTCAATCATTTAATATATCAAAATATCATATCTTTTTGAAACCACATTCATTTCAAATCATTATTCATTTTATTCAATTTAAAATATCATTTCAATCCATATTTCAAAACATTATATATTCCAAAAATCATTTTTAATCATTAGAATGAAGTTATTATGTTTAATAATTAAATTATTAAATCTCCAAAATTTTCGACTTCCAAAGTTCATTTATTCACTTAAGTTTATCAAAGCAGCAAAAATTCACTTTTCGTGGCATTTAGAAAACGCTACGGAAAAATACATTCAAAACAGTTCAATTTAACAAAAGACAACATTTTAAAATGTTGTAATAGGGTTTACTTAAATTCGAATAACTTAGTTAAATTCAAAAATTATAGCACTTACAAAGATTGCTATAATAGCTTTTAATTCAACTTAGCTTTTTAGTTCATTATCATCAACTACAGCGTCTACAAATGCTGTAATATCATTTACATTATAATTAATAGCATTTCAAAAATACAGTCAGTTAACTTCAAATATTCAATAAAATTACTCAACCAATTATATTTTTATTAAAAACATTTTTAACTTATAAAATCATACATTTTCACATTTATAACATCATTTAATTTTCCTCAAGTTCATGATTTTATAAAGTTAAATTTCCATTCAAAAATCAAGATTTAATAATAATTCACTTATTAAAATGCATTGTTGAATTTTTAAAATCCGTTACATTAAATTTAAAATTAACACTTAAGTTCAAATCCTCAAATATAACTTTGTTTTATTTTTATTTACTTAACTAAAAATTCACTTTTAAGTCAATTTCATAAATTTTCAATTTTAGTTATATTTCAAAATTTCTTACAATATTCATTCATTTCACATTTCAACTTTATTAAAATCATTAATATGATATTAAAAAAACACTTTAAATTCATTTAAATTCAAATTATCATAAATTTATCATAATTTCATATTCAATTTAATTTCCAATTTTAATTAAATCAAATTTTCCAAAATAACTTACGTTCAAAATTTTCATTAATTCATTTCACTTACAATTGTTCAGAAAATCAATAATATTTTAAAAAAATCATTTTTTATTAAATCTCAATCAAAATATTATATTAATTAAATTTCTAAAATATTTAAAATTTTAGAAAAACATATTTTAACTACGGGCCTGTATAAAATTTTCTACGCTAGGTAAAGTGATACGGGTAATATATCATTTCAACCCGTAATTTACAAAGAAAAATCCGGGTTTTATCATTTCAAACCCGCAATCCCAAGTCAAAATAAATTAAATAAAATAAATCAGGCCTATCATTTCAGCCCGTAATGATTCTATTCTAACAGGGAACTTGCAGTGCAATCATATACATGAATAATATAAACAAGGTCAATATCACAATATACAGTCATATATCAGATGTCAGGTGAAAATTAACAGTTTTAACATGGTAATAACATGGCATAACATATCATACGATCAACATTAACTTGCATAAATATTTTTTATTACTAAACACTTGTCATCAATTCACTTTTCATAAGTATAAATGTCAGAGTGAGAAAGACTCACTATTTCGAAGCTAGAGACCAAAACAACATACAAGCACGACTCCAAAGGCACGACAAGCACAATTGCACGACTTTTGATTTGAGTTGAAAGATAGCCAAGATATGATTTTGTATCAACAACCCAAAACAAAACAAACAAGAGAATATATAAACATTCAACATAAAATAACGTTGAAACAATTTTGAAATACAAAGCAAAATGAACAAGATAGATTGGACCTTACTTCAACTACTTCAATGCTTGGCCTAAGGGACACTTATGCTTAGCTATGATGATGCTAAGGAAGAGTGGTTGGGGATGGTGGAGAGTATGGTGGTGATGGTGGGTGGTAGAGGCCAAGCAATACACATGAGAAAACAAGGCAAAATATAAGAAAACAATGGAAAAAGAAGAGCAAAAAGAAGAGGAAAAGAGGAGCCATTACCAAACCTTTCTAGCCGTGAAAAATGAAGTGGAGAGGAATGTCTTCATGTGAAAATGAGGTAAGAAATGCACAGCTACAATAAAGAAAGGAACGGTCAAAGGAAATTAAATCTATTAATTGGAAAAGAAACGGAAGAAGAAACGTTAAAACGGTTTTACGTTTCTTTGCTTTCAAACCTTTTAAACTTCCTATATATATTCAAATACATCTTAAATAACTGAAAACGCTTATAAATTTCAGTTAGAATTCAGCTGGAGATGGTATAGGGAAATGCCAAAAAAACAGATGTATTGATGACAAAAGAAACTGCAAAAGAAACAGTGAAACGTTTTTACGTTTCTTAGCCTTTAACCCTTTCAAATTTCTCATATATATTTATATACATCTAAATAACTGAAAATAATTAAAATATCAGTTAAAATTCGAAAGTATAACAGATAAACAAAATATTAATAATTAAATATTAATTAGATATGATTAAAACAAGGAAAATAGCACAGAAAATGAAAACTTGACTTAAGAATTAGAAATAACTTCAATATACTTTGGAAAAATTTTCTTAAATTTAGATACATGTAAAATGAATAAAATAAAGTAAAACACAGCAATAAAAGTGAATGTATAAAATAAATCAATAAATTGATGTATTAATTGCAAAAAGAAACGGATAAAACGCCTTTACGTTTCAGGCTTTTAAGATCTCTTAACTTTCTAAACCTTTTTCATTTCCTTTTCTTTTTAATTTTATAAAAACAAAATAAACTCAGAAATGTTATTTAAAACCGAAATTAAGTAAGAATAAAATAAAATCAATAATTTATTTTAAGTAAAATAGAAAAAGGAAATAAGAAATTGCTTAAAATAGCAACCTTGGCATAAAAATTTACAAGAAAATCTCCAATGACTTTGAAAAATTTATTACTTCACAAAAAAAAATATTATAACAAAATTTTTTTAATTAAAAATGGTTTTAAAACATTTTCAAGGTAAAATAATAATTTAATTTTTATTAAATAGAATTGTTAAATAAAGAAAAATGCAGTAAATACCAACTAGGCTTTATAAATTGAAATAAATTCAAATAAACTTTAGAAAAATTATATTATCATTTTAAAAATACTTAAAAGTCAAAATATACATAATATAACATATAATCACATATTAAATAAAATATAACAAAGAAGAAGTAATTTATACAATTTAAAATAGTCATTGTTAAATAACCCTATATACGCACAATATTGTAAAGGGTATAACTTTCACAATTTACATCCAAATTCAACGAAACGAAAAGTGGTGTTCTTAGAATTTTATGTACTTTCATAATAAAAGAAAAAAATTAAAATTTTAAAATTTTAAGTTGAAAGTCACAGTTTGACTATTTTGACCAAAATCAGCATTTCAGGCAAATATTCGACTTACACAAGTTTGGAATTATAACTCATATAAAAATCAAGATTATATTTAAATAATAAATTTAATCATTTCAAATAAGTAAAATAAGTTTTTAAATCAAAATCTTACATTAAAAATAATTAAATTATACAATAAAATAATTACAAAATACAGGGTTGTTACAAGTTTTTTAAAAATTTAAGCTAAATTTAAAATATTTTGGTCAATTTGTTGGATTTTGATGAGGATGAAATGCTAAAGCAATCACAAGGGATAATTGATTTTATTATGTAAATCATCTTAATTTTTGAAAAATAAATTCACAAAAGAAGAAAAATGTGCGTTAGGGTTTTGTTACGAAGTGAAGAGGGGTAGAAATGGTAAAATCAAAATAAAGAAGGGAGTTATTCGGTATAAATTTCCGTTACACCATTCTAATTTTCTAGGTTATCAACTCTTTCAAAAAATTCCTTTACACCATTCTTATTTCCATTTGTTACATTCATTGCTCCTTTATAATCTAACTGTAGTTTCTTCATTTTCTCTGCGATTTGAATACAAGTTTACTCTTTTAATTTCCTCTATTACTTCCCTTATTCAATATTTTCTCGAAACACTTACATTTACATAAATTTTTCAATCCCTTTTTAGTTTCATATATATAATAGAATTCAAAAAATTATATTTTTAGACCAAAAATCAAATAAAAGATTCTTTTCAAACATATTTACTCAATTTTCTTAATATTTTAATATGACAGAATTTACATTAATTCATCATAATTGTTCACTTTTATATTCACTATGCTACTTATGATATTATTTTAATTTTGCAATGATCGAGGTTTTACCCCTTACTTTCTGTGTTTAGGTTTCTATGTATATCTCTCTTGTCAAACTTATATATGAAAATCAGGTTTGTTGATGTAGTGACCCAAAAATTCGAACACTTCGTCTTCGAATATCGATACATTTTGAATAATGTTTAAGTATTGAGTGTAACGACCCGTAAAATTTGATGATTAAAATGAGTTAAATTAATAAGATTTTTAATTTAACAGATTTTTAATTTAACTTAGAAACAAATAAAAATCTTATAATTTATATTGGAACGAATGTTAGAAATTAGTTGTAGCAATTGTAATTAAAATTTACAATTTAAAATTTATGTTGCAATTAATTGAAATAATGTAAATTATCATACTTGGTTATAAGTTTAATATAAGAAACGAATGAAAATGTTGAATTTGTAAATTATCAATAAAAATATTAACTAGAATGGAATTCAAAATTTATATAATAATTGAAATGTGTAAATTGGGAAATAGATTCAAAGTTATAATTAACTGATGAGATAATACATAATAAGTGCAATTTGAATGAATCAATGTTAGTATAGATTAAAGTAATAATTGGGAATCATATCTATGAAATAATAACGAGAATGTAAGGTAATCAATGCTAATTAAGGTTAATAATAATGAACTTGAACGAAATTCCAATTTTATATAAAATAATTTAAATGTTATGTTTGGCTATAATTTGAAGTGGATGAAATTAGAGTATGAAATAAATGCCAAAATTGATTTTAAGTAGTAAAAGCTTATTTATGTGACAAAAAGGTAAAGGAAATGTTTATGGTAGGTTGCCTATTATTTATTTAGATTGTTAATTGAAATTTGAAATAAGTTTGTAATAAATGTAAATAAATGTTATATTAATGTGAAATGTAACACAATGTTTAGGAGTGTTAAATTGGGTATATTAAGGTAATGAATGGGGAAAACAGGGTAACTAAGTTTATAGAGTGGTAATGAATTTAACAAAAAGATTTAATTTGAAACAAATCAATCCATTGAAATCCAATTTATAATAAGTGTAATTATTGGGGCAATTGAAATTAAATGTTATGTAGTTGGGATAAAGAAATTGGAAAAATGTTAAGGTATCTGGATATATACCAAAATAAATGGTACCTAAGATGATAATATGATAAATAGTGGATTTAAAGAATGGGAATCAGGATTTATTTATTTATTTGAAATTTAAGTTAAATAATTGAGTCTATTGCAAATAGGTAGAATTAAACATTAAATTTTTTTGTTATTTGAAATGAAGATGGAATAAGAAAATATTAATGCAATAGTTTTGAATCCAATGATAAATTCATCTATTTGACAAATATGAATGGAATAATTTTTTATTTACGTAATTAAATGGAAATTTTGAAGATAAGAATTATAATTTGTAAATATAATGAAATTGAAATTTTAACATTGAAATTGATAAGTTAATTAATTTTAAATTGACATTATAAATTTGTTATATTAGTGTGAATGATTTGGAAATATAAAAATGAGAAGAATTGTCAATTTTAAAAATTGAAATTTGAAATTTGATTTAGTTAATTAATTTTTAATTTATTTAATTAATGTAAAAATAGCCATTTTGGCCACTGACTCGGATTTTGCCGAAACCAGTTTTATCGGATCCGTAATGGTGAACTATTGTAGGATTTCAAGTTTCGTATCGATCAGACTTGTCATTTGATCGTACGGGCTTGAAACGCCTTGAAAGCAATTGAAATCAATTTGAAAAATATTGATTTTAGCATAACTACTTCATATGATGGAATTTGGACTTGAAACCTTTTTCCATTACGTTTAAAATATTTTAAAACATCTATTTTGATATATGGATTGACCCAATTTTGTTCCGGAGTCAGAACGGCCTTTTTGGGCCAATTTGTCGTCAGCATGTATATTCAACCCGATCCATTTATTATATTTCAATTGTCTATAAATACCTTATTGTAAACCCTAGCAGCCTTTATTCCTCATTTCTATACGTACAGCAATTTCGTGCTCATCTTCCTCAATGGCTGTAAACCCTAATCTATCCAATTCAAATTTCAAAACCAAAGCCAAATTTCAAACTCCACAAAATATAGCAAATTATATATGGATTCGAAGCTCTCGAAGAGCGTGATATGCAATTCATTTGAAATTCGAGGTTTGATGTGGCCAGGAATCGAGCAAACACTTTCGGTCGTTCATCGATCACGAGTCGATGAACGGTGTCGGATCGTCAAATCAATTCTGGGTATTGTAGAGTGGACCGAGGGGATCGCATCGGCATAGTTTGTTCGTCGAGTGGACGGTTGGATTTCGTGTAGTATTCGATTAGGGTTCGAGAAGAATGGCAGCGGCTGCCCTATGCCGTGTTCGTTCGTCGTCATTCACCGCAGTGGGGGTGTCGCGCTTCACGAGGAAGCTCTTGGCAAGGCCACGTTGGCCAGCGACGAGTGTGGCGGTCACGATTGGCGCGAGGTCGTGCGCGTTGCAGAGTTAGGTTTCGACAATTACGGTTTTCGTGATTCCAGGGTTCGTGTGTACAGTATCGAGCGTGATGAAGACTGTCAGGTGACGTGGCATATTTTATTAGGTAAGTTTTTTATTAGGTAAGTTTTGTTTTATTTTTTTTTTAATAAAATTTTATTTCAAACGATTTAAATCGAATAACTTTCACATACGAACTCAGATTCACACGCGGTTTTCTCCACTAGGTTTGTATTGGAATTTCGAACACTTTAACGCTGGTTTGGACAAATTTGGAGACTTTCCAAATTTTGGGTTTAAATTGGATTTAAATTCAATTTAAATTCGAAAGGTGAGTGTTTTAACCCACTCACAACTTCTAAAATTTCTTATGTTTGTTAATTTAATTTTTGTTGTGATTATGCATTTATTTATGGTTGTTTAGCCTATTTTTAATCATCATCTTAGGTAATTGCATTTATTGAAATTAAATCGTTATTTAATTTATTATGGAATACAATTGCCAGCATTACATGATATATATTATCAGTTACATATTGATTGATTGTTTTGGATGATGATTGTGATGGATGTATGATCTGTTGATGGATGAATGGATGTTGTGTTATATATTATTATAAACTGCAAGTTATTATGCATTTTATTTCATTCGGGATTGCGGTTTGAAATGATATATATTTGTAATTTTTATTTTAAATTACGGATTGAAATGATAAATATCTGTATCACTTGACCATAGGATAGAAAATTATATATAGGCACCGCGGTCTATTTATAAAATTATTTTCGAAATAATTCATACGGTTTTGTAAAGAAATATATATTTTATGGGATATTTAATTGGATATTGTTTAAATGTTATTATATATATATATATAATTAATTAATTTCTGGGTTTTAAGCTATGTATAAAATTGGGTCAATAGAATAAAGGAAGTGTAATAATAAAAGTTGATTTTATTAAGATGTAATACAGATAAGTATTTATTTAAATTTTATTTAAAATTACTTAATAAAATCTAGGCTGGAAGATAAATATGCATTTGATTTGAATTAAAGTATTAAGAATTATCGTCGAATAAGATTGACTTGAAATTTAAATAAATTTGAGATTTTAAAAGGTATGATTTTTATAACTTGATTTTGGTTTAAGAGGATTTAAATGAATATCAAGTCGATTTAAATGAATATTTTCGAAGTTAAATTAAATTGGAAGTATATCCTGTTATTTGAAGTGTAAAGGTTTTACTTAAATTATATTGAATTTATTAAGTAAACATTTCAAATCTAAATAGTAGTAATTGAATTTGATATATATGAAATTTTCAAAGAATTCGTTTTGAAATGGCGGAATACTTAAAGCTTGAAATATATGGAAATTGAAATGGTTTATTTAGGAATTTAAATCTATATTGGAATTGATTTGTGAAGGTGAAGAAACTATTATTTTATATAAAGTGATTTAATACTTAAACCATTTAAGTGGTGTAGTTATATTTCGGAGATATGAAATTCAAAGTTTTATGTTTTGAAAGGCTATATTTCAAGAGTTGGTTTCGAAATATTATAACTTGAAATTTGTTATGGTTTTAGAAAAGAATATTTTTGAAAATGATATCATTATCGATTTGGTTTTAAAAGGGAAATGATATCGAAATTTATGATTTTGAAATGGATATTATATCCTGGTTTTAAAGTATAAACTATTTTAAAAGACCGCGGTGTTATAATAACGTTTGGTTGTTGAAGAGACCGGGATCGAAAGTTGTCATACTCTCTGCCAACTCCGAAAACCACTTTAACAACCGTGTACGTGGTGAAGATTCCGGAATAAAGTACGATGGTGGCTAAAATAGGAGCGATTCTCGGGCCAATGAGGTAGCACATTTGATCGGACACATCCCTTCGATATTATACTTTGACTTTTGGATTGATTTGGTGGCCACTTTTAATTTTTTTATTTGGGGGTGTAGCTCGAGGTGGGCAGTAGCTGCGGCTATGCGTTACCACCAGCCTGGATAGCAATTGGTATATCTACCCTGGCATTGCCTAGTTGTGTCATGTCACTTACCATAGCGCGCCTTATACGATTTTGGTTTTGTACCATACCTATGGAGTGCCCTTTGACGACGCCCAGTACGGGGGACACTACGGTACTGTATAGACTATGAGAATATATAAATGTGTTAAGGTGGAAAATGTAAAGCCTTAACGCTAGTTAAAAGTAAGTTTATTTTACTATAGACATTGTTATAATAGCGAAATATTACTACATAGTAAATAGTTTAACGGATCCTTAGGAGACGTGAATCCCGAGCATCTCTTAAGTTACTGCACTCACGTTAGACGCTGGATAGGAGATGTCAAATCCCGTAAACATCTCTGACGCCGTTCCACTCATATTTATTTTCGTTGATTTAACTTACATAAGATATTTTAGTTCTAACTCGAGTGTTTTGTCTTTTCAATTCGCTCGGGTCAGCTTGAGCATTTCAGGATTCGAAGACTTTAGCTCTGGAGGACGAGGACGAAGATTTATATTACTATTATCTACTATATTATTCCATTACACCATTTTATTATGCTGCATTGTTATTATCCTTTGGTATGTGAACTCTGATGTTTATTATACAAAGAAAAATCAAATGTTTCGTAAAACAGTTTTATGAACTGTATATTGATTATTATATTTTACCGTTCCGCTACAAGATTCTATTTCGTTTTTTTCTTCTCTGCTTTTCTTATTTACCCCATAACAATCTGCCCTTCCGTATGGTTTAAGTCTGACGTGCGTGGTTTATCGTCGATTTAAAGCGTGCGGAAAGGCAGGACGTTACATCGTAAATATGATTTTATAACCGTGTTCAACATCATTTAATTAATAAGTAATGTTAATAAACTTGTTTTTGAAAAGTGTTTAGAAAAATATATTCTTCGAAGAAAAATCGATAATGTGATTGTAAATCAGTTTATCGATAAAAAGCTTTTTGATCGATATAAGTTGCTCGGACTATTATTGTGATAACCCGGATTTTTGGGCATTAATAATTAATAGATTTTAACTATTGAAACACTAGGGTATAAGTTGAATAAATAAATTCGGAAGGATAAATAATGGTATATCTAGTTATACATAATGAATTTGAATTATAAATTGCTGAATTATAAACCTTATAGCAAATTAATAAATATATATATAGATTTGTGCAAACCTTATAATGTTGAAAATTTGAGTGTATATTCATACATGTATATAATGTGTGAATATATATATATATGCTATAAGAAGCAGTACTTGTGAAAGCTGTAAAGTTGTGGATATATATGTCTATATATATATATATATATATACATATAGACACACACACACAAACAATTCTAACTAATAATTTTTTCTAATTATTATAGATATATATGTACATTGTAAATAGGAAGCTTTGTTTTGAATTTTATCTAATGATTTTCAAAAAGTTATTTAAAAATTAAATAGAGCAAAATAGGATTTAATTAAGATTCATATTTTCTTTAAATATATATAAGATGTATATATATATAAAGGTATTAAGCTTAAAAAGAAAATATGATATAAAAAGATATATATAAGTATAAAAGTAATATGATAAAGAGTCTTTGACATTTGTAAGGTAATAGAAAACATGTATTTACATGTGTAAGATCAAAGTTGCATGCAAAATACAAATGGCAACATTTGTTTTCTTAAAATTAAATCATAAAGTAAGTGTTTTAATAAATAAAAATTCAGATCTGAGGAAAAAAACAAGAATAGAAAAAAAAGATTTGCAAAACAAAACTCTTTTCAAATTCAAACTCAAAATCTGATCAGAAATTAAAATCAGATCGAAGCTAATACAACATCTCAAAAGCAAGATCTGCATACTAGATTCAAATGAAAAGAAATCAAACGTTGGATTCAGATTAACAAATCAAAGCAAGGATCAAGCAGCAACAGTTAAAATCAAGATCAGGAAGCAATTCAAAATTTCCAGAGCTTCTCTGATTCTTCCAGAGGTGAGTAAATTTTTAATTTTAAAAAAAGTTTAAATCTGAGAATTGAATTTTGATGCATGGATGAAATCTTGAAGTAAAATAGTTTGAAATGATTTGCACATACGCTTTGACTCGAATGTATGTGTATACATTATGTGAAATGTCTGATGATCATCTTTATTGTTTTACAGTTTTCCTTTTACAATAAAGGATGCATATCTTCATATGTATTTGATTATAGGCTAGGATCTGAGAATAGAAATTGTTTGTAAGCATATAAATTTAATTTTAAAAGTAGTTTTAAATAAATATATGATGTCGTTATTTAAAAATTGAAATTTACAGGTCTGATCATATAATAGGCTAAAATCAAATGTCCAAAATTCTTAAATCAATTCTATAACATGATTCTAGGTTGCAAATGATGAATTTAGAAACCAAAATCGTAATTTTTAGTTTAGTATTCTCTTTGAAAATCGAAATTGTAAGCTTTTGGGGTTTTCACTAATATCTGGCGATCGGCATGGTGGAATTCATCGGGGTTGTGGTCGAAGCTGTCTGGAGGTCTGATGACTTTGACAAAAAAGAGTTCGTATTCTATTTTGGGTCGTGGTGGCCGGAGTAAGGCTAAATAGGGTTTTTAGAGGTCATTCTGTTGAGTGTAGAGGCGAAGTAATTTCGTCCATATCGAGATATCGGGTTCGATCGCATGGCCAGGGATCGAGGCAAGGAGGCGTGGTGATGCTCTGGAAGGATGGACGGAGTTTCCAACTTTCGAGATCATCGAGGCGAGCTTCTCTTTGGATTAAGTATTTGGCTCTGGATTGTTCGAGTGGGTCGATTTCGAATAACAATGGAATTGTGGCGTCTGCGTGGTCGTGGTCATCGGTGATGTGTGAGGCGAGTTTTGAGGGTCGGAGCGCCACCGTTCATTGGTGTACGTGCACCGTGCATGTTATGTATCAGGCGATCGTTTTGTGTTTGGGAAGAAGCTTTTCCTCGAGTTTGAATTTGCGTGTTCCTGTGTTTAGCTCGAAGCAGTGAGGACGAGAGTTGCTCGTGAGTGATTAGCTTTGGGTTTTTAATTTTTTTAAAAACTTAAACTAAGTTCTGAAAAGGGGGAAAGTGAGATTTTCTCGGGTAAGTATTCGAGTGGCTTGCGGGTTGAACCCAAAGCAACTCTATAAAACAATTTTTTTTTTAAAAAGTATTCTTTAAATTTGATTCAAAAGTGCTGTAAATTATTTAAATTTTGTTAAATTTAAATGAGCTAATTATCTTTAAATCTTAAATTTAAAATGAAATTTAAAATGTAAATTTAAAAGATAAGATTTCAAAGACTTTGTAAATGATAATTAAATCATATATAAGAATAATACTTTATCCTAAAGATAATTAAGATTTAAATGTTTGAAATTTGATTAAGTTAAAGTGTAATTAATCTATTTAATTAATTACGAATTTTTAAATAAGTAATTAAGGGATCATTAGTTAATTAACTAGAGGTTAACTAAAGTGTAATTAAGGATCTTTAATTAGATAAGTTAAGTTTGTAGATTAATGTTTAGAAATTAATTAATCAAGTAATTAAAGATTAATTAGTTTCAGTTAAGCACTTAGTTAATTAAGTAATTAAAGATAAATTAATTTGTGATTAATAATAAATTAATTTGTAATTAACATGGTTAATTAAAGTATAATTACTTAAGGCAGTAATTAAGTATTGTTAATGGTTAATGAGGATCAATAATTAGGGATTATTACCTAATTAATTAATGTGATTAATTTTAATAATTAATTAGATTGATTAATTAAAGATAATCATTAGTGGGATTGTTTAAGTATAATTACTTAATGAAAGTAATTAAAGGGATTAATTACTTAATGTAATTAATTAAATTAATGTGATTAGTTTAATTTAATTAATTGGTTTAATTAATTTATATAATCATTGGATGATGGGTTAAGTATAATTACTTGGTGTAATTTATTAAGTACAATTACTTAGTGAAGTAATTAGTGGATAATTACAGGATGTAATTAATTGAAGATTGAAAATAATTTGGGTATAATTACTTAGTGTAATTAATAAAGAAGGATAATTACTTAGTGAAAGTAATTAATTATTAATTACTTAGTGTAATTAATTTAAGAATTGATTTGAGTTATTTGAAGATAGTTAAGTAATGTAATTAATTAAGGATAATTAATTGCTGATTGTGATTAATCAAGGTTGATTAATGAATAAAGATTAGTTAAAGATTAATTATAAAATAATTAGTTGGTTTGAAATTAATTAATGTTAAGTAAAGGTAATCTAAGTGATTAAAGATTAGAAATTAATTTAATTAGAGATAAATTAACTTAATTTTGGAAATGATCCATCTTGCTTATGAATGATTGAATGATGTAAATGCCTTGAATTGGTTGATATCTTTGATATGAATATTTTTGTGATAATGTAGTTATTTATCGATGATAAATTGCTGAGTAAAGTGACATCTTGTATTTAAAGTTGAATTGTATCTCGCTTGAATAGCTTGGGTTAGGATGGTATTAAACTCGAAGAGATCGGGGTCGGGTATCTGTAAATACCCGAACCCACTTCGATTTGTAGCGTACAATGATTCTTATAAATTGATATGTGAGATCAATAGGATGAAATGTAATAATTTAAATGACTGGACCCTTTAAAATAAGTAAAGGTACTTAGGGATTGATTGTGAATATATGAGTTGACTATAGCAAGTTGTGAACTTAAAGTGATGAACCAGTTACCTGGGTTTTATTTAACTTTTATGCTGTTGCATTTCATGTTAGATGAGTTTACTCACGCTGGTTTCCAGCCTGACCCGGGTTTACTTTGATGTAATGCTTGGGTCAGACCGAGTATTACAGATTTCCAAGTAAGGACGTTTTGGAGCTTGGGAGGCGAGCTGGATGCAGGAACGTATGGAGTGTTTTCCACTGGGTATATTATTGTAGTTTATCTGGAACTTGTGGATTGTATCTATCCAGGATTTGTGTAAGTTGTAACTCTTATGTATTAAAGTGAAATTTGACAAGTACAGTTTTCCTTTGTAAATCGATATTATTGATATTATATTTTATCCGCTGCGAATGTGAGATTGTGCTTTGGTGTTTTTGTTCTTCTTCTTCTATCACTTTCTTCTTTTCTCTAACTATCTTGAATTTTCGGGATTGAAAATTCTGGGTCGTTACATTTGGTATCAGAGCGAGGTTAAGCGACAATCTTGGCTCTAGTGGAATTACTCATTAGGGATAGGGTCAATGGTACCCTAGAATGAGTTGAGTGTGTGTGTGTGTGTGTCTCTCTCTCTCTCTCTATATATATATATATATATATATATATATATATATATATATATATGAGAGAGCGTACTTGTTATTTTCTTATATAAAGGTTTTAAAAGTAAATGATTTTTATATAAGTTTATATATATAAAGCAATGATTCTTCTAACCATTATATATTAAGGTAATTGATTGTTGTATTATTTAAAAAATTTAATAATGTGAATTAAGTGGTACTAGAAATACAACCAAATTTAAATTGAATAAAGACAAGTTTGAAATGGATTCAAACTGAAATTAAAATCTTGAACTTGGAGAAGAGTTTCAGAATAAGATAATAATGAATTGGTTTCCTTGGTTATTATCATAAATGATTGCTGTGTTTGATAATAAAATGGGTATTAATGAGTAAGAAAAATGAAATGTTTTAGGAAAGTAAAACATTTAGGTAAGTATGACTTATAAATTGGAATTGAAAATGATCTGAATTGTGAAGTTTTAAATCTGGGTTCAGAATTTGAAGAATATTATTTAATGTATTTGAATAAAAGGGTCATATTTCAAACAAGAGTTGTTTGAAAATTTAAAAGAATTTTTTTGAATTAAAAACCAAAGGTGGTCTAAAATTTAAGGATGACTTGGCGTGTAAAGGAAATAATATGTATATATAGGGAATATACATAATATCAAAGATGATTTGAAATAAACTCTAAATGTTGAGTTTTAAATTTGGAATGAGATGTGATTCCCAAAGTAATAAGATTTTGAACTTATAAGTGGGAAGATTACTAATGTGAAGTTTAGAATTTGAAATGGGAATTAAAATTGGGTAAGGTTGGCTGGATTAAGTAAATTGAAATTTAACTTTGGGAAAGTTAAATAAGTTTTAGACAAACAACCTGAATTGGAAATTTCAAGATGAAATGGAGATTTAACATGGAAAGTTAAATGGTTGATTTAAATTGGAAGTTTGTGTGATCTCAAAATGGGTTTGAGATCTAGAAATTGAAAATGGATGGATGTTTTAAAATAATTTGAATGATACCATCCTGTTATTATTAATAATCTTTAAGCTGAAATTTGATTTGTTTAATTGAATGAAGAAATGGGTGTGATAATATATCCATTATTAAGATGAAATGGAATCATTTTGGACTTAAGATTTGAATGTTTAAGATAACACTTCAAAGATTTGGTTTCAAAATTTGAAATTTGACGATAAATTTAATTTCAAAGATTTAGTTGTTTAAAAGGGATTTGAATTATTATTTGAACTTTGAAATAGGTTAAAAATAGAATTTGGATTCAAAATTAAATGGTTTAAAGATATAAGTTGATTTGATTTAAAGGATTAAATCAACATTTAAAAATTTAATTCGAATTTATATAATTCGGGATGGTTTAAATTTGAAATTTGAATTGAATTAATTGAATTAATTGAATTTAATTTCAATTAATTGGAATTGTGATTGAAGATGGATAAGTTTAAAAATTCGAATGGAAAATTTTGAATTGGATAAATTTGAAATGAAATTGAAATTGAATAAGTTCAAATTCAAATGGGAGTTGGGATTAATTCAAATTGGAATTGATATGAATTGAAATTGGTTAAATTTGAAATTTATTTGAATTAATTAAAATTGTGATTAAAGTTGAATAAGTAAAATCAAATGGAATTTGATTTGAATTTGGAAAGAAATTGAGGATTAATTCAACTTGAATTGAGGTTAAATTAATTTCAATGGAAATTAAAGTTATTTAAATTGGAATTGAGTCAATTTAAATGGGAGTGGAGATTTAAATTGAATCGATGGGAAATTAATTGGAAATGGAGATTGGGAAGTTGAATAGTTCGGCTCTGGACTATTTTCAAAATAAATTGTTTTAGTACAAATCTATTTTTTTAAAATATTTACGATACAACTTTTTTTTTTAAAAGCCCAAACTATTTTATACTTATTTTACAATTATTTTGAAACTATTCAACTATTTTACAACTGTTTTATAAACTAATTACTATCTTTCAACTATTTTTATAACTAATTACTATTTTACAACTATGTTGCAATTACTTAAAAATTTCTATAACTATATGATTATTTCCCACTATTTTACAACTACTTAACTATTTTATAGCTATTTTTTTTAAAAAAAACCAATAATTATTTTTCAACTACTTATCTATTTTAAAAAAATTCAAGCTATTTTCTAAATCTAACTGGACAGAGTTCGAACTGTTTATGACTAAATATCCATCTAAGATAAGAATTGAAGGGATAATCCAAGTGAGGATTTAAGAATTGTAAGTAAGTGAATGAAAATTAATATGAATGTGAATAGAAAAGGAGATTGATTTGGCTAATAACCAATAAAGATAAATACGTAGGATGTACGTATATTATTCTATTTGCATGGTGATTTGATCCAGATTCGAGCATAGAATTTTGAGATAGTATTATCGATCCGAGTTGGGATTTTTCACTCGATTTTCAACGGCGAACCTGGATATGAATTGTTGATTGGTTCTGGATATTCTCTATCATAGTTATGGCTATGTAGGGAGAATGACGGTTTCTGATCAAGAAACCAGATCTGGGTCCGCACCAGCAAGTCGGGTGGACGATACTAGTTCGGAAGAGAAATTGTGTAATCGAGTAGGTGATCAGATTGGTATAGCGTACGGATGATATGTATACATCGTACGGGTTTGAATGAAATTGATATTGAAATTTATGGATAAGAAATGTGAAATGGTTTTTGAAATGAAGAGTATATTTTGTGAAATATATGATGAAATTAAATAGAAACTGAATATTTCTATGATAGAAATTTACTTTATGAAAGTAAGTAATATGGTAAGTGACTTTATAGAGTAATCAAATTTGAATATTTGATTTGAATAGACAAAGTTATATATCTTTGTTATATAAGATAAATTTCCTCTTGTTGAATCTATTGTCGGAAGGAAAGGATTTTTGAAAGTATTGAAGTATAAAAATGGAATTTATACAAGTTTGAATAGATCCAAAGTTTTTAAAAGTTTTATATATATATATATATATAAAGGTTCTTATTAGGATGATTTTGGAAAAGGTTTTGGGAACCTATGAATTTGGAAAAGGCTTTTGATTTTTGGGTAAAATCAATATTGGATTTGGAATAGCCTAGTTGAGAATTATCGATTTTGGGATAATTGATTGTGTGAAAAGAAGATTTATATGGGATTCATACTAGATGTATGACTTGGAAAATACTATACATGTATAGTATAAAGTGTTTTGAGAATGGCTCTAGAGAAAAAGGCGCTCCCTTGAAATCAATATCTCAGGAGTGCCACAGAGTGGTACTGCCTTGAACCATAAGGGGGGGTTCTAAAGTTGATCCTGTGAGGAGTCCGGACAAAACTAGTTTCTGGGGATTATGTGTAGTGTGTAGCGAAAGTTGAGGGTGCTGATGCCTACAGAGGTATTTGGGTTATGCTGTGAAGACAGTGTAACTCGTTGTCACTGCGATCTACTGCAGACCATAGCGAAAGTCATGTGTGCTGCTGAGAGCCAAAAGTCTATGTTTGATTTTATATCGGTCGATTGCGACCTATGGTGACATAGCGGAAGTCGTATGTGCTGCTGTTGGGTGCGCTTCCACGCCTTGCCGAACCAGTCCACTCCTTGCCGAACCACAAGCACTACCGAACCAAAGACTCCAACCTCGTTCCTACGCACTACCGAACCAACCACCTCTCCCATACCTGCCGAACCACTTCACCACCGGACCACCTGCCACCGGTCCAAAGCCTCGCCGAACCAGGATCTCACCGAACCAGAGCCACCCCACACCAATGCCGAACCAACCTACCTCCCAAGCATCACCGGACCAACGTGCCACTAAACCACCGAACCAGATGGAGTAGGACCACTACCGGACCAAGCTACACCCTCGACCGAACCAAAAGCCTCTCCAACTCCACACCACCGATCCAAGTCACCACCGGACCACTTATCCAACCTCCGCCGAACCACGTTGCCAAGCCAGATTGCTTCAGCCCAGGCCCACCAGATGCTATATACATCCAAGACCCCTGCCCCCAGCCTCACTTTATAAATAGAGGGGCAGGGGTACAACAATGGCAGACAAGTTCGAGAGCTCAAGCACAGAAGGAACTTTCAAACAACTTTCAATTACTTGTAATCAAAGCTTTGTACTTGTAATCTGAATAGAAAAGGAGAATAACATATAAAGTGGACGTAGGAACGTTCTGGCCGAACCACTATAAATCTATGTGTCTTTTACAGTTTAGTCCATCTATTTCATATATTTGCATAAATCGCCCAAACCATCCAGATCAACATATAATCAACTAAATCATACGACTAGGAGGTGTTTGCCCAATTTTTGTGCAAACATTTTTGGTGCTTTCACTGAGAACAGGAGCTCGAAGCTTCAGCTTCTCCCACCCAACCCTTTTCCTATCAACATCGTTCATTACTTGGAAAACATGCCTCCCGGACGGAAGAAAGATGCTAACAAAGGAAAGAACGTCGCAACTGGCAGCATCCCAGATCCAATGATCAGAAACCAAGACAATCGTCCGGATCTAACAGCAACTTTAAATCAGGCAAATCCGACAACCCCCGCTACGGAACAACCAATTACAAGAGCGAATCTGGACAAGGTTGTGGTTGAAGTAACTAACCGCTTCGCATCTCAACAAGAAGCCTTAGTGGGTCAACTCATGTCACGCTTAAGGGATGTCGAAGAAACCAACCGCAACACTGAATCATGGGGTGAGTCCCAGTCCGGAGGATCTAGGAGACGACAAGGGTCTTTCTTCTTCGAAGAAGCCAACAACAGAAACAACTATGGTAGGAGTCGAGCCCGGACTCAGTCCGAATTCCGACCCGAGGAAACGCTTGGAACTGAACCCAACGGGGGAGGTACCAGGCAAGGGTCGGATGTAGCTGAGCCCGCCATGCTACCTAACCACGGAAACACCAAGGAACGGGGCCGAGCTGGAGTCCAGCCCGAAGTTGGACCCGAGGAAGTGCTGAGAAGAGAACCCAGTAGGGAAAGATCAATGCAAGGGCCAACTGTGGCTGACCCCAGCATGCCCCCGGGAGACCAGAGGCAGCCATTGGAGGATGTTAGGAGTGATAGACGATACCATCCCTACAAGTTGTCTGGACGGAATCAATCCTGCAGGGAAGAACCAAACTCATTTCTATCTGCTCCAAGTTCTAATGAAAGGATGGCGCGATTGTTCAGAGAGTGCATCCAACGGGAATAAAGGGATCGGGGGATCGGTGCTAGGGTAACCAGCCCCTTCACCCGCAATATCGAAACTGCCATCACCCCCCGGAAATGGAAAATGCCAACAATGGAACCTGACAAGGGGACCTCTGACCCCATCGTACACTTACAGAGATACACCCAGCATATACTCATGAGCGGAGCAACGGAGGGAGTGTTGTGTAAATGCTTCCCACTATTCTTGGCAGATCTAGCTACCTCCTGGTTCTGCCACCTACCCCAGGGATCCATCAGCTCATGGGAAATGTTGAAAGAAAAGTTCATCATCCAGTTCCGTATTCATGTGGAACAACCCAAGGACGCTTATTCCTTGTCTAATATCAAACAGAACCCGGAGAGACAGTGCAACAATATCTAACCCGATTCAACGCCGCAGCGGCCGCAGTCCAAGATGCCGACGAGAAATTATCTTAATGGCCCTCTGCAGTGGTGTACATCCGGATACCAAATTTGCTAGAAGACTAACCAAGGAAAAACCTTCTACTTTACCCGATTTCTTCCATGAAGCTGGAAAATATATGAGACCTGAAGACGCTGCTCGAGACTGCTATGTAACTGAACTTCGCAATAACCGCAGAAAAGATAAAGGGAAAAACGCAGAGACTACTCTCTGCATGAAAAGCTTGGAAGCATAGCAACTAAAGAAATCCCCTCCTCTTCGATATACAGTGATCCTTTCAATGAGTTAGACCCCAGGGACAAAGAGGAGGAGGCCGCCGCTGAGCCTGCAGAGGCTATGGAATTCGTAGCTGTAGACAAACACGACTCAAGTAAACTATTGAAAATCGGATCTCAACTAAAAGAAGAATTAAAGGATCAAATCATTGATTTTCTTCGCCACAACATGGATGTATTTGCATGGACGCACGCTGACATGACAGGAATCTCCCCAGATGTAGCATGTCACGTGCTGAACATCGACCCCACCAAGGTGCCAGTAAAGCAGAAAAAGAGAAGCATGGGGGCAGAACGATCAGCAACCCTAGAGGAAGAAGTAAAGAACCTACTTGCCAATAACTTCATACGAGAAGTCATCTACCCAGAATGGATCGCCAACCCGGTGCTGGTAAAGAAGGCTAATGGAAAGTGGCGAACATGCATCGACTTCTCCAACTTAAATGACGCTTGTCCGAAGGATTGCTTCCCACTCCCCCGAATCGATCAGCTCGTGGACAGCACCGCCGGACACGAACTCTTATCTTTTATGGACGCATACTCAGGATATAACCAGATCCCTATGCACGCAACCGATCAAGACCACACTAGTTTCATCTCTGACCGGGGACTGTACTGCTACAGAGTAATGCCTTTTGGACTTAAAAACGCTGGAGCAACTTATCAGCGCCTCGTCAACAAGATGTTTGCGGAACTAATAGGATGAACTATGAAGGTTTATGTGGATGACATGCTGGTAAAATCGAGGAAAGCCAACGATCATATAAACCACCTGGACGAGATGTTTCAAGTACTTCGCCAATATGGAATGAAGCTGAACCCTCTAAAGTGCTCCTTCGAAGTATCGTCGGGAAAGTTCTTGGGATTCATCGTCCATGCCAGGGGGGTTGAAGCAAACCCCGAACAAGTTCGAGCTTTGCAAGATATCAAGATACCATCCACCCGAAGAGAGATGCAAAGCCTAAACGGAAAAGTGGCCGCCCTAAGAAGGTTCATCTCTAAAGCAACCGACAAGTGCATCCCTTTCTTCGAAGCTCTAAAGAAAGACAAAGAAAAGTTCGAATGGACTGACGAATGCTTGACGGCCTTCCTTAACTTAATCGAACACCTCCAGAGACCACCGGTACTCTCAAATCCGAATGAAGGCGAGGAACTATACCTTGCGGTATCGTCCCATGCTTTAAGCGCCGCTTTGGTGAGAGAAGACGACCGCGCGCAGCAGCCCGTATACTTCGTGAGCAAGAGATTTACAGGGGCAGAAGCCAGATACCCTAAACTTGAAAAGCTAGCATACTGTTTGCTAATCACGTCACGGAAACTGCGACACTATTTCCAATCTCATTCCATCAGAGTTTTAACCGATCAACCGTTAAGGCAAGTACTCCATCGCCCCGACACTTCTGGGCGACTACTTAAGTGGTGCATTGAATTGAGTCAATATGATATCACCTACCATCCTCACACCGCTATCAAGGGGCAAGCCATAGCTGATTTCATTGCCGAATTCACTACTAACGAAGGTAAGGAGCAATCTGAAATAGCAGAAGATATCAAGTGGAATCTCTTCGTAGATGGAGCATCAAATGAATAGGGCTCGGAGGCAGGTGTTGTGATAATCACCCCCAGGGGAAGAAAGCTGCACTACGCCCTAAGGTTGGAATTCGCTGCCACCAACAATGACGCAGAATACGAAGCAGTGATAGCCGGATTAGAACTTGCCCTGGAGATTGGAGTCGGTTCTTTATGCCTCCATAGTGATTCTCAACTTATTGTAAATCAAATACTGGGAGAATTCCATGCTCGAGGAGAACGAATCACAGCATATCTAAAGAAGACCAAGCTGCTGCTCAATCAATTGGATCACTATCTAATCAAACACATTCCTCGGGAAGATAATCAGGAGGCCGACGAACTGGCAAAGCAAGCTAGCATGAAGGACGGCACTGCTTCCCGAACGATAACCATCTCAAAGCAACTGGCCCCGAGTTACGAGCCAATGAATATGATAGCTGCAATTGAAGAAGAAACTTGGATGACCCCCATCCGGAAGTACTTACAAAGTGGCACACTGCCCGACGGACGTAACGAAGCTAAGAAAATATTAAGGAAAGCTTCCCGCTACACATTACAAGAAGACATCCTCTATCGGCGTGGCTTCTCTAATCCCTTATTAAGGTGTATCGCTGGAAGGGAAGTCAGGGAAGTCTTGTCCAACATCCATCAAGGAAGTTGCGGAGATCACACTGGAGGGCAGACTCTAGCCAAGAAGACACTCCGATACGGGTATTACTGGCCCACCTTAAACAAAGACGCCTTGAACTTCGTAAAAAAATGTGACAGATGTCAGAAATTTGCTAAGATTCCTCGACTACCCACAAATGAGATTACTCAAATGACCAGCCCTTGGCCCTTTGCAATATAAGGAATTGACTTGATCGGCGAACTGCCAGTGGGCCGAGGCGGAGCCAAATATGCTATAGTAGCAGTTGACTATTTCACCAAATGGGTGGAAGCGGAGCCTCTAAATAAAATATCTTCGGCAAAAGTTATTAACTTCTTGATCAAAAATGTTTTATGCAGGTATGGGGTTCCACTCAAAATCATATCGGACAATATACTTCAATTTGACAGCAAGGAATTCGCCGACTGGTGCCAAGAGCACGGAATTCACAAAAGCTTCTCATCTGTGGCTTACCCCCAGGCAAACGGACAAGTCGAAGCTGTCAACAAAATCCTCAAAACCCTAATCAAGAAGAAACTTGAAAAGTCAAAAGGCGCTTGGGTGGATGAACTTCCTACGGCACTTTGGGCCTACCGCACATCTTACAGAACATCAACAGGGCATACTCCTTTCTCTTTGGCATACGGATCGGAGGCCATGCTCCCAGTTGAAACTGTAGTGCCTTCCCACCGTAAGATCCACTACAACCCAGAAGAGAAAGAAGAACTCCTCCACATGTCTTTGGATCTAATTGAGGAGAGAAGAAACGATGCAGCACTCAAAGAAGCAGCTCACAAGCAAAAAGTGGCAGCACAATACCACTCCAAAGTCAAGCACCGCAGCCTACAAGAAGGAGACCTTGTCCTCAAGCGGATCTTCCCGCGCCCCGGAGCGCTAGACCCAATCTGGGACGGACCCTATGTAATCCATAGAGATCTCCACAACGGAGCCTATATTTTGTCAACAGTGGACAGAGAGGTGTTCCAGAGGGCATGGAACATCCAACACCTCCGTCGATACTTTTCTTAACTTGTACTGCCCATATGAAGTGAATTAACAAAGAGAATCAGTGGACGTAGGCATTTTCGTACCGAACCACTTTAAAAATCTTGTCTCTTTTTAACTTGTTCCTTTATATCTTGGATGCTTGTTAAGCTTTATCCTTTTCTGTTGAACAAAATCATGTATAACGACATTTCCATTCTGGACACTTCACGGCGCAACCTCACCTGGACAAGACCCAACAGGTACTATGCGAATCTATGCACTCGCCAATGAGACACTTTTGCTCCAGCATCCCTCTGCTGCGGGTTAACTCGTTGCTCACGACTGCCCTCAAAGCCAACTGTAATGAGCCGATTATAAGCCATCAAGAAGGCCGACTATAGCCGATGGCAGATCATTACGGCATTCAGCTCGCCGGCAACTATGAACCTACTTTAAGCCCCAACATAAGGTGTGGCCAGCCAGGGGTAGTTCACGGTTGACGATCGGCACCCACGCTAGCCGGCCACAGTAAATCGAATAATACCCACGATTACGGGCCATAATGACTCGGGTAGTTACTGTGCGCAATCTCGACTCCGATATGTCTTAAGTGCGGCTGTGGTAAAAAAGATAAACTCCCCGCGGAGGCGTAAGATGGGTGACAAATGTCTCTAAGACCCACAGCTAGGGAAAGTGACTACAAAACCCGTTTGCCACGAACTTAAGCATATCGACGGCCTTCCGTGATTGGAAGTTTTACCGTTTCTCATATTTCCATTACATTTAAAAACTTTTCTCCTATCCTATATAACAGTTCCTAAAGTACAGGTCACAAAATAGGGGAACTCTCGCTTGTGAAAATATGAACTCACATCCGGATGATGGAACACTCAGCTACATTCCATACTTAGTCACGCAAGACATTCAAAGCAACCCTCTACAACTAAAACACGAAGGGCGGTACTATCTTCTCTTGTATACAAATATGTAGCTTTAATTTATTCACACATCATATTGGCATTGCAAGACATGAAACAATATTTTGAGCAGAAACTTAGCATCAAATACGATTAAATCACATGCATAAACACGCAGCTGTATTTCTTATGCAACATATCAAAATAACAACCACATTCGAACATAACAGAATCTGTTTATGTTATAAAGTTACATAAAGACGTTCGTTGCAATGATATAATTACAGCCTGAAAATACAATAATGTTTTGGACTAGCATATATAGGAATGTCAAACAGACCAAATAAAAGAGTCAACTACATCAGGGCTCCGCCTCTGTCCTGCCCGTTATCCGTATCTACTTAACTGCAGAGTCAGAACTCCCCGCATGTACTCCAGAGGTCCCGCCTGCCCAGTTCAGAGGAGAATCCATCAATAATCACGAAAGATAAGCAATCAAATCATGAAAAGATTAAAAGGAAAGACTTACCAGCATCTGCTCCCTGATCGTCATCCTCCAGTTGCACACCCACTTCCTCGGCGGCAAGCAGCCTCATGCCTTCCTTCACCACCGCCTTCTCCTCCTTAGTGAACTATGCGGTAACCACATCCATTCTGAAGGCCATGCCACCCTCTTTATCCGCTTCATCCTTGGCTTCTTTCAAAGCCCGAAGATATATCCTAGCCATAACCCGGGGATAATCGTCCATCCAGGACAGGTTGCCCTACCTCCAAGTATAGAAATACATGTCCTGAAGCATCTCATCCATCATCCCCTCATTCTCCTCAAACTCTTTCATCCGGGCCTTAGAAGCCGACAGCTGTGCGACAGCAGCATCTCTCTCCAATCGGTATCTCGAGCAGTCAGCCTGAAGGGACTTCCGCATCACTTCCATCTCCTCCTTCAACTTGACCTAAGCAAGCTCTGCGGCCTCAAGCCTCCCAGATAACTCCTCTACCTGCTCAAGATCCGCTCTCCGAACCTCATCCACCGTTGCGATGGCCACGTCAATTCGCTCTTTGCAGACAGCCTCCATTTTTCGCAACTCAGCCTTGCTAGCATCTTCCATGGTTTTCTTTAGTCGTTTGGAGGCCGCTTCATGCTGGGATATCTGGATAGCCTGATCGGCAAGCTGTTTGGCCTGATCAGAAACCTTTAGCCGCAACCGAATGTTAGCACTTCCGATTTCCTCCCCAGCCCTGGCCAGTCGAGCGTGATGCTCCATTAGCCTCTTGGTCTCTTCAGCCACCCGATCGATGTTTGCCTTAGCCTCATTTCCCATGGTCACAATCCGAGTAGTAAGCAAATCGAGGTCTAAGGACTTAGCCTCATCAAGCACCCATACCATAGGATTGCGGGGAAGAAGATGCTCACCCGTGGCCTCGTCAAAAGAGATGTTCTGAAAACTCGGATCCAAATCCGGGTAGCCGACAAATGGGTTGCGAACCAAAGCAGGATGGTCTATCGGGGTGACAGTTGGATTTTCGGACGGATGTGGGGAAGGCATAAACCCAGTATCTTCCTCAGTAATATCATGGATAGGCTGGACTGGAGCCTGAGGGCCAGGTGAGGGTTCAAACAAAGATCGGCCCCTCTTCCTCTTTTTCATATCTTCTTCAATAACTCCAAGAAGAGGGCGATAGCTAACCACATCTCCGGGACGGCTAATTGACGGCTTTGGTTTGGCAGAAGCTTTGAGTAGCTTGTACTGTTCAAGGCGGTGCCGAATATCTGATGTCTTGGCCACCTTACCCATTCCTGGAATAAAAACCAAGTGTTACAAGCATGCATGAAACTATGATCCGAGAAATATGTTAAGTTAAAAGGAGTAGGAAAACGCGCTTATTTTACAAACCCTGAGAGGGAGTGGGATACTGCAATAAGTCCTGAATCTCATTCCAGGACGGGAGTTGGCCATAAAATATTACTAAGTCCTTATCATAAAGGGAGTCTGCGAAAGTTAAGAAGTCACCTTGAACCGCCGGAGTTGCCTTAGTCGAAATACCCTCAGAAGGTAGACTGGCACCCGTCCCGGCCTCATCAGACTTCTTCGATTTCTCCACCAAGGCCGGCCCTTCCCCCAACCCCTCAAAAGCTTGGCGGAATGTATCATCCGTCCACTCTTGAATCTCGCCTGCTTGCCCAGGAGGCAAAGCCCCGGCGCCATCACCACCACCATCACCTTCTCTGTCGTCTCCACTCTCTGCCTCTCCTCCTACATCGTCTCCTTCGCCCTCACCTCTATCCTCCTCCACCTCTTCCTCCCCCAGAGTAATTGGGCACGTGCTAGGGGAAGGGCCGTCGGACTTCTTGAGCTTCTTACCTCCGACAACTGGAGGTTTTGTGAAAGGCTTCCTCTTGCTACTCTTCGTCGTGGCCCCTCCTTTAGCTTGAGCAGCCCTCTCTTCCACCGTATCCCTCTGCTTGACCACAGACTGATGTGGCAGGATCAGGTTGAGCCCCAAAAGTGTAGCATTCCTGATCAAGTAAGCAGCTGACCTATCTCTTCCCGAAATAGCTTCTATTTCCACTGCCGTCTGAACCAGGCGATCATTCTTCACGACCGTAAAACCACCTGTCACTAGCAAGAAATAAAAACACATAAGTAGAAGCATTGCAACTAGAACGGAAATTATAAATAAAGCCTTGACTTACATCCGTTGGTGAAGCGACGGATAGAAACGGAATCGTCCCTGATAAAAAACCATTCCTTCTTAAACATGCTGCACTTCGAATACAAGTCCAGGACGGGCTTGAAGGATACGGCCGATTCCAAGCTGATATATGAAGACCCCTTATTGTAGCCCCTCAGATTATACAGATACCGGATCTCCCGGTTGAAAGGAGGACGCCCGTATCTCCTTTGAAAGATGACGAAAAGACTCACCAGAATGGCGTAGGAGTTAGGCTGAAGCTGGAATGGAGCCACGTTCAGATATGTGATGAAGCTAACTATCCAGGCGTTGAGATGCGGGATAGCACCACACATGCAATGATATCTGCTGTAAGCAAAGTAGCCTTCAGGGGGGTCATACGGCATCACTCCTTCCCCCGGCGATAGCATGCGCGCTCTATCGATCCCAAAGGAACGGGATATAACATCAAGCTGCTCCTCTTTGAGAGAGCTAGGAAAACTGTCGGGCGGAGAATTCAAGAGCTCATGGGGGCCATACCCATCTACTAGCAATATCGGAGCAGGCCCATGACGTTCGGCCCGAATTGGGGGCACTGTGGAGGACTCTTCTCTGTCCTTGGACTTCCTTTTATCTGATCGAGTTTCTGCTTTGTGAGACATTTATCTGCAAACACAAAAGCAAAAGTATGTTGTTAGAACAAGGAGTATGAAAATATAAAAAAGCAAGTATGAACAATCTAGAGTATCATTCGTAGGTCGAAACATGAAAAGCTAGAGATTCATTAAGCATTCAAGGTCCCAGAGTTCAATCAATAGTTCAAACATAAGGACCATTCGGCATTAACACTCCCGAATTCATTCGGTGTTGAAAGTTTTCAAGTTCATTCGGTATTGCTAGCACAAGCTCATTCGGCAAAAGAAAACATACCTGGTTCGGTACTCGGTTGATTCGGTACTCAGATTGATTCGGTACTCAGGTTGATTCGGCTATCTCAAAACGATAAAGGATAACAGTAATCTGAAGCCCTTATTTATAGGCCAAACATATCGACCGGACCAACTGGTTCGGCACACCCAGGACCGAACGAAGCTACCTCAACTGCGGGAAAACAAAGCACAACATATGTTAAGCATATGCCCTACTTTGGGGGGCAAATGTTGGGTGCGTTTCCACACCTTGCCGAACCAGTCCACTCCTTGCCGAACCACAAGCACTACCGAACCAAAGACTCCAACCTCGTTCCTACGCACTACCGAACCAACCACCTCTCCCATACCTGCCGAACCACTTCACCACCGGACCACCTGCCACCGGTCCAAAGCCTCGCCGAACCAGGATCTCACCGAACCAGAGCCACCCCACACCAATGCTGAACCAACCTACCTCCCAAGCATCACCGGACCAACGTGCCACTAAACCACCGAACCAGATGGAGAAGGACCACTACCAGACCAAGCTACACCCTCGACCGAACCAAAAGCCTCTCCAACTCCACACCACCGATCCAAGGCACCACCGGACCACTTATCCAACCTCCGCCGAACCACGTTGCCAGGCCAGATTGCTTCAGCCCAGGCCCACCAGCTGCTATATGCATCCAAGACCCCTACCCCCAGCCTCACTCTATAAATAGAGGGGCAGGGGTACAACAATGGTAGACAAGTTTGAGAGCTCAAGCACGGAAGGAACTTTCAAACAACTTTCAGTTACTTGTAATCAAAGCTTTGTACTTGTAATCTGAATAGAAAAGGAGAATAACATATAAAGTGGACGTAGGAACGTTCTGGACGAACCACTATAAATCTGTGTCTTTTACAGTTTAGTCCATCTATTTCATATATTTGCATAAATCGCCCAAACCATCCAGATCAACATATAATCAACTAAATCATACGACTAGGAGGTGTTTGCCAATTTTTTGTGCAAACAGCTGCTGAGAGCCAACAGTTTACGTTTGATTTTACATCGGTAGGCTGCGACCTATGTGAGAGTGGAGAAGTTTCATTTGGCAGCGAAAATCGAGGGCGCTGATGCCTGGAGTTATATGGACTTTTGCTGTGATGGCAACGTAACCCTGGAATGTAACTGCGAGCTGTCGCGGGTTCCATAGTGTAATCGAGGGGCGTGGAGTGCCTACAGTTACATGGACTTTTGCTGCGATGGCAACGTAACCCAGGATGTAACTGCGACCATGGATGTGAGTGATGATTTCCACAGCATTCTCACCAAAGTTATTTCCTTTATTTCAAAAACGTTTTCTATTTTTTCAATAAAAAATTATTTTCCAAGTATTTTCACTGGGTGTTGAAAACGGGTTTACCAAGTACTTATAGATTTTCAGTCCTACGCCTGATCAACGTATGGCCGAATTTCTATGAGAACAAGGATGGACTGGTAGGGACATCAAGTATGAAAAGTATTCTTATAAAAACTGTTTTGTAATATTATATAGATTTTAAAAGTGTTTTAAAAATGATCAAAGGAAACTTATCTGATTTTAAGCATTTTAATAAATTCTGATTTCATTCCTTTTCGAGGACGAAATGATTCAAAGGGGGGAGGTATGTGATAACCCGAATTTTTGGGCATTAATAATTAACAGATTTTAACTATTGAAATGCTAGGGTATAAGTTGAATAAATAAATTCTGAAGGATAAATAATGGTATATCTAGTTATACATAATGAATTTGAATTATAAATTACCAAATTTTAAATCTTATAGCAAATTAATATATATATACACATATATAGATTTGCGCAAACCTTATAATGTTGAAACTTTGAGTGTATATTCATACATGTATATAATGTGTGAATATATACATATATATGCCATAAAAAGTAGTACTTGTGAAAGCTGTAATGGTGTGGATATATATGTATATATATATATATACAAACAATTCTAATAAATAATGTTTTCTAATTATTATGTGTATAAGTACATTGCAAATAGGAAGCTTTGTTTTGAGTTTAATCTAATAATTTTCAAAAAGTTATTTAAAAATTAAATAGAGCAAAATAGGATTTAATTAAGGTTCATATTTTCATTAAATATATATATAATTTATATATATAAAAAGGTATTAAGCTTAAAAGGAAAATATGATATAAAAACATATATATAAGTATAAAAGTAATATGAATAAAGAGTCTTTGACATTTATAAGGTAATAGAAAACATGTAAGAGCCCCTCTTTCCTAGCAGCAAGCCTGATCACTGACTTCGCGTTTACATGTGTAAGTTCAAAGTTGCATGCAAAATACAAATGGCAACATTTGTTTTCTTAAAATTAAATCATAAAGTAAGTGTTCTAACAAAAAAATCAGATCTGAGAAAAAAAACAAGAATAGAAAAAAAAAAGATTTGCAAAACAAAATTCTTTTCAAATTCAAACTCAAAATCTGGTCAGAAATTAAAATCAGATCAAAGCTAATACAAGATCTGCAGACCAGATTAAAATGAAAAGAAATCAAACTTCGGATTCAGATTAACAAATCAAAGCCTGGATCAAGCAGCAACAGTAAAAATCAAGATCAGGAAGCAAATTCAAAATTTCCAGAGCTTCTTTGGTTCTTCCAGAGGTGAGTAAATTTTTAATTTAAAAACAGTTTAAATCTGAGACTTGAATTTTGATGCATGGATGAAATCTTGAAGTAAAATAGTTTGAAATGATTTGCATGTATGCTTTGACTTCAATGTATGTGTATACATTATGTGAAATGTCTGATGATCATCTTTGTTGTTTTACAGTATTCCTTTTTCAATAAAGGATTCGTATCTTCATATGTATTTGATTATAGGCTAGGATCTGAGAATGGAAATTGTTTGTAAGCGTATAAATTTAATTTTAAAAGTAGTTTTAAATAAATATATGATGCGTTTATTTAAAAATTGAAATCTACAGGTCTGATCATATAATAGGCTAAAATCAAATGTCCAAAATTCTTGAGTCAATTCTATAACATGATTCTAGGTTGTAAATGATGAATTTAGAAACCAAAATCATAATTTTTTGTTTAATATTCTCTGTGATAATTGAAATAGCAAGATTTTGGGGTTTTCACCAATATCTGATGATCAACATGGTGGAAACCATCGGGGTTGTGGTCGAAGCTGTCTGGAGGTCTGATGACTTCGGCAAAAAAGAGTTCGTATTTTATTTTGGGTCGTGGTGGCCGGAGTAAGGCTAAATAGGGTTTTGGGAGGTGGTTCTGTTGAGTGTAGAGGCGAAGTGATTTCTTCCATATCGAGGTATCGAGTTCGATCACATGGCCAGGGATCGAGGCGAGGAGGCGTGGTGATGCTCTAGAAGGATGGACGGAGTTTCCAGCTGTCGACATCATCGAGGCGAGCTTCCTTTTGGATGAGGTATTTGGCTCTGGGTTGTTCGAATGGGTCGATTTCGTATAGCAATGGAATCATGGCATTTGGGTGGCCGTGGTGGATGACGTGGTCATCGGTGATGTGCTGAGGCGAGTTTTGAGGGTCGGAGCGCCGCCGTTCATTGGTGTACGTGCACCGTGCACGTTGTGTATCAGGCGATCGTTTTGTGTTTGGGAAGAGGCTTTTCGTTGAGTTTGAATTCGCGTGTTCCTATGCTTAGCTCGAAGCAGTAAGGACGAGAGTTGCTCATTAGTAATTAGCTTCGGGTTTTTAATTTTTTTAAAAACTTAAACTAAGTTTTGAAAAGGGGAAAGTGGGATTTTCTCGGGTAAGTATTCGAGTGGCTTGCGGGTTGAACCCGAAGCAACTCTATAAAACAGTTTCTTAAAAAAAGTATTCTTTTACATGTGATTCAAAAGGGTTGTAATTTGATTTAAATTTTGTTAAAGTTAAATAAGTTAATTATCTTTAAATCTTAAATTTCAAATGAAATTTAAATGTAAATTCAAAAGATAAGATTTCAAAGACTTTGTAAATAATAATTAAATCATAAATAAGAATAATACTTTATCTTAAAGATAATTAATATTTAAATGTTTGAAATTTGATTAAATTAAAGAGTATTTAATCTATTTAATTAATAAAGAATTTTTAAATAAGTAATTAAGGGATCATTAGTTAAGTAATTGGAGGTTAATCAATGTGTAATTAAGGATCTTTAATTAGATAAGTTAAGTTTATAAATTAATGGTTAGAAATTGATTAATCAAGTAATTAAAGATTAATTAGTTTCATTTAAGCACTTAATTAATCAAGTAATTAAAGATAAATTAATTTGTGATTAATAATAAATTAATTTGTAATTAACAATGGTTAATTAAAGTATAATTACTTAAGGTAGTAATTAAGTATTATTAATAGTTAACGAAGATCATTAACTATGGATTATTACCTAATTAATTAATGTGATTAATTTTAATAATTAATTAGATTAATTAATTAAAGATAATCATTAGTGGGATTGTTTAAGTATAATTACTTAATGAAAGTAATTAAAGGGATTAATTACTTAATGTAATTAATTAAATTAATGTGATTAGTTTAAGTTAATTAATTGGTTTAATTAATTTATATAATCATTGGATGATGGGTTAAGTATAATTACTTAGTGAAGTAATTAGTGGATAATTGCAGGATGTAATTAATTGAAGATTGAAAATAATTTGGGTTTTATTACTTAGTGTAATTAATAAAGAAGGATAATTACTTAGTGAAAGTAATTAATAATTAATTACTTTGTGTAATTAATTTAAGCATTGATTAAAGTTATTTGAAGATAGTTAAGTAATGTAATTAATTATGGATAATTAATTACTGATTGTGATTAATCAAGGTTGATTAATGAATAAAGATTAGTTAAAGATTAATTATTAAATAATTAATTGGTTTGCAATTAATTAATGATAAGTAAAGGTAATCTAAGTAGAGATAAATTAAATTAATTGGAAATGATCCATCTTGCTTATGAATGATTGAATGATTTAAATGCCTTGAATTGGTTGATATCTCTGATATGAATATTTTTGTGATAATGTAGTTATTTATCGATGATAAATTACTGAGTAAAGTGACATCTTGTATTTAAAGTTGAATTGTATCTCACTTGAATAACTTGGGTTAGGATGGTACTGAACTCGAAGAGATTGGGGCCGGGTATCAGTAAATACCCGAACCCACTTCGATTTTGTAGCCTACAATGATTCTTATAAATTGATATGTGAAATCAATATGCTGAAATGTAATAATTTAAATGACTGGACCCTTTAAAAACTAAGTAAAGGTACTTAGGGATTGATTGTGAATATATGTGTTGTATAGCAAGTTGTGAATTTAAAGTGATGAACGAGTTACCCGGGTTTTATTTAACTTTTATGCTGGTGCGTTCCATGTTAGATGAGTTTACTCATGCTGGTTTCCTGCCTGACCCGGGTGTTACTTTTATGTAATGCTCAAGTCGGACCGAGTATTACATATTTCCAGGTAAGGACGTTTTGGAGCTTAGGAGGCGAGCTTGATGGCAGGAACGTATGGAGTGTTTTCCGCTGAGTATATTATTGTAGTTTATCTAGAACATGTGGATTGTATCTGTCCAGGATTTGTGTAAGTTGTAACTCTAATGTATTAAAGTGAAATTTGACAAGTACTGTTTTCCTTTGTAAACTGATATTATTGATATTATATTTTATCCGCTGCGAATGTGAGATTGTGCTTTGGTGTTTCTGTTCTTCTTCTTCTATCTCTTTCTTCTTTTCTCTAACTATCTGGAATTTTCGGGATTGAAAATTCCGGGTCATTACAATTATGCACTTAACTAATGATCAAATGAACATATTAGAAACTAATTAACGCACTCTCCTCTTCATAAAGCATGGAATGTAATAGAAAGTTCTATTAGGATAAGAGATGATATTTTGAGAAGGGTATAAAAGTAATTAGCCATAAAGGAGAAGTGATATAAAAAAGAAGAGACATAGAGAATTAATGGAAGGTGAGCCTTCAATTGCATGGTTGGGGGGGTAAAGAAAAGCTTAAAGAGCACCATTCCAGAGACTATATAAGGAGGGATACACCCTTAGTTTTCATTCACAAATGTTCGTAAAGCTTTGAGCTAAAATTTGAATGTCTTCATCATCTTCTTCTTAACTTTCTAAAGAAAACAGTTTGCAAATCTTCTCCAAATCACCTCAAACTTGGGGTGAGAAATTACCATCAAATAGAAACATCTTTCTACCTAGTTTGATTGTAAAAAATTGAAGCCACACTCCCCAACTTACCATGGGCCATAAGCATTGTGCAGTTGAGGGAGGCAAAGGAGCAAATGAGGCAAGGAAGAAAGAGGAAGGAAAGGAGTTTGCTAGCTTGGGTTTGAACTTGAGTGCCTAATCTTGGTTCTTTGTTTAGTTTAAGGTGAGCTAACTCACCACTTGTATTGATATATAACTCATATATGATTACATTCTGTTTTGTTAAAGTTGTTTGAATTGTTAAGTGACATATGTTGAAAACATTGATTTTGATTCTTGTTTTGAAAACAAGTGGCACACAAGATCCATATGTGGATTTGAATGGACTGGAGTGGACTTGAGTGAACTTATATGACATATGACTAGGCCTTGAAGAAAGAACATAGGTTGTAGTTGAACATAGATCGAGATATGACTCGGATTCGAAAGTGCATATATAGCGATAGTCGCTATAGATACAGTTCGACATTGTCTTGTTTTTTTACAAATGTCATGTAATTTTATGGAGTGTTCTATAGGGATTTCTCACCATATTTACAATTTTTTATATGTATGTTTATTTCTATTAAAAGCTTAAATAGTAAATAGTTAAGTAACGTCTCGAAAATGGCCAAAACATCACTATTGCAAAACTGATCCATTTAGCCTTGATCTTTGGACTTCAATTGTTTCAAAAAGAACTTTAAGCTCGAACGATCTGTTTCATTATTTTTATAAGTATTGCCTAACTATTTTTATGTTATTTTAAAAAAAAAATGAATTTTTAAAGGAAGGAATTTTATAATAATGCATGTTTTTTCCTAGTTTTGTTGATTTTTCAAACTTGTTATTTTTAAGTAATATTTTGGATAACTGTTTTAAAACCTATTATAAGCATTTCCATGTATTTTAAATGTTTCAAAAATAAGTTAGAATTGCTAAATGGCCAAATGGCTGATTGTTAATTATTTATTAGAAAAGCAATTAACTACGTTTAACACTAAAAAGTCGACGAAGTAATCTTATCTATTTGTGAGAGTTAAGATTAATGTCAAGCGGGGATGGAGCAATAGAGCTCTAACCTTCCAGGTTTCCCTCTTAACAGAGCAATAGTTAAGTGGAAAATGTCAGAAACGTGCTAATCGTGTTGATTTCTTATTGTTTATGGAAATCATTAATATTATACTTAACACTAAAGGCCGATAAGGTAGATTTATTTATTCCTAAGATTCAAGACTGAAGTGTCCAGGCAAGTCTTAGAGTCTAGGCAAGGATTGGAGCGACCAGGGCCCAAACTTACCTGGCTTCTCTCTTGGGTGAGGAATAATTAAGTTAGATGTCAGAAATGAGTTAAGCGTGTGAATCGTGATTTGTATAAGCAATTTTTTTGACTGGATAACCGATTAGTCAATTATCGCACTTGACTTAATATTAACTTAGAAAGTAACCGTAAGGCTTCATGATATTATACCAATAAGAACCCTCGGGGAGGAGTATTGGTATGAAAGGTCTCTAGCATTCACTTACTTCTGAAAGAAATAGAATTGACTTTACTAAAAATTCATAGATAGGTTTTGAAAAGTCCGAGATCGGTAAGTATTCTACTTACCGAATACCACTTCAAAACTAGTATACGAGTGCTATATTTTGAAAGCGTTTGAAGAAAGGAATCTATATGGAGATTCGAGATCTGTTCAGATGCTCGAACATATGTAGTTTTTCGTGATCTATTCAGGATGTAGGAATCCATGTGTGGTTTGGAGATCTATTCCAGATATGGTAATCCAATTTGGGACACATGTTCTGTTCTAGTAATAAAGACTCGCGTCGAAGATGCCGAATGTCACCACGACATTAAAAATGGCTAAAAATAGAGTAAGAGCATAGCATGGGTTATTGCTAACCTATGATAGGATATTATCAACTCCAGATCTGGAGTATGCTTATCGACATATGGGTACTAGGAGTTGATGATATTCAGGATCGCATGATTAGACGTGGACCTGCTATGTTTACATTAATGGTATATTTTATCTAGAGATATACGACGCTCAGAGGTAGTTTCTGACCCTTATGCAGGAGATTGGATTACGGCTTGATCGTAGGAATCTCCATGCAAAATCCATAAAGCAAACGTACCTTAGCGAATTTGAGTGTTACATAATGTGTTGTGGTGTGACCAATGTAAGCATCAAAGCTATTTGATATTATTATATCCTACACCATAGACATTATCTATCATATCACTATATTAAACTTAATAAATGATTGGTTTTTTGAGAGGAAAACTGTTATGGGAATCTGTACGGTCTCAATAGTTACTGTTACATGTATTCATGTATCTCGTGTTTTCTCATACCAAACTTATGTCTAATGCTTGGTTTTTGTTTCCCTAAATCCTCACGTACTCTTTCGAGTAGGCTGTATTTGAGAGTTCAAAATATGAGCTGGAGGCTTTCATTATCTATATATTTCTATTTGTCCTATTTTAGCTATGTGCAATTATCTTCATTTGAGGACAGACAGTTATAACTGTTTGGACTGATGATAGTACTTAAGTTTTGTAACTTTGAAAATCTTGTATTTAGAGTAACCCTTTGTATTATTCTTTTGATATTATAAACTACCCTTATGTTATGGGATTCCAATGTTGTGTTCTTCTTTCTTGTTCTGTTCTATTTTTTTAATATTACCCTAACTTTTTGTCTTTTCGGAACTGTGGTGCTTGGTACAAAAATACCATGGATATATTTGGTGTCGACATTCGAGGGTCGAAAATTCGGATTGTTACAATTGAAGTGCATTATATCTATAACGAAAAAATAATCAAACTATAAATTTTCCTATTGTATTTTAGGAAAAATATATAAGTATATAAGAAGCGTTATTTTTTTATTATAGCAGACAATTTTCAAAGTTGTTATTATATATGTAGTATGTATACTTATTCCTTTATAAATATTTTATGTGGTCTTAGTCGACATGAATTTTCTGCAAAATCTTTTATATCTGTTTTATTTAACATGGGATTAATATAATTTCAATGGTGTTCAGTAGACTATGACACTAATAAATTCATGGTATTCATATATCGAGCATCCAAGTGTTGGAAAGACGGAAAGTTAAGGTAAAATAAAAGAAAAAAAATAAAACAAGGAAGAAGAACACAATATCCAAATCACAATGGGACAATAACATATAATGTAAAAAAGAACAGTGCAGAGGTTTACTCAGAATACAGAAATTTCAGAGTTACCAAAACCTACGTACTATCATTAGCTTGGACAGTCATAATTGTCCGTCCTCACAATGTTGATTATACAATACAGTAATGAAGCAGAAATAAGAATATTATGGTAGGTAAGCATCCAGCTCATTTCCATAAGCTCCAAAGCATCCATAGCTAAATCTGGAAACATACACGGAACTGATTCGAGCATTATAAGAAAATAACACCCAGATCAATCTGGTAAATCAGCATGAGAAATTCAAGAAACATGAATCCATATATTAGTAACTGGTGAGAACGTACAGACTACCGTAATGGTTTTTCCTTAAATGAAACCAACCATTCACTAAGTTTATATAGTGATATGATAGATAATTTCTAGAGTGTAAAATACACATTATATCAAATAGCTGTTGTGTGAATGCCACAATAGTAATAGATATACAATCAATATCATTAAAGCACGTTCGCATAAATGTATAGGTCTTTTACGGAGATCTTCTCGGATCAAGCCAAATCCAAACTCATGACAAGGATTAGAAACTACCTTTCGAGCATTGTATATCTCTAAATAGAATATACTCTAAGGAAAACATAACTGGACCACCCTTAGTGTGTTATCCGAGTCATCTCAACTCCTGCTTGCAACAACCACTAAGCATATCTAGTTATGGAGTTAATATTCCCCTGAGGTTAACTAAACCCCCTGGTCATGCCCCTTCATTGTTTTCTATCATTGTTCCGATGTCCATGCTACGTTCGACATCTCTCACATGAGTCTTCATCACTCGAAAAGAATACGAATTCCCAATCAGATTCTGTCATCTCAACAGATCACGAATCACTACATGGAGTCAAGCATCTCGAACAGATCTCGAACCTCCGTTTAAGTTCCTTGCATAAGTCCTTCGATGAATGCTAACATTGTCCTCTTTCTTGAAATACACCTCAAGATAGACAGTTCTCTATGATAGCATTATTCGAAATGTTAATGTAGACCTTTTCCATGGACTTAACCTTAAGGTAGATAGTTTAACTCTATAACATTCCACTTCACAACCGCTTCCAAAACATTGATTGTGTATATGGTTTGAAGTGGTTACGAGTTCGTGTCATCTCATATAAGTACACCTTCTCCGCTTACTGGATGCTCCAAAATCAATCAAGGAATTTTCAGTTAACTTAATTCTAGTTCTCTCGGAGGTAAGCGAAAGCCAGAGACATTTACTAATCCCTGGGGGTTCTCATTGTTATGAAATCACGAAGCCTTTCATAACTTCTTAAGTCAAATTTAGTCAAGTTCGATAGTCGACTAATCGACTATCTACTCATAAAAAAATTGCTTATACAAATCAATATTCATATACTTAACTCGTTTCTGACATTTTAACTTAATTGATCCATGTTTAACAATGAAGCCAAGAAAGTTAGATATTGGTTTCATCAAAGCCTTGGCTAGATGCTTCATTCTTGAATCTCATAAATAGATAAGTCTATCTCGTCAACTTTTAGTGTTAAACATAATACTAATGTTTTCCATAAACAAGAAGAAATCAACACGGTTAACATGTTTCCGACATTTTCTGACTTAACTATTCCTCGGTCAAGAGGGAAGCTAGTAGGTTAGAATTTTATTGCTCCAACCCTACTCGAACATCAATATTAATTCTCACAAATAGACAAGCCTAATTTGTTGGTTTTTATTGTTAAGCATAGTTAATTACCTTTAAAACAAATAATTAACAATTAACCATTTGGTCATTAAGCAATTCTAACCCATTTCTACCTGTAGTTTATACTTTTAAAACCCTTTTTAAAATGATAAAAACCTTTATATGTATGTTTGTTGCTATTAAAAGCTTGAATAGTAAAAAGTTAAGTAACATCTCGAAAACGGCCAAAACATTACTAGTGCAAAATGCCACGTTTAACCTTGATTTTTGAACTTCAATTGTTTCATAAAGGACTTTAAGTTCGAGCGATTTGTTTTATTCTTTTTAAAAGTATTTCCAAACTATTTTCAAAGTATTTTAAAAGTAGTTTAAAATATTTATGAATTTTTAAGAATTAGTTATGAATTTTTAGAGGAAAGAATTTTAGAATAAAACATGTTCATTTTTCAAGTTTTGTTGAATTTTCAAACTTGTTATTTTTAAGTAATATTTTGGATAAATGTTTTAGAACCTGTTATCAGTATTTCCAAATATTTTAATTTTTCAAAAGGGGGTTGGAACTGCTAAATGGATTTTTTAATTACTTATTAGAAAAGTAATTAACTCTACTGAAAACTAATAAGTCGATGAAGTAATCTTATCTATTTGTGAGAGTTATGATTGATGTCGAGTCGGGATGGAGCAATACAACTCTAACCTACCGGGCTTCCCTCTTAACCAAGATATATGAAAGTGAAAAACGTGTGAAACGTGTTAACCACGTTGATTTCTTATAGTTTATGGAAATAATTAATACTATACTTAACACTAAAAGCCGACGAGGTAGATTTATCTATTCATAAGATTTAAGACTGAAGTGTCCAAGCAAGGCTTGGTACAGCCGGTATCCAAACTTACTTGCCTTTGCTTTTGGGATGAGGAATAGTTAAGTTGGAATGTTGAAAATGAGTTAAGCATATGAATCGTGATTCGTATAAGCAATTGTTTTGACTCGAAAATCGATTAGTCAATTATCGAACTTGACCAAATATTAACTTAAGGAAGTAACCATAAGGATTCACGATTTTATACCAATAAGAACTCCCGGGGAGGAGTATTGGTATGAAACGTCTCTAGAATTCACTTACTTCTAAAAGAATCGAAATTGAGTGTACCGAAAATCCATCAGTTAGTTTTGAAGATTCTGAGATCGGTAAGTGTTCTACTTACCGAATACCACTTCAAAACTAGTATACGAGTTCTACCTTTTGAAAGCGGTTGAAGAAAGGAATCTATATGGAGATTCGAAATCTGAAAATTTGAGATCTGTTTGTGACGCTCGAAAACATGTAGTTATTTATGATCAATTCAGGATGTGCGAATCCATGTGTGGTTTCGAAGTCTGTTCAAGATACGGGAATCCAATTTGGGATTCGTGTTTTGTTCGAGTACTAAAGACTCGCGTGGAAGATGCCGAACGTTGCCTCTACATCAAAAATGGCTAAAAACAAAGTAGGAGCATAGCTTGAGGTATTGCTAACCCATAACAGGATATTATCAACTCTAGATCTAGAGCATGCTTATCGATATGTGGGTACTGGAAGTTGATGATATTCAGGATGGCGTGTTTATATGTGGACTGGCTATGTTTACCTTAATGGTATATTTTATCTGGAGATATACGATGTTTGGAGTTGTTTTTGACCCTTGTGTAGAAGATTGGATTTCGGCCTGACCGAAGGAATCTCATGGAAAATCCATTAAGCGAAAGTTCCTTAGCGGTTTTGAGTGTAACATAATAGTTGTGTTGTGACCAATGTAAGCATCACAACAATTTGGTATTATTATATCCTACAACATAGTCATTATTTATCACATCACTATATTAATCTTAATGAATGGTTTCTTTTTTGAGGAGAAAACTATTACGGGATTCTGTACGGTCTTAATAGTTAATGTAACATGTATTGATGTATCTCGAATTTTCTCATACTAGGCTTATGTCCAACGCTTGGTTTTCAATTCCCTAAATCCTTGCGTACTCTTTCGAGTAGGCTGAGTTTTAGGTTTTACCATGGATGTCTCAAAGTTTAGAAGATGAGCTGAGGATTCCATTATCTATCTATTTCAGTTGTTCCTTTTTAGCTGTATGCATATATCATCGTTGTGATGATAGATAGTTATAACTGTCCAGGCTGATGATATAACTTAGATTTTATAACTCTGAATATCCTGAATTTAGAGTAACCCTTTGTATTGTTCTTTGATATTATAAATTACTGTTCTGCTATGATATTCTGATATTGTGCTCTTTCTTTCTTGTACCTTTTCTTTTTCTTTTTTCATTTCACCCTTACAATTCATCCTTCTGACACTTGGATTCTCCGCACATGAATACCGTGGATGTATTAGTGTCATTATTCGATGGTCGAAAGGGCAGATCGTTACACTTGGTATCAGAGCTGAAGGTTAAGCGAGAACCTTGGTTTTGGTGGGTATGACTTATTAAAAGATAGGGTAATGGAATGCCCCTGCATGAGTCAAGTATATTATACATATGAGAGCATATTTGTAATTGTTATAAACTTATGTCTTAATGGTAATTATAACTATGAAAATTAAAGACCTTATATAAGGTAACTTATATAAGTGAATTGTCAAAGTATTGTTTTTAATATAGGCATAATGATGTTTATTCGTTACCCCTCATTGATTTTTTTAGCCATGTTCGGCCAATTTATGAGCATTGCTATCCTTCGCAGAATGATTTGACATGCTTGACTAGTTTATGGACATTAACTATCATTTGTCGATTATTGATTTGTACTCGACCAGTTTATTATTAATTTTACCTTTTTACTACATGGGTTGGGTAAATAGTATTGTTGGTACATTGAACGAACACCTTGTGAATTTATGTTCACAATTTGACTATAGGCGTTTAGTGACAATGTTGAGTTAAAAGTCAACTTGTGTAAAAGTTTAAGTAAAAGATGTTTATTCTAATCTGAACAAGATGGTATATTTAATTAACAAACATTTGTGAAAAGGTTTTATATAATAAAGGATTTTATATAAGCATGGTTTATAAAACATGATTTATAAACAAAGAGGATTTAACTGATATTTTGAGAACTTAAATCCCGGTGTCTTTGAAAATGTTTTTCATGATTTTGGAAAAAGAATAGCAGTATTATTTGAAAGTAAGTATTTGAGAAATTGGTTTAGAAAGTCAATATCATGGTACTTAGTAATATTTGTGAAGTATTTGATACCATTCTGAAATGATTTTGGTTAAGTCCGAAATGCATAAATTGGATGTGCGGAACTAAGTCCAGCAGCTTGAAAATAATTCTGGTGATGAATTCAACATCATCGGCATTCATTTTTAGGTTTCTAAGTGAAGGATGCTATAAGGTTTATTTAATAAAATGGATTTCGGTTTGATTGCAAAAGTATGATTTGGTATATAAAGGATATATTTATGTATTATTATTTCAGAATGATTTAAAATAAAACCTAGGTGTTTAGTTCTAAAAGGTTTCTTTTGAAAAGAAATTTGATATGAAATTTTCATGTAGAAAAGTTTTATATGTAGGGTGCCCGAGTGGTAGTGGCATAACCTAGAATAAATGTTGAAATGTTTCATGTTTTCCTTTTTTTGGGTAAAGTGCATTTAAGAAATTTTTGAAATTTGTTAAAATATTTTTTGGATACATGTATATTAGGATTGTATGATATGTGTAACATATTATTATACGTTGTTTGGTAGTTTTCATTTGTTAGAATGATATGATATTTTCGATGATTTTGGTTAGTCAAAAAAGTTTGAATCGTAATTGAATTTGAAACTAAGTGTTTTGTGAAAAAATAAAGGTGTTTATATAACAATTGAATTGAGAAGGTAGTAAGTTAAAACAGGTTTAATTTTTTAAACATACTTGTTAAGTAAAATGAATTTGGTGTTTGTACATACTCTTAGGATGTAATGGAGTATTATACAAGTGTGAAATTTAGTTGTATAATGTTATAAACTTGAAGTTATGTTTTATGAAATGATTCATAAATGATTTTAGTATTGAATAACATACTATTTGGATAAATGAATGTGATAAAAAAGAAATTGGTATATTTAAGAAAACAATAGGATAAATACATAAGTTGTATGTAGATCATTTTATTCGCATGACCGTTCTTAATCCAGTATTCGTATACATGATTTCAAGGTCGTTTACACCGATTCGAACAGGGATTTTTCATTAGATTCTTGACGGCGAACACATGATATGGATTCTTAATAAGACCCTAAAGTTTTCTATCATAGTATATGGCTGTGTAAAGAGAATATAGGTTTCTATTAAAGGAACCTGATCGGAGTCCACACTAAAGAGGTCAAGTGATCTATACTAGTTGGTAAGTAAAATTTATGTGATCAAGTAAACTATCAGAACTGATATTGCGTATGAATGGACCATATGCATCATATGGGCTTTAGTATCTGCAGACTATGTTTTGTTGGATTATAGAGTATAGATGATGAATCTTTGATTTTTTATGAGATAGCATGAATTATTGACTTAGTAATAACCTGAGGTTGTAAAGTACGCTTAGTAGGTCATTTGTCATCCTTGTGCGATGGGAGGATTTTGAACATAAGCAAACAATGAGTTTAGTTTACTAGTTATTGAATACTACTAAGTAATGCTATTTGATTACTTCTTTTGTTGCTCTTGTTGGAATTTTGAGGACGAAATATTGTAAGTGAGAGAGAATGTAACCACTCGGAATTTTGGACACTTCATATTTAAATACTTGAATTTTTTAATATTTGAATCTTTGATTTAATGTTATTAAAATGATTTAATAAGCCCTTTAATCCATTTCAAATCATGAATAATGATGGTAAATTTGTTTTGAAAAAATGTTTATAAAAATATATACTTCGGAAAAATATCGATAATGTGACCAAAAATCATTTTATCGATAAACAACTTTTTTCTCCACAAAAGTTGTTAAAACAATTTGTGCATACCTAACTAATCATTATGGAGATAATTAGCGGCAAAAAATATTTTCATGTTTATGGCTAACTAAATAGGAAAATGAGCAGATAAGGAAAATGAGCAGAAGTGGAAATAATTAAATCTTAAGCTAATATCTAATGAACACATTAGCCACTAAACAAACACTCTCCCCCTCATACAAGCTTGGAAGATTTTGGAAGCTTCCTATAGGATAAGAGGTATTGTGGTAAGGGTATAATAGTATTTATCCTAAAGGAGAAGTGACATAAAGTAAAAGTAAGCATAAATGGGAATGCTTAAGTGTTAAGCAAATGATAAATTAGATTTGATGGGAGGTAAGCCTTCGAATGGGAGTGAGAGTAAGCTTATGCTTCACCGCTTGAAGCCTATAAATAGAGGGGAGGGTTTTACTAAATATTCAAAAATTAATTCCTAAGCTCGATATGAAGTAGGAGGGTTGAAAATGGTGGAAGTGCTTAAGCACTAATCCACTAATTACTCTCTAACTTTTTCAAAAGTTAACCAAATCTTCTCTAATCTCTTCTAAACTTTGGCGTTGGGCCTAAGACATCATGGAAGGCATGATTAGAAAGTAAGAAGTTGGAGTAGGTGAGAGGAAGAGGGGGAGCTTGAATGGGCCATGGGCATGGAGGAGGAGGAGGAAGGTGGCTTTGGTTTGGAAGTGCTAAAGGTTGGACCATTAGGCATTTGTTAATGGAAGGATGTGTTCTTTGGTTATTATGGCTTTATGCTTGGGTTAGGCATGAATCTAAGTGAGTTATCTCACTATCTCTTAAGTATATATTGTATGTATATATGTTGTGTGAAAAATATAAAATTAAAGTGACATTAACTAATTAAAGTTTTAAACTTTGGACCTATCTTGCTTTTGAAAGCAAATGATAACTTTATATTGTATAACCTCACTTCTATTACCCTCTTAAATATGTGGATGAGCCTTGGATTGATGTTTAAATGAGTGTTTAACTTGTGTGTTAAATTGAAGTAAGTTTGAAAATGTTTGGAACGAGAATAATCATTATATGTGCACTTCCAAATCCCTTGTTTTCAGGAATTTTTATAAATAAATGGAAAGACATTCTTAGGGATTTCTTTCCATGGTTCTTAAGTACCCTAATGGTATTAATTACTATAAAACTTTCAAGTCTTAAGTCATTTGTTTAAGTTTTTAAAACTAGTCGCAAAGATGGTGCTTTTCAATGTTGTTTATCATGGACTTTTAACTGCACTTATAAATGTTGTAGTAAGTCGCTTATTGTTTTAAGTATTTAAAATGCGACATTTTGGCTAGTTTGTCATGATTTAAATAGTTTTTAAATTCTTTTCTTTATAAAACCTTTTAATGGAAGTTCTTATAAAATGTATTTGAGTATGAAAAAAGAGTAGAAGTTTAAATATAGTTTTAATGATTATTTACGAATTTTGAAAGCAAAGGGCTGCAAAATGTAAAACATGTTTTTAATCAAACTTCTAAATTAGTTATTTTCAAATAATATTAATATAGATATTTAAAACCTATTAATAAGTATTTCTAAAGTATTATATATATATAAGTTTTGACAAAGGTGATTGACTAGGCTTAACACTAAATGCCAGCGAGTAAACTTGTATGTTTGTGAGATTTAAGAATGAGGTGTCAAGGCAAGGCTTGGAGCAACCAGTGCCTAAACTTAACTAGCTTCACTCTTGAACGAGGAATATGATAAGCTGAAATGTCGAAAACGTGTTAACTTGTTGTTTACTTACTTGTCTAAAAAGGTAACTAACTTTGCATAACGCTAAAAGCCGGCGAAGTAGGTTTATCTATTTCTAAAAGTTAAAGATTAATGTCGAGTAGGGACGGAGAAATGGAGCTCTAACCTACCGGGATTCCCTTATGAATGAGGAATAGTTATGTTTGGAATGTCGGAAACGAGTTAAGTATACAAACATTGATTTGCATAAGCAACTATTTTTATCTAGATAATTAATTAATCACTATCGAATTTAACTTATTATTAAACTAAATCTTTAAAACAAAGGTTTGTAAAGATAGTAACAAGTAGGAAATGGTATTTGGTTTGTTTTGATAATGTGTTAATCACATTCATCTTTAACCCTTTTTTATTACACTAATTAATGTGAAGAGATCTTTAAAAGAACTTTTAAAGATAAGCATAAGCAAAATGATTTGGGTCTGTAGTGATAATGTTTAAATAATGTTAGTATTAAACCTTTTTGAATGCGTCTGTGAAAATACTTAGATCCGTAAAATGGATATTTTGAAGTATAGAAAAAGTAATGGTTTGCGTAATAAATCTTGTTAATGATTTCTTAATAAAATTATACCATTTGTGATAAGTATATGAATACTTTATAAGTATAAAATGAGTAGAGGTTTAAGTAAGAAATCTTGTTAATGATTTGTTAATATGCTTACCATTTTCGATAAGAATAGTATACTTTTTAAAGTATAAAAAGGGTAAAGGTTTTAAGTAATAAATCTTGTTAATGATTTGTGAATATACTTATACCATTTGAGATAAGTATATGAATACTTTTTAAGGTATTGAAGGAGTACAATTGGATAGTAGAAAATTATAAATAATGTTTTATTAGATTAAAGAAGTTTTACTAATAGAAAAGATTTTAACTTATAAAATATTAATTAAACAAAAAGGGGTTAGATGTTGCTTATGTGACTTGATCGTGCTTTGTTTGTTTCTTATTCATATGCTTGGCACTAAAAGCCGATGAAGTAGGTTTGTCTATCGGTGGGAATTAAGAGGTCTGTCCATGTAGGGATATGAGCAATAGAGCTTTAACCTACCAGCTTCACTCTTGATCGTAGGATAGTGTGAGAGGAAAATATTTGAAAAATGATAAGTTTATGAGACTTGGTTTCCATATGCGATCGTTCTCATTATCATTGAATGACCAAATTCGTCGATTTAGTCTTGGGGAGACCGTAAGTGATTTACTTACGAAAAATCACTTCAAGGCTGAGATACGTGTTCTTTCTCTTGGAATTGGATCTGTACGAGATGTAGGGATCTATGTGGAGATTCAAGATCTGTTTAAGATGCTCGAACACATGTAGTTGTTCGTGATCTATTCAAGATATGGGAATCCATGTGTGATTCAAAGGTCTGTTGTGGTATGTGAATCCATGTGTGTTTTCAAGATGTAAAGATCTAATTTTGGATTCGTTTTCTGTTCAAATGATGAAAACTCATGTAAAAGATTCCGAATGTGACCTCGGCATTGGATAAAAACAGAGTAGGAGAATAGCTTGGGGTTTGGCTGACCCGTGATAGGATATTATCATTCAAAATCTAGTGTATGCTTATTGATGTTGGCGCGGCAGTGATGGTATTCAAGATCACGTATTTAGATGTGGACCGGTTATGTTTACCTTGCGGTATATTTATTTAGAGATATATGATGCTCGGAGGTAGTTTTTGACCCTTGTGTAGGAGATTGGATTTCAGCTTGATCGAAGGGATCGTCATGGAAAATCCATTATGCGAACGTTCCTTAGCGGTTTTGATTGTAACCTCTAATATGTAATTAAATGTAACCAATGTAACCATTCCATCTATGTTATAATATTCATATTCTACATGCCATACATTATCTATTATATCACCTTATGTACCTTTTAGATGGTGGTTCTTTTGAGGGGATAATCGTTATGGCATCTCATGCGGTCTCAAAAGTACTATTATATGTTGATCACATATTTCTTGAGTTTCTTTTACCAAACTTATGTTTGACGCTTGGTTTTTGTTTTCGCTAAATTATTCATGTGCTCTTTTGATTAGTCTAAGAAAGGTAGGTTTTCGTTGATGTTCTTTGGATCTCGAGAAGACAAGTTGGATGTTTCACCTATTGCGGTATTCTTATTTCCACTGCATTACTGTATTGTACATATCAGCATTTGTGTGGACAGGTTGTTATAACTGTCCAAGCTGATGATAGTGCTTAGGTTTTGATAAATTCAAAATTTCTATATCGGAGTAACTCTTTATACTATTCCTTTGATATTATATGTTATCGTTCCTGCACAAGATTCTGATATTGTGTTTCTTCTTCCTTGTTCTATTTCGTCTTCTTTTTATTTCACCCTAACAATTCGTCCTTCCGGCACTTGGATGCTCGGCACATGAATTCCAAGGATGTATTAGTGTTGACATTTAGGGGTCGAAAGGGTGGGTCGTTACACTTATTGACAAACTAAAAATTGAACCATCTATAGCTTCAAATTATGTTTGTGTGTCAAACCCTATTATGGGCTCGGCCAATCTTTGTATAGTTTACTTTGGAGTTCCGATCTTTTGTTTAGACCAACTCTTTCCTTGTGATATGTATGTCCTGGGTTTTATGGTTTTGATGTTCTACTTGGGATGGAATGGTTATCGCGGAATAACGGTCTTGGATTTTGATAAGCGAACCATGGTATTGATGTACGGGAGAAAGGCTTTGATTGTAGATTGTGGGGGACCTAGCTCGCTAATGACTAGTTTTCTTTATTCCCTTAATATAGCGGAGGAGGATTTGGGTTATATCCCTACTATTCAGGACTTTGCCGATGTCTTCGAAGAAGTGTCAGATTTACACCCCATAGGGAGATAGAATTTCACATTGATTTAGTGAAGTATGTGAAACCAATTGTATTGCCGGTTCGTAGACTTGCACCAAAGGAGAGGATGGAGCTAACAAATCAGGTTAGTGATTTGTTTTAGAAGGGCTTGATCCAAGTCATTCGAGTTGGGGAGTGCCTGTCATCTTTGCTACAAAGGAGGATGGCTCCTTAAGACTGTGTGTAGATTATTATAAGCTTAATAAACGTACTATTAGGAACAAGTATCTTTTGCTTATAATAGATGACTTGTTCGATCAGCTCCATTGAGCTTGAGTATTTTCTCAACATGGCCTTCCTATAGGGTTTCATCAGCTGACGGTGGTAGAGGAGGGTGTAACCTTGTCCGCTTTTAGGACCAGTTTTATGAGTGGTTAGTTATGCCATTCGGCCTAACTAATGCTCTAGCATAAGTTTGTCCTTGTTTTTGTCGTTGATATTCTGGTCTATTCCAAGATTGAGGAGGAACATTTGTTCCATCTAAAGATTATTCTAGGAACATTAATAGAGCATGTGTTGAAGACTAAGTTCTCAAAGTTTCATTTTTGGCATTCAGAAGTTAGGATCTTATGTCATGCTGTTTCGGCGGAGGGTATTTCTGTTGATCCTGCTAAGGTTGTGGATGTTCAGGACTGGAAGACGCCAAAAAGTGTAATGGATATTAGAAGCTTTCTAGGTCTAGCAGGTTATTATAGGAGATTCGTAAAGGATTTCTCAAAGACTTCATCTCACTTAACAAATTTGATGAAGAAAGGTATCAAATTTGTATGGACGGATAAATGCAAGAAAGCATTCTTAGAGCTAAAGGAATGACCAGTGCTCATGTTCTTTCTATGCTAGATGGGGGTAAGGGTTTAACTGTTTACATTGATGTGTGAGGAACAGGTCTTGGTGTTGTGTTAATGCAACGTGGGAGGGTTATCGCTCATGCGGGTCTGCAGTTCAAATAGCATAATTAAGGTATGCAACTCATGTTGGAGGTTCGTGGGAGGAGCACTTACCACTTGTTAAATTTTCATACAACAGTTATCAAGCCAGTATCGGAATGTCACCATTTGAAGCATTGTATTGAAGGTCTTGCAAATCTCCTTCATGTTAGGTAAAATATGGAGATCGTATTGTGCTTGGGTCGGATATGATCAGAGAGGCATCGAATAAGGTTATAGTGATTCGAAAGAGTCAAGGAAGCACAAAATCGACAGAAGAGTCATGCAGATGAAAGGCACAGAGACTTGGAGTTCTCAGTTAGAGACTTTGTATTTGTAAAGGTATCTCTGATGAGAAGTGTAGTTCGGTTTGGAAGGGTTGGTAAGTTGTCTCCACGGTATATAGGACCGTTCTCGATTCTTGAAATGATTGGTACACTCGCATATAGAGTCGAGTTACTAATTAGGCTATCAGGTGTGCACAATGTATTTCATGTATCGCATTTGCGTAAGTTTGTGCATGATCCTTTGATAATAGTGGAAGCGTTACAACAAGAGGACCTGGAGAATGAGCCAAATTTGACTGTGTTGAGGCAGCTTGTTCGTATTATTGCTTGATACGAAGCAATTAAGGACTAAGGTTGTAAAGTTAGTTAAGATACAATAGAGCAAGGATGCTTGGGATTGTACGTGGAAGACCCAGGGTAGTTTGAGGGAGTCCTATCGGGATTTGTTCTTAGATTAGAGTTTTCTTATCTTAGTTTGTATTTGAGTTGCAGTTTAGTTTGTATATATTTTCAGCAATGCTATATGTGTATTGTTCTTTAATCTTCTTTGATTGTTATTCTTATCGAATGTTGAGGATGAAATGTTCTAAGTGAAAGAGAATGTAGCGACCCGAAAATTCGAATACTTCGTTTTTGAACATCGATACATTAAGAATAATGTTTAAGTGTTACAAATATGATTTTATAACCTTTTTAACATCATTTAATTAATAAATAATCTTAATAAACTTGCTTATGAAAAGTGTTTACAAAAATATACTCTTCGAAGAAAAATCGATAATGTGACCGAAAATCATTTATCGATAAACTGCTTTTCGATCGATATAAGTTGTTCGAACTATCATGCACTTAGCTAATGATCAAATGAAAATGTTAGCAACTAATTAACACACTCTCCTCTTTATAAATCGTGGAATGTTCTATAAAGTTCTATTAGGATAAGAGATGATATTATGAGAAGGGTATAAAAGTAATTGGTCATAAAGGAGAAGTGACATAAAAAAGAAGAGATATAGAGGAGAAGTGATGGAAGATGAGCCTTCAATTGCATGGTGGGGGTAAAGGAAGCTTACAGAGCACCATTCCTAAGCTTGTATAAGGAGTGGTACACCCATAGTATTCATTCATAAAAATTCCTAAAGCTTTGAGTTAAACTTTCAATGTCTTCATCTTCTTCTCCGTAAATAGTTTGCAAACCATCTCAAAATCACCTCAAACTTGGAGTGAGATTTTACCACCACATAACAACACCTTTTACCTAGCTATATTGTGAAAAAGTGAAGCCATACTCCCCCACTTACCTTGGGCCGTGAGCATTTTGTGGCAGAGGGAGGCAAAGGAGCAAGTGAAGCAAGGAAGAAAGAGGAAGGAAAGGAATTTGCTAGCTTGAGTTTGAACTTGAGTGCCTAAACTTGGTTGTTTTTTGAGTTTAAGATGAGCTAACTCACTACTTGGATTGATAATATAACTCATATATGATTATATTTTGTTGTGTTAAAGTTGTTTGAATTGTTAAGTGACATATGTTGAAAACATTGATTTCGATTCTTGTTTTGAAAACAAGTGGCACATACGATCCATATATGGATTTGAATGGACTTGAGTGGACTTTTATGACATATAATTAGTCCTTGAAAATTGCACATAGGTTGTAGTTGAACATAAATCGAGATATGACTCGGATTTGAAAGTGCACTTATAGCATAGTTGTTATAAATACAGTTTGGAATTGTCTTGTTTTTGACAATTGTTGTGGAACTTTATAGAGAGATCTATAGGGATTTCTCGCCATATTTATAACTTTTTATATGTATGTTTGTTGCTGCTAAAAGTTAAGTAACATCTCAAAAATGGCCAAACATCACTAGTGCAAAACACACCCGTTTAACCTTGATTTTTAGACTTCAATTGTTTCAAAAAGAACTTTAAGCTCGAGCGATTTGTTTCATTCTTTTTAAAAGTATTTCCCGGCTATTTTTAGATTATTTCAAAGTTGTTTGAAATATTTATGAATTTTTAGGGATTAATTATGAAATTTTAAAGGAAGGTATTTTATAATAAAACATGTTCTTTTTCCAAATTTTGTTGATTTTTCAAACTTGTTATTTTTAATATTTTAGATAAATGTTTTAAAACCTATTATAAGTATTTCCATGTATTTTAAATGTTTCAGAAAGGATTTAGAATTGCTAAATGGCCAAATGGTTGATTGTTAATTATTTATTAGAAAAGTAGCTAACTACGCTTAACACTAATAAGCCGACGAAGTAATCCTATCTATATCTGAGTGTTAAGATTGATGTCAAGTAGGGATGGAGTAGTAGAGCTCTAACCTACTGGATTTCCCTCTTAACTGAGGAATAGTTAAGTGAAAAATGTCAGAAACGTGTTAATTATGTTGATTTCTTATTGTTTATGGAAATCATTACTACTTTACTTAACATTAAAAGCCGACAAGGTAGATTTTTCTATTCGTGAAATTCAAGACTGAAGTGTCTAGGCAAGGCTTGGAGTCTAGGAAAAGATTGGAGAAACCAATGTCCAAACATACTTGGATTCTCTTTTGGGTGAGGAATAGTTAAGTTAGAATGTCGGAAACAAGTTAAGCGTGCGAATCGTGATCTGTATATGCAATTGTTTTGACTGGATAATCGATTAGTCGATTATCGAACTTGACCTAATATCAACTTAGGAAGTAATCGAAAGGCTTAACAATTTTGTACCAATAAGAACCCCCGTGGAGAAGTATTGGTACGAAATGTCTTTAGCATTCACTTACTTCTGAAAGAACTAGAATTGAGTTTACCGAAAATTCATCGATTGGTTTTAAAGAGTCTGATATCGATAAGTGTTCTACTTACTGAATACCACTTCAGAACTAGTATACAAATTCTATGTTTTGGATGTGTTTGAAAAAAGGAATCTATATGGAGATTCGAGATTTGTTTGAGATGCTCGAACAAATGTAGTTGTTTGTGATCTATTCAGGATATAGGAATCCATGTGTGGTTTCGAGATCTATTTGGGATATGGGAATCCAATTTGGGATATGCGTTATGTTATAGTAATGAAGACTCGTACGGAAGATGCCAAACGCCATCTCGACATCGAAAATGGATAAAAGTAGAGTAAGAGATTGCTTGGGGTATTGCTAACCCACAACAGGATATTATCAACTCTAGATCTAGAGTATGCTTATTGATATGTGGGTACCGGGAGTTGATTATATTCGAGATCGAGTGTTTAGACGTGGACCGGCTATGTTTACCTTAACGTATATTTTATCTAGAGATATACGAAGCTCGGAGGTAGTTTCTGACCCTTATGCAGGAGATTGGATTGCGGCTTGATCGAAGGAATCTCTATGTAAAATTCATTAAGAGAATGTACCTTAGCGATTTTGAGTATAACATAATATATTGTGGTGTGACCAATGTAAGCATCAGAGCTATTTGATATTATTATATCCTACACCATAGACATTATCTATCATATCACTATATTAAACTTAATGAATGTTGGTTTTTTAAGGGGGAAACTGTTATGGGAATCTGTACGGTCTCAATAGTTATTGTTACATGTATTCATGTATCTTGAGTTTTCTCATACCAGACTTATGTCTAACGCTTGGTTTTTGTTTCCCTAAAATCATTGCTTACTCTTTTGAGTAGGCTGAGTTTCAGGTTTTACCTCGGACGCTTGAGAGTTCAAAATATGGGCTGGGGGCTTCCATTATCTATATGTTTCTATTTCAATTGTTACGTTTTAGCTATGTGCAATTACCAGTGTCTTGAGGACAGGCAGTTATAACTCTTTGGACTGATGATAGTACTTAGGTTTTGTAACTCTGAAAATATTGTATTTAGAGTAACCCTTTGTATTGTTCTTTTGATATCATAAATTACTGTTCTGTTGTGGGATTTCGATGTTATGTTATTTCTTATTCTATTCTATTTTTTAAAATATTACCCTAACTTTCTATCTTTCCGGCACTTGGGTGCTCGGCACACGAATACCATGGATGTATTTAGTGTCAACATTCGAGGGTCAAAAAGTCGGGTTGTTACAGTTGAAGAGCATTATATCTATAGAGAAAAATATTCAAACTGTAAATTTTCATACTATATTTTAGGGGGAAAATATAAATATGTAAGAAGCATTTTTGTTCTTGTTAAAGCAGGCAACTTAAAAAGTTCTTATTATATATGTAGTATGTATACTTAGTTTTATAAATATTTTATACGGTCTTAGTCGACATGAATCTATTTTTTTGTAAAATCTTTTATATATGTGTTATTCAACATAGGATTAACATAATTTCGATGGTGTTCAATAGACTTTGACACTAATAAATTCATGGTATTCGTATATCGAGCATCCAAGTGTTGGAAAGATAGAAAGTTAGGGTAAAATAAAAGAAAACGAAGATAAAACAAGGAAAAAAACATAATATGCAAATCACAATGGAACGATAACATATAATATAAAAAGAACGGTACAAAGGGTTACTCCGAATATAGATATTTCAAAGTTGCCAAAACCTATGTACTATCATTAGCTTGAGTAGTTATAATTGTCTATCCTTACAATGCTAATATATACAATAAAGTAGTGTAGTGAAAATAATAATATTATGGTAGATAAACATCCAGCTTATTTCCATACGCTCCAAAGTGTCCGTAGATAAATTTGGAAACATACACGGAGCTGATATGAGCATTATAAGAAAACAACACCTAGATCAATCTGGTAAATCAGCATGAGAAACTCAAGAAACATGAATCCATATAACAGTAACTGATGAGACAGTACAGATTGCCGTAACGGTTTTCCCTTGAATGAAACCAACCATTCTTTAAGTTCATATAGTGATATGATAGATAATGTCTAGAGTGTAGAATATACATTATATCAAATAGTTGTTATGTGAACGCCACAATAGTAATAGATATACAGTCAATATCGTTAAACCGTGTTCGCATAAATATACAGATCTTTTGTGGAGATCTCCATTGATTAAGCTGAATCCAAACTCGTGGCAAGGATTAGAAACTACATTCCAAGCATTGTATATCCCTAGATAGAATATACTCTAAGGCAAACATAACTGGACCACCCTCTGTTTGTGATCCAAGTCATATCAACTCTCGCTTGCAACAATCGATAACCATCTCTAGATATGGAGTTGATATACCCCTGAGGTCAACCAAACATCCTGGCCGTTCCCCTTCTCTATTTTCTGTCATTTTCTCAATGTCCAGGCTACGTTCGACATCTCTCACACGAGTCTTAATTACTTGAAAAGAATACGAAATCCTAATTGGATTCCATCATCTCAAATAGATCGTGAATCACTACACATCTCGAACAGATCTCGAACATCCACATAGGTTCCCCGCATAAGTCCTTCGATGATTGATAATGTTGTCCTCTCTCTTGGGATACTCCTCAAGATAGGCAGTTCCCTATGGTAGCATTGTTCGAAATGTTAACGTAGAACTTTTCCTTGGAATTAACTTTAAGATAGCCAGTTCAACTCTATAACCGTCCACTTCACAACCGCTTCCAAAACATTGACCGCGTATATGGTTTAACGTGGTTACGGGTTTGAGTCATCTTATGTAAGTACACTTTCCCCGCTTACCTGACGCTCCAAAATCAATCAATGAATTTTTGGTTTACTTAATTCTGGTTCTCTCAGATGTAAGCGAAAGCCAGAGACATTTCATGCTAATACTAATCCCCGAGGGTTCTTATTGGTATGAAATCATGAAACCTTTCCCATAACTTCTTAAGTCATATTTGGTCAAGTTCGATAGTCGACTAATCGACTATCTTGTTAAAAACAATTGCTTATACAAATCAATATTTGTATACTTAATTCATTTTCGACATTTTAACTTGACTGTTCCTCGTTTAACAGTGAAGCCAGGTAAGTTAGAGTAACGGTTTCATCAAAGCCTTGGATGGACATTTCATTCTTGAATCTCACAAATAGATAAGTCTATCTTGTTGGCTTTTAGTGTTAAATATAATATTAATGATTTCCATAAACAAGGAGAAATCAACACGATTAACATGTTTCCAACATTTTTTGACTTTACTATTCCTCGGTAAAGAGGGAAGCCAGTAGGTTAGAATTTTATTGCTCCATCCCTACTCGAACATCAATCTTAATTCTCACAAATAGACAAGCCTACTTTGTTGGTTTCTAGTGTTAAGCAATTACCTTTAAAACAAATAATTAAACAATTAACCATCTAGTCATTAAACAATTCTAACCCCTTTCAACCTTTAGTTTATACTTTCTAAACCCTTTTTAAAATGATATATATGTATATTAGTTTATTTACCAAAACTTGATACGTAAATAAACAAGTCATTAATATTTTACAACATAAGATAATTGTAACGACCCGCCCTTCTCGACCTCGAAAAACGACACAAAATATTCCATAGTATGATATGCCGACGATCAAGTGCCGGAAAAGACAGATTGTTGTGGAAAGGTAGGAGAAAGAAGGAACTAAACAATATCATAATCTCATAGTCGCAGCGGAATAAAATATAATATATAATATCAGCTCTTTACACAAAATGAAAACTATATATGTTTCATACCATATATCATCAGAGTATCTCATACAAACAACATTTACCAGTCAGACAATTTCATGCAATCACAGCAGCGGATATAATACGTCTCGGACTCCAGCTCCTCTCCTGCTCCATAGCATCTTGTCCTGAACATATAATACTCGGCCTGACCCGAGCATTATAATGAAATAGCACCCGAGTCAGTCTGGAATACCAACTGATAATAATACACCCAAATTTATTATTAAAGTTTTAAAAATCCTTTGAAAACAAAAGCATCTCGTAAGACCACGCCACAAATAAACATGTCGGGTTTTTACCTTACGATACCTAAAACACTTTTTATAAAAATCCTCTGATATTATAATATGGTCTATATACAAATACTTGTAAAATAGCCGAAATTGTTATGTGATTAAATTTTAGCTACAAGCCACAAAGTGGGTAATACAAATGAAAATCGTAAAAGGCTCATAGGGAGAATGGATTTTCTACTAATGACTAGGCACTGGGGTACCACATGTCACAGTACCTAGTCTAGATCAGTGTAACGAGGACCATGCCCGATCCCTTGCAACACAAGGCCCGGATTATCCCTTACTGGACAATCCCGAGTAAGATCACCCCGCGGTTGGGATCAGCTTCCGCACCACTAAGCCGAAATAAAAGGGACATCTAGACATGAATGACCTTACCCAGAAATGGGTGCTGCCCACCAAGCCTCTGCATATCCCCTGATTTTCAGTCATTCTCGGTTGATGAGGCTTGAGGCTAAGCGTTACCTTTTAGAACGTTTCACTTAGAATGCACATCGCCCACCTGACGATGTTCCGAAAGCATTCATCCATACAAGTCCGTCCCGGGTTCGAACGGAACCAAAGGCACTACTCCTACTACATCCATTTTGAAAATATCTCAGGATTAGTAGTGACTAGCCCTTGCACTTCACTGCTCCATCTTAGACTCCGAACTCGTTTTTCCCATGAAAACGTACAAACCGGATCGAAGTGGTTTTCGAGAAATAAATCTCGATCCCGGTCTCTTCGAAACAATCAACGCATTTGTCCAATATTGATAGTCGGTGATTTAACTATCAATTAACATTCACAAACATTCATCACACATAGATAACTGCCTAATTAGTTATTTTCCTCAAAAATATCTTTACGTGATATAATTTTCCTTTTCAAATCCCATTGAAAACACTTTTCAAACTCAATTTTTCTCATGGAATAAATTTCCCAAATTGTTACTTCCCTTGAAAATATCCAAGTAGCAATGTTTAAGGTTTAAAATAATTTAAAATACTATATTCTTGAAAATACATTAAACATTTATATTAAAACTTCCTACATACTTGATCTAAAATATATATATCCTTTAGAATTACCGTGAATAAAACTGCTTAATAAAATATAACTATTATTTTTAAAATAAAGTTAAGTCATACGAAATTTTGAAATAAAGCTATGAAATCCTATACGAGCTTCAAATAAAACTTTAATTGATTATCTTTAAAATAGAACCGTTTATAAAGTATAATTGTTAATAATATTCCTTTAAAAATATAATGCTAATTACTTCTTTAAAGTAATTACTTCTATAATTACCTTGATAAATGTTCACTTTAAGAAAAATTTTACCACTTAAATGATTTTCTTGAAACCATTCTTGATATAATTTCAAACTCTAACGTTTAAAAATCAACTTTAAAAATGTACTTGGCTTTCAGGAAAATACACTTCCATTTTAGGATAACCCAAAGAATTCTTTTTATCAATCTTACACGATTTATCCCAATTCAATTTACGTTCATCCCGTAAAATCCTTTCCACACTTAAAAAATTGCTCCTTTTATTTTTAAACACATTGCTATTTCCTGGAAATCATTTTCAAACATATGTTTAAAATATTTAAAATAAGCTTCTAGAAATTATTTAATTGAAATAATACTTAAGGAAATATATAGAGGTTTTCTAAGTACCTTAAGTCAAATTTAACTTTTAAAATAAAGTTATTAAGTCAAATATTTATATTATAATTTCCTTTTGAAAACTTAATACTATTTTACTTTTTTTTTTAAATAATTAAATACCATAATTACTTAATCAAATATTTGCTTTCACTTTAAAACAATTCAAAATAATATTTCTTTCTAAAATATTCTAAACATATTTAAACTGCAAATTTATAATTTGAAAACTTCCTTAAAAACAAAATAAAATTTCCAGGAGAACGCACACTTCCCATTCTTTAAAATAAATCTCGCTATTATTTTTAACAATTCTCAATTCCCTTTTTAAACTACAAATTCAAACACTTCATATTATCAACCAATCACTTGAATTTAATCCCCTTTAAATTATTTATTTAAGAATTTCTTTAATTTTCATTTAAACCCAATTTTTTATTTATATTTAAAATTTCCAAGTTGTATTCATCCAAATCATAGCACAACACAATTTAATTTCCAATTTATCTATCACAGTAAATAAATAGAGCATAGCATAACAGGATTTAGAACAGTTTTATCACATAGTACAAATGTGATATATTACAGAATATAAATAAATTTCTATTTGTGAGGAATCCAGTTGGATCCCTCCAACATGTTTTCCCTGCATCCACAGATATTAACATAATAATATATCGATTTAATTTGATAATAATTATCATATTTAGCAAATCAAGCAATCATTTAGATATTGACTATTTAAATTAACTAGTATTCCAGATGTCAATGAGTTAAACTCACCTTGGGTTTTCGACGAGTGTTCAAATTTAAATTAAATCGAACGGCTTTCGATTTAACCTAAAATTTCACTTGCTCAGAATAACTCTAGAATTTCTCCACTGCATTCGTCTCTGCGATTCCGGCGTCGCCAGTTTCGTCGAAATCTGATAACGTATGTAAAAGTTATAGATTTATAAAGATTGAATCAAATTTAAAACAATTTTTTTATTAAACCTTAACAGATCTTGGCCGCACGTTAACCATCCAAAATCACAGTCGCGCGAGCTTCTTCCTCACACACGTTCCAGGCCAAAACCGAACCCAACACCATCTCAAAACCCTAATCGTCGATTCCACGTTGCTCGCCGAGACCACGATCAAATACGTCCACCTTGAAGCCGCCCATCGCCTCAACCTTCACACCAAGCATCACAAAGCTCGGCTATCCATGGCCCTAAAAAACAGCGCACGAAGACACGACGAATGGCACCAAAATACCTCTTCAAACGAAGACATCAAGCAAGATCCACCGCTGGATAGGTAGATGTCGAGGTGTTCTTCGACTTTCCAATTGGAAGAATCTTCTAAAACTCGATGGATTGTGGTAGATCTGAGGTGGAAGGCGAATGAATTTCGGCCATTGGAGTAAAAGTAGACGACGGCTCTGAAATTAGGCTAGGGTTTGGCATATAAACGCTATATATATACGTATAACCAATTATTTAATTATTTAATTCACTTTAAAGCAACTTATTCTAACGATCTCCCAATCACACGTGTCGCCTGGCGTTTCTAAAGTTTTACCCACATTCCGAACACAATGGAACATGTTCCGGAAGCTAATTCGATCATATATGCGAGTTACGGAAATAAACGATCAATTTTAAATTAAATCGATTAAAGTATTTTCTATGCGTTTTAAGCTGCCCGGGTCAAACGACAACTTCGATTGCTACGAAGATTGATATCCGATAATAACAACTATTTCGGACCAATGGAACTGGTTTCGTTGAATTCCGAGACTGTGCCCCGAAAGGCTACTTTAACTCGACGATTATATCGAGCGATTTTCAAAATCGTCGAAATCATTTAAAATTTCACTTTTAAAACTTTATTTACTCTATTATAACTTGTATAAAATTTATATTCCCATTAGAAATCATTCCGATTCAGTTTAAATCAAAATTTGATTATGTGCATTATTATCTTATTTAATTCCATTATTAAATTAATATAAAATTCCAATTCAACCTATCGACTTTTAATTCCATCCAACGATCCAATATTATAATTCAAACCCAAATAGACTTAAAATAAATTTTAGAATCTATTTTTATATCTATTTACACTCAGAATTACCAATTATCCCAATTATAATATTAAATTATTATTATTCAAATTTCAATTAAATTCCCGTATTTGAAATTTAACTAATTCTATTAATTTAACCAAAATCTTTTATTTAAAAATTCAAATTATAATCTATATTTGACATTTAAAATGAATTAAATGTTCAAATCTAGCGACCCAAAATTTCGGGTCGTTACATTCCTCCCCCCTTATAAAAATTTCGTCCCCGAAATTTGCTAAGGTAGAAGAATGTTCCCAACCCAATAGCAAAACCTACTTAGTGAAAATCTCAAATTCTCTTTGCATAAATTCTTTAGTTTCAAATTGAAACTGCTAGTTTCAATTCCTATCCAAAATCCTTTTTATTTTAAATTGTTATTTGAAATCAATTTTGTCGCTAACGAAACATTTCAAATTTTTCAAAATTTTCTAACTCTCAAAATTTCCGAAATTTTTTGGCAGAGTCTCCCTTGTACGGAGGAGCTTTTGCAATATCACAATAGATATAAATATATACACATCGACCCACTAGGTCGGAAAAACCAAAAACAGTTCATATTTCCTATTTTAATTACGTAGGCATACCTCTATTAGCATTTTAAAAGCAAGCAGCTACATAATATTGCATATACGTACTCCAACTCTATCTACTGCCTCTCGTACCTGTACTTACTTAAACAAACACATCAGTTTCAATAATATAAGAACTTAAATAACATTCTATTCATTAAACTAAACCAAACACATCAATTCCATAGTTTAACAAAGCAAACTTCATAATTTAACAATGTTAACCATATTTTATCAGCACTTCAAAGATTTCAATCACCTTTTTATATTTCCTGACAAATCCAACTTCATTTTATTTCACTTGAATTTTTTACATTCAAGTTTACTACTCTCAATCCATATTCTCATCAATATGATTAACATGTGCTTCACTAACATCAATCTATTTCAATTCAATTCCAAATTGATTCACAATCAAATTCTTATTTTCGATTTGAAGCATTTGCATTTCTTCTATGATCCCTTTTCATTCATATGCAAAAATCACTTAATAAAATTTCAAGCCATTCCAATTGACTCAAAAACCAATTTCATTTGCTTCTTTATACCAACTAAATTCCTAATACAACAAAATGACCAATTTTTATGCAAATTTTTATGTCATTGAAGCAAATAACCATCGCTTAAGCTTGTAACCATTAAAATTAATTCCAGTTTAAATTTATTTTAATTTTATTCCATTTGGAATTATTTACATCCAAACATTCTTGCTTTATCACAATTATTGAATTAAATCTCTAATCTTACATTTTCAATTCATTATCCATATATTTATATTAATATCATTCAATTATGGGTTATGTACAACTCATACATTCTTATTTCATCATAATAATTAATTAAAATTCTTCCACTTGCATTTAATTGTTTATTACCTAAACAAATTTCATTCAAGATCACTTATAAAGCTCGACCACAGTCATTTTCCAATTTGCTAAGTTCTTTCACAATATTTTCATTCCTTCTTAAATCAATTTTATTTTATTTTCATTTGATTCTCATTAATTCAAATTCTAATCTATTTACAAATTTTAATTGAATTTGTCTACTTACTCAATCCATCTAAATTAATTTTGTTAACAATGAGATCACTTTAAATCATTTCACTAATTTGAATTTATTTACAATTCAAACCATCACTATTATAATCTAATTCCATTATTCATTCGCACTCTCAAGTTTTTATTGCCAAATTAAATCCCATACTAGAACTGGGTTTTTAATTTCCTTTTCAAAATTTTCTTAATAAACCATAAAATTTCATTCATACCAATACAAATTCCATTTAATTTAGATTACACTAAATTCATTTTCAATCTTCTTTTTATTTAATTTAGCTTACGCTAAATTTATCCTCATACAATTCCTTTGAAATTAGTTGAGTTAAAATTTTATTCATACAATATCCTTTCAACTTAATTAAATTTCTTTCAATTCAATTCTTTTTCCAGTTCTAATTCAAGTTAACTCATACCGTTTCCTTTACTATTTTAAATAAGAATTTAATTCTATTCAAAATTATTTGTAACATAACTGAATTTTGATTTTAGTTCAATCCAAATTCAACTCAATTCCATTTAATCGAAGTTAAATCCAATTCAATCCAATTTTAATTCTCCATAAACAAGTTCAAAATTTATTTACTGACTTAAGTTCATTCACCGTTGTATATTTGATATTTCCTTCACCTTATCTTACTTTACATTTCATTTGAGATTAGTTTTGAATTCACCATACCATTCAACCATTTCCCATTAATGATTATAATTCCATTTTCTATTTATAAGTTCACCAAATTATTTACTTAAAGTTTATATGGTTCATTTTAATCCATTTACATCTTATAATCACAATTTCAAATTTTATATATATGTGTGTATCACTGAATTCTTAGGGATACAAATTTTCTTTCACCTTAATTCTTTGGACAATTTTAAATTCACAATTTTAGATTATAAGAATAACACTTAATTGCTTAGAGTACAATTTATTACATAATGTCCCACAATGACAAAATCATTCTACACTTCAATTTAATCCAAATCAATTTAATTCTAAGTCCAATTTATTTAACTTAACCCAAGTTAAATTCAAATTTTCTATTCACTTCAATATATTTTATTCACTTCCATTTACTCAAGTTAAATTTTAATTCCAAGATTAAAATCTCCATTTCCTTCTTATTAATATCAACTTCACTTAATAAGTTCATTAGTTGATTCATTTTAACCTTCACATTATTTAAATAGAATTTTCCAGAATTCAATTGCCCGGATTTATTTCAAAATCATTTTGAAATAATAATTAACTCATACCTACTTGGTATATCAAATCAAATCTCTTGATTCCAAATAACTTGTTCATACCAAAACAAATTCCCTCCTTTTGAAATTTCCAAAACAACTGGTATACCCAACAAATCCAAACAATATCATAACCAACCACTTTGGTAGAAATCCATCACTTAAGAAACTCGAAAATGAATTCTAATGATGTGGCCATCATCATCAGAATTATTTTCCAGCGACTGAAGTGAGTTCAGTGCTTCCTCACTTTCACAAATTCATTACAAAACAGTTTCCATTCAAAAATACTTCCCAAAATAATATCCCATCATTGCCTGCAAACACTTTGGAAAACATTTCCAAACATTCCCAAGATTTTAAATTTCCAAACTTTTGTTTTCAATCATTTAAAATCCTTTTCAAAATCCTCGGGACTTAAATTCTGGTTCAATCCAATTTTAGTTGTTCTTCTTTTGTATAATTTATAATCTTAGAATTTTATTTGGTTATAATCATTTCAAATTTAAGATTAAATTTTAGATTCTTATTTGATTATAGTATTAACAACCAATCATCCAAATATATATAATAGTTTCAGAAAATTATTCCTTTTATATCAAAATATAATGTTGGGTAAAATTATTTCATTTACCCCTTTTAAAACAATACTATGTCGGTTTATCTTGTTTAAGAGTTTAGAAACCCCTATCGATACGGCTATACTTCCTGTACCAACCAGAGTTCATAAACACTCAACCGTAAGTCAACACAGCTAAAAACAATTTTATATTCACTAACAAGTACGCTCTCAAATCTATTATTACACTTAACTCATTATAGAGTACTATTGACTCTGTTTAATGAGTAATTTCCCCACCAAAGCCTAGGCTGTCACCAACCAAAGCTCTGATACCAAGTGTAACAACCCGCCCTTCTTGACCTCGAAAATTGACACAAAATATTCCACAGTATGATATGCCGACGATTAAGTGCCGGAAAAGACAGATTGTTGAGGAAAAAGGAAGAAGGTAGAAGAAAGAAGGAACTAAACAATATCATAATCTCACAGTTGCAGCGGAATAAAATATAATATATAATATCAGCTCTTTACACAAACTGAAAACTATATCTGTTTCATACAATATATCATCAGAGTATCTCATACAAACAACATTTACCAGTCAGACAATTTCATGCAATCACAGCAGCGGATATATATACAAGTACGGATAATACGTCTCGGACTCTAGCTCCTCTCCTGCTCCATAGTATCCTGTCCTGAACATATAATACTCGGTCTGACCCGAGCATTATAATGAAATAACACCCGAGTCTGTCTGGAATACCAGTTGATAATAATACACCCAAAATTATTATTAAAGTTTCAAAAATCCTTTGAAAACAAAAGCTCGTAAGACCATGCCACAAATAATCATGTCGGGTTTTTACCTTAAACACTTTTTATAAAAATCCTCTGATATTATAATAGGGTCTATATACAAATACTTATAAAATAGCTGAAATTGTCACATGATTAAATTCCAGCTACAAGCCACAGAGTGGGTAATACAAACAAAACTCGTAAAAGGCTCGTAGGGAGAATGGATTTCCAACTAATGACTAGGCACAGGGGTAACACCTGTCACAGTACCTGGTCTATATTAGTGTACCGAAGACCACGCCCGATCCCCTACAACACAAGGCCCGGATTATTCCTTACTGGATAATCCCGAGTAAGATCACCCAGCGGTTGGGATCAGCAACCGCACCACTAAGCCAAAATAAAAGGGACATCTAGACAGGAATGACCTTACCCAGAAATGGGTGTTGCCCACCAAGCCTTGCTGCATATCCCCTAATTTTCAGTCATTCCCGGTTGATGAGGCTTGAGGCTAAGCGTTACCTTTTAGAACGTTTCACTTAGAATGCCCATCGCCCACCTGACGATGTTTCGAAAGCATTCATCCATACAAGTCCGTGCCGGGTTCGAATGGAACCGAAGGCACTACTCCTACTACATCCATTTTGGAAATATCCTCAGGATTAGTAGCGACTAGCCCTTGCACTTCACTGCTCCATCTTCGACTCTGAACTCGTTTTTCCCACGAAAACGTACAAACCGGATCGAAGTGATTTTTGAGAAATAAATCTCGATCCCGGTCTCTTCGAAACGATCAATTCATTTGTCCAATATTGATAGTCGGTGATTTAACTATCAATTAACATTCACAAACATCCATCACACAATAAATAACTGCCCAATTATTTATTTTCCTCTAAAAATATCTTTACGAGATATAATTTTCCTTTTCAAATCCCGTTGAAAACACTTTTCAAACTCAATTTTTCTCATGGAATAAATTTCCCAAATTGTTACTTCCCTCGAAAACATCCAAGTACCAATGTTTAAGGTTTAAAATAATTTAAAATACTATATTCTTGAAAATATATTAAACATTTATATTAAAACTTCCTACATACTTGATCTAAAATATATATATCCTTTAGAATTACCGTGAATAAAACTGCTTAATAAAATATAACTATTATCTTTAAAATAAAGTTAAGTCGTACTAGATTTTGAAATAAAGCTATGAAATCCTATACGAGTTTCAAATAAAACTTTAATTGATTATCTTTAAAATAGAACCGTTTATAAAGTATAATTGTTAATAATATTCCTTTAAAGATATAATGCTAATTACCTCTTTAAAATAATTACTTCTATAATTACCTTGATAAATGTTCACTTTAAGAAAAAATTTACCACTTAAATGATTTTCTTGAAACCATTCTTAATATAATTTCAAAGTCTAACGTTTCAAAAATCAACTTTAAAAACGTACTTGGCTTTCAGGGAAATACACTTCCATTTCAGGATAACCCAAAGAATTCTTTTTATCAATCTTACACGATTTATCCCAATTCAATTTTACGTTCATCCCGTAAAATCCTTTCCACACTTAAAAAATAGCTCCTTTTATTTTTAAACACATTTTTATTTCCTAGAAATCATTTTCAAACATATGTTTAAAATATTTAAAATAAGATTCTAGAAATTATTTAGTTGAAAATAATACTTAAGGAAATATATAGAGGGTTCCTAGTACTTTAAGTCAAATTTAACTTTTAAAATAAAGTTATTAAGTCAAATATTTATATTATAATTTCTGAAAACTTAATGCTACTTTACTTTTTTTAAATAATTAAATACCATAATTACTTAATCAAATATTTGTTTTCACTTTAAAATAATTTAAAATAATATTTCTTTCTAAAATATTCTAAACATATTTAAACTACAAATTTATAATTTAAAAGCTTTCTTAAAAACAAAATAAAATTTCCAGGAGAACGTACACTACCCATTCTTTAAAATAAATCTCGTTATTATTTTTTACAATTCTCAATTCCCTTTTTAAACCATAAATTCAAATACTTCATATTATCAACCAATCACTTGAATTTAATCCCTTTTAAATTCAATATTTAAGAATTTCTTTAATTTTCCTTTAAACCCAATTTATTATTTATATTTAAAATTTCCAGGTTGTATTCATCCAAATCATAGCACAACTCAATTTAATTTCCAATTTATCTATTACAGTAAATAAACAGAGCATAGCATAACAGGATCTAAAACAATTTTATCACAGAGTATAAATGTGATATATTGTAGAATATAAATAAATATCTATTTATGAGAAATCCAGTTGGATCCTTCCAACCTGTTTTCTCTGCATCCACAAATATTACCGCAATAATATATCGATTTAATATGATAATAATTATCATATTCAGCAAATCAAGCAATCATTTAGATATTGACTATTTAAATTAACCAGTATTCCAGATGTGAGTGAGTTAAACTCACCTTGGGTTTTCGACGAGCGTTCAAATTTAAATTAAATCGAACGGCGTTCAATTTAACCTAAAATTTCACTTGCTCAGAATAACTCCAGAATTGCTCCACTGTGTAGTACTCGTCTCTGCGATTCCGGCGTCGCCAGTTTCGTCGAAATCTGATAACGTACGTAAATTTATAGATTTATAAAGATTGAATCAAATTTAAAACAATTTTTTTATTAAACCTTAACAGATCATGGCCGCACGTTAACCATCCAAAATCACAGCTGCACAAGCCTTCTTCCTCACGCACGTTCCAGGCCAAAACCGAACCCAACGCCATCTCAAAAGCCTAATCGTCGATTCCACGTTGCTTTCCGAGACCACGATCAAATACCTCCACCTCGAAGCCCTCCATCGCGTCAACCTTCACACCAAGCATCGCTAAGCTCAGCTATCCACGGCCCTCGAAAACAGTGCACAAAGACACGGCGAACGGCACCAAAATACCTCTTCAAACGACGACATCAAGCAAGATCCACCGTTGGATGGGTAGATGTCGAGGTATTCTTCGACTTTCCAAGAATCTTCTAAAACTCGATGGATTATGGTAGATCTGAGGTGGAAGGCGAATGAATTTCGACCATTAGAGTAAAAGAAAACCGCGGCTCTAAAATTAGGCTAGGGTTTGGCATATAAACGCGTATATATATACGCATAACCGATTATTTAATTATTTAATTCACTTTAAAGCAACTTATTCTAACGATCTCCAAATCACACGTGTCGTCTGGCGTTGCTAAGGTTTTACCCACGTTTCGAACACAATGGAACGTGTTTCAGAAGCTAATTCGATCATATGTGCTAGTTACGAAAATAAACGATCAATTTTAAATTAAATCGATTAAAGTAATTTCTATGCGTTTTAAGCTGTCGGGGTCAAACGACAACTCCGATTGCTACGAAAATTGAACTCCGACAATGACTAACTATCACGGATCCAATGGAACTGGTTTCGTCGAATTCCGAGACTGTTCCCCGAAAGGCTACTTTAACTCGACGATTAAATCGAGCAATTTTCGAAATCGTCGAAATCATTTAAAATTTCACTTTTAAAACTTTATTTACTCTATTATAACTCATATAAAGTTTATATTCCCATTAGAAATCATTCTGATTCAGTTTAAATCAAAATTTGATTATGTACATTATTATATTATTAAATTAATATAAAATTCCAAATTCAACCTATCGACTTTTTAATTCCATCCAACAATCCAATATTATAATTCAAACCCAAATAGACTTAAAATAGATTTTAGAGTCTATTTTTATATCTATTTACACTAAGAATTACCAATTATCCCAATTCTAATATAAATTATTATTATTATTATTATTCAAATTTCAATTAAATTCCCATATTTGAAATTTAACTAATTATATTAATTTAACCAAAATCTTTTATTTCAAAATTCAAATTATAATCTATATTCGACATTTAAAATGAATTAAATGTTCAAATCTAGCGACCCAAAATTCCAGGTCATTACAATAATCAATAGTCAACATATTTTCCAAAAATTATATATACTTAAAAATGCTTATAAAATACTTTATAGCACTTATTATAGGTTTTAAAACGTTTATTCAAAATATTAATTGAAAATAATAACTTTATAATTTTCTTAAAAACTTGGAAAAATAAGTTTTTACTATAAAATCGTCTTTTTAAAAATTCACAACTAATTCTTAAAAATTCATAAATATCTTAAATTTGTAAAAAGAATGAAACAAAATACTTAAATTTAATTACCTTTTCAAGCCTTTATAGTCCAGAAATCAAGGCTAAATGTGGCTTTTTGCACATGTGAAGTTTTTGCCACTTTTCGAGATGTTACTTAACTTTTTTACTTTCGATAATGGGAACAAACATACATATAAAAAATTATAAATGTGGTGAGAAACCCCTAAGAATCTCTCTACAAAGTTCCGTAGAAATCGTCAAATACTAGACAATTCCTAAATGCATCCATAGCGACTATCGCTATAAGTGCACTTCCAAATCCGAGTCCGATCTAATCGAAGTCCATTTAACTCATGTGCTTTGTTTCAAGGTCATGCTACACATTACACAAGGCTACTCAAGTCCATTCAAGTTTGTTCAAATCCATAGATATGGATTATATATGTCATTTACTTTCCAAATAAGAATCCAAACCAATGTTTCAATGTATGTCAACATCAATTCAAACAACATAACCACAATCAAGTAGTAACATATAGTGGTTATATTTTCATTCAAAGAGGTGTGTTACCGTTAACCAAACAACAACCAAAATCCAAGCTAACCAGGTCCAAATCCAATCTTTCAACCACCTTCTTGTTCCTCTTTTCCTTGCTTTTAGCCTCCTCTTCCTACCAATTGGTCACAGCCAAAGTTTTTTTTAGTGAGAATGGCTCCACTTCTTCAAATTTTAACTAGGTGGAAGGTGTTATAATATTCCCCAAGGGTTCACTTCAAATTTAAGTTGATTTGGATAAGATTTGCAAAATCTTCCTTTAGAACATAAGAGAAAAAGAAGACAGGGAAGTAACTTGCATTAAGCATTGTGAATTTGTGATTTATCTTCTATGGTATGCCCTCTTGTTATATAGGCACAAGAATGGTGTTCTTTGCACTTGCACTCACTCCCTAACCATGCCATGGAAGAATTATCATACATCTCTTCGCATTTACATTACTTCTTCTTTATGATAATTACACTTATACCTTTAATATGATATGTCTTTTATCCTAAAGGAAGCTTCTAGAATGTTGCATGCTTTATGAAGTGTGACGACCCACATTTTGGAAGGTTTAAATCGACAATAATCCACACACGTCCAACTTAAACAATCCGGAATATAGATAATCAATGGGGTTAAATAAGAAAATAAGAAAAGAAGAAGAAAACAAACACAAAATCTCACAGCGGAAACGATAAAATATAATATTTAAATAATAGTTCATGAATCTGTGTATATCATACATTTGACTACAATCTTTACAATATTTATCGGAGTTATATATACATCGGGGATAAATGAACAACACAGCAAAATATCATGATGCAGAGAATAATAATAGTAATAATATACTAATTTTGTCTTCGTCCTCCAGAAAATAATCTACAACACGCTAAAAAAACTTAGGACTGACCCGAGCATAATGAAAAACAAAACATTTGAGTCAGGACTAAAATACTCTTACGTAATTCAAAACAATATCACAAAATATGGGTGCAATAACTTAAGAGATGTTACGGGTTTTTTCATCTCCTAAGGATCCTTCAAACTATCTATATTTTATGGTGTACGCTATTATAGATAATGTCTATCAGTAAAACAAATATCAAAATAGCATTAAGGCTTTACATTATCCCCCTTAACACATTTTTATAGCATGTAGTCTATACAAGTCATGTAACACAACCAATAACGTCGGTAGCTAGTGAGTCTCCTATAGGTTCAGTACTAAACGAAAGTCGTAATGGGCTCATATAAGGATAAATATGACAAGGCACATGAGGCAATGCCCAAGGTAGGATTCTACCAGTTTATCCTTTTTGGCTGGTCGTAACCCATCAGTGGCCAACCGCGATAATCTATGCAAACGAAAAAGATGCACCCATCGAGTCAAAAATCACAATAGTAATACGAGGGATCAATGTCGCAAGAGGTAGCTAACATCCTTAGCTAGATATAGGCTCCTGTTTTAGTCATTTTAGTTATAATAAAAGTGTCAAGGCTATCCATCATCATTCTCTTACTTCATTCCAGTAAATGTTCGCCAATTCAGCCACTACATTCTGGATATCATCCACGTGTACATAGTTGTAAAAGTGGTTCCATTATCGACAGAGAATATGCCAACAAGAGGCCCGGTCTCTTTAATAACCAAACGTCGGGTTACACTCTGGTTGGTTCTTTTACATTTCGAAAACGATTCATATTTGATATCAAAATATCATATTTGTTTAAAAATCAAATTCATTTCAAAGTCATCATATTTACTCAAAATGTACTATTTCAATTCAAAATCATGTTCGTCTTAATATCTCTATTTTGCTTCCAAAATTGTTTCGAAATTAAATTTAGATTATAACTTCATTTAACCTCTTTCACATTCAAATCCAAGATTTAAATAGAAACATTCCACCATTGACCAGTTGAATTTTTAGAAAATAGTTTGAATAATTTTAAAATAACTTAAATAGTTTAATAGAAAATAGTTTGAGCTTTGAAATGGCTCATATAGTAAAATAGTTTGGAAAATCAAAATAATTTAAATATTTAATAGATTTTATATAAGTTATACTAAAATAATTTATTTGAAAATAGTTTCAAAGTCAAACTGATTCAATTCCAAATTTCCCAATTCAAATCAATTTCCATTTCAATTTAATCGATTCAATTCTGATTTCTAGTTGAATTTTACTTTGATTAAAATTTCAATTCAAACTAATTCAATTTCGATTCGAATAAATTCAATTTCGCTTCCAATTCCGTTTGATTTAAATTTCAATTCCAGTTTGAATAAATTTCAATCCAATCCCAATTAAATTTTCAATTTCAATTCCAAATTAATTTTGAATTTAAATTCCAATTTAGTTTCAATTTCAGTTTCAAATAAATTTCAAATTCAATTTCAACTATCCGATTCAATGATTTAATTTCAAATCAATTCTCAAATTTAAACGATTTCTTCGAGTTCGATTTTTTTTAAATATCGATTCAAATCACTTGAATCAAATTAACCTTCAGTATTCGATTTAAGTTCCAAATCTTCAAATATAATTTAATTCCGAGCTCACTTTCGAAATATCGTTTTATATTACTTTTACTTAGCAATATTCAAAGTTTGAATAAAAGTTCAATCTTTTAAAACAAATAAATTTTTGAAATTCAAATCATCTTTCGATTATAACTTCAAAATCTCAACTTTAATTATTTATAACAACTCTTGTTATCAATTTTAAATTTTAACGTTTCGAGCGTAAGTTCGAAAATAATTCGATTTCATAATTCGATTTTTACTTCTTAAAATAAAATCATTTAAATAATTTCAAATCAAAATTTTAAAATCATTTAATTTAACCAATCCGGCATTCGTATATAATTTTTTATACTATGGCCAAATGAATCAGTTATTTCAATTTAATTTTAGAGATGGATATATATCATTTCAATCCAAAATAAATGCCATAGGTATATATCATTTCAACTATTCCTTAATATATTCGAAATAATCCAATTTATAGTTTTGTATACTGTAAATAATATACAGGATGATAACATGATATATAAAAATAGATAAATATCCAAATCATCCAAAATATCAATCAATTTTCATCCATCATAACCAACATCCAAACAGTCAATAATCAAAACAATTAACCAATTATCAATAATCGGGAGTTTTTACTAGCAGTTTAAATCTAATTCAATTTAACTATCAATTCAAATCCTATCAACTAATTCAGACGTCAATTTAAATAGCAATTAAATTTACCAAACAAAAATCAATAAATTTAAATCACTTCACGATATAAATTTACTACATGAAAATTATTTTGGCCAACATATAATACACTCACCTTCTTTGAATCTGAAAATTGAAATTAACCAAACAATGACGAAATCAATTCCATAGCGAAGACGGCTTTGATATGAATCCAACGTTGAAAACGGTACCTCCAGTTAATTTCCTAAGCACCCAGATTAATTTTTCATGACATAGAATTTGATGATGTCGAACTTCGACACTCCAGATTAATGAAGGAAATGACGTGTTTTTTTCCTTTGTTTGCTATTTTTTAGAGATATGTGTGTGTGTGTGTGTGTATAAAGCTAAGCACTGGAAAAAGGAGGGAGGACTCTGGTCGGAGATGTGATGCGGCTAGGGAGGAAGGCGGAACTAGGTGTTGGCGACAGGGCAGAGCAGTAGTGGAGGGTGAGGTCTTGGCAGTAGCTATTGTGTTGTTTTTTTTCCTTTTTTTATACTTAACTAACGCGATGGGAAGGAGGATGAAGGTCGAGCTTGGGATGCGGCGGTGGCAGGGAGGAGCAGAGCTAAGCGTTGGTGGCGGTGAACGCTGGCAGTGGAAGGTGAGGAGGGAGATTGGCGACTGGCAGTACTAGGTTGGTATGGTTTCCTTTTTTTAGAAGGAGGCGGCGGTGGCTGGATGGTGAGGTCGGAGGATAGGCACAGGCAACGAGGGAGAGAAGAAGTCTAAGCGGCGGTGAGAGGATCGGAGGCAGGGAAGCAGTTGATAGAAGAAGGAGTTGCTTTATATATGATTTTTTTTCTCTGATGCTAAGCTTTTTTTGTCGAATATAAACTGATGGAGGTAAATAATGAAAGGAAGGGGGAAAGACGTGGCACACGGGAGAACAGTGCATTGGACCGATTATTTATGATTAATTACCAATTCAATTATCTTTAACGTTTACTATTTCAACTAACCACCAATCTTATACATATTACCTTTTTTATTTCCAAACGGCAATTTATTATAAATTTATATTATAATTCCAGTAGTTATGATACCCTATAAATATATAATAGTAATCACCATTAACTTGGATTAAAACAGGGCATGGAACAAATCGAGAGTCCCAACATGCGAAATGAAACACAATTGTGCTCGGTGTATCGATACGAACTCATTAGCACATACAAAACTAGTCATTTAATGCTCGGGTGAAAATTCGTTGTTTATGTAGTATCGGTTGTAGCTACCGTAAATCGATCATATAAATCGATTTAAACGAAACTAGTGAAAATTGGAATTCGACGAAACGAACGTCGATGTTTTTATTATAAAGTTTTCTAAAATATTTTTATGTAAAATATTTAAAATTTTGAAACCAAAATTCTCACTGTTTATAATAACAACATATTTCTACGTTAAATTTCAAATCGTACAAAATTTTCATTTTATATTTTAATTTAAAAACTGTTCACACGCAAGATTAATTTAAATTCAAAATTTTTAATTCTCAACTTAAATTAAGGTCAAATCAAATCAAATTTCTTTTCAAAAGAACTGTAAATTTCAGAATCATCACATTCGCCCCCACTCAAAACTTTTCGTCCTCGAAAAGGGGCTAAGTACAGAATTTAATACTTGATATATTTTATTCAAAACTATCAACTTATAAAACTTTGAAATCTTATTTACAAAACCATTACTATGCTCCCACCATGCCACTATGATATCGGTTTACAGAAATTAACAACTTAATCGAGAAAACTAGTTATGAAAATTTTACAACTTCAAAAATTTTCTAACACGGGGATTTACGGAAAATTTCGGCAGCGTCCCCTTTGCGCGGCTCGATCAATTTTTTTTATAATATCTCTATAATCATATAATATACATCTCATCTCAATGATGAGGCATCCCAATAATGGAGAAAATTAAAAAATCATCCCTATCATGGAGAAAATTAAAAAATCATAGTATGTAATCCGAGATACGTACCTTATTATTTTTAATACGAGCGAGTTCGCTCGTATTAACCAAGCAAAAGCAACATAATATGCAATCGAGCTCCAAAAGTGAGCATATGCCCTCCGTACCTACTACACACTCAATAATAATTGAGAATAGGTATAAGGAAAAAGAAATCAATACATAACATAACTATACAACAACTAAAAAAGCAAACATAGTCATGCAAAAAAAGAAACATCCAAACAACCATATTCATGCAAGTTTTATTCATAACCATACTATTATTCAATGTCAACATTCCCATTCATACACTTCCATTTTTATTGACATTCATTTCGTTAACATCTTAATTGACTCAATTTCAATTAATTTACATTCACATCCAATTTATTTGCATTCACTTTATTTACTTCTTAATCGATTAACATTCACCTACTAATATTCATTTCGTTAATCACACAATGGGTTTATATTCAATTCATTCGCTTTCAATTGATTTACATTCAACTAACTTGGTGTCAATCCATTTTTATTCTATCAACCAACATTCATTGCATTCACATTTGATTGATTACAATTTAATATATTTACATTCAAACGATTCACTTTCAATTCGACAAGAATTCATAAACAACTCAACGGATAAGCAAATATAATATAGAACATTTTATAACTCTAACAAGTATGCTCTCTCATATCTATACACTCAAGTATACTCATTCTAGGGTATGACTACCCTATCTCTAATGAGTCGAACCCCACAAATCCAAGGTTATCGCTAAACCAAAGCTTTGATACCAACTATGACGACCCATATTTCGGAAGGTTTAAATCGACAATAATCCACACATATCCAACTTAAAAAATCCGAAATATAGATAATAAATGGTGTTAAATAAGAAAAATAATAGAAGAAGAAGAAAACAAACACAGAATCTCTTAGTGGAAACGATAAAATATAACAATTAAATAATAGTTCATGAAGCTGTTTATATCACACATTTGATTATAATCTACACAACATTTATCTGAGTTATATATACATCGGGGATAAATGAATAATACTATAGAATAGCATGGCGCAGAGAATAATAATAGAAATAACATACCAACTTCGTCTTCGTCCTCAAAAAAATAATCTTCAATACGCTGAAAAAACTCAGGACTACCTGAGCACAATGAAAAACAAAACACTTGCGTCAGGACTAAAATAATATTATGTAAGTCAAATCAATATCACGAAATATGAATGCAATAACTTAAGAGATGTTACGGATTTTTCCATCCCCTAAGGATCCATTAAATTATGTATATATAATAGTACATGCTATTATAGATAATGTCTATCAGTAAAAATAAATATCAAAATAGCGTTGAGGCTTTACATTATCCCCATCAACACATTTTTATAGCATGTAGTCTATACAGGTCCTGTAAACAACCGTAACGTCGGTAGCCAGTGATTCCTCTATATGTATAGTACTAAACCAAAGTCGTAATGGGCTCATATAAGGATAAATATGACAAGGCACGTGAGGCAATGCCCAAGGTAGTATTCTACTAGTTTACCCATTCTGGCTGGTCGTAATCCATCCGTGGCTGCCCGCGACAATCAATCCAAACGAAAAGGGTGCACCCATCGAGTCAAAAATCACAATAGCAATATGAGGGATCAATGTCGCTAGAGGTAGCTAACCTCATTGACCAAACATAGGCTCCTATTTTAGTCATTTTAATTATGACACAAGTGTCAAGCCTATCCATCATCGTTCTCTTAGTTCATTCCAGTAAACGTTCGCCAATTCAACCACTACATTCTACATATCATCCACCACGTACACAGTTGTCAATGTGGTTCTAATATTGACAGAGATTGTGCCGATAAGAGTTTCGCTGTCTTTAACAACCAAACGCCGTTTTACACACTAGTTGGTTCTTTTATATTTCTAAAATGATTCATATTTCATATCAAAATATCATATTCACTTAAAAATCAAATTCATTTTGAAATCATCATATTTACTCAAAATATATTATTTCAATTCAAAACCATGTTCGTCTTAATATCTCGATTTTGTTTCTAAAATTGTTTCGAAATTCAATTTAGGTCATAACTTCATTTTAACCTCATTTGCATTTAAATCCAAGATTTAAATAGAAATATTCCACCCTTGACCAGTTTGAATTTAATGAAAATAGTTTCAATAGTTTCAAAATAGCTTAAATAGTTTAATAGAAAATAGTTTGAGTATTGAAATGGTTTATATAGTAAAATAATACGGAAAATAAAAATAATTTGAATGTTTAAGAAGATAGATTTATATAGTTTATGCTAAAATAATTTATTTGAAATTAGTTTCAAAGTCAAACTGGTTCAATTCCAAATTTCCCAATTCAAATCAATTTCCACTTCGATTTAATCGATTCAATTCCGATTTCAAGTCGAATTTTACTTCGATTCTAATTTCAACTCAAACAAATTCGATTTCGATTCAAATAAATTCAATTTCGCTTCCAATTCCAATTGATTTCAATTTCAATTCTAGCTTGAATAAACTTTAATCCAATCCCAATTAAATTTCGATTCAGTTCCAAATTAATTTCAAATTTCAACTCCAATTTAGTTTCAATTTCAGTTCAAATAAATTTCAACTTCAACTATCCGATTCAATGATTTAATTTCAACTCAATTCTTAAATTTTAACCATTTCGATTTATATCAATTTCGAGTTCGAATTTTTTAAATATCAGTTCAAATCACTTAAATCAAATTAACCTTCAATATTCAATTTAAGATCTAAATCTTCAAATATAATTCAATTCCGAGCTAACTTTTGAAATATCGTTTTTATATTAGTTTTACTTAGCAATATTCAAAGTTCGAATAAAAGTCTAATCTTTTAAAATAAATCAATTTCTTAAATTCGAATCATTTTTCGATTATAACTTCAAAATCTCAACTTCAATTATTTAAAACGATTCCTATTATCAATTTTAAATTTTAACGTTTCGAGATCAAGTTTGATTTCCATAATTTGATTTTTACTTCTTAAAATAAAATCACTCAAAAAATTTCAAATCAAAATTTTAAAATCATTTAATTTAACCAATCTGGTGTCTGTATATAATTTTCTATCCTATGGCCAAATGAACCAATTATTTTAATTTAATTTTAGAATAGATATATATCATTTTAATCCAAAATAAATGTCATAGTTATATATCATTTCAACCTATTCCTTAATTTATTCGAAATAATCCAATTTACAGTTTTGTATACTGTAAATAATATACAGGATGATAACATGATATATAAAAATAAATAAACATCCAAATCATCCAAAATATCCATCAATTTTCATCCATTACAACCGACATCCAAATAGTCAATAATCAAAACAATTAACCAATTATCAATAATTGAAAGTTCTTACTAGCAATTTAATTCTTATTCAATTTAGCTGTCAATTCAAATTCTATCAGTTAATTCAGATGTCAATTTAAATATCAATTAAATTTATCAAACAACAATCAATAAATTTAAATCACTTCATGATATAAATTTAACTATATAAAAATTATTTCAGTCAATTGTGAGCTTATAAAACACTCACCTTCATTTGAATATGAAAATTCAAATTAACCAAACAACAAAAAAATCAACTCCATAGCGATGATGGCTTCAATATGAACCCAACGCTGAAAACAGTACCTTCAGTTAATTGCCTAAGCACCCAGATTAATTTTTCATGACATAGAATTTGGCGATGTCGAACTTCGGTAGCACTCCAGATCAATGAAGGCAACGACGAGTTTTTCTATTTTATTTTCCTTCGTTCTCTATGTTTATATATATATATAAAGCCAAGCACTGGAAAAAGGAGGGAGGGTTCTGGTCGGAGATGTGATGTGGCGGTGGCTAGGGAGTAAGCCGGAGCTAGGTGTCGGCGACGGGGCAGAGCAGTAGTGGAGGGTGAGGTCTTGGAGGTTGCAGTTGTGGAATTTTTTCCCTCTTTTTATACTCAACTAACGCAGCTGGAAGGAGGATGAAGATCGAGCTCGGGATGTGGGGGCGGTAGGGAGGAGTGGAGCTAAGCGTTGGTGGCGGTGAAGGCTGGCGGTGGAAGGTAAGGAGGGAGATCGGCGGCTGGCAGCACTAGGTTGGTATGGTTTCTTTTTTTCTTATAAATGGAGGCAGTGGTGGCTGGATGGTGAGATCAGAGGCAAGGCACAGGCAGCGCGGGGAGAGCAGAAGTCTAGGCGGCGGTGAGAGGTTCGAAGGTAGTGAAGTGGCTGATGTAAGAAGGAGTTGTTTTATATATAATCTTTTCTCTAAACTGATGGAGGTAAATAACGAAAGGAAGTGGGAAAACATGGCACAGGCAAGAACAGCGCACTGGACCAGTTATTTATGCTTAATTACCAATTCAAATATCTTTAACGTTTACTATTTCATCTAACCACCAATCTTATACGTATTCTTTTTATTATTATTTCCAAACCACAATTTATTATAAATTTATATTATAATTCCAGTAGCTATGATACCCTATAAATATATTATAGTAATCACAGTTAACCTGGATTAAAAATAGCATACGGAACAAACCGAGAGTCCAAACACGTGAAACGAAACACCAATGTACTCGGTGTGTTGATACAAACTGGTTAGCACATAGAAAACTGGTCATTTAATGCTTGGGTGAAAAGTCATTGTTTACGCAGTATCGGTTATCGCTACCGTAAATCGATCGTATAGATCGATTTAAACGGAACTAGAGAAATCGAAATTTGACGAAACGAACGTCGACATTTTTATTAAAAAGTTTCCTGAAATATTTTTATGTAGAATATTTAAATTTCTGAAACCAAAATTTTCACTGTTTATAATAACAACAGATTTCTACGTTAAATTTCAAATCGTACAGAATTTCCTTTTTATATTTTAGTTTAAATTTTATCTATTTAAATCGTTCGTCCGTAGGATTAATTTAATTTCAAAATTTTAAATTCTCAACTTAAATCATGGTCAAATCTAGTCGAATTTCTTTTCAAAAAACCGTAAATTTCGGAATCGTTACATGAAGCGTATGTATGTTAATTAGTTAATAATGTGTTCATTTGATCATTAGATAGGTATATAAGAATTCGAACAATTTATATCGATTGAAAAGCTGTTTACCGATAAACCAATTTTCGGTCATATTATCAATTTTCCACCAAAGAATATATTTTTATAAACAGTTTTCAAACACAAGTTTCTTATCATTATTCATTAATTAATTAGTGTATAACAAGGTTATAAAATCATATTTACAACATTTCGTTATATTTCAAAACGTTATGATATTGGAAGACAAAATGTTCGAATTTTCAGGTTACTATAGTGTTGTTGATTTGCTCAAGAAGGAGAGTTGTAAAATGTTTTTGGTGGCCATGTTGGAACATATTAAAGACTTTTAGCATAATTAATTGATATGCAAATTTTGTTTAGCTTTTTGTGGAAGAAATACATAATTTAATCACCGATTAAATTATAATTCCTACAAAATTTGGTTCATAACAAAATGAATTAACTTTGGGTACTTTTGGCATTTTCGTTCATACACTCATACTTCCATTTAAGTTCTTTGCTTTATACAAATATAGCCTCATATTTGTTTTGCTTTATAATAATCCTATCCAGAATATATATTTTGTATTGATAATAATCTATTTCTAATATTTATATTTGCCAATTGTGTTTCCTTACACACTATTTGATCTTATTGCTATTTTCTGTAATGAAATGTCATTTAAAATTTATTTTATGCATATCCACTAGCATTTCATATTATGGTGATATACTATTTTTCATTAAATTATGTTAATTGTACTGTTTTAATTGTTGTGTTTGCATGAATATTTAACGTAGTGGAAAAAGATTATTCAATTGCTCCAAAATTTGGTTGTATAATATTTATATTTTTCATGTCTTAATATCCTATATGTATCAAGAAATACGATGTGTCAAAGCTTCTTTCTAATATTTTTCTAATGCACTTAGCATTGGACAATGTCAAAAGGTGGGATCTATCGAATTTGAACTGCTATTTATTTTAACTAAACTTTTAACAATATTTCAGTTTAAGCACCGTTTCTCTATGCCATCTTTGGAACACTGTTATCAATAAAACTGTACACACATAGATGTGTGTGTGTATGTGTGTGTTAAATATAGGATAAACCTATATTGAATATATGTCGCTTACATTTGAAAACCAATACTGATGCATAGTAATGTATTGCTTGATTAGTTAAAAATAATTGGTGCTTGAAATCATTGTTTGCTATATGAAGCCATTGTGCTTTAGAAAACTAGTTATATGTTGTCTGCTTTGAGATTACTTAAATAGATTTATCGTCAAATGTTTATCAATAGTGTTCAAAAAAATACTATCTAAAAAATAAAATAAATAAGCATTCACTTTCATCTTTATAACTTAATTTTTTTTAAATATAATGGTAAACAAATTATGTGATGTACTCCATGTGATTAACATGGGTTCACACTAGTTTCTTTTAAAAGCCAATCATTTGGAGAAAATTACATATAAAGTTAACGAATTAAATATTTGAAAACTTGCTGACTCACACATATATATTGTAGCACATCTATTTTTAATTTAACATTACTCATGACATTTTTAATCTAATAGACAAAATAGAATAATGTAAAAGATTAAAGAGAATGAGATTTGAAGATATTAAAGTCGCGCCTTAATGAACTAAGTAATAAGATTGTTTTAAACTGAAAATACATAAGAGGATATATGAGAAGGGTAAAATAGGTAGATCTACCTTTGATTCCTTAAACGCTCTTCTCCTCATATCATTCTTATTTACTCAAATAAAACAATCAAAATAAAAAGAAAAGAGGACGGCCAATACCTAGGGAGGGAATCATGAAATTAAGAGGATTCAATAGGAAACGAAGCTTAGGGTATTAAAGCAACAACGTATTTCAACTCTAACAATTAATATAAGGTGAATAATATAAGATCCAACTCTCTTTTCTTGTTTTTAATTCGGTTATGGACAGTACCTGAATAAATGCTGTTTGTTTTGCCAAGATATGTTGTTTATTCATTGTTTGGATAAATAATGAATTATGGAATTTTTATGAAGTTATCAAATGAATTTTATGTTAAACTAAGTTTTTAATCTCTAAATGGTTTGAGTTTTTGATATATTGTGTAAAATGATATTTTAGAGACATTTTTTAATTTCTTAATTTTTCAAATTATAAAGAATATTTTATGAATTTCCTAAGGAGAAAATATTACTATTTTGGGTTTCAGTTATTTAAAATAATTAATTAAGGTTTTTGGCTTTGAGATTTTTATATGTTAAAGAGAAGCATATTCTCTATTTTATATGAATTTTTGGGATTTTTCCCAAGCAATTTCGGTTTATGATGAATTTATTATGCTAGACAAGCATACAAAAAGGAAATTAACTAGTGATATTAAATAATCGTTATGATTATATTTTTGAACTTGAAATTACAAGGCAGTAGAAATTTTTGAGAAGGATTTTTAAAGATTGTTTTATTTAATAGAAAATGGACAAGAATTGTGATTCGGTGAAAAGTTTTTACTTTAAGAAGCAATAAAATAGTTTTATAAGAATTACGACAATGTCATACCACCCCATCATTTTCAAGCCTAAGACATGGCCACATTCATGGGCATCGATGTCATAGTGAAAAGAATCATAGGATAATTACTTCGGTAACTATGAAATTGTTCTAAGTAAGCCGAAGTCGACGTCATCAATAATATATTATAAGTGGTAATGGCACTTCGTGATTCCCTATATGTTTTGAGCTTCAGTGTTGATATTGATGACATCGCCTGTCTTCGTCGCTATTTTAAAATGATGTCACACCCAATCACTTTATTTGTTTTCAAGACTAAGATAGTGATACCATCTTTTTGACTTAGGCACTATATGAGAAGCGGCATAATGATCGAATAGTTTAAGTAAAAAAGTTTTATAACATCGTCGAGAGTCATGGGGGTTGATGTACATCAAGGTCGACGACCTTATGTTTTAGAGTCAATACCACTTGGCCACGTCGTCGCACCTTATCTTTCGAACGCTAAAACGGATTTTTTGTGTAAATTAAAACTAAGTTTTAAAGGGGTGAAGTGGCCTATGTTTTAAAGGGTCGACGACCCAGTGTCTTCTGTAGTTATCCAAATAACTTATAAAGGTATTTAATTTTGTTTTAATAGGTGGATAGCTTATAGTTATCGAAAGTCGACAACATCAATTTCAATATGAATTTTTTTAAGCTTAAAAGAATTTAAGTTTTGTCATCAACCTTGGATAGTGGTAGACGTTGATTTAATAACGTGTGGGTTATGTTTTATTTTATTAAAGATGAAGAGCCTTACGATTCTACTTCGACGTAGTCATTGGGGATACCATTGTCGTTTTAAAATTTGTAAACTTCGACATTGTCATTAGAGATACCAATATAGATGAATTTCGACATTGATTTTTATTAACTTAATAAGGGTGGCGAGCCTATTGTTTTATGACTTTGATTCTAAACATTAGGAATACCAATTCTATTTTAACTACAGATGTCGACACCATCTTTAGGGATACCAAATTAGGTTGGTTTCATCAAACTAAATATGCTACTAACTTCAACTTTAAAACTTGGGGATACCATTGTTTGTTTTTAATAAGTTCGGCATGTATCAATTAAGGATATCAATGTATGTCACTTTGAAATGTTATAACTGTAAGGGGACACATGTGGGTAACATGAATTAAATTGAAACATGTGGGTTGTTAAATTGTTAAATGACAGGTTCATAGTTATCCTAGAAAAACTATGGGATGTGAGATGGATAGTCCATACAATGCTGGAGATAAATAGTCCTTATAAGGATAATGAAAGGTTCATAGTCATGTTAGGAAAACTATGGGATATGTGATGGATACTCCACATCATTTTAAGCTAAATCAAATATGTGTGATGGATAGTCCACATAATGTTAAATAATTGAACCATATGTGATGGGCAGTCAATATGGTAAGGAGTGGGCAATCCAAGTAATAATTATACGTGAGATGGATAGTCCACGTAATTCTGAATATACTTATGTGTGAGATAGGTAGTCCATATAAATTATAAGGTAGGTACTCAAATTAAAATAAGATAAGTAGTCGGTTCAAATTGTGATGGGTAGTCATTTGAAGTTAAGATGGATAATATAATGAATTGGGATGGGTAACCCAATATATATTACATGATTATAAATGCTATTTTCTATCTTCTAACCATTGTGGTTGTAGGAGCATAATATATGGTTGTTGAGTTTTAGTTAAGATATCGGTGAGAGGAAAGCCCATTCCACTCAACAGCATGGTCTCACTAAATATCTATTTTGGTTCGAGATGGTAGGTTATTATTGACACCAAACTGTTGTCTGATCCAAAGTCTTTGTTTTTCCCCTTAAACTTTTGGATACTCATTTAAGGAGGTCAGGAGTAAGGGTTTCAAGTTCCGGTTAGACGAATAAGTTCTGGGTATGTGCAGGAGGCTATCTAGCTATTAGGATCTTTATCTATTTCCGTTGTGTAGTTTGGTTTTGTCTATTTGAATGTAATGGAAAAGTTGTATAATTGTCAAGTTTTTGATCCTGATCAAATAAGGGACATCTTTATATGTCGCTCTTGGAGTATTTTTTAATAATTATATTTTCTTTAAACATGGGATTATGAATAGGATTATGTAATGAATATGAAATATCATTTGTGACATAGGATGTGAAAATTTGTTATTAAATTGTGTTGAAATTTTTTCATGTTTATGTGTGTCAGATTGTTGATGTGGTTAACATAGCCACATTTTATCATCAAGAATTAATAAATATGAATGACTATAGCATCTGTAGCAGTTAGTTTTGGGTGTAAGAATAGAGGATGTTACAAGTTGGTATCAGAGCATAGGTTTATGATTAAAAGAATTTTAAACCTAAAGATTTTTTGAAAGTATAATCCTAATGAATCAGAGAATAAGATCAGGGTATAGGATAACGCTATAATAACGTACTTGTAATTGAAATATATGTATGTATGTATGTATGTATTCTCCCCACTCTCTTAGATTGTTCTTCTATATCTTACTAAGGCTCGTATGTAGATTTATGTGAAAGAAAGATATGGAGGCAGAATATGGAATAGTGAATCTGAGTGGAGGAAGCACCACAACCAATAGATATGCTTGGCCCAACACCAGGAGGAACTAGGGTCGATATGAAAATGTTAATGAAAATGCAAATGCCGATACATGTGCCATAACCCCACTAGTAGATATGGGGGCTATGTATCAACTCTTCATCAATTTGATGCAAGCTGGAGTAGGTGCATGGATAGCTGAAAGAAATATTGCTGATGCGGAAGGAGTTAATCTCGTGGCGCCAGTTGGTAATAACTATGAGAAGCTAAGTCAAGATTACACTAGTTTGAGTAAGAAGCCTTTTTTGGGGACTGGGGATGAAATAGAAGTGGAGAACTGGTTGTTACGTTATGAAAGGATTCTAGCTGATTTTGGTTTAAATGATGAGTAGAGAAGGATATTGGTTTTGAGACAGTTGCAAGGAGTTGCTTTGTTCTAATGGAACAGGGTGACTATAGGGGTACCAGAAGAGGGATTGACTTGGAAGAGTTTCGAAGGAGATTCGAAAAAAGGTTTTTGTCTGAAATAGCCAAGTCTGCCTTGCTTAGGAAGTTTACTGAGCTGGAGCAAGGGGAAATGTTAGTGTTGGTGTACTCTGCAACATTTAATGAGTTGTCCAGGTATAGATATGCCACTATTGACACTGTTTTCAAGAGGAGTGGGATGTTTATTCGGGGATTGAGGCCTGAGGTTGCTAGGGCAACTATGCCACATCTTAGAGATCCATGGAATGTAGTGATGGAGATGACTGTCAAGAATGAAGAAATTCTATTGAAATTTGGGAAAGAGAAGTTGGTGGAGAACTCAAATTCTCTAAATAAGAAAAGGAAATTCTTTAAGAAGAAGAGAGCTTAAAAAGGTAGGGCTGCCAAAAAGGGGAAAGAAGATATGGTCTGTTACAAGTGTGACAAGAAGGGGAACTATGCTAATGAGTGTCGATCTGGTGATGGCAAGGTGGTTGCAGGGAAGCAGAATGTGAAGTGATTTAATTGCGACCATGTGAGGCGTTGTCAGAATAAGGTCTAGAAACGGCCAAGGCTAACAAAGGAAAAGTCTTCGCTTTAGGGCCATCATCTTCCAGACCAGCTGGTGCTATGAAGGGAAAGTCTATGATGGAAGGTACACTTTTGATTCGTAGCATAGCAGTTAGAGTATTTTTTGATATTGGTGCATCGCATTCATTTATATGTCATTGGTTGGTAGATAAGTTATGTTTAGAACCATCATACCTTGTTACTTCCTTAAGGATAGCTAATCCAATAGGAGGGTACGCAACTCTAGGGATGAGGTGTGACCATCTAGAGTTTGAGTTACTAGGTTATGCTTTTACCTGTAGTTTGTATGTATTCAATTTCGTGGGTTTTGGGATTATTTTGGGTATGGATTGGTTGAGCACATATGATGCTAGGATATTTTGCCATGATAGGAGATTATCATTGAGATACCCCGATAGTAGTGACTGAATAGTATACTCAGTTGAGAATATGAGTCCATAAATTTATGCTTTTTTAGGTGCTATATAAGTAGAAGACTAATTGAATCGGGTTTTAATTATAAGTGAATTTGCAGATGTTTTTGAGCCAGTTATAGGACTACCATCGAAATGAGCTACTGAGTTTCGAATAGATCTTATACCAAGAACTGAACCCGTAAGTAGACTAGCTAGTAGGATGACACTAACCGAGATGAAGGAGTTAAAGGTGCAGGTAATGAACGGGAATTTTCGACCCTCGAAAATTGACACTAATACATCCACTGTATTATGTGCTGAGCATTCAAGCGTCGAAAAGACCGATCGTTAGTGGAAAGAAAGAGGATAAAAGATAAGAAGAAACTAAACAATCACAGAATCTCACAACGCAACGAAATAACATATATTAATCAACATGATTCAGCCATTTCAAAAATGATACATCAGAGTCATACTAATAAAATTCAACCCTTGGACAGTTATAACAATCTGTCCCTACCTCACTGATATAAGATACATATAATACAGTGAAAACAAGATAATAACTAGCTATTATTGAAGCCTCCTACTCGAAGCTCCTCCTACATGAATCCGTGGGAAAACCTGAACTACTTGACTGCCTATAAAATTTGAGTACCCAAGAGTTTTAAGAAAGAAAATAAAACTTCGGCTCAGACTTGAGTCTGGAGTGAGTAAACTCAAACAACTAAATTATTAAGTTTAAAACCCTTTTAAAATCGAAGGTATCTCGTAAGACCACGCCGCACATAAACATGGACGGGTTTTTACCTTACGATAACCAAAACACTTTTTATAGAAAATCTAATGATATTATAATAATCTCTAAATGTTCAATATAAATATATAAAAATAGCCAAAATTGTTGCCATTATTAAATTCCATCTTAATAGGTATATAATCAACACCGTACGACGCTTATTGGAGAACGGATTCCATCAATGGCAAGGTAAGGGACTACCTTTCGTACAGTACACCTCTGGATAAAATATACCTGGGGTCAAACCATGAACTTGATCCACTCCTGCCAATACAGAACTGGCCTACCCCTGAACTTAGATAGTACCAAATACGTCATCACCCCGGTTGTTCCCAACCTTTATCGAGATCTCTCATGCACAACCAAATCCGTAATATGATAATCTAAAAAGGCGATGACATACCCTAATGGAAGCGACCCACATAGCCCTACTACATCTACACTGTTTTAGCGATTTCCTGGGTTGTGAGGCTTGAGGCAATGCTTTTACCTTTTCTCTTAGTAGACTATTTTGGAATGCTAACACTGCCCTCTAGTAGAAATGCAATGTCAGCATTTATCCATACAAGTTCATTCTGGGTCTGAATGAAAACAAAGGCACTACCTCTACTACATCCATTTTGGAATCACCTTCAAGATTAGTAGCAAGTATCCCTTGCACTTCAAAGCTCCATCTTCAATCCTTTTCAATATGTCTTCTGTTCGAAACGCTTGAGTCGGATCGAAATGGTTTTTGGATAATTTATCCTTATCTGATCCAATCTCTTCGAAACAACTTCCAATAGTTTCCAGTAAACTCAATCTTGGTTCTTCAGGAAATAAGTAGATAAAAGATAAGATCAAAGTTCACCTCCTAATCGTTTGTGGATGAATTTCCTTATCATTTATCCTAAAAGAACGAAATGCATTTATATGTACACTACAACATCATTGGGGATGACTATGACATATAACTCATGTGTTTCTCCTACATATTTCCAAATTACGTTTAGGTCAAGATTTGATAGCTGGTTGTTTAACTATTAAATAAATAGCCGGTTGTTTAACTATTAAATAAACAATCATTCAACATTGATTTGATTCCATATTGGATCCACTAAGCCTTTATTAATTAATCTTCAATTAATAAAATTCTCTTTATAAAACTTGATCAAAAGGTCATTTCCAAAACACTTTTCTCAAACCTCTTACATCCCTTTTATACTTGAAAAATAACATAAGCATTTACCAAAAACATTTTGTAAAATTATCTCTCGTCATATTCCATACTAAAAGGCCCAACAATTACCTTTTCAAAACATCACTTACTATAAAACACTTCAAATATTCCTTATAAAATTTCATTTATATAAGTTCACTTTATATTTCAAACCTCTTATTAAATTTTCGACTAGATTTAAACTTCTTTTAAATTCTCTAAAATGATTTATAAAAAATCTTTCTATTTTTAAAACCATTTATAAATCTCCCTTATAACTCCTTTATAAAATTTCTTTATAAAATATCATTTGTAAAACACTTTAGGTAAACCCTTTTATTTAGTAAAACCATTTTATAAACAAATTATTATTTAATATCTTTATAAAATAATAATATAACTTGAAAATCATTTATAAACTTTAAACCCTAAGTTAATTAAAGAATTTAAGTTAATTTGAAAACACATTCTATAAATTCAAAAGGAGGTTTTAGCAATCCTAATGGTACTAATTTAAGTTACCATTCAATTTCAAATCCAGTTCACTTAATAGTTATTTAAATAGGTCAACATGTATGTAAATACAATACATATCCAAATTAAGGAATAACATGTCAACATAACTAATTGGCATATACATGTCCAAATAACATAACAACATGATGGTGATTTATCCTACTAAATAGATATCCAAACAATTCATTACATATTGTAGAATGGTGATCTATTCTACTAACATATATCCACACAATCAACAATCAATTTATAACAGAATGTAACTTTATTCTATTATCCTTTGTCCACAATAAATAAATAATTACACTATAATAGAAGAGGATTTATTCCGCTATTAGATGTCCAAATAATTCAATGAATCAACATTATAACTCATTCATAATTATTTGTCTGCTTAATATATTGACATCTGAATCTATTGTGATCAATACTATCCTTTGTAAAAGAATTCCCTTTTTAAATAAATTGATCCTTGGAAAATCAAAGGATTTAAAATTTAAATTCCGCTTTAAAATAATTAAAAATAATTTAAACTCTTATTAAATCATAATTAATCCTTATTAAATCTTAATTTAACTAAATAAATAAATTAAAAATAATTAAACCTTCAAATAAATAGTTAAACAATAATTAATTATTAAAAAATAATTAAACACTAATTAGTCCTTTATTAATTATTAAATAATCATTTAAACCTTAATTAATAATTTAATATTAATTAATCTCAATTAAATAATCTTCAATTAAATCTTAAATAATAAATTTAACCTCTAATAAATAATTTATAGATAAAAACCTTATTTAAAATTAAACACTTGGTTAATAATTAATTAACAATCAACCCTATATTTAATTAGAAATTACTTAAAAGTGAATCATATACTTAAATTATGATTAATTAAAAATTAGTCATACTTAATAATTGATTAGTTAAAATTAATCTTATCCATAAAAAGGTAATTAATAGTAATTAATCTTCACTTAATTAAGAATAATAAACCTTATTAAACCTTAATGAATTAATAATTATTAAAAATTAATTAATTCATTGTTAATTATTAAATCCTTAATTAAATTTTAAAAACATTATTATTAAGCTGGAGTAAAACATTTACAAAACAATTTTAAGTATGAAACTTAAATTTGAAAAATTCAGATTTTTAAAGCGAAACTGCATCCATAGCGACTATCGCTATGGATGCCATAACTTGAAAACTTATTTTGCATACACAATAATCTTTAAAACTCTTATCCTTTACTTTACCTTACTTTACTAACTTAGTAAAAAGTTTTGAAAACAAATGTAAAGGTTAGAGCTTTCCGTTAGAAAACAAATTAAATAAACCACTTAACTCAAGGGATCTCTATGTCACCATAACAAGTTCAAGTGCCAATCTTTCATAGCATTCACAAGTTAATACGTCCATAAAAATCTCACAATTCCAGCATAATAAAAAGGTCTAACTTTATAACCATAACAACACTATTAGGCTTTACTAACAAGTCTATGCTAAAAATCAACCATACCACATATTTAATCACATACAAGCAACATGCATATATCCAACAACATGATAATCTAACCAAACAACCAAAATATTGCATAATAAATATAACAAAATATAAAGTTAAAATCATTCCAAAATATAAGAAGGTTTACTCACCAAATCTTTTTAGAACTTGAAATAAACTTTAAACTTGTAAAGCTTGGAAACCACCAAAAATCAATTCGAAAAGGGTCAACTTCTCCTTGGCTTTTGGACATGTTACACTCGGACTTTGGTAAAGTGGTCAAAAGGAAAGTTTCTAGCAAATTCTTTCCTTCATAATTCAATAAAAAGAAAAACTCAATTTCTATTTTTTATGAAGAGGATATGGTCAAAATAAGAAGGTCCATTTTCGTACTTAGATCTCTAAGTCCAAAAACACTTTGCAAATAAATGAGATTTTGACGTAGCTGGTCCCAAAATTTGAAAAAGTGATCTACATAAAATTATAACGACTGAAATTTGACATGCTTTGAAAAAAAAACCTCCATTCAAATCGGAAATGAAGAAGATATGGCCGAAGACAGAGGAGGAAAGATTGAGGAAATTGAAGGTGATTTATAAATAAAAGAAAAATGAAATTACCTATCTACCCTTGCCTTATACTTTTCACAACCTTATTGCCACCTCACCTAGCCTTCTCCTCATACCCACCTAGCTACCAAAGCATCACACCATTCTTTTCCATCAAAGCCAACATGTATTGTACCTTCTTGTACTTGATGTCTACATATGTTTCCTAAGGTATCTTTTTATATTTTATTTTTAAACTTTATATACTTAAATATACATACACATACACACATACCCTAATGCACACATATACACACCATATAACCTTAGCTTATCTATATTTGAATATATTATATCAAAGCGATTACAACATTTTTGAAAACTTTCGGCCGACGAAAAATCGAAAATTCGGAAAATGAATTTCGGTCACATTTTCAATCTTTCTTCGAACTAATTATTTTTATAAACCAAATTTGAAAACTATTTTACCATCATTACTTATTATTATAAAAGAGATTTATTTTCATCATAAAACCTATTATTTGAATACTTAAAATTAATTAAATATTCGCAAATCAAAGTAGTTAAATTTCGGGTCGTTACAGTGCAGTCAGTGGACTAAGAAGGAAAGAGTTTTATTGGACCAACTATTCCACCTTGGGGTGCGGCCATGGTATTTGTGAAGAAACCAATCCAGTCATTAGTATTGTGCATTCTTGTAAGTTGAATGAAAAGATGATAAAGAATAGATATCCTTTGTCGAGAATTGACGACTTATTTAATCAGTTGAGTCGAGCCAAAGTATTTTTCCAGTTGGATTTGGCGATAGGATTCCATCGATTGAGAGTGGCGGAGGATAGTATTCCATTAACGACATTTCGAGCGAGATATGGTTCGCACAAGTGGTTAGTGTTGCCGTTCGGATTAAGTAATGCACCAGCTTTCTTCGTAGACTTGATAACCAGATTTTTCAAGAGTACTTCGTTAGGTTTGTGTTGGTGTTCATTGACGATATTTTGATATAATTGAAGGATGAAAGAGATCATGAGATTCGCCTTAAAATAGAGCCTGAGATTGTTGAGGCAGCATTAACTAAAAGTGAAGTTCTCGAAGTGTTATTTCTGGAAGAAAGAAGTGAAGTTTCTTGGTCATGTAATTTCAGAGAAAGGGTTGTCGGTCGATCCAGCTAATATCAAAGCTATTAACAGTTGGAAAAGTCCCAAGAGGATGACCATGATAAGAAGTTTTCTTGGATTAGATGGCTATTACTAGAGATTTATCAAGGATTTCTCATGGATAACAGCACCTTTGACTAAGCTAACCAGAAAGTACATGAAGCTTATTTGGTGTGATAAATGTGAGGAAGCGTTCCTTAAGTTAAAGAATTTGTTGACCAATGCATCCGTGTTAGTAGTTGCAGATGGAAATTAGGATTTATTGGTGTATACAGATGCATGTGGAATGAGATTTGGAGTTGTGTTGATGTAGAGAGATAAAGCAGTTGCATATGCTTCTTAATAGCTCAGACCACATGAAGTTAGATATCTGACTCATGATTTGGAGTTGGCAGCAGTGCTTTTCGTATTGAAAATGTGATGACACTACCTCATAGGAGAACGATTCGAGTTGTATACAGATCATAAGTCTTTAAGGAATTTATTTTCTCAAAAAGAGTAGAATATGAGAGAACAGATGTGGCTGGAGTTTTTAGCAGCTTATGATTTTGGTATTGAGTATACATCAGGAAAAGAAAATAAAGTTGCAGATGAACTTAGTAGAAAACATTAGGATGTGGTGCTGGCTATGTTGGTAGAGTGGAAGAATTTGAAGGCATTGATTACTTGTAGTGTGCAATTAAGATCAACTGCTAGTTCTAGTCCAAGTATTACCATATTATCTATTTTTGAAAGTTCGACCAATGTTGATCACAAGGGTTGCTTCTAAGTAGAGGGATGATCCAGTATTAGCTGAATGGATCGAAAGAGTGTAAAATGGAAGTGAGATCAATGATATGAAGGATTTTAGTCTTGACCAGAAGGGATGGTTGAGGAAGAAGGGATGATTGTGTGTTCCAGTTGTTGGTGACCTAAGGAGAGAAGTTCTTAGGGAATGTCATCGATCTAAATTTACGATTCATCCTGGGGGAACTAAGATGTATCAGGATATGAAGAGAAGTTTCTTCTGAGAAGGTATGAAAAGGGATGTAGGGTATAAGATGTAAAATTCGAATATTAGAAGCCAAATGGATTGCTATTAAGCCAAATGAAAGTATATGGGTGGTGGCAGATAGATTGACCAAGAGTGCCCATTTCATTCCTGTTAAGTCAAACAGAACGGCGCCTGTATTGGCCAAGTTATTCTTGAAGAATATTGTTAGACTACATGGGATTCCTAGTAGTATAGTCGGTGACAAAGATCATTGTTCACTGGTCAATTCTGAAAGAGTCTACAGGAGATATTAGGTTCCAAGCTTAAGATGAGTACCGCTTACCACCTATAAACAGATAGGCAGACAAAGAGAGTCAATAAGGTACTTGAAGATTTGTTGAGAGCTTGTGTACTAGACTTTGGTGGGTCGTGGGAAGACCATTTTCACTTGGTTGAATTTTCCTAAAATAATAGTTTTCAGACTTGTATAGAAATGGAATCTTTCGAAGCTTTTTATGAAAGGCCGCGAAAATCACTAGTTTATTGGTTAGAGACCAAAGACACATTGGTCCTTGGTCCAGATATGGTAAAAGAAGGCGTAGAAAAGACCGAGTTAATCCAGAATAGGATGAGAGAAAATCAGTCTAGACAAAAAAGTAACACGGATAAAAGGCGCAAGGATCTTGAGTTCTCAGTTGGAGACTGATTTTTATTAAAGTATCACCGTTAAAGGGTGTGATACGTTTTGGAAATTCAGGGAAACTGACACTGAGATATGTTGGACCGTCCCTATTGTAGAGAGGATTAAAAAAATCACGTACCGGGTAGAGTTGCCAAGTAGTTTGGCAGGTGTCCATAATGTATTTTATGTTTCTTATCTTCGAAAGTATGTGCATGATCCAGAGACTACTATTGCTCCAACGGCATTGGAAGATTTAGTACTAGAACCAGATCTGACTTTTGTGAGACAACCAGTTTGAGTTGTTGCGAGAGATAAGACGAGGTTAAGGAACAAGACACTCAAGTTGGTGAAAGTCCAGTGGAGTGAAAACAAGAAAGACTGTACTTGGAAGACAGATGACAGAATTAAGGATACTTATCCCGATCTGTTATGATGATATGTTATATTTTTGTTGTGTAAAGACTTGATAGTTGGTAGGATATACTAGCATTGTTTGCATGTTTAATATACTTGCATTCTTTAAGGAGGGGACATTTAATTTGATAGATTAAATAAAATAATGTAAAGGATTAAAGAGAATGAGATTTGAAGATATTAAGGTCATGCCTTAATGAACTAAGTAATAAGATTGTTTTAAAATTAAAACACATAAGAGGATATATGAGAAGGGTAAAATAGGTATATCTACATTTTATTCCATAAACCCTCTCCCCCTCATATCATTCTCATTTTTACTCAAACAAAACAATCAAAAGAAAGAAGAAAAGAGGCCAGCCATAACCTAAAGTGGAAATCACAAAGTTAAGAGGATTTAAAGGGAAAAAGAAGCTTAGGGTTACTAAAGCAACAACAAATCTCAAATCTCAATTCCAACAATTAATCTAAGTTGAATAATACAAGAACCATCTCTCTTGTCATGTTTTAAATTTGGTTATGGATAGTATCGAAATAAATGTTGTTTGTTTTGCTAAGATATAGTTGTTTATTCATTGTTTGGATAGATTAATGAATTATGGAATTTTTATGAAGTTATTCGAATGAGTTTTAAGGGTAAATCCTAAGTTTTTAATCTCCAAATGGTTTGAATTTTTGATAAGTTGTGTAAAATGATATTTTAGAGATGAGTCTTAGTTTCATAATTTTCCAAATTATAGAGAATATTTTATAAAATTCATAAGGAGGAAATATTATTATTTCTGGTTTTAATTATTTAAAATAATTAACTAATGTTTTTGGCTTCAAAATTTTTATATGTTAAAGAGATGGATATTCTCTAATTTCTTGAATTTTTTGATTTTTCCTGAATGATTTCGATTTATGGTGAATTTATTATGCTAGATAAGCATATAAAAAGGAAAATTAATTAAGGATGTTAATTAATTGTTAGAACTATATTTTGGAAATTGAAATTATAGGGCGGTAGAAATTTCTGAAAAGGATTTGTAAAAGGTATTGGTTAAATTTTTTAAGAAGTGATAAAACAGTTTTTATAAGAATTACGACAATGCCATGCTACCCTATCATCTTGGAGCGTAAGACAAAGCCGTCGACATCGTAGTGAAAGGAAACATAGGACAATTACTTCGATAACTATGCAATGGTTCCAAGTAAGCCGAATTTGACTTCGTCGACAACAAATTATAAGTGGTAATGGCACTTCTGGTTCCTTGTATGTTTTGAAAACTTTAGTGTTGACGTTGATGACGTCGCATGTCTTCACCGCTATTTTTAAATGATGCTGCACCTAATCACTTTGTTTGTTTTCAAGACTAAGGTAGTGATGTCGTCCTTTTGACTTCGACACTATATAAGAAGCGACATAATAGCCGAAGTAATTTAAGTAAAAAGTTTTATAACGTCGTCGAGGGTCTTGGGGGTCGCTGTGCATCAAGATCGATGACCTTATGTTTTAGAACCGAGCCGCTTGGCCACGACATCGCACCTTTTCTTTTGAATGCCAAAGAGGCTTATTTTGTGTATATTAAAAATAAGTTTTAAAGGAGTGAAGAAGCCTGTGTTTTAAAGGGTCGATGACCATATGTCTTTGGTAATTAGCATATAATTTATAATGGATTTAAGTTTTGTTTTAATAGGTGAATAGCCTATAGTTATCGAAGGTCGACAACATCAATTTCGACATGAGTTTTTCTTAAGCTTAAAATAATTTAAGTTTTGTCCTCGACCTAGGATAGAGGTCGACGTTGATTTAATAATGCATGAGTTATGTTTCATTTTATTATAGTCGAAGAACCTTATGCTTTTGAAATTTGTAAACTTCGACACTATATTGGGGACACCAATATAGATGAACTCCGAAATTGATCTTTATTAACTTAATAAAGGCGAGGAGCCTATTGTTTTGTGACTTCAATTATAAACATTAGGGATATCAATTCCATTTTAATTATAGATGTCGATACCATCATCGTGGACACCAAAGTAGGTTTGTTTCGACAAACTAGATATTTTATTGACTTTGACTTTAAAAACTTGGGGAGACTAATGCATGTCACTTTGAAATATTATGACTATAAAGAGACACATGTGGATAACATGAATTAAATTGAAACATATGGGTAACATTAATTAATTCGTTAAATGATAGGTTCATAGTCATCCTTGAAAAACTATTGGATATGAGATGGATAGTCCACACCATGCTGGAGATGGATAGTCTCTATAAGGATAATGCAGGGTTCATAGTCATCCTTGGAAAATATAAGATACGTGATGGATAGTCTACATCATTTTAAGTTAAATGGAATATGTGTGATGGATAGTCCATATAATTTTAAATAATTGAATCATATGTGATGGGTAGTCAATATGGTAAGGAATAGATAATCCAGATAATAATTATATGTGAGTTGGATAGTCCACGTAGTTCTGAATATGTTTATATGTGAGATGGGTAGTCCACATAAATAATAAGATGGATAGTCAGATTAAAATAAGATGGATAGTCGGTTTAAATTGTGACGACGAGTAGTCATTTGAAGTTAAGATGGATAATCTAATGAATTGGGATAGGTAATCCAATATATATTGCATGATTATAAATGTTATTTTCTATGTTCTAACCATTGTGGTTGTAGGAGCATAGTACATGATTGTTGTGTTTTAGTCAAGATACTAGTGATGGTAAAACCCGTTCCACTCAGCGGCGTGGTCGCGCTAGATATCTTGTTTGATTTAAGATGGTAGGTTATTATTCCTATCAGACTGTTATCTGAACCGAAGTTTTTTCTTTTCCCCTTAAACTCTCGGGTACTCGTTTGAGTAGGTCGAGAGTAAGGGTTTCGAGGATTGACTAAGATGTATAAGCTTCTAGAGATGTTCAGGAGGCAGTTTAGTTATTAGGAGCTTTATCTATTTCCGCTGTGTAGTTTGGTTTTATGTATTTGAATGTAGTTAGCAAAGTTGTATAATTGCCAAGTATTTGACCCTGATCAACCAAGAGGCATCTTCATATGTCTCTCTTAGAGTATCTTGTAATTATTATATTTACTCTGAACGTGGGATTACGAATGGGATAATGTAATGAATATGAAATATCATTTGTGAAATGAGATGTGAAAATTTGTTATTAAACTGTGTTGAAATTTTTTCATATTCATATGCTTCTGATTATTGATATGATTAATATAGCCGCATTTTACCATAGAGAACTAAGAACTATGGATGATTGCAGCATCTGTAGTAGTTAGTTTTGGACCTCATAATGTGGGTTGTCACATATACATACATACATACATATATATATAACCACTCAAATTCAAATCTCAACATTTGAATCTTGCCTCTCCATTTTCAAACAAAATATGATCATTGCCTCTTTCCAAAAAGAACATTTCTTCTTTTTCAAACTATGATTGTTACCTCATTCCAAAAAGAATATTTCTTCTTTTTCAAAATATGACAATTACCTCTTTCCAAATAGAATATTTCTCTTCTTCAAAAGTATGACAGTTACCTCTTTCTTAATTTAAATGTCCTTTTTCTTTTAACTTCAGAATTTGATTATTCTAGCTTTCCCTAATCGATCTATCTCTCCACCAATATAAAAATCTCCTCATCTCAGAGATTTGAAGAACAAACATTAGAACATCAAATATAATCTTCTTAATCCATACTCTCCCATACATTTTAAATCCCCGACCTCTTGCAACAAATCCCAAACTCCTTATCATACCGCAAGATCCAATTCACATAACCCTCTTCTTCCATATTCATTTAAGTGGTTATAGCAATTTGTAAAAGGCAAATTATGGCAAATCTATAGTGTTGAAGAATATGCTAAGTTTAAGTTGTAACTTCTATTTAAAGAGAGAAGTTTTGGCTACGTCTTAGGCAAAGTCGGAGTCTTGTTTGGGAAGTTTAGATGGAGACTATGGGATATATATTCCTCTAGATTAAGTGAAGGCTGTACATAAAATCTGAATGGGAAGCCTCGGGACTGAATGTAGGACAAGTGTCCGAACCAGTATTAATCCTGATGCGATCTTTACTTTAGTTCACTTTTATTATTCTCTTGGAATCTTCTAAATAATTATCTAAAATGTAAAATAAGAGAATAATTCTGTTAGTCACACATTCCTCTCATAAAACCAGTCCTATAAGGCTTCTCACAATGTAGGAACTAATAAAGCCTTTTTATTGATTTTCTATTATCTGACGGGATAAAAAATATTTATATATAACACGTACAAATGTTGTGTGCATGTACTATAATTATATTAGCCGCATAATAATAATTATTACATATAGTAATTAATTATAGCTGATAATTGTATAATTGTTATATAATGAATAAAAGTTGTTGTTATTGTATTAATAATAGTTAATCATTTTAAAAGCTAAGTTAATCTATGAGATATCTTGGAGAAGATATCTCGAAAGGAGGGTAATTCTAACCACACGATATCTTACAAGATAATTTAAATAATTTATGGTTATTTAAACAACCTCCCATAGCACCAATTATTATCTTATTTTAAAGACTTCATTAAAATTAAATTTATCTTTGGTATTATACGTTACACACTGTTCATCAAATTAGATAAGGAGTTTTATGAGAACCCATAATGAAAACTTAAAGTGATCAATACTGCCTTGATCAAATAAGTGATTCTTATAACATATATTTATAATTTACAGCTATTATGTATTCCAATTTTCTTTTAATTGAGAATAAAAATTATAATATTACTTTGTTTAAAATTTTAATATCAAAATCAAGCCATCTTAAAAATAATGTGTAGACATATGATCCTTAAAAAATTATAACTACCTTTAAAAAATTGATATTATCATATATATATACACACTTTCAAATGAAAATATAACATTTTTATATTTAAAGTAATAATATTTATTTTCTAATTTAATGTTAAATATTAATTAAAATTATTCAGTATATATATATCAATTTAGGATGTATTAAGATAATTAGTAATATTATATAATGTTAAATGTAATATTAATATATAAGTGTATGTATGTGTATATATATGTGTGTGTGTGTGTTATACTAGCCAAATTGTAACGATTCGTATTTTACTAGTTTAAATTTTTGAATTTAAGATGATTTTTGGGTAAAATGGTTATAAATAAATACTTAATGATTATTAATGTAAGTTATTGGATAATTAAATTGTTTAAAGTTAATATTGGAAATTATTTGATTAATTAAATCTGATTAAATATGAATGAAGATGATTTCGGAAGTTGATTTAATTTTTATTTAAATGTGAATGAAGATTTTAGCATTTAAAAATTGGATTAAAAGTGAATAATTTGGATTTGGAAATTTTATATATTAACTGACGGGTAAAAATAACCATTCTGGCAGTTGTCTCGAATTTCGACGAAACCAGTTTCATCGGATCCGTAATAGTGAATTATTGTAGGATTTCAAGTTGCGTAGCGATCGGACTTGCCGTTTGGCCGTGCGAGCTTGAAACGCATAGAATTTAAATTCAAAATTTAAATAAATAATTCGATTCAAAGCTATTCTTTCATACGATCGAATTAGACCTCAGAACTAGTTCCATTGAGTTCGTAATAAGGATAAAACATTACGAATGTCAGGCGGCACGCTTCGTTTAAAGTTTGAGAATTTTAGACGTTAAATGTCAGATATTTTCAAATTAAATAAATACGTGTATTTATCTCAACACTCCTATTCGAAAGAATCAAAGTCCACGTCCCCTATCCTTGTCGTATAACCCTCTCGTCTCCCCTCTTTAGGTACAATTACTAGATTCAAACAAGATAAAACCGATCGAAAAAAGAAAAAATGAAAATGAAAATTGACATCGCCAGTTTAAAAAAAAAGAGACAAACGAGACCTCATTCATATCAAATCTCGAAAAAAAAGAGAATGGCCGCAGCCTAAAAAAAAGAAATCCACAGCCGATGTAAAAATAATAATTAAAGACATCGTGCGAATTGGTGGCAGCGCTGTGCCTAGGGGCGCACGAGCGCGATGGCGCACGTGAGGAGGTATGGTGAAGGCGACGTGATTGCTAAGATTTCTCGATCTATGCACGCTCACGAGCAAGTGATGGAGCTCCGGTGTTAAGTAGAGGCGTAGTCTAGTGTTTCGGTTCGAGACTTGGAGATCGCTAGCGTACGCACTTGCGAGGGAAGAGAGAGTGTCGGTGGTGGTGTTGCTGTGGAGGCGATTGACCGATGTATAAAAAAAAGGATAATCGCATGCGATCTGGGAAGGAGGATGGGAGGGAGCCTGTACGAGCTTTCATTGAGAAGTTGGTTTGTTTTTTTAGTTTATTTTAGTTAGCTAATTATGTTTTAACTAATCATAATGCTAATTATCCTATATCTTGTTCATACGAGGTCCGTTTCGGACAAATCGAGTTGCAGCGGATTCGTATCGGCATTGTCTTCAGCATGGGATCGAACTGGAATTTTATTTGAAGCTGGAATATATTTTCTCAGCTCAAATAGAAGGTGAGTGTTTTATACGTTCACGTCCGACTATTTTATTTTAATGTTAGTTAAATTATATCGCGAAGTAATTTTGATTTATTGATAGTTGTTGATAAATTTAGTTGACATCCAATTGACCTTTGAATTAATTAATAGGATTTGAATTGATAATTAAAGTTGAATTAGAATTAAACTGCTAGTAAAATCTCTGATTTTCGATAATTGGTTGATTGTTGTGCTTATTGACTGTTTGGTTGATTGATTTTGATGGATGAAATTGGTTGATATTTGAATGATTAGATGTTTACATTAGTTGGATATATCATGTTATCATCCTTTACATTATTTTCAGTATATAAACTATAATTGAATTATTTCATATAAATTAAGAAATAGGTTGAAATGATTTATACCTATGGCATTTATTTTGGATTGAAATGATATATACCCATCGTTGAATTAAATTGAAATAATATATTCGCTTGGCTCTTGGATAGAAAATTATATATGGACACCGGGTTGGTTAAATTAAATGATTTTAAATTTTTGATTTGAAATTATTTAAATGATTTGGTTTTAGGAAGTAAAAATCAAATTTATGGAAATCGAATTATTTTCGAACTGGAGCTTGAAATTTAAATTAATTTGAGATTGGAATTTAAATTAATTTGAGATTTGGAATTTAAATTAATTTCAGATTGGAATTTAAGTTAATTTGGAATTGGAGTTTGAAATTAATTGGGAATAGGCATTGAAATTTATTTGGAATCGAAGTAAAAACGACTTGAAATCGTAATTGAATCGATCAAATCGAAATGGAAATTAAAATGATTTGAATTGGAGATTTGGAAAGTGAACTGGTTTGAATTTAGAATAAATATTTTTTATGATTATTTTTAGTATAAATGGTTTAAAAATATATATTCTTTAAATATTCAAATTATTTTTTTTATAAACTATTTTACTATCTAAACCCTTTTTTTTATTACTCAAACTATTTTAACTATTTAACTATTTTAAAACTATTTAAATTATTTTCTAAAAATCAAACTGGTTAAAGGGGTGGAAATGTTTATTTTTAAATCTTGGATTTAAATACGAATTGGGTTAAAGTGAATTTTAACCAAAACTATAATTCGAATCAAGTTTTGAAGTGAAATCGATATATCAAGTTGAATTGACATTTTGAAGTAAAATATGATTTTTGAGTATATATGATGATTTCAAAAAAATGGTTTTGATTTTTGAAACGAATATGATATTTTGATATCAAGTACGAATTTTTTTGAAATGTAAAAGTAACAACCGGTGTGTAAAAATGACGTTTGGTTATTGAAGAGACCGGGGACTCTTATTGGCATACTCTCTGTCAATATTGGAACCACTTTGACAAGTGTGTACACGGTGGATGATATCCAGAATGTAGTGGTTGAATTGGTTACGTTTACTGCAATGAAGTAAGAGAACGATGATGGATAGCCTTGACACTCGTGTCATAATTAAAATGATTAAAATAGGAGCCTATGTCTGGCCATTGAGGTTAGCTACCTCTAGCGACATTGATCCCTCGTATTACTATTGTGATTTTGTATTCGATGGGTGCACCTTTTTGTTCGTTTGGATTAATTGTCACGGTCGGCCACGGATGAGTTACGACCAGTCAGAAATTGTAAACTGGTAGAATCCTACCTTGGGCATTGCCTCACGTGCCTTGTCATATTTATCCCTATACGAGCACATTACGACTTTGGTTTAAAACTGTATAAATATGTTAAGGTGGATCAATGTAAAGCCTTAATGCTATTTTGATATTTATTTTACTGATAGACATTATCTATTATAGCGTATACTATTATATATAAATAGTTTAACGGATCCTTAGAAGATGGAAAATCCCATAACATCTCTTAAGTTATTGCACTCATATTTGTGATATTGATTTGACTTACATAAGAGTATTTTAGTCCCGACTCGAGTGTTTTGTCTTTTCATTACGCTCGAGTCAGTCTTGAGTTTTTTTTCCAACGTATTGAAGACTATTCTCTGGAGGGCAAAGATGGAGTTTGGGTATATTACTATTATTATTATTATCCCATTTATCATGTTATTCTACTGTATTGATTATTTCTCCTTGTTATATATTTGTAACTCTGATAAATGTGTATAGTTTAAAATCCAATGTATAGTAAACAGCTTTATGAACTGTTTACTTGATTATTATATTTTATCGTTTCTGCTGTGAGATTCTGTATTTTGTTTTCTTCTTCTCTTCTTATTTTTCTTATTTAACCCTATTGATTATCTACGTTCCAGATTGTTTAAGTCAGACATGTGTGGATTATTGTCGATTTAAACCTTCCGAAACGTGGGTCGTCACAGTTGGTATCAGAGTGAGGTTTAGCGATAACCTTGGCTTTGTGGGGTTTGACTTATTAGAGATAGGGTAGTAATACCCTAGAATGAGTCTGTTTGAGGGTGTATATATATAAGAGAGTGTACTTGTTAGTGTTGTAAAATGTTTTATATTGTGTTAACTTATCCGTTGAGTTGCTTATGAATTATGGTCGATGTGCGGTACGTCGTGTCATCAATAGGAGTTTCTAAACACTTAAACGAGACAAGTCGACATAACATTGTTTTAAAATCGAGTAAATGAAATAATTATCCAAATTATATTATATTATATACATAAGGTTAATTATTAATGAAATTATTGTTAGGCGATGATAATATATAACTATCATCAAGTATGGGTTAAATTAAACATTACGAAGCATTGATAATTAAACTGAGTTGAGATATTATTGCAACAAGAATTGGTTAAAATGATCAAGTTGTAAATTAATAGAATATTTTGGTAAATAAGTTATGGAAATTTGTATAAGTATATTTATAATGTAGCTTATATATAGAAATGATTTTAAAAATTGAGAATTTTAGAATTTGAAATCCTTTTGTTTTCAAAATTGTTTTCAAAGCCTTAAATTTTAATAATAGTATTATATAAAAGAGTTTTCACAAGAAAAATATTTTGAAAGGATTTTTAGAAGAATTAAAAGCATTAAACTCGCTTGGTCGCTGGGAAATAAATTTTGGAGATGACTGCAACATCGTCGGTATTCATTTTGCGAGTTCTGAGTGAGAATTGCTACCAAAAGAAATTTATTTTCGATTAAAACAGGTTTTGATTGAAATAAATAAATGAATGAAAATAGTTTGAACTTAAAATTTAAAATAGTATGGATAAGAAATAAGTTTGCAAATTATAAATTGGAATAAAAAATATAACCAAATTTAAATTGGTTGAACATTTTGATTAAGAAAATAAAATAAATTTGAATCCAAGAAATGAAGTAAACTGATTAACTTAAGAAATGTTAAATTAATTGATTTAGTGAAATAAAGTAAATAAAATGTAGTTTACCTCATGAAAGCTTAAATAAAAATTGAATTTCATTTGAAATAAAGTTGTTAAATTAACAAAATGGAATTTTGAATGAATAAATTGTACAGTTTATAGATTTGAGAATATTAAGCTAAACAAAATTTAAATTTGTTAAATGAGAATGAAAAAAAAATAACTTGAATAGGATTAAATAAAATGAGTAATGAATTAAAATGAAGTGAAGTTAACTTAATATTAAATGAATTGAAATGGATATTAAATGAAACTAGATAAATTAGTAAAGTGGATTAATTTCATTTGAGCTATAAAATGAATTAAAAAAAATGAATACGGACTTGAATTTTTAAAATGAAATGTAATTTAAGTGTGTAAGAAATTGAATAAAAATAAATGAATGTAAGTAATAAATTAAGTCGGTTAACCAAATTTAATCTAAACTGGATATAAAAAAATTGCAAATGGAGTAATGTAAATAAATAAAAAATTGAATGTTAACTAATATAATATGGAATAAGTTATTGAATAAAAATTTATAAGTTAAAGTGGACTTAAGAGAAGCTGAATAAATTAATTTTGAAAAAAGGGTTATTAATGTGAATTGAGTTATAAAATAAAGTCTACTTTGGTAAATTAATAATATGAATTTGAATGAATGAAGTAAATCGATGAGCTAATAATAATTTAAAATATGAAGTAATAATAATAAATGTGATTGTATTGTATAAAATATTTATAAGAATTTAGATAAATTTATATAAAATAGGTTAACAAATAGTGAAACAAACTGGAATTTCACAAATTGAATTGAATAAAAATCGAATATAATGAATTCGTAACGAATGTTGATAAATTGGAAGAAATTAATGGAATATAAACCAATTAAAATTGGATGAAATAAATATAAATAATTGAAATAAATTGATGGAATGTAAATATATATCGAATTGTAATAAATCAAATGTGAATGTAATAAATATTAGTTTAAAGAAAAATAAACTGAAACCAAATTAGTTGAATGTAAATCAATTAAAATCTAGTGAACTGATTATAAATCTATTGTATGATTAACGAAAAGAATATTAATTGGTGAATGTGAAACAATTTAAAATTTGTGGAATGTGGTATGGTATTAAATTACTTAAGCGTAATTAAGTATATGAATCACTGAAATGAAATAATTGAAGTGAAAAGAAATAATGCAACAACAAATAAATGTAAATAAGTGAATGCGAGCTTAATAACATATAATGAATCAAAAAAAATGGAAACAAATGAAAATGAATATAAGTCGATTTAAAGTAAATAAATAAATATGAATAAATGGAAAATGTTAATGAAATGAATTTTAATTAGAAATAAATGGAATAAATTAAAAGTTGACATTAGATAATACTAATTCACATGGTTATAAATTAATTGGATGGATATGATAGTTGGATGGTTTCTTTTGTTGCAAATCAATGTTATTACCGTTTTGATTGCATATGATTGTTGTACGTTGTGTATTTGTGATTGTTTTTGTTGTTTGGATTCAAAATACATGTTAAATGCTTATGTTAGACTTATACATGTTTTTGTATCATTATAAGTGACTAACATTCCAAATTGAGTTGAGATAGGTACACAGAAGATCGTTTGGGTGTATACGGGGATATATATGTTATTGCTTGCTTAATACGAGCGAACTTGCTCGTATTGTTAATAATACGGTACATATCACGGATTACATACCGCGATTTTATATTTTTGCCCTTCAGGATGCCTCATCATTGAGATGAGATGTATATTTGATATATATTGGTTATATTTGTGTTATATATTGAATTGTAAAAAATTTCCGATCGAGTCGTGCAAAGAAGACTCTGCCGAATTTTCTGTAAACCCGGAAGTTAGAAAATTTTTGAAGTTTTAAAAAAAATTTAACTTGTTTTATATATAAATTATACTTTCCGTAAAATAGATATCGAAATAGCGTAGTAAAAGCGCGGTAAAGATTTTCTAATAAGATTTTAAAGTTATAAGTGATTTTTTGAATAAAATCTTCTGTATGTTAAGTTCTTTACTTAACGCCTTTTTGAGACGAAAAGTTTGGAGTGGGGCAGTATGTAACGATCCGTGTTTTTAGTAGTTCAAATTTTGAATTTAACACGATTTTTGGGTAAAATGGTTAGAAAGAAACACTTAATGATTATTAATGTAAGTTATTGGATAATTAAATTATTTAAGGTTAATATTGGAAATTATTTGATTAATTGAATTCTGGATTGATATGAATGAAGATGATTTTGGAAGTTGATTTAATTTTTATTTAAATGTGAATGAAGATTTTAGCATTTAAAAATTGGATTAAAAGTGGATAATTTGGATTTGGAAATTTTATATAATAATTGACGGATAAAAAATAGCCATTCTGCCAATTGTCTCTGATTTCGACGAAATCAGTTTCATCGGCTCTGTAATAGTGAATTATTGTAGGATTTCAAGTTTCGTAGCGATCCGACTTGTCGTTTGGCCACGCAAGCTTGTAATGCATAGAATTTAAATTCAAATTTTAAATAAATAATTCGATTCGAAAATCTATCTTCTACATACGATCGGATTTGGCCTCGGAACTAGTTCCATTGAGTTTGTAATAAGGGTAAAACATTATGAATGACAGATGGCATGCTTCGTTTGGAGTTTGCGAATTTTGGACGTTAAATGTCGAATATTTTCAAATTAAATAAATATGTGTATTTATCTCAACACTCCTATTCGAAAGAATCAAAGCTCATGTCCCCTATCCTTGTCGTATAACCCTCTCGTCTCTCCCTCTTTAGTTTCAATTACCAGATTCAAACAAGATAAAACCGATCGAAGAAAGAAAAAAAGAAAACGAAAATCGACATCGCCGATTTAAAAAAAAAGAGACAAACGAGATCTCGTTCATATCAAATCTCTAAAATAAAAGGAATGGCTGCAGCCTAAAAAAAAGAAATCCACAGCCGATGGAAAAAAATTAATTAAAGACGTCGCACGACCTAGTGGCAGCGCTGTGCCTAGAGGCACACGAGCGCGATGGCGCGCGTGAGGAGGTATGGTGAAGGCGATGTGATAGCTAAGATTTCTCGATCTAGGCATGCTCGCGAGCAAGTGATGGAGCTTCGGTGGTTGTGTAGAGGCGCACGTGCAAGGGGAGAAAGAGTATCGGCGGTGGTGTTGCTGTGGAGGCGATCGACCGATGTATAAAAAAAGGATAATCGCGTTCGATCTATGAAGGAGGACGGGAGAGAACCTGTACGATCTTGCATTGAGAAGTTGGTTTGTTTTTTAGTTTATTTTAGTTAGCTAATTATGTTTTAACTAATCATAATGCTAAGTATCGTATATCTTGTTCATACGAGGTCCGTTTCGGACAAATCGAGTTGCAGCGGATTCGTATCGGCATCGTCTTCAGTGTGGGATCGAACTGAAATTTTATTTGAAGCTAGAATATTTTTTTCAGCCCAAATAGAAGGTGAGTGTTTTATACGTTCACGTTCGACTATTTTATTTTAATATTAGTTAAATTATATCACGAAGTGATTTTAATTTATTGATAGTTGTTGATAAATTTAGTTGACATCCAATTGACCTCTGAATTAATTAATAGGATTTGAATTGATAATTAAAGTTGAATTAGAATTAAACCGCTAAGAAAATCCCTAATTTCGATAATTGGTTGATTGTTGTGCTTATTGACTGTTTGGTAGATTGATTGTGATGGGTGAAATTGGTTGATATTTAATGATTCGATGTTTACATTAATTGGATATATCATGTTATCATCATATATATTATTTTCAGTATATAAACGATAATTAATTATTTTGTATAAATTAAGAAATAGGTTGAAATGATTTATACCTATAGCATTTATTTTGGATTGAAATGATATACACCCATCGCTGAATTAAATTGAAATAATATATTCAGTTGGCCCTTGGATAGAAAATTATATACGGACACCGGATTGGTTTAATTAAATGATTTTAAAGTTTTGATTTGAAATTATTTAAATGATTTGGTTTTAGGAAGCAAAAATTAAATTTATGGAAATCGAATTATTTTCGAACTGGAACTTGAAATGTTGAAATTTAAATTTGGTAAACGAAATTGTTTAAATAATCGAAGTTGAGATTTTTAAGTGGTGATCAGAATATGATGTGGGTTTAAGAAAATTGATTTGTTTAAAATTATTGAACTTTGAATATTTCCGAGTAAAAGGGGATCTAGTATGGTATTTGATATTGAGCTTGGAATTTCATTATATTTCAAGATTGGGATTTAAAATTTAATATAAGGAAAGTTTGATTTAAGTGTTCTAAATTGATATTTTAGAAATCGAACTCGAAATTGATATAAATAGAAACGGTTTAAATTTGGGATCGAAATTTAAATTAATTTGAGATTGGAATTTAATTTGATTTGAGATTTGGAATTTAAATTAATTTCAGATTGGAATTTAAGTTAATTTGGAATTGGAGTTTGAAAATTGGGAATAGGCATTGAAATTTATTTGGAATCGAAGTAAAAATCGACTTGAAATCGTAATTGAATCGATCAAATCGAAATGGAAATTGGAAACGATTTGAATTGGAGATTAAGAAAGTGAACTGGTTTGAATTTAGAATATATATTTTTTTATGAATATTTTTAGTATAAATTGTTTAAAAATCTATATTCTTTAAATGTTCAAATTATTTTGATTTCTAAACTATTTTACTATCTAAACCATTTTTTTATTACTCAAATGATTTTCTATTGAACTATTTTAAAACTATTTAAACTATTTTTAAAAAATTCAAACTGATTGAAGGGGTGGAAATGTTTAACCAAAACTGTAATTCGAATTGGGTTAAAGTGAATTTTAATTAAGACTATAATTCAAATCAGGTTTTGAAGTGAAATCGATATATCGAGTTGAATTGACATTTTGAAGTAAAATATGATTTTTGAGTAAATATGATGATTTCAAAAAAATGGTTTTTATTTTTGAAACGAATATGATATTTTGATATCAAATACGAATTTTTTTGAAATATAAAAGAACCAACCGGTGTGTAAAAATGGCGTTTGGTTGTTAAAGAGACCGGGGCCTCTTATTGGCGTACTCCCTGTCAATATTGGAACCACTTTGACAACTGTGTACGCGGTGGATGATATCCAGAATATAGTGGTTGAATTGGTGAACATTTACTGGAATGAAGTAAGAGAACGATGATGGATAGCCTTGACGCTCATGTCATAATTAAAATGACTAAAACAGGAGCCTATGTCTGGCCATTGAGGTTAGCTACCTCTAGCGACGGTGATCCCTCGTGTTACTATTGTGATTTTGTATTCGATGGGTGCACCTTTTTCTTCATTTGGATTGATTGTCGCGGTCGGCCACGGATGGGTTATGACCAGCCAAAAAGGGTAATCTGGTAGAATCCTACCTTGGGCATTGCCTCACGTGCCTTGTCATATTTATCCCTATACGAGCCCATTGCGACTTTGGTTTAAAACTGTATAAATGTGTTAAGGTGGACCAATGTAAAGCCTTAACGCTATTTTGATATTTATTTTACTGATAGACATAATCTATTATAGCATATACTATTATATATAAATACTTTAACGGATCCTTAGGAGATGGAAAATTCCGTAAAATCTCTTATGTTATTGCACTCATATTTGTGATATTGATTTGACTTACATAAGAGTATTTTAGTCCTGACTCAAGCATTTTGCTATAATTATTATCTCCACATGAAAACATAAAAAAATAGCATTATAGACAAGATACACCACACTATAGACCAGTGCACCTATAGAATCAACCAATGAGGTCAAGGAAGTATCTATAGTTCAAGAGGAGAATATCAATTTTTGCCCCTATCCTTAGCAGCCAAAATCTCCTCATTGTTGGCCATGGACACCATTAGTGCACAAGCAAATCATTATCAGATAGCTCCAGATAAGCTCCATTTTATCATTTTGTCATCTAAGACCCATTTGGAAAAGATGTTCCACTTGGAATGAAGGCACAATCCACTACCTTGGTGGTTCTAATCCCTTGCCTTCTTACATTAGCTTAAGGGAATCCACTCTAATGTTTTAGATGCAAATTCCCCAACAAGTCGTTCGGCATCCAACTTATCACTTTGGAGCATAATAAGTAGGCACTTATTTATATTGGAAATCGATGAATCCACGCTGGAGTCGGATAGAGGGTCTGTAGAGGAGGGATTACCATCTACGATAGTCTTCAAGCTATCGGATGTGTTGTGGCATCTTGGTAAGGTGGGATAAAGGTGAATTCCAATATGGGGAGAAGGGTAAGGAGTGTAGTGTCCTTCTAAGGAAGAACCAACGAGGCTAGTTTTACCTTCTAATGACACGTTGGAGGCTTTAGAAGGGGTATCTTTAGTAGACTAGGCGATGGTGAGGTATCTGAATGGGGACATGTTTTGGAAGCATGACCAAAAGAGTGAAAAGTATCACAGATAGGTGTTTTCCACTAATATGTTGCATCAATATAAGAAATTTTATCATTTGAAAGGTAATCAGGGAGACTTGTTTAGGATGGGCGATCTCAATAAGAGCCTTGGCATGTTTGAGCTTTTTCCTACACTTGGTGAGAACATCAAAGCATATCAACTTATCTATATGATTGGATAACCAATTTATATCTTTCAACTACCAACGGATAGATGGTATGTTAGAAAGATGGCCCTATACAGGGATGGAAAGAATCTGCTATCGAGAAAGATCAACCGAATGACTCTATTGAGTAATGATAAAGACTTTCCCTTCAATAAAAATAAGGTTAGCATCCAAAATATGGTTTATCTCTTGGGAACGTGAGAATTTGAAATTTTGATGGATAGCAAACGTCATCTTTCCTTCTTAATTTTCAAGCAATTATAACATGTTTTTTACTGTACAGTAATGAGGCGGTTCATAAGTAACCAACCAAGTGATTCTTCCAAAAAGTAATACCTGCATCAAATACTTCTTTAGGAGAAGGTAATGATTTATCAACATAGTCCACAGCATATTGTTGGGGAAGAAAGGTCCAACATTACCCTTTTTCTTTTTAAAGAGGGATGTCCATAAAATATATACAATATAGGTCCTAACACTTGACGATATCACTCCTAACATCATTCTTATTACAAAATAGGTTACCATTAAGGATATCAACCGTGCCATTTTCAATACCATTGTCATAGGTAATAAGAGATACTGCCTTTTTAACCTTTTCAATAGAAATTGAAGCTAATAAGTTAGTAGGCTCAAGCACTCAATAACACAATTATACAATTGTGTTAAGAGGAATTCCATCACCATTGGGCCAAGCTTGTAGGGAGGATGCATCTTGGTGGCTCGCGCCTTCTAACGTATGAGGAGCAGATAATGATGTGGACAAAAATGGGAAAGTAATTTCATCAAGCTTCAAAGGGACGGAAGGTTGGGGAGATACAACAACACGTATTCTAGACCAAAGCAGAGGAGGAAACAAAAAGTAGCGAGACGTTGGTATGCCACTAGTTATAGAAATGCTAAACTTTAGAAAGTTGTGCTTGAGGAAGGGGAAGGTGATAGAGGATAAGGGGGTAGAGAGAGATTACGAATATTTATGGAGAAGGTGTAACGAGCCAAAATTCTGAACACTGTGTATTTAAATATCTGAATATCTAAATTTGGATTAAATGGATTTTATAAACTTAATAAACTCTTGTTAATAAATAAATAATACTAGGGAACCCTTTTTTAAATGTTTTTAAAAAATATGCTTTGAAGAAAAATCGATAATGTGATCGAACTATATTTTATCGATAAATGGCTTTTTACTCGATATAAGTTATTAGAACACTTTTCGACTTATGTAAGAAACATATGAATATATTTATAAACCTAAAAGCTCTCCTTAGTTCATAATTAAAATTAATTAATTCTAAGTGTTTTTTGAATGCAGTTAATTAATGAAGGGGTAGATAAATAGCATTTTAGGGATTAAGAAAACGAGATGTCATAAATTATGTGAAAATGCACATGAGAAGGAAATATAATGGCTTACTGTTGGAAGTTTAAGAGGTGATGTATAAACACTCCATTCACTTCATGGAGCCATTTACAAATTTTTTGAAATAAAAGCCATTTCTCGATCTCCTTCATCTTCTAAAATTTCCTAATACTACAAGAACTCAAACACACTCAAAAACCCTTCAAATTTCATAAAACTCAAGCCTACGGCCTGATGTAACATGGGAAGCTTGAATATCAAGCCAAAGAGTGGAGGCCATGAGCTACAGAGAGGGAGGAGCATGTGGCCATGAGCATGGGGAAGGAAAGCAAGGTGGCCATAAGCTTTTGCAGGCAAAGGAAGGTGGTTGCTTATTTTGGGTGATGGTAGAAAGCATGCATTTGTTCTACAAGTCTTGTGCATGGAGTTAGCGAGGAATTTCATGAGTTAACTCATAATTTAATATGTATATGTAGTAATATATGCTTTTTTTTAATTATGGTACATATGATTGATTTTATATTGCTTGATTTGGTATGATTCTTACTTTGGAAAGCAAATGACATATGAAAACAATAATTGTTGACTTGGTATGACTTATAACAAAGTCTTGAAACAAAGCACATAAGGATTAGTAGCGGATGGACTTGAAATAGATGTGGTTTCATAGCGATAGCTGCAATAAACACACTTTAGAAATACCTTACTTTAGTTGTGTAAAGAGACTGGGTGCTAAAAGGTTTGTTATCATATCTAAAATTAATAATACTTTAAAGTGTATAAAAATGAAATTGTCAAAACTTATTAGAGTACTAATCGATTGCACTTTTAGAAACGTTGTAGTAATTCTGGACCACATTTTTAAGTATTCCTGAAATGTTTTCTTTTCTATTTGAGACTTTAAAACTTTTGTAAATAACTTTAAACTTAACATTTTACTTCAATATTTTTGGTGATCTTCTATAACATAAATTAGAGTATTTTGAAAGTGGTTTGAGATTTTTATGTATTTTCTAGAATTAATTATGAATTTTCAAATTAAGTGGGTTATTATTATATAAAGGAAAACATCTTTTTTTTTAGTTTTAAATTAATTATAAAAAATAATGATCTTAAGGTGATATTTTTAATAAATACTTTTCACTATATTATAAGTATATTTTAGGATATATAAATTATATGTAGTTCTTAGGAAATTAGTAAATTATTTATTTAAGTATTAAAAAGCTTGTGTAACATAATATCTTTTAATTTTTTTTTGAATTTATTAATTATATTCGCTTACAAATAAATTAATATACATACATATATATATATATATATATATATATATATATATATAATTTTAAAAAAGTCTTTAGTAAATATATGTGTTGGAAAATTAAGTTAAGTCATTTAATAAGGGAAGATTTGGTAACACCTTAGTTAAGGTGAATGGTTCTGTAAAATTAAGTAACAGTAAATTAACTTATTAAATTAATGTAGAGATGAGTAATTATAATTAGGTAAATAGTTAGGATTATGATTATGATTATGATTAACATTAGAACTATAACTTGGATTTTGATCAAGAATATAATTAGATCTTCTAAGAGAAGGTTACAATAATAATTATAAATGAGATGTTTTGGGTTGTTGTGACAATGTTTGAGTGAAACTTGTCTTAAACACTTATAAATGTAACTGGATCTTTTAAAGTGAGTTTAAAGATAAAGTTCAAAGTATGAAATGTTTTGGGTTTATAATAACAATTATTGAGTAACATTTATTTTTAACCCCTTTGATTATATTTGAAGTAAGCAAATCTTTTTAATAATTTATGAATATATTTATACCATTGAGATAAGTATAGGAATAATACTTTTAAGTATTGAAAAGAGTACATATGAATAGAGAATTGTAGAATACTTGTATATAACTTTTGCAACGATATTTTACATATATATATATATACACACACATGTAGAAAAAGGAAGTTTAATTAATAAGGTGTATTAATTGATGAAGAAAGTTTTAATTAATTAGTAGTTTAATTTATTAGGAGTTTTAATCAATTAGAAGTATAAATTAATAAGAGAAGCTTTAATAAGTGAAAGAAGTTTTATTGAGTAAAATGGTGTTTTACAAATAAAATGGTTTATAAGTAATAAAGGAAATTTATTAAAAAGGGATTAATGTTGTTTAGGTGACTTGATCGTGCTTTTTATGAAGTGATAATGCTCGTATGTTTACTTGCTTATGGGAAGTATACGGGACTTAATTTCCTTATGCGATCATTCTTATTGTTATTAAAATTGACCAAACATTAATAAAGGAATATGAGATGATGCTATATCTGACATCAAAACTCGCCTAGCCTTCTGGGATAAATGATAAGGAAATCCTTCTTGATAGGAGATGATCTCCACCCATATGTATTGTTTGTTTATTTCCAAAAGAACCAAAATTGAGTCCATGGAAAATTCGTCGACTCAGCCTTAAAGAGAACGAAATCGATAAGTGTTTTACTTATCGAAAACCACTTCAAGAATGAGACATATGTTCGAGATTTTGGAATCTATGTGGAGATTCGAGATCTGTTCGAGATGCTCAAACCCGTATAAAGGTTTGTGATCTGTTTAAGATGCTAAAATCCATTTGGGGATTCATGATTGATTCGAGTGATGACTCTTGTAAAAGATGCCGAACGAAACCTTGACATCGGAAAAATGACTAAAGCCAAAGTAGGCAGCACAATCTCGGGTTGAGCTAACCGAAGGGGCCATGTCAATTCCATATCTAGAGTATGGTTTCAATATATTATGCACGAGGAGTTCTTAATACTTGGTTCACATTACTCACGAAAGTATTTAGATGTTGAGCCAATTTTGTTTCCCTTATGATATATTTTATTTAGAGATACATGATGCTTAGAAGGTGATTTCTGATCCTTGTCATAGGTGATTAGTCGATAGTTTACTAGGGAAGTCTCCGTGGAAAATCCATTACACGAACGCACTTCAGCGGTTTTGTTTGTATATCTATCAATATGTTGCAGTGTGACAAATGTAAGCATCACATTTATTTTCTTATTTACATTCTTCACTCTAGACATTATCTATTATATTGTAATATGTACCTATTAGATGATTTAGCTCTTTTGTAGGGATAACTGTAACGATGGTCTCAAAAGGTGCTATTATATGATGTACACATATTTCTTGACTTTCTCACACCAAAATATCCAAACCATGGTTTTATTTTTTTTCCTTATTTCCATGAGGGCTCTTTCGAGCAGTCCGAGAAAGGCAGGTTTTAGTTGATGTTTACTGAGCTTTTGGAGAGGAGTTGGATGTTTACCTGCTATAGTATTCTTATTTTCATTGCATTGCTTTATGTACATATATTAGGAATTGTAAGAACAAGATGTTAAAACTGTCTAGGTTGATGATAGTGCTCTGATTAGTAATACCAAAATGCTTTCTATATTAGAGTGGCTCTATGTATTATCTTTTGATATATATGTTCTCCTTTTGTTGTGGGTAACTAATGTTTATATTCTCCTTTTCTTTGTTCTTTTTCTTTTTCCTTTTATTTACCCTTAAATTTTGTCTTTCGAGCGCTTGAGTGCTCGGCAAGTGAATACCATGGATGTATTAATGTCGACATTCGAGGATCGAAAATGCGCCCGTTACATCATGGCATCAGAGCTGAAGGTTAAGTGAGAACCATGGTTTCGGTCGGGTATAACTTATTAAGGGATAGGGTAATGGAATGCCCTAACATGAGTTGGGTATATTATATATATAAGAGCGTACTTCTATTTGTTATAAACGTAAGCCTTAAAGGTAGTTCTAACGACAAAAATTAAAGATCTTATAAGGTAATTTATATAAGTATAAGATGGTAGAATTAATGTAGGGATTAATGATGTTTATTCGTTACCTCTCATTAATTAGTTTAGCAATGCTAGACCAATTTATCTACGTTGATATCCATTGTATAATGATTTGATATGCTCAACCAGTTTATGAGCATTACTATCATTTATAGAATTATTAGCTTAATATTTCTCAGCCAATTTACGAGCATTATTATTGTTTGTTCATTGATTAGTTGTGCTTGGCCGGTTTATGAGCATTTACTATTATTTGTTGATTTATAACTAGTTTACTTTTATACTATATGGGTTGGGCAGATAGTCATTTATGGGAATATTGAAACAAACATCTTCTGAATTAAGTTTCACAGTTTGACTATAAGGCATCTGATGACAATGTTAGGTTAAAATGTTAACTTTAATAAAATATGTTTATTATATAATATTAAAGAAAGGCAAGATATTTTGTAATAAATTTTTGAGAAATGATTTTATATAAGAAAACGACTGTATACAGTAAGAAATGGTTTATAAAACATGGTCTATAAATATAAAGGATTTAAATTGAGAATTAGAGAATTTAAATCCTAGTATTTTGAAGAAGAAAATTCAAGGTTTTTGAGAAAATAATAATAGCATTATCTAAAATTATTTATGAATAAAAATATTTTGAAAGGGTTATGAAGGAGAAGGAAAGCAACGAACTCACTTCTATCACCGAGAAATAATTTCAGTCTTGACTGTAGCATCATCAGTGTTTATTTTCGAGCTTCAAAGTAGGGGATGCTGCTACAGTAATTTTGCTACAAGTTGTTTTGGTAAAACAAATTTTGATTTAAATTCCAAAGTATAATTTGATATACAAGAGTTATAAGTATATATGTTATTAGTTCAAATTGGTTTGAAATAAAACCCGGAGTTTAGTTCTAAAGTTTTCTTAAAGAAATTGATATTAAATATAAAGTAGTTTAATAAGGGTTTTGAATTAAGCTTCCTATATGGAAAAGATTTGTTTATATACTACGCGGGGGGACCGAAGTGGTAGTGGCATAGCCTAGAATAAATGTTGGAACATATCATGTTTTCCTATTTGGGTAAAGCATGTTTAATAAATAATTGAAACTTTGTTAAGTTATTCATGGACGCATGTATCTTATGCATTAGGACAGTTGGTCTGTGCATCTTGCTATGATATGTTGTTTGGTAATTTTCATTTGTTGTAATAAAACAAAACTTTTGAGGATTTTGGACAGCGAGAGACTTCCGAAGTGAGATAGAAATTGAAGCTAAGAAATTTTTGAAAAAAATAAATGTTAAACTTTTGTAACTCTTAAATTAGGAAGACGGTAATTTAGAACGAGTTTTAAATTTGTGAGAACAGCTATGTTAAGTAAAACATTCAATGTTATTGGGCCAACTAATACTTGTCTTTACTTTATTGTTGTCAAAGGAAAGCAGACTCTAGTCATGATTTTGGGTACCGAAGTCTGACTCTTTTTAGCTACTTTCCTAACCCGACGGATAAAGAGGTTTAGAAGGTTAACTCAATTATAAGATCCCAATTTATTTTGGGCCTTCATCGAATTTTAGTAAGTAAAATAAATATGAATGTTTTGCATATACTCTTAGGATGTAGTGGAGTATTATATGAGCAATGAACTTAAGCCTTGAAATGTCTTAAAACAAATTTAAGTTATAAGATGCTATATAAATAAAGATAAAGTCTTCATAAAATGTTTTTAAACTTTAAGATATGTTTTATGAAATTCATAATAAATGATTTTAGTAATGATAAGAAATACTATATATGATAGTGAATGCGAATTTAAAAAGAAATTGGTGTACTTAAGAAGCTAGTGAAGTAAAGAATGTATATTGTACGTAGGTTATTTTATTCGAATGATAGCTCTTGATTTACGATTCGAGTACATGATTTCGATGTGATTTACCCCGATCCGACAAGGATTTTTCACTCGATTCTTAATGGCGAGTACTTGATATAGATTCTTGATATAATTCTAAAATTTTATATCATAGTATATGACTACGTAAAGTGAATGGAGGTGTATAATCTGGAAACTTGATCGGAGTCTGCACTAAAGAGGTTGGGTGATCTACACTAGTTTGAAAGTGGAATCTATGTGCTCGAGCAAATGATCAGAATTGAGATTACGTATGAATGATATATGTACATCGTAGGCTTTAGTACAATTGTGTACTATGTTTAGTTGGCTTGTAGAGAGTTTTGGGAATGATTCTTCGAATTGTTCTGGGTAGCATGAATAATCATCTAACTAATAACCTAAAGCCATTGAGCGTAAGGCACGCTTAGTAAATTATTTTTCGCCTTTGAGCGATGATAGGGTTTTTGGACCTGAGCAAACCTTAAACTTTTTTTCCTAGTAATTTTGAATACTGTTAAGTATGGGTATGTGCTTTTTTCTTTTGTTAGTTGATTGTGTCGGAATTCCGAGGATGAAATGTTCTAATAGGAGAGAATGTAACGACCAGAATTTCTAAACGCAATGTATTTAAATATCTGAATATCTAAATTTAGATTAAATGTGCTCAAATGGATTTTATAACCTTAACAAATTCTTTTTTAATAAATAAATAATACTAGGGAACTTGTTTTTAAAATGTGTTTAAAAAAATATATGCTATGAAGAAATATCGATAAAGTGATCGAAAAACATTTGATCGATAAGTGGCTTCTTACTCGATATAAGTTATTAGAATTCTTTTTGACTTATGTAAGAAATATATGAACATATTTATAAGCCTAAAATATCCTTAGTTCATAAGCTAAATTAATTAATCCTAAGTATTTTAAGAATTCAATTAATTAAGGAAGGGGGTAAGAAAAGGGCATTTTAGGGATTAAGAAATGAGGCATCATATGTTAGGAGAGAATGCACATGAGAATGAGATGTAATAGCCTGCTATTGGAAGTTTAAGAGGCGGCGTTCGCTTTCAAACCTCATTTAAACACTCCATTCACTTCATTGAGCCATTTGCAAAATTTGTGAAATAAAAGCTATTTCTTCATCTCCTTCCTCTTTTAAACTTTCCTAAGGTTAAAGTAACTCAAACACACTCAAAAACCCATCAAACTTCACCGAACTCATGGCTAGGGCCTAATGCAACATGGCAAGCTTGAATATGAAACCAAAGAGGGGAGGCCGTGAGCTAAAGAGAGGGAGGAGCACGTGGTCATGAGCATGGGGAAGGAAATCAAGGAGGTCGTAAGCATTTGGAGGAAAGAGAAGGTGTTTGCTTGCTTTTGGGTGATGATAGGAAGCATGCATGTGTTATATAAGGTTTTTGCATAGAGTTAGCAATGAGTTTGGTGAGTTAACTCACCATTTAATAAATATAGGTAGTAATATATGCTTATTTTTTATTATAGTGCGCACGATTGATTTTATATTGCTTGATTTGTTGTAATTCTTACTTTGGAAAGAAAGCAACATATGAAAATAATGATTGAGGACATGTATGACTTGGTGTGACTTGTATCATGTCTTGAAATAAAACACATAAAGATTAGTAGGGAATGGACTGGAAAACAGAAGTGGTTTCATAGCGATAGTCGCTATAAACGCGCTTTAAAATACATTACTTTGTTGATTTTCTATGGATTTTTATAGAGAGATCCTTAGGGATTTATTTCCACAGTTGCAACGCATTATATGTATGTTAGTTACTGTAAAAACATTGGGTGCTTATAAGTTTGTTATCGTATCTAAAATCAATGAAACTCTCAAGTGTATAGAACTGGAATCTTCAGGACCTATTATAGCACTAATTCGCAACACCTTTGAAAAACCCGTAGTAACTCTAGACCACATTTTACAGTATTTCTAAAATGTCGTCTTTTCTATTTCAGACTTTAAAATATTTATAAATGACTTCAAACTTAACTATTTTACTTCAATCTTTTTGGTGATCTTTTCTAACATATATTAGAGTATTTTGAAAGTGGTTTGGGAATTTTATGTATTTTCAAGAATTAATTTTGAATTTTTAAAGTAAGTTGGTTATATATGTATGTAAGTATGTATGTATGTATGTATACGTATATAGGAAAACATCTCTTTCCAAGTTTTAAATAAATTATTAGCTAATAATCTACAAGTAATATTTTAAATAAATGCTTTTCACTATATTATAAGTATCATTAAGGATATATAAATAATATATTGTTTTTAGAAAATTAGTTAATTATTTATTTAAGTATTAAAAAACTTGTTTAATATAAAATCCTTTAAAAAAGGTTTAGAATTTTATTAGTTATATTATCTTATAAATAAATTAGTATACAAATAAATATATATAAAATTTTAACAAGGTTGTTAGTAAATATATGAGTTGGAAAAGTAAGTTAAGTCATTTATAAAGTAATAAAGGAAAATTGGATTTTAACACGTTAGCTAAAGAGAAGTAAATTAACTTGTTAAATTAATGCAGAGGTAAGTAATTATAATTAGGATTACGATTAGGATAATAATTAACATTAGAACTATAATTAGGATTTTAATCAAGAATATAATTAGATCTTCTAAAAGAAGGTTTTAATAATCTTTAATAATAGTTGTAATAGCAACGTGAACTACCAAAAATGCCCCTCTATATATTATAAAATCTTATTCACTTAAAATAAGATCTAATATCAAACTTCTTTTACAAATTCAAGCATCCGTAAAAGTAGGATTTTAATAATTAAACATGATTCATAAATTGCAAACGCTTCTAAAAATAGAATATAAAATTAAACTTCATTTATAAACTCATAACACTTCTTTACAAATATACAAATCTTAATAACACTTGAAAATAATCATTTTTTGACTCTTTAATAATAGTAGTAATAGCTTTGGTGTCACACGGTTTTGATATCAATATGAACTACCAAAAATGCCCCTCTATATATTATCAGATCTTAATAACTAAAAAGTAGGATCTAATATTAAACTTCTTTTACAAATTCGAACGACCATAAAACTAGGATCTAAAAGTTAAACCTGATTTACAAATTCAAAACGCTTCTAAAAATAGGATCTAAAATTAAACTTTATTTATAAATTCATAACACTTCTTTACAAATATACAAATTTTAATATCACTTGAAAAAATAATTTTTTGTTTGGCAAATTCAAACAATATAATTTATAAGGAAAATAATTCACGCGCGAAGCGCATGCCCTGACACTCGTAATTATAAATGAGATTTGTTGGGTTATTTTGATAACGTTTGAGTAACACTTATGTTAAACCCATATAAATGTAATCGGATCTTTAAAAGAGAGTTTACATATAATGTTAAAAGCATGGAATGTTTTGGGTTTATAATAACAATGCTTGAGTAACATTTGTTATTAACTTCTTTCATTATATTTTAAGGTAAAATCTTGTTAACGATTTATGGATATACTTATACTATTGAGATAAGTATAGAAATAATTTATTTAATTATTGAAAAGAGTTCAATGAATAAAGAATCATATAATACTTATATATCTCTTTTGTATAGATATTTTAAATATATATTGTTTAATTAATAAAGGAGTATTAATTAATGAAAAAAGCTTTAATTGATTAGTAGTTTAATCGATTAGTAGTTTAATTAATTAGGAGTTTTAATAAATTAGGAATTTAGTTAATTACGAATAAAAATTAACAGGGAAAGCTTTAATAAGTAAAGAAGTTTTATTGAGTAAAAGGAGTTTTACTAATAAAATGGGTTTTTAATTAATGAAGGATAAATTAATTAAAAAGGAATTAAAAGTCGTTTAGGTGACTTGATCGTGCTTTGTATGGATTGATGGTGCTTGTATGTTTACCTGCTTATGGAAAGTATACGGGACTTAGTTTTTTTTATTCGATCATTATCATTATATTGAACTTGACCAAACTTTAACTTATGAAATATCTAGAAGGAACATGAGATGATGCTATATCTGACATGTAAACTTGTCTTGCCTTCTAGGACAAATGATAAGGAAATATGTCCAGATAGGAGATGATTTCCACCCTTATGTATTGTGTGTTTATTTTCGAAAGAATCGGAGTTGAGTTAACCAAAAATTCGTCAATTCGGTCTTAAAGAGACCGGGATCAGCAAGTGTTTTACTTATCGAAAACCACTTCAAGATTGAGATACGTGTTTTGTCTCTTGGAAGTGGATCCGTTCGATGTGTTGGAATCTATGTGGAGATTCAAGATCTGTTCAAGATGCTGAATCCATGTAGAGGTTCATGATCTGTTCAAGATGCTATAATCCATTTAGGGATTTGTGATATATTCGAGAGATGAAGACTCTTGTGAAAATGTCGAACGTAACCTCGACATCAGGAAAATGACTAAAGCCAGAGTAGGTTGTACAATCTCGATTTTAGCTAACCTAAGGGGGTATATCAACTCCATATCTAGAGTATGCTTTCAATATGTTGCGCGTAGGGAGTTGTTGATACTTGGTTCACAGTGTTCACGAAAGTATTCGGATGTTGTGCTAGTTGTGTTTTCCTTAGGGGATATTTTATCTAGAGATATAAGACGCTCAAAAGGTGATTTCTGATCCTTGTTATAAAAGATCAGTCGATAGTTTACTAGAGAGGTCTCTACGGAAAATCGATTATGCGAATATGCCTTAGCGGTTTTGTTTGTTTACCTATCAGTATGTTGCGGTGTGACAACTGTAAGCATCACATCTATGTTTATATTTATATTCTTCACTCTAGGTACTATTCTATTATATCGCGATATGTACCTATTAGATGGTTTGACTCTTTTGATGGGATAACCGCTATTGACAGTCTCACAAGGTGTTGTTATATGTTGTACAAATATTTCTTCAAATTCTCACACCAGACTTATGTCTTACCCATGGTTTTATTTTTTTCTTATTTCCTTGGGTGCTCTTGCGAGCAGTCTGAGAAAGGCAGGTTTTCGTTGATGTTCATTGAGCTCTTGAAGAGGAGCTGGATGTTTACGTACCATAGTATTCTTATTTCCGTTGCATTACTTTATGTATATATATCAGCAATTGTACGGACAGACTATTATAACTATTCGGGTTAATGATTGTGCTTTGATTAGTAACACTGAAATGCTATGTATATTAGAGTGGCTTTGTGTATTATCTTTTGATATTATATGTTATCATTCCACTGTGAGATTCTAATGTTTGTTCTTCTCTTCTTTTTCCTTTTTCTTTTCTTCTTTTATTTATCCTAACATTCTGTCGTCTGGCACTTGAGTGCTCGGCACACGAATACCATAGATGTATTAGTGTTGACATTCGAGGGTCGAAAATGTGCTCGACATAGAAAGGGAGATTGTAGAGGAAATTGATATGAATGTCATTTCCATATTAATAAATATAATGTTGTTAACTTTATTTTAAAAATCATAGCATAAATATAAATAAATTAAATAAATATATTAAATATGGTTTAATAGACATACAGTAATATTCATAATAATTCAAGTGAAGGTTTTGTGCAAATACTAATATGATTTCTAATTTTGAACCTTTGGTGCTCGATCATATATGATGATGATGCCATGTGGAAGATTTGAGAATGTGCCATATCGATGACCTAAAAGATTCACTCAATCATTGCCTTATGAACTTAGAACCATTGGATTTGAACCAAGTATGAGCTAAAAAAGCACCATTGTCCTAGTGGTTAGGTGATTCAAGTTTGATGCGAGAGGTCACAAGTTCAAAACTTATGTAGCATGATTCGAACGTTTATTGACATGTGATACGTTGTCCCAGTGATCCAGGATGACCAAGTGCTCTCCAGAGCCAAGGAAGCCAAGTGCGGAGGAAACCAATCAATCTAACTTAATTGCTAAAATCTATACGAGTTAATATAAGATGGATGGACTAATATAACCCAATACACTAAGATCTATAAATTTAAAGAATCTAACAATACCAACCCATGAGCTCATTTTCTCCAATTAGGAGATAATGTTGTTCGAATTGTGGTCGAGCACTTGAGTTGATTTGTTTGGTCAAAGGTATCAAAAATAATCCTCTAGTTGTGTTGATTTCACTAAAGTAAGTCTTGTAGTCAAACGCAAGATATGAATGATCAGAAGCATGTCAATCCGCATTCATTGTCGCTTATTTTAATGCTTTATTTGATTGCATTCGAAAGAAATAATCGATTGGTTAAGAACACGTATAACATTAGACATGTCAAATAATCAACTTCAACTAAAATACAATGTCCGGTAATTTTATTAAGAAATTAGTACTAAAGCATATGTTTATGTGGTGAAACATGATTGGTTTACACATCGCGATAGCAACATTAACAGGTTGAAATTTTCATTGAATACAATATTGGCATGAAAGTTCTCATTCTAGAATTTCACTAGCATCAACATACATATATTGGACAATTATTTACGACCAAGACACATTATGAAAGTGTGGTTTACAATGATTATAAATAAGAGACACAATCTGTAAATAAAGAAGAATTTGCTTGTTTTGCCACGATTTCTCACATAATTAGCTATAGGTTGCAATTTTAAAGACATTTCATATAGTTATCTCGATACTAGTAATAGATCAGGAGCTTGAAAATGTTGGTTATGCAAAAAGTATTCCTTACAAAGTAGTTTTTACTTTTCTCAACCACAACATATAAGCGAAGAAAGAGGCACTTTAGTTATGAATGATTGTTTTTCTTTCATACCGCAGGTCCCGTTGTAAGACGTTTACCTGGAGATTTTGTATTCATACTAATAGACGTTTAAAATAACCCGTGTTCAAAAAAAAAAAAAATAGTTTGTTTTTAAATTTTAAATGAAAATGAGATATAATAAGAGGAATTAAATAATACGCCGATATTCATATGTTATCTTATACCACTCTATACTTTGTTCGAGCATTGATATTTTGTACTTTTAGTTCATGTAATTTCTTAATTATTTCACTTAGATAAAACAACCAAGAAGTTTAATTGGCACCTTCGCTTAAATCATCCACACGATCACTTTATTAGTTTTCTTGCCAACATCCTCTTAGACGTCCAACAAGTTGGATGGTCATTCAACCATTTTAACAATCCTACTAATATATTAACTTAAGCTGTTCACATTTTCTACATTGACTACCGCATCGTGACCATCTTCATGTTTACTGCACTTTTGCACCTCCAAGTAGTAGCGGTAATAATAATAAAATATTACAAAGTTACATCCAATTAGATCAATGTTCCAACCATCCATTGATTTATGCTCTTTCGAGCATGAATTACAAATCAAGCACCGCTTTCTTTTATGCAACAAAAGCGCTTGCTCTCAAAACTCACAATGTAGTCTCGCTCTAAGATGACTAGCTTCTAAGTCAAAACACAAATAATACAGTTATTTATATCTGTTGGGTAAACAATATATTTAGTTACAACCAAACAAGACCGACGAAGTCGATTCTTCTTGATCGGTTATGTCCGGTTATTTATCCGAATTGGTTTGTAAAATGTTTTTATTTTAGTTATTGATTTATCCACATTAACCGAACTTATAAAGTTAGTAATGTTTAAAGACGTTTCAAGATTATTTTTTAGTCAAAGTAATCAGTGTATCCAGAATATAACATAACATTATCAATAAAAATCACAAACATGCCTAGCATCAATGTTTTATCGTAACTTTGTATTTTTTATCTGTGTAAAACATTTTGTTTAGTTCGATTCAATTGAAAATCAAACTAGCTGATATTTATTTGGTCTGCTTGGTTTAGTTCTCAAAATTCTCATTTTTATTTATTTTCTAAATTTTAACTTACAGCCCATCGAATAGACGAGGAGCGACTTCAGATGTATACGACAAAAGTTTGACCATTCTATTCTTCAATTTGAAAGCCCGGCCGACAATGGCCCACACGAGTGCGTTCCAAGCATTAGTTCGAAAGTTGTACTGTCGTGTAAAATCGAGTTTTATTAGGTATAGACTATTAGGCCCAGTTCAACATTTGGACATTCAAGGCCTTATCAAGTAAAGTAAAAACAATCAGGATTGCGCAAAAAATCAAAAATAATCATTGTCTGAACTGTAAACAGAAACCAGTCACCTGCCGATCAGCAATTGTCACGCCGCCGATAGCAAAGGTGTTTTTATCTATTTTATATGTTAATTTTTATTAAATTCTTAGATCTTGATAGGAGTAATCGTTCTTTAAAGTTGAAACTAAATGACGAAAATTTACCCTTTTAACTTGTATAAATTACTGACTAATTATTTGGTAATTTATGGTAGAATCCGTATAAATTACGAAAACACTGGCATTGGAAAGCCTTATTTTAACCAGTTGGTTATCCGAGACAACTTGCTAAATTGGATCTACTACCAAAGGATGACATTTGATAATTTGATGTTTTTGTTTTGAATCTAGCTCTGATAAGTGGGACTGGGAGAGTATAAGGGATTGATTGTAGAAGATAAGGTAAATACTATTTGAAAAGTAACTTTTGGTTCACAAATGGAATTTTGTACTGCGGAGTGTTTCTCGCTGCCATTAATTTTTTAATAAATATCAGTTTTTTATATAGGCTATTTATCACCAAATTCCAATTTTTCATTGTCTAAAAAACCGTGTGTGTTTGCTTTACAACGGCTACCATCCGCCGTGCAGTTGTCCAGCATCGTTACTCTCTGTTCATTAATGGTTTTTCAGGTACGGTGATAAACAACCGATGGTAATAGTAATAGATAGCATGTAAATAGATTATGTAAATAGAATAACGTATGTTATTTGAGTGCCTATTTGATAAAATAGAATAACGTATGGTAATAGTTAGCATGTAAATAGATTTTGTAAGGTGGCTAATAACTACGGGAGCCAAAAGATATTTTATGGATGCGAGTAGTAAAACACTTTTGTATTTACTATACAAGGTATAGCAAACAATGATTGAGAAGTCCTTACATGTATTGATTCAGTATCTTAATAGATATATATCGTTGAGATACATACAGTTGCAGTGTACAACTTGTCAGCTGAAGTAGGATGCAAAATGAGCAAAGCACATGATTATGTGTGAAATGTGACTTGTGTTATGTTTTCAATGCTCTTAAGAACACTCAGTTAGTTTTTGGAGAATTGTAGGATTAGCTTGAATCACAAATTTTGGACACATGCTTAAGGATAAAAGTTATCTGTAACAAGTTAATGCATTAGCATTTATTTATGTCTTTTATGTATATAGGGTAGTATTTACAACATATTTTTCCCTCCTCTTTTATATGCCTTGATCATTATGAATTTTGAACTCTTGCAAACTCACTCGCACTTATGTGCCCTGTAATCAACAACATGTTAGTAGTGGATGTGCAAAAATTATACTGAACTTTAACATGTTAGAGAAAGCTTGTCAATGCATGATTATGTCTCCAATTTTAATAGCTATCCTGATATGATAAAGACCATTTTGCTTATAAGACAGAGAGATCATTATCAGCTGTAAGAGTCAACCACTCTTCTGATTTGAATAATTTACTGAAGTCGTTGAATATCGTAGCAATTACTACCTACTTATGGGGCTTAGGTGACTAGTAAGTAAAATCCTTCTTCTTGAGCAGGTTGATCGAATTGAAGTTGATTAGGAGACTGGAATATTATAACTAGAAGAGACAAAAGGAGAGTAGAACAAGAAAATGGCAAGGGCAGGTGGTATCACAAATGCAGTCAACGTTGGAATTGCAGTCCAAGCCGATTGGGAGAATCGGGAGTTCATCTCCAACATTTCTCTCAATGTTCGACGCCTCTTTGAATTCCTCCTTCAATTTGGTACATTTTTTATTTGATGCTATTAGTACCTCTTATGTTGGTGTTATAGTTCGCATATCTGGTCATTTATATATAATAATGATAAAAACTGATCCTTTTATGTGCTATAATTGAGTTGGATATAAGTTTCTCTTCACTGTATCTACTCGAATTATGCTAGTTAATCCTACTGCAAGTAGGAAAAACAAAGCTAAATATCAAATGTCTAGTTTAATTATAAAACTTGATGGACAGTTTAAGCTGACTAATAGTTTAAGCATTAAACCCATTGGTTACAAAGCTTGTATATTGATCCAGTTCTATATTAAAGTAGTCTGAATTGCCGTGAGTTGTCTTCTAATTACAGCATATCTTTTCTAACAACTGCTGCCAAGTGATCAATGTCGTTCAAACTTTTTTTCACTATTTTTCAGTTGGAGTCTGTTGGACATTGGCCTGGTTTTGTGGTCTAAGTGCTTTGCAGAAGCAAATAATGTTCCATAATTTATTTAAGTACATAATGTCTAAAATCCATTATAAATCTATAGTGCTTGTCTCGGGTTACTGTTCAAGTACCCAATGAGCTTCTGTCAGGGTTTGATTTCCTGATCCATTATAGACCTGTATTGCGTTCACCCATATTTGAATGCATTGTTTTCCTTTGTTGATCAGAATTTCTTTGTAGAAGATAATTGTTTGGCTACTGCTGAAGCGCTGCTGTAATTAGCCGCACTTCTTTGATTTTGTCCTGACTGTATTAGTTCAATTCTAATTTACTTTGAAAATAAAGTAGTGCGTCCCAGGATATCATGACCTTATATTTTTCAACCATGACATGATAACACCAACAAAGCCATATAGATATTGCTGGTTTCATATTAGTACAGATATAAATTGAACTCTTGAATCACAGGATTGGGCATTGGCATAATACCAATATTTGAAACCTCATATTAACACCACTTTCTTTTCTTCTTCTTCTTCTTCTTCACACGTATTTATTGATGCGGATTTTGGATATGACCCATGTATAATGTAGCTGATGCCATTGTACTTGGTAATTTGGATTTAAGATAATGAAATTTCTCATTCATTTCTCAAATGCCATATTGGTTCTTGGTACGAGTCTACAGTATAAGAATGTTATAAAGTCATAACACAGTTATCATTCTTATATTCAGAAGCGACAACAAAGAGCAAGCTTGCAATACTGAATGAGAAGCTTGATGTCTTAGAACGTCGAGTTGAGGTACTTGAAGTCCAAGTGAGCTCTGCGTCGGCTAATCCTTCTGTTTTTTCCTAGAATGATGAATCAATAGTGTGAATGATGTCATGTTAAGGTTGTATTAAATGTAAAAAGAAGTGAATAGTATGATTTGGTTTTATGTATTTCTTGTCTACGAACTAAGAAGTTAATATTGATGGCATGATTCATGTAGTATTGCCATCCCAAACATTTCTTTGTCGTCCTATTTACTAATTAGGACTTTACGAGAACTGATCTGTGTATGTAATCTTGACTTTACGGGATTTATTGTATTTACTTTCTCTTGTGCATGACCAAATTATCTTTCTTGGCCCATACAGCCTCTTGGTATTTACTTGAACATGCATGTGGCGCGTTGAATTGTTATTCATTCAATTAATTTTAGTTGTACTAATAAATTTATTTGATTAGCAAATGAATTGTTGAGATAAAATCAGGGACATGAAGCATTGGTATTTTGGAGGAATGAGATATAACGTTGTTTTGGACTTTATTATCACGGCTTACCTTAACACGCTGACCTAGTGTTCGCTGGTTAATTGGTGACAAACACAGTTATTGTTTTTCCGCTTAAAAGGCAAAGCTATTTATATCATCTGTGAGTACGTATTCCCGAAAAGAACAGATGAATGATCAAAGTTAGAATTGAAAATTGGTTGGAATAAGTACAGAACGCTTCAAACAAAAATTATCTTATTAGGGTGTGTGAGTCAAGAGAAGCAAAAAATGGATTTAAATGCAATCTTAATATGTTTTATTTAACCTCCAATTCATTTTCTAAAATGTTTTGCTTGTAAATTCTGAGAAAGCATGCATCGATTTCACAACACGTACTTCAGATAATTCACAAGGCTATTGACCTTCAAGGCAAGGGCCGCATTTTCTAACCAACTACCATGCCCTAGGGGTTTTTGACCTTCAGACTTTATCCTCAAATTTCAGTCACAAGTTTTTATTTAATTAGTAATTAATGTGTCGAGACAACTACCATTTTGCAAGTGGTTAAGTGATTCGACTTTGGTATGAGAGATCACAGGTTCGAAACTTGCGGAGCGTGATTCGAACATTTATTTACATGCGATATGTTGTTTCGGTAGTTTGTTGTATATAAAGTACAATCTCAATATTTAAAATAATATATATAATGTGTTGAGAAAACAATATTTAAATACAAACTTGGAGCTGAAATTCAGAAGTTAAAAAAGTGGGATTTAAATAAAAGAGGTTGTGTGTTGTGGGCTTCAAATAAATAAGATAATGATAAGTTTAAAGATTTAATATTATGGTTTGAGAAGTAAATATATTTTGATGTTCTAACTTGAAACAATAATAATAACATTCATCCATCCATGTTTGTCATGTATCTTAATATTTAAGGAATTTTTAAAATTAACCATGGATTATTTTGTCAAACCAACTGTGGGTGGTTTTACCTTACTATAGCTTCGGATACTAAACCTCAAATCGAAAAGTGATGATTCATGGTTGAAGTAAGTTAATCAAGTTATATCACATAAATATTGACTTATAATACACCAAATCATATAAATATAGTGTGCCAAATCTCTTCCTTTATTGCACAAAGCAACGTTATATGTAGTGCATCAAATCATATGCGTGTTTAATTCTACCAAGTAACACTAAACATCAGATAAAAAAGCAAGTTAATCCAACTTTTATTATCAAGCATATAGCTTTGAATCAGTTGCCTATTTTAGGTGAATTACTTCTCTACGAATTAATTAGTTCATCAAAATATCCTAGAAATGTTCAAGAAATATGAATTGAAACTCACTCCAGCAAAATAATTCAGTAATTCCAGGGATAAGGACTGTAAATTACATTTTAAGTATATGAATTAACTACTTCAAGTTTCTTTTGTATATTAAATCTTATTTAACATATTTATTGGATTTATTTAGGAATTTAAATAAATATTTAATTCAAGTAAATTAATATTAATTTAACATTATAATGAGTACTAAAATTTACTCAATAATATAGCACACACAAACACACACGCACACTATACATACATATACAACATACATATACATATACAACATGCATATATATATATATGTATATACAAACATACACACACACATATATATATGCACACAAACATATGCATATACACGTGCATATCCATATCCATATACATATACGTATACATACATATACATGCATACATACATGTATGTATGTATGTACGCATACACACGTATACATATACATATGTGCGTGTGTATGCATGTATATAATAACATGCATTATATATGTGACGATCCGGAATTTTTGAGCATTTGAAAACGGAATATTTAATTGATTATAAATATTTAAATTTTAAATTTTAACTTGAATTCATATATCGCTATTTATTTGATAATTAAATTATTGAATTAAATAATTTGAAGTTGGGTAAAATGTTGAATCTGGAGTTTTATGCCTGTTAAAAATAATTTGAAGGCTTGTAAAATTTATATTGATAGTACTGAGGATAATAGAAGTTGTAAAATTGAATTTAATAGTGATTTGTTCAGTTTTAAAATATATCGTTTAAATTGAATTTAAAAATAGCCTTCCGAGGCACAGTCTCGGAATTTGACGAAACCAATTCCATTGGGTTCGTAATAGTGTTATATTATCGGATTTCAAATTTCGTATTGATCGGAATTGTTGTGTGAGTATACGATATATAAACGCACTAGAATCAATATCGAAAATTTAATACTTTAATTCGATTCAAAAAGCTATCTTCTCCATACGATCGAATTAGGACTCGAAATTTTTTCTATTGCGTTCGGAATATGGATATAACATTAGGAACGCCTAATGGCACGCCTCGATAGGAAATTAAAATTTTGAGTAACGATTACGGAATGCTTGAAAATTTAAATAATTTATGTATAGTTGACTGGTTAAGCAATTCACACCAGAGTTTTCTTCATCACTTCAAATCACTGTACACAAAACCTCATCCAACACACTAAAATGCTTGTGCATGCAAGGCGTCTCCATCACGCAACGTGCCCTTCCCTTTCAAAATCACATCTCCTCTTTTCCCCGCCTTAAGTTCAAAGACTCACGAAAAAAAAATTCAGAAAAAAAAGAGGGGAATGGCGTCCCCTTCCAAATCTTTTCGTTCGAACCAAATTTTTCTTTTCAAAATCTAATCTCGTTTCCCTTCTTAAATCCTCTGTCCTCATCCAAATTGGAAACAATAGAGATGGGGAGGGGGACGAATTCGATTCGTTTGGAAAACAAGTGTGGCCTTGTCCGGAGTTTTAGAAGGAGAGGCTCGAGGCGCGTTACGAGTGAGTGAAGGCGAGACGACATCGTGACTCGAACTCGCGATACTGGAAGGAGTTCTCGGGGCAGTGAAGCGAGGCGAATGGAGAGGAAGTCGTTGGGATAGAGATGTAGTAGCGAGATGTTTTCGATTCGGTGGTGGCAGTTGAGGATGGGTGTTGGAACCGGCCGCGATGGTAATAGAGATGGGTGTCGAGTTCGACCTCGTGTAGAAATGGAGCAGGAGCTCGATGCTATTGGGTTCTCTCGTTCGAATAGGTAACCAATTGTCATCACTTAGGTTTAAGGGTTACTTAAGTTGAAATCTGGTAATGAATTCGTTGGTGCATAGCTCCATCTATCAAAATGTTCTTCACATTTAAGTAAATTACTGTCTGTGTTATATAAAAAAAAATTGTATACACATTCATAGTTTGAATTTGTAAATTTACTGATAATTTTTATATATCACGTATCAGGAATTAGCAATAAGATATAACACAATTTTGTTTTAAAATCATTCAGATATATATATATATATATATATATATATATATATTAAGTAGAAGGTATTATTTCACTTATCAGATACTAACTGAGATTAGTATACATATATTGATATCTTAAATATAAATTTAATAATATTTTAATTTAATGATAAGTTAGTTTAAACTTTTAAATTAAACTGTTTATCAAAATTAAATAGTAAGGTAAAATTTGGAATTTTATTAACCCAATAGATGTAAATTTAAAAATGAGAATATTATTTAAAATCAAGTGTATAAATTATTATCTCAAGGGGTACCAAAGGTATTTATTCCAAATATAAATTAGGTTAGTTTGACTATTATTTAAAACTAGTTAATTAAAATTTATTAAATGGCAAAAAAATTATTGGATTATTTCAAATATTAATAAACTGTAAATGTTTATAAAGGTCAAAAATCGTGGGAGGCAAGCCGGATTGGAAAAAGGATTGCAAAACAAAAATCAAAGGTGAGTTAATCTCACTCATCTGGTTGGATTTAAATTTAAATGGTTAAATTTAAATAATTGATTGATTGAATTGACTATATTATATATAGTAATATAGTATATATGTTGGAATGATTGATTTCCCGCATTTTACAGCAGATGAGACCCTATGCGCCGCATAATAGCAAATGATATTATATTTAATCATATATACCGCGATATTCCACCTCGAAGTGGAATTGGTATTTTATGTTGTGCTAACGTCTGTGGATGCAGGGAAACAGGTTGGAGGGATCCAACTGGATTCCTCAACATTTATTTAAATTATTTAATATTCTCTGTTGTGATTATTTTGATATTCTATAATGGATTATATTGGAATATCAGATGCTATGGTTTGCTTGCATATATTTCGGTACACTAAGTTATCAAAATATATAAATTGGATTTTTGGAAAGACAATAAAAGAGTGGAGTTTTAAGTAAAATAATTATAGCGATTTTGAATAAATTAAGAATGAATTGAAAAGAAATGGAAGTGATATTAAGATGCTAATAAATAATTTCGAGTATGAAAAAAAAAGGATTTTGAATAAACAGAAATTAATGAATTGTAAACTTAAGCGATATCATTTAAAGGAATAAAGAATTATTTTAAAAGTCAAGGTTTAAATTTATTTAAAAGGATAACAAAGGAATTTTTGGAAATCTAAAATTGGTATTTTTTAGTTAAAAGGTTTTAAAACATAAGTAAGAAATAAAAAATTGAAGTTAATGGGTTTTGGAATAAATTGAGTAAGCAAAGACATTTATTTCAAAATGAAGTAAATCGGGAATTAACTTGGAAATTGTTATAAGTGTTTTGGAATCGAAATTTTAAAGGAAGTTGAGTATATAAAACTTATAAACTTGGTTTATAAAGGTAAAACAATATATCAGTAGATGTTTGGAAGAATAGATTCACGATGGAATTTATTAAGGAATGGGTGAATTTGTTTAAGAATAAATAGTGATTTATTTTTAAAGGATGCGAAGAGAAGTATATTTCCCTGGATAGCCAAGTACTTTTTCAAAGTAAAATTTTAAATATAAGATAAAAGTTTTAATGTTGTTTTAAAAGCATGTTTTATAAAATTTATTATTTCCGAATGTTTAAATTCTAAAGTAAGTATTTTTCAAATCTATTATCGTAATAATTATTTAAAGGTGACTTAGTATTTTGTCTTAAAGGAGAAATCTAGTTATATTTTATGAAATAACCTTATTTTAAATATTCCTAAAGTATATTTTTTTTAGTTAAGTTTTAAAGTAGTTTTCTAAATTTAAATGATAAAGCACATTTTACAATAAAGTGTTTTTAAATTATTGAAAAAATCTAAAGTTTGGTGCTTGGTGATTTCAGTGGAAATAGAAAATATTTGGGAAATTTATTCTGAAAAAGGAAGGTAGTTTGAAACTATTTTCAAAAGGGTTTGAAAAGTGGAAATATATCTTGCAAAGATATTTTGAGATAAATAAATAATTTGGGAAATTATTTATTATTTGATGGTTGTTGTGAATATTAATTGATAGTTAAATCACCGACTATCAATATTGGCCAATGCGCTGATCGTTTCGAAGAGACCGGGATCGGGATTTATTTCTCGAAAACCACTTCGATCCAGTTTGTACGTTTTCATGGAAAACGAGTTTGGATTCGAAGATGGAGCAGTGAAGTGCAAGGGCTAGTCGCTACTAATCCTGATGATATTTCCAAAATGGATGTAGTAGGAATAGTGCCTCCGGTTCCGTTCGAACCCGGGACGGACTTGTATGGATGAATGCTTTCGGAACATCGTCAGGTGGACGATGGGCATTCTAAGGGATATGTTCTAAAAGGTAACGCTTGGCCTCAAGCCTCATCAACCGGGAGTGACTAAAAATCTGGGGTTATGCAGTAAGGCTTGGTGGGCAGCACCCATTTTCGGGTAAGGTCATCTCTATCTAGATGTCCCTTTTTATTTCGGCTTAGGGGTGCGGTTGCTGATCCTAACCGTGGGGTGATCTTACTCGGGATTATCCAGCAAGGGATAGTCCGGGTCTTGTGTTGCAGGGGGTCGGGAGTGATCCTCGGTACTGTGATCTAGACCACGTCCTGTGACAGGTGGTACCCCAGTGCCTAGTCATTAGTTGGAAATTCATTCTCCATACGCGCCTTGTACGAGTTTTATTTGTATTACCCACTTTGTGGCTAGTAGCTGGAATTTAATCATGTAACAATTTCGGCTATTTTAATAAGTATTTGTATATAGACACTACTATAATATCAGAGGATTTTAATAAAAAATGTTTTAGCTATCGTAAGGTAAAAACCCGACATGTTTATTTGTGGCGTGGTCTTACGAGATGCTTTTGTTTTCAAAAGAATTTTTGTAACTTTAATAATCAATTTGAGTGCGGTTTTCTCACGCTAGTTTTCCAGACTGACTCGGGTGTTATTTAACTATAATGCTCGGGGCAGACCGAGTATTATAGAATACAGGAAATGTTGCTGTGGAGCTCAGGGGATGAGCTGGATGGTGATACGTACTTCTGTATTTGATTATTATTCCATTGTGTATCCAGTTATATGTTGTTGATGTGGAACTATGATGATGTACTCTAATGATGTACTCTGATGATGTATGTATAAACAGATATAGTATTTGTTTTTGTGTAAAGATCTGTTATTATCTATTATATTTTATTCCGCTACGATGGTTAGATTCTGATGTTGTTTTTTATTTTCTTCTTCTACCTCTTCTTCTTTAACCCAAATGGTTCATTTTATGTACATCTTGAGTTGATTAATGGAGAATAGTGTTGACTAAATGGTTATGGATTTGCGGGTCGTTACAGTTGGTATTAGAGCTTAGGTTGGTGATAACCTTGGCTCTGGTGGGAATTACTCATAGAATAGAGTCCGTAGTACTCTAGAATGAGTTTGAGTGTATTAATAGATATGAGCGTGTATTTGTTAGTGAATATAAGATTATTTTATATTGTGTTGATTTATCGGTTGAGTGTTTATGGATTCTGTTCGATGTGTGGGACGTCATGTCATCGATAGGGATTTCTAAATTCTTAAACAAGATAAACTGACACGGTATTGTTTTAAATAGGGTAAATGAAATAATTTTACCCAAATTATTTTCATATATAAAAGGAATAATTTTTCGTAAATTGTTATAGTTATATATGGATGCTTGGTTGTTAGAAAGTGATAATATTAAATTATTATCATTGTTATATGAGAATTGAATAAGAAATTGAAATAACAACCAAAGATTAAGGAATAAATTAATAAAATAAATGGAATTTGTAAATGTGAAACTAAGAAACCAATTTGTATGCAAATGAAATTTGTAAATATAACTAAATGTGAATTATATGTGATTAATAATTAAAATAAGATAAAATTGCAATGTAATGTTTGAATATAAATTAAAGGATTTGGAATTTGAAAATTTGGAAATTTAAATTCCTTTGAATTTGAAAATGATTCTCAAAAAGTTGGAAAAATAGTATATGTTTGAGAAATATTTTGAATTGGATTTAAAATCTGGTGTGACTTGAGATTAAGTATATTTGAAATGTATTAAAGAGATAAAAGCATTGAACTCTTTTTAGTCGCTGGAAAATAATTCCGATGATGATCCCGACATCATCGGTGTTCATTTTCGAGTTTCCAAGAGGGAGATTGCTACCTGGATATTTTGGATTGATGTTTGTTTGCGGAATTGGGCTTGATTTTTTGAAAATGAAAAAGAATAGTTTGATTTAGATATTATACTTTCAAAATTGAATTGAATTAAAATTCAGCGAGTTATAGAGAATACAAAATAGAATTGAAGTCTTGTTCAAATGAAATTAAAAGAATGATAAGAAGTTAGATTAACTGGAAACGAGTTAAATAAAACTTTAAACTGGAATAAATAAATTCCGACGGCTTATAAAAGTTCACTACAACAAAAAGTGTCTTTTATAGCGGCATATAGCCGCTATTAATCACAACCATAGCGGTTTGATAAGCGCTGTATATCGACATGTTATAAAAAACTGTTGAATATTTATAACACAAAATATGCCGCTATGGTTGAGCTTAGTTTTATAACGCAAATTCGCCACTATGGTATGTTAATTCAATAGCTCATTATAGCCGCTATAATATAGCTAAATCTCAACGGAACTGGAAATCTTTATAACACCATTTTGCCGCTATGAAATATTTAGTCAATAGCGGTCATTCCGCGCTATTAAATCAACATGTTATACTATTGATAAATTCTTTTACAGCTCATATATGCCGCTATAAAAATCGTAGATACACTTTTCAAGAGCTATGCCTGTATATTACATTTTAATAATAGCAATCAAACTAAATCTTCATAAACGAATAAAGATTATAATGAACAAATATAACACAAGAGCATGCTCAGAAAGAAATGTGATATATTTTTCATTACAGTGTACAAACATTAAAGCAAGTGCATAACCATTGAATAAAACATAAGCCTGCAGCCAAGTTTACACAGAGAAACAGAAAAACATTTACCAGCACACTTGAAACTACAACTGCTGGTGTAAGATCAGCATCGCAGCAGAGAGGGGGAAAACATTTACCAACACACTTGAAACTACAACTACTTCTTCATCACATTACAACTCCTCCACTCTTACAGCAACCATCAATCTGCCATAACCTTCATCACAATCTTCTACTACAACTCACTTCATCCTCTACTTGAACAACAACAACACCGCCTTCTTCATATAGACAGCATCACTTAAAACAGCTCCTCCTGAAAGTTCACCCACTGCAACTACACTAATTCCTCCCTTACCATTACTACTGCCTTATCTACTTTCACCTTGCAAACTCCTCAAATCATCCCAAAACAATACACCACTTCACTGCCCAAACTCCACACCGTACTCCATTAACATTCCTCGACCACTTCCCACTTCAACCAAATCGCAGCCTCCACCTCATACATCCATCATCACTCCAACCCACTTCTTTCCGTCCATCCATACACTTAACTGCCACTGCAATACTCCTATTCCCATCCATCTCTAATAACCACACAGCACTCTACAGAACTCGAACCTGCCACCATCAACATACACTACCATTCACTTGCACATATACAATTTTCCTCCACTACAACCAACCTCCACCTACCTTCACCTCCCACTGCCATTTCAATCAATACAACCTCCCTCTGCTCATTCCACTAACCCACCTTGAGTCTTCTATATACTTCATGAAACCCTGCTTCTTTACCTAAGCAACATCGAGCCCCTGACCAAAAACAATAGCATTCCAAATCGCGACTTCAAAAACTGGAACCTCTATAATCCTCAACCAAACTCGAACCAACATCTAATCACACTAAGTTTGATCGGTGGATTTCAGATATTCTCATGTATCTGTATTTAAAATCAATAAATAAAATTTGATGTTATTTTCATATGAATGTGTACAAAACTGAACTTGTGAAACTCATAAATACCTTTCATAATATATTAACGGGTATTAATACATATCATAAAGCGAAACGACAATATAATTATCAATTGGGAACAATGATCAAACAAAAAAGAAACTACGATGTTGTACTGAACAATGGTATAATACAATGTGCAAAAGACAATGACTAGAAAATTAACCTTGAAACATTAAATATGCATAAAGAGAAATATTGGGTTAATAAATGTTTAATCATGCAAAACAAATTTTACACAAAGTTCAGTATATGAAATCAATTAGCAAAATTATGGATAAACAATCCAGTATTGTGAATTGATTTCCGTGAGAGTTGCCAAAAACTGCTTGAACTGATAATCCCAGCCTGAAAAATAATCAGCTAAAACATTGAATGACAGAACTGTAGAAGTTAGCAATTTTAGAATTGACTCTAATTTGAAGGACTTTTTTCATAAAAATAAAAAAAAAAGATGGACCGGCGAGCTATTAGAAACACTTTGTTCATCGCACATGTAAACACTTTGTCCATTAGCAAGCTCTTTATAAAATTTTCCACAACAGCTGACTTAATTAAATTGAATCAATAAATAGATACTTTCTATGAAAACGAAAAAGTATATGACATCAAGATCAAAATTATGTTCACCAGCTGGACAGTATATGTCAGTGTTTCACTGCAATACGGTTGGACACTTGGATTGTATAGAATAACAATATTAATATCATTCGCTGGTATAGGGAGAAAGCTTAATATAATGCTTAAGAAAATTTATTTCCTATGGTTTATAATTAAAACTTTATTGAAAAAACTTGCTGTAAGTTTTCATATCATAAGCAATGCAATTTTGTAATTCGTCCAAGATTATTCACTATGTTCCATCTATCTGCTAGCGTGAAATTCCACTAGTATGATTGACATTTGAAAACAAACTAACTTGCCAACTGATTCCAACAATTATAATATTCAAGGGTCATTTGATTGCAAAATAAACAAATTGATCATAAACTAATTATTGGAAATTGTTTCAAATGTAAAGGTCAGGAGCAAATACCTGCTTGTGGATCCAGGAGAATCGGGTCCATCACCAGCTTTAGCCACGATGATGAATTTGTATGATATATTTCTTCCTAAAAGGTTACTGTTGGTAGTAGGGTTTGATCTTTCATTTCTTGTGGTAGATTGTCTTTGCTTGTGATCATTAAGAAAATAAACAAGTTAGGTGGGTCAATATCTATACGTATATAAATTCACAAAAAAATGAATCCAAGGCAAGGTTGGGAAGATGTTATGTAAAAGGAACATGCTTACATTGAAGCTTTATTAACATTTATAATAGTACAATGCATTCTACTCTGACCCCTCATAGCATCAATCACATAATTGATAATGCAAGATATTGTTTTTATATTTCATTATCAAGATAATGCTTATATATTTAAAAGGTTAAGAAAGGTGATCTTACCCTGGAGGTGAACCTGATGCAATCAAATATTGAGCTAGAGGACAAATAAAACCACGTACAGTACCGTGCACCTACCATTGAATTGAGATATTAGGAATAACTATGAAAATAATGGCTGGCAATAAACGAAATAACTAACTAGACGTAGATATAAGAAAGAATTAAAGGTATTTTGAACTAGAAAAAATATTATATAACTGCCTCTGCCTACTACTTCAATTCACTAGCTCATATCATTCACCTCCCCAGACCATCATTTCAACCAAAACAGCAGCTACAGATCCTCCATCAACCACCACAACATCAAATCACAGTAACCAGAGTCATACTTCCAGTCACATTATCACCCATCTCCACTGTTACTGCATATATTCATTTCACCATTAATATCACCAGACAATAACATACCTGAGCCTCAACAAGTTACAGTGCAACTGCAAACTTGCTCCTTCTCTTTTCATTCACTCTACTCCACCAACTGACATCAACTCCACATACATTTGCACCACCGACCGGAGCCATATTACTTCCCCTAACCATCAAACTATCATCTTTTCACTGAACTGCAGCTTCACCATCTAACATCAAACCCCTCCCCTGCACCTTCCACCTGCAATCTACCACTTATACACCACAACTTCAAAGCTCCTGCCTCACCTTACTGCAGCAAAACCATCTACCCCCCTATCATCACCCCAGTGCAACAGCCACAAGCATATTTTCAACTTGCCAAGCTACTGCGCATTCATCCATCATCACATAGCCATACTTCTGCCACACTTCAGTACTTATTATCACAACTGACTGACAATACTTCATCCACTTCCAACCACTGTTCACAGCCATTCGACAACTATCATTATACCACCATCATCAAACATCGCCACTCCCACCTTGAATTAATCTTGCTGCCACTGTTCCACTCGATACAAACAGCCCTACCATAAACTTCGACCAACAATCAACTGCACTAACCCCATTCAACTTCACATATAAACTACTGTTGTCCACCCACTTGATCACCCAAAGCAAACTTCATCCATATACCACCACTATCAATTACCGGTCGCCACTGCTTTCAACTCCACACCCTTTTGCCCCTTCAACATTGCTTCATTCAATAACTTCCAACAGCAACAACAACTACAAACAGTCTTCAACCCATCACCACTGTGCATTAACCCACCATTTCCAACATCCCACAATCCCAAAGTACCACCACTGCTCAAACCACTTAGCCCCTCTCCTCTACGCATATTCCTCTACCTATACTGTTCTTCCATCTCCACTCATCATCTTCACCACAACATCCCCTGACCATCCACTTCATTCCTAATTGCAGTCTGTCTGCTGCCATACTCACCAAAACAAATTTCACAACCGCACAAACAGTGCACAATAGCCTACCCACAGCAAAGTCCTCTAATCAACCACTATACTCCTCTTCACATAACCACTCACCACTATCACAATCCAGATCATCACCACGCATACATTCCTTTTCAACTGAACATTTCTCACCACAATCAAAACCCCCTTCTACAGCCTTGTCGCCTTCAAATCACCCTGCATACCAAAGATAAACTGCCACCATCACTGAATTCAACCAAAAAAAAACTGCCATTACCTCTTGAATATAACCTGCCACCTACACGCCTTCTCCTGCGACCTGAAGTCTTCAACTGCAAGAGCCACTTCGCCAATTCGCTCACTGTCAAATTGTCGAATACTACGACCCTCATCAAATCGGAAACAAATCACTGGTCATCATTCGACATCGCCTCCCTTGACCAAACATCAATCGAGCTTCGACAGTAAGAACTACAACCAAGTATACACCTTTCTTTGCCAAATCGAACAGCTATCGAACACAACCGCCATCCACCTCAAATTCAAACTGCATGCACCCAATCTCCAAATCAACTTCAATAAGCACGAACACGAACCCAAACCGCGACAAGCAACAATCAAATCCCTGAATTGCTAATTTGATTCGAATCGCCCTCAACTTGCTTACTTGTTTAAATGATGATTTTAGTCTGGGATTTTTATTAGTTGAATTTGGATTAACTCCGAACCAGAAAAAAGTGTCGATTTGTGAAATTGAACAGAAGAAAAGGCAGATATAAGAAAGTGAAAATAACTTTAGAGGTGGTCAAGAACCCTAAAATGAGAACGATACGTTTAAATACGAGAATGAAATGTTAGGTCTAAGCGTCCTCGGAGGCTGCCATTTCAAAGCGTGCAAATATGGACGACTACTGGGATTTGCCAATTTTGTGTTTGAGGACAGGAAATTGTTTTAGAAAGAGGGAAGAGGGAAGAATAGAAGAGGGGGAAAATTGAGGAGGGAAGAGAAAAATAATTGGACAAGGAGGCGGCAAAAGAAACATTTGGGGATAGAAAGCGTTACCTAGTAAAGGCAGGCCGTAAATAAAAAAATTAGAATAAACAATAACACAATGAAACAATGCGTTATTACTTGGCGTTATAAAAGGCAATTTTTCTTGTAGTGGTTGGAATTTATGAAAAGAATATAGGTGTGTCTTATAAAGATTGAAAAGTGAATATAGTAAGCCAAAATAAAAGAAAGTATGGGAATATAAGTGTATGCCTTATAAGAGAGAAAAAGAGAGAAATAAAGGCCAAAATAGAATTGTTTGACATTTTGGTGGACAAAAATGAAAAATTAGTGTTGGACTAAATAAAACAAAGTTTGAGATTAAAATTTATAAGTAACTGAATGATTTATATGGTATGCAACTAAAATGAAATTTGAATATTGGATAATGTTTGATTTAAAATTGTGTAAAATAAAGAGCAGAATTAGTTCAAATGGATTAAAAATAATCAATGTTTGGAAATAAAGTTTATTCTTGGTTGAAAATGAATTTGTGAATGAATAAATGAATTTATAATTGTAAGCAAATGATCTGAAATTGGATATTGGAATGATATTAAATGGAATTAAGTCCTTGCTTAACAAAATTCAAAGGAATGGTATGTAGCTAGATTTAACTGGAGTTAAGCTAAATAAATTTGAATTGAAATGAATTCAGTTGAGTTATAGATAATATTAAATGGAAAATGGAATAAAATTCTTACTTAAATAAATAAATGTAAACCAAGTAAGTATTGAATTGGATTAAAATAGATTTGGTGTGAGTTGTAAACAAATCCAACTCAAGCATAAATTGAATGACCTTATTACTAATAAATTCAATAATGAATTGTTAATGTGAATTAAAATTTAAGAATGGATAAAAGAATAAATTAGTAAAATGGTTGGAGATTTGATCAAAGGGAAATCAACTTAAAGATTTAAATGGAAGTTGGTTGAATAAAATAAACTTAAGTTATTGGGTGGAATAGTTTGAAGAAAATAAACAACTTAAGTAAATTGTGAGATGGTTATTTAATATATTGGTTGTCGAGTTTAATAAAATGGTTTGGAATCAAACTTTTTGGACATGGAAGAAAATGCAATGAAAGATGTGAATAAATTAAAATGGGACGAAATCAAGTGTAAATTGAGTTGGAATCAATTTAAATGGTTAAAAAGCTTAAGTAATTATTTATTCACATTAATATTGTTGAATTGCATAAGAAAATGGATCGTTCGATGCAAACGGGATTAGATAAAATTCTATGAGTGATTAGAAGTGAAATAGGAAGATTTTGAAATCATAGGGGATGAATATAGGTTATCTTGCTTAGAATCAATTAAATATAAGCAAGTAAGTTGTAAATTACTTAAACTGAATGAAATGGTTTGAGAATTGGTTGTAAGCAATTGTAATAAGTGTCGGAACCTTATATGTGCTTATGGAAATTATATAACGTGCATTATATGTGAAATTTATGTGATAACTATTGAAAGTAAGTGAAATGTTAATAAATTGCATATATTTAATACTTATATGTTTGAACTGAGTAAGTACAGGTACCGAGAAGCCGTTTGGCTGTATTTGATCGCGCAAATTGCTAAAATAATAAGCCACTTGCTTAAAATGCTAAATAAAGGTACGCCTACTCAATAGAAATAGGAAATATGAACTATTTTTGTTTTTCCGACCGGGTGGGTCGATGTATATATATTTATAACTCTTGTCAATTTACAAAAGCTCCTCCGTACAGTTTTGTTGGCATAAAACGATTTCAAATTGAAAATTGAAATATAATAGGGAATGAAACTAATTTAAAATAATGATATGAATCAGTATAAATGGAAGATAGAATTAAATATTCAGAGTTGAAGATAAATTGAATTCATAAGGAAATGAGAGGACCAATTTGAATAGAAGTAGATATAAACTAAAGTGGTGAAGTAAAAATAAATAAAGAAGCATATTGAATGCTCATACTAAACTTAAAAAAAAGGGAATGGTGAATTCTTAATTGGAAATTGATATTACAAATATATTCTAAGTTAATAATTGAATGAATAAATATTGACATTTTGTAAGGAAGTCAATAAAATGTTTTTGAATGTTGTGATTGGATATTATTTCTAAATAAGATATGCAGGTATTATAAAGGAAAAAGAAAATTTTGGTTTTGATTTCAGAAGATAAATTTGAATTGCTCGACAAAAAGGTATGTGTTTGAATTTCTGTATGAAATTTGATTGGGTTTTTGATCGAGTCACTTGGCTTTTCATTTTCTTTGGAATTTGGGAGCCCGTAGAGGCATTTTGTAGTTGTACCGAGCTAGCCGCGCAAAGGAGACGCTGCCGAAATTTTTCGAAAATTTAGGGAGTTAGAAAAATTTTGAGAAATTTTGAAAAGTTAATTTGGGTTTTAAATTGAAATTTTAAGGGTTGGGTATATGATATTGGTGAGAACCTAATGAAATAAGTTTGGAAAGTTAGGAATTGTGATAGGATGTTCTTAATAAAAAGATTGTTTTGGAAAGTTGATAAAAACTATTTGGTTTTGGAAAAAAGGTAAACGGGCATTGGACCATTCTTCCCAACTAGTAATTTCGGGGATGAAATTCTTTTAAGGGGGAGGAATGTGACGACCCGGAATTTTTGAGCATTTGAAAACGGAATATTTAATTGATTTTAAATATTTAAAAGTTTAATTGTTAACTTGAATTCAAATATCACTATTTATTTGATAATTAAATTATTGAATTAAATAATTTGAAGTTGGGTAAAATGTTGAATCTGAAGTTTTAAGCATGTTAAAAATAATTTGAAGGCTTGTAAAATTTATATTGATAGTACTGAGGATAATAGAAGTTGTAAAATTGAATTTAACAGTGGTTTGTTCGATTTTAAAATATATCATTTAAATTGAATTTAAAAATAGCCTTACGAGGCACAGTCTTGGAATTTGACGAAACCAGTTCCATTGGGTTCGTAATGGTGTTATATTATCGGACTTTTCAAATTTCGTATTGATCGGAGTTGTTGTGTGAGCGTCCGATATATAAATGCGCTAGAATTAATATCGAAAACTTAATATTTTAATTCGATTCAAAAAGCTATCTTCTCCATACGATCGAATTATGACTCAAAACTTTTTCCATTGCGTTCGGAATAGGGAATAACATTAGGAACGCATAGTGGCATGCCTCGATAGGAAATTAAAATTTTGAGTGACGATTTCGGAATGTTTGAAAATTTAAATAATTTATGTATAGTTGACTGGTTAAGCAATTCACATCAGAGTTTTCTTCAGCACTTCAAATCATTGTACACAAAACCATATCCAACACGCTAAAACGCTCGTGCACGCAAGGCGTCTCCATCACGCAATGTGCCCTTCCCTTTCAAAATCACATCTCCTCTTTTCACCGCCTTAAGTTCAAACTCATGAAAAAAAATATTCAGAAAAAAAAGAGGGGAATGGCATCCCCTTCTAAATCTTTTCGTTCGAACCAAATTTTTCCTTTCAAAATCTAATCGCGTTTCCCTTCTTAAATCCTCTGTCCTCATCCAAATTGTAAACAATAGAGATGGGGGGAACGAATTCGATTCGTTCGGAAAACAAGTGGCGGCCTTGTTTGGAGTTTTAGAAGGGGAGGCTCGAGGCGCGTTACGAGTGAATGGAGGTTAGACGACATCGCGATTCGAACTCGCGATACTGGAAGGAGTTCTCGAGGCAGTGAAGCAAGGCGAATGGAGAGGAAGTCGTTGGGATGGAGATGTAGTAGCGAGGTGTTTTCGATTTGGTGGTGGCAATTGAGGATGGGTGTTGGAGCCGGTCGTGATGGCAATAGAGATGGGTGTCGAGTTTGACCTCGTGTAGATCTGGAGCAGGAGCTCGATGTTATTGGGTTCTCTCGTTCGAATAGGTAACCAATTGTCATCACTTAGGTTTAAGGGTTACTTAAGTTGAAATCTGGTAATGAATTCGTTGGTGCATAGTTCCATCTATCAAAATGTTCTTCACAGTTAAGTAAATTACTGTCTGTGTTATATAAAAAAAAATTTGTACACACATTCATAGTTTAAATTTGTAAATTTACTGATAATTTTTATATATCACTTATCAGGAATTAGCAATAAGATATAACACAGTTTTGTTTCAAAATCATTCAGATATATATATATATATATATATATATTAAGCAGAAGGTATTATTTCACTTATCAGATACTAACTGAGATTAGTGTACATATATTGATATCTTAAATATAAATTTAATAACATTTTAATTTAGTGATAAGTTAGTTTAAACTTTTAAATTAAACTGTTTAACAAAATTAAATAGTAAGGTAAAATTTGGAATTTTATTAACCCAATAGATGTCAATTTAAAAATGAGAATCATTATCAACTATGATTTATTTCTTATTTAAAATCAAGTGTATAAATTATTATCTCAAGGGGTACCAAAGGTATTTATTCCAAATGTAAATTAGGTTAGTTTGACTACTATTCAAAACTAGCTAATCAAAATTTATTAAATGGTAAAAAATATTATTGGATTATTTCAAATATTAATAAACTGTAAATGTTTATAAAGGTCAAAAATCGTGGGAGGCAAGACGGATTGGAAAAAGGATTGCAAAACAAAAATCAAAGGTGAGTTAATCTCACTCATCTGGTTGGATTTAAATTTAAATGGTTAAATTTGAACAATTGATTGATTGAATTGATTTGATGTGCTATATTATATATAGTAATATAGTATATACCTTGGAATGATTGATTTCCCACATTTTATAGCGGATGAGACCCTATGCGCCGCATAATAGTGGATGATATCATATTTAATCCTACATACCGCGATATTCCACCTCAAAGTGGAATTGGTATTTTATGTTGTGTTAACGTCTGTGGATGCAGGGAAACAGGTTGGAGAGATCCAATTGGTTTCCTCAACATTTATTTAAATTATTTAATATTCTCTGTTGTGATTATTTTGATATTCTATGACGGATTATATTGGAATATCAGATGCTATGGTTTGCTTGAATATATTTCGGTGCACTAAGTTATCAAAATATATAAATTGGATTTTTGGAAAGACAATAAAAGAGTGGAGTTTTAAATAAAATAATTATAGCGAATTTGAATAAATTAAGAATGAAGTGAACAGAAATGGAAGTGATATTAAGATGCTAATAAATAATTTCGAGTATGGAAAAAAAAGGATTTTTAATAAACAGAAATTAATGAATTGTAAACTTAAGTGATATCATTTAAAGGAATAAAGAATTATTTTAAAAGCCAAGGTTTAAATTTATTTAAAAGGATAATAAAGGAATTTTTGGAAATCTAAAATTGGTATTTTTCAGTTAAAGGTTTTAAAACATAAGCAAGAAATAAAAATTTGAAGTTAATGGATTTTGGAATAAACTGAGTAAGCGAAGACATTTATTTCAAAATGAAGTAAATCGGGAATTAACTTGGAAATTGTTCTAAGTGTTTTGGAATCGAAATTTTAAAGGAAGTTGAGTATATAAAACTTATAAACTTGGTTTATAAAGGTAAAACAAAAACAATATATCAGTAGATGTTTGGAAGAATAGATTCACGAAGGAAATTTATTAAGGAAGGGGTGAATTTTTTTAAGAATAAATAGTGATTTATTTTTAAAGGATGCGAAGAGAAGTATATTTCCCTGAATAGCCAAGTACGTTTTCAAAGTAAAATTTTAAATATAAGATAAAAGTTTTAATGTTGTTTTAAAAGCATGTTTTAGAAAATTTATTATTTCTGAACGTTTAAATTCTAAAGTAAGTATTTTTCAAATCTATTATCGTAGTAATTATTTAAAGGTGACTTAGTATTTTGTTTCAAAGGAGAAATCTAGTTTATATTTTATGAAATAACCTTATTTGAAATATTCCTAAAGTATATTTTTTTAATTAAGTTTTAAAGTATTTTTCTAAATTTAAATGATAAAGCACATTTTACAATAAAGTGTTTTTAAACTATTGTAAAAATCTAAAGTTTGGTGCTTGGTGATTTCAGTGGAAATAGAAAATATTTGCGAAATTTTTTCTGAAAAAGGAAGGTAGTTTGAAATTGTTTTAAAAAGGGTTTGAAAAGTGGAAATATATCTTGTGAAGATATTTTGAGATAAATAAATAATTTGGGAAATTATTTATTGTTTGATGGTTGTTGTGAATATTAATTGATAGTTAAATCACCGACTATTAATATTGGCCAATGCGCTGATCGTTTCGAAGAGACCGGGATCGGGATTTATTTCTCGAAAACCACTTTGATCCGGTTGTACGTTTTCGTGGAAAACGAATTTGGCTTCAAAGATGGAGCAATGAAGTGCAAGGGCTAGTCGCTACTAATCCTGAGGATATTTTCAAAATGGATGTAGTAGGAATAGTGCCTTCGGTTCCGTTCGAACCCAAGACGGACTTGTATGGATAAATGCTTTCGGAACATCGTCAGGTGGACGATGGGCATTCTAAAGGATATGTTCTAAAAGGTAACGCTTGGCCTCAAGCCTCATCAATTGGGAATGACTGAAAATCTGGGGTTATGTAGCAAGGCTTGGTGGGCAGCACCCATTTTCGGGTCAGGTCATCCCAGTCTAGATATCCTTTTTATTTCGGCTTAGTGGTGTGGTTGCTGATCCCAACCGTGGGGTGATCTTACTCGATATTATCTAGTAAGGGATAGTCCGGGTCTTGTGTTGCAGGGGGTCGGGAATGATCCTCGGTACTGTGATCTAGAACACGTACTGTGACAGGTGGTACCCCAGTGCCTAGACATTAGTTGGAAATCCAGTCTCCCTACGCGCCTTGTACGAGTTTTGTTTATATTATCCACTTTGTGGCTAGTAGCTGGAATTTAATCATGTAAAAATTTCAGCTATTTTAATAAGTATTTGTATATAGACACTATTATAATATCTGAGGATTTTAATAAAAATTTTTTTTAGCTATCGTAAGGTAAAAACTCGAAATGTTTATTTGTGGCGTGGTCTTACGAGATGCTTTTGTTTTCAAAAGAATTTTTGAAACTTTAATAATCAATTTGAGTATGGTTTTCTCACGCTGGTTTTCCAGACTGACTCGGGTATTATTTAAATATAATGCTCGGGTCAGACCGAGTATTATAGAATACAGGAAATATTGCTGTGGAGCTCAGGGGACGAGCTGGATGGCGATACGTACTTCCATATTCGATTATTATTCCGTTGTATATCCAGTTGTATGTTATAAATGTGGAACTCTGATGATGTATGTATGAACAGATATAGTATTTGTTTTTGTGTATAGATCTGTTGTTACCTATTTTATTTTATTCCGTTGCGATGGTTAGATTCTGATGTTGTTTTCTATTTTCTTCTTCTACCTCTTCTTCTTTAACCCAAATGGTTCGTATTTCTGTACATCTTGAGTTGATTAATGGAGAATAGTGTTGACTCAAGGGGTACAGATTTGCGGGTCGTTACAATATATTTTGGAACTGGTGCATTGACAGTGAGGTAAAATGAGATAATTTCAAAAAAAAAAATCCTTAATTTACACTATATCTTATTTTTTATTTACATAGATAATTTATTTACAAAAAATAATATTTAGTGGTTCTTAATAAATGAGTTTGTTGTTTAAATTTTAATTTTAATTATATATATATATAATATTTTAGTTCAAAATTAATTTTAATTATTATGTTTAATTTATTAAATGTTCGCACTCATAATGCTAGCATTGTAAATATGATGAATAAATATTATAAACGAGCCTAGGGCATATAAATATATAAATGTCAAATGTGTGTAAACAACCATTAGGATCTGTGGTTATGATTAAGGGAATGATGTCAAGGGATAATGATATTGATATAAATGATACCACATGTACACATGCAAATAAACACACTCATGTACATACCAAACATAAAAATACTGTCCATTAAATAATGTAAATATTTGAATATTCTTTGTATTTTAATGTTATTAAACAAAAAATATACATCCATATGTATTTGGCTTTGAAAAAATCTTTTTTTGTTTGTTTTATATTGTATGTATTATATGTCAAGGACCACGAGCTCAGTGGTAAGATCTCTAGATAACAGTTTTAAAGGCTTTGGGTTGGATCCCCAAAACACCAAAAATGAATGCTCCGCTTGAATAATAAGTAACACTCCTATTATTAATAAAAAGGTATACTATAATATTATATATATGTCAAAATACATGCACACACAAAAACATACACACACACAAACACACACACATATATTTAATATATATGTGTGTGTATTATGATATAAAGTTTTGCTATAAAATTCAAAATTCAAATTATTGACTTGTCTAAACATTTACCAAAAATAAATAATTAAATTTCTTTATTAATTAAAGCCAAAGTTAAATATATGTGTATAATATATTTTTTTATAAATTTTAAAATCGCAAATCTATAATATATATACACACACTAAATTCAAAATAAAAAATGGTTTTTGTTTGTATATAAAATCAAGAAACTAAACATTTTTTATGTACATATGCATAATATATATATATATATATATATATATAACCGAAATTTAATTTACGTATATGCATATAAGCCATGAGAATTTTTTATTAAAATTGAATTAATTATATATACGTGTGCATATAATTATATCTATATATACACAGAAATTTAATTATTTGTAACGACCCCTAAATTTTAATTGTTTTATAACGTAATTAATTGAAATTTTGCTTGAAATTTAACAACAAAAATTCCATAATGGAAATTTTATATTTGCAATAGTCTATTTTAACATAGCAACTGCTAAATTTTTATTGTAAAATATGAAAGTTAGTTCTGTTGTGTAATTTTAAATTGTAAGTTTAAATTCAGTTAATTTGACGAAAATAATATATTTTCAAAATTTGAATCTTTTTCTATAATAAAAATGTTTATCATTTTCTGAGTGAGATGTCATATTTCGTTTTTTCAAATTTGGACTTCTCTAGCCCCGTTTATCTTATTTTCGATGAATTTGCAGCAGTTTAGCAGTGAAATATCAACATTTGATAGGATGATTGTATCTCTCATATCTATGTACCATGTTGCTCGTCTCGTCGTGCTGATCTCCACAATATATCCATTCCTGTATTTCGGCGTCCGATACTCGATGAGACACGTGAAACGGTTGACCATATCGGTAGCTGTATTGAGTCTTTTGGTGTACTTTGTCCATTCGTTTCCACCTTATACATCAATTTGCCATTTGTCTCTAGAATTCTTGCATTCAACAGCTATGACTTTTGCTTTTCCACTGGTTACAATATTTGTTAATTGGTTCATTTAATTTCTTGGTCCATTTGCTTCTTTTCCGTTCAACAAAAAAAAGTATAAGTTATCTTCATTTAGCTGTTCCTCCCATCATTACCTTTTCGCCTTGTCTTCATCTTCAACCACTTGCTCATGCCCGCATCAGCCAACCCATCTGCCTTCATTTCTTCGAATTTTTTTATAAATAAGTACGTGTATACACATGCACGCCTCTTCCATTGACAATCTTCGCCATTCCAAAAGTCGAAGCCATGCTACCCCTCACCCGCTAATCCATCCTCTCACCGCTTTGCCACATTTGCCACCACCCATGTCATTTCCTCCACGCAAAACCCTATCCGCCTTGTTTTCAGCAGCCATCGTCCTCTTGCTTCCAGAACTCTGCCACCATCACCCTTAGCATCTCTGACCTCTATCACACTGTTACCCGAGCCTATCACCTGACAGAGACACACATGCAGCCAACCCAACGCGCAAAAGCTTCACATTGACCAAGTCAGCCACCCACTGACCTACCTGCGACTATCCAATTCTTACGCCATCACCGCCATCTCCAACAACCTAGCAACCTCCTCCCCGATTTCCGCCTAACCCTTATTACTCACGTCACCTACCTATTGCCACCCACTCCCTGATCTGCTTCCACTCACTCCATCAACACATACGCAAGCTTCCGCTTGACCCAACTCCCTTACGGCTCGCCAAAACCTTTATTCACCTACAACCGAACCCTTGACTCCCAAACCTCACCAATCTCGCCCTTCCATCCACCGCTTCACACCACCCAGACCCCTTTCGAACTCTTCCACCCTACTGCCACCCGAGCACCAGCTCTCCTCCATCCTCCAACAGATCCACCGCATGATTCGACATCCCAACAACCATTGGTCGCATCCACCAAGAGCATCGTCACTCTTCCTTTGACGCAACTCAACCTATTACGTACTATAGGTCTGTGCTTTGCACACAGGCTGATTGTATTATTGCATGCGTTGATATTTTGCTTGAATGTAAACATGTAAATGGAAAGCAAGGGCATTTCTGTAATTTCAAAAGGACACCGAGTAAATTAGTTGAACGAATTTTCTTTATTAGTAGTAGAGATGTATATCAAGCTATATACATTTTGTACAAACCTGTTATATAATTCAAGCATATATATTTTGTTTTGGTTGTGCGTGAGGTTCAGTGTATATATATAGATAGCTTGTTAAAAATATATGTGTTTATAATATATAAGTCACAATATATTAGATTTTGAAAGAGTATTATAATATACTTATATTATGAAGTTTGACTGTTACTTTATACATGTCTATAAAAGTATATAAAGTGGTTTCAAATTTGCAATACATTTTATACAATATAATATAAGTTTGTTTTGTATTTGCAAAACGTGTATATGGATAGTTTTCTTTCCTATTATATATACATAAGGGTATTATATATTTACCGCATGCATGTCTTATTTATAGTCTGATTATATATATTTGTTATAACTATGATCTGCAAATTTCATTTATAGTCTGATTATATTTGTTATAAGCATAATCTGCACGTTTGTTATAGCCTGGATATAAATATATTATACATTTGTTTAAAATATAGTCTACATATTTGTCCGTAGCCTACATGTGTGTGTGTGTATATATATACTGAATTTCTTTAAAACCTAATAAATAGATATTTAATTTTAATTGTGTGTTTAAATTGATATATATATATATATATATATATATATATAACTTGTATTTTACTGCTGCAGCCAATGTCTTCTTCTTTTCTCATTAATATTCTAGCTTTGCTTTGTTCGCCGTTGTCCGAAGATTTACAGCAGCAATTTTCAGCTTGTCATTGTGTCGCTAGCTTATCTGTGTGCGTATTCGTATATGTTGTTTCCCATTTTCCGTTCTCTAACCTCGAAAGGTGAGCAATCACTCACGATTAACATTCTTATATTTAGTAAATTTGATTTCACTTGAAACGACAATTGAAATATGCTGTTAAATTTGAACTTTTAGTTATTTAATTGTTAAAGATGATATGCCATTATCTGAAATTGTTCGTCTATGGTATATGACACCATATCATGTTATATATATTTTCTTTATCACTGGTGATATATGCATGTTGTTGATGTTTTATATTTTTATCATATTTGTTCTCACTCTACAAGTTTCCTGTTAGTTTAGAATTCTCAATGGGTTGAAATGATACATACCTGAACGATCTTGTAGAATAGGAAAAATCATTATGGGTTGAAATGATAAACCCAAGCGATTTTCATTGATTTGGAATTTTGGTATTGCAGGTTGACGTGATATATACCCATAGATATTTAAATTGCGGATTGAAATGATAAATAGCCGTATCATTTGACCATAGGATCGAAAATTATATACGGACACCGTTGGTCTATATTTTGAAAATGATTTCCTAAGTTTGAAAGGAATATATGGTCTTAATAAATATTGATTTTTAAAATATAATATATATAAATGTCATTTTTATATATCTCTATATTTTAAAATTTTAAAATTATATGTTTGAAAATTTTAAATTTATAAGTTAGTTTTGAAAATATAATTTTTAAGATTTTACTTATAATTTTACTATTTTAAAACATATAAAAAAATAGATCTAATGTAAAATAAATTTAATAACAAGATTTAATTCAATAAAATTTATTGTAAGCAGTATATAATATGTTTAGGTATTTATTTAAAATTATATTTTAAAATGTGAAAAATAAGCATAAGGACAAACTTTGAAAAATAACTAGGCTGAAGGACAACAAGTTTCATTTTTAGGCCGAACGACAAACTTTAAAAGTAATTAGGCTGAAGGACAATGCTAATTAGAACTAGCATTTTGTATAGTGTAAAAAATGAATTAAATGCTAGTTAGAATTAGCATATTATATAGTGTAAAAACTGAAAATAATGCAAGTTAGAACTAGCATTGTCTTTAGCCTAATTTTTCCCATAGTTGTCCTTTCAGCCAAAAAATGAATTTTAGCATCCTTGAGACAAATTTTTTTTTATCAAAGTTTGTCCTTTTCCCTAATTCCCTTTTTTAAAAATAGATTTTAATAACTTTAGTAATAGAGATTGGGAAGATAAATTAATGTTGATTAGGAATTTAAATTAGTTAATAATTGAATTTAAATAAAAACTGATACGAAATTATTGATTTTTGAGATTTTGGAAGATATCATTTATAAATTGATTTGAAAGAAAAAAATGATTAAATGAATATTTTCAACTTTAAATAAAATTGAGACTGAGTATTTAATATTGATTTAAATTTATAAATTGGGATTTTATTTAATTGTTATTATAATGATTAAGTGAATATTTTTCAATTTGAATAAAATTAAAGTTAAATGTTGAGATATAAATGAAACGTATATTAAAAATTTTGAATAATTAAACCTTGAATCTTATTGGAATTGAAATGATGGTTCAAACTTAGAATTGAAATTGGAAAATTGAAATGGTTTATTGAGATTGAATTGAATCTATAACCCTTTTAATTGAAAGTGTTGAACAGGGATTTATTTAAATTGAATTTTGGAATTTAAGATGATTTGAATCAATTTGTGAAATTGGAGGAAACTATTTTTATTATATAAAGTATTTTTAATATATATAAACGATTTTATTATATATATATATATTATTTTAATATATAAACTATTTTAATATGTATACTATTTTCAATATCTAAACTGTTTAAGTTGGAATTATTATGATTTCAAAATGTTATGATTTCAAAGTGTTATGATTTCTAGTGTTATGATTTCAAAAATGTTATAAATTTGAAAGTTTTACAATTCTAGAAATGAATATTGTTCAAAGTAAATAATGATATCGAATTGATATGGTTTTAAAATGAATATGATATTTTGATTGAAATACGAACTATTGAAATGAAATGACCACGGTGTGAAATAAACTTTTGGTTGATAAAGAGACCGGGAACGGATATTGTCATACTCTTTGCCAATACCGAAAACCACTTTAACAACTGTGTACATGGTGGAGATTCCAGAACGAAGTAGGATTGTTTGACGACGATTCTATATGGTATTTGCATAGCCCTGACTCTCGTGAATCAGCTTAACGTGGCTAAAACAAGAGCTATAACAGGCCAAGTGAGGTCATTCCCCCGATCGGGCATATTTCTTCGATACCATTCTATACTTTTGTGATTTGATTTGGGTGCACCTTTGATTTGGGAGTGTGTCACGATGTGGGCGGTAGTAGCTGCCATGCGTTACCACCAGTCCGGGAGTGCAATTGTACATCTACCCTGACATTGCCTCGAATGTCGTGTTCACATACCCTAGCGCGCCTTCTACGAGTTTGTTTTGTACCATACCTATGAAGTGCCCTCTGATAGCCTCCAGTTTATGGAGGAGTTATGGTACTATATAGACTAAGTGACTATATAAAATGTGTTAATGGGGATATGGGTAACGTCTTAACGTTATTTTAATATTTGCTTTACCATAGACATTATTATAATAGCGTATATTACTATATAGTAGATAGTTCCACGGATCCTTAGCGATGGGAATCCCAAACATCCTTTAAGTTATTGTATTTCAGTTGACATTTCACTTGAGTTCAATTTACTATATAAGAATGTTTCCTGACTCGAGTGTTTTGTGTTTTGCTTTATGCTCGGGTCGGACTGAGTGTCACAGCATTGAGGCTCACTTTTGGAGTTGGAGCTTCACTTGAAGATCCATCTATATCTACTCAATCTTTAGTTCATTCCAGTTGTTTTGTTCAGACTGACCATTGGCATTTGTGTTAGTAACTTCTGTGTATTCGAGATGTCTGTTGTATTTTACTTCAAACCCTGACGTTTATATAGTAGCTTCATGAACTACTATTTATCTATTCCGCTGTTTATTGTTGTGATACTCTATTTCTGTGATTCTGTGATTGATTTATTTACTATATACTAAGTTTGGCCAAATATAAATTAACAATCTATTATTTATCAACGAATACATATATCGATATACATGGGTAGAGTATGTCGACATACCCTTGTGTATTTGAAAAACAATAATTCTTTTAAAGTGTTTTAAAATTATGGATATTTGTAAAATCATTTAAATATGGTTTTTAAATATTTTTAACATACAAAACTTTTTATAAAGTATTTGTAAAAATATATTTTGAAAATAAAATAAATATTTTAATAAGAGAGTATTCAAAAAAAGAAAGTTACAATTCAAGGACTTTAACAAATTAATCTAATGTCTATTAAATATAAACTATAGTTTTGAACTCTTCAACTCTTTATCTTTAAACTCATGAGTCTTCAATTATCATGATCATCTCTGAATCTTAATCTCTAGTCTTTTAACTAATCAGTCTTTAAACTCCATTATCATGTCCTTGTATAAAACTATGTAAAAATCCTGCAAAATATTCTATACAACTTGAAAAAGCGTTTGTACCTATATTTATATGGTTGTTTTCATCAAAACTAATATTTATCGTATTAACAATCTCCCTCCTTTTGTGATAATTGCCATGTAAATATATTTATTAATAAATATAATGTAACTCTCCCTAAATTAGTTAACTCCCCTTATTTTTAACCACTCCTCCTTAGTATATGCATATGTTATATTTTTCTCTCCTTTTGTCATTAACAAAAATGGGTAATGCAAAATAAACTCCCTCTAAATGTGACATATTATATACTATGAAGCATGATAATGTTATATATGGAATAAAAATCAATATCGATTGCAAAATAATACTTCCAAGAAAGAAATTTATATATACAATTATAGTTACTAATGTTTAAATTGTACATCACAATTTTTACATCTGTATGGACTTATACACAATTAATTTCAAATGTAAGTAGAGTTGATTATACAAACTAATATGTATAATAAGTACATATTATAGATACAATTTGTAAATGCAAAATTAAATCTAGGTTTTCTTGAGAATTTTGACCCATCCTTCGAATCCAAAGATTAAATTGGTGTTGGTAACCACCAATCTGTATGTTCCACCTTCGCTTTAGAGTTCGTGAATTCTAGGGCATTGCCTTGAACTTCTTTACCGAAATAAAAAATCGAACATCGAAGAGAATCGAAATCTTATTTATTGATCATTTTCATTTGAGTTAACTCCATGTGATGTTGCTTGCGAAGAATAAAGGAAATAGCATTCTTAAACGATTGAAGATTTTCTTTTACATTTTTACTTAGTTTTTGTTTTGAAAATTTGTTATTTGAATTCATTTTTATGAAAAGAGATGTGTAAAAAGGAATAAAATAAGAGGATGAATTGATTTCTTAGTTTTTGTAGAAGAAATATAGTTTTATAGAAGTGAAGACTCGGATTACCTTCAAAAAAAAATTAATTATTTTGAATTTCAAATTCTAAAAATTCCAGAGTATGTCGACATACATTTTTAGACTATGTTGACATATATGCATAAATTAGTATGTTTTTGTTTTAATTTTTTTAATGCTTTATAGTATTTTAGTTTATATTTCTAGAGAATAAAAGAACATGATTAACAGGAGGAATAAAGTCTGCAAGCAAATGTCATTAATAAAATTGAGAGATATATGATCATAATGTATTTCCGAGGTCTTCAATCCTCTTACCAAATTTCCCCAATAGTTTCCTCTCCCATCCTTCTTCACTAGCCTCCTCTCCATCCATTTCCAGCCCTCCTTTGCTTTCATACCCGTGTCCTTCTCCTCCTCGTTTCTCTTTGGCTACTGATCCCATGTTGGATGAGGCAGTCTAGCCTCATCATATCGAAGAGTCATCGGTTTTCCCTCCCCTTCTACCCACCCCCATTCTCGTCGCTCCAAAGTGATCGTTTTTGGATGTGGTCAGGAGTCATACTTCGAAGCTCAATTCCTCGTCCATTCCTTCAGTCCGTCCTTTACCAGCAATGAAGCATGGGCACCTTTCGTTATTCCTATCTAATTTCCACTTTGTCTTTTTTGAAAGAAGAAAAAGAAATGATGCTTGCGTTGTGCCTTATTGGGCCACATGGTTCGTGAGTGCAGAAATGGTTTGTGTGCTTCTCATGTGGTTTCTATGGGCACTTTGTTTTAGTCTGCAAGCATCAAAAGTTGGAACCAAAAGTTCCTTTTGACTTTTTATCTCCTTCCAAGGCTATCTCTTCCCTTCTTAATCTTTTGTTCAGATACCCATCATTCCTCCTAGTCCACCCTCTCTCTCTCTCTCTTCCAGCGTAAATCATAATCCCTCTTCCCTATGAAATCCCACTTCATCGTTCTTTTTTTGCATTCCCTTCCAATTTTTTGAGAAAATGTCCAATCCTGTTTCCCTTTCAATACCTCAGTCACCAATATTGCTAGGTACTGGACTGCCAAGTCGCTCTGTCTTTGCCTGGCGACCGCCTTCCATTTCGATTATTGGGAAGTTTCGCTTCAGTCCAATCGAAGCTTCGTTGCTTGTTTCCCCTCTATATGTTACCATACTGAAATTGTCAACTGTTGATTTCTCCAGAATCCTGGTGGTGTTCTTTACATTACTATTTGCGCAAAAAATGGGCAAACACCTCAAAGTTGTATGATTCCGTTGATTTTAAGTTGTTTTTAGTGATTTGGGTGATTTATGCAAATATATGAAAAGCAGGGACTAAAGTGTAAAAGACACACAGATTTATAGTGGTTCGGCCAGAATGTGCCTACATCCACTTTATATGTTATTCTCCTGTTCCCTTTAGATTACAAGTACAAAGCTTTGATTACAAGTAATTGAAAGTTGTTTGAAAGTTCCTTTCGTGCTTGAGCTCTCAAACTTGTCTGCCATTGTTGTACCCCTGCCCCTCTATTTATAGAGTGAGGCTGGGGGCAGGGGTCCTGGATGTATATAGCTGCTGGTGGGCCTGGGCTGAAGCAATCTAGCCTGGCACATCTGGTTCGGCGGAGCTTGGTTCGGTCGTAGCTGGGATGGTTGGACCGGTGGTAGGTTGGTCCGGTGGTAGGTTGAGTGGAGTGTTGGTCCGGTGGTAGGTTGAGTGGAGTGTTGGTCCGGTGGTAGGTTGAGTGGAGTCTGGTTCGGTGTGGGTTGGTTCGGTGTGGGTTTGGACCGGTGGAGCTTGGTCCGGTGGAGGTGATTCGGTGGAGCTCGTTCGGTAGTACATGGAAGTGTGGTTGGTTCGGCTAGGAAGGGAAGTGGAGTTGGTTCGGTGATGAGTTGGGAATGTCGAACGCTTCTATATTTGGGAGTGCCGAATGCGCTCTTGTATTGGGAACGCCGGATGAACCAAGGCATCTTGAATGCCGAATGAGACTTCGCTCTACATTGCCAAATGAAACTTTAAACCTTTGATACCGAATGGACTTTTATACTTGAGTCATGAGTGAAACCCCAGACTTATATATGCTTGCTGGCTTCTTCTTCTTGGTTCGGTCATGGTGGAAATGCACACAACATTGATATTCCAGTTTTGACCAAAAATGGGATAACACTTTGCCCCCCAAAACATGCCTTGCGATAGGAAGGCGTGTTTTGTAATGACATGAGCTGGATGTTCATATCCTGTTGATGTCCTTGCGGTAGGAAGGCGTGTTTTGTAATGCCATGAGCAGGATGTTCATATCCTGTTGACAACCTGTAAAGAGCTTGATATTTTATATGGCCCCAAATGACGACCGTTCGGGATCGAGCTATTTGGGATGAAGCGCGGCCGTTCATGGTCAAGCGCCTAACTTCAAATGACGACCGTTCGCGATCGAGTCATTTGAGGTGAAGTGCGACCGTTCGCGGTCAAGCGTCTAAATCCATGCGACGATCGTTCGAGATCGAGTCATTTGCGGTGGAATGCGATCGTTCACAGTCAAGCGCTTTACTTCAAATGACGAACGTTCGGGATCGAGCCATTCGAGGTAAAGTGCGACCGAGCCCGGTCAGAGGGCGGACCTCAAATGGCGACCGTTCGCGATCAAGCCACTTGGGGTGAAATGTGACCGTTCACGGCCGGTGCCGTTCGCGGCAAAAGATGAAATGGGACCGTTCGCGGTCAAGCGCTTTACTTCGAATGACGATCGTTTGAGATCGAGCCATTCGTGGTAAGGTGCGACTGTTGGCGGTCAGGAGGTGGACCTCAAATGGCGACCTTTCACGATCGAGCCATTTGTGGCGAGATGAGTTGTGCCGTTTGAGGCGAGTTTGTGACTGTTCGAAGTCGGGTGCCGTTCGAGGCGAATTGTGACCGTTCGAGGTCGGGTGCCGTTCGAGGCGAGTTGTGATCGTTCGCGATCGGGTGCCGTTCGAGGCGAATTGTGACTGTTCGAAGTCGGGTGCCGTTCGAGGCGAATTGTGACTGTTCGAAGTCGGGTGCCGTTCGAGGCGAATGAGTGTGCCCGGGGGGGGGGGGGGGGGACTTAATAATATCAGTGCCGGAGTTATTGTTTGGGGGAGTTTCCGAATCAAAGACTTCGGCAGTTCGCTGCCATGCAAGAGGTGCTCGTGGACCGTTCGCGATCCACGGGCATACAAGTAATTTTTCCATAGAATTGTAAATGTTAAAGCAATAATCATATGAATCTTACAGCAGAGATGTCCAAATAGGAAGAATTTAAATGTTCAAATCAAAATCAAAGCGAAAAGCAGAATGAAGATGTCAAAGCGTAAACTCTTACTATAACGCGGCTGGTAGTCATTCAGAGCATGCCTATGGATCGTGCGCGATCGCTCACATGTGTGAATGATTTAACCGTGTTAGCGAGAGGTTTACAACTTGTTCATCGTTAATTTAATCAAGCAATCAATGGATAATCAAACGGTGCCCCGATCCAGGGTCACCTCTAGCCGATGTAGACGGTGGTCGCTCTGGCTCCACAGCTGGAGTTCGTCTCCTCACATACTGAAGGAGCATACCGTTCCTGATATGCCCTTCCACCTCGTCCTTCAAATGCCTACAATCATTAGTGTTATGACCGTTTAATTCATGGAATACACAAAAATTATCTGATTTTCTTTCATCAGAGGTTGGATCCCTTCGTATTGGTCTACGATACGGAACATGCTCCTTGGTATCCTGATAAATTCGTTCCAGACTCTCATTCAGATCAGTGTGAGTGGTGAATCGTGGCTCCCTCCGTTGCCGCTTTGTCCTGTCATCATTATCCTCAGCCTTTCTCTTTCCTTTGCTAGTCTCCGCACCCTTTCCAGGTGGATTTCCGCTCTTGATTGCGTAAACGTCATCTTCTTCCTCTCTTTCTGCACTAGCATCTTCCAAACGCAGAAACTTTTCAGCCTCATGATAGAACTCTCCCAGATTCATAGGCGGGTCCTTGGTTAATGAATTCTTGAACTCTGTACTATCATCTATTCCAGATACAGCCGCCATCATGACCATAGATGGATCTGGTCGATCCACAGATGTTGCCGCCGCATTAAATCGTGTTAGAAAGTTCCTCAAAGTCTCTCCAGTTTTCTGCTTCAAGGTTGCCAAAGTCATCACATTCTTGGGTCTCGCAATATGAACCCAGAATTGCCTCATGAATCTCTCAGTTAAATCCACCCACGTTCCTATGGAGCCGCTCTCCAGTTGCCTAAACCATAACGCTGCAATGTCCATCAAATACAGTGGAAAGCACCGGGCCATAATCTCCTGTGATGCCCCCAGCACTTCCATGTGCCTCATATACTTAGTAAGATGGACCGCAGCGTATGTCCTCCCATCGTACATCTCTACTGATGGTAGCTTGAATTCTGGTGGGTTCCTAGCCATCCTAATCGCAGAAGAAAAAGGACTCCTGTTTATATCTTCCAAGTCTATGTTTACTAAACCGCCTCTCACAGCTCTTCTAACCATCTCTGCTAATCTGTCATTGTCTCCAAGCTGCAGTCCTCGTTCACTGCCTTCGACCTGGCCCCCGAGTCCGCGGGAGTTTTCATGTGTATGCCTCCCTGGCTGAACGTTCATTCCTCTATTGCTACCAGGTGGCTCGGATGCCCCCATCTCTCTTCCCGGGGTCGGATCAACATGCTCTGCGTGAGTGCCCCCTAGCTCTGGTGCTACGCCAGATGGTCCTGCTCCGTTCTGAACTCCAGTTGCTCCTTGGTTTTGTGCTCCAAGTTGCCCAATTTGCTGAAGCAAGTTCTGGATCATCTCTTCTTGTCTTCTCATCATAGCCTTCATCTCATCCCTGGTGATGAAGGCTGAAGCTTGGTTTGCTCCTGAAGAAGCCTCTTGACTCCCTTCCTGTTGACTCTGCTCTGGCCCTGGCCTTCTGCTTGATTGTCTCGCCATGACTCTTCCAATCTGAATCTCTAAACTCTCAAATTGAACTTCCAAGCGGTAGGTCCTTGAGTTCAATTCTCAGTGAAAGCACCAAAAATGTTTGCGCAAAAAATGGGCAAACACCTCAAAGTCGTATGATTCCGTTGATTTTAAGTTGTTTTTAGTGATTTGGGTGATTTATGCAAATATATGAAAAGTAGGGACTAAACTGTAAAAGACACACAGATTTATAGTGGTTCGGCCAGAACGTGCCTACGTCCACTTTATATGTTATTCTCCTTTTCCCTTCAGATTACAAGTACAAAGCTTTGATTACAAGTAATTGAAAGTTGTTTGAAAGTTCCTTCCGTGCTTGAGCTCTCAAACTTGTCTGCCATTGTTGTACCCCTGCCCCTCTATTTATAGAGTGAGGCTGGGGGCAGGGGTCCTGGATGTATACAGCTGCTGGTGGGCCTGGGCTGAAGCAATCTAGCCTGGCACATCTGGTTCGGCGGAGCTTGGTTCGGTCGTAGCTGGGATGGTTGGACCGGTGGCAGGTTGGTCCGGTGGTAGGTTGAGTGGAGTGTTGGTCCGGTGGTAGGTTGAGTGGAGTCTGGTTCGGTGTGGGTTGGTTCGGTGTGGGTTTGGACCGGTGGAGCTTGGTCCGGGGGAGGTGATTCGGTGAGCTCGTTCGGTAGTACATGGAAGTGTGGTTGGTTCGGCTAGGAAGGGAAGTGGAGTTGGTTCGGTGATGAGTTGGGAATGCCGAACGCTTCTATATTTGGGAGTGCCGAATGAGCTCTTGTATTGGGAACGCCGGATGAACCAAGGCATCTTGAATGCCGAATGAGACTTCGCTCTACATTGCCGAATGAAACTTTAAACCTTTGATACCGAATGGACTTTTATACTTGAGTCATGAGTGAAACCCCAGACTTATATACGCTTGCTGGCTTCTTCTTCTTGGTTCGGTCGTGGTGGAAATGCACACAACATTGATATTCCAGTTTTGACCAAAAATGGGATAGCAATTACACTCTAGACAACCGCTTTGACACCTATATCAGAGAGTACTTTCCCCCCACTTGGGTCAGAATTAATGGTGTGCCATGGCACGTTCGCTCCTCCCATGATGTCCTTTTCTCCCTTCTCAAACATTTCGGGCTTTTCTTGGAGTTTGACTCTTGCCATTGGGCAGAGGTAGACCATCGTTTTGTCTATACCCAAATGAGTTTGGATAAAGCGGTTTCCCTACCCTGCACCTATGTGGCGTTACGCCTTGACTGCAAGCTCTGTGTTGAAGATTGGGCTCACCACCACCCCACCTTAAACCCTCCCAACCTTATCTTGTGGGATATCCCAGATTTTTAGGCATTGGTAATTATCAGATTTTAACTATTGAAACACTAATGTATAAGTCGGACAAATAATTATGATAAAAAAATATATCTGGATGTACATAAATGAATTTAAACTATAATAATTGCTAAATTATAAATCTTATAGCAAATTAATAAATATATTAATAAATATGTGCAAACTTTATAATATTGAAAATTTTGAGTGTATACATATGAAAATATATAAGTATGTGTATATATATATGTATATAAATATATATTGTGATTTGAAAGCATGGATTTGAATTTTATGTAATAATTTTCAAAAGCTAGTTAAAGTTAAATTTTATATTTTCAAAAATACACTTAAGATAAATATTTATTAGTTTAAAAAAGTATTTTAGCTTAAGTTTAAAATGAGATTTAATAAAAATGTCTAATACATTTTTCTTTTATACTTGAAATAAAGATAGTTTGTATATATATAAAAGTTTTAAAACATAATACATATTTTATAAACACATAAGTAATTAATAAAATAAAGGGTTTAAAAACATTTTTAAGCATGTTACCATGCATTAAACATTTGTAGGCTAAGGATTACATGTAAAGACAAGTGGCATTAGTTTATTTTTATTTTCAAATTGAAATATATTAATAATAAGTAGTTAGAGAAACCAGGCTGTTTACAATTTTATTTACAACCTCTTCTAAAAAAACCCAAAACCAAAAGAAAACTGAATCAAGCAACTCCAAATTCAACTGAAGCAAACAAGATTCATGCTTCCAGTTCAGATCAAAATAAATCAATTCCAGATAATAAGGAAAAGCCCGTTCTCTGTTCTAAAAGATAAACTGTGAACAAACTATAACCTGTTTTAACTTGTTGCATGTGATGGATGAATGAAATAATGCTGTGATAATTGTTTGCATGAATGAAAATTTTGCTTGCATGTATGAAAATATGAATTGTTAAGTATGCATGACTATGAACAAGGAAATTTGTTATGTTCTTGTTTTATAGGTTTTCAAAACCTATTCAAAAATCAAGATCTCATTCTCTAATTCTTTTTAGACTAGATTGTTCAAACAAAAAGTGTTTAGAATTGTAAGATCTTATTTTTAAAAATAGTTTTAAGTAATGATTAGTTTATAGATTTCTGGAAAATCAAGAAAGATAGCGGAAAACTTTAAAAGATGATAAATTCAAGCATCAAAATTCTTTGATTCACTTATATAATCAAAATCACCTTCGCAAATCATGAATTTTAATAGCAAAATCCAGATTTTTAATGTTGATTCAAGTGAGAAATTGCGGAATGATCAGAATTTGGGTTTAGGGGTTTTTCTGGTGATCGGAAAGCTCGGTGTAACGACCCAGAATTTTTGTTAATTAAAATATCGAATATTTAATTAATTTTAAATATTAATAAGTGAAATTTATAAGTCGAATAAATTTTATTTCGAATATCTGGATTTAATTGGATAATTAAATCGATAATTTAATATTTCAAATTACAGAAATAATTGAAAATTGGGTTTAAAATGATTATAAATGATTTGGAAAATTTTATTTAATCATATTGAAGTTAGGATAACATTATAGAACTTTTAAAATCGAATTAAAAGTTAATTTGTGAAAATTGAATATTTTAATATTTAATTGATGAGTTAAAATAGCCATTTTTCAAACAGTCTCGGATTTCGACGAAACTAGTTTCATCGGATCCGTAATGTTATATTATTATATGGTTTCAAATTTCGTGCCAATCGGATTTACGATTTGTCCGGGGCGAGCCAAAACACATAGAAAATCGTTTAATCGGTTTAATTTAAAATCGATCGTTTATTGTTGTAACTCGCACAGATGATCGAATTGGCTTCCGAACTTGTTCCATTGTGTCCGGAACGCGGGATAGACCCTTGAAACGCCGTTCACCGCGCGAGATTCGGAGTTCAAAAAATTGGAAATGAATAGTGTTTTTGGTAGAATTTCTATAAAAGGACCTTAAGTCTTCACATTGGCAACAAGAGTAAAAGCTAACCCTAAAACTAAAGCCAGCCGCCACTAATGGGATACATGGCCAGAAATTAGTTTCGTTCTTCCCCTCCGATCTCCTCATCCACAAAGCAATTCGCGAAACTCCCAACATGAAATTTGTAGAGCACTACGAGTTCTATCTAATCAACGGCTGTGATCGAAAATAACGTCGTCGATCAACGGCAAATCGAGCTCAAAGGCTGTGCGTTCAAGCACGTTTTCCGAGCAATGTAGGTGGCCGAGTTTTGAGGGGCTAGGGTCGGTGGTGTAGCACATAATAGCGCGCGCATTGGAGGTGGTTGATCGGGTTAAAATATCAAGTTGGAGGAGCGGCGAATTTTTGAACGAACGTGCGTGTGGGTTCTTCACGCGTTCGTTGCCTGGGAGGAGAGAAGAACGATGCGCACAGCCTTGATTTGGGTTTGATAAATGAACGGCCACGATTACTTCCAGGGTTTGAAATGAAAATAAAATTGTAAATATATATATATATATATATATATATATATATATATTAATTCGTTCAATCTTTAAAAAATTGTGTAACTTTTTCATACGAGATCAAAAAATTGCAAAACAAGTTGCGTTGGAATCGAATGGATGAGCACCACGCAATGGAACTTGATTGGAGTCGTTTAGAGCTAGTGATAATTTCGGATAAAATTAAACGCGCGTTTAATTTTATTCGAAATAAAACGCGGAAACTGAATTGAAAGCGAGGTGAGAACTTCTCACTCGATCGAATTGTTTCGATTTAAATTTTAAATAGTTAGATTTAAAATTGTTGATTGTATGTTTGAATGATGATTGTTATCTATTGATTGTTGAAATAGACATTATACGCCGTTATTAAGCGGAGGTTATTTATTAAAAACATATACCGCGATAATTTCACTGCAAAGTGAAATTGGTATTATTTATGTACTTGGAGTTGATTTTCCCGCATTATATAGCGGATGAGACCCTATTGCGCCGCATAATAGCGGATAATATTTTATAAATCATATATACCGCGATATTTCGTATTGGAACGGAATTGGTATTGTGCTAACATCTTTGGATGCAGGGAAACAGGTTGGAGGGATCCAACTGGATTCCTCAACAATATTGATTTATTTACAGATATTGTGATATTTGTTGATTATCATATACTGATATATGATGTCTTTGATGTCGTGATTGACTATTTGGTGCTGTTGCATCATCGGGTCCATTTTTGAAGTTTTAAAATAATGATTTTTGATTTTAAAAAGAATTTTAAAGTGATTTTTGAAAGTATACGTTTTATTAAATTTTTGAATTGATTCATTTCAAATAAATTAACGTTATAAAAATTTAATATTATAAAAATTTTGATTTTTGTAAAATATAACCGAAATGTGATTTTTGAAATAAACAGTTGATAAATTTATAAAATAGTTTAAATTGGGATTTTTGAATTATTATAAACGATTTATATAAAAAATTTATAATATTGATATTATAAATTAAAAATATAGGAATTATAAAACGAGTTTTTATAAGTGTTAAAATGAAAAAAAAAATGGATTTCATAAGTGAATGAAATTATAGATTTATAAATTGTGAAGTTATAAATTGAATAGATTTTTGTAAAATAGAAAATTATAAATAATTAACTTGAAAATTTGATTTTTCACATCTAAATGAGATTTAAATAGAATTGGTTAATAAAGAGATTTTTATAACTTGAAGTTTTTTTTATATATAAATGTGAATTTATAAATATTGATTTATAAATTCAAGATTGATTAAATTTGATAAGTTAATTTTTATAGCTTATTAAAGGAGTATATTCACGATTTTGGGACAGTGGATAATTTTTGAATTGAATATGTAAAAGTGTTGAATTTGGTTAATGATTTATATTCACGATTTTGAACAGTGAATAATATATTAAAGGAATGTTTAGGGAGTGATATTTTAAATAGAATTAAAACGAATTGAAGTTGTTTTGGAATGCATTAAGTGTCGAAACCATAGATTTCAACATTCATTGTTGAAATAGACGTTTTCGAGAAATAGAAGGAAATGGTGGACTATAACACTATTGTTATAGTAAATGATTTCCGAAAGGAAATGTTTTTGTATAGTATTGGGATTTATATATCTATCTAAATTTCGAATCCCTATACTAGTGATTTTGGGTTGTCGTAGCGATGTTTTACGCAACATTCGTTTTGACTCAAATAGATGTGTTTAAGAGAATGTTTTCCCTAAAGAATGAAATATATACTTAATTTCGACTTAAGTATATTGAATATTTTCCAAATGTTGAAAGTAAATGGATTTGTGAATTACTTATTATTAAATAAGTATGGAAATGTTTTCCAATATGAAGTGAATATTTTGAGACTTTATCTTTTAAAGATAAATTGAAAATGAATATTAGAAATCGGTTTGGGAAATCGTATATTCATAGATATTTTGGGAATTGTAAATTCACTATGGAATTTATAAAAGAAAGGGAAATTTGTTTAAAAATAAACGTTGATTTATTTTTGAAGTGTGGGAATAAATTTCTGGATTTGAGTCGTAAATATAAAGTAAATCGGTAAGGATTTATTTAATTGGTTTAAATGAACCATTTTGAAATGAAAGTAATTCTGCATAAGGAAAATGATTGAAATTTGTTTTCAAAAGTTATAAAGGTGAAAAGTGATTTGAAAATTGTTTTCAAATGGTTGAAGTGTGGAAATTATATATCTTGTAAAGATATTTTTGGAAAAATAAATAATTTGGAAAATTATTTGGAATCTGATGATGTTGTGCATCATTATTGATAGTTAAATAACCGACTATCAATATTTACCTTTAAATAGGTATTTGTTGTGAATTGCTTGAATTTTAATGTCACACTTATTTTCAAAATAAGCGCTCACTATTCGGGTTAGCCGGGAAAGGACCTTGGGGTCGTATAACCCATTCCGAATATGTGATACGTCGTTATGGATTGCATTTGATGACCGGTGTTGAAGACCGGATATTTGTGAAAACGGAAGGATTACCGTCGAATGTTTCTGCGTCGGCTGATCCCCGATATAGAAATTTATTACCCTTTGTGATGGAAAGTCCGGTCGTGATTAGTGAATATCCGGATTGCAAGGACTTCTTTGTAAGTGCCTTCGGTTCAGTTTGATCCCGGAACGGACTTGTATGGATGTGTGTCTGACGTTACAATTTGAGATGTAAAGCTGGTTTCTATCAAATATATTTCCGTTGGTGGCGGAGAATTTATTCTCTTAGCTTAACACCCTTAGAGGTTATGTAGTTGATGGCTACTAGTGATACATTCCCAAATTGGTAATGTGGCATACGAAGTGCTGTTGAGCATTTGATGATCAAAGCACAGCTTTTGTATAAAGCGTGACTTTGTGGACGAGACTTTGTCGGACCTCACACCCCGGAAATGGTCAAAACAGGAAGGATGCAGCAAGGTTATTAGGGGGTAGCGCCCCTTTAGTGTATGTCATTCCTTCTGGATAGAGGTGGTATTATGGTATGGAGCCCAGATACTTAACCTATGTTGTTGCTGCAAATTTACTGCTTTGTGGTTGTTGGATATCGAGGATCCTCGGATATAGATCGGTTACGATCGGGGAATGACATATTCGTGTCAGTAGTTACCCAGTTAGGGGTAACCCGACCTTGTGTTGGCAGAGATCCGGTTAGGTTCTCGGGTCATCTTTCCAGAGGCGTACCCATGTGGCAATGGGAAGTTCCTTGGCCTGACCATTTGTTGGAAATCCAAAGAAACAATACGATCTTGTACGGTTTTAGTTATAGAACCTATCATTCACTTATGGTGGCGCCCCACTGTTTGGATGGTAGCTATAGTAGGCATACGATAGTGGTCGTATGTTGGCTAAGATTTATATCTTTACTTTCGAAATGATTTTTCCTACACTATGCACTAGTAATAATATCAAATATTTCTTTTTAATGCATATCAAGCATCTTTGTCTATCATAAGGAGAAATCTCCTCCGATTCTGCGTTTGCATTGTGTGTGTGTGCGGGAGGCCTTATGGTAGTCTCATTTTCTAAAAAGCATTGCGAATCTATTTTAAAATTATCTTGTTCTTTGTTTTAAAGATAAATAACTGTTTTAAGTTCTCACACCATCCACATGACTGACCTGGAGTTTATTGTTTCCCTTCCTAAACTCTGGGTGCCCACCAATTTCCACACGGGCAGTCTGGAGTTAAGGTTATCAGGATATTCTGGAATTCAGGAGTTGCTACAGAAATCTGGAGGCGAGCTGGATGGCGAAGCATATTACTAAGTATATAGTATTTCTTTTCCATTGTTTGTTTGTTGTACACTCTGATAATGTAATGTAATGTGATGTAACGTAATAACTGATATAGTTCTTTGTTTTAAATGATTATTCATTTATCTATTATATGTGTTCCGCTGCGAATTGTGAGATTTTGATATTGTTCTGTTCTATCTTTTTCTTTCTTTTTCTACCTCTTTCTTTTTCTTAAAACCCTAAGTGTTCGGTTTTCCGGCATTCGATTGCTCGGCAGTTGATACAGTGAACATATTGATGTCGGTTTTCGAAAGTCGAAGAATCAGGTCCTTACAAAGTGGTATCAGAGCATATGGTTAAGCGACAACCATGGCTCTGTTGGGTATTACTCATTTGAGATAGAGTCAGTAGTACTCTAGAATGAGTGTGAGTGTAATAATAGCTATGAACGCGTATTTGTTAGTGAATATAAAAATGTTTTATATTGTGTTTGCTTATCTATTGAGTTGTTTTTGAATTCTGGTCGGTGTGTGGGACGCCATATTATCGATGGGGATTTCTAAACACTTAAACGAGGCATGTCGACATAGTATTATTTAAATTGGGTAAATGAAATAATTTTACCTCGATTATATTTTATATATAAAGGAATAATTTTTCAGAATTATTAAAGTGTATATCAATTGATTGTTTAGTTGTTTGAATAAGTTGAATGAAACATATTGTAAAAGAATAGTTTTATAAGCAAATGAATTATAAGTATGAAGTTATAATTAAAATGATTTACAATTGTGAAATAATCTTATATATAAGAAGTGAAATTATATAAGTAAAAGATTTATAAATGTGATTTATAATCTGGATATTTTTTTCCAAAGAAGTGTTTTGAAAGGATTTGATATTTTGGAAAATTGTTTTGGAGAAATTAAAGCTCTAAACTCTTTTCGGTCGCTGGAAAATAATTTCGATGATGATTGCAACACCATCGGTGTTCATTTTCAGGTTTCCAAAAGAGGGATTGCTGCCAAATTGTTTTAAATGAAAGTTGTTTGGAAAATTTTGAGTTTGGGTTTTGAAATTCAAAGGATAATTTGAATTGGTTTCAAAAATGGTTTTGAAAGGTTAAAAAGACTCTGGAATCCTATTTAAAATATTTATGGAAATGATAAATGAGTTGATAACTTATACAATTTGAATTTTGATAGGATAAATTTAACTTAAAGGATGGAGTTAAATTAAAGGAAGTATAAGTGAATCAATAAAAAAATCCAAGTGGTAATTGTTGAATATAAGTTGTATAACTTATAAAATGAGAAAACATAAATGAAACCAATTATTAAAATGGTTAAACAATTTGTTAAGCAAAATAAAATATGTATTTGATTAAGTGATAAAATTTGACTTTGGTAAAAGTTAAATAGAATTAGAATCTGAATTGGATTTATAAGTGGAAACTTAAGTTAAGTTGAACAAATGATAGTTGAAATGGAACATAACTTAAGTAAAGTTGAATGAAGTTGATATTGGTATCAAAATAAAATAATAAGTGAATTAATGAAATGAAGTCATTAAAATATGAACTTGAGTTATATAAATGAAATTCAACTTTATATAGTTAAAAGAATTAGCAATTGAATTAATGAATGGATTGAATGTTAATCAATTGAATGTAAAATAAATTGATAGGAAATAATGGATGTAAGTATAAATTCATTTAGAAGCTAATGAAGTTAAGTGAATCTTAAATAAAATTGAATTTGATTTGGATTGTAAGTAAACCAACTTGAATATAAATTAGTGAATATAGACTAATTGGAAATGAATAAATGAATGTTGATAAAATCTAACATTAACAAATCAAATGTGATTAAAATGAAAAAAAACCAATTCATTGAATATTAATGAGAATATGAATGAATATTTATTTGGTTAGTTGGATGATGGTTGGATTGTTGCTTTGATTGGATTTGCTATGCTGGCACATGTAGTTGTTATGTTGCTATATGATGTATATTGATACTATTTTCATATGTGCATGATTCTCATTGTTTGTTGAGTGTTTAGTACGTGCAGATTGCGCTTGCTTCGCATTTGGAGCTCGCTTTCGCGCTTTATTAGCCGTATATGCTCGCTAATAATATAAAAGGTACGCCTACGCAATAAAAATAGGAAATATGAACTGTTTTTCTATTTTTCCGAGCGGGTGGGTCGATGTATACATATATATGTCTGTTGAGATCCTACTACGATCGAACCGCGCAAAGGAGACTCCGGTGATTTTTTTCGAAAATTTAAGGCGTTAGAAAAAATTTTGAAAACTATAATTTTGATTTTTGAATTGAAAGTTAAATGATATAATTTGGTTTGAAAGATAACTAAGTATGATTTGAAAACTTAGTAATGTTATTGTAAGAAGTTTGTTTTGGGAAAATTAATGGATTCTCTAACTTTTTCTTACTTGGTAATTTCGAGGACGAAATTCTATTAAGGGGGGAAGATTGTAACGATCCAGAATTTCTGCTAATTAAAATATCGAATATTTAATTAATTTTAAATATTAATAAGTGAAATTTATAAGTCGAATAAATTTTATTTCGAATATCTGGATTTAATTGGATAATTAAATCGATAATTTAATATTTCAAATTACAGAAATAATTGAAAATTGGGTTTAAAATGATTATAAATGATTTGGAAAATTTTATTTAATCATATTGAAGTTAGGATAACATTATAGAACTTTTAAAATCGAATTAAAAGTTAATTTGTGAAAATTGAATATTTTAATATTTAATTGACGAGTTAAAATAGCCATTTTTCAAACAGTCTCAGATTTCAACGAAACTAGTTTCATCGGATCCGTAATGTTATATTATTGTATGGTTTCAAATTTCGTGTCAATCGGATTTACGATTTGTCCGGGGCGAGCCAAAACACATAGAAAATCGTTTAATCGGTTTAATTTAAAATCGATCGTTCATTGCTGTAACTCGCACAGATGATCGAATTGGCTTCCGAAACTCGTTCCATTGTGTCCGAAACGTGGGATAAACCCTAGAAACGCCAATCACCGCATGAGATTCGGAGTTCGAAAAATTGGAAATGAATAGTGTTTTTGGTAGAATTTCTATAAATGGACCTTAAGTCTTCACATTGGCAACAAGAGTAAAACCTAACCCTAAAACTAAAGCCAGCCGCCACTAATGGGATACATGGCCAGAAATTAGTTTCATTCTTCCCCTCTGATCTCCTCATCCACAAAGCAATTCGTGAAACTCCCAACATGAAAGTTGTAGAGCACTTCGAGTTCTATCTAATCAACGACTGTGATCGAAAATAACGTCGCCAATCAACGGCAAATCGAGCTCAAAGGCTATGCGTTCAAGCACGTTTTCCGAGCAATGTAGGTGGCCGAGTTTCGAGGGGGCTAGGGTCGGTGGTGTAGCACATGATGACCGCACATTGGAGGTGGTTGATCGGGTTAAAATATCAAGTTGGAGGAGCAGCGAATTTTTGAACGAACGTGCGTGTGGGTTCTTCACGCGTTCGTTGCCTGGGAGGAGAGAAAAACGATGCGCACGACCTTGATCTGGGTTTGAGAAATGAACGGCCACGATTGCTTCCAAGGTTTGAAATGAAAATAAAATTGTAAATATATATATATATATATATATATATATATATATATTAATTCGTTCAATCTTTAAAAAATTGTGTAACTTTTTCATACGAGATCGAAAAATTGCAAAACAAGTTGCGTTGGAATCGTATGGATGAGCACTACGCAATGGAACTGTATTGGAGTCGTTTGGAGCTAGTGAGAATTTCGGGTAAAATTAAACGCGCGTTTAATTTATTCGAAATAAAACGCGGAAACTGAATTGAAAGCGAGGTGAGAACTTCTCACTCAATCGAATTGTTTCGATTTAAATTTTAAATAGTTAGATTTTAAATTGTTGATTGTATATTTGAATGATGATTGTTATCTATTGATTGTTGAAATAGACATTATACGTCGTTATTAAGCGGAGGTTATTTATTAAAAACATATACCGCGATAATTTCACTGCAAAGTGAAATTGGTATTATTTATGTACTTGGAGTTGATTTTCCCGCATTATATAGCGGATGAGACCCTATTGCGCCGCATAATAGCGGATAATATTTTATAAATCCTATATACCGCGATATTCCGTATTGGAACGAAATTGGTATTGTGCTAACATCTTTGGATGCAGGGAAACAGGTTGGAGGGATCCAACTGGATTCCTCAACAATATTGATTTATTTACAGATATTGGGATATTTGTTGATTATCATATACTGATATATGATGTCTTTGATGTCGTGATTGACTATTTGGTGCTGTTGCATCATCGGATCCATTTTTGAAGTTTTAAAATAATGATTTTTGATTTTAAAAAGAATTTTAAAGTGATTTTTGAAAGTATACGTTTTATTAAAATTTTGAATTGATTCATTTTAAATAAATTAACGTTATAAAATTTTAATATTATAAAAATTTTGATTTTTGTAAAATATAACTGAAATGTGATTTTTGAAATAAACAGCTGATAAATTTATAAAATAGTTTAAATTGGGATTTTTGAATTATTATAAACGATTTATATAAAAGATTTATAATATTGATATTATAAATTAAAAATATAGGGATTATAAAACGAGTTTGTATAAGTGTTAAAATGAAAAAAAAAATGGATTTCATAAGTGAATGAAATTATAGATTTATAAATTGTGAAGTTATAAATTGAATAGATTTTTGTAAAATAGAAATTATAAATAATTAACTTGAAATTTTGATTTTTCACATCTAAATGAGATTTAAATAGAATTGGTTAATAAAGAGATTTTTATAACTTGAAGTTTTTTTTATATATAAATGTGAATTTATAAACATTGATTTATAAATTCAAGATTGATTAAATTTGATAAGTTAATTTTTATAGCTTATTAAAGGAGTATATTCACGATTTTGGGACAGTGGATAATTTTTGAATTGAATATGTAAAAGTGTTGAATTTGGTTAATGATTTATATTCACGATTTTGAACAGTGAATAATATATTAAAGGAATGTTTAGGGAGTGATATTTTAAATAGAAATAAAACGATTTGAAGTTGTTTTGGAATGCATTGTGTCGAAACCATAGATTTCAACATTCATTGTTGAAATAGACGTTTTCGAGAAATAGAAGGAAATGGTGGACTATAACACTGTTGTTATAGTAAATGATTTCCGAAAGGAAATGTTTTTGTATAGTATTGGGATTTATATATCTATCTAAATTTCGAATCCCTATACTAGTGATTTTGGTTGTCGTAACGATGTTTTACGCAACATTCGTTTTGACTCAAATAGATGTGTTTAAGAGAACGTTTTCCCAAAAGAATGAAATATATACTTAATTTCGATTTAAGTATATTGAATATTTTCCAAGTGTTGAAAATAAATGGATTTGTGAATTACTTATTATTAAATAAGTATGGAAATGTTTTCCAATATGAAGTGAATATTTTCACACTTTATCTTTTAAAGATAAATTGAAAATGAATATTAGAAATCGGTTTGGGAAATCGTATAATCATAGATATTTTGGGAATTGTAAATTCACTATGAAAATTTATAAAAGAAAGGGAAATTTGTTTAAAAATAAACGTTGATTTATTTTTGAAGTGTGAGAATTAATTTACGGATTTGAATCGTAAATATAAAGTAAATCGGTAAGGATTTATTTAATTGGTTTAAATGAACCATTTTGAAATGAAAGTATTTCCGCATAAGGAAAATGGTTGAAATTTGTTTTCAAAAGTTGTAAAGGTGAAAAGTGATTTGAAAATTGTTTTCAAATGGTTGAAGTGTGGAAATTATATATCTTGTAAAGATATTTTTTGGAAAATAAATAATTTGGAAAATTATTTGGAATCTGATGATGTTGTGCATCTTTATTGATAGTTAAATAACCGACTATCAATATTTACCTTTAAATAGGTATTTGTTGTGAATTGCTTGAATTTGAATGCCACGCTTATTTTCAAAATAAGCGCTCACTATTCGGGTTAGCCGGGAAAGGACCTTGGGGTCGTATAACCCATTCTGAATATGTGATACGTCGTTATGAATTGCATTTGATGACCGTGTTGAAGACCGAATATTTGTGAAAACGGAAGGATTACCGTCGAATGTTTCTACATTGGCTGATCCCCGATATAGAAATTTATTACCCTTTGTGATGGAAAGTCCGGTCGTGATTAGTGAATATCCGGATTGCAAGGACTTCTTTGTAAGTGCCTTCGGTTCCGCTCGATCCCGGAACGGACTTGTATGGATGTGTGTCTGACATTACAATTTGAGATGTAAAGCTGGTTTCTATCAAATATATTTCCGTTGGTGGCGGAAAATTTATTCTCTTAGCTTAACACCCTCAGAGGTTATGTACTTGATGGTTACTAGTGATACATTCCCAAATTGGTAATGTGGCATACGAAGTGCTGTTGAGCATTTGATGATCAAAGCACAGCTTTTGCACAAAGCGTGGCTTTGTGGACGAGACTTCGTCGGACCGCACACCCCGGAAATGGTCAAAACAGGAAGGATGCGGCAAGGTTATTAGGGGGTAGCGCCCCTTTAGTGCATGTCATTCCTTCTGGATAGAGGTGGTATCATGGTATGGAGCCCAGATACTTAACCTATGTTGTTGCTGCAAATTTATTGCTTTGTGGTTGTTGGAAATCGAGGATCCTCGGATATAGATCGGTTACGATCGGGGAATGACATATTCGTGTTAGTAGTTACCCAGTTAGGGGTAACCCGGCCTTGTGTTGGTAGAGATCCGGTTAGGTTCTCGGGTCGTCTTTCCAGAGGCGTACCCATGTGGCAATGGGAAGTTCCTTGGCCTGACCATTTGTTGGAAATCCAAAGAAACAATACGATCTTGTACGGTTTTAGTTGTAGAACCTATCATTCACTTATGGTGGCGCCCCACTGTTTGGATGGTAGCTATAGTAGGCATACGATAATGGTCGTATGTTGGCTAAGATTTATATCTTTACTTTCGAAATGATTTTTCCTACACTATGCACTAGTAAAAATATCAAATGTTTCTTTTTAATGTGTATCAAGCATCTTTGACTATCATAAGGAGAAATCTCCTCCGATTCTACGTTTGCATTGTGTGTGCGTGCGGGAGGCCTTATGGTAGTCTCATTTTCTAAAAAGCATTGCGAATCTATTTTAAAATTATCTTGTTCTTTGTTTTAAAGATAAATAACTGTTTTAAGTTCTCACACCAGTCACATGACTGACATGGAGTTTATTGTTTCCCTTCCTAAACTCTGGGTGCCCACCAATTTCCACACGGGCAGTCTGGAGTTAAGGTTATCAGGATATTCTGGAATTCAGGAGTTGCTACAGAAATCTGGAGGCGATCTGGATGGCGTAGCATATTACTAAGTATATAGTATTTCTTTTCCGTTGTTTGTTTGTTGTACACTCTGATAATGTAATGTAATGTGATGTAACATAATAACTGATATAGTTCTTTGTTTTAAATGATTATTCATTTATCTATTATATGTGTTCCGCTGCGAATTGTGAGATTCTGATATTGTTCAGTTCTATCTTTTTCTTTCTTCTTCTACCTCTTTCTTTTTCTTAAAACCCTAAGTGTTCGGTTTTCCGGCATTCGATTGCTCGGCAGTTGATACAGTGAACGTATTGATGTCGGTTTTCGGAAGTCGAAGAATCGGGTCCTTACACTCGGAGTGGTTGGGATGGCGACTGGAGGTGGCTTGGTGGTCGGTGGTCTCGGCAAAAATAGAAGCAGGATTTTTAGATCAACGTAGTGACGGCGAATCATCGGGGTAGGGTTTTAGTCTAGGTTTTGGTCGAGGTTGGGATTTTGGTTGCTGCGTCATCTCTAGAGCACCCAAGTTCATCGGAGGTGGTGGAAAGGGTGCGAGGTTGGTCGGCAAAGGTGTGGACGCGGTTTCGTGGTTGTTAGTGGTCGGAGGCGTTAGGTCGAGGAGGTTTTTGGTCGTTGGGTTCTGTTCCAGTTTTGCTCGATTTCGATTTCCGGTTGAATTGGATGATTTGGGCGGTCGGACTGCTTGGGGTAGTTGTCGTCGACGTGTTGGAGGTGGCGAGGCGACTAGAGTGGCGGCGTTCGCCTGTGCATGTGTACGGTGTCAGGTGTGTATGGTAACTGGGTGGTTCGTGGAAGAGGATAGCGGTCTCATGTTAGATCTCGAGGAAGTTGGATTGTGGCTCGAGTTGGGCTTCGTGTCATTCGTGAGTATGCTTTGTCAACAGTTTTAAAGTTTTAAACATATCAAGTTTTAAAAAAAGGAAATTTTCTCGGGTTGAACTCGGGTCTGGTACCCGGTCTGACTCGGGCAGTTGTTGTTACAAGTTTTAAAGTTTAAATAAGTAAGTTTTTAAAATTTAAATAAATCAAGTATAAGTTATTTCTTAAATCAATTTTCTTTTATATAATATAAATGCTTTCAAATAATTGGTTTAAGAAGTTGAATGATTTATTGAACTTAAATTAATTAAGTTAAATTCATAAGTTTATTTTAAAAACTTAAATTAAATGGTTTAATCAAATAGTTAATTAAAAGATAAAATGTTTTAGATTTATGTGTTAATGATAATTAAGTAATTAATAAAGATAAAGGTTTTATCTTAAAATTAATTAAGGTTTTGGGTAATTCAAGATTAACTAATTAATTAATTAGCAATTATAGATTAATTAAATTAATGAAGTAATCAAAGAGAAATTAATTAATTAATAATTTGTGTTATAAATTAATTAATTAGAGATTAATGAATTTGTAATTAAGGATTAATTAATTAAGTAACAAGAGATTGATTAATTTGTAATTAAGGATTAATAAATTAAGGATTTATTAATTTATAATTAGGGTTAGTTAATTATTGATTAAAGATTAGTTAATTAATAATTAAAGGATAATTAATCAGTAATTAAAGATTAATTAATTAATTTATAAAGTAATTAAAGAATGATTAAATAGTTCAAATGGTTTGTAATTAATTAAATGATTAATTAAGCAGGGTTAGGTGATTAATTCATAAGTAAATTAATTTAATTTGAGTTAATTAAATTAATTATAGTATGGATAAATAAGTTTTGCTTATGCATGATTGATTGTATAGAATGTCTGGATTGATATTTATAGTATGATAATCTATGAGATTCTGTGATGTGATATACTTTGGATATAGCTGTGATAAATGTGTATTATTTATCTGTGCTAAATTGTTGTGTGTATACAAAGTTCTGGATTGAATTTAAATTATTTAAACCTTAAACAACTTGGCCTTAAAATGAAACGTTTGGATTTCGATGAGACCGGGATCGGATGTCAAAATTAGTTATCCGAAAACCACATCGATCCAAGTTAAATGATAGGTCATGAAATCTCAAGTGAAGATCGAGATGAAGTTTCAGAGTGCAAGGGCTATTTGTCGTTAACTCTGGGGTGATTCCAAAATGAGTATAACTGAGATAGTGCCTTCGGTTTCGTTCTTGTGATGTTCGGTAATAGGAAATGTTTTGGTTGAACTGAGAAAATGTGCATATCATCTGATGAATTGCTATATTAATATGATGTTCTGAATTTTAGTTAACTTGTTTACGTAAACAAATTGGGCTTAATGGATGACATTGGATTCGAAGAGACCGGGGTCGGATATCAGCAAATACCCGGAACCACTTTGATTAGTAATCAACAATAAATTCTTTATGGATTTGATTTTAGAACCAAATAGGCTGGAATGGAATAAATTAAGTAACATGGCCATTTAAGCCGAGTAACAGTTCTTAGATATTGTTTTATGGTAAGTATTGAATTTAAAAAAGGTAAGAACTCGTAGTAAGGTACGAGTTACCCCGAGATTTCAATTTTGTATTATAGCTCAGTATTTCAAATTATATGGGTTTACCCACGCTGGTTTCCAGCCTGACCCAGGTGTTACCTTATTGTAATGCTCGGGACAGACCAAGTATTACAGATTTTCAGGTTAGGACGTTCTGAAGCTCAGGAAGCGAGCTGAATGGCAGGAACGTATGGAGTTTTATTCTGCTGTGTATTGAAGTTATACTGTTTGTATTCTGGGACAGGTTGTTACAACTGTCCAATTTTGCTTAACTCTGATGTATTGTATGTAAATCTGACAATTAATATTTGATCCGCTGCGAATGTGAGATTCTGTTTTCTGTTTCTTCTTCTACCTTTTTCTTCTTTACCCTAACAATCTAGGATTTTCGACGTTCGATTGCTCGGCACTTTTACAGCGAACGTATTAGTGTCAAATTTTCGAGGCCGAAAATTTTGGGTCATTGCAGTAGGTCTCAGAGCCAGGTTAAGTGAGAACCTTGGACCTTGTGGGTTACTTGTTAAGGATAGGGTCAGTAGTACCCTAGAATGATTTGAGTATATTATATATGAAGGTGTATTTGTTATTTTCTTATATAAATATTTTAAAACGGTTTTAAAATTAGTCTTTATACAAGCTTATATTTTGATGTATATAAAGCAATAGTTTTTCTAATATATATTAGGGTAATTGGTTGTTGTATTATCTGAATTAAAAGTAATAATAAGAATTAAGTGGTAATAGAAATACAACCAAATAGGAATTGGATAATATGAACTATATAAATAAGATAAGCTAGAAATGGATTCAAACTAGAAAATAAAATCCTGAAATTGTAGAAGTGTTTTAGAATGCTGAATTAAGTTACCCTGATTTTATTTTCCAATAAACTAAGAGATAATATATAGTGAGTTGGTTTCCAGATATGATAGTCTTGGTTATGATCATAAATTTTTGTGGTATCTTAATAAATGGATGTTTATTTTTAAAATAAAAAAATGATAAAGCAGAATGAAATGTTTTAACGAAGTAACAATTTAGATAAGTATGACTTATAAATTAAAAGAATTTAAATTGTGAAGTGTTCTAAGTCTAGAAAATTAGAAATTGTTTCAAAAGGTTAAAAGAGATAACGGATAATATTATTCAGAATAATTTTATAGGAATCATACTTTAAAACAAGAGTTGTTTTAAAAATTTTGAAGGAATTTGTTTAAATAAAAAAAACCAAGAATGGTTTAAAACCTAAAGTATGACTTGAAGTACAAATGAAATAAATATGTATATATGTGGGATATACATAAGATCAAAGTTGATTCGAAGTAAAAACTAAGTGTTGAGTTTTGAATTTTCCCTGAAATATGATGTAATAACCCAAAGAGAAATAAGTTTTTGAACTTATTAATAGGAAAGGATGTTGATAAGAAGTTTAAAATTTGAAATGGAGAATTCAAACTGGATAAGGTTGATTGGATTAAATAAATTGAATTTAACTTAGGGAAAGTTAAATAAGTTTAGAACTAACAACCCGAATTGGAAATTTCAAGATGAAATTGAGATTTAACTTAGAAGTTAAATGGGTTGATTTGAAATGGGAGTTATGTGTGATCTCAAAATGGGTTTGAGATCTGGAAATGGGTAATGGATGCTATGGATGGATGTTTTAAATAATTTGGATGTTTATTTATTTTGACTTATCCTGATATCATCCTGTTGTTATTAATAATCTATGAAACTGAGAATTGGATTATTTTAATTGACTTAAGAAGTAGATTGAGATAAAATATATCCATTACTGAAATAAAATGGAAATGGAGGCAATTGTGAATAAGTGAATAGAATCAAAATGAAGGTGAATAGAAAGAATACTGATTTAGCTAATAATCAATAAAGGTAAATACGTAGGATGTACGTATATTATTTTATTTTCATTATGATTTGATCCGGATTCGAGCACGGAATTTCGAGATAGTATATCGATCCGAGTTGGGATTTTTCACTCGATTTTCGACGGCGAACCCTGGATATGGATTTTTGATTGATTCTGGCAATTCTCTATCATAGTTAGGGCTATGCAAGGAGAATGACGGTTTCTGATCAAGAAATCAGATTTGAGTCCGCACTAGAAAGTCGGGTGGACGATACTAGTTCGGAAGTGGAATTGTATGATCGAGTGAGAGATTAGATTAGATATTGCGTACGGATGGTATATGTACATCGTACATGCTTAAATGTAATAGATATTGAAATTATGAAAGAAATAAAAAATGATTTTTGAAAAGAAAAGTATACTTTGAGAAATATATATGAATAAAAGTGGAAGTTGGATAATTCTATGATTAAAATTCACTCTTTGAAAAGTAAGTAATATGGTAAATAACTTTATAAAGGAAGTCAAACTTGAATATTCAATTTGGCATAACTAAAGTTATATATATATATATATATATATATATATATTTGTTTTGTATGATAACTACCCTTGTTGAATCTATAGCCAGATTTTTCAAGATTATATATATCTATATATATAAATGATTTTATGAGAATGGTTTTAGAAAAAGGTTTTGGAACCTATGGATTTTGAAAAGGCTTTTGATTTTTGAGGAAAATCAATTTTAGGAATTTGGAAAGTCAAGTTTGGAACTATCGATTTGAGCTATCGATTTTGTGTAAAGAAGATTTTATGTGAATCATAAAGATTATGATTTGAAAGATACTATATGTGTATAATATAAAATGTTTTGAAATTGGCTCTGGGGAAAAAGATGCTCCCATGAAATGAACTTCATAGGAGATCCACGGGGTGGTTATGCCTTGAGCCCTAAGGGGGGCTCTAAATTTGATCATGGGAGGAAGTCTGGACAAACTGAAGTTCCTGAGGATTGTGTGTGGGTAGCGAAAGTCAAGGGCGCTGATGCCTACAGAGACATTTGGGTTATGCTGTGACGACAGTGTAACTCGATGTCACTACGATCTACTGCGGACCATAGCGGAAGTCGTGTGGCAGTGAGTGCCAACGGTCTACGTTTGATTTCGCCGGGAGGGCGACGTAACATCGGTAGACTGCGATCTATGAAGACATTGCGAAAGTCGTGTGGGAGTAAGTGCCTACAGGCTATATTGGGACTTGACTGATGTAGTCTGCGATCTATGTAGGAGTGGTGAAGTTTCATTTGGCAACAAAATTCGAGGGCACTGATGCCTACAGTTACATAGGTTTTTTCGGTGATGGCGATGAAAAACCTGGGTGTAGCTGCGATTAGTGGTTGGTACCATGGTGTAATCGAGGGGAGTGGAGTGCCTACAGTTTTCTATGGATTTTACCGGGATCGCAGCGTTACCATTGGGCTAACTGCGACCATAGAGGGGGTGATGATTTACAGAGCATTCTCACTAAAAATATTTTCTATATTTTAAAAAATGTTTTCTATATTTTCACAAAAGTTTTCGAAAATGTTTTCAAATATTTTCACTGGATGTTGAAAACGGGTTTACAAAGTACTTATAGATTTTCAGTCCTACACCTGATCAACGTATGACCGAATTTCTGTGAGAACGAGGATGGACATCTTGAGATATCGAGTTATAAAATGTATTTTTATAAAAAAACTATTTTACGATATTATATAGATTTCAAAAGTGTTTTAAAATATTTAAATAAAAGGAGTTAAGATTTCAAATGTTTAAAGGATAATTTAACTCATAATAAACATTTTGATAAAATTTTGGCTTCGTTCCTTTTCGAGGACGAAAAGTACTAGAAAGGGGAGGAATGTGATAACCTGGATTTTTGGGCATTGGTAATTATCAGATTTTAACTATTGAAAGACTAACGTATAAGTTGAACAAATAATTCTGATAAATATATATATATATATATATATATATATATATATATATATATATAGTGATTTGAAAGCATGGATTTGAATTCAATGTAATAATTTTCAAAAGCCGGTTGAAGTTAAATTTTATATTTTCAAAAAACACTTTAGATAAATATTTATTAGATTGAAAAAATATTTTAGCTTAAGTTTAAAATGAGATTTAATAAAAACATCTAATACACTTTTCTTTTATACTTGAAATAAAGATAGTTTGTATATATATAAAAGTCTCAAAACATAATACATAATTTATAAAAACATAAGTAATTAATAAAATAAAGGGTTTAAAAATATTTGTAAGCTTGTTACCATGCATTAAATATTTGTAGGCTAAGGATTACATGTAAAGACAAGTGGCATTAGTTTTTTTTTAAATTGAAATATATTAATAATAAGTAGTTAGAGGAACCAGGCTGTTTACAATTTTATTTACAACCTCTTCTAAAAAACCCAAAACAAAAAGAAAAACGGAATCAAGCAACTTCAAATTCGACTGAAGCAAACAAGATTCAAGCTTCCAGTTCAGATCAAAATAAATCAATTCCAGATAATAAGGAAAAGCCTGTTCTCTGTTCTAAAAGATAAACTGTGAGTAAACAAACTATAACCTGTTTTAACTTGTTACATGTGATGGATGAATGAAATAATGTTGTGATAATTGTTTGCATGAATGAAAATTTTGCTTGCATGTATGAAAATATGAATTATCAAGTATGCATGTCTGTGAACAAGGAAATTTTTTCTATTCTTGTTTTACAGGTTTTCAAAATCTATTCAAAAATCAAGATCCCATTCTCTAATTCTTTTTAGACTATATTGTTCAAACATAAAGTGTTTAGAATAGTAAGATATTATTTTTAAAAATAGTTTTAAGTATGATTAGTTTATATATTTCTGGAAAATCAAGAAAGACAGTGGAAAATTTTAAAACATGATAAATTCAAACATCAAAATTCTTTGATTCACTTATATAATCTAAATCAACTTCGAAAATCATGAATTTTAATAGCAAAATCCAGATTTTTAATGTTGATTCGAGTGAGAACTTATGAGTTGATCAGAATTTAGGTTTCTCTGGTGATCGGAAGGCTCGGGGTGGACGGGATCTCGACTGGAGGTGGCTTGGTGGTAGGTGGTCTCGGCACAAATAGAAGCAGGATTTTTAGATCACCGTGGCGGCGGCGAATTATCGGGATAGGGTTTTAGTCTACGTTTTGGTCGAGGTTGGGATTTTGGTTGCTGCGTCGTCTCTGGAGCACCGGAGTTCATCGGAGGTGATCAAAAGGGTACGAGGTTGGTCGGCGAAGGTGTGGACGGGGTTTCGTGGTTGTTGGTGGTTGGAGGCTTCAGGTCGAGGTGGTTTTTGGCCGTTGGATCCTGTTCTGGTTTTGCTCGATTTCGATTTCCGGTTGGATAAGATGATCTGGGTGGTCGGACTACTTGGGGTGGTTGCCGTCGACGTGTTGGAGGTGGCGACGGTGACTTGAGTGGCGGCGTTTCCTGTGCATGTGTACAGTGTCAGGTGTGCATGGTAACTGGGTGGTTCGTGGAAGAGGATGGTGGTCTCAGGTTAGGTCTCAAGGAAGTTGGGTTATGGCTCGAGTTCGGCTTCGTGTCATTCGTTAGTGTGCTTTGTAACAGTTTTAAAGTTTTAAACATATCAAGTTTAAAAAAAAGGAAATTTTCTCGGGTCGGACTTGGTTTTGGTACCCGGTCTAACTCGGGTAGTTGTTGTTACAGGTTTTAAAGTTTAAATAAGTAAGTTTTTAGAATTTAAATAAAGCAAGTATAAGTTATTTCTTAAATCAATTTTCTTTTATATAATAAATGCTTTTAAATAATTGGTTTAAGAAGTTGTATGATTTATTTACTTAAATTAATTAAGTTAAATTCTTAAGTTTATTTTAAAAACTTAAATTAAATGGTTTAATCAAATAGTTAATTAAAAGATAAAATGTTTTAAATTTATGTATTAATGATAATTAAGTAATTAATAAAGATAAAGGTTTTATCTTAAAATTAATTAAGATTTTGGGTAATTGAAGATTAACTAATTAATTAATTAATTATCGATTATAGATTAATTAAATCAATGAAGTAATTAAGGAGAAATTAATTAATTAATAATTAAGGGTTATAAATTAATTAATTAGAGTTTAATTAATTTGTAATCAAGGATTAATTAATTAAGTAATTAGAGATTAATGAATTTTTAATTAAGGATTAATAAATTAATAATTAAGGATTTATTAATTAATAATTAGGGTTAGTTATTTATTGATTAAGGATTAGTTAATTAATAATTAAAGAATAATTAATGGTAATTAAAGATTAATTAATTAATTTATAAAATAATTAAAGAATGATTAATTAATTCAAATGGTTTGTAATTAATTAAATGATTAATTAAGCAGGGTCAGGTGATTAATTCATAAGTAAATTAATTTAATTTGAGTTAATTAAATTAATTATAGTACGGATTAATAAGTCTTGCTTATGGATGATTGATTGTATAGTATGTATGGATTGATATTTATATATGATAATCTGTGATGTGATATACTTTGGATATAGCTGTGATAAATGTGTGTTATTTATCTGTGCTAAATTGTTGTGTGTATACAAAGTTCTGGATTGAATTTAAATTGTTTAAACCTTAAACAACTTGGCCTTAAGAAGAAACGTTTGGATTTCGATGAGACCGGGATCGGATATCAAATTTTTTTATCTGAAAACCACATCGATCCAAGTTAAACAATAGGTCGTGAAATCTCAAGTGAAGATCGAGATGAAGTTTCAGAGTGCAAGGGCTATTTGTCATTAACTCTGAGAGTGATTCCAAAATGAGTGTAACGGAGATATAGCCTTCGGTTTCGTTCTTGTGATGTTCTGTAATAGGAAATGTTTTGGTTGAACTAAGATAATGTGGATATCCATCTGATGAATTTCTATATGAATATGATGTTCTGAATTTTAATTAAATAGTTTACATAAACAAATTGGCCTTAATGGATGACATTGGATTTGAAGAGACCGGGGTCGGATATCTGCAAATACCCGAAACCGCTTCGATTAGTAATCTACAATAAATTCTTTATGGATTTGATTTTAGAACCAAATAGGCTGGAATGGAATAAATTGAGTAACATAGCCATTCAAGCTGAGTAACAGTTCTTAGATATTGTTTTGTGGTAAGTATTGAATTTAAACAAGGTAAGAACTCGTAGTAAGGTACGAGTTACCCTGCGATTTCAATTTTGTATTACAGCTCAGTATTTAAAATTATATGGGTTTACTCACGTTGGTTTCCATCCTGGCCCGGGTGTTACTTTATTGTAATGCTTGGGTTAGACCGAGTATTACAGATTTACAGGTTAGGACGTTCTGGAGCTCAGGAGGCGAGCTGGATAGCAGGAACGTAAGGAGTTTATTCCGCTGTGTATTGAAGTTATATTGTTTGTATTCTGGGACATGATGTTGCAACTGTCCAGTTTTGATGAACTCTGATTTATTGTATTTAAATCTGACAATTACAGCTTTTCATTATATAAATGCTATTCTTTGATATTATATTTGATCCGCTGCGAATGTGAGATTCTGTTTCTGTTTCTTCTTCTACCTTTCTTCTTTACCCTAACAATCTGGGAGTTCCGGCGTTCGATTGCTTGGCACTTTTACAGTGAACGTATTCGTGCCGAATTTTCAAGGCCAAAAATTTCGGATCGTTACATCTTGGGTAATGAGTTTTCTAGTGCTCGGAAGGTTATTTATGAGCCCATCCTCGATTCCCTTTCATCCCTTGATCCTCTCCCACCTGAACCCAGATTTGACGCTATGAACTTGGAAGCTGATCTAGCTGTCGTCGATGATGATGCCTCCCTTTTTTTCTCGACGACTCTTTTGAAGTGGTGGGGCAAGTTGGTTGGTCCTCGTAGCCTTCGCCTTTGCAATCATGTTTTGATTCGTTCAATGACATCGACCTCTATGCTTACCACTTCCTAATTATCCCGTCCTCTCCTCTCCCAGACCTACCCATCCAGGACCTACTTGCTGACATGGAGCTAGATCCTCTTCCTCAATATCAGGTTACTCCACCACCTCCAACCCTAGCTTTTTCCATGACATTAGTTAGGCATAATGCTAGACTGCTCCCTAGATTTTATGGATCTTTGTCTCATCCCACTGGTAGTTTCTTTCAACTTGCCATTTTTATTTCTGAAAATTCTATTTTGAACAAGAGAATCTCATGCTGCATGGGCATTAAATTATTACCCGAGCATTATTCGGCCATGCATGCAGTGGAAAAAGAGCGTACCTATTTTTACCCTGAATATTTTATCTTGGAATTTTAGGGGCATGGGGGATCTCCAATAAATAAGCCCTATTTCATCTAATCCTTTCCCCCTTCACCTAGTTGTTTTACTTATTCAAGATTCTAAAATTGCCGATCCTTTACCTTTCGTATTCCGCACCTTTAGGGGTTCTTTTCTTTCTAATTGGGAATTCATTAATGCTTCAGGTTCCCAGGGTGGTATTCTCACCGCGTAGGATGAGTCAGCGTGGTTGCATATTCAATCTACTAAGCATTCGTCCGCCCCTCATGTCGCCTTTAAGCATCCTCCCTTTAGTATTTCTTTTATAATATCTACGGTCCCCAGTCTAGTTATAAGAGGCCCTCTCTTTGGCCTAGTCGCTCTAATGTGGAAAAAATTTCCCATGTCCTTTGGATCCTGGGAGGAGACTTCGATATCAGTCATGATTTCTCGAAGCGTAACTCTACTGGGGCCCTTTGTGCAGATTCCGAAGATTTTAATGCCTTTATTAACTCATATGCGCTGATTGATCCACCCATTTCCAACCATCGGGTTACTTGGAGCAACCGTCATCTCTCTTTTACTCTTGTTAAACTCGACCGCTTTCATTTTAACTCTTCGTGGGATGACACCCACCCACTTTTCTTCGTTCATGGCCTACCAACCATCCTCTCCAACCACTTCCCAATCCTCCTTGACTCCGGATCTCCCCTTCCTGATCTGGTTTCATATCTTAGTGGTTCTGGTTGTTTGAACCTAGTTTCAATGATTTCATTAAGGCAGCCTGGTCTGGTTTCGCTTCTCAAAGTTCCGCCTTCTCTACGATTGTTTCCAAGCTCAGATCCCTTCGTAAATTACTTCTTCCTTGGTCTAGATCAATTTGGGGTTCTCTTAAATCCAAAATTTTCTCTCTCCAAGAATCTATCCTTGATCTAAACATTCTTGAAGGACCTTCTCCCCTTTTTGATTCCAACCATGCCTCCCTTCACTCCTTGGAAACTGAGCTTGAGAGAATTTAAAGCAAGAAAAGATTGGTTGGGAGCAAAGTTCCAAGGCCAACTGGTTGAGAGATTGTAGCCATAATACCGCCTACTTCCACAGATTTGCCAGTGGTAGTAGACACTCCAACCTCATTTTTGAGATCCACCATGACAATTTGATCTTCCATGACCAATTAGACCTCAACAAACTCCTCATTTCCTACTTCAAGAGCATCCTTAGTCGTCTCCATCAGCACTCTCCCCATATTGTCTAGTCTAAGCTCTATCCCAACCCTTCTCTTATTCCCATTGACTTCCTTTTCAAGAAATCTGAGATTCTGGTTGCCCTTAATGACACGGATGATGATAAATCCCCTGGTCATGATGGCTTCATTCCTTTCTTCTTTAAGCGTTTCTAGTCTGTTATCCGATCTGATGTCCTTGCCATGTTCAACGAATTTTATTTAGATCCATCCTTGATTGCTTGAGTTAACTATGCTAATGTGATTCTTCTTCCAAAGAAGACCAGAGTCAACCGCCACTCCGACTTCCGTTCGATTAGTCTTCTCAATACCTCCTTCAAGCTTATTACTAAAGTCCTGGGCAACCGTCTTTAGATATTATTTGTTAACCCTGAGCAATCCGCATTCACCCTAAGTCGTGACATTCTTGATTGTATGGCCTTTGCACAGGAGATAATCTCTCATTGCCACCACTCTTCCACTCCTGGAGTTCTCCTCAAGCTCGATTTTCCAAGGCCTTTGATTTTGTTAGCTAGTCTTTTATCCTTGGGATGCTAGTTCACCGTGGTTTCTTAAATCTCTGGATTAATCAGATCTGATGCATTCTTCACTCGAGTATGTCGTCTATCATTGTTAATGGTGTTAGAGGTAGACTCATCAAGTCGGCCCGTGGATTACGTTAAGGAGACCCTCATTCCTCTCTTTTATTTGTATTGGTTGTAGATGTTTTCAACTATATGAACAAGTTAGCCATCGGCAACCTGATGTCAGGTATTGTCCTTCCTGACTCGAACCTCCTCATTTCCAATATTCAATTTGTTGATGACACTATCCTTTTTTCTTTACCTTCCCCATATCATATCCACTGCCTCAAGCTCCTTCTCAATATTTTCGAGCTGGTCTCTAGTCTTTCTATTAATTTTTCCAGAAGTTTAGTTACTATGTTGGGTGCCTCTAACCATCTAGGTCCTATTGTGGCTAAGGCTCTGAACCGTGTTCTTGTTTATTTCTCCATTTCCTACCTAGGCATTCCCCTTCGACCTTCTAGACTTCATCGTTCGGACTGGCTGCCGCTCATCTCCAGAATCTCTTCCCGCCTTATAGCCGGGAAAGCTTCCTCTCTCTATATGGCTAGTAGGCTGGTCTTGGTTTAGTCGACCCTTTCAGTATCCCTACTTTTTGGCTTTCCTTTCACAAAGCTTCCTGACGGATTATCAACTCCATTGACAAGCTCCGTCACTCTTTCCTATGGCATGGCTCCCAAGCTAATTTTTGGTTAATTTGTCTATGTTTGCAAAAGTGTTTCTCAAGATGGTTTAGGAATACCAGATCTATACATAATCTTGCCCTCCTGGCCAAGTGGATGTGGAGATGTCTCACCAATGATGATTCCCTCTAGAAAAGCTAGATTCTCTCAAAGAATTACAACTCTGAGCCCTACTGCATCCTTCGCTTCGACCCCTTAGATCACCCCTCCCCTTTTTTATCTAGTGTCCTCTACTCTGTTCCTTGGATGAAGTATTTAATCTTTGTACATATTGGTAATAATGCTTCATGTTCCTTTTGGCATGATCCCTGGCATAATGCTTCCCCTCTTAGTTAAACCTTCTCTAATCTATTCGCTATCGTCTCAAATAGCTCTCTCTTTGTGTCCTCGATGCCAACAACTTGGGTTATTTGTGCTTCCATTTGGTCCATGCGATTATGGGCCCAGCCCTTCCCCATATCCTTCGGATCCAAAGACCGCTTTGTGATGTTGTCCTCTCAACCGATAATGACCACCACTCTTGGGGTCTAGTATCTAATGGTTCATTCTCTATTCGCTCTCTTTACTCTTTTCTCTCTGACTCAGGTAGACACTATTCCTTCCCGCACCTCTAGAAATGCAACGTCCCTCCCCGTGTCCAGTCCTTCAAGTAGTTCCTTGTTGTTGTAAAAATAAACTCCATAGATAGGCTTATTCGCAAAGGTATCAATCTTAATCCATCTTGTGTTCTCTGCTCTAATGATCTTGAGTGTATCTCCCACTTGATCTTTTAGTGTGACTTCTCATTCTACATCTGGGCTACCTCAGCAGCGCATCTGCTTGGTTTCATTACTTCCATCTCTTCCTTATTCGACTATTGGCGGTTCATCCACCTTTATTATGTATCGATATTTTCCTCTCAGCTTTCAACGGGTGATCTGGCTTGAGAGAAACTCCCATTGTTTTAAATGTTGTCCGCTCCCTGTTGCATATTTGTAAGAAGATTGCTTACTTTTTCTCCCTTTCGACAAGTGGAGGTCCTCCTCCTTCCCTTCGCATGAGGATTAGTGCTGCTTTCTTTGACAAAAAATTTGCGGTTATTTATGAAGCTCCTATTACAAGTATAATAGGTCCTTCTTCTTGCCTTTATGCCGGTGTCTCCCATCCAGAGCATGATTGTTGATTTTTCCTGTCCTTTTGATGCTAGTGTTTTTTTTTGTTGTGACTGTTTTTTGACCTATGCACTAGGTAGTGGTGCCTTCCAGCCTTGTATTTTATTTTTTGTTATTATAGTTTAGATTCTTTTTCTATTCTGTTCCTAAATACTCAATATTTTTATATCACCTCCTGTGTTTATGGCAATTGGTCCGGACAGTTGATTGGAACTTTACCTATGCTATTACGTTATATATTGCCAACTGTGTAGCTCTGCACTGCATAACCATTTCCCTCAAAAAAAAATGACCATAATGAAAAATACAAGATAACAATATAAATAAAAGCTAAAAAACACAAAGATAGCTAAGTTAGATCAAGAAAGATAATGATAAAGAAGAAGGATTCCCACCATGCTTTCTCATTGCCTCCCCAAAGTAGTTGTCAACTTTGTTTGAAATGATAGTGAATTTCTTAGTAAAAGAACGCTTATGCTTCTTTTGATTATTAAGAAGCATCTCTTAATTTTTAAGAATCTCTTTGTTTGAATACCGAGACAATTTGTCATAGCTTTCAAGCGATTTATCTATTTCCTCCTCCTGTTCTCTTTATTCCTCCTCTTCTCTTTCTGTATTATCACTTTTTACTTCTTAAAGAATCTCTTATTCTTTTACTCTTGCAATTCTTTCTTCCTTTTTGGTAGGAGACTCGTACGGTTTAAATTCAGGATGGATATGCATGAGAGGAGGTTTGTTTTGTCGAAAATTTAATGAGGCAAAATGTTTTCACATTTTAGATTAATGCTAAAATAGCTGAAAATTCTAGTGAGATATACACCATAATAAAGTGTGTTTTCATGTTTAGAAATTTTCCTTTTGAACAAAATCATTCAAAATCACTTGAGCCCAATTTATATCATATTATTCAAAAATAGAAAAAAGAGCTTTGAAAACTTCTTGAGTGGGTTATTGTAATTCTCCGTTCTTAGTGTAATACTTTGTTGTAAAATAAGACTTATTAATATTGCTTTTGGCTTAAGATTTTTGCCTTTAAATCCGTATTCTTTATCATTTGAAAAAAAATCATGCATAACTTCTTTATTTCCATAATCAATTTCGAAAGTGAAGAGGTCATTTCCACCACTTTTACAACAAAAAATTTAACCAAATATTTCACGATCTAAAACAACGGTAGTTTCTTTTACACTACTCCAAATTTGACCTTCTTCTCCTTAATAAAACTTCCATTTAAATTAGCATAAAATATTTTAACCAAATTGGGATAGAAATTAAAATCATTTTGGGATAAATAGGTTAAACAATCGGTTAAACCAAAAATAACATTTTTCAAAGCAAGATCTAGTAAACCAGAAGAATAAAATTCAATAAAATTAGAAAATCATCTCGAAAAGACTTTACCATAAGTAGCATACTCAATATATGTTTCAATAGACTCTTAATCATTTGAAAGTTGACTTTTGATTCTTTTGATAAACCTAATGGTTTGGATAAAGAGGGTTGGCTTGAGGAAGAAAATACCAATTTGTTTTGGATGAAAGAGAGTGAAGAGTATGTTTGATTTTTGAAGCAAAGTATAGAAGATGAGGTAAGAAGGAGTGAATAAATAGAGTTTGAATTGTCATGTGAAAGGTAAAAGGTTTTCTTTGCAAATTGTGAATTTTTATTGCTAAAGGGAGAGAATTTCAAAAGTTTAAATTTGAATAGATTCTCTAAATTCTATCTGATATGTCGACATACCTATGTGGCATATGTAGACAGATGGGCCGAAATTTCAATGTTTAAATGATAAAGAATTATATATAATTATATATATATACATACTTATTATATATATATTTATATACAGGAAAATAGACATATGGAAGAAGTTGCGAAAAATTTTAGTCTGAAGGACAGAAAATTTTCTATTTAGTTTGAAGGACATTTGTTAGTACAAATAGAAAATGATAGTTACAACTATCATTCGTGATTTATACTAAAAAGTGTCCTTCAGCTTAAGAAGTAAACTTACCGTCCTTAGAACTAAATTTTTCTGCAACTTTTTCCTTGAGCCTAAAATCCTCATTTATATATTCTTATCATTATTATATATTTAATCCTATATTAATAATTTCCAAAAAATAAAAATAAAACATGAAATGCAAAAGATACTATTTTGTTGTTTTATAGTTTGATCTAATTGATCTTCCATCACCGTGAAACATATATTTATATTTTCAGTGTTTGCTTCGTCGTCAATGGATGTTGTATCAGAATAGTCCAAAGTTGCATTGTAAGTCCTTTTTCTTTTTTTAAATGAATCGGTGTTTGGTGAATTCTTTGCTTTCTTCTGATGCGGACAGTCTCCTCGTAAATGACCATATTCACCATAATCATAACGCTAAGAATCATTTTCATTTTTGGAATTTTGTTTTTAGTTTTATGAAAGTTGTTCATCTTCTTATATTTTAAAAAAAATCTTAAATTTCAAGTCATAAGCGAAATTTTCTCATCATTATCAGAATCTTGATCATTAGTTGCTGCATTGAATATAATTGATTCTTTTCAGTTGCTTTACTTTCCTTTCTACCCTACAACTATACTTCATAGGACATTAGGTTACCAATCAATTCTTCAATTTTTCATACACTAATATCATTGGCTTCCTCTATTGCTAATATCATTTGATATCATTTAGAAAAGAGTGAATTAAAGATTTTTCTATCTTGACCCTCTTCTGAGAAGTTTTTCCCTAACGATACTAAGAAAGGAACTATATTTTGAAATCTAGAATACATATCAGAAATGGACTCGTTTGATTTCGTTTTGAAATGTTGAAACTGGTTGGTCGGCATGGAAATCTTAGTTTGTTTTAATTTACTAATGCCCTCATGCGTGACTAGTAATGTTTTCCAATTTCATAGGCAGACTTATAAATAGAAACTCGATTAAATACATTTTTATTTAAGTAGCAAAGTAAAATATTCATGCCTTTGATGTATTAAGTCTTGTGTCTTTTAGGCTGGTGTCCATTGTGAATATTAGTTTGGGGTTCAGTGTATTCGATTTGTGTAATGTTCCAAATATCTAAACGATTGGATTGTAAATAAATTTTTATCCTACATAGCCAATAAGCATAATTACTATCATTAAATAGTAGGGGTCTAGTAGTTGATTGTCCATTTACAAAAGTGTTAAAAAGTGTACTGCTAGTGTTACTAGTCATTTATAATTTTCAAAAATCAAATAATAAATTTTTGTAAACCTAATGCTCCGATACCAAATGTGTGAAATGATGTAGTGCAATGTGAACGAATCTCAAGGCTACTTTAAGACTAAAATGGGCGATTAGTATTTTATAACTTATATAGAACTTCTCTAAATTATTTTAAGATTTAAATTCAAACACAGATAAACGATATAGATATATATTAACAGACAGTCGGACATACACATATATGCAATAAAAATGATATAAAGGTAAGAGAAATTACACTAGGAGTTTTATAATGGTTTGGATTAACCAATCCTACTTCCAGTCCTGTACGGTATATGTAAAAATTCCTATTCAAATGCCATTTTTAATCAGGTAGCAAGCAAACTATAATACAATACTTATTTCAAGGCAACATAATACACTAACTTTCGAACTTGGGATAGAGATGCTTGATTTAACAAGGTAATATGCACGCCCATTTGATTTGAACGAGCAATAAGCACACCCACCTGAATTGAACGAGAAACAAGCATACCCACAAAAATTAGTTGTATAGAGTTGTTAATTCCAAATACCAATAGTTGTACTTTGGATATAGAATATCCTATAGCCCTTTGATAGCACTTTCATCTTTAAATTGATGAGGGAATGCTTGTAAATCAGTGAGTAGATTATAAAGCATGAACGTAGTGAAGTAGATATTGAATTTTAGTGAATTTGAAGAGTATAGAAGTGGTTTTTGTGAAATATATAATGAGAATTTAAAGTAAGAAGAATATAGAGAAAGTAGTTGCTAAAATTCATTTTTTAGTCCCCTTTATATAACGTTTGAAGGGATATATCTATTCACGAAGAGATGGAGCCAAAAATTACAACTATTCAAAATTTAGAAAACCTCTTTAATGGTACATATGTCGACATACATGAGTAGATTATGTTGACATACCCTTGTGTATTTCTTAAAAACAAAAATTCATTTAAAGCGTTTTAAATTTTTGGATATTTGTAAAATCGTTTTAACATAGTTTTTGAATACTTTTAACAAATAATATTTTTTATAAAATGTTGGTAAAAATATTTTTTGAAAATAAGATAAATATTTTGATAAGAGAGTATTCAAAGAGAAGAAAGTTATTATTCTAGGACTTTAACAAATTAATCTAATGTCTGTTAACTATAAACTATAGTCTTGAACCCTCCATGTCCTTGTTTTTAAACTCATAAGTCTTTAATTAACTTGATCATCTTTAAATCTTGATCTATAGTCATTTTACTAATGAGTCTTCAAACTCGATTACCCTGTACTTGTATAAACATGTGTAAAAATCCTATAAAATATTCTATACAACTTGAATAAACATGAGTACATATATTTATATGATTCTTGTCATCAAAATCATTTGTGATATTAACAATCTCCTCCGTTTCAAAGATGACAACCATGTAAATGTATTTATTATAAAATATAATGCAACTCCCCCCAAATTAGTTAAGTCCTCCTATTTTAAACGACTCCCCCTTAGTATATTTCATATTTTTCTTTCCCTATGTCATCAATAAAAATGGGTAAATAAAAATAAAATCCTTCTAAATGTGACATAATAAATACTATGAAATGTTATAATGTTGTGTGTGAAATAAAAATCAATATTTTTACGAAATATTACTTTTGAGAAATAACTTTATATATATAATTATGACTACATATGTTTAAAACATACATCACAATTTTTACATCTATATACACTTATACACAATTAATTATAAAAGTTTAAATATAACTAGAGTTAATTATACAGACTAAAATTTATAATAAGTACGTATTATAAATACAAATTAAAACTAGATTTTCTTGGGAAATTCGACCCATTCTTCGAATCTGAAAATTGGATTGGTGTTGATAGCTTCCCAATCTTCATGTTCCACTTTCGCTTTAGAGTTTGAGCATCCTAGGGCATTTTCTTGAACTTCCGTAGAGAAACAAGAAATTGAACATCAAAGAGAATCGAATTGTTTTTCTTGTTCTTTGACCATTTGCATTTGTCTTAACTCCATGTGACATTGATTTGAAGAATAAAGTAAAGAGCATTCTTGAATGAAGTCTATATTTTCACTTAGTTTTTGTTTTGAAAAATTGATGTTTGAATTCATTTTTATGAAAAGAGATGTGTAGAAAAGAATAAAATAAGAGGATGAATTGATTTCTGAGTTTTTCTAGAAGAGATATGGTTTTATAGAATGTGAAGAGTCAGATTAATAATTGATCCATCCAAAAAATAACTAACCATTTTGAATTTCGAATTCTGAAATTCCAAAGTATATTGACATACACTGGCAGGCTATGTCGGCATATATGCAAAAATTAGTATGTTTTTGTTTATATTTTATATTATTTTAATTTATATTTCCAAAGAACAAAAGAACATGATTAACAATAGAAATGAAGTTTCTAAACAAATTTCATTAATAAATGATGCAGCGCACCCTGTTAAGTCGCTTGCAACTTATGACTTAAGTCATGACAATTATGAACAGCGGCCTAACAAGGTACGCGACCTAACTAGCTTAAGCCACCAACGACCTAGAGAACTATGGTATAACGAGTTAACTCCTCCAGAAACCAAGACCAGCGACCTAACAAGATACGGCGTAACGGGAGACAAAGGGGGGATTGAAGCATTACACCGGAATAACGAGCTATGCATTAGGTTGTTTAAGCGACTTAGCGAGATAACGAGTTATGCATTAGGTCGTTGAGGCGACCTAGCGAGTTAAGGCATCTACCTTATACCACTTATTTTAAGTCACTGAAGTTTATGTCGCATGAAGTTGTTTCCTTAAGTCGCGCATGAAGCTAATGCTTACCTGAAGCCTAGGTTGCTCAAATAGATAGGTCGCTCAAGCTGTTATGATATTCTGTTATGTCGCAGTGTTGTAGGAGCTGATGTTGTAACTCGTCGGTGTTATTTGTCCTTGAGTTGTAAGGTCATGACTCGGATGTTGTATGTGTTGTGGTCTGTACAAATGTTGTGTTATTAAGTCGTGTGTGACTTAGGTCGCGAGATCACTGGAGTTGGGTCGCATGTTGTTAGGTCGCACTACGGTTAGGTCGTGAGTTACTGTATATGAGCTGTGTTGTAAAAACTCTATAAATAGAGGTGATGGGTCATTTGTAAAGGTGGTTGATTTTGAATGAAACTTTGTTTGAGTGCTTTGTGCCTCTTTGAAATTGGAAGTTGATCGTTGTCTCCTTTCTCCATTTTCGGTTATTCGAGTGCGCTCGAATCAACGAATTTGAAGCCGATTCATGGAATCTCGTGCGCGAGATCAACGTAGAAGAGTCGTAGATCTTTTAACACGGTATCGTGCGCGATCAACGTGTTGGAGATAGCTAGAATTCGGTATCTCTCGAGATCAACGAATTTGGGCATTCGGTATTTTCAAACCATCGATTTATCTTGTTTCATCTAATCGTTTCTTCGATTAGTTTGACACGAAATCTTCATTTCGTTGTCATTCGTTATATCTGCTGCGTCAATTTGGTATCAGAGCTAGACTTAGCCAATCATAGCTAAGCCGAGCCTGTTGGGAGATAATTTGAAGTGTTGAAGTTAGATCCGAGTATAAGTAGAGGCGTGCATCATTTTTGTAGATCAAGGCCGTGAGTTGAAGTTTGAATCAAGGCCGACAGTGACAGTTTCAACCGAGCCGAGCTAACTTGAATTCGAGTCAAAGTTTGGTTGAAGTGTGTGTTTGGAGATTGTTGTTTGATAATCATGTCGTCGAGACGTGCTAATCGATTTCAAAATGTTGAAGATGTGTATAGAAGACAAGAAGCTGAACAAATGGAACAACGTATCAACGAAAAGTTTGATGAAGGTATTGGGAAGTTAGAGAAATTGATGAATGGTATGAATCAAAGTCAAAGGAGAAGGTCACCAATATCGAACCAAGGAGGAAACAGAGTTTCGCCATCGATTGCGAAAGCGAGGAGGGTGTCACCACAATCTTGTCGAGATAGAAGAGAATCATCAGTTTCAATGAGAAGAGAATACCATGAGTACAAAAATGAAGAGAGAAGAACTCCACGTGAGTTTGGAGACGAGCCATATCATGATGCTGAAAGACATAGTAGAAGAGATATGCGTGATTGTAGAGATGTTGATGGTCGAGATCGATATCGAAGTACATTTGATTATGATGAAGATGGTGATAGAGGTAATGTTCATTATCGAGATCGAGACCAAGTAAGAAATCACTATCGGGAGGTAGAAGATGACCGTTGATGGGAGTCGGGGATGAAGACTGAAATTCCAGAATTCAAAGGTGGAATGATTGCGGAAGAGTTTTTGGATTGGTTATCAAATGTTGAGGAAATTTTTGACTTCAAAGAAGTACTCGAGCATCGTAGAGTTAAGTTGGTTGCTACACGGTTGAGAGGAAGAGCTATGGCATGGTAGCAACAAACTAAACTTACACGGGAAAGAATGGGAAAGTCAAAGATTGAGTCATGGGAGAAGATGAAGAAGTTGATGAAGGCTAATTTCTTACCTTATAATTATCAGTCTTTTATGTATCAGCGCTTACAGAATTTGAGACAAGGGACGAAGTCAGTGAATGATTATGCTGATGAGTTTTATCAACTGATTGCTAGAAATGATATCATGGAGACAGAGGAACAGTTGACAGCTAGATTTGTTGGAAGATTGAGAATGCAAATTCAGGATATGGTGAATATGTTTGATCCAAGATCCGTTGCTGAAGCATACCAGAAGACTCTAGCTTGGGAGAGGCAAGGTAGAAGAGGAGTTGGTGTGTTTACAAATTCCAACAATCAAGTGAAAGGGGCTAGTAGCAATACTAATGTTTCCAAGGCTGTTAGTAAACCGGTTGTCAATGAAGTTGCTAAGACCCAGGTCAAGAACAATTTCAAGTGTTATAACTGTCAGGAGTTTGGTCATAAGAGCAATGAATGTCCGAAGCCTAAGAAGCGAGTGATGGTTGCTGAGGTTGAGGATGAGGATGCAGAGGTATAATGTTCAAATTCCCCACAAGTTGAGGAGGAAGAAGATTATTGGCAGGGGACAAAGGATATTCTTTAATGATGAGGAGATCTTGCTTAACGCCGAAACAGGAAGAGGAGACTAGCTGCTTGAGGAGTAACATCTTTCAGTCAACATGCACTATTTTGGGAAGGGTTTGCAAATTCGTCATCGATGCGGGAAGCTGTGATAACATCATTTCTACAGAAGCTGTGAAGAAGTTGGCGTTAAAGATAGAGAAGCATCCCAAACCTTACAAGTTAGTGTGGTTGAGGAAAGGTGGGGAAGTGAAGGTTGGTCGAAGAGCTTGTGTAACTTTTTTCATTGGAAAGAAGTATAAAGATGAAATTTGGTGTGATGTGGTAGATATGGATGTATGTCATTTGTTGTTGGGGAGACCGTGGCAATACCATAGAGCTGTGCAACATGATGGGAGGACTAACTGTTATAGTTTCATGTTCGAGGGCACTAAAATCACTTTAGTTCCTAAACAGCGACAACAAAGTGGAAGCAAGTTGGAGGAGATTGAAGAACTAAAGACTCTGTTATCTTTGAAGGAGTTTGTCAAAGAAGTGGAGGATGAGCCTGAAGTATTTCTGTTAATTGGACGTGAGAGTAGTGAAACAGTTGAAATTCCTGAAGAAGTTAAGCCAGTGTTGAAGGAATTTGAAGATGTATTTCCTGATGAATTACCGAAATAGTTACCACCGTTGAGAGACATAAAACATCAGATTGATCTTGTTCCGGGAGCTGTGTTACCGCGTAGACCACATTGTAGAATGAGTCCGAAGGAGCACGAAGAGTTAAGAAGGCAAGTGGAGGAATTACTTGAATAAGGGCGCGTACAAGAAAGTTTAAGTCCTTGTGTAGTACCAGCATTGTTAGTGCCGAAGAAGGATGGAACTTGGAGAATGTGTACAGATAGTCGAGCACTAAACAAGATTACAGTGAGGTACATATTTCCGATGCCGAGATTGGATGATTTGTTAGATCGGTTGAATGGAGCTGCTATCTTTTCAAAAATTGATCTGAAGAGGGGATATCATCAGATTCGAATTCGACCAGGGGATGAATGGAAGACCGCATTCAAGACACGGGAAGGGTTGTATGAATGGCTGGTTATGGTGTTTGGTCTTTCGAATGCGCCTAGTACGTTTATGCGAGTGATGAATCGGATCTTTTGACCATTTATTGGAAAGTTCGTGGTGGTATATTTTGATGATATATTGATATACAGTGGAAGCACAGAAGAACATCTACAGCACTTGCGGAAAGTGTTAATGATACTTCGTCAGGAGCAATTTTATGCGGCGACAAAGAAATGCGTGTTCATGACGCATAGCGTTTTGTTTTTGGGATATGTATTGTCCAAAGAAGATATCCAGGTGGATCAAAGTAAAGTTGAAGCAATCAGAAATTGGCCACAACCCAGGACTATAACTGAAGTGAGAAGTTTTCATGGTTTAGTATCATTCTACCGGAGGTTTATTCCACATTTCAGTAGCGTAATGGCCCCTGTTACTGATTGTATGAAGGGCAAGCGGTTTTCATGGACAGAGGAAGCAGGATTTGCTTTTGAACGAACCAAGGAACTTTTGACGACAGCACCAATTCTAGTTTTGCTGGATTTCAGTTGCTATTTGAATTACATACTGATGCATCTAAAGTTGGAATTGGAGGAGTGTTAAGTCAGAGAGGCCGTCCAATTGCTTATTTCAGTGAGAAGCTTTCGGGAGCAAAGATGAGATATAATACTTATGATGTGGAATTCTATGCTATTGTTCAAGCTATAAAGCATTGGAGACACTATTTGTTTCATAAAGAGTTTGTGTTGTATACTGACCATGAAGCCTTGAAACATTTGCAGGGACAAGATAGGGTTGCAGCTAGGCATGCTTCATGGATCGCATACTTGCAACAGTTTACATTTGTGGTAAAGCATAAGTCGGGAGCTACAAATCGTGTGGCAGATGCATTGAGTAGAAGAAATCATTTGTTGACTACGATGAGAGTGGAAGTGACGAGGTTTGATATTTTGCCAGAATTGTTTGTTGAGGATCCTTACTTTTCTAAGATTGTAGATGAAGTCGAGAGAGGGAAGGCGGATGAGTATCTGTTGGTGGATGGTTTGCTTTTCAAAGGAAATCGGTTGTGTATACCAGAAGGCAGTTTGCGAATGAAGATTGTGAAAGAATTGCATGAAGAAGGTCATGTGGGACGAGATCGTACCTTGCAGTTGATTTCTCAATCATATTTTTGGCCTTCCATAAGGAAAGAAGTTGAAAGATTTATGGAGAGATGTCACATATGTCAAGTTTCCAAAGGGACAGCTACGAATGCAGGACTGTATTTGCCATTGCCCGTGCCTACTAGACCATGGGTTGATATTAGCATGGACTTTGTTTTGGGTTTGCCAAGAACTCAACGAGGGAATGATTCTATATATGTTGTGGTGGATAGATTTTCGAAGATGGCGCATTTCATAGCTTGTAAGAAGACAGCCGATGCATTCCGTGTTGCTCAATTATTTTTCAAAGAGGTTTATCGACTACATGGGCTACCTGAAGCCATAGTTTCGGACCGGGATACTCGATTTCTAAGTCATTTTTGGTTGAGTTTGTGGAAGATGGTTGGAACTAAGCTGAATTTTAGTAGCGCATATCATACGCAAACAGATGGGCAAACGAAAGTGGTGAATAGATCTTTGGGAAATTTGTTGACGTGTCTTGTGAAGGATAATTTGAAGAGCTGGGATGTGAAGTTATGTCAAGATGAGTTCGCACACAATCATGCTGTTAGTCAAAATACTGGATTCAGTCCATTTCAAGTAGTATATTCAACAATGCCGAAGGGACCACTGGATTTATCGATAGTTCCATTTCAGAAAGGAGTTGTTAAACGAGCTTGTGATTTCGTAAATGAATTGCAAGAGTATCACGGGATTGTTCATGAACGATTGCTTAAGTCAAATGAGAAGTATAAACAACTGGCAGATAAGAAACGAAGAAGTGTGGATTTCAAAGTGGATGATTTTGCTTACGTAGTATTGAAGAAAGATCGTTTTCCAGTTGGAACTTACAATAAATTGAAAGCTCGAAAGATTGGTCCAGTAGAGATCTTGAAGAAAATCAATGATAATGCATATCAGTTGAGGTTGCCGGATCATATTCACACAACACACATTTTCAACGTTAAACATTTGATTCCATATCATGGGGATAAGCTTGTCAAGGAAGAGGAATGTGCGAATTAGGGGTCGAATTCTCTTCAACCGGGGGAGGATGATGCAGCGCACCCTGTTAAGTCACTTGCAACTTATGACTTAAGTTGTGACAATCATGAACAGCGACCTAACAAGGTACGCGACCTAACTAGCTTAAGCCACCAACGACCTAGAGAACTATGGTATAACGAGTTAACTCCTCCAGAAACCAAGACCAGCGACCTAACAAGATACGGCGTAACGGGAGACAAAGGGGGGGTTGAAGCATTACACCGGAATAACGAGCTATGCATTAGGTCGTTCAAGCGACCTAGCGAGATAACGAGCTATGCATTAGGTCGTTGAGGCGACCTAGCGAGTTAGGGTGTCTACCTTATACCACTTATTTTAATTCGCTGAAGTTTATGTCGCATAAAGTGGTTTCCTTAAGTCGCGCATGAAGGTAATGCTTACCTGAAGCTTAGGTCGCTCAAATGGATAGGTCGCTCGAGCTATTATGATATTCTGTTATGTCGCAGTGTTGTAGGAGTTGATGTTGTAACTCGTCGGTGTTGTTTGTCCTTGAGTTGTAAGTCGTGACTCGGATGTTGTATGTGTTGTGGTCTGTAATAATGTTGTGTTGTTAAGTCGTGTGTGACTTAGGTCGCGGGTCACTGGAGTTGGGTCGCATGTTGTTAGGTCGCACTACTGTTAGGTCGTGAGTTACTGTATATGAGCTGTGTTGTAAAAACTCTATAAATAGAGGTGATGGGTCATTTGTAAAGGCGGTTGATTTTGAATGAAACTTTGTTTCAATGCTTTGTGCCTCTTTGAAATTGAAAGTTGAGCGTTGTCTCCTTTCTCCATTTTCGGTTATTCGAGTGCGCTCGAATCAACGAATTTGAAGCCGATTCACGGAATCTCGTACGCGAGATCAACGTAGAAGAGTCGTAGATCTTTTAACACGGTATCGTGCACGATCAACGTGTTGGAGATAGCTAGAATTCGGTATCTCTCGAGATCAACGAATTTGGGCATTCGGTATTTTCAAACCATCAATTTATCTTGTTTCATCTAACCGTTTCTTTGATTAGTTTGACACGAAATATTCATTTCGTTGTCATCCGTTATATCCCCTGCGTCAATAAAGTAGAGAGATATATGATTACAATGAAAAATGTTGGAGAATGACATCAATAAAAGGTAGAAAACATAAAATATCTAAGTTAGATCTAGAAAGATTATGATGAAGAAGAAGAATTTCTACTATAAGCTTTCACATTATCTTACCAAAGTAGTTGTCAACTTTGTTTGAGACTCTAGTGATTTTCTTAGTAAAAGAGCGCATAAGCTTCTTTTGATTATTAAGAAGCTTCTCATGATTTCTAAGAATCTCTTTGTTTGAATAGCAAGATGGTTTTTCATAGCTTTCAAGAGATGTATCCATTTCCACACCCTCTTCTCTTTCTTCACTACTACAAAAAATAGATTTAGCAGCGTTTGAAAAACGCTACCATAACTTACAATAGCGTTTTAGAGAACATTATAACGACCCGAAATGTAATCACTTTAAATATGGATATTTAATATATTTTTAAATAATGAATTAATGGATTTTAAAATATAGATATTGTACCTTCTTAAATAATAACTAGTGATGGCGAAATGATTTTCAAAATGTGTTTGCAAAAATTATTAGTTCGAAGAAAAATAGAAAATGTGACCGAAAATCGTTTTTCGAATTTTTGATTTTTCGTCATTTAAAAGTTATCGAAAATGTTGTAAAAAAATTAGTAAACATATACACACATATATTTATAACATATGTATGGTTAGTAATATAATATGGTAAATATGTGTCTACTTAAGTAAAAGAAGGAGATGTGACATTTATTTTCAAAAAATCAAATAAAAATAAAAAGAATGTAATGTCACATTATCTCCTACATCATGGTACAAAGGAAGTGAATTATTTGCTGCATAAAAGATGAGGTGAGGGCGCTTGTATGTGTAAAGATAAGAGGAGATGGATGGTGGTGATGTGGCACATTTTAAGTGGAGGAATGTACTTATAAGGTTAGTTTGGTAATTTGGCCATTACATTTTATATGAAAAACAATTCCATATTTTATCTCTCATTTTTATTCCATTTCTTACTTTTTTTCAAACTTCATTGCCTTCTTCCTAAAGCACTTTAATGGATACCTTAGTTTCAAAATTTCAAAACCATGTCTATTTCCACTTTTAAACCCTTAAAAAATCATTTAAAAGCCTTCTCCTCTCTTCCTACACGCCTTCCTTCTCAAAACAAGACCACACCACCCTTAACCACCCTGAAGACCCGCAAATCCATACTCCTTGAATATACACTAATATCCATAGATTAACTCAAGATGAGCAGAAATACGAATTCTCATTGTTTAAGAAAAAGAAAAAGGTAGAAGAAGAGAGAAAAGATAGAAAATAGAACGGAACAGAACAGAAAACAACAGAACAACATCAGAATCTCACAATCGCAGCGGAACAACATATAATAGATAAATGAATAATATTTAAACAAAGAACTATATCAGTTATTACATTTCATTACATCTTATCATCAGAGTGTACAACAACAACAACAACAACAAACAGCGGAAAAGAAATACTATATACTAATAATACGCCATGTCATCCAGCTTGCCTCCTGCAACTCCTGAATTCCAGAATATCCTGATAAACCTTAACTCTTGACTGCTCGTGTGGAAATTGGTGGGCACCAGAGTTTAGGAAGGAAAACAATAAACTCCGAGTCAGTCATGTGACTGGTGTGAGAACTCAAAACGGTTTATTTATCTTAAAAATCAAAATAGAGGAATATTTTTAAAGTCAATTCGCAATGCTTTTAAAAATGAGACTACCATAAGGCCTCCCGCACACACACACAATGCAAACGCAGAATCGGAGGAGATTTCTCCTTATGATAGTCAAAGATGCTTGATACGCATTAAAAAGAAACATTTGATATTATTACTAGTGCATAGTGTAGAAAATATTTCGAAAGTAAAGATATAAATCTTAGCCAACATACGACCATTATCGTATGCCTACTATAGCTATCATCCAAACAGTGGGGTGCCACCACAAGTGAATGATAGGTTCTACAACTAAAACCGTACAAGATCGTATTGTTTCTTTGGATTTCCAACAAATGGTCAGGCCAAGGAACTTCCCATTGCCACATGAGAACGCCTCTGGAAGGACGTCCCCGAGAACCTAACCGGATCTCTGCCAACACAAGGTCGGGTTACCTTTCAAACTAGGTAACAACTGACACGAGTATGCCATCCCCCGGTCCTTTGGGACCTTTATCCGAGCGCTCGTATCCAAAATCACACCGTAATAATAAAGTGTTTCAACATGAGTAAGTATCTGGGCTCCATACCATGATACCACCCTTTTCCAGAAGGAAATGCACATACCCTAAAGGGAGCTACCCCTCATAACCTTGCTGCATCTTTCCTGTTTTGACCATTCCGGGGTGTGAGGTTCGACGAAGTCTCGTCCACAAAGCCACGCTTTATACAAAATTTGTGATTTGGGTCAACAAATGATCATAGAAATGATCACAAAGATAAGTGATCAAACAAATGATCATATCACAAATGATCAAACAATGATCATTTCACAGCAACACTCAACATGTCACATTACCAAATTGGGAATATATTGCTGATAACCTTCAACTACATAACCTCTGAGCTCGTACGTCTCAGAGAAGGGTGTTAAGCTAAGAGAATAAATTCTCCGCCACCAACAGAAATATATTTGAAAGAAATCAGCTTCATATCTCAATTTGTAATGTCAGACATACTATCCATACAAGTCTGTTCCGGGATCGAACAGAACCGAAGGCACTTACAAAGAAGTCCTTGCAATCCGGATATCCACAATCCTGATCGGATTCCCCATCACATATGGAGAACTCTATACCGGAGCAAATCGGTGCAGAGTCAATCGACAGGTCATCCTATCGCTCTCGCAAATACCCGGTCTTCAACACCGGTCTTCAAATGTTATCCATAACGTCGAATCACATATTCGAAATGGGTTATACGACCCCAAGGTCCTTTCCCGGATAACCCGAAAAGTGAGCGCTTATTCAAAAATAAGTGTGACATTCAAATTCAAGCAAATCACAACAAATACCTTTCAAAGGTAAATATTGATAGTCGGTTATTGAACTATCAATGGAAATGCGCAACATCACCCGATTCCAAATAATTTTCCAAATTATTTATTTCCCAAAAATATCTTTACAAGATATATGTTTTCAATACTTCAAAAATCAATCAATATTTATTTTTAAACAAATTCCCCCTTTTTATTTATAAATTCATAGTGAATTTATATTTCAAAATATTTATGAATATACGATTTCAATTATTCATTTTCAATTTATCTTCAAAAAATAAATTCTCAAAACGTTCATTTCACATTGGAAAAACATTTCCATACTTATTGAATAAGTAATTCACAAATTTTTTTATTTTCTACACTTGGAAAATATTCAATATACTTAAATCGAAATTAAGTATATATTTCATTCTTTATGGAAATCATTCTCTTAAACATATTTATTTGGGCCAAAACGAATGTTACGTAAAACATCGTTACGACAACCCAAAATCACCAGTATAGGAATTCGAAATTAAAAATAGATATATAAATCCCAATACTATATAAAACATTTCCTTTCGGAAATCATTTACTATAACAACAGTGTTATAGTCCACCATTTCCTTTTATTTCTCGAAAACGTCTATTTCAACAACGAATGTTGAGATCTATGGTTTCGAATCTAACCACATTTTAAAACATCGTTAGATCGTTTTAATTCTATTTAAAACATCAAATCCAAAACATTTTCTTTAACATAATATTCACTATCCAAAAACGTGAATATACTTCGTTAACCAATTTCATCATTTCTATTCATTTTACTTTAAAGGATTATTCACTGTCTAAAACGTGAATATAACTCCATAAATAAGTTATAACAATTTATTTATCAAAATAAGTCGTTTACGAATTTATAAAACAACGTTTATAAATTCCATTTCTATTTGTTTTATAACAACTTCCTTTTATAAATCTCCTTTATTAACCTATTCAATTTATAACTCAATTATAAACCAAAAGTCCATATTATAAGTTAAGTGCTTATAATTTATTTGTTTGCAAAATCGTTCCTTTAAACTTCATAATTATAAATCTTATAACTTATAAGATTCATTGATTTATCCAAAACCATTGTTTTAATAACTTTACAAATTTTATAAACCTACTGCTTATAAAATTCCATTTATAACTTCACCGTTTATAATTCTATAAATTTCATTCATTTATGAAATTCATTCACAATTCATTCTAACACTTATAAAAACTCGTTTTATAATTCCAACATTTTAATTTTACAAATATCAGTTTCATAAACCTTTTTTTTTATAAATCAATTTATATTATTATTTTAAAACGTCTTTAAACTCCTTTATAATTTCATCATTTTGATTCATAAAAAAATTTTATAAATCCTATTTTTAAACTTTTCACAATAAATTCAAAAATCCCGATTTAAACCATTTTATAAAATCATTAACCCCATATTTTCAAAGATCAACTTTTAACTATTTTTCTCAAAAATCATAATTTTTATAACATTAAATTATAACGTTTATTTATTTAAAATGAATCAATTCCAAAAATATTTTATAAACGTATACTCTTCAAAAATCACTTTAAAAATCCTTTTAAAATTCCAAAATTTGGCCCAACGATGCTACGTACCAAATAGTCAATCACGACAACAACGATATCATATATCGTTATGATAATCAACGAATATCAAAATATCCATAATCAAATAAATACTGTTGAGGAATCCAGTTGGATCCCACCAACCTGTTTTTCTACATCCAAAGATGTTAGCACGATACCAATTCCGTTCCAGTACGGAATTATCGCGGTATATGAGATTTAAAATATTATCCGCTTAATAGGCGGCGCAATAGGGTCTCATCCGCTATATAATGCGGGAAAATCAACTCCAAGTACATAAATAATACCAATTTCACTGTTTATGAAATATTCGCGGTATATGTTTTTAATAAATAACCTCCGCTTACTAACGGTGCATAATGTCTATTTTAACAATCAATAGATAACAATCATCATTCAAACATACATTCATGAATTTTAAATCTAACTATTTAAAATAAAAATCGAAACCGATTCGATTGAGTGAGAAGTTCTCACATTGATTTCAATTTCGTTTTAGCGATTTATTTCGAATAAAATTAAACGGACGTTTAATTTTATCCGAAATCCTCACTAACTCCAAATGACTCCAATCAAATTCCATACCGTAGTGCTCGTCCGTACGATTCCAACGCAACTAGTTTCGCGCGTTTTCGACCTCGTATGAAAAAGATATGAATTTTTAAAGATACACGAATTTATATAAACTAAATTTACAAATTTCTTTTTACATTTCTAACCCTACATTTTCTGGGCCGTAGGTTCTGCCCCCCCCCCCCCCTCCCCCCCCCCCCCCCCCCCCCCGCCATCATCAGGCCGCCCAACGCAATTCCCCCCTTTTCTTCTCCAGCAAACTCACGTACGTGAGTTTCACGTTGAACCCATAGCCTCCATTTTTCAATCGAATTATGCTCCCTCCATACGAAGCTTGAAGACGATCAGAGACCGGGGTTTCGAAGCCCAAAGCAAGAACTATCTTCGGCCCAAACATGGCTGAGCTCGGCCTCCACCTGCTCTCGGGTTGCGTGCGCAACCGTATGGCTTTGGTAACCAATCGCCGTTGATTCGCTGCTCCATTTTCGATCATATCCGTATGGATTTGAAGCTCTTATCGTCCTCTACAACTTTGTAGTTGAGCATTTCTCGTAATTGTTTATGGATTGGGAGAGATTAAGAGGAGAAGAAGAGAAATTTCTATCCATCGAACAGATAATGGCGGCTAGGGTTAGGGTTCTGGGCTTGAGTGTAAAATTGTGAAATATGGTGCCTTTTATAGAAAAAACGTCGTACACTATTCATCGAAAATTTTCCGAACTCCAAACGAAGCGTGTCGGTTGGCGTTTCTAAGGTTTACCCCACGTTCCGAACACAATGGAACGTGTTTCGGGAGCTAATTCGGTCATCTGTGCAAGTTGTGGCAATAAACGTTCAATTTAAAATTAAACCGATTAAACGATTTTCTAGGCGTTTTAGCTTGCGTTGGACAAAGGGTAAATCCGATTGACACGAAATTTGAAACCATATAATAATATCACATTACGGATCCGATGAAACTGGTTTCGTCGAAATCCGAGACTGTTTGAAAAATGACTATTTTAACTCGCCAAACTAATATTAAAACAATTTCGATGCGTTTCGAGCTGCCACGATCAAACGAAAACTCCGATTACTACGAAAATTGAAATCCGATAATAACAAACTATTACGGATCCAATGGAACTAGTTTCGTCCAATTCTGAGACTGTTCAAAAAACGGCTAATTTCACTAGTCCATTAAATATTAAAATATTCAATTTTCACAAATTAACTTTTAATTCGATTTTAAAAGTTCTATAACATCATTCTAACTTCAATATGATAAAATAAAATTTTAAAAATAATTTTCAATTATATATAACCCCAATTTTCAATTATTTCTATATTTTCACATATTAAAATATTGATTTAATTCTGCAATTAAATCTAATTACTCAAAACAAAATTTATTTGACTTATAAATTTCACTTATTTATATTTAAAATTAATTAAATATACAAATTTTAATTAAAATTCTGGGTCGTTACATACTTCCCCCTTAAAAGAATTTCATCCTCGAAATTACCAAGTAAGAAAAGTTAAACTTCTTACAATACTTTACTAAGTTTCCAAATCATACTTAGTTATCTTTTCAAAAACAAACTATCTTGTTTGACTTTCAACTCCAAAATCAAAGTTAAAGTTTTCAAAATTTTCCAATTTGCTCAAAAAAATTTAACGCCTTAAATTTTCGAAAAAATTCGCCAGAGTCTCCTTTGCGCAGCTCGATTCGAAAAAAAATGACAGTATACATATCACAAATATACATCTCATCAAGTGATGAGGCATCCCGCAGGGGAAAAAAGTGTAAAAGTACGATATGTAATCCGAGATATGTACCTTATATATTATTAGCGAGCATATACGGCTAATATAGCGCGAAAACGAGCTCCAAATGCGAAGCAAACGCGATCCGCACCTACTAAACACTCAACAAACATATGAGAAACATGTTTATAGACAATAGCATCGATATACAATATATAGCAACATAATAACTATATATGCCATCATAGAAAATGCAGTAAAAGCAATAAATTCAACCATCAACCAACTATCATCCAACTAGCATTCAACTAACATCCATAACCAATAAATATTCATTCATATTCTCATTAATATTCAATGAAATGGGTTTTCAATTTAAATCACATTTGATTTATTAACAGTGGATGCTTTTACTAACATTCGTTTTCAATTAGTTTATATTCACTAATCCATATTCAAGTTGGTTCACTTCCAAATCAAATTCAATTCTATTTAAGATTCACTTAACTTCCAATTGAATTTCAATTACTTTAGCTTCCAATTTCATTAACTCTTAATGAATTATATACAATCAACTAACAATCATATAACAACCAATGTATATTAATTACAACCAAATTCCTTTGCTTATATTCATTCAATTTGGTTTAACACCATCACTTTCAATTGGTTTAATTAAATTGATTTTCATCCAATTATTCAATTTCCAATAACATTAGATTTTAATGAATTAACACTTATATTCATTATTTAATATCAACTTAATTTACATTCAATTTGATTAACATTCAATTCATTAATTCAATTCAATTACAATTCATTTATATAACTCAAGTTCACATCTATCACTTAACTTTATTAATTTACTTCGATACCAATATCAACTTCATTCAACATCTCTTAAGTTATACTTCATTTTATAAACATCACTTGGTTTTACTTAACTTAGATTCCCACTTATAAATAATTCAGCTTCCAAATTCTAAAGTAAATTTCCATTTAACTTTAAATTCATTTTTATTTACAGCTCATATTCATAAATATATTCATATAGTTTCACTTCTTATATATATAAGTTTATTTCACAATTGTAAATCACTTTAATTATAATTCAATTCTTATAATTCTTTTTACTTATACAATTATTCTTTTATTTAGATGTTTTTATTTAACTTATTCAACAACCAAACAATCAACTAATATACACTTTAATAATTCTGAAAAATTATTCCTTTATATATAAAATATACTCAAGGTAAAATTATTTCATTTACCCAATTTAAAACAATATCGTGTCAAATTGTTCTGTACAAGTGTTTATAAACCCCTTCGGCATAGTTGTGCAGACCGTGCTGACGAAGGTTCATACGCCACTCAATAAACCAATCATCACAATATAAAACAATTTATATTCACCAACAAATACGCACTCGTATCTATTATTACACTCAAACTCATTCTAGAGTACTACTGACTCCATCTCTAATGAGTAATACCCAACAGAGCCATGGTTGTCGCTTAACCATATGCTTTGACACCAATTTATGAAGACCCGCAAATCCATACTCCTTGAATATACACTAATCTCCATAGATTAACTCAAAATGAACAGAAATACGAATTCTCATTGTTTAAGAAAAAGAAAAAGGTAGAAGAAGAGAGAAAAGATAGAAAATAGAACGGAACAGAACAGAAAACAACAGAACAACATCAGAATCTCATAATCGCAGCGGAACAACATATAATAGATAAATGAATAATCTTTAAACAAAGAACTATATCAGTTATTACATTACATCACATTTCATTACATCATATCATCAGAGTGTACAACAACAACAAACAGCGGAAAAGAAATACTATATACTAATAATACGCCATGCCATCCAGCTTGCCTCCTGGCTCTCCTGAATTCCAGAATATCCTGATAAACCTTAACTCTTGACTGCCCGTGTGGAAATTGGTGGGCACCCAGAGTTTAGGAAGGAAAACAATAAACTCCGAGTTAGTCATGTGACTGGTGTGAGAACTCAAAACAGTTTATTTATCTTAAAAATCAAAATAGAGGAATATTTTTAAAGTCAATTTGCAATGCTTTTAAAAATGAGACTACCATAAGGCCTCCCGCACACACACACAATGCAAACGCAGAATCGGAGGAGATTTCTCCTTATGATAGTCAAAGATGCTTGATACGCATTAAAAAGAAACATTTGATATTATTACTAGTGCATAGTGTAGAAAATATTTCGAAAGTAAAGATATAAATCTTAGCCAACATACGACCATTATCGTATGCATACTATAGCTATCATCCAAACAGTGGGGCGCCACCATAAGTGAATGATAGGTTCTACAACTAAAACCGTACAAGATCGTATTGTTTCTTTGGATTTCCAACAAATGGTCAGGCCAAGGAACTTCCCATTGCCACATGAGAACGCTTCTGGAAGGACGTCCCCGAGAACCTAACCGGATCTCTGCCAACACAAGGCCGGGTTACCTTTCAAACTAGGTAACAACTGACACGAGTATGCCATCCCCCGGTCCTTTGGGACCTTTATCCGAGCGCTCGTAACCAAAATCACACCGTAATAATAAAGTGTTTCAACATGAGTAAGTATCTGGGCTCCATACCATGATACCACCCTTTTCCAGAAGGAAATGCACATACCCTAAAGGGAGCTACCCCTCATAACCTTGCTGCATCTTTCCTATTTTGACCATTCCGGGGTGTGTGGCTCGACGAAGTCTCGTCCACAAAGCCACGCTTTATACAAAAGCTGTGCTTTGGGTCAACAAATGATCATAGAAATGATCACAAAGATAAGTGATCAAACAAATGATCATACCACAAATGATCAAACAATGATCATTTCACAGCAACACTCGGCATGTCACATTAGCAAATTGGGAATATATTGCTGATAACCTTCAACTATATAACCTCTGAGCTCGTACGTCTCAGAGAAGGGTGTTAAGCTAAGAGAATAAATTCTCCGCCACCAACAGAAATATATTTGAAAGAAATCAGCTGCATATCTCAATTTGTAATGTCAGACATACTATCCATACAAGTCTGTTCCGGGATCGAACAGAACCGAAGGCACTTACAAAGAAGTCCTTGCAATCCGGATATCCACAATCCTGATCGAATTCCCCATCACATATGGAGAACTCTATACCGGAGCAAATCGGTGCAGAGTCAATCGACAGGTCATCCTATCGCTCTCGCAAATACCCGGTCTTCAACATCGGTCTTCAAATGCTATCCATAACGTCGAATCACATATTCGAAATGGGTTATACGACCCCAAGGTCCTTTCCCGGATAACCCGAATAGTGAGCGCTTATTCAAAAATAAGTGTGACATTCAAATTCAAGAAAATCACAACAAATACCTTTCAAAGGTAAATATTGATAGTCGGTTATTGAACCATCAATGGATATGCGCAACATCACCCGATTCCAAATAATTTTCCAAATTATTTATTACCCAACAATATCTTTACAAGATATATGTTTTCAATACTTCAAAAATAAATCAATATTTATTTTTAAACAAATTCCCCCTTTTTATTTATAAATTCATAGTGAATTTATATTTCAAAATATTTATGAACATACGATTTCAATTATTCATTTTCAATTTATCTTCAAAAAGATAAATTCTCAAAATGATTCATTTCACATTGGAAAAACATTTCCATACTTATTTAATAAATAATTCACAAATTTTTTTATTTTCTACACTTGGAAAATATTCAATATACTTAAATCGAAATTAAGTATATATTTCATTCTTTAAGGAAATCATTCTCTTAAACATATTTATTTGGGCCAAAACGAATGTTACGTAAAACATCGTTACGACAACCCAAAATCACCAGTATAGGAATTCGAAATTAAAAATAGATATATAAATCCCAATACTATATAAAACATTTCCTTTCGTAAATCATTTACTATAACAACAGTGTTATAGTCCACCATTTCCTTGTATTTCTCGAAAAACGTCTATTTCAACAATGAATGTTCAGATCTATGGTTTCGAATCTCAACACATTTTAAAACATCGTTAGTTTGTTTTAATTCTATTTAAAACATCAAATCCAAAACATTTTCTTTAACATAATATTCACTATCCAAAAACGTGAATATACTTCGTTAACCAATTTCATCATTTCTATTCATTTTACTTTAAAGGATTATTCACTGTCTAAAACGTGAATATAGCTCCATAAATAAGTTATAACAATTTATTTATCAAAATAAGTCGTTTGCGAATTTATAAAACAACGTTTATAAATTCCATTTCTATTTGTTTTATAACAACTTCCTTTTATAAATCTCCTTTATTAACCTATTCAATTTATAACTCAATTATAAACCAAAAGGCCATATTATAAGTTAAATGCTTATAATTTATTTATTTGCAAAATCGTTCCTTTAAACTTCATAATTATAAATCTTATAACTTATAAGATTCATTTACTTATCCAAAACCATTATTTTAATAACTTTACAAATTTTATAAACCTACTGCTTATAAAATTCCATTTATAACTTCGCCGTTTATAATTCTATAAATTTCATTCATTTATGAAATTCATTCACAATTCATTCTAACACTTATAAAAACTCATTTTATAATTCCAACATTTTAATTTTACAAATATCAGTTTCATAAACCTTTTTTCTTTATAAATCAATTTATATTATTATTTTAAAACGTATTTAAACTCCTTTATAATTTCATCATTTTGATTCATAAAAAAAAATTATAAATCCTATTTTTAAACTTTTCACAATAAATTCAAAAATCCCGATTTAAACCATTTTATAAAATCATTAATCCCATATTTTCAATGATTAACTTTTAACTATTTTTCTCAAAAATCATAATTTTTATAACATTAAAATTATAACGTTTATTTATTTAAAATGAATCAATTCCAAAAATATTTTATAAACGTATACTCTTCAAAAATCACTTTAAAAATCCTTTTAAAATTCCAAAATTTGGCCCAATGATGCTACATACCAAATAGTCAATCACGACAACAACGATATCATATATCGATATGATAATCAACGAATATCAAAATATCCAGAATCAAATAAATACTGTTGAGGAATACAGTTGAATCCCTCCAACCTGTTTTTCCTGCATCCAAAGATGTTAGCACAATACCAATTCCGTTCCAATATGAATTATCGCCGTATATGGGATTTAAAATATTATCCGCTTAATAGGCGGCGCAATAGGGTCTCATCCGCTATATAATGCGGGAAAATCAACTCCAAGTACATAAATAATACCAATTTCACTGTTTATGAAATATTCACGGTATATGTTTTTAATAAATAACCTCCGGTTACTAACGGCGCATAATGTCTATTTTAACAATCAATAGATAACAATCATCATTCAAACATACATTCAATAATTTTAAATCTAGCTATTTAAAATAAAAATCGAAACCGATTCGATTGAGTGAGAAGTTCTCACCTTGATTTCAATTTCGTTTTAGCGATTTATTTCGAATAAAATTAAACGGACGTTTAATTTTACCCGAAATTCTCACTAATTCCAAATGACTCCAATCCAATTCCATACCACAGTGCTCGTCCGTACGATTCCAACGCAACTAGTTTCGCGCATTTTCGACCTCGTATGAAAAGGATATGAATTTTTAAAGATACACGAATTTATATAAACTAAATTTACAAATTTCTTTTTACATTTCTAACCCTAAATTTTCTGGGCCGTTGGTTCTGGCCCCCCCCCCCCCCCATCATCAGGCCACCTAACGCAATTCCCCCCTTTTCTTCTCCAGCAAACTCACGTACGTGAGTTTCACGTTGAACCCGTACCCTCCATTTTTCAATCGAATTATGCTCCCTCCATACAAAGCTTGAAGACGATCGGAGACCGGGGTTTCGAAGCCCAAAGCAAGAACTATCTTCGGCCCAAACATGGCTGAGCTCGGCCTCCACCTGCTCTCGGAATGCTTGCGCAACCGTGTGGCTTTGGTCGCCAATCGCCGTTGATTCGCTTCTCCATTTTCGATCATATCCGTATGGATTTGAAGCTCTCACCGTCCTCTACAACTTTGTAGTTGAGCATTTCTCGTAATTGTTTGTGGATTGGGAGAGATTAAGAGGAGAAGAAGAGAAATTTCTGGCCATCGAACAGATAATGGCGGCTAGGGTTAAGGTCCTGGGCTTGAGTGTAAAATTGTGAAATATGGGGCCTTTTATAGAAAAAACGACGTACACTATTCATCGAAAATTTTCCGAACTCCAAACGAAGCGTGTCGGTTGGCGTTTCTAAGGTTTACCCCACGTTCCGAACATAATGGAACGTGTTTCGGGAGCTAATTCGGTCATCTGTGCGAGTTATGGTAATAAACGTTCAATTTAAAATTAAACCGATTAAACGATTTTCTAGGCAATTTAGCTTGCACTGGACAAAGGGTAAATCCGATTGACACGAAATTTGAAACCATACAATAATATCACATTACGGATCCGATGAAACTAATTTCGTCAAAATCCTAGACTGTTTGAAAAATGACTATTTTAACTCGCCAAATTAATATTAAAACAATTTCGATGCATTTCGAGCTGCCACGATCAAACGAAAACTCCGATTGCTACGAAAATTGAAATCCGATAATAACAAACTATTACGGATCCAATGGAACTAGTTTCGTCCAATTCTGAGACTGTTCAAAAAACGGCTAATTTCGCTAGTCGATTAAATATTAAAATATTCAATTTTCACAAATTAACTTTTAATTCGATTTTAAAAGTTCTATAACATCATTCTAACTTCAATATGATAAAATAAAATTTTGCAAATCATTTTCAATCATATTTAACCCCAATTTTCAATTATTTCTATATTTTCACATATTAAAATATTGATTTAATTCTTCAATTAAATCTAATTACTCAAAATAAAATTTATTTGACTTATAAATTTCACTTATTTATATTTAAAATTAATTAAATATACAAATTTTGATTAATGTTACATACTTCCCCCTTAAAAGAATTTCGTCCTCGAAATTACCAAGTAAGAAAAGTTAAACTTCTTACAATACTTTACTAAGTTTCCAAATCATACTTAGTTATCTTTTCAAAAACAACTATCTTGTTTGACTTTCAACTCCAAAATCAAAGTTAAAGTTTTCAAAATTTTCCAATTTGCTCAAAAAAATTTAACGCCTTAAATTTTCGAAAAAATTCGCCAGAGTCTCCTTTGCGCAGCTCGATTCGAAAAAAAATGACAGTATACATATCACAAATATACATCTCATCAAGTGATGAGGCATCCCGCAGGGGAAAAAAGTGTAAAAGTACGATATGTAATCCGAGATATGTACCTTATATATTATTAGCGAGCATATACGGCTAATATAGCGCGAAAACGAGCTCCAAATGCGAAGCAAACGCGATCCGCACCTACTAAACACTCAACAATCATATGAGAAACATGTATATAGACAATAGTATCGATATACAACATATAGCAACATAATAACTATATATGCCATCATAGAAAATGCAGTAAAAGCAATAAATTCAACCATCAACCAACTATCATCCAACTAACATTCAACTAACATCCATAACCAATAAATATTCATTCATATTCTCATTAATATTCAACGAAATGGGTTTTCAATTTAAATCACATTTGATTTATTAACAGTGGATGTTTTTACTAACATTCATTTTCAATTAGTTTATCACTAATCCATATTCAAGTTGGTTCACTTCCAAATCAAATTCAATTCTATTTAAGATTCACTTAACGTCCAATTGAATTTCAATTACTTTAGCTTCCAATTTCATGAACTCTTAATGAATTATATACAATCAACTAACAATCATATAACAACCAATGTATATTAATTACAACCAAATTCCTTTGCTTATATTCATTCAATTTGGTTTAACACCATCACTTTCAATTGGTTTAATTAAATTGATTTTCATCCAATTATTCAATTTCCAATAACATTAGATTTTAATGAATTAACACTTATATTCATTATTTAATATCAACTTAATTTACATTCAATTTGATTAACATTCAATTCATTAATTCAATTCAATTACAATTCATTTATATAACTCAAGTTCACATCTATCACTTAACTTTATTAATTTACTTCGATACCAATATCAACTTCATTCAACATCTCTTAAGTTATACTTCATTTTATAAACATCACTTGGTTTTACTTAACTTAAATTCCCACTTATAAATCAATTCAGCTTCCAAATTCTAAAGTAAATTTCCATTAAACTTTAAATTCATTTTTATTTACAACTCATATTCATAAATATATTCATATAGTTTCACTTCTTATATATATAAGTTTATTTCACAATTGTAAATCACTTTAATTATAATTCAATTCTTATAATTCTTTTTACTTATACAATTATTCTTTTATTTAGATGTTTTTATTTAACTTATTCAACAACCAAATAATCAACTAATATACACTTTAATAATTCTGAAAAATTATTCCTTTATATATAAAATATACTAAAGGTAAAATTATTTAATTTACCCAATTTAAAACAATATCGTGTCAAATTGTTCTGTACAAGTGTTTATAAACCCCTTCGGCATAGTTGTGCAGACCGTGCTGACGAAGGTTCATATGCCACTCAATAATCCAATCATCACAATATAAAACAATTTTATATTCACCAATAAATACACACTCGTATCTATTATTACACTCAAACTCATTCTAGAGTACTACTGACTCCATCTCTAATGAGTAATACCCAACAGAGCCATGGTTGTCGCTTAACCATATGCTTTGATACCAACTTATGAAGACCCGCAAATCCATACTCCTTGAATATACACTAATCTCCATAGATTAACTCAAGATGAACAGAAATACGAATTCTCATTGTTTAAGAAAAAGAAAAAGGTAGAAGAAGAGAGAAAAGATAGAAAATAGAACGGAACAGAACAGAAAACAATAGAACTACATCAGAATCTTACAATCCCAGTGGAACAATATATAATAGATAAATGAATAATCTTTAAACAAAGAACTATATCAGTTATTACATTACATCACATTTCATTACATCTTATCATCAGAGTGTACAACAACAACAAACAGCGGAAAAGAAATACTATATACTAATAATACGCCAAGCCATCCAGCTTGCCTCCTGCAACTCCTGAATTCCAGAATATCCTAATAAACCTTAACTCTTGACTGCCCGTGTGGAAATTGGTGGGCACCCAGAGTTTAGGAAGGAAAACAATAAACTCCGAGTCAGTCATGTGACTGGTGTGAGAACTCAAAACAGTTTATTTATCTTAAAAATCAAAATAGAGGAATATTTTTAAAGTCAATTCGCAATGCTTTTAAAAATGAGACTACCATAAGGCCTCCCGCACACACACACAATGCAAACGCAGAATCGGAGGAGATTTCTCCTTATGATAGTCAAAGATGCTTGATACGCATTAAAAAGAAACATTTGATATTATTACTAGTGCATAGTGTAGAAAATATTTTGAAAGTAAAGATATAAATCTTAGCCAACATACGACCATTATCGTATGCCTACTATAGCTATCATCCAAACAGTGGGGCGCCACCATAAGTGAATGATAGGTTCTACAACTAAAACCGTACAAGATCGTATTGTTTCTTTGGATTTCCAACAAATGGTCAGGCCAAGGAACTTCCCATTGCCACATGAGAACGCCTCTGGAAGGACGTCCCCGAGAACCTAACCGGAACTCTGCCAACACAAGGCCGGGTTACCTTTCAAACTAGGTAACAACTGACACGAGTATGCCATCCCCCGGTCCTTTGGGACCTTTACCCGAGTGCTCGTAACCAAAATCACACCGTAATAATAAAGTGTTTCAACATGAGTAAGTATCTGGGCTCCATACCATGATACCACCCTTTTCCAGAAGGAAATGCACATACCCTAAAGGGAGCTACCCCTCATAACCTTGCTGCATCTTTCCTGTTTTGACCATTTCGGGATGTGAGGCTCGACGAAGTCTCGTCCACAAAGCCACGCTTTATACAAAAGCTGTGCTTTGGGTCAACAAATGATCATAGAAATGATCACAAAGATAAGTGATCAAACAAATGATCATATCACAAATGATCAAACAATGATCATTTCACAGCAACACTCAGCATGCCACATTACCAAATTGGGAATACATTGCTGATAACCTTCAACTACATAACCTCTGAGCTCGTACGTCTCAGAGAAGGGTGTTAATCTAAGAGAATAAATTCTCCGCCACCAACAGAAATATATTTGAAAGAAATCAGCTTCATATCTCAATTTGTAATGTCATACATACTATCCATACAAGTCTGTTCCGGGATCGAACAGAACCGAAGGCACTTACAAAGAGTCCTTGCAATCCGGACATCCACAATCCTGATCAGATTCCCCATCACATATGGAGAACTCTATACCGGAGCAACTCGGTGCAGAGTCAATCGACAGGTCATCCTATCGCTCTCGCAAATACCCGGTCTTCAACACCGGTCTTCAAATGCTATCCATAACGTCGAATCACATATTCGAAATGGGTTATACGACCCCAAGGTCCTTTCCCGGATAACCTGAATAGTGAGCGCTTATTCAAAAATAAGTGTGACATTCAAATTCAAGCAAATCACAACAAATACCTTTCAAAGGTAAATATTGATAGTCGGTTATTGAACTATCAATGGATATGCGCAACATCACCTGATTCCAAATAATTTATTTCTCAAAAATATCTTTACAAGATATATGTTTTCAATACTTCAAAAATAAATCAATATTTATTTTTAAACAAATTCCCCCTTTTTATTTATAAATTCATAGTGAATTTATATTTCAAAATATTTATGAATATACGATTTCAATTATTCAGTTTATCTTCAAAAAGATAAATTCTCAAAACGTTTCATTTCACATTGGAAAAACATTTCCATACTTATTTAATAAGTAATTCACAAATTTTTTTATTTTCTACACTTGGAAAATATTCAATATAATTAAATCGAAATTAAGTATATATTTCATTCTTTAAGGAAATCATTCTCTTAAACATATTTATTTGGGCCAAAATGAATGTTACGTAAAACATCGTTACGACAACCCAAAATCACCAGTATAGGGATTCGAAATTAAAAATAGATATATAAATCCCAATACTATATAAAACATTTCCTTTCGGAAATCATTTACTATAACAACAGTGTTATAATCCACCATTTCCTTTTATTTCTCGAAAACGTCTATTTCAACAATGAATGTTGAGATCTATGGTTTCGAATCTCAACACATTTTAAAACATCGTTAGATCGTTTTAATTCTATTTAAAACGTCGAATCCAAAACATTTTCTTTAACATAATATTCACTATCCAAAAACGTGAATATACTTCGTTAACTAATTTCATCATTTCTATTCATTTTACTTTAAAGGATTATTCACTGTCTAAAACGTGAATATAACTCCATAAATAAGTTATAACAATTTATTTATCAAAATAAGTCGTTTGCGAATTTATAAAACAACGTTTATAAATTCCATTTCTATTTGTTTTACCTATTCAATTTATAACTCAATTATAAACCAAAAGTCCATATTATAAGTTAAATGCTTATAATTTATTTGTTTGCAAAATCGTTCCTTTAAACTTCATAATTATAAATCTTATAACTTATAAGATTCATTTATTTATCCAAAACCATTATTTTAATAACTTTACAAATTTTATAAACCTACTGCTTATAAAATTCCATTTATAACTTTGCCGTTTATAATTCTATAAATTTCATTCATTTATGAAATTCATTCACAATTCATTCTAACACTTATAAAAACTCATTTTATAATTCCAACATTTTAATTTTACAAATATCAGTTTCATAAACCTTTTTTTTATAAATCAATTTATATTATTATTTTAAAACGTCTTTAAACTCCTTTATAATTTCATCATTTTGATTCATAAAAAAAAATTATAAATCCTATTTTTAAACTTTTCACAATAAATTCAAAAATCCCGATTTAAACCATTTTATAAAATCATTAACCCCATATTTTCAAAGATCAACTTTTAACTATTTTTCTCAAAAATCATAATTTTTATAACATTAAAATTATAACGTTTATTTATTTAAAATGAATCAATTCCAAAAATATTTTATAAACGTATACTCTTCAAAAATCACTTTAAAAATCCTTTTAAAATTCCAAAATTTGGCCCAATGATGCTACATACCAAATAGCCAATCACGACAACAACGATATCATATATCGATATGATAATCAACGAATATCAAAATATCCATAATCAAATAAATACTGTTGAGGAATCCAGTTGGATCCCTCCAACCTGTTTTCCTGCATCCAAAGATGTTAGCGCAATACCAATTCCGTTCCAGTACGGAATTATCGCGGTATATGGGATTTAAAATATTATCCGCTTAATAGGCGGCGCAATAGGGTCTCATCCGCTATATAATGCGGGAAAATCAACTCCAAGTACATAAATAATACCAATTTCACTGTTTATGAAATATTCGCGGTATATGTTTTTAATAAATAACCTCCGCTTACTAACGGCGCATAATGTCTATTTTAACAATCAATAGATAACAATCATCATTCGAACATACATTCAATAATTTTAAATCTAACTATTTAAAAGAAAAATCGAAACCGATTCGATTGAGTGAGAAGTTCTCACCTTGATTTCAATTTCGTTATAGCGATTTATTTCGAATAAAATTAAACGGACGTTTAATTTTACCCGAAATTCTCACTAACTCCAAACGACTCCAATCCAATTCCATAGCGTAGTGCTCGTCCGTACGATTCCAACGCAACTAGTTTCGTGCGTTTTCGACCTCGTATGAAAAAGATATGTATTTTTAAAGATACACGAATTTATATAAACTAAATTTACAAATTCCTTTTTACATTTCTAACCCTACATTTTCTGGGCCTTTGGTTCTGCGCCCCCCCCCCCCATCATCAGGCCGCCCAACGCAATTCCCCCCTTTTCTTCTCCAGCAAACTCACGTACGTGAGTTTCACGTTGAACCCATAGCCTCCATTTTTCAATCGAATTATGTTCCCTCCATACGAAGCTTGAAGACGATCGGAGACCGGGGTTTCGAAGCCCAAAGAAAGAACTATCTTCGGCCCAAACATGGCTGAGCTCGGCCTCCACCTGCTCTCGGGATGTGTGCGCAACCGTGTGGCTTTGGTCACCAATCGCCGTTGATTCGCTGCTCCATTTTCGATCATATTCGTATGGATTTGAAGCTCTCATCGTCCTCTACAACTTTGTAGTTGAGCATTTCTCGCAATTGTTTGTGGATTGGGAGAGATAAAGAGGAGAAGAAGAGAAATTTCTGGCCATCGAACAGATAATGGCGGCTAGGGTAAGGGTTCTGGGCTTGAGTGTAAAATTGTGAAATATGGGGCCTTTATAGAAAAAACGACGTATACTATTCATCGAAAATTTTCCGAACTCCAAACGAAGCGTGCCGGTTGGCGTTTCTAAGGTTTACCCTGCGTTTTGAACACAATGGAACGTGTTTCGGGAGCTAATTCGGTCATCTGTGCGAGTTATGGCAATAAACGTTCAATTTAAAATTAAACCGATTAAACGATTTTCTAGGCGTTTTAGCTTGCACCGGACAAAAGGTAAATCCGATTGACACGAAATTTGAAACCATACAATAATATCACATTACGGATCCGATGAAATTATTTTCGTCGAAATCCGAGACTGTTTGAAAAATGACTATTTTAACTCGCCAAATTAATATTAAAACAATTTCGATGCGTTTCGAGCTGCCACGATCAAACGAAAACTCCGATTGCTACGAAAATTGAAATCCGATAATAACAAACTATTACGGATCCAATGAAACTAGTTTCGTTCAATTCTGAGACTGTTCAAAAAACGGCTAATTTCACTAGTCGATTAAATATTAAAATATTCAATTTTCACAAATTAACTTTTAATTCGATTTTAAAAGTTCTATAACATCATTCTAACTTCAATATGATAAAATAAAATTTTACAAATCATTTTCAATCATATTTAACCCCAATTTTCAATTATTTCTGTATTTTCACATATTAAAATATTGATTTAATTCTTCAATTAAATCTAATTTCTCAAATTAAAATTTATTTGACTTATAAATTTCACTTATTTATATTTAAAATTAATTAAATATACAACTTTTGATTAATAAAAATTCTGGGTCGTTACAGGCGAGCCTACCCTTCATTAGCCCAAGCCCAAAAACCCTCCTCCTTAAGCAAAGATCATTTTTCCTAAAGTAAATACAAGATCAGAGGTTGGCTCAAGTTATGGTGCTTTGGTTTGTCCTTTAACTTTTGTGAGTAAAATTCACTTCTTTTAGGGAAAGATTAAAACTTCATTATGTTTTTCATTATTGTTGTAAATAATTGGCTGTTTGGATGGATTATAGTGATGATTTGGTTATGTATATATGTAATTGTGTGTGATGTTGAATTTAGACTTGAAATGAAGTCTAATTTTGAGAATAGTTTGAAAATTATGATCTTGATTGAGGCTGGTTATTTTGACATGTGAATAAATGATTTATGCCCATGTACATGATGTATATGCTAAAGAAAGTTAGCATTTGGACTTATATGATTGATTTTGAGATCCCTTGAATTTAAAATCATGTTTACTATTTTAATTTACTAAGAAAATTTACAAAGTTTCAAACTTTATTTTAGTTTCCAAAACTGCACACCATCTTTATAAAACAAGTTCAAATCTAAGAGTAAAAGCTTGAAGGTGTTGGCTTATAAACTAGTTTATAAGTTACGATATCCATAACGATAGTCTATATGTATGTAGTTCATAAAATGAACACTTTTTTACAAACTTAAAGTATTTTTCTCATTAATTAATTTTGAAATTATGTTTGAAGCATATTTTAAGTATAAAAAGGTAATTATTACTACTAAGTAAATATGAGTTTTAAATATTATTTGATTAACTAATCAAGTAAAGATAATTAGTATTTAATTATTAATTAAGTAAAGGTAATTAGTACTTTAGAATTAATTAAGTAAGATTATTGTAATTTATTAATTAAGAGAGGTTAATTAATTATTAATATTTATTTAATTAAGGTTTAATTATAATTAATTACTAATTAATTAGGTTTTAATTTTTAATTAATTAATATTATTGTAGGGATTAATTATTAATTAATTTATTAAGATTTAATTGTTACTAAATAAAGATTTAAAATAATTTTAGTTAATTAAATAAAGGTTTTATTTTTAATTAGTTTATTTTCAAGGATCGGTTTTATTTAAAGGTAGCTTTCTTTTATAAGTAAATGAGTTTAGAACAAGTGATTCTCTTTGTCTGTGTCATTGAGTAGCCAAACTAATATGAATAAGTTATAACTAAAACGTTGACATATTTTATTGGAAGTAAGTCGTCTTGTATTTAATATTAAAAGCCAATGAGTAAAACTTTCCTCTATCTATGAGATCTAGAACTTGATTTTCTAGGCGCAGGATAGAGAAGTCAAAATGTCGAAACTTGATAAATACAAGGGAGGTAATTTCGACGAATGGGTAATGGTAAATTAAGTATATGGAAGATATCTTCCATATACAAAATCTATACACACCTCAGGTAGTGGAGTTGTCCATTACCGATAACTTGACACTTTTGAAATTATCAAATGTTGGTTTCAAGAAACCGGGATCGGATAGTGTGTGTTATCCAAAAATGACTTCGAACCAACGTAAGCATTGGAATTGGAAACAACGAGAATCGAAAATGAAGATGTTTAAAGTGCAAGGGCTACTTGCTACTAATCTGGAGGGTGATTCAAATGGACATAGTAGAGGTAGTGCCTTCGTTTCTTGCATATCCTAAGTGACTTGTATAGACGAATGCAAACATTTCATTATCACCTGGAAGATAGTGTTAGCATTCCAAGTGGGAATTGCTAAAGAAAGGCAAAGTGTAGCCTCAAGCCTCACACCCCAGTAATGGCTAAAATAAGGGGTATGCTGTAAGGCTATATGGTTCACTACCATTAGGGTATAATCATTCCTGATCTGGATCGAATTTATTTTTTTGATGTATGCTTAGGGCCCAGTTCAGTTGTTAATCATAACCGAGAAATGATTATATTCGATATTATCTAGTAGGGTTAGGCCGACCTTACCATGCAAGAGTCAAAAAGTTGTCGATCTTGATACATTTTATTTAGAGGTGTACTGCGACGAGCGGTACCCTAATAGCCCTATCGCTGATGGAACTCATTTTCCAGTAAGTGCCTTACGGACTTGGTTGTATACCTATTATACTGGAATTTAATTAATGTAACAATTTTGGCTATGATTCTATATTTACTTTCAAAACCTTATACATTATTATAATATCACTGGTTTTCTATAGTAATGTTTTGATTATCGTAAGGTAAAAATACAACCGTGTTTATTTGCGGCATGGTCTTACGAGATACTCCTACTTCTAAAGGAGTTTTTAAAGTAATAATTCAGTTGTCTGGAGTTTACTCACATCAGACCCATGTCTAACTCGGAGCTTTATTTTCTTTTCCTATAACTCTTAGATACACAAATTTGTATGAATAGTCAAGTAGTCCAGGTTTCTCGCGGATGCATTTTGGAGGAGCTCGGAGTATGTGGCTTCATTGATATCTAGCTATTTACTATATTTCCACTTTGCATGGTTGTAATTTCTACTGTTGTGACTCTGATGTATTACTATTATGGAAGTGACTATGTATGATCTTATGTTTTCTATTATATATCATTCTGTTATGTTATGAGATTCTATGTTTTTATTTTATTCTTATATTTCTTTTCTTTTATCCTAATGGCTCGTCTTTCAGAGTAAAAAAGGAAGATCGTTACACATGGTATCATAGCTTAGGTAAAGCAAACACCTAGGATTTATTAGGGTCTACTCATTATAGATAGGGTTAGTATACCCTAGAATGAGTGTAGTCTATAAGAGCACATATTTTTAATGTTTATTCATATATATATATATATATATATATATATATATATATATATATTCAAGTTAGTTAGATCAACATTAATATATTTGATTAGTACCCTTTTCCTTAAGAATATCTTATCTGGGTATTCTGAAGAATTATCCTACTATATCCAGGTAGTAAGATTAAGCAATAGGAACATACAAGGTAGAGGAGATAGCAGTACCACCACCACCATTGGTCGAGTTTCGAATGCTGGAAGAGTCGAGATTGTAAAGAGGCAGCTCCAGTGCAGCCCGGCATGAATTTTGCAGCCATGTGCAAGGATTATACAAATCTGAGTGGAAACCGTTTAAGAGAACAGAATCCATTGTTAAAGTTTAGATTTAGCTGCATTCTTGTAAAAATATTTTCGGAGGTCCTGATCTTTCGGGTGAGCAGAAGAGGTTCTTAGCTTCATGGCAATTACAAGATGTAACTGCAGCATGGTGGGACTCCATTACAGCTAATGTTTCGGAGGATGATTTCTTGTGGGCCAGGTTTATGGAAGTATCCGAGGATCGGTTCATACATGCAGCTAGAAAGACTTGAGTGTACATAAATTTCTTGGATCTAAGTAAGGAGACCTGTCTGTGGCAAAATATAAGACAAAGTTTAATAAGCTATCTCGTTTTAGACTAGAGTTAATCGATACACCCTGAAGAAGAATGAGATGTTTGTTATGGGGATAAGGGGAGGTGTCTAGTAAAAGATGACTACGCGTCTTAAAGGCTCTTTTGTGGATTTGGCAGATATTGCTATGAGGTATGAGGTTTTGGAAAAGAAGAAGCCAACAGCAATTCTCAGCAACAGTAATAACAATTCAAATTAAAGGAAGTTTAATTCGAATTAGAAGAAGCGGGGGAAAGGAAACCTGGGTGGTGGGGCATAGGAAGATCGTTTCAAGGATTTTATTTGCAACAAATGTAAGTAAAAGGGCCACATCGCTAAGTTTTATAAGAATTCTGGAGTTCAGCAGCAGCAGGAGGGACCTATCACACTGATGGTGCAGAAGACACTTTGTTTCAACTGTCATCAACTTGGTCATATGATAAAGGATTGCTCGCTTATGCAGAAGGGTCAATAGATCAAAATTTACGTAATCATGGCCGAGCCATGAACCTTTGAGGATGTGAATGGAAAGGGAGTTCTTAAAGGTACTTTAATAATTAATAGAACTTTTTAAGAGTATTGTTTGATATGGGGTCTTCCCATAGTTTTATTTTTGTAGAATCGGTAGAAATTTGCAACTTTCCCTAAAATTTGTAGAGAGCCCTATTTTTGTATCGAACCCATAGGAGGTACCGCTAATTTGTGCATGATTTGTGAAGACACCTCGATTTCCAACCTTACCTGTGTTTTTCCTTATGACCTTTTCATTCTAAATTCTAAGGGATTTGATGTTATACTTGGTATGGATTATCTGTGAGAAAATAAAGCTATTCTAGATTATGCTGCAAGGTCGATAGTACTTCAAAATAAGAGAGGGAATCATTTTAAAGTATCATGTGCCGATACAAAGAAATATATGTGTAGTTACTTGAATACCATTAAATCATCCCAAGAAGAGTTAGGATCTATAGAAGTTGTTAGGAATTTTCCCGATGTGTTTGAAGAAGTAAATAATCTACCCCCACATCGCCAGATAGAGTTCCGTATTGATTTAATTCCCAGTGCAAGACCTGTGATTCAACTTATGTGGAAAATGGCTCCAAGAGAGAGGGAAGAACTTGTTAATCAAACCAATGATTTTTTAAGGAGAGCACTGATTATACCGAGTCATTCAAGTTGGGGATCAGCGGTGGTTTTTGTGACTAAGTCTGATGGTTCTTTAAGGTGGTGTGTGAATTATTGAGAGTTGAGCAAGCAGACCATTCGAAGTGAGTACCTCTTACCTTGCATTGACGACCCTTTTGACCAGCTTCATGGAGATAAAGTATTCTTCCAGGTGGACCTAGCTACTGGATTTCACCAGTTAAGAGTAGTTGAAGATAGTATACCCCTAACTGCATTTAGAGGGCCATACTTCTTTGAGTGGTTGGTTATGCCTTTTGGGCTAACCAATGCACCTGCGTATTTCGTAGACCTTGTGAATCACATATTCAAGGATGTTCTCAATAAGTTCATGTTAGTCTTTATCGACGATATTATTATATATTCCAAGTCTGAGGAAGAGCACTAACACCATTTGGAAGTGGTGTTAGAAACGTTAAGGAAAAATGTTCTGAAGGCAAAATTTTCTAGGTGCCATTTTTGGCAATCGAAAATGAGGTACCTAGGACATATTGTATTAGGAGATGGCGTTTCAGTGGATCCAGCAAAGGTAGCAGCTGTTCAAGAATGGAAGCGGCCGCAGACCCCTATTGAAGTTTGAAGTTTCTTAGTCCTAGCCAGATTCTATAGGAGATTCATTCAGGCTTATTTTATGGTCGCCTCACACTTAACTAAGTTGACGAAGAAGGATGAGAAGTTTTATGAACTCTAAAGTGTGAGGAAGCGTTTGTGGAATTGAAGAGAAGGTTGACGAGTGCCTCCGTTTTAGCCATTCTGGATGGAAGTGGAGGATTGACGGTTTATGCTGATGCTTGTAGAGTAGGGTTGGGTGCAGTTCCCATGCAGCATGGGAAGGTTATTGTGTGTGCTAGAAGGCAACTGAAACCCCGTGAGAAGAAGTATGCTACGTATGATTTGGAATTGTTAGCAGTTATGTTTGCTTTGAAGATGTGGAGACATTATCCTCTGGATGAGAAGTTTGAGTTCTTCACGGATCACAAATCCATAAACTATCTTTTCACTCAAAAGGAGAACTTGAGGCTGCAGTGGTAGTTAGAGTTCTGGTGGCCTACGATTTGGATATTCTCTATGTGTCAGGAAAAGAAAATGCGGTGGTAGACACTCTGAGTATGAATGCGATTTCAGCTCTCTTGGAAGTTACTCAGACTCATCTGGAGAGGACATCAAGCAAACAAAGGAAAGATAGCCACTTAAGGGAAATCATCAAGGATGTAGAGGAGGGCAATTGTTCGAGCTTAGAGATAGACCATCAGGGTGTATTATGGATGAATGGGAGGATATATGTTCCTAATGTCGATGGTCTTAGGCAAGAGGTTTTAAGAGATTGTTACCAGTCCAAGTTGAGTACCCAACCAGGGGTTTCAATGATGCATTAAGGTATGAAGTGAGTGTTCTAGTGGAAAGGGATAAAGAGGATATGTCTATCTATGTAAGAAGATGCGAGAACTACCAGCAGATCGATGGTGATCATCAAAGAACTGTTGGGCTATGTCAACTGCTGGAGATCCCAAATTGGAAATGAGAGCAGAAATTCATTGGTTGAAGGATTGCCTCGATCGAGGAAAGGTAATGGAGGAGTTTGGGTCATTATGGATCGACTAAATAAGAGTGATCATTTTATTCTGATAATTACGACGAGAGTTGCAGCATCATTGGCAGAGATTTATATGAGAGAGATTGTTCGAATACATGGAGTTTCAATTAATATTGTGAGTGAATGTGATCCTATCTTTACCAGCCATTTTTGGAAGGTGTGAAAAATAGCTTTGGGGACAAAGCTAAGTTTAAGCACTGTTTACCACCCTCAAACCAGTGGTCAAACTGCGAGGGTGAATCGAATCTTAGAGGATATGTTGAGAACATGCATCTTGGACTTTGGAGGATCGTTGGAAAATCATCCGCACTTGGTGGAATTCTCCTACAACAACAACTATTAAGCTAGCATTAGCATGGTGCTCTATGAAGCACTTTATGGATGGCCGTGCAAGTCACCAGCGTGTTGGATGGAGACTGGGGACCGACTAGTGCTTGGATCAAATATGATTTGGGAGGCTACGGAAAAGGTTGCGGTGATTAAGAGGAGGATGAAAGAAGCTCAAGATCAACAGAAGGGTTATGCAGATAAGGGACGAAGAGATTTGGAATTTGCTATTGAAGACTTTGTGTCTGTAAAGATTTTTCCGATTAGAGGAGCTATTAGATTTGGAAAAGCTAGGAAGTTAGCGCTAAGGTATGTTGGGCCTTTTGGAATTCTTGAAAGGATTTGGCTGCTTGCTTATAAAGTTGAGTTGCCGTAGAGGTTGTCGAGGGTTCATAATGTTTTCCATGTGTCCCATCTAAGGAAGTATGTGCATGACCCATCGTTGATTATGGAGTCATCTGTGCAAGAGGATTTAGAGGTAGAACCAAAATTGACAATGATTAGGCATCCGGTTTGTATTACGGATCGGGATAGAGGATCATATGAGGGAAGGTTATCCTGAATTGATGTTAGAATAGTTGTTTGTTGTTTATACGAATTATGAATGCACTATTTGTGTTACGGTTTCTTAGTGTACCTTTTGTATGGCTTCATGATATATAATATATGCCCTTTTGAGTTATTTTGAGTCATCTTCTTGTGTGCTAATTTTGGGATGAAATTCTTTATAGCGAGAAGAATGTAATGATCCGAAATTTAATCGCCTTAAATATACATATTTAGCATATTTTAATTAATTAATGGATTTTATAACTTAAATATACTCTTTTTAAATAATAACTAGTGATGGTGAAATGATTTTCCAAATGTGTTTACAAAAATAATTATTTGAAGAAAAATATATAACGTGATTGAAAACCGTTTTTCGAATTTTCAATTTTTTGTCGTCTAAAAGTTATTAGAAATATTATAAACATTTAAGTAAACATATGCACACTTATATTTATAACATAAGTATGGTTAGTAATGTAATATGGTAAATATGTGTTTACTTAAGTAAAAGAAGGAGATGTGGCATTTTCTGAGAAAAATAAATAAAAACAAAAACAATGTAATGTCACATTATCTCTTACATCATGGTAAAGGAAGTGAATTATTTGGTAGATAAAAGAGGGGGTGGCGGTGCTTGCATGTGTAAAGGAAGGAGAAGATGGATGGTGGTGATGTGGGACATTTTAAGTGGAGGTTATGTACTTATAAGGTTAGTTTGGTAATTTAGTTATTTCATTTTATATAAAAAACAATTTCGTATTTTCTCTCTCATTTTTATTCCATTCCTTACTTTTTTTCAAACTTCATCACCTTATTCCTAAGACACTTTAATGGCTACCTTAGTTTCAAATTTTAAAATCCATGTCATTTTCCACTTTTAAACCCTTAAAAATCATTTAAAAGCCTTCTCTTCTCTTCCTGCACCCCCTCCTTCTCAAAACATGACCACTCCACCCTTAATCAACATAGGCAGAGCCTACCCTTTATTAGCCAAACCCAAAAACCCTCCTTCTTCAGCAAATAGTTACTTTTTTCTAAATTAAATACAAGATCTGGAGTTGGTTCAAGTTACAGTGCTTTGGTTTGGATTTCCTTTAACTTTTGTGAGTAAAATTCACTTCTTTTAGGGAAAGATTATAACTTCATTATGCTTTTCATTATTGTTGTAAATAATTGGTTGTTTGGATGGATTATAGTGATGATTTCGTTATGAGTATATATGTGCATGTGTGTGATGTTGAATTTAGACTTGAAATTAAGCCTAATTTTGAGAATAGTTTGAAAGTTATGATCTTGGTTGTGGCTAGTTGTTTTGGCATGTGAATAACTGATTCATGCTCATGCATGTGATGTTTATGCTAAAGAAAGTTAGCATTTGGACCGGTATATGTGACTTTGAGATCCCATGAATTTTAATCTACTAAGAAAAGTTACAAAGTTTCAAACTTTATTTTTATCTTTCAAAACTTCATACTATGTTTTATAAAATAAGTTAAATCTAAGAGTAAAAGCTTGAAGGTGTTGGCTTATATACTAGTTTATAAGTTATGATACCCACAGCGATAGCCATTATGGTTGCAGTTCGTAAAATGAACACTTTTTACAAACTTAAAGTGTTTTTCTCTTTAAGTACTTTCGAAAATATTTTTGAAGCATATTTTAAGTATAAAAAGGTAATTATTACTATTCATTAAGTATAAATATTATTTAATTAACTACTTAAGTAAAGATAATTAGTATTTTATTAGTAATTAAGTCAAGGTAATTAATACTTAAGAATTAACTAAGTAAGATAATTATAATTAATTAATTAACTCAATAGTTAGTTAAGTATTTATCTTTCTTTAATTAAGGTTTAATTATTTAATTAGGTGCAATTTTTAATTAATTAACAATCGGGTAGGGTTTAATTATTAATTAATTAGTAATTTAATTAAGATTTAATTATTACTAAATAAATGTTTTAAATTATTTTAGTTAATTAAATAAAGTTTTTATTTTTAATTCCTTTATTTCCAAGGATTGGTTCACTACAAGAAAACTGATTTTTTTGTAGCGCCCAAAAACCGCCACTAAGTATTTTTAGTGGCGTTTCGATAATCGTTACGAAAAATCATGCCACTAAAAATCCTCAAGTATTAGTTGCACTTTTTTAAATGCTACCATTTTTTTTTTTGATAGCGTTTTTATAACGCCATAAAATTCCTTTTTTGTGGCACCTATTTGCCGCCACCGAAAAGGTTTTCTCCTCCATGATACTTTTTTATGGCGTTATCTAAATTTTTTGTAGCGCCTGTTTAACGCCACCGAAAGGGTTTTCTCCTCCACGTTAACTTTTCATGGCGTTATATACATTTTTTGTAGCGCTTAATAAACGCTAGCATAAGTGTGCTTGAGTTTTTAATCACTATTTTGTAGCGCTTAATAAACGCCAGCATAAGTGTACTTGAGTTTTTAATCACTCTTTTGTAGCGACATTTTAACGCTACCAAAATAAATAATATCCAGTAGCGTTTGTTTCCCTCCACCTGCTACTCCAGATTTACCACTGATCTAGCATGCAATTATATAATAACAGAATACGCAAGCACATACACTTTTGAACACAATATATTAAACAACTACAAAATACGTATACACATTGAAGATCCACAAGATACATAGACATTCATACATCCACATACATACGTGTCGACAAAAAGCTACCCGTACACATACACAACCAAACTACCATAAGTGTTATAACCAAACTACCATAAGTGTCATAACCGTACATATACATCTGAAATAAACGTCTGAAATAACCAAAGTACCGAGCAAAACCTGAACCACCATAAAAACCTGAACAACCTGTCATTGCTGATGTCTTCAAAACCTGAACTACCTGTAAACAAAGAACAGAACAAAAGAGTGAGAAAACAAAACCTGAACTTAAAACTGCATCACTAACATTCCACCACAATCCATACATAACTCCTCACCATCAATTATACTAAAGTAATATCTGAATAAATATACAGACATATGTATTTTAAAAATATAAATTACTAAAACTTGCATAGATAAATAGGGATGTACCCACGCATAAAAGAAATGAAATCAATTCTACAAAATGGACAAGATATGATATAGTAAGAGTATTGTAACAATGTAATGGTCAATTAAACAAGTCTAAAACACCAAAAAGCACAATAATACACCCCATGCACGTGAGATACACAACAACAAAACTGAAACTCAAATATATGAAGACAACACACAAACACACACAACATCCATTCAATATAAACACAACAGTTCTTACAATACATAACACTATATATATAGACACACAGACACAAATGCACTCACGCATAAACATATAGCATTTGAATGCACACACACAACACAATGCAGAACACACATTGCTTAATCATGGTTACATGGCCTTAAATGATAGTTAACCGCTTTAGACAAGGTTTATATATATAAAAAATTAATTAGTGAATAATATGGCACATCCAACACTTCTAGTTATAACTAGGAATTTACTTGCTATAAATTTCTCGCTACTTTATGCTAATGTACTGTGATAAAATTATTCGTGCTAGATATTGTGTTAAAATTATCATCTGTTTACTCAGTAGTATGATACTGAGTAAACAGATGATAATTTTAACACAATCACACTCACACACACACAGTTGGGTAAGCACACATCCTCATAAACACACTAGCGCATATATACAAAATCGCGCACGCACCTACAGGTTACACACATACAAATTAATCAACACACACGCTCATATGTACACACATAAACACAGATCGTACGTAAGCACACATATACGCCAGGCAACACACACCTACATGCACACCAATACAAAACACTAAAACACACACACACACTCTCTTCATGCACATAGAAATTCAAGGCAGTAGCAACACATATACCTAGCAGGCTAGCATGCACACACTCTCAAACACCATAGTACTTGGGAAAACACAAAACAAAAGCAGCTTTCCATAGGTTTGTGAGTGGTAACACTCACCTATAAATCACGTTCCACTCTGTCTCCTTCCACTGTTTTTCTTATCTTAGATTACGCACGTGATACAGGGCCCAAAACCTAGTAACGCGATAGATGGACTTGTGCCAGAAAAGCCTAAGAGTGTCTTAATGAACATGCTCGAATATTAGAATTTATAATAATTTCTTGGATTTTATTTTTAATTTAGAAAATGACAATAATAGGTTTTAATTAATTCCAGAAGAAGAATGAGTGAATCCTGTTAAAGTGAATATGCGTGAGATATTTTATATGATAGAGAAAGTTCTTAAGTAGATATGATATTGCATCACTAACATTCCACCACAATCCATACATAACTCCTCACCAATCACAATCATTCAATCACAATTCGAATATAACACCCCTACTTATGTACTTTTATCAGTTTACCAAAAATCTATCTGCACTTTAGCTGCTAGCATTCCTAATATATATATATAAAAAAAAATTATATACCTTTCATTTTGACTTAATAATGATTTTTTCCATTGGCCAAGCTATGGGAACGCCAAAGTAATCATCCATGCACGTCAGACCCGATGTTGGTCTCCATATCTCTGCATCTGGAACTATCACAAGTTCAATCCAAACTTTTACAGCATTACGCCCCAGTGGACTACAATGGACCATCGTTATCAGATCAGTTGATGCAATACTTCCTTCCGCCACTACGTCTGCTCCACCCAAATCGATCAACTGGCATTTGGCATCCTTTTGCATGGTTGCAATTGGCTGAAAGAAAAGAAATTATTTTGCACGATGTATACATGCACATTAAATAAACTTTCATACACAGTTAACTTCTTCAAATTTGAAAATTAATACTTACATTTTGCGATTTATTCATGACCATATGTGCGGATTTCATGGGAGTCACAGCATTTTCAGTATCATCACGACTCTCATCTAGTTTTTCTTGATCAGCTTCTACTTTTGATCTTGGCCATGCTATTTTCATACCAACTGCATCTCCAATGCATGACATATCAGATGTGGGTCGCCACAAATAAGCATCTTTATTTACTACTTTGTCCACCCAAATCACAACAGCAGACAGACCGAGTGGAATACCATTAACAGTATATTTTGGATCAGTGGCATGGATTCTTCCTTCGGCAATTACACCTTCACCCTCAGTCCAACCGTAAATCTTGCAAGTGTCTTCGATGATGCTGGTATTCTAAAAATGAGAAGTGAAATTCAAGACTTTAGTATGCTATACAAAAACAACGAATATGTGTTAAATTTTTATTCAGATAGGGGGTGTTCTCGCTGCATTTTAGACATCAATAAGCTCGCAGCATATTACACTAATATACTTAACGTGAAAAAATTACCGTACTGGCTGCACTACAGTTCAACCGTGTTCGTAGCGGGACCTTGATGCAAACTGATGGCCAAGCAACTACCTTATTCTTAGCGTCTGCTAAGACTGCCATTTCAGGTGTAGGCCTCCACAAATAAGTATCTGCTTTATCCACTGAATCTATAACAACGCTCCCGGCATTTGGTCCCGTACGAATGCCATTGACAACGTCATCTGGGTCCATGGACAACAGCCTCCCATGGGCAACAACTCCAAAGGTTCCATCCCAATTCAACAGCAAACATACTTCGTCGTCGCTCTACAATTAATCAACCGAAAATTAAATCAATTACTGGATTAAAAAATTAAAATATAAATTTCATTTATTGAGTAATATAAATATTATTTTTACCGAATCAGGTGAGTTCCTTCTCGAACTTTCTTTACCCTGCAGTGAAGCACGAATATAAATTAATATTTTACAAATATAAATTAATTTCCAAAAATTTACCTTCTGGTCCATCAGAGTCTGTATCATTCCCTTCAATTCTGCTATTTCCTCTCGACACCGAGACACTTGTTTATCTTTGGACTGGGCCAAAGCTAGCTTGGTTAAAGTGCAACCCCTACCCAATGCCCTTAACCGTCCCGGTTTATCTTGTCCCAGTACATGTACAAGAGCATCTTTTCCAATATCAGTCTGTGACGAGCCGGATTGGGATAGGCTACCATATTTTTTGATCTCCTCCTATATAAATAAATACACATAGATAATGTACAATGGTAAAAATATCATGGTTTCAAAAAAAAATATACCAATAAAATTAAAAATAATTTTATAATAGTATTCCTAGCTTCCATGTTCACTGGTTCACCAGTTTTTTTAATGTGAGATCTAATCCACACATCAGCTCTACTTATGAACGATGGATCTACACTTTCTTTTTTCTAAAAATAGAATAACATTAAATTAATAAATTGACAGGTATAAAATAATGTTAAATAATGCTATAGTTAATTAACTTACCGTGTCTTCGGTCTTTCTAGCCATTCTCCTACGACCGGTTGTATGCGGAATTTGTGTGTACCTAAGGGCTGAATATTTCTCACTTTTTTGCTGAAAATGTTGAAAGATGCTAGAATTTAACAACCAAAATCATAAAAAAAGAACTATCTAATATTTATAATGCAGGGTAAATATGTATGGTGAGGATTGCAATTTATTTGAAAATCAATCCATCATGGTCATATACTTATTTGGTATTATTAATGCTGGATAACTCAGTGAAATATACAGCATTCCATATCTACTATAATATTTATAGATTGAACTAACTTGCAAAGTGATTTTTTTTACTTCATTTAAAATGTTCCTGTGCTTGTCATAACGCATTTGTATTTTGTACTGTCATAGGTTCCTGCAGCTAATACCTAAACAGGAACCCTCAGCATCCACCAACACTTGGACTTCACTTCTAAAGAAATTTATCGGTTGCTAACTATGTAGATGGATTTGCAGAAACATGCCAGACGAGTTCAGTAGGAATGATTTACCTTAAACTCCGGACTTGTTTTCGCCTTCACAAACTTCCTCCAATCGGTTATGCTTTTTATGTTCGTAGGTTTCATTTTAAGTCTTTCCTCATCGTTCTCCGCTTTTTGCAAATTTCGAACCAATTTGCTTTTTGACGATCTCCAAAGTACTCCCATTTGTTGAAATATAGCTTTTCTTTGCCATTCCTCTTCCAATTTAAATCTAATCTGCAACAATACATCAAAACATGATATTAGTAAAATTTATTTAATTTAAATACGACATATTTAATTAAATCTGAAAGGTTTTCTGAAGTTATTAGAGGGCAATTTCAATTTATAATTGGCAAGAACTATTTTTCAATTTATCCAGAAGTTATTAGATGGCAATTTCAATTTATAATTGGCAAGACCATGCAATATTTGAAGTCATTTTCAAAACATATTAGAGTCGGAATGTTAAATAATAGATGCCTGCTTCATACCAGAACCGACTGCCACAAAACTTCTTTTAAGTCATCACTAATATTCCTCCAATCATCAATGGTGTATGGAACCTGCTCCCGCACAAGCGGTCCAAGAAAAGAGGATAAATATACCGACCCTTGCCCTACTGGTATATCTAGATCATTGAACTCAACTTCAATTCGATCCTGACTGCATGACGGGAGTCTTTTTGCTTTTGTTGGACCTCTACCGCCTCTTTTCCGAGATGTACTTCCGATTTCAGCTTTACTTTGTTTCCCAATTTCCAGCTCGGCATCAGCAGTTTGTTCGGGACGGGTTTCATTTTCTGAGCGGAGTCCTTCATTTGGGTCAGAGGGGATATCATCTAGTGGTTGTTCGTCTTCTTCATTGTGAACAGTGGCTTGCTTCTTAGCATTGTCTGGTTGTTCTTCTATTTCATTTAAACTAGCTGGAACTTTACGTTTTCTCTTTGACTGTTTTTTCTTACCTTTGACTGCTTGTTCTTCAGCCTTTCTCTACAAGCGGGTACGTACAGATGTTGTAGACATATTTTTCTGCAAGTGACAGAAAACACAGTATAAACCAATAAGCACATATAAACAATAAGCAGCGATAAATATTAACAAACAACACTTAAATATCATCAACATGTAGCTGAAAAGAGATGTGGCAATTTGCAAACCAAACAAGCAGGCCTAAAAGCCTTGAGATGATGAACAGATTTGTAATTTTATGAGAAAATGTACATATAATGCAAACAGAATTGATAAGAACACTACTCATTATCAAGCAATATATGCAAACAGAATTGATAAGACATATAATGCTTTGTCTCTGGAAGTATACAAAGATCAAAACACAAAGAACAAAAATTGAATGGTACATGCATTTGCAATGGATTAGAAAATTAAATGGTGCAAACTAACAGCCATTCGCAACATTAAAAAAAACAAAGCATTAGTGCAGCAAATGAACAACAATCACTAAAGAAAATCAATACAAGTTCAATGAAATTTCCAAATAGCCCGGATTTAATATATAAGTTCAACCATCACTAAAGCAAATGAACAACTATGCTCAAGTAGAACATATAATCTACTCAATTATGCCCTCGCAATCCTCTCTAACATAGCAAACATCTTCATCATCCGCTTCAGTTATTTCATCTTCCACCACTTGAATATCTTCCTCGATGCAATCATGCTCCTCTATATCATTAAAACTTCTTGATGGTGCTTTCATTACAACGTACCAATTAGAAACATCATTCTCTCTTGAATAAAATATTTGTTTTGCTTGAGATGCAAGTATGTATGGGTCTCGTGAAAATGATGCTTGATGTAAATTAACAAGAGTGAACCCATCATCATCAACTTTTACTCCATTTCCTTTATACGTCCAACGACACTTGAAAACTGGAATATAAAACAAATGATAATCTAATAAAATTATATCTGTCAATATTCCATAATAAGTGACCACATCAACCACTTGGGACATATCTTTAGCACTTTCTCTACACATAGTAGTTGCATCAAAAGTCACCCCACAATTCTGAGTTTCTCTCCCTAAATCTTTTACATGAAAACGTTTCTCGTTGATGATATATCCTTTGAAAGACATGGCATCATCCTTCGGACCATAAGCAATCCATTTTAACATGTCATTATGATCCTTGGAGGTAATAGGTATCTACAACAAATTTCATTTAGCATGTAAATTTATATAGTAATATTGATAGTTGAATGAGAATATATTTGAAATCTAACTAACCTTCCTTTTAATCCAATTGACAAAACTTTTTGTATGTCTTTCCCAAAGTAAGGTCGCATTTTTTGTCATGCGTTGGTCTGAATTTTCTAATTCCTCCAAATGCAAACTAGTATTTAACAATTGATTATAAGTTATATATATCATTGCGAACACATCAAAATATTTAAAACAATATAACATAAACTTACTCTATAAACAGTTCCACCACGGCCATATTCATTAACACAGCTAAATGAGCACTTTCTTTCTCATTAACTGGAAATTTAATTGTCTTCGATACTGAAATTGGACGTCCCTCTAATATTCTACTACTTTCATAATCTTCATTTCGAGCTCCTTTCTCCTCTGTATGTCCTGATTTCTTCAAAAATTCATTGAAAAACAACATGCATTCTATTGCAAGATACGATTCTGCAATACATCCCTCTGGTCGTGCATAGTTTCTGACATAATCATTGAGTGTCTTCATATATCTTTCGAATGGGTACATCCATCGAAAATGAATAGGTCCACACATTTGTGCTTCTTTTCCAAGATGAATGGATAAGTGTATCATTATATCAAAGAAAGATGGTGGAAAAAAAATTTCAAGCTCACATAAAACGTCAATAATTTCAACATTGATTTGTTCTACCTTCTCTCTATCAAGAACACGTTGACATAATTTGTTGAAAAAAGAACATAAGCGAATTATCGCTTTTCTTGCCTTCTTTGCCATGAACCCTCTCAATGCTACTGGCAATAAATGTTGCATTAATACATGGTAATCATGTGACTTCAATCCACTAATTTTGCAATCCGACAACGAAATCCGATTTTTTAAATTTGAACAGTAGCCATCCGGTCCTTTGAAATCATACAGTCTTTTGCAAAATATTTTTCTCTCGGATTTTGACAACATATATGGAGCCGGTGGAAGATATGTTTTATTCCCATGAGGTTGTGTATGAAGCTCACTTCGAATTTCCCAATCCTCTAAATCCTTTCTACAGTTGGTTCCATCTTTGGATTTATTTCCATGCAACATTGTGCCCAATAGGCTTTCACCAATGTTCTTCTCCACATGCATCACATCTAAATTGTGACGTAATGGAAGTTCCTATGAAAACCAAAACAACAATGCGTTATTGGGTTTTTCTTATATTAAAACAATGAAAAAAAAATAAATTAACCACTAACCTCCCAATAAGGCAAATCAAAGAAAATTGATCGTTTTTTCCACCTTGATAGCTCTACTTCTGTAGAACTGTTAGTATCATCATATTCATCTTCTTTATCATAGACATGCTTTCTCTTCTTACTTTTCTCCTCTATTCCTTTTCCAAAATCATTTGGATAATCCTTCAATAATGCATGGATGTTTCTCCCAGAAAGCATTCTAGGAGCACCATCTGTCTCTACAGTATTATCAGACAATGCCTTTTGTTTCCTCCGTGAATCTGAAGGAGGTAGAAATCTTCTATGACCCATGTAGGCGAACTTTCGACTATGTTTCAACCAACGAGAATGGGTATTGACACCACATAATGGGCAAGCTTTTTGCCCTTTCACACGACATCCAGCAAGATTTCCATAAGCCGAAAAATCATTAATCGTCCATAACAAAATTGCATTCAGTTTAAATAAAGTTTTACTAAATGCATCATAAGCAGTAACTCCATTAGACCACAAGTGATGCAAGTCTTCCACCAAAGGAGCCAAATATACATCAATATCATTCCCGGGTTGCTTCGGGCCTGGAATAAGTAAAGTTAACATAATATTTTCTTTCTTCATACACAACATAGGCGAGAGATTGTATGTCACAAGCATTACCGGCCAGCAACTATATTTCGAACTCAACATGGAAAATGGATTGAATCCATCTGTAGCAAGACCAAGCCTAAGATTGCATGGATCAGATGAAAAAGATTTATACTTTTCATCCACCATTTTCCATGTCATAGAATCCACGGGATGACGCATTTTTCCATCGTTACTTTTATTATTGAAATGCCATTTTAATTCTTCAGCCATCTTTTGAGATCTATACATTCGTCTAAACCTCGGAATAATTGGGAAATATCTCAATACTTTAACTGGAACACCTTGTATAACCTCTTCAATATCTTGATTTTTCTTCCATCTCGAGGAACCACATTTTGGACAACTTTCTAAATTTTTGTATTCTTTTCTGAAAAGGCAACAATCATTCTCACAAGCATGTATCTTTTCAAAACCCATGTCGAATGCTTTAAGAAATTTCTTGACTTCATATAAGGTTTTGGGAAGCACGTTATCCTTCGGCAGAAATAGATGTTGCACAGCTAAAAGCTTATCAAAACCACTATCGGACAAGCCAGTCTCGCATTTAAGATCATACAAGACGGTGATGGCAGATAATTTTGTGTGATCTGTGCAACCAGGATATAATGGAGTTTCTGCATCTTCCAAGTTCTTGACTAACTCATCCTCTTTTCTTCGAGAATCAACATTGTCTTTATCATCATCAAAAAAATCTTGATTCAAAAAATCTTCATCTTCATAGTGAATCATATTGAATAGTTCATATACGTCAAACGTATTTGATTTATTCTCTACATTTATCTCTTCACCATGGTTAAACCATACACCGTCAATGTATTTAGGATCCATTCCTTTTATAATTAAATGTTCAACGATGATTTGGTCATCATGACGACTAAGATTCCGACAATCCTTGCAAGGGCATAAAATTTTTTCTACACTTCTTACATTCCTCTTTGCAGCATGCACGAAATTCATTGCTCCTTGTCGGTATTCTATACTAGTTCTATGAAAAAAGTAAAAAAAAAGTGAGCTTTAGTACTAGATTATATGTTCTAATTCTCAAAATACATATTAAGTTAATCATGGTTTTATCACCTGTTTAAAAAAACCCAGCCTTTTTCCATTATCGACATTTGAAGGCAAATAAGTTTCCAATCTTTGACGTATAAATTGGTTATATGTTGTAATCAAAAAAATAACTAGACGTTGAAGTACAAATACTTGTAGCACTACTGCATATAACCATGGTGGTTTAGTAGACAAAGGCAAAGAATGCTTTTCCAAAAATATAAATTTTACACTTATATTTTGCATTTAACCTCAGATTTACATGTATTTATAATTAATCCATGCATAACACCACACTCCTACCCACACATAACTGACCAAGTCACAACCCTCCAAACTGCTGCATAACAGTTACAGCTATCTGCCCCTCCTTTGTCAATCCATCCACAAACGCTCCACTTCAACAAACAACATTACAGTCACTCCACTTCAACAAAACTTTTGCAAATCTCTGCACTTCACCATTACACACAGAACACTGACCAAACTTTCTCCCACCTATCACCAACAAACGCCGGTGCATTTCCGCTGCCACACATTGCTGCAACTTTCAAAAAACGCAGCAACCTCTCATCACCATACTACTCAATCCTCCTATTTTACCACTTCTCACAACATTGTTTAATTCAACCACTTCCATAAATATACTTCAACACTGCAATCACTCCCCCACTCCACTGTTAAACAATTCATTCACTCCTCACAACAACACAGTTTCATACCAGCCAATAACAATACCCACTTTCATCTCATACACACCACATTCATTCATATCACCAAAGACAATATCCACTTGCCTACATTCCTGTAGCCTGCTTCAATAACCATTCTACAACCTACTGACTACTGCACTGATACAACCAACTGCACCATATTCACACACTACAACAGTGACCACTCCAACTACAAACCCCAAGCAACCACAGACCATCCTCCTTCCCATTTCTCCAACCTGCAACCTGTTCGCAACCGCACTTCATACTACAACTCAACAAAACATCAACAACCCAGCCTCCGCAGCAAACTACCAGAGACTCACGCAACATTCATCAACTTGCCCTCTGACATTCTACCACTCCTTACGAACACATACTCACATCCTTCCCCCAGCCTCGCCCCCTCTTACCAAACCAACCGTCAACTTCACCGCCTCCTCTTCACTACCTCACATCCACACAACTGACATATTTCCAGTGTCTGCCACTCCACAAAAGACTATTTATGCTCCAACATTTACCACTCTCAACCATCCAGCCAGCCAATACCCAATCGCAAACAAAACCGCGACCTCCATCAATGCTACTTGAACCCACCAAATTCCCGAAACACGCAACCTCAACCTCCTCTCAGCAAGCAACCATTGATTCACTGAACCACTTCAACAGAACATTCATATACTCAAAGAAATCAAAGCAGATATCCCAACAGATCATTGCAATTAGGGTTAAATCAACCATTTCAGTAATAGTTTAGGAAAAAATACGAAAATAAGATGCACTCAAATTCATATAAAAGCCAAATAGAATCACAAAGTCGATCTAAAGGATTCATACCTAAATATACCTAATCGATTTAAAAGATTCATACCTAATTATACCTAGATCTGCTGGCTGCCACAACTCGATGTTGAGTAAGGGGGAAACGACGGAGTTGACGATGATACTTGAGTGCGATGAAAATTTAACACGATTAAAAGGGGAAAAAAATTTCTGAAGAAGAAAGCAAATTAGGGACGAGAATTTTGTTAAGTACGAGAGTAAAATGATAGGTTACGTTTATTTAGTTCGCGCGAACTCTTTTTTTAGAAACGGGAAACGTGAATTATTTTTTGCCACGTTTATATTATTTGGTAATCTATTTTTTGTTGCATTTACAATAAAACGCCACCGATTTTTGCAACTATAAATGGTTTTTCTTGTAGTGGTTTTATTTAAAGGCAGCTTTTTATTATAAATAAATGAATTTTAAACAAGGGATTCTCTTTATTTGTGCCATTAAGTAGCCAAACTAATATGAATAAGTTATAACTAAAATTTTGACAAGTTTTATAGGAAGTAAGTTGTCTTGTATTTAACACTAAATGCTGACGAGTAAAACTTTCCTCTATTCATGAGATTTAGAATTTGATTTTCTAGGCGAGTGATTGAGAAGTCGAAATGTCAGAAACATGATAAGTACAAGGGAGTTAATTTTGATGGGTAAGCCATGGTAAATTAAGTATATGGAAGATATCTTCCATATAAAAAAATCTATACACATCCCATATAGTGGGGTTGTCCAATATCGATAATTTAACCCTTTTAAAATTATCGAATGTTGGTTTGAAGAAATCGGGATAGGATAGCGTGGGCCATTCGAAAATCGTTTTGAACGAACATTCGCGTTCTAAATGGAAACAACCAAAATCGAAAATGAATATCTTTAAAGTGTAAGGGCTACTTGCTACTAATCCCGATGGTGATTCAAAAATGGATATAGTAGAGGTAATGCCTTCATTTCGTCCATATCCTGAACAACTTGTATGGACGAATGCAAACATTGCATTGTCACCTCGAAGATAGTGTTAGCATTCCAAGTGAGAATTGCTAAAGAAAGTAAAGCGTAGCCTCAAGCCTTAAAACGTTGATAATGAAAAAACAGAGGATATGTTGTAAGTTATGTGGTTCGCTACCATTAGGGTATAATCATTCCTGATCCAGATCGAATTTATTTCTTTGATGTATGGTCACAGCCCAGTGCGGTCATTGATCATAATCAAGGAAAGATTTTTTTAGGTACTATCCAGTAAGAGGTAGGTCGGTCTTACCATGCTAGTGTCGAAAGGTTTTTGACCTTGGTACATTTTATTTAGAGGTGTACTGTGACAAGTGGTACCTCAGTAGCCCCATCATTGATGGAACCAATTTTTCAATAAGTGCCTTACGGACTTAGTCATATACCTATTATGCTAGAATTTGATTAATATAAAAAAAAATTCTATTGTTATATATTTACTTTCAAAACCTTAGACATTATTATAATATCACTGGAATTTTTATAGTAATGTTTTGGTTATCGTAAGTTAAAAAGCCGTCCGTGTTTATGTGCGGCGCGGTCGTACGAGATACCTTTGATTTTAAAGGAGTTTTTTAAGTAATAATTTAGTTGTTTGGAGTTTACTCACACCAGACCCATGTCTGACACGGAGTTTTATTTTTATTTTTTCTAAAACTTTTGGGCACTAAAATTTGTATGAGTAGACAAGTAGTCTAGGTTTTTCGCGGATGCCTTCTGGAGGAGCTCGAAGGAGGTGGCTTCATCAATATCAAGCTATTTACTATCTTTCCGATGTATGTATGTATTTTGATATTAGTAGAGTTGGAACAGTTAGTTAGAACTGTCCCTGGTTGTAATTTGTACTGTTGTTGTTAGGAAATCAATTCTATAGTTTTGATGACGACAACTATACAATGGAAATCGAATATGCATATATATTTCTATTCACATGTAATTGTTAGAGTAACATCACCAAAGAGACAAGAACAAGACTCAAAGAAAGTATCAAGAAGCTACAAGTCAATAGAAGCAGAAGAGCAATGACACAGACACAAAAAAAAGCAACATGCACAAGTTCAGAAGTCTGGGTGCACTAGCCAGACGTTTGATTTAATCCTCTGGTTTGCAAATCAGACAGAATCAGACGTCTGGTTAATGTACTCAGACGTCTGAAAAGCAACCATGTTCAAATAATATATAAGAGCCAGACGTTTGAAACATTTTCCAGACGTCTGATTTTCAACTCGGATGTTGACATTCAAAGTACAATGTCACAATTGAAAAGACACGTTCGCTCCTCTTCTTCGCAACTCTTCATCACCATCAGAAGCGGCATTAGAACACTTGTTAATGGATGCAACTACACAAGGAATCTCTCTACCGCTATAAATAGCATCAAGAATCCAAGAGAAGATTTCACCTTACTTACTTATGCTCTTGATTCTTTAACTCTGATATATTCTTGATCTTTAGCAATCATACATTTGTATTTCACTCTTCCACACATACATAATTCTTCAATTAATATCCTATATATATACATACATACATATATATGTGTATATATATATATATATATATATATATTGGAAGCATTTGTACTTAATAGTCAATATTCGTGTTATAGAACACACAATTGACAAGAACAAGCTTTTGTAACCAAGCCTATTCCTTCGGACGAAGTGAGGGTGTTTGATAGTCGAATTCCGAAGAGGAGCTTCGGGACTGGACGTAGGACGGGAGATCTGAACCAGTATAAAATCCTGGTGTGATTATTTCCATTTATTTTGCTATTATCATCTATCAAGTTTATATTAGATACGTCATATAGTTAGACACTTATACTTGCATATATATGCACTACACGATCCATCACATAGACTTTCAATTTGTATCAGAGCAAGGTTTGATCAAAGAACAGTAACACATTTTTGAATCTGTTTAATATGGCAAGTATTTTTCAAAAAGGACAATCCACAGCACGACCCCCACTTTTTAATGGATCTAACTATGCATATTGGTCAACACGTATGAGAATTTTTATGGAAGCTAATGGTCTAGAAATTTGGTCAGCCACACAAGATGAATATGAAGCAACTACTACTACTATGAACACATGGACTGATGCATAAAAGACCTTAGCTTCAAACAATGCTAAAGCTATGGATGTTTTATTTTGCTCTCTAGATAAAAATGAATTTTCACGTGTCATGTTATGCACAACTGCATTTGACTTTTGGCGTACCTTACGAATTACACACGAAGGTACAACAAAGGTCAAGCAAACTAAGATTTCAAATTTGCCAACCAATTCTCGTCATTCAAAATGAAACAAAATAAAACTATGTTGACATGGATTCTAGATTTCAAACTATCCAACATGATCACATGGCATTAGGAGTTAAGTTTACTGATTTTGATTTAGTTTCTCGAATACTCAACTCTTTAACATCGGATTGGAAAAGGAAGGTATTAGCTATTGAAGAAGCTAATGATCTCTCTACTCTCAAAGTCGAAGATTTGATAGGAAATCTAATGTCCTATGAAGCTAACTTGTAGATACGAAAAGAATTAAATTCGGAGAAGAAGAATATAGCATTCCTAGCAACAAAAAATGATGACTCTGATTTAGATGAAGAAGCGATAGTCTTCATTGCCAAGAATTATAACAGATTTAAGAAATTTAGAAAGATGACCAAATTCAAAAAAGAAGGAAAGTCCAACACAACAAACCTATACCAAATCAAGTGCTATGAATGTGATCAATACAGACATATGAAGAAGGATTGCCCTAAACTCAATAATGATAAAAAGAAAAAAAGATTGAAAAATTCAAAAAGAAGAAGGCTTTAAGTAACATGGAATGACTCATATTCTTCATCATCAGAAAGTGATAACGATAGTGACGGAGAACAAGCTAATGTGTGTTTTATGGCACAAACTGATGAGGTATGTCCGGAACTCAGCTATGACGAATTACCAGAATTTAGTATGGAATTAGATGATAAATTTAGACAAATTAAAAAATTAAAAAAAGAGTATGTAGTCAAAATAAATAGATTGGAACTTGAAGTAGGAATGTTAAAAGATGAAAAAATTATCTTAGAAGAAGAACTAGAATTATCTCAAGACAAAATTAAAAATAATTTAATAAAAAGTGAGGATATTGCTATTGATTTTGAAAACACTATAATAGTGAAGGATGATTTATTAAAAGAAAATCTCAATTTAAAAGGCATTATTGAATTATTACATTTAGATTTATTTGGGCCAATACAAATACGATCTATAAATCACAACAAATATGTTTTCGTAATAGTTGATGATTTTTCAAGATATACATGGGCTTTGCTTTTAAAACATAAAAGCGATACTTTTGGTGTGTTTAAGATATTTGCTAAAAGAATTAAAACACAAATGGACTTAAAAATTAAAAATATTCGAAGTGATCACGGAGGAGAATTCGAAAATGATCTATTTACTAATTTTTGTAATAAAAAAGGAATAAGTCATAATTTTTCTTTTCCTTGCACTCCTCAACAAAATGGTGTCGTAGAAAGAAAAAATCGAACGTTACAAGAATGTGCACGAACATTATTAAATAGTAGTGTTTTACCAAAACACTTTTGGGTAGAAGCTATTGCTACAGCTTGTTATGTATTGAATCGAGCAACTATACGCCCTATGACTGAACAAACTTGTTTTGAAATATTTTTTGGAAGAAAACCTAAAGTATCATATTTTAAAACTTTTGGTTTAAAATGTTTTATATTAAATACAAAAGACAATTTAGGAAAATTTGATCCATAGGCCGATGAAGGTATCTTTGTTGGATATTCGGATCGTAGCAAAGCATATATAATTTTTAATAAACGAAATAATACCATTGAAGAAAGTTTATATGTTTCGTTCGACGAAAATCTTTTTAATCGTCATACTAATGACGAAGAAGAAATTATTCCACTAACTAATTCTATTAATAATGAAACAAATGTGCAAAATAACACTTTGATATCATCCCCTAGAATTCTTAAGAATCATCCAAGGAATCTCTCTACCGCTATAAATAGCATCAAGAATCCAAGAGAAGATTTCACCTTACTTACTTATGCTCTTTATTCTTTGACTCTGATATATTCTTGATCTTTAGCAATCATACATTTGTATTTCACTCTTCCATATAATCATAATTCTTCAATTAATATCCTATAGATATATATATTGGAAGCATTTGTGCTTAATAGTCAATATTCATGTTATATAACACACATTTGACAAGAATAAGCTTTTGTAACCAAGCCTATTCCTCTGGGCGAGGTGAGGGTGTTTGATAGTCGAATTTCGAAGAGGAGCTTCGGGACTGGACGTAGGACGGGAGGTCTGAACCAATATAAAATCCTGGTGTGATTATTTCCATTTACTTTGCTATTATCATCTACCAAGTATATATTAGATATATCATATAGTTAGTCACTTATAATTGCATATATATACACTACACGATCCATCATATAGACTTTCAATTGGTATTAGAGCAAGGTTTGATCAAAGAAGAGTAACACGTTTTTGAATCACTTTAATAGGGCAAGTATTTCTCAAGAAGGACAATCCACTGCATGACCCTCGCTTTTTAATGGATCTAACTATGCATATTGGTCAACACGTATGAGAATTTTTATGGAAGCTAATGGTCTAGAAATTCGGTCAGCCACACAAGATAAATATGAAGCACCTACTACTACAATGAACACATGGACCGATGCACAAAAGACCTTAGTATCAAACAACGCTAAAGCTATGAATGTTTTATTTTGCTCTCTAGAGAAAAATGAATTTTCACGTGTCGTGTTATGCACAACTGTATTTAACATTTGGCTTACCTTACAAATTACACATGAAGGTACAACAAAGGTCAAGCAAACTAAGATTTCAATTTTGCAAAACCAATTCTCATCATTCAAAATGAAGCAAAATGAAACTATTGTTGACATGTATTCTAGATTTCAAACTATCCAACATGATCTTATGATATTAGGAGTTAAGTTTATTGATTTTGATTTAGTTTCTCGAATACTCAACTCTTTAACATCGGATTGGAAAAGGAAGGTATTAGCTATTGAAGAAGCAAATGATCTCTCTACTCTCAAAGTTGAAGAGTTGATAGGAAATTTAATGTCCTATGAAGCTAATTTGCAGACACGAAAAGGATTAAATTCGGAGAAGGAGAATATAGCATTCCCAGCAACAAAAAATGATGACTCTGATTTAGATGAAGAAGAGATAGTCTTCATTGCCAAGAATTATAACAGATTTAAGAAATTTAGAAAGATGACTAAATTCCAGAAAGAAGGGAAGTCCAACACAACAAACCTATCCTAAATCAAGTGCTATGAATGTGATCAATACGGACATATGAAGAAGGATTGCCCTAAACTCAATAATGATAAAAAGAAAAAAAAATTGAAAAATTCAAAAAGAAGAAGTCTTTCAAAGTAACATGGGATGACTCGGATTCTTCATCATCTGAAAGTGGTAGCGATAGTGACGGAGAACAAGCTAATGTGTGTTTTATGGCACAAACTGATGAGGTATATCTGAAACTTAGCTATGACGAATATTACAACTTAGCATGGAATTAGATGATAAATTTATACAAATTAAAAAATTAAACAAAGAGTATATAGTCAAAATAAATAGATTAGAACTTAAAGTAGGAATGTTAAAATATTTAATTTATCTTAGAAGAAGAGCTAGAATGATCTCAAGCCAAAATTAAAAATAATTTAATAAAAAGTGAGGATGTTGCTATTGATTTTGAAAACACTAAAATAGTGAAGGATAATTTGTTAAAAGAAAATGTCAATTTAAAAGGCAATATTGAATTATTGAAAATTGAAAATTTAGAATTAAAAGAAAAATTAGATAAAACTACAAATAATGTGTTGAAATTTAATAAAGGAAAACGAGATTTGGAAAATCTTATCAAAACATCAAAACCATCAGGCAATAGAAATGGAATAGGATTTAAAAATATTTCTAGACAAAAAGGCAATGATGCTAAACATTTTAGTCATAAAAAAACTAAAAGTTTACCCACGTCTAACACAAATACCAAAAATATAAAAATTTGGATTCCTAAAACAAATAATAGTTTGATTAGACAAAAACATATTAATAATTTCTGAGAAAATGTAATCTATAATAAAAATTATATTTATAAAGGTACCAAACCATCTTGAGTATGGCTACCTTCACCTAACAATTAGGGCCCTAACAAAATATATGGGTACCAATTTATTTTGCAGGTACCCAAAATAAAAAATAAGGAGAAATGCATACTAGATAGCAGTTGTTCCAAGCATATGACTGAAAATTCAAAAATGTTATCAAATATAACATACATCGTTGGTGGAACGGTAACCTTTGGAGATAACTCAAAAGGATATGTCGTGGGCATTGGAGAAGTCATCAACTCTGGTATATCTAACTCTCCTATTATTTCTAATGTTTTATTAGTAGAAAATCTAAAACACAACCTACTAAGTATTAGTCAATTATGCGATAAAGGTTTTGAAATATATTTCGAAAAAGATAGATGTAATATTTTCGATAATAACAAACAACTTGTATTTGAAGGATTTAGAAACAAAAATATATATGTATTAAACATTAATATAAATAAAAATTCAAATTTATGTTTAACCGCCAAACATGATGATCCATGGTTATGGCATAAACGATTTTGTCATATCAATTTTAAAAATATTAATAAATTGACAAAATATGAGCTAGTTAGAGGTCTACCTAAAATAAAGTACTAAGTAGAAAATTTATGTGATGATTGCCAAATTGAAAAACAAAAGAAAAGCTCTTTTAAATCTAAAAATAATATTTCTACAAAACAACCATTAGAATTATTGCATTTAGATTTATTTGGACCAACACAAATACGATCTATAAATCACAACAAATATGTTTTCGTAATTGTTGATGATTTTTCAAGATATGCATGGGCTTTATTTTTAAAACATAAAAGCAATACTTTTGGCATGTTTAAGATATGTGCTAAAAGAATTAAAACATAAATGGACTTAAAAATTAAAAATATTCGAAGTGATCACGGAGGAGAATTCGAAAACGATCTATTTACTAATTTTTGTAATAAAAAGGAATAAGTCATAATTTTTCTTTTCCTCGCACTCCTCAACAAAATGTTGACGTAGAAAAAAAAAATCGAACGTTACAAGAATGCGCACGAACATTATTAAATAGTAGTGGTTTATCAAAACACTTTTGGGCAGAAGCTATTGCTATAGCTTGTTATGTATTGAATCGAGTAACTATACGTCCTATGACTAAACAAACTTGTTTTGAAACATTTTTTGGAAGAAAACCTAAAGTATCATATTTTAAAACTTTTAGTTCAAAATGTTTTATATTAAATACAAAAGATAACTTAGGAAAATTTGACCTGAAGGTCGATGAAGGAATCTTTGTTGGATATTTGGATCGTAGCAAATCATATAGAATTTTTAATAAACGAAATAATACCATTGAAGAAAGTTTACATGTTTCGTTCGATGGAAATCTTTTTAATCATCATACTAATGATGAAGAAGAAATTATTCCACTAACCAATTCTATTAATAATGATACAAATGCGCAAAATAACATTTTGATATCATCCCCTAGAATTCTTAAGAATCATCCAAGAGATAATATCATTGGAGATCTCAATACTAGAGTAACTAGAAATCAACTTAATTGAATAAGCAAAACCATCAAATTTTAGGATATTTTTAGAAAATGCCTATTTCAGACGTCTGAATATAGACCTCAGACATCTGACACTCTGGTATACGTCTAATTTTTAAGCACTATGCATATGTCAGACGTCTGATATACTCCCCAGACGTCTGAAAATTTGCTCTGTATGCTCGAAATAAAAATCAGAAAATTTCAGACGTCTGAAATAAGACCCAGACGTCTGAATTAGTTCTTTGCCGCAAAAAATTTCAACATTAGTCTTTTTCAGACAACTGTTTTTCAACCCAGACATCTGGTAAAACTTTCTGACTATCAAATTTTTTAAATTTGAAACAAACCAGACGTCTAAATTTATTAACTGTACCCAATTAAGGGCAAACCAGACGTCTGATTTTCAATCCAGACGTCTGAAATTCAATCGACTCGTTAAATTAGCCCAGATAACGTCATTTTTTTTCTTTTATCTCAAAATTTTTAAACCCTCCGATCCCTCCAGAGACGATATTTTCTCAAAACTTCATCTTTACACAAATCAAATCACAATGCCTCGTCGAACTAAGATCCCAAGATTTTCAAAAGAAAACAAGACGAACCAACATCATCTTCAAATCCTCAAGTTTGCTCGTATGATCAAATTGAAAGGTGGATGAATAGAGCACCACATTCAATCAAGAGGTATGAAGATATCCAAAAAAAAAGGCTTCACACAGGTCCATTCTACAATCTACTCAAATTTCCAATGTATGATTTGGATGAAATGTGTGAAAATGCCGAGTTGGAAAACTTAATTTCATTCACTTCTAATGACATCCAAATAGACCAATTAGCGATATTTCTATTCTATGCGAATTTGGATAGTACTTCAGTGTGGAAAACTAAAGATGAAGATAACTGGCTCTGGTCTAGCGTGTATGGAAACACGATTAGACTAACCCCTGGCATAATAGGTAGAACCTAGGATGTTCTGACACGGGGGAAGATTTATACAACTTTCCGGTTATGCGTTTCAAGCCATAGAACAGTATTACTCATCAAATTTGGGAGGATGAAATGCCAAAATTTGCCTCCAAATATCTACATCCAAAAGCTCGACTCCTAACCCGAATGATAATCAATACCGTTGTTCCCCGAATGGAAAGCCACGAGCAAATAACCGAGTTAGAGCACAAAGCCCTATATGCTCTATTTAGTGGAACAAGGGTGAATTGGGCCAAATTCATCTTCGACGAGCTCAAGCATTTTTGGACTCGATCATGGCCATCAATTATTTACCCAACTTATATTATGTGACTTCTTCATGCGCATAACCTTCCATCCTACCTATCGACCTTCGAAGAAATCTCACCTAAATATGCTTCCACCAAATTCTTCTCCCTTATGCACCAACCCGAAATTCCCATAGAATTCATATCCTTTGAAATTGGACGCACAATCGTCAATCTAAACGAGTTGAGCCTCCTCCTCAACCACACATTGAACCATACCAAGAGGAGGAACAACATCGAGAAGCAACTCCACCTCCTCCTGCAACATTTGATTATCCGAGACAAGATGAGATTATGGAGACTCGAGCGGATACAAATCCAAATGAAAGTGTTCGAGATCTCACCCTTCGAAACCAACATATACTATCTCAAAATCAAAAAAAATTTGGCTAAGCGAATTGACAACTTCGAAACATCATTTGCTACACGCCTAGCCACAGTTGAAGAATCTCTTCCAACTATCTTGTCGGTTCTTAAAGAAGTACTACAACGGGTTCGTGGTCCAACACCACCTTCTGAAGATTGGCCAACCCCAGTACCTTCTCCTCCCGCAAAACATTCCAAACTTTCTGAGGATGAACCTCTCAAGCAAACTTTGACATCTCCTACAAAGGCTAGCACTTCTGAAAAAGAAGAAACAAAGGAAAATGATCAAGATAAAGCTTCTTCAAAAGAATCATAGATTTTGGGAATCATAGATTTTAGGTTTTTGGGATATCAACTTTTGTTAATTTGACAAAATCTATGTATGCAATCACTTTCGAATTATTAATGAAATTTTCCTTTTTGTTCGATTATTGGTTATATTATCTATAATTCTTTTTGATAATGCCAAAGGGGGAGAAACATAAGTATAATTATAAAACATTAAGAATAAGCATATATTCAGGGGGAGATTTATAATTTATATATAAGTACATTGAATAGTTGTCATCATCAAAATGGGGGAGATTGTCAGGAAATCAATTCTATGGTTTCGATGACAACAACTATACAATGCAAATCGAATATGCATATACATTTCTATTCACAGGTAATTGTTAGAGCAACATCACCAAAGAGACAAGAACAAGACTTAAAGAAAGTATCAAGAAACTATAAGTCGATAGAATCAGAAGAGCAATGACACAGACACAAGAAAAGAAACATGCACAAGTTCAGACGTCTGGGTGCACTAGCCAGACGTCTGATTTAATCCTCTGGTTCGCAAATCAGACAGAATCAGACATCTGGTTAATGTACTCAAATGTCTAAAAAGCAACCATATACAAAAAATATATAAGAGCCAGACTCTGAAACATTTTCCTGACGTCTGATTTTGAACTCGGGTGTTGACATTCAAAGTACAACTGTCACAATTGAAAAATACGTTCGCTCCTCTTCACTGCAATTCTTCATCACTATCAGAAGCGACCATAGAACACTTAGTAATGGATGCAACTACACAAGGAATCTATCTACCACTATAAATAGCATCAAGAATCCAAGAGAAGATTTCGCCTAACTTACTTATGCTCTTTATTCTTTGACTCTGATACATTCTTGAACTTTAGCAATCATACATTTGTATTTCACTCTTCATACATACATAATTCTTCAAGTAATATCCTATAGATATATATATTAGAAGCATTTGTACTTAATAGTCAATATTCATGTTATAGAACACACACTTGACAAGAACAAGCTTTTGTAACCAAGCATATTCCTCCGGCAAAGTGAGTGTGTTTGTGACGCGGCGGATATTAATAAAACGATATAGATCAATGAAAGTAGCAAACGGTGGATTGAAGATACTGAAATGCCCAAATTCGTTGATCACAAAGATACCGAATTCTAGCTATCTTCGACATGTTGATCGCGCACGATACCGTGAAAGAAGATCTATAATTCTTCAAACGTTGATCAAGCGCACTTGATACCGTGAATTGGCTTCAACAATCGTTGAATCGAGCACACTCGATTAACCAAAAGTGGAGATAGGAGATCACACTCAACTACCAATTTAGATGAAAGCACACAACAATCAAACAAAATTTTATTCAATAATCAACCATCGCAAAATGTACAACACACTCCCTATTTATAGCATTTCTCAACCTGACCCTTAAGTCGTTTCCGACTTAACACCTCCGACTCACGACCTAACTTAAGTCGTGCGCGACTTAACAGCAGCGACTCAAACAGCTATACACAACACCTATTTACAACACTTAGGTCGTATACGACCTAACGACTCACGACTCAAGATTCAAACGACTTACAACTCAACATTCAATGACTCAAGACACAACGACTTACGACCTATTATTTACAACACAACGACTCAACATGGGTCGTGAACGACCTACTGAAGATAACCCGGCAGCGGCTTAACCTTCAAAGACTTAAGGCCTTCATGCGCTTCATCTTCATAGCGTCCTGATGCTTTAGGTCGTGATTTGTTAATTCGTAACCCGTTACCAACTTAAGGCCTTCAACTACTGGAACTTCTCTCTGCTTCTTGATAAGTCGTGGACGACTTATAGCTGTGTCGTTGGATCGTGTGCGACTCGTCAAACCCGAACGACTTAAGCTCCTGTTAAGTCGTAACTCCTTTTCATCATTCTTGTTAAGTCGTAGCTCTGTCCCTCGAGCTCTGTTAAGTCGCAGACGACTTAAGACCGCTTCATTAACTTGCAGCTCCCCTTCACATGACTCCTTAGGTCGTGGACGACCTATAGCTTCCATTTTAAGTCGTGGACGACTTAACTCTTCCTTAAGTCGTATACGACTTATCCCTTCTCTGGCCTGAACTGCATCAGTTTGATAGTCGAATTCCGAAGAGGAGCTTCGGGACTGGACGTAGGACGGGAGATCTGAACCAGTATAAAATCCTGGTGTGATTATTTCCATTTACTTTGCTATTATCATCTATCAAGTTTATATTAGATACATCATATAGTTAGTCATTTATACTTGCATATATATACACTACACGATCCATCATATAGACTTTCAGTTGTGACTCTGATGTATTACTATTATAGAAGCGACTATGTATGATCTTTTTTTTGAGAAAAATGTGTGATCCTCTATAAATAAAGGAGAGCACACATGCAAAAATATATATAACATAATAATAAGGTGCTGCCAACATGTCTGACAGGTAACAAAACTAAATACAGGTAACGAAGAAAAATCAGGTACCCCTAAAATGAGTTCCGGCAAGGCAACCACCCATCACACCTCGATATCGACTTCCGGCATGGCCACCACCCGATACTAAGGTGTTAGGAGTACCTAGAAACAAGAGAAAATGATGCTCCATGCATCTCGGTAGCTCTATGCATAAAACAAAAAAGAAAAATTCTATGCATCTGGAACGGAATGATGCTCCATGCATCTTAGTAGCTCTATGCATCACAAACAAAGAAGAAAAACTCCGTGCATCTGGATCGAAAGGAATGAATATGCCTCGACTCTGAAGTGTAAATAAACGTGATGCTAGATGGGAAATCTGCACTGGAAACTCTGAACAAAGGAAGAAATGCCAAGATGTAGCATGGATCCTCCTGAAGATAATACTCCATAATAGAGATGAAAGAATCCTACATCAGTGGAGGAACTGAAAGAAATCCTGAGTGGAAAACTCTACTCTAAAAGCCTCTCTACAAATTATAATCTGCAATCTGAAGATATGGAAACCTAAGAAAAGAACCTGACATCCTTTCACCCATACCTGTATTTGAGGGGTGACTAAGGAAAAAGTAAGAATTATACATATATATATGTATATTTATATAATTAATATACATATATATGTATATATGAGGAAGGAAGTAAAACTTAAATAAAACTAGACTAGTAACAATAGAATTAAGATATTTCTAAACTAATACACCAAAAAAAGAACAAAAAATTAAAACCAAATTTAAAAGATAACTATGAACCTTTAATCATAAGTAAGTTATGATTAACAATTGGATCATCATATGAATTTGAAAAAATATTCATATTAATACTGATGGCGTTAAAAAAATAATTGTTGTGTTTAAATAAGTCAATATTATAGCTAACCTTATTAAGATACCCTTTTAAAAAAATATTTTTAGCTAATTTATATTTGGGATTAGAAATCCAATTAAAACAGAATAAAGAAATTATAAAAATCAATTTATTAAAATGACTATTATTAGTATTAAAAATTCTTTGATTTCTTTTGAACCATATATACCAACTAATAATAATGAATAAAGAGTCAAGTAAAAATCTAATATTCTTTTTAAACCTAAATCTTAAATTATTCCAGTAAAAGTCACAATCCAAAATTTTAGTTATAATATTAAAATTGAAAATTTTAAGAATATTATTTAGAATGTAATAAGAATCCATGCTATCATAGTATATATGCTTGATGTCTTCAGGATGCACATTACAAAAATAACATTTATTATCATTGTGAATGTTCTTTCTTTTTATGTATTCAATTGTATTAAGTTTTCTATGCAATATTAACCACATGTGTATTTTAGATTTAGGAGGAGCATTTGATTTCCAAATAAATTTGAACGAGCTGTTTATAGTACCCGAAAAGATTAAGAAATCTGTCAAAAGAGTTAGAAGTATATTTCTTACTTCTATCCCATTCCCAACATAAAATATCATTATCATTATCAATATTATAAAGATTTAATCTTGCATAAAGAAAATAAAGAAGCCTAAGAGTTGAACCTACTAAAATTCTATTAAAACTAAAATTCCAAGGAGGATCATTATCAAGAGAGTAAACTTCATTAATTAGAGAAAACTTAAAATTACAGATTTCGTAAAGCTCTTTAAATTGCAATCTAAGAGGTAAGACCGAAATCCGACGGTCGTGCCAAAAGGAAGTACGGTTGCCAGAATGAACTATAGTATTTATTCCTAAGTTAAAAGTCTCAATACATTTTAAAATGTTTTTCCAAAAATTAGAAATATTTTGAATGGTTGGAGAAACGATTTGATATAAATTAGTATTTCAATTACAGTAATATATATTCATAAATGATCTCTTTCCAAATAGCATTATCATTATTATCTTTAAACTTCCATAACCATTTACCAAGCAATGACAAATTCATATTATGCAAATTGATATCCCCTAAACCACCTTCCTTTTTGGCTTTACAGACGGTTTCCCAATTTACTAGACATTTTATACTATTATTAGAATTTTTCCACTCCAAAGAAAATCTCTTCTAATTTTGTCAATTTTATCAATAACCCAATCTGGAAACAGATGCATGGACATCCAATAAATCGGAATGGCTGATAAAACCGAATTAATTAAAACTAATCTTTGTGCTCGAGATAAAAATCTCTCATTCCAGTTAGAAATCTTATTTTTAATTTTATCAATAATAATAAACCAATCTTCATGTTTGAGTTTAGTGGGTCTAATCACAAAACCTAGGTAGTCAAAAGGAAAGCTCATAGTTTTGCAATTTAGAGTATTAGCAACTAAGTTTTCAACTTTTTCAAAATCATTTAAGACTAATACTGAAATTTTGTCAAAATTTATTTTTAAGCCCGATAAAAGTTCAAAACTGTAAAGAATAAACTTGAGAGTTATAATGTGTCTAGGAAGATGGAAAGAAAAAAGTAAGGTATCATCGGCAAATTGGAGAACCGATATACCATTACGCGATATATCATTGCCAACACTACCTAAAGATCCATTATCCATTGCTCTTTTAATAATTTTAGCAAAAACATCAGCAACTAAATTAAATAATAAAGGCGATAAAGGATCTCCTTGCCTTAAACCTCTCTTAGATTGAATTTTAGTACCTAATATATCGTTAACCATAATACTAGAGTTTCCAATTCTAAGCAAAGTCATAATCCAACTGATCCATCTATGACCAAAACCTCTAGCATGAAAAATATCAATAATAAAATTCCAGTCTACCGAATCAAAAGCTTTAGCAAAATCAAGTATTAAAATTGCACAAGTTATGTTATTCTTACAACAGAAATTAATATATTCTTGAACAACTGTCACTCCATCAGTGGTATTTCTTCCTTTAATAAAAGCTAATATGAACAATCAATTAATTCGTTCATTCTATTACTAAGTCTATTAGCCAAAACTTTAGAAATGATTTTAACTGAACAGTTAATCAAAGAAATAGGTCTAAAATCTTTTAAGTTATTAGCTCCTACTTTTTTGTGCAGTAAAATAACATTTGCAAAATTAAATCTCACTAATTGCAAATTACCATTATAAAAATCATTGAACATATTAACTAAATCAAGATTTAAAACATCCCAAAAAGTATTATAAAATAAAATTGGAAACCCATCAGGTCCTGGGGATTTATCACTAGGCTTGTCATTAATAGATTTTCTAATTTCTTCTTCGGTAAAAGGATTATCTAACTCTGATAAATCAACTATAGAATCAGGTGGATACAGATCTATCCATCTTACATTGATTCTATGGTTAATTTTAAAACCAAATATATCCTTATAATAGTCTGTAAAAGCCTTGTTAAGATCTCTTTGATCAACTAATTCTATATTATTAACAAATATAGAGTTAATTGTATTGCTACATTTCCTACCATTAGCTATATTATGAAAAAACTTTGTATTATTATCACCTTCATTGATCCATTGAATTCTGGATCGCTGTTTCCACATAACCTCCTCCTTTTCTAAAATAGAATTTAATTCATCTTTTAAATTTGTAAGAACATTATGTTCACCTAGATTTAGAGGTCTAGATTCTTCTATCTTATTAATTTTAAGCATTTCATTAAGAATATTTCTCTATTTATTTTTAAATTGCCAAAAACATTTTTGTTCCAATTTTTAAGGAAAATCCTAAGGTCTCTAAAGCTAAGAAACAAAAGCTTTTGCAGAGTTTTCCATATTTCTGATATTATGGAAACTCAAAGAAACCCATTTACCCTTAACTAAATTCACAAAGTTATTTTCCAAAAGCCACGTCTTTTCAAACTTAAAATTCTTTATAATAACTCTATGATACTCGCATGTAAGTATAATAGGACAATGATCCGGTAAGGTAAAAGGAAAACCAGTTACTTTACAAATTGAAAATTTGTCTTCAATTTCATCACTAAAAAAAAATCTATCAAGAAGAGGCATGGATGGGAATTCTCTAGCGTTACTCCAAGTAAACTCTCTATTAGACAGAGGAATTTCAATCAAATTAGAATTAATAATAAATTGATCGAATTCCTCCATAGCAGAGTAATTCTCTTCCCTAGGATATCTCTCACCAATGAAACGCATAACATTAATATCACCCCCTAAAATCCAAGACCCCAGGGCAAAGGATCTAAATTCTAGGCATTCATTTCATAAAATTCTCCGATTAATTTTAGAATTAGGCCCGTAAACATTAGAAATATTTAAAAAAGAATTATCAGAAAGATTGATAAGAATAACATGAAGAGAATGTTGTTTAACAATACATTGGAGTAATTTAATGTAATTATCTCGCCAACCTATCATTAAGCCCCTTGAAGAACCCAAAGAAGGTAAAAAAGCCCATTTTCTAAAGTGATAACCACCTAATCTTCTAAAAAAAATGAATGTCAGGACAGATAGTTTTGGTTTCTTGAATAAGAGCAATGTCAATAGAATAATCTTTAAAGAACATTCTAACTTTATCACATTTATTCAAATCGTTTAAATCTTTAATGTTCTAACTAATGATCCTCATAAACTAACTGTGCTAGCCCTCTCTAGTTCCTTACATCTAATATACTCCCTATCTATCTCCACATCAAAAAAATAAAAGAAGTGTCTCTGGCTAACTGACTAAACTCAACAGAAGAAAGACTACCTAATGCATAAGTAGAGAACATACTACCCAAAAAAGTACTCATACATGAGCCTGAATTCGTAGTGCCAATCGCGACACTCGAACCAGGTAACTCACCCAAAGACTGTAACTGACAGCTATGAATCCTGGCACTCCGACGAACAGATCCACTAGTAGCTACTGATTTCCTGCCCTTAGCTTTCTTTGACGAAGAGGCTGAATCCTTACCAACATTATTCTTTACTACCGCACAAGAGCTCGAAGAAGAGTCACAAACACCTGAAGCCAAGACTGGAACCACACTAAAACATCTTAATTGTATGATCTTAATTGTCTATTATATATTCCGTTGTGTTGTGAGATTCTATATTTTTTCTTCTTGTCTTTATTTTCTTTTACCCTAATGGCTCGTAAGAAAGATGGATCATTTCAAACGCTGTTATAAGCATGTAACTAAAATTCAGGGTTATCCGTTGCATTTTTCATAAACGTGACTAAAAAGCAACATATTGCGATGTTCCGCAAACGCAGCTAAATTTTTTTATCGTAGCATCGTACAAACGCCACTAAAAGTAGCGTTGATGCTATTATAAAGTATTACAGTAGTGTTTTTTATCTGTCACCGTATATATTTTGGTAGCATTTATTAAACGCTACAAAAAATTGACCTTTTGTACAAATTTCCTTTGTTGTGGTAGCTTGTTCAATTTCCAGTGCATTTTATTCACAATATATATTATATAGTAATAGTTAATATGTTTTAGCATGAAATCAACAACCACTCGTATAATTATCACATTCAAATAATCGAAAAAAAACACATTAATAACATAATGAAATACGATACACAAACAATTCAATACAAAATAGTCATGTTCACATAAAATCCATAACGGTGTATATACAATAGTTTCAAGAGAATCAAGTTAACATAAATTTTGTATCCGTACATAGAGAAGTTTACATAACTAGTGTTAACGAAATATTATAATATAGATGATGATTAAAGACAGGTATAATAATCAACAGTAGGAACTTGAACAAAAATCTTCTAAGAAATATGCTTATCAATCTTGATTTATGATCAAAGTTATCAGTGCACACACCTACATATCTGTGTGTTAACTAACACTTATATGTTAGCATAAAAAAAATGGCACACCTAGTTTGAAGCCTAGCATCTTTTTCTACAAAGTTGTTGGTGGCCTCTACGTGCATATGCCCGACCAAGTATCTTCTTATTAATTAATATCACCATTTTTGCTTAGAATAATTTTCAAATAGAAAGCAAAACTCATGTGAATAACTGCATTTATAAACAAATTACCTATTGTTATTGTTAGCTAGGTGCGGATTACCAATTAAATAACTGCACACCTTAAAACCATACCTGACTTAAATCTAGAATCAACTCTAGCTGCTTCAAAACTGCTACCAGCATTGTTAGCCGCAACAAAGCCAAACCCACCACTCGAACCAACACCAAAAAAATTCACCACCCGAACTAGCTCCCTTAAAACCAACACCCGAACCAGCTCCACCGAAACCGCCTCTTGAAGTCAACGCTCCAAAATCACCACTACCGCTTGAACCAACAGCGGCGATTTCGCTGCAAGCAACAAGTTAAAAAACACAAGGCTGAAGGTAAACGCATCACGAGTTTTCCAACCAAAGTGGTAGCAAAAATATGCAAGGATGAAAGTTTGAACAATTTCAGAGAAAAGGATCATTGATGGCCACATCCCATATCCCAATGCAGTCAACAGTCTTCCTCGCGTATCCGATACCAATATACATTAGAAAGAAAAAAAAGCTTATAACTCAACTTACAACATTTTCCATTCGACACACTTCTTTCTTTTCTTACTTCGATTACGTCTTTGATTAATAAAATAGATTGGAAAACAAAATGTATGTGGTATGAAATCAGCATTTTCTATCATATTTGTTGAAGTATACTCCGTCTGTAACTCATGAAAATTCTCTCAACAAACTTCAAACTGTATATATGTATTTAATGAAAGAATAGAGTTCGCTATATTTTACTAATGCATGAATCTAGACTATCCAGTAATTAACATTTCTAAACAAAGAAGATAAATGATCTTCACTCTCCAGAATCAATTTTTGCCTATATAAATTAGACTCATTGTCTTAGATATAAACTTCCAAGCACTTTTTAGGTCAATATTTGATGCGTCACCTAGGCAATTGTTTTGAGATACATTCTGACCTGCTGGGAAGCTCTTAGAATTATATTTCAACGTGAATATTACAATTCTTATCTTCGCATACAACCATTTAGCCTCCAAACTATAATTTTGTTATTATGTTATATGGACGTTTTTCCATGCAAACACAAACCATATAGTAATATAATAAGTATATATATATATATATATATATATATATGTGTGTGTGTGTGTGTGTATGTATGTATGTATGTATGGAGACGGCTATTTGGACACAAAATTAAACACAATTGGGTGACATAAGAGATCAAAACCGTTGGATCTTTTCGTCCTTATATGGAAGGTTGAATTCATGGGACAATCCAATTGTATAGATACTTTGTGTCACCAATTGTGTCTGTATTTTATGTCTCAATAGACTTATACGGATTTAATATAACAAGTAAATTATGACAGCAGAACTGAATACTTGCACTTTTTCATACATTGAACTATTTATGTGAATGGTCCGCGGGTGCAGCGCAGTGGAAATGAGGCTTGAGTTCTGATAAAAAGACATAACTTCGATTCCTACCATGCACTTCCCTATCCTATATAAACTTATCCGAAGTATGGAGGCTTGGATCAGCGGGCGGCTTTACTGTACCCTCCTCAGGAGTTTATCGGCCTGACGGGTCCTCCAGGGTTTTAAAAAAACAAAAAAAACAAAAAAAAACTATTTATGTGAATGCAAGAAAAACAAACTATTTTGAAATGCATGCAAGTAAAAAATCCAACTTGCTATTCCATCTTGCTTAGTATAACCATAAAAATATGATAAGTGCATTTTCAATCAACTTTATAATGCATAACAGATTGTACAAAAATGCCTAACTAATTATACTCAATTTTTTATAATGTTAAGATGTGAAAAAAAGTATAGTATCTTGTAACAGCCTGATGCTGGTTGAGTTTATGAGTTGGTTATTCTATTAACATTTTTCAAGAACTTCTAGTAACTAAGAGTGCACAACATTCGGTTAAAATTAAGATTTCAAACCTTGGATTTCATACAAGAGCTCTGATTGGCATCTTGAACAGTATCTCAGATTGAGATTTTAATACTTCAGGTGAGATGATGTCAAATCAGATATAAATTAAGTTTAAAGTTTCATCTCCTCCATGTGCAAAAATGAGATCTTATCGGAGATCTCGGATGAGATGAAGGAGATTTAAATCTTTAGTTAAAGCCAAATAAACCAGACCAAATCAGCTCATTTTGAACGGTTTGGTTCAACTATAAAGTTACAATTTTTTATAAACAGACTATGAATTAATTTTATTTGGTTATCGGTTGTAAACCAAATTAACCAAACTTTTAAAACGCTATCAAAATTAGCGAGGTTTAAATAATTTCCTAGATTAGTTAACAATCAAAGTATAAAATACGCAATATCCACACAAGTAAGACCTATCTCAATTTGTATATGAAAATTTTGATCAGATCGTTCCGTAAATTTGACATAAGTACATATGCACATGGTTATCATATTTCCTTACTTTCCTCTAAACTCTATTAGGTATGAAGCATTTGTAATAGACATTTAACTGGGAAATGTAATGACCGAATGGACGTTGAATCAAAAAAATCCCACTATTGCATTGAGAAAAGGTAGCATTAACCGCAAAGCAACAAAAGAAGTTACGAGTACGTACGAAAAGAAAAGAAGAGATAATGAGCTTGTGCAAAATGCAGAACATGTGGGGAAACAGGAAAACAAAGGAACATTAGAGGAAGAAAAATAAAATAATATAGCCCACTCGTAGTATCATAATGGCCATAGTTATTTATTCAGGGATTGAATAAATAAAATAGAATAAGAAATTCAATTGAAAAACAATTCTAACACATGAAACAATTAACTTCACAGCAAAACCTCCAGTCATTAATTCTCGAAAAACGTTGGCAAATAAAAAAAGTACCTTTTCAAAGACTGAGTGAGGGAAACTTATGGAAACTTGAGAAAAATTATCAAGGACAGAATTTACAAAATAAGGCATAAAAAGAAACAGAGGTTATAATATATGTAAATATATAAGTGAATATGCTTTTGTGTTTTTCTATTAGTCCCACATCATGGAATATGTTCCATCTCATGCTCCAATGCCTATATATAAAGGAGCCTGTGTAATGTAATTGTATGAATCAATCTGATTTAACCAATCTCGGAATGAATAAAATGTCTCCACTTTTTTCCTCTAATGGCTTCTGCTCTTGTTTATTTATAACATATTTTTATTTGTTTATAACACGTTATCAGCACGATCTACAATTGTGATAATTTATTATGAAATCAGATCTAATCTTCTCCAGATCTAATTATAGATCTCAAAACGGTAAGTTATTTTTCTATTATGATTGATATAATCTTCCAAATTATTATTTTTTATATATCTCATTCCATTCTAGATCTACTTCTTCAGGTCTAAATCTATTGTCTTATTTTTTAGACTTTATTATACTAGTCTTATAATTTTATATCTTACATAGATCTAAACTTTGAGATCTAATTCTTATTTTGTTGGTTATTATATTTCAGATCTAATTTGTTTGTTGTTGCTATTTTTCTGATCATATTATATTGTTGATCTCAATATCATGCTTATTTTTATGTTTTATAGTTCATTTATTTTGGAATGCAAGTTTGAACTTGACAAAATTTGATATTGTTGATTCAACAAATTTATTGAATTTGATTGCATTTAGTTTGGATATGGATTTGAGAAATCAATCACGGTTGGTAAATGAAGTTTTCATTTTGAAAACATTTTGGTTTGATTTAGATTTAAATGAAGACTTTGGAAATTATTTTGATATACGATTTATATTTCCAGAAGAAATATTTTATTGTTTCTAAGAGAAACAAATATAAATATAATACGTATCTAGAAGATCGTATTAAGTGAATGGAAACATTAGTAAAAGCTTACATGATAAGCTTAATATCTTCCAATGTTTCCTTGTTAAAAAAAAAAAGGGAAAAAGAAAATAATAATTGAGAACCTGCAGTTTTCATAAATCAGTAAATTACAAGTTTCCTCAAAATAAAGAACCATAAGTTCTAACTAAAAAAATAAAAAGTGGATCAGAAAATTTAATCATAAAAAAAAAAAAAGTTTGAAAACATTGAAACATTGATCTACAATTATAAGAAATATCATTTTTAGTATGATATTTATGATTTCACAAGTTGCACTCTTTTCCTCGTTCAAGGTTTTTTCCCACTGGGTTTTTCTAATAGAGGTTTTTAATGAGGCAAATCTATATCGATTGAATCGATAAATGCAAGCAAGATAATAATGAGGGGGAGCAACCATCATACACGTTTCGAAACAGAAATTTTCAAATTATCCGAGCATTCAAGATTTTGATGAATCTCTTATTTTCATGCAAGCTATACATTCGGTCTTGAGGAGATCTGTATCTGTAATATTCCAAGTATCCAGAAGATACTCTTATTATTATTTTTGTTGTAATTTTTTTTCTACAGAACTCTCAAAAGAGATGTGTAGAAATGTCTATATGCAATTATAAATTATTTTGAGGAACAAAACTTAACAACTTGAAGTTGTATGTATATTTTGTTCGAACCAGAAGTTCGATATGGTTCCAAATCAAATGTCTTGGATCCTTATAATAGTTTGTTCTAAAAATCACTAATTCAAATGTGAAAGTATGAAAATTTTATAATATATGTGTGGTACGTGGACGCACGTATACATCCATATATGTAAATATTTAGCTAACAACCTGAAGTTTGTTATAAGCTCATCTTATAGATTATGCATAGATATTATTTAGTGATTTAAAATCCAATCAACATAAATGTTGAATGACCTGAAGTCATATATGTATTCAAATGATCTACACAATAAGTAAATTTCTCCAATTGGTTAGATCAATGAACGAGAACAAACTCTAATAAGCAATATCAATTGAATGCATCTAATCAACTAATAAAAGAATTATCCTCCTATTATTAATATATATATGATGTATTTGCTAGTAGCAACATCATAATGGATCAAAATGAGAGTCCAAATATGATTACTATTTAATGTGACAATGTTTGTCAACATTGAGGGGGAGGATAAAGGGATACAAGTTCATTTTGATCACCAGTGTTAAATATTTATTAAAATATACACTGACGCAAAATATTAAGTAACTTGAATAAATTATCAATAATATCCCTAGTAGACTTTCTCCAATATAGATTTGAATCCCTGAAGGATCAAAATGTGTAAACTACATCTGAAATGTGGTTCAAAAGTCAATTCAAAATATTTTTGGAGTAAGTAATAAAGATGCCAAATAAAGAAGATGAGTGTTCTTGAAGAAACACTTAAGGATGCTCTGAAAGAGATCCATGACATGATTCTCAAATAACCCTAGAAGTGAGTTAGGTACCTAAAACATGATAATCAAAGAGATCTCAATAAATCATGTCTAGAACTGACAAGAAATAATCGTTGATGAATAATTTATAAATAATAAAGTGCTTATGTTTATAAATAGATTAAAGATCCTGGATTAGAGAAAAACATGATTGGCCATCATGAAATTCTCCTAAATAAGAAAATGTGAACTTGTAGTGCACAAAGTACCGAAAGTACTTGAAATGCTTAATATACCCCGAAGGTATAAATATGGTTTAAATCATATTAAATAATGAAAGTATACAAATTCCTGAGGAATATAAATAACTTTGATGGTTATAAAGAAGATAAAGAACAAGGACCGTAGATTACAACTTCTTCTAAGTATTGTTGTAATGAAAATCTTGATACATCAAGATGAGTAGATTACTTCCTGCTTTCTAGTAATGTTGTAATGAAATTTTTAATATTCATGAAAGATGTATAGTTGTAATGCGCAAAACTAATTTGAGGCACAAAAATGAAAGCACATGAAGTGTTTTTCATAAAAATAGCATACAAATGCATAAAATGCAAAACATACTTGGAAGAAACAATCTTAGAAAATTTGATTGTATTGAAGCAAACTATTAATAAATTGTATTATTAATGAGATTCATATTTATAGATCCAGAAGTATCTATAACCAATTTGAGTTATCGAAAGACGAATATGAATTCAGAGGAAAATGTTAAATCAGGGGGAGCATCCATAAGTATTTTATAATGCACTCTTTTTCCTTAACTAAGATTTTTCCCCCTGGGTTTTTATTAGTAAGGTTTTAACGAGGCATTATCTTGATCCAGAAGTATCAACTTCCCTGTAACATTTTGAAATAAGCTATAATGTACTCTTTTTCCTTATTTAAGATTTTTCCCACTGGGTTTTTCTTATTAAGGTTTTAATGAGGCATTATGCTGATTTAGATGAATCAAACGTCTTTTTAAGAAATAACATCTCAAATATGTTATTTAAGTTAAATTATATTTTTATCCTTGACTAAGGTTTTTCCCATCGGGTTTTCCTTTGTAAGGTTTTTACTAAAGTATTAAATTGATCCAGAAGTATCAAACTCTATCTGATGCAGTAAATTATTGAAATATGACATACTATATTATACTCTTTTTCCTTCACTAAGATATTTCCCATTGGGTTTTTCTTAGTAAGGTTTTAATGAGGCATTAGTTTGATCCAGAAGTATCAAGCTTTATTTAAAGAAATAAGAAAATAAAATATGTCATTGTACTCTTTTTCCTTCACTAAGATTTTTCCCATTGGGTTTTTCTTAGTAAGGTTTTAATGAGGCATTATTTTGATCCTGAAGTATCAAACTCTTATAAGAAATATCACTTTTAGTATGATATTTATGATTTCACAAGTTGCACTCTTTTCCTCGTTCAAGGTTTTTTCCCACTGGGTTTTTCTAATAGAGGTTTTTAATGAGGCAAATCTATATCGATTGAATCGATAAATGCAAGCAAGATAATAATGAGGGGGAGCAATCATCATACACGTTTCGAAACAGAAATTTTCAAATTATCCGAGCATTCAAGATTTTGAAGACGCATATTCAAGGGGGAGTGTTATAATATATGTAAATATATAAGTGAATATGCTTTTGTCTTTTTCTATTAGTCCCACATCATGGAATATGTTCCATCTCATGCTCCAATGCCTATATATAAAGGAGCCTGTGTAATGTAATTGTATGAATCAATCTGATATAACCAATCTCTGAATGAATAAAATATCTCAATTGTTTTACTCTAATGGCTTCTTCTCTTATTTCTTTAAAACATATTCTTATTTGTTTATAACACGTTATCAGCACGATCTATAATTGTGATAATTTATTATGAAATCAGATCTAATCTTCTCCAGATCTAATTATAGATCTCAAAACGGTAAGTTATTCTTCTATTATGATTGATCTAATCTTCCAAATTATTATTTTTTATATATCTCATTCCATTCTAGATCTACTTCTTCAGATCTAAATCTATTGTATTATTTTTTAGATTTTATTATACTAGTCTTATAATTTATATCTTATATAGATCTAAACTTTGAGATCTAATTCTTATTTTGTTGGTTATTATATTTCAGATCTAATTTGTTTGCTGTTGCTATTTTTCTGATCATATTATATTGTTGATCTCAATATCATGCTTATTTTTATGTTTTATAGTTCATTTATTTTGGAATGCAAATTTGAACTTGACAAAATTTGATACTGTTGCTTCAACAAATTTATTGAATTTGATTGCATTTAGTTTGGATATGGATTTGAGAAATCAATCATGGTTGGTAAATGAAGTTTTCATTTTGAAAACATTTTGATTTGATTTAGATTTGATTGAAGGCTTTGAAAATTATTTTGATATATGATTTATATTTCCAGAAGAAATATTTTATTATTTTTTAGATAAACAAATATAAAGATAATACGTATCTAGAAGATCTAAGTTTAGATCTAACATTTATTTTGATTTAGCACATCTGAAGTGAATGGAAACATTAATAAAAGCTTACATGATAAGCTTAGTATCTTTCGATATTTCCTTTTTTTTTTAAAAAAAAAGGAAATATCAGAAAATATAATCATAAAAAAAAAAAAAAATAAGTTTGAACAACCTGAAGTTGTGCAAAGATTTTTTTTTCCAACCAGAAGTTGTATAACTCAAAGTCCAAGACCTGAAGTCTTGAATTATGAAAAGATTTTCTGACAATGTTTTAGAGATTTATTTATATTTATATTGCAAAATCTAACATCCCAGAAGAGATGTTATAGGAATTTTATTTTAAAATTATGTGAAAGGATTGTCTAGTAATACTAACCTGAAGTTAGATCATTTCTTCGAAGATGAAGGAAACTTCATTAATGATGAAAATCTAAGTGCAGTAATAAATGATATGGTCGAATTAACCAATAATAGCAGCCTGAAGTCTGCTATGTGGATTTTATTTTATTTCAATTCAATAAATCAGTTTGAAGTTGGTAAAACCCAAGTTTTGATAATCTTTGGGTGTGTTTGCCAAACTATACATTTGAAGAAGTACATTTTAATATTCTCCAGAAGAGATAATCCATATGACATACTCTTGAAGAGATGTTTTATGATTTTTATATTTCAAAATCCAAACATCGTAGAAGAGATGTTGTAGAATTATGTCAATTATGTAGAAAAAGATATTGATTATTGATGACATGCCAAAAACAATGCATATAAAGTATCTTTAGAAGTGATATGTACCACTCTAGAAGCGGTGTTTATGAAATATCCCCAGAAGTGGTATTATATCATCGTATAGCACTATAAAAGAATTGCCTATAAAATATTGTCAAATGTGATAATAAATTATCCAAAATTCAATCATCTATTGTCATGGACCCGTAGCTCCATTAGACAAATAGTGATATGTAACCTTTTACTTTTCAGAACTTACGATGAATCAAATATTATATGCACAACTATTCTTGAAGAAATATCTTTATATATGCTCCTGAAGAGATAATCTATATGTCGTATCATAATTTTCACTAAAGCTATATAAATACGGTCTTGAACAAATCGTAATGTGCAACCATTATAAACAAATAAGAATATGTTTTAAAGAAATAAGAGAAGAAGCCATTAGAGTAAAAGAATGGAGATATTTTATTCATTCAGAGATTGGTTATATCAGATTGATTCATATAAATATATTACACAGGCTCCTTTATATATAGGCATTGGAGCATGAGATGGAACATATCCCATGATGTGGATCTAATATAAAAACACAAAAGCATATTCACTTATATATTTACATATATTATAACACTCCCCCTTGAATATGCGTCTTCAAAATCTTGAATGCTCGGATAATTTGAAATTTTCCGTTTCGAAACGTGTATGAAGATTGCTCCCCCTCATTATTATCTTGCTTGCATTTATCGATTCAATCGATATAGATTTGCCTCATTAAAAACCTCTATTAGAAAAACCCAGTGGGAAAAAACCTTGAACGAGGAAAAGAGTGCAACTTGTGAAATCATAAATATCATACTAAAAATGATATTTCTTATAAGAGTTTGATACTTCAGGATCAAAATAATATCTCATAAAATCTTACTAAGAAAAACCCAATGGGAAAAATCTTAGTGAAGGAAAAAGAGTACAATGACATATTTTATTTTCTTATTTCTTTAAATAAAGCTTGATACTTCTGGATCAAACTAATGCCTCATTAAAACCTTACTAAGTAAAACCCTATGGGAAAAATCTTAGTGAAGGAAAAAGAGTATAATATAGTATGTCATATTTCAATAATTTACTGCATCAGATAGAGTTTGATACTTCTGGATCAATTTAACATGTCAGTAAAAACCTCACAAAGGAAAACCCGATGGGAAAAACCTTAGTCAAGGATAAAAATATAATTTAACTTAAATAACATATCTGAGATGTTATTTCTTGAAAAGACATTTGATTCTTCTGGATCAAGATAATGCCTCATTAAAACCTTAATAAGAAAAACCCAGTGGGAAAAATCTTAAATAAGGAAAAAGAGTACATTATAGCTTATTTCAAATGTTACAGGGAGTGGATACTTCTGGATCAAGATAATGCCTCGTTAAAACCTTACTAATAAAAACCCAATGGGAAAAATCTTAGTTAAGGAAAAAGAGTGCATTATAAAATACTTATGAATTCTCCCCCTAATTTTAAATTTTCCTCTGAATTCATATTCGTCTTTCGATAACTTAAATTGGTTATAGATACTTCTGGATCCATAAATATGTTTCTCATTCATAATACAATTTATTAATAGTTTTCTTCGATACAATCAAATTTTCTAAGATGTTTCTTCCAAACATGGTTTGCATTTTATGCATTTGTATGCTACTTTTATGACAAACACTTCAGGTGCTTTCATTTTTATGCTTCAAATTAGTTTTGCGCATTGCAACTATACATCTTTCATGAATATTAAAAATTTCATTACAACATTACTAGAAAGCAGGAAGTAATCTACTCATCTTGATGTATCAAGATTTTCATTACAACAATACTTAGAAGAAATTTGTAATCTATACTTTATGTCTTTTTCATTCTTTATAACCACAAAAGTTATATATATTCTTCAGAAATTTGTATACTTTAATAAGTATTTGCATATTGCAACTACCACTTCTATGGATATTAAGAGCTTCATTACAACGATACTTAAAAATAGGTTGAAATTTACTCTCCTTGTTCTTTGCATTCTTTATAACAATGAAAGTTATTTGTATTCTTCAGGAATTTATATACTTTCATTGTTTAATATGATTTTAAACCACATTTATACCTTCAGGGTATATTAAGCATTTCAAGTACTTTCGGTACTTTGTGGACTACATGTCCATATTTCTCTACTATTAAAGGATTCATGATGGCCAGTCATGTTTTCCCCTAATTCAAGATTCTTAATCTATTTATAAATATAAGCGCTTTATTATTTACAAATTTATCATCGATGATTATTTCTTGTCAGTTCTAGACATGATTTATTGAGATCTCTTTAATTATGTTTTAGGTACTTAACCCACTTCTAGGGTTATTTGAGAATCATGTCATGGATCTCTTTCAGAGCATCCTTAAGTGTTTCTTCAAGAACACTCACCTCCTTTATTTGGCATCTTTATTACTTACTCCAAAAATAGTTTGAACTGACTTTTGAACCATATTTCATATATGGTTTACAAATTTTGATCCTTCAGGGATTCAAATCTATATTGGAGAAAGTCTACTAGGGATAATATTGATAATATTTTGCATCATTGTATATTTTAATAAATATTTAACATTGATGATCAAAATGAACTTGTATCCCTTTATCCTCCCCCTCAATGTTGACAAACATTGCCACAATAAATAATAATCATCTTTGGACTCTCATTTTGATCCATTATGATATTGCTACTAGCAAATACATCATACATATTAATAATAGGGGGATAATTCTTTTATTAGTTGATAAGATGCATTCAATTGATATTGATTATTAGAGTTTGTTCTCATTCATTGATCTAAGCAATTGGAGGAATTTACTTATTGTGTAGATCATTTGAATACATACATGACTTCAGGTCATTCAACATTTATGTTGATTGAATTTTAAATCACTAAATAATATATATGCATAATCACTAAATAATAGCTTATAACAAACTTCAGGTTGTTAACTGAATATTTACATATATGGATGTATACGTGCGTCCACGTATCACATGTATATTGTAAAATTTTCATATTCTTTCTCATTTGAATTAGTGATTTTTGGAACAAACTATTACAAGGATCAAAACTATTAATTTCTATTTATAAATCAGTGTCAATGCAAACCTGTCAAAACCGCATGATAATGTTCAAAACATTTGGTTTGAAACCATATCAAACTACTGGTTCGAACAAAATATACACACAACTTCAAGTTGTTAAGTTTTATCCCTCAATTATATCTCAAATATCAGTTTTGTACACTAATTATGATTACTTATCAAGAAGTAATTTTTAATTGCATATAGACATTTCTACACATCTCTATTGAGAGTTCTGTAAAAAAAAAATTACAGCATAAATAATAATAGTATCTTCTAGATACTTGGAATGTTACAGATACAGATTTCCTCTTAGCTCTCAAACTTTTAGGATCTAATCTAAGCTAAATTAGGATCCTTTATAATCAAATTTATGTAGACTTATTTGGTTTAATAAAATTACCAAATATATAAATAAATCTCTTCTAGAGATATGTTATCATTTTCAAATTTATAAATCTCTTCTAGAGATATATTAGTATCACCACTTCTGGAGTGAACTTTCTCTTCCAGATATATATATATATATATATATATATATATATATGCACTATTTGAATGTCATATCAATATACACTGTTTATTTTATATATATTACATAATTACTACTTTTACAGTAGCATAAAATATCCATGCTGGAGATTTTTGTTGTAATTGCTTTTAAAATGGCATATCAAACTTTAAATACAGTGACAAAATTAGATTCACCAACTGAAAGTAAGAGAAGAAGCCATTAGAGTAAAACAATTGAGATATTTTATTCATTCAGAGATTGGTTATATCAGATTGATTCATACAATTACATTACACAGGCTCCTTTATATATAGGCACTGGAGCATGAGATGGAACATATTCCATGATGTGGGACTAATAGAAAAACACAAAAGCATATTCACTTATATATTTACATATATTATAACACTCCCCCTTGAATATGCGTCTTCAAAATCTTGAATGCTCGGATAATTTGAAAATTTCTGTTTCGAAACGTGTATGATGATTGCTCCCCCTCATTATTATCTTGCTTGCATTTATCGATTCAATCGATATAGATTTGCCTCATTAAAAACCTCTATTAGAAAATCCCAGTGGGAAAAAACCTTGAACGAGGAAAAGAGTGCAACTTGTGAAATCATAAATATCATACTAAAAATGATATTTCTTATAAGAGTTTGATACTTCAGGATCAAAATAATGCCTCATTAAAACCTTACTAAGAAAAACCCAATGGGAAAAATCTTAGTGAAGGAAAAAGAGTACAATGACATATTTTATTTTCTTATTTCTTTAAATAAAGCTTGATACTTCTGGATCAAACTAATGCCTCATTAAAACCTTACTAAGAAAAACCCAATGGGAAAAATCTTAGTGAAGGAAAAAGAGTATAATATAGTATGTCATATTTCAATAATTTACTGCATCGGATAGAGTTTGATACTTCTGGATCAATTTAATACTTCAATAAAAACCTTACAAAGGAAAACCCGATGGGAAAAACCTTAGTCAAGGATAAAAATATAATTTAACTTAAATAACATATTTGAGATGTTATTTCTTAAAAAGACGTTTGATTCTTCTAGATCAGCATAATGCCTCATTAAAACCTTAATAAGAAAAACCCAGTGGGAAAAATCTTAAATAAGGAAAAAGAGTACATTATAGCTTATTTCAAAATGTTACAGGGAGTTGATACTTCTGGATCAAGATAATGCCTCGTTAAAACCTTACTAATAAAAACTCAGTGGGAAAAATCTTAGTTAAGGAAAAAGAGTGCATTATAAAATACTTATGGATGCTCCCCCTGATTTAACATTTTCCTCTGAATTCATATTCGTCTTTCGATAACTCAAATTGGTTATAGATAGTTCTGGATCTATAAATATGAATCTCATTAATAATACAATTTATTAATAGTTTGCTTCAATACAATCAAATTTTCTAAGATTGTTTCTTCCAAGTATGTTTTGCATTTTATGCATTTGTATGCTACTTTTATGAAAAACACTTCATGTGCTTTCATTTTTGTGCCTCAAATTAGTTTTGCGCATTGCAACTATACATCTTTCATGAATATTAAAAATTTCATTACAACATTACTAGAAAGCAGGAAGTAATCTACTCATCTTGATGTATCAAGATTTTCATTACAACAATACTTAGAAGAAATTTGTAATCTACACTTCATGTCTTTTTCATTCTTTATAACTACAAAAGTTATATATATTCTTCAGGAATTTGTATACTTTAATAAGTATTTGCATATTGCAACTACCACTTCAATGGATATTAAGAGCTTCATTACAACGATACTTAAAAATAGGTTGAAATTTACTCTCCTTGTTCTTTGCATTCTTTATAACAATGAAAGTTATTTTTATTCTTCAGGAATTTATATACTTTCATTGTTTAATATGATTTTAAACCACATTTATACCTTCAGGGTATATTAAGCATTTCAAGTACTTTCGGTACTTTGTGGACTACATGTCCATATTTTTCTACTATTAAGGAATTCATGATGGCCAGTCATGTTTTCCCCTAATTCAAGATTCTTAATCTATTTATAAATATAAGCGCTTTATTATTTGCAAATTTATCATCGATGATTATTTCTTGTCAGTTCTAGACATGAATTATTGAGATCTCTTTAATTATGTTTTAGGTACCTAACCCACTTCTAGGGTTATTTGAGAATCATGTCATGGATCTCTTTCAGAGCATCCTTAAGTGTTTCTTCAAGAACACCCACCTCCTTTATTTGGCATCTTTATTACTAACTCCAAAAATATTTTGAACTGACTTTTGAACCATATTTCAGATGTGGTTTACAAATTTTGATCCTTCAGGGATTCAAGTCTATATTGGAGAAAGTCTACTAGGGATAATATTGATAATATTTTGCATCATTGTATATTTTAATGGATATTTAACACTGATGATCAAAATGAACTTGTATCCCTTTATCCTCCCCCTCAATGTTGACAAACATTGTCACATTAAATAATAATCATCTTTGGATTCTTATTTTGATCCATTATGATATTGCTACTAGAAAATACATCATACATATTAATAATAGGAGGATAATTCTTTTGTAAGATGCATTCAATTGATATTGATTATTAGAGTTTGTTCTCATTCATTGATCTAAGCTATTGGAGGAATTTACTTATTGTGTAGATCATTTGAATACATACATGACTTCAGGTCATTCAACATTTATGTTGATTGAATTTTAAATCACTAAATAATATCTATGCATAATCACTAAATAATAGCTTATCACAAACTTCAGGTTGTTAGCTAAATATTTACATATATGGATGTATACGTGCGTCCACGTATCACATGTATATTGTAAAATTTTCATATTCTTTCTCATTTGAATTAGTGATTTTTGGAACAAACTATTACAAGGATCAAAACTATTAATTTGTATTTATAAATCAATGTCAATGCAAACCTGTCAAAACCGCATGATAATGTTCAAAACGTTTGGTTTGAAACCATATCGAACTTCTGGTTCGAACAAAATATAACACAACTTCAAGTTGTTAAGTTTTATTCCTCAATTATATCTCAAATATCAGTTTTGAACACTAAGTATGATTACTTATCAAGGAGTAATTTTTAATTGCATATAGACATTTCTACACATCTCTATTGAGAGTTCTGTAAAAAAAAATTACAGCAAAAATAATAATAGTATCTTCTAGATGCTTGGAATGTTACAGATACAGATTTCCTCTTAGCTCTCAAACTTTTAGGATCTAATCTAAGCTAAATTAGGATCCTTTATAATCAAATTTATGTACACTTATTTGGTTTAATAAAATTACCAAATATATAAATAAATCTCTTCTAGAGATATGTTATCATTTTCAAATTTATAAATCTCTTCTAGAGATATATTAGTATCACCACTTCTGGAGTGAACTTTCTCTTCTATATATATATATATATATATATATATATATATATATATATGTATGTATGTATGTATGTATGCACTATTTGAATGCCATATCAATATACACTGTTTATTTTATACATATTACATAATTACTACTTTTACAGCAGCATAAAATATCCATGTTGGAGATTTTTGTTGTAATTGCTTTTAAAATGGCATATCAAACTTTAAATACAGTGACAAAATTAGATTCACCAACTGAAAGTAAGATGCAAGAGATAAAACCACTACTTCTGGAGTGTAACAATGGTATACAATATCATTATTCTTTTTTTTTGAATAAATTATTGTTATTACTAAAAAAAATTATATCATTATTCCTTGATTATATCTCTAATATTACCATTGAACATTAATTATGATTGTTCATTAGAAAATATATACTAACTTATAATTATATATAAACATCTCCTCTAGAGAGTTCAGTAAAATAGATATATTTACAACATAAATAAGAGTATCTTCTGGACCCTTGAAATGTTATAAAAATAAGAAATTATAATGGTTGCACATAACGATTTGTTCAAGACCGTATTTATATAGCTTTAGTGAAAATTATGATACGACATATAGATTATCTCTTCAGGAGCATATATAAAGATATTTCTTCAAGAATAGTTGTGCATATAATATTTGATTCATCGTAAGTTCTGAAAAGTAAAAGGTTACATATCACTATTTGTCTAATGGAGCTACGGGTCCATGACAATAGACGATTGAATTTTGGATAATTTATTATCACATTTGACAATATTTTATAGGCAATTCTTTTATAGTGCTATACGATGATATAATATCACTTCTGGGGATATTTCATAAACACCGCTTCTAGAGTGGTACATATCACTTCTAAAGATACTTTATATGCATTGTTTTTGGCATGTCATCAATAATCAATATCTTTTTCTACATAATTGACATAATTCTACAACATCTCTTCTACGATGTTTGGATTTTGAAATATAAAAATCATAAAACATCTCTTCAAGAGTATGTCATATGGATTATCTCTTCTGGAGAATATTAAAATGTACTTCTTCAAATGTATAGTTTGGCAAACACACCCAAAGATTATCAAAACTTGGGTTTTACCAACTTCAAACTGATTTATTGAACTGAAATAAAATAAAATCCACATAGCAGACTTCAGGCTGCTATTATTGGTCAATTCGACCATATCATTTATTACTGCACTTAGATTTTCATCATTAATGAAGTTTCCTTCATCTTCGAAGAAATGATCTAACTTCAGGTTAGTATTACTAGACAATCCTTTCACATAATTTTAAAATAAAATTCCTATAACATCTCTTCTGGGATGTTAGATTTTGCAATATAAATATAAATAAATCTCTAAAACATTGTCAGAAAATCTTTTCATAATTCAAGACTTCAGGTCTTGGACTTTGAGTTATACAACTTCTGGTTGGAAAAAAAATCTTTGCACAACTTCAGGTTGTTCAAACTTATTTCTTTTTTTTTATGATTATATTTTCTGATATTTCCTTTTTTTTTTTAAAAAAAAAAAAGGAAATATCGAAAGATATTAAGCTTATCATGTAAGCTTTTATTAATGTTTCCATTAACTTCAGATGTGCTAAAGATACTCTTATTTATGTTGTAAATATATCTATTTTACTGAACTCTCTAGAGGAGATGTTTATATATAATTATAAGTTAGTATATATTTTCTAATAAACAATCGTAATTAATGTTCAATAGTAATGTTAGAGATATAATCAAGGAATAATGATATAATTTTTTTTAGTAATAACAATAATTTATTCAAAAAAAAAAGAAAAGAATAATGATATTGTATACCAATGTTACACTCCAGAAGTAGTGGTTTTATCTCTTGCATCTTACTTTCAGTTGGTGAATCTAATTTTGTCACTGTATTTAAAGTTTGATATGCCATTTTAAAAGCAATTACAACAAAAATCTCCAACATGGATATTTTATGCTACTGTAAAGTAGTAATTATGTAATATGTATAAAATAAACAGTGTATATTGATATGGCATTCAAATAGTGCATATATATATATATATATATATATATATATATATATCTAGAAGAGAAAGTTCACTCCAGAAGTGGTGATACTAATATATCTCTAAAAGAGATTTATAAATTTGAAAATGATAACATATCTCTAGAAGAGATTTATTTATATATTTGGTAATTTTATTAAACCAAATAAGTGTACATAAATTTGATTATAAAGGATCCTAATTTAGCTTAGATTAGATCCTAAAAGTTTGAGAGCTAAGAGGAAATCTGTATCTGTAACATTCCAAGCATCTAGAAGATACTATTATTATTTTTGCTCTAATTTTTTTTTTACAGAACTCTCAATAGAGATGTGTAGAAATGTCTATATGCAATTAAAAATTACTCCTTGATAAGTAATCATACTTAGTGTTCAAAACTGATATTTGAGATATAATTGAGGAATAAAACTTAACAACTTGAAGTTGTGTTATATTTTGTTCGAACCAGAAGTTCGATATGGTTTCAAACCAAACGTTTTGAACATTATCATGCGGTTTTGACAGGTTTGCATTGACATTGATTTATAAATAGAAATTAATAGTTTTGATCCTTGTAATAGTTTTTTCTAAAAATCACTAATTCAAATGAGAAAGAATATGAAAATTTTATAATATATATGTGATACGTTGACGCACGTATACATCCATATATGTAAATATTTAGCTAACAACCTGAAGTTTGTTATAAGCTCATCTTATAGATTACGCATAGATATTATTTAGTGATTTAAAATTCAATCAACATAAATGTTGAATGACCTGAAGTCATGTATGTATTCAAATGATCTACACAATAAGTAAATTCCTCCAATTGCTTAGATCAATGAATGAGAACAAACTCTAATAATCAATATCAATTGAATGCATCTTACAAAAGAATTATCCTCCTATTATTAATATGTATGATGTATTTGCTAGTAGCAATATCATAATGGATCAAAATAAGAATCCAAAGATGATTATTATTTAATGTGACAATGTTTGTCAACATTGAGGGGGAGGATAAAGGGATACAAGTTCATTTTGATCATCAGTGTTAAATATTTATTAAAATATACAATGATGCAAAACATTATCAATATTATCCCTAGTAGACTTTCTCCAATATTGATTTGAATCCCTGAAGGATCAAAATTTGTAAACCACATTTGAAATATGGTTCAAAAGTCAGTTCAAAATATTTTTGGAGTAAGTGATAAAGATGCCAAATAAAGGAGGTAAGTGTTCTTGAAGAAACACATAAGGATGCTCTGAAAGAGATCCATGACATGATTCTCAAATAACCCTAGAAGTGGGTTAGGTAACTAAAACATGATAATTAAAGAGATCTCAATAAATCATGTCTAGAACTGACAAGAAATAATCATCAATGATAAATTTGTAAATAATAAAGTGCTTATATTTATAAATAGATTAAGAATCTTGAATTAGGGGAAAACATGACTGGCCATCATGAATCCTTTAATAGTAGAGAAATATGGACATGTAGTCCGCAAAGTACCGAAAGTTCTTGAAATGCTTAATATACCCTGAAGGTATAAATGTGGTTTAAAACCATATTAAATAATGAAAGTATACAAATTCCTGAAGAATATAAATAACTTTCATTGTTATAAAGAATGCAAAGAACAAGGAGAGTAAATTTCAACATATTTTTAAATATTGTTGTAATGAAAATCTTGATATAATTCATGATGAGTAGATTACTTCCTATTTTTAAGTATCGTTGTAATGAAACTCTTAATATCCATTGAAGTGATAGTTGCGATATGCAAATACTTATTAAAGTATACAAATTTCTGAAGAATATATATAACTTTTGTAGTTATAAAGAATGAAAAAGACATGAAGTCTAGATTACAAATTTCTTCTAAGTATTATTGTAATGAAAATCTTGATACATCAAGGTGAGTAGATTACTTCCTGCTTTCTAGTAATGTTGTAATGAAATTTTTAATATTCATGAAAGATGTATAGTTGCAATGCGCAAAACTAATTTGAGGCACAAAAATGAAAGCACATGAAGTGTTTTTCATAAAAGTAGCATACAAATGCATAAAATGCAAAACATACTTGGAAGAAACAACCTTAGAAAATTTGATTGTATTGAAGCAAACTATTAATAAATTGTATTATTAATGAGATTCATATTTATAGATCCAGAAGTATCTATAACCAATTTGAGTTATCGAAAGACGAATATGAATTCAGAGGAAAATGTTAAATCAGGGGGAGCATCCATAAGTATTTTATAATGCACTCTTTTTCCTTAACTAAGATTTTTCCCACTGGGTTTTTATTAGTAAGGTTTTAACGAGGCATTATCTTGATCCAGAAGTATCAACTCCCTGTAACATTTGAAATAAGCTATAATGTACTCTTTTTCCTTATTTAAGATTTTTCCCACTGGGTTTTTCTTATTAAAGTTTTAATGAGGCATTATCTTGATCTAGAAGAATCAAACGTCTTTTCAAGAAATAACATCTCAAATATGTTATTTAAGTTAAATTATATTTTTATCCTTGACTAAGGTTTTTCCCATTGGGTTTTCCTTTGTAAGGTTTTTACTAAAGTATTAAATTGATCCAGAAGTATCAAACTCTATCCGATGCAGTAAATTATTGAAATATGACATACTATATTATACTCTTTTTCCTTCACTAAGATTTTTCCCATTGGGTTTTTCTTAGTAAGGTTTTAATGAGGCATTAGTTTGATCCAGAAGTATCAAGCTTTATTTAAAGAAATAAGAAAATGAAATATGTCATTGTACTCTTTTTCCTTCACTAAGATTTTTTCCCATTGGGTTTTTCTTAGTAAGGTTTTAATGAGGCATTATTTTGATCCTGAAGTATCAAACTCTTATAAGAAATATCATTTTTAGTATGATATTTATGATTTCACAAGTTGCACTCTTTTCCTCGTTCAAGGTTTTTTCCCACTGGGTTTTTCTAACAGAGGTTTTTAATGAGGCAAATCTATATCGATTGAATCGATAAATGCAAGCAAGATAATAATGAGGGGGAGCAATCATCATACACGTTTCGAAACAGAAATTTTCAAATTATCCGAGCATTCAAGATTTTGAAGACACATATTCAAGGGGGAGTGTTATAATATATGTAAATATATAAGTGAATATGCTTTTGTGTTTTTCTATTAGTCCCACATCATGGAATATGTTCCATCTCATGCTCCAATACCTATATATAAAGGAGCCTGCGTAATGTAATTGTATGAATCAATCTGATATAACCAATCTCAGAATGAATAAAATGTCTCCACTCTTTTCCTCTAATGGCTTCTGCTCTTGTTTATTTATAACATATTCTTATTTGTTTATAACAACAGACTAGTAGTAACTTCTTGTACACATGTACTATATTAATAACAAAATCTTTGGACATATCTGGTTAAATAGGTGTGCTTAGTCCGATATAAACTAAGCAGTATAACTTATATGGATTACGGATAATGTTTTATATCTTCAACAGTTTACTGTACTTAAGTAGGTGCCATCCATCGACTGGTGGGATATCATCGGTTGACCGGTGGTATTATAGAACACATAGTGAAAGTTGACCGAGAACAGCTATGTCCGTTGAAGATGCGTTTTCGTCCGGTACCTTTTCAATAGTTTCTCTAAAGAGATGCGACTCCTCTTCACATCCTTCATTCTGTATATAAGCATTGTTGGTCCTGCTTTTTAAAAAATCATCAGATTTTATGATTAAGTCATTCTCTTCTTTCTCCACTCTTGGAAATTATTAGAAACACTTCTATTGTGTTCTTGGCTTGATCAAAATGGTACAAAACTTCGAACAAGTAACGTCGTTAAAAGGCTTTGTTGAATCCTGACGGAAATAGTTCGATAGTCCCTTTGTACTTGATAGGGTTGAACTATTTTCTGAAAAAGTTTATTACAGATCCTCAAAATCAAAAGCATGACAATAGTATCCACACTATATTCCAACAATTTTCAAAAAATAATATTAGAAAATGGAGGGTTAAAGCAGCTATAATGCACTTCAAGTCATGAACCAACATTTAACGAAGCTAGAACGTTTTGATGGAAAAAAGTTTACTCATTGAAAAGAGACGGTGAAGTTCTTTCTCATTACTATGAAACTTTACTACATACAAGAAGTTATGCAGTTAATGCCCCGCTATTACTCCGCTATCATCCTGCTATCTCTCATAGCGAATTTCTACCGTTACGATTTTTCCATATAGCCTCAAATATAGCATTTCTGCTTTAAGCCCCATATTTCCGCTATATCCCGTTATTCCCTCTATATTTCGATATTTCCGCTGCATCTTCTTTAAAAGAAATGAATTGAAAAATGACATTTATACGTTGCAAAAATTATGGAATTATTTTATTTAATTGAATTTTTAATATATTTTCAGAAATGAAGATACTCCAATATTCTACTAAATTCAGTTATGTTATATAATAGTTTTACGTTTATTTATACTATAATCGCACATGTTTTTATTTAAAATTATGTATGTATTAATTATAATTCAATTGAATGTTAATTTTTCATTTAATTACAATTTATACATTTGTAAACATTAAGTACGAGTTTCACGCTATTTTAGAGTCATCTGCTATATCCCGCTATATCATCGTTGTATCCCCGATATGACTTTTTGCACCACTGCCACATTGAATCTGCCAAGCGCTTTAACTACACAGACTGGAAGATGATTTGGAAGAATTACTGGTTGAAACTCCAACGGATAACATTGAATTAAAAGCTAAACGACATAAGCGAAAGGAGAATGACTTCATGTGCCACATCCTGCAAATTTAATAAGAAATTGGTAATTAAAATAGGTTAAAAATATATAAAAATTAAATGTTGAAATCTGACCATGGAAGTTGCACCATTGCATCTGTGGCAATTTTTTAATTAATTTCCATGTATTATATATTGAAAACGGAGTCCGTATGAAGAAGTTATGGACGTTTGAAGTTTTCGGATTTAAAATTTTAAGTAATTAATTTTGAATTCGAATTTAAAAATAAGACGTTTGAATTTCAAAAATCGAATTTGAAAAGCTAAACGTTAAGAGAGGTTTAACGTTTAAGCAAGGGTCAAAGTTAACATGTAACGGTAAATTGAATTGAGTAATAAATAATTAATAAATGTAAAGAGATTGATTGGGTGATTCAGGCCCGAAGTGGTCGACCGCTAGCGGTTTACTGCTTGGGAATAGGGGGTCGACCACTTTGAGGGTGAAAACGCTCAATTCTAAAGGCGGAGGCTAAGGTTTGCTTATTTTAAACGGTCCAGATTTGTTTAATTTTGATCCAACGATTCTGTTTTCTGCTCATCTCTATAAATAGTTCCCTAGACTCCTCTTTCCTTCACAAAAATTTGGAAATGCTAGTGAAGCTTTGTCAAAATCTTTCTCCTTAAGGTTTCAGAAATAGTAATTAACAGTAAGTAATTTGATTCCTAATTTCTATTTCAAATTTAATTCTTAATCCTTCTTTTCCCTATTTCTAAATTTCGAAATCTAATATGCACACGCACGCGCACAAAATCTATTTGTTGTATATTCAAAAAAGTGGAAGATCTAACAGAGAATTAGAAGTGGTAGGATTCAGATCCCGAACCCCAGAAGAAGAGCTAGATAGAATAGAGGTTGCGAAGCCCAATTAGTATACTATTTTGGTCCTAAGATTGAAGAATCTTCTAAATAGTTTGGAGTCGAATCATTTGTCTAGTTGACCGGTAGTCGTTCTGCTCACTCTGCTCGGTCCTCGTTGCTGCCATCGGTCCATCCTCCCTGTCGTACCGAGTTATGAGTTTTATCTTCCTGCTTTCTTGGACTTCCGTGGTCGAATCTATCGTACATGTGTCTTTGAAATTCAACGATCGTAATGCCTATCAAAATGGAAAATGAGAGAGCCAAAGTAATGAGAAAATGTCTTTGGCACCCGAGAGCTATGTGACCTGCTTGGGAAGTGGGTGTTGGTGTTGTACCCTTAAGCTATAAGGCCTTCGGCTCACGGGCTAGAAGGGCCTTCGGCCCTACAGTTGACTTTATTAGAATGTTATATATTTGAATTGGAAGACCTTCGGGCTTACAGTCAACTTTATACATATATTATGAATTTATATGTAAGACATATTTCTTATTTAAATAATACTGTCCAACTACAATTGTGATAAAGCTCGAGATTTTCATTTCATAGGGCATTTGTTATTCTGACCCACTCTTCATTACAACATAGGTTAGAGAGGGTAATGCTGATTTAGGAGACGAATGTGGAGATGAAGACTTGTGGCAATTATCTATCTATTTATGTTTTTTAAGTATTTTGTTGTACCCTGTTGAGATATTATACTATGAAGACTTTATGTAAGCATGTTGTAATATTTAACATGTTATGTTTATGAAATGGTTTTCTTTTATGAAATGGGTACTTGTTTCTGATAATATATTTTATCATTCCGCTATGTGATTATAAACGTAAAGATAGATAACTCTATGAAACTGTGTAATGTTTTAATTTTATCAACTTTATAGCTCACCTTGACATGGACCTAAGGTTCGATGGGCTTTTATTGGATCAAAATTAGATCCGTTTTGGGGCAGGCTGTTACATTTTGTATCAGAGTTTAGGTTACCCGATCGATGGGGATTGGTATATGTATGAGTGGCATACTTGTTATTTTTAAAACTATTTTTCAATAATATACTACATAAAAATATATATGTGTACTTGATTATGATTTACTCTATAATTGCCAACCATAGAAGTAGTTGCAACCATACTCCGAAAGGATGGACGAGGCAACTATAGGTTTGAAAAGGAATAATAGAGTAAGGAATGTATAATGAAGGTTGTATTTTTAGGAATGTAAATAGAAAAGGTTGTAGCTCTAAGATTAATAGGGCAATAAGTGTGCAATTTATACGGAGTTACAATAATTTAATTAGGATATGAATGGACTAATTAAAGAAATTGTTAAGATAATCATGGGATTATCGAATTGAAAAGGTTGTAACTCTCAAAAATTAAATAGACAATGAACGTATTGTAAGTGAGGAGTTATGAGAAATTAAATAGATTAATGAGACCACTAAAGTAAAATGTTGAATAAGTAAATGTCTTTAGAAAATGTCTGTTATGGTAATAACCATTTAATATGGACCAAGTGACATTTATGATAATGATAAATAAAAATGTGAAGTATTGATTTAACATTACAAGGTAGTATAATGTAAACAATCAGAAGTAAGGGATGAAAGAAGAAGAAAATGCAATAAAGGAAGCAATTATTAAGAAATTGTTACTTTGAAAAAGAATTTTCTAAAATATAAACCCATATGAAAGAATTTGATCAAAATGATTTTTGGAAATTTCCTTGAGATGTTTGGGTAAGTTTTTCAAAGGATTTATAAAGGAGCTGTTGTTTGAAAAATAAGAAATCTTGGGAATTCATAAATTAGAAGATTTGTGAAAAAAAAGTTTTGGAGTCAAAAGTTTTGATTAAAAAGAATTTGGTAAAAACGGTTTTCCATTTTTGAAACTCTAAGTTTAATATTTTGGTTAGGTTAAAAAAAATTTGGTTTAAAGAGTTTTCGATAAAGGGATCTTTCTTTTTCAAATAAATGTAGAATGGAGCATAGGTTGGACTTGATGGTATTTGCTATTTCATCTATTTGGAAATTCTTTAAAATTATTCTCTTTAAAATGGAAATGGGATGTGATTAAAAATGATGAAGAAGCCATTTAAGTAGGAAAAATATAAACAAATGCAATAGTGGGAGGTTTGGATAGGAGTGGCGCCAGTAACTTATAAAATAGTATTAGTAATCTAGATAGAGATAATGTAGGAGAGAAATAATGAAAATGGGATAGGAAAATGTTGGGATAGGAGTTTATCTTTGTCTACTCCACTTTTCATGGTTTAAAATTGTAGAAGATATATTTGAATGTTTCAAATTAAAAGAATAATTTTCAAAGGAATAAATCTTTGATGTAGAAAGTTTATGGAAAAGGAGAAAAGTACTCTACCTCTTTTTAGGATTAAGCGATCCTTTTTATATTTTGATAGTCTGGTTTGTAATTGAGTTATTGAACGTTCAGGGTTAAAGATCTTATTTTAAAGAAGTCTTTGAGGTAAAATCATTTGAGAAGGGAAATTATTTTACTAAACAATTTTAAAACCTTTAAATTTGGGGTTAAGAATAAAGCGGCAAAAGTTTTGAAAAGTCTGAAAAGTTGAGTTCGAATATTTTGTCTAAATGGTTAATAAAAATGGAATAGATATATATGAAATAAAACAAATTGTGGTGTACTTAGATTTTTTTTTGAGAATTTAATTCACCGACTACTTTTACAATTTGGAAATTCTTTTGGAAAGTATGCTTAAAAGTTTTCTTTTGAGGTATAGAAATTCTTCTATAAGTTTGAATCTCAATGGTGCATACCAACGTAACGTGGATTTCTAAGTTTATACCTTATGGAGTAGATAAGGATCACTATCTAAATAAGAAAGGTTAAAGGTTTAGGGATATGAATAAAATAAGAATAGTGGGTACAACCTGATCTGGAAATTTGAAATCGGTCCCAAGCACTTATTTGTAGAATATCTGTAAGGTTGTAAAGGTATTCCAGAATTATAATTAGGTTGTAAATTAGGTTGCCCTTGAAATGTGAATTCTATTCCGCATAATTTCCATAAATTAAATAATTAATTAAATGTAGTTTGAATTTACAAAGGGTATGCCAAAAGAGAAAGAGATGTGTAAGAAACGGATATTCTTTTCCATAGTTTACACTATCTATTCCAATAAAAGAAAAAGAAATAATCCCTTATGATTTCAAATAAAGAAAAAATATCACCTATGGTTGGTTTATGGAAATTTTTAGCAGCAATCCTTTTTGGAAGAATAGCTGCAATAAAGTAAAATATGAAAAAGAATGTTATAGTTTAGAAAATAATAATTGGAAATAAGATAACATATAAATATCAAAATTTCTAACGGTATTCGTATTAATTATAAATAGCATGGTGATTATAGGACTAAGATTTACGGACATCAATTACAGGTTTAGTGGACAACAAATCTGTACTTAATAAATGATAAAAAGGAATTAAATGAGGGACAGATTAAGGAATCTAATATGATAATTATGGAAGGATTGGATTGGATACTCATAATAAGAATATTTTGAAACTGGTAATAGATTGAAATGGATTTAATAAAGATTGACTAGAGATTGTCAATTTTGACATTAATGGAAAGTTATTATGGGTCATGGATAATTATTAGAACTAAAGAGGAAAATTAAAGAAGTTGGGTAATGGTTGAATTACATTCTAGGAATGTTCATCTTAAACTGGTAAGGAGCGTTAGGACCCCAACATCATTAACACCAGTTAATGATTAAGGGCAGTTTCCAGCAAAATTTTCTTTTAGAGCTTTTGAGTTAAAATCGCTAGTTGTGTCCTTTAGGAAAACGTATTTGATATGGTATAAAGCATGTTCCTATTTTATCACTATGTTAATTTTAAGGATGGGATTAGACCACTAAATAAATATATATTGAAGAACATCATAAATAAGAAAATTTCTTAAAGGTACTTAACTAGTGATAAGTCATAGGTAAGGCTGGAAGTTAGTAGGGTAACTATCTTAGAATGTTTCAAACCCAAAGCTTGTGGAGTGTCACCATTCACCCGAATGTGATAAGTTGTAATAGGATATGAAGGGAATTTTTTAATTGGTCATAGATAATGAAAGAGCCACTGAGTTATCTCTAGATGTTTGACCTTGCCAAAGGATTAAAGCTAAGTAAGGCAATCCCGTAGAGTTGTCATTGTAATTGGAGGTTCCGGATTGGAAATGAGAGCATATATAGATGGACTTTATACATCGGTTCCCTTGAAACATTAAAGCTATATAGGTTATAGTAGACAGGCTCATTTTACTTCCGTTGGAAGTAATAGGATTGTAGCAACTCTAGCACATATTTGTGTTAAGGGGGTGGTGCAACGGCATGGAGTTCCGGTTAGCATTATTAGTGATAGAGGCCCTTTGTTCATTAGGGAGGGAGGAGTCTTGCAATCTGCTTTGGAAACGACTTTGGATCTTAGCACTGCTTACCACCTAAGGATCGACAGTTAGAAGGAAAGGTGTGAACAAGAATTTGAGGAATTGTGAAAAGTTTCATCATGGAGTTTGGAAGGCCTCAGAGAAGGTAGAAGTGTTGAGGCAACATTTGAGGGCCGCATAGGACTGTCAGGAGTCCTAGGCTGACAAACGAAGATAGGAATTGGAATTTTTAGTTAGGGATATGGTATTCGTTAAGATTTCTCCTCTTAGAAAGATTATGAGGTTTGGTACTTCTGGGAAGTTGGCGCTTAGGTTTGTTGGGCCTTTCCTGATTTTAGAGAGGGTAGGGGAAACTTGCTTGTTGGATGGAGCTTCCAGATTAGTTAGCAGGAGTCTGTGATGTCTTTCATGTCCAACAATTGAGGAAATGTCCGCACAACATTGTATTTGTATTAGAGCCAGATCATTTGATTGATGTTGAAACAAAGACTATCGCCCCCACGTGCTCCCATCCGCATAGTGGAGCACGGTAGTGAGAGGCTTCATAACGAAGAAAATTAGATTGATTTGAGTAGAAGGAAAGATAACCCAGTGATAAGCACATGGAAAACCAAATAAAAGATGAATGTTTGTCATCCCGAGCCTTCTTTTGGTAAACTTTTTCTCCAAAAATATTGGTTTTTGGTTGCATCATGGTTACTAGATTGGATACTAAGAGATGGTTACCACACTTTTTACTGTTATTTTTGCGTTCATACAGAATTTTATATATGTTTAGGGTGCTTGCATACATACTTTTATACCACAATTTTGCATTCTAGGATTGAGATCACCTATAATATGTTTACATACATAATCATATTGCATTTTTAGTTGAGTAGATGATTGTGTAGGTTATTGTAAGTAAAATGGTTATATAACATGGTTGTTGAGTGTGCGTTACACCATGTTCCCTTGGTGATTTTGGGGGCGAAAACCTTTTTAGCAAGGAGAATGTAACACCTCGTAAATTTAATAAGAAAGTAGTAATTAAAATAAGGTTAAAAATATAAATTTTGTAAATGTAAGAATTTGACTATGGTAGTTGCACCATTGCATCCGGGGGGGTTTTTGATCAATTTCCATACACAATATGTTGAAAACGAAGTCCTATGAAGAAGTTACGGACGTTTCAAGTTTTCAAATATAAAATTTAAATAATTGAATTTGAATTTGAATTTAAAAATAAGAAGTTTGAATTTCGAAAATTGAAATTGAAAAGTTTAACATTAAGAGAGGCTTAACGTTTAAGCAAGGGTTAAAGTTAACGTGTAATGGTGAATTGAATTGAGTAATAATTAATTAATAAATGGAAAGAGCTTGATTGGGCGCGCGATTCAGGCTCAAAGTGGTTGATTGCCCCTAGCCAAGGGGTCAACTGCTAGCGGTCGACCGCTTGGGAATAGGGGGTTGACCACTTAAGGGTGAAAAGGTCCAATTCTGAAGGCAGCAGCTAGGGTTTGTTTATTTTAAACGGTCCATATTTGTTTGATTTCAATCTAACGATTCTAGTTCATGCTTATCTATATAAATAGACCCCTAGACCTCCACTTTTCCTTTATAAAAATTGGAAACGCTAACGAAATTCTGTCAAAATCTTTCTTCTTGGGGTTTCAGTAACAGCAAAGTACAGTAAGTTATTTGATTCCTAATCTCTATTTCAAATATAATTCTTAATCCTTCTTCTCCCTATTTCTAGTTTTCGAAATCTAATATATATATATATATATATATAATTTATTTGTTGTATATTTAAAAAGTAGAAGATCTAACAGAGAATTAGGAGTAGTAGAAATCAGATCTTTTCCTCTTTTTATTTGGATTTCTGAACAGTTAGGATTATCTAGTAAAAGGTTTCGATGTTAATTCTTCTGATTCCTTATTCTATTCCTCTAGTTTCTGATTATTAATCTAATCTCTATATACAATTCACTTTTTGTATAAATAGGGAAATATGAAAGACAGTTAGGTTTGGTGAAATCAAATTCAATTAGGAAGTAAACAATTCTCTATGAGCGGAAATATCAAGTTTTTCACATTTTTGTAATTGGATAGTATTTATTTGGATTTGCTGTATGCCTTGAGAAAGTTGGTAAACAGAAACATAACATCTAAAACCTCCATAATTTCTCTAAGTAAGTATCAATCTTTGAATAAGTTGGAATTTTAATTGTTTTTGGTATCGGTGCATTAGAATCTAATTAATTGTTGGAATATATAATCCATACTCAACATTACCTATCTTGTATACGAAGGTTGAATTGAATATATGTGATATAATTTATGATGATATGTTCTTTAAAATAGAATTTCTTGTGTATTAATATGGAACAATTGTAGATATTCCATGTTTGTACAAATCTATTTTATTTAGCAATGGTAGTAGCAGTTTTTGTTGGAATTGTGGATTTGTATGAGATTGATATTTCAAAATACCTTGTAAGTGAATTATTATTGAATTGTTGCAATGTAATGATTAGACCTTAAAATCTGCTTGTAAATAAAAGTGATATATATATATATAATAACATATTGATTATAGCGTATTGAACGTGATAATTGGTATTGTTAGAATAGTTAAGTAATATTAATTTGTAGGAAGGGAATTAGAATAAATTATGGAATTGATCCCTAGTTAGGAGCGTAATAAGAGGATATCATATGCGGCCTTAGTTATTATTCATGTATGGTTATATATATAGTGGATATACATATAAGTTATGAATAAGTTATAGGGATGCAAGGTTAGTCCAAAGCTACATAGAAGTATGCCTAGTTAAATCCGGCTACCAGCAGTATGGCTTTGCAGACTAATGTGAGACATCGCCTATAATATATAACTTCAATGGATGCGAGGTTAGTCCCAATAATGTAGGGTAAATATGCTCAGTTAATCTGACTACCGGTGCCTATGAATATGGTAGGTGAAATCCTTAGGAAGGGTTTGCTTTTAATTTGAGATATTAAGTAGCTATGGACGGTCCACCTCTTTCTCACGTGAAGTATCAAGTGACCTAGTAAGATTTCTTACTATGTTAGTGAGCAAGAGCCATGTAGGAACCCGCCTTGGGGTTAGGTCTTAAATGCTGGAAACCTGCCTATTTTATAGGCCTTAAATGATCAGAGTCTGCCTAATTTCCATCGAAGAGGTAGAAAGTGGTTTGGGTATTTCCACTTACGTCGTATATGTTAGTTTTACAGATTTGTATAGTCAAACTGTCAGAGCCTTCAGGTATATAGTTGACTTTGGTATAGTCAGACTGGGAGAGCCTTCGGGCTCACAGTTGAATTTTGGGTAGTCAAGCTGGAAGGGCTTTCGGGAGTACAATTTACTTTATTTGAATGTTATATAGTTGAACTAGAAGAGCCTTCCGGCTTACAATTGACTTTATATGTATATCATGAATTATACGTAAAACGTGTTTCGTATTTAAATAATACCGCCCAAGTACAACTATGATAAAGCTTGAGATTTTTATTTCACATTTGATATTCTGTCCCACTCCTCATTACAATATAGTTTAGAGAGGGTAATGCTGATTTAGAAGACAAAGGTGGAGATGAAGACATATGGCAGTTATCTATCTATTTATACTTTTTAAGTATTTTATTGTACCCAGTTGAGATATTGTACTATGAAGACTTTATGTAAACATGTTGTAATATTTAACATGTTATATTTATGAAATGGTTTTCTTTTATGAAATGGGTACTTGTTTCTGATAGTATATTTTATCCATTCCGCTATGAGATTCTGAAAGTATAGGTAGATAGTTCTGTGTATTGTGTGATGTTTTAAATTAATCAACTTGATAACTAACTTTGAGATGGATCTAAGGTTAGATGGGCTTTTATTAGGTTGAAATTAGGTCCGTTTTGGGGCAGGTTTTTACATCATGTGTAGAGGACACATATTGAATGCACTATTGACACCCATCTATAATGCACATCGAAGCTTGGAAACTGCAAAGGCACTATGGACTGCAATGGAGAACAAACACCACATTTTCGAGCAAGTAATAAGAAATTGCTTATTAGTAATTTTATGGAATCTAAGCCGAATGATAATAAAATGATCATCGAACAAGCAAATGAGATTTTACTTATTGTCAATCATCTTAAAGATGCCAATATAGAGCTTCTTGAATCATTCATATTTGGGGTTATTATATCCCGACTTACCTCTTCTTGGAATGATTACAAGAAGAAACTAAAACATGCCAAAGTGGACTATGATTTTGAAGCTTTACAATGTCATCTTCGCAAAGAAGAAGACTCAAGTAAACATGAATGAATCAATAGTCAACAAACTTAATTTCATTCCAAGGTCAACAATCTTGAAGAAATTCATCCATCAAAGCAAAAGAATGAAAAAAATAAAAGAAAAGCAAAGAATGACAAAAAGAAGGGTGCTTGTTTCTTTTGTAACAAGCCTGACTACTATGCTTGTGACTATCGTCGATGAAAAAAACAAAAAGTGAATGTGGTTGATGAAAAGCTTATAGCTATAGTGCAAGAGGCAAACTCCATTAGTGGCATAGAGAATGATTGGTGGCTCAACATTGGAGCAATACATATATGCAGAGGCGGTAGTCTTTTTAAGACCTACAATGAAACATAGGGGGAAGAAAATAAAGTTACCGGGACAAATAAAGCTCGTAGCAAAGTCATTGGAAAATGCACTCTTGAAATTCCATTCACCTCGCGAAAAGTTCTTCCTCTAATCAATTTATTTTATGTACCTGATATTTGTAAGAATATTGTATCTGGAAACCTCCTTGATAAGGCAGGATTCAAGATGGTGTATGAGTTTGATAAGCTAGTTTTATCAAAAAATGACAGTTTTGTAGGTCGGTGATACTCTTGTAAAGACATGATTAAGTTGAGTATAATAAAAGATATTTTTTTATATTATTGTTCTTTTATTTTATGGCGTGCTAGATCAGGATATGCTAACTATAATTCCTTCAAATCTATGCGTAAGTTAGGATTAATTTATCATTACAAATTTGGATCTATTAATAAATTTGAGATATGTATTCAACCAATGATTCATCGAAAGTCCCTTCAAATCCATTGAAAGGAACACTTATTTGCTTGACTTAGTTCATAGCAATGTTAATGACCTTAAATGTCATGCAACATACGGAGGAAAAAAACTATGTCACATTTATTGATGATTACTCTAGATATACCTGTGTATATCTAATAAAAACCAAAGCAAGGTATTTAAAAAATAAAAAATTTACAAGACAGAAGTGGGAACACGAATTGGAATTAAAATTAAAGTGTTGCGTTTGGACCGAGGCGGTGAATATTTTTTGAATAAATTCACCTTATTTTGCAAATAACACCGTTTGATTCTCCAATGTATGACTCCTTATACTCCACAACAAAACGGTGTTGCGGAACGGAAAAAATAGAACATTGGTAAAAATGGTTAGTGCAATGATTATTGGTTCTAAATTACTAATTCATTATGGGGAGATGCTATGTTATCAGCCTATTACATTCTAAATAGAGTTCCTTTGAAAAAAATGGATGTATCGCCTTATGAACTATGGTTTAATCGGAGATCAAGCTTATCAAACTTAAAGTCTGGGGTTGTTTAGCTTATGTTAGAGAAACCAGATCCTAAAAGACCCAGGTTAGGAAACAGAGCTTATAAATGTACTTTTATAGGATATTCTCAAAATAGCAGTACTTATAGATTCATTATTTTAGATACCCTAGAAGTTATAGAATCTGTAGATGTAGATTTTTTTTGAAAACAAGTATGTACCACAAGACCAAAATAGCGATGAATCATTTATATCATCCAGATTAGAACATGCTGAGACTAATGATGATACTGATGATGGTTATTTATCTAACAAAAAAACTGAGGAAATACCAGTACCTGAAGAAAATACTAAACAGAGAAGAAGCAAAAGAGCAAGATTAGAAAAGAATTTTGGCCCCAGTTTTATAACATATTTTATCGAAGGCACTAAGGATGAAATCCATAATATTATTAAATATGTAATAAATGTCAATGATGATCCTACAAATTATTCTAATGCTATGAGTTCCAGAGATGCAAATTTTTGGAAAGATGTAATAAACGACGAAATGAATTCAATCCTGTCAAATCAAACACAGGTTTGAACGGATTCACCTCCTAGTGTTAAGCCAATAGGATGTAAATGGGTATTCAAGAGGAAAGTGAATACAGATAGATCCATTGAAAAATTTAAAGCCAGATTGATTACAAAGAGTTATAAGCAAAGACAAAGAGTGGATAATTTTGATACATAGGCTCCTGTTGCTCGCATTATTTCTATACATTGTTTGATAGTGCTCGCATCCATACATAATTTAATTATACGTCCAATGAATGTAAAGACAACATTTCTAAATGGTAATTTAGAAGAAGAGATATACATGGAACAACCCGTAGATTTCATATTTCCAAGCCAAGAAAGAAAAATTTGCAAATTAGTCATATCTCTTTATAGTCTGAAGCAAGCTCCCATGCAATGGCATGAGATGTTTGATGAAGTAACATCATCATATGTACTTAAAGATGTAGATAAATTTAGATATAGAAAATCGGATAAAAACGTTTATTTTACACTATGTTTATACGTTGTTGATATGCTAATTATTGAGTTTGATATATCTTGTGTGAACGAAACAAAAAAGTTTCTTTCCTCGAAATTTGATATGAAAGATTTAGAGAAGCTGGGGTTATCTTAGGAATTAAAAATTCTAGGAAAACCGGGGGAATTTGTGTTAACGTAATCTCATTATATTAAGAAATTTCTTAATAAATGTGGTCATTTAATGAAAAACCAACTCTGGTTCCTTTAGATCCTAATATTAGTTTAGAGAAGAATACTGAGCATACTACAACTATAATATTCTAGTATTATTGGGAGCCTTATGTATGTTATGCATCACACAAGACCTGACATAGCACATGCTATTAGCGTATTATGTCGTTTTACGAGTAATCCACGTATAGAACATTGGAAAGCAATTTCAAAGGTTCTAGGTTATTTGAAAGGTACCATGTATGGTCTTTCTTATAAAGGATATCATGTTTTATTAGAAGGGTATAGTGATGCTACTTGGAACAATGTAGAATCTAGATCCAAATTACGACTGGTTTGATATTTACATCAGGAGGAGCTATTGTGTCTTACTGTTCCAAGAAGAAAACTTGTGTTTCTGACTCAACTACGTTGTCAGAATTAATCACATTAGCAGATGCATGTAAAGAGGTGGAATGGCTAAGGAAATTTTTAATAGACATTCATGTATGGACTAAACCATCTTCGGCACTCATGATTAATTGTGATAATCAGACAACAATATATAATGTGTCTAATAAGACATATAACAGAAAGTCTAGACATGTGAGTCTAAGATATCCGATGATAAGACAATTAATGAAGCGAGGAGTAATTATAATCGATTATATAGAAATAAAGAAGAACTTGGCTGATCCATTTACAAAGAGTCTTCCAAAAGCGAGTGTTTCTATAAATCAGGAGAAATTGGATTAAGATCTATGAATGAAGGTTGATCATTGACTAATGGCAACCCAATTTACGTAGAGATAGACAAAGTTCAATGGGTATCAACAAGTTAATGGAATGATTATGGAGCACTACACCAAAAATCCATAAGCTAGTGTTGGGTATCCTACATGAATAAAGATGGATTAAATTCCTTAATAAGTCTATATGCAAATGTATTGCAGTAAACTTAAAGACTTACCTATATGAGTGTGGAAATTAGGCCCTTTACTAAGAAAGTAAGACCGCTTTCTAAATGACTCATGAAATTTCAGGGTTAGAGCACATAGCCATTAATGTGCGGAGCATACAAAATACAATAATCTATGAAAATCAATATGTGTGATTCTTTTGGTCATATCACTAGGGGTACTTGGTTCAAGACTTGCTCACCATTAAACCTCGATAAAGATTTGAAGAGTTTACACTAAGTGAAGAGTTCAAACTCAAAAGGTACTCATCACCTAGGTGTTGGTTTCCATGATAATGCCAATTTTTTCCTTGAACTACGTCGGCTTGATCCCACTTGGATACGTAGGCAGTCACTTAAGTATATAGCCATTCCAAATGCTTTCAAATTTGAAAATATAGGGAGAATTTTGTATATTTTCAACAGTTTACTGTGCTTCAGTAGGTGCCAGCGGTCGACCGGTGGTACTACAAAACGTACAGCAAACGTTAGAGGAATAACCATGTCTGATCGAAGAGGTGTAGTTCTTCATGCTAGATGTTTCTCTTTGTCTGGTACCTTTTCTAATAGTTTTTTTGAAGAGAAGCAACTCCTCTTTGCATCCCCCATCATCTATATAAGCGGTGTTAGTCCTCGTGTTTTAAAAAATCATCAAATTTTGTGATTAAATCATTCTCTTCTTTCTCCACTCTTGACAATTATCAGAAACACTTCTACAGTGTTCTTGGCATGATCAAAGTGGTAGAAAATTTTGAATTAAGTAACGTCATTAGAAAGTTGTGTTGAATCCTAACCGGAATAGTTCGTTAGGTTTTTTGTACTCGATAGGGCTGAACTATTTTCTACAAGAATCTTCAACAGATCCTCAAAGTTGGAAGTACGACAACAGTATCCACACTATATTCCAACAGATAATTTATATCAAAAGCAACATAATGAGGTGTGACAGCCTGATGGTGAAGGTACCATATGGATTAATCAAGCAATCTCCAATCCATACATACAATGAATTAGAAAAGTACTTGAGCCCTAAAAGTCATGGAGCCAATCTTTACTCAGAACCAAAATGAGTAAATAACTTCATTAATCCATGTGTTTAATCTTTACTCAGAACCAAAATAAGTAAATAACTTCATTAATCCATGTGTTTATGCCTAATTTTTACACTATAAAATACACAACCACTATCAGTAATAGATAGCTAAGGCATTGCTAATTATGTTAAACCATGTATTAAGTAATTCCTATATTTAAAGGTTGTTCTAAACAAATATGTTTCCTAATATAACATTACTAAATGCTTATAAATTAATGTCACTATTTTTCCTGGTCACAACAATTGTAGCCAGTGCAGCAATGATGAATTATTGCTCCAAATGTTTCAAGCAAAAGCAGATAAAGAAGGGAATGGATTTAGCATCTCCTTTCTCCATGGTTACAGCTTCGTCTGAAAGCGTTGAAGAACGGTCTGTGGCTTAGTCAGTGGTTGCGGCTCTGACAAGTTCAGGTGTGGAGCAGTCAATGTAAAGTAGTTGATGATGGTCGATAGGTACAAAGCGTGGGCATTCTCGAGTTTAAATGCAGATGCTGCCTGGCCTTTTGTGGCATAGACCGACAATAAGTATAGATGGCGAAGGTGGAGTAGATCAACGATAAGTATAGGTGGGTCTTCTGAACGACGAAGGTGGAGTAGATCGACGATGTGGTTTTCGGATTTTCATTTGAAGGTGGACTGGTGGAGTATAGATGGTAATTTAGGGTTTTCGATTAGAATGGTGTGAAGTGAAAAAGGATGGATATGAAAATTGGGAGATGGGGTACTTCAATTTTTTCATGAAATTTTTTTGTAGGCAAGCAAAAATTAACATAGTGTTTACCACATCAATAACAAAAACCAAACATATATAGTAGCACTTAGTTTCCAAACGCTAGTAATATGTGTGACTAAACATAATTTTTTTGTAGTACTTCTTCCTCTTTTATTTCCATATCATCACTTTCTTCTTTTGAAAAATCTCTTATCTTTCTTTTTACCGCCAGACAATAAAGTCAGTTAGCTCTGTGTAATTTCCACCATGGACATGTCTCGAACGCTTCTTCTTGTCTTACTTTTTACCACTAACAATTTGGTTCTTCTTCTTGTTATTGTTTTTTTTCTACATTTACTATAATATTTCTAGCACTATCACCACTTTTTTTACCAGCTATGTTGCACTGAATCAATTGCTTGGTCCTTTTTAATTGCCAGTAGCAAATCCTGCCTCCAGATCTCCCTCTTCCACGCATAGATATTGGGATCCTTTTCAATAAAATCTTACAATGTAGCTAATTACGTTTTCTTGAAACATTTACCAAATTCAGTCCGGGGATAAACTCCATCAGTAAGTGTCATAAGCACTATCTCTCTTTGGGGTTACTTACCTTCATTGAAGCAATATAAAAACTTTTCAAGGTCTCTTTGGGCTTCTAATGCACATTCGATAACGATATGGCATCCTTTGGTAGAACAATATGAACCTAATAGTACTCTATAAATCACATTGCCAATTGGTCACACAGTGATATGGATTTGGGCTTGAGCCGACTAAAACACATCATCTCCAATCCTTTAATGAAATTAAAAAAATACCTACATCTAACAACATCCATTGTATGGGCACTACCCATGTGTCAACCATACTTCAACAGATGTTTCCTTGGGTCAATCATGGCATTATAGTTCGGTATGGTCGGATCACAAAATTATTTGGATATTCGACTTCAAGAATATCTTGGTGAATGGGGTTCGACTCGTCGATGAACCCCACTCATCATCTCGTCTCTATTGACTTTACTCATCAACTTTTTTATCATATTGGCAATGTACACTTCACTGTCTTGGCCTACCGGATGACATTAACTATGAACATCCCTGAGTGTTTGGCCATGCAAACGGTCTCAGTTAGTTCTATGATGTCTTGGTTCCTCTATCTCTGAAGAAACCATTTGGTTCGGCCCATGCCGATGCCTCGTCGGACTCGGTTTCCTTTTAGTCGGTTCAGTAGTGTTAACTCTAGCACTGCCAACCTGAGAACTCATAGCTCGCCCTTCACCAATGCCAGCTAACTGTAACTCCTCTTCACTATTTGATATATGAATTCATTGAACCGACTGGTCGGTACCGATCAGTTTTGATGTTGGCTGAAGGCCTCCATCTTTGGTAAAAAAATTCAACGTCCCGCTCATTGGTTTTTTTATCTCTTCTCATATTCTGCTCAGTTGAAGATGAGCCCTCTTCACCAAAATCAAAAGATGATGTATCTCTTTCACTTACGAAATTCACGTTAGCGCGTAGGTTGAATCAATTCCATAAACTGCTCTTGCTCAATTTTCATTATATTTATATAAACTTGTTTCTACTACTGCAAGTTCAAGCTCATATTAGACATAGTCTTCTATATCTCAACTTTATCACAACCCCTTGCTTAGTCGAAGATTTTGGTTGGGCCGCCAATTGATTGGTTTCTTCTTCATTAAGGCATGAACCTTTATTATCCCCTTTAATGATAGATCTAGATCTGGTAGGTTTCTCCATCCTTGGAGCCATTATCTTCTAGATTTGCTTTTAGATTTTCTTTAAATAAAAATAATAATAATAGATCTATGCCTGATAAATTTGTTCTCCGTGAGAGGAAATTTAGGATGTTTGTCAAAATGTTCGCAAACACTGCCAATCAATCAAAAACGAATATTAAAAGATTACGAATAAAAAATAGAGAATAAACATAGAGATTATTTAAAGTGGTTCGCCTGGAATCTTAAGTCTACATCCACAATCAACATTATTTTATATGATTCTAGAAATTACAACCAAGTTTACAACAATTTCAAAACCAGAAAAAAGCCGCATTTAATATTGCAGCAATTCGGTGCAAAAATCAAGATAAAGATCAATGGTGCTCTCTTTGTTGTCTAAAGTCTTCTATATATATGCGTACCCTTCAAACGTTGTCGGTAGAGCAATCTTGAACCGGTAAACATCCTAGTCTAAGTTTCTAGCCACAAAGAAGTTGTTAAAATAATAATATCCATCATTTGTACCGTTCGACACTAACACACTGAACAACTTTGCTTTTTCACATCTTAGCTTTTTTCATAGTTACTTAAGTTTTCAAGCTTTGGTTCTAAATGACAAAATTAACCATCACAGGGTGTCGATTCCAACCGGTTTAATCTATCCAAAACTTGTTTTTTTCTTTAAGGATTCAAGCAGCATCACCAATAGTCTAAATTGCATCACTCTTTGCTTTGGACCAGTAGATGTAAAACGTTTGGGATCGTTCGATGTCAAGCAATTTAGCTTCTTCTATACTTAGCCAAAATTCTCGAGGTTCCTTTCTTTCTTCAGTCTTGACATTTTAAGCTTTTTGATTAGTTTCTTCGTCATCTGAAGTCCAGATTCATCAAGATGACGCTTGGTTCAAATACTGGATAACATAAACATTTCTTATTCTTTCTCTAAAAACTTCCCTTCTAATTCCTTACTAATTTTCAACCAAGCCAATCCTTACTCCTTTCTTTCCATAATCGTCCAAGGATGTCACCTAGAGTGGACTAATTTTCCAAAAATCACGTTATGTATATTTAAAGCCCGTTTAAACACATACCGGTATCGTATATTATACATATATTGATATGCACACACACACACACACACAATTACCAACAACACCCAAAAGATCAGATAAATTAAATTGTGTGTTTTTCCTAAGATTCACAAATAAGGTTGTGAGACTTAGAGATGTGAATTCAATCAGCAATTAATATTAAACAAATCAAATATGAACGTTTACATATCGCCTTAGGTAGTGGTAAAATAGTTTGGCTAAATTCATCGCTTTTAGATCTTTTTGGTAAAATTCAATTTCACATTTTCTTAAGCGGTACCTTTTAGAAATAATTATTTACGCACGTTCTCTTTGTCAAGACTATATCGCCTTATGATATATGGAATTTGATATTGATCAAAATTCCAATATTACCCACATTCAACTCATTAGTCCAAAAATATAGTGCTTGGTTCAATAATACCATTTATTGTCAACCATACTACTATATTTAGAGATTTTGACTTTGAGTTGACTACAGTTGACCACTACACTAACGTAATACAACTATGAAGATTCTCTATTGAAAAGTGATGCACTTCTAATGCTTCAACTCAGACCAACTATAGTCGCTCAATGGACCATCATGCCATCATTTAACTATAATCAAAGTGGGGTATTCACATTGAAGTTACAAAGTACTCTCAAGTCGAAGGAACCATATAACGTTATCACATTGAGATTTCCTATTTGACCTAGTTGTTACCAATCCATAGGAAACTCTCGGGCGAGTCATTCCATAGTTTTCCAATAACTACAAGTATGTAACCCATTGGTCCCCTCAACTGCTATGAGTAATATACTATCCAACATTTAGAGAGCACTATACGTTCTGCTCTTAATGGATATCGTTTCTCGAAACATCTCGACCGGGAATATTTAAAACAAAAATGTCATTTTATTTTGTTATTAATTACTCACGGTTGCAACTATTTGCAACTACAACCTCAGAACATTTTATTTAAGGATTTTCATACTAATATATTTTAAATTAATTACTTAATTAATTTTATCATAATATAAGAAAGTATATAAAAGAAAACAAACATCATTACTACAAACATGATTGACCGCGGAGTTAGATATATGTAACAAATTACATAACTGTCCATAAGACATACCACTAACTCTTTCACTTTTAACATTCAAAAATCATTTAAAGTCATTGTTTATTACCAACTTAATAATCAAAGTAAAGCGAGGGATGTATATCACTCACCGAAATGAAGAATCCATCCAAAAAATGAAATGAATCAGAGCCAGTCAGCAAGTACACGCTTCCCAATTCAACGATCCCGAGATCGAATTGATTCCCTTGCTAATCCTATCTTATTAACTCAGTTTGGCTGATTACAGTAAGGATTTGATGGTATTTTGGCTTAAGGAGGATTAATGGAGGTTTGAGAATGTTTTGAGAATTGAGAAAAGTATCAAAGAAATTAGATCTGGCTGTACAAAGCACTGATCCCAAAATGGGCTGATGGGCCTTACAAATTACCTTTAACTACCCACTAATCAGCCTAAAAATAGTCTAAAAATAAAATGGCCATATCATCTAAATCCCAAGTCCAAAAGTCTATTATGACTGCTCCACGGAATGAGGAAACATCAAAATGTTCATTTGAAAGTGGTTTCAAACCCTAATTCATCTCTTGTCAAAAGTTACATGCCTTACATGATTTTCAATGTCAAAACCATCCAATAAAATGCTAAGGAAGGAAAATGTCACTGCTCAATATTACCCAAATTTATAGCCTTGTACGAATCAATTTAGATTTTGAATTGATATTTTACGATCCTCCAGTACGTAAAATACAGGTTGTTACGAAATAACTAAGTCAAAATAGAAGAGCTCACGGTAACGACGTACAACAGTCTTTAGACTTTAGGAAACTATCGATCTTAACTATTAAGGTTGTACCTTGATTATGGTCAAATACATGGCATGGCAACCATGTTACAACAATAGTTGGGTATATTTTGAACTACTTGAAGTGAAGCACTACCCAATAGAGGACTCGTCTCCTTTGTTGTAAAAGATTAATATCAACATAATCGATAGTCAACTTAAAGTCAAAATCTTTGGTCAGAGCAAATCAGTTGATCGATAAATGTTATTGGATTAAACATGGACTTTAATGTACTCTGTGTAAGTAAATATGGGTGCTAATAGAGACAAAACTCTAGATATCCAAGTGATACAATGATGATGAAAAGAAAATGTGAACAACATGGCGTTACTAGGTGCAACTTAATGTTGATTCGAAATTAGATTTCATCTAACTGATCTGTAAGCGATTCAACTTATGCTCGACATTGTAGTCCCACAAAGTCCATACAAACTTCGGTATTTAAATTGTTTAAATATTGATTGAGAACCGAATTTACACGAAAGAGCCAACACAACGTGTTATCAGTTATTTTTGAGTTTGGTCAATGTAAAATTAATTTATAAATGTAATATATTAATAATAAAATTATGTTAAATTTTAGTGGCATCTTAATTATTTATTTATAAATAATTTATAAATTTAAGTGGAATCTTAAATTAATTTATATATGCTTGAAAATTATCTAAAATGATGCTCAAAAGTTGTGCATTGATTTAATTGATGAACGAGCTTGAGTAAATTAATTAATTAAATGATTTATTTATTAAGTCATTTAGTCTCGAAATATGGAAGTCCAGATGCCTAAGACGGGTTGGCCAAAGCTTGTAGGCAAGGAAGAGACTTGGTCTTCTAGGGTTTGAGAGAAGGAGCTAGACATTTGTGATCTGCTTGTTATAAATAACCACCTCTTTCTTGTTATCTCTAGACACTAAATAAACCTAATTGTAGCCTCAAATGCAGACATTGGTGAAGCAAGGAGATGGTGTTGCATCCATAATTAAGGATGTGGAAAAAGGTGTTTAAGGAAGAAAATAACCAACAATCAATAGGGGTGTAAAAGGGTTGGATTTGATAGGACAAAGGCGCGTTTATATCCTATCCTATAAGTGATTCAGTCAGACACGAACCAGACAAGGTTTAAATTTATACTGTTCGTACAATTCAGACAACAGAACATACTAGCAACAGAAAAACATCAAACAATTTTGAACTGGTATATTTTCATACAAATTTACCTTTCCTAATTCTTGTTCTAAATGAGCATCGAATGAACGTGGACTGAATGCATTTTTGGCTTCGAACCAAGCTGGACGGCGGACATTCGTATAAAATTTACAAGCTTATCGATCGAAGCATTCGATGATTGAGGAGATCATAAGAAGTAAGTAATCGTTTTACTTTAAATATATCTAAATATTATGTTTATATATATGCTTGCCATCATCATGTTTAGTTCGGCCATAATTTAAAAAAAAATCAAATTAATTGTAATTTTTAATGATTAATTAATGAAGACTTTTTTAAAATATATTATATATTCATTGGCTGACCCCTTGGTAGTAGCGTTTTGCTATTACTCACTGTAATGGAAAACTCACGGTCACTTCAGCTCTCAAACCTAGGAATCGTGATGCCTTTGGAAGGATGCAGCTGTATGTACTCCCTGAATCTACTAGAATAGAAATTGGTTTGTTATCAATGAAGGTGGCTAGTCTAATGGACATTGGATGAGTTGATCCTATTTGAGCATGGTAAGGAATTGTAAGATTTCTGCGACAAGAAGTTCTAGAAGCTCGGCAGTTGTTATCCCATTTTTTGGTCAAAACTGGAATATCGACAAATTGGCAAGGAATGATGGAGGTCCGGATTGAAAATCGATTGGAAGCAAGGCAAGAGTTCGTTCGACACTACACTCCCCGAGTTCAAGTGTCATCCGGTACTTAAAACCCCTCGGTTTCGTCCGGAAGTTCAAGTGTTTGAGTTCGTCCGGTATTCGAAATCCACATGGTTCATTCGACATTCTCATAAATGAAGTCTCATTCGGCATTCTCATAAGTGGAGTCTCATTCGGCATTCCCAACACGAAGTCTCATTCGGCATTTCCTGCCCCCTTCCTACCGAACCAAACCCAAAGCAACTCCTAGCCGAACCAACCTTCTCCCTGTTCCTACCGAACCAACACCTCTAAACCCACTGCCGAATGGAACTCCTAGCCTACAACTACCGGACCAAGCATAGCCAAACCATGCTACCACCGAACCATGCTACCACCGATCCAACCTACCACCGAACCCCTATCCCCACTACCTGCCGAATCACCCATGTTACCACTCACCGCCGAACCAAGACGCCGCCGAACCAGAAAGCTGCCAGGCCAGATTGCTTCAGCCCAGGCCCACCAGCAGCTATATACTCCCAGGACCTCTGCCCCCTGCCTCACTCTATAAATAGAGGGGCAGGGGTACAACAATGGGGGAGAAGTTTGAGAGCTCAAGCCTGGAAGGAACTTTCAAACAACTTTCGCACACTTGTACTACAAGCTTTGTACTTGTAATCGGATTGGAAAGGGAGAATAACATATAAAGAGGACGTAGGCACATTCTGGCCGAACCACTATAAATCTGTGTGTCTTTTACAGTTTAGTCCCTGCTTTTTACGTATTTGCATAAACCACCTAAATCATTACGAACAACATAAAATCAACTAAATCATACAACTTGGAGTTGTTTGCCCATCTTTTGTGCAAACGTATTTGGGTTATTTGCTGAGATCTGTGATTTGTGTTTGAATATCGCTGATTTATATTCATACACTGGTGCTTTCACGGTATTGGGTGTTTGTGACCATTTTTTACGCAAACATTTTGGTGCTTTCACTGAGAAGGACCAGCACCCGCTACATCGGATAGAAGTTTGGATTTGGAAGACAATGACTAGGCAAAACAGTAGAAGGCTAAGGGCTGAGAGAAGCCAACAAGGAGGAAGTCAACAAGCATCCTCCGGAGGTGAGGAAGGACCGGCTTCGATCTACATAACCCGGGATGAAATGGAAGCCACTACAAATTCACTGCAAGAGAGGTTGTTGAAAAGTCAACAGGAAATGATGCAAACTTTCTTGGAGCAAATGAGAGCTGCAGGGATGCAGAACTTAGGAACAGCTACAACGGCTGTGGATGCAGGACAAGAAGCTAGGGTTACGGAACCCAATGAAGGACAGGATACGGAGCCAGGTGGCAATCAACAAGGGCTTGGGGGCAGGCCCACAGGATTCAACACAGGAGAACCTTTGGAAGGAGTTCAACAGGCTAGAACCAACGTTGCTACTAACGAGCTACACGAAGAGTATGTACCGGAGTTCCCTCGGGGGCAACCTCCGACAGACAACGGTGGATTGGTAGATATAATCAGGAAGACTGTGCGAGGTGGTTTGTGACGACCCGTTAAATTTATGATATTTAATAAAATGAATTAGTATAATTTCTAATTTGGTTGAGAATTATGTAGAAATTTGGTAGTGGTTGCAATTTAGTGTAACTATAAAATTTTATGTTAATAGATGTGGATAATTTAAATTTTCACAACTTGATTTAAAGTAATTTTGAAGAAACAAATAAATGTTGAATTTGTGAATGTTAGTATAAATATTAACTTAAATGGTGTTCATTAATACAAAGATGTAATTAGTGTAGATAGTAATAATTTATGCCTGTAGAGAAAGGAAAAGAAAACTAATAGAAACATAAAATTTATTTTATGTAAACAAAAGTATAGTTTTGAACAAATTTATGAAGATGGATAAGGACAGTGTTTGTAATCAAGTTTGGTTATTAATATTTGAAAGATAGAGATGTGTAAATACGTTAATGAATTTATAATGGGAAGGAATGGTAGAATGAAAAGAAAATATATGATAATAATAAGCATTTGATTCAATTAAGGGGATTAAATTATAATAAATGGTCATTTAATAAATTCAACGTTCTGTGAGAAATCATAATAGTTGTGTATATGTGTACAAACTTCGATTTGGAAGTTTATTGGATTTATAACGGTTTTGTTATTAAGTGTATGAGTTTAAAAGTTATTCCCTTTTGTAAAGTAATAGAAGAATGCATAAAGATATAAACAGGGCTTAATAGAATTGACACTTAATGAATTAAATAAATTACCCATTTTTGTAGATATGTATAGTGGACTATAAATGGCCTAAGCAAATATAAAATGGAATAATCATTGAGATTGTACTATGAAAATAAATAGTAACATTTATTTGCAGAGAATAAAAGCCTATTTAGGTGACTAGAATTTGGAGTAATGACTATTGTATGTTACCTACCCTTGTTTCTTGTTAATTTAGATCTTGGGAATCAAATTCAATTTATCCGCCAATTTACCGCAGTTAAAGTGAAATGAATTGGTGATTGAGAAATGTTAAATACAAATAAGATGTAAACCAAAGAAAATCCCATTTGTAATAAATTATGTAGAATAAAGTAAAGAAACTAGGAAATGAAAATGTGAAAATGTGGATGCAGTGAGATCTTAAGTGATAGTAACCTTGTTAGGCAGGTGATAACGGAATTTTGTGTATAACCAAATAAAAATCCAAATTTATTTGGAAATAAATTGCAATCAATTGAATTTATTGCAATTTAATGGATTTAATATTTAATAGTTTATGTAATAATTATTTGGAAGAAATTGGAGTTATTTGTAAAAAGGTATGAACCTAATGTTAATTTTTCTATGGGATTGACAATTAATATGGAATGAAAAGAAGAAAATTTGGGTCAGTAAAATTTAGAATTTATGCATAATAAAACGGATTCTAACGTTAATTATGACGTTATTGAGTTTAGATTGGAATTGGTAAACATTTGAGTGAAATCTTAAACTAATGTTCATATTGACAACAATAACTTAGAAATGATAGAAAGGAAGTGAATTTAATAGATTAATCAAACTTATGATGTGAATTCATCAAGATTGGAATTATTAATAGATAAGAAATATTAAGGCGAATAAATGGAGATTAAGTTTATTATTGAGTTTGGAATTTTATTTATGGTAAAAAGGTTAATTTCAATCAAATGAGTTGAAATGGAATTCAAGTCATTTATTTAATTTGACTTAAAATGAGGGTATAAGAAAACAAGTTTTAATAAGTGGGTTTTGAGGGTAAAATTTATAATTCCCAAATAATAATAAAAATGCAGAAATTAACACTGCAAATTGATATACTTATAGATTTTAATTCACACCCAAGCTTGTTAAATTATTTGGAAGTGATTGTGTTATATAAGTAATGAAATTTGGCCAATATTAGAAGTTGAAAAATAAAATTGGATTTTTATGATTTATTTAATTGATTTAATAAATATTAAAAATAGCCATTTTGGGCACGGACTCGGATTTCGACGAAACTAGTTTCATCGGATCCGTATCGGTGAATTATTATAGGATTTCAAATTTCGTATCGATCGGACTTGTCGTTTGATCGTACGGACGCGAAACGCCTTGAAATCAATTTTATTAAAATCAATTTGAAATCAATTTGGAAATCTTGTTTTCAGCATAACTTCTTCATACGATCGAATTTGGTCGCGAAACTTTTTCCATCGCGTTCAGAATATTTTAAAACACCTATTTGGATATATAGTTTTAACAAATTCGACTCCGGAGGCATAGCGGGCTTTTTGGACCATGGTTTGTCACGCACGTTCATTCTTCAGCCTATCTACCCTATCGCTAGCCTACCTATATATATACAGCTATAAACCCTAGTCTCTATTCTTTTGCTGTAAGTTCATTTCTTCACTCCTTTCTCTTCCCCAAATGTATACATCTCAGATCCAATTCCAGATCTATCCACAGTTCAAAATCAAAAGTCAAAACTCAAAAAATTCAGAAAATTCTCAAAAAAATATATGTTGATGTTTTCGATACGCGTAATCTACTGGTGAAATTCGTTTTTCAATTGGAGCTGTCGTTCATCCAGAATAAATTCAAACAGCCCCAAAACCGTTCATCATCGTCGCACAAAACTTTATCGGATCGAGATTCTGTTTCTGGGTTTTGGAGAGGGAACCGAGGGGAGCGCATCTATGTAATTTGTTTGGCAATTCAACGGTCGGATTGGAGTCAAAATTCAATTAGGGTTTAAATATGCTAGGCGGCGGCTGGAAGTTCTGGGTGACCGGACCTAGGGGGATGGAGGCGGCTCGGCAAGGGAAGGCTAGAGGTGGTGGTAGCTTGACGAACGGTGGCTGGAGGTGGACGCGATCGATGGTCAAAGTCCGGTCAAAGGACGTGTTGATGGGTTCGTTCCTGTACAAAGTCTCGGTAGCTAACATGGAACGCACGCACGTGAAGAAGCATACCTGGCAAGTTTATTTTATAAATATGTGTCGTTTTGTTTATTTTAAATTTTGAATTCAATCACCATTTTTCGCCATAACTTTCTCATACGAAGTCGGATTCACACGAAATTTCTTTTGTTAGGATCGTAATTTAATTCCGGACTCGAAGACGTTGGTTTGGACGAATTCCGAGACGGGCGAATTTTTGGGTTTAAATTGAATTTAAATTCGATTTAAATTCAAAAGGTGAGTGTTTTGACCCACTCACAATTACTAGAAGTTTTTATGTTTGTTAAATTAATTTTAGAAATGAATAGAAATTTATTTATGAGCTTTTGGCATGTTATTTCATTCATATCTGTTGAATTGCATTTTATTGAATTTAACTGTTAATTTAATTGATTTATTGCGTGTTAATTGGCTGTCAGAAATTATTGTTTGCATAAGAACTGCTAGTTAACAGTTATGTCAATTATACTGAAAATAAACTGTTAGATTTATAGTTGATAAATATAATTTGAATTAAACTGCCAATTATTACCTGTTGTATATTCCCAAACATATTTTGTTATTGGTTGATATTGCTTGATGTTTGTGACTGGATGATGGATGTGTTGTTGAATGGATGTTTTATTTGATATCATTAAACTGCAAGTTAGCATACATTTTACATTTCATTCGGGATTGTGGTTTGAAATGATAAAACCGCAAAGTTTTATTTTTAAATCGCGGATTGAAATGATAAATATCCGTATCACTTGACCATAGGATAGAAAATTATATACAGGCACCGCGGTCTATATATAACTATTTTAATGTGATTTCTATGGTTTGGATTGAATACGGTTTATAAATCTTAAATTTATATTGTATAAATATTTTATTCCATATTTATATACCTATGAAGTTGAAATTTTGAAATTAAAAGGAATATAAATTTCTTTATTGAAAATGGAAGAAATTTAGAAAATGGAGTTTGGTAAATTTATATCCTATGTTTAAATGTAAAGTTGGAAATTTTAAGATATGATATTTGTAATTGGATTTTCCCAAAATAAATAGAAATGGATATTCTAGTATAATTTGAAGTGGAAAAATTCTATATATATATATATATATATATATTTTACTAGAAATTGAAGTCTTATTAAATATGGATTTTATGTGAATGGTCAAGATTAATTAATAGAATATTGATTTTGAAAGGATAAAAATCCAACTTTAGTTGAAATATTAATGCTCAAAAATGGATATAAATATATATAAAATTGAAATGGTTTTGGGACTTGAAGTAATATTTTGGATTTTGGTTTAACTTTAAAAGAAGAAATATTTGGAAAGCCATGTAATTTATTTCTTTATAAAGCAACAGTAAAGTTAAACCCTTTTAATTCGCATACCGTTGAATATCCAAACCATTTAGTTTTGAAAATAATGGTTTTTAAAATACTATGGATTTTCGAAGAATTATGTTGAAAGTTACAAACAAAATATTGGTTACATGGGATATTAAATAATAAAAAGTGACATAATTTTTGGAAAGGAAAATTTTATTTGGGAAACGATATCATTGATTTGGGTTTTTATAAAATAATCTGAAAATAAATTGTTTGTGTTTTAAAGAAGAAATGATATCGTAATATTATGGTTTTGAAAGGGATTATATTCTGGTTTTAAAGTATAAACTGTTTTTAAATAACCGCGGTGTTATAATAACGATTGGTTGGCAAAGAGACCGGGATCGGATATGGACATACTCTCTGTCGATACCGAAAACCACTTTGACTAACCGTGTACGCTGTGGAGATTCCAAAATGAAGTAGGTGGTGGCGACGTTTCCTGTAAGGTAAATACGTGGACCCAACTCCCGTGAGTTGGCATAAGGTGGCTAAAACAGGAGCGATTCTCAGGCCAATGAGGTCATTCCTCTGATCGGACGCTCCTCTTCGATATTATACTTTGACTTGGATTGATTTAGTGGCCACTTCTATATTTTGATTTTGGGGAGTTAGTCCGAGGTGGGCGGTAACTGCGGCTACGCGTTTCCACCAGCCTGGATAGCAATTGGTATATCTACCCTGGCATTGCCTAGTTGTGCCGTGTCACCTACCATATCGAGCCTTTACTACGAGTTCTATTTGTGTCGTACCTATGGAGTATCCTCTGGTAGCTTCCCGATCAGGAGGTATTACGGTACTGTATAGACTATTGGCATTTTACGTGTTAAGGTGGAAAATGTAAAGCCTTAACGCTATTTAAAAGTAAGTTTATTTTACAATTAGACACTATTATAATAGCGCAATATACTACATAGTAAATAGTTTAACGGATCCTTAGGAGATGTAAATCCCGAGCATCTCTTGAGTTACTGTACTCATATTTATTTCTGTTTATTTAACTCACATAAGATTTTCTAGTCTGACTCGAGCGTTTTTGTCTTTTCAAATTCGCTCGGGTCAGTCCGAGCGTTTCAGTATAGCAGATTTTAGCATTGGAGGACGAAGACGAAGAATCAGTATTATTTTACATATAGTATTGCACCACACTCTTTCTATTCCGCTGCATTGCTTGTATTGGTATGTGTAACTCTGATATTTGTTGTAAAAGAAGAATCAAGCTTTTGTAAACTGTTTATGAAACTGTATATTTGTTATTATATTTTATCCTTCCGCTGTGAGATTCTATTTTCGTTTTATTTCTTCTCCATTTTTCTTATTTACCCCATAACAATCCGCCCTTGCGTATGCTTTGAATTGGGACAAGTGTCGGTTTAAAGTGTGCGAAAAGAGTGGACGTTACAGTTGGTATCAGAGCTTTGGTTTAGCGATAAACCTTGGCTTTGTGGGGTTTGACTCTTCGTTAATAGGGTAGAAATATCCTATGGGAGTCGCTGAGTGTATATACATGAGAGAGCGTATTTGTTAGTATTAATAAAAAGATTTTTATATTGTGTTAATCTGTTCCGCTTTGTATTTATAAATTCTGGTTGATGCATGGGACGCTATGTCATCAATAGGGATTTCTAAACACTTAATAGGACAGACCGACATAATATTTGTTTTAATATAGGTGAATGAAAGAATTTTGCCTATTATATTTTCTATATATAAAAATATTTTTATAAAGATATATATATATATATATTTGGTTGCTATAGATTGGGTGTTAGGAAAAAAAAATATTTTATAATAAATTGAAGCTAAGTTGAAATTATAATAAATCAAATGGGAGATTTTAGAACTTAAGTCCGGGATTTTGAAATCTGCTTTCAAAGGATTTATGAAATATAATGATTTGGTTTATAAGTATTTTCTTATATAAGTATTTAGTATAATTTGGAAGAATTGTTTTAAAGAAGATTTTGGAGAGAATAAATTTTGTACTTTCCTCTTTGTCGCTGGAAAATAATTTCGGTGATGGCGGCCGCATCATCGACTTTCATTTTCGGGTTTCGAAGGGGAAAGGCTACTGTAGTGAATTCTACTACAGATTTATTTGAAATTTTCTAAAAAAAATTTCTTTTATTGCTCTAACTATAATTAGAGATATTGAGTTGTAAGAACTTATTTATCTATTATTTGAAAATAAATTGAAATTTAACCCGGTACTTAATTCTAAATTTTTCCGTTAATTAATTGTTTAAAATTTGTTAGTGAAATAAAAGTTAAGTAATAAATGAATTGAAACCTCTAATTGAAATAAGAGAATAATTGCAAAGCTATAAAGATGAATTTGCATACATATGAGACAAAGAGTAATATGGATAAACATTAAATTTAATTAAAAGAATGGAGATTAAACTTGTATAAGTTCAATTGCAATTTCCTTAACATAAATAACTTACCCAAATATAAAAGTTGAAGTGTTAAATGAGAAACTGGAATTGAATATTTTACAAGTAGGAATTTAGGAAAAATGAAGTATTCAATAAATTACTGTTATAATAAGAATTTAATGGTATAAACTTAGGTTATAATTGAAATTTTACTGAAAAGGGTTAAGAATTATTAATAGATGATATGAACCTAAGTATATAAAATGAAATTCAAAATAAGAATTGATTGTATGATTATTGACTTAAGTATGTTTTAATTTTCCCTATTCTAATATAATGGAAAATAGGAAAAATTAAATGACTGCAATTCATAGTCAATGGATAAATAAAAACTTCCACTTATAAGAATGAATGTTAGCAGATTTAGAATTTAAGGGAAATCTTACAAGTGAAGAGTAAGGAAATGAAGATATTCAAATAATTGTTGTTATTAATGAGAATTTATTTTATAAACTTAAGTAATAAAAAGGAAATACAAATATAATGAATTTTGTGATAGTTGGAAAATAAAACTTGTAAGTAACAAAGAAATTCCTCCATAAATGAAGGAAAGAAAATTTAACCACTGAATTATGAAATAAATGTATAATAAGCTATCTTGATGTTGGTTTGAATTGTTTGGTTGATGTATGATTTCAAAATTTTGAACCCGAACAACTGATTGTTTGTTGGATTGAACGACTGTTTGTTGTGGTGTGTGCTGTTTGTTAAAATGTATGGTTGTTGCAATTGATTGGATATGAAGGATTGAATCTACCCAAACATTTCACTGTAAAATAAATATTTAACTTTTAGATTATATAAGTGAATACAGGTGATGGAAGCCACTGCTATTGCTTTGGTTCCATAAAAATATAAGCGTATTGCCCGACAAATAGGTACGTTTTCGGATTACGTTTAAAGCGCTGTTTTATATATTTTCCCATGTGGGATATTTTATTTGGATAATATGTGTAATATATTTGTATATTTGGATATTATATTTTCTCCAGAGTCCCTCCGTACAAAGGAGACTCTGCCAAAAAATTTCGTAAATTTTGGACTTAGAATTTTGTGAAAACATTTTTCCCAACTTTAATAATTCAAGTATTAAAGGATATAATGATTATAAAACAAGTGTATTTCATTAAAGGGAATTAATCCAGTAAAATATTGTTTATAAGTTAATATTTGAAATAAGATGCACTATTTTATTCTTACTTCTCCCTTCTTTTCCTTTTCGGGGACGAAAAGTTTTGAGTGGGGGAGATTGTAATGACCCTTTAAATTTATGATATTTAATAAAATGAATTAGTATAATTTCTAATTTGGTTGAGAATTATGTAGAAATTTGGTAGTGGTTGCAATTTAGTGTAACTATAAAATTTTATGTTAATAGATGTGGATAATGTAAATTTTCACAACTTGATTTAAAGTAATTTTGAAGAAACAAATAAATGTTGAATTTGTGAATGTTAGTATAAATATTAACTTAAATGGTGTTCATTAATACAAAGATGTAATTAGTGTAGATAGTAATAATTTATGCCTGTAGAGAAAGGAAAAGAAAACTAATAGAAACATAAAATTTATTTTATGTAAACAAAAGTATAGTTTTGAACAAATTTATGAAGATGGATAAGGACAGTATTTGTAATCAAGTTTGGTTATTAATATTTGAAAGATAGAGATGTGTAAATACGTTAATGAATTTATAATGGGAAGGAATGGTAGAATGAAAAGAAAATATATGATAATAATAAGCATTTGATTCAATTAAGGGGATTAAATTATAATAAATGGTCATTTAATAAATTCAACGTTCTGTGAGAAATCATAATAGTTGTGTATATGTGTACAAACTTCGATTTGGAAGTTTATTAGATTTATAACGGTTTTGTTATTAAGTGTATGAGTTTAAAAGTTATTCCCTTTTGTAAAGTAATAGAAGAATGCATAAAGATATAAACAGGGCTTAATAGAATTGACACTTAATGAATTGAATAAATTACCCATTTTTGTAGATATGTATAGTGGACTATAAATGGCCTAAGCAAATATAAAATGGAATAATCATTGAGATTGTACTATGAAAATAAATAGTAACATTTATTTGCAGGGAATAAAAGCCTATTTAGGTGACTAGAATTTGGAGTAATGACTATTGTATGTTACCTACCCTTGTTTCTTGTTAATTTAGATCTTGGGAATCAAATTCAATTTATCCGCCAATTTACCGCAGTTAAAGTGAAATGAATTGGTGATTGAGAAATGTTAAATACAAATAAGATGTAAACCAAAGAAAATCCCATTTGTAATAAATTATGTAGAATAAAGTAAAGAAACTAGGAAATGAAAATGTGAAAATGTGGATGCAGTGAGATCTTAAGTGATAGTAACCTTGTTAGGCAGGTGATAACGGAATTTTGTGTATAACCAAATAAAAATCCAAATTTATTTGGAAATAAATTGCAATCAATTGAATTTATTGCAATTTAATGGATTTAATATTTAATAGTTTATGTAATTATTATTTGGAAGAAATTGGAGTTATTTGTAAAAAGGTATGAACCTAATGTTAATTTTTCTATGGGATTGACAATTAATATGGAATGAAAAGAAGAAAATTTGGGTCAGTAAAATTTAGAATTTATGCATAATAAAACGGATTCTAACTTAATTATGACGTTATTGAGTTTAGATTGGAATTGGTAAACATTTGAGTGAAATCTTAAACTAATGTTCATATTGACAACAATAACTTAGAAATGATAGAAAGGAAGTGAATTTAATAGATTAATCAAACTTATGATGTGAATTCATCAAGATTGGAATTATTAATAGATAAGAAATATTAAGGCGAATAAATGGAGATTGAGTTTATTATTGAGTTTGGAATTTTATTTATGGTAAAAAGGTTAATTTCAATCAAATGAGTTGAAATGGAATTCAAGTCATTTATTTAATTTGACTTAAAATGAGGGTATAAGAAAACAAGTTTTAATAAGTGGGTTTTGAGGGTAAAATTTATAATTCCCAAATAATAATAAAAATGCAGAAATTAACACTGCAAATTGATATACTTATAGATTTTAATTCACACCCAAGCTTGTTAAATTATTTGGAAGTGATTGTGTTATATAAGTAATGAAATTTGGCCAATATTAGAAGTTGAAAAATAAAATTGGATTTTTATGATTTATTTAATTGATTTAATAAATATTAAAAATAGCCATTTTGGGCACGGACTCGGATTTCGACGAAACTAGTTTCATCGGATCCGTATCGGTGAATTATTATAGGATTTCAAATTTCGTATCGATCGGACTTGTCGTTTGATCGTACGGACGCGAAACGCCTTGAAATCAATTTTATTAAAATCAATTTGAAATCAATTTGGAAATCTTGTTTTCAGCATAACTTCTTCATACGATCGAATTTTGTCGCGAAACTTTTTCCATCGCGTTCAGAATATTTCAAAACACCTATTTGGATATATAGTTTTAACAAATTCGACTCCGGAGCCATAGCGGGCTTTTTGGACCATGGTTTGTCACGCACGTTCATTCTTCAGCCTATCTACCCTATCGCTAGCCTACCTATATATATACAGCTATAAACCCTAGTCTCTATTCTTTTGCTGTAAGTTCATTTCTTCACTCCTTTCTCTTCCCCAAATGTATACATCTCAGATCCAATTCCAGATCTATCCACAGTTCAAAATCAAAAGTCAAAACTCAAAAAATTCAGAAAATTCTCAAAAAAATATATGTTGATGTTTTCGATACGCGTAATCTACTGGTGAAATTCGTTTTTCAATTGGAGTTGTCGTTCATCCAGAATAAATTCAAACAGCCCCAAAACCGTTCATCATCGTCGCACAAAACTTTATCGGATCGAGATTCTGTTTCTGGGTTTTGGAGAGGGAACCGAGGGGAGCGCATCTATGTAATTTGTTTGGCAATTCAACGGTCGGATTGGAGTCAAAATTCAATTAGGGTTTAAATATGCTAGGCGGCGGCTGGAAGTTCTGGGTGACCGGACCTAGGGGGATGGAGGCGGCTCGGCAAGGGAAGGCTAGAGGTGGTGGTAGCTTGACGAACGGTGGCTGGAGGTGGACGCGATCGATGGTCAAAGTCCGGTCAAAGGACGTGTTGATGGGTTCGTTCCTGTACAAAGTCTCGGTAGCTAACATGGAATGCACGCACGTGAAGAAGCATACCTGGCAAGTTTATTTTATAAATATGTGTCGTTTTGTTTATTTTAAATTTTGAATTCAATCACCATTTTTCGCCATAACTTTCTCATACGACGTCGGATTCACACGAAATTTCTTTTGTTAGGATCGTAATTTAATTCCGGACTCGATGACGCTGGTTTGGACGAATTCCGAGACGGGCGAATTTTTGGGTTTAAATTGAATTTAAATTCGATTTAAATTCAAAAGGTGAGTGTTTTGACCCACTCACAATTACTAGAAGTTTTTATGTTTGTTAAATTAATTTTAGAAATGAATAGAAATTTATTTATGAGCTTTTGGCATGTTATTTCATTCATATCTGTTGAATTGCATTTTATTGAATTTAACTGTTAATTTAATTGATTTATTGCGTGTTAATTGGCTGTCAGAAATTATTGTTTGCATAAGAACTGCTAGTTAACAGTTATGTCAATTATCACTGAAAATAAACTGTTAGATTTATAGTTGATAAATATAATTTGAATTAAACTGCCAATTATTACCTGTTGTATATTCCCAAACATATTTTGTTATTGGTTGATATTGCTTGATGTTTGTGACTGGATGATGGATGTGTTGTTGAATGGATGTTTTATTTGATATCATTAAACTGCAAGTTAGCATACATTTTACATTTCATTCGGGATTGTGGTTTGAAATGATAAAACCGTAAAGTTTTATTTTTAAATCGCGGATTGAAATGATAAATATCCGTATCACTTGACCATAGGATAGAAAATTATATACAGGCACCGCGGTCTATATATAACTATTTTAATGTGATTTCTATGGTTTGGATTGAATACGGTTTATAAATCTTAAATTTATATTGTATAAATATTTTATTCCATATTTATATACCTATGAAGTTGAAATTTTGAAATTAAAAGGAATATAAATTTCTTTATTGAAAATGGAAGAAATTTAGAAAATGGAGTTTGGTAAATTTATATCCTATGTTTAAATGTAAAGTTGGAAATTTTAAGATATGATATTTGTAATTGGATTTTCCCAAAATAAATAGAAATGGATATTCTAGTATAATTTGAAGTGGAAAAATTCTATATATATATATATATATATTTTACTAGAAATTGAAGTCTTATTAATTATGGATTTTATGTGAATGGTCAAGATTAATTAATAGAATATTGATTTTGAAAGGATAAAAATCCAACTTTAGTTGAAATATTAATGCTCAAAAATGGATATAAATATATATAAAATTGAAATGGTTTTGGGACTTGAAGTAATATTTTGGATTTTGGTTTAACTTTAAAAGAAGAAATATTTGGAAAGCCATGTAATTTATTTCTTTATAAAGCAACAGTAAAGTTAAACCCTTTTAATTCGCATACCGTTGAATATCCAAACAATTTAGTTTTGAAAATAATGGTTTTTAAAATACTATGGATTTTCGAAGAATTATGTTGAAAGTTACAAACAAAATATTGGTTACATGGGATATTAAATAATAAAAAGTGACATAATTTTTGGAAAGGAAAATTTTATTTGGGAAACGATATCATTGATTTGGGTTTTTATAAAATAATCTGAAAATAAATTGTTTGTGTTTTAAAGAAGAAATGATATCGTAATATTATGGTTTTGAAAGGGATTATATTCTGGTTTTAAAGTATAAACTGTTTTTAAATAACCGCGGTGTTATAATAACGATTGGTTGGCAAAGAGACCGGGATCGGATATGGACATACTCTCTGTCGATACCGAAAACCACTTTGACTAACCGTGTACGCGGTGGAGATTCCAAAATGAAGTAGGTGGTGGCGACGTTTCCTGTAAGGTAAATACGTGGACCCAACTCCCGTGAGTTGGCATAAGGTGGCTAAAACAGGAGCGATTCTCAGGCCAATGAGGTCATTCCTCTGATCGGACGCTCCTCTTCGATATTATACTTTGACTTGGATTGATTTAGTGGCCACTTCTATATTTTGATTTTGGGGAGTTAGTCCGAGGTGGGCGGTAACTGCGGCTACGCGTTTCCACCAGCCTGGATAGCAATTGGTATATCTACCCTGGCATTGCCTAGTTGTGCCGTGTCACCTACCATATCGAGCCTTTACTACGAGTTCTATTTGTGTCGTACCTATGGAGTATCCTCTGGTAGCTTCCCGATCAGGAGGTATTACGGTACTGTATAGACTATTGGCATTTTACGTGTTAAGGTGGAAAATGTAAAGCCTTAACGCTATTTAAAAGTAAGTTTATTTTACAATTAGACACTATTATAATAGCGCAATATACTACATAGTAAATAGTTTAACGGATCCTTAGGAGATGTAAATCCCGAGCATCTCTTGAGTTACTGTACTCATATTTATTTCTGTTTATTTAACTCACATAAGATTTTCTAGTCTGACTCGAGTGTTTTTGTCTTTTCAAATTCGCTCGGGTCAGTCCGAGCGTTTCAGGATAGCAGATTTTAGCATTGGAGGACGAAGACGAAGAATCAGTATTATTTTACATATAGTATTGCACCACACTCTTTCTATTCCGCTGCATTGCTTGTATTGGTATGTGTAACTCTGATATTTGTTGTAAAAGAAGAATCAAGCTTTTGTAAACTGTTTATGAAACTGTATATTTGTTATTATATTTTATCCTTCCGCTGTGAGATTCTATTTTCGTTTTATTTCTTCTCCATTTTTCTTATTTACCCCATAACAATCCGCCCTTGCGTATGCTTTGAATTGGGACAAGTGTCGGTTTAAAGTGTGCGAAAAGAGTGGACGTTACATGGTTTGACCAACGGAGACTTGGAAGGAGTAAACAGGAGTCCGTTCACTCGGGAAATAAGGATGGCTCAGAATCCACCTAAGTTCAAGCTACCTAGCGTGGAGGTATACAATGGCAAGGAAGACCCTACGGATCACTTGATGAGATACACCAGACACATGGAGGTGCTGGGGGCATCAGAGGAGGTGATGGCCCGATGCTTCCCTTTGTACTTGACGGACTTAGCTGCGATGTGGTTCAGGCAACTGGAAGAAGGATCTATCAGGACTTGGAGGGAATTGGTGGAAAGGTTTTTGGGACATTTTCGGGTTCATGTCAAGAGACCGAAGAACGTGATGACATTGACATCGGTAAGGCAAAGGATGGATGAATCGCTTAGAGCTTTTCTAACTCGATTCAGTGCCGCAGTTGCTTCGGTGGATCGGCCCGATCCATCGATGGTTTTAATGGCAGCAGTATCAGGAGTCAGGGAGAACTCGGATTTCAAGGTATCTCTGATACGAGATCCCCCACAGAATCTCGACGAATTCTTTCACGAGGCAGAAAGGTTCCTTCGACAAGAAGATGCGAGTACGGATTTAAAATTGAAAAAGGTTAATGCAGTTGAGGTGGGAGGACCATCCAGCAATGGTTCGGATAAAGACAAAGGAAAAAGGAAGTTGGACGGTGATTCTGGAAATGCTAGGAAGCAATGGAGGGATCCAAAGTTTTCCACATACACAGGATTGAACGAAACACTGGAGCGGATATACCTGGATACTCGAAATCGCCTTCACTACCGGAGGCCGGCTAGGAGAGAACCAACAGAACGGGAAAGGACATCGGGAAGGCACTGTCTCTTCCATGATTTGGATGGACACGACACCAACAGCTGCAGGCACTTAAAGGACATAATTGAAGAGCATGTGAGGAATGGACAGCTGCCACAATATGTTGGACCTCGGAATGCAACAGCGAGGCAGGAGCAACCGCCGCCTGCCTCAAGCTACGATGGTGGGAGGCCCAGGAATGATGGTCGGTTGATCGTCCCTTGACCAGGTTAATATGAAATAAGTAGCAAACTATTGGCAAGCAACCAAGTCATTTACACATGTACGGGGACGGAGATGGCTCCTAGGCATGCTCTGAATGATAATAAGCTGCGATGCTATGGTTTGTGAAATTTATCTTTTGCTTTTGGATTGGACACTGCTTTTCTTTTTGGTTTTCGGTTTTGGAGCTTGGATTGAGCTCCTGGTTTTTCTCGCCTTTTGATTTGGATTTTCCTCTGGACGATTATTTTCAACTTTGGATGCTGATTTGGATTTCTAGTTTTCTGGTTTTGGATTTTGAATTTGGATTCTGGATTTGGATTTTCGGATTTGGATTCTGGATTTGGATTTTGGATTTGGATTTGGATTTTGGATAGGATTTTGACTGGATTTTTATCTGATTTTTGATAAACGGTCGTCGGGTATGGATTATACCTGGCAAGGGGTGAGTTGCTTTGCCCGAACGTGGTAAATTGACTCATTCAGGTCGTCGAGTATGGACTATGCTCGGCAAGGGTCCGGAGTGACCCGGATTCGGCCTAGGACTTAGGCCCTATATTATCAATTGTTACTTTCAGGTCGTCGAGTATGGACTATGCTCGGCAAGGGTCCGGAGTGACCAGGATTCGGCCTAGGACTTAGGCCCTATATTATCAATTGTTACTTTCAGGTCGTCGAGTATGGACTATGCTCGGCAAGGGTCCGAAGGGACCAGGATTCGGCTTAGGACTTAAGCCATGGCATTTTACAGCGCCCAGGGACACTGGGCCAAGGTCGTCAACTGTGGATTACAATTGGCAAGAACCCGGAGAGGTTAGCTCAACGTCCAGGGACACTGGACCAAGGTCGTCATGTGTGGATTACGCTTGGCAAGAACCCGTAAAGAAGGTCGTCAACTGTAAATTACAATTGGCAAGAACCCGGAGAGGTTAGCTCAACGTCCAGGGACACTGGATCACGTCCGTCAGGTGTGGATTGCGCTTGGCAAGAGCCCGGAGAAGTTATGGATTTGGATATCAACCCAGAGAGGTCCTGGATTCGAATATTGGCTATTGGATAAGGATGGTTTGGGGATCGGTTGTCGAGTTCGGATGGACATGGAATTGGCTCAAGCTTTGGTCATTGAATTTGGAATTGGATATCGACTCGGAGCAGTCAAGGATGATCTACTCTGGCAATATGGCTATGAACTTTGGATATTGGATTCGGAACTATTCAAAACACGCCTTGTTATCACAAGGCATGTTTTGGGGGGCAAAGTGTTATCCCATTTTTTGGTCAAAACTGGAATATCGACAAATTGGCAAGGAATGATGGAGGTCCGGATTGAAAATCGATTGGAAGCAAGGCAAGAGTTCGTTCGACACTACACTCCCCGAGTTCAAGTGTCATCCGGTACTTAAAACCCCTCGGTTTCGTCCGGAAGTTCAAGTGTTTGAGTTCGTCCGGTATTCGAACTCCACATGGTTCATTCGGCATTCTCATAAATGAAGTCTCATTCGGCATTCTCATAAGTGGAGTCTCATTCGGCATTCCCAACACGAAGTCTCATTCGGCATTTCCTGCCCCCTTCCTACCGAACCAAACCCAAAGCAACTCCTAGCCGAACCAACCTTCTCCCTGTTCCTACCGAACCAACACCTCTAAACCCACTGCCGAATGGAACTCCTAGCCTACAACTACCGGACCAAGCATAGCCAAACCATGCTACCACCGAACCATGCTACCACCGATCCAACCTACCACCGAACCCCTATCTCCACTACCTGCCGAATCACCCATGTTACCACTCACCGCCGAACCAAGACGCCGCCGAACCAGAAAGCTGCTAGGCCAGATTGCTTCAGCCCAGACCCAGCAGCAGCTATATACTCCCAGGACCTCTGCCCCCTGCCTCACTCTATAAATAGAGGGGCAGGGGTACAACAATGGGGGAGAAGTTTGAGAGCTCAAGCCTGGAAGGAACTTTCAAACAACTTTCGCACACTTGTACTACAAGCTTTGTACTTGTAATCGGATTGGAAAGGGAGAATAACATATAAAGTGGACGTAGGCACATTCTGGCCGAACCACTATAAATCTGTGTGTCTTTTACAGTTTAGTCCCTGCTTTTTACGTATTTGCATAAACCACCTAAATCATTACGAACAACATAAAATCAACTAAATCATACAACTTGGAGTTGTTTGCCCATCTTTTGTGCAAACGTATTTGGGTTATTTGCTGAGATCTGTGATTTGTGTTTGAATATCGCTGATTTATATTCATACACTGGTGCTTTCACGGTATTGGGTGTTTGTGACCATTTTTTACGCAAACAGCAGTAATGGGGTAAGGTGGATCTAGTGGCTCTGAAGATTCTTTCGATAGATCAACAAAATTCTTTGTGCTTTGCATTTGTGGCCAAGGTGATACTTTTCATCACAATTGAAATGTAGACTGCTAGGTTTAGGTATTTGATTGGGTAGTTGGTAGTGCTTGGTTGTGCGGGGTTTTTATTGTGGGACTAGAATTGATGCTAGTGATAGAAGTACTGGGTGGTTATGGTTGTAAAAAGTGTAGTTAAGATTGTTTTGTTTTGGACTCAATGAGGATGGCTAAATTGATGACACTGAAAATGATGGACAGACGAAGTGGTATCAGTTTTTATTATTGGTTTTAAGTCGAAGATGAAACAATTAAGAATTGCATTAGGGATAAATTAGTGATTTGATTACCTATTCTCTCAGATTGATGGACTTCTACGATGATTGATTGGTAAAGTTCGAAGGGGTGGCTTATGGGTTGATGAAGAAGGAAGGGTCGAAACGTTGTACTGTGACTTTTGTTAAAAAGGGCTAAGATAATAATTAATGGTTTTTGTGCATCCACCGAAACCATGTAAGGGCTTACCCTTGCATGTAGAAGCTAGCTAAATCAATTTTTGATCATCAAATGTGGAGTGACATTGAAAGAATCGTTCGGCTTGAAAGAGCTAGTAGGTTTGAACCATTAAAGTTTGTGAGTTCACATTTTAGTGGGGAAACCGGGAAAGTAGACGGTGTTAGTAAAATAGGGGAGTGGCGATTGTGTTGATTATTGATGGTGGGGTTAGTGATGAAGGGTTGTGGTATAGGTGGGATGTTCGGATCGTTAATTTGATGGCTATGTCGGCAAGTATTTGAAAGTGGTTTGAATTTGGATGGTGGTTTGAATTTCAACGATTTGTGCTTGTTGGATTTGAAACTTTGAGATATGTTGGAGTGATTGCTAAGGGTGTTTTGGATGGATCCGATGGATTATTAATGGTGATTGGTGCTGTCAAGAGTTTGTTGAAGAGTCTCATCGACTTGTTTGACCATAGTTCAAAATTAACGAAAGCAGCAAATGATACAATGTTATATGCTTTGAAGAATACTAGACCAAGGAAAGAGCTGAAGAAGGTTACGAGAAAGAGAAGAAGTCCATGGAGGAAGAAATAGAAAAAGTATCATGCAAGAAAGAAACTTTCCATTCTACATTTCGTTACATACTGCATATATAGACTTGGCTGCCATGGTTTACGTGCTAGCTGTCATAATTCTATATATGCTCGTGCATGTATTTATAACAGAAAATAGAAAAAAGATGCAATAAAATAATTTGTTATAAACGAATCTTTACCTTGAGTGCTTTTGCTTTGTACGAGATATTGCCTTGTAATGTGCTTGCACAATGATATTCCTGCCATAATCTTCATTTGTGTCATAGCCACATCTTTATCAATAGTTGGAATAGAAGACGTCGTGTAGTCCGACCGTGAACTTTCCAAAATGCCCCTATATATAACTCTTTAAATATTAAATTGTTATCTCATAGGATTTTCTTAATAAATTAGGAGTTAAAATCTCCCTACAATTACTTTAGCAAACCTAAACGTGGATTTCAATTATCCATAGAATAGAACTATTCAAATGTAATTATAATTAGACTTCAAAGAGTGAGTCAAATATATATGGCGCATTAGGATAGTGTAAGATCTTTTTAGATAAATCAATAATCTATAAAAATTTATTAATAGTTGAAATAAAAACCTAATTTTTTGGTCCGACCGTGAAATTACAAAAATGTCTTTCCTTGCAAACTGTTAACCAGCCTTTGACAAGGCAACGTACATGCGGATATAACCCAATCAACTACCTAGGTTCACTATGGATACCAGCAAATTTGTCCAAGTCTGGATCAAGTACAATTAACATGACATGACAAGCAAAGCTATGAAAGCTTCCATCCAAGGAGGCCTCCTTTGTATCCATCCAAGTCGACCTTGTTCGTATCCATCAGAAGTCATCATTTGGTATCGGTCCTATCCTTACACGCTTCGTATTGTTATTTTATTAACAGATGTCTATTTTGTATCGACCTCTTCCCATCTACTCTGTATCGATCTTCCTCCATCGATATGAGGAGTAGCAGCCAGTAAACATCCACCATCGATACGAAATCGACACCTCCTATCGATACGAAGCAGTCATTCACTTCGTATTGATCACGTTGATGTATGTTTCGTGTCGATCAACCAGATGATCGATACGAAACCATCGTTCTCCATCGATACGAAGCGGCCGCTGAATGATCGATACGAAATAAGACATGTTATGTCGATACGAAATCAACATCAATAATCGATACGAAAGAAGTTGGATCCCATCGATACGGAGTAGCCTATAGATCATCGACACGAAATGAAGCATTCCAGGTTGATACGAACAAAGTACGTAAAAGTGGATGACTCGGTCACTTGGCATGAAAAGTGGACCGATCCTGAAATATAGCGCCATGTCACCCTGATCGGTCCCCATGTGATGGATACGAACAGATCGATACGAATTGGATCGATATGAAGACGCTGGCCTATTACAATATCAACCTTGGATCGATCATAACTTGATATCTACAAGCCCAAATGCCTTCAAATTTTCACTATAGCCTGCGTACCACCAGAAGAATCTTCGTGATCGATCTCATCTCCATTAGACCACTTTTGAATTGATACGAAATACCTAAGGATCGATCCCAGACCACCCCGAATCGATCAAGCGGGCCAATCTACGTGTGAGAAGGTGTATTCCGAGTTCAAAATCAGATATTTCCATTCTACGCCTATAAATAGCACTCCAATGCCAACAGAAAATGAGACCTTTTCTCTTTTACGCCGTTACTCTGCTGAACTCTATTGTAACTCAATTAATATCATTTGTACTCTTGTAAATCAAAAAAAGAATTGTCAATAAAACATCAACTATTCAAAGTGGACATAGGCTATAATGCCGAACCACTATAAACCTTGTGTTTTTACTCATTTCTTTTAAATTTTGAGTGTTCTTCATTTTACTATCCACTATATATATTCTATTCGTGACTTGTGATTGTGACTTAGTGCTTTTATCTGCAATTGAGTGTTTGTGACCAATTTTGACGCAAACACAAACAAGAGGTCATGAATTCGAATGTCACTATAAACACATATTAACATCTATCTTCAAATAAAAAATTTCAAATTCAAACCCTATTCAAACAAAAAAATTATATTTTTTTGTCTTTATTTTTCACTTCGTTTTTATCAAACTACATAAAACTTTCAAATTTAATAATTTAATAAATAGCTTATATGCACGTGCGTTGCGTGTGCCAAAATTACTCGTATCAAATAATCGATTTAGGGAGCCCAACCCAAACGATTTATCGCCTTTCAAAATTTTTGGATTATGCCGTCGATTTGACATACCAATCAGTATATTTGGTTTTCTAATCCGCATTGCCTCGGATCGAAAGTTAACCACGGCTGAGAGTTAACCATCCATCCTGATCCAGACATAAACTAAGTTGGGGCATTTTAGTCTTTTCCGATCGAAGCTAGGTTTCATCTTTTCCGGAACGTCAATAAATACCCGCAAAGAAGCCAATAAACTTCATTAGCAGCCGTCATATTTCGTTGATATTTTTTCCCGATTCCAAAATGATTTCAGTTTTTTGTTTATCGAGTTGTTAATTTTTAGCGTTAGCGTAAACAAATAGTGGATTCGATGCCAATTTGCAGAACAAAGGCGCTGTAAAAGATAGCGAATCATTTGTATTGAAGGTTGGCGATAATGAAATAGCAGTTCTCCGTGCCTCTCAGATCTTTCAGTTTTGAATTGGCCTCGAACAAGCTGCTACATTTTTTTTTTGCTGAATTTTCTTTTGAGAAATTTGGATGCATTTATGTCGTCTGGGTCAATGTTGTTCTACAGAAATAATTTGTTTTCACATTGCAACTCTTCACACGAAGATAGTGAAATTAGGTATAAATAATGGAGTCGAAAGCCAGTTTCCTGAGCAAATGCGCTGTGAAAAAGATGGCGAACATTTGCATTTTAAGTTGGCAATAAAGAAATTGCAGTTTTTTCGTGCCAATCAAACAATAGAGTGTTGAAATTGGCCTCTTAACAAGCTGCGACATTTGCATAACATTTGGTTTATAAATAATGTGACCTTTGGTTGTTATTCGATGTTTCATTCTGATGCATTTGTATAAATAAATACGTATGCATTTAGATGAATTGAATCTAATCAGTGTATTAAAACCTAAACCACGTAATGTTGGATTTAATAGATTAATTGCTATAATTGGTTTGGTAATTACTTCGTAATTTTGTCAGTGCAAATGGTGTAATTAATTAATGAGTTTGGTGTAAAGGGTCCATGTATTCTCTGCTATGCATCTCCAGAAACTTGAGCTTTGAATGGTGAAAGACGTCCCCCTTATTTAAGGGGATGTTGAAGATTAATGCCGTCGAACGGACGCTTGATTCCCCGTTAAACGAGTTTGACGCTCACTAGATGAGTATTTGACCTCGGAGGTTCATTAATTGAAAGTCTGATTCTGAATAGCCATCAAACTAGCATTTAACTTTGATTTGGAACCAAAAACCCTGAATCGAAAATGTAACGGAACCACTATGAAGCGCAAAGCTACCAGCAAAACAGGCAAAAGGTCACATTTTGGAAGAATTTTTTTTATTAGGTTGAGGACGTCAAGTATTTTATTTTAAAAGCATAATGCTAGGTTTTCTTAGTGTTAAAACTGAATACAATGTTTAAAAATAAAATAAGCATTTGTCCTTTGGTTTAATTAATTTTTTTAAGTTTGTCTTTCATCCTAACATATAATCAACATTTGCATTCCAACCTAAAAATAAAATTTAATGCTCTTAAATCTATTTTTTTAAAATAAGTTTGTATTTTTCTCTATTTGCTTGGAGATGAATTTGTGTTATGTTGGAATTAGATTTGTGATACTTTCAGATGCATATAGTATCACATTTGCGTTTAAAATCATTTTCGATATCGATATTTCGATCCATAATCATTTTCGATATCGGTATCTCCATCCGTGCATGTAGATAGCTATCAAATGATTATTGTAGTTCAATAATTCAAGAAATAAAGAAAAATTATGGTTTAACATGTTTTTTTTTTCAATTTTATGGATTATAAAATTGTGAAAAATAAATAAATACAATCATAATAAATAGTTTTAAGCAGTTAAATGCATATAATATAAACCATAACTTAATAAAAATAATAAATACATTTTTTACTGAATTGAAATAAACATATTATTAACTATAACTTTGATAAAAATCGAACGGATTGATTTTCTAACCTGGATGCCTACGTATTTACATTTATATTTCTTTTTTCAAATATTGAATATCTATTTTTTTGAAATGGATGTAGACAGATGTTGAATTTTCAGATATTCGTTGACGGTGTTAGTTGGAGTTGCTATGGTGTATAATAAATTATGCTATCAATTTACAAAAGATGTTCCAATGATCTAAGTGAAAATAATAATATTATATTTTTGTATCTATTTATTATAAATAACCATAAATTTTTTAAGGGAGTTAATATTACATTTTTCTAGCTATTTGTTGTAAGTATATATAATTTATGCAATACGTTCTTTTCAATAAAAACAAATAGCATAATAGTAATTATTATACTACTTAATTTTAAGTAGTCTTAGTGTAACGATCAACCTTTTTGATCTTTAAAAGTCGAGATTAATACATCCACGGTATTCACATGTTGAGTTTTCAAGTTTCGGAAAGACTGGCGAAAAAGAATAAAAACAGTACAGAATCTCACATCATGACGAATAAAATATAATGTATAACAGATCTTTACAAAAGAAAATTTTACCTTTATTATACATATATCAATCAGAGTCGACCATTAATCTACAGCCTGACAGTTATAATAACATGTTTTCACAATTGCTGATAAATATAAACAATCAATGCAGCGAATAATAGAATATACGTGAATACAACTTGGAGGCATCCATCTCGTCTTGTGAAGCTCCAAGTATCCAAATTGAGTCTGGAAATATGCTCGGTCTGGCCTGAGCATTATAAGAAAAATAATGCCCTGATCTTTCTGATAAACCAGTGTGATAAACACACTTTAACTGAATTTTAATGTTATAAGTTTTTTAAAATAAAGGTATCTCATAGGACCACACTGCACATAAACACGGGTCGGTTTTTATCTTACGATAATGAAAACATTTCTATAGAAATTCCAGTAATATTATAATAATCTCTAAGATACAAATAAAAAAATAATTATAGCCAAAATTGTTACGTTAATTAAATTCCAACATAATAAGTATACAATCAAATTCCAAGGCTCGTACTGCAGAATGGATTTCAACTATGAAATGGTAAGGGTCTACTCATCGAGTGCGTACGCTTCTATATAAAATGTATGGGAGGCCACAACGCATTGCACCTTTGCTACTCAGAATCGACCCTACCCCTTACTGGATATCGTCGAATATGATAACTCCTTTGGTTGCTCAACAACCATAATGGACCCCAAAGCCTGCTTAAGTATCGACACTAGATATGGAATGATCGCATTCTAGTGGGAGTGATCCACATAGCACTGCTGCACGTCCTTGCTTTAATCATTTTCCCAGTTGATGGAGCTTGATGCTACAATTACCTTTTTATATAACAAACCATCTTGGAATGCTAACACCGCCCTCTGGCAGAAATGCAATCCTAGCATTCATCCATACAAGTTCGTTCTAGGTTTGAACGAAACCGAAGACACTATCTCTACTGCATCCGTTTTGTAATCACCCTCAGGACTAGTAACAAGTAGCCCTTGTACTTCAAAAGCTTCTTATTCAATCATCTTCGAGATGTTCCAATTCGAACGCTTATACGGTTCAAAGCGATTTTCGGATAATATATCCGATCTCGGTCTCTCCGAACCGACAATGATAATTTATAACAGGTCACATTTGATAGTCGGTTATTTAACTATCAAATATACAATAATTACATCAAAGATTTATTTCCATAATGAAACTATCTTTGGTTTAGCGCATAAGCAACCGGTAAGCCCCTTTTTAAATAAATCATTTATCAAACCTCTTCATAAATACTTGATTTAAATATCATTATAAAAAGATATATTCACGGAACAATTTTTTAATACATGGAAGTTATCCATATACTTATTTCATCCATATAAGTATATTCACAAAACACCGAGAAAGAAAATCTATTTGGTGTTAAGTATGGAAAGATGTTCCGCACCAGCATAATTATTAAAATATCACTTATAGGAATCAAATCTCATCTCCTTTTATAAATTTTCTAAAACCATTTGTAAAACTCTTTTATAAATCTCTAAATTGGTTTATAAAACTCTTTTTATTAACTTCTAAAACCATTGATAAAACTATTTTTATAAATTTCTAAAACTATATATAAAGCTCTTTTATAAATCTCAAAATCTATTTATAAAACTTCTTTTATAAATTTATAAACCCATTTATAAAACTTTATTCTTTTATAAATGTCTTTTATAAAGAAACTTTATCAAAATTCTTACCGAAATCCCTTTATAAAAGTCCTTTATAAAAATACTTTATAAAGCCCTTTTCCAAAAATTCTTATAAACTCAAACCTAGTTTTCATTTATAAACACTTTAATAAATTCTTTTATTAAATGAGATTCCTTTTTATAAATCAATTTATTATTTATAAATATAATTAATCAAATAAATTAATTTACTTTAAACACCCTTAATACATAATAAATTAATTTCCCAACATCATTAATAAAATAATTTATTGACTCCAAAATATTTGTAATATAATAATTAATATCTTCAAAACATTATAAATAAATAATAATTATTTACTTTAAAACATTATTATTACATAATAATAATTATTAACAACAAAACATTACTAATAAATAATAATTATTAACTTCAAAACATTGTAAATACAATAATTTATAATTCTAAACCTTATCAATGAAACAATAAAAATTAATCTTCAAACATTATTATATAAATAATAATTATCTTCCAAAACATTATTATAAATAATAATTATAAACTCCAAAACGTTATTAATAAATAACTATTATAACTCCCAAAACATTGTGAATAAATAATTAGTAACTTCAAACAATATTAACTATTTAATAAATAACGTTTAACAATGTTAAAATATTTATAAATATCCTTTAAACAATATTAAATATAAACAAACAACTTTTAAAATACTAACAATAGTTAAACTACTTAAAATTATTATTAAATAATAGTTAAACAACTTTTAATACACTTCTAAATGATTTGGAAAAGACAAATAAAAATGGTTGGGGTAAGATAGAGAAGTGCACATTTTGCTTAAATAAAATTACTCCAGAAAACCCAAAGATTAGATTTAAAATCTAGTTATACCACCTTATTGATTTAAATCAGAACAAGACTGACCCATTTATTATTTTAAATTATACTTGGGTCAGACTAAGCTGTTTCAGATATCTTTCGTTGATTCTAGAGCTTGTCTAGCCTTAAGCCCATCTCTTACGTTGTTGTCTTATTTTCCAATGCACTACTTTGTTTAGTCCTATGTTGATGTACTATGTGTGTATATATATATATGTGTGTGTGTGTGTGTGTGTGTGTGTGTCGATGTAGAGACCTTGTTTATGTATATCATCTTGATTTGGGTTGTATCTATTATGTTAGTCTAGTTGTACTTATATCACCATCCATGTAGACAACATCTTGTAAATATTTTGTTGTGTACTCCGTGATTTTGTATATTAAGATGTTTTATATTGTTTTGAACATATATTACAAGTACCGTAATATTGTTTTAAACTTGGATTGTATACATCGAATCCTCTTCAAAAGAAAATTTTATCACTCAAGTCGACGCGTCAACACTCGCTTAAAGCAATATTCACGGAAGGTCACCCCTAACCAGCTTTATTCTTTGCACTAGCAGATAATATTATACAATAATATCCTTTGTTAGCATAGGTCTCGAGGTGGGGTGTTACAACTTGCTATCAGAGCCAAGGTTCAGAACAATATAAGAAATTGATACGAAATCCAGGTCTAAGAAAGTCTTAGAAATCATTCCTTAGGGTTTTTGTTAGATTATTAGGATTCCTTCTTTGAGGAATAAGTGATATCTCGAGGAATTTGGGGATGTGATCATTTGAATATAGTTTTGTTAACATCTATCATCGAATAGTTTAATCCTTGATTGTGGTTAAGTATGCAGTGGAATCTTGGAAGAATAGAGATATTACTTTCCTATCCTAGTACTACTCTCGTTCAAGCACATTTGATTTCAGAGTTCTGATACCAAACTGTTAAGCCCCACCTTTATACCCATGTCATCCAAGAATATTATGAAGTTACATTGTCAAGTAATATAGAGAATATGGCTAGATAGGCGCAACCATCCGTGTTTATTCCTTCAGTCTAACACTGTCACATTTTACCTTTTAGTTTGAACAATATATACATGTGAACAGCCTTGGCACAAAGTTACAGACACATTGGTTCAAAATAGAATCAGAACAATATAATAAACAATATAGAACGGATAATCAGATAACATAGCGTCAAATATAATACATACCAAACTAATACATAGTGAGTCAACAAAGCAGGATACGAGAACCATATAATATACACATAGACTATACAAGTCTCTAAACATATACATGATATCTAGAGCCACTATCTCTTACCAAATGTACATCTGATAAGGGTCGACATAAAAATGTACACATGACATATCTATAATAGATAATTCCCAAAAGCTAGCTCAATATCCAAAGTCACTCAGTCCACGTACTTGATAAGTCTCGGTCTGACCCGAGCATTATAAATACACACGCATATCCCAAATAAAACAAACATATGCTACAAAAACGCTCCATGCAATTTACATTTGGTGTGAGCATGAATGATACAGTATTGATTATTGTACGAGCTTGTATTATGTACTATTTATTTTGAATCAAATTCAACAAGCACACACAAACTTATAAAAGAATAAATGTAGCCTAATTTACAAGTATAATAAGTCAAGAACTAAAAAAAATAACCAGTGCAACAATGGAAATAATAGTTTATTTTTTAGAATAAAGATATGCCTTGAACAAATTTTCTCATATTGACGATGAACACTAAATTATTAATTTAGAAAGTACTTTTCTTTCTCAAAAAAAAACACACTTAAAAAAAGATTATACTATGCACAATCATTGAAGCACTTCAAACACACTTGACACAATAGATTTTAATTTCTAAATTTTACATAAGATCTAACTTTGAATATGTTTTTCCACTTGAGAAATTATTTTTTATGGTTTGCTATTTTTGTATCTTTAATTTTTATCACTTGAAATGAGATTTGAAATGAAATCATCTAACATCCTATTATATTATGGTTTGAGAATGATCAAATTAATTATAATTTTTTTGTCAAAATTCGAATTGGTGTAAATTTATAAGAAAAGGTTTGGATCGAACTCGTGACACTTAATCTCATAGTTTGAACCACCAATCAACTAAGCCAAACATGTTGGCTATCATATTAATGAACCATGTTAAAAAAACTGGAGTTTATTTGACCTAAGTTTACGATTGTTATTTATGGCTATGTTTTAGAGGATGAAATAATGAATGACTATTTTCTTAATATTAAAATTAAGAGGTGGTTGTATAAGGTAAGAGAAGTATTTTATAAAATACCGGTGGATGAGAAAAGATGTGGATAAGAGAAAGTGAAAAGTGAATGTATGCAATAGAACCTCAAAAATATGAAAACGATACATCTTATAGAAAACATGCATAAAGCATAAGTGAAAATCCAATACATAAAGAGTAAAAGGAGGGAACCTTAAAGTGTGTAGAGTATAATAGTTTATGATTTTGGTTTGATGATAATAAAGATATATATAACATTTGATACATTGTTATTATAAAGTCATAGATAGAAGTAAACAAGTGAAATTTTATTTCAACAAATAGTTTTCTCATTATAATATCAAATAGTACACATTTACGACACAGCTTCCATTATATTTTACATTTTTTCATATACAACACTATTTACACTCTCATATACAATATTATTTTACTCATACACAATACACTCATTTGCTCACTCACTCACTTGAATTTGATTTGCTATCTTCTTTCTTCAATTGTTTACTCTCTAATCAACTGTTTTGCCTGTCAAATAACAACGTATTAAAAAGCAAAAAGAAACAAATTTAAACTGTAAAAATAAAACTATAATTGAACACGACATTGCCTTGGTTTATTAGTTAGTTTGTTTTCATATTGTAAACATGAACCAAAAATAAATGTTCATTAACAACTTGCGACATGCACTGTAATCACTGTACATGCCATTAGGCCTAACAAATTAAATTATACAAGCAGCCCACAAAAAGGAAAGCGAAAGGTTAGGTCCAAATATACTCCAGGCTCAACATAAATGCAAGGTCAAACCGAAGAGCTCAACGTGTCAAATGGCTCAACATAAGCAAAGTGAAGTCACAAATCAAAATCATGTGCATCAAAAAAAAAGCAAGGCAAATGCAATAGAAGTATGCAAGTATCAGTATATAAAAGTGTAGCCACTCATAATTGTAAAGTGCAATTCAGCCATGCACACATGGATGAACACACAAGGACAAAACCACATTCTCTCTCTCTCTCTCTCTCTCTCTCTCTCTCTCTCTCACAATCCAATAACAGAGAACAAGTTAACATACCAACCAGAAATAACTTCAAGATTATAAAAAACATCAAAGGCAACAGTTCATCATCTTTAGCCATTTCGAAAACAACCAAACAAAACAAAATTAATGACCGTGTCGAGATTCCGGACCTATCAAAATTACAAAGTCATCTCATCAACTGCAAGAGTCAAAACAAAAAGTTTACCGCTATTAATATCATTGCATCATATTGAGATCCATCCAGTATAAGTTTCATACACAGTAGCAGTTCTCAACATCAAAATTCACGTTCATCCTTTAGCACATCAACACCCGACCTTCAGTAACATCACCTAACTTGTACAGAATTATCTCAATTAATCACACAAAACATTTTAGATCATCAGAAAAACAATGGTGCATCATATTTTCTTGAGCTCCACATCTAATATCAAGCACCAAACACAAAGCCAGTGGAATATTGCAAAATAAAAACAAGTTTGGTTTTACCAGATCTGAACTCCATTATCAAACATAGGAACACACATCGAGCATCGAAACCATCACAAACAAGCAAAATCAAGTTTGTCGACAGTCAAAACAATAGATGCAGGCTAAAGAAAAAAGAAAATAATGGTAGAAAAAGCTACATATGAATATATATCAGAGTTGAACTAGTCAGAAATCAATACATCATCAATCGAAAAATCAATGGTCAATCAACAGCAATGAAGAGATATTCAAATCCGATATTCAAAATAGTATATATGAAATATATAATATATGGAATCAATCCCCGTAAAAACCAATTCGCCGCAGACAATTAGAAAGTCAAAGGGGAAAAATAAATATGTGTACCAAATCAGCATCAACCAACTCGATGACGAAGCAACTGAGAGCAATCAAAGCAAAGCAATCAATCGATAAGGCAGTTAAGGCGAAATTAGTTCTTCAATTGATTGAATAGAGGAATAAGCAGCTTCAATAATCAAATCCAGGATTAAAAATGGTTTGGGAGAAAGAGAGAATTTTAAAATTTAGTATGAAATTAATATTTCGGATTTTAAATAAGATTTTAAATCTAAATATAGAAGTGAATATGAAATTATTGGGTTTCGAAATAAATTGAGTAAGTAAAGGAATTTATTTTTAAAATAAAGTAAATTATGGAAATCAATATGAAAATTGATTTAGTATTTGAAACTGTATTTTAAAATGAAGAATGAGTTTATGGAATTTATAAACTGGGTTTATAAAGTAAAATAAGATATCAGTGAATATTTGGAAGTATAAATTCACGGTGAGAATTTATAAAGGAATAGGTAATTTGTTTAAAAATAAATAGTGGTTTATTTTTTTTAAAGATGTGAAAGAAAAGTGTATTTCCCTGAAAAGCCAAGTACGTTTTCAAAGCAAATTTTTAAGTATAAGTTAAAAGTTTTAAAGTTGATTTAAAAGAATGTTTTGAGAAATTATTATTTAAAGTTGTTTAAAATTTTAAAGGTATATATTTATTAAATTAGTTATAGTAGTAATTATTTTGAAAAGTTAATTGGTATTATGATCTAAAAAGATAATTATTAATATTTATATTTTATAAAGTAGTTTATTTTAAAGATATTAAACTAAAATTTTTATTTTCAAACTTGTATAGAATTTCATAATTTTTTTTTTTAAAATTTGTTGTGGCTTATATTTTACTTGAGAATTTTTAGGAAATTTCATAGTTAGTTATTTTCATAAAGTGTTTTTTAAATAGTTTTTATTTTAAGTATTTTTAAAAGTATATAATTTGGATTAAGTGATTAAATTATTTTAAAATCTAAAATATTTAGCACTTGGTAGTTTGTAGTGGAAATAAAACAATTGGTTGGAAATTTATTTCCATGACAGAGAAAAGTGATTTGAAAACTGTTTTCAAAGGGTTGAAGTGTAGAATATATCTTGCGAAGATATTTTGAAATAAATAAATAATTTGGAAATTATTTAAAACTGATGGTTGTTGCGAATGTTATATGATAGTTAAATAACCGACTACTAAAATTGGCCAATGATCTGATCGTTTTCGAAGAGACCGAGATCGGGATTAATTTTCCGAAAACCACTTCGATCCGGTTTGAACGTTTCTATGAGGAAGACAAGAGTTCGGAGTCAAAGATAGAGCAGTGAAGTGCAAGGGCTAGCCGTTAATAATCCTGAGGGTAATTCCAAAATGGATGTAGTAGAAGTAGTGCCTTCGGTTCCGTTCGAACCCGAAACGGACTTGTACGGATGAATGCTTTCAGAACATCGTTAGGACGACCATGAGCATTCTAAGTGAATGTGTGCTAAAAAGATAACGCATAGCCTCGAGCCTCATCAATGGGGAATGGCTAAAACATGGGAGGTGCACACAAGGCTAAGTGGTTAGCAACCAATTAGGGTAAGTTCACCCCTGTCTAGAGGTTCCTTTTATTTGGCTGTGTGGACGGTTTGCTGATCCCAATTGCGGGGTGAGCTTATCCGGACTATCCAGTAAGGAGTAGATCCGGTCTTGTGATGTAGGGGATCAGGATGAATCCTCGGTACGGTGATCTAGACCACGTACTGACGGGTGGTACCCCAGTAGCCCTGCCATTGATGGAAATCCATTCTCCCTACGTGCCTTCACGGTTTTGTTTGTATACCTATTAGCTGGAATTTAATATTGTAACAATTTCGGCTATTTGAATATGTATTTGTATATAGATACTACTATAATAACAGAGGATCTTATAAGAAATGTTTTTGTTATCGTAAGGTAAAAACCCGGCATGTTTATTTATGGCATGGTCTTACGAGATACCTTTGATTTCAAAGGATTTTGAAAACTTTAATAATCCAATTGAGTGTGTTTTCTCACGCTGGTTTTCCAGACTGACTTGGGTGCTATTTAACTATAATGTTCGGTTAAGACCGAGTATTATAGAATACAGATTCCAGATATACTGCTGTGGAGCTAAGGAGACAAGTTGATGACGAGGCGTATTTCCATAGATTCATATTTCCATTGTGCAGTGTAAGTTGTATATTTAGCTTTGGAAGGACGAGATATTATAGCCGTCCTGAATTGTGATGTTGATTGTATTGTACTCTGATGATGTAATATATAAAATAGAATAAATCTTTTGTTTTAAAAGATTAGTCGTTTATCTATTATATATTGTTCCACTGTGTTTGTGAGATTCTGATGTTGTTTTCTATTTCTTCTTCTGTCTCCTTCTTCTTTAACCCTAATGGTTCGGTTTTGCGGCATTCGATTGTTCAGCATTTGATACAGTGGACTGTATTGATGTCGATTTTCAGACGTCGAAAAATCGGGTCATTACACCTCACGTTCCGTTGAAGTCTCGTACTTCCTTCTAGCCTAAATTAACTAAAATGGCCGTGCTATTTTTGTGCTAAAAATCTACGATGAACTGCTTCGTTAGGCTCTTCATCCTTTGGGCTGCTCCAAACACATCTTACCATTTTATTAGATCCTGCATCTAATCTTTTATTATATGTTTAGTTTACTTTTCTAATTCCGTTGGCTACTTATTTACCCAAATCAGCATAAGCTTGCCCAGCCTCACCTAACTGTTGTGAGGCCGTCAGTTCCAGACTGAAAGGGAATACTATTGGTATGGCCCTTTCTTCTATGTTTGCTTATTAATTTAGTGTAAGTTTTAAAATAAGCCCTTTTTGTTATGTCTAATTGTAAAATATGTTCTAATCATACTTGCAACTATTACTTCTATTCTATTCTATTGCGAGTGTCTTTTTTCTATTCTAGTCTGTCTTCTTTTATTATGATATCGAATTCTCTTTAGTTCTCTTATATTATATGACAAATCTTGGTTTGGGACTACGTCCGACCGTCACAAATTGTCTTCTCATAATAACTTCATTGCTTTTATTCTACTATCTACACAGCAAATGTGGATCTAGGCACATTTTTGTTTATTGTTTCTAGTTTTGTCAAATAATTAACTTGATTTTTTCTTTAATTTCTTTAACTCTTAACTTTGTTTTCTTTTATTCTAGGAAGTAGTTCTATTCTATTTGGTTGGTTATAAAAACTATGCTAAAAATCCATTTCCATATTTTAAATATTAAATGATGCTATAAATAATAACTCGTAATTGCGAGATATTTCTTTTTATTGATTCTTTAATTGTTGGGTAATGCAAAATACAGAAATGTTTCTATTTACATAATTCCCTTTTTCTTTCTTTATTCTTGGAATTACATTTATCATTATCTTTTAAGTATTAAACTATGGAAATGTATTCTCTTTTGTAAACTAACCGATTAATCTATGTCTAACTTCCAAATCAAGTTATTGGATTTCCCTCTTTTTAATTTATTCTCTCGTTTTAGCATAATTTATGGTAAATTTCTTGCTTTTAGGCTTAAGCCTTTCTCTATAACTGTTAAGCCTAATATTATTCATATTTAATTGGATTTCTTTCTTTCTTTCTTTTCCATATAAATAATAATTAAATATAAGCTTTTTTAATAAAATTTACAGTTTTCAACATAACTAATTATTGAAAATAAATGCTGAATTAAATATTTAATGGGAGTCTAATGATAATATATCATAAACGTAAAAGATATATAATTTAAATCCACTCACAAGTCGTCCTTAGCTTTGCTCCATGGTCTTAGCTCTGCTCCATGGCCTTCCTGGATCCCCTTCTAAGGTGTTTAATATTTTTATTAAAAAGATCTTCTCCTTAGAAATATTTTCTATTTAGGGTTCGGCCTCAGACAATGAACCCAATTGAAGGAAAATCTAATTGTGAGAAAGTAGCTAGGCCTGAGGTTCTATCTATAGTGTAGCTCATGGATCTCGGACTGTCAGAATTTTGGATTGAATCTGTAGCCGCCATGCACAGGGTCATTTGGAGCCATCAAATCCATCAATGTATGGCTTCGATTGAATAAAAAAATCAAATCTATTCGGTTCGGCATGTCCCTGGACGATTTAACGTCTAGGGGCAAACGCGGGTCGACGTATAGGTCGACCTGTGGAATTGTGGGTTGGTCTATAGGTCGACCCATATATGTGTGTGTGTGTGTATATATATATATAATATACATGTATTCTACTTTCTTGTTCTTTTTGTAACTTCGTCGTACTAACTCGGATTTCGACAAGTTATATATAAACATTGATAAGAAAATCGCCATGGACACACTGGTATAAGTTTCGCAGCCATATTCTAACAATTCCAAAAATGTTTATTTCCAGTGTTCAACGTTATTTGATTATTAATTATCTAGAATTGTGGGGTGTTACAAAAAAGTTCATAAACTATGTTTAAAATGATTTACAAAGTGTCAAATTATTAAAATGATTTACAAAGTGTCAAATTATTTTACAAAGTATAGGATTTTTAAAACATTTTAAAAGTATATGTTAATTTTGAAAACAAGTGTCCATTTATCGCTTGCAACGCTTCACAAACGGACACATATGCTTATACGCTATATAAAAGGGAGTTCAAATTAATTTTTTGGCAGTTATTATTTTATTTTCTTCCCTCCTCTTACTTTTTTAGTGGTTTTTAATTTATTTTCTTCCCTCCTCCTACTCTCTTGAAAATTACGTTAAAAATATACCAAATTCTTTTCAGTTCAAACTTCATTGTATTGACTCACTACTACTTTCTTATAGTTTTGGAATTATCTCTCTCTCAAATCAATAATCAAAGTACTGTCCACGATGCTATAGGGTCCATTGTATCTAATGTTCAAGAAATTGTCTTTGAAAAAACCATCAATCTCTATTTGTATTTGCTTGAGTATGCTTGTAGTCCGTTCAAATCAAGTGGGTGTGCTTGGTTGCTAGGAAATTTAAGTGATTGTGTTTTTATCCAGTCCAAATCAAGTGGATGTACCCTAAGCCTGAAAATCCAGAAAGGTGTGTCTCGTAGCCTCGTAATCAAGATTATAGCTGGATTTGCCTTCTGCCCGTTTAAATATTGGCATTTGAAAAGAAATCTCTACGAGCAATTACACGGGACTGGACATAGAAGAAATCCAAACCAGTATAAAATCTCTAGTGTTCTCTCTCTAATTCTTTACTTGGCTTTTATTTTTCTCTATGACTGCATTTTTTACCGTTTAATTGTATAATTTTGTGTTGTTAATTTGAGTTATAATATTTAACTTGAAAGAAATTCAAAAAGATTTACAAAAATTAGAAAATAATATCCACCACCCTTTAGTGTTTAATTAGCCTTAAGATTCAAAATTCCACAACTCACATATGGTATCAGAGCACTAGATTTTCAAAAACTCGTAGTTTGACTTTCTAAAAGTTTAAATGACTAGTAATATTTTTAACACTTTCGTTGAAAAACAATTTCGTGAAACCTACATGTTATTAGAAATTAATTGTTCTGAAAAGTCATTTGATATTTTGGAAATTTATAATTTTGAATTGTAGGAACAAGTTTGTTATATGGCTAATTGTAAACCGACACTTAAAGTTCAAATATCACGAATTAAGAAGGATAAATAGATTATGGATAGGGGATGCTTAAGACTTATGACTGGAAATCCAGAAATCTTGAAGGATATTATTCACAAAGATTGTGGATTAATTAACTTCGAATATAACTCAAAAGGATATGTTATTGAAATCGACAATGTCAATAACTCTGAAACTTCTACTATTTTTAATGTTTTGCTAATTTGGAATATGGAACATAATCTGCTTTGTATTAGTCAGTTATGTGATAAGAGTTTTAAAATTGAATATGAGAAAGATAATTGCCACATCGAAGATAATGAATCAAACATTATTTTTGTAGTCATTAGAAACGTAGCATTTACATTTTAAGTGTGAAAGTGTTTAATGACAATCTGTGTCTTTTGGTTGAATCTAGTGGCCTCTGGATCTGGCACAAAATATTTAGTCATTTGAATTTTAAAAACCTTTCTAAAGTTGATAGATATGAACTTGTTAGGGGTCTATCGAAAATGATTTTTAATGTCAACAATTTATGTGATACTTGTCAATTAGAAAAACTTTGTAAAAGTTATTTTAAATCAAAAAAATAATATGATTTTCACTTTTCAATCTCTTGAACTTCTTTATTTGGACCTTTTCGATTTATCGCAAATACAATCGATAAATCTATCTAAAAATCCAACACATCATGCCAGAACCAAACATATAGATATAAGACATTTGATGTACATGTAAAACGTTTATTTTGCTCCCATATTTAATCTTCCTTTATTAAAATAAATGTGCACATTAGGATATTTTACATGTTTAGATCAAAATCTAAATTGTTTTCAAATCATCGTTCATTCATATTCATTTGGGGGCAAAATGGTAATTTTGTGTATGAATTAATTTTGAGAAAATTTATTTGCATATTTTTATTTTTGTGTGTAGGAAATTGAATGCAAATTGGATCGAGCTTCATAGATGTATGCATGCACATATCGAAAGCAAATAAAGAAAGGAAATAAAAGAATTCATGCAATATGAAGGTGCCCACATGCCCACTAACTAATTGACCGTAATTCAAAGCACATGCACATATTAATGAAGACTTTAAAGCATGTTGGTGGAGATTAATTAATTTCCTAATGATTACTTGGAGGTTATACAATCTCAGTGACATTTTTGATAATCTCCTAAAAATGGAATTAGGGTTTAAACATGTATAAATACCCCTTAGTTTCATATAATTGGCTCTTCTCTTTTTTATGCATGTTGTAACCACAAAATCAATGAATGTATGCTCTTTTCTCTAGTGCTATTTTAATTCATGCTTTTTAAGTTAGTTTATGTCTATATTTACTTCACGTTAATAGTATAGATTTAATTCATGCAGTTAGTTTAGGTTTATTTTATGCAAGTAGTTAGTTCTCTTTTCTTTTAAGTAGATCTCATTTTCCTTGATTTTTATGCTTAAATCATTTTGTGTTGATATGAATTCAAATATAAGAAGATAAACCCCTTTAGTTAGAGATAATGAAGCTCTTATGAATCAGACCAAATCAACATAACATGGTTGCATTTATGATCTCTCTTTTGTGCTTAATGGAAATTATGAATGTGATAGTTTATGATTCTTTTTTAGTGAATTTGATAGTCTATGTTGACATCTCAAATATGATATGCTTAACGCAATATAAACATAAGCTATGTGATCATTTGCCTAAGTGATTTTGATGATGAATGTCAAACTAGATCAAAATTTGATGATCTATATTACTACTTCATAGTATTTAGACCATGCTTAAAATATATTTTATTTTTAATTTCATGTCATCTTCATAAGAACTGATAATTGGGTTTGAATGGTGTGTTAGAGTTTGATGGTTTAAGTTGTGCTAACTAATAATACAAATAAAACATACTTATGATAAACATATCAATCATTTCTACTTAAAATTTAAATGAAAGATTATATGAATTTTGTGTTGATTTATATGAATGAATGGGAGTGGATCGAAATTGCTCTTTAATCTCATAGTTTTATTCACTTCTTCTCTAGTTTATTTTCTCTAATTTTCTTAGTTTAAAACAATTTCAAAACTTTAAGCGAATTTGATTGAGTAATATTAGAATTTAATTGTTTTCCTATGGATCGATCCGTACTCACATACGTATTACGATTGTACATCGTGCGCTTGCGGTTTTATAACGATATATTTTTGACGCTTTTCTAATCCATAGAATTTTCCATCGTTAAACAAGTTTTTGGACCATTGTCGGAGGAAGCAATTTAATTTTACTTTACTCTTCGAATTATTTTTATTTCATTTTATTTTGTATTATTAAAAAAAATCTACATTGCATCTGAAGCATTTGAGGCATTTTCTTTGTTCTTTGCTCACTTGTTACACTTGTGATTTTCCTTTTCTTTTCATTAAAAAGAACACAAACATTTTGATGCATTTCTATGCATTTCTTTCTCACTATTTTCATCTTTGCATTTAATACAACAAACCAGAAGCATTTGTAAAATTTTGTTGCATTCTCTAATGCACTATTTTGGTACATTCTGCAAAGACAATTTGCTGTTCCATTTTGATAAAATTTTGTCCACAATTCTATTCTTTGTTTACATTCGCTGTTTACATTTTTCTTCTCTGTTTACAACATCCACATGTTACATAGTTCTTAGTTGCACTTGTTCCCTACATATTTTTGTTTTCATTTGCAATCAACACATCAAAACAGCAACACAGCAACAAATCCAGAACCAAACAATAACTTCATCATCCACAGCCTTCATCTCGATTGCCTCAACAACAACCGGGAAACTCCAACTTCACCCCACCAGAAACAGTACCTGAACCACCACCTGCATTTACTACAACCTGCCTTCAAATAATAAAGCTGCACAACTTCTGCCAGCAACCCTCCTCACTATCAAAACTGCACTTCTTACCACCACTCCTGCTACAACTCCCATTGCCAATAAATCCTCTTTCATCACCTGCTTCTACAACTGCACCTGATAGCCGACTTCGGCACTGCAACAACCACTTCAACTAAGCTCGAAAACATACCAGGCTACTACCACAATCATCAACTACATCTAGTTCAACAACATCCAAAAACAATCTACTAATTCACATCCTCCTCGCTCTAACCACACTATTTTTTAGAACCAAAAAAACATCGGCCATCAATTCCTCAATAACCTGAACTCCTGCACACCACTCCCTCTTCCTACACCACTCCTAGCACACGGCAATTCGAACCTTGCTGCAATCTAAACTATCACCCAAACCACTACCCTATGCGCAAACCAAACACCAAACTACCATACAAGCATGGCCATCACCCTGTTGCTCCGTCTCAAACTGCAAATTCCCCAACTTCGAAACCACACTTTAATTGCACTGCCTCAACCCTTTCTCAAACTACATCATCCATAGCAACAATGATCACTACATCACCTAATTGCTTACCAAAACTACAAACCAATTCCTTAAACCTGAACCTAAATGCACTGTCAACCACTGCATCACTCCATCCCAATGACCTACCAGAACGCCCCAGAAGCAACCCCAAATCTAGCATCCAAAATCAGCAACTGCGACTCCAAAATCAAGTAATCGCCCGCATCAAGCTGGACCAAATCGTGAGTAAAACCCGAACCACTACCCAAAATCCCACGTCCATCCTAACCTAAATTTGCGGTCGCCTAAACCTAATCACCAAACCTGAACAAGTTTTTGGAATTTGGGATTTTGCTTTGGAATTTTGATTTTAGAATTTTTGCTGGATCTGTTGATTTTGGAATTGTGAAAAGAGAATTTTAATTTGTTTTATTTACGTTTGTTGGTAACTGAAAGTGAGAATCAAAGTTATCTGATCATATAAAATTGTTGAGATTTATTAATAGGCCTTGGTTTGTAATGGGACGAATTTAGTTTTATTTTGTTTGTTTCGCCTTTCTTTCTTCAATTTAATTTTACTTTTCTTTTACTCTGAACAAGAGATAAAACATATTCTTTTCAACTCTTTTACAGTTTGCGAATAGCAGAAAAACCAGAAGAGAAGAACTGCTTGTTTAAAAAGAATGCTACTTTGCTTGCTAATTTGCATTAAAAAAATCACTGCTAAAAATTTAGCTAATAATTCTACACGCTCTGGTGTCGTGCTCTTATCACTTATTCTCCTTTGCATTGTTGGTTGCTTGTATTTTTTAAAAAACAAAAACAAAATAAAATTTCATTTGTAGTTACATTGTTAATACACGTATAATTTTTTGTTTTGCATTCATTTAATCTATTTTCTTTTCTAAGGACGCTTCCTAACTTCACATAAGGTGGGGATTTCATCACCCCTTTCTCTGCCGACAAATTGCATATCATCATAAAATTTGACTAAATATAACGATTAGACGTTGGACTTAAGGTTGTCGTAGGCTCATCTAGGCCTTAATTGTATCTTGACAAATTATATTTTTTTAACAACTTATTTCTTGGTGTCTAGGCTATGGCAAAACAATAATCATTTATAAATATTACGATGATTTGTAAATATTATAGTGATTGTTAAACCTTCGGCTGCATTGCTACGGTGATTTGTGGTGCATCGATAACCTCTGTCTGTTATGTGGCTAAAAACTATTTTGTTGGATTAAGTAAATGTGTAATTATACAATTTTGGGTTAGAAACCACTAAGTATAGAAAAAATTAAGTTCTTGCATTCATTTAGTTGCATTAGTTCATGCATGTATAAAATAAATTCAAAAGTAAAAAAAAATCACATTTTCTTTAACTTAGTTTTCGAACAAATATTTTCCTTCGAAAAAAATCAAACAAAATTAAAAAAATCAAAATAAGCATTTTACTTAATTTAGTTTTAAAAAAGCAAAAATCCAAAAGAAAAAATCTTTTCAAAAACAAAAAATGAAAACATTTTTTTAAAAAAGAATATTTTTTCAAAAAACAAAACAAATTAAATCTCCTTTTCTAAATATAAGTTATGTTTGGTAAATATTTTTCCTTTATAAAAAACAAAAGAATTTTTTCTCACTTCATTTCATTCTTTTAGCATTGATTCTCACATTTTTCTCTCCTTGATCTTTTCACTTGTGCATAAGTGTCTGGACTCGTGACACAACGACAAATCGTTTAACTCGAATGAACGATCCTCCAACGATGGATAATGAAAATGCCCCCTAAATCCTATGGACTTGTATCACATTACCAGCCCCAATGGGCAATCACTTCGAAATTCATTCAAATCATATTGCTAAAGTCTCGAAATTTGGCAATTTTGAACACGATGACCCATATATATTCTTAATGAAATTCGTACAAGTATGTACAACCATTAAACTCCAACAATTATATAATGATGGAATTAAACTTCGGTTAATTCAATTCGCTCATATCAAATATGCTGAAAAATTGTTGTATAGCTTATCTTCGAACTCAATCAAAACCTGCTATGAATTCATTAAAGTTTTCTTATAAAAGTTCTACCCTTGGAAAAAATGACCAAAATCCGAAACGAACTTGTAAAATTTCATCAATTCATGGGTGAACCTTTCGGAAAATACTTTGAAAGATTTAAAGAGCTTTTGATAAAATATCTATACCATAATTTTGAAAAATGGACTCTTTGCTAAATCTTATATGATGGACATGAAAATAGTTCACGAATCATGCTTGAATCGATGTGCCAAGACAATTTTCTCGCCCAACGTCACGACGATGCTTGGTAATTCCTTGAGAACTTTCAAACGACTAAATTTCAATTATTCCCGATTGAGTGCACACTTAATAAGATCATTGTTGGCTTTGGAAGCGAAAATCAATGTAATGATCAGTAAATTTTACAACATTTTCTCATATAATCGAATGAACCATGCTTCCTAACCATTGTGTTATAAATATAAAAAATCTAAATCACATTGTCGATTCTTATTGGGTAGAATAACTCAATGCTTTTAACAAGGTTAAGAATGACCCATTTTCTCCAACCTACAATCCTGATCGGAGAAATCATCCTAACTTTGCATGGAACTAAAATAACTCTAACATGAATTCGCTTCGACCCAATTTTCAAGCATTTCCAATTAATGCTTTGAATCCTTCTTTTAAGCCCAACCCCTTTCAACAAAATTTTGCGCCTCCTCAAAATCGACCGTCAAAATCTTTTGCTCCCCAATATGATAAACGATTGACTTCACTTGAGAAAAGTCTTGAAACTTTGGCTAAAGCGACCACTCAAAACCTTCAATCAAATAGTAATTTGCAAAATTTATTAACCTCGTACATGCAGAATACGAGTCAATCAATATTGCTAAACTTGAAATGAAAATGAGTCAATTAGCCACTTTGATGAGTGAACGTGAACGAGGCACGTTCCCATGTCAGCCAGTTTTGAACCCTATAAATCAAACACGAACTCGAATCAAGCATATGTTGTTCAAGATAGCAATGTGAACCAAATGAATGCTATTATGACTTTGCATTTCGGTAAACTAATCAATAACTAAGTTATCAATCCAAATGATTTACCGAAAGCTCCTCTTGACATTTCGAAAATAAGCGATTTCAAACAAAACATCGTGTCAAATATCAAATCAAATTCTAATCCAAATTCTTATTCTTCTTAAATAGACTGAACTATTGAGTATCGAACTCCATTTTCACATTGACTTAAGAAACATTCCAATCAATTGGAAAAGATGTTGGAAATTTTCAAACAATTCAAAGTGGACATCCAACTTCTTGATATCGTTCAACATGTCTCAACTTACGTTAAGTTTCTAAAGAACTTATGTACTCAACTATGACACACTCATGTACCTAAGGAGGTTTTCTTAGCTGCCAGTCTTACTAAAGTCTTATCTCAATCAATTCCCATAAAATACAAAGATCTTGGATGTTCGATGATATGATTCATGATAGGAGACAGGTCGATTAATAAGTGCTTGGTAAACTTAGGCGTGAGTGTCAATTTGATTCTTTATTCAGTCTACAAATAACTTGGCTTAGGTGAACTGAGACCGACGTAAATAACTCTTCAATTTGCTAATTGTTCGATAAAGAAACTCGTTTCAATAATTGAGGATGTGCTCGATAAAATTGGTCCCTTCATATTCCCCGTTGAATTCATCATCATTGAGACACAACCATTGAACAATCCGATGAGTTAAATTCCATTGATTCTAGGACAACCTTTCTTAGCCACTTCAAATGCCCTAATCAATTATCATAATGGTTCGATGAAAATTTCTTTTGGTAACATGACTCTGGATCTTAACATCTTCAATCTCGAAAATCAATCTAATGAACCACTTGACAAAATGTTGGAAGTTATCTCCATTCAAAAAAATTTGACAACGAAATAGTTGATCTTAATAATGGAAGAGAGATCGAATATGAACCATTATTTCAATATGAACCAAACGAGATCGAAAATGCCCTTTAGTTTGAACCTCTCATTGTTGTGTCAGAACATCAACCAAATTCTTTGATTGAGAAACCCCATAGGTTGGAATGCAAAGCTCTTCCTGATCACCTTAAGTACGCATATCTAGGTGAAATTGAAACTTTTATTGTCATAATCTCCCTAAATCTTTCTCTTGATCAACAAATCTCCCGTCTTTCAATTCTGTCGAAAAAATGAGGCAATTAGAAGGTCGATTACCGATATTAAGGGAATTAGTCCCACTCTTGTACAACATCACATATACTTAGTTGACGAAGCTAAGCATATTCAGTGACGTGCAATGAAGGCTTAACCTAAAAATGAAGGATGCGATATGAGATGAAATTCTTAAACTCCTCGATAACATAATTATATATCCCATCTTTGATAATTCGTGGGTTAGCCCAATTCATGTCCTGCCTAAAAAGTCTAGACTTACGTTATCACGAACGAAGCTAATGAACTCATTCTAAATCGTACTTCAATGATTTGGCATGTTTGCATTGATTATCAAAAATTAAATGCTGCAACACGTAAAGATCACTTCCCTCTTTCCTTCATCGACCAAATGAATGAATGATTAGCCAGCCACAAATTATATTGCTTTCTTGATGGTTATTCCGGTTATAACCAAATTTCGATCGCTTTCAAAGATTAAGAGAAAACGACTTTCACGTGTCCTTTTGGCACCTTTGCGTGTTGACATATGCCATTTGGCCTTTGCAACGCTCCTGCTACTTTCCAAAGATGCACGGTCAACATTTTTCTCGATATGATTGAATGCTTTTTAGAAATATTTATGGATGATTTTTTCCATCTTTGGAAACCCTTTTTCCGAGTGCATACACCGTCTTGAGTTGATTCTGAACCGATGTAGGGACAAATACTCAATGTTAAATTGGGAAAAAAATGCCATTTTATGGTCAAACACGACATTGTCCTTAGTATGAAAAACTCCTTTCCACTTCCATCGACCCATGGTATGCCGATATAGTGAACTATATAGTCACTAAGAAAACTCCTCCATTTTGGTCGAAACAAGATAAATATAAATTTTTTCCCAAGTCAAGTACTTCTATTGGGATGGTCCATACTTGTTTAAGTATTGTTCCAACCAAATCATTCGACATTGCATCCCAGATTGCGAAATTAAAAGTGTTCTTTCATTTTGTCACGACCAAGCTTGTGGTGGTCACTTTGGACTAAAGAAAACAGCGAAAAAAGTGCTTCAATGTGGTTTTTACTGGCCTACACTTTTCAAAGTTGCATTCGAGTGCTGTAAAACTTGTGATCGCTACCAAATGTTAAGAAAAATCTCTTGATGAAACATGATGCCTTTGAATCCCATTCTTACGATCAAAACTATAACGTTTGTTCAGCTCTTTCAGAAATCTGTACATTCTTCTTACTATTGATTACATCTCTAAATGGGTTGAAGCCATTCCATGTATATCAAATGACCACAAAGTTATTGTGAAATTCGTAAAAGAAAACATCTTTTCAAGGTTGGAACACCTCGCAGAATAATAAGCGATAATGGAACCCATTTCATAGCCGATCATTTGAAACTCTAATGAAGAAATACTCGATAACCCACAAGTTATCCACCCCTTATCATCCTCAAACTTATGGTCAAGTTGAAGTTTCAAATCGCCAAATCAAGTAAAATTTGGAGAAAACCGTGAATAATAATCGAATAGATAGGTCATAAAATTGACAGTTGCGATTTGGGGTTATAGAACTATGTGTAAAACTAATCTAGAGACATCTCCTTTTAGGTTAGTATATGGTAAAGCATGTCATTCACCTATCAAACTTGAACATAAAGCATTGTGGGCAGTTAAGAACATAAACTTTGATTTTGAAAAAGCTGGCGAAAAAAAAAATTACCACTCAATGAATTAGAGGAGATTAGAAACGATGCGTATGAAAATGAGAAAATTTACAAAGAAAAAATAAAAGTTTTCAAGACAAGTCAATCATAGTAAAAACATTTTCGCCAAGTAAAAAAGTTCTTTTATACGACTTTCGACTTCATTTGTTATCTGGGAAATAAAAATCAAGGTGTACGTGGTATGTACTATTTTTCCATATGGTGCCATAGAAACAGAAAATCCTAGGATGGATCGATTTTTAAAGTTAATGGTCATCGTTTAAAACCTTACTTGAAGTTGGCGAGTGATCGAGAGGAGGAGCTTATGATTCTTCATGAGCCACACCATGTCTAGTAAGAAATTTTAACCCTCTTGTAAATATGTACACATTTTTCTCCGTTACACTCAGTATATCATGCGTTGATTGTGGGGACACAGTCAAGATCAAGTGTGGGGGGTCTCATGTTTATTTTGATTTTCAAGGTTTATTTTTTGTAGTTTCTTCCCAATATAATCCAAAAAAAAAATTTGATTTTTCTTTAGCATATGGATTTACTTTTGAAACACGATAGAATAAGTATACATTTTTGGTTATTGAATTGAAGTTTTTTAAAATTTACTTGTCTTAACAAAACTAAAAATAAAATTTTGACAGCAACTAACTATAGTGTACTAGTATATAGGAAAGTTCATAGGTGATAATTATGAAGTATATACTAATTGTAATCTTTGTTTAAAAGAGTGGTCGATTTAAAGTAAAGGCGATAACATTTTTGGTCTTCTAAGTTAAGTGGTGCTAAGCTGATTTTGATAACTCTCTCTTTTCAAACAAAATATTTCATAAAAATAAGAAACACCTAGAGTCACGTGTTCACACGTAAGTGTGTACACTTACCACGCTCTGTACCCTTCTCATGTAAGCCCGAAAGGCAGTGCATAATAGATATATCTGGCCTCAGTTTATTTGAGTTAGGTGTATGTAAATAAAATAAAAATAAAAATAATAAAAACCTAGAGTCATATGTTCATATGCAAGTGTGTATACTCACCATGCTCTATACTCCTCACGTAAGTCCAAAAAGCAGTGTATGATCGGTATATCTGGCCTCTGTTTATCTGAGGTAGGTGTGTAAATAATAATGTTAATATTTTCTCAAAATAAAGAGAGAGCAAGTAATTGAAACCCAAGCACTGTCTTCACTTATTTAATTTGACTTATTATTCAAAAGAAATAAAAATACCACTTTGCAAAACTTTAATAATCAACTAAAGGATTCATTTCATAGTTGCATTATGTTATCAACCGAAACAACTAGCCAAACTAGAGTCTAATTGTAATGATAACATAATTTTTGTTGGAAGTTTTGATGAGCAAAAAGACTTAATTTATCGATAATAACCAAAACTTATATTTAACTTACTCGTGTCAATTTAAAAATAAAATTTTCATTTGTAAATATTTTCGAACACTTGCATTAAGTAGTCGATTAGAATTTGCATACCGCATTTGGATTTTGTGGGTAGTATCCACTAAAAACCCTCACGAGACAACACTCATCCTACTAGGGACACCTAGAGTCTTAATGACTTGTTGTACACGCCTAATGAAATCGTATTTCCTATGAAATGGATTTATTTTAGTTTTAGTTTATTCGAGGATGCATAAAAAGATAATTGTATGGATATATGATGTGCATGTAAATGGGTATATTTTTACTCCCATATTTAATCTTCCTTAATTGAAATAAATGATCATATTATGGTATTTTACATGTTTAAATCAAAATCAAATTTTTTTCTAAATCATAATTCGTTCATCTTCATTTGAGGGAAAAATGGTAACTTGTGCATGAATTAATTTTGAGATAATTTATTTGCACGTTTTTATTTTTATTTGTATGAAATTGAGTGCAAACTGGATGGAGCTTCATAGATGTATGCACGCACATATGTTGAAAGCAAATGAAGAAGGAAATAAAAGAATTCATGCAACATGGAGGAGCCCACATGCCCATTAACGAATAGACAATTAAAAGCACATGCACATGTCAATGTAGACTTAAAGGCATGTTAGTGCGAATTAATTAATTCTCTAATGATTAACTAGAGGCTACACAATTTCAAGGTCATCTTTGATAGTCCCCTAAAAGTGGAGTTAGGGTTTTAAACATGTTTAAATACCCATTGTGTTTTATGTAATCGGCTCTTCTCTTTTTTATGCATGTTGTAACCACAAAATCAATGATAAATAAAATGTCTTTTTAATGGATTCTTAACCTTCTACTTATTTTCTTTTATTTGAATGATATTTTCTCTTATGCTATTTTATTTCATGCACTTTTATGTTAGTTTTAATCTCTTTTTATTTCACGTTAATAGTATAAATTTAATTCATGCAATTAGTTTAGATTTACTTTATGCAAGTAGTTAGTTCTCTTTTCTTTTATTTAGCTCTCATTTTCCTTGCTTTTTATGTTTAAATCATTTTGTGTTGATATGAATTCAAATATGAGAAGCTAAACTGCTTAAATTTAGGGCTAACGAATCTCTCATGAATCATACTGCATCAATATAACATGGTTGCATTTATGATCTCGCTTTTGTGCTTAATGGAAATTATGAATGATGATAGTTTATGTTCCTTTTTAGTGAATTTGGTAGTCTATGTTGACATCTCAAATAGGCTATGTGTCACGACCCGAATTCAGCATTCGAAAATCGACACCCGTACTTCACTTGTACTCGAATGTCGCAGATTCAACCGTTGAAATCCGATTCGCGCCGGAGCTTATAACACATTAAGTACAACAACACCGCGGAAGAAAATGAATAATATCATTGATATGGAATATTTTATACAACGCATTGATACAATTGATATCAATATCAAAGATACTCAACAACGAACAAGATAACACCGGCAGCGGGAAAATATATTCAACAGAATTTCCAAGTAAGAAAGCGAGGATTCAATAGAATGAATCTCCATTGCAAAAGCTCCAAGGACTCTAATCCAAAAGCTCGAACCACCATCACCACGTCGTATTAAGCAGGGTCAGTCTGGAATGTGATTGCCAAAATCCAAAGGGTGGATGCCATCGAATCTATACCTACTATTTGATTATCTGAAAATCCCAACTCTAAACTTCCCGTGTGGAAAATTGTGGGCACCCAGAGTTTAGGAAGGGAACAATAAACTCCAGGTCAGTCATGAGACTGGTGTGAGCAAACAAAAACAGTTTATTTAAAAAAAACGAAAAGAATTTAAAAAGAAATCCACAATGCTTTTTGAAAAATGAAACTATCGTAAGGCCTCCCCACACATACACAATGCAAGCGCACAGTTGGAGGAGTTTTCTCCTTATGATAGTCAAACATGCTTGATACGCGAAATCCTTTTGATATTATTATTAGTACATACTGAAGAAAACATTTACAAGTATAATATTGATCTTAGCAAGCATACATACCATTATAGTATGCCTACTATAGCTACCATGTTAAATGACAGGTTCTACAACCAAAACCGTACAAGACGCGCATTGGTGATTGGATTTCCAACAAATGGTCAGGCAAAGGAACTTCATGGGCCACATGGGTACGCCTCTGGAGGGATGCCTCGAGAACCTAGCCGGATCTCTGCCAACATAAGGTTGGTTACCTCTGTAACTAGGTAACTACTACTCGAGCATGCCATCCCCGGTCGTTACCGACCTTTATCCGAGACCTCTCAACCATAAAGAAACAACCACAAAGTAATAAATTTACAGTAACCACATGAGTTAAGTATCTATGCTCCATACCATGATACCACCCTTTTTTAGAAGGAAATGGACATACCATAAAGGGCGCGACCCTCATAACCTTGCCGCATCTTTCTTGTTTTGACCATTTCCAGGTTGTGAGTTCCGACGAGGTCTCGTCCACAAAGCTACGCTTTACACAAAAATCATTCTTTGATCAACAAATGATCAGCAACACTCAGCAGCACTCAGCATGCCACACTACCAAATTGGGAATGTATCACTAGTAACCATCAACTACATAACCTCTGAGCTCACGCGTCTTAAAGAATGGTGTTAAGCTAAGAGAATAAATTCTCCGCCATCAAACAAAAATGTATTTGATAGAAACTAGCTTTACATTTCAAAGTGTAATGTCAGACACACATCCATAAGAGTCTGTTCCGGGTTCGAACAGAACCGAAGGCACTTCACAAAGAAGCCCTTGCAATCCGGATATTCACAATCCCGATCGGACTCCCCATCACATATGGAGATCTCTATATCGTAGCTACTCAGTGCAGAGTCATTCGACGGGTAATCCTTTCGTTCTCGAAAATACCCGGTCTTCACCACCGGACTTCAAATGCTATCAATTACGTCGTTTCATTATTCGAAATGGGTTATATGACAAAAGGTCCTCTCCCGGCTAAACCACATATTGAGCGCAATATTTAAAAACATATGGATATAGTGGGATCTTAGTTAAGTCACAACTTAAAGCCCAAGACCTTTCTTCAATTGGTTTAAACAAATTACCATTTTCAAATCTTTAAAAAAAAATATTTACTTCACAAAGTTCACCAATCTTTCACAAAGATTCATTTATAGTTTCCTAAACTATTTATAATTCAAATCTTTATACAAAAGCTACACCTTTAAGATCCTCTTTATTTTGGAAACAAAATTCACCACTATTTAACAAAGATTCATTCATAGCCTTTCAAACAATTTCCCTTTCAAATTGGATTAACACATCCAATCTTTAAATCAAAGACTCAATTCACAGTTTTCAAAACCATTTCCATTTCAAATTTGAATTTTTTTCACAAAAACTGGAAATCCTTTCTTTATTTGGAAGCTATTATCATTTGGAAGCTATTATCATTCGATTCGGAAAAATCTGATTAAATATACACAAGTTATATCCTTTAAAGTATAAACTTGGTTTAAATTTAAATTCCTAAAATATTACTTTTTAAAATGTGGAAACTAGCCACAAGGGCCTTTTCAGCAAGTGGAATTAGTTTCTAGGACACACAACAGAAATAATTACTTTCAAGGACAAAACGCCAAATAATTAGTTTCTAGGGCCTAAAAACCTATGAAATTATGTCCTTGAAAGTAATTAGACTGCTGACTTTGTCCTTGAAAGTAATTATTCTGCTGACTTTTGCTTTGAAAGTAATTTCTTTGAATGTATGTCCTAGAAACTAATTGGACTGCAAAGTTTGTCCTTCTGGTGAAATGCCCCTTTTAAAATACTCTAAAGATGGTTTTAAAATCCATATACATATTATATAACTTGTTTAAACCTTTCAAACAAAATTTCCAAAAAAATTTCAAATAATATTTTCAAACTAAACTTTAATTTCAAAACTTCCCTTTCAAAAGCTTTCCGTATCCAATTCCATTTCCAAAACCATTTGAATTCAAAATTCAACTTTCAAACAAAATAATTAAAATATCTGTGACTTAACCGATTTCCTCCTGAAATCAATATTTGTGTATGTATAGTGTAGTCCATGGGTTTTACACAATAGTGCAAATTCATCAATCATCATAGATTCAAGCATATCAAAATTGATAAGCGGTATAATCCTATAACGCTTATCTTCATTCACAGATTCACAGATAATAATATAAATTCATTACAGATAAATAAATTACATTCACCAAAGCTCAAATCAATACAATTCATATCACAAAGCATCACACATTAGGGATATCAAATAATACAAGGCATTCAGTACAATCCAAACATCCATAATTAAGTTCAATTAGTCATTTAATTAATTTAAACCAGATTAATCACTAATCCTGGTTGATTAACATTAATTAATTAAAATTTATTTTAATTAATTATCCCTTAATTAATAAAATAATCAATCTTTAATTATTAATCAATCAATCTTAATTAATAAATCAATCAACCTTTAATAATTAAATAATTACCCTTTAATTATTTAATCATTCTTTAATTAATTATCCTTAATTAATTAACTATCTTTGATTAATCTCATAAATAAATTAATCTTAAGTTAATTACAAAATTGATTAACCCTTACTTACATTAAGTAGTTAAAATTAATCAACCTTTAATCATTAATTAACTAATTAACTTTTAATTAATCAAATTAATTAATTTTTCATTAAGTAATTTAAGTACTTAATACCTTAATTAATCACCTAAAGTAATTATGATTTAATTACTTTCATTAAGAAATCAATCCTTTAATCATTTTCATTAAGTCATAAATTACATAAATTAATTGATTAACCTTAAATTAATCACAAAGATTAATTTTCCTTAATGATTAACCCATAATTATCAATTTATAAATTAATCTTTAATTACCGAAGGCCTTAATTTACTTAAGATAAACCACTTATCTTAATCACTTGTTTTAATCACATCATTAAATTCCATTTGAAACATTTAACAACAATTTAAATAATTATTTCAATATAATTATTCAAACCCAAAACAATTCTAATATATTTTTAACTTAAAAAAAAGTTTTTGGAAACTTATTTAAAACTTGTTTACAATTTAAATTCGAAAACTTGGATTATTTTCCTTTAAAACTTATTTATTTTTAATATACTTTAAAATTTATCTTAGCTTTGAAATTTTTGATTTTTCTTTGTATTTGAACCCTTTGTTTTACATCTTTATTTACTTTCAATTCTGGGAAAACTTAAAACATCTTTCTTTTAAATTTTGAAAACCTGTACAAAATTTTATTTCAATTTTTACTGACCTGTTATCATTCAAAAATTTACCCGAGTCTTTGTTCGAAATTCCTGAGCTAAACTAAAAAGCACTCGAGCAAACCGCCCCTGCTACGCTACTTCGAGTCGATCGAATGGAACCCACGAGTCGAACTCGAGGCAAAACCTTCTTCTCCCTCCTCCTCATAAACTGATATGATGGTTATATGGTGCACGTGAACGCACGATCGGACCGTCGTCAACCAACTCTGAGACCCTCGGCATATCATCGTCGACTCACCGAACTTCCTCGACCACCCAAATCTGACGAGATTGACCAGAATCAAAATCGAATTGATCAAATCGTTTTATGGAACCAACACCCTCGGTTAAATCGCCTCGCCGACGATAACCCGTCCGTGATCATCCACGGCGACTTGACCAAAACTTCGCCAACTTCCCCTGCTTCAATTCCCCATGGTTCCGTTTAACTAGATCCCACGATGACGATGAACTTCTACCTCAAACTTCGACGAGCTAAAACCCTACAAAAATACCTTACCGTCGCCACAGTCCACTATTAATGCTATCATCATTTTTCTGATGATCCCCCAGCTTACAGCCTCCTACAGCCTTGATCACGCCACCCAATTCGACATTGATCGCCGGAATTTGACAAATTAATATTTTCCTTTCAACTTGATAATTCCTACGATTTTCAAACTTAAAAATCCTAATTTTAATATCAAAATTAGTCGTTTTTCAACTTGAATTCACTCATATAATCAAAGCTTGAAATCCAGATATATAATTTTGGACCAATTTTTATTTTCTACCGTTATTTAACATTTTCCAGAATATTACTAAATATTTTTTCTTAACATTATTTTTAAAATTTAAACTACAATGTTACAAACATTTCCTATTTAGAGATCAAAGCCTAATTTTGATTGTATAAGGAGCGGTTTGAATTTGATTTGGAGGGACTGGAACTTGTATATTCACAGAACGATAATATATCTGTTGATACAGACACGCACAAGCATTTTGCAATTTATATTCATGCATTTATTTTTATAACCAAAATTTTTTCAAATCACCATTCACATCTATTATCACAGACAAATCAAGATTTAAATATATATTGGTTAAAGATTTTGCTCACCTGTTTGATGAAGACAGAGGACAAAAGTATGAAAAAACTAGAAATGATTTACTTTAGTTTGATCTTGCTTTCATGCTTCCAAGCTGTAGTTTTGATTTGCAGCTTGATTTTGAATTCTGAAGCTTGCTTGTTTTGTTTTTTATTTTGATTTTATTCTGATTTTCTTAAGTTTTGTTTCTAGATCTGAGAAATGAGAGTAACCTGGTTTACTCTTCTCTACATACATTTTTTATAATTTAAATTTTAAGGAAAATGTAAGCCACTTGTGAATTCATCTTACACCTGTAATTACTTTATCTATATATTTTACATTTGCCCTACACATGTATTTTATGTCTAAATCCTTTATAAAATTTTATTTGTAAATTATGTTTTAAACCTTATGTTGCTGTATTTACATTTATATAGTTTTTTAACATGATATTTTACAATACATTACCTTTTATCAATTTATGTTTTTATAAACATGTTTTATTCATATATACATTTTTTTAAGAGAAAGCATATACATATCTTATTAAATCTTTTTTTAAGTTTTAACTTAAGTAATCATATTATATTTATAAAAGAAATCTTTTAAAAAAATGACTCTTAAAATCTTAATTATTATTATAATTAGAAAACAACTTATATTAGTTTTAAATATAAAATTTTCAAATCCAATTTATTTATGAAATATTTATCATTGAATTTCAAATCAAAATTTTATTTACAATTCCCAAATCAATATTCTATTTAAAATACATATCTTTATTTATTCTGGAATATTTCAAATTTATTCACAATTAATCCAAAATTTCATATTAATTACCAAATTAATTCTTAATTTAATCCAAAAACCAAATTAGTTACTAAATTAATTTGGTTTAAAAACCGAGATCGTTACATATTCCGCCCTTAAGAAAATTTCGTACCCGAAATTTGCCAAGGAGACAACAAAGAACAGATGAAGGATAGAGAAATATCTTTCCAGATTAAATTGAATATCTATTCCGCATTTGGCTTACCAAATCAGAATATCAACCACAAATTCAAGAATAACTTGTTCAATACTTCACAAGATACTCGGGTCACCAGATCTACGAAGATATACAAGGCATTGTTTATTTCGAAGGGATAACTAACCGTTTGTAGAATATATCTGGACCCAATAGAACAAACAATTAATACTCAATTCAGGTTGGAATATCCAAAGTAGACACCAACTTGTCCCCCTTTGGACTTTGATCCTCACAAGAAATTACAACAAAAATTTCAAACTCTAGTTTTGACCGAAATCATTTTATTGATACCATCCAATTTAACTTTATATTTAATTAACCAATTTATTCTAAATAAATTCCAAATTTATTAAAGTTAAAATGAAAAGCTGAGGGAAACTGGTGAAGGGAATATGAAATAGTAATTTCCTACACAATTCATAGGGCGACCACCACACCAAAGCTTCTTCTGTAGCTGCCACGAAGACATTAAAGAATTTGAAATCGGATGATGAATCAAAAGAGATTGATAGGGAAAATCTGTTCCTTGTTGTTGCAAGGTATTGACCATTTGTAATGGTACTTCCTTGTTCCCTACCTCGTCCTCTTCTTGCTCTCATACTTACTATCAGTGGATAGTAAGAGAATTTACTAAGGCATACAGATGGATATCTTAGGGATATACTCATTCTAGGGCATTTGTAACCCTATCTCTAATGAGTCACCTAATGCGTTATACTTCAAAAGCTAAAGTTCAACCTTCAGCTCTGATACCACTTACCACTTATATTAATCTTAGTTAATATATGTACCATTATAGTATGCCTATGATAGCTACCATGTTAAATGGCAGGTTCTACGACTAAAACCGTACAAGGCGCATATTGGTGATTGGATTTCCAATAAATGGCCACGCAAAGGAACTTCCTGGGCCACATGGGTACGCCTATAGAGGGACGCCTCGAGAACCTAACCGGTTCTCTGCCAACACAAGGCCGGTTTACCTCTGTAACTAGGTAACTACTACTCGAGCATCCCATCCCCCCGTCGTTACTGACCTTTATCCGAGAGCTCTCAACCACAAAGCAACAACCAAAAAGTAATAAATTTACATTAAACACATGGGTTAAGCATCTGGGCTCCATACCATGATACCATCCTTTTCCAGAAGGAAATTGACATACCCTAAAGGGCGCGACCCTCATAACCTTGCCGCATCTTTCCTGTTTCGACCATTTTCGGGTTGTGAGGTCCGACGAGGTCTCGTCCAAAAAGCTACGCTTTACACAAAAGTCATGCTTTGATCAACAAATGGTCAACAACATTCAGCATGCCACACTACCAAATTGGGAATGTATCACTAGTAACCATCAACTACATAACCTCTGAGCTCACGCGTCTTAAAGAATGGTGTTAAGCTAAGAGAATAAATTCTCCGCCATCAAACAAAAATGTATTTGATAGAAACTAGCTTTACATATCAAAGTGTAATGTCAGACACACATCCATAAGAGTCTGTTCCGGGTTCGAACAGAACCGAAGGCACTTCATAAAGAAGCACCTTGCAATCCAGATATTCACAATCCCGATCGGACTCCCCATCACATATGGAGATCTCTATATCATAACTACTCAGTGCAGAGTCATTCGACGGGTAATCCTTTCGTTCTCGAAAATACCCGGTCTTCACCACCGGACTTCAAATGCTATCCATTACGTCGTATCATTATTCGAAATGGGTTATATGACAAAAGTTGAGCGTAGTATGTAAAAACATATGGATATAGTGGGATCTTAGTTAAGTCACAACTTAAAGCCCAAAACCTTTCTTCAAATGGTTTAAACAAATTACCACTTTCAAATCTTTTGAACAAAAAGATTTACTTCACAAAGTTCACCAATCTTTCACAAAGATTCATTCATAGTTTCCAAAACTATTTATAATTCAAATCTTTATACAGAAGATACACCTTTAAGATCCTCTTTGTTTTGGAAACAAAATTCACCAATATTTAACAAAGATTCATTCATAGCCTTTCAAACAATTTCCCTTTCAAATTGGATTAACTCATCCAATCTTTAAATCATATACTCAATTCATAGCTTTCAAAACCATTTCCATTTCAAATTTGAAATCTTTTCACAGAAACTGGAAATCCTTTCTTTATTTGAAAGCTATAATCATTTGAAAACAAACACCTTTCGATTCGAAAAAATCCGATTAAATATACACAAGTTATATCCTTTAAAGTATAAACTTGAGTTAAATTTAAATTCCCAAAATAATACTTTTTAAAATACTCTAAAGATGGTTTTAAAATCCATATACATATTATATAACTTGTATAAATCTTTCAAACCAAATTTCCAAAACAATTTCAAATAATATTTTCAAACTAAACTTTAATTTCAAAACTTCCCTTTCAAAAGCTTTCCATATCCAGTTCCATTTCCAAAACCATTTGAAACCAAAATTCAACTTTCAAACAAAATAATATTGAGATTTCAAAATATCTATGACTTAACCGATTTCCTCGTGAAATCCATATTTGTGTGTGTATAGTGTAGTCTAGGGGTTTTACACAATAATGCAACTTCATCAATCATCACAGATTCAAGCATATCAATAGCGATAAGCGGTATAATCCTGTAATGCTTATCTTCATTCACATATTCATAGATAATAATATAAATTCATCATAGATAAATAAATTACATTAATCACAGCTCAAATCAATACAATTCATATCACAAAGCATCACACATAAGGGATATCAAACAATACAAGGCATTTAGTACAATTCAAACATCCATAATTAAGTTCAATTAGTCGCATGATTAATTTAAACTAGATTAATCACTAATCCTGGTTGATTAACATTAATTACAATTTATTTTAATTAATTATCCTTTAATTAATAAAATAATCAACCTTGAATTATTAATTAATCAATCTTAATTAATAAATCAATCAACCTTTAATCATGAAATAATTACCTTTTAATTATTTAATTATTCTTTAATTAATTATGGTTGATTAATTAAATATCTTTGATTAATCTCATAAATTAATTAATATTAAGTTAATTACAAAATTGATTAACCCTTAATTAAGCTAAGTAATTAAAATTTAATATACCTTTGATCATTAATTGATTAGTTAACCTTTAATTAATCAAATTAATTAATTTTTCATTAAGTAATTTAAGTAATCAATCCCTTAATTAATCACATTAAGTAATTACCATTTAATTGCTTCTATTAAGAAATCAACCCTTTAATCATTTTCATTAAGTCATAAATTACATAAATTAATTGATTAACCTTAAATTAATCATAAAGATTAATTTTCCTTAGTGATTAACCCTTAATTATCAATTTATAAATTAATATTTAATTACCCAAGGCCTTAATTTACTTAAGATAAACCACTTATCTTAATCGCTTATTTTAATCACATCATCAAATTCCATTTGAAACATTTAAGAACATTTTAAATAATTATTTCAATATAATTATCCAAACCCAAAACAATTCTAATATATTTTTAACTTAAAAAAACATGTTTTTGAAAACTAATTAAAAACTTGTTTACAATTTAAATTCGAAAACTTGGATTATTTTCCTTTAAAACTTATTTATTTTTAATATACTTTAAAATTTATTTTAGCTTTGAAAATTTTGATTTTTCTTTGTATTTGAACCTTTAGTTTTACATCTTTATTTACTTTCAAATCTGGTAAAACTTAAAACATCTTTCTTTTAAATTTTGGAAACCTGTACAAAATTTTATTTCCATTTTTACCGACCTTTTATCATTTAAAAATTTACCCGAGTCTTTGTTCGAAATTCCTGAGCTAAACTAAAAAGCACTCGAGCAAACCGCCCTTGCTATGCTACTCCGAGTCGATCGAATGGAACCCACGAGTCGAACTCGAGGCAAAACCTTCTTCTCCCTCCTTCTCATAAACTGATATGATGGTTATATGGTGCACGTGAACACACGATCGGACCGTCGTCGACTAACTCTGAGACCCTCGGCATATAATCGTCGACTCACCGAACTTCCTCGACCACCCAAATCTGACGAGATTGACCAGAATCAAAATCGAATTGATCAAATCCTTTTCTGGAACCAACACCCTCGGTTAAATCGCCTCGCCGACGACAACCCATCCGTGATCATCCACGCCGACTTGACCAAAACTTCACCAACTTCCCTTGCTTCGATTCCCCAAGGTTCAGTTCAACTCGATTCCATGACGACGACGAACTTCTACCTCAAACATCGACGAGCTAAAACCCTACAAAAACACCTTGCCGTCGCCACAGTCCACTATTAATCCTATCATCATTTTTCTGATTGTCCCCTAGCCTACAGCCTCTTGCAGCCTTGATTACGCCACCCTATTCGACATTGATCGTCGGAATTTGACAAATTAGCATTTCCCGTTCAACTCGATAATTCCCATGATTTTCAAACTTAAAAATCCCAATTTTTATATCAAAATTCATCGTTTTTCAACTCGAATTCACTCATATAATCAAAGCTTGAAATCTAGATATATAATTTTTGACCAAATTTTATTTTCTACTGTTATTTAACATTTTCCAGAATATTACTAAATATTTTTGCTTAACATTATTTTTAAATTTAAACTACAATGTTACAAACATTTCCTATTTAGAGATCAAAGCCTAATTTTGATTGTATAAGGAGTAGTTTGAATTTGATTTGGAGGGACTGGAACTTGTATATTAACCGAATTATAATATGTCTGTTGATACAGACATGCACAAGCATTTTGCAATTTATATTCATGCATTTATTTTTATAACCAAAACATTTTCAAATAACCATTCACATCTATTATCACAGACAAATCAAGATTTAAATACATATTGGTTGAAGTGTTTACTCACCTGTTTGATGAAGATAGAGGACAAAAGTCTAGAAAAACTGGAAATGATTTACTTGAGTTTGATCTTGCTTTCAGGATTCCAGGCTGTAGTTTTGGTTTGCAGCTTGATTTTGAATTCTGAAGCTTGCTTGTTTTGATTTTGATTTTGATTTTGATTTTATTTTGATTTTCTTAAGTTTTGTTTCCAGATCTAAGAAATGAGATTAACCTGGTTAACTCTTCTCTACATACATTTTTTTATAATTTAAATTTTAAGAAAAATGTAAGCCACTTGTAAATTCTTCTTACACTTGTAAATTACATGATCTATATATTTTACATTTGTCCTAAACATGTATTTTATGTCTAAATCCTTTATAAAATTTTATTTGTAAATTATGTTTTAAACCTTATGTTACTATATTTACATTTATATAGTTTTTTACATGATATTTTACAATACATTCCTTTTTATCAATTTATGTTTTTATAAACATGTTTTATACATATATACATTTTTTTAAGAGAAAGCATATACATATCTTATTAAATCTTTTTTTTAAGTTTTAACTTAAGTTATCATATTATATTTATAAAAAAAATCTTTTAAAGAAAATGATTCTTAAAATCTTAATTATTATTATAATTAGAAAACAACTTTTATTAGTTTTAAATATAAAATTTTGAAATCCAATTTATTTATGAAATATTTATCATTGAATTTAAAATCAAAATTTTATTTACAATTCCCAAATCAATATTATATTTAAAATACATATCTTTATTTATTCTGGAATTTTTCAAATTTATTCACAGCTAATCCAAAATTTCATATTATTATCAAATTAATTCTTAATTTAATCCAAAAATCAAATTAATTACTAAATTAATTTGGCTTAAAAACCGGGATCGTTACACTATGCTTAAACCAATGTAAACATAAACTATTTGATCATATTCCTAAGTGTTTTTGATAATGAAAGTCAAACTAGAATCAAAGTTTGATGATATATGTTACTAGTTTATAATAAATAGATCATATGCTTAAAATATATTTTATTTTTAATGTCACGTCATTTTCATGAGAATTGATAAGCAGGTTTGAGTGGCGTGTTAGATTTTGATGGTTTAAGTTGTGCTAATTGATAGCACAAATAAACCATGTACTAAAATATAAACGAGAGATTATGGATAAATTTTGTGTTGATTTATATGAATGAATGAAAGTGGATTTGCCTTTAAATTGCTCCTTAATCACATAGTTTTATTCGCTTTTACTTTAGTTTAGTTTCTACAATTTTCTTAGTCTAAAAAGTTTCAAAACTTTGGGCTAATTTGATTTAGTAATATTAGAATTTATTATTTCCACATAGATCGACTGCTACTCGCATACGTACTACGAATGTACGCCATGCGCTTGCGGTTTTATAACGATATATTTTCGACGGCTTTCTAATCGATAGAATTTTCCGTCGTTAAACAACATCTTTTTCTGAGAGATAGCGTAAATGAAAAAGTAATTTCACTCGAATTTGTAAATACTAAAAATCAAATAGGCGATATTTGAATGAAACCATCAACTCAAACATCTTTTATTAAACTTAGAAGAAAGTTGGGAATATGTTCTTTCTCTGTAATATGAATACAACAACATATAAATTTAATGTTTAAAAAGAAAATAAAATGAAAAAAATTTACACATGTATGTAGACATACATTCTGTTGATATGTTGACATATACTATAAAAATTTTGAGAACAGATTTCCCTCTAAAATTCAGATTTCAAAATGAGCCATATAACCACCAAATTTTAATTTCTTTCTCATTTTCTAATCTTCTTCTTTCTGCAAATTCAAAATAAAATAAGACTAACAACTTCCTCAAGTTTCAAATGTCCAAGAGAAGAGACCACTTCGAAACTCCTACTCTAAACCCCTTCCAAACCACCACCATGGACAAAGTCATCAAGATTGAAGATGATTTGAAGCACGTACTTAATATGCTTTCTGTAATAGAGGTTGTTTAACTATGCCTCTTGAAGGAACAAGAGAAGCAAGGGTGCATTCTTTACAATCTCCAGAAGCATTTATTCGAAAAGGGTACTCCTAACCTTATCATTCATAATTCTATGGATAATGAGGAAGAAGAAGAGGAGGAAGGAGAGGAAGAACAGAGTGAAGCTGAAGATGACGATGAAGCCAAATGTGTTGGCGAAGTTTGCTTTGATCGGGATGGAAATCTCATGGAAAAAAGGAAATTTTTGTCTCCGCTATCCCTTTTGCCCATCCATAAGTCTGCCATAATAAAAAGGAAACTACAGATTTAAGTATAGTACTTATTAGTTTGGTTTGTTAGTATTTGATTAAGGTTTGATGCATAAATTTGGATTGAAATTAATTTTTTTTAGTTTGATTATTCATGTTTGGATTAATAGTTTGATATGTATAGGTCTGAAATGAATAAATAAAATCTTATTTTATTTTTTTATATGTCTCCATACCTTATCATTATATTGTACTAAATATGCTGTAATCATTTTAGTATTTAATTATTGATTTTGAATCCATAATTTCCAAGTATTTTCTTTAAGGGGAGGATTTATTTTTTCACCCATTTTTGTTAATGAAAAAAGGGGAGAAAGTATAAAATATGCATATGCATATATTCAGAGGGAGTTATTTAACTCAGGGGAAGTTATATCGTTATATACATGAATATTTAATGGTTGTCATCATCAAAAAGAGGGAGATTATTAATACCTCGGTTATTGATTATGATGATAAAAACCATGATGACAATAATATACATTCATGTAAAACATAAATATTAATGTTTTATCAAGTTACATATATAGTGCAGGACATTATACAGGTATTGAAACGAAGACTTACAATATAAAAGACTCAAGAAATGAACATGAAGACTCATAAGTACAAAGACCAAGATAAAAGTTCTCAAAGCTATAATATAGTATATACAGTCATAGTATATTGTTAAAGTCCCTAATAGAAATTTTTGATCTCTATTTCTTATTTTTCTATCTTTTATATTTTAAACATAATATATTTTCAAAACATATTAAAAATATTCTGTAAAAGTTTTCAAAGATCAAAATGTTTATAAATTATGTTTAAAATAATTTACAAAGTATCAACTATCAAGCTATTTTATAGTATAGAATCTTAAAATAAAAGAAATAAGTTTCAAATTCTACATGCATATGTCAACATATGTATATATGACATGTCGACATACATGCTACCAGATGGTTTTTTAATTTTAAAAGCAGTGTCTATTCTTCGCAATTCTTTGCATACAGATACATCTGTTTATACATTATATAAAAGGGAGTTCAAACAAATTTTTTGGCAGTTATTAATTTATTTTCTTCCCTCCTTTTAATCTCATGAAAACTCCATTAAAAATATACCAAATTCTCTTCAAAATCATATAAAATCAATTCAAAGTTCATTGTATTGATTCGATACTACTTTTTTGCTGTTTTGAAATCATCTTTCTCTTAAATCAAAGATCAAAGTGCTATCTGAGAGGCCATAGGATCCATTGTATCCAAAGTTCAAGAAATTATCTTTGCAAAAACAATTAAACTTTATTTGTATTTGTTTGGGTGATGTAGCCCTTTCAAATCAAGTAGGTGTGCTTAATAGCTTGAAAATCTATGTGGGTGTGCTTGTAGCCCGTCCAAATCAAGTGGGTGTACCTTAAGCCTGAAAATTCAAAAGGGTGTGTCTCATAGCCTCAGAATCAATATTGTAACTGGGTTTGCATTATGCCAATTTATAGATCGGCATTTAAATGAAATCTGTATAAGAAATTATATCGGGCTAGATGTAGGAGAATTCATAACCAATATAAATCTCTGTTGTCATCTCTCTAAAACTTTACTTTGCTTATTTGCTTTTATTTTTATCTATGATTACATCTATGACTGTCTAATAGTATAACTCCATGTTGTTATTATTAGATTTAATATTTAACTTGAAAGAAATTTAAAAAGATTTACAAAACTTAGAAAACACTATTCACACCCTTCTAGTGTTTAATTAACCTTGAGATCCATAATTCTGGAACCAATAGAGATTACGTAATGAATCGCCTTTTATGATGCCAAAAAAATGCTAATCAACATATCTATTTTGAATACCTGGATGTGCTCTCGATTAATTCTATACAAAACTAAACTCTAAATTTTGGTATGGAATCTACGCATAACTCACAGCAAAAAGAGCAATATATATTATGAAAAATATATACTACCGTGTGAAGGCACGATCGATTAATGCACAAAGGCATGATAGACCAATGCTCAAAGGCACGAATATGTATATATATATATATATAAGACATGATATGTACGTCAAACTAACAAAGTTATAGCATGAATAAATAGATCTACATAAATTTTGTACATGTAGAGTAGTGAATGAATACATCAAGCACAATACATAGTTTCATACATGAGTAAAATATCAAATACATATATTTATACATGGAGTAATCATAAATAAATAAGCAATGCCTCTACATCCCAAAAGTCCTGATCTCAACTTGCTCATCTTGAAGTAAATCTGTTACTCAGACTACTCTGATAGGGATAATCGCAAGTTCCAAATAAGAAATAAAAGAGAGAAAACAAGGATCAGACAGAATTCAAGTGCAGGGACTAGCCTTGTAACAACCCTGGGTTTATTGGGTTATTTTAGTAAAATAAATAATGACATTTATCTAAGTAATCTAAATATAAGGAATTCTAATTTATACTCTTTGTGAAATTTATAAATAAATTCTATCTTTTTGGAATATATATACACATACACACATAGAATTTTATTTTATGACGTATATCTTTTCAATACTTATAAAATAGTGTTATCGAATGATTATTTTTTAAATAAACATTTTTAAAGGATTTTATTATTATTATTAATGGGAAATTAATTGTTTTATAATAATAGATCCTAAATTAATAAGAAATGCATAGATTTCGTTAGCCTTGAGTTTGAATATTTTGGCTTTGGAAAGTGTTAGGAAATTAATTACTATCTAATGAAATAGCACTGGGAAATAAATGCTCATCTTAATCAATAAAGATTTCTATCAAAGGAGAAACAAGTAATAGTATTTGTATTTAGACTAAAATGGGCCTAATTAAAAAACCCAAGCCATACTTATATATAAGAAGGCCACCTATTTTATTTTCTTACTTCCTTTATCATGCACGAACTAAGTATTTTAAAGAGCGAAAGCTAGGGTTTGCAAATCTACCTCAATTCAATCTAAAGTTGCAATTTTAAATATAAAGAAATAATAGAAAATCAGATAAAATCAAGGTATTTGAATTAGGCCCTTGTCTTTCATCTTGAACACATTAACTCTGGTTTTAATTCAAGTTTTGAATCCTTTTGTGCTCTTTCTTTTTACTAAGTTATAAGTTATTGAAACTTAAACAAAGCTGAAATGAAGTGTTTAGCAAATCTATTTGTGGATTTAAGGTAAGTAACCCTTACAATTCTTTTTAAACTAGGGTGTATGTCTTTTTTGATGAAATAAGCTAATGTTTCCTATGGATGAATGAATGATCGATGTGTTTGAGTCTCTATCTGTTAGAAACTTTAAAACCAGTACATGTATATTTGATTATATATTTGCTGGAAATCATCGAGTTATGGCATTGTTGCTTGATAATCTATGCATGCATGTTAGTATCATCCATGCTATTAGATCAACTTGAAGTATCAACAATGGAAACCAATCATGCGTCGACCAGAAATTTATTTAGAGCCTCGTTGGCTCTAGGATTTGTCACCATCGATCGACCGGTGGGTGGAGCCTAGAGCAAATTCGGCCACAAGTTATCACCTTTCCAGTTGATATATTGCAATGCGTTTTGTAGTATTTGCGACTATCTAATTGAAAACATGATGTAATAATGGTACTTAGTAAACTAATTTATAAGCTAATGAGTCTTCTTATTGTGAACAACTGCAGCTATGTTTTTTTACACCTTATTTCAGATCAAATTTTCCATTTAGTATAGCAGTATATAAACTTATGTTATTTAGATATATATTCATACTTTATCAAATAAATTATTTCGTGGATTTTAATGAGGTTAGCATATATAAATACGGGTACTTAGTAAACTATTTCATAACCTAGTGAATGCACTTGTTCACAAACACATACACACAGACACACACATAGTACATATTGTTTAGGTCAAGTTTTTAAAACTTAGTGTAGTAATAAATAAACTTCTATTATTGTAAATCTACATTGAGTAACAAATAATATTTATGGATTTAAAAAGAGGTTTTATATTAACATTTGTTAAAGGACTGATTTTATAAACATATATTTATGGATTTGGAAATATTATATATATATGTCTAATGTTTGGAAAACCCTTTCTATATAGATTTATCAAACCATTGCTATAATTATTGCATATGTACCAATATTCCTCCTCTAGAGTTTATTTGAGATTTTAGCAATCAGATACTAGCTAAGATTTCTATATGGATTTGAGATATTGTAGCTTGTGAACATTACAGCTATGTGATAAGAACTACGATTAAATGGCTTGGTAATCACTAGTGGCATGGGATTCCCATGATCACCTTATCGGTTAAGTATACGACCTATTTTATAGAATATTTTAGTAAGTTGAGTTTACTGACTTATAGTAAATATTCAAGTAAACCCGTGTGGTATGGGATGTATAGGCGTTACTCGAATGATTACTATTAGAAGTACGTGTCTCATACCATGTGTTTTACCAAACCGTTTAATTCTCCTTCTCATTCGCTCAAGTAGCGCAAAAACATGTATTTTATATATAAAATAATTTATTTGAGAAAATAAGCTTTTAAAACCATTTTCCTAAATCAATTTTGAAGACGATATTTGAAAATTCCCTTATTATAAAGAATAAATAATTTTACAGCTTAAATAATTTAAAAATATTACATAATAATTATTTTAAATGCCAATTTATTTTAAAAATTATTTCAAAATTTTTGGGAAAATCTATGCTTGAAATCAAAGAAATCATTCAAAACTGTCATTCAAATTCAATTCAAATTTGAATTCAAATTCATCAAAACCTAGCTAGCCTATTGATAGGTATCATAGCCCTCAAAAAAATTTAGAAATATCACAAAACATGAAGTAAAAGTCAAAAGTCAGATGGAAAAAGAACATAAAAACGCTCAAGCAAAATAATACCCAGGTCTGAAATCTTCTCTGGGTTCAACTTTCGGACATAAAACATATGGCCAAACGATTTTTGATTGAACTAAATATTGGTGTGCACAAAGTAGAAAACTTCACCTTTTAAAAAAAAGAATCAATGAATTCCAACTGGAAATGAAAACGTTACACTGTCTCAAACATAGACTCAGTCCATGTTTGCAACAGTTTAAAAAACCAAAAATGCATAGGCCTGAAAACCATCTCGGGCTCAACTGCCAGACATGAAATAGAGAAACAAATTACCTCAAATTGAGCTGAAAATTGGTATAAATATAATAGAAAACTTCAGCTTTCGAACAAAAAAAGAATCATGCAATTTGGATAAAGTATGAGAAAGTTAGGATGTCTCAAAGTTGAACCCAGGCAGTGTTTTCACTGTGAAACTCTGGGCAAAAACACGCTCCGGATCAAAATTCGACACCATATATCTCTAAGCTATACAGGTCGAAATGACCTGCAATTTGATATGGTTATATAGAAAACTTCATCTTTCAAACAAAAAAGAATCACGCAATTTCAGTAAGGAATGAAATAGTTATGCTATCTCAAACATGAACTCGACAAACAATTTCTACAGGCAAAAATCTGCTTTCGAGTTGATTTTTCTACCACTTATTTGAACATCCAAATGATAATATTTTTCAAATAAAATTTGCAGAAATGAAGTTCATCATGCAAGCTAACAAATGCAAGAAATCTGGCAGAATTTCGTTGTTGGAATCAAAAGATATTAGCACGCAAAGTACCAACCAGAGAAGGTTTTGACACAAACAAAATTGAAAGTAGAAACAAATTACAAAGCAAATTTTCGGCGATTTTGAGCTTGACTCGGTTATTTTTTGTGAGTTTTGTAACTCACCTTGCTGATTTAAATGCAAATACCCAGATTTAGATGCAATACAGAAGCTTGGCTTGAGATTATAAGCCTTGAGAACCCGTAGAAAGCAAACATAGGACATGCAAACAATACAAAGTAAAAATTTTAGAAAGCTATTTACTGTAAAAAAGATTTGTGATGAAATTGTATGATTTGGAGTTGTTTACCTTTGATTTATCTTTATCTTGCAAAAAGATTTGAAGTTAGGTTGTATTTAAATGAAGATTGAGTTTGAATTTTGTAATTTGAGAAACTATGGTTTACCAGCTTGTTTTCTTTCAGGAAGAAGAAGAGGAAGATAAAAATGAAAAAGAACGTATAGCTCCTCTTTTCTCAAATTCCCACCAGGCTATATGCTATTGGGCTAATGGACCCAAAAATAAATAAATAGAAAAATAAATTAGCAAAGGCTATCAACAACACAAGTTAAGATATGTGCATTTATCTCATGCACACAAAGTAAAAATTCATTTTCTCTCAAATCTTGCACACAAAAAAGTGAAATTTTGTATACAAGAAAAATAAAAATCTTTATATCATATAAAAAGATAAACTTATATTTTAAAACATTTTTATTATTAGAACCCTTTTATTTAACAAAAATGCACTATTTACTCACATAAATGAATAAAACCATGTTTTTATCTTCTAAAATTCTACAAAAATATTTTTCTCAACTTAGAATAATATTTCAAACCATTTTCAAACATAATTTATAGCCAAAACATATTTTAAACTAATTTCCATCTTTTATTTTAATAAACAACGTTTAAAAATAAAACGCTTCTCTTAAAAATTATTAAAAGAAGCAAAAGGGCAACAATTAATGTAATTATTGCATTTTCTCTAAAATTAAAATCATTTTCTATTTTTAAAGCCCATATTCCATTTATTATCACTCCAATAAAATAGAATAAAGCTTGGAATTTTATTTTATTTTTAAATTCCAAAATTCGTTGTTTATTCCAAATAAACAATTTAATTTCTCCGATTTTAATTTAAATCACAATATTAGATTATAATTATCATTATAATTCAATATTGACAGGTAATCTCCAAACCAGGGTTGGTACAGACTTCCTCCTTAACAAAATTGCGTCCTCGCAATTCCTGGAGAAGAATTTATATTCAACTATCTAATTTCATCACTCAAAAAGAAAAGAAAATAAGCTTGAGATAAAAAGACATTCTCACCATCGCTATGCGAAGATTGAAAACCAGGATAGGATCGCTCGATAAACTCTCTGGTTTCCCAAGTGCAGTCATTGGGATTAGCTGACCATTGTGCTTTAATGAGCAACACGTCCTTGTTTCGAAGGCATGTCACCTCCGAGTCAAGTACACGAATAGGCTGCTGCACAACAAATAGGTCTGGTGAGATCTCAAGCTCTTGTAAATAAGGAGAATCGATAACAAAATATGGCTCTCGAAGACACTTCCGAAATGAGAGACGTGAAACACGTTATGAATGCCAGATAGATGAGCTGGAAGTGAAACTCTATAAGCCACATGGTCAATACATTAAGTAATAGGAAGTGGCTCTATAAAGCGAGGGTCCAATTTCCCAGTCGTACTAAAACGCATAACCCCCTTCAAAGGAGAAACACGAATAAAGACGAGATCACCAACAGAGAACTTGAGAGGCTTCTTACGATTGTCCGCATAGGATTTCTAACGGCTCTGTGCCTCTTTCATTCTCTGACGAATAAGATCAATCTTCTCAGAAGAATCACGAACAGAGTCGGGGCCAAGAATATGCTTCTCTCCGGATTCCAACCAACATGAAGTCGATCGACATGGCCTTCCGTATAAGGCTTCAAAAGGAGCCATACCGATACTAGACTGAAAACTATTGTTGTAGGAGAACTCCACAAGTGGTAGGTGATCCCCTCAACTACCTTTGAAATTTAGAATGCAAGCACGGTGAAGATCCTCAAGAATACGATTCACCCGTTCAGTCTACCCATCAGACTGCGGATGGTATGATGTGCTGTGTTCCCAAAGCTTGCTGAAGACTCTGCCAGAAATGACTCGTGAATAGCGGGTCACGGTCACAAACAATCGAACTAGGAACACCGTGAAGTCTCACGATTTCCTTGATATAAAATTTAGCCAAATTAGAAGCACTCCTTTTAGACATAATAGGAATGAAATGAGCTAATTTGGTGAGGCGATCAACGATAATCCAAATGCTAGAATGGACCGATCTCGAACGAGGTACGCCGTCAATGAAATCCATCGAAATCTGATTCCATTTCCACAATGGAATCTCTAGAGGATGAAGGAGACCAGAAGGGCGCTGATGTTTGGCTTTGATATGTTGACAAGTCATGCAATTACTTACATAACTCGCCATATCGGCGCTTCATGCCTTCCCAATAATAAAGGCAATGCATATTGGTACACATCTTACTACTTCCTAGATGAATGGTATACTTAGAACGATGATAGTCATCGAGAATGCCATGCCTAAGTGCAGAATCAGAAGGCACAACAAGATGGTTCTTCTTGCGAAGACACCCATGAGAATCAATACTGAAATCTTACAACTCCACATCACGGGACTCGGAATCACAAATCTGAATAAGGTGCACAAGATCGAGATCATGTTGCTGAGCATCGACAATACGATCCAATATGTTAGGTGGAGCTTCCAAACTAAATAATAAAATAGGAGAATTAGAAGATGGAGCTCAATCACGAATATCACAAAGGGATAAGGTCTCTAGAACATCCCACTCGGCTAGCATCATAGAAACAACAACTAAATGTTTGCGACTAAGCGCATCAGCAACACGATTACCCTTACCAGGGTTATACTGGATATCGAAGTCATAGGAGGCAAGGAACTCGAGCCAACATTGTTACCTTATATTGAGCTCCTTCTGAGTAAATAGATACTTCAAGGACTTGTGTCAGTACAGAGAATGAAGTTCTCGCCTAATAGATAATGTAGCTAAATCTTCAAGGCGAAGACAATGGCGACAAACTCGAGGTTATCAGTGGCATAGCGGACATCATTCGGTCGCAGTTTCCTAGAAGCATAAGCAATTACCTGATCCTTCTACATAAGCACATCACCAAGGCCACATCTACTAGCATCGGTGTAGACAACAAGATCTTGATTCCCTTTGGGAACCAATAGAATAGGAGCATGAGTGAGAAGCTCCTTCAACTGCTGAAAAGAAGCTTCACACTTATCAGACCAAATAAATCGAATGCCTTTCCGAGTAAGGCTAGTGAGAGGAAGCACAATACGAGATACTTAATGAATCGATGGTAATAACCCGCCAATCCAAGGAAGCTATGAATAATCTCATGAATATTCTCATGCCTCTTCCAATTCTGGATGGAAGGATCGACCGAAATGCCTTCGGAAGAAGGATCGACCGAAATGCCTTCGGAAGAAACAACATGGCCTAAGAACTTAACCATATTCTCTCAGAAATGGCACTTGGAGAATTTGGCTTTAAGCCGATGGTGACGAAGAGTACTCAAGACAATTCTCAGGTGATTAGCATGCTCGGCTTTAGACTTCGAATAAACAAGGATGTGTCGATGAACACAAGGACGAACTTATCGAGATATTGCCAAAATACACGATTCATAAGATCAACAAATAAAGCAAGAGCATTCGTCAAACCGAATGGCATAACGAGCCACTCGTAAGATCCATATCGAGTGCGGAAAGTTGTAAGGGGTGTACTATCTTCCGCCACTCTGAGCTGATGAGAGCCAGTGGCAAGGTCAAGCTGAGAGAAAAAATTAGCGCCACTCAACTGATCGAACTTATCGTCGATCCTAGGCTACATATACTTATTCTTGATGGTCAACTCATTAAGCTTGCGATAGTCGATGCAAAGCCTAAGAGTACCATCAGACTTCATAAAGACAACCGTGACATCCCACGGTGAAAACCTAGACTGAATCAACTTCTTGGACCCAAGCTCAAAAAGCTGCTTCTTGGTTTCTTCATTTTCCTTTGTAGACATCCTCGTGGGAGGACGATTAACTGGCTGCACGCCTAGAATGAGCTCAATATGGAATTCAATCGCCCACTTGGGTGGAAAACCCGAAACAAGCTCAAATACATCAGAGAAATTACAAACAACAGGAATACGAGATATATCATCATCATCTCGTCAGTCGAGAGAAAATAAAGATGCTTCGGAATTATCCACATTCCTAAGAATAAGTGATAGCTACGTAGACGAATCTGGATGTCGTAGATATAAAATTCTCTCAGAACAAATAATCCCTGCATCGTATCGCACTAGCCAGTCCATACCCAAATTCATATCAAATCTCAAATAAGAAATAACATGCAGATTCGCATGAAGAGAAAAGCCATATAAAACAATCTCAACATCATCACAAAGCGTGCAAAGGGTTGCAGATCCCCCGATAGGATTCACAATCCTCAATGAAGTAACCGTACAAGAAACATCCAAAGACAAATCATTGACGAGCTTCTTTGATACGAATGAATGCAACGCTCCCGTATCAAAGAGCACTCTAATATAATGATCACGGAACAACAATGAACCTTCAAGAATAGAAAGAGAAGTACCTCTGTGCTGAGAAGACCCTCCAGAAGCATCCACTACATTTAGCTTGCCAAACTGGGAATTCAGAGCAATAGGACTAGTGGCAACTCGATGACCCTCCTTCTTGCAATAGCGGAAAATAATAGGCTTAGGGTAGTCGTGGATCATATGGTCAGAAGAATCACAGTTGAAACACCCCTTCCGAGTAGGAGGTGCTCCACTAGTCTTGGAATTAGGACTAGATCCAATGGGCTTCTTTTTCTTGGAAGGGAAAAACTTTCGCTTATGAAATGGGAACTTCTTCTTATTGGGATTCTTATGAACCTCAACCTCTTCACCACTCTCGCACTCCTTCTCGACAGCTTCGAGATGAAGCGCCGAGTCAACCAACTCCTCAAAAGTAAGCTTGAGCTGGAGCATTAAAGACTTCTTGAGATACTTCTTAAGACCAGAGACAAACTTCAGATTCTTCTTATAAGAAGTGCTAACGTATTCAAGACCATACTTAGATAAGGCCTCGAATGATGAAACATAATCAGAGACGGAGAACTTCCCTTGCTTCAACTCAAAGAAGTAATGGGCTAATAAAGCTTTCTCTTATTCAGGAATGAACTTAAGCTCGAATCGTTCCCTAAGCTGTGTCCAAGAAAGAGTAGACTCATTAAGCTCAGCTATGAGAAGCTCGTTCCAATCAAGGGCACGCTCTTGCAACTTGCTAGATGCTACAAGAACTCTATCGTGTGTAGGATCGATTTCACCCTGGGGGGGCGAATAAGGTGATACTATTAATTATAAAAATTAATTGCGGAAGTTTATATAAAATATTTTCAACACAAATATATCAGAATAGCAACACAGATAACAGCAGAATAATAAATGTAGAAATAGAACAATACAGAATTTACCCAGCTTCGGCAAAACCCTGCCTACGTGCTGCCCCCAGGGTTTCTACTAGAAATTAAGCAGTCAGACGCTTACACACGTAAACTCGCAATACCCGCTATCAACTAGTCTTAACTCTATGCTCAAAATACTGCCACAACTCAGCCACTGAGTTGCAAATTCTCGAACTACACCACTGTAGTTCGTTCCCTAGTCACATGACTAGAGAATACAATCGTTTAAAGAATAAAATAAAAAATTTAAAAACAATTTAAAACAAAACCCTAATATTAAATATTAAAGCCCAAATAAAAACAAGGCCGGACCAAAACGTTGAAGAGATAAAAATCAATCGTCCCTTTTCCTTTTATTCCTTCGGCACAGTTTCTTTCCTTAAAAAAATGGTGCTCGTTCTCGTTCCTCTTTGCTCTGAAATTAGGGCTTCTATAGTTGAAGCACCGCTTCGTCAAATTGATTGCGATGATACTTCGATTCCTCTATTCGATTAATTATATGGCAGCTTCAACCAAGTCGAGTTCGAATGTTGTATTAATTGGTAAGTTCGTTCCTTGTTCGATTTATACTTCACTCGACTTTGATCGAGTTCCTAATTGGTGTTGTAATATGTGATATGCTTGAACTCAAATTTTTAATAATTTTGCCGATGATGTTTGTTTATATAGGGTTCGAACCCCTATATTTTCGTTCGTATATTTTATACAAATTCATCAAATAATTTAGCTTGAATTCGTCTCGGCCACTGATTTTCGTACGGATGATGGTGATGATTTCTGACTTTGTCACTTCGTATATTTTTTATTTTACTTGATACTCATGACTTTGAATTACCTTGCTCACCACGGTTTTGAATTCTTTCTCATTTCGGCCTTCGTGGTTGAACTTGTTTCCGACTTGTTCCAATTTTTGTTTTCTGCTTCATCTAGTTTTTCAACATCACCTGACTTCGGCTTTGACTTCATTTGAAACTCTGTTGCTATCGGCATGATTGCTACTTTGAATTCTCTGGCATGTATCACTGTCATGTGTTTTGGCTTTGTTTAGTTCATCATGTGTTCGTGGTTGACTTCAACTTTGGTAAAAGTGTTAATTTGCTCTGTTGTATTTCCTTTTAATCTTCATTGCACACATATATACACTAGTTTTGATTCTCTTGACTTGAAGCTTCGTTGACTTGCACCAGTCTCTGTTGTATTTTCAACCTGATGCCGAACTTGCTTGATCATTGACACTGCTTCATCGATTTGTTACTATTGGTCTGCACTATGAATACTTGAGTCTGATTCATGTAGTCTTGCTACTTACTTTGAGGCAGTGTATTTACTTCGAGATAGTTTGAATTCCAGTGCATTGTGGGTCTTGTAATTGTTTTCATATGCTAGACATGTTGTTTCACTTTGTTGATGATTTGATGTTGAAGTCGTAGTGGTGCATTATGGTGAGTTGCTCTGACCGATTGACTGTTGCATACATGTTGTTTGATATGCAGTCAGTGATCATGTAGCTTGTTTGATTCATATAAGTATGTTTTAGCTTTTGGTTTCACTATTGAACTTCATGTTGAGGCTGCACTTGCTTACATTGTTTTCATGGTTGGTCTGTCTCGACTGTTTGGTTGCATCTCATGTGCACTGATTATTTGATTGCATTGAGCTTCGAATTGCATTCACTTGTGTACATATTGCATATTCACTTGGTTATGTCATCTGGAGCTTTACTTTGTTTTGCACTTGTAGTCTGAGTACAGTTATATATTGATCCATTAATGATGATGTCTGCTGCACTATGTAGTAGCCTAGCTTGTGCACATATGGTTCTATGTTTAACTGCTTCATCTGGTGGTAACTGTCAGCATGGTCTGCTGTGTTTAAAACTTGAACATGATTCTATACTCGAGTCGTGTAGTTATGTGTACTATAGTTCTTGTGATCTTGAGTCTGGTCTGGTTAATTTGCTTCATGCTTGAGTTTGAGTTGCTTTTATGTGTGCTCGAGTGTGGTCTGTATCTTTGTGCCATGCCGCAACTTGATTCACTTGTTTACATTGATTTTGAGTCTTGTTTCGCTTCAGTTGAGTAAGTTCACCATATATGTACTTGTGTTTGTATTAATGGCTGTTGCACATGTAATCTTTGCTTACATATATGTGTCAGTTGAAATGTCGGGTCTGTAGTTCAGTTAGCTAGCTGAGTTATGTTGATTTGGAAATTCATCATATTCTTGATAATTGATGTTCTGGCCTATCTTTCTTGTTTCTGGTCTGGTGGCATTCATTGCAATGAGCTCTGGTGCAGTTTGGTTTGATATTGAATTATGGTTCATGTTTGAATCTTCATTGACTTGGGTTGCAGCGACCATTTCATTGTTTTCTCACTGAATTTTTGTCGGGGCAAGTTTTATGTTGTTTTTGGATTCTTGACCATTTTATTGAACTTGCAACTGCGTTGAATCCAGCTTTAAAGCTCGGGTTTGACCTTGTGCTCGTGTTGTGACATTATTTGTATTGCACTTGACTTGAACCCGGCTTTTGATTTGGGTTTGACCTAATGCTCACCTGTCTCTGTAGATTTGTCACGTGTATATTGGTGTGCACGGCCTTGTGGCATGTACAGTGATACACTATGCATGTCACAACTATTCATGTATGATGAATTCAAATTTAAATGATGAAGAACAACCCAAATAACTGAGGCAAATATTATTTTCAAAATCCACATTTTATTTTATACTGCAAACATATTTCCTTTTCAATTTTACCGTGTCAGTATTTATTTTTGCAGATTGCTCAGATGCTGGATTCAATCTGGAATAAAGCTGAAGATAAATACGAGTGAATGAGCGATATGTAGTGAGGAAAATTATGTAAATTGAAATGCGATGTAATCAAATTTGTATTGTAATTGAAATTGTCTATATATAGTGAGAGCTTGAATTTGTACGATTCAAAATTGTAATAAATATTTATTTGAATAAAATATCTGTTTGAATTCAAATTCTGTATTATTTATTTTATTCAGCGAATATTTATTTAATTATGTGAAAAATATAATAGTATATTAACAAATACATTTAAATGAATATATATATATATATGTTTATTATCATCAAACAAAAATCATATACTCACATATTCAACATCGTGGTCAGAAAGATCCATGCGAGAGAAGATGCGCTCGCACGTATGAATCCAAGCTTGGACCTCTAGAACGGACTCGGAGCCTTTGAATGGCTTTCCTCCGAGATGAGAGAAATCATTGCACAAGCGCGCAAAGACAGACTTGCATGGAGGAGATGATCGAGTAGGAGCTGGAGGCTGAGTGCTCCTAAATAACTCCATAAACTGATCGGCCGACATATATACACCGTCCGGATGCGAGCTGCTAAATTGCCCGACATCCAAGCGTCGTCCTCTGCCTTTTCCAACCATTTGCTAAAAGTTAAGATAAGATAAAGGTTATTCACAGGGTAGATATCATTAATTCAATAAGGAATATACGGAATTAAAATGCATTCCTAAATGTATCCCCAAACTTCTATATACCCCAAAGGACATAAAAAGAACAAAGGAACGATTATTCAGGGATTCGTAATACTTGTATTACTCTTAGATGTACCATAATATGTGCTTTTGTTCTATGTTTATCTTATTTTATTCTAAACTCAGCTCTTATACCAAGCTATGACGCCCTACCCCGAGAACAATATTAATAAAGAGTATTACCGGGTAATATTGTCTGCTAATGCAGAGAATAGGGCTAGATAGGAGCGACCATCTATAGCCTTATCTTAAATATCTATTAAATACGTCAAAAAATGCCATATTTTTTTCTATGTCAAGTTCGACATTTCCAATAAATACTTAATACAAAGCCATAGGTGGCTATAGAATGTGTCAGAACAAAATAACATAACTCGAATGCAAAATACATCACAGAACAGTAGATCATCACATACATATACACATATACAAATACATCTCAGAGTATACAAAATGAGATATGTCGAGTGATATATCAAGCACAATATACCGGCGAGTCAAAAGAATATACATATCAGAGTTGCAACCAAAAAGGACTACACAAAAAGCTATAACAAAAAAGCTAGCAGAATAGTCCATGCAGAAGCAGAATAGGCTAAGTCAAATGTACCTAACCTGAAACACCTCGGTCTGACCCTAGTATGAAATACACGGGTCAGTCTAGCTAAACAAATCAGTTTACAAGGATAAACAATAATATGAGCATAAGGATAGTTTGATAATATACTCAAATGAGAAGGGATAATTAAAGTGTATGATTACATTAGTGATAATATGGTATCACTACACAAACATATAATCTCAAAAAAGATAAAATAACGCATAAAACGCTAAAAGTAGCATGCCTCATATCATCGGCATTCATAAAACATCAAATATGGTTTTTAGGGGAAAACCTAAATCCGCCATCTTAGCAAACCCAAACATGCATAAAGAGATCCCATCTCAAACACGCCATAAGACAAATATATCTCCGAAGAGGAGAATAAAACACAAGTAAACGTCAAAAGACAAATCTCATATAATGCCAGCATAGGCAATTCAATTCTGGTTCAAATTCCCAAAAGGTAATCGCCACAAATATATATCGAATAGTTCAAAGGACCGATTCCAAAAAAGCATGTACACTATGGAAATCACAAACATAAATGAAATCATCTCAAGGATATAGCACATGCTTATGGCCGAAGCTCGCCGAGTACTGTTCTCCCAAGATAAGGAGCCATATCTCTTAGACAAACGTTCCAAAGGACAATAAATACGTCTCTTTGATAAAAATCCTGAAAGACAATATCCTAAAAGACAAATAAGTCTCTTAGACAAATGTCCCGAAGGACAAATGACCCGAAGGTCTGGTACTGACAAATACATCTCTTAGACAAATGTGTCACAAACTTTCGGATAGGAACCGAACAGTGTTAACGTGTGTCCCATACAACATGTTTGCACTAAATAGTTTACTAACCGTTAGTAAATTCCATACACAGTGCGGTAAAAAGTTTACCTCATCTCATTGGTAAACTCGACCCGTAGGTCAAAACGATCAAACGGACAAGTTAGGAATTAACCGATAAGATAAACGCACGTTTCCCATACTATGTGTTTTATCAAACTGTTTAATTCTCCTTCTCATTCGCTCAAATAGTACAAAACGTGTATTTTATATACAAAACAATTCAGAAATATCACAAAACAAGAAGCAAAAGTCAAAAGTCGGACAGAAAAAGAACATAAAAACACTCAACAAAAATAATACACAGGTTTGAAATCTTCTTTGGGTTCAACTTTCGAACATAAAACAGGTGGCCAAACGAAGTTTGATTGAACTAAATATTAGTGTGCAAAAAGTATAAAACTTCATCTTTCAAAAAAAAGAATCAATGAATTCCAACTGGAAATGAAAAGGTTACACTGTCTCAAATATGGACTCAGGCCATGTTTGCAACAGTTCAAAAACCAAAAATGCACAGGCCTGAAAACCATTTCGGTTTCAACTTCCAAGTAAGAAACAGAGGACCAAATTACCTTATATTGAGCTGAAAATTGATATGAATATAATAGAAAACTTTATCTTTCAAATAAAAAACAAATCATGCAATTTGGATTAAGTATGAGAAAGTTATGACGTCTCAATGTTGAACCCAAGCAGTGTTTTCACTGTAAAACTGGGCAAAAACATGCTACGGATCAAAGTTCGGCAGCATATTTCTATAAGTTATATAGGTTGAAATGACCTGAAATTCGATAGCTTTTACAGTAGAAAACTTTATCTTTCAAAAAAAAAAAGAATCATGCAATTTCAGCAAGGAATGATAGAGTTATGCTATCTCAAACATGAACTCAGACCATGTTTGCAGCAATTCAGCAAACAATTTCTACATGCAAAAATCTGTTTTCGAGTTGATTTTCCACCACTGTTTTGAACATCCAATTGACAAAAAATTTCAACCAAAATTTGCAGAAAAGTTCAACATACTAGCTACCAAATGCAAGAACTCCAGTGGTATTTCATTTGTGGAATCAAAAGATATTAGCGTGCAAAGTACCAACCAGAGAAGGTTTTGACACAAACAAAATTGAAAGTCAAAACAAATTACAAAGCAAATTTTTGGCGATTTTGAGCTTGGATCAGCTATTTTTTATGAATTTTGTAACTCATCTTGCTGATTTGAATGCAAATACCTAGATTTAGATGCAAGACAGAAGCTTGGCTTAAGATTACAAGCCTTGAGAACCTGTAGAAAGCAAACATAGGACATGCAAACAATACACAGTAAAAATTTTAGAAAGCTATTTACTGTAAAAGAGATTTATGATGAAATTGTATCATTTGGAGTTGTTTACCTTTAACTTTATCTTGAAAAAGACTTTAAATTTGGTTGAATTTAATTGAAGACTGAGCTTGAATTTTGTAATTTGAGAAATTATGGTTTACCGGCTTGTTTTCTTTCAAGAAGAAGAGGAAGATAAAAATGAAAAAGAACATAGAGCTCCTCTTTTCATATATTCTTACCAGGCTATGTGCTATTGGACTAATGGGCCCAAAAAGAAATAAAAATAAAAATATATAGCTAAGGCTATTAACAACACAAGTTAAGATATGTGAATATATCTCGTGCACACAGAGTAAAAATTCATTTTCTCTCAAATTTACACAAGAAAAATGTGAAAACTTATATACAAGCAAAATAAAACACTTTCTATCATATAAAAAGATAAATTTATATTTTAAAACATTTTTATTATTAAAACCCCTTTATTTAACCAAAAATGCACTATTTACTCACATAAATGAATAAAGCCATGTTTTTATCCTCTAAAATTCTAAAAAATACTTTTCTCTCTTATAAATTATTTTAAACCATTTCCAAACATAATTTTTAGCCAAAACATATTTTCCAACTAATTTCCATCTTTTATTTTAATAAACAACTTTTAAAAATAAATTACTTCTCTTAAAATTTTTTAAAAGAAGCAAAGGGCAACAATTAATGTAATTATTGCATTTTCTCTAAAATTAAAAACATTTTCTATTTTTAAACTCCATATTCCATTTACTATCAACCCAACAAAATAAAATAAAGCATGGAATTTCATTTTCTCATTTACATTCCAAAATTCATTGTTTATTCCAAATAAACAATTTAGTTTCTTCGATTTAATTTAAATCACAATATTAAATTATATATATCATTATAATTCAATATTGACAGGTAATCTCCAAATCAAGGTTTTTGTAATGGGTGTATTAAAACTCTATAACATGATGAATTGGTAGAAAAGCCCAATTATGCGTAGAGTAGTATAATTTTTAGATGGTTACATATCTTTGATGTTATGTATGCTCATCATGTGTTCTCACCCTTATGATATTTAGAGAGAGTCCGACTCATTTATTATTTTATAATACTTGAATTAGACCGAGTTTTGATAGGTATTACAGGAACTAGTGACCAGATGTGTGGCTATCCCCTCTTGGGCTTAAGTTTAAATTCATGCAAGTAAATAGGCTTGAGTTTTCTAATACTAATAAAAATATGCACTCTATGTAGGATGAGAGATATCGACTCATTATATGTATATGTATTCATTTTTCACTTATGAAGTATTTAAGTGTAACATATTATTTATGTTGATTTGAGATTATGTGTTCCGAGATATGTGTATATACATTATTCTGATTATTATTAGCCAACATGTGCATTGTTTTGTGTTAAGACTGGTCACGCTACTTATTAGTCCAGAAAATTTTAAAGGTAAGTCATGACACTGTTAGCCTATAGTAATATACACGGACGACCATTCCTAAACAGCCTCATTCTCTATATTATTCGACAATATTACTTGTAACATTCTTCGGTAGTGTCGGTCTAGAGGTGCGGCCTTATAATTCAGTATCAGAGCACAGGTCCAGAATAATATAGAATACACATAACACAAATCTTAACCTAGGCAGACTTAGAGTCGTCCCGTAAGTGTAGAGGGTAGAATTTAGAGTTCTTTTTCGACATTGGAAGAAAATATAAATTGTTATTAAAACGAAGTTATAGGACACAGTTGTGTGATTAAACCATACTCTAATTTGTATCTTGTAACAATTCTAAATTTAAACCCAATATGTGTTCTAGACCTTAGTTGGCTTGATTGAACTATTGTGTCTTGATCTTTAGTTGCACGGCGGAGGCAGATGAACTACTTTCCACTGAGTACATTAATCAGATGCCCTATATATACATATATGTCATCTGGTTAAATGTTGGGTGCATGATTGTTTAAAAATGATAATGAAAATTTAGTGACCATTAAAATTGATATTGAGTATGAATTGTGATTAAAGAATTTAAAAACCTACTCAATATTCATAGGACCTTGTGGTGTAGCTACCGCAAGGCATAATTTAAAGATTGATTTTATTCAAAATAAATTATTAATCCACATGAAAGATTAATTAAAAACTAAGATGTAACTTTGCATTTGGATGATTGTTAGTTGTATGCATGGAAGAATTGCATGCTTGTTTGTGTTTAACTCTAGCAAATAAATTTTTTCAAAAATAAGATTTCTTAAGTATATATGTATATATATATATATCATATTTATAGAAACTTTTAGAAATATATTTTGTGTTAAATTGTTGATTGGGTGCTTTAAGAATTATGGTTGAAGCATCTGGCCAACGTTCTCAATGGGGATTTCTAAACACAACGAGACAATCAGACATAGTATTTTGAGTTTTAATATTTTTGAAATCTTATTAAATGTTTTGAAAGCATTATAAATAGTTATCGAATAAAGAAACAAATTTTGATGGAAGTTAAAAGTTATTTGGAAATGAGATGATGTTTTGGAAACATATGTATGTGTGTGTGTGTGTGTATACACACACGTAATGATATTGAAAACAATCATTATATGGAGTTATATTTTTTATTTCTGAAATAAAATATGATATGAAGTTTTTTTAATAATATTAAGTGACTGATCTGAGATTTAATAATATTATTTGAGAAAATAAAATATTAAGTAAACAGATATTTTTGGTGAATAAATTGAGAAGAAAAATTTATCTTATATGAAAAGGTTTATATATGTGTGTATATGTGTGTTTTAAAAAATTTGAGGATTCTTTGCTTCAAAGATTTTTGGAGCTTTATATATATATAAACAATTTTACAGATCATTTAATATGAGGTTAGAATTAAAGTAATTGCTTCCAAAAACTACAAAATGTTTCTTGTCATTATATTGGACTTTGTCCTTGGCTACGTAAGCCATTTTGTTAATTCCTTTTTGACTTTTGAGCTATTGCTTCTTGCAACTTTTACTTTCACTTGAATGAGAAATCTAATTAAACGATTTAGCAATACAAGTGGTATGGAACATCTGTATCACTTTATCGATCAATTTTTAGACTCGTTCAACTGAATATTTTAGCCAAGGGGAATTTACAATCTTTTAGTAGATATTTAAGTATTGCTAAGTGGTTATAGGACATTGGACGATGCTAATTTAATTACTAATTGAGAATGCATTACACTTAGCAATCATAAATGATCAGTTTGACTTGCAATGTGCTTGTTTATTAGGTTGGCTAGGGAAGCGCTTGCCTTTAGTTCTGACTTGCAGAGTACTTGTCTATTGTTCTCTTCATACTTGTGAATTGATTTGATGTTGTTATTATAATTTTCATGCTTGCCATTGATGTGTATTGTTTAACTTGATATTTGAAGTTTTATAAGAATATGAATTATACTAGACCAAATCTTTATAATCGTGAAAGGAATTTTTTAAATTATTTCACAACCTTATTCTAAAAGATTAAATAAGATGGATGTCTCTTAAACACCTTAAAATATTTAGTATTCTAAATTATATAAGATGTTATATTATTTAAAGGATGTAAAATATATGTGTGAGCATAATTTCAAATTAAGGAATATAAAAGAATGATAAGCTAATTTTTGTAAATTGATATGTTAAATTAAACTAATGTTTTATATTAATGGAGTCAATTTAAAATTTAAAGAATAAAGAAAGGATTTGGAAAATAAATTTATGGAAGTGAATATATATAAATATGGATAAATAACGAAGTGATGAAAGTTTGCGTTGAAAGAATTTCCTAAAATAAGAAAATAATTATACTATTTGTGAAGTACAAATTTTGAAGAGATTAATTCTTGGACGAATGTGTAGATTATATGTTTAATCCTTTGAAAAATAACTAGAAGATTTTATAAGTATAGAGGCAAAAGTATTACAAATAGTAATATATAATTATTACAGGCTTTTCTCTGTAGTGAAATTTCGAGGATGTAATTTGTTAAGGGAGGAAGTCTGTAACAATCTTGGACTTTTAGGTTATTTCAGTAAAATAAATAATGACATCTATCCAAGTAGTCGAAATATGAAGGAATTATAATTTATACTCTTTGTGGAATTTATAAATAAATTCAATTTTTTGGAATATATATATATATTTGTGCAGAAATTTTGTTTTGTTTTGTAAATCTTTTCATTATTTATAAAGCAGCATTAATGAGTGATTATTTTGTAAATAAACATTTTAAAAAGATTTTGTTAGCATTACTAATGGGAAATTAATTGTTTTATAATAGTAGATCCAAAAATAACAAAAAATACATAGATTCTCTTAGCTTTAAGGTTGAATATTTTGGTTAGTAAATGTTAGGAAATTAATTATGATTTAATAAAATAATGTTGTGAAATAAATGCTCACATTAATCAATAAGGATTTTTCTGTCAAATGAGAAACAAATAATAGTATTGTATTTAGACTTAGAAGGGCCTAAATTTAAAACCCAAGCCATAATTAAACCAATATAAGAAGACCACCTATTTTATTTTCTCACTTTCTTAATCATGTATGTACTAAGTATTTGGGAGAGAAAAAGCTAAGGTTTTCAAGTCTACCTTAATTCAATCTAAAGTTGCAATTTTAAATATAAATAAAATAACAGAAAATCAGATAAAATTAAGGTATGTGAATTTGGCACTTGTCTTTCATCTTGAACAAATTAACTCTGGTTTTAATTCAAGTTTTGAATCATTTTATGCTCTTTCTTTTTACCGAGTTCTAGGATTTGTCGAAACTTAAATAAATTTGAAATGAGGTGTTTAGCAAATCTATTTGTGGATTTAATGTGTGGAACCCTCACCACTCTCTTTAAATTAGGGTGCATGTCTTTATTGATGAATTAAGTTGATGTTTCCTATGGATGAACAAATGATTGCTGTGTTTGAGTCTCAGTCTATTAGAAACTTTGAAACCAACATATACATATATAGACACACACACATGATAAAAATCATTGAGTTAATGCATTGTCGCTTAATAATCTATGCGAGCATGTTAGTACCATCTTTTCTACTAGATCAACATGAAGTACCAATGTCGAAAACTAACCTAGCTTTGACCAAAAATCAACTGAGAGCCTCGTCAGCTCCAGGATTTGTCACCACCGGTCGACCAATGGTACTCCACCGGTGGACCGATGGGTGGAGTCTGAAGCTACTTTAGCTCCAGTTTATCACCTACTAGTTGTCTATTTTCCCTCTTTCTTGATGATTTTTCTTGCTTATCTTTCCTATGGTCATTTGTTATGTTTCCAGTTGATATATTGTAATGCATTCTTTTAGTATATATAGCTATCTAAGAGTAAAACATGATATATGAATTAGTACTTAGTAAACTTATTTATAACCTAATGAATCTTCTTGTTGTGAACAATTGTAGCTATATCTATTACACCTTGTTTCAGATTGGATTTTCAATTTAGTATAGCAATAAATAAAACTAATGTTATATAGATATTTACTCTTATTTTAGCAAATAAATTATGCCATGGATTTTAAAATAGGTTAGTATATATAAATATTTGTGCTTAGTAAATTATTTCACTACCAGTTGAATGCTCTTGTTCTTGTTCATGAACAAACACACACACACACACACACACACACACACATATATATATATATATATTACAATTTTGTTTAGGTCAAGTATTTCAAACTTAGTCTAGTAATAATAAATATTTTTTCTTATAAACCTGCATTTAGTACTATAATATATTTATGGATTTAAAAAGAGGTTATATATATATAATGTTTAGAAAACCATTCTATATAAAGGAAATAGAAAGTATTGTTATAAATAACCTTTCCTCCTATATATTTTTATAGAACCACAACTATAATTATTGCATATGTACTAATAATCCTCCTCTAGAGTTTTTTTTAGATTTCAGCTATTAGATACTATCTAGGATTTCTATATGGCTTTTGAGATTTTTTTGCTTGTGATCATTACTATAGGATAAGAACTATGATTAAACGTTTCGGTAATCATGAGTGGTATGGGACGCTCATGATTACCTTATCGGTTAATTATACAACTTGTTTTATATAATATTTGAGCGAGTGGAGTTTACCGACTTACTGTAAATATTCATGTAAACCCATGTGGTGTGGGGGCACATGGGCATTACTTGAATAATTACTATTAAAAGTATATGATGCTTTTTGTGACGATTTTCGAAGTGCATGTCATTCATGTTAGACTAGTGAAGTGCGTGTTGAATCATAGGTTTTGATTGCTGACAAGACACAACAATTCACGAATCTATGACTACGATATATCTGGACTCATCGACTCAAAATTTGGTACATAAGGTTATATAGTTAGCCAGAGTCAATAAGTGTACATATATAAGAGTCTAGTTAGTGGTTTGTTAAAATCTTTCCTAAAGATTCATCACTCACAAATTCAATTAAAACTTGCATTCACTTTTAATCAAATTCAAATGCACACACATATATTTTATTGCAACGAAAAGCAGTACTTAGTCGACTGACCAAGTGGTACGAGTCGACTGAGTCACTGTAAATTTTTTATATATTACATGGACCAGTCGACTGAACACACCTGGTCAGTCGATTGAGTCTGTGCATGACTCGTGTGCACTTTTTAATTCAGTCGATTGAACATGACAGACCTTTCATGTTCAGTCGACTGACCAGTAACAATCAAGTTTTTTTTTGAAAAGACACTTTCATTTTCCAAGAGATATTTCCTTACTGAAGAGCTGCAACCAATAGCTTTTCATAGATAATTTTTATCTAGCAGTTGTAACTCATCGTATACTATAAAAGCACAAAAGTTTCAATGATCTAATCTCCTAATTTTCTAATCTCTCTTGATCTATAGTGCTTTGCAATCTTGATTTCATTATTTACAAATCTCTATGCAATCATTGCTTATGATTCCATTTCCATATTCTTCAAGTGCTACTAATCTTCCTATTCTTCATACACACACAATTATACACATATGAGGAAAGATTATAGGAAGGGTGCACTATAAGTGACAAATCCGTGTTATTTAGAACACACAATGTCAAGTTAAATCCAGTTTGTAAGAAAGTCCTGTTCGGTTGCTTACGCGGTCAAGTCCTGTTCTGTTGCTCAGGCAGTCAAGTACTATTCGGTTGCTCAGACAGTGTAATACATGTTCCTCCGGGTTAAGTAAGGGTTGCTAGCTTTAATTCTAGAAGGAATCTGGGACTGGACGTAGAACGAGAGTTCGAACCAGTTTAAAAATTCTTGGTGCCATTTTACTTTACTATTATTATTATTTTCCGCACAAGTTATTTATTATATTCCATATTACTCGATCCTATATCACAGCCACTTTCATTTGGTATCGAAGCAAGACCATCATATAACCATAACATAGTTATCTGAAATTTTTTAAGGTGGAAAACAACAATAGCATTGTAACTAACACTACCTTTCTAGAAGGTCAGTCTACTACACGATCACCTCTATTTAATGGAATAAACTATAACCATTGGGCTACTGGAATAAGAACTTATATACAAGCAAGTAGTTATGAAACCTGGAACATTATGCAATCTGAATACACTATGCCTACTACTGAATATTCATAATGGTCTAACACACGAAAGTTAGATGCTACTACAAATACTAAAGCCATGAATATGCTATATTGTGCACTAGACAAAAATGAGTTCAATAGAATAAGCATTTGTAAGACTTCTCATGAAATTTGGCGTACACTTAAAGTTACACATTAAGGTACTAACAAAGTCAAACAAAATAAAATTTCTATGCTCAAAAATTAGTTCCAAAATTTTAAAATGAAGTAAGATGAGACTATAAATGAAATGTACTCTAGATTTCAAGATATATATCATTCTTTGATAGCATTAGGAGAAACTTATACAGATTTTGATATTGTTTCAAAAATTCTCAACTCACTAACGGATGAGTGGAAATGAAAAGTCTTAGAAGCTAATGACAATTCGACCATAACATCAGAGGAGTTGATAGGAAATCTAATGTCTTATGAAGTTAATCTCCAGGCAAAGCGAGTACAGGCTCAAGATAAGAAGAATATAGGATTCCAGGAAGAAAAGGATGAATCAGATTTAGATGAAGTAGATATGGCGTTCATTGCTAAGAATTTCGAAAAGTTTTTGAAATTTAGGAAGAATGAAAAATTCTGAAATAACAAGAATAGCTCCGGCAACAATAACAACACCAACAAACCATCATCATCCACTCTAAAATGTTATGAATGTCACAAGAAAGGCCATATCAAGAAAGATTGTCCTGAGAAAAAGAAAGACAAACGTAAGCACAAGAAAGACAAATTCAAGGAGAAAGCTTTCTCTGTCACTTGGGATGTTTCAGAATCATCTTCATCATCAAATGTGACTCTAACAGTGATACAGAACAAGCCAACGTTTGTTTTATGGCCACAAAAGACGAGAAACTCTTGAAAAACTGAATAGAACTAAAATTGAAGTAGATATGCTAAGAGATGAGAAACAAATCTTATAAGAAGAACTTAAAGTTACTCAAGAATCTTGTTCTAATATGACATCTCAACTCTCTACGCTAAGTCAAGAGATAGAAACATAAAAAGAAAATAATGATGCTCTATTAATTGAAAATCATGATCCTAAAGAAAATGTCAAGATTTCAGAATTAGATAACTCTAGCCTTAAAGCAAAGTTTGATGATATTACTAAAAATGACTATTTTTAATGAAGGCAGCGAAAATATTTCCAAAATTATAGAAAATTCTCAAACTGCTTCAAATAAAAGAGGACTAGGATATAAACAATCCTCTAAAATTATTCCAACGAAAAAGAATTCTTCATATAAAAAGAATAATAAAGTTGAAAAACCTAGTTCTAAAATTTCAAATTTTACTAAATCAATTGAAATTTGGGTTCCTAAAATAAATAATTCTTTGATTAGAAATAAGTATATAAAATCTTTTATAAAAACTGTTTATAAAAACGGTTTATAAAAACAAAGATTTTATTTTCAAAAGGAATTCTGAACCCTCTTGGGTTTGACTTCCTAAGACCTAACTTATAGGACCCAAAATAAAATGGTGGGTACCCATGTTAATTCTTTATTTTGCAGGTATCACCTAAAAATAGAGAAAAATGGATACTAGACAGTGGTTGCTCAAAACACTTGATAGGAAACAAAGGGATGCTAACGAACATTATCTACTCGTATGGAGGTTTTGTCATATATGGAGATAATTCCAAAGAATATGTCATCAGTAAAGGCGATGTGAGCAATAATGGTATATATGATTTACCTCTTATTACAGATGTTTTATTAGTTAAAAACTTGAAGCATAATTTACTTCGTATCGGCCAATTGTGTGACAAAGGATTCAATATTTCTTTTTTTGAAAATAAGTGTAGCATTTTTGATCAAAATAAAAATCTTATTTTTGAAGGTTTTAGAAACAAAAATATTTATTTTTTAAATATGAATGTAAATTACAATACAAATATGTGTTCAGTAGCCAAAGAAAATGATCCTTGGTTATGGCACAAAAGATTTTGTCATATTAGTTTCAAAGCTATAAATAAATTATCTAAAAATGATTTATTAAAAGGTTTACCAAAAATGAATTTTAAAGTAAACAATATTTGTGATACTTGTTAATTAGGAAAATTATCGAAATCATCCTTCAAATCAAAGAAAAATATTTCTACTATGTTACCACTAGAACTATTGCATTTGGATCTCTTTGGTCCAACTCAAGTTCAATCTATAAACCATAGCAAATATGTGTTTGTTATATTAGATGATTTCTCAAGATATACTTGGACTATTTTTCTAAAAAATAAAAGTGATACTTTTGAAAATTTCAAGATTTTTGCAAAGAGAATTCAAAATCTCAAAATTTTAAAATTAAAAATATTAGAAGTGATCATGGAGGTGAATTTGAAATTGAAGATTTTGAACATTTTTGTAATAAAAAGATAATTTATCATAAACTTTCTTTTCTTAGAACACCACAACAAAATGGAGTTGTAGAAAGGAAAAATAGAACGTTGCAAGAATGTGCAAGATTTATTAAATGGAAGCACATTACCAAAACATTTCTCGACAGAAGCTGTAGCAACTGCTTGTATGTTCTGAATTGTGTTTCCATCCGACCTTTAACAAAACATACTTCATATGAACTTTTTCATCAAAGAAAATCAAACATTTCTTATTTTAAAACTTTTGGTTCCAAATGTTTTATTTTAAACACAAAAGATCAGCTTGGAAAATTCGATTCAAAATCCGACGAAGGAGTCTTTGTAGGATATTCGAAAAGAAACAAGGCTTATCAAGCTTTCAATAAAAGAACAAAAACAATCGAAGAAATACTTCATGTTTCATTCAACGAAAATTTCAAATTTAATAAAAAATTTAAGGGTGATGAAGTTATACCTAAGACGGTCACATATACGGTTACTCAAAATAATTTTGAAGAAGATGAAAACATCGTGCATAATTTTGAAGAAGATGAATAAATTGTTCATAATGAAAATGAATTAAGATCTCGTCTAAGGATTTTTACGAGATCGCCAGTAGAAAATGTCCTAGGGGAAAGTGATTCACATGCTAGAACTAGAAATCAACTTAATCAAATGGGCTAAAAATGAAAAAAGGCATCTACTGATGACTATTGGATTATAGCTATGCAAGAAGAGCTAAACCAATTCAAACGAAACAAAGTTTGGGAACTAGTTCCTAGAACGGGTGATCAAACAGTCGTTGGTACTAAATGGGTCTTCAAAATAAAACAGATGAGCAAGGTAATATAACTAGGAATAAAGCTAGATTAGATGCACAAGGATATAATAAAGAAGAAGGAATTGACTATGAAGAAACGTTTGCTCAAGTTGCACGACTTGAAGCAATACGTATCGTACTGGCCTTTCCAAGTTTTCATAATTTCAAACTTTATCAAATGGATGTTAAAAGTGCTTTTTTAAATGGTTATATAAAAGAGTATGTTTTTGTTGAATAATCTCCTTTATTCACATATGCAAAATTTCTAGACCACATCTATAAACTTAAGAAATCCTTATACGGTCTAAAACAAGCACATGGTGCTTGGTATGAACGTCTTAAAAGCTACCTAATAGATTTCGGTTTTGAAATTGGGAAGATTGATCAAACTCTTTTTGTTAAAAGAACTAAAAAGGATATTTTGATTATTCAAATTTATGTAGATGATATTTTTTTATAGTTCTACAAATGAAAAATTATGTCAGGAATTCTCAAAAGTAATGACCAAAGAATTTGAAATGTCACATATGGGAGAATATCTTATTTTCTTGGTTTACAGATTGAACAATTAGAAAATGGAATATTTATTAGTCAATAAAAATATTGTAATCATCTAATTAAACGCTTTGGTATAGAAAATACTTCTGCCAAACCAACTCCAATGAGTACAACGATACATCTCGACAAAAATGAATATGGAAAAAGTGTCGACCAAAAATTATATCAAAGAATAATTGGACTGTTACTTTATCTAACTGCTAGTAGACCTAACATAATGATGATTGTCTTTTTATGTGCTAGATTTCAAGCAAATCCTAAAGAATGACATATGCGAGCAATGAAAGAAGTATTGCGTTATCTAAACAAAACCAAAGATTTTGGACTTTCCTATTCAAAAAAATGTCCTTTCGAGTTAGTTTCATATAGTGACGCTGACTTTGGAGGATGTCGGACGGATCGAAAAAGTACTAGCGGGACTTGTCACTTCATTGAAAAATCCTTAGTCTCTGGGTTTAGCAAGAAATAAAATTATGTTTCACTTTCGACTTGTGGGGCTGAATACATTTCTGCTGCTTTAGCATGTGCTCAAGTCATTTACATGCAACAATCACTTCAAGATTTTGGTATAAATTTATCTAAATCTACTATTTTATGAAGTGATATAAACTTATCTAAAAATCCTTTCAATCACTCACGAACTAAACATATTGGCATATGTCATCATTTTCTTCGTGATAATATTGAAAAGGATTAAGTTTGATTGGAATTTGTATCCTCTGAAAGTCAACTAGCTAATATATTTACAAAACCTTTGAATGAAAATATTTTTATAAAACTTCAAAGAGAATTGGGAATTTTGTATTCAAAAGATCTATAGTTATTTTCTTTCAAAAAAAATTTAAAATAAGATTTATTTTTTCAACATTTTTTTTAAGATTTCCAAAATTGAACTTCAAACCTCTAACTTGGCAATATAGTATTCTATCACTTTGCTATATGGTGTTCTTTATCTCTATAACCATTTCTGTTTCTGGTTGTTGGTTATTTTTTATTTTAATTTTATTGGCTTTCAATTTTTCTAATTATTATTATCACTCTTTCCCATTTATTTTTAAGGCTTCTGTTTATTATATTTTCAACAGTGTTTTATTTTTCTTTCACACAAACTCCTTGAATTCAAAAACAAAGATTCAACCTCTTCAAAAAAAATTAATCATGTCTTCTCGACACAACTCGAATCCGCTTCCCTCTCCTATAGCTCTATTAGCTCATATTTTGTTAACCTACCTACTCCAACCCCCGTTTACAAGCCCGTTCCGCTAGTTCGACCATGCACTCTCATCGGATATACTCCTCCTGGTAAAAGTGCTATTATTTTTTAGATTGCCGTCTACAAAAGAAAAGATAGAAGACATTAATCATTATCAACGGAAGACGCTATAATTATAGCAAGAGATATATTATGAGCAGAAGGTAAATGCAAAGCACTTAAGCTACCTCGAACAAGCTGCTCTAAAATTCTATGGATCGTCATCTCCCAATACGGTTCACCAACATGTTCACCTTCACGTCGTAACCCATGGGAACCATCACCTCAACGTCCTCATGTCTCTCCAAATTCATGGGAACGCGAAAATAGATGGTCACCACTGCGACCACTTCAGGAGAATACTAAAGCTGAACCGGACGAATACCACACTCCGTCCTCTTCATCCACGTCTTCTTAATTTTTTTTAGATATGTGTGTATCATAATCATCTGTTTTTTCTTCTTTGATTACTTTGAATAATTATATATCATTCTTCTATTTTATTTTTATATTAATATGTTTTGTTTCAAAAATTACTACAAAAGCTTGCATTTCTCATCTTTCATATTTCAATATCTTTAGTCGACTGACATAAGGTAAACAATCGACTGAAGTAGCTTTTGAACAAATTTTTTACCCTGCAGTCAGTGAATTTACTGACCCACAAATTCAGTCAACTGAATTTGGCCATTTTGAACTAAAATGTCTTGGTACGAATTCAGTTGACTGCACCCCAGATGAAAGTCGACTGACTCCTGTAAATTCTTTTTTAAAATACACAGTCAATCGATTGGTTTTGAATACTCAGCGACTAAAACTGGTAACCAGAGTTCCCTGTCCAACAGTCATTTAAAAACAACTATTCAAACTCTTATCTTTTCACTTTTTTACTTCATTACTTTCAAATTTCTACCATTACTCCTCATCCTCTTTTCATATTCGTTCAAAAAGAACTCAACTTTTTCAAATTTTAAACCCTACTCTTCAAATTCCAAACCCTAATCTTCACTATAGCACCCAAAAGGAGCTCGACAATCCCAATCTTCAGCGGGGCCTTTTGATTCTTAGATTCGAGTGTGGTTGCACAATGAAAAAGCAGCACAACGATTCGATAAGATGAAAAATTCTCGCTTCTTCAAAGGATCATTTGTCAAATTTCCTGATTTCACTCCTTATGCAATCCAAGTATAGCTCGTTGTAGCGGACTAGAATCTCTAATCGATTTCACTGCAAATAACAACAGAATCAACCATCTACTCGTGAAGCTCTTCTACGCTAACCTAAATCTCGACCACCATATCATCTTAAACCCAGACGATGCCATTTGTACTATGGTATGTAGTGTGAAAATTTTCCTTCCTCTTCATCGTCTTGCTAGGATTCTAATTTTCTCGAATGAAGGAGAAGAGTTGGGCGGAATATCCGTTAATATGGAAACTCAAAATCGTGTAAGTCATATGTTCCTCTTCGACGACTTAATGGAACTAAAGAAGGTTGCGCTACGACCCAAGGCTCGCATCATGCATCGTTCGTTAACCTATACCATCAACCTTAGGATCAGAAGCTACGAGAAAGTTTACAGAGGGACTTTCAATATTTTTATGCTATTTGGGGAGTTCATCGAGTGAATTGGGCTAAAGTCATCTTGGACGAATTTCAAACATTCAACCAAAGTCACATGAGAACGATTCACCATAGCACATATATTATGTGTATTCTCAAGCGCTTTGATGTTTCTTTTTTTGACTCGAAATGCTCTACCATTGGTTTCTTAAACACCAAGACACTTAGCTTGATGAGCCTTTCGAAACAATATCTCGACCGCACCATTATTACCTATGAGCATGGGCTTGAAAACCAATCCTACGGTCAAGCATAACCATCCTCTCGCCAACACACAACTCATGTTCATGCTTCCACTTCATCTCAACCTCCTCCACCTAAAAGAGAAGTTACCGAGATTCAAGAATTTGGTCCTCAAGCTTGGCCTCAAGAAGCCGTATTTATCATTTCTCGAAACTAACGACTTCTTGATCAACGACTTTCCCAAGTAGAATAAAATGTATCTCGATTTGAAAAATCTGTCACCAAGGTCAACAAGAAGGTCAACCATATAAAGGGCTTTCTTAAGAATATTTGGAAAGCGATCATTTGCTCTCAACCTTCTTCAACTTCCATTCATGTGCCTACTTCACATGGGAAACGACCTACTTAGCACTTCACATAGTCAACTTCAAATGAGGATCAAGAAGAAGCAGAATAAGTTGGTGGCGAATCTGACAATAAGGTGACCATAGGCGACGAAGAAGGAGAAAGCTCAAATGAAGGAAGCGATGGTAATGAGTAAGGTTATTTCTTTTCTTCCAATCCAAGTCATTTCTCTTAAATGAACTTATGTGTTGTTTTTCCAAAACATTGTCTGTATAGTTTTCTGGTGTGTTATATGGTAGTTTTCTACTCTAGACTAATTATGTAATATTTACCTTCTGTTTTTCTGTGGATATGTGGTTCTCGGTTTATGTACTCTTGTTTTGAATTATGTATTTCATGTGTCTCATTGTTCTTTGATTATGTGTTACTATCATTGTTCATATTTTCTACTTTGAGAACTCTCCTTTTTTGTCGATGACAAAGGGGAAAACATATTTCTAGAAATATGTAGCATAGATTTAGGGGAAAAAAACTATAGTACAGTTGTAGGAATATATTTAGGGGGATAGATCAACAAAGCTTGTCAAAAGATTCGTTCATATCAAATGGAGTTGTCATATCAAAAAGGGGGAGAATGTTGGATCATAGGTTTTGATCTCTAATAAGACACAACAATTCACGAATCTACGACTACAACAACATCCGGACTCATTGACTCAAAATTTGGTTCGTATAGTTATATAGTTTAGCAAGAGTCAATAGATATATACATATAGTCTAGTTAGTGCTTTATTAAAATCTTTCCTCAAGATTCATCACTCGCAAATTTAACTGAAACTTGCATTCATTTTTAATCAAATTCAAATACACACACGTATATTTCATTACACTGAAAAGCAGTACTCAGTCGATTGACCAAGTGGTACTAGTCGACTAAGTTAGTAAAAAAAATTATATATTACACGGACCAATCGACTGAACACACCTGGTCAGTCGACTGAGTCTGTGCACGACTCATGTGCACTTTTGAATTCAATCGACTGACCTTGCATGTTCAGTTGACTGACCTATAACACTGAAGTTTTTTTTGAAAAGACACTTTCATTTTCCAAGAGATAACTCCTTTCTAATGAGTTGCAACCAATAGCTTTTCGTAGAGAATTTTTTTTCCAGCAGTTGTAACTCATCGTGTGCTATAAAAGCAAAAAGTTTCAATGATCTAACCACCTAATTTTCTAATCTTTCTTGATCTATGGCGCTTTGCAATCTTGAATTCATTATTTGAAATCTCTATACAATCATTGCTTATGATTCCATCTCAATATTCTTCAAGAAATACTAATCTTCCCATTCTTCATACATACACAATTATACACATCATTCTTGAGGAAAATGTTATAGGAATGGTGTACTACAAGTGACAAATCCATGTTATTTAGAACACACAAAGACAAGTTAAATCCAGTTTGTAAGAAAGTCTTGTTCGGTTGCTAGGTGGTCAAGTCATGTTCTGTTGCTCAGGCGGTCAAGTCCTGTTCAGTTGTTCAGGCAGTGTAATACCTGTTCCTCCAGGTTAAGTGAGGGTTGCTAGCTTTAATTCCAAAAGAAGTCTAGAACTGGACGTAGAATAGGAGTTTGAACCAGTATAAAAATTCCCGGTGTCATTTTACTTTACTACTATTATTGTTTTCCGCACTAGTTATTTATTATATTCCATATTACTCGATCCTATAGCACAGTCACTTTCAGTGCGGCCATTTGTGATAGATCCACAGAGAGTGGTCATTCGTGAAAGATCTACAAAGAGCGATCATTTATGATAGACCTTGGTCCTAAACTATGAGGTGCGGTCATTTGTGTTACACTAGCAAATAGTAGTCATTTGTGATAGACTTACGAAGAGCGGTCATTTGTGATAGACTTGCGAAGACCGATCAATTGTGTTTGCAAGCGAAGTGCTTACCTTTAGTATTTGACATGTGAAGCGCTGTTAATAAATTTTCTTTATGCTTGATACTTGATATGATTTTGAAATGGATATTACCATTACTATGATGATAGTGGATTGTGGGCATATTAAAATTCTATATCATGTTAAATTGATATAAATGACCAACTATGTGTAGAGTAGTATACTACTTAGATGGTTCCATATCTTTGATGTTATGTATGCTCATCATATGATCTCACCCTTATGATATTTAGAGAGAGTCCGACTCTTTTATTATTCACAATACTCTAGTCATACCGAGTTTTGACAGGTACTACTGGAACCAGTGATTAGATGTTTGGCTATCTTTTTTTGGGCTTAACTTTATATTCATAATAGTAATTAGGCTAGAGTTGTTTAATACTAAATAAGAATATGTACTCTATGTATGATGAGAGATATTGATTCATTTGATGTATATGTACTCATTTGACATTTATGTAGTATTTAAGATGTAACATATTATTTATGTTGATTTGTGATTATGTGCTCTGAGATTTATACTGTTTTGATTAGTATTAGCCAACATGTGCATTGCTTTTCGCTGAGACTGGTTACATAACTTATTACTTCAGAAAATTTTAAAGGTAAGTCATGATAGTGTTAGCCCAAAGTAATATACATAGATGATCGCTCCTAAACAGCCTCATTCTTTGTATTGTTCGACAATATTGCTTTTAATATTCTTACGTAGTGTGGGTCTCAAGGTGAGGCGTTACAAGCCTCATATAGATTAATATAGATATACATCCTAACATGCAATGGGTCTATATGGAAATATCTTAATTTAAATAATTGTTCTAACTATACAAGGTGTAAACAACATGAATAGACGAGTGCATAAGTGATACTGCACTCCATGGTCAAAGGTATCATAGATCTCCTAATCCTGGTCAAACCCAAAATGTGAAACAAATACAACCATATAACAATGTTATATATCCAAGCTTCTCCTATCTCAAAACCCACACACGAATAGTACTAGCAATACCCTAAGCTAGCGCTATGCAAATAACCATAACTGATATCCACGATCAAATGTGTCATTGATCTCTTAGTCTTGGTCAAACTTGAGATGTAAAGCAAATACCATCATATAACGATGCTGTATATATCCAAGCATCTCCATAACAAAAACCCCTATAAGAATCGTATATGAATAATAACTTAAGATATTCAAAAATGCAGAACAAATATCTATATGTAGAATTTCCATTAGATACTAAACGACACATATCTTGAGCGGCAAATGGCCTTTTAGTTCAAGTCAACAACTATGAATGCTGATTGTAGGCCTCGTCGCGACACCTAATTGTGTTATACATAATATATAACCTACTCTAGAATAGCATCCCAATCTCTCTCAGCCCTTGCCCTGGAATAACATCTACATGTCGTTCCATCATTCATGGCACAATGTTTTCATTTTAATAATGCTGTAATTCTCCAGTTGTCAATGATTGGACAAACCAGATCCATGTATAACCGCCATATCCATGTATATATTTCCCCACATGTATACACAACACCATAGTCTCACTGGTCCCCTATGGATTATCAAACCTTCCTTAAGTTGCCTCTATCAAATTCTCTTGACTCCAATAAGCCTATCATGTCCATCTTGACTTGACCTAGATTGATTTTGCAGTTTCATCGTGCTCCACCCAAGGACGGAGTAAGGTTCGATCCACGTGCTGCTTGTGCAGCAATGCATGCCCTATTTTACTATTGGCAGTAGTGCATATGTACACTGATGTAAGTAGCAATGCGACCCATACTACTACCTGCCGTAGTGGGTAGCACTACTTCCTATAGCAGTGCATGGCATAACAATGTTTCGACCCATCCCCTTGGCTCTCTAACATATCATTAAACCTTTTTCCGTCTCGCTTTGTCTGGGCATTGATGCGTGGGGTGATTTTATAAAGTTGGTTGTTAGCTACTTTATTTGGTCTTATAATTAACATGACGTTTGTAGCACATCCATTGTTAAACAAATATTCGATCGAGGTCACTTTGTTTGCTAAGTTCCACTAATGTCATTAATTTGTCTTTCAGTTGACTAAGTTGTTCGTCTGACTCAGTTATAACTCCATACACTTCATACTTCATTTATTAAATACTAGTAATCAAATATCATTTAACAGAAATCAAACATCATCCGTATAATCCTTTCATTACTTACTAAGTTCCCTAAATGTGCATCTTTTATCAATGTTACTTTGTTTTAACTTCACCAAAATGTTTGTTTATGATGACTTTAATCATCTCATAAGTCACTAAGTTATTGACCTTCTTACCAACTTCTATAAGAGCCACATTTTTATCATTTATATAACACAAAGTCATTTCCTCTTGCTTGAAATCCTTAAACTCTGCCAAATTAAACTCTACTTCAATGAAAACCCAACCTAAAATATTCATTTAACATTTCATAGAATAGCATGTATCTTTATATAACTACAATTATAAGTTTATTATCCACTCACTTAACAACTATTTGCAACCTGTAATGACCCTCTTTTCATGACCTTCTGATTCAACGTCCCAATCAATACTCAAATCCCAAAGATCATAAATGATGAATCGTTAGGATGAAATATAAATATAAGTTTTAAACTATGTTATGTACCTTAGCTATAATTTTTTAGAAGTCACAACAGAAGGTATAAAATATAATACCATATAAAAGAAATATCCAAATAAAACTAGTCAATACTATAAGTGTTATTATATCAAACTAGAAAAAACATTTCTGCAATACATAATTCAACATAAAACTAACTAAACTAGTAGACAACTACATAAGACGAAATATGACAATATGTCTCCATCAGACCTCCATCGTCACCTACTCACCTTAAGTGCTCAGTAAGCCTCTATTAACTATCATAGATAGATACCAAATAGATAAATATAAAGAGGGTTGGACATATGCATGGTGAGTTAGAAAGTGTAACAACCCGCACCTCAATGGGCCCGAATTTTTGCTAAACCAAAAACCCAAGTCCTTAGAAGTATGAATTGTTGGTGTTGGTATCTTGTAAATAAAAAAAAGTATATCAGAGCACTATCGATAAAACTCATAGCGAAATAGTAAAGTATAATAAAACATATAATTACCGATCCAGGCTAACAACTCCGATATTCGACACCCTTGTCAGTGTCGAGCATGCATAAGAAATCTATCCTTCCACCGGTCCTGCCTTATACTGTTACTTTTCCCTCTAAGTCTATTCTATGGGTTGTAATGAGGAGAGAGTCAGAACAATGTCATGGTGACTGGTAAATACATACTTCATACATAACACTAGTTTATACCGATGCTTTCCATTATATGTTATGTCTACTTTTTAAAACTTAGTCGTCTTGACTTCATATACGCATACAATACGCCCTACCTACTCGAGATATATAATAACTAAATACGCATATGTGTATGAATTCATAGATAATATTGTGCAAAATATTCAAGAAGATGGTGTAAAGCAGTTGCAAGACACTTAGTTTGTAACATATGTTTAAACCAATTCATTATATGACAAGGAAGTAAATGAAGCATCGACAAATTATCCACCACCTTCACTGCCGCCTAAAAGATTTACTACGGCTCGAAAAAGTGGTAAATGACATTCCTTATATGGAATGTTAAAGGGATTAATACTGATCTTAAAATGGATTAGATTATATTACTCTTGAATTCTAATAAACCAATTTTGGTTGTTTATTAGAAAACAAGTTATTCACTAATAAAATCTATAAATTTCTTTATAAAGTAGATAAAAATTGGGATGACACTCATAATAATGATCATGGATCTAAAGGAAGAATTCTATTACTATGGGACAAACTAATTTGGTGTATGCAGGTTTTTCGGGCTAGTAGTTAACACATTACTTGCATTATTACTACCTCCTGGCCACTCTATGTTTTTTACTCTGATGCATGCCAACAATCTATTTTCAGACAAAGAATTATTATGGCATGAGTTATCATAAATGGCATGTGTTGTAGATAAAGCATGTTTACTTGCAAGAGATTTCAATAATGTTCTTCACCTTAAGTACAAGAAAGGAGGACTTCTAGTTCCTCTTTCTCATCTCAAAGGGTTTACTAATCTTCTCCTCTCATGTAGTCCATCAGAAATTAATATACTAGGCTTTTAATTCACATGGAGAAGAAGAGGGATTGCTACTCACATTGACAAAATGTTAATCAATAGCACTTTGTAACAACACTTCCCAACTTTGGTAGCTGCAGCCTCATCTTCACCATTAAGTGAATATACCCCTATCATCATTAAACTCCAGTAAGGACACAAATGGGTATGCCTTTTAGATATAAAAATAGTTGGCATTTTGCAGATGTCTACGAAGATCAGGTTATACCAATTCTATCGAATTTCACTTGAGGCACACCAGTTCGAAAATTCATGGTCAAACTAAGAAGAATTAAGAAAATCATAAAAAATTAGAACAAGACAAGGCCTAAGACTCTGCATATCTAACAATTTTGGAATCAAAATACACTCATAGGCTACAGGAAGCAGATAATGACCCACATAATGTCCTACTTTATGATGATATGATTAATGTAGGTTGCAAGTTAAGGAACAAAATATATGAACAATATGTAGAAGCAAAATAGAAATCTAAAATTTCATGGCTATAAGAGAGTGACTACAACACAAAGTTCTTCTATGCTAAAAGAGCATGAGAAAATATAGAAATAACATAAAGGCTTTATACAATACCCATAGAGAATTAATATATGACCCTGAGCATATTCAACAACAAGCTACTCAATATTTTACACAACTGTTCAATGCAGAGCATGATCTACCTACACACTAAAACATTATCCAATGCATGAAAATGGTCAATGGACATGGCAAAGCTTATCTACTGTAAGAACCAACAAAAAAGGAAATACATGATGTTGTATTCTCCATAAAGGACGATTAATCTTCAGGGCCTGATAGTTTTTCTTCCAAATTCTCTAAATTGCAGTGGCCACTTTTCAAAGTTGAGTTATGCATTACATTTAACTATATATGAAACTACTGATATACTAGAAGGCTTAAACCACACTTTTATAACACTTGTTCCTAAAATTGATAGGCCTACCGACATAATTCACTACAGATCTATAACTTGTTGCAATGTGCTTTGTGAAATTGTTTCCATATTAATATGCAATAAGCTAAACAGTTTCTTGCCTTCTTTTATTTTTGAGGTTCAATGTGCTTTTATTCTTGGTAGGAATACAGTAGAAAATATATTTTTAACACGTGAGAACATTAGAAAATTTCATAAGAAAGTTGTAAAGAAATTCTGTAATAAGGTTAACTTACAAAAGGCCTATGACATGATTAGCAGCGATTTCATATGTTTTATGCTTGAAAGAATGAATTTCCTAACCCAAGTAATTAATCTCATTCATTCTTGCTTAACGAATCCTACCTTTTTAGTTCTAATTAATTGTGTACTATAAGGCTGTATCCCATCTACAAAGGGATCTGGTAAGGGGATCCATGTCACCTTATATATTCTATATTGCAATTGAAGATATGTCCTTGAAATTACAATATGCTATTAGGAATAAACATACCACCCAACTTAATAATGTTAGGCCTGTTGTATCTCATTTACTCTATGTAGATGATGTTATGTTTTTTGCAACTACCGATACTAAAAGTGCTATTACTATAAAAAGTATAACTATTTGTCTTTGCAAAGTAGCAAGATTGACTCTTTATTCAGTGAAAAAATAATATTTTAGTTCGATTTGTCAAAATAAAATAGAATCCTAGAAATTCTACAGTTGCAAGAAGCAACCCTACCAGTCAAATATCTTGTCAACTGACTACTTTCACTATGCTAAATGTATCTCCTTGTTTTAGAGGGTTATGTCTATATTTGATAACTGGGACAACAACTTACTTTCAATGGAAGGCAGAGCATAGTTAATTCACATATTCATTACACCTGTGGTGTTATATTGGCCGCTTGTGTACCATATGCCTACTGTAACTCTAATAAAACTTGATAATATATGTGCTGAATTTTTTGGTTGGTAAAAGACAAAAAATAAATAGGAGCAAGCTAGCGGACCTAAATTTGAAGGTGGATTAGGACTAAACAATTTCCGGGAGCTTGAAACAATTGGATATTTAAAGTTAATCTGGCAATTTTTGTTCAGAGATAGTATGTGGTCAGAATGGATGCAGAATAAGTACCGTGCAACCATAGATTTCTAACAACTACATTTGGACAACATGTCATCTACAATGAAAAACAAGATCAAACATAGAGGAGACAGCCTCAAATGTATTAAATTGGTCATTGTTGATGACAGAAGCACATTCTTATGGGCAAACCCATGGATTAACAGTAAATGCCTTGTTGACATTCTGGGATGAGATAGATATCACTTATCCACTACTAGTCATACATCAATAACTAGCATCATATAGAACAATCAATGGAATACTTCTAGATTTATAGAAACTAGAAGGGTGTCTACGCTAATCAACTAAATCCAAATTGTCTCGGATGGAGCAGACTATATGGAATGGTATGAAGGTCATTTATACTCTTTTAATAAAACATGGCAAACTTGTAGACAACGTTATAAGCAACTAGAAGTGTGCTATATAATTTAGGACAGAATTAATAGTAGTAAAATGGAGTGTTGTGCATATAGAGTAGTATTGGGTCGCATAAATACTACGGATCAACTTCATGAATGGGGTGTGGACCATGAACAACAGTGCATCTTATGTAAAGAGCAACCAAAGAATTCGAGCACTTATTTTTTAACTACAGTATTCTAGATACTTATGAACACTGCTAAAAATAGAAATGAATCTAGCAACAGATAGTTGCTCCCTTGGTCTAAAAGATGAAATAGAGCTGATCAAATCGAACTTCCGAGTTTAAGACCAAATGAAACAGCTTGCTTCATGCTCCCTGGTTTCTACCATATATTACATCAGAGAAGAAAAAAAAACATATTTTTGAGAATAAAGAAACCAATAAAATTATAAAATCAAGATAATTCAGGAGGAGGTAACTTATCTTATGAGAAAATCAAAGGCGAGGACTGATCGCACTCAGACAAACATCCAGATTCTGCAGAAATGGGGGATAAATCTGAATGATGGCGGCTGTTTTGGGAGAAGAATACAAGATAGGCAGCTCAAATGATTTAGGTTATGAAGATTTTTGATTGTGGGCTTGCATTTTTACCACTGCTTTATTACTTTTGGGTAGCGGGCTGTTATGTTTTTGTACTTGTGGTTCATGGCTTGTATACATTGTATACTATCTTTTATCGATGAACGAACTAGTTTTCTATACATACATACATACATACTTTCATACATACATACATACATACATACATACATACATACATACATACATACATACATACATACATACATACATACATACATACATACATACATACATACATACATACATACATACATACATACATACATACATACATATATATATATATATATATATATATGTATATATATATATAACGGGGAGCATACAGACTTGTGGTACGATCCATGGATCAACCATAAGTCCCTTGTTGATCTAGTTGGCTGGGGCATGACCTTTATGTTTAATAGTGCTCACAATAAAGTTAGTTGCATTATTCAGGGTGGACAACTACAACCCCAAAAATTAACTGAAACTAGGGAGTTAGCAGATCGTATTATGCAAGTTTGTATATCATCTGCACATTCTAACGACTACTAGATGATTGCACATCAGGAAAAATTCAATTTTGCAAGTGTATGGAGTGAGGTTAGAATTCATGCTCAACACGATGATGTACTTAAAGTCATATGGTTTCCTAAAACTGCAAGAAAATTCTGTTACACAACTTATATGTCCTATATGCAACGTTTGTCGACTTTTGACTGATTAAATGCATGAGGAATGACCATAATTACTCAATGCGAGCTTTGTAACCAAAAACTCATAACCATCTATTGATGGGATGTATATACAACACTTATCTATGGGAGGCGTTGCTGACCAAATTAGATCTTCTCCTGACATTAGATAGCTCTTTGAGACAGCAGCTTGTAACTGTGTGGTGGAACTTCGCACATAAATCAGATGCTCAGCACCAAGCTTATGTTCCGGCGGCTACAACAGTTCATCATCTTTGGATGGAAAGAGTCAGGCACTGCTTCGAATATAAAAGCTACTCGATGGAGCAAAAAAGTAAATTAATCAAAATCGATGTTCGCTTGTAGCTAAGGAACCAAACTTGCCATTACAATTTGACATCATCTGAGTGGCATAAGTTTTCAAAGTGGGAATTGATCTCAATGATGCTGGAAAATGAAGACGATGGCGCAAGCAGAGAGGAATTTAGGGTTTATGTTCACATTATGTATGGGCCGGTTTGGGTAGTAAGCTTGGAAGAGGCGGTGTGCTTTTTGCCTTAGTGGGCCAGGTTTTCTTTTCTCTATTTTATTTTTTTTTGGTTTGGAATTTGTTTTCTACTTTGTATTTTTTTATATTGTATTAGAGATATTGTAATAGAGGACGTCGTGCTCTTTTTCCTTAACACAATGGTAAGATTTTTTAAGGAGGCGAATCCTCTATATATTGGTTCTTAATCGTTATTAATAAACATATCTTACCTATATATATATATATATATATATATATATATATATAAGTACCGCGGTCCCTATTTAGACCAGGATACTTTCCTTGCTAGTATTTGTAACTTTACACATACGTTAAGTATCCACCATCTGTGTCTAGACCGAATCATCTATGTGCACTGAGGATCTTCCTGTTAGTTCCAAATAACAACATTACAACTATTTAGCCGTATTCTGTCACGTCTTGAAAACTCATCTAGCTGCTTCATATTGAGGTCTCCATTCCTCGTACTAATCATGGACTCATCGCAATGGGCTATTGAGGACTTAGCTTCTTAGACTATCCTATTCACTTGAAAGACCTCAACTAAGGGTTATCTAGCCTTGCCTCATCATAATAAACTAACTAACAAACAAATGTGAGGCGGTGCATGTCCAAAACATGATCTACGCTATGTATACAGCCCTACTCCTCGTATATGGTACCAACCTTACTGAAATAACGCCAAGCATACGCTTACCGTCTGTAACGACCCGTAAATTTTCGATAATTAAATTAGCTAACTTAATAAGATTTCGGGATTTGGTGTTAGAAAAAAATTTGTAAGTCGTTTGGAATAATAATAACTAGAATGAAATGCAACAAATTTATCTAGTTAATTATTTATGAATTGAATGAAATCTCAAATCAATTGAAATAATAAAGTCAAAGGTAATTGATTCGAAGTAATATAGTAAACCGACAGATAATGAAATTTTATTTAAAATTCCAATATTGAAATCCGTCAAATATTAAACAATTAAATTGTTAAAATTTAATATTTGGAACTTATTGAATAACGGGTTTAATATGATATAAAAGGGATTTGTAAAATTTTATTTTATCATATTAAAGTTAGAATGATGTTGTAGAACTTTTAAAATCGAATTAAAAGTAAATTTGTGAAAATTGAATATTTTAATATTTAATTATCGACTGAAAAATAGCCAAATTTTGAACAGTCTCAGAATTGGACGAAACTAGTTCCATTGGATCCGTAATAGTTAGTTATTATCGGATTTCAATTTTCGTAGCAATCGGAGTTGTCGTTTGACCGTGGCAGCTCGAAACGCGTTGAAATTGTTTTAATATCAATTTGGCGAGTTAAAATAGTCATTTTTCAAACGGTCTCGGATTTCGACGAAACAAGTTTCATTGGATCCGTAATGTGATATTATTGTAAGGTTTCAAATTTCAAGTCAAACGGATTTACCGTTTGTCCGGGGCAAGCCAAAACGCATAGAAAATCGTTTAATCGGTTTAATTTAAAATTGATCGTTTATTTCCGTAACTCTCACATACGATCGAATTAGCCTCCGAAACCTATTCCATTGCGTTCGGAATGGGGGTAAAACCTTATAAACGCCTGGCGGCACGTCTCGATTGGAGTTCGGATGATTTTGGACCTACCTATATAAATACGCACGCAAACCGAGACAGTTTTATTATTATTATAATCCAGAAACCCTAATTCTAAATCATGGCCGCCACCTATTTTCGAAGGTCAGAATTGCTCGAACTTCTTTCGTTAATATCTCTCAATCCGTTCAACGAAATCAAAAAATTCCAAAAGCAAAGTTGTAGAGCACGATGAAAGCTTCAAATCCATACGGAGATGATCGGAAACGGAGCCACGGATCAACGGGAAATCGTGTAGGAAGGGGCTGCGTTTTTCACGCAATTCGAGGCACAGGGGGTGGCCGAGCTTCAGGCTATTGACGGTGAAGATGGAGCTCGCGAAGGCCTTCGAGATGATGGGTCCTGATCGTTCTGGAAGTCGTCGTGGAGGTCGTGAAAATTGCTTGATGTTAGGCGGCTATGGCTTCATGTTGTGCGCACGAATACTGGAAGAGAACGTGATGGAGGAAGGTGGAAATTGGCGGTCCAGATCTGATGGTAAAGGGAGGGACGGTCAGATTTGATTCTGGGTAAATAAAAAAAAAAAAAAAAATATGTATATATATATATATATATATAGAAATTGTAGATTAAAAATTAGATTTAATTATCGTCCAATCTTTAAAATAGCATAACTTTTTCATACGAGGTCGAAAACGCACGAAACTTTTTGCGTTGGAATCGTTTTGTCGAGCACTACGCAATGGAGCTGGATTGGAATCATTTGCGGATAGTGAAAATTTCGGGTAAAATTAAACGTTCGTTTAATTTTATTCGAAATAAAGCGCTGGAACTACAGTGAAATCAAGGTGAGTGTTTTATAACGCTCACACCGTACTAAATATTTTTATGCTAGTTAAATTTGATATTATGAAGTGTTATGATTTTATTTGTCGTTGTTTGGTAAAAATTTAATTGTCATATAGCTTGTCATTTGCATTAACCGTTGAAAAATTAAATTGACAGTTAAATTGAAATTAAAATTGAATTGCGATTAAATTACCTGACATTGATAACTATGAAACTGCCATGAATTGTATTGTTTATTGGATGATGTATTTTGATGGATGCTATTGGTTGATAATTGAATGTTTGGATGTTTATTTGCTTATATAGATCCTGTTATGCATACATACGATACTGAGATTAATTTAAGTAATGTATACTCATTCCTGACATTTAATTGAAAAAAAAATTACTTGGCCATAGGATAGAAAATTATATACGGACACCGAATTGGCTAAATAAATAATTTTTGAAATCGTCGATTTAAAATTTATTTAAATGTTTTGATTTAAAAGTTATAAATAGAAATCAATTTATAGAAATCGAATTTGTCGAAAAATTGAGTTGGAATGTTGAAATAAATTTTGGTTAAAAGAAATTGGTAAATAATTTAAGTTGTGACTTTAAAAAAAAATTTTTTTTGGATATGATTGAATTTCAAAAATCTATTTATTTTAAAGATTGAACATTATTTCGAGCTTTGAATATTACTAAGTAAAAGTGATATGAAAATGATATTTTGAAATCGAGTTTGGAATTGAATCATATTTGGAATTTGGATTTAAACTTGAATATTGTTGGAAATTTTGTTAAGTGTTATAAATTGATATTTTGAGAAATCAAGCTCCAAATCGATATAAATTGAAATTGAATTAATTAAAGGTGAATGTAGAATTGAATTGATTTGAAGTAAAAGTTGACATTGTTTTGAATTGAAATCGAATTTGAATCGGTAGAATGGAAATTGAAATTGATTCGAATTGGGAAGTTATAATTGAAATGGATTGATTTTGAAGCTGTTTTAATTTGTTTTCCAAATTACTCTGTTATATAAACCATTTTGAATATTCAAACTATTTTAATCTATTTTAGATCTACTTAACCCAATTTAAATTATTTTAAACGAATTTATCTATTTTAAATCCATTTTAAAGATTTTAAGTGTTTTTAACTATTTTAATTATTTAAAACTACTTTTAAACTACTTAAAACTATTTTTCTAAAATCCTAAGCTGGTCAATAAGGTGAAATGTTTATATTTAAATCTTGAATTTAAATATGAAATCTGATATTTTGAAAGATACGATGATATTTGAATGGATTTGATTTTTGAAGCGAATATGATATTTTGATATCAATTATGAATCGATTTGAAATATAAAGAGCCAAAGGTGTAATAATACGTAGTTATTAAAGAGACCGGGATCGGATATGGACATACTCTCTGTCGATACCGAAACCACTTTAATAACTATTATACGCGGAGTGATGATCCAGAATGAAGTGGATGGTTTGGTGAACGCGTTGACTGAAGAAAGAGAACGATTATTGGATGACCCCTGACATGACTAAAACAGGAGCCGCGCCGGGCCATTGAGGTTCGCCACCTCTAGCGGACACACTTCTTCGATACCATATCTATTACATTTGTGATGCGATTTGGGTGCACCCCTTGATTTGGGAGTGTTGTTTCGCGGTGTTGGGGTAGCTGCTGGCTATGCCCAACATCAGTCCGGATCACGCAACTACTAGTATCCTAGTTGGTATTGCCTCATGTACCTTGTCATACTGATTATCCTATTCGCGACCACTACGTTTTGATTTGTACCTTGAGTATATGGATTGCCCTCTGGTGACTTCCGGTTTTGGGGAAACTACGGTCTTGTATATGCTTTTGGGAATATAAAATGTGTTAAGGGGGATTATGGTAACGCCTTAACGCTATTTTGATACTTTATATTACTGATAGGCATTATCTACTTAGCGTATATTACTACATAGTAGATAGTTTAACGGATCCTTGAGAGATGGAAAATCCCGTAACATCTCTTAAGTTATTGCACGCACGTTGACACTGGATATGAGATGTCAAACCCCGTAAACATCTCTGACGCCGTTACACTCATATTTATTTACGATTGACTTAACTTACATGAGGATATTTAGTCCTGACTCGAGTGTTTGTCTTTTCATTACGCTCGGGTCAGTCCTGAGTTTTCAGTTTAGGTTGAAGATCATTTCCTTGGAGGACGGAGACGAAGATTTGGTATATTATCTACTACTATTATATTCATTCCATTCCGCTGTATTGTTGTATGATATTTGCTGTGTATGTAACTCTGATAAATGTTGTATAATAATAATCAAATGTATTCATTTCAAATGTATTCATTTAATTAACAGCTTCATGAACTGTTATTTTATTATTATACTTTAGCCTTCCGCTGTGAGATTCTGTGTTGTTTCATTTCCTTTATTTCCCTTCCTTTTCTTTTCTTAATTACCCCAATAACTATCTGCCCTTTTAATGGTTTGGAATCGACATGTGTATTTGATCGTCGGTTTAAACTGTCCAAAAAGGCGGGTCGTTACAGTTGGTATCAGAGCTTTGGTTTAGCGATAAACCTTGGCTCTAGTGGGGAATAACTCATTGAAATAGAGGTAAACTATATGAATGAGTTGAGTGTATATGAGAGAGCGTACTTGTTATTTGATATAAAATGGTTTTATATTGTGTTAATTTATTCCGTTGAGTATTTATGAATTCTGGTCGATACTTGGGACGCCAAGGCGTCGATAGGAATTTCTAAACACTCGAATAGGACAAACCAACACAATATCGTTTTGGAATATATTTTATATAAAAGAATTATTTGAATATTTATTCATTTTGATTGAATTGATTGTTAGGAGATGATAATATTAGATTATTATCGTTATTGTTTGATCAGTCAATATTTACAACAATTGATTTAATAACAATGGATTTAGGAAAATGAAATCTTGTAAACACAATTGATAATGAATATAAATGAATTTTAACTTGGATTTGGGAATTTAAATTCCGGTGCTTGAAATTGACTTACAAGAATATGAAAAACATAATATGAGTATTATATGATAGTATAATTGAGTTGAAATTGTTTTCGAAGGATTTTTTTTATGATAAGTGTTATATTCCCTTCTCTTGACGCTAGAAAATGATTTCGGTGATGAGTGCACGCATCATCGGCGTTTATTTTCGAGAGTCCGAGTGGGGGAGACCACTTAATAGCTTGTCTAAACTTTGTTTTGATTCAAATTTTATTTTATTTTGTACTCTCTATAGTATGATTGGTTATATAAATTATATAAGTATATATTATTTCAAAACTTGATTTGAAATGAAACCGGGATTGGAATTCTTAAGTCCTTTAATAATTAATGATTTTTTTAAATGAGTGAAATGAATTTAGACTTGAATCATTAAGGAACTTCTGAATTGTGAAATGAGAAATGAACCTAAGAGCTAAGTGAAATATCAATTGAAGTAGAAATCCTTAGAATTAGGAAATTATGAACTTAAAATAAAAATTGAAACTGTAAAACTCGCATAGTATTAAATTTCATTCTATAGCATAGATATAACTTACCAAAATATTTAAGAAGTTCAAAAATGTTATATGAATTGTTAATTGGATAATATACAAGTATAGGTTTGAATAATGAAATATGCATTTAATTAATGGTTTGCAAATATAAATAAAATTGTTAGTGAATAATTGGAATTCAAATTAACATTTAAGGTGATTCACAATTATGTTAATATAAAATGGAAATACTATATGTGAATGAAAATGTGAAATTAAATTATAGTGAAATTTAAGTAATGACTTAAGAATTGATTAATTGAAAATTCAACTTTAAATGGAAAGAAGTTGTATATTGTTTAACTACATTCTATTTGCATAACTATAACTTACCAAATACTTAAAAGGTTTAAAATGCTAATAAGGATAGGAAGAGAAATAATATACCAGTGTGAGAATGAAAATAAAATGTGAAGATCTAATTGATAGTTGTAAATATAAAAGAAATTTAAGCGGTAAAATGAATGATATATATAAGTGAATGAATAAAATTTAAAATTAATGAAATATAAATTTGGTAAATGGAAACTGATTAAATTTGAATATAACTAAATGTTTATAAGCTTGGAAGTGTATGAAATTAAAGTTGACTTGGAAATGTATAATTGATTTAGTGTAGATTTTGGATGGATGTCAATATTTGATATGCGTTGGTTGTTAGATGGATGGTAATTGATTAAGTAGAATTCATTAGTGTTAATGGAATTGAATAAGCGAAATAAAATTTTAAAAATAATTAATTTCAAATTTGAAGCAAAGTGAAATTAAATATAATTGAATTCAATTTAAATTGAAGCAAATTGACTTGAATTAAAAATGTGAATGAAACAAACTTGAATAAATCAGAAAAAAATTAAATGTAGACCTATTGCATGGATGAATAGGGAAATAAATGACTTTGTGTTTATGATTGTTCTTTAAAAAATTTGAAGTTTTGATGTTTTGTACTTTGAAATAATAAAAGCAAATTTTTGGAAAAAAAAATCCAACATTGTCCAATATATGCTGAAACGAAAACAATCATAACTTTTAAATGGCTGAACGGAATTCGACGATTTTGGACTTTTCGGAAAGCTTAGAAACTATAGCACAACTTTTGTTTAGATAACTTGAGAAAATTCCTTCGTCTACTAGGTTAAAAACTTGAATGTTACTCGCTGTTCTGTGTAAAAAAAAAAAAAAAAATCTGAACCATACAACCTTAGTATTTTCGCCATATCTTTTGACTGGTTTATCGGATTTTGATGATCTTGCCCTTTCTGGAAAGCTAAGAACTTAAGCTAAAACTTTTATTTTAAGTATTTTGTGTTTTAATGTCGTTTAGAAGGTCTAAAACGTGGGTGAACGTCGCGGACCTGCACAATTCACTGCCCAGGCTGAAGCGTATCCCCTAAGTAAAACGGCCATAACTTTTGAACGGATGATCCGAATTCGATGATTTTGGACATTCCGGAATGCAACAACTTTTGTTTAGATTCTGTTGTCAAATTTTACAGTTTAGGTGACCTAAAGCTAAGATTTGTTTGCTGTCCAGAAATTGAAATCTCAGTTTTGAAGCTAAATATGTTATATATATGTTGTGTAGGCTAAATATATCGATCTATCTTTATATGCATGGTTCTAACTTAGTTATTGAGCATTTTAGTAGGTAGCAAAGGAGTTGCGCTTCGTTGTGGAGTTCGCTTCTACGCTAAACGCATAATGTAAGTAAAATGCTAATAAATGCTAAATAAAAGGTACGCTTACGGTTTTATATGATATTGGTGATATTTATATGTTGTTTCCCCACATATGGGATGCCTCATCATTGAGATGAGATGTATATTTATGATATATATGCTATTATATTTTTTCCGATCGAGCCGCGCAAAGGAGACTCTGCCGAAATTTTCCGTAAAATCCGGGTGTTAGAAATTTTTTCAAGTTTAAATTTTTTTTATAACTTGTTTTGATAATTAACTTTTAAGTTTAGAAAGCCGTTTGGAGTAACTTAGTGGAAGCGTAGTTATGACTTTATAAATGGAATTTCATTGTTTTATAAGTTGGTAACTTTGAATAAAATATATCTAATGTTGAATTCTATACTTAGTTTCTTTTCCCTTCTTTTCCTTTTCGAGGACGAAAAGTTTTGAGTGGGGGAGAGTGTAACGACCCGTAAATTTTCGATAATTAAATTAGCTAACTTAATAAGATTTCGGGATTTGGTGTTAGAAAAAAATTTGTAAGTCGTTTGGAATAATAATAACTAGAATGAAATGCAACAAATTTATCTAGTTAATTATTTATGAATTGAATGAAATCTCAAATCAATTGAAATAATAAAGTCAAAGGTAATTGATTCGAAGTAATATAGTAAACCGACTGATAATGAAATTTTATTTAAAATTCCAATATTGAAATCCGTCAAATATTAAACAATTAAATTGTTAAAATTTAATATTTGGAACTTATTGAATAACGGGTTTAATATGATATAAAAGGGATTTGTAAAATTTTATTTTATCATATTAAAGTTAGAATGATGTTGTAGAACTTTTAAAATCGAATTAAAAGTAAATTTGTGAAAATTGAATATTTTAATATTTAATTATCGACTGAAAAATAGCCAAATTTTGAACAGTCTCAGAATTGGACGAAACTAGTTCCATTGGATCCGTAATAGTTAGTTATTATCGGATTTCAATTTTCGTAGCAATCGGAGTTGTCGTTTGACCGTGGCAGCTCGAAACGCGTTGAAATTGTTTTAATATCAATTTGGCGAGTTAAAATAGTCATTTTTCAAACGGTCTCGGATTTCGACGAAACAAGTTTCATTGGATCCGTAATGTGATATTATTGTAAGGTTTCAAATTTCAAGTCAAACGGATTTACCGTTTGTCCGGGGCAAGCCAAAACGCATAGAAAATCGTTTAATCGGTTTAATTTAAAATTGATCGTTTATTTCCGTAACTCTCACATACGATCGAATTAGCCTCCGAAACCTATTCCATTGCGTCCGGAATGGGGGTAAAACCTTATAAACGCCTGGCGGCACGTCTCGATTGGAGTTCGGATGATTTTGGACCTACCTATATAAATACGCACGCAAACCGAGACAGTTTTATTATTATTACAATCCAGAAACCCTAATTCTAAATCATGGCCGCCACCTATTTTCGAAGGTCAGAATTGCTCGAACTTCTTTCGTTAATATCTCTCAATCCGTTCAACGAAATCAAAAAATTCCAAAAGCAAAGTTGTAGAGCACGATGAAAGCTTCAAATCCATACGGAGATGATCGGAAACGGAGCCACGGATCAACGGGAAATCGTGTAGGAAGGGGCTGCGTTTTTCACGCAATTCGAGGCACAGGGGGTGGCCGAGCTTCAGGCTATTGACGGTGAAGATGGAGCTCGCGAAGGCCTTCGAGATGATGGGTCCTGATCGTTCTGGAAGTCGTCGTGGAGGTCGTGAAAATTGCTTGATGTTAGGCGGCTATGGCTTCATGTTGTGCGCACGAATACTGGAAGAGAACGTGATGGAGGAAGGTGGAAATTGGCGGTCCAGATCTGATGGTAAAGGGAGGGACGGTCAGATTTGATTCTGGGTAAATAAAAAAAAAAAAAAAAATATGTATATATATATATATATATAGAAATTGTAGATTAAAAATTAGATTTAATTATCGTCCAATCTTTAAAATAGCATAACTTTTTCATACGAGGTCGAAAACGCACGAAACTTTTTGCGTTGGAATCGTTTTGTCGAGCACTACGCAATGGAGCTGGATTGGAATCATTTGCGGATAGTGAAAATTTCGGGTAAAATTAAACGTTCGTTTAATTTTATTCGAAATAAAGCGCTGGAACTACAGTGAAATCAAGGTGAGTGTTTTATAACGCTCACACCGTACTAAATATTTTTATGCTAGTTAAATTTGATATTATGAAGTGTTATGATTTTATTTGTCGTTGTTTGGTAAAAATTTAATTGTCATATAGCTTGTCATTTGCATTAACCGTTGAAAAATTAAATTGACAGTTAAATTGAAATTAAAATTGAATTGCGATTAAATTACCTGACATTGATAACTATGAAACTGCCATGAATTGTATTGTTTATTGGATGATGTATTTTGATGGATGCTATTGGTTGATAATTGAATGTTTGGATGTTTATTTGCTTATATAGATCCTGTTATGCATACATACGATACTGAGATTAATTTAAGTAATTTATACTCATTCCTGACATTTAATTAAAAAAAAATTACTTGGCCATAGGATAGAAAATTATATACGGACACCGAATTGGCTAAATAAATAATTTTTGAAATCGTCGATTTAAAATTTATTTAAATGTTTTGATTTAAAAGTTATAAATAGAAATCAATTTATAGAAATCGAATTTGTCGAAAAATTGAGTTGGAATGTTGAAATAAATTTTGGTTAAAAGAAATTGGTAAATAATTTAAGTTGTGACTTTAAAAAAAAAAAAAAATTTGGATATGATTGAATTTCAAAAATCTATTTATTTTAAAGATTGAACATTATTTCGAGCTTTGAATATTACTAAGTAAAAGTGATATGAAAATGATATTTTGAAATCGAGTTTGGAATTGAATCATATTTGGAATTTGGATTTAAACTTGAATATTGTTGGAAATTTTGTTAAGTGTTATAAATTGATATTTTGAGAAATCAAGCTCCAAATCAATATAAATTGAAATTGAATTAATTAAAGGTGAATGTAGAATTGAATTGATTTGAAGTAAAAGTTGACATTGTTTTGAATTGAAATCGAATTTGAATCGGTAGAATGGAAATTGAAATTGATTTGAATTGGGAAGTTATAATTGAAATGGATTGATTTTGAAGCTGTTTTAATTTGTTTTCCAAATTACTCTGTTATATAAACCATTTTGAATATTCAAACTATTTTAATCTATTTTAGATCTACTTAACCCAATTTAAATTATTTTAAACGAATTTATCTATTTTAAATCCATTTTAAAGATTTTAAGTGTTTTTAACTATTTTAATTATTTAAAACTACTTTTAAACTACTTAAAACTATTTTTCTAAAATCCTAAGCTGGTCAATAAGGTGAAATGTTTATATTTAAATCTTGAATTTAAATATGAAATCTGATATTTTGAAAGATACGATGATATTTGAATGGATTTGATTTTTGAAGCGAATATGATATTTTGATATCAATTATGAATCGATTTGAAATATAAAGAGCCAAAGGTGTAATAATACGTAGTTATTAAAGAGACCGGGATCGGATATGGACATACTCTCTGTCGATACCGAAACCACTTTAATAACTATTATACGCGGAGTGATGATCCAGAATGAAGTGGATGGTTTGGTGAACGCGTTGAATGAAGAAAGAGAATGATTATTGGATGACCCCTGACATGACTAAAACAGGAGCCGCGCCGGGCCATTGAGGTTCGCCACCTCTAGCGGACACACTTCTTCGATACCATATCTATTACATTTGTGATGCGATTTGGGTGCACCCTTTGATTTGGGAGTGTTGTTTCGCGGTGTTGGGGTAGCTGCTGGCTATGCCCAACATCAGTCCGGATCACGCAACTACTAGTATCCTAGTTGTTATTGCCTCATGTACCTTGTCATACTGATTATCCTATTCGCGACCACTACGTTTTGATTTGTACCTTGAGTATATGGATTGCCCTCTGGTGACTTCCGGTTTTGGGGAAACTACGGTCTTGTATATGCTTTTGGGAATATAAAATGTGTTAAGGGGGATTATGGTAACGCCTTAACGCTATTTTGATACTTTATATTACTGATAGGCATTATCTACTTAGCGTATATTACTACATAGTAGATAGTTTAACGGATCCTTGAGAGATGGAAAATCCCGTAACATCTCTTAAGTTATTGCACGCACGTTGACACTGGATATGAGATGTCAAACCCCGTAAACATCTCTGACGCCGTTACACTCATATTTATTTACGATTGACTTAACTTACATGAGGATATTTAGTCCTGACTCGAGTGTTTGTCTTTTCATTACGCTCGGGTCAGTCCTGAGTTTTCAGTTTAGGTTGAAGATCATTTCCTTGGAGGACGGAGACGAAGATTTGGTATATTATCTACTACTATTATATTCATTCCATTCCGCTGTATTGTTGTATGATATTTGCTGTGTATGTAACTCTGATAAATGTTGTATAATAATAATCAAATGTATTCATTTCAAATGTATTCATTTAATTAACAGCTTCATGAACTGTTATTTTATTATTATACTTTAGCCTTCCGCTGTGAGATTCTGTGTTGTTTCATTTCCTTTATTTCCCTTCCTTTTCTTTTCTTAATTACCCCAATAACTATCTGCCCTTTTAATGGTTTGGAATCGACATGTGTATTTGATCGTCGGTTTAAACTGTCCAAAAAGGCGGGTCGTTACACCGTCTCATTTAGATTGCCTAATACAATCAAGAAAATGCTAACTTGGTTACTTAACAGATACCTTTTAAGTATTAAAGCAGACCTTACTTAGTCTTTTACACTTCAACCGAGGCAAGCCCCTACTTTGGTATATTCCCTTCACCTACAGGCGAAGGTATAATACTATGGGTCCTATAATTGGATATATCCCACATCAGTATAATGTATACACAACTACCGATAGCCCCTTAGGGTTGGCAGACTCCTATTGTGCAACACGACTAACCTCACATCCTAACTCATATTTTTAACTACATAATTTTTAATTAATTAAAGCTATTGACTAGATTCAACAATTCTTACCCATCAAAATACGTATTTAGGCAATATACATGTATTTATTACGTCTTCTATGTCCAATGATTAATATTTAGTTATTTTTACATAACTTACTTCTTATTTCACTAATGCCATTTAATATCATTTATCACTTACTTCTAATTTTAATATATTAAATATCTTTTACTACTTAACTTCCACTTAACACCATTAAATGTAGCTTACTGTCCCTTCTCAACAATTAATTACCATTCTTCGATTATCATTTCCTTTTAATTCTCCATTGCTTCATTTATATTTCTTTCCTTATTGTTTATTTCCTAACTAATCTTAAATCGCATATATTTGATTCACAATTGGTTATTGTTATCGTCAATAATTAAATACTTTGGTTTATACTTAGGGCTTTCTTCATTTTAATTCATGGAATTACACCTTACCAAAAGGAAACGTTATTGCAGTAATTTTCTATAAATTACTTAGAAGTGGACTGGTGTGATGTTTGGAATTACAAGGAATTATCTTTTCTATTCTAGTGAATTAAAATACTACATAAACCTCGATCCAAATTATACTAACTTCCAATTCATGTTTACTAACATATATCACGCGACCAAAAAATCTGGAATTATTATACAATATATAAATTTGGGAACAACTTTCACATTTACTCTCCATATTCAAGTATATGCAATATTTTAATCAAAGTTAACAATTCATAGAATAAGTAGGCATGGTTCTCAAATTCATTATGTGTATAGTTATGCCTACAACTCCATAATTACTTTCAGGCATACAAGGAACAGGATTATAACGATATAAATTCAATATTACATAAAAATATATAATTTCTCACGCACCTCTAAGCTTCCAAATCTCCAGATCTAACTCTCGTTATTCCTGTTTGACTCTCTTTTTTCCTACCAAAATATGTATCAAAAGCATATACATATTTATTATAATTTTAGATCCGAGAATGGATTTGAAACTAATTTAGATTTGGAATTAGATTTACAATTTACCTTGGCTTTGGCGATTCGCTTCGACCCCGTTCTTCTTCTCTATTATTCTTCGATATTCTCCACTTACATATATATATATATATATTATAGTTTATATAGACTTTAAAATTTACGGAGAAAAGAAAATTAAAGAGCTTCGTCGTTTCTTCATAAAATATTAGAAGAAAAGTAAGATGCGAAGCCTGTATTTATAAGGTTACGAATCAATGCCAGCCATTAGGTTATATTATATTAAATCTTTATAAATTCCCCAAGGACTAAATCATGTAACATTACGTGCAACCATTTTAAGTTATCAAACCAATTTTTGTGCAACTAATTTTGTAGCCAATCATTTACAAATGCAAGGTGGATCATAATACATATGATATATATGCTGAATAATACTAAATTGATGCCTCCTATATGAGTGTGTTCTTTAAAACAACTTTGAAAATATGGTTAAAACATCCTACAAATAATGACTGTTCTATATATTAGCAAATTTGGAAAATCAAAATCTTTGTTTTTGCACACAAATTTTCTCATATTTCTATGTATAGAAGCATAGTTCAACCAATTTTGCACCCAATCCCTACCATCCAAAATCCTAGCACACGATTTAAATATCCAAAAGTTTGAAAATTTTGTTTTCTAAACCTATACTCTTATGTAAAAAAGAGTTTTGATGTAGAATTCCATGTTTCCATCCTTCTCTTATGTATCTTTTCCATTTACTTTGGAACCTTCTCTTATACCCCCAAACCTTTTCCAACTTTTCCAAGTATAGTCCACACAAGGAAATTTATTTTTAAATTTTTAAAATTTCTAAACAGAATTATTTGAAAACAAGTTTTGTTCACCCATCAACATGGTTTGGAAGAAAAGAAATCTCAAAGCTAAAATAGCTTTTCCCTCATCGGTAATTATAATTTACTTACTGTCGCTACTATTGCACACTAAATTTCATATTTGTTAACCCATCGACTTTTCCCTATGCTAAGCATGTGGCATTTTAAAAATAAAAATATATCCCTTTTTTGATCAAAATCCTTTTCGATTAAATTTTAGAAATAGTGGGAATTTTTTTAAATAAAACCCCATGTTTAAAGTAAATAATTTTTAAACAAAAGTTTTCAAAAGTATTTGTTTTAATTTTCAAACAAATTTAACCACTTCCTATACAATTGAAATTTAATCCATGGGTTAAGATCCATAATTGATTCTTTCATTACGCGGCAAATTTTTAATTTTTTCTTTAACAGTCAACATACAAATTCATTTATAAATTTTAGCTTTTAAGATATAAGGATAGTGATTCATGATTTCGCAACTACAATTTCCTGTCCTTCGCTCGCCAAGTTTATTTCCCAAAAATCTTAACACTATTTTTTAGGTACTCAACTTTACTTTTATTTTAGCAGCAAATTTAATTAAATTCCAAATTTGTTTTATAAATTTTCGGTCTTGTGTATACATACATACATATATATATATATATCTTTTGTATTATTTAAGTGTCCTATATACGATTTTCTTATTTATACTATTTTCCAATAAATATAGCAGTCAATTCAGAAACAAATAAAAAGGAACATTTCTCATAACATCGTACGAGATTTATACAAACAGAAACAACTAATGCTTACAACCCAAATCTAAAAAAACAAACGCTAGAAGAAAATAACAACTTCTACTACTGTGACGACCCGAAAAATTTAACATTTGAAATTTAAACATTTAATTGATTTTTAATGTTTGGAAGTTATTTTAACTTGAATTTCAGATATAACTATGGATTTGACAATTAAATTATTGAATTTAATTTATTGACGTTGGGTAAAATGTTGAATCTTGATTTTTAAGCGGATTAAAAATTATTTTCAAGGCTTAGAAATTTATATTGATAATACTGAAGATAAAGAAAGCATCAAATTGTATTTGAAAATGATTTGTCCAGTTTTGAAATTATATCGTTTAAATCGATATTTAAAAATAGCCTTGTGAGGCATAGTCTCAGCATTCAACGAAACAAATTCCATTGGATCCATAATATTATATTATTATCGAATTTCAATTTCAGTTGCATTTGGAGTTGTCGTGTGTTCGTACGATAAGCAAACGCGCTGAAAATTATATAGAAATTTAATTTAATAACTGGTTCAAAAAAGCTATCTTCTCCATACGATCGAATTTGGACCCGCAACCTTTTCCATTGCATTCGGAATAGGGGTATAACCTTATGAACGCCTGACGGCATGCTTCGATAGGGATTCAAAATTTTGTGTTGCGACAGTCGAGACGATTTGAATTTGAATTAAAATTTAAATAATATTGTTGCATTAAAATATTGTGTTAAAGACCCTGCATAACACGTATTGCAATTTTTAACACGTGTCACTTTAATTAAACGCGTTTGTTTTTAGAGGAAAAAAATACCAAAAATATTTTAATTAACGCAAACTGTAAATCAAAAAGAAAACCCCAAAATTTCATTTACCTGCTATCTCGTTCAAAACTACAATTCGAAAGTTAATAGCCGAGCGAATCTGAAATATAAAAAAATCATGGTCCTTCCTTTCTTCGTTCTTCTCGGCCATCAAATCAAACACGTTCGTAAAATCATAAGAAGGTTATGACGAGCTTCAATTCGACACTTTGATCTCATGAAGGAGATCAATGGAAATCGCAGTTGTCGGGAGGCTCGTGAGCGAAGGTAAAAGGAGTGACTAGATCGGATGCACGTAAGGGAAAGGGGTTTTGCGCGCGAGGCAATTTGGGGGAATCATCGTCGACAATGCAATCGCGATCAGCGGAGCTAGGGTTTCGGCGACTTGTTGGTGAAGGGGATGTCGCGGCGTCGGCCATGGTGAGTGAATGCTGGAGGCACGACTAATATTGAGGCGGCGACTTTGAATGTCGTGAGGTGGCTGTCGTGATTTTTGGGGGAGTCGACGGTGGGAGGTGTCGTGGTTGGAAGGGGAGCCTGGAGGTGACATCGGTAATTGCATCTTGTATGGGAGGTCGCGTGCTGGCAAGGCAATAGGTCGATGGGGTTTGCTAGCTCGTGAAGCTGTGGCAGCGAAGGTATAAATTCTATTTTAATTTAAATATAATAAATATGTATATAAACATAAATAAATAGATGGAATTCTTGATTTTCAGTAAAGAAAAAAATTACTGTGTTGTTTATATAAAAAGAATGAAATAAGTATACATATACGCATTTGTTCAATTACTAATCATTTTAAATAATGTAATATGGGATTAATCTGTTAATAAACTTATTAAATTATTTTAATCGATAAGAATATTTTATAAAATAAATGTTGGATTAAATTTAGTTTTAAATTTAAGTTTACTTAAATAAATTTATTAAAAGAAATTAGTTTGGAATAAAACATTGGTGAATTAAAATTATCAAACGAAAATTGGTTATTCGATTATTTCGAATATTAATAAATCATATAATTTTTTTACAAGGTCTGAAACTGTGAAGAAATGGTCAAAATGGAAATGGATTGCAAAACGAAAGCAAAGGTGAGATCTTCTCACACAAATTTTAATAATTGAATATTTCAGTTATTTGATTAATTTTTGGATTGTGATGATATATAGTGTGTGTGTATATATATATTTTTGGAGTGATTGATTTCCCGCATTATGTAGCGGATGAGACCCTATGCGCCGTATAATAGCGGATGATTTTATATAATCTCATATACCGTAATATTCCACCTCGAAGTGGAATTGGTATTTAATTGTTGTGCTAACATCTGTGGATGCAGGGAAATAGGTTGGAGGGATCCAACTGCAATCCTCAAATATTTGAATTTGTTTCAATGTTGTATGTTGATTTATTTATAATCTGTGTATGATTATATTTGTAATTGAAATCGTTGATGACTATAGTTTAGTTGAATATTTTTTGGTATCGTAGGATACCAGAAATAAATAAAATTGGATTTTTGAAATTCGAGTAGAAAATCTATAGTAAATTAAATTTTGAGAATTGGATAAATTTAAAAGAAGGAATTAAAAGTATAAAAGTTGATTTTTTTTGTAATCTTATCGAATTAATTCCAAAATATGGGAAAGTTTTAAATAAATGGATTTCGAGTAATATTGTTTAAAAGTTGGAGAATTTATATAAAATTCAGATTTTAAATAATTTGGAAGAAATAAAGGAATTGTTTTAAAAGATAATAAATTTAGAAATCAATTTGAAAATTGATTTGGTGTTGAAATAAATTTGGAAATTTGATTTGGGTATTTGAAAGTGAATATTTGAAGATTGATTTGAAAATCCTGTTTCAGTGGATATTTGGAAATTTAAATTCACAATGGGAATTTATAAAAGAAAGGGAAATTTGTTTTAAAAATAAATATTAGTTTATTTTTAAAAGTATGGAAAGAAATTTGCGGATTTGGAATGTAAATTAAAATAAATTAAGAAGGATTTATTGATTGATTTAAATAGACCATTTTGAAATGGAAAGTGTATTTTCACTTGAAAGCTGAGTATGTTTCCGAAGTAGTTATCAAATATAAATTAAAAGTTCTAGAGTTGGTTTCAAAAGATTATTTTGGAGAAACTATTTTCTTAAGTTATTTTGAAAATCTTTAAAGTAAAAATTTATTTAACTAATTATAGAAGTGATTATTTAAAGATTTAAATTGATATTTGATTTAGAAAATGGTTATTTAAATATTTAGACCCTATTTACTAATTTTATTTTAAAATTAGTTTTGGATCTGAAGTTTATATGTGATATTGGTATAATGTTTTCATAACTAATATTTAAATAAATATTTAGAAATAGTTTTTATTCTAAATGTTTCCAAGTATATTTTGGATAAGTGATTTAAATTATTTGAACTTGGCAAAGTTTCAGTGGAAATAAATATTTGAAAATTTATTTTGCGTGAGGAAAGCGATTTGAAATTTGTTTTCAAAGGGTTGAATTGTGAAAATATATCTTGCGAAGATATTTTGAAAAATAAATAAATTGGGAAAATTATTTAAATCTGGTGATTGTTGTGAATATTGATTGATAGTTAAATACCGACTATCAATATTGGCCTTTAAATGACAATTGAATTTCGATGCGACCGGGGGTCGAATTCCAAATGGATATTCGAAAACCAAATCGAATCTTTATGATGGATCTTTTATTTAAAAGATCAAAAAGTGGAAATTTGTTGTGATTTACTTGAAATCTGAATCTAACACTTATTTTTAAAATAAGCGCTCGTTATTCGGATTAGCCGGGAGACGACTTTGTGTCATAAAACCCATTCTGAACAATGATACGAAGAAATTGAATTGCATTTGAAGATGGTGTTGAAGACTGGGTATTTTCGAAAACAAAAGGATTGCCTGTCAAATGTCTCTGCACCGAGTTGCTCCAGTATAAAGGTTATATCACCCTTTGTGATGGAAAGTCCGGACGTGATTAGTGAGTATCCGGATTGCAAGGGCTTCTTTGAAGTGCCTTCGGTTCCGTTCGATCCCAGAGCGGACTTGTATGAATGTGGGTCTGACGTTACACTTTGAGATGTAAAGCTGGTTTCTATCAAATACATTTCTGTTGGTAGCGGAGAATTTATTCTCTTAGCTTAACACCCTTCTCTAAGACGCACAAGCTCAGAGGTTATGTAATTGATAATTACTTGTGATACATTCCTAATTTGGTAACGTGGCATACGAAGTGCTGCTGATCATGTGTTGATCAAAGCATGGCTTTTGTGTAAAGCGTAGCTTTGTGGACATGACCTCGTCGGACCTTGCAACCCGAAAATGGTCGAAACAGGAAGGATGCGGCAAGGTTATTTGGGGGTAGCTCCTCCTGAGGTTATGTCCATTTCCTTCTGGAAAAGGTTGTATCATAGTATGGAGCCCAGATATTTAACCTATGTGGTTGCTGCAAATTTATTACTTTGTGGTTGTTGGTGTTGAGGATCCTCGGATAAAGGTCGGTAATGACTAGGGGTTGGCATACTCATGACAGTAAGTTACCTAGTTACAGAGGTAACCCAGCCTTGTGTTGGTAGAGATCCAGTTAGGTTCTCAGGACGCCCCTCCAGAGGCGTACCCATGTAGCATAGGAAGTTCCTTAACCTGACCATTTTTTGAAAATCCAAAGAAACAATATGCGTCCTGTACGATTTTAGTTGTATGACCTGCCATGGAATGTGGCCATAACCTGCTATTGAACATGGTAGCTATTGTAGGCATGCATGTTTGACTATCATAAGGAGAAATCTCCTCCAATTCTACGTTTGCATTGTGTGTGTGGTGGAAGGCCTTATGGTAGTTTCATTTTCCAAAAGCATAGCGGATTTGTTTTTATTTTCTTTGTGAAAATAACTGTTTTTAAGATCTCACACCAATCCCATGACTGACTTGGAGTTTATAGTTCCCTTTCTAAACTCTGGGTGCCCATAATTTTCCACACAGGAAGCCTAGAGTCAGATTATCAATATTCTAGAGCGAAATCAGAAAAATATGCTGTGGAGAACTGGAGGCAAGCTGGATGGCGAGGCGTATCACTAGTATATAATATTTCTTTTCCGTCGTTGTGTTGTTGTAAACTCTGATGTTGTAATGTATAAACTGATATGATTCTTTGTTTTAAAGATTATTCATTTATCTATTATATATTGTTCCGCTGCGAAATGTGAAATTCTGTTATTGTTTCTGTTTCTTCTTCTATCTTGGTCTTCTTTAACCCTAACCGTTCGGTTATCCGGCATTCGACTGTGTGACAATTGATACAGTGGACGTAGTGATGTCCACTTTTGGACGTCGAAAAATTGGGTCCTTACATTTTGGTATCGGAGCAATTGGTTAAGCGACCACCTTGGCTCTGGTGGGGATTACTCATTAGAGATAGAGTCGGTAGTACTCTAGAATGAGTTTGATTGTATTAATAGATATGAGCGCGTATTTGTTAGTGAATATAAAATGTTTTGTATTGTGTTTACTTATCGGTTGATTGTTTATAGATTGTGATTAGTGCAGTTTGGCCAACTGTGTCGATAGGGGTTTCTAAACTCTTAAACAAGATAAATCGACATAATATTTTTTTAAAAGAAGGTAAGTGAAATAATTCTACCCAAATTATTTTCGTATATAAAAGGACCCGTAAATTATTATATAATATATGGTTTCTTGGATGTTAGGAAGTAATAATTATTATCATTATTGAATAAGAAATTGAAATCATAATCAAAAGCTGAGAAATAAAACCCATACTCAAATGGGATTTGGAAATATAAATTGTAAATGTGATTTATAATTTGAAATAGAATTCGAGAGAAATATTTGAAATTTTTTTTGAAAAGATTTGAAATTTTGGTGAAAAGTTTAAATCTCTTTGATTTGAAAATGATTTTTCAAAGGTTTTCGAAAAATAATTTCAGAAATATTTTTGAATCGGATTTGAAATCTGGCGGAGTTTGGAATTAAAAATATTTGGAAAGTTTTAAAAAAAGGAATAAAAGCACTAAACTCTTTTTGGTCACCAACTGCAGCATCATCGTATTCATTTTCGAGTTTCCAAGAGAGGAATTACTGCCGAATTATTTTTAATAGGAGTTGTTTGCAAAATTTAGGTTTGGTTTTGGGAATTCGAATGATAATTTGAATTGATTTAAAAAATGATTTTTTTTAAATGTTGGAAAGACTCTGGAACCTGATAAAAATAGTTATGGAATAAAATTTATTGAGATGGAAAATAAAATTGTGAATGAATAAATAAATTTACAATTGCAAGTAAATGAAAGTGAAATTGAATGTTGAAATTCATTTCAAATTTGTAAGTAAATAGAACTTGAATTTGAATTGAAATTGATTTGTGATAAAGAAAGCGAAGCATTGAAATAAAATTAGTAAGTGAAACTAATTTAAGGAATGACAAATTTAAATATGGGTTAAATGAATTGAATTCATATGGAATTTGAAATCCAGTTTAAATATAAGTAGATATTAACCAAAGTGGCTAATTGAAAAAAATATATAGAAAGTATGTAAAATACTTATATCGAACTTAAGAAAACGAATGGTGCAATTCTTAAGTATTGGAGTTGAGCAAATATTCTAAATCAATAATTGAATGAGGATTAAACTAGAAATTGTGAAATGGCAATTGTGAATAATGGAATGAAAATAATCAACGTGAATAAAAGAAAATTGATATATCTAACAATCAATTGGAATTAATACGTAGGATGTACGCATATTATTTTATTGCATAACGGTTTGATCCAGAATTCGAGCACAGAATTTTGAGATATATATATCGATCCGGGTTAGAATTCTTTACCCGAATTTCGACGACTAACCTGGATATGGATTTTTAGTTGATTCTGAAAATTCTCTATCATAGTTTAGAACTATGCAAGAAGAATGATGGTTTCTGATCAAGAAACAAGATCTGAGTCCGCACTAGGAAGTCGGGTGGACGATACTAGTTTGGAAGAGAAATTGTGTGATCGAGTGAGCGATCGAATTTGATATTACGTACGAATGATATATGTGTATCGTACGGATTTGAATGAAATAAATATTCGAACTTTTGCAAAGAACTGTGCAAAATGATTTTTTTCTAATGTTGTAATTAGATATTGTTGTTAAGTAAGATATACAGGTGTTATTAAGGAAAAGAAAATTGGATTTTTGATTTCGAAGATAAATTTTAGTTGCTCAATAAAAGGTATGTATTTAAATTTCTATATGAAATTTGATGGCTTTCTTGTTTAGCCGCTTGGATTTACAGTTTCCTTTTGAAATCTTGGGGCCCGTTGTGGCGTTTTATAGTCGTACCGAGCTAGCCGCGCAAAGGAAGCACAGGCGAAATTTATCGAAAATTTGGGGAGTTAGAAAAATTTTGAGAAAATTTTAAAAATATAAAATTTAAATTTAAATTTGAATTGATTAAGGAAACGATACTGTTTGAAACTTATGGTTGATTTTGGAAAGTTAGTTGAAATGATAATGGGGATCTAATAAAAAGATTTGTTTGGCAAGTTGATAAAACTATTTGGTTTTGGAAAGATAGCGAATGGATTAAGGATCATTCTTCTTAACTAGTAATTTCGGGACGAAATTCTTTTAAGGGGGGAAGAATGTGACGATCCGAAAAATTTAACATTTGAAATTTAAACATTTAATTGATTTTTAATGTTTGGAAGTTATTTTAGCATGAATTTCAGATATAACTAAGGATTTGGCAATTAAATTATTGAATTTAATTTATTGAAGTTGGGTAAAATATCGAATCTTGATTTTTAAGTAGATTAAAAATTATTTTCAAGGCTTAGAAATTTTTTATTGATAATACTGAAGATAAAGAAAGCTAAAGAATTGAATTTGAAAATGATTTTTTCAATTTTGAAATTATATCGTTTAAATCGATAATTAAAAATAGCCTTCCGAGGCACAGTCTCGGAATTCAACGAAACTAGTTCCATTGGATCCGTAATATTATATTATTATTAAATTTCAATTTCCGTAGCATTCGGAGTTGTCGTGTGATCGTACGATAAGCAAACGCCTGAAAATTATATTGAAATTTAATTTAATAACTGGCTCAAAAAAAGCTATCTTCTCCGTATGATCGAATTTGGACCCAGAACCTTTTCCATTGCATTCGGAAAAGGTGTATAGCCTTATGAACGCCTGGCGACACGCTTCGATAGGAGTTTGAAATTTTGTGCTGCGACAATCGAGACGATTTGAATTTGAATTCAAATTTAAATAATATTTTTGAATTAAAATATTATGTTAAAGACCCTGCATAACGCGTATTGCAATTTTTAATACGTGTTCATTTTAATTACACGCGTTTGTTTTTAGAGAAAAAAATAATAAAAATATTTTAATCAGCGCAAACTTTAAATCTAAAAGAAAACCCCAAAATTTCGTTTCCCTATTATCTCGTTCAAAACTACTATTCGAAAATTAATGGCTGAGCGAATCAGAAATAAAAAAATAAAAATCACGGTCTTTCCTTTCTTTGTTCTTCTCGACCTTCAAATCAAACGCGTTCGCAAAGTCATAAGAAGGGGATGACGAGCCTCAATTCGACATTTTGATCTCGTGAAGGAGATCGATGTAAATCGGGAGTTGATAGGAGGCTCGTGAGCGCAGGAAGAAGCAGCGACTAGATCGCGCACGCGTAAGGGAAAGGGGTTTCGTACGTGAGGAAATTTGGGGAAAATCATCGTCGATAATGCAATCGCGATGGGGGAAGCTAGGGTTTCGGCGACTTGTTAGTGAAGGTGATGTCACGGCGTCGGCCATGGTGAGTGCATGTTAGAGGCGCGACTGAAATTGAGGCGGCGACTTTGAATGTCGCGAAGTGGCTGTTGTGATTTTTTGGGGAGTCGACGGTGGGAGGTCTCGTGGTTGGAAGGGGCGCCTGGAGGTGACATCGGTGATTGCATTGTATATGGGAGGTCGCGTGCTGGCAAGGCAATGGGCCGATGGGGTTCGCTAGCTCGTGAAGCTGTGGCAGTGAAGGTATAAATTCTATTTTAATTTAAATATAATAAATAGGTATATAAACATAAATAAATAGATGGAATTCTTGATTTTCAGTAAAGAAAAAAAATTAATGTGTTGTTTTTACAAAAAGAATGAAATAAGTATACATATATGCATTTTTTTCAATTACTAATCATTTTAAATAATGTAATATGAGATTAATCTGTTAATAAACTTATTAAATTATTTTAATCGATTAGAATATTTTATAAAATAAATGTTGGATTAAATTAAGTTTTAAATTTAATTTTAGTTAAATAAATTTATTGAAAGAAACTGGTTTGAAATAAAATCACCGGTGAATTAAAATTATCAAACGAAAATTGGTTATTCGATTATTTAAAAATATTAATAAATCATATAATTGTTTTACAAGGTCTGAAACTGTGAATAAATGGTCAAAATGGAAATGGATTGTGAAACGAAAGCAAAGGTGAGATCTTCTCACTCAAATTTTAACAATTAAATATTTCAGTTATTGATTGATTTTTGGATTGTGATGAAATATAGTGTGTGTGTGTATATATTTTTGGAGTGATTGATTTCCCGCATTATGTAGCGGATGAGACCCTATGCGCCGTATAATAGCGGATGATTTTATATAATCCCATATACCGCAATATTCCACCTCGAAGTGGAATTGGTATTTAATTGTTGTGCTAACATTTGTGGATGCAAGGAAACAGGTTGGAGGGATCCAACTGGATTCCTCAAATATTTGAATTTGTTTCAATGTCGTGTGTTGATTTATTTATAATCTGTGCATGATTATATTTGTGATTGAAATCGTTGATGGTTATAGTTTAGCTGAATATATTTTTGGTATCATAGGATACCAGAAATAAATAAAATTGGATTTTCGAAATTCGAGTAGAAAATATATAGTAAATTAAAATTTGAGAATTGGATAAATTTAAAAGTATAAAAGTTGATTTTTTTTGTAATCTTATCGAGTTAATTCCAAAATATGGGAGAAGTTTTAAATAAATAGATTTAGAGCAATATTGTTTAAAAGTTGGAGAATTTATTTAAAATTCAGATTTTAAATAGTTTGGAAGAAATAAAGAATTTTTTTTAAAGTTAATAAATTTAGAAATCAATTTGAAAATTTATTTAGTGTTGAAATAAATTTGGAAATTTGATTTGGGTGTTTGAAAGCGAATAATTCGAGATTGATTTGAAAATCCTATTTCAGTGGATATTTTGAAATTTAAATTCACAATGGGAATTTATAAAAGAAAGGGAAATTTATTTTAAAAATAAATATTGGTTTATTTTTGAAAGTGTGGAAGGAAATTTACGGATTTGGAACGTAAATTAAAATAAACCAAGAAGGAATTATTGATTGATTTAAAAAAAGATCATTTTGAAATGGAAAGTGTATTTTCCCTGGAAAGCCGAGTATGTTTCCAAAGTAGTTGTCAAATATAAATTAAAAGTTCTAGAGTTGGTTTTAAAAGATTGTTTTGGAGAAACTATTTTCTTAAGTTATTTTGAAAATCTTTAAAGAAAAGATTTATTTAATTAATTATAGAAGTGGCTATTTAAAGATTTAAATTTATATTTGAATTATAAAATGGTTATTTAAATATTTATACCTTATTTACTACTTTTATTTTAAAATCAGTTTTGGACTTGAAGTTTATATGAGATTTTGGTATAATGTTTTCATAACTAATATTTAAATAAGTGTTTAGAAATAGTTTTTATTCTAAATGTTTCCAAGTATATTTTGGATAAGTGATTTAAATTATTTTAAAGTATTTGAACTCGACAAATTTTCAGTGGAAATAAATATTTGAAAATTTATTCCGCGTATGGAAAGCGGTTTGAAATTTGTTTTCAAAGGGTTGAATTGTGAAAATATATCTTGCGAAGATATTTTAAAAAATAAATAATTTGGGAAAATTATTCAAATCTGGTGATTTTTGTGAATATTGATTGATAGTTAAATAACCGACTATCAATATTGGCCTTTAAATGGATTTGAATTTCGATGCGACCAAGGGTCGGATTCCAAATGGATATTCGAAAATCACAACGAATCTTTGTGATTGATCTTTTATTTAAAAGATCAAAAAGTGGAAATTTGTTGTGATTTACTTGAATCTGAATGTAACACTTATTTTTAAAACAAGCGCTCGTTATTCGGATTAGCCGGGAGAGGACTTTGTGCCATAAAACCCATTCCGAATAATGATATGACGAAATGGGATTGCATGTGTAGATTGTTTTGAAAACTGGGTATTTTCGAAAACGAAAGGATTACCTGTCGAATGTCTCTGCACTGAGTTGCTCCGGTGTAGAGATTATATCAGCCTTTAATGGGAAGTCTGGACTGATTAGTGAATATCCGGATTGCAAGGGCTTCTTTGAAGTGCCTTCGGTTACGTTCGATCCCGGAACGGACTTGTATGGATGTGTGTCTGACGTTACACTTTGAGATGTAAAGATGGTTTCTATCAAATACATTTCTGTTGGTGGCGGAGAATTTATTCTCTTAGCTTAACACCCTTCTCTGAGATGTACGACTCAGCGGTTATGTAATTGATATTTACTAGTGATTCATTCCCAATTTGGTAATGTGGCATATGAAGTGCTGTTAATCATGGGTTGATCGAATCATGACTTTTGTGTGAAGCATAGCTTTTTGGACGTGACCTCGTCGGACCTCACAACCCGGAAATGGTTGAAACTGGTAGGATGCTGCAAGGTTATTTGGGGTAGCGCCCCCTGAGGGTATGTCCATTTCCTTCTTGAAAAGGTTTGTATCATGGTTTGGAGCCCAGATATTTAACCTATGCGGTTGGTGCAAATTTATTACTTTGTGGTTGTTGGTGTTGAGGATCCTCAGATAAAGTCGGTAACGACCGGAGGATGGTATACTCGTGACAGTTAGTTACCTAGTTACAGAGGCTACTCGGCCTTGTGTTGGCAGAGATATGGTTAGGTTCTTGGGGCTTTCTTCCAGAGGCGTATCCATGTGGCATAGGAAGTTCCTTAGCTTGACCATTTGTTGGAAATCCAAAGAAACAATATGCGTCATGTACGGTTTTAGTTGTATAACCCGCTATGGAATGTGGCGGTAACCTGCTATTGAACATGGTAGCTATAGTAGGCATACAATAATCGTTGTATGCTGGCTAAGATTAATATTATACTTTCAAAATGTTTTCCACACTATGCACAAATTATAATATTACAAAGGATTTTGCGTATCAAGCATGTTTGACTATCATAAGCATGTGTGGCGGGATGCCTTATGGTATTTTCATTTTCCAAAAGCATAGCGGATTTCTTTTTATTTTCTTTGTGAAAATAACTGTTTTTAGGATCTCTTACACCAGTCTCATGACTAACCTAGAGTTTATTGTTCCCTTTCTAAACTTCGAGTGCCCATAATTTTCCACATGGGTAGCCTAGAGTCAGGTTATCAATATTTTGGGGCGAAGTTAGAAAAATATGCTGTGGAGATCTGGAGGCAAGCTGGATGGCGAGGCCTATCGCTAGTATATAATATTTCTTTTCTGCTGTTATGTTGTTGTAAACTCTGATGTTGCAATGTATAAACCGATATGATTCTTTGTTTTAAAGATTATTCATTTATCTATTATATATTATTCAGCCGCGAAATGTGAAATTCTATTATTTTTTCCGTTTCTTCTTCTATCTTGTTCTTCTTTAACCCTAACGGTTTGATTTTTCGGCATTCGACTGTGCGACATTTGATACAGTGGACATATTGATGTCGACTTTCGGACATCGAAAAATTTGGTCATTACAACTACTAACCTTCTTCTACCTATGGATTACGGGATAATCCCGCTCCTCTATGAGAGCCCAAATTACTACAGCGATCCCTGAACAATAGAAGCATGACAGCTATGCATCCAAGTTTGCAATCCTGGCACTGTTGCTCCACATGTATCTTCTATAGCTTGGTCTTGATCCAGATCTGGGAATCTTGGATCACAGCATACTCAAGGACCTATGGCTCTGGCCCTACAGCCTCTTGATTTGGCCAAAGGGCCTGCTCCATCTGCTCCGACCCAGCTCCCTCATACGCCCCGTACTCTACAGTCACCTCTACAGTCACCATCCTCCTAAGGGAGGACCTATCTAATGGTGCAAGTGTTTCATCTGCACCTGCTCACCTCAGAAGCTAACACCGTACTATAGGAAAAAGGAAGTGAAAAGATGACAGTATGGAAGATAGCTCCTTTGTGTCCAAACTACTGGACCTACATAATCGCACATAATGGCCTTCACTCAATTCACCTGAATCCCACTTATGATGGCATAGGTGGAGTTCTACATCGAGTGTAGATCTGGTTGAAACTCCTTATCATGGGGACGATGTTACTTTGAATTATGCGGGCGACTATACTGGCTTGGTCCTGCATGTTGTACCTCCAAACTGCTCATCTGTCATCTGAATATTGCTCCCTTCACTTTGGATGTGAAGCTTTTCCATCCTCATCGAAAGAATATTCCAATTTAGCGTTGAATAGACGCATGCATCATGGGTTGCATTCCCACTCATACATATCACGGCTAAGGATTGGTAGGTTTTCTTGTAGCCTCAAACAATCCTTCCAAATTATAAGCGGCAAAGTTCCCAAACTTCACTAGTTGCCTTGTAGAAATGTAGAATTCATCGCTGCTTCATACCCTTTAACCTTCTCTTCGTCGTTCTAAAGCCACATAATCTCTTGTGTGGTCAGATTTGGGTGGAAAGAAAAGATTCTACTTTATAGAGGGGCCATGATTTATTTTGGTGGGGGTTTTTAGATTTGGATCTGGGGATAAATTAGATGGAGTGTCGCTTGTTTTTGAGGTCATGAGGGGGCTACTGGATGGTCGTGCTCATCGGCTGGGGTGGAGGAAGGGGTTTGCTTGAATTTTATAGGGGTATTGGAGAAGGTTGAAAGTGATAAAAGTGAAAGAGATGAAAGAATGAAGGGGTGACTCGACCTAGATGTGACTTTATGTCGCGTTCGAGGTTTGGGTCATGCCCAAAACCCACAGCCGGTCGACCGTTAAATCTGGGGTGGTCGACCGCTATCGGTCGACCTATGGATCCCTAATGGTCGATCTTCGTGGCCATTTTGACCCAATCTAGACCTTGACCCTTTTTAAGCCAGGTTGAATATAAACTATTTGTTACAATTTTTTAGTTATGCTTCCGCCTTCTTTGTCTTTGTTATGGCTATTTTGAGAGATTCCTATCACCAATTGCAGTGCACTTGCCGGCTGCTTTTTTTTCTTCAGGTTTTAATCTTTTTCTTGTTGTTTTACCCTATATAAAACTTGTACCGCTTATTGTTCACCCATAAAAAGAATTTTAAAACTTCAAATTTAAAAATTCATAAAAAACCCATTGAGTTACAAATATGGTATATTTTCTATTTTTAAAGAAAATATTTTATTAAAACCTTTTTTTAAGTTGTAATCTCTTCTATAAGTTCTATTTAAATAAAATATATATATTTCTCAAAAAATTTATTATCTTGTTACTACTCAAAAAAGTGTTTTCTACTTTTAAATAAATTCTTTGAAAATCATTTCAAATATTTTTTCAAACCATTTAATAAATTCTTCTATATAGGGTTGGACTCATAGTTGGTTTTATTTGTCCGTTCCTTTGGACATTTCTACTTTTCCACATACTTCCTAACTTGTATTTGTTCAAAACATATTAAAAATCTAGCTGCCATCTTGGAATAATTTCTAAACAACTTCCTTCAGGGGATTGCAAAATTCTTGCTTTTAGATACCTACAACATACAAATTGTTTGCTTTCCATTTATCTGGATCTAAATTACATCATCAGTTGGCAATCCCATGAGGATCTACAATAATTGGGCAATCGAAGCCTAATATGGGAGTCGCGTACCATCCAGCTTCAAGGACCTTTCTATATGTCGCGGTCATGCTCTTCTTAAGTTAACGCCTTCCAATACGACCTATCTTTTATGGGATGATCGAGAAAGGTGTGTATCTTCAACTTCATTTATTGTTCCAACTTATAGTCGCATTGTCCATTTGTTTCAGAATATGGTTGCAACTACTTCTATAGTCGGGATTTGCAGGATCTGGCATGTAATATATATTTATATTAAAATATACAAATACATTCACTCAACGTATCATAATTCTTATGATTAGTCCGACTAACCAAAGTTCTGATACTGAGTGTAAATGGGCTAGAATTTTTTCTATATCCAAAACCCAAGTCCACAAAAAGTATGGATCCTAGGTGTTGGTATCTTGTAAATAAAAATAAGTATATCAAAGCATTGTCAATAAAACTCACATTAGAATAGTAGAGTATAATAACACATATGATTACTGACCTAGGATAACATCTCTGGTACCTAGTCCCCTTGTTAGTGCTAAGCATGCCTAAGAAATCTATCCTTCCACCGTTCCCACCTTGTACCGGTACCTATCCCTTTAAGTTTATCCCATGGGTTGTAATGAGGAGGGGGTTAGAACAACGTTCTGATGATTGGTAAATTACATACTTTATACATAACACTGGTTTATGCCAATTTCTTTCCATTACATGTTATGTCTATTTTTTAAACTTAGTCATCTTGACTTCATATGTGCATACAATATGCCCTATCTACTCGAAATATACATTTACTACATACGTGTGTGTGTCTAAGGACCACAATCCCCCTTTGGACTAGGATACATTTCCTGCTGGTATCCGTAACTCTGCACCTACGCCTCCACCATCTGTGTCTAGACCCTATTGCTCGCATACATCGAGAATCTTCCCATTAGTGACTAAAAATGACATTACAATTGTTTATCCATATTCTACCACGTAAGACTTATCTAACAGCTTCGTATTGAAGACTCCATTCCTAGGACTAATTGTGGATTCAGCTCCATGGAATATTGAGGACTTGGCTCCTCAGACTATCCTATTCACAAGAAAAACCTCAACTAAGGGTTATCTAGCCTAGCCTCATAACAACAAACTAACTAACTAACAACTGTTAGGTGGTGAATGTACCAAACACGATCTACACTAGTAGAAGGAGTAGTCCATTTAAGCGTAACCCTCGTCGTTCTATTGATGGCCACAAGACCAATGACACTCTCAATCTATGTATACCCCCATACTCCTCATGTATACGGTACCAACCTACCTGACATAGCATGGAGCCTATGCTCGTCGTCCTATTTAGATTGCCTAGTACAATCAAGAAAATGGCCACTTGGTTAATTAACACATACCTCTTAGGTATTGAAGCAAACCCTATTAATCACTTTGACACTTCAACGGAGGTGAACCCCTACTTTGGTATATTTCCCTCATCTATTTGCGAACGTATAATCACACGGGTCTTACAGTCGGATATGTCCCATATCAACATAATATACACACAACTGTTGGTAGCCCACTGTAGAATAGAAATTTCTGTGTAACGCTATCGATCTCGCATTCCAACCCATATTAATGACTATATCATTTTTAATTAATTTAAACTATTGATTGGATTCTACAATTCACCCATGCCATAAATACGTACTTGATGCTATATATTTAGTTATTTATTTAATATGTCTCAAATGTTCAACTGTTAATATTCAGTTATTTTTACACAACTTCTTGTTTCTTTAATGCCATTTAATAGATTAAATATCTTTTGCCGCTTAACTTCCACTTAACACTATTAAATATAGCTCACTGTCACTTTTTAAATATTAATTACCATACTTTGATTATTATATCCTCTTAATTGTCCATTGCTTCATTTATGTTTCTTCCCTTATTTTTTATTTCTTAACTTATTTTAAATCAAATATGTTAGATTCATAGTTGAATTATTTTTATCATCGCCACTTTAATACTTTGGTTTATACTTAGAGTTTTCTGCATTTTGATGCGTTGGAATTAGCTCCAAAAATGAACGTTAACACTGTACTTTTCCATAAATTATCTAAAAGTCGACTTGAATTATGATTGGAATCACAAGGAATTATCTTTTCAGTTCTTATTAAAATAGATGGTAAAAATACGGTAGATAACCCTATTTTATGCATCTCTTTCTTTTAGACATGTTCCTTGTTATTTCAAACGATATACTTTTATTCATATTTGATAAAATTGGATATTTTATAGAACTTTTCATTGTAACACACTTCATTCCAATGAATTAAAATACTACTTAAACCCTAACCCAAATTATAATAACTTCCAATTCATGTTTACTAACATATATCATGCAACCAACAAACCTGGAGTTATTATATAATATTATAAATTTAGGGACTACATTCACCATTGCTTTCCAAATTCTAATACATGCAATATTTTTTTAGCAAGGCCAGCTGGCGCTTTAAATTTGTCATCCATTATATTACTCATTCAATTCAAGAACAGGTGACCTGAACAGGCTCCAATTCAGCTAATACATGACAAAAAAAAAACAAGAGTTAGACAAACATGTCTAAGATACTATGAGAGGAGGACCACTAGTCTCCCTTGTCGTTACTGACAACAACATTAGTACCAGGACCATGAACATGCAAAACACTAGAGAAGTGTTTTCCAAGAAGGTGGTCAAACGACCTCAATAGGTTAGAGTAGAGATACTTGTTATCCCACGATGCATCTAGAAACAATTTCCAATTCTGGAGCCTGTTCCTTGGAAGTATATGCAATATTTAATCAAAGTTAACAGTTCACAGAATATGTAGGCATGGTCATCAAATTCATTATATGTGTATGCTTAAGCCTACAACAAAATTACTTTTAGGCATACAAGGAATAGATTTACAATGATATAAATACAATATTATATAAAAATATATAATTTCCCACTCACCTCAAAGCTTCCAAAATATGTACCGAAAGCATATGCATATTTATTAGAATTTTAGATCCGAGAAGAGATCTGAATTTAATTTGGATTTGGATTTAGATTTACAATATACTTTGGCTTTAGCGATTCAGTTCGACCATATTCTTCTTTTTTATTGTTCTCTGTTGTTCTCCACTAATATATATATATATATATATATATTTAGGTCTATATGGATTTTAGAATTTGTAGAGAAAAGAAAATGGCAGAGCTTCTCCGTTTTTTCATAACATATGAAAAGAAAAGTGAGATGCTAGGCCTGTATTTATAAGCGTACGTATCAACAACAGCCGTTGGGTTATATCAGATTAAATATACGCAGTTCAACCTAGGTTCAATATACAGCCGCTTGCTACCATCGGTCGATTGATCCCAATAAAAGGGTCGATTTGTTGCTTCACTTACATTAATTAATCTCTACCATTTCACTTAATTCATTTGTTAATTAATCTCTACCATTTCACTTAATTCATTTTACAACTTATTTTCCAATTCCATCCCATCTGATTTAACGTTGATTCTGCTTAGACGTTAAGTAACTATTAATGCTAATTAATGCTTATTAAATATTTTATTTGCTTAATTACATATATAATTATTTTCGTTTTGAAATATCCAAATGTTAATAACGTTTTCATATGAACTTCAATCGTAAAACTTTACATACGAAAACTAATCAGAAAATTGCCATGAACACAATGGTGCAAATTTGGTAGCCAAATTTTGACATTTGTTAAAATTTGATTTTCACTTTACTACTTATTTATTAATTTCCTTTAAATTAATTATTACTACATTTTAAAAGGTTTTACATGCCATCTCTTAATAGAATTTCGTCATCGAAATTCCCCAAGGACTGAATAATGTAACATTATGTGCAACCATCTTAGTCATCGAACAAATTTGTGTGTAACCAATTTTGCAGCTAATCATTTACAAGTGCAAGGTGGATCACAATATATATGATATGTATCCAGAATAATATTAAATCGGTGCCTTCTATATGAATGTGTTCTTTAAAACGATTTTGAAAATATGGTGCAAAAACATTATATATACTGGCAATTCAATATGTATGCAAATTTTGAGAATAAAAATCTTTTTTTATAACATATATGTTCTCATACTTCTACGAACAAAAGCGTAGTTCAACCAATTTTGCATCCAATCCCTACCATCTAAAATCTTGGCATACGATTTCTAACATCCAAAAGTTTGAAATCTGGTTTTCTTAACCTACATTCTTATGTCGAAAAAAGGGTTTTGGTGGAGAATTTGATATTTCCATCATTCTCTTATGTACGCTTACCATTGTACTTTGGAACCTTTTCTTATACCCCTTATCTTTTCCAACTTTTCTAAGTACGGTCCACATAATGAAATTTATTTTTAAATTTTCAAAATTATAAAACAAAATTATTCCAAAAGAAATTTTGTGCGCCCATCTACAAGGTATAGAAAAAAAGAAATCCCAAAGCTAAAACAGCTCTTTCCCTCGTCAGTAACTATATTTTGCTTAATATCATTTCTATTCATGCAAAATTTGTACCCGCTAACCGATCAACTTTTCCCTATGCTAAGCATGTGGCATTTTAAAAATAAGAAAAATGCCTCTTAAAATCCTTTTCGATAAATTTTAGAAATGGTTGGAATTTTTTAAATAGAAACTCGTTTTAAAGTTAATAATTTTTGAACAAAAATTTTAATTTTTTTTACTTTTCAAACAAATTTAACCTCATCCTATCCTGTCAGGATTTAGTCAATGGGTTAACATCCATGATTGACCCATGTTTTCGCAACAACTTTTCCCTATCCTTCGCTCGCTAAAATTTTTATTTCCACTATTTTTTTTGGACTCGACGTTACTTTTCTTTTAATATCTAATCAAATAAATTTACTAATTAATTTTATAAATTTCCAGTCTTATATATGTATTTCTTTTGCATAAATTAAGTGTACATTATGAGATTTCCTTATTTATTCTACTTCCCAATAAATATATCAGTTAATCCAGAAATAAATTAAAACAAACATTGCTCATAACATCGTACGCATTTTATACAAACAGAAACAATTAATGCTCACATCCCTAACCAAAAAACAAATGTTGGTCAAAAATAACAACTGCTACTACTAACCTACTACTACTTATGGGTTGTAGGATTACTCTGCTCCTCCATGAGAGCTCGAACTACTACCATGACCCCTGAACAATCGAAGCATGGCGGCTATGCATTTAAGCTCATGATCCTAGCCTTACGTCTCTGTCTGTTTCTCTTGTAGCTTGGCCTTGATCTGGATCTAGAAATCTCGGATTACTACATACTCAGGGACCTATGGCTGTGGCCCTACAACCTCCTGATTTGGTCATGAAGCCTACTCCATATGCTCTTGCCTTGCTCCTTCCTATGCCCCAAACTCTGCCGGCACCTCTACAATCCCCATCCTCCTAAGAGAGGACCTATCTAATGGTGCAAGTGCCTTCATTTGCACCTGCTCTCCTCAAAAGCTAACTCTACACTATATGAAAACGGGAGTGAAAATATGATAATGTGATGATAGCTCCTCTGCATCCCAACTCCTAGACCTATATAATGGCCTTCGCTCAATTCAACCAAATACCACCTATGATGGAATAGGTGGCCTTCTACACCCAGGGTAGATCTAATCGAAACCCCTCATCTTGAGGATGATATTATGCTGCATTATTTAGGAGATCAGACAGAGTGGTCCTGCATGTTGTTTGGCCGCGAGACGCGTACTTCCTTATAGGTTATCCATTGAAGAATAGCTAGATTGAAGGTCTTGATGTCTTGAGATATCTTGAGCCCCATGAATAGGTTCCCACTCACTTTGGTACCTCATTCATCATTAGTTCTGAAATTGTTTTCATTCACTAACCTCCAAACCATATCTTTTATATAACCCGAGTCAACAGGTTTGACTGAATGGCGGTGATCGGGTCCCAAGTGTTCGGCTTGGCGAACGCTCTCAAGAAGGTGCTTGGTACCTAGGTTCCCTAAACTCCTGGGGATCCATTCGTCCACCAGCCCCCTATTTGATTACCATGAGTTGTATTGTCAATAGTAGTCCGAAATTCCATATTCTGAATATCAGCAACATGTCCAAAGGCAACATCCACGCCGCCTTCCAATTGTTGAGCAACGAGCCCACTATAATAAGGTTCAGTATTGATCCCTCCTCGAAAATCAGTACCGATCCCTAAAATTGCACCCTAGGTTGGTGCTCTTCCCTGGTATGATGTCCCAATAGTATTTTGGGTCCACATCTTCCTTCTATCCATATGCCTCTGCTCGAATGAAGTAGAACTTCTAACTCTAAGCTGGAATCCCTTCTACTTCATCTACAGCTGTTTTTAATCAGTTCAATCAACAACTTCAAGCCCTTCTGCATTGTTTGATTGATCTCCTACTGGCTAGCCTTGAATCTATCTTCGATCTACTTCACGATCCTATCCATCTCCACTCTAGTGATAACATCAGTTGGAGTCTGGATCTCTATTTTCTCCAGCTAGTTAACTCCATTCATGTTTTAGGGATTCCGACTCTCAGCATCACTAGGGGTAACGCTGGTTGTTATGGTATGTGCTTCTCTCCTTGGCGGGGCCATGACAATAAGCTTCTAGTAGATCTTTGAAATTTTAAATTGTAGAATTAAAAGGTAGGTAAATTGGATCTTTCTCTTGGATATGGGGAAATCCAATAGCAGATGATGGATCCAAATGCCTGAGAATATCGTTCTCAATGAAAGCACTAAATGTTTGAACCAAATTTGGTATAAACACCCGAAAAAGTGAGTAGTAGATGTTAAATGAAGAGAATAAATGAAAAATAGAGGAAATCGAATAAAAAACAAGCACATACAAATTTGTAATAGTTCGACAATCTTGGCCTACGTCCACTTGAATGATTTTATTACTCTGTCACTTGTTTTTGTGATTACAAGAGAGTGGGATCAGAATATATCCTTGAATACATGAGAGTAAGAGTGTAATGACCGCATCAATATCCTTAGAATGAACTATGCCGTCTGTATTTATAGGGGTAGATGACCAAATATCTCGCTGAAACTTCTCCTCCAAAACCTCGCCTCCAAGACCAAGTCTCGCAGAAAAAATCTCAACTCCATATCACTTATGGTTGGGGATTGGTACCGATCCCTATATATATGTCGTATTAGGTCTTGCAATTCCTTGTGTTGGCTTGTCTTGTTCTTGGCTTTAGGATTCAGTGGTTATTCTATATAGTAGCCTAGATGTATTTTGGTCCAAGAGATGGATCTACATAAGGCTGAATTAAATCACTAGATTGTATATGGAGATTGCCCATATAATGCACATGAATTCTAGAATAACACTTGAATCGGGCTTTATGTAGATAGAGAAGAGTGCCATAGGAGTGGGGACCACTTTGGATGTACCCCTAGGGATCGATACAGATCCCCTATGTAGAATGGACCACCGATTGATACTTAGTGTATTCTAGGGTATTGCACTTCTAAACTTGTTCGACCGCCGTCTCGTGGTCTTGTTTTTACTTGGATCCCTGGACCCTAGGATCATCTCTCTAGGCTGCTTGCCTTGATAATCATAGGGTCTAACTTCTCTATTTTGTATGAATATATCCAGGACAAAAGGCTGGATAACAGTTGTTTACACCCTAATTTGGAAATTCGAAAATTAGTCCCTAAATTTGTTAAAGTTGAATGTTGATAAAGTTATAAAGTTTATTCCAGATTTATAATTGGGTTGTAAAATATTAGTATTAGTTTAAATAGCCCTAATTTGACTTTGAATGTGAATTTCCATGTTTAATTTAAAATGGGGTACATTTTAATAATATCTATTTTCATGTTATCTCTATAAATTATCTAATTCCACAAATGTATAAAAATTGCATCATTTGAAATAAAAAGGAATATAACAAAAAGAAAAAAGATGTGTAAAATATAGATATTTTTCTTCATAGTTTGCACTACCTATTTCTATAAAAGAAAATGAAATAATTTTTTGTAATTTCAAACGGAGCACAAGTCTCACTTTGGGTAATTTATGGAAGTTATAAATGTAATCATTTTTGGGAAGGCTAGCTCTAATAAGTTAAAATGTGGAAATTAATATTCTGAAATTCCTAAGCATGGTAATTAATGTGTTAGTAATAGGAATATATATACTTATAACCGTGCATACCGATCAAAAATATAAGTATATTTGCATAGCATAATATATGTCGATTTTTGCATTAGTTATAATGAGGATGTCTAGTTGTAAACAAAGTAATAAATTAGGAGGGGTAGATGGAAAATAGAAGTTACTCCATAAATTAATAGGACAATAGATCTGCAGCTAATAGGATGTTACATGAATTAAATAGGGACATAAATGTAGTTAAAGTATTTAATATGGCATTTATAAGAAAATGAAATAAGAATAATAGATTGAATTAGAATGTATAAACAAATGCTATTAGAGATTGTCCAAATAAAATAATAATGACTATTTATTACGGACAATTAACATTTATGGAATATAGGGAGTAAGCAGGTAAAATAGTAATTAAACACTAAAAGGCGGTATAATTTTCATAGTTGGAAATTATTAAACCTTAATATACGTTTAAGATAAGTGTTGGTTAGGGAGCCTACTCTAATATTTAAGCATAGGGTAATTAGTTTGGCTTGGTGGGTAGGGATGCAATGTCAGTAGAGTTACACAATAGAAGTCTGCCTTTCACCTAGAGGTTATCGACGGTTGTGTATACTTACCATTGATGTGGGACATCTCCAACCACAGGACTTGTGGGGAAGGGGTATGAATTTGCGTATAGGTAGAGGGAAATATACAAAGGGTTCGTCTCGGATTTGAAGTATTAAATGGCTCAGTACTTTTAAGGAAATGCGGTATGCTTTATTTCTCTTTAGAGGTATTAAGTAACTAAAATGAGCATTTTGCTTAATTTACATTAGGTTAGTCTAAATGAGATTTTAGTTGTGGAAGGTTGACGGGCAATGTTAATATTATTGTTGGACCGGTATTTAGTAGTAGGGCTGACATATAGGTAATGACCACTAATGGTCCCTTGTGGTTGGTAATAAAGACTCGGGTAATGTCCAGACAGATTTTTCTTCCGACTAGTGTAGAATCCGTATGGGATACGCACACGCCTCAAAGTTAGTTAGTCGGTTGTTTATTTGTTGGAGGTGGTTTAGTTAACCCTTAGATGAGTATTTGAGATACGTTAGTTATACAACAATTATAGTATAAATCCATATCTACAAGTCATCGATCTTTGTAATTAGGACTGAGTGACTACCATTTACATTATAGAGGGCCCGCTTCCTTGTTGAAGTATTAAAAAGCCGTTGGGTCTGCCTCCTCCCTATCTAAGAAGTATTAAGTAGCCTGGGTTTTTTGGTAGTATAATGTTTAGATATATATGTATATAGGCATATATATAGTTATACCTCGAAGGAGGTTAGGTACATTATATGCACACATAAGATTCAACGGATTAGCCATAAATATTAGACATAGCACTTAAATGGAAATCAATTGGCATAAATAAATGTTATGTATAAAGTGTGTAATTTTCTAATCACCAAAACATTGCTCTGGCCCCCTCCTCATTGGAACCCACATGATATATTTTGAGGGACATGCTACTGGTGCAAGATGGGAATTGCAGATGGTGGAGTCTTCTCATTCACGCTCGATACTAACAAGGTGACTAGACATCAAAGGAATAATAATGATTCCAAGGTAGTAGCTTTAGTAGGTATATATGTTATATCGTATTTTTCTATCCGACTGTGAGTTTAAACTAATCACTCTCAAATATATTTATCTTTATTATAGATTACCAAAACCAACTATTTATGCCCGAATGAACTTGGATTTTAGTTTTGTCGAAATTTGAGCCCATTAAGGTGTGGGTTGTTACATAATAGATTATTATCAATATGTAGCTAATGAAGAGCACCTTGAATGTTGAATAAAGCTCCTTAAGATCTAGTTTTGACTCCTCTAGAAAATGTAGCTAACCATAAGAGAGTACCACTACATGGAATATATTTAATTTTTCTTGAATATGATTTAGAAATGAAGGAATATTCAATCATTACTTGCAACCAAAAATGAAGTTGTGGGAGGCTTAAAGTAAAGGGAAAAAGAGAGAGGAGGTGAGACCTAAATAGGGAAAAGAAGAGTGAAAGGTAGAGATCCAAATCTACTTGTTTACCTCTTCTCTTTAACAATTCAAAACAAGTTTTTTGCATTTAAAACTCACCCTTCCTCCTATTATCTCCCCCATGATATGGGATGAGTGGGCATGTAGAAATTTCCAAATCCAATCATTAAATTTAAATCCAATTTTAATATTTATCAATATCTTATATCGATATGTATATATAAATTTTATATATGTGCTTCATTAAATAATAATTCAGACAAAATTAAAAATTAATATTTGATGAATATTAATTAATTTAGTTAATTTATAACATTTATAATTTAGTTAAATCATATGATATTTTGGAGCATTCAACATTGCAGCTGTGCAAATCAATGGCCTAAATTTAGTCAATGATTAATATCGAATAACTCGAATATTAAAGTTTAGACATCACATAGCTACTTATGTGAAAGTTTGGCCGAATTTATTGTTACATATTTTTTGGTAAATTCTAATTTCACTATTATAAGGGTACCTGGTAGTAATGATTATTTACACCAAAAGCTATATCACATTAGGGCTTTTGGAATTTGGTTTTGGTCAAAATTCCAATATTTTCCATATTTAACTAGTTTAATCTGAACATACAGGCCTTGGTTCAACAACAACAACTATTATTAACTTAACTGTTCTGGCTAAAGACTTTGACTACAAGTTGACTATAGTTGATTGTGATACTAACATCACATAACCAGGGAGACGAATTCTTTATTGAACAACATTTCACTTCCAATGCTTCAACTCGGACCCGACTATTGTCATTAGATAGACATCATGCCATGATTTAATTATAATCAAACTGGAGTGTCCATATTGAAGTTAATAATATTCTCAAGTTGAGAAAACTATGTTATATGTCACTTTGAGATTCTCTGTTTGACCTTAGTTGTATTAACAAACATAAAACTCTATGGTGTGTCATTCAAGATTTATCTAATAACTATCAGTACAAAATCCCATAGTGCCCCTAGCTAAGTAATACACTGCCAAACGTTTGGAGAGTGTTACTTACTCTAGTTTCAATAGATGTATCAATATTCTGTCTAGAAACATCTTGACTAGCAATATTTAAAACAATATGTTATTTTTATTTAAAACAATATGTTATTTTTAATTTGATAAATTACTCGTGATTACCACACATTGTAATTACTATCACATAACATATCATTTAATAATTTTCTATTAAATATACTTAAATATAATAATTAATTAACATAACATGATCTAAAAAGTATATAATAGAAAGAAAAACACGTTTTATTTCGAATGAGATTTTATTATAGGGTTAATAATTTTCCATAAATTACTGAATTGTCCTTAGGACAAACTCCTAACTCTGTCAATCTTCCACTTACACTTGGGGCCAATTATAGAATCTTAAACCCATCCCTTCGATCAGACTGTTGGGGACTGACACCCTTTGTGAATGATTTGCTATGTTGTCCTTGATATCTACTCTTGCAATTACAACTTCTTTCTTCTCAAAAAATTTTCTAATAAGGTGGAACTTCCGAAGAGTATGTCTTGATTTCTTGTGTGTTCTAGGTTCCAATGCAATCTACAACATAACAACATTGTCATGAAATAATGTCATTAGATCCTCATGTTGGGAATCACCCCTAGCTCACTTGTGAATATGCACATCCAAAACTGTTCTTTAGCTTCATCGTTGAAGGCAATGTACTCGGTCTCCATCGTTAAAATAGTTGTTATTTCCTGTTTGGAACTTTTCAACTAACTGCCCAACCCTTTGAAGTAAAAACATAACCAGATATAAACTTATTTTCATACATATTATTTTGATGCCCACATAGTACAAAGTCCTCTCTTATTTGCTATAGGGTTTGTATTTATAGGAGAAACTGCTATGCAGATCCAGAAGCCCATATAGTACAAAGTCAGAATGCAAGCCTAAAGGTGGAAGAAAATGCACGTAGGCCAAATTACCAACACAGACCTCTCGATACCAAGAGGTTTGGTTAGGTGAAAACCCAACTTCTCCCTTTATGATGTCTTACTATCTTTTCCTTGTTGTATTCTAAACTCTTTTTCAATGAAGTTCGAATTGCCTCCGACAATTTCCTTAATACCCACTGTCTTATCCTGCTTTCTTCTCATCAATCCTTAGAATTACTCGTCTATTCTCTGATAGAAGTACTTAAGGGTGGTCACTTAAGGTTGCACTTGAGGTTTATGAAGTCTAGGCGGCCCAATATGGGGAAAATACTTCTTGGTACCGAGAGGTACGTCTCGGTATAGAGAACTTTACTTATCTCCAATTTGAGTGAAGTTTCTCAAGCTCCATCTTCTAGCTTTGTTAAGTGTGATTTCAAGTTCGTGAGTTGATTTGTCTCCATATTGGTCCGCTACTTCTTGTTGAAATATGCTTGGTTAAAAATTCGATTAACACTTGCCCTCCAAAGTGCACCTTTTGAATGTAAGACATGCTTTGTTCAAGAACAAGTTTCAACAGTAGTCGACTTCTGACGGTCGAGCTTTCCATTTGTCCATCAATCTAAATTATGGTTAATCATCCAGTTTCTTTGGATTCTCCTACAAACCAGAGGTCATTCCGGATCCATTCTAGCTAAAGACTCTAGCTCTGCTTTTGTGCCAACCACAAGTTGTGATCAACCTATCTTTATCTGGAGGTATCATATTGTATATCAGAACAACCTTGTGTTCCTCTAGGAATTTATCTATTTTATTATGATTATAAGGCATTTAAATCCTTATATTAGGTCAATATCCACTCCAAGCTTCGATCTCACTGGATCATTTATCATCCAAACTATGGTTCAATCTCTCCGGATCATTTAAGATCTAATATAAGGTTCGATCTCTCCATATTGTTTAACATCCAATCTAGGTTTGATCTCTCTAGATCCTTGTTAAGTCCAATCCACTTTCTCTCTGGCAAGGGGACTCAATGCTCAAGCAAGCCCATCTTCTCACTCTCTAATGAGGGGACTTTCTTTCGATATGTTCGAATCCTTGCTAAGCCTAATTTTCTTACTGTCCGATAAGAGGGCCCAACATCAAGCAAGTCCATCCACTTACTCTTCGGTAAAGAGACTTACTTCTTGCAGTCACTGCCCCGCCTCTTCAAACAGGAATGCCACGATCAATATTAGTTCTTATGTTTAGATGGATTTAAAAAAATAATTCAAATCAAAGTAAGCAAGTAAAAATCCTAAATATTCATCTCGAAAATCCGGCTCAGAGTGCGCTTAGAAACCAACCGAGGTCTGTACATGTGTAAGTGGTCTGAGGTTATTGTCATCTTAACTATTCAAATAGAAATTAAAGCATGGGAAATGAATATGTCTCATGTCCATCCCGATCATGGGATTACCAGTCTTGAGCCAGATCCCTAGTTGTGTCTTGACGCATTCGCTGTAGATGGTGGTTGCTCTGACTGCACCATTGTAGTTTGATTCCTTTTATACCATTGTAGCTAGTTACTCCAAAATAATTCTTTTATCAAATGATGAAAGTGTCTGCATTTGTTCGTTTCATGTCCAGTTGGATCATGGAACAATAAAAACTTTCCATACCTTTTCTCCCGATTCGTTGGTTCTCGCTTAGTGACTAGGTATCATAGCCCCTTTTGCTTTTCGTGTTCACCACCACAACATTTCCTTATTTTGGGACATTATGGCAAAAGACGATGACTCTTGGAAGGAAAGAGAAGGCCATTGACTACCAATGTACATTCCCTTGACAATCACTTGACATAATATGAGTTAGGGACTTGCTTCCGCTCAATCTCGTAGATGGGTTCGGTCGTTAACAAGGAGCGGGAGGTAGATCTCTAGTATAAGGCCGTTAGCTACCATTATTCTTCACTTAAACAAGCCTACCCTCAGATTCGTTAGGCTTTTTGACTGAAAGTTCATGGCTTTACTAAGGGCTTTTATCTAACCTTGGCCCTGCAATTATCTAAATGTTGATGGAGCCCCCATCCAATTGGGATTTGACTCTTACTACGACACTGGGTAACCGGGAGTGAGGGGGCGAAGGTGAGCGTTAGTGAGGTGCTAACTAAGACTTTTCTTTCTCTTGGGTACCATGGTCGAGACAAAAACCCTAGAGGAGCTGTATGAGGCGTAAGCTCCATGTACGGTTTTGAAGCCGAGCCTTTCCAGCAATGATGCTGGGGAATGCCTAGTATATTAATTGTGGTGAACAACAACAATCCAACTTCATATTCGCAAGCACCTCCATGAGATGAGCCCAGTGCATTGGACCGATGGATAAGAGAACTGAGCTGGCCCAAAAACCGCTTGGGCACTCTACATACAATGTAGACTCTATCGGATACATAGATCTTTCTTTCTGATTGATCCAGAATAGAGAGTTGCCAATAAATAGAAAAATAATGGACTTCTTTATCCCCCTACTCTTTCGATCTATCAGAACATATCAAGCTATCTATCAATCGATTCATTTTCTCTCGCTCCTTTCGTTTATTTTCTCCACGCGTTACATAATAGCTGCCATAATAAGAAAAAAGAAAGCGAAACAGCTAGAAGCTCTCGCTTCATCGCGCCCAACAATGAATTCTTACTCATGGGAAAGCCAACATAAAGATTCGTAGAGCCGGTGTTGCAACTGTCTGTGCATAGGACCGTCCCCCATTCCAGTCTCGGGGCACTAAGAGTGGCATCCTATAGGGGTTCTGCCCCTAATATCTAGGTATATCCTCTTCGGGGTATCGGTTAGGTCAGTGTAAGAAGATAATTTTTATTCCCTCCTTGGTTGCTTATGTCCTCTGAAGTAACCTTCGACTTTCTACTTTCCTTTATCTTTACCATATCCTGCCCTAGACGATCTTCCATCACCCATAGCATTAACATCAGCGTTATCAGCCTTAGCATCCTCTTGCAGAAGATCAGTGGATCCCTTTCTAATGCAATTTTAAAAGCGGTCTTGGTTGCGACTCCAGATACTGCCACCAGCAGGATTATTGATGGATCGGCTTATCGACTACGGCGGCTGCTATGTTAAATCTCATCGGCTAAGTTTTCAAGGTCTTTCCGAGACTTTTCTTTATTCTTAATAGAATCATCACATTTTTTGGTCAAAAGATATGAACTATGAACTATCTTAAGAACCTATCCACTAAGTCATTCCACAAGCTTGTGGACTCATTCTCTGGCCGTCTGAATCGCATATCTACTAAATCTATTAGATATAACAGGAATCACTGCCTATCACCTCCTAAGAAGCACCCAACACCTCTATATGTCTGATGTATCTCATTAGATGAACTATTGGATCTGTCGGCCCTTCATACATTTCCAATGTTGGAAGTTTGAATTCTGGAAGATTCCTTGCATTCTAGATGTTCAAGGTAAATGGATACCTGTTTACATCCTCAAACTCCAGTCTAGTGGTCCATATTTCACCATTCTTTTGACCAACTCAGCAATTCGATTGTTGCCATCCAATAAAGGCCTGAATAGTTGTATTCTAACCCCTCCCCCCTTCCGCTCTTGTGGAAGAACTTTGGCACATACTCATCTAGCTGTGCGTCTGCATTTTGATCCGCACCTCTGGCTTTATTCTACCCGCCATTCCTGTAAGAAACTCTAGTACATACTCCTCCAATAGTTGTGAATTTGCGTTTTGACTTGCATTTTTGGCCCCAGCATCATTTTTTATAGTATCCTATCTCACCTTAAGCCTAAACCGACACTTCCCCTGAGTGAATTACTCGCAGTACCAACAGGATTGAGGTCGGTACCAAGTGGTCCTGATCGAGGGGCATTTTTGTAGTTTACTTATGTCCAACTCTTGGTGCTCCTACATTAGTTTCTGGTCCTTAGTTCTGAATTCCAGCAATTCCAACCGTTCCTTGCTATCCAAACCTTTGGAAAAAACCCTCTAGCATTTCCTATTATCGGGCCATCGTCCCATCTTGCATTTCTTTCATCATTCTCTCCATTTCCTCTCTGGTCATGTAGATGGAATGATTACAATTTGAAGACACCTCCTAGTTGCCTCCTTTCTTTGGTTAACTCCCTCCAATCCTAAATCCAGTGTTAGGCATGTTCTTCTTCTCCAAACTTCAGATCCAACCTTTTCTCTCAGTGAAAGCGCAAAAATGTTGATGTCAAAAATGGCACAACACCCCATGAACATGTAGGAATACCGAAATCATGAAAAAAATAAATGTAAAGAAGGAAGAACATCAAGATATTTATGGTGGTTCGGCAACATCCGGTCTACATATACTTTATATTTTATTTATTAGAGTTTCGAAGGGGATTGAAATAGAAAACATAAGGAATTAACAAGTTCTTAAGCTTAGCATTGTCGATAATGTGTACCTTGGTGACTATTTGTAGAGAAATAAGATACGAAGAAGAAGAAGTGCCAAAGGTCCTTTCTTAGTTGCTATAAGGTCTGTATTTATAGGTGAAACTGCTCTGCAGATCCAAAAGCCTGTATAGTACGAAGTCTAGATGCAAGCCCATAAGTCGAAGAGAGTGCATGTTGACCCAATTACTAATACATACATCTCGGTAATGAGAGGTCTGGTTGGGTGAAAAGCCAACTTTTCTCTTCATGATGTCTATCTATCTCTTTCTTGTTGTATTCTAAACTCTTTTTTAAATGAAGTTTGAATTGCTTCCGATGGTTTCCTTGATACAGCTTATCTTATCCGACTTTCTTTGCTTTCTTCTCATCTGTTGATGCAAAAATGGGCATCAACACACAATCGAATCTCCTAGAGATTAAATGATAAATGAAATTAAAACAGAGCAAATAAATAAATAAATAACAGATTTTTATAGTGGTTCGGTAACCTTGGCCTACATTTATTTCATATTTTTATTGATCTTGCACTTGATTATGATTACAAGAATGTTTGGATTAGCTGAGATCTATTAGTACAAGTGTGAAGAATAAAAATGGCAAAGCCTAGGCAGTAGAAAGAAGGATCCTCTTTATGGAGAATGGTCGCTTTATTTATAGGAGAAGATGTGCATGGATCAGGCTGAAAATTCGCTAGAAGAATCTCTAGATCCATAGTGGCCCAACAGAAGATCGAGGGTTTTAATTCTACAAAAATAACAATCGGGGGAGATCGTTATTTTTCACTCCAATCATCATGTGATCATTTATGGGTGGTCATAGGCCCCTAGACCTTGTTTCCAAATATGGTGTTATTCTAAGCTATAGTATTTGAGATATCGCCCATTCATTGTAGAAAACTGATCGTTATGTCGATCGTCCAATAACAATTGGTATCTTTTTATGTTTTACTTGAGTTATGCTATGCGATTGATAATGTAGGCTCGTCATGATGTAAATTACTTGTTCTGCAAATTTTGTTCAATGCCGACATATCGTTTATGAGATATCATCCAACCTGCATTGAAAATGGATCAATTTGGTGATTCGTACGACCGTTCCAACAATGATCGGCCTCTTTTTTCAAGATTTGGGAGTTTTGTCATGCAGTTGTTTTTATGGTCTCCACTCTTTAATATACTGATTCCTTGAAAGTCTCAAGTGCATTAGCTTTGGAAATTTTGAGATATTGATTGATGTTCGTCGATTTACGTTCTTTGATGGATCGTTATAGATCAGTCCATATAAATTCTTCATTTGTCCCTAACTCGACTGTACGAACTTCGATTGGCTTGAAATTTTAAATGTAGCTTCATAGGGCTTCCTTATTACTTTATATTGATTACACCTTGATTGGGACCCGATCCAAATCTGTTCGACCATTGTCCATAATACTCTATAGCTGATTCTCAATCTTGGTAACCTAACGTTCTTAACCAAATCTACGGTATCATGGCCTTCCCAAAAGGTGGGATAACATTTGCCCATAAATATATGTCTTGTTTAGACATGATGTGCTTTGAATAGTTGTAGGCTTCAGTCGTTGAAAAGAATTCCATCCAGTTTATTGAATGGTCGTCACCCTTCCGTTGATTTATCTTCCCAAAGTGTTGTATCCATCTTTGATCGTAATGACGCAATTTCCAATAGTAAAAATTATGGATTTTATTCTATCAGTTGTTATTTGTGTCCGGTTCTATGAGGCTAGTATGCTTTGGTTATTTGATATAGACTTTTCCCTGATACCTCCAGGGGAAAACTCAATTTCGATCGGTTTCAAGAAATCGAATCTTTAGGATATACACATGAATGTTTAAGTACACATTCTTTTCATTGGCTTCCGGAGCGTTTGTAAGCTCATGAGTCTTAACCAATTCCTTATAATTTAATTGCGATTGGATTGCAATTCCTTATAATGAAATATGGGTCATAATAAGTCACTTGATGGGAAGGGATTTCAAGCTCTATAGGGATGACTGCCTCAAAGCCGTAAGCAAGGAGAATGGAGCATGGTCACCCGCAGACTTATGGGTGGTTCTATCATCCCATAATGTTGTTGGAAGTTTATTCATCAACTTTTTTCTAGCCTTTTCCAAACATTTCTACAAAACGGACGTTAAGATTTTGTTTACAACATTAACTTGTCCATTTGCTTTAGGGTAAGCAACTGCCGAAAATCTATTTCTAATATGATGCTGATGATAGAATTCTTTAAAATCAGCATGGTCGAATTGGGTCCCATGATCAGTTACAATGGTTTAAGGAAGGCCACAACGACAGATGGTGCTCCAGACAACGAAGTTGACTACTTTCTTTGTTGTGATTGTGGCTAGAGGTTTACGATAGCTACTTCGCTCCATCTTTGGAGATCGGTAAGGAACCAATATTATTAATGCCCTAAGTAGTAAACGACCATGTATAACCATCCTAACTTCCATGGGCGGATCTCTTGGAATTTTTGGCAAACATCTAGCGGTCTTCGCATTATTTAGCATGATCAGCTGCATCTCAATTGACATTTGACGAGTAATACCCGTAGCGCAGTATTTTCTTTGTCATGGTTTGTCCTCATGTGTGATCATTGCATTCTCCTTCATGGACTTCTCTCGAGACTCGTTTTATTTCTTCATGGGCAATACACCAAAGCAAGGGAATGGAGAAACCTTTTCCATACATGACTCCTTCTTGGATAATGTAGCATGAAGCTTTGTGGAAGATTTGTTTCTTTTTGTTCGCATCGACTAAATTCTATAAACTAGAAAATAGCCAAACGTATTTTATAATAAAAATAACTACAAGCGCATGGCGTACACTTGTAGTACGTGGTGAATATGGTTCGATCCGTAAGAAAATGATGATTTTAAAAATTCAATTCAATCAAATTATACCTATTTCAAGTGAAAGTTAAGCTAGAGAATTAGAGAATTAACTAAAAGAAAAGAGAACCAAATATAAGAGTTAAGTGATAATTTAGAGAATAAATCCACTCTCTAGATCATGTAGTTCAACATGTATGAAATCATGATCTCTCTTTTATGGTCATTAATGCTTTAATTGAGGTGCTTATCATTAGTATGACATATTTGTGCTATTGATTAGCTAACATAAGCCATCAAAATATAATACACCCCTTAAACCACTTACTAACTTTCATGAAACTTGACAATGAAAATGAAATCTATTTGGCCTATTAACTATTGATTAGAAATATAGACCATCAAATTTTAAGTTCAAATCACTTTATTTTGCCATAATCATGTTTTGATGAAGAGGCAATTAGTGTTAGTGAATGTTTAAGCATAACATATTTGGTGTCACCAATATAGGCTATCAAATTCAAAGCAAAAACAACTAGTAAACCATTTCTATCATCATCAATAATCACAAAAAGAGAGCATGAATTAATAAATAGTTGAAGCTGAATAATTAGAGAGCTTCGTTACCCTTAAATTGAAGGGCTTTAACCTCTCATATTTGTCATTTGATTAACAAATGCAGCTAACAACATAAAAGCAAAATGAAAGGAAAATGAAAGCCTAATGAAGAAGGGATCCAAATAACAAGAATAAGAACTATTCTACTGTCATGAAAGTAAATCTACACTACAAACATTAAAGTAAATTAGCATGACAAGGAAAGAGCATGTATTAAATTGCAACAAAAAGAAAATAACATGAAAATAACAATGAATGGCCAAGTAGTCATGAAAAGAAATAAAAGAGAACAAAGATAAATTAAGAGAAGAGATGGCCTCCATGAGAGGGCTTAAGAGGGTAGAAGAGGTTACATGAATATAATGGGTTATTTATACAAGTATGAAACCATAATCCATAATTTGGAGAATGTCCAACATACCCTTGAGAAAGTGTGGAGGCTAAGTAATAATTAGGTTCTACTAATCATCATTTAAGTGTACATGAAGCCATTAATTCTATAAGCATATGCATTAGCCTCTAATTTGTATATTAAGGTAGGTGGGTAGGTGGGGCCCTCCATTTTCTTCACTTTGAATTGTTTCCATCTTCATTCCTTTGTATTCATTTTGTGCATGCATGTGTCTTCATGAAACTACTCCTATTTGAGATCAAATTCCTACACAAATATATATAAATTTCCAATTAATGTTCCTCAAAGAAATATTTGCACACAAATGACCGTTTTTCCCCTATATGAAGATGGATATATGACATTTTGGAATTAATATGGATTTTGGTTAAAACAAGTTAAAATACCCAATATGATCATTTATTTAATTTAAATAGAATAAATATGGCGGTAGAAATATGCATATTTATGTGCACATTAAATACCCCCACACTTATATTTTTGTTCGTCCTCGAATAAAGGAAAAAAACTAAGATAAATATGTTTTCATAGGGGGCACAATTGCATTGAGCGTATGCAGTAAGCAGTTAAACCTCTGGGTGTCCACAGTAGGACGACTGTTGTCTCGTGAGGGTTTTCAACGGATACTACCCACAAAATCCAAATGAAGGATGAAAATATTTACAAAATGCAAGATTTATTTATAAAGAGATGAATGTGAGTTTTTGGAAATATTTACAAATGAAAGATTTACTTTTTAATTGACACAAATAAGTTAAATATAGGTTTTGGTCATTATCTTGAGATTTAAGTCATTACTCATCAAAATTTACAAAAAACAAAGTTATCATAACAAATAGACAATAGTTTAACTCATTGTTTCGGTTGGTAACAAAGTGTAACTATGAAATGGATCCTTAGTTGATTATCAAAGTTTATCAAGGTGGTATATTCATTTCTTTTCAATAATAAGTCAAATCAAATAAGTTAAAATAGTGCTTGGATTTCATTTGCTTACTCTCTCTTATTTTTTTGAAAATTTTATTGATATTTACAATATTTACATATGCCTAACTCAGATAAACCGATGCCAGATATATTATCCATGCACTGTCTTGTGGACTTATGTGAGGGGAATACAGAGCATGGCGAGTGAACATCTATTGACTATAGGCGTTATTAAAAAGAATTTTTATATATACACCTAGCTCAGATAAACTGAGGCCAGATATACCTATCGAGCATTGCCAGTTGGGCTTACGTGAGAAAAATACACAGCATGGCGAGTGCACACACAAGTGTGTACACTTGTTGACCATAGGTGTTAATAGAAAATATGTGCATATACATAATTGTTTTTTTTCTTCAAATTTTCCTTAAAGAGAGAGTTTTGAAAAATAATCTTAGCAACACTTAACTTAGAAGACAAAATAAATGTTATATCCTCTACTTTAAATCAACCACTTTTTAAAACAAAGATTTTTAATTAGGATGTATTTCATAACTAACACGTATGAATCTTCCTATATACTAGTTAAACCATTGTTATTTGTAATCAAAAATTATTTTTATTTTTGTTAAGACAAATAAACTTTCAGAAATTTCAATTTAATAAGCCAAAACCATATATTTATCCTATAGTGTTTCTTTAAAAATAAATAAAAATGCTTAATTTTTTTTAGTTATGTTTTTTTTGTTATTTTTTTTTTTAGGTTTGAAAAGAAAATGTAAAATAAACTATGAAAAATCAAAAAAGAAGGCAAGTCTTCCCCCACTCTTGATTTTGACTATGTCCCTGCAGTCAAACCAAGTGAAAGAAGAAAAATAAAAATAAAAAAGGCCAATATTTACATGAAAACTAACGATATCTACACTAGATCAGAAAGTATACCATCAAAAAGTAAATGAAACGGTCTTCCAAAAACCGATTCATTTGTCTCGCCAAGTGTGCGAGACACATCTTAAGCACAGAAAACCAAATCCTAAAAGATTTCAAAATCGGATGTTGATTTGGAAAAACGAATGTCGTTTTATTGAAAATCGTACAAGTTGATTTATTTTCGATGATTTTTGGGGTAAATATAGCGATTGATTGAAATTCAATTTTATTATCACCAAATTTAAATTCAAGTTCATCATTGAAAAATTCTTCAAAATTATTGATTTCAAAATCGAAATGGTGATTCAAATCTTCCCTTTTAAAATTCAATAACTTTTTTTCAAAAAGGTCCAAAGAATATGTGTTCATTAAATTTGTCTTCCTTATTTGGATTATCAACAACTTCATTGCGTCTATCATTTTTAAAATCCAAAGTTGTTGTATTTAAATTTCAAAATAGAGAATAGGAAGATCGAAATTTAAATCACGTTTCTCACATTCAAAAGAATTGAAATCCAAGTCAATCACCACATTTTCAACAACTTTGTTTCTATTTTCGTTTTCAATTTCAAAAGTTATTATTTGAAAATCGTCGATTTGGGTTAAAGATGAATTATTGTTTGACACGTCACACGTTGGGATTTGGTTTTGTTTTTCATGTTGTTTCATATATGTTTCAAACAACGAATCTGTGTGATCATCGTAAATTTCGTTCATTTGCTCAACGGAATCAAATTAATAGTTTTTAACATAAGGATTTTCACTTTGAAATTGTTAAGAACAAAGATTTTCAATCGTAACGTGGTTAAGATTATTACCCTTTCCAAATTCATTTGAAAAATTGTATCCATTTTCATTTTGAGTTTGAAATTCATTTTGGAGTTCGAAATTGAACCGGCATGGGTTATAATTGAAATTGTTTGAATTTTGACTTGAATTCAAATTTTGAAATACTTGAAAACTTTAACTCGATTTATCGCACAAATACGAATTACACAAATCATTTATCATTTGATTTTGTTATGTAGAGATTTCAAGTAAAGATGAAATGTTATGTTCAAGATTTGAAGGTTGGTCGTCATTTTGAAAATTTTATGGTTCAAAATTTGAATCGTTTATGGAAAAGTTGTCATTAAAATGGTCATATGGATTCTATTGATTTTCACAACTTTCAAGTGAGTAGGGAAAAGGAAAATCAGATATTTTCAAGAATTTTTTTTATACATGAAACTTATTTACAAATAAAATTTATTTTTCAAAAGGAAATTGAATTTTGTTTTGTTTTTGATTTTTTAATTTTTTTTGCTTTCTGAATATTTTTTTTTTGGATTTTTGATTTTTTAAAACTAAGTAAATTATTTTGGATTTTTGGAATTTTGATTTGAAAATTTTCAAAGGAAGAGGAAAAAAATTAAGTTAAGAAATACTTATAATTTTTTCTAGTTTTGGATTTTGAATTTTTTTTTAAATATGCATGAACTAATGCAACTAAATGAATGCAGTGGTTAATTACAAATGATTCATCCTAAGTTAATCCAAAATTGTATAATCACACATTGTCTTAATTCAACAAAATAGTTCTCTGCCAGGTACAAGGCATGATTTATCGGTGCACCACGAATCACCATAGCAATGCACCGAATGTTTAAGTACCTTCAGAGAAATAATTCAGTATAATTTTTATGAATCACCGTAATATTTATAACTGATTATTGCTTTGCCGTAGCCTAGACACCAAGACATTAAATTGTCGAAAAAGGACAAATTGCCAATGTACAATTAAGTGTTATTGATGTCTAATCATTATTATTAATCAAGTTCTAAGATGAAATGCAAAGCATAAATTAAACGTGTATTAATAATGCAACTACAAATGGATTTTTGTTTTCGTTTTTGAATTTTTTTTTAAATGCAAGCAATCAACAATGCAAGACAAACAAAAACAATAGATATATACAATGCAAGGCAAATAAAAAGAAAATTATATATAAGCAAGCAATTTTTTTTATTTTTTTTAGCAAGCTCAGCAAATCAAGCAATTTATTTTAGCAAGCACTTCTGCTCCTTCTTGCTTTGGCATCCTGAAATAAAACAAGATATATACAACTTGTTTGTTTTTTTAATCTCGTTTTTAGTGTCAAAGAAGAAAATAAAACAAGAGGAAAAAAACAAATGAAAGCAGAACTAATGAAAAAATGAAACTAAAACAAACTAAAGCAAATCAAAACAAGCACAAATTTTTTTTACACAAACTAAAACTATCAAACTCACAAAACCCGACCCATTCTAAAAATTAGCATAATCAAACTCACTTCAGAAACAAACTTACACCCCTAAATCAAACTCGAGTCAAGATAAAAAGGGATTCGATATTGCCAAATAAGCAAAAAATATCGAATCAAATAAAAACTTGTATACATCCAAACAAAAATCAAGTCAAAGCAATTGCGAATTGGCTGCGGCCATCGATTGCTAGGGGAAGTCACGATTGAAGATGGAGGCGAGGCGAGTGTCGCGATTTTCGGTTGATTGAGACGAGGGTGATTGGAGCTGTTGTGAATTGAGGGATTGGAGACGGCGACTGGTTTGGTTGTAGAAGGTGAGTGAGCAATTGAAGGCAGTGGATTTCAGTCTGATGTTGTGGTGGTTCGTTGTGATTTGCAATAGCGCTTTTGATTTCAGTGCTGCGATTGTGGAACCAAGGCAGAGATGTGAAGTGTTGTTTGCGGAGATGAATTCAAATTAGAAAGGCAGTTGTTCACTGTTATGGTGGAGTTCTGGTGATGGCGAAGTCACGGATGGTTGTAGAGGAAATTGATCGTATAGGGTTGCATTAGAATTGCAAGTTGCCAATGGTTCAAAGCAAGCGGCCAGTGGTATTGGAAGGTACTGCTGATTTTTTTTTGATGAGAATTGTGGTTGAAGTTTTTGTGAACGGCAGGTGTTGAAGTCAATTGATTGAGATGTGTCAATGGATGCTCATAGTGGTTTAAGTAGTGATGTCTGTGTAATCATAGAGAAGGAAGGTGATTGTTTATGTGACCGTTTTGGGTGTGGTGTACAGGGTTGTGACAGTTATGGCCATGTGAAGATAGCAGAAGTGAAGAAGACAGCGCTCAGGGATGTGCATAGAATATTGGATATGCACAGTGATGGAAGTAGCGATGATTTAAGGGATTGTGCAGTTTATTTATTGTCAGTGGAATGTAGAAATTCAATTGTATGGGTGGGTGGTCAGGTTTGAAGCAGAGAAAGGTGGTGGTGACTGAAGTTGACTATTGCAGAGGTAGTAGTAGAGGAATGGTAGTGAGGCAGAAAGTTGCTGTATTGTAGAGCAGTTGAGACAGAAGTGTTGGGTGAATGCAAGTGTTTGTATAAGTATGGTATAGTATTAACTGCGATAGCAGTTATAAGAAGTGGCGAATGGGTGAGGTTGACAGGATAAAATGTGATGGTAGAGGAGTAGGTGACTGGTAGAGGAGTGTAGCTGTGGTGATTCAGGGGGATAGTGGTGATATGATAACAGAGGATCTATGGCAATGCAGTGGTCAGAGAGACTGCTGTGATGCTAAATAGTGAGGAGTCAAATTTGTAACAATATGTATCAGTATGGCAATGCGAAGAGAGATTGTAGATGTAAAATTAAATGTGAAATTGCAAAAATTGTAAATATAATTCAAAATGATATAACTTTTTTTTTTTGAAATTGCGAGTGTTATTTTTTGGAAATGCAAATGCAAAACAACTATAAAATAAGAAAACAAGCACACGAACAAAATCACACCACAAACATACACAATTTTTTTTAAATACAAACAAACATATAAAAATTAAACGAAAATAATTCGAAGAAAAGAAAATTAAAATCAAAGACAATTCCCTGGCAACGGCGCCAAAAACTTGTTCACGTCGACTAAAGTTCTATGAACCAGAAAATAGTCGAACGAATTTTATAACAAAAATAACCGTAAGCGCATGGCGTACACTTGTAGTACGTGGCTAATACGGGTCGATTCACACAGAATTGATGATTTTAAAAATTCAAATCAATCAAATTATAACAATTTTAAGTGAATGTTAAGCTAGAGAATTAGAGAATTAACTAACTATCTAAAAGAAAAGAGAAGCAAATATAAAAGTTAAGTGACAATTTAGAGAATAAATCCACTCTCTAGATCATGTAGTTCAACACATATGAAATCATGATCTCTCTTTTATGGTCATTAGTGCTTTAATTGATGTTCTTATCATAAGTATGACATATTTGTGCTATTGATTAGCCAACATAAGCCATTAAACTATAACACACCACTTAAACCACTTACCAACTTTTATGAAACTTCACGATGAAAATGAAATCTATTTTATGTATGACCTATTAACTATTGATTAAGAATATAGATCATCAAATTTTAATTTCAAATCACTTTCTTTTACCATAATCATATTTTTATGAAGAGGTAATTAATGCTAGTGATTGTTTAAACATAGCCTATTTGGTGTCAACAATATAGGCTATCAAATTCAAAGCAAAACAACTAGTAAACCATTTCTATCATCATCATTAAACATAAAAAGAGACCATGAATTAACAAATAATTGAAGCTACATAGTTAGAGAGTTTCATTACTCCTAAATTAAAGAGTTTTAGCCTCTCATATTTGTCATTTGATTAACAAATGTGGCTAACAATATGAAAGCAAAATGAAAGGAAAATGAAAGCTTAATGAAAAAAAGAGCTAATTAACAAGAATTAGAACTATTCTACTTGCATGAAAGTAAATCTACACTACAAACATTAAAGTAAATAAACATGAAAAGGAAAGAGCATGTATTAAATTGCAACAAAAAGAAAATTACATGAAAATAACAATGATTGGCCAAGTAGCCATGCAAAGAAATGAAAGAAAACTAATCTAAATTAAGAGAAGAGATGGCCTCCATGTGAAGGCTTAAGAGGGTAGAAGAGATTATATGAATATAATGGGTTATTTATACAAGCATGAAACCCCTAATCCATAATTTGGGGAATGCCCAAACTACCATTGAGGAAGTGTGGAGGCAAAGTAATCATTAGCTTCTACTAATCATCATTTAAGTGTGCATGAAGCCATTAATTCCATAAGCATGTACATTAGCCTCTAATTTGTACATTAAGGTAGGTGGGTAGGTGTGGTCCTCCATGTTCTTCACTTTGAATTGCTCCATCTTCATTTCTTTGTATTCATTTTGTGCGTGCATGTGTCTTCATGAAACCACTCCTATTTGAGATCAAATTCCTACACAAATATTTATAAATTTCCAATTAATTTTTCTCAAAGAAATATATGCACACAAATGACCGTTTGGCCCCTATATGAAGATGGATATGTGACAATTTGAAATTAATATGGATTTTGGTTAAAAAAATTAAAATACCCACTATGATCATTTATTTAATTTAAATAGTATAAATATAGTGGTAAAAATATGCACATTTACGTGCACATTACTTTTCATTCCTTTATCCAGGAAGGATCCCTCATTGCAGATAACCTTTGCTGTAACAGCCCGCTTTTTGGACCATTCAAATCGACACTAAAACCGTACATGTCTGACTTGAATAATTCAAAATACCGAATTGTTAATTTAATTTGGCAAACTTAAAATATACAGTAAATAAATCAAACACAGATCACAGACACAGAGTAATATAATGCAGCGGAATAAAAAAAAATAGTAGTTCATGAAGCTACTACATACATCGGGGTTGGAGAAATAAAATACATCAGAATATCCCAGTTGCAGTGAAGTCTCCAGTACGAGCGGAAGACTTCTTTGAACCAATCAACTGGATGACCGGAAGGATAGATAGCTGGATCTTCAAACAAAGCTCCAACTTCGAAGATGAGTCTTAAATGCTGTATCAACTCAGTCTGACCCGAGCGTAAAGCAAAACACAAAACACTCGAGTCAGGATTAACATTCTTATATCAATAAATCCAATTCAAGTGAAATATCAACTGAAATACAAATAACTTAAAGGATGTTTGGGATAACCATCCTCTAAGGGTCCATGGAACTATCTACAAAGTAGAAATATACACTATAACACCGTGGCCATTCCCTTTATTTGTACTTCAAACCAAATATCATTTTACTTCAATTATCCCTACATTTCCCAAAATAGTATTTACATATTTTTTATAATTTATACAGTAAAGTATTTTCAATTTTAATTCAACTCAATTCTAAAAATAACCACTTCAATTTTATCGATCTCAAATTCGGATTTGTAATCACAAAATACCCCTTTATATTCCAATATATTTCAAGACTTTAAGTATTCAACGTTTCAAACTAAATTTTTATTCAATTTAGTTTTCTAAATAATAAATTCAAATTTAGTTCAACCTAAATTTTCATTTTAATTCAATTTAGTTTCTAAATAACAAATTCAACTATATTGATTTCAAATACAGATCTGAATCTCAAAATAAACCATTTAAATTCCAAAATAGTTCAAAGCTTTAGTATTTAAATGTTCAATTTAACAGTTTCATATAGATCTCGATTTAACCTCGTTATTATTTAGTCTTGAAATACTCCCTCATTAGATACAATATCATTTAAGTAACCTTAAATTACATTTTACTCAATATTTTCTTTAATTTATTTAAATGTGAAATATTCATTAAATCACATAAATCAAAAATCCAGTTAGAAAATCATACCTTTAAATTTCCCATTCAAAATTTCAAATTGATTTAATTAAATAAATCCTCATTTAAATACCATTTTTAATAAACCCAATTTATCTCTCAATCTTAATTATTTAATTTATTACAAGAAAATCTATTTGAAATATAGATTTACATAAATACTCAACCATATTATCCGTATTAAATTAATCTAATTTAAATCAAATATTACGACTAAATCTATATATAAAATTTCCATTTATATAATATCTTAAGAATCAATATTATTTAAACCATATAAATTTTTCCAAAATTATAAAAATTATTTTCAGAATAATTATATGGACCAACGGTGTCTGTATATATTTCCTATCATATAGTCTAGTGCTACGGATATTTATCATTTCAATCCGTACACTAAATATATACGGGCGGATATCATTTCAACCCGTAATCCCAAATTCAATTAACTGAAAATCGCTTGGGTTTATCATTTCAACCCATAACAATTTTCTCCTATTCTAAAGTCCGTTCGGGCATGTATCATTTCAATCCATAGTGATTTCTAAACTACAGGGAACTTGCAGAGTGATAACAGATAATACAATAAAATAACAGGCATATATCATCAATAACAATATAATATAAACAACAGGATATGGTGTCATATCCCGCAGGTGAACAGTTACAGATAATAGCGTATATAACAAATTTAAATAACTACAGCAGCTTATTTCAATTGTCGTTTCAATTGAAATCAATATTTAATGAATAAAAGAATGTTAATCGTGAGTGATTGCTCACCTTTCGAGGTTAGAGAGATAGACAACGTAATAGGCTACGATTTGAATTGCGAAATGACCGATCCAATTGACGATTTTCAAAGCAAGTCGAAATTGGTACGAATTTGACGAACGAAGCTGGTAAATAGGAATTGACGAAATCAAATCAGAACTTGATTGATGAGATAATTTGATGCATGTGAACATATATGTATACATATATACATATATAACTCTATATCTAAAAAGTCATTTCTAAATTCAAACGCATCCTAAATTTAGATATATATATACATATATATATATATACATATATATATATATATATATGTAAATAAAATCATTGTTTTAAAATAAAAATCATTTATATAAAAATAAAATCAAATATTTTCAACAATATATATCACCTAGACTATACTTAATAAAATCCTAGTATATACATATGAACCGGTTATATACAAATAAACTAATATATAAAACAAAGCTGAATACATACCTACCATATTAAAATGAAATGCACATAACCGAAATCTAAACACTTATGCACTATAACTATATATACCAAATATGCACATCCTATGAACCCAGGTGCTCGGCTTGAAAAACATACAGATGGATCAATATACATGGTATTTTGTAAATATAAGTTTCAGGAAAAATGGAAGCAACTTCCCAGATTTGAAATAAATTTATAACCTTTGTAACTTTACATATATAGATATATTTTTCAACGACACAATAAATCTGAAGAAAAAAAAAAAATAAAAAAAAAATAAAAAATCAAAGCGTACTATATTTATATAGTAATCTCTCTTCCCTTAACATACGGCTAACTAAAACCTTATAACCCATTAAATTATATCATTGAACATATTAAAATATTATATAACATATAGTATAAACTGTTCAACATATTTATAAATAGTCATGACTAAAATTTTAAAATTTGTACTATCACCTACTCAATACGGCCTAGTATGGACATATATTATATTTGAACAACATCTGACATATATAACAATATAAATCTATAAATAAGCTAATTATATACGACATAATGCTGTAACCCTATAACTTTTGAATTTACACATACAAAGTATATATATATAAGAGCTAATAAAATAATATGCATCATTCTATGCATACAAACTTACATCAGATGGAAGAAAAGGGAGAGAAGGCATTTGCGTGGGTATTATGATGGCTTTAGGAAAACAGAGGGAGGGTGATAAGAGGAGGGGAAGAAGCATAGGCTCACACATGGGAAACTCCAGAAGATAAAGAAACAAAATGAGATCCACCTTTTTATATGTATACGTTACTGTATAAGTTGTTTTCTCAATTGAAAAGAAAGTGAAGAGATAGTGGTTTTATAAAGAGGAATGAATAATTCACGCACATAAAAAAAACGTACCGTATAAAAATCAAGTGAAACGTACAAAAAAAAAAATGAAATGGCAACGGTCAACGTTTTGATTTGGTGAATAATTAAAGCAAATTATGATTGTGGTCCAGGCTGTGCGTTTAAATTTTGAAACGGAAGAAAGAAGTAAAGTCACAATATACCGTACCGTTACAATGTTATATTTATTTTTAAAAAGGAAACGTTCCCTTTATTTTTCTCAAACAATCTTTTATTTTCCTTAAAATGCTTATTCATTACTTGCAATTCATAAATGTAAACATTCTTATATTCTAAAATGATCAACTTATACAACATTAAATCCATTCTTATATTTCCAAATAATGTACATTCCAAATAAAAAAATTCTTACATTAAATTTATTAATTGCACTTTGTTTCTTTTTCCTTTTTTAATTGAATGATTTCAATAAATTTATTTCTAATTAATTTTAATCTTTCACTTCAAAATAGACCCTAATTGATGAAATCAATTTAATAAATGTATGAACATTGTAATCCTTATTTATAGTCATGCAAATACGTTTATAAAATTACAGTATCCAACACGCATTAAATTGCATACAGAATAAACGTTTTTCTCTATCAATCAATATTCATTTAACTCATCATTGAAGCTGGCATTTATTATTCCAATTCCTATTATTAAATTATATTATAATACGCGTTAGAACCTTCCACTTAATTGCTTCATTGTAGTTTATTGTTTAGAATTTTATTTATGGTCCAACTTATGATCTAATAACGCAGTTAACATTTATTTAAATTTCATTATATTAATATACTCCAATTTTCATCCTTTTGTATTAACTACTATATTTCGATTTTATTGAATTTTGGTCAATCTCACACATTAATTATAATTAAATTCTCAATTATTTATTTACGTTGATTTCATTCTCTTATTAAATCAATCATTACCTTACATACATAGTCAACATCAATATTTTACCATTTCATCTTACCTTTCATTTATGTAACGTTTTATTTCATTGATTGTAATAAATTCACTTATTAAAATTTCCAATTCCAATAAATTTGAGTAAACTGATTTTCATCCTTTTATTCAAATCAAAAATTTACATTGGTTATATTGTATAGAATCAACTTTTTACCGTTATCAATTAAACCTACATTAACTGCACTAATTAAGGGAATTGATTACCATTTATTTCCAATTAATTTAATTGACCAAATAAATAGATAATATAATAATTGTCACAATTAGCCTTTAATTACATTTTATATGTTTATTACCTACAAATAAATGTTACCATTTATTTCATAACACTAATTTTATTCAATTTCCATTAACGATATATTATTTCACTAATGAATTAAATATTTACATTCTTATTCCTATGTTCATTTTATAACCAAGTATAACCTTACACGATTTCAATTAATTGGAATTCCATTCAAATTGTTAATACTTAGCTTTAATTAACATTGTTGCATTTCATTTTAGTATTTTTCTAGTTATAAATCTTAAATTTTAATTTCTTCCAACATTTAGCTACAAAAGTCTTATTAAATTTACTATTTTTAATAGTCGAAAATTATGGGTCTTTACACTCTCCCCCACTCAAAACTTTTCGTCCCCGAAAAGGAAAAAAAAAAGGGAAAGAAGGAATTAAGTAATCAATATATTCAAAAAATTAAATTTAATATAGTATTCATTTAATTATTTACTTTAATTATCAATAGCTTCAAACATTAACTTGAGTTCATAATTCATTGCTTACAATATTCATTTTCTATTTCATTTTATTTAGTAGCACTACATTTATAACTCAGGTTTATAACTACTTTCATATCAAGTTTCTTATTTATAAAAGTAATTCACTGAACACTTCCATTACATAAGTTTTACTTGTAAAATTCTCCATTACCTATTCTTTTAACATTCCAACTTTTTAATTGGTAAGTTATATATATGTCTTTAAGAATGCAATTGAAAGTTACACAAGTCTATCTTATTTTGTTTTAGTAAATAAATGTTCAATAGTTATCATTTATTATTTTCATATCCTTTTTATTTACAGGTTACAAATTCTAAATTTCTTATATACTTCAGTTATAGTCTAACATTTAATTTCTTATTTTCATTAGAGATTTAAGTCATTAATGAATAATTTCATAAAATATTACTTAAGCTCCTACTGCCTTGCCTAAGTTTACAACTTAATTCTATTATAAATAAAAAAATTAAGTTTTTGCTATTCGCTCTTGAAGAGGAAAGAAATATTTCATTATATCTAAAAATTCAATTAAAACATTTAACCTCATTCACTTAATAAAAATATAAGATATATTTAAAACATCCTCATTGCATTATGCAAAGATTTTTTTTTTAAAAGTCTAAAGCAGTGTTAGAAATTTATATCAAAACATTATAATAAACCTTAAAATAAAGTTCCTTAAATCTGATAATTTATAAATTTATTAGTTTTATCTCAAGATACTTTTCAAACATTAATAATAAATCAATAATCATTTACTTTAAATATGTTTTATTGAATTATTAACTTCTAAAGTATTTATAACACTAAAAATTTATTGTTAAACCATGCAGTATATTTACAACAATATTTTAAAAGAATATATTTGAAAAGGAAGAAGGTAGATTCGGAAAACAAAATCTAGCTCAATAACTAAAGCTGAGCGGATAAGGTAGATTCAAAAGAATAGTATCGGGCACGAATAATTAATTTCAAACCATAAGAAATTTAATTTCAAAACTAATACAGAATTTTCTTGTGGAAATACCTTTATAATAAAATACTTTTATTATCAAAACAAATTTCTATTCGAAAATACTTTTATAACTCGATGTTTCAACAAGTTTATCCTTGTTCTTGCAGACTCTGGCCATGCGTTGATCAAGCGCAAAGCTAGAATTCTTCAAGTACTTAGTAGACCCATTTCAACACCCAGTGAAAATACTTGAAAAACCTTTAAAACAGATATGGAAAGTACAATCCAAATAAAACAACCAAACCAAAAACCTTTGTCCGATCATGGTTCGCAGATACACAATGGTTACGCCTGGATCCCCCAGGAAACAATCCGTATCCGTAAGCTTTCTCAGCCCTGCGAGTTACGCCATGATGACTAGTAGAGTGCAGGATACACAATGGTTACGCCTGGATCCCCCAGGAAACAATCCGTACCCCCAGGCAAGACTCAGCCAGGCACTTGCGCTACTATTCGCGACCTACACAGATTGCAGGATACACAATGGTTACGCCTGGATCCCCCAGGAAACAATCCGTACCCCTAAGCAAGACTCAGCCAGGCAATTGCGCTGTGCATTCACGAGAAGAAGAAAAAAAACCATGGGTTACGCCACGGTGGGAACACTCGAGTATTACATCCGGAAAACCAAAAATCAGAGAGAATAGTATCGATAGAATGAATCCACGATGTGGCCACAAAGCGGATATCAAGCAGAAGGCACTTTCCATATCTTTACTTCGAAAATATATATCATATAGTACCTTTTCAAATCACTTTCAAATATCATACTTATATAAAGTCCATATATATAGGATTCTATTTTTCCCAATCGGATACTTTCCAAATCAATAGTAGATCAAATCATACTTATATAGACTTCGATTATATAAAATCTCTTTCCAAATTGAGTACCTTTCAAATCAATAGATTTCAAATCAACTTCATACTTATACAAATCCATTTTATATAAGTTCGACCACTCCCAAATCAAGTACTTAATAATATAAGGTTCTCAATTTCAAATTATTTCAATATCAATTCAGTTTCAAAATCATATATGATTTCACCAATTTTCTTCCAAATTAAATATCTAAAGTCAAACAAATACATTTCCAAAATCACCATATAAGTACTGGTTTTTAATTCCAATTTAATTTCAAAACCAAGTATTTTTCTCAAAATCAATTATACTCAAAATGGTTTCCAAATTTATAATTATCCCTTTAAAACTTTTAAACTATCTATTTCTATTTGAAATATTCAATTTACCTTTCTGAAAACCATTATTCAAAACTATTTTTTTCAAAACATTTCAAACTAAATTTATATTCTTTATCAAACATTTTATACTCTTCGAAATTTCTTAGTTTTTAAAACTTTAGACCTTGACTTGGAAGTGTTCGAACCTTCAAAATAATTAGGGAGATCAAATTTTCAATTCAAGAGTTGAAAATCAACAATAAATCAATAAACCGATTATTAAATCCGAAAATCGAGGACTGAATACCGGTCTCATTTTAAATTGTTTCAAATATATACTTATATCTTTCTAAAATATCAAATTATACTTCGGAATTTGAAATCAAAAACGGTTTTACAAAAACACTTGCATAGCGAAGCTATTAAAGTGGCCTCTCCCTCACTCTGAAACTCGAAAATCAATGTCGATGATGCGTGCACTCATCACCGAAATTATTCTCAAGCGACATAAGTGAGTTCTGGACTTCTATTTTCTTGGAAACTTCTTTGAAATTTCTTTAAAATTATTGGAATTCATTTGAGCTCATTTGAAACATTTCTTATTCAAAAAAAAAAAAAATTAAATCGTATTATTTATATATATTTTCCAAATCTTAAAACCAATTTCAAAATACCGGAATTCAATTCTCGAATTTCAAATTTAACACTTCAGTTATAAATCATTTTTATATAAATCAATTTCTTAAAATTTTTCAAAATTTCAAATCCTTTCAAAACCCTTTTTTTATATATATAGAATAACATTTCTTATTTGTTTTGTATATAGGTATATAATCCTTATGGAAAACATTTTCACTTTTATATATAGAATAAAATCATAGTTATCAAAATAATAATTTCGATATTTAAAACAAATTTCAAAATGCAAACATACCCGATTTTCAAAGGATAATTTTAAGAATGGATTTCAAAACAAAGATAGAGATTTGAATTAGAGGAACTCCAATCCATAGAATTCTGATTCGAAGATAGACTCGATCGAAGATGAGATAATTAAATTACAAAATAGAAGATGGATATACTTCTATAAATCGTGGGCGACCTTAACCGGGTCAATCGTGATTTCAGGAATATGATTGATGCGGAATTCTAAGGCAAATCGACATTCGATCGCCCGATATAGAATTCGGCATACCTAGATATAGCAGCATTGTAAACCGAGGATACATGAATCTTCGGTGAATCAATGCCAACTGAAAAGGAGTTTCACCCCTTTTACAAATCATTCAGTGAAGTTATGGAATACTCCAGAATCGAACGAATATAAATAGGGAGAGACAAGAATGAATTTCGAAACTGAGGGACATTCCAAAATTCAAAGGAAATCGAGTCAAAAAGGAAGAGATTCAACTCGAATGAAAGTGATTCTGCAAATAAATTTACCATATATGCTAAGTTTGCCTAGAGCCAAAGCTCTGATACCAACTGTAACAGCCCGCTTTTTGGACCATTCAAATCGACACTAAAACCGTACATGTCTGACTTGAATAATTCAAAATACCGAATTGTTAATTTAATTTGGCAAACTTAAAATATACAGTAAATAAATCAAACACAGATCACAGACACAGAGTAATATAATGCAGCGGAATAAAAAAAAATAGTAGTTCATGAAGCTACTACATACATCGGGGTTGGAGAAATAAAATACATCAGAATATCCCAGTTGCAGTGAAGTCTCCAGTACGAGCGGAAGACTTCTTTGAACCAATCAACTGGATGACCGGAAGGATAGATAGCTGGATCTTCAAACAAAGCTCCAACTTCGAAGATGAGTCTTAAATGCTGTATCAACTCAGTCTGACCCGAGCGTAAAGCAAAACACAAAACACTCGAGTCAGGATTAACATTCTTATATCAATAAATCCAATTCAAGTGAAATATCAACTGAAATACAAATAACTTAAAGGATGTTTGGGATAACCATCCTCTAAGGGTCCATGGAACTATCTACAAAGTAGAAATATACACTATAACACCGTGGCCATTCCCTTTATTTGTACTTCAAACCAAATATCATTTTACTTCAATTATCCCTACATTTCCCAAAATAGTATTTACATATTTTTTATAATTTATACAGTAAAGTATTTTCAATTTTAATTCAACTCAATTCTAAAAATAACCACTTCAATTTTATCGATCTCAAATTCGGATTTGTAATCACAAAATACCCCTTTATATTCCAATATATTTCAAGACTTTAAGTATTCAACGTTTCAAACTAAATTTTTATTCAATTTAGTTTTCTAAATAATAAATTCAAATTTAGTTCAACCTAAATTTTCATTTTAATTCAATTTAGTTTCTAAATAACAAATTCAACTATATTGATTTCAAATACAGATCTGAATCTCAAAATAAACCATTTAAATTCCAAAATAGTTCAAAGCTTTAGTATTTAAATGTTCAATTTAACAGTTTCATATAGATCTCGATTTAACCTCGTTATTATTTAGTCTTGAAATACTCCCTCATTAGATACAATATCATTTAAGTAACCTTAAATTACATTTTACTCAATATTTTCTTTAATTTATTTAAATGTGAAATATTCATTAAATCACATAAATCAAAAATCCAGTTAGAAAATCATACCTTTAAATTTCCCATTCAAAATTTCAAATTGATTTAATTAAATAAATCCTCATTTAAATACCATTTTTAATAAACCCAATTTATCTCTCAATCTTAATTATTTAATTTATTACAAGAAAATCTATTTGAAATATAGATTTACATAAATACTCAACCATATTATCCGTATTAAATTAATCTAATTTAAATCAAATATTACGACTAAATCTATATATAAAATTTCCATTTATATAATATCTTAAGAATCAATATTATTTAAACCATATAAATTTTTCCAAAATTATAAAAATTATTTTCAGAATAATTATATGGACCAACGGTGTCTGTATATATTTCCTATCATATAGTCTAGTGCTACGGATATTTATCATTTCAATCCGTACACTAAATATATACGGGCGGATATCATTTCAACCCGTAATCCCAAATTCAATTAACTGAAAATCGCTTGGGTTTATCATTTCAACCCATAACAATTTTCTCCTATTCTAAAGTCCGTTCGGGCATGTATCATTTCAATCCATAGTGATTTCTAAACTACAGGGAACTTGCAGAGTGATAACAGATAATACAATAAAATAACAGGCATATATCATCAATAACAATATAATATAAACAACAGGATATGGTGTCATATCCCGCAGGTGAACAGTTACAGATAATAGCGTATATAACAAATTTAAATAACTACAGCAGCTTATTTCAATTGTCGTTTCAATTGAAATCAATATTTAATGAATAAAAGAATGTTAATCGTGAGTGATTGCTCACCTTTCGAGGTTAGAGAGATAGACAACGTAATAGGCTACGATTTGAATTGCGAAATGACCGATCCAATTGACGATTTTCAAAGCAAGTCGAAATTGGTACGAATTTGACGAACGAAGCTGGTAAATAGGAATTGACGAAATCAAATCAGAACTTGATTGATGAGATAATTTGATGCATGTGAACATATATGTATACATATATACATATATAACTCTATATCTAAAAAGTCATTTCTAAATTCAAACGCATCCTAAATTTAGATATATATATACATATATATATATACATATATATATATATATATATGTAAATAAAATCATTGTTTTAAAATAAAAATCATTTATATAAAAATAAAATCAAATATTTTCAACAATATATATCACCTAGACTATACTTAATAAAATCCTAGTATATACATATGAACCGGTTATATACAAATAAACTAATATATAAAACAAAGCTGAATACATACCTACCATATTAAAATGAAATGCACATAACCGAAATCTAAACACTTATGCACTATAACTATATATACCAAATATGCACATCCTATGAACCCAGGTGCTCGGCTTGAAAAACATACAGATGGATCAATATACATGGTATTTTGTAAATATAAGTTTCAGGAAAAATGGAAGCAACTTCCCAGATTTGAAATAAATTTATAACCTTTGTAACTTTACATATATAGATATATTTTTCAACGACACAATAAATCTGAAGAAAAAAAAAAATAAAAAATAAATAAAAAATCAAAGCGTACTATATTTATATAGTAATCTCTCTTCCCTTAACATACGGCTAACTAAAACCTTATAACCCATTAAATTATATCATTGAACATATTAAAATATTATATAACATATAGTATAAACTGTTCAACATATTTATAAATAGTCATGACTAAAATTTTAAAATTTGTACTATCACCTACTCAATACGGCCTAGTATGGACATATATTATATTTGAACAACATCTGACATATATAACAATATAAATCTATAAATAAGCTAATTATATACGACATAATGCTGTAACCCTATAACTTTTGAATTTACACATACAAAGTATATATATATAAGAGCTAATAAAATAATATGCATCATTCTATGCATACAAACTTACATCAGATGGAAGAAAAGGGAGAGAAGGCATTTGCGTGGGTATTATGATGGCTTTAGGAAAACAGAGGGAGGGTGATAAGAGGAGGGGAAGAAGCATAGGCTCACACATGGGAAACTCCAGAAGATAAAGAAACAAAATGAGATCCACCTTTTTATATGTATACGTTACTGTATAAGTTGTTTTCTCAATTGAAAAGAAAGTGAAGAGATAGTGGTTTTATAAAGAGGAATGAATAATTCACGCACATAAAAAAAACGTACCGTATAAAAATCAAGTGAAACGTACAAAAAAAAAAAATGAAATGGCAACGGTCAACGTTTTGATTTGGTGAATAATTAAAGCAAATTATGATTGTGGTCCAGGCTGTGCGTTTAAATTTTGAAACGGAAGAAAGAAGTAAAGTCACAATATACCGTACCGTTACAATGTTATATTTATTTTTAAAAAGGAAACGTTCCCTTTATTTTTCTCAAACAATCTTTTATTTTCCTTAAAATGCTTATTCATTACTTGCAATTCATAAATGTAAACATTCTTATATTCTAAAATGATCAACTTATACAACATTAAATCCATTCTTATATTTCCAAATAATGTACATTCCAAATAAAAAAATTCTTACATTAAATTTATTAATTGCACTTTGTTTCTTTTTCCTTTTTTAATTGAATGATTTCAATAAATTTATTTCTAATTAATTTTAATCTTTCACTTCAAAATAGACCCTAATTGATGAAATCAATTTAATAAATGTATGAACATTGTAATCCTTATTTATAGTCATGCAAATACGTTTATAAAATTACAGTATCCAACACGCATTAAATTGCATACAGAATAAACGTTTTTCTCTATCAATCAATATTCATTTAACTCATCATTGAAGCTGGCATTTATTATTCCAATTCCTATTATTAAATTATATTATAATACGCGTTAGAACCTTCCACTTAATTGCTTCATTGTAGTTTATTGTTTAGAATTTTATTTATGGTCCAACTTATGATCTAATAACGCAGTTAACATTTATTTAAATTTCATTATATTAATATACTCCAATTTTCATCCTTTTGTATTAACTACTATATTTCGATTTTATTGAATTTTGGTCAATCTCACACATTAATTATAATTAAATTCTCAATTATTTATTTACGTTGATTTCATTCTCTTATTAAATCAATCATTACCTTACATACATAGTCAACATCAATATTTTACCATTTCATCTTACCTTTCATTTATGTAACGTTTTATTTCATTGATTGTAATAAATTCACTTATTAAAATTTCCAATTCCAATAAATTTGAGTAAACTGATTTTCATCCTTTTATTCAAATCAAAAATTTACATTGGTTATATTGTATAGAATCAACTTTTTACCGTTATCAATTAAACCTACATTAACTGCACTAATTAAGGGAATTGATTACCATTTATTTCCAATTAATTTAATTGACCAAATAAATAGATAATATAATAATTGTCACAATTAGCCTTTAATTACATTTTATATGTTTATTACCTACAAATAAATGTTACCATTTATTTCATAACACTAATTTTATTCAATTTCCATTAACGATATATTATTTCACTAATGAATTAAATATTTACATTCTTATTCCTATGTTCATTTTATAACCAAGTATAACCTTACACGATTTCAATTAATTGGAATTCCATTCAAATTGTTAATACTTAGCTTTAATTAACATTGTTGCATTTCATTTTAGTATTTTTCTAGTTATAAATCTTAAATTTTAATTTCTTCCAACATTTAGCTACAAAAGTCTTATTAAATTTACTATTTTTAATAGTCGAAAATTATGGGTCTTTACATTTGCCATGAATCATCCACAACTCCCTTTCTGGCTCTGTCTCCACACCCCAATCAATCTCCGTTTGGTCGATGCTTGAAGCATTTAGTACTTCAACCTGGACAAAGCCCATCTGTTGTGTATCCCCAGAACTAGCCAGTTTAGCCAGTAAGTCAGCTTTCTCATTTTTTTTCCTCTGGAAGTATATGTAATGGTGTAATACTCAAAGTCTACTAATAGCTCTTGAACTCGGTCGAGATAAGGAGCAAGTTGCTGCCTACTAGCCTGATAATCTCCCCTGTCCTGGCATACTACTAACTAGGAACCATAAGAGATTTGTAAAATTTTCACTCCCGGTTCTCTAGCATGTTTTAACTCGACGATCAAGGTTTCATACTTAGCTTCGTTATTTGTTGTAGTGAAGTCGAGTTTAAGGGCATAGCAGATCGATCATTCCTTAGGAGGCAATATCACGACTCTGGCACCAGAACATCGATCATTGGATGATTCATCCATGTACATTTTCCATCGGTTGGTCGGTTCTCCACTGCTCTTCGAAGAGCCATCTGGTGTAGTGAATTTAGCTATGAAGTCCTCAAAATTCTACCTCTGGATAGCTCTCCCAAGGAGATAAGTGATATCAAATTGGCTTCGCTTGATATTCCATTTAAGCAACCTTCCAAATGTCTTAGGTCGCTATAGGACCCGTCATAACGGCTGGTCGCGGTAAGTGTTGATGGGGTGATCCTAGAAGTAAAGGCGAAGCTTTTGTGATGTAATCAATAGGCAGTATGCGAGTTTTTCCAACTTCGGGTAGTTTCTCTCAACACTTGTAAATCGCTTGCTAACATAATATACCAGCCTTTGGATCCAATTCTCTTCGCGTAATAGTGCGGCACTTACGGAGTGTACTGACATCTTTATATAAATGTATAAGTCTTCATGATCTAGTGGCTTAGATAGGATAGGAAGTCTCTCTAAGTGATCTACTAGAGCTTAAAACGTGTCAACGTAGTCGTACATACATTCAAAGTTTCTCTTCCCTCTCCCGATTAGGTCAAAGAAGAGAATTCACATTTCGATGGCCCTGGGGATGGATCGACTTAGGACGGCGACCTTCCCATTAAGGCTCTGTATCTGCTTGATTTTCTTTAGTACTAGGATGTCTTTGATTCCCTAAATCTTCTTGAGGTTGGTTTTAATTCCATGAGAATTAATGATGAAACCCAAGAATTTGCCTGACGCAACGCCGAAAGAGCATTTCATGGGATTGATTTTTATCTCATATTTTTGGGTAAACTAAACATCTTCGTCGGGTTATCGATGTGGTCGTTTGATCAGCGTGATCTCACGAGCATATCATCCACATATGCTTCAATTTATTGCCTGATCGGATCTTTGGAAACATAGCAATATAATCTCAGATCGGTAATGAAACTAGTGTGCTTTAGGTCGGGGTTGTGTATCAGGATTTGGTTATATTCGGTGCATATGTGCCTGAATAAAAGCAGTTCATGTTCAACGGTTTCATCTACAGTTGGTCGATCTTTGGAAGTGGAAAGCCGTCTTTCGAGTTCGCTTTGTCAGGTCTAACTAATCTTTGAATTTGAACGTAACTATTTCGGGGAACAATTGACGTGAAACCCAAATGGGTTAGTCAATGATGATAGTCATTCCGATCAAATTCTCCGAATTTCGTCATGAGATGTTGAGTCTGATAATGATGCATTCTAGGCGATTTTAGCGATTATCTGCAATGGTTGAAGATCAGGCTTGAAGGAATGCTGAATCAAATGACGAGTAGAGTTTAGCCTTGTGTTGCATGCATCCAAATAGTTGTCCTTTTTTTTGAGTTTGAATTCGCTTTTGTATTAGAGTAATGTGCTTTCCATTCAATGTACTCGTGGTTCGTTGCTCGTCATTCAGTTTGGAGCGATGATCTGTTGCCCATGAGCTTGGGCATCTATTTGATGATTCTATCTTCAGGCATCCTTTCTGTCATAGCCTCGATTCATTGTAAACACTAAGTATGAGTCACAGTATTGAGCTACCGCAGTAAGTCATTGGGTCATCACACTTCTAACCACGATCTCGGGTTGATAAATGTACCATAAGGACGGTCGAGACTCGTCCTAGTCATGTTTATACTCCCACCTAAACTCCAAAGACTTAGAGTTGATTGATGAATGTTAGTTCACATTCATCTTGTTTCTCGCTTGTATCTCTAAGTTTGCGGCATACGTCGATAAGTAGGAAGACTATTCATATCCACTTTAGCTTTATACTCTTTCTTATTGAATCACAGGACCGGTTAGTTGATGAAAGACCGAGTCTCGCCTATCCTAGATTGTATTCTGGTTTTTCCTTCCAAGGGGAATACTTCGATACTCCGTTGAATTTCAGACATGAGTTGGGTACTGGACAGTCAATCACGTCAACTTTTGGCACAAATTTCGCCATACTCTGGGTGAGGAGCTGAAGAATAGATGGTCAAGTCACATGCAATTAGTGATGATGCTCTCCTAGTCGGACTAAGAGCAAGGATCAGTGTGCAAACGGTCGAGTCACGTCCATCTCGTATTGCTCTTCTAGTCAGATCACGGTAAGAGTCAACAAATCAATGGTCGGGTCACATTCATTCGGAGCTGGATAATCAATCACATCCATTTAGATTTATATTCCCCCGTCAGATCTAGGGATAGTGTTGGCTTAGGTGCAGTCGGGTCATGCTCATCTGTTTCATACTCTTCCTGACGGGTCGAAGGAGGGTGCTGGAGAATTAATGATCATGTCAAATTCATGGATGGTTTATTCTTCTATCCGCACGTTGATGAACGGAGTTTTTGGAGGACATTCGGGTTATATTCCTTTGTGTTTGGTGTGGATCGATATTGACCGTCGATCCAATGGCACGATATAGAGAGTTTGGATTAATATTGCCTATTGATCCAAATGTATGATATAATCGACCTACTATAACCTCAAACGTCATTCCGATTGGTTCGGTATTAAGGCCTCCTTACATTTGTTGCCTTAAGTCATAAAGAACACAAAGCCGGTGCTATAATGAGCTGTCGTATTCCGCTTTTAGTGGCTTATACTCATGCCCCTGATTTTGGGTCGGTGAGGTTAGTTCGAAGATGGTCGAATCTCATCCGTAGTATGTTTATACTCTTTCTTTCAAGTTTAGGTCAGAGTTGATGGAATAATGAGTGGTCTAACCGCACTCATCTATTTGTTTGTAATCATATCCGTACTCTTGGAATAAGAGCCTTTTGGCGAGTGGTCGAATCACACCCAATTTGTGTTTATACTCCAGTCCACACTCTGGGGACTGAGAGTTATTCCAAAAAATGGTCAATCAACATTTTCCTTAGTCGTTTCTACTGCCCCCAAATTAGAGACGTAATTCGAAGAGTGGTCGGTCGCATCACGACCACTTTAATTTCATGTTTCCCATTGAATCATAGGAAGGAGTCGGTTAGCGTATGGTTGGTCCATGCTGTGTTTTATACTCAGTCTGTCAGTTCGTAGGCGAGAGTTATTAGATGAACGGCCGAACAACATTTAATTTTTGTCACTACTCTTGTCCACACTCTAGGGACTAGAGTCTATAGATGGGTAGTTTGTCGTGACCATCAGGTGTTTATACTCCAACTCACACTCTTGGAGCTAGAGTTATCAACGGATGGTCGAACGACATCTCTGTTTTTCTTGTGTTTATACTCTAGTCTGTTGTAACGCCACACCTCGAGTCCCACCTTAGCAAAGTGAATTAACAAGTAATTCTATCTACTAAAGCAGAGAATAGGGCTGGTTAAGGGCGACTATCTATAATTTTGTCTTAAACATCTATTGAATACGTCGATAAATGCAATATAATTTTTTTTACTCAAGTGGATCGACATACCCAATAAATGCTTAATCCAGAACTATAGGTGGCTAATGGATCTATCAGAATAAAATACAATAGCTGAATGTAAATCACATCACACAATAGTAATCAACATCATATATATACATATACACAGATACGTGTTCAGTACGATACGATATGAATACAATAAGGGTGGTACATGACCACACCATATACATAAAATCAAATGTAAAAACATCAGAGTATGCGGAATAAATAAACTACTCAAGCGAAAGAAGAGCTGATATCCAACATCAACTTCAAGCTAAGTCCAATAGATGATACTTGAAACAACTCGGTCTGACCCGAGTGAAAACACATGGGTCTAGCTAGCTAAAATCATCAGTTAAATAGAATAATCGATAAGGATGAGTAGGTGAAAGCTATGGTATCTTTTTTCTTAAAGGATGTCATGCCCTAAACAGGGTTCCAACATCATAAGAAAGGACATATCTTCTTGGCAAGTAGAAGAGATAATGACGATAAAGTCATACTTAATTGGCATAACTGACACTTAAGCAAATGGAACATCAACAAGCAAAGTTTTAAAGATAAGACTCAATAAACATCGTGTTCGCCTCATATCATCAGCGGTATAAAGGAATATGGATAATGACTTCAAATGATTCAACTATCTTCTTAGAATGATTGTCAATACAATAATACATCAAAGGTACATATCCTTCATACATAGAATAAAACTCATATGGAGGTGCCTCATCTCATTGGCACATCCCAAGGATCATTCAAGGAAATATAAAACCCAATCATAAAAGAAGAATTATACTTATTCATACCTCATCTCATCGGTATGAATATAGATACATCTCAAATCCATCACTAAAACTCATCATAAAAGATTCTTCATAATCATTTATACCTCATCTCATCGCTATAAATATATAAATACATCTCAACTCCATCTTAACATCAAGTAGTCTATAAAACCATCAAATCATCAATCCATAATGCAAATAACTCAATCAAAGAGTAACAACATAAATGATTTCACCATATATGTATACATCTCATCTGACACTAGGCTATCGATGTAATAATCATCTAAAGACGGTGAAGTCTAGAACATCAAAACTCAAAGAAATCCCTGATTGACCAGATCCTTAATTGCACGCCGAAGCAATGCTACGCACGCTACATCGTGACTAGTACTACTATTTGGTACCATAAACATTGTGATGACTGGAGTCTAATAACATCTTAACATCGTGAACATCATGAATGACTATAGTTTATAACATCGTAATGACTCTCAGTCACAAAGACCTGAGTTAATAACATCGTGATGATCGGAGTAGCAACTACATCGTGATGACTCTAATCGAGTACTCGTGGTCTGTAGTACTAGTAAACATCGTGAATGTTTCTAAATTTCTTGGATAGGAACACAAAGGTGTTAACGTATGTCCCATACCATACGTTCGCACCTAACGGTTTACTAGCCGTTAGTTGGTACCACACTAGTAAAACATCAGGAAAATATACTCAGCCTTATCTCATTAGCAAGTAAATACAATACCATGATCGTCTCATCTCATTGACAAGTACTAGTGGCATCGTGACTTGTCTCATCTCATCGACAAGTAAAAATTATCATAATACATCTCAATATCGTAAAATAATCATAAAGAAGCTTACCTCATCTCATCGGCAAGTAAAAATAACATCTTGATGGTTATTTATAACCATAATTCCAAATAGGAATTTCTAGCTCTTAATTCACCTCATTTCAACGGCGATTAAGAAGCACATCTTGAAATGGTCCTTTACCAAATATAGTCCTAAATTGGAGTTCTTGGACCATATAATCTACCCAAAATTTAATAACCTTTTAAATCATCTCAAACAGTTCATCGAAAGGGTTTTGATCGTATAAGTTCTATATTAAGCGATAAAGCAAATCCATGTGTTCCATACCACATGTTTTACTTATCATTTAATTGTCTTTCTTATACGTTCAAAATTCATAAAAATAAGTAATTTTATTTTTAAAATAACTTTATTAGAGAAAACATAAATTTAAAACGATTTTCCAAAAACGGTTATTAAAACCAATATTTGAAATTCCTTTATTATAGGAAATAAATATATCTTTATTTAGAAAAATAATTTAAAAAGAAATACTATGTAATAATAATTTGAATGTCCATGTATTTGAAAAATGGTTTAGTGAAAACCGTTCTCAAAAGAAATGAAAACTAAGAGGGATATCTCAAAAATGATAACTTGAATTCAATACGAACTCAATTCAAATTTAACCCAAAACCAATTCAAATTCCATTTAAATTTAAATTTCAAATTCTCTTAATATAGTTAGCCGACCGATAGATATCATAGCTCTCAAAATATCCCAAAAACATCATTAAAACCAAAGAGAATAAGAGCAAAAACGAGCTAATACAATTCTAAGGTCAACGATTGTTGTTGCTGTCATTTTGCTCTCAGGATAGCAACATACAACCATAATTTCAACCAAGCAAACTTCAAAATTCCAAAAAAACATAATGAATGAAACTTGTATCACTTGACCTAAGCTTTCTGGAACTTCCAAAATTATCAAATTCGGATAAGAAACGAAGAAGTTAAAGCCAATTTCGTTTCAGTTACAAACATAGAGCAAATAATAGTTTTCTCTAGGGATAGCAGTAAAAAAATTCGTTTTTGACACAGCTACCCCCAAAATTACAGAAAACTCAATGAATGAAAGTTGTAGTACATGAATTTTCTTTTTGGAATATTAAAAATTATCGAATTTCGATCAAAAACGAGAAAGATATAGTTCAAACATTTTCAGATTCGAACTCAGGAAATTCTGTCAAAGACATAACTATACTTCTGCTTTCTAATCATTTTTAGGCCAAAAAAATAGTAAAATACCGTAACACAACCTGAAGATAAATTATTCCTTATTGAATGTAGTTTTAACAAATTTTTTTGACCTAAATCGGATAAGAAACGAATAACTTACGGCTAAAACACTTCTCTGGCCTGTGATTGTTGCTGCTGTCAATTTGCTCTTGGGACAGCAACAAACAAGCATGATTTTGATAAAAAACATCAAAATTTTAGAAAACTCAAAACATTAAACTTATAGATCTATGTCTTTTCTTTTCAGAACATCTGAAATTATTAAATTCCAATTTATAATGAATGAGATATGCTCAATTTACTGACGGCAATTTCACAAATAAACATGCAACAAACAAAATTGAGATTTATTACATTGAAATCTCAATCAAAGCTAGAAAATATGAATTTTAAACCCACCTTTGATTTTAGATAGCAAATACCCAAATTTGTGAAGAAATATTAGGGCCTGAAGATGAAATCCTTCTTCTATTCTTATTTTGGTGAAGTTCTTCTTGAATTAGCAGCGAAATTGAGTAGAATTAAGTTTTAATTAGAGAAAGCCATTGTTTTTCTTTCTCTCTATTTACTATCTCTTTTGTTTTGGGGAGGAAGATGAGAAAAAAGGTACATACACATATTTCCTCTTTATTAGATTGTTCTAGAGAGGGTTAATTGATTCAAACCATACCCAAATAAGCCCAAGACTAATATACTTAGAGAAATTCCTATGTTATATACATATTTAACCCATTTAATCAATTTATACACTAGTTTACTCCTTTTTAACAATATTAACCAACATTCCCATTTTTAGTGAAAAATCACTATTTTCATCCATTTCAACCAAATAAAATTTATTTTTAAGTTTAATAAGGTGTATTGAAATGTTTTAACATTTTTATAACATCAATACATCATTCCAAGCCTAATTACACTTCTAAATTTTATTTTCTTCATATTATTCCTTTTATTTTACAATAAAAGGCTAACATAAGAATAAATTTCCAATATTACTAATTAACTAAAATTAAACCATCATAAGTATTTATTTTTAATCCAAATCCATAAAAAAGTTTTTTTAAACTTTATTTCATTTATTTACACTTTTTTCAACCATCAAATGTTGAAATAGGCTTCAAATAAAATAATATGACTTATTTAAATTTCAAATTTCAAATTATATTCATCAAGGTATTATTTATATAAAATAAACAATATAATCCCTCGTTTTATTATCCAATTCATTTTTAAACACAATATCAAATTATTATTTACGTTATAATTTAATATTAACAGTAATCTTCCAAATCCCAGGTTGTTACATCTGTGCTCTGAGGATTAGAGTCGGCCAATGGATGGTCGAACCACTTCCATCTTTTTAGATTTGGATTTTGGCTTGCCGATGTCCAAGTAAGGCTTCAATAGTTTGTCGTACTTTAGGTACGAACAAGGTCGTGGATGGGCAGTTTACACCCTCCTCGAATTAGGTGGTCTAAATACATCCAGTTTAAGCTTGGGATCTTGAATTGCCCCCTGTATTTGGGATAGGAGACGACGCATGGATGGTCATACCACGTTCTACTTTCATTTAGATCTTGCTTCTACCGAGCCTTGGGAGTGAGATGGGTGTTTTGGCAAATTTTGTCCCGAGTAGGGGAGCAATGGTCGGAGCACATGCACTATAAGTGTGTCTTTGCCCCCCAAGCCAGGGGAAGAGTTGGAGAGCGGATGGTCGAACCACATCCACTTTTTTATTGTATTTATACTCCCGACTACGCTTTGGACACTAGAGTTGGTTGGTAGACAGTCGACCCTCGTCCATTTTTGTGTGTTTATACTCCAGTTAGCGCTTTGGAGGGCCCGAATCAACAACAGGTGGTCAATCAAACCAATTTTTTGATTTATACTCCATCAGGCAGGTCAAGGTAAGAGTTGTCGAATGAACAATCGAATTATGTTCGATTGTAGCTGGAACTTTTCCCCCGTTGCCGAGGATAGAAGTGGGCGAGTGGACGATCGATTCACATCTACTTGGCAGTTGTAGATCCTCCTGTCAAGTCAAAGAAATAAGTAAGCGATGGATGGTCATATCACATCCATGCTTGATTGGATGGTCAGGTCTCATCCAATTTGCTTTGTACTTCTCTCGGCAAGTTAAGGGAGAGAATTATTGGGTGGACTGTCAAGTCACATCCACCTAAAGCTGTGGCCATATCCTCATGTCGAGGTTGGTGTTTAATGAATAGATGGTCACTCACATTGACTTTAAGTCAAGCTTTAAAACTACCCCCTTTGTCCAGGGCAGGAGTCGATGTGTGGACGGTCAAATCACATCCAGATTAGTTTGATCCCGACATCGTTGAGCTTCGAGAGAGGCATATGTATTTTACGAATTTCAAGTATAAGTCGGGGAGTGGATGATTGGGTCACATCCGATCTAAGTTTTTCTTTGGTCTCCAAGTTAAGTGCGGAGGTTGATGAGTGGACAGTCGGTCATGTTCGATTTGTATTAAAGTTTGACCTTGTCAGGCTCTGAGCTAGGCATAGTTGTTCCGTTAGAATTGAAGCATATAGTAGGAAGTGGATGGTTGAGTCACACCCACTTTCCATTTGGAGCTCTTACTCCAAAGTAAGGGTGTGACGACCCAAGATTTTGGCAATATTATTTTAATAAGCATCTAATCTGATTTATTTAAAACGCAAACTTATCAAGAAAATAATAATAATAATAAATAAGATTTTTAGCCTTTACCATTTATATATATATATGCATTTTGAAAGAAAGTTATGATTTGGAAATTCAAAATAAAAACCCTCAAATAATTTAATTAATGCTCTACCTTATTAACATTTGATCTAAATATATATATGAATGTAATCCAGATAATAATGCTTAAAATAAAATCAGTCTTGTCAATATTAAATATAAGTATAAAAATATATGAATATAAATTAAGTGTTTGATAGTTTAAGCTTAAAATAGAAATAAAGTTAAGGATTTATGTTAGAAATAAGTATATAAGTGGTTATTGTGTGTATGCAACATAAGATAAACCTATACCAATAACTATAACAATTTTATATTAAGCACAGAAGGTATAAAGCAAAACTAGATAAGAAATGTATGTATGTGAATTTAGATATGCAAGGCAATAAGACAAAAATATATGTATATACATATCAAATGGGATATGCATGTAAACATGGAAGGAGATACTTGAATTTAATGCTATCAATTCTAGCACAAAACAAGGTCATTTTGAAATGTTATAAATCATTTCAGTTTCAAAAAAAAAATCTTGCCTGATCAAAGTAAAAATCTCTAACAAAAGAATTTTTTTTTGTTCCAGCAAATACCTACCCCTGTAAAACCTTTTCTCTATATATACAACTTTTCTAGTTCCAGTTCGTTCACAAAACTAAGCAAACGAGAAAAAAAAAGTAAGCATCACCATTTTACAAACTCAAATATAACTCAAACTAAACAAAGCAAGAAGATTTAAAAAGGAGATCAGGCCAGCAGTTTTAAAACAAGTAGTTTCTCTCTGTTCAAACATTTTACAAGTGAGTAAACACATTTTTTAAAGACTTAAGTATAATTAAATCTGTGCATGTGATTCATGGATAATATTGTGTTTGCATGTGTATTTTTTTTAATGTAGCTCTGTGTATATATATGAGTTGTTCCGTGTAAATTTAATATACCCGTTCTTCTCTGTTTTTAGTTAAAGAGTTGAATAGTTAATCAAAATTCAAAATATTTTCATCTAGCCATTATTTGGCTTAGAGCTTAAAACAAAAGAAGTTGTTTAAACGTAAATCAAGATTTAAAAATTTGTTTAAAGCATGTTGGGGAAATATTACTGCTGGAAACTTAGTTTTATAGAGCAAAGCGTAAATATATGTTAAATTCGAATGTTATAAATTGTTAATTCAACTGTATAACTTGAATCATCATTAGAAAATAGGATATTTAAGACCTAATTGGTAATTTTTAGTTGAGAATGCTAAGTGCAGTTTATAGTTGAACTGAAAATGAGTTTTAACCAATTTCCGACGATGGGTTAAGTTTTGGAAGTTGGGTTTTCAACTGGAGGTGGAGGAAGGCACGTCGAAGTCGGGAAAAATAGTGGCAAGTGTTCCAGTTCGTCGTGGCGTCGAGTATGGCCCAATTTAGGGTTTAACACTTGAGTTTGGACGTGGTCGGAGACGAGGAGATTTCGCCACCTCTGGTTGATCGAGCGGCTCGAAATTCAAGGGAAGTGTTGTATGGGGGATCGACTAGGTGAGGCCAGAGTCTTAGCTTTTCTAATGGTCGGAATTTGCTTGGGCGAGGTGGTTTTGACGAGGATGGGAGTTCAAGTTTTCGAACTGGAAGCTCGATTTTGCTGTGGATTTGTTAGCTTCGAATTGATCTTTGCTTTCGATTGTGGTGATGGTTCGTGACTCGCCGGGGGAAGCAAGGTTCGCCGGAGCGTCGATGAGGCGCTGTGCACGTGTACGACCTCGATATGGTGTCAGGAGTTTGGGTGGTGAACGGCTCGAGTAGCTACTCGAGTAGATGAAGGGTTTGCTTCAGGTTGGACCTGGGTGCGTGAGCGTGCTTACATGTTATTGAAGTTTAAACTTAAACTTAAACTAAAAATAAAATAAAATATATACATGAGGAAGAAAGAAGGACTCTGAGAAAATGTGAAGAAACTCGAGTTTTAACTCAAGTAAACCTGGGGATTTTCTCGGGTTTTGGTTTTCAAACTTTCAGTCTAATAAAATATATATATCCAAATCCACCTTTTTATTGTATTTATACTCCCGACTACGCTTTGGACACTAGAGTTGGTTAGTAGACAGTCGACCCTCGTCCATTTTTGTGTGTTTATACTCCAGTTAGTGCTTTGGAGGGCCCGAATTGATATAACGTTTTGAAATAAATTAATTAAAGATTTATTAAGCATGATTAAGTGATTGATTCTCAAGTAATTAATTTAAATTGAATTAATTACAATAAGGATTAAAGATGCTTGCATATGGATGATTGTATAAGTAGAATATCTGGATTTGTGATATCTATTTGGTGATATTCTGTGATACTCTGTGATATGCTTTGGATATATCTGTGATGTTTGAGTATGATTTATCTGTGATAAATGCTATGTGAATTCAAAGTGTTGAATTAAATTGTTTAAACAATTAAACAACTTGGCCTTTAAAACACGTTTGGATTTCGATAGACCGGGATCGGTTATCAGTTATGATTATCCGAAAACCACATCGATCCAAATTAAACGTTAGGTCGTGAATCTCAAGTGAAGATCGAGATGGTGTTTCAGAGTACAAGGGTTATCGTGGTTAACTCTGAGGGTGATTCCAAAATGAGTGTAACGAGATAATGCCTTCGGTTTCGTTCGAACCCGGAACGAACTTATATGGATTGAATGATTTCAGAACATCGTCAGGTGGACGATGAGCATTCTAAGAGATGAGTTCTCTGAAGGTAATCGTAGTCTCAAGCCTCACCAACCGGGAATGGCTAAAACATGGGAGGTGCAGCAAGGTTAAGTGGGTAGCACCCAAGTAGGACGAGATATGCCCCTGTCTAGATGTCCCTTTTATTTCGACTGTGTGGGCAGTTGTTGGCCACAACTGCGGGGTTATCTTGGTTGGGACTGTCTAGTAAGGGATGGTTCCGGCTTTGTGTTGCAGGGGATTTAGGGTGGATCCCCGGTACGGTGATCTAGGCCCCATACTGTGACGGACGGTACCCCAGTAGCCCTGCCATTGATTGAAACTCATTTATTCTACGAGACCCTACGGTTTTGATTGTATAACCCACTTTGTGGCTAATATGCTGGAATTTAATCATGTAACAATTTCAGCTATTTCTTATTTACTTAAAAACCTTAGTCCCTATTATAATATCACTGGATTTCCTATAAAATGTTTTGGTTAGCGTAAGGGAAAAACTTACCTATGTTTATGTGTGGGAAGTCTTACATGATACCTTTGTTTCAAATGGTTTTTAAAGTTATACAACTTTAACCTGTTTACTCACACCCGACCCATGTCTGACCTGGAGTTTATTCTATTTTCCTTAAACTCTTGGGTACCTCAAATTTTTATGAGTAGCCAAGTGATTAGGTCTTGGATTGTTGAAGTCTAGAGGAGCTTGGAGTAGGAGTCCGGACGTATCTATCTATCTATCTAGTTCCGATGTGTTAGTTAATGCATGTTGTATTTTGAAATGTATGAAATGGCAGATATATGTATGAATGTCTTGTTTGCATGATGTTGTGTAACTCTGATATATGTAAGACTATGTAATAGTTGTGTAATGTATTATATTTTGTTCCATTTCTGCTGTGTGATTCTGATGTTGTTATTCTTTCATTCTATCTTTTCTATTTCCATCTCTTTCTTTTCTTATTGATGGTACGTCTTTCTATGGATTGAAAGACGGGTCGTCATAGTTGGTATTAGAGCAAGGTTGAGAAACACCTAGGCTCTGGAGTAATATCTATCTTGGGAGTGCGTAGTTGTAAGTCTTATATAACTATATACCTATCTAAATTTGTTGGGTTACCTGTCCAGGTTGCCAACATGAGTTCTGGAAGGAGAGGTAGAGGTAGGAGCAGTACCTCGACCAATAATGGAAGAAGTCAAGCTGCTAGTGAGGCTATGGATCCAGCACCGGCTCAGGTTAGTTTTGCCACTTTATGCAAGGACTTCTCCAACCTTAGAGGTAGGCCATTTAAAGGGTCAGAGACTATAATTGAGGTTCAAGCTTGGCTATGCTCATGTGAGCGGATCTTTAAGAGTATGAAGTTGTCTAATGAGCAGAAAAGGGAAATGACTTCATGGCAATTGCAAGAAGGTGTTGCAGCCTGGTGGGATGCAGCGACAGCAAATATCTCTGAAGACAATATTTCTTGGGAAATATTTAAAGAGTTGTTTGAGAAGAAATTCATGCCAACAGCGGGAAAAACTCGTCTATACCGAGATTTTCTGAATTTGAAGTAGGGAGCATGACTATAGTGGAGTATGAGACCAAATTCAATGAACTATCTTGCATTCAATGAACTATCTTGCTATGGACCAGGACTCATTGATACTCCTCTCAAAAAGAATGAAATGTTTGTGCAAGGATTAAGGCCAGAGTTTCATGAAAAGATGACGGCACACTTGAAAGGATCTTTTCTGGAGTTAATTGATATGGCTCTGAGATATGAAGATTTGATGAACATGAAACCAGTGGCACCAGTAGCAGCATCGGGGGGGGGGGGGGGATTTTGCTAATACAAATAAGAGGAAGTTCAATCCCAATTGGAGGAAGCAGAACAAGAAGAAGCCTGGAAGTAACAGTGGACCTCGCAAGCGCTATAATTGTCAGCAAGTTGGGCAGTTGGCTAATCAGTGTCCTTAAGGGAGGAAGCAGCAGCAGCAGTCGCATCAAAGTGGACCGGGTTCGGCTTTGGTTCAGAAATCTCTATGCTTCAATTGTCACCAACCAGGTCATATGATCAAGGATTGCCCGCTACTTCATAACGCTCAGCAGAATAAGGTATTTGCTTTGGAGGGTGCACCATCAACTTCATCTAAAGGCAATGGAGTATTAGAAGGTACATTACTTTTAGATGGCAAGTATATTAAAATTTTGTTTGATTCGGGTGCTTCTTTGAGTTTTATTTCTTTGGAATATGTAGAGAAGTTCCTTCTTACCCCTAGTGCTGTAGACTGTCTCGTCTTTATATCTAATCCTATAGGAGGGGTAACCAAATTAGATATGATCTGTAAGGATTTGAGGATTTCCTATCTGTCCCATAGTTTCTCTTGTGATCCTTATGTGTTGGATTTTAAGGTGTTTGACCATATATTAGGGATGGATTGGCTTGATAAGTATAAGGCTGTCCTAAATTATGATGAGAAATAGTTTCATTGGAAACTGATCTGGGCAGAATTGCTAGAGTGATGTGCGATAATTCTGGAATTCACTTGAGTAGTCTTTTACATGGGGTTGAGACTTTTCAAGAGGAGGTTAAAGACATCGATGTGGTCCAAGATTTTCCTGATGTATTCGAGGAAGTCAAGTGTTTGCCTCCACATCGAGAGATAGAGTTTCGCATTGATTCGATTCCAGGAGCAGTACTAGTGATTCAGCCTAGTAGGAGGATGGATCCTAGGGAGAGGGAGGAGCTAGTGAAGCAAACTCAGGATCTTTTGAAGAAGGGATTGATTATGCCCAGTTTTTCTTGTTGGGGTTCTGCTGCGGTGTTTGTCACCAAGTCGGAAGGGTCGCTAAGGTTCTGTGTTGACTATCGAGAGTTGAACAAAGTGACCATCCAAAATAAACATCCTCTTCCTCGTATTGATGATCTCTTTGACCAGCTGAATGGAGCTTCTGTCTTTTCTCAACTGGATTTAGCTTCAGGTTTCCATCAGTTAAGGGTAGCTGCGGATAGTATCCCCATAACTGCATTTAGGGGATCAAATTGTTTCTATGAGTGGTTGGTTATGCATTTCGGGTTAACCAACGCTCCTGCTTACTTTATTGATCAAATGAACCGTGTCTTTTGAGACGTATTGAATAAGTTCATTCTGGTGTTCATCAATCATATCCTGGTCTACTCTAAGTCTGAAGAAGAGCACAAGCAGCATTTGGAGATAGTGTTAGAGACTCTGAGAATGCATGTTTTGAAGGCGAAATTCTCTAAGTTCCATTTTTGAAATCGAAAGTCAAATTTTTGGGGCACGTTGTTTCTGGAGAAGGTATCTTTGTAGATCCAGCGAAGGTTGAGACTATTCTGAAGTGAAAGCAGCCGCAGACACCGACTGAAGTTCGTAGTTTTCTGGGATTGGCTAGCTACTACAGAAAGTTTATCAAGGATTATTCCAAGATCTCTTCGCACCTAATCAAGTTGTCAAGGAAGGGAGCTAAATTCAAATGGACACCTGAATGTGAGGAAGCTTTCCACAAGTTGAAGACAAAGTTGACCAGTGCACCTGTGCTAGCTATTCCGGATGGGAAGAGCAAGTTTGAGGTTTGTACGGATGCCTGTATAGTTGGAATGGGAGCAGTTCTGATGCAAAATGGTAGAATTAGTGCGTATGCGAGTCGTCAATTGAAGCCTCACGAAAGGAAATACGCTACGCACGATCTTGAGTTGTTAGCCATTTTTTTTCTTTAAAGTTCTGGAGGCACTATCTTTTGGGAAGAAGTTCGAGTTATTCACGGACCACAAACCATTGAAATATCTTTTCTCTCAAAAGGATCTTAATCTGAGGCAGCAGCGATGGGTCGAGTTTTTGGTATCATATGATTTGGATATCCTATATACCCCAGGGAAGGCAAATGTTGTGGCAGATGCTCTTAGCAAGAATGCAGTTCTGTATCTTTTGGAAGTGGTTCCATTTCTTCTGGAAAGGATTTAGAGCAAGCAAGAATCAGATTGTAGATTGAAGGGAATCATCAGGAGAGTTAAGAAGAGTCGGTGTTCCAGTTTTAAGATTGATGACCAAGGGACAATGAGGATCAACGGAAGGATCTGTGTTTCGAATTTCAAGGAATTGAAGAAGGAGGCCTTATCTGAGAGTCATCGCTCCAGATTAAATATCCACCCGGGAATCTCTAAGATGTATAAAGATATGAAAAGGATCTTCTGGTGGCCGGGCATGAAGAAAGATATTGCTAGATTTGTTAATAGTTGTGCTATCTGCCAATAGGTGAAAGGAGATCAGCAGAAGTCAGTCAGATTATTGCAACCTTTGGAAATCCCGATGTGCAGGTGGGAGATGATTTCGATGGATTTCATCGACGGTTTTCCTAGAACCAAGAAAGGAAACAAAGGAATATGGATGATTGTGGATCATCTAGCTAAAAGTGCCCATTTTATACCGGTTAAGGCAACTCGTACTGCAGCTTCTCTGGCAGAGATTTTCTTGAGAGAGATAGTCAGATTGCATGGTGTTCCAGTTAGTATAGTAAGTGATCGAGATCTTATCTTCATCAGCAAGTTCTGGGAAGCTTTGCAATCAGCTATGGGAACGAGTTTGAGATTGAGTACAGCATATCATCCCCAGACAGATGGGCTGACGGAGAGACTTAACCGAATTCTAGAAGATATGTTGAGGGCATTGAATTGGATTTTGGTGGATCTTGGGAAGACCATCTTCATTTGGTAGAATTCTCCTATAATAACAGTTACCAAGAAAGTATTAAGATGGCACCCTATGAAGCTTTATATGGAAGACCATGTAGATCCCCAGCCTGTTGGATAGAGTCGAGAGATCGTCTTGTGCTTGGACCAGATCTGACCCGTGAAGCTTCTTTGAAAGTTGAGCTTATTAAGAAGAGGATGAGATCTGCTCAAGACCGTCAAAAGAAGTATGCAGATAAAAGGCGAAGACAATTGGAATTTGAGATCGGAGATTTAGTCTTTGTCAAAGTTTCCTCGATCAAAGGGGCTAGAGTCGGAAAGACGGGAAAACTTGCCCCGAGATATATTAGTCCATTCCAGATGCAGGAAAGGATTGGTGTTGTGGCTTACAGAATTGAATTGCCAGAACGAATGTCTGGAATTCATAATGTATTCCATGTATCCCATCTAAGGAAGTTTGTCCATGACCCATCACTGGTTGTAGAACCAGTAATCTAGGAAGATTTGGAGGTCGAGCCAAACTTGACTGTGGTCAGGAACCCTGTTCAGATTGTTGATCAAGACGAGAGGCAACTCAGGAGCAAGATAGTGAAGCTTGTCAAAGTGCAGTGGAGCGAGGATCCCAGAGATTGTACCTGGGAAACTCTGGATAGTTTTAGGAAAGCCTATCCAGATTTGTGTCCAAATAGCTAGTGATATTTGTTTGGATAAATTGTTTAGTTGTTTGCTAATGTATGAATGATATGTATGTTTGGGTTGTTGATATAAAAGCTTTTGAGTTGACTTTTGCTTTAAATTTCAGGGATGAAATTCTTTTAAGGGGGGAGGAATGTGATGACCCTGGATTTTGGCAATATTATTTTAATAAGCATCTAATCTGATTTATTTAAAATGCAAACTTATCAAAATAATAATAATAATAAATAATATTTTTAGCCTTTACCATATATATATATATATGAATTTTGAAAGAAAGTTATGATTTGAAAATTCATAATAAAAACCCTCAAATAATTTAATTAATGCTCTACCTTATTAACATTTGATCTAAATATATATATGAATGTAATCTAGATAATAATGCTTAAAATAAAATCAAACTTATCAATATTATATATAAGTATAAAAATATATGAATATAAATTAAGTGTTTCATAGATTAGGCTTAAAATAGAAATAAAAATAAGGATTTATGTTAGAAATAAGTATATAAGTGGTTATTGTGTGTATGCAACATAAGATAAACCTATACCAATAACTATAACAATTTTATATTAAGCACATAAGGTATAAAGCAAAACCAGACAAGAAATGTATGTATGTGAATTTAGATATGCAAGGTAATAAGACAAAAATATATGTATATACATATCAAATGGGATATGCATGTAAACATGGAAGGAGACACTTGCATTTAATGCTATCAATTCTAGCACAAAACAAGGTCATTTCGAAATGTTATAAATCATTTCAATTTCAAAAAAAAAAAAAAAAATCTTGCCTGGTCAAAGAAAAATTCTCTGACAAAAGAAAAAAATTGTTCCAGCAAATACCTACCCCTATAAAACCTTTTCTCTATATATACATCTTTTCTAGTTCCAGTTCGTTCACAAAACTAAGCAAACGAGAAAAAAAGTAAGCATCACCATTTTACAAACTCAAATATAACTCAAACTAAACAAAGCAAGAAGATTTAAAAAGGAGATCAGGCTAGCAGTTTCAAAACAAGTAGTTGCTCTCTGTTCAAACATTTTACAAGTGAGTAAACACATTTTCTAAAGACTTAAGTATAATTAAATCTATGCATGTGATTCATGGATAATATTGTGTTTGTATATGTATTTTTTTATGTAGCTCTGTGTATATATATGAGTTGTTCTATGTAAATTTAATATACCTGTTCTTCTCTGTTTTTAGTTAAAGAGTTGAATAGTTAATCAAAATTCAAAATATTTTCATCTAGCCATTATTAGGCTTAGAGTTTAAAACAAAACAAGTTGTTTAAACATAAACAAGATTTAAAAATTTGTTTAAAGCATGTTGGTGAAATATTACAGCTGGAAACTTAGTTTTACAGAGCAAAGTGTGAATATATGTTAAATTCGAATGTTATAAATTGTTAATTCAATTATATAACTTGAATCGTCATCAGAAAATAGGATTTTTAAGACTTAAATGGCAATTTTTAGTTGAGAATGCTAAGTGCAATTTATAATTGAACTGAAAATGAGTTTTAACTAATTTCCGGCGATGGGTGAAGTTTTGGAAGTCGAGTTTTCAACTGGAGGTGGAGAAAGGCACGTCGAAGTCGGGAAAAATAGTGGCAAGTGTTCCAGTTCGTCATGGCGTCGAGTATGTGCCAATTCAGGGTTTAACACTTTAGTTTGGACATGGTCGGAGACGAGGAGATTTCGCCACCTCTGGTTGATCGAGCTGCTCGAAATTCAAGGGAAGTGTAGTATGGGGGATCGACGAGGTGAGGACGGAGTCTTAGCTTTTCTGATGGTCAGAATTTTCTTGGGCGAGGTTGTTTTGATGAGGATGGGAGTTCAAGTTTTCGAACTGGAAGCTCGATTTCGCTGTGAGTTTATTAGCGTCAAATTGATCTTTGCTTTCGATTATGGTGATGGTTCGTGACTCGCTAGGGGAAGCGAGGTTCGCCGAAGCGTCGGCGAGGCGCTGTGCACGTGTACGGCCTCGATATGGTGTCAGGAGTTTGGGTGGTGAACGGCTCGAGTAGCTACTCGAGTTGATAAAGGGTTTGCTTCGGGTTGGACCTAAGTGCGTGAGCGTGCTTACCTATTATTGAAGTTTAAACTTAAACTTGAACTAAAAATAAAATAAAATATATATATATAAGGAAGAAAGAAGGACTTGGGGAAAATGTGAAGAAACTCGAGTTTTAACTCGAGTAAACCTGGGGATTTTCTTGGTTTTTGGTTTTCAAACTTTCAGTCTAATAAAAGTAATGTTTGATCTAATCATTTCATCAAGTTGAAGCATTGATGACTTAATTAATGTCTGACTATTTAAGTAAAGAATTTATTTTAAGTTTTAATTAACAAAGTGAATACTTAAGAATGTTTTAAATCTTAATTAATATTCTAATTAAGTAGTAAATTTAAGATAAGTGTTAAATTTACTTAACATTAAAGCTTTTTAAGTTAGTAACTAGTTTACTTCAAGTTATTAAGGAAGATTTTAAGACGTAAGATAAATGATTCTAATTTAATTAATTTATATGGTAAGGTAATTAAGAATGTTAATTCATTGATAATGGTAATTAACTAAGTGAATTGAGATTTATAAATTTGTAATTAAAGATTGATTAACAAATGATTAATTGTTTAATTAATCTGAAATTAAGAATTTTAAATTAACTACTTAAAGTTAATTAATATATGATTAGTAGTTAACTAATTAAGTAATTTAATTAAGAATTAAGAATTGATTAATTAAGTAATTAGTGATTAATAAATGGGTAATTAAGTTTTATAAATTAATAATTAAGGTTATTCGTTGATAATTAAAAGATTAATTTAATTGATATAACGTTTTGAAATAAATTAATTAAAGATTTATTAAGCAGGATTAAGTGATTAATTCTCAAGTAATTAATTAAAATCGAATTAATTACAATAAGGATTAAAGATGCTTGCATATGGATGATTGTATAAGTATAATATCTGGATTTGTGATATCTATTTGGTGATATTCTGTGATACTCTGTGATATGCTTTGGATATATCTGTGATGGTTGGGTATGATTTATCTGTGATAAATGCTATGTGAATTCAAAGTGTTGAATTAAATTGTTTAAACTATTAAACAACTTGGCCTTTAAAACACGTTTGGATTTCAATAGACCGGGATCGGGTATCTGTTATGATTATCCGAAAACCACATCGATCCAAATTAAACGTTAGATCGTGAATCTCAAGTGAAGATCGAGATGGTGTTTTAGAGTACAAGGGTTATCGTGGTTAACTCTGAGGGTGATTCCAAGTGTAACGAGATAATGCCTTCGGTTTCGTTCGAACCCGGAACGAACTTGTATGGATTGAATGCTTTCAGAACATCGTCAGATGGACGATGAGCATTCTAAGAGATGAGTTCTCTAAAGGTAATCATAGCCTCAAGCCTCACCAACCGGGAATGGCTAAAACAGGAAAGGTGCAGCAAGGTTAAGTGGGTACCCCCAAGTAGGATGAGATATACACCTGTCTAGATGTCCCTTTTATTTCGGCTGTGTGGGCAGTTGTTGGCCACAACTGTGGGTTTATCTTCTTCGAGACTGTCAGTAAGGGATGGTTCTGGCCTTGTGTTGCAGGGGATTTAGGGTGGATCCTCGGTACGGTGATCTAGTCCCTTTACTATGACGGACGGTACCCCAGTAGCCCTGTCATTGATGGAAACCCATTTATCCTAGAGACCCTACGGTTTTGATTGTATAACCCACTTTGTGGCTAGTATGCTGGAATTTAATCATGTAACAATTTCAGTCATTTCTTATTTACTTGAAAATCCTAGACCCTATTATAATATCATTGGATGTTCTATAAAATGTTTTGGTTAGCGTAAGGGAAAAACTTACTCATGTTTATGTGTGGAAAGTCTTAGGTGATACCTTTGTTTCAAATGGTTTTTAAAGTTAAACAACTTTAACCTGTTTACTCACTCCAGACCCATGTCTAACCCGGAGTTTATTCTATTTTCCTTAAGCTCTTGGGTACTCAAATTTTTATGAGTAGCCAAGTGATTAGGTCTTGGATCGTTGAAGTCTGGAGGAGCTTGGAGCAGGAATCCAGACGTATCTATTTATCTAGTTCCCCTGTGTAAGTTAATGTATGTTGTATTTTGGAATGTATGAAATGGCAGATATATGTGTGATTGTCTTATTTGCATGATGTTGTGTAACTCTGATATATGTAAGACTATGTAATAGTTATGTAATGTATCATATTTTGTTCTGTTTTCGTTGTGAGATTCTGATGTTGTTATTCTTTCTTTCTATCTTTTTTATTTCTATCTCTTTCCTTTCTTATTGATGATACATCTTTCTGTGGATTGAAAGACGGGTCAGCACAAAGGGGTATATGGCAGCTGCTGAGCGGTCAAATCATACTCATCTTCCGATGCTCTAAAGGTACGATCATGGTCTGTAGAGATTGGTTGGTGCCCAACTTTAGGTACTTAGTCATCTACATCATTTGGAAGTAGTTAATACAAGTTGTTCGTAGCCCACAACATAATTGAAATTAAAATAAATCTTATGGATAAGTGAAGCAGCGTTGTATGCTCGCTTTAGCCCTTCTTAGTTGAAAGTCTACCGTAGGTGGTCCAATGATAATCAGGGTTCTTCATTGATAGGATGTTTCCTGCCTGCCATTTTACATCGCTTGATCATATTTTGAAGCTTTCATTTCGGGATCAGCTTTCTGATCACATCTTGGAGGTGTCTGCGTGTGTATCTTGAAATATACAACATTTTCCAGATTTCCTTCAGGCTTCGGTGGACTCTCTCGAGGCTGGTTTTCAGTACTATTCCAAGTTGTGACTCTATAAGTAGATGTTATCGATTGAATCATTCAAAGGAGCATTTAAGTTGAATTTTGAGATTCTGGATCATTTACTAGAATCTGAGTCCTCATCTAAGGCCTCAATGCTACCTCCGCTTTGAATTCCCTCGGCCAATGGGCCTACATTGTTCTTTCTCCTCCATATATAGGTTTTGATTCACTTTGAAAGGGAAATGATCCAAGGTCGTAGAGGCTCTCTAGCTTACCAGTCGCCAAATTCTGTATTGGGGTTGATTCCCTCTATCAATGCCTTCAGGATATTGCGCTGATTGGAATTGCTCACTTGATGGACAAAGGTGTTGAATCTATGAAAGATTCCTTGAGTGGCTCACTCGACATGTGGAATAAATTGGATAATGACATCACATCCTTGGTGTGATTCGCATGCATCCTGAATTGCTCGAAAAACTTCTGACCTAGTTGATCGGGTGAGGAGATAGACTTGGGTAGTAACTGCGTAAAATGCATGATCATTATTCTTTCGAGTAATATGGAAAAACACCTACATTCAATGGCATATGTTGCTCTGGCAGGATCCATGTGCCACTCGTACTTCACGAAATATTGCAAGGGGTACGTATTCATAGGATACACTGGCGTAGCTAGCGCATTGAATCTCCTCAGACATTCTACACGCTAAACCGCTTTGATGAATAGGTTTCGACAAGGGGAGATGATCCAATCATTGTCAGTCCAATTCGTTTTCAAGTTACGATTGCTTTTCATGCTTGTCAATGATGTATGCACGATCGTCCAACATTTGAATGGTTGAGAATGCTGATTGAATGGTGAATAAGTTAGGATGGGGACGCTAATTGGCGATGATCCCCAAATTTTCACCCAAATGCGGTGTGATCCATATAAATAGTAAGGAAGGCCTCTTGAGGTTACACACTAAGTTTTAAGTCATTAGGAGTCTGTATGCCCGAGATATGAACAAAGCAAGATGGATCAGTATTGATGGATTGGTGGTAATTTGCTTGGAGTTCGACCCGAGAAAATCCGCTATTTGCTTAGAGTCGGCATAGAGTTTGCTTGGATTCGTAGAATTTGAAATGTTGGGTCGGTAATGAATGGTGCTTAGAGTCATTTGCTAACTTGCTTGGGGAAAATCATGGTTTTACCCGAGATCAGCTTTGGGCCAGAGTTTCTTGAATTTGCTTCGAGTCAAATGGGTGATTACTTTAGGTCAGACTTTGGGCCAACCCTGAAGTGAGTTTTTCGACAAACATTTCGATTATTTTTTGATGGCTTTTGACAACTACCACTCTTGACTTGATGATGGAGATTCCATAATGGTAAGTGATTTCTTACATGATCGATAGCTATACTTTGAGATGACAGAATAGTTTGTGTCATATCTGTTAGTTCGTGAGATGATGGTTTTGATGACAACAACCTTAGAATAGATTATAAAATATAAATACTAACATTATAAGTTTAGATATATATATATATATGTATATGCAGGATTTAACCATGCATGTACTAAGAATGAAGACTGTACAGTATAGAGATTCAAGATATCAAGATAAAATATCAAGATAGAAGACTCATGAGTATCGAGACTATCAAGAGTTCAAGATTTCAAAGATAAGTATTTTCTATTATTATTAGGAATTTTTGTTAAAACTCGTAAAAGCACTGGCATCTTAAAATCCAATTTATTCATGGAATGGAATCCACTTCGAGCCCGTTAGAGGGATGGAACCCTAAGTAGGATGGAACCTACAAAAAATCTAGTGGAACATTGTTTTGTATCCGCTAACTTTTATTCAAAATGATTTTTCAAAATTATATCATGTTTTCAAAATGTTTTCAAAACTTTCATTTTAAAAGATTCAAAACCCTCGATCCTGATTAAATAATTTTAGCCTCAAAAACATCTTTATTTTCAAAGTCAAATTACTCCTGATTTTAAACTATCTTTTTAAATAATACATTTAACTTTTAAATATTTATACTTAGATTTAAATATAAAATTATAGTAAAAATCTATATATATTATTCTTTATATTTACTTATGAATTTTAACTATAGTCAACTACATTTATAAAGTTTAAAATAGTTTTTATGTAAGATAAAGGTTATTTTTAAAGAAAATCAAAAACACTAAAAAATCCTTTGGGATGTCGACATGCCTAGCATGACCATGTCGACGTGGTGACAGTTTGATTCAAAAATTCAAATTTCAAAAGAAGTGTCTATTCGCCATAACTCTTCAAGAATGGTCATGGCTGTTGTTCTTCTATAAATAGGGGTCGGTTTCAACGAATTTTCAATTATAATTTTCTGGTTTTCAATCTTCTTCTTCTTCCTCATTTCTTAATACATATTATTATCATTAATCTACCGAAATCAACATTGAATCATACTCGATTACTTCTAGTATGATTCTCTATCACTATCTCTACAAGATTCTCAGTGCTATTCTGAGTTATAACTTCTTTGTAATCTATTAAGCGAGAAAAGGTGCGATTGTAGGCTTGGAAATCAATCAAAAGGGAAAAGGTGTGATTGTAGCCTTGGTAAATCAATTGGGTAAACTTGTGGCCTGGAAATCAAGTATCTCTACCCAGAGGATCGAAATTCTGGAGGGTGTACCTCGTAGCCTTGAAACCGAGGGTGTAATTGTACAATTGCTTTTGAAAGGAAATCCGTACTTGTGTTGCGGGATTGGATGTAGGGTAACTCCGAACCAGTATAAAATCCGGTGTGTTCTTTCCTTTACTGCTTTTATTTTATTTCTGCATCTGTGATTGTTTCTGTGATCATATCTGTGTCTATATATTGCATAATTTTGTGTCTAAATTAACATAAATTAAAAAGATTTAGTCATTATTCACCCCCCTTCTAGTGTTAATCTTAGCCTTAAGATCCGTAATCCGCATTTCTCACAATTGGTATTAGAGCAAGACTTTCTAAGTTTCATAATCTGATTTTTGAGAAGTTTTTAAAATGGCTACCAACACTGGTACTGTTATTAACACTAGTATCACTGTCGCTAGTTCATTTGTAGAGGGTCAGTCTACTGTCAGACCACCACTTTTTAATGGCAGTAACTATGCATATTGGGCATGTAGGATGAAAATATATTTACAATCTATAGGATTAGACACTTGGAATATCACACAAACTGAATATTCTAAACCCACAATTGATTTTGCACAGTGGACTGCTGAGCAAAAGACTGTTGCACAAAATAATTCTAAGGCAATGAATATTCTGTTTTGTTCACTAGATAGAAATGAATTCAATAGAGTGTCAGTTTGTAAGTCTGCATATGAAATCTGGAAAACTTTGCAAGTTACCCACGAAGGAACAAGCAAAGTTAAACAGACCAAAATTTCCATGCTCACAAATCGGTTTCAGTTATTTAAAATGAATGTTAATGAGTCTATTTCAGATATGTATAGTAGATTTCAGGATATTGTGCATTCTCTAATATCTTTGGAAAAGGAATTTTCTGAAGAAGATCAAGTCAGAAAATTTTTAAATTCTCTAACTCCAGAATAGGATCAAAAGACACTTACGATCGAAGAGGAAAACAACATCAGTATTTTGAAGATAGAAGAATTAATTGAGAATCTAATGTCGTATGAAGTTCAAATGATCGGGAGAAGAGAAAGTAAAGCATCTGAAAAGAAATTAATGGCATTCAATGCATTGACCGATGGATCAGACTCAAACAGCGATAATGATCAAGAGATAGCCTTTATGACCATAAATTTTAGGAGATTCCTAAAATACAGAAAGATGAATAATCCCAAGAGAAACAACTATAACAATTCTGAAAATCAGAATATAGTGCCAAATAATGACAAGTGTTACAACTGTGATAAACCAGGCCACTTCAAAAGATACTGTCCGTATCCAGAAAGGCAGAATCCTCCTATGAACAATGAACCAGCAAAGAAACGGAAGCGTGCATTTACTGCTACTCTAGATGACTCAGAATCGTCCTCAAGTGATGATGATCAGAAGACGGATAATTCGAATTTGTGTTACACAGCTATTCACGACTCCGACGAATTCAGAGAAACAGACTCAGAAAAAGGTACACGTTTATAATACAATTGGTTGAAATTGCTTGCTTAAGATTAGTTGCTTGATTGTTTGATTGATTGATTTTGAATTGGTGTGTTGTTTGAATTTTAAAATTTGTTTTCTATTTTTTATTATTTTTATTATTTTTAGTACTTTCTGAAATACATTATAAGTACAATAATATTTCCGAAATATATAATAGACATTAATAATAATAACAACAATAATAATATATATTAGAGATCTTAGGAAAAATCAATTTATGAAAATTCAAAAGCACATGTCGACATGGTCCCTACCATGATGTCGACATGGCTACCTGAATTTGAATTTCAAAATTTGAATTCAAATGTTTGAATTTCTCTCCACATTTTCACTTCATTCAATTCTCTGAAAAGATACCTTTTGACCAGAGAATATGTCATTTAAGAATCTATTTATTCACTATCTTTTATCATATCTTTTCACGTTCATTTTCAAATTCAAACTCTCTCTTCATAACTTCAAGCTCTCTACTCTCTACTCTAATGGCTTCTTCAAGCAACCCCTCAACCATGAGAATTTCCATAAAAATCAAAGAGCAATTATTCAATGATCCGGAGGAAATTAAAGCATACATCAATTATGCTAACTATGCCAAAGTCCATCCCGGAAAATTTTCTATTTTTCAAGATTTTTCTTCTTATAAAATTGATTCTCTTTTTGCAAACAATGGTGTTCTTAGTCTTATTGATGCTTCTCAAAATGATTTTGTTTGCTATCCTAATCTTGTCAAAATTTTCTATGCAAATTTAAATCGCGGATTTTATGTTGGAAACGAAGATGAAATTTGGAGTAGTGTCAAAGGCACTCAATTGTTTTTTAAATTGTGATCTTATGGGTACCATTCTCAATTGCAAGAGTTTGAGAATGCATCTTTCTAACTTTAAAATCGATGAACATGATCGTGAGACATTTCATCACATTTTCGAAAGAGATGATGATTTTGATTTTAAAATAGAAATTTTCGACCATAAGAAAGAATTGTTAATCTTCTTTTGCAACATACTTTGACCCCAAGATCGGGAAATTTTAACAATCCTACTTCAAAAGTTTGCAAAGCTCTTTTTGCTATTTTCGAAAACTATGACATAAATTGGGCACAAGTTATTTTGGATGAACTTCGTCCTAAAAATCTTGAAATGGGTGAGAATACTTTATACCATGGAATTTATCTCACTCGGATTTTTAACTATTTTGGAGTGGATTTCAAAGGCGAAGAATTTGTTTCAAGAAAAGTTTTCAATCATTCCAACATTTCTCTTATGAAAATTCCATTTGTTTTTCAACCTTATGAGACACTTACCGAAAAGGAAGAGCGTTTGGCTCATGAGGAAATGGAAGAAGAGGAAGTTGAAGAAGAAGAAGAAGAAGGGGATGAAATGGAAATTGAAGAAGAAGAAGAAGGTGAAACGTCTTTGGAAAGTATTGAATATCCGTCCAATCCATCCAACAAAACCCTTCTCAAAAACCAAAAGATAATTGTGGAGAATCAACGGATTCCAAAACGATCCGTTAGTAAAAAGTTGGATAACATTTCTTCGAAGATGAACAAGTTCTTTTCCAAAGTCAGCAAGAAACTTGGACTATCTTCATCATCTTCATCCTCTAACTAGTTTTATCTTTTCGTATCTTGTTGTATTTATTTTAGTTTGCTTTATTTCGAATGTTCATGTAGTTTGTTGTGTGCTTAATCATTGTATTATCGTAGTATGCAATGAAATGAAATTTCCTTTCTGCTATCTACCTTATCTTATCTCTAGAATGAATGTTAGTATATTATACACACACACACAATTATTCACAAAATCAAATTAGTCATAACATTTCACTAACCCATGTCGACATCCCCTATGTGACCATGTCGACATGTACTGGTCAGAAATGGCAATTGATTTTGATTTTGAATTTGAAATTTGAATAACTACCACATGTCTATGCAATTCAAACGAATTTCTACACCTATATATACCTGTTTCTTCCAGAATTCTTCACTGAAATTTATTTCTTATCATCTATATCCTCCATTTCTTTCACAAATTTAACTATGGCTAATCCTATTCACAATTTATCCGAAAATCTTGAAGAAACTCTTAATTCGTTCAAGAATATTCTCTCATTTATTCTACGAAACCACCGTCATTTAGAATTAAGTCAAATGCAGATGATAAAGGAACAAGAAAGACACTTCGATGCGATACGATGAATGATCTCCTCTCTGCACAAGGATGATAACGAAGCACATCCTCCCGTCTCTCTCACCAATGACAATGATAATTGGGATGCTATTAAGGCAGACCCAATCTTTGGAGAAGAAGGATGGGTGGAAGTTCCACGTAACGTTTGATTTTTATTTACTTTGTTTGATTTGTTTGAATTGATTTGGTTTGAATTGATACTTTGTGTGGATTGATTTCTTTTTGATTTGAAGATTGGCGTGTAAAACATGTATATATATATACACACATTGAAATGTATATAATCTTTAAATTAGTTATCATGCTTAGAAGTATAATTATTTCCTACTATATATATTCCGTTGTATAGTTTATCAATCCAAGTACTGAAGTCCAAGAATGAGGGGGAGTAAGTTTTTGTTGATGACAAAGGGGGAGAAATATAAAATATGGTAGTTAGGTATAGATTAAGGGGGAGTTGTTAGTTTTAGGTGGAGTTATTAGAATAGAAATAATATTTTATAAACAAAGGTTGTCATCATCAAAATGGGGGAGATTGTTAGTCCGTGAGATGATGGTTTTGATGACAACAATCTTAGAATAGATTATAAAATATAAATACTAACATTATAAGTTTAGATATATATGTATATGCAAGATTTAACCATGTAGGTACTAAGAATGAAGACTGTACAGTATAGAGATTCAAGATATCAAGATAAAATATCAAGATAGAAGACTCATGAGTATCGAGACTATCAAGAGTTCAAGATTGCAAGGATATGTATTTTTTATTATTATTAGGAATTTTTGTTAAAACTCGTAAAAGCACCGGCATCTTAAAATCCAACTTATTCGTGGAATGGAATCCACTTCGAGCCCGTTAAAGGGATGGAACCCTAAGTAGGATGGAACCTACGAAAAATCTAGTGGAACATTGTTTTGTATCCGCTAACTTTTATTCAAAATGGTTTTTCAAAATTATATCTTGTTTTCAAAATATTTTCTAAACTTTCCTTTTAAAAGATTCAAAACCCTCGATCCTGATTTTAAATAATTTTATCCTCAAAAACATCTTTATTTTCAAAGTCAAATTACTCCTGATTTTAAACTATCTTTTTAAATAATACATTTAATTTTTAAATATTTATACTTAGATTTAAATATAAAATTATAGTAAAAATCTATATATATTATTCTTTATATTTACTTATGAATTTTAACTATAGTCAAGTATATTTATAAAGTTTAAAATAGTTTTTATATAAGATAAATGTTATTTTCAAAGAAAATCAAAAACACCAAAAAATCCTTTGGGATGTCGACATGCCTAGCATGACCATGTCGACATGGTGACAGTTTGGTTCAAAAATTCAAATTTCAAAAGAAGTGTCTATTCGCCATAACTCTTCATGAATGGTCATGGCTGTGGTTCTTCTATAAATAGGGGCCAGTTTCAACGAATTTTCAATTATAATTTTCTGGTTTTCTCTCCTCTTCTTCTTCCTCATTTCTTAATACATATTCTTATCATTACTCTGCCGAAATCAACATTGAATCATATTCGATTACTTCTAGTTTGATTCTCTATCACTATCTCTACAAGATTCTCAGTGCTATTCAGAGTTATAGATTTCTTTGTAATCTATTAAGCGGGAAAAGGTGTGATTGTAGCCTTGGAAATCAATCAAAAGGAAAAAAGTGTGATTGTAGCCTTGGTTAATCAATTGGGTAAACTTGTGGCCCGGAAATCAAGTATCTCTACCCAGAGGATTGAAATTCTGAAGGGTGTACCTCGTAGCCTTGAAACCGAGGGTGTAATTGTACAATTGCTTTTGAAAGGAAATCCGTACTTGTGTTGCAGGACTGGATGCAGAGTAACTCCGAACCAGTATTAAATCCGGCGTGTTCTTTCCTTTACTGCTTTTATTTTATTTCTGCATCTGTAATTGTTTCTGTGATCATATCTGTGTCTGTACATAATTTTGCGTCTAAATTAGCATAAATTAAAAAGATTTAGTAAGTCTTTATTAACACTATTCACCTCCCCTAGTGTTGATTTTAGCATTAAGATCCGTAATCCGCATTTCTCACAATATCTCCTTGGTTCTCCAGCATTAGGGAATACCGCCTGAGTAGCATTCCCTTGCCCATTCCTCGATGGCAATTCATGAAATTCATGAAATTTGTATCTTGCCATTGAATCCCAATTTTGTACTCATGAAATTCAATTCATTCATTGTCAAACATTGTATTGGTTGATAATGAAGCCTTGGTTAATCTTCTCTCTTGTTCATTACCATGTATTGTACAATATGTAGTTTACTGTCATCTTCCTTGGAAGTTTAAAGTCTTGGTCCAAACGCAAAAACAAATCAAGTTTAAATCCAATCAATTCCTCTAGGAATTTCTTCACTGTGAGGCCATTATCTAGCTTAGTTTCAATAGAACTTTGTGTTGCTGAACAGAGAAAAACCATTTATAATTCTTGAAAGAAACTGTAATGAATATATGGACATGATGTTCTAGTTGTCGAATGAGAAATTTCTTTTTTTCTTTTCCTTGTCCAAGTAGGAAACTTTGTAGGCATAAATCTAGATCTTATCTCATGGATAATGGATTCCACTAGTAGATGTTGAAATCCAATCTAACCCTGAATTCATCTCTCAGTCAAAGCACCAAAATGTTGATGCCAAATATGGACATCAACACCCAGTAGAATCTCGTAAAGATTAAATGATAAATGAAAAATAGAGTGGAGAAATAAATAAGCACATAGATTTTTATAATGGTTTGGTAATCTTGGCCTATGTCTGCTTTGTATTTTTATTGGTCTTGCACTTGATTATGATTACAAGAATGTTTGGATCAGCTGTGATCCATTAGTATGCGAGTGAAGAATAAAAATGGCAAAGCCTGTGTAGTGGAAAGAAGGATCTTTTTTATAGGGAATGGTAACGGTCGCTATATTTATAGGGGAATATGTGGATGGATATGGCTGAAAATTCGCTAGAAGAATCTGTAGATCGGTAGGGGCCCACCAGAATGATCGGTGGTCTAAATTCTTCAAAATTAACGATCGGAGCAGATCATTAATTTTGGCTCTAATCAATGTGCGATCATTCATGGGTGGTCCAACAAGCCTCCAAGCCTTTTTTCAAAAATAAGGTGTCATTATGAACTTTAGTTTTTGAGATATCGCTCATTCATTGTAGAACACCGATCGTTATGCTAATCGTCTAATAACGATCGATGTCAATTTTTTATGTTTTTCTTGAGTTCTGTTGTGCGATCAATAATGTAGGCTTTTCAAGATATAAATTACTTGCTCTCCAAATTCTGTGCAATTCTGACCTATCGTTTGTGAGATATCATCCAACATTCATTGAATATGGATCGTTTGGTGATTCGTACGATCATTCCAATAACGATCGACTTCTTTTTTCAATATTTGAGAGTTTTGTCATGTGATTGTTTTTGTGGGCTCCACTCTTCAATATATTGATGCTCTGAAAGTTTCAAGTGTATTGGCTTTGTAAATTTTGAGATATTGATTGATCTTCGTCAATTTACGCTGTTTCATGGATCATTCTAGATTGATCCATTAAATTCTTTATTTGTCCATAACTGGAGCATACAAACTCCTGTTGGCTTGAAATTTGAAAGGTAGCCTCACAGGTTCCTTGTCGCTTCTTATTGATTACACCTTGATTGGGACCTGGTCCAAATCTATTCGACCATTGTCCATAATACTGTATATAGCCGATTCTCAAGGCTGGTAACCAACCGTTCTTAACCAAATCTACGGTATTATGCCCTCGCCAAAAGGCGGCATAACATCATCAATCCTTAGAATTACTTGTCTATTCTTCGAAAGAAACACTTGAGGGTAGCCACTTGAGGTTGCACTTAAGATGTATGAAGTTTGAGAGGCTCAATTTGGGGAAAATGCCTCTCGATACCGAGAGGTACACCCTGGTATCGAGAGCTTCACTTAGCTCCAATTTGAGTGAAGTTTGTCAAGTTCCATCTTCTAGCCCTTCTAAGTGTGTTTTCAAGTTTGTGAGTCGCTTTGTCTCTATGTTGGTCCTCTACTCCTAATTGAAATCTTCTTGGTAAAAAATCCGGTTGACATCCAAGATTAGACTGGTATCGGCTTATGCATCTTAATGCAAAATCAACATACGGTCTAGTACCTAGCATGACTACATTATGGAATCAATTGCCGATGCATTAAATATCATTTTCATATGCTCTTTCTTCTTATCAATATGAGGATCATCCTTATTACAAAAGGACGATTCCAGATTACATCAGAACATTTCCACGTTTGGAATTCTCCATACTAAACCTTTTGTGCATAGTATCCATGTATAAGGATTGGAATAATCCCAGAAACTTTTTAAATCTATCTTATACATTTTAATACCCAGTATATAGGCTGTTTCTCCCAAATCCTTCATGGATAACTTCTTGGATAACCACACTTTCACTACTTGCAACAATGTAATGTCATTGCTGGCTGTTGCTAATCAGTAACAAATCATCGATGTACAGAACTATGAACACTATGGAACTTCCTTGTTCTTTCTGACATATGCACATTTCCTCTGTGTTATATAAAAATCAAATAGTTTGATTACTTCATGAAAACACTTGTTTCAAATTCTTAAAGCTTATTTAAGATCTTAAATGGACCTTAACAACTTGTAAGCCTTTCCCTTATTCCCACTGACTTCGAAACCTCCAGGCTGTGACATGTAAATTGTCTCTTCTTAATCACCATTTAAAAATGTCATTTTCACGTCCATTTTCCATAATCGGTATACATAGAATGCAGCAATGGATAACATTATCCAAATAGACTTAAGCATTGCTATGGGTGAAAATGTTTCATCATTATCAACATCTTGAATTTGACAAAACTCTTTCCCAACTATTCTAGCTTTATAAGTCTCTACTTATCCATCTACATTTTGCTTTTTCTTAAAAATCCCTTTGTAGACAATGGGTTGTATCCTTTCTGGTGTGTCAGCCAAAGTACATACTTTGTTTTCTATATGGAATCCATTTAGGATTTCATAGATGCAAACTAAAGTGCAGAGTCTTTATAATAAAGTGCTTGTTAGAATGAGAAAGGAGTGTCATCTTCTAAGGCACGGTCCTATTTCTTGCCATCCATGAGAAAACCGTAGTATCTCGTTCATGTGTGAGATTCCCTATTAGAACTTCTAATAAGTTGCATATTTTCATTTAATGGTGAATTTGATGCTCCCATTAGCTCAACCTCTATTTCAGTTTTTTGGATCTCATCCAAGTTTACAACTTTGTTTCTTGATTTCTTTTGATAGAAATTACTTTTATAAAAGGATAGCGTGTATGAAACTAATGGCATTTTATTCCTTGATGTTGTAGAAAGTATATCCCCTAGAATTATAAGGACAGTATACGACCCTGACTCGACCTTCAAAAATCAACACCAAATACATCACTCGTATTCGAATGCCGCATATTCAAACATCGAATCTGGTTCGTCGGATCTTATAACATATTAAGTAAACAATACAGTGGAAACAGAAGAATAATTTATTGATATCCAACATTTGATATAACAATGATACAATGAAATGATCGACGCTATCTATATCAGAGCCAAAAGATGTACAACAGCGGAAAAACAATAGCAACAGCAGCGGAAAGAAAATCTCCAACTTGATCTCCAAGAAAGAAAGAAAGAATCCAATATCTGAATCCATTGCCAAAGCTCCAAAGATCTATAATCCAACAATCTCGAACCACCATCACGTTGTAATGAAGTAAGGTCAGTCATCGATGCTATCGTCAAGATCCAAAGACTCCAAAGATCCATATCTACTATCTATTGATAACCTGATTCTAGGCTGTCCGTATGGAAAATTATGGACATCTAGAGTTTAGAAAGGGAACAATAAACTCCAGGTCAGTCAGGAGACTGTTGTGAGCAAACAAAAAACAGTTTATCTTTAACAAAAGAAAACAAAATAAATTAAAAGAAATATGCAATGCTTTTTGGAAAATGAAACTACCATAAGGCCTCCCGCCACACACACAATGCAAACGCACAATTGGAGGAGATTTCTCCTTATGATAGTCAAACATGCTTGATACGCGAAAACCTTTTGATATTATTATTAGTGCATAGTGCAGAAAACATTTCGAAAGTATAATATTAATCTTAGTCAGCAAACACATTTCGTAGTATGCCTACTATAGCTACCAATTAAATGACAGGTCACCACTGTAAGTAAAAGGCAGGTTATACAACTAAAACTATACAGGGCGCGTATTGTTTCATTGGATTTCCAACAAATGGCCAGACAAAGGAACTTCCTCACCGAATGGAACGCCTCTGGAGGGACGCCCCCGAGAACCTAACCGGATCTATGCCAATACAAGGCCGGGTTACCTCTGTATCTAGGTAACTACTGACACGAGTAATGCCACCCCCCGGTCGTTACCAACCTTTATCCCGAGATTCACCAACAAATCGCAACAACCACATAGGTTAAATATCTAGGCTCCATACTGTGATACCACCTTTTATCCAAAAGGAAATGGACATACCCTAAAGGACGCGACCCTCATAATCTTACTGCAACTTTCCTGTTTCGACCATTTCCGTGTTGTGAGGTTCGACGAAGTCTCGTCCACAAAGCTACGCTTTTCATAAAAGTCATGCTTCGATCAACAAATGATTTGCAGCACTTAGCATGCCATATTACCAAATTAGGAATGTATCACTAGTAACCATCAATCACATAACCTCTGAGATCGTATGTCTCAGAGAAGGGTGTTAAGCTAAGAGAATAAATTCTTCGCTGCCAAATAGAAATGTATTTGATAGAAACCAGCTTTACATCTCAAAGTGTAATGTCAGACATACATCCATACAAGTCTGTTCCGAGTTCGAATGGAACCGAAGGCACTTCAAAGAAGCCCTTATACTCTGGGTATTCACAATCCCGATCGGACTTCCCATCACATATGGAGATTTCTATACCGACACGACTTAGTGCAGAGACATTCGATGGGTAATCCTTTCATTCTCGAAAATACTCGGTCTTCAAATGCTATCCATTACGTCGTATCACTATTCGAAATGGGTTATATGACATAAAGTCCTCCCCCGGCTAAACCGAATAATGAGCGCTTAATTTTAAAAAGATATGGATATTGAGATCTTAGTTAAGTCAGAACTTATTACCCAAAGCCTTTCTTTCAAATGGTTTAAACAAACTTCCACTTTTAATCTTCTAAACAAAGATTCACCCTTTTAAAATCCACTTTCAATCTGAAACCAAGGTTCAATAATTCATTCATAGTTTTCAAAACTATTTCCATTTCAAATCTTTTATACAAAAGATACATCTTTAAGATCCTCTTCAAATTTGAAAACAAAGTTCACCAATCTTTAACAAAAATTGGAAGTTCTTTCATTGTATGAAAGCCATTATTATTTGAAAACAAATCCTTTTTGTTTCGGAAAAATCCAATCAAATATACACAGGTTATACCCTTTAAAGGTATAAACTTGGTTAAATTTAAATTCACAAAATAATACCTTTAATATACTTCAAAAATGGTTTGAATTCAATATTATATAACTTTTATAACCTTTCCACACCATAATTTCCAAAATAATAAGATATAGTGTATTCAAACTAAATTTAGATTTCAAAACTTCCTTTTCAAAAAGCTTTTCATATTCAACTCAGTTTCATTTCCAAATCAATTGGATTCAAAATTCAACTTTTAAACAAAATAATATTTAAATTCAAAATATGTGACCCAACCAATTCCTCGTGAAATCCATATTTGTGTGTGTGGTGTAGTCCAGGGGTTTTACACATAACAATAAAATATCACAACTATCATCAATTCAAGCACAGCAATATCGATAAGCGGTATAATCCCATAACGCTTATCTTTTCATTCACAGATAAACAAGTAAATTCATCACAGATAAATAATCATAGTTCACAGCTCAATTCAAAACAATCGTATCACAGAATATCACACATCAGAGATATCAAACAATTCAAGTCATTCAATATAATTCAATCATTCATAAACAATCACCTAACCTTGCTTAATCATCATTAATTAATTACAAACCATTTATTTTAATTAATAAATGAAATTAATTAATCATCCTTGATTATCAATCCTAAGTAATTATCCTTAATTACTTAATTAATTACCCTAAACTAATCACATAAATTAATTAATCTTAAGTTAATTGCTCTAATTAATTAACCCTTAATTACATTAGTTAATTAACCTTTAATTAATTATCCTCAAATTAATTAATTTTCCTTTAATCATTAATTAATAAACCATTAATTATAAATTAGTGAATTAATCAACCTTAATTAATTAATCAACTAACCTTTAATTATTAAATAATTAACCCTTAATCATTTATTAATTAACCTTAAATCATTAATTAATTAACCTTTAATTATTAATTAATTAACATTTAATTATTAATTAACTAATAAATTTTCTTTAATTACTTACATTAAGTAATTATCCATTAATTACTTTCACTAGTTAATACATATTTAATTACTTATGACCTTAATTAATTAAAGGATAAACCATTTATCTTAATTAAATACGTCAATTATCATTTAAATCTTATTTAATAACCTTTGGAATTAATTACCATTAACCAATTAACTTATACCTTTAAGTTAATTAACCTTTAAAACATTTTTATCTTCTTAATAACTCCTTAATTACATGATTAAGTTTATTTAAAATAAACTTTAAAAATAAAGGTTATATATATATATTTAAAACATTTTAAACCTAATTTATTTAAAAATAATTTATTTTAAAACCTTAATCTAATTCCAAACTTAGATAAAATAATTATTATATAAAAGAGCTAATTAAGAAATGGATTTAAACTTGCCTTATTTAAAATTTTAAAAACTTAGTTAATACTTAAAACTTACATGAGTCTACCCCGAAACAAACCCGAGCCCAGACTCAAGCAATCTTCTTTTTCTTTTTCTTTTACAAACTTTGGTTTTGTTTAAATTTTTAAAACTGTTAAAAACATGCAACACTCACGATCAATCCGGAGCCAACCCAAAGCCAAGAACCCAATTCCTCAAGCTCTTCCCCAAGACAATTCCATCTTCTCCCTTAAAACAAAACCCATTGACACAAATCATACACTCGTACATGTGCGCAAATGATCAGAACCACTCCAATCAACGCCGCGACCTCCAAAAAGTCATCAACGACAATCTCTACCCAAGCAACCACCCAGAACCCTCAACGACAACCTGGATCGAAATTGAGCGAACCCATCATCCATTGGAACGAATACAATCACCAAAATCCTCCTTGCATCGCCACCTTCGACCACCGGTAACCATGCCTCCATGTCAGAAAACAAATAAGCTCTGTGCAAATTTAGTTTAAATTTATAACAAGAGTAATCTAAATCCAGCCAAAGCATTGGGGTGTTGATGGCAAAATATGCCAGCGGCAGTGTCAACAAATACTCATTTTTTTTCCAAAGTATTGCATTCCATAGATGTGTAGAGCAGTAACAGATACGGGGAACCATAGATATGCAACTCTTGGAATGTCCAAATTTACAACCAAATAAAATACATGCCAGTATAACAAAGATGTATTTTTACACCATGTTATAAAAAAAATTCGAAATGTTTAAAAATTATTTGATATTGTTATGAAATTATATACATGTCACAAAATGATGGTTTTTTTCAGCTTCACTAAACAAGTATGATAAATTGTTTAAGTTTCTTTCTATTTGTTTCCATTTAACAATTTAGTCACTTAATCAAAAATGTGAATTTTTGTCAAAAATGAATATTTTTCCCATCTACTTGAAATATTTTCTCACTACTTAAGATCATATTTCCACCTGCTTAAATAGTGCTTCAATCAAGTTCTCAAATACGAAAGACTGAATTGCGTTCTTTCAAAAAATGACGGCCTTCTGTATGAGGTTACAGCTTCTAAGTTAAATACCCTTATATTACATTCAAGTGTTCGCTTAAAGGTATATTTCTTATGGCCTGCTTGTGCAATAGCATCGATAATTGCAGCAACCATAAATATTTAGTACAAGAACTTTATGAAGCTAATATTATGTTGGAGTATTAGAAAGAGAAGAGTAGAGGAGAGAAGCAGCAAATGAAGAACTCCATAAAACAATCAACATTGAGTTATGTCAACAAAAGGTGATTTGATCCATCAAAATTTTGAGTTAAAAACGGGAGTAAGAATATTACACTAATCCTAGTTTGGTCATTTTCTATTTCTTTTTGAGCTAAACATTCAGATACACTCATGAAAATGGACTGGCCCTTTATAAGTTAAATTTAGTTATTTATGACTTCCTAAAACAATATATAAAATCCACTGCCACGCATTGTAAGCTTTTTCCTTTTTCTAGTATAGTTTATGCACTACAAACAAGAAGAGGGCACATAAGGTGTGGAACTTTTAATAATTCTACAGTTGCAGCACACAAAAACTTAAATTCACATGAAAATGTAGACACAGACACAAGAACAGGTAAACATACACAAGCCCTAAAAATATAGTCAGTCGAGATCGCACACAAGAAGTAAATTAGAATGCTTGAGTTCAAAAACTCATGCAAGAAATGGATGCCATGCTCTTAAATGTGAGCTGATGGATGTGGAATGATGAGTCTCGGGTGAGGTACGATCTGATTTTAAAGCCTAATTGAACTACTAAAGCATACATAACTGTCAACCCTTACTCAAATAAATTTTAGGAACTGACATCATTCATAATACGAATTATGCAATTATACATAGGTTTGTGAGTTAGGATTACTCAAAGGAAAAAGAAACAGAGGAGCTTTTTGAAACTGGAAATAGCTTGAACTTGTAAACTGGAAAATTGATCTTGCTTTCATCTGATCTTTACTTGAATCTTTGCTTGTTTGATGTTTGAGATGATCTGATCTGCTACTTAATGTTTGAGTTGAATCTAGGCTTGATTGCTTCAGGTTGAAATTGTGAGAGATTATTTGTAAAGATTGTTTGCCTTGTTTTGCTTTTGATTTTATTTCTTCTCTAGTTTGTTTTCTCTTTAGTTTTTAGTTTTCTCAGGTTTTGTTTGAAAATGAAAGATAGAAAAAATGAGAGTGTTGAGAAGTAGAGATTTTTATATAGGAATGTTTTATTATTTTTAAAAATAAAAAAAAAACTAAAATTGACACTTGTATTTTTGCATGCTACAATTAGCTTCCACTTTCAAATTCATGCTATAATACTTACATTTGTCTAATGCATGTTAATAATGTTTATAAAAATTTTATATTGTATTTTTCAATTTAATTTAATTTTAATTAAAACCTATTATACCTTTAAATAAACATTTATTAATATTTACAAACCAAATTTATATCATATATAAATTTTAAAGAAAATGATTTTAAAATTTAATCATATATTAATAAATAAACACACACACACAAATATATATATATATATATATAATCTTTTATCCCTTAATTAGCTTTTGAAAATTTATTATATCAAATTCAAAATATCACTTTCAAATCACAATGTGTGTGTGTTTATATATATATATATATATTATATATATATATACAAAATTAGAAAACAAACTTTTATTAAATTAAAATATAGTGTTTTCAAATCCAATATATTTATAAGATATTTAATTTTGAATTTCAAATCAAATTTTCAAATAAAAATCCATTTATATATATAAACAAACATTTATCTCATTAATTATGGAAAAATTCAAATTAATTCAAAATTTAGTCCAAAATTTTTATATTAATTATCAAATTAAATTTGGCTCAAAACCAGGATCGTTACAGATTCTCTACTTTAAGAAAATTTCGACCCCGAAATTTGCTAGATAGGGAGACAAAAAAATAGTTTTCCAGATCAAAGTGAATTATTTGTTCTACATTTGTCTCACCAAATCAAAATATCATCAATAAATACGAGTATGATTCTATTCAATAATTCACAAGATACTCGGGTCATTCGGATCTACGAAATATGCAGCTGCATTGGTTAGCTCGAAGGACAACTAACCATTCGTAGAATGTATCGAGACCCAAAGAACAGGCAAATAGATTCAATCTTCCACAATTCTCAATCACTAGCTATGAATTCCAAACTCAGGTCGGAATACCCCAAAGTTTATACCAGCTTATCCCTCTTCGGACTTTGATCCTCACAAGAAATTACAATAGAATTTCAAGTTTGGTTTTAATCGAAATCGTTTTATCGATACAAATATTCATATTTTATTCATTAATTCATTTTAAATAGAATTTCAAATTCATAAATTTTAAAACGAAAAGCTGATAGGTAACTGATGAAGAGAATACGAAATAGGAACTTATCTACAACGATTCGCAGGGCCACCATACCAAAGCTTCTTTCTGTAGTTGCCACGAAGCCACCAACGAATTGAAACTAGATCAAAGGAGATTGAGAAGAGTTGTTTCCTTGTTGTTACAGGGTATTGGACATTTGTAGTGATACTCCCCTGTCCCCTATCTCGTCCTCTTCTTGCACTCATACTCACTATCATTGGATGGTAAGAGAATTACTGAGGCATACAGACAAAATATCTTAGGGATATACTCATTCTAGGGCATTTCAAACTCTATCTCTAATGAGTCACCTAATGTGTTATACTCCTGAGCTAAAGTTCTTACTCAACCTTTAGCTCTGATACCACTTATAACGACCCTGACTCGACCTTCAAAAATCGGCACCAAATACATCACTCGTATTTGAATGCCGCAGATTCAAACATCGAATCTGCTTCGCCGGAGCTGATAACACATTAAGTAAACAAACACAACGGAAATAGAAGAATAATTTATTGATATCCAACATTTGATACAACGATGATACAATAAATGATCAACACTATCTATATCAGAGCCAAAAGATGTACAACAACGGAAAAACAATAGCAACAGCAGCGGAAAGAAAATCTCCAACTTGATCTCCAAGAGAGAAAGAAAGAATCCAATATTTGAATCCATTGCTAAAGCTGCAAAGATCTTCAATCCAATAAGCTCGAACCACCATGATGTTGTAATGAAGCAAGGTCAGTCATCGATGCTATCGCTAAGATCCAAAGATTCCAAAGATCCATGTCTACTATCTATTGATAACCTGACTCTAGGGTGCCCGTGTGGAAAATTGTGGGCACTCAGGGTTTAGAAAGGGAACAATAAACTACAGGCCAGTCATGTGACTGGTGTGAGCAAACAAAAACAGTTTATCTTTAACAAAAGAAAACAAAAGAAATTAAAATAAATCCGCAATGCTTTTTGGAAAATAAAACTACCATAGGGCTTCCCGCCACACACACAATGCAAGCGCACAATTGGAGGAGATTTTTCCTTATGATAGTCAAAAATGCTTGATACGCGCAAACCTTGTGATATTATTATTAGTGCATAGTACAGAAAACATTTTGAAAATATAATATTAATCTTAGCCAGCATACAAATTTCGTAGTATGCCTACTATAGATTCCAATTAAACGAACAGGTCACCACCGTAAGTAAAATGCAGGTTATACAACTAAAACCGTACATGGAGCTTATTGTTTCTTTCGATTTCAAACAAATGGTCAGGCAAAGGAACTTCCTTACCAAATGGAACGCCTCTAGAGGGATGCCCCCGAGAACCTAACCGGATCTCTGCCAACACAAGGCTGGGTTACCTCTGTAACTAGGTAACTACTGACATGAGTAATGCTCCCCCGGTCGTTACCGACCTTTATCTCGGGATTCACTAACAAATAGCAAAAACCACATAGGTTAAATATCTGGGCTCCATACCATGATACCACCTTTTATCCAGAAGGAAATGGACATAACCTAAAGAGCGCGACCCTTACAACCTTGCTGCAACTTTCCTTTTTCGACCATTTTCGAGTTGTGAGATTCGACGAAGTCTCATCCACAAAGCTACGTTTTTCATTAAAGCCATGCTTCGATCAACAAATGATTAGTAGCACATAGCATGCCACATTACCAAATTGGGAATGTATCACTAGTAACCATCAATTACATAACCTCTGAGCTCGTACGTCTCAGAAAAAGGTGTTAAGCTAAGAGAATAAATTCTTCACCACCAAACAGAAATGTATTTGATAGAAACAAGCTTTATATCTCAAAGTGTAATGTCAAACATACATCCATACAAGTTTGTTCCGCGTTCGAACAGAACCGAAGGCACTTCAAAGAAGCCCTTGAAATCCAGGTATTCACAATCCCGTTCGGACTGCCCATGACATATGGAGATCTCTATACCAGCGTGACTCAGTATAGAGACATTCAACGGGTAATCCTTTCGTTCTCAAAAATACTCGGTCTTCACCACCTGTCTTCAAATGCTATCCATTACGTCGTATCACTATTCGGAATGGGTTATATGACATAAAGTCCTCCCCCGACTAAACCGAATAATGAGCGCTTAATTTTAAAAGCATATGGATATTGGGATCTTAGTTAAGTCACAACTTATTACCTAAAACCTTTCTTTCAAATGGTTTAAACAAACTTCCACTTTTAAACAAAGATTCACCCTTTTAAAATCCACTTCAAGTTAAAACCACGGTTCAACAATCTTTCACAGAGATTCATTTATAGTTTTCAAAACTATTTCCATTTCAAATCTTTTATACAAAAGATACATCTTTAGGATCCTCTTTAATTTAAAAACAAAGTTCGCCAATCTAACGAAAATTGGAAGTTCTTTCGTTATATGAAAGCCATTATTATTTGAAAACAAATCCTTTCTGATCAAATTTAACAAGTTACGACCTTTAAAAGTATAAACTTGGGTTAAATTTAAATTCCTAAAATAATACTTTTAATGTACTTCAAAAATGGTTTGAAATCCATATTACATAACTTGTATAACCTTTCCAAACCATGATTTCCAAAATAATAAGATATAGTATATTCAAACTAAATTTAGATTTCAAAACTTCCTTTTCAAAAAGCTTTTCATATTCAACTCATTTTTATTTCCAAACCAATTGGATTCGAAATTCAACTTTTAAACAAAATAATATTTAAATTCAAAATATATGCGACTTAACCAATTCCTTGTGAAACCCATATTTGTGTATGTGGTGTAGTCCATGGGTTTTACACACAACAATAAAATATCAGAATTATCATCAATTCAAGCACAGCAATATCGACAAGCGGTATAATCTCATAACGCTTATCTTTTCATTCACAGATAAACAAGTAAATTCATCGTAGATAAATAATCATAGTTTATAGCTCAATTCAAAACAATCATATCACAAAATGTCACACATCAGAGATATCAAACAATTCAAGGCATTCAATATAATTCAATCATTCATAAACAATCACCTAACCTGCTTAATCAACATTAATTAATTACAAACCATTTATTTTAATTAATAAATGAAATTAATTAATCATCCTTAATTATCAATCCTAAGTAATTATCCTTAATTACTTAATTATTTAGCCTCAATTAATCACATAAATTAATTAATCTTAAGTTAATTGCATTAATTAATTAACCCTTAATTAATTACATTAATTAATCAACCTCTAATTAATTATCCTCAAATTAATTAATTATCCTTTAATCATTAATTAATTAACATTTAATTATAAATTGTTTAATCAACCAACCTTAGTTAATTAATCAATTAGCCTTTAATTATTAAATAATTAACCCTTAATCATTTATTAATTAACCTTAAATCATTAATTAATTAACCTTTAATTGTTAATTAATTAACATTTAATTATTAATTAATTAACCTTTAATTATTAATAAATTAATTAATTTTCGTTTAAGTAATTATCCTTTAATTACTTTCATTAGTTAATAAACCTTTAATTACTTAAGACCTTAATTAATCAAAACATAAACCATTTATCTTAATTAATTACTTTAATTATCATTTAAATCTTATTTAATAACCTTTGGAATTAATTACCATTAACCAATTAACTTAGACCTTTAAGTTAATTAACCTTTTAAAAAAATTATCTTCTTAATTAACTCCTTAATTACACGATTAAGTTCATTTAAAATAAACTGTAAAAATAAAGGTTATATATATATTTAAAACATTTTAAACCTAATTAATTTAAGAATAATTTATTTTAAAACCTTTATATAATTCCAAACTTAGATAAAATAATTATTATATAAAAGAGCTAATTAAGAAATGGATTTAAATTTGCCTTATTTAAAATTTTAAAAACTTAGTTAATACTTAAAACTTACCCGCGTCTACCCCGAAACAAACCCGAGCCCAGACTCGAGCAATCTTCTTCTTTTTTTTCTTTTCTTTTCTTTTACAAACATTGGTTTTGTTTAAATTTTTAAAACTGTTAAAAACATGTAACACTCAAGATCAACCCGGAGCCAACCCCGAGCCAACAACCTAATTCCTTGAGCTCTTGCCCGAGACAATTCCATCTTCTCCCTTAAAACAAAACCCATTGACACAAATCATACGCTCGTGCATGTGCACGGATGATCGGAACCACTCCGATCAACGCTGCGACCTCCAACAAGTCATTAACGACCATCTCAACCAAGCAACCACCTAAAACCCTCAACGATAACCTGGATCGAAATCGAGCGAACCCATCATCCACTGGAACGAATACGATCACCAAAAACCTCCTTGCATCGCCACCTCCGACCACCGGTCACCATGCCTCCATGTCAGAAAACAAATATGCTCTATGCAAATTTAGTTTAAATTTATAACAAGAGAAATCTGAATCCAGCCAAAGCATTGGGGTGCTGATGGCGAAATATGCCAACGGCAGTGTAAACAAATACTCATTTTTTTCCAAAGTACTGCATTCTATAGATGTGTAGAGCAGTAACAGATACGGGGAACCAGAGATATGAAACTCTTGGAATGTCCAAATGTACAACCAAATAAAAATACATGCCAGTATAACAAAGATGTATTTTTACACCATGTTATTAAAAAAATTTGAAATGTTTAAAAATTATGTGATATTGTTATGAAATTATATACATGTCACGAAATGATGGTTTTTTTTCCAGCTTCAGTAAACAAGTATGATAAATTGTTTAAGTTTCTTTCTATTTGTTTCCATTTAACAATTTAATCACTTAATAAAAAATGTGAATTTTTTTCATAAATGAATATTTTTCCCATCTACATAAAAATATTTTCTCACTACTTAAGATCATAATTCCACCTGCTTAAATAGTGCTTCAATCAAGTTCTCAAATACGAAACACTGAATTGCGGTTCTTTCAAAAAATGACAACCTTCTATATGAGGTTACAGCTTCTAAGTTAAATACCCTTATATTACATTCAAGTGTTCGCTTAAAGGTATATTTCTTATGGCCTGCTTATGCAGTAGCATCGATAATTGCAGCAACCATAAATATTTAGTACAAAAACTTTATGAAGCTAATATTATGTAGGAGTATTAGAAAGAGAAGAGCGGAGGAGAGATGCAGAAAATGAAGAACTCCATAAAACAATCAACATTGAGTTATGTCAACAAAAGGTGATTTGATCCATCAAAATTTTGAGTTAAAAACGGGAGCAAGAATAGTACATTAATCCTAGTTTGGTCATTTTCTATTTCTTTTTGAGCCAAACATTCAAATACACTCATGAAAATGGACTGCCCCTTTATAAGTTAAATTTAGTTATTTATGACTTCCTAAAACAATATATAAAATCCACTGCCACGCATTGTAAGTTTTTACTTTTTCTAGTATAGTTTATGCACTACAAGCAAGAAGAGGGCATATAAGGTGTGGAACTTTTAATAATTCTACAGTTGCAGCACACAAAAACTTAAATTCACATGAAAATGTAGACACAGACACAAGAACAGGTAAACATGCACAAGCCCTAAAAATGTAGTCAGTCGAGATCGCACACAAGAAGTAAATTAGAATGCTTGAGTTCAAAAACTCATGCAAGAAATGAATGCCATGCTCATAAATGTGAGCTGATGGATGTGGAATGATGAGTCTCAGGTGAGGTGCGATCTGATTTTAAAGCCTAATTGAACTACTAAAGCATACATAACTGTCAACCCTTACTGAAATAAATTTTAGGAACTGACATCATTCATAATACGAATTATGCAATTATACATAGGTTTGTGAGTTAGGATTACTCATAGGAAAATGAAACAGAGGAGCCTTTTGAAACTGGAAATATCTTGAACTTGTAAACTGGAAAATTGATCTTCCTTTGATCTGTTCTTTACTTGAACCTTTGCTTGTTTGATGTTTGAGATGATCTGATCTGCTACTTAATGTTTGAGTTAAATCTAGGCTTGATTGCTTCAGGTTGAAATTGTAAGAGATTGTTTGCAAAGTTTGTTTGCCTTGTTTTTCTTTTGATTTTATTTCTTCTCTGGTTTGTTTTCTCTTTAGTTTTTAGTTTCTCAGGTTTTGTTTGAAAATGAAAGATAGAAAAAATGAGAGCAGAGAAGTAGAGTTGTTTATACAGGAATGTTTTATTATTTTAAAAAATAAAAATAAAAATAAAGTGACACTTGTATTTTTGCATGCTACAATCATGTTAATAATGCATGTTAATAATGTTTATAAAAAATTTATATCATATTTTTCAATTTAGTTTAATTTTAATTAAAACCTATTATACCATTAAATAAATATTTATTAATATTTACAAACCAAATTTATATCATATATAAATTTTAAAGAAAATGATTTTAAAATTTAATCATATATTAATAAATAAACACACACACACAAATATATATATATATGTATATATATATATATATATATTATGTTTTAGCCCTTAATTAGCTTTTGAAAATTTATTATATCAAATTCAAAATATCACTTTCAAATCACAATGTATATACATATATATATTATATATACAAAATTAGAAAACAAACTTTTATTAAAGCAAAATATAGTGTTTTCAAATCCAATATATTTATAAGATATTTATTTTTGAATTTCAAATCAAATTTTCAAATTACAACCCATTTATATATATATAAACAAACACTTATCTCATTTATTATGGAAAAATTCAAATTAATTCACAATTTAGTCCAATTTTTTTATATTAATTATCAAATTAAATTTGGCTCAAAACCGAGATTGTTACAGATAGACTATAAATTTACATAGGGCTGATCTTTCCTCGGGTTTGTTAGGTCCAACGTTCTTAATTTTGGAAGGACAACCCCAAACCTTCAAATAATTGAGGTGAGGTTTCTTTCGATATCACATCTCGTATGACATCTTAAGCACATATTTCATGGGTATCAAATTCAACATACGCGATGCGCTGTGCATATTCCAACTAGGAAAGAGGTAAGTCTTCTTTATTTATCATGAAATGAGCCATATCTTATAACCTCTAGAACACCATTAAGTATAGGATGGAGTAATCAGAGAGACAACTATATTATCTTTTACGCATCGTTGGAGCTCTTGTCAACATACTCAGCTTTTGGATCAAATTGAAGCATTTTAATTTTATAGTTCGCTTGATTTTCAAACTAATTTGTAACGAGCCTCAAAATTCGACAGTTAATACATCCATGGTATTAGAATGTCGAGCATCCAAGTGCCGGACGTTCAGATTGTTAGGGTAAAATAAAAAAGAAAACAAACTGCGGGAAATAGAATCTAAGAGCGGAGTGACAACATACAATATAACAAAGACAGTAAACTGCCACTTTAAGATACAAGTATATCAGAATTAAAAACAAACATCATCAGCTTGGACAATTATAACTTCCCGATCTTATAATTACTAATGAGTATAAATAATAATACAGTGGAAATAAATATACTATAGCAGGTGAACATTCAAATCTACTCTATGAGCTTCATGTCCCACCAACGACAACCTAGAAAAAATTGGTCTGACCTGAGCATTATAATAAAATAATAATCGAATCAGTCTGGAAAACCAGCTTTAGAAGTGTAACGACCCGAAATTTTCGAACCCGAAAATTTCAGATAGTTAGAAAAAAGAAGGAAGAGATAGAAGAAGAAGAAGAAGAAAAAGAAGAAACAGAAAACACTAACATCTCACATTCGCAGCGGATAAAATATAATATCAAATAATAACAGTTTACAAAAGAATAATATTCTATCGATTATATTTTAATACATCAGAGTTACACATATATACAGACACTGGATATACACAATTATCATGTCTCAGATTTACAATAATATAATACAACGGAAATACTTTATACGTTCCTGCCATCCAACTCGTCTCCTGAGCTCCAGAACGTCCTTACTTGAAAATCTGTAATACTCGGTCTGACCCGAGTATTACATCAAAGTAACACTCGGGTCAGGCTGGAAACCAGCGTGAGTAAACTCATCCAACATGGAATACCAAGCAGGCAACTCATATAGAACCCGGGTAACTCGAACCAATTTACAAGTTCACAATATGTTATAAACATAAGTTTTCTAAGTACCAAAGATTTTGATTTAAAACAGTCCAATTCCTTTAAATCACTTCACTCCAGCCTATAGATTTCACATATCAATTTATAAAAATTCGAAGTGGTTTCGGGTATTTCCTAACACCCGAACCCGGTCTCTTCGAGTCTCAAGTCATCCTAACTCAAGTTATCCAAATGAAATACACAACATTTCATATCAGAGATGTCAATTCATTCAAAGCATTCAATACCATTCAATCATATAAACAAAGCTTTATCGCTACCAAATTTAATTTAATTAATTCTAATTAAATTTCTAACCTTAATCACTTAGATTTCTTTACTTGTCATTAATTAATTTCAAATCAATTAATCAATCATCCCTTCATTATTCTTCTTAATTAATCACCCTGGATTAATTATCCTTCAATTACATTCAAGTAATTATCTTAAATTAACTTCACAATATTAATTGTTCTTAATCAAAATCAATAAGCAATCTTAATTACTTCATAAAGTAATTAACTATAATTAATTACATTAATCCTTGATTACTTATATTAATTAACTTCTCATAAGTCACTTATTATTGATTAATTCATCTTAATTAATCAATATTTAATTACATCGTTGATTATATAAATTAATGATTTCCAATTATATATCAATTTATCCTAATCTAAATTAATTACCTTAAATAATTATCATTAATTGAACTACAAATATTAATCATTCTTGATTTATCTCAACCTATAATTAACTATCTTTTTATTTACTTCATTAAATAAATTAATTACTCCATGAATTAACTATTTTAATTAATCTCTTGATTAATTTCACAAAGTAATTATATTTTATTAATTACATTAAGTAATTACCTATCGAACCATCCATTTATTATTTTACATTAATTAAACTTAATAAATTAACTTACAGGAAATTATTGTCAAGGACAAAATTTCACAGCTCTTTAGTCTCAAGGACAGACCTTCAATATTTTATCCTGAAGGACAACTTTCTGTAGGTATCAATTTTTAGTTATTGATAACAGTTTTTAGGTACCAGTTTGTAGTTATCGGTAGCAGTTTTTAGGTATCAGTTTTAGCTCGATAGCAGTTTTGTTGTCCTTATGAATAATTTTGAAAAATGTTTGTCCTTATGAATAACTTTTAGAAGAATGTTTGTCCTGATAGTAAAAATATCGAGGTCGTGTCCTTGAGGCAAAAAATATACAAATTTTTGTCCTTTAAATTAATTCTCCCATTAACTTAAACCTTCATTAATTAATTCAAACCCTTAATTACTAAATTAATCAACCCAAATCATTAATTACCCTACTAATTTGATGAATCAAAAATCATTAAGTCCTTATCAACATTAAAATGAAAACATTTTCTTATTTATGACTCAAGTCTAAAATAATTTAAAAACCCGAATACTTCGAGTCAAACCACAATTAACACGAGAACCAACCAAAACCAAAGTCACCCGATCATCGATTCACAGTGCACATCAAATCAATTCAATCATACAACCAGATACTTAAATTTAACCATTTAAATTTAAATATAAATCCAGAAGCGAGAGATTTAATCACCTTTGTCCTTAGATTTCCATCCATTTCAACTCGACTTGATTTCCACAATTTCAAACCTTGAATAACATTTTTAGTGTTTCATCAATATATGAACACATCAACAATCTATTTCCATTTTATGGTTCAATTTATTTAACTAGTTTTATAATAATAATTTACCAACCTAATTCACATTTGGTATAAATACCTATGATATTAGTGAAACAATAGTCCATTCACTTAATTTTAAATATGAAATAATTATGGTTGATAATGATTCCCTGAAATGGTATAATTTTTTTTAGATAAGAAATTTCCAGACATGTATTTTCTGAAATAAATTGTTTCATTACCTCTTCATCATTCTAAACAAATTTTAAATCTTACCTATATACACTTAAGTTCTAATAATATAAAATTATTCAACCCTATTAAATTAAAACACGACTTTTATATAATTTTTCTAACTGTAAACTCTTTTCTACAATATTTTTTCTATATTAATATTATCTTTAAAATCTATAAGTGTAAATAATTATTGATTCAAAATTAAAATGAATAATACCTCACTGCTCTCCTCCTCCAGCTACAACACTCGCGCACGAACACCCAATATCTCACTGTACTTAGCCTTATATCGGTCCAGAGAAGGGATTATCAAACGCGGTAGCATCCTCTTCGAGTATCTCCAATTGTGGCAGATATTGTTGGCGGCACCAACATTGGCATCTCTCCATCTCGGCAATCTCCATCAAGCTTCCCAAAATCAGATCCAGACCGCTTCAAATTCAGGCGAGCATCTCAAGGGAATCAAAGTAATATTCTTAAGGCAGCTATAGGATCGATTTCACCCTAGAAGGGGGTGAATAGGGTGATAGTATAAATTATAAAAATTTATCGCGGAAGCTTATAAAATACTTTCAACACGGATCACAAACAATAGCAGCACAGATAATAGCAGAATAATAAATGCAGAAATAGAAACGACACAGAATTTACCCAGCTTCGGCAAAACCCTGCCTACGTGCTGCCCCAAGGTTTCTACTAGAAATTAGATAGTCAGACGCTTACACACGTAAACTCGCGACACCCGCTATCGACTAAACCTAACTCTACGCTCAAAACCCTGCCACAACTCAGCCACTGAGTTCCGAATTCTCAAACTACGCCACATAGTTTGTCCCCTAGTCACACGACTAGTAAATACAACGGTTAAAGGGGTTTTAAAATTAAAAACAAAATTTAAATATAAATTAAAGCCTTTAAACTTTAAACCCTTGTTTGATAATTTAAGCCTTTATTAATATTATCCAAGCCGGCCCCTCTTCTTTGTTTAATGTGTCCTGATCCTCTTCTATTAGCTCGGTCCTCTTCAATTTTTGTGAGAAGAAAATATGGCGGCTTCAATTCGATTTTTTCTTAGATCTGGAATAATAGGGCTTTTTCGAAGTGCCGTTACTACTTCGATCGAATCTGTGGTTGTTCGATAGTTGCCTTGCTCGATCGATTTCTCGTTGCTCTCTCTGGCTACTTCGATGAGTTCGATTCTTGCTTCCGGTAAGAATTTATGCTTTTTTTTTGCTTTTATGATCTTTGTATTCGAACTCTTATGTCATTTGCCGATGATGATTGAATCATTATATAGGGTTCATAACCCTAGATTTTCGTTCGCACAAAATATATTTGATTTTGTCAATTCTGTTTAATCGGCTACTCGTATTTACTTAGATGCTCGTGATTTTTCTTGACTTGTTCAGAAATGTATATTTGATAATGCTTGGTTGACTTGTTTAAAATACTCGGCTTTGAATTTGTTACGTGGTCACCACGGTGTTGAATTCATTTGACTTCGGCCATTTTTGATTTGGTACGAACTTGATATTGATACTGTGAATTTTTCGTTGACTTCGGTATGCTTCCACGACTTCCATGCTTACATTGTTCATCTCGACTTGTACATGTTGTTGCTTGATTATGGTCTCTGACTTTGTTCACTGACCTCGGCTTTGACTAGGTTATGAATTTTGGTTTCTGTGAAATTGTTGCTTGATTATTTTGAAACTTCTATTCGGCTCAGGCATTGATATTGAAGTGTTGCATAATCACTGGTCTTCAATATACATGTATATATGATGTTCATTAGTCAACCATTTGAATATTGCTTGGAGTTGCATTTCTGGTCAAACTTTGTACTGGCGCACTTGATTTCATTTCATTTCTTGTGCAACTTGTGTTTGCACCTGCTCAATCCAAATTCACTGTTGCATACTTGCTGTGCATTGAGTCTTCTGTGCACCTGTTGATTCCCTGACCTGAGCACATTGTTGCCTTAGTCCTGGCCATTCTCTGGTTATTTCATATTCATTTGAATTGTGCATTTGTCTGCACTGTGCATTGAGCACTTTGGTTTCATGATGTACTTGCTGCCTGGTTGCTGTGATGTCATATCTCGTAATTGTAGACTAGCTTGCACACTTTGATCTACTTAATACCAGTAGCATTCATTAGCTCATGTGTTTTCATTGTTTATGTATTTGTGATACTCTGGTTTTGCTGTAGTCTTCAAGCATTGATGCATTTGGAGTTGGTGTTGTTGCAGTTTGGCTTTGTCTCCATGTATTTCATGTAGTATGGGTTCTCTACTGATTTGTAGTGTTCATTAGTTCATTTGATATGTTGTTGGACATTGTCGTATTATAATTTGTACATTGAGTTGAATCCAGCTTAAACGCTTGGGTTTGACCTTGTGCTCACTTGTCCCTGTAACATTATCAAGTGTATATCGGTGTGCACGGCCCTGTGGCATGTACAGTGATACACTGTGCATGTCACATTGTTCGTGTATGATGAATTCAAATGTAAATGATGACGAACAACCCAAATAACTGAAGCAAATAATATTTTCAAAATCCATATTTTATTTTATATTGCAAAAATATTTCTTTTTCAATTTTACTGCGTTAGTGAATATTTTTGCAGATTGCTCAGATGCTGGATTCTAACTTGAATGAAGTTGAAGATAAAATACAAATTGAGTGAACGAGTGATGTGTAGTGGGGTTAAATGTAAATATGAAATTGTGATGTATTGTAATCAAAATTGTATAGTGTATAGTGAGAGCTTGAATTTGTACTATTCAAAATTGTAATAAATATTTGTTTGAATAAAATTTCTGTTTTCAAATTCTGTGTTATTTAATTTTATTCAGCAAATATTTATTTAATCTGTGAAAAATAAAATAGTACATTAACAAATACATTTACACGGATATATATATATATATATATATATGTTTATTATCATCAAAACAAAAATAATATAAGCGCATATTCAACAATCTCCCCCTTTTGATGATAACAAACATATATTTAAGATTTTGAATATGATAAATGTATTTGATCATTCATATGCTCTAATTGCTCCCCCTATTTAAATGCTTCCTCTCTACACAAAGCTCCCCCTACATATATGCATACAAATAAAAATATGCAAATGAGTCTAGATGCAAATAGAAAATTATTTGAGATTTGCTTGATTTTATTTAACAAAATCTTAACTTTTCTCTGCCCCTTTTGTTATCAGCAAAAGAATGATAGTGTTAGAGAAAATAGAGATAAAGTAATCGATATTAATTCAACATTAAAACTCAATTGAATACAAAAATTAAATTTCAATAAAAAAATCAAAAAAAAAATCATAAATATTTTGTTAGACGCATATTCCACTTTTAGAATGATGGGAATGATGTCATCATATAAAACCATACAGTTGTGTCTATTTGTGGTATATTTATATCAGGAATTTGAATATCTACTAACCATGCATAACCGTTAGGACTTTTAAATGAGATTAGTAGTATTCCAATTTATTTTTAAAAAAAAAAATGAATTCAAGTATCTTCTAACCATGCATAACCGTGAGGACTTTTAAATGGGATTAGAATCAACTTGTTTATTTTGAAAATCAACTTTTGATATGCGTTCCATACATGCATAACCGTGAGGACTTTTAAATGAGCATGGAAGCACATAACAAATTCCAAGTGATTCACTCATGCATAACCGTGAGGACTTTTAAATGAGAGTGAATACATAGGTATTTATTTATTATTACTATATATTTTTATATTTTTTTAAGAAAAAAAATGTAAAATGAAAACGAACGATTCCTGCTTAAAGTACCACATATCGACAAACTATATAGAATTTTGATGAGTGATGGTTGTTAGAATATGATAGAGATAGAGATGGTCATGGAATTTTTTTTACCAACAAAAAGTTTTATAACTCTTGTTTAGATTTCTAAAGAAATTTACTAATTATACCGTCTCGAGTCATAATATATGATAAATATCAACACTCATCACTTTTTCAATTACTATTTATCTTTTCGATAATTATTAGGGAGTCAGATTAGTCAAAATAGTCATTTAAAATCAAATTCAAAAATGATTATGAAATCAATTTTTCAAAATGACTAATCTGAAAATATGGTCAAAAACGATTTTCTTGAGGGGGTTTTATAAGAAAATTTTCTGCTATTTGAAAATTATTTGAAATGAAAAATATGCAGATATTTTCTTTAAAAAACAATGCAGTTACTAAATGTCTCAACAAAAATCACGCTTCACTAGTAATTTTTCTATCAACTAGATTACCAGTGTAATCTGCATCTGAATCTCTCTTTCACTCAAAATCATCATTAATTGAATTTGATTGACCAAACCATGAAGTGTGCACCAAAAATTTCAAACTCAATTTTAATAGCAATTTAAATGACATTCTCTTGAATTTGAATTGAAGCCATGTAAATAATCAAAAACCGTGAATATAGTGTTAGCCAAATTATAACCAAATGTATTATTATCCAACAAAACACTATTTTTAATCCAAATTTATATATGAAGTAATTTAAAGAATCTAGAGAATTTTATAGTGTTTTTGGCATAAGAATATAATTGGCCAACTATGTTGAATAAGTCAGAGTTAAAATCATCATCTTTTCATCATCTCAATATTGGCTGATTTTCATTCAGAATATGGTGCAGATTATCACATTTAATATATCATTCAAATAAATATACCTTTACCTGTTTTTACCTTTACGATATTTTTCGTCGTTGTCCATTATGATTCTGTCACCTTTATACTAGGCTAAGGAACTTTGTTTTGTTGCCCGTTGTGTTTCTGGAACAGCCAAATCCAGAGAACACTGTTGTTGTTCCTTAGCCTGCCACCACGCCTACACGGGAAAAGATTTATGTGACATATTTGTTTTTATAGGTCCATGGTTGTTAGTGGCAAAAAATTTTGAAAAACAATTTTGTAAAGACCCAAAACTATTCATAATTGTTTCCTTCGGCGCCCAAATTTGTTTAACTTTGAGAGATTTTATATTGTGCCTTTTGAAACCCAAATCGGTATAGTTTTCACATGTTTGGGTCTATACCAATAATTATTGTGATTGTGTCCATATTTTCTACAAATCGTGCACATAGAATTAACTTGATTAATATTACTTTCAACATTTTCAAAATGATTATATCCAAGTCCTTGTCTAACCGTATTAACAGTTTGCTTTCCTAATAGCATATTCAATGATTTTTCACTTTTGGAAAATTTTTCTAAAGTGTTGACAAATGTTGGACTTGTGTTTTGAGAGATTCATTTTCGTTCAACAGTTGTGTGCACTTTTTAATAGAATTCTCTCTTCTACTATTTTCTTTTAAAATCAGAATTTCATTTTCAAGTGATTTTATATTAATTTCTGATTTTTTAATTTCTTCTTCAAATGTTGGACACTTATCACACTTAGGGATCCTTCTTTGATAGTTTTCAACTAATTGGTCAAGTTGTTCATTTAATTCTATCAAAGTATCTTTTTGTGATTCAAGTTTAGCATATTTTTCTCTAAGTCGTTCAAAACAGCCATTCACTTCGTGGAAATAAATAAGTAATTCAGAGTGAGTAAGTTTTGATACCTCGCTTGGCTCGTCATCGTCGCTATCAGTTATATTTCCATGAAGGCACATATCTGCTTTCTCACTCTCACTACTAGAACTTTGATTATCTTCATCACTTGTATTCCACGTGGTTGCAAAACTTTTCCTTTTTGATTTCTTTTCAAAGTCGCGTTGATTTTGAGGACAATTGGGCTTGATGTGTCCGGGTTGGTTGCACTTGTGACAGATGATCTTCTGTTCTTCAGAGTAGTCTAGTGCTTTGGCTATTCTGCTTTTCGCTTTTTGAATTCGAGCTGAATTTCCATATTTGTAATTCCATCTTTTAAATTTCTTTATTAATAGCTCCAATTTTGCTGCTGCATCATCATCATCGTTATCATCATCACTTTCGGTTGTTCCTTTGAGCACTATTGATTTCTTTTGAGTGTCACTTCCTTCACGCTCTTCCTTGAACTTTATTTCTAGCTTATAAGTGGTGAGATTACCGATGAGTTCTTCAACTTTCATCTATTTTAAATCTTTTGATTCTTGAATGGCAGTCACTTTTGATTCAAATCTTCGTGGAAGGACTCTGAGGATTTTTTAGACTATTTCCAGTTCCGTGTATGATTTTCCGAGAGCTTTTGATTTATATACGATATTGGAAAGTCGTCCATGCATCTCTTTGACATTTTCTTCCTTCGCCATTGTGAAGTTCTCGTATTCGCTGCTTAGCATGGCAAGGCGAGATTCTTTGACTTGAGATGTTCCTTCATGAGTCACTTCTAGTGAGTGCCATATTTCCTGCGTAGTTAGACAATGTGAGACACGATTAAATTCATATTGATCTAATGAACAGATAATAGAATTCAAAGCTTTGGCATTAGTATTTTTTAATTTATTTTCTAGTTCTGTCAATTGTTCCTTTGGTTTCCCTATTTCCTGATTATCTACAGTTATAGTTGGTATTCTATAACCTGTCTCAACAATATCCCAAGCGTCAATGGTTTTCAGAAAAATTTCCATCCTATTTTTCCAGTAAGCAGATTCACCATTGAACATTGGTGGTCTAACTATGGACTGACCCTCAACAAAAACATTATTAAGAGAAGCCATTTTAAAAATTCAATTTTTTTAAAAAAATTGATTTTTGAAACACGAATTTTTAAAACAAAATTGACTTCTATTCCTAGCTCTGATACCACTTGTAGGATCGATTTCACCCTAGAGGGGGGGGGTGAATAGGGTGATAGTATAAATTATAAAAATTTATCACGAAAGCTTATAAAATACTTTCAACACAGATCACAGAACAATAGCAGCACAGATAATAGCAGAATAATAAATGCAGAAATAGAAAAGACACAGAATTTACCCAGCTTCGGCAAAACCCTGCCTATGTGCTGCCCCTAAGATTTCTACTAGAAATTAGATAGTCAGACGCTTACACACGTAAACTCGCGACACCCGCTATCGACTAAACCTAACTCTACGCTCAAAACCCTGCCACAACTCAGCCACTGAGTTCCGAATTCTCAAACTACGCCACGTAGTTTGTTCCCTAGTCACACGACTAGTAAATACAATGGTTAAAGGGGTTTTAAAATTAAAAACAAAATTTAAATATAAATTAAAACCCTTAAACTTTAAACCCTTGTTTGATAATTTAAGCCTTTATTAATATTATCCAAGCCGGCCCCTCTTCTTTGTTTTATGTGTCCTGATCCTCTTCTATTAGCTCAGTCCTCTTCAATTTTTGTGAGAAGAAAATATGGCGGCTTCAATTCGATTTTTCTCAGATCTGGAATAATAGGGCTTTTTCGAAGTTCCGTTACTACTTCGATCGAATCTGTGGTTGTTCGAGAGTTGCCTTGCTCGATCGATTTCTCATTACTCTCTCTAGCTACTTCGATGAGTTCGATTCTTGCTTCCGGTAAGAATTTATGCTTTTTTTTGCATTTATGATCTTCGTATTCGAACTCTTATGTCATTTGCCGATGATGATTGAATCGTTATATAGGGTTCATAACCCTAGATTTTCGTTCGCACAAAATATATTTGATTTTGTCAATTCTGTTTAATCGACCACTCGTATTTACTTTGATGCTCGTGATTTTTTTTGACTTGTTCATAAAGGTATATTTGATAATTCTTGGTTGACTTGGTTTAAAATACTCGGCTTTGAATTTGTTACGTGGTCACCACGGTGTTGAATTCATTTGACTTCGGCCATTTTTGATTTGGTACGAACTTGATATTGATACCGTGAATTTTTCGTTGACTTCGGTATGCTTCCACGACTTCCATGCTTACATTGTTCATCTCGACTTGTACATGTTGTTGCTTGATTATGGTGTCTGACTTTGTTCACTGACCTCGGCTTTGACTAGGTTATGAATTTTGGTTTCTGTGAAATTGTTGCTTGATTATTTTGAAACTTCTACTCGGCTCAGGCATTGATATTGAAGTGTTGCCTAATCACTGGTCTTCAATACACATGTATATATGATGTTCAATAGTCGACCATTTGAATATTTCTTGGAGTTGCATTTCTGGTCAAACTTTGTACTGGTGCACTTGATTTCATTTCATTTCTTGTACAACTTGTGTTTGCACCTGATCAATCCAAATTCACTGTTGCATACTTGCTGTGCATTGAGTCTTCTGTGCACCTGTTGATTCCCTGACCTGAGCACATTGTTGCCTTAGTCCTGGCCATTCTCTGGTTATTTCATATTCATTTGAATTGTGCATTTGTCTGCACTGTGCATTGAGCACTTTGGTTTCATGATGTACTTGCTGCCTGGTTGCTGTGATGTCATATCTCGTAATTGTAGACTAGCTTGCACACTTTGATCTACTTAATACCAGTAGCATTCATTAGCTCATGTGTTTTCATTGTTTATGTATTTGTGATACTCTGGTTTTGCTGTAGTCTTCAAGCATTGATGCATTTGGAGTTGGTGTTGTTGCAGTTTGGCTTTGTCTCCATGTATTTCATGTAGTATGGGTTCTCTACTGATTTGTAGTGTTCATTAGTTCATTTGATATGTTGTTGGACATTGTCGTATTATAATTTGTACATTGAGTTGAATCCAGCTTAAACGCTTGGGTTTGACCTTGTGCTCACTTGTCCCTGTAACATTATCAAGTGTATATCGGTGTGCACGGCTAGAGAACTATGTTGGCTCTTGGAAAATGTACAAGCTAGACCCTGCCAACCTTACTAAGTATCCGAGTATTTCACATCTCCAAGCACACACCACCGAATCCAATCTAGAATAGATGGGAGGATACCCTAAGAGGAGCAACCACACATAGCTAGACGTCCACTCGCGCTTCGCTTTTAGTCATTTCCAGAAAAGGTTATCAATGCTTAAGTGGCAAGAAATCATCTTAGATTGACGCTGCATAAAGAAGATAGTGGAATCAATAATCAATAATTCAACTATCGAGAATGAAAAAAATGACCGTTTATGAAAATTAAATCTCTTTAAACATTTGACTCACACTTGTGCTTGATTTTCACATTATAAATATTTGTAAAACACTTTAAAACACACTTTAAAATATTCTTCTTAAAGAGACGATTATATTTCTTTATGTATTAAAAAGAAGGGTAATAATAAAAGTCATTAAAACATCATTTACTATAAATCCAAAACAATTTACACTTAGCTTTATTTTTAAACATTCCAACTTATTTGTAAACTATCATTATAACTTTAAAATAACATTTATTACCTCAAAAAATAATAAAAAATCTTTATAAATTGAAAAACATTGTCAGTCATCCCAAATGATAATTGATATAACTCTACTTTAAATTTAAAGTAACATTAATTATCCCAAATGAATATTAATCGAACTCATAACCATTTTATAAATTTAAAACAACTTTAAGCATCCCGAAAAATATTTAATCAAACTTAAAATGCCTTTATATATTTAAAACAACATGAGTTATCCTAAAAGACAATTAATCAAATATATAATCTTTTTTATAAATTTAAAACAACATTAATCATCCTGAAAGATAATTAATCAAATTTATAACTACTTTTATAAATTTTGAACAACAATTATTCTTTGTTTTAAAATTCTTAAAAATACTTGAAAATAGTTTAGACAACTTTCAAAGTGCAAAAACATGATCAAAAATTTATTTTGTAAAAAAACAAGCATAAACTCAACACATACAAAGATTTAAGGAAATGATATTTCATAAATGATGATATAGCGGTAATCGTTATAACAACACCTACACAAATCCAACAGTAAGTCATAAATAATTCAACCAAACATAATTATAAGCAACATAAGAGTATGATAAATACACATTAGTGAGAAACCCCTTAGGATCTCTCTACATAAGTCCTATGTAAATCACATATGCATATATATACACACACACGCGCATACACACACATACACATACATGTATATTTCGAGGTGTTCCAGAGCAACCTATTTGCTACCTATACACTTTAACTTTTCTCTTGTTTTTGTTCCTTGCAACATAATGGTTATTTATGTCATTCGTGTCCAAGCGGGGATCAAATCCAAACAAACAATCATATAGCAATATGTGAACTATCATCCAAGCATTCAACAATAATCTATAGCAATAAAGATATCATATTGTTTACTTAGTGGTCGATAAACTCACCAAAATTTCAGTTAAAGCTCTTGCATTCTAGTTTGATCTAAAATCGAAAGGCGTTTCTTAGCTAAAATTATACTAGCTCCAAATTCTACTAATCTAACTCCAATGCGTAGATAACATCGATACGAGTCCAAACAAAACACTGCGTTTAAATCCAATCTCATATGAGTAAGATATTGATTTATAAGAAGTTGAGAATAAATAGTCAATTAACATCATTAATCGACAAGTCACCCCCAAAATCATCTTCCCCAATTTCCTAATACTCCTCTATTTCTCTACTGTACGCGCGCACACATTACCGCGCATGTGCACCGTCGAACTTCGCCTCCTGCCCACAAAATCCATAATCGACACCACCGATAAACTCCTCTCCTCTTCGTCTTCGCGACTAACCGCATCGATTGAAGGCCGACACTGCAAATAAATTCGCGACTTGAAGTACAAACAACCCCCTCACCATGTTGCATTTTGCCTCGACCAACAGGACCACCTCCAATAAACGTCGAACGATCGCACTCTCCACCATAACTTCAATCGCAACCTCCATTTCACCTTTGACCAACTACACCACACTGTAACCCAAACCCTAGCTCGGCTACATGATGTCGCCCCTCCCCAAACTTTTGATCGCACATAAAAAAATTCACATAGATTTAAAAATCTTCTCAAAACAAACCCAATGGAACCAATTTTGTAACTTATTGTTGAGCATAGATTTTTGTTTTGATTTTTAACGTTTAGGTTTTTAATTTCCTTTTACTATAAATGAAAGTAGAGAGAGAGGAAGGAAAATGAAAAATAGGCGAGGAAAAGTCTTAGGTTAAGTGATGTTTATTTTCAAGTTTCCAATGCGTCGCTATATAGAATTTTGTTCTTGTACAAACCATGAACGACAAAACAAAAATACGATCATGTACATAAATATGATACGATCCCAAAACAACAATAAAATTCCCTGATTATCTTATTCTGTGAAATTTCAAAAATACAATTGTTTGTCGAAATATATGTCAAACAAAAATTTAAAAAAAATTCAAATTAAAAATTATGGAAAAATCCAATAAATTCATTTGAAAATACATCATTAAAAATCAAGTTGTTTTATTTACAATTGAATTTCTTATTATTTATTTGAACTATTTATTATTGTAATAAATTTACAAAATGTGTTCACGAGTTTAATAATGCTATTAAATCGATGTAATTAATATTAAAAATCAAAATTCGAATATTTAAATAATCCCTATATTTGAATATAAGTTATTTATATTTTTCACGGATGTTACATTCGCTCTTCCTTTAAAAACTTTTCATCCCCTGAATTCCCAAAGGAAGAAAATGTCCTCTCACCCTTAGGTTTTTAAAGTTCCATATATTGCAGAAAATTTCGTCAATACCACCTTTACGCTGCTAGATCAAAAAACAAACTACAATCTCCATAACTGACCTTAATCAATTAAAAAACAAAAGCCCAAAAGTGACCTTCCATATCTGCGGCATAAAATCATTAATTTCTTAATCTACTACATACCACTTTTGCGTTTGATTTTTTTGGATTTTTTTGATTTTTTGATCTTTGTAAGCAACTTACTATCTCGATACAAATGCAGGTGTGCTAGAAATTAAATAGTAATCTTTTGCTTTCTTGTAACTATCTTGTACTTACATAATACAAAAGAGAACCATGCTAACAAATGAGCAATACACCAGCTAGTTTTATCATTAGCAATAGCAACATAAATAATATGATGACCATCTACAAAAAAGGAAATATAATGCAACTAATAATAATGATGAAACTCCACATATTAAAAACTGGGATAATATAAATCAACATGCGACTGTAGTGGGACACAAAACCATATACAACCAAAAGTAATATAACAACCATATGTAATGAAAGTAAGAATACTCTATAATAAAATACTATGCATCCAATCTATTCAAAAGATAAATTTAGAACTAAATGCAGGGGTTTTAATATTCAAAATATATTTTCATATTCCTCTAAAGAGAAATATATCAAAACCAAAATTAACTATGACAAGGAGGGGTCCCCACTTATCGAATCATGGTGTAACTCTAGAATCAAAACAATAAGAATCATTTAGTGGTATTCTGGTTCCTCCTAAAACAATAACTAGAGTAAACAAAAGTACCCGGCTAGTCTCCCAAATCGAAAAACCCCCAATCGCCCAACTTGATTCACAACAAAAATATTTGAAAAATCGCTTCATAAAAACTTTTTTTCAAATATTCTAAAATAGTAACACTTCACCAAAGTTTTCAAAATATTATTATTTCTTTAAAAATTTATTTCAAAATTACTTTTTATTTTTAAAAGCACTGATATATAAGTCCTAATAAAAAACAATTTAAAAATCCTTTGTTTATAAATTCAAACTTTGTAAACCATAATATATAAAATCACACTATCAATCAAATCAGATTTCATAAAGAAATAAACTAACACTTAACATCATTTAAAATTCTAGATGACTAATAAACCAGATTTAGAACTTTCTTAGGTTCACAACTATCTTGATCGTCCAAGGATATAAAAAATTTCCCAAGTGTACCATTACGCACATTAGTCTTTGGGTATTGCTTAGAGGATTATCTAAACTCACTCAAACAAAACTGAAATTCATTCCCCAAACTTCCCTAAGCCACAAAACAAAGCATACAAATATAATTAATCCCATATGATGTACATAAATCATCCATATGCAATATCTGATCCGACCACATGCTCGAAAACATAGACTTTACTTTCAAAATAGTACCGCTCACTTGACCTCCCTAATGCGGACACTAATCATGTTCCTTGGTTCGAAACCACCGTTCTCCTTACATAGCCATATACAATGATAGAAAACCTTAGTATTACATCAAGAATCCGAATCAAGTGTTTGCTGTCAAGAATCAAATGAGAAATCCTTTTTTGGACTAGTGTGAATCACCCGAAAGTTATGTTCAAATTTTAGATCAAGAATAGTGCGAATAAAATGATCTACGTATAACTTACATACTTAATTCGATTAGTTTCTTTACTACACCAATCTTCCTTTGACTTTCTTTCATTTTCTCTTATAGTATTTCATTCAATACTAAAATTATTTATGAATTATTTCACAAATTTCCATTTATATTCATAAACATTTTATAAAGACACATCTTTAAAAATATTAAATTAAATACTGACTCCATTTTTATTTAGTATATAATACTCTTCTACATCCTAAGAATATATACAAAATGTTAATTTAATTTAATTTAATTTTTATTTATTATTTATTTTATTTTTATTTTAAAACTCAAATTGAGGCCCAACAAAATCTGATTCTTAAAACCAGGTCGACTACTTTGACCTCTTTACCTATCCAGTCTGGTAAGTAGCTAACAAGAGTAGGATGTTGGTATCCAAATTCAGTCCCAATGTCTACTTTTCTTAAACGTCCCTGAGGTGAAAATGTTTATTAGTTGGCCCAAAACATCAAGTAGTTTATGAGACTTAGATGTTTGAACAAAAACTATGTTTTCAATAAAATAATGTTTATTAAAACCTTCCTACCCAATTTAACCCATTTAAAAACTTGAGTTAAATCATCTCTTTCTATCCAAGTGTTCAAAATTTCATTTGTTTAATCATTAACTTAACAAAATACCATTTTATTTTAAGTCAATTTCCTTTAAGAAAACATAAGAACTAAATACTCGGTTTTTAATTTCAAAACCCTTTTTGAAATCATATTACATATATTTCTATACATAAAATAACTTTATCAATTTATTCACTAACACTTGCTCTAGGTTTGTTCAGATTTGAACTCATTTCAATCGCCCAATGATAAAGAGAATAATTTACTAAATGCACCACAACGTTCGCATAAGCAAACATTCGGTTGTCACTTAAAAGATTATTTAGATTACCACAAAACAAATCGAGATATTTTCCCCGAACTATCCAAAGAAAATGTATCTTTATTACAAATTCTCTTTAAAATATTTATACGTATAAATACTTCCAATGAATACCACTATTACTTTTCCTAAAATCTTTTTGAAATTATTTCAAGCACTACCGAGATTTAAATTCTAAAAAACCCTTCATAAATCATTTTATATATACCATACTCATATAAAATGTACCTTTTAAAATCATCTTATATTATAATAAAATTTTCAGAAATAATTATACTCTAATATCTTATCTTCTCATTTAGATTATATTAAACAACTTCATTAAAAGATGACTTTTAACTTAACATTTTTATCGAACACATTATAGTCAAATTGTGAAGCTTAATTCACAAGGGGTTCATTTTAATATACTTACAATCATTAAATAATAAATGCTCATAAATTGGTTGAGCATAGATAAGCAATCAACAAGTAATGGTCAATGCTCCCAAACTTCCGAGTCTGACAAATCAAACAATAATGATAATAAATAAGTATTATCATTAACAAACTAACACACCATAAATAACTATATAAACTTGAAATTTTTTTCTTTATATATATAAAATATATAATCCTAGGTAAAAAAAATTCATTTATTAATTTTCAAAAATCAATATCATGTCCTTTTGCCTTGTTCAAGTGTTTTGAAATCCCTATCGTAACCGTGGAATCACCGTCTCGACCAGAACTCAAAAATCAAACTTAACAGACCAATTAACATAGTACATTTTTATAGCAATAAAAAAATACACTCTAATATATATATATATATATATATATATATATATATATATATATAGAACTCCCAACTCATCCTCACTGCTCAATATAACAACTCTCTCATGTCCGCTCCTGATGACCCACCTCATTCCCCTCTTGTCCTCTCAACTGCTCCTACCATACCCGCTTTCTCTGCTGTACCTCCATCTCTAGTGCAGGTAGTACTTTCCTCTGCTCCAACGCTTCCAACGTCCCTCCCTACTGTCCCATCATCTGTCCCTTTTCTCCTCAAAGCCAAAAAGCCACTGTCTAATCCTGTTCCTCCTCCTTTTGCTCAACACCCCATGTCTAATCCTGTAGCACCACCTCCGCCCTCTTCAGATCCTCTCCTTACTACGAATCCTATCCTAGTTTCTTCTCTTCCGCTTTCACTTCCTTACAATCCTCAAACCTTAGCTCCTACCCAGCCTTCTGCAGTTCACGCTCCCCCATCACAGCAACACGTCTCCTCTGGCTTGAGTGAACGGAAATGGACTTCTCTGTTTAAGCGAAAACCAAGAAATGCAGGCAAGTACATACCCGTTGACATGTCTCCAGTTTATGAAGAAGAAGCATTGGTGCCACCCAAAGAAGTTTTAGAGGCTGGTGCAGCTATCTGGAATGACACCGTTGTCGGCTTCTTCCTTGATAAGCCACTGTCGTATACCGCTGTTGTCCAAAAGTTAAAGTTTATTTGGAAGCTTAAAGGCACTGTTAAGGTGAAATCTGATGGTACCATATTTTTATTCAACTTCACTTGTTGTGAAGACAGAGAATCTATTTTGCAGAGTGATCCAATTATTATGAATAACAAACTTTTTATTATTAAACCTTATGATGCCACAGTGAGTAATGTTACTGGTTCAGTCACTGCTGTGCCTGTCTGGGTTCACATGCACAACCTTCCTATTTTTGCTTGGTCCCCTCTAGGTATTAACTGGCTTTGCAGTCACTTGGGTAAAATGCTATGCATGGATGAGATGACTGAAAAACAAGATAGGCTTAGCTATGCGAAGTGCTTGATAGAAATTAGACCGGATAGAGAACTAGTGGAAGAATTTACGGTGAAATTAGTTGAGGGAGGACAACAAAAGATATATGTGCAATATTTATGGCAGCCAGATGTATGTGTGAAGTGCAGGAAATTTGGACACAAAACAATAGATTGTGATAACTTTATTAGTAGTGAGGCTAAAGGAGAAAAGGAAAATGGTAAAGATAAAACCGTAGAAGTAAAGGAAGTGAGAACGGAGAAGGAACAAACTTATAATTATTCAAGACCAGTCAAGAAACAAAATATTAGAATATGGCAACGTGTAGCGAGGAAGAAAATTGGACCGGCGGGAACTGATAAGAATGTGAAACATGCTCAAGTGGAAGGAGTACAGTTAGCAGAAGACAAAGATAGTAAAGAATTACGTGCTAATGATAATGCTGGTGAGCAGGATAGGAAGGTTAGTGAGACTGAGCAAAATGATGAAGATTGTGTTGAACAAGGTCAGGAGGAAAGGAGACAGGATGATAGAGAAGAACAGCAGAGTAAGACTAATATGAATCAGGATGGGTCAATTAATCAGAACGAAATAATTTTTGAAGAAGGTGAATTTGAGGAAAACATTTGTACTTTCAATAAATATGATATACTTAGTAATATAGAGGAAGGTGAAATTATTAGTACAATAGATAGAATCCAAGTGGTTGAGGAAAGTAATGTACAAGAAGCAATAAATGAAAGTAGTAAAGGAGTGCAAAATAGAGACAAAGCAATCCAAAAGGAGCAAATGGAATGTACTAGTGAAACAAACCAACAAGATGTCAGGAGGATTTCAGACCATATGAAGGAAAAGGCAAAAAATGTAATTACTGAAGATGCATCATTTCCTGTTCAAATACCCAGTAGAATGAAACATGATAGTGAAAGTGACCCAGAAGAGTTAAAGAATGAAAAGAAGAATAAAAGAAATATGAAAAACAAAACAGTGCAGAACAATAAATCACACAAAAAGCATAATGCATGCAAGCACAACAATGCACGTACATCTCTGAACGACCAGAACACCAATTCTACAACTGCTCTTGCCATATCTTCCCCAGTCTACTTCAACTTAAAACCTCCCTCAGCTTTCAAACCACCACCGCCAATAAACACTCCGACCACCTCTCCTCCTCTACCCATTTTGAAAACTCCGCCATCCAAAAATGCCAATTCCGCTCGAGAAGTTACTCCACTTTCTGTTGACATCCCCAACTATTTAAACTCTTCGCAAGCTATGACGAGGAGTATGAAAATTGAAATTATTAATGCGCGTGCTCTCCAATGATGGTTAATATTGGAGTATGGAATATACGAGGAGGTCATCATGTAATCAAGCTTGATCAATGTAGAGACCTTATCTGTGCTCATCAGTTATCCATTATTGCTATGCTAGAAACTAAGCTAAACCATGATCTGACGATCAAAGCGGCTAATTATATCAGGCCTGCTTGGAATTATGTTCATAATCTGGATGAAGCTGAATACGGTAGAATATTGATCCTTTACAACCCCCTTCATGTTCATATCAACCCTATTCTTTCCACTCCACAAATGATACACTGCCATGCTAAATCAGTCTATGATAATACATCATTCTACATTACTTTTGTTTACGCACTTAACTCTGTCTCCGGTAGAGCTAAGTTGTTCGATATTATTCCTGCTCTCCGACAAAACTCTCATCCTTGGCTTTTAACGGGAGACTTCAACTGCTGTTATAAATTATCTGATAGAGACGGTGGTAACCCTCTCTCTTTGAATGATATCAATCCGCTTGTTTCTACTCTTAATCTTGCGGAAATTATTCCTGTGAAAACTGTTGGTTTGCAGTTCACATGGAACAATAAGAGAAGACATGGAAGGAGAACTTTCTCGCGAATTGATCACTCCTTTTCCAATCTGAATGCTCTTGAAAAATGGCCCTTCCTTTACTGCCTTCTGCCCCCTCCTCTCCTATCTGACCATTCACCTCAAATCATCCACCTTCGTGGAGCTGATATGAGAGGGAAATCAAGTTTTAAATTTTTTAACTCTTGGATTAAAGATCCAGACTTTAAAACAATTGTATCTAATGCCTGGAATATAGGTAAGTATGGTAATCCGCTGTTTATTTTGCAGGAGAAAATAAAGGAAGTAAAATGTATTCTGAAGCAGTGGTCATTCAAAAACTTTGGCAAAGGTGATAAGTTGAGCATGTCTATTGGTCAGAAACTTGCAGAGGTTCAAAAAGAGATGATGTCCAACGTTGACAATGAAGATCTTTCTGCTGCAGAATATACCTTAAATCAACAATATAGTGAAGCTTTAGTTAATGAAAGTGACATGATCAAACAGAAAAGCAGAATAAAATGGAAAGAAGACGGTGATAGAAATAGTGCGTTCTTCCATGCTAGTCTTAAGAACAAACAGCGCAGAGAGAATATCACTACTATTTTATCTAAAGACGACAACCTTCAGACAACTGTGAATGACGTTCAAGATGCTTTTGTGAATTACTTTTCTTCCATTTATGGCAACGAATGCGACTTCATACCAAAACTTGATGAAATCCCAACTGACATTCTTCCTAGATTAAGTGAAGCTGATTATTCTTTCCTATGCTCTGAAGTAACTACTGAAGAAATCAAAGATGCGATGTTCTCTCTGAACAGCAATTCTTGCGGAGGCCCAGATGGTTTAAATGCCAAATTCTATACTACCTGTTGGTCAATTGTGGCAAATGATGTTTTCAAAGCAATTAAACATTTCTTCAAAAAGGCAAAGCTTTATAGATCATTTAACTACACTAATATTGCACTTGTTCCTAAGGTTCCCAATGCTCACCATGTCAGAGATTTTCGACCCATATCATGTTGCAATACATTTTACAAATGTATTTCCAAAGTTATAGCATCCAGACTCAAAATTGTTCTGCCAAGTGTTATTTCCAAAAACCAAGCAGCATTCTTGCCGGGAAGGAATATTCTTGATAATATACTACTTGCTCATGAGCTGCTTAAGGGGTACTCCCGTAAAACATCTATTCCTAAAGCTATGTTCAAACTTGACATCATGAAGGCGTTTGATATGCTACAATGGGATAGTATCATTCGTATCATGGGGTATATGGATTTCCCTCCACATTTTCTTGCTTGGATATACGAATGCATTTCTACACCAACATTTTCGGTTATTATCAATGGTTCTCCGGCTGGTTTCTTCCGCTGTAGACAAGGCATAAGGCAAGGAGACCCGATTTCGGCGTATATTTTCATTGTTGTCATGGAGCTCCTGACCAGAATGATAGACAGTCTAATTTCGCAAGGTAAGTTTAAGTGCCATCATCTCTGCAGTCAACCTAGTATCTCAACGCTTATGTTTGCTGATGACCTCGTGGTGTTTTGCACGCCTGATATTGATACAATCAACAACTTAATGAATGTTTTATCGCAGTTCTATGAGATGACTGGGTTGAAAATCAACATACACAAATCTGAAATACTTGTAGCTGGGGTGAATAATGATCAATTGCACGTTATTTCTCAAGCTACTGGCTTATATCCTAACCCTAACACTGTTTCTTACCTTGGGATGCCCCTGATAACATCTAGGATAACTACTAATCTTTGCCTACCCTTATATGAAAGAATTACTGCAAGATTATATAGCTGGACGACATTGAAGCTGAGCCAAGCTGGTAGGTTAACTCTTGTGAAGTCAGTAATATTTGCAATGCAAGTGTACTGGGCTAGAACTTATGTTCTTCCCATGAAGCTAATGAAAATGATACGAAGTGCGTTTATGCGCTTTCTATGGACGGGAAGAACTGCAGGCAAATATATTGCGCCTGTCAACTTTAAAATTGTTCAACTGCCGCTCTCTAAAGGTGGATTAGGTATCATCAACTTAAAAGAATGGAACAAAGCGGCGGTGGCTAAACACATCGATACATACTTCAATAGTTATGACAGCAATTGGGCTACTTGGTCTCGCCGGAATGTTATCAAAGGTAGAAGTTTATGGACTATGCGTATGCCGCAGAACTTGAGTTGGACGTGGAGGAGCATATTCAAACTAAAGGGTGACATCTTACCTCTCTTGCAGATGAGTATTAATAATCGATTTACTGTTAGTTTTTGGAATGACCCTTGGCTTGAGAAAGGGTTGATTCTGAAAAGTAGGTTGGCTTATAATGAAATGATTCAAACTGGGATCCATCTTGAAGCAAAAGTCATAGATGTTGTACATAATATACAAAGTTCTGCTGTCTTCTCGTCTAATCAAAGAATACAACAATTATGGAACCAGATAAAAGGAAATGCTACCCTATCAACTTCCAATAAGCAGCTGGTATGGGGTGACAAAGATGCTTCTTTTACTATTAGCAAAGTATATAACTTTCTGACTAAGAACTATCAAAAAACTGACTGGACATGGAGCAAGCGAACATGGCACAAGGATAGCAGTTTTAGAGATAACTTGTTACTTTGGAAAGTGTTGCACCGTGCTATTCATACAAAGGCAAGACTTGTCTGTATTGGGATGGATGTGGATATGCAGTGTGTCTTCTGCAGTGATGGTGTGGAGACTGTGGAACACTTATTTTTTGAGTGTGAATTCATAAACCATGTTTGGGGTAATATAAAGGACAAGCTGCGTGTGAATGACCCTTCTACAAGCAACAACAACATAGCGGAATGGAGCTCTATTTTAGGGAAGACTGGTCATGCTCACAATCATAAGAGACTGTACCTTGTTGTGTTGAAGTGTTTTATATCACAAGTGTGGAATGAGCGAAATACTAGAGTGTTTGATGCTGAAAGAGCTAAGTCAGGCCCTATGTTCTTGCTTTCAGTTTCTTATGCGATTAGATCTCTGCTGAAAACACTCTCTTTTGCTATTGAACCTGGTATATCTCTCTCCTTTTAAGTTCTTGTTTGTGTAGTTTTTCCTGTTTCTTCTTTTTTCCTTTTAGTCTCAACTTTATTTTGTAGCGCTTTGTTTCCCTTGTATTCTTTGAGTTCGCTCAATGTCTTTGTTGTAATCTCTTTGGTGCTGCAATAAAGTGGTCGGGGACCATCCAACCCCGTCGGCCTTGCAAAAAAAGAACTCCCAACTCATTCTAATGTGTCAATTACCCTATCTCAAATGAGTTTACCCTGCCAAAGCCAAGGTTCTCGCTTATCCTTCACCATTGATACCAAATGTAACAATCTGTATTTTTGACCCATGAAAGTCGGCACTTAACGCATCCACGGTATTAAAAAGTTGAGCATCCAAGTGCCAAAAAGGCAGATTGTTAGGGTAAAATAAAAAATAAAATAATAAGGGGAAATAGAATCTCACAGCAGAATAACAACATATAATATAACAAAAACAATAAAATGTCACTCTAAGATATATATCAGAGTTAAAAACAAACCTTATCAGCCTAGGTAACCATATCTTCCTGAACTTATAATTGTTGATGAGTATACATAATAATATAGCAGAAATAAAAATTCTACAACTGGTGAACATCCAGCTCTACCCCATGAGGTCCATGTCCCACCAATGACAACTTAGAAAACTCAATCTGACCTGAGCACTATAATAAAATAACATTTGGATCAGTCTGGAAAACCATCATGAGAAGACTTAAGAAATACTATAATACATAATAATCTATAAGACTACACCACTAAACACAGTACGGGTTTTACTTCACAAGAACAATATCCATACATAAAAGAATGGAAATAAATTAGGAAAAAACCCAAACTTGGAAGAATGGGCATAAACATGATCAAAATATAAACTTAAATAATGGACATAAATAATAAACATCAAGAAGAGCTCCATGTATTTCTTGAAGAAAATAAAAAAACAATTTAAAGGTTTGAATCAAAAAACAAGAAAAGGGAAATTTTCCAACAATGACTAGGAGGGTGCACCTCCTTACCAAAAGTATACCTATAGACAATGCACTTAAGAACCATGACGGCTCTCGAAAAATGTACAAGCCGAACCCCGCCAACCTTGTCGAGTATCCAAGTATTTCACATCTCTACGTACAAACCACCGAATCCAATCTAGAGTAGATGTGAAGATACCCTAATAGGAGCAACCCTACATAGCTTGGCATCCACTATGCGTACAAATCATCTTAGGTTGACGGTACAAAAAGAAGATAGCGAAATCGATAGTCAGTAAATCAACAATCGGGAATAACATAATGATTTTATATGAAAATTAAATCTCTTCAAACATTTGACTCACACTTATGATTGATTTTCGAATCACAAATATTTTTAAAACACTTTAAAAATACTCTTTAGAATAATCTTTTTAAATAGTTTATTATATTTCTTAGTGTATTAAAAAGAAGGGTCAAAAGCAAATTCCATTTATTATAAACCCAAAACAATTTGCACTTGGCTTTATTTTTAGACATTCCTTTTTAAATATTTTCATACTTATAAACCATCATTTATAACTTTAAAACAACATTTATTATCCCAGAAGATAATAAATCAATTTAAAATATCTTTATAAACTGAAAACATTGTTAATCATCCCAAAAGATAATTGATATAACTCTGTTATAAATTTAAAACCAAATTAATTATCTCAAAAGAAAATTAATCAAATTTTATAACCTTTTTTATAAATTTAAACCAACATTAATTATCCCAAAAGATAATTGATCAATTTTAAAATTTCTTTGTGTATTAAAACAACATTAACTATCTTAAAAGATAACTGATCAAATTTATAATATTTTTTTATAATTTTGAAACAACACTAATCATCTCGAAAAATAATCAATCAGATTATAACTCCTTTTATAAATTTTGAACAACACTTATCCTTTATTTCTAAATTCTCAAAACTACTTGAAAATATAGTTTAAACAACTATCAAAGTGCAAAACATGGCCAAACATTTATTTTGTAGAATACAAGCGAAAAATCAACACACATAAAGGTTTAAGGAGATGATATTTCGTAAGTGATGATATAGCGATAATCATTATAATGACAATTACACAAATCCAATACTACGTCATAAATATTTCAGCCAAACATAAATATAAGCAAACATAAGAATATGATTAAATCAATGTTGACGAGAAACCCCTTAAGGTCTCTCTACAAAAGTATCATGTAAATCACACACACAGATGTATATATGTGTATATATGTATGTATGTTTGTATATGTATATGTGTATGTGTATGTGTATGTGTATGTGTATGTATATGTATATGTATATGTATATGTGTATGTGTATGTATATGTATATGTATATGTATATGTATATGTATATGTGTATGTGTATGTGTATGTATATGTGTATGTATATGTATATGTATATGTATATGTATATGTATATGTATATGTATATGTATATGTATATGTATATGTATATGTATATGTATATGTATATGTATACGTATATGTATATGTATGTGTGTGTCTTTTGAAGTATTCCATAGCGACGACCTAATCGCTACATATACACTTCGACTTTCCTCTTGTTTTTATTCCCTATAACGCAATGGTTATTTATGTAATCGCTTCCATGTCAGGGATTAAATCCAAACAAAAAATCATACAACAATATGTAAGATATCATTCAAGCATTCAACAATAGTCCATAGCAACACATATATCATATAACTTATTCAGAGGTGAGTAAACTCACCAAAATTCCAGTTGACAGTCTTGCATTCCGGTTTGATCTAAAATTGATTTAGCAAAAAATTCTGCTAGCCCAAAATTTGATGAATCCATATCCAAAGCGTAGATAACATAGATACAAGTCCAACAAAAAAGACCTCATCCAAATCCGACCTCATATGAGTGAGATATTGATTTTATAAGAAGTTGAGATTAAATAATTAATTAATTACCATTATTAATCAACTAATTACCCACAAAATCATCTTTACCAATTTCTTAATACTCATCCCGCTTCTCTCCTGTACATGCACAGACATCACCATGCACATGCACCATCGAACTTTGCCTCCCATCCACGAAATCCAAAATCGACACCACCAATGAACTCCTCTCCTCTTCCTCTCTGCGACCAACCCCATCGATCAAAGCTCAATGCCATAAATAAATTCATGACCTGGAACATGAACAACCCCCTTACCATGTTGAATTTCACCTCACCCAACCAGATTACCTATAATCAATAGCGAACGACTCCACTCTCCACTACAAGTTCAACCGCAATCTCCATTTCACCTCTGACCAACTCCACCACGCTGCGACCCAAACACTACATCAGCCACATAATGTCGCTCCTCCACATACTCGATCGCATATAACAAAAATCATATAGATTTGAAGATCTCCTCAAAAAAACCAAATAGAACCATATTTATAATTTCATTGTTGAGTATTGATTTTAGTTTTGAAGTTTAAAGTTCAGGTTTTGATTTTCTTTAACTGTAAATGAGAAGTAGAGAGAGGAGGGAAAATGAAAAATAGGTGAGGAAAATTCTTTGGTTAAGTGTTGTTCAAGTTTTCAGCATGTCACTAAACATAATTTCATTTGCATACTAACCCGAATGATAAAACAAAAATACGATCGCGCATAAAAATACGATATGATCCTAAAACAACAATAAGATACACTGGTTAACTTATTTTATGAAATTTCAAAAATACCATCTTTGCAAAATATGCGTCGGACAAAAAATATTTTCAAATTAAAATTTGTGGAAAAATTAAACTCATTAAAGAATACGACACCAAAAATCAAGTAGTTTTATTAACAATTGATTTTCTTTTTATTTATTCTAACTATCTATTATTGTAAATAAATTTATAAAATGAGTTCACCATTATTATTTATTAATTAAAAGGAGTTTAATAATACTATTGAATCGATGTAATTAATATTAAGTTCACAATTCAAATATTTAACTACTCCCTATATTTGAATATAAGTTATTTATATTTTTTAAGAATGTCACATCCCTCCTTAAAAGAATTTCATCCCTGAAATTCCTAAAGGAAGAAAATGTCCTCTAACCTACAGGTTTCTAAAGTTCCATATATTATGGAAAATTTCGGCAGCACCTTCTTTGCGTTGCTAGATCCATAAAAACTACAACTTGCCACAACTAACCTAAATCAACAAAAAACAAAACCCCAAAAATGGTCTCATATATCTGGGGTATAGAATCATCAACCAGTCACCATTTTCTAAATGCGACTCTAGTGTGATATAAAGCCATATGCAACCAAAAGTAATATAAAAACCATATGCAACAAAAGTATGGAGAATACTCTATAATAAAATACTACGCATCAAATCTATTCAAAGATAAATTTAGAGCTAGATGCTTGGGTTTTTATATTCAAAATATAATTTCAAATTCCTCTATAGAGAAATATATCAAAATAAAAATTAATTATGGCAAGGAGGGGTACCTACCTATCGAAGCATGGTATAACTCTAGAATCAATACAACATGAGGCACCCAGTGGTATTCTGGTTCCTTTTTAAAAAATAACTAGAGCAAACAATCCATCCATTGCCACATTCTACATGACCCTATGTCCTTATAAAGATTTACAGATTTGAGTTCCAGATCCTATAGGTAAAACATAAGAAAATTTATTGATTGCAAAACAATTTTGAATCATCAACATACCTGTAGGCGCGATCAAATCATTTTCATTCTTCTCTTTGACAATCTTTAGGTAATCTAGACAATTTCGTTCTAGTGCCCTTTCTTGTGATCGTAATGACACTTACCCTTGTCATTTGGAGCGCTCTTCCAGTTCTTCTTATTAACTCATTTTCTCTTCTATGAACCATTTAAAGTCAATGCCTTCCTTTTTGCTGCGAGCACTTCACCTTGATCCTTTGTTGAAGACTTGGCTGATCTCAAGATATTGAGAAGTTCTACAAGGCTTATATTCAACTAGTTCGTATTGTAGTTCAATATGGATAGTTAAATCAAGGAGTAAGAGACCCTAAGATCAAGTCCACTTGCTGCTCGTTGCTTATCGTGACATCTAATTATAAAGTCAATCAATATATTCTTTCATCATTAAGAAATACTCATCCACATGCATGGTCTTTGTCACATTTGTATTGAACAGTTTCTTTGTAATCTCTTACCCTAAGATTTGTTTCTGTGCTGTCATTGCAATGGTTTTATTATGCACACAACATGTAAACTTGGAGTGAACGATTATCTATTCTGAATCGACAAAGCCTCACTCAAAGCTTCTCAATCGCCGGATGGTTCACTTCGCTTAAGCTTCATAAATCAGCCCCTTTAACTTACCTAGCATCATTAAGAAGGAAAACCTAGGATTAATTAATCAAAAACCAAAGACTAGGTTTGCATTCCCTTTTTTATAGGCAATTATTAGTTCAAGATCCACCTCCTCATCGGGTTTTTCCCTTAGAGGTTTTGTTATTGACAACCACAAACATTTTTTGGTTAGTGGTATTTTGATTGCTCTTAGTTAGTCTATATGTTTAGGTCTAGAAAGTTTATCATTTTCTAAAAATAACTTTAGTGGGACTTTTTTGTAAATTTAATTTAGTAGATTATGATATTAATTCATAACATATATTCTTATAATATTAGTAAAGTTAAACATTATATATCATTTACTAATAAGTTCTGACTAGGCTTTTATGTTTCTCAAAACCCTAAGAGGAAACATAGAAAACGTTTGATTTCTCTAGTGACTGTTAGTACTCACATGCCTTGAGATTCTAACCTAGAAGAAATCTTAACAGTCATAGGTCCGTATGAAGTGGATAACACCTTATCGTTCATATCACATAAACTCCAAACCCATGGTTTTTTTCCTAATCTCATCTTGACCTTGACAGAAGCTCAACAAATAAAGAGAGATTATTAACTCGTACCTACCATTTCGCGATAGCCTAAGTATAATGCATGTACCTTAAGGAAAGCTCAAAAAATACTTGCATGTGTTTTGCCCCATCTAGTCAATATATTAACAGTAGTACACGCAATTTATCTTGCTTGAGGAAAGCTCAATGACTAAAGAGCATGCAAGTAATCTATCAATGTACAAATGATAAAGTATAACATGTATTAAAGATTCATAATGTTTAATATTATATATATTGTTAACTCAAAAAATGGATCAACAACCTAGTTTGAGTGTGAAAGCACCAGCCCTATTTCTCAGAGAAAATAATATAGAAAATAAATGTAAAGGATCCAAGATAGTAAAGAGACAAGAGATTTTTATAGCGGTTCGGCTACAAATGAAGCATATGTCCACTTTATAGCTTTTATTGATCAACTACTGTTACAAAAGAGCTTGGATTACAATATGATTCTTCTTTCAAAAGTTAGATCAAGCGAATATTGTTAGAGTAAACTGAAAGGATCTCAATTGCCCCTTAATGACTATTGTATAGCAGAAGAAGAGTGAAGAAATAATGGCAGAGTTGTTCCTTTAGTTCAGAAGAGATCCGATCTTTTCACGTTGCCGATGGGATGGTATTTATAGGGGTAGGAGAGCACTTGGGCCAGAGCTGCTTTGCTAGAAGCCAGCAGTCATCATATACAAGAAGGCCAGGACGTTTGGAGGTTACTGAAGAAAAATATTTAGATCGGTACCGATCCATTTGGATCGGATCAGTACATCGGATCAGTACATATCTAAATAGTTAAGCATTTTGGATGCTTTGACTACTTGGTTATCTTCCTTGCTTCGATTTGAGTGCCTTATCCAAATATCAAGTCGTTTAGAGTTAGTTTTGACCATTCGTCTTCATAGATCATCTAATCCATTTATATGTCCAATGTAGATGAGTAGGAGAGCCTGTCAATCAGATCTCAGTTGGTGCGGGCCACCTTAGTTGGATCGAATATGATCCAAATTTTGGATCGGTGCCGATATAAATTTCTTTACTAATTGAGTTGATTTCTTATATAAGCCTTCTTTTATGTCTTCTAAGTGTACCCTCCAAATTTCAAGTCTATCCGAGTCCGTATATGTTCTGTATGTCTATTTTAAGTTGCTTTGGTCCAAAAGCAAGCAAACATTTAAATGGATTAGTTGAGTCTTTATTTCTTGAACTAGGTTGCTTAGAATGCTACCAAACTTGTTGGGTGAGCTTAGTGAAGTCATGGGAGTGTGATGCAAGAGATTTTGAGGGCCAATAATCAACCAAATCAGGTCGCTACCGATCCAATTGGATTGGATCGGTGCCGATCCAAAAGGATAGGCTGTTTTTATCCCATACTTCTTGGTGATTTTTTTGATATTCTTTTAGGTATTTTGATCAAGTTTCGAGTTATTCTAGCTTAATTGAAATGTTCTAACTCCTTTCGAATTCTGCTGGGTTGGAACCTGTTGGGTTAGAACCTGGTTAACATATGCCCCCTTAGAGTACGCTTTCGTTAAAGACAAGGTGTGCTCTGGTATTGATTATCTTTGAGTTTCTCATTCGAGAAGTTTTAAAATTCGTATCGAGCTATCTTGGAAAGCTATCTATGAAGTACTACTTATCTATTTAGCCCTTGGTGTTGTAGGATCTAGATTAACCCTAGAGGGGGGGGGGTTGAATAGGGTTATAGCAAATTAAAATTCAGAAATAAACTGCAGAAATAAATATGCTGAAAAGTAAATCACACACAAAATTTACCCAGCTTCGGCAACCCCTGCCTACTGCTGCATTCACAGATTTCTATTAGAATTAAACAGTATCACGCTTACAACAACTCTATTAGACTCGCAGACCTTTTTGCTCCCGCTCACAAACACTCTACTAGACTCGCACACCCTGCTCCCGCCTATAGAGTTTCGCTCACTCGCAAACACTGCTCCCGCCTATAGAGCTTTGCAAACTCGCACGCTCTGCTCAGTGAACTAATTCAAAATAGACAATCTGACACTACCTAACCTAGGTGGTGATTTACTAATTTTTTGGTTCGTAAAATAAAAAACAATAAATTAAAAACAATAACCCTAAAAACAATATTAATAAAAGCCTTAAACAAAAACAAAACCCCCTTTTTTTATTTTTAAGGACCGGCCCACTTCCTTTCTTTGTTATCTCCAGCCCGATCCCCTTTTGTTTCGTTCGTGAGAATAATGGCGGCTTGCTTCGTTCCCTTTCGTTCCAGTTAGGGCTTCGGCTCTTCGTTGCAATTAGAGCTTCGGTTCTACGTTGCAATTATAGCTCTGGTTTCTTCAATTGATCTGTGATTGGTTGCCCTAGCTTGCTTGCAGTTGCTCGATCGAGTTTTGATGCTTGTGAATTCGGTATGTGCTGTCTCCTTTTGCTTTTCTAATTTGATACTTGAACTCGATCGAATTGAAATGCCGATGATGATTAGGGTTTTAATAGGATTTGATTTCCTATTTTTGCGTTCGTATCAAATAATTTGAATTTGTCACATTCTTTTGATTGGCCGTTTGATTATGCTTGAACGATTGATAATCGAACTGACTTTGTCATCTTCGTATCTTTTGCATTCCTTGGTTGACACGGTTTTGAATTTACTTTCGTGATAACCACGGCTTTGTTGATTTCTTTACCACCACATTTCTGACTTGTTCAACATACTGACTTGGTTCAATTGTGACTTCGGCACTGGTTTTGTGTATGCAAATCCACGTCTTTGAATTTGTTACGTGGTCACCACGGTGTTGAATTCATTTGACTTCAGTTTTGATTGAATTTATTGTTGTAGCATACTTGACCTGTTTGACTGTCATGTGTTATCATCTTGTACATCTCCATCTCGAGTAGCTCTGCATTGTTGGGGCTATGCATTTGTTCGCACTGTAGTATTTCTATTATTGAAATCTCATCTTGTACATCTCGAGTAGACTTCGGTTATGCTTTGTCCTGTATAAGTATTTCTGCATCTCATGTTGTAGTTATTGAAATCTTGAGTTGTTGCACTGGTGCATTTGGTTTGAGTCAGATGTACTGGGTTTGGTTCAGGTTGTTCATGAGTCTTCATTTGGTATTGATCTTCATATATGTGCATATGTACAGTTGCTCGGTCCTTGATTGTTTCAGTATTCATGTTGTTGTGCATTTGTATTACTTGTTGTCTGTGTTGTGTAGTAGCTGTGGTCTTGGTTGTTGTAGCATGTACTCATTGTTATTTCCAGTTGCACTTGGTCATTTTGTTCATCTGTATGATGCTTTGGCTTTACTGATGCTGCACTTGGTCTTGCCTTGGTTCTGGCCATTCCTTGTTGCCTTGTTGCAGTTTGATTACTGGACTAGTTCTGGGTACATTACAGTATTGAGATGTTTCAGTTTGTTTGTGCTCTTCATTGACATTATTGCTATCTGGTCGACATTTGATGTTTGTAGCTTTGATCTTTATCGGCACTGGCTGTTGTTTTTGTGAAGTTGTTTCAGTCACTTGTGTTCTGGTCATTGTTTGCTTGGTGGTCTTGTACTTGTATACTGCAGTTTGCGTGCTTCATTGACATCTGATTCACTTGCACCTGTATTTGGTCATAATTGATGGTTCAGTGGTGTTTTCTGAAACTTGCAGTAGTCATTGCAGTATTTGCCATTGTTTGATAAAGTTTTGAATTGTGCAGTATGGTCCATGAATGCAAAATATTGAACTTGTATATATTTGCACATTTGTTACTGTCACTGCTGCAGTCGCTATGCAGTTGCTATGCCTTGCTTTTGAGTTGTTTTGTCTCTGCCCAGTTGATGTTCTGTTCATTGCTTGTGACATCCATATTGCAACTATTTTGGTCGAGACTTGTTGTTTGTTGGCACTGGACCTGATCTGCATACTTGATTGTTGCAGTCCATTTTGCTGTTGGTCTTCGTTGCATTCATGTCATGTTGCCTTGTGTTAAATCCAGTTTCAAAAACTTGGGTTTGACCTTGTGCTCGTGTCGTGATTTTGAATATATTGCACGTGAGTTGAACTCGGTTTTTTCATTTGGGTTTGACCTGTGCTTGCATGTCCCTGTAAATCAATCAAGTGTATATATCGGCGTGCACGGCCTTGTGGCATATACAGTAATATACTGTGTATGTCACAAGTTGTTCGTGTATGATGAATTCAAATTTAAATGATGACGAACAACCCAAATAACTGAGGCAAATATCATTTTTAAAATTCACGTTTTATTTTATATCGCAAAAATATTTTATTTTCAATTTTACTGCGTTAGTTTATATTTTTGCAGATCGCTCAGATGCTGGATTCAAACTTGAATGCAGTTGAGATAAATACGAGTGTGAGTGATATGTAGTGAGGTGCTGATGTAAAATAGTGAAATGTCATGTATTGTAGTCAAAATTGTATATGTATAGTGAGAGCTTGAAATTGTATTATCAAAGTTGTAATAAATATTTGTTTGAATAAAATATTCGTTTGAATTCAAAAACTGTGTAACTTGTTCTGTTTGAATTCAAATTCAAATTCTGTGTAATTTATTTTATTCAACAGATATTTATTTAACCAAATACATACTATACAAAATATTTGTTTGAATAAAATTTCTGTTTGAATTCAAAATCTGTTTAACTTGTTTTGTTTGAATTCAAATTCAAATTCTGTGAAATTTAATTTTATTCAACAAATATTTATTTAAACTATGAAAAATAAAATAGTACATTACCAAATACATTTATATGAATGTGTATATGTTTATTATCATCAAACAAAAATCATATAGCGCAAAGCGCATATTCAACAATCTCCCCCTTTTGATGATAACAAACATATATTTAAGATTTTGAATATATTAAATGTATTTGATAATTTCATTTGCTCCCCCTATTTGAATGCTTCCTTTATATGTGATACTCCCCCTACATATATGGCTCCCCCTACATATATGCATACAAATAAAAATATGTAAATGAGCCTATATGCAAATTGAAAGTTATTTGACCTTTGCTTGATTCTATTTGACACCTTTGCTTGATTCTATTTGACAAAATCTTAACTTTTCTCTCCCCCTTTTGTTATCAGCAAAAGAATAACAGTGTTATAAAAATAGGGATGAAGTGATAGACATGAATCAAACATTTAACTCAATTAAATATAAATATCAAATTTCAATAAAACTCAAACAAAAATCATAATTACCCTTGTCAAACGCATATTCCACTTTCAGAAGTGATGGAGATAGAATCATCAAAAATTCATATAGATATGTCTATTTGTGGTATATTTATTTCTGGAAATTTGAATATCTACTAACCATGCATAACCGTTAGGACTTTTAAATGAGATTAGTAGTATTCCAATTTAATTTAAAAAAAATGAAATCAAGTATCTTCTAACCACGCATGACCGTGAGGACTTTTAAATGGGATTAGAATCAACTTGTCTATTAAATCAATTATTTTTAATATGCGTTCCATACATGCATAACCGTGAGGATTTTTAAATGAGCATGGAAGCACATAATCAAAAATCCAAGTAATTCACCCATGCATGACCATGAGGACTTTTAAATGAGAGTGAATACTTTGGATATTTATTTTTAATTGCTGAATATAAGAAATTGAAGCACAAATAATTTCCTTCACCGATTTAAAGATATTGAAGAACAAATGATTTCCTTTGTAAACTACCACAAATTTACATATTAAATATGATTTTGATGAGTGATGTTCGATAGAAAGATGACAGAAATAGAAATGGTCATGGAATTATTATCCAACAAAAAGTTTTTATAACTCTTGTTATGAAATTCTAAAGAAATTTTTAATTATACTTTCTCGAGTTATAATATATGATAAATATCAACACTTATCTCTTTTTCAATCACTATTTATCTTTTCGATAATCAAAGGGAGTCAGATTAGTCAAACTTGTCATTTAAAATCAAATTAAAAATTATAAAATCAATTTTTCAAAAATAATTAAGCTGTAAATATGGTCAAACATGATTCCTTGAGGGGAGTTTTATAAGAAAATTTTCTGCTATTTGAAAATTATTTCAAGTGAAAAATATGCAGATATTTTCTTTTTAAAAAAAACGATGCAGCAAATAAATGTTTCACAAATTAATCACGTTACACTAATAATTTTTCTATCAACTATATTACCAGTGTAATCCGCATCTGAATTTAAATTTCACTCAATATTCACTTATTGAATCAAACCATGAGATGTGCACCAAAAATTTCAAAACATCATTCTTTTGAATTTTGAATTTAAGCCGTGTTAACACTCAAAATAAATATCATGATGATAAATTCAGAAACCAGAGGATAAACAATTATTTTCATGAGTAATCAACAGTCAATCAACATCATAATTATTTCAAAAACAATTTCTTAAAAACCTTTTTCTCATGAATTTGAAATCGTGCAAATTTACAAGCAGTGATCAAAATGTCAGAACCAATATATCTACGTGTAGCATGAGTAACCAGCATTTGACTGAACAAATTTATATAAATTAGTTCAAAATTTTAAAATCTGGTTGGTCATCAATTAAGCACAAATTAATGTCATAAATAAGAACAAGTCAAAAAATCATATCAATTAAGTCCAAATCAGTCAACCATCATAATTACTCCAAGTAATTCTATTTAAAGATGGTTAGTCATTATTTTTTAAAAAAATCATAGCATCAAAATCATCATCTTTTGTTCATCTCAATATTGGCTGATTTTAATTTAGAGTATGGTGCAGATAATCACATTTAAAAAACAATTACCTGTTTTACCTTTACGATAATTTTTCGTGATTGCCCATTGTGATTCTGTCACCTTTATACTAGGCTAAGGAACTTTGTTTTGTCGCCCGTTGTGCTTCTGGAACAGCCGAAATCCAGAGAACACTGTTGTTGTTCCTTAGCCTGCCTCCACACCTACACGATAAAAGATTTATGTGACCTATTTGTTTTTATAGGTCCATTGTTGTTAGTGGCAGAATATGAAAAATATGTTTTTGGAGACTCAAAACTATTTATACATGTTCCTTTTGGCACCCAAATTTGTTTGACTTTCAAAGATTTTATATTTGTGCCTTTTGGAACCCAAATTGGTATAGTTTTCACGTGTTTGGGTTTATACCAATAATTATTTCGATTATGTCCAAATTCTCTACAGAACGTGCTCATTAAATTGACTTGATTAAATTTTGTGTTCCTATGACTATGATTTTCAACATGATTTCCAATTATTTCAGATCGAGCAGCACTTTTACCTTTATCATCATCTTGTGATTTTCCAAAACCTGGTCCTTTTCTATTGTTAGCAAAAATTTGATTTCCCAATAGCATGTTGAAAGATTTTTCGCCTCTTGAAAAGTTATTCAAAGATTTTTCAAGATTTTGGACTTTGGTTTTTAATGTTGTATTTTCAGCGACAAGTGAGGTGCATCGATTTATAAAGTCCTTTTTTCTAGTGTCAATGTTTTCTTTAAGACTCAAGTTTTCTTTTTCAAGATTCTCAGAGTTATTCCTAATTTTTGATAGTTCCGAATCTAAAATTTTACATTGGTTACATTCTAGGTTTTGAATATTTTCAAGTTCAGTTTTTAACCTAAAATTTTCACGAGCAGATTCTCTCCTATCAGATTTCAGTTTTTCAATTTTAGATTCAAGAGTATCCACTACCTTAGTAAGATCAGAACACATAAAAACAAGTTCTTTATAAGAAAACTCACCTGCCTCACTAGATTCGTCGGAGGTTGCTTCTGATTCTGATTTTGCCATGCAACACAAGTTAGCCTCCTCTGGGCTGCTATCCGAAGCTTCCTCTCCTTCTTCATCATCCCAAGTCGCTGCAAATACCTTCTTCGCCTTTTTCTTTTCTTTGTTGTTTTTGAGAAGTGGGCATTTTGGTTTGATGTGTCCAGGCTTGTTGCAGTTATAACATATCAGTTCATTATCGGAATTTTCGGAATCTTTTGACCTATTGCCCTTTGTTTTCTTCTTGCGTGGCTTGAATCTAGACCATCTTCTAAGATTATTGACAGCCATTGCAAGCTCTTCAATTGGATCTTCTTCATCGCTTTCTTCTTTACTTTTTAAGGCAATCGTCTTCTTCTTTGGTTCGGAGTTGTTGCGTTCTTCCTTTGCTTTTAACTCAAGCTCATATGTCATCAAGTTGCCAATCAACTCCTCCATGCTTAGTTTGCTCAGATCTTTCGATTCTTGGATTGCTGTGACTTTTGCCTCAAAGTTCATTGGTAAAACTCGTAGTATCTTTCGCACAAGCTCTACCTCAGTGAATACCTTCCCAAGCACTCTAGCATTGTATACCAAGGTTGAAAAACGTCCAAACATATCCTTTATGCTCTCGTCTTTGTCCATTACAAAGTTTTCGTATTCACTGCTGAATAGGGCTAGCCGAGACTCCTTGACTTGAGAAGTTCCTTCGTGTGTCACCTCCAAAGTATGCCATATTTCCTGTGCTGTTGTACAATGAGAAATTCTATTAAATTCATTTTTATCAAGAGCACATATCAAAGCATTCATGGCTTTAGCATTTGTCGTTTTCAATTTCTTATCATTTGCATCCCACCTATCCTTAGGTTTAGGAATCTCAGTACCACCAACGATTATAGTGGGAGGTTTATAGCCAGTTTCAATAATATCCCAAACATCATAATCTACGGAACTAAGATAAATACTCATCCTAACTTTCCAATAAGCATAATCGTTCCCGCTAAACATGGGTGGCCTAGCAATAGATTGCCCCTCAGAAAAAGCATTATTTTGTAGACTCATGACTCTAGAGTTAAAAAAATATATACCGGGCTCCGATACCACTTGTAGGATCTAGATTAACCCTAGAGGGGGGGGGGTGAATAGGGTTATAGCAAATTAAAATTCAGAAATAAACTGCAGAAATAAATATGCTGAAAAGTAAATCACACACAAAATTTACCCAGCTTCGGCAACCCCTGCCTACTGCTGCATTCACAGATTTCTATTAGAATTAAACAGTATCACGCTTACAACAACTCTATTAGACTCGCAGACCTTTTTGCTCCCGCTCACAAACACTCTACTAGACTCGCACACCCTGCTCCCGCCTATAGAGTTTCGCTCACTCGCAAACACTGCTCCCGCCTATAGAGCTTTGCAAACTCGCACGCTCTGCTCACTGAACTAATTCAAAATAGACATTCTGACACTACCTAACCTAGGTGGTGATTTACTAACTTTTTGGTTCGTAAAATAAAAAACAATAAATTAAAAACAATAACCCTAAAAACAATATTAATAAAAGCCTTAAACAAAAACAAAACCCCCTTTTTTATTTTTAAGGACCGGCCCACTTCCTTTCTTTGTTATCTCCAGCCCGATCCCCTTTTGTTTCGTTCGTGAGAATAATGGCGGCTTGCTTCGTTCCCTTTCGTTCCAGTTAGGGCTTCGGCTCTTTGTTGCAATTAGAGCTTCGGTTCTACGTTGCAATTATAGCTCTGGTTTCTTCAATTGATCTGTGATTGGTTGCCCTAGCTTGCTTGCAGTTGCTCGATCGAGTTTTGATGCTTGTGAATTCGGTATGTGCTGTCTCCTTTTGCTTTTCTAATTTGATACTTGAACTCGATCGAATTGAAATGCCGATGATGATTAGGGTTTTAATAGGATTTGATTTCCTATTTTTGCGTTCGTATCAAATAATTTGAATTTGTCACATTCTTTTGATTGGCCGTTTAATTATGCTTGAACGATTGATAATCGAACTGACTTTGTCATCTTCGTATCTTTTGCATTCCTTGGTTGACACGGTTTTGAATTTACTTTCGTGATAACCACGGCTTTGTTGATTTCTTTACCACCACATTTCTGACTTGTTCAACATACTGACTTGGTTCAATTGTGACTTCGGCCCTGGTTTTGTGTATGCAAATCCACGTCTTTGAATTTGTTACGTGGTCACCACGGTGTTGAATTCATTTGACTTCAGTTTTGATTGAATTTATTGTTGTAGCATACTTGACCTGTTTGACTGTCATGTGTTATCATCTTGTACATCTCCATCTCGAGTAGCTCTGCATTGTTGGGGCTATGCATTTGTTCGCACTGTAGTATTTCTATTATTGAAATCTCATCTTGTACATCTCGAGTAGACTTCGATTATGCTTTGTCATGTATAAGTATTTCTGCATCTCATGTTGTAGTTATTGAAATCTTGAATTGTTGCACTGGTGCATTTGGTTTGAGTCAGATGTACTGGGTTTGGTTCAGGTTGTTCATGAGTCTTCATTTGGTATTGATCTTCATATATGTGCATATGTACAGTTGCTCGGTCCTTGATTGTTTCAGTATTCATGTTGTTGTGCATTTGTATTACTTGTTGTCTGTGTTGTGTAGTAGCTGTGGTCTTGGTTGTTGTAGCATGCACTCATTGTTATTTCCAGTTGCACTTGGTCATTTTGTTCATCTGTATGATGCTTTGGCTTTACTGATGCTGCACTTGGTCTTGCCTTGGCTCTGGCCATTCCTTGTTGCCTTGTTGCAGTTTGATTACTGGACTAGTTCTGGGTACATTACAGTATTGAGATGTTTCAGTTTGTTTGTGCTCTTCATTGACATTATTGCTATCTGGTCGACATTTGATGTTTGTAGCTTTGATCTTTATCGGCACTGGCTGTTGTTTTTGTGAAGTTGTTTCAGTCACTTGTGTTCTGGTCATTGTTTGCTTGGTGGTCTTGTACTTGTATACTGCAGTTTGCGTGCTTCATTGACATCTGATTCACTTGCACCTGTATTTGGTCATAATTGATGGTTCAATGGTGTTTTCTGAAACTTGCAGTAGTCATTGCAGTATTTGCCATTGTTTGATAAAGTTTTGAATTGTGCAGTATGGTCCATGAATGCAAAATATTGAACTTGTATATATTTGCACATTTGTTACTGTCACTGCTGCAGTCGCTATGCAGTTGCTATGCCTTGCTTTTGAGTTGTTTTGTCTCTGCCCAGTTGATGTTCCGTTCATTGCTTGTGACATCCATATTGCAACTATTTTGGTCGAGACTTGTTGTTTGTTGGCACTGGACCTGATCTGCATACTTGATTGTTGCAGTCCATTTTGCTGTTGGTCTTCGTTGCATTCATGTCATGTTGCCTTGTGTTGAATCCAGTTTCAAAAACTTGGGTTTGACCTTGTGCTCGTGTCGTGATTTTGAATATATTGCACGTGAGTTGAACTCGGTTTTTTCATTTGGGTTTGACCTGTGCTTGCATGTCCCTGTAAATCAATCAAGTGTATATATCGGCGTGCACGGCCTTGTGGCATATACAGTAATATACTGTGTATGTCACAAGTTGTTCGTGTATGATGAATTCAAATTTAAATGATGACGAACAACCCAAATAACTGAGGCAAATATCATTTTTAAAATTCACGTTTTATTTTATATCGCAAAAATATTTTATTTTCAATTTTACTGCGTTAGTTTATATTTTTGCAGATCGCTCAGATGCTGGATTCAAACTTGAATGCAGTTGAAGATAAATACGAGTGTGAGTGATATGTAGTGAGGTGCTGATGTAAAATAGTGAAATGTCATGTATTGTAGTCAAAATTGTATATGTATAGTGAGAGCTTGAAATTGTATTATCAAAGTTGTAATAAATATTTGTTTGAATAAAATATTCGTTTGAATTCAAAAACTGTGTAACTTGTTCTGTTTGAATTCAAATTCAAATTCTGTGTAATTTATTTTATTCAACAGATATTTATTTAACCAAATACATACTATACAAAATATTTGTTTGAATAAAATTTCTGTTTGAATTCAAAATCTATTTAACTTGTTTTGTTTGAATTCAAATTCAAATTCTGTGAAATTTAATTTTATTCAACAAATATTTATTTAAACTATGAAAAATAAAATAGTACATTACCAAATACATTTATATGAATGTGTATATGTTTATTATCATCAAACAAAAATCATATAGCGCAAAGCGCATATTCAACAGGTGTGAATCCCCATTGTTCATGAATACATAGTAATCTTGACATAATAATTTCCAGAATGCATACGAACATCATTAGGTAATGTCAGAGGAATTTATAATTTTTTGGAAGCATCAATTTCGGTCAGTATTGATCCAATTGAATCAGATTAGCACCGATCCGAACACTTGGAATTTTTTAGCGAATTTATGCTTACTTATACCGAACTAAGTCATTTCACTTTTGACTAGTTATCTATTTTTAGCTTCAATTCTAATTTCAATTCTCAATATTGAGGATAAAATCTTTGCCTAGAAATTCTCTTGGGGCCTTTGGTCGGTAAGTAGTTACAACATGATGAGTAGGAGTTGATTAGGATTAAAAAGTTTTTGAAGGAATTTTCCTTCACTTACACCATTTTTGATCAGTTCCTAGGTTGGTTGTTCATTAATCGTTGATTCTAGTTTTAATTAAAATCTAGCTTGTCCATATCGGCAAAGCTATCTACACCTCAGAGATTACGTAGCGCTTTAGTTTGGTATAGAAACTCCTTGAGATGATTTTAGGATGGCGAAAATCTCGAAGGATGACGTTAGAATCTTGGACTGTACTCGATCTGTGGTGAAGCTGAGTTTTGCCTTGGAAGAACTGTCACTTTTCAAGGACTTAGCTAAATTTTAATCATTGTTTTAAATGCTAGCATGATAATTAATCCAAAAATTGGATGTAGTGGATGATTCTATCACATTGCTTTTCTTGTTTATACACTTTTAGTGATCTTGAAAAAGAAGCCTTCGACTTTGCTTCGGACATCGGTTCCATTATTGATTTCTCATTGATAACGGGTAAGTTCCAAGAAAGATAATCTTAATATACAACATGAGTAAGCTATGTACAAAGGATAGTCCGTTCATGGCGCTCGGATAACCAGATCCACTTTGCATAGATAATGTACTACACTTGCCAAGGTTAATGCTCAGAGCCCGACTGGTCGACTTACGTTTACTTCCCTTGAATTTCGGGCATTGGTTATACTAGATTTTATTTAAAGTGAAATATACCTGATAATGTTGAATGCCAAGTTTTGTTATTGAAGATGACTTCCAGGTCATCCCATCTTTAGCATGACGAAGGAACTTCTATTCAACCAGAAGTTGGATCCTCTACAGCTTAGGTTTCGCCTTTTATTCCTGTTGTGTTGGGACGATTGAGTATGGATGAATTATAAGGTACAATTACTCTTGCGAAGTTTTATTTGATGTTCAATTAGTCACAACTTTAATCTTCGAGGACTATTGCTTAATTTCTCGATTTCGAGAATTGCTTTTTCTAGAACTACGAGGTAGCTTGATCTAGCCAGTCTTTGAATGTTCTTGTTTATGCTCAGTCAAGATCATGCTCAATTATGTTCATTCGATAAAGCATTCGTGTATATGCCCCAGTCCGTAGGGCTGATTACTTTGAATACTAAATTAACATATTTTTGGGAGACTAGGTCGTATGAGTAATATGTTCGATTGCCTTAGTTTGATTAACACGATTGCTCCTATCTTCGGGAACTACGGACTGTGTTGCTTGATTCCATGCTCTAATTTTTAACGACGACTCTTTTCTAGCTACAGTTGAATCCCTCCAAGTTAACAACATCACCAAATGTCATTTTAGATGTATGTACTAGAAAAATGCTTCACCGTCATCATTTGCTAAAGTAAATTCTTCCAAGTCCAGTGCTGAGATCCTAATCATGTATTAGTTTTCATCCTCAAAAACTCATGAACGGATGACCCAATTCTATGGACTTTTCCTCCATGTTATAGATCTTTGGATAATGTAAGATTCTAGAAAGTAGGGCTGAAGACTCGATCAAGCTCTTGCTTTGGCTTTCGAAAGTCAAGGCATCGAGAGTCTCATTCTAGGATTTTCTTCTTAGCATCACCAATCATTAGGTGATGGCATACTCCGACAATTTATGACCGACGATCTAGTCAGACCGTAATAGGTCATCTATCCTTCTTATCATCGCCGGACTTTGAGTGATGGTGAATTTCTAAATGTTAAATCCTTCATTTCTCAAATTAGCAATTTGTTGCCAAAATGCTTTATTTTGTAAGACACAACCGTTATCTAACCAAGCTTACATTTATTCGTGTTTGGACTTAGTGATGCTTCTTTCAACTAAGTATTTGTGGTCTATCCCTATTCAAGGGACTAACTATTTCGGGTGCCTATATTTCGGTGCTTTGGGAGATGGAAAGTTATGGGATGAATTATTTAACTGCCCCGGCCTGGATCTCAATCCTATTCTACGATCAAGGAAGTTTGGCGATTTCATTTCCAACCTTTCATGATTATTCTTGCTTGTCCTTAGCCATTCATGGTTTGGTTGGCTGTTGACGTCGTTATGGAAGTTTTATCCATATGTTAACTCCTATCTTCGGGAATTGATAAACTATCTTCTTGGTTTCAAGCAACATTTCCTTGAGGTTGCTTATTTTTTATTTATATCTAAATTCTTTCTAAGTTAAATTCTATAAATTTGATTGTGTACCAGGTTTAATCTCTGGAAACTAGCCCATACGCGGCTTGATCCTCGGGATTTCCCTTGGACACCACCTTATCTTCGGGCCGCGATAGATCCTTGCAATGAAAGGTCGAACCAATTATCCCATGGAAGGTTATATCTTCCTGTCGCTTCCTATCTTTGGGCAATGATAGCTTTTTCGAAGATAACGGTAGTTGGGGACAAACTTCTATTTCCAGAAGCTATTACTTTGATGGTTCACTATGTTGGGTGTTTCTCATTGACTCTCTAAATTTTTTGAAAATTTAGAGAGTTAGAAAATTTTTGAGAAATTTTGGAAATTCTAAACTTGGTTTTGAATTATAATTTGAATAGTTGAATAAGTAAAGTTACTTGGGAACTATGGAAAAGCTTGGAAAGCATAAGAATAATAATGGGTCTTTAATAAAGAATATGTTATGGCAAGTTAATTAAACTATTTGGTTTTGGAAAATAGTAATGGGTATTGTACCATTCTTCCTAACTAGTAATTTCGGAGACGAAATTCTTTTAAGGGGGGAGGAATGTGACGATCCAGAATTTTTAAACATTTGAAATTGGAATATTTAATTGATTTTAACTATTGAAAGTTAATTTCTTTACTTGAATTCAAATATAACTATTTATTTGATAATTAAATTTACTGAATTAAATAATTTGAAATTGAGTAAAATGTTGAATATGGAATTCTAAGCCTGTTAAAATATTATTTGAAGGCTTATAAAATTTATATCGATAGTGCTGAGAATAATAGAAGTTTTAAAATTGAATTTAACAGTGATTTGTTCAGTTTTGAAATTTTATCGTTTAAATTGAATTTAAAAATAGCCTTCCGAGGCACAGTCTCGGAATTCGACGAAATCAGTTCCATTGGATCCATAATATTATATTATTATCGGATTTCAATTTTCGCAGCATTTGGAGTTACCATTTGATCGTACAACCCGTAAATGCATAGAAGAATTAATTAACTTTAATTTTCTTAGTCAAACCTTTTCATGGAAGCCACACTCTTTTAGCTTCTAAGGCAAGCTTCTTTTCCTCTCTCTTCAGATTCATTTTCACTTAAACAAATTGGCTGAAGCCTCATTCTTTAAAAATTGAAACCCTCGGTTAAAAAAGAAAAGGGGCCGAGCTCTTCAAAATCGATTTCGCGTCTTTTATAAAAAAATTATAAATGAAATCGCGAATGGTGTTCGTGAGAGAGAGAGAGAGGGGAAAGCCACCGCGACTCGAAGTCGCAATACGAAAGGTCGCCTCTCAATCGATCGAGAGGGAGAAGCGCGAGCCGCGTAGTTCGAGGAGGGTAGTTAGGGTTTAGTCGCGATGTGGGTTTGGTCGCGCAATCGAAATGGATGGATGCGCAAGCGTAGGCGGTTGGGAAGGGGACATGGGGTTTACGCGCACGAGCGATGAGTGGTGATGATGGCTTTGCGTTGCAGTTAGGGTGGAGAGAGTCGCATTCGAAGTCGAATGCTTTTCGTTCGAGCTGGGCTGTTCGGAGATGGTGATGGAGGTGCACGGAGAGATGGTGGTGGCATGCAGTCTTTTTTGTGGTCAGAGTCGGTCTGGGTGTTCGTTTCTCGAAGGGGTAGTAAGGTATATTTGCCTTGTTATAATTTAATTTAGTTTCAATATACTTATAGGTATTAGAAAAATAATTACATTAGGGTAGGATTTTATTTTGTTATTTATTGAAATAAAAGAAAAATATAATATATATTCATATACATGTAAAACAGAAACATATATCAAATTAGAGGAAAAATATATGTTACAATAAAGTTTAAGCATTTTTGTTTTTAATTTAATGCATATATATAGTTTTGGAAAAAAATAGGAATTTTGAAAAAAAAGAATATGTGTGAAAATTTATATAAATTATTTTATATGAAATCTATTTAAGTTATTTTATAAATATACATTTGATTTCAAAACTAAACCTAAAACAAATGTACATATACGTATTTTAGTTACTAAATTATTTTAAAATAGTTATGAAAGGGAAATTTGTTTAAAACTAAAATATTAGTTGATTAAATTTAAATAAAATTGGCTAGTCGATTATTTCAAATATTAATAAACTGTGTAATTGTTATCCAAGGTCTGAAGTCATGAAAAATCAATTCGGGTTGGATGGATGGCAAAATAAAAATCGAAGGTGAGTTAACCTCACTCGGCTGAATTTTAAGTTAAATTTAAATAGTTAAATTTAAATAAATTGATTGGTTGATTTGATTTGGTGTGTTATGTTATATATAGTAGCATATAACATATGGAATGTTTGTTTTTCCGCATTAAATAGCGGATGATTTTATATTTAAAACCTATATACCGTGATATTCCACATTGAAGTGGAATTGGTATTTTATATTGTGCTAACATCTGTGGATGTAGGGAAAACAGGTTGGAGGGATCCAACTGGATCCCTCAACATTTATTTAAATTATTTAATACCCTATGTTGTGATTATTTGATATTCTATGATGAATTATATTGGAATGTTGAATGCTATGGTTCGATTGGATATAATTGGGTATAATGAATTACCAAAAATATATAAATTGGATTTTGGAAAGAAAATAAAAGAAGTGAATTTGTAAGTAAAATAATTATAGAAATTTGAAGAAATTTAAGAATGAATTGGAAAAGAAATAAAGTGACTTTAAAATTCTAATAAATAAATCCTGAGTATAGGAAGGGAAATTTTGAATAATCAGAAGATTAATGAATTTTAAACTTCAGTATTATTATTTTAAAAGAACATAACATTTATTTAAATTTTAAAATTTTAATTATTGAAAAGAATAAAGAAGAAATTGGGGGAAAAAACTGAATTTTGTTTATTTCAGTTAAAAGATTTAAAATCAAACAGGAAATAATAACATTAATAATAAGTCCATAACTAGTGAATTTTGAAATGAACTGATAAGTAAAGAAATTTATTTCAAAAGGAATAAATTGGGAATCAATTTGGAAAATTGATTTAAGTGATTGAGATTGGAAATTCTCCCTGAATAACCAAGTACGTTTTCAAAGTAAATTTTTAAATATAAGTTAAAAGTTTTAAAGTTGTTTAAAAAAGTATGTTTTGAAAAATTTATTATTTCTAAATATTTAAGTTATAAAGTAAGTATTTTCTTTTAATCTATTATAGCAATAATTATTTAAAGAGTGACTTTATTAAGTAACCTTATTTTCAAATATTCATGTAGTAGGTATTTTTAACGAATTATTGAAGTAGTTTAAAATAAATGTTTTAAAGTATATTTCAAAGTAAAGTGTTTTAAATTATTTTAAAAGTCTAGTTTTGTGCTGGGTGAATTCAGTGGAGATAGAAAATATTTGGGAAAGTTTATTCTGAAAAGAAAGATAGTTTGAAACTGTTTTCAAAGGGTTGAAAATAGAAATATATCTTGTGAAGATATTTTTGAGGTTAATAAATAATTTGGAAAATTATTTATTGTTGAATGGTTGTTTGTGAATATTAATTGATAGTTAAATCACCGACTAACAATATTGGACAAATACGTTGGTCGTTTCGAAGAGACCGGGATCAGGATTTATTTCTCGAAAACCACTTCGATCCGGTTTGTACGTTTCGTGGGAAACGAGTTTGGATTCGAAGATGGAACAGTGAAGTGCAAGGGCTAGTCTCTACTAATCCTGAGGATATTTCCAAAATGGATGTAGTAGGAATAGTGCCTTCGGTTCCGTTCGAACCCGAGATGGACTTGTATGGATGAATGCTTTCGGAACATCGTCAGGTGGACGATGGGCATTCTAAGGGATATGTTCTAAAAAGGTAACGCTTAGCCTCAAGCCTCATCACTCGAGATTATTCAGTAAGGGGTAGTCCCGGTCTTGTGTTGCAGGGGAGCATGCGTACTCCTCGGTACTGTGATCTAGGCCACGTATTGTGACAGGTGGTACCCCAGTGCCTAGTCATTAGTTGGAAATCCATTCTTCCTATAAGTTTTGTATGAGTTTTGTTTGTATTACCCACTCTGTGGCTAGTAGCTATAATTTAATCATGTAACAATTTCGGCTATTTTATAAGTATTTATATATAGACCCTATCATAATATCAGAGGATTTCTATAAAAATTGTTTTAGCTATCGTAAGGTAAAAACCCGACATGTTTATTTGTGGCGTGGTCTTACGAGATTCTTTTGTTTTCAAAGTATTTTTGAAACTTTAATAATCAATTGAGTGTGATTTTCTCACGTTGGTATTCTAGACTGACTCGGGTGTTATTTAACTGTAATGCTCGGGACAGACCGAGTATTATAGGATACAGGATTTGATGCTGTGGAGCTCAGGAGACGAGTTGGATGACGATACGTACTTTTCATACTTGTTTTATATGTATATTCCGCTGTGTTGATTAGCTGTATATCCAGTTGTATGTTATTGATGTTGAGCTGTAATTGATGTACTCTGATGATGTAACAAATAAACAGATATATTTGTTTTGGTGTAAAGATATGTTAATATCTATTATATTTTATTCCGCTGCGATGGTTAGATTCTATTGTTGTTTTCTATTTTCTTCTACTACCTCTTCTTCTTTAACCCAAATGGTTCGTGTTTCTGTATAATTTGAGTTGATTTAGGTAGAATAGTGATGACTCAAGGGGTACAGATTTACGGGTCGTTACACTTTTTATTAGAGCTAACCTTTGGGCTTATTTCATCCTTCGGTCTAGGCCAACAGCCCGGTAGGGCAAGGTACTTGATCATACAACAACCCAACATTAGACACTACCTTTTTAGGCACCCAACTAAATAAGCGGGCTTGAATAAATTATCTCTAATACTGCTATTTTAGGCCGTATAGGCTATTGGGCTCTGATACCATTGAAAGAACTAGGCTGGATCGCAATGGGAGAAAAAAGATAAATTCAAAAAAATATCTATTTTTAGATCTTATTAGGCCAATGAAGTCCAAATTATTTTATATCTAATCTAGATAACTTTAAATAAATCTTTATTTTATTTAATATGATTATATAAAAGTATTGATTTTATTTATATAATAATATATAATATGTATGTGTATCAAATACTATATAGTTCATGTGCAACATATAGAAGTCTACATGGTTTACTGTACCTGTACATATATGTTGATATTTACACCGTAATAGACACATTTATCCCTTTGTACACATATTTCCCGCCCATAATTTTTTTATCATTAATCGACGCCCACACATACACATATATTTATGTATATTTATTTATAAAAGTCATATATATATATATATTATTTTTGTTTATATTAAAATGTTCACCAATTCAAAATTATTCGAATTAATATTTAAAATATCTTAAGTTAGTTTAAATTAAATTAAATAGATCAAAATTTAGGAGAAAAATATCTATTTTAAATTCAAATTTAAACTTCTAATATATAATGTTTACATATATATATATATATATATATTAAATAAACAATTAAATATTTTTATATTTAGTTCTAAAATATTCAGTTATAAACTATTAATTAGTATATATAATTTACATATGTTATAAATTGTTTTTTCCTACTAACATAATTTTATTAAAATTAAATTTTGTATTACACAAATCCATATAGATTTTTTAAAATTATATTTTATTTTTATTATACAAATTCATACAGATTTGTGTGTTAATTTCTTTTACAATATAAATCCACACGTATTTACATTACATTTTTTAAATACATTAATAATTTAAAAGGTTAAAAATATATTTATATATTATTATTATATTTCGATACTAAGTAAATATGTATATGTAAAAAAATTAAATATATATTTATGTATATATATATTTATAAATTAATTCATATATATTATATATGTATTCACTAATTAAAAAATATGTATTATATATTTTAATAAATAGTTTGAAGCATCTTTAAATTTTAATTTATATTCTTTTTTAAACAACTGAAAAGCATATATGTGCGTTAGATATAGACAAGTTTTCTTAATAATCAATTTTAATGTATATATATGTATGAAAAATCAGACAACAACTATATATACAAAATTGTTATAATATATAACATTAAATCAATATAATTTAAACGAACAACGTGTGTATACACACACACACACACACACACACACACACACGACATGGTTATGAAAATATATCCTTATCAAAACGTAGCCAGTGAAGAGCATCTTGAGTGCTGAATGAAGCTCCTTAAGATCCAATCTGGACTCCTCCACAAAATGCAGCTAATTGGAAGAGAATGCCACTACTTGTAATAGATTTAATTTTACTTGAATTTGATTTGGAAATGAAAGGGAAGACTTGAAAATGAAAAGATGACAGGGTATGAGGTTAAATAGGCAACAGAAAAGAGTGAAAGGTGGAGATCTAGATCTTCTTATTTACCTCTTCTCTTTACCAATTCAAAACAAGATTTGTACATACAAAACTCAACCCTTCCCCTATTATGGCTAGCCAAGAATAATGATTATATATCTGGTAGTTTTACTCACACACTTTTGCCAATTCAAAATAACCAAATTTACCGAAAATAGTGAAATTCGTCTTCTCGGTTATATATCTTTACCTAAATTTATCACTTATATTTATTTCGGTAAAATCCAATTTCACTATTTTAAGTGGTACCTGGTAGCAATCATTATTTATACCAATTCTCTTTGTCAAAACTATATTACTTTAGGAATTACTGAATTTGGTTCCGGTCAAAATTCCAATATCGTATACATTCAACTTGTTAAACCCAAAAAGTCCTTAGTTCAATAATAACAATTATTAATAACCGAACTTCTATGGTCAAAGACTTTGAATTTGAGTTGTCTAAAGTTTATTGTGATACTAACATCATTTAACCGAGAATATGAATTATTTATCGAATAATTTTCACTTTAAATGCTTTAACTCAGGACCAACTATAGTCGTTCGATGGATGTCATTCCATGATTTAAATATAGTCAAAATAGAGTGTCCACGTTGAAGTTCAATGGTATTCTCATGTCGAGATAATTATGTAGTATCGTTACTTCGAGATTCTCCATTTGACCGTAGTCATAATAACTAACAGAAAACTCTTGATAGAGTCATTTCATAGTTATCTAATAACTATTAGAATGTAACCCCTTGGTGCCATCAGGAGCCATGAGTAATGCACTGCCCAATATTTGAAGAGTTTTGATACTGTACTCCTAATGGATGTATTGATATTCTGTCTTGAAACATCTTAACTAGGAATATTTAAAATAATATGTTATTTTAATGCGATAAATTTCTCATGATTACAACACATTTTAATTACTATCATATAACATATCATTTAAGGATTTTCTATTTAGAATACTTAAATTAAATAATTAATCTTAGATGAGAAGTATATAATATAAAGAAAAACACCTTTTAATTCGAATGAAGTTTTATTACAGAGTTAATAATTTATAATAAATTACTAAATTACCCCTAGCACATACCCCTAACTCTATCAATCTCGCACTTGCATCTTGGGCCAAGTATGGAATCTCAATCTCATCCCTTCAATCAGTTTTCTTGGAACTAGTTGGGTTAGTCCCTTGTGAATGGATCTTCTATGTTGTTTTAATTATCCACTATGTCAATCAATGCTAATAACCTGTCTTTATCATGTGGAACATTTTAGAGTATGTTCGTCGACTTTTAGTGAGGTCTAGGATCTTCCATGATCTGTATCACGACGTTGTTATTATATAATGGTGACATAGGATTATCAGTACTTAGAATCACCCCTAGCTCAGGTTCATTCATTTGTATTTATACAATGCTTTTATTGCAATGCTTTTCAAGGTGAAGTGGTTAGCATTTTATGTTGAATCAGCCACAACTATTCTTTTGGAACATTTCCAACATTAAGATCCTTAATTATGGTTTGAACATCAATTTAATATTGACATGTATACTCGATACCATATTTGAAATTCGAGTCTGGATACTTTTTCATAAAAAGCTTGTTTTTTCTATAAACAATTCTCTAATAGTTCGTAAATACTCAAGAATAATCTTAATTACCATTTAGCGATCTTAATTTGGATCTGATACTTGTTTTCATGTATTAAATACATAAGCTAAATACAAAATTGTAGACAATATAGCATGCATGATAATTCCTATTGCAATGCATAAGGAACCTATCATATATGTTGCATATTAAAAAATTTAATATGATGTTTGTGCATATCGTTTAAGATGATCCCAACATCCTTTTATATTAATTATAAAAGATGACATATTTAAATCCAATATCAAGTACTAAAAAACCAAAATATAAAGATTGTAATACGGGTACATCATCAACAATCATAAGATTTATTGTTTGCTTGTAGTTTTGTAGTTTTATAAATATTGTAGTACCTTTAATATTCTTTCTTTCAAACACACACTTAATCTACATTTGACCCGATAATCAAACTATATGATATTTTTTTCAAAATTTTGTTCAACGTTGATACTTATCAACCTATACTTTCGAATCAGTTTTTGAATCATATCTAAAAAAGAAAATACTCGATTTTGCTCACACTAACTTCGAGACACTTTGGTTGCTATATGCAATAGTTTTATTCTAAATCATTGTTAATAAATTTTTGTTTCCACATACATGTACAAAATCATAAAATCATATTAGCAATAATTTTGCATGCAAAATCTAAATTATCATAAGCAAGTTGAATAATGAATCTGTTCCACTAATTTCCAAAATTTAAATTACAACGCTATTCTTGTCAACGATGCTTACTATATTCCCAACTGCACCGGTCTTCTTCTTGATGATACATTTGTGGCTAATGAATATTTAGGGTACAACTGTCAAAGTCATATTTTAATAATGTACTTGGAACCTATTCAAGATTTATGCATCGTACCATATGGTAGAGTTAATTCTCTTAATAGCTTATTCACAACCAAGGAATTCTTTACTCCGAATCGATAAGAAATACGTGGTTTCTCTTCAATATGCAAGAATTCTTATTAGTCATTTTAACATGTTCTGTCTGTTTAGGGTTGGAAAATTCATTTCATCCTTTGTAACTGATTTTATCTTTGGATCATATCCAAAAATATTTACTACCAATAATTTCTAGAAGAAATTTCTATGCCATAAACTAATGTTTCTTGAAACAACAATTGTTTCTTACTACAACCGAATAGATACTCATAAATATTTTATCAATTGCTTTATATATGTAAAATTGGTCTAGTTTTAGTTTACGAAACATATGTTCAAAACATAAGTTGGTCGGTTCAAACACTTTTGGGGTGTTCCATACAAAATCCCTCACGTACAATTATTATGTTCAATCTTTCAGCTCGCATAACCTATTAACTCCTTGACCTATGATAATTACGGGCTTCTTTACTTGTATGATGCCATAACTATTCTTTAGATGAAATTAATTTTTATATTGTGTATTACTCTTAGGTACATGACCTTACAGATAGAAGTTAAGTTAACTTCACTCATTATCAAACATACTTTGTTCAATAAAATTTGATTACTTCATATTGATACAACATTATGTATCATAAGGAGGAGTGACTTTTTAGATCAAATCTTATTCGACTCTTTCCAATATACTCACCTATTCGATCAAATCGAATCATTTTTTTGCATGCTATGTTATTTACTTCCATTTTATAATTTATGGGATTACCGTCTCATACTACATGTGTACCAAATACACATGTTCATGCTTGTGATAATTCATTGTTAAATTTAACGAAGTATAAGGAACTATTTTGGTAGCATTAGACTTACAATTGGATACATCTATATGTATTAATCTGAAGAGTTCACCGGCTCTTTTGTCGCTCCCACTGAATGGGTGTATTTTCCTTTAATCATTAGAGGTATAATTCACCAGTACCATATGATTCATAATCATATTACTAAAGAATTATTTCTCAAAACTGTGACTTAGTTTGTAAATATAATTAATTGTAAAATTCTAGATTCTTTTATACTTTCTAATGCATCATTTGTTATAGAAACAAATACCATTATTATCTTTTCTATGAATGTTCTTAATATTCATATTGAAATAAACTATATCTATTTTCAATCAATACTGAATATCGTTACTATTCAATAAATAATATTTAGTATGTCTATGAAAACAATTTTTCATAAATTTATGCAACCACTATAAAGCGTTATATGTTATGCTCCCATACTTTTCCCCATTACTATAATAGCATAGGAAATATGAGCTCCATTCAACCACTTTTCATGTGACTTTATTTCATTCATTAGAACTAGTTTACGGTCTATATTTTTAAACCAAATATTTTTAACTTAAGAGTAATTTTTATAGAAAAAAACTTTCTATGCGAAAATACATTCGAAATAGGAATCGATTTTATCATTTATATTAAGTATCTTCCACTATTTTATACAATCCTTGCTTACAATGTTTCTTCATGAAGCTAAAGTGGTCGTTCACTCTTTTCGTCCCAACTATGCCATAAGTTACGCTCACTCTCATACATTGCTTTCCTTTAAAATGGTCATACCATTCAAAAGGAAACCCTTACTACAAAATCATAACGAACTCTTTTCAAAAGTGCATTTAGTCGTCCTTAACATTTAAGAATATCAAATAAGTTGCACCTTACGTAAACTGTTATAACTGACCTTCAATGATTGAATTTTTAGGCACATCTTGGAGTTATTGGTTTGGTGGTATATATATCATAATAAGAATTTCATTTTAATCAATCGTATTGAATACATTCTCGCATTATGGTTTACTGTCTTATTTCAAATGCACTAATTTAATCTAGGTTTCATACATTACGAATTGTGATTGTTCACCATATAACCTTTATATGTGATCGAATATGAATCAAATATTCATACTCTTGTAACACATTTAGAGTTCGAAACTCATTGAGGACAATACACAGCCTCGGGCAAAAAACATGTAAGTAACCAGGTTACGAATGTATTTAGTAGTTGCATAATTAGGCACTTGCATGGATTTTGAGACGACAACATAAAAAATATCTATTAGTAAGTATAATTTATATTTCTTTGCCAATCTTAACATAGTTTATTTTTATATTTTAGTTGATAAACATTTCATCAATTACACTAAGTGCATAAATTTATCAAAGTAGATTACTTTAATTTATACGTAGTATATGTTCTTATATTATTAGATTGGTTAAATGTTTTCATTTCATTTATTTGATAAGCTCCCATAAGATTTTTATATTTCTCAAAACCTAGAGAGAAATATAGAATTCTTTTGAATTATCCAGTGAGTGTTAGGACTCGCTTGCCTTAGAATTTTAACCTTGAGTTTGCTCGACTACTTATAAGACTTGTAAGCAATGGATAACACTTTATCGATTGTATCATATACAGCTCATAACCAGTGGTCTTTATCCTAATCTCATTTTGACCTTGAGTTTGCCTAATAGATCAAAAGAGACTATTCACTTATAACTACCATTTCGCTATGGCTTAATATAGTACTTTTATATTGAGTTTGCTCAATGAATATATGTAGTTATCTTACCTCGTCTAGTCAATATATTAGTAATACTACACATAACATATCTAGCTTGAGTTGTTGAACAAACAGAGAGCATTCAAGTATTTTATTAATATATAAATGGTAGATGATGACATTTATATTCAAGATTTATAAGCTTTAATATCTTTATTTGAGTGATACTACTTATGGAATAATGTACTTCTTATAAAATGCCCTCGAGATTCAAGTGTCAAACACATCCGAAATCACGATATATGTACTATACAAATGTACTTATTTCTTATTTATATTTTGGGTTTCTTATAGTTCCTAACTATTAATTAAATCATAATTAATTTAATTTTAATTTCATTAATCATATCATATTTAATTAATCTAATTATTTATTTAATTAACACTCTAATTATTAATTTTATTCATTTAAAACAATTTCAAATTGAATATATTTAAATACTGTAACACTTATAGTAATATAAATACATCACTATACATGTATATTATTTAAATTTAACATTTAACTAATTAAATCAATTAAAACAATGTTAATAAAATATAACTAATTTTGAAATTTTATTATTATTTACCTTGATCATTTTAAGATAAATATGCATACATATATAATACGAATATATTAATTTAATTTAAGTAAATAACATTTATTTAGTTATTTATTTATTTAATATAATTTATTATAATAAAATTTTCAAAAATTATTAGTTAATTTTTAAACATTTTTGAAAAATATTTTATAACGTTTACAAAATTTCTTGCATATTTTTAACTTAATCTTTTAAATTGAAAAAATTATAATTACATAACATATTTTCAAAATTATCCTATGGTGAAAATTCAATTTGGGCCTTTATATTAGGAATAAACTCTAGGCTTACTTCATCCTTCGGGCCAAGCCAACAGAAAGGTAGGGCAAAGTATTTGATTATCCAATCCCAACCTCAGACATTACCTTTTTAGACGCCGTACTAAATGAGCAAGCTTTAATAAGTTAGCTATAGTATTACTAATTTAGACCAAATAGGCTTTTAAGCTCTAATACCGCTGAACGAATTGTTGAATATGCGCTTATATGATTTTTGTTTGATGATAATAAACATATATACATTCGTTTAAATGTATTTGATAATATACTATTTTATTTTTCACAGATTAAATAAATTATTTGCTGAATAAAATAAATAACACGGAATTTGAATTCAAACGAATATTTTATTCAAACAAATATTTATTACATCTTTGAATAGTACAATTTCAAGCTCTCGCTATTCACTATACAACTTTGATACAAATTCAATTACATCACTATTTTACATCAACACCTCACTACATATCACTCACACTCGTATTTATCTTCAACTGCATTCCAGTTTGAATCCAGCATCTGAGCAATCTGCAAAAATATTCACTAACGCAGTAAAATTGAAAAAGAAATATTTTTGCAATATAAAATGAAATATGATTTTTGAAAATACGATTTGCCTCAGTTATTTGGGTTGTTCGTCATAATTCACATTTGAATTCAACATACACGAACAATGTGACATGCACAGTGTGTCACTGTACATGCCACATGGCCGTGCACATCGATATACACTTGATAATATTACAGGGACAGGTGAGCACAGGTCAAACCCGAATGAAAAGCCGGGTTCAACTCACGTGCAATATATTCAAAATCACGACACGAGCACAAGGTCAAACCCGAGTGTTGAAACTGGATTCAACACAAGGCAACATGACATGAATGCAACGAAGACCAACAGCAAAATGGACTATAACAATCATGTATGCAGACCAGACCAAACAATACAGCATGTACAAGCCACAATGAAGTTGTACAAGTACAGTCAAGTCAAATGGAACTCAACAAAGCAGCTCAAGTAACAAAACTCAAGTGCAGCAATGAAACAACATAGTATGACATGAAGCAAATGAACACAGTGAAATGCACAAAGACATAGCATCTGCCCCAAGTTAATGTTCACAAATATAACTCACCAACCAGACTATGATGCAAGAAATAACTCAAAGGACAGCAGACATAACAGATCAAAAGCAACTGTTCTTAACTGCAAGTTCAATTCAAATGGATGGAAGCTATAGGTCCAGTTACAACAAGACCAAGTGCAGCATCAGTGAAGACAGCTACTACCACAATGAACCAGTGACAACAAAGGTCACACAAATGAACACACATGGACAACATGTCATGAATGAACTAGCAAAGGCTAGCCATCAACATAACAGCAACACCAACCAGAAAAGGAGCAAACCAAATATGCAGTGCATTCTCAAGTACACAGTGAAATCGCCACAGTCTCAAACTCGAATGACAGACCGAACCAAGATATCAGCAAGCAAGAACAACAGAGTTTCAAAAATCCAATGCTCAACATCATATGAATCCAAATCAACTGTACTGGACAATACAAGGAAATGAAGATTACAGCAATATACAGATGAACAAAATGACCAACTGCAACAATGCAAACAATATAAACAGTGAAGAACATGGACTGCAACATTCAAGTGTATATTGAAAACAAGCTGCATGAATACAACATGAAGTACAACAACACAAAGAGGCAACAAAGACCAAAGTGCATGAACACAGTGAACAACAAAATCTCAAACATATATCAGGTGCACATGGATGTCACAAGCAAAGACCAAGTGCAACTACATGATACAACAAATACAAACTGCTACAACACCAAGTAAAGGAATCAGACAGTACCAAAATATCAGAGTGAACTATGAAGATCAACAAGTAAAGGCCGCACCAGAATGCATCAAAAGCAAACCGAGTACAGGCCATAACATGTCAATACAAGCACATGAGGTAATGAATCACTGAAGTGATGCATCCAGTACCAACCAGAAAAAGAATGGCCAGACACAAGGCATGGGGGGAGTACAACTAAACCAACATGATGACAAAACAGCATATATACATATGTGCAGCTTGAATACGAATACATCAAGTCACGGTAAACAACACTTTGAATGAAAATCAAAGCATGTACAAGTTGTACTATGCATATGGTCATGCTGTTATTCAACACAACAATGCAGCACAATTCAGGTAGCCAAAAATGCAATTCGAAGTAATATAACAGCAAGCTACAAGTTATATGAAATCAAGTGACCAAAGTCAAAGCATCAGAGGGAATCATCGATATCCAAACTACAGATACAAAGTTAAATGTATCAAAGCCGTATTTTTAACAAGTCAACAAAAAAAGGAACAAAAACCGTGGTCATCACGAAATTGATTCAAAAGCCGCGTCAACCAAGGAACGTGAAAGATACGCAATTGACAAAGTCAAATAAATCATCATCGTTCAACAAATATCAGAGGGCCGATAGCATAAAATTGAAGAAATCAGACAAACGAGTTTTTAGGAAATTAACTCCTATATAAACCCTAATCATCACAGGCAATCGATTATGGAGTTCAATCAAGCATAACAGTATAGCATAAACGAAAATCACATACCGAATCGAAGTCGAACTCCATCAACAACAACGAAGCAGCCGAAGTGAGCAACAATCGATCAACAGTACACGCGAATAATCATCGAATCAATCAATATATTATCGGCGCTTCGAAAGCCCTAAATTGGATCGAAGGGACAAGCCCTAATTTAGCTTCAAAGTGGAAACGGCCGGCATCTCCAAATAAACAAAGGAAGATAATAAAAGAGACGGGCTAGAAGATAAAAGGGGCCGGCATTTTTTTAATAAGGGCTTTAAATTTAAAATTAGGGTTATTTCATTTTAATTGTCTTTAATTGTATTTTCCTTTTTTTAAACCGTTTAAATTTCTAGTCGTGTGACTAGGGGACAAGCTACGTAGCGTAGCTTGAGAATTCGCAACTCGGTAGTTGAGTTGTGGCAGGGTTTTGTGCGTAGAGTTAGATTAGTCAACAGCGGGTATAGCGAGTTTACGTGTGTAAGCGAGGGACTATCTAATTTCTAGTAGAAACCTTGGGGGCAGCATGTAGGCAGGGTTTTGCCGAAGCTGGGTAAATTCTGTGTTGTTCTGTTTTATTCTGTTATTTATATTCTGCGATATCTGTGCTGCTATTCTGTGATCTGAATTGAAATTAATTTATAAGCTTCCGCGATTAATTTTTAATAATTTATATCATCACCCTATTCACCCCCCCCTCTAGGGTGAAATCGATCCTACAAGTGGTATCAGAGCTAGGAACAAAAGCCGTTTTTGTTTTAATTTTTTTTTTACAAAAATCAATTTTTTTTTTGTTTTAAAAATTCGTGTTTTAAAAATTGGTTTTTGTTTTAAAATTTTGAATTTTTGAAATGGCCTCTTTTATTAATACTTCTGTTGAGGGTCGCTCCAATATTATTCCTTCTATTTTCGATGGAACAGATTTTTTGAATTGGAAATTGAAAATGGAATTTTATTTAAAATCTGTTAATATTAAACGTTGGGATATTATTGAAAATGGGTGTGATATAACAGATAAGAAAATTATCTCGATTAATGCTATGGCTATGCATTTATTATATTCTCATATTAATCAAGATAATTTTAATTTCATCTCTCATTGTGAAAATGCACAGGAAATCTGGAATACTTTAAATGCAATATATGGTGCAAAAGTCAACAGCAATGAGAAATCCTCCACAACCAACTCAGTTAAAGAAATGTGCTTAACAGGATTTGTAAAAAGTAGTTATGATGAGGATGATGATGATGGAGCAGCTGAGCTGGCGTTAATAATAAAGAAATTCAAAAGATGGAACAACAAATACGGAAATCCAGCTCTAAATCAACAATTGAAAAGCAGAATAATTAAAGCATTGGACAACTCGGAAGAACACGGGATCACTTGCAACAAACCCGGTGATATCAAGCCCAATTATCCCCAATTTCAACTCGACAAAGAAAAGGAATCAAAAAGAAGATGTTTTGCAGCCACGTGGAATAAAAGCGATAGCAGTGAGAGTGAGAAAGCAGATATGTGCCTTCATGGGAATACAACCGATAGTGACGATGACGAGCCAAGCGAGGTATCAAAACTTACTCACTCTGAATTACTTATTTATTTCCATGAAGTAAATGGCTGTTTTGAACGACTTAGGGAAAAATACGCCAAACTTGAATCGCAAAAGGATACTTTGATAGAATGCAATAAACAACTTGACCAATTAGTTAAAACCTATCAAAGTAGGATCCCTAAGTGTGATAAGTGTCCAATATTTGAAAACGAAATTTAAAAATCAGAAATCAATATAAAATCACTTGAAAATGAAATTTTGATTTTAAAAGGAAGTGAAAATACAAGGAGAGAGAATTCTATCAAAAAGTGCACTCAATTGTTAAATGAAAATGAATCTCTCAAAACACAAGTCCAACATATGTCAACGACTCTAGATAAATTTTCCAAAAGTGAAAAATCGTTAAACATGCTATTAGGAAAGCAAACTGTTAATACGGTTAGACAAGGACTTGGATATAGTCATTCTAAAAATGTTAGAAACGAGATTAATCGAGAAAATTTAATGTGCACAATTTTTAGAAAATTTGGACACGATCACAATAGTTGTTGGTATTGACCCAAACATGTGAAAACTATACCGATTTGGGTTCCTAAAGGCACCAATATAAAATCTCTCAAAGTTAAACAAATTTGGGTGCCGAAGGGAACAATTATAAATAGTTTTGGGTCTTCACAAAATTATTTTTCTAAATATTCTGCCACTAACAATCATGGACCTATAAAAACAAATAGGTCACATAAATCCTTTTCCGTGTAGGTGTGGTGGCAGGCTAAGGAACAACAATAGTGTACTCTGGATTTTTGGCTGTTCCAGAAACACAACGGACGACGAAGCAAAGTTCCTTAGCCTAGTATAAAGGTGACATAATCACAATGGACAACAACGAAAAATATCGTAAAGGTCAAACAGGTAATGGTATGTTTTAAACGATATATTAAATGTGATAATCTGCACCGTATTCTGAATTAAAATCAGCCAGTATTGAGATGATGAAAAGATGGTGATTTTGACTTTGACTTATTCAACATAGTTGGCCAATTATATTCTTATGCCAAAGACACTATAAAAATCTCTAGATTCTTTGAATTACTTCATATATATCATTTTGGATTAAAAATAGTGTTTTGTTGGATAATAATACATTTGGTTATAATTCGGCTAACTCTATATTCACGGTTTTCGATTATTTACACGGCTTCATTTCAAATTCAAGAGAATGTTATTTAAAATGCTGTTAAAATTAAGTTTGAAATTTTTGGTGCACACTTCATGTTTTGGTCTATAAAATTCAATTGATGATAATTTTGAGTGAAAGAGAAATTCAGATGCAGATTACACTGGTAATCTAGTTGATAGGAAAATTACTAGTGGAACGTGATTTTTTTTACATTTAGTAACTGCATCGTTTTTCAAAGAAAATATCTGCATATTCTTCATTTCAAATAATTTTCAAATAGCAGAAAATTTTCTTTTAATTCCCCCTCGAGAAAATCATTTTTGACCATATTTTCAGATTAGTCATTTTGAAAAATTAATTTCATAATTATTTTTGAATTTGATTTTAAATGACTATTTTGACTAATCTGACTCCCTAATGTTTATCGAAAAGAAAAATAGTGATTGAAAAAGTGATGAGCGTTGATATTGATTATATATTATAACTCGAGACGGTTTAATTAATAAATTTCTTTAGAAATTTAAACAAGAGTTATAAAACTGTTTGTTGGTAAAAATTCCATGACCATCTCTATATCTATCATATTTCTAACGACCATCACTCATCAAAATTCTATATAGTTTGTCAATATGTGGTACTTTAAACAGGAATCGTTCGTTTTTCATTTTTCACATTTTTTTAAAAAAAAGGTAATAATAATAATAATAAACACCAAAGTATTCACTCTCATTTAAAAGTCCTCACAGTTATGCATGGGTGAATTACTTGGAATTTGTTATGTGCTTCTATGCTCATTTAAAAGTCCTCACGGTTATGCATGTATGGAACGCATATCAAAGGTTGATTTGTAAAATAAACAAGTTGATTCTAATCCCATTTAAAAGTCCTCACGGTTATGCGTGGTTAGAAGATACTTGAATTCATTTTTTTTAAATAAAATTGGAATACTACTAATCTCATTTAAAAGTCCTAACGGTTATGCATGGTTAGTAGATATTCAAATTCCTGATATAAATATACCACAAATAGACACAACTGTATGGTTTTATATGATGACATCATTTCCATCATTCTAAAAGTGGAATATGCGCCTAACAAAATATTTATGATTTTTGTTTGATTTTTTATTGAAATTTAATATTTATATTCAGTTGAGTTTTAATGTTGAATTAATATCGATAACTTTATCTCTATTTTCTCTAACACTGTTATTCTTTTGCTGATAACAAAAGGGGGAGAGAAAAGTTAAGATTTTGTCATATAAAATCAAGCAAAGGTCAAATAATTTTACATTTTGCATCTAGACTCATTTGCATATTTTATTTGTATGCATATATGTAGGGGGAGCTTTGTGTAGAGGAAGCATTTAAATAGGGGGAGCAATTAGAGCATATCAATGATCAAATACATTTAACATATTCAAAATCTTAAATATATGTTTGTTATCATCAAAAGGGGGAGATTGTTGAATATGCGCTTATATGATTTTTGTTTGATGATAATAAACATATATACATTCGTTTAAATGTATTTGATAATATACTATTTTATTTTTCACAGATTAAATAAATATTTGCTGAATAAAATAAATAACACGGAATTTGAATTCAAACGAATATTTTATTCAAACAAATATTTATTACATCTTTGAATAGTACAATTTCAAGCTCTCACTATTCACTATACAACTTTGATACAAATTCAATTACATCACTATTTTACATCAGCACCTCACTACATATCACTCACATCGTATTTATCTTCAACTGCATTCCAGTTTGAATCCAGCATCTGAGCAATCTGCAAAAATATTCACTAACGCAGTAAAATTGAAAAAGAAATATTTTTGCAATATAAAATGAAATATGATTTTTGAAAATACGATTTGCCTCAGTTATTTGGGTTGTTCGTCATAATTCACATTTGAATTCAACATACACGAACAATGTGACATGCACAGTGTGTCACTGTACATGCCACATGGCCGTGCACATCGATATACACTTGATAATATTACAGGGACAGGTGAGCACAGGTCAAACCCGAATGAAAAGCCGGGTTCAACTCACGTGCAATATATTCAAAATCACGACACGAGCACAAGGTCAAACCCGAGTGTTGAAACTGGATTCAACACAAGGCAACATGACATGAATGCAACGAAGACCAACAGCAAAATGGACTATAACAATCATGTATGCAGACCAGACCAAACAATACAGCATGTACAAGCCACAATGAAGTTGTACAAGTACAGTCAAGTCAAATGGAACTCAACAAAGCAGCTCAAGTAACAAAACTCAAGTGCAGCAATGAAACAACATAGTATGACATGAAGCAAATGAACACAGTGAAATGCACAAAGACATAGCATCTGCCCCAAGTTAATGTTCACAAATATAACTCACCAACCAGACTATGATGCAAGAAATAACTCAAAGGACAGCAGACATAACAGATCAAAAGCAACTGTTCTTAACTGCAAGTTCAATTCAAATGGATGGAAGCTATAGGTCCAGTTACAACAAGACCAAGTGCAGCATCAGTGAAGACAGCTACTACCACAATGAACCAGTGACAACAAAGGTCAAACACAAATGAACACACATGGACAACATGTCATGAATGAACTAGCAAAGGCTAGCCATCAACATAACAGCAACACCAACCAGAAAAGGAGCAAACCAAATATGCAGTGCATTCTCAAGTACACAGTGAAATCGCCACAGTCTCAAACTCGAATGACAGACCGAACCAAGATATCAGCAAGCAAGAACAACAGAGTTTCAAAAATCCAATGCTCAACATCATATGAATCCAAATCAACTGTACTGGACAATACAAGGAAATGAAGATTGCAGCAATATACAGATGAACAAAATGACCAACTGCAACAATGCAAACAATATAAACAGTGAAGAACATGGACTGCAACATTCAAGTGTATATTGAAAACAAGCTGCATGAATACAACATGAAGTACAGCAACACAAAGAGGCAACAAAGACCAAAGTGCATGAACACAGTGAACAACAAAATCTCAAACATATATCAGGTGCACATGGATGTCACAAGCAAAGACCAAGTGCAACTACATGATACAGCAAATACAAACTGCTACAACACCAAGTAAAGGAATCAGACAGTACCAAAATATCAGAGTTAACTATGAAGATCAACAAGTAAAGGCCGCACCAGAATGCATCAAAAGCAAACCGAGTACAGGCCATAACATGTCAATACAAGCACATGAGGTAATGAATCACTGAAGTGATGAATCCAGTACCAACCAGAAAAAGAATGGCCAGACACAAGGCATGGGGGCAGTACAACTAAACCAACATGATGACAAAACAACATATATACATATGTGCAGCTTGAATACGAATACACCAAGTCACGGTAAACAACACTTTGAATGAAAATCAAAGCATGTACAAGTTGTACTATGCATATGGTCATGCTGTTATTCAACACAACAATGCAGCACAATTCAGGTAGCCAAAAATGCAATTCGAAGAAATATAACAGCTACAAGTTATATGAAATCAAGTGACCAAAGTCAAAGCATCAGAGGGAATCATCGATATCCAAACTACAGATACAAAGCTAAATGTATCAAAGCCGTATTTTTAACAAGTCAATAGAAAAAGGAACAAAAACCGTGGTCATCACGAAATTGATTCAAAAGCCGCGTCAACCAAGGAACGTGAAAGATACGCAATTGACAAAGTCAAATAAATCATCATCGTTCAACAAATATCAGAGTGCCGATAGCATAAAATTGAAGAAATCAGACAAACGAGTTTTTAGGAAATTAACTCCTATATAAACCCTAATCATCACAGGCAATCGATTATGGAGTTCAATCAAGCATAACAGTATAGCATAAACGAAAATCACATACTGAATCGAAGTCGAACTCCATCAACAACAACGAAGCAGCCGAAGTGAGCAACAATCGATCAACAGTACACGCGAATAATCATCGAATCAATCAATATATTATCGGCGCTTCGAAAGCCCTAAATTGGATCGAAGGGACAAGCCCTAATTTAGCTTCAAAGTGGAAACGACCGGCATCTCCAAATAAACAAAGGAAGATAATAAAAGAGACGGGCTAAAAGATAAAAGGGGCCGGCATTTTTTTAATAAGGGCTTTAAATTTAAAATTAGGGTTATTTCATTTTAATTGTTTTTAATTGTATTTTCCTTTTTTTAAACCGTTTAAATTTCTAGTCGTGTGACTAGGGGACAAGCTACGTGGCGTAGCTTGAGAATTCGCAACTCGGTAGTTGAGTTGTGGCAGGGTTTTGAGCGTAGAGTTAGATTAGTCAATAGCGGGTATAGCGAGTTTACGTGTGTAAGCGAGGGACTATCTAATTTCTAGTAGAAACCTTGGGGGCAGCATGTAGGCAGGGTTTTGCCGAAGCTGGGTAAATTCTGTGTTGTTCTGTTTTATTCTGTTATTTATATTCTGCGATATCTGTGCTGCTATTCTGTGATCTGAATTGAAATTAATTTATAAGCTTCCGCGATTAATTTTTAATAATTTATATCATCACCCTATTCACCCCCCCCTCTACGGTGAAATCGATCCTACACGAATCGTGCTGGGTTACAGCAGGTTAAATGGGTTTCAAAAAAATCTATTTTTAGATCTTACTGGGGCTATGAAGTCTAAATTATTTCAGATCCAATCTAAAGAATTTTAAACAAGATCTTTATTTTATTTTATTTATTTATATAAAAGTACTAATTTATTTTATATAATGTACAATGTGCATGTGTATCAAATACACATATATGTATGGTGTGCAAGTTCAACATATAGTAGGTGTACATGGTTTAATGTGTCTGCATATAAGTGTTAGTATTTGCATCGCAATGGACACATTTGTCTCTTTATATATACATATTTAATGTCCATCATTTAATTAATTGTTTATATACATATGCATATTTACTTATATAATGATTATAATAATTTTTAAAATTATAATTATAGTAATATTTCATTTATTTAAAATATATTGGCTGGTTCAAAAAGGTTTGAATTATGTTAATGTTTTCTAAATGTAAATTCATACGGATTTACATTAAAAAATATTTTTTTGTTTTAAACATACATTAATTATGTAAAAGGTTTGAAATATATTTATATATTATCATTTATGTTTAGGAAACAAATAAATATATATAATTATACACATACACACACATATATATAACTAGAAAACACACACACACAGATACACACACACACACACACATAATAGTAGATTAATTTATATTTCTAATTGAAAATTCATATTTTAAATTTTAGAAGTTATTTAAAAACATTTTAATTTCGAAGATTCTTTTATTGAAAATGGCGGAAATGAATATACGTTATTTATATGTATGTACTTTATAACAATTCAAAAATTAATATATGTGTGCAATATTGGATGGTAATTATATGTATAAATTTGTTATGGTAAACAACATATAAACAACATGAATGAAATGAACAACATATATGAATATGAGATAATTGTGAAAATAAATCATTACCAAAATTACAGCCTGTGATGTGCGCCTTGGATGTCGAAAGAAAGCTACTTTAGATCTAATCCAAACTCCGCTTGAATTTGAAGTAGACTAAAGATGGATATCATTTTTGATTTAAATTTAATTTTACGTGTATTTATTTTGTAAAATTGAAAAGAAATCCCCTTTGAAGCTTGTTGCCAAGACGGGTAGGAGAGGTAGTAAACGTCAAGCCGAAATGAGCGAGAAGGTAAGGTTTAAATAGACACTAGAATTGAGTAAAAAGTGGAGATTCAGATCTCTTTGTTTACTATTGCTTTTAGGCGATTCAAAAACATATTTTGCATTCAAAAATCACCCTACACTTTCCTTATAATCTGCCTTTACAAGGGTCAGATGAGCCAACAAAATTTTCCAAATCCAATCAGTATATAGTTAATTTAAATCCAATTTAAACATTTATCGATATCGTATATCGATATATACATATATAACTTTTACATACGCACTTCATTAAGTACTAATTCAAATATATCACATAATATTTAATAATTAACGTTTCATACATGTTAATTAATTTGATTAGCTTATAATAACTGCAATCCAATTCATTTATGTGATATTTTGATATATTCAACATTGCAATTGTGTGACTCAAAAGTGTAAATTCAGTCAGCGATTAATATCGAATAATTTGAATATTAATGTTCAGAAGTCACCATAACTAGTGGTGTGATAGTTTGGTCGAATTTATCACTTACACATTTTTTAATAAAAATCCAATTTCACCATTTTAAGCAGTACCTGGTAATAACAATTGTTTACACTGATTCTCTTCGTCAAAACTAAATCCAGGACTTATGCAATTTGGTTTTGGTCAAACTGCCAATACATCGTCTATATTCAACTTGTTTAATCCAAATACAAAATCCTTAGTACAATAACAATTTATATTATCAACCGAACTTCTCTAGCCAAAGAGTTGACTACAGTTGACCATGATACCGACTTCATAAAACCGAGGAGACGAATTCCTTATTGAATAAAGTTTCACTTCCAATGCTCTAATTTAGACCCAACTATAGTCGTTCGATAGATGTCATGCCATAATTTAACCATAGTCAAAATGGAGTATCCATATTGAAATTCAACTGTATTCTCAAGTAGAGAGAACTGTGTAGTATCGCCAACTCCTTTTGATGTTAGTTATATTAACCAATATATTGCTCTTGAGTGAGTCATTCCATAGTTTTTCGATAACTACCAACACGTAACCTCTGAGTTCCCCCTAACAACCATTAGTAATGTAGTGTCCAATAATTGGAGAACATCACTTACTCTACACTTAATGGATGTTTGATATTCTATCTTTAAACATCTTGAATAGAAATATCTAAAATAATATGTTATTTGAATGCGATAAATTTCTCATGATTACAACACATTATAGTTACCATAACATATCATTTAAGGATTTTTTTTATTTAATATACTTAAATTAAATAATTAATTAACATATCACAATATGACTATCATATAATAAAAAGAAAAACACCTTTTACATTTCGAATGAGATATTATTACAAAGTTAAAATTTGTAGTAAATTATAGAATTGCCCCTAAGGCATACCCTTAACTCTATCAAAAGACTTAGAAATGGAATTCCGGTTACAATGAAATAAGTCCATGAGTTAATTACTCATTTGCAACCATTTATCAATTGGCTCATAATATTTAACTTGACATACATAACTTTAAATGTATCGATGTTTATACTCAAAATGCTCAAAAATGTTTCCTTGGAAGTAATGAACGTAGTATCGGACCATGATTCCATGATCTCCACAATTGTACTTTTTGAGTCATCAATTAAATTTGATTTTTGATACTTAAATAAATCATCTAAATTCCTTGGTGTTTAATAATATGGGTTGTTACAAGTTATTTATGTGTGCTTGTTTGAAATGACTATTTAAGACATCACCAAGAATCTTCTATAGTTAATTATAAATTCAAATAAAATATCTCATGTGATGATGTGTAATAGATTTTTTTACTTGAGAATACTATTAATCTAAGTGTCTAAACTATACTTTGACTATGGCAAATCACATGACAAGGATCGTCATGTTTAGGCCATAGTTGGATATAAGTTAAACCTCTTGAAGTTAAACATGATTCAAGACAGGATTCATCTTCTTTGAATAGATGGTTAGTATCACTGTAAATGGTGCTTTACTAAACACAAATTCATCGATCAAAAATAAATTGGTTAATTAATAAATGTTATCCAATTAAACCATAGACTTTACTGCTTGAGTTCGCAGTCAACTATGTATATTATAAGATTTTTGATCATTGACCGAGCTCTAGATAACATGGTGATAAAGAAAAAACGTGCATAATATGTCGTTACTAAAGGGTGTGGCTTAATGTTTAAAATTAGGATTTTACCTAGATGATCTATAAGTAACTGAATGTGTGTTCACTATTTTGCTTTAGAAAAGATTATACATGAAACAAACCATATTTTAACGCTTAATAATTTATCGTGATTAATCATTATAATTGAATTGAATGAACTAATGACCTAAAAGAAGAATTATTAAAGGTGAAAATATTAGGATCTTAAACCTATTCTATTATGTTTGAAATGTCGTTTACTAATGAAAAATATATAAAGTTTGTTAAAATTGGATAAGATTGATAAACGAGATGAAAATAGAAGATATGAGAAAAATGGTCATTGGCTAGAATTAACTTTATTAATTTTGAAATGAAATGTATTCTCATTCATCACTCATTCTCTTCTTCTTCCTCATACTCTTCAAATCAAAGCAAGGGTTTTCAACCAATAATCATCGTATCTTCTTCGTCTCTTCACAAAAAATTATAAAATAAATATTTAAATTCAAGCTAAAGGATTCTCTACAAATCCATCGTGAAATTCCCCACACCCCTTAGCATACCCAAAAAGGGTACACCAAAGGATACAGTGCGTTATTGATATAGCTAAAGCATCACAAAGACTAAGATTCACAAGACAAATGAGTAAAAACAGCATAAACATTTAAATCATACTTGTCGTTCAAAACTAAAATTTTATTTCGAAATAAATCATAAAAACATGACATGTCCCAAAAACTCAAAATATCTCGTGTCGCATGAAAAATACATCTTAGTCTTACATAATCATAGTGCAAAAGTAAAAATAGTAATCATAATCCCACTCACAAGTACCAAGCCATCATAAGCCAAATGAAAAGGATGAAAAGTAGAAGAATACATCTGAAACGAGAAAATTCCGGGACTGAATCTCTAAGCAACCTGAATCAACTCAACTCTGCTGGCCTATTGGGGGAAAGGGAAACAGAGGAGTGGGTCAGACAATAAGTCTGATGAGTGAAAGTAATTACTAGCATTTCTAAGCAAGATAAATCTATAGACTAAGCAATAGTTCTAGCATGAAAGGAAAATACAGAAAAGGTAAAACTCGGATAAAATACAGTTTCTGATTCTGTTTGACTGTTTGCTTTGATTGTTTGATTGTTTGCACTTGTCTTAAACTGCTTTGATTAGGCTGAAAACCCTAATCCTATCTCAACTGCTAACTTGATAAGGTTGAAATACTAATTCTACCCATTGATCGGCCTATTCTATCTTTGTTATGCTACCGTGAACTAATCATGTTGGTCACGGCAAAAGACATATCTTTAGTGCTTAGGATGCAATATCGAATTATTTACCCTAATCGATGTTGCATGCTCGATCATAGCGGGTACAGACTAACTGTTGTCCCCTATTTGATCCTTTATTTACCCTAATCAACATAAGCATGCCCAGCCCCACCTAACTGTTGCAAGATCATCAGTCCTAGACTTGAAAGTAAATGATGCCCAGCCTCACCTAACTGTTATAAGAATATCAGTTCTAGAACTGAAAGGGAATGCTGTCAGTACTGATCCTCACAAACAATCTTCTAATTTTGCACCTCTTGCCCAAATCCCTAGATTTGAGCATCTATCTATTGACCACTTATTTACCCTAATCAACATAAGTGTGTCCCAGCCTCACCTACTATTGTGAGACCATCAGTCGTAGATCTAAAAGGAAATGCTGCCGGTATGGACCCAACTTCTATATTTTCTTATCAATTTAATCTAAGTTTTAAAATAAACTTCTTCTGTTATTTCTGTTATATTTTCTTATTAAATTAATCCAAGATCTAAGTTTTTAAATAAGCTTCTTTATTATTTCTTTCTTTCTAGTTATAACCTATGTTATAATTGTTACTCTTCTATTTTCTCTTTTTAGTTATAACCACTTGTTATAATCATGCTTGCAAATATCTTAAATTTGTCTATTTCAGTTCATCTCTATTTTATTTCATTTTTTCTCATTTTACATCTGATTTCTGTAAATTTAGTGTTTTTCTATTTTGATCCATATTAGCGAATTCTTCTCTTTTTAATTTATTTGCATAAAAAGATATTAAGTCTTTATAAAAAGAAACAAACATTTACAAGCTAAATTCCAACTTAAAGTAGATGTAAATAACTGTCAATAACTGTGAATAACTGTAAATAATTGCAAATAACTAAATAAAGTAGCTGAATATAATAAACTAAAAGAACTTTTGAAGTTTACCTAAAAATAGACTCTAAATAAACTTACATAAAAATTGGCTCAAAATTGTAGAAAAACTAAAACTATTAAGAACCTTATTATTTTAAATTACTTAAAAATCTAAAACAATTACATAACACTCACATGTGGTCCTTAGTTCTAATCCTTGGCTTTTATAGATCCACTTCTAGGATGTAGAATATTTTTATTAAAAAGATCTTCTCCTCAGAAAATTTTTCTATTTAGGATTAATCCTCGGGCAATGAACACAATTGGGAGAAAATCTGAATAAGAAAAATAGCTAGGTCTAGAGTCTTATTTATAACGCGACTTAGGGATCTCAGGCTAGCAGATTTGAAGATTAAATCTGGTGCAACCACATTATAGGCTCACTAGGAACCGTCAGATGTAGCTAAGAACGCATGAGATTTGATTGAAAATAAAAAATAAAGTCATCGGCTAGTACCTGGACGTTTTTACATCCAAGCAGAAACGTGGATCGACCTGACACTAATGCAGGTCGACCAATGGATGTATATTTTTTTTCATTTTCTTTTTAATAAAACTCTGATTCTTGTTTCTCTCGTAACTTCTTCGTACTAGCTCGGATTTCATCAATTTATATGTGGAAATTGATTAGAAAATCGCTATGGACCCAACGGTGCAACTTTTGTAGCTCAATTCTGATAACTTCACAAACTTATTTTATTATTAAATTAATTCGTTAATTAATTATTATGTCTTAAATTTTGTGTTGTCACACATCTCCTTGAGGCATACATTTTAGAGAATTTTGGAGCCAAATTTAAGAAATCACAGAAAAACTTCAAAGTAGGTTCATTGAAATTTGGATTGCTTGATATTTGGTGAGTGATACTCTATGATGTATGATCCTTAATTATGCTAGAAATCGTATTGAAAATCAAATGTTGATTAAGGCCTAAGTAATGAACTTGAATTCAGGTTTTAGAGATGAGAATCTTATCTAATGAATGTTTAAAAGTAATTGATTGTGAAATGATTGTTGGTTGGAAACTAATAGAACTATAAGGAGCTATTTCATGACATTTGATTGGCATTGTTGGCTTGAATGTAGAGTTGAAATGGTGAAGAGAGTTGTTGAACTCGAACAGTTGTGAAAATGGTTCAATGCCTCAAAGTCTCTCTTTGAGTACGAAGCTATACTCATCCGAATGTTGACCATCATATAAAAAGGGCATGAATCCATGATGGAAGTGTTAGTATGAAGATTCTTAGTGGCATACAGCCGTACGTCAAAGACGGGGAAGAGAATGGAAAACAAGAAAAATGTGGGGAGGATTTTCAATGAGGTAAATTCCCTATCCAGATTTTAACCACCATGACAGGCATTCAGATGTCTAAACTAAAAATTAAGACATTTGAAATTTAGAGAATTTATCTAACATCATTCAGCTATATTTTAAAAAAAATCAAAAGCTTGGAACTTGGGTTCAGATGTATGAAATTATGCCTAAAAATCTAAGTACCCAATCTAGACGTCCGAATACCTTATCCAAACAACTGAAGTTTTGATTACTGGGCAACTGACTTATGGGTTTTGATGTTTTGACTTTTTTTCATTTTAGGGACATGCGCAATGCTCGTAAGCACTAAACTGACGATAGAGCAAGAAGGTGACCTCGGTAAAAGTATGCTTCATTTAGGAAAATGTGCGGGTGATGTTGGACAAGATGGAGACTAAGACGACGTTTCAAGATGCGATTCAATTCATATGGTGACTTTTACTAAGTCATATGGTGGTTTTAAGATTGGATGTCTAGATTATTCCAATGTACTATTCCATACTATATTTTTATATGAGAAGTTGGTCCATATCCCTTAGCTACCAGTTTGAGATTTGATATCTATAGACCATTTGTTGGACGAGGCATAATTGTTTAAGATGTGCATATTAGGTGACAACGAAATAGAGATAAATGATGTTCAGTCTTGGTAGCAAAGGTGATAGGCCTTAGGCAACTTTGTAGTAAAAGGTGATCAACCTCGAATTACTTATTCTAGATCCTCTTGTTAAACAAATGATAGGTGTTAGGCATGTGTTGTCGATTTAGGTTAAATATGATTGTAGAGGCTGGATGATAGGTTGAAGTATCATATTATTGTTCTTACATTAGCTAAGGTCCACTGGCATAATACGTGATGGCTGAGTCATGATCTATGCCATAATGATTAGTTTACGATAGACTTGTCGCATATAGTGTGGCATTATAGCAGAAACATGCTAGCTTGTTGGACGTAAGTGAAAATGTAGGTTGAGGTATGGTTCCATTATCTCGAGTTTTTCCATTTGGTATGATTCATGTATAGTAATGTACTGATGTTCATGTAGATTAGTGATTTTTTTTCACTATACTTTATGTCTGACCTGCTCTTTATTGTCTCTTTTGTTATATATCCTTTGAATATATTAACATACAGGTGGGGATTTCTATTGGTTGGAGGCAAGCCATAGAGCCAAATATATTTTACTTCCACGGTTAAATATATTTAGTATTTTGGGACACTAACATATATGTTATGTATTAATTTTAAGATACATTATGTGTGGGATTTTATTTACCATTTGCATATTGGATTATGAGACTAAATCTTATGTCTCTTGCTATGATATGCACTTACTATTATACATGTTTATGTTTATATTATAATTTATTACATTGTTCATAAGACTTAGAAGATATGTAGATATGATTATATGCTTTTGGTTATTGTTGTTTTAAATTCTACCCTTAACAAAATGTCATCCATGATACTTACAGAATTTGGTTGTTTGTATGCTGGATTGAAAGTGGTACAAATGGCTATGTTGGGTCTAGGCCAATCTATAAAGTGTGAATTGGATAGAATTCAATTTTTTTTCCATGTTTGGATCATACTGGGCCTACAAAGTCTAATTGATTTTACTAGATTCGATCTAGTATTTTAAATAAAATCTAATTTTGTTTAATTTTTTGATTTGTTTAATTAATGAATTTAATTAATCATAATTTCTATAGCCAATGAGTCTATCATTATATATTCATGCGTGTAAATCGTGCATATGCAACATATCGATTGTGAACATAGTTAATGTATACATATACAGATGTTAGTATTTGCATCTATTGCGTATAAATTGGTCATTTGTATATACACCGATTGTCTCAAATATATGGTTTATAAATCTACATATTTAAATATTTAACTTTTTAATAAAATATTAAAATATCTATAATGATTTTTGACTAAGTCAATAAAGCTTGAATTCAAAATTTTAAATTATATCTGATATAGTACTTGGTAAAACAATTTTAATACAATTCCAGATTTATAAATATCAACTAAAATATTTTTAATTAACTTAAATAAATGCATTTATACACAAATAAATGTTGCAGTAGAAAATAATCTTTTTATTTTTAGTAGTTATTTAAATACATAAATTAATTTATGTTTGCATAAAATATGTATATGTATACGTAGAGAACCCAAATGGGAACGGAAAAGACGTCTGGTGTACAAATGGTTACCTCTCACAAGATTCCCCCAAGACCACCCGATCAACCACCCAGTTATGAAAATTGATCATCAACTACATGGATTAAATCCTAGGTGGAGGTAGTTAAGGAAATAACTTTCCTTGAAGCGAAAGTAAACGATTGCGATTTAGATTTCATCCACCCCTCACAAGAAAATGGAAAAACATGGTTCTTCGTACCAGAGAGCAACAATCAAATAGCGTCAAATAAATGAAGAATTCACTTGTGCTTTATTTATTAGGCAATCATCCAGTTTATAAATAATTTGTTGAATACATTCAGAAAAACAAGAATACTGTAGGTTCGTTTGATGTTTAATATAAACTTAGTGGTTTCATTATGATTACATTTGAAAAGGAGGAAGATAGTATTCATATTATTAAATCAAGGACATATACTTAGTGTGCTGCTATTCACATCTCTGTTTCCTCTTCTGACTACCTTTAAAATTTTAACAGAATTGATTATTTTGTACGCACTTTTGGCCACTACTTCATATCTCTTCACTCATCCATTCACACCCGTACTCCTCAAACTATGTGCTTCTCTAAAATATCAAACCTTAAACCCTAAAAAAATAAGATATTCTTTTCTGCCAAATAGAGGATGTATGATGAAGATAAAAAAAAGAAATTTGTTTTGTCCCTCATGTTGTTTAGTTTTTTTCTATTACTTTTTAGAAACTTTTGTTTAGGGTTTTCTATTGATTTTTAAGGAGATTTATTCCAATCCCCTGACTATTTCAAGCTTGGTGGACATTAAATTTGATGACATCGTAATAGAGAATGACGATGTAAGTTATTGATTTTTAGGGTTTTTTTATCGTACAACATATACGTCTTGTTTTACAAAAGATTATAGTTAATTTTTTTCCGTTTTGTAGATGGAGAATTTGAACAACAATAAAATTGAGAGTGCCCTTATTGTTTCACCTGATAACTATGTTGGTGATGGAAATATAATGCAAGATGATCGATCAAATGACTCAAAAGACATAAAAGTTGATTTGACAAATCATTTTACAACCGATGAAGCATTCATTTATTAAATAATTTACAATTGCTAATGTGGTTATATAAATGAGGTATGTTAATTTTTGTTGTTAAACTATGTGATTTCAGGTATTTGATTCGTTGAACACATTAATCTGATGGTGCAAAACAACGGGAAAAAAGTTGAATATCATTGTCATAATTATAAAGTCCGATAAATTAGGACCTAGAAGAAAACCAAGGTTGTTGTTGGAGTGGGAAAGGGATAGAGTTTATCGTACTCATCAGCCAAAGTCGGTAAAAAAAGAAAAACACTATAAAATGATCCAAACCTAGCGCTACTAGGAAATGCAATTGTCCATTTTGATTGAAGGGCGTGTATCTAGATGAAAATTAATGGAAAATATCTGTAATCAATGGAGTGTATAATCACGAACTTCATCATTCTTTAGAAGGCGATCCGTACACGGCACTGTTGATTGACATGGAGGGAAAAAAATCTTAAAAGACATGAGTATTGCAAGCATTCCTCCAAGAGAGGTATTAGTAACCATTAAGAAGTCCTTTCCAGTAAATTCCTCAACTTTGAAGACTATCTATAATGCTAAATATAAAATGCAACGTCAATGATAGAGTGTAGATCTGTGAGGCAGCATTTAATGAATGTTTACAGAGAAGCATTATGCGTATTTTGACTGGGATGATGTGGAAATCAATCATTTGATAGATATAATGTGGTCTCATCCGAAATCGTCCGTATTGTGTAAGTGTTTTCCATCAATCCTTTTGCTTGATTGTACATATAAAACAAACTGGTATAATATGCTTTTGTTTAAAGTGGTTTGTATGACGGCCAAACATTTAGTATTACTCATGCATTTCTAGTACATGAGAGGGAGGAAATTACGATGGGTGCTAATGAAGAAAAAACATTTCTGTTTACCCGATAAAGAACACGAGGTAATAGTTACCGATGGAGAATGGGCATCGATAAATGGAATCAAGAAAAAATTTCCATAGACAAAGTAGATGGTGTGTTTATGGCACATGGAAAATAATGCCATTACGACTTGCAAGCCGAAGGTTAAAAAAATGTAGCTTTCGATATGTTTTGCAAAGTTGGAAGATGGTTCATGCACTGACCAAAGATGAATTTTGGATATATTGCAATGATTTTAAAAAAGATTGGGTAGATTATCCCAAAAGCTTCAAGTACATTCGTAATCAATGTTTAGAATACAAAGAGTATTTTGCTTTCTAATGGACAAATAAAATTAAACACCGTAATAATAGAATAATAACTCGAGCTGTATCTTTCCATGCTCAATTGAAAAAACATCTTGGTATGCCTAGAGCAATATTTGTCATATTATAGTTGAAAATGGATAATATGTTGTGTCTACAACATGCAGAAATGAAAGCCGCCTTTGAAAGAAGCTTAGGATCCGTACGGATTGCATACCAAGTTCCGTTGTTAAAACAACTATGAGGTAAAACATCCTTTTTTGCATTGGATCTGATTGTGAAAGAAATGAGAAAATTAGTTGTGTTGCTTTGGATGCATCCGCTTGTGGCATTTGAATGGACTTGTGTATGGTTTTCCATATGCACATGAGATATACCAATATTACAATGATGGTCTTCCAATCCCAATCGAACTCGTAGATAAACGTTGGAGACAATTAAATAATATTCCACAAGTTGAAGAGTCGCTCGAGTTTATCCATACAACTGAGTTTGCTTACATTAAAAAATTATTTAATTCGAGCACTATTGAGGAGAGGCAAGTTTTACTATTGAAGCTAAGACAAATTGGATTACCAGCCACAACATCTACTTTAGAACCTAAAATAGAGAAACACAAAGGGAGACCAATCGATAGTAAGAGCAAATCAATTAGCAAATAAGGCAAATGTGAAAAATCTAAAAAAGGGGATCCCTCCGCTTTTGAGAATGCAAAAACTGCCAATGAAATTCTTTCTCAAGCTAGCGTGAACAAGAAACTACCACCCAAACGGAAAAAAACCCGATGTGAAGTTTGATAAATGTGATGTAAATACAAAAAATTCAGATTTTAAGTATTTAGCTTACCTGCAGGCTTTTCTACACCAATATATTGCTAACATTGAAGATGTTATGGGAGATGGCAATTGGTCGTTGCGTAGCTGAACAAGTTGATGAATTAAATTTCGATTGGAGAGAAGCAAGAAAGTCGATATTAGCCGAATTGATGAAAAATTAGGATTTATATGTTAAACATTTCGACATAACAAACTGAGAAGAATAAAAATAGCTACCAATTGCAACACTGGTTCTTGTTTTAAAGCTAATTGGATGATAATGCCAGAAACAGATATTTGGTTGCAAATGCATTCAATCGAGTTGTGTTTTATATATCCAATCGTCAAAGTTTGACATTTTTTCCACATGAAAGAGACCTAGGTCTTGGACACAAGCAACGATCTATTATTTTTGCAAATAACCACTTTATCAAATTGACGCTTAGGAAAATGCACCCATCCCATCGGTCGCTAGCTTTTGGTATAGATTGGCAACTAAAGAAGCTAAAATATGGAGCGAACAATACGTTGATCGAAAAAAAGAGTTTGTTAAACCATGCCCACCGGATATAGCCACTAAGGATGATCACTTTGACCTTAAATTTTGTCCAGTGAGATAAGTTCAATGGTCACAAAGGATATGGCCACAAAGGATGCTTTGGGTAAAAACACTAATGTAATAAAATGTAAATTTGAAAATTTTTTCATGCGAATCAAGTTGAATGCTAATGAATTCTATATTTGGTGTTGATTTATATGATTGATGTGGTTGAAATTTTGTGTAACGAATGATTCAAGTTTATTGTAATTCAAGTTTAAGTAATATTTGTGTACAATTATGTCAGCAGTACCATTCACATGTTTCTAGAAAATAAAATTATATATACAAGTTGATATACAAGTTTAATATAAAAGTTTAAGTAATATTTGTGTATCTATACAATGAAAACAAATATACAAGTTAATATACCATGTATTCAAGTTGATGTACAAGTTTAAGTAATATCTGTGTATCTAGACAATGATAATAGATATACAAGTTGATATACAAGTTAATATACAAGATAGTAGCCATGGATTCAAGTTTACTGCTGTTTCAAGGTTTAAACGATGTATAACAGCCAAGTAATTTAAGGTTTAAACGGTGTAACACCACAAAATCAAAAATTCTGCTATACCAACTCTAGACAGGTCGGCGTAACACCATCGATATCATAATGCATGTAACGACTAATGATCGCCATACGGTGATTCAAGTAAACGACCAGAGAAATCATTTTCTGATTTATAAACTACAAAAGAAGTTCGACCATCTGTAATTGAACATATAGGAGAACAAATGGTTGTTATAGACCGTACAGTCATGAATGCCACCGACCAGAGAAATCATTTTCTTATTTATAAAATACAACAGCAGTTCGGCCATCTATAACCGAAGAAATAGGAAAACAAACGGTTGTTATAGGTCGTATGGTTATGCACACCACCGACCAGAGAAATCATTTTCTGATTTATAAAATACAACAGAAGTTCGGCCATCTATAATCAAAAAAATAGGAAAACAAATGGTTATTATAGACCGTACAGTTATGAATGACACCAACCAGAGAACAGAAATAAAAGTGTTACTATGACAGTTCGGCTATATCGTATCGAAAATTTCTTAAAGTTAACGGTTTTTGTTGGCCGAACAGTGGTATAGAAGATCAAAATTAAAATGGAGTAATATCTTCGGTTGGCGGTAACCAAACATTTAATAGGATGGACGGCTGTTGTTGGCTGAATAGTGGTACAGATGCATATTATTCAATTAGAAGAATATCATTCAATTCGAAGCATTCAGTTAGAAGCATATCATTCAGGTAGAAGCATTTCATTCGATTAATACCAAATAAACACTAAACTAAACTGAACATCAAACCCATCATTCACTTAGTATAGCATTGTTTCCAAGTCAAAATATTCCACATACAAAATAACCATTGTTTCTAAACAACCAAATACAAAATAACTATTGTTTCCAGCCACATACTAAATAACCATTATTTTCAAACAACTAACATACAAAATAACGCCACCTAAACTTTAGGACCGTTCTTTCCTTTTGCATATTTCTCCCGTTTATTGGGTTCGTTCAATGCTTCCTCCGACAAGTCAATTCCTTCACGTTCTACAGTAAGACACTAATTGACTGTTCTTGAGCAAGTTACTTTGATGTTTTTCTTTAGTTTTTCTATAGCTTTCCCAACAACAATTTTCTGCATTAAATTTAAAAAAACATAAAATTCAAGTAAACAAAAAAGAGTAAAGATCATATGTACTTACCAACTTACCATTATTGTCAGCTTTCCTTAAGTATCTTCTCCTCACGTTCGAGTGTTGAAGAATGGGATGCGACACACTCAATATCATGGCATGTACTTAGCCGTACAATTTCAAGGATCAACTACCTGAGTAGATTGTGATTTTAAAGAAAGTACATGATCTTGCCAATTTTCTGAACACCAAAATCCATTGTCAAATACAATTTTATATTGATTAGCAATTCGATCTCTATGACATTTCTAGGAACTACTGGATTTGTGGGGATACGCTAAGCAATACTAAATTGACGTAGCACTCTATTAGGATAGTATGGTTCCGCAATATCAGAACACAAAACAACGCCGTTATAAAATGTGACTTCAGGCAAGAGGTAATGAGACCTCATATTATGGTATGGATCCCAACATACCTAAAAATAAACATGTCATTTACATTTGTATGATTTGCAAAGCAAAGTAAACATTAATTATTTAACTTACATCTTGTGGAGATAAATCATTTAACTATTCTCGAAGTCGTATTATGGCCTAAGTCATATCTCCAGATTGTTTCATTGATTGTCATCTACACATCATTGGCATCGTGTCATCGTAAACTTTGCTAGGAACAACATTAGGAAGCATAGGAAAATGATCGTAAATCCAAGCCTATAGAAATACTAATTAGTACTTATTTTACTAATGGGTATATTTGTTGAATAAAAATAGAAACGACTTACCGTCAACAATGTCAAGTAACCAGCCATTTGTTTTACATCCCGTCTTGAAGCCAACCCCAATTGATGATACAAAAAGGCTAATGCTCCCATGGCCCAAGCTTGTTCATTCAAATGATTTACATTCTCCAAACATCTCAAATACTGCACCGAAACCTTCGTGCCCGACTTATCACAGAATAAAGTGCAACCTAATAAATATAGCACATACGCACGGGCAACGACTACGTAATCATCTTCATTTGCATCTTCTTTATTTGCCTTTTCTTAAAATGTTTCTAGTAGGAAGTTGAACTTGACTGAATTAGAATCACTGAGTTGTTTCTTCGCTATAGCCCCGTCAACACCAAGATAATCAACTAAAAGTTGATTCGGAATATGATCATCCTCTTTCACATAAATACAACTACCGATGATGGGTATTTTTAGAATTTAGACGACATCATCCAATGTTATTGTCATTTCTCCGAAAGGCAAATGAAAAGAATTTGTCTCAGGATACCATCTCTCAATGAAAGATGAAATAGTTATGTAGTCGAAGTTCTTATATGAGAATTGTGCCAAAGCGTACAAACCTGAATTTTTTATTTTTTGAGCAACTATAGTTGGCATATCATCAATACTCCATTCTTTCAACTTTGTTGTATGTGAAATGCATTTTAGCAGGCCTCGCTCCCATAGAAATACAAAAACATAATTTTTCGTACAATTTGAGATTTTAATTTGATAAATTACACAAAATAATGCCCAACTAACCTCGCGGTTATTCCAAATAGCAAATGCAATGTGCGATTCGAAACTTTTTAACACAGATGTATTAACCGGCATAGAATTGGTAGCTTTGCAAGAATAAGGCACGCTCAAAGGAGGAATATTGATTTGCAATTTTGCTTCTTCATTACATGCATCATCATCATTTGATTCCTCATCCGGACCACTTCCAGATCCTCCTTCACTAGACCATCCTTCAAACCACTAGAACCATCCCCCAAACCATGTTGAGTAGACTCGACCCCCAAACCATCATCTTTTATATTTTCTTCTTCATTCCCACCTTCTACTACAACAACCATCTACGTTTTCTTCTCTAGTTCTGCTGCCCTTAACCGTCTTAACGAAACAGTCATAGCCTCTCGATTTTTTCCTATAAACAACGCAATAAATGTTAAAAATATTCATAATTTCATGTGCCAATAGCAATAAATTCCTAATAATTGTACAAATATATTTACTTATATAAAATCAAAATAATAAAAATTCAAGACAACAAAATTACTTATAAATCAGTTACTTATAATTGTGACATCAATGATTTCATATATGTTCATTCATAACTGACAAGCAATGACTTTATGTACAAATTTACTTAAATTCAAACCATGTATACCATCTTTAAGCAACTCGTTTTTTATTTTGCTGTTATAGGAGTTCGTCTATACGGAACTGAGTGATCAAGGGAATGAACGGCAGTTGTTGGTCGTATGGTGATGAATTCAGCCGAAAAGAAAGTAACATACATTATTAGCTTTGTTTATTTCCCAAACGGTGGTTAGACACCGATTGGTTATAGGTTGCGACGGTCAAAAATTCCTGTGTGGTATAAACATGTACAAAATGGACTACTATATTCGGTTGGTGGTAACCGAACGTCTAAAGGATTAGATGGCTGTTGATGTCCAAATGGGTATAACGGAAGTAACTTGCGAATACTTAGGCTGAAGCATGGCGTATCGATGTAACACTATCGAAATGTAACACAATCGAAAAAAATTCGGATTCGTGAGGTCGAACTTACTCGATTGCACTGTAGATGTCGAAAACTGGCTTCCGTGCGAAGTACACATTTCTTCATCGATACGGTGGAGCTTTGAAGGATCTAGAGGAGAGAGCAAAGAGGGCTTAACCAGATGAAGGCAAAGTGCAGATTTGAAGGAGCTAAAGGCGAAGTGTGGATTTGAACGAGAAGGAGGAGAGCGTGGAGATTTGAACGAGATGAAGGCGAAGAGGGCTTGGGTGCATGTTTATCAATTAAACAGAAATATCAGGTGTTAAGAAGAAGATATGTTGATAGATTGAGGTGACCTTTAGTGTAGGTGGCCATAAGGAGCAACAGGGTTCCAATAGCAATGCACTATACTTATAATTCGAAAATAACTATTTGTAGTGAAATTTTATTTTATTTAATTTGAGCGGAAGCGGTTATTTGTTCAGGATCTAGTATTTCCTATTTAGATACCAATGACACTTAAAAAGAATTATGCAGTCTCACAGAAAAATAACAGAAATAGAAGACAGAAGATTTAACGTGGTTCGGATATGAATATCCTACGTCCACGGAGACCCAACAACTTTTTATTTCACTAAAGAAAAGAGTACAAAAGAGAGAGGAAAGAATAATGGTGGATGCTTCGCTTGCTTGTTCATATGAAGATAAAGTTCCTTCATTTATATAGACTTGATAATGAAGGGTTACTTGGAGATTAAGCAAATCAATTTCCTGATTACGCAGATATCTTTCCAATTTGCGTGATTTGATTTTAGTATAAATAGATGGCGTAATCTTCGTTTCCATATCTTTCCTTTATTCTCCATGCCTAATAATTTATTTCTTCATATAGCAGACTAATTAATTGATTTGCTAATTAATTAGTTTCCTTTAAAATATCCTTCCATATATCAGCTAAATTAATTGATTTGATTGAATCAGTTAATCAATTTCTTTCCCTTTAAACGAATATTTGAATCATCCAAATTCAACACTCCACCTTGATTCAAATATATAACAATCTCTCTTCGTCACCTTATCATCAAGTAATCAACATATAAGTTGTTGGGTCTAGCGCCCCATGGCGCTCAAGTAACATGTATCAAACTGATCAAGTTTGATCAATGCTCAAACTTGTCCTTAGGAAGTGACTTTGTCATCATATCTGAAGGATTATCCAAAGTACTCGCCTTCAACAATTTGATCTTTCTTCTTTCTTCCTCAAGCATAAGAAAGAAACCTCTAACATCAATGTGCTTCGTCCGTGAACTATAAGCTTGATTTTCTGCAAGATGAATCGCACTCTGACTGTCTGAAAATAGCTCTACTGTCCGCTGCACCATTGAAAGATCATCCAACAACTGAAGTATAATCCTTCTTTTGTTGCTTCCACAATCGATATCAACTCTGCTTCGGTAGTCGATAAAGCTACGATAGATTGCAGCTTTGATCTCCATGAAATCGAGCCTATGCCAAGTGTAAAAACATAGCCCGACACTGACTTCCTAGCATCTCTATCCCCAGCATAATCAGAATCACAGTATCCTCTAAGAAAGATGTCACCATCCACTCCACCATATAATAAGCCCACCGAAGAAGTGCCTCGAAGATATCTAAGAATCCATTTCACAGCTTGCCAATGCTCTTTGCCTGGGTTAGACATATATCGACTCACAACACCTACTGCATGGGCCAAATCTGGTCTTGTGCACACCATCGCATACATAAGACTACCAACAGCACTAGAATAAGGTATATCAGCCATATACCTCTTGTCTTCTTCCGATGAGAGAGATAAGTCTTTTGATAACTTAAAATGAGAGCCTAATGGAGTGCCAACCGGTTTAGCTTTCCCCATTCCAAATCGAGCGAGGACTTTCTCGATGTACTACGCTTGAGTGAGCCTTAACTCTCTCCGCTTTCTATCCCTGCTTATCTCCATACCCAATATTCTTTGTGCCTTTCCTAAATCCTTCATATCAAACTCTCTACTGAGCTCCGCTTTCAACTCCTTAATTCTGACCATACTCCGAGATGCAATCAGCATATCATCAACATATAACAACAAATAAATCATATCACCATCACATCTTCTGAAATAAACACACTGGTCTTTGAAACTTCTGGAGTATCCCTGTGAAAGCATAAACTTATCAAACCTCTTGTACCATGGTCTAGGAGACTGCTTCAGTCCATATAGAGATTTGTTGAGTTTGCAAACATAATCTGGCCTGCTACTGTCAATGAACCCTTCCGGCTGCTTTAAATAAATCTCCTCATCCAGATCACCATGCAAGAATGCAGTTTTTAAATCTAGTTGCTCTAATTCCATATCATAATGAGCAACCAATGCCAAAAGAATACGAATAGAAGTATGCCTAACCACTGGAGCAAAGATATCATGATACTCTACCCCTTTCTTCTGAACATACCCCTTTGCGACTAACCTTGCCTTGTATCTGAGATTACCATTTTCGCCGTCTTTCACTCTATAGATCTACTTGCATCCAATAGCTCTCTTGTCGGTGGGAAGAGGCACCAAATCCCAACTATGATTTCTCTGTAATGATTCAATCTCCTCCTCCATAGCAACTAACCAACTGGAACTATTAACTGATGCGATAGCTTCTCTATAATCACAGGGCTCATCATGGACAACATTCAAAGCATATGTTTCCATATCATCGAAGTTAATATCTTCGATGCTCAATCCAACAAACTCATCAAGCCACTTAGGCTTTCTTCTTTGTCTGACAGGCCTAGGTTCCGAATGAGCTCCACCTTGAGTTTGATCCTCTGTACCAACATCGATATTATCCTCATCAACCACGGTGTCATCGGAAACACCATTTGAACGTCTATGGAAAGAATCAACAGATGACTTGCTTTGTGTCTGGTATTCTTCACATGTCCTCTCATTGTCATCCGATGAGGAAGGCTCCACCTTCAATATAGCCTTCTCATCAAAAGTCACATGCCTGCTCATAACAATCTTCTTGCTAATAGGACACCACAACCTATATCCCTTCACTCCTCTCCTATAACCTAGAAAAATACACTTGCGGGCTCTAGGTTCCAGCTTCCCTTTGCTCTCATGCACATAAGCTGGGCAACCAAACACTCTGAGAAATGAATAGCTAACAAGCTCTCCTTTCCATACTTCTTCAGGGATCTTCATATCTATGGAAGTGGAAGGTGTGTGGTTGATGAGGAAAGCCGCCATAGATAAAGCTTCAGCCCAAAATCTCTTCTTCAATTTAGCAGTCAGTCTAAGGCATCTTGTCCTCTCCAATAATGTCTGATTCATCCTTTCTGCAACTCCATTAGACTGGGGGTCTCCTGGTGTGGTGTAATGCCTCTTAATGCCTTCAGACTCACAATAATTGATGAATTCCTGTGATGCAAATTCACCACCATTATCTGAACGGAGAACTTTCAATTTCTTCCCTGACTGCTTCTCAACCATAGATTTCCACTTCCGAAACTTAGCAAAGATTTCACTCTTTGACTGAAGAAAGTATACCCATACTTTACGAGAGAAATCATCTATAAATGAAACAAAATATCTGGCTCCACCTAAAGACGGACAAGGGGAGGGACCCCAGACATCTGTATGAACATACTCCAAGACAGCTTTTGCTTTATGCTCTCCTGTACCAAAAGAAATCTTCGTCTATTTACCAAGAACACTCCCTTCACAAAAACCAAGTTTTGAATGATGAACTCCATCAATCAATCCTCGTTTTCTCAACTCATCCATGTTGCGCTCACCGATATGACCCATCCGTAAGTGCCATAATCTGGAAGAATCCGAATCAACAGATGTAACAGAAGCTGATTCACCAATTACTGTAGTGCCCTTTAATAGATAAAGATTTCCTGCCCTCACACCTCTCATAACAATCATGGAACCCTTCGATATCTTCATTTTCTCTCCTTCCACTATAATCTTCAAGCCAAGTCTACTTAACGCCCCAACAGAAATCAAGCTCCTCCTCAAATCAGGTACATGTCTAACATCGGTGATCGTACGAATAACACCATCAAACATCCTAATCATCACGCTACCAACACCCACCATACGGCAAGTAGCATCATTACCCATCAGAACTTCTCCTCCATCAATTTCACGGTAAGTGGAAAAGCAGTTCCTATCAGATGTCATATGATAGGATGCGCCAGAATCAATCAGCCATAAGTTGCTCTTCCTATAAGAGCCAGAAGCTGTAAATACATCGGTGTCACTTTCTGTATCTGATTTCTCTGGAAGCTGAGGCTTGCTTTGGATCTTCTCTTCTACCTTCAAGCTTGGGACATTGTGCTATGAAGTGCCCTGGTTTCTTACAATAATGACAAGTCAAATTCTTAGGCCCCCTAGACTGAGACCGTGAATAACTCCGTCCTCCATCTTTCTTCGACCTGCTTTGGCCTCTACCTCTCTGAACTGATAAGCCTTCGGTATCACTATCCAAACTAGTGTTCGCCAATCTACCTCTTAATACTTCATTATGAAGACCAGCCTTTACATCAGACAGGCTAATTTTACTACGGCCATAAATCATGTAATTAACAAAAGCAGTATAATCTTTAGGCAAGGAACATAAGAGGATCACAGCTTGAGCCTCATCAGTAATATCAACTTCCGCTACCTTCAGGTTCATAATCAAAGTCGTCAAAGCATCTACATGCTCCATGAGATTAGCTCCAGGCTTCATCTTGAACGAATAAAGTTGTTGCTGAAGAATAATCCGATTAGTGAGAGACTTGTCTTGATATGCATCTGATAATGCATCCCATAGTTCTTTCGCCGTCTTCTTTTGAGAGAATTCTCTAAGAACTTCATCTGAAAGGCTCAACTGAATTGTTGTAAGAGCTTCATCTTCCATCTCTTCCAAATCAGCTGCATCAATACCTTTCGATTTCTCAGGCGCAGAAACAACCTTGTAAGTCTTCTCCTTCTTCAATACTGCCTCCATCTTCATCTTTCAAGTACCAAAATCTCCTTTTCCGTCAAAACGTGTTACTCCATAATTGACACCAGATCTGCCAATAGACTTACTAGAAGTAGCTATTAATATCCAAACAGGATCAATAACACTAGCTCTGATACCAAACTATAGTGAAATTTTATTTTATTTAATTTGAGCGGAAGCGGTTATTTGTTCAGGATCTAGTATTGCCTATTTAGATACCAATGACACTTAAAAAGAATTATGCAGTATCACAGAAAAATAACAGAAATAGAAGACAGAAGATTTAACGTGGTTCGGATATGAATATCCTACGTCCACGGGGAACCAACAACTTTTTATTTCACTAAAGAAAAGAGTACAAAAGAGAGAGGAAAGAATAATGGTGGATGCTTCACTTGCTTGTTCATATGAAGATAAAGTTCCTTCATTTATATAGACTTGATAATGAAGGGTTGCTTGGAGATTAAGCAAATCAATTTCCTGATTACGCAGATATCTTTCCAATTTGCGTGATTTGATTTTAGTATAAATAGATGGCGTAATCTTCGTTTCCATATCTTTCCTTTATTCTCCATGCCTAATAATTTATTTCTTCATATAGCAGACTAATTAATTGATTTGCTAATTAATTAGTTTCCTTTAAAATATCCTTCCATATATCAGCTAAATTAATTGATTTGATTGAATCAATTAATCAATTTCTTTCCCTTTTAACGAATATTTGGATCATCCAAATTCAACACTATTATCAAGCAATGGGTGCCAGGGTTGAAATTCACTAGGGACTACTTTTCTATGGTCCCTATTTTGATCAAATTACTAGATTTAAACTTAGAGTTATGGAATAGAGATGCCATAAGTAGAATTGCATCTACCCTTGGCAAGCCTATCCAAATGGATGCAAATACAACAAAAGAAACCCACTGGAACTATGCTATAATTTTGCTAAAAGTTGATGTTGATTTCTTATGTCTCCACTCTGTAAGTGATCTGAATTTCAATTGTGAGGAACTTAAATTGAAGTGTCATATGAGTGCAAAACCTGTTCCCTGTGAAAATTACAAAGTGTTTGGTCGTAACACCATAAATTACTCTATTGCTACTTGTAAATCCTAGCAAAGGAAAAAACATCCAATAGATAAGACAGAGATAGATGCATGTTGTACACAACATGCATATATGTACTTCACTGCTATACACAGAGATAAGCAAGACGGTGAATTGGAGACACAGCATACACAAATGCCAACTGAAGATACAAAGGGTAAAGGAAATCATACTACAAGTATCACACAACATATATATGGGGACTCCACTGCTACACATACAGAGAAGCAGGAAAGCAAAATAAAAGTATAATAGCCAGGTATGCATATTAAAAATATGGCCCAGACTATAACTGGAAAGGATAAAGCCAGATTATCAGAAGAAAATGATCACAAAAACATGCCTAACCTTCAGTAGAGAACTTTTATCAAAAGGGGGAAAGGACCTGCAATGCAACATAGTACAGTTCCGCTACATAATCCTTTTGGTCGCTTGCACACTGATAACACTTCATCTACCGCTGTTTCATTGCCAGATTCAAAGCCGATGTACTCTCCATTGGGAGCTGCACATGAAATCTTTTAATAAGACAGGGTTATAGTTGATGATATAAACGGAAGTTCTAGTTCAGAAGATTTATGTGAAGCAGATGAATATTTTGGCGAATCCTATCAACAATTTATAGAAGATGTTGCTGCATAAGTAGAAGTAGTTGCCAAATCATCGAACAGTATGGATTTCTCAACTATGATTAGTGATAACCCTACATGTGCTCAGAAACAAAGTAACAACACTTCAAAATCAACCTCATCTCCAACTAAAAGAGGAACAAGTTGCTCAACGAACATATGTAAAATTTATGGGTGGCATTATAAGGAGCATGAATGTATGATATGCATTCAACATTCAAGCTTTTTAGTCCCCTCGAACTCTTCTTTATGGGTTTGATGGGAGTAGTGTTTTATCATAACCATAAAATGTTGATTCTGGGGTGTTAACACCGATATAAACTTGGTCTTATGTCAGCAACAAAAGACATGAAGATTTCGTGGGTTACATGGGGGATGAGTATTCTTTGTGGGTTCGTTATTTAGCTTCCTTCACAGATCTTCGTGCAATGTGTGTGCATTATCTCTCGCAAAGCATTGTGAATCTACTCTTCTAGTGATGGTTCTTAGGTTATTTTGAAAGGGCTGATGATATCAGATTGAGATGCAGACTTTGATTGCTTTTTATACTGCAAAACATGGCGCCACAAGTGGCTTCGAGTACCTCCCACATCAGGCTGAGAAAAAATCTGTACTTCTAAGCATAACGTGAAATACACGAAGTGGCTGTGGCATATGAATTTATTTTGGAACTACGACATTCAGGCGACCTACATGGGTAGATTGTTTAACTATTAGATTTTCTTCTCTCTTTTCATAGTTTATGGGTGGATTAGTAGTTTTGTTGAGGATAATGGGTTTGTGTTATAAAAGTTGTAGTGTATAAGTGTATTTTCTGTATTGTATATATGCGTATAAGGATATTTGGATATTCAATAAATGTACCCATTCTAAAAAAATACATATATGAGTTAGGATCAATGACACTCTTTATTTAGCACCATATTGTAGCCCTCGATATCAGTCAAACGTTTCTATTTAAATATTTGTTATTTCTCTTTAATGTCACATGGACTAAATATTTAAATATAAACTTGTAGTTGATATCAGCGGGCTACAAATGGTGCTAAATAAAGGGTATCATTGATCCTAGCTCTATATATGCATGTATAATTTACTTTCCGACCAAAATTTAATATTTTCATTACACCAAAAATTACTATTATTATAATTATTTTATAAATCACATGCACACAAACACACTCTTATATATATATATATATATATCAAATATAAACAATGATCAAAAAACATTATTTTATATATTATATTATATATAATGTAGTAAAAAAAATTAAAAATCTGAATGCATTTAAAATATAGTTACGATTTTAAGAAGTATTAAAAATAGGATAATTTTATATATAAGTATGGTTTTATAATTTTTGTTCTATGGATCATCAGATGATATACTAAATATAAATGTAAATAAAAGATTACATATTTTGAAGATCAGCCTTTAAATGCACCTTATCTGAAGAGATCGCCGAGATTCAGCTTGAATCGATCTCTAAAACTTGCAACGATCTGGAGCACCATAAACTGTATTCGATTTGATGTATATGAAGATATGAATTTTTTTGCTATGGGGAATGAATGCAAGAGTATGAATGGCCGAAGGAGTGTAAGGGTTTAAGAGAAGAAAAGTGAGAGGATAGCTTGATTTGCATGGAGGAGGAGGATGAGAAAATGTCTCCGTCTTTTACTGTTTTTGCTCTTAGAAATTCTTGGATTTAGATCAAGAATTCAAATCAAAATATGTCCTCCCCTTCCTTTTTTATGGCCGACCTAAAGTAGGACTATTTGGTCTTCTAAATAACCAAAACATATTTAATAATTAATGACATTTAAATCGTATTCCGATGCATGTCGATATTGTATTTTGATACGTGTGTATATATATATATATATATAACTTTAATATATGCATCCAATTAAAATACTAATGGCACCTAGGAAATACTAATAGCACCCAATACATTAAACAAATAAATAACTAATATTTCAGAAATACTAATTAATTTAATTAGTCTATAAAAATTATAAATTAATTAAATCGTGTGATATATCGAAGAAGTCAACAACAAGGTCGTGTTGCTCATAGTTGTATATCCAATCAACGATTAATATTGAACAATTGGAATAACATTCATATGTCAGTTTAGATAGTTATGCGACAATTTGACCAAATCTACTGCTTATAAATCTTCATCGGTAAAATCCAATTTTACATGTAAATGATAACTTTTAGTAATGATTATTTACACCAACTCTCTTCGTCAACACTATTTAACATTTGGACTTAAGGAATTCGGTTTTGGTCAAAATTCTAACACCATCCATATTCATATTGATTAATCCAAGTATAAAGTCATTGGTTAACCAATAACATTTATTACTAACCGTACTACTTTGACCAGAGACTTTGACTTTGAGTTGACTATAGTTGACCGAGATACCAATCTCATACAACGATGAGATGAATTCTCTATTGAATAGTGTTTCACTTTCAATATTTTAACTCAGACCCAACAATAGTCTCTTGTTGGTTGTCATGCCAAGATTTAACTATATCAAAGTGGAGTATCCATGTTGAAGCTCAATAGTAATCTCAAGTTGAGAGAACTATGTAGCATTGTCACTCCTATATTTCCTAGTCAACCTAGTTGTTATTAACCAACTAGAAACTCTCAGGGTGTCATTCTATAGTTATCTAACAACTACCAATACGTAACCCCTAGTTGCCCCTAATATTCATAAATAATATACTGCCTAATATTTAGAGAGCGTTATGTACTCTGGTTTCAACGGATGCATCAATATCCTTTCTAGGAGCATCTTAACCTGGAATATTTAAAATAACATGTTAATATAGATTGTGATAATTTTCTCATGATTACAATTAATGATAGTAATTATCACAAAACATATTATTTAAGTAGTTCCTAATTAATACACATTAAATTAACCACTTAAATAATCATATCATAATATAACAAAGTATATAATAGAAATCAAATACCTTTATTATGAACAAGATTGGTTATAGAGGTAGATATATGTAACAAATTACATAATTTCCTCTTGGCATACTCCTAACTCTTTTAAGGGGGTTGTTATAGTACATTCATTAAGTTTTAAATTATATAAAAGTTACTGAAGGCCGAGTTCACATTTGAGAGTCTCACAACCATTTAGTGTGCGCCCAAATTAACTTAAATAAAATAATTTGTAAATGTTATAAACTACTATGAACAAAGTAACATAATTGTTATGTTGATTTAACTATTATTATATAATATTATTTAAGGGGTTGAAAAATTAAATAAATGAAGTATATAATTGTTTATAAAGGTCCAAAATGATATTTATTAAATAATAAATATTATATGGTGGTCAAATTACTAATACTGATTAATCATTAGGGACTATTCATACTTGCAACATTCCCACTTCAAGACTCAAAAATAGACGTCGAAGATGCTATAGTCGTCGCCAAAATCATTTTCCGACGACAAAGTGAGTTCAATATTATTTTGTACAAATAAGTAAATAGAGCAACTAAATAACTTTTTCATTACATCAATTTAAATTGCACAATTTATTACGTCATTTTTAACCCAGCTCGTATAATACAACACATAACCAGATATAATTTTTTATTTTACATAGTGAAATTTGTAAAATATAATTATTCTCCAGATAAGCCTCCTGCTTCGTCTTTGAAATCTTTATTCGTCGTTTCAAAAGATACCTGTCTAATCCATAAACTTTACCTACTCGAATGAGTACCTGTGACTTTATGGAAAAATAATAAACATAAGGGTCGGACATAAAGCTGGTATGGGTAAACCTTTTAGTAGTTAATTTAATGCATATTAATTACATAACCGCCCTTAGTAAGCGTCAATACCTGTCTTAGTTCCTGAACCACTATCGTTTACGATGTCGATTTATTTATTTTAGTTATAACATCACTCTGATGTTTTCGCATCCTTCCTTGGCACTCTTCCTTAACTCCCATTCAGAGTTTATAAATCTTTTAGAATTGATACCTGTCACGACATCCTGGCATGTACCATTGGACTTCGACTAATATTTTAGGCACCCTGCCATCCAATAACTCCATAAGCCAATACATCTTTACGATCATAGTTCAACCTATTTCATTCATTTATAGTGTACCTTACACTTTCTTTAGATAAAACATATTTGTCTTTCAGTTTAAATGATAACCTATCATTTATTAGCCTCCCTAAGCTTTCCTTCATTTCAAAAATAAGTTAACACTATTTTGACTTGTTAAAATCTCTCCTTTATTTCATCCCTATGAATAATTAATTAACACTTGTAAACTATCTTCCAAAGTGCCCTAAGCATTTATTTTACTTAGGAAACATATAGCTTCCCAAATTATCATGTATTGACCTAGTTATCACATGCTAACCATTCCATAGCTTTTGAACGTTGAACCTAGTCATCGTGTTTGATTATCCTATAGCCATTGTGGGTTGATTCTCCCTAAGCCATCGCTAGTTTATTCCACTCCCTTAGATTTTGCATGTTATCTTCTCAAGAGCCTTCGTGGGTTAATAGCTTTCCAAGCCATCATGTATCAAACTTCATGTAGTCGTCGTTGGTTGTCCCCCTTATAATGTAACACCCCTAATTTCGATTAATATTATTTAGGAGATTTAATACGATGAATTAAATTAAATAATGTGTTGAGATAAGAAGAATGAGATTTAACAATTGTAACTGATCAAGCCTTAAGTAATTTTAATAAGATTGTGTAGAACTTAGATAAGAAGGATGATTTATAAGAAGGGTAAAATAGGAATAGGCCTCATTTCATAAACATAAACTCTTCCTCTCTCTTATTATCCTCATTTTACATTTTATTTCTTAGTAACACAAGTAAGATCAATGCCAGCCGTGGCTAAGAAAACTAAGGGGAGAAAAGCTTAGGAAACCAAAGGAAAACTTAAGAGAATCAAATCAACACATTTAATCTCAATCTCTTTATCCAATCATGATGAATAATAGTTATCCATCTCACATATGCTTGTTTGTTTCGGTTCTATGTCTAAATCTGAATCTTATGATGTTATTATGTCATGCTATATTTGTTTGACGTATTTATGTTGCTTGATGATTTATTGGACTAATTATGAAATTATTTAATAAATTTTAGTGTAGAAACCCACTATACGACGTCCAAATGACTTAAAATTTGGATGTGATATTTAGGACATTATTTGGGAAGTGTGTTTTTAATTTAATAATTTTTCAAGCATGTACGAATATTTATGAATTTCTTAAGTAATGAAAATGATTTATTTTTTAGATTATAATTGTTAAAAATAATTAAATAAATTTTTTGGTCCCAAGATTTTTATATGTTAAAGAATATGTGAATTCTAATTTTAGAGATTTTTGAGGATTTTTCTCAAGTGCTTATGATTTTATATGAATTTATTTAGCTCGAAAAGCTTATAAATAAATATTAATTGATTAATATTATTTGTTGGGTGCGAAATGGGTTTTGAGGAAAGAAAAAATTTGTGGTAGCTTTTTTTAACAAAAAATTAATAAAGTTTATTTTTAACTGATAGAAAATTTAAAAGGGTTATGAGTTAGTGAAAAGTAATTGCCTTTAATAGAAGTAAAACAGTTTTTATATTAATTGTGATATTGCCATGAAGCCAATATGAATGCAAACCCCAGATAATGGCCGATATTTATGTCGCATCTATCCAGCATTAGTGTGAATGGATGCATATAATAATAATTATGTTGGTATGGAATGAATCAATTTGGATTGAAGTCATATAGTGTAAGGTCTTCGGTATTAAATCAATGTTGTCATGGTGATCTTGTAACACACCAGAACTATTCCGACCTCCCTTGTATCTTTGTTTGGAATCTATAATATACGGCAGTGATGCTGCAAGTGTTCACCCAGGTTTTAAATGATGTCGTATACCATTATTTCCAATATCAATTATTTACTATGTCAACTATACTGAGGTGATGATGCATGCTACCTATTTTGACGCTTTAATTTATGGCAGTCATTTTTGACATTAACTATTTTGAGTCAATGACGCTTCTATATCATAGTTTCGATATCCCTTATATACGGCATAGTATCCACTGTTAGTACCCTATATTAATAGTTTTGCAATATTGACACTGTATCTCATCAATGTCAGCATCCATATATTTTACATATAAAAGGCTATATTTAATGGATTTGGCAACCTATATAATTCTATGTTATGATTATAATGATTCTGGCATTACAGCCTATTGATTTTATAAATCAAAATTCTTTATTAAATATTTAATAAGAAGGGATGCGATAAAACATATCGACTATTGTGATGTTGTAAGTTATCGACTCAATGGTTTTAACTAAAGAGACTTGGTTGCCTAAGGTTTTGAGGTGCGACAACTACCAATCGGTTTCAAAATGTATGAAAGCTATTTCAAAGAAGCATATATTTTGGTTTAAAATTTTGATAAAGTAAAGGGCTATATTTTCTTTGTTTTTAATATGATTTTAAGGGTTAAATCATTTATAAAGAAATATGATTTCCAGGAAATAATGAGGCTATTTAGCCTAGGAATTTATATGAAAATTTATCACCATTACATAAATTGTGATAGGATATTTTGACTCTAGGAATAGAGTTTAGAAAACCGAATTATGGGATTGGTGTAAGGCAGCGCCCTATGCTTCAAATGTTAGCCCATAGTTGATATTAGTCCACAATTCCAGTACGTAGGGCTTTGTACGGGTAAAATTAAAAGTAGGTTTATGCACAGAAAGGAATATATAACTTAGACGAGTTATTGGTTGGCTTGCAAAATCATTAGATTCATAGTAAGCCTGGCAAAACTATGAGACAAACAGATAGTCGAATAACATTAAGATGATTGTGTTTGAATGAACAATCTAGTTTTCTCTTGACAGTAAGTTGGAGAATTTGATATATCTGGTAGCCCCGAGTTAGCCATGCAGGTTTGCAGTAACCTTGAGAAAACTATGGGATGGAGACAGAACGGTCAATTGATTGAGACAGATTGGTCAGGTTTACCCATGCAGCATGCATACATATGCCTATTTTAATTTGGTTTAATTATTGTGATTGCAGGAGCATGATTTGATTGAAATATTTACAGAAGACACTAGTAAGGGGAAAACCTATTTCGCTCACCAGCATGGTCTAACTAGATATCATGATGGCATATTATTATTCACCCAGACTTTTTGCCTAACCTGAAATTTTTAATTTTCTCCTTCAACTCTCTAGTGCTTATTCAAGTAGTTCGAGAGTAAGGTTTCCAGGTTTTAGGTTTAATGAATAAAACTTCTAAAGACATGCAGGAGGTGGAGCTATCTCTATATAGGAGTATATTTATGTCCGCTATATTGTTATGATCAGCTTTGATGGTATGTCTATATTAGATTTATATGGATTAGTTGCTAGTCGGGTAGGCTGGTATGGATGTTTTGAGCTTTGATGGTATGTCTATATTATTCACCAAAAACTCTTTAAGGAGGGTATAACGACCCATAAATTTTAATGGTTTCTATAACGTAATTAAATTGAATTTTGTGAAAATTTAAATTACTAAATTTGGAAATAAAAATTTGATATTTGGAATACGTACACTAAAACATAGCAAATGGTAAATTTTCATCGGATAATGTGTAAGTTTATTTTATTGTGTAATTCTATTTCAACGTAAAGCAGTTAATATTTGATGATAATAAAATATTTTTCCAAACCTGAATATTTTTATATAATAAATTTGTAAATCATCTTCTGAGTGAGACGTCATATTTCGTTTCGTCAAATTCGAACCGTTATTGCTCCGTTTATCTTATTTCGGCATTTTAGCAGCATTTTCGGTACCGAATATCAACTTTTGATAAGATTGTCGTATCGCTAATATCTATTTACCGTTCTGTTCGTCTCGTCAAGCTGATCTCCACAGTATATTCAATTGTCGATTTTGAAGTCCGGTTCAGGGCGAAATCTGCAAAATGGTTTCCGTATCGATTCCATTTTTGAACCCTTTGATTTTCTATAGCCTTTCATTTATTTATCTGTTTGTATTAAACAAACTCTTGATACTAATAATCCCAAAATTCAACGGGCATGACTTTTATCATTCCACTGATTTAAATACATTCTGGTTCGGGGATTCATTATTGCTCTACCTTTCATATTCTTTCTACTGTTAACTTTAATAATATAATATAAAGCTATATTTATCTGAACCAGTTCGTTTTCACTTCCACCTTCTTTGTCCTATTCATCCTCTATGTCTTGATCAACTTGCCAAACCCACATCTCATCGCCTACAAGCAACACCACTTGCAGCCGCCGAGCATCTCCACCACCGTATGCAACCTTCCCACTCGACAACCGCACCCAGTCGGCTAAGTACCATCCCCTACTTCCCTTTGCCTTCCTCACCATCTCTTTCTTAGCCACTCGAATAGCAAAGACCAAGCTGCTTTTCACACCTGAGCTCTCCCCTCCAACCATGTCAGCCTTTTGCCGAGCTCGGCCAAGACCACCTCCTGACCTTCTCACCGCACCCCAATAGCCTAGTCTTCTACCTCCTGACCCATCACCTATACTCATCAACCGAGCTCCAGCCCTATTTCCAGATTGCTTGACTCGTGAGTATATTCGGTATATATATGGATACTTGATTGTGTTTTTTTTGTTTACAGTACATAGGTTCAGTTATATATACCTCGTGTATATATAATTATATTATAATAGATATTTGTATATATAGGTCGGATTTGATATTTATTTTAAACTATAATTATATAAAATATATATTTGTTTGTGAAGAAGCCTGCATAGGTCGGTCACATATATTTATATATACCTGTATATGATTTTGAGTAGTTTATACATATAGATTTTGTTGCTTATACATATAATCTGCATAGATGATTTTGAGTAAGCTATCTATATATATACATGTATAGGAAGAATATTGACTTTTAGAGAAATATTGGTATTCGAAATAAAGTATAGATATTCGTTTTTATGGGTTTTGAAGCGGAATATGTATGTACAAGCTTACTTTAGTAATATATGTATAGATTTTTAATTTAAGTTTGTTGTTGTTGTATATATACAGAGTGATATGTTTGTATATCTACATAAGTATATGTTTCAAAATATATTATGTATATATATTTGATTTTAATATATATATGTTTAATTTAAAACAATGATTTTGAAATACATAAATATTTTTAATTTAATATGTGTTTGGATTCAGAATATGGTTTTACATATATAAATAGTTATATACAGTTATATATAAGTTCACTTATACCGTTGATCTTCATCAAATCCAGTTTTGACTTGATTTCGTCAATTCCAAGCTATTAGCCTTGCCCGCCGAATTCGCGTTCAATCTTGCTTTGCGTTGGAATTCATGCTTGGATTCATAACTCATCTCATTTCATTGTCGAATCCCTCTAGCCTCAAAAGGTGAGCAATCACTCATGGTTAACATTCTTATATTTATTAATTTTAATTTCATTTGAAATGACAATTGAAATATGCTGCTATATTTAACTGTTATTTATATAATTGCTATATATGTTATGCTATTATCTGTAATTGTTCACCTGTGAGATATGACACCATATCCTGTTATTTATATTTTTTTAATCACTAATGATATATGCCTATTGTTGATTGTTATATTATCATATATGTTCTCACTCTTCTGGTTCCCCATTAGTATAGAATTCTGTATGTGTTGAAATGATACATACTCGAACGATCTTGTAGAATAGGAGAAAATCATTATGAGTTGAAATGATAAACCCAAGTGATTTTCATTGAATTGAATTTGGGATTGCGGGTTGAAATGATATATACCCGTAGAAATTTAAATTGCAAATTGAAATGATAAATATCCATATCACTTGACCGTAGGATAGAAAATTATATACAGACACCGTTGGTCTATATATATTTTGAAATGATTTTCTAGGTTTAAAAAGAAATATACATGGTTTCATATAAATATGGATTTTAAAATATTATATATATATATATATACATAAATGTTATTTTATATATGTATAAATTCTTGATTTTTAAAAAAAAAAATTGGAAATTTTAAAGTTGTAAGTTAGTTTTGAAATTATAAATTTTAAGAATTTACTTATAATTTTTACTATTTTAAACATGTATAAATTAGTTTTATTGTAAAATAAATTTTATAATAAGCTTAAATTCAATAAGTTTCAATTTAATTAGTATATAATATTTTTAGGTATTTATTTAAAATTATATAAAAAGAGAGATTTTTATAATTTTAATAAATTAAGGGTTGGAAAGATAAATTTGAAATTGATTTGAAATTATATTCGTTTAATGACTTTTCTTCAATAAAATCAATTTGAAACTTATTGAATTTGAGATTTTAAAGATGGGATTTTATAACTTGATTTTGATTAAAACTGATTAAATGAATATTTTCAAATTTAAATTAATTGAAATAGGATATTTAGTTTCTTTTAAATTTGTATTTTGAGATATTGATTAAATGGTTTTTTTGATTGATGAGGTGAATATTTCAAAACTAAATAATAAAGTGAATTTGAAATATATATAAAATTATCAAATTGAGTTATTGTAAGAGTTGATTATTTGAACATGGAAATCTACTGAAGTTAAATGGTTTAGTTTCTAATTCAAATCTATATTTGAAATCGATATAAAACTATAAATGGGTTATTAAGAGTTTGAATTGAATTGAAATGGAAGAATTGAAATTAGATTTAAAAGGGATTTTGGAATTTGAGTTGATTGAATCGATTTGTGAACTTTGAGGAAACTATTTTTTATTATATTAAGCATTTTTAATATATATATATATATATATACACACACTAAAATATTTTATTTTATAAGTTATTTTACTATATAAACTATTTTTAATATAAACTATTTTAATATACTAGTTATTTTAATATAAACTATTTTAACTTATAACTATTTTTGACATATAAACTATTTTATTATATAAACTATTTTATTATATATATATACTATTATTAATATCTAAACTGTTTAAGAGGAAAGTGCTATGATTTCAAAGTTATGTTTTCAAAGTGTTATGATTTCCAAAGTATTATGTTTCCAAAGTATTATGATTGTAATGTTATGTTTTCAAAGTGTTAGGATTTCCAAAGTATTATGGTTTCAAAGGTTTATAAATTATAAAGAGTTATAATTTTGGAAAGTGCTATGATTTTGGAAATGGATATATTTTAAGTGAATAATGATTCTCGTATTGATATGGTTTTGAAATGGATATGATATTTAGGATATAGAAATGATATTTTGAAATGACCACATGTTATAATAACGTTTGGTTGTTAAAGAGACCGGGATCGGTTATTGTCATACTCTCTGCCAATACCGAAAACCACTTTAACAACCGTGTACGTGGTGGATATTCCAGAATGAAGTAGGATGGTTGGCGACGATTCTATTTGAGGTATATACGTGGACCTGAATCCCATGAATTAGCTTAAGGTGGCTAAAACAGGAGCAATTGACGGGCCAAGTGAGGTAGCTCCTCCGATCGGACACACTTCTTCGGTACCATTCTATTACTTTATGATTGATTGGGTGCACCCTTGGATTTTTTGGAGTGTGGACGAGTTGGGTGGTAGCTGTGGCTATGCGTTACCAACAGCCCGGAAGTGTAATTGGTATATTTACCCTGGCATTGCCTGGTTGTGCCATGTCACCTACCATATTGAGCCCACTACAAGTTTTTTTTGTACTATACCTATGTAGTGCCCTCTGATGGCCTTCAGATTACGGAGGGTTTACGGTACTGTATAGACTATGGGAATATATAAAAATGTGTTGAGGGAGATATGGGTAACATTTTAACGCTATTTTAATAGTTTATCTTACTATATACATATTATAGTAGCGAATTGTACTATATAGTAGATAGTTCCACGGATCCTTAGAGGATGGTTATCCTAAACATTCTTTGAGTTACTTGCATTTCAGTTGATATTTTACTTGAATTGGATTTATTGATATAAGAATGTCCATCCTGACTCGAGTGTTTTGTGTTTTTCTTTATGCTCGGGCTAGACTAAGTGTCACAGCATCTTAGACCCACCTTTGAAGTTTGGAGCTTCGCTTGGAGATCCAACTATCTATTCATCTTGCAGTTATTCAGTTAACTCCAGTGACATATTCAAATTTTGTTATTTGACTATGAAGTAAGACTTCTATGTATCTTGATTTCCGCTGTATTTTGTTTCATACTCTATTATATATATAGTAGCTTCATGAACTACTATTCATCTGTTTCCACTTCTTATTGTTATATTACTCTGTGTCCGTGATTTTGTGATTGATTTATTTACGGTATATGCTAAGTTTTGCCAAATATAAATTAATAATCTGATATTTTGAGCAATTCAAGTCCGACATGTGCGGAAGCAAATGACACGAAATATCAGGATGTTACTTGTGGTATCAGAGCCTTGGTTTTAGGCAAAACTTAGTATATATAGTAAATTTAATTACAGAATCACCTTCATTCGAGCTTGAGTTTCTTCTTCTTTGACTTGGATTTCCTTTAAATTTTGGAACTTTCTCCTTTGTTTTGAAATCCATTCTTGTCTCTCCCTATTCGTATTCTTCTTGATTCTGGAGTATCCTATAACTCCACTATGGTTGATCTCTATAATGAATCGATGGTCCTGCCAACCCTAGAATGATTTGTAATGGAGCGAAACTCTTTTACAACAAGCATTGATTCACCGAAGATTTATGTATCCTCGGTTTAGATGTTGCTATCTCTTGCTATGCCCGGATGTTTCTAAAGTAAATGACCAAGGCAAATTCTCTTGTGATCGATCCTATACTGCCTCGATCTTATTATTGAAGTCTCGATTGATCCGGTTAAGGTCGGCGGCGATTGTAATAGTATATCCATCTTTCTATTTTGTAATTGATTGTCTTATCTTCGTTCCGAGCTTATATCTAGTTAAAATTCTCTTGATTAGGGTTCCTCTAATCTGAATCTCTATCCTTGATTTGTAACTCATTCTTGAATCATCGAGTGAGGGAGTGTATTTCTTATTAATATAAAAATGTTTTATAGTGTGTTGTTTGAGTTGTTAAGGTTGATTTGGGGTTCCAATCGATTCGTCTGATCAACGCTATCGATAGGAACTCTAAAACATTTGAACAAAGAAAACTGACATAAAATTGTTCCCAAAATTTATAAATTTTGTATGATTATATTATATTATATTATATATATATATATAAGTATAATTTTTTGAAATCTAATAGTTAACTGAATATGTTGTTAGAAATGATAATATTTGATTTTCACTTAATGTTTTGTAAACCAGTGACTATTGCCACATGATATTAATAAATGTTTTATAAATTGATTTGGAATTGAAATGAATTTAAATTAAGAATATGAGAATTAATTTTTGGTATTTTAGAAAATTTGGTTTTTAAATTCTAGGGTATATTAGTTTAAAAGTATTTTTGAATAGAAATCGTTTTCAAAGAATTTGAAGGAAAAATTTAATAAGCACTCTCTTCTTTTGTCGTTGGAAAATATTTTCGGTGATGACTTCAGCATCATCGACATTCATTTTCGAGTTTTAGAATGGAGAAACCACTTAGTAGCTTTGCTACACTTTTGTTTGGAAAATAAATTTGATTTGAATTTCTTAAGAATGACTTGCTGTAATATATATATATATAGGTATATGTTTGTAGATTAGATTTGATATATATAATATATATGTATACATTTATCTCTAAATGGTTTGAAGTAAACTAGAAATTTAACTCTTAAATTTTTGTTAAGGGATGATTTCAATTATTAAATGAAGTCTAAATTTTTAATAAATATTAAAAATTTGAAATAACCGAATTAGGGAAATTTTATTTGTATAATACTCAATTGCATTCCAACATATATAACTTACCTAAATTATTTAGAAGTTAACTATGTAATTAAATAGTATACAATATAAAATGATAATTAAGGAATTTATAAATAAATTTGAGTAGTTATAATAAGTGTCAATATACTTAGTCTACGTGATAAGATATGTTAAGTGTAATAAATTAAATAATAATTTGGAAAAATGAAAGAATTAATTTGTTGAATAAAATATGATTATAATAAATGTTTATACACTCAATTTATGATTTTAGAAAATGTTAATTTAGATAAATTGGATAATGAGATAATAAATAAATAAATATGAATTTAGGAGTAGTTAAGATTTGATTATAAGTGAATTAAATTAAATGAAATCAAATAGATTAAACCAAATTGTTAAATATTAATTTATTGAAAATTGAAATTCATATGGCTTTAAATTAATTGTTTTATTTTATATTTCAAATCTATTTTCTTTCTTGTTGTTCATATTCTCCTACCTTCTTCCTTTTCGAGGACGAAAAGTTTTGAGTGGGGGAGAGTGTAACGATCCATAAATTTTAATGGTTTTAATAACGTAATTAAACTGAATTTTGTGAAATTTTAAATTTTTGTATTTCGAAATAAAATTTGATTTTTGGAATACATTCACTTAAACATAACAAATGGTAAATTTTCATCTGATAATATGGACGTTCATTTTATTGTGCAATTCTATTTCAATTTAAATCAGTTAATAATTGACGATAATAAAATATTTTTCCAAACCTGAATATTTTTATATAATAAATTTGTAAATCATCTTTTGAGTGAGACGTCATATTTCGTTTCGTCAAATTCGGACTGCTATTGCTCCGTTTATCTTATTCGCGGCGTTTTAGCAGCTTTTTGGTACCAACTTTTGAAAAGATGGTCGTATCACTAATATATGTGTACCGCTCTGTTCGTCTCGTCATGCTGATCTCCACCGTATATTCAATCGTTGGTTTCAAAGTCCGGTTCAGGGCGAAATCTGCAAAACGATTTTCGTATCAGTTCCATTTTTGAACCTTTTGATTTTATGTGGCCTTTCATTTGTCAACCTGTTTGAATTAAACAGCCTCTTGACACTAATAATCCCAAAATTCAACGGCCATGACTTTTATCATTCCACTGATTTAAAATACATTCTAGTTCGGGGATTCATTGTTGCTCTACCTTTCATATTCTTTCTACTCTCAATTTTAATAATATAATATAAAGCTATATTTATCTAAACCAGTTCGTTTTCACTTCCACTTCTTTTGCTTGTTCATCCTCTATATCTCGACCAACTTGCCATACCCGCATTTCGTCGCCTCCGAGCAACTCCACTCGTAGCCGCCGAGCATCTCCACCACCGTATGCAACCTTCCCACTCGACAACCGCACCCAGTCAGCCAAATACCAACCCCTACTTCCCTCTTCCTTTCTCACCACCTCTGCCTTAGCCACTCGAGTAGCCGAGATTAAGCTACTTGCCACACCTGAGCTCTTCCCTCTGACCATGTCAGCCTTTTGCAGAGCTCGACCAAGACCACTTCTTGACCTTCTCACCTTACCCCAACAGCCTAGTCTTCCACCCGAACCTCTTATCCCCTCTCTTCCTTGGCCATTTGCTCCGACCCATCGCCTATACTCATCAACCAAGCTCTAGCCTTATTTCTAGGTTGCTTGACTCATGAGTATATTGGGCATATATATTGATACTTCGTTATATTTTTTTCTTATTGCAGTACATAGGTTCGGTTATATATACCTCATGTACATATAATTATATTAAAATAGATATTTGTATATATAGGTCAGATTTGATATTTATTTTAAACTATAATATATAAAAAGTATTTGTTTGTCTAGAAGCCTACATAGGTCAGTCGCATATACTTATATATAACATGTATATGATTTTGAGCAGTTTATACATATAATCTTCATAGATGACTTTGAGTAAGCTATCTATATATATACATGTATAGAAAGAATATTGACTTTTGGAGAAATATTGATATTTGAAATATAGTATAGATATTCGTTTTTATGGGTTTTGAAGCGGAATATGTATGTATAAGCTTACCTTAGTAATGTTTGTACAGATTTTTAATTTTAAGTTTGTTGTTGTTGTATATAAACAAAGTGATATGTTTGTATATCTACATATATTTATTTCAAAATATATTGTGTACATATATTTGATTTTAATATATAGTTTGATTAAAACAATGATTTTTGAAATATACATACATACATATATATATATATATATATATATTTAATTTAATATGTATTTGGATTCAGAATATGATTATATATATATATAAATAGTTATATATAGCTATATATATAAGTTCACTTATACCATTGATCTTCATCAAATCCAATTTTGATTTGATTTCGTCAATTCCAAGCTATCAGCCTTGCTCGTCGAATTCGCGTTCAATCTTGCTTTGCTTTGGAATTCGTGCTTGGATTCGTAACTCATCTCATTTCGTTGTCGAATCTCTCTAGCCTCAAAAGGTGAGCAATCACTTATGATTAGCATTTTTATATTTATTAATTTTGATTTCATTTGAAACGACAATTGAAATATGCTGCTCGATTTAACTATTATATATATAATTGCTAAATATGATATGCTATTATATGTAATTATTTACCTGTGAGATATGACACCATATCCTATTGTTTATATTTTTTCTACCGCTGATGATATATGCATGTTGCTGATTGTTATATTATCATATATGTTCTCACTCTGCAGGTTCCCTTTTAGTATAGAATTCCCTATGGGTCGAAATGATACATACCCGAACAATCTTGTAGAATAGGAGAAAATCGTTATGGGTTGAAATGATAAACACAAGCGATTTTCATTGAATTGAATTTGGAATTGCGGATTGAAATGATATATACCTGTAGATATTTAAATTGCGGATTGAAATGATATATATCTGTGTCACTTGACCATAGGATAGAAAATTATATATACAGACACCGTTGGTCTATATATATTTCGAAATGATTTCCTAGGTTTAAAAATAAATATACATGATTTTATATAAATATTGAATTTAAAATATTACATATAAATGTTATTTTATATAATTTTGAATTCTTGATTTTAAAAAAAAAATATGTTCGGAAATTTTAAAGTTATAAGTTAGTTTTGAAATCACCAATTTTAAGATTTTGCTTTTAACTTTTACTATTTTAAATATGTATAAATTAGTTTTAATATAAAATAAATTTAATAGTAAGCTTTAGTTTAATAAGGTTTAATTTAATTAGTATATAATATGTTTTAAGTATTTATTTAAAATTATATAAAAAATAGATTTTGATGATTTTAAGAAATTAAGGTTGGAAAGATAAATTTGAAACTGATTTGAAATTATAATTTTTTAAGGATTTTTCTTAAATAAAATAAATTTGAAACTTATTGAATTTGAGATTTTAAAGATGGGATTTTATAACTTGATTTTGATTAAAAGTGATTAAATGAATATTTTCAGATTTATATAAATTGAAATGGGATATATAGTTCTGTTTAAATTTGTAATTTGAGATACTAATTAGATGATTTTTGATTGAAGTGAGTATTTCAAAACTAAATAATAAAGCGAATTTGAAATATATATAAAATTATCAAATTGAGTTATCGTAAGAGTTGAATATTTAAACTTGGAAATCTACTGAAGTTAAATGGTTTAGTTTCTAATTCAAATCTGTATTTGAAATCGATATAAAACTTTAAATGGGTTATTAAGAGTTTGAATTGAATTGAAATGGAAGAACTGAGATTTGATTTAAATAGGATTTTGTAAATTGAGTTGATAGAATCGATTTGTGAACATTGAGGAAAATATTTTTTATTATATAAAGCATTTTTAATATATGTATTAAAATAATTTATCTTATAAGTTATTTTAATACATAAACTATTTTTTATATAAACTATTTTAATATACTAATTATTTTAATATAGACTATTTTAACTTATAATTATTGTTAACATATAAACTATTTTACTATATATATACTATAATTATCTAAACTGTTTAAGAGGAAAGTGTTATGATTTCAAAGTTATGCTTTCAAAGTGTTATGGTTTCCAAAGTATTATGTTTTCAAAGTATTAAGAATTCCAAAGTTATGTTTTCTAAGTGTTATGATTTACTAAGTGTTATTGGTTCAAAGGTTTATAAATTAGAAAGTTATAATTTTGGAAAGTGCTATGATTTTGGAAATGGATATATTTTAAATAAATAATGATCTCGTATTGATATGGTTTTGAAATGGATATGATATTTTGGATATGTAAATGATATATTAAAATGACGACGGTGTTATAATAACGTTTGGTTATTAAAGAGACCGGGATCGGTTATTGTCATACTCTTTGCCAATACCAAAAACCACTTTAACAACCGTGTACATGGTGGACATTCCAGAATAAAGTATAACGGTTGGCGACGATTCTATTTGAGGTATATACGTCGACTGGCTCCCATGAATTAGCTTAAGGTGGATAAAACAGGACCAATTGGCGGGCCAAGTAAGGTAGCTCCTCCGATCAGACACACTTCTTCAATGCCATTCTATTACTTTGTGAATGATTGGGTGCACCCTCGAATTTTTGGGAGTGTGGACGAGGTGGGCGGTAGCTGCGGCTATGCGTTACTAACAGCCCGGAAGTGTAATTGGTATATCTACCCTGGCATTGCCTAGTTGTGCCGTGTCACCTACTATATCGATCCAACTACGAGTTTGTTTTGTACCATACGTATGGAGTGCCCTCTGATATCCTCTAGTTTACAAAGAATTTACGGTACCGTATAGACTATGGGCAAATATAAAAATGGGTTAAGGGGAATATAGTTAATGCCTTAACGCTATTATTATAGTTTATCTTACTATAGACATATTATAATAGCGTATTGTACTACATAGTACATAGTTCCACGGATCCTTAGAGGATGGTTATTCTAAACAACCTTTGAGTTACTTGTATTTCAGTTGATATTTCACTTGATTTTGATTTATTGATATAAGAATGTTAATTCTGACTTGAGAGTTTTGTGTTTTGCTTTATGCTCAGGTCAGACCGAATGTCACAACATTTGAGACTCACCTTTGGAGTTTGGAGCTTCGCTTGGAGATCCAACTATCTATTCAGTTTGCAGTTATTCAGTTGGCTCCAGTGATATATTTAGATTTTGTTGATTGATTTATTTACTGTATATGCTAAGTTTTGTCAAATATAAATTAACAATCTGATAAGTTAAGCAATTCAAGTCCGACATGTGCGGATGCGAATGGCACGAAATATCGGAATTTTACAGATGAGAGCCTGTAACACACCTAATTTTAATAAAATTCTTCAAAAAATTTAATTAGAATAAATTAAATAGAATAATGTAAAGTGATAATGGGATTGAGATTGGTAAATGAAATCAGCGGCCGTGCTTATTTAAAATGAATAGGTTGTAAAAGGCTATGTGTTAACTAATTTATCACAAGGGCATTAAAGTCATTGTTTCCCACATTTTCCCACCCTTATACTATTACCTCTAGGCCATACACGATCATTTTGTCATAAGAAAAATACTAAACGAAAGAAAGATAAATCCAAGCCGGCTATTAGGAAGAAAAAAGAAAAGAGAAATCATAGTAAAGCTTAGGATTCAAGTTAGAAGAAATCAGCCTTCAATTTCCTTATCCAATCTACGGTGAATAATAATCACAACATATTTATTTTATGATCGACGATTTTCGGATTTAAGGGTAAATTCATTTTTATGATATATTGGATGATGATATACTTGCTTTATAATTTGTATGGTTTAAACATGATTGCTTAAAAGGGGATATACACTGTTTTAGGACAAAATCGAGATTAAATGAATTTTAAATTCCATGGAAAAATTATATATTATGATAAACATGATTTTGGAGTTGGGCTTCAAATTTCATATTCTTCCAAGCCATGGAGAATAAATTATGAATTTTCGAAGGAAAATATGATTAATTGGGTTTCTAAATTTATTTCGAAAATTATATTAAGAATTTGGGTCTGAAATTTTGTTATGTTAGATAACATAATTAAAGGGAACTTCTGGAATTTTTGATGATTTTTATCAAGTTATTTAGTCTGGAAATTAAATTATTCTGAAAGGAGGACCTAAATGATTTAATTGCTTTGTTAACGGGAAGGGTTTATTTGTTAAAAGTTATATAGTTTTTAGATCTGAGAAAATGCGGTAAATATTAGAAAAATCATTTGAAAGTTTAATGTAACCAATCAAGTGTTTACATGTGGGCAAGTTAGTTACAAAAAGGTTGTTTTATTTAGAAAAAACGGCCTTTTGCTTAGGAAAGTAGGTTCTGCCTCCTTTAAAAGGAGCTTTCAACCCAGAGCGTCCGCCTTTGACCTAGTCGAAACCTTCTACCATGAAAACAATACACATGGTATCACTTAGCTGGTACGTAGTCGATTCAAGAAAGGCGGAAGGTAGGATGTCGAAATATAGCTTCCCCTTTTGTTTTGTTTTTAAAAAGAAAAGGCGCTTGCCTGTTTACAAAGTGGTTTCGACCTAGTCAAAACCAATGATTGCGAAAGGGTATTTCAAAATAAGCTTTCGAAGGAGAGCTGCTGCCTTTTAAAGTAGTAGCTTCCGAATGAGTTGCTTAGTTTTTGATTGAAGCTTTCAAAAGGGGTAGTTTCGACCAAGTCGAAACACTTCTATGATTAGATGCCTTTCATTGGTATTGAAGACATCAATGTTATCGAAAGATACGGTCTGTTTTTATAAATATAAGCCACTTCCTACTGCTTTCAAAAGGGGTTAGGGGTTTCAAGGCAATTATTTTGGAAGGGGTTTCAAAGCCAACCTTCAATTGTTTCACCCGGATGTTTTATGCTTTCGAAATGGTGTTTTCGACACCATCAAGTTTCCCCAATACTTTTATGAAATAAAGAATGGTTTCGAAATAGATGCTTTCGCTTATGTAAACTTTGAACCAGAATGATGTTTTAATTATAAACCCAATGATTTCTAAAGGGGACTTTCAATGGTTTCGGAAGTTATACTTCCAATGGTTTTGCAAGGGGTGCTTTCACTTCATTTCGAAGCAATGCTTCTAAAGTTAAAGGTTGATGCTTTATTACAATCGAAAGGATTCGAAAGAGATGATTTAAAATAGTCGAAAGGCAGGAGCCTAATGTTTTGAAGATAGATTTTAATGCTTTCGAAGGAGGTCATCCTATGAGGCCGAAAGCAAGGTTTCGAAGGTGTTGAAAGGTTTTATAACCTAAACTAGTTTTTAAAGGAAAAAACCCATGGCTAAATAATGGAGTTTGAAATGGTTTAATTATGCAAATTTGAAGAAGTATTTCCTTGATAAAAGTATAGGTTAAAGGAATTAACCATGTTTTATATGAAAAGTATTTCAAGGACATTAAACCCACAAGAGTGGTATTGTTCTGTTATTATGGTTGCCTCTTCAATATAATTATATTCACATGATGAAGAAGCCATAACTGTATATGGGAACCAGCTAGGTTAACCTAGTAGGGAATATAGATTGATTAATGTGACGCCCTACCTCTACACCCACGCTAGCCAAGGACACTGCAGGGTAATGCCATCAACTAACACGGAGAATAAGGCTGGTTAGGAGCGACCATCTATAGCCTTGCTCTAACTATCTACTGAATACATCGACAATAATCACACCAAACGGATCGACATATCCAATGAATACTTAAAACAAAACCATAGGTGGTTGAAGGATCTATCAGAACAGAATATAACAACTCAATTGTAATATATATCATAGAACAGTCGATCATCATATACACATATATTGATACATAACAGAGTATACAAAATAATACATGTCAAGTGGTATAGAAAACCACAATATACAGACGAGTCAAAAGAATACATATCAGAGTTACAACAAAAAGGACTACACAAAAAGCTTTAACAAAAAGGAACAAGCTGAATAGTCCATGCGGAAGCAAAATAGGCTAAGTCCAAAAGCACCTAACTTGAAACATCTCGGTCTGACCCGAGTATAAAATACACGGGTCAGCCTAGCTAAACAAATCAGTTAGATAAACTGAACAACAATAAACCTGCAAGGTTACAAAGTATAACAAATATCTCTAAAGGAGATATCACAATCATCTAACAAAAGATGAATCATATGATAACAAGCCTCATATCATCGGCAACTCATAGAAACAAAGGATAAGAATATCCTAAAACAAGCCATAAAGCCAAATAACAAATACCAATGAAGGTAACACAAGTTCCACAAGGTAATCGCTACATATCATGCGGCTCAAAAAGACCAACACCGAAGGGTGATACCTAGGGAATATACATATCAATGAAACATCATAAAATTGCTCGAGCTCGGTACTGTATAACAAGGATCCATGAGCCCAAAGACTCCAAACCCAATATCACCCATGCGGCTCATAACGACCAACATCGGAAGCGATACTAAAAGGGCACACCAATATCACCCATGCGGCTCATAACGACCAACATCGGAAGCGATACTAAAGGGCAACAAACCCGAAGGCACAAACCCGAAGGCATCATACCCGAAGGCAACAAACCGCAGTGGTGAAGGTCAAAGACCCAGTACTGGACACCACTAACTGGCGGAATGTGTCATAACTCTCAAAAAGGAATCCGAAAAGTGGTAACGTGAGTCCCATAACCACTCGTTCGCACTAAACGGTTTACTATCCGTTAGTTAATTTCACACTCAAAGCAGTACAAAGATCACCTCATCTCATTGGTAAACCAGACCAAAAGGTCAAAACAATCTATCGAATAGGTCGGGAATTAATCGGATAGACAAACGCATGGATTCATGGTCCGTGTTTTACCTAACCATTTAATCTCCCTTCCACTCCGCTCGAAGTGCGAAATTGTGTATGTGCGTTTTAAATAGAATTTAAGAATTGGAGAAGGAAACTTTTAATACGATTTAGAGGGATTATTTATGAAAACCCGTGAATAAAGTCAAAAATAAGTTATCAAAGCCAAAGATGCAATGAAAACCACTAAAAACCAACTTGAATCGATAAAATTTGGAAAACCAATCAAAATGAGCAAAAATAGGCAAAACAGCAAAATAGGAGCAGGTCGGTCGACCGGACTACAGGGCTCGGTCGGCTGGCCAGAAGCAGAAAAATTGCTCGGAGTAGCAGGTCGGTCGACCGGCTACAGGGCTCGGTCGGCCGAACTGCAACTGCAGTTCCTGCCCTTTCTCATCGAAGTGCAAACACTTTCGAAACGCAACCGGTCGAGCAATGGGCCTAAGGAGCTTTAGCCAATAGGTACCCCAGCTCCATTAGCTCTCCGATTCGCCACCAAAAACATGCTCAAACATCAAAGTTAGGATCTTTAAAGAATTGAACCCAAACACTAAAAATTTGGATATTAACCAATTCAATCCAAACCAAAAGCAAGTGCATATGAACAAGTGCTAGGAATTCATACTCAACATCAATGAAATCAAGAGAGGTAGATGTGAGTTCAAAACCCACCCTCTTCCCCCATTTTCAGTTTTTTTAGCTTAAGTTTTTATGAAATGAATTAAGTGTGGAGAGGAGAGGGACTGAGTTAGGGTTAATTAGATAGTTAGTGGGCCGAACCCAACCCAAACCCAACTAGAAAAAGTTGCAAAATTCAACTTACTCCAAACATATCAAAGCTTATACTCAATAAGGTCGCAAACGCCATTTTGGACTCAATGGAAAAGGTTTCGAGTCCTAATTCGGCCGTTTGCAGAAAGTAACATTTCGGACCAAAAATTCGACTAACGACGCTATATTTAAATATAAAATCGTTAAATATGCGGGTTGTTACAGATCTCCCCTCCTTACAAAATTGCGTCCCCGCAATTCCTAGAGAAGATATTTGTAACAACTACATACATACAACATTCAAAAGAAAAGGAAATAAGCTTGAGACGAAAAGATATACTCATCGTTGCCAAGCGAAGATAGAAAACCCGGATAAGATCGCTCGATATACTCTCTGGTTTTCCAAGTACAGTCATTGGGACTAGCGGACCATTGAACTTTAACGAGCGGCACATCCTTGTTTCGAAGGTGTCGCACCTCCGTGTCAAGTACGCGAATAGGTTGCTGTACAATAGATAAGTCCGGTGAGACCTCAAGCACTTGTAAATCATGAGAAGCGATAACAGAATCCGACTCCCGAAGACACTTCCGAAGTTGAGAGACGTGAAACACGTCATGAATGCCAGATAAATGAGCTGGAAGTGAAACTCTATAAGCCATAGGGCCAATACGTTCAGTAATAGAAAATGGTCCTATATAGCGAGGAGCCAATTTTCCAATCGTACTGAAATGCATAATCCCTTTCAAAGGAGAAACACGAATAAAAACAAGGTCACCGATCGAGAACTCAAGAGGCTTCCTACGGTTGTCTGCGTAGGATTTCTGGTGGCTCTGTGCCTCTTTCATTCTCAACCGAATAAGATCAATCTTCTCGGAAGAATCACGAACAAAATCTGGACCAAGAATAAGCTTCTCCCCAGATTCCAACCAACAAGAAGGAGATCGACATGGCCTTCCGTATAAGGCTTCGAAAGGAGCCATACTAATACTAGACTGAAAACTATTATTGTAGGAGAACTCTACAAGAGGTAGGTGATCCTGCCAACTACCACCGAAATCAAAAATACAAATACGGAGAAGATCTTCCAAGATACGATTCACCCGTTCAGTCTGTCTGTCAGACTGCGGATGATAAGCTGTGCTAAAATTAAGCTTTGTTCCCAAAGCTTGCTGAAGACTCTTCCAAAAATGACTCGTGAATAAAGGATCACGATCACTCACAATAGAACTAGGAACACCGTGAAGTCTCACGATTTCCTTGACATATAACTTAGCCAAATGAGAAGCAGTCCTATTAGACTTAATAGGGACAAAATGAGCAGACTTGGTGAGGCGATCAACAATAACTCAAATGCTAGAATGGCCCGATCTCGAACGAGGTAGGCCGTCAATGAAATCCATAGAAATCTGATTCCATTTCCACAATGGAATCTCTAGAGGCTGAAGAATACCCGAAGGACGCTGATGTTCGGCCTTAAAATGCTGACAAGTTATGCAATTACTCACATAACTCGCCACATCGCGCTTCAAGCCTTCCCAGTAATAAAGACGACGCATATCAGCATACATCTTGCTACTACTAGGATGAATAGTATACTTAGAACGGTGACAATCATCAAGAATGTCTTGCCTAAGTGCAAAATCAGAAGGCACAAAAAGACGGTTCTTCTTACGAAGACACCTATGAGAATCAATGCTGAAATCCCGCAACGCCTCATCACAGGATCCAGACTCACAAAGCTGAATAAGATGCAACAAATCAGGATCACGCCGCTGAGCATCGGCAATACGGTCCAACAAAATAGGTCGAGCTCCCAAACTAAATAATAGAATAGGAGAATCAGAAGATGAACCTCGATCATGAATTTCACAAAAAGATAGAGTCTCAAGAATATCCCACTCAGCAAGCATCATAGAAATAAGAGCCGAATGTTTGCGACTAAGCGCATCAGCAACACGATTACCCTTTCCAGGGGTATACTGGATATCAAAGTCATATGAAGCAAGAAACTCGAGCCAACGCTGTTGTCTCATGTTGAGTTCCTTCTGAGTGAACAAATACTTCAAGGATTTATGATCGGTATAGAGAATGAAGCGCTCGCCCAATAAATAATGTCGCCAAATCTTCAAGGCAAAGACAACAGCGGCCAACTCAAGATCATGAGTGGCATAGCGAACTTCATTCGGACGCAGTTGCCTAGAAGCATAACAACTACCCGATCCTTCTGCATAAGAACAGCACCAAGACCACTACCACAAGCATCGGTGTAGACAACAAGATCATGATTCCCCTCAGAAACCACCAAAATAGGAGCATTAGTGAGAAGTTCCTTCAATGTCTGAAAGGAAGCTTCACACTTGTCGGACCAAATAAAACAAATGCCTTTCCGAGTAAGGCTGGTGAGAGGAAGCACAACACGGGAAAAATCCTTAATGAACCGACGGTAATAACCCGCCAATCCAAGGAAACTACGAATCTCATGCACATTCTCAGGCCTCTTCCAATTCTGGATGGCTTCGATCTTTGAGGGATCGACAGAAATGCCATCGGAAGATACAACATGGCCTAAGAACTTAACATTATTCTCCCAAAAATGGCATTTGGAGAATTTGGCTTTAAGCTGATGATGACGGAGGGTACTCAAGACAATACTCAAGTGATTAGCATGCTCGGCTTCAAACTTAGAATAAACAAGGATATCATCAATGAAGACAAGGACGAACTTATCGAGATATTCCCGGAATACCCGATTCATGAGATCAACAAAGAAAGCAGGAGCGTACGTCAAACCGAACGGCATAACGAGCCACTCAAAAGAACCATACCGAGTGCGGAAAGCGGTAAGAGGTATGCTATCCTCCGCGACCGTAATTGATGAAAACCCATGGCAAGGTCAAGCTGAGAAAAGACCTTAGCACGACTCAATAGATCGAACATATCATCGATCCTAGGCAATGGTTACCTATTCCTGATGGTTAACTCGTTAAGCTTGCGATAGTCAATGCAAAGTCTAAGAGTTCCATCAGACTTCTTCACGAAGACAACCACGGATCCCCACGGAGAAAAACTGGACTGAATCAACTGCTTGGACTCAAGCTCTAAAAGCTGCTTCTTGAGTTCCTCATTTTCCTTTGTAGACATCCTCTTGGGAGGACGACTAACTGGCTGCGCGCCTGGAATGAGAACAATGCGGAACTCAATTGCCCGCTTAGGTGGCAAACCCGAAACAGGTGCAAAAACATCAGAAAAGTCACAAGCAATAGGAATACGAGATATACCATCACCATCTCGCGAATCAGGAGAATATAAATCCATTTCGGAATTATCCACATCTCGAAGAATAAGAGATAGCTGAGTAGGCGAATTCGGATGTCGAAGATACAAAATTCTCTCCGAACAAATAATCCTGGCATCATATCTCACTAGCCAGTCCATTCCCAAAATCAAATCAAATCCCAGACAAGAAATAACGTGCAGATTCGCACGAAAAGAAAAGCCACATAAAACAATCTCAATATCATCACAAAGCAGGCTAAGGGTCGCGGATCCCCCAATAGGATTCGCAATCCTTAAAGAAGTAACCAAACAAGAAACATCTAAAGATAAATCATCAACTAGCTTCTTCGATACGAAGGAATGTGAAGCACCCGTATCGAAAAGAACTCATATACTATGATCATGAAATAAAATAGAACCTTCCAAAATAGATGGAGATATACCTTTGGGCTGAGAGGGACCTTCAGAAGCCTTGGCAGCATAAAGCTTGCTAGACTTGGCACCAGCCGGAACAGTAGGGCAAGCTGAAACATGATGACCTTCCTTCTTGCAATAACGGCAAAAGAGAGGCTTAGGACAAGCTCGAATAATATGATCAGGAGAACCACAATTGAAACACTTCCGAATGAAAGGTGTTCCAACAGACTGAGGCTGAGAATTAGAACTACCAGTCTTCTTCTTCTTAGAAGGAAAAGACCTGAACTTCTGAAATGGAAACGGCTTCTTGTTGGGGTTCTTGGAAACCTCAACATCAACATCACTATCACATTCCTTCTCGACGGTCTCGAAATGAAGCGCAGAATCAACCAACTCCTCAAAAGAAAGCTTAAGCTGGAGCAACAAAGACTTCTTAAGACCAGAGACAAATTTCAAATTCTTCTTATAAGAAGTGCTAATGAATTCAAGAACATACTTAGATAAAGCCTCGAATGATGCAACATACTCAGAAACAAAAGATTTCCCTTGCTTCAACTCAAGGTAGCAACGGGTCAATAAAACTTTTTCAGATTCAGGAACGAACTTGAGTTCAAATCGCTCCCGAAACTGAGTCCAAAAAGAGTAGACTCATCAATCTCGGCTACAAGAAGCTCATACCAATCAAGAGCACGCTCTTGTAATAAGCTAGAAGTTACAAGAACTCTATCATGGTCAGAAAGATCCATACGAGAAAAGATACGCTCGCACGTGCGAAACCAAGCTTGGACTTCAAGAACAGACTCGGAGCCCTTAAACGGCTTTCCTCCAAGATGAGCAAAATCACTGCACTGACGTGCAAAGGCAGACTTGCGAGGTGGAGAAACTCGAGGAGGAACTGGAGGCTGAGTGCTCCTAAACAATTCCAAAAACTAATCGGCAGACATATAAACGCCAACTGGATGTGAGCCACTGGATTGCCCAGCATCCGAACGTCGTCCCCTGCCTCTTCCAGCCATACGCTGAAAGTAAGATAAGAACAAGATTATTCACAAGGTAGATAATTCAATATGGAATACTACGGAATTTAAATGCATTCCTAGACGTATTCCCACATTCTATCAAACCCTTGATGGAAGAAGGAATAGAAAGACACGATGGTTCAAATATTTGTATCACTTATATACTTTGATGTACCAGAATATGTGCATATATTCTGTGTTTATCATGTTTTGTTCTAAACCTTGCTCTGATACCACGCTGTGACGCCCCACCTCTATACCCACGCTAGCCAAGGACACTACAGGGTAATGCCGACAACTAACACGGAGAATAAGGCTGGTTAGGAGCGACCATCTATAGCCTTGCTCTAACTATCTATTGAATACATCGACAATAATCACACCAAACAGATCGACATATCCAATGAATACTTAAAACAAAACCATAGGTGGTTGAAGGATCTATCAGAACAGAATATAACAACTCAATCGTAATATATATCACAGAACAGTCGATCATCATATACACATATTGATACATAACAGAGTATACAAAATAATACATGTCAAGTGGTATAGCAAATACAATATACAGATGAGTCAAAAGAATACATATCAGAGTTACAAAAAAAAATGACTACACAAAAAGCTTTAACAAAAAGGAACAAGCTGAATAGTCCATGCGGAAGCAAAATAGGCTAAGTCCAAAAGCACCTAACCTGAAACATCTCGGTCTGACCCGAGTATAAAATACACGGGTCAGTCTAGCTAAACAAATCAGTTAGATAAACGGAACATCAACAAACCTGCAAGGTTACAAAGTATAACAAATATCTCCAAAGGAGATATCACAATCATCTAACAAAAGATGAATCATATGATAACAAGCCTCATATCATCGGCAACTCATAGAAACAAAGGATAGGAATATTCCAAGACAAGCCATAAAGGCAAATAACAAATACCAATGAAGGTAACACAAGTTCCACAAGGTAATCGCTACATATCATGCGGCTCAAAAAGACCAACACCGAAGGGTGATACCTAGGGAATATACATATCAATGAAACATCATAAAATTGCTCGAGCTCAGTACTGTACAACAAGGATCCATGAGCCCGAAGACTCCAAACCCAATATCACCCATGCGGCTCATCACGACCAACATCGGAAGCGATACTAAAAGGGCACCCCAATATCACCCATGCAGCTCATAACGACCAACATCAGAAGCGATACTAAAGGGCAACAAACCCGAAGGCATCATACCCGATGGCAACAAACCGTAGTGGTGAAGGTCGAAGACCCAGTACTGGACACCACTAACTGGCGGAATGTGTCATAACTCTCAAAAAGGAATCCGAAAAGTGGTAACGTGAGTCGCATAACCACTCGTTCGCACTAAACGGCTTACTATCCGTTAGTTAATTTCACACTCAAAGCAGTACAAAGTTCACCTCATCTCATTGGTAAACCAGACTAAAAGGTCAAAACAATCAATCGAATAGGTCGGGAATTAATCGGATAGACAAACGCATGGATTCAATCCATGGTCCGTGTTTTACCTAACCATTTAATCTCCCTTCCATTCCGCTCGAAGTGCGAAATTGTGTATGTGCGTTTTAAATAGAATTTAAGAATTGGAGAAGGAAACTTTTAATACGATTTAGAGGGATTATTTATGAAAACCCGTGAATGAAGTCAAAAATAAGTTATCAAAGCCAGAGATGCAATGACAACCACTAAAAACCAACTTGAATCGACAAAATTTGGAAAACCAATCAAAATGAGCAAAAATAGGCAAAACAGCAAAATAAGAGCAGGTCGGTCGACCGTACTACAGGGCTAGGTCGGCTGGCCAGAAGCAGAAAAATTGCTCGGAGTAGTAGATCGGTCGACCGGCTACAGGGCTCGGTCGGCCGAACTACAAATTTCTGCAGTTCCTGCCCTTTCTCATCGAAGTGCAAACACTTCCAAAACGCAACCGTTCGAGCAATGGGTCTAAGGAGCTTTAGCCAATAGGTACCCCAGCTCCATTAGCTCTCCGATTCGCCACCAAAAACATGCTCAAACATCAAAGTTAGGATCTTTAAAGAATTGAACCCAAACACTAAAAATTTGGATATTAACCAATTCAATCCAAACCAAAAGCAAGTGCATATGAACAAGTGCTAGGAATTCATACCCAACATCAATGAAATCAAGAGAGGTAGATGTGAGTTCAAAACTCACCCTCTTACACCCAAACAAAGATATATATAAGCATAGATGTGAGATAAAAAATCTCACCTTTTATCTCAAAACAAAGAAGAAGAAGCTCAAACACAAGAAGGAGATTAGCCACTCTTCACTCTAACTCTACAAGCTTCAATCTAAGAATAAAACACATATTTCCCAAAGTTAGGTTTAGGAAACTTTCTGAAATTGAAGAGGAGAAGAGTTGGAGAAGATGAAGAGGAGTCTTACCAATAGCTTCACTTTGATTTTGGAGCAAGATTTCAAGTTGCAAGAGGAAACTAGGGCTTGGAATTTCTAATTCCCATTCTCTTCCCCCATTTTCAGCTTTTTTAGCTTAAGTTTTTATGAAATGAATTAAGTGTGGAGAGGAGAGGAACTGAGTTAGGGTTAATTAGATAATTAGTGGGCTGAACCCAACCCAAACCCAACTAGAAAAAGTTACAAAATTAAACTTACTCCAAACATATCAAAGCTTATACTCAAAAAGGTCGCAAACGCCATTTTGGACTCAATGGAAATGGTTTCGAGTCCTAATTCGGCCGTTTGCAGAAAGTAACATTTCGGACCAAAAATCCGACTAACGACGCTATACTTAAATAAAATATTTAAATATAAAATCGTTAAATATGCGGGTTGTTACAATTAAGCTCCTGAATGAGTAGAATTGCATCCATGAAGTCGGGAAGACCGGAATATAGGGTGCCAAAAATCTAAAATTTGCTCGGGAGAGAGGTTCATCGTAAACCATTAAAACTATGATTGGAAAGTTAATGGGGTAACTAACAGGTTCATAGTGATCCCATGAATACTATGCATAATGGATGGTTGGCATGGGTCAATTGGTTTGTAGTGAATCCATGGAAACTATATCCTGGTTAAGTGTTGACATCAGTCAATAGGTTTCTAGTTAACCCATGAAAACTAGGACAAGAGAGGAGTTATTGGAGTGACTAATTGTTTTAGGGGAACCCATGAATTAATTAAGTTAATTGGCTGCAGCCTATAGGTTCTTAATAATCCCATGAAAAATATGAAATAGGACGGGGAGTCCATAATTTGGGAAAAGGTTATTAGTAAGCCCATGAAAACTAATAGTTAAATAGTGACCCTAGAAACTATGAATATGACAAGGAGTCGATTAAAATGGAGATGGGAAATCCAAGATGTTTTTATGTTTGCATATCATTATAATACTTTGAATTGCAATGTTTTTAACCATTGTAGATGCAGGAGCAGAGTATATGGTTCTAAAAAGGTTTTAAGATACCAGTAAGGGGAAAACCCATTCCGCCAAGTGGCGTGGTCTCACTAGATATCCAAATGGATTGAGATGTTAGATTATTATTCATACCAGGCTTTATGTCTGACTTGAAGTTTTTATTTTCCCCTTAAACTCTCGAGTACTCGATTGATTTTGAGTACTTTGAGATTTGAGGTTTCCAGGTTCACTTCTTCGATTAATAAAGCTTCCAGAGGCATGCATGAGGCAGTTAGTTATTTAGAGTTATCTTTTTCCGCTATGTATTTTGGATGTAAAGGCAAACTTATTAGCCTTATTATATACTCTGATCTAACAAGGGGTAGCTTCATATGTCCTCTTGCGTATGTGTAATAATTATATTTTTCTAAATGTGGTTAACGTTTGTGGGATTATGTAATGAACATGAAATATTTTGAATGGAATGTGGAATTACCTTTTTGATTTGTTAAATTGTTTCCATATTCTTGTGATCTATGTATCAATGTATGTAGCGTCGTCGTATTTTGTCGTCGAGGATTAATAACTATGGATGACTACAGCATCTGTAGCCACTAGTTTTGGGCCTCCAAGTAAGGGATGTTACAAGTTGGTATCAGAGCATAGGTTTATGAAACTTTAAAAGAAAGTTAAACCTAAAAGATTTTCGAACATAATCCAATGAATTTGAAAATATCAGCGGCGCTGGGTTACGCTATAGTGACGTACTTGTATTTGATATGTAGAAGTGTGTGTTCCCTTCACTCTTAGACCAATATTGGTGCTAGAAATCCGCCAGTAGATGCGAGGATGGTGTATTAGTTGTTAGCTAATCTTTTTCAAGTTGGAGTCGTCGGTAATGTTGGAGGAGCTAATCATGTTGCTCCAGTTAGGAATAACTATGCTAAGTTGAGTAGAGACTACACCAGTCCGGAAGGAAAGCCATTTGTGGGAACGGGACGATGCTGTTGAAGTTGAGAATTGGTTATTGCACTGTGAGAGAATCTTTAGTGATCTAGGCTTGGATGATGGAAAAAAGATGAGGCAGGCGTCCAGGCAGTTGCAAGGCGCAGCGCTTCACTGGTGGAATTGTGTGATCGTGTGGGTTCTGAGGGAAGAGCTGACATAGGCTGATTTCAAAAGGAGGCTTGAGCAGAGGTTTCTATATTAGTTTGCTAAGTCGACGTTGATGAGGAAGTTCATGGATCTAGTCCAAGGGGAGATGTCAGTGATCGAGTATGCTGCTAAGTTTGATGAGCTGTCTCGATATGGATATGTTGTTGTTCATACTGATATCCGAAGGAATGAAAGATTCATTCGAGAACCGAGGCCTGAGCTTGCTAAAATGACCATGTCCCATATTCGAGAACCTTGTAATGTGGTGGCGGAGATGGACATTCGCCATAATGCTTGTTGTTTCTGCTAAAGAGAAGCCAGTTGAATCCCAGAGTCCTCGGGGAAAGAAGAGGAAAATCTTTTAGAAGAAGGGAGCCCAGAAAGGGGATACTGCCAAGAAGGCAAAGGCTGATTTGATGTGCTTCAAGTGTGATAAGAAGGTTAATTATGCCTACGAGTGCTGGACAGGAAAAGGAAAGAAGCATGTAAAGAAGAAGAATGTGAAATGCTTCAACTGTGACCAAGTTGGGCTCTATAAGAACCAGTGTCCAGAGCCAGTCAAGGCGGACAGAGGAAAGGTTTTTGCTATTGGACCACCATCTTCTTCTAGAACTGCTGCAATAGAGAAAGGGAAAACTACGATGGAAGGTATGCTTTTGATTCAGAGTATACCAATTAGGGTACTATTTGATACTGGTGCATCACATTCATTTATATCACAGTATTTGGTTGATAGGTTATGCATTGAACCCACATACTTTGTTACTTCCTTAAGAGTTGTGAATCCAATGGGAGGGTATGAAACTCTAGGGTTGAGATGTGACAAGTTAGAACTTGATTTGTTAGGTTATAAGTTTGCATGCAGTTTGTATGTTTTTCGATTTCGGGATCATTTTGGGTATGGATTGGTTAGGTAAGTATGAAGCTAGGATATTTTGCCCAGATAGGGAAATATCATTGAGACCCCCCGATAGTCATAACTGAATTATCTTCTTGGTAGAAAATTATGACTGGAGTAGCTGTGCTTTGCTAAGTGCAATGGAAATAGTAGAAGATCTAAATCAGGTTCGAGTAGCAAAAGATTTTGCAGATGTCTTTGAGTCATAGGACTATCACCAAAACGAGCTATTGAGTTTCGAAAATATCTTGTGCAAGGAACTGAACCTATGAGTAGACCATCTAGAAGGATGACACCGATAGAGACGAAGGAACTGAAGATGCGGTTAGTGGATCTAGAAGGAAGGAATTTTATTAGACCAAGTAGTTCGCCTTGGGAGCGACCGCAGTATTCGTTGAGGATATATATCAACTATCCAAAGTTGAACGAAAGGACGACAAAGAATAAGTATCCTTTTCCAAGAATTGATGATCTATTTGATCGATTGAGTGGATCTAGAGTGTTTTCCCAGTTGGATTTGGCAACAGGATTCCATCAGTTGAGAGTGGCGGAGGACATCATTCCTTTGACAGGATTTCAGACTAGGTATGGTTCGTATGAGTGGTTTGCCATTTGGATTGATGAATGCACCTACTTTCTTTGTAGATCTGATGAACCGAATTTTCCAAGAGCACTGGATAGGTTCGTGTTAGTATTCATTGATGAAATTTTAGCGTACTCGAAGGATAAAAGAGAGTATAAAATTCATCTTAGAGTGGTGCTTGAAACACTGAGGCAGAATCAGCTAAAGGCGAAGTTTTCCAACTGTCATTTTTGAAAGAAAGAGGTTAAGTTTCTTGGTTATGTAGTTTTAGAGGAAGGTTTGTCAGTCAATCTATTTAAGATCGAAGTTGTCAATAATTGGAACAGACTAGAGATGGTGATTGAGATTAGAAGTTTTCTTGGACTTGATTGCTACTACAGGAGATTCATCAAGGATTTCTCTTGGATAACATCGCCTTTGACTAAGCTTATCAGGAATGAGGTGAAGTTCGTTTGGTCCGACAAATGTGAAAAAGCATTCCTTAAGTTAAAGCATTTATTGACCAATGCTAGAGTGTTAGCAGTTCCAAATGGAAACCAAGGGTTGGTAGTATACACTGATGCATGTGGGACAAGATTTGGAAGCAGTGTTGATGCAGAGGGGTAGATTCGTTTCCTATGCATCCAAGTGGCTTAGACCGCATGAAGTAAGATATCACTCATGACTTGGAGTTAGCTATGGTGATTTTTTCCTTGAAGATTTAGAGGCATTATCTATTAGTGGAGAGATTTGAGTTGTATATCAATCATAAGTCTTTAAGATATTTATTATCTCAGAAGGAGTTGAATATGAGGCAGCAGAGATGGCTGGAGTTTTTGGCTGCTTATGATTTTGATATAGAGTGTACTCCTAGGAAAAGAAATAAGGTAGCTAATGATCTCTACAGAAGACACCAGAATGTGGTGTTATCTATGTTATCAGAATGGAAAGACCTAGAAGCTCTGGCCAGTTGCGGTGTGCAGTTAAGATCGACTTCTAGTTCAAGTCAGAGTACTGCCAAGTTATCCTGTTTAGAAGTTCAACCAGTGTTGATCGAGAGAATTGCTTCTAAGCAGAAAAAGGATCCACTATTAGCCGAGAAGATCAAAAGGCGTGAGGCCGGAACCGAGATTGATGATTTGAAAGATTTTTGTTTTGACCAGAGAGGATGGTTGAGAAAGATGGGGCGACTATGTATTCCGGATGTTGAGAACTTATGGAAAGAAGTTCTTGAGGAAAGTCATCGATCCAAGTTTACGATTCATCCTGGAGGGACCAATATGTATCAGGATATGAGGAGAAGCTTCTATTGGGAAGGCATGAAGAGGGATGTTGGCTTGTGGGTTATGCAGTGTGTATACTGTCAATAAGTGAAACCCGAACATCAAAAGCCGAGTACGTTACTTCAGCCTTTAGAGATTCCAGTATGGAAATGGGAATCAATATTTATGGATTTTATAGATGGGTTGCCAAGGTCGAACAGGGGAAATGAGAGCATATGGATTATAATGGACAGGCTGACCGAAAGTGCCCATGTCATTCCAGTCAAGTCAACCAGGACGGCACCTGTTTTGGCGAGGTTGTTCATGAAGAACATAGGTAGACTCCATAAGAATCTGAGTAGCGTAGTCAGCAACAGAGATACATTATTCACTAGAAAATTTTGAAAATGTCAACAAGAGGTATTAGGTACCAAGCTCAAGATGAGTACAGCTTATCACCCGTAGACGGATGGGCAGACAGAGAGAGTCAATAAGGTACTCGAGGATTTATTGAGAGCTTGTATATTAGACTTTGGTGGATCTTAGGAGGATCACCTACATTTGATTGAGTTTTTCTATAATAATAGTTATCATACTAGCATAGGAATGGCGCCTTTTGAAGCTTTGTATGGGAGACCATGAAAATCTCCGTCATGCTGCTTAGAGAATGGAGACAGATTGGTCTTAGGTACGGATTTAGTGAGAGAGGCATTAGAGAAGATTGATTTAATCCAAGGACGGATGAAGAAGGCTCAATTCAGACAGAAGAGTTATGCAGATAAGAGACGCAAAGACCTAAAGTTCTTAGTGGAGGACGGGGTTTTCATTAAGGTGTCACCGATGAAGGATGTGACTCGATTTGGAAACATGGGGAAGCTGGCCCCAATATATGTTGGTCCATTCCAGATTATAGAAAGGATTGCGAAGCTCGCGTAAGAGTAGAGTTGCCGAGCAGTTTGGCAGGTGTCCATAATGTATTCTGTATGTCTCATCTTCTTAAGTTTGTGCATGATCCAGAGGCTACTATTCCTCAAACAGAGTTGGAGGACTTGTTAGTAGAGCCTAATTTGACTTTTGTCAGATAACCAACTCAGGTTGTAGCGAGAGATGAGAAAATATTGAGGACCATGACAGCCAAGTTGGTGAAAGTTCAGTGGAGCGACAACGAGGACTGTACTTGGGAGAAAGAGGATAGGGTTCGAGATGCTTATCCTGGATTAGTTTCTAGTCGGGTAGGCTAGTATGGATGTTAGGAGTGGTTACTGATGATTGCTATGTTTGATATTTAGTCCTTACTGAATTTCAAGGACAAAATTCTTTTAAGGGGGGAAGCTTGTAACACCCCTCCTTTTATTAACATTATTCAAGAAATTTAATTAGAATAAATTAAATAGAATAATGTAAAGAGATAACGAGATTGAGATTAGTAAATGAAATTAGTGGTCGTTCTTATTTAAAATGAATAGGCTCTAAAAGGTTAAGTGTTAACTAATTTATCATAAGGGCATTAGGGTCATTATCGCCTCCATTTTCACACCCTTATACTATTATCTCTAGACCATATGCGTTCACTTTATCATAAGCAAAATTTTAAAAGAAAGAAAGATAAACCCAAGCCGGTCACTAGCAGAAAGAAGAAAAGAGAGATCAAAGTAAAGCTTAGGATTCAAGCTAGAAGAAATCAATCTCCAATTTCCATATCCAATCTAAGGCGAATAATAATCATAGCATCTCTATTTTATGATCAATGATTTTAGGATTTAAGGGTAAATTTGTTTTTATGATATATTGGATGATGATATGCTTGCTTTATAAATTGTAAGGCTTAAATAAGATTGTTTAAAAGGGGATATGGACGATTCTAGGGCAAAACCGAAATTAAATGATTTTTAAATGTCATGGGAAAATTATATGTTATGAGAAACATGATTTTGGAGTTGGGTTTCAGTTTTCGTAATTTTCCAAGCCGTGGAGAATTAATTATGAATTTTCGAAGGAAAATATAATTAATTTGGTTTATAAATTTATTTCAAAAATTATATTAAGAATTTGGGTCTGAAATTTAGATACGTTAGATAACACGATTAAAGTGACTTTCTGGAATTTTTGGTGATTTTTATCAAGTGATTTAATATGGAAATTGAATTATTTTGAAAGGAGGACCTAAATGATTTAATTGCTTTGTTAATGGGAATGGTTTATGTGTCAAAAGTTAAACATTTTTCAGATCTGAGAAAATGTGGTTAATATTAGCAAAATAATTTGAAATTTTAATGTAACCAATCAATTTTTTACATGTGGGCAAGTTAGTTACAAAAAGTTTGCTTTATTTAGTAAAAACAGCCTTTTGCTCAGGGAAGTGGGTTCCACCTCCTTTGGAAGGAGCTTTCGACCCAGAGCTTCCGCCTTCGAACTGGTCGAAATCTTCTACCATGAAACCAATACACATTCTATCACTTTGTTGGTACATAGTGGATTGGAGAAAGACGAAAGGTAGGACGTCGAAATATAGCTTCTGAAGGTGTCGATACCTTTGTTTTGTTTTTAGAAACAAAAGTGCTTCCCTGTTTACAAAGTGGTTTCGACCTAGTCATAACCAATGGTTACGAAAGGGTATTTCAAAAGAAGCTTTCGAAGGAGAGCTGCCTCCTTTTAAATTAGTAGCTTCTGAATAAGTTAATTAGTTTTTAAGTGAAGTTTTCGGATGGGGTAGTTTCGACCAAGCCGGAACACTTATGTGATTAGATGCCTTTCGATGGTATTGAAGACATCAATGCTATCGAAAGATACAATTTGTTTTTATAAATATAAGTCACTTCCTACTACTTTCGAAAGGAGTTAGGGGTTTCGAAGGTAATAGTTTGGAAGGGATTTCGAAGCCAACCTTCAATTAATTCACCCGGATGTTTTATGCTTTCGAAAGGGTGTTTTCGACATTATCAAGTTTCCCCGGCAATTTTATAAAATAAAGAATGGTTTTGAAATAGATGCTTTTTCTTATGTACACTTTGACCCAAAATAAGATTTTAAATATAAACCCAATGATTTCGAAAGAGGGATTTCAATGGTTTCAAAAGGTATACTTCCAACGATTTTGAAAGGGGTACTTTCACTTGGTTTTGAAGCAATGCTTTTAAAGTAAAGTTAATGCTTTAATACAATTAAAAGGCTTCAAAAGAGAAGTTTAAAGTAGTCTAAAGGCAAGAGCTTAATGTGTTGGAAATAGATTTTAATGTTTTCGAAGGAGGTTATCCTATGAGGTCGAAAGCAAGGTTTCGAAGGTGTCGAAAGGTATTATAACCCAAACTCATTTTCAAAGGAAAAAAAACCCATGGATAAATAAAGGAGTTTTGAAATGGTTGAAGTAAATAAATTTAAAGAATTATTTCCTTGAAACCATGTTTTATATCAAAAGTATTTCAAGGACATTAAACTCACAGGAGTGGTACTGTTTTGTTAATATGGTTGCCTCTTTAAGTATAATTATATTCACATGTTAAAGAACCCATAACTGTATATTAGGGATAAATGGTAGAAGAACCAGCTAGGTTAACCTAGTAGTGAATATAAATTGATTAAACTCCTGAATGAGTAGAATTGTATCTAGTAAGTCAGGGAAACCGGAACATAGGGTGCCAAAAATCTAAAAGTTGCTCGGGAGACAGGTTCTTAGTAAACCCCAGAAAACTATGATTGGGAAGTTATTGGGGTAACCCATAGGTTCATAGCGATCTCATGAAAACTATGTATAAAGTATGGTTGGCATGTGCCAATTGGTTTGTAGTGAACCCATAGAAACTATATCAGGATTAAGTGTTGACATCATTCAATAGGTTCCTAGTCAACCCATGAAAACTAGGATAAGAAAGAAGTTATGGGAGGAATCCCTAGGTTTCTAGTCAACCCATGAAAATAAGGATAAGAGAGGAGTTATTGGAATGACCAATAGGTTCAGGAGAACCCAGGAATTAATTAAATTAATTGGCCGGGGCCTATAGGTTCTTAGTGATCCCACGAAAACTATGAAATAGGATGGGCAGTCTATAAGTTGGGAAAAGGTTATTAGTAATTCCATGAAAACTAACGGGTTAATAGTGACTCTAGAAACAATGAATATGACAAGGAGTCGATTAAACTGGGGATAGGAAATCCAAGATGTTTTTTTATGTGCATATCAACATAATACTTTGAACTGCTATGTTTTTAACCATTATGGATGCAGGAGCATAGTATATGGTTTTGAAAAGGTCTTAGGATACTAGTGAGCGAAAAACCGTTCCGCCAAGCGGCGTGTTATATTATTATTCATACTAGGCTTTATGTCTGACTAAAAGTTTTTCTTTTTCACTTAAACTCTCGGGTACTCAATTGATTTTGAGTAGTTTAAGATTTGAGGTTTATATGTTCTCTTCTTCTACTAATAAAGCATCCAGAGGTGTGCAGGAGGCAGTTGGTTATCTAGATTTACTTTTTTCCGCTGTGTATTTTGGATGCAAAAGGCAGACTTATTAGTCTTATTATATACTCTGATCTACCAAGGGGCATCTTCATATGTCGATCTTGGCGTCTGTATAATAATTATATTTTTCTGAATGTGGTTAACATTTGTGGGATTATGTAATGAACATGAAATGTTTTGAATGGAATGTGGAAATATCATTTTGATTTGTTAAATTTTTTCCATATTTTTATGATATGTGTATCAATGTATCCAGCATCGCCGTATTTAGTCGTTGAGGATTAATAACTATAGATAACTGCAACATCTGTAGCCATTAGTTTTGGGCCTCTAAGTAGGGGATGTTACATTTTCTCTTGGGGGGGAGGTTTGAGCTATACACAGATCATAAGTCTTTAAGGTACTTATTCTCCAAAAAGGAGCTGAATATGAGACAACGGAGCTGACTAGAGTTTTTAGCTGCTTATGATTTTAGTGTAGAGTGTACTCTCAGGAAAGGAAAAGCCGATGATCTTAGCAGGATACATTAGAATGTGGTGTTAGTTATGTTGGCAGAGTGGAAAGATTTATAAACTTTGACTACTTGTAGTGTACAATTAAGATCGACTGCTAGTTCTAGTCAGAGTACCGCCATGTTGATCTATTTTTAAGTTTGACCGGTATTGATCGAAAGGATAGATTCTAAGTAGAAGGAGGATCCAGTACTAGCCGAGAGGATTTAAAGGCTTTAGGTTGGAATTGAGAACGATGATCTGAAAGATTTTGGCCTTGACCAGAGAAGATGGTTGAGAAAGAAGGGACAGTTGTGTGTTCCAAATGTTGAGGACTAGAGGAAAGAAGTTCTTTAGCCTCGTACTACTAAATACTAGTTCAACAACAATACTTAATAGCCTATCGACCTCACGCAGCTGAAATCTTGTTTAGACTAATCTAATGTAAATCAAGAAAAATTTCCCCTTCTATTTACTTAATACCACTTTTTAGAAATAAAGCAGACCTCATTTCCTAAAAGTACCGGGCCATTTAATACTTTAAATCCAAGGCGAACCCTTGGTATATTTTTCCATTCATAACCGCAAACGCATATCCCTTAACTACAGCACCTATGGTTGGAGATGTCACATATTAGTAATAAGTATACACAACTGCTGGTAGCCTTTAGGTGAAGTGCAGACTTCTGTTGTGCAACTCTACTGACCTCGCATTCCAACCCACTATACCAAACCAACCATCCTAATCTTTAATGTTGGGTCAGGCCTACTAATCATGCTTGTCCTAAACGTACAATTAAGGCTGTATAGTTTTCCACTATAAATTTTTTAATGCTTCTAGCATTTAATTCTTACCTTATATGCTTAATTACTATATTCCATAAATGTCAGTTGTCTATAACAAATAGTCATTATTATTTTAATTGGAAAATCTCTAATGACATTTATTTTTTCATTCTAATTCAACATAATATGCCCACTTCATTCCCTATAAATGCCAAACTAAATCCTTTAACTAGTCCCTTTAACTACATTTATGTCCGCATTTAATTACTATAACTCCTGATTAACCGCACATTTATTGCCTATTAATTTTCGAGCTACATTCTCTTTTCCATCAATACCTTCTAATTTATTACGCTAATTATAACTAGGCATCCTAATTATAAATAATATGAATATCGACGTATATTATGCTTTATAGATATATTTTATCTTTAGTCGGTAATTTATACGTATGTATGTATATGTATATGTGTGAGTGTGTGTGTTTGTGTGTGTATTCCTATTTCTATTTTTAAATAAGAACATTCATTTCCATGTTTTAATTTATCAGAGTTATCCTTCCAAAAAGGATAATCATTATAACCTTCCATGAATTAACCAAAAGTGAAACCTTTCTTTGTTTGAAGGAATTATCGCTTTTCTTCTATTGAAATGGTGTGTGCAAACCATGGAGAAGAACGTCCGTATTTTACACATCTCTTTCCTTTTTGGTATATTCCTTATTATTTCAAACAACACACTTTTTATACATTTGTGGAATTGGATAATTTATGGAAATTATACAAAATAGACACAACTAAATCATACCCACTCCTAATAAATTAAAACATAGAAATTCACCAAGTCAAATTAAGGCAATATAAACTAATAATATCATTTGCAACCCAACTATACGTCTGTAATAAACTTTACAACTTTATCAACATTCAACAATAACAAATTTAGGGATTGTATTCCAAATTTCCAAATTAGTGTGTAAATAACATTCCTATTCCAATTATCTATTTTATATAATATGTAGGAAATATTCCTATACATTAATTTTAAGCTTATAACTCATCAAATCTTATATAGGCACAATATTAAATAAAATTCGACGATATAAATTTCAATTTTATAAATAAATTATATAATTTTCGATCCACCTTTCTAGATTTCCAAATCTCCCATCTCCAAATTCACCCTTTTACTTAAATCCTTTTCCATTCTAATCCACAAGAGGTATATACATGCTATTAGAATTACAGATCTAATAAGAGATTTGAGGTTAAGGGGAATATAGATTTATAATAACGAAATTTACCTTTTTCCACGGTATTGATTCGCTCCTTCTCTTCTTCTCTTCTTCTCTTTTATTTTCTTGCCTTCTCCGTATATACATACATACATATATATACGTATATATATATATATATATTATAATATAATATTTTATAATTAATAAAAGTAGTGGAGAAGAGAAAATGGAAAAGCTTTGCTGCTTTCATCAGAAAATATGAGAAGAGAAGTGTAGAGTCAGGCTTGTATTTATAAATTCTCGAATCAATCATATCCATTAGATTAAAATAATTAAATCCGAACCGTTTGGCCAAGGTTCAACCCTAGCCACCATGCTCTCGACCAGGAAGCGGTTAACTGGTGGGGTCTAGCATTTATTATTAGTTATTTCCTCTTTTCGTTTTAATTATTTTTGTTTTGAAAACTTCAAACGTTGATAACTTCTTCATTTAAACTCTGCTTGCAAAACTCTAAATATGGAAGTTTCTCAGAAAGTCGCCACGAACACAATGGTGCAAGTTTTGTGGCAAAATTTTGATGTTTTCAAAAATTTCATTTTGGAGCCTTACTAATTATCTATTAATTACCTTTAATTTTGTACGGTGTTTAAACTTCTCTAGCTTCACCCCCACTTCTGCCTCAAAAATAAATTTAGTCTCAAACGCCTTTTCAAATCAGTCCAAACAATTCCCGTCTCATCATTGTGGAAATAACAATCTCCTACTAGTTTTAGACTTCTCCTTGCAGGTGTCATGAAGCTAATTGTCGCTGCGTTGCTTCCTCCATACCCGTTATAGTAAAAATCAAGTTATAAATCCTCAGCCATGCTTGTGCCTCAACAGATAATGCAGTCCTAAAATAATTATTTCCACGTAGACTATAAATGTCCCGATATAGCATGGGCAAATCCAAAGCAAGTGGAGGAGCTAAGGGTGCACCTTATGCTTGCACTATAGGTCCTCCATTGGGATTAAGTTTGGTATGGCCTCTTGCTTGAAGATATCATACTAACTATTAGGACATTCGCGCCCGAAACCTCAATTGCTTCACCAAAACTATTTCCAGTTCAATTGAACCTAATCCCTAATACCAAATATCACAGTCAACCTAAATGGTGGTGGCTACAAATGGTAACCTCAACTGTTATTTTTATGCCAGCCTCTCGACTACCTAGTCTGGTCTTTTGATGACCTGACCAACCCACATTGCTGGGACGTCTATGGGTAAGAGACAAAGCTTCACCACAGTTCAAAATATAAGAACCCCCTATCATGATGCAACTACATGCAACTAGCTACGATACCAAGTGTGACAACCTGCACCTCTAAACACACCATTCCATAGCCTAAAATGGTGTTTGAAATTGGGTGAAGCCAAGAAATATGAGTTGTTTAGTTTTTATGGTTTATATGACACTATGATAATTAAAAATTTAGCACATTTTACACTTTCAAATATCACAACAGAAGGAAATAAAACATGAGTACTGAAAATAGCGCAACCCAGTAGTAGTCTTAACTTAAATGTGGTCCATACAAAAATATCTTAAAATGACAATACATAAGTGTAACGACTTGGAATTTCACCACATTAATTTTCGAACATTTGTTAAGTTTAAATATTCAAATTCATAGGTTTATAATTAAATAATAAATATTGAAGATAAAAATAATTTTCAGAATTAATTTACAAAAATAGTTGGTTGGAAGAAAAATAAAAAATGTGGCCGAAATTCGTTTTTCGAATTTTCAACTTTTCATAGGCTAAAAGTTTCGTGAATGTTGTGAACTCGTTAGCATAAGTATACAAATGTATAAATGAGTTAGCATATGTGTGTATGTTTGTATTAGTGTATGTATGTATGTATTTATACTTAAGTATATAAGACTTAGAATAAAAAGTTTAATGGAAAAGAAAATATCACATCAAATGAAACATGTTTAGACATGATTTGATATTTTGGCAACTTAGTCATTATTTCTTATTGGCTATGACATGAAAGGAGGAAGGCTTAGGGTGGCATGTGGTACATGAAGGGAAGGAGACATTGTGAGGTGGCATTCAAGAAATGGAGGGAAAAGTACTAAGGGTAAACTGGTAATTGTGCTTTTTCATTTTACATAAAACCTTTTCTACATTTTATCTTTTCATTTTATCATTTCAAAACTTTCTCATTAATGTTTACAAGCTTCATAAGCTATATATAATAGCTTCCTAAATATTTTCTAAAAATTAAAAACAATTGCTTTCTACTTTAAAATCACTTTCAAAAACTTGTTTTGGATATCTCCTTCTTCATTTCAATACTCCACTTCCTCTATTTTTACTCACACTTCATTCGGCCATAACTTCACCTATACTACTCCAAATTAAGATTTTATTTTTTTCAACCATGTATAATGCTAGTGACTAAAACTTTTATTGTTATCACTTCTTAAAATTTCGAGCATACCTATGTCAAAATATTAATTGTTTACAAAGTGTTACCCAGAATTTCAAGTCCGAAAATGGTCCTTCTTCTTTTGACCATATCTTCTACAAAACTATCCAAAATTAAGTAATTATTTTTTTGAAATTGTACATAACAAATTTTTCTAAAACTTTCCTCTTTATAACTTTTCCAAAATCTAAGAGTAAATAGTCGAAAAACTAGTTGTAAAATGACTTATTTTCAGGTTCATTTTTGAGAGTTCGATGATTATCCAAAGTCACTTCAACTTACCAAAATAAGTTTCACTTTGTTCTTCTTCCAAGGCCAAGCCTATCGAGTTTATTAAGGGTCCAAGACTTCATCTTTTTCTTAGGAATGGAAGTGCTAGGTCACATCCTAAGTTAGCGAGAGTTTGGATAGTTTTTGATGAGTAAAACTACACCTTCTTAAACCAAGCTTATACTATGTTAATGTTCATGTTAATAGCCAATGAATGCTTGTTGTATATGTGAAGTGATGTTTTGGTTGTTTATTTTTTCATGCTTTGAAAAGTTGTCGCATTTGAGAGTTACTAAGCATGTGGTTAGCTATATGAAAAGTTGGCAGTTAAAGGTAATATAATTGTTAGTAAATACTTGTTGAATGTTGCATCATCATCATTTACCTTGTAATGTACTTAAACCATTGCTATGTGATGTTTGATTTTATGGATAATGGCAAAAGTTTGTTTGTCGAACTACACGTATAGCGATAGTCGTATATCATCACTTTCGGAAAATCACTTTTTTATCGAGATTTCATCTTCGTGCTTGGGATTGTTTTAAAAGTTAAGCAAGATTTTGATTAATGATGTTTTGAAAAGTAATTAACCATTTCAATATTAATTATTTAATTTAATTGATTACTTAATTAATAAGGATTAAGGGTAGCTAATTACTAAGTTAATAATGCATTTTAAATTTAACTAATTACTTGGTTAATGATTGTTTAAATTAATTAATCATTTTATTTAATGATGTTTAAATTTAATCAATCGTTTAATTTAATGATGCTTAAGGATAATCAATCATTCAATAATGATGAATTAAAGCTAATTAATCAATTTCCTAATGATGCTTTTAAACTAATGAATCTTTTTAATAAATGATTTTTAAACTTTATCAACTTATTTTAACTCTAATTAATCTTTCCTTTATTGATGTTTATAATTAATAAATCATTTTTAATGAGAATTAACTAATTAATTATTTATTTATTTAACTATATTTAAATTTATTAATTAATTGCACGAATGATGTTTTAAAGGTGATTTACCTTTTTTAATTAAAGGTTATTGGAGTTAATTAATCAACTTAATTTATGAAGTTTCAAAATGAATTTATGAAAGTAACATAGATATTTTGACTTTGTTATTCATTTAAATAATGATAATTAATTGATTATTAATTTACTTAAATATATTTTACTAATTAATTGAATTAATAAGGTTTAAAAATGGTTTATCCTTTCCATTATATAAAGGCATTTGAAGTTCAAAAATCAAATTGTGTGAGAAGTTTAAAGTTAATTAATCAATGTAATAAGGATGTTTTAAGTTATTAAATCCCTTTTAAATTGATGATTTGAAGTTAGTAAACTCTTTTAAAAAAGTTTTTTAAAGCTAATACTTGTAATGTGAGGCCAAGCATGAATTTGGGTTTTTAAAAGAAAAGGTATGTTTCGTTTATGAAAATGAATTAATTTCTGTAAGGCGATTCACTTATATGAAAATGATTTGTTTGTATACTTAGCACTAAATGTAGAAGAAGACTCGTCGTTATTTCAAAAGTTAAGAATAATCATGAGACATAACTGAGGTAACACTATCTTGACTTGTCTGGTGTTATTTTTAATCAAGAAATAGTACAAGTTGGAATTCGATGAGTGGCGATAAGTACGCAAGTTTAATTTCCATGTACGATCGTTTTTATATCCTTGATAGTTGGTTTCCCAACTATTGGTTACCTCAGTCTTCTTTGTATTTCGTCATTCTATGACGTTGTGTTGCTCACTTGAACTTTATTATCCTTTGTTCGAAATGACTAAACCCAAAGAGCGAGTGGAAGCCAAGATATGTAGGGTTGCTTCCATTAGGGTAGTTTCACATCCACTCTAGATTGCAATTAGTTTTTGCACATTGAGGTGTGAAATACTTGGATTCTCGATAACCATTGGCGGGATCCGGCTTAGATGTGTCCAAGAGCCATCGGAGTTCTCAAGTATATTTCTTGAGGTATACTTTCGGTAAAGAGGAAGCACTCTCTTGGTTATTTTTTTGGAAAATTTCCTTTCCTTATTTGATTCGAACATTTGAATCTGTTTTCCTTAATTACAACGAAAAGAGTCAACCACTCTTCATGGTGTTCAATTATTGGGTTTGTCCATTCTATCGAGTTTGGACAGTTATCTTGTTTAGTCTATTCTATCAAGTTTGGATTGTTGTCTTGTTTTATCCATTCTGTCTAGTTTGAATTTTTATTCAAACTATTTCCATTTTTTCAAATCTGAATGTTATACTAATTGTACCATCATCTATGTTTGGATTTGTTCCCTATTGTTCATTTCCAATTGTGTTATGCTTGGTTGTTGTTTACATGGGAGAAAATCCGTTTCGCGTTAGCCGCGTGGTCCCATACGTTATTGTTTAAATACACCCCATTTGTTTCATAGTTTTACTCATACCAGATATTTTTCTGACCCGAGTTGTTTATTTTCTAACTCTCAGGTACTTGTTTACATTTGAGTAGTCCAAGAATAACAGGTTTTTCTTTGGAGCTCTTTGAAGATGATGAACGACCAGGAGGCTCTTTAGTTATCTAGTTATTTATTTTCGTTGTATGATTATGAGAGTGTATGTTGTATCTTAAAAATTAAAAGTCAAAATGTATAGATATCAATCTGTTAGATGTGGTACTTTTTATAAATCTAATAACTCCTTATAAGGAGTAACCTTTCGTACTATATCATTTTATGTTATATGTAACCACTGATGTGAGGTTTATCTATTCTACCTTGTTTTGTTCTTTATTTTACCCCAAGATAACTTATCTTTCGGGTGCTTGGGCAAGGGTGCACGAATATCGTGGATGTATTAAGTGACGTTCCCAAGGATCAGAAAGGTGGATCATCACATATGGTATTAGAGCTTAGGTTTAGTGTAACCCTAAGCCCTGGTGGAGTAAACTCTCTAAGGATAGGATTAGTAATATCCTATGATAAGTATGAGAGTATAAATATATATTGAATGTGTATTTGTTAGTGTTATAAAAATGTTTTATATTGTGTTGCTTGATCCATTGAGTGGTATGTGAATTTCGGTCGATGCATCTGATCAGAGCTATCGATAGGCATCCCTAAACACTTGAACAGATCTACCAATACATTTTTTTCAAAATGGTTAATGAAAATTTTACCTAGGAATATATATATATATATAAGAATGATTTTCATAATTAATATAGTTGTATAGTTGAGTTGATTATTTAGAAATGATAGTATTTTATTGTTATCATTTAGGAATTTGATTAGTTATGCTCGTCCAGTTTGAGCATTAACTACTGTTGAATAGTTCATAAGGAATTTTCCTTAGTAAGATATAGGTCGAGGAGATGGGAATCGGGGAATCTTGGAATGAACCCCTTGCGAATTAAGTTTCACAGTTTGATTATAAGGTGTTCGACGAAAGGGTTAAGTTAAAAGTCATCTTTTAATAATGTTAAGCTAAAAATAAACTTTTAATAAAAAGTTGTTTAATATAATCTAAATAGTAGGATAATACATTTAGAGGAGAAATATATGAGAAAATTTAGTTATAATAAAGAAGAATTATTTAAATATGAGTAACCCACACCCAAATTTACTATATCATATATGTGATTCTATAACCTATTATTGATTTCTTGGATGATAATTAGATTTTTTTGATTGATTAATTGAAATTAATCTGGATATTCCATTTAAACTATTTAAGTGTCGTTATAGCAATTTCCACTATACCGTCATTTATTAAATATCATCCCCAAATCCCTTGTGTGTGTTTGAACTTGAGCATGTGTTTTTCCAAAAGTAGATGTTAAACTTCATTAATCATTTTGATTAATGATAATTTAAATTAATTAATCATTTTAACTAATGTGTTTAAAAATTAATTAATCTATTTAATTAATGAGATTTGGATTTAATTAACCATTTTAAGTAATGATATTTGAATTTAATTGATTATTTTAATTAATGGTATTTGAAAATTTATAAAAATAATAATTAATGATATTTAAAAGTAATTATTTATTTTAATTAATGATTTTTGAATTAATAAATCATTTGGTAAATAATATTTTAAGTTGGTTAATTGATTTAATAAGTGACTTTACAATAAATAAATTGATTTGATGAAAGTGTTCTGGAAGCAGTTAACCATTTTATTAAAGATAATTGATTTGTTTATTAAAGGAAATTGTAAATTTGATCAATTATCTTTTGGGATAGTCAATATTGTTTTAGATTTATAAAAGAGATTATAAATGTGATTTATTATCTTTCAGGATAATTAATGTTTTTTTAATTTAAAAAAAGGATTTAAATTTTATTTATTTTCTTTGGAAAAGTTATATGGTTTTAAGGTTTCAAAAAGAATATTATAAATCATACCCCAGGACAAATAACATTGTTTGGAATTTATAAAAGGTACTTAAATTGTTTTATTATCCTTTGACTAATAAATTTTGTTTTAAATTAATAAATAATGGTTATTAAATGAGTACTTTTAAACAATGTTGTTTATAAATAAAGCTATATGTAAATTGTTTTAGGATTTTAGTAATCGATGTCTAAAAAGACATTTGTTTTGACCCTTGTTTTTTTAGCAGAGCTAGCGGCATTGAATGTACCCCTACCAGATTTTATTGCAACAAAATAATAAAACAAAATAGCTCAAAACAGACTAAGAGCTATGATCATTCAAAACAAACAACAAAAAGCATACAAAACACACACACACAAAAACTGAAAAGGAAAACAAAAGGAGAAATGAGACTATCTCTAATCAAAGCTAGACTGGCAGGATAAATCTCACTATTACTTTCCATGTTAGCACTTATCATAATATAACAATGCTTCTTGCTTTAGACTCAAACCACCTTTTATTCCTTTCTTCTTATATCAATGCAAGGAATTTCTTAAGACACAACAGTATCAAAAAAGACTGCCTTCCCCTCTTTCTAATAAACTGGTAGACATTTCCCCACTCAATTTGAGTTTCCCTGGTCATATTACATCTTCCTGCCTTGACCATTAGCTCACACCACATAGGAAACAAAACATCATAATTGAAGAAAAGGTGATCACAGTCTTCAATCTATGTGCCACAAAATAGATAATGGAGAGAACATACAAAACCAAAAGAACTTGGAATATTTCTTGTTAGCAAAGCCTTGTTTATTACCTTCCACATCATGAGATTATCAGCTGGAGTTTCTTTATTATTCCACATATGCCTGGTCCATTTGAAATTTGGCATGGCCCCAAATTTGCAACCTCAATGTAGACAAGGTTGATGATTTTGCTTGCCTACCCAAAAAACTATGTCACGGTCCAATGCCTTATAATCAGAAGCCTGAATCATTTTCCAGAGAGCTCTGATAACCTAATTACTGTAGTAGGGAAGAATTATATGCCCATTCACAAAATAATCACTGGCATTTGCATTTCTTGCAATCCCATTCTGCAACGTCTGCTGCTGATTCACCAATTTAGATAATATTACCCCTCTAGCACTCCATGGTTCATCCTAGAATAGAGTTTTAGAATCAGCAGCTATTTCAACTCTGACAAGAGGCAAAAAGGTTTCTCTTAGACCAAGAATTCTTCTCCAAGCACAACTACAAGTCTGTGGGGCTTCCATAATCTAGAATCTCTTACTGCCTATGCTATGCATCCAAGTCCAATTAACTCATAGAGAAACAGACTTGGTGATCAAATTATTAAAATGTGTGCTAAAAGCAGCAACTTCCAAGCATGGAAGTTAAGAATTCCAAGACCACCCTTTCCTTTGGGAGATTCAAACTTTTGAAAAGAGCAAGGCAATAGTTTTCTTGTGTGTATTGTACCTGTCCAAAAGAATCTCAACATAGCACTTCTCACCATGCTTAGAAATTTCCTTGGTAGAACGAACATTCTAGGCCAATAAACTTGCATTGAGAAGCTAACAGCTTTTATCAACATAAGTCTTCCTACTTAGGTTAACCATCTATTAGCCCAATTGGTCATCACAATAGTGATTTTATTGTATAAGGGCAAACAGAAAGTAGTGGTAATTCTACCAGTAAGTAAGGGCAAACCCAAGTAATTCATGTCACGATCCTTCCTCTGAAGACCTAGCAATTGGTGAAGAACTCCAGAGATAGCAGCAGGTATCCCAGTTGTTATTAAGCTTGATTTATTTAGATTGAGCTTCAGACCAGTCATTAGACAGAAGTTGTCAATTGTCTTCATTATGCAGGCAATAGAGGAATGATCAGGTTTTGTGAATAACATGATGTCATCAGCAAACAGTAATGAAGAAACAATAGTTTTCTTGCACTTTGGGTGGTATTTGATTTGTTTGTCAGCATAGTTCTAAGCCAGCATTATGGTGAACACTTCCATAACAAGAATGAAAAGGTAAGAAGAGATTGGATCCCTTTGCCTGATTCCCTGGCTGCTTTTAAAGAAACCAGCAGCTTTCCCATTGTAATTAAGTGTGGAACTCGGAGTGGAAATACAAGTGTAAATCCAAGCAACAAATGGTTTTGGAAATCTCATGGCTGCCATCATTCTCACAATTGTAGTCCAATGAAGAGAGTCATAGGCCTTCTTAATATCTAATTTCATCATAGCAGCCTTAGAAATGTTTGCTCCACCATAACCTCGCAAGAGTTCATGTGTAAGTATATTGCCTACAATGTTATAACCTTCTATTGAATTAATGCCTGAATCAGCTGAGAGATGGGTGGAATAGTAATTTGGGAGATAGTTGTATTGCAGTTTGCATTTAAGTTGAGTTGGGGATCATTTTGATGTTGGCATTCAGCTGAAAAGTGGTGTGGTTGGTAGGTGCAACCATGTTGAACCAGATTGTCACTACGCATGTTTGCTTCCATTTTTGATACCCGAGGTATTATGCTGATTTCATTTGTTGATAATTCAGGAAGAGTTAACAGTGAACTGGAGCTACTCAAAGCTTGTTTAGATTGGTATTGAGGCTGTGCATCAATTACATGCACAACCTGAACATGCACATCATTGTGATGTGGTTTTGTATGGAAAACTTGATGCTCCAGATGGGGACTTTCCACAGTGATCACTTCTTTTACTAATACATGAGGCAGAGGTAATTGTATATAGGAACTACACAATACTTGTTCAGATTGAACAAAAGGTTGTGCATAAGGAACATGCACACCCTGTTCATGCACAACATCAAAAACTGCTTGGACGTCACCTTGCTCCATATTATTTTGGTTACTCTGTACATATTTTTGGTTACTTCCATCCACTCCCACAATTTCATATTCCCCTTCTTCCAAATCATTTCCATGTTCATTATGTTCATCACCACCTTCCCAAACATTATCATTGTCGTTTTCTGAATATTCCCCATCCTCCCTATATTTATCATCCTACAACGCTGCATATCTATTAGTTGAATATTCGAGTATATGATTTTTGTTTGATGACAATAAACACACACACACACACACACACACATATATATATATATATATATATATATTCATTTAAATGTATTTATTAACGTACTATTTTATTTTCACAGATTAAATAAATATTTGCTGAATAAAATAAATAACACAGTTTAAATTCAAACAAATATTTTATTCAAACAAATATTTATTACAATTTTGAATAGTACATATTCGAGCTCTTACTATATACACAATTTTGATTACATCACAATTTTTCATTTATAAATGATCTCACTACATATCGCTCATTCGCTCATATTTTTATCTTCAACTATTCCAGATTGAATCCAGCATCTGAGCTATCTGCAAAAATACACATTAACATAGTAAAATTGAAAAAGAAAATATTTTGCAGTATAAAATAAAATGATTTTTGAAAATATTATTTGCCTCGGTTATTTGGGTGTTCGTCATCATTTGAATTTGAATACATCATACACGAACAGCTTGTGACATGCACAATGTATCACTGTACATGCCATAAGGCCATGCACACCGATATATACACTTGATGAAATTATAGGGACAGGTGAGCATAGGTCAAACCCAAATGAAAAGCTGGGTTCAACTCAAGTACAATACAAATAAAGTCACGACACGAACACAAGGTCAAACCCGAGCTATAAGCTAGATTCAACACAGGTGCAAATTCAAATGAAATGATCAAAACGACTAAAATGGCAACAACATCAAAATTCAGTGTATATATATAGACAGTGTAGCAAAACCAAACTGCAAACTGACCCCAAGGAACATAATGCAACAGTCAATGGTGAAGCAACTCGACTACAACAAACCAAACTCCAAGCTTGCAAATACAAGTCGATGAAGCAAACCATCAACTAGACTATATACATGAACTGGCTCGAAGACCAGTGAACAGCAAGTGAAACAAGACCACATGAAAAATATGATCTGGGTCGAATCATTAAACAACATGCACAGGTAAAGTTATCAACTACAACCAGATTTCATGAAACCAGAAGTGTATAAGTCCAACTAAAAAGGCCACACAGACTCTACATCAAAATGAACAGTGAAGACATGAACAAGACTCGAACACAAAACAGTGCACAGGTAAACAAAACAGTGAAACAACAATGTCTGGACCAAATTCCATCAAGTGAACAAGATCAGAGCAAAAAATAAAATGGCACATGTATATACACAGTGCATAGCATCATCAATACAAACCAGATTCAAGCTCAAGCAAAACTGAGGCAATGCTCAAGTACTACCAAAATTCAATGCAACTTAATATCCAATCAAATGCAATGCATCATGAGTACAAGATAAATGCAAGTGTGGAACAAAAATGAAGCAGACTGTACATGAACCAAATAACAAAACCGAGTGCAATCTCAAATGAACTCAACAAGACAGTCAAATTCAAATGCAAACTGTCTTGAAGGAACGATCACTATACCAACAAGCACTCCGAGTTGACAATTATAACAAGGTCATGTTTAAAATTCCATAAAATCAAAACTAGTGTACAGTTCGAACAAAATAAGGTACAAGTCAAATGCGCTATAGGCATGAACAAATATGACCGAAGTCAACAGCACGTTTTACAATTCTAGTCAAATGCCAAAGTCATTTTTTTCACAGTAGATAATATGAGGAACACAATCAATATCAAGTTTAAAGCCGATGTCAACAGTGAATAAACAATGTCAAGTTCAAATGCAGAAACCTAAAAGCCGTGATATTCAGAAAATCAGATAATACGAAGTCAATTGCAAATCAAGCCGTGGTGGCCACAAAATCAAATAAGCCATGAGAAGCACGAAATCAAAATATGTACTAATTGAACAAGTTAGAAATTATCATCAACGTCCAAGCAACATCGAACGGCCGAGATAAATAAATTGACGAATTCAAATGATTATATATGAACGAAGTTATAGGACATCGAATCCTATATAAAGATTTAACATCATCGGTAGAAAATTTCATTCGAGTTCAAGCATATCACAGATCACAACATCAATCAGTAACTCGAATCAAAGTCGAGTATAGTATAAATGGTAAAAGGAACGAACTTACCAATTCACGCAACATTCGAACTCGATTTGGTTGAAGCTGTCATATAATCAATCGAAGAAAGGAATCAAAGAATCATCGTAATCAATTTGAAAAAGCGGCAACTTTATCCAGAAGCCCTAATTTTAGAGCAAAGAAGAAACGAACGACATCCATTTTTCAAAGATCGAAAAACAAAGAAGTCAGGCCGGTTAGAGATAAAAGAGAAGAGGGCCGGCAAAGTTTTTCACTGTGATAATTTATTTTGGGCCGGCTAATTAAAGATAGGGATTGGGCTTTAATATTTTAAATTAGGGTTTTGTTTTATAATTGTTTTTCAATTTGTATTTTTCCTTTTAAACGATTGTATTTTCTAGTCGCATGACTAGGGGACGAACTACGGTGGTGTAGTTCGAGAATTCGCAACTCAGTGGCTGAGTTGTGGAAGGATTTTGAACGTAGAGTTAAGGCTAATCGATAGCGGGTGTCGCGAGTTTATGTGTGTAAGCGTCTGACTGCTTAATTTTTAATAGAAACCTTGAGGGCAACATGTAGGCAGGATTTTGCCGAAGCTGGGTAAATTCTGTGATGTTCTATTTCTGCATTTATTATTCTTCTATTATCTGTGCTGCTATAATTCCGATAAATCTATGTTGAAAATATTTAATAAACTTTTGCATTAAATTTTTATAATTAATAGCATCACCCTATTCACCCCCCCTCTAGAGTGAAATCGATCCTACAAGTGGTATCAGAGCTAGGTTCAAAAGCCATTTTTGTTTTTAAAAATTTGACTTTTCAAAAACCAATTTTTATTTTACAAATTTGAATTTTTAAAATGGCTACTTTTGCTGAGGGTCGGTCTATCCTCCTATTTTTGATGGAATAGATTTTTTGAATTTGAAATTGAAAATGAAATGTTATTTAAAATCTGTTAATGTTAAATGTTGGGATCTTACTGAAAATGGGTATGATATAACAAACGAGAAAATTATCTCGATTAATGCTCTTTCTATGCATATAATATATTCTCATATTAATCAAGATAATTTTGACTTTATCTCTCATTGTGAAAATACACAGAAAATCTGGAATACTTTTGATGCAATATATAGTGAAAAAGTCAACAGCAATGAGAAATCCTCCATAACCGACTCAGTTAAAGAAATGTGCTTAACAGGATTGGTAAAAGGCAGTTGTGATGAGGATGATGATGATAGAGCAGTTGAGCTGGCGTTACTAATGAACAGATTCAAAAAGTGGAACCGCAAATATACAAATCCAGCTCTAAATCAAAAATTGAAAAGAAGAATAGCCAAAGCACTAGACAATCCAGAAGAACGAGAGGTCATCTGTCACAAGTGCAATAAACCCGGACACATCAAGCCCAATTGTCCTCGAAATCGACACGGCCAAGAAAAGAATTCAAAAAGGAAAAGTTTTGCAGCCACATGGAATAGAAGTGATGAAGATAATAAAAGCACTAGCAGCAAGAGTGAGAAAGCAGATTTGTGCCTTCGAGGTGATATAACTGATAGCGATGATAACGAGCCAAGCAAGGCATCAAAACTTACTCATTCAGAATTATTTATATATTTCCACAAAGTAAATGGCTGTTTTGTACAACTTAGGAAAAAATATGCCAAAATTGAATCACAAAGAGATAGTTTGATAGACTCAAATAAATAGCTTAATCAATTGGTTAAAAACTATCAAACTAAAACCTCTAAGTTTGATAAGTGTCCAACATTCGAAGAGGAGATTAAAAAATCAAAAATCAAAATTAAATCGCTTGAAAATGGAATTCTGCTTTTGAAAGAAAGCAAAAATACTCGAAGAGAAAATTCTATTAAAAAGTGCGCTCAATTATTGAATGCAAATGAATCTCTCAAAACACAAGTCCGACAATTGTCTATGACTTTAAAAAAAAATTCTAAAAGTGAAGGATCGTTAAAAACGCTTTTAGAGAAACAAACTGTTAATATAGATGGACAAGGACTTGGATACAATCAATCAGAACATAATAGAAGTGCAATTAAACAAGTCAATTCTGAGTGCACTATTTGTAGAAAAATTGGACACCGTCAAAATATTTGTTGGTATAGACCCAAAAATATGAAAACCATAGCAATTTGGGTTCCAAAAGGCACAAATATAAAATCTCTTAAAGTTAAACAAATATGGATGCCGAAAGGAACATATATAAATAGCTCTGGGTCTCTACAAAATTATTTAAAATCTTTTGCCACTAACAACCATGGACCTTTAAAAACAAATAGGTCACAAAAATCTTTTATCGTATAGGTATGGTGGCAGGCTAAAGAACAACAAAAGTGTTATCCGGATTCTGGCTGTTCCAGACACACAACGGGAAACTAATAAAAGTTTCTTAACCTGGTATAAAGGTGACAGAATCACAATGGGCAACAACGAAAAATTATCGTAAAGGTAAAATAGGTAATGGTATATTTATTTTGAATGATATATTAAATGTGATAATCTGCACCGTAATATGAATTAAATAAGCCAGTAATGTGAAATGAAATGAATGTTGATAATGATTCTGACTTTTTAAATTTTGTTGGCCAATTATATTCTAATGCGAGGAACGCTATAAAAAAATTCTAGAGTCTTTGAACTACTTCATATAAATTAGTTCGGGTTAACGATAGTGCTTTATTGGTTGGTGATAATACATTTGATTATTTTACGGCTGACTCTATATTCATGGTTTTTGTTTATTGGCGCGGCTTCAATTAAAATTGAAAAGAATTTCATTTAAAAAGGTCTTCAACAATTTGTTGTTACATCACGGTCTGGTTTATAGCATCCAACTAATGATAATCTCGAGCAAAAGGAAAACTCAAATGCAGATTACACTGGTAATCTAGTTGGTAGAAAAACAACTAGTAAAACGTGATTTATGTTGAGACATTTCAATAGCTGCATCGTTTTTTCAAAGAAAATATCTGCATATTTTTCATTTCAAACATTTTCAAATAGTAGAAATTTTCTTATAAAACCCTTCTAGAAAATCATTTTTGACCTTATTTTAGATTAGTCATTTTTAGAAAATTTGATAATTATTTTTGAATATGATTTTAAATGACTATATTAACTAATTTGACTCCCTACTAATTATTTAAAAGATAACAGTGATTCAAAAAGTGACGAGTGTTGATATTAATCATATATTATAACTTGAGATGGTATATTTAGTAAATTTCTTTAGAAATTTAAACAAGAGTTATAAACACTTTTTGTTGGTAAAAATTCCATGATCATTTCTATTTCTATCATATTTCTATCGACTATCACTCATTAAAATCCAATATAGTATGTCAATATGTGATGCTTTAAACAGGAACCATTTGTTTTCATTTTATTATTTTTTGCAATAAAAAAAGGATCCAAAGTATTCACTCTCATTTAAAAGTCTTCACAGTTATGCATGGATGAATTACTTGTAATTTTTGATTATGTGCTTTCATGCTAATTTAAAAGTCCTCATGGTTATGCATGTATGGAACGCATATCTAAATTGATTTACTAAATAGACAAGTTGATTTTAATCCCATTTAAAAGTCCTCACGGTTATGTGTGGTTAAAAAATACTTGAATTCACTTTAAAAAATAATGGAATACTACTAATCTCATTTAAAAGTCCTAACGGTTATGCATGGTTAGTAGATATTCAAATTCCTGATATAATTATACCACAAATAGACGCAACTATATGGTTTTATATGATGACAACATCTCTATCATTCCAAAGTAGAATATGCGTCAAACATAGTATTTATGATTTTTGTTTGATTTTTATTGAAATTTAATATTTTATTAATGTCTATCACTTTATCTCTATTTTTCTAACACTATTATTCTTTTACTGATGACAAAAGGGGAGAGAAAAGTTAAGATTTTGACAAATAAAGGTCAAATAATTTCTATTTGCATCTAGGCTTATTTGCATATTTTTATTTACATGCATATATGAAGGGGGAGATTTGTGTAGAGAGAGAGCATTCAAATAAGGGGAGCAAATTGAATGATCAAATACATTTAACAAATTCAAAATCTTAAAAATATGTTTGTTATCATCAAAAGGGGGAGATTGTTGAACATGCGAGTATATGATTTTTGTTTGATGATAATATATATATATATATATATATATATATATATATATATATATATATTCATTTAAATGTATTTGTTAATGTATTATTTTATTTTCATGGATTAAATAAATATTTGCTGAATAAAATAAATAACACACTTTAAATTCAAACAGATATTTTATTCAAACAAATATTTATTACAATTTTGAATATTACATATTTTAGCTCTCACTATATACACAATTTTGATTACATCACAGTTTTTCATTTACATATGTCCTCATTACATATCGATCATTCATTCATATTTTTACGTTCAACTATTACAGATTGAATCCAGCATCTGAGCTATTTACAAAAATACACACTAACGCAGTAAAATTGAAAAAGAAAATATTTTGCAGTATAAAATAAAATGATTTTTGAAAATATTATTTGCCTCGGTTATTTGGGTTATTCGTCATCATTTAAATTTGAATTCATCATACACGAACAGCTTGTCACATGCATAGTGTATCACTGTACATGCCATAAGGCCGTGCACACCTATATATACACATGATGAAATTACAGGGATAGGTGAGCACAGGTCAAACACAAATGAAAATCTGGGTTCAACTCAAGTACAATACAAATAAAGTCACGACACGAACACAAGGTCAAACCCAAGCTATAAGCTGGATTCAACACAGGTGCAAATTCAAATGAAATGATCAAAACGACTAAAATGGCAACAACATCAAAATTAGTGTGTGTGTATATATAGACAGTGCAGCAAAACCAAACTGCAAACTGATTCGAAGGAACACAATGCAACAGTCAATGGTGAAGCAACTCGATTACAACAAACCAAACTCCAAGCTTGCAAATACAACCAGACTATATACATAAACTGGCTCGAAGACCAGTGAACAACAAGTGAAACAAGACAACATGACAAATATGATCTGGGTCGAATCAGTAAACAACATGCACGGGTAAAGATATCAACTACAACCAGATTTCATAAAACCAGAAGTGTATAAGTCCAACTAAAAAGGCCACACAGACTCTGCATCAAAATGAATAGTGAAGACATGAACAAGACCCGAACTCAAAACAGTGCATAGGTAAACAACACAGTGAAACAACAATGTCTGGAACAAATGCCATCAAGTGAACAAGATCAAAGCAGAAAATAAAATGGCACATGTATATACACAGTGCATCGCATCATCAATGCAAACTAGATTCAAGCTCAAGCAAAACCTAGGCAATGCTCAAGTACAATGCAACTCAATATCCAATCAAATGCAATGCATCATGAGTACAAGACACATGCACCAGTGGAACAAAAATGAAGCAGACTGTACATGAACCAAATAACAAAACCGAGTGCAATCTCAAGTGAACTCACCAAGACAGTCAAACTCAAATGCAAACTGTCTTGAAGGAACGAGCACTATACCAGCAAGCACTTCGAGTTGACAATTATAACAAAGTCATGTTTAAAATTCCAAAAAATCAAAATCAGTGTACAGTTCGAAAAAAATAAGGTACAAGTCAAATATGCTACATGCATGAACAAATATGACCGAAGTCAGCAGTAGGTGTTACAAATCAAGTCAAATGCCAAAGTCATTTTTTTCATAGTAGATAATATGAGGAACACAATCAATATCAAGTTTAAGGCCGACGTCAATAGTGAATAAACAATGTCAAGTTCAAATGCAGAAACCCAAAGCTGTGATATTCAGAAAATCAGAGAATACAAAGTCAACTGCAACAAGTCATGGTGGCCACGAAATCAAACAAGCCGTGAGAAGAAAGAAATCAAAATATATACGAATTGAACAAGTTAGAAATCATCATCAGCATCCAAGCAACATCGAACGGCCGAGATAGATAAATTGACGAATTCAAATGATTATATACGAATGATTATAGGACATCGAATCCTATATAAAGATTTAACATCATCGGTAAAAAATTCATTCGAGTTCAAACATATCACATATCATAACATCAATCAGGAACTCGAATCAAAGTCGAGTATAGTATAAATGGAAAAAGGAACGAACTTACTAATTCACGCAACACTCGAACTCGACTTGGTTGAAGCTGCCATATAATCAATCGAAAAAAGGAATCAAAGCATAATCAATTTCACAAAGTGGCAACTTCATCCAGAAGCCCTAATTTCATAGCAAAGAAGAAACGAACGGCAACCATTTTTCAAAGATCGAAGAACAAAGAAGTCAGGCCGGTTAGAGATAAAAGAGAAGAGAGTAACAAAGTTTTTCACTATGATAATTTATTTTGGGCTGGCTAATTAAAAATAGGGATTGGGCGTTAATATTTTAAATTAGGGTTTTGTTTTATAATTTTTTTTTAAATTTGTATTTTTCCTTTTAAACGATTGTATTTTCTAGTTGTGTGACTAGAGGACGAACTACGGTGGTGTAGTTCGAGAATTCGCACAACTCAGTGGCTGAGTTGTGACAAAGTTTTGAGCGTAGAGTTAAGGCTAGTCGATAGCGGGTGTCGCGAATTTACGTGTTTAAGCGTCTTACTGCTTAATTTCTAATACAAACCTTGGGGGTAGCACGTAGGCAGGGTTTTGCCAAGCTGGGTAAATTCTGTGTTATTCTATTTCTGCATTTATTATTCTGCTATTATCTATGCTACTATAATTCCGATAAATCTGTGTTGGAAATATTTTATAAACTTCCACATTAAATTTTTATAATTAATAGCATTACCATATTCACCCCCTCTAGGGTGAAATCTATCCTACAGAAACTGCTTGGACATCACCTTGTTCCATATTATTTTGGTTACTTTGTACATAATTTTGGTTACTTCCATCCACTCCCAGAATTTCATATTCCCCTTCTTCCAAATCATTTCCATGTTCATTATGTTCATCACCACCTTCCCCAACATTATCATTTTCGTTTTCTGAATATTCTCCATCCTCCCCATCCTTATCATCCTACAACACTACATATCTATTATGTTGTAACACCTGCTCCTCTTCCCTGATTTGACTCATTGTACTTTGCTCGTTATATCAATTATTGCTCTTATTAGTAATTTTCCTTTCTTTATTAACTTGCTGAAGTTAATTTATTGATTCTTTCACTGCCTTGCCCTTCTCCTTGTCTCTTCTATTCCTTCCATTGCTTTTCATATGTGTTACCCTCTCCATTGTTGTCTTTATTTTAACCACATTGATGCCTACTTTTCTTTCATTCAATCTAGCCACTCCCTGCTTTTGTTTTTTACACACCTCCACACCGGTACTTATGTTCATGTAATCCTTTAATTTGTGCCCAAATTCCTTACACCTTGTACATATTTTAGGCTACCAAAGATAACTAACTTGCACCATTTGATCAGTGCCATCCAACAGTTTAACTAGAAATTGATCTAGAAGGTCAAGATTTGGGGAGATTACAATAAATCATTTTTCCAAAAGATTCTTTTCAGTTTCTTTGTTGATTCATCCATACATAGAAGAGAACTCAATGTCATGGCTAGCCAATTTATATCTTTGTGGGACCACGCATATATGGGAATGTTGCTTAAGGTGACCCAAACAGGAACACACTTGATGGAGCTAGAAGTATTATCAACATTAGCATCCCATGGTTTCACTATGAATAGTTTGCTTCACATGATTATAGGGTCTGTTTCAGCAATTCTCGTCTTATCTTCTTCACAAGAAAACTTGAAAAGGAATAGCAAACCATCTAACTTAACATCAAAAGTGCCTTTAAGCTTCCAGATTTTGTTAAGATGATAAAAACAGCAGAATAAGAAAGCGGTTTTCCTAGAAAAAACCCAACCAAATACTCTTTCCAGACATCACTACCAACCCGAAGGACCTCAGCGGGTGGGACAATTACATCACCATTAAAAACTAAAGGAAAGGATTTTGGACAGTACTTGCCAGCATTACGCGGTTTTTCTTTGCACAGGGAGTTCCATGCTAGGGGGAGGGGGAGGAGGAGACAAAGAAGAGGAAGGGAAGCTGTAGGAGGAAAAGAAGGAGGTGGGTCAGGTGCGGGAGGAATGGGAAATGGGTGGGGAGAGGAACTGAGAAGGACAGGTAAGGGAGAGCAGGGAAGAGTTGACAGGGCATGGGTAAGAGGTACAATTGTAATGGACAAGGGGGACGCGAGAAAGGACACCATTAAAAAGGAGAAAAAGGTTGTAATTTTTTTGTGACCCATGCTTTAATACACTTAGTATTATAAATTTGTCTTTCCAAATAAAATTTAAAGAGTTTTTGGAAAATTTAAATGCTAAAATTGTTTAAAATGATTTCAAAAGATTTTGAGAAAAGTAATAGCGGTATCATTTGGAAATATTTCTAAAGTATTAATATTTTGGAAAAGAAATTTTAAGTAGAATGTTTTTTCTTTGAATAATTTGGAGGAAAACATTTTGGCTTACTTTTATGGTAATCTGAGTAATCTTTTAAGTGATGATCAGATGTTGCTTAGGCGAATGTTGTGGAGTACTTAATAAATTATTATCTTTATCATTGTGCGATCGAAATGAATTCAAATCCAAAGGAACCCAAAGTGAGTTTTAATAAACAAATTATTTGAAGTTATTTCATTAAAAATATGTATCATAGTTTCAAAGATGAGTTTTGAAATTTATAACTGGGTATTTAATCTTTAAGTTCCCAAAAAGGGAATTGATTTCCAAAATAAAAAGTACTTTTGATAAGAGATTGTTTTGATAAATGAATTTTACCCTTAAATAATATATGAGGTAATCAAACATTGATTTAAATGGGTTAGATTGGATATGAAGGTTTTGACAACGTTGTTTTATCAATTTAAAGTTGGAGCTACTTTAAGATCGAACAAATTTCAGAGAAGCGGTTGACAAAATAGATATAGAGCTGGTATATATTTTGAAAAAATCGGCCAAAAAAATCGATGTGAAATTATGAGAAGATGAAACAATTAGGGTTTTGAAGGTTTAGCGGGTAATATAGGTCAGTATGCATTCAGCGTCAGACTGAATGGGTCTTCACCCAATTAAGAAACAAAAGAAAACGGGTTCAACCCAGCATTATTTAAACAGGGTTATACGGGTTGGGTTAAAGGGTGAATCTGAAATTTGACAGGCCTGGCTATATCGACACTTTTTAGAAAAGCACTTTTTACCGAAACCGTTTGGTTTCAACTTCATGTTTGGAATTGTTTTACAAGTTAAGCAAGATTTTGATTAATGATGTTTCTAAAAGTAATTAACCATTTTAATATTGATTATTTAATTTAATTAATTATTTAATTAATAAGGATTAAGGTTAACTAATTACTTAGTTAATGATGCGTTTTAAATTTAACTAATTACTTGGTTAATGATTGTTTAAATTAATTAACCATTTTATTTAATGATGTTTAAATTTAATCAATAATTTTACTTAACGATGTTTGAGGATAATTAATTATTCAATAATGATGAATTAAAGCTACTTAATCAATTCGCTAATGATGCTTTTAAATTAATAAATCTTTTTAATAAATGATTTTTAAAATTTATCAACTTATTTTAACTCTGGTTAATCTTTCCTTTATTGATGTTTATAATTAATAAACCATTTTTAAATAATGAGAATTAATTAATTAATTATTAATTTAATTAATTATATTTAAATTTATTAATTAATTTAATTAATGATGTTTTAAAGGTTATTTAAATGTTATTGGAGTTAATTAATCAACTTAATTTATGAAGTTCCAAAGTGAATTTATCAAAGTAACAAGGATGTTTTGACTTTGTTATTCATTTAAATAATGATAGTTAATTAATTATTAATTTAATTAATTATATTTTACTAATTAATTAAATCAATAAGGTTTAAAAGTGTTTACCCTTTCTATTATTTAAAGTCATTTGAAGTTCGAAACTCAAATTGTGTGATGAAGTTTAAAATTAAGTAATCAATGTAATAAGGATGTTTTAAGTTATTAAATCCCTTTTAAATTGATGCTTTGAAGTTAGTAAACTCTTTTATCAAAGTGTTTTAAAGCTAATACTTATAATGTGAGGCCAAGCACAAATTCGGGTTTTCAAAAGAAAAGGTTTGATTCGTTTATGGAAATGAATTAATTTCCATAAAGTGATTCACTTATTTGGGAATGATTTATTTGTATACTTAGCACTAAACGTCGAATAAGTGGACTCGTCGCTATTTCGAAAGTTAAGAATAATTGTAAGACATGACTTGAGGTAACACTATCTTGACTTGTCATGTATTATTGTTAACCAAGAAATAGTACAAGTTTGAATTTGATGAGTGGTGATAAGTACACAAGACTTAATTTCCATATACGATTGTTTTATATCCTCGATAGTTGGTTTCCCAACTGTCGGTTACCTCAGCCTTCTTTGTATTTCATCATTCTAAGACGCTGTGTTGCTCACTTGATCTTTGTTATCCTCTGTCGGAAATGACTAAACCCAAAGAGCGAGTGGAAGCCAAGCTATGTGGGATTGCTCCAATCAGGGTATTTTCATATCCACTCTAGATTGGAATCGTTTTTTATGCATTGAGGTGTGAAATACTTGGATTCTCGATAACCATTTACGGGGTCCGGCTTTGACGTGTACGAGAGCCATTAGAGTTCTCAAGTATATTTCTTGAGGTATACTTTCGGTAAAAGGGGGAGCACTCTCCTAGTCTTTTGTTGGAAAATTTCCTTTCCTTATTTGATTCGAACCTTTGAATCTGTTTTCTTTAATTACAATAGGAAGAGTCAACCACTCTTCGCGGTGTTCAATTATTGGTTTTGTCCATTCTATCGAGTTTGGACAGCTATCTTGTTTAGTCCATTCAATCAAGTTTGGAATGTTGTCTTGTTTTATCCATTCTTTCCAGTTTGGTTTTTTATTCAGACTATTTCCATTCTTTCAAGTCTGAATGTTATACCCATTGTACCCATCATCTATGTTTGGATTTGTTCCCTTTTGTTCATTTTCATTTTTTTTATGCTTAGTTGTTGTTTATATGGGAGAAAACCCATTCCGCATTAAGGGTGTGGTCGTACATGTTATTGTTTAAATACACCCCATATGTTTCATAGTTTTACTCATACCAGACATTTTGTCTGACCCGAGTTGTTTATTTTCCTTAAACTCTTAGGTAATCATTTATATTTGAGTAGTCTGAGAATAACAGGTTTTTTCTATGGAGCTCTTTGAAGACAACGGACGAGCACGAGGCTCCTTAGTTATCTAGTTATTTATTTCCACCGTATGATTATGTAAGTGTATTTTGTATCTTAAAAATTAAAAGTCAGAATGTGTAGCTATCAGTCTATTAGATGTAGTACTTCTTTTATAACTCTGATAACTCCTTATAAGGAGTAACCTTTTGTACTATTTCATTTTATATTATATGTAACCATTCCGATGTGAGGTTTATCTATTATGTCTTGTTTTGTTCTTTATTTTACCCCAAGACAACTTATCTTTAGGGTGCTTAAACAACTTCACACGAATATCGAGGATGTATTAAGTGTCAATCCCAGGGATCAGAAAGGTGGATCGTCACAATAAGGGTCTGACTGATAAATATAATATAAAGTACACAGATGAGTAACTTAGTAAACTTAAAACTGTAATGCGCCAAGTCACCTCCTCCGCATACCTTATCTTGCCAGCATCACCTATTACTCTGAACTCCATGAATAGAGATAAAAAGGGAGAAATGGATGGTGTCAGACAAAGTCTGGTGAGTGAATTATATCAATGGTGGTATAGTGTTGACAAGTAATTAAAGTTTGGTTATAACCTACACCTAAGGGTATTTTTTACTGTTTGTGTCCTATATATGTAAGATATCGATTACATTCACAATATAAGTTGAATATTCGTCATGTGACTAAGTTTAGTTGTGATTTATGGAAGTTTCCAATCACGGATGAAACATACCATGACTAGATAATCCTTGAAATATCTCTATTGTGTGGTCTCAATAATAGAACACCTATCTATACATGGGGTTAATGCTCTTAACAGTAACCGCTTGGTATATATTGAGTTAACAATATCAATGATAATCGTTTGAGTTTTACCTAACCAAGTATACCTTATAATGCTAGGCCTGCAGATTAATCTTTTTAGGATAACAATCCCAATAGTGACTAGTCACTTAAGCATTGAGTAATCTCCTCGTTGGTATTCATATCCTGCGCTCTATACCATTATACAAGTAGCAACAAGGAGAGAATTAACCAATCCAACTCATCTGTAAAATTAACAGTTCCTACGATGATGGATTTCTCCGCCTACTCTTTTCCACTTTCACCCACTAGGTGATTGAAACTTGGCTACAAATGATAAGAGCTTCTAATTGCAATGTAATCACTCGCTTCGTTAAGTGTCACATTTAAATTCATGAACTGAGAGCCTAGGATTTCACCAAGCATGATACTTTTCTAGATTTCTACATGATTACATTTAACTTTGTGAACTTTTGAAAGACAAGGAAGTGGAACAAGTTTCCTCAATCCATCCTACTTGGCATATACTAGGTCAAGGTTATCAGGGCTTGCTATAGTAATTTAGACATCTGAATTTTAATTCAAATATCTGACCTCTATACAAATTTTTTATAGGCATTTAGACGTTTGGTTCCTTATTCAAACGTTTGACTTAGATTCTAGATGTTTGAATAAGGATTCAGACATCTAAATCAGGTAAGATTTGAACTATTTCTTTTTTATGTCATAATTTCTGAATATAGATATTTGATTATTTCTTCCAATGTATGATTAAATATTTTCAAGTATGTAATTTTTTTCATTTTATTTGTTTTATTTGTCTTCTTCATGAATTCAAGCATATGTTAGATTCATTTTAAACAAGCGTTTAACTATGGCTTTCATTTTGTTTATACACAACTCCAAGTAGTTTATCCCTATGATTATATCTACTTTTATAGTCAACTTCCTACATATACTCAAGTGGTTATTTACGTATATTTAAGGATGATATAATCAAATCTGTAGAATTATAGTGGTTTCAATCTAATTTACCATGCACTCAAGTGGTTATTTACATATACTCAAGTGGTTATTTACGTTTATGAAAATTTACTATTTGGTTTTTAAGTAAAATTACATTTTTACCCTTACTGGTATTTTAATTAATTTATTAAAATTTTCAAGGTGTAACATCCATACTCTTCAAAAATTTCAAAATTCTAATGGTTTTCCATAGCTTGTCAGTATTATATGATTCACTAGGCAATGTAAATGTAGTATTTTTCGCTTTAAATGTAAATCTTTCACATCAACACCAGAGATACTCCCATATTTCAAAGCCAATTCATGTTTTTCACAATAGTATTTTAATTCATCATCATCTAATGATTTTAATATTAAAGAATCAAACATAAAATTAAAAAGTTAATGACAAAAGCAATTGCTTAAATATTATCATAAGAAAATAATCAGTTCTAAATGATTCTTCAACGAATCATTCTTCTCCTCAAAATCTGCAATTTTTTATATAAATTGAGCAGTTGAACTATAACGAGTATGAACATGTGCTATGCATATAGGGTTTCATAAATCGATAAAAAAGTGTTACGTATGCAATACTCATTGAATTTATCTGGAGAGAAATGAGTGATCCTCTATTGAGAGGAGATCACTCATGTAAATTTATTCTACACTTAAGAAGGAGCTAACAACAAACCTGGTAGATGACTCTTCTCCATGATCCCGTACAAGTAAAAAAACCCAATAAATGCCTAGAAAAAACTAAGTGCTTGAAAAGGAAAAGGAAAAGGAAAAGGAAAAGAAAAAGAAAAAAAAGAAAATCAATCCTATGTAACATAAAACGAATGCAACAACGAAGATGTGGCCTTGAGGAAGTCTCATCCAGTCTCAATGGGAGAGTGAACCGTATAAAAAATTGCTAAGAAGATCCAAAGAAGCAATAAAGTTCTAGGTAGCAAATCGAAACTCAATTGGTCTAGAGAATAAGGACGCCTGATTTAGGTTTCCCACTTTAGTAGCCAAATCTGTAAAAGCTCAGCAAAAATATAAGGCTTAAACATACATATGTATATGGACACTTATGTACATACATACATATATACATGCAAGATGAGAAAAGAAATATAAAGGAGATAAACTATATCATTGGCATAAGTTTGTTACCTAATAATAGAAGTGATTCAGGAAGATCATGTGTTCACCTCTAGTGAGGCGATGGTTGTATCATTATTATTCGTATTGTTAAAAATAATTCTTTGTCGTAAGACTTCGATACGGATTTTACCTTTTAAAGGAACTCTTGGAAACTGTTGCTATTAGCTAATTTATAGATTTTGTTCGATATCTAATGGAAAAAAATAAAGTGGTTTTATAACTCAAATTATCTATTGAAGAATCATTATTATCATTGAAAAGTTTCTTATTTCTATCAAACAAAAAATACCAAGCTGAAATAGTGAAGGTATTGTCCAATAAAAATCGTCGACTTGAGATAAAGTAAAATCTCGACCTAGACCAATTTGTCTAATAACTAAGATTATATGAGGTAATATTAAAACAAAAAATTCTAATAATGTATAGAAGTGAAAACCTAGTAAACTGACTAGCATAAGTGTGCAATTATTTCTAGGTTCATATTGTAGAAGTGCATTTTATATCAAAGTGCACATTCATCTTTAGTAAAAGTTCGATAGTATTAAGTTTTCCTTATAATTTTAACCACATATGTAACTTTGATTAAGGGGTTACATTCGCTTTCCAAATAAATTTAAAAAGACTAGATTCGGTTCTTGAGAAATTCAAAATTTTGTAAAATGAATTAGGTGTATATTTGTTAATTTGATCCCAACACCACGTTTTGATATCGTTATTATTATCTAAACTATATAGTTCTAATTTAGCACATAGAAGAGAAAACTGGTAGATAGTAGTTCCTTCTAGTGCACCAGTAAATCCTTATTCCTAAGAAAAGTTTAGATTCGCTCTATGGACTTCCAAAATTAAAGCATTTTAAAAATTACAAATATTGTAGAGTTCTTAAAGCTCTACTTTTGAAGGAATAGGAGTGATCCAGCAATCATGCTAGAATGATGTGTTGTTCCCTGAATGCACTATGTTACCAATACCTAGTTTAAAATATTCAAGCATTTTAGAACTGATCTTCAAAAGTGTGACAAGTTATTATGGTTTGTAGATGTTAATTAGTGCAAGTTATGAGAGCCTCCACAAAATTGATTAGAGATTAATTCTTTACAAATTAAGTTATCGTTATTAGTAGTAAACTTCCATATCCATTCCACTAATAGAGAAATGTTTAGGTAATGAAGATTGATTATCCCTAACCCTCCCTCATCTTTCGATTTACACACCGATTCCTAACCGACGAGACACTTTAACTACTACAGGGGTTATCCCTAACCCACAAAAAATCTTTCATAATCTTATCTATTTTATTGTTTATCCAATCTGGAAAAAGATAAAACGACATCTACATAAATGGTAGTGATGATAAAACAAAGTTGATTGGAACTACTCTACCCGTCCTTAATAAAAAATTTCCATTCCAACTACATAGTCTTTTGCTAATTCTATTGACGATTGTTAACCTGTTGTCATATCTAAGTTTGGTTGATTTTATTAAGAATCCTAAGTAATCAAGGAGAAAGTTCATTGCATTATAGTTTAAAGTGGTGGCTACCTGGCTCTCTACATTACAAACGTCGTTTAGGACTAAAACTGAACTTTTATCAAAATTAATTTTTAGACCTGATAGTAACTCGAAGCTGTATGAAATAAACTAAATAACTATGATATGACGATGCAAAGATGAAGTAAAGAGCATGGGGTCATCAGTGTACTGGAGGGTGAAGAGACCATGACTTGTAACGTCGTTTCCAATCCTACCTAAAATTCCATTACTAATAGTTAGTTTAATAATTCTTCCAAAAACATCGACCATTAAGTTAAACAAAAGAGGTGACAAAGGGTCACATTGCCTAAACCCACGTTTTGATTGGATTTTATTGCCTAGAATACCGTTAACTATAATACTAAAATTACCGGCCTTAAGAAGAGTCATAATTTATCCTATCCATTTTACGCCAAACCTCTAGCCAGTAATAAATTTGTTAAGGAACGTTCAATCCAAATAATCAAAAGCTTTGGCCAAGTCTAGTATCAAGAGCGCACAAGTGACGTTATTTTTACAACAGAAGTTAATAAACCCTTGAACAACCACAACCCCATCTGTTATATTTATAACCTTGATAAAAGCAGTTTGTAAATTATCGATTAAATCATTCATTTTGGAACTAGGTCTATTTTCTAATACTTTAAAGATAATTTTAAAGGAGCAGTTTAGAAGTGACGTAGGTCTAAAATCTTTTAATTCATTCGCACTAACATTCATATGTAATAGGATTACGTTGGCAAAATTAAACCTACCTAATTGCAAAGTACCATCATTAGATTCATTAAATATTTAAATAAGATCAGATTTTAAAACAAACCAAAACTTTTTATAAAACAAAACATGAAATTCATCGGAACCCGGCGCCTTCTTGCATGGCATATCATTAATAACCTTAAAAATTTCCTTCTCATGAAACGGGGAATCCAAACCGTCTAAGACAATCTGATATTAACAGGACATAGATCATCCCATTCATCCTAGTTAGCTCCAATTCTACGGTTGGTCCTAGATCTAGAAATATCTTTATAATATTTAGTAAAAGCCTCATTAAATTCTTTTTGATCAAAAATTTCGACCTCATTAATAATAATAAAGTTAATGGTAATACTATGCTTTCTAATGTTAGCAACTTTATGAAAAAGTTGGTATTCTTATCACCCTCGTCCCTCTTGATATCAAAAAATCTATTGAACTAGAGGAGAATTCAAATCTCATTCAAAAACTAAACATATTTATATAAAATAGCGATTTGGGGTTAGAGTTTCTTATTTGTAAAAAGGAAGAATTGGATAGTGGTGAAAATGATATAACCATCGAAATTATGAAATCTATCAATTTTCTAAGTCTACTCCATTAATGTACTTCTCAGACAATTGTTTCTTTTATTTGGGTTTTCATAAATTTATCCAAATTGATTGTCACTACAAAGTAGGGTCCGGGGGTAGCAACCCCCTAGGTGGAGGTGTGGTGCAACGCCCCCGTTGACAGTCAAAGGGCAACGCCCCGTCCGAAAAATGACATATCTCGTTTTTGTTTGAATTTGAATTTGAATTCAAAAGGCAAAGATTATGACCGTTGGGTCCGAAAGGTACCCCTTTGTTTCAACAGTCACCACCCATAGAATCCTCCTCCCTATATATACATGCAATACCTCGTCACCAAAACAAAACTTCTTTTCTGCTTTTCTAAATTGATACAAACATCATCTGACTATTTCGAGTATTTTTCGATTTGTGCAAGTGATCACAACTTTTACAAACTCACTCCACTATATCATAAAAGAATGTTTTATCACAAATTTCTATGATTCGAGATAGGGGAAAATATTTTTGAAATAGAGCAATCCAACTGTGCCTTGGAGTGATATATCTACACCATTTTACAACAGTTTTTCCTTTGATGTCATAGTGTGTTGACAGAGATGAGTAAACAGATAAACTAAACGGTTGACAAGAAATTTCAGGCATATGAAATATCGATTTAGATTTTCTTACTTGTATAGAAATGGATGGCGATTAATGACAAATGATAATTATGTTGAAAATGTGAAATCCATTGTTTTGTGTGTTTTTCCTCTGGTGCGTTGCTATTGCGACAGAGACGAGTAAATGAACAATATTAACATTTAGAATTGAAGCTTTACTTCACTTTGATGTCTTACCAACATATAAATACAATGAACAAATAAGAAAAGTAAATAGAATAAAATAAACGACGTTCTTAAAATTTAATGTTCATTGTTCATATCCACCGCGCACTAAACCGGTTGTAGATCAAGAACTAAAATAGAGCAAAATGCAAAATTGATAATGGTTGAATTATGGAAGACTTTAGATAATATATCGTGGAGCCCTCCAAAATTATAATATCCTACTTGCATTTTGACAAAATGAACATTTTTGTGCAATGCAAAATTTTAAACTAGTTTGGGCGTCCTGCACCCGGAAAATCCCTCCGCACCAACCCAAACCTAAAAATCCCTTTGTCGAGTCTATCCATCCTTTCTGGGTTATTTGCAATCAGACGCTGCAACTCTCCCAATGATCCATATAAATTATATCCTACAATTTGACCCTAATTTCTACATCTCTTTGTCGATCAAAATTCGTCAATCTAACCCATTAAGATTCAGCTTTTATGCTGTTGGATCCCGGGCTAACGTCATCTAAAGGTTTGTACCTCAATGGAGCTTGTAAATAATTCATTTTTTTTGTTTTGTTTCTGCTTTTTCTACGAAATGAAGTAGTCAATTTCGGGATTTAATTTAGGGCAAATTGTTCATATAAATTTGTACATTAACATTCTTGAAAGGAAGTTCTTTTCTTTATACGAAAATTTGAATAGTTTCGAATTATAATGAGGTAATCTTAGGTGTTACTTAAGAGCTGAAGATAACTGCACCATTTGAAATAACTTGAAACATGATAGAATAAATCAATTATGTCACTGATAACAAGTTGAATTGTAGAATTGGTATGCATGTCCACTGTCTATGATTTCTAACTGTGAATTGAACTTTCAATTAATAAAATAAAAAATGCATATAATCTGACAATGTAAATCTTCCTAATATTACCCTACCATACTTAGGTATCACCACAAAGAGATGGCCATTGAGTTAAGTGACACTTCAGAGTTCAACTTGCCTAGTGACTGTCTTCTAAATATATTCGATAAGCTTCTATACATTGATGATCGGGTCTCATTTGGTCTAACTTGCAAAAGATGGCTTCATATACAAAACACATCTCTTAAATCATTAGTATTCCACTTCTCCGATAATCCAAATGTGTATCGTCAATACGCTGACTATCTTCCTAGACTGCTCGCTCGCTTCCCTAACCTCTCCACCATTTCTCTTGCTGGCTGCACCGAACTACCCGATTCAGCCCTTACCCATTTACAGAATTTCCCCAATCTCCACTCCCTTGCTTTATATTGCTGCTTTGGTTTAACTGATAATGGACTAAGCTTAGTGGCCAATGGTTGTCCTCATTTGGTTAAAGTCACTCTTTACCGATGCAATATCACAGACCCTGGCTTGATCAGCCTAGCTCATTCATGTCATGCATTGAAAAGCTTGAACCTTTCATATTGCACTATGATCACTGACTCTGGTATTCATGCACTCTCAGTAGAATGCACTAAGTTGCAAGCAGTGATGATATCATATTGTAGAGGCATATCAGGAACAGGATTTAGAGGATGCTCTCAAACATTAGCTTATATAGAAGCTGATTCATGTGTGTTATCTCCTGAGGGTATTTTGGACATTGTGAGCGGGGGAGGTGTTGAGTACTTGAATGTGTCTAACTTAAGGTATTGGCGTGGTTTGGATGGTATAGGTGGTATCGGGTCGGGATCTGCTAGAAACCTCCGGTTTTTAAATTTAAGGATGTGTAGGTTCGTTTCAGACGAATCTGTCATTGCAATCGCTTCTGAATGCCCGCTTCTTGAAGAGTGGAATCTTGCAGTATGCCATGAGGTTCATGAGCGTGGATGGGTGGCAATTGGCATGAAGTGTGGAAGGTTGAAGGTTTTGCATGTGAATCGATGCATGAATTTGTGCAATAGAGGGCTGCAAGGGTTGAGAAATGGGTGTCGTGGGCTTAGGGTTTTGTATATGTATATGTGTAGGAAGGTGGATTGTTATGGGTATGAGATGTTCAGGCTTATGAGGCAAGATGTTGAGGTGAGGAGAGAGGAGATGATGTCGGTTGGACCTTCCATAGACACACTATTTGCATAGTTTGTATGTATGGATATCGCGCTAAGCAAGTGAGTTATCAGTGAATTTATATCTGTTTATTGGATCCGTCAATGCTACTGTAAGGGGACGAAATGCCGGTAATTTTATATTTTATGTTATTCAATTTGAAATATTTCATGTTCCATTCCAAATGTGCTGAAACTTGAAAATGTCTCTCTTACTTAATCAGATATTTATGGACATGGACTTCTTGTTAATGAAATATTTACTTAAATCTCAGAGAATTTATCATTCATGTTTATAGAGTATATTTAATGTTATAATGACAATATTCTAAATTTATGACTCTAACAACGATAAACAAGAAGGAAAACTAAGAATATTAGCCGCTGTTTTTAGTGTTCTCTAGCCATTAGCATCATACTCAGAGGACCAGGCACAATCTTTTTTCCTCCTTTTTTTAATCACACTATCTCCTCACCGTAAATTTTAGTCGATTATTTCTCTTCATTTGCATCATCGCTGTTTCTTCTTCAACAATCCTTTTTACGTTAAGGTGAGGAAGGCGAATTGTTTTGGATTTGAAATGTTTAGGCATTGGAGGGATGATGTTCAGGCGAGGAATGAGGAGATTACGCCTGTTCGACCTTGCATAGACACACTGTTTGCATAGTTTATTTCTGTGGGCATTGTGCTAAGCAAGTTATTGACAATCTCTGTTTATTCAATTGTCAGCATTACTGTAAGGAGGAGAGACAGTGCCAGTAATTTATACTTTTGTTTATTTTATTTGCAATATTATCTCTTCATATTTAAATTTGTTAAATTTTAGATGCATCTCTCTTGCTGTAAAGATGATTTAAAGTGGATTATACTTTTCTTTTAGCTGAACAAAGTTTACTAGTTTATCTACTAATTTTTCCATCCTGAATTTAATTTAATATTCCTTACCATAAACTACTTTGTAATGCAATATTTATTTAATCCCACACTTTACCTCACCAAAATATCATAAATGTTCTTACAATATCATGATGTATATAATCACAATATTCAACATTGTAAAACGATGGTATCGAACAAGGTTACACAAGAAGGATAACTACAAACTTTATCAGCAGTCCTTTTTAGTTCTTTAGCAATTACTATTACTACCTTCCTCAAAGGACTAGGCTCAATCCTTTCCTCCTATAATCTCATTATCTCCTCATCATAAGCTCTGGTTGATTGTTTCTCTTCATTTGCCTCATATTTGTTTCTTCTACAACAATCCTTGTAATCAAATTGCCCCTTAACATCATCTTTGTTTCTTCTACAACAATCCTTATAATCAAACTGCCCCTTAACGATTTTCCTTCAGAAAATACTCCTCTGCATCGTATAATTTTCAGGATGCGATGTCTTATTTATAGAAGATTATGGTGGCAAATGAGGATGAGCCAGCTTTGGTTAATATTTCTAAACATGCATACTTCTCGTTAATCCTAAGCACGGGATTTATTTGCAAGCAGAGATGGAAGATTGAAGATGATAATTGAAAATAAAATCATCATTATGTTTATATATCAGAATTGTACTCATCGAGTCTTGACTGTTCTATGCTTTTGATTGAGTTGCTTACTTTTTTCTTGCATCCCATGTCTAAATTTTCCACCTCAATTTTCTGAAATATTAAGAGACCAATATTTATTAACAAAAACTTCTTGCTAATATAATATATGGATAGACAATTGCTCTCACAATATCTGCATTTTTTTCTAGAAAAATAATTATACAATTAATGACAACATCGAAAATTAAGATGTGAAACAAAGTTCTCTGGAATAAAGTTTGAAAAAAGGGAGGAGAATTCCTGATTTGCTTTACGTCTTTTTTAGTATTTATTACCCATTACCATCATACTCAATGGACTAGGCCCAGTCTTCCTCTCCCTTTAAAATATCTGCTCATCATAAATTATATCTGATTAACACTCTCTATTTGCATCCTTGCTTCTACAACAACAATCCTTCTCATAATCCAGTTGTCACTGAACAATTTTCCCTAAAAATGATACTCTTCTACGTTCTATAGGTTTCAGCTTGAAGAGTCTCATTTATATGAGATTATAATGGCGAATGAGGACCAACTTTGGTTTCATATTCAAACATACATACCTATTATTTTCCTTTGTGTGGGATTTTTATATATTCAAATGGAGAGGGGAAGGGTAGACGATAACTGAAAATAAATTTTGAATTTGGTTTTCAAAGTTGAAGGCATTGTCTCTTTCTTTTTTATAATATTAGTAGATGGCCCTTCATATATTACATTACGGACACTGAATCTTTCTTATCAATACAAACATTTTTGCGCAAAGTTCTTAGCGTTTAAGGTTTCTAGAGACGCAGCTTTGATGACAATATTTCCATTATTTTCAACTTTGCTTGCTAAACCAGTCAAAAAAAATCGCCGATGTTGCTTAGTTATGATTTTTATAAAATATAGGCGATACATCTTATTAAACTTGGGTATTAGGGTGCAGTGAGCACACTACAAAATTAATTATCAAATTTACTGAAATTGTCGTCACTTATCCACAGTGTAATATAAACTAGTTTTAATTGCTATCAAGCTATGTTGGTAAGGACGTTGCCGGAGCGACGTAGATTGCTATTTAGATGCTATGTTACATTGTGTGTGTTTTTTGTTTTTATGCTTTCTTTCGTCCTTTGGTCGTGGTGTTGCCTGAACTCTAAGCTTTTCTTGGAACGCCAAGAAAACATACCTTTTTATTATGACCGTTTTTACTTTGAATAAATCAAATACGATAAAATAGAAAATACTCAATTACTTTATTTATTTATTAAACTCTTCATCTTCTAATAATATTCCAAGTTTTGTTCCACTTTATATATTGCATTTCAAATAATATCGACTTTAATCGACAATTCGTAATTCAAGATAAAGATACAAAAAAAGTTGCTTCTTAATTTTTCACTTCTTCGAATTTGGTTTTAACGGTCTTTCATTTTTCTTTCTTATTTCTATTTATTTTTTAAATTCTATTTTTGAAATATAACATAAAGCAATCTATTTTATTAAATAAATTGAATCGTTCATTATTGTGCTTTTTTTTAGGTTTTCATGATCATTTGGTATACAAATATTTAATTATAATCACGACATAAATTTTATTATGTCCTAATTTTATTAGTTCAGTAAATATTAACGCGCATTTTAGAAAAGCAGATTTCAACTGGACGTGGAAAATTCAAATTAAGACGAAACAACTTGAAAACTTGAAGATACACTTAAAATGATTAGAGAATTGAGCTTAAGAAATTTGGATGAAAAATACACTAATGGGAGGTGTCGGTGCCGACCTCTCATGTAGGTACCGATCTCCCATGTTAACTTCATAAATGTTGCAACTACTTGGAGCACCTCCATATAGAATTAGAAAAGCGTTGTAAAAAGTATAAGTCATTTCGAGCTAAAGGAAAAAGTCATTACCGACCTCTTAGGCAAAAATGTTGATAGTGGGCTGTTTTGGAGAGAAGTATATGACGACTTGTTTTGGACAACCAACGATCGGTTGAAATAACATAGAACACCTTGAAATGAAGTAAGACGGAGAATGCAAGAAGGTTCGAAGTGATTCAAACTACGATGAGAAGTCAACTCCGACTTGAGAGGTCGGTACCGGCCTCTGTGGTTAGCTTGGAAGAGCCTACAACTTTGCACACTAATTCGAGCCGATGTTTGGACTCTGCTCCATCTGGACTCTGCTTCAGGTGGATTTTTGGCCCAACACGACTGTTTCCCTATAAATACAAGCAACAGAGCTGCCAAAACGGAGTTTTGGATTCTCTGACCGTGGAGACTCTACTATTTCTTCTTCTTTAATCTCTCCTCTATTAGAGTCACTTAGGAAACAACTATTTGCTGTTCTAAGACTTATATCAGCGAATTCTTAGTATTAGTGACTCTCAAACACTCTAGAAACTTCATTATAAATATAAGTTCCACTAGATTGCCGTCAGATCTGATATATCTAATTGTAATCCAGAAAGAAAACAACTAATAAAATAGATGGAAGTGGACTTAGGCCGGAAATTACGCCAAATCACTATAAAAATTGTTTCTCGTTTTACTGCTTTTCTGTTTTTTTAATTCGAACTGGTGCTTTCATCTAATTTCTTGGTGTTGATCCATTTAAGTGGATTAACATTTTGATGCTTTCACTGAGAACTTGAACATGATCTGAAGACTTGAAGCTTGAATATAAGATTTAAAAGAAGATGAAGAGGCATGTTACTAGATCTAAAACTGAAGCAAGTCAATCAGAGAGCCTGGGGACATGCAGGAGGTGTCCCAAATTATCTTCAATCCATCTACATGACCAAAGATGAGATTGAGAGGATGATGAAGGCAATGCAAGATGGGATAATGGCTAGGCAGCAAGAGATGCTAGAAGGGTTCATGGTTAAGTGGCTGGAAATGCTAAAAGGGTTCTTCCAGAGAGATGGTACCGGGGTGCAAGGTGCAAGTCCCCTCGTTAGAGAGCGAGCGGATGAACTTGTACAATATTGATCGCCTTAGAATCTCGATCGAAGAGATGTGATCAGAGTGCAAGGTGCAAGCTCCCTTGTCGGAGAGCGAGTGGACGGGCTTGTACGAAAAGCAAGTCCTTCACTGGAGAGTGAGCGGATGGGTTTGCTTGGTCGTTGAATTCCTTTGTCGAAGAGTAAGTAGACTCAGCAAGGATCCAAAGATATCAAAACCTTAAATTAAACAATAAACGATACAAAGAGACTGTCCTTTTAAGTTAAACGATAAACGATCCGAAGAGATCGTCTCTTTTAAATTAAACATTAAAGGATCCGAAGAGATCGTCCTCGTAACTCAAACGATAAACGATTCGGAGAGATCACTCATTAAATTAAATGAAAAATGATCCGGAGAGATCGAACTTTAGAACAGAAACATATTTGATAAAAGGATTTAATTGCCATACAATTAGACTAAAACTGATAAATCTTGGATGAACACGGGACAATTTTGGACATGTGATGTAATAACTTTGAATGAAATCGGAATGATTGTGATGTATAAACTACACTTACACAGAATTTAAAGTCTTGGGCTATAACAGGTTTGCAACGACTTGTGATTAACAAGAGGATTCGAAGGAACCGCATAATTCACCAAGATTGAAGTAGCTGGAGAGCTTAGTTATCGAAGACTGATTACCGGTACTTGATCTTGAGCAAAACACACCTTGCATTCGAAATGCATACTTTGGAGGCAAGTGTTAACTCGCTTTTTAGCAAAACAGATTTCAACCGGACTTAGAAGATTCAAACGAGGGTGAAACGACTTGAAAACTTGAAGGCTGTGACGCCCCACCTCTATACCCACGCTATCCAAGAACACTACGGAGTAATGCTGTCGACTAGCACGGAGAATAAGGCTGTTGAGGAGCGACCATCTGTATAATTGCTTTGTGCGAGTACCGATATGCCAGATAAAAATATAACTTTTCATCTCAAGGGGAAATCCGACATACCGACACAAACTCAAAGCTATTACACAGTGGCTATAAAGATCTTCGGAAACAAATATAGAAATAAACATAATACAAATCAGTCACAGATAATTCATATCACAAAGGCGGAAATAGATATGAATATTACACATAAAAGTGTTCATCAGAGTAGTGGTCTAATAAGGTCCACAATATCACAAAAAGGAATATATACAAGTGCTAGACAAAAGAATATGCATACATCAAGGAGTCTATCTTAAATGTATACAACAAAAACTACTAAAACTAAAGTAGTTAGCCAAAGGATCAGATGGAGGTCCGATAAGGAGTCAAGCAGAAGCACCTGCAAAATCTCAGTCTGACCCGAGTATTATTTAAGAAGAAAATAATAAACGGATCAGTCTAGCTATATTATCAGTTAAAATGAGATATAAGAAGAGATATAATAAAAAGACGTATGATAACCAAAAATGTCATACTACGACAAGCATACATTAGAAAATCCACAAAAGTCATACAATATCTCAAAGAATCTCATAGCATCAAAAAGAATGCCATATTCTTTATTTCATTCACCAAGCCACAATAAAATGACATACATATCAATGCCAATTGTAAAAGTTGGTGAAACATAAATTCCAGAAATCATCAAATAGAAATCCAGAAATCACAATAAAAGGATTGGCCAAGACATTGATGTAGTGCAAACGGTACGTCCAATGAATCTAAAAGCAAAGACATTGATGTAGTACAAACGGTACATCCAATGAATCTAAAAGCAAAGACATTGATGTAGTACAAACGGTACATCCAATGAATCTAAAAGCAAAGACATTGATGTAGTACAAACGGTACATCCAATGAATCAAAAAGCAAAGACATTGATGTAGTACAAACGGTACATCCAATGAATCTAAAAGCAAAGACATTGATGTAGTACAAACGGTGCATCCAATGAATCAAAAAGCAAAGACATTGATGTAGTACAAACGGTACATCCAATGGATCGAAAAGAAATCGCACATTGCTAGTCTAAATCATAGGAATGATCTTCATTGAACATCAAGAAGTGTCAATCACACTAAGCTAGTAAATATATGAGTTTAGCTTCATGTCCCATAACCACTTGCTTAACTTAAAAATTTACGAACAAACTGTAGATCTTCACTAGAAAATTGTCACAAGAGATTCAATCGAACAAGTCCAAGAATTAACCGACGAAGTAAACGCAAGTGTTTCATACCACTTGTTTTACTAAGCGTTTAATTAGATTTCTCATACGAGTGAGGTAAAGGTTTGTATATACTAGTAGATTGGAAAACGGTTTTATAAACGAGTTTGTTATTGAAAATATAGTTGAAATCAACTTTGTGAACGAGTTAAATATTTACTACTAGTATAGAAAACCTTTATATTTTAAAGTGACAAATTACTAAAACTGATTGTAGAAACAATCGGTCATCAAAATTCACATTTGAAGACGTGAATCAAATCCAAAGAAATCGATACCAAATCCATTAAAATGGATATTTCCAAAAATCCATAAAAAGAAGTCAACATAGTCGATAATAAGCGATAACAACTAACCGGATCAACAAAAATCGATAAACCTTGGAAATTTACTAAAAAATAGCCAAAATAGGCAAATTAAACAGTTCCAGACGTCTGGTAGGTGTTCCCAGACGTCTGGCCCTAATATCTGGAAGTATATGTGTTTTATCCCTTCTATTTTTAATCCCTGGGCCATTCCAGACGTCTGAAATTTTCAACCAGACGTCTGAATTTGATATCAGACGTCTGGATTTTGTTTCAGACGTCTGGATTTAGCCTCTGCCTTTTCTAGACCCCTTTCCAGACGTAGGATTATTCAACCAGACGTCTGGATTTGGTTTCAGACGTCTGGAATTAATTTCAGACGTCTGAAATCTTCTACTAGGCAAAAAAACAGCCTAGACCAAAAATGGCAAATCCAAACCGAAATGCGATCGAACGAGCGATGAATGCTAAAGATCTATGCCAATCGACAACCCAGCACTATAGGCTCTTCGATGCATCACCAAAAACATGTTCAAACATCAAACATTGGATTTTTAAAGATTTGACTACAAAACACCAAAAATTGGAATATTCACCAATTCAATCCAAATCAAAAGCAAATGAGCATAAATAAGTGTTAGGAATTCATACCCAACAATCAAAGATAGATATAGACATAGATGTGAGATTAAAATCTCACCTTTGAACCCAAATCAATGAAGGAGAAGCTTTAAAAACAAGCTAAGATCAATTCCTCTTCAATAACAACTCGAGAAGCTTCAATCTAAGCTTAAAAGAGAAACATTTCCTAAATTAGGTTTAGGAATTTTCTGAAATCAAAGAGAGAATGAGTTGGAGAAGAAGAAGGAGATGCTTACTAATGGGTTCTCTTTGATTTTGGAGCAAGAACTTGAGCTAGCAAGAGGAACTAGGGCTTGAAGTTTCTAATTCTCATTCTCTTCCACCATTTTTGCTTAAGCTTGAGTGTTAGGAATATGAAATGAAGTAATGAAGAGTTGGAGTGGGTTAGGACCGAGTTAGTAAGTGATTAATGAGTTCAGTTTGGGGTATTAAGTTAGAACATTGGGCTGAACCCAACCTAAACCCAAAGCCCTAAGTGAAAAGCAAAATTCTACTATCTCCAAACATATCAAAGTTTATACTCAAAAAGATCGCAAACGTCATTTTGAACTCAATGGGGGTGGTCTCGAGTCCCAATTCGACTGTTTGCAAAAAGTAGCTTTTCGGACCAAAATCCGACAAACGATAAAATATTTAAATCTAAAATCGATAAATATGCGGGTTGTTACAAAGGCACACTTAAAATGACTTGAGAATTGAGCTCAAGAAATTTCGATCTCTCATGTAGATGCCAGTCTTTCATGTAGATACCGATCTCTCATGTTAACTCCGTAGATGTTGCGACTTCTTGGGATACCTCTATATAGAATTAGAAGAGTGCTATAGAAAGTACAAGTCATTTCGAGCTAAGGGGAAAGTCACTACCGACCTCTTAGGCAAAAAAGCCGATACCAGGCTGTTTTGGAGGGAAGTAGATGACAACTTGTTTTGAATGACCAACGATCGATGGAAATAGCATAAGACATCTTGAAATGAAGTAAGAAGAAGAATGCAAGAAGATTCGAAGTGATTCGAACTACAAAGAGAAGTCAACCCCAACATGAAAGGTCGGCACCGACCTTTGTGGTTAGTTCGAGAGATCAGGCAACTTTGCACGCTATTTCGGGCCGATATTTGGATTCTGTCTCAAGCGGATTTCTGGCCCAACACGACTGCTTTCCCTATAAATACAAGCCATAAAGCAACCAAAATGAGATATGAATTCTCTGACCGCAGAGACTACCATTTCTTCACCTCTAATCTCTCCTCTATTAGAGTCACTTAGGAAATAACTATTTGTTGTTTTAGGACTTCAATCAACAAATTCTTAATATTAGTGACTCTCAAATACTCCATAAAATTCATTGTAAATCTAAAATCCACTAAATTATGGTCGATCCGAAATAGCTAGTTGTAATTCAGATAGAGATCGACTAATAAAATAGATTGAAGTGGATGTAAGTCGGAGATTACATCGAAACACTATAAAAATCATCTCTTGTTTTACTGTCTTTTGTTTATTTAATCCAGACTAGTGCTTTAGTCTGATTTCTGAGTATTGATCCATTTTTTGGGTTAACAGCAAACTATAACACTTTGTTTTATTTTGAAATTTATCTATATGTGTTTGTATTATTGTATATTAATATATAATTACCCATTTTCGGAAAAAAAAGTGTCTTTATCACTTATTATAAAGTAATAAATAGTGATGATCTAATAAAACCAATTTAATTTCGTACTATCATTTAGTTATTGTTTATAAGTCCTTTGATGCAAAATTCATTTGTACCGAATTATGCGTTTCATCTTATTTTCATCCCGGCTTCACCAAGGCTTCGTCTAGACTCTAAAGCTTTTCTTATTATCCAGTGCTCCTCCATCTCGAACAACATAGCTATCAATGCATAATTATTAAAAATGATAACTTAAACTGGAAAAAATCAATAATTTGATTTTGGCTAAAGGTGTTATTCTTAGGAATGTTCCTTTAGATAAGATTCCAGTAACTACAGTTTTTACAAACTATATGAATGATCAGTTGAAATTATTGAATGTGAATCATGTTATTCTGTAAATGAAATAAAGTTCTCCATCATTCCTCTTTTTTTTTGATACAGCGAGAATTAAAATTCATGATTATGCAATTTGGTCAAAAATGCATGCAAGTTTGGCTTGATGCCCCATCACTTGCAAATTCTAGGGCAGTAAACCAAATTAAGATTATGCTTGGTAAAGTCAAAGTGTGTACGTACAAGAGGTTAGAGTATATAAGGATAGAGTAGGCCTGTCAAACGGGTTGGGTTGGGTCAAAATGGATTGGGTCGAGTTTGACCCAACCCATTTTTTATCCATTCTTTTTTATCCATAAGTGAGTTACTCGTTTAACCCATTTAAATATTTAAATTTAATTTGACTAAAAAAAATAAATATAAAATAATTCTAATTTTTATGTTTTGAATTCCATTAAAAATTAAAATTCTAATTTTAATTTTTATCAAAATTCAAATATGGGGATGTGGTAGCTTATTATTTTCAAAGTACAACTGTTAGTCCCATTGGAGAACTACATTGTACGTTAACAATATGAAGTATCCGAGTATTCCATACTGTCCGTAATTTAGGTGGGAGTTAATCGGTCAAAGTCTCGCCTAATTTCAATTTAGCATGAAGAAGCTATTGTAGTCTGAACAAAAAAATAGCGGCTTCTGCACTAGGCGGATTTCATATATGAGGATGTGGTAGTCTGTTATTTTCTAACTACAACCGTCAGTTTCCTTGAAGAACTACGGTGTGCGTTCACACGATGAAGTATCCGAATGTTCCATACTTTCCGTAATATAGGTGTGAGTTAATCGGTCGAAATCGCGCTTGATTCCGAGTTCGTACGAAGAAGTTATTGCAATCTGAAAAAAAAATAGCGGCTTTTACACTAGGTGGAGTTCAAATATGGGAATGTGGTAGACTGTTATTTTCTAAGTACAATTGTCGGTCTCTTTGGAGAATTACAGTGTGCGTTCACAAGATGAAGTATCCAAGCATTCCATGCTGTCTGTAATTTTGGTGGGAGCTAACTGGTTGAAGTCTCGCCTGATTCCGAGTTAATATGAAAAATTATTGCAGTCTAAACAAAAAAAATAGCGGCTTCTGCACCAGGCGGAGTCATATGTGGGGATTAGTAGCATGTTATTTTCTATGTACAACTGTCAGTCCCCTTGAAGAACTAAGTGTGCGTTCACACGATGAAGTATTCGAGTGTTCCATACTGTCCGTAATTAAGTGGAAGTTAATTGGTTGAAGTCTCGCCTGATTCCGATCTAGAACAAAGAAGTTATTGCAGTCTGAACAAAAAAAAGGGCTTCCATACTAGACGGAGTTCAAATATGAAGATGTAGTAGCATGTTATTTTCTAAGTACAATTGTCAGTCTCCTAGGAAAACTACAGAGTGCGTTCACACGATGAAGTATCTGATTGTTCCATACTGTCCATAATTTAGGTGGGAGTTAATCGATCGAAGTCTCGCCTGATTTTGAGTTAGAACGAAGAAATTATTGTAGTATGAACAAAAAAAAATAATGGCTTCTGCACTAGGCGGAGTTCAAATATGAGGATGTTGTGACCTATTATTTTATAACTATCAGTTTCCTTGAAGAACTATAGTGTGCGTTCACATGATGAAGTATCCGAGTATTTCATACTGTCCGTAATTTAGATGAGAGTTCATTGGTCGAAATCTCGTCTATTTCCGTATTAGAACGAAGAAGTTAATGCAGTCTGAACAAAAAAATAGCGGCTTCTGCACTAGGTGGAGTTTAAATATGCGGATGCGGTAGCATGTTATTTTCTAAGTACAACTGTCAGTCTCTATGAAAAACCACAAAGTATGTTGAAAATTCTTATTTTTCAAATTTATATTGAAATTTAATGTTTTTAATAAATGAGTTATCTATTTATAATCTTTTTAAAAATGGGTCAACCATACGCATAACCTATTTAACAATACTTATAATGGGTTGACCCAACCCATTTATAAGTAGGATAAATGGGTTGGATTAATGGATTGGGTCATGTTTTGACAGGTCTAGGATATGGAGAATTTACTGTATGCTATAGTGATATGTTTGCTGCATGGACGAAAATGGAGGGTTGATCGACATGAGAAGGGGATAACACATCTCAATTTAAACCAAGAGATTATGGTATAGCCACCACCATAGGTGTCAATGTTGATATATTTTTTCGTGTTATGCATTGTAGTCGAAAATTTTCATTCAGTAGTGATTGCATACAACTTAATATTTCACGTTCAACTTTAGTTTGATCTTTGATTCTACGGTCATATTTCGGATGTATGATTCTCTTCCCACTTGAGCTTATATATCATGCTATTCAATATACATTCATTGAAGCTAAATATTAGTTCAATCAGGTATTCATTGCCCATTTTTGTCTGAAATTTCCTGTTTGTAGACTGATCCGAAAAATATACATTGAAGCTAATTAATTTGGTTAATCCCCATCTGAAAAATTAATCCTTAATCTGTATCTGTCGTCTAACGCCACCTAACGGTTTTTACAATAAGAGCATGGCAATCCATTTCTTATCAATTATGTTCAATTTGTGAGCTGATCCACTATTAGTTATCATCATAAGGTCCTATCTCTCCTTGTCAAATTAAATTAAAATAATGCTCTTAAACCCCCATCCTTTTCTCTTATATACATTTAAATAATTTCAATAACCACTCTTAGGGCATCTCCAATCGATTACGGGCTGAATATTCAGGCCGTAATGGGGTGGGGATGCCCAATGGCCAGACGCCCATTTAATGGGCGTCTGATCCTTAGGCGCCCATTTTATGGGCGCCTGATGTAAGGCGCCCATAAAATGGGCACCGCCCCCTCCCCCTCATTCCTCTTCACTTTTCGTTTTGAATTTTTTTGAAAAATAGAAAATTTACCCAAAATGCCGCCGCGTCCAACCAAAATCGCCCGAAGAACGGTTCAGAGACATCCAGAGGAGCAAGCTGGACCATTACACGTTCCGCCACCGCGTGGAGTTTCACCAGATGATTTACGTGTTCTACATGAGCTGTCAGATGGTTATCGGCATAGAGCCGAAATCGCTTTGACGACCATACAGGTATTAATCAAACCTTACTATAACTTGTTATTTTAATTTGTACATTACATACTCATATTAAATAACCCTTACGCTATCAAAAATTGTTGTTTCATTAACTATCTATAGGACCATTACATTCACTGTCGGGGTAGTTGGGCTAAGTGCATTACCCAGTTTTATGACTATCTTCCCGGTCCTATTATTGAGAGACTACAGGCTAGCCCTTTTGGTCTATTTTGTCGATTAGGCCTGTTCAGTCCTTTGATCGACCTCTCATCCAGACATTAGCTGAGAGATGGTGGCCCACCACGCATACGTTTCATTTTTCGGATTTTGAGTTTGGTATCACCCCAGTTGATTTCTACATGTTCACTGGGATTGAGATTGGACGACAGGGTCTTCGACCTTTTCCATTCGATGATTTATACGAGTCGCCCAATTTGTATACTGTTTTTTTACCACTGATAGATGTTACCTGCGTCTCTAGTGGTTCTGTTAAGTTGACGTACTTGCAGCATTACATCACCAGTTATATAGCTAGAACCGATATGATAGATGCAGTTACTAGAGCATTTTTGTTGTACCTGTTTGGTTCGACCTTTTTTTCAAATAGACCAGCTACATACTATCGACTGGGGCACGACGATATTAGGCACCCTATATACCGCTCTAGATTCATTTGCGCTTGGCGATGTCAGGCAGATGTATGTTTTTTGGTATATTTTGCCGTTATGGTACTACGAGTACACAGCAAACATGCATCACCGCATTCAGGACATGGCTAGTCAGGCTGCTGAGCATTACTTCTCTAGGATGAGACGATGGGAGACCATGCAGTACGTACATCATGTCCCCTTAGGTGTACGGCATGACTTGATGGAGGTTAGGTCACAGCTGGATATGCGTAGTCGTGGTAACATCATTCGGACTCCTTAGGCCTCACATTGGACTCATCTAGCAGATGCAGGTCTTTTGGTGGACGACCATCCCTTGATGGTTGCGTATTCAGTATCTAGACGTAGGGTTGCTTTGCATACGCCTGCATTTATGCCTATGTGGTATTTGGAAGAGAGATGTGCTTATCAGATTACGGGTGATCGTCGTATACCATACGATCCTTTATCCTGCGAGGACATGTTTGGTAGACATAGGGTGATCGGTGATCAGTACTTACATGCTCTACGACAGGCTGGATGAGTGGATAGTAGTACTTTTTTCATCGATGGGGATTACGACGCTTATTGGGCTAGAGTAGCACCCCGTAGATTCATCGTACCAGATTATGTTCGTGGGAGTGGAAGAACTGTCCAAAAGCTTTTCACGAAGCATATAACGGCAAGGAAAAAAAACCAACAATCATCTTAGAAGCAGTTGCCTCTCATGATTTGTGGATCTGGCATGCTTTCTTTGGAATGCCAGGTTCTCTTAATGACTTAAACGTTGTCGAACGATCTCATTTGTTCAATGATTTGGCGCAAGGTAAGTCAACTCCCGTATCATTTACTCTTGGTCAGAACACATATGACCATGGATACTATTTAGGAGATGGAATTTATCCCAAATGGAGTACGATTGTAAAGACATTTGCAAACCCAATGACGGCAAAACAGAAACAATTTGCTGCGATGCAGGAAGGACAAAGGAAGGACGTAGAAAGGGCGTTTGGGGTCCTTCAAGCAAGATTTGCAATGGTAAGCAATCCATGTAGATTATGGAAGAGATCAAAAAATGGCTACAATTATGTTCTGTTGTATAATTCTCCATAGCATGATCATTGAAGATGAATGTGGTATGAATTATCCTGATTTCGAGTATGAGGGGGTAAGACAACCACCCGAATTGTTTCACACAACCACGTTACGAAATGAAGAATAGTACGCAATTCATAACGATCATCATGAGGTATATCGTAATGCAGCTATTCATAATAGACTCCAAAGGGATTTAATGAAGCATATTTGGAATTCTCATGGAAATCAGTAGTTGAAGATGGTGGATCTTTGTTTAATTACATATGTTTGCCTTTTTTATTTCTATAACGAAGTGTGTAATGCTTCAATTATTATGTTTGTAATGTCATTTATGTTTGATGAAGTAAATCTATATTGATATCTACACAATGCATCGAAAAAATGATATACCATTAAATATTGTTAAACCGAAAATAACACTTGATTACCTAAATGAACTGAAGGTACATGGAAATGTAAACTGCAATAACTAGAAATATCAAATTAATACGTCAACTACATATGTTTTGTTCCAGATTTACTCTCAACAATGCGCTGTTTGTACTCCATCCAATATTGCAATGTAATTGGATCCATTCCGGTGACATCCTTTTCCATTACTATGGTCTCTTGGCTTTGCCGCTCTAGCTCAAAACGACCCTTCTCAATCTCAGTCAATTCTTTTAACACGGCAAGCTTTTCTGCGCTTCCTTTTTGACGTTCTGCATTTCCTCTCGCATGTTTTTCATGCATTAGGGCTAAACGAGAATCGATTTGAGATTGAACAGCAATTTTCTTCTTAGCTGCTCGTTGCCCCATCGGTCTAGTGTCCCCATCAAATGCGGGAACTACTTCTCCGTCTTCGATATCTTGGCATTCATTTGAGGCCATATGAGAAGAATTGCCTGGGCTAGAATTGTAAGTAGATCTACTTGCTTTTTTCTTCCCCTTTGACTTCGTCTGCACATCTCTTAAGCCTTTTGCGGTGTTTGAGTTCCATTTTTGTTGACTAACAAGCAAGTCATAGCAGTTTGCAAACTGATAGTAGTGGGGTTTCTTTGTACCATTTTCTCTTGGAAATAATTTCAAGAACTGATCGTTCTCCATTCTCTTCTACAGAAACAGAAAAACAAAATCAAATATTAACAAGGTGATTAGAAATGAATGTAAATTAAAAATGTGATTTTACAAAACGCTACCAATTCAGCTTCGCCACCCATTCCACTTGGATTTGCTATTCTTATTTTGTGGATCTGCGACTCGTAGAATTGTGTTTGTCGATTAATCTTCCCAAAATGACCCGTGATTGCAGACATTGACCTCGTCTTTTCAACATGTTTTTTATTGTACGCACTCATGACTTTTGCCCAAAATGCCTCTCCACTTTGGTCGTTCCCCTTTACCGAGTCGTTAGAAAAATGACAATAAATATAACACAAATCCTTATCTTCATCGCCAGACCATAGAGCAGAAGAATGGAACGATAGAGGGGGGGCGGTTTGGGGAATCCCATTTTGAAAGGGTTGAGAATCTAAATCCCAGCTATGCATATTCATCGCTTCGGTATATGATTGAAACGGATGAGACATACTTTCAATATCAAGGAATTGAGAATAAAATTGTAATAGAAGAAGAGATGTGTATATTACAATCTGGATAATATTCTGATATATGTAGTAAAATCATAAATATGACCGTTTATAGCCGTTGTAATTTGAAATATGACCGTTTATAGCCGTTGTACTTTGAAATATATTCGTTTGTAGCCGTTAGGGGTGAAAAGGGGGGGAAATATGGCCGGTAAGGGTGAAAAGGGGGGGGGGGGGCTTGGGCGCCCATTTAATGGGCGCCCAAGCCCTGGCGCCCATAAAATGGGCGTCCAAGCCCAGTTCAGGATCCTGAATTGGATCCTGAACGTTAACCTTAATCTTCGGCTTGAATTGGAGGATTGGAGAATTAATTTGCACAAATTCAATACGTAATACAACGATTGGAGATGCCCTTATTGAATTCGCCTTGTTTATTTAATTTGCAGGATAAAGGCAGAAAATTAATTCTTCCCTGTAACAGAAATTAAATGTCTTTCAAAGTATAACTCAAGACAAATAAGAAACATGTCATAAGACCGTACATTTCATCAGATCGATAATTGCAGATTGCATCAAATGTGGATATCACAAGTTGCTTTCAGTATGGCCTTTGCAAAGGAAATCTGGCTGTAAACATTTGAAAGCATTATTATGTTTATTTATCGAAAGTATAACAATGATTGGGGTAAATTGCGTATATTTAGTTTTGAACAATTTATCAGTATGTTCAGGGACACCACAAAATACACGTCACATATTGTGCATGTTCTCAGATGTATAGCCGCTTATCCATGACCGGCTCCCTCACTGCAAGCTTCATTTTGATAGCTCTTCAAAAGGGTAGTGAGCTTTACGGAGAAATTGTATATATGTAAGTGCTTACAGGTAGCTGTGCCTGCAAACGTAGTTAGCTATATAATTTATTAAATCATATCTACAAAATGTCGCTGCGGTTGCACATAACAGATTTATTTGATCGGCTGGGGTTGGGTTCAAAACGGGAGAAGGTGGGAAGATTGATTCAATGAATGTATCAAGAGGCTAGGATAGGCTTCGTTTTTGCAAGTTTTGTCTACCGGTTATGAGAAAGTTTGAGAGTACCGATTTTGATCATCAATGATTGAAGCGATTTTGATTGATTTACATGAACTGTTGTATAATCAATTCATGCATGCTTGGTGGTTTAACATATACCGGTTTTGAAAGTTTTCTACTAAAATAATATTACATATGTATCCTTACCGATATAATTACTGGAAACATAATTGGAAGAAAAAAAGTTATAACCCCTAAAAATATCCCAATTTGATGGGTTAAGAATTGTCATGAAAATTACACTGCATCGGCTTTCGCGTTTTAATAGGAGTGTTATGCTTACGGTAACCGTCTTTATCAACACGAATCGTAACCGTTGTTGACGGTTATAAATTCCTATGATCGTTACCGCAATTGTCCATGATGTTTAATCGTCATATTTTCAATTTTGAAGCATTTTGTACATATATTTTCAATCATATGCATTATTGATGATAAATTCATGTAGCTCCAACTGGTTTTTGCAAATTTATTTATTTGTCTATAAGATGATCAATATGCATGTATATGTTATTAGTTCATGAAGGCACATATTATTTATATATAAGTTATTCATTTAATTTAAATTACTAATTTTTATATTTTAATGTTAAATATTATACAAAACAGTTATGTATGGTTGTATGGTTAACTGCGGTTCGAATTCTTCAACCGCTACCCTTATAGATGGTAGCTGCATGAACGGTTGGTACGGTTGAGCGGTTGATGGTTTAACCGTAACAACCTAAGGTTTTATAACCAACAACAACCGTTGTGGAAAAAAACTTAGAAACAAAGGTTTACGCTAACACTCGAATACAGAGCAGTTCAAAATCAGTCAAAACTACAACTCAGTTAGTTGTAAAAAATTCACAGATACAGATATTACAACTCAGGTACGAATATGGAGATAGATTGCCGCCCCTTTAAAATTACTTTGATTAATAACTATACAGTAGATAATGGTAGTCTTTCGATGAAGAACTATCTATGAGCCGAGATTCCTATTGGTATATCTGACGTACCTAAAAAAGAAACATCTATGATTTTCCCTTTACAACTTCACATGTTACTAGTGTGTAACCCATGCGTTGCATACGGTAATATTGTAAAATATAATATTATATTTTAATGTTAAAATGAGAACTTTGTTATATAATGTATGATAAATTTAGTGAAATAAATGAACTATAAATTAAACTGGTATTATGTTTGTGTATAATTTATGTTATACAGCGCGCGTGCGCACATATACATATGTATAATAATAAAGTAATTTATTCAGTTTTGTTAATATGGATATAACATACATGTTGAAACTGACGTATGTTAGTAATTTTTTAGATGAACTGAAAAATATTATTTAATAAAATTTGTTTAAATAAATCAAATATAAAATTATGTAATTAGTTTACATACATGGACTTGAAAATAAACGATAGGAACAATAGAGAGGAATTTTGTAAAAAATTGTATAATTTTGATGTGGATATATCGAAGCTAAAACATAATTTTATAATATAATGCATGATAAATTCTTAATATAAAGCAATTATAACTTATTTACAAATTAATTTGTTATGATGTTTATGTACATAATTTATGTTATATGATTTATATATCTTTATAGTTGAATAAAAAAACAGTCTTACAATTTTCCATAATGTGAGTGTGTTCGTGTTAAAATTGACATATATTTTTATGATTCATTAGAAGAATAAATTAATTATTCATTGAAATTATTTAAATTTGAGATTTCGTAAGTAGTTTGAATACATGAATTTAAATATAAAATAATATAAAATAATTGAGGGCGGTTTAGGAAATAATTGTAAAAATGTTAAAATGTACGTATTTGAAGCTAAAAACAGAATTTTTCAATGTAATACAATATAAAAAAATTTAGATATATGAATAATATATTAAATATGGAAATATTGCTTATGCATATTATTTATGTTAGATGACTTATATATCTTTGTATTTAAATGAAAAACTAATTTTATCACCTTTGCGCCTGATATGAATATGGTATACATATTGAAACCGTTATATCTTAGCATTTATTAGATGAATTAACAAAAATTTATTAATTGAATTTATTTAAATAATTTAAATTCAAGATCACATAATTAATTTGAAAATATCGAGTTTAGTATACAATGGTAGGTGATATTGTGAAGTGTTTTGTAACTAATTGGATAAATTCAAAATGTAGGTTTTTGACGTTGAAAAAGGGTTTTACAATGTAATGCATGATACACATATTGATATAAATAAATAAAACTTTAAACTTGTAATTATTATTTATGAATATAATTTATGTAATGTGATTGATGTATTTATATATTTTAATGAATTTTTTCATCATTTTTGTTAATATGAATGTGGTTTATATCGATCGTACTTATTTGACAAATCGGTGAAAAATTGCGTAGTGAAATTATTCAAATAGTTTTGAAGTTATGTAATTGATTACAATATATGACCTTAAATGTAAAATATTGTAAAGGAATTGAGGAGAGGATATAAATGATTATAGAAAATTTATAATGTAGGTATTCGGAGTACAAAAAATATAATTTTGTAATGCATCTCATGATAAATTTATTGAGAGAAATATGGAAAAAGGATTTATTATTATTATTTATGTATTCACTTTAAGTTCTTTAAGTTATATAACTTAGGTATCTTTACATTAATCATTTTTTTTAAATTTTGTTAATATGAATATGGTGTACATATTGATATTTCCATAAATTAGTAAACGAATTAACGAATATTAGTTAGTTGGATTTACCTAATTAGTTTAAATTTAGATCACATAATTAATTGATACATATAGGGTGAAAAGCAAAATATTAGAAGAAAAGTGAGGTAAATTTTGTGAATAATTATGGTAATTTTAAATGTAGGTATTTGAAGTTATAGTAGAATCTACAATGAAATGTATGATAAATTTATTGAAATAAATTAACTATAATCTTTTATTATTGGTTTATGCGATTTATATATCTTTATAGTTGAATGAAAGATTAATATTACGGTTTAGTTGTTTAAGTGTTATACATATTTAAATTGTCGTTCTTTGGTATTTATTAGAAATATTAAATGAATTTATTTAAATAGCTTAAATTTTGGATTATTTAATTAATCTAAATGTGCGGACTTAAATATAAAATATTAGAAGGTAGTTGATAAATTATATGTGTAAATAGTTATATAAACTTTAGAATACATGTACCAAAATGTAAAATAATAGAAGAGAATTAGTAAAATAAGTGTAAAGTAATAAATTAAAGAATTTGAAAATAAAATATCTAAAGAGAGAATTAAGGAGAAGAGAGAAAATTTCTAGAATCAAGCAGAGAGCCAGAAAATCTTCTGTTTTACTATTATTTAATTAATAGATTGGTTCTACTCAGCTAATAACTATACAGCAGATGCACTACTAATAGTGTTGAACAACACGTGATAATGATGTGAGTTTGTTATATTTTTTGACCTTGTGGTTGATCTTCTTTTAGGTAAGGATATGTCATCATACTTGGGGCATCAATATCAAATTTCAAGCTGAATGTAAAAATTTCCACAATCAATATATTTCACTTGTTATCTCTCATGTCCTGTAGTCTTTACATTTTTCCCCTTCGTATAACTAACAATTAGAGTTGTTATAGTACAGTTAATCGTTACCAATACAAGAAAACAGTTAGTATACTGATATCATTGATAAGTAAAAAGTGACTATTAATAACTTAGCGTTATCATTTGTAAAATGATTGTTGATATATCGATAAAGTGGTAAATTATTGATTAGTTATGATAAATTTAGCAGTACATAAGCACATTAAAAATTTACTGCACTAAAATTTTAAAAATGATAAAATATAAATATTTTGCTATCGATCCTAACTTTGTTAACGCTTATATCAACATTTGATTTATATTAGTTGATATAGAAATGTTTTTTATCACAAATTATTTACAACAAAATAAATTAAATGCTTTTTTGATCTTGGACTTTGAAGTTAACAAAAGTAAAAAAAATAATATCATCATACATAATACTCCAAACAGAAAAATTAACACAATATTGTGTCGATCCGCCCTATTAAGTGTTTAGAAATTCCCTATCGATGACATAACGTGCTATGTACCGACCCGAATTTATAACAAACTACCGAACAGAACAAATTAACGTAATATAAAAACATTTTATAGCACTAGCAAGTACACTCTCTCATATATATACACTCAAACAAACTCATTATAGGATATTACTACCCTATCTCTAATGAATCAAACCCCACAAAGCTAGGATTATCGCTAAACCAAATCTCTGATACCAACTATAACGATCCACCTTTTTGAACGGTTTAAATTGATAGTAAACCACACATGTCAACCCAAACCATTCAAAAAGGTGGATTGTTGATGGGGTAAATAAGAAAATAAGAGGAAAAAACAAAACATAGAATTTCACAGCGGAATGACAAAATATAATAATCGAATAAACGGTTCATGAAGCTGTTTTACAAATAACATTTGATTACACTTTTACAATATATCAGAGTTATACACACAGCATACAACAGGAAATAAATAAGTAATGTAGCAGAACAACATGATATAGTGGAATAATAATAATATAATACTAAACTCCGTCTTCGTCATTTAGAAATAAGGTCTTCCACATTGAAAAGCTCCAGTTGACCCGAGCGTAATGAAAAGACAAAACATCCGTGTCAGAACTAAAAGATCTTATGTAAGTTAAATCAAAATAAGTAAATATGAGTGTAACAGCTTCAGATAGGGGATTTTACATCTCCTATCCAGTGCCTAACGTGCATGCAATAACTTAAGAGATGTTTGGAATTCCATCTCCTAAGGATCCGTTAAACTATCTACATATATAATACAATACCTTATTATAATATGTTTACAGTAAAGTAAAGTATTAAAATAACGTTATGGCGTTACCCATATCCCTCTTAACATATTTTTATATAAATAGTATAGTTTATATAGATACTGTAAGCTCCACCAAACCGGTGGTTTACTCAGTAAGCACTTTATAGGTACGATACAAACCAAAGTCGTATTGGCTTGATCAGGATAAATATGACAAAGCACACGAGGCAATGCCCAGAATAGGATACCATCGTTTTGCAGAACAGAGCTGGTGGTAACACTTAGCAGCTAGTACCGCCCACCTCGAGACACACTCCTATAATCAAATCAAAGGGTGGCCACCAAATCAAACCACAAAGCAATAGATATGGTTTCGAGAAAGCATGCTCGATAGAGGGAGCGACCCCACTTGGCCCAGGTATAGCTTCTGTTTTTAGTCATTTTAAGTACGATCCGAAAGTCAAGGCTATCCATCATCATTCTCTTACTTCATTCCAGTAGCGTTCGTCAAACCATCCTACTTTATTCTGGATTCTCCACCACGTGCACAGTTGTTTAAGTTGTTTTGGGTATTGACAGAGAGTATTACGATATCCGATCACGGGTTCTTTAACAACCAAACGCTTATTTCACACCACTTGGTTATTTTTATTTTCAAAACCAATTCATATTTGATATCAAAATATCATATTCAATTCAAAATATCCCTCGTTTCAAAACAATCATATTTACTCAGATAAGTCGTTTCACTATAAAATATCATTTCAAATTTCAATGTTTGTTATAACATCATTTAACCACATTTGCCTTTGAATCGAGGATTTAAATAAACAATTTAACCACGCACAATTTGAATTTTAGAAAATAGTTTGGATAGTTATAGATAGTTCAAAATATTTCTAAATAATTTGAAAAAGGTTTAAATAGTTTAAATGGTTTAAAATAGTTTAAGATAGTTTAAATAGTTTAAGGATTTTAAAACATATAAAAATAGTTTAATATAAAATGGTTTGATTATTGGAAATGGTTTATATAGTAAAATAGTCTTGAAAATCTAAATAATCTAAAATTTTAAAATAATAAATTTTAAACTGTTTATATTGACATAATTTATTTTGAAAATGGTAATAAATCTAACTGTTTCTTTCATTTCAATAAATCTAGACCATATCCAGATTTCAAATCAACAAAACTCAATTTTAAATCTTTCAATTCCAACGACTCAATTTCGATTTAGTTCCAAATCAACGTGATTTCAATTTTAATTCGAAATAATTTCAATCTCCGAAACGTTCATTTTAACTTCAATTTCAATTCAACAATTCAAATCAATAATTTAAATTCAATTCCATTCTTATTTTAAACCATTTCAATTCATCAAAATTTCAAGCCCAATTCCAATTTACTTATTTAAACCACTTAAATCAAATTAACTTCATTGTTAAAATTTTAAGATCCATATCTTTAAAATAATTCAAATTTCCGAATTAAAGTCATATATCGATTTATCTTTACGTTCCCAATTAAATTCTTAAACAATTTCTTTTTAACAATTTCAATTTCAATTTTCAACGCTTGAATTAGAAAATAATTAAATTTATATAAATATATAATTTATTTCCATTAAAACAATAACATTTAATCAAAATTCCTAATTCAAGATTTTAAACCATTTAATTTAACCAATCCGGTGTCCGTTATAATTTTCTACCACATGGTCAAGTGATACGGATATATATCAGTTCAACCCGCAATAAATGTAAATTTTCGGATATAAATCATTTCAACCCGTATCCCAAATCAAAATTTTCCAAATCCATAAAATCGCTCGGGTATATCATTTCAACCCATAACGATTTTTTTCAAATCTATAAGATCGTTCGAGCATGTATCATTTCAAACTATGGTAATTTTCCTAACAATAACTAAGGGAACTTACAATGTGATAACGACATATAAAATTGAACATAACATCAAATCATCAAAATGTCAACAATTAAGCATCCATCATAATCCGTAGGATCGTTTCACACTAGAGGGGGGTGAATAGGGTGATACTAATAATAATAAAAAATTAATGCGGAAATAAAAACAATAACAGAAAATAATGCAGTAGAGATCACACACAAATTTACCCAGCTTCGACAAAACCCTTCTTACGTGCTGCCCCCAAGATTTCTACCAGAAATTAAGTAGTTAGACGCTTACACACGTAAAATTGCAACACCTGCTAACTTGACTAACCTAACTCTAAGCTCAAAATCCTGCCACAACTTAACCACTGAGTTGCGAATTCTCAAACTACGCCCCGTAGTTTGTGCCTAGTTAACACAACTAGAAGATTGAACAATTTAAAATAGAAACTACAAAATAAAATAAAAAAACTAACAAAAACCCTATAGTTAAAAGTGAAGCCCAAAATAACAATGACCAACCCACGTGAATGATAAAGGAAAACTAAATACATGCGACCTACTTAATTAAAGTAGAGCTCCCCCTTTGGTTAATATAACTGTTCGGCCTACTTCAAATTATAATTTGAGATGTCTCCTCTTTTCTTTTGTTCGTTATGAGTTCGGCCGCCTTCTTTTCCTCTTCAATAATTAGGGTTCTGGCGTAATTGAAGCCGCCTCTTAGAATCAATCGATTTAGGTGAAAATTTCGATCTGATTTTCTTCGGCAATCGACTCTGGCTTTGATTGGGTTGCGGCTGCTCCAATTTTGTTGAGCACGAATGATAAAAATGTTATTCGATTTTTCCCTTTTTGAATTTGATTACACTCGACTTAGATTCGAGGTTTGAATTATATCTGTGATTTGTTTCAAGTGTTTGCTATGAATTTGTATCTCGAACTCAAATGTCGATGATGAATTTTTGGGTTTAATTTATTGGGGTAGAACACCCTATACTCTCGTTTATATATATTGGTTTGAATCTTTCAGATGCTTTTCTTGGCCATGGATTTTTGCTTGAACGATGTAATTTATTTTTGACTTGTTCATTTCATATTTGTTGCTCCATGAGTTTGAATTTGCTCCGTTTATTTCCTTGGTTACATTCTTTATTGGCACCATGACTTAGGCATTTTGAAATTTCGAGATAATCTTGTTCTCTGGCCATGACTAGTTCATTGACTTGTTCAAATGTATGACCATTCTCTGTTCTTGCTGCCTTGACCTTTTGAATCAATTCTTGACTTTTTTCGAAATGCAACTGTTTTTTTACTTTAAATAAGTAGACCGCTTCACCGTTATACACATGTAAACTGCTTTGTTGTGTGTCATCTCCATGCATATATATATGTGTGTGTGTGTGTGTGTGTGTGTGTGTGTGTGTATGTGTGTTATTAGTGCATGTATATATGTCACCGTGCTTATGCTCATTCATGTATCTATACTATGATTCTCGAATCACTTGTGTATATGTACACATGTGTATATATGCAATGTAACGACTCATAAGTTTTAATAGTTTTAATAATGTAGTTAACTGAATTTTTGTGAAATTTAAATAATTGAATTTGAAAATGAAAATTTAATATTTGAAATACGTCTATATAAACATAGCAAATGGTAAATTTTTATCTAATAACATGGAAGTTTATTTTGTTGTGTAATTTTATTTAAATCTTAAATCGGTTAGTTTGATGAAAATTAAAGTATTTCTCAAACTTGAAATTTTTTATATAATAAATTCGTAAATCATCTTCTGAAAGAGACGTCATATTTTTTCGTTAAACTTAAACTTCCATAGCTCCGCTTATCTTATTTTTGACAAATTGACAGCAGTGTGGCACCGATTATCGACTTTTAATAGGATGGTCGTACCTGATATCTGTATACAGTTTTGATCGTCTCGTCGTGCTGATCTATGTAATATATTCGTTTGTACATTTCGGCGTCCGGTACACGGCAATATCTGTAAACGATTACGCATATCGGTACCATTTAAGCCTTTTGATCTACCCGTGTCCTTCATTTTTCCCATCGTGCAAACCAATAGCCATCGGCTATTAGTATGCTAACCGTTGATAATCAGTTTTCCCTGCCATCAATATAATTTGTTCTATTTCCAGTTTCCTCTAATTCTCCCTATTCCTTTTCTCTGATTTCTGCATTTTAAAGAAAAATTTAATATAATAAAAATATACTTATATAATTAAGGTTAATACTTTTCCCCCCAAAACATGCCTTGCAATAGAAAGGTGTGTTTTGAATTGCTGTAAATCCAAAATCTAAAGTCCATAATCCATCAATCGCCATATTATCCAATCTAGAATCTAATCCGTTGCCAATTCAATTCCTTGATCTCTCCGATCACGAGCGAAATCCATGACTATTCTTAGTCTATATCCAATTCCGAATCCATTCCAAATTCATTAACCAAATCTATGATCTCTTCGGATCATTTTATCTAAATCTAGGACTGCTCCGGGTCTATATCCATAACCACAGACCTCTCTGGGTCGTTTTATCCAAATCTGGGACCACTCCTGGTCCATATCCATAGACCTCTCTGAGTCATCTTATCCAAATCCGAGACCACTCCGGGTCCATATCCATAGACCTCTGTGGGTCTTTTTATCCAAATCCGAGACTACCATGGGTCCATATCCATATCCATAGACCTTTTCGGGTCGTTAGTCTAAACCAAATCATCGATCTCACCAGATCCTTATTGAGCACTATTCATACTCAACGATCTGAGTAGGCTGATCTTGTCGCTCTTCGGCAAGGTAGCCTACCCCTTGCCAAGCATAGTCCATACCTGACGACCTTGGTCTCTCTGTCCCTGCCAAGCACAATCCATACTCGACGACCTATTGGGTTTTATTCTCTGGCCTCGACTCTCAAATCGAGGGCTTAATCCGTGTGATATCCTTCTTCGAGGCTCGCTTCCTAATCGATGACTTAATTCATGGGGTATCCTTCTCCGGACTCGGTTCCCAATCAAGGACTTAATTCATGGGGTATCCTTCTCTGGCCTTGATCCTCGATTGAGGACTTATCCATGTATGAATCCATCATGTCACTCTCCTACGAAGGGACACGTGACTTGCGATTATTGCCTCGTCTCTCCGGTCGATGCCATAACTGTGACCTGTTTTATTTATTACATTAATCCCGACTTAAGCATCCCTAAGTCAATAAAATAAAATTTCGTAGAACCAATAAATCAAAGTCCAAAGTGAATAAGAAAAAACAAAATTTCACAAACCCGAGCACTACGGTTCATCATCATCTTAGAGCATGCCTATGGACCGTCCTCGATATCGTACATGTGTAAGTGACTTAGCCATAGTACTACGAAGTTTATTACTTATTCCATGTCATCCCAATCAATTGATGACAAGTTGATGATGATGCCTTGATCTAGTGCCATTTTCGTTACAGGTGGATGGCGGCTGCTCCTGTTCCACCGTCGCAGCCCGAGTCCTTACGTTTTGTTGTAGCCGACCTTTCCTGACATGTTCCTCAATAATATCCTTTAAATTCCTGCAGTAATTTGTATTGTGCCCATCTAGCTCATGAAATAGGCAATGCTTTCCTGATGTTCGCTTACGTTCGGAGGGTTACCTCCTTGCCGGCCTTTGATATTGTAGGCATTCTCTAGTATCCAAGTAAATCCTTTCCAGAGATTCGGTCAAATCCGTATAAGAAATAATTTTGGTTCTCTCCATTGCCTCTTTGACTTACTGGTGCCATCCTTCATTTTCCATTTCCATTTATCATTCTTGTTTACATCTCCTGATGATCCTCCACTTTGCACAGCATTCACCTCCAGTTTGTTTGCACATGTGTATTCCTATCGTAGAAACCTTTCTGCTTCATGATAAATTCCCAAGATTCATAGGTGGGTACAACCCCAATGAATCTTTGAACTCCATGCCATCTGCAATTCCGGATACAGCTTCCATCAAAACCATGGATGGATCTAGACGATCCGCTGATGCTGCCGCGACATTAAACCATGTTAAGAAACTCCTCAGGGACTCTTTAGTTCTCTGTTTCAGTGTCGCCAAACTCATCACATTCTTGGGCCTCAAGATGTGAACCTTAAATTGCCTTATAAACCTCTCGATCAGTTCATCCCATGTGCTAATAGAGCAACTTTCCAATTACCTGAACCATAGTGCTGCAATATCCGTTAAGTATAATGGGAACAACATGCCATGACTTCCTCCGATCCCCCTAATACTTCCATGTGCCTTATGTAGCTTGTTAGATGAATAGCGGGATCTGTCTTTCCATCGTATGCCTCAAGCATAATTGGTTTGAACTATGGTGGATTCCTAGCTTGCCTGATATTATGAGTGAAGGGACTCCAATTTACATCTTCCAAATCCGTGTTCACTAATCCTCCACGCATAGCTCTCCTTATCATCTCTATAAACCTAGTATTGTCATTCAATGGAAGTCTCCTATCATCATTCCCAAGCTGCCCTCAGAGTGGACGAGGAAGTTCTAGGATGTACTCCTTAGGTCGATCATCTAAATTCCGATTGACACCAAGCTCCATATGATTGATCGTCGGTCCTTCGGCATCGCGACTCACCAAACTCGGGGGTATGCCCTCTGGCCTTTGGGGATTGGTACCGATCCCTCTAAAGGGATCAACGTCGATCCCTATAGGTTGGCGGGGGATTTCCCCCGGCTGTTCTGATCCATTTCTTTGCCTATTAGTTCCATCCCTGTGTTCCTAGTTCTAATTTCCAGCGATTTCTGCAGCCTCGACTCCTTGTCCCACAACTCTAGTAGCTCTCATTGCTCCAACTCCTTGGTTTTGCATTCTAGCTACTCCAGTTGCTCTAGCCTGTCCAATTTGTTGGACTAGATTCTATATCATCTCTTTCTGCCCTTTCAACATCCTCTCCTGCATGACATCCATCATTGCTTTCATCTCGTCTTTGGTAATGAAGATTGAGGCCTGATTAGCTCCCGAGGAAGCTTCCTCACTTCCTTTATGAGGGCTCATATTTGTTCTCTGTCTCCTTGTTAATTTCCTAGCCATTGCTTCCTAAATCCATGTTCCCATGCTTTCACATCCAAAATCCTAATATCCAAATCCCTGAGTGCAAGATTTCTTAGTGAAAGCATCAAAATATTGGCGTCAAAATTGACCACCAACACCTAATTATACATGAAAGCACCAATATACAGTCGCGGATCACATATAGTATATGATGTAGAGAATATAAGATGAAGAATAATCAAATTAAAATGAAAGCAAGTAAAAGAGACAAGGTTTATAGTGGTTCAGCTAACTTCGGTCTACTTCCACTCCAAAACAATCCTTTTTATTATACAAAAAATTGATTATAGTTACAATCCAAAATTCCAGAATAAAAATGGCGGAGTATCCCCTAAGTAGAAGATGAAGAGAGGCAGAAAGAAGGTCCTCCTTTTCGAAGCCAAGCCTGTTGTATTTATAGGTGAAACTTCGGCTACAAGGCCTTCTCACCTATATGGGCCCACCACAACGATCGGCAAGACCAATTCGTCCATAAATAACGATTGAAATATTCAAATCGATCGTTATTCCTTCATCAAAATCAATGTCGACCATTCCCTTTCCATGCTGCTACGCCGACCCATCTTCCTCCACTATACTATACTGATCCATCTCTTTACATGAAGACATACCGATCCTTCCTTCCTCATGAGTATACCGACCCTTTCTTGTGTAGCCTAGAAGGTATGTCGACCCCTCTAAGACATGCCGATCCGTGACCCTTAGGCTACCATGCCGATCCTAACGCTTTAGGGTATTACGCCGATCCAACTCCTTCCCGTGCATTCCATACTGATCCCTATCACAAAACTTCAATATGCCGACCCCTTAAAGTGTTATCAGGGCCGATCCATCCACCGTGAACAGTGCTGATCCATGCTTTGCCGAACCTCCCCATGCCGATCCTTACTATGCCCCTCAAAACTATATTGATCCTTTCCTATGATGATCCATGCTATGCTAACCCAATTTATGTCAATCCATATTACACCGATCCCTCTATGCCGATCCTTTTTCTGGGATTGAATTACAACTTTCCAAACCAATGAATCATGCCGATCCCTCCAGAATGCCGATCCCTCTAGTAGCCATCTAACCTCTTTCATAACATATGCCAATCCATCTGATTCCACTAAGTTCTGCCAATCCCTCTCATTCCATTGAGCTTTGCTAACCACTGAGTCACGGCGATCCCTTTATACTAAAGTATACCGATTCCTTTGAATTGAGCCAATCCATAACGATTCCTTCCATCCGTTGAACCATATTATAGACTTTGAACATTCTCCCTTGCATACCTTTCAATTCCATTCAATTCGGACTTCATGTTATTATTTATTCTTGGCTTCCTGGCCCCACAATCATCATCTAAAATCATTGGCCTCAATAATCGTGAAGTTTATTGGGTTAAATCCAACCATATACTTCCTTGCCAGAATGCGGGTTAACAAAAATACTACTCTATACGGTTAAAGTGCTTAGCGGTTTCATAGCAGTGGAGATGCGAAAAGTTACAGTGGGGATAAAGTGGGGATGCAAAACTAAATAATTAGTGTTAATTTATTCTCGTTCTCACATCATTGGTGTAGGAAAAATTATATTATTTAATATTATATAATAAAACTAAAAGATATCATGGTTTATACAATCCAGATTTAGTGACTAAAATAGATTTCTAGGTTATATTGGAAATTTATGCTTTAAAATTAGGTATTTACCCTCACTTTTATATTTAGTTCAAAAGAGAACTAGTTAAATCAACATTTTATATTAGTATTGCTAAAGCAGGTGCTAAAAAGCTTTGATTTAACGGGTGCAGCGAAAATAGCAGGACTTAAAGTGGATCTACTGTTTAATAGCACAATATTAAAAATGCGTAGTGATCGAAGAACGCTATGCGCTATAGCGAAAATTTTACCGGGCTTTCGCAAGGCTTAACTGCATATATATTACTATGCCTTTTTTCAACGAATGCTATTAAAGGTGAGTTCTTTAGGAACGATAATGGGGGCATTTGAGCAGGTTATTTGACTGAGCGGACATTTGAGCAGGAAAGATTGGTGAACGGGGAATGCATTTGTGTGCTGTGAATGGGGTATTTGAGCGGAGTATTTAAAATGTGACTTTTAATTTAATTGATTTGTAGTTAACTAATTATTTGTTTTGATGTGTAATATGCATTTAATTAAAATGCAGTACAATACAAAATATAAATAAACAGAAATTAATAATACAATAGTGTACGTATAAATAAAATGATATAATGTTTTAGTGCAGCCCTGGTGTAACAATTTCATTTCTTATGGTATTTTGAATTGTTAACATTTCATGGCCTATGTATCGTTGTGTCTGTTCAGTTGCTCTGTTCTGTGTATTTCTCATACTATAATATTCCTCCTAGTATATTCCTTTGGATTAATAAGGTCGAGATCGTCATCATATGCCATAAAATCTGGATCACCATTATTGTATTTTCGTATGAAATCGTGTATAGCCATTGCAGATATGACAACTTTTACTTGAGTTCCAAATGAGTATGTTGACATATTCTTCAAAAATAAAAACTTTTTTTCTTCATATTTCAAAAGTCCCCTCAATTGTCATACATAAACTTAAATGATAAAAATTAAAATTTTCATCGGCCCATTTTGTTGATTTGAGTTTTCATGAAAACGAAGAATATGATGTCTAATGTTACGATGAAGTGATAAAAAATCAAGTTGAAGTGAATATCCTGAATCAACTAAATAATATTGTCCAAGTGGAGGGTGAGGCAAGTTAGATTTTCTATCATGTATAACTGAGTTAAAATTATACTAATATGCACAGTAACTTCCCAACCAGTCATAACATAAGGAAACTGTAAATTGAATGAGTATGCTGCTAAAATATTCTATGTAGCATAACATTTTCGTCCTATGTATGGAATAACTCGATCTGTCGGTAAATATGTCATTATGTGCGTATCGTCTATAGCACCAGTACAGTTTTTAAAATATTGATAGTACCGGTTTGAGGTTCTAATATGATATGGACGGTATTAAATTGAGGATAATATGGCTTGATAATATCTATAGAAAAATAATTGTACAACATATAAAACAACATAAAAACAAACTGAAATTGTGCTATCTGACCTTTAAAATCTTTCGTTCATTTTTCGATTTGAGAACGCTGCGACTATGGTGTATACAAATATGGTAATCGTTTTTTTAATATTAATTTCTTCCGTTGTAATCAGACCATAATTTTGCAGCCTATCGCATAATAAGAGAAAACAAAGTCTTTTCATTTGAAAATTTCGTTGACAACATTTTTTATGTCTATTTAATATGTGATTCACGCACATTAAACCGGTATAATCTAATGTATGCATTCGGGTGATACTGCTTCTCTTCTACATATATACGCTAATATAACGATCAAATCTTATGCATCTTCGTGGTCGGATTCTGTTTTCGAATTAGACATTATTGGTATATGATGAAATATGTAAGTAGAAAGAAAAAGAAAGATGAATAATGATGTGAAGAAGATGAAGGGAGATGAAATTGGTTTATAGGGATTTGGGTTGGTAATACGTTGGCATTCGACGCGTTCGACGTCAATGTATCAAATTCCAACGATCGACAAATACAGCATGAGATCAGAATTCGAACGTTAAGGCGTCTGACGCGTCGGATGCATCTCGAACGGGAATGTGACAAAATATGAATATGAGCGGCACTTAACTGCCGCCTGTTAGATCAAATGCTTTCCTTCTTGTCTGTCTCATGTGTCAATCATCCGTGTTATCAGCATTCATCAAATATGATAGGCCACAACGATTCATTAAATTGTATTTAATGATAAATGATTGAGATTTTTTTGTGAAGCAAAGGTACAGAAGATAGGGTGACCATGGCATACAAGCTGTCCAAGTCACAGCGTTGCTATTCGTCCATGTATATTAAAAAAGTCAAAAAGTACTAATTTATAAGCTACTTGATCAATCAGCACACAAGCAGGTGGCATAACAAAGTTCTTTTTTTCCATAAAAGCATTAAATGCTAGAATGCTAAGTAACGCAACTCTTTTGTCTTCAAAAACGTTAAATATTACAAGAATGTCATTTAATTCGATAACTCTTTGTCCTTTGGTTTTTCTATTTATTTAAGCAAAGAGTAAAAGAAATAAAAAGAAGATGCATTATCTTTTCTACTTTAATAAACATAAAACAAAACCACTTTCTGAGTTTTTTCAAGCACTACAAGAGCGTTCGTAGAATGGATCTGGTGTGTTTTATTCAGGAGTCGGCTTGATTAGATTAATCGCCTGACTTCCACAACAATTTTCATAGGTGCCAAACGATTCATACGGTTACAGTCAAACTCTAAGGTGGATTCGCGGACAGACGATTGGGTTGAGGAAAAGCGACAGTAGATTTTAAGTCTAACCGAGGGATTCACCGCTTCGATTTTGGAAGGTCGAGCCCTTCATCTTTCTCATTTCAAATCAAAATCAGGTCCGATCATCCTCATTTTTTAAAAAATTAATGGATTCTTCCCCATCTTCATCCGTCTTGAAAAACTGATTTAAGGTTGCGTTTGTTTTTGGTAACAAGTTCAGAATTCAAGTTCAGAATGTTAAATGTTGTTTTTTGCTTCGAATGCTGAATGAACACAAACAAGCAAGTGGTTGTTCAGAATTCGGCATTCAATGATCAGTATTCAGAATTTAAAGTTCAGAATTCAGTATTTTAAACAAACGGAGCTTAAGAATGAACGGACAAAGCACCGACCATATTTATTGATACGTGTTTTTTATTTCATAAGATAAAAGTGAAATAAAAATGGCGTTTTCATGATGTTGGCTGAATTTACATAAAAGATAACTATGAATCAAATTACGAGCATTCCATTCTATTGTAGAAATGCAACGATCATCTATGTTTGTTCAGGAATTTTCAAAAGTTGATGATGGTGAAGTAGGTTATGCCGATGCTATACTTCGGTGTTGAACAGTTTGTCGCATCATTATCACGGAAAAACAGACAGAACCCATGAATTGTTTTTATGCATTAGAAGTTTGAATTTGTAGTAGATTTCCAAATCTGATTTTAATTTGATTTTCTAGTATTATAAACATTAAATATCAAATCTTTCATATAATTAACATATTTATTAAAAAAAATACGCAACAAATTTTATTAAACAATTCTTACCTTGCATGATATTTTTTGCATCATATCCAACGTCTAATAAAAATTTGTAAGCGAATGATCTAAGCTCTAACTTATAACATCTAGTTTCTAATTCAATTTTTACGTGGATGCATCGTTAATTCTGCATCAAGAAAAAACAAATAGCCATGGTCGACACAGAATGTTTCTCGACTAATGCCTATCATTGACCTATAATAATATGTTTCCTCCTGTAAGTGTTTCACTTTACCGTATGTATGACATTTGTTGTCACCAAAATAAGAAACATCGCGCTAAAATTTCCGAATGTGACTTCTCCTTTTCCAGCAATATCAAAAGGAAAGAGATAGGGCTTGTCTTTTAGCCTGGGTCATTTATGAAATTGTATCATTTTTTTGTGTTTCATCAATTATTTATAATCCAACCGGTGACAAATTCCAAGAAGAATATTATTTGACCAAATATTTTAAATTCAAAGGCTAGATTCATTTGGCTATGACATTCAACTTGTTTTTTTTTTAAAGTATTTGGTCAAATCAAAAGGTTATAAAGAAGGTTGATTAAATGAAAACATCATTATCAGATAATTTTATATGATATACTGTTACATATATCAATAGATCAAGTAAAACGCTACATTTTTTAACAATAAATAAAATGACCGTTATCATTAAATCTTTCTTTACTTGAAAATCATAGGTGAAAATCTTCTGAGAAATCGTCCATATTTTTTTGTTCAAGTGGTACTATTTCAAATTATATTATATCCTGCTTAAATATCAATAATTCATCCAAACTGTGTATTAAAATTTGATCATTTACGGAGTTATATCTCCCTGGTCCTAACTAAAATAATATTCTATCAACACATAATAATGGCTTCAGCTAACACTTAACACCATTTATGAGTCAATATTAGATGTCTGAAGTTTACTGGGCATTGATGACTTGAACAATTCACTTGAACCAGTCTTATATTTCTCCTCCAAAAAGTCTCACCAACAATGTAAACATAAAAAGATAACATATATATACACATGCATCAGATAAATTCTATTTACAACAAACTCATTTATCATATTCAAAAGTGATGACAACGAGCAAGAAGAAGAGCAGGAAGAGCAGCAAAATAAGCAAGTACATGCTAGCACCCTTCAGAGCACTGATCCGAGCAAGAGACATGTACGTAAGCACATGCACGGGCCGGATTCAGACAAGCCGGGTAAGTGGATCAAGAGTGCCACGCAGTCAGAGCCATAGCTTTTACAACTCGAGGATTATGAGTGGAGAGAACGATGTGAAGGATCTCATTCGAGCTGCTTCTCAAGGCACTTTGGGATCATTGAATTCTGCCAAGGATCATCTAAATGCTGTGCCTAGAAGTCAGAGTGTGGCGGTTAGTATTGGAATTTCCAAGATTGATGAAGATAAAGCTTCTGATTTTTCTGATGATTTTGTTGTGTTTACCAAGAATAATAGAAGTTATGGGATGGGTCAGAATAGGAGGATCAGAGTTTTGGCTTAGTTGAAGTGCATGAAATGCAATTATTTGTGTGGGTAATGTGTAGTATTGTGATTGTTGTTTGAATTTGCTGTTTGGGCAAATGTTTTGCTTCTGCTAGGCAAACCGATATTGATTTTTTATGGAAATTTTATAAATGTCGTTTTTTGGACCACCTTGCGCTCTATTCAATTTCAAAATCTTGGTAATCAATCAACGCCACTGTTTTAAAGTTATTCCCGGCATCAGAAGTCAAAATATAAAAATAAATGTAATGCACTTTTTCATATGATATATGATGCGTTTATTTACTGCATTTTTGTGAATGTAAGTAATGTAAGCAGTGTAACTTGCAATTATTTAGCGTACTACTTTACTTAGCTCTGCTGAGATTGTCAAAATTCTCTGTTCGACATAACATAACTGTGGAGTGATTTTCATTCCGACCAAATGTTAGTATGTGGTGTGCTCCCAGTCCATGGGACTAGTCACTCCAAACACATGACATGAAATCAGATGCTCTCGGAAGCTCTCTGGTTGCCCCAAGTCCAAGATGTATTGTAGCTCCTATCTCTGGAACTTGTAATTTGAATGCTCGATTCCGAGCACCCTGTACTTCAGTTGCAGGTTGATTCTCTTCAAGCTCGGTATTGAAGTTTTATCCGCATATTATTTTCCATCTCTAGACACATATGGACAGCTCAATCCCTTGGATTTCCTTCCTACATTGCCAATGTCTGGGTGATGTTGGATTTTGGAAGGTGAGGATTGGTTTCTACTAATTCCGTAACTGATGCATTTTCCGAAGTTGCTCGAGCAACATCGATACTTAGGAGATTTTGATAAACTGACGATGTTAACAGGGTAACATCAATGATTTGGAGCGTACTTGAACACGGTTTTATTGGTTCAAGCAGCAAAGTAATAGGTACTTACTTTGAATGAAGTTCTATTGGTTGAAGAAGTAAGAGAGTGGAGCCTACTTAAATGCAGTTCCATCGGGTCAAGCAGCAACAACTTGGATGCTTACTTAGACGTGGTTTCATCGGTCTAAGAAGCAAAGAAATAGAGCGCACTTGAACGCAATTCTATCAGTTCAAGTGGCAAAAGAATGGATGCTTACTTGGAGCTTCTTCCTGTTATCGCCTATCTTTGGGCGATAGTAAATTCTTCATGCTATCATCTATCTCTGGGCAATAGTAAGTTCTAAGGAATCTGAATTGCTTGTCGATACGACAGTCTGGAGTTCCTAATGTCACTAGGGCAACATTGACGCCTAGGAGGCTAGACCAATTTTCCATCCCATTTTGTTTTTGATAGATCTCTCAACGTTGCTGGGGCAACTCTAGTATTCATAATGTCAGATCGTTCCTTGGTGTTGCCAGCGCAACACTGGTAGTAAGAGCAGGAGAATTTTCGGCATTGTTGGGGGCAATTTTGACTCTTGCAAAGCGAAGATTGATTTTCCACCTATCCTTCAATTGAAAATCTTCTCGGCGTTGTTGGGGAAACATCGATACCTAGAAAATTTGATAGCCTCTCGGTGTTGCTGGGGTAACACCGATAACTGGAAAATAGATGGGTTTCCCAACATTGCCAGTGCAACACTAGTACTTAGGGAGTTGGAATCATTTTTCACCATCGATCTGGAGGTTCGGGAGTGTATACTTCTTATCCATAGATTTAGGAAGTGCTTTCTCGAACTACATAGGGCATGTGCGCGTTGCTTGCGAGAACATGGTTCCATCAGTTCAAGAAACCATGCGCGGATTGTAGTATATATGAATACTGCATGAACACGATTCCATTGATTCAAGCAATAAGAAAGTAAAGTGTACTTGAGCACAATTCCATCAATTCAAGCAATGAAGAAGTGGAGCTTACTTGAACATAGTTTCATCAGTTCAAGCAGCGAAGAATTGGAGCATGCTTGAACACAGTTCCATCGGTTCAAGCAGCAAAGAAGTGGAGCATACTTTAACACAGTTCCATCGGTTCAAACAACAAAGAAGTGGAGCACATTTGAACATAGTTCCATCAGTTTAAGTAGTGAAGAAGCAGAGCATAGTTGAACATAGTTCCATCGGTTCAAGCAGCGAGGTGCGGCTTACGCATTCGCATACAGGGAGAATGCTTGCAAGAGCGCAGTTCAATTGGATCCAGAAGACATGCGACTTATGGGAGGCGCACGAGGGGATTTTCTAGCAAGATTGTGATTCCGTCAGTTCAAGAAGCGATGCTCCGCTTATGGACGTGCACGGGAGTTTGTGCTTGCAAGGACACGGTCTCATCGGTCTAAGAAGCCATGTGCGACTTATGGATGTGTACATGAAGATTTGCTTGCAGGAGCGCGGTTCCATTGGCTCAGGAAGCCCTTTAATGATTCTTTAGATCCTTATGACAGGCTAGATAGAGACATCATGTCCTTTGGACGTCCTTGGGATGTGTAGAATGGAGCCGAACTGCTTCAAAAACTTCTTTGTTAGTTTGTAAAAAGTGGAAATGGAATTCGGTGGAAGTCTCGTAAACCACATGGAAGCGACTCCTCCACGAAGATATAGTTGTCTAAAATCTATTATTCCATTATATAATGGCATAGTCAGCATGGTGAACTTCCAAGAATATTCTTATCTTAGAATATTTCCAGTGAACAGAGTTGGGCTTGGTGCGGAACTCCACTCCTCATTCTTCCTACCCCTACTTTCCTTCACCAACCATTTGACCATGTCAATGATGTGGTCTCCATTGGCATGGTAATCTAAAGGCCAACTGTCAGGAGCTATGCCAAGTGTGACTCTGCAAACAGTCTCGGTTTGCTAACTGAAGCCTAGGTTCACCAATCTCTAGAAAACCACTCCTGTAGAGTTCATTGACTTGTGGTCGACCTTATCATGGCAATTTGGATTTCATTTCCAGCATTTTTCCTATTTACATTAGCATTTAGTTCCAATCCATTACCATCAATTTGCATGTCACCCTTAGTGTGAGAAACAAGTAATACTTTGTTCACTTGAGGAGTGAGAAGTATTCCCTCTAAGATTTGGGATGGCACTAGGTTGTCTTCTGGTAAGAGGAGCACTTCCATAGCCCCTATAACAATCCTTCGAGCTCCACCAGCTACCTCTTTTAGTTTTTTCTTGTCATTCCTCCTGTTTAAGCCTGGAATAAAGGAATTCTCCTTTTATATAATAGCTATATTTTCTTGTAGCTCTCGGAGCACTTGATGGCGTCAATCTTATCCATGAGAGCTTTTTATATATCAGACATTTTTTGGTTAAGCTCATTAACCATCTAGTTGAGTTCTCCTCTTGTCACAACTTCTTGGTGGGAAGAAGAGCCTAGAGTAAGGTTTCCATTGTTAGGTTTAGTTTGGTGGGTGTTTGTTTCATCACCACCAATAGTTGCTCATGTGGATCTCCCGGATGTGAATTTTCTTCCGGGAGCCATTGGAGTAGCAAATCTTTAATTTCTTCAGGTAAACTTTCTAGATCTATTCAATCCAAAGTGGATAGCTAGATCTAAACTTGGATTTAGTTTTATCAATGAAAGCACTAAAACATTAACCTAATAAATGGATCAACACCCAAGAGTATTATGTGAAAGCACCAACCCTGTTAGGATAAGGCAAAGATAATAGAAAATGGTAATAAAGTAAAGAAATAAGAGAGAGACAAAGCGATATTTACAATGCTTTGGCTGTTAACTAAGCCTGCGTCCACTTTATTACTTTGCTTACTGATTTGATATTGTTTCTATGAGATTACAAGGGGTTAAAGAAAGAAAGAACCATAAATATAGGGGTTAGCCAAGTTCTAAGTCCTAGAATAGCCTAGAGGAGCTACCTTGATGACTGTTGTGAAGAGGAAAGAGTTAAAGAAGAGATAGAATTCATGTGTAGTGATAACAAAATCCAGATCCTTTCTTGGTTGCTCTATGGTTTGTATCTACAAAGGTAGCAGTCACATTAGTTCAGAATCCCACTACTAGAGAAGTCCAGAGAGTAGTCCAAGATTATATAAGAAAAATCATGACGACACGAGCTAAGGGCTAAACTCGGTACCGAGTTAAGGCCTTAACTCAGTGCCTAGTTTAATCCTTGGCCAATTTTAGCTACGTCTTCTTGCTTCTACTTCTTGGTTAGTCTAGATGTCCTTCATGTAGTTTGGTAGATTGTTGGCGAGTTTTGAATATCATTCTTTCATGACTTAGATTATCTTGCTGTTTGGACCGTCATGTCTTCATTCTTAATGATAGGATTTTTGGAAATCTATAAAACTTCATGATTACGCATAGAAAGACTAAGAGATCACTTGATAAAAATATGAAGATGCCATAATGAAGCAATTAAACTCGGTACTGACTCAATGAGCTTAACTCGAGCCGAGTTAAGGACTTAGCCTATTTTGGGTCCATACTTTCCAGAGTCTTTCCTCTTGTCCTTCTTCGTATCTCTGCAAGTTTTAAGTCGTTCTTTCTTTGCACCGATGTTCTAATTCCTATTGATTTCAGCTTGGTTAAAATCCCTGTTAACACAAACCAAAGTATTGAAAAGCAAGAGTCCAATAGAAAATTTATTCAACATAAAACCTGATTACCAAAGTTTAAAAACTTTTAGATGTTTATGCTTCTCTTATTTAAGGCCTTACAATACTCATTAATTAAATTTTAGGTCTACTCCTTGTACATTTCTAGATTATGGTGCAAAAGATGTGGCAAGATTGTAAGATGTTTTGCAGTTAGAACACAATCAATCTAGAATCCGTAAATTCAAAATAAAATAGCAAAGGAATTTAAATCTTATAGTTCTAAAGTGAAGACATCTTTACGCGGATGTGTTAATATTACTCTTCAATGATTTTCTTAGATTTGATGATAGAGCCCCTTTTGCGTTTTCTTACCTCATCCTTTTGTAAAATTATTGGACTTAAAAAACGTTTCAGAAATGATCTCTTAAATACAAAATGGACCTAAGAACATTTTAATTTTGGGATATCATCTGTCCAAATACAGAAGGGGTCTATATACATTCTGAGGCAACCTTTTGGACCAGTATAATTATTAATAACAATCTAAATTTTTCCATCAAATATTCGAATGTCTTTTCAATAATTCTTTAAATGAAATTGGTGTACAATAATAACATGGGCCATATAATAAATAAAAATAACATTCTTCCACTTAACCGTAGTGTTATAATATAATAAAGAACACATTTAAAATTGGCATAGTTTTCATTAATTCTAAACCTATTTAGGTAGAAATACCAAACCAAACCACTGTAATCAGAATAATAAATGTCGTTATTTGATGCCCATTAATTTTAACATTGGTACGCTTTCCAACAATGGTTAATAATATTCATTTGGTCCTTATAAGTAATTTTCTTAGATTAAATATTACACGAATTTATAAATTCAAAGTCAATACATAATCAAAGACTTAGCATATAACATTATATATATATAGAGTTTGCAACACTAAAATTATAATACATTAACTAAACCTATATAGGAAACATGCTCTTTGTAAAGAGTGGGTGGAATTGCTTTTGTTAGAGAATCAGCTAGCATAGCTCTTGTATTAATATGTAATAGTGTCGTCTTTGAATCCGTCACTAATAACAAGATATTTGATGTCGATCCACTTAGATGCAGCACTTGATTTGTTATTCTTAGAGAAGAAAACAGTAGTTTCGTGATCACAAAATAAGGCGTGTGGTCTCGCAATACCATCAATTACTTGAAGTCCTGGTATAAAATTCATTAACCAAACTGCTTGACCAGTAGCATGATAACATGCCACAAATTCTGCTTGCATAGTGGAAGATGCCCTTATAGACTGCTTAGCAATCTTCCATGAAATTGGTCCCTTTGCAAGCATAAATATGTAACCTGATGTGGCTTTCTTACTACCAACGCATCTAGAAAAATCTGGATCAGAATAACCAATAACTTAAAGTTTATTTGACCTCTTATAAGTAAGCATATAATCTTTTGTCCCTTGCGAATAGCATAAAACCTTCTTGGCAGATTTCGTTCCATTCCTGGATTAGTTTGATATCGGCCAAGTATACCAACTGCAAATGTAATATCAGGATATGTTCAAACTAGCGCACATAAGACTCCCTACTACCGAAGCGTAAGGAATTTTCATCATTTGAGCATGTTCTATTTCATTTTTAGGACATTGAAACTTGCGGAATTTTCATCCTTGACAATAATAGCAACATTAGGATAGCAATCGTGCATGTTATATCTTTTAAGCATTTTCTTAATATGTGCCTTTTGAGATAAACCTAAGATCCCACGAGACCGACCTGGTAAATTTCAATTCCTATAACGTAAGCGGCTTCACCAAAATCCTTCATTTCAAACATAGTTGATGGAAAACGTTTTGTCTCATATAACATGTCTAAATCAATACTTGCTAATAAAATTTCTTTAGTTGCGGATTACAGAATTTTCCTTTTCAAGATGGCCAAAGTCACCAAGTGCTCTAATTGCGATTTTATGCTAGTCTATAGTTCATAAGGTGTTTTTGGAACAGATTTACTAGGAACTTGATTTAGAATATGTGTGGCTGTTTTAAAGCTTCTGTCCATAAAAAATCCAGCAACGTGGTATTGCATATCATACTTCACACCATATCCATTAGTGTACGATTACGTCTTTCAGCAACTCCATTTTATCGAGGATCTTCCAACATAGAGTACTGGTGAAAAATACCGTTTTCTTGAAGAAATAAAGCGAATGGGCCTGGACTTTAACTAACTTCAGCGTTTCTACCATAATAATCACCGTCTCTATCTGATCGCACTATTTTAATTTTAAGGTTAGGTTGATTCTCAACTTCAGCCTTAAAAATTTTGAATTTATCAAGTGCTTCGTATTTTTCATTAATCAAATACAAATAACCATAGCGAGCACAATTGTCAATGAAACTAATAAACGATTTAGGCCCGTTAATACTCGAAGTAGAAAAAGGACTACATATATCAGTACGAATAATTTCTATCAGTCCCCCACTTCGAGTGGATCCTTTTTTATTTCCCTTGACAAATTTCCTTTATCACATTCTACGCAGTTGTCGGAACCAGAAAAATCTAATGCTAGGAGAATTTCATTTCTAATGAGACGTTGCGTTCTATCTCTTGAAATATGGCCCCACCTACAATGCCATAATTTAGAAGAATTGCCAATATCATGATTTTTCTTGACTCCATATTTATGATTAGTATTCATAGATAACAAAGATTCACAAAAGGAAGAATTCAAACATAATTTAGATATATTGTCACATAATAATCCAGAACCAACAAACTTAGAGTTTTGATTTAGTTTCAACTCATTATTTCCAAACTGAAAAGTAAAACCACATGCATTAAATCTTGAAACAGAAATCAAATTCCTAATCACACTAGGAATATAAAATACATCATGTAAATCAAGAATAAAACCACTCTTCAAAACTAGATGAATATTTCTAACAGCCTCGACTTCAGTCTCTAATATGTTAGCAACTTTAAGTTTCCTTTCTCCCCTTTGAAGCATCCTCATGGGATGGAATCCCTACAATGAGTTCGTAATATGCACAAAGGCACCAGTGTCATCACACCACATATTTAAGGGAACATCAACTAAAATGGTTTCACAAATTATGAAATTTAAATCATTACCCCTTTTAGCGAGCCAATCCTTAAACTTCACATAGTCCTTCCTCATGTGTTCATGCTTCCTAAAGTGATGACACTTAGAAGCATGCATAGGTTTTGTACTAGATATACTAGTCTTATTAATACCAATAGCCATATTCACTTTATTTTTACTTTACGATTGTCCTTATTTTTTAGCTTTAGACTTTGAATAGAAATATGTGCATAGTTCGTTTTCTCAGCCTTAATCCTTTCTTCTTCTTTGACACACATAGCAACTAATTCGCTCATTTCCCACTTTTCTTTCTGCGTTTATAATTGATCTTAAATGGACCAAATTATGTAGGAAGAGAAGTCATAATGAAATGAACTAAAAACCTTCAGAAATTATCATATCCATGCCATTTAATTTTGCAACCATATCATTCATCATCATTATATGTTGACATACACCGCTTGTCCCATTATACTTCATACCGAGCATTTTCATTATGAGAGTACTTGCATTAGCCTTAGAAGTACTTTTAAACTAATTTTCAACAAAAGCCAAATATTGTTTTGCAGTGAAAATATTATTTACATCATCCTTCTCAGGAATACCTCTTCTAATAGCAGCTGTAATAGTACTTTTTATAATCAAGAGAGACATGTAGTTTGACCACTCCTATTTTGCAAAATTAGCCTTTTCAACACCAGTACTTGTCGCTATAATTGTCGGTTTGTCCATTCGTAATGCCTGGTCAATAACCAGAACACTAAGACAAATCTCAATTTTCTCTTTCTAAGTGGAAAAATCAGTTCCATTCAATGATACTATTCCAAATATTTGAGCATAAACGTCATACAGTGATGCATTAGATTCAAAAAAATGAAATGCTTACCATTATCAACTATAAATCCACAAATAGCATAAAAACATTAAATCAACAGTATATAGAGGGACTAATAGTAATTATACTGAAATAAATAATAAAACGCCTAATTATATGTCAGTCCTATCATAATAGCTCTTTGCATAAAATTCAATCTATAATACCATTGGATAGAAACAAATTGAATTATTAAAATAAATAAATTCACTTAATAAATCATAATGGCAATTAAAGTTGGTAAAATTTGTTAGAAAATCAATTATATGGTTTCGATGATAACAACTATACAATGGAAATCGAATATACATATATATCTATATTTACAGGTAGTTGATAAAGTAACATCACCAAAGAGACAAAAACAAGAATCAAAAGGAGTATTAAAAGACTTCAAGTCGATAGAAGTGGAAAAGGGATGACGCAGACACAAATAAAGCAACATGCACACATTCAGACGTCTGGGTACACTTGCCAGACGTCTGATTGATTCTTCTGGTTTGAAACTCAGAAAGAATCAGACGTCTGGTTAATACACTCAAACGTTTGAAAAGCATCCGGATATAAAAAATATATGAAAGCCAGACGTCTGGTTAATAAACACAGACGTCTGAAATATAAACAGATAAAAAAATATGAAGACCAGACGTCTGAAATATTTTCCAGACATCTGATTTTGAACTCGGCTATGTAAACTCAAAGAAAAACTGTCACATCCAAAAGGACACGTCCGCTTCTCTTCACTGCAACTCTTCATCACCATGACAAGCAACCTTAGAGAACTTACTAACAGTTGCAACTACACAAAGGATCTCTCCACTACTATAAATAGAATCATAAATTCAAGAGAAGGACCCACCTTACTTACTTACGCTCTTAAGTTTTATACTCTGATATATACCTGATCTCTAGCAATCAAATACCTGTATTTAACTCTTCCATATATTCAGAACTCCTCATTCAATATTCTCTAGATATATATATATATATATATATATATATATATATATATATATATATATATATTAGAAGCATTTGTACTCAATAGCCAACATCCGTGTTATAGAACACATTCTTGACAAAGAAACTCTGCTATTGTAAACCTGTTCCTCCGAGTCAAGTGAGGGTTAGTTAAAAGGAAATTCCGAAGAGGAGCTTCGGGACTGGACGTAGGACGGGAGGTCCGAAACAGTATAAATTCCTGGTGTGATTATTTTAGTTTACTTTGCTACTATCATCTATCAAGTTATATTATACAGTTAGTTACATATACTTGCATATATAGTCTATACGATCCACTCATATATACTTTCAATTGGTATCAGAGCAAGGTTTTGATCAAATAACAGTAGCACGTTTTTGAATCACTTTAATATGGCAAGTATTTTTCAAGAAGGACAATCCACAGCACGACTCCCACTCTTTAATGGATCTAACTATGCATATTGGTCAACACATATGATAATTTTTATGGAAGCTAATGGTCTTGAAATTTGGTCAGCCACACAAGATAAATATGAAGCACCTGCTACTACTATGAACACTTGGACCGATGCACAAAAGACCTTAGCATCAAATAATGCTAAAGCTATGAATGTTTTATTTTACTCTTTAGACAAAAATGAATTTTCACGTGTCATGTTATGCACCACTACGTTAGATATTTGGCGTACCTTACAAATTACACACGAAGGTACAACAAAGGTTAAACAAACTAAGATTTCAATTTTAAAAAACCAATTTTCTTCATTCAAAATGAAGCAAAATGAAACTATTGTTGACATGTATTATAGATTTCAAACTATCCAACACGATCTTACGGCATTAGGAGTTAAATTTACTAATTTTGATTTAGTCTCTCGAATACTCAACTCTTTAACATCGGAGTGGGAAAGGAAGGCTTTAGCTATTGAAGAAGCTAACGATCTTTCTACTCTCAAAGTTGAAGAGTTAATAGGAAATTTAATGTCATATGAAGCAAATTTGCAGGCTCGAAAAGACCTAAATTCGGAGAAGAAGAAATAGCATTTTCAGCAACAAAAAATGATGACTCTGATTTAGATGAATAAGAAATAGTCTTCATTGCTAAGAAATATAATAGATTCAAGAAATTTAGAAAGATGACCAAGTTTCAAAAAGAAGGAAAATCCAACACAACAACTCAAATCAAGTGCTATGAATGTGATTAATATGGTCATATGAAGAAGGATTGCCCTAAACTCAATAATGACAAAAAGAATAATAAAGTTCAAAAATTCAAGAAGAGGAAGGCTTTCAAAGTAACTTGGGATGACTCGGATTCTTCTTTTGAAAGTGATAGCGACAGTGACGGAGAACAGGCTAATGTATGTTTTATATATGGCACAAACTGAAGAGGTACCCAAAATAAAAAATAAGGAGAAATGGATACTAGATAGCGGTTGCTCAAACATATGACCGGAAATTCAAAAATGTTATCAAATATAACATACATCGATGGTGGAACGGTAACCTTTGGAGATAATTCAAAAAGATATGTCATAGGCATTGGAGAAGTCATCAACTCTGGTACATCTAACTCTCCTTTTATTACAAATGTTATATTAGTAGAAATCTAAACACAACTTACTAAGCATTAGTCAATTATGCGATAACGGTTTTCAAATAAATTTTGAAAAGGATTGATGTAATATTTTAGATAATAACAAATAACTCATTTTTGAAGGATTTAGAAACAAAAATATTTATGTATTAAACATGAATATAAATAAAAATTCAAACTTATGTTTAACCGTCAAACATGATGATCCATGGTTATGGCATAAACGATTTTGTCATATCAATTTTAAGAATATTAATAAGTTAGCAAAATATGAGTTGGTAAGAGGATTACCTAAAATGAATTATAAAGTAGAAAACTTATATGACGATTGTCAAATTGTAAAACTAAAGAAAAGCTCGTTTAAATCTAAGAATAATATTTCTATAAAACAACCATTAGAATTATTACATTTAGATTTATTTGGTCCAACATAAATAAGGTATATAAATCACAATAAATATGTTTTCGTAATAGTCGATGATTTTTCGAGATATACATGGACTTTATTTTTAAAACACAAAAGCGATACTTTTGGTATATTTAAAATATTTGCTAAAAGAAATAAAACTCAAATGAATTTGAAAATTAAAAATATTAGAAGTGATCACGGAGGAGAATTCAAAAATGAACTTTTTACAAATTTTTGTAATAAGAAAGGAATAACGCATAATTTTTCCTTTCCTCGTACCCCTCAACTAAATGGTCTCGTAGAAAGAAAAAATCGTACATTACAAGAATGTGCACGAACATTACTAAATAGTAGTGGTTTACCAAAACACTTTTGGGCTGAAGCTATTGCGACATCTTGTTATGTATTAAATCGAGTAACCATACGTCCTATGACTAAACAAACTTGCTTTGAAATATTTTTTGGTAAAAAACCTAAAATATCATACTTTAAAACTTTCCGGTTCAAAATGTTTTATACTAAATACAAAAGATAACTTAGGAAAATTTGACCCAAAGGCCGATGAAGGTATTTTTGTTGGATATTCGAATCGTAGCAAAGCATATAGAATCTTTAATAAACGAAATAATACTTTTGAAGAAAGCTTACGTGTCTCGTTCGACGAAAATCTCTTTAACCATCATACTAATGATGAAGAAGAAATTATTCCACTAAAAAATTCAACAGATTCTATTAATAGCAAAATTACACCTTGATTTCATCCCCTAGAATTCTTAAGAATCGTCCAATAGATAATATTATTGGAGATCTTAATTCAAGAGTAACTAGAAATCAACTCAATCAAATAAGCCATATAGCATTTATGTCGAACTTTGAACCAAAAAATTATAAAGAAGCCTCAAATGATAATTTTTGGATAATAGCTATGCAAGAAGAATTATAACGTAATAACGTATGAGAATTAGTACCAAGACCTGAAGATCAATCGGTAATAGGAACAAAATGGTTATTTAAAAACAAAGCACACGAGAATGGAAATATCGTTAGAAATAAATCATGTTTAGTTGCTCAAGGTTACAATCAAGAAGAAGGTATATACTACGATGAAACATTTGATCCAGTAGCAAGATTAGAGGGCATTCGTACATTACTTGCCTTTGCAACTCATCACAATTTTAAATTATTCCAAATGGATGTCAAAAGTGCTTTCTTGAATGGTTTTATTAAAGAAAATATATACGTCGAACAACCACCATTATTTGTTCAAGAAAAATATCCCGATCATGGTTTTAAATCACATAAAGCACTATATGGATTCAAACAAGCCCCTCGTGCATGGTACAGACGTCTTAAAAATACTTAATAACATCTGGTTTTCATATAGGCAAAATAGATACAACTTTATTTATTAAAAGAGAAAGTAACGATATTTTAGTTGTACAAATTTATGTTGATGATATCATTTTGGTTCAACCAACGAAAATCTATGTAATCAATTTTCAAATATTATGAAAAATGAATTTGAAATGTCACACATGGGAGAATTAAATTTCTTCTTAGGTCTACAAATAAAACAACTCGAAAATGGAATTTTTATTCACCAAAAAAAATATTGTAACGATTTACTACGTCGATTTGAAATGGATAAAACATCAAGCAAACCAACACCAATGAGTACCACTGTTCACTTAGAAAAAGATGAAAATGGAAAAGATTTTGACGAAAAGTTATATCGAAGCATGATTGGTTCTTTACTTTATTTAACGGCCAGTCAACCTGATATTATGATGAGTGTATGTCTATGTGCTCGATTTCAAGCAAAACCAAAAGAATCTCATCTAAGAGCTGTTAAGCGTATTTTATGTTATTTATCTAGTACTATAGATTATGGTTGGTTTTACCCTAAAGGATCATCTTTTGAACTTGTTTCATATAGCGATGCGGATTTCAGTGGATGTAGAACAAATCGTAAGAGTATTAGTGGAACGTGTCACTTTATTGGACAATCATTAGCTTCATGGTTTAGCAAAAAACAAAATTGTGTTTCCTTATCTACTTGCGAAGCCAAATACATCTCCGCAGCTCTAGCATGTGCACAAGTGATATACATGCAACAAACACTAACTGATTTCGGTAAAATTATCAAAAAATTTTTCCAATATACTATGATAACACAAGTGATATAAATTTATCAAAAAACCCTGTTAATCACTCATGAACCAAACATATAGATATACGACATCATTTTCTATTAGACAATGTTGAAAAAGGAACTATCTCTTTAGAATACGTAAATACCGAAAATCAAGTAGCCGACATTTTTACAAAACCATTAAATGAATAAAATTCATCAAACTCCGATGAAGTTTAGGTATTTGTTCACTTCATGATCTTCTTCCTTAAAAATTAATAACTTCAATTAAAGACTAAGTTTAGTTATCTATTTTATTACCACAAATTATACTTATTAATTTCTGAACCATTAAATTTTAGACAATTAGCTGTTCTATAAATAATGTTTTCAGCTTATATATATACATAGTTACATAACAACTATATATAAACAATTAATTTCTTAAAAAAAATATAACAATGTCTTCTAGGAACTCGTATATATCCATCTCCATCTCAACACCATCGACGGATAGCTCAGTTGACACACCACAACGTCTTTCTACGCCTACACCAAAACAAGAGCCAACAAATAGGTGGTCCTCGTATCATACGGGTTTTACTCTAGATAATAAGAAAACTAAAAGATCTCTTTTTATTTCTCCTAACACAAAGGAGAAAATTGATGAGATTCATCATTACCAGAAACAACAGATAGATCTTCAACGAGAGCTTTATTTCGAACAAAAAGTTACGGTGCGACGGCTAAGCTTTCTAGAGCAAGTGGCGATGAAGTTTTTTTGGTCATGAAAGAAAGACGTTCATGAACCGCTACCAAAACCTTGTAGTTCAATGGATCCATCTTCTTCGTATCGTACTCCTTCAGATCCCTCATCAAGATGATATTCTGGCTCCCCACGGACCCACGAACGTGGAAATATATGGTCTCCACTTAGACCATGGAAGGATAACGAGTCAGGAAATCCTAAAACTCCGTCGCCATCTAAATAAATAAATCGTAATTGTATGTATCTATACTTATGTTTTATTATACTTTACAACAATAAAAAATTTTGTTATCAACATTCGATAAATAAGCGAAACCATCAAACTTTAAGCTATTTTTAGCCAAACTGCAAATTTGAGACGTCTGTCTACATTCTCCAGACGTCTGACACAATTAAAAAATTTAGCGGTGTGCATATGTCAGACGTCTGATATATCCCCCAAATGTCTGAATTTAAGTTCTACCTCCTAAAAATAGATTTCAGAAAATTTCAAACGTCTAACACATTGAACCAGACGTCTGACCAAGTCTTCTGTCACAAATTTATCTAAACCAGACGTCTGACATATATAACCAGACATTTGTTTAAAGTTTCTGCCTATTCAAACTCACAAATTCGACCAAAACAGACGTCTACTCAAAATACCAGACGTCTGTTTGTATTTTCTGTAAAAAAATTAAGGCAAACCAGACGTCTGCATTCAAATCCAAACGTCTGGAATTCAATCGGCCATTTAAATACACCCAGATAACGTCATTTTTTTCTCTATCTCAAAATTATTCCACTTTACGATCTGCTTCTTGACGATTTTTTCTTCACAATCAACGTCTTTTACAAAACTAAATCAAAATGCCTCCTCGCGCTAAGAATATCAAGGCTCCAAAATGCAAACAAGAAGAGCCCACTTCATCTTCAAACCCCCAGGTGTGCTCCGACGATCAAATTGAGAGGTGGATGCATAAAGCACCGCATTCCATCAAAAGGTATCAAGATATTCAAAAGAAGAAACTTCATAAAGGACCATTCTATAATCTCCTAAAATTCCCTATGTATGATCTAGATGAACTTTGTGAAAATGCTGGATTGGAAACCCTAATCTCTTTCACTCCAAATGATGTTCAAATGGATCAATTAGCTATATTTTTATTCTATGCTAATCTAAACAGTACTTCAGTATGGAATACTGAAGATGAGGGCAACTGGCTATGGTCGAGTGTTTATGGTAATACGATTAGGTTAACTCCGGGGTTAATTGGTAGAACTTTGGGATGCTCTGACACCGAGGAAGATTTATACAACATTCCGGATATGAGTTTCAAGCCAAGGAATAATATTACTCATCAAATTTGGGAGAACGAAATGCCAAAATTTGCTTCGAAATATTTACGTCCAAAAGCTCGACCCTTGACAAGAATGATAATAAATACAGTTGTTCCACGTATAGGGAGTCACGAGCAAATAACAGAAAAGGAGCACAAAGCTCTATATGCTCTCTTTAGTGGAACTCATGTAAATTGGGCCAAATTCATCTTCAACGAGCTCAAGCACTTTTGGACTCAATCACGGCCATCGATCATTTACCCTACTTATATTATGAGACTTCTTCGTGCACATAATATTCCTTCCTACGTATCGACATTCGAAGAAATCTCGTCTAAATATGCTTCCACCAAATTCTTCTCTCTGATGCACCTACCTGAAATCCCACCAGAGTTTATGTCCTTCGAAGATTGGACGCACAATCGTCAATCTCGAAGAGTTGAGCCTCCTCCTCAACCAAACATTGATCCATCCCAAGAGGAAGTACAACATCGAGAAGTCACTCCTCCTCCTCCCTCACCATTTGATTATCCGGGACAGGATGAAATTATGGAGACTCGAACGGATACAAATCCAAATGAAAGTGTTCGAGATCTCACTCTTGGGAACCAAAAAATTCTATCTCAAAGTCAAAAATTTTTGGCTAAGCGAATTGACAGTTTTGAAACTTCATTTGCTACACGACTTGCCACAGTTGAAGAATCTCTCTCGACTGTTTTATCGGTTCTTAAAGAAGTATTACAACGGGTTCGTGGTCCAACACCACCCTCTGAGGATTGGGCAACCCCTGTTCCTTCTCCTCTAGCAAAACATTCAAAACTAACTGAGGATGAACCTCCAAAGGAAGCTTTGACATCTCCTTTAAAGGATAGCACTTCTGACAACGAAGAACCAAAGGAAGATGATCCAAATAAAGCTTCCCCCAAGGAAATCTAGAATTTGGACATCGTAGTTTTTATAATTTTTGTACAAATCTGTGATTGTAATCACTTCATGTTATGAATAAAATTTTCCTTTTTGACGATTGGCCTCACTGTTATAATTCTTTTAATAATGTCAAAGGGGGAGAAATATTGGTAGAATCATATAACATTAAAAATAAGCACATATTCAGGGGGAGATTTATAATCTATATATAAGTACATTGAATAGTTGTCATCATCAAAAAGGGGAAGATTGTTAGGAAACCAATTATATGGTTTCGATGATAACAACTATACAATGGAAATCGAATATACATATATATCTATATTTACAGGTAGTTGATAAAGTAACATCACCAAAGAGACAAAAACAAGACTCAAAAGAAGTATCAAAAGACTTCAAGTCGAAAGAAGTGAAAGAGGGATGACACAGACACAAATAAAGCAACATGCACACATTTAGACGTCTGGGTACACTAGCCAGACGTCTGATTGATTCTTCTGGTTTGAAACTCAGAAAGAATCAGACGTCTGGTTAATACACTCAAACGTCTGAAAAGCATCCGAATATAAAAAATATATGAAATCCAGACGTCTGGTTAATAAACACAAACGTCTGAAATATAAACAGATACAAAAAATATATGAAGACCAGACTCTGAAATATTTTCCAGACGTCTAATTTTGAACTTGGCTATGTAAACTCAAAGAACAACTGTCACATCCGAAAGGACACGTCCGCTTCTCTTCACTGCAACTCTTCATCACCATGACAAGCAACCTTAGAGCACTTACTAACAGTTGCAACTACACAAAGGATCTCTCCACCACTATAAATAGAATAAGAAATTCAAGAGAAGGACTCACCTTACTTACTTATGCTCTTAACTTTTATACTGTGATCTATACCAGATCTCTAGCAATCAAATACCTGTATTTAACTCTTCCATATATTCAGAACTCCTTATTCAATATTCTCTAGATAGATATATATATTGGAAGCATTTGTACTCAATAGTCAACATCCGTGTTATAGAACACATTCTTGACAAAGAAACTCTGCTATTGTAAACCTGTTCCTCCGGGTCAAGTTAGGGTTATTTAAAAGGAAATTCCTAAGAGGAGCTTGGGGACTGGACGTAGGACGGGAGGTCCGAACCAGTATAAATTCCTGGTGTGATTATTTTAATTTACTTTGCTACTATCATTTATCAAGTTATATTATACAGTTAGTTACATATACTTGCATATATAGTCTATACGATCCACTCATATATACTTTCAATTGGTATCAGAGCAAGTTTTTAATCAAATAACAGTAGCACGTTTTTGAATCACTTTAATATGGCAAGTATTTTTCAAGAAGGACAATCCACAGCACGACCCCCACTCTTTAATGGATCGAACTATGCATATTGGTTAACACATATGAGAATTTTTATGGAAGCTAATGGTCTTGAAATTTGTCAGCCACACAAGATAAATATGAAGCACCTACTATTACTATGAACACTTGGACCGATGCACAAAAGACCTTAGCATCAAATAATGCTAAAGCTATGAATATTTTATTTTGCTCTTTAGACAAAAATGAATTTTCACGTGTCATGTTATGCACCACTACGTTTGATATTTGGCGTACCTTATAAATTACACACGAAGGTACAATAAAGGTTAAACAAACTAAGATTTCAATTTTACAAAACCAATTTTCTTCATTCAAAATGAAAAAAAATGAAACTATTGTTGACATGTATTCTAGATTTCAAACTATCCAACACGATCTTATGGCATTAGGAGTTAAATTTACTAATTTTGATTTAGTCTCTCGAATACTCAACTCTTTAACATCGGATTGGGAAAGGAAGATTTTAGCTATTGAAGAAGCTAACGATCTTTCTACTCTCAAAGTTGAAGAGTTAATAGGAAATTTAATGTCATATGAAGCGAATTTGCAGGCTCCAAAAGACCTAAATTCGGAGAAGAAGAATATAACATTTCCAGCAACAAAAAATGATGACTCTGATTTAGATGAAGAAGAAATAGTCTTCATTGCTAAGAATTATAATAGATTCAAGAAATTTAGAAAGATGACCCAATTTCAAAAAGATGGAAAATCCAACACAACAACTCAAATCAAGTGCTATGAATGTGATCAATACGGTCATATGAAGAAGGATTGCCCTAAACTCAATAATGACAAAAAGAATAACAAAGTTCAAAAATTCAAGAAGAAGAGGGCTTTCAAAGTAACTTGGGATGACTCGGATTCTTCTTTTGAAAGTGATAGCGATAGTGACGGATAACAGGCTAATGTATGTTTTATATATGGGACAAACTGAAGAGATACCCAAAATAAAAAATAAGGAGAAATGGATACTAGATAGCGGTTGCTCCAAACATATGATCAGAAATTCAAAAATGTTATCAAATATAACATACATCGATGGTGGAACGGTAACCTTTGGAGATAATTCAAAAGGATGTATCATTGGCATTGGAGAAGTCATCAACTCTGGTACTCAACCGTGTGGAATCAAGAACAAGTTGAGAAGAATCAAGGCCACTCTAGTCCCAACTCACAATACTTAGAGAACCAGGTCATAAACAGGCTGTGCCACCTTCAACAACACTCCTACCTACACAACCAATCAAGAACAAAGCAATAGTCAAGGAAACAATCAAGGGCATTCAAGCACATAGCAGGATTAATATAGATCAAGCCAACACTATAGAATCACCACATGATGAACCACATGCTAAAACTGGACATCACATGGAGCAAAAGATAGGGTATTTAAACCAAAAATTTACATTGCAACTACTATATCAAAAGAGCTAGAGACTTTTGATCAGGCAGCAAAAGACAAAAATTGGAAAATAGCTATAGATGAGGAGTACAATGTCCTTGCAAAGAATAAGACATGGGACCTTGTATACCTACCTAAGCATAAGAATATAATTAGATGTTGATGGACTTATAAATTAAAGAAAATTCCAGATGGAACAATTGCAAGATAGAAAACAAGATTGGTTGCTAAGGGATATACACAACGACATTGCTTTGATTTTCATGAAACTTTCTCTCGGGTTGTGAAACCAACAACTATCGGAATTATTCTCACTATAGTTGTTTACCTGCCTTTCTTCAAGGTAGTATACAGGAGGATTTAATCCAACCGACTTCGCGGTTATCAAAATCGATGAGTGTAGAGCGACGATTGTAGGACCTAGAGGAAATGTATAGATGGTTACACAAAGTCCGGTTTGAACAAAGTTGAAAGATAAATGATGCAGGATGCTTGAAATATAGGTAGTAGCTTGAACATGCAAGGGATCGGTATGCTACATCTAAATGGATCGGCACACTTCAATGACATAGCCAATGGAAGGCGTCGACATTCCTAATCTAGAGGGTGTCAGCATGGAATGGAAGCATTATAAGGTAAGGTTTAGATAAAGATAGAGGGATTGGCGTTGCCATTTGGAGCAGAGGGGATCGACATACCTTATTCCAAAGAAAGGGTTCGGCATAGTTGGATATGATGGCTTGACATACTCACAGATTGGGGATCGACACGATTAGATAGGTAAGACGGGTCGTCATGTGACATCTGGAAGGGTTTGGCATTCATAAGAAAGAGAGGGGTCGGCATTCTCTTACTTGAAGGGTTCCGCATGTAAGATAGGGATCAGCATAACATGTAGGTTGATGGATCGGCGTGTGAGATAGGGATCGGCATAGCATGTAGGTTGATGGATTAGCATGCAAGGAAGGATCGGAATAGCATGTAGGTTGATGGATCGGCATGCAAGGAAGGATTGGCATAACATTGTGCAAGATGAAGGATTGGTATAACTCAGTATAATAAGAAGAGTCGGCACGACTCGGTGGCATCAAAGGAGTCGGCATTACACTATGGAATCCAAGGGACGAGCATAATTAAGCAAGCATGGATCACCATATGTAGAAAGGCATGGATCGGCACACTTGAGTTGGTCATGAGGGGTCGGTATGATCCATTAGAAGGATTCAGCAAAGATATCCTCAAAGTGCTTTCTCGCATTCATTAATCAATAACTTAGTCTTCTTAGATCCAAAAGACGTGAAACTTGGAAGGCAGACATACTTAAGTATGTGGAAGCTACCATAGGGGTCGCTGCCCTAAACTCAACACATGGAGGGATCGGTATCGATCCCTATCCATTGAGATTTGGGCCTAGCGCTCCCTATGGTGGGTCCATATGAATGAGAAGGCCCTGTACTCGAAGTTTCACCTATAAATACAGTAGGCAAGGTTCTAGAAAAAGGACCTTCATTCTGTTCCTCTTTATCTTCTTCCTAAGGAACACTCTGCCATTTTTCATTCTGGCAATTTGGATTCTAACTGTATCAAATTTTAGTATAATAAAAAGGAATGTTCTAGAGTGGACGTAGGTCGGAATTAGCCGAATCACTATAAATCTTGTCTCTTTTACTTGCTTTAATTTTAATTTGATTATTCTTCATATTATATTCTCTACATCATATATTATCTGTTATCTGTGACTAGATATTAGTGCTTTCATGTATAATTGGTGTTTCGACCAATTTTGGCATAAACAATAGCATTATAAAAAAACTCGAACATTAGGCAATTGGATGTTAATAATGCATTTCTAAATGTTGATCTGCAAGAAGAAGCGTACATAGAGAAACTATAAGCTACAAATAAGGTAGAAAATATGTTTACAAGCAAATAAGGCTATTCATGGGCTTAAACAAGCACCCAGAGTTAGGTTTGATAAACTGAAAACCACTTTTTTAAATTTGGGTTATTAGTCTACTAAATCAAATAACTCCTTATTTACTAAAATCAATAAAGTTTCTATTGTTTATATCTTAATATATGTTGATGACTTGATTGTACAGGTGACAATGAAGCAGAAATCAGTAATCTCATTCAATATTTTAACCACCAGTTTTCAATCAAAGACCTTGGCACATCAAATTATTTTTTAGATATCGAAGTCAAAGGAAAATCAAATTCAGAAATTTTATCATGCCAGAAAAGTACTCTACAGAGCTTCGAATCAAAGCTAAAATGGATGGTGCCAATTCTCTTCCTACACCTATGATAACCAATTCACATTTATCAAATACAGGGGAGAACCAATACTTAATGATAAACAATATAAAAGCATAGTTGCTACTTTACAATATTCAACCACAACTAGGCCTGAAATTTCTTTCAGTGTTAGCAAGTTGTGTCAATTTATGCATAAACCCTTGGATGAGCACTGGAAAGTAGTCAAAAGAATTCTAAGTATCTAAAAGGGACTATAGACCATGGACTTTCACTCAAAGCATGCAATAGTCTCAACATAATTAAAAATGTTGATTGTGACTAGGTTACAAATCTTGATGATAGAAGATCTACCATAGGATACTACAATTACATCAAGGACAACCCACTCTTATAGTGTTAAAAGAAGCAAGCCATTGTTTCTAGATCTATCATAGAGGCGGAGTATAAAAGCATATCCAATGCTACAATAAAGGTTATGTAGATTCGATCACTACTAGATGAACTAAAAGCAAGCACAAACATTAAAGCGATCATATGGTGTGACAACCTAACCGTGATTTCACTTTCAACAAACCTTATGTTTCACTTAAGAATGAAGCACATAGAAATCAATCTTTACTTCGTTTATGAGCAAGTTATGAAAGAGAGATCACAGATTAATCACATACCTACCATACACCAGCGTGAAGATATACTTATCAAGCCACTCTTAGCTGATAATTTCACCAGATTAAAGAGCGATTTGAAGATCGAAGGAAGCGACAGCTAATTTGGGAATCGCCAAACCCTAGATCGGTTTGAAGAGGGGTGATGAGGGAATATAATAAATAACGACTAAAATATGATTTGTATTATAAACATTGGTTTGGGTTTTTGTAACTAATCATGTTAAGCTCAACCTCTATTTTATATAAATACTACAATGCACATATATAAATCATTATCAATACAATTCCATTCATTTTCTGTTTACATACTCTACTTCATTTTTACAATTCTTTCTAAACTCATAAACATCAGAAAATCTAACTGTATCCAATGATACATGAATTCAAGTAAATCCCATTTCAGGTGCTATAAAAAGTAGTAAATATCGATCCATAAACAATAAGTTTCACTTAGTTTTACTCTATAAAAAATTACTTGAAATATCCAGATTCATGTTTCGTACAATTCACACTTGTAATAGTACCATAATTGGAGTCAATAGCATTTTAATATGTCAACCTACATAATATCATGGATTCAAAATCCTAATTCCAAAATCCATAAGAAATTAAACAAAATAAATTCAAAATACATATGTACTTGAAAATTATACATGTTTCTTAAGGCCATCAATATCATTACGACCTTTAGTTGGTTTCTCATCTAACTTCATTGTCGAAACTCGTGAATCATATTCTGATGGGAGTGTATCTAAGATCAAGTAGTTTTCCTTATTCATTCCAGCTAAATCTCCAGGTTTCAGCTTGTCTGAATCCAAACCAACCTAAAAGTTGAAAAAAAATGACATGTGATAACAATAATAATGAGACCCAATCGAAACAAGGTATAAATATTTGAGTGAGATTTGAAAGTGTTACATACTTAACATTGAGACAAGACCAACATAAAATTCCATTTATATAAAAAAACAAAATTAGGTCAAGAATATGGGGTTAAATCTAAAGAAATGACGAGAGAAAATGAAAATGGGAATTTAGGGTTAAATCAAAGAAAATTCCATTTGACTGATGTGAGTTAGATAGGAAATGAAATTGTGGAGGGGAAAGGGGAGCATGAAACGTCGAAGGTTAAGCGAGTGTACCGTTTCATGTTTTTTTGGCCTAGACACAAATTTGATTTCCATGCAACAGTATGCAAACCAAACAGTCAGTTTGACCATACTTCATGTATGAGCTTCACATGATTGTAGAAAATCAATGATCAAGGGCTTCTATGTGGTTTATGTTGGAACTAGGCCAACCTGTAGTGGAAGATATATGTGAATTTCAAAAAATTTACTCTACCGAATCATTATTGGGCCTATGGATTCTATTTTATTTAGAACATTGCTAAATTTAATTTAAATAAAATCATATAATTTATTTAAATTCATAAATTATTATTTTAAATTTATTTGATTTAGTTTTACTTAATATATCAGTATACATATGTATGTGTGTGCATGTGTAACATGTCATTCTGTGCAAGGTATAACACGCCCGTATATAGATACTTACATCAACGAACATATTAGCTCATTATATATATATATATATATTGTATCTTTTCAAAATATGTGCATATATCAATAGTTGATACTAGCCCTCTCATCATTGAGGGGAAACCTTTTATTATGACACCATGGAGCGTTGATATAGATAGTGCTAGAAAGCAGATATTATCCATTCCTGTTTAGGCAAATTTCTCCGATATTTCATTTTCCCTCCAACCACTGATTGGTCTGAACTGGCTTACGAGCCTTATTAGGGATTTAAAATGCTTTGATGCAAATACCATTGCACACAAGAACTTATTATAGGCTAGGGCATTGATCGAAATTACCCCAATGAACCTGTTACCGTCAGTATTGAAAGTAAGAATCATGAAAGGTCGTGAAGTGGAAATAAAAGTAAATTACAGCTTGAAGCCCAAAATATGTGCTAATTGTCAGTCATTTGGTCAATCTGTGGAGAAAAGTTCTAGGCTTTCTCCTCTTCCACCTGCCGAAAGAGTCGCCCTCCTTTGGTCGAGATGAAATAGTCCCCAAAGTTAGATCATCGTTTGTCTCTGATCCTACAGTTACTCCCGTTGTGGAGACAATGTTGGAATGAAATGCATACTTTGATTATGACTCCATTGATGATGTTATTTACTGGGAACCAGATGAGAAATCATGGGTACATGGGGGAGTCGAAAATGTGGTATGACCCGCAAAGGGATAGTTGTCACATGTTTTTAGGTAGCAAAGATGAGTTTAGGAGGCTAGTGTATCATGTTGAGGGTGAGGGTCTATCTCCGGCGACCATTGGTATTGATGGAGCATATAATTGGTGGAATTTCTTAGATCCGACATGGGACCATATTTATCTCTACTCTTCTCTTTCGAGGTCATATGATCCGTATTTGGCTACATACTTTTCTGTTATTCAGCATGTTATAAGTCTTGGAACATATGTTGATATCAGTAATGATAGTGGGATTTATGTCCTTATGAGCTGTCTAGACCTTGCGTCTAGCTCCCGTTTTTCATTTGTTTATGTATTTAGTGGCTTGAGTACTATAAAATCAGATTTAGCTGTTCTGTGCATGTACATAACATTAGTTTCTTATTATATTCATAGTGGCACGACGCACTATAAAGCCGGCTTAGCTTTGCTAAATAATAATAATAATTATATATATATAAGAATATATAAATATGTTTGCTATATAAAATTATTATATATATAATATCATAAATAATAATTAAATATATATGTACATAAACTAGATATTTATATAACAAATTATTTTACTCATTTTAATGTATATATACGAATTAAAATAAAGTAATTATATAAATGTATATGTATGTATGTAATTATAAATATAATAATAAAATATAAGTTTGTACTATAATAAATTTTATATATATACATATAAATTGGTTTTTTGAATTTTAGTTCAAAAAAATTCAACATCTAAAGTTATTGTGATTTTAATATATTAGTATAGAAATATATATGAATTAATCAATTAATTTATCGTCGAATTAATAGTATAAAATAATTTTACACTAAAATATCAAATTTAAAATTTTTAGAAAATCTAGAAAGATATTTTATAGGTTGAACTTTTTTTAGAATTTTTCGAATAAAATTAACATTTTTAATTAATTAACTACTAAAATAGCCGATATTAGTTTAATTATTAAAAATATAAAAATGGAATGAAAAATTCTAAAAAAATTTGAAGCTTTTGACATGATGAAATAATTTTAGAAAATATAAAATTTAATTTTTGAAACATTATTTATTTTATTTGAATTTATTTACTCTTATAGTGATTAAATAATAATATAAAATATCCAATAATAACAAAAATTTATATTTCGGCTGCAAAAATTATAATTAATATGAACATATATTAAAAAAATATCAAATCAATTTTATATAGTAGATAAAAAATACAAGCGCTTTGATACAAATTAATCATATGCATTGATTTACATATTAACACACGCACATTATAAAATAATATAATATTCGAAATACTTTTATTAAAATAGATCATTAGAATATTGATAAAAATTATTAGAACAATATATTTATGTGCATAGCTAATCGTTATTGTGATAACAACATAACCTATAGAAATCTCACCTAACTAATTAAGCAATAATGACACACACACACACACACATAAACAAATGTGCATTATCAATAAAATATAATAACATAATCATTTACCATATATGTAAATGTAATATCACCTGCAAAAAATGCCCACTAGTCTCCATAAAGGATGAGTTCTCTTCCTTTGAAATTTCTTGATTTGTCAAATTGCTAGTCTAGAATCACCGACCTTCTCACTATCAATAGTCTTGGATTTAAATTAAATTTGATTTCACAATTTAGGGTTATTTGAGGTGTTGTATTCAGCTAGAAATAAGGGGAAAGAGGCGGCCAAAACTTCTAGTGAATTAGGTTTTGAGATCAATATATAAATAGTTTAAATAAGAGAGAAAGTAAGAAAATATCTAGTACTCTTTCTCCCTTAATCTCAACCATACATTCCAAACCAATTACCTTGATTTTTCCGCTCCATACCTATGCTATAGTAGCCGATCCTAACCCTCAAACAATCATGGGCCATTAGCCAATTAACCCAAATTAAATGTATACAATTATATTCAATTTAATTTGTTATCGAGATCTCATATTGATCGATGTATCTATAAGTATTATAAATATATATCATATTTAAATATTATAATTAATATTTTATAAATATTAATTAATTTTTAACAATACAAACTAATTAAATCATTGGTCTAAAGAGAATTCATCATTCCGGTTGTGTAACTCTAAGGTGTATCAGCGATTAAAATCGAACTATTGGAATATTAATGTTCACATGTCACTAGCAAGTGGTGTGACATTATAGCCAAATTTATCACTTATCCAGTTTTAGTAAAATCCAATTTTAGTTTAATAAGCGTTACCCGGTTGTGACATTATTTACACCAATTCTCTTCGTCAAAACTATACCGCTTTGGACTTAAGGAATTTGGTAATTGTCAAAATTCCAAAATTATCCATATTCAACTCTATTATCCAAACACAAAGTCATTGGTTCAATAATAACAATTATTATGAATTGAAATGCTCTAACCAAAGACTTTGACTTTGAGTTGACTTGAGTTGATCGTGATACTAACCCCATACAATCGAGGAGAGGAAACTCTCTTGAATAGTGCTTCACTTTCAATACTTCCACACCCAACTATAATCACTTAATGGTACGCCATGCCATGATTTGACTATTATCAAAGTGGGACTTTTATAGTGAAGATCCACGGTATTCTCAAGTCAAGAGAACCATGTAAATCAGTCACATCGATATTTTCTGTTTGTTAACCAACAGAAAACTATGGAGCGAGTCATTTCATAGTTATACAATAACTATATGTACGTAACCCTTTGGTGATCAAAATATAGCTATAAGTAAAACATTGTCCAACATTTGGAGAGTTTTATGTACTCTAGTCTCAATGGATACATCGATATCCTGTCTTGATGCATCTTCACTAGGAATATTTACAATGACATTTATTTTTATTATGATAAATTACTCACGATAGCAACACTTTGTAACTACTATCACAAAATAAATCATTTATGGATTTTCTATTAAATATGCTTTTAATTAAATTAATTAATTAATACAACCACACTATATCAAGTATATAATAGAAAGAAAATAGCTTTGATTTCAAACAAGATTGGTCAACTAGTTAGATATATGTAACAATTACATATTTCACCTAGGGCATACCCCTAACTCTATCAATCTCCCACTTGGACTTGGGGTCAGTTATGGAATCATGTTTCAAATTCTCCAATCATTTTTTTGAAAAACCAATTAGATCGGTCCCTTAGTGGACGTGTATGCTATCATGTGTTAATCATCTACTCCGTCGATTAACTCTCTCCAACGTTGATAAACTGCCTTTATCATGTGAAACAATTCAAAGTATGTCTCTCGACTTCTAACGATCTATAAATTCTATTGCAAATTATATTGTGACATTGTTATCATATAATAATGCTATGGGATTCTCAACATTTGGAACCACCCTTGGCTTAGTTATAAATTTATGCATTTATATTTATACACATTGCTTTTATTGTGGCACTATTCAAGTCAATGAATCAGCCACAATCTCTTCTATTTGGAACATTTCCAACTTAATGATTCTTAATAAATTATTGAAATGTTATACTCAATATCACTTATGAAATTTGAGTCCAAACACTCCTTCATAAAGAGTTCATTGTTTCTATAAACGATTCTCTAGTATTTCGCAAATACACAAGAGCACTCCAAACTTCAATTAGTGATGTCAATTCGGATTTGGTATTTGCTTTATGTATTAAATACATAAACAAATCACGATATCGTAGGCAACATAACATGTATCCTATTGCTAATGCATAAGGAACACATCTCGCATGTTCCATATTAAACAATTTAATAAGGTGTCATTGCATATCATTTTGGGACATTCCTAATATCTTTTATACTTACTATAAAAGACATCGTTTACAAATCCAACGTTGAGTATTAAAACAACTAAGGATGATTTTAACGCAAGTACATCGTTAAAATCAGCAATGTGTTGTTTACTTACAGTTTTAAAAATATCAATGTACCTTTTAACGTTCTTTCTTATAAACACATGCTTCCTCTGCACTTTGACTGAAAATCAAACAATTTGATATCTCAATCAAAATACTTATTCAATCTTGATGCTTATAAAGTGATACTTTCGTATCATTTCTTTGATCATATCCGAAAACTCACAACCTCTATATCGCTCCCACTGACTTCGAGACACTTTGGTTGTTATGAGCAAATAGTATACTCTAAATCATTATTTATAATTTTTTATTTCAACATATGTACCAAAACACTAAGTATTATCAAGCTATAATCTTGTGAGCGAATCTGAAATAACTTGAGTACATTGAATGATAAATGTATTACATTAATTTCTATAATTTAAATTTATGAGGTTATTCTTATCAACGTTGCTCATTAAATTCCAACTACATTAGTCTTTTAAAGACACAATCATGACCAATGGATCATATCCCTTCGGTTACGACTACCAAAATCCTATTTTGATAATGTACTGGGAATTCATTTTTAGATCTTCGCATCACACCATATTATAGGGTCAACACTCTTAGTGGTCTAATTAAATAATCGAGGATTATATATTTTCGATATTGATAAGAAACTCACAGTTTCTCTTCAATGTATGAGAATACTTATTAGACACACTAATGCGATGTGTTCATTTAGGTCAGTTAATTTCATTTTATTTCATGTAATCAGTTTAATATATGGTTACTACCAATAGTTCCTCAAAGAATTTTTTTTCACAATTAAGTTGGTATTTCTTGAAACAACAATTGTTTCTCAGTGCAATGGTATATGTATTCATAAACATTTTATGAATTTCCTTATTTATAAAACTAGTTTGGTTTTAGTTTACAAAACTTATGTTCAAAACATAAATATGTCATCCAATGATAGTATTTTTCAAAATCCTTTTGCGGAGATTCATACAAGATCCCTTACAAAGAATTATTATGTGCAACCTTTCGACTTGCACAACCTATCAACTCCTTGACCTAGGATACGTTGGGGTTTCTTATAAACCCTTATCTTGTATGATTTTGTAAACTATTATTTAGATGAAATAAAATTAACCTTATGTGATACTCTTAAGTACATGTCTTATAAAAAGAAATTAACTCAACTTCACCCACAACTAATTGTACTTTGTCCAACAAAGTTCGATTACTTCTTACCGATACATCATTGTGTTTCACGTAGAGGAGTGATTTCTGAGATTGACTCCTTATTCATTTTTAGGTACATTCGAAAATCTTTCCAATATACTCACCCATTTGATCTAATCGAATCAATTCTATTGCATGTAAGATTATTCACTTCTGCTGTATATTCTATGGGTTTACCAGACTTATATATATGTATCAAATACACATTTCCATGTTTGTGGCAACTCATCAATGAATATGATGACGTACACAAAACCATTTTCGTATTAGTAGACTTACGATTCCATATATCTATATGTATCAATCCGAAGAGTTCATCAACTTTTATGGTGCTCCCACCGAATGAGTGCATAACTATTAATTATTTAAGCTATAATTAACCAGTATCACATGATTCATAATCATATAATAAAATTATTTCTCAGAACTATGACTTAGTATATAATTCCAAAATAACTAAAAATAATATCAAATACTTTTACATTTTCCAATGCATCACTTTTGTTATGAATAAATACCACGTTATAGTTTTATTTCTTAACAAAGATTCATAATATTCATAATATAGCTATGTCTATTTTTCAATCGATGACGAACAATAATCATTATGTCATAAACAAAGCTCGGTACGTTTTATAAAAATGGTTTTCATAATTTGATGTATTCAATAAGTGCTAAATGGCATGTTGCCACTATTTCCGACATTAATAGCATACTAAATTCAGAGGTCCATCCTTCACTTAATATAGATTATTTATTTCATATACTGCAACTAGTTTACAATGGTGAGTTATTTGATCAAATATCTTGAACTTAAAGAAATAAATCTCATAGAAAATAATTTTCTATATGAAAATACATTTCAAAATAGAAATCATAATTCTTATTCCAATATTAAGTATCAACCATTGTTTTTTTATGAAGCAGAAATGACTATTTACTATCTTCATCCAATTGTACCTTAAAGTACATCTACCTTTGTACATTTATTTTTCTTTCTAGATGATCAAACCATTCAAAAGAAAACCCTTACTACAACATTATAATGAACTCTTTACAAAGATGCATTTTTATCATCCTTTAACATTTAAAGACATTAAATATGATGCACCTTGTGTAAACCGGTCAAACTGACATTTCAACGATCGAGTTCATAGATTTAATCTGTAGTTTTTGTCTAGTGTTACATTTAATACAATACAATCTTTTTGTAATCAATCAAATTGAATCGATCTTACAATACTATTTATTAGCTTATTTTGAATGAACTAACTTCATCGAAGTATCATACTTTGAGAACCATGACCATTCCCTTTATAACACTTATATGCGATAGTATTGGATCAAATATCCACGGTCTTGCATTACTGTGGAGTTCGAAACTCATAGGATGTAATACATGGTCTCAACCAAATAAACATGTAATCGACCAAATTACAAATGTATCTAGTAGTGGTAAAATCAGGTGCTTGCATAGGTATTGAAACATTAACATGTAAGAAGCATTTATTATTAAGTATATGTTATATTTCTATTTGTCAATCTTTGATTCAAATCATTTGTATCTCTTAATTGATAAGCGTTTTATCAGTCTTATTGAATACATAAATTTATCATTGTATATTATTATAATATTATATGGCATATGTTCTTACAATATTAGAAAGGTTAAATATTATCATTTCATTTTTCTAATAAGGCTTCCACTAGTCTATTATGTTTTACCAAATTTAAGCGAAACATAAAGTCTTTCGACTTCACTAGCAAGTGTTAGGACTCGCTCGTCTTAGAATTCTGACCTTAAGTTTGCTCAACAAATCATAGCTCCATGGAAGATGGATAACTCCTTATCGATTATACCAAATACAACTCCTAACCCATGGTTCTTTGCCCTAATCTCATTTTGACCTCGAGTTTTCTTAACAAACCAAAAGAGATTATTCACTCGTACCTACCATATCATGATGGCCTAGGTATAATATATGTACCTTGAGTTTTCTCAACAATTAATAATACTACACATAACATCCCTAGCTTGAGTTTGCTTATTAGCTAAAGAGTATGCAAGTACTTTATTATATATATATATATATATATATATATATATATATATATGGTAGAGGGCAACATTACATTGAAGATTCATAATCTTCAACATATTATATTGAGTAATATCGATTTATGGAAGAATGTATTTCTTATGAAATACCCTCGTGATTCAAGTGTCAAACACATCGCAAATCACGGTACACGTACAATATATATGTATTTATTTCTTAAGTCTATTTAAGGTTTCTTTAATGTTTGACATTTAGTTTATACATTCATATTATATAAGCTTTATTATTATATAACATTTATTTTTCATACTACTTATATAATACTTTTATATATAATATTATATTATTTAAATAGTATGTAATTAATTAACATTTTAATTAATTTTATATTATTTTATTATAACATTTATATTAAAGTTTATTATATGCTATAACCTTTATAGTATAACACATATATCAATGTGTTTATTATTTAATTAATTAACCTTTAATTAATTTATTTAATTAACTGACCTTTAATTAATTTTTTAATTAACCGGCCTTTAATTAAATTTTATTAATTTCAAAAATTCAATTCACATAAGTGCATGTATACTTATGTTATTTTAAACATTTTATATCATAGCATACATCATAATATATAATACACGCATATATATATATTAATTAACTTATTTAATTAATTTATTTTATTAATCCAATTAATAAATTCTAAAAATTTGGAAATTAATATATATTTTCAAACATTTGAAATTTTTTATTAAATTATAACCTTGTAAAATATATTTATATCTTATTTAAGATTTAACTTTTAAATTTAAAATCTTGTATTTTTAGTTTTCAAACAATTTTGAAAATTAGCCCAAGACCCAATTCAAATTTTGGCCTTTTCTACTAGGGACAACTTTTGGGCTGTGAGCTTAATAGTTAACCCCAACATGGTTAATTAGAGTGCATAGGCTATTAGACACCGATACTATTGTTTGAACTTGGCTAGCCCGTAGCAAAAGATATGGGTGAAGTTCAAAAAATTTACCATATCGGATCATTAATGGGCTTATGAAGTCTAATTTATTCAGAAAATTTCTAAATTTAATTTAAATAAAATCATATATTTTATTTAAATTCATAAATTGTAATTTTAAATTTATTTGATTTAGTTTTACATAATATATATAAGTATACATATGTATCATATACATATGCATATGTGTGTGCATGTGTAACATGTTATTTTGTGCATTATATTATAGGCTCGTATATACATGCTAAGATTTACATCGCAACGGACACATTAGCTCATTCTTTATGTATTATATGTTGTTCAAATATGTTCATATACTTATAGTTATAAATATCTAAACAATTATATATATATATAAGAATATATAAATATGTTTACTATATAAAATTATTATAGAAATATATATATATGTGTGTGTGTGTGTGTGTGTGTGTATGTATGTATTATATCACAAATAATAATTAAATATGTATATGCATGTATATAGAAATATATATTTATAAAACAAATTATTTTACTCATTTATATATGTATACGAATTAAAATAAAGTAATTACACAAATGTGTGTGTGTATATATATATATGTATGTACGCATGTAATTATAAATATAATAATTAAATATAAGTTTATATTATAATAAATTATATATATATACATAAATTGATTTCCATTATTTTCAGTTTAATAATATTGCATATCTGAAGTTTTTATGATTTTAACGTATTACTATTAAAATATATATGAATTAATAAATTAATTTATTGTCAATTAAATAGTATGAAATAATTTTAAATTAAAATATCAAATTTTCAAGAAATCTAAAATGATATTTTATTGGCTGCGATTTTTTTTAGAATTTTCTAAATAAAATTAACATTTTTAATTAATTACTTAAAACAACCAATTTTAATTTAATTATTAAAAATATTAAAACGAAAAGAAAAATTATGAAATTTTTTTGAAAGCTTATGACATGATGAAATGATTTTAAAAAAAATATAATTGAATTTCAAAACATTATTTATTTTGTATGAATTTATTAATTCTTACAGTGATCAAAAAATGTAAAATATCTAATAATAACAAAAGTTCATTTATCGGCTGCAAAATTTATAATTGATATAGACATATATTAGAAAAATATTAGATTAATTTTTTTATAGTATATTCTAGATATATTTGCATTGATACAAATTAATTGTATGCATTGATTTACATATAATGCACACATACATACATACATATATATTACTAATTAATATAATATTAAAATAAAATACTTCTATTAAAATAGATCATCAGAATATATGCACTGTAACAGCAACATTACCTATAGAAATCCCACCTAGCTAATTAAGCAACAATGACATATATAAATAAATAGATGTACATTATCAATAAAATATAATAACATAATCATTTATCATATATATATATATATGTATTATTACCTATAAAAAATGCTCTCAAGTCCACGTTGAAAGGATGAGTTCTTTTCCTCTGAAATTCCTTGATTCGTCAAATTGCTTGTCTAGAATCATAGACCTTCTCATTATCAAATAGTCATTATATTAAATTTGATTTGAGAATTTAGGGTTATTCGATGTATTGTATTCGGCTATAAAGAAGGTGAAAGAGGCAGCCAAAAAGTCTAGTGAATAGGTTTTGAGATTAATATTTAAATAGTTTGAATAAGGGAGATAGTAGGAAAAAATCTAATACTCTTTCTCCCTTAATCTCAACCATACTTCTCCAAACCAATTACCTTGATTTTTGCCACCCCATACCCATGCTCTAGCAGTCGATCCTAACCCTCCAACAATCATGGGCCAATATTCCATTTAACCCAAATTAATTATATACAATTTAATTTGTTATCGATATCTCATATCGACCGACATATTTATAACTATTATAAATATATAACAATATTTACTTCTAAAATCATATTTGAATCTTATAATGAAAATTTCATAAAATTAATTAATTTAATTAATTTAAATAATTACAAATTAATTAAATCGTTTGGTCTAAGGAGAATTCATCATTTCAGTTGTGTAACTCTTGGGTGTGAATTCGATCATCGATTAACATCGAACTATTCGAATGTTAACATTTACATGTCACTTAGCAGGTGATGTAACATTATGGCCTAATTTATCGCTTACCCGGTTTCAGTAAAATCCAATTTTAGTTTAACAAGCATCACTTGGTTGTGATATTATTTACTCCAATTTTCTTCGTCAAACTATATCACTTTGGACTTATGATATTTGGAAATGGTGAAGATTCCAATACAACCTATATTCTACTCTATAGTCCAAACAGAATGTCCTTAATAACAATTATTATTAACCGAAATGCTCTGGTCAGGGACTTTGACCGTGAGCTGACTTGAGTTGACCGTGATGCTAACCCCATATAACCGAGGAGATGAATCCTTTCTTGATTAGTGCTTCACGTCCAATACTTCATCTCGACCTAATAATGGTCACTCGATGGAACGCCATGCCATATAATCAAAATGGAGCTTTCATATTGAAGATCCACATTATTCTCAAGTCAAGAGAACTGTGTAAATCAGTCACATTGATATTTTTTGGTTGACCTTAGTTATATTAACCAATAGAAAACTATCAAGTTAGTTGTTCCTACTTATCAAATAACTATCAGTACATAAACCTTTGGTGCCTCTGAGAGCTATAAATAAAATACTGTCCAACATTTAGGTAGCGTTACATACTCTAGTCTCAGCGAATACATTGATATCCAGTTTCGATGGATCTTGACTAGAAACATTTAAAATGGTATATTTATTTTTATTGTGATAAATTACTCACGGTTACAACACTTTGTAACTACTATCACAAAACATATCATCTATGAATTTTATATTAAATATACTTTCATATAAATTAATTGATTAATATAACCACATTATATCAAATATACAATAGAAAGAAAATACCTTTGATTTCGAACAAGATTAGTCAATGAGTTAGATATATATTACAATTACATAATTGCTCATAGGGCATGCCTCTAACTCTATCTATTTGTACCCACAGTTTGTTGGAGGTAAATCAAGACTATGGTGCTCAGAGTTGTGGTTGCACTATCGAAATCGATTCCAACTATTGTATGGATGCATGTAGTGATAAGACTTTCGAGTTTGTGATCTACGGTGTTACAAACCCGATATATTATATTTTTAAAAATGAAGAACAGAGCAGAGCAGAAGAGAAAGTGGAAGAGGGCATTACATTTCCACAATTCAAAATTTTGAATTATTCTGGCCCGTAATTAGGCTTAATCAGGCCTATTTAAATAAAAATTCCATCCAAAATTACAATTGGACCAAAAACCAGCTCCACTTGGTCGGATGGACGATCTTGTTTACACGTTTATGTTAATATTCATGGCCTCCATCTTTAATCCAAAAGAAAAAAATTAGATGCTCAAGGTTTCCAACCTTTGTCTTGTGAACTATATATTTAAATAAATACTGGCCCAAATATTCTACATTGTGAAATTGTTCACATTCACACATTCTTCCACTTCTCTTTCTCTCTTCATCTCTAAAACAAATTTTAATAAAAAAATTCCCTTCCAATCTTTCATGAAATTTTAATAAAATTTCTCTTGTCACATCTTGTGTGGACTTGAATCTATTTTAGTGATAATCTATCAAAGTATGTCAGGACGAAATGGTTGACTAAGTACCGAACCATTAATCATGCGTGACGTACAGAATATGCTTCGCACACTGGTTTTCTTTCCTTCAAATAGTTTAGAAGCTGATACGTGGATTGGCCTTTTATCTACATCTCGGTTTCATGAAATTCCCTTAGAGACTGAGCTACAATCTCGTAGAATTTGGCACCACCATCGTGCATTCATATAGGAAGGTTTAAACAAAAGTTCCCTATAACTATACATTTCAATGGTATTTCTATTGTAAATCTATTAAGTTTAAAGCAATACAACCTCTACCATATCATTATAGGTACTACGAACTTTTCTTAGATTAGAATATAATAGTACTTTTCTTAGATTAGAATATAATAGTGGTAGGTTAGACTAATATTATAGTGCTTCTAGTCGCATCGTATGTTGTACTTTTGCTCACTGAATTCAAGATAATGAATTTCATTATGTTGAGTCGAGTTTTGATCATAGCATATTGTTTTATATTGGCTTTAAACTCATTCCCCTATATGTTTTCAACTTCAAGTCCCTTGCAAGTCCTTTTGTAAATGGATCTACTAAGTTTTGGCTAGACCTCGAGAAATCTATGGTAATTACCCTATCAGTGAGCCTTATCGCACTGTGCCTTGGGCCAATATGCTTAGATTTTCCATTATATCCCTGGCTATATGCTTGTGATAGTCTTGCTTGACTTTCACAATACACAGATATTGAAGGCATTGGTTTTGACTATATAAAAATTTCAAATAGTAGATTCCGTAGCTATTACACCCAAAATTCCAAGAACAAATTGATAAACACTAAGTGGGCTATCATGTGTAATTAAAGACAATGAATTTCATTATGTTGAGCCGAGTTTCCGTCATAGGCGATTGTTTTACATTAGCTTTAAACCAATTCCCTATGATGTTTTCAACACCAAGTACCTTGCAAGTCCTTTTATAAATGGATCTGCTAAGTTTAGGCTAGATCTCAAGAAACGTATGATAATTACCCTAGTAATGAGCCTTACCTCACTGTGCCTTAGGCCAATATGCATACATTTTCCATTATGTCCCTGGCTATATGCTTGTGATAGTGTTGCTTGACTATTACAATACAGAGATATTGGAGGCATTGGTTTTGTCTATATAGAAAATTCAAATAGTTGATTCCTTAACCGTTACACCCAAAATTCCAAGAGCAAATTGATAAACACAAAGTGGGCTATCGTGTGCAATCAAAAGGCTATCATACGCAATTAAAGGGCATCATGTGCTATTTAGAGCCTTCATGTGTAGATGAAAGCCATTATGTGCAATTAGATGTTATTATATCCTATTTGGAGCCTTTATATGTTGATAGAGATCAACAAGTGCAATTCAAGGCCATCAAGTGAAAAATAAAGCCAACGTGCATAATTGGAGCCATCATGCATAATTGAAGCCATCGTGCATAATAGAGCCTTCATATATATATATATATATATATATATATATATATATATAGAACTATCATAGATAAATGGATTCATCATGGGTAAATGGAGCTATTGTGAACAAAGTCGTCGTGTGTTGATTGAATAAAGCCGTTAACATCATGTATATATGAAGCCATCGTGAAGACTTAACGTGTGATAATATAGCTTTCATGTATTGATTAGAGCCTTCGTGTATTAGTCGAAGCCATTATATGTTGATAAAGACTTCATGTGTTAATAGAGCCATCATGTGATAACTTTGAAGTTGATTATTCAAGCCATCATAAATAAAATATCCAAGTGATCAAGCCATGGAAAATAAAATATTCAAGCTATCAAGCCAATGTGAATTGATAATTCACCATAGAGAGTTGGTTATTTAAACCATTATAAGTGGGAGTAACAAACCATTACATAATAATGAAGTGCTAGCAATAGCCCATATAAAGAAGTAGTATATTAATATGAAGGGAATTCTATGTAATAAGGGTTCAAACCACTCTTATATAACCATTCCACCTTTATTGATATCATAGCTAAGATAACGATCCGCGTGAACTACTAATGTATTGAGATGATGACAAGTGGCACCACCAGGACCATTCATCTTGCCAAATCACCAATCCATATCAACTTCGATCAACCAATCCATGTAACCTATGCCACTTTCTAACCTTTATAAATAGAGACTCATACCCACCTAAGAAGTGCCTCCTCTCTTCTCTCTTTCTCAGCACAAATCATAATTTGGGGCGTAATATTTCTAAGCTCCCAAGGGAGCTTGAGACCTCTTTCGACGGCCTATAAAGAAGAAGATGGCTTGAACTTTTGACCATGAGGACCTTTAAAAAGTATAAAATTGCAAATTGGCTTCATTCATGATCTTTGAATTAGAATAAAAGAGCATGACTTGTATTTCTTACATATTGACCACAATAAAGAAAATTGCATATACTCTACATATATTCTTGAATTTCATTTTTATGTACATTATTTTTGGAATTTTATTTGAATTCTACTTACATAAAAACATTTTGATGTTGAGCTAAAAACTGGTTCAACATTTGGTGTTTTCATTGAGATTGAACTTAGGGTCCCTTGAATTTCAAAAAATGACCAACATACCCCTAATTTCGAAAAAATTCAAAATATTTTAACACAATTTTAAAATATAACTCATATTTTTTTGAACACTATTGTTGAAGAATTTTTTGAATTTGACTATTACTAAAGAACATATGAATTTTGAAAGTTTAAAGCTTTTGAAATTTGAAAAGTTAACCATTGTGTCTAATTTTACAGGTGAGCATCCTTCAACATGCAACTGTTCACAGTGATATCAATCACGACGACTCTTATCATGATGACTCCACTTCATGATAACTTGGAGATTGCTTTCAATAATTGATCATGATGACACTGATCGATAGCTTGAAAATTGATCATGTTGTCTTCATACACAAAAGCTTTTGTTCCTACCTCTTGCATATGATCAATTCTCCACAGCGACTCGGGTTACACTGATTTTCCCAACAACATGATAACAGTGATCTCCAAGAACATACGATGACCTTCGGCAGCTTCAAATCAACTATGGACATTAGGGTTTTTTCCTGAAGATTATATCAAAATCAGGGCATAAATTCTCCCAGTCCAGTGCACTAAAAAATCAATGACAACTATCAAAATCAAGCTCAGACTCTCCTCTACGTTCTTTAGGAGGCGCGGTGATTTTTAGAGCTAAATGGACACTGGAAAAAATAAAAGAACGAAAGCATTTTGAAGACTGGCAACTCGAATTTAAGGTGATTTACAGTGAATTAGGGTAATCAGCCACTATAGTTTTATTATAGTCGATGAGATCTACATGATCATATAATCAATTTGACAAACGGGTTGATGGATTAAGAGTTGCAAATCAATGACCAAGATTGGCCATATCTAGTATGAAAACCTAAGTAGGATAGCTTTTGATGAAATTACTACCGCTGGAAATAACTTAGGAAAATATTGACAAAGGCGAAAACCGTTCTCTCATATCTATCTGTATATAAGACGAATTACTAATTGAAGCTCAAAAAATCAAATAATGATCAACCCTAAAATTCAAAGATTTAAGCATAAAAAAATTCAAGATAATCAAACATGAATTGAAACGTAGAGTGAAGCAAGGAATGCAAATGAATTTCAATAAATAAATGATAAAATTAAATAATCGCTTTAAGAAAAAACGTAAGAGATCATGTAATAAAACAATTTCGAAAAAAGGTGATAAAGCAATAACAAATGCGTGTAATCAACATAATTTTTGAAACTATAAACTACTTATACCCATCGTAAATGTATCATGTAAGTATTTATTATCAAATTACAATTCCTCTTGTTATGAACTAAGAATGTAAGTTGACCATTTGTTTTGAAAATTTCGTTGATCCACTGATTGAGAATTCGAGTTTCTTTATAAGGAAAAAAACAAGGATGTAAAGCTACGAGATTCTATGAAACATGAATGATGAGGTTTGAAATGCCATCTTCTAAATTGCTATGTTACATGATGAAGCAATAGGATCTCCTCTATTATTCTTGAGCATGGATCCGATTTTCTAATTAATCGAAGGTGGATTTCGTTGATTGATGGTTTCCTAACCTCCCTTACTATTATCAAACAAACTCTTTTCCTTAGAAGAAAATTCGTTGGAGAATAAAAGGCAAAGGCAAATATTCGAAGCAATAAACCTTACTGTCCATGGAAATTCACGATGTTATTATTCTTATTATCAAGGTTAAATTTCCATCTAGTTGAAGCCTAGATTCAAATTCTCTTTAATATGATAATGAAATTCTTTATGGACTTCTGGATTTATTATGACAGAGCTCCCATTATTGAAGGGTTTCTTTTTTATTCATGGCTAACAGATTCTTGAGATGAGAAATTATTATGGTTTCCTATATTAGATGGATTCTTAAAGAACTTGAACACGGGCAGTCTTCTATACGACAATGTATTTCTTATCCATATGGACTTCTGGTTTTCTTATTATTGTTGTTATTTGAGCTATATAACTCCTATTATTGAAATATGTTCCTCCTATAGTTATCAACATACATTATGGAACAAGATGTTATTGCAGCTCATATTTAAAAATATGCTCAATACCCAAGCATGGAAACTGAAAGTAAGGGTTATCGACTATTCATGACCATATATAACTTAACATCAAAATAGGGAACTTACAAAGATTCAAATTACCTTATCGAGTGCTAATTGTTCTTAGAGTCATTAAGTCAACTAGGATTTCGAATTATGATTTTTGAGTAAGAACTTGAGTATCCCACCAAGTAGAGGTGGATCTCTTTATTAAGTTGGTTTCTAGTCTTATTCATCATTCCGTGAATGACAAGATGCATGCGAACAAGCATTTAGACCAATGGAATTTCTAGAAAATCGATATGGTATTCTATTTCAAGCAAACTCCTTGTAATGTGAAAAGCATGGATTTCTTATTATCCAAACCTACAAATCCCAATGTTAGAATATGAGTACCCATTTCATATACATAGGTATTAGAGATTTTTATGCTAAGCAATTACTATGGGAAAATCCATAAGGATCGAATACTTCACTAAGGAAGACTTTAAATTCCTAGATTCCTTAATTACTCAGTGATGAAATTTAAAGCATAATTTCCTCAGATTATGATGGTACATGTCAAAAGAGAAATAACACATCTCTGTATAATCAACAGATAGTAAGGCTTTCCTGCCAAGTATAGTTCATTGTCCAGTAAATTCAGAAGTATCATCTTTCGGTTTAGTCTGATAAGAGATTTGGTCTTCTACTTCGAGAGGACAAATTGAAACATTCATGATCATGGATTTCTGAATATAAAACATAATTTATAAGAGCATACTACCCCCAGCCTAATGATCAACAAGATTTTTTAAGAATGATATTGTTTTGATACTCTTATACAGACAAGCTCCCAAGTAAATAAAGATCGTATAATTTTCGATCCCCTTAAGTTTCATTAATTAAAGTCATGAGTTTATGGGTGTACGGATTTCTGTATCAAATGTTGATCTCTTTCCAATAATAAAGTCTGCGGTAAACTCCTACTGCCAGCTCAAGTATAAAGATAAGATAGAATTTCAATCCCTTACTTCATATACATCTTCGAAAATTAGTGGCCGCTAATATCGGCATATGATTAATTAGATAAGTATTGATAAAGGGAACACAATTACAAGGTAAGACTAGATCAAAGGAATTAATGATGTTATGCCTCCCTACATTACAATCGACAAAGCACTATAAAAGAAATTAGCCTTTTCAACTTCAACTTAGATGTCAGACTCACAAAAAAAACAAGTTAGCTATTTTACCAAATGGGAGAGACCGAGCCATTATCAACCAAAAAGTCTTCAGATTTATAGACAACAATAGCTACAAATAAAATAATCAAGGATACCCTAAAAGGACACTTCAGTCGGAAATTCAAGTAATGTAACTATTTCTGACTTGTGATCATACAAAACCTAAACAAGAAAGTCATTGAACATACCGTTCTTTCACCAACATAAGAATTTGAAGTAGTGCTACCAAACAAAGTATGGGTTCCACTATAGCAGATGTGACGACCCAACTTTTTCTCCACAGAAAAGTCGTATCAGCATGAAGAAAGAAAGGGATAGAAAAGAGAAAAGAAAGAGAAGAAATAAGAAACAACGTCAGAATCTCAACAGCGGAACGAATAAATTACATTAATAACAAAAGTATTACATAGATATACAACACAATCAGAGTTACACAGAATTTACATCACATACTAGACAGTTATAAACACCTGTCTAGTTATACAACTCAATACAACTCAACAAAGAAATACCAACACAGAGAACACACAGCGGAACTATATATCTACAACGCAGAAGCCTCCTGCTCCATGTGCTCCTCCATAATTCGTCAAAAGCTAAACTGAATCCCTTGGCTACTCGTAAAAATTTGAGTACCCAAGAGTTTAAGAAAACAGAAGATAAACTCTGGGTCAGACATGGGTCTGGTGTGAGTAACAGGTTAAAGTTGCTTAACTTAGAAAAACCTTTGAAAAGAAAGGTATCACGTAAGACTTGCCACACATAAACATGGAAAAGTTTTTACCTTACGCTAACCAAAACATTTGATAGGAAATCTAGTGATATTATAATAGGTCTAGGGTTTTCAAGTAAATAAGAAATAACCGAAATTGTTGCATGATTAAATTCCAGCTACTAGCCACAAAAGTGGGTAATACAATCAAAATCGTTGGCACTTATTGGATTGTGGATTCCATCAATGGCCGAGCTACTGGGGTACCGCCCGTCACAGTACGTGGCCTAGATCAACGTACCGAGGAGTATGCCCGCTCCCTTGCAACACAAGACCGGAATCATCCGTTATTGGACAGTCCCGCACAAGACAACCCCGCAGTTGGCATACGTTCCAACCGCCCACACAGCCGAAATAAAAGGGACCTCTAGACAGGGGAAAATGTTGTCCTACTTGGGCATGACCCACTTAGCCTTGCTGCACCTCCCCTGTTTTAGCCATTCCCGGTTGATGAGGCTTGAGGCTACGATTAAATTTAGAGAACACATCTCTTAGAATGCTCATTGTCCACCTGACGATGTTCTGAAAGCATTCAATCCATACAAATTCGTTTCGGATTCGAATGAAACCGAAGGCATTATCTCGTTACACTCATTTTGGAATCACCCTCAGAGTTAACGACGATAACCCTTGCACTCTGAATCACCATCTCGAACTTATAAGAATTAGTTTCGTCAAACTCATTACGGAATCAACCCCAGAGTTATACTAACGTATAGTTCTTACACCTCGAGTCTTCACTCTTCACATAAGAGTCACGACCTATCGTTAATTTGGATCGATGTGGTTTTCGGATATCCAAATATGGAAACCCAATCCCGGTCTCATCGAAATCCAAAGCATGTCTTTTAAGGTCAAGTTGTTTTAAAGGTTTAAAACAATTCAATTATCTATATACCCAAATAGATAAATCACAGATTCACAACAGATAATCAATATTATCATCACACAGATAATCCATATTATCATTATCAAAAGATAATCTATATCAACATCACAATGCAACCAATGCATCCATATCACTCAACTTTACTTATCTCATTTCTGAGATTCAAACCATTCAAAATAAATTTCTATTCAAATAATTACATTACTTACAATACTTCTTAATTAATTACATTAATTAATCCCTACATTGATTAATTATTTCTAAATAAATTTATTCTTAATTACTTCATTAATTATAATAATTAATGATCTCTAATTACACTTTCTATTCAAATTGATTACATTAAGTAATTAATCTACAATTAAACCATAATTGTTAATCACCCTTGATTAACTTCATTTAGTAATCAACTACCTTTAGTTACTTCACCAAATAAATTAATTACTCACTAATTAATTATCTCAAATTAATCCCTTGATTAATTCGCAAAGTAATTATACTCAACTTACTTTCATCAATAAATCATCTTCAATTAATTACATATAGTAATTACCCATTAATTACTTCCCTAAGTAATTTCACTTCATTTAATTAAGTAATTATACTTCACAAATCATCAAATGATTAGTCTGAATTAATTAAACTGAATTAATTAACTTAATCAAATCAAATTAAACTCAATTAATTACAATTAGTAATTAATTCCTTAATTACTTCCATAAGTAATAATATTTAACAAATTTTACACAAATGATTATCTTTAAATTAATTAATCATAATTAATCATTAAAAATTAATCACATTAATTAATTATAAAATAATCCTTAGTTAATGACCTTCATTAAATATTAACAATTCATTAATTATTTTTCTAAAATAATTAACTTATTTTAATCATTATTAATTACAAATTAATTAATTATTAATTAACCCATTAATTAACCCCTAACTAATTAAATAATTAAGTGTTAATTAAAACTTAATTAATCCATTATTACCTGATTGATTAATTATTAATCATTAATTAAAAATCTAATCTTATTAAATTAATGAATCATAAATTACAAGTTAATTATTCTAAGAATAATTAATCTTTAACCTTTAAGATTAAATCCTTAATTACTTTGAGTAATTATTCATTTCATTAATTTATAAAATAAATTAATTACTCATTTAATTATCCTAATAATTAAATGTATAACAAATCATTAAACTATAATTTAACTTCAACAAGTTTTAAAATCAATTTAAATCTTTAAATGATAAACAATACTTTTCTTATAAAAGAGATTTTATAAAAGTTGAAACAAATTTCTTTTTAAATTCAAACATTTTCTTTATCATTCAAATTTGTTAAAATACTTAAATTTATAAAACTTAAATCTATTTCGAAACAAAGATTCAAATCCAAATTTGAATCAAATTTAAACTTTGTTTAAGCATTTCTTTACATTCAATTTCCAATTTAAATTCAAATTTTTTTAAAACATTTTTAAGCAATAAATCCCTTTAAAGTATTTTAAACAAATTTGAATTTGAAAACTTATTCATTTCCATCTTGAGATCCAAATTAACTTGAATCCATAATAAAAATTTAGATTTAAAACTTAATTTAAATCTTTGCTTTCACCTTTAAAATTTAGTTTAAATTTTGAAAATAAAACAAGTTTTCAAACTAGAACAAACTAACTCGAGCTAAACACTAAAATAACTCGAGTAAAATGCTAACAAATTTGAGTAACTCCAGTACCATTTCCATTTTGCAATTTATTTAAACTAAAATACTGACAGGTTAATACTTAAACCTGTATCATTCATTCTCCTCTGAACCCACAACAATTTACTTCGAGACAAACATTCCCAAACTTCGAGCAAAAACACGATTCAACCCGATACATACACGAGTCCCCCTCTTTCCTAAAAACAGCTGACATTCCAAGTTCATCGTGCACCTGCACTAACCACGCCGCCACCTCCGGCCTCTCGCGACCTCACGAGCAAGTCGACGGCCATCTCCTAATACGATTCCGTCCCCCAAATCCAATGCAGAACCCCAAATTCCAAATCGAGCATTCAAGCTCAAAATAGTAGCAATGTCGCTACAGGAATTTGCCTAAATCACCAAATTCCGACCTCCAGGGAAGCTCCACCTCCAGCCACTTCTTCATCTACACCTCATCTATCACCATCTCAAAACAGGGCAAGCTCGATCACTTATTTTGATCGCGGTGATCAATTTTTCTTGCTCACAGAAAACTAGGGTTAAAAAAAATAATCCCAAATTTCTACTGCCTCACTGCATTAATCCTTCAACTATCATTTTTCCCTTAATACTAGATCATCACACCATCAACCAGAGAAACAGTGGCCACCACGACCTCCTAGGTTGTCAATTTCAACCCAAAACACCATTTCTAGTTAAACCAGAAATTATCAAGCAAAAACAAACTAAAAATTCTAATTTTAATTTTAAAATTCAAGTTTTTGATCATGTAATCTATTGATAATATTACATCAATAAATCAGGATGATTGAATTCCTATTTTCAAAAAAAAATTGCTCTGTTGTGCTTAGTGTTTTCTAAAGACATAATTATTTTTTTCCTTTTATTTTTTTTTCATATTAAATAAAATTAGAACTTTAACTTATATTTCGTAATACTTTGTTTATATCCTAAACTCTAACACATATTAAATCAAATAAATGGATATTCTTAAGTACTTCTTATATCAGGAACTTAAGCACTGAAAAATGAATTCACAGTAAACATTCACATCTGCAAACATACATAATATACCAGAAATGAACTTGAAATATAGCATGCATCACACTTACCTCCAGAAATAAAACAAGCAACTAAATTAATATTTAAGTTTATAAAATGTTACTCACCTGAATAATTATGAGCAGAGCCTGTTTACAGAAAGAAAACTTGAATTTGAATTACTTTGATTCCCAACTTCAAGTTGCTTCTTTTATTTTGCTTATGAATTTGAACTTTAATTTGCTTTTAAAAACATACATCTTGTTATATGCATTGCTCCCTGATTTTTATCACTGCATGCAAGTTCCAGAAAGAAAAGAATTGAAGGCCTTTGAAAGCTTCAGGCTGCTTCTTCTTATATATTTTTAAGCTTTAATTCCAGATTCACTCAAATGCCTTTGCTCCTTGATGCATGCATGTTTGTATGCTTTCTAGAAAATATGCAGGCTTCCAGAAAGAAATGCATGCAGGACCTTAGAGTATTGCAAATTGGTTTCCAGGTTTATGAATTTAAGGGCTACAGGTAATTTGCATTTAAATTTTGAAGAGGGTTTCAGATAGCTTTTGAGGGAAAAACAGATTTTGCAGATTTAGATTTAGATTTGGTTTTGAGGGGAAATTTACAAGTTTGTTTTGATCAAAAGATTCTGGTTTTCGAAGAAGTTTTCAGATTTCATTTAAACAGAATTTTCTATTTTGTTGAAGAAGAAGTTTAGATTTCAGATTTGGTTTTGATCAAAAGAATAGCAAAGAATATGAAAATTAGAGGAGATGGGTTTATATAAGTATATTTTGATTTTATTAAAAATACAAGAAAAAAAAAGACACATGTTCAATTTTTAAACATTTGTCACAAAGATAACTTAATGGCTTAACACATGTCTTTTTAAGTCTTAATAAACTTACACATGTATTAAGTATTTTAATTTTAACTCTAAATTGTTTATAAAACTCTAACTTATTTTATAAGAGCTTTTAAATCTTCTATTATTTCTTATGTAATATATAAATGAATTTATCTCTTTTTGTTTTTAAATTATTAATAATATAAGCTTATTCAAATATTTTAAATATTTATTCTTTAAATTCAAGACATTAAATTCAAATTTTAAATTAAATTATAAATCCAAATTTAAAAATCAAGTTATATATATAGATGCATATATAACTCTTATTAAAATTAAAAATACAAATCCTATTTTTAACAAAAATTATTTATGTTTATGAAAAACTAAGCATTATAATTATTATCCAAAAATAACAAATGAAATAATATTAAATAATTTATAAAAGAGATTATAAACAAATTAAGATCATATGTAAATTGTATTTTAAATCCTTATATGTAAATTTCAAGTAATATTTAAAAATAAAATAAAACAAAGCTTTGATGTTAGTCTAATTTAAATTCATATTTTTAAGCTAAATAATTTTTTTAAAACAGATAAGATTTTCATAAGTATAAACCATATAAATATTTATTGAATTGCTTAGAAAAGTTAAATGTTAAATTTAAATCCAAAATTTCAATTTACCAAAAATAAATTAGAAAATTGATTCATTTATTAATTCCAAATCAAAGTTTATCTATTTACAATATATACAATTATATATATCATAAACATAAAACAATTTATTAACTTTTAAAAAATAAAATCTACAAATTTAAATATTTATTAAAAGATGATTATTAGATCAATTCAAAATTTTATTATCAAAATTTATCAAATCAATTCAATTTTAAACACAGATTATTAAATTTATATTGCCAAATTTCCGGGATATCACGTTCCTCCCCCCTTAAAAGAATTTCGTCCCCGAAATTTAAAAGCAAAGAAAATTTAATAATCTATCATAAGATTTAATTTTAAAACACAAGCATATATTAATCATATGCTAACAACCATAACAACCAATTCATTCAAACAAAACAAATTTAATTATCCAGAAAAATTCTGGATAAAATTTCCACGAGTTTCCCCGGTATAAATATCGGGATACTCGCTCTATAGAATCCAAAAAATCTTTATTACTAAGCTACAGAGCTCCTATCCAACTAGATCTACAAAACTTAAACAGGATATCCGACTACAAACAAGTCTGACTCAACAATCACATCCTCCTGAATTGTTGGTTTTACAACCAGAGATAAAACATACACGCACTCCCTCAGAGATACATGAAACACAATGAATCCCAGTTATCCAAACTGGCAATTCAACCTTGAAAATCAAACACTAATCCTCACAAGAATACAGAAAAGATCCAAAACATCTCGGAGTTGACTTACCCAGTCTTACTCAATCTCATAGCTCCTTAGATCGGAGAAAACTTATCCAAAATCAAATTTCCGACTCCGGAATCCATATTCCTTCGTCTCTTATCCACAGAACACTTCCGACAATCCTGGGCTGCCTTCATCTCTCCCGATCAGTTCAACCTTCGCTGATGTCTCTAGAAACAAACTGGGCCAAAACAATCCAACAGAATGATCTCCTCAAGATCAATCCCAAACCAAGAACATCTACTCTACTCCATAAATATCAAAAGACTAACTTACTTCTCCTATCTGGAAAAGATAAAACAAAAGCACTCCCAAACTGCTTCTGCTGCGCAACTCTGATCTGAAGTAGAATAAAAACTCGAGCACAAACTGGAAAACATATCTCAGAAATATGGCCCAACAGATCCATAAAGAAAACTCAGATGCCCCACCCGATCCTTCTACTAAACTAAACCACCGATAGCACTCCTAGAATCCAGTCGATAAGAAAACTCAACCTCCAAATGTGGACAAACTTCTCATAGCTCAAGAGAATACTCAAACTATCGCAAGTCATTTTTGCGATCAGCCAGTCCAATACCCAAAGAAATCTGTTTTCTCTTTACAAATCAGAATAGCTTATGCTTATCTAGCCAATCCATCGAAGAAATGGATCCACTCTGCTGCTTTTGAACTTCATCTCCAGAAAACTACTAACTAGAAGACCTTCTTGTTAGCACACAGAATACTCCGAGCTGCACTGCTGACACCGATGCCAAAAACTTCCTAATCCAAAACTCTTCGAGAAACTCAGACCTTAAGCCAGACAGAAACATCCTGCTGAACCCAGTCACAACATCGAAGCAGACATACTTCCTAAACTTGTTCCAAAGAAAAATCTTCGGACACATCCATAATCACTGCATCTCATCACACATTACTAATTCCTGAGGTATCAAGATACCATTATTTCCTTCTGCCCAACCGACAGATCCAAACTCTACTCATCAAACTAAAAGATAGACTCCGAACCTTAAAAGGTTACCTTCAGAGATCTATGAAATCCTATACTCTGCACAACTCACTCGAGATGGTATTAGGTCTACAGTCTCGATAGATACACCTCCAACCTCAACATTCAAACTCCAACCATCGGTAGTAGTCGTGTTACACACCCCACTACCTTATCTACCTTTATAACTTATATTGGCAAATATGTATGGGTAACCCAACAAATAGGTAGAAGTAAATATATATATATATATATATATATATATATATTTAAAATTACAAATACACTCTCTCAAGAAAGAAATCACTTCAAAGCCTAGGTATTCACTCAACCTAGCGCTCTGATACCACCTGTGATGACCCACTTTTTCTCCACAGAAAATCGTATCATCATGAAGAAAGAAAGGGATAAAAAAGAGAAAAGAAAGAGAAGAAAGAAGAAACAACGTCAGAATCTCAACAGCGGAACGAATAAATTATATTAATAACTAAAGTATTACATAGATATACAACACAATCAGAGTTACACAGAATTTACATCACATACTAGACAGTTATAAACACCTGTCTAGTTATACAACGCAATACAACTCAACAAAGAAATACCAACACAGAGAACACACAGCGGAACTATATATCTACAACGCAGAAGCCTCCTGCTCCTTTTGCTCCTCCATAATTCGTTAAAGCTAACCTGAATCCCTTGGCTACTCGTAAAAATTTGAGTACCCAAGAGTTTAAGAAAACAGAAGATAAACTCTGGGTCAGACATGGGTCTGGTGTGAGTAACAGGTTAAAGTTGCTTAACTTAGAAAAACCTTTGAAAAGAAAGGAATCACGTAAGACTTCCCACACATAAACATGGAAAAGTTTTTACCTTACGCTAACCAAAACATTTGATAGGAAATCTAGTGATATTATAATAGGTCTAGGGTTTTCAAGTAAATAAGAAATAGCCGAAATTGTTACATGATTAAATTCCAGCTACTAGCCACAAAAGTGGGTAATACAATCAAAATCGTTGGCACTTATTGGATTGTGGATTCCATCAATGACAAGGCTACTGGGGTACCGCCCGTCACAGTACGTGGCCTAGATCAACGTACCGAGGAGTACGCCCACTCCCCTGCAACACAAGACCGGAACCATCCCTTATTGGACAGTCCCAAACAAGACAACCCCGCAGTTGGCGTACGTTCCAACCGCCCACATAGCCGAAATAAAAGGGACCTCTAGACAGGGGAAAATCTTGTCCTACTTGGCCATGACCCACTTTGCCTTACTGCACCTCCCCTGTTTTAGCCATTCTCGGTTGATGAGGCTTGAGGCTACGATTACCTTTAGAGAACACATCTCTTAGAATGCTCATCGTCCACCTGACAATGTTCTGAAAGCATTCAATCCGTACAAGTTCGTTCCGGGTTCGAACGAAACCGAAGGCATTATCACGTTACACTCATTTTGGAATCACCCTCAGAGTTAACGAGGATAACCCTTGCACTCTGAATCACCATCTCGAACCTATAAGAACTAGTTCCGTCAAACTCATTATGGAATCACCCCCAGAGTTATACTGACGTATAGTTCTTACACCTCGAGTATTCACTCTTTACATAAGATTCACGGCCTATCTTTAATTTGGATCGATGTGGTTTTTAGATATCCAAATATGGAAACTCGATCCTGGTCTCATCGAAATCCAAAGCGTGTCTTTTAAGGTCAAGTTATTTTAAAGGTTTAAAACAATTCAATTATCTATATACCCAAATAGATAAATCACAGATTCACAATAGATAATCAATACTATCATCACACAGATAATCCATATTATCATTATCAAAAAATAATCTATATCAACATCACAATGCAACCAATGCATCCATATCACTCAACTTTACTTATCTCATTTCTGAGATTCAAACCATTCAAGGCAATCCATATCATCCATCCATATAAGCAAGGATTAATAATCACCAAATATAATTAATTTAAAATAAATTAAATTAATTACATCATTTCTAATTAATTTAAAATGAATTAAATTAATTACTTACCAATACAAATCTTGCTTACACCACTTTTAATTAATTATCAATCAATTAATTAATCATCAACCAATTATTCATTTTAACTAATCATCTTTGATTAATTAACCTTTAATTACATTCAAGTAATTATCCACTAATTAATTTCTCAAATTAATTATACTTAACCAAATACAGTAATTAATCTTTAATTACTTCCTTAATAATTAACTAAAATTAATTACATTACTTCTTAATTAATTACATTAATTAATCCCTACATTGATTAATTATTTCAAAATAAATTTATTCTTAATTACTTCATTAATTATAATAATTAATGATCTCTAATTACACTTGCTATTCAAATTAATTACATTAAGTAATTAATCTACAATTAAACCATAATTGTTAATCACCCTTGATTAACTTCATTTAGTAATAAACTACCCTTAGTTACTTCACCAAATAAATAAATTACTCATTAATTAATTATCTCAAATTAATCCCTTGATTAATTCACAAAGTAATTATACTCAAATTACTTTCATCAATAAATCATCTTCAATTAATTACATATAGTAATTACCCATTAATTACTTCCCTAAGTCATTTCACTTCATTTAATTAAGTAATTATACTTCACAAATCATCAAATGATTATTCTAAATTAATTAAACTGAATTAATTAACTTAATCAAATCAAATTAAACTCAATTAATTACAGTTAGTAATTAATTCCTAAATTACTTCCATAAGTAATTATACTTAACAAATTTTACACAAATGATTATCTTTAAATTAATTAATCATAATTAATTATTAAAAATTAATCACATTAATTAATTATTAAATAATCCTTAGTTAATGACCTTCATTAACTATTAACAATTCATTAATTATTTTTCTAAAATAATTAACTTATTTTAATCATTATTAATTACAAATTAATTAATCATTAATTAACCCATTAATTAATCCCTAATTAATTAAATAATTAAGTGTTAATTAAAACTTAATTAATCCATTATTACCTGATTAATTAATTATTAATCATTAATTAAAAATATAATCTTATTTAATTAATGAATCATAAATTACAAGTTAATCATTTTAAGAATAATTAATCTTTAACCTTTAAGATTAAATCCTTAATTACTTTGAGTAATTATTCATTTCGTTAATTTATAAAATAAATTAATTACTCATTTAATTATCCTAATAATTAAATGTATAACAAATCATTAAACTATAATTTAACTTCAACAAGTTTTAAAATCAATTTAGATCTTTAAATAATAAACAATACTTTTCTTATAAAAGAGATTTTACAAAAGTTGAAACAAATTTCTTTTTAAATTCAAACATTTTTTTATCATTCAAATTTGTTAAAATACTTAAATTTATAAAACTTAAATCTATTTTGAAACAAAGATTCAAATCCAAATTTAAATCAAATTTAAACTTTGTTTAAGCATTTCTTTACTTTCAATTTCCAATTTAAATTCAAATTCCTTTAAAACATTTTTAAACAATAAATCCCTTTAATGTATTTTAAACAAATTTGAATTTGAAAACTTATTCATTTCCATCTTGAGATTCAAATTAACTTGAATCCATAATAAAAATTTAGATTTAAAACTTAATTTAAATCTTTGCTTTCACTTTTAAAATTTAGTTTAAATTTTGAAAACAAGACAAGTTTTCAAACTTGAACAAACTAACTCGAGCTAAACACTAAAATAACTCTAGTAAAATGCTAACAAATTTGAGTAACTCCAGTACCATTTCCATTTTGCGATTTCTTTAAACTAAAATACTGACAGGTTAATACTTAAACCTGTATCATCCATTCTCCCCTGAACCCACAACAATTTACTTCGAGACAAACATTCCCAAACTTCGAGCAAAAACGCGATGCAACCCGATACATACACGAGTCCCTCTCTTTCCCAAAAACAGCTGACATTCCAAGTTCACCGTGCTCCTTCACCAACCCTGCCGCCACCTTCCGCCTCTCGCGACCTCACGAGCAAGTCGACGGCCATCTCCTAATACGATTCCGACCCCCAAATCCAATGCAGAACCCCAAACTCAAAATCGAGCATTCAAGCTCAAAACAGTAGCAATGTCGCTACAGGAATTTGCCTAAATCACCAAATTCTGACCTCCAGGGAAGCTCCACCTCCGGCCGCTTCTTCATCCACACCTCATCTATTACCATCTCAAAACAAGGCAAGCTCGATCACTTATTTTGATCGCGGTGATCAATTTTTCTTGCTCACAGAAAACCAGGGTTAAAAAAAATAATCCCAAATTTCTGATGCCTCACTGCGTTAATCCTTCAACTACCATTTTTCCCTTAATACTAGATCATCACACCATCAACCAGAGAACAGTGACCACCCCGACCTCCTAGGTTGTCAATTTCAACCCAAAACACCATTTCTATTTAAACCAGAAATTCTCAAACAAAAACAAACTAAAAATTCTAATTTTAGTTTTAAAATTCAAGTTTTTGATCATGTAATCTATTGATAATATTAAACCAATAAATCAGGATGATTGAATTCCTATTTTCAAAAAAAATTGCTCTGTTGTGCTTAGTGTTTTCCAGAGACATAACTGTTTTTTTTCCTTTTATATTTTTTTCATATTAAAGAAAATTAGAACTTTAACTTATATTTCGTACATACTTTGTTTAAATCCTAAACTCTAACACATATTAAATCAAATAAATGGATATTCTTAAGTACTTCTTATATCAGGAACTTAAGCACTGAAAAATGAACTCACAGTAAACATTCACGTCTACAAACATACATAATATACCAGAAATGAACTTGAAATATAGCATGCATCACACTTACCTCCAGAAATAAAACAAGCAACTAAATTAATATTTAAGTTTATAAAATGTTACTCACCTGAATAATTATGAGCAGAGCCTGTTTACAGAAAGAAAACTTGAATTTGAATTGCTTTGATTCCCAACTTCAAGTTGCTTCTTTTATTTTGCTTATGAATTTGAACTTTAATTTGCTTTTAAAAACATACATCTTGTTATCTGCATTGCTCCCTGATTTTTATCACTGCATGAAGGTTCCAGAAAGAAAAGAATTGCAGGCCTTTGAAAGCTTCAGGTTGCTTCTTCTTGTAAATATATATATATATATATATATATATATATATATATATTTTAAGCTTTAATTCCAGATTCACTCAAATGCCTTTGCTCCCTGATGCATGCATGTTTGTATGCTTTCTAGAAAATATTCAGGCTTCCCGAAAGAAATGCATGCAGGACCTTAGAGTGTTGCAAATTGGTTTCCAGGTTTATGAATTTAAAGGCTACAGGTAATTTGCATTTAAATTTTGAAGAGGGTTTCAGATAGCTTTTGAGGGAAAAATAGATTTTGCAGATTTTGATTTAGATTTGGTTTTGAGGGAAATTTACAAGTTTGTTTTGGTCAAAAGTTTCTGGTTTTTGAAGAAGTTTTTCAGATTTCATTTAAACAGAATTATCTGTTTTGTTGAAGAAGAAGTTTAGATTTCAGATTTGGTTTTGATTAAAAGAATAGCAAAGAATGTGAAAATTAGAGGAGATGGGTTTATATAAGTATATTTTGATTTTATTAAAAATACAAGAAAAAAAAAGACATATGTTCAATTTTTAAACATTTGTCACAAAGATAACTTAATGGCTTAACACATGTCTTTTTAAGTCTTAATAAACTTACACATGTATTAAGTATTTTAATTTTAACTCTAAATTGTTTATAAAACTCTAACTTATTTTATAAGAGCTTTTAAATCTTCTATTATTTCTTATGTAATATATAAATGAATTTATCTCCTTTTGTTTTTAAATTAAAAAGAAATAAAACAAACAAATTAATAATATAAGCTTATTCAAATATTTTAAATATTTATTCTTTAAATTCAAGACATTAAATTCAAATTTTAGATTAAATTATAAATCCAAATTTAAAAATCAAGTTATATATATATATGCATATATAACTCTTATTAAAATTAAAAATACAAATCCTATTTTTAACAAAAATTATTTATGTTTATGAAAAACTAAGCATTATAATTATTATCTAAAAATAAAAAATGAAACAGTATTAAATAATTTATAAAAGAGATTATAAACAAATTAAGATCATATGTAAGTTGTATTTTAAATCCTTATATGTAAATTTCAAGTAATATTTAAAAATAAAATAAAACAAAGCTTTGATGTTAATCTAATTTAAATTCATATTTTTAAGCTAAATAATTTTTTTAAAACAAATAAGATTTTCATAAGTATAAACCATATAAATATTTATTGAATTGCTTAGAAAATTTAAATGTTAAATTTAAATCCAAATTTTCAATTTACCAAAAATAAATTAGAATTAGAAATTTGATTCATTTATTAATTCCAAATCAAAGTTTATCTATTTACAATATATACAATTATATATATTATAAACAAAAAACAATTTATTAACTTTAAAAAAAATAAAATCTAAAAATTTAAATATTTATTAAAAGATGATTATTAGATCAATTCAAAATTTTATTATCAAAATTTATCAAATCAATTTAATTTTAAACACAGATTATTAAATTTATATTGCCAAATTTCCGGGATATCACAGCAGAAATAACATACGCTGGAGAACCAAACTAAGAACTAACAAAGAGTCTTCGGGTCTAGCCTAAACCATATTGTGAGCCATGAAATATCAATAGGAAAATTTTAAATATCTTGGTCTAAGAAAATTTACAAGGAGAATGGTTTAGAATTCAAAAGTTAAAATATCAAAGTCAAAAGCAAATCAAATAATTTTCAAAATCAATGTCGGAAAGTATCTTTACTGCAAAACTCCTAATGGTCAAGTAGACATAATAAACATTCAATATCGATGATATGAAATTCCAATAATTTAAGAAAAAAGATAATGGATTTCAAAGGGATCGCTCAAACAAATAAGCCCCCAAATTGAGATGCGATGTATTTGACTTAACTCCAAACCCAACAAGGTTAGACAGAATAATTAAGAAGAGGTACATCCTATACTCGGAAGAGGTTAATTAAGCTTTTGATCCTTCCTCCGGACCTAGTCAAAGCACCCATTTAGGGGAGATGGATGAAAAGCCTTTGGTCTCACTGCCAGGCCTTACCAAAAGCAACTATCCAAAGAGTGATTGTCAATTAAGTCACTGATCGCACCACTAGGCCTATTCAACGCACCCATCCAAGTGAGTTAGACAAAAAGCCTTTGGTCTCACCTCCAAGTATAGCCAAAGAAACCATCCAAGGGGTGATGGTATCTTAAGCCGTTGATACCACTATTGGACCTAGTCAATGCACCCAAGGAAGTTGGACGAAATGCCTTTAGTCCTGCTGCCAGGCCTGGCCAAAGCAACCATCCAAAAAGTGATGGTCAATTAAGACGTTAGTCCCACTACCGGGCCTGGCCAATGTATCCATCCAAGGGTGTTGGAAAAAAAACCTTTGGTATTTCCGCTAGGCCTAGCCAAAGCATTAATCAAGAGTGATGGTCAATTAAGCCTTTGATCCGGTCGCTGGGCCTAGTCAATGCACCCATTCAAAGGAGATGGTCAATGGAAACTCTAATGATCAAGCGGGGTCTATGAAAACAACCATTTAAAGAAGGACGATCGACTGAACTCTTGACTCGATGAATAACCAAACTCAAAACAGGCGAAGGACAAAATGAATTCAAGAGTTGCAAAGGGTTTCAAAGGTCTATGTGTTTTAGAAAACTTTTTGTGAAAAGTCACAGTACTAAGGAACAAAAGTTATCATCGGATGAAGTAGCATAGACAATCGATGATGAAGAATAGAACACCAAGAAATGATAAATTGAGAGGAAAAAGGAATAATGCAAGAACAGATGTTTGCTTAAGCTCAAACATAAGAAACGTCTTATATAAGTAGGGTATGCGTTATACCCAAAATTCCAAGAACAAGTTGATAAAAATTAAGTGGGCTATCTTGTGGAAATAAAGGCTAGTGTGTGCAATTAAAAGGCTATCATGCGATTAAAAGGCTATCGTGTGCAGTTAAAGGGCATAATGTGCTATTTGGTGCCTTCATGTGTAAATGGAAGCCATCTTGTGCAATTAGAGGTCATCGTGTCCTATGTGGAGCCTGCATATGCAGATAGAAATCATTAAATGCAATTCAAGGCGATTAAGTGAAAAATAAAGTCGTCGTGTATAATTTGGGCCATCGTGAAGAATTCAGGCCATCGTGCATAATGGTACCTTCATAAATATATAAAACTATCATGAATAAATGGAGCCATCATTCATAAATGGGGCTATTGTGTGTTAGTGAAGTCATCATGTGCTGATTAAATATTGCCATTAACATCATGTATGAATGAAGCCATCTGAAAGAGTTATCGTGTAATAATAGAGCTATCATGTGTTGACTAGAGCCTTCATGTATAAAGCCATCATGTGTTGATAGAGCCTTCATATGCTGTTATAGCCATCTTGTGATGATTTTGAAGATGATAACTCAAACCTTCTTGAATAAACTATCCAAGCTATCAAGCCAACGTGAGGAAACTATTCAAGCTATCAACCCATCGTGAATTGATAATTCAAAGCCATAGCAAGTTGGTTATTTAAACCATTGCAAGTGAGAGTTATAATCCATTACATAATAGTGAAGTGCCAGCAATAGCTCATACAAAAAAGTAGTATATTAATATGAAGATAATTTTATGTAACGAGGCTTCAAACCACTCTTATACAATCATGCCATTGTTGTTGATACTAGTCCAAGATAGTGATCCACGTGAACTACTAGTTTATTGAAATGATGACAAGTGACACCACCAGGACCATCCATCTTGCCAAGTCATCAATCCACATCAACTTCGATCAACCAGTCCAAGCAAGCCATGCCACCCTCCAACCTCTATAATAGTGACTCACCCCTACCTAATAAGTGGCTCCTCTCTTCTATTTCTCTCTCTTAGCACAAATCATAATTTGGAGCTTAACATTTCTAAGCTCCCAAGGGAGCTTGAAACCTCTTTTAATGGCTGACGAAGAAGTTGGCTTGAACTTTTGAACATAAGAACCTTGGAATATAAATTTGCAAATTGGCTTCATTCATGATCTTTGAATTAGAATAAAAGGGGATGAATTATATTCCTTACATATTGACTATTGATTGTGGAAATTCCATTTTCCTAGCAATTAGTATCTTATTAAAAAAGAAATACCAAAAATCAAAGAAAATTACATATATTATACATACATTCTTGAATTTCATTTTTATTCACGTTATTTTTAAAATTTCATTTGAATTCTACCTACATCAAAAAAAATTGATGTTGAGTTAAAAATTGGTTCAACATTTTGTTCTTCCATTTAGATTGAACTCAGGATCCCTTAGATTTCAAAAAATGGGGGAAATACCCCAAATTTTGAAAAAAAATAAAATATTTTAAAGTGGTTCTAAAATATAATCCATATTTGTGTGAATGTGTTTGTCAAAGAATTTTTTGAATTGGACTATTACCGAAGAAGATATGAATTCTGAAAGTTTAAAGATTTTGAAATTTGAAAATTTAACCATAAAGTCTAATTTTACAATTGATCACGATTATCGATGGCTTGGAAATTGGTCATGATGGCTTCGTACACAAAAGCTTTTCTTCCTATCTCTTGCTCATGATCAATTCTCCACGATGACTTTGGTTACACTGATTTTCTGTAACGACTCACTATTTTGGACCATTCAAATCGACAATAATCCATGTGTGTCAGACTTGAATAATTCAAAATAACAGATTGTAAATTTTATTTGAAAAAACTAAGCATATACAGTAAATAATTCAATAACAGAATCACAGGCACAGAGTAATATAATAATAATGCAGTGGAATAGATAAATAGTAGTTCATGAATCTACTATATAAACAACAGAGTTTGAAATAAAATACAATAGAATATCTCAAATACAGTGAAGTCTCCAATACAAACTGATGACCTCTCTGAATAAATCAACCGAAAAAGCTTAAAGCTAAATCGATAGTTGGATCTTCAAGCGAAGTTCCAAACTCCATAGGTGAGTCTCAAATACTTTATCACTTAGTCTGACCCGAGCGTAAAGAAAAACACAAAACACTCGAGTCAGGATTAACATTCTTATATCAATAAATCCAACTCAAGTGAAATATCAACTGAAATACCAGTAACTTAAGGATGTTTGGGATAACCATCCTCTTAGGATCCGTGTAACTATTTACGAATGTAGAAATGTACACTGTAACACCATGGTCATTTCAAATTAATTTATACTTCAAAACCAAAATATCATTTCATCTCAAGTATATCTATTTTCCAAAATCGTATATATATATATATATTAAATAATTTATAAAGTAAAGTATTTGTAATCTCCTCAAACTTCACAAATCGATTCAAAATCAACTCGACTTCCTATTCAGATTTAATTCAATCTCAATTTATCAATTTCCATTAATTTCAGTTTATGACTAAACAAAATTCAAATTTTATTGATTTCAAATATAGATTCGAACCATAAAATAAACCATTTAAATTCCAATATATTTCAAAGTTGTAAATATTCAACATTTTCAAACTAAATTTAACGATTTCATATAGATGTTGATTTAACTTCATTATTATTTAGTCTTTGTAACATTCACTTAATAAAATTCAATATTATTTAAATGACCTTAAATTACAGTTTACTATATATTTCCATCAATTTCTTTAAATGTGAAATATTCATTAAATTAATTAAATCAAATTAAGTTATAAGATCATGTCTTAAAATTTCAAGCTCAATAGTTTCAAATCAATTTAATAAAATCCTTAATTAAATAAAATTTCAATCAACACAACTTTTCTTCTTAACTTATACAAATCCTTGGAAATATTTTTAAAATATAATACTTAACATATTATATTAATTAAATCAATCTTTATTAAATTTAAGTTTATTATTAAACTCACTTTATTTTAAAACATATTTATATAAAAAAATATTTCAATATAAAATGAAACCATATATATTCCCTATAAAACCATGGAATTTATTTCCAAAATATTTATACATGGACCAACGGTGTCTGTATATAGAATTTTCTTTCCTATGGTCAAGTGATACGGATATTTATCATTTCAATCCATAATTTAAATATATACGGGTAGATATCATTTCCACCCGCAATCCCAAATTCAATTTCAAATGAAAATCGCTTGGGTCTATCATTTCAATGCATAACGATTTTCTCCTATTCTAAAGTCCATTCGGGTATATATCATTTCAACTCATAGTGATTTCTATACTAACAGGGAACTTGCAGAGTGATAACAGAAAATATAATAATAATAACAACAGACATATATCATCGGTAACAATATAATGGTGTAAGATGTCACAGGTGAACAGATATAGATAATAGCATATATAACTATGTAAATCACTAACAACAGCATATTTCAATTGTCGTTTCAATTGAAATCAAATTTAATAAATACAAAAACATTAATCGTAAGTGATTGCTCACCTTTCGAGGTTAGAGAGATAGGCAATGAAGTGAACTACAAAATCCAAAGCAACGCTGGATGGATAAGATTTGATGTAGAAAATAGGAACGACGGACAAGGCTAATAATGGTAAATCAAAGAGAACGATTGAATCAGTTGATATAAATTGAACTAAATATATATGAAATTAATATTTAGTCTAAAACCAATAAATAAAATTAATCATCATATATACATAAGATTGAAATAAATACTTGTATACTATATTACCCATATTTCAAACCAATATCCGAACACCTTCTAAAATTTAAATCTTTATAAAAGTAACCTTATATATATATAATATAAAAATCAGTTTTCATTTAATATCATATATATTCTTTCAAAATGTACAGCAACGCAGGCCTGAATTTGTATACATTATCTTTATACATTACAAACATGCAGACTACAAAAATAAAATGCGGACCTTAAATCACACTTAAAACATATACACATATGGACTCCAAATAACTTTCATATTCTAGCCTATACTACGCATATATGCAGCAACTTGTAAAATAACTATTGTTTGCAGATCTTGCCTATTATAATTTAAGTCAAAACTAATAGGACTAACAGTATAACTTGTAAAATCTGTATAAACATAACATATATATTAACATAAAATGGGTTTACAAAACGTATAAAATCAATACTACAATATGGTTTGAAAAATATAAATATATAAAATAATATAAGACAACACTTGCACAACTCCACATTCTTACTTACGTATATTTATACGTTATAGCACCAAGACAAACTTTAATATATAAAATATAGACACACGCATATTTGAATTAGCATGTTATAAAAAAAAATTCAAGAATCTGTACCAGTTTAAAAGAACAGGGAAAGGACGTCTTAGAAATAATTATAAAGGCAACAAAATATGAAGGAGTATTAGTTTCATAGACCAAAATATATCTTGCAGGTTCAACCCCGATACTCACATCAGCATCCCCAAACCCTTCTTTCTATCGTTTATAATTTCCATTAAAATTACATACATACATATATATATATATATAACTCAGCTTATCCTATAATATATATAGATATTTATATTACCTTGAAGAAGAAGGCTAAGGGGGCTTCGGCCAGAGCATCAACAGGGGACGAAGAGGTGGTGCAAGGCTATGAGGCGATGAGAGCGGGGCGGATCTAGGTTGGAGATGGAGGCTTGGGTCGCGGTTCGAGGTGGCTCTCGGCCAGAGGATGAGGAGCGAGCAGGGAAATGGTCACGGTGGGCGGCAGAGGCCCGTGCTCTGCGAAAGTTTCTGGGGAGCGGAGGGGGAAGAGGCGATGGGGAAGGAGTGGAGTGGAGTGGTTTGGGTTGTTCGGTTATCATAGGGAAAAGAAGAAAGAAAAAGAAAATGGTGGAGCAGCTAGGAGGATTTTGAGAAATGGTGAAGATGGGTTGGTTGGAAATGATGATAATTACAGAGAATAAAAGATAGAGAATAGTAAAGGCTAAAATTAAGGGAATATAGAAAGGCTGTGTCAGTTGATAGGGAAAGAAAGAGCATGCTGATTGAGTATATAACAAAACGCAATTGTAACGGTCACCTCAAATATAGCTGACTCATTAAGGCAAATAAATGGTTCGATTAGACAGCACGTTTCACTCAAATTTGAAACGTAAACAAATTTGAAACGTAAAGGAAAAATATAAAGTCACAATTTAGGGTACCGGTACGACGAACAGTTTATTGTCTCCGTCGCGTACCGGATTCTAAAACACGGAGATAAATATACCGTTCATATCAGCACGACGAGATGATCAAAACGGCATACAAATATCAATAGTACGATCATACGATCAAAAGTCGATATTCCGTACTAGAAAATGCGGCTATTTTGTCAGAATTAAGATAACAGAGCAGTAGAACTCTGAATTTTGAAAAAGAAAGATAACATCTCACTCAGAAGAAGATTTAGAAATTTTTTATAAAAAATATTCAGGTTTGGAAATAAATTTATTACCATCAATTATTAACTGATTTGAATTGAAATAGAATTACACAATAAAATATACTTTCATAATTTCTGATACAAATTTACCATTTGCTATAATCAATTATACCTAATTCAAATATTAAATTTTTAATTCAAAATTCTATTATTCAAAATTTTACCAAAATTCAATTAAATACGTTAAATAAAACCATTAAATTTTTTAAAAATCTACGGGTCGTTACATTTTCCCAACACGTAATGACAATGATCTCCGATAATACATGATGTCCTACGACAGCGTCAAATCAATTATAAATATCATGAATTGTGAATTCACTAGGTTTCTCGCTTGCAAATTATACCCAAATTGAAGCACAAATTCTCCCTGACCATCGCACTACCAAATCATCGACAACTATCAAAATCAAGCTCAGACTTTCCTTTACATTACTCTAGAGGTACGGTGATTTTTAGAGTTAAAGGGACACCCGAAAAAATAAAATAACAAAAGCATGGGGACTTGCAACTCGAATTCGAGGCGAATTACGACGAATTAGGGTGATCGGCAATCGAAGATCGATTACAATCAACGAGATCTATGCGTCCATATAATTAATTTGTAAAACAGGTTGATGGATTGAGGGTTGCAAATCAATAGCCAAGATTGACCATTTCTATTTGCAAAAAACCAAGTAGTGGTAGCTTTTGATGAAATTTGTACGTTTGGAAGATCTCGGGAAAATATGAACAACGGTGAAAACTGTTCGCTCGTTATTTTCCGTATATGAGAGAAATTGCTAATTGAAGTTCGAAAAATCAAATAACAATCAATCCTGAAATTTAAAGATTTAAACATATAAAAAATTTGAGATAACCAAATATGAATTGTAACGTAGAATGAAGCAATGAATGCAAATGAATCTTAAATAAATGAATGATAAAAATAATTAATCGCTTCAAGGAATAACATGAGAGATTGTGTAATAAAATAATTTTGATAAAAGGTGATAAAGCACTAACAAATGCATGTAATACACAAAAAATTTGAAACTATAAAGTACCTATATCCATGCAAACGTATCAAGTAAGTATTATTATCAAATTGCAATTCCTCTTGTATTATGAATTAAGATTGTATGTTGACCATTTATATTGAATTTTCGTCGATCCACTAATCAAGAATTTGAGTTGCTTTATAGGTTGTGGAGCTATAGGATTTTGAATTATTTAGAAGCCAATATGTGGAATAACCTTGTGTCTATATCTTAGTTGCATGAAATGACTTTAGAGACTAAGCCACATTGTAATAGAAGATGGCACCACCTTCGTGCATTCATATAGGAAGGTTTATCAGAAGTGTCCTATAATCGTACATTTTAACAGTACTTCTATTGTCAACGTATCAAGTATAAAGCAGTACAATCTCTACCATATCGTTATAGGTACTGTAACAGCCCGCAAACCCGTACTCCTTGAGTCGACACTATTCTCTATCATATCAACTCAAAGTGAACGGAAATACGAACCATTAGGGTTAAAGAAGAAGGAGGTAGAAGAAGAAATAGAAACAATATCAGAATCTCACAATCGCAGCGAAACAATATATAATAGATAAATGACTAATCTTTAAACTAAAAGAACTATATCTGTTTATACATTACATCATCAGAGTACAACAAAATCTATAGCACACAACCGGATAGTTATATTAACTTGTCCACACAGAACTGACTACACAGCTTACAACACAGCGGAACATACATCAAGTACGGGTGCTACGTCTCGCCATCCAGCTCGTCTCTTGAGTTCCATAGCCGTCCATTCAGAATCTGTACTCTATAATACTCGGTCTGACCCGAGCATTATAGTTAAATAACACCCGAGTTAGTCTAGAAAACCAGCGTGAGAAAACACGCTCAATTGGATTATTAAAGTTTCAAAATCATTTTGAAATCAAAGGTATCTCGTAAGACCACGCCATAAATAAACATATCGGGATTTTACCTTACGATAACCAAAATATTTCTTATAAAATCCTCTGATATTATAGTAGCGACTACATACAAATACTTATTCAAATAGCCAAAATTGTTATATTATTAAATTCCAGCAATATTAAAGTGGGATCTACAAAACAAAATTGTAAAGGCATGTAGGGAGAACGGATTTCCATCAATGGCAGGGCTACTGGGTACCGCCCGTCACAGTACGTGGTCTAGATCACCATACCGAGGATCCATCCTGATCCCCTACATCACAAGACCGTAGCTACCCCTTGCTGGATAGTCCGAATAATTTCACCCCGTAGTTGGGATCAACAATCGCCCACACAGCCGAAATAAAGGGACACCTAGACAGCGGTGACCTTACCCTAATTGGTTGCTAGTCACTTAGCCTTGTGTGCACCTCCCTCCCCTGTTTTATCCATTCTCCGTTGATGAGGCTCGAGGTTAAGCATTACCTTTTGAGCACACATTCACTTAGAATGCTCTTCGTCCTCCTGACGATGTTCTGATAGCATTCGTTCATACAAGTCTGTTCCAGGTTCGAATGGAACCGAGGCACTACTCCTACTACATCCATTTTGGAAGCACGCTTAGGATTAGTAGCGATTAGCCCTTGCATTTCACTGCTCCATGTTCGACTCCAAGCTCTTCTCTTCCTCAAGAAAACATTCAAACTGGATCGAAGTGGTTTTCGAGAAATTAATCCCAATCCCGGACTCTTTGAAACGATCAGCGCATTAGCCAATATTGATAGTCGGTTATTTAACTATCAAATAACATTCGCAAACAATCATCAGACTTTAAATAATTTTCCAAATTATTTTATTAATCTCAAAATATCTTTGCAAGATATATTTCCATTCTTTAACCCTTTGAAATATAGTTCTCAAATTACTTTTTCTCCCGCGGAATAAATTCCACCCAATTGTTTTATTTCTCCTGAAAATCATCAAGTCTTAGTTCTCAGATTTAAAAATAATTTAAATCACTTTATACAAAAATATCTATATTTTAAAACATTTAAAATAAAAACTATTTAAAACACTTTATTTAAAATACCAGTTACGAAATTTTATAATGATTTCTAATGTAAACTTAAGCCAAAATTGATTCTAATTAAAAGTTATGAAATTCTATACTAATTTTCCAAATAAAAACTTTAGCCAAACTATCTTTAAAATAAAACTACTTTATAAAATATAAATATCAATAATTATCGTTTTAATTCATAATACCAATTAACCCTTTAAATATTATTACTACTATAACAAATTTAATAAATATTTACTTTTAAAATTTTAAACAACTTAAATAATAATTTCTTAACAACATTCTTTTAAAACAACTTTTAAACTTTTAACTTGTAATTAAAATCTGCTTTTGAAAATGTACTTGGCTTTTTAGGGAAATACACTTTCCTTCCAACTTTAAAAATAAATCACCATTTATTTTTGAAACAAATTACCCATTCCTTTATAAATTTCCATCTTGAATTTATATTTCAAATATCCACTGATATCCTATTTCACTTTATTTATAAACCCCGTTTATAAATTTCAAATTCTCATTCTCCTTTAAACACAGTTTCAACACTTAGTCGGTTTTAAATCGATTTCCAAAACCAACTCAATTTTAAAATTATTCCTTTACTTATCCGAATTATTTCAAAAATCTATTAATTCCAAACTCACTTCTTTATTTATGATTCAAAATCTTATTTTAAACTGAAAATACCAATTTCATACTTTATTTCAGAATTCATCTCTTATTTCTTTCCAAATCATTTAAACCCTGAATTTAAAAAAAATCTTTAATTTTTAAACAATACCACTTAAGCCCTTCATTTATTTCCATTTATTCAAAATCTCTTTCCCCATACTTGGGATTTATTTATTAGAATTTTAAAAAATAAAATATTATCCTTTTCCAATTCATTCTTTAATTTATTCCAATTCTCTATAATTATTTACTTAAAGATTTCCCTTTTTATTTCCTTCAAAAAAAATCCAAGCTATGTATTTTTTTATCGTTCTCTCAAATATCAATATATATTCAACCAAGTCATAGCATTCAATAATTTCAATTTCCAATATAATCAATATAATCATCACAGATTATCACATAAACATAGACTATAAAAATAAATTCCACTACTTTGAGGACTCCAGTTGGACCCCTCCAACCTTTTTCCTGCATCCACAGATGTTAGCACAATATAAAATACCAATTCCACTTCGAGGTGGAATATCACGGTATATGGGGTCATCCGCTATTATGCGGGGCGCATAGGGTCTCATCCGCTATATAATGCAGGAAATCAATCACTCCAATATATATATATGTAGTATACCACATCTAACCGATATTAAATTATCAATCCACACAAACAACCAATAATTTATATTTAACTATTTAAATTTAAAAGGTATCCAAATGAGTGGGATTAACTCACCTTTGATTTTTGATGTTTGCAATCCATTTCCACCTCGACTATTTCTTCACAGTTTTAGACCTTGTACAACATTATATGATTTATTAACGTCTGATATAATATACAAATAATCTACCATTTAATAAATTAAATTGACCAATAATTTAATTTAAACTAATCATTTCGGTTTTAAATTAATAATTTGATTTTAAACTAAATTACTATAATAAATTATCTTTAGTAACTAAAATAACTAAATAAGTCAACTTAACAATTTATGCACCAAAGCCATTATTTAAAAATACAAGCAAATTAAAATATGTAAATGAAAATAGGTGTATATATATTTTTAAACTGCATATACTAAAGAACAAGCTATATGCATTTAAAAAAATCTACTTTTTATAAACTCTAAAACATTTTAAAAATCCTTTTTATTTTCTTTACTCTTATTTATATTAAATAATTTATAAATATTTAAAAACTGTTTTCTTTTTCCAGCTTTAAGATCCTATATATATATTTTCCAAAATTAACTAATTATCTATTTATCAAAATAAATTTAAAATTAAACACCTTTTAAAATCTTAATAAAACCCAAATTACCCTTGCTGTTATATATATATATATATATATATATATATATATATAGCTGACTAAATTTAAAACCAACTTTTATTTTTATTTTTTTGCTGTGAATTTTCTGATAAGTGATATAAAAATCAACAATTAATTTATCAATTTAACTTAAGTGATATTAAATTTAATAATGATAAAAATTTAAATTACCTCACTGTAGCTAATGACGAATGCCGCCGTAGCTCAATCGGCAGGCATCACGTCGACGACTCCACCGTGCCTCGTGCTCGCGCCTACTGCCCTTCTACGCGGCCTCTTCCACGCTCTTCTTCATGTGCGAGCCTGCCGTCCACTGCCACCCTAGTACCGTCGCACTCTGTCGAACCAAATTGAACAACACCACACGCCGCCTTCCCCTAATCGTGCTTGCTCGAAAGCAGGGTGTCGCCCCTTCCCCTACCCATCGCGACCGAAATTCAAGCGATCGAAATCCTAAATCGCGAGCGCTAGCTCGCTTTCCTCTTCTATCATCGCTTGAACTCGTATGAATCGCCTCATTATTATTTTTTTATAAATATCGAACGAATTCGATAAACTGAAAGGAGGAAAAGAGATTGATGCTAAAAAGAAAAAGGGGAAAAGAATTCGTTTTGCCGTTGAGATTTCGAGCAGCTATATCATTTTTGTTTAAAAAAAACATGTGTTGAACCAGAGGGGCCGCATCTTATACCAAGAGACACGCGTTGGCCGTGGTGAGAATATTTTCCCAAATTTAAATCAATATAACTATATAAATATTATTTAAATTTTAAATCACCTAGAAAACATAATTTAAAATTTCGATCTCCTATCGAGGCGTGCCGTCAGGCATTTATAATGTTATACCCCTATTACAATTGAAATGGAAAAGATTTTGAGTCCTAATTCGATCGTATGAAGAAGATAGCTTTTTGGACCAGTTATTATATATTAAATTTCGATATAAATTTTAGCGCGTGTACCTATCGTACGACCAAATGATCACTCCAAACACTATGAAAATTGAAATCTGATAATAATACACTATTACGGATCCAATGAAACTGGTTTCGTCAAATTCTGAGACTGCGCCTCAGAAGGCTATTTTTAAACGTAAATTTAAACGATAAAATTTCAAAACTGAACAAACCATCTTTAAATTCAATTTTAAACGTTCTATTATCTTTAGTATTGTTAATACAAATTTTCTAAGCCTTCAAATTATTTTTAACAAGCTTGTAACTCTAGATTCAACAATTTTCCTTATTTCCAATTATTAAATTCAATATTTTAATTATCCAAGAAATAGCGATATTTGAAATTCAACTTAGAAACTAATTTTTAAATATTTAAAATCAATTAAATATTTCAATTTCTAATATACAGAAATTCCAGGTAGTCACATTCCTCCCCCCTTAAAAGAATTTCGTCCTCGAAATTGCTAGTTAAGAAGAATGGTCTACAACCTGTTAACTATTTTCGCCAAAATCAAACAGTTTCCAACAACTTCCCCAAAACAAATCTTTTTATAATGACACAATCACTCTTACTAACTTCCTAAAATCATCCATCACTTTCAAACAATATTATTTACTCAACAATTCAAATTTAAATTTAAAACCAAATTTTAATTTATCAAAATTTTCTCAAAATTTTTCTAACTCCCTAAATTTTCGAAAATTTTTGCCAACGTCTCCTTTGCGAGGCTAGATCGATACAACTACAAAATGCCTCTACGGGTCCCCAGAATTCAAAAGAAAACAAAAGGCCAAGAGGCTAGGTTAGAAAACCATCAAATTTCTTATAGAAATTCAAATACATACCTTTTGTCGGACAATTCACATTTATCTTCTACAATCAAAAATCTCCATTTTCCTTTGCTATTAAAACACCTGTATCCTATTTAGCAATAATGTCCAATTACAAAATTCAAATTCATTTTATACATTTCTTTACAAAAGTTTCAATATCTATTTTACTCAAGTCCGTACGATGCACATATATCATCCGTACGCAATACCAAATTCAATCGCTCACTCGATCACACAGTTTCACTTCTAACTAGTATCGTCCATTCGACTTCCTAGTGCGGCTCAGATCTAGTTTCTTGATAAGAAACCATCATTCTCCTTGCATAGACATAACTATGATAGAGAATTTCCAGAATCAATCAAAATCCATATCCATGGTTCGCCGTCGAAAAGCGAGTGAAAAATCCCAACTTGGATCGATATAGCTGTCTTGAAATTCTGTGCTCGAATTTGGATCAAATTGCTATGCGAATAAAATAATATGCGTACATTCTACACATTTATCTCCAATTGATTATTAGCTATATTAATTTTCTTTTTATTCACATTTATTTTTATTTCTATTTACTTATCCACACTTAGTCTTTACTTAACCTTTAATCAACATTAACTTAGAATATTTTCCCATTACCCAATTTACTTAAGATATTCATCATCCATTACTTAAGTTCAATGTAAATATTTTATATACTTCTTATATTCACTTTAACTTTACCACTTTAGCCTTTATATCCACTTATTTTAATTTACATTTCCAATTTCCTCAGAATTCAATTTACCTTTCAATTTTAAATATTGAATTCAATTCATTTCAAACCACATTTAATTTGTCATTTTTTAGTTCCCCTTACTAATTCATTTTAAATTTCAAACAACTTTATTTCCAAACCTTATTATTTTAGTTCACTTCGAATCAGTTCTACAACTTTACTTTACTTTACACAACTTTAAATTAAATATCATCTCAATATTCAATTTCAATTCATTTGCTTAGCTATTTAAATCAATTAGCTTACTTACTAATTTTATTTCAGTTCTTTGTTTTATTTAGTCCAATCTTGACTAACTTCCGTTTCTCACAATTCCAATTAATTCCCAATATTTAGTTACATTCCAATTAAATCCAAATTTTAAACTTCTATAAGTTTCCAAACCTGTTTATGATCCATAAACATTTTTAGCTAAACTTCCAGAGTTTAAACCATTACTTAAACATTCCGAAATATTTTAAACTGACTCTAGAGTATTCAACAATCACTTAAGTATTTAAAAATCCTTTTGAAATTGATTATATCCAAAATTCTTTGGTAAATTCAATTATCTCTTTGAATTTCAAAACCAACCCAGTTCGCAAACAACCCCAATTCGAAATCTCCAGGCAGCAATTCATCTCTTGGAAACTCGAAAATGGACATCAATGATGCTGCAGTCATCACCGAAGTTATTTTCCAGCGACTAAAGAGAGTTCAGTGCTTTTATCCTTTCAAAAACATTTCAAATATTTTTAAATTCCAAATCTCGCCCGATTTCAAATCCAATTCAAAAATATTTCCCAATAATGTTCCTAATATTTGAAAATCATTTTCAAACACAAAAGGAATTAAATTTCCCAAATTCAAACTTCAAAACCTTCCAATCTATATTCAAATATTACTCTTGAATTTTATCTCATTTTAATTATAAATCACATTTACAATTCACACTTACAAATCCCATTTGTATATGAATTTATTTCTTAGCATTTAGTCATGATTTTTAATTTCTTATTCAATTCCGACACAATAATGATAGTAACAACCAAGCAACCATATACTATAATAATTTACAAAATTATTTCCTTTATATACAAAAATAATTTGGGTAAAATTATTTCATTTATCACAATTTAAAACAATAGTCGGTTTATCTCGTTTAAGAGTTTAAAACCCTTATCGATGACATGGCGTCCCACATATCGACCAGAATCCATAAATATTCAACCGATAAGTCAACACAATATAAAAAGAAAAATTATATTCACTAAAAAATACGTGCTCGTATCTATTAATACACTCAAACTCATTCTAGAGTACCACAGACTCTATTTCTAATGAGTAATCTCCACCAGGGCTAAGGTTCTCGCTTAACCTTCAGCTCTGATTCTACTTCAACAGCCCGCAATCCCATACTCCTTAAGTCGACATTATTCTCCATCATATCAACTCAAAGTGAACGGAAATACGAACCATTAGGGTTAAAGAAGAAGAAGGTAGAAGAAGAAATAGAAACAATATCAGAATCTCACAATCGCAGCGAAACAATATATAATAGATAAATGACTAATCTTTAAAGAAAAAGAACTATATCTTTTATACATTACATCATCAGAGTACAATAAAATCTAGCACACAACTGGACAGTTATATTAACTTGTCCACACAAAAATGACTACACAGCTTACAATACTGCGGAATATACATCAAGTACGGGTGCTACGTCTCGCCATCCAGCTCGTCTCCTGAGTTCCATAGCCATCCATCCAAAATCTGTACTCTATAATACTTGGTTTGACCTGAGCATTATAGTTAAATAAGACGGGAGTTAGTCTCGAAAACTAGCGTGAGAAAACACACTCAATTGGATTATTAAAATTTCAAAATCATTTTGAAATCAAAGGTACCTCGTAAGACCACGCCACAAATAAACATGTCGGGTTTTTACCTTACGATAACCAAAACATTTCTTATAAAATCCTCTGATATTATAGTAGCGTCTATATACATATACATATTCAAATAGCTGAAATTGTTATATTATTAAATTCCAGCAATACTAGCCACAAAGTGGGTTCTACAAAACAAAACCGCAAAGGCACATAGGGAGAATAGATTTCCATCAATGGCAGGGCTACTAGGGTACCGCATGTCAAAGTACATGGTCTAGATCACCATACCGAGGATCCACCCTGATCCCCTGCATCACAATACTGGAGCTACCCCTTACTGGATAGTCCGAATAAGTTCATTTCGCGGTTGGGATCAGCAACTGCCCACATAGTCGAAATAAAAGGACATCTAGACAGGGGTGACCTTACCCTAATTAGTTGCTAGCCACTTAGCCTTGTGTGCTCCTCCCCTGTTTTAGCCATTCCCGGTTGATGAGGCTCGAGGTTAAGCGTTACCTTTTTAGCACACATTCACTTAGAATGCTCATCGTCCTCCTGACGATGTTCTGATAGCATTCGTCCATACAAGTCTGTTCCGAGTTCGAACGGAACCGAAGGTGCTACTCCTACTACATCCATTTTGGAATCTCCCTCAGGATTAGTAGCGATTAGCCCTTGCACTTCACTGCTCCATCTTCGACTCCAAGCTCTTGTCTTCCTCACGAAAACGTTCAAACTGAATCAAAGTGGTTTTCGAAAAATTAATCCTGATCCCGGACTCTTCGAAACGATCAACGCGTTGGCCAATATTGATAGTCGGTTATTTAACTATCAAATAACACTCATAAACATTCACCAGACTTTAAATAATTTTCCAAATTATTTTATTAATCTCAAAATATCTTCGCAAGATATATTTCCATTCTTCATCCCTTTGAAAATAGTTCTCAAATTACTCTTTCTCCAGTAGAACAAATTCCACCCAATTATTTTATTTCTCCTGAAAATCATCGAGTTTAAATTCTCAGATTTAAAAATAATTTAAATCACTTTATACAAAAATATCTATATTTTAAAACATTTAAAATAAAAACTATTTAGAACACTTTATTTAAAATACTAGTTATGAAATTTTATAATGACTTCTAATGTAAACTTAAGCCAAAATTGATTTAAATTAAAAGTTATGAAATTCTATACTCATTTTCCAAATAAAAACTTTAGCCAAACTATCTTTAAAATAAAATTACTTTATAAAATATAAATATCAATAATTATCTTTTTAAATCATAATACCAATTAACCCTTTAAAAATTATTACTACTATAACCAATTTAATAAATATTTACTTTTAAAATTTTAAACAACTTAAATAATAATTTCTCAAAAACATTCTTTTAAAACAATTTTTAAGCTTTTGACTTATAATTAAAATCTGCTTTTGAAAATGTACTTGGCTTTTTAGGGAAATACGCTTTCCTTCTACCTCTAAAAGTAAATCTCCATTTATTTTTGAGAAAAATTATCCATTCCTTTATAAATTCCATCCTGAATTTATATTTCAAATATCCATTGATATCCTATTTCACTTTATTTATAAACCCCGTTTATAAATTTCAAATTCTCATTCTCCTTTAAACACAGTTTCAACAATTAGTCGATTTCAAATCGATTTCCAAAACCAACTCCATTTTAAAATTATTCCTTTACTTATCCGAATTATTTCAATAATCTATTAATCCTAAACTCACTTCTTTAAATTATGATTCAAATTATTATTTTAAACTGAAAATTCCAATTTCATACTTTATTTCAGAATTCTTCTCTTATTTCATTCCAAATCAGTTAGACCCTGAATTAAAAAAAAATCTTTAATTTTAAACAACACCACTTAAGCCCTTCATTTATTTCCATTTATTCAAAATCTCTTTCCCCATACTCGGGATTTATTTATTAGAATTTAAAATAATAAAATTTTATCCATTTTCAATTCATTCTTTATTTTTTTCCAATTCTAAATGATTATTTACTTAAAGATTTCCCTTTTTATTTCCCTTAAAAAAATCCAAGCTATGTATTTTTTTCTCATTCTCTCAAATATCAATATATATTCAACCAAGCCATAGCATTCAATAATTTCAATTTCCAGTATAATCAATATAATCACCACAGACTATCACATAAACATAGACTCTAAAAATAAATTCTACTACTTTGAGGAATCTAGTTGGATCCCTCCACCCTGTTTTCCAACATCCACATATGTTAGAACAATATAAAATACCATTTCCACTTCGAGGTGGAATATCACGGTATACAGGGTCATCCGTTATTATACGGGGCGCATAGGGTCTCATCCGCTATATAATGCGGGAAATCAATCACTCCAATTATATATATACTACTATATATAATATACCACATCCAACTGATATTAAATTACCAATCCAAACAAACAACCAATAATTTAAATTTAACTATTTAAATTTAAAAGGTATCCAAATGAGTGAGATTAACTCACCTTTGATTTTTGATGTTTGCAATCCATTTCCACCTCGACTATTTCTTCACAATTTTAGACCTTGTATAACATTATATGATTTATTAACATCTGATATAATATACAAAAAATCTACCATTTAATAAATTAAATTGACCAATAATTTAATTTAAACTAATCATTTTGGTTTTAAACTAATAATTTGATTTTAAACTAAATTCCTTTAATAAATTATCTTTAGTAACTAAAATACCTAAATAAGTCAAGTTAACAATTTATGCACCAAAGCCATTATTTAAAAATACTAGCAAATTAAAATATGTAAATGAAAATAGGTATATATATATTTTTAAACTACATATACTAAAGAACAAGCTATATGCATTTTAAAAATCTACTTTTTATAAACTTTAAAACATTTTAAAAATCCCTTTTTATTTTCTTTACTCTTATTTATATTAAATAATATATATATATATATATGTATGTATGTATGTATATGTATTTTTCACATCAAAAATATATATATGTATTTAAAAACTATTTTCTTTTTCCAACTTTAAGATCATATATATATATATATATATATTCCAAAATTAACTAATTATCTATTTATCAAATGAATTTAAAATTAAACACCTTTTAAAATCTTAATAAAACCCAAATTACCCTTGCTGTTTTATATGTACATATATATAGCTGACTAAATTTAAAACCAACATTTTTTTCTTTTTTGTTGTAAATTTTCTGATAAGTGAAATAAAAATCAACAAATAATTTATCAATTTAACTTAAGTGATATTAAATTTAATAATGATAAAATTTTAAATTACCTCATTGTAGCTCATGACGAACGCCACCATAGCTCGATCGGTAGGCATCACGTTGGCGACTCCACCATGCCTCGCGCTCGCATCTACTGCCCTTCCACGTGGCCTCTTCCACGCTCTTCTTTATGCGCGAGCCTTCCGCCCACCGCCACCTTAGCACCATCGCACTCTGTCATACCAAATTGAGCAACACCACATGTTGCCTTCCCCCAATCGTGCTTGCTCGAAAGCAGGGTGTCGCCCCTCCCTCTACCCATCGCGACTGAAATTCAAGCGATCGAAACCCTAAATCATGAGCGCTAGCTTGCTTTCCTCTTCTGTTATCGCTTGAACTCGTACGAATCACATCACTCATTTTTTTATAAATATCGAACAAATTCAATAAACTGAAAGGAGGAAAAGAGATTGATGTTAAAAAGAAAAGAGGGGAAAAGAATTCGTTTTGCCGTTGAGATTTCGAGCTGCTATATCTTTTTTTTTAAAACACGTGTTGTACCGGCGGGGCTGCGTGCTATACCAGGAGACACGCGTTGGCCGTGGTGAAAATATTTGCCCAAGTTTAAATCAATATATCTATATAAATATTATTTAAATTTTAAATTATCTCGAAATCATAACTTAAAGTTTCAATCTCCTATCGAGGCGTGCCGCCTGGCGTTTATAATGTTATACCCCTATTACGAACAAAAAGGAAAAGGTTCCAAGTCCTAATTCGATCATGTGGAGAAGAATTCTTTTTCGACCAGTTATTATATATTGAATTTCGATATAAATTTTAGCGCGTTTTCTATCGTATGGCCAAACAATCATTCCAAACACTACGAAAATTGAAGCCTGATAATGATACACTATTACGGATCTAATGGAATTAGTTTCGTCAAATTTCGAGAATGCGCCTCAGAAGGCTATTTTTAAATGCAAATTTAAACGATAAAATTTTAAAACTGAACAAATCATCTTTAAATTAAATTTAAAAATTCTGTTATCTTCAGTATTGTTAATACAAATTTTCTAAGCCTTCAAATTATTTTTAACAGGCCTGTAACTCCAGATTCAACAATTTTCCCTATTTCCAATTATTAAATTCAATATTTAAATTATCCAATAAATAGCGATATTTGAAATTCAAGTTAGAAACTAACTTTTACATATTTAAAATCAATTAAATATTCCAATTTCAAATATCCAAAAATTCTGGGTCGTCACAGGTACGAAGCACTTTTCTTGGATTGGAAATAATAGTGGTTGTTCAAATTAATAGTATATTGCTTCTTCGCATCAAATATTGTAATTTTGATCATTAATTTTAAGATAATGAATTTCATTACGTTGAGTCAAGTTCCACCATAGACATTTGTTTTATATTGGCTTTAAACCTATTTCCTTGATGTTTTCAAAATCAAGTCTGTAAAGATCCACTTTTCTATACCATTTAAGTTGACAATAAACCACACACATCCAAATCAAATTGAAAGAAAAGGCAGATAAGGAGTAAAATGAAAATAACACAGAACATTGTAGAAAACAGAATCTTACATGAATTGAATAATCATATATTATTAACCATTAAATCTTTTACAGCGAAAAAGTTTGAATACAATATCAGAGTTTAACTTAGATTCAAACTGGATAGTTATAAATCCTCTATCCTTACAAATGCTGAATAAAAACAAAAAAATGCAGTGGAAAAATAGAATATGTCCATACATTGATGAAGATCTCCAGCTCTTCTATTGAAAGTCCAAGTGTCTTTAGCTAAACTTGAAACTACTCAGATATGACCCGAGTATTAAAAATACCTAGAACAGGCTTGATAAACCAGCGTGAGAAAACTCGAATTACAGATGTATATGATAATTTCATTTATTAGATTGATGCCAATCAAAACCTTTGGAAAGAAGAGTATCTTGTAAGACCACGCCGCATATAAACACGAACGGACTTTTACCTTACGATAACTAAAATACTTTGTACCAAAAAAATCTGATATTATCATTAATGACATTGGTTTGAAAACACTTTTTAAATGAATATATGCACAAAGTAGGTATCATTACCCACATAATGTCAAACGGTGTATATGATACCAAAGGGGTAGCTGAACTGTTTGCAAAGCATTACAGCTATTTTGGGAATACAACCAAAATCGTAAAGCTCATATATGAATTGGATTTCCAACATGATAGGGAACTAGTGGTCATTTCTTCCGATGCGAAATCCACGCATAAGAATCCTAGTCTCTGGTTACTGTTCATTTTTCTTAAACCAGCCTCCGTACTACATTGTTACACTACTATGGAACATCATATTTCGATGGCTTTGCTCTCTCTTAGTCGAGCCTTCAATACCTTCCCACTTAAACCATTGAGGATCCAGACACTGCTGGACGCATCCATCATCAATAAAACCAATAGCTTGAAATATATGTCATGTAGACCACATAGTATCCTGTATCATTCTTGGGAGGTGAGGCTCATGAGGCTACGCTCCTCTTTACACAAAGCCATGCTTTTCATTTTACAAAGAAAATTCCACTTAGAATCCCATATTCCCATTTCTAACAACACACTATTGATTTTCACAAAAGTAGAACCTTTGAGCTCATACGTCTCGGAGAAGGATGTTATGTATAGGAGGAGTTACTCCCTAAACCATTAAACATATGTACGTTTATAGCAATCAATGTATGTGGTTTAAGAATGCAATGTTAGACACTCATCCATATAAGTTATCTAGGTGAAGGACAAACCAAAGGCACTCCTCTTACCACTTCCTATTTGGTAATCACCTTTGGGATTAGTAGCGGGTAGTCATTACAAATTGAAGATTTTCAGAATGAAGGCGCTACTTCCACCATATATATATATATATATATATATATATATATATATATGATATGGGTTTACCCAGAGGTTAGTGGCAAGCAGTTCTACATTATGAAGATCTCCATCTTTGAATCATTTCTTCAACATGTCTTTACTTCCAAACGTATACATTGGTTCGAAGTCATTTTCAGATAGGAATTACCCAAATCCGAACCCGATTTCTTCAAACTAATCATCGATAAAATGATGTCAAGTATAAAGGTGATTATCAAACAACATCCAATTAATATATCTTTTTATCAAATCAAATATCTTTCAAAGATATATTCTTTTAAAACATTCCTTTATCTTTTAAGAGCATATGAAATCATTAAGCCTCATTTATCAAATTCTTTGATTGATTAAATCTCTTTAATCTTTGAATAATTCCAAATCATTTCACTTTTTACTTAGGAAAACATTTTCGAATCATTTATTTAAAACTTAACAAAGATTTGCTATTTTCAAATCATAAATTTTAAATGGGTCAAAAATGATGTTATTTAGGACATCATTTATTGTAAACCCAAATCAATTAGTATTGAGTAGAAAAGGATTCATAGAGATTAGACTAATTATACCCAATACCAATTTCTGCTTTCAACATGTACTATTTGTCGAATAACAGTGAAATCACCTTTTAAATTCACACGGATAGTACGAGTTCCGTACTCGGAATTTAATGCAGAGTTTAACTAGGGTATTCTCTATACTACCAAAATTATATTTTAAAATTTGGTTTAACTTTGAAAAACTCAAATCTCTTTTCTTTTAACTTAAGAAAATATAGTTTGAGTAAATCAATTTAACTATCCCCTCTTTAGGGTCAGTACGAATAGCTAAACGGAACCCAGACAATGGTTGTCCAAGCTCGGGTCTAGAGACTATCTCTCTGTCACCCATAAGGCTTGTCAAGTTATTTCATCAACTCTAAATCCTTTATATGATCTTTTTTAAAGATGATTTTCATTTACTTAACACTATTCCAAATATTGTTTAAAATAATTTTCCTTCAACCATTTACATTAAAATTCTTTAAATTACTCATAAAACTTTCAAAACGTCTTTAAAATATGCAATTATTCATTTGAAAAGATTACTTAAAAGATTAGGGAATGTTAATTAAGTTAAAACCATAATTTGCAAAAGTTACCGAAAAACATCGCAAAAACCGTTGTTAATAGTGTTTTAAAGTTTCTTTGATCAAAACGCCAATTCCATTTCACATAAGTCTATTTTTATAACTTAAATACCCTTTAAAATACTTTAGCATATTTATGGAATTTATTTTATATTTTTATTGATTTAAAATTATCTCTTTTTAAAGAATTTACCACTTTGATTTCCGAACTGCCAAAACGCGATGTTGTTGGAAACTTGATTTGGACATAACTCAAAATCTACAAGATAAAATCTTGATTTTTCACTTTCGTTTGAAACCACATTCTAATGGGTTTGGAAAATTCTTATTTCAAAGAATTTTGGCTTGTATTACATCCTACACATTTATTTAACTTTTAGGTCGGAAAATTACAAACTGCCACTACGCAACGAGCTCGATTTGGCTCTATTTTTCAAACTTTATTAAACTTGTCTGAAACTTGTTAAAATGTTTAAAATACCACAATAAACTATTTTAAATCATTTCAAACTATTTTTACTATATTCAAAACTTATTTTTGACTTTATTTCATATTATAATATGTATCATTAAAATATTCATTTTTCAATCTTTTCATATTCAAAACCATAAAGAGGCTTAATAAAATCCATACACATATTAATATGGATTTATTTTTTATGAATCAAATATGGTTTACTAATTTACCATTTCTATTTTGGTGAATATTGCATTCCCATCGTTAGCAACCAAGTTATTAACCAAATATTAATTAGTTAAACATTCATCTAATATTCAACCAAGCATACTAATTTACTAATTAAACTTGTATATCATTATTTTAAATTTAATATAAATAAAACTGAACTCAAGTACTCACTATTGGTTTCCGCTCCACCAATCTTTTTTCGAAGCTTCTTGAAATAAACTGTGAAAAGTTGAAGTATTTATATTTAAATCCTTGATGAGAATACAACTTAAGTTGGAATTTGAAATTGATACTTTTTTGCGAAATGACAAATTTGAGTAAATATGATTTTGAAAGTGAAGACGATTTTTAAAGTGAATACGATTTTGAAAGTGAATATGATTTGAAAATGATATGGTTTTGAGAATATGATATTTTGATACCAATTGTAAATTTACTTTTGAAATGCAAAAGAACCATCTGGTGTGAAATAAGCGTTGGTTGTTAAAGAGACCGAGATCGGATATTGTCATTCTCTCTTACCGAAAACCACTTTAACAAGTGCGTAAGTGGTGGAGATTCCATAAATGAAGCAGGATGGTTTGGAGAATGATTTTGTATGAGGTATTTACGTGATCCTGACTCCCGTGAGTCAGCTTGATGTGGCTAAAATAGGAGCTATACCGGGCCAAGTGAGGTCATTCCTCCGATCGGGCACATTTCTTCGATACTATATTTTGACTTTGTGATTGATTTGGTGGCCACCCTTGATTTTGATTTGGAAGTGTGTTCCGAGGCGGGCGGTAGTAGCTGCTATGCGTTACTACGAGTTCGGGAGTGCAATTGGTATATCTGCCTTGGGCATTGCCTCGAGTGCCTTGTCGCATGCCTTATCGCACCTTCTACGAGTTTGTTTTGTACCATACCTATGGAGTGCCCTCCGAGGTAAACCTCACGGTACTGTATAAACTATGAGAATATATAAAATGTGTTAAGGGGGATATGGGTAACGCCTTAATGCTATTTTAAAATTTTTACTTTATTGTAGACATATTATGATAGCATATTGTACTACATAGCAGATAGTTTAATGGATTCTTAGGAGATAGGAATCCCGAATATCTCCTAAGTTATTGCACTCACGTTGGACACTGGATAGGGGATGTTGAACCCTATAAACATCTCTGACGCCATCACACTCATATTTACCATTGATTTAACTTACATAAGATCTTTTAGTTTTAACTTGAGTGTTTTGTCTTTTCAATTCGCACGGGTCAGCCTGGGCATTTCAGGGTTGAAGACCTTATTTTTAGAGGAAGAAGATGAAGATTTGCATTATTATTATTTTTTATATTCACTCCACTGCATCATGTTATTCCGCTGCATTTATTTATTTATTCATTCCTGTTGTATGTAACTCTGATCTGTAACAGCTTCATGGACTTTTTATTTGATTATTATATTTTGTCATTCCGCGGTGAGATTCTGTATTTGGTTTTTTTCTTTCCCTGGTTTTTCTTATTTACCCCAATAAAAATCTACCCTTTTGTATGGTTTGAGTGAGACGTGTGTGGTTTATCGTCTACTTAAAACGTCCAAAAAGGCAGGTCATTCCTATTGGTATCAAAGCTTTGGTTTAGCGATAACCTTAGCTTTGTGGGGTCGACTCATATTAAATAGGGTAGCAATACTCTAGAATGAGTCGCTGAGTGTATATATAAAAGAGAGCATATTTGTTAGTGTTACAAAGTTTTTTGTATTGTGTTAATATTTTTTTCTTTGTATTTATAAATTCCAATCGGTGCATGGGACGCTATGACATCGATAGGGATTCTTAAACACTTAATAGGGAAGGCCGTCACAAAAATTGTTTTGAAATATAGGTTAATGAAATAATTTTGCCTATTATATATTTGTATATAAAATAATAAATTTTGTAAATAATATAATTGGTTGTTATATATTTGTTTGTTAGGAAGTGAAATTTTCTAAATATTGATTGAACAATAGGATTTACAAATAAAGTAAATACAAATTGGAAGTTTAGAACTGAAGTTCTGGGATTTCTAAAAATTTCTCTCGAAAGATTTTGGAATATAATATTAGTAGTATTTAGAAGTATTTTCTGATATAAATATTTTAAGATGATTTGAAAGAAATGTTTTAAAAATTTTTTTTTTAAAAGAAATATGTTCTGTACTACCATCTCTGTCCCTGGAAAAATTTCGGTGATGAGTGCATGCATTATCGACGTTCATTTTCGAGTTTCGAAGTAGGAAGACTACTGTAGTAGCTATACTGCACATCCATTTGATAAACTAATCTTAATTTTAATTTTTGAAGTTTGACTTGATATATATATATATACACACACACACATGTATATATATATGTGTGTGTGTAAGTATGAGTGTGTGTGTGTGTGTATATATATATATATTGTTTTAAAATGACTGAAATGAAACCCGGTTGTTTAGTTCTTAAGTTTCTGTAAATTAGAAGTTTAAATTATTGTAATGAATGGAATCTTAACTATATTAATAATTGGAATCTTTTAAAAATAAAAATAAGAAATTTGATGTTAAAATGATTAATGATATAGATAAGAAACTAAAAATTTGAAAACTATAAATAAAAAGGAAATAAAAATAAGAAATGGTAACCATTGAACATGTCAACTAAATAAATAAGAGAAACTTGGGTATTATTCAATTGCATTCTTAAGACATATATATATAAATTACCGAATTAATAAAACTTGAAAGTGTTCAATGGACTTACTTTTATAAATAAGAATTATAATGTTATAAATTGTTATAAATTTAAGTTAATAATTTGAAATGCCACTAATTAAATGTAATAAAAGTAAATAATGTAAGAAAAATGATTGTAAACTTAGATTAACATTTTAGGCTATTTATAATCAAATTAAATGGTAAAGATAAATTTTGTAAGTAAATAATTATAAATTTAATTAATATTGAAGCCATTTATAATTAAAGTGAGTACTATATTAATTGAATTGTTATAACTTCAGAAACCAATGAAATGAATTAGAAATGGAGTTAATATTTAATAATACTATATATGGAAGAAAGAATGTGAAAAGGAAATAATTTATAAATGGTAAAGTGAATTGTAAAGAAACTTACCTAATAATGTATGATCCAATAATTGAAATAAAAATAACTTTCTTAAGCAATGAATGTAAAGTAATAAGATGAAAGAAAATAACATTGTATGAATAAAGGAGAAATGAACTTTTGTATGTAATAATGAATGTAAATTAATGAAAATATACATTATATGAATGAGAAAAGAAAAGTAAACGGTGAAGAAAGAAAAAGGGAAAATCAAACTAAATTGTAATTGTGAAGTACACTAAAATAAAATGTATACAATACTTCAATAATGAATTCATGTATGATCCAAATAATTGAAATGGATATAACTTATGTAAGTAAAGAATTTAAAGTAATGAAATAGGCCTTATACAATGAATGAAAATTAAAATTTTGTAAGTAAAGAACGTGAATTAAAGTAAATCATTGTATGAAAAAAAAAATGAACAATAAATGATGTGAAAAATATAAATAGAGTAAACTTAAAAATATGTTGAATTATTGTTTGTTTGACTTATGGATTGGTTGGGAAAGGATATTTTATTTTGTATAAAGATGTATAAATAATCTATAAATTTTTATATACGGCTATTGAGAGTATGGTTTACTTCATGGTTTATTTATCATTTTATATGATTAGAAGTTCTGAACCCGAACAAACCATTGGGTGGTTGCTATGGATGTATGTTTGATTTCTTTAATTGCATGAGATGATAGTATATTTGATTTCAAAGTGAATTTTATCGTGTTGTGATTTTTTTGCTATTATTAGTTGAAACAAATTAAGTATTTCTCTTTTATATAATTATTAACTTCTTTGGATTATATAAGTAAAATGCAAGTTTGTGGAAGCAATAACCAATGCTTTTGGTTTTATAACTAAGCGTTGTTTGCCCGACAAATAGGTATGTTCTTAGATTACGGTTTTATAGCGATATTATATTGTTTTTCCTATGGTTTGAGATATATTATTTTTAAAAATTGATAAATATTATTATTGATATTATTATTTCTCCCAGACCTCTCCGTACAAAGAAGACTCTACCGAAATTTTCCATAAATTTTGGACTTAGAAATTTTTTTTGAAATGTTTTTCAAACTTTGGTCAACTTGAATATAAAAGCATTTAATTGTTATATATGATATATTTTATTGAAATTGTTTAATTTTGGAAATTAATTGTTTATAAAGTGAATATTTTGAATAAGATATATTGATTACCTAATTTCTTCTTTTCCGTTCTTTTTCCTTTTCGATGACGATAAGTTTTAAGTGGAGGAGAATGTAATGACCCGTAATTTTCGATAATTAAAAATTGTTAATTTAATAAGGTTTTGTGATTTAATGTTGGAAGAAATAAAATTTTGGGATTAAATAGTAAGAATGTCATTGGATTGAAATGTAATACTATTAAATTACGGTAATTGATAATTGCTTTAAATGTAAAGTTTAATTAATTAAAAGGATTAAAATAATTATAACTGGTAATAGATTGTAAATAAATTTTAATAATGTGAGTATTAATTGATAATTGGATTAAAGAGTAATTGATTGTTCAATTGTTGATTAATTAATGGAATAATGTGTAATAAATTGTAGTTGAATAAAATAGTGTTGTAGTAGTAATTATAACATTTGGTTGTAAATAATAAACTTACAAATGCAACTAAATGTAGAAATGCTGACAATTGTTATTTGTTACCAATTTAATTAATCAATTACACATAAATGTAAATAAATGTTACATTAATGTGAGTTAAGACAATAACTGATAACTGCGAATGTAATAAAAGGAATAGAAATGTTAATATATTCATAAGGTAACAACTGATTTAACAAAAAGAATTGAAATCAAGCTTGATCAATCTATTGAAACTTATATTATAATAAATGGATTTATACAAATTAAATATAATCAAATACTACGTTAATGAAAACTAAAATGACAATGGTAAAAGATTAGTGTAATAAAATAAACAAATGTTAACTATATCTGTAGAATAATAATTGATTGAATAGAAGACTATAATCAAATTTAAAATAATTTTATTGGAATTTAATTTTAGTTAATTGGATTTAATTACAGTTGAAATTGAACACTGTAATTAGTATAATTTCAACACTAAATTGATATGTAAATTTTCTTTAAGTTATTATAAATGTTTAAGTAATCAAAAATAGTGAAATTTGTTAGTTTATAAATATTGAATTAAAAAGCGATTAATTAATTTAATTTAGCATGCGTGTCATGCTGGGTTCGAACGAGAAGGCGGTAGGGTTAACGCGGTTTGAACGGTGACGTGTTTTTTTCTTTTTCTTTATTTAAATTAAAATTTAATTCATATAATTTTAATGTGCATAACTTTTTCATACGAGCTTGAATTTTGACGCGGTTTCTTGTGTTGGGATCGTATCAAAATTCCGAACATTGACGCTTGTTTGGACGAATTTTGAGATTGTTTGAATTTTGGGCTTAAATTTATTTTAAATCAATTTAAAATCGAAGGTGAGTGTTTTCACCCACTCACAACTACTACATTATCATATATTAGTTAAATTAAATTTATGATGTGATTAGCAATTTCTTGATTGATGTTTGGTAGGTTTAAATTGTCATTCTAGTTAAATTTGACTTTTATTGCATTTAATCATCGTTAAATTCAATATTGCATTTAATTGTCAATTTAATACCTATTAATGATAATCAGTTATTTATTGATGTTTATTGATTGATTTGGATGATGATTGTGATGGATGTTTAATTGTTGAAATTGGATGACTGGATGTTGTATTTTATATTGTTAGAACACTACAAGTTCCCTATGGGTTGAAATGATACATACCCAAATGATATATAGATTAGGGAAAATCGTTATGGGTTGAAATGATAGACTTGAGCGATTTTATGGACTTTTAATTAGTTTGGGATTGCGGTTTGAAATGTTACGTAACCGTAAAATTGTAAATTGCGGATTGAAATGATAAATATCCGTATCACTTGACCGTAGGGTCAAAAATTATATACGGACACCGGATTGATTAAATTGAATGATTTTTGAATCTTTAAATTTTAGATTCAGTTAACTGGTATTTGAAATAAATATTGATTTGCATAAACTGAATTATATTTCGATAATCCAAGGGTAAATGCTAAAATTGGAATTGATTTAATGAATGGTTCAAAGGATTTAAATTGAAATTTCAGAGTGAAGTGTCAAATATAAATGAATTTATCAGAAATTGAGTTATTAGAAATGTTTGGATATAAATTTGAAATCTAATTTAAAATCAATTTAAACTATTTTAATCAATGAAAAACTATTTTAATTTATTTAATCTAATATAACCTATTTAATCCAATTTAATCTATTTTACTTATTTTAACTTAATTTTTTTATTTTAAATCTATTTAATGTAATTTAAATCTATTTAAGTTGTTTAATCTATTTTAAATTTATTTAATCTTTTTAAAAAACCACTTAATATAATTTAACTTTATTTAATCTACAATTAATCTATTTGAACATTTTAAATCTAATTAAATCTATTTAATCTATATTTAATCTATTTAAATCATTTTAAATTTACTTAAACCAAATTTAAATCTATTTAAAAAAATTACTATTTAAACTACTTTGATTTATTTAAACTATTTTAAACTATTAAACTATTTATTACTATATAAACTATTTTTTAAAAATTCAAACTATGGAAAGTTGAAGTATTTATATTTAAATCCTTGATGAGAATACAACTTAAGTTGGAATTTGAAATTGATACCATTTTATGAAATGATATATTTGAGTAAATAAGATTTTGAAAGTGAAGACGATTTTTGAAGTGAATATGGTTTTGAAAGTTAATATGATTTGAAAATGATATAGTTTTGGGAATATGATATTTTGATATTAATTGTAAATTTACTTTTGAAATGTTAAAGAACCATCCTGTGTGAAATAAGCGTTGGTTGTTATAGAGACCAGGATCGAATATTGTCATACTCTCTGCCAATACCGAAAAGCACTTTAACAACTGTGTACGTGGTGGAGATTCTAGAAATGAAGTAGGATGGTTTGGCGAACGATTCTGTATGAGGTATTTACATGATCCTGACTCCCGTAAGTCAGATTGATGTGGCTAAAAAGGAGCTATACTGGGCCAATTGAGGTCATTCCTCCGATCGGGCACATTTCTTTGATACTATGTTTTGACTCTGTGATTGATTTGGAGGCCACACTTGATTTTGATTTGGGAGTGTGCTCCGAGATGAGCGGTAGTAGCTGCTATGCATTACCACCAGTCCGTAAGTGCAATTGGTATATCTACCATGGGCATTGCCTTGAGTGCCTTGTCGCATGCCTTGAGTGCCTTCTACGAGTTTGTTTTGTACCATACCTATGGAGTGCCCTCTGGGTAAACCTCATAGAGGAGCGTACGGTATTGTATAGACTATGGGAATATATAAAATGTGTTAAGGGGGATGTGGGTAACGCCTTTACGCTATTTTAATACATTTACTTTACTGTAGACATATTATAATAGCATATTTACTATATAGTAGATAGTTTAACGGATCCTTAGGAGATGAGAATCCCGAATATCTCCTAAGTTATTGCACTCACGTTAGACACTGGATAGGAGATGTCAAACCTCGTATACCTCTCTAACGCCGACGCACTCATATTTACCATTGATTTAACTTACGTAAGATCTTTTAGTTCTGACTTGAGTGTTTTGTATTTTCAATTCGCTCGGGTCAGCTTGGGAATTTCAGGGTTGAAGACCTTATTTTTAGAGAAAGAAGACGAAGATTTGTACTATTATTATTTTTATATTTACTCCGCTACATCATGTTGTTTTGCTGCATTTATTCATTCCCGTTATATGTAACTCTGATCTGTATTGTAAAAGTATAATCAATGTTATTTGCAAACAGCTTCATGAACTATTTATTTGATTATTATATTTTGTCATTCCGCTGCGAGATTCTGTATTTGGTTTTTTTCTTCCTGCTTTTTCTTATTTACCCCAATAACAATCTGTCCTTTTGTATGGTTTGAGTCAGACATGTGGGGTTTATCGTCTGCTTAAAACATCCAAAAAGGCAGGTCATTACAATGAATTTAACTATAAACAACAGAAATATTTTGACGGAGTATGCTCTTTAATAGCACTGATAAGTTAATAATGTACACCATTCCTATAATCTTCTTCCTTGCAGTATATCGTGTAGTTTGTGAAGAAGGGAAGTAATGTTGATCATAAGATAATACTCTCGAAAGATCTTGTGATCAAAAAATATAAAATATTTTGGAATTGAATGCTTGAAAATTTAATAGAAAAGATAGAAAGAATTATTGGTAGAATTCGTTATTGAAACAACGAAATGAATTGCTTCATATAGAGTTTAATAGTTGCGATCATTCGTGAAATGAAACAGTGAAAAGCTATGACTGCAACTCTTGATTTAAGTGATGTATCTCTTAATGATGCAGTGGTACCCTTTAAGAAAACTAACCATTACACAGATTCAGCTGGCTGAATAAAATTTGCCGACCATCTGAATCAAAAAAATTTAAAACAGCAAGAGAACAGTTCATTTTAGCCCATTTTCTACCGGTTGAATATTGTCAATAAGTCTGCTGAATATTTAAAAATCAATAGTGCATGTACATAGATTCAGTCAGCTGAATGATGTTGTTCAGTCCGCTGAATTCTATTGATGAATAAAAGTTGCCTTAGCTCGATTAGTTAGAACTCTTGCTTTCTAAACTAGTGACTCGGGTTCGAATCTTGCTCCATGCATTTTTGAAAACTTGATTTTCATTTAAAATATGGTTTCACTAATGACCCATGTTCGAGTCTTGCTTCATATATTATTATTAACATTATTATTATTATTAAATAAACTTTCATTGCTTTTATAAAATGTTTTGAATGTGTATGTATATGTGTGTATACCACTTTGACAAGATTTTAACATCTGCACACTCAAGACATGACGCTATATGACTAATAATACTTTGTTTGTCACCTTTGTCATGTCTCTATCGTGTATATCTCTTCTTGTATCTCCATATAAATACTTTTATCCTCTTTTGTACTGTGTATCTTCATGTTGAACTTATTTGTTTCTCTTTTTGATAGTTATGTACCTGCAAGTTAGTTTATAGGTTCTCTGACACAACTGTATAGAAAATCCAAAAATAGAGGTTCTAATAGGTATTTTGGATTTTAAATTTGAATCTATTTTACTGAGTTAGTCAAATCTATTCAAATATTTTACATTGTTTATATTATTCGATACATAAATTTTTACACACACACACATAAGCTTAAAATGTTTTGAGAACAAACTAAAGAAAGAATTAAATAAGGCATAAAGATCTCCGCCTTTCCCTCTTCTTAATTGCCACTTAAATTCCTCTTACTCTTTCTTTAATGCTACTTTAATGCGACACAAACCATTCTAGTCTGAATCTATTTTATCGGCTTAGTGATATCTATTCAAATATTTCAAATTATTTATTTCATTGTAATGTATAAACTAATTTTGATACACACACATATTTACCCATAAATTTAAAATGTTTAGTGACAACAATTACACATATAAATGGCCAATGTATACGTTATATATGCAAATGCGAACATTTATATACATATAATTTAACTATGTATGCCCTATGCTATGTTGCACTTGCACTATACACATATGAGTGTATTTGACATATTCATTATAGTATATTTAATTTAAATTATATTAAAACTTATTTTTTAACAAATAAAATAAAAATATATTTTAGTTGAAACTATATTAGATTAGATCTAATAAACTCACTAAACTTCACAGGCCTAATAGATCCAAAAATATGAATTTTTTTTAAAATCTACCCATTTCACCAGTTTTCGACTGGCCTGGTTCCTTTAATGGTTTCAGAGCCCAAATGTTCTGTTATAACAACCCGCATATTTATCGATTTTATATTTAAATATTTTATTTAAATATTTTGTCATTAATCGGATATTGGTCTGAAAAGCTACTTTTTGCAAACGGTCAAATTAGGACTCGAGACCACTTCCATTAAGTTCGAAATGTCGTTTACAACTTTTTTAAGTATAAACATTGATAGGTTTGGAGTTAGTGGAATTTCACTTACTTTTCCCGCTTTGGACTTTGGGTTAGATTAGCCATTATAACTCAAACCCACTTCTCTCTTTCTCCTCACTCTTCATAAATTTCCTAACAACCAAGCTTAAGCATTAATGGTGAGTGGAAAGAGAAATTAAAATTCCAAGCTCAAATTCTCTTGCAAATCCAACATTCAATTTCAAATTCAAGAAGAAGACATTGGATTCAAGCTTGTGATTACTTCTCCATTTCTTTCAAGCTTTTCTTCATAAATTTGGTGAAAAGGTGAGATTTTTATCCCACAAATCTAGTCTATATCTATATTGGACTGTTGGGAATGATTCCATATCACTTTAGTATGCACATTTGCATTTGGTTTGGATTGGATTGGATTGGCGAAAAACTCCAAATTTTAGTGATTTTGGTGAAAAACTGCTACTAGATCGTTCTGGCCATTTTAAGCTCGTTCGGAGTTAGGTCGCTCGTCCATAGGTCGTAGGTCGCTTACGAGTTAACGTTAGATCATTCTGGAAGAATTGGCACTTCGGAATTAGGTCGCTCACGAGTTAACTCGTTAGGTCTCTCGCGAGTTAGTACCATAGGTCGCTGGGCCATCTAAATGCTTGTTCGGTGTTAGGTCGTTCGGGCTTAGGTCGTAGGTCGTATGGACCTTAGGTCGTAGGTCGTATGGACCTTAGGTCGTAGGTCGTATGGACCTAGGTCGTAGGTCGTTGGCTTTTTTTAACGTTGGGTCGCGAGGCATTTTAGGTCGTTAGACCCTTGAGTCGTTAGGTCGCGAGCGTTAGGTCGTTAGACGAACCCCGTAGCAGGGGCGTTGCCCCCGCACCCCCACCTTGGGGGGTTGCCACCCCCTCTGGACCCCCCTCCGTAGTGGATCTTATCTGAAAAACATTCAACAGAACTTGCTGAGCTGATTTCCTTGGATTTTTTTATCACATCTTCGAATGTGATCTTTGTGATTGATTGTTTCTGTGACGACCGCCCATGACTCTCGCACGGGAACAAGGGAATGGTGCGCTGAAAGTGTGCCAGGCAGCCATGGGTGACCATCAAGGGTAGAATAAAACAGCAAACTCTATCGTATAACTCACAGCGCATGGATAAAATACAATAGAGAAATATATAGTGAAGTTCCATAACAGAAAATCATCATATAAGCACCATAGTAGTTTTATACAAACATATGAATCATTCATACATCAAAGCCTCACTACATAACACTCAAACAAATACAGCAGCGGAACACCCAATACATATAATATGAAAGAATATGCAAAAGCCTCCTGCTCGTCTTCGTCATCATCAGCGTAGATCTCCATGGACAGCACCTGTCACCTGCTACCTAGTCTGCCCATCCCAACATGGATGAACAGCCCAAGGTAATAAGAGGAGACATAAAACCTTGAGTCAGACAAAGTCTTAGTGAGCAGTAAATCAACTATCAAACATACCAAAAGAGCATATGGGTAAAAGGAATAGGAACCAAACCATCCTACTCCACCTCTTTCTACAGTGATAGCCCCCAAACACACTAAGGAGAAGCAAGCATAACATAGCAGACAATTAAGGTAAAGCAATAACCACTCGAGTCAAGGTCGATGTTTTCCAAATACAAACCCCCAAGGCCTAAACCAAGATCAGACAAGCACCCAGAAAACACCGCTCTTGAGGCCGAATGATGGTACAATCAAATATCCATGACTCTGGCTATCACTGTTAACCTTGCTTCGAAATCACCGTTAATTGAATGACCGACTCCTTCCTGAGCCATCTATCAAGGGCTAATGGTAACCCCGGTTCTAGACATAACTCCGCACGTCATCATGACCCGCGCCTAGGAATTTTCGCAACTACCCAGAGTACTCGACCACCTACCTATAGTCTTTAGGGTGTCCAGACCACCTACCTGTAGTCTTTAGGGCAACCCTTGTACTCTTGCTTTGAGTCTGCTAGAACCTTCAACAACGATGAAATCCAAGCCTTCTAGTCATCCTCCTTGACGACTATTCTCAACCTAGCCCAAACTACCTCTTGAGCCATCCATTATCAATCAACTCGAACTACCCTTCAAGTTATCAACATGCTTGGAGTAATCCTTCTCGATTATACCAAGGTTACATCACATCATGCCTCGCCTCATCTTCATCATAGCAAAGACTCATCTTAACATCATGGTTTGCCTCATCTCATCATGGCAAAATTCCATCTCAACATCATCCAATCCATACATGTGAGCTTCAACATCCACTACATATGCCTTAAGCAACTTTCACCATTCAAGAGCCTCTTCCGTAGCTTTTGAATCGTCTTTGACCATACTTGTCCAAATCTATCAACTAGATAACTCATTCACAACAATCAAACAAGGCAAACATTAATCCAAACAAATAAGTAGTCAATCAAGATCTAAATAGGCATTTATAACTAAAATGGCAATTTCGTAAATAAATGAGAATAGGTCTATCATACATGAATCATGGGTTTTTAGCATAGATCTAACAAATATAAATCATGGGTTTTGTCTCTACAACTTGATGAATGAACTTGTATAAGTAAACATCTTCATAAGTAATGGATCTACACTTGGATCTAAAGAAATATAAAATCACTATCTACAACACTTCAACAAACCACCAATCCAATATACTCCTTTGGGTCCGCGTGAGAGATAACCACCACTCACCAAATCACCCAAACACTTCAAAAACTAGCAACTTCAGATTTGGACAGCAAGGATTCAAGCTTGATTCGTCGAAATCCCGCTTGAAACGATGAAATCTAGCTTGGTTGGATGAAGATCTTCAACTTTGGCTCTTGGATCTTCGATCTTGGATGGATGTTAGAACTAGATTGAAGTGGAGAAAAGAAGATGAAGAAATGCTGTAGTCGAGCTCTCAAAATGGCAGCACTTCGTTGCTTCGAAATCCGGTGCCAAAAAGTGAGCCAAACCCCTCTATTTATAGGCTGAAATCCCCCATGAGTCGTCCGCCCCTATGAGTCGTCCACGACTCATGACTCACGACTCAAGCCACTACGACTCACGACTCAACGCAGCTCAAGGCAAATACGACACAACACACACATGGCACAGCATGCACACGACTCAAGCCCCTACCGACTTAACAACACACGACCTAAGATACTGCCGCATATCCTAAGTCTTAAGTCGTATGACGACTTAACTATGACACGACCTAAAAACACACACGAGCTAAACTATCCTGCCGACTCAACGACCCAACTAATACGGCCTAACGACTTAACACTACATAGGGCCACACGACCTAGTTCCCTGCCGACCTAACACTAAGTCGTCTGGACGACTCAACTACCAACCGACTCAACTACCAACGACCTAAGCCTTAACTCCTTAAGCCGCTAACCTATGAGTCGGCATCCCCTAAGTCGTTAGTTCCTTTAGGTCGGCCAATCACCTTAAGTCGTTCATTCCACTAAGTCGTTTAACTATCTTAAGTCGGCAACCCTTAACTTATTAACTCCTATAACTCGGCCTAGCACTAACACGCTAACTCATCCCAGCCTTGAGTCGTAACTCGTTAACCCCCTATGATTCGGTCCAACCCTTAACCCGATAACTCGGTCAACACACTTAAGTCGCCAACGACCTAATGCTAACCCGCTAACGACTCATCAGATAACATGTTAACTCGTAATTCCCTAACTCGTGACTCGTAGGCTACCTTATGTCGTCCGCGAGTTACCCTCTATTCGAGTTAACTTCTCCATACGATCTAATCTCGACACGACTTAGGCTAAGGACAACTTAAACAACCCTAACGACCTAGAAATTCTACGATTTATCGACACGTAAAATACGGGTCGTTACATTCTCTCCCCCTTAGGAATTTTGCCCCCGAAATTCCAAACAAACAACATCAAACAAAACTATTCTGCATGCCTACCATCCATAGCAATCAACAAACCATGCATCCAATTTCTAGCCTAGCATGCAGAATTCTAAAATTAGAACAAGTTACAAGTTCATGACATGTCACGACACCTTAGGGCCATACCTCGAAGAGTTCAGGATGAGCTGCCTTCATCCTCTCTTCCTCCTCCCATGTACAGTCGTTAACATCATCACTCCATTGTATCTTGAGCAACGTAATCATCTTCCTCCTAAGCTGTTTCGTGTCGGTTTCAACAACACGAAGCGGCTTACGAGGTCTCGTAACCACTAGATCAACCTCCAAGTCTTCACAGCTATTAGCAGAAACCACTGTATTCGAGTCGTGCACATACTTCCGTAGATAAGATACATGAAAAACATTGTGCACACCCGCCATCTTTTCCGGTAACTCCAATCTATAAGCGAGCTTTCCAATTCGCTCGATGATCGGGAATGGTCCAACAAATCTCGGGGTCAATTTTCCTTTCTTCCCGAATCTAATAACATTCTTCAGAGGAGAAATCTTCACGAAAACCATATCACCTACGTCCAATTCCAAATCCTTACGACGTTTATCTGCATAACTTTTATGACGATCCTGGGCTGCCTTCATTCGTTGCCGAATGATCTCTATACAATCTGAAGTCTGTCGAATCATCTCTGGCCCAAGTATCAGCTTTTCTCCAGTTTCCAACCAACATGTCGGAGAGTTACACGGTCTTCCATACAATGCTTCATACGGTGCCATACCAATACTTGACTGGTAGCTGTTATTATATGCAAATTCCACCAAATGAAGGTGATCTTCCCATGATCCTCCGAAATCCAAAACACATGCCCTCAGGAGATCTTCCAAAACCCGGTTGACTCTCTCAGTCTGACCATCTGTTTGAGGGTGATAAGCTGTACTCAAACACAACTCAGTTCCCAAAACCTCCTGGAAGCTCTTCCAAAATCCACTAGTGAACAAAGGATCTCGGTCGCTCACTATACTCTTCGGAACACCATGGAATCGAACTATCCACTTAACATAAAGCTCAGCCAACTTCGATGCAGTCCTAGTTGATCGAACAGGAATGAACCTTGCACTCTTAGTCAAACGATCTACAATGACCCAAATCCCTTCATTCCCTGTCCTGGTTCTAGGTAGACCATCGATAAAATCCATCGACACTTGCTCCCACTTCCATGTAGGAACCTCTAATGGCTGAAGTAATCCACTGGGCTTCTTCTGCTCAGCTTTCACCAACTGGCAGTTCATACACTTGGAAATAAAATTTCCAACATCCTTCTTCATACCTTCCCAATAATAGGTTCTCTTCATATCCCGATACATCTTATTTCCACCCGGATGAATCGTCAACTTCGAGTGATGACTTTCCCTAAGGACTTCATCTCTCAATCCATCCACATCGGGAACAACTACTCGTCCTTGCTTTCGAAGCCAACCCTCTCGATCGACTTCAAATCCTTTATCCTTTTCTGGATTCAATCCAGATTCCAAATCCCGGATAATCTTGACAAGCTTATCGTCTCGCTTTTGGCTCTCGCCAATTCTCTCCACAAGAGTATGCCTTTTTGATAAGTTTGCCAACATCTCAGGTTCCAATTCACATCTAGGCCTGAAGTCAAATTCAGCCAAATACTCTAGACTCTTCCATTCCGAAACATGGCTCCCAATCCTGCATGTCTTCGACTTAACGCATCTGCCACTGCGTTGCCTTTTCCCGGAGTATAGGCTATACCAAAATCATACGATGCTAAAACCTCTAGCCATCGTTGCTGCCGAAGATTCAAATCCTTTTGGGAGAAAAGATACTTCAACGACTTATGATCTGTAAACAATTCGAATCGAACTCCCAATAGGTAATGTCTCCACATCTTCAAAGCAAAAACAATCGCCGCTAACTCCAAATCATGAGTCGGGTAATTCCTTTCATGCGGCTTCAGTTGTCGACTAGCATACGCAACAACTTTATCCTTCTGCATTAGCACTGCTCCAAGTCCAGTACCACATGCATCGGTGTAAACCACCATCTCATCATTCCCACTTGGAATAGTCAAAATAGGAGCACTTGTTAGTCGCTCTTTCAGGATTCCAAAAGCTTGTTCACACTTAGCATCCCAACTGAATACCTGATTCTTTTTCGTCAACCCTGTCAATGGTGCAGCTATCTTGGAAAAGTCTTTGATAAACCGACGATAATATCCTGCTAATCCAAGAAAACTTCTCACTTCAGATGCATTCTTAGGTCTAATCCAATCCTGGATCGCTGCCACCTTAGCAGGATCAACCGCTATTCCATTTCCAGAAATAACATGGCCTAAGAACCTCACTTCACTCTTCCAGAAGTGACACTTCGAAAACTTAGCCTTCAACTGATGTCTCCGCAAGATTTCCAAAACAATACTCAAGTGAGTCTTGTGCTCTTCCTCAGTTCTGGAATAAATCAGAATATCATCCACGAACACAAGTACGAATTTGTTCAACTGATCTCTGAACACTCTATTCATAAGATCCACAAAATATGCTGGTGCATTGGTCAATCCAAACGGCATTACCAGCCACTCATAAAACCCGGATGGTGTCCTGAAAGCAGTCTTCGGCACACTATCCTTAGCCACCCTCAACTGGTGAAATCCCGTTGCCAAATCCATCTGAGAAAACACCCTAGCTTCGTGAATCTGATCAAACAAGTCATCTATTCTCGGCAATGGATACTTGTTCTTCCTAGTCACTTTATTCCGCTCACGATAATCCACACACAACCTCAACGATCCATCCGCTTTGGTTGCGAACACAACTAGTGCACCCCATTCGGACACACTACGACGAATGAATCCTTTCCGAAAAAGGTCATCAACTTGCACCTTCAACTCTTGCTGCTCCCTAGACGCCATCCGCCTAAGAGGCATCACAACAGGTCTGGCTCCCTCAACTAGATCGATACGAAACTCGATCTCCTTATGCGGCGGTAACCCTTTGACTTCGTCAAAGACATCTTCAAATCCATTCACAATAGGCACCAATGACAGTCCATCCCGTGGAACAACCAGCGAATACATGAAGCTCATGAAGACGCCTTCCTCATGCTTACATCGTATCACAACCTTTCGCCCTTCCACATTCCCGACTGTCACCTCCAGCCTCTCACAATCAATCCTTGCCGCATACTTCCTAAGCCAGTCCATACACAAAATAATTCCAAACCCCGCAAAGTTCAGAACAAAGCAATCACAAGCAAAAGAGCAATCATGACTCGACACAACTAGACCACGGCATATCATACACAAACATGACGAACCCCCAACTGGATTAGTCACAACCAATGGCCTATCAACAATATCCGGTTTCAAACCTAACCGGCCTACAAGATCATCACAAACAAAAGAATGCGACGCTCCAGTATCAAACAACACTCTAACTGGAACACCACAAATGGAAAGAGTACCTTGAACCACCACACTCTTCCCCTTCTCTTCAGCAGTAGGAGCTTTTGAAGACGACGGCACAGCTCCCATAGCATAAGCTTGCACAATCTGCCTGTCCTTCCTCGGCTCTGGACAATTCTTCTTGATATGTCCCAGCTTATCACAGTTATAACACTTTCCCGGCACCTTGGGATTCTTGCAATCTCTGAAGAGATGACCCTTCTGCTGACAGTTGTAGCAGGTCACTTCACCCTTCGGCTTCTTCTGGCCATCCTTACCCTTCTGTTGCTGCTGCTTCCTCTTCTTGTTTCCACCCTGCTGTGGCCTAGACCCTTCCTTGGTTACAGCAACAACAGATCATTCCTTAGGAAACAAACTCTCATGCCTGAGAGCTTTCTCCACAAGCTTCTCAAACGGATCGTCCAAATGATCCACCAACTGTCTCCCAAGATAAGTGTCCAAGCCTGTCACAAACTTCTCATTCTTCTGATAGGGAGAATCAATATACGATCTGACATACTTGGACAAAGCCTCAAACTCAGAAACATACTCAAGGACCGATCTCCCACCTTGCTTGAGCTCTACAAACTTCTTGAACAAAACAGATTTCTGAGCTGTAGAGATGAACTTAGCTTCAAATCTAGCTTGGAATTGCTCCCAAGTAATCTCCTCCTCCGGAGTATCAATGGTGATAGAATTCCACCAATCCGAAGCTCTCCCTTGAAGTTGCCTTGATGCGAGCTTCCTCTTAGTTGCATCCTCAATTCCCAAGTCACCAAAAATCCTTTGACAAGCATCAATCCATCTCTGCACCTCAATGGTCGATTCCGTTCCCAAGAAAACCTTTCCTCCAAGAGAAGTATAGTCCTTGCAAAGCTTAGCAAAATCCACTGGTCTTGGAGCTTGAACTTGAACTCCCACATCCACCGATGATCCTGAAGCCGGTATTCTCCTCATGATCGAAGTCATCATGGCCTCAAACATAGGAGTATAATCAATAGCTTCCCTAGCAGCACGGCTTTCCCTCGCAGTTTGTCTCTCACTTCGACTCATCCTTAATATCTGTAAAAAGAATGATTAGAACATCTTAAGAAACAACTGCATAAGGAGTTCAAATCCTTCTAAGCTACTATATTATATATAGTAATCATCCATCAAAATACAATTACGTCTCTCATACGTAGTTACGTCAGCGAGCGTTGGCTAAAATCGATTAACCAAAGCTTTGATACCAAATGTGACAACCGCCCATGACTCTCGCACGGGAACAAGGGAATGGTGCGCTGAAAGTGTCCCAGGCAGTCATGGGTGACCGTCAAGGGTAGAATAAAACAGCAAACTCTATCGTATAACTCACAGCGCATGGATAAAATACAATAGAGAAATATATAGTGAAGTTCCATAACAGAAAATCATCATATAAGCACCATAGTAGTTTTATACAAACATATGAATCATTCATACATCAAAGCCTCACTACATAACACTCAAACAAATACAGCAGCGGAACACCCAGTACATATAATATGAAAGAATATGCAAAAGCCTCCTGCTCGTCTTCGTCATCATCAGCGTAGATCTCCATGAACAGCACCTGTCACCTGCTACCTAGTCTGCCCATCCCAACATGGATGAACAGCCCAAGGTAATAAGAGGAGACATAAAACCTTGAGTCAGACAAAGTCTTAGTGAGCAGTAAATCAACTATCAAACATACGAAAAAAGCATATGGGATAAAAGGAATAGGAACCAAACCATCCTACTCCACCTCTTTCTACAATGATAGCCCCCAAACACACTAAGGAGAAGCAAGCATAACATAGCAGACAATTAAGGTAAAGTAATAACCACTCGAGTCAAGGTCGATGTTTTCCAAATACAAACCCCCAAGGCCTAAACCAAGATCAGATAAGCACCCAGAAAACACCGCTCTTGAGGCCGAATGATGGTACAATCAAATATCCATGACTCTGGCTATCACTGTTAACCTTGCTTCGAAATCACCGTTAATTGAATGACCGACTCCTTCCTGAGCCATCTATCAAGGGCTAATGGTAACCCCGGTTCTAGACATAACTCCGCACGTCATCATGACCCGCGCCTAGGAATTTTCGCAACTACCCAGAGTACTCGACCACCTACCTATAGTCTTTAGGGTGTCCAGACCACCTACCTGTAGTCTTTAGGGCAACCCTTGTACTCTTGCTTTGAGTCTGCTAGAACCTTCAACAACGATGAAATCCAAGCCTTCTAGTCATCCTCCTTGACGACTATTCTCAACCTAGCCCAAACTACCTCTTGAGCCATCCATTATCAATCAACTCGAACTACCCTTCAAGTTATCAACATGCTTGGAGTAATCCTTCTCGATTATACCAAGGTTACATCACATCATGCCTCGCCTCATCTTCATCATAGCAAAGACTCATCTTAACATCATGGTTTGCCTCATCTCATCATGGCAAAATTCCATCTCAACATCATCCAATCCATACATGTGAGCTTCAACATCCACTACATATGCCTTAAGCAACTTTCACCATTCAAGAGCCTCTTCCGTAGCTTTTGAATCGTCTTTGACCATACTTGTCCAAATCTATCAACTAGATAACTCATTCACAACAATCAAACAAGGCAAACATTAATCCAAACAAATAAGTAGTCAATCAAGATCTAAATAGGCATTTATAACTAAAATGGCAATTTCGTAAATAAATGAGAATAGGTCTATCATACATGAATCATGGGTTTTTAGCATAGATCTAACAAATATAAATCATGGGTTTTGTCTCTACAACTTGATGAATGAACTTGTATAAGTAAACATCTTCATAAGTAATGGATCTACACTTGGATCTAAAGAAATATAAAATCACTATCTACAACACTTCAACAAACCACCAATCCAATATACTCCTTTGGGTCCGCGTGAGAGATAACCACCACTCACCAAATCACCCAAACACTTCAAAAACTAGCAACTTCAGATTTGGACAGCAAGGATTCAAGCTTGATTCGTCGAAATCCCGCTTGAAACGATGAAATCTAGCTTGGTTGGATGAAGATCTTCAACTTTGGCTCTTGGATCTTCGATCTTGGATGGATGTTAGAACTAGATTGAAGTGGAGAAAAGAAGATGAAGAAATGCTGTAGTCGAGCTCTCAAAATGGCAGCACTTCGTTGCTTCGAAATCCGGTGCCAAAAAGTGAGCCAAACCCGTCTATTTATAGGCTGAAATCCCCCATGAGTCGTCCGCCCCTATGAGTCGTCCACGACTCATGACTCACGACTCAAGCCACTACGACTCACGACTCAACGCAGCTCAAGGCAAATACGACACAACACACACATGGCACAGCATGCACACGACTCAAGCCCCTACCGACTTAACAACACACGACCTAAGATACTGCCGCATATCCTAAGTCTTAAGTCGTATGACGACTTAACTATGACACGACCTAAAAACACACACGAGCTAAACAATCCTGCCGACTCAACGACCCAACTAATACGGCCTAACGACTTAACACTACATAGGGCCACACGACCTAGTTCCCTGCCGACCTAACACTAAGTCGTCTGGACGACTCAACTACCAACCGACTCAACTACCAACGACCTAAGCCTTAACTCCTTAAGCCGCTAACCTATGAGTCGGCATCCCCTAAGTCGTTAGTTCCTTTAGGTCGGCCAATCACCTTAAGTCGTTCATTCCACTAAGTCGTTTAACTATCTTAAGTCGGCAACCCTTAACTTGTTAACTCCTATAACTCGGCCTAGCACTAACACGCTAACTCATCCCAGCCTTGAGTCGTAACTCGTTAACCCCCTATGATTCGGTCCAACCCTTAACCCGATAACTCGGTCAACACACTTAAGTCGCCAACGACCTAATGCTAACCCGCTAACGACTCATCAGATAACATGTTAACTCGTAATTCCCTAACTCGTGACTCGTAGGCTACCTTATGTCGTCCGCGAGTTACCCTCTATTCGAGTTAACTTCTCCATACGATCTAATCTCGACACGACTTAGGCTAAGGACAACTTAAACAACCCTAACGACCTAGAAATTCTACGATTTATCGACACGTAAAATACGGGTCGTTACATTCTCTCCCCCTTAGGAATTTTGCCCCCGAAATTCCAAACAAACAACATCAAACAAAACTATTCTGCATGCCTACCATCCATAGCAATCAACAAAACATGCATCCAATTTCTAGCCTAGCATGCAGAATTCTAAAATTAGAACAAGTTACAAGTTCATGAGATGTCACGACACCTTAGGGCCATACCTCGAAGAGTTCAGGATGAGCTGCCTTCATCCTCTCTTCCTCCTCCCATGTACAGTCGTTAACATCATCACTCCATTGTATCTTGAGCAACGTAATCATCTTCCTCCTAAGCTGTTTCGTGTCGGTTTCAACAACACGAAGCGGCTTACGAGGTCTCGTAACCACTAGATCAACCTCCAAGTCTTCACAGCTATTAGCAGAAACCACTGTATTCGAGTCGTGCACATACTTCCGTAGATAAGATACATGAAAAACATTGTGCACACCCGCCATCTTTTCCGGTAACTCCAATCTATAAGCGAGCTTTCCAATTCGCTCGATGATCGGGAATGGTCCAACAAATCTCGGGGTCAATTTTCCTTTCTTACCGAATCTAATAACATTCTTCAGAGGAGAAATCTTCACGAAAACCATATCACCTACGTCCAATTCCAAATCCTTACTACGTTTATCTGCATAACTTTTATGACGATCCTGGGCTGCCTTCATTCGTTGCCGAATGATCTCTATACAATCTGAAGTCTGTCGAATCATCTCTGGCCCAAGTATCAGCTTTTCTCCAGTTTCCAACCAACATGTCGGAGAGTTACACGGTCTTCCATACAATGCTTCATACGGTGCCATACCAATACTTGACTGGTAGCTGTTATTATATGCAAATTCCACCAAATGAAGGTGATCTTCCCATGATCCTCCGAAATCCAAAACACATGCCCTCAGGAGATCTTCCAAAACCCGGTTGACTCTCTCAGTCTGACCATCTGTTTGAGGGTGATAAGCTGTACTCAAACACAACTCAGTTCCCAAAACCTCCTGGAAGCTCTTCCAAAATCCACTAGTGAACAAAGGATCTCGGTCGCTCACTATACTCTTCGGAACACCATGGAATCGAACTATCCACTTAACATAAAGCTCAGCCAACTTCGATGCAGTCCTAGTTGATCGAACAGGAATGAACCTTGCACTTTTAGTCAAACGATCTACAATGACCCAAATCCCTTCATTCCCTGTCCTGGTTCTAGGTAGACCATCGATAAAATCCATCGACACTTGCTCCCACTTCCATGTAGGAACCTCTAATGGCTGAAGTAATCCACTGGGCTTCTTCTGCTCAGCTTTCACCAACTGGCAGTTCATACACTTGGAAATAAAATTTCCAACATCCTTCTTCATACCTTCCCAATAATAGGTTCTCTTCATATCCCGATACATCTTATTTCCACCCGGATGAATCGTCAACTTCGAGTGATGACTTTCCCTAAGGACTTCATCTCTCAATCCATCCACATCGGGAACAACTAGTCGTCCTTGCTTTCAAAGCCAACCCTCTCGATCGACTTCAAATCCTTTATCCTTTTCTGGATTCAATCCAGATTCCAAATCTCGGATAATCTTGACAAGCTTATCGTCTCGCTTTTGGCTCTCGCCAATTCTCTCCACAAGAGTATGCCTTTTTGATAAGTTTGCCAACATCTCAGGTTCCAATTCACATCTAGGCCTGAAGTCAAATTCAGCCAAATACTCTAGACTCTTCCATTTCGAAAACATGGCTCCCAATCCTGCATGTCTTCGACTTAACGCATCTGCCACTGCGTTGCCTTTTCCCGGAGTATAGGCTATACCAAAATCATACGATGCTAAAAACTCTAGCCATCGTTGCTGCCGAAGATTCAAATCCTTTTGGGAGAAAAGATACTTCAATGACTTATGATCTGTAAACAATTCGAATCGAACTCCCAATAGGTAATGTCTCCACATCTTCAAAGCAAAAACAATCGCCGCTAACTCCAAATCATGAGTCGGGTAATTCCTTTCATGCGGCTTCAGTTGTCGACTAGCATACGCAACAACTTTATCCTTCTGGATTAGCACTGCTCCAAGTCCAGTACCACATGCATCGGTGTAAACCACCATCTCATCATTCCCACTTGGAATAGTCAAAACAGGAGCACTTGTTAGTCGCTCTTTCAGGATTCCAAAAGCTTGTTCACACTTAGCATCCCAACTGAATACCTGATTCTTTTTCGTCAACCCTGTCAATGGTGCAGCTATCTTGGAAAAGTCTTTGATAAACCGACGATAATATCCTACTAATCCAAGAAAACTTCTCACATCAGATGCATTCTTAGGTCTAATCCAATCCTGGATCGCTGCCACCTTAGCAGGATCAACCGCTATTCCATTTCCAGAAATAACATGGCCTAAGAACCTCACTTCACTCTTCCAGAAGTGACACTTCGAAAACTTAGCCTTCAACTGATGTTTCCGCAAGATTTCCAAAACAATACTCAAGTGAGTCTTGTGCTCTTCCTCAGTTCTGGAATAAATCAGAATATCATCCACGAACACAAGTACGAATTTGTTCAACTGATCTCTGAACACTCTATTCATAAGATCCACAAAATATGCTGGTGCATTGGTCAATCCAAACGGCATTACCAGCCACTCATAAAACCCGGATGGTGTCCTGAAAGCAGTCTTCGGCACACTATCCTTAGCCACCCTCAACTGGTGAAATCCCGTTGCCAAATCCATCTGAGAAAACACCCTAGCTTCGTGAATCTGATCAAACAAGTCATCTATTCTCGGCAATGGATACTTGTTCTTCCTAGTCACTTTATTCAGCTCACGATAATCCACACACAACCTCAACGATCCATCCGCTTTGGTTGCGAACACAACTAGTGCACCCCATTCGGACACACTACGCCGAATGAATCCTTTCTGAAAAAGGTCATCAACTTGCACCTTCAACTCTTGCTGCTCCCTAAACGCCATCCGCCTAAGAGGCATCACAACAGGTCTGGCTCCCTCAACTAGATCGATACGAAACTCGATCTCCCTATGCGGCGGTAACCCTTTGACTTCGTCAAAGACATCTTCAAATCCATTCACAATAGGCACCGATGACAGTCCATCCCGTGGAACAACCAGCGAATACATGAAGCTCATGAAGACGCCTTCCTCATGCTTACATCGTATCACAACCTTTCGCCCTTCCACATTCCCGACTGTCACCTCCAGCCTCTCACAATCAATCCTTGCCGCATACTTCCTAAGCCAGTCCATACCCAAAATAATTCCGAACCCCGCAAAGTTCAGAACAAAGCAATCACAAGCAAAAGAGCAATCATGACTCGACACAACTAGACCACGGCATATCATACACAAACATGACGAACCCCCAACTGGATTAGTCACAACCAATGGCCTATCAACAATATCCGGTTTCAAACCTAACCGGCCTACAAGATCATCACAAACAAAAGAATGCGACGCTCCAGTATCAAACAACACTCTAACTGGAACACCACAAATGGAAAGAGTACCTTGAACCACCACACTCTTCCCCTTCTCTTCAGCAGTAGGAGCTTTTGAAGACGACGACACAGCTCCCATAGCATAAGCTTGCACAATCTGCCTGTCCTTCCTCGGCTCTGGACAATTCTTCTTGATATGTCCCAGCTTATCACAGTTATAACACTTTCCCGGCACCTTGGGATTCTTGCAATCTCTGAAGAGATGACCCTTCTGCTGACAGTTGTAGCAGGTCACTTCACCCTTCGGCTTCTTCTGGCCATCCTTACCCTTCTGTTGCTGCTGCTTCCTCTTCTTGTTTCCACCCTGCTGTGGCCTAGACCCTTCCTTGGTTACAGCAACAACAGATCATTCCTTAGGAAACAAACTCTCATGCCTGAGAGCTTTCTCCACAAGCTTCTCAAACGGATCGTCCAAATGATCCACCAACTGTCTCCCAAGATAAGTGTCCAAGCCTGTCACAAACTTCTCATTCTTCTGATAGGGAGAATCAATATACGATCTGACATACTTGGACAAAGCCTCAAACTCAGAAACATACTCAAGGACCGATCTCCCACCTTGCTTGAGCTCTACAAACTTCTTGAACAAAACAGATTTCTGAGCTGTAGAGATGAACTTAGCTTCAAATCTAGCTTGGAATTGCTCCCAAGTAATCTCCTCCTCCGGAGTATCAATGGTGATAGAATTCCACCAATCCGAAGCTCTCCCTTGAAGTTGCCTTGATGCGAGCTTCCTCTTAGTTGCATCCTCAATTCCCAAGTCACCAAAAATCCTTTGACAAGCATCAATCCATCTCTGCACCTCAATGGTCGATTTCGTTCCCAAGAAAACCTTTCCTCCAAGAGAAGTATAGTCCTTGCAAAGCTTAGCAAAATCCACTGGTCTTGGAGCTTGAACTTGAACTCCCACATCCACCGATGATCCTGAAGCTGGTATTCTCCTCATGATCGAAGTCATCATGGCCTCAAACATAGGAGTATAATCAATAGCTTCCCTAGCAGAACGGCTTTCCCTCGCAGTTTGTCTCTCACTTCGACTCATCCTTAATATCTGTAAAAAGAATGATTAGAACATCTTAAGAAACAACTGCATAAGGAGTTCAAATCCTTCTAAGCTACTATATTATATATAGTAATCATCCATCAAAATACAATTACGTCTCTCATACGTAGTTACGTCAGCGAGCGTTGGCTAAAATCGATTAACCAAAACTTTGATACCAAATGTGACGACCGCCCATGACTCTCGCACGGGAACAAGGGAATGGTGCGTTGAAAGTGTGCCAGGCAGCCATGGGTGACCGTCAAGGGTAGAATAAAACAGCAAACTCTATCGTATAACTCACAGCGCATGGATAAAATACAATAGAGAAATATATAGTGAAGTTCCATAACAGAAAATCATCATATAAGCACCATAGTAGTTTTATACAAACATATGAATCATTCATACATCAAAGCCTCACTACATAACACTCAAACAAATACAGCAGCGGAACACCCAGTACATATAATATGAAAGAATATGCAAAAGCCTCCTGCTCGTCTTCGTCATCATCAGCGTAGATCTCCATGAACAGCACCTGTCACCTGCTACCTAGTCTGCCCATCCCAAAATGGATGAACAGCCCAAGGTAATAAGAGGAGACATAAAACCTTGAGTCAGACAAAGTCTTAGTGAGCAGTAAATCAACTATCAAACATACCAAAAGAGCATATGGGATAAAAGGAATAGGAACCAAACCATCCTACTCCACCTCTTTCTACAGTGATAGCCCCCAAACACACTAAGGAGAAGCAAGCATAACATAGCAGACAATTAAGGTAAAGCAATAACCACTCGAGTCAAGGTCGATGTTTTCCAAATACAAACCCCCAAGGCCTAAACCAAGATCAGATAAGCACCCAGAAAACACCGCTCTTGAGGCCGAATGATGGTACAATCAAATATCCATGACTCTGGCTATCACTGTTAACCTTGCTTCGAAATCACCGTTAATTGAATGACCGACTCCTTCCTGAGCCATCTATCAAGGGCTAATGGTAACCCCGGTTCTAGACATAACTCCGCACGTCATCATGACCCGCGCCTAGGAATTTTCGCAACTACCCAGAGTACTCGACCACCTACCTGTAGTCTTTAGGGTGTCCAGACCACCTATCTGTAGTCTTTAGGGCAACCCTTGTACTCTTGCTTTGAGTCTGCTAGAACCTTCAACAACGATGAAATCCAAGCCTTCTAGTCATCCTCCTTGACGACTATTCTCAACCTAGCCCAAACTACCTCTTGAGCCATCCATTATCAATCAACTCGAACTACCCTTCAAGTCATCAACATGCTTGGAGTAATCCTTCTCGATTATACCAAGGTTACATCACATCATGCCTCGCCTCATCTTCATCATAGCAAAGACTCATCTTAACATCATGGTTTGCCTCATCTCATCATGGCAAAATTCCATCTCAACATCATCCAATCCATACATGTGAGCTTCAACATCCACTACATATGCCTTAAGCAACTTTCACCATTCAAGAGCCTCTTCCTTAGCTTTTGAATCGTCTTTGACCATACTTGTCCAAATCTATCAACTAGATAACTCATTCACAACAATCAAACAAGGCAAACATTAATCCAAACAAATAAGTAGTCAATCAAGATCTAAATAGGCATTTATAACTAAAATGGCAATTTCGTAAATAAATGAGAATAGGTCTATCATACATGAATCATGGGTTTTTAGCATAGATCTAACAAATATAAATCATGGGTTTTGTCTCTACAACTTGATGAATGAACTTGTATAAGTAAACATCTTTATAAGTAATGGATCTACACTTGGATCTAAAGAAATATAAAATCACTATCTACAACACTTCAACAAACCACCAATCCAATATACTCTTTTGGGTCCGCGTGAGAGATAACCACCACTCACCAAATCACCCAAACACTTCAAAAACTGACAACTTCAGATTTGGACAGCAAGGATTGAAGCTTGATTCGTCGAAATCCCGCTTGAAACGATGAAATCTAGCTTGGTTGGATGAAGATCTTCAACTTTGGCTCTTGGATCTTCGATCTTGGATGGATGTTAGAACTAGATTGAAGTGGAGAAAAGAAGATGAAGAAATGCTGTAGTCGAGCTCTCAAAATGGCAGCACTTCGTTGCTTCGAAATCCGGTGCCAAAAAGTGAGCCAAACCCCTCTATTTATAGGCTGAAATCCCCCATGAGTCGTCCGCCCCTATGAGTCGTCCACGACTCATGACTCACGACTCAAGCCACTACGACTCACGACTCAACGCAGCTCAAGGCAAATACGACACAACACACACATGGCACAGCATGCACACGACTCAAGCCCCTACCGACTTAACAACACACGACCTAAGATACTGCCGCATATCCTAAGTCTTAAGTCGTATGACGACTTAACTATGACACGACCTAAAAACACACACGAGCTAAACTATCCTGCCGACTCAACGACCCAACTAATACGGCCTAACGACTTAACACTACATAGGGCCACACGACCTAGTTCCCTGCCGACCTAACACTAAGTCGTCTGGACGACTCAACTACCAACCGACTCAACTACCAACGACCTAAGCCTTAACTCCTTAAGCCGCTAACCTATGAGTCGGCATCCCCTAAGCCGTTAGTTCCTTTAGGTTGGCCAATCACCTTAAGTCGTTCATTCCACTAAGTCGTTTAACTATCTTAAGTCGGCAACCCTTAACTTGTTAACTCCTATAACTCGGCCTAGCACTAACACGCTAACTCATCCCAGCCTTGAGTCGTAACTCGTTAACCCCCTATGATTCGGTCCAACCCTTAACCCGATAACTCGGTCAACACACTTAAGTCGCCAACGACCTAATGCTAACCCGCTAACGACTCATCAGATAACATGTTAACTCGTAATTCCCTAACTCGTGACTCGTAGGCTACCTTATGTCGTCCGCGAGTTACCCTCTATTCGAGTTAACTTCTCCATACGATCTAATCTCCACACGACTTAGGCTAAGGACAACTTAAACAACCCTAACGACCTAGAAATTCTACGATTTATCGACACGTAAATACGGGTCGTTACATTCTCTCCCCCTTAGGAATTTCGCCCCCGAAATTCCAAACAAACAACATCAAACAAAACTATTCTGCATGCCTACCATCCATAGCAATCAACAAACCATGCATCCAATTTCTAGCCTAGCATGCAGAATTCTAAAATTAGAACAAGTTACAAGTTCATGAGATGTCACGACACCTTAGGGCCATACCTCGAAGAGTTCAGGATGAGCTGCCTTCATCCTCTCTTCCTCCTCCCATGTACAGTCGTTAACATCATCACTCCATTGTATCTTGAGCAACGTAATCATCTTCCTCCTAAGCTGTTTCGTGTCGGTTTCAACAACACGAAGCGGCTTACGAGGTCTCGTAACCACTAGATCAACCTCCAAGTCTTCACAGCTATTAGCAGAAACCACTGTATTCGAGTCGTGCACATACTTCCATAGATAAGATACATGAAAAACATTGTGCACACCCGCCATCTTTTCCGGTAACTCCAATCTATAAGCGAGCTTTCCAATTCGCTCGATGATCGGGAATGGTCCAACAAATCTCGGGGTCAATTTTCCTTTCTTCCCGAATCTAATAACATTCTTCAGAGGAGAAATCTTCACGAAAACCATATCACCTACGTCCAATTCCAAATCCTTACGACGTTTATCTGCATAACTTTTATGACGATCCTGGGCTGCCTTCATTCGTTGTCGAATGATCTCTATACAATCTGAAGTCTGTCGAATCATCTCTGGCCCAAGTATCAGCTTTTCTCCAGTTTCCAACCAACATGTCGGAGAGTTACACGGTCTTCCATACAATGCTTCATACGGTGCCATACCAATACTTGACTGGTAGCTGTTATTATATGCAAATTCCACCAAATGAAGGTGATCTTCCCATGATCCTCCGAAATCCAAAACACATGCCCTCAGGAGATCTTCCAAAACCCGGTTGACTCTCTCAGTCTGACCATCTGTTTGAGGGTGATAAGCTGTACTCAAACACAACTCAGTTCCCAAAACCTCCTGGAAGCTCTTCCAAAATCCACTAGTGAACAAAGGATCTCGGTCGCTCACTATACTCTTCGGAACACCATGGAATCGAACTATCCACTTAACATAAAGCTCAGCCAACTTCGATGCAGTCCTAGTTGATCGAACAGGAATGAACCTTGCACTCTTAGTCAAACGATCTACAATGACCCAAATCCCTTCATTCCCTGTCCTGGTTCTAGGTAGACCATCGATAAAATCCATCGACACTTGCTCCCACTTCCATGTAGGAACCTCTAATGGCTGAAGTAATCCACTGGGCTTCTTCTGCTCAGCTTTCACCAACTGGCAGTTCATACACTTGGAAATAAAATTTCCAACATCCTTCTTCATACCTTCCCAATAATAGGTTCTCTTCATATCCCGATACATCTTATTTCCACCCGGATGAATCGTCAACTTCGAGTGATGACTTTCCCTAAGGACTTCATCTCTCAATCCATCCACATCGGGAACAACTACTCGTCCTTGCTTTCGAAGCCAACCCTCTCGATCGACTTCAAATCCTTTATCCTTTTCTGGATTCAATCCAGATTCCAAATCTCGGATAATCTTGACAAGCTTATCGTCTCGCTTTTGGCTCTCGCTAATTCTCTCCACAAAAGTATGCCTTTTTGATAAGTTTGCCAACATCTCAGGTTCCAATTCACATCTAGGCCTGAAGTCAAATTCAGCCAAATACTCTAGACTCTTCCATTCCGAAAACATGGCTCCCAATCCTGCATGTCTTCGACTTAACGCATCTGCCACTGCGTTGCCTTTTCCCGGAGTATAGGCTATACCAAAATCATACGATGCTAAAAACTCTAGCCATCGTTGCTGCCGAAGATTCAAATCCTTTTGGGAGAAAAGATACTTCAACGACTTATGATCTGTAAACAATTCGAATCGAACTCCCAATAGGTAATGTCTCCACATCTTCAAAGCAAAAACAATCGCCGCTAACTCCAAATCATGAGTCGGGTAATTCCTTTCATGCGGCTTCAGTTGTCGCCTAGTATACGCAACAACTTTATCCTTCTGCATTAGCACTGCTCCAAGTCCAGTACCACATGCATCGGTGTAAACCACCATCTCATCATTCCCACTTGGAATAGTCAAAACAGGAGCACTTGTTAGTCGCTCTTTCAGGATTCCAAAAGCTTGTTCACACTTAGCATCCCAACTGAATACCTGATTCTTTTTCGTCAACCCTGTCAATGGTGCAGCTATCTTGGAAAAGTCTTTGATAAACCGACGATAATATCCTGCTAATCCAAGAAAACTTCTCACATCAGATGCATTCTTAGGTCTAATCCAATCCTGGATCGCTGCCACCTTAGCAGGATCAACCGCTATTCCATTTCCAGAAATAACATGGCCTAAGAACCTCACTTCACTCTTCCAGAAGTGACACTTCGAAAACTTAGCCTTCAACTGATGTTTCCGCAAGATTTCCAAAACAATACTCAAGTGAGTCTTGTGCTCTTCCTCAGTTCTGGAATAAATCAGAATATCATCCACGAACACAAGTACGAATTTGTTCAACTGATCTCTGAACACTCTATTCATAAGATCCACAAAATATGCTGGTGCATTGGTCAATCCAAACGGCATTACCAGCCACTCATAAAACCCGGATGGTGTCCTGAAAGCAGTCTTCGGCACACTATCCTTAGCCACCCTCAACTGGTGAAATCCCGTTGCCAAATCCATCTGAGAAAACACCCTAGCTTCGTGAATCTGATCAAACAAGTCATCTATTCTCGGCAATGGATACTTGTTCTTCCTAGTCACTTTATTCAGCTCACGATAATCCACACACAACCTCAACGATCCATCCGCTTTGGTTGCGAACACAACTAGTGCACCCCATTCGGACACACTACGCCGAATGAATCCTTTTCGAAAAAGGTCATCAACTTGCACCTTCAACTCTTGCTGCTCCCTAGACGCCATCCGCCTAAGAGGCATCACAACAGGTCTGGCTCCCTCAACTAGATCGATACGAAACTCGATCTCCCTATGCGGCGGTAACCCTTTGACTTCGTCAAAGACATCTTCAAATCCATTCACAATAGGCACCGATGACAGTCCATCCCGTGGAACAACCAGCGAATACATGAAGCTCATGAAGACGCCTTCCTCATGCTTACATCGTATCACAACCTTTCGCCCTTCCACATTCCCGACTGTCACCTCCAGCCTCTCACAATCAATCCTTGTCGCATACTTCCTAAGCCAGTCCATACCCAAAATAATTCCGAACCCCGCAAAGTTCAGAACAAAGCAATCACAAGCAAAAGAGCAATCATGACTCGACACAACTAGACCACGGCATATCATACACAAACATGACGAACCCCCAACTGGATTAGTCACAACCAATGGCCTATCAACAATATCCGGTTTCAAACCTAACCGGCCTACAAGATCATCACAAACAAAAGAATGCGACGCTCCAGTATCAAACAACACTCTAACTGGAACACCACAAATGGAAAGAGTACCTTGAACCACCACACTCTTCCCCTTCTCTTCAGCAGTAGGAGCTTTTGAAGACGACGGCACAGCTCCCATAGCATAAGCTTGCACAATCTGCCTGTCCTTCCTCGGCTCTGGACAATTCTTCTTGATATGTCCCAGCTTATCACAGTTATAACACTTTCCCGGCACCTTGGGATTCTTGCAATCTCTGAAGAGATGACCCTTCTGCTGACAGTTGTAGCAGGTCACTTCACCCTTCGGCTTCTTCTGGCCATCCTTACCCTTCTGTTGCTGCTGCTTCCTCTTCTTGTTTCCACCCTGCTGTGGCCTAGACCCTTCCTTGGTTACAGCAACAACAGATCATTCCTTAGGAAACAAACTCTCATGCCTGAGAGCTTTCTCCACAAGCTTCTCAAACGGATCGTCCAAATGATCCACCAACTGTCTCCCAAGATAAGTGTCCAAGCCTGTCACAAACTTCTCATTCTTCTGATAGGGAGAATCAATATACGATCTGACATACTTGGACAAAGCCTCAAACTCAGAAACATACTCAAGGACCGATCTCCCACCTTGCTTGAGCTCTACAAACTTCTTGAACAAAACAGATTTCTGAGCTGTAGAGATGAACTTAGCTTCAAATCTAGCTTGGAATTGCTCCCAAGTAATCTCCTCCTCCGGAGTATCAATGGTGATAGAATTCCACCAATCCGAAGCTCTCCCTTGAAGTTGCCTTGATGCGAGCTTCCTCTTAGTTGCATCCTCAATTCCCAAGTCACCAAAAATCCTTTGACAAGCATCAATCCATCTCTGCACCTCAATGGTCGATTCCGTTCCCAAGAAAACCTTTCCTCCAAGAGAAGTATAGTCCTTGCAAAGCTTAGCAAAATCCACTGGTCTTGGAGCTTGAACTTGAACTCCCACATCCACCGATGATCCTGAAGCTGGTATTCTCCTCATGATCGAAGTCATCATGGCCTCAAACATAGGAGTATAATCAATAGCTTCCCTAGCAGCACGGCTTTCCCTCGCAGTTTGTCTCTCACTTCGACTCATCCTTAATATCTGTAAAAAGAATGATTAGAACATCTTAAGAAACAACTGCATAAGGAGTTCAAATCCTTCTAAGCTACTATATTATATATAGTAATCATCCATCAAAATACAATTACGTCTCTCATACGTAGTTACGTCAGCGAGCGTTGGCTAAAATCGATTAACCAAAGTTTTGATACCAAATGTGACGACCGCCCATGACTCTCGCACGGGAACAAGGGAATGGTGCGCTGAAAGTGTGCCAGGCAGCCATGGGTGACCGTCAAGGGTAGAATAAAACAGCAAACTCTATCGTATAACTCACAGCGCATGGATAAAATACAATAGAGAAATATATAGTGAAGTTCCATAATAGAAAATCATCATATAAGCACCATAGTAGTTTTATACAAACATATGAATCATTCATACATCAAAGCCTCACTACATAACACTCAAACAAATACAGCAGCGGAACACCCAGTACATATAATATGAAAGAATATGCAAAAGCCTCCTGCTCGTCTTCGTCATCATCAGCGTAGATCTCCATGAACAGCACCTGTCACCTGCTACCTAGTCTGCCCATCCCAACATGGATGAACAGCCCAAGGTAATAAGAGGAGACATAAAACCTTGAGTCAGACAAAGTCTTAGTGAGTAGTAAATCAACTATCAAACATACCAAAAGAGCATATGGGATAAAAGGAATAGGAACCAAACCATCCTACTCCACCTCTTTCTACAGTGATAGCCCCCAAACACACTAAGGAGAAGCAAGCATAACATAGCAGACAATTAAGGTAAAGCAATAACCACTCGAGTCAAGGTCGTTGTTTTCCAAATACAAACCCCCAAGGCCTAAACCAAGATCAGATAAGCACCCAGAAAACACCGCTCTTGAGGCCGAATGATGGTACAATCAAATATCCATGACTCTGGCTATCACTGTTAACCTTGCTTCGAAATCACCGTTAATTGAATGACCGACTCCTTCCTGAGCCATCTATCACGGGCTAATGGTAACCCCGGTTCTAGACATAACTCCGCACGTCATCATGACCCGTGCCTAGGAATTTTCGCAACTACCCAGAGTACTCGACCACCTACCTGTAGTCTTTAGGGTGTCCAGACCACCTACCTGTAGTCTTTAGGGCAACCCTTGTACTCTTGCTTTGAGTCTGCTAGAACCTTCAACAACGATGAAATCCAAGCCTTCTAGTCATCCTCCTTGACGACTATTCTCAACCTAGCCCAAACTACCTCTTGAGCCATCCATTATCAATCAACTCGAACTACCCTTCAAGTTATCAACATGCTTGGAGTAATCCTTCTCGATTATACCAAGGTTACATCACATCATGCCTCGCCTCATCTTCATCATAGCAAAGACTCATCTTAACATCATGGTTTGCCTCATCGCATCATGGCGAAATTCCATCTCAACATCATCCAATCCATACATGTGAGCTTCAACATCCACTACATATGCCTTAAGCAACTTTCACCATTCAAGAGCCTCTTCCGTAGCTTTTGAATCATCTTTGACCATACTTGTCCAAATCTATCAACTAGATAACTCATTCACAACAATCAAACAAGGCAAACATTAATCCAAACAAATAAGTAGTCAATCAAGATCTAAATAGGCATTTATAACTAAAATGGCAATTTCGTAAATAAATGAGAATAGGTCTATCATACATGAATCATGGGTTATTAGCATAGATCTAACAAATATAAATCATGGGTTTTGTCTCTACAACTTGATGAATGAACTTGTATAAGTAAACATCTTCATAAGTAATGGATCTACACTTGGATCTAAAGAAATATAAAATCACTATCTACAACACTTCAACAAACCACCAATCCAATATACTCCTTTGGGTCCGCGTGAGAGATAACCACCACTCACCAAATCACCCAAACACTTCAAAAACTAGCAACTTCAGATCTGGACAGCAAGGATTCAAGCTTGATTCGTCGAAATCCCGCTTGAAACGATGAAATCTAGCTTGGTTGGATGAAGATCTTCAACTTTGGCTCTTGGATCTTCGATCTTGGATGGATGTTAGAACTAGATTGAAGTGGAGAAAAGAAGATGAAGAAATGCTGTAGTCGAGCTCTCAAAATGGCAGCACTTCGTTGCTTCGAAATCCGGTGCCAAAAAGTGAGCCAAACCCCTCTATTTATAGGCTGAAATCCCCTATGAGTCGTCCGCCCCTATGAGTCGTCCACGACTCATGACTCACGACTCAAGCCACTACGACTCACGACTCAACGCAGCTCAAGGCAAATACGACACAACACACACACATGGCACAGCATGCACACGACTCAAGCCCCTACCGACTTAACAACACACGACCTAAGATACTGCCGCATATCCTAAGTCTTAAGTCGTATGACGACTTAACTATGACACGACCTAAAAACACACACGAGCTAAACTATCCTGCCGACTCAACGACCCAACTAATACGGCCTAACGACTTAACACTACACAGGGCCACACGACCTAGTTCCCTGCCGACCTAACACTAAGTCGTCTGGACGACTCAACTACCAACCGACTCAACTACCAACGACCTAAGCCTTAACTCCTTAAGCCACTAACCTATGAGTCGGCATCCCCTAAGCCGTTAGTTCCTTTAGGTCGGCCAATCACCTTAAGTCGTTCATTCCACTAAGTCGTTTAACTATCTTAAGTCGGCAACCCTTAACCTGTTAACTCCTATAACTCGGCCTAGCACTAACACGCTAACTCATCCCAGCCTTGAGTCGTAACTCGTTAACCCCCTATGATTCGGTCCAACCCTTAACCCGATAACTCGGTCAACACACTTAAGTCGCCAATGACCTAATGCTAACCCGCTAACGACTCATCAGATAACATGTTAACTCGTAATTCCCTAACTCGTGACTCGTAGGCTACCTTATGTCGTCCGCGAGTTACCCTCTATTCGAGTTAACTTCTCCATACGATCTAATCTCCACACGACTTAGGCTAAGGACAACTTAAACAACCCTAACGACCTAGAAATTCTACGATTTATCAACACGTAAAATACGGGTCGTTACAGTTTCTATAATCGCTTTTGTGATTTGTCACTTTAAATTATAAAGGTTTCAAAACTAGTAGTAAATATCAAAACTCTTTCAATAAAAGGATTTCAACTCTATTTTTAATAACAAAGCTTTTTTCTTAACCCGTTTTCCAATCTACTAGTATATACAAATCTTTACCTCACTCGGATGAGAAATATAATTAAACGGCTTAGTAAAACAAGTGGTATGAAATGCTTGCGTTTCCTTCGTCGGTTAATTCTTGGACTTGTTCGATTGAACCTCTTGTGACAATTTTCTAGTGAAGATTTACAGTTTGTTCGTAAATATTTAAGTTAAGAAAGTGGTTATGGGACATGAAGCTAAACTTTTATATTTACTAGCTTAGTGTAATTGACACTTCTCGTTGATCATGACGATCATTCTTATGATTTAGACTAGCAATTGTGCGATGTCTCTTGTTTGCTTGGTTAGACTAGACACCACTTGTGTGATTCCACTCACACATACCTTTTTGGTTGCTTGGTTAGTCTAGACACCACTTGTGTGATTCCACTCACACATATCTTTTTGTTTGCGAGGTTAGACTAGACACCACTTGTGTGATTCGACTCACACATACCTTTTTGCCTTCTTGGTTAGTCTAGACCTCAATCTGTGTGATTTCGACTCACACATATGGGGTAGCTCCCCATGGTCTTCGGACCGTCATGTGATAGGCCTCTTTCCCTTTTTATGATTTCTGGATTTCTCGTGTTGATTTCTGGAATTTATGTCATTGACTTGTTATGAGTACAAGTTTAGGGTATGATGCCCTCTTTGGATCTTTGAGAAGATTCTTGTGATATTGATTACCTCTTATTGATTGATCTTTTGTTGATCATCATTTGCATACTTATAGTAGTATGTCAGTATGGATATTTTATGTTCATGCCATATCTTTTATTTTATATCATGTCATCTGATATTTATAGCTAGACTGATCCGTTTATTATTTTCTTAATTAATACTCGGGTCAGACCGAGATGTTACAGGTGCTTCTACTTGACTTCTGCCCAGGATTTGCTACTCTGACTTTTGGCTAACTATTTAGATTAGTAGTTTTTGCTGTATACACATGAGATATAGACTCATAGTTATATTCTTTTGTATAGCACGTGTTGCTATTCTTTTGTATTATTGTGGATCTTTTTGACCACTACTCTGATGTACACTTTCATGTGTTAGTTATATATTCATATCTTCTTCCGCCCTTGTGATATGGATGTCTGTGACTGATTTGTGTTATGCTTATTTCTATGTTTGTTTCCGAAGATTATTTATAGCCACCGTGTGATAAGCAATTACATGGATGGTCGCTCCTCAACAGCCTTATTCTCCGTGCTAGTTGACAGCACTACACCATAGTGTTCTTGGCTAGCGTGGGTATAGAGGTGGGGCGCCACAGCTGTAGTCCAAATTAGAATTATTAGGGGCTAACTTATTAAAGCCTACCCATTTAGTAGTATATCTAGAGAGAGCGTATAAGATTGGGATTGAATAATCAAGTACTTTGCCATACTTGGCTATTGGTCTGGCACGAAAGATGATGTAAGCCGAAAGGTTTTCCATAATATAAAGGCCCAAATTGTTTTGGACCTTCGGCTAATTTTCAAAATTTATTTTGAAATTTTAAAACATATTTTGAATTTACAAGTTAAATCTAAAATATAAAATAATTTTATAAAAGTTATAAAATGTATTTCAAATTGTTCTAAAAATAAATTAATATTTTTAAAAAATTATTTTATAATTAAACTAGTTAGTTTAAATAAAAAAATAATTAGTTAAAATTTAATTAATTAAAATAAACATATATATATATATGTGTGTGTGTGTGTGTGTCTTAAAATGAACGTATATAAAATATTAATTTTTTTAATTTTTAAGAAATAATTTTATTAAAGTATTTAATTAAATGATTATTTATTTAGTAAATATATAGTAATTAAAAGTTAATTAATAAATCAATATATGTATATAATGATGTCCGTAAATAAAACTCTAAATCTTATAGTTAACAATCATCTCAAATTGTTTAAGATGAATAAAATAATTTTTGAACTTTAAACTAATTTATTTAAGAAGTCAATTAAATTAATAGATTAAAAATAATTAAATATAATGTGATAAATAAAATACATAAGCATATTATATAAGTTAGTCAAGTTATAAAAGATTATAAATGAACTTAAGTAATATAATATGAATGTATAATCTTAAGTGGAGCTGTAAGAAACCTAACTTAGATTTAAGGTCAAGTACATGCGTATTATACGTATACCATGATTTCAGATGTGTCCAAGACTTGAATCATGAGGGAATTTCATAAGAAATACAAGTTCTATAAATCAATATCACTCAATTATTAAAGTGACTAAGGATCGTGTAATATGGATATTAACTAAACTATTCACTTATGCGGAATATAACTATAAAAGAAAATTAATAAAGTAAACGACACCAGAGATTTTTATACTAGTTCAAAATTCCCATCTATGTCTAGTCTCGAAATCCTTCTGGTATTCAACTATCAATCCTCACTTAACCTGAAGGAATAGGTATTACACCGTCTGAGCAACCAAAGAGGACTTCAACTGCCTAAGCGACAGAATAGGACTTCAACCGCCTGAGCAACCGAACAGGACTTCCAATACAAATAGTAAAATTATTTATGACTGAATATGCTCTTGAATAGCACTAATAAGTTAATAATGTACATCCTTTATATAATCTTCTCCTTTGTGGTATATCTTGTAATTCCTGAAGATAGGAAGTTTTGTAGATCACTAATGAAGTTTGCTTAAATAAACAAGTGATTAGAACGAAGTATTGAATGTTTAGACCAGATAATTCAGAATATAAGAAAGAGAATTATAATGAATATTGGTGATTAAAACAATGGATTTTATGACTATATATAGTGATTAAGAGTTGCAATCGTTCGTGAAAAGTAGCCATAAAAGAATATGGAAGCAACTCTTGAATCAAGAGTTGTTTCTGTTCACTGAAATGATGTGTCTTTTCAAAATATAGCCCTTATGAAAATTCGGCTGTCTTAATAGCACGAATTAGCCATCTGAATTGATTAAAATTTGATCCAGCAAGAAAATAGAGAAAAAAAACGACACAATTCAGCCGGCTGAACATGCAAGGTTGGCCATCTGAATATTTAAAGTAAACTATGCGCATGCACAGAATTCAGTCGGCTGATCAAAGCCGTTCAACCGGATGAATTATGAGTTTTCTATCAGCAATAAATTCACTATTAGACTCAGACCTTAGACTAAATATATTGCTTGAAGCCTCAATCCAGAATCTGGACTGATAGTTGTTAGATTATTTCATGAGTAAAAACAATATCTTCTCCTACAAGTATGGTTAGTTCATATAATATTTACTTATACAGTTATCACAATCAAAACATCAAAATTCATGGTTCTAACATTCTCCCCCTTTCTGATGTTGACAACTATGTAAGTATGTAAATATATAGAGAAATTTACCCCCTTCCCCGACTGAATATTCCCCTTATCAATCATATTCTCCCTCTTTGTTATCGACAAAAAGGAAAAAATAATTGATAGGAGAAATATAAGCAATTTACATAGATATATAAGCATATAGATAAGAGAAGCAAATAAACAAAAACATCATAGATATAGACATGTAAACATATATGCATTATAAAAGTATGCCATACCTTAAATCACATAAACATCAAGGACATAGACATATAAAACATATAACCATTATAAAAGTATGTCATACCTTAAATCACATAAACATCATAAACATCAAACACGAATAAGCATATAGATATGTCATAGATAAAAATAATAGAAATAATAGCACTTCAAAATGTCATGAGTTAAATATCATAGCAAAAATTAAATAATCTTAAAATTCTCCACCACCTTCCTCTTTATCTCCTTCTTCTTCCAGTGTCATCCAAGAGAAAGGTGCCGGATTTTCAAGAACACCGGTCGAAGAGGATCCGAAACAAGAGACCTTTTCCCAAATTCTATTTAAAAATCCATTTATCGATTTTATCTTTTTGTTAGTTTTAGAAACGTTCTTTTCCACATTAGCTAAACGTCGACTAAGTTTGCTTTGATTCAGCGATAATCTCATAAGAGCCTGCTTTGGAAGCATGCCAACATGAAGTTCTTGAATTTCATCGTCCTCTTCTTCTTATTAAGGAACTTGAGAAGAGGAAGAAGCAATATTCATGTCTCTCGGTTGTGGGATACATTGATTATGGTTAGCGAGCCATTCTTGAAATCTAATGATTTGTTGGTTTTCAAGATGCTTAGGAAGACCATTAGACTTAGAGTCTTGGAGTTAAGCTCTCCTATGGTGATAAAATAGGAATTGGGTAACGGAATGCCAAAATTTTGTGGAATTATCATAATGTAAGCTCCATAGTGAATCATCTTGTAGCTTCTTTCATGATTGACGGTAGGAAATTCATCCAATATTATTTTTTTCCCAATTAACTCGTTGGTATGAGTAAATAGCATATAAGGCTTGAAAACACCTTTTGTAGACCTTTCGTAACTTTCCATCCGGGGTTGTAAAGATCGAATAAGTGCACGATGGATGAGTCTTGCCTTCGAATGTCAGGCACTAGATTTCAAAATGGTTAAATCGTTTGATAAGAAGAGATGTGATACTTCATCACGATTGTACATATCAACATTAACACCACCAATATCTAACCGTTCAGATGGAAATCTTAAATATGGCTTAATCGTTGGAAAGGTAAATAAATCTTTACTCCACAAACCAATGTCCACATGCAATCATCTTTGTTTCAGGGATCTTGATGGTCGAGATTCCTATTGGCAAAGAAAAGCTTAATTAAATGAGGGTAGGTCTTAATAATATTTGAATCATACCTAATAAGCGATTCGAACCATGATATTCTGCTATTTCTCTAATCGCATAGCCATTGAAGTCGGGAAATTTCATGAATGCTCCTTCAAATAGCTTTGAATTTTTCATGTTATTGAATCTATGAACAGCAGTTTCATTGTGTAACCAAGCTCGAGTTTGTCTCTCGAAAGGTCTGGTTGTTGATTTTCGTGCTCTTTTTGATTTTGGAGCCATTTGGCTTATGAAATTGGAAGAAAAAATTGAATTTTTGATGAAGCTAGCTTTTTTTGGGTTTATTTTGAATAGAGAATGGTTAGGTAAGTTGAGAGTGAAGGGGTAGATGGGAATATGAAGTAGGTTTGATTGGGTTTTTGCATAGAAATTCATGCAGGGCAATATATAAAACATACACCGGATAGACAAATTGACTGAAAAGAAGGAGGCAGTCGGCTGAAGCTGTTAGAAATGCAACCCGCAAGTATATAGTTCAAATTTGGTACAGTTTAGCCGGCAGAATGGGGGTACTCAGTCGACTGAATTCTGAATGTTTTTTAAATGGATATGAATTTTCAGTCGGCTGAACTTCTATGCTCAGTCGGTTGAAACTGTTGTTTTTCTGAGGTACAACTTATTTGTAGTTTATTCTAAATTGTTTAATCTAAAAGGTTATATTTATTTATAGATCAAGCTTTATTCTCATGTTAAAATAAATATATATTTTTTCAATAAACATGTTACATATCCATATTACAATATTAAATTTATGAACACAAACTTTATAAAAAAAGATTTTGTTGAATATGCAAGTATATGATTTTTGTTTGATGATAATAAACATATATATATATATATATTCATTTAAATGTATTTTTTAATGTACTATTTTATTTTTCACATAATTAAATAAATATTTGCTGAATAAAATAAATAACACAAAATTTAAATTCAAACAGATATTTTATTTAAACAAATATTTATTACAATTTTGTATAGTACAAATTCAAGCTCTCACTATATATACACGATTTCAATTATAATACAATTTTGATTACAACACAATTTATCATTTACATAAGCACCTCACTACATATCACTCATTCACTCTTATTTATCTTCAACTATATTCCAGATTGAATCAAGCATCTGAGCAATCTGCAAAATGAACATTAACGCAGTAAAATTGAAAAGAAAATATTTTGCAGTGTAAAATAAAATGTGATTTTGAAAATATTATTTGCCTCGGTTATTTGGGTTGTTCGTCATTATTTAAATTGAATTCGTCACACACGAACAGCTTGTGACATGCACAGTGTATCACTGTATATGCCACAAGGCCGTGCACACCGATATACACTCGATAAAATTACAAGGACAAGTGAGCACAAGGTCAAGCCCAAATCAAAAGACGGGTTCAACTCAAGTGCAATAAAAATAAAGTCATGATATTATCACAAGGTCAAACCCGAGCTTTAAGCTGGATTCAACATAGGTGCAAGTTCAAGAAAGTGGTCAACACTAAAATTACAAAGAGCAACCAGTGATCAATGAAGACTCGATTGCAATGACCACAACATAACTACACTTGAACTAACAGACTCAAAAGAAAAATTCAATGACACTGCAGCTCTGGTTCAAATAAATCGAAAGCAACAACTCAGTCAAGCTCCACACAAATACAAGAGACCACATGCAACACGACAATTGACTGACACAAGTGACTCAAACCAGGACCAGTGAGCAGTGCCCACAGACCAGTAATCAAGTACAGATTCAAGTTATCAAATGAAAACTCAAGTAAAGCAAAAGTCAGCGATGTACACATGAACTACATAACTTGAGCTAGCATATCATAAAAATATCCAGATGGTACACAAGTAGTGCACATGTATACCAGACTAGGCAGCAAAACAAGCAGCTTCCACATGTGACTACAATACAATGCAAACAAGTAACATATCGATGCCCAGAGACCAGACTCAAAGTAACTCCGCTAGCTAAATGAACCAGCTCACAAATCAGACTGAAGTACACAAATGCATCAGTGAATGGTATTGCCAAGATCTGGTCGAGTATGCTACAATATGAACACACACACACACACACATATATATATATATGTAGTGCATTGAAACTAAATAGTGAAACCAAACAGCAAGGATATGTATGCAATGCAAATGGACTCATGTGGAACAAGTGAAGACAACAAGTTTACATGACAGTAAAGTATGAATGCCACGGCGTCAGAGGCGACTTCAAGATGACATAAGACAAATGCAGACAATAGGGTTTAGTTCAATATGGTTGCAGTGAAGACTACAAGTGTAAAGAAGATGTCCAGACACAACATAGCTGTATGGAAGCAAGACTACATGAACCAGACTCGAGCACACATGAAGTTCAAGGTGAACTAGACCGATACAACACTACAGATTATCAACAGGCTCGAGGCTATCAAATACACGGTGCAAAAGATGAATGCATATTCATAACACACATACACAGGTAGTGCATACATGAACAAACCCAGACTGGTAAGAGAAAGAGACAAGTATACAAGTCATATACAAAGGCACACTGGAATTTATATAGTGCATATCAAAGTACAGAAAGCTGCATGAATGAGTGGAAACTGCAGTAACTCGAAGCAACGACCCGATTCAAACCAAAGTCAATGTCAGAGTTCTGATGCCAGAAATTCACAGCCGTGGTGGCCAAGGTGATAGATCACAGCAGAATATAAAAATTGACTAAAGTCATGGAACAGCAGGATACAAGTTTGAACAAAAAAAATTAAGAAACCAAAGTCAATACTCAAAGCAAATGCATAGTCAAAGTAAATTATGATCTAAAAATATTTTCACTAAATCACTTTTCCAGATTTCAAACCAAAGTCTGCACCGTGATGACCAAGGCAACAAGAACGAATCAAATCAAGTCAAAACCGTAAGTCAATCAAGGAAGTTGAACAAGTCAGAAACCAACAGTAGCAAGTTAAGAAAACGAGCCGTTGCGGACTCAAAATCAATCAAAGTCGTGATTACCAAGAAATCAAAATATATACGAATTGGAACAAGTCATAAATCATCATCAACATCCAAGCGACATCGAACGGCAAGCCAAAAATTATCAGACGAATTCAATGAGTATATATGAACGAAAATATAGGGGTTCAAACCCTACATAAATGATTAACATCATCGGCAGTTAATCATCGAGTCAAGCATATCTACCAGAAAAGCAAAGGAAAATAACATACCAATACAAGTCGAACTCGATCGAAAAGCAGGCTGCTTCGAATCAAAGTGACAATTTGATTGACAAAGCAAACCGTATATAATTCATTCTTCAATCAACTACATAAGTCGGCGACTTCAACAAATTCCAAAGCCCTAATTTTTCGAGCAAAGGAAAAGAGGAACGAAAAGAGCAACTGTAACGACCCGCAAATCCGTACCCCTTGAGTCAACACTATTCTACAATAATCAACTCAAGATGTACAGAAATACGAAACATTTGGGTTAAAGAAGAAGAGATAGAAGAAGAAAATAGAAAACAACAACAGAATCTTACCATCGCAGCGGAATAAAATATAATATATAATAACAGATCTTTTCACAAAAGAAACTATATCTGTTTTATACATACATCATCAGAGTACATCAATCACAAAACACACAATTGGCAGTAATCACAACCTGCTCTCATACAACTGAGTACACAACTAAACAACACAGCGGAATATATATAAACAAGTACCGGAGTACGTATCGTCATCCAGCTCGTCTCCTGAGCTCCACAGCATCATATCCTGTATCCTATAATACTCGGTCTAACCCGAGCATTATAGTTAAATAACACCCGAGTCAGTCTCAAATACCAGCGTGAGAAATCATACTCAATTGATTGCTGAAGTTTAAAAAATCCTTTGAAAACAAAAGCATCTCGTAAGACCATGCCACAAATAAACACGTCGGGTTTTTACCTTATGATAGCTAAAACATTTTTTATAGAAATCCTTTGATATTATAATAGGGTCTATATACAAATACTTATAAAATAGCCGAAATTGTTACATGATTAAATTCCAACTACTAGCCACAGAGTGGATAATACAAACAAAACTCGTACAAGGCTCGTAGGGAGATTGGATTTCCAACTAATGACTAGGCACTGGGTACCACCTGTCATCCATACAAGTCCGTCTCGGGTTCGAACGGAACCGAAGGCACTATTCCTACTACATCCATTTCGGAAATATCCTCAGGATTAGTAGCGACTAGCCCTTGCACTTCACTGCTCCATCTTCGAATCCACACTCGTTTCCCAAGAAACATACAAACCGGATCGAAGTGGTTTTCGAGAAATAAATCTCGATCCCGGTCTCTTCGTAACGATCAACGTATTTGTCCAATATTGATAGTCGGTGATTTAACTATCAATTATCCATCACACAATAAATAATTTCCCAAATTATTTATTTATCTTAAAATATCTTCACAAGATATATTATCACTTTTCAAACCCCTTTGAAAAAAATGTTTTCAAACTATCATCCTTTCTCAGAATAAATTCCAAGTATTTTCTATTCCCACTGAATTAACCAAGCACAAAACTTTAGATTTTTAAAATAATTCAAAAACACTTTACTTTGAAATATACTTTAAAACATTAAAGTTAAAACTACTTCAATAATTTACTAAAAATACATACTATATGAATATTTCAAAATAAGGTTACTTAATAAAATATAAAACTAGGTTTTCACTTTCAAAACAAAATACTAAGTCACTTTTTTTATAAATAATTACTACGATAATAGATTTGAAAAATATTTACTTTAGAATTATGATATTTAGAAATAATAAATTCCTAAAATATGCTTTTTAAAACGAAATTAAAACTTTTTATCTTATATTTAAAAATTTACTTTGAACGTACTTGGCTATCTAGAGAAATATACTTGTCTTCACATTCTTCTTTAAATTTCCAATTTCAAACTCTTGAATCAATTTCCAAATTGATTTCCAATTTACTCCCTTTTATTCCAAAATCCATTAATTTTCAGATTTTATTTCTTAATTATGATTTAAAATACTTTTAACTGAGAATATCAATTTTTGATTTCTCAAATTACTTCTTAATCCTTTTAAATAAATTTAAACTTTGAATTTTAAAATAATTCTTTATTCCTTTAAAATAATATCACTTCATTTTACAATTCATTAATTTTCTGTTTATTCAAAATCTTTTCATACTCGAAGTTATTTATTAGTATTTTAATATCACTTCCATTTCTTTCAATTCATTCTTAATTTATTCAAATTTTCTAAGATTATTTCGCTTATAAATTCACTTCTTATTTTCTTTCAAAAATCCAATTTATATATTTTTGGTTGCTTTTTATACCCAAATATATTCCATCAACCCATAGCATTCAATATTCCAATATAATTCATCATAGAATATCAAATAATCACAACAGAGAACATTAAATAATTTAAATAAATGTTGAGGGGTCCAGTTGGATCCCTCCAACCTGTTTTACCTGCATCCACAGACGTTAGCACAACATAAATACCAATTCCACTTCGAGGTGGAATATCGCAGTATATGGGATTAAATATAATGTTATCCGCTATTATGCGGCGCATAGGGTCTCATCCGGTATAAAAGTGCAGGAAATCAATCATTCCAAGATGAAATATATAGAATAATATAGCACATCAAACAATTCAACCATTCAAACAATTTATTTAAATTTAATCATTTAAATTAAAATTAAAATTCAGCTGAGTGAGATTAACTCACCTTTTATTGTTGTTTGCAATCCAATCCAAACCAGCTTGTTTCGTCACAATTCTTCACAATTTACCTTATATAAACATTTTATATGATTTATTAACATTTGCACCAATCTAAAAATAAATTACCATTTAATAAATTTAATTAACTAATTTTAGATGACAATTTAACTAACCTGGTTTACATTTTTTTTCTTTTCTTTCCAGCTTATAATTTTATAATAGGGTATACATAAATATCCTAATTTCTCAAATAAATATATTAATTAACAATAGAGTGAACTGATTATTATACATATATTATAAAGCTTACCTTACTATAAATTATCCTTATTATAATTACATTATTTTTATATAACTAAACATTTTCTTCTTTTCTTTCTTTTTTTTTCTTTTTTTCCTTTTCTGAAAAACAAAATACTGAGTTACATATACCTATATGCTGATAATAGATAAATGGGCAAATTAAATTCAAAGAGTTCAAACTTACTTAACTGAAATAAAATCTAGTTACCTTATTGATCAGACCCGAGCACACCACCCTATACCTTGGCTTCGAACACAATGAGAAGCCGCCGCAAACCCTTTCCAAATCGAATCCTCTTTCCACCATCCCTGCTGCTACCCACGCGAATTCCATCCCCTTCGCACGCGAGTCACACACGCCTCCTAACCCTAGATGAATGCACAAACTCGTGCAGCTTCCTCCTCCTCGTGCAAACGCGATTCAATCGCGACCCATCGTCCCCAAAAATCACGATGCTTCCAACCCTAGCCCACTGCTTAGATGCGATGCTCCTCCACATCCCCAAATCACCAGTCGATACTACCGTGCTCCCTCCTTGACAAATCGAAGTCGACATCGCCCTTAGCCCCTCTTCACGACCTCGCGAGTGCGCGGTCCCTTCGAATCGATTTTGAAACAAGGCCAAAAGTATTGGAGCTCGAATGGCAAGAATAAGGAAGTACAGGCGAAACGAATACGCAACCATGATTTATTGAGTTTTCGTTTCCCTTTTTTTTGGTTTATACTGATCTGAAGATGAAGGCTTCGGGCCTTTTTTTATAACCGAACGCGTGGATTCTCGAAGAAGGCTCAACTTTAAAATGAAAGCATTAGCTTCTGAGGGAAGACAGAGTACGTGATGTGAACGAACGTCGGCTGATGAAGGTTGCTTACATGAGAATATACATATAAATTTTAATTGAATTTTCGATGTAAATTTTCAACGCGTTTATATATCGTACGCTCACACAACAACTCCAAACGCTACGAAATTTGAAATACAATAACAATACACTATTACGGATCCAATGGAACTAGTTTCGTCGAATTCCGAGACTATGTCTCGGAATGCTATTTTTAAATTCAATTTAAATGATATATTTTCAAAACTGAACAAATCACTGTTAGATTCAATTTTAACACTTCTATTATCTTCAGTGTTATCAATATAAATCTTACAAGCCTTCAAATTTTTTTTAACAGGCTTAAAACTGAAGATTCAACATTTTACCCAACTTCAACTTATTAAATTCAATAATTTAATTATCAAATAAATTGTGATATTCGTAATTCAAGTTAAAATTACTCTATTGAATATTTAAAATCAATTAAATATTCCGATTTTAAATGCTCGAAAATTCCGGGTCGTCACATTCCTCCCCCTTAAAAGAATTTCGTCCTCGAATTACTAGTTAGGAAGAATGGTCCAATACCCGTTTACTTTTTCCCCGAAACCAAATAGTTTTATCAACGTGCCATAACATGTCTTTTATTAAAGACTCACTATTACTTCAACCAACTTCCCAAAACCTTCTATAGTTCCCGAATACTTTACTTACCCAACCATTCAAATTTAAATTCAAATCCAAATTTAATTCATCAAAATTTTCTCAAAAATTTTCTAACTCTCTAAATTTCCAAAAAAAATCGCCAGTGTCTCCTTTGCGCGGCTAGCTAGGTACAACTACAAAAGGCCTCTACGGGCTCCCAACTTTCAAAAGAAAACAAAAGGCCAAGTGGCTCGATCAAAAACCCAATCAAATTTCATACAGAAATTTAAACACATACCTTTTTGTCGAGCAATTCAAATTTATCTTCTGAAATCAAAACCAATTTTCTTTTCCTTTTATATTACCTGCATATCCTGCTTAGCACTAATATCCAATCACAATTTTCAAAACATTTTATCGGCTTCCTTACAAAATGTCAATATTTATTCCTTCAAATATAAACTCAGAATACATTTGTAATATCAATTTCCAATTGAGAATGCACCATTCCTTACTTAAGTTTTGTATAAGCATTTTATATGTTCCTTTATTTATTTTCACTTTACCACCTTTAGTTTATATCTATTTCTATTCAAATTGGTTCTCCCATTCCATATGAATTTAATTTATTTTCAACTCCGAACATTTAATTTTATCTTCCATTTATACTGACTCGTATTATTATTTTAAAGTAGTTTCATTCATTAATTTATTTCAATTTATAGTTTGAAATCGTTTGTCGTTAACTAAAAAAATTTCCAAAATTTTCAAAAAAATTTCTAACTCCCAATTTTTTTGGCAGTGTCTCCTTTGTACGGAGGAGCTTTTGCAATTTGACAAAAGATATAAATATATATACATCGACCCACATGGTCGGAAAAACCAAAAACAGTTCATATTTCCTATTTTTATTGCGTAGGCGTACCATATTTAGCATTTATAAGCAAGCGGCTTATTAATTTAGCATTTAGCGCGATCCAATCCAGCCAAACAGCTTCCCGGTATCTGTACTTACTCAATTTAAATATGTAAGTACTAAATATATGCAATTTAATAACATTTCACTTATATTCAAACAGCTAACACATAGATTTCATAAGTAATGCATGTGATATACATTCATAAGTACATATGCAAGATTTCGAGACTAGTTTTAAATTGTTTGCATCCAAATTACATACCATTCAATTTAATTCATTTTTAAATGAAATGAACTCATATTCATTTCAATTGATGCCAAAATCATCTTATTTCACTTCTAATAACTCATAAAATTGATCCAACCCCGTTTTACATCAAACGATCCATTTCTTATGCAATTCGACGAGATTAATGTGAATAAATAATTACTTAAGCTTTATAACCATTTAAATTGATTCCCACTCAATTTATACTTGATTCCATCCCATTTTAATTTATTCACAAACTTTCATTGCATTTTGTTTCATTTCTTAAAAGTTTGATTCCAAACCGTTTTATTATACTCGACATCATCCCATGCTTCTATTAATTTTAAACTTAAGTTAATTTACTTCAATTCACCACCATTTTATAACTTAAGTTCATCCCCGTTTTAATTTATTCATACTCGAATTGGATTTATTTTCATCTTAAATCATTTTTATTTTAATCCAATTCCATACAACTCAAGCTTTATTTCCAAACTCTATTACCTATTCACAATCTTTGATTTGATTTTCCTTTGATCAAATTCCAACCATTTCACTAATTTATTCGATTATTTATTCTTTTATCCATTTTAAATTTTAATTTACATTAACAATTTATTGTTGAATTTATTAATAATAAGGCCATTCAATTTATGCTTGAATTGGATTTATTTACATTTCACACCATATCCATTTTAATCCAATTCAATTTTCATTCAACAACACTTCCAATTATAATCCCATACTTGATTTTCTTTTTTCATTTATCTTGAAAATCATTTTATAAAATCATTTTATTTGATTTTCTTGAGTTCAATCTTACTTAATATCACAAGTTTGGATTTTTCCAGGATACCAATACTTTTATTCTGGCTTACTTATTCCCCTTTTAAATTTTTATAAACTACTTACTTATTAATATTCACACTTCCCCATCTATTTACAATCAATTATATTCACATTTTACTTTTAACTAGGGGTTATATATATGTACACACATTTCAATGCTTTTCAATTCTTTTATAAGCTTCCGAAGCTTATTTATTCTAGTTCCATACTTGCTTAATTTACATTTATTTGTTTGAATAGAATTTTATTCCAGTCAATATTATCTATAATTCGACTGAATTCATTTAAATTCAGTTTTATTCTAACTCAACTTCAGTTAAATCTTGTTACATACCATTCATTTGAATTTTTGTTAAGCAAGGACTTAATTCCATTTAATATCATTCATGACACAACTGACTTTTGATTCAATTCAATCCAAATTTAACTAAATCTTATTTCTCAATACATGTGAGTTCAAAACTTATTTATTTACTTAAAAGCTTATATTGCTCATTGCTCAATTGAGTCATTTCATCTTATAACCGCAATTTCAGATTATATATATAACACTTACTAGCTTAAGGTATAAATTTTCATTTCACAATTATAATCATTTTACCTTTCAGCTTTATATCCAATTTAATTCAATTTCAATTTTGTTTAACTTATCTCAAGTTAAATTCAAATATATTTTCTTCACTTTCATTCACTTTAGTTAAATTTTAATTTCCGGAGTAAAACTTCCAATTTCTTCTTATTAATACCAACTTTACTTTATTAGTTCAGTAGTTGATTCATTTATTCATTTTCAACCAATAAATTTTATTTCCAAACATTAATTATTTTTAGTCCATTTGAACTAATTCTGGACTTATTTTTACACAATTTTAAATCAAACATCATCCAATATTCAATTTCATTTCATTTGCATACCATATTAATTAATCAGTTACTTATAAATTTTAATCTTAAAACTTGTTTATTTAACCCAACTTAACTATATATTTTTTTCAAACTTAAGTTCAACATTCAACTTTGAAAACATATATATACAACCAAACTATTCCTTTGCATTTTCAAAATCAACCAAATTTCCCCAACAAACATTAATCCAAAACATCCTGGTAGCAATCCCTCTTTTGCAAACTCGAAAATGAACACCGATGATGTCGCGATCATCATCGGAATTATTTTCCAGCGACCGTAAAGAGTACAATGCTTTTCTCTCTTTTAAAACCCTTCAAGTATTTTTAAATCCCATATCTCTCTAGATTTCACATCCGATTCAAAAATATTTCTCAATATATATTATCTTCCCAAGCTTTGAGAATCATTATCAAATTCAAAGGAATCTAAATTTTCAAATTCCAAATCCCAAATCCTTTAAACTTATATTCAATCATTACTTTGGAACTTTATCTTATTTTAATTATTAATCACACTATAATTTACATTTATAATTTATATTTACAAATTTCATTTGTATACAAATTGATTTCTTAGTTGTTTTTTTTTAATTATGGTTTCAATTCCTTAATCAATTATGAATCACATTTACAAATTCCATTTATTTACTAATTTCTTCCTTAATATTTGGTTATTATTTAAATTTCTTATTCAGTTCTCATACAATGATAATAATTTAATATTATCACTTTCTAACAACCATACATCCATATATAACTACAACAATTTACGAAAAATCATTTCTTTTATATACAAAAATAATTTTGGGTAAAATTATTCCATTTACCCTATTTAAAACAATACCATGTCAGTTTATCTTGTTCAAGAGTTTAGAAATTCCTATCGATGACATGACGTCCCATATATCGACCAGAATCCATAAACACTCAACGGATAAATCAACGCAATATAAAAACAATTTTATATTCACTAACAAATACGCGCTCATATCTATTGATACACTCAGGCTCATTCTAGAGTGCTACGGACTCTATTCTATGAGTAATTCCCACCAGAGCTAAGGTTATCACCAACCTAAGCTCTGATACTAAGTGTAACGACCCGCAAATCCGTACCCCTTGAGTCAACACTATTCTACAACAATCAACTCAAGATACAGAAATACGAACCATTTGGGTTAAAGAAGAAGAGATATAAGAAGAAAATAGAAAACCACAACAGAATCTTACCATCGCAGCGGAATACAATATAATATATAATAACAGATCTTTACACAAAAGAAACTATATCTGTTTTATACATACATCATCAGAGTACATCAATCACAAAACACACAATTGGCAGTAATCACAACTTCTCTCATACAACTGAGTACACAACTAAACAACACAGCGTAATATATATATAAACAAGTACGGGAGTACGTATTGTCATCCAGCTCGTCTCCTGAGCTCCACAACATCATATCCTGTATCCTATAATACTCGGTCTGACTCGAGCATTACAGTTAAATAACACCCGAGTCAGTCTGGATTACCAGCGTGAGAAATCACACTCAGTTGATTATTAATGTTTCAAAAATCCTTTGAAAACAAAAGCATCTCGTAAGACCACGCCATAAATAAACATCTCGGGTTTTTACCTTACGATAGCTAAAACATTTTTTTATAGAAATCCTCTGATATTATAATAGAGTCTATATACAAATACTTATAAAATAGCCGAAATTGTTACATGATTAAGTTCCAGCTACAAGCCACAGAGTGGGTAATACAAACAAAACTCATACAAGGTTCATAGGGAGATTGGATTTCCAACTAATGACTAGGCACTGAGGTACCACCTGTCACAGTACGTGGCCTGGATCACAGTACCGAGGAGTACGCCCGCTCTCCTACAACACAAGACCGGGACTACCCCTTACTGGATAATCCCGAGTGAGATCACCCAGCGGTTGGGATCAGCAACTGCCCACTAAGCCGTAATAAAAAGGGACATTGTAACAACCCGCATATTTAACGATTTTATATTTAAATGTTTTATTTAAATATAGTGTCGTTAGTCGGATTGTTAGGTCCGAAATGTTACTTTTTGCAAATGGCCGAATTGGAACTCGAAACCATTTCCATTGGTTCCAAAATGGCGTTTGCGATCTTTTTGAGTATAAGCTTTGATATGTTTGGAGTTTGTGAAATTTTGACTCTTTTTCTACCTGGGCTTGAGTTTGGTTTCAGCCCCAATCTCCTCTTAACCCCCCCCCCCCCAGCTTATTTCCTCTCCATTCACCCTCATTTCATTTCTTAAGCTTAAGAAAACTGAAAATGGTGGAAGGGAAGGGGAAATAGAAATTGCAAGCCCTAGTTTCAACTTGCAACTTGAATACTTACTCCAAAATCAAAGAGAAGCCTTTGGTGAGCCTCCTCTTCATCTTCTCTATCTCTTTCTCTCTTCAATCTCAGAAATTCCTAAACCTAAACTTAGGAAAATACTTGTTTTGATCTTAGATTGAAGCTAGTTGAGTTGAAGTGAAGAGTAGTTAGTCTCTTTCTTGTGTTTGAGCTTCTTCTCCTTTGCTTTGAGATAAAAGGTGAGATTTTTATCTCACATCTATGCTTATATATGTATATCTTTGTTGGGTGTAAGAAGGTGAGTTTGAACTCACATCTACTTCTTTTAATATCATTGATGTTGGGTATGGATTCCTAACACTTGTTCATATGTTCTTTTGCTTTTGATTTGGGTTGATTCGGTGAAATTGCCAAATTATGATTTTTGAAGCCAAATCTATGAAAATCCTTATATGGTTGATGTTTTATGTTGTTCGGAGTGTTTGGGTGTGTTGTTAGGGTTGGGTAGTCGTAGACGTAAGCCCATAATCAACACGCATCCGATTGCTTTCGATTTGTTTGGCCATAAATGTCCTAGGTTCAGGAAATGCCTGACCATCATGTTTCAGACGTCTGAATATTGTTCTGGGGAACATTTTCACCCCCAGATTCAGACGTCCGAAATTATATTCCAGACGCCTGAATTAACTAAATTTCAAATAGAAAGAAAAAAGGCAAAATATTTCCTATTTCAGACGTCTAAAAATTTGGGTTCAGACGTCTTAATTCTCTTTTGAAAAAGAAATTAATTTTCAGATTCAGACGTCTAAATCCCTTCTTTCAGACGTCTGAATATGCTATTTTTGCCAAAATTGCCTTGTTCGTTTAGTTTTCCAAATTTGATAAATGCATATTGGTTTCCAATTAGTTGTTATGCATATTTGATTTTGATGATTCCTTTTTAAATTCATTCATGGGTTTTTATAAAAGATTTGTTCAAATCGTATTAAAAGTTTGCTTCTCCGATTTATAAATTCTATTTAAAACACACACACAATTTCGCACTTCGAGCGAATTGGAAGGGTGATTAAATGGTTGGGCAAAACACGGACCATGAATCTGTGCGTTTATCTTTCTGATTAATCCCCGACCTATTCAATTAATCGTTTTGACCTTCGGGTTTGGTTTACCGATGATATGAGGTGAACTTTGTACTGCTTTGAGTGTGAAATTAACTGACTGATAGTAAACCGTTTAGTGCGAACGAGTGGTTATGGGACTCACGTTACCACTTTTCGGATTCCTTTTTGAGAGTTATGACACATTCCGCCAGTTAGTGGTGTCCAGTACTGGGTCTTCGACCTTCACCACTACGGTTTGTTGCCTTCGGGTATGTTGCCTTCGGGTTTGTGCCTTCGGGTTTGTTGCCCTTTAGTATCGCTTCCGATGTTGATCGTTATGAGCCGCATGGATGATATTGGGTTGCCCTTTAGTATCTCTTTCGATGTTGGTCGTTATGAGCCGCATGGGTGATATTGGGTTTGGGGTCTTCGGGCTCATGGATCCTTGTTTGTACAGTACTGAGCTCGAGTAAATTTTCTGATGTTTCATTCATATGTATATTCCCTAAGTATCGTCCTTCGTTGTTGGTCTTTTTGAGCCACACGATATATAGCGATTACCTTGTAGAACTTGTATACCTTATTAGTATTTGTTATTTGCCTTTTGGCTTGCTTTGGGATATTCTTATCCTTTGTTTCTATGTGTTGTCGATGATATGAGGCTTGTTTTGTTGTCATATGATTCATCTTTTGTTAGATGATTGTGTTATCTCCTTTAGAGATATTTGTTTTACTTTGTAACCTTGCAGGTTCATTGTTGTTCAGTTTATCTAACTGATTTGTTTAGCTAGACTGACCTGTGTATTTTATACTCGGGTCAGACCGAGATGTTTCAGGTTAGGTGCTTTCGGACTTAGCATATTTTGCTTCCGCATGGACTATTCAGCTTGTTCCTTTTTGTTAAAGCTTTTTGTGTAGTCCTTTTATTGTAACTCTGATATATATATTCTTTTGATTCGTCTGTATATTGTGGTTTGCTATACCACTCGGCATGTATTATTCTGTATACTCTGTTATGTATCAGTATATGTGTATATGATGATCTACTGTTCTGTGATGTGTATTACATTTGAGTTGTTATATTCTGTTCTGATAGATCCTTCAACCACCTATGGTTTTGTTTTAAGTATTCATTGGATATGTCGATCTGTTGTGTATGTCTATTGTCGATGTATTCAATAGATAGTTAGAGCAAGGCTATAGATGGTCACTCCTATCCAGCCTTATTCTCCGTGTTAGTTGACGGCATTACCCTGTAGTGTCCTTGGCTAGCATAGGTATAGAGGTGGGGCATCACAGCGTGGTATCAGAGCTGAGTTCAGGACAAAATATGATAAACACAGAATAAATGCACATATTACGGTACATCAAAGTGTATAAGTGATACAAATCTTTGAATCATCGTGCCTTTCTATTCCTTCTACTATCAAAGGTTAGATAGAATTTGGGGAATACGTCTAGGAATGCATTTTATTCCGTAGTATTCCATATTAAAGTATCTACCTTGTGATTAATCTTGTTCTTATCATACTTTCAGCGTATGGCTGGGCGATCTAGTGGTTCACATTCGGATGCTGGGCGATCTAGTGGTTCACATTCGGATGGCGTTTATATGTCTGCCGATCAGTTTTTCGATTTGTTTAGGAGCACTCAGCCTCAAGTTCCTCCTCGAGTGTCTCCACCTTGCAAGTCTGCCTTTGCACGCCAGTGCAGTGATTTTCTCATCTTGGAGGAAAGCCGTTTAAAGGCTCTGAGTCTGTTCTTGAAGTCCAAGCTTGGTTTCGCACGTGCGAGCATATCTTCTCTCACATGGATCTTTCTGACCATGATAGAGTTCTTGTAACTTCTAGCTTATTACAAGAGTGTGCTCTTGATTGGTATGAGCTTCTTGTAGCCGAAATTGATGAGTCTTCTCTTTCTTGGACTCAGTTTCGGGAGCGATTTTAACTCAAGTTCGTTCCTGAATCTGAAAAAGTTTTATTGACCCGTCGCTTCCTTGAGTTGAAGCAGGGGAAATCTTTTGTTTCTGAGTATGTTGCATCATTCGAGGCTTTATCTAAGCATGGTCTTGAATTCATTAGCACTTCTTATAAGAAGAATCTGAAGTTTGTTTCTGGTCTTAAGAAATATCTTAAGAAGTCTTTGTTACTCCAGCTTAAGCTTTCTTTTGAGGAGTTGGTTGATTCTGCGCTTCAACTCGAGACCGTCGAGAAGGAGTATGATAGTGATGTTGATGTTGAGGTTTTCAAGAACCCCAACAAGAGGCAGTTTCCATTCCAGAAGTCCAAGCCTTTTCCTTCTAAGAAGAAGAAGACTGGTGGTTCTAGTTCTCAGCCTCAGTCTATTGGAACACCTTTCATTCGGAAGTGTTTCAATTGTGGTTCTCCGGATCATATTATTTGAGCTTGTCCTAAGCCTCTCTTCTGTCGCTATTGCAAGAAGGAAGGACATCATGTTTCAGCTTGCCCTACTGTTCCGACTGGTGCCAAGTCTAGCAAGCTTTAAGCTGCTAAGGCTTTGAAGGTCCCTCTCAGCCCAAAGGTATATCTCCACCTATTTTGGAAGGTTCTATTTTATTTCATGATCATAGTATACGAGTTCTTTTCGATACGGGTGCATCACATTCCTTCGTATCGAAAAAGCTCGTCGATGATTTGTCTTTGGATGTTTCTTGTTTGATTACTTCTTTAAGGATTGCGAATCCTATTGGGGGATCCGCGACCCTTAGCCTGCTTTGTGATGATGTTGAGATTGTTTTATATGGCTTTTCTTTTCATGCGAGTCTGCACGTTATTTCTTGTCTGGGATTTGATTTGATTTTGGGTATGGACTGGCTAGTAAGATATGATGCCAGGATTATTTGTTCGGAGAGAATTATATATATTCGACATCCGGATTCGCCTACTCAGTTATTTCTTATTCTTCGGGATGTGGATAATTTCGAAATGGCTTTATATTCTCTTGATTCGCGAGATGATGATGATATATCTCGTGTTCCTATTGCTTGTGACTTTTCTGATGTTTTTGAGCCTGTCTCGGGTTTGCCACCTAAGCGAGCAATTGAGTTCCGCATTGATCTCATTCAAGGCGCGCAGCCAGTTAGTCATCCTCCTACGAGGATGTCTACAAGGGAAAATGAGAACTCAAGAAGCAGCTTTTAGAGCTTGAGTCCAAGCAGTTGATTCAGTCCAGTTTTTCTCCGTGGGGATCCGCGGTCGTGTTCATGAAGAAGTCCGATGGAACTCTTAGGCTTTGCATTGATTATCGCAAACTTAACGAGTTAACCATCAGGAATAGGTATCCATTGCCTAGGATCGATGATATGTTCGATCTATTGAGTGGTGCTAAGGTCTTTTCTCAGCTCGACCTTGCCACAGGTTTTCATCAGTTACGAGTCGCGGAGGATAGCATTCCTCTTACCGCTTTCCGCACTCCTTATGGTTCTTTTGAGTGGCTCGTTATGCCGTTCGGTTTGACGAACGCTCCTGCTTTCTTTGTCGATCTCATGAATCGAGTATTCCAGGAATATCTCGATAAGTTCGTCCTTGTCTTCATTGATGATATCCTTATTTATTCTAAGTCTGAAGCCGAGCATGCTAATCACTTGAGAATTATCTTGAGTACCCTCCGTCATCATCAGCTTAGAGCCAAATTCTCCAAGTGCCATTTTTGGGAGAATAAGGTTAAGTTCTTAGGCCATGTTGTATCTTCCGAAGGCATTTCTGTTGATCCCTCAAAGATCGAAGCCATCCAGAATTGGAAGAGGCCTGAGAATGTGCATGAGATTCGTAGTTTCGTTGGATTGGTGGGTTATTACCTTCGGTTTATTAAGGATTTTTCCCGTGTTGTGCTTCCTCTCACCTGCCTTACTTGGAAAGGCATTCGTTTTATTTGGCCCGGCAAGTGTGAAGCTTCCTTTCTGACATTGAAGGAACTTCTCACTAATGCTCCTATTCTTGTGGTTCCTGAGGAGAATCATGATCTTGTTGTCTACACCGATGCTTGTGGTAGTGGTCTCGGTGCTGTTCTTATGCAGAAGGATCGGGTAGTTGCTTATGCTTCTAGGCAACTGCGTCCGAATGAAGTTCGCTATGCCACTCATGATCTTGAGTTAGCCGCCATTGTCTTTGCCTTGAAGAATGGGCGACACTATCTATTGGGCGAGCGCTTCATTCTTTATACCGTTCATATATCTTTGAAGTATTTGTTCGCTCAGAAGGAACTCAATATGAGACAACAGCGTTGGCTTGAGTTTCTTGCTTCCTTTGACTTTGATATCCAGTATACCCCTGGAAAGGGTAATCGTGTTGCTGATGCGCTTAGTCGCAAACATTCGGTTGTTATTTCTATGATGCTTGCCGAATGGGATATCCTTGAGACTTTATCTTTTTGTGAAATTCGTGATCGAGGTTCATCTTTTGATTCTCCTATTCTGTTACTTAATTTGGGAGCTCGACCTATTTTATTGGATCGTATTGCCGATGCTTAGCGGCGTGATCCTGATTTGTTGCATCTTATTCAGCTTTGTGAGTCTGGATCCTGTGATGAGGCGTTGCGGGATTTTAGCATTGATTCTCATGGGTGTCTTCGCAAGAAGAACCATCTTTTTGTGTCTTCTGATTTTGCACTTAGGCATGACATTCTTGATGACTGTCATCGTTCTAAGTATACCATTCATCCTGGTAGTAGTAAGATGTATGCCGATATGCGTCGTCTTTATTATTGGGAAGGCATGAAACGCGATGTAGCGAGTTATGTGAGTAATTGCATAACTTGTCAGCGTTTTAAGGCCGAACATCAGCGTCCTTCTGGTCTTCTTCAGCCTCTAGAGATTCCATTGTGGAAATGGGATCAGATTTCTATGGATTTCATTGATGGACTACCTCGTTCGAGATCGGGCCATTCTAGCATTTGGGTTATTGTTGATCGCCTCACTAAGTCTGCTCATTTTGTTCCTGTTAAGTCTAATAGGACTGCTTCGCATTTGGCTAAGTTGTATGTCAAGGAAATCGTGAGACTTCACGGTGTTCCTAGTTCTATTGTGAGTGATCGTGATCCTTTATTTACGAGTCATTTTTGGCAGAGTCTTCAGCAAGCTTTGGGAACAAAGCTTAATTTTAGTACAGCTTATCATCCGCAGTCTGATGGACAGACTGAACGGGTGAATCGTATCTTGGAAGATCTTCTCCGTATCTGTATTTTTGATTTCGGTGGTAGTTGGGAGGATCACCTACCTCTTGTAGAGTTCTCCTACAACAATAGTTTTCAGTCTAGTATCGGTATGGCTCCTTTCGAAGCCTTATATGGAAGGCCATGTCGATCACCTTCTTGTTGGTTGGAATCTGGGGAGAAGCTTATTCTTGGTCCAGATTTTGTTCGTGATTCTTCCGAGAAGATTGATCTTATCCGGTTGAGAATGAAAGAGGCACAGAGTCGCCAGAAATCCTACGCGGATAGCCGTAGGAAGCCTCTCGAGTTCTCGATTGGTGATCTTGTTTTTATTCGTGTTTCTCCTTTGAAAGGGGTTATGCGTTTCAGTACGACTGGGAAATTGGCTCCTCGCTATATAGGACCATTTTCTATTACTGAACGTATTGGCCCTGTGGCGTATAGAGTTTCACTTCCTGCTCATTTATCTGGCATTCATGACGTGTTTCTTGTCTCTCAACTTCGGAAGTGTCTTCGAGAATCGGATTCTGTTACTGATTCTCCTGATTTGCTTGAGCTTGAGATCTCACCAGACTTATCTATTGTACAGCAGCCCATTCACATACTTGACACGAAGGCCCGACACCTTCGGAACAAGGACGTGCCGCTCATTAAAGTTCAATGGTCCGCTAATCCCAATGACTATACTTGGGAAACCAGAGAATTTATTGAGCGATCTTATCCGGGTTTTCTATCTTTGCTTGGGAACGGTGAGTATATCTTTTCGTCTCAAGGTTATTTTCTTTTTTTTTGACTGTTGTATGTATGTAGTTGTTACAAATATCGTCTCTAGGAATTGCGGGGACGCAATTTTGTAAGGAGGGGAGAACTGTAACAACACACATATTTAACGATTTTATATTTAAATGTTTTATTTAAATATAGTGTCGTTAGTCGGATTGTTAGGTCCGAAATGTTACTTTTTGAAAATGGCCGAATTGGAACTCGAAACCATTTCCATTGGTTCCAAAATGGCGTTTGCGATCTTTTTGAGTATAAGCTTTGATATGTTTGGAGTTTGTGAAATTTTGACTCTTTTTCTACCTGGGCTTGAGTTTGGGTTCAGCCCCAATCTCCAATTAACCCCCCTAGCTCATTTCCTCTCCATTCACCCTCATTTCATTTCTTAAGCTTAAGAAAACTAAAAATGGTGGAAGGGAAAGGGAAATATAAATTGCAAGCCCTAGTTTCAACTTGCAACTTGAATTCTTGCTCCAAAATCAAAGAGAAGTCTTTGGTAAGCCTCCTCTTCATCTTCTCTATCTCTTTCTCTCTTCAATCTCAGAAATTTCTAAACCTAAACTTTAGGAAAATACTTGTTTTGATCTTAGATTGAAGCTAGTTGAGTTGAAGTGAAGAGTAGTTAGTCTCTTTCTTGTGTTTGAGCTTCTTCTCCTTTGCTTTGAGATAAAAGGTGAGATTTTTATCTCACGTCTATGCTTATATATGTATATCTTTGTTGGGTGTAAGAAGGTGAGTTTGAACTCACATCTACTTCTTTTGATATCATTGATGTTGGGTATGGATTCCTAACACTTGTTCGTATGTTCTTTTACTTTTGATTTGGGTTGATTCGGTGAAATTGCCAAATTATGATTTTTGAAGCCAAATCTATGAAAATCCTTATATGGTTGTCTTTTATGTTGTTCGGAGTATTTGGGTGTGTCGTTAGGGTTGGGTAGTCGTTACACGTAAGCCCATAATCAACACGCATCCGATTACTTTCGATTTGTTTGGCCATAAATGGCCTAGGTTCAGGAAATGCCTGACCATCATGTTTCAGACGTCTGAAACCCTCATTTCAGACGTCTGAATATTGTTCTGGGGAACATTTTCACCCCCAGATTCAAACGTCTGAAATTATATTCCAAACGTCTGAATTAACTAAATTTCAACCAGAAAGAAAATAGGCAAAATATTGCCTATTTCAGACGTCTAAAAATTTGGGTTCAGACGTCTGAATTCTCTTTTGAAAAAGAAATTAATTTTCAGATTCAGACGTCTGAATCCCTTCTTTCAGACGTTTGAACATGCTGTTTTTGCCAAAATTGCCTTGTTCGTTTAGTTTTCCAAATTTGATAAATTCATATTGGTTTCCAATTAGTTGTTATGCATATTTGATTTTGATGATTCCTTTTTAAATTCATTCATGGGTTTTTATAAAAGATTTGTTCAAATCGTATTAAAAGTTTGCTTCTCCGATTTATAAATTCTATTTAAAACACACACACAATTTCGCACTTCGAGCGAATTGGAAGGGTGATTAAATGGTTGGGCAAAACACGGACCATGAATCTGTGCGTTTATCTTTCTGATTAATCCCCGACCTATTCAATTAATCGTTTTGACCTTCGGGTTTGGTTTACCGATGATATGAGGTGAACTTTGTACTGCTTTGAGTGTGAAATTAACTGACTGATAGTAAACCGTTTAGTGCGAACGAGTGGTTATGGGACTCACGTTACCACTTTTCGGATTCCTTTTTGAGAGTTATGACACATTCCGAGTAAATTTTCTGATGTTTCATTCATATGTATATTCCCTAAGTATCGTCCTTCGTTGTTGGTCTTTTTGAGCCACACGATATGTAGCGATTACCTTTAGAACTTGTATACCTTATTAGTATTTGTTATTTGCCTTTTGGCTTGCTTTGGGATATTCTTATCCTTTGTTTCTATGTGTTATCGATGATATGAGGCTTGTTTTGTTGTCATATGATTCATCTTTTGTTAGATGATTGTGTTATCTCCTTTAGAGATATTTGTTTTACTTTGTAACCTTGCAGGTTTATTGTTGTTCAGTTTATCTAACTGATTTGTTTAACTAGACTGACCCGTGTATTTTATACTCGGGTCAGACCGAGATGTTTCAGGTTAGGTGCTTTTGGACTTAGCCTATTTTGCTTCCGCATGGACTATTCAGCTTGTTCCTTTTTGTTAAAGCTTTTTGTGTAGTCCTTTTATTGTAACTCTGATATATATATATTCTTTTGATTCGTCTGTATATTATGGTTTGCTATACCACTCGGCATGTATTATTCTGTATACTCTGTTATGTATCAGTATATGTGTATATGATGATCTACTGTTCTGTGATGTGTATTACATTTGAGTTGTTATATTCTGTTCTGATAGATCCTTCAACCACCTATGGTTTTGTTTTAAGTATTCATTGAATATGTCGATCTGTTGTGTATGTCTATTGTCGATGTATTCAATAGATAGTTAGAGCAAGGCTATAGATGGTCGCTCCTATCCAGCCTTATTATCCGTGTTAGTTGACGGCATTACCCTGTAGTGTCCTTGCCTAGCGTGGGTATAGAGGTGGGGCGTCACAGACATCTAGACAGGGATGACATCACCCTGAATGGGTGCTACCCACCAAGCCTTGCTGCATAACCCCTGATTTTCAGTCATTCCTTGTTGATAAGGCTTGAGGCTAAGCGTTACTTTTTTAGAACATATCCCTTAGAATTCCCATCGACCGCCTGACGATGTTCCGAAAGCATTCATTCATACAAGTCCGTTCCAGGTTCGAACGGAACCGAAGGCACTATTCCTACTACATCCATTTCGGAAATATCCTCAGGATTAATAGCAACTAGCCCTTGCACTTCACTGATCCATCTTCGAATCCACACTCGTTTCCCACGAAACGTACAAACCGGATCGAAGTGGTTTTCGAGAAATAAATCTCGATCCCGGTCTCTTCGAAACGATCAACGTATTTGTCCAATATTGATAGTCTGTGATTTAACTATCAATTAATATTTACAACATCCATCACACAATAAATAATTTCCCAAATTATTTATTTATCTCAAAATATCTTCACAAGATATATTTTCACTTTTCAATCCCCTTTGAAAAAAAAGTTTTCAAACTATCTTCCTTTCTCAGAATAAATTCCAAGTATTTTCTATTTCCATTGAATTCACCAAGCACAAAACTTTAGATTTTTAAAATAATTTAAAAACGCTTTACTTTGAAATATACTTTAAAACATTTAAGTTAAAACTACTTCAATAATTTACTAAAAATACATACTATATGAATATTTGAAAATAAGGTTACTTAATAAAATATAAAACCAGGTTTTCACTTTCAAAACAAAATACCAAGTCACTTTTTTTTATAAATAATTACTACGATAATAGATTTGAAAAATATTTACTTTAGAATTATGAAATTTAGAAATAATAAATTTCTAAATTATGCTTTTGAAAACGAAATTAAAACTTTTTATCTTATATTTAAAAATTTACTTTGAATGTACTTGGCTATCCAGAGAAATATACTTATCTTCACATTCTTCTTTAAATTTCCAATTTCAAACTCTTGAATCAATTTCCAAATTGATTTCCAATTTACTCCCTTTTATTCCAAAATCCATTAATTTTTAGATTTTATTTCTTAATTATGATTTAAAATACTTTTAACTGAGAATACCAATTTTTGATTTCTCAAATTACTTCTTAATCCTTTTAAATAAATTTAAACTTTGAATTTTAAAATAATTCTTTATTCCTTTAAAATAATATCACTTGATTTTACAATTCATTAATTTTCTGTTTATTCAAAATCTTTTCATACTCGAAGTTATTTATTAGTATTTTAATATCACTTCCATTTCTTTCAATTCATTCTTAATTTATTCAAATTTTCTAAGATTATTTCGATTACAAATTCACTTCTTTTATTTTCTTTCAAAAAACCAATTTATATATTTTTGGTAGCTCGTTATACCCAAATATATTCCATCAATCCATAGCATTCAATATTCCAATATAAATCATCATAGAATATCAAATAATCACAACAGAGAACATTAAATAATTTAAATAAATGTTGAGGGGTCCAGTTGGATCCCTCCAACCTGTTTTCCCTGCATCCACAGACGTTAGCACAACATAAATACCAATTCCACTTCGAGGTGGAATGTCGTAGTATATGGGATTAAATATAATGTTATCCGCTATTATGCGGCGCATAGGGTCTCATCCGCTATAAAAGTGCGGGAAATCAATCATTCCAAGATGAAATATATACACAAATAAAGTTCATCAAACAATTCAACCATTCAAACAATTTATTTAAATTTAATCATTTAAATTAAAAATAAAATTCAGCTGAGTGAGATTAACTCACCTTTTATTGCTGTTTGCAATCCAATCCAAACCAGCTTGTTTCGTCACAATTCTTCACAATTTACCTTATATAAACATTTTATATGATTTATTAACATTTGCACCAATCTAAAAATAAATTACAATTTAATAAATTTAATTAACTAATTTTAGATGACAATTTAACTAACCTGGTTTACATTTTTTTTCTTTTCTTTCCAGCTTATAATTTTATAATAGGGTATACATAAATATCCTAATTTCTCAAATAAATATATTAACTAACAATAGAGTGAACTGATTGTTATACATATATTATAAAGCTTACCTTACCGTAAATTATCCTTATTATAATTACATTATTTTTATATAACTAAACATTTTCTTCTTTTCTTTCTTTTTTTTCTTTTTTTTTCTTTTCTGAAAAACAAAATACTGAGTTACATATACCTATATGCTGATAATAGATAAATGGGAAAATTAAATTCAAAGAGTTCAAACTTACTTAACTGAAATAAAATCTAGTTACCTTATTGATCAGACCCAAGCGCACCACCCTACACCTTGGCTTCGAATACAATGAGAAGCCGCTGCAAACTCTTTCCAAATCGAATCCTCTTTCCACCATCCCTGCTGCTACCCACACGAATGCCATCCCCTTCGCATGCAAGTCACACACGCCTTCTAACCCTAGATGAACACGCGACCTCGTGCAGCTTCCTCCTCCTCGTGCAAACGTGATTCAGTCGTGACCCATCGTCCCCAAAAATCACGATGCTACCAACCCTAGCCCACTGCTTAGATGCGATGCTCCTCCACGTCCTTAAATCACCAGTCAATACTACCGTTCTCCCTCCTTGACAAATCGAAGTCGACATCGCCCTTAGCCCCTCTTCACGACCTCGCAAGTGCGCGGTCCCTTCGAATCGATTTTGAAACAAGGCTGAAAGTATTGGAACTCGAATGGAAAAAATAAGGAAGTACAGGCAAAACAAATACACAGCCATGATTTATTGAGTTTTCGTTTCTCGTTTTTTTCGGATTATACTGATTTGAAGACGAAGGCTTCGGTCCTTTTTTTTATAACCGAACGCATGGATTCTCGAAGAAGGCTCAACTTGCGTTAGCTTCTGAGGGAAGACAAAGTATGTGATGTGAACGAACATCGACTGATGAAGGTTGCTTACATGAGAATATACATATAAATTTTAATTGAATTTTCGATGTAAATTTTCAAGGCGTTTATATATCGTACGCTCACACAACAACTCCAAATGCTACGAAATTTGAAATCCGATAACAATACACTATTACGGATCCAATGGAACTGGTTTCGTCGAATTCCGAGACTGTGTCTCGGTTTTAAACGATATATTTTCAAAACTGAACAAATCACTTTTAAATTCAATTCCAACACTTCTATTATCTTCAGTGTTATCAATATAAATCTTACAAGCCTTCAAATTATTTTTAACAGGCTTAAAACTTAGCATTTTACCCAACTTCAACTTATTAAATTCAATAATTTAATTATCAAATAAGTTGTGATATTCGTTATTCAAGTTAAAATTACTCTATTTAATATTTAAAATCAATTAAATATTCCAATTTTAAATGCTCGAAAATTTCGGGTCGTCACAGCAACGAATTATCACAAACAAAAGAATAGGGGCCGATGATAAAAAGGAGAAGGGAAATATTTATACACTTATTGGGCCAGCTTCTATAATTTATCTTTGGGCTTCTATAGTTTAAAAGTTAGGGTTTTGTTTTATAATTGTTTTTAAATTTGTATTTTTCTTTTTAAACAATTGTAATTTCTAATCATGCGACTAGGCGACAAACTATGGTTGTGTAGTTCGAGAATTCGCAACTTAGTGGCTGAGTTGTGGTAGGGTTTTGAGCGTAAAGTTAAGGCTAGTCGATAGTGGGTGTCGCGAGTTCACGTGTGTAAGCGTTTGACTGCTTAATTTCTAGTAGAAACCTTAGAGCCAGCACGTAGGCAGGGTTTTGTCGAAGCTGGGTAAATCTGTGTGTTCTTTTTTTATTATTCTACTATTATCTATGCTGTTATAATTCTGATAAATCTGTGTTGCAATTATTTTATATACTTTCGTAATAATTTTTATAATTAATAGCATCACCTTATTCACCCTCCTCTAGGGTGAATCGATCCTACAAGTGGTATCAGAGCTTGGATCAAAAGCCATTTTTATTTTAAAATTTTGATTTTTCAAAAACCAATTTTTGTTTTAAAAAATTGAATTTTTAAAATGGCTTCTTTTAGTACTGCTTTTGTTGAGGGTCAGTCTATAGTTAGACCACCAATGTTCAATGGTGAATATGCTTACCGAAAAAATAGAATGAAATTTTTTCTGAAAACCATTGATGCTTGGAATATAGTTGAGACAGGTTATAGAGCACCCATTATAGTTGTAAATAATCCAGAAATTGAAAGACCATTTGATCAATGGAAAAATTTAGAAAATAAGTTACAGAATGCTAATGCTAAAGCTATGAATTCTATTAATTGTTCATTGGATCATATTGAATTTAATTGTATCTCATATTGTCTAACTGCGCAAGAAATATGGCACACGCTAGAAGTGACTCACGAAGGAACATCTCAAGTCAAGGAATCTCGCCTTGCTATGCTGAGTAGCGAATACTAGAATTTTATAATGGTCAGGGAAGAAAATGCCAAAGAGATGTACAGACGGCTTTCCAACATCGTATATAAATCAAAAGCTCTGAGAAAATCATACACGAAATTTGAAATAGTCCAAAAAATCCCCAGAGTCCTTCCATGAAGTTTTGAAGCAAAAGTGACTGCCATTCAAGAATCGAAAGATTTGAAACAAATCAAAGTTGAAGAACTCATTGGAAATCTCACCACTTATGAGCTAGAAATGAAATTCAAGGAAGATCGTGGAGGAGGAGATACTCGAAAGAAATCAATAGCTCTTAAAGGAACAACTGAAAGTGATGACGACGACGATGATAATGGAGCAGCCGAGCTGGCACTGTAAATAAAGAGATTCAAAAAGTGGAACCACAAATACGGAAATCTAGCTCTAAAAAAAATTAAAAAGAAAAATAATAAACGTTTTAGACAACCCAGAAGATCGAAAGATCATCTTTCACAGGTGCAACAAACCCGGACACATCAAGCCCAATTGTCCTCGAAATTGACAATGCCAAGAAAAAGGGGGAAGTTTTGCAGCCACGTGGAATAAAAGCGATAATATAAAAGCAGTAGTAGTGAGAGTGAGAAAGCAGATCTGTGCTTTAGAGGTAATATAACTAATAGCGATGATGATGAGCCAAGCGAGGCATCAAAATTCACTCACTCAGAATTACTTGTATATTTTCCCGAAGTAAATGGCTGTTTTGAAAGACTTCGGGAGAAATATGCTAAAATTGAATCACAAAGAGATATTTTGATAGAATCAAATAAACAACTTGACCAATTAGTTAAAAACTATCAAAGTAGGACCTTAAGTGTAATAAGTGTCCAACATTCGAAGAAGAGATTAAAAAAATCAGAAAGTACAATTAAATTACTTGAAATGATATTCTGATTTTAAAAGAAAGCAAAAACACTAGGAGAGAGAACTCTATTAAAAAGTCAACATAATTATCAAACAAAAATGAATATCTCAAAACACAAGTCCAAGAATTGTCAATGGCTTTAAGAAAATTATCCAAAAGTGAAAGATCATTGAATATGCTATTAGGGAAACAAACTGTTAATACAGTCGGACAAGGACTTGGATATAATCAATCTGAAAATGATGGAAATGAAATTAATCAAGTCAATTCTATGTGAACAAGTTGTAGAAAATATGGACACAATCAAAATAATTGTTGGTATAGACCCAAACACCTGTAAACTATACCAATTTGCGTTCCAAAAAGCATGAATATAATATCTCTCAAAATTAAACAAATCTTGGTGCCAAAAGGAACATATATAAATAGTTTTGGGTCTCCGCAAAATAATTTTTCAAAATATTTTTCCACTAACAACCATGGACCTATAAAACAAATAGATCATAAAATTCTTTTAACGTGTATGTATGGTGGCAGGCTAAGGAACAACGACAATGTTATCTGGATTCTGGCTGTTCCAGAAATACAACGGGTGACAAATCAAAGTACCTTAGCCTAGTACAAAGGTGGCAGAATCATAATGGGCAACAACGAAATATTATCGGTAAAGGTAAAAGAGGTATATCTATTTTAAACGATATAATTAATGTGAAAATCTACACCATAATCTAATCAGCCAGTTATGTGATAATAAAATAAATGTTGATATTGATTCTAACTTATTCATTTGTTCTTATTTGACGTGTTCTTATTTATGACTTTGATTTGTGCCTAAAGTTGACCAATCATCTTTTCATCTTTGAACAAATCCATATAAATTTGTTCAGTCAAATGATGGTGTTTTATTGGTTTCTGATTGCTCATGTTACATGTGGATATATTTGCTCTGACACTATGTTCACTGTTTGTAAATTTGCACGATTTCAATTCAAATTTAAGAGAATTTCATGTGGAAGCTGTTAAAAATGAATTTAAGAAATTAGTTGCAACTTTACGGTCTAGTCTATAGCATCCAACTAATGATAATCTCGAGTGAAAGAAAAATTCAGATGCAGATTACACTGATAATCTAGTTGATAGAAAAATTACTAGTGGAACGTGATTTATGTTGAGACATTCTGTAGCTGCATCGTTTTTCAAGGAAAAAATCTGCATAATTTTTCATTTCAAATAATTTTCAAATTACTGACATTTTTTTTTTATAAAACCCCATATAGAAAATCATTTTGTTGACCTTGTTTCGGATTAGTCATTTTGGAAAATTTGATTTTATAATTATTTTTGGATTTGATTTTAAATAACTACATTGACTAATCTAACTCCTTACCGATTATCTAAAAGATAAATAGTTATTGAAAAAGTGATGAGTATTGATATTAATCATATACTATAACTTGAGGCGGTATAATTAGTAAATTTCTTTAGAAATTTAAACAAGAGTTATAAACACTTTTTATTGGTAAAATTCCATGACCATTTCTACTTCTATCATATTTTTATCGACCATCCCTCCTCAATATCCAATATAGTATGTCAATATGTGGTGCTTTAAACAGGAATCATTTGTTTTTCATTTTATTATTTTTTTTGCAATAAAAATATCCAAAGTATTCACTCTCATTTAAAAGTCCTCACGGTTATGCATGGGTGAATTACTTGGATTTTTTATGTGCTTCCATGCTTATTTAAAAGTCCTCACGGTAATGCTGTATGGAACACGTACTAAAATTGATTAATTGAATAGAAAAGTTGATTCTAATCCCATTTAAAAGTCCTCACGGTTATGCATGGTTAGAAGATACTTGAATTCGTTTTTTTTAAATATTGGAATACTACTTGTCTCATTTAAATGTCCTGACGATTATGCATGGTTAGTAGATATTCAAATTCCTAATATAAATATACCACAAATTGACACAACTATATGGTTTTATATGATGACATCATTCCTATCATTCTAAAAGTGGAATATGCACCTAATAGAGTATTTATGATTTTTGTTTGATCTTTTATTGAAATTTAATATTTATATTCAATTGAGTTTTAATGTTGTATTGATGTCTATCACTTTATCTCTATTTTTCTAGCACTATTACTCTTTTGCTGATAACAAAAAGGGAAGAGAAAATTTAATATTTTGACAAATAAATGTCAAATATTTTCTATTTACATCTAGGCTCATTTGCATATTTTTATTTAAATGCATATATGAAGGGGGAACTTTGTGTAGAGAGGGAGCATTCAAATAGGGGGAGATACATTTAATAAATTCAAAATCTTAAACTTATGTTTGTTATTATCAAATGTGGGAGATTGTTGAATATGCAAGTATATGATTTTTGTTTGATGATAATAAACATATATATATATATATTCATTTAAATGTATTTGTTAATGTACTATTTTAATTTTCACATAATTAAATAAATATTTGCTGAATAAAATAAATAACACAGAATTTAAATTCAAACAGATATTTTATTCAAACAAATATTTATTACAATTTTGAATAGTACAAATTCAAGCTCTCACTATATATATACAATTTCAATTATAATACAATTTTGATTACATCACAATTTATCATTTACATAAGCACCTTACTACATATCACTCATTCACTCGTATTTATCTTCAACTCTATTCCAGATTGAATCCAACATCTGAGTAATCTGCAAAATAAACACTAACGCAGTAAAATTGAAAAGAAAATATTTTGCAGTGTAAAATAAAATGTGATTTTGAAAATATTATTTGCCTCTGTTATTTTGGTTGTTCGTCATTATTTAATTTTGAATTCATCATATACGAACAGCTTGTGACATGCATAGTGTATCACTATACATGCCACAAGGCCATGCACACCGATATACACTTGATAAATTTATAGGGACATGTGAGCACAAGGTCAAACCCAAATAAAAAGCCGGGTTCAACTCAAGTACAATAAAAATAAAGTCATGATATTATCACAAGGTCAAACCCGAGCTTTAAGTTGGATTCAACACAGGTGCATGTTCAAGAAAATGGTCAAGAAAAATTTACAAAGAGCAACCAATGATCAATGAAGACTTGATTGCAATGACCACAACATAATTACACTTGAACCAACAGACTCAAATGAAAAATGCAATGATACTAAAGCTATGGTTCAAATAAATCAAAAATAACAACTCAGTCAAGCTCCACACAAATACAACATGACCACATGCATCACGGCAATGGACTGATACAAGTGACTCAAACCAAGACCAGTGAGCAGTGCCAACAGACCAGTAATCAAATACAGATTCAAGTTATCAAATGAAAACTCAAGTAAAGCAAAAGTCAGTGATGTACACATGAACTACATAACTCGAGCTAGCATATCATAACAAGCTCCAGATGGTACACAAGTAGTGCACATGTATACCAGACTTGGCAGCAAAACAAGCAGCTTCCACATATGACTACAATACAATGCAAACAAGTAACATATAGATGTCCAGAGATCAGACTCAAAGTAACTCGGCTAGCAAAATGAACTAGCTCACAAATCAGACTGAAGTATACAAATGCATCAGTGAATGATATTGCCAAGATCAGGTCGAATATGCTACAAATATGAACACATATGTATGTAGTGCATTGAAGCTAAACGGTGAAACCAAACGACAAGGATATGTATGCAATGCAAATGGACTCATGTGGAACAAGCGAAGACAACAAGTTTACATGACAGTAAAGTATGAATGCCACGACATTAGAGCCAACTTTAGGATGACACAAGACAAATGCAAACAACAGGGTTTAGTTCAATATGGTTGCAGTGAAGACTATGAGTGCAACGCAGATTTCCAGACACAACATAGCAGTATGGAAGCAAGACTACATGAACCAAACTCGAGAACACATGAGTTCAAGGTGAACTAGACGAATACAACACTATAGATTATCAACAGGCTTGAGGCTATCAAATACACAGTGCAAATGATGAATTCATATACATAGCACACATACACAGGCAGTGCATACATGAACAAACCCAGACTGGTAAGAGAAAGAGACAAGTATATAAGGCATATACAAAGGCACATTGGAGTTTATATAGTACAGAAAGCTGCATGAATGAGTGAAAACTGCAGTAACTCGATGCAATGACTCGATTCAAACCAAAGTCGATGTCAGAGTTCAAACGCCAGGAATTCACAGCCGTGGTGGCCAAGGTGATAGATCACAACAGAATATAAAAAATGACCGAAGTCATGGAATAGTAGGATACAAGTTCGAACAAAATAAAATTAAGAAACCGAAGTCAACACTCAAAGCAAATGCAAAGTCAAAGTAAATTATCATCTAAAAATATTTTCACTAAATCAAGTTTGCAGATTTCAAACCAAAGTCAGTGCCGTGATGACTAAGGCAACAAGAATGAATCAAATCGAGTCAATGTCGTAAGTCAATCAAGGAAGTCGAACAAATCATAAACCAACAATAGCAAGTTCAACCACGAAGGCCGAAGTCAAAAAGAAAATGAGTCATGGTGGCCACGAAATCAATCAAAGCCGGGTTACCAAGAAATCAAAATATATACGAATTGGAACAAGTCAGAAATCGTCCTCAACATCCAAGCAACATCGAACGGCAAGCCAAAAATTATCAGACAAATTCAATGAGTATATACAAACGAATTTCTTCAAGTCGAGCTAGAGGAGCAAATGTTTCATTGTATTCTATTCCTTCTTCCTGATTGTACCTTGAGTAGCTAATCTAGCATTGTTTCGAATAATATTCCTTGCTCATCGGCTTTATTTTTGTAAACACATTTAGTACCGATGACTGTTTGATTACTAAGTTTAGGAACTAAGTCCCAAACTTCATTTTGTTCAAATTGGTTTTACTCTTCTTGCATAGCTATAATTCTTTAGCATTTTTGGGTTCAATGTTCGATGGGAAGGCTACATGACCCATTTGATTTAGTTGATTCCAAGTTCTTACGTTAGAAAATTTTCTCTGATAACATTTTCAATTGGGTGATTTCTTTAAAGTCTTGGTGGAGTTTGAATTTCATTTTCATTTGGTAAATTATTGTTTACAATTTCAACATTATTTTCAATATTTTCAATATCATCTTATGTGATATTTGATTTAGAAATTATTTCTTCATCTTCATTTTTATTATTAAATTTGAAATTTTCATCGAATGACACATGAAGTGTTTCTTCGATTATTTTTGTTCTTTTATTATAAATTATATAAGCCTTGCTTCGTTTCGAGTATCCAATGAATATTCCTTCATCGGATTTTGGATCGAATTTACCAAGCTGGCCTTTTGTATTTGATAGAAAACATTTAGAACCGAAAACTTTAAAATATTATATATTTGGCTTTCTTACATTAAAAGGTTCGTATGAGGTACGTTTTGTTAATGTCCAATAGAGACATGATTTAAAACACAACATGTAGTTGCTATTGATTCTGCCCAAAATTGTTCGGGTAGAGTGCTTCCATTTAATAAAGTCCTTGAACATTGTTGAAGTGTTTAATTTTTTTCTTTCTACAACTTCGTTTTATTGCGGAGTTCTAAGAAGTAAAAAATTGTGAATAATTCCTTTCTTATTACAAACTTTTTCGAAGATATCTTTATCTAGTTAGACACCGTGATCGCTTCAAATGTTTTTAATTTTCATATTCTTAATATTTTGAAATCACTTAGCAAAGGTTTTAAAATTTTCAAAAGTATCACTTTTATCTTTCATAAAAAGTGTCCAGATGTATTTTAAAAAATCATCTACAATTACGAAAACATATCTATTATGATTTATAGATTGGACTTGAGCTGGTCCAAAAAGATCTAAATGTAATAACTCAAGTGTTTGTAATGTAGAAATAATTTTCTTTGATTTAAATGTAGGTTTGGTTAATTTTCCTAACCGATAAAAGTCAAAAAAGATCTACATGTAATAACTCAAGCGGTTGTAATGTAGAAATAATTTTTTTTGATTTAAAAGTAGATTTGGTTTTTTACTAACCGACAATCATCATAAATATAATTTACTTTACAATTCATTTTCGGTAAACCTTTTACTAAATTATTTTCAGATAACTTGCTTATTTCTTTAAAGTTTATATAACAAATTTTTTGGTTCCATAACCAAGGATCAATTTCTTTGGCTACTAGACACATACTTGTGTTATGATTAACTTTCATATTTAATATATATATATATATATACACATATATATATATATCACGTTCTCTAGTTCCTTCAAAGATTAGATTCTTGTTTTGATCAAATATATCACATTTATTTTGCGAAAAAGATATTAAAACCTTTATCGCGTAGTTGACTTATACAAAGAAAATTATGTTTTAAATACATAACTAGTAATAAGAGGTAAGTTAGATGTACCATCATTGCTCACATCACCTTTGCCGATTATATAACCTTTGCAATTATCTCCAAATGTGTCAGATCTTCCATCCGAGCAAATAATGTTAGTCACCAAATATTTGTTTCCTGTCATATGTTTTGAGCAACCACTATCAAGTATCCACTTTCCTCTTTTCTTAATTGGTACCTGCAAAAAATATATAGATGACGTTGGTACCCACTTTTTATTAGGGTCCTAAGAGTTAGGTCTTAGGAAACCAAACCCAAGAGGGTTTAGAATTCCCTTTATAAGTAAAATTTTCATTTTTATGAACTGAATTTATAAAAGACTAAATATACTTACTTTTAAATGAATTATTATTAGTTTTTGGCACTTAAATATTTATAATATTTATGTTGCAAATGTCCTTCTTTTGAGTGAAAACCTTTGGTTTTTGTTTTGCTTTTACAAAATAATTATATACTTTATAATTTTTATATGGTGAATTATTCCTCCTTAAACTAGATTTTGAGGAATTTGTGTATCCTAACCCTTTCTTATTAAAAGTGGTCTGGGAGTTTTTAATAATTTTAGAGAGATTTTCTCTATCATTATTAAAGTTAGAAACATTTTTAGTAATATTTTCTAACTCGGTTTTGAGACTCATATTGTTTAATTCAAGAATTTTAAAATTAGATTTTAAATCGTGATTTTCTGTAGTTAATGTCATATTCTTTTCTTTTTGAACTTCAATTTCATTTGATAACATCGTGAGTTGAGAAGATACATTAGATAAAGATTCTTATGTTTTGACACGTTCTTCTTTTAAGATTTCTTTTCATCTCTGAGCATATCAACTTCTATTTCACTTCTGTTTAATTTTTCTAAAGCATCTTTATATTTTTCTTTTAACTTCTTTTAGTTTATCCAATAACTCTGAGTTTATATCAATTAAATCATCAAAAGTTAGATCACTTAAATCGTCAATTGAAGCCATAAAGCACGCATTGGCTTATTCAGAGTCACTGTTAGTGTCACTATCTGATGAGGAAGATGATTTTGAATCATCCCATGTAACTGATGAAGCACTCACCTCCTTAAGTCACGGCCGACCTACCCTAGGTCGTGAACGACCTAACGCGATTTGCCGAAGCCCTAGATCGCACCTCCTCTTCGTATGTCGCGAGCGAGCTAGCGCCTCCTCCTCGTATGTCGCGAGCGAGCTAGCGCCTCCTCTCGTATGTCGCGAACGAGCTATGCTCCCCACCTCCACTGTAAATCGCGAGCCAACCTAGGTCGTTTCCTTCGAGGTCGCGAAGAAGAGGAATGATTGCCATCATAAGTCGCTGGTTATTCATTTTAACTCGCGTGTTAGGTCGCGAACGACCTTATTTTAAGTCGCAGCAAATTTTCAATAGGTCGCTGAAGTTCTGAAGCCTAAGTTATAGGCCGCGAAGAAGCTTTTTAGGTCGCATTGCTATTGAAATGTAAATTTCTTATGTCGCTGCTATATGTGAAGTGTTAAGTCGTTTGTGTTTTAAATGCTGTACGTCGTGTGTTGTTGTTATAACGTTTTTGTTAGGTCGTTAACGACCTATACTAGGTCGCAAGTATGTTGAAGGTCATGTAACGACCTAGTGTTGTCTTTTCTTTGTTTGAGTCGTTAAGTCGCATACGACTTATGGGTTGATGTGTTGTAAGCCTATAAATAGGCGAGTTGAGTCATTGTAAAGGGTGTGGAATTTTGAATAAAATTTGGTGTGTGCTTTGTGCCTCCATTTAAATTGGTAGTTGAGTGTTATCTCCTATCTCCACTTTCGGATATTCGAGTGCGCTCGAATCAACGATTGTTGAAGCCAATTCACGGAATCAAGTGCGCTTGATCAACGTTCGAAGTAAAGGAGCTTAAAACTTTGTTGACGTTGAAGGAATTTGTTGAAGAAGTAAAGGAGAGTCCAGAGGTGTTTTTGTTGATTGGACATGAGGCTAGTGAATCTGTTGAAGCTCCAGAGGAGGTAAAGCCAGTAGTGGAAGAATTCAGAGATGTGTTTCTAGAAGAATTGCCGAAGGAGTTACCACCGTTGAGGGACATTCAACATCAGATTGATCTTGTGCCAGGATCAGTATTACCTCACAGGCCACATTACAGGATGAGTGCTAAAGAGCATGAAGAACTAAGAAGGCAGGTGGAGGAGTTGTTAGAACAAGGGCGTGTTCAGGAGAGTTTGAGTCCATGTGATGTGCCAGCCTTATTAGTACCGAAGAAGGATGGGACGTGGAGGATGTGTACGGACAGTCGAGCTCTTAATAAAATCACTGTGAGATACAGATTTCCAATGTCGAGGTTTGATGACTTGATAGATCAGTTGAGTGGGGCAGTAGTGTTTTCAAAGATTGACTTGAAAAGTGGATACCATCAAATTCGTATTAGACCGGGTGATGAGTGGAAGACTGCTTTCAAAACCAGGGAAGGTTTATACGAATGGTTGGTTATGCCATTTGGTTTATCAAACGCTCCTAGTACTTTTACGAGAGTGATGAACCAGATTTTCAGACCATTTGTTGGGAAGTTCGTGGTTGTTTACTTTGATGATATTTTGATTTATAGTGGGAGTACGGAAGGGCACATCCAGCATTTGCGAGAAGTATTGTTGATTCTACGACAAGAGCAGTTTTATGCAGCAACAAAGAAGTGCGTGTTTATGACGGACAATGTCTTGTTTTTGGGATATGTACTGTCGAAGAAGGGTATTCAAGTGGATGAAAGCAAAGTGGAAGCTGTCAGAAGTTGGCCACAACCGAAGACAATTACTGAAGTAAGGAGTTTTCATGGGTTGGTATCTTTTTACCGAAGGTTCATTCAACACTTTAGCAGTGTGATGGCACCTGTAACCGACTGCATGAAAGGAAAGAAGTTCGTGTGGACAGAGGAAGCAAAGTTAGCTTTTGAGAAGATCAAGACACTATTGATGTCGGCGCCAATTCTAGTTTTACCGGATTTTGAGTCGTTGTTTGAGTTACATACTGATGCTTCGAAGGTTGAAATTGGTGGAGTTTTGAGTCAGAATGGAAGACCAGTTGCTTATTTCAGTGAAAAAATATCTGGAGCCAAGATGAGATATATTACATATGATGTAGAGTTTTACGCGATTGTTCAAGATGTGAAGCATTGGCGACATTACTTGTTTCAAAAGGAGTTTTTTTTTTACACTGATCATGAGACGTTGAAACATCTACAAGGGCAGGACAAGATTTCAGCGAGACATGCTTCGTGGATAGCATATCTACAACAATTTACTTTTGTTGTGAAACACAAATTAGGGGTGACAAATCGTGTAGCGGATGCTTTGAGCAGGAGGAATCAGTTGTTGACAACGTTGAAGGTTGAAGTGACAGGATTCGAATTATTGCCAGAGTTGTTTGAGGAGGATCATTACTTTGCAAAGTTTGTTGAGAAAGTTAAGGATGGGAATACTGATGAATTTGTGTTGGTTGATGGATTCTTGTTCAAGGGGAATCGATTATGCATACCAGACTGTAGCTTGAGAATGAAGATTGTTAAAGAGTTGCATAAAGAAGGACATGTTGGACGGGATCGCGCCTTACAGTTAATTTCACAATCTTATTTTTGGCCATCAATGAGGAAAGAGGTAGAGAGATTTGTGGAGAGGTGTCATATCTGTCAGGTTTCGAAGGGAACAGTGACGAATGCGGGATTATACATGCCATTACCCGTGCCTACTAAACCTTGGGTTGATATTAGCATGGATTTTGTATTGGGTTTGCCGAGAAATCAGTGGGGAAATGATTCTATATATGTTGTAGTGGACAGGTTTTCGAAGATGGCGCATTTCATAGCCTGTAAGAAGACAGCTAATGCCGTCCGAGTGGCTCAATTATTCTTTAAAGAGGTGTATCGATTGCATGGTTTAACAGAATCTATTGTTTCTGATCGAGATACTAGATTTTTAAGCCATTTTTGGTTGAGTTTGTGGAAGATGGTCGGAACGAAGCTGAATTTTAGTAGCGCTTATCATCCACAAACGGATGGTCAAACAGAGGTAGTGAATAGATCGTTGGGAAATTTACTGAGATGTCTTGTGAAAGACAATTTGAAGAGTTGGGATTCGAAATTGTGTCAAGCCGAGTTTTCTCACAACCATGCAGTTAATCGAAGTACAAGTTTCAGTCAATTTCAGATTGTATATTCAAACTCGCCAAAGGGGCTGTTAGATTTAACGATAGTACCACAACCAAAGGGGATAGTTAAGCGGGCTGCTGATTTTGTTGATGGGTTGACAGAATGCCATAGAATCGTTCAGGAGCGATCGGGGAAGACGAATGAGAAGTATAAACAAATGGAGGATAAGAAACGAAGAAGTGTTGTCTTCAAAGAAGGAGATTTTGTATATGCCGTTTTGACGAAAGATCATTTTCCGGTTGGAACTTACAACAAGTTGAAAGCTCGGAAGATTGGTCCAGTGGAAATCTTAAAGAAGATAAATGATAATGCGTACCGGTTAAGGTTGCCGGAAGAGGTTTATACTTCTGATGTTTTCAATGGTAAACATTTGATTCCGTATTATGGAGAGGAACTTGTCGAAGGTGACGAAGGTGTGAATTCGAGGACGAATTCCTTCCAACAAGGGGAGGATGATGAAGCACTCACCTCCTTAAATCGCGGCCGACCTACCCTAGGTCGTGAACGACCTAACGCGATTTGCCGAAGCCCTAGATCGCGCCTCCTCTTCGTATGTCGCGAGCGAGCTAGCGCCGCCTCCTCGTATGTCGCGAGCGAGCTAGCGCCTCCTCTCGTATGTCGCGAACGAGCTATGCTCCCCACCTCCACTGTAAATCGCGAGCCAACCTAGGTCGTTTCCTTCGAGGTCGCGAAGAAGAGGAATGATTGCCATCATAAGTCGCTGGTTATTCATTTTAACTCGCGTGTTAGGTCGCGAACGACCTTATTTTAAGTCGCAGCAAATTTTCAATAGGTCGTTGAAGTTCTGAAGCCTAAGTTTTAGGTCGCGAAGAAGCTTTTTAGGTCGCATTGCTGTTGAAATGTAAATTTCTTATGTCGCTGGTATATGTGAAGTGTTAAGTCGTTTGTGTTGTAAATGCTGTACGTTGTGTGTTGTTGTTATAACGTGTTTGTTAGGTCGTTAACGACCTATACTAGGTCGCACGTATGTTGAAGGTCATGTAACGACCTAGTGTTGTCTTTTATTTGTTTGAGTCGTTAAGTCGCATACGACTTATGGGATGATGTGTTGTAAGCCTATAAATAGGCGAGTTGAGTCATTGTAAAGGGGGTGGAATTTTGAATAAAATTTGGTGTGTGCTTTGTGCCTCCATTTAAATTGGTAGTTGAGTGTTATCTCCTATCTCCACTTTCGGATATTCGAGTGCGCTCGAATCAACGATTGTTGAAGCCAATTCACGGAATCAAGTGCGCTTGATCAACGTTCGAAGAATTGAAGATCTTCTCTCACGGTAGCGTGCGCGATCAACGTGTCGAAGATTGCTAAAGTCCGGTATCTTCGTGATCAACGGATTTGGGCCTTACGGTATTCTTAAATTCATCGATTTATCAATGATTCACCGACTATTTCCGCTAATCGTGTGAGATCCTGGACGGATTCGATTTACATCGTCGAATTCGCTTCCCACGTTGCATCAGTAACATAGAATGCTTTCTTCTTCTTATATTTCCCCTTTTTATTCTTAAACATATCTTTCTTTCGATCAGGACAGTTCTTCTTTATGTGAAACATTTTGTGGCACTCATAACATTCGAGATTTGTAGCTAGTGGTTTGTTGGTGTTGTCTCTCCTGTTATTTCTGAATTTCTTGTTCTTTCTAAATTTCAAAAACTTTTTGAAATTCTTTTCTATAAATGCCATTCCATCTTCATCTGAATTAAAATCTTCTTGTTCAACTTGAAATGCTATATTCTTTCTACCATGGGCTTGATCTCGTTTTGCCTGCAAATTTACTTCATACGACATGATATTTCCTATCAACTCCTCTGATTTTATGGTTGAAATGTCATTAGCTTCTTCAATTGCTAAGACTTTCCATTCCCATTCATCCATTAAAGAGTTGAGGGTTTTTGAAACGATATCAAAATCTATGTATTTTTCTTCTAGTGCCAATAGTGACTGATATTTGTCTTGAAATCTAGAATACATTTCATTTATAGTCTCATTCTGTTTCATTCTAAATAATGGAACTGGTTCTTAAGCATAGAAATCTTACTATTTTTTAACTTTTTTAGCACCTTCCTGTTGGCTTTAAGACTTCATAAATTTCATAAGCTGTTGTATACATGCTAACAATATTAAATTCATTCTTATCTAAAGCACAGAATAACATATTCCTGGCTTTTACATTTGAGTAGCATCTACCTTTGTGTGTTTGGCCATCGTGCATATGGTGTTGTAGGTATAGTGTATTCATTCTGAGTGATATTCCTAGTATCTTATCCATTTGCTTACATATAAATTCTCATGTGAGTTGATCAATAATTGTAATTCAAACCGTTAAATAGTGGAGGTCGTGCAGTGAATTGACCTTCAATAAAACTTGTGATAATGTTTTTTTCCATATTAACTGAATATCAAATAATTTTTTCATTGTTATATGATGACCTTACTCTGATACCATGTGAAAGCGACTAAGGATCATGTAATATGGAATATAACTAAACTAATTGCTTGTGCAGAATATAAATATAAAAGTAAAATAATAAAGTAATGACACCAGAGATTTTTATACTGGTTTGAACTTCTCGTTCAATGTCCAATCCCAAACTCCTTATGGTATTCAACTATCAACCCTCACTTAACCCAAAGGAACAGGTATTACACCGCCCGAGCAACCGAATAGAACTTCAACCGCCTAAGCAACAGAATAGGACTTCAACCGCCTGAGCAACCGAACGGGACTTTCAATACAAATAGTAAAACTGTTTCTAACTGAGTATGCTCTTAAATAGAAATAATATGTCAATAACACACACCCTTCCTATAATCTTCTCCTTTGTGGTATATCATGTAATTCGTGAAGATGGGAAGTTTAATAAATCACTTACGAAGTTTGCTTGAATAAACAAGTGATTAGAAGGAAGTATCGAATGTTTAGATAGCTAGATAGTTTAGAATATAAGAATGAGAATTAGAATGAATATTGGTTATTAAAATAATGAAATTTATGGCTATATATAGTGATTAAGAGTTGCAATCATTCGTGAAAAGTAGCCATGAAAGAATATGAAAGCTACTCATAAATAAAGAGTTGTTTTTATTCGCTGAAATGAAACGTCTTTTCAAAATATAGCCGTTATGTAGATTCAGTCATCTGAATAGCACGGAGAATCAGCTAGCTAAATGGATTAAAATTTGATCCAGCAAAAAAACAGTGCAAAAACGACCCAATTCAGTCAGCTGAACATGCAAGGTCAGCCGTCTGAATATCAAAGTAAACCGTGCACATGCACATAATTCAGTCGGCTGACCATAGCCGTTCAGCCGGCTGAATTATGAGTTTTCTGGTATATCAAAGAATGTTTTAAAAACTTTAACATATGAGCTATGTTTTGAAAAACTTTATCATATTAACATTATTTTTAAACAACTTTAAATTATGCGCGCATGCATATACCACTTCGGAGAGATTTTAACATAAATTCGTCGCTAAACTCAGACATTAGACTAAATATATTGCTCGGAGCTTCAATCCAAAATCTGGTCTACAAGTTGTTAGATTATTTCTCAAGTAAAAACAATATCTTCTCCTGAAAGTATGGTTAGTTCATATAATATTTACTTATATAGTTGTCACAATCAAAGCATCAAAATTCAAGGTTCTAACAAATTAAAAGTTTATATTAAAGGATTATGAAACTTTAATACATAACTTGTCCTCTACCATTTATATATTAATAGAATACTTGCATACTCTTTAGTTGTTGAGTTTTCTCAAGCTAGAGATGTTATATGTAATACTATAAATATATTGAGTGGATAAGGTAAGATACATGCATGCATGTGTTGAGTTTTCCCAAGGTACGTGCATTATACTTAGGCCATTGCGATATGTTGAGTATGAGTGAGTAATCTCTTTTGATTTGTTAGGTTTCTCAAGGTCAAAATGAGATTAGGACAAATACCTTGGGTTAGGAGTTGTATATGATAGAACAGACAAAGGTGATATACATACAACTAGGCTTATCTTTATTGAGTCACCTCAAGGACATAATCCCAAATCAAGCGAGTCTTAATACCCGCTAGAGAAACTGGAAGATTTCTATGTTTTCTCTTATGTTTAAGAAACATAAAAATCTAGTGAGAGCTTTATTAGAAAAATGAAATAACTAAAATAGACACATCTAACCTTTCTAATATTATAAGAATATATGTTATAGAGTTAAGATGATCTACTTTGATAAATTTTTGTAGCTAATAGAATTGTTAAAATGTGTTTATCTGTTAAAATCGACAAATGAATGGTCGCGGCTCGTAATGTACGAAACTTTGGTAGTTCGTTTGAAATAAGAAAAATTCGTTTGAAATAAGAAAATAAATAGTAACACGAGATCATGTATTCAATATGATCAATTATAATAAGGATCTAGTTGTGTTAGATTAAACACAAGAACAGAAGCTATAAGTTGTACTTAGGAATTCGATCATTGAAATGTCAGTTTGATCAGTTTATGTAAAGTACAACTTATTTGAATCCTTGAATGTTAAGGAAGACCGAATCATTTTTGTAAAGAGTGTTAGAACCTCCAGTTTATGTTTCAATGATAGCAACTACACAATCATATGTATACACACACACACACTTTATCAAGATCACGGGTATATGCTACAAGAAGTCACCATGCTCAAAGATATTGAGACTAAAAGAGAAAACAAGAGAAATGAAGATCTTTCGACCGTACCATAGTTAGTGCGGTTATTATACTATAAAAGAGTCTTAGATAAAATATTATTAAGGTCTCCTTGAGTATATATGCATACACGATCACAAACTTTTTCATATGCATCAATATCAAGTTGGAAAACTGATTTACTACTCACATACCTCTGAGATAAAACCACAGACGTCTATAGCAATTCTCATGTAAATATTTTCTGAAGTTACTGACTTTCGAGGTTTTACCACAGACATCTGTCATATGTAAAAAATGTCAATTTTGAGAAGACACTTCTATATGAGACAAAAAATTCACCCTTCATGGTTGCAGCATTAAATGAATAGATCTTCTCGGATAGTTACAACTCTTCATATGCACCCTTTTGAATCTATAAATACTACTTTGATTAAGATGTAGAAAACTAACTTGAATTAATTGAATCTTTTCTCTCTTGATTTCTTAACACTTTATTGCGTATACATTGCTCACATACTCTTAATCTATTATAATCAAAATATAATTTTAGTTAAACCACTTCCTACAACTCAAAGCATTCAGATTCACATACTCAAAAAAGATTATATGAAGATTTGTACTATCAGTCAATAACCATGTTATTTGGAACACAAGATTGTCAAAGATATACTTTTGTATTAGCCTATTCCTTCGGACGAAGCGAGGGTCGGTTGGTTAAAGGAAATACCGTAGAGGAGCTTCGCAACTGAACATAGGGCAAGAAATCTGAACCAGTATAAAATATCTGGTTTGATCGTTTCTATTATTTATCTTACATTCAATTATTATACTCTGCTTATCATAGTTAGTAATACACACACAAACATATATATGTGTGTGTGTATTTTTGAAAAATGGGTTCCCTCTTTAATTAGTAAAAAACACAATACCTACGTTAATACAATGCTGCAAACACCAAAACACTACCCTTACAATCACAATCGCCTTATCCTCCTAAACTACCCAGTCCAACCAATGCACTAATCTAAAATGCAGATAGTAGACTAGCAATCATAAAACACATGCAGGGTACATCATGTTAAATGCATAGCATACGCGCACCGATTGCAGTTGCCATAATGTTCCTTCTCCGTTGGAGCAAACACTCTTGCATAGCCCAAAAATTTGGCCCATTTATTTTCAAAGCAATAATCTCCAATTAGCTCATTTACCATGCACGTTCTTCCAGATTGGTTATGCTAACTGACTCAGACCTTTCCAGCAGTGCATGCGCTCCACATTATGCTAACTATTGCATTCACATGAACCCATCTTCTTTTGTACGTGCCTCTAGAAAGCTTTGGGCGGAGCCGCCATTGTCAAGTCGCAACCACCTAAATGTTGTCTAACGATAATGTTCGCCTTTCTTGCAATGTACTCAATCTGTTCCAATTTATTTGCAAAACATCAGATCTTACAGGCGATTGAAATCGACTTAATCAAAATATGAATTTGATAATTGTACCTGTGAATGCGGCTCACTGTAAATCTCGTTTTGAAGCTCGATGGCATAAGATTTGAAAATAGAATCATGGAATTGCCTTAAAACTAGCATCTGAAGGATAATAACAAACTCGGTTTCCCAGTAAACTGAAAGGGATGCTTTACTATTTTTCATTTGATTCTCAAATTCCATATTAAACTGAAAACACCAAATATCCATTTGGTAATAACTCGTCTTCACCAATTAAGTGTATCCATGTTAGTCTAGAAAATTACTCATACTAGAAAACCTAGATTTCATATTATCCATTGATTTGGTATTTAACAGAACGGTTTCGCCAACAATTTGAAAACACAAAAGGGATTTTTAACTAAATTTACATTTTATTTCAAGATCCCAATTTAACCATTAATTACAAGTTGTAAACACTAAAACAGTTGCTGGCACTAGAATGTGTAGTTGTCGTGCATCTTCATATACTCGGCATATAATTTGATATTGAGGGAATGATTTTGCCATTTATAAGAAGTAAAGGGATACTCAATTATCGACCTCTAATTACGAATCCCAAAGTCGAATATAGGTTACCTTTTCCAGTTATTGCTATTTGAAAACAATACTACAAATCGAATTTCCTCAAATTATACGAATCTCAATTTGGAGACAGATTGGTAAAGATTTGAAAATATGAACCATAGTGTCACCAAATTTGATCGCATTCCCCAATTCTTCAATTCGTCCAAAAATAGAGTGAAGCGGCCTTAGGTTTTCCATTGAACCACGATTTCGCCAAAGCAATATCATGTAGGGATACAATAGAGTTTGATTTACAGATCCGCCTGGTAGTTTCTCTCCCCTTAGGAGAGAAAACTTACACAAACATATATGTATGTAAGCGCATTATTTATAAAGACCCTATAGACTTTCAATTGGTACCAGAGTGCGGTTATTTCAATATTCAGTAACACTTAACTGAAATCATTAAAATGGCAAGTACATTTCAACAAGGTCAATCAACAGTTCGTCCTCCACTATTTACTGGTTCTAACTATACTTAGTGGTCAACACGCATGCGAATTTTTATAGAAGAAAATGGGTTATAAATATGGTTAGAAACTCAAAACAAATATGAAGCACCTGACACTGATATTGGCACATGGACTAATAAAAAAAAGTATAGGCATCTAACAATGCCAAAGCTATAGATGTATTATTTTGCTCACTTGACAAAAATGAGTTTTCATGTGTCATGCTCTGCAAGATTGCATATGGTATATGATGCACTTTACAATTCACACATGAAGGCACAAATAAAGTCAAGCAAACTAAAATTTCGATTTTACAAAACCAATTCATCTTTCAAATTGAAAACAAGTGAATCAATTATTGATGTGTATACGATATTTCAAACAATTCAACACGATCTCATGGCACTTGAAGTCAAATTCACAAATTTTGATTTAGTCACGTGAATTTTAAACACTTTGACAAATGACTGGGAAAGAATAGTTTTATCCATCAAAGAAGCTAATGATCTTTCCCAATTTAAAGTCGAAGAGATAATAGGAAATTTGATGTCATACGAAGCTAACTTGTAGGCTAGAAAGGATCAAAACCATGAAAAGAAAAACATAGCATTCCAAGCAAGTAACGAAGATTCAGACTTATACAAAGAGCAGATTGTCTTTATTGTCGAAAACTACAATAAATTTAAGAAGTTCAAGAAGATGAACAAATTTTAAAATGGAGGCGAATCAAACTCTTTAAATCAAACATCGATTAAATGCTATGGATGTGAGAAATTTTGCCACATGAAGAAGGACTGTCCACAGCTCAATAATGATAAAAAAGAAAAGAAAATTGGAGAAATTGAAGAAAAATAAAAGAGCTTTTCAAGTAACATGGGATGATTCAAATTTGCTGTGACGCCTCACCTCTATACTCACACTAGCCAAGGACACTACGGAGTAATGCCGTCAACTAGCACGAAAAATAAGGCTGTTGAGGAGCGACCATCTGTATAATTGCTTTGTGCGAGCACCGATATGTCAGATAGTATTACATGCATTTCATTTCAAGAGGAAATCTGACATATCAAGTACAAACTCAAAGCTACTACGCAGTGGCTATGTGGTCTTCGGAAACAAATATAAAATAAGCATAACACAAATCAGTCACAGATATTCATATCACAAAGGCGGAAATAAATATGAATATAACACGTAAAAGCGTACATCAAAGTTGTAGTCATGAAAGATATACTACATCACAAAAGAATAGATACAAGTGCTAGAAAAAAGAATATGTATACATCAAGGGTCTATATCTCGAATGTATAGTAACAAAAATTATTAAGTAGAGAAGGACCATGATAAGAAGTCAAGTAGAAGCATGATAAGAAGTCAAGTAGAAGCACATGAAATACCTCGGTCTGACTCGAGTATTATTTAAGAAGAAAATAATAAACGGATCAGTCTAGCTATAAATATCATATAAAATGAGACAGGATAAGAGATATGATAAAAACGTATGATAACAATAATGTCATACTGTGGCAAGTATACATTAAACAACAACAAAAAATCATACAATATCTCAAAAATCTCAAACACCAAAAAGAATGTCATATTCTTTAACATATTCACCAAACCACAAATATTGATAAAACTTATCGATGTAAATCATAAAAATTGGTGAAACACAAATTCTAGAAATCGATAATTAGAAATCCAGAAATCACAAAGGGGGAGGCCTATCACAAACAGGAGCATGAAAACTCACCAACATGTGTATCACAAACAGAACGCTATTCCATGGTCGCTAACCATAGAGCCGGTGCAAAAACGTAGTACAACGTTACGCCCGATGAACTTGAAATTCCAATGATTAGGAGCAACGACGTAGTACAACATTACGCCCGATGAATCTGAAACTCTGATAATCTGGAAAAATGACGTAGTACAACGTTATGCTCGATGAACCCGAAACACTAATAATCCGAAACAACGACATAGTACAGCGTTATGCCCGATGAACCTGAAACTCCCATAATCCGAAACAACGATGTAGTACAACGTTACGCCCGAAGAACTCGAAACTCAAATAATCCGGAACAACGGCGTAGTACAGCGTTACGTCCGGTGAACTCGAAACTCAAATAATCCGGAACAACGACGTAGTACAATGCTACGCCCGATGAACCGAACTCCATAAAAGAACATGAGTCGCTAGCCCATAAAAGAAATGAGACAAAGCTCAATAATACAAGGTGCAGTCCCCCACATGGACAAAGAGACATCGCATATTGCTAGTCTAAACCATAAAATGATCATCATTGATCAGTAAAAAGTGTGAAATTACATTAAGCTAGTAAATAAATGAGTTTAGTTTCATGTCCCATAATCACTGGCTTAACTTAAATATTTACGAACAAATTGTAGATTTCCACTCGAAATTGTCACAAGAGTTCAATCGAACAAGTCTAAGAACTAACCAACAAAGTAAACGCAAACGTTTCATACCACTTGTTTTGCTAAGTCGTTTAGTTAGATTTCTCGAATGAATGAAGTAAAGGTTTGTATATACTAATATTTTTTAAAAACGGTTTTAAAAACGAGCTTTGTATTAAAAATAACGTTGAAATCATTTTTGTGAAAGAGTTTGAATATTCACTAGTAGTATAGAAACCTTTGTGTTTTAAAGTGATAAATCACATAAAACGATCGTAAAAACAATAGATTACGAAAAATTCACATTCGAGGACGTGAATCAAATCCATAGAAATCGGTACCAAATCCATCAAAATAGATATTCCCAAAAATCCAGAAAAAGAAGTCATCAAAGTCGATAAGAGTGATAATAACTAGTCGGATCAACAAAAATCGATAAACATTGGAAATTCACTCAAAAAATATGCTAAAAGGCAAAACTGAACAGTTCCAGATGTTTGGGGGTTAATCAAGACGTCTGGATTTGGTTTCTAGAAATCGTTCAGAAAACCTCCCAGACGTCTGAAAACTAACCAGACGTCTGAAAACTAACCAGACGTCTGGTAGGTTTGGACCAGACGTCTGGTAGGTTTGGACCAGACGTCTGGTCTAAGTCTCTACATTTTTTCTACCGGGACCATAACCAGACGTCTGGACTTGGTCAACTAGACGTCTGGTTGCCTGATCTAGGCATTATTTTGCCTAGGCCAATGATAGCCGAATCGATTCGAAAACGATCGGGCGAGCGACGGATACTAGGGATTTATGCCAAGCGACAACCCAGCCCTATAGGCTCTTCGATACACCCCAAATAACATGTCCAAACATCTAAGATAGGATTTTTAATGATTTTGACTTCAAAACATCAAAATTGGAAAATTTACTAAATCAATTCAAATCAAAAGCAAATGAACATGAATAGATGTTAGGAATTAATACCTAACAACAACGAAAGCTATAGACATAGATGTGAGTTCAAGAACTCACCTTTTAACCCAAAAACAATGAATGAGAAGCTTTAAAACAAAGGAAAGATCAATTACTCTTCATTTCAACCCAAGAAGCTCCAATCTATGATCAAATGCAAATATTTCCTAAGTTAGGGTTTAGAAATTTCTGAAAATTGGAGAGAGATTGAGGTGGAGAAGAAAACGAGGATGCTTACCTAAGCTTCTCTTTGATTTTAGAGCTAGAACTTGAATTTCCTAGCAAAACTAGGGTTTAGAAATTATGATTTCTTTTCTCTTCCCCCATTTTTAGTTTAGCTTGAAGTGTTAGGAAAAATAGAATGAATGAAGAGGAGAGGGGGTGGAGTTAGGGTATTATGTGGGGTTAATGGGCTGAAACCCAAATCCAAAGCCCAATAGAAAAATAGCGAAATTCTACTCAACTCCAAACATATCGATGCTTATACTCAAAAAGGTCGCAAACGTCATTTTGGACTCAATGGAAGTTGTCTCGAGTCCTAATTCGACTGTTTACAAAAAGTAGCATTTTGGACTTTAATCCGACTAACGATGCTCTAATTTAAATAAATCATTTATGTATACAATCGTAAAATATGCAGGCTGTTACATTTATCTTCTTCTTCTTCTTCAGATAGTGATAGTTAAAGCGACTCGGAATAAGAAAATGTGCGTTTTATGGCTAACACTAATGAGGCACGTCTCGAACTTACTTATGATGAACTAATTGAAATAAGTATTGAATTAGATGATAAATATGGAGAGAGAAAAATAAATAAGGAATATGTAGGGGAATTAACTAGATTAGAATTAGAAATAAATTATTAAAAGATGAAAAATTATCTTAGAAGAAGAATTAAAAATTGTTTAGAAGACGTATGCAACACCATTATCTCAAAATGACAGGTTATTAAATGATTTTAGAAAATTATAAGTTAGAAATAGTTAATCTGGAAAAAGAAAAATTAGAATTACAAGCAAATTTAGATTCTAGAAACTTTGTGATTTGTGATCTTAAAATTAAATTAGAAAAAGTAACAAATAATGTGACAAAAATCAACAAAGGAAAACAAAATTTAGAAAATTTGATGACGATATCTAAACCATCTGGAAATCGAAATGGATTAGGTTTTAAAAACAAACAAAGGCCAATGCAATATAGCACATTATACACAAAATTAAAAAGCCAAATTTAAAAACTAAGGTTAAGAATTCATATACAAATATCGAAAAGATATGGATTCCAAAGACAACCAATAAACTAACTAGACAAAAATATATTGATGAATATTTACAAAAAGCCGTATATAACAAAAATACATTCCTAAGGGAACCAAATCCTTATGGATGTGACATCCCGGAAATTTAGGGCAAAATCAATTTTATAATCTACATTAAAAATTAAATTGATTTGATAATATTTGTTAATAATATTTGAATTGATTTAATAATCTTCGTTTAAATAAATATTTAACTGATAAATTTTCTTTTTAAAAGCTAATTTAAATTATTTCTATTTGTAATGTATATATGTATATTGATATATATTATAAATAGATAAGTTTTTGTTTTAAATTTAATAAATAAAGTTATGGTTTCTGATTCTATTATTTTTGATAATTTGGACATTTAATATTGAATAAATAATAATATGATTTTTTTTTAAAAATACTCAAGATAAATTTAATTTGTTTAAAAATAAATTGTGGCCTAGAGTTTAAATAAAAAGTTTGTTATATAGCTAGATAAATAAGTATTTATATTTTAAAGAAATAGTTTCTTTTGGAAATTATTTTCAATGTAATAATGAGTTTTATTTAAACAATAATAATAATGTAATATCTTTACAATGGATTTTAAATAAATAGGAATTTGTTATTTTAAATTTATGTTTTGGAAAACTAAGATTTGTAAGTTTAAAATAAAATAAGTCTTATAACTAACTTTTACATAAGTATAAAAATAATAAATAAATTTAACATTTGATAGTATAAATAATTTATTAAATAAGAAACTAATCACTGTTATAAATTATTTTAATTAAAAAATAGAGATAAAATACTTAAGTTAAAAGGCTATAACAATAACTAAGATAACTTTATATCCACATACATATAGTATATAAATAAAAACAGGTAAAGGAATCTGGTATGGGAAGTTTAGAAAGAAAATCTAAGTAAAGTAGATATCTATGTATCTAAAGAAATAATAAAAACAAACAAAAAGTATGAAAGCTGCCAGGCATATATAATATGTAGCATGTAGAGTAGAATGCATAGCTAAGTAAAATTAAAATGCAGGTTGCCTATAAGAGAAATGTAAAGTAATAAGTAAGAAAAATATCTATACACAAGATTTGTAAGAGACATAAAAGTACAAAAACTTTATGCAGTCAAATAAACAAGCAAGATAATTGTGTTGTAAAGATAAGTATGCAGGCAAGAAAATATAATACAAAGCATGTAATCATGTCTGTACAAATAATTATGTTAGCAACTAAATAAAATAAAAGAAATGACAAAGCAAAGTAGAGTAAAAATAAAAAGAGGAGGATTCTTTAGATTTTAAATGACATAGTCAAGTTAACAAAGCAAAGTAAAATAAATCAGGGCAGACAAGGTTAATGTATATAAAAAAAATATCTATGCATAGAATAAGCTAAATAGGAAACATAAAAGTACATTAACATTTAAAGCTTTCATCTCTAGCATACAAACAAGTCATTTCGAAATTTGTATAAAAATCTTTCAGCCTCCAAAATAAAGCATTTGCCTGATACAAAGAAAATGAAATATTTGTACCTGCAGATTTGCCTAAACCCAGTAAACACCTACCCCTATAAACTTCTATATATACATGTCTTTCTTCTTTAAGTTCGTTTAACATAACATAGTAAACTTAATATATACAAGTAGTATTTCTATTCTTTTTTTACTACTGAAGCATCAAACAAGAAAGCAAGAAGAATCAAAGGAAAATCAAGTAAAACATTTCTAGTTTCTAAAGTTAAATTGTTTCAGAAAAAAAAGGGGAAAGCTCTGTTTCTTTCCAAAAGCAAAGTGAGTAACTTAAATTTTAAAATACTTAAGTATATATATTGCTTACAGGGAATTAGGCTGAAGGAAAAACTTGAGAACATTTTTAGTCTGAAGGACAGAAGTTTTAAAATTTAGCCTGAAGGACAAAAAATGATATATTCATATAGCATTGCACATCCATAATGCTATATTCATATAGCATTACATAGCTGCTTGTTTGTGTATGCAGAAACTTATAAAATTGTGTTGTATATAGCATTATAGATGTGTAATGCTATATGAATATAGCATTATGGATGTGCAATGCTATATGAATATATCATTTTTTGTCCTTCAGGCTAAATTTTAAAACTTCTGTCCTTCAGACTAAAAATGTTCTCAGGTTTTTCCTTCAGCCTAATTCCCTCTATTGCTTAATTATTGTCTGAGATGTGTATATATCTTAATGCATTCTTGTGTATATGTGTTACTGCATGTATGTATGTTGATAACCTGAAATCCACCTCTGTATTTAAGATTTAAGCTCATTCTTTACTTCCAAAAATCATTTCTGCTTGACCTACTGGTTGTTAGGACTTAATATCTTAACAAGATATGTTTATTTGATTTTAAAGCAAATTTTAAAATTTGTATCTAACTTAAATAAGGTAGAGTCTGCTTTGAAACCCTTAAGTACAGTATAAAACTTGAGTTTTGTAAAAACTCAAAATTTATAATTCCAGGATTCAAGAAGATGAATCTAACACCTAATCAAAATACTGATTTTTAAAACTTAAATCACATTTTTTAGAAACGAATTGTGTGAGCAATTCTTGTTTGCACTGTTTTGGATATTTTAAGGACCTCGAGTGACCTACTTGAACGGGGTTGTCGGAATTCTTCCTATAGGTGGGAGAGTGACCAGAGGTAATGGGAAAATTGGGTGGAGGATGATCAAAGGCAGGTGGAGAGTGCGGTGGTGAATTCTTGGATGGGAACCCTAGTTTTATCAGTTTGGGAAGATTCGATCGTTTCTCCCTCTATAGTTGATCGAGTTGCATGAGACTCTGGGAGGGGGTAGCCGGGTCAATGGCGAAGGTGTAGCAGGAGCTGTCGACTTTCAGGTGGTCGGAGTGGCGAGGGAGAACCGTTGACAGGGTTGGGTACGAGTGGATGTTGCATTTCCAGGTTTTGCTTGTACTGCTCCATTTTGATTTGGACGTGGTGATGAATTTTGGGTGGTTGTGCCGTTGTCTGGAGGTAGTTGGCGATGTGTTGGAGTGCCAGAGGGTGGCCGGCGTTGGTTGGGGCCATGGTGCACGTGCACCGTGCCATTGAAGTGGTTTGGTTCTTGTTTTTTTTTCTGTGCGCAGTTTCTTTTTGGAGCTGGGGAAAACTCGGGTTATTCGAGTATGCGACTCGAAGCAGCAGGGCAAAAGACTCGAAGCACCTCTTAGTTGACTCGAGTCAGTTGTTGTTCCAGGCTAATTGTAAAACCTGGCAGCAAATTTGTTTTTAAACAAATTTAAGTGAAACTTTAAATTGTATACACGATTTGAACAAAGTTTGTGTGAATTCAAACTTATTTTTGAATTCAAATCTGAAATGAGATAAAGGTTTCAAAATGATTAAATGTGGATTTCAGGTTTACTAACCTGACAGTTTTCACATTTAAAAATCCAATTTGAAATTTGAAAACAGAAATTTAATAGAGGTTTAAATTCGAAGTTTAAAGTATAGGTTCAAACAGACTTTGAATCTAAGGTAAAAAGAAAACGAATTTGAATCTAAATTTAAAAAGTGTAATGTTCTAATACACTTTTATATTAATTAAGTCATTAAATAAGAAATAAATTATCTTAAGAATAATTAAGGCATTAAATGATTTAATTCATAAGATAATAAAGGAATGGTAATTTATTAAATTTATAAATTAATCATTTAGATAAATTTATAAATAAAGATAAATTAAGAAGTAAATTAAGAGATGATATTAGTTAATAAAGAAAATTAACTACGGATTATTAATTAATTAATATGATTAATTTTTGATAAGTAATCAGATTAATTAGATAATCTATTGTAAATGGTTAAGCGTAATTACTTGATAACAGTAATTAAGAGATTAATTACTATTGTAATTAATTTTGATAAATGATTAATTTAAGTTAATTATTTATTTTAATTAATTTAAGAGAATCATTTGATAAATTGATAAGTATAATCACTTAGTGTATGCATTGGAGCAGAATTTACTTAAGAAGTAATGAATGTTAATTACTGAATGTAATTAATGAAAAATGATGTGTTAATAAAGTAATTTGGATAATTACTTTTATAATTAATCTTGGGATTAATTAATGGAGATAATTAATTATGGGAATAATTAATTAATTTATATGAGTAATTAAGAGTGGTTAATTACTAGTTGATATTAATCAAAGATGATTAATAATTATGTTAAATTAAAAGATTAATCATTCAATGAAATTAATTTTTAATAAGTAATTTATTTTAAATCTAAATTAGAAATCATTAATTAATTTAATTAATGATGTAGATTAAGAATTGGTTAATTAAGACATAATTAATAATGTGGTGATTAATTAAGGATAAATGTAATTAATTATATTAAATTAAGTAAATGAAGTAATTAAATGTTAATTACTATAAATAATTTAGAACAATTAATTAATCAAAGACTAATTACTTATTGTAATCAGAAAATGATTAATCAAAGGTGTTTAATCAAGATGGATATTTAGAAGATGGTTAATTAATTTGATTTATAATTAATTGATGGTTGTATAAGCAGAATTTATAGATGAAGTAATTAATTTAATTTACTTTAAATTAATTAGAGATAGAAGTAGTTAATATAATTCATTTTAAATTAATTACAAATGGTATGATTATAAATCATTGCTTATGGATAAATGATATTGATATTTCATTTGATGATTGTAATCTGGCATGAATTATATCTATGTGTCATGGATGCTTAGTTTAAATATGATAATATTTGATTATCTGTTTATGAGACTATCTGTGATTATCTACTGTGATATTATGAATTATATTTATGTTGAATTATATTGAATTAAACTGTTAAGACTAAATAGACAACTTGGCCTTAAAAGACACGTTTTGGTTTTCGATGAGACCGGGATCGGGTTTCCGCATTAGGAACATCCGAAAACCACATCGATTCCAAACTAACGATAGGTCGTGAACCTGAAGTGAAGATGGAGATTTAGAATGCAAGGGTTATCGTTGTTAACTCTGAGGATGATTCCAAAATGAGTGTAACGAGATAATGCCTTCGGTTTCGTTCAAACCCGGAACGAACTTGTATGGATTGAATGCTTTCAACACATCGTCAGGTGGGCGATGAGCATTCTAAGAATTAAGTTTCTCTAAAGGTAATCGTAACCTTAAGCCTCATCAACCGGGAATGGCTAAAATAGGGGAGGTGCAGCAAGGTTAGGTGGGTCTTGCCCAAGCAGGACAAGGATATTCCCCTGTCTAGATGTCCCTTTTTATCCGGCTGTGTGGGCAGTTGGTTGCAAACAACTGCAGGGTTTATCTTGTTCGGGACTGTTCAGTAAGGAATGGTTCCGGCCTTGTGTTGCAGGGGGTCGGGAGTGATCCTCGGTACGTTGATCTAGGCCACGTACTGTGATGGGCGGTACCCCAGTAGCCCTGCCATTGTATGGAATCCACAATCCAATAAGTGCCAACGGTTTTGATTGTATTACCCACTTTTGTGGCTAGTAGCTGGAATTTAATCATGTAACAATTTCGGCTATTTTCTATTTACTTGAAAACCCTAAACCTATTATAATATCACAGAATTTCCTATCAAATGTTTTGGTTGGCGTAAGGTAAAAACTTACCTATGTTTATTTGTGGGAAGTCTTACGTGATACCTTTTGTTTTCAAAAGATTTTCAAAGTTAAGCAACTTTAACCTGTTACTCATACCAGACCCATGTCTGACCCGAAGTTTATTTTTGTTTTTCATAAACTCTCGGGTACCCAAATTTTTACGGGTAGCCAAGGGATTCAAGATAGCTTTGACGAATTCTGGAGGAGCAATGGAGCAGGTGGCTTCAGCGTTATAGATATATATATAGTTCCGCTGTGTTGGTATCTCTGTATTGTTTGAGTTATGTTAACTAGACAGATGTTTATAACTGTCTAGTATGTGATGTATTATCTGTATAACTCTGATTGATGTTATATATTATTAAATACTTACATGATTAATATAATTTATTCGTTCCGCTGTGAGATTCTGATGTTGTTGTTCATTCTTCTCTATCTTTTCTATTTTCTCAGCCCTTTCTTTCTTCAAGACGATACGTCTTTCTGGGCGTAGAAGGGCGGGTCGTCACAGTTGGTATCAGAGTGCTAGGTTGAGTGAATACCTAGGCTCTTGAGTGATTCTTCCTTCAGAGAGCGTATTTGTATTTATATATATATATATATATTATATATATTTATATATATTTGTTTCTACCTATTTGTTGGGATACCTGTTCAGGTTTTCCAATGAGCTATAAAGGTAGATAGGTAGTGGTGTGTGTAACACAACTATTAATGGTTGGAAGTGTAATTGTCGAGACTGTAGACCTATTACCGTCTCGAGTAAGCTTTGGGTGGTGTAAGGATTTCATTGATCTCTGAAGGAAACCTGTTAAGGTTCGGAGTTCATTTTGAAGTGTAGTTTGGATGAGCTAAAGTTTGGATCTGTCGATTGGGCAGAAGCAAGTCATGATATCTTGATACGTCAAGGTGCAGTAGCTGTGTGATGAGACACAGTGACTATGGATGTCTCCGAAGATGTTTCTTTGGGACAAGTTATGGAAGAGCGACTGCATCGGTGTGGTAGCTGAGTTCAGTAGAATGTTTCTGCTTGCTTTGAGATCCGAGTTTCTCGAAGAGCTTTGGATTGGGAAGTCTTCCGGCTTAGCAGTTTTCTTGGGGTAACTTCAGAAGCAGCAGAGTGATTCCATTTCTTCGATGGATTGGCCACATAGTGTAAGCTTTTCTGTTTGGTAAAGAGGGAGCAATATTTTGGAATTAGGCTGGATTGATCGCAAAAGTGACTTGCGATAATTTGAGTGTTTTCCTTATGTTTCAGAGATTTTTCTAGATGTCTTCAAGGAGTCAGAGTTGTGTCAACATCTAGAGATTGAGTTGGGTATCAACTGGATTCCAGGAATGGTACCGATGGATCAGCTTAGTAATAAGATGATTTTTGAGCTGTGGAAGTAGCTCAAGTTTTGGAGAAACTGCGGAGTTTTCTTTTTGGATATGTGAGTTTTATTTTTGAAATATGTGTTGTCCAGTCTGTGCTTGAGTTCATCTTCAGCATTTTCATCTGTTTAATCAGAGTTGCGCAGTGGAAGCATGGTGGCAGCTGTTTTAGTTTGGAAGCAATTGGATGTTGCAATGTTTGGATTGGAGAGTTCTACAGGAGACTTTTCAGAATCTGAGGCCAGTTTGGAGTGCATCTGTTTTATCTCTTCCGGATGAGAGAAGTGAGTTCTGTTTCTGATTTGGAATAAAGTTTGTGTTCTGAGTTTTGGTCGATCCTGGAAAGATCATTTTGTTGGACTGTTTTTGGTCCAGTTGATTTCTAGGAGCATCGGCAAGAGTTGAGCTGATCAGTAGGGATGTAGACAGCACAGGATCGTCCGAGGAGTTTTGTGGATAGGGGACGAAGGAATTTGGATTTCGAAATCGGAGATTTGATTTTGGATAAGTGTTTGGTCTTCAGGATTGAATTGTCAGTTTGGATAACTGGAATTCGTTTGTGTTTCACGTATCTCTGAGGGAGTACGTGTAAGATCTATCTCTGGTTGTAGAATCAGCAGTTCAGGGAGTCTTGGTTGTTGATTCAGACTTGTCTATAGTCTGATATCCGGTCTTGTTTTGTAGATCTAGACGAGTAGAAGTTTTGTAGCTTAGTAATATTGTTTGTTTGGATTCTATAGAGCGAGTAACTCGGTATTTATACTTGTGGAGGGGGGGGGGGAACTCGAGAAAATTCTATCCGGAATTTTGTCTGGATATTTAGATTTGTTTGTTTGAATGAATTGGTTGCTATAGTTGTTAGCATATGATTAATATATGCTTGTGTTTTTTTTTAAAAATTAAATAGATTATTAAATTACCTTCGTTTTAAATTTCGGGGACGAAATTCTTTTAAGGGGGGAAGAATGTGACATCCCGGAAATTTAGGGCAATATCAATTTAATAATCTACATTAAAAATTAAATTGATTTCATAATATTTGTTAATAATATTTGAATTGATTTAATAATCTTCGTTTAAATAAATATTTAACTGATAAATTTTCTTTTTAAAAGCTACTTTAAATTATTTATATTTATAATGTATATATGTATATTGCTATATATTATAAATAGATAAGTTTTTGTTTTAAATTTAATAAATAAAGTTATGGTTTCTGATTCTATTATTTTTGATAATTTGGAAATTTAATATTGAATAAATAATAATATGATTTTTTTTAAAAAAATACTCAAGATAAATTTAATTTGTTTAAAAATAAATTGTGGCCTAGAGTTTAAATAAAAAGTTTGTTATATAGCTAGATAAATAAGTATTTATATTTTAAAGAAATAGTTTCTTTTGGAAATTATCTTCAATGTAATAATGAGTTTTATTTAAACAATAATAATAATGTAATATCTTTACAATGGATTTTAAATAAATAGGAATTTGTTATTTTAAATTTATGTTTTGGAAAACTAAGATTTGTAAGTTTAAAATAAAATAAGTCTTATAACCAAATTTTACATAAGTATAAAAATAATAAATAAATTTAACATTTGATAGTATAAATAATTTATTAAATAAGAAACTAATCACTGTTATAAATTATTTTAATTAAAAAATTGAGATAAAATACTTAAGTTAAAAGGCTATAACAATAACTAAGATAACTTTATATCCACATACATATAGTATATAAATAAAAACAGGTAAAGGAATCTGGTATGGGAAGTTTAGAAAGCAAATCTAAGTAAAGTAGATATCTATGTATCTAAAGAAATAATAAAAACAAACAAAAAGTATGAAAGCTGCCAGGCATATATAATATGTAGCATGTAGAGTAGAATGCATAGCTAAGTAAAATTAAAATGCAGGTTGCCTATAAGAGAAATGTAAAGTAATAAGTAAGAAAAATATCAATACACAAGATTTGTAAGAGACATAAAAGTACAAAAACTTTATGCAGTCAAATAAACAAGCAAGATAATCGTGTTGTAAAGATAAGTATGCAGGCAAGAAAATATAATACAAAGCATGTAATCATGTCTGTACAAATAATTATGTTAGCAACTAAACAAAATAAAAGAAATGACAAAGCAAAGTAGAGTAAAAATAAAAAGAGGAGGAGTCTGTAGATTTTAAATGACATAGTCAAGTTAACAAAGCAAAGTAAAATAAATCAGGGCAGACAAGGTTAATGTATATATAAAAAAAAAATATGCATAGAATAAGCTAAATAGGAAACATAAAAGTACATTAACATTTAAAGCTTTCATCTCTAGCATACAAACAAGTCATTTCGAAATTTGTATAAAAATCTTTCAGCCTCTAAAATAAAGCATTTTCCTGATACAAACAAAATGAAATATTTGTACCTGCAGATTTGCCTAAACCCAGTAAACACCAACCCCTATAAACTTCTATATATACATGTCTTTATTCTTTAAGTTCGTTTAACATAACATAGTAAACTTAATATATACAAGTAGCATTTCTATTATTTTTTTTACTACTGAAGCATCAAACAAGAAAGCAAGAAGAATCAAAGGAAAATCAAGTAAAACATTTCCAGTTTTTAAAGTTAAATTGTTTCAGAAAAAAAAGGGGAAAGCTCTGTTTCTTTCTGAAAGCAAAGTGAGTAACTTAAATTTTAAAATACTTAAGTATACATATTGCTTAATTACTGTCTGAGATGTGTATATATCTTGATGCATTCTTGTGTATATGTGTTACTGCATGTATGTATGTTGATAACCTGAAATCCACCTCTGTATTTAAGATTTAAGCTCATTCTTTACTTCCAAAAATCATTTCTGCTTGACCTACTGGTTGTTAGGACTTAATATCTTAACAAGATATGTTTATTTGATTTTAAAGCAAATTTTAAAATTTGTATCTAACTTAAATAAGGTAGAGTCTGCTCTGAAAACCTTAAGCACAGTATAAAACTTGAGTTTTGTAAAAACTCAAAATTTATAATTCCAGGATTCAAGAAGATGAATCTAACACCTAATCAAAATACTGATTTTTAAAACTTAAATCACATTTTTTAGAAACGAATTGTGTGAGAAATTGTGGTTTGCACTGTTTTGGATATTTTAAGGACCTCGAGTGACCTACTTGAACGGGGTGGTCGGAATTCTTCCTATAGGTGGGAGAGTGACCGGAGGTAATGGGAAAATTGGGTGGAGGATGATCAAAGGCAGGTGGAGAGTGCGGTGGTGAATTCTTGGATGGGAACCCTAGTTTTATCAGTTTGGGAAGATTCGGTCGTTTCTCCCTCTATAGTTGATCGAGTTGCATGAGACTCTAGGAGGGGGTAGCTGGGTCAATGGCGAAGGTGTGGCAGGAGCTGTTGACTTTCAGGTGGTCGGAGTGGCGTGGGAGAACCGTTGACAGGGTTGGGTAGGAGTGGATGTTGCATTTCCAGGTTTTGCTTGTACTGCTCCATTTTGATTTGGACGTGCTGATGAATTTTGGGTGGTCGTGCCATTGTCTGGAGGTAGTCGGCGATGTGTTGGAGTGCCAAAGGGTGGCCGGCGTTGGTTGGGGCCACGGTGCACGTGCACCGTGCCATTGAAATGGTTTGGTTCTTGTTTTTTTTTCTGTGCGCAGTTTCTTTTTGGAGCTGGGGAAAACTCGGGTTATTCGAGTATGCGACTCGAAGCAGCAGGGCAAAAGACTCGAAGCACCTCTTAGTTGACTCGAGTCAGTTGTTGTTCCAGGCTAATTGTAAAACCTGGCAGCAAATTTGTTTTTAAACAAATTTAAGTGAAACTTTAAATTGTATACAAGATTTGAACAAAGTTTAAACCAGTTTTAAGTGTGAATTCAAACTTATTTTTGAATTCAAATCTGAAATGAGATAAAGGTTTCAAAATGATTAAATGTGGATTTTCAGGTTTACTAACATGACAGTTTTCACATTTAAAAATCCAATTTAAAATTTGAAAACAGAAATTTAATAGAGGTTTAAATTCGAAGTTTAAAGTATAGGTTCAAATAGACTTTGAATCTAAGGTAAAAAGAAAACGAATTTGAATCTAAATTTAAAAAGTGTAATGTTCTAATACACTTTTATATTAATTAAGTCATTAAATAAGAAATAAATTATCTTAAGAATAATTAAGGCATTAAATGATTTAATTCATAAGATAATAAAGGAATGGTAATTTATTAAATTTATAAATTAATCATTTAGATAAATTTATAAATAAAGATAAATTAAGAAGTAAATTAAGAGATGATATTAGTTAATAAAGAAAATTAACTACGGATTATTAATTAATTAATATGATTAATTTTTGATCAGTAATCAGATTAATCAGATAATCTATTGTAAATGGTTAAGCGTAATTACTTGATAACAGTAACTAAGAGATTAATTACTATTGTAATTAATTTTGATAAATGATTAATTTAATTTAATTAATTAATTTAAGAGAATCATTTGATAAATTGATAAGTATAATCACTTACGTATGCAATGGAGCAGAATTTACTTAAGAAGTAATGAATGTTAATTACTGAATGTAATTAATGAAAAATGATGTGTTAATAAAGTAATCTGGATAATTACTTTTATAATTAATCTTTGGATTAATTAATGGAGATAATTAATTATGGGAATAATTAATTTATTTATATGAGTAATTAAGAGTGGTTAATTACTAGTTGATATTAATCAAAGATGATTAATAATTGTGTTAAATTAAAAGATTAATCATTCAATGAAATTAATTTTTAATAAGTAATTTATTTTAAATCTAAATTAGAAATCATTAATTAATTTAATTAATGATGTAGATTAAGAATTGGTTAATTAAGACATAATTAATAATGTGGTGATTAATTAAGGATAAATGTAATTAATTATATTAAATTAAGTAAATGAAGTAATTAAATGTTAATTACTATAAATAATTTAGAACAATTAATTAATCAAAGACTAATTACTTATTGTAATCAGAAAATGATTAATCAAAGGTGTTTAATCAAGATGGATATTTAGAAGATGGTTAATTAATTTGATTTATAATTAATTGATGGTTGTACAAGCAGAATTTATAGATGAAGTAATTAATTTAATTTATTTTAAATTAATTAGAGATAGAAGTAGTTAATATAATTCATTTTAAATTAATTACAAATGGTATGATTATAAATCATTGCTTATGGATAAATGATATTGATATTTCATTTGATGATTGTAATCTGGCATGAATTATATCTATGTGTCATGGATGCTTGGTTTAAATATGATAATATTTGATTATCTGTTTATGAGACTATCTGTGATTATCTACAGTGATATTATGAATTATATTTATGTTGAATTATATTGAATTAAACTGTTAAGACTAAATAGACAACTTGGCCTTAAAAGACACGTTTTGGTTTTCGATGAGACCGGGATCGGGTTTCCGCATTAGGAACATCCGAAAACCACATCGATTCCAAACTAACGATAGGTCGTGAACCTGAAGTGAAGATGGAGATTCAGAATGCAAGGGTTATTGTCGTTAACTCTGAGGGTGATTCCAAAATGAGTGTAACGAGATAATGCCTTCGGTTTCGTTCGAACCCGGAACGAACTTGTATGGATTGAATGCTTTCAACACATCGTCCGGTGGGCGATGAGCATTCTAAGAATTAAGTTTCTCTAAAGGTAATCGTAACCTCAAGCCTCATCAACCGGGAATGGCTAAAACAGGGGAGGTGCAGCAAGGTTAGGTGGGTCATGCCCAAGCAGGACAAGGATATTCCCCTGTCTAAATGTACCTTTTTATTCGGCCGTGTGGGAAGTTGGTTGCAAACAACTACGGGGTTTATCTTGTTCGGGACTGTTCAGTAAGGAATGGTTCCGGCCTTGTGTTGCAGGGGGTCGGGAGTGATCCTCGGTACGTTGATCTAGGCCACGTACTGTGACGGGCGGTACCCCAGTAGCCCTGCCATTGTATGGAATCCACAATCCAATAAGTGCCAACGGTTTTGATTGTATTACCCACTTTTGTGGCTAGTAGCTGGAATTTAATCATGTAACAATTTCGGCTATTTTCTATTTACTTGAAAACCCTAGACCTATTATAATATCACAGAATTTCCTATCAAATGTTTTGGTTAGCGTAAGGTAAAAACTTACCCATGTTTATTTGTGGGAAGTCTTACGTGATACCTTTTGTTTTCAAAAGATTTTCAAAGTTAAGCAACTTTAACCTGTTACTCATACCAGACCCATGTCTGACCCGAAGTTTATTTTTGTTTTTCGTAAACTCTCGGGTACCCAAATTTTTACGGGTAGCCAAGGGATTCAGGATAGCTTTGACGAATTCTGGAGGAGCAATGGAGCAGGTGGCTTCAGCGTTATAGATATATATATAGTTCCGCCGTGTTGGTATCTCTGTATTGTTTGAGTTATGTTAACTAGACAGATGTTTATAACTGTCTGGTATGTGATGTATTATCTGTATAACTCTGATTGATGTTATATATTATGTAAATACTTATGTGATTAATATAATTTATTTGTTCCGCTGTGAGATTCTGATGTTGTTGTTCATTCTTCTCTATCTTTTCTATTTTCTCATCCCTTTCTTTCTTCAAGACGATACGTCTTTCTAGGCGTAGAAGGGCGGGTCGTCACAATGGATATGACTACTACTTCCACTAACATGTGGGACCCTAATCAAAGAAGGTGGGTACGAATTAAATTTTCTTATTTTGTAGGTACCCAAAATTAAAATAAAAAATAAAGAGAAATTGATACTCGATAGTGGTTGTTCTAAGCACATGACTGGAAATGCTAATATGTTATCAAACGTAACATATATCGATGTTGGCACCATAGCATTTGGAGATAACTCAAAGGGATTTGTCACCGGCATTGAAGAAGTCATCAATATTGGTATTTCTAGTTCTCCTTTAATTACTAATGTTTATTCGTTGAAAATTTAAAGCATAACTTATTAAGTATAAGTCAAATATGTGATAAAGGGTTTAAAATTGATTTTGAGAAAAATAAATGCAATATTTTTGATCAAAATAAAAATTTAATCTTTGAAGGATTTAGAAATCGCAAAATATATGCCTTAAACATAAATATCAAAAGCAATACAAATTTATGCTTAGCCGCGAATCGTGATGATCCTTGGTTATGGCATAAACGTTTTTGTCATATAAATTTTAAGAATATCAACAAACTAGCTAAAAATAAATTAGTAAGAGGATTATCTAAAATCAACTACAAAGTTAAAAACTTATGTGACACTTGCCAATTTGGAAAATTAAAGAAAAGCTCATTCAAATCTAAATAGGAAATTCCATAAAACAACCTCTCCAATTATTCCGTCTAGATTTATTCGGACCAACTCAAGTACGTTTAATAAATCATAATAAATACATTTTTGTAATTGTTGATGATTATTCAAGATATAATTGGACATTATTTTGAGAACGTAAAAGTAAATCTTTTGAAATGTTCAAAATTTTTGGTAAACGAATAAAAAATTAATGAATTAAAAAATTAAAAAATAGCAAGTGATCACGGAGGTGAATTTGAAATGAACTATCAGCTTTTGTAACATAAAGGGAATTAATCATAATACTTCGTTTTCTCGAATACCACAACAAAACGGCGTTGTAGAAAGGAAAAATCGAACCTTACAAGAATATGCATGAACTCTACTAAATAGTGGTAACGAACCAAGAAAATTTTAGGCCGAAGCCGTTGCCACTGCTTGTTATGTATCAAATCGTGTAACACTTAGACCAATAACTAAAAACACATGATATGAAATATTTTTTAATAAAAAACCAAATGTGTCATATTTTCGTGTTTTTGTGTCAAAATGCTTCATATTAAACACTAAAGATAATCTAGGAAAATTTGATCCTAAAGCAGATGAAGGAATTTTTGTTGGCTTTCAGATCGAAGCAAAGCATATAGAGTCTTTAATAAGTGAACAAATATTATAGGAGAAAGTCTTCATGTCTCATTTGACGAAAATTTTAGCGAAAAATAAATATGACGACGATGAATAATTAATAAATAAAACTGGTATACCTATACATGAAAATAATAATAACAATAATAATGTCAATAACAATAATAATAATATGATAACATCATCACCTGGAATATTAAAAGACCATCCTATTAATAATATTATTGGAGATTTAAATACAAGAGTATCAACCAAAAAACAGTTAAATCAAATGAGTTGTGTTGATTTATATCAAATTTTGGACCAAAATTATAAAGAAGTATCAAAAGATGATTTTTAGATTATTGCAATGCAAGAAAAACTTAGTCAATTTGAAATAAATGATGTTTGTGAATTTGTACCAAGACTAGAAAATCAATATGTAATTTGAACGAAATGGATTTTTAAAAATAAAGATGATGAAAATGGAAATATTGTATGGAATAAACCACGATTAGTAGCTCAAGGATATACTCAAGGAGAAGGAATTGATTACGATGAAACGTTTGCTTCTATAGCACATCTCGAAGCAATAACATTACTAGCTTTTGCATGTCATCATAATTTTAGACTTTTTCAAATAGACGTAAAAAGTGTATTTTTAAACGGATTTATAAAAGAAAAGGTGTATGTTGAACAATCCTCTTTATTTGTTCACGAAAAATATGCCAACCATGTATTTAAACTTAAAAAGGCCTTATACGGATTAAAACAAGTACCTCATGCTTGGTATGAAAGATTAAAGACTCACTTACAAAGTTCTGGTTTCCAAACTGGTAAAATTGATTCCCCATTGTTCATAAAACAAGAAAACAATAATATTTTAGCCGTACAAATATATGCTGACAACATTATATTTGGATCCACTAATGAAAAATTATGCATTGAATTTTCTAAAATAATGAATGATGAATTTGAATTGTTACATATGGGAGAATTAAACTATTTCTTAAGATTACAAATAAGACAATTAGAAAACGAAATTTTTATAAATCAAGAAAAATACTGTCATGATCTATTAAAACGTTTTGGAATGGAAAATATATCAAGTAAACCAGCTCCAATGAGTACTACTCTACATTTAGATAAAGATGAAAGTGGAAAAGATTTCGACCAAAAATTATATCGAAGTATGATGTCGACATGCCTAGCATGATCATGTCGACATGGTGACAGTTTGATTCAAAAATTCAAATTTCAAAAGAAGTGTCTATTCGCCATAACTCTTCATGAATGGTCATGGCTGTTGTTCTTCTATAAATAGAAGTTGGTTTCAACAAATTTTTAATCACTTTTTTCTGGTTTTCACTCCTTTTCTTCTTCCTCATTTCTTAATACATATTCTTATCATTACTCTGCCGAAATCAACATTAAATCATACTCGATTACTTCTAGTTTGATTCTCTATCACTATCTCTACATGGTTCTCAGTGCTATTCAGAGTTATAGACTTCTTTGTAATCTATTAAGCGAGAAAAGGTGTGATTGTAGCCTTGGAAATCAATGAAAAGGGAAAATGTGTGATTGTAGCCTTGGTAAATCAATCAAAAGGGAAAAGGTGTGATTGTAGCCTTGGTAAATCAATTGGGTAAACTTGTGGCCTGGAAATCAAGTATCTCTACCCAGAGGATCGAAATACTAGAGGGTGTACCTCGTAGCCTTGAAACCGAGGGTCTAATTGTACGACTGCTTTTGAAAGGAAATCCGTACTTGTGTTGCGGGAGTGGATGTAGGGTAACTCCAAACCAGTATAAAATCCGGTGTGTTCTTTCCTTTACTGCTTTTATTTTATTTTTGCATCTGTGATTGTTTCTGTGATCATATATGTGTCTGTATATTGCATACTTTTGTGTCTAAATTAACATAAATTAAAAAGATTTAGTAATTCTTTATCGACACTATTCACCCCCTCTAGTGTTAATCTTAGCCTTAAGATCCGTAATCCGTATTTTTCAAAATTGGTATCAGAGCAAGGTTTTCAAAGTTTCATAATCTGATTTTTGAAAAGTTTTTAAAATGTCTATATTCGTTAATACTAATTTAGAAGTATTCGAATCATCATTGTTTCATGAGTCTGCATATAATCAATATTCAAATTCAAGTTATCTACCAAAATTGTTTGATGTGCAGGAATCATGCTTTATGGGTGTTCAGGAATCAATCCACAATGGACAAATTGTGCAGATCAGAAAGAACAAATGGACACTTGATAGTGGATGTTCTAGACACATGACTGACAATCCAGATATACTGAATGATATAATATACAAAGACGGAGGATTGCTTAACTTTGGAGACAATTCAAAAGGATATGTGATTGGCATCGGCAAAGTCGGTAATTCTGAAACTCCTACCATTACTAATGTTTTGCTAGTTAAGAATCTGAAACATAATCTGCTAAGTATAAGTCAACTTTATGATATAGGTTATAAAATTAAATTTGAAGAAGATGTCACATTGAAGATAATAATTCAACCATTATATTTGAGGGAGTCAGGAAAAGAATATTTATATTCTTAGCATGAAAATTTCAAATGATAACCTGTGTCTGTTGGCAAATACAAGTGACCCTTGGATTTGGCATAAGAGATTTGGGCATTTGAATTTCAAACTCTTATCTAGACTGTCAAAACATGATCTAGTAAGAGGTCTCCCTAAAATAAATTTTAAAGTAGATAGTTTATGTGATGCTTGTCAATTAGGAAAACTTAGAAAAAATTCTTTTAAGTTAAAAGATATGATTTCAACTTCAAAACCTATTGAATTACTTCATCTTGATTTATTTGGTCATCTCAAATTCTATCAATAAATCATAGTAAATATGGCTTTGTAATTGCAGATGATTATTCTAGATTTACATGGACAATATTTTTGAAACATAAAAGTGATACTTTTGAATATTTTAAAACATTTTCAAAAAGAAATCAAAATCAATTTTCTCTAAAAATTATAACTATTAGAAGTGATCACGGTGATGAATTTGAAAATGAAAAGTTTGAGGAATTCTGCAATAAAAAGGAATAACTAACAAAATTTCATTTCTGAGAACTCCATAACAAAACGGAGTAGTAGAACGTAAAAATAGGACGATTCAAGAGTGTGCGAGAACTATGCTTACAGATAGTAATTTACCAAAGAATTTTTGGGCAGAAGCAGTTGCTACCGCCTGTTATATTTTGAATAGAACTTTAATTAGACCTCTGACTGATAAGGCGTCTTATGAACTTCGTTATTCAAAGAAACCTAAGGTATCTTATTTCAGAATTTTTGGAAATAAATGCTTTATTTTAAATACAAAAGATAATTTAGATAAATTTGATCCTAAATCCGACAAAGGTATCTTTATCGGATATTCTAATAGAAGTAAAGCATACAGAGTGTTTAATTCAAAAACTAATACCATTGAAGAAACAATGCATGTTCCATTTGATGAAAATTTCAAAATTTTTGAAGATACAAATGATGAAGAGGATTTAATCACTCAAAATCAAGAACCTATTGAAACTAATAATGAAATTGATCATCCTAATAAAAGGACAAAACTTTTAAAAGATCACCCTATAGAAAATATACTGGGAGATATGCAATCTGTTGTTAAACTAAAAATCAACTAAGTCAAATGAGTAATTTAGCTTTTATATCAACTATTGAACCCAAAAATCCAATAGAAGCATCAACTGATGATTCATGGATTTTGGCTATGCAAGAAGAATTAAATCAATTTACTACAAATGACGTTTGGGAACTTGTTCCTAGACTAGAAAATAAAACTATAATTGGAACTAAATGGGTTTATAAAAATAAAATGAATGATCAAGGAGAGGTAGTTAGAAATAAAGCTCGATTAGTCGCTCAAGGTTATTGTCAAGAAGAAGGCATAGATTTTGATGAAACCTTTGCTCCCGTAGCAAGATTAGAAGCCATTATGATTCTACTTGCTTTCGTAAATCATAATAATCTCAAATTATTTCAAATGGATGTTAAAAGCGCCTTTTTAAAATGGATTTGTAAAAGAAGAAGTATATGTCGAACAACCACCACTTTTTGAAAATGATAAATTACCAAATCATGTATACAAACTTAAAAAAGCACTATATGGTCTAAAACAAGCTCCTAGAGCCTGGTATGATAGACTAAGATCTTATTTATTGCAATCTAATTTTGAAATTGGTAAAGTAGATAATACTCTTTTTATTAAAAGAAATAAAAATGATATTCAACTAGTACAAGTTTACGTAGATGATATCATTTTTGGTTTAACTAATTTTTAAATGAATAAAGAATTTTCTGAAATAATGAAAAAAGAATTTGAGATGAGTCATATGGGTGAATTAAATTTCTTTTTAGGATTACAAATAAAACAATTAGATAATGGTATCTTTATTAGTCAGGAAAAATATGCTAAAGACCTAATTAGTAAATTTGGTTTGACCAGTGCAAGTGGAAAAACCCACTCCCATGGCAACCAATGAGTATCTTAGTAAAGAAGATCTCTCGAAAGATGTAGATCAAAAATTATATAGAGGAATGATTGGCTCATAACTCTATATTACTGCTAGTAGACCTGATGTCATGCATAGTGTCTGTCTCTGTGCCAGATATCAATCCCAACCTAAAGAGATTCACTTAAAAGCCGTGAAACGAATCATAAGATATGTTAAACACACGTCTGATTATGGTTTATTCTACCCTAAAAATGATTCTTTTGACTTAATATCTTACTGTGATGCTGACTATGCTGGTTGTAAATCAGACCGAAAAAGTACAAGTGGGACTTGCCACTTTTTGGGGCATTCTCTGATTTCTCGGCTTAGTAAAAAGCAAAACACGGTTTCTTTATCAACAACTGAAGCAGAGTAATTTCTGCTGCTTTGGCTTGTTCTCAAGTAATATATATGCAACAAACCTTAAAAGATATTGGTTTAGATTTCTCAAAATCTCCAATTTATTGTGACAATACGAGTGCGATAAATTTATCCAAAAATACTACTCAACATGCTCGAACTAAACATATTGATATCAGACATCATTTTCTCAGAGATAATATAAGAAAGGAAGTATTTACTCTCGATTATATTATCAATTCTGAGAATCAAATTGCTGATATCTTAACAAAACCCTTAAATGAATCAGCATTTACTAAATTAAGAAGAGAATTAGGTATTTGTTCTATAACTGAATTATAAAATATAAATAACAAGTATAATTAACAATTGGTATCAAAATAAATCAAAGAGTTAAATTTTAAAAAGATCATGTCGACATCCCCTAGGAACACATGTCGACATGTTACGTTTTTTATTTTTTAAAAATTTTCCCACCAAAATTCAAAAAATTTAGTTATATTCTTCTCAATTTCGACTTTTCATTCATTCTCTCTGTTTTTCTTCATTCTCTCTTCTGAAATAAATAAAATCATGGCTTCATCCTCAAAATCAAACATAAAATCAACTTTCTCATTTCCCTCTCCAACTTCTGGTCCATTGCAATGCACTACTCTCGCTTGTGTGACCAAAATGGAGGAATCTATGAATGATGTTCTTCAGATGTAGACTGAAATTCAAGTAACTCAACTTTGTATGGCAAAGGAACAGGAAAGGCAAGGCAAGATTCTTAGAAATTTGCAAAAATTCCTAATGGATAACCAGGCCAACCCTATCTTGATCGTTGAAGACTCTTCACTCAATCAAGAACAAGAGGCCAACGACGAAGAAGAAGAAGAACCCATGGAAGAAGCACACGAGGAGGATGATGACCAAGTAGTGTGTGTTGGAGAAGTGTGTTTCGACAAAAATGGGAATCTTGTCGAACAACGTGGAAATTTCTGTTTCCACTATCCAAACTATTCGAACATAGATCTCCTATGTTCAGAAACACACATTAATTTCTTCTTTTTCCTTCCGTTGTTGTTTGTGTTTTTATGTTTTCAAACGCAAATGTAAATACAACCATATACGTAATAAATAACTCATGTTCTTATATGTGTTTTTATTATAAGTACTATTGTGAATTCTTAGTTAGGATAGTTAATAGTTTAGGACTATGTTTTAGTATTGGACTTAAGTGTTGATTATTTATGATAACACTATCATTATAATCACAAATCATAGAGTAATAGTTTTAGAGGGAGTTATATAGTTTGGAGTTATCTAGTTTAGATAGAGTTTTTGTTGATGAAAAAGGGGGAGAAATATAAAATAGGATAGTTAGGTATAGATTAAGGGGGGGCTGTTAGTTTTAGGGGGAGTTGTTAGGATAGAAATAATATTTTATAAACAAAGGTTGTCATCATCAAAAAGGGGGAGATTGTTAGTCCGTGAGATGATGGTTTTGATGACAACCACCTTAGAATAGATTATAAAATATAAATACTAACATTATAAGTTTAGATATATATGTATATGCATGATTTAACTATGTAGGTACTAAGAAGGTAGACCGTACAGTTTAAAGATTCAAGATATCAAGATTAAATATCAAGATAAAATATCAAGATAGAAGACTCATGAGTATCGAGACTATCAAGAGTTCAAGATTTCGAGGATAAGTATGTTTTATTATTAGGAATTTTTGTTAAAACTCGTAGAAAAGCACCGGCATCTTAAAATCCAATTTATTCGTGGAATGGAATCAACTTCGAGCCCGTTAAAGGGATGGAACCCTAAGTAGGATGGAACCTACGAAAAATCTAGTGAAACATTGTTTTGTATCCACCAACTTTTATTCAAAATGATTTTTCAAAATTATATCCTGTTTTCAAAATGTTTTCAAAACTTTCCTTTTAAAAGATTCAAAATTCTCAATCCTGATTTTAAATAATTTTAGCCTCAAAAACATCTTTATTTTCAAAGTCAAATTACTCCTGATTTTAAACTATCTTTTTAAATAATATATTTAACTTTTAAATATTTATACTTAGATTTAAATATAAAATTATAGTTAAAATCTGTATATATTTTTCTTTATATTTACTTATGAATTTTAACTATAGTCAAGTATATTTATAAAGTTTAAAATAGTTTTTATATAAGATAAAGGTTATTTTCAAAGAAAATCAAAAACACCAAAAAATCCTTTAGGATGTCGACAAGCCTAGCATCGACATGGTGACAGTTTGATTCAAAAATTAAAATTTCAAAAGAAGTGTCTATTCGCCATAACTCTTCATGAATGGTCATGGCTGTTGTTCTTCTATAAATAGAAGTCAGTTTCAACGAATTCTTAATCACTTTTTTCTGGTTTTCACTCCTCTTCTTCTTCCTCATTTCTTAATACATATTCTTATCATTACTCTGCCGAAATCGACATTGAATCATACTCGATTACTTCTAGTTTGATTCTCTATCACTATCTCTACAAGATTCTCAATGCTATTCAGAGTTATAGACTTCTTTGTAATCTATTAAGCGAGAAAAGGTGTGATTGTAGCCTTGGAAATCAATCAAAACGGAAAAGGTGTGATTGTAGCCTTGGTAAATCAATTGGGTAAACTTGTGGCCCGGAAATCAAGTATCTCTACCCAGAGGATCGAAATTCTGCAGGGTGTACCTCGTAGCCTTGAAACCGAGGGTGTAATTGTACGATTTCTTTTGAAAGGAAATCTGTACTTGTGTTGCGGGAGTGGATGTAGGGTAACTCCGAACCTTTATATTGCATACTTTTGTGTCTAAATTAACATAAATTAAAAAGATTTAGTAATTCTTTATTAGCACTATTCACCCCCCTCTAGTGTTAATCTTAGCCTTAAGATCTGTAATCCACATTTTTCACAGCTTGTAGACCAGATATTATGATGAGTGTGTATTTATGTGCTCGTTTTCAAGCACAATCAAAAGAATCGCATCATCGAGTGGTAAAACAAATCTTAAGATATTTAACAAACACTAGAGATTACGGACTCTTTTATCCAAAAGGAAGCTCATTAGAACTTGTGTCATATAGCGATGCTGATTTTGGTGGTTGTAAAATGGATAGAAAAAGCACAAGTGGGACACTTCATTTTATTGGTCAATCTTTAGCATCATGGTTTAGTAAAAAGCAAAACTGTGTTTTGCTCTCGACATGTGAAGCCGAAAACATTTCAGCGGCTTTAGCATGTGCACAAGTAATCCATATGCAACAAACTCTTCTAGATTTTGGTAAAATCTTTACAAAATCATCTATATATTGTGATAATACTAGTGCCATAAATTTATCAAAAAAATCATATTAACCATTCATATTGATATTCGTTATCTTTTCTAAGAGATAATGTGGAAAAAGGAATTATATCACTAGATTTGGTAAACACCGAAAATCAAGTAGCTGATATTTTTACTAAACCGTTAAGTAAACTAACTTTTATTAAGTCAAGACAAGATCTCCGAAACTTTTTGTACGGTGAATTGATTAGCTAAATTTGTAGAAATAATTTTTGTACACTTAAATTTGCAGAAATAGCTCATATAGACTTTCAATTGGTTGTAACACTTGTATTAATAATAACCACATAAAAATAAACTAATAACAACCATATAAACCTAACCTCTCTCTGAAAATTTATATGGCTTAACTCCTTTCCTTCAACTAGCTCTCTAAAAATAGCAAAAAGTTATATTATAAATCAGCTTATATTCCTCCAAATATTGTTGTGATTTTCCTAATTATTAAAACAAATAATATTCAAAAATGTCTTCCGATCACGACTCCACCTACTCAACTATCGAATATAAATCTCCCTCATTAGATAGCACTTATGTTTCACGAACTAAATCCACTCCTACATCGATTCGTTCAGCTTCTCTAAACATTGTTGCATCACCTACATACCACACTGGCTTTCCTCCTAAAAAAAGAAATCCAAACGTTCAATTGATCTACAATCAACATCTTTCACCGACAAGGTCAACGAAATATATCATTATCAACAAGAAATAATGGGAGTTCAATGTGAGATGTATTATGAACAACGACGTCAAAGATCTCATCTAAATTTTCTTGAAGAATATATTCTAGCAATTTGTGGTCATTCACCAACAATAAAATGAATACATCAAAAATCTCCTTGATTACAAGATACTCCTACAAAGTGTATAACGTTACTTAACCAGGACCACCAAACCAAGCTTGGATTGATACTCTAGCCTGTCCAAGTTGGTCTCCACTAAAATTGTTAGTTGACGATGCAAAAGTTGAAACAAATTCATGGGATATACAATAAATAAACAATCTAAATTCTCTGATAAAAACTAAACTTATGCTACGCGTCATATAAATAAGTTTATTTGTTAATTTTTGGTATGCATGTTGTTTTATTGTATTAAAATTTCAATAAACTTTCATTGCTATTTAATTTTTTTAATATTTTATAAAGTACATACCATAAACATCTGTGAATATACTACAGACGTCTGTTAAAAGTTACAAGAAATTTTTTTCTAGCCATGGACTTCTGCGGCAATTCACAGACATCTGTCGAAACTATCTTTTATTTTTCTTACAGCCACAAACATCTGTGGAAACCTTATAGACGTCTTTCGAATCTTTCTATTTATTTTTACTACAAACACATAATCAAAAACTCTCCCCACAGACGTCTATCGCTTCTCTGACCGTACATTTTCAGCGGCCACATATAAATGAGTTTACCCCATTCTTTACTTTTAAGTCCATTTCAATTCCCCATTTCTGAAACCTTGTCCTCCATGACCTTAAAATTCGTTAACTAATGGCTCCCAAGAAGATGACCGTTTCTAAAAAGAAAAAACAAGGCCAATCGTCCTCCTCTCAGACCCCGGTTACACAAGCTTACATAAACCAATGGCTCCGCAACAATCCCCTGCCACTAATCGATTTTAGGTGCTTTCCAAGAAGGAAATCCTTTATGGTCCCTTCTATCGCCTTGGAAATGTAATAGAATATGATATTCTAGGATTACCTATGGATGTCGGTTGCCTCAACCTCGAAAAATGAAGATGGATGGTTGTGGTCAAGTGCTTATGGAAAAGAAATCAAAATTGATGTACACATGATTAGCCGTAGACTAGGATGTTCTTATGAGGAAATCGACTTATCGGATATACCGGATCATAGTCTTTTATCCAAAGAAAGAAATTACCTATTAAAAATGGGAAGATAGGATGCCCCAATGGAAATCCATTTACCTACGCCCACGTGCTAGACTACTAAGTAGAATGATAATCAACATGATCATTCCACGTCTAGATAGCCACGAGCAAATTTATCCCAATGACCATCGAGCTTTATATGTAATATTTGGTCATCGACTGGTAAATTGGGCAAAAAAAATTCATGGCCAATAAAAGGTTTTTGGACTCAGCATTGTCGATTAATTATATATGCTCCGTACATGTAACAACCTGAAATTTAATCCATAATAACTAATTTATTAATTAATCAAATAATAAAACAACTTTGTGAAATTATGAGAATTTAGCCACGGAAGTTGACCATTGTGTCCGTGGTAATTTTTGGTCAATTTCAATATATAGAACATTAGAAACCAATCTAATATTACCAAGTTATAAAATAAACAAAATATGCAGAAATATAATGAAATATATATATATATATGTATGTATGTATGTATGTATGTATGTATGTATGTATGTATGTATGTATGTATGTATGTGTACACACACACACACGGTCAGGTTAACCGACGGATCGACCTGGGCAAGGGCCGGTCGACCGCTCCATCGACCCACCTTGTAATTTGGCAAGCGAACGAACGTTAATTCATTCGAATGAATTAGAGACGTCATAACACGTCATTTGCATCCTTTTTTAATCTAGTCCCTTCGTTTCTGCATCCAATGGCTCCTAGTCAGCCTATGATGTGGTTGCATCCTATTTAATCTCCAAATCCAACGATCCGAGATTCACTTCTACACGTATAAATAGACCCCTAGATCTAACACTTTTTCTCATTCTAGATTTTCTTCGCTTGGGTTCACCTTTTCAAGAAGGACCCTAAAATGGATAATTTTCCAAGGAGAAAATCTTTTTAATAAAAATTATTTTACAACTCCAAGTGGATCCGGGAAGACGAAGGAAAGGGTTAGGATCAGAGGTGAGTGATTGTAATTATTTTAAGATTTCTTTGAGTAATTTTAAATAATAGGGTTTTCAATAGTTGTAGTTTTACTACAATTTTGGAATAGCCTTTTTTAGTAATTATTTTCAGTTTTTAATTATTTTCAGTCTATTAAGCTATTTCTTTCAATAATTTTAGTATTATTTCTATTAACTATAAATTATTACTGTTATGCATAACCTTTTATTAATTTACAGTCTATTTACAATATTTAAGTTTATTTGTTGTTATTTATTTCTTATTTACATTTTTTGACATTTTGGATTTTATACAAGCGGCTATTCTCTTCATTCCCTTTTTCTACGCGTATGGATTAGAATAAATTGAATGCATTTGTGGACTTTATAAGTAAGAATATTAGATGAGTAAAATAAGATGTAAATTATAAAGACTGTAATAAATAATGGAACTGGACTGAAATTATGTCTAATTATAATTAGAATTGGGCTAACTAAAGATAACTGGCATAGGTATAATTTAATTATAACTAAATGAAGTAAAAAATGAAAGGAACTTATTTTCTCACTTAGAACTTCAGTTAAGTACTAAGCATGATTATAACGTACGTTATAATAAGGGAAAAAATAGAATGGGGCTTATTTTAAGGCTTGGGATAAATTTATAAGCATAGAAAGTAAAAGATGGTAATAAAGGCTTATTTAAATAATTTATCTAAGTTAATAAGAAAAGATGAAAATAAGACCTGTACCAAATAGCATTCCCTAGGGCATGCTTATACTAAGAATGGTAGTAATTGGTCAAATAGAAGTCCAAATCATGGAGATTTGGATAAGGTGCGCAACTAGATATTGCTTGGATGAAGGGCCAACACCAACAGCATTTCCCCTATTTTTCTACTGACAAACGGTGATCTTGCATTAGCCTAAAGTGAGTTGAGGGGCATGCTATGCTGTATGTTAGAGATAATAAGAAGACCCAATAGGTGGAGCAAAAGGTAGCATGGGCATGGTGGCAATTACACGTGCGACTTCCATTCGGGTACTCAGTAATAGCTATGAGTTCCAAATGTTTAGTATGGTGTCTTAGTAGACAACATTGCCTTTTGTGTAGGGAGCTATATATGTCGTCTGGATCCACAGTAGTTACTCTGAGCATCTTTCATAGATACCATTGGCTGCTGTGTAGGGAGTTATATATTTGCTGGTCTACAAAAAGGTCTATGGAGTAGCAGGCCGATCAAAAAGGGAAGAATTAGGGTTACATCCTAATTACAGGATTAGGAATTTAGCCTAATTAAATTAGAAAAAGTGAAAGCAATCAAAGTTAACCTATCTTGAGCAATATTTAATTGTATTTATTTCTAGTTATTATCTTTCCCATTTCCTTTGTTATCCTTATTTATGCTAGAACTATTGTAGAGTCAACTACTTTTATCTTGCTTAAAGACTCTAGTAATTACTATCATTCACCAGACTTTTAGTATGGCCCACCCCTCTTTTTCCCCCTTTCTCCCCTTAGGAAATCAAGAAAGAAGCTAGCACACTGCTGCAGCTTGGAGTACTTCTTGGGGGAGACTTCTTCTATGTACTTCTTTTATTTTCAACTGTTGTTCTTGTATGCACTAGTTTATTTATGGGAGATATTACATACTCTGATTTTTTGAGACAATGAAGTTTAATTTCATATGGCACTATGGGTTTTGAATGTTGTATTTGGCATTTGACCTATTTATGATTTAATTCTGAAGCTTTGTTCTAGTTAAATACTTATTTAGTTTCTGATGTTTTTACCTATTTTGCCTTTTAATGTGCCATTTTTTGGTATATTAAGGGGTGTGGGTTGTTTTCACTTGGTATTGGAGCCTAAGGTTACATTATTCCAAAAATTTATTTTGAAAGTAAAGTATTAAAATTATTTTTCAGAAAAGAACTTTGGAAATGATTTTAAGTATAAAAGATTTTTTTTATAAAAATCTCCTTATAAGTCCAGTTCAATCTCCCTCTGACTCTTTCCTAAAATACCTTTTTCTTTTCGTAGAATGGCTGATGCCCCGAACCTTCCCGAGGGTATTTCAGTCCTAGCTGGTTTCATAGGTACTTACAAGCCACGACTCCAGAGGTGCACGGGCCTACGCCTAATCCTGCATCGTCTGGTGGAAATCCCATCAACCCACCTATCGCCATTAATTTCTCTAAACCTTTTAAAGATTTTGCGAGTTTGGGTGGGAAGACTATTTATGGCAAGGAGAATTTTGTGGTGGCAAGAGTATGGTTTAGGGACACATAGAAGATTTTTGGTCTTTTAGGATTGGATGGTCAGCAGCGAGTTCAGCTAGCCACTTGGCAGCTGAAGGAGGAGGCATCTTATTGGTGGGAGGTGATCGAGTTGGAGGGAAGGAATATTACTTGGGATGGATTTCTGGAGTGATTCGATAGGAAGTTTCTATCTCAGGCAGAAGAGAGTGTTTAGCTGGAGAAATTTATCAATTTGAAGCAAGGGAGTTTTTCGGTCAAGGAGTACATCAATCAATTCAATGAGTTGTTGCGGTTTGGTATGGACTTGGTGAACACTACGCACAAGAAAGCTATGAAGTTTACAAAGGAATTGAATCAACCCCTTTAGGGATTATTACTAACTAATGTATCGCTGGGAGCTACTTATCAGTCTTTGGTCAAGATGGTGCTTATGTTGGATACGGTCAAGGAAGGAGAATCTAAAGAGGCGGTTAAGTCAGAAGGTCCAAAAAGAAGTGGTAGGAAAAATTAGAAGAAGAAGAAAGGTGATGGGCCTTAGAAGCAGATTAAAAAAGGAATAAAATGCCATGTGTGTGGGAAGGTTGGACATGTGGCCAAGGATTACTGGAAGGAGAAGATGAAGGGTAAGTGCTACACTTGAGGGTTGGCCGGTCATATGAGTAGGAGAGGTCCCAAGGGAGCGAGTGCACCGTTTGCGCAGATTCAGGCGTTGGACACAGCACCTTCTAGTAGCATTCTAGATAGAGGTAGGAAAGTCACAGTTGAAGGTTTGATTTCTATATCTGATTTTCCTATTCGGACTTTATTTGATTCTGGAGCATCACACTCTTTTTTCTCTAGCTCTCTAGTAGACTATTTGCACTTGGACATATCGTAAGTAGCAGACTCCATTATTGTTTCAAACCCCATAGGAGGATCGATACACTTATTTACGATTTGTAGGGGTTTGAAAATCTTTATCCTAAGAATATAGTTTGATTGCGATGCCTATATTTTGAGATTCTTGGGGTATGGGATGATCTTAGAGATGGATTGGCTATCCACATACGGAGCTATCTTAGACTGTAAGAGTAGGGTCGTTAGACTTGAGACTTGTAGTGGTAGGATTCTGGAGGAAACTTGCGACCCACAAGGGTCAGTTATGTTGTGTTTTCTCTATTCCCTCGATTCGTCTTCATCAGAGTTAGATCCGGTTCCAGTCTTTGGGAGGTTAGGGGACTACCCCCTAAGAGAGAGATTGACTTTAGGATTTCTTTGATCGAAAATGCCAAGCTAGTAGCGTTACCTGAGAGACACATGTCATCTAGGGAGAGGAAAGAATTGAGCAAGCAGATTCGTGAGCTCTTGGGGAAGGGATTCATAAGAAGGAGCATATCAGAGTAGGGAGCGCTAGTCCTCTTCGCCACTAAGGTGGATGGTTCTCTTCACTTTGCATGGACTATAGGGAATTGAATAAGCTCACTAAGAAGAACAGCTATTCACTTCCTAGGATTGATGATCTTTTTAACCAGTTAGTAGGTTCTTCGTTTTTCTCTCAACATGATTTAGCCACGGGATTCCATCAGCTTAGAATCGTTGATGACCACATAAATAAGACTGCCTTAAGGATACTGGATGGGTCCTTCGAGTGGTTGGTTATGCCTTTTGGGCTAACCAATGCTCCAGCCTATTTCGTTGATTTGATGAGCCGCATCTTTTGGGATGTCCTAAATAAGTTTGTGGTGATATTCGTGGATGATATCATGGTATCTTCCAAGAATATGAAACAGCATGCTGTTCATTGGGAAGAAGTTCTTCACACACTTCATAGCCATTATTTGAGAGCTAAGTTTTCAAAGTTCCATTTTTGGAGGTAGGAAGTTCATTTCTTGGGGTACGTAGTCTCGAAGGAAGGTTTGGCTGTTAACCCTGCTAAGGTTATTACAGTACAAGATTGGAAGGCCCTTAAGAATGTTACCGAGATTAGGAGCTTCCTAGGATTGGCAGGCTACTATAGAAAGTTCATTAAAGACTTTGCCAAGCTTTCGGCAACACTCGTATGCCTTATTAAGAAGAATAAAGCTTTCATGTGGACGTGGATTGGGAGGATTCCTTCATAAAGCTTAAGGGAGCCATTACTAGTGCACCAGTGTTAGGTTTACCCGACGGAGCTAAGCCTTTCACTATATGCCCTGATGCATGCAGAATGAGTCTAGGAGCGGTGTTGATGCAAGAAGGGAGGGTAGTGTGTTATGGTAGTAGGTAGTTGAGGATGCATGAGAAGAACTATCCTACCTACGATTTGGAATTGGCTGCCATATTTTTGCACTTAAGACTTGGAGGCACTATTTGCTTGGAGAGAGGTTTGAGATTTTTAATAACCATAAGTTTTTGAAGTACCTATTCTCGCAGAAGGACTTGAACTTGAGGCAATAAAGGTGGATGGAGTTTTTAGCCTCGTATGATTTTGAGATAGCTTATACCCTTGGCAATGGTAATGTGGTTGTGGATGCATTGAGTAGAAAGAAAACAACCCTTAGTCTTTTGTTTGTAGAGTGGAGGAGCTTAGAGTTTATTTCTACTTTTTATTTTAAGCCCTTTATGGACCTTACTCTCGGATTATTGGCAACCGTAGAGGTAAGGTCTACCCTTAAGGATTAGATTGGCTAGAGGCAACAGGAGGATTCGGAACTAATGGACATTATAGATAGGGTTAGCCGAGGAGAGGTCTTGAGACATCTCCATTGTTGTTCCATTGATAGCAGAAGGTAGCTTAGAAGAGATGGAAGGCTTTGTGTTCCACACACCAGTGACTTGTCGAGAGCAGTTTTGGAGGAGGCACCATTCCCGTATGACTATTCATCCGGGTGGTGACAAAATGTATCGGGATATGAAGAGGATTTTTTATTGGGGTGGTATGAAGAAGGATGTGGCAGAATTCATTGTTAAATGTCTCGTATGCCTAAGGGTAAAAGCGGAGCAATAGAAGCCCGGTGGATAAATTCATCCCTTAGATGTACCGGAGCGGAAGTGGGATAGTATTTCTATGGATTTCATTGATGGTTTACCTCGTTCTATGAAAGGGAACACTAGCATAGGTGATTGTTGACAGATTGACCAAGAGTGCTTACTTCATCCCAGTTCAGAGTAAGCGTACGGATTCATATTTGGCATCCTTGTATATTCGAGAAATAGTCCATCTACACGGAGTTCCTTCTAGTGTGTTAGTGATAGAGATCTCATTTTCACTAGTGAGTTTTAGAGAAGCTTACAAAAGGCACTTGGGACGCAACTTATGTTGAGTATGGCCTATCTTCCCCAGACGAATGGCCAAACGGAGGGGGTAAATAAAGTGCTTGATGATTTAATACGGATGTGCATTTTGGACTTTGGAGGAACTTTGGAGGAGCATCTTCCGTTGGTTGAGTTTGCATAAAATAATAGTTACCAAAGAAGCATAGGAATGGCACCATTTGAGGCTTTATATGGGCGACCTTGCAAGTCCCCATCATGTTGAGTAGAGTCTGCGGAGAAGTTATTACTTGGACCTGATGTGGTTAGGGAGACCTCTGAGAGGGTGGAGTTGATTCGGCGAAAGATGAAGATGGCTCAGGACAGATAGAAGTCATATGCATATAGGCAGAGGAGAGACTTAGAGTTTGAGGTTGGAGACTTAGTTTTTATCAAAGTATCCCCGCTTAGGAAGGTAAAAAGATTCCGATCTAATGGAAAGTTAGCCCTTAGATTTGTTGGACCATTTCCTATCACAAAGAGAGCTGGGAAGATGGCTTACCGAGTGAAGCTACCAGATAGGCTCGCAGGAGTGCACGACGTTTACACTACACTAATTGCATAAGTATCATAAAATGCATTAGAATCAGTTAAAGACAATGGATGAATGATTAATGATTGAGTAGTTGGTTGTAGAATTAGATGAAAACACTTAGTACATTCTTCTATCCTTAAAGATTTCAGGGACGAAATCCCTTAAGGAAGGAAGAATGTAACAATCCAAAATTTAACCTATAATAATTAATTTGTTAATTAATTAAGTAATAAAATAAATGTGTAATTATCATAATTAAGCCATGAAGGTTGCACCATTGTGTCCATGGTAATTTTCTGGTCAATTTCAATATAAAGAACGTTAAAAACAGAGCTTATATGACCAAGTTATAAAAATAAACAAAATAAGCAGAAATATAACAACAACAAAATACGGTCAGGTCGACCGACCAGTCGACCTGGGCAAGGGGGCGGTCGACCGCCTGGTCGACTCGCCTTGTAATTTGGCAGGCGAACGAACGTAAATTCGTTCGAACGAATTAGAGACATAGAAACACATTATTTTCACCCTTTGTTTAATCAAGTCCCTCTGTTTCTGCATCCGATGGCTTCTACAGCTATAACGTGGTTGCATCATATTAAATCTCCAAATCTAATGATCCAAGATCCACTTCTACACATATAAATAGAACCCTAGACCTAACACTTTTTCTCATTCTAGATTTTCTCCGCTTGGGTTCACATTTTCAAGAAGGACCCTAAAAGGAATAATTTTCGAAGGAGAGAATCTTTTTAATAAAAATTATTTTACAACTCCAAGTGGATCCAGGAAGACCAAAGGAAGAGCTTAGGACCGAAGGTGAGTGATTGTAATTATTTTAAGATTTCTTTAAGTAATTTAAAATAGGGAATTTTAACATAAGGGCCTTCTTTTCATCAAATAATAAGTTTGGAGGACACGACTTTAAAATAATTACTTTGCAGGATAAAGTTTTATACATGTTACGTCGGCCCATCATTCAGTTACTTCATCCCTTCTTCCTTTCCATTTTCTCTTTCACTTTGTACGATTTTTCAGATTCCAAACCAAAACTAGGTTTTATAAAACAAACGATTGATTTCTCTTCCCAATATTTCTGCTAAAACGATCACAAATCATTTATCAAAGCTGCATTTCAATTACAACGACTTCAGCATCATCGATTTCTGCTTCATCGGTGTGATAACCTGGAATTCTGGGCATTGTAATTAATAATATAATTGGGTAAATAAATAGAAATGCTGAATTTATAAATAAACAAATTTTTAAATATCATTATTAATTACACATTAAATTAGGTTTGTTTAAAATATTGTTGACCTGACTTTAAATTAGATTTTTTAAATTTAATTTACATATGAATTTGGATTTATTAAGTAATTCAAAGGATAGATATTTTAAATATTTGGATTTAAAATATATGTATAAGTTTTTATTAATAAATAAATTGTTTGTTACATTTTCAATAAAAAGAAATTCATATACACATAACAACAAATAAATTAAGTAAGGACTTTTACTAACATTTTAAAATTAAATATAAGTTACCTAATTACAAGTGTAATAGGAATTACATCATGTATAGACAAATGTAAGGTAAATATCATACAATGCAACAAGTGTCTTTTAATTTCCAAAATAATAAATAGGATTAAAATAAGACTTTACATACATTACTCCTAAAACTATTTCTCATTTTCTTTCAAAAAAAGAAAAAAAAAGCAAAAGCTTGTTAACAATTTTAAAACCGAAAAAAAGCAATCGGGAAGAAATTTCTATTTCAAATCTGTAGCAAGATCTTCTCAAGATTTAGGCAAGATCATTCTGTCACCTTTCCAGTCTTCAAAAAGAGTATCATGAAGATTCAAAGTTAATCAAGGCAGGATCAACTTAATTGAACATTTATCAAGTTTCCAGTTTCAAGAGATCAAAAGTTTTTCAATCATAGTGCTCTGTTCAACATTTCTTGCTGGTGAGTAAACTGCCTTTAAATATTTCAAAACCCACCTGCACCTTGATCTGTATGAAACGATTATCAAAGTTTGGATGAAAACTATGTTTATATGATTGTTTGAGAATTAAAGAATGTATATGTATGTTAAAATTTGAGTGCATGTTTGATCAACAAGTTTTCAATCAAGCATTTTCTTTCCAGATTTTCAAAATCTGACATTTCAGTATAAAAGAAATCTCTGCATCATAAAGAGGCAAGTAAATAAATTATAATTTATTTTAAATTTAGTTGCTTGTAAGGATCCTTTATGGTATGATATGAATTATGCTTGTATGTATGTAAAAAATGTGAATTCCTGTATAAATGGAAGTATGCATGCCTGAAAATACTCTGTTCCTCGTTCACAGGATTTTTAAACCAAATTTAGAATTTAAATCTCTCCTTTAAATCTCTTATAGGCCGAGGAACTCAAACAAGTTTGGCTTGTTTAATCATAAGCTAAGTTTTAAGAATATAAATTAGCATAATAAGTATGGAAAATTTCTGGAAGTTATGAAAGACAGTGAAATTCTTAAACATATCAAAATTCTAACCCAAACAATTCATGTTTTCAGGTATGCAACCTGTTATGTTATTTGAAATCACGAATTTTAAGCCTCAAATCCAGATTTTTAGATATTGATCGAGTGAGCAATGTGAGGTTGAACGAATTTGGGCAAATCAGTGAATTGGGACGACTGGGTTGATTTGGAGATATGGTACTTGACGTGGAGAAGGAATAGGATATGGGGACCATGGGAAAAATGACAATGGAATTTTCAAGTGCTTGTGGAAGCGGGTTGATCGAATAATAGGGTTTAGCATTTTTATGGGTTGGTCGATGATCTTGTGACTTTCACGATGATGAGGTGACATCGGGGTTGTTGGGTCGTGGGGAAATGAAGTAGGCATCACCGAAGAAGCTGTAGTCAAGGGGACATGGATTCCGATGATCCGAATTGGGTGGCGCTTGGGGGAAAGGTAATCAAGTTTTACCTGATGGTCTCGTGAGTGTTCGATTTTTTGATTTTGGAATAGATTGAGGGATCTGGGTGATGGAATGCTTAGGGAGGGTCTCCGACGACTTGTGTGTGTTGTCGGCGGCGAGCAGTGATGATCGGCGCGGTCGTGCAAGTGCACACATGCACGAATGTGTCAGGATTGGGGAGGATCATTCCTGCTCGAGTTCAGGATCATGAAATTTTTGGGTAGGCTCGAAGTAAGGGTCGTAAGGAGAAGCTTGGGAATGGAGCACAGATGTGGTTTTGGAATGTTAGCACGACATCGGGTTTTGCCGGAGAATTTGAAGTCATGACTTGGGTTACTTGTTTTGTTGACAAGCCTTTATATGCAGAAGAGGAATAGCGAGTTTAAGTTCAGAATTGATCAAGTTAGCAATGTATCAACTTTTTCAATTGAAAATAAGGGTTGTTTGAAGTGGAATTTTATTACGAATTTGAGAATAGAATTATTTTGGATTTAAAGAAATTTCAATATTTATAACCTTAAAAATATATATATATATACACACACACACATTTAATTAATTATTTTAAATAAACTAGATAATTTAATTAAATAGGTTTGGGAAGAAATTAAATTATGATAAAGAAAGGGGTTAATTACTTAATGCATTGATAAAAGGGTTAATCAATATGATTAATTAAAGATAAATAATTAGTGGAATTAAATAAAAGTCAATCACTTAATGTAATTGATTAGGTGATTACTCAAGTAATAAATGGATAATTCATGCTGAATATGAGTAATTAAAGGATAATTTATTGTTGTGATTGATTATTGATTTAGGCAATGTAATTATCCAATGTAATTAACCCCCAATGGTATAATTACTTGATGAAAGTAATTAAAGGTAAATTTCTTAAGGGAAGTAATTAAGGATTTATTACTTAGTGTAATTAATTAATGGATTGATTAATTAGGGAAATTTATAAATGGTTAATAAATTAATAAGTGTGATTTACTTAAGAATAATTAATCAATGTAAGTGATTATAGGGCAATTAAATTTGAGTAATTAATTAAGGATAAATGTAGTTAATGTGTACGAGTGAAGGATGAAAAGTGTGTGATCGTGCACGTGCTAGTATAGTACACACGGATCGTGTAATATGGACTATAATATAAATGCGGAAATAGATGATAATATCATAGTAAATAAAAATAGAGAAATCACACCAGAGATTTTTATACTGGTTCGGAGCACCGTCCTACGTCCAGTCCCAGACTTCTATCTGGATTTTCACTATTAACTACCTCGCTTCACCCGGAGGAACAGGTTTACAACACCCGAGCAAACGAACGGGATTTCACGCCTCTAATACACTGAGGACTTCAACACTTGCCTCTTACAACACAAAGGACTTCAACAAAAGAACAAATACAATTGTTGTTGACAACTTGTGCTCTTGAAAACACGGATTTGTCACTAGTAGTACACCCTTCCTATAATCTTATCCTCAAAGTATGCGAATGATGTTTTGAAAAGATTAAGGAAAGTATATTACTTATTGAATCAAAAGATATGAAATAGTTTCAATGATTCAATAAATAATTGAGAGCTTTTAGAATGTAAGAGTATGTAGAAAGTAAGATCAGAGATTAGAGTAAAAAGCATATACAATCATATATTTTTTAATCAATGATTTAGATGAGTTTATATAGAGAAGAATGGTTGTAACTCTTTGTGAGCAGTTGCCATTAAGAGATATGATCTTTGATGAAAGGTAAGAGATGCAACCTTTGGAGAAAGAAGTGTCTTTTGGAAAAATTGCTTTCTGTTTAAAAACGGTCGACAGGTCAAAAAATGACCAGTAGACAGGAATTCAAATATATAGTCGTTATGTGCATGTGTGCACATTCAGTGTGCAAATTATACAGGAACGGTCGACCGCCTATTTTATTACCGGTCGACCGGTCCCTGTAAAGTTGCACACTAAATGTGCAACTGCAATTTAGTCGTATATATATTGATTTCCTTGAAATGCATGATTATTTGAGGATAGATTTTAACAAGTTTATCACTATTACAATATCAAATAATCAACCAAAAATCTAGAGTACCATATGTAGCTCTTTATAGCCATAATGAGCTTGTTTTGTCGATTGCCTTTATTTCTTTGTCAGAAATCAAAACCTTCATAGAACTTGTGACTTCAACATTCTCCCCCTTTTTGATTGATGACAATATATATCTGAAAATCTGAATCTCCCCCTGAGTGTGTGATCTCCCTCTTTGAATTTATATATATATGTATGTTCCTGCAACCAATTGTTAGCCCTTTCTCCCCCTTTGTCATCGACAAAAAGGAGTAACAGATACTGGAATAATATAGGAATGTAATCCCCATAATGTGCATAGCAAAATAAAACTTAACACATCCAAAACATACCAGAGTATAATACAGACCATAATATCAAATGAAAAATAAAAATAACGACACTATTTAGTACAAGTGTCGATTGATGTTTTTAAAGTACTTAACCATAATAGACAATAGAATCTAAGACGAGGCAGATCCTATCTCCTCTTCATCATCATCATCATCGTCGTCGTCATCATCTTCTTCTTCTTCATCATCATTGTTCCCTCTAGATGATTCACCATGTCCATGTCCACTCATACCAGTAGACTCCTCAGATGATGTCCAGTTGAAAACAGGAGGAGCAGGACGTTTTCCTGGGTCTTGTGCTTGAACAGAGGTGGATGTGGTACATGATATAGCATCCCATAGCATACCAAAGAATGACTTGACCTTATTGAAGCGTTTATCAATTTTAGAGTCCATGCGCTTGAGACGTGATTCAAGCAAAAATTGGTTACGCGCAATAGTTTCAAGTGATTCTTTTGTGGATGATTTTGATTTTAACAGTTTCACTTCATCGGAACGAGGTCGAGAGGAAGTTGCTTTTTGTTTTCTTGGACCTCTTTGTTGCCATTCTTCAAAAGGCATAATCTCAAGATAAGGTGGAGGGAGCTTCATGCGTTTGATGGTTATGGAATCAATACATTTTGGTTTCGAGGTGGCAGAGTCAGGAGGCTTTACCCCACAAGCTAACAAAAGACGCATGATATATTCATTGTAGAAGAAATGAGGTCGTGTAGAGTTATTTACTTGAGAATTTCGTCAAAAAGCATATGAACCCAATTGATTTGGATTTCCCTATAAATAGCATAGAGAGCCTTGAAGTTTTCTTTATATACAACATCATAATTTCCAAGTCTAGGAAACAGAGAATGCATCAAGACGCGATGAAGTAGTCTGGCGGTGGGTCGAAGTCCAATTGACTTTGTGCCATCACTATTGTCCTCTATGAACTGATGACTGATGCTATCGCGAGTGAAGACTTCACAGAAAGTAGATGAAAACTCATCGCCTCGATTTGGTATACCAAGTATAGAGGCAATCCTATCATGAGTAATAAAAATTTGTTTGCCACAGACGATAGACCAAATGACTCTGTTCGGATTATCAGGTTGATACTCGTCGAGGTTCATGTTGGCGTAGAACAATTTTATCATCAAATGATTTATTTCCACATTATTTTCTGAAAAATCTACCAATGGAGAAATGTTGGAGTTATTGGCTAACCTACGAATTCCATAAGACGTGTAATCATCAAACTTGATGAAAGAGCCCGGATGAAACTTGTAGTTAGTCATTTGATTCCATCTTGTTATGACTACCGGACTTTGAAGCCATTTCTTGGCGGAGATATTGAGAGATGAAGTTTCGGAGGATGTTCCTTTCTTGGATTTCTTTTGTGGAGGAGCCATTGTTAGAAGATTTGGAGATTTGGAAATTGAATTTGAGAAACTAGGGTTTTTTTTGGAGTTTGGGGAAAATAACTGGTTGAGTCAAATGAAAAGGAGGATAGAAAGAAATTGACATATAGGATATATATATATATAAAAACTGGAAATACGTCAACCGGTCGACCTATGGATTATGGCCGGTCGACCGTTCTCAACCAGAGAGCAAACGGTCGACCGGTCATATTTTGGATGGTCGACCGGTTTTGCTTGCTGAAGAAAAGCAGTTTGTATTGCAAGTTTTTTAGAATATATCAAGCTATATAAATTATATTTCACTCTTATTATAAAATATAAACGTTATTACAAGAGTGATAGATGGAAAACGATACAATAAGTATATATATAAAGCTAAAGAGAAGTGGTAGGTTCGTCATTAGAATTTTTATTATCGTCAATACGTTTTGACCATGGACTCCAGTTTTTATGAGCACCTTCATTCATCTCATAATTCCGATCCCAAGAGTTAGGACTTTTAGATGTTGATGGCCTAGACCGCATTGGTTCATGTACGTCATGCTTGTTGGAACTACAGAAGAATGATGCTACCTTTTCTAAAATAGATAATCGTGCCGATGTCCGTTGTTGCTGGTGATAAAGTTGGCTTTGCCCATAATGGAGCTGTCTCTGAAGATCTATCTAATGTTTCTGATAGTGATGAATCTCGTCGATCTGTGCTTTGGTACGAGGAGAACAAAACAGCGTCTTTTTAACCCGTTTTGAGTTTGGACGTGCTAGTATAGTACACACGGATCGTGTAATATGGACTATAATATAAATGCGGAAATAGATGATAATAGCATAGTAAATAAAAATAGAAAAATCACACCAGAGATTTTTATACTGGTTCGGAGCACCGTCCTACGTCCAGTCCCAGACTTCTATCTGGATTTTCACTATTAACTACCTCGCTTCACCCGGAGGAACAGGTTTACAACACCCGAGCAAACAAACGAGATTTCACGCCTCTATTACACTGAGGACTTCAACACTTGCCTCTTACAACACAGAGGACTTCAACAAAAGAACAAATACAATTGTTGTTGACAACTTGTGCTCTTGAAAACACGGATTTGTCACTAGTAGTACACACTTCCTATAATCTTATCCTCAAAGTATGCGAATGATGTTTTGAAAAGATTAAGGAAAGTATATTACTTATTGAATCAAAAGATATGAAATAGTTTCAATGATTCAATAAATAATTGAGAGCTTTTAGAATGCAGGAGTATGTAGAAAGTAAGATCAGAGATTAGAGTAAAAAGCATATACAATCCATATATTTTTTAATCAATGATTTAGATGAGTTTATATAGAGAAGAATGATTGTAACTCTTTGTAAGCAGTTGCCATTAAGAGATATGATCTTTGATGAAAGGTAAGAGATGCAACCTTTGGAGAAAGAAGTGTCTTTTGGAAAAATTGCTTTCTGTTTAAAAATGGTCGACAGGTCAAAAAATGACCAGTAGACAGGAATTCAAATATATAGTCGTTATGTGCATGTGTGCACGTTCAGTGTGCAAATTATACAGGAACGGTCGACCGCCTATTTTATGACCGGTCGACCGGACCCTGTAAAGTTGCACACTAAATGTGCAATTGCAATTTAGTCGTATATATGTTGATTTCCTTGAAATGCATGATTATTTGAGGATAGATTTTAACAAGTTTATCACTATTACAATATCAAATAATCAACCTAAAATCTAGAGTACCATATGTAGCTCTTTATAGCCATAATGAGCTTGTTTTGTCGATTGCCTTTATTTCTTTGTCAGAAATCAAAACCTTCATAGAACTTGTGACTTCAACAAAGGATGATTAATTTGTGATGTTAATTAAGACTAATTACTTAATGTAATTAAAGGAGATAATTAGGGGATGATTAATAAATAGATTGTAATTAATGTTAAGCAAGCAATATTAAAGGGATTAAAGGAATTCAATTTATTTATTTTACTTAATTAGTATGGTATGATTAGTTAATCTTATTTATAGATAATTGAATGATATCGAATGCCTTGGATTTAATGTCTCTGATATGAGATGCTATGTGGTATGTTATGATAGTATGGTTTGTCTATCTGTGATGGACGATAATGTAAATATGTAATTTTGGATAAATGAAACTGTTTAAACCTTAAACATTCGTTATGAGATAGTATTGAATTCAAAGAGACCAGAGTCGGGTATTAGTAAATACCCAAAACCACTTCGATTCTTTATGGATTGATGTGGAATCAATATGCTGATATGGAATGATTTAAGTAAACTGGATCCATTTAATCTAAGTTTGGCACTTAGAAATGGACGTGTGAAATAAATCATGTTTATAACAGCTTGTGAAGTTGTAAATTGATATAAGTTACCCCGGGTTTATATAAGTTGTATGTTTTGTGTTCCTTGTTAGATGGTTTACTCATGCTGGTTTCCAACCTGACCCGGGTGTTACTTTGATGTAATGCTCGGGTTAGACCGATTATTACATATTTTCAGGTAGGTACGTTCTGAAGCTCAGGAGGCGAGCTGGATGGCTGGAACGTATGGAGTGTTTACCGCTGTGTTATATTATTATATATATCTGAGACATGTTAAATTGTATCTGTCCAATGTTGTATAAAATTGTTGTAACTCTGATATATCGATGTAAATTGATAGATACAGTTTTCTTTATTATAGCTATTATTATTGATATTATATTTTATCCGCTGTGAACGTGAGATTGTGTGTTTCTTTTCTGTGCTTCTTCTATCTCTTTCTTCTTTTCTCTAACTATTTAGAATTTTCGGGATCGAAAATTTCGGGTCGTTACATTTGATATCAGAGATGAAGGTTAAGCGAGAACCTTGGCTCTGGTGGGATTACTCATTAAGGATAGGGTAAGTGGTACCCTAGAATGAGTTGAGTGTATATATATATGAGAGTGCGTACTTGTTATTTTCTTATATAAAGAGTTTAAATGATTTTATATAAGAATATATTTTGATATATAAAGCAATATTTCTTTCTAATAAATATTAAAGGAATTGGTTGTTAAATTTTTGGAATTAAATTAAGAGGTAATAGAAATACAACCAAACGAAAAATTAAATGAAGATAAGATTGAAATGAATTCAAACTGAAATTAAACCTTGAAGTAGGGGAAGAATTTCTAAATAAGATAAATTAGAATTGGTTTCAAACTGGAGAAATAGAATGGTTATTGTGTTTAATAATGGGATGATTGTTTTCCAATAAACAATAAAATGTTTTAAGGAAGTAACCATTTAAAAAGAGAATAACTTGTAAATTCTGAAAGGATGTGAATTATGGTGGGTTTCAAATTATGAAGTTCTGAATTCTAAATTTAAACATTTGAAATTGTTTTCAAAATGCTAAGGTAATAATATTGTTCAAACTATTTTGAATGTAATCTTATTTTTGAATAAGAAGTCGTTTGTAGACTTTAAAGGAATTTGTTTGAATTAAAACCAAGGGTGGTTTAAATTTTAAATTTGGCCTGGTGGGCCAACAAGTAAATATGTGTACATATGTGTGGATATACATAATATCAAACTTGGTTTGAAATAAACTCTAAATATTGAGTTTTAAATTTGGAATAAGATGTGATACCCAAAGTGATAAGTTTTTGAGCTTAATAAGTGGGAAGGTTGTATATGAGAAGTCTAAAATTTGAAATGGAAGTTCAAACTGGGTAAGGTTGACTGGATTAAGTGAATTGAGTTTAACTTGGGAAAAAGTTAAATAAGTTAGGAGGATCAACCTGATTTGGAAATTTGAAGATGGAAGTAAAGATTTACCTTGGGAAGTTAAATGGTTAATTTGAATTTGAATAATCTCAAAATGGGTTTGAGATCTGGATATTGAAAATAGATGAATGTTTTAAGATAATTTGGATAATGTTACCTTATTAATGATCTTTAAACTGTGAATGAATTTGTTTAAAGAAATGGGATGTGGTAATATATCCAATATTAAGATAATATGGAATCATTTCGGACTTAAAATTTTAATGTTTAAGATAGAACTTCGAAGGTTTGGTGTCAAAATTGAAATTCGATGATAAATTGAATTTCAAAGATTCAGTTGTTTAAAAACGATTTGAATTATTATTTGAACTTTGAAATAGGATAAAAATGGAATTTGGATTCAGAATTAAATGGTTTAAAGATATAAGTTGATTTGATTTAAAGGATTAAATCAACATTTAAAAAAAAATAACTCGAATTTATATAATTCGGGATGGTTTAAATTTGGAATTTGAATTGAAATTAGTTAAAATTGAATTTTATTTGAATTAATTGAAATTGTGATTGAAGATGTATAAGTATAAAATTCAAATGAAATAAAATTGAATTGGATTATTTTTGAAACAATTTGAAATTGAAGTAGGTTCAATTTGAAATTAGTCCGAATTGATTTAAATACATCGAAATTGCAATTAAATTGAATAGTTTTAAATTCAAATGGAATTTGAATTGAATTTGAATAATTCAACTTGATTTGGAAATGGAGTTTGAAATTGGGATTAATTCAAACAGAAGTTGAAATGAATTGAAATTGGAACTAGTTCAATTGAAATCTATTTGAATTAGTAGAATTTGAGATCAAGGTTGAATAACGTTAAATTTGGAAAGAAACTGAGGTAAATTCAACTTGAATTGGGGTGAATCAATTTCAATGGAAATTGAAGTTACTCAAATTGGAATTGAGTCAATTTAAATGGATGTGGAAATTTAAATTAATTGATGGGAATGGAGATTGGAAATTTAACAGTTTGGCTCTGGTTTATTTTCAAAATAAATTATTTTAATATAAACTGTTTTAAATCTATTTTCCTAACTATTTACTATATAACTTTTCTTTTAAAACCCAAGACTATTTTATACTTATTTTACAATTATTTTTGAAGCTATTTAACTATTTTACAACTGTTTTATAAACTAATCACTATTCCTCAACTACTTTATAACTGATTTCTGTTTTACAAACTATTTTACTACTATTTAAAATTTATATAACTATTTTTCTGTTTTTCCAACTATTTTACAATTACTTAACTATTTTACATTATTTTACAACTAATAATCATTTTTCAACTACTTATCTATTTTTAAATTTTCAAGCTATTTTTAAAATAAAGTGGTCGGAGTTCAAACTGTTATTGGTTAAGTACCCAATCGAGATAAAAATTGAAGGAATAATCCAAATGGGGATTAGGGCAAATGTGAGTAAGTGGATAGAACCTAAAGGAAATGTGAATAGAAAGAGAAATTGATTTATAATCAATAAAGTCAAATACGTAGGGTGTACGTATGTTATTCTATTCGCATAATGATTTGATCCAGATTCGGGTACAGAATTTCGAGATAGTATGTCGATCCGAAATGGGATTTTTCACTCGATTTTCGACGACGAACCTGGATATGGATTGTTGATTGGTTCTGGATATTCTCTATAATAGTTATGACTATGCAAGGAGAATGACAGTTTCTGATCAAGAAACCAGATCTGTGTCCGCACTAGGAAGTCGGGTGGACGATACTAGTTCGGAAATGAAATTGTGTGATCGAGTGAGCGATCAGATTGGTATAGCGTACGGATGATATGTGTACATCGTATGGATTTGAATGAAATTGATGTTGAAAGGAGTAATCAAATTTGAATATCTGATTTTGAGTAAACAAAGTAAATATCTTTGTTTTATAAAATGAAACTTCCCTTGTTGAATCCTTTGCCAGAAGAAAAGGGTTTTTGAAGGTGTTTGAAGTATAAAAGGATTTTATACAAGTTTAAAATGATCCAAAGATTTTTATCAAGGATTTTATATATATCTATATATATAAAGGATCATATGAGGATTTTGCAAAAAGGTTTTGGGAACCTTTGGATTTGGAAAGGCTTTTGATTTTTGGGTAAAATCAAGATTGAATTTGGAAAGCCTAGTTTGAGAATTATCTATTTTTGGAATAATTGATTTTGTGTAAAGAATTTTGTATGAGATCATACTAGGTGTATGATTTGAAGATACTATATGTGTATAGTATAATTTTTTTGATGATGGCTCTGGGGAAAAAGGCGCTCCCTTGAAATGAACTTCTTAGGAGTGCCACCGGGTGGTGCTGCCTTGAGCCCCGGGGGGGGGGGGGGTTCTAAAGTTGATCCTGTGAGGAGTCCGGACAAAACTAGTTCCTAGGGATTATGAGTAGAGTATACCGTAGTGAAAGTCGTGTGTATCGCTGAGAGCCAACAGTCTGCGTTTGATTATATATCGGTAAACTGTGACCTATGGTATAACATAGCGAAAGTCGTGTGTTCCGCTGAGAGCCAACAGTCTGCGTTTGATTTTATATCGGCAGACTGCGACCTATATAGTAGTGGAGAGGTTTCATTTCAACAGCGAAAATCAGAGGCCGCTGAGAGCCTGTAGTTACATGGACTTTTGCTGTGACGGCAACGTAACCCTGGATGTAACTGTGATCTGTTGTGGGTTCCATGGCGTAATCGAGAGGCCGCAGAGAGCCTGCAGTTACATGGACTTTTGCTGTGATGGCAACATAACCCTGGAATGTAACTGCGACCATGGATGGGGGTGATGATTTCCAGAGCTTTCTCACCAAAGATATATCCTCTATTTTCAAAAACCGTTTTCTATATTTTGAATAAAATTATTTTCAAAATAGTTTTCACTGGATGTTGAGAACGGGTCTGCCAAGCACTTGTAGATTTTCAGTCTTACGCCTGATCAACGTATGACCGAATTTATGTGAGAACGAGGATGAACTTATTGAAACATCGAGTTATAAAATGATATTTTCTATAAAAACTATTTTAAAAATATTATATAGATTTTTAAGTGTTTTTAAATGATCAAAGAATATTTTAACTGGTTTTAAAATATTTAATAAATTCTGGTTTCGTTCCTTTTCGGGGACGAAAGGATTCAAAGGGGGAAGGAATATGATAACCCGGATTTCTGGGCATTGTAATTAATAATATAATTGGGTAAATAAATAGAAATACTGAATTTATAAATAAATAAATTTTTAAATATCATTATTAATTACACATTAAATTAGGTTTGTTTAAAATATTGTTGACCTGATTTTAAATTAGATTTTTTTAATTTAATTTGAATATGAATTTGGATTTATTAAGTAATTCAAAGGATAGATATTTTAAGTATTTGGATTTAAAATATATGTATAAGTTTTTATTAATAAATAAATTGTTTGTTACATTTTCAATAAAAAGAATTCATATATACATAATAATAAATAAATTAAGTAAGGACTTTTACTAACATTTTAAAATTAAATATAAGTTACCTAATTACAAGTGTAATAGGAATTACATCATCCATAGACAAATGTAAGGTAAATATCATATAATGCAACAAGTATCTTTTAATTTCCAAAATAATAAATAGGATTAAAATATGACTTTACATACATTACTCCTAAAAATGTTTCTCATTTTCTTTCAAAAAAAAAAGAAAACAAAAGCTTGTTAAAAACTTTAAAACCGAAAAAAAACAGCAATCAGGAAGAAATTTCTATTTCAAATCTGTAGAAGGATCTTCTCAAGATTTAGGCAAGATCATTCTATCACCTTTCCAGTCTTCAAAAAGAGTATCATGCAGATTCAAACTTAATCAAGACAAGATCAACTTAATTAAACATTTTTCAAGTTTCCAGTTTCAAGAGATCAAAAGTTTTTCAATCATAGTGCTCTGTTCAACATTTCTTACTGGTGAGTAAACTGCCTTTAAATATTTCAAAACCTGCCTGCATCCTGATCTGTATGAAGTGATTATCAAAGTTTGGATGAAAACTATGTTTATATGATTGTTTGAAAATGAAAGAATGTATATGTATGTTAAAATTTAAGTGCATGTTCGATCAACAAGTTTTCAATCAAGCATTTTCTTTCCAGATTTTCAAAATCTGACATTTCAGTATAAAAGAAATCTCTGCATCATAAAGAGGCAAGTAAATAAATTATAATTTATTTTAAATTTAGACGCTTGTAAGGATCCTTTATGGTATGATATGAATTATGCTTGTATGTATGTAAAAAATGTGAACTCCTGTATAAATGGAAGTATGCATGCCTGAAAATACTCTGTTCCTCGTTCCAAGGATTTTTAAACCAAATTTAGAATTTAAATCTCTCCTTTAAATCTCTTATAGGCCGAGGAACTCAAACAAGTTTGGCTTGTTTAATCATAAGCTAAGTTTTAAGAATATAAATTAGCATAATAAGTATAGAAATTTTCTGGAAGTTATGAAAGACAGTGAAATTCTTAAACATATCAAAATTCTGACCCAAACAATTCATGTTTTCAGGCATGCAACCTGTTTTGTTATTTGAAATCACAAATTTTAAGCCTCAAGTCCAGATTTTTAGATATTGATCGAGTGAGCAATGTGAGGTTGAACGAATTTGGGAAAATTGGTGAATTGGGACGACTGGGTTGATTTGGAGATATGGTACTTGACGTGGAGGAATAGGATATGGGGATCATGGGAAAAATGTCACTGGAATTTTCAAGTGCTTGTGGAAGCGGGTTGATCGAATAGTAAGGTTTAGCATTTTTATGGGTTGGTCGATGATTTTGTGACTTTCACGATGATGAGGTGACATCGGGGTTGTTGGGTCGTAGGGGAAATGAAGTAGGCATCATCGAAGAAGCTGTAGTCAAGGGGACATGGATTCCGATGATCGGAATTGGGTGGCGCTTGGGGGAAAGGTAATCGAGTTTTACCTGATGGTCTCGTGAGTGGTCGATTTTTTGATTTCGGAATAGATTGAGGGATCTCGTTGATGGAATGCTTGGGGAGGGTCTCCGGCAACTTGTATGTGTTGTCGGCGGCGACCAATGATGATCGGTGCGGTCGTGTAAGTGCGCACGTGCACGAATTTGTCAGGATTGGGGAGGATCGTTCCTGCTCGAGTTCAGGATCGTGAAATTTTTGGGTAGGCTCGAAGTAAGGGTCGTAGGGAGAAGCTTGCGAATGGAGCACAGATGTGGTTTTGGAATGTTAGCATGGCATCGGGTTTTGCTGGAGAATTTGAAGTCATGATTCGGGTTACTTGTTTTGTTGACAAGCCTTTATATGCAGAAGAGAAGTAGCGAGTTTAAGTTCAGAATTGATTAAGTTAGCAATGTATCAACTTTTTCAATTGAAAATAAGGGTTGTTTAAAGTGGAATTTTATTAGGAATTTGAGAATAGAATTATGTTGGATTTAAAGAAATTTCAATATTTATAACCTTAATATATATATATATATACACATTTTAATTAATTATTTTAAATAAACTAGATAATTTAATTAAATAGGCTTAGGGAGAAATTAAATTATGATAAAGAAAGGGGTTAATTACTTAATGCATTGATAAAAGGGTTAATCAATATGATTTAATTAAAGATGAATAATTAGTGGAATTAAATAAAAGTTAATCACTTAATGTAATTGATTCGGTGATTACTTAAGTAATAAATGGATAATTCATGTTGAATATGAGTAATTAAAGGATAATTTATAGTTGTGATTGATTATTGATTTTGGGTTAATTAATCAATGTAATTATCCAATGTAATTAACTCCCAATGGTATAATTACTTGATGAAAGTAATTAAAGGTAAATTTCTTAAGGGAAGTAATTAAGGATTTATTGCTTAGTGTAATTAATTAATGGATAGATTAATTAGGGAAATTTATAAATGGTTAATAAATTAATAAGTGTGATTTACTTAAGAATAATTAATCAATGTAAGTGATTGTAGGACAATTAATTTGAGTAATTAACTAAGGATAAATGTAGTTAATGTGTATGAGTGAAGGATGATTAATTTGTGATGTTAATTAAGACTAATTACTTAATGTAATTAAAGGAGATAATTAAGGGATGATTAATAAATGGATTGTAATTAATGTTAAGCAAGCAATATTAAAGGGATGAAAGGAATTCAATTTATTTATTTTAATTAATTAGTATGGTATGATTAGTTAATCTTATTTATAGATAATTGAATGATATCGAATGCCTTGGATTTAATGTCTCTGATATGAGATGCTATGTGGTATGTTATGATAGTATGGTTTGTCTATCTGTGATGGACGATAATGTAAATATGTAATTTTGGATAAATGAAACTGTTTAAACCTTAAACATTCGTTATGAGATAGTATTGAATTCAAAGAGACCAGAGTCGGGTATTAGTAAATACTCGAAACCACTTCGATTCTTTATGGATTGATGTGGAATCAATATGCTGATATGGAATGATTTAAGTAAACTAGATCCATTTAATCTAAGTTTGGCACTTAGAAATGGATGTTTGAAATAAATCATATTTATAACAGCTTGTGAAGTTGTAAATTGATATAAGTTACCCCAGGTTTATATAAGTTGTATATTTTGTGTTCCTTGTTAGATGGTTTACTCACGCTGGTTTCCAGCCCGACCCGGGTGTTACTTTGATGTAATGCTTGGGTCAGACCGAGTATTACAGATTTTCAGGTAGGGACGTTCTGGAGCTCAGGAGGCGAGCTGGATGGCTGGAACGTATGGAGTGTTTAGCGTGTGTTATATTATATATATATATATATATATATATATATATATATATCTGTGACATGTCAAATTGTATCTGTCCAATGTTGTATAAAATCGTTGTAACTCTGATATATCGATGTAAATTGATAGATACAGTTTTCTTTGGTATAGCTATTATTATTGATATTATATTTTATCCGTTGCGAATGTGAGATTGTGTGTTTCTTTTCTGTTCTTCTTCTATCTCTTTCTTCTTTTATCTAACTATCTGGAATTTTCAGGATCGAAAATTTTGGGTCGTTACAATCGGTTTCAGCTTAAACTAAAATACTTTCATCGAGCAATCTCCGCAATCACGTTAAACTAAAATGCAGAACAAGTAAGCTGTAATTTATTTTGATGTAAATGTTTTCATTAGATGATAAATCGTAGTTAAATATTCATTCTTACCGATGCTGATAATAGCTTTTATAATGGATTTAAGGTATTTTAGTTCTTGCTATATTTAACATAATCGACATTTGTTTAGTTAACCATACCTAAATATTCAATGGCAGATGATACTAAACCCTAGGTATTTTAGTTCTTGTTATATTTAACATAATCGACATTTGTTTAGTTAACCATACCTAAATATTCAATGTTAAACTGAATAAGTTATTGTTTAGCTGTTAATCAAGATTTATCTATCTATTAGTGTAAAAGATTTAGACTACATGCTAAACCCTAGGTGTGTTTCATGGTTACTATTACTTATTAGGTATAATTTTGTTTTATCACAATTGAAAGTTATTAGAAAAAAAAATACAACCAATTTAAACCCTAGTTCGAAAAGATAAAAGAATTTATGTTTTTATCTAGAACATTAAAATACATAATAAATCCTAGATAAATTTTTATATCAGCTACTACATATAACATAATAAATACTGAATTTAAGTCCATTGTAGTTTTCCTGAAGGATTTATGTGAAATAAACATAATTAATAAACTTTTAAGTACAAAAATAGTATTCTTCACTCTTTCTAACATTTTATTACATATAACAATTTTTATGCACCGTAAAGATGCACACAAAGTCTTCTAAATCAAAGTTATTCATTCAAAAAGCTAATTGCATATTTTGAGGAACTCAATGCATAAACATAAGACCTATATCGAGTCCTTTCTGCAATGAACATAGCCAAAGACCATCATTTTCTTTAACTCCATTGGTAACTATCTACAACCAGACATTACAGATACCCACTGAAACCACAGCCAAAATTGCTTCTCCTTAAAAATGTTTTTGATTATGAATAATAACTGTTCTAAACTATGAATATTAAAAAACATGTTTAGTTATTTAAAAACATGTTATTAATTGTGAATATTTGCTATTTTGTGTTTCATTCTCTTTAAGTTTTCAAATTTCTAATAGACCATTACTTAGACAACTAAAAAATATAAAGCATATTATCTTTCTATACTTTGAAACTTTCTTCACTTGCTTCTAATTGTAAATTTTCATTTCATCAAATAATGCTTGTTGATTTTTAGTTGTGAATATTCACTTTTCTATTTTATTAATTTTAACCTAAAATCTTATTTATTTTAACTTTCTAACTAACTTAGCATAGCCTTTATTATCATAAACTTTTTCAATAATATAAGCTCTAAATTCAGTTAAGATATTTAATATTTACCTTGTGAAAGAAAAATTATTCATTGATAAACTAGTTAAAATACTTTAATTTCTACATGTCATCTATAAGAAGAAAATTTTAAGCTGTGCAAATTGAAATTGGTGTAAAAGAAAAAATTCAAATATTTGTTCTTTACAAAAAAACTATTGGATTTAATTTTTACTTTTTTTGAAAAAAGAGATACTTTATATAGTAAAGTGCTTTATCCTTTTTTTTTAAAATGAGGTTCTTTATATATTAAACAATATCTTAATCCCAAAAAAAACAAAATAATTAAAAAGATAAATCATATTATCTTTTTATTCAAATTTTTGCACAGTATGATATTTTGTTGATCAACTTGGTATTTTTACCTCCCAATTGATTTTATGATTTTCATAAATGTAGAATCAGACTGGACCAACACAAGAACTACCTGATGCTAATGAAAAAGAAGACTTCACAAATAAGGACTTCAAACGTAATCAATTAGAAAACTCTGATGAAGAAAAAACAATTTACAACAACTGGCTGAAGAAACTACTAATTCGAATGATTTTGATCAATTTAAAATTAAAAAATAATCAAGAAGCAGAAAAGGCAACAATACACAGGTACATGTCGATGTAATTTGGATGCAATCTATAAAGTGATGTCAATTATAAAGGAGAAAAACATTCTTTCACCTAAAACAAAAGCTTTATAGTAAACACCATTCAAAAACTTCTTCAATGTTTTCTTAGAGATTCAATAGCACTACAAGATTTAAGAAAAAGCGCTTCAAATTTAGATGACATCGTTACTTCTTTTGATGTAAAAGAAAATGTTTTCACAATTGAAAACAAATTACTCAAAATAATTCTTGAAGAAGTCAGTGTAATTTTGGAATGCCATTAGCTGGAGAAGACTTATTTCCTATGCCAGCTTCTAACAAAGCCTCAGCCATGGGAAGTTTCTCCAATTTTTAAGTGCCAATTTTCAAGAAGAAGGCATAATCAGCTAAAAAACAGTAACAAAAAGATTGAATACACTGTTAGAAGAGGAAAAAGGAAATGAAGATTTAGTGAAATTGTTATTATTATTGCTGGTTATAACTTTCCTTTTTTTCAAACAACCAAAGCTATATGCAATGGGGTTTCTTGTCGAAGTTGCTAAAATTTAAAAAAATTAAATTCAATCTCCTGGCCATGCGTAATATGTGAAATTTTTTTGAAAATTGTTAAAAAGTATCATGTTGACCCTAGAAGTACAGTAGGCTTTACTATGGTGTTACTGGTATGCTTTCATAACTTTAACTAAATATAAATATATTCAAATTTATATTTATTAAAAAATATAAATGGATTTATCTTGTTCTTGTAGTACTGGTTTTGTGAACGAACACAAATAATTGATGAGAAGGAAAATCTGCAAACCAAAATCCCAAGAATGAGAAAATGGGATTTATTAAAACTGAAAGATTTGGACCTCACTGAAGTTGACAATGGCAAAGTATGCTAGTTTTCTTTTAACTGTACATGTTTTTTTATTTCTTGGAATGTTAGTGGCTTAACTAATAGAAAAAAGATGAGTATAGAAAGTAAGCTAGTTTCAATTTGTACTAATACAGGATCGTACCTCTATATGAATTGTATAACAATATTATATTAAAGGCTGAAATACTGAAGTCACATTCCACTTCATAAGTTTGACATATTACACTTTTTCCCATTAGTAAAGGGGTTAACTTTTATAGATAGCTAATGACAACAACAACTAGGAAGTTTGTAACTGATCTGATAGAAAATAGAAACGATCAACTTCTCATGTTCTAGGAAAATGAGACTACCCCTATTTTATTATATAACTCTTTGATTCTACAAAATAACTATGTTTATTAATTATTTAGCTCAGAACTATATTACCTCAAAACCGGTTGTGTGTAACTTGTCTGATACTTGAATGACAATATATGTTCAAGCTTAACTTGAAATATATTCCTTGTAGATTTAAAAAAATTTGCAGCTGTAACAAAAGAAGAGAAAGAATTTCTTTCCAATAAAATAATAGCTATTGCGGTGGAAGAAGACTAAAACAACAAAAGAAAATTAGATGAGCACCAGGAAGACAAAAGTCTAAAAAAATATGCCAAAGAATGTGCATGGAGCTAGAGTCAAAAGTCAATTTTTTGACTACTGAGATGAAAAATGTTGCAGAACAATTAAATGAGAAAAGACGTTTAAGAGAAATGGCTGAAAAAAGAATCTAGATTCTTGAAATGAAACTCCAGAAGTTGGAAAATTTGGAAGAGCATGATGTGAAGGAAAAAGATAATTGAACAAAAAACTGAAGTTGAAAAAAGTAAGGAAAAAGAAAAATTGTTGGTATAATTCACATAAACAGTTCTGCTAATTTTTCAACTTTTGATATAATGCAAACTAAAGATTTCATATAGAAAAGCAGACACAAAATAGTTTAAAATCTGACAATCTGAAAGTGCCTGCTCAAGAAACTGCTCCAAAAATTCTATTGTTGTTGAAGATGCTGTCCTACAAAAACAAAAAAGAAGAAGAAGCCAAGGATTGTTAAGAGAACAAAAAGAAATTGCCAATTTTTTTTCAAAGTTCTTGGAGGACGAGTAAGTAACTAAACTACTTTTCACTCAATTGACTTAAATACAGATTTATTCCAATAAGATATTGTTTCTCGCAATATGATAACAACATATAATTCAAATAAAGGTTTTTATTTCAGCATCAAAATCTGATGATTTAAAAATAAAAAAATAAAATACTAAATGAAACTAAAAAAGATAAATTAATATATCTTTATATTTTCATTTTTAGGTTTGATGCTTTGCATTTTTAGATTTGTTAATTATATATGATACACACTACACAGATTTAAGCAATGGAAATAAAAAGACGGAAGATGTACTCAAAGCTAACAGTAAAAATCACAATCAGTAACATTAACAATGAACTGTTGTATTGGTTTGTCATGTTCTTTTGGACTTCCAAATTCAGTTACTCAAAAAAAAACTGTAACATTAACAAATAGAATTAATATTTCATAAACATACTTGTTATATCTTTCACAAACATGGTTTATCATATGCATATAAATCATAGCAAAACTTTTGTTGATACGTATAGGCTAATATTACTGAAGTTATATAGAAGTCTAGAATTTGCAACACGTCCTATATTTGTTTTATCACATACTTTTATTCCCATGAATGTTTTTTTGTCATATAGAGATCAAATCCGTGATTTATACTGTAAGTGCCTTAAAAGCAGGATTGATTTACTACCCATGTTTTACTTAAAATATTTGATAACAAACAAAACTTCACATCAGATAAGGTTTTTAAAATCCGCAATCACCATCACATATGCATCTCCAGCAGTTCCAAATTCATCCTTAATATTAAGGCATGAATAAAAGTTACACTTCAACAGTTATATATTGTTTATAGATTTATTCCAATAACATATTGTTTATGGTACAATACATATAATTCAAATAAAGCTTTTTATTTCAGCATGAAAATCTGATGATTTATAAATAAAAAATAAAACTAAACAAAATTAAAATGATAAATTGATTTATCTTTATCTTTTCATACAACTTCTACAAACGTTTTATTTTTTTATTAATAAATAAATAGAAACAACACAGTACATGCTAATCTTAATTTTTCAATGATGAAGCATTTACTTGTGATGATGGAAACTTCATCGCCATCACAAATAGTATGATAGAAGAACTTCTCTATGGAGAATATATTTCTGGTCAAGTAGAAAAAACTATACTTTGCTTCATTATGAATTCTATACTTTGCTTCATTATAAATTCTATACATAATCCATATTCTTTTTGAAATGTAGGTTATTGATTGGTTGTCACGACCCGAAATTCAACATTCAAAAATCGACATCAAATACCTCACTTGTATTCGACTGCCGGAGATTTGAACGTCGAATTTCAGTTCGGATGGAGCTTATAACAACAATTAGACGAATAATAAACAGCAGAAAAAAATAAAACTGCCAACATCAATATCCCAGATACAACATCTCACAATATCAATACAACAACAACACCAACAACAGAGTATTTCATATACATATACAACACAACTCCAAAATAGACCATCACAAAGGAACAACATTTGATCACTCCAAGAAAGTCTTCAAAGAGATAAAACAATAATGATCCAAACTGAGACCCTCGAGATCCAAAAGTTTCAAAATATCTCCAAGTTAAAGCCTTCAAAACTAGTAGTCTCCAAACCATACGACTCCAAGATCCAGCTAGCAACAAAACATAGAAGACCTGCTACTAGGCTGCCCGTGTGGAAATTATGGGCACAAAACATAGAAGACCTGCTACTAGGCTGCCCGTGTGGAAATTATGGGCACCCAGAGTTTAGAAAGGAAACAATAAACTCCGGGTCAGTCATGGGACTGGTATGAGTAAACAAAACAGTTGCTTTGCAAATAAAAGCAGTTTATTTTAAATCAGAGACAAACAAAAGAATTTGAAAGAAATTCGCAACGCTTTTTTTTGAAAATGAAACTGCCATAAGGCCTCCCGCCACACACACAATGCAAATGCAGACTTGGGGGAGATTTCTCCTTATAACAGTAAAAAATGCAAGATACGAGAAAACACTTTATATATTATGATTAGTTCATAGTGTGAAAAACAATTTCGAAAGTATAATATAAACCTTAGCCAGCATAGGTACCATTATACTATGCCTACTGTAGCTACCACCTGAGGTGGCAGGTTATACAATTTGAAACCATATTGAGCTCGTATTGTTTCTTTGGATTTCCAACAAATGGTCAGGCTACGGAACTTCCTGGGCCACATGGGTATGCCTCTAGAGGGACGTCTCGAGAACCTAATCGGATCTTTGCCAACACAAGGCCGGGTTACCTCTATAACTAGGTAACTACTACACGAGTATGCGATACCCCGGTTGTAATCAACCTTTATCCGGAGCCCCAACATCAATCACAAAGGAATATATATAATTGCGATATCCACATAAGTTAAGTATCTGGGCTCCATACCATGATACCACTTCTATCAAAAAGGAAATGCACATACCCTAAGGGGCGCTACCCCCAATAACCTTGTCGCATCTTTCCAGTTTCGACCATTACCGGGTTGTGAGGTTCGACGAAGTCTCGTCCATAAAGCTACGCTTTTCACAAAAGCCATGCTTTGATCATCTAATGATCAAAAAAAATGATCATCAATACACAGCAGCACTTAGCATGCCACACTACCAAGTTGGGAGTATATCGCTGATAACTTCAACTACATAACCTCTGAGCTCGCACGTCTCAGAAGGGTGTTAAGCTAAGAAAATAAATTCTCCACCACCAACAGATATGCATTTGAAAGAAATTGGCTTTATATCTCAAAGTGTAGTGTTAGACACACGACCATACAAGTCTGTTCCGGGTTCGAACAGAACGGAAGGCACTTCGTCCAATAAAGGAAGAAGCCCTTGCAAATCCGGGCGTCCACAATCCCGATCGGACTTTCCATCACTTAGGGAATCTCTATACTGGAGCAACTCGGTGCAGAGACAATCGATAGGTTATCCTATCGTTTTCGAAGACACCCGGTCTTCACCACCGGTCTTCAATTGCTCTTCATTCGTCGAATCACTATTCGGAATGGGTTATATGGCATAAAGGTCCTTTCCCGGCTAATCCGAATAGTGAGCGTCAATTTTAAAACATGTGGATATGTCATTCACAAAGATTCATAGGTTCGATGTGGGTTTCAGATAACCAACGTGAATTCGACTCCCTGTCGCATCGAAATTCAAAAGCCGTTTTACGGGCCAAAGGGATTTGTTATTCACACAGAGATATATTCATCATATATAGCATAGCTTGGCATAAAGAAATTAAATCACAAAGCATCACAAATAAAATCAGAGATATCAATCAAATACATTATACAATAGTTATCAAACATTTCCAGCTAAGATAAATCAATTGTGTGATTTAAACTAATTAATAACATATTTAATTTCATTAATCTTTAATCAATGATTAGTTATCCCTAATTAAAATTAATTAAATCTTTAATTATCTTTATAATTAAATCATCAGTTAATTAATTACCCTAGTTAATTCATTCTTAATTGTTCATAAATTAAGTCTTAATTACTCTTATTAATTTATTTTTTCCCTAATTAATTATCTTAATAAGAAAATCCCTAAATAATTATTAAATATTAGGCAATTAATTTAAATAATTTATTTTAAGTAAATCATTTATTACATAAGTAAATCATTTAATCTTTAACATCATTTTAATTACATTTTATAACTAATTTTTTTGATAAGTAATGTGACAAGACATTAAGTTGTTTTAAATCTAAATCAAAACCATCTTTTAGAACATGATTTTTAAAATTTTAAAAGTTTTGAAATTTCTTGTTTTTATTTGGCAAAATTTCCTGTTTTCTGACTTTCCTCTAAACCCTTCGAGTCTTCCCCGAGAAGTTGTTCTGCTTGCTTCGAGTTTCCATAAAGTTTGGCCCGATCGACATTTTTTTTCTTTTCAAAATTTTTTCTAAGTACCATTCGAACGACCCATACACTACTTCGAGTAAAAACTCGAGTTTAAATTCCTATTCCCCGAAGCTTCCTTCGAGTCTTCCCCGTGATTACTGCGATCCCGTACCTTTCTTCCCCAAACACACTACTGGTACAAACATGGGTACCGTGCACATGCACAATTGAGTTCGTCGCCACTAATTGAATCTTCGGCCACCCCTAAGTCAACGACCATCCACCTGAACCACGCAAGCATCCAAAAACCCATCTCGACAACAAAATCGAAATTCTTGCTATCGACCTAAACTATAACAACATCAGCTACCAGGAAGACACCTCGTTCTTCCTCCTCTGGCCATCAGAGGCCATAAAAGTTTATCTGAAGCTTCATCTCGACCTGACGCTTCCATCCCCACCGGAGCGATCAACTCCAGTGGCTTGACTAGACCGCAGCGAGCTTATTTACTGTTGCCGCCACTTTTCGAGTTAAAACCTTATTTTGATTTCATTAGCCCATCACAACAGATTTAAAAATCATTCAGCAATTTTTCCATAATCTCTGAACTTCGAACATGCTCCACACTTGATCGCGAGACCTATCCTTGTCCCAATCACCGAAAATTAGTAAAAAGAACAATTCTGATCATCCACGTTTTTCTCAAAATTTACTTGTTTAAATTTTTTCGATTTTTCTTCTAAAAAATCAGAGATTTTAATAAGCTTCCAGATTATATATATTGAAATTAAAATTTAAGAGGTTGGAAATCTAACATATTTTACATTGTAACTGTGTTTTCTCTTGTTACAGGTTTTAAATTCTGGGTATTGGCTTTTTTAATGATTAAACCCTCAATCTTAAATGAATTTAGACACCTTTTGTTTTTGATACTTTAATCTAATCAAACAAGAATTGATGAATTTGGGTTTCATACAGTTTTTCCCAATAACTGTTGCTAGAACAGGATTTATAATCCTGTACATCAACATGCACAGGTAAAAAAAACATATTTCATTCAAATTTTTGTTGCATGTTCAACTTGCATATATCAAGTATTAAATCAACCAGATAAAAGATCAAATTCCTAGAAATATTTGCTCACCAATTTGGGACTAAAAACAGAAGTGGACAGAGGGAAGTTCTGTAATTGTTTGAACTGCAAATTTTTTTTCTAGCTTGATTTCCTTTGAGTTATTATCTGCAGTAATTTTGCTTAAACTTGTTTGAACTTTGATTTAAATTTTACTTACTCAATCTCGAATCAACAAATAACAAAAATGAAATTACTTACAGTAAATTTTTTTATTGAAGTAGAGGAAAAACTCTCTGGCCTGCAACTATTCTTCTTCACTTACTTTAATCTCTCTTTTTTTTAACCGAGATCTGCAAATTGATGGTTTCAGATCACTAATTACTCTTGTTAATATTCATGCATTTAATTTATTAGTGACCAAGATTTTTAACTTACCAACAGTAAATCTTTAATAACAGAGAACTCCCCTCTATTTCTGCACTAGAAATCAAAATGGATTAATGCTTTTAATCCCTGATTCTTCCTGCAGAAAAAAAAAATTAGAAGTTGTTGTATTAAGTCTTTGATGTATTCATTTATTTAAATCATAAGAAAAATAACAAAATTTTCAAATTTCTTACTGATTGATCAGGGGAAACTCTTTTCTCTCTTTTTCTGGATATGCTTCTTGATTTTAGTTGTTGAGACAAAGTAAGTTTGTTTTTCTTTTGATGATGATTTTTTTTTCTGAAATAAAAGATTGCATAAATTCTTCTTTGAAATGAATAAAAGTAAGGGAAAGAAGACATTTTATAAGTTTATTTTCTTTTTTTTTTCTAAAAATTACTTAAGAAAAGAAATTGATAGAATGACACTTGTATAACTCTTTTCCCTTGAATTACACTTGTCATTCCAGTTATCATAAATTCAACACTTGTAAAAAAAAAATCCTTCTTTTATTAACAAAGTATTTTACACTATTAAACTTGTATTTATACTTACATTTTTTCATTAGAGACATTAGTTTTATGTTAATACATATTATTTAAAAAAAAGAGTGTTTTGAATTTGAATACATATTAAATAATTCTCATAGATATGTATATATAAATGCAAATTATTTTACTAAAAAATTTATTTTAAAATTTAAATTCAAATTAAAAATCAAATTCAATATTAAAATCTACCCATGTATGCACACATACATATATATATTTACATATATGAATCCAAATTTAGATTTAAATGATTTTAAAACTTTTAGTGTTTCAAATTTTAAACTTTAAAGAAATTTGAAATTATTATTCATTTAAATCATCATTTATTTATTTATTATTTGTTTTGAACTTTTCAAATTTTATCATAAAAGTTCAACATTTATTAATTTAAATTGCTAAATTTTGGTATGTTACATTGGCTTTGGTTCGGAAAAACAAAATTATTAGAACAAAGTTCTAGCATTATATACGTGAACACCACAATGACAGGAAGTGAACTATAATGTCAAATTTAATATGTTTATAAGATAAAATTTCTGAAATTATTTTTTAACATAAAAGTGCAATAGATGGAAACATGGAAAATATAAAAAGAGATATGTTTAATCCTTTTATTAAACAAACACTTCTAAATCCATTTTGGTTCAATATATTATTTCTTATACACGGCAACGAACATTGGAGCTTACTAGAAATAGTAGTAGAATCATGTACTTGGAATATTATGATTCTCTACGCTTGACCACAAGATCTAAGACCTTAAGAAGTGGACATTCAAAGTTTGCTATTAATGGTAATTAAAAATACATAGAAAGTGAAAAAGATAAATAGATTTATCATTATTCTAAAAAAAAAAAATATCAGCGGTAAACAACATCAATAAAGCGCTACAAGACGCATGGGAGAAAACAATTCTGGGGAAGTCCACATTGCTTAAAAATGTTAACTGTGCCTAACAAAGCAATGGGTAATTTTCAAGATGCTGGACATTTTTATACAAAATGCATGTTACACATTAACAAATACATATTTGACTATGGAGTTTTTGTAATGATGTTTATACAAAAGATTGCACAAGGAAGGGACACTACATCAAAAATTAGTCTAGAACAACTCGATACACTTAGAGCTCAAATAGCTGCACAAATTCTCTCTGATGAACCATACTGCTGAACAGTTGAAATTTTTTACAGTTCAGCTTCAGCAACAAAAAATTCAAACTGAGAATGATAGCAACAATTTCTTTGATGTCTGACAGTCTTTATATCATACATTTGTTATAAATTTATTTGATGATAGATTTTAGGCAGTATATCTGGATTTACTGATGAATTTGTAATGGCTGATTTTAAATAGCAAAAAATTACACAATTGATGTTAATTTGATGATGAAATTCTGATAACCGATCATGAATTTTTAATGGCTAATTTGTTTCTAATGCTCTGTTAACAAAGATAAAAGCATTTATCTTTTATTCATATTATTCTGGTGTCATAAAATAATACATTATTAACAGTATGGTGTATCAGTCTTTACAGTACACACTGTTTTTATGTGTCCCAGATTTACATGTATAGCACTATTCACTTTATTTCATGTACAATTTAACATTCTGCATATTGTCATATGTCTATATAAGAGCAAGTAGCCTAAAAACAAGCAGATGCCATTGTTACAGAGCAAACTATTTACAAAAGCTTGCGTTTTCACCATGTTTACTTGATTCATATAGCTCCAAAAGCAAAAGAAATGCCAATCTTCAATTTAAATTAACATTGCAAGATAATACGCGTCAATTAAAAAGTTTGTCAAAATGCAACATACACTGAAAGAAACACTGCATATAAGAGAATAGAACATTTGTTACTTCTTTATTGGTCCATAGTATTACAAAACTAAGCTGATTGTTTAGGATATAGATAAAACATTAATTACATTCATGGTCTCATTTGCACTGATGTCATTATCCTGAAAATGACATCTGTAGAATTGATAACCTAAGAAAAACCCTATACAACTTGTTCTTTTCAAAGCATATTATGTATAAATTCTGTTTGTTCATAATAATGCAAGTAATATTTGGGATAGGTATAATACAAGTGGTACTGCATTAGTTTTACTATAGAATCTTAATTTTATGAAATTATTATAACACCTAGTATCTCATATAGCTCTTTCTGTATACTTGCAATATGTTCTGATTGAAAATCATTTAATTACATATAAAGATAACAAGGAAAATTATTAAACTCTCATCCCAACATACAACATGCTAGAATTATTCAATCTTTTATCTAATGGTTTACCCATACCAGATTATTAGTGTAACAGCATTGAAAATAATTTATGGAAAGCAAATGACACTTGGTTTGATGGATCTTTCAATCTATAATAGAACCAAAAAAAGGATACATGAATTTATTTTTTTCACGAAAATAACAATAATGTATACCAAATAACAATTAAACATATAAATTGCTTAAAACAAAAAATAATCAGAAACATATCTGCAACAATTCAATATACCTAATTATTCAAATATTTAAGTCAAAATATTCAAAGAACAATCAATCAAATACATTGGATTAAAAAACTCAACTCAGTTATTCAAAGAACACCCCTTTCTATTATGTCCTAGATTTTTAAACTTTCCACATCTGTTTTGCTTAGCATGAAAATTAGCCCTTCAATTCTATTCATCCTAGGCCTACAAGCTCCACGAATAGGCTTAGAAGGAAGAACAGCAGATGATTCCTCAGCTTCAATTGCATCCTTATCAAAATTTGGAATAGGATTGATCACATGTGAATTCGAAGCTCGATAATACTCAACAGTAAAGTAATTCTCAATATATTCATAAACAGAATTTCTGGTCAAAGAAATACACTTCAAAGCATGGGCACAAAGAAAACTGTCACTTTCCATTAATTGCAACTACACATACAATTTTTAAGATCAACTTTTTGCGATGTTGGAGAATGAACTTCAAAAATATGCCTACAAAATTTCATTAAACTTAATCAACGTATCAATTAAAAAAAATTCGACAGATTAAAGAAAAAAGATGTAAGCGATGTTATGCTCTAAAAGTTTATGCAACCATAATAGAAAATAAAACTGAGAATTTTAGCATCAAAACAAATATTGGGAAAATCATTGTCAGAAAATCCTAAAATAGGATGTTTACCACTATTACAAAAGAAACATAATAGAACTCTGAGGACTAAAAGCAATAAAGGATGTTCACCACTATTACATATGTTGTCAAATATCATTGGGCTAGTGAATCACAGACATGGTTGACAGAACCGTTGATGTTAATTTTACCTGAATTTTCAACGCACATCTCTTGTAAAGGGCTTGAATCCAGACAGCCAGTTTGAATGAAATCCAAATATTTTTCATGGGATGTTAGATTGTGAGAGTTTTCGTTGTAAAGAGTATTGCTTTCACTATGCTAGTATAAAGGCATTTACATATCGTTCTCAATTGTTGAATCTGGATTTCCCATCGCATTATTATTTGTATAACAAAAACTCTAGCAAAAGAGTGCCGGTTAAGTTTACAATCATTGATCTATGTTTATCCTATTCTTATTTAGAATGTTGAAGTAAAATTAAAAAATGATTATCAAAATATCCTAACATACATATGCAAGACAACAGCCAATTTTTCCATTATATTGTAACATACATATGACACAATCTTGCATATATATAAACTAGTTGAATCTCCAAACAAAAGTTATTCACGGTATATATATTCCCTGTAACACATAAGCCTCAAAGTATGTGCAAAAAAATGTGTCAGATAACAAAATGAATTTTTTAATGCAAAAATAACATGCAGCAACAAAATCAAAACATAATACACAGGATATATAGCATATGGTAAAAAGATAAATACATTTAACTTTTTCAGAAACTGTGAAAAGCATATAATAAAATACAAACACATATCTGGATGATTTAGAAACACACCATCCAAATCCTTCTTCCTTCAACTTCAACAAACGAGCTTCCATTTTTGGACAAAGCACACTAGTCCACTTAGACGCCACTTCTCTTCGATTAGACATTTGCATCATAAGTTTAACCCAAATACCATCAAGACATGAAGTGACAGGTAGACTTCTTTCATCCAAAATCCAAGAATTAAAACTTTTGGCTACATTAGACTTATTTTCACCATATCTTTTTCCCCAAAAAAATAAATCAACCCAGTGGTCATATGGCTTATCATTCAAATATTCAATAGCTTTCACACGTCCAATTTCTTTATACTTTGGCATAGCCTTTTCAAACTCATAACAATTAGAAGCTGAAGCACAACGTTCTAGTAAATGAGCTACCCATAAACCTCATTCACTTTTCATGATACTAGCAATATTATTTTGCATATGATACAAACAATAAGAATGATAACTATTTGAAATTTTTTTAGGAATATTTAAAAGCAAACCCCAATGTCTATCAATTAAAAAAATAAATGGTCTATCACAACTAAGAGCACTCTTTAAATGAGTCAAAAACCAACTCCAACACTCTTCATGTTCCTTAGGAACAAGAGCCATAGCCAACGTAAAAAATCTGAAACAAAAAAAGAAAAATACATTCACTGTTAATCCACACAACAACAATAAATTGCAGCAGCAGAACTATCTAACCCAAATTTATAAAAATAAATTACAACAGCACAACTATCAAGTCCAAATTTGTAATAAAGAAGAAGATAAGAAACGTACATTTCAAAAAAAGATAACAAACATACCTTGATTTCCATTTTTTGCAGTACCTGCCATCAAAATACCACTTCGACCTTTCAAGAATGTTGCATCTAAAACACCATAGGACGACAATAACAAAATCTACAGATACATGCCTAATAAAAAACAAAAACTCTCTCAAATTGATTAGTATCCGAATCCACTTCCATACTTGAATAACTATTTGGATTATTTCTTTCCATCGCCTTCAAATACCAAACCAAATCATTATAAGATTTATTTTCATTACCATAAATATCATTCATAGCCATTTTCTTACCCTTATAAGCAAAATAATAGCTCAAATCCACATCATAATCTCTTCTAAAACTTTTCATAATATCTTTCGTCTTTCCTTTTTGGCTCATCACGAATTTGATTAACAATTAAACTTCTCTCACTATTAATAATTGGACTACTAGTCGATCGAAATCCACCATCACAAGAATGACTTAGATGAATATTTTTAACAAACAATTGGTCCAATTGCTTCAATTCGCAAGAAGCATGAGTCCTGAAAGGACAACCATCTACAGCATATCGAACAGTCAATCGTTCCTTACAATTCTTAATATACTGTCCTTTAAACTCATTCTTCAAACAATAAGCACTAACTGTTCGACGAAATCCAAGAACAGAATCAAATTGTTGAACTACCCTAGTAAAAAGTTCAAAATTTGAATTCTTCTTCATCAGCTCATGTAAATCCCTTTCTTGTGTAAAACCAGACTGTAAATCATCAGCATACTCTAACATATTACTACTTGATTCTCCAACAACAAGTGAACAAGATTTGCTACTTTTACCAACAACAGTATCCATGGAATTATTCTTTAATCTTAGAAAAAAACCAAATATTCTTCCTTTGTATAGCAAGATAAGAAAAATACAGCTTGAAGATCACTATTTGTTTCAACAAAGGTAGTCTTTGATTCTCGATTATAAAAAATATCGAAGCATAATGGAGTAAAATTATTCCACTCCTCACAAATCTTATTCTTAACATAGGAAATGTAAGCATCCAATCCAAAACAAACACTAAAAGAATTCTTATTGAAATCAAACACAACCATAACAGATGAATAACACTTGCAATTAAAGATGTAAACAGATAAATATGCGTATGAAAATGTTTGAAAACATCTAATCTTAATTAACAACTAATTACATCACATAACAAATGTTTGAAATATTTGTATACTGTTTTAAAAAAAATAGAAATTCATTTATTAAACAATTTGAAGAGGAAGTGAGAAGAGTGGACTAAAAACATAACAAATTGAGGAATTATTATCACAACCAAACAAAATAGATACTTAAAAAACCAAAAAAACAATAACTTTCATCCATTAACTGATCTCTTGAACATTGAATTTCAAAGCCCATTATCAAATTAGAAAGATCGCCTAATCAATTTAAGAAATTCACAAGTCGCCTAATCAACGTAGAAAGATCACCTGATCAAATTAAATGATTGGGAGAAATTGGTTAGCAATGATTCATAACCAATAATCTCATTTGCCTATTTACTTTCATAAAAAATTCATACTAGAACAACTAATAAAGATGTAATAAATAGGAATCATAGTAAATTAAAGTTGATATCACAAATCTTTGAACCTAGTGACAGCAGAGAAGAAAATAAACTAAGAAGCAGAAAACGCTGGCAGTAGAGCTGAAGAACTAAAGAATCCAATTTTCTTTTCCTTCTTGCAACATATAAAAACATAAACGTCCCAAACATGGTTTCATTCCTAATATAGACCAAAGTTTAATTTAAACTAAAATCGAATAAGGAGAAATTTACATTTACAGATTAGTAGATTCGGAGAAAAATCATCTTTTGCAGATTTGGAGATCATGAAATATTGTCTTTTTCCAATATGTAGATTAGGAGAAAATCATAGATTTGGAGATTAGGAAAATCGCGTCGGACGTATGTTTTTGTCCTGCAAAATAATTCATTCAAAACCGTGTCCTAGAAAATAAATGAACCTGACTTAGAGGCCCTTACGACTAATTTCCACTTTAAAATAATAGGTTTCTGATAGTTGTAGTTTTACTATTTATTGGGATAACCTTTTTCAGTAATTATTTACAATTTTTAATTATTTTCAGTGTAATCAACTATTCCTTTCAGTAATTTTAGTATTATTTCTGTTAATTACAAATTATTACTGTTAAGCACAGTTTTTATTAATTTACAGTCTGTTTACAGCATTTAAGTTTATGTACTATTATTTATTTCTTATTTACATCCTTTCGACGTTTTGGATTTTATGCTAGCGTCTATTCTCTTCGTTCCCCTTTTCTGCACGTATGGATTAGAATAAATTAAACACTGATATGGATTTTATAAGTAAGAATATTAAATGAAGAAAAAAAGATATTAAATTAAAAAGACTGTAATAAATAATGGAATTGGACTGAAATTATGCCTAATTATAATTAGAATTGGACTAATTAGATACAACTGGCATAGTTATAACTTGGAATTATAGCTAAATGAAGTAAAAGATGAAAGGAGAGTATTTTTACACTTAGACCTTTGGTTAAGTAACAGACATGATTATAATGTAGGTTATAATAAGAAGGAAAAAAACATAATAGGGCTTATTTTAAAGCTTGGGATAAATTAATAAGCGTGGAAAGTAAAAAATGGTAATAAAGGCTTATTTAAATAATTTATCTAAGATAATAAGCAAAGATGAAAGTATGACCTGTACCAAATTGCATTTCCTAGGGCACTCTTATGCTAGGAATGGTAGTAATTGGTCAAATAGAGACCAAATCAAGGGGATTTAGATAAGGGGCACACTTAGATATTGTTTGGATGAAGGGCCTGTACCAACAACATTTCCCCTATTTTTCTATGGACACACGATGATCTCGCATTAGCCTGAAGTGAGATGAGGGAAACACTATGCTATACATTGGAGTTAATAAGAAGGCCCAATAGGTGGAGCGAAAGGTAGCATGGGCATGGTGGCAGTTACGCATGCGACTTCCATTCAGGTGCTCGATAATAGTTATGAGTTCCAAGCGCTTAGTATGGTGTCTTAGTAGACAACATTGCCTTCTATGTAGGGAGCTATATATGTCATTCGGATCCACAGTAGTTGCTCTGAGCATCTTCCGTAAATACCATTGGCTGCTATGTGGGGAGTTATATAGCGGCTGGTCCATAGAAGGTCTATGGAGTAAAAGGCTGATCAAAAAGGGTAGAATTAGGGTTACATCCTAATTACAAAATGAGGAATTCGGCCTAATTAAATTAGAACAAGTGAAAACAATCAAGGTTAACCTATCTTGAGCAATATTTATCGTATTTATTTCCAGTTTATCTCTTTCTCATTTCATTTGTTATCCTTATTTATGCTAGAACTATTGTAGAGTTTATTACTTTTATCTTACTTAAAGACTCTAGTAATTACTATCATTCACCACACTTTAGTCCGACCCACTCCTCCCCCCCCCCCTTTTGCCCCCTTAGGCAATCGAGGAAGAAGCTAGTAGACTGCTGCAGCTTGGAGTTCTTATTGGGGGAGACTTCTACCATGTACTTCTTTTATTTTCAACTTTTGTTCTTGTATGCACTAGTTTATTTATTAGAGATATTACATACTCTGATTTGAGACAATGAAGTTTTATTTCATAAGACACTATAGGTTTTGAATGTTGTATTTGGCATTTGACTTATTTATGATTTAATTCTGAAGCTATGTTCTAGTTAAATACTTATTTAGTTTCCATTGTTTTTACCTATTTTTGCCTTGTGAATCTAAGCCTTTGTTTGTTTCAATTATACCTACAACGTACCACGCCTTTTAGTGTGCCCTTTTTGGGTGTATTAAGGCGTGTGGGGTGTTTCAGTACATAATCTGTGTCTTGTAAGATCTTGGAGTTCCTTCGTACTTATTACAATATGAAGAAATTCGAACAAAATATAATGGTCCAAGATATCTGTCCTTGATGTATCTTTCCAAACCACCTTCTATCATACCCTTCGACCAATGGACTATACAATAGCATTAACAAGTGTATCATGGTCCTCCTTCCTCTAATGCTCCTCAACTGACTTACTCACCTCATCCTTCACAACAACCAACTTCCTCTAGTCATGCTACTGAATATTATTCGTATTTTGAAATACAAGAAGCTCGCGTTGAACTAAGCAAAAAATATCTTTGTGATTTGGCACTTAAAAACAAAAGGATGACTATATTGGAATGTTCTTTCTCTACAAGGATGAAAAAAATGGAGAAGATTTTGGACAAAGTGGTCTCCACTCTAAGGAAAGTTATGCGCGAAGTACATGGTCGATCGACTTCTCGCTCATCATCCACGCCTTCACCTACACCTTCACCTCTGGCTTAAACACCACACTCTCAAGCTTCACCAGAAAGTATGTCTCACAATAGTGGTGACAGAGGGAAGACTCCTATTCAAGTACAATCCGAGGAAGAAGAAGATAATGATGACATGTACGTGTCTAATACTCCGTATTTCCAACAACAATCTCATATGTCATTTCAAGGCTTCTCAATTCACGAAGATGAGGAGTACAATGGCCAAACACGATGGATGGGCACATACGAGCAGGACCCGTCTTCTTATTGGGAATACTATGAGAATTATGGAGGCTTATCTTACTCACATAATCGGTACAATTAGCATTTTATTTTTATCTTTTTACTATTTTGCAATTAACTATTCTTATACTTGTTTTTTTGACCGTTTAAAATTTCTGCTACATTTGTCTCTAATTTTGTTTAAACTTCCCTATTTGATTTTTCATGATCTTAATGCATAACATGGTATGTCTATTTAATATTTCTGTATCTTAAATAATTTCCTTCCATTTTGATAATGACAAAGAGAGAGGAATTTATGAATATACATAGGGGAGACGAATATAGTAATATTTCCATTTGTGATTGTATAGTTATCATCATCAAAAAGTGAGTGATTGTTAGAACCTCCAGTTTATGTTTCAATGATAATAACTACACAATTATACACACACACTTTATCAAGATTACAAGCATATGCTACAAATAGACACCATGCTTGAAGATATTGAGACTCAAAGAGAAACAAAGAGAAACGAATATCATTCGACCATACTATAGTTAGTAAGGTTATTCTACTATATAAGAGTCTTTAATAAAATAATGTTAAGGTCTCCTTGAGTATGTATGCACACATGATCACGAAAATTTTCATATGCATCAAAGTTAAGTTCGAAAACTGATTTTACTACTCATGGACATTTGAGATAAAAGCACGGACATCTATGACATTTCTCGAGTAAATATTTTCTGAAGTCACAAACGTCTAAGGTTTTGCCACAGACGTCTGTCGAATGTAAAAACTGTTAATTTTGGAAAGACATTTATATTTGAGACAAAAAGAAATCACCCTTCATTAAAAGGTTGTAGCGTTAAAATGAATAGCTCTTCTCAAATAGTTACTACTCTTCATCTGCACCCTTTTGAATCTATAAATACTACTTTGATTGAGATGTATAAAACTAATTTGAATTAATTGAATATTTTCTCTCTTGATTTCTTACACTTTATTGCATATACGTTGCTCACATTCTCTCAATCTATTATAACCAAAATATAATTTTGGTTAAGCCACTTCCTACAACTCAAAGCATTCACATACTTAAAGAAGATCATAGGAAGAATTGTACAGCTAAAAGCCATGTTATTTGGAACACAAGATTGTCAGGTACATAATTTTGCATTAGCCTATTATTCCAGGAGAAGCTTCAGTGGGTTAAAAGCAAATACCAAAAGGGAGCATCAGGAGTGGACGTGGGATGGAAGGTCCAAATCAGTATAAAATATCTGGTGTGAACGTTTCTATTATTTATCTTACATTCAATTATTGTACTCTGCTTATCATAGTTAATAACACACACACACACACACACACTCTTTTATAAAGATCCTATAGACTTTTAAAGAGTTCGTTATGATCATATAGTAAGTGTTTCCTTTTAAATGATTTTACCATTAGGAAAGGAAGTCGAATGCACAAGAATGGATATAAATTAGACTTAGTTGGAAGGAAGAGAGTGAGTGGTCACCTCTACTTCATGAAGATGCATTGAAAACGTGAATTGTATAAAATACTAGCATATACTTAATAAGGAATGAGAAATATGGTTTCTATTCTAAATGTATTTTCATATAGAAAATTATTTTCTAAGAAAGTTAATTTTTTGAGTTTAAGATATTTGATTTAAAATTCTCGACTATAAACTAGTTACAATGAAAGAAATAAATAGCCCAGTAGTTGACTAGAGATTCATATTTCGTACACTATTATAGTTCTGGCGGAAATAGTGGAGCATACCATATAATGCTTGTAAGTGGATGCATCAAGATACAAAAAATTATTTTTGTATAAATATACTAAATATTATCCATGAAATAATAAATATTTTCCGTATTTATTGAAATTTTTATTATGAATATTATAAATATTGACTATTAAATAAATCTAAAATAATGGTATTTGTTGCATTAGCTGCACAATATAAAGGTATATGTATATAAGCTTTTTAATTATTTTACAATTATTGACTGAGCAATAGTTCTGAGAAATAATTCTTTAACCATATGATTACAAATCATATGGTTTCTGGTAAATTGTATCTCAAACAATTAACGGCAACACACTCGTTCAGTGGGAGAAACATAAGAGTCGGTGAACTCTTAGAATTGATACATATAGATGTATGTAATCGAAGGTCTAATGGTACCAAATTGTTGCAATGAAAGTGACTAAGGATCGTGTAATATGGAATATTGAATAAATTATTTACTTGTGCGAAGTATAAATATAAAGGTAAAATAATAAAGTAAATGACACTAGAGATTTTTATACTAGTTTGAACTTCCCACTCTACATCTAGTCACAGAACCTTTCTGGAATTTAACTACCACCTCTCACTTAACCTGGAGGAACATGTATTACACCGCCTAAGCAACCGAATAAGACTTCAGCCGCCTAATAAAACGAAATAGGACGTCAACCGCCTGAGCAACCTAACAGGACTTCGAATACAAATAGTCGAAATGTTTCTGACTGAGTATGCTCTTGAATAGCACTGATAAGTCAATAACATACATCCTTTCTATAATCTTCTCCTTTGTGGTATATCATGTAATTTGTGAAGACAAGAAGTTTATTAAATCATTAATGAAGTTTTCTTAAATGTACAAGTATATAACAAAGTATTGAATGTTTAGAGCAAAATAGTTTAGAATATAAGAATGAGAATTAGAATGATTATAGATGATTAAAGCAATAGAATTCATGACTATTTATGGAGGTTGAGTAGTTGCAATCGTTCGTGAAATATAGCCATGAAAGGATCTGGAAGCAACTCTTGACTCAAGAGTTGTTTCTGTTCATTGAATTGAAGTGTCTTTTCAAAATATAGCCATTATGAGATTCAGTCATTTGAATGGAGCAATTCAGCCAACTGATTGGATTTAAAAACAAACAAGCAAGAAAATAGTGCAAAATTGGCATAATTCAACTGGTTGAATTCGCAAGGTCAGCCGTCTGAATGTTCAAAGAAACTTGTGCATATGCACAACATTCAGCCAGTTGAATCATGCAATTCAGTCAACCAAATTTATTGCTTTCTTACATATAGACAATGTTTTTGAAAAACTTTAAATCATGTGCTTGCATATACCACTTTGAAGAGATTTTAAAATAAATTGACTACTAAACTCTGACCTTAAACTTAATATTTTGCTGAAGCTTTAATCCCGAATTTGGTTTGCAAGTTGCTAGATTATTTCTCGAGTAAAAACAAAATCTTCTCCTGCAAGTATGATTAGTTCATATAATATTTACTTATATAATTTTCACCATCAAAACATCAAAATTCTAGGCTTTAACATTCTCCCCCTTTTTGATGATGATAACTATGTAAGTTTTTAAATATGTAAAGTAATTTTCTTCCCCTGACTGAATACTCCCCCTATTAATCGTATTCTCCCCCTTTGTCATCGACAAAAAGGAAAAAATGATTGATATGAGAAATAGAACATTTCACATAGACATATAAGCATATAGACATGACAAATGAATAACCATCTTACATAGGAACTTCACATAGAACATTTATGGTTGATGAAAGTACAACAAACACATAAAATATGGCTTAAAAGAAATAACACTACTACAAATTTTCATGAATTAAATAGCATAACAACACAACAAAAAGAGTTTATAATTTTCCACTACCTTCTTCTGCATCTCCTTTTTCTTCCGAGGTCGTCCAAGAGAATGGTGCCGGATTTTCAAGAACACTGGTCGAGGTGGATCCGAAACATGAAACCTTTTCTTAAATTTTAATTAGAAAAATCTTTATCAAGTTTAGCTTTTTGTTTGTTTTAGAAATATTCTTATCAACATTAGCGAAATGTCGAATAAGTTTGCTTTGATTCCACGATAATGTTACAAGAGCTTGCTTTGGAGGCACGTCAATACGAAGTTCATGAATTTTGCCGTCCTCTTCTGTTTGTTGCGGAACTTGAGAGGAGCAGGCAATATTCATGTCTCTAGGTTGTGGAATTCCTTGATTATGATTTTCAATCAGTTCTTCAAAGTTAACGATTTGTTTGTTTTCGGGATGCTTTGGAAGACCCATTAGACTAAGTGCCCTGGAGTTAAGCTCGCCTATAGTCATGAAATTAGAATCGGGCAATGGAACTCCAAAATTTTATAGAGTCTGCATTATGTAAGCTCCATGGTGAATCGTTTTGTACCTTCTTTTATGATTGACGGTAAGAAAATCGTCCAATATTATTTTGCCCTAATTTACTCACCAAGAGGAGTAAATAGCATACAAATCTTGAAAATGCCTTTTGTAGACTTTTTCATAACTTCCAGTCTGGGGTTGTAGGGATCGAATATGTGCACGATGGATGATTCTTACCTTTGGACGTAAGGCGCTAGATTTTAAAATGGTTAAATTGTTTGACAAAAAGATGGGAAACTTCATCGCAGTTGTACATGTCAACATCAACGTCGTCACTATCCATCCTTCGGATGGACATCTTAGAATATGGCCTAATCTTTGAAGGGCTAAATAAATTTTGACTACACAAACTAATGTCCATATACAATCATCTTTATTTTGGGGATTTTGATGATCAAGATACATATTGGCATAGAAAAGCTTAACTAAGAAGGGTAGATGTTAATATTATTAGAATCATACCCAATAAGTGAATCAAATCCATGAGCTTCGGCTATTTCTCTACTCGTGTAGCCATTGAAATCCGTAAATTTCATGAAGGCTCTTTAAAAAAGCTTCGAATTTTGCATGCTATTGAATCTACCAACCGCTGTTGTATAACCATTCTCGAATTTGGCTTTTGGAAGGTTCGGTTGTTGATTCTCTTGCTCTCTTTGATCTTGGAGCCATTTTTATTTATGAAAGTGGAAGGAAAATTGAAATTTTTGAAGAAGTTAGAGTTTTTTGGGGTTTTCTAAAATGTGAATGTTTTGGTTGGTCGAAAATGAAGGGATATATGAGAATATAAAGTAGGTCTGATTGGGTACTTCGATTGAAATTCATGCAAGGCTGTTTTATAAAAAAAAATCAGACGGATCAACTAACTGAAATGAAGAAGTTAGTTGGCTGAACTTTGGACAATTAGAATCCGTAGGAAACTAGTTGAAAAATGATATGAAATAGCCAGCTGAAATGGGGCGTTCAGTTGGTTGAAATCTAAGTTATATTTATGTACACTTAAAAGTTCAAATGGCTGAATCCTATAAGTTAGCCGACTGAAATTGAAAATTTGCAACATGCAAGTTCATAGTTCAAAAATGCCATGTTTTAGTTGGCTGAATTAGGAATTCAGTCGGTTGAATTCAGAATCAAATTTTAATATTCTTGAATTTTTAGTCGGCCATACCCAAAGATTCAGTCAGTTGAAAATGTTGATTTTGTGAGGTTGAGCTTATTTTCAGTTCTAATTTAGTTAAAGAAGCAAGCTATATATATATATATATATATATATATATTTGTTTTTAGAGCTTTATTCTCATCTTTAAAAAATAATTTTATTTCAACAAACTTATTACATATCCAAATTGCAATATCAATTTCATGATATAAATTTATATACAAAAAAGTAGATTTTATTTTTTGAAGTCTTGCATTCGTCTGAGCTTGGTCAACTTTGGTGATATCACGTAATGGATTAATAGGAGACAAAACATTATGTTGAGCACTTTGTTCCCAAGAATTTGGAGATATGTGAGGTTGTTGAGGAGATGGATCGTGTATACCTTGCTTAGGAGTTGTTCCACAGAATTTGAGAGCGAATTGTTCAAAAAAAAATTAAACGTCTACCATGGTGTTTTTTATAATACATCTCACGTTGTAAACTCAAAGTTTCACACCGATAGTGATGAATATCATCGATTTTATCCTTGGTAGAAGGTGAGCCAAAGTATTAATCTTTCTTAGCTCGTTTCCCATTTGGCTTATATCCGGTATGATGATTAGAAGATGGAGCAATCTTCACTGAAATATGCACAGGAGTAGATTATTCGACGAATTCAAAGTTGGAGTGCAAAAAACAATTCATGAGAGATCGTAACTTTCTTGAAATGACATGTTTTAAAGACAATGTAGATATTTTCTTAAAGTTCGTTTTATATGAATTAAATAGAATTCTCTTCATGTATATATGTTGTTTTCTCTTTCTATTTCTGAAGTTATATAGTTTCTTGTTAGAATTAATCAATAAATTTCAGCTAGTATGTATAACTTATATAGTAAGATTAAAGAAATAAAAATATTATAGCCATATATTCAATAGAAAGAATGTAAGGCCTTAAACAAGTGACATAATAGAACATCGGAATGACATATGACTTCCTTGCATGAGTGTAGAGTTCGGGTGCCATCATCTCTAATTTTTGTTCTATCAATTTTCTTATTTATTATTTTTTATGATTTTTTATACTTTACTATAAAATTATAAATCATGTAACGACCTAATTCCTAGTCCGTGCCTTAATTTAAGAAAAATATTTTCATTTAAAGGTTTAGTAAATATATCTGCAACTTGATTTTCCGATGATACAAAATCAAGAGAGATATTACCTTTTTCTATGTTATCATGTAGAAAATGATGTCGGATGTCAATGTGTTTAGTTCTAAAGTAATTTATAGGATTTTTCAATAAATTTATAGTACTTGTATTATCGTAATAAATTGTTGAATTAGATAGATTTATACCAAAATCTTGAAGTGTTAGTTGCATATAAGTAACGACCCGTATTTTTAGCTATTTTAAATTACTGAATTTAATGTGATTACTAAATCAAAATGGTTAAAAATAAAAAATTTGTGATTTTGAATGTAAGTTATTGGATATGAACTTGAATAAAATTTTCAAATAAACTAATTTCGAAGATTTGGCGATTATGAGTATCGAAATGAAAGTATATATTAACTGGGTTTATAACCAGTAACTGAAGTTGAATAATAATTATGAACTATTTAGATAGAAATTAAATGATGTTGATAACTAAAAGTTTATTTAGAACTTAATGATTTATTTATATTAATTTATAGGATAATTAAATTGTTTAAATTTAATATTGGAAATTATATGAGTAATTGAATTTTGAATTTAATATAATTGAAAATAATGTTAGAAGTTGATGAAAATTTTATTTAAACAACAATGAAGATTGTTAACATTTAAAATTGGATTTAAAAATGAATAATTAGAAATTGAAAATTTTATATTATAATCGAGACATTAAAATAGCCTTTCCGGGCATAGTCTTGGAATTCAACGATCTGTAATAGTGTATTATTATCAGATTTCAAATTTCATAGCGTTTGGAGTTATCGTTTGATGGTACGGGATAGAAATACGTTGAATTAAATATCAAAATTTTAAAATTTTAATTCGATTCAAAAAGATATCTTCCACATACGATCGAATTAGGCCTCAAAACATGTTCCATTGTGTTCGGAATAGGGGTGAAACATTATAAATGCCTAGCGGCATGTTTGTATGGAGTCTGGAATCATTTTGAGTGAATAGTGTTTTAAGAAGTTGCCTATAAATAGAGTACCTTTGCCCTTCATTCACCAAAACCCTAGATTTTTAGGGCCAGCCGCCACTTGAATTTCAATGGTCATAATTGCTTGATTCTTCCTCCTATATTATCTCCTCATCCATCGACTTCTAAGCTTCAACTCCTAAATGAAAATTATAGAGCTTCGTGAGATCTAGAGATCCATAAGGTCATGATCGAGAATAGTGTGACGATCGAGATGAGTTCGATTTGCTTTTGTCGGCTGTTCAAACTCGGTTTGTGCGCGTTAGGAGGGGCAAAGTTCATCATGACTCTAGCTGAAGGTGGATTTTATGGAGGGCTCCGAATTAGTGGTCGCTGATCGTCGAGGAGATGGCTGATGGAGGAAAGTTGGTCGTGTTTAATTATCGGTGATGGGTTTCATACGTGACTTTGCCTAGAAATGAACAAACGATGAGAAGATAGAGGAAGCACGCAGCCAGATCAGATTTCGACGGCCGAGATTTAGGTTAATAAAAAAAAGTTTGTTGTTAATTAATTTATATAAATAGTGCAATCTTATAGTTGCAAGAAATTTGTCATACGAGGTCCGTTTGAGACGAAACAAGCGGCATTGGGTTCATGTGGGCGAGCACTACATTCTAGAACTGATTTGGAATCGTTTGGAGCTTGTTAAAATTTTAGGTCAAATCGAGCGTCGTTCAATTTGATTTAAAATTGAAAACTCAAGGTGAGTGTTTTATAACGCTCACAAGTACTAGAAATATTTCTATGATAGTTAAATTTGAAATTATGAAGTAATATAAATTTATTGTTGTTGTTTGAAAATTTAATTGTCATTTAAATTAACTACTAAAAATTAGGATTGACCGTAAGATTTGAAATTAGGATTTAATTTCCAGTAAATCATCCGATATTGATAACTATGAAATTGCTATGAATTATATTGACTGATTGGATGATTGATTGCGGTGGATGCTATTGTGAGTGATTTGGATGTTTATTTATTCTGATATATCCCTTTATCGCCCTGTATAATATTTACAGCATATAAACTGTAAATTGAATTATTTTGAATGAATTAAGAAATAGGTTGAAATAATATATATCTATGACACTGTGATTTGTATTGAAATGATATATATCCATCCCCGAAATTAAATTGAAATCACTTGGCCACAGGATAGAAAATTATATACGGACACTGGATTGGTTAATTAAATGATTTTAAAATTTTGATTTGTAATTATTTAAATGGTTTTGATTTAAAAGAAATAAAAATCAAATATATATAAATTAAATTATTTTCGACCTTGAGCCCTGAACATTGAAATTTAAATTTGGTAATCGAAATTGTTTAAATAATCGAAGTTGAGATTTTGAAGTTATAATCGAGATATAATTTGAAAATTTTGAAATAGATTTGTTTCAAAAGATTGAAATTTTGTTAGACCTTTGAATATTACTAAGAGTGATATAAAAACCATATTTCGAAATTGAACTCGGAATTGAATTATATTTGAAGATTGGTTTTTTAAAGGATAATTTAATTTGAATGTTTTGAATCGATATTTGAAAATCAAGCTTAAAATAGATATAAATTGAAATTGGAATTGAATTAATTGGATTTGAAAGTGGAATTGAATTAATTTGAAATCGAAGTTGAAATTGATTTGAATTGAAATCGAAATTGAATTGATTGAATGAAAATTAGAATTGATTTGAATTGAGCAGTTGGAATTGAATCGGTTTGGTTTTAAAACTATTTTCAAATAAATTATTTAATATAAAACTATTTAAAAGCTATCTTCTTAAATATACGAATTATGCCGGTTTTCCAAATTGTTTTGCTATATAAACCATTTTAATACTTAAACTATTTTATATTAAACTATTTTATCCATTTAAACTATTTTTAACTATTTTAACCATTTACACTATTTTAATTATTCAAACTACTTTCTAAAAATTCAAACGGGTCAAAGGGGTGAAATGTTTATAACTAAATCTTGGATTTAAGTGCGAATTGGGTTAAAATGAAGTTATAACCCAAATTGAAATTTGAAACAATTTTGGAATTGAAATTGAGATATTAAGGCGAAAATCTTTTGAATTGAAATAGTATAGTTTGAGTAAATACGATGATTTCGAAATAGATTTGCTTGTGAAGCGAATATGATATTTTGATATCAAGTATGAACTGTTTTCGAAATGAAAAAGTACCAAACGGTGTGAAAAATGATGTTTGGTTGTTGTAGAGACCGGGTCCTGATATGGGCATACTCTCTATCTATACCGGAGCCACTTTAACAACTGTGTACGTGGAGGAGACTCCAAAACAAAGTGGTTGGATTTGGCGTCGTTCGCTGGATTTGAAGAAAGAGAACGATGATGGATAGACCCCGGCACTTGTGCCAATTTGAAATGACTAAAAAATGACAGCTTGACAGGGCCAAGTGAGCGAATTACCCCAAGCGGACATCCGCTCTTCGATTTTCTTGGACTCGGTCCATATTATTACTCTTGTTGTCGGTTTCGATGGGTGCGCCTTGATTTGGGATAGCCTCCATTTGACTCGATGTGGGATGGATGGACGCGGTGGGTGGTCACGGCTATGACGCGTTACCACCAACCCTGTGACCCGAACTGGCAGTGTCCTACCTTGGGCATTGCCTCACGTGCCTTGTCATACTTTTATCCATGTACTAGACCCATACAATTTTGGTTTAGCGTTTTCGTATCACGGTGCATCCCTATCCACCGAATATTTAGCCGGTGTTTTATATGCAAACTGTATGACAATGCTTTAAAATGCTTTAAGGAGGATCAATGTAAAGCCTTAACACGAAGAAAAATATTTATTTTATCGATTAGACATTATATATGGAGTGTATTTTACTAGATATAAATATTTTGACGGGTCCTTAGGAGATGGAAAATCCCATAACATCTCTTGAGTTATTGCACTTATGTTATTCACTGAATAGGAGATGTGAAAACCCGTAAACATCCTTGACGCCATGACACTCTTATTATATGAAATCTCGATTTGACTCACGTTAGAATACTTTAGTCCTGACTCAAGTGTTTTGTATTTTAATTACGCTCGGGTCAGTCTTGAGTTTTTCAGCTTATTGAAGATTTATTCTAGAGGACGAAGACGAAGATTTGGTATACCATTACTATTATTATTCCTGCATCATGTTTTCTGCTGTAATATTTATTTATCCCTCATGTATATATAACTCTGATAAATTTTGTATATATTATAATCAAATGTATAGTACAAACAGCTTCAATAACTATTTACTTGATTAGTATATTTTGTCGTTCCACGGCTAGATTCAGTGTTTGTTTCTTCTTCTTTTCTTATTTTTTTAGTTAACCCCATTCATTATCTATATTTTGGATTGTTTAAGTTGGACATGTGTAGATTATTGTCGATTTAAACTTTCCAAAATGTGGGTCGTCACAATATATATTACTTGAGCACATGCCAAAGTAGCAGAAATATATTCTGCTTCATAGGTCGAAAGTGAAACGCAATTTTGTTTCTTACTAAACCAAGATACTAAAGATTGTCCAATGAAATGACATGTACCACTTGTACTCTTTCGATCTATTCGACATCCTCAAAAATCAGCATCACTACATGATACTAACTCAAAAAGACATTCCTTCGGGAAAAAGAGACCGTAGTCTTCTGTTACACTCATTATTATATTTGAACGAGTAGCAGTTAAGTAAAATAATGATCCGATCATACTTTGCCATAGTTTTTGGTCAATAATTTTGCCATTTTCATCTCGATCATGTGCTCATAGGTGTTGGTTTAGCAGAAGTATTTTTCATACCAAAACGTTTTATTAGATTATTACAATACTTTTATTGATTAATAAAAATTAAATTATTTAATTGTTTGATTTGTAAACCAAGAAAATATGAAAGTTCTTCCATATGATACATTTCAAATTCTCTTGTCATAATATTCAAAAATTCATGTCATACTTTTTCGTTCATGAAACCAAAAATGGTGTCATCTACATAAACTTGTATTGTTAAAATATCATTTTTATCTTGTTTTATAAACAAAGTTTGATCTACTTTTTCAATTTTAAAACCAATTTATAAGATAACTTTTAAGACGATCATACCAAGCACAAGGTGCTTGTTTTAAACTGTATAAAGCTTTCTTTAATTTATAAACATGGTCTGGAAATTTTTTGTGTGTAAATAGAGGTGGTTGTTCTACATACACATTTTCTTTTATAAAACCATTTAGAAAAGCACTTTTTACATCCATTTGATATAGTTTAAAGTTATGAAAACATGCATAAGCTAATAAAATACGTATTGCTTCTACTCTGGCTACATGGGTAAATGTTTTTTCTTAGTCTATTCCTTCCTCTTGATTGTATCATTCAGCAACTAATCTCGCTTTGTTTCAAAAAATAATCTCTTGCTCATCGGCTTTACTTTTGTAAACCCACTTAGTACCGATGACCATTTGATTACTAGGTCCAGGAACTAAGTCCCAAAATTCGTTTCGTTCAAACTAATTCAACTCTTCTTGCATAGCTTGTTTGCACAAAAAATGGGCAAACACCTCCAAGTCGAATGAACTAGTTGATTTTATGTTGTTTCTAGTGATTTGGGGGATTTACGCAAATATATGAAAAGCAGGGGCTAAACTGTAAAAGACACACATATTTATAGTGGTTCGGCCAGAACGTGCCTACGTCCACTTTATATGTTATTCTCCTTTTTCTTTCACATTACAAGTACAAAGCTTGGTATACGAGTATATGAAAGTTGTTTGAAAGTTCCTTCCGTGCTTGAGCTCTCAAACTTGTCCGCCATTGTTGTACCCCTGCCCCTCTATTTATAGAGTGAGGCTGGGGGCAGGGGTCTTGGATGTATATAGCTGCTGGTGGGCCTGGGCTGAAGCAATCTGGCCTGTCACATCTGGTTCGGCGGAGCTTGGTTCGGCGAAGCTTGGTTCGGTCGTAGCTTGGTGGAGTTTGATTCGGTGGTGTGTAGAGGGTTGGTCAAGTCTTGGTTTGGTTCGGTAGTTGTGGTGAGGGTTGGTCCGGTGGTAAGTGAAGTAGGTTGGTTCGGTGGTATGTGGTTCGGTGGAGCATGGAAGTGGAGTGTGGTTCGGCTATGCAAGGAGGGAGGTATCTGGTTCAGCATGTAGGGGAGACGAGCTGGTTCGGCATTGATGTGGTTGGGCTGGTCCGGCATGGAGGTGGAGAGGTCCGGTTCGGCATGGAGGTGGAGAGGTGGTGTCTCCTTTTCTTTTGGACCAGTGGTGGTGGAATCGCACACAACACTTTCCCCCCAAAGTGGGGCATAAGCCAGCGTATGCCACACTTTGTTAGTTCGGATAGCCCCATTCGGTCCTAAGTGCCGAACCGTTTGGTCCGGTCACCCATGCTCACCTATAAGTAGGGGCCTTATGCCACTGTTATTCCCTACTGAGTGAAATTGCCGAACCAGATTCCTTCCTGCCGAATCTACTACATTGCCGAATCGCGTTTGATTGCCAGATTCATGTGAGTTAACCTTTTCTCGCCGAACAAATTTCCGTTGGAAATGCCGAATAGTGTTTTGCCTTGTATTGCCGAACGAACTCCTTGGAGCTCGTATGCCGAATGAATATTGTGCTTTGAATTACCGAACGAACTCCTTGGAGATAGTGTTTTGTCTTGTATTGCCGAACGAACTCCTTGGAGCTCGTATGCCGAATGAATATTGTGCTTTGAATTGCGAATGTGGCTCTAGGCTGCATGTACCTGTTTGCTTATATCTCTATACTCCTTGTTCTAACACTATGTCTCTCGCTTTTGCGTATGCAGATAAATGTCTCGCAAAGTGGAAACTCGATCAGAAAAGAGAAAATCTACGGACTGAAGTGAGCCTCCCGTTGTGCCCCCTGCCCAGTCAGGACCAGCACGACAGGGACCCGCCCCGAGGTCTTTAGTGGACGGATACGGTCCTCAAGAGCTCTTAAACTCTCCTCCTGACTGCTTCCTAGCTCTCTCAGAGAGGAGCAGCTTGATGTTATATCCCGCTCTTTTGGGATTGATAGAGCGCTCACGCGGTTGCCGGGGGACGGAGTGATGCCGTACAATCCCCCTGAAGGATATTTTGCGTATAGTAGGTATCACTGCATGTGTGGGGCCATTCCTCCCATTAATACCTGGATAGTCAGCTTCATCACTTATCTGAAGGTGACTCACTTCTAGCTTCAGCACAATTCCTACGCCATCTTGGTGTGCTTTTACATTATTTTCCAGAGAAGGTACGGACGCTCCCCTTCCAACCGGGAGATTCGGTATCTATATAACTTGAGGGGTTACAAGAAGGGATCTCCGTACGTTAGCTTAGAAGCGGTTGTTCCCTTCAAACTGGTCCTGGACCTATATTCGAAGCTTAGTATGTTTAAGAAAGAATGGTTTCTCATCAGGGATGAATCCGTTTCCTTCCGCCCTTTTCACCTCTGGCTGTAAGTTGAACTTCATTTATAGTTTTCTTGTTTCGGCTGCAATGCTTCTTCTTATATGCTTTTATTTCTTGCTAGCGACAGGTGGCTTTGCGGTCGTGGAGAATGATTCCTTGGTTCAGATTGCTGCGGAAATAAGAGCCATTCCGGGACGGGATCCGTCGGCTTCTTACCTGATCAGGAACGCTACTCTCCTGGAGCACAACTTGATCCTCCCACGCCATTCCGTGGTTAAGCAGAGGGATACGGCTGAGGAGAAGGCCGCCAAAGCCAAGGAAGGGGTCATGGTGAAAAGCGGCAAGAGGGAACCTTTCACAAAGCCTCCATTTGTCGGGGAAAGAAGCTCAAGAAGTCCGACGGTCCCTCTCCTAGTACTTGCCCACTTGCTCCGGGAGAGGAAGATGTGGAGGAAGATAGAGGTGAAGGTGAAGGAGGAGATGGACAGAGCGGTAGTGGCGTTGGTGCCTTAACCTCCGGGCAAGCGGGAGAGATTCATGAGTGGACGGATGATGCTTTCCGTCAAGCTTTTGGGAAGTCGGAGGAAGGATCGGCTTTGGTTGAGAAGGCTAAGGGGTTGACAAGACTGGGGCTGGGGCTGGCGCCGATCCATTTTCTGAGAGTTCTTCAGCTAAGGCGACTCCAGCGATTCAAGGTGAACTTTTGACTTCTGCAGACTCCATTTATGATAGGGACTTAGGAATATTTTATGGTTCGCTTCCGTCCTGGACTGAGATTCAGGACTTAATTACAGTATCCCACTCCTCCGCAGGGTTTGTATAACAGACGTGCCTTCTCATTCTTTTTAACTTAACATATTTCTTGAATTATGGATCATTGTATGTTCGTAACACTTGGTTTTTATTCCAGGAGCAGGTAAGGCGGCCAAGTCATCAGATATCCAGCACCGCCTCGAACAGTATAAGCTACTCAAAGCTTCTGCCAAACCAAAGCCGCCAACTAGCCGTCTTGGGGATGCAGTTAGATATCGCCCCCTTCTTGGAGTCATTGAGGAAGATATGCAAAAGAGGAAGAGGGGCCGATCTTCGTTTGAACCTTCTCCTGGCCCTCAGCCTCCAGTCCAGCCCATCCATGATATGACTGAGGAGGATACTGAGTTTATGCCTTCCCCCATCCGTCCGAAAATCCAACCGTCACTCCGATAGACCGTCCTGGTTTGGATCGCAACCCATTTGCCGGCCACCCGGATCTAGACCCGAGTTTTCAGGATATCTCTTTTGACGAGGTCACGGGTGAGCATCTTCTTCCCCGCAATCCCATGGTACGGGTGCTTGATGAGGCTAAGTCGTTAGATCTCGATTTGCTTACTACTCGGATTGTGACCATGGGGAATGAGGCCAAGGCAAGCATCGATCGGGTGGCTGAGGAAACCTAGAGGCTAATGGAGCATCACGCTCGACTGGCCAGGGCTGGGGAGAAAATCGGAAGTGCTAACATCCGGTTGCGGCTACAGGTTTCTGATCAGGCCAAACAGCTTGTCGATCAGGCTATCCAGATATCCCAGCATGAGGCGGCCTCCCGACGACTAAAGAAAACCATGGTGGAGGCTAGCAAAGATGAGTTGCGAAAGATGGAGGCCGCCTGCAAGGAGCGAATTGACATAGCCATTGCTACGGTGGACGAGGTTCGGAGGGCGGATCTCGAGCAAGTAGAGGAGTTATCCGGTAGGCTTGAGGCCGCAGAGCTTGCTCAGGCCAGGCTAAAGGAAGAGATGGAGGAAATGAGGAGGTCTCTCCAGCTGACCGCTTGAGATATCGATCGGAGAGAGGATGTTGCCGTCGCTAAGTTGCTGTCCTCTGAGGCCCGGGTGAGGGAGTTTGAGGAGAATGAGGGGATGATGGATGAGATGTTGCAGGATATGTACTTCCATACCTGGAAGCAGGGTAATCTATCCTGGATGGATGACTATCCCCGGATCATGGCTAGGATATATCTCCGGGCTTTGGAGGAGGCCAAGGCCGATGCGGATAAGGAAGGTGGAGCGGCATTCAGGATGGATATGGTTACCGCCCAGTTCTCAAAGGAGGAGAAGGTAGCAGTGAAGGAGGGGATGTGGCTACTTGCTGTGGAGGAAGCCGGTGTGTAGTTGGGGGATGAGGACCAAGAAACGGGTGTTGGTGAGTTTTTCCTTTTTAGCTTTTCATAACTTGATCGTTTGCGGTTTATCTGACGGATTCTTTTCCTGAATTGGACAGGTGGGACCTCTGGTCATCATGCTAGGAGTTTCGATCCCGCAACCAAGTAGATTCGGAGAGCTGGTTCTGAGGTGTAGTGGTTAGCACTAATGTAGCTGGTTATTTTATTTGATCTGCCTGACATTCCTGTATATGCTAGTTCAAAAACATTAATGTACTTTTGAGCTGTAATTATGTCATTGAACGACTTTATGTAAGTTTATAACACAAGCTGATTCTGTCATATTTTGAATGCTGCCATTATTTTGGTGTGCTGCATAAGAAGTATAACTATGCATATGCCTGTGATTTAGTTGTGTTTGATGCTAAGCTCTTGCCTGAAATATAATCTCATGTTTTGCAATGTTAGCGTGGTGTATGAATAAGTTATAGTTACATGCTTATGTACAAGAGAAGAGAGTAACGCCCTTCATGTCTTAGTTGCAGGGGGGTAGCTTTGAGCGTCTTATGTAACTGGTCATGGACACAGCTGAGTGTCTTGTTATCCAGTTTGCGGGCTCCGATCCTTATGAGCGAATGTCCCCTAGTCGGTGTCCTGTACTTTAGGGATCGTTACACAGGATAGGAGAAAAGTATTTAAATGGAATGGAAATATAGGAAAAGTAAAACTTCCAGTCACGGAAGGCCGTCGATATGCTTAAGTTCGTGGCAAACGGGTTTTGTAGTCACTTTCCCTAGCTGTGGGTCTTGGAGACATTTGTCACCCATCTTATGCCTCCGCGGGGAGTTTTCTTTTTTACCACAGCCGCACTTAAGACATATCGGAGCCGAGATCGCGTACAGTAACTACCTGAGCCATTATGGCCCGTAATCGTGGGTATTATTCGATTTACTGTGGCCGGCTAGCGTGGGTGCCGATCGTCAACCGTGAACTACCCTTGGCTGGCCACACCTTATGTTGGGGCTTAAAGTAGGTTCACAGTTGTCGGCGAGCCGAACGCCGTAATGAGCTGCCATCGGCTATAGTCGGCCTTCGTGATGGCTTATAATCGGCTCATTACAGTTGGCTTTGAGGGCAGCCGTGAGCAATGAGTTAACCCGCAGCAGAGGGATGCTGGAGCAAAAGTGTCTCATTGGCGAGTGCATAGAATCGCATAGTACCTGTTGAGTCTTGTCCAGGTGAAGTTGCGCCATGAAGTTCCAGTATGGAAATGTCGTTGTACACGAAGTTGTTCAACAGAAAAGGATAAAGCTTAACAAGCAGCCAAGATATAAAGGAACAAGTTAAATAGAGACAAGATTTTTAAAGTGGTTCGGCATGAAAACCCCTACATCCACTGATTCTCTTTGTTAATTCACTTCGTATGGGCAGTACAAGTTAAGAAAAGTATCGACGGAGGTGTTGGATGTTCCATGCCCTCTGGAACACCTCTCCGTCCACTGTTGACAAAATATAAGCTCCGTTGTGGAGATCTTTATGAATTACATAGGGTCCGTCCCAGATTGGATCTAGCGCTCCGGGGCGCGGGAAGATCCGCTTGAGGACAAGATCTCCTTCCTGTAAGCTGCGGTGCTTGACTTTAGACTTGTATTGTGCTGCTACTTTTTGCTTGTGAGCTGCTGGTTTGAGTGCTGCATCGTCTCTTCTCTCCTCAATTAGATCCAAAGACATGAGGAGGAGTTCTTCGTTCTCTTCCAGGTTGTAGTGGATCCTGCGGTGAGAGGGCACTATAGTTTCAACTGGGAGCATGGCCTCCAATCCGTATGCCAAAGAGAAAGGAGTATGCCCTGTTGAAGTTCTATAAGATGTGCGATAGGCCCAAAGTGCCGTAGGAAGTTCGTCCACCCAAGCGCCTTTCGACTTTTCAAGTTTCTTCTTGATTAAGGTTTTGAGAATCTTGTTGACAGCTTCGACTTGTCCGTTTACTTGAGGATAAGCTACATATGAGAAGCTTTTGTGAATTCTGTGCTCTTGGCACCAATCGGCGAATTCTTCGCTGTCAAACTGAAGTCCGTTGTCTGATATGATCTTGAGTGGGACCCCGTACCTGCACAGAATATTTTTGATCAAGAAGTTGATAACTTTTGCCGAAGATATTTTATTTAGAGGTTCCGCCTCCACCCATTTGGTGAAATAGTCAACTGCCACTATAGCATATTTAGCTCCGCCTCGGTCCATTGGCAGTTCGCCAATTAAGTCAATTCCCCATACTGCAAAGGGCCAAGGGCTGGTCATTTGAGTAATCTCATTTGTGGGTAGTGGAGGAATCTTGGCAAATTTTTGACATTTGTCGCATCTCTTGACGAAGTCCAAGGCATCTTTGTTTAAAGTGGGCCAGTAATATCCATATCGGAGTATCTTTTTTGCCAGAGTCTGTCCTCCAGTGTGATCTCCGTAACTTCCTTGATGGATGTTGGATAAGACTTCCCTGGCTTCCCTTCCAGCGATACACCTTAATAAGGAATTAGAGGAGCCGCGCCGATAGAGGATGCCTTCTTGTAATGTATAGAGGGAAGCTTTCCTCAAGATTTTCTTGATTTCGTTATGCCAGTCGGGCAGTGTGCCATCTTGTAAATATTTCCGGATAGGAGTCATCCAAGTTTCTTCGTCGATTGCAGCTATCAGATTTACTTACTCGAAACTTGGTGCTGGCTGTTTTGAGATGGTTAATGCTCCGAAGATAGTGATGTTCTTCATACTAGCTTGCTTTGCTAGTTCGTCGGCCTCTTGGTGCTCTTCTCGAGGAATGTGTTTGATTAGATAGTGATCCAATTGACTGAGCAACAGCTTGGTCATTTTTAGATATGCTGTGAGTCATTCTCCTCGAGTCTGGAAATCTCCCAGTATTTGATTTACAATGAGTTGAGAATCACTATGGAGACATAAAGAGCCGACCCCAATCTCCAAGGCCAGTTCTAATCCAGCTATCACCGCTTCGTATTCTGCGTCATCGTTGGTGGCAGCGAATTCCAACCTTAGGGCATAGTGCAGCTTCTTTCCCCTGGGGTGATTATCACAACACCTGCCCTCGAGCCTTGTTCGTTCGACGCTCCATCTACGAAGAGATTCCACTTGATATCTTTTGCTATTTCAGATTGCTCCCTACCTTCGCTAGTAGTGAATTCGGCAATGAAATCAGCTATGGCTTGCCCCTTGATAGCGGTGCGAGGATGGTAGGTGATATCATATTGACTTAGTTCAATGCACCATTTAAGTAATCGCCCAGAAGTGTCGGGGCGATGGAGCACTTGCCTTAGCGGTTGATCGGTTAAAACTCTGATGGAATGAGACTGGAACTAGTGTCGCAGTTTCTGTGACATGATTAACAGAAAGTATGCTAGCTTCTCAAGTCTAGGGTACCTGGCTTTTGCCCATGTAAATCTCTTGCTTACAAAGTACACGGGCCGCTGTATGCGGTTGCCTTCTCTCACCAAAGCGGCGCTTAAAGTATGAGACGATACAGCAAGGTATAAGTACAGTTCCTCGCCTTCATTTGGAGTTGAGAGCACCGGTGGTTTCTGGAGGTGTCCGATTAAGTTAAGGAAGGCTGTCGAGCATTCGTCAGTCCATTCGAACTTTCCTTTGTCCTTCTTTAAAGGCTCTAAGAAAGGGATGCATTTGTCGGTTGCTTTAGAGATGAACCTACTTAGGGCGGCCACTTTCCCGTTCAGGCTTTGCATCTCCCTTCGAGTGGATGGTATCTTGATATCTTGTAAAGCTCGAACTTGTTCGGGGTTTGCTTCAATCCCTCTGGCATGAACGACAAATCCCAAAAACTTTCCCGACGACGCCCCGAAGGAGCACTTTAGAGGGTTCAGCTTCATTCCATATTGGCGAAGTACTTGAAACATCTCATCCAGGTGGTTTATATGATCGTTGGCTTTCCTTGATTTTACCAGCATGTCATCTACATAAACTTCCATAGTTCGTCCTATTAGTTCCGCAAACATCTTGTTGACAAGGCGCTGATAAGTAGCCCCGGCGTTTTTAAGTCCAAAAGGCATTACTTTGTAGCGGTACAATCCCCGGTCAGCGATGAAGCTAGTGTGGTCTTGATCGGGGGCGTGCATGGGGATCTGGTTATATCCTGAGTATGCGTCCATAAAGGATAAGAGTTCGTGTCCGGCAGTGCTGTCCACGAGTTGGTCGATTCGGGGGAGTGAGAAGCAGTCTTTCGGGCATGCGTCATTTAAGTTGGAGAAATCGATGCATTTTCACCACTTCCCGCTAGCTTTCTTTACCAGTACCGGGTTGGCGATCCATTCTGGGTAGATGGCTTCCCGTATGAAGTCGTTGGCAAGTAGGTTCTTCACTTCTTCCTCGAGGGCTGCTAATCATTCTGCCCCCATGCTCCTCTTTTTCTGCTTCACTGGCACCTTGGTGGGATCTATGTTCAGCATGTGGCATGCTACGTCTGGGGAGATTCCCGTCATGTCAGCGTGCGTCCATGCAAATACATCCATGTTGCGGCGAAGAAAATCAATGAGTTGATTCTTTAATTCTCTTTTTAACTGAGACCCGACTCTCAGCAGTCTACTTGGGTCGTGTTTGTCTACAGATACGAATTCCATAGCCTCTGCAGGCTCGGCGGTGGCCTTCACCTCTTTGTCCCTAGGGTCTAATTCGTTGAAAGGATCACTGGTATATTGAAGAGGAGGGGCTTTCTTTAGTTGCTATGCTTCCAAGCTTTTCATGCAGAGAGTAGTTTATGCATTTTTTCCTTTATCTTTTCTGCGGTTATTGCGAAGTTCAGTTACATGGCAGTCTCGAGCAGCGTCTTGATCTCCATCTATTTCTCCTATTCCGTTATCGGTTGGAAATTTCATCTTCAGGCACCACGGGGCTAGGACAATTTGGAAGTCGGACAAGGCTGGTCTTCCTAAAAAGGCGTTGTAGGCCGAATGGCTTTCTATTAGCACAAACGTTTGTTTTCGCACAACGGAGCGAGGATGACTTCCTATTTCAACAAAAAGGTCCAGTTGCCCGAGGGGCATCTTCGCATCTCCAGTGAAACCATGTAGTGGTTTGTTGCAGGGAGACACATCCTTCATTGATAGCTTCATTTTGTCGAAAGCATGCTTGAATAGGATATTCACCGAGCTTCCAGTGTCTATTAAAATTCGGAAAACTTTGGCTGGTCCGAACCAGGCAGAGATGACCATAGGATCCATGTGCGGGTACTGTCTTCCCTCTAGATCGCGCCTACTAAATGTGATGTCGTCATTCTCTTTCCGTTTTGGGTGGCGTTCTTCCATAACAGAATTAACGCAGCCTTCAGCGTTCCTCCGTGACTTACCGTATCTTTCCATCTCTGCCCAACTTCTGTCGGCGATGTGCGGTCCTCCTGATATGGTGTGGACCACTATCTTCTCTTGACTAGAGCCGCTGGTGTTGCGATTTCCCCCGCCTGCTTCTGCGCGGGGGGGGGGGGGGGGGTAATCCAGGATTCTCATTGGCAGGAGTCGAAGTCCTATTCTGGCCTTTTACATAGCGCTCCAGTCTCCTCCTTCTGATGTGTTCTTCAATCAAGTCCCGGAGATGGTGGCATTCATTGGTATCTTGTCTATGGGATTCGTGGAAGCAGTAGAACTTCCCAGATTTGAGTGCGCTATCTGACTCCTTCTTGTGCGGGGAGCGCTTGTATCTAACTTCGTCTTGAGGGGCTAGGAAGATGTTTTCGATCGTTTCATTCAAAGGAGTGTAAGAGTCAAATCTTGGTCCTGGTCGATATAAGCGCTTTTCTTCCTTTTTTCCCCCAGCATTGTCTCTAGAGTCATTTCTTCGAACATCCTTTGCTGCAGCGGGGAACCTGTCTGTAGCTGTCTTAGCCTGTTGCCCTGGTTGCCTCTCGGTGGCAGCGTCCTCAAGTCTCATATACTTTCCAGCTTCATGGAAGAAATCAGGTAACGTAGCTGGTTTTTCTTTGGTTAGTCTTCTAGAAAATTTAGTATCTGGATGTACACCACTGCAGAGGGCCATTAGGATAAATTTCTCGTCGGCATCTTGGACTGCGGTTGCCGCGGCGTTGAATCGGGTTAGATATTGTTGCAATGTCTCTTCGGGTTTCTGTTTGATATTAGATAAGGAATAAGCGTCCTTGGGTTGCTCCACATGAATGCGGGACTGACTGATGAACTTTTCTCTCAACATTTCCCATGAGCTGATGGACCCTTGGGGTAGGTGGCAGAACCAGGAGGTAGCTAGATCTGCCAAGAATAGTGGGAAGCATTTACATAACACTCCATATGTTGCTCCGCTCATGAGCATATGCTGGGTGTATCTCTGCAAGTGTACGATGGGGTCAGAGGTTCCCTTGTAAGGTTCCATCGTTGGCATTTTCCATTCCCAGGGGGTGATGGCAGTTTTGATATTGCGGGTGAAGGGGCTGGTTACCCTAGCGCCTATTCCCCGATCCCTTTGCTCCCGTTGGACGCACTCTCTGAACAATCGCGCCATCCTCTCATCAGAACTTGGAGCGGATAGAAATGAGTTTGGTTCTTCCCTGCGAGATTGAGTCCGTCCAGACAACTTGTAGGGATGGTATCGTCTGTCACTCCTAACTTTCTCCGAAGGCTGCCTCTGTTCTTCTGGGGGCATGCTGGGGTCAGCCGTAGTTGGGCCTTGCCTTGATCTCCCCCTACTGGGTTCTATTCTCAGCGCTTCCTCGGGTCCAACTTCGGGCTGGACTCCAGCTCGGCCCCGTCTATTGGTGTTTTCACGGTTAGGTAGCATGACAGGCCCAGCTACATCCGACCCCTGCCTGGCACCTCCCCCATCGGGTTCGGTTCCAAGTGTTTCCTCGGGTCGGAATTCGGGCTGAGTCCGGGCTCGGCTCCTACCATGGCTATTTCTGTTGTCAACTTCTTCGAAGAAGAAAGGTCTTTGTTGCCTCCCAGATCCTCCAGATTGGGATTCATCCCATGATTCAGTGTTGCGGTTGGATTCTTCAGCATCCCTTAGGCGTGACATGAGTTGGTCCACCAGGGCTTTTTGTTGAGATGCGAAGCAGTTAGTTACTTCAGCCACAACCCTGTCTAGATCTGCCCTAGTAATCGGTTGTTCCGCGGCAGATGCTGATGGAATTGCCTGATTTTCATTTGGTATTGCTGTTAAAATGGGATGATTCTCTTGATTCGGGGTCACTGGATCTGGGATACTGCTAGTTGCGACGTTCTTTCCTTTGTTAACATCTCTCCTATGCCTGGAAGTCATGTTGTCGGAGCGAGAAACGATGCTGTGAGGAAGAAGGTCGAGTAGGAGAAGCTGTAGCTTCTAGCTCAGCTCTCAGTGAAAGCACCAAAAATGTTTGCACAAGAAATGGGCAAACACCTCCAAGTCGTATGAACTAGTTGATTTTATGTTGTTTCTAGTGATTTGGGCGATTTACGCAAATATATGAAAAGCAGAGGCTAAACTGTAAAAGACACACAGATTTATAGTGGTTCGGCCAGAACGTGCCTACGTCCACTTTATATGTTATTCTCCTTTTTCTTTCAGATTACAAGTACAAAGCTAGGTATACAAGTATATGAAAGTTGTTTGAAAGTTCCTTCCGTGCTTGAGCTCTCAAACTTGTCCGTCATTGTTGTACCCCTGCCCCTCTATTTACAGAGTGAGGCTGGGGGCAGGGGTCTTGGATGTATATAGCTGCTGGTGGGCCTGGGCTGAAGCAATCTGGCCTGGCACATCTGGTTCGGCGGAGCTTGGTTCGGCGAAGCTTGGTTCGGTCGTAGCTTGGTGGAGTTTGATTCGGTGGTGTGTAGAGGGTTGGTCCGGTCTTGGTTTGGTTCGGTAGTTGTGGTGAGGGTTGGTCCGGTGATAAGTGAAGTAGGTTGGTTCGGTGGAGCATGGAAGTGGAGTTTGGTTCGGCTATGCAAGGAGGGAGGTATCTGGTTCGGCATGTAGGGGAGACGAGCTGGTTCGGCATTGATGTGGTTGGGCTGGTTCGGCATGGAGGTGGAGAGGTACGGTTCGGCATGGAGGTGGAGAGGTGGTGTCTCCTTTTCTTTTGGACCGGTGGTGGTGGAATCGCACACAACATAGCTATAATCAAGTAATTATCAATTGAGGTTTCTTAAGCATTTTTGGGTTCAATGTTAGGTAGGAAAGCTACATGACCCATTTGATTTAATTGATTTCGAGTTCTTATGTTGGAATTTATTTCTCTAATAGTATTTTCAACTGGTGATTTCTTAAATGTCTAGGTGGAGATCGAATCTCATTTTCATTAGGTAAATTATTGTTTTTAGTGTCTGTATTATTTTCAGTATTTTCAATTTCATCTTCTGTGATATTTGATTTAGAAATTATTTCTTCATCTTTAATTTTATTATTAAATTTGTAATATTCATCGAATGATCCATGAAGTGTTTTTTTCAATTATTTTATTTCTTTTATTATAAATTCTATATGCCTTGCTTCGTTTCGAGTATCCAATGAATATTCCTTCATCGAATTCTGGATCGAATTTATCAAGTTGGTCTTTTGTGTTTAATAAAAAGCATTTTGAACCGAAAACTTTTAAAAAATGATATGTTAGATTTTCTTCCATTAAAAAGTTCATATGGGGTATGTTTTGTTAATGGTCTAATGGAGACTCTATTTAAAACATAACAAGCAGTTGCTACAGCTTTTGTCCAAATATGTTTAGATAGAGTACTTCCATCTAATAAGGTTCTAGCACATTCTAGAAGTGTTCTATTTTTCCTTTTTAAAACTCCATTTTGTTGTGGAGTTCTAGGAAATGAAAATTTGTGAACAATTCCTTTCATATTACAATATTCTTCAAAAATATCATTATCGAATTCACCACCGGGATCGCTTTGAATGCTTTTGTAATGCCTCAACCCGAAACCTACTTTAATAAAGAGTATTACTGGGCAATACCATCTGCTAATGCAGAGAATAGGGCAGGATAGGAGCGACCATCTATAACTATGTCTTAAATATCTTTTGAATACATCGACAATGCCATAATTTTTTTCAAATCGACGTATCCAATAAATTCTTAATACAAAGCCATAAGTGGCTATAGGATCTATCAGAACAAAATACAACAACTCAAATGCTAAACACATCACAGAACAGGAGATAATCCCATATATACACACTTATACAGATACATCACAGAGTGTACAAAATGATACATCATATATGTGGTATGACGACCACCATACAAACACGAGTCAAAAGGATATACATATCGGAGCAGCGAACCAAAAAGGACTACACAAAAAGGTATAACAAAAAAAGCTAGCGGAATAGTCCATACAAAAGCAGAATATGATAAGTTCAAATGTACCTAACCTGAAACATCTTGGTCTGACCCGAGTATAAAATACACGGGTCGGTCTAGATAAACGAATCAGTAAAAGGTGATAGCAGAATAATAGAGCATAAAAGCATAGTGATATTCTTCTTAAATAAGAAGAAACAATAAGAAAGCTAACCATAGACATATGGAGGATACGCATCATGTATGGCATATATGGTTACACTAGATGATAGAACACTATTGCTTCAATAAGCATAAAACACAAAGGAGACGAAAAATCTCATGAATCGCTAAAATGTAGCATGCCTCATATCATCGGCAATCATAAATCAAATAAGAATGGTTTAGGTAATATTAAAATGTAAACTCTTAAAAGAATAATTCCCAAACCCGCCATATCGGCAACTCCAAGGAAAACATAAGCAAAAGCCATCTCGACATAAGCCACAATGCAAATGTCAACAAAGAGATAAAAATATCATAAAATGCCAAAAGGCAAGTCCCATAAATAACACCTATAGGAAATCTCAATACACACACACACACACACACACACACACATACACGAAAAGGAGAATCTCAACACGCCAGGGTAGGCAATGAAAATCTCAAAAGAACTCCCAAGAGTTCGAAAATCCCGAAGTAATCGACACCGAATGGTTCAAAGGACCGATTCCATAATGACGACACACAAGGATAAAAATCATCTTAAAAATGTTTTGCACGTGCTATTTTTACCATGTGTCATTTCACATAATAGGTACCTCGCCCAAAGGTAAACATAAAAAGACGTATGCACTGCAATGGAAAATACGTCGCAATGGAAAACGTCCAAAGACATATACGCCGCAACAGCAAACGTCTGAAGACAAATATGACGCAATGGCAAATGACCCGAAGGTCTAGTACTGGCACGCCAACAGGCAAATGTGTCACAAACTCTTGAAAAGAAACCCAAAAAGTGTTAACGTGTGTCCCATACCACCCGTTCGCACTAAACGGTTTACTAACCGCTAATAAATTTCACACTCAAAGCAGTAAAAGGCCCACCTCATTTATCGGTAAACTAGACCTGTAGGCCAAAACGATCAAGCGGACAAGTTAGGAATTAACCGATAAGATAAACGCACGTGTCCCATACCACATGTTTTACCAAACCATTTAATTCTCATTCGCTTGAATAGTCTTGTAGAAAATAATTTACCTTGAATAAAAAGCTTTGAAAAACCAATTTCGAAAACCATATGGAAATCATATTTGAAAATTTCCCTTATTATAAAGGATAAATAGGTTTTATACTAGAAAATACTTCAAAATTTTATATAATAATTATATTTAAATCCCCTAAATTTTAAAAATCATTTCAAAAAGATTTGGAGAAAACCGTGCTCGAAAACGGCCGAAAACAAGCAAAATTCCACTCAAATCGAAATTAAAATTAAATTCAAATAATTCAAAATTTGAATTTCAAATTCATCAAAACTGCGCTAACCTATTGATAAACATCATAGCCCTCAAAATACTTCAGAAATATCACAAAAAAATTTAAAGTAAAAGTAAAAAATCGGACGGAAAATGAACATAGAAACACTTGGGCGAAATAATACCCAGGTCTGAAATCTTCTCTAGGTTCAACTTTCGGACATAAAACAGGTGGCCGAATGACCTTTGATTGTACTAAAAATTGATGTGCACAAAGTAGAAAACTTCATCTTTGAAAAAAAGAATCAATGAATTCCGATAGAAAATGGAAAGGTTATGCTATCTCAAACATGAACTCAGGCCATGTTTGCAACAGTTCAAAAACAAATATGCCCATGTCTGAAAACCATCTTGGGTTCAACTTTTAGGCATGAAACAGTGGACGAAGTAATCTCATATTGAGTTGAAATTTGGTATGCGCATGGTAGAAAACTTCATCTTCAAAAAAAGAATCATGTAATTTGGATAAAGTATGAGAAAGTTATGTTATCTCAAAGATGAACCCAAACAGTGTTTTCACTGTAAAACTCTAGACAAAAACATGTTCCAGGTCAAAGTTCGTCAGCATGTTTCTATAAGCTATATAGGTCAAAATGATCTGAAATTTGGTATGTTTATAGAACAAAACTGTATCTTTCAAACAAAAAAGAATCATGCAATTTCAATAAGAAATGAAGGAGTTTTGTTATCTCAAACATGGACTTAGGACATGTTTTCAACAACTTAGAAAACACAATTTCTACAGGCAGAAAAACTATTTTTGTTGATTTTGCAACAACGATTTGAACACTCAATGATAATATTTTTCAACCAAAATTTGAAAAAATGAATTTCAACATGCAAACTACAAATTGCAAGAAATCCAACAGCATTTCATTGCCGAAACCAAAAGTTATAAGCTCTTAAAGATGCAACAGAGAATAGATTTTAACAAAGAAAACAACTATATGAAATTTTTATACCGTAAGCAAATATTTGCTATTTTTGGCGATTTGAGCTTTGCTCAACTAGAATTTGTGAGTTTTTGTAACTCACCTATGCGAATATGAAGACAAAACTTTGAAGAATTGAAGAAAGTTAAAGGCTTTGCCTTTGATTTTTTCCATAGGAACCTGAAAATGAAGATAGAACAGCATGCAATAGAGAAACAGCAGGTTATAGACAATCAACTTTTGAAAATTAGATGTTGATGAAATAGAAATGGTTTTCATAGTGATTGAGAAAAATAGTTTCAATTTGATTGAAAACAACAATAATTGGATTAATTTGGAGAATCTTTGAGCTAGGGTTGAAAGAGGACGTATTTCTTATTTTCTATCTTTTTTTTCTTTTACTATACATACAGTATAATGAGAAGAAGTGGAACTCTTCTCTCTACATGCTAGGTTAAGAAATGGGCTTGGACCCAAAATAAAAGATTTTAATTAGCCTTAGGAAAAAAATCATTTATCACTTAAACACATAAATACACTAATATACACAAGTTATGCTACGTATTTACGCAAATGTTTTTACTTCTATAAAATCACACAATCAATTTTTATGTTCTAAAAATTATTTTATATCAAAATAAAAGACAAGTTTGTATTAAAATTTTATTTTCATTAATAAAAATCTTATTTTAATTTAAATGCACAACTTGCACAATTAGTACTTAAAACTCCGTTTTTAGCTTAAAAAATTACATAAAAATTAATTTCTTGTGTAATAAAATACGATAAATCATATTTTCATCATTTCTTTATTTAAAATTATTTTTTAACCCAAAATTTTCCTTTTAATTCATAATATACCACATTTTAAATCAAATGCTTCTTCTAAAAACGTATAAAAGAAACATTTGGCAACTGTTATCAAAATTATTGCATTTTCACTAAATAAAAATCACATTTCATTCATATTTCTGACAAACAACCAAGGTAAGTTGTAAAACTTTATTTTTCTCATTTTATTTACGAAATCCATTCTTTATATTAAATAAACAATTTTAAATCTCCAATTTATTTTTATTTCTCAATATTAAATTATAATCGCCGTTATAATTTAATATTTACAGGTAATCACCAAAACCAGGGCAGTTATAGACTCCCCCTTAACAAAATTGCGTCCACGTAATTTCTAGAGAAGATTTAGTATTCAACCTATTAATTTCATCAATCAAAAGAAAAGTAGTAAGCTTGAGATAAAAAGATTCTCACCATTGCTATGCAAAGAAAGAAAACCATGGTACGATCGCTCGATAAACTCTTTGGTTTTCCAAGTGCAGTCATTGGGATTAGCGGACCATTGAACTTTAACGAGCGGCACGTACTTGTTTGAAAGGCGTCTCACCTCCAAAGCTAGTACACGAATAGGCTGCTGCACAATAGATAGGTCTGACGAGATCTCAAGCTCTTGCAAATCTGAAGAATCGATAACAGAACCCAACTCTCGAAGACACTTCCGAAGCTGAGAGACGTGAAACGCGTCATGAATGCTAAATAGATGATCCGGAAGTGATACTCTATAAGCCACAGGGCCAATACGTTCAGTAATAGGAAATGGTCCTATAAAGTGAGGAGTCAATTTCCTAGTCGTACTGAAGTGCATAACCCTTTTTAGAGGAGAAACACGAATAAAGATGAGGTCACCAACCGAGAACTCGAGAGGCTTCCTACGGTTGTCCGTATAGGATTTCTGACGGCTCTGTGCCTCTTTCATTCTCTAACGAATAAGATCAATCTTCTCAGACGAATCACAAACATAACCTGGGCCAAGAATAAGCTTCTCACCAGATTCCAACCAACAAGAAGGTGATCAACATGGTCTTCCGTATAAGTCTTCGAAAGGAGCAATACCGATACTGGACTGAAAACTATTGTTGTAGGAGAATTCCACAAGAGGTAGGTGATCCCTCCAACTACCACCAAAATCTAAAATGCAAGCATGGAGAAGATCCTCAAGAATACGATTCACCCGTTCAGTCTATCCATCAGACTACGGATGATATGTTGTGCTTAAATTAAGCTTTGTTACCAAAGCTTGCTGAAGACTCTGCCAGAAATGACTTGTGAATAGCGAATCACGGTCACAAACAATCGAAATAGGATTACCGTGAAGTCTCATGATTTCCTTGATATACAACTTGGCCAAATGAGAAGCACTCCTATTAGACTTAATAGGAATGAAATGAGATGATTTGGTGAGGCGATCAACAATAACCCAAATGCTAGAATGGCCCGATCTCGAACGAGGTAGGCCATCAATGAAATCCATCGAAATCTGATCCCATTTCCACAATGGAATCTCTAGAGACTGAAGAAGACCAAAAGGGCGTTGATGTTCTGCTTTGATATGCTGACATATCATGCAATTACTTAAATAACTCACCACATCGCGCTTCATGCCTTCCCAATAATAAAGGCGATGCATATCAGCATACATCTTACTACTGCCAGGATGAACGGTATACTTAGAACGATGACAGTCATCGAGAATGTCATGCCTAAGTGCAGAATCATAAGGAAAAACAAGATGGTTCTTCTTGCGAAGTCACCCATGAGAATCAATGCTGAAATCCCTCAACTCCTCATCACGGGACTCAGACTCACAAATCGGAATAAAGTGAACAAGATTGGGATGACGCCGCTGAGCATCGGCAATATGATCCAATAAGCTGGTCCGAGCTTCCAAACTGAATAATAAGATAAGAGAATCAGAAGATGGAGCTCAATATCGAATATCACAAAATGATAAGGTCTCTAGAACATCCCACTCGGCTAGCATCATAGAGACGACCGTCGAATGTTTGCGACTAAGCGCATCAGCAACACGATTACCCTTACCAGGGGTATACTGGATATCGAAGTCGTAGGAGGCAAGGAACCCGAGCCAACGCTGTTGCCTCATATTGAGCTCCTTCTGAGTGAACAGATACTTCAAAGACTTGTGATCGGTGTATAGAATGAAGTGCTCTCCTAATAGAAAATGATGCCAAATCCTAAAGGTGAAGACAATGGAAATTAACTCGCGGTCATGAGTAGTATAGCGTACTTCATTCGGTCGCAGTTGCATAAATGCATAAACAAATACCCGATCCTTCTGCATAAGCACGATACCGAGGCCACATCTACTAGCATCGGTGTAGACAACAAGATCTTGATTCCCTTTGGGAACCACAAGAATAGGAGCATTAGTGAGATGCTCCTTCAACTGTTGAAAAGAAGCTTCACACTTGTTGGACCAAATAAATTGAATGCCTTCCCGAGTAAGGTTGGTGAGAGGAAGCACGATACAAGAAAAATCCTTAATGAATCAGCGATAATAACCTGCCAATCCAAGGAAGCTATGAATCTCATGAACATTTTCAGACCTCTTCCAGTTCTGAATAGATTCGATCTTCATCGGATCGACCGAAATGCCTTCAGAAGAAACAACATGGCCTAAGAATTTAACCTTATTCTCCCAGAAATGGCACTTAGAGAATTTGGCTTTAAGCTGATGGTGAAAAGAGTACTTAAGACAATTCTCAAGTGATTAGCATGCTCGGCATCAGACTTTGAATAAACAAGGATGTCGTCGATGAACACAAGGACGAACTTATCGAGATATTGCTGGAATACTCAATTCATAAGATAAACAAAGAAAGCAGAGCGTTCCTCAAACCAAATGGCATAACGAGCCACTTATAGGATCCATTTCGAGTGCGGAAAGCTATGAGAGGTATGTTATCTTTCGCAACTCGGAGTTGATGAAAACAGTGGTAAGGTCGAGCTGAGAGAAGACCTTGGCGCCACTCAATTAATCGAACATATCATCGATCCTAGGTAATGGATACCTATTCTTGATGGTTAACTCGTTAAGATTGTGATAGTCAATGCAAAGCCTAAGAGTTCCATCGGACTTCTTCACAAAGACAATCGCGGCACCCCACGATGAAAAACTGGACTGAATCAACTACTTGGACTCAATCTCTAAAAGCTGCTTCTTGAGTTCCTTATTTTCTTTTGTAGACATCCTCATTGGAGGACGACTAACTGGCTGAGCACCCAGAATGAGATCAATGTGGAACTCAATCACCCGCTTGGGTATCAAACCCGAAACAGGCTTAAATGCATCACAGAAGTCACAAACAATAGGAATACGAGATATGTCATCATCATCTCGCGAGTCTAGAGAATATAAAGCCACTTCGAAATTATCCACATTTCGAAGAAAAAGTGATAGCTGAGAGGACGAATCTGGATGTCGAAGATATAAAATTCTCTCAGAATAAATAATTCTGCCATCATATCACACTAGCCAGTCCATACCCAAAATCATACCAAATCCCAAATAAGAAATAATGTGCAGATTCACATGAAAATAAAAGCCACATAAAACAATCTCAGCGTCATCACAAAGCATGCAAAGGGTTGCGGATCCCTCAATAGGATTCACAATCCTCAATGAAGTAACCATACAAGAAACATCCAAAGACAAATCATCGACGAGCTTCTTCAATATGAATGAACGCGGCGCACCCGTATCAAAGAGGACTCAAATAGAATGATCACGAAACAACAATGAACCTTCAAGAATAGAAGGAGAAGTACCTCTACGTTGAGAAGAACCTCCATAAGCATCCACTACATTTAGCTTGCCAGATTCAGAATTATTCGGAGCAATAGAACAAGTGGAAATAAGATGATCCTCTTTCCTGTAATATCGACAAAAGAGAGGCTTAGGACACTCCCGAATCATATGGTTGGGTGAACCACAATTGAAACACCCCTTGTGAGAGGGAGGTGCTCCAATAGACTGAGGCTGAGGCTGAGGCCGAGACTGAGGCTGAGAAGTAGAACCAATCGGCTTCTTCTTCTTGGATGGAAAGAACTTGGATTTCTGAAAAGGAAACTGCTTCTTCTTGGGGTTCTTACGAACCTCAACATTATCACCACTATCGTTCTCCTTCTCGACAGCTTCAAGATGAAGCAACGATTCAACTAGCTCCTCAAAAGAAAGCTTGAGCTGCAACATCAAAGACTTCTTTAAATATTTCTTAAGACCAGAGACATACTTTTGATTCTTCTTATAAGTGGTGCTAATGTATTCAAGACCATACTTAGATAAGGCCTCGAATGATGAAACGTAATCAGAGACGGATGATTTCCCTTGCTTTAACTCAAGGAAGCGATGGGCCAATAAATCTTTCTCATATTCAGGAACGAACTTGAGCTCGAATCATTCCTGAAACTGAGTCCAAGAAAGAGTTGACTCATCGAGCTCAGCTATGAGAAGTTTGTACCAATCAAGGGAACGCTCTTGTAATAGGCTAGATGCAACAAGAACTCTATCATGATCATAAAGATCCATGCGAGAGAAGATGCGCTCGCACGTACGAATCCAAGCTTGGCCCTCAAGAACGGACTCGGAGCCTTTGAACGGCTTTCCTCCGAGATGAGAGAAATCACTGCACAAGCATGCATAGACAGACTTGTGATGAGGAGAAGCTCAAGTAGGAGCTGGAGGCTGAGTGCTCCTAAATAAATCCATAAACTGATCGGCGGACATATATACGCCGTCTGAATGCGAGCCGCTGGATTGCCCAGCATCCGAGCGTCGTCCTCTGCCTCTTCCAGCCATTAGCTGAAAGTTAAGGTAAGATGAAGATTATTGACATGGTAGATTTCATTAATTCAAATATGGAATACTATGGAATTAAAATGCATTCCTAGACTTATTCCCAAAATACTATATACCCCAAAGGACACGAAAGAGTAAAGGCACGATGATTCAGGAACACTTTGAGGTACAGTAATATGGGTTTCTATTCTGTGTTTATCATATTTTGTTCTGAACTCAGCTCTGATATCAAGCTTTGATGCCCTACCCTGAGACCCACATTAACAAAGAGTATTACTGGGTAATAGTGTCTGCTAATGCAGGATAGGGTTGGGTAGGAGCGACCATCTATAACCATGTCTTAAATATCTATTGAATACGTCAACAATGCCATAATTTTTTTTTAAATCAACATATCCAATAAATACTTAACACAAAGCCATAGGTGGCTATAGATCTATTAGAACAAAATACAACAACTCAAATGCGAAGCACATCAAAGAACAGCAGATAATCCCATATACACACACATATACAGATACATCACAGAGTATACAAAATGACACATCACATATATGGTATGATGACCACAATACAAACACGAGTCAGTAGAATATACATATCAGAGTAGCGAACCAAAAACGATTACACAAAAAGCTATAACAAAAGAAGCTAGCAGAATAAGCCATGCAGAAGCAGAATAAGCTAATTCCAAATGTACCTAACCTGAAACACCTCAATCTGACCCGAGTAAAAAATACACGGGTCGATCTAGCTAAACGAATCAGTAAAAGGTGATAGCAGAATAATAGAGCATAAGAGCATAGTGATATTCTTCTTAAATAAGAAGAAACAATAAGAAAGCTAACCATAGACATATGGAGGATACGCATCATGTATGGCATATATGGTTACACTAGATGATAGAACACTATTGCTTCAATAAGCATAAAACACAAAGGAGACGAAAAATCTCATGAATCGCTAAAATGTAGCATGCCTCATATCATCGGCAATCATAAATCAAATAAGAATGGTTAAGGAATATTAAAATGTAAACTCTTAAAAGAATAATTCCCAAACCCGCCATATCGGCAACTCCAAGGAAAACATAAGCAAAAGCCATCTCGACATAAGCCACAATGCAAATGTCAACAAAGAGATAAAAATCTCATACAACGCCAAAGGGAAAATACCATATATAGCATTTATAGGCAATCTCAATATATATACGCCAAATGACAAATCTCAACACGCCGGTGTAGGCAATGAAAATCTCAAAAGAACTCCCAAAAGTGTGAAAATTCCGAAGTAATCGCCATCGAATGGTTCAAAGGACCAATTCCAAAATGACGATACACAAGTGTAAAAATCATCTTAAAAAGGTCTTGCACGTGCTATTTTTGCCGAGTACTGTTTCACATAATAGGCACCTCGCCCAAAGGAAAACGTCAAAAGACGAATACGCTGCAATGGAAAACGTTCAAAGACAATATGCCGCAATAGCAAATGTCCGAAGACAAACACGCCGCAATGGCAAATGACCCGAAGGTCTAGTACTGGCACACCAATAGGAAAATGTGTCACAAACTCTCGGAAAGGAACCCGAAAGTGTTAATATGTGTCCCATACCACCCGTTCACACTAAATGGTTTACTAACTGCTAGTAAATTTCATACTCAAAGCAGTAAAGGTTCATCTTATATTATCGGTAAACTAGACCCGTAGGCCAAAACAATCAAACCGACAAGTCAGGAATTATCCGATAAGATAAACGCACGTGTTCCATACCATGTGTCTTACCAAACTGTTTAATTCTCCTTCTCATTCCCTCGAATAATGCAAAAATGTGTACTTTGTAGAAAATAATTTACCTTGAAAATAAGTTTTGAAAAACCGATTTCGAGAACCATTTGGAAACCATATTTGAAAATTTCTCTTATTATAAAGGATAAATAGCTTTTATATTGGAAAATATTTTAAAATCTTATATAATAATTATTTTTAGATCCCTTAAATTTTAAAAATCATTTCAAAAAGATTTGGAGAAAATCGTGCTCGAAAACGACCGAAAACAAGCAAAATTCCACTAAAATCGAAATTCAAATCTAAATTCTAATTAAACTCAAATAATTCAAATTTTGAATTTCAATTTAATCAAAACTAGGCTAACCTAATGATAGGCATCATAGCCCTCAAAATATTTCACAAATACCACAAAAACTGAAGTAAAAGTCAAAAATCGGACAGAAAATGAACATAAACACCTAGGCAAAATAATACCCAGGTCTGAAATCTTCTCTGGGTTCAACTTTCGAAGATAAAATAGGTGGTCGAACGACCTTTGATTGAACTGAAAATTGGTGTGCATAAAGTAGAAAACTTCATTTTTCAAAAAAAATCAATGAATTCCTACAGAAAATGAAAAAAGTTATGCTGTCTCAAACATGGACTCAGGCCAAGTTTGCAACAGTTCAAAAACAAATATGCCCAGGCCTGAAAACCATCTTGGGTTCTACTTCCAGGCATGAAAGAGAGGATAAAATTATATCATATTGAGTAGAAATTTTGTATGTTCATAGTAGAAAACTTCATCTTTCAAATAAAGAAAGAATCATGCAATTTGGATAAAGTATGAGAAAGTTAGGATATCTCAAAGTTGAACCATACAGTGTTTTCACTGTAAAACTCTTCGAAAAAACATGTCCAGGTCAAAGTTTGGCAGCATATTCTATAAGCTATAGAGGTCGAAATGACCTGAAATTTGGTATTCTTATAGTACAAAACTTTAGTTTCAAAAAAAAATCATGCAATTTCAGTAAGAAATGAAAGAGTTATGCTATCTCAAACATGGACTCAGGCCATGTTTGTAGCAACTCAGAAAACATAATTTCTACAGCCAGAAAAACCGTGTTTTGATTTTGCAACAACGGTTTAAACACTCAAATGTAAATATTTTTAAACCAAAAATTGCACAAATGAATTTTAACATGCAAGCTACTAAATTAAAGAAATCCGGCAGCATTTCGTTGCCGGAATCAAAAGTTATAAGCTCTCAAAGATGCAACAGAGAACAGATTTTAACAAAGAAAACAACTATAGGACATTTTTATATCGCAAGCAAATATTCACTGTTTTTGGCGATTTGAGCTTTGCTCAGCTAGAATATCTATGTGAATATGAAGACCAAACTTTGGAGAATTGAAGAAAGTTGAAGACTTTGCCTTTGTTTTTACGTTAGGAACCTGAAAATGAAGATAGAACAACATGCAATAGAGAAACAGCAGGTTATAGACAATCAACTTTTGAAAATCATATTTTGATGAAATTGAAATGTTTTCATAGTGATCACCTGAGAAAAATAGTTTCAATTTGATTGAAAACAAAGATAATTTGATTAATTTGGAGAATTTTTGAGCTAGGGTTGAAAGAGGGTAGGTTTCTTAGTTTCTGTCTTTTTTTATTTCTTTTACTGCACGTACAGTATAATGAGAAGAAGAGGAACTCTTCTCTCTACAGGCTAGGTTAAGAAATCGGCTTGGACCCAAAATAAAAGATTTTAATTAGCCTTAGGAAAAAAACAATTTATCACTTAAACACGTAAATACACTAATATACACAAGTTATACTACGTATTTATGCAAATGTTTTTACTTTTATAAAATCACACAATCAATTTTTATGTTCTAAAAATTATTTTACATCAAAATAAAAGACAATTTTGCATTAAAATTTTATTTTCATTAATAAAACTCTTATTTTTATTAAATGCACAAATTGCACAATTCGTACTTAAAACTCCGTTGTTAGCTTCAAAAATTACATAAAAATTTATTTCTTGAGTAATAAATATAACAAATCATATTTTCATCATTTCTTCATTTAAAATTATTTTTTAACCCAAATTTCTCCTATTTATTCATAATATACCGCATTTTAAATCAAATGCTTCTTCAAAAAATATATAAAAAAAACATTTGGCAACAGTTATCAAAATTATTGCATTTTCACTAAATAAAAATCATATTTCATTCATATTTCTCACAAACAACCAAGATAAGTTTTAAAACTTTATTTTGCTCATTTTATTTCCGAAATCCATTGTTTATGTAAAATAAACAATTTTAAATCTCCAATTTATTTTTATTTCTCAATATTAAATTATAACCGCCGTTATAATTTAATATTTACAGGTAATCACCAAAACCAGGGCTGTTACAGTTTTTTGTTTTTATATTCTTAATATTTTGAATTCTCTTAGCAAAGATTTTAAATTTTTCAAAAGTATCACTTTTATTTTTCATAAATATTGTCCAGATGTATCTTGAAAAATCATTTACAATTACAAAAACATATCTATTATGACTTATAGATTGAACTTGAGTTGGTCCAAAAAGATCTAAATGTAATAACTCAAGTGGTTGTAATGTAGAAATACTTTTCTTTGACTTAAAAGTATATTTGGTTAATTTTCCTAACTGGCAAGCATCACAAATACTATTTACTTTAACATTCATTTTTGGTAAACCTTTTACAAAATTATTTTTAGATAATTTGCTTATTTATTTAAAGTTTATATGACAAAGTCTTTTGTGTCATAACCAAGGATCATTTTCCTTGGCTATTAGACATATGTTTGTGTTATGATTAACTTTCATATTTAATACGTATATATTGCATTCTCTAGTTCCTTCAAGATAAGGTTCTTGTTATGATCAATATGTTACATTTATATTCTGAAAAAGATATATTAAAACCTTTAATGCATAGTTGACTTATACTAAGCAAATTATGTTTTAAATTTTTAATTAGTAAAACATTTACAATAAGTGGGAGGTTAGATGTACCGTTATTGCTCACATCACCTTTGCCGATGATATATCCTTTGGAATTATCCCCAAATGTGCTAGATCCCCCATTTGAGTAGATAATCACTATTCTACAAAGTGAATCAGATAATAGTGATCACACGACATAAGGTAGATCTTCTTATCCCACTTTTTCATAAAACACATGATAAATTCATTTGTTGTCTGTAGAGTCATAGAATATTTCATCCGTTGTCTGAATAGGATGTGAAATCTCTATGTACAAGCTTGTTACTTAGGCAGTAGCTTATATGTTGTCTGATTTAAGTTATCAAAATTTTTGGCTTCTTATCAAAATTTGGGTTTCCCTCTCAATATTCAATACATTATTTCGTGGCTTTCTTCTTTCCAATTCATTCCCTCTCTTAATTCTTTCATTCGTAAAAGAAAAAAAATGGCGTTCCAGTTCTTCACCATCTTCGTACCTCTCAAAACCTTTGCTTCTCCCTCTCATTTTTTTAACACGATACTCTCTTGCTGTCAAAACGTGGGTTAGTGAATTAGAGTTTCTTCCAAACAATTACTTCAGGTCACCCTTTTGCTTCGAGTTGCCTTCAAAAATTAGGGTTTCTAAATTGAATTCTTTCATGAGTCGATGATATATGAATTCAACTACTTGTTATGATTTTTGCCCCTTTTTGATTTGTTTCGATCCCGACTTTTGATGCTGTGTGTTAAAATTGGTATGCCAATGATGATTTTGGGTTATTTATAGAGATTAAAACCCTATATTTTGTGATTACCGATATACCTATTGGTTTGGTTGCTTTGTTATTGATTTTGAAATCTGATTGACTTTAGTATTATCTAATTTTCTGATTTTCAAACTTGGGTTTGCTATCTGAGTTTTTTGCACTTGAGCTTTTTAGTATTATCCGAGTTTGTTATTCGAGTTTTCGATGTACTTATGAACGTACTTCCTAGCTAAGTTTCACTTGAGTTTATGTGCATATATGTACATATATGTATATATATGTACATATATGTATATACCATGTCTGAGTTGCACTTGAGTTCATGTGCTTTAAGACATGTGTTTTTAGATTTCTGTTTTGACATATATGTGTGTATATGTATATATATGTACATATACGTTTTGAGATATATGTGTTGTGATGATGAAAACTTTGGTTGCTTCTTTATTAGTTCGTGTCTGATTTAGTGGGTATTTTAAACTTCCATGTATTTACGAACATACATACATATGTATATATGTGTGAATGTTCTTTTGATTCATGTTCATTTGATTCTTGCACCTTACAAGTTCATGTGCTTGTTTTTATTGCCTCTTGCACTTGTGATTCTTTCACTTATCTGTTAGTGTTTTTTCGAACTAAAATGAAATGTTATGCGTTATGCTTGACACTGAGTGATATACTTGTTTCCTTTCTACTCACTATGTCATATATACATGTATATACATATGTATATATATGAATAAACAAGTTAGTGTACTTTGAATCATGTTCGAGTTAGTGGATGTTTTATACTTCCATGTATATACATATGTGCATGTGTGTGTGAATGTTCTTTTGCTTGCACACAGCATTTTTCATGTCCATGTCCGAGTTAGTGTACACTTGAGTTATGTGTGTTGTTCCATTTGCTTGTTGCTCAACATGTGTTGCATACATACATGTATATATCTATATACATATGTGTATATGTGTATGTATGTTGCTTACTATACTTGAACTTATGTGCTTGTATATACTCGTATGTACTTGTATATACTCGTAAATACTTTGATACTTAAAATGTGGTTCACTAATGTTACAATTTCCTGGAACTTTAATGCTTATGTTGGCTAATCGTTCATACTTGATTCTGCTATGAATCTGATTTGTTGCTACTCGACGTTATGCATCTCCATGTGCATTGAATTGTTCATGTGTTCATATGTTATATATATATGTGTGTGTGTGTGTGTGTATACATGCATATACATACATGTATACATGTAAAATCCCATAACCAGATTTTGAATATCTTTGAGGTGATTTTGAATTATTCATATGTTCATGTATATATTTAAGTGAGTTTGATTTTCTTTGAGGTGATTTTGATTTTCTTTGAGGTGATTTTGATTTTCTTTGAGCCGCTTTTGAATTGTTCAAGGGTTCATATGTTGAATTTTTGATGCATTTTGCTTTGATACTTGAATGGATTATGCTTTGCTTGTTTTCACTAAACCTTGAATGCATTTTTATACATGTATACATCCTTTTGTTTGCCTTTTGGTTTATACATATATACATGCACAAATTAAAGGTTTATACATATATAAATGTATGCATTTTGCTTTGAATGGTTCATATATATATGTATGTATGCATGCATGCATGTATGTATGTATGCATGTGTATACATGTAAGAATTTCAGGCCATTTCAAGTTCAAAGCAATCAAAGATTTATACATGTATATATGCTTTGATACCAAAATGCATTTTGCTTTGATTGCCTTCCCTGAACCTTGAATGTATACATCCTTGCCTTCCCTAAACCTTGAATGGCCTGAAATTGATACTTGAATAAGCCGAACCTTGAATGGTATGAAACCTTGAATGGTTGTTACTGCTATATGCAGTCTTCTTGCTTACTACTTCCATGTATAAATACACATAAATATGTATTATATATGTGTGAAATAGTGCCATGTTTTGAGATACACATACTTCCATGTATAAATACACATACATATGTACTTCAGCTTTGTTCATGTTGCTCCTATGCGCACTATGCATAAACTGTTTTGAGATTTCTTGCCTTGTATTCACTATGTACTCTTGTGTTTGTTAAATTGATGAAACCTGTATTCACTATGTACTCACTTTGCACATTTGCGCTGCACTTATTTTATACCATAGTTGATCTTGTTGTAGTGTGTGGTTTGCCTTTTGTTAAAGTCTGATCGTCCTTCCTTTTGTTAAAACTCAAATAATCTTGCTGCACTACTGACGTTGTTTCATTATGTTCACTGCTAAGATTTTCCTGAGTGACATTGGTCACATTATGTGCATTGTTAATATTGGTTACTCGTCTCCTGTATGTGCATGTAAAACTAGTTGGAGGACATGAGTGACATTGGTTAATTATATGAACTAGTAACTCAGGCCTGAGTGTGCATTTTCCTAGCCGCACTTGTATATTTCTAGTTAGAGCACCTGAATGTGCAACTGAGTTTGATTTTCTAGTTCGTATATTTTTGGTTTGATTTTCTGCTTTGAGTTGCATTTCCTTTTGCACCTGAGTTGATCCCGATGAGGCTTGGGCTTGACCTTGTGGAAATTGCATTGTGTTGAGCCTTCGGGCTTGTCCTTTGCATAGTCCTGAGATTTAATCAATGTCCACCCTAGAGATACTCATAGTGATACATTGTGCAAAACATAAGTTGTCCATGCACACATATATTTATCCGGCCATGTCTAAAACATGAAGAAAAAACAAACCCATAAACCGAGGCAATATAAATATTCAAATTTTATTTTATTTTTGCAATTTAGGTTTGTTTCCTTTTCCATTTTACTGCTTGTTTATTTTACACGTATAAGAGATGACTGGACACAAACTGGAGCAAGAAAATGAAGATCAATATCAAAAATAAACTCGAGTGAGTGTGAGTGCTAGTAAAAAAAGTTATATTTGAGAGTGTAGAGAAAAGTTGTATATATGAGAGTGATAGTGAAAGTTGTATTATATTTGAAAATGTAAGTATAGCGAAAGTAGTATTGTATTTGAATTTGATTTGAAATAAAATATTTGTTTAAACAAATTGTGATTCATTATTTCATTTTGCAAATATGAAATAAGTGTAACTGGTTTGCATATCAGTCACTATTTATATGTTGTCTGTTAGAAAATTTTAGAAATGATACTATAACATCAGAAAACATATGGTTTTTTTCTTTTGACATGTTTGTGCATAATAGAAGATGGTGCATATCAGTGGTCTGATATGTAATGAGATGGCATGAAAATAGATGACAGATAGGTATTCATTCAGACAACAGAGCATATTTGTCGTCTGATTTTTTTTTCTCATAGTGAATGTAAGTCAGCATATCTTTGTTTCCATCGTAGTTTTGAGAAACCACTATCAAGTATCCACTTTCCTCTGTTCTTAGTGTGTACCTGCAAAGAATATAGAGATGATGTTGGTATCCACTTTTTAATAGGGTCCTAAATGTTAGGTCTTAGGAAACCAAACCCAAGAGGGTTTACTATTCCCTTTATAGGTAAAATTTTCATTTTTATGAACTGTATTTATAAAAGTCTTAATAAACTTATTTCTAATTGAATTATCATTAGTTTTTGGCACCCTAATCTTTATATTCTTTGTGTTGTAACTGTCCTTCTTTTGAGTGAAAACCTTTGGTTTTGGTTTTGGTTTTGGTTTTGCTTTTACGATTTTTTTTATATATATTGAAATTTTTATTTAATGAAATGTTTCGGTTTGAACTAGTTTTGAAGGAATTTGTATATCCTAAATCTTTCTTATTGAAAGAGGTTTGAGAGTTATTAATAATTTTAGAAAGATTTTCTCTACCTTTATTAAAGTTAGAAGCATTTTTAGTATTCTAATTCGGTTTTGAGACCGGTATTGTTTAATTCAAGAATTTTTGACATTTGATTTTAAATTGTGATTTTCTACAGCTAATGTCATATTCTTTTCTTTTTGAACTTTGATCTCCTTTGATAGCATAGTGAGTTCAGAAGATACATTAGACAAAGATTCTTGTGTTTTGACAAGTTTTTCTTCTAAGATTTTCTTTTCGTCTCTGAGCATATCAATTTCTGTTTCACTACTTTTTAGTTTTTCTAAAGCATCTTATATTTTCTTTTAACATCTTTTAGTTTATCCAATAGCTCTGAGTTTATATCAATTAAATCATCAAAGGTTAGATCATTTACTTCATTAGATGAAGCCATAAAACACACATTGACTTGTTCGAAGTCACTATCAGTGTCACTGTCTGATGAGAAAGACAATTCTGAATCATCCCATGTAATAAGAATGCTTGCTTCTTCTTATATTTATCCCTTTTATTCTCTTACCTGTCAATCTTACGATTGCGAGAGTCCTTCTTTATGTGACCCCTTTTATGACATTCATAGCATTCGAGATTTGAAGCTGATGGTTTGTTATTGTTGTCTCTCCTGTTATTTCTGAATTTCTTGTTCTTTCTAATTTTAAAAATATCTTAAAGTTCTTAGCAATAAAAGCCATGTAATCTTCATATTCTTCTGAATCTTCTTGTTCAGCTTGGAATGCTATGGTCTTTTGGTCTTGTGCTTAATCTCTTTTTGCCTGCAAATGTACTTCATATGACATTAGACTTCCTAACAACTCCTCTGGTTTTATGGTTGAAATGTCATTAGCTTCTTCAATTGGTAAGGCTTTCCATTCCCATTCACCCGTTAAAGAGTTGAGGATTTTTGAAATGATATGAAGATCTGTGTATTTTTCTCCTAGTGCCAATAATGAGTGATATATGTCCTGAAATCTGGAATACATTTCATTTGTCTCATCCTATTTCATTCTAAAATTTTGGAACTCGTTCTTAAGCATAGATATCTCGCTTTGTTTAACTTTATTAGTACCTTCATGTGTAACTTTAAGAGTACGCCAAATTTCATATGCTGAATTACACATACTAACTCTGTTAAATTCATTTATGTCTAATGAACAAAACAACATATCAATGGCTTTAACATTAGCAGTAGCATCTAATTTTGTGTGTTAGACCATTTTGCATATGGTGTAGTAGATATAGTGTATTCATTTTGAGTGATATTCCAAGTACCATATCCATTTGCTTGCATATAAATTCTTATGCGAGTTGACCAATAATTGTAATTCAAACCGTTAAATAGTGCTGGTCATGTAGTGGATTGACCTTCAATAAAACTTGTGAGTGTTATTTTCCATATTAACTGAATATCAAATAACCATGTTATTGTTATATGATGACCTTGCTCTTATACCAAATGAAAGTGAATAAGGATCGTGTAGCATGGAATATTAATTAAACTATTTACTAGTGCAGAATATAAATAAAAGGGTAAAATAATAAAGTAAATGAAACCAGAGATTTGTATACCAGTTCGAACTTCCCGTTCAACGTCCAATCCCAGACTCCTTCTGAAATTTAACTATCTACCCTCACTTAACCCAAAGAAACAGGTATTACACTGCCTGAACAACCAGATAGGACTTTAACCGCCTAACCAACAGAATAGAACGTTAACCGCCTAAGCAACCAAACAGGACTTCCAACACAAATAGTAGAAATGTTTCTGACTGAGTATGCTCTTGAATAGCATTGATAAGTCAATGACGTACACCCTTTGTATGATCTTCTCTTTTGTGGTATATCGTGTAATTTGTGAAGACATGAAGTTTATTAAATCACTAATGAAATTTGCTTGAATGTGCAAGTGATTAGAACGAAGTATTGAATGTTTAGAGCAAGATAGTTTAGAATATAAGAATGAGAATTAGAATGATTATTGGTGATTAAAATAGTGGAATTCATGAATATTTATAGAGATTGAATAGTTGTAATTGTTCGTGAAAGATAGCCATGAAAGGATATGGAAGCAACTCTTGAATCGAGAGTTGTTTTTGTTCATTAAATTGAAGTGTCTTTTCAAAATATAGTTGTTATGAAGATTCAGCCATTTGACTGGAGCAATTCAGCTAGCTGATTGGATTTAAAAAAGAACCAGTAAGAAAATAGTGTAAAAGTGACACAATTCAGCCAGCTGAATTTGCAAAGTCAGCCGTTTGAATGTTCAAAGAAATTTGTACACATAAACAACATTCAACCGGCCGAATCATGCAATTCATTCAATTGAATTTAGTGTTTTCTAGCATATAAACAATGTTTTTGAAAAAATTTAAATCGTGTGCGCACATATACCACTTCAAAAATATTTTAACATAAATTTACTACTAAACTCAGACCTTAAACTTAATATTTGCTGAAGCTTCAATCCGGAATCTAGTACGCATGCTATTAGATTATTTTTGAGTAAAACAAAATCTTTACCTGTAAGTACGGTTAGTTCATATAATATTTACTTATATAGTTGTCACAATCAAAACATCAAAATTCTAGGTTCTAACACCATATACTTCATTAAATTCACCGATGAATTATCATAGAATTGAACATGTATATTTGATATACAAGTAGTGTATTTATAATAAGTTCATTGGATATATAAAATGGAAGTAGAAAAGCATAACATGTAAAGAAAATAAATATTCAATTTAATCGAATAGGTGAGTTTGTTGAAAAAGGTTCAAAAAGTATCTTAAAACGAATAATCAACCTCAAAGGTCACTCCTCTCTATTATATAATGATGTATCGACAAGGAGTAATCAGACTTTGTTAGATAGATCATGATTGACGATGAGTGAAGTTGAATTAACATCTGTACATATGATTATGTACTTAAGAGTATATACATATGGTTAAAATTAATTTCATCTAAAGCATAGTTTACGAGATCATATAAGATAAGTCCTTATGAAAAAATCCCTACATATCCTAGGTCAAGGAATTGACAAGTTTGTCGAGAACATGATTTTGTTGTTTTGATGATGACTACCATATGACAATGCTATCAATGTGCTTATTGAGTTATTTCAGGTCAAGTGGATATACGATGGTTGATAAAACTTATATGACCTACATTGAAAATTATAACAAAAAATGGAAAAATAATAATAATATTGGAAATGATTGTAGTGGGGCTTAAACATAAGGCATGTCAATTAAATGGGCATTAAATATGTGCGCCTCACAACCAACCACAATACAAGTGCTCTCTGTTATATTTGTTTAGCACATTTTATTATTGAAGACAAAAGCGAAAATAATTTGATGAAAAATTGGACAAAGCAGGAATCGAATTTGTATGCTAAGGAACAAGACACGACTCACTACCAACCACACTACAACCAACGGTGTTCAAAGTTTGTCAGCAGTTTTATTTTATTGACCAAGAAAATCAAAACCGAAAATTGGCAGAAGTAGGATCGAACCCAGGCCGCATGGAGAAAGCATGCACTCATACTAATGCACTGCATCCACATTTTCTCAATATTCGATAAGTAAATTTATATAATATATGGAGAAAATGAAAATAAGTTGCTTAAAAATTGAACAAGGTGGGACTCGAAACCAGCGCACCAAGGAGAGATGCGCATGCTTACCAACTGCACCATGCGACTTTTCAAAATTGAAGGCCACCATCTCATTGTATTATTGTAATATAACTAATAGCTAAATGTCTTTTCAAGAATCTTTTTGAAGTGTTGCAATCTTTCAATGGATGCATCTCTTCCAAACTGAATTGCTAAATGAGTTCTCTTGTTCCATGGCATCTTATCACTCATATATAATCCTCCTATCATCCCAAAAGCATACACACAATTCTATGCTCTCAAATCATTCTCGTGTTGCTTTCTAAATGCTCTAAACTCCATATTCATTCCAAAAGCAAACTTAGGCCAATTCTCTTTGACTCTATATTATTTGAGTCTGGTCTGCACACTCGTTCTACTTCAAATTTGAAGGTCTTAGAAGTTGTACTCCAGTGCGACTACTCAGTGTATAGAAGAAATAATATATAATCAACTTATTTCTTTGTAAAAGAAAAAATTAATTACCTATTGCGGAGTCCTCAAGAAGTCAGTGTTGAAGTCATGCTTAGTTGTTTAGTTGAAGTCCATAAACATGTTCCTTTGAGTGAAGTGAGAGTGTTGATGGTGAAATTTCATAGAGGTACTTAGGGACTGAATGTAGGAGAGGAGAACCAAACTAGTATAAAATCAATTGAGTGATCTATTTTACTATTTTCACTAACTATACATTTTTTATTACTATTGGCCATCTTTGATCCCTTATATAGTGATTGTAATCCCTTCTTTCGACCAGGAAGTATATGGACAAACTTGACGAGTCAAACTTTGAAATTATCAAGGTAAGAAGCCCGGAGACATAGTCCAAGAATACAGAAATCAAACATGAAACTAACCTTAGCCAAAAAATACATGGATCCACCTAAGTGGTAAATCGACACTGATCCAACTCCTTGGAGTTCTACAACTCCAACTCCCTAAATTTATACTGATCTAACTCCTTGGAGTTGTACTGATCCAACTTTCCTCCACTAACGGGTCCAATCTTCCGCCTACATACTCTAATTAATGCTAGAAGCTTACTTCAAGTGTTGTTTTATTGATCCAATGCAATTCTCCATCGATCACCATGGGCTCTTGAATTAGTAACTTTGTTCTTCCATGACTTCATCATTTGGACTTCAAAACAAGCCAGCATTGGTGCAAATAACTATGGAATCACGAAGCTAACCACAAGATGAGCCAAAGAGAATAGTTCAAGATGACTAGATTGGTCATCTTATGGAGTTGTACCGACCTAAGCCCTTGGAGTCATACTAACCCAAGCCATTGGAGTCATACCGACCCATATAAGTTAATGAAGTGGCATCCTACTTTGGTGAAGAAATAGTCTAAGGCATGGAAAGGAGATGGATATCTTTTGGGCGAGATTTTAGGCTTCTTACCTTTATAAATAAAGGGGTTAAGCTCATTTTTCAGGATCTTTGAGGTTTTACTCTCCTTTCTCTAATTTCTTGTAATCTCTGTTAGAGTTGTACCGACCCGTAAGAACTTCTCCCTCAAAGTCAGAATATAAGCAATAAAAATCATTAAGTAGACATAGGCCAAGATTAGCTGAACCACTATAAATTGTGTGCTCTTTTCTTCTCGTTTTCATTTTTTTCTTCTACTTTTTATTCTCCACTAAATCTATTGGGTGTTTGTGCCATTTTTAATTCAAATATTTTAGTGCTTTCACTGAGAGATGACTAGAATTCATTCATTTTGGATTTGAAAAAGATTCAGAATGACTAGATAATCAGCTAGAAGGACTGTTGTTGGGGTAAATCAACATGGGCCATCAAGTGGTATCCTCAGAAGCTAACCCCCCATCAATTTACATAAGCAGGGATGAGCTGGAAACTATGATTAATGAGTTATAGGAAAGGATGGTTGCTCGCCAGGTAGATGATGGAGAACTTCTTCAGAAAAATGGGACAGATGGGAAAATCGAAGTTGCTGCAAGTTAGAATCAAAGACCAAAAGTCGAAGCACTGGTAACTGGAAGCGGAGTAGAACGATCTAGGACAAATCCCAGGCCAAACATATGGGTCAGTACCGACCCACAGACACGGTTCGGTACTGACCCACAAAGCTTCGAGGCATAGTTCGTCCTGGCCTAGGAAGGAAAGATACGCATCTTGGAGATGAGCGGAGCACATGAATACAAATAAAAATATAGAAGCACGACCGGAGGAGTATATGCTAGAATCCACAGGAATGAGAGTAGGATAAAGTTATGAATCAAAGACTTCGATTAGATGATAACCCAAAGTTTGGAACTAATTTGGTCAGGTTCGAATCCTTTATCGCACCTTTTGTTCTCAATAAATGCTACAATATCACCTCAAGCCACTAACATGTGCACGAGAACCTAAACATCCCCTAGGCATGTGCTGAGTTGGATGCTTGAAACAACTATTTAGGATATTCGCACAATATTAACCTTGGACCACTGACACATGAATGAGATCCTGATCGGTCCCTAGGCATGCTCAGAGTTGGAAGTCTAAAGGTGACCTTGATAGGATTAGATATCTGCTAGATGCCATAACCTAGACTCCATTAGTGATGACCAAAACTGATTGTGAAAGACCAACAGAGATCAATGATCCCTTAGAATTTATTATGATTTTATAAATCACTTGAACATGTTGATTAATATTGATCGCTTTAAGTCCCACCTGGAGAGATAAGACTAGAGTGCTAGGTGCAAGTCCCCTCGTCGGATGGCGAGTGGATGGACTTGTGCGATATTAGTCGATATAAAATCCCACCCAAAGAGAGATGGGACCAAAGTGCAAGGTTCAAGTCCCCTCTTCGGAGCACGAGCAGATGGACTTGTACGACATTGATCGCTTTAAGTCTCGTCCGGAAAGGCAAGACCAGAGTGTAAGAAGTAAGTCACCTCACTAGAGTATGAGCGGATGTGCTTACTTATATTTGAGCCCCCTCATTGAAGAGTGAGCGGACTAGGTTCAACAAGAGTCCGAAGAGACCATGGATCTAATCGTTATATGTCACAACCATAGAGTCGAGATCGAAGTGTAAGGGTAGGTCACTTTTCAAGAGAGCGAGTGAATGAGCTTACTCATCGCTAAGTCCCCTCGCCGAAGAGCAAGCGGATTTGGCTTAGCAAGGGTCCGGAGAGACCACGAGTTTGTTTATCAGCTCCGAACAGCCATGAATTTGATTAAACGATCCAAAAAGATCACAGATTTGATTATCGACCCCAAACGGCCATGGATTTGACAAACGGTCCAGAGAAACCATGGATTTGATTGGCCAACTTACAGAATCATACCAAAATAAGCCCTTGGAGTCGTACCGACCCATATAGGTTGATAAAGTGGCATCATACTTTGCTGGAGAAACGACCTAAGGCATGAAAATGCGGTGGAAATTTTATGGGTGAGATTTTAGTCTCCCTACCCTCTATAAATAGAGGGATAGGGCTCATTTTTTAGGATCTTTGGGCTCTTACTCTCCTTTCTTTAATTTCTTATATTCTTTGTCACAGTTGTACCGATCTTTAATACTTCCGCCTCCAAGTCAGAATATAAGAAATAAAAATCATTAAGTGGACGTAGGCTAAGTTTATCCAAACTACAATAAACTATTGTGTGCTCTTTTCTCCTCGTTTTTCATTTATTTTCTTCACTTTTTATTCTCTACTAAATCTATTGGGTGTTTTTGCCATTATTGGTTCAAATAGTAACTAAAAAATGGTATTAGAGTCTGGTGTTCTACTGATAGTAACATCTTAGAATAATGGCCAAAAAAAGAAGATCCGACAAAAATTCAAAGACAGTCGAGAAAAAGCAAATTTCCAGGAGCAACCAATAGTCTATAAAATCAAGGTACATGTGTTGTATGGCTATTCATTGTATAGTGATCTTTTACAAATGCATGGGAACTTATTAAAAGATATTAAAGCTTCACAAAGGGACTATACTATTGGTTTAGCTAAATTAGATGATTATGGGCATAAAATTAGTATTTTAAAGAAAGAAAATGATTTTTTAGTAAAAAAAACTGAAGCTTTGAAATTTATTGAAAGAGCTTGCCTTACAATAGAATTTCAACTAAATGATAATTAGTGTTTAATGGATAAAAATATCGATCTTTTAAAGAAATCTTAATTTTGCAGAATAAAAATATATATTTTTCAAATTCTTTAAATGAATCTTATTCTAAACTTTTGTCTCTTTAAAAAGAGAATAGTACTTTGAATGCTTGAAATTTAGATTTAACTAAACAACACAAGCTTTTAAAAGAAAATAATGTTATTTTGCAGAAGGAAATTTATGACTCTAAAGAAGAAAATTTTGACAAATTAAATAGTACTGGATATGCCTTCTTGTATACACGTTTTAATGCTAGTATGAAAAGTAGAAATAGTTCTAAAATTGCTTCATGTCATGATAGTATTATACTCAAAACTAAAAAACATTCTTTTAATACTAAATCAATGACAATGAATGTTAATATATGGGTTCATGCTAATTTAACCAATCATGATAGACATTTATACATTAGCAACTATTACGGCTCTATGGTTAATAATAAAAAATTATTTTTAAAAGATCAACCACATCAAGCTAGATATGGTTTCATAAGTCATGAACACTATATTTTTATAAAAAGAATATCATTTTGTTTACACTTGACATATCTATTAAATACTCATCACTTTGCATTAATATTAAATTATATTTTATTTACTTATCTATATTATTTCCTACCTCTTATATAAAGATGTAAAAGTACGTAGATGTATTTCTTAAGAAAAATATTATATTTAGGGGGAGTTTATATCATATAATATGACTTTTCTCTTATCTCCTTTTGTTGATGAAAAAGGGAAAGAAGAACGTGTGATCTACATATTTTATATCGGCATTATATAAAGTTGAGGAAAATAAACTGATATATGGCATAAATTTTAGGGTGTTATTATTCTATATTACAAAGTTGTATGGTTATCACCATCAAAAGGGGAAAGAATGAAAGAACCATATATATGGTGTTTTGATGAAAAAAACCATATGACAATGCTATTAATGTGTTTATTGAGTTATATCAGGTCAAAATGATGATGGAAAAGTTGGAAAATAAATGGCTAAAATTATACATACAAGTTGGGATTCAAACCTAGCCGAGCGGAGAACATAGCACATTCCTTTACCACTGCACCATATAAGACTTTATTTTGAAGAGCATTCTATCGACTGAATAGGAGGAACAATCGACTTAACCTATTCGATTAAAAACATTTATAGTCTATCGATTATTTCCTATGGTCTCTAGATTATTTTTACACTAGGTCTGATGACTGAATGGAGCTCTCAGTTAACTAAACCAGCTGACTGAACTCTATTTAGTCTACTGATTCCGATGATAGTCTCAGGCTTGAATTTTTTAAAGAGTTAGTCTGTAAAAACCCGCTAATCCGTACTCCTTGAATAGACACTAATCTTCAGTGATTAACTCAAGATGAACGGAAAAAACGAATTCTTAGGGTTAAAGAAGAAGAAAGAGGTAGAAGAAGAGAAAGAAAGATAGAACAGAAAAGAAGAAATAACAGAACAACATCAGAATCTCACAATTCGCAGCGGAACAACATATAATAAATAAATGAATAATCTTTAAACAAAGAACTATATCAGTTATTCCATTACATTACATTTCATTGCATCATCAGAGTGTACAACAACAAACAACATCAACAGCGGAAAAGAAATACAATATACTAGTAATACGCCATGCCATCCAGCTTGCTTCCAGCAACTCCTAAATTCCAGAATATCCTGATAAACCTAACTCTTGACTGCCCGTGTGGAAATTGGTGGACACCCAGAGTTTAGGAAGAAAAACAATAAACTCCGAGTCAGTCATGTGACTGGTGTGAGAACTCAAAACAGTTTATCTATCTTTAAAATCAAAATAGAGGAATACTTTTTTTAGTCAATTCGCAATGCTTTTAAAAATGAGACTACCATAAGGCCTCCCGCACACACACACAATGCAAATGCAGAATCGGAGAAGATTTCTCCTTATGATAGTCAAAGATGCTTGATACGCATTAAAAGAGACATTTGATATTATTACCAGTGTATAAAACATTTCGAAAGTAAAGATATAAATCTTAGCCAACATAGGCATTCCGCACTTATGCCTACTATAGCTACCATGTTCAATAGCAGGTTACCGCCACATTCCATGGAAGGTTATACAACTAAAACCGTACAAGATCGTATTGTTTCTTTGGATTTCCAACAAATGGTCAGGCCAAGGAACTTCCTGTTGCCACATGGAAACGCCTCTGGAATGACGTCCTGAGAACCAAACCGGATCTCTGCCAACACAAGGCCGGGTTACCCCTAACTGGGTAACTACTGACACGAATATGTCATCCCCCGATCGTAACCGATCTATCCGAGGATTCTCGATTTCCAACAACCACAAAATTTGTAGCAACAACATAGGTTAAATATCTGGGCTCCATACCATGATACCACCTCTATCCAGAAGGAATGACATACACTAAAGGGGTGCTACCCCCTAATAACCTTGCTGCATCCTTCCTGTTTTGACCATTTTCGGAGTGTGAGGTCCGACGAAGTCTCGTCCACAAAGCCATGCTTTATACAAAAGCCGTGCTTTGGGTCAACAAATGATCATAGAAATGATCACCAACATAAATGATCAAACTAATGATCATATCACAAATGATCAATCAATGATCATCTCACAGCAACACTCAGCATGCCACACTACCAAATTGGGAGTATATCACTAATAACCTTCAACTATATAACCTCTGAGCTCGTACGTCCCAGAGAAGGGTGTTAAGCTAAGAGAATAAATTCTCCGCCACCAACAAAAATATATTTGAAAGAAATCAGCTTTATATCTTAATTTGTAATGTCAGACATACAATCCATACAAGTCTGTCTCGGGCTCGAACAGAACCGAAGGCACTTCCAAAGAAGTCCTTGCAATCCGGATATTCACTAATCACGACCGGACTTCCCGTCACTAAGGGTGATAAAACCTCTATATCGGAGATCAGCTGATGCAGAGTAACTCGACGGTAATCCTTCCATTTTCAAAAATATCTGGTCTTCAACACCGGTCATCAAATGCAATCATAACGGCGTATCACATATTCGGAATGGGTTATACGACCCCAAGGTCCTTTCCCGGCTAACCCGAATAGTGAGCGCTTATTCAAAAATAAGTGTGGCATTCAAATTCAAACAATCACAACAAATACCTATTTAAAGGTAAATATTGATAGTCGGATTATTTAACTAGCAATAGGCATGCTCAACATCACCAGATTCCAAATAATTTTTCAAATTATTTATTTTCCAAAATATCTATGAATATACGATTTTCTAATCGACTTCTAATATTCATTTTCAATTTATCTTTAAAAGATAAAATCCCAAAACATTCACTTCATATTGAAAAACATTTCCATACTTATTTAATAATACGTACATCACAAATCTATTTATTTTCAACATTTGAAAATATTCGATATACTTAAATCAAAATTTAGTATATATTACATTCCATAAGGAAATCATTCACTTAACACATTTATTTGGGCTAAAACGAATGTTACGTAAAACATCGTTACGACGACCCAAAATCACTAGTATAGGGATTCAAAGTTTAAATAGATATATAAATCCCAATCTATACAAAACATTTCCTTTCGGAAACCATTTACTATAACAACAGCGTTATAGTCCACCATTTCCTTCTATTTCTCGAAAACGTCTATTTCAACAATGAATGTTGAAATCTATGTATTCGATACTTAATGCATTTTAAAACGTCTTTAAAATCATTAACTTCATTTCAAAATGTTCCTTCCCCAAAAACATATCCATTTCATTTAATAATATATTCACTGTCCAAAATCGTGAATATAATTCCTTTCATATATTCCTATATCCAACTTATCAAATTCGATTGATTTCGGATTTATAAACAACGTTTATAAACTCCATTTATATTTTTATAAACTTTTATTTATAAAAATCCTTTTTATATCTCATTTTAAATGCCAAAATCCGATTTATAAGTTGATTACTTATAAATCTTATATTTTACAAAATCTATCCATTTTATATATTCATATTTCATAAATTTATAAATCTCGATTCACTTATGAAATCCATTTTTTATTTCACTTTATTACTTATAAAAACTCATTTCATAATTCCAGTATTTTTAATTTATAAATATCAATTTTATAAATCTTTTATATAAACCGTTTATAATAATTCAAAATTCCCAATTAAACCATTTTATAAATTAATCACTATTTATTTCAAAAATCTTAATTTGGTTATATTTTACAAAAATTATAACTTTTATAACATTAAACTTATAACGTTAATTTATTTAAAATAAATCAATTCAAAATTTTAATAAAATGTATACTTTCGAAAATTACTTTAAAATTCCTTTTAAAACCAAAATCATTATTTTAAAACTTCAAAAATGGATCCGATGATGCAGCAGTACCAAATAGTCAATCACGACATCCAAATATCATATATCGATATGATAATCAACAAATATCAAAATATCTGTAAATAAATCAATACAGTTGAGGAATCCAGTTGGATCCCTCCAACTTGTTTCCCTGCATCCAAAAACATTAGCACAATACCAATTCCGCTCCAGTACGGAATTATCGCGGTATATGGGATTTATAAATATTATCCGCTTAATAGACGGCGCAATAGGGTCTCACCCGCTATATACTGCGGGAAATCAATAACTGCAATATATACATATGCCAATATATATATTGCTATTATATATAACACCAATTTCACTGTTTATGAAATATTCGCGGTATATGTTTTTAATAAATAACATCCGCTTACTAACGGCGCATAATCCTATTTTAACAATCAATAGATAACAATCATCATTCAAACAAGCATTCAAGTATTTTAAATATAACTATTTAAAATAAAATCGAAACCGATTCGATTGAGTGAGAAGTTCTCACCTTGATTTCAATTTCGTTTTAGCGATTTATTTCGAATAAAATTAAACGGACGTTTAATTTTACCCGAAATTCTCACTAACTCCAAACGACTACAATCCAATTGCATAGCGTAGTGCTCGTCCATACGATTCCAATGCAACTGGTTTCGCGCATTTTCGACCTCGTATGAAAAAGATATGATTTTTCAAAGTTTCACGAATTTATATATTTAAAATTTACAACATTCTTTTTATATTTTAACCTCCATCTAATTTCAGCCCTTGGATCTTGCTCCCTGCTATCATGACCGTTCCCTATCTCCTTCCACGCGCACGGAAGAAAACTTCCAGGAACATGAGCGCAACATGAAACCCATTAGCTTAATATTAGGGTTAAATTATGCTCCTTCTACAAGCAATTTGAACACAATCAGATAGCGTCACCTTGAAGCTCGCCTCGAAGAGCACCACCGCCCCTAGCATAGTGAAGCTCGGCCACCTGTAGCACCTCGTTGAGCGTGTGCAACATCAGGCCGTCGGCCCCTTGTATCTCCCTCCACGTCGTGCCGTTTTCGATCATCTCCGTATAGATTCGAAGCTCTCTTCATGCTCTTCGACTTTCGTGTTGAACACTTCGCGTAATTCCTTGTAGATTGAGAGTGATTGAGGAGAGAAAGGGATGCATTTCTGGCCTTCCATTTTGAAGGTGGCGGCTGCTTCAGTTTAGGGTTAGGGTTTGATATTTTTTTGCAAATTATGAAGAGGGGGGGCTTTTATAGAAAATTTCTCGAGTTACTATTCACCCAGAATTTCCGAACTCCAAACGAAGCATGCTGGTTGGCGTTTCTAAGGTTTACCCCATGTTCCGGACACAATGGAACAGGTTTCGGAAGCTAATTCGGTCATCTGTGCGAGTTATGGCAATAAACGTTCGATTTAGAATTAAACCGATTAAACGATTTTCTAGGCGTTTTAGCTTGCACCGGACAAACGGTAAATCCGATTGACATGAAATTTGAAACCATACAATAATATCACATCACGGATACGATGAAACTAGTTTCGTCGAAATCCGACACTGTTTGAAAAATGACTATTTTAACTCGCCAAATTAATATTAAAAACAATTTCGATGCGTTTCAAGCTGCTACGATCAAACGATAACTCCGATTGCTACGAAAATTGAAATCCGATAATAACAAACTATTACGGATCCAATGGAACTAGTTTCGTCCAATTGTATGACTGTTCAAAAAATGGCTAATTTCACTAGTCGATTTAAATATTAAAATATTCAATTTTTACAAATTAACTCTTAATTCGATTTAAAAGTTCTAAAACATCATTCTAACTTCAATATGACAAAATAAAATTTTACAAATCATTTTCAATCATATTTAACCCAAATTTCAATTATTTCTGTATTTTAACATATTAAATTATTGATTTAATTATTCAATTAAATCCAATTATTCAAAATAAAATTTATTCGACTTATAAATTTCACTTATTAATATTTAAAATTAATTAAATATTCAAATTTTAATTAATAAAAATTCTGGGTCGTTGCATAGTCGACTAAACTCCATCCCCAATTGATTGAATTCACATAACTGCTAGTTTATAAAAAGGTGTCTTCACAACTCTTCGCACTTGTAGTTGCTTCTCTTTATCAATGGCAAATCTAAAAGGTTGCACTCTTATTTTAGCATCCCTACAACACCTATATAATCCTCTAGCCATCCCTGAATTAATACACATCCACATACAACAACGTACAACTCTATGCTTGGATTTCTATGCCTAAAACTCATTATCCCAAAAGCAAGACATTGAACATCAAGAGATGCAATTGATTCAGAGAATATTGACTAGTGTGATTCATCTTCAAATCCTATATTCTAATCGAATAAACTCCTTAGCCTCTACACCGACACTTAATAATGATTGGTTCGATGAGTCGTCGTACATCAAAGAGATAGTCTATATTTCAAGATATGTTGTGTCACACTATCTCCCTTCAACCCTTTGCTTTGAGCGAAATGCGGCAAAAGGAAGGCCGTGAATCCTCTTGAAAGAGAGGGGTGCCTTCGGGAACGCGGACACAGGTGGTGCATGGCTGTCGTCAGCTCGTGCCGTAAGGTGTTGGGTTAAGTCTCGCAACGAGCTAGATCCAATCTCCTGGTCCCTGCGGAAAGGAAAAAGAATTTCACGTTCTTCCTTTCGGGAAGGGAGGATTAGGGAAATCCTAGTTGTCTGGTGAGTTGACAGGAAGTGTGAGGTGCAACACTGTAAAGGAGCGAATGAGTGGACTGGTTTTTCTGTTGGAGTCGGGCACTACTAATATAGATTCAGGTGCTCGTGGTCGAGAGTAACATTTGTTGCACTATTTGTAAAATTTGTTGAAGTCCCATCGTAGTATCTTCAGGCAATATTGAAGTATTGTTTGGTTATTTAGGTGGGGTTTTTAAACATATTCCTCTAAGCAATGTGAGGGTGCAGATAGTGAAATTCCAAAAGGTGTTTGGTACTAGATGTCGGAGAGGTATTTCAAAATAGTATAAAATCAACTATGTGATATACTATATTATTTCCATTGCATTTACATTGTTTAATATTGATTAGCTATCTTCGATCCTATACATAGCGAGATCTGATCGAAACACAATAAGCAAAAATCTCGATACTATGGGAACTATGAAAAATGAGGACTATAAAATGGCAGTTTCTAGTTTACAAATGTTAGTACAAGATAGTAATGAACTAGGTAGTACAAGCAATAAGATCTCAAAGTTTAATTTTATTATTTTAAAAAAGATTAAATCTATCAAACTTCAAAATAAGAAATTGAAAAATGAAAAATTAGATTTAGAAAATTAACACAGTGCTTTGAAAAATGATTTTATAACTCTTAAGGATTTTCATGATGAACAACTTAAAAGAGAAAGAAAATTTTCAAATAAAATTTAGGATTTGAAAAGAAAAAATGATTTATTATGATCCTCTTTAGATAATTCGAAACCTATAATTTTCCTTCTTGAAAAATAAGAGTTGTATATTAAGAAACGATATTCTAAGTTAAATAAAGAAATTGGATTTTTTGAAAAATAGCAATATTTCTTTTGAAAATAATAATTGTGATTTTAAGCTAAATTTAAAAAAATGTAAAAATAAATTCACTAAATTAAATAAAGATGAAAATTATTTAAACATGTTTTTATCTGGTTCTAGTCCTTTACCTAATAAAAGTGGTTAATTTTAGAGATAATACTAAATATGCTTTCATGTATAGTAAAAATGTTAATGCCAAGAAAGATTTCGAGTAAAATCCGAATCCAATTTCATAGAAATTCAAGTATTGCAGTGACTAAATTTTTATAATATCTCTAGAAGTACAAAATCATTGATATGAAATATGAATAAAAACTATCTAAGTATTTGAGTTTCTATTTAGTGGAAAAACATAGAAAAATACATTACTGATTATTTTGATACAGTAGTTAGTGGAAATTTTATCTACAAAAGTTCCACAAACCCTCTTGGGTATAGTTACCTTCGACCTAACCTCTTGGACCCTATGATAGGAAGTAGGTACCAAAATATAGAATTTTTTTCTTCAGGTGCCCAAGAAATACAAAATGATGAGATGAATTTCGAATAGCATCTATTACATATGATCGAGAAAGAACATTTATGGATAATGGAACTGCAGCAAGTTCGGTATATCTAACTCATTTTTCATACAGTTTGGGGTTGGTATTTTAATTTTAGAATATCATAAAGTAAAAATTTTGAAAAATAAATTAGATATTCTTTTTATATAAGGCGTTGCTTTCAAAAGTGATAGAAATATTTAAAACATTTCAATTATGCTAAATAAGTATAAAGAATTATTTCAAGCAAAATAAAAATATCTTTTAAAGCAACAAATATTTTAAGTATGTTAACTATTGTATAAATCATTTTTCACTAATTTTTTAAAACATTTTTGAAATTGGCTAATAATTATAGATTTTTTTGAAAAAACATAAAAGGTAGCATTTAAATTAAAAAATGAATCCTGTATAAGACAGCGTTAAAATATATAATAGCACACATTTAAAACTATTCATTCCTTGCATCAAATGATTACAAATTAACAAAGAAATACTAGAATTGTTTAAGTCAATTAAAAATATTTCAAGTAAATTATTTTGATTAAATTAATATATAACCCATAATGTATATTGATTTTTAACCTTTTTTTAAAGACAAAGGGGGGTAAAATTGAGCATATTGGTAAAGGGAGTATATAAATTTAGAGGGAACAAATATTAAGTGGGAGAATATAATATAATTATTTTAGAAAATCATATAGTTGTCATTATAGAAAAGGGGAGAATGTTGAAAACACGATTTTGGTGTTTTGATGATAACAACCATATAACAATGCTACTAATATGGTTATTGGGTTATTTCAAGTAAAATAGTTGTAGGATCGATTTCACCCTAGAGGGGGGATGAATAGGGTGATACTATTAATTATAAAAATTTAATGGTAAAGTATATAAAATAATTGCAGCATTGATGATAGTCGAATAATAGCAGCACAGATAATAGCAGAATATAAAAAGCAGAAATAGAACAACACGATTTACCCAGCTTTGGAAAAACCCTGCCTATGTGCTACCCCCAAGGTTTCTACTAGAAACTAAGTAGTCAGACGCTTACACATGTAAACTCGCGACACCCGCTATCGACTAACCTATCTCTACGCTCGAAACCCTGTCACAACTCGGCCACTGAGTTGCGAATTCTCGAATTACACCACCATAGCTCATCCCCTAATCACATGACTAGTAATTACAAAAGTTTAAAAGTAAATTAAAAATAAAAACAATTTCAAAAACACAAAACCCTAATTTATAAACTAAAGCCCAAAAAGAAATTATAGGTCGACCATAAATAAAATTATCACTTCAAAAAATGCCGGCCCAAAATAAAATAAAAATGAATTCCCCCTTTACCTTTTGTATTATCATCGGCCTGGAATCTTTGCGTTGAGAAAAAGAATGGCTGCTTCCTATTTTACCTCATTCATTCTTCTTCATTATAAATTAGGGCTTCTGGAATTGAATACTGCCGACACTAGTTGATCGGTTGAGTAAACGTTTAGTGTTGATTGCTTCGTCAATCGAACGGTTCTTCGATTTGCACATGGCTGCTTCAATTTCGTCGAGTTCGGTATGAATTGGTATGTAATTTCATTTTTTCTTTTCTTGTTAATTTGCTTGAACTCGATTAAAATTCCATACCAATGATGATATGGGTTATATAGGATTCGAATTCCTATAATTTCATTCGTATATATTTTATTGAATTCGTCTGCTACTTTAACTTGCCGATTCGATTTTGCATGGATGCTTGTGATGTTTTCTGACTTTTTCAAATTCATATATTTTATTGCTTGATTATCATGGTTTAAAATTTCTATGGATCTTTGTTGACATCTCTGATACTGCGATAATATTTTTGCTTCGACTTGTTCAATTCCTTGGCAACCATGGCTTTGAATTGCTTTTACAATGTTGATTTATCTTGACTTGTTCGTTGTACTTGCGATATTATCTGGACTCGATCATACGTGTTTTCTTTTGAATTTGATTCTGATTTTTCGAACTTACTACTACTTTGAACTTCGGTCATTTGGAAATTGTTTCCTTACAACTACACAGTTTTACTGTATCTGTTCTACGAACCAGTTCATGTTGCCAAGTCTGGTTCGATGGTCTTGTTCCACTTGTTGTTCACTGGTTTTTTCTGTTGAGGCTGCTGCACCATGTAGCAGCTTTGCTCGCATATTGAACTGCATATGTATCCATGTTTTCTTTGACTGCTCATTGTTGTTCGACGTGTGTTTTCATGACTGTAGTATTTCTGACCTGATGCTTGTGTGATTGTACTTTGGTATTGCAGTCTTATTCACCACTGCATATATGCTGTTTCCTTAGAGTTCACTACTGCTTTGTTCAAACTGCCTTGACTTGTTAACTTTAAAGCTCGTCCCTATCAACCCGAGTTCTTGCTGGTATAGTGCACTTCAGTTTTGTTCATGTACATACATACATACATACATACATACATACATGTATATATGTGTGTGCCTATGCACTTGGTTGATTGCATAATCCATTTTTTATATTGCATATTTCCTTGAGTCATTTTGTATATACATGTGCTAGTTGGTATGTTGCTTGATCGCAATCACCTATTTACTGGTCTATAGTATTTGAAATTGCACCTCCCTGGACTGTTTGGTCGATCTGCATTGCTCTATTCATAGATATTTGAGTTTGGGTTGCATTCTATTGTTCACTGTTTTGTTGCATTATGTTGAGTTTTGGTTTGCATTAAGTACATATCTACATGCTTTACTGCATCCCATATTATTACTTCATGTGTGTGTGTGTGTGTGTGTGTGTGTGTGTGTGTGTGTGTGAATTCTTAAGTCCGATGGAAGCTTTCCACTGTCTTGACTTGTGACTCCACCTGATGCTTGTATTTGTTTTGCATTGAGCTCACTGTTGAGGCTTTGTTCATTCTTGTGCGTTTTGTAAGTCTGCACTTTGGTTCCATGTTCCTATGCTTGTTGTAATTTCTTCCAGTCTTTGTTGTTTTGGTCGCGCCTGTGTTGCATGCTCATGTTCATCTGTGCTATGGTCCTTTGATCCATTTAATTGTTATGTATATGTAGAGTCTGACCATTGGTTTGTTATTGCACCTGAGTTGAACCTGCTTTGGCTCGGTTTGGCCTTGTACTCATATTGTGACTTGAGCTGAACCTAGCTTTGGCTCGGGTTTGACCTTGTGCTCACCTATCCCTGCAGTTTTATCAAGTGTATATCAATGTGCATGGCCTTTGGCATGTACAGTGATACATTGTGCATGTCACAGGTTGTTTGTGATATGATGAGTTCAAAATAAATATGACAACGAACAACCCAAATAACCTAGGAAAATATCATTTCAAAATACACATTTTATGTTACACTGCACATATATTTATTTTTCGATTTAACTGCTTAGTGTTTATTTTGTAAATAATTCAAATGATCGATAAAAATTGGAATAAGCTGAAGATAAATACGAGTGAATGAGTGATATGTAGTCAGGAGGAAATGTAAATTATAATCATATAGTGAAAATTGTGTTGTAATTTGAAATTGTACTGTAATGAAAACTGTGCATATAGTGAGAGCTCAAATTTGTACTATTCAAAATTGTAACAAAATATTTGTTCGGTTTTAAATTCTGTATTATTTATTTTTTCAGCAAATATTTATTTAAATGTGAAAATAAAATAGTACAATGACAAATACATTTAAATGAATATATATATATATATATATGTATATATTTATTATCATCAAACAAAATCATATATTAGCATATTCAACAATCTCCCCCTTTTTATGATAACTAACATATATTTAAAATTTTAAATTTATTAAATATATTTGATCATTCAATTTGCTCTCCCTATTTGATTGCTTCCTCTCTACAACAAAGCTCCCTTTTCATATATGCATGAAAATAAATAAAAGTACACAAATGAGCCTAGGTGCATGTAGAAAATACAAAATAAAATATTTGACCTTTATTTACCAAAATCTTAACTTTTCTCTCCCCTTTTATTATCAGTAAAAGAGTAATAGTGTTAGAAAATAGAGATAAAGTGTTAGACATTAATACAACATTAATACCCAATCAAGTATAAATATTAAACTGCAATAAAAAATCAAAAAAAAAACATAAATACTTTGTTAAGTGCATATTCCACTTATAATGATAGGGATGATGTCGGTATATAAAAACATATAGTTGTGTCTATTTGTGGTATATTTATAGCACAAATTTGAATATATACTAAGCATGCATAACCGTTAGGACTTTTAATGAGATTAGTAGTATTCTTATTTTTGTTTTAAAAAATGAATTTCAAGCATCTTCTAACAATGTATAACCGTGAGGACTTTAAATGGGATTAGAATAAACTTGACCATATAAAATAATCATTTTGATATGCGTTCCATACATGCATAACTGTGAGGACTTTTAAATGAGCATGAAAGCACATAGTCAAAAATTCCAAGTAATTCGCCTAAACATAACCGTAAGGACTTTTAAATGAGAGGGAATACTTTGGATGTTTTTATTGCTAAATATATAATAAAATGAAAAACAAATAATTTCCCATTTAAAATACCACATATTGACATACTATATTGGATTTTGATAAGCGATGGTCGTTAGAAATATGATAGAAATAGAGATGGCCATGGAATTTTTACCCATCCAAAGTTATTATTAATCTTGTTTAAATTTCTTAAGAAATTTACTAAATATTCTGTTTCAAGTTATAATATGATTAATATCAACACTCATCACCATTTTTAATCATTATTTATCTTTTCGATAATTAGTAAGGAGTCAGAATAATTAATTATAGTCATTTAAAATCAAATCCAAAAGTGGTTATGAGATCAAATTTTCTAAAATGACTAATTTGAAATAAGGTCAACAAAAACTATTTTTTGGAAGGGGTTTTATAAAAGAAAAATGTCTGCTAATTGAGAATAATTTGAAATGAAAAATATCCATATATTTTCTCTGAAAAATGCGATGCAAGTAATGAATGTCTCAACCTAAATCACATTCCACTAGTAATTTTTCTATCAACTAGATTACCAGTGTAATCTGCATCCGAATTTCTCTTTGACTTAAGATTATCATTAGTTGGATGTTACAAACCAGATCATGAAGTTGCAACAAATTCCTTGAAATCTTTTTTATAGCTTTTAAATGAAATTATTTTGAATTTGAATTGAAACCGTGTAAATAAACAAACAGTGAACATAGTGTCAGATCCAGAAACAAATATATCCACGTGTATCATGAGTAATCATCAATCAATAAAACACCATCATTAGTCCAAAAACAAACTATGTGAACTAGTTCAAAGATTCTAGAGGTATTTATAGTATTCTCGGGATAAAAAGATAATTGGCCAATAATTTTGAATAAGTCAGAATCAAAATCAGCATTCATTTCTTATCACATAACTAGCCGAATAAAATCAGATTATGGTGCAGATTTTCACATTTAATAAATTGTTCAAAATATACCATTACCTATTTTATCTTTACGATAGTTTTTCTTTATTGCCCATTGTGATTCTACCACCTTTATACTAGGCTAAGAAACTTTGATTTGTAGCCCAACGTGTGTCTGGAATAGCCAGAATCCAGGTAACACTATTGTTGTTCCTTAGCCTGTCGCCAAACCTACATGAGAAAAGATTTCTTTGACCTATTTGTTTTTATAGGTCCATGGTTGTTAGTGGAAAATGATTTTGAAAAATATGTTCGAAGAGACCTAAAACTATTTATATTTGTTCCTTTCGGCACCCAGATTTGTTTGACTTTAAGGGATTTTACATTTGTGCCTTTTGGAACCCAAGTTGGTATTGTTTTCACGTGTTTGGGTCTATACCAACAATTGTTTTGATTGTGTCCAATTTTTCTACAAATTATGCACTAGGATTTGACTTGATTAATTTTGCTTCTAACAAGTTCAGTTTGATTATATCCAAGTCCTTGTCTACCTATATTAATAGTTTGTTTCCCTAATAGCATATTTAATGATCTTTCACTTTTTGAAAATTTTCCTAAAGTTGTAGACAGTTGTTGGACTTGTGTTTTGAGAGATTCATTTTCATTTAATAATTATGTGCACTTCTTAATAGAATTTTCTCTCCTAGTATTTTCACTTTCTTTCAAAATCAGAATTTTATTTTCAAGCGATTTAATTTTGATTTCTGATTTTTTTTAATTTTTTCTTCAATTGTCGGACACTTTTCACACTTAGGCTCTTGGTTTGATAGTTTTTAACCAACTGATCAAGCTGTTTATTTAAATGTATCTCTTTGTGATTCAACTTTAGCATTTTCCTCCCCAAGTCTTTCAAAACAGCCATTTACTTCGTAGAAATATATAAGTAATTCTGAGTGAGTAAGTTTTAATACCTCGCTTGGCTCGTCATTATCGCTCTGATTATATCACCTCGAAGACACAGATCTGCTTTTTCACTCCCGCTGCTAGTGCTTTCATTATCATCATCACTTTTATTCCTTATGGCTACAAAACTTCTCCTTTTCGATTTCTTTTCTTGGTCGAGTTGATTTTGAGGACAATTGGGCTTGGCAAGGTTTATTGCCCTTATACCTGCTTTTTTGGGTTGTCTAGTACTTCGGCTATTCTGCTTTTCAATTGACGATTTAGAATTGGATTTCTGTATTTTTGGTTCCATATTTTGAATTTCTTCATTAATAGCGCCAGTTCAGCTACTCCATCAGCATCATCACTTTCTGTTGTTCCTTTGGGAGCTATCGATTTCTTTTGAGTATCACTTCCTTCACGCTCTTCTTTGAATTTCATTTTTAGCTCGTAAGTGGTGATATTTTAGATGAGTTCCTCGACTTTGATTTGTTACAAATCCTTTGATTCTTGAATGGTAGTAACTTTTGCTTCAAAATTTCATGGAAGGATTTTGATGATATTTTGGACTATTTCCAATTCTGTGTATGATTTTCCGAGAGCTTTTGATTTGTATACGATATTGGAAAGTCGTTTGTACATCTCTTTGACATTTTCTTCCTTGGTCATTGTGAAATTCTCGTATTCGCTACTAAGCATGGCAAGGTGATATTTCTTAACTTGATATTCCTTCATGAGTCACTTCAAGAGTGCACCATATTTCCTGCGCAGTTAGACAATGTAAGATACGATTAAATTCGATTTGATCTAATGAACAAATAACAGAATTCATTGCTTTAGCATAAGCATTCTATAATTTATTTTCTTGATCTGTCCATTGATTCATCAGTTTATCTATTTCTTGATTATTTACTACTATAGTTGGTGTTCTATATCCTGTCTCAACTATATTCTAAGCATCAATGGTTTTAAAAAAAATTCATTCTAATTTTCTAGTAAGAATATTCACCATTAAACATTAGTGGTGAACTATGGACTGACCCTCAGCAAAAGCATTGTTAAAAGAAGCCATTTTAAAAATTCAAATTTTTAAAATAAAAACTGTTTTTTGAAAAATCAAAATTTTAAAAAAATGCTTTTATTCCTAGCTCTGATACCACTTGTATGATCGATTTCACCCTAGAGGTGGGTGAACAAGGTGATACTATTAATTATAAAAATTTAATGCGGAAGTATATAAAATAATTGAAGCACTGATAATAGTCGAATAATAGTAGCACATATAATAGCAGAATATAAAAAGCAGAAATAGAACAACATAGATTTACCCAGCTTCGGAAAAATCCCGCCTACGTGCTGCCCCAAGGTTTCTACTAGAAATTAAGTAGTCTGACGTTTACAAACGTACATTCTACACACCCGCTATCGACTAACCTAACTCTATGCTCAAAACCCTGCCACTACTCAGCCACGAGGTGCGAATTCTCGAATTACACCACCGTAGTTCGTCCTCTAGTCACACGACTAGTAATTACAAAATTTTAAAAGTAAATTACAAATAAAAACAATTTAAAAAACACAAAACCCTAATTTATAAACTAAAGCCCAAAATGAAATTATAGGTCAGTCCAAAATAAAATTATCACTTGAAAAAATGCTGGCCTAAAATAAAACAAAAGTGAATTCCCCTCTTTCCTTATGTATTATCTTTGGCCTGGATTCCTTGCATTGAGAAAAGGAATGGCTGCTTCCTTTCTTTACTCGTTCGTTCTTTTTTGTTCTAAATTAGGGCTTCTGGAATTGAATACTGCCGATACTAGTTGATCAATTGAATAAATGTTTAGTGTTGATTGCTTCGTCAATCGATCGGTTCTTCGATTTGCACACGGCCGCTTCAATTTCGTCGAGTTCGATATGAATTGATATGTAATTTCCTTTTTTCTTTTCTAGTTAATTTGCTTGAACTCGATTAAAATTCCATACCAATGATGATATGGGTTATATAGGATTCGAATTCCTATAATTTCGTTTGTATATATTTTATTGAAGTCGTCTGCTACTTTAACTTATCGATTCGATTTTGCATGGATGCTTGTGATGTTTTCTGACTTTTTCAAATTCGTATATTTTATTGCTTGAATATCATGGTTTGCAATTTTTCTGGATCTCTGTTGACATCTCTGATACTGTGATAATATTTTTGCTTCGACTTGTTCAATTCCTTGGCCACCACGGCTTTGAGTTGCTTTGACAATGTTGATTTATATTGACTTGTCCGTTGTGCTTGCGATATTATATGGACTCGGTCATACGTGTTTTCATTTGAATTTGTAACTAATTTGTTCGAACTTGCTACTACTTTAAACTTCGGTCATTTGGAAATTGTTTCCTTACAGCTACACAATTTTACTATATCTGTTCTACGAGCCAGTTCATGTTGCCAAGTCTGGTTCGGTGGTCTTGTTCCACTTTTGTTCACTGGTTTTTGCTATTGAGGCTGTTGCACCATGTAGTAGCTTTGCTCGCATATTGAACTGCATATGTATTCATGTTGTCTTTGACTGCTCATTGTTGTTCGACGTGTGTTTTCGTTAGTATAAATTTTATTGAATTTTTCTGCTACTTTAACTCGCCCATTCGATTTTGCATGGATGCTTGTGATTTTTTATGATTTTTTCAAATTCGTATATTTTGTTGCTTTATTATCATAGTTTGCAATTTCTCGGGACCTTTGTTGACATCTTTGATACTGTGATAATATTTTTGCTTCAACTTGTTCAATTCCTTGGCCACCACATCTTTGAATTGCTTTGACGGTGTTGATTTATCTTGACTTCTTCATTGTACTTGCGATATTATCTGGACTCGGTCATACATGTTTTCGTTTGACTTTGATTCTGATTTGTTCGAACTTGCTACTACCTAAAACTTCGGTCATTTGGAAGTTGTTTCCTTACGGCTGCACAGTTTTACTGTATTTGGTCTTCAAGCCAGTTCATGTAGTACATGTTACCAAGTCTGGTTCGGTGGTCTTGTTCTACTGTCTGTTCACTAGTCTTTGCTGTTGAGGCTGCTGGACCATGTAGTAGCTTTGCTCGCATATTGAACTGCATATGTATTCATGTTGTTTTTGACTGCTCATTGTTGTTCAACGTGTGTGTTCATGTCTGTAGTTTTTTCGACCTGATGCTTGTGTGATTGTACTTTGGTATTGCAGTCTTATTCACCACTTCATATTTGTTGTTTCCTTAGAGTTCACCACTGCTTTGTTCAAACTTCTTTGACTTGTTAATTTTAACGCTATTCCCTGTAAACCCGAGTGCTTGCTGGTATAGTGCACTTTAGTTTTGTTCATGTATATAATATATATGTGTGTGCCTATGCACTTGGTTGATTGCAGTCCACATTGTTGTATTGCATATTTCCTTGAGTCACTGTGTATATATATGTGCTAGTTGCTATGTTGCTTGATCACAATCACTTGTTTACTAGTCTGTTGTATTTGAAACTGTATTACCCTAGACTGTTTGGTTAATCTGCATTGCTCTATCCACTGATATGTGAGACTGGGTTGAATTCTATTGTTCACTGTTTTATTGCATTTTGTGGTGATTTTTGGTTTACATCGAGTATATGTCTACATGCTTCACTGCATCCCATATTATTACTGCATATATATGTGTCTGAATTCTTAAGTCTGGTGGAAGCTTTCCATTGTCTTGAATTGTAACTCCACCTGATGCTTGTAGTTATTTTGCGTTGAGTTGTACTATTGAGGCTTTGGTCATTCTTGTGTGTTTTGTTAGTCTGCACTTTGATTCCATGTTGTCAGGCTTGTTGTAGTTTCTTCCAGTCTTTGTTGTTTTGGTCGAGAGTGTGTTGCATTCTCATGTTCATCTGTGCTCTGGTCCTTTGATTCATTTAATTGTTATGTGTATGTAGAGTCTTACCATTAGTTTGTTATTGCACCTGAGTTGATCCTAGCTTTGGCTCGGGCTTGACCTCGTGCTCATATCGTGACTTGAGTTGAACCTGGATTTGGCTCAGGTTTGACCTTGTGCTCATATCGTGACTTGAGTTGAACCTAGCTTTGGCTTGGGTTTAACCTTGTGCTCATCAAGTGTATATCGGTGTGTAAGGCCTTGTGTCATGTACAGTGATACAATGTGCATGTCATAGGTTATTCGTGTATAATGAATTCAAAATAAATGTGATGACGAACAACCCAAATAACTGAGGCAAATAACATTTTCAAAATACACATTTTATTTTACATTTCTCAAATATTTCTTTTTAAATTTTACTGCGTCGGTGTTTATTTCGCAGATAATTCAGATGTTGGATACAAATTGAAATATAGCTAAAGATAAATATGAGTGAATGAGTGATATGTAATTGAGGCGCAAATGTAAATTATAATTGTATAGCGAAAAATTTGTTGTAATTTGAAATTGTATTATAATGAAAATTATGTATATAGTGATAGCTCAAATTTATTCTATTCAAAATTGTAATAAAATATTTGTTTGAATAAAATATTTGTTTAATTTTAAATTCTGTGTTACTAATTTTATTCATCAAATATTTATTTAATCATGTGAAAATAAAATAGTACAATAATAAATACATTTAAATGAATATATATATATATATATATATATATATGTTTATTATCATTAAACAAAAATCATATCCTAGCATATTCAATAGTAGTTATATGACCGAAGATAAAATTATATGACCTATATTGAATATTATAGCAGCATAAAATGAAGAAATAATAATAACGAAAATGATGATGGTGGGACTTAAACACAAGACATGTCAACTAAGTGGGCATTGAAGATGTTCACCTTCCAACCAACCACACTTCAAGCACTTTCTGTTATATTTGGTTAGCACATTTTATTATTGAAGGAAAAAGCGGAAATTATTTGATGAAAAATTAGACAAAGAAAGACTTGAACTCGAGTGCCGAGGAACAAGACACGACTCTCTACCAACTGCACTACAACCAACATTGTTCAAATTTTGTCAACATTTTTATTTTGTTGCTCGAGAAAAATTGGAAATAAAAATTGGCAGAAGCGGGATTCGAACCTAGGCAGGAGAAAGCATGCACACATACCAACACAACACAGCAATATTTTCTCAATAGTATATTGGTAAATTTATATAATGAGAAGAGAAAATGAAAATAAGTTGCTCAAAAATTGAAAAAGGAGGGACTCGAACCCAGCACACAAAGGAGAGATGCGCATGCTTTCAACTGCACCATGCGACGTTTTGAAATTGAAGGCCGCCAGCTCATTATATTACCGTTATATAACTAACAGTTAAATTACCTTTCAAGCATCTTTTTGAAGTGTAGCAATTTTTCAATGGATGCATCTCTTCCAAACTGAATTGCCAAATGATTGCTCATGTTTAATAGCATTTTATCACTCCTGTATAAGCCTCCCACGATCCCAAAAACATATATACAATTCTATGCTCTCAAATCATTCTCATATTGCTTCCTAATGCTCTATACTCCATATTTATTATAAAAGAAAACTTAGACCAGTGCTTTTTCACTGCACAATATTTGAGTCTGGTCTTAATTCACTTCCTAACGTACGCGCACTCATTCATCATCATTTTTGAAGGTTGTAGAAGTTGTACTACAATGTGACTATATGTATTGAAGAAACAATATATAGTCAAGTTATATCTTTTTAAAAGAAAAGATTGAAGTCCTGTTGCGAAGTCCTCAGGTAATCAGTGTAGAAGTCATGTTCAGTTGTTCAGGTGGAGTCTGTAAACCTATTCCATTGGATAAAGTGAGGGTATTGATAGTGACATTTCTAAGAGGTACTTAAGGATTGGACGTGGAAGAGATGCTCCGAACCAGTATAAAATCGACTGTGCGATCTATTTTACTAATTTCGTTGCATTTACATTGTTTATTACTATTGGCCATCTTCAATCCCGTGCATAGTGATTAACAAGGTTTTGTGAATTGAAAACTACTATTTGGTGAGATATACATTATGAGATCAACGTAGGTTTCAAGTAAATAGAGTAGGTTATATATCACCTATGCTCATAGAGGGGTACGGTAAGATATACATGAGTTCCACCATTAAGAATGCGACTTTGGGTCTATGATATAGTTTGGTACCGGCTCTATTTATTTTCGACCCTCAATGTGAATCATTTAATCATGACAATTTGAATTATAGATCAATTTCAACACGGACATAGGTTACAAATATATGGGGTTTGTTATATATAATGTATGATGATTATAGGGTATGGTGAGATCTACACGAGTTTAATCACACTGCCTCGGTGTCTATGGTAAAAATTAGTATAGACTCGATTTACTTTGGGTACGAGTCTACTGTAGACTCCATTCATCTGCAATTATGAGCATCAATTTATATTCTTTGTCTATCGCTTATCGTTATATAGTGTTTGTTACATTAATTGGTTGATAATATTGTTGTGTATTCTAGGATATGCTCATGTTATGATATTTGAATTGTCTATGCGCTTGTATATTGGGTTACCTTATGATGCTTCTATTATGTGTCGGTCACATTATATCAGTTGTACTAATTCATTGATTATGGCAGAGAAGAAGGTTATGGTATGATTTCATACTTTTGTGACGGGTCCACTTTACTTGTTTATGGGTTGTTCGGATTATCCCTGAGCCATGTTTGTGGAGAGGATCGGATGTGTCTTAGTAGTTTCCTACCAAGCTGTGACGACCCACTTTGAAACTCACATTAACAAAGAGTATTACTGGGTAAAACTGTTTGCTAATGTGGAGAATAGGCTGGTTAGGAGCGATCATCTATAGCCTTGTCTTAAACATCTACTAAATATGTCGATAAATGCTCTATTTTTTTTCTATCTCAAGTGGATCAACATATTCAATAAATGCTTAACACAAAACTATAGTTAGCTATCAGATCTATCAGAACAAAATAAAACAACTAAAATGTAAATCACATCATAGAACAGCAAACAACAGATATATACATATATACAGATACATCACCATACAATACAAAATGATACATCATAGTGGCTCGAATACTACAAAATATACAACGAGCAAAAATTATACATATATCAGAGTCATCAAAAGACTACAAAAAAAAGTGATAAGTAGATATATCCAAGCAGAAGCAGTAAGGCAAAGTCCAAAACAGGTACCTAACCTAAAACAACTCGGTCCGACCCGGGTATAAAATACACGGGTCGGTCTAGCTAAAACAGTCATTTTAATAGGATAAACGATAATACAATGCATGAGGATAAGGGTAATTGTTCTCAAATGAGAAGAAATAATTCTAAGTTCATGTGATTACTTCAAGTGATGAGGTAGTATCACTAAACAAATATATAATCTCAAAGAGATAAACTCCATAACAACCACTAAGCATAGCATGCCTCATATCATCGGCATATCCCAAAACAACAATAATGGTTTAGAGAAACCATAACTCCTAAATAAGAGGAATCTCGAAACCCGCTATAACAGCAATCTCAAATGCATTCCTAAAAGAGAAATTCAATCTCAAAAATATGCCATAAAAGCAATTACATATATCTCCAAATTAGGAGAAAATAAATCTCAAATAAACGCCACAAATGACAAATCTCAATCTCAAATAAATGCCAAATGTTGGCAACTCAAGTCCCAAATATAAAACTCAAAGGAGTTCAAATTTCCAAAGATGTAATCGCCATATATATGATATCTCAAACGGCTTAAATGGCCAATAATGTAAAAGGACGATACACTTGGAAAACCATAAATAATCAATGAAATCGTCTCAAAGATATAGTCACTCAAAGTAGCAACCATAAACAAGAAATAACTGTAGACTAAGAATTCAAAACTTCCTATAGTAAACTCAATTTTGTACAAATTTTTGCTTATCTCATTAAACAAAAATCCAATTTCACTTAAAAACATAACTTCTATTTGAAAGATTTGAAAATTCAAATTGTTGCTTACACTCAAAATTAAAGAGCACAAAACGAACTCATCGATATATTCCCAAAATACTTGATTCACAAGTTTAGTGAATTTTATATATGTATATAGTTTTAATATACGGTATTTTGAGATAGTTCCCCTCACACCAGGCTTTATATCTGACCCGCATTTTATGTATGTATGTTTATGTCAAGACAACCCTTGAGTACTCGATTGAGTAGTTGGGGAGTCAAGTGCTTTTGGGATACTCTATATGAGTGGCATAGCTGGAGCTTTGTGGGTGAAAACGGTACTTTGGATATATAATTGATATTATAGTAGTACATGACAAACTTATTATTTGTGTATTTGACTTGTATCAGATATTATATTCTGACTTTCTGTTTGATAAACTTATTAATTACTTTCTCCAATGTAGTCTCTTATATATTGTTCATCCCATTCTATTCATGTATATTTAGTATATTATGTAACCATTCCGTTGTGAAATTTTTTCATTATGCCTTGGTATGGTGTTTGTTTTTTTACTTTACCCTAACAAACTATTTTTGTATAATTCGAGAGTCGGACATTGTCATTTGATGTTGTTTTCTGGATTTATGAAGGGAGATTTGTTACATTTGGTATTAGTGCTTAGGTTCAACACTCAGGACCAAGCAGACCAGTTTGAGTTAAAGCAACATGGTAGAAGGAGATATATTGACATATTGTACTTGTATTTTACTACTATATAATATTGCTTGCATTACTTGTCTTCTGAATTTTGATTTATTTATATCGCCTGTTACTAAGGTATCTTCGTTCAGGCTATTTGTATGAGTAGACATGATACACATGCGGTTGCATTAAGTACCGAGGGTGGTGTAGTGACCAAGAGTACTCCTATTCAGACTCCATGCACATGCTTTCGAGTTGAGTGGGGTTGATCGACGAAGTGTGACTTGGATTTGCATCCAAGTAGGACTAGGTGGATGCTCAATAATGAGAAAGACTGAGCGAATGACATAGATGCATTTTGCATGGAGTCATTCATGTTAAAAGTTGTTTTTCCTTGAGACGGTAAAGCTTTGGCGGTGCGGTTAACCCTATGTGCAAAAGAGATACTTTTTTTAGGATCAGTCCATTCACGTACCAGTTCCTAATCACTAGTTCGAGCGTAGGATTTATAGGTCATTTATGCCAGTTTAACAAGGGATTTTTACTCAATTCTTAAAGGCGGGCACTTGAGTTGGATTCCTAAAGCGATGGGGAAATTTTTGAAGCATGACTCAAGTCGTGTGAGGAAGTTTCAGTAGTGGAACTAAGAAATCAAATCTGAGTTCGCATGAGAGGAGTCAGGTGTCGACCCTAGTTTAACAAAAAAATCACATGAGAGAACAAAGGATTGGATCGGGAATAGTTTATTATTTTGGATGATCTTTATTTGTTGCAAAATTATTTATAATGCAGTCATTTAGTATAACTTAGGATAGATTGAGAAAGGACTTCTTGAATAGTTTTGTGAGTATCTGGATAATCTTCTAAATGGAAAAATGTAATTTGCCTAGGCGAGCATGCACTCAATATATTTATTTATTAACGTTGTGCGGCTGAGGTGAGTTTGAACCCAAGCGAGCCCAATCATTTGTAAATGGTCATTTAATAATGATTTAACTAGTATAGTTTTCTCCTTTGGAGAACGAATTACATTTGAAAGGAAAGGAAAATTGAGATTTAGGTTGTTGGGGTTATCCATGAGTTTCAAGGATCGATGACCTAGTATAACATATAAGTTTTCCTTTCCATGGTAGGATGTGTAATAGTCTTTCGTGTATTGTATTCATAGAAGGAGTTAAACCACTTAAGCATTTTTTCCATCTTGGAAGTCGAACAGGCTAAGAGAGTTTAGAGTTTGACATACATGCTTCGACCATTGTTGTTGGTTGCCATGCATTTTGGCATAGACACTTTTTTATGATAGTTAATTTTTCTTTTATCATTTGTTGTCATTTTTTGTAGCTTGTTGTCGTTTGTTGTTGCATGACGATTGATTGTTGATGTTTGTTGATTGATTGATTGTTGATTTTGTTGCTTGTTACTTTTTGGTTGATTGTTGATTGATTTTTATTTATTGTTGTTGATTATTGTCGCTTATTGTTGATTGTTGTTGTTTGCTATTGTTTGTTATTGCTTATTGTTGCTTGTTGATTTCTTGTCGTTACTTGATTGATTGATTATAGTTGATTATTGTTGCTTATGTCACTTTTTTATTGATTTTTTGTTGATTGTTATTCCTTGTTGCTGCTTGTTTTTTTATGTTTGGTTGCTTGTATTTATTTACCTGTTATAGCATGTTAGTATATAGATATAGCAATAACTATTAGAATAGATCACATGTTATACATGACCATTTAGGGGTCGAGGTGAGATCTGTACGAGTCGATTGCATATTGATGTGAAGAGTCTATGGTATACTTAGGTATCGACTTATTTGAGCTTACTCTCTAATTTTTAGTCATGTATAATTATGGTAGCATCGGTTATCATTCTTAATTTTACATGTTTTAATTTCTTGTTGCTATAGAGTTGGAGCATAAACCTCTTTATATAGTACAATTTGGTACTTGAGAGCTGAAGCATAATTATTTATATGTTTATTTGTTTAGATTTGCATTTAAATGTTTGAGAATCATTTTAAAAGGATTTATGTACTTTTAGGAAATGTGGTATAATGTTGGTTATTGTGTATTTTTTAGATGTTAGATGTATTTTAATTTAGGAGTTTCTATAGCGCTAGAATCAAAAAGGAAGTATTGTAGAAATTTTCTAAAGTTTAAACTCGAAAATTTTGTTTAATCCTATTACTTTCTCGCACTCATAGGAATTTCGAGAACGAAAATCTTTTAAGGATGGGAGAATGTAACAACAACAATTTTAACAACTAATATTAGACGATTAATTTAAATATTTAATCGTAAATTAATGAAAAACCTATTATATTTGATTTTTCAAAGATGGATGATTGGGAGTCAAGATACCTGCCGTTGAGATCACAATTTCATCAAGAGAAAAAATGGGTATAAGCCGGCTTCGTTTGGAGTCGATAAGTTTTTGGAGTGAATTATGATTTCTTGATAAGAAATGAATTTGGGCTAAGAGCCGTTAGCTTGCCTATAACTTGGCTAACCCCTTCATTACTTTCATTCTTATTTAACGTTACTTTTCCTCCTCCTCTCCTATCTTTTCCTAATTTTTCTTAATCCCTCAACCTTAAATCAACCAAATCTTGCTTAAATAAAATCCTATAAATCTCGATAAAATAACTAAAATTATTCTCATCACTTCCTCGCATAACCATCAAGAAATAAGCTTGAACTGGAGTATGGACCTTCTTCCAAGATTTCAAGAGAGCAAGATGATGGGCTTTGGTGATTTTGAGCTTGATTTGGAGAAGAAGAGATGGGTGAGATGATTCACCCACAATATGTACTTGTTAAACTTCGTATATTTTTTTATTGATGATTATGGAGTTAAATGGAATGATTTAGAGAATGCTTGGTTTGATTTAGGCTTATGTTCATGTTACAAACATGATTAGATTACTTTATTATTTATTAAAGAACTTAATTACTAGTGCTAAGAAATTTAGTAAACTATGAAAAGGATTTGGGGTTTATTGGATGATCATTTAGGATGTTTGGTTTGATTTGTGACTGGTTAAGTAATACAATGATGTACATGTAATAAGAAAGTACTATTTAATCCATTTGAATTGATTTAGAAGAGTTAGTAAGCTAATTAAGCGAGTTAGAAGCTCTACACTTATTAATGATTAGAGGCCGTATGAAGCTTTAGTAGTATTATAAATATTATTTAAAAGAAGGAATAATTTTATAAAATAATGGAATATTTTATTAAAAAAAATTAGTAAGCTAATTAAGTGAGTTATGAGCTCTACACTTAAGTGATTAAAGGCTTAATGAAGCTTAATTAGTACTAATAAATATTATTTAAGTGAAGGAATAATTTTTAACCGAAAGATATATTTTATAAAATAGAAGGAGATTTTATAAAATAGCAATGATGATATATTTTATAAAATAGAATGAGATTTTATAATATAGTAATAAAAATATATTTTATAAAATAGCAGGAGATATTATAAAATAGTGTAAATGATATTTTATAAAATGGAATAAGGTCTTATAAAACAATAAAAGGGATATTTTATAAATGCGATGACCTAGATTTTCGAACTAGTCAAAATCACCAAAAACCCATCCATTCAAAACTAAACAAATGACAACTACCAACTTAATACACATTATCATCTGATAAATATACAACACTACCAAATGTATATGATACAATTATAATAATACAACTTATTAGAGTAATCATTTAATCTACAGGATGTGCTTTAATACATACCAAACTTAAATACTATAAATCTACCATTGTACAACTCTAATGTGATAGACAATAATATCCAATCCTACAAACTTAATAAACATGTCAATGCAGAATAAAATGGTAAGCCGAAAAAATACATCAATATATGGTAAATAACAAACACTAAACAGGAAAATGTTTCCTGATTATTGGGACTGCATCACTACTACTTGTGACTGCCTACGTAGCCCTATCTAATTGGGTGATTGAGTGCCCAATTAGTTACAGGATCAAGCCAAAGTAGTTCTTCTATCATAAACAGGACTCAAGGAGCCTACGATGCATAAACATATATGCAATTCCCAAACTAGATAACATATAACATGCAAATGTAGCTTCCAAATCAACCCATTTAGGCTTATATCTTTTCATTCATATTTCTATAACCTAATTAACTTTATTATTTTTGAAATATAATCCTTTTCAAAATAATCTCTTCGAACTAAATTTTTGGTTTCATTTCAAATCCTTCTGAAATAATAATATATATATCTTTCATATCAAATCATAATTTTCTTCGGGATATAATACAAATCACTTTTTGAAAACGAAATTAAATACTTTTTATAACAATATTGTATTGTATTTGATACATTTATTTTGGAAATCCCAAATACTCTATTATAAAAGCATATCAAAATATGTACAACCAAATCAGAAGGTTTTTCTCCCATAACAAGGAAATTGAGTCACAGCCCTTCCAAAATCAATAAGTATATCCCTTTACACCAAGAGTGTACTATACCGAGCGTTACAAAACCCTCCATCCACTTTTTAGTTATGGGTTTCTAGAACATCAGTAACACAACAAATTATCTTGTTTGTCGAAGTGACAAATCATTTTGCACTAATATTTATAAATACTTTCAAAACACCGTATTGTTTATTTCCTCAAATATCTTTGAGAAGCTATTTTGAAATCACTGTGATTTTAGTCCTTAAAATTCTCTTTTCGTTTATAAACACATTTTTATAAATACCTTCAAATATTTATTTCCAAATATTTCTATTTCTTTAAAGGAAAATATTTCATTTCAAAAGATAAGTATCTTTTCCTTTTAAAATTATAATAAACATCTTTTTTTATAATCATTCCTTTACAAATATTTTCATCGAACACCTTATAGTCAAACTATGAAACCCTAATCACAGTTTCAATATATTCTCAAACTTTATGTCTACCCAACACATGCATAAGTTAAAGGTTATTGCTCGTAAACTGGTCAAGGACAATTTAAACAACCAAACAACAATAATAACAAACACATTATTATCAACTATTATCAATCAGTAGCTACCACATTGTATACTCATTAGATGGTGAGATAACTCAGCTTGAAACAAAGTTAGAAAACATCACAATCCACTAGAGTCAAAACGAAATTTCCTACCAACACCCAAAGCTCAAAGCCACCTCTTTGCTTTGAAAATCACAAGCATAAGCCTCTCCACCACCCAACAGCTCATGGCCTAGAATGAAAGTCAGTATAACTCATCTTTTTTTCACTTCTTTGATGCTAAATCATGTTCTCTAAGTGATATAAGAACTTTGTGAAAGTTAGAAAGAGAAAGGAATTAATTTGAATAAGATTTGAGAAAGTTAGAGAGGAGAAAGAGAGGACAAAGAGAGGATGAAGACATGAAACAAGGAATGGTTTTTTTTCAAATCAATCAATAAATAAAAGAGAGACAAAGGGGATGTATTCATAGAATTAGAAAATGAAGTGCCAAATGACCATAAACCCCTCACAACCCACATTTTCCTCCATCCACATTCACATTATGCCTAAGTACAAATCAATGCCTTCTTACACGTCATACCCCTAAATCACTCCACGATTTAGGGTTCTTTATTCCCTTCTAGAGGCTTGATTCAACTAATTAATTTTGCATTTAGCTTAAGTATTTTGACTTTTTATTTGTGTGTTCATTTGTTTCTAAGACATGTCAAAGAAGTTTGAACAACTATTATTTAGCAAAAAGTCATTTTTCGATAAAACGGTTTTCGGTCACATTATCGGTATTTTTGCAAACTATTATTTTAGTAAAAAAATTTCAAAAATAATTTTCTTATCGTTTGTTATTAACTAAAGAGGGGTTAATAAGGTCATAAAATCATGTTTGGTAACATTAAATCCAAGACATAAATATTTAAATAATTGGGATATTTAAATACGAAGTGTTTGAAATTCTAGATCGTTACATTCTCCCCCTTAAAATAATTTCGTCCCCAAAATTCCATGGAGTGAGTAATATAGTGAAAGCCAATACTTAACAAAAGTTATGTACACCAAAACTAATACTACCTATAACCTCGGCCAAGGTTATGGTACCATATCTTATCCATTTGTTTATTTATCAAATTAAAGTAGTTTCATTTAAAATTCCTAGGTTGATTTACTAACCCTAGGTGAAATTTTACTTAGGCACCTAACCTAAGCTTTGATACCAACTATAATGACCTAGATTTTAAAATCAATCAAAATCACCGAAACCAATCCATTCTAAAATAAAAAAATGACAACTTCTAACTTAATATACATAATCTTCTGATAAATATACAACACTAATAAATGTATAGGGTACAATTTTAATAACATAACATATCAGAGTAATCATTTATTCTACAGAGTGTGCTTTAATATGTACAAAACTCAAATGCTATAAATCCACCATTGCACAACTTTAATGTGAGAGACAGCAATATCCAATCCTACAAACTCAATAAAAATGTCAATGTGAAATAAAACGGTAAGTAACAAATATACATCAACACATGATAACTAGCAAACACTAAACAGGAAAACATTTCCTAATTATTGGGCCTACATCACTATCATTTGTGACTGCCTATGTACCCCTATCTAATTAGGTACCCAATTAGACACAAGATCAAGCCAACATAGCTCTCCTACCACAAATAAGACTTAAGGAACCTACGATGCAAAAACATATATGAAATTCCCAAAATACATAACATACAACATGCAAATGTAGCTTACATATCTACCCACTTAGGCTTATACTATTTCATTCATATTTCTGCAATTTGATTAACTTTATTATTTTCAAAATATAATCCATTTCGAAATAATCTCTTTTAGCTAAATTCCCTTTTGAAAATAATATATATCTTTTATATTAAATCATACATTTCTTTAGGATTTAAAAACAAATCACCTTTTTGAAACGGTACCAAATACTCTATATAATAATACAGCATTGTATTTGATATATTTATTAGAAAATCCCAAATACTCCATTGTAAAAGCATATCAAAATATATGCAACAAATTGGGAGCATTTCTCCCATAACAAGGCAACTAGGTCACAACCCTTCCAAAAATCAATAAGTGTATCCCTTTACACCAAGAGTGGACTAGACTAAGGTTAAACAACCCTTCCCCCACTTTTTATTTATGGGTTTCTCAAACATCAGTAACATAACAATTCATCTCGTTTCCTAAAGTGATAAATCTTTTAACACTAATATTCACAAATACTTTCAAAATACAGTATTGTTTATTTCCTTAAAAAACTTTGAAAAGCTATATTAAAATCACTGGGGCTTTAGTCCTCGAAATTCTCCTTTCATTTATAGAATACATTTTTATAAATACCTTAATATAAATCAATTTTGTATAAAATCACTTTAAAAATATTTATTTTCAAATATTTCTATTTATTTAAATGGAAATATTTCATTTCAAATGATAAGTATCTTTTCCTTTTAAAATTATAATAAACATCTCTTTTTTAAAAGTATACCTTTACAAATATTTTCATCGAAGTGTTCGTATTCAATATATTCTCAAATTATAATAATCACAAAGTGTTCGTATTCAATATATTCTCAAATTTTATGTGTATCCAACCCACGCATAAATAAAAGGTTATTGCTCATAAACTGTTCGAGCATAATTTTAACAACTAAACAAAAATAATAACAAACACATTATTATCAACTATTAACAATCAATAGCTAACACATCATATGATTAGATGGTGAGATAACTTAGCTTGAAACCAATTTAGCAAACATCACAAGCCACTAGAATTAAAATAATACTTCCTACCAACACCCAAACTTCAAAGCAACCTCCTTTGCTTTGAAAATCACATGCATAAGCCACCTCACCACCCAATAACTCACGGCCTGTAATGAAAGTCACCATAACTCCATTTTTTTTCTTCACTTCTTTGATGCCAAACCATGTTCTCTAAGTGATTTAAGAACTTTGTGAAAGTTTAGAGGAGAAAGGATTTGATTTGAATATGATTTGAGAAAGTTGGAAAGGAGGAAGAGAGGACGAATACATGAAAAAGGGCATAGTTTCTTTCCAAATCAATCAATGAGTAAAAGTGAGAGTAAGGGGATGTATTTATAGACTTAGAAAATGAAGTACCAAATGACTACGAACCCCCTCCACTTTCCTCCATGCACACCATGCCTAAGTAGTAGTCAATGCCTTCTTACACACCATACCCCTTAATCAATTCATGATTCAAGAGCCTTTGTTCCCTTCTAAAAGCTTGCTTAGATTAATTAATTTTTCTTTTAGCTTAAGTATTTCAAATTGTTATTTATGGTTTCATTTGCTTCTAAGACATGTCAAAGAAGTTCGAACAACTTTTGTTTAACAAAAAGTCATAGGTTATAAAATAATTTTTATTTACATTAAATACAAGACATGAATATTTAAATAATTCATATATTTAAATATGAAGTGTTCGAAATTCCAAGTAGTTATAATAAAAGTATGAAATTTTATAAAATAATAAAAAGGAATTATTTTATAAAATGGTTATAAGGTTATATAAAATAATTATAAGATGGATACTTGATTTTAATGAAGATAAGTATTATAAATCCTTAAAATGATTTATAAGCTAGTTTTGTATTTTATAAAATAATGGAATGATTTTATAAAATGGTAGAAAAAGACATTGGACTTTTATTGAAGAGATTTAAGAGAATAAAGTAAGGTTTGATTTAATTAATAATTAAAATACTCATTTAAATAATACATGTATATATATACGGATAAGCATACGTGTAAGTGTATATGAAGTTATATAATAATCAATACAATTCATGTATTATAATAGAACTTGTTAAATGTTACGATTTGTTGAATTTATTTGATATTTTAATTTGTGTGCTTTATAAATTTTTGTTATATAAGAATGTAAGGAAAAAATGATTTAATGTGAAATAAATGGTTAAAAGGAGTAAATTAATGTAGTTTGACATGCACGAGAAGTTGTAACAACTCTAAATCAAAATATGAAGGAAATAGTTAAGAAATCGAATTATGTTTTGAAGCCGTCAAAAATGTGAAATGTGTGTGTGTGTGTGTGTGTGTGTTAATTGTTATATATTTTGGGTGTTATCTATAATGAAGTTAGATGGTATAGTAGAGTGTAATTTGGTTATCAGGATGCCCATCGCGTTTCGGTAGCGAAACGATCGGGAAAATGATTCATGCCAACATGAACAACTCTCTCATACACTAGAAGGAACCAATGCATTGACTCAACCACAGGGCAGCAAACTTCAACTGTGGGATGAAGGCAACATGGTGGGAGGAATAGGTGACTTGCTGGAGGAGGTGGCAAGACGATGTTGTGAGGATCGACGTTGGAGCACCCTCCGAATTGGGCATTATTGTCCAATTTGAATGTGAACCGGTGGACTGCTATCATTGACTGGTCCACTGGTTAGTGACAGGTCTGGGTTATAATGTCCAGATCCAGAGCATTTTTCTCTCGGACCAAAACTATATTCACCCGACCGACTTTGGGGATGCTTGATGATAACGTTGAGGTGCTTTTGCATGATGTTCCTACGACGAGATGATGATGTAATATCATGTTCATTCCTGATGTACATATGCAATGTATAGTGATAAGTATACGATCATTAGAGATCAGATATAATATCGGTGCAGGGATTGGTTGCACTGTCACATTTAGTGAGCATGTACGATTGAGCTGAGTAAGTTTGTTCCCCTTGGCTTTAACCCTAGGTAGTATGTTTTAATTGATGGTACTAGTTTTATATTAGTGACCATACCTAGCATTGTTCTTCCACTAGTGACCGTACGTTGTATTGGCCTGGTCTTATAGTAGAGGCTATCTCTGTAGATAGACGATAATGAAATATTGGTCTTCATTTACGATAGATGTATTTGATTACGTATGTTATATTTGATGTATAAATATATCTATATAACATCGGTGTTCCTTTATAGTCCTGATGATATATTACACGGGATATCCCCACCATTCTGTTTTATAGAGAAGATATGCGAATTTGTTAAGAAATCCATGACTAAGGAAGAGATGATGACGATCATCTATGTATGGACCACATATCGCTTATGCTTATTGTAGGGTACGGTGAGATCCATGTAGGTTTCATGTAAATAGAGTAGGTCATATATCACCTATGCTCATTGAGGAGTATGGTGATATCTACACAACTTCCATTACTAAGGATGCAGCTCATGGTCTATGGTACAATTTGGTACCGACTCTATTTATATTGGACCCTCAACAAAAATCATTGGATCATGATAATTCAAATTATATATCTATGTCCGATGTGGACTTGGGTTTTAGATATATAGAGTATGTCTTATATCATCTGTGCTCGTAGTGGGGTACGGTAAGACAACATGAGCTTGATCACATTGGATGCGACTCGAGGTCTATGGTACAATTTGGTACTAACACTATTTGTCTTGGGTACGAGTCTACAGTGGACACCACTCATCAACAATGATGAGTATCAATTTATATTCCTATCAATCACTTATCGTTATATTGCGTGTGTTATATCATTTGGTTGATAATATTGTTGTGTATTTTCTAATATGCTTATTTTGTGATATTTATATTGTCTCTGCATTTTTATATTGGGCAACCTTATAGTGGTATTATTACGTATCAGTCACATTATATTAGTTGGGATGATTCATTAATTATAGGAGAAGAGCATGTTTTGGTATGATTCTCTGATTTTGAGATGGGTTTACTTTACTTGTTTATGGGCTGTTCGGATTATCCTTGAGCCACATTTTTTGAGAGGACCAGATGTAGTTTTGATATATGGTATTTTATGATAGTTCCCCTTGCACCAGGCTTTATGTCTGAACTATGTTTTGTCTCTATTTGTTTATGTCGTGAAAACTTTCGGGTACTCGATTGAGTATTTTGGGAGTTAGGTGCTTTTAGGGATACTATTAGAGTGGCATAGCTGAAGCTTTGGAGACGAAGATTATACTTTGGACATATACTTGATATTGTAGTAGCATATGACAAATATGTTATTTTCATATGAGACTTATTATATAGATATTCTATTCTGACTTTCTATGTTGATATTAACTTATCAGTTACTTCTGCCAGTGCAGTCTCTTATATTTATTGTTCACCCTATTCTATACATTTATTTGAATATATTATATGTTACCTTTCTGCTGTGACATTTTATCATTATACCTTGATATGGTATTTGCATTTTAGACTATCCTGACAAACTATCTTTTGTGGTATTTGTGGGTCAGACGTTGTCATTCAACATTGATTTTTGGATTTTATGAGGGGTGGTTTGTTACATTTGGTATCGGAGCTTAGGTTCAACACTTAGGACCAAGTATACTAGTTTGAGTTAAAATAACCTAGTAGAAGGAGATACATTGAGAGAGCGTACTTGTATTTTTCTACTATACAATATTTCTTATACCACCTGCCTTCCGAACTATGATTTATTTCTATCGCTGGTTACTAAGATATCTTCATTCAGGCTATCAGAGTGAGCAGATGGAATGAACGTGTAGTTGCAATAGGTATTGAGGGTGGTGTAGCAACCGAGAGTACTGCTATTTGGACTCGTTGGATGAGCTTTCGAGTTGAGTGGTGTTCTGATGCAATATGGAATCGTCCTTTCTAAGAAGGACACTCTTTATACTGATGAGGAGAAGGAGCGTATGAAGAGGATATCGTATGCATCAGCAGTTGGTTCCATAATATATGATATGATATGTACTAGACCGGCGGTAGCTTATACATAATGATGCATAAGCCGATACTAATCTAATGTTGGTGAGAAACAGTGGAGTGTTTTAAAATGTATACTTAAGTATCTGAGAAATACTAAGGACTTATTTATCATATACGGTAATGAAGCCTCCTTATAAAAGAATATACATAATCCAGTGATATCGACATAGTAAGTCTGTATCACGTTATGTCTTTACAATAAACATTGGGGTTGTTAGTTGGAAAAGTTCCAATCATAAAACAATAACCGATTCATTGATGGAGGCTGAATTGCCTTCGATGAAGCAGCTAAAGAAGCTGTCTAGATGGGCAAATTTATGGCTAAGCTAGGAGTGATTCCGAACATTGAAAATGCAATGAAATTGTATTGTGATAACAATGCTGCGGTGTAGATCATAAAGGAATCAAGAGCTTATAAGAAATCCAAGCACATTCTACGTAAGTTCCATCTTATTAGAAAATTGGTCGCTAATAAAGAAGTAGTGATAGATAAGTAGATACCAAGGACAACATAGCAAATCAATTTACGAATGGACTACCTCGGTTAGTTCTCAGCTAACTGATCAAAGTGATGGGACTGAATTCCGTAAATAGCCCCAAGAGAAAGTAGGAGATTGATAGAGTTAGAATATGCCCTAGGGGCAATTCTATAATTTAATATAAATTATTAACTCGGTAATAAAATATCGTTCAAAATATAAAGTATTTTCCCTTCTATTATATGCTTGTCGTACTGTGTTATGTTAATTGATTATTCAATTTAAGAATTCTAGATAGAAAATCCTTAAACGATATATTATATGACATTAATTGCAACGTGTTGTGATCATAACAAATTTATTACACTAAAAAATAACATATTGTTTTATATATTCCTAGTGAAGATGTTCTGAGAAAGAATATCGATATATTTTTGAGACTTAAGTGTGTAACACTCTCTAAATTTTGGGCAGTGTGTTACTTATAGCTACTAAGGGGCACCAAGGGGTTACATACTGATGGTTATTAGATAACTATAAAATGACCCACTTGATTGTTTTTTGTTGGATCATATAACTAAGGTCAAATGAAGAATCTCGAAGTGATGATATTACACACTTCTCTAGACTTGAGAATAATGTAAAACTTCAATATGAACACTCTGCTTTTATTATATTTAAATCACGTCATAGTGTAATGATCAACCCTTCATAATACCCTGAATCAACATCGAATGATAACGTATGACTCCTAAATACCCAAAAATGATAGTCTGTCGAGCTAAACTAAACTAAACATCATACTGAAGCATATTTATAAAATCTTGCAACAGAATAATAATATATAATATAATGAATATGCATAAACAGAACATGATAAACAATATACAACAGACTGCATGAGCGGAGGTAGGTGATAAATAAATATCAATACATAAAGTCAGAATACAACAAATCCATTCATATAGAGTTCTTAATACCACATCTGATGTCATAAGTCTTATATACAAAATAGCATGTTTGTTGCATACTACATCAACAACAAATATACATATCTAATATATCGACTTTATACCTCCAGAATGCTCCAACAGTTCTATAAGCCTATCCCTCAGCACCTGACTTCCAAACTACTCACTGAGTATTCTAGAGTTTTCATGACATAGATAGATAAACATAAATTATGGGTCGGACTTAAGCCTGGTGTGAAGGGAACTATCTCAAAATACTATATATCAAAGCTCAGAAGTAATCCGGACTACGCATAAACAAGTAAAATAAACCCATCCTAAAGGATAGGGAATTATACCTTACCCTACTCATCAAGCAGCTAGAGTTAATATATAACTCTAGTCCTGCCTAATGAATCGTACCATCATTACGTCTCACGGGTTATGCCATTTTCGCATCGAGTGAAAACATCACACAAGCTCCACCTTGTTCCGAGCATCATTTCCTTCATACAAAACCACATGAAGGTCTCACTTTTTTTACATTGAATTTGATGGCTCTAGGTCCTCATAGAGGTTTCCTTGAGCCTATACACTAAGTATTGAAAGGATCCAATCGAAATCGAGGTGCAAACTACCTTGAACCTAGGCTTATTGCCTATTTCAGCAAACAATGGTTATTAGCCAAATGTCATTTTGACTACATTCATTACGTCGTCTTGCTACCAGAATGCAATACTCAATCCCCGGCAACTAAACAATAATCTATGACATTTCTCTCCTTTAATTAAATAGCTCATTCAAATATACCACTTGGATATCAGACTCTACTAAATACATTTTTATGAGCTTACATTGAATATATATAGACCACGTATAAAGTATACACATTCTTTCGTGTGGTTTACACACTTAACTTATATAGTTGCTTACTATAATCCATGCATACATTCTATATATTTCTTGAATATCGACAAATCAGCCAATACACACTATCAACCCATTCCTATAAATCTTAATGTTTGATTCGACATATAAATCTTAACGTTCGATTCGACAAAATGCATCTCAATGAAGAAATTAAACTTACAATCATATTAACTATTTGCTCAAATCATATTTTTATCTTATTATTTATAGAAGTCTCAAACTTATTTTATAAAATAATGCACTTGCCTATCAATCATAGTATAGCTTACTTCACTTAATTCTTCTATTAAAATTAAGTTTAACTATCAATAGGACCTCGAAAGATTATATAGCTCATGTATACACATATATCTAAAATCATTTCTTAGGGTCTAAAGTTAATGAAGCATGTTATAACAATATTTTAGATTTTACACCTTAATCAAAAACATAATCAATTAATACAATACTTGTTTTATAATTTCTAATTTCTCAAGTTACCTTTATAGATATTTACTAGTTATTAATTATTGATTTACATGAAAATAAACAAATTTCAAGGCCAGATAAACCTCAAATCAATTTTAATATAAGTTTAACCTGGCTGAATAACCATTTTAGCATTATAATTTAATTTAAAGGCCATACTTTTAACTCATTAGTAATAAAATATATAATAATATTTCTATAACTAAAACAACAGCAAATTAGAGTTTAATTAATTTATAACCATGTTATAAATTACTATCCACTCCATCTAACCATATTCAAAACAAATAAAACACAATAATTATATGTACGGAACCTTAATCTATTTTCCCAAATATCTTCGATAGAATATATAATATTTCTATCACTGATCTAACTATAAATTAGAGTTTTATTGATTCACAATTATGTTATAAATTAATATTACTCCATCTAACACTATTTCATACAAATATAACGCATAGTATACAAATATAGGATCTTAATCAATTATCCTAAATATCTACTCCACCTAATCCAATCCAATTAGATGGGGAAATAATTATATATTATACCACGTCTAAGTGATATTTTTCGATATGTACAATTATAGGGATTTATACTGAAATATAAATTTAGAGTTATAATTCTGCTCACATGAACTGCAATTTCTCAAATGTCAAATCTAGTCCATACCATTTCATAGATAATCTCATTACGAGTGCGACGACGAATATTGCGTCTCGATTGAGCCTCATATGCAATTGTATGAATTAAATACTAAACGAGATAATCGATTTAATTAATTAACTTTAAATAGTTAGTTAATTACCTCCCTAAACCTGAATCTCTCTTCCCTAAATTAAATTTTCCCAGACCGTGCATGCATACACACCTGAACTCGGTCTCAACAGCATCCCTCTATGATTTATCTTCCTACACACGACGATTCAACATATGATCAGTTGCATCATGCCACACTTCGAGTGCTCTACGCGGTGGACTCAAAGCCTTGAAGCTCGGCCCTATAAAAATTAACGCGACTTGATGCTTTCCGTAAACAGCTTCTAATGCCACAGTCTTCCTCGAGATGTTGGAGCTCCCACCAAAAATGGTAAATGAAGTGCACTACAAAGAGGAGTGCAATAACACTCTCTATCTCCCGCCAACAAACCCGTGCTCTAGCCAATGGCTATATGAGGCTGGTCTCCTCAATCATAATCACATACTTCCACATCCCCGTTGATGCGAAGTCTTCTTCTCCATGAGTCCAACAGATCCAATCCCAACGTCAAACAAGGTCCATAGCTCCGTTAATCTAAGAAAACCCGATAATAGTTGTGGACCTGTTTAAAGTTAATATTTGGAGAGGGAAAGAGGAGAAGAAAATAAAAAGAAGGTAAAGAGATTGAGTGGGAAGGTGTTTATATAATATAATATATATTATATTTAATTTCTCAAATAAATCACCACTCATTTGAGCTCGTACGATCAAATAGTACATCAGATCATCACGAAACTTTTTAATGCACATCATCTCATTACCCAGTCCCGATGGTATAAATTTTGTCACCATCCGAAACAGCATTATGGTATGATAATTTCACGCATTTCGAGGTCATTTTGGCCATCAAATCACCCAATTCAAAAAATTCTTCAACTTTATGTCTCATAATAAAGTCCTCATCCTAGAATCATAAGTCGTCGATCGAGATCCCATTAGATCTGACTACGTAGATATTTTCATAAAATACATATAATAATACGTAAATTTAAAAATACTGTAACTCTAAATATAGTGATATATATACTCATTTTAATTCCCAACATCGATCCTGACTCATGAGAAGTTGTTTCAGGGCCTAACTCAATCGTATGCTAAATATCATATTTTGGACCTTCGATCAATTAATGAATTAGTATTTAAATATTCAGTCATTAAAATGCAGGTTGTTACATTCTTCTCTCCTTGGACCAATTTCATCCTCGAAATTCCTATGAGTATGACAATGCAACCCAGCTTACCAAAATTCCATGCACGAAATACAACTCCTAACCCTTAAGATTCTACAACTCCTTTCATTTTGGAAAAATTCGATGGAACCTCCATTGCATGCTAAGCTTTGAAAAAGTCCCAAAACAATACACACACACATATCTCATATCTAAAGCATCTCATATCTAAGGCATCTCAAATCTGAGGACATATAAGCATATATATATATATATATATCATTTGCACTACTCATCTTATGTACCTCTTTTACAGTATGAGCATGCCATGTAGATGTTATTCCGAGCGCATAAGCATCCCAATAGCACATAACTGCTTCCATATACATAATCATGTACTCAACAAAGAGGATTAAACATAATTTCAATATTATACCATGAATTTAAGCATGCTACCCCACATATAGAAATCATCTCAAATAAATATGTTATACCAAACCATGCAACAAGCATCTCAATTAAACATGTTACAACAAACAGTGCAACAGGAATCTCTTCAACTAGCATATCAAGTAAATATGATATATCAAACCATGCAACAAGCATCTCAAATAAACATGTTATAATGAATTGAGTAGCAGGCATCTCTAATGCAACTAGCATCTCAAGTAAGTATGCTATATCAAACCATGTAACAAGCATCTCAAATAAACATGTTATAACAAACTATGCAACTGGCATCTCTAATGCAACAAGCATCTATAACACAATAAGCATCTCTAATGCGATGAACATCTCTAATGCGATGAGTATCTCTAATAAACTTGTTATATTGAACTCTGCAACATGCATCTCTAATGCAATAAGCATCTCTAATGCCACAGGCATCTCTGGTCAATATGTTACCATCGAAAACAAAAGGCATGCTTGTAAAATACAAGCAGCAATAAAACAAGCTCTACACTTTACTTTCATATATATTAACAAACAAACAAAAAGGGAAATGAAATTCCCTTTAATTTAACGGAGACATAATAATACAAAGCTTCGTCGAAAATGGACAAGCTTAACTCCATCGGTCTAAATCCACATAGCCCTATTCTCAAAAATATGAATAGGCCTTCAAGATCGAAAGCCATATTTGATTCACATCCACTTTCTCTAGTCAGCTCATTACGATGAAATTACTAGAATTTTGTTCTTACGCAAAAAGAATTCATGAAATTACATTGTGCACTTCTTATATGGAATAGGAAAATTAACACAATTTGTTAGCAATAACACTCAACAAGCAGTCAACAAACAAAATTAAACAATTAATCAATAATCAGGCAATAGCAAGCAATAAATCAATTAAAAATAAATAATCATTCAGTCAAAAATAAAAGTAAGTATCATATCATCATTTTGAAGATTATCTGAATCGTCACAAAATGAGTTAAGAAGTCCTGTCTCGAACTATCTTAAGCAATCTTAACTATACTTTACTATAAATATTTTACAATGAATATAAGCCGCGCAAAATAATATACAATGCCTGGTCCAATCCATTGTTCGTTTGCAATTTTTTTTATTATACTAAGGTTGGCCAACAGAATTCCCTAATGCGAATTCTAATCCGATTCCAATGTTTGACCATTGAAATTTCCTTGCATGACCATAGTCGCACTTTATAAATTTCTAAGTCATCCAAAGAGTCCGACTCAAGTGCTCGCCTTTACGAATCAAGTGAAAACACCTTTCCCGGTTGATGCAAATCACCTAGAAACTTCTCCCTCAAACTAAGGATTAAGTACTGGTATGTGAATGGACTAGTCATTAAAAACACCAATGTATCATATGGGATTAATCCCACCACTTAAGGTGTGCTAACACAAAGTTAAACACTTCTAACATGAATGACTCAATACAAACCATAGAAGTCATCCATTCAGTCCTTGCTCATTTCTAAGCAACCACTGAATCCTACTTGGATATAGAATCCAAGTTATACTTCATCGAACAGCTCCACTCTACTCAAGAACTTATGCATCAAGCTCGATTGGAGGTACTCTCAGTCATTATACCTTAGCTCAATAGCCAAGGTTACCCAATAAGTTTAATTGTTATAGAGAAATTAACCAATGCTAAGAGGGGTCGAGAATGAGATATGACTAAGCAATAAATCCCAAATCCATACATTAAGACTCTAGGCATGCTTTCTTGACAACTTTAAAGTGGCAAAGGCCATCTCCATTCTGAATTTAACCAAAAGGTTAGATTGGCTAATATACTCCTTCATAGACAAGCTACCCTACTGCAAATGGATGAAACACTTAAGCTGTACGTCTCTTTCGATCTAAAAAATAAATCGAGACTCAAAGTGACATCTAGTATCAATTTAAGTCATGGCCTGCTTGTCTACTCCTTCTACTATTATGCCCCAAGGGCTACACTACTTCCAACACCCACTACATCCAGTGGAATTTTCGCGAGTGATGGAACATCCTATGTAGTATCTCAATAGTCTCTGAACCAATCAGGCTTCCTAGACTGTCCATCCCCAGTCGCTGACGCACCCTGTCATCTCAGGCAAATAGCCTTGAACAAAGATACTTTAGCAACTTGGTAAATTTAAGTTCAAGAGACAAGTAGCGTATGCAATATTATATAGTAGAAAAATACAATTATGCTCACTCAACGTATCTCCAGCTAGCAGGTTGCTTAACTCAAATTCGCTATTCGATCCCGAGTGTTGAGATTAAGCTTTGATACCAAATGTAAAGACCCACCCTTCGTACAACCCACCCTTCATAATACCGTAAATCAACATTGAATGATAACATCTAACTCCTAAATACCACAAAAGACGGTTCGTCCGGGTAAATTTAAAACTAAACATCGTACTAAGACATCTCTATACAATCTCACAATGGAATGGTAAAGTATAATATAATGAATACACATGAACAGAACAGGATAAAAAAATATACAAGATATAGCATTAGCAGACGTAATCGATAAATAAATATCAATACATAAAGTCAGAATACAATGACTCTATTCATATGGAGTTTTGAATACAATATCGACTATCATAAGTCTCATATACATAATAGTATGTCTTCAATGTACTACATCAACAATAAGTATACATGTCCAATATATCGACTTTACGCCTCCAGAATGCACCAGTTGTCCTATAAGCCTATCTCCAGGCACCAAACTCCCAGACTACTCAATTGAGTACTCGAAACTTGTCATGACATAAATGTACAAAGACAAAAAACAGGTCAGACATAAAGTCTGGTGTAAGGGAAACTATCTCAAAATACTATATATCAAATCTACATATATATAAAATAGGAAACTACCAAGGCACAACCGGTCCTCTCCATAAACATGGCTCAGGAGTTATCCGTACTGTGCATAAACAACTAAGTAAACTCTTTCCAAAGGATAGGAGTTATATCTTACCCTACTCTCCTCCTATATCCTTAAGGCCAGTACACCATAAATATAATGTTGTGACTATAACTGGCATGCACAACAATGAAATGTAAGTTACATTCTAATATATATGAGTGTAGGATTAATACTACACTCTCTTGAGACAACCGGTGATATATGCATCCTAATCTAGTTCTACCTCTAACGATAAGTAAATAATACAAGTGTACGGGAACTTCACAAATGAACCGTATTCACCCACTATCTATCACTAATGACCTACTCAAATAAAACATCTTAAAATCATCTAAAATATGATATATTACTGATCATCTACTATAAAAAATGTTACTTGATCTACTATATAAAATACTACAAATCGATACGCTGAAATCTACTAATCGTGCACTCATGGATTTTCTACTTGACCACTTCATATCCATACTATATTGATATCGGGAACATCCATATGATGTGCTCTCGGTGGCTCGAATAAACACACCGAAGCTTTATAAAACGTACCATCTCTAAAACATATGTATCAAGCAACTAATGTTAATATATAACTCTATTTCCACCTAATGAATCATATCTTTCTTATGTCTCATGGATTACGTCACGTTCGCATCGGGTGATAACATTACATAAGTTCCATCTTGTTTCGAGCATCATTTCCTCCATACGAACCACACAAGGGTCTCGCCTTGTTTTACATTGAATCTTATGGTTCTAGGTCCTCATAGAGGTTTCCTAGAGCCTATACACCAACTATCGAAAGGATCAGATCGAGATTAAGGTGAAAATCACCCCAAACCTGGGCTTATTTCCCATTTCAACCAACGACCGATTGTTAACCGATCGTCGTTTTGACTACATTCATTACGTTGTCTTCCCAATGGAATGCGATATTCGATCCTCGAAACCTAGATTACAATCTCTGACATTTGTCTCCTTTGATTAAATAGCCCATTCAAATATACCATTTGGATATTATACTCCGCTAAATATATTTTTATGAGCTTACATTGTATATATATAGACTACATATACACATTCTTTCATGTAGTTTACACACTCAACTTATCAAATTGCATAATAAATCTATACGTACATTTTACATATTTGTTGAATATTGACAAATCAGCCAATTCACACTAGTAAGCAGTTTCCTATAAATCTTAACATTCAATTTGACAAAATGCATCTCACTGAAGCAATTGATCTTACAATTATATTATTTATTTATTCAAATGTTATCTTCATCGTACTATTTTATAGAAGTCTCAAACTTATTTTATAAAATAATTCACTTGTTTACCAATCATATTATAGCTTAATTTCACTTAATGCTTCTATTAAAATTAAGTTTAGTTATTAATAAGGCCTTAAAATATTATATAGCTCATGTAAATAATTTCTATATATGTATAAACATATATCTAAAACCATTTCTTAGGGTCTAAAGTCAATAAATCATTTTATAACAATATTAGAGATTTTACAACCTTAATCAAAATCTATCAAGTAATATGATTCGTCTTTTACAATTTCTAATTTCACAAGTTATCTTTATAGAAATTCATTAGTTAGTTAATTAGTGATTTACACCAAAATAAACCAATTTCAAGGCGAGATAAACTTCTCCATTTTAATATAAGTTTAACCTACCTAAATAATCATTTTAGCCTTATAATTTAATTAAAGGTCGTACTTTTAACTTCTAATTAGTAATAAAATACATAATAATATTTCAATTATTAATATAACAACAAATTAAAGTTTCATAAATATATAACTATTTAATAAATTACTATCAAATCCACCTAACCCTATTCAATATAAATAGAACATAATAATTATATATACGGGATCTCAACCTATTTTCTTGAATATTTCCGATAAAATAATAATATTTCTATCATTAGTCTGACTATAAATTGGAGTTTAATTAATTTATAATCACGTTATAAATTAATATCAACTTCGTGTAACACTATTCGATACATATAGAGCATATAATATATAAATATGGGATCTTAATCAATTATCCCAAATATCTACTCCAACCAATCCAATCCAATCAAATATGAAAATAATTACTTATATATATATATATATATATATATATATATATATATATATTCTACCTCTTCTAAGTAATATTTTCAATATATACATAATTATGGGGGTTATACTGAAATATAGATTCGGAGTTATAATACCACTCACTCGAACTGCAAATTCTTAAATGTTAAATATAGTATAAGCATATACTATGTCATAGATAATCTTACTACGAGTGCAAGGTAAAGACCGCGTCTTGATTAGACCTCGTATGCAAGAGATATGAATTAAATACTAAAGGAGATAATCGATTAGATTAATTAACTTTAATTAATTAGATAATTACCTCCCTAAACCTTACTCTCTCTTCCCAAAATTAAATTTTCCTAGGTCATGCATGTATACACACCCAAACCCAATCTCCACAACTTAACTCTTTGAATTCTCCTCATACATACGATGATTGGACGAACGGTCAATTGCATTAAGCCACACTTCGAGTGCTCTTTATAGGCGACCCAAAATCTTGAAGCTCAGCCCTATAAAATGAAATGTTGGCTGAAGCTTTTGGTGCACGGCTACTAATCTCATGATCTACCTCAAGAGGTAAGAGCTTCCACTGATGGTGGCAAATGATGTTTGCTACAAAGAGGAGTGCAACAACACTCTTAGTATCTAACCACAGCCACAAATGGCCGGCAAACCCATGCCTAAGCCAATGGCTATACGGGGCAGGCATCCTCAATCACTTTACTGTATCCTTCCATACCACCATAGATGCGAAGCCCCTTTTTCCACGAGTCCAACTGATCCAATCCCAATGTCTAAAAAGGTCCATAGCTCGGTAAATCAAAGTAAACCCGATAACAGTTTTTGGACCCATTTGAAGATAATATCTAGAGAGGCAAAAAAGAGAAGAAAAGAAAATAGAGGAAAAGTGGCTGAGTGGGAAGGTGTTTTTATAATATAATATATATCACATGTAATTTCTCAAATAATTTGCAACTTGTTTTGAGCACGTATGGTCACATAGAAATCAGATCGCTATGAAACTCACCGATGCACATCACCTAAATTTTTGTGTCCTGATTGTATCAATTTCATTGCTATTCAAGATAATGCTCCAGGACGATAATTTCAAGCATTTCGAAGTCATTTTGGCCATTGGACCACTCGATTCCAAAAATTCTTCAACTGTACGTCACATAATGAAGGTTTCGTTCTAAAATCATAAGCTGTTAATAAGGATTCCATTGGACCCGACTATGCATGTATCTTTTATAAAACACATAAAATAATATGTAAATTGTAAAAATACTAGGCCTCCAAATATGGCGATATTTATACTCATTTTAATTCACAACATCTATCCCAACTCAACAAAAGTGGTCTTGGGTTCTAATTCGACCATATGCGAAAAATCAGATTTTGGACATTCAATTAATTAACAGTTCAACATTTAAATTAAATATTTAAAAATACGGTCGTTGAAATGCGGGTTGTTACACATGGAGTCCATCAAATGGCTATAGTTGGAGCTGAGTTGAAGCATTAGAAGTGAAACAATATTCAACACAGAATTTGTCTCCTCGGTTATATGCGATTAATATCACGGTCAAATCTAATCAACTCAAAGTCAAATTCTCTGGCAAGACAGTACGATAAATAATAATTGTTATTATTGAACCAAAGGACTTTGTGTTTGGATTAAACAAATTGAATATGGATGATGTTGGAATTTTGACCAAAGCTAAATTTCATGAGTCCTAAACCGATCATAGTTTTAATAAAGAGAATTGGTGTAAATAGTCATTATTACCTGGTGTAGCTTCAATAGTAAAATTAGATTTTATCGAAAAAATGTGTAAGAAATAATTCGGCCACGCTATCACACCACTGGCTAAGGTGACATACTGACATGTGAACGCGAAAATTTAAATTGTTCAATATTAATTGTTGACTAGATTTACGCCTTTGAGTCGCATAATCGTAATGTTGTATATTTCAAAACCATATGATTTAATTAAATTATCAATTTTATTAATTAATTAAATCAATTAATATTTATGGAATATCAATTATTAAATTTTATTTGATTTATTTGAATGCTATTAGTGATTAATAAAATGCGTATAGACAATTTATGTATGTACGTCTCGATATGTAATATTGGTAAATATTTAAATTTTATTTAAATTAATTAAATCTTGAATGAGTTTGGAAATTAGGTCTCGACATTTCATTCTGCATTGATGCATATTTAAAAGCTTCACCCTCATTTATTTGTGCTCTCTTACTCTACCCCATCCTAGAGGAAAATACCAAGGGTATCTACCTATTCATTTCCAAATCAAATTCAAAATAAAATCAATTATATTATATGTGGTGTTCATCTCTAGTCTCATGTAATTCTTGGAGGTGTTTTAATTAGATCCAAGGAGTTGGTTCTTTATTCAAGGTGCATATCAAGGCTATAGATTTTGGTAATAATTTTAGTTTCTCTATTATTTTATAGTCATATATGTTAATCAATATACCTTTGTCATTTAGATCTCAGTTATGATAATGAATTTCTATATACATTTGTTGCCCAATCTTATGTTTACGTTATATACATTCAATATTATTTAAATACATCAAACATCATTATAATACTTATATTGTTTTTAGCCATACTTTAAACATTTAATAAAAATTGAAATTAAAAATATTTTTAAATATTTTAAGAAATTTTAATGATTTTTTTTGAAGATCTAGAGAACCAAGATTTGCTTGTAAAATCTAAGGAAGTATGCACAAGCACATATAAATAATTTATATATTTTTGGATTTCAACCAAAAATTAATTTTTGTTTCTGTATTATAATTATTAGTATAAATATAAAGTTTAAATCATTTTAATCTAATAATGAAGTATTTAAAAAAATTATGACAAATTCGTATGGATTTGACAAAATAATAGTAAAACTTGATAAAATCATTTTTGGTCGGGAATAAAAAAATTCTATTTTTAAGACATCCACGCGCACAAATAAATAACCTATAAATGAATATATTTTAAATTAGAATACAAAACTTTTTTAAATGTATATTTTAAATTAAAACTAATATATAAACATAAATTATAATTTGAATTAAAATTTCAAAATAGATATTTGTTTAGATCTAGTCAAATTTTCTATTTTAAAATTAACACAAGTTATTTTCGATACTAATTCAGACTATTTTGAATGGTCAAATATTTATAATAATTATTCATACACATACACACATATGTACATGTATATGTATAATATTCAAATAAAACTTTCATGACCCGATAATTTTAACGGTTTTAAATAACGTAATTAATTAATTTTTTCATGAAACTAAATAAACAAAATTTTGCAATGAAAAATTGATATTTGGTATGCCTCTATTTAAACATAACAAGTGTCATATGTTTATTGGAAAATATGGATGTTAATTTTGTTGTGAAAATTTTCGATTTTATATTTTAGATATTAGTTAATTTAATGAAAATTAAATATTTTCAATATCTGAATATTTCTATATAATGAAAATGTAAATCATTTTCTGAGTGAGACGTTATAATACTTTTCGCCAAATTTGGTCTGCTATAGCCCCGTTTACTTATTTTTGACATTTTAGCAGCATTTTTGGCAGCGAATATTAAGTTTTGATAGGATGATCGTATCCTTGATATTTTTATACCATTTTGTTCATATCATCGTAATGATCTCCGTAGTATATTCATTCTTGTATTTTGGCGTCCGATACGTGGCGAAAATCGTGAAACGGTTAACCGTATCGGTACTCGTTTTTGAGCCTTTTGGTGTTCTCTGTCCTTTCAATTGTCCAGTCGTGAGATAATGAATGGTCACTGGCCTTTATTATTCTTTTCAACGTGCTGGCTTTTCCATTCCTATTGTTTAATATATTATTTTGGTTCATTATATTTTCATTCTCTCTTCCCTCTTTCCTTCATTTTCATTTCTGTTCTTATGAGAAAAAAAATAAAAAAAATAAAAATTATATATGAAGCTTTCTCACATGATTGTTTTTGAAGCCCGCTACCTCCATGCCTGTGCTTGTATCATCATCGAAACAAAGCTCTCCTTTCCTCTTTTCATTTTAATCATGGTTTTTTTTAATTTAATAATATTACTAGTTATATTATCTCGAACCTTGCATCCCTACTATTCACCAATCAACCCAGCTCGCGACCACCTTAATCCACCTGCCACGTCAGCCTTCATGACGCCTTCCACTTAAATCGTGCATAACCCTTCTTCCATAGCTTGTTGCGAGCATGAACGCCCTATCATCAACCAAGTTCCTCTTACCTTCTACCATCCCTTCATGCAAGCCATCCACCGCCTGTCCATTCTCACAACCTTGCTCCACCACATGATAGTCGCCCACTGCTCCGAACCCACCATGCTCATCTCCTCATGCTTCCTCTCCTGTTGAGCTACCTAGCAGCATGGCCAATGCCCACCATGCACCATCCCACCAAAATTTTCCTGCCCTCCGATCAGATCGCCAACCTTCACCTCACCAGACCCGTTACCCCACACGACCCCGCCCTTCACCTAACCCTCTACCCCTTTCCATTCTTAGCATATCTCACCAGCTCGACTACCAAAAGCCAGCACCACTCGGCCCCGCTTTGACCACCCGCCACCCTTCCTGACCCGACCTCCCCTCTCCCTCCGACCATTCAACATCCAATGGTAGCCTCGACTGCCAATCCCTCACCTGACACCCCTCCAAATCGAGCTCCGGACCCTTCCTAGAGAGCAGCCCGACTACACCACATTGTCCTCTGTCTTAGCTCTTCCATCGCAAGCCAAACACCTTCAGCTACCCTCAACCGCTTGTGTTTTCTCCTTCGGTTATCACTCAACCGAGCTATCACCCTTGCCGACCTGCACTTGGCACCTCCATCCCCTGGCAGACTTTGCCGATCACCCCGCCCAAGCAAGCTTTCCACTTTTCTATGTTATAAAAAGAAAAAAAGTTTGTGGCTTGAACAATATATGTTCATTTCTATTTGCAAATCCCAGTTCCTTTTCTCCACATTCTTTAATTGTATACATACATACATACATATATATATAAGTTGATGATATTTTGATTTTAAAAGAAAAATATAATATAAAGATTTTTATACGAGTAAATTTTAGATTTATATATATATATATATATATATATATATATGCATATGTATAAATATTGTTTTCATAGATTATCGAATTCCAACCTCGCTTTGCTCTGCATTGGGTTTGCTGTCCGAAGGATCTCAGCAGCAGTTGTCGCATTCTCTGCTATTTCGTGTGCTTGCATCCTATTCTTGTTTTCTCTAAGCCTCGAAAGGTTCGCAATCAATCACGATTAATATTCTTATATTAGTAAATTTAATTCATATGAAATGACGATTGAAATATGTTGTTAAACTTGAATTTGTTAGTAATTAAGTCGTTTAACTATGATATAATGTTAATTGCATTTGTTCACCTATTATAATTGACATTATTCACACCAATAACCTATTAGTATGTATATATGTATGTATGTATGTATGTATGTATGTATGTATGTATGTATGTATGTATGTATGTATGTATGTATGTATGTATGTATGTATGTATGTATGTATATTTAGTTGATAGTTTTGATCATAATTTCCATTGATATGCTATGTTATTTTATTATTCTCACTCTGCAAGTTCCCAATTAGTTAGAAAATTCTCTATGGGTTGAAATAATACATACCTGAACGATTTTATAAATTAGAAAAAATTGTTATGGGTTGAAATGATAAACCCGAGTGATTTTTATTAATTTTGAAATTTTGGGATTGCGGGTTAAAATGCAATATACCCGTAAATATTAAATTATTGCGGATTATAACGATAAATATCTATATCACTTGACCATAGTATAGAAAATTATATACGGACTCCGTTGGTATATTTTTGGAAAAACTGATTTCCAAAGTTTTGAAAGGAAATATATGGGTTTTAAAATAAATTTTTGATTTTTGAAATATAATATAAATATTATATTTTAATATGTGTAAAATTTAGAATTTTAAAAATTATATATTTGGAAATTTTAAATTTATAAGTTAGTTTTAAAATATAAATTTTAAGATTTTACTGATAATTTTATTATTTTTAAATATATAAAATAAGATTTAATATAAAATATATGTAAAAATAAGATTTAATTTAATAAAATTCAATTTAATTAGTATATACAATATGTTTAGGTATTATTTAAAATTATATTAATATTTTAAAAATAGATTTTATAATAACTTTAATAAAATTAAGGTTGGAAAGATATATCGAGTTGGTTTGTAAATTAGTTGATTTAGGAATTGAATTTAATAAGTATTGATTTGAAACTAATTGATTTTGAAATTTTAAAAGATATGATTTTATAACTTAACAACTTGATTTTAATAAAAGTGGTTTAAATGAATATTTTCAAATTTAAATAAATTTGAATGTCTAATTTTGATTTAATTTTGTAGAGATTTTATTTAAATGATCATAAATTTGATTAGGTGAATATTTAGAATTAAATATAATTGAAGTTAGATATTTAATTATTGATTTTATTTAAATTTGTAATTTGGGATTTGTTTAATTGTTATTAAAATGATTAAGTGATAATTCAAATTTAAATAAAATTAAAGTTGAATTTTGAAATATAAATGGAATTTATCAAATTGTGTTATTGTAAAAAAAAAAAACTTTGAAACCTATTGAATTGGAAGTGGTTTAAATTTGTAGTTTAAACCTGGATATAAAGATTTAAAAATGGTTTAATGACAATTTATATTGATTTGTGAAATTGGAAGAAACAATTCTAATTTGAAACTATTCTAGATATACACTCTTTTAATATATATACTATTTTTAATATATAAACTATTTTAATATATAACCTAATTTAAATATAAACTATTTTTAATTTATAACTATTTCAATATTTAAACTGTTTAAGTTGGAACCGTTATGATTTAGATTTATTGGTTTTAAATGCAAATATTTTGATATGATGGTCTAAATTATTTTGTGGTTATGATTTTGGAAATGAATATGATCTTTAAAGTGAATATGGTTTTAGAAGTGATCTGATTTTTGAATGAATATGATATTTTGATATGAGTGTAAATTGTATGAGATGAAATGATCAAGGTGTGAAATAAGCGTTTGGTTGTTAAAGAGACTGCAATCGAATATTGTCATACTCTCTGCCAACACCGAAAACCACTTTAACAGCTGTGCACGTGGTGGAGATTCCACAACAATGTACGATGGTTGGCGATGATTTTGTATGAGGTATTACTGCAGCCTAACTCTCGCGAGTAAGTTTGATGTGACTAAAACATGAGCTGTACCTGGGCCAAGTGAGGTCATATCTTCGCTCGAATATGCTTCTTCGATACCATTCTATTACTTTGTGATTTGATTGGGTGTACCTTTGATTTTGGGAGTGTATCTCGAAGTGGGAAGTAGTAGTTGTTATGCCTTCCCACCAGCCCGGTTCTGCAAAATGGTATAATCCTACCCTGAGCATTGTCTCGCGTGCCTTGTCACATGCCTTTTTACGCGTTCTATGAGTTTGGTTTATGTCGTACCTATAGAGTGCTCTTTGATAGCCCACTGGTTTGGTGGAGTTTATAGTATTGTGTAGACTATGGAATTTATATAAAAATGCATTAAGGGGGATATGGATAATGCCTTAATGCTATTTTAATATTTTACTTTACTATAGACATTATCTATGTAATGCATTGTACTATGTATGTAGATAGTTTAACGGATCCTTAAAGGATGGGAATTCCAAACATCCTCTAAGTTATATTGCATTTCACCAGGACATTTCACTTGAGTTGATTTACTTGTATAAGAATGTTAATCTTGACTGGAGTGTTTTGTATTTTGCTTTGTGCTCGGGTTAGACTGAGTGTCATAGCATTTGAGACTCACCTTTGGAGTTTGGAGCTTTGCTTGAAGATCTATCTTTTATCTATTCAGCTTTGCAGTTATTTCTATTATTTCCAATTTTATGTTCAAATTTGTCAATTGCTGTTGTATGTGAGACTTCTATGTATTCGGGATTTCTATTGCATTTTGTTTCAAACTCTGATGTTCTATTGTAGCTTCATGAACTACTATTTATCTATTCCGCTGCTTATTTTTGTAATACGTTGTGTCTATGATTCTGTGATTGATTTATTTACTGTATATGCTAAGTTTTGGGAAATATAAATTAACAGTCTATTGTTTTAAGCAATTCAAGTCTAACATGAGTGAACGATTGTCGATTTGAATGATTTGAAATAGGGGGTCATTACAGTTGGTATCAAAGCTCTGGTTTAGGCAATACTTAGCATATGAAGTAAAAAATCATTAGAGTTAGGGTAGTAATACCCTAGAATGAGTGGAATTGATTACAGAATCATATTCGTTCGAGCTTGAAATTCTTCGTTAGGATCCTTTTGGATTAGGATTCCTTTTCGAATTTTGGAACTTTCCCTTTGTTATGAAATCCATTTTTGTCTTTTTCTATTCATGTTCTTCTTGACACTAGAGCATCCCAAAGTTCTATATTTGTGGATCTCTGTTATAAATTTGAGCACATCTTGCAACCTCAATTGGAAACTTTATCCTTATGTGTGACTAATCCCATCAGTGGCCCCGCCAACCTTACTATGATTTGTAAAGAGGTGAAACTCCTTTACAATAGTTGTCGATTCACCGGAGATTTCTACGTCCTCGGTTTTGATGTTGTTATCTCTTGCAAAGCCCGAACCATTTCTCTAGTAGACGACCAGGGTAATTCTCTTGTGATCGTATGTCAAAGGCCTCAGGATTATGTAGGTAGTTTCATCTTTTTGTTTGATTCTTAGCCTAGTGATCTTGACTCAACCCCGATAGTAAGGGATTATCCTGATGTTTTGATAAAGTCGTTTCTCTTCCTCCGGAGTGGGAAATTAAATTCCACACCAATGAATTTTTAAATGGAAATGGTTTCCAAAGAATTTTAAAAAGAAGTAAGTCAGTACACTCCTCTTTTGTCGCTGAAAATTAATTTCGATGACGACTGCAGCATCATTGGCATTCATTTTCGAGTTTCAAAGGAGGGAGACTACTTAGTAGCTTTGCTACACTTTTGTTTTGGAAATTGGATTTTATTTAAATTTTGGGGGTATAATTTGATGTGTAAAATATATATATGTATATATTTATTTCAAAATAGTTTGAAGTGAAATTGGAAAATTGATTCTTAAGTCTTATGTTAAGTGATGATTTTCAATTATTGAAATGAAGAAAATTTCTGAATAATTGAAATGTTTAAAATTATGAAATGGAATTGAAACAACTTGTAACAGTTGAATTAGGATAAAATTTATTTGTAAAATACTCAATTGCATTCTAAAAACATATATAACTTACCTGAAATATTCAAAAAGTTAAAATGTTAATGTGAATGTGTAATTGAAAGTTATACAAGAGAAAAGTTAAGTAGTAATAATGTTCAAACTAAATTTCTGCTTAATAGAAATGTTGTAAATATAAGGTAAATTTGTAATGGAATAGTATACAATATAAATATATGTAATAAAATGCCCAAAAATGAAATTTTGTTAAGGAAATTTATGAATAAAAATTGAGTGGTTATAATAAATGTTTAAACACTTAATCTATGTTGAAAGATAGGTTAAGTGAAATAAATTGAATAATAAAAAGAAAATGCTATTTAAACAATTGAATATGAATTTAAGAAAATAAATAGGTAATAAATAAATTTATATTTTTGCATACTGTTTGTGATACAATGGTAAATTGCAAAGAATAGTTGAAATTGAATTATACGTGGAAGTAACTTAAGTGAGGTTGAATGGATTAATAAATGAGTTAAATAAAATAAATTTTATTTTGAAAGAAAATTTTGTAACAAATGTGAATAAACTGAATCAAATCAACTGAATGAAAATACATTGAGTTGAAATCAACAAATTGTGAATACAATGGATATTTATTGATTGAATAAAAATGATTTGAAACTAAATTAGTTGAATATAAACCAATTTAAGCTACTGAATTGAATATAAAACCATTAAATGATCAACGAGATAAATAACAATCAGTGAATGTTAATCAATTAAGAAGTAAATAAGGTGAATTGGATAGGAATGTAAATTAATTGAAAGTGGGTTAATTAGAATGATAATAAAATAAAATAAATGAAATGTATATGGTTTTGAATTTATTGTTGCATCCGGTACTATGTATTTGAATCTATCTTTCCTTTTGATTGCTTTTATTCTTCTATCTCGTTCCTTTTAGGGGACGAAAAGTTTTGAATGGGGAAGAGTGTAACGACCCGTAAATTTTGATAATTTTAAATAACGTAACTAACTAAATTTTTCATGAAATTAAATAAATAAAATTTTGCAATGAAAATTTGATATTTGGTATGCGTCTATTTAAACATAACAAATGCCAAATTTTTATTGAAAAATATGAAATTAGTTATGTTGTGAAAATTTTAAATTTTAAATTTTAGTTAATTTGATGAAAATTAAATATTTTCGAAATATGAATATTTCTATATGTTAAAAATGTAAATCATTTTCTAAGTGAGATGTTATAATTCGTTTTGTCAAATTTGGACTGCTATAGCCCCATTTATCTTATTTTCGGAGTTTTAGCAGCATTTTTGGCAGCGAATATCGAGTTTTGAGAAGATGCTCATATCCCTGATATCTATGTATCATTCTGTTTGTCTCGTCATGTTGATCTCCATAGTATATTCATTTCTGTATTTCGACGTCCGGTACGCGGAAAAAACTGCGAAATGGTTAGCCATATCGGTACCCGATTTTGAGCCTTTTGGTGTTCTGTGTTCTTTCAATTGTCCAGCCATAAGATAGCGAATGGTCACTATCCTTTATTACCTCTTTTCAACGTGTTGGCTTGTCCATTCCCATTGGTTAATATATTATTTTGGTTCATTATATTTTCATTCTCTCTCGCCTCTTTCCTTCATCTTCATTTCTGATCTCCTAAAAAAAAATTGTATATGAAGCTTTCCACATAATTGTTTCTGAAGCCTGCTACCTTCATGACTATGCTCGTACCATCACCGAAACAAAGCTCTTCTTTCCTTTTTTTATTTTGATTGGTGTTTTAAAAAAAATTATTAGTAATATTAGTAGTTATATTATCTGGAACCTTGCGCCCTATTGTTCGCCGATCAACCCAGCCTGCGACCACCTTAACCCGCCTACCACGTCAGCCTTCATACCGCCTTCCACTTGAACCATGCACAACCCTTCTTCCACAGCTTTTCGCAAGCATGAACGCCCAATCATCATCCAAGCTCCTCTGACCTTCAACCACCCCTTCACACAAGCCATCCACCGCCTATCCACTCTCCATAGCCTTGCTCCGCCCCATGACAGTTGCCCACTGCTCTAAACCCACCATGCTCATCTCCTCATGCTTCTTCCCATGCCGAGCCACCGTGCACCATCCCAACGAAATTTCCCCGCCCTTCAACCAGATCACTAACCTTCACCTCACTAGACCAATATCCTACACGACCTCACCCTCCACTAACCCACTGCCCTTTCCATTCTCGGCATATCTCACCAGTTCGACTACCGAAAGCCAGCACCCTCCAGCCCTGCTTCCACCAACCGCCACCCTTCCAGACCCGACCTCCCCTCTCCCTTCGACCATTTCAACACCCAATGGCAGCCTCCGCTGCTAATCCCTCACCTGACACCCCTCCAAACCGAGCTTTAGAACCTTCCCAGCGAGCAGCCCGACCATATTACCTCTTCCTCCACCGTAGCTCTTCCATCGCGAGCCAAACACCTTCATCCATCCTCAACCGCCTACGTTTTCCCCTTCGGCCACCACTCAACCGAGCTATCACCCATGTCGCCCTGCACTCAACACCTCCATCCCCTGGTAGGCATTGCCGATCACCTCGCCCAAACAAGCTTTCCACTTTTCTATGTTATAAAAAGAAAAAAAGAGTTTGTAGCTTGAACTCTCTGCTAGCTCATGAGTTGGTCAAGAATTTTAAAAAGAAGGGAGCTGGAAAAATTTGTTTAAAGGTGGATCTTCAGAAAGCTTATGATAAAATAAATAGAAGATTCAACATTCATATGCTTAGAAGTATGTGATTTCCTGAAAAACTTTTGATTCTTATCGAAGAATGCATATGCTCTCCCACCTACACAGTTCTAATCAATGGAGTTCCAAAAGTGTTTATTAAAGTGGAAATTAGCCACAAGGGTCTCTTTAGCAAGTGCAATTAGTTTTTAGGACACACAACTGAAATAATTGCTTTTAAGGACAAAATGAAAAATAATTAATTTCTAAGGCCTAAAAACCTATGAAATTATGTCCTTGAAAGTAATTGGACTGATGACTTTGTCCTTAAAGGTAATTATTATACTGCCATTGGCCTTGAAATTAATTTTTATGGATGTGTCTAGAAACTAATTGGACTGCAAAGTTTGTTCTTCTAGTGAAATGCCCCTTTATTAAAAGTAATAGGGGGCTGAGACAAGGAGACCCCTCTCCCCATACCTATTTGTTGTGGCTATGGAAGTTTTTTCCCTACAAATGGAAATTTATACTCACGCTGACATCATACAGCCAGTTTATAAATTCCAGCCTCAAATAACACATCTTCTATATGCTGTTCATCTTATCATATGTTATAAGGCTACTAATATAGAAATTATAGGTATAAAAGAAATCTTTCAAAAACTTGAGAGCCTAGTTGGTTTGAAAGTAATTGAACAAAAGACAAAGTGTTATTTCAACGAGTACTGCAAAAAAAAAGAATATTCTGCTCACTCCTTAATTATGAAGAGAGTTATCTGCCTATCAAATACCTTGGTGTGCCACTATCTACTAATGTTATTACTGATAGAGAGTGTGGAGTTCTAATAACAAAAATAAGAAATAAACTACAAAGCTGGAGCTCAAAATTGTTATCTTTTGCTGGTAGGATAGATTTAGGTTACAGACATTTCAAATTCCTAGTGCTTCCATTGACAAAATTGAAAGTGTCTGTGCTAATTTCGTTTGGAGAGGGGGGAATCCATAAAGTATCATATCAAACATTATGCAAACCAAAAATTAAAGGAGGAGTGGGTCTCAAAAATCTCAAGGACCTTAAAAAAGCATATGCAACAAAATTGGAATGGAAATTCTAAATGGTAAAGGTCTTTGGGCTGCTTGGATGAGAAACAGATATCTCAAAGAAAAATTTTTGATTCAAAAAGAGGATCCAAATGCATCAGGCACATGGAAAACAATCCTCAAAGCTAGAAGTGATCTTAAAAACTTATTTAACATAAGTATTGCAAATGGAGAGTGCACGAGTTTCTATTTCGACCCCTGGCTGAATAATGAATGTGTCATAAACAAACTTGGATAGGACAGTTTCAATGCATATGGAGGAAGAGATTTTATGTTAGGGAAAATTATACAAGAAAACACATAGATTTTTCCCCCTGACTCTCCAGCAATCAAATAGCAAATAATAAGCATTCCACTAAGTGATAATTTATCAGACACCTGGATATGGAAACCAAACAACAAAGACTTCAGCTTAAAGACTACTTGAGAACAACTTAGGGAAAGAAGTATTGAAATTGTATGGGCTCAAATTGTTTGGAATAGAGAAAGTAACCCCAAAATGTCACAAATAACTTACAAGGCTCTACTATACAGACTTCCAACCATGGATAGACTTAAAAAATAGGGGATAATGCAAGGCTCGGATAGTGTATTCTGTAAACAAGAGGAAGAAAACCATAAACACCTTTTCTTTCACTGTACATTTACTAGAAAATTTTGGAATAAACAAAAGACAGTTCTGAATTGCTACTTACAAGACTATTACTTAAGCGACATTGTGATTGACCTGACAAGAAGCTGGAAAACCAAAAGCCTGATGGGAAAGTTGCTTCCATTTTGATGACTACTTCTGTATGGCATGTGTGGAGAGAAAGAAGTAGACGTATATTCCAAAACAAACACAAAAATGAGCATGAAATTAGCAAAATGATAAGACGAGATGTACAAATTATTGTGAAAAGAGTAGGAAAACTCACAGATCTATCAGTTGCTGAACAAGAGGCATTGAAGAAGATGGGAATAAAAGCACATAATAACGAGATTCAGCTAGAGCAGCCATGGAATTCTCCATGAAAATTTTGAAGGAAGAGGAAGCGGTTCTTTTATTATTAAATTTTTTCTGGAATGAATGTATTCGAACTAATATTAGTTGTATTGGGTTGGGCCGACCTTGTTTGGGATTAGTAATAAAGCTTTTACCCATTTTCAAATATATATATATATAATATTATGATATTTTGATTTAATATGTGTTTAAATTGAATATTGATTTTAAAAGAAGAATATAATATAAAGATTTTTATATGGTAAATTTTAGATTTGAATATATATATATATATATAGTTTTCATCGCTTATCGAATTCCAACCTTGCTTTGCTTTGTTTTGGGTTTGTTGTCCGAAGAATCTCAACAGCGGTTGTCGTGTTCTCCGCTTTTTCATGTGCTCTATTCTTGTTTTCTCTAACCTCGAAAGGTAAGCAATCACTCACGATTAATATTCTTATATTAGTAAATTATTTCTCATGAAATGATAATTGAAATATGTTGTTAAACTTTAATTTGTTAATAATTAAATCGTTTAAATATGATATGATATTAATTGCATTTGTTCCCCTATTATAATTGACATTATTGACACTAACAACCTGTTACTATGTATATATCATATTTAATTTGACATTTCTGATCATAATTTCCATTGATATGCTATGTTATTTTATGCTACTATTTTATTGTTCTGACTCTGCAAGTTCCTTGTTAGTTAGGAAATTCTCAATGGGTTGAAATGATACATACCCGAACGATTTTATAGATTAAGGAAAATCGATATGGGTTAAAATAATAAGCCCAAGCGAATTTTATTAATTTTGAAATTTTGAGATTGCGGGTTGAAATGATATATGCCTATAAATATTAAATTATTGCGGATTGAAATGATAAATATTCGTATCACTTGACCATAGGATACAAAATTATATACGGAAATCGTTGGTCTATTTTTGAAAAAAATGATTTCCATAGTTTTGGAAGGAAATATGTGGGATTTAAAATAGAATTTTATTTTTAAAAATATAATATAAAGATTATATTTAAATATGTGTAAAATTTAAACTTTTAATTATATATTTGGAAATTTTAAATTTATAATTTAGTTTTAAAAATATAAATTTTATGATTTTACTTATAATTTTATTATTTTTAAATACATAAATAAGATTTAATATAAAATATATTTAATAATAAGTTTTAATTTAATAAAATTTAATCTAGTTAGTATATATAACATGTTTAGGTATTATTTAAAATTATATTAATATTTTGAAAATAGATTGTGTAATAACTTTAATAAAATTAAGGTTGGAAAGATATATCGAGTTGATTTGTAAATTAATTGATTTAGGAATTGAATTTAACAAGTATTGATTTGAAACTTATTAATTTTGAAATTTTAAAAGATATGATTTTATAACTTAATAACTTGATTTTGATAAAAGTGATTTAAATGAATGTTTTCAAATTTAAATAAATTTGAATGTCTAATTTTGATTTAATTTTGCATAGATTTTTTAAATGATTGTAAAAGTGATTAGGTGAATATTTTAGAATTAAATATAATTGAAGTTAGATATTTAATTGTTGATTTTATTTAAATTTGTAATTTGGGATTTTATTTAATTTTTATTAAAATGATCAAGTGAATAATTCAAATTTAAATAAAATTAAAGTTGAATTTTGAAATATAAATGGAATATATCAAATTGTGTTATTGTGAATGTTTGAATATTTAAACTTTGAAACCTATTGAATTAGAAGTGGTTTAAATTTGTAGTACAAACCTGGATTTGAAATCGATATAGATTTAAAAATGGTTTAATGAGAATTTAAATTGATTTGTGAAATTGGAAGAAACAATTCTAATTGAAACTATTCTCGATATACACTCTTTTAATATATATACTATTTCAATCTATAACCTATTTTAAATATGAACTATTTTAAATTTATAACTATTTCAATATGTAAACAATTTCAATATTTAAACTGTTTAAGTTGGAATCGTTATGATTTAGATTTAATGGTTTAAAATGCAACTATTTTGATATGATGGTTTAAATTATTTTATGGTTATGATTTTAGAAATGAATATGATCTTTAAAGTGAATATGATTTCGGAATTGATATGATTTTTGAATGAATATAATATTTTGATATGAGTATAAGTTATTTGAAATGAAATGACCACGGTGTGAAGTAAGCGTTTGGTTGCTAAAGAGACCGAAATCAGATATTCTCGTATTCTCTACCAATACGAAAACCACTTTAATAACCATGCACGTGGTGGAGATTCCAGAACAAAGTAGGATGGTAAGCGACGATTCTGTATGAGGTATTAGCATAGCACTGACTCCCTTGAGTCAGCTTGATGTGACTAAAACAGGAGCTATAGCTGGGCTAAGTGAGGTAGCACCTCCGATCGAGCATGCTTCTTCGATACCATTCTATTACGTTGTGATTTGATTGGGTGCATCTTTGATTTTGGGAGTGTATCTCGAGGTGGACGGTAGTAGTGTAGGATCTAGATTAACCCTAGAGGGGGGTGAATAGGGTTATAGCAAATTTTCTCGCTTTAAACATAGAAACAAACTGCAGAAATAAATATACTGAAAAGTAAATCACACACAAAATTTACCCAGCTTCGGCAACCTCTGCCTACTGCTGCATTCCCAGATTTCTATTAGAATTAAATAGTCTCCCACTTACAAACACTCTAACAGATTCGCAAACCCTGCTCTCACTTACAAACACTCTAATAGACTCGCAACCCCTGCTCCCACCTATAGAGTTTTGCAAACTCGCAAACCCTTGCTCCCGCCTATAGAGTTTTGCAAACTCGCACACCCTGCTCACTGAACTAATTCTAACTAGACAATTTGACACTACCTACAACCTAGGTGGTGACTCACCAAGACTTGATTCGAAAAGAAAATAAAACTAAAAACAAACAAACACTATTAAAAATAAAGAATAAATCCAAAAAAAAAAACAATTCCCCTTTAACAAGGCCGACCCTTTTATTATTCTCTAGCCCGTTCCTTTTTCATTTGCTATTGAAAAATTGCGGCCAATCCTCTTTCAGAAATTAGGGTTTTCTGACTTGTTCACGGCTCTCTGATGATCGATTCTGATTTGCGTTGCTCTTGCTCGTTGCTTCGCTTATGATTGATTCACTGGTTGCGTTTCTCCTCTGTTGATCGAGTTCGTTGTTGCTTCGGTATGTAATTTCCCTATTTGTGCTTTTATGATTTCTTGTATTCGAACTCGATGCTGATGATGAATTTTGGGTTTGATATTTATATGAATTCGAGTCACTTGAATTTGCTCGTATCCATTTACACTTTCCTAATTTTTTGATTGCCTGATGCGCACGGCTTTCCTGATATTTGCGACTACTTGATGCACACGGTCTTGATTATGAAAAGTTCGATTTGATCGATACGGCAGAAAAAACTTTCCTCTTTTTGGTTTGTGACTTTTTCAAAGATACGTTTTTGATTTATTTTTTTACTTTCCTATTTTCGGCAATTTCCATTTTTATACATGATTTCGTGTATACCACTTCACGACTCTGCATTATTTTCGGTCACCACCATTTCTTTGTGTTCATCCACTGTAGTATTGATATACACGGCAGAAACTAACTATGACTTGTCTGATTGTTCGAACTATTTGCATCGACTTCTTATTCACTGTACTTTTAGCCATATTGAACTATTGCACTAAGTCTCTGGTACTTCATTCTGGTTGGTCTGCATTGGCCTTGAATTTGCATTGTAGTTTGCATTGTTCATCTCGACTTGTTCTTGTATTCACTGTATATCCATACTGTTGGCATTCTTCATGTTGTTCAACATATGATGCTTGTTCTGGTTTGAGCTTTTGTTGTTGCAGTATTCATTTGTCTTTCAGTGCTTGTTTGTTTTCATGTTTGATCACTGAGCACTTGTCATGTTGCATACTCTCTATTGCACTGAGTCTTGTTAACACTTGAACCTTAGTGTTGGTCTATCTAGATCTGGTTACATTATGTTGAACTCGTGATGCATTCTCCACTTGCTGTTTACCCATGTACATGCTTCACTGCATCCTCATTTACCTGTTGTATTTATTGGTCATTCTGTTCACCTGCATGTAGTTGGTTGTTTGTATGTTGGCAACTTGTATTTGTGCTTCCTGTTTCATTAAGCTTGTGCATTGTTTTGTCTCCATGTATTCAATTCAATGCTGAGTTGTTTCTTTGACATTGAGACCTGTAGTTGTATACTTGTGTACATACTTTGTCTCTGATCTTTTGTTGTTCAATTGTCTTCTGTTCACTTGTAGTTGTATTCACTTCATTGTTGTGTTTACACCCCTTTCTGTTGCACTTGTGTTGCATTTGATCTTTCTGGCCATGTACCTGTCCACTGCCCTTTTTTCATATTGCTGGTTTCAATACTTGATGTTGTTGGTCTTCATGTGCCCAGTTGATGTTATCTGGACATTTGCATCAATTCTGGTTTTGCTGTAGTGTTCATTTGAGTTGGGCATCTTGTGATTTTGTTCATCTGATTTTCATTGTGTGTCTTCATTTGGGTTTGTTGTTGATTCGGATTTCACTTGCTCTGCACTGTGTCTTGTTCACCATGTTGCATGCATGTTTTCCTGTCTTTGTGTTCTGGTCATTGCTTGTGACATCCATGTTGCAACTGGTTTGTACTTTGAATGCATCTGTGCATATCACTGTTGCATTACTGGTCTTTGCATCCATTCATGTTGATTTTTGAAAATTCACTTGAGTTGAATCCAGTTTCAAAAACTCGGGTTTGACCTTGTGCTTGTGTCGTGATTTTAAATATATTGCACGTGAGTTGAACCTGGCTTTTCATTTGGGTTTGACCTGTGCTCACCTGTCCCTGTAGCATTATCAAATGTATATCGATGTGCACGGCCTTGTGGCATGTACAGTGATACACTGTGCATGTCACATTGTTCGTGTATGATGAATTCAAATGTGAATGATGACAAACAACCCAAATAACTGAGGCAAATCATATTTTCAAAAATCATATTTCATTTTATATTGCAAAAATATTTCTTTTTCAATTTTACTGCGTTAGTGAATATTTTTGCAGATTGCTCAGATGCTGGATTCTAAGTGGAATGAAGTTGAAGATAAACTACGAGTGTGAGTGATATGTAGTGAGGCATTTATGTAAATTGAATTGTGATGTATTGTAAACAAAATTGTATATGTATAGTGAGAGCTTGAATTTGTACTATTCATAAATGTAATAAATATTTGTTTGAATATAATTTCTGTTTGAATTCAAATTCTGTGTAATTTATTCTTATTTGAATTCAAATGCTGTGTAATTTATTTTATTCAACAAATATTTATTTAATCTATGAAAAATAAAATAGTACATTAACAAATATATTTAAACGAATGTATATATGTTTATTATCATCAAACAAAAATCATATAAGCGCATATTCATACAATCTCCCCCTTTTGATGATAACAAACATATATTTAAGATTTTGGCTGAGTTAAATGTATTTGATCAATGATATACTCTAATTGCTCCCCCTATTTAAATGCTTCCACTCTACACGATGCTCCCCCTACATATATGCATACAAATAGAAATATACAAATAAGCCTAGATGCAAATGGAAAATTATTTGACCTTTACTTGATTTTATTTGACAAAATCTTAACTTTTCTCTCCCCCTTTTGTTATCAGCAAAAGAATAATAGTGTTAGAGAAAATAGAGATAAAGTGATCAATATTAATCCAACATTAAACTCAAATTGAATACAAATTTTAAAAATCAAACAAAAATCATACCTACCCTTGTTAGGCGCATATTCCACTTTTAGAAAGAATGGAAATGATGTTCTAATATAAAATCATACAAATGTATCAACTTGTGGTACATTTACATCAGGAATTTGAATATCTACTAATCATGCATAACCGTTAGGACTTTTAAATGAGATTAGTAGTATTCCAATTTAATTTTTTTTTAAATGAAATCAAGTATCTTCTAACCACGCATGACCGTGAGGACTTTTAAATGGGATTAGAATCAACTTGTCTATTTATTCAATTAATTTTGATATGCGTTCCATACATGCATAACCGTAAGGACTTTTAAATGAGCATGGAATCACATAATCAAAAATCCAAGTAATTCACATATGCATAACCGTGAGGACTTTTAAATGAGAGTGAGTACTTTTCATATTTATTTATTTTTACAAAAAAATGTGAAATGAAAAACAAATGATCCTTGATTATAGTACCACATATCGACAAACTATATTTAAGATTTGATAAACAATGGTCGATAGAAATATGATAGATATAGAAATGGTCATGGAATCTTTACCCAACAAAAAGTTTTATAACTCTTGTTTGAATTCCTAGAGAAATTTTCCAAATATACTCTCTTGAGTAATGTATGTTAAATATCAACACTTATCACCTTTTCAATGACTATTTATCTTTTTGATAATTAGTAAGGAGTCGAATTAGTCAAAATTTGTCATTTAAAATCAAATAAAAATGACTAATCTGAAAATATGGTCAACAATGGTTTTCTCGAAGGGGTTATTTGAGAAAACAAATTCAGCTAATTGAAAATTATTTGTAATGAAAATATGCAGATATTTTCTTTGAAAAACGATGCAGTTACTAAATGTCTCAAAAATCACATTCAACTAGTAATTTTTCTATCACTAGATTACCAGTGTAATCTGCATCTGAAATTCTTTTTCACTCAAAAACATCACTAATTAAATTTGATAGACCAGACCATGAAGAGTGCATCAAAAATTTCAAACTCAAAAATCAACAATTTAAATGACATTCTTTGAATTTGAATTGAAGCCATGTGAATAATCAAAAACTGCGAATATAGAGTTAGCCGAATTATAACCAAATGCATTATCATCCAACAAAACACAATGTTTAATCCAAACAAATATGTATGAAGTAATTCAAAGAATAGTGTTTTTGGCATAAATATAATTGGCCAACTATGTCGAACAAGTCAGAATTTAAAAAAACATCATCTCACATTATTGGCTGATTTAATTCAGAATACGGTGCAGATTATCACATTTAATATATCGATCAAATAAATATACCTTCACCTATTTTACCTTTACGATAATTTTTCGTGGTTGCCCATTGTGATTCTGTCACCTTTGTACTAGGCTAAGGAACTTTGCTTTGTTGCCCGTTGTGTTTCTGGAACAGTCAAAATCCAGCGAACACTGTTGTTGTTCCTTAGCCCGCCACCATACCTACATGGAAAAAGATTTATGTGACCTATTTGTTTTTATATGTCCATGATTGTTAGTGGTTGAAGCATTGTGAATGAACAAACCCTTTGGAACCCAAACTTGTTTAGTCCTTTCATTCTTGTTCCAATAGACATGAAATTTGTTTGTAGAATTCTTAGGAACCCAGACTTGTATAAATTTTGTGTTCTTGTTCCTATGACTATAATTTTCAACACGATGTCCAATTATTTCACATCTATCAAAGACACTCTTACCTTTTGCATTACCATCAACTTGTGTTTTCCCAAAACCTAATCCTTTTCTGTTGTTAGCGAAAATTTGATTTCCCAATAACATGTTGAAAGATTTTTCGCCTCTTGAAAAGTTATTCAGAGATTTCTCAAGATTTTGGACTTTGGTTTTTAGTGTTGTGTTTTCAGTTACAAGTGAGGTGCATCTATTTATAAAATCCTTTTTCCTAGTGTCAATGATTTCCTTAAGACTCAAGTTTTCTTTTTCAAGATTCTCAGAGCTATTCTTAAGTCTTGATAATTCTGAATCTAAAATTTTACATTTTTTACATTCTAGGTTTTGAATATTTTCAAGTTCAGCTTCTAACCTAAAATTTTCACGAGCAAGTTCTCTCCTATCAGATCTTAGTTTTTCAATTTTAGATTCAAGAGTATCAACTACTTTAGTAAGATCAAGACACATAAAAACAAGATCTTTATAAGAATAGTCACCTACCTCACTAGATTCCTCTGAGCTTGCTTCTGAATCTAATTTTGCCACAAGACACAAGTTAGCCTCCTCTGAGCTACTATTCGAAACTTCCTCTCCTTCTTCATCATCCCAAGTCGCTGCAAATGCCTTCTTCTTCTTCTTTCCTTTGTTGTTTTTGAGAAGTGGGCATTGTTGTTTGAAGTGGCCAGGCTTGTAGCAGTTAAAGCACGTCGATTCATTATCGGAATTGTCAGAATCTTTTGACCTATTACCATTTGTTTTCTTCTTGCGTGGCTTGAATCTTGACCATTTTCTAAGATTATTGACAGCCATTGCAAGCTCTTCAATTGGATCTTCTTCTTCTTCATCGCTCTCTTCTTTGCTCTTTAAGGCAATCGTCTTCTTCTTTGGTTCGGAGTTGTTCCATTCCTCCTTTACTTTTAGCTCAAGCTCATATGTCATCAAGTTGACGATCAACTCGTCCATGCTTAGTTTACTCAGATCTTTTGATTCTTGTATTGTCATGACTTTTTCCTCAAAGCTCATCGGTAAGACTCGTAGCACCTTCCTCACAAGCTCTACCTCAATGAATACCTTCCCAAGCGCTCTAGCGTTGTACACCAAAGTTGAAAAGCATCCAAACATGTCCTTTATGCTCTCGCTTTTGTCCATCACAAAGTTTTCGTATTCACTGCTGAATAAGGCTAGACGAGACTCCTTGACTTGAGAAGTTCCTTCATGTGTCACCTCCAAGGTATGCAAAATTTCTTGAGCAGTTTTACAATGAGAAATTCTATTAAATTCAGTCTTATCAAGAGCACAGATCAAAGCATTCATGGCTTTGGCATTTGTAGTTTTTAATTTCTTATCGTTAGCATCCCACCTATCCTTAGGTTTAGGAATCTCAGTATCACCAACAGTTATAGTGGGAGATTTATAGCCAGTTTCAATAATGTCCCAAACATCATAATCAACAGAACTAAGATAAATGCCCATCCTAACTTTCCAATAAGCATAATCATTCCCATTAAACATGGGTGGCCTAACAATAGATTGCCCCTCAAAAAAAGCATTATTTGATGGATTCATGACTCTAGAGTTAAAATACCGTGCTCTGATACCACTTCTAGGATCTAAATTAACCCTAGAGGGGGGGTGAATAGGGTTATAGCAAATTTTCTCGATTTAAACACAGAAACAAACTGCAGAAATAAATATACTGAAAAGTAAATCGCACACAAAATTTAACCAGCTTCGGCAACCCCTGCCTACTGCTGCATTCCCAGATTTCTATTAGAATTAAACGGTCTCCCGCTTACAAACACTCTAACAGACTCGCAAACCCTGCTCCCGCTTACAAACACTCTAATAGACTCGCAACCCCTGCTCCCGCCTATAGAGTTTTGCAAACTCGCAAACCCTTGCTCCCGCCTATAGAGTTTTGCAAACTCGCACACCCTGCTCACTGAACTAATTCTAACTAGACAATCTGACACTACCTACAACCTAGGTGGTGATTTACCAAGACTTGATTCGAAAAGAAAATAAAACTAAAAACAAATAAACACTCTTAAAAATAAAGAATAAATCCAAAAAAAAAAACAATTCCCCTTTAACAAGGCCGGCCCTTTTATTATTCTCTAGCCCATTCCTTTTTCTTTTGCTACTGAAAAATTGTGGCCAATCCTCTTTCAGAAATTAGGGTTTTCTGACTTGTTCGCGGCTCTCTGATGATCGATTCTGATTTGCGTTACTCTTGCTCGCTGCTTCGCTTATGATTGATTCTCTGGTTGCGTTGCTCCTCTGTTGATCGAGTTCGTTGTTGCTTCGGTATGTATTTCCCTATTTGTGCTTTTATGATTTCTCGTATTCGAACTCGATGCTGATGATGAATTTTGGGTTTGATGTTTATATGAATTCGAGTCACTTGAATTTGCTCGTAATCATTTACACTTTCCTAATTTTTTGATTGCCTGATGCGCACGGCTTTCCTGATATTTGCGACTACTTGATTGTAACGACCCAGAATTTTTAGAAATTAAAATTTGAATATTTAATTAATTTTAAATATTAAAAAGTGAATTTATAAGTCAAATAAATTTTTATTTGAATTATTGAATTTAATTGGATTATTAAATCGATAATTTAATACGTTAAATTATGGAAATAATTAAAAATTGGGTTGAATATGATTGAAATGATTTGTAAAATTTTATTTTATCATATTGAAGTTAGAAAGATATTTTAGAACTTTTTAAATCGAATTAAAAGTTAATTTGTGAAAATTGAATATAATATTTAATAATCGACTGTAAAATAGTCAATTTTTGAACAGTTTCAGAATTGAACGAAACCAGTTCCATTGGATCCGTAATAGTTAGTTATTACCGGATTTCAAATTTCGTGTCAATCGGAGTTATCGTTTGATCGTGGCAGCTCGAAACGCATCGAATTATTTTTAATTTAAATTTGGCGAGTCAAAATAGCCATTTTTCAAAATGTCTCGGATTTCGACGAAACCAGTTTCATCGGATCTGTAATGTGATATTATTGTAAGGTTTCAAATTTCAAGTCAATTGGATTTACCGTTTGTCCGGTACAAATTAAAACGCCTAGAAATCGACTTAAATCGGTTTAATTTAAATTGAGCGTTTATAGCCATAACTCGCACAGATGTCCGAATTAGCTTCCGAAACCTGTTTCATTGTGTCTGGAACGCGGGGTAAACCCTAGAAACGCTGGTTACGGCGCGTAAATCGGAGTTCGGAATTTCCGGATGAATAGTGTCGATCGATTTTCCTATAAATTCACCCCCTACCCTTCATAAATTAAAAAAATAATAATAAATATCTCTAAACCTAACCCTAGCCACCTCTAACATAACCAATGGCCAGAAATTAGTTACATTCATCCCTCAATCTCTCTCAATCTACAAAGATTTAGCCAAAGTGTTCAACACGAAGGTTGGAGAGCACGACGAGAGCTTTCGATCCATACGGTTGAGATCGTGTTTGGAGTCGCGTGGAGGGAGCAATTGGGGCCAAACCTGCAGATTTTCGCACGCAATTCAAGGCCATATAGGGGGCCGAGCTTCAAGCATGGGTGGTGGAGGTAGCTCTCGCGAAGAGCTTCGATTTGCAAGTGGTTTGATGTGATTTCGTCGAGTGATCGCGATGGAAATTGAAACCCTAGTTGAGCAAAATGGGTTTGTGCGGCTACTGTAAGTAACGTGCTCGGCCTGTAGAAGATGAAGAAGGAGGGGAGTTGCGTTCAAGGGTCCTGATGGCTTTGCAGTGGATCCAACGGCCCAGATTTGTGTGGGTTTAAAATATTTAAGTTATTGTTGAAATTAGTTTGTTTAAATACGTGTAAACTTCAAAAATTCATAACTTTTTCATACGAGGTCGAAAACGCGCGAAATCAGATGCGTTGGAATCGTATGGACGAGCACTACGCGATGGAGTTGGTTTGGAGTCGTTTGGAGTTAGTGAGAATTTTGAGTAAAATTAAACGCACGTTTAATTTTATTCGAAATAAATCGCTAAAACGGAATTTAAAATCAAGGTGAGAATTTCTCACTCAATCGAATCAGTTTCGATTTTATTTTAAATAGTTAGATTTAAAATATTTGAATGCATGTTTGAATGTTGATTGATATCTATTGATTGTTAAAATAGACATTATACGCCGTTAGTAAGCGGATGTTATTTATTAAAAACATATACCGCGAATATTTCATAAACAGTGAAATTGGTATTATATATGATAGCAATATATATATATTGGCATATGTATATATTGGAGTTATTGATTTCCCGCATTTTTTTGTTTAGCGGATGAGACCCTATTGCGCCGTTATTAAGCGGATAATATTTAATAAGAACATATACCGCGATAATTTCGTACTGGAGCGAAATTGGTATTGTGCTAATGTTTGTGGATGCAGGAAAACAGGTTGGAGGGATCCAACTGCATTCCTCAACAGTTTTTATTTGATTTCAGATATTTCGATATTTGATGGATTATCATATCGATATATGATGGATCGTTGTAGTCGTGATTGACTATTTGATGTGTAGCATCATTGGACCCAAATTTTGGGATTTTAAAATGATTTTAAAAGTGATTTTGAAAATATACTATATTTTTGGAATTGAACCATTTTAAATAAATAAGGATATAATTTTTTTTTAATGTTATAAAAATTATGATTTTTGAGAAATATAGTTAAAGATTGATTTTTGATAAATATGAAGTAATGATTTTATAAAATAGTTTGAATTGGGAAATTTGAATTTATTGTGAAAAGTTTAAATATAGGATTTATAAAATTTAATTATTTTATAAATCAAGAGAATGGTGAAATTATAAAGTAATTTAAAGACGTTTTAAAATAATAATATAAATTGATTTATATTAAGAGATTTATAAATGGGTATTTATAAATTGAAATATTGACTTATAAAACAAGTTTTTATAAGTGTTTGAATGAAGTGAAAATGAATTTCATAACTGAATGAAATTTATAGAATTATAAACAGTGAAGTTATAAATGGAATTTTATAAACAGTAAGTTTATAAAATTTGTAAAGTTATTAAAAGAATAGACTTGGGTAAATAATTGAATCTTATAAGTTATAAGATTTATAATTATGAAATTCTAAGGAACGATTTTGTAAAATAATCGTTTTATAAGCATTTGACTTATAATATGAACTTTTAGTATATCATTGAGATATGAAATTGAATAGGTTAATAAATGGAATTTATAAACGTTGTTTTATAAATTTGCAAAACGACTTATTTTGATAAGTTAATTGTCATAACTTATTTAATGGAGTTATATTCACATTTTTGAATAGTGAATAATCCTTTAAAAATAAATTGAATAGAAAGGATGAAAATTGTTAACGTAGTATATTCACGTTTTTGAATAGTGAATAATATGTTAAAGAAAATGTTTAGATGTGATGTTTTAAATAGAATTAAAACGATCTAACGATGTTTTAAATATGTTGAGATTCGAAACCATAGATTTCAACATTCATTGTTGAAATAGACATTTTCGAGAAATAAAAGGGAATGGTGGACTATAACACTGTTGTTATAGTAAATGATTTCCGAAAGGAAATGGTTTGAATAGTATTGGGATTTATATATCTATTTTAATTTCGAATCCCTATACTAGTGATTTTGGGTTTTCGTAACGATATTTTACGTAACATTCGTTTTGGCCCAAGTAAATATGTTTAAGAGAATGATTTCCTTAAAGAATGAAATATATACTTAATTCGATTTAAGTATATTGAATATTTTCTAAGTGTTGAAATGGAATAAAATTTGTGAATTACTTATTGAATAAGTATGGAAATATTTTCCAATATGAAGTGAATAATTAGAATTTATCCTTTTAAAGATAAATTGAAAATGGATAATTGAAATCGTATATGCACGGATATTTTGGAATATAAATTCATTATGGAATTTATATGTGAAAGTGGAATTTGTTTAAAAATAAATATTGATTTATTTTTGAAGTGTTGAAACTATATATCTATTAAAGATATTTTAGAAAATAAATAATTTGGAAAATTATTTGGAATCTGGTGATGTGTGCATATCAATTGATAGTTCAATAGCCGACTATCAATATTTCCCTTTGAATGGGTATATGATGTGATTTGATTGAATTTGAATGCCACACTTATTTTTGAATAAGCGCTCACTATTCGGGTTAACCGGGAAAGGACCATGGGGTCGTATAACCCATTCCGAATATGTGATACGTCGTTATGAATTGCATTTGAAGATCGGTGTTGAAGACCGGATATTTGCAAAAGCGATAGGATGACCTGTCGATTGTCTCTGCACTGAGTTGCAACGGTATAGAGACTCCCTAAGTGATGGGGAATCCGATCAGGATTGTGGATATCCGGATTGCAAGGACTTCTTTGTAAGTGCCTTCGGTTTTGTTCGAGCCCGGAACAGACTTGTATGGATTGTATGTCTGACATTACAAGTTGAGATATAAAGCCGATTTCTTTCAAATATATTTCTGTTGGTGGCGGAGAATTTATTCTTTTAGCTTAACACCCTTCTCTGAGACATACGAGCTCAGAGGTTATGTAGTTGAAGGTTATCAGCAATATATTCCCAATTTGGTAATGTGACATGCTGAGTGTTGCTGTGAAATGATCATTGTGTTGATTATTTGTGATAGGATCATTTGTGTGATCGTCTATCTTAGTGATCATTTCTATGATCATTTGTTGACCCAAAGCATGGCTTTTGTATAAAGTATGTTTTTGTGGACGTGACTTCGTCGAGCCTCACATCCCGGAATGGTCAAAACAGGAAAGATGCGGCAAGGTTATGAGGGGTAGCTCCCTTTAGGGTATGTGCATTTCCTTCTGGAAAGGGTGGTATCATGGTATGGAGCCCAGATACTTACTCATGTTGATACACTATATTTATTACTGTGTGGTGTTGTTGGTGACGAGCGCTCGGTTAAAGGTCCAATGGGACCGGGGGATGCCATATTCGTGTAGTAGTTACCTAGTGATAAAGGTAACCCGGCCTTGTGTTGGCAGAGAGCTGGTTAAGTTCTCGGGGACGTCCAGCCAGAGGCGTTCTCATGTGGCAATGGGAAGTTCCTTGGCCTGACCATTTGTTGGAAATCCAAAGAAACAATACGAGACTTGTACGGTATTAGTTGTATAACCTGCTATGGAATGTGGCGGTAACCTGCTATTGAACATAGTAGCTATAGTAGGCATAAGTGCGGAATGTCTATGCTGGCTAAGATTTATATCTTTATTTTCGAAATGATTTTCCTCTACACTATGCACTAATAATAATATCAAATGTTATTTTAAATGCGTATCAAGCATCTTTGACTATCATAAGGAGAAATCTCCTCCGATTCTGCGTTTGCATGTGTGTGTGTGCGGGAGGCCTTATGGTAGTCTCATTTTAAAAGCATTGCGAATTGAATTTAAAATATTCTTCTATTTTGATTTTAAAGTAAATAAACTGTTTTGAGTTCTCACACCAGTCACATGACTGACTTGGAGTTTATTGTTTTCCTTCCTAAACTCTGGGTGCCCACCAATTTCCACACGGGCAGTCAAGAGTTAAGGTTTATCAGGATATTCTAGAGTTGCTGGAGGCAAGCTGGATGGCATGGCGTATTACTAGTTTATATAGTATTTCTTTTTTCCGCCGCACGGTTTGATGTTTGTCGTTGTTGTACACTCTGATGATATGATGTAATGAAATGTGATGTAATGTAATAACTGATATAGTTCTTTGTTTAAAGATTATTCATTTATTATTATATGTTGTTCCGCTGCGAATTGTGAGATTCTGTTGTTGTTCTGTTGTTTTCTGTTCCATCCTATTTCGTTCTATTTTCTTCTACCTCTTTCTTTTCTTAAATTCTTTTTAAAACCCATAACATTTTGTTTTTTCGGCAACGAAAAATCGCAAGCGTTACATTGATGCACACGGTCTTGATTATGAAACGATCGATTTGATCGATACGGCAGAAAAAACTTTCCTCTTTTTGGTTTGTGACTTTTTCAAAGATACGTTTTATTTTTACTTTCCTATTTTTGGCAATTTCCATTTTTATACATGATTTCGTGTATACCACTTCACGACTCTGCATTATTTTCGGTCACCACCATTTCTTTGTGTTCATCCACTATAGTATTGATATACACGGCAGAAACTAACTATGACTTGTCTGATTGTTCGAACTATTTGCATCGACTTCTTATTCACTGTACTTTTAGCCATATTGAACTGTTGCACTAAGTCTCTGGTACTTCATTCTGGTTGGTCTGCATTGGCCTTGAATTTGCATTGTAGTTTGCATTGTAGTTTGCATTGTTCATCTCGACTTGTTCTTGTATTCACTGTATATCCATAATGTTGGCATTCTTCATGTTGTTCAACATATGATGCTTGTTCTGGTTTGAGCTTTTGTTGTTGCAGTATTCATTTGTCTTTCAGTGCTTGTTTGTTTTCATGTTTGATCACTGAGCACTTGTCATGTTGCATACTCTCTGCTGCACTGAGTCTTGTTAACACTTGAACCTTAGTGTTGCTCTATCTAGATCTGGTTACATTATGTTGGACTCGTGATGCATTCTCCACTTGCTGTTTACCCATGTACATGCTTCACTACATCCTCATTTACCTGTTGTATTTATTGGTCATTCTGTTCACCTGCATGTAGTTTGTTGTTTTTATGTTGGCAACTTGTATTTGTGCTTCCTGTTTCATTAAGCTTGTGCATTGTTTTATCTCCATGTATTCAATTCAATGCTGAGTTGTTTCTTTGACATTGAGACCTGTAGTTGTATACTTGCGTACATACTTTGTCTCTGATCTTTTGTTGTTCAATTGTCTTTTGTTCACCTGTAGTTGTATTCACTTCATTGTTGTGTTTACACCCCTTTCTGTTGCACTTGTGTTGCATTTGATCTTTCTGGCCATGTACTTGTCCACTGCCCTTTTTTTATATTGCTGGTTTCAATACTTGATGTTGTTGGTCTTCATGTCCCAGTTGATGTTATCTGGACATTTGCATCAATTCTGGTTTTGCTGTAGTGTTCATTTGAGTTGGGCATCTTGTGATTTTGTTCATCTGATTTTCATTGTGTATCTTCATTTGGGTTTGTTGTTGATTCGGATTTCACTTGCTCTGCACCGTGTCTTGTTCACTATGTTGCATGCATGTTTTCCTGTCATTGTGTTCTGGTCATTGCTTGTGACATCCATGTTGCAACTGGTTTGTACTTTGAATGCATCTGTGCATATCACTGTTGCATTACTGGTCTTTGCATCCATTCATGTTGATTTTTGAAAATTCACTTGAGTTGAATCCAGTTTCAAAAACTCGGGTTTGACCTTGTGCTTGTGTCGTGATTTTAAATATATTGCACGTGAGTTGAACCCGGCTTTTCATTTGGGTTTGTCCTGTGCTCACCTGTCCCTGTAGCATTATCATGTGTATATCGATGTGCATGGCCTTGTGGCATGTACAGTGATACACTGTGCATGTCACATTGTTCGTGTATGATGAATTCAAATGTGAAGGATGACGAACAACCCAAATAACTGAGGCAAATCATATTTTCAAAAATCATATTTCATTTTATATTGAAAAAATATTTCTTTTTCAATTTTACTGCGTTAGTGAATATTTTTACAGATTGCTCAGATGCTGGATTCTAACTGGAATGAAGTTGAAGATAAACTACGAGTGTGAGTGATATGTAGTGAGGCATTTATGTAAATTGAATTGTGATGTATTGTAAATAGAATTGTATATGTATAGTGAGAGCTTGAATTTGTACTATTCATAAATGTAATAAATATTTGTTTGAATAAAATTTCTATTTGAATTCAAATTCTGTGTAATTTATTCTTGTTTGAATTCAAATGTTGTGTAATTTATTTTATTCAACCATATTTATTTAATCTATGAAAAATAAAATAGTACATTAACAAATACATTTAAACGAATGTATATATGTTTATTATCATCAAACAAAAATCATATAAGCACGTATTCATACAAGTAGTCGCTATGCATTACCACCAACCAAGTTCTGCAAAATGGTAGAATCCTAACCTAGGAATGGCCTCGTGTGCCTTATCACATGCCTTGTCGCGCCTTTTACGAGTTTGGATTGTGTCATACCTATGGAGTGCTCCCTGATAGACCACCAGTTTGGTGGAGTTCACAGTACTGTATAGACTACGACATTTATATAAAAATGTGTTAAGGGGAATATGGGTAACGCCTTAATGCTATTTTAATATTTTACTTTACTGTAGACATTATCTTGTAGCGTATTTTACTACGTATGTAGATATTTTAATGGATTCTTAAAGAATGGAAATCACAAACATCCTTTAATTTATATTGCATTTCACCTGGACATTTCACTTGAGTTTATTTACTTGTATATGAATGTTAATCCTGACTCGAGTGTTTTATGTTTTGCTTTTTGTGCGGGTCAGACTGAGTGTCATAGAATTTGAGACTCACCTTTAGAGTTTGGAGCTTTGCTTGAAGATCTATCTTTTATCTTTTCAGCTTTGCAATTATTTCAGTTGTTTCCAGTTCTATGTTTAGATTTGTCAGTTGCTGTTGTATTTGAAACTTCTATGTATTAAGGATTTCTGTTGTATTTTATTTCAAACTTTGATGTTCTGCTGTAGCTTCATGAACTACTATTTATCTATTCTGCCGCTTATTTTTTTAATACTCTGTGTCTGTGGTTCTGTGATTAATTTACTTACTGTATGTGCTAAGTTTTGTGAAATATAAATTAATAATCTGTAGTTTTGAGGAATTCAAGTCTTACATGAGTGGATGATTGTCGATTTGAATGGTTCGAAATAGTGGGTTGTTATAAAAACTATGGACAACAAATGTATATATTAAGGGCCATTGTGTCCATTGTTATGGAAATCTCATTGCTTATATACAAACATATTAACTACGTACACTTTTATATATTGCATGTCCACTATACACACATAAGTATATTTGATACGCTTATAAAGTATAACTTATATAAATTTAAATAAACCTTTTATTAAAAAATTGAATAAGATAAAGATTTTATATAAAATCTTAGATTGGAGCTAAAATTAATTAGACTTACTAGGCCCAATAAAGACCTAAAAATAGAAAAAATTGAAATCATATATTTAACTCGCTGCGACATGTTCCAATTCTTCCAAAAATTTAGGGTTTATTATTAACCTTTTTTTTTAGAAAGGAGGCCGTGTATATTAAACTTGAGTAGGGTGTTTTTACGAAAGTTCCTTATTTATTATTTGGTCTAACAAGTCCTAAAAATTATCAAATCGATGTACTGTATACCACACTTATATTGACAAAAATAGTAAAACTATCATTTCATTCAAGTCTATATAACTTAAAATTTCCACAATTATATACAAAATTATTTTTAGTTCTCTTATATTATTCAACATTAAAGTTTATAATTTAATTCTTTCTAAAAATAGTGTTGAGACTTGGTTTTGATTCATGACACAAAGCTATCATCTACAACATACAGATTTGACGACTGCTACAACAAAAGAGAACATATACTACAAGGAGACAAGACTTCAAAACCGGTGCATCAATTTTATTATTATTTGATTTTTGAGTCTTAGGTCAACATTGCTAAAATCTCTCCTCGGTTACGTTATGTATATATTAGCTTATATATTTTTATCACTCTATTTATAAATTTTTTATACACATATATAAGCATATAATTAATTTACAAAAGTTTGAAAGTTATATATATATATATATGCAAACTGTGCATATTGCACAAAATACACCAGGTCAGTCGACTGACCCAAGTATCTAGTCGACTGACACGGGAGAAAACGTGCAACATGCACAATGCACGAATATATGAATTTAAATATTTAAATTAGTTTGAATATTCAGTCGATTGACCCTAAATCCCAGTCGACTGAAATTTTATAACAGCCATATTTTTGAAAGGACGCGACTTTTGTGAAGAGTTACGAACCTTTAACGAAAAGATTCGAATGCAACACTTCGATCAAAACTCTTCACCAACGGTCATGGCTTTCTAACTCTTATAAATACAAACTCCAACTTCATTTCAAATCACTTAATTACAATCGTTCTCTTATTCTCTGATCTAACTTTCTAAAATCTATTTGCTACCATACTTTCAATTATTCTGCATTAAAGCAATACTACCTTTCTATTCTTCATATACTTCAAATATAAACAATTATACTCGAGGAGAAGATTATAGGAAGGGTGTACTATAAGTGACAAATACGTGTTATCAGAACACGCATTAGTCAAACTATTTTCTGTATTAGTTGAAGTCTTGTTCTGCTGCTCAGGCGAGTGAAGTCCTCTTCGGCTATTGAGGCGAAATCCTATTCTGCTGCTCAGGTCCCTGTTCGGCTGCTTAGGGATGCATAGACATGTTCCTCCGAACCAGTATAAAAATTTCTGGTGTCATTTTACTATACTACTTTTTATTCCGCACTATTTACAGTATTATTATCATCAGTATACTTTGCATTATCATATATCCATATCACACGATCTACGGTGCACTTTCATTTGGTATCATAGAAAGGTCATCATATAACTATAACACAATTATATGATAATCTATTAATATGGACACTGACACCAGCACTAGCATTAACACTAGCTTTGTTGAAGGATAATCCACTGCACGTCCACCACTATTTAATGGCATGAATTATAACTATTGGTCCACACGAAGGAGAATATATATGTAAGCAAATAGTTTTGAATCATGGAATATAACTCAAACATAATATACTATTCCTACTGAAGAATATTCCACTTGGTCAAATACACATAAATTAGATGCCACGGCTAATGCAAAAGTCATGAACATGTTGTTTTGTGCCATAGATAAAAATGAGTTTAACCATGTTATCATGTGCAATACTGCTTATGAAATATGGCGTACACTCAAAATCATACATGAAGGAACCAACAAGGTTAAACAAAGAAAAATATCCATGCTCAAGAGTCAGTTTTAAAACTTTAGAATGAAAGAAAATGAATCCATAACTGACATGTACTCAAGATTTTAGGATATCTATCATTCATTAGTAGGACTAGGAGAAAAATATTCAAATTTTGATATCGTATCCTAAATCCTTAATTCTTTAACGGATGAATGGGAAAGAATAGTTCTCGCTATTGAAGAAGCGAACGATATTTCCAAAATAACTCCAGAAGAATTAATAGGAAATGTAATGTCTTATGAAGTAAATTTGCAGGCAAAAAGAGTTCAGGCTCAAGATAAAAAGAATATTTCATGCAGAACAAGAAGAATCAGACTGGGACAAAGACGACCTAGCTTTTATTGCAAAGAACTTCAAGAAATTCTTGAGATATAGAAAATGAAATAGAAATAATTGCAAGAGAAGCTCAACCAGCAATAAACCACCGTCTTTATCAGTTATGGAATGTTATAACTGTCACAAAAAGGGGCACATGCAGAAAGACTGTCCAGATCAAAAGAAAGAACATCGAAATAAAAGGAAGGACAAATTAAAAAGAAAAGCTTTTTCAGTCGCATGGGATGATTCAGATTCCCCATCGTTTTCTTCGGGAAGTGAAAGTGACAGCGATACTGAACAAGCTAATGTATGTTTTATGGCTAAAGCTAATGAGGTTAGTAATTTTACTCTTGATGATATGATAGAAATAAACTCTGAATTATTAGATACTTCAAAAAGTCTTAAAAGAAAATCTAAAGAAGCTGTAGAAAAACAAAAAAGGCAGAGTTCGAAAGAGATATGCTTAAAGATGAGAAGAAAATATTGGAAGAAGAACGGGAGAAAACTCAAGAATCTCTCTCTAATGTTAATTCTCAACTTATATTATTGAGTCAAGAAATTGAAACTCAAAAAGAGAAGAATGATAGTTTTGTTTCCGAGAATCATGTTTTTAAAACTAATATTAAAATGGTAGAACTAGAAAATTCAAGTCTAAAGACTAAACTAGATGGAATCACTAAAAATGTATCAAATTTTGATAAAGGTAGAGAAAATTTATCTCGAATTATTGAGAATTCACAATCTGTTAGTAATAAGCATGATTTAGGGTATAAGAAGAAAGTTAAAAGGTCACAGTCTAGTAATTTGATCAAAATTAAATCTAATAAAACACCCACATCTTTAAATAGACTAGTTTCTAATGCTATAAGTATATGGATACCTAATACTAATAACAAACTAATAAGAGAGAAGTATATTAGTTCATTCATAGAAGATGTTCATAATAATAAAAATTATATTTATAAAAGGGATACTAAACCCTCTTAGGTTTGGTTTCCTTAGACCTAACTCTTATGACCCTATTAAAAAGGTGTGTACCAACTATATCTCATATTTTTTTGCATGTCCCACTCAAGAAAAGAGAAAAATGGATACTCGACAGTGCTTGTTCAAAACATATGACAGGAGATAAGGACATGCTGATAAATATTACATACTCAGATGGAGGTTATATCACTTTTGGAGACAATTCCAAGGGATATATCATCGGCAAAGGCGAGGTGAGCAATTACGGCACATCTAATTTACCTCTTATTACAAATGTTTTATTAGTTAAGAATTTAAAACATAACTTATTAAATATAAGTCAGTTATGCGATAAAGGTTTTAAAATATCATTTTCTGAAAATAAGTGTAGTATTCTTGATCAGAATCAAAATCTTATTTTCGAAGGAAATAGAGATAAAAATATTTACGTTTTAAATATGAAAGTTAATCATAACTCGGATTTATGTTTAATAGCTAAAGAAAATGATCCATGGATATGGCATAAACGATTTTTTCATATCAATTTCAAAAATATAAACAAAATTTCTAAAAATAATCTTGTAAAAGGATTACCAAGTATGAATTTTAAAGTCAATAATATATGTGACTCGTGTCAATTAGGTAAACTAACTAAATCATCATTTAAATCTAAGAAAGTTATCTCAACATTACAACCACTCGAGTTACTTCATATGGATTTATTTGGTCCTACCCAAATTCAATCCATAAATCATAATAAATACGTATTTGTAATAGTTGATGATTTTCTAGATATACATGGGCTATTTTTATGAAAAATAAAAGTGATTTGAAAATTTCAAAACTTTTGTTAAACAAATTCAAAATTTAAAAGGTGCTAAAATTAAAAATATTAGAAGTGATCATGGAGGTGAATTTGAAAATATACAATTTGATTACTATTGTAAAAAGAAAGCAATATTTCATAATTTTTCATTTCCTAGAACTCCACAACAAAATGGAATTGTAGAACGAAAGAATCGAACTCTACAAGAATGTGCAAGAAATTTACTAAATGAAAGCACATTACCAAATAAATTTTGGACAGAAGCTGTTGCAACTGCTTGTTATGTTTTGAATCGTGTTTCAATTAGACCTCTCACCAAAAATACTCCTTACGAACTTTTTAACGGTAGAAAACCAAGCATATCTTATTTAAAATATTTGGATCAAAAGGCTTTATATGAAATACTAAAGATCAGCTTGGCAAATTCGATTCAAAATGTGACAAAGGGATATTTCTTGGATATTTGAATCGAAGTAAAGCTTATCGAATTTTTAATAAACGAACAAATACTATTGAAGAATTGCTCCATATATATCTTGATGAAAACGCTAAACTTGTTTCTACTACAATTAATGACAATAACTTACTTAATAAAACAAAAACAATAATAAATAATTCGACAGATGATGACAATATCATTTTATCTAGAGAAGATGAAAACATTGTTTATAATTCAGAAAATAGAAATTCTGCTAATACGATAAGATCTCCTCGAAGAGTTTTACGAAATCATCCTACAGAAAATATAATTGGAGAAATAAATTCAAATGTTTGAACTAGAAGTCAATTAAATTTAATGAGTAATGTAGCTTTTATCTCTACTATAGAACCTAAAAATACTAAAGAAGCATCATCCGATGAAAATTGGATTATTGCTATGCAAGAAGAATTAAATCAGTTTGAACGAAATGAAGTTTGGAAACTAGTACCCAGACCAACCGATCAAACGGTTATAGGAACTAAGTAGGTTTATAAAAATAAAGCAGACGAATTAGGAAATATAACTAGAAATAAAGCAAGACTAGTAGCACAAGGATATAATCAGGAAGAGGGAATAGACTACGAAGAAATGTTTGCTCAAGTTGCTAGACTAGAAGCAATACGAATCTTACTGGCGTACGCGTGTTTTAATAATTTTAAATTTTATCAAATGGATGTTTAAAGTGCATTTTTAAATGGTTATATTGAAAAAAATGTTTATGTTGAACAACCTCCTTTATTTATTCATAAAAAATATCCAGACCATGTATATAAACTTAAGAAAGCTTTACATGGATTAAAGCAAGCACCACATGCTTGGTATGAACATCTTAAAAGCTATTTAATTAATTCTAGATTCGAAATAGGAAAATTAGATCAAACATTATTTATAAAATGCTCTAAAAATGATATATTAATAGTTCAAATATATGTCGATGACATTATATTTGGCTTAACTAATAATGAATTATGTAAAGAATTTTTTGAAAAAATGACTAGAGAATTTGAAATGTCCCATATGGGAGAATTATCATATTTTCTAAGACTACAATTAAACAAGCTTCAAATGGAATATTTATTAATCAAGAAAAATATTGTAATAATCCTACTAAATGTTTTGGAATGGAAAACACTTCTTCCAAATCAACTCCTATGAGTACAACAGCACATCTTGATAAAGATGAAAATGGAAAAAGTGTAGACAAGAAATTATATCGTAGTATGATAGGATCACTACTCTATTTAACAGCAAGTAGACCAGATATTATGATGATTGTATGCTTATGCGCATGATTTCAAGTAGACCCGAAAAAATCACATCTACGTGCTGTAAAACGAATACTACGTTATCTTTGTAAAACTACAAATTTTGGACTTTTCTATCCAAAAGAGTGTTCGTACGAATTAGTATCGTACAGTGATGCTGATTTCGAAGGATCACGAACAGATACAAAAAGTACAAGTGGTACGTGTCACTTCATTGGTAAATCGTTAATATTTGGTTTAGTAAGAAACAAAACGGTGTCTCTCTATCAACTTGTGAAGCAGAATATATTTCTGCAGCACTAGCTAGCACATAAGTAATTTATATGCAACAGACACTTAAAAATTTTGGAATCAACTTATCAAAATCAGCAATTTACTGCGATAATTCTAGTGCAATAAATTTATCTAAAAATCACTAAATCACTCGAGAACTAAACATATAGATATTAGACATCACTTTTTACGTGATAATATAGAAAAAGATATGATGAATCTAGACTACGTGACACCAGAAAATCAGTTAGCCGATATTTTTACTAAACCACTGTTAGAGAATACGTTTATAAAATTGCGACGTGAGCTCGGGATAATCTCAAGTAAGGATATATAAATAAAAATATAAATTTTCTAAACTAAAAAGTCAAAAATAAAATTTTCGAAAAATTTTAAATTCTGACCATGCTGGGACTCGTACCCATGACCTATTGTGGATAGCCGAGATGTCTTAACCACCTGAGCTATTAATGGTTCCTATTCTAGTCTCTTATGGCTATTTTATTATATAGTCACATGTATTTTATACTACTTTATATGTCACAATTATCTTTATAATTTACATTATTGATTTTATAAATATTATAACTGATCAGATTAGCTCAGGCATCAGAATACTTATGTCTCTACATTCTTTTAGGCTGAAATTAATATAATCCACAAATCATATCCTATTTTCTCCAAAAATAAAACTATAAATAGGTATTCCTATGCATTCAAAAACAATACATCATTCGATTCTCTGAAATAAAAAAAATCAATTAACAGCAGCTTTTAAAACAATGTCAACTTCATCTACTACCGACTGTATCGAAATCATTGCCACGCCCAACTTCCCAAGAACACCAGACCACAAAGGTTTACCATCATCGGTTAACCACACCAGATACTTGTCGGACAAGAAAAAAGGAAAAAAAGACCGTTGATATTTCACCAAACACAAAACAAAAGATTGACGATCTCTGTCATTACCAACAGGAGTCTCTAATGCTTCAACTGGAGATGTATTATGAAAAAAAGATTAACTCCAGACGTATAGGTATAATCGAGCATATAGCAATGAAATTCTGCGGGGCTTCGTCACACCCGATAGATGAAAATGCTGTTTCGCCTATCTGACGCCCTTCGACTTCCTCCTCCACGACCACCATACTCACCAAATTCATGGGATCGCAACGAAGCTTCAAACATTCGTCGTAAACAGCTGAAAGAATTCAAGACACCGAGTCTTAAGAAATAATCATTTTTTTTAATGATTTTTCATTGTATGTTTAATAAATTTTCTATCTATGTGTATGTTTATATATCTGAAATAAAATTATTTTCGGCGCAATAAACAACAAACTTAGATATAAAAATTATTCACATTTAACTGCAAAATAAAGTTAATTCTATATCCTTCAGTAAAATAAAAAAATTATATTTATAGTAAAATATAAACATTTCATATCATATAACAATTAACTGTGCAAAAAGCTACAGGTTAGTCGACTGGACATGAAAATCAGTCGACTGACACTGCAAAAAATTTAAAATAAAAACACGGCCAGTCGACTGTTGTAGGGCCTCAGTCGACTGGACCAGAAAGTTGAAAATAATCAATTTTCAGCTTCAGTCGATTGACGCCCATAGCCAGTCGACTGACGCTGTAATATTGACGTTTATATAAAAGAACCAATCGACTGTTATAGGGCCTCAGTCGAATAGAACATAAGGTCGAAAATTCACAACCATCAGCTTCAGTCGACTGAAGCCCTACACCAGTCGATTGAGCCGTAGATCTGAAGGGCTTTTTACCTTTTTACCTACCCCCTTTACCCCTTTATTTATCACTTTACCTTCTCTTCTCGTTTACAATTCAGTTTTTCAAAATCTTCAAAACCCTAAGCTCTCCAAAAATCAAAATTTTCTCCTCAAAATCAAAATTAAATGGCACCAAAACGTAAAGGTCAAGCCTTTTCCTCGACTCAACCTTCTTCTGGTGAACAAATTCAGTGGTGGCTATTTGACGACACCGCAATGAAGAGATGGAGACGGATGCAAGATTCAAGAATATTTGAAGGTTCCTTCATCAAATTCCCTGATTTTTCACCTTATCATATTCAAGAATTAGCCTGCTGTAGCAAAATTTAGAGTCGTTAATCGAAATCGACGACAATAAACACAAAATCAACCAAATTATGGTTAAGTTGTTCTACAGTAATCTCAACTTGGGTCATCAAGATGTTCCAAATTAGGAAGATTGCATATGGAGTCTCGTATGTGGTAAGCACGTCTTCTTTTCTCTAGGCCGCATGGCTAATATTCTAAAAATAGAAAATGATTGAGTGGAGTTGGCTACTATTGATGTTGATTTGGTCGTTCGAGATCGCGTAAGCCATTTATTTCTTAAAGACGATATGCTCCAGTTAAAATCAATGTCTTTGCGACCAAAGGCATGAATAATGCATCGCGCCTTAGTGAAAACCGTAACTCCTAGAATCGGGATTTATGAACTCGTCTATGAACATAATTTTCGAGCCTTGTATGCAATTTTTGGAAACATCAAAGTAAACTGGCTTCGTTTAATACTTGACGATTTTTTAAGCATTAACAAAGGAAAGATGAATATAATTTTGTCATGGTGAATATATTATGCTTCTTCTCAAAGCTTGTGAAGTTCCGAAACCGGATTCACTAGTTTCTACAGTTGGATGCTTAAACGCTCGGACCTTAGCTTTAATGAAATTACCGATTGCCCGACCCCCTCCTATAATATCTTTTGAAGAATGGACACAGCGGCAAACAACTCAAGTCCAACCACAATAAGGCGCGCCTTCTCACCGACCATCTTGTCAAACATCAACTCGATATCAACAAGAAGAAATTATGATTCCATATGAAGGTCTTCAACCACATGTGGCCATCAATATCATATGCCGTAATCAACAAATCCTTCAATCAAACATCCTCAAAGAAGCTCGATAAAGTCAAAGGATTTTTCACAAAATTGTGGCAAGCTATATCGTGCTCTTCAGGTACATCTACTTCTACTATAGGCGATCTGGGTAAGCAACCCATATTTACATGGTCTTCTTCTTCTTCTTCTAGGGATGATTAAGCTAGTAGTGATGATGACGGTAATGAAGGAGATGGTAGTAAGGGTAAGGGTCCTATGGAGTAAGATATTTATTTTTCTTTTGATTCAAGACATTTGTTTTGATTAATATGGCTTGTACTTTAATGACCATTCTAGTTTATTTGTTTCAATGGAGTAGTCTATTTATTTTTCAACATTCTAGTTTATTTGTCCATGGATATTAAATGTGTGGATGATTGTTCTTGGTTTTATTTCATATTATCTTTCACATTATAACATCATTTTACTTATTCCTTTTTGTCAATGACAAAGGGGGAGAAATATTTAAATGTTGTTGTTACTTATAAGAATGCAGGATACAGAGCGTCAGAGATTCAGAGGGAGTAAGTATTTACGTTGTTTTATATACAATCGAAATCTACATCTATTTATAGGTTGTCATCAATCAAAAAGGGGGAAGAATGTTGAGACTTGGTTTTGATTCATGACACAAAGCTCTCATCTACAACATACATATTTGACGACTGCTACGACAAAAGGAGAATATATACTACAGGGAGACAAGACTTCAAAACCGGTGCATCAATTTTATTATTATTATTTGATTTTTGAGTCTTAGGTCAACATTGTTAAAATCTCTCCTCAGTTGCGTACATATTAGCTTTTATATTTTTATTACTCTATTTACAAAAAAAATTATACACATATATAAGCATATAATTAATTTACAAAAGTTTGAAAGTTATATATATACATATACATATATATATATATATATATATATATATATATATATATGCAAACTGTGCATATTGCACAAAATACACCAAGTCAGTCGACTGACCCAAGTATCCAGTCGAATGACACTGGAGAAAATGTGCAACATGCACAGTGCACGAATATATGAATTTAAATATTTAAATTAGTTTGAATATTCAGTCGATTGACCCTAAAGCCCAGTCGATTGAAATTCTATAACAGCCATATTTTTGAAAGGACGCGACTTTTGTGAAGAGTTGCGAACCTTTAACGAAAAGATTCGGATGCAACACTTCGATCAAAACTCTTTACCGATAGTCATAGCTTTCTAACTCTTATAATACAAACTCCAACTTCATTTCAAATCACTGAATTACAATCGATTTCTCTTATTCTCTTATCTAACTTTCTAAAATTTGTTTGCTATCATACATTCAATTATTCTGCATTAAAGCAATACTATACCTTTCTATTCTTCATATACTTCAAATATAAACAATTATACTCAAGGAGAAGATTATAGGAAGGGTGTACTACAAGTGACAAATCCGTGTTATCAGAACACATATTAGTCAAACTATTTTCTGTGTTAGTTGAAGTCCTGTTCTGCTGCTCAGGCAAGTGAAGTCCTTTTCGGCTGTTGATGCGAAATCCTGTTCTGCTGCTCAGGTCCCTGTTCGGCTGCTCAGGCATGCATAGACATATTCCTCCGGGTTAAGTGAGGGTTATTGTTTTAGTGAAATTCCAGAAGGAGTCTGCGACTGGACGTAGGGCGGTGCTTTGAACCAGTATAAAAATCTCTGGTGTCATTTTACTATACTACTTTTTATTCCGCACTATTTACAGTATTATTATCATCAGTATACTCTGCATTATCATATATCCATATCACACGATCCACACTGCACTTTCAATTAGTACTTTATTACAGAGAAAAATATACGTGCAATTACTTTCTAAAGTTGGTATTCATTACAAACAAACATAAAATATATAATTACCAATGAATACAATGTTAATACCATATGTATTGGTTTTGATGACAAAAACCATATAAGATCATATAAAATATAGATACTAATGTTTTATCAAATTATATATAGTATATAGTGCAAGATATTGTACAAGTATCGATTAAGAAAACTGTACAGTATCAAAAGAACACTTTAGAGGCTGATAAAGAGGCTTGTATAGAGATTCCAGATTTAGAGATTGAAGACTCATGAATTTGAAGATTCAAGATATCAAGATAAGTTATAGAGTCATATATCATTTTATTAAAGCCTGGTAGCACTTCTTTGGTCTCCCTTCTTTTTTGAAAAAGGTTTTTAGTCAATTCTCTGATTTTAATTATTCTCAAATATCTTGGTTTTCAAGAATTATTTTTAAGAATCCCCATTTTCAAAATGGTTTTTTCAAACATCTTTTCAAAATTGATTTCAAATGGTTCCCGACCTTTTAAATATTTACAAGACTATAATAAGTTCTAATTATTTTATATTTTAATATATGCTTTAAAATATTTATAATTTTCAATTTTTATATTTTCTAAATGATTATGACATTCAAAAGTATATTTTAACGTTTACAAATATTTTGTTTTGAAATATATATTCACTTATACTTATTTTAAAATGAAATTCATATTTAAATCCTTTACATATTAAAAATATTTCAAAATAATTTTATAAATTTTTTTAATTTTTATTATTTAAAATGTGCATAAACTATGTTTAAATGATTTTACAAAGTGTTAAAATATTTTACAAAGCTTAATATTTTCAAAACCATTTTTTGTTAAGTGTTTTTCAAATTTACAAAGAGTATGTCGACATACATTGAACCTATATATTGACATATAGTCTAATATTTTGAGAATTCATATTTTGAATGGAAGTGTCTTTCTGTCATATCTCTTCGTGAATGGACATGGCTGTTGTTTCTCTATAAATAGGGGTTCTCTCAACGAATTTTTGTTAACTACTTTCCATATTTTTCTCTCCTCTTTCACTCGTTTGATTTCTTAAAAAATTCTACTCAAAATCTTCTCAAATTCAGTCAAAATCAAATTCAAACTCTATTGATTTAATTCTCAATTGTACACTGTCAAATCTCTCTCATCTCTCTTAGTCAAATCATGATTAAAGTGCTATTCAAGAGGTTATAGGATTATTTGTACTCAAGATCAAGAAATTGATTTTCTAAACTCTATCAAATCATATTCAAATACTCTTGGATGTGCTTGGTATTCCAGAAATCTAAGTCGGTGTGCTTGGTGTCCCATTTGAATCCAAGTGGACGTGCTGGTGTCCCATCCGAACCTAGTGAGTGTACTTCGAGCTCGAAAATCTAGAGCGTGTGTCTTGTAGCCTTGAAATCGAGATTGTATAAACTTTAATATGTGAAAAGAAATATATACAAGAAATTATACGGGACTGGATGTAGGGTAACTCCAAACCAATATAAAAATCCTGATGCGATGTCTCTAACTCTTTGCTTTTTTACTTTTACTACACTTATTTCTATTTGTGTTTGCATCTGTGATTGTCAATTTGCATTGCTTAAATTATATTCTTAAAAGAATTCAAAAAGATTTATACAAGCTATTAAAGCTATTTACCCCTTCTCTAGTACTAAATTAGCCTTAAGATTCTTACTTCTTTAAACTAACATACGATGCTTTTTCTTTGTAATTTTGGTATGTTAAGTGCATCCTTTGTCATTGATAAAATTTATTTTTATTAATAATGACATTAAATTAATGATAAGTGATAAATATTGTAGTTTTTAATTTTAAAAAGTAATGAATATTTTTGGTTAATACATTTTGCAGAAATGTTAGAATTTAATTATGTATATTATTAAGGGATTAAAATATATAATATTTTGATTAGAAATATTCTTCTTTTGTATTTTTATTTTCGTTTCGAGGAAAATGTTAATGATTATTTGAATTTTTTATTATAAACTAGAACTATTAAGGTATGTAACAATGATTTAAAATCAAGTTGTCACTTTTATATGATTAAAATAACAATATGATTTGTAACGTTTCTTTTTATCAATATTTATTTTAGTCATTAAATACATATTTCATTTATCAATTTGATAATGTAATACATTTATTTATGAGGTTGATATAACTACAAGAGCTTTCAATGCGCAAAAATATATTGATTTGTTACTATTACACTTTAGTTTTCATGTATTTTTGTCATTCTCTTAATTACTACTTAAAATTCTATATATATATATATATATATATATACCTTTTAAATAAATGTAATGAAAGATAAATGTTAAACTCAAAATCTACGTACATAAATATTTATATATTGAATTTTATATAATATTATTTTTAAATTTAGTTAAGAGTACTAGCTTTCATTTACTTTCTTAACAAATATTAAATGCTAAAAAATAATAAACCTGCATCTAAACCATTATTATCCCAAAAAATGATAATTTATTTTCTTTATAAAAATACATAAATCACATAACAAAATTTGTGCACCTAATGATGTGCACGTAAATATGCATATTTTTACCACCATATTTAATCTATTTAAATTAAATAAATGATCATATTGGCTATTTAACTTGTTCAAACCAAATTCAAATTATTTTCAAATTGTTGCACATTCATCTTCATATAGGTGCAAAATGGTCATTTTTGTGCATTTACTAATTTGTTAAAAATTTCTTGGAATTTTCTTGTTATTTTGTAGGAATTTTAGTGAATTTTACAAGTGGTTTCATGAGGATATATGCATGCACAAGAGTGAAGAGAACAAATGAAGATGGAAATAATTCAAAACTAAGATTATGGAGGACCCTACTTACTCACCTACGTTAATGTAAACTTAGGAGCTAGTGCACATGCTAAAAGGCCATTAAACCTTCATGAACACTTAATGGATGATTATATGATGCAAATGATTACTTGGCCACCACACTTCCTAAGGGGTATTTTGGGCATTCGCTAAAAATTGAATTAGGGTTTCTAACTTGTATAAATACCCCATATCTTCGTATAACCCTCCTCTTCTTCCTCTTAGTTGGTTTTTAGATTAAAAATAAAGGAAAGCTTCTCTTTTATTTTCATGGTTACTTAGCCATTTTCTCTTTATGTAATTTTTTTATGCAACTTTAATGCATTTCCTTTTTTGCTTATTTACTTTTATGCAAGTAGTGTGGATCTTTTATCTTATGCAAGTAGAGTAGCTCTCAATTTACTTTCATTAGATTGCATTTTCTTTCCTTCTTATTTCATGTTGCTTTCTATATTTGTTGATATTATAACAAATATGAGAGGTTAAACCCCTTCAATTTAGGCGTAATGAAGCTCTCTTGAATCATGCGGATGCAATATAATTTTTCATTTATGTCTTTTTGGTGCTTAATAAAAAGTTAGACGTTTGTGTGAATTTATGTTTAATATTGAGTTTGATAGCTTATGTTGTTCAAAACAAATAGGCTATGCTTAGTCATATGAATCACTAATTACCTCTTCACTATATATAATCATGGTAATGGAAGTGTATTTAGAATCAAAATTTAATGGTTTATGTTTCTATTCAAATAGTTAATAAGCCATGTTTAAAATAGATTCTACTTTTAATTTCATGTCATTTTCATTAAAATTAGTAAGTGGGTTAGAGGGTGCATTAAAATTTGATGGTTTAAGTGTGTTAATTAATAACACAATTAGGCCATGCTTATGATAAATGCATCAACTAAATTCACAAATGACCAAAAAGATATCATAATTTCATTATGCTGATTTATGTGATCATGAGAGGGGATTTGCCCCTAAATTGCTCTTTAATCTCATATATTTTATTCTCCTTAGTTTTAGTTTGTTTTTACTTTCTTTTGGTTAGTTTACAATCTCTCGACTTTGGTTTAATTTGATTGACAAGAATTTCAAAATCAAAACAATTCCCTGTGAATTGACCCGTACTCACATACGTGCTACAATCGTACACCGTGCGCTTGTGGTTATTTTTATTTCAAAATTCGTTTGGATATTTTCTAACTTGATAGACATTTAGTCGTCCGAACAAGTTTTTGGCGTCGTTGTCGGGGATTTGCTTTGATTTTGATTTTCTATTCTTCGAATTATTTTCATTTGATTTTTATGTGTTTTTGTTTTGTGTGTGTTTGCATTAAAAAAACAATTTTGTTGTGTGTGTTAATTTTGCTTGCATTTGTTTGCGTGTTTATTTGCATTAGTTTCCTTTTCCATTTGCATTGTCATTATTAAAAAAAACCATACACAATTTCAAAAAAAAATTACATTCCATTTTCATTTTTTTGGATCTACAATTTTCATTTCCTTCTTTTCTTTACATTTACAAAAAAGGAGACACTGTTCCATTGTGCGTTTCACTGTGTAGTGCACATTTACATCAGCTATTCCCACTTCTCTGACCATACCACACTGAAAAACCTACTGAACAGTGCAATTTCCTACAATGTTTCTGCAGTTTCTATAGTGCTCATCCTCTACACTTCATTGTGCAATCCATCACTGACCATCCTCCACACTGTCGAGCAACCATCCACTCAAGACTCCAACCTGCACACCGGTGTGCATACGTCACTTTCAAACTTCACATGATGTCAGACCTCCTCAAACATTTCCAACTCACAACCAAGCTGTTTCAAGCCAACATACATCCCCCTCCTTCACATCATTGCACTGCCTTTTGATCACTACCTTCCCCACCATATCAAAAACAGTAAAACCACCACTTCATCAAACAACAACAAACATCTCTATTCACCACAAACTATCGTCTTCAGTCACACCTATATCTCCCCTATATCTCCTCTTCGCTTCATTGCAAACCAACAAAATTCACTGCTGCTCAACTACCTACCATTTCATCAACAACACAATTGCTCCACCATATTTTTGACTCCCTCCCACTTGCAAGTACATCCCCTACCACATTCAAAACTCATTAACTCCCTCAACAAACAGCTTGCTATAACAATTTCCACGACCATAAACACTTTCTACTGTTATGTCCAAAACAACAACATTCAACTGTCACACTGTCATGTCCCGGAATTTTAGGCAATATCAATTTAATAATCAGAATTAAAAATTAAACTGATTTGATAATCTTTGTTAATAAAATTGGAATTAATTTAATAATATTTAAATAAATACTTAATTGGTAGATTTTATATTTTAAAAAGTTAATAAATTATTTTCCATTTATAATGTATATAGAAATTGTATATATTGTAAATAGATAGGTCATGTTTTAAATTTAATAAATAAACAAATCTTGTTTTCTTAATAATATAAATATTTTTGGTAAAATTGGGAATTATGATTTTATTTAAAGTTAAAGCCATTGAATAAATAAAATATGGTTTTAAATTGTTGAGATAAAAATTTAATTTGTTTAAATTAATTTATTTGATACTAAGTATTTTTTTAAAGTATATAATAAATAACTATATGATTTTAAATACATAAGGTAAATATTGAAATGGTTTAAATATGTTTTAACTTAAGTTTAAAATTAAATAAACTAACAATAAGGTTTATTTTGATTTCTTTTTAAATATAGTGTGATAGAATTAATAATTTATTGATAAAGAAACAATTTCTTTTATGAATTATTTAAAGTTATCAAATTTGTTATTTTCAAAATATAATAATGTATTGTTTTTAAAAAATGGATTTTTATAAAAAAAATAGCTTGTTATTTCAAATTTAATTTCAGAATTTAATTTGAATTTGAGTTTAAAGCTTTGAAACTTAAAGTATAAATTTTTAGTTCTTTTGGATTTTAAAATATTTGTATAAAACTTTATTTTATAAATATAATTGGATTTATTCATTCCAAAATTATCTACATGTAAATAAGTACCTAATAACTAATTGATTAAACTTAAGTTTACATTTATCTTATATTAATCCATTAACTAAATAACTAATTTACATTTAATTATAAATAATTAACTTTAAAAGACAAGTGTAATCATCTTAGGCCTTATAATAACATGCGTTAGGTGATTAACAACTAATATGACAAATGTTAAAATTTGAGACAAGTGTCATTTATTTTAATTTTTTCTTTTATTTTAATAAATAAAATTTCACCCTTATAAATACTTATGTTTTCTTATCTTCTTCTTTTTTCTATTTTCATTTTCAAAAGCAATTTGAATCAAACCTTCATAAATTCAGAAACAAGAACAAGCTTGAAAATCTCATCTTCATTTATAAAACCTGAAACATTTAAAACCTGTAATCCACTTCAAATATCAAGCCTACAAATCACTTTCCTCTAAATCTTCAAAACCCTGTAAATCTGTAGCATGCAAGTAAACCTGTCACCATGCAAAAGATCCGAAGCCTGCATTTCTTAGAATTTGGAGTTTCAAAGCATCTGCATTTTTCTTCAACTTAATCAGCTGCAGTTTTAAAATCAAGTCTAAGAAGCAACTCAAGTTTCTAAAAGAAATTCAAGTTTTTTTTAAAAAGGGCTACTGCATATCCAGTTCTAAAAATCAAAACAGCTTTTAAAAGGGGATTTGTCTTTCAGTTCAAAACAGGTGAGTAACACTTTCAAGTAACTTAAGTTTGAATATAGTTGCATTTCAACATCTTGAAGGTATGTTTGTGTGAACATTTTTATATGCATTATTCTGTGAAATTTCTGTGTATATGTGATTATGATTACCTGCATGTTGAAACCTGTAACACCTCTGTATTATGATTTAAAGCTCATACCTTACTTCATTTCTCATGGATATAATTGTTGTTAGGACCTAGCATCTGAAAAACTAATGTTTGTTTGATTTTAAAGTTAAGTAAAAAAAATCTTATTGAGTTAAAATAATTAAGTGCTCTAGAAAAAAAAACTAAAAGAAACAGGATAGTTGAATCTGGTAAAATTCAATTATGTAAAATTAACAATTCAGTGACATGAATTGAATCCCTATACTAGATAATGATTTTAGAAACTAAAATCTCATTTTTTAGTTAAGTATAAAAAGTGCATTGCTGTGTTGATCAGTTTGGGGTTTTTAAAGGATCTCTGGCAATCCAATTGATCGGGATGTCTAGGATCGAGGCTGGAGGTCAATGGATGACTGGAATGTCTGGTAAAAATAGGTGATGGATGATCAGGCAGGGTGGCGGTGATGGTCGAAATTTGGAATATGTAAACCTAGTTTAGTCTGGGTTGATGAATTTGCTCTGTTTGATCACTATGGTTGATCGAGTTCTACAGGGTGTTGGGAGATGGTTGCTGAAGCATAGTCGAGGCTATGGCCGGTGGTGTTGGCGTTCTGGTGGCCGGAGAAGCTTGGTCAAAGTTTTGACGGGTTTTGGGTATTCGTTGTAGTTTGGTTTCCAGGTTTTGGTTAGCTGCTCGATTTTGATTTGAGTGGCTGTGATGGATTTTGGTGATCGTGATCGAGACTGGGAATGATCGGCGTTGTGTTGAAGCTTGGGTGGATGGCTAGAGATGGCCAGAGCCACGGTGCATGTGCACCGTTCATTTTGGAAGTTCTGATGAACTTGTTTGTGCAGGAAATTTTGAACTCGAATTTACTCGAGTAAATGTAGGGGATTACTTGAAGAAAATAGGGTTTTGACTTGAAGTAGGAATTAGGTTGCCTCGGGTTGGTTCTGTGTTGTTACAGTTTTTTTTAGAAACATGTCTGTAATTTTAAATTTAAACCAAATTTAAATGAGTTCAAAATTGTGATGATAGATTTAAACAAGTTTAAATTAGTGTGAATTATAAATTCAAATGGCTTTGAATCTTAAAAGTTTTAAAATATTTGATGTGGGTTTTCAGGTTTTTAAAAAACCTGACAGTTTCTAGATATTGAATTTTCTTTTAAAATCTGAAACATAATTTAAACAGTGGTTTAAGTTCAAGGTTAAGTTCAGTTTTTCAAATAACTTTTGAATCTTCAGGTTTTAAAATGAAATTTGGATCTTTATTAAATAATTTTAAATCAAGGTTTAAAACAAAGTTTAAATCAAGTTTAAATCAAATGTTTTAAATAAATAGTGGATTCAAATTTCTTGAATTCAGATCTGGGTATTTGAATAAGTTTTTAAATTCTGAATGTTTTTAAAACAAGTTTAAATTAAAAAAAGCTTGTTAAAAGTAAATTTGTTTTCAAACAAATATTTAAACTTGATTTTTCAATGAAGTTCTTTATAAAAGGTTTATAAATGGAAGTTAAATGATTTGTTAACTTGAATCTGCAAGTTAAATAGTAATGTACTTAAAAACTGAATTTTTAAATAAAATTAAGTAAATTAGTTTAAAGGCTTATCTTATATAAGTTTCAAATGTAAGTAATAAATGTTATTTACATTTATTTAAAGGATTATAAATTGAATTTAAATTTAGTTAATGTTTAAATAAATAATCATTTTGAATCTTGAATTCAAAATGGAATTTGAATTTAAATTTAAAATGTAATGTTCTAAATACACTTTAATATTAATGAAGTCATTAGTAAGGAATGGATTATCTTAGAGATTATTAAGATATTTAAAATGATTAAATAAATAAGATAATTAAGGAATGACTTATTTATTTAATTTATAAATCAATGATTTAGATTAATTTATAATGAGAGATTGATTAAGAAGTAAATTAAGAAAAGTAATTAAAGAATGATTAATAGTTAATGAAGGTCATTAACTGAGGATTATTTAACAATTAATTAATGTGATTGATTTTAATAATTAATTAGATTAAATAATTAAATGATAATCATTTGTGAATTCGTTAAATTAATTACTTAATGGAAGTAATTAAGGAATTAATTACTTAATGTAATTAATTGAGTTTAAATGTAATTTGTTTAAGTTAATTAATTAAGTTTAATTAAGTTAAACACTAGATGCTTTGTTAAATAATTACTTAATGTAATTAATGAAATGTAATTACTCGGTGAAGTAATTAAAGATAATTAGTGGATGTAATTAGTGGAAGATAGTTTAATTGAAGTAATTTGGATTAAATTACTTGTATAATTAATCAAGAGATTAACTAAAGAAATTAATTAAGGAGTAATTAATTTAATAAGTAATTAAGGGTAGTTAATTACAGAATGTGATTAATCAAATGTGATTAATAATCATGGTTTAAATTGAGATTAATTACTCGATGTAATTAATTTAAATAAGATAATTAATTAAATATAATTAAGGACGAGATTTTTCCCTGTCTAGAGGTCCCTTTTTATTCGGCTTAGTGGGCAGTTGGATATGCGCACCAACTGCGGGGTTGTCTTGTTCGGAACTGTTCAGTAAGGAATGGTTCTGGTCTTGTGTTGCAGGGGAGTTAGGGTGGCTCCTCGGTACGGTGACCTAGGCCACATACTGTGATGGGCGGTACCCCAGTAGCCCTAACATTGTATGGAATCCAAAATTCAAGAAGTGCCAACGGTTTTGATTGTATTACCCACTTTTGTGGCTAGTAGCTGGAATTTAATCATATAACAATTTCGGCTATTTCATATTTACTTGAAAATCCTAGACCTATTATAATATCACTGGATTTCCTATCAAATGTTTTGGTTCGCGTAAGGTAAAAACTTTTCCATGTTTATGTATGGGAAGTCTTACGTGATACCTTTTATTTTCAAAAGGTTTGTCAAAAGTTAAGCAACTTTAAGTTGTTGCTCACACCAGACCCATGTATGACCCAGAGTTTATCTTCTGTTTTGTTAAACTCTTGGGTACTCAAATTTTTACGAGTAGCCAAGGGATTCAGGTTAGCTTTGATGAATTGTAGAGGAGCAATGGAGCAGGAGGCTTCAGCGTTGTAGATATGTTTAGTGTTCCGCTGTGTTTGGTATCTCTGTGTTTTCTCTGAGTTGTATTGAGTTATAATAACTAGGCAGGTGTTTATAACTGTCTAGTATGTGATGTATAAGTTGTGTAACTCTGATAGATGTTGTATAGGATACTATGTAATATCTTATGTTATTAATATAATTTATTCGTTCCGCTGTTTAGATTCTGATGTGTTGTTTCTTCTTTCTTCTCTTTCTTTCTCTCTCATATCCCTTTCTTTCTTATTAATGATGCGTCATTCTTTGTAGATGAATGGCGGGTCGTTACAGTGGTATCAGAGCGCTAGGTTGAGAGAATACCTAGGCTTTGGAGTGATTTCTTCCTTGAGAGAGCGTATTTGTAATTTTAAGTATATTTATATATATTTATATATTTCTACCTATCTGTTGGGTTACCTGTTCGGGTTTTCCAATATAAATTATAAATGTAGATGTGGTAATGGTGTGTAACACGACCACTATTGGTTGAAGTTTGTATGCTGAGATTGGAAGTGTATTTGTCAAGACTGTAGACCTAATACCGTCTCGAGTGAACTTTGTTGTGATGAAGTATTTCATTGATCTCTGAAGGAAACATGTTGAGGTTCAGAGTTCATCTTTGAAGTTGGATGAGTTAAGTATGGATCTGTCGGTTGGGCAGAAGCGAGTAATGGTATCTTGATACCTCAGGATGTTGTAACTGCGTGATGAGATGCAGTGACTATGGATTGTGTCCGAAGATGTTTCTTTGGAACAAGTTTAAGGAAGTAGGTCTGCTTCGGTGTTTGGCTGGGTTTAGCATGGTGTTTCTGTTTGCTTTGAGGTCTGAGTTTCCTGAAGAACTTTGGATTAGGAAGTCTTTGGCTTTGGTGTTAGCAGTGCAGCTCAGAGTGTTCTGTGATGGCAGGAAGTTGTCTGGCTGAGTAGTTTTCTAGGAGTGAAGTTCAGAAGCAGCAGAGTGGATCCATTTCTTTAATGGATTGGATAGACCTGCGTAAGCTGTTCTGTTTGATAAAGAGAGAGCAGTTTCTTTGGATTAGGCTGGATTGATCGCAAAAGTGACTTGCGATAGTTGAGTGTTCTCTTGGATCGTCAGAGATTTTCCGGATGTCTTTTGGGAAGTCAGGGGTTTGTCCGCATCTGGAGATTGAGTTTTCTTATCGACTAGGATTCCAGGAGGGGAACCGGTGGTCCAGCTTAGTTGAAGGATGGTTCTTAAAGATAGAGTTTGATGAAGCAACTCAGGTTTCGGAGGAATTTCTGAGTTTTCTTTTATGGATCTGTTGAACCATATTTCTAGGAAATGATGTCCAGTTTGTGCTCGTGTTCTTCATCAGCATTTTTATCTACTTCGGATCAGAGTTGTGCGGCGAAAGCAGTTTGGGAGTGTTTTAGTTTTGTCTTTTCCGGAATCAGGAGAAGTTTGTTGTCTTCTGATGTTTATGGAGTAGAGTTGTGTTCTTGGTTTTGGATTGATCTTGAGGAGATTATTGGGTTGGGTTGTTTTTGGTTTTGGTTGTTTCTAGAGGAATCAGCAAGGGTTGAGCTGATCAGGAAGGATGTAGGCAGCCCAGGATCGTCAGAAGAGTTCTGTGGTTAAGAAACGAAGGAATTTGGAGTCCGGAGTCTGAGATTTGATTTAGGTTAAGTTTTCTCTGATCGAAGGAGCTATAAGTTTTGGTAAGAATGAGAAGCTAGCTCCGAGATGTTTGGATCTTTTCTGTGTTCTTGTGAGAATAAGTGTTTGGTTTCAGAATTGAATTGCCAGTTTGGATAACTGGGATTCCATGTGTTTCACGTATCTCTGAGGAAGTACGTGTATGATCTATCTCTGGTTGTGGAACCAGATGTTCAGGAGTTTTGGCTGTTGAGTCAGGCTCGTCTGTAGTCTGATATGCTGTCTTGTTTTGTAGATATAGATGAATAGGAGCTCTATAGCTTAGTAGTATTGACTGTTTGGATTATGGAGAGCGAGTATCCCGATATATATACTTGGGAAACTCTATCCAGAATTTTTGTCCGGATAGTTAGATTTGTTTGATTGGATGAATTGATTGCTATGGTTGTTAGCATATCATTGGTATATGCTTGTGTTTTAAAATTAAATCTTTAAATAGATTATCAAATTACCTTTGTTTTAAATTTCGGGGACGAAATTCTTTTGAGGGGGGAGGAATGTGATGTCCCAGAATTTTAGGCAATATCAATTTAATAATCTGAATTAAAAATTAAATTAAATTGATAATCTTTGTTAATAAGATTGGAATTAATTTAATAATCCAATTAAATAAATACTTAATTGATAGATTTTATCTTTTAAAAAGCTAATAAATTATTTTCTATTTATAATGTATATAGAAATTGTATATATTGTAAAAAGATAAGTCTTGTTTTAAATTTAATAAACAAATAAATCTTGTTTTCTTAATAATATAAATATTTTTGGTAAAATTGGGAATTACGATTTTATTTAAAGTTAAACATTTAAAAGCTACTGAATAAATAAAATATGGTTTCAAATTGTTAAGATAAAAATTTAATTTGTTTAAATTAGTTTATTTGATATTAAGTGTTTTTTAAAGTATATAATAAATAACTATATTATTTTAAATACATAAGGTAAATATTGAAATGGTTTAAAATATGTTTTAACTTAAGTTTAAAATTAAATAAACTAACAATAAGGTTTATTTTGATTTCTTTTTAAATATAGTGTGATAAAATAAATAATTTATTGATAAAGACACAATTTCTTTAATAAATTATTTAAAGTTATCAAATTTGTTATTTTCAAAATATAATGATGTATTGTTTTTAACAAATGGATTTTTATAAAAAAATAGCTTGTTATTTCAAATTAAATTTCAGAATTTAATCTGAATTTGTGTTTAAAGCTTTGAAACTTAAAGTACAAATTTTTATTTGTTTCGGATTTTAAAATATTTGTATAAAACTTTATTTTATAAATATAATTGGATTTATTCATTCCAAAATTATCTATATGTAAATAAGTACCTAATAACTAATTAATTAAACATAAGTTTACATTTGTCTTATATTAATCTATTAATTAAATAACTAATTTACATTTAATTATAACTAATTATCATTTAATTATAACTAATTAACTTTAAAAGACAAGTGTAATCATCTAAGGCCTTATAATACATGTGTTAGGTGATTAACAACTAATATGACAAATGTTAAAATTTGAGACAAGTGTCATTTGTTTTAATTTTTCTTTTATTTTAATAAATCAAGTTTCACCCTTATAAATACTTACGTTTTCGTATCTTCTTCTTTTTTCTATTTTCATTTCAAAAGCAAATTTGAATCAAACCTTCATAAATTCAGAAACAAGAACAAGCTTGAAAATCTCATCTTCATTTTTAAAACCTGAAACATTTAAAAACCTGTAATCCACTTCAAATATCAAGCCTACAAATCACTTTCCTGTAAATCTTCAAAACCCTGTAAATCTGTAGCATGCAAGCAAACCTGTCACCATGCAAAAGATCTGAAGCCTGCATTTTTTAGAATCTAGAGTTTCAAAGCATCTGCATTTTTCTTCAACTTAATCAGCTGCAGTTTTAAAATCAAGTCTAAGAAGCAACTCAAATTTCTAAAAGCAATTCAAGTTTTTTTTAAAAAGGGCTACTGCATATCCAGTTCTAAAAATCAAAACAACTTTTAAAAGGGGCTCTGTCTTTCAATTCAAAACAGGTGAGTAACACTTTTAAGTAACTTAAATTTGAATATAGTTGCATTTTAATATCTTAAAGGTATGTTTGTGTGAACATTTTTATATGCATTATTCTATGAAATTTCTGTGTATATGTGATTATGATTACCTGCATGTTGAAATCTGTAACACCTCTGTATTATGATTTAAAGCTCATACCTTACTTCATTTCTGATGGATCTAATAGTTGTTAGGACCTAGCATCTAAACAACTAATGTATGTTTGATTTTAAAGTTAAGTAAACAAAATCTTATTAAGTTAAAATAATTTTAAAACTGCTCTTGGAAAAAAAACTAAAAGAAACAGGATAGTTGAATCTGTGTAAAATTCAATTATGTAAATTTAACAATTCAGTGACATGAATTGAATCCCTATACTAGATAATGATTTTAGAAACTAAAATATCATTTTTTTTTAGTTAAGTATAAAAAGTGCATTGCTGTGTTGATCAGTTTTGGGTTTTTAAAGGATCTATGGCAATCCAATTGATCTGGATGTTTGGGATCGAGGATGGAGGTCAGTGGATGACCGGAGTGTCTGGTAAAAATAGGTGATGGATGATCAGAGCAGGGTGGCGGTGGTGGTTGAAATTTGGAATATGTAAACTTAGTTTAGCCTGGGTTGATGAATTTTCTCTGTTTGATCACTATGGTTGATCGATTTCTACAGGGTGTTGGGAGATGGTTGCTGAAGCATAATCGAGGCTATGGCCGGTGGTGTTGGCGTTCTGGTGGCCGGAGAAGCTTGGTCAAAGTTTTGACGGGTTTTGGGTATTGGTTGTAGTTTGGTTTCCAGGTTTTGGTTAGCTGCTCGATTTTGATTTGAGTGGCTGTGATGGATTCTGGTGATCGTGATCGAGACTGGGAATAATCGGCGTTGTGTTGAAGCTTGGGTGGATGGCTGGAGATGGCCAGAGCCACGGTGGATGTGCACCGTGCATTTTGGAAGTTCTGATGAACTTGTTTGTGCAGGAAATTTTGAACTCGAATTTACTCGAGTAAATATAGGGGATTACTCGAAGCAAATAGGGTTTTGACTCGAAGTAGGAATTAGGTTGCCTCAGGTTGACTCTGTGTTGATACAGTTTTTTTAGAAACCTATCTGTGATTTTAAATTTAAACCAAATTTAAATGAATTTAAAAATTGTGATGACAGATTTAAACAAGTTTAAATTTAGTATGAAGTATAAATTCAAATGGCTTTGAATCTTAAAAGTTTTAAAATATTTAAAGTGGGTTTTCAGGTTTTTAAAAAAAACCTGACAGTTTCTAGATTTTGAATTTTATTTTAAAATCTGAAACATAAATAAAAACAATGGTTTAAATTCAAGGTTAAGTTCAGTTTTTCAAATGACTTTTGAATCTTCAGGTTTTAAAATGAAATTTGTATTTTTATTAAAGAATTTTAAATCAAGGTTTAAAACAAAGTTTAAATCAAGTTTAAATCAATAAATAAATAGTGGATTCAAATTTCTTGAATTTAGATCTGGGTATTTGAATAAGTTTTTAAATTCTGAATGTTTTTAAAACAAGTTTAAATTAAAAAAAGCTTGTTAAAAGTAAATTTGTTTTCAAAAAAATATTTAAACTTGATTTTTGAATGAAGTTCTTTATAAAAGGTTTATAAATGGAAGTTAAATGATTTGTTAACTTGAATCTGCAAGTTAAATAGTAATGTACTTAAAAACTTAATTTTTAAATAAAATTAAGTAAATTAGTTTAAAGGCTTATCTTATATAAGTTTCAAATGTAAGTAATAAATGTTATTTACATATATTTAAAGGATTATAAATTGAATTTAAATTTAGTTAAAGTTTAAATAAATAATCATTTTGAATCTTAAATTCAAAATGGAATTTGAATTTAAATTTAAAATGTAATGTTCTAAATACACTTTAATATTAATGAAGTCATTAGTAAGGAATGGATTATCTTGGAGATTATTAAGATATTTAAAATGATTAAATAAATAAGATAATTAAGGAATGACTTATTTATTTAATTTATAAATCAATAATTTAGATTAATTTATAATGAGAGATTGATTAAGAAGTAAATTAAGAAAAGTAATTAAAGAATGATTAATAGTTAATGAAGGTCATTAACTGAGGATTATTTAACAATTAATTAATGTGATTGATTTTAATAATTAATTAGATTAAATAATTAAATGATAATCATATGTGAATTGGTTAAATTAATTACTTAATGGAAGTAATTAAGGAATTAATTACTTAATGTAATTAATTAAGTTTAAATGTAATTTGTTTAAGTTAATTAATTAAGTTTAATTAAGTTAAACACTAGATGCTTTGGTAAATAATTACTTAATGTAATTAACGAAATGTAATTATTCAGTGAAGTAATTAAAGATAATTATGTAATTAGTGGAAGATAGTTTAATTGTGGAAGTAATTTGGATTAAATTACTTGTATAATTAATCAAGAGATTAATTAAAGAAATTAATTAAGGAGTAATTAATTTAATAAATAATTAAGGGTAGTTAATTACAGAATGTGATTAATCAAAGGTGATTAATAATTATGGTTTAAATTGAGATTAATTACTTAATGTAATTAATCTAAATAAGATAATTAATTAAATATAATTAAGGATCACTAATTAATATAATTAATGATGTAATTAAGGGTTGACTAATTAAGATTAATCAATAATGATAAGTGATTAAAGCTAATTAATTAATTGTAATTAATTAAGGTTTAACGTAATTAATTATAGTTAATTAATTAATGAAGTAATTAATGGTTAATTACTATATTTGGTTTAGAGTATTTAATTTTGTGCAACTAATTAAAGGATAATTACTAGAATGTAATTAAAGAATAATTAATCAAGGGTGATTAATTAAGTTGATTAACTAGAGGATAATTAATTAATTTGTAATTAATTAATGAATATGTAAGCAAGATTTATATTGATGTAAGTAATTAATTTAATTCATTTTAAATTAATTAGAGATGGAAGTAATTAATTTAATTCATTTTAAATTAAATAAAGATGGTGTGATTATAGATCATTGCTTATATATGAATGGATGATATTGGTTGCCTTGAATGGTTGAAATATCAGAAATGAGATAAGTAATGTTGTGTGATATGGATGCATTGGTTGCATTGTGATGATGATATGGATTATCTTTGATAATGATAATATGGATTATCTGTTGTGATGATAATGTTGATTATATATTATGAATCTGTGAATTATCTATCTGTGTGTATATAGATAATGAAATTGAATTGTTTTAAACTTTAAAACCACTTGGCCTTAAAAGACACACTTTGGATTTCGATGAGACCCGGATCGGGTTTCCATATTTGGATATCCGAAAACTACATCGACCCAAATTAACGATTGGTCGTGAATCTCAATTAAAGAGTGAAGACTCGTGGTGTAAGGACTATTCGTCGTTAAAACTCTGAGGGTGATTCCAATACGAGTTTAACGGGGTAATACTTTCAAATTCGAGATGAAGATTCAGAGTGCAAGGGTTATCATCGTTAACTCTGAGGGTGATTCCAAAATGAGTGTAACGAGATAATGCCTTCGGTTCCGTTCGAACCCGGAACGAACTTGTATGGATTGAATGCTTTCAGAACATCGTTAGGTGGACGATGAGCATTCTAAGATAAATGTAACCTATAAAGGTAATCGTAGCCTCAAGCCTCATCAACCGGGAATGGCTAAAATAGGGGAGGTGCAGCAAGGCTAAGTGGGTCATGCTCAAGTAGGACGAGATTTTCCATTGTCTAGAGGTCCCTTTTTATTCGGCTTAGTGGGCAGTTGGATATGCGCACCAACTGCAGTGTTGTCTTATTCGGAACTGTTCAGTAAGGAATGGTTCCGGCCTTGTGTTGCAGGGGAGTTAGGGTGGTCCTCGGTTCGATGATCTAGGCAACGTACTATGACGGGCGGTACCCCAGTAGCCCTGTCATTGTATGGAATCCAAAATCCAATAAGTGCCAACGGTTTTGATTGTATTACCCACTTTTGTAGCTAGTAGCTGGAATTTAATCATGTAACAATTTCGGCTATTTCATATTTACTTGAAAATCCTAGACCTATTATAATATCACTAGATTTCCTATCAAATGTTTTGGTTAGCGTAAGGTAAAAAAATTTCCATGTTTATGTGTGGGAAGTCTTACGTTATACCTTTTTTTTCAAAAGGTTTTTCAAAAGTTAAGCAACTTTAACCTGTTACCTACACCAGACCCATGTCTGACCCGAAGTTTATCTTCCATTTTCTTAAACTCTTGGGTACTCAAATTTTTACGAGTAGCCAAGGGATTCAGGTTAGCTTTGACGAATTGTGGAGAAGCACTAGAGCAGAAGGCTTCAGCGTTGTAGATATGTTTAGTGTTCCGCTGTGTTTGGTATCTTTGTGTTTTCTCTGAGTTGTATTGAGTTGTAATAACTAGACATGTGTTTATAACTGTCTAGTATGTGATGTATAAGCTGTGTAACTCTGATAGATGTTGTATAGGATACTATGTAATATCTTGTGTTATTAATATAATTTATTCGTTCCGCTGTCTAGATTCTGATGTGTTGTTTCTTCTTTTTTCTCTTTCTTTCTCTCTCATATCCCTTTCTTTCTTATTAATGATGCGTCATTCTTTGGAGATGAATGGCGGGTCGTTACACACACCCACTTCACATTCTTCCATTTATCTACCATGTCACTGCATCATTTTCAAACACCTCATCCTTCATTCCAAAAATGCCAGCAGCCATCACAACTGTCAACGTTTCCCATATTTGCCGCTTCGTATTACACTGTCTGCAGCAAAACTCATCCCCAACCTTGTTGTTGCATTACCATTTGATACTGCTCCATCATTCAAAACAGTATACCCTATCACTTCATTCAAGACTCCCATCCACCCCATTTTCAAACTGCTCCTTGCCCAACCAAACTGTTGCGACATCCTCACAAACACCATATCAACTTGCACATGACATACTGCACAATATCAACTTGCACTCCATCTTACCATAAAACTACACTCCCCTTGTCACTTTGCAATACAACATACCATCCCTTTGCAAGTTACTGTTAACCAACCACTTCAGTTCATCAAACTTCCACCTCTTTCTGGCCATCTCAAACCAGCCGTGCATCACAGTCAAACTGCACAAAGAAACTGTTTTTGGCAATAGTCTCAACCTTTCTCTGTGCCATAAACAAAACACTTCATACAAAAATTTCTCACTTCTAAATGCAACTTCTAACTTCAGCTGAAACTTCCAGTAACCTCATGCACGACTGCAACTTCTCCATCTCTATTGTACATTCCCTCTATTCTACTATACGGCATCTGCCACCTCCCTGTACACTTGCCACCATCAACATCGACCATCTACTTGCACTAAACATCTGAAACCAACCACCACCAAAAAAATATCACCACTTCTAAAACTTCCATCTTTACAACTTGCAACGGTATAGCCACCAACTCATCAAATTCATCACTACGGAACCACTTCACAGCCATTAAAACTTCTACCCACTGCAGTTACAGACCACCAGAGCATAACTTCTCAATTGTTGAATATCCAAGTATATGATTTTGGTTTGATAATAAAAACATATGTATATGTTCATTTGAATGTATTTGTTAATGTACTATTTTATTTTCACATAATTAAATAAATACTTGCTGAATAAAATAAATAACATAGAATTTAAATTCAAACGGATATTTTATTCAGATAAATATTTATTACAATTGTTAATAGTACAAATTTGGGCTCTCATTATATACACAATTTTCAAACAATACAATTTTGATTACATCACAATTTTCATTTACAAATGTCCTCACTACATATCGCTCATTCACTCATACTTATCTTCAACTCCATTCCAGACTGAATCCAGCATCTGAGTAATCTGCAAAATACACACTGATGTAGTAAAATTGAAAAAGAAATATTTTTTCAGTGTAAAATAAAATGTATTTTGAAAATATCATTTTCCTCGGTTATTTGGGTTGTTCGTCGTCATTTAATTTTGAATTCATCTTACACGAACATTTGTGACATGCATAGTGTATCACTGTATATGCCACAAGGTCGTGCACACCGATATACACTTGATAAAATTACAGGGATAGGTGAGCATAAGGTCAAACCTAAATTAAAAGCCGGGTTCAACTCAAGTGCAATTCAAATAAAGTCACAACACGAGCACAAATTCAAACCCAAGGTATAAGCTGGATTCAACTCAATGATGAACCAAATAGACTAATGAGCAGCAAGTGGTACGAGACCGAACCAGATACAATGCAACATAGCATATTTAAGTGCATCAGACCACTCACATGACTTAATGCACACACTTGTATACATTTATATGAACTAGAAAAGTACACAAGTCATGGCACACTGTAAGTGCAATAAAGTGAACATGCAATCAACCACCACTGACTCAATTTGAACAACTTATGCAGTGCACAGTTAGAACCAGATCAATATCAGTGGACAGTGCAATGAAGACCACAAGACTCAAGTCTGCAACATAAAAACATGAAGTCTAATCATAACTCAAATGTCACAAGACAATAGAAGCTACCATATGAAATCAGGCAATGTCGAGGACAATGCAAGTGCAGACAAGCTACATGATCACTGATCGCACGTAAAGTAACAACTCAAGTCAGTGCACAACAACCAAATACAAACTACATGAAGTCAATGCACAAACATATATATACATATGTATGTACACATGTATACATACATGTAGTGACAGCATAGCAGACTAACCAAGTTAAACAATACAAGCTCAAATTGAATCATGAACAAGTGTAGTCTCAGCAAAGAAATGCAGCAGTGACAACACAAATGTAGCTTCAACAATGAAGACCAAATGAAGACTCAAATATCAATGGTCGAATTCACAGAGAAAAAAGATTATCACCGTCAACAAGCAAAAACAGAAATTTACATAACAGCAGTTTCAAGTTTGCAGTTTCAAGTCAAAGAAAACTGCAGTTCAAAGCAATGCCAAAGTCACATATGAAGACAGAGTTTTATGAAGCCGCGATGAACAAGTCATAAAAATGAACAAAATCAAATAGTTCAAGTCAGAGCCGTGATAACCAAGGAAATCGCAAGTTCAGAATCAATGTCGTGAGAATCAAGTAAACATCAAATATACAAATATGAATAAGTCAGAAATCATCATCAACATCCAAGCAACATCGAACGGCCGGAACAAAATAAATGACAAATTCAAATGAACGAAATTATAGGAATTCAATTCCTATATAAACCCAATCATCATCGGCCGTGAAAAGCATTCGAGTTCAAGAAACAAAGAATAATTATTCACCTCGAATCATCGATCGAGTTCAAGCATTCAATCCAGAAAAAAGCAAAAGAGCAAAAATTACATACCGAAGCCTTTTTGAACTCGATCGTCGAAGCAGCCGTATGCAAATTTGAAGATATAATCGATCATCAAAACACTCATGAGAACATCACTTGATCGATCAACAACATCGGCGCTTTCAAATTTCACGAAACCTAATTTACTTGAAGAGAAAATGAAAGAGAACGAGCAGCCATTTTCAAAAGAAAAAGGAAACAGGCCGATATAATAAAAAGAGGAATTCGCTTCTAATTTTTCACTTGGGTCGGTTTATTTTATATTTGGGCTTAGTATATAAATTAGGGTTTATTGTATTATGTTATTTTTTATTTTTATAATTTTTCTTTTAAATGATTGAAATTTCTAGTCGTGTAACTAGGGGACGAGCTACGGTGGTGTAGTTCGAGAATTCGCAACTCAATGGCTGAGTTATGGCAGGTTTTGAGCATAGAGTTAGGTTAGTCGACAGTGTGTGTCGCAAGTTTACGTGTGCAAGCGTTTGACTATATAATTTCTCGTAGAAACCTTAGGGCAGCACGTAGCCAGGGTTTTTCCCAAGCTGGGTAAATCTGTGTGTTCTATTTCTGTTCTGCTATATCTGTGCTACTATTATTCTATTGTGATCTGTATTGAAATTATATATACTTCCACATTAACTTTTAATAATTATGAGTATCATCCTATTCATCCCCCTCTATGGTGAAATCGATCCTACAAGTGGTATTAGAGTCAGGTTCAAAGACCACTTTTGTTTCAAAAGGTTTAATTTTTCAAAGACCAACTTTTCTTACAAATTTAATTTTTAAAACGGCTTTTGTTAATAATGTTTTTACTGTGAGTCGGTACAATATTATTCCTCCTATGTAACGACCCGTAATTTTCGTTAATTAAATTTTTCATTTTAATAAGATTTACGTAAATTTAATTTAGAAGAAATAAAGATTTTATAATTAATAATGAAGCAAATGCTGAGAATGAAATGAAACCATGGGAATATAAGGCTAAGTATTTACAGTTGAAACAAAATTACGAATAAATTGAAGTGATGTAAATTGTTATACCAGGCTAAGAGTTGCATATAAGAGAACAAAGGTAAGTGTTGAGTCAAGATTTTTTATAGAGTTTTGATTTCTGACAAAGGGATAAGCCGTGATCGACAAAAAGAAGTTATTCAGACACAAAGAGCTCCATATGATTAGAGGTTGATTATTTGGTATGTTAGTAATGATTATTTATGTTAAAATCTATCCTCAGATAATCTTATGCCTTCAATCTTCGAATATATATATATATAAATATATATGAGTGCACATTAACTGTGCACTCTGGGCAAAACCGGTCGACTGGTCAAAACCAGGTGGTCGACCGTTTCTGCCCAGAATGCACAGATAACGTGCACAAATGAACATAACGTATATATATTCAAATTCCTGTCTACTGGTCCTTTTTGACCTGTCGACCGTTTTCAAACAGAAAGCAACCCTTCGTATAGACACTTCCTTTTCTTCAACGGTTGCTTCTCTTTCTCTTCGCCAATGATCATGACCTTTGTTCATACCTTTTCACAAAAGGTTACAACTGTTTATTTCTTATATAAACATCATGAAATCATTATTCCAAACATCTAACTAATCTAATTTTTCTATTCTTCTAATCTCTATTCTATCTTGTACTCTCAAGCGTTCAAATTGCTCATATTCTATCATATATCGTTCTGAATCCTGAAATTTATTTAACATCCTTTTGATTCAATACGATATCCACTTCCAAATCTTCATATATACAAATAATCTATTTGAGGATAAGATTATAGGAAGTCTGTACTACAAGTGACAAAATAGTGTTAGCAAGAACACATACTGTCAACAAACAATTATATTCATCTTGTTGAAGTCCTCCGTGTTGTAAGAGGAAAGTGTTGAAGTCCTCTGTGTTGTAAGAGGCAAGTGTTGAAGTCCTCAGTATATTAGAGGCGTGAAATCCCGTTCGTCTGATCGGGTGTTGTAAACCTATTCCTCCGGGTGAAGCGAGGTAGTTGGTAGTGAAAATCCAGATAGAAGTCTGGGACTGGACGTAGGACGGTGCTCCGAACTAGTATAAAAATCTCTGGTGTGATTTTTCTATTTTTATTTACTTTGCTATTATCATCTATTTCCGCATTTATATTATATTCCATATTACACGATCCGTTTGTACTATACTAGCACGTACACTACATTTTCACTTGGTATCAGAGCATGGCATCATATAACTGTAACACAGTTATTTGATATATTCTTGTAGTATGGCAAATAACGCAAGTACTAGCACTCAAAACACCACTTACATGGAAGGTCAATCGACACAAAGACCTCCATTTTTCAATGGTCTTAACTATAGTTATTGGGCAACACGCATTCTTTATGCAATCAAATAGTTATGATGCTTGGAATGCAACTCAAAAAGAAATAGTGAATCCAACAACTGATTATTCAGAATGGATTGCGGCTGAGAAAACGACAGCAGCCGTAAATGCAAGAGCAATAAATATGTTGTTTTGTGCATTAGACCAAAATGAATATAACCGTGTTAGTATCTGCACCACTACATATCCAATTTGGCAAACGCTGAAAACCACTCATGAAGGTACCAACAAGGTTAAACAAGCCAAAATAGCCATGCTGAAAAGTCAATTTCAAAATTTCAAAATGAAACCAAATGAGACAATCAATGATATGTATTCACGGTTTCAAACTATCCACCATGCACTTATTGGCTTAGGACAAAAGTATTCTGATTTTGATGTTGTTTCAACAGTCCTACATTCTCTGACTAGTGAATGGGAAGGAAAAGTATTAGCAATTGAAGAAGCTAATGACCTTTCTGTCATGAAGCCAGATGAATTGATAGGAAATCTAATGTCCTACGAAGCTAACTTGCAGACTAGAAAGGAACAAAAAGAAGAAAAGAAAAACATGGCATTCCATGCTGAAAAAGACGAAAATGAATCAGAGTCTGAAGACGAAGATCTGGCATTCATAGCAAAAGGTTTCAAAAAATTCCTAAAACAGCAAAAAGCCAGTCGTTATAACAGAAAGAAATCTGGATCAAATAAACCAACATCATCCTCTATAGAATGCTTCAACTGTCACAAAAAGGGGCACATGCACAAGGATTGTCTGGAGCAAAAGAAGAAGTTAGAAAATGACAAATTAAGATATAAAAAGGACAAATCAAAGAAATGAGCATTCTCGGTAACATGGGATGATACAGACTCATCAGAAAGTGATAGTGATATGGAAGATGAACAAGCAAATGTATGTTTCATGGCAACAGAAGATGAGGTACAAATTCCTACATTCGATGAAATACTTGATATTAATGCTGAATTGATAGTCAAATATAAAGACATAAAACGACAGCTAAAAGAAGCCAAAGCAGATTTGAGTAGAACAGAATTTGAACGAGATATGTTAAAAGACGAGAAGAAAATATTAGAAGAAGAACTTGAAAATTTTCAAGAATCATCATCTAATGTTGACTCTCAATTATTTCTCTTGAGTCAAGAAATTGAAACTCAAAAAGAGAAAAATGATGCTCTCACTACTAAAAATCATGAGCTTGAGGCAAAAGTCAAAATTCTGGACCTAGAAAAAGCTAGTTTACAAACTAAGTTAGATAACATTTCTCAAACTGTTTCTAACTTTAACAAAGGTCGAGAAAATTTGACAAAAATCATTGAAAATTCACAATCTGTTTCAAATAAACAAGGTTTGGGATATAAGAAAAAAGAAACCAAGAAACATCTTGGTAATAAAAGAAAGAAGAAAGTACAAAAAACTAAAGCTAAGAAAATCTTAATTTATTATATTCCAAACCAAAACCAGTTGTGAAATTTCAAAAGAAAAATGTCAAAACTATCAAAATGTGGGTTCCTAAAACAAATAACAATTTGATTAGGAAAAAATATATTCAGAATTTCATGAATACTGTGCATCTTAATATTAATTATGTATATAAAGGGGATACCAGACCCGTATGGGTTTGGACTCCTAAGACCTAACTCTTAGGACCCCATAAAAAGTGGGTACCATGGACTTAATTTTATTTTTTGCAGGTCCCACTTAAGAAAAGAGGAAAGTGGATATTGGACAGTGGTTGCTCGAAGCACATGACCGGAGACAAGAGCTTATTAACAAATATTACATACTCAGATGGTGGCTCCGTCACTTTTGGAGATAATTCAAAAGGCTATATCATCGGCAAAGGCAATGTGAGCAATTGCGGTACATCTAACTTACCTCTTATTACTAATGTCATGCTAGTTAGAAATTTAAAACACAATTTACTTAGTATTAGTCAGTTATGTGACAAGGGTTTTACAATTTCCTTTTCAAATAATAAGTGTAGTATTTTAGATAAAGACCACAATTTAGTTTTCGAAGGTTATAGAGACAGAAATATATATATTCTGAATATGAATATTAATCATAATTCAGATATGTGTCTTGTGGCTAATGATAATGATCCATGGCTATGGCACAAACGCTTCTGTCATATAAACTTCAGAACTATTGACAGGCTAGCCAAAAACAATCTAGTTAGAGGACTACCCAAAATGAGTTTTAAGGTTAACAACATTTGTGATGCATGTCAACTAGGAAAATTGACCAAATCATCTTTTAAATCCAATAAAGTCATATCAACATTACAACCACTTGAGTTACTACACATGGATTTATTTGGACCTACTAGGGTTCAGTCAATAAATCACAGTCAATATGTGCTTGTAATTGTTGATGATTTCTCTCGTTACACATGGACAATTTTCTTAAAAAATAAAAGTGACACTTTCGATCATTTCAAATCTTTTGTCAAAAGAATTCAAAAATCAAAAGGGATTAAAGTTAAAAATATAAGAAGTGATCATGGCGGAGAGTTTGAAAATAATGAATTTGAACATTTTTGTACAAAGAAAGGTATATATCATAATTTTTCGTTTCTCAGAACTCCACAACAGAACGGAGTTGTAGAACGGAAGAACCGAACTTTACAAGAATGGGAAAGAACATTATTGAATGGAACCACCTTACCAAAACATTTCTGGGAAGAAGCCGTCGCAACTGCCTGTTATGTTTTAAATCGTGTGTCCATAAGACCTCTTACCAAGAATACTCCTTATGAATTATTTAACAAAAGAAAGCCTAAAATCTCATACTTCAAAGTTTTTGGTTCCAAGTGCTTTATTTTAAATACGAAAGACCAACTTGACAAATTCGATCTAAAAGCCGATGAAGGAATATTTGTCGGTTATTCGGAACGAAGCAAGGCCTATCGTATATTTAATAAACGAACCAAAACTATTGAAGAATCACTTCATGTCTCTTTTGATGAATTCTATCAGCATCCTCAAACTATTTCAGATGATAACGAAACAATAGTCATTAACAATCCAATCATCACAAATGTTGATTCTGACTCGGAAATAATTATTGAGAATATTCCTCAAATATGTGAGTTACAATCACCACCAAGGATATTAAGAGACCATCCGGCCCAAAATATAATCGGTGAAGTAACATCACATGTCAGAACAAGGAGTCAACTCAATCAAATGGGTCATGTCGCTTTTCTCTCAAATATCGAACCTAAGAATCCAAAAGAAGCTGCTACAGACGATTACTGGATCATTGCCATGCAGGAAGAACTAAATCAGTTCGAGCGCAATGACGTTTGGGAACTTGTTCCAAGACCAACTGATCAGTCAGTTATTGGTACTAAATGGGCCTATAAAAATAAGGCTGACGAACAAGGAAATATCACCAAAAATAAAGCAAGATTAGTAGCACAAGGGTATAATCAGGAAGAAGGTATCGATTATGAAGAAACTTTTGCACCAGTTGCTCGACTAGAAGCTATTAGAATCTTATTATCTTTTGCTTGTCACCATAATTTCAAACTTTATCAGATGGATGTCAAAAGTGCATTTCTCAATGGATTTATCAAAGAGAATGTATATGTCGAACAACCTCCTTTGTTCGTTCATGAAAAATATCCTGACCATGTGTTCAAACTTAAGAAAGCTCTGTATGGTTTAAAACAAGCACCTCGTGCTTGGTATGAACGATTACGTAGCTATCTTATTAACTCAGGATTTAAAATAGGCAAAGTCGATCAAACTTTTTTATTAAACATTCTCAAAAGGATATTCTAGTTATCCAGATATATGTAGACGACATCATCTTTGGTTTAACAAACGATAAACTCTGCAAGGAATTTGCAAGTATTATGACCAAAGAGTTCGAAATGTCTCATATGGGAGAACTGTCATATTTTCTTGGACTTCAAATCAAACAACTTCCGAATGGTATCTTTATTAATCAAGAAAAATACTGCGGAAATCTTATCAATCGCTTCGGGTTAAAAAACACATCTGGTAAACCTACTCCTATGAGTACAACTACACATCTTGAAAAAGATGAAAAAGGTAAGAGTGTTGACTAGAAACTTTATCGAAGCATGATAGGTTCTCTTCTTTATCTTACAGCAAGTCGTCCAGATATAATGATGAGTGTTTGTCTATGTGCACGCTTTCAAGCAGATCCAAAGGAATCACATCTACGAGCAGTGAAACATATAATTCGTTATCTTAATAATACCAAAGATTTCGGTCTTTTTTATCCAAAAGAATGTCCATTTGAATTAGTATCAAATAGTGATGCTGATTTTGGAGGCTCTCGAACGGATAGAAAGAATACAAGTGGTACGTGTCACTTTATTGGACAATCACTTGTTTCTTGGTTTAGTAAGAAACAAAATTGTGTTTCACTATCAACATGTGAAGCTGAATATATATCAGCGGCTCTCGCTTGTACTCAAGTTATATACATGCAACAAACTCTTCAAGATTTTGATATTCATTTATCAAATTCTACCATATACTGTGATAACACAAGTGCTATAAATATTTCTAAGAATCCAGTGAATCACTCCAGAACCAAACACATTGATATCCGTCATCATTTCCTTAGAGACAATATCGAAAAAGGAAATATATGTCTCGAATATATCCAAACTGATAGTCAACTAGCGGACATTTTTACTAAGCCTCTACTTGAGTCTAATTTCATTAAATTTCATAGAGAACTTGGTTTAATTTCTAGAAAAGAACTTGATAAGTAAATCTTTAATGTAATATTCTAAGTTCCTTTCAGATTATTTCTCCTATTACTATATTAGGAAATTGAATATGAGCTTCAATTTTTTTTTATGGCCAAATTTGCATGTCATTTTTCATCCACGAGCTTATATATAGGAATTGTTATATAAGCTTAACAAAAATATTGTTTTCATCACTTCTATCTGAGCCTAATAAGTTTACAGTTCATTATGGCACACAATTGTGATGAGTGTGCTCAAAAATCCCACATTTCGATCACAAGTTCTGAGCCAGAAGAATATTACTCTCCTGAAACTCCAAAACACAAATCAAAGTGTCATCACCAATGCATTCATACTCCTAGCAATACGCCTACTTCGAAACAAGCAAAGAAGGTATTGTTTTGTTCACTCCATACCAGAGAAAAGATCAATGAGATTCATCATTATCAAAAACATCAAATCGATCTTCAAAGACAGCTGCATTATGAGCAACAACTGACTTCGGAACGTCTATCTCTTCTAGAAAGAATGGCATCATTCTTTTGTGGTTTATACAAACATGGCGTATACGAGCCAATGCCTCATGCACCTTCATCCTCTAAAAGCCCAAATTCATGGGATAAAAACTATGCTCAGAATGAAGGAGCGAAAGAAAAATGGTCGCCATGGAAACCATGCATTACCGATGTCAAAGAAGAGACTTCCGATCATAATTCCTCTACCTCTCATTAAAATTTGATTAATATTATGATTGTATTTTAATATTTCTTATAAATCGATATATATATATATATATATATATATATATATATATATATATCATGTTCTTGAAATTTGATATTATATGGACCGTTAACGTTCAGAAATACACGCAAAAGAAGGAAAAACACCACACTGGCAAACAAGTCGACCGGCCAAAAACAACCAGTCGACCGTTTTTGTCTCTGGAAGAAAACGGTCGACCGGTTTCGTGCTGTGTTGTTTTTTTTAAAAGGCACATACGGTTCATTTTTCTCCATCTCTTCTATTTTTTCTAAAACAAAAACTCACCTAACCCTAGTGCTCAACTCTTCTACCAATTCCACACAAATGGCTCCTTCACAAAAGAAATTAAAGCAAGCTTCTACCTCCGAAACACAACCGATTGATCTCTCTATCAGGAAGTGGCTTGTAGATCCAATAGCAATCAAAAGGTGGAATGACATGAAGGATTTTAAAATCCATCCGGGTTCTTTTATTAAATTTTCAGATTTCTCTAGTTATCGTATTCTTAGTTTAGCAAAGGAAGCCGACATTGAAAATCTCATTGATTTTGATCAAAACAATGTTGAAATTAACCATGTAATGATCAAATTATTCTATGCTAATCTAAATTTAGATAAAAACAAGCCCGAGAATCCCAATTATTGTCTTTGGTCCGTTGTTTGTGGCAAAGAAGTATTCATCTCATGTGATAGGATGACAACCGTTCTTGGTTCTTCATTTATTGGTGAAAAATTCTCAAGTAATTTTTGCAATGTTCATATCCGTAATCAAATTAGTCATCAATTTATTGAAGATGACAAGGATAGTACTAAGTCTATGGGTTTACGGCCATCTACAAGAATTCTTCACTACACTCTTATGCACTCTCTTTTACCAAGAATAGGAAATTTTGATGCCGTCTATAAAGAAAATTTCAAGGCATTATACTCAATCTATGGGGGTATTCGCATAAATTGGATTGGTATGATCTTTGATGAGATTTTGAAGGTTAATGATTCCTCTAGACCACACTTGTTCTATAACGAGTATATTATGCGTCTCTTGCTTGATTATGGCATTGAACCTCCCAAGTCTTCAATCTCCAAACCAAAATTCATCAACAAAGCAACCATTACAAGAATGAAGCTTCCCGCTCCATACTTTAATATTATGCCTTTTGAACAATGGAAAGAACAAGGACATAGAGAAGCTTCATCTCGCCCATCTCGCCCTAAACCTGAGGAAGTCAAACCCTGGCAAAGGGATTTCAAGCCACAATCAAGCTTCAGACCCTGGCAAGCGCCCAGCTCCTCCTACTTTTGCTTGGACATCTTCGGAGGAGGGCACAAGCTCGGGAACTAGTCATGAACGTCGACACGGGAAATCTCAGCTTGTTGAAGAAGAAGAAGAAGAAGAGGGTGAGACGGAGTCAGAATAAGTCTTTTTTTAATCTATCTCTTTTTATCTTTTATGCGTACTTATGACTTTAGCTTTTGCTTTAAATACATTATCTGGCACTTGTACTAAATAGTGTCATGTTTTAATTCATACTAGACTTATGTGTATTATAATTCTGTGTGAATGTTACTCTTGATCTGTGATAGTAGTTTTATGTTGCTTCTAAAATGTTTTACATCTTCCATTTAACAACTCCTTTTTGTCGATGACAAAGGGGGAGAAAATTGTGCTAACAGTATATATGCAGGACACAATCTCAAGGGGATATCATATACAGAGGGAGATTCATAACTAAGTTGTCATCAATCAAAAAGGGGGAGAATGTTGAGTCAAGATTTTTTATAGAGTTTTGATTTCTGACAAAGGGATAAGCCGTGATCGACAAAAAGAAGTTATTCAGACACAAAGAGCTCCATATGATTAGAGGTTGATTATTTGGTATGTTAGTAATGATTATTTATGTTAAAATCTATCCTCAAATAATCTTATGCCTTCAATCTTCGAATATATATATAAATATATATGAGTGCACATTAACTGTGCACTCTGGGCAAAACCGGTCGACTGGTCAAAACCAGGTGGCGACCGTTTCTGCCCAGAATGCACAGATAACGTGCACAAGTGAACATAACGTATATATATTCAAATTCCTGTCTACTGGTCCTTTTTGACCTGTCGACCGTTTTCAAACAGAAAGCAACCCTTCTTATAGACACTTCCTTTTCTTCAACAGTTGCTTCTCTTTCTCTTCACCAATGATCATGACCTTTGTTCATACCTTTTCACAAAAGGTTACAACTGTTTATTTCTTATATAAACATCATGAAATCATTATTCCAAACATCTAACTAATCTAATTTTTCTATTCTTCTAATCTCTATTCTATCTTGTATTCTCAAGCGTTCAAATTGCTCATATTCTATCATATATCGTTTTGAATCCTAAAATTTATTTAACATCCTTTTGATTCAATACGATATCCACTTCCAAATCTTCATATATACAAATAATCTATTTAAGGATAAGATTATAGGAAGTCTGTACTACAAGTGACAAAATAGTGTTAGCAAGAACACATACTGTCAACAAACAATTATATTCATCTTTGTTGAAGTCCTCTGTGTTGTAAGAGGCAAGTGTTGAAGTCCTCTGTGTTGTAAGAGGCAAGTGTTGAAGTCCTCAGTATATTAGAGGCGTGAAATCCCGTTCGTCTGATCAGGTGTTGTAAACCTGTTCCTCCAGGTGAAGCGAGGTAGTTGGTAGTGAAAATCCAGATAGAAGTCTGGGACTGGACGTAGGACGGTGCTCCGAACCAGTATAAAAATCTCTGGTGTGATTTTTCTATTTTTATTTACTTTGCTATTATCATCTATTTCCGCATTTATATTATATTCCATATTACACGATCTGTTTGTACTATACTAGCACGTACACTGCATTTTCAGTAAATAGTGAATTTAGTTAATGAATTAATAATATTAAATAGTAAATTGAATTAAATCAATGTCCGGTACAAATTGAAATATTATTTGGAATGAAAGCTTATAAATTGTAAGCATTTAATTTACAAATGAAATCAGTGTATTAATTTAGTTGTAACTGATAAATTAATGAAATTATGTAATAATTGATAAATGATGGCATTCATGAATGAAATAAGATTTGTAAGTAATAAAGGAATAATTGAAATAAACATTTACCAATGAAATAGTATATTGATTTATATAGACTTAATAAAAGAGTTGAATTGAATCAATCTATTTAGTTAAAAATAATTAATTGGCATGCAAATTATAAATGGGTTTATAGTAAGAAATTATACTACCGTGAATTGGAATTAAGATGAAATTGAAAAATTCAAGTATGTGATGCAAATATATCATATATAGCAGTGGAATAAAAAAATTAGTGTTATTATAACCTGGTTGGCAAGCTTATAACTGAATTTAAAAGAAAATAGGTGAAAATGAATATAGATTGTTCATTTATTTGATGTGTTAAATAAATTTTGGTATTCAATCGCAATAAATATACATAATTAATTGAAACTGTTGTAAGGTCAAAATTTATTGCATATAATAAATTGGGGGATAGATTCCATTTAAGGTAATTTATTTATTATGTTAATGTAAATTAAAATAATTAGAGGTACGTAAATGATGATTAATACCATGTTTGGAAGTTGTAATTTAGAAGATATTAAGAATTAGGAATTGAATTTTGAATTATTTGCAATACAAATAAAGAAAATATTAAGTTATTGCTAACTGAGGGAATCATTAATTAATTGAATGAAAGTTAAATCAGTGGAATTAATGGCGATTAATTTACGTTAGTTATTTAGGGTAGTGACTAAATTTGGTAATCCATTTGCAATTAATGACAACGTTAGTTATTTAGGGTAGTGACTAAATTTGGTAATCCATTTGCAATTAATGACAATAGTGTTGATATAAGCTAATAAGTTAAATGCCAATGCAATACCAATTAATGGATTGAATGTGATTATGAAATTGGAATTAGATAAATGCAGTAAATAATTCAGGGCAAATAAATTTATGGAACAAATGTTATGATCTTAACTGATGGTAATTAATAATTGAAGATAATATAAATTCCATTTATAATATGACTATGGGTGAATGAAAAGATTGTAAATCAAGATTTGTTTATTTATATGAATATAAAAAATTAAGGTAATTGAGTTTTTTGCAATTAAGTAAAAATTAAACATTTATTTTTACGTTAATCGAAAATTTAGTTGAAACTGAAAAATATTTATGTATGCTAATTTCATCCATTTGGCTATAATGGATTGAATAATAAGAATGAAGATTTAATTCAATGAAATTTTTGAAAACCTAATTGATAATTTCTAAATTTAATAAAAATGAAAATTTGACACAGAATGGGAAGTTAATCAACTTTAAATTCACCTTTAAATTGTTTAAAACATTGTAATTTGATTGAGACATATAAAGGTAATAAAATTTGTCAAATTTAATATTTTAAAAAAAAATTGGATTTTATTAATGAATTTTTAATTTATTTAATTAATATAAAATTAGCTATTTTGGCCACTGACTCGAATTTCGACGAAACCAGTTTCATCGGATCCGTAACGGTGACTTATAATAGTGTTTCAAGTTTCATAACGATCGGACTTGTCGTTTGATCGTACCGACTCGAAACGCCTTGAAATTTATGCAATTTAAATCAGTCTAAATCAATTTGGAAAAATTGAATTTAGCATAACTTCTTCATACGATGGAATTTGGGTGTGAAACTTTTTCAATCGCATTTAAAATATTTTTAAACGTATATTTTGATATATGGGTTGACCCAATTTCGTTCCGGAGTAGAAACGGGCTTTTCGGGCCATTTAGCGTTCAGCGCGTATACCAATCCGATCCATCTATTATTTTTCAGCTTTGTCTATATATAACCCGTTATAAACCCTAGCCACTCCTTATTTTCATTTTTCCATACGTACATCTCCTTCTCAACTCATCATTCCAATGGCAGAAAAAAAAAACCTAATTCTCAAATTCCAAAGATTAATTTCAATTTCACCCAAAAAAAAAAGGGGATCTGCAGCCACTTCGAGTCACGCTTTGAGTTTCAGAGGCAAAAACGTTGTATCTACTTCGGGTCAGGAAGAAAATGACTCGGGTCGCTTCGGGTCGTTTCGGCAAAAACTCCAAGCAAGCACCGGAATTTAAGGCGGCGCACCGAAGTCGAACCCGAAGTTGACACACGACCAGAATTTTTCAATTTTCAAATTTTCATAACTTTTGCGTACGAACTCGGATTCATGCGCGGTTTATTTTGCTGTGATTGTATCGGAATTCTAGACATTTTGGCGTTAGTTTGGATGGATTTGGAGACTGTCAAATTTTTGGGTTTAAATTGAATTTGGATTCAATTTAAATTTAAAAGGTGAGTGTTTTAACTCACTCACAACTTCTAAGTTTTCTTATGTTCGTTAAATTGATTTATGATATGAGTAAAAATTCATTTATGACTGTTCGGTACATTTTATTCATCATCTCAGTTAGATTGCATTTATTTAAATTTAATTGTTATTTAGTTTTATTATTGCATAAAAATTTACAGTTAAAAATTATTTATTTGCATATAAACTGCTAGTTAAACAGTTATTAAATTTATTATTGAATATGAACTGTTAATTAATACCTGTTATTTATTACCTGTTATATTTTATATGCTATATATTGATGTTTTGTTCAAATTGGATGATGATTATAATAAATGGTTGATGATTGATATTTGGATGAATGGATGTTTATTTACATAAACTGCAAGTTATCATGCATTTCATTTCATTCGGGATTGCGGTTTGAAATTATATACAACCGTAATTTTTTATTTTTAAATTGCGGGTTGAAATGATAAATATCCGTATCACTTGACCATAGGATAGAAAATTATATACAGGCACCGCGGTATATATTTAAAATTATTTTTGAAATGATTTCTATGGTTTGGATAGGATGCGGTTAAATAAATATTAATTTTGATCTTATATAAAATCTTATTTTATATATACATATATTGTTAAATTATTGAATTTAAGCTATGTATGAATTGGTTGAATGGAAATAAATAAGTTGAAAAATGAAGTTTGATAATTTATATTTATGATTAAGTACATGTTTAAGATATTGTGTATATATAGAGTTTTAAATGGTTCAAATCAATTAAGATTGGAAATTTATTTGGAATTGGGCTTATTTAAAAATTAAACTCCACAAGTTGGTGTAAACTTATTAATCTTGGAAATTTTAAAGGTACGACGTTTATAACTAGATTTTTATTCAACATAAATTAAATGAATAACTCTAGTATAAATAAATGGAAGAAAATATTTAGTGTTAATAAATTGAGTTTTATTTTAACTGGTTATGGATCTATTATGTAAATGTTTCAAAACTAAATAATAGGACAATGGATTGTTGAATAGAAATTCCCAACCTTAGTTTTGAAAGTTATTAAATACTCAAAGTTTGAAAATATTGAAATCGAAGTGTTTTTATTCAAACTGAAAGTGAATCTAAAGGTTATGGATTTAGACTGAATATAAAGTAAATAAAATTGTAAAGGCGTGGAAATTATTTACTTTATAAAGAAATTTTAAATTCAACTGTTTTATTTTATATACTGTTGAATATCCAAACCATTTAAGTTTTGAAAGTTATGGTTTTAAAACTATGGATTTCGAAGTATTATGTGGAAATTTAAATTTCAAATATTTGGTTTCGATGTATTATAAATCTTAAAAGTGGCATGATTTTGGAAAAGAAATATATTTGAAATAAAATGATATCATATTTATTTGGGTTTTAAAAGGAAATGATATCGTATTTATGGGTTTTGAAACGGATAATTATATTCTGGTTTTGAAAGCATAATTATTTTTAAATGATCGCGGTGTTATAATAACGTTTGGTTGTTGAAGAGACCGGGATCAGAAGTTGTCATACTCTCTGCCAACTCCGAAAACCACTTTAACAAACGTGTACGCGGTGGAGATTCCAGAATGGAGTAGGTTGGTGGCGGCGTTTCCTTTAAGGTAAATACGTGGACCCAACTCCCGTGAGTTGGCATAAGGTGGCTAAACAGGAGCGATTCTCGGGCCAAGGGGGTTAGCGCCCTTTATCGCACACTCCTCTTCGATACTAGTCTGACTTTGGATTGATTCGGTGACCACATTTACTTTTGATTTTAGGGGGAGTTTGTACGAGGTAGGCGGTAGCTACGGCTATGCGTTACCACCAGCCCGGATGCGTAATTGGTATATCTACCCTGGCATTGCCTAGTTGTGCCGTGTCACCTACCCTATCGCGCCTTATACGATTTTGGTTTTGTACCATACCTTTGGAGTGCCCTCTGACGACGCCCAGTACGGGGGAGATTACGGTACTGTATAGACTATGAGAATATATTATGTGTTAAGGTGGAAAATGTAAAGCCTTAGCGCTATTTAAAAGCAAATTTATTTTACAATTAGACACTATTATAATAGCGAAATATACTACATAGTAGATAGTTTAACGGATCCTTAGGAGATGTAAATCCCGAGCATCTCTTGAGTTACTGCACTCATATTCATTTCTTTTAATTTAACTTACATAAGATCTTTTAGTTCTGACTCGAGTGTTTTGTCTTTTCAATTCGCTCGAGTCAGTCCGAGCGTTTCAGGATTTGAAGATTTTTCTGGAGGAAGAAGAGGAAGATTTCATTACTATTATTATTATATATTATACGGTTCCACTACACTGTATTCCACTGCATTAATATTATTGGTATGTGAACTCTGATATTTATTGTATAAAGAAGAATGAAATGTTTGTAAACAGTTTTATGAACTGTATATTTATTATTTTATTTTATCCTTCCGCTGTGAGATTCTGTTTTGTTTTATTCTTTCTCTTTTTTTATTTACCCCATAACAATCCGCCCTTCTGTATGGTTTGAATTGGCACGTGTGTCGATTTAAAGCGTGCGAAAAGGCGGTATGTTACATCTGGTATCAGAGCTTTGGTTTAGCGATAAACCTTAGCTTTGTGGGGTCTGACTCTTTATCAATAGGGTAGAAACACCCTATGGGAGTCGCTGAGTGTATATATATATATGAGAGAGCGTATTTGTTAGTGTTATAAAAGGGTTTTAATATTATGTTAATCTGTTCCGTTTTGTATTTATAAATTCCAGTTGATGCATGGGACGCTGTGACATTAATAGGGATTTCTAAACACTTAGTAGGACAGACCGACATAATGTTTGTTTTAATATAGGTGAATGAAATAATTTTGCCTATTATATTTTCAAAATATAAAATAAAGTTTTTTTTTATAAACAAGATTAATATTTGGTTGTGATATATTGGTTGTTAGGTAATAAAATTTATAAATAATAAATGAAATTAGATGGAAAATAAAATTGGAAATTTAGAACTTAAGCTCCGGGGTTTTGGAAATTCTTTCAATTGATTTTGGAATATAATAATAATACTATTAGAAATATTGTCTGATATAAATAGTTCAATATAATTTGAAAGAAATGTTTAAAAAGAAATTTTGAAAAGAAATAAGTTATGTACTCCCCTCTCTATCGCTGGAAAATAATTTCGGTGATGAGTGCACGCATCGTCGACTTTCTTTTTCGAGTTTCGAAGCGGGAAGGCCACTGTGGTAGTTTTACTGCAGATTTATTTTGATAAACAAAAGTGAATTTTTAATTTGTTTTAAATATAATTGGGTTTATAAGTTGTAAGTATATATATATATTTACCTATTATTTTTAAAATAGTTTGAATTTAACCGGGTATTTAGTTCTTAAGTTTCCACAATAAATAGTTTCAATTATTCTAGTGAAATGGAATCTAAGTAATTAATAATTGAAACCCTAAATGAAATAAGTGGTTTAATGCTAGGTTATTAATAGTATTAAATGAAATTTAAAATTGTAACCTACGAAATAAAGGATTATTATTGAACAGTAAATTTATTAAAGAAATAAGAGAAACTTGTATGATTTTAATTACATTCTTAAAAACATATATATAACTTACAAAATATTTAAAAGTTGAAATGTTTAATAAGAAAATGTAATGGAAATTATACAAGTAAAAGTATGTAATGAAGGTGTTCAATAAATCGCTTTTATTCATAAGAAGTGATGATATCGGGATAAGTTAAGTTATAATTAAAATTTTACTATTAGTAAATATAATAAAAGGTAAGTATTACAAATATATGATTATAAACTTAAGTAAACAAAATGGAAATGCTAAGAAATTGAATGGGACATGAATACTATTGATAAATGAATGTAAATAAAAGAGGTCATGCTATAATAAATGAATGAATAATTATAACGAAATAAAAGGAACTGGCATGACCTGAGCTAATGGAACTGAATAATTGTAAGTGATAAGTAAAAGTAAATGAAGCAAACATTTAATGAGTAAATGTAAATTTAAAAGATAAATCACTGTATAAATAAAAAGAAAATCAAACAACAAAGGTATGAAAGGAAATTAATAATAAGTTAAGTTGATTGTTGTTTGGATTTGTTGTTGTTTAGTTGATGGTTGTTTGGGTAAGGATACTTTAAAATTAGATTAGGATAAATGAATAATCTATTTAGTTTTATCTAAGACTGTTGAGTAAATGATGCGCTAGTAGTTTATTCTTCATTCCGTACAATTTAAAAGTTTTGAACCCGAACAACTATTTGTTTGTTTGATTGAATGGTTGCTTTGTATTGGTTGTGTATGCTGTTTGTTGAAATTGATGGTTGTTGTATTGATTTGTTGATAGTGATTGAAATCACTTAAATATTTCACTTTATATAAATTGTTAACCCTTTGGATTTTATAAGTGAAATGCAGGTTATGGAAGCAAATGCTACTGCTTTTGGTTCCATAAATTAAGCGTAAATTACCCGACATTCTGTTTATAGCGCTATTTTATATATTTTCCCGTGTTGGGATATTATATTTTGGATATTATATGTGATATTTTGATATATTTGATATTATATTTTCTCCCGAGCCTTCCGGTACAAAGGAGACTCTGCCAAAATTTTCTGTAAATTTTGGACTTAGAAAATATTTTGAAAATGTTTTCAAATTTTATTAGTTTGAGTATAAAAAAAACTAATGATTATAAATTAGTATATTTTATCTAAATTAATTTTGTAAATTTATCTGGTTATAAATTTAATATTTGATATGACATTGATTTCTTACTTCTTCTTTTCCTTTCTTTTTCCTTTTCGGGGACGAAAAGTTTTGAGTGGGGGAGAGTGTAACGACCCGTAATTTTCGTTAATTAAATTTTTCATTTTAATAAGATTTACGTAAATTTAATTTAGAAGAAATAAAGATTTATAATTAATAATGAAGCAAATGCTGAAAATGAAATGAAACCATGGGAATATAAGGCTAAGTATTTACAATTGAACAAAATGACGAATAAATTGAAGTGATGTAAATTGTTATACTGGGCTAAGAGTTGCATATAAGAGAACAAAGGTAAGTAGTGAATTTAGTTAATGAATTAATAATATTAAATAGTAAATTGAATTAAATCAATGTCCGGTACAAATTGAAATATTGTTTGGAATGAAAGCTTATAAATTGTAAGCATTTAATTTACAAATGAAATCAGTGTATTAATTTAGTTGTAACTGATAAATTAATGAAATTATGTAATAATTGATAAATGATGGCATTCATGAATGAAATAAGATTTGTAAGTAATAAAGGAATAATTGAAATAAACATTTACCAATGAAATAGTATATTGATTTATATAGACTTAATAAAAGAGTTGAATTGAATCAATCTATTTAGTTGAAAATAATTAATTGGCATGCAAATTATAAATGTGTTTATAGTAAGAAATTATACTACCGTGAATTGGAATTAAGATGAAATTGAAAAATTCAAGTATGTGATGCAAATATGTCATATATAGCAGTGGAATAAAAAAAATAGTGTTATTATAACCTGGTTGGTAAGTAACAAACTTATAACTGAATTTAAAAGAAAATAGGTGAAAATGAATATAGATTGTTCATTTATTTGACGTGTTAAATAAATTTTGGTATTCAATCGCAATAAATATAAATAATTAATTGAAACTGTTGTAAGGTCAAAATTTATTGCATATAATAAATTGGGGGATAGGTTTCATTTAAGGTAATTTATTTATTATGTTAATGTAAATTAAATTAATTAGAGGTACGTAAATGATGATTAATACCATGTTTGGAAGTTGTAATTTAGAGGATATTAAGAATTAGGAATTGAATTTTGAATTATTTGCAATACAAATAAAGAAAATATTACGTTATTGCTAACTGAGGGAATCATTAATTAATTGAATGAAAGTTAAATCAGTGGAATTAATGGAGATTAATTTACGTTAGTTATTTAGGGTAGTGACTAAATTTGGTAATCCATTTGCAATTAATGACAACGTTGGTTATTTAGGGTAGTGACTAAATTTGGTAATCCATTTGCAATTAATGACAATAGTGTTGATATAAGTTAAATCAATGCAATACCAATTAATGAATTGAATGTGATTATGAAATTGGAAATAGATAAATGCAGTAAATAATTCAGGGCAAATAAATTTATGGAACAAATGTTAAGATCTTAACTGATGGTAATTAATAATTGAAGATAATGTAAATTCCATTTATAATATGACTATGGGTGAATGAAAAGATTGTAAATCAAGATTTGTTTATTTATACGAATATAAAGAATTAAGGTAATTGAGTTTTTTGCAATTAAGTAAAAATTAGACATTTATTTTTACGTTAATTGAAAATTTAGTTGAAATTGAAAAATATTTATGTATGTTAATTTCATCCATTTGGCTATAATGGATTGAATAATAAGAATGAAGATCTAATTCAATGAAATTTTTGGAAACCTAATTGATAATTTCTAAATTTAATAAAAATGAAAATTTGACACTGAATGGGAAGTTAATCAACTTTAGATTGACCTTTAAATTGTTTAAAACATTGTAATTTGATTGAGACATATAAAGGCAATAAAATTTGTCAAATTTAAGATTTAAAAAAAAAAAATTGGATTTTATTAATGAATTTTTAATTTATTTAATTAATATAAAATTAGCTATTTTGGCCACTGACTCGGATTTCGACGAAACCAGTTTCATCGGATCCGTAACGGTGAATTATAATAGTCTTTCAAGTTTCATAACGATCGGACTTGTCGTTTGATCGTACCAACTCGAAACGCCTTGAAATTTATGCAATTTAAATCAATCTAAATCAATTTAGAAAAATTGAATTTAGCATAACTTCTTCATACGATGGAATTTGGAGTTGAAACTTTTTCAATCGCATTTAAAATATTTTTAAACGTATATTTTGATATATGGGTTGACCCAATTTCGTTCCGGAGTAGAAACGGGCTTTTCGGGCCATTTAGCGTTCAACGCGTATACCAATCCGATCCATCTATATTTTTCAGCTTTGTCTATATATAACCCGTTATAAACCCTAGTCATTCCTTATTTTCATTTTTACATACGTACATCTCCTTCTCAACTCCTCATTCCAATGGCAGAAAAAAAACCTAATTCCCAAATTCCAAAGATTAATTTCAATTTCACCAAAAAAAAATTCGGATCTGCAGCCACTTCGAGTCACGCTTTGAGTTTCAGAGGCAAAAACGCTGTATCTACTTCGGGTCGGCAAGAAAATGACTCGAGTCGCTCCGGGTCGTTTTGGCAAAAACTCCAAGCAAGCACCGGGGATTTAAAGCGGCGCACCGAAGTCGAACCCGAAGTTGACACAGGACCAGAATTTTTCAATTTTCAAATTTTCATAACTTTTGCGTATGAGCTCGGATTCACGCGCAGTTTATTTTGCTAGGATTGTATCGGAATTCCAGACATTCTGGCATTGGTTTGGATGGATTTGGAGACTGTCAAATTTTTGGTTTAAATTGAATTTGGATTCAATCTAAATTCAAAATGTGAGTGTTTTAACCCACTCACAACTTCTAAGTTTTCTTATGTTTGTTAAATTGATTTATGATATGAGTAGAAATTCATTTATGACTGTTTGGCATATTTTATTCATCATCTCAGTTAGATTGCATTTATTTAAATTTAGTTGTTATTTAATTTTATTATTGCATAAAAATTTACAGTTAAAAATTATTTATTTGCATATAAACTGCTAGTTAAACAGTTATTAAATTTATTATGGAATATAAACTATTAGTTAATACCTGATATTTTTTATATGCTATATATTGATGTTTTGTTCAAATTGGATGATGATTATAATAAATGGTTGATGATTGATATTTGGATGAATGGATGTTTATTTACATAAACTGCAAGTTATCATACATTTCATTTCATTTGGGATTGCGGTTTGAAATTATATACAACCGCAATTTTTTATTTTTAAATTGCGTATTGAAATGATAAATATCCGTATCACTTGACCATAGGATAGAAAATTATATACAGGCACCGCGGTATATATATAAAATTATTTTTGAAATGACTTCTATGGTTTGGATAGGGTGTGGTTAAATAAATATTAATTTTGATCTTATATAAAATCTTATTTTATATATACATATATTGTTAAATTATTGAATTTAAGCTATGTATGAATTGGTTGAATGGAAATAAATAAGTTGAAAAATGGAGTTTGATAATTTATATTTATGATTAAGTACATGTTTAAGATATTGTGTATATAGAGAGTTTTAAATAGTTCAAATCAATTAAGATTGGAAATTTAATTGGAAATTTATTTGGAATTGGGCTTATTTAAAAATTAAACTCCACAAGTTGGTGTAAACTTATTAATCTTGGAAATTTTAAAGGTACGATGTTTATAGCTGGATTTTTATTCAAGGTAAATTAAATGAATAACTCTAGTATAAATAAATGGAAGAAAATATTTAGTGTTAATGAATTGAGTTTTATTTTAAATGGTTATGGATCTATTATGTAAACGTTTCAAAACTAAATAATAGGACAATGAATTGTTGAATAGAAATTCCCAACCTTAGTTTTGAAAGTTATTAAATACTCAAAGTTTGAAAATATTGAAATCGAAGTGTTTTTATTCAAACTGAAAGTGAATCTAAAGGTTATGGGTTTAGACTAAATATAAAGTAAATAAAATTGTAAAGGCGTGGAAATTATTTACTTTATAAAGAAATTTTAAATTCAACTGTTTTATTTTATATACTGTTGAATATCCAAACCATTTAAGTTTTGAAAGTTATGGTTTTAAAACTATGGATTTCGAAGTATTATGTGGAAATTTAAATTTCAAATATTTGGTTTCGAGGTATTATAAATCTTAAAAGTGGCATGATTTTGGAAAAGAAATATATTTTGAAATAAAATGATATCATATTTATTTGGGTTTTAAAAGGAAATGATATCGTATTTATGGGTTTTGAAACGGATAATTATATTCTGGTTTTGAAAGCATAATTATTTTTAAATGACCGCGTTCTAATAATGTTTGGTTGTTGAAGAGACCGGGATCGGAAGTTGTCATACTCTCTGCCAACTCCGAAAACCACTTTAACAAACGTGTACGCGGTGGAGATTCCAGAATGGAGTAGGTTGGTGGCGGCGTTTCCTTTAAGGTAAATACGTGGACCCAACTCCCGTGAGTTGGCATAAGGTGGCTAAACAGGAGCGATTCTCGGGCCAAGGGGGTTAGCGCCCTTTATCGCACACTCCTCTTCGATACTAGTCTGACTTTGGATTGATTCGGTGACCACCTTTACTTTTGATTTTAGGGGGAGTTTGTTCGAGGTAGGCGGTAGCTACGGCTATGCGTTACCACCAGCCCGGATGCGTAATTGGTATATCTACCCTGGCATTGCTTAGTTGTGCCGTGTCACCTACCCTATCGCGCCTTATACGATTTTGGTTTTGTACCATACCTATGGAGTGCCCTCTGACGACGCCCAGTACGGGGGAGATTACGGTACTGTATAGACTATGAGAATATATTATGTGTTAAGGTGGAAAATGTAAAGCCTTAGCGCTATTTAAAAGCAAATTTATTTTACAATTAGACACTATTATAATAGCGAAATATACTACATAGTAGATAGTTTAACGGATCCTTAGGAGATGTAAATCCCGAGCATCTCTTGAGTTACTGCACTCATATTCATTTCTTTTAATTTAACTTACATAAGATCTTTTAGTTCTGACTCGAGTGTTTTGTCTTTTCAATTCGCTCGAGTCAGTCCGAGCGTTTCAGGATTTGAAGATTTTTCTGGAGGAAGAAGAGGAAGATTTCATTACTATTATTATTATATATTATACGGTTCCACTACACTGTATTCCACTGCATTAATATTATTGGTATGTGAACTCTGATATTTATTGTATAAAGAAGAATGAAATGTTTGTAAACAGTTTTATGAACTGTATATTTATTATTTTATTTTATCCTTCCGCTGTGAGATTCTGTTTTGTTTTATTCTTTCTCTTTTTTTATTTATCCCATAACAATCCGCCCTTCCGTATGGTTTGAATTGGCACGTGTGTCGATTTAAAGCGTGCGAAAAGGCGGGTTGTTACATCCTGTTTTCGATGGAACAAATTTTTTGAATTGGAAATTAAACATGGAATTTTATTTAAAATCTGTTAATTTTAAATGTTAGGATATTATTGAAAATGGGTGTGATATAATAAATGAGAAAAATACTTCCATTAATGCTCTGGTTATCATATAATATATTCGTATATTAATCAAGATAATTTTAACTTTATGTCTCATTGTGAAAGTGCATAGGAAATCTGGAATACTTTTGATGCGATATATAGTGCAAAAGTCAACAATCATGAGAGATCCCCCATAATCAAATCAGAAATTAAAATACGCGCTTAGCAGGATTTGAAAAAGAAAGTAGTGATGATAATGATGATGGAGCAGCTGAGTTGGCATTACTAATGAAGAGATTCAAAAAGTGAAACCGCAAATACAGAAATCTAGCTCTAAATCAAAAATTGATAAGCAGAATATTAAAAGCACTAGACAACCCAGAAGAATGAGAGATCATCTGTCACAAGTGCAACAAACCCGAACACATCAAGCCCAATTGTCCTCGACTTCAACACGTCCAAGAAAAGAATTCAAAAAGGAAAAGTTCTACAGCCACGTGGAATAAAAGTTATGATTGTGAAAGCACTAGCATTGAGAGTGAAAGACTAAAACTGTGCCTACAAGGAGATATAACTGATAGTGACGATGACGAGCCAAGCGACGTATCAAAACTCACTCACTCATAATTACTTATATATTTCCACAAAGTAAATGGCTTTTTGGAAAGAATTAGGGAAAAATACGCTAAACTTGAATCACAAAGAGGTACTTTGATAGATTTTAATAAACAGCTTGATCACTTAGTTAAAAACTATCAAAGTAAGATCCGTAAGTGTGGTAAGTGTCCATCACTCGAAGAAGAGATTAAAAAAATTAGAGATTAAACTTAAATCGCTTGAAAATGAAATTCTGATTTTGAAAGAGAGTGAAAATACTAGGAGAGAAAATTCTATTAAAAAGTGCACACAATTATTGAACGAAAATGAATCACTTAAAACACAAGTCCAACAACTATCAATGACTTTAGAAAAATTCTCCAAAAGTGAAGAATCATTGAATATGCTATTAAGGAAACAAACTATTAATACTATTAGACATGGACTTGGGTATAATCATTTTGAACGTGTTGAAAGCAAAATTAATCAAGTAAAATCCGAGTGCACAATTTGTAGAAAAATTGGATACAATCAAAACATTTGTTGGTATAGAGCCAAACACTTGAAAACAGTTCCAATTTAAGTTCCAAAAGGCACAAATATAAAATCCTCAAAGTTAAAAAATCTGGGTGCCGATAGGAACATATATAAATAGCTTTGGGTCTCCACAAAATTATTTTTCAAAATCTGTTGCCACTACAACCATGGACCTATAAAAACAAATAGGTCACAAAAATCTTTTATCGTGTAGGTGTGGTGGCAAGCTAAGGAACTACAATAGTGTTACTTGGATTCTGGCTGCTTCAGGGACACAACGGGCGACAAGGCAAAGTCCTTAGCGTAGTATAAAGGTGCCAGAATCACAATGGACAACATTAAAATATTATCGTCAAGGTAAAGCAGGCAATGGTATATTTATTTTTAACGATATATTGAATGTGATAATCTGATCATCATAATCTGATTTAACTCAGCCAGTTATGTGATGATGAATATTGATTATGATTTTGACTTACAAAAATGGTTGGCCAATTATCTTTTTATGACGAGAACACTACAATCATTGAAATACTTTATAAAAATTTGTTTAGATTAATGATGATGTTTCGATGATTACTCTTGATACACATGGATATATTTGTTTATGAATCGACACTATGCACGGCTTCAATTCAATTCCATTTTGCTGTAAAAATGATTTTAAGGAAATTTGTTGCAACTTCACGATCTGGTCTATGACTTTCAACAAATGATAATTTTGAGTGAAAGAATAATTCAGATGCAGATTACACTGGTGATCTAGTTGATTGAAAAATAACTAGTGGAACGTGATTTATGTTGAGACATTCAGTAGCTGCATCGTTTTTCAAAGAAAATATCTGCATATTTTTCATTTCAAATAATTTTCAAACTGCAGACATTTTTCTAAAACCCCTTCTAGAAAATCATTTTTTGTTGACCTTGTTTCAGATTAGTCATTTTTGAAAATTTGGTTTTATAATTATTTTTGGATATGATTTTAAATGACTATATTAACTAATTTAACTCCCTAGTGATTATCGAAAAGATTAATAGTGATAGAAAAAGTGATGAGTATTGATATTAGTCATATATTATAAGTCGAGACGGTATATTTAGTAAATTTCTTTAGAAATTTGAACAAGAGTTATAAAAACTTTTTGTTGAAAAAAATTCCATGACCATCTCTATTTCTATCATATTCCTAACGACCATCACTCATCAAAATCCAATATAGTATGTCAGTATGTGGTATTTTAAACAGGAAATTATGCGCTTTCATTTTAGTATATTTTTAGCAATAAAAAACGTCCAAAGTATTCACTCTCATTTAAAGTCCTCACGGTTATGCATGGGTGAATTACTTGGGATTATTGATTATGTGCTTCCATGCTCATTTAAAAGTCCTCATGATTATGCATGTATGGAACGCATATCAAAATTGATTGATTTAATAGACAAGTTGATTTTAATCCCATTTAAAAGTTCTTACGGTTATGCGTGGTTAGAAGATACTTGAATTCATTTTAAAAAAATGTGAATACTACTAATCTCATTTAAAAGTCCTAACAGTTATGCATGGTTAGTAGATATTCAAATTCCTTATATAAATATACCACAAATAGACATAACTATATGGTTTTATATGATGATATGATGCCTATCATTCTAAAGTGGAATATGCGCCTAATAGATTATTCATGATTTTTGTTTGGTTTTTTTTATTGAAATTTAATATTTATACTGTATTGGGTATTAATGTTGTATTAATGTCCATCATTTTATTTCTATTTTTCTAACATTGTTACTCTTTTGCTGATAACAAAAGGGGGAGAGAAAAGTTAAGATTTTGGAAAATAAAGGTCGAAGATTTTCTATCAGCATCGGTACTCATTTGAATATTTTTACTATTTTCATGCATATATGAAGGGGGAGCTTTGTGTAGAGAGGGGACATTCGAATAAGGGGAGCTAATTGAATAATCAAGTACATTTAATAAATTCAAAATCTTAGATATATGTTTGTTATCATCAAAAGGGGGAGATTGTTGAATATGCAAGTATATGATTTTTGTTTGATGATAATAAACATATATATTCATTTGAATGTATTTGTTAATGTACTATTTTATTTTCACAGAATTAAATAAATATTTGCTGAATAAAATAAATAACACGGAATTTAAATCCAAACGGATATTTTATTCAGATAAATATTTATTACAATTTTGAATAGTATAAATTTGAGCTCTCACTACATACACAATTTTCAAACAATATAATTTTGATTACATCACAATTTTTCATTTACAAATGTCCTCACTACATATCTCTCATTCACTCATATTTATCTTCAACTCCATTCCAGACTGAATCCAACATCTGAGTAATCTAGAAAATACACACTGACGCGGTAAAATTGAAAAAGAAATATTTTTTCAGTATAAAATAAAATGTATTTTAAAAATATCTTTTGCCTCAGTATAAAATAATTTTTCATCTTACACGAACATTTGTGATACGCACAGTGTATCTTGTACATGCCACAAGGACGTGCACACCGATATACACTTGATAAAATTTTACAAGAACAGGTGAGCACAAGGTCAAACCCAAATTAAAAGTCAGGTTCAACTCAAGTGCAATTCAAAAAAAGTCACAACACGAGCACAAGGTCAAACTCGAGCTACAAGCTGGATTCAACTCAATGATGAACCAAATAGACCAGTGAGCAGCAAGTGGTACGAGACCGAACCAAACACAATGCAACATAGTATATTCAAGTGCATCAGACCACACAAGCTCACATGACTCAATGCACACACTTGTATACATTTATATGAACCAGACAAATACATAAGTCATGGCACACTGAAAGTGCAACAAAGTGAACATGCAATCAACCACCACTGACTCAATTTGAACAATATATGCAGTGCACAGTTCGAACCAGATCAATATCAATGGACAGTGCAATGAAGACCACAAAGCTCAAGTTTGCAACATAACAACATAAAGTCTAATCATAACTCAAATTTCACAAGACAATAGAAGCTACCACATGAAATCAGGCAATGTCGAGGACAATGCAAGTGTAGACAAGCTACATGATCACTAACCGTATATAAAGCAATAACTCAAGTCAGTGCACAACAACCCAATAGAAACTACATGAAGTCAATGCACAAGCATATATGTATATACACATGTATACATACATGTAGTGACAACATAGCAGACTAACCAAGTTAAACAATGCAAGCTCAAATTGAATCATGTACAAGTGTAGTCTCAGTAAAGAAATGCAGCAGTGACAACACAAGTGTAGCTTCAACAATGAAGACCAAATGAAAACTCAAATATCAATGGCCGAATTCACAGAGAAAAAAGGTTATCACTGTCAACAAGCATAAACAGAAATTCACATAATAACAGTTTTAAGTTTGCAGTTTCAAGTCAAAGACAACTGTAGTTCAAAGCAATGCCAAAGTCACGTATGCAGGCAGATTTTTATGAAGCCACGATGAACAAGTCATAAAAATGAACGAAATCAAATAGTTCAAGGCAGAGCCGTGATAACCAAGGAAATCGCAATTTCAGAATCAATGTCGTGAGAATCAAGTAAACACGAAATATACGAATATGAACAAGTCAGAAATCATCATCAACATCCAAGCAATATCGAACGGCCGAAACAAAATAAATGACAAATTCAAATAAACGAAATTATAGGAATTCAATTCCTAGATAAACCCAATCATCATCAGCCATGAAAAGCATTCGAGTTCAAGCAACAAAGAATAATCACTCAACTCGAATCATCGATTGAGTTCAATCATTCAATCAGAAAAAGAAAAGGAGCAAAAAATACATACCGAAGCCTTTTTGAACTCAATCGTCGAAGCAGCCGTATGCAAATTTGAAGATACAATCGATCATAAAAACACTCACGAGAACATCACTTGATCGATCAACAACGTCGGCGCTTTCAAATTTCATGAACCCCTAATTTAGTTGAAGAGAAAACGAAAGAGAATGAGCAGCCATTTTCAAAAGAAAAAGGAAACAGGCAGATATAATAAAAAGGGGAATTCGCTTCTAATTTTTCACTTAGGCCGGTTTCTTTTATATTTGGGCTTAGTATATAAATTAGGGTTTATTGTATTAAATTATTTTTTATTTTTGTAATTTTACTTTTAAATGATTGAAATTTCAAATCGTGTGACTAGGGGATGAGCAATGGTGGTGTAGTTCGAGAATTCGCAACTCAGTGACTAAGTTATGTCAGGGTTTTGAGCGTAGAGTTAGGTTAGTCGATAGCGGGTGTCGCAAGTTTACATGTGTAAGCGCCTGATTATCTAATTTCTAGTAGAAACTTTGGGGGCAGCACGTAAACAGGGTTTTGTCGAAGCTGGATAAATCTGTGTGTTCTAATTTCTGTTCTGTTATATCTGTGCTGCTATTATTCTGCTGTGATCTGGATTGAAATTATATATATTTCCGCATTAAATTTTTATAATTATTAGTATCATCATATTCACCCCTGAAATCGATCCTACATCAACAACCAACCACAAACCACACTTCACAACAACTTCTTCCACTTGATCATCACAGCGACCACTCCGGTTCTACGCACACCAGTGCCTGTTTTCTACCATCAAACCACTTAGTGTCACTGAGAACTCGACCAACAACCATCTCATATCCTCCAGTTCAGCCATTTCCCTATTACTGCCGATCGACTTACAACTGCAGCTTCCATATTTCATCTTCAAACATCATTCACTACTCCCTATTACAATGCCACATCAACCACTGTTCTTATCACCGCTACTAACAGACTTCTGCAACACCCTTGTACAACCACTGTCTAACATTTCTGCCTGCATCACCATCAACACACTACTACAATCCCCTTAACAAACACTACCACATCAACATCATCAGCTGCCCTGTGCCAGTGCCTGCACACTCCCTCTATTTACCGCTGCTTCATTGCCTCACTGCCATTCAACAACTCCAAACTTCCCCCTGCGACAACAAATTTCCACTGCATAACCCTTGCTTCATCTTGCTTAAACTAGTTTCGACAAACATATCTTCCTACACCCCCCAATGTCATATACCACACTTCAACTCATCACTGATTCACTCCCCCTTTCCTGCATCAACCAATACAGCTTCACAGACCATAACAATTCATTGCATATATAAACTGTTATACCATCTACCATCAACTCCTCTTCACTTCCATAACAACACTGTCTTCATTTCTACCCCCACTGCATATCCACTCGAACATCACATACAACACTTACCTCTGCCGCATACAATACTAACAATCTCCATTATCATAGTGCATACATCTGACCATCCACTTAGCAACATGAAAAGAAAAAAAAAGATGCTGACATACAACTTCAACTCGTCCCTTGTAAACAACTGCGACCACCTCCTTGACCCACTGCAGCCAACAACTCCTCGCTGCCTTCGACCACTACTGCTAACTTCACTCGCAAACACATAATCACCGCCTCCAACTTCCGCAACCTTCATCGACCATCAGCTAAACTCGGGCACACCCAAAATCAACCTAAACCTCCACCACGACCCTCCACACACAATGGTTAAAAAAAAAATCAATTGCCTCAACCACCGCAAACAAACTCAGCAATTCCCTCACCCGAAGTCGAAACACGCTCCAGATCACCACAATTCGAGATTTCGACTGCAGCCTCCAAGTACGTCCACTACACCACAACCAAACTCGAAATCGCCCTCAAAAACCCGCTACTAAGCCCGCAATTAAATCAATTTGGGAATTATAATCTGAGAATTGTGTTTGCTGTTTTATCAAAATTATGTTTGGTTGGGATTTCTTTAATTGGGCCGAGACTTAATTCATCTGCCGTTAAAAAAACAAGAATATACGATTTGTTTGTTTGTTTTTTATTGTGGGCTTTTGGGCCTTTGTAAATTCAATTGTTTTATTTGTGTTGTATTTTTCATTTTAAAAAACAAACAAGTGTATATATCTGTATATAAATTTTTGTTTTCATTAGTTTTAAGTTTCCTTTTTTTTTTGTAGTAGTTCCATTTCTATTTTTTTTGGGTTATGTCACTTCTTCTTAAAAAAATTGTATATATCTAGTTTTTTTTTTAGTAGTTCCAATTCCATTTCTATTTTTTTTGGGCTGCATTGCTACGATGATTTGTGGTGCACCGATAATCCATGTCCGTTACCTGACTAAGAACTATCTTATTGATTGAAGACAGAGTGTGATTATACAATTTTGGTTTAACCTAAGATAAATTATTTGTAATTAACCCTTGCATTCATTTAGTTGCATTAGTTCATGCATATTTTAAAAGAAAAAAATTCAAAATTCAAAACTAAAAAAATTATAAATATTCTGTTTTCCTTTCCTTTGAAAATTTTCAAAATCAAAAGTTCAAAAAAAATTACTTAGTTTTTTAGAAAATCAAAAATCCAAAAAAATAAAAATAAAATCTTTTCAAAAAAAATTGAAAAATCAATAAAAAAAACAAAAATCAATTTTCCATTTTGAAAAGTAAGTTCTATCTGTAAATATTCTTCCTTTATAAAAAAACATTCTTGAAAATGTTCGAGTTTCCCCACTAATGTGAATTTTACAATAGTTGTGAAAATCAGTATAATCCATATGATTTCACTCCAAATTCATACGGATATTTTAACGACAACTATTATATAAACAATTCGAATTTTGAACAACAAATTTTTCAAAACGATGACCAACCCTCGACTTTTGAAAATAGCATTTCATCTTTATTTGAATTCTTTACACAATAAAATCGAAGTATAAGTGATTTGTGTAATACATATTTGTGTAATAACTCAAGTCAAGGATTTCAAAATTTGAATTCAATTCAAAATTCAAACAATTTCGATAATAACCCATGCCAATTCAATTTCGAACTCCAAAATGAATTTCAAACTCAAAAAAATGGAAACAACTTTTCAAACAAATTTGGCAATGGGAATAATCTTAACCACGTTATGATTGAAAATCTTTGTTCTCGACAATTTCAAAGTGAAAATCCTCATGTTAATAACTATAAATTGGATTTTGTTGAACAAATGGACGAAATCTACAATGATCACATGGATTTGTTGTTCGAAACATAAATGAAACAACGTGAGAAACAAAACCAAATCCCAACATGTGACGAGTCAAATGATAATCGTCTTTTACCCAAGTCGACGATTTTCAAACAATAACTTTTGAAACTGAAACTGAAGATCTCAATGAAGTAGTTGAAAACATAGTAATTGAGTTGGATTTCAATTCCATTGAGGGTGAGACACTCGATTTGAAATTCGATCTTCCTTTCTCCGATTTTGAAATTTTGAATACAACAACTTTGGATTTTGAACTTGATTTATGCGATGAAGTTGTTGATAATTCAATAAAGGAAGACGAATTCAATGAACATGATTTTTTGGACTTTTCGAAAATGAGTTGTTGAATTTCAAAGGGGAAGATTTAAATCGCCATTTTGATTTTGAAATTGATAATTTTGAAATTGATAATTTTGAAAAAGTTTTCAATGATAAGCTTGAATTTCAATTTGGTGAAAATAAACTTGAATTTTAATCAATTGTTTTATTAACCACAAAAATCATCGAAAATAAAACAACTCATGATTTTCAATAAAACGACATTTGTTTTTCCATATCAATATTCAACTTCGAAATCTTCTATGGTTTGGTTTTTCAAGCTTAAGTGTGTCTTGCATACTTGACGAAACAAATGAATCGGTCTTTGGAAGACTGTTTCGTTTACTTTTTGACGATATACTTTTTGAACACTTGTAAATAATAATCTTTTCGTTTTCATGTAAATATAGATCATCTTTTTATTTTGTTTTACTTTTCTCCTTTCACTTGGTTTACCTATGACAGTAGGCCATGTCAGCCCTGTCGTGCCCCGAGTCCCTAATCAAGAGGTCGAGGAAGCTCAGGATAACGTTGCAGAAGACGAAATGGTAAAGGTAGCGATGAGGCTTGCCATGGCGACATGGATTCAAGTCATTGGCCAGTGATTGAGGGATTCTGATTGTTCCATCCTAAGGCATCCTTTTAATTGTAGCCATATATTGTACCAAACATTAGGCATGAGCCACAACGTCAAACTGTCATATTCAACCTTAGGTGGTTGTACTCCTGCTCCTAGTCTTGGGTTAAGGGAGTTAGTGCATGGATGGTCGAACCTCGTCCTTATGATGTTACACTCTTCCAATTGCGTCCAAGGTCTTAGTTAGTGAGTAGATAGTTGGGTCATGCCCATCCTAAGTTTCTACCACCCGACAGATCGAAGGTAGGAACTAGCTGATGGAAGGTCAAGTCACATCCACCTCCGGTTGGACGGTCATGTCACATCCTGGGTGGTTTTATACTCCTCCCGTCGAATCGTGGGACAGAGTTAGTTGATGGATGGTCGGGTCACATTCATCTCGGGTTGGACGATCAAGTCACATCCTTCTATGATTCATGCTCCCTCGGTCGGGTCAAAGGTAAGAGTTAGTTGACGGATTGTTGGGTCACATCCGTTTTGAGTTCGTCGATGGACGGTCAAATGTAACACTCCTAATTCTTAAATAACATTATTCAAGAGATTTAATTAGATAAATTAAATATAATAATGTAAATATTATAGTGATAAGGGGATTGAGATTTGAAAATTTAGAATAGAGGTTGAGCTTAATTAATAAATTAAAGAATGGGATTATAAACGGTTTTGTATGTAAATTAGGAGTGCAATTAACGTGAGGGCTTAAAGGGGAAATTAAGCACAATTATCCCATTACCTTTAAATCTTGTTTCCTTTACTATTCACATTCACTTTTGTCAAAAACTTAAAAACGTAAATCCAAAAGCTCAAAGCCGGCCATTACCTAGGGAATAAAAAGGGGGAAATCAAATTTAAGCTAAGGAATCAAGCTAGGGGAATTAATCAAGGATCAAATCTCAAAATCCTTATCCTAATCAAGGTGAATAATAATCAAAACCATCTTTATTTTGTTTTTAATATTCGTTTGATTTTGGATTTTAGTTTAAATCCATTATGATGATTTTTGATGATGATATGACTGGATTTCATGATATGATATATTCAAACAAGTTTGTTTGATAATTGCTCTACACGGTTTTAAGGCTAAAATCGTTTATTTTGGATTTAGAATGCTATGAGGAATTTATATGTTATGTAACACATAAATTTATAGATGGATTTAATTTTTTTAATTTTCCATGCTATGGAAAATTATTATGAACTTTTGAAGGAAGAAATGAATAAATTGCGTTTAAAATTATTTTGGCTATTATATGAAGGAATTTGGGTCTGAAATTTTTATAAGTTAGATAACATATTGAAGGTGAATTTCTATGAATTTTAGGGATTTTTCCTAAGTAATTTACTATGGTTTTTATGTTATTTTAGATGAAGGATTTAAATGTTTTATTTGTTTTTCTTGATGGAAGGGCTTATTTGCAAAATTAATTTAAATAGATCTAAAATAATTACTGTGGTTTTTATTTTGAAAAGAATTCGATAAGTTTATGGCAACAAATTAAATGCTTACAAATAGGAAGGTTAGTTGAAAAGTACTTAAAAAGGCATTAAAATAATCTTTACCCAGAAATTATGTTTCGCCTCTTTTAGTAGTACCTTTAGGCCCTATACTTCCACCTCAAACAAGTCGAAACCATCTAAGCCAAAATCAGTACACAAGGTATCAATATGTTGGTACATAGTGGATTAGAGAAAGGCGAAAGGCATAATGTCGTAACCAATGCTTTCGAAGGGGTCGAAGCATTTGTTTTACTGTCCAAAGATATGTGCTTGCCTTGTTTACAAAAGAATGCATTCGAAGAGGTTGAAACCCCTTCAATGTAGCTCTCGAAGAAGTTGCCTTCAAATATATTGCCGCCTTTTGTTTAAAGTAAAGCTTTCAAAAGAGTTGCCTTGTTTTTAAATCAAAGCTTTCGAAAGTATCTAATGGTTTCAAAGGCAACGGCTTTGAAAGGGGTTTCAAAGCTATCCTTTAAATGTTTTGCTTAAATGATTTAAGCTTTTGAAAGGATGGTTTCAAAGCCATCATTTTTCCCCAATCTCTTTTATATGAAGGTTAATGATTTCGAAAGTGGTACTTTCGTTTATATTCACTTTGGCCCAAAAGATATTTTTAGAATTAACCCAATGGTTTCTAAAGGGATACTTTCAAAAGGTTTCGAAAGGGATACTTTCAAAAGGTTTCGAAAGAGGTACTTTCTATGATTTCTAAGATGGCTTTGAGCCATGCTTCTAAGAGTTAATAAGTAATGCTTTAATACTTTTGAAAGGTATGTTTTGAGGGTTTCGAAAGAGATGATTTAAAGTGTTTTAAAAGGCATATGCTTAGTGTTTTGAAAAGAAGATTTGAATGTTGTCGAAGGATGTTATCCAACGGTTTTAAAAGTAATAGAAAAAGGTTTTGAAAGCCTTTATTTTCAAAAAAAATGAACCCAATCCCATTTTTAAAGGAAAAACCATGGCATAATAAAGGAGTTTTAAAGTGACTTTTATGTATGAAGTTTTTGAAGAAGCCGTCCTTGATACAGTAATTGGTTAAATGGATTAACTATGTTTTATATGAAAATGATTTCAAGGATAAAACCACCGGTGTTGGTGTTATTTTTCTATTATGTTTGCTTCTTCATATATATAGACACACACACACACACATTATAATGGACCCATAACTGTATTTTGGAGAGAAAAAGGGCAGAATAACCAGTTAGGTTGACCCGGTAGCGAATATAAATTTAGTTAACTCTTGAATGAGTAGAATTGCATCCAAGAGGTCTGATGGACCAAAATATAGGATGCCTAAATACTGATTAAAGAAGTTGACAAATAGACAGGTTCATAATAAACCAATGAAAACTATGTTTAGGAATCGTTATTGACAGGGGCCACTAGGCTCGTAATAAACCCATAAAAACTATGATTTGAAAGATGGCATGAGCCAATAGGTTTGTAGTAAACCCATGAAAACTATATTCGGATTAATTTATTGACAGAGGTCAATAGGTTCATAATCAACCCATGAAAACTATAATAAGAGAGAAGTTATTAGAGTTACCAATAGGTTTAGGGAGAACACATGAAACAATGAAGTTATTGGCAAGGGCCAATAGGTTCTTAGTGATCCCATGAAAACTATGAAACCAGACAGGGAGTCCATAAAGTTTTAAACAGGTTACTAGTAAGCCCATGAAAATTAATAGGTTAATAATGACCCAAGAAACTATAACTGAGATAGACAGTCAAAATGAATAGGGATGTGTAATCCAGAATTGATTTACTTGTTTTGCGTCATCATAATATTTTGAATTGTTATGTTTTAACCATTGTGGATGTAGGAGCATAGTATATGATTTTTATAAAGTTTTGGGTAAGATACTAGTGAGGGGAAAACCCGTTCGCTAAGCGGCGTGGTCTCACTAGACATCTAAATGGTTTGAGATGGTAGATTATTATTCATACCACGCTTTATGTTTGACTCGAAGTTTATGTTTTCCCCTTAAACTCTTTGGTGCTCAATTAACTTCGAGCAGTTTGAGATTTGAGGTTTTTCAAGTCTTCTTTAGACGAATAAGCTTCCGACGACGTGTTGGAGGCATGATAGCTATTTAGAGTTCTTTTCTATTTTGATTTCGCTGTGTTTTTTATAAAGGCAAAGTTGTGTAATTGCCTAGATATATACTCTGATCATCCAATGGGCATCTTCACATGTCTCTCTTGGCGTATATTGTAATAATTATATTTTCTCTTAACGTGATTCTTAAATATTGGATAATGTAATAAATGTTGAACTTATTTGAAATGGAATGTGAAAGTTGTTTAATGATTTTAAAAAATTTCCATATCAATGTGTTTCTGTTATATCAACGTATCTAACATTACTGTATTTGGTCGTCGATGATTAATAACTATGGAGTATTGCAGTATCCATAGCCGTTAGTTTTGGGCCTCTAACTGGGGAGTGTTACAAGTTGGTATCAGAGCATAGGTTTATGAAAAATTAAAAGAAAGTAAAACCTAAAAGATTTATTAAAACATAATCCAATCAATCAGATAATAAGGCCGAGGTTTGGTATAACGCTATAGTTACGTACTTGTATTGATATATATATATATATATATATATATATATATATATAAGTACATGTTCCCCTTTCTCTTAGATCGTTCTTCTGTATCTTACTAAAGCTCGTATGCAGATTTATGAGAGAGAAGATATGGAGGCAGGAAACGGAAGAGGAAATCTCGGTGGAGGAAGCACCATAACAAACGGAAATACTCGACGCGGTAAGAGGACCCGGGTCTGCAGGCAAATTCTAATCAAAATGTAGATGCCAACGTAGGTGTTCGAAATCCACCAATGGATATGTGGACGCTGTATCAGTTCTTCGTCAATCTGATGCAAGAAGGAGCTGCTGTTGGAGTTGCTGGGAATGTTGTAGGAGCTTATCTTGTGGCTCCATTTGGGAATAACTATGCTAAGTTGAGTAGAGTCTACACCAGTCTTGGGGAAGCCGTTCATGGGTACGGAGGATGCCATAGAAGTGGACAATTGGTTGCTGCATTGCGAGAGAATCTTTGCTGATTTGGGTTTGGATAATGAGCAGAAGAGGAGGCTAGCCTCTAGGTAGTTGCATGGGGCAACACTTCATTATGGAATAGTGTTACTATCGGAGCTCCTGAGGAAGAGCTAACTTAGGAAGAATTTCGAAGGAGATTGGAGCAGAGGTTTTCTTTGAAGTTTCTAAGTCAACATTGCTGAGGAAGTTTATGGATTTGGTGCAGGGAGAGATGTCGATAATTGAGTATGCTACTAAGTTTGATAAGCTGTCCCGATATGGGTATGCTACCACAAACATCGTCATCAGGACGAATGAGAAGTTCATTCGGGGTTTGAGACCCGAGATCACTAGGGCAACCCTGCCACATCTCCGTGATCATTGTAATGTAGTTGTGGAGATCGAAATCCAACATGAGGAAATGATTGCTACTTATGGGAAAGAAAAGCAGGTTGAAACCCAGGGTTCTCAGGCTAAGAAGAGAATGTTCTTTGAGAAAAAGGGAGCCCTGAAGGGAGAGGCTGCCAAGAAGGCAAAAGCTGATTTAGTCTATTTCAAGTGTGACAAGAAAGGTCACTATGCTCATGAATGTCGGTTAGGCAAGGGGAAGAAGACTGCAGAAAAGAAGGGTGTAAATTTCTTTAACTGTGATCAAGTTAGGCATTATAAAAATCGGTATCCAGAACCAGTCAGGGCGGACAAATGAAAGGTCATTGTTGTTGGACCATCATCTACTAGGCTAGCTGCAACTGAAAATGGGATGACTATTATGGAAGGTATGCTTTTGATCCAAATATACCTGTCAGGATACTATTTGATACCGATCAATCACATTCTTTTATATCCTAGTGTTTGGTTGATAGGTTATGTTTAGAACCCACTTACCTTATTACTTCCTTAAGGGTTTCAAATCCAATAGGAGGGTATGCAACTCTGAAGATGAGATGTGAGCAGTTAGAACTTGATTTGTTAGGTCATAAGTTTGCATGCAGTCTGTATGTTTTTTATTTCATAGGTTTCAGGATCATCTTAGGTATGGATTGGTTGGGTAAGTATGTGGCTAGGATATTTTGCTAGGATAGGGAAATATCATCGAGATATCCTGATAGTCATAACCGAAACATATTCTCAGTAGAGAATTCTGACTGAAGTGTTTGTGCTTTGTTAAGTGCTATGGAATTGGAAGAAGAGTTAAGTCAGGTTCATGTAGCAAGAGAATTTGCAGATGTTTTTGAGCTGGTTATAGGACTAACGAGTTGTTGAGTTTCAGATTATTCTTGTGCTAGGAGCTGAACCTGTAAGTAGACCACCTAGCAGGACGAAACCGACCAAGATGAAGGAATTGAAGGTGCATCTAGTAGATCTAGAAGGAAGGAATATTATTCAACCAAGCAGCTCACCTTGGGGAGCAGCCGCGGTGTTCGTGAAGAAACCAGATGGGTCGTTAAGGATGTGCATCAACTACCATAAGTTAAATGAGAGGATGATTGAGAATAAGTAACCTTTGCCGAGAATTGATGATCTATTTGATTAGTTGTGTGGAGCCAGAGTGCTTTCCCGGTTGGATTTAGCGACCAGTTTCCATCGGTTAAGAGTGGTAGAAGACAATATTCCATTGAAAGCATTTCGAACTAGGTATGGTTCCTATGAGTGGTTAGTAATGCCATCCGGGTTAACAAATGCACATGCTTTCTTCGTGGATTTGATGAACCGAGTTTTCCAAGAGTACTTGGAGAGGTTCATGTTAGTGTTTATAGATGACATTTTAGTATGCTCTAAGGATGAAAGGGAGAATGAAGATCATCTTAGAGTAGTGTTAGGACGCTGAGGCAGCATCAGCTGAAGGCGAAGTTTTCCAAGTGTCATTTTTGGAAGAAGTAGGTTAAGTTTCTTGGTCATGTGGTTTCAGAGATGGGTTTTTCAGTCGGTCTAAATAAGATCGAAGCTGTTAATAATTGGAAGATACCAGAGACGAGACTAAGATTAGAAGTTTTTTGGACTTGCTGGCTATTACCGAAGATTCATCAACGATTTCTCGTGGATAGCAGCACCTTTGACTAAGTTGACCAGGAAGAATATGAAATTTGTCTGGTCTGACAAATGTGAGGAAGAATTCCTTAAGTTAAAGCATTTGTTAACCAATGCACCTGTGTTAGTAGTTCCAGATGGAACCAAGGGTTGGTGGTGTATACCAATGCATGTGGGACTGGATTGGGAGCTGTATTGATGTAGAAGGGCAAAGTTATAGCTTACGCTTAACGACAGCTTAGACCGCACGAAGTAAGATATCCTACTCATGATTTGGAGTTGGCTACGATGATCTTTGCATTGAAGATTTGGAGACATTATCTCTTAGGGGATAGATTTGAGCTATATATAGATCATAAGTTCTTAAGGTACTTATTCTCGTAGAAGGAGGTAGATATGAGACAGCAGAGGTGGATGGAATTTTTAGCAGTTTAGGATTTTGGTATAGAGTATACACCTGGGAAAGGAAATAAGGTAGCAGATGCTCTTAGCAGAAGACATCAGAATGTGATGTTAGCTATGTTTGCAGAATGGAAAGATTTAGAAATTTTGGCTACTTGTAGCATGCAGTTAAGATCGACTGCTAGTTCTAATCAAAGCACCGCCATGTTGTCATGTTTAGAAGTTCGACCAGTGTTGATCGAAAGGATTGCTTCTAAGCAGGGGGATCCCTTATTAGCCGAGATGATTGGAAGGCTTGAGGTTGAAATGAGATCGATGATCTAAGAGATTTTAGTCCCGTCTAGAGAGAATAGTTAAGAAAGAAGGGACGGTTGTGTGTTTCGAATGTTGAGGACTTAAGAAAAGAAGTTCTTAAGGAATGTCATTGATCCAAATTTACGATTCATCCTAGTGGACCAAGATGTATCGAGATATGAAGAGGATCTTCTATTTGGAAGGTTTAAAGAGGGATGTTGGCTTTTGGATTAAGCAGTGTGCAAACTGCCAACGTAATGACTGAACATCAGAAGCCGAGCGGGTTGCTTTAACCTTTGAAGATATCAGTTTGGAAATGAGATTCGATATCTATGGATTTTATAGACGGGTTGCCAAAGTCAAATAGAGGAAATGAAAGTATATGGATTATAGTGGACAGGTTGACCAAGAGTCGTGGAATTCCTAGTAGTATAGTCAGTGACAGAGATGCCTTGTCTACTAGTGAATTCTGGAATAGTTTACAGGATGTAACAAGTACCAAGCTCAAGATGAGTACTGATCGTCCTCGGATGGATGGTCAGACAAAGAGATTCAGTAAGGTAATCGAGGATTTATTAGGAGCTTGTGTATTTGACTTCCGTGGAACTTGGGAAGATCACCTACACTTAGTGGAGTTTTTATATAATAATAGTTATCAGGCTAGTATAGAAATGACGCATTTTGAAGTTTTGTATGGAAGGCCTTGCAAATCACCAGCATGATGGATAAAGGCTAGAGACAGATTAGTCTTAGGTCCAGATCTGGTTAGAGAGACGACAACGAAGATTGAGATGATCCGAGAAAGGATGAAGGAAGCTCAGCCCAGACAGAAGAGTTACGCAAATAAGAGGCATAAAGACCTGGAATTCTCAGTTGGAGAAAGGGTTTTCATTAAGGTATCACTGATGAAGGGTATGGTACAATTTGGAAAGTCGGGGAAACTAGAACCGAGATATGTAGATCCGTTCCTAGTTTTAGAGAGGATCAGAAAACTCGCATACAGAGTGGAGTTGCTGAGCAGTATGGCAGGTGTCCATAATCAGTTTCAAGTGTCTCATCTTCGCAAGTATGTGCATGATCAGGAGACTACTATTCCTCCGACAAAGTTGGAAGATTTGACAGTATAGCCGAATTTGACTTTTGTTAGACAACCAATTTGGGTTGTAGTGAATGATGAGAAAAGGTTAAGGAACAAGATAGTCGAATTGGTGAAAGTTCGGTGGACCGACAACGAGAAGGACTGTACCTGGTAGACAAAAGACAAGATTAGACATACTTATCCTGATCTGCTATAAGGGTATGTTCTATATTTGCTTTATATAGACTGTTTCTAGTCAGGTAGGCTAGTTTAGTTGTTAGGAGATGTTACAGATGATTGTTATGCTTAGTATGTAGTCCTTACCGTATTTCGAGGACGAAGTTCTTTAAAGAGGGGAGCCTATAACACCCCTAATTTTTAAATAACATTATTCAGCAGATTTAGTTAGATGAATTAAATAGAATAATGTAAATATTAAAGTGATAAGGGGGTTGAGATTTAAAAATTTAGAATAGAGGTCGAGCTTAATTAACAAATTAAAGAATGGGTTATAAACGGTTTTGTATGTTAATTAGGACAGCAATTAACGTGAGCGCTTAATAGGTAAATTGCGCACCATAATCCATTACCTTTAAAACTTATTTCCTTTTACTATTCATGTTAATTTTTCTCAAAATTTAAAAAGTAAATCCAAAAGCTCAAAGCCGACCATTACTTATGGAAGAAAAGGGGGGAAATCAAATTTAAGCTAAGGAATCAAGCCAAGGGAATTATTTAAGGATCAAATCTCAAAGTCCTTATCCTAATCAAGGTGAATAATAATCAAAACCATCTCTATTTTTTTAATGATCGTTTGATTTCGGGTATAAGTTTAAATCCATTATGGTGATTTTTGATGATGATATGCTTGGATTTCATGATACGATATATTCAAAGAAGTTTGTTTGATAATTGGTTCACTAAGGGTAAAATCATTTATTTTGGATTTCGAATTCCATGAGGAATTTATATGTTATGTAAAACCTAAATTTGGAGATGGGTTTGATTTTCTATAATTTTCCAAGCTACGGAAAATTTATTATGAATTTTTGAATGAAGAAATGAATAAATTGGATTTAAAATTATTTCGGCTATTATACGAAGGAATTTGGATCTGAAACTCTTATATGTTAGATAACGTATCAAAAGTTAATTTCTATGATTTTTGGGAATTTTTCCTGTGTAATTTACTATGGAAATTAAATTGTTTTAGATGAAGAACTTAAATGTTTTATTTGTTTTGCTTAATGGAAGCGCATATTTGCTAAATTATTTTAATTAGATCTGAAATAATTAGGACGGTTTTATTTTGGAAAGAATTTGAAAAGTTTTGACAACCAGTTAAATGTTTAAAAATAGGAAGTTTAGTTAAAAAGAAATTACTTAAAAAGCCACTAAAACAGTCTTTATTCAGAAATTATGTTTCGCCTCTTTTAGTAGTACCTTTCGACCCTAAACTTCCACCTCAACCAAGTCGAAACCATCCAATTCGAAACCAATACACAAGGAATCAATATGTTGGTACGTAGTGGATTGGAGAAAGGCGGAAGACATGGTGTCGAAACTAATGTTTTCAAAGGGGTCGAAGCCTTTGTTTTACTGTCCAAAGATATGTGTTTGCCTTGTTTTCAAAAGAATGCTTTTGAAGAGGTCAAAACCTCTTCAATATAGCTCTCGAAGAAGTTGCTTTCGAATATACTGCCACCTTTTGTTTAAAGTGAAGCTTTCGAAAGAATTGCCTTGTTTTTAAGTCAAATCTTTTGAAAGGGTTTAATCGTTTCGAAAGCAATGATTTCGAAAGGGGTTTTGAAGTCATCCTTAAATTTTACTTAAATGACTTAAGCTTTCAAAAGGATGATTCCGAAGCCATCAGTTTTTCCCCAAACTCTTTTATGTAAAGGCTAATGATTTCGAAAAGGGTGCTTTCGTTTATATTCACTTTGATCCAAAAGATATTTTTAGAATGAACCCAATGGTTTCGAAAGGGAAACTTTCAAAAGGGAAACTTTCAAAAGGTTTCGAAACTCAAAAGGTTTTGTAAAGGGTACTTTCCATAGTTTCAGAGATGGTTTCGGAGCTATGCTTCTAAGAGTTAATAGGTAATGCTTTAACACTTTCGAAAGGTTTGTTTTGAGGGTTTTGAAAGAGATGATTTGAAGTGTTTTGAAAGGAATATGCTTAGTGTTTCGAAAATAAAATTTGAATGCTTATGAAGGAGGTCATTCAATGGTTTCGAAAGTAATAGTTAAAGGTTTCAAAAGCCTTATTTTTCAAAACAGTGAACCCAATCTCATTTTTAAAAGAAAAACCATGGCATAATAAAGGGGTTTTAAAATAAATTTTATGTATGAAGTTTTTGAAGAAGCTTTCCATGATAAAGTAATAGGTTAAAGGGATTAGCCATGTATTATATGAAAATGATTTCAAGGATATAGAACCACAGGTGTTGATGTTATTATGTTATTATGTTTGCTTCTTATATATATATATATATATATATATATATATATTTGTGTGTGTGTGTGTATGTATTCACATTATAATGAAACCATAACTGTATTTTGGAGAGAAAAAGGGCAGAATAACTAGTTAGGTTGACCCAGTGGTGAATATAAATTGAGTTAATCCTAAATGAGTAGAATTGCATCCAAGAAGTCAGATAGACTAGAATATAGGATGCCTAAATACTGGTTAAAGAAGTTGTCAGATAAACAGGTTCATAGTAAACCAATGAAAACTATGTTTAGGAAGAGTTATTGGCAGGGGCCAATAGGTTTATAGTAAACCCATGAAAACTATGATTAGAACATTTTGAAAATATATTTAAAAATAATAATTTAATCCGTAGAAAATATACAAAATATTTTAGCACAACCATTTAACTTAACGAATGTTTTGATCGTTTAAATTAGTATTTTCGATGATCCATCTTTGCGTAATTCGAGTCATTAACGTTATTAAAAATCTAACATTCACGACCAATCTATGTGATTTTTAGTAGTTCCATTAAGCATATTAGATAAAGTTGATTTAATGTAATATTTTTACGAATTAAAATTTTCTTTTAAACTGTTGGGTAATTAACTATGAATTTTTAACTGTATTTAGCATGATAAAAATTATATAAAACAGAATAATCGACAGAAAACTAAATTTATTGGAGCTTATGTCGATCTAAAGTATAGTCACCTATTTATAGAAGATGTTGAAAAAATAAATAAATGTAGGTTGTCAATATTGAATTTAAATTTATAATCATTCGTTGATATTCGAAGTAAATACCCTTCATTCGAAGGCCAGATGACCTTAGAACGTGACCAATTCGAACCACCGATGCTTGGTAATATGTTAATCTAATCCATACGGTTGGATTTGTAAAATTGTTACACTAAATTAACTTTATCGAATTTGCTTAATGGATCGACTAAAAGTCGAATAGATTGGCCGTAAGAGTTAGATTTTCAATAAGTTAAATATTCAAATTACACGAAGACGGATCATCGAAAATACAAATTTAACTGATCAAAATATTCGTTACGTTAAATGGTTGTGCTAAAACATCTTGTTTATTTTTTATGGATTAACTTAGTATTATTAAACATCTGTTTAAAACGTAGAATAAATTAGAAAAAATACGAAATACAAAATTCACCCGATGTCGCTAGTCGTCGCAAGCTGATGGAATCTCGAGTATGCAGATCAAAAAATGCATGACTTTCTCATTATTTTCATCCTTCCCACCAAAATGCACGCAAGTGAAAAAGAAGAGGAAGCACTTGTTTGCCTCCGACGCCCTACCTCGACCGCGAAATCCTCCCGTCGACTTCCCCTAAGACCCCTCAAGCTCGTCGGAATCACCGTTCTCTCCAATTTCATCTTAATTGACGTAAAATAAAAACCCTAATTTCAGATTTAGGGCTAATTGATACGATTATGGGTTTGAAATTGATGATGATTGCGTATTAGTTTGATGATAATGGTGTATTAATTGATTTGGGAATATTAATCAGTATTGTGATTATTTAGTTTTAATTAAAAATTATGGTTGATTTAAATCAAAAATTAGTGTATAATTATTGACTAGCTTAAGCGAAAGTTTATTATAGTTTAGAACAATATTTGTTATAGTTTACGCGAAAATTAGTGTATAATTATTGATTAATATGCTTGTTAATTAGTGTGTGTTAATTATAAGTGTTAGTGGTTAGTATAAAATAATGTTATTTTAATTTATTATAAATTCAAACTTCAAATTTTAGTTTGCAAAATAGTTAAATAAAAAAATTAATAGTAAATGAATTTTAAAATATGTTTCAAAATTTCAAATTTAGTTATAAAATATTTAAATAGTTCGATGAATTATAAAATATGGTTTAAATTTATTTTGTAGTTATTAAAATAGTAATTTGTGTATTTTTAAAAGATTGAAATAATAAATTTGTTTTGAAACAAATATCCTACTAAAATCGATTTTCTAAAAAATTAAGAAATGAATATAACGTTTATTTGAAAATAAGCGTTCAGTGTTATTTTAACAAATACAATAACAACAAATTAAAGTATTTAGTCCCAAATTGTTTTAATTTATTTTAGAAAATACAACAACAAACCCCTTGGATGCAAAGTTATGTGTACAAGAGAAAGAAGTAAAGTGGTGTCGAAATTAAAGCCTTTAGTCTCAAATGGCTTTAATTTATTTTAGAAAAAAATGAACCGTTGTCGAAATTTCTAACATATATTTTTAAATTAGTAAAAATATTCGATTATTTTCTCGACCTTGGATGTATGAAGTCCGAACTGGTATGAAAGGTTCGGTAAAGGAACATTTCTATATGGTGTACGCGAATTTATTAGATTCGCTAAATCTAATAATTGAAATAACAAAGAAATTCATTGCCTTTGTAGTTAGTGCAAACATTTAAAGCATTGAAAACTAGATATAGTTAAAGTATATTTGTATAAAACTGGTTTTGTGCCAAATTATTACTTGTGGGATCGTCATAGAGAACTTGTTGCACCTAAATCTAATCCTATAACGTCAGAGAACGATTGTGTTATGGTGAATCCAATAGAAGATATGGTGAAAAATACAGCATAATTTAGGAGCTTAGAATTCTGAATCAAATGTTTTAATAGAAGCATTTGAAAGTGTGGAAAAAATGACATAGAGTACGACAAAGACTAATTATTATGAATATCTATATCGCTTGTTGTATAATTTATATTTTGGATTTTCATTTTTATTAATGATGACGACTATGTTATAAGCCATGTATTATTCTATTTTATTAATTATATATATGTATTCAGAAGATTTTGTTCCATTTTTGTTGTTTTAGTGGAAGTTTTATGTGATTATTAATCAGACATGTTTTCTAATAATAAATTGATATGTTTTTTCATTATATGAAATGATATGTTTGTAGCAGATATATATGTCTCACTAGAGATCTTCCAGATCTCAGACTTCTCCTTCTCATACTGCTGCGAGAGCGCCAGCGACACAGTGGATTTATGCCCAAGGGTGGTCGTTATTCCAAAGAGTGGAAGGAAAGTATCAAATTTATTGCAGCGTCATTAATATTTAGTGCATATATATTATTTAAAATTTATTAAATGTCTACATCAAAATTAATACATGGGTCTCAAGCTGGAGTCTTTCGACTATATTCTGGCTGTCTCTAGGAAGACGTTCATGAGTTGAATGTCGGGATGTTGGCCTCATTGAGATGATATCCTAGTGCATATTAAGATGCTATATGGGCCGAAGTGATGGTAAGTATAAATTTATAATTCATTTGAAAATTAATGTACTCCATATAATTCAATTTAATTTCAATATGCAGGCCGCGTAGCTGTAGAAAAGGCAGATAAGATATTTTTAAGATCCAATCATTGGAACCAAAAGCAAAGAAAAAATTACAGGGACACTCACTCAGGCACAAAAAATAAAAATAAAAAACCCGATTGGATGAGCGTTGATATTTGAGTTGAATTTCTGCAACTCTGGGATACTTTTGACCTGAAAGCAAGTAATCTAATTTCATATTGTTATTATTATTTTTTTAAAGTTCATATAATGATTGTATTAATTTAGTAATTCATATATTTAAATTTACAAGAAATTCTACGCTGAATTCGGCAAATAGGAATAAAAATCCTGTTGTACACCGTAACGGCTCAAAATCCTTCCAACAATATCGAAAGGAATTGGTAAAATTATAAATTGCGATTATAAAATAGTTATAACATTATTTAATCATATATATCAATTGTTTATTCATATATAATTTCAGACAAAGGAGAAGCAACGTGAACCTACATATGCGGAGGTCTTCACACGTACTCATGCCGTCGAGCACATAAATGATGATGGATTAGTTTCGTATACTTGGATAGACCCTAAATCTCAAGCCATAATGGTAAACATACTTAAATTTTTTCTTTTACTTCACATTATATAAGTTGTAACTTGATTATATATTATGGTAAAATTCTGTTCTTAATCGAAGAAAAGATTTGAAATAGAGCGAGTACGAGTGATGCAGTTCACCGGTCGAGCGAAGTTGACCACCGAGAAGGAGGATAGGATTTTTGATGTTATAACTGGCCCGTCCACACGAAATAGGCGATACGATTACGGCAATCAGAAGGTAATGTTTATTGAGTTCAATTGGTTCATTAACTTATACATAAATTTTATTTAATATTAAGCATAAATTATTACTAGATTTTAACTGATTTACAAGCGAAGTTGTCCCAAGCCAATTATAGAAAATCATAGACCAAAGAAGAGATAGCCTAGTTCAAACGTTAGATGGCAGAGTTGAATGATGGTATTCATGTTGGAGGATTTATTATGCTTCTAGATGGCCGGACTGTGGCATATTTTGTAGAGTACCGGCAATTTCCTAAAGTTGGGTTGGGAAATAATGACGATGAGTAGGTGTGGTTGTGCTTGTGATGGATTTTGATTGTTTTACTTTGTACTTATTTGACATGTGTTGATGGATTTGATACTTGTTTGATGATTGTGTTGATTTATGGATGTTTGATCGATTTGTGGTTGTTTAATGGTTATTTTGTTTGATGGACATGAAGATTTATAGGTATGGTTGTGTTGTTCAATGGTTGTGGTATAAACTTGCTTACATGTGATACGTATAAGATTATACAATATATGTGATGGTTGTAATTGTGAAATTGGAATGTGTTGTATATGAGGTGGATAGAGAGATGAATATATATATATGCGGTTGGATGGGCTAAATAATAGTTTTTTGAAAAACAGAATACCGAGGTTAGTGTCGGGTAGCGATGGCCTATTGGCACAGGCTAGCGATTGTCTTTCGACACAGGTTAGCGACGGCTATCAACCTCTAATTAGTTCACCAATTTCGTGCCACGTGTCCAATAGGCCATCCCTAACCATCGAAAAATTAACGACGAAGGCATCGTTAAAGCCGTCGCCTTTTCCTCTTGCCGAGACTAAAAATGCGACGGCATTTATCATCACGTAGCGGCGACCGCCAACCGCTATTTTCCGTTGCTAAATACAGCATACCCTTGTAGTATATAAGCAAATGTGTTGGGACTTAGTGCCTATGTTTGAACAAATTCATCGTCATTATGATCCATAAATTGTTCTTTTTTGTCTAATATACGTCTAAACAAACACTCCTATTTTCAAGCTTAATTTTTTATTGTTGGTTGCAACTGTCTTAACATTATTATTTTACATTTGAAGGTTGGCCTCTTTTGTGCTTACTTGAAGTAGACATTGTGGTATCCTATATGTACAATAGTTAAGTGAGTTTTCAACGACAACGTATAAAGAGTGTAGTTGGTGTGCTTTGAAATTTTTGCGCACAAATACAAATTATGAAGAAATTTGAATGAGCTCGGTATAAAACTGATTTTCTGTGTAGGTTGTTGCAAATCGGAGTAAAATAGCGAAGAACACATACTTATATATTTCAATAGTCGATAAGGGGAAACAGTGCTGTGAAAAGCACAAAACCTATTGGATGAGTATAGTTGTACATGTTTCGTGGTTTTTTTTTTTGTGTAACAATATCGCAACCGCTAGATAAGTTGGATGTTATAGAAAACAAAGGTAGATTAAGTTACACAACAAAATAATATGAAGGAATACCATTTAGATGATATCGAATTGGGTTCAAACTACAACCTTGAGGAGCATATTAAGGGGAAAGCGGCTCTCCACCTAATACCAAAGTTATTAGTTCCTTGATTACTCAAGTTAACCATAGAAGTATTAAGCTGTTGGCATAAATGTTTTCCTCCTTATCGACCCTTCCCGCATTGGCAACCGTTGTGTATATGTTTGTATGGGATTTAGCTAAGACGCCAAGGCACAAAAAGATGCTAGTCTTGAACCTTGGGCTTTTTTGAGCCTCGGGCATTTTTGCATGTCTTTTATACAAGTTTGATCTACTATTTTACTAACTACAAATTAAATTTTAAACCATACTTTTTAATCCATTCAAATATTTAAATATTTTATTATCAAAATTTCAAATTTTAAACCATATTTTATAATTCATTTAATTATATAAATTTTTTACTTAACTATTCTATAAGCTAAATTTTGAATTTTGAAAAAAAGAATCTTCAAACTACAAAAAGGCGCATCAAACTTCCAAAAGGCGCACAATTTGCATTTAAACTTTTTTCAAGCCTAGACTCACGCCTTGATAATTATATATGGGATACCACATGATGCACAAATACTGCACTTTAGATGTAAAGATTATCATTAATTGACAACGTTAAGTCCATGATCAAGGTTAACAAAATGATGCAAAACATATATAATTTAACTTTAAATCTATTAGGTTTTTTTTTTATAATTAATAAGATGGTATTTTTGTAAAAACAACATGAAATGACATTTTGTTTGATGTATAACCGTAGCCACGCGGTACCAAGTAGATGGTACTAATATTTATCATAGCATCATGCGAGTAATATATGTTTTCTCTATTTTAGTGGTATTCAATAAGACTGTGCACAATGATGTAGGTTACCACATTTAGGACTATCATATCATCTTCAAAAAGGGGCATTGACAAATTAGTGTATTTCCATTTCATGTATATTTACCCTGGTTACCTACTTCCTTTTTGGATTTTCTTTTTACATACTTCTGTTCTGTACATCATGAAAAAGCGTTGCAAAAGCACGCGAAGTAAAAAAATGAACCTTTCATTAAAATGTCAACCATGTAATAAGTTACTTTCATTATTGGTATTGTTACCCCGTTACATGTTAAATGTGTCCATGTGTGAAGTAATAATTTTTGTACATAGATACATGGCTTATGGTTAGGTCAAACCCTTTTTACATCACATTAAAACCACATATGCATGATTAATGTGGTTGACAATTGACTACGCGAATTTCACAACTATAAGTGAAAAAAGTAATTATTGTAACAACGAGCAAGCATACGTACAGTCATCACTGCTTTTGCATTGGAATGATAATTTATTATTATTTAATGAATGAATGAAGGTTAATAATTTAATAATCGCCACTGTGTAAATGCAAAAATAATCTAATTCATCGTCACTGAAGCTTTTGTGTTGCTACATTAATACACATTCGTTTCTCCTTTTAAGTTGTAATTAAAACTATTAAATTGTTTTTTAGACATAAGTACACCATTATTGGCATCTAAGAGCTCTTAATAGTGGGCAATCGCAGGCACCAAAATTTTGCACAAAGGGACAATAAATAGTTTGATATTTGAATTGCTATATATTCCATCATATCAGTTGGCAACGAAGGTTTTGAGTATTGTACAAAATGCGGGTTGACACTTTTTTCTGGAAGGGTGCATCTAAAATAAGGGTCATAAATAATCAAGGGTGATGGTAAAAATTAATCATTTTTGCATATATATATTTGCATAGTCAAACCATAGGTCTTTATAAAGTTGCTTCATTATATGCATCAATATGTGACCAAACGCCGTGGAAAAAAATGTTGAAGCTAAATATAAACCACCAAAATTAATGTTGAACATACAGACAAATACAGTTGAGGAACCTCAATTTGACATTTATCGTATTCTTTTCCCTTGCAGTACAACGTAAGGTTCCAGAACAAACTTTAGTTGTGAGAACACACCGTATGTCATGGATCGAATCTTTTATAACTTGTTTTAAATAATTCCTATTAACTAGGACTGCTGAAGCTTTACTAAATGTTCTTTTGCCTTTTATCATATCAGTGTGTATAACATGATCTGCAAGTTTTAATTTCAGTTAAAGTTTGTAAGACTATTTATTAGCCAAAGTTGTTCATCAATAAAAAAGTGTGTTTTTCTCTGATTTGTTAACTTTGAAAATAGCTTAACATTTTGATATCAGAGCCTACGTTTTGTGATATCCAAACACAATGACAAAGAGATGAACAACGAAGGAAGTTTTGTGCAGGCCTCCATCCCACGCTTTGATGGTCACTATGATTATTGCAGCATGCTAATGGAAATTTTTTTACAATAAAAGGAGTAATAGAGTCTTGTAGAGACAGGGTAAGTTGAACCAGAGGATGGAGCACAAGTCATAGAAGCACAACGACAGAGGAATGATGAGATGAAGCTGAAGGACTTGAAAGTAAAGAATTACAAGCCATTGATCGCACAATTCTTGAAACTATTAAGAATACTGCCAAACAAATCTGGGATTCCATAAAAAAGAAATATGAAGGGAGCGCTAGGGTTAAGAGATCCCACCTTCAAGATCTTTGAAAAGAATTTGAAACGCTGGAAATGAGATCCAGTGAAGGAGTGTCAGAGTATTTCTCTAGGGTCATGGCAGTGGCGGTTAGAAAATGAATAAGTGGCTAAGGAGGGAACAATGTCCCACAGCGGGAAATACACATCCAAATTTCACTATATAGACCAAAGCTTAATAATCTATATTAAAATAGAATGATAAGATAGAAAGAATGAGGCAATGAAAGGGCTAAGGCTTTGGATCTCTTGGGGTCTGATGATTAAATGGGCATTCATTTGCTGCTTGGGCTGAGCTAAAATGGCTAATTTTTTGATCCGAATTATACCCTTTTTTGCTGCCAGAAACGGTTGCATCCATTGGCTAAAGGGTCGCAACCTTTCCGACGGTCACAGTCATTCAAACAGCCGCGCCTCTTCCCGAACATGCAACTCCCCAGTCCTACTTAAAGGCATGCAGAACCGAAATCGGATCATTCTGCTTTTTTCCCTCTATCCTTCTCTCTGCATATTTTATTCTGAAATAAGCAACTCTCTTGAGTTCGTCGTCGCCTGCATCGTCAGCGCAACCTTGCAGGCTCCCGTTCCGTTTAGCCTTGGGAAACAGTTGCTCGCCAACCCGCTGCGCCGTAGGGGGAGCAAATCTGTTTTAAGGGAAAATCGACTGTGCTGGACTCGGATAATTCAACTTGCAACCAAAGTACTAAACGATATGGTTTACATTTCAACTACTCTTTTTTCAGTTAATCCAATTACAAAATTAGGGTTAGGGTTTTTTGTCCAAATTGATTTTACCCTGATTTATAGATTAGGGTTTCTGTGTGGATAACATTCTTAAAACAGATTTGTGCTTTGTTTGATTTTGTCCTGTGTAAGTCGTATCGTTTCAGACGATGGCTCAAGACAGTAACACTTCGACAACAAAGCAACCATAGCCCTCCGCTCCTACAGGACCACTTGTCACATAGCCTGTTCCATTCTCACATGGAGAGAGGCCGGAAAAATTCAATGGCCAGGATTTTAAACGCTGGCAATAGAAGATGCTCTTCTACTTGACTACGTTAGGTCTGACCAAATACCTAACAGAGGACCCTCCACAAGTAGATGAACTCGAGCCCGACGCCACCAAGGTCGAGGCCCTCACAGCCTGGAAGGGTTCTGACTTCATATGCAAGAATTATATTCTCAACGGTTTGGAAAATAGTCTGTACAATGTGTACTGCACTGTCCAAACTGCAAAGACTCTTTGGTTTTCCCTCGAGAAAAAGTACAAAACGGAAGACGCCGGGATGAAGAAGTTCATAGTCGGCAAATTCCTAGACTTCAAGATGGTCGACACCAAAACAGTAGTCGGCCAGATTCAGGAACTTCAGGTTATCATCCATGAGATTCATGATGAGAAGATGGAGTTAAGCGAATCATTTCAAGTTGCTGCTGCTATCGAGAAGTTGCCTCCATCATGGAAGGACTTCAAGAGCTATCTGAAGCACAAATGGAAAGAAATGACTATGGAAGATCTTATTGTTCGACTCGGAATTGAAGAGGATAACAGAAAATCTGAAAAGAAGTCAATCAACACCATGATGGCAAAAGCAAATGTTGTTGAGACCGACAAGAACAACAAAAGAAAGAGAGAGAATAATCCAAATGCAAAGAAGGCTAAGAAGTTCAAAGGGAACTGCCATAATTGCGGGAAGAAAGGCCATAAGGCAAGTGAGTGCCGAGGACCAAAGAAGCAGAAAGACCACGCCAATCTTACGGAGCATGATAGGCTTTCGGATGGAGTTTCAGAAATGAACTTGTCAGCCGTGATCTCATAATGCAACTTAGTTGGCAACACGAAGGAATGGTTTGTGGACACTGGTGCCACAAAACACATTTGCGCCAACAAGTGGATGTTTTCCAACTACAAGCCTGTGACATAAGAAGAGCAAATCTTCATGGGAAACTCCTCCACGTCGAAGGTTGAAGGAAAAGGAAAAGTGGTTCTCAAAATGACTTCTAGAAAAGAACTCACTTTGAATGATGTTCTGCATGTACCAGACATTCGTAAGAACTTAGTTTCGGGATCATTGCTGAGCAAGAATGGTTTCAAGTTGGTCTTTGTTTCTAATAATTTTGTATTGTCTAAAAATGGAGTGTACGTGGATAAAGGGTATATGAGTGATGGCATATTCAAGATGAATGTAATGACTGTTGTACAAAAAAAATATGAATAAAACGGATTCTTCTGTTTATATCGCTGAGTCATTTGATATATGGCATGCTAGACTAGGCCATGTGAATTTTGATACTTTGAGAAAAATGGTTGACTTAGATTTTATACCTAAGTTTACTATAGATCACAACTATAAATGTGAAACATGTGCTGAAGCAAAGTTAACTAGAACTTCCTTTCATCATGTTGAAAGGAATATCAAGCCGTTAGATTTAATACATACTGATGTATGTGATCTAAAGATGTGTCAAAGCAGAGGAGGTAAAAGGTATTTTATTACCTTTATCGATGATTGCACTAGGTACTGTTATGTGTACCTACTAAGAAGCAAGGATGAGGCCTTTGAAACGTTTAAACAATATAAGGCAGAAGTTGAAAATCAACTAAACAAAAAGATAAAAGCCTTGCGAAGTGATAGAGGTGGAGAATACGAATTTCCATTTGAGGAATTTTGCGCTCAAAATGGTATAATTCATCAAACAACAGCACCGTATTCTCCTCAATCCAATGGAATAGCATAACGTAAGAATCGTACCCTGAAGGAAATGATGAATGCTCTGCTTATTAGTTATGGATTACTAGACAATTTCAGGGGTGAAGCGATACTTTCAGCTAATCATATACTGAACAAAGTACCTCGCAAAAAGACCTTTAAGTCACCACATGAACTGTGGAAAAACAGACCTCCATCTTACAAATACTTAAAAGTGTGGGGGTGCTTAGCAAAGGTAGAAATACCTAAGCCTAAAAAGGTCAAAATTGGACCCAAAACTATAGATTGCATATTTATTGGATATGCTCATAATAGTAGTGCATATCGATTCTTGGTGCATAAATCTGAAATTGATGACATTCATGAAAACACCATAATCGAATCTCGAAATGCAAGATTCTTTGAAAACATATTTTCACTAAAAGAATCCAACGGTACTAGTATCCAAAATAGATCAAGAGAAGAAGAAACTCTTGAACATCGTGTTGATCATGAAAATGATCAAGAGTTAGAGGAACCAAGAAGGAGCAAACGACAAAGGACATCAAAAACCTTTGGGCCTGAGTTCTATGCATATATGGCAGAAAATGAATCTCTAACATATAAATAAGCAATGTCATCACCTGATGCTCCTTATTGGAAAGAAGCTGTCAATAGCGAAATTGAATCCATTTGCCAAAACCACACATGGAAACTAGTAGATCTTCCTAACCATTAGGGTATAAATGGATCTTTAAGAAAAAACTTAAAGCTGATGGCTCAATAGATAAATATAAAGCCCGACTGGTAGTCAAAGGATTTAGACAAAAGGAAGATCTAGATTACTTTGATACTTACTCACCGGTAACTAGAATAACATCCGTTAGGATGTTTATTGCTATTGCTTCTATACTAAAGTTAGAAATACATCAAATGGATGTAAAAACTGCATTTCTGAATGGTGAGTTAGAGGAAGAAATATACATGCGGCAACCTGAAGGGTTCCTAAGCCCAGGAAATGAGAATAAAGTGTGTAAGTTAGTAAAATCACTTTATGGTCTCAAACAAGCGCCAAAACAATGGCATGAAAAATTTGATGAAACTATGATGAAAAATGGATTCAAAATAAATGAATCGGATAAATGTGTCTATATGAAGAATGTAGATATGGAATATGTCATAGTTTGCCTATATGTTGATGACTTATTGATACTAGGCAATAATAATGCCATAATCAAATCAACAAAGGATATGTTGTCATCTATATTTGATATGAAAGATCTAGGATTGGCTGATGTGACTTTAGGCGTTAAAATTTTAAAGACGTCAGAAGGCTGTGTACTATCTCAATCAACTATGTGGCCAAAATACTTTAAAAGTTCAAACAACATAATATAACTGTTGCTAAATTGCCAGTTGATATGAACCAAAATTGGGTTAAAAATACTGGTGATGGAATCTACCAACTTGAATACTCTCAAATACTGGGAAGTATAATGTATGTAATGAATTGTACTAGACCAGATATTGCATATGCTGTAAGTAAGCTAAGTAGGTATACAAGCAATCCTGGTAAAAATCATTGGAAAGCAATAATAAGGGTCTAGGATATTTAAAATATACTCAGAACTACAGCTTGCATTACACTAAATATCCTTCCGTAGTAGAAGGATATAGTGATGCAAATTGGATAACTGGTTCAAATGACACCAAATCCACAAGTGGATATGTATTTACCCTAGGAAATGGAGCTATATCATGGAAGTCTTCTAAACAAACGTGTATAGCAAGGTCAACAATGGAGTCAGAATTCATTACTTTAGACAAAGCCGCTGAAGAAGCAGATTGACTTAGAAGTTTTCTAGAAGATATTCCGAATTGGAATAAACCTGTTCCACCAATCTGTATACATTGTGATAGTAAGTCAGCTATTGGAAGAGCTAACAGTACACTGTACAATGGTAAGTCTAGACATATTCGTCATAGACATAAAACCGTGAGACAGCTACTCTCTAATGGAGTTATCACTATAGACTATGTAAGGTCGAAAGATAACATTGCGGATCCACTAACGAAAGGCTTGCCTAGAGAGAGAGAGTTCAAACCTTATCGATAGGAATGGGCTTAAGGCCTATTGACTAAAAAGTTTTCCTCAACGGAAACCCAACCTAATTGACTGGAGATCCCAAGATTTAGGTTCAAAGGGACAACTAAGTTAAGGTTAAAACTTAGAAGCACTAGAAAAATCAAACATTTAGACATTCCTAAGATAAGTCAGTGCACATGCCGCCGGAGAAAAGGATAAGCTCAGCTTTTAATGATGTCTATACTTGGAGCTAGAAAGAACCAAGTGGAGTATTGCGGAATACTCTTTATAGAATCACCTACGTGAGTGCGAAGGCGCCGCTTCAAGGAGAATTAACGAGGCCTGATTCTCTTAAGTACTCATGGAACCAAGCAGGTGTTCATGGCTAAAACGAACACAAACAGAGAACCAAGGAGTTAAAAACACTTATCATGTGTTATCTTTATAAAGCTTACATAAAAGGCTTACAGTTCAAAGACAATCTAGTCCACTGATTCCCCAGTAAGTAATAATGATAAAACACTAGGAAAAGTTCAAGGCTTCTGTGCTACTTTTACCGGTATGATAAATGTTTCGCAATATTTCAGAACAGAATAGATAACCACTTATTCATGTGGGGGATTATTAGAAAATGAATAAGTGGCTAAGGAGGGAACAATATCCCACGTTGGGAAATACACATCCAAATTTCACTATATATACTAAAGCTTAATAAGCTATATCAAAAGGGAATGAGGAGATAGAAAGAATGAGGCAATGAAAGGAAAGAGGAAATGTAGGCATGAAAAATGCTACATATTTAATATTATATGGTCAAAGATTGGGCCTTAGGCCTTGGGGCTCTTCGGGTCTGATGATTAAATGGGCCTTCGTTTGCCACCTGGGCTGCGCTAAAACGGCTAATTTTTTTATCCGAATTATACCGTTTTTTGCTGACAGAAACGATTGCATCCATTGGTTAAAGGGTCGCAACCTTTCCAACGGTCACAGCCATTCAATTAGTCGCGCCTCTTCCCGAACAGGCAACTCCCCAGCCCTATTTAAAGGCATGCAGAACCGAAATCAGATCATTCTGCTTTTTTTCCTTTATCCTTCTCTCTGCATATTCTGTTCTGAAATAAGCAACTCTTTTAAGTTCGTCGTCGCCTGCATCGTCAGCACAACCTTGCAGGCTCCCGTTCCGTTTCACCTTGGGAAACAGTTGCTCACCAACCCGCTGCGCCGTAGGGGGAGCAAATCTGTTTTAAGGGAACATCGACTGTGCTGGACTCGGATAATTCAACTTGCAACCAAAGTACTAAACGGTACGATTTACATTTCAACTACTCTTTTTTCAGTTAACCCAATTACAAAATTAGGGTTAGGGTTTTTTGCCCAAATTGATTTTGCCCTGATTTATACGTTAGGGTTTCTGTGTGGATAACAGTGGCAAACAAGTTGCATGTTTATGGAGAGCATATGCATGACATCAAAGTGATGGAGAAGATTCTACATTACTTAATAGAGAAGTTTGATTATGTTGTTTTCTCCATTGAGGGTCAAAGTATATCGATTCCCTTACTGTTGATGAACTGCAAAGCTCATTAATATTGCATGAATAGAAGTTCAAAAGGCATAGTGGAGAAGAATAAGCCTTAAAGTTGACAACACATGAAGAGTATCGAGGTCATGTATACGGTGCTTATAAAGCAAGTGGAAGAGGAAGAGAGGGAGGTCGAGTAGGTTTCAATAAGGCACTAGAATGTTACAAATTCCACAAGCTTGGACATTTTCAATATGAATGTCCAACTTGGTATAAGGAGGTTGAAGAAGATCGGTTGTTATTGATGCCTTATGTGAAGTTGGAAAAATCAAAGGAAGAAAAGTTGTGGTTCTTGGATTCGGATGTAGCAATCATATGTATGGTGACAAAAATAATTTTTGTAATCTCAACGAAAACTTTAGACAAATAGTGAAACTGGGAAACAACACGAGAATGGAAGTAAAGGGTAAGGGAGATGTGAGGTTGAAAGTGAATGCTGTTAATCATGTGGTGATCGATGTGTTCTTTTTGCCTGATTTAAATTTTTTGAGTATTGGACATCTACAAAATAGAGGCTTGATGATTCTTATTCAAAATGGCTTATGTAAAATTCGTCATCCCGATAAGGGTTTGATTATTCAATCTACCATGTACACCAACAGAATGTTCATCTTATTGGCTATATCACAACTTAAAAATCAGGTTTGTTTTTATACTTCATCACAGGATTTATCACACCTTTGGCTTTGGCATTGCAGATATCGACAATTGAGTCATAAAGGGTTGAAAACCCTTCAGTCCAAGAGAATGGTGGTTGGACCACCACGACTGGAGGCTGCAAAAACCGTGTGTACGGATTGTATGATCAGAAAACAATACCGCAATAAGTTTCCAATAAAAAAATTCTGGAGAGCAAACCAAAAAATGCAGCTAATCCATGTAGACATATGTGGTCCTATCTCACCTGCCTTAAATGGTAACAAAAAGTACCTAATTCGTTTCATTGGTGATTTTAGTCGTAAAGCATAGGTTTTTTTTGGTTGAAAAATGTGAAGCATTGACTACTTTCAAGTATTTTAAAACCTATGTTGAGAAGGAAATTGGTGCTTTTATTAAATGCTTGTGTATTGATCGTGGAGGTGAATTTACTTCCCAAGATTTCAATGAATTCTGCAAAGATAATGGAATAAAGATATAGTTGGCGGCATCATATACTTCACAACAGAATGGAGTTGCAGAAAAGGAAGAATCGAACCATTATGAAATGTGGTTCAAAGCATTCTTTCGGAAAAAAGATGTCGAAAACTTTGTGGCCAAAATCAGTGAATTGGGTGACATACATTCTAAATAGAAGTCCAACTTCAGCAGTTGAGAATGTAACTCCAGAGGAATCTGGTAGTGGGATAAAGCCATCGGTTGAGCATTTTCGAGTATTTGGATGCCTTGCAATACCAAATGCTAAAAGTACTAGGTTAGAAGATAAGAGCACTACTTATGTGTTGTTAGGGATTAGCGGGGAATCTAAAGCTTATCGACTTTACTATCCACTAACTAAAAAACATATTATTAGAGATGTAGTTTTTGAAGAAAGAAAGTATTGGGATTGGGATAAGAGTTATGACTGGCAGGTGGTGGCTATGTTAGAGTAGGGCGATAATGAGGAAGATGTTACGGTAGGTAATGAAGAAGAAACTGAAATAGACTATGTTGGCGCTACTGATGTAGGTGAAGTTGAAAATGTTAACGATGATGAAGAAGATGATATTAATGGTGTTGTTGCTTCTTTACATAATGTGAATGAAAGGAGAACTTGTAGACGACCTGCTTGGGTGTATGACTACATAATAGGAAATGGTTTGTCTGAAGAAGAACATGAATTTAACTTTGATTTTTTCACATGTGGCATTGATCCAATACACTTTGAGAAAGCTGTGAAAGAAAAAAATTGGTGGGATGCAATGAATTCAAAGATAGCAGTAATAGAGAAAATTGATACTTAGGTTCGAGTGACTTGTCTACAGGAGCAAAGAAAATTGGAGTCAATTGGATTTATAAAATGAAGCTAAACGAACATGGAAATGTTGGTAAGTACAAAGCTCGGCTCATAGCAAAGGGGTATGTGCAACAACATAGCATTGATTACGAAGAAGTATTTACACCGGTAACAAGATTAGACACCGTCTTGTTGATCATTATCTTAGCTGCTCAAAATGATTGGTCATTGTTTCTACTTGACGTTAAGTCAACCTTTTTGCATGGAGAATTAAACAAAGATATATACATTGAATAAGCGAGGGGATACGAGCTGCATGATTTTCCACAAAATTTTTATAAATTGAAGAAAGCTTTATACGGACTAAAGCAAGCTCCTTAAGCTTGGTTCAGTCGCATAGAAGCTCACTTCTTAAGTTAGGGGTTCGAAAAGTGTCAAAATGAGCATACGTTATTTGTAAAAAAAAGGCGAAGGAGGCAAAAATTTAATTGTTTGTTTGTATGTTGATGATTTAATATTGACAGAGAACGATGAAGCCATGTCCAATGAGTTCATGTGTTTGATGATGCTGGAGTTGGATATGAAAAATTTAGGGAGAAAGAGATACTTCCTTGGAATTGAAGTTTTGCAATGTGTTGATGGAATTTATATAAGTCAGACGAGGTATCCTTTAGATGTATTGTAAAGGTTTTAGATGGAAGAAAGTAAGCCTATTCAGAATCCATTAGTTCCTGTTTCGAAGCTGTGCAACGATGAAAAAGGAAAAAAGGGATGTGACATACTTTAAGCAAATGATAGGCTGTCTTATGTATCTTACAAACACCAGGCCTGATTTGATGTTTGTGGTAAGCTTAATCAGTAGATATGTAGCACGACCAACAAGTCTTCATTGTCAAGCTGTGAAAAGAGTTTTAAGATGCGTCCAAGGCACTTAGAACTTTGGGATCTTCTACAGGAACGGAGGGAGTAAGGAATTAGTTGCTGATACGATAGTGACTAAGATGGTGATGTGAATGATTGAAAAAGCACTTCTCATATGTTTTCATACTGAGTTCTGGCATTGCATCATGGTCTTCTAAGAAGTAGCCTATTATCACACTCTCGACAACCGAGGCTGAGTTTGTTGCTGCTGCCACTTGTGTATGCTAAGTGGTATGGATAAGAAGGATTTTGGAGAAGCTATGTCATATACAAGAAGAATCTACTACCATGTTTTGTGATAATAATTCTATGATTCAATTATCGAGAAACCCAGTGCTTCGTGGATGGAGCAAACATATAGATGTAAGATTTCACTTTTTGCACCATCTTACTAAAGATGGTGTTGTGAAGTTGGTTCACTATGACACACAAAATCAGATTTTCATTGTGATGACTAAGGCGATGAAACTTGACATATTTATGAAGTTGTGGAGGTTGCAAGTTTTTTAGAAGATCCCTAATGTAAACCAACTGCATGTTGCAGTTAGTTTAAGGGAGAGAATGTCACGGACCGAGTCTTTTATAACATGTTTTAAAGAATTCCTATCAACTAGGACTGCTGGTACTTTATTACCTGTTCTTTTATTCTTTTGCCTTTAATCATGTTAGTGTATATGTGATCTGCAAGTTTTTATTTCAGTTATAGTTTGTAATGCTATTTATTAGCCAAAGTTGTTCAACAATAAAAAAGTGTGTTTCCTCTAATTTGTTAACTTTGAAAATAGCTTAACACCGTAAGCATGGGTAATCAAAGAAAAACAATATTGGAATACCCAAAGAAATTCAAACTGCAATTTACCATATGGCTTTCTATAAACAAAGAAGCATAGAGCAGAAATTTAAAACCATTAGCATACTAAGCAATATGGAGTAGAAATTTAAAACCGTAGAACCCTAATGAACCGAGTAGGTATCAGGATAATAGTTCTGTCATTAGCCGTAAGTAACGCAAGTAGTGCAACCAAAAAATGCACATTGACTATTAAATTTTGATGTGGAATGAATGTTCGAAACCATGAAAGAGTTTAAGAATCATATCTGATATTTTCTTCGAACGAAATGGGGATAATAAGAACTAGTAGGGTTAAACATGGAACCTCGTTGTTCAAATCCAAAACCCAGATGTAAAGAAGGTGGTTAGTACTTGGTCAACGATATGTTGTATTATCGACGAGGAAGTAGTGGCAACTAATATGGTAGAACGACTACTTACCACTTCCTCCCAAATAAATGGCGAAGACGATACTTTAGTGGACGTAAAGGAGGATTAATGGGCGGTTGGAACGTCGTAGATTATTCGCTGTCGATGATAAGGCAAGGAAGCTAAAAATTGGAGAAAACACATGGTGGTATTAAACTAGAGAAGGGGAATATGAGGTTTGAATTTTTTTTTTAGGGTTAGGGTTAGTAGGAGAAAGAGAATGCTGCCTTGAAATATATATATTTTGGATTAGGTGTCGATCCAGAATTCAATGGCCGTGGATTTCTTTTTTGATATGTGCCATTGTGTGTACTTTTTGGCTGGATTGAAAATGAAAGGTATTGTAGATATAAATTATGCTTTCATATAATATAATAAATAACATTTTGATTTCATATATGCACCACTTAATTAAAATAATAATAATTCATATGATATTGTTAGAAAATGATACCATCCAGTAGCATTATGCGTGGTATTTCACTCTTTCTTTCCAAATTTAACATCCCACCTTCAAATGTAACTCTGGTTAAATTAGACAATACTCCTTTGTCATCACTCTCCAAGCTCTATAGATCGCCACCTTCGTCGCCTTCATCAACTCTTCATCGTCAGTGCTCCTTAATCATGACCACCTCATCCACCCACCAATGCCATCATCATCCATCAACTATTTCCCGCCATTACGAGGTTTGATATGAACCTGTTATCCAGCCTTATGACCAGACCATATTCGAACGAATCCTATTAGTCGAACTTGAAAGTTATTAAGAAAGAGAGCCTAGAGTGATAACTAGCAAACCCAGATGCTGGATGCAACCAAGACCACAAGCCTAAAGCATGGCCATCAACTTCCAAAAGATGGCCAAAATTCCAAACTCCAACACAACAGCCAATCCTATGAAAAGTATGGAATCAGCACCAATCCCTAATCTTTTTCAAAACCACCCATCTTCTAAGCCGTGGTGGTTATGACCTTTTCCAAGCATTGTTGGATCGTTCACATTCAAATTCCCATCAGTGTCTCGTGTAGATGAAACCTGGAACTCCATTCGACCACCAATCCAAGTAATCCAACTAGAAACAAGCTTCTAGTAAAGCAATCGGGATGGAAAACATAAAGGCGCAAGAAATTTGCACCTACCCAAGGCCACGAGAAAGGTCCATGCTATTTTATGGATTGGTGCTGATCCCCGACTACGGATTGGCACCGATCCTTGATAATGGTTGACATGGCCACGTTCTTCCGAGCATATCTCTTTCTGGATGTGGGGAACATGGCTATGAACATGGTGGAGAGATTCTCGGTGACCTTCAACTATAAACAGAGAGGGAAGATAATGTTTTAGGGGATCTTTCTTCCGCTGTTTACGAATTTCTCTATAGTTTTTGTAATCCCGAGGATCATTACCGTAAGAACATCTGTTGTAAACAACAGCCAAATCAGCAGCAAAGTTAAGTGGACATAGGCAAACCACTATAAAGATTGTGCGTATTTTTATTTCTCATTTCATTTACTTTATTTATTTATTTCTCTACTTTAATCCTCTGGGTGTTTGTGCCAACTTTTGGTATAAATTTTTTGGTGCTTTCACTGAGAACGAATTTCTCAAGATATTTAGATCAATCATTTACTATTGGATTGCTTTAATCTAAGAGATTGATGCATTTACTTTGTTTTTGGATTTTAAACTACTCAGATTACACAGAATCTATAGAAAGCCAGTTTAAGCTATGGCCCTATGAAGAGATCAATCCACCGCTTCCAGAGCTGTAGATGATGTTGAGAATGTTGACTCTCAATATATGGAAGAAGTTGCACAACCAAACGCTGCCGAAGTCCAAAACCACTCGGAGGTGATAACGAGGGTTGAGATGGACCGTATAATAAAATAGATGAAGGATAAGCTGCACGAGAGCCATAATGAAATAAAGCAGCTTATGTAGGAGAGTATCACCTTGCTGAATCAATTGACCCCCAATTACAGAAGAAACAAGAAAGAGTTACACCTTCTGATTCGGAGGATGAAAGTTCTTTACATCCAGACAAAGGCACTGGGAAGGAAAGTAGAAAATCATAAGAAAGGAGACCGACACTACAAGGCAGAGGCTAGAGATGGATGATGGACAAAATACAGGGATCTGTACCAAACCCCATGCATGGATCGATACTGAACCTCCCTTCCTATTTAGCGAATCATCATGTTGATGATTGTGGATGATGATGTTGGAGGTATGTCTAGTTGTGCTATTGATGGCCAGAATGCTGGAGATCAAGCAGCCACTGTCGATCCGCCAAATAGAAACCAAACTAGTCGAACAGTTGGATACACGGTTCTCGCAGAGTCAGGAGATCCCAGGTATTGTGAATCTAACCGTGAGCATTTGCTAGGAACAGACCACTATTACCGCCGTTTAGTGGATCCTACAGAGCCGGGGTACTTGGCTAAAATGGTGAGAAGGTTGCAAGAAAAATCAGCATCAGAGTAACAATGAATAAGGTTCTTCTCCTAGCCGGAACCCATTCACTGAACAGATACTACACGAAGAATACCCTATAAGGTTCGTGATGTCAATAATTCCATCATATAATGGACGAATCTGAGGCAGCATTTAATGTAGTATAAAGGGCATATGGATTTAGCCAGAGCGACCGATGCTGTCAGATGCCATTGTTATCCGATTTTCCTCAAATACATTGCGACAATGTGGTTTATCCAACTTCTGTCGAGATCCATATCATCTTTTGATTAGTTAGCATGGAAGTTTATTGAGTAATTCTGTTTACATACCACTCTTCGTAAGGACGTAATGTCACTGTCAAACCTCTTACAAGAAGCGGGAGAGTCATTGAAAGATTTCTTGAAAACATGGATGTGATTGGAGTTAGTAATGCTCGGGAAGATATTATTCTAATGGCTTTAATAAGGGGAATTCATCCTGATATTGATTTTGGGAGATGGATGAAAATGAAATCCCCACCAAAGATGGTTATGTTTCATAGAAATGTCAATATGTTCTTACGCTTGGAAGAGGCAAGCACTACCAACATGAAAGTTGGTGCTGGGCAATCGGCCGAGGTGATTCAGAGCAATGTTGCAGTGAAGCGATCCAAAGGAAATACAAGGAATGTTGATGTGAACGTCGAGAATAGGAATGGTGGCCAAGGAATGGTTAAGGTGCTAAAGATAAATAGTCTGTTTCCAGGAGACGCCTTAGGTTTCCAAAATATGATAGTTACACCCAACTGAAGAATTCGGTCGAAAACATTTACCTCGCCACTCAAGGTACGGAACAGTATAAGAAGCCAGCTACGAGGGAGTCGACTGAGAAGGAGAACAAGTCTAGGAAGTATTGTCGATTTCATGAAACTCATGGTCATAGCACAAACGAATGTCGACATATACGTGATGTGATCGAGGATCTAATAAGGAAGAAGAAATTACATCAATTTTTTAAAGTCTCATAGAATGGCGGGTAAGGAAGCTCTAACCCCAAGGACCATCGTTCCAAGAGGTCAAGCCGGGCCTGGTGAGGATGGGCCCATGCCGCTTGAAAAAAGATTGATTATTGATACAATATATGGAGGTCCATTTCCAGCCGAGAAAAACTGGAATGAAATGGAAAGATATGCAAGCGCTTTGAAGCATACTATGAATAAGAGCCGCTTTGCCGTAGAAGATGGAGCTCCAAAAGAGCAACTCAGGACCATGATCGATGATATCGCTTTCAAGAGCAGGGATGCCGATGGAGTTGAAGCCACGACACTGGATCATTTGGTGATATTGGCCATGATTGAGCCGACGATTGTGAGGAAAGTGCTGGTCGACTATGGAAGTTCAATCAACAATCCGTTTAAGAAGGCCCATGATCAAATGCTTTTGGATGGAAAAAATCTGGAATCGTGTAAATCTCATATCTAGGGATTTAACGGTATAGCGACAAACCAATTGGATGTAAAGACCAACTAGTGGTGTTAGTAGAAGGTGACCGCAAGAGAGTGCGGGTTGTGACCTTCATCATATTGGATATATTTTCCGCTTACATTGCTTTTTTGGGTCGATCGACCCTGGCCAATTTTCGAGCAACTATTTCCCCATAGTGTTTGATCAGGAAATTTCTCACAGATAATGGTTAGGAGTTATCTAGGGAGACCAGAGGCCCAAACGTCAATGCTATGTCGCTGACTTGGAAGAGGGGACTTAAGAAGGCAAAAGATATGGAGAAGACTCTCTACATCAAGTCATTAGATACATAACAACCACCGACTAAGCATTGGCTCAGGTAGCGTGGCCAATTCCATAAGGATATGGACCTAAGGAAGGAGCCAGATGATATGAAGGCGGTCCCTTGGAGTTGATGATCGACATCCCGGTCAGTCAGGATAATCCTACAGAGGTCTTGAAGATCGGATCTCAACTCAACATGAGAATGTTGAAAGATTTGATGAGTTTTCTCTGGGCGAACCTGGATGTATTCGCCTAGATGCATTCCGACATGTGTGGAGTATCATCGGAGATAGTGTGCCACACATTGAATGTGAACCCTAACAAAGTTTTTATAAAGCAGAAACCCTACAGCCTGGGTCCATAGCGATCTGCTGCACTAAAGGGGTGGTGGATAAGTTGAAAGACAATGGCTTCATCCGCGATGCTTTATACCTGGAGTCGATATCCAATCTAGTCTTGGTTGAGAAGTCCAACGGGAAGTGGATAACATGCATCAACTATTTCGATTTGAATAAAGCATGCCTGAAGGACAGCTTTCCACTCTTAAAGATTGATCGTCCGATAGATTCAACTATTGGACACGAATTTTTATCATTTATGGACACCTACTATAGCTACAACCATATTGTGATGCATGTCCCAGACCAGGAGTGCACTAGCTTCACAATCGACCTGGGACTATATTGTTATCTTGTTATGCCTTTCGGTTTGAAGAACGCAGGAGCAACATACCATAGACTGGTTAATTCTATGTTCAAGGAGCAAATCAAATGCTCTATGGAAGTATACATCGACGATATGTTGGTAAAGTCACGATGGTTAACTTATCATGTAAGAGGACTTAGCAGAGATGTTCAATGTACTCTAGAAATACAAGATGAAGCTCAATCCTTTCAAATGCTCATTTGGAGTTGCGTCAGGGAAGTTCTTGGGTTTCAAAGTGAACTCAAGGGAAATAGAAGATAGTCGTATTGAGGAACATTAAAGCCTCGAAGTGAATTAAAGAAGTCCAGAGACTGAATGGAAAAGTTGTTGCTTTGAGCCGGTTTATTTCAAGGGCCATGGATAAATGCATCCATTTCTTCGACGTCCTCAAGAAGGGAAAAAGGAACTTTGCTTGGACGTAGGAGTGCAAAGATGCTTTTTAGGCGTTGGTGGATCACTTTGTGAGACCTTCCATCCTGTCAAAGTCGCTGAAAAGCGAGAAACTTGTTTGTATACCAGGCAGTGTTAGTGCATGATTTAAGCATCACATTTGTGCGCGAGGAGTCCCAAATCCAAAGACCAACATACTACATTAGCAAACGGCTGACATGGCGGAAAGGAACTACCCAAAGCTGGAAAAGCCGGCATACTGCCTATTAATCACTTCAAGGAAACTCTGTCGATACTTCCAGACTCGCCCGATCAAAGTTCTAATTGACCAACCTTTGAGGCAGGTCTTGCAGCGACCTAAGAGCTCTGAAAGATTGTTGAAATGGAGCATTGAATTTAGCTAATACGATATCACGTATCATCCTCGAAAAGAAATCCAAGGCCAAGCGCTAGTAGATTTTATTGCCGTGTACACTACCCGAGAAGATACTCAAGAGAGCAGAATGCTGGGTGGAAGATGTATACAAATGGAGCATCCAACGAGCATTATTCTGAGCTAAGCGTTGTGTTGATGACCCCCAAGAAGCATTTGATCTGTCACACCATGAAGATGGATTTTTTGCAACAAACAACAAGGCAGAGTATGAAGCTTTGGTTGTAGGACTTAAGATTGTGAAAGAGTTAGGAGTCAAAACTTTACATATCTTTTGCGACTCCTAGGTGGTGGTGTGCCAGGCGAGGAAAGATTTTCAGGAAAAAGGGGTAAGGCTATTTTCTTATATAAACATAGCCCATAAGTTGCTTGATGATATTGAATATTACACGATAATGCATATTCCCAGAAAAGAGAATGCGAAGGCTGATTCGCTGGCCAAGTTGGCTAGCTCAAGAGACGCGCAACTCAAAGGCTAGTCCCATTAGAAGTGATATCAGCTCCGAACATCGACCAGATGGATGTCGGTTGGGTCTTGGAGGCCGAATGTGAGAAGGAGTCGTGGACGACTCCATTCTGGAATTATTTATGAAATGGAATCCTTCCTGATAGGAAGAAAGAGCAACAACAACTCCTTTGCCAAGCATCAAGATTCATCATGTAAGAAGGAGTGATATCTAGGAAATGATTTTCAGTCCCCTTGCTTTAATCTGTTGCCAAAGTGTAACAAACCAGATTTTCGACCCTCGAAAATCGACATAATACGTCCATTGTATCACATGTCAAACATTCAAGCGCCGGAAATACTGATTTGTTAGGGTGAAAGTAGACGGTAGAAGATAGAAGAAAACTAAATAACACAGAATCTCATAACACAATGAATAACATATAATACAATAATAATCTTCATAAAAAGGAAACATCTTTATTCATACATACAACATCAGAGTACACTGGACTTATTCTAAATTTGGACAGTTGTAGAAACCTGTCCTTACATTGAAAAACATATAGACTCTATAATACAGAGGAGGAAAAGTATACATAAATATGTCTTGACAATCCAGCTCGTCTCCAACTCCAAAGTATCCAGCTAAACCTGGGAAAACATGCTCGATCTGACCCGAGCATTACATGGAATAACACCCGGGTCAGTCCAGTAAACCCGCGTAAGTAAAACTTGATAACAAGTAACAACCAAACTGATTTCTACATTTGAAAACTTTTCAAACAAAGAGTATCTCGTAAGTCCACACCGCACATAAAAACGGATGGGTTTTTATCTTATGATAACTAAAACATTTTATATAAAAATCCAGTAATATTATCATAGTGTCTAGGTTTAAAGTAAATAGATAAAATAGCTGAAATGTTTGCATCTCATATTCCAATATACTAGGCTCTACAATCGAAAACGTAAGGCACGTATTGGAGATTGGATTCCAACTAATGACTGGGATACTAGGGTGCTGCCTGCCACCGTATACCTCTAGAAAAATATACCGAGGTCGTACCTAACGACCCCTGCCAGCACTGGACCAGCCTATTCCTTGCTGGATACTACCGAATATATCATCACCCTAGTTACTTTGCAACATTTAACTGAGCACTCCCATGTACACGAATTCATTGATGATTATGTATATATCTAGAAGGGTGATGATATACCCTAATGGATGCGACCCACATAGCCCTCTTGCATATCCCCTGTTTTAGTCATTACCGGTTGATGAGACTTAAGGCAACATTTTACCTTTCTGAATAGAAATCCATCTTGAAATAATAACATTTCCCTCCTTCCAAGCGTCAATGCAATGCCAGCATTCATCTATTAAAGTTCATTCTGGGTCTGAATGAAACCAAACACACTAACTCTACAACATCCATTTTGGATTCTCTCTCAGGATTAGTTGCAGTAGCCCTTGCACTTCAAAGAGAACCATCTTTAATCATCATCAAGATGTCTTCAACTCGAACGTACATGTTAGTTTGGAGTGGTTTTCGAACATATAAATCTGATCCTGGTCTCTCCATGTCAACAACCGATAATTTCCAATTGACTAATGCCCTATTCTTTTGGAAGAAAGTATTTGGGTCTTCATCTGGGAACTCAAATTTACATTCATGCTTTCTAAGTCAAATTGGGTCAAACTTGATAGTCGGTTATTTAATTATTAAATAAACAAACAACAACCAATTCCATTTGAGATTTATTTATCCATAGTAACCACTAAGCCTCAAATTTTTGTTTAATAAACCTCTTTCAAAAACATTCATATACTTATCTTTCTGACAAAGTATATTCACAAAACATTTGTAAAATTTCTCATTACCAAATCTCTAAAAAGGATTTAACTACATTATTTAAATTGGAAAAAAGGATAACTCTATGCAATATTCCTTCAGTGCAAAGTGTGGAGCGGATGTTCCATACCACCATTTTTTTAAAACGTCAGCCTCGAGAATCCCAAACCTCAAATTTGTTTTGTAATTATCTTTAATAAATCCTTTTATAAATTTCCATTGCCCATGAAATCTTTTTTGCTTTAACCCGAACTCATTTACAAAACATTTATCAACCTCCATACTCATTTATGAGACTCTTTATAATTACTCAGACCCGGTTATATAACTTCTTCATAAATTTTCAAATCTTGTATAAAACTTCCCTTTATAAACATCCAAATCCATTTATAAAACTTTTTATAAACATTCAAAACTATATCTAAAACTCCTTTTATGAATGCCCCAAGATTATTCATAAACTTCTTTGTATAATATTCAAAACAATTGTCAAATTATTCTTCAAATATCTTGTTCAAAATAGAATAACCTTGAAGTCCATTTTAAAAGAAAATAAAATATTAAATTTCCAAAACCAAACGGAGGCTCAATGACTACAATGGATCGTAAGATTTGGGTTTACTTATCCAAGTTACATCATAGATACTGCCAAACATCAGATATGTAAGGGATTCACACATAACACATAATCAACCATAGGTAGATGTCCAAGTTACAAATATAGATACATCCATTATTCGGTGTAAAAGTTTTACATATAGAAGTACATTCCATATACTTAAGTTATCATGACCCGCTTATTGAAATTAACTTTCTTGTGTTTATCAAGTGACTGATATTCAACCTTTGTGCTAAATATAAGTCAATTTACTTCCCATAAAATGTGTCAACATTTTATAATCTCTACTTTAATTCATTTGGCTACTTAATGGTTTAGACGAGAGATCCTGTGATTTAAAATCAATTTATCTTAAAAAGAAAATTGATTTAAAATATAACTTATTGGGTTTAAAACAACCTTTGAAAAGGTTAAAGAATATTTAGTTGGTTTAACCCTAATTATATCTTAATTAATCATAACTAAATCAAGATTAAATCATAATTAAACTTTAGTTAACTTAGTGAACTTAGTTAAGTCCTAATTAACTTCTTAATGCATCTTAGTTAAGGTTTAAACAATTGATTATTAGTTAAAACCTGATTAATTAAAAATTAATTTAATAATCGCTTAATTAAATAATAATTAGTTAACCTACTTAACTTAATTAAATAATAATTAAACATTTAATTACTTCTTATCTTCATTAATCACTGAATAAAAACTTTATTAATCACTAATTAATCATTAACCTTCCAGAAGTGTTACTTAACCTCTAATCACTTACTTAATTACTAATTACTTTTAATTATTTTATTAAATAAATAAATTATTAAATAATCTAAACTTAATCTCCTTTTATGTTACTAATTAATTTTGGAAAATTTGCAAAATAATTTCAAAATGAATCACTTAAAGATGGAAATTGTGAATTTTTTTATCGAAGTGCATCCATAGCGACTATCGTATTGAGCGCAGTTCACTCTATCTTATTTTAAGTGAAATACTTAACTTAAATTCTTTCTCCTACATGTTTTAAAATAATATTCAGAAAGTTTTTGAAACCTTAAACCAAGATAAAATTTGAAACTATTTCTAATCTTTGAAACTAGAAATCATAGTCTTAATTTCAAATCGAATCGCACGTCCGTCGCAACATAGACAGTTGTTAACTTTGTTTCAACTCAACCTACTTGATTCTTAAATCACAACTATACATCAATACTACCATAATCTTAACATCACAATGAAACACATATATAAACATAAGATTATATGCTTACCAACTCGACAACATCACATTCAAATCTAAAATTCAGTACCACACATACATCCATTAAATCATCATCGACTGACATAATAACCATTCAATTTTCTCATCATATTATCGTGGCAATAAAACATCATAATAAAGTCAAAACTTTCCCAAAACAAAGTAATTTTTACTCACCGAAAATTTTTGAGACCTGAAATGCCTTAGATGCACCAAAAATCGCCTCAAAAATATGTCATCTTCCACTTGATTTTTGGACATATTACTATCATATTTTAAGAAAGAGATAAAGAAAAGTTTTCGAAAATTATTTTCTCTATAATTTGAAAAAATAATCACTTAAACCAGGTTACATTTGAGGTAGATATGCTCAAAAGAAGGAGGGCTATTTTCGAACCCGAATTTCTGAGTTTAAAACTACAATGCAAGAAATGATATTTTGACAAACCTAAGCTTGAAATTAGAAAAAGAGAAAAAGAAATTGTAGCTACCGAAATTTTATATGATTTGAAAAAAAAGAAAATCTTGATTTGGTATAAACAAGAGGAAGTTATGACTGAATAAAATGGAGGAAAAAATAGAGAAAAAAGAGTTTAAAAACAAGTTTGCATCTTTAAAGCAATTTAAAACTTTTATTTTAAAAAAAAACTTAAACTAACACAAAAAACCATGAAATTGTGAAGAAAGATTTAGGAAAATGGAAATGGAGAAGTAAATGAAAATATGGTGAATGAGAAGTGTGTTTATAGATGAAAGAAAGTAGAAAAATTACCATTTTAACCTTAATTTTAAAATATCCTAACATGTCATTATTTTGACAAGTCACATCACCACCTTCCTCCCCCTCATATGTCAAATCCCACCCTCTCTAGTCACATCCTCTAGATTGATGGATAATGATGATAATGCTAAGATTTGACAAGAGATAATGATATATATTTATATTCATAAGTTATTATTTTTAAAACCATGACTTGTCACATCACTTGCTAAATATAGTTAACGTAAGATAATCTATAATTAAGTGTATTATTATACTATTAATTATCTCTTATATGTGTACACGTGGTGCACAAAAGGGAACAATGTTCCCATAAACTTTTCAGTGTCGAAAAGTCGAAATTCCGAAAAACTTTCTTCGGTCACATTTTCTATTTTTCTACGAACCATCTATTTTGGTAAATAAATTGTAAAAACTATTTTACCATCATTATTAAATAATTAAAATAGGTTTATTTATTAATAAAATCCCATTTATTTAATATTTAAACTTAACTTGAATTTTTGAAGAAATATATAAAACCGATGATATCAACTATCGATGTCATAAATACATTTTATTTTCAAAAAATAAAATAATTATTTATTTCATAATCTTGTTTGAATATATATATTAGTGTATGAATCCAGAGCTATGCACGTTCCTTATTGTTTAAAAGCAGTTTTATTGATAAAATGATTTCCAACTGTTTTATCGGTATTTTACTTAGGACGATATTTATACATTTTCAGTATTTTACCTTGGTAATTTATCCGTAAATATTTTTCCCAAAAAAAATAACTATTATTATTTACCACTTAAAACTTGACTCTTTCTTACTTTTCAACCCATATCTAAATATTTTAAAAATAAATATAATTTATCCAAGAGATAAATTTGTAGGTCGTTACACAATGATAAAGCTAAGCGGGTCCTGATGGAAGTACATGAAAAGGCTTGTGGTGAACACACCGTGGGGCAGAACGTAGCAAAGTAGATTCTTTATTACGAGTACTTCTGACCAACCGTCAACTGAGACGCGGCCGGTTACACCAAAATGTGCGAAAAATGACCGAGGTTCGCCAAAATTCCTAGAGCCTCTATAATAGAGATTACACATATGGTCAATACCTGGCCGTTTGTAGTTTTTGGGATCGATATCATTGGGTGTTATCACTGTCCAAGGGTGGCGTGAAGTATTCCATCTTTGTTGTCAACTATTTTATGAAGTGGGTTGAAGCTGAGCTACTAGCCATGATCACTACTAAGAAGGTGATCAACTTCGTAGTCAGAAATAACATCTGTTGCTTTAGGGTCTCACAAACGATTATTTTTTATAACGGAACCTAATTTGACATTGCCGAGTATAAAGACTTCTGCCACATACATCACATCAAGAAGAGATTTGCAGCACTAGCGCAACCATAAGCGAATGGACAAGTAAGCTATAAACAAGATAATCAAGTCCATTTTAAATAAGCGACTAGGGAAGGCCAAGGGTAAGTGGGTCGATGAATTACCATTAGCACTATAGGCTTATAGGACGAGCCATAAGTCCATGACCAGCCACTCCCCGTTTACCCTAGCCTATGAATCGGAGCTACGATTCCAGTTGAACTTGAAGTACCTTCTCATCGAGTAACTCAATATGACCCTCGAACAAATGATGAACTCTTGTTAGAGTCTCTCGACATAGTCGATGAGAAGTGTGATGAAGTTGACTTGAGAGCAGTCGCACATAAAAAACGAGTCGCCCTATATTACAACACCAAGTTCAGAAGTTGGACCTTTGAAATTGGCTATCTTGTTCTCAAACGAATATTCCCAGGCCTCGTGAATATTGGCCCAAGCTGGAAAGATCCGTTAGTCTGTACGCAGTCGAACATAAGCTTGGAGATTGAACATTCAAGTTGGCAAGTGTAGATAGAATCTCACTCCCAAGGGTATGGAATGGCAAACACTTGCGAAGCTATTTCATTTCACCTGATCTTTGACTTTGTAAATATTTAGTCAAGTATGATGCAATAAGGCAGAATCTGTTATTTCCTGTGAATATAAAACTAATTGACTTCTTGAATATATAACTCTATCTTCATCTAACTATAAACTACTGATTATGGAAAACATGAACAGATCTGCATGAGTATAATGCAGATGTGCATGTACCCAGAGATAGATGCCAACCAAACTTCTGTGGTCCATGATTGGATCTTTGAAGTAAAACAATCCTTGGTGTCTGAAGATTAATGCCTACTGACTCCATCAACCATTGAGTTGGGGGAAGGAGTATAACAATTCAAGGGTGGAACGAGAGAGTTCTCCCCGAAAGCTCCTGCGGTTTGGTAGAGCCCAACACCTTGCGCAGAGGATGGCAAGATAAAAGTCCAATGCCCAGAGTCAGGCGAGGCCTTATACAAAAACACTGATGCCTTGCCCAAAGTGTGACGACTCGGATTTTCGACCTTTGAAAAATCGACATCAATACGTCCACTATATTACATGCTGAGCAATCTAATGCGGGAAATACCACATCGTTAGGGAAAAGAAGAAAGAGGAAGAAGAAGAAGATAGAAACAACAACACAAAATCTCACAATCGCAGTGGAACAATATATAATAGATAATAATTGGTTTTTATACAAAAAGAAATATAACTGTTTTTAAACATTACATCATCAGAGTAGAACACATCAATAACATAATACTGGACAGTTACAACAACTTACCCTCACAAGTGCTGAATATACAGCCTACAATACACAGCAGAATATAAATTGGATACATGAAATACGTATTCGCCATCCAGCTCATCCCCTGAGCTTCATAGCATCCTATCCTGAATCTGTAATACTTGGTCTGACGCGAGCATTATAATAAAATAACACCCGAATCAGTCTGAAAAACCAGCGTGAGAAAACACACTTGGTTTGAATTATTAAAGTTATCAAAATCCTTTGAAAATTAAAGGTATCTCATAAGACCACGCCACACATAAACACAATTGATTTTTATTTTACGATAACCAAAACATTTCATATCAAAATCCTTTAATATTATAATAGCATCTAAGTACAAACTCTTATTCAAATGGCTGAAATTGTTACATTAATTAAATTCTAGCATACTAGGCTCTACAGTCAAAACCTTAAAGGCACGTATTGGGGAATGGATTCCATACGAATGACTAGGTAATGGGGTATCATCTGTCACTGTACACATCCAGAACAGCGTACCAAGGACCATTCCGGGATCCCCTGCAACACGAGACCGGACTATCCTAATCTGGATAGATTGAAAATGCTATCATCTCGAGTGTTCCCACCCTTTTTCGAGCTCCTTACGTGAACCGTATTAATAATATCTCGAGGTTATCTAAAAAGGTGATAAACATCCCTAATTAGGTGCGACCTACTTAGCCTTGCTACGTCTCTCCTACTTTTCAGTCATTCCCGGTTGACGAGGCTAGAGGCTGCGATTACCTTTTAAAGAAATTTTCACTTAGAATGCTCATTGTCCTCCAATGATAAAGTACTGATAGTATTCATCCATACAAGTCCGTTCTAGGTCTGAACGGAACCGAAGGGACTGTTCCTATTACATCCATTTTGAAAAATCCTCAGGATTAGTAGCGATTAGCCCTTGCACTTCGCTGCTCCATCTTCGACTCCATGCTCTTTTTTTCACATCGAAAACGTACTCGTTGGATCGAAGTGGTTTTCGGATAGCTTATCTGATCCCGGGTCTCTTCGAAACAACGTTCGATATTTCCGGTAAAATCAACCCCGGTTCTTTAGGAAATAAACCGACGAAATAAGATCGAAGATTGCCTCCTAACCATTTAAAACGGTTTATTTATAATTTCAATTTATCCACTGATAATTACTTCACTTTATTTATAACTTCGTTTATAAATTTCATAGTCTCATTTCCCATTTAAAACGGTTTCACAACACATAATCGATTTTAAATCAATTTCTAATTTAAATTTCATTTTTAAATCAATTTCTCCAAAATACCCAACTGTATTCCAAAACCACTGATTCCACTTCCTTTTTTATAGTTTTAAATCTTATTTAAAATCTAGTACGACAATCCCATATTTTATTTTCAAAATTCCCTTTTTATTCTTCCAACTATTTAAATCTCGAATTTAAAAGTAAATCCTTTTATACTTAAACAATATCGCTTAAGTTCTATTATTCAAAAATCCTTTTATTTACATTATTCAAAATCTCTATTCTTCTATCATCTGAAATTATCAAGCACAAATTGTTAAACTGAAGCTATTTATTTTTCCCAAATTCATTTCCTTTAATAAATCCAAATTTTGCTATAAATATTTTTACTTCTAATTCCCTTTTTAATTTCTTTCCAAACATTAAACATTTACCATTTGTATTTTAAAATACCAAAATCTAACCAGCAATACCATACCAAATAAATTCAATCACGCTATAATCTATCATAGATTATTCAATATATCATATCACTGAAAATGAAAATAAATTCAACATTTTTGAGGAATCCAGTTGGATCCCTTCAACCTGTTTCCCTGCATCCATAGATGTTAGCATAATATAAAAATACCAATCCCACTTCGAGGGGGATATCGCAGTATATAGGGTTATCCACTATTATGCAGGGCGCATAGGGTCTCATCTGCTACATATATGCGGGATTATCAATCACTCCAATATATATATACTACTATATATAATAACACATCTAACTGACAATAATTCATAAATTCTATCAATCAATTAGTATATAATTCTAACCATTTAAAGTTAATTGCGATAAATCCAAAATTGAGTGAGATTAACTCACCTTGATTGTTTGCAATCCGTTCCAATTTTATTTCGTGTCCTATGTCATCATTAATCCAACGCCACTGATTTTATGATTTATGAATCTCGTATGAATTTTATATGGATTAATGATCTTTGAAATAAAATGAAATATAATTGCCTTAATAACAGTAATTAACGATTGATTACCCTCATAAGTTGACCATGTAATGAGCCAAACATACACCTTATTCCTGCTATAATCCACGCGACTCCAGTCCTCCACATTTCCTACCACCTCAACTATTGCCTTCACCCAAAATCCCAAGCTCGACACCCTCTGCCCCTTCTACCTTGACTTCATCTTCCCCAGATACCGCCCCACCAGCCATTCCTAATTCACGACCTAAAACCCCTCCTCCTCAGCCACGTAAAAGTCGCAACCCCTACAAGTGGCCGCCTCCACCACCAACGCCCATGCCCGTGAACACCAATCCATGCCCAAACACCCAATTCGTCATGCCCATCTCTTCCACCTATCCTGCCACTGTTCATGCAACTTTAGACTTGCAACCTCCCTCTCGTCCTCATCTAGTGTCGTGCGCGAAGCCCTCCTCGCGGTCGCTTACTAAACAATCGATAATCGCGTGAGGCCCTTCAGACTCACAATCCATAATCTTTTTTTGATATTGATTACGAACGAATTCGTTCAAATAGAAGAGGATAGGGGAAGGACACGATTTCGTTTGAACTAGAAAAATGAAGGAGGAGGGAACGTGATTTCTAACTGCCTCATTAATGTAATGAGATTTCGTTTCCTTCTCTCTTTTTTTTCTTAATTTTTTTTCGAATGTCTCGTCTCTTTTTTTTAAAAGGGGAGGAGGGAAATGATTGAAAGCAAGGTAGCATGTAAAAGAAGGGCTATAGTGATTGAGAAGAAGGAAAAACTGATGTGAATAGATTTTGACTAGTCAACGTATTATATATATTATTTTAAAATTTCGAATCGTCTCGATTACACAACTCAAAATCTCGAACCCCTATTGAGGCATGCCGCTAGGCGTTTATAATATTATACCTCTGTTCCAAACGTAATGGAAAAGGTTTCTAGTCCTAATTCGATCGTATGGAGAAGATAGCTTTTTGGATCCAATTATTATATTGAATTTTCGATATAAATTTCAGCTTGTTTATATACTGTACGACCAAACGATAACTCCAAAGCTACAAAATTTGAAATTTGATACTAATACACTATTACGGATCCAATGGAATTAGTTTCGTCGAATTCCGAGACTATGCCCCGGATGGCTATTTTTAAATGTCAATTTAAACAATATATTTATAAAATCGAACAAATCACTTTTAAATTCAATTTAAAAATATTTATCATCTTCAGTATTATTAATATAAATTTTATAAGCCTTTAAATTATTTTTAATAAGCTTAAAACTTCAGATTCAATAATTTAACCAATTTTCAATTATCGAATTCGATAATTAAATTATCCAATAAATGGGTATATTTGAATTTAAATTAAAAATTAACTTTTAAATATTTAAAATTAATTAAATTTTCAGTTTCAAATAACCAACGTTGAGTCTTTGCACAAAGGAAGGCGCTTATTTAGGCGGGATCTCATTCAGACCTCGATCAACGCCTAGAGTTAGGCATGGATGAAGACCAACGTTCTAAAGAGAAATGACTAAATGGTCAACTCCAATCGATGCCTGAAGTCTAGCATAGTTAGGAATGAATATCCTAACGAGGTATATTTAAATTGCCATTCTAGGTAACCAACTTCGACCAATGCCCGGATTTAGGCACGATCGAGGGCAAACATTCCAAAGAGGGATGTTCAGACTATTTTTAGATGATCAAAATTCGATCGAACTCGAAATCGGACACGATCAAAGAAGGATACCCGAAGATGGGCACTTAATTCGTTGAGCTCTGGATAATCAATTCATCATAATGCAAATTTCTATTGCAAGTGAGACAGAACTCGGTTAAAATCAAATAAGACAAACCAATAATTTGGTCAAATAACAATTGAGAAATGGATCGCAAGTATATAAACAAGTGCATTCTCGCAATTCAAACAATTTAACAAGGAGTTTGAAAAGAAAACCAAGTTTTTATTTACAAAGCATCGAAAACAAATGCATGGGCTGAACTCACACAAAACCAACTTGTGCAAAAGCAAATCCTATGGCTATACAACAAAAAAGAAACAAGTGAACAACTACACCTAATGTTTCTTCCTCTTCTTCTTTTCCTTGGCCCCCTCTCCGGAGGAGTGTGCACCAGGCTCCTCTAATTTCTTTCTACTTCTTCCCCCACTTTCATGGCCCTTCTAAGGGGTACTTTGTGATGATCCAACGGGTACACTTTGAGTGCTTTTGCGCATAGGGAGAGTGACTGGAGAAAATATGGTCTAGTCAGGCAACGCTATGGATAGAGGAGCAGGAATGAATTCAACTGGCTCTTTCTTAATCTCTTTGGACAACAAGACTTGAGTCTGAACTAACTTCCGCATGGTAGCCTGAAAAAGGCTCAAAAGAACCAACTATGAGAACATTCTCCTCAGCCTGAGCTCTTAGGAGATCACCAGTCACCTCCTCCTTCAAGGCATGAATTATTTGTGCACCAGGTCCAAGGGCCGTCTTAGGTGGAACATTTGGAATAGTCTAAGAAGCAGACACAATCACAAACTTAGTAGTCAAAGCTTGTTGGCCCAGCGGCGGACCTCCCTTAAGGAGAGAAGCGACAAGGCGTTGAAATGAAATTTGAGAAATATAAAAGGAGAGATTAGCAATGTCATTTGGTGTCATGTGAACCTTCTCAAATATGGGTGAGGTTAGTTAGATACCTCCACCAACTTAGATTCGATGTGAGCCAGAGTGCCATCAGAGTTCCCTCCCAAGATAGGGGACCTAATGGTTGTCTTTTGCATGTGAGGTTCATCCAGGTTGTATTAAGGATACAATGGAGAGATGAAGGTAGCTAGAAGCCCAATAGTAAGATTTGTGATGGCATTTTGTGGAGTAGACCCAAAGCCTTCACCTTGGTCTTTTTAGGCCCCAATAGCCAGCTCCAGGTGCAAGATGAGCTCATCAATCCTGAGTGCTCTAATCTCATATGCACTCAAAAGTTCATGCTGCAATTCCTCCAAACTCACCTCACCTCCTTCCACGGACTCCCACTCTTCCTGCACAATCTGCTCCCATATGAAGGCTAGAGCCTTGGGATAATCATTGTCCAACTATTCTTGATTTCTGAATTTGAGTATGTTGGCGTTGTAATCGATGATTATCGGCTTAAATTTCTCTTTAATCCGCCTCTGTAACACCCTATAAAATGAACCATAAATAAATAAAGTAAGTTGAATTAATTATGATAAAAGTTGGATATAGAAATTTCATAATTGGAATTTGACCACAAAAGTTATTCAGTTGCGTTCGTGGCGAAATTCTGATCTATTTCATATACAATTTGCTGAAAACGGAGCTCAAGTAAAGAAGTTATGAGCATTTAAAGTTCTCAGCTTTGAATTAATTTAATTTGAATTCAAATTCAAACGAAAAATCAAATTTAGGGTTTAAATTTCAAAAATCAGCTTGGAGGCTAAGTAAATGTTTAATTAACATTTAAGGTTAAAAAGTTAATTAGAGAATAAAATAATCTTACAACGGAAATAAATAAATGTTCCCCTAAGAGGAGCAGTCGACCTGTATAGGTCAACCAGTGGACCGTAGCGGTCGACTGGTCACCCAAAGGCGGTCAACCACTTGGCAATAGAAGTTGCCAATGGCGGCTAGGGTGTGAAGCTATGTTTTATTCGATTGTACGTTTCAGATTTACCCATTTCCTACCTACTTCCATCCTATGGTTCTGGTGCGTTTCAACTCCTATAAATAGAACCCTATCCTCTCCACTTTTATTCATATTATTTTGGAGAATACGATAAAATTCTGCAATTGCTATCTCTCTAGCAAGAGTCAGAAACTTCGTAAAGGACTCAGGAAAGAATTCAAATTATTTCCTATTTATTTCTTCTTCCTCCAATCTATTCATCCTATTCTTCTCCAATTATTATGAATCTAATGAATATATATATATATATACACATATCTTCCTTATTCTATGTATATACATTAAGAGAGAGATTCTGAAAGAGATCGAAAGGCTACAAATCCATTTGAGTGAAGCTAAGGCTAAGCTATGAGTGGAAACCTTAGTGTTTCTTTTCAACAATTGTTTAGTGTATTTCTTTTTGGATTTGAATATGCCTTAGGAATTTTGGAATTTTGAAAATATGATAGATAAAATCCTCCAAAATTCCCTTTTATTTTGATATGTCAATTCTATACTGAGATTCTCAATTATTTATATTAGTTTGATGGGATTTGTTTCATTTATGCAATTTTTGATAATTCATATTCTATTCAACTTCTCCTTCTTCTTTGGGTTAAATTGTGATCCTTCAATAAAATAAGGGGTTTAGATTACGAATTCTGTAGGAGAGTTACATAATGAAAGTTTTCCCTTCACTTTGAGGCTACCAGTAGTTGTGTACACTTTTATTGATGTGAGATATCCCTATGATAAATATTTTTAACAACACAACTAATTTGGCTACCAGTTCCTACGAATAACAGACTAATGTGAGACGTCGTTATGAGTATAGGCAATAAGATGAAGGGCCTGCTTTGGGGTTTTGCGGTATTAAGTGGTTGGACCCCCTCTTTTCCCAGATGAAGTATTAAATAGCCATGTGGTTACGTTAGGTGATATCTCTACAGGGGTCCGCTTTTGGAAATAGATCTTAAATAATGGAGTCTGTCTTATTTAAGACTTAAATGACCAAAGTCTACCTATTTTCCACTTGGAAGTATTAAGTGGCCTGTGAGATTACATGCAACGTCAGCTGGATAGTACCGCTGAGGAGCATGCTATTGGAAATAGGTCTCAAATGATGGGGTATGCCTTAATTAAGGTCTTAAATGATCAGATCTGTCTATTTTCCACTGGAAAGTATTAAGTGGCTTGGGTACCGTCTCTCACATTATTAACTATTTATGACATATGATTGTGATATGGGATACTAGAAACCTACTTCTAGAATGGAAAGTATTAAGTGGTTGGACCTGCCTTCTTTCCTTATAAAGAAGTATTAAATAGCTTTAATGGTTTTATGTTCATAGACATATTCTTATTTTGAAATATACTGCTTAAGTACTAAAAAGTAAGACTCGAGGTTTTTATTTACCAGACACATGTTGTTCTGACTCCTTCCTCATTACAACATAGGCTAAGGATGGAGTAATGGCGGTGACGATGCTTAAAGATGGAGAAGCTTGGCTAATGACAGTATTTATTATTATTTGCTTTTATATGTACCCATTGATTTAGACAATTGTTGTAACGAATATCATGTTAGGTGTTTATGAGATTTTGTGTTATGGCATTTTTATAGTTCTAAAATAAATGGGTACACTTTACTACTATATATTGTTCCATCCGGTTTTGAAAATTTAGTTATGTCTTTGTACTGTTATTTCTTTTTACTACCAACAGCTTGCTTTAGAATGGATCAAATTTTCGATAGGCCTTTATTGGGTCGAAATTTAGGCCTATTTCGGGGTAGATTGTTATAGCCTCTCTACGACTTCAATTTGTTTCTTTACATCGTTGGCCTTAGATGTTGCCTTGTCTCTTGCTTGACAAGCATCCACCAATTATTCATAATAGTTGTGAGCCCATGCGAGCATCATCTTTTTCTTTCTTGTCTTTATCCATCTGTTTCTTCAACACATCTAATTCTTTTGGCTAGATGCTCATTCTCCAGCAACAGAGTGCGGTTCCTATGATGGGCAATCTCAATTTGCGTTTCTTGGCTCAGTCTCTCCTATTTGGCCGACTCGGTTAGGTCTGTGACTTTCTTCTCAATTTCTTTCAATGACTTTTTCAAGACCTCCTCATCGAGATGGGTTATAGTCTCCTTATCCTGCTCCATCTCAAACATCAATCCTACGACCTCAACCTTTTGCTTTCAACAGGCTCATAATCACCTCGGCCAATCTCTTCCATTTAAAATATTGCTCATAAGCATCATTGACATAAGTTGTAGTTTGACCTTGGATATGCTGAGGGATATCCTTTAAGTCGGTGACAAACTTGACTCCCTAAAAAAACAAATTTTTGAAAATTGACGCTTCAGAGCATCAATATGAGGGTTTGATGTGATTTTTTCTCTATCCCGACAATGCAAGATTGGATGTCCTTTATGAGCCCTGTGGCGAGGAGTCAAGGGAAACAAGCTGGGATGATAGCTTAGATTGGTGGTGGGAATGGTACGACACCGTTTTCTTTGAAGAGTAGGTAGCCAAAGAAGGGGCACATGAAACATCCATGAGCGGATTGTCATCGGGTCAAGTGGAGAACTTGTCCAGACTTTTAGGTAGAGGAGACCAGATCTTGATCTATGCCTCAAGAATGAATCGTGAGACTGATAACCCCTGTCTTGGCTCTCTCAATCTCGGCTTGATCGCTTACTAATGTCTAAGCCATAGCCAGTGCCATGGGAGTGTATGCACGAGCTCTGGCTCTTATGCTTGTCTATTTGATTCTGGAAAGAATCAAAGATGAAGCTTTTCTTCATTGAACCCGAAAGTGAAACATAGACAAGTTAATCATGGCAGGATAGAACACGACGCAAATAAGCAAGGTGCAGTGAACGCATGCGCATGTGTCTTAATGACCCTTCAACGGTCCGTGCGTCTAAATTTTGCTGACAGGGATAATTTCCCCTGCACGAGTAGTTGGCAAGTCACCCTATTGGCGGATGGGAGAATCGATATCCCCAATACTCATGTTGTCCAGGTCGAAAGAACCAAACTAGTCCAAAATCGGCTTGAAATTAGCATAGAGATCCATAAGAGGCAACATATGTGTCTCTTCTACCACCGTGGTCTATGGAGGTTGTATTGGAGTTCGCATAGGGAGGATCCTTATCTTAGTGCACTACTCCAAAAGAAATCCCTGGTCATTATTGTCATCTTCGTTAGAAGACACACGACCCATGCCAATATCATCATGGCCTGCTCCCCCACCTTCGCCTTCCTCAACATGCTCGAGTACTTCTTCAATTCCAACTACAGAAGTCTGGACTTGGGGCACCCCTGGATTCTCACCAATCATTCTTGGACAAAGATTCATCCTCATCGCTGTTGCTAGCTACCAGTATGTAAATACGTTGCAACATTCTTTTAGTAAGTTGAAATTCAATAGATTTTCATCAGCGAGAAGTGATCTCGCCTTTCTTTCCACGATCGAAACTTGAAGGAGAGTCATAAGGGTGTATGCCAAGGCCACACTACTAGGACTTCTTGGCACATCTGAGAGAACAAAAAGTTAAAACTTGAGCCAACGAAGTCTAGAGATGTGCTTGAAGGAAAAAGAGCAAAAATGAGACTTATGTTTGGACAACCACCCTTGCGCGAATCCGAGCGCGCAACGAACAAAGAAGAATTCGTCCTTGAAATAGCTTAATTTATTCCAAGTGCCCATCATCATTCTACGACCAATGGAAGGTTCCAAGTATATGGGAGAAGGACTTCCTTTTCAATGTTTGAAGCTATATAAGCATTAGATTTCTTCATCACTTGGAGTGCGATTAAGGTGTTGAAAAAAATGATGTATGTACTATGCAAGAAGGCATAGTTTTAGGATGCAATTGGGCCGGAGCCAGCTTCATGAATTGTAGAACTCTATGAATGAATTGGTTGAATGATGGGACACACCCCGTCAAGCACATGTATCGATTGCATGTTGTGTACTCTACCGAGGGACGATGAGCCTGCTTATGGCGTGTGAGAACCAACACATCCTCAGACAAGATGCCATGTTTGTTACATGTTCTTCTAGGGGACCCTTCGTCAATTTTCGAGGTAGTGGAATACAGAGGGTTATCCAATATAACTGTATCATTGAGACTATCCAAAGTAGCCTCTACTTTCGGACCTTCTACCGACTCAAGACGGGTCTCTTGAAGAGGTTATTCAGCTTGGTGACTAGTGGGCTGAGATCTAGGTGGTGTCGGAGTATGCCTTACCGTAGGAACTGTGGTTGAGCTAGATTCAATATCGAATTCGGCATACCTAGAGGTTGAAGGGCCTACAACCATTGTGGAGAGACGCTCGGAATGTCCACGATCCATAGCTATCAAAACTCAACATACAAGCGATATCAAAAATATTAAAGGTAGCATCCCCCGTCCCAAAGTGAAAACCCCAGCAACGTATGAAACAATTTATAATGTTGTGTAGTATTGTGCGATATGTGCATTTATGAGTGTATAGTGTTAGCATCAAATAGCGTGCTATAGTTCACTCGAAGGCCGGCTCATTATCTGAAATGATCGTCATCATTGATCGTCCCAATGGATTTCACACCATCAACCATGCATTAGAAACCCTGTGGCAACACTTGGAGAACCTCACTAGAAAGGCCTTAATTTTTTACCTAAACCATATGCACTCAGGTCACTCAGGAGTTCAAGTGAAATCCTCTTAGGGTCGGGTCGGTTCCGATCATCGAGACATGGGGTTCGATGACCTATCTTCCTCCTCCCTATTATTGTCTCAGTCGTAGCCTTAGTGCAAATTGCTGGCGACATCGAATTCTAACAATACCACCTATATAGAAAAGTAGAATTCGAAGATGGTAAAGGAATTTGAGTGCAAATTCAACACGTTTGGAGTGAGGATGAACCTCGTTGGAAGATGGAAGTCAAGGCAGTGACAGCGGTGATTAAGGAGAGGTGTTGGAGTCGAGTGCTTTGATTGGAGGTGGAGAGACTTTTGATGGTGACCCAAAGCTCAAAATCTCAAAAGCAAAAACAAAAGCAAAGTGAGAGGACAAAGGGATGGGTCTTGTTAACCGAGTTTTTAACCCATTAGAATTTAATGAGAGTTAGAATATTCAACTGTGCTAGAATAACTCGAGACTCAAACCAAAATAGCCAAGCGAAGAAGTCAATAGGACTCAAGGAAATTCAGCTAATAAAATACCAAGTAGATAAATCACTAGCAATCCATAAGGAAGCATCATGAGTCGGCCAAACCTTTACATCATGATTCATTACCATTTCTAAGCGCACTCGCCAAGTTTCATAGCATGCCGAACAGTTTAGTTCGAGAAGTGAAGACTCATCTAATTCAAGTTGTTTGACCAAAAGCAGCTAATTTAAAATGTACCTTGAGAACACATATGAAGTCGGATTTACCTAAAATTTTGGAAAAACACTTAAAGACATAAAAGAAGGCTCGTATAAAAAATGGGATCATTTGAAGGTTATTTGATGGATTGTTATCGACCTAACTAAATGGATCGCTAACGATCCACGTAGATTGGGCTCCACCACCTGAAATTTTTAGGGTAGGTCTCAGACACTCTCTAGAGTGCACTTGCAAAGTTTCATCTGATTTCGTTAAGTTTTGAGTGAGTTATGGATGATTCTTTTGGACCAGATGACCCATGAAGATGGATGATCAAACAAACACCAAACAACTTGATATTTGGACAAGACATTCAAATAGATGAGATTTATGCTGCTATAAATTCTACTTTTTATTTGTTGTTTATCTGAGATTTATGCTACTGATTATCTACACTGGTGCTTTCACACTTGATGCAGGGTGTTGATCCATTTTTTGGTTAACATGTCTGTATATATGACCCTAAACCCAGAAAGATATGCTACAAAGTAGCCTAAACTCTTGAAGTTTGAGATCGGTACCGATCCCTAACCAGGGATCGGTACCAAACCATAATATATATATATATGATAATAAAATGCATGAAATATATATATATATATATATATATATATATATTTGTATGCATGTATATGAATATACACAAGTATATACGTATAGGCCTAAGAGAAGCATCATAGACAACCTACATATATGTACACATGCATGCACAACACTTGACAACTAGAATCACACGGCTACAAATTCAAACCCGTGGAACCCAAAAAGGAAGTCTATCAAAAGTTTTTGAATTAAAAGCGATAAACAACAAAAGCAAGCTCCAATTTTCATAATGCCAGATGTTAACAGGCATGAGCCAAGCAAAGCATTACAACGAATGGTTAAAGACGCCACACTTCACCAAAGTAGTCCAAAAGAAAATTGACAACCATTCGAAGTATAGATTGAAATTTGATGTAGAAAACCCAATCTGTCTCGTTTCAAAGCATATCATGTTGAAAACTTGATATGCTTTTTGGAAGGGGGGTCAAGCGTTATCCAACCTTATGAGCAGGTCATATTCAGACGAATTTGATTAGTCGAACTTGAAAGTTATCGAGGCAGAAAGTCCAAAGTGATAACTAGCAAACCCAAATGCCGAATGCAACCAAGATCACAAAGCCCACATCATGACCATCAACTTCCAAAAGATAGCCAACGTTCCAAACACCAACACAATAGTTAATCCTATGAACAAGTATGTGATCAGTACCGATCCCCAAATCTTTTCCAAAACCACCCATCCTCCAAGGCGCCTCCAAGCCGTGGTGGTTATGACCTTTTCCAAGCATCGTTGGATCGTTTGCATGTAATTTCCATCAGATGTCTCATATGCATGAAACCAAGAACTCCATTCCACCTCGATCCAGATAATCCAACCAGAAACAAGCTTCTAGCAAAGCAATCAAGATGGAAAACATAAAGGCGCAAGCAATTCGCACATACCGAAAGCCATGAGGAAGGTCCACGAAGCTATCTTATGGATTATGGATCAATTCCGATTCCTGATAATGGCTGACATGGCCATGATCTTCCGAGCATATCCCTTTCTGGATATGAGGAGCGTACTATGAACATGGTGGTGGGATTCTCGACGACATTCAACTATACATAGAGGGGGAGAGTGATGTTTTGATGGATCTTTTTTTAGTTGTTTACGAATTTCTCTATAGTTCTTGTAATCCCGAAGATCATTACCGATCCATAAGAACAACTTTTGTATTCATCAACCAAACCAACAACAAAGTTAAGCTGATGTAGACGACGATTGGCCGAACCACTGTAAAGCTTGTGCGTATTGTTATTTCTCATTTTTATTTTCTTTATTTCTCTACTTTAATTATTTGGGTGTTTTGTACCACTTTTTGGTATAAACACGTGATTCAAGATCCTAGTTTCATTACCTTCCTTGGAGGCAAAAACAGATCGCTCGTAAAGATAATATTTTTTGTTTTAAGATATCTCCACACTAAAGTATAAATCCGTTGTCATTTTGATAAACTTTTTTGTTGATGGTCATCATTGACATTTTCGTGTGTGTGTAACACACTCAATAACATTAAACTAGCACAACTATTTAAATATGTATTATAAACTTTTTTTTTCCATCTATACAAATACAAATATAATACATTATCTCTTTCCATTATTTTTCCAGTTTATGCATACAAATACAATGCTTTGGTATCCTAAGATTCCTAACCTATCACAACATTACGCTGAAGATGAACCCAGCCATCCACCCTTAACCACAGTAAACACAATCCGACCGTCAAATATTATGCTCTTTAACTTACAAATCCATTGCCAGATTTCCATACAAACTACCCACATCTGTCAAATCTTCGTTTTCTCGCTCCATTTTCCTGGTATTTTGTTTTCTGTCGTTTAATAAAAGTGTCCCCAATCACGTAATGTTTTCCAGTTTACATAAAGATTGGATTCGGATTCGTATTTATTCAGATCTATGATTAATCTCAATGTTTTGTTTTGCAGTACTAATTGGTTCTGATGGATCGTGCTGAACTTACAACAGAACAGGTAAAAGTTTCTCCAAAACTAGTGCTAATTCGGTTTGTTATTATTGATTTGTACAAATGTCTGTAAGATAATAGTAGTTGTTAGTTGAGCTTGAAGTGCAGTTAGTGAATGAACGTTAAATCATAACAAAAAGGTGTTAGGTTTGCTGTAGTTTGACTGCTAGAGGGCCCGAAAAGCTTAGGCCAGGGAAGTGCGGCTCCTTCCGTAATTCAGGGGGTTCATCGGTTTTTAACATCTTAATTTAGGGCTGCCATTGGATTACTTTCAGGCCAAATTTCTTGCCCTAATTTCGGGCTTCATAGCTTTTTCCTTTTTTTTTCCTTTTTTTTTGGGATAAATCTGAATTCTTATAGTTGTAGCTGAAGACAAAATTATAAGAAAAACAGAACATATTTTATCGTTATGATGATCTATCATACTTTGGTGATGGGTAAGCTTACTTAATGTGAAATGATATAATTCTACTGAAACTCTGTTAGACTGGCTTAAGGGAGAGTAGAGGAACCAATTATTGTATTGTATAAGAAAAAAAAGTGTGGATCATCGCAAATCAGCAAAAACTGAAGGACAATGAATTCCAGTAAATAGTATCTGCAACATTTTAATTAGCTTTATACATGTATTTGATATTTTAAGGAACTTTGATAACCTCTTGTTTTGGTTTACAAATCATTAGTTTAGCAAATCACCAGGTGATGTTCCAACACTAAAATGGACAATGGACCCTAAACAACTCCACGCATGTATGTACATGTTGATTTTGACGTTTTAAATAGAATGGAGGATCTTTATATCATTGCATTATTGATATTATTGTCAAGTTTTCTCTTTAATCTTGGATTTTATTTCATATCACCATCTCCATTGCCTACACTCATTTTTCATTTCATTATTTAATTTGAAAATGAAAAGATATATCAGTTGAAACACGATAAATTCTTGTACAGAAATAAAGATTTATAATAATTTTCTTCAACAACAACAATGTTTTTGGGCCTGAAAAATACACTAAATTTTGGATCCTGTTCATCAATATATTTTGCATAGGCTAGGAAATGGCCCTGCAAATAAATTACATGCAAGAAGTTGTAATAATAAGAGGCAAGTTTACAAATATATTGTATACTCCTTAAAGCGGATGAGTATCTTCTTAATCTAGTTCACATCGTCTTAGAGCTAATTATTTTAAAGTTCACAGTTGCTATATGCTTGTTTGGCAAAAATGCATGCAAACATGTATTAAATGAAAGAAACCATTAAATATATTCATTTTGACTTTATCATGCTAATATCAAGATTCTCAAGCGGGACATACCATGGGAAACATACATGACAACAAAGCTTATAAATGGGACATCTTTGCAACTGCTGAGACGTTATGACCATAAATCTGAAAGTCAAAGGGCCGCATTGCTTGATGATGTAAGTATAATTTTTCCTCTTGATTCCGTAGTTCCCTTAATTAAAGTACTACACTTTTGGGAAGTTAAACCTGTATCGCTTAAGTTCATTTGTTTTTTCATCTTTAAAATAAACTTTTTTCATACGAAGAATATTTGCTGCCTTCTTTCATTTTGAAATGATGGCATTGATTATGGAATTCATTGATGGATATCTTCTATGTATGAATATCATACTATATATACATCAAGGTTCGAGATTTCAGTTTCAATCTTTTGTAATTTTAGAAATTTTGATTTAATTCGTGAATTTCGGAAATTTTAGTTTCGGATTTTATTAATTATTTTTTATAGAGTTGCACGTGTATTTGTTTAGTTTATTGAAATAAAACGGTTTATGCACTTCTATTAATTTTTAAGTGCTTGCATTATTTAAAATTGATTGCAAGAAACATTTTGGGTCGGTTTGATACTGGTTCCTATGTTCATCATAGCCACTGATACAAAGTTTGTACTTACCACAGGAAAGCAACCCTGCCCCTTTTGAAGCCTTCCTCCTCCTTATTTTTGTTCCAATGTCTACATATTTTCTTATACCTAGATTTGTTATTCTTGTTTGAGTCTTTTTTAACCATACCTTTTCTTCTACTAAAAAAACTGATATTTAAATTGTAATATCTTAATTATAAAAATGTTTAATTTAATATTTCTTTTCACTATTGACCCAGACTCATATCATTCATTCTTTTTACATGTAATATAATATACAATAAGTGTAAAGAACAGATAATTTTGATTAAATATCAAGTGTACATGGTGGAACCTTGGCGCAACGGTTAGGTCACTCGCATGGTGATCTGGGCGTCCATGTTCGAGTTTCGGAAACAGTCTCTTCGCGATGTGAGGGAAATGCTACGTATATTATCGACCTCTCCAGAGCCCGCTATCGTGCGTGAGTCTCGTGCACTGGGTTCCACCTTGATCAAAGTGTACATCTAACGGCTGATCTTTCAAATACAAATTGGCTAAATTTGAATTTGAATATGAAATCAAATGCCAATTATCTGTAACATATAAGTTAATCCGTTGTTTAATAAATAAATCTATATTATGCTTTGAACGAGTTAAAACCTAAATTTAATTTAACTCTAAAAACTAGTAGTTCTTTTGTGTTAAAAGTTGAATTAATAATGTTATTATTTTAATCAGTAAACCATACATTTAATGATATGGGTAAAGATATGGATATGTTTCTGTCCAGTGGATACTTTTAAAAATAAACGATGATCATAATTTTATTTGGTTATAAGGTTTTGAGCTAGAGTTGAAGTAGGAACATACTTAGGATTGAAAATAAAATTATAGTTTATAATAAGATCTCCGTTTTCTCATCACATATTGGTTATACTAGTAGTTACAACTGTTGTCTTTGTTCGCTTTTCTAATATTGTTCAACCATGATTAAGTCACTACCATGGTGTGTCTAGAGTTTATCAGGTAGTTGTAAGGGATTGTTAAAAGGACTCTAAATTTGGAAAAAGGATGTCATCTTTTCAATATTCGTAAATTGTTATGGGTATGCCAAAAAAATTTAACTTCTCCATAAGAAAAATCAAATACAGTTACATCATTACCCTCGTTCCATCGGCAAGGTCTGAATGATTTACGATTAAAGCGACATGTCCGTGCCATTTTTATGTAAGTTTTTCGACAGACGACAACAGTTTTATGTTTTTCTTTCCGATCAAGCCCCTTTGAATCTCGTTTATGATAATTATCGGTATGACTTTATTGTTTTATCATTATCTTTTTGGTACTACTCTATCGAACATGGTACGCAGATGATTTTTTTCCGGCAGACCATTGTCGTTTTTATGATTTACGATGACCATCCAACGGTTTTCTTTTTAATTTTCGATAGTATTGCTTAATTTGCTATGAAATGAGGTTAAAACAGCAAATTGGTTGATTTGGCTTCCCTTATCATGTCTCTTCCATGACAAATTTATTTTAGGATGGAGACCCCTGAAATTGTATCTCCATTGTCCGAAATTGAAGTCTCTTTAACAATCCTCTATTTGTATCATCTAATCTAATTTAATATAGTATAGTGACTTGGGTATGGCGAAACCTTTTACGATGCTTTATTTTGTTATCTATGTTTAAAAATCTGTCTATAACATACCCAAAAAGGGTATTAGTTGGCCAATAGGTCAGTGGGTTCATCAGTTAAACTACAGGCACAACTGCATGTGCATTTTTCTAATATTTAGAAGTACAAATTTTTATGTTCATAGCTTGACTTACGAATATTTTAGAAATATTGGGCATGCATTGAGCTGATTTCTTTATGCATCATTTGTTTCACATTTAATTTATAAAATAATGCAGGAGGGGCCTGCTTATGTTCGAGTTTTTGTTGGTTTGTTACGCGACATTTCTAAAGAAGAGACAGTTGAATATGTTCTTGCACTTATCGATGAAATGCTCACAGGTACATTCACATTACAACCACAGATTAGTCATTTTTGAAATAAACATTTGTAAATGTTTTTTCTTTTCTTACAGCAAACCCCAAACGCGCTAAGCTGTTTCACGATAAATCTCTATCAAATCTGGATACTTATGAACCTTTTATGAGGTATTTATTGATTATATCATATTTGTGTATTACATTAGCCCACTCAAATGTATGATTTATGGCTTTGCTATGTAATCCTGTTTTACCGTGTAGCATTTCTATATCTTTTATGCGTTATCTTGCCTGCAGTTTCAACTTATTAATATCATTGTTTTAATATGTCGGCATCATTTGTGTCTTATTAATAAAAGTATGAACTGTGTTCATGTCTTTTATAAACATTTAAACATATGTGCTACATGAAACCTTTTTGCTTGTATACTGTCAGCTTAAACAACGCTATTTACTTCCTCTAAAATATATTTATAGTCAAACCACATATTGGTATACGATTAGTTTCTTCCCATTCTGGCTTTTACAAGGTTTGCTTGAATTGATTGGGATTAAGTTTAAGAATACAGTGTTGATATTTTACTGGCTTTCCTGTTTCTCAATTCTTGGTCATGTAATTGGTTCTAATGCTGTCACTGCTCCAGTTCCAAATATATTACCTTGTTTCCCATCATTTGTATTCCCTTCCATTGTCTACCAATGTTTTCAAAATGGTATTCAAATCATAAATTGTAAAGTACAAACTTTAAATCGAAACGGAATTCAAATCGTAATTCGTAGATTCAAATTGTTCATATTTTAAGGATCGTACACAGTTTGAAATTGATTTTGATGTTTGAACATCTAAACCTAAAACTCTGTTTTCCCGCTTGTTTTGTTATTATTTTGTTTAAAAATCATTGGAATGAGAATTCTGAATCCAGATAAGTATATTGATAATAAAAGTATGAATCAAATGGTTTTCTCAAATGCGGCTTTAACTGAGTTTGAATCAGAATGTGAATCGAATCGTAAAAGGAGAGATCCGATCCGAAACTGGATTTAATTCGTAGGATTCTAAGATTTTTGGTAATGATGTTGTCCACCTTTTCAAAGTATTTCTATGAGCTGCTTTGCATAACTTAACACATCCTGCTTTGATTACTTAATATGATCTAACCTCTCTTAAGTTACATCCAATACCTTTGTTGGTTTTCCATAATCATGCAGCCCCATTAATCTATATACTTTTCGTAATTCAGATCACTTTGGAAAGGACACTGGTTCATTCAAGAAAAGAGCTGTAAAATCTTATCCCTGATAGTGAGGTAACTATTTTCCCCGAAACATTTGAATTTCAAAGGCTATGGCTAGAACTTTGAATGTGAAGTCCTCAATCTGCGTGCTTTCAGTGCTCGGCCTAAGGGTCAAGAGAATTTTTATTCAAATGGAGAAGCTGAGACTTCAAAGAGCACTTATACTTCAATTGATGATGTATTGAAGGGTTTAGTGGAGTGGCTCTGCACACAGGTTATTTCCATATTTTTTTTAAATCATTGAAACTGCACCGTTGAATGTGTATGGCATAGTCTGTTAATAAAAATAGACAAAACAATCCCTTTTTTAAGTATGCATGGCATAATTTTTAATAATATAGGATAATATTGCATTCTGTTTAAACTCTGAGTTGCATCATAGTCCTTCCAATCGATTAGAGCTGATTTTGTTCAAATTGCAAACCCCATTTTGAAGAACCTAAAATTTTGATTGTATGCCTCATAACACCCCTTTTCTTTGACAACGCCATTGCATGGATCAAGTGACCCTTGAACCATATGTCTGACTTAAGCCAAGATGAGTTGGATGTAAGGGTTACATTCGATTTAAATTATTGATTGACGCAGCAGATATACCAAAAATGGATGAAACGATGAAAAGTAGAATCGATGGATTGTAAATACTCAAGTGCCCAAATCCATTGATCTCCAAAAATACCGGATTCTAGCAATCTCCAACACGTTGATCGCGCACGATACCGTGTTAAAAGATCTACGATTCTTCTGCGTTGATCTCGTGCACGAGATTCCGTGAATCGTCTTCAAATCCGTTGATTCGAGCGCACTCGAATAACCGAAAATGGAGAAAGGAGACAGCGCTCAACTTCCAATTTTAAAGAGGCACAAAGCACTCAAACAAAAGTTTATTCAAAATCAACCAACCCAAATGTTACAACTCACCCGCTATTTATAGGATTTACAAACACCAACCTGCGGCATAACAGTTCACCCGACCTACGACCTAAGAATACAACACATTACGCGATATAACAAATACAAGTTACAACAGACAACACACAGCTTACATATTCGACACAACACTGATCTCTCGCGACCTAACACATAAGCGACCTACGGCTTACTAGTAAACGACCAAACAACATGCAGCCCAACAATATATGAAGATACACATCATGCGACTTATCACTTGAGCGACATAAGAAAGTACGCGAGTCATCAGAAACGACCTAAGGCAAAGCGGCATAAAGAGGTGATGACTTAACTCATTAGGTCGTTATCTTGCTTGAGCGACCTAAGGAAACTGAAGAAAATGCGGCATAGTGAAACGACCTAAGCTTCAAACGACTTAAGGAATCATGGTGTAAACTTGTTAGGTCGTTGCTCTCGAACTTGTGACTTAACTCGCATTCCTCGCTAGGTCGTAGCTCGCTCGTATGTCCTGAGCGACTTAGGGTCAGCGACCTAAAGCATAACATGCTATGTTGCTGGTTGGCATAACTCGGACGCGACTTAAGGCATAAGTCGTTGGGTCGCATAACAAACTTAGGTCGTATAACAAGGTGCGCTGCATCATCCTCCCCTGGTTGAAAAGAATTCGACCCCGAATTCACACTTTCTTCTTCTTCGACAAGCTTATGCTCATGATACGGAATCAAGTGTTTGACGTTAAAAACATTAGAAGTATGAACCTCTTCCGGCAACCTTAACCGGTATGCATTATCATTGATCTTTTTCAAAATTTCTACTGGACCAATCTTTCGAGCTTTCAATTTGTTGTAAGTTCCAACTGGAAAACGATATTTCGTCAATACTGCATAAACAAAATCACCTTCTTTGATGTCCACACTTCTTCGCTTCTTATCTGCCAGTTGCTTATACTTCTCATTTGACTTAAGCAATCGTTCATGAACAATCTTGTAGCACTCCTGCAACTCATTCACGAAATCACAAGCTCGTTTAACAACCCCTTTCTGAAGTGGAACTATTGACAAATCCAACGGTCCCTTCGGCATTGCTGAATATCCTACTTGAAATGGACTGAATTCAGTACTTCGATTAATAGCATGATTATGTGCAAATTCTGCCTGACACAATTTCACATCCCAACTCTTCAAATTATCATTCATAAGACATCTCAACAAGTTTTTCAAAGACCCGTTCACTACTTCCATTTGCCCATCTGTTTGCGGATGATAGACGCTACTAAAATTCAGCTTAGTTCCAACCATCTTCCACAAACTCAACCAAAAATGACTTAGAAATCGAGTATCCCGGTCCGAAACGATGGTCTCAGGTAGCCCATGTAGTCGATAAACTCTTTAAAGAACAATTGAGCAACACGGACTGCATCGGCGGTGTTTTTACAAGCGATGAAATGTGTCATCTTTGAAAATCTATCCATCACAACATATATGGAATCATTCCCTCGTTGAGTTCTTGGCAAATCCAGAACAAAATCCATGCTAATATCAATCCATAGTCTAGTAGGTACGGGCAACGGCATATACAATCCTGCATTCGTAGCTGTCCCTTTGGAAACTTGACATATGTGACATCTTGCACAAATCTTTCAACTTCTTTCCTCATGGAAGGCCAAAAATATGATTGAGAAATCAATTGCAAGTTACGATCTCTTCCGACATGGCCCTCTTCATGCAATTCCTTCACAATCTTCATTCGTAAACTGCACTCTGGTATACATAACTGATTTCCTTTGAATAGAAAACCGTCTACCAACATATACTCATCGGTCTTCCCTTTCTTGACTTCATCTATAATCTTCGCAAAGTAAGGATCTTCAACAAACAATTTTGGAAATACATCAAACCCCACCACTTCAACTCTCATCGTAGTCAACAAATGATTCCTTCTACTCAATACGTCTGCCACACGGTTTGTAACTTCCGACTTATGCTTTACAACAAATGTAAACTGCCGCAAGTATGCGATCCATGAAGTGTGCCTGACTGCAACCTTATCCTGTCCCTGCAAATGTTTCAAGGCTTTGTGATCGGTATACAACACAAACTCTTTATGAAACAAATAGTGTCTTCAATGTTTTATGGCTTGGACGATAGCATAGAATTCCACGTCATAAGTATTATATCTCATCTTTGCTTCAGAAAGCTTCTCACTGAAATAAGCAATTGGACGGTCCCTCTGATTTAACATTCCTCCAATTCCAACTTTAGATGCATCAGTATGTAATTCAAATAGCAACTGAAAATCCGGCAAAACTAGAATTGGTGCTGTCGTCAATAGTTCCTTGATTCGCTCAAAAGCAAATCCTGCTTCCTTCGACCATGAAAACTCTTGCCCTTCATGCAATCAGTAACATGTGCCATCACGCTACTGAAATGTGGAATAAACCTTTGGTAGAATGATGCTAAATCATGAAAACTTCTAACTTCTGTTATCATCCTGGGTTGTGACCAATTTCTGATTGCTTCAACTTTACTTTGATCCACCTGGATACCTTCCTTGGACAATACATACCCCAAAAACAAAACACTATGCGTCATGAACACGCATTTCTTTGTTGCCGCATAAAATTGCTCCCGACGAAGTATCATCAACACTTCCCGCAAATGTAGTAGATGTTCTTCGGTGCTCCCACTGTATATCAATATATCATCAAAGTATACCACTACGAACTTTCCAATGAACGGTCGAAAGATCTGATTCATCACTCGCATAAAAGTACTAGGTGCATTCGAAAGACCAAACGACATGACCAGCCACTCATACAACCCTTTACGTGTCTTGAATGCGATCTTCCATTCATTCCCTGGTCGAATTCGAATCTGATGATACCCATTCTTCAGATCAATCTTTGAAAAGATAGCAGCTCTGTTTAACTGATCTAACAAATTATCCAATCTAGGCATCGGAAATTTGTACCTCACTGTAATCTTGTTTAGTGCTCGACTATCTGTACACATTCTCCGGGTTCCATCCTTCTTCGGCACTAACAATGCTGGTACTGCACAAGGACTTAAACTTTCTTGTACGCGCCCTTGTTCAAGTAACTCATCCACCTGTCTTCTCAACTCTTCGTGCTCCTTCGGACTCATTCTATAATGTGGTCTATGTGGTAACACAGCTTCTGGAACAAGATCCATCTGGTGTTGTATGTCTCTCAACGGTGGTAGCTCTTTTGGTAATTCTTCAGGAAATACATCTTCAAATTCTTTCAATACTGGCTTAACTTCTTCAGGAATTTCAACCGCTTCACTACTTTCACGTTCAATTAACAGAAATACTTCAGGCGCATCCTCCACTTCCTTGACAAATTCCTTCAAAGATAACAGAGTCTTTAGTTCTTCAATCTTCTCCAACTTGCTTTCACTTTGTTGTCGCTGTTTAGGAACTAAAGTGATTTTGGTGCCCTCGAACATGAAACTATAGCAGTTAGTCCTCCCATCATGTTGCACAGTCGTATTGTCATGGTCTGCCCAACAACAAATGACATACATACATATCTACCACGTCACACCAAATTTCATCTTTATACTTCTTTCCGATGGAAAATGTTACACAAGCTCTTCGACTAACTTTCACTTCCCCACCTTTCCTCAACCAAGCTAATTTGTAGGGTTTGGGATGCTTCTGTCTTTAACGCCAACTTCTTTACAGCTTCTGTAGAGATTATGTTATCACAACTTCCTGCATCGATAACAAACTTGCAAACTCTTTCCAAAATAGTGCATGTTGACTGAAAAATATTACTCAACCAACTAGTCTACTCTTCCTGCTTTGGTGTCAAGCAAGATCTCCTTATCATTAAAGAATATCCTTCGTCTCTCGTGAATAATTCTTCCTCCTCAACTTGTGGTGAATTGGAACATTCTACTTCTGCATCTTCATCCTCAACCTCAGCAACCATCACTCGCTTCTTAGGCTTCGGACATTCATTGCTCTTGTGACCAAACTTCTGACAATTATAACACTTGAAATTGTTGTTGACCTTGGTCTTAGCAACTTCATTGACGACCGGTTTACTAACAGTCTTGAAAACATTAGTATTGCTACTGGCCCCTTTCATCTGATTGTTGGAATTTGTAAACACACCATCTCCTCTTCTATCTTGCCTCTCCCAAGCTAGAGCCTTCTGGTTTGCTTCCGCAACGGATCTTGGATCAAACATATTCACCATATCTTGAATTTGCATTCTCAATCCTCCAACAAATCTAGCTGTCAATTGTTCCTATATCTACATGATATCGTTTCTAGCAATCAGTTGATAAAACTCATCTGCATAATCATTTACCGACTTTGTCCCTTGTCTCAAATTCTGTAAGCGCTGATACATAAGAGACTGATAATTATAAGGCAAGAAAGTAGCCTTCATCAACTTCTTCATCTTCTCCCATGAAACAATTTTCGAATTCCCCATTCTCTTCCGTGTAAGTTTAGTTCGTTGCCACCATGCCAAAGCTCTTCCGCTCAATCGTGTAGCAACCAACTTAACTCTACGATGCTCGGGTACTTCCTTGAAGTCAAAAATTTCTTCAACATTTGATAACCAATCCAAAAATTCTTCCGCAATCATTCCTCCTTTAAATTCTGGAATTTCTGTTTTCATCCCCGACTCCCATTTACGATCATCTTCTACATCCCGATATGGATTTCGTACTTGGTCTCGATCTCGATAATGAACACTACATCTATCACCATCTTTATCATAATCAAATGTATTTCGATATCGATCTCGACCTTCAACATCTCTACGATCATACATATCTCTTCTGCTATGTCTTTCAACATCACGATATGACTCATTTTCAAATCCACGTGGGGTTCTTCTCTCTTCACTTCTGTACTCATGGTGTTCTCGCCTCAGTGAAACTGATGATTCTCTTCTATCTCGATAATATTGTGGTGACACCCTCCTCGCTTTCGTAACCGATGGCGAAACTCTGTTTCCTCCATGGTTCGAGATTGGTGACCTTCTCCTTTGACTTTGATTCAAGCCATTCATCAATTTCTCTAACTTTCCAATACCTTCATCAAACTTTTCATTGATACGTTGTTCCATTTGCTGGGCTTCTTGTCTTCGATACACATCTTCAACATTTTGAAATCGATTAGCACGTCTCGGAGGCATTGTCGAATCTTCAACGAATCCAAACACACTTCAACTAGCACAACTTTAACTCAAATCTGAACTTGACTTCACTCGGCCTGCACTTAGCTCGGCTCAGCTTGTAACTCTCGGCCTTGATCCAAAACTTCAACGCGGCTTAGACTTCAACACTTCAAATCTTCTCCCAATAGGCTCGGCTTAGCTATGATTGGCTAAGTCTAGCTCTGATACTAAACTGACGCAGCGGATATACCAAAAATGGATGAAACGATGAAAAGTAGAATCGATAGATTGAAAATACCCAAGTGTCCAAATCCGTTGATCTTCAGAGATACCAGATTCTAGCTATCTCCAACGCGTTGATCGTGCACGATACCGCGTTAAAAGATCTACGATTCTTCTACGTTGATCTCACGCACGAGATTCCGTGAATCGGCTTCAAATCCGTTGATTCGAGCGCACTCGAATACCCGAAAATGGAGAAACGAGACAATGTTCAACTTCCAATTTTAAAGAGGCACAAAGCACTCAAACAAAGGTTTATTCAAAATCAACCAACCCAAATGTTACAACTCACCCGCTATTTATAGGATTTACAAACACCAACCTGCAACATGACAGTTCACCCGACCTACGACGTAAGAATACAACACATTACGCGACATAACAAATACAAGTTACAACAGACAGCACACGACTTACATATTCGACACAACACTGATCTCTCGCGACCTAACACATAAGCGACCTACGATTTACTAGTAAATGACCTAACATGCGGCCCAACAATATATGAAGATACACATCATGCGACATATCACTTCAGCGACATAAGAAAGTACGCGAGTCATCAGAAACGACCTAAGGCAATGCGGCATAAAGAGGTGATGACTTAACTCATTAGGTCGTTATCTTGCTTGAGCGACCTAAGGAAACTGAAGAAAATGCGGCCTAGTGAAACGACCTAAGCTTCAAAGGACTTAAGGAATCGTGGTGTAAACTTGTTAGGTCGTTGCTCTCGAACTTGTGACTTAACTCGCATTCCTCGCTAGGTCGTAGCTCGCTCGTATGTCCTGAGCTACTTAGGGTCAGCGACCTAAAGCTTAACATGCTATGTTGCTGGTTGGCATAACTCGGGCGCGACTTAAGGCATAAGTCATTGGGTCGCATAACAAATTTAGGTCGTATAACAAGGTCCCCTGCATCATTGATTATTTAACTATTAATTATTTATTAATAGTTAATTATTAAATTAGAAGTAGCAAGCATCAATTGTTAAAATATCATAGCATTAAAATATTAATTTTATGTTAAATAAATAAAACTATTAATTATTTGTTATTTAATTATTAATTATAAGTAATTTATTATTTAATTATTTCTTATTCAATCATTAATTATAAATAATTTATTATTTAATTATTTCTTATTCAATTATTAATTATAAGTTATTTATTATTTAATTATTTCTTATTCAATTATTAATTATAAGTTAATTTTATCAATGATAAGCTATTTACAATTTATTAATTATCATTTTATAATTCATAATTAAAATAATTATTTGACTGTCAACAACTAATTAAATTAATGAGATAAACAACAAAGTCTTACATCCAAACTCAACTCTACCGTTCTAACTGTCCAATAATGTAAATTTAGTGAACCACCATCCTTGGCCTTCAACGGATACTTTCAAGATAGTGTAATATTCGTATCCGAAATAATTTTCGAATGTCAGATATATGCATTCGCGGATATGGACGGATATCAGATAATTATCCTATCTGCTAACGACTGATAAATCAAGAAACATAAATGAATTTTTTAGTTTAACATAAATGTTTTTTAATTCCATTGATTACTAAAGTATTAAAAATAAACAAATATGATGATAATAATTAGTTTTGATCAGTTAATATGCATTTAGTATTTAGTGCGTGTAATATAAACTTCTAACTTAATAAAATAATAAATATATTCCATTTTACTAAAATACACATAATTTAAACTATCATCTCAAAAAAAACTGGTGAATTTTCGGATACGGATGTCTTCGTATCCGCATCCGCATCCGTTTTTCCGGATATCGGATATTAATCCGCTTTTCGGATACGGGTGCGGACGGATTTTGGATTTTTCGGATATCCATTGATAGCCCTACACCATCCACTAAATTTTTATTTGAGAACACACCTTAGATCTGCATGGTGCTTTGTTGGTATCCAATATCCATAAAAGCCTAAATCAACGGCATAAATAAAGAGTGTGTGGAGAGAATTTGAAGGGAACGACGACAAATATGGAATGAAAATAATACAACTATCCATATATAGAAAAATTATTCCCCTTTTGAGGGCAGGTTTACATTATGAAAATAGAAGGGAAGTCAATGAATGAAAAAAGGGTGGGTTCCAATATCCACAATAAAATATATTCATGAACTATCCCTAACGTCTATTGAGTGAGCATCGCATATCCTTGTTTTCTACCACGAACTTAAGCTTTAGTATTCATGTCAAGGTTAATTAAGTCTTATATAAAAAAAATTGTTTTTAAGATGTGCTATGCAGTTTTTGAAGTCTTAGCAGACTACTTTATTTGTCAACTATTGTTGTTGTAGAATTAATGGATTTGTTACAAAACTTTTACAATTTACATCCTCATTTTCTTCCGAACTATGAAGTATACTTGAATATTGTTGCATTGCATTTGCATCTCATCTTTACACCTGTCATATTGTGCTATGCAGTTCACATACTAGTTAACATGCAAGTTTTGACTGAAAAGTTTTCGAAACTATGCTAGATGTTATATAAATTTTTGCTATGAAACTAATGCTCAATAGAGTCATATCTGGCTGTATCTTTGAATTCAGAATGACAATGGAGTGGAATACTGAAACTATTCACTGAATTATAATCACGACACATCTAAACCATTTTTCCACATATTAACAATTACATGTACGATTCTTCTGTTTCCCACTGGCAAATTTTTGACCGATTATAAAGTGCATTTGGTTTGGTGATTTGTGTTTTACTAATATGAATCACTTTTCAATTCTTACCAATATATGTTGCTCCTAGTTGGTTCACATTGTTACATGTATCATGTACATCATTCAACAGCTTATAGAAACAAAATCATGTCACACAAAAATAAAAGCTATTTGACTTAATGTTGTCATAAATTCAAGAGAAATCTATTGTTTCTCCATTATTGGAGAAAACATATTCTTAAGTTAAGATGAACAGTGCACTTCAGAAAGCTCAGCCTATATTTGTGTTTCTGTTCTGTATATGCAGTTAAGAAATCCATCTCATCCCACTCAATCTGTTCCAGTAGCCGTCAACTGTCTGGCTACTTTACTTAGAGAATCAAGTGTTAGAGCTTCATTTGTCCAAGCAGATGGAGTCAAATTGCTCATTCCTTTGATTTCTCCGGCATCTACTCAACAGTCTATCCAGGTAATATACTATTCCTTTTATTTTAATCTAATAATCGTTATTAATGTAATTTTTAGTGCATTGCATTCTGCTGCAGCACCTGTGTTGTGTTATTGCTCTGCGGCTGACAGTTAATTTATTATTATTATTATTATTATTATTATTATCAGTATACTATCAACAATAGTGGGAAAACCACATATTTTCTCAAACTTCATTGCGAATTGCACTAATTTTTTTCAACAATTTCTGATTAAGACAGGTCAGTTCTGTTAGAACTATGGGCCATCTGAGGCTGTGTTTGTTATTCTTCGGTCTCATTTGAATAAAATAAGTTACTTGCTTGTTTAAATATGTATTAGTGTTATGTATTGTTTGTTGGATAACATATTTGACAAACAAGTTGATGGAAATATAGGTTTTTTATGCTGGTCAGTTTCTTCATGGTTTATTTATATAACCGTTAAGGTAATGATACTCTTAAAAATCGATCAGATTCGAAGCACCACTTTTACCCATATGATAATGATTTTGAGTTATTATATTTGCACTACTAAATAATAGTTTCTTAGTCGTATCTATAGTTCTCATCGTTGTTTATACTACCATGTATAAATACATATAAATGATAGTTCGTAAGTAGAATTGAAAGTGTAGCTGATAGATAAATTGATATATTCAACAATTAGTTATTTTGTTATCAAGATCAATATTGAGTAATTGTTGTGATATACCTGCAGCTTCTTTATGAAGCATGTCTCTGCATCTGGCTGTTGTCATTTTATGATGCAGCAGTGGACTACCTTGCCACTACCAGAGTCTTGCCGAGACTGGTCGATGTTGTCAAAGGTTCTACAAAAGAAAAGGTAGCGAATTTAATTTAGTTATCACTACCCTTTATGCATTGTTCATAGTGGAGACTGTGAGGGGCAATTGGGCATGTTAGATTCCTCAATAAAGCACTTAAAAGTTACAACATGAAGGTACTTACTTTGCTACGTGCTTTAGGTTGTGAGGGTTATTGTATTGACCTTGAAGAATTTGCTTTCAAAAGGGGCTTTTGGTTCCCAGATGATAGATCTTGGATTACCACAGATTGTGCAGAGCTTAAAAACACAAGCCTGGAGTGATGAGGTGAGTTTAAAAGCACAAGCATCGATATCTCCTCTTTCTTTTACAGAGAAAATAAGTTCTCCTTGCAAAATTGTAGGCTAAACAATTAAACTTTCTATGAAGGATTTATTGGAAGCACTAAATCAACTAGAACAAGGGCTTAGAGACAACATTAAAAGATTTAGTTCCTTTGACAAATACAAGCAAGAAGTCCTCCTGGGTCATTTAGACTGGTCTCCAATGCATAAGGATCCAGGATTTTGGCGTGAGAATATTACAAATTTTGAAGAAAATGATTTCCAGGTATTTATACCAAGTGCAACTTTGGTAAACTTATTTTCAACATTTATCATCAATAGCATTTACGAAGGAACATATATTACATTAGACTATTCTATTACAGATAGTGCGAGTTCTTCTCACGATTTTAGAGACATCAAACGACCCAACTGCACTAGCGGTTGCATGCTATGATTTGTCTCAGTTCATTCAATACCATCCTGGTGGAAGAATTGTTGTTGCCGATCTCAAAGCCAAAGAGAGAGTAATGAAGCTTTTGAACCATGAAAATGCCGAGGTTACTAAAAATGCTTTGCTTTGTATTCAGAGGCTCTTCCTTGGTTCCAAGTACTCGAGCTTTTTGCAGTCCTAGTTTGTATCATAAACACCATTCTTTTCTTGCATTAAAAAAGATACTGTTGTGATGCATCTTGAGGGAAAGACGTGAAAACTCCCCAGTTTTAATAATATCTTGTGCATTTGTTGTGGAATAAGCGTTATTTTGTTTGGGTTGTAATAAACCGTATAAAATTATCTTGTTCAATGTAAACTATGTTACCCTGAGGGGATGTAGTTTATACACTATATCCAATGGAACCTGAGCGATGTTACAATATTGTCATAGACGTTGCTCTTTCTACGTTCTTTTCTAACTTTTTCCCTTGGCCAATGGAATTTGATGTGCTGAAAGTTATAAATAAGTTGTTGCTTTTTTATCGTCGAAATTTTCTTTAAAATTTCATTGGTGGGGCTAGGGGGTGGAAAGATTTGGGGCTAGGGGATTTGCTAAGTTCTAATGATAGACCAATTTTTTCTGCACAAGGCACAGATACTGTAAGCTGTACATCGCATAGATGATTGACGATCATTTTTAATGCTGAAACCTTACAAATTGAACCATCTCATAATAATTATTAAGTGCAAAGTTGTGACACATCCTTGTTTTTAATTGTTTTATAAATTATATCCCTTGTTTTTAATTGTTTTATAAATTATATCCCTTTAAATTTGTGTTATGTTTTACATCCTTATTTTATTTTGACTTTTCATTTTTACCGTTGTATCTATACCTAATTTCAAGTTAACAAACCCGCTCCTCTATATTTAATTTCGTTCATAATTTCGATTTTCAATCTGACAATTATGACTTTTAATTAATTTCAAATTTTCGTTTTAATTTTTGTATATCTAATTTTGTTCGAATTAAAGTGTTTTCAGCTATTGTGCATAGATCTTGAGCTATTGTTGGCATCTTCGTTTTCACATCTCGATCAATTTTTGATACATCTCGATCAATTTTCTGCTACATCTTGATCAATTCTTGCTATATCTTGATATGCTTCAGCTTTTCATCTTCTTCTATTCTAAGCTAAAATATGAGTTTTTTTTTTTTAAACATCATGTTGAATTAGATTATGTTCTTTGTGTTGTACCGGTAATTTGTTATCAATTATTTCGTTATTTTTATGGTTGAAGTTTGTTGTTGTTATTTATGATATGAAGGCTATTATTTGTGTGACATATATTTGCCAATGTTGAATTTACTACATTGTAATTTGTTATAATGCTCATGTTGTTACTGTTATATTTCAAGTATGTTGTTGGTATTGAGTTATATGATATTAATGGTATATGACAATGAAGTTTTATGCAGGACATTATTGTTATGGCAGAGTTATGCTAGTTTTTCTATTTTTTTATGTTGTTCTTTTATTCTAATATAATATGTACTTTTGCAGGTTCTGATCTTACTGATGTTCTTGTAGTTTTTCTATTGGGTAATAACACGGATGGTAGAAGTCATTGTTTGAGTGATTGTGTGTTTAGATTGAGAAATGATATTTGTAAACATTGGTCTGAATTAACACATGGATATATTGAATTGGTTTATGAAAGAGATATAAGAAAAGAGTCATTGAAACTAATTCTGATTTGCATAGTATATTATTGCTCATAGCCGTGATTATTTTTTAATTGTTTCGGTTATATCTAAGCAGTGTAAAAGTATTTTGGCAGATGTTGTGTAATGCCCCTGAATTTTAATTAACATTATTCGGGATATTTAATTGGATAAATTAAATAGAATAATATGAATAATTAGGGAGACGAAATTAATACATCCAATGGTCGTGTTTTAGCTAATGAACTACAATAAGACTTAACTAAATTAAGAAGGAGGAATTTCCTAAGAGGTAAACTTGAAAGTAGGGCTACATTTCTTAGTATATATCTCTTCCTCCACCTGAATAAACTTTCACTTTCTCATTCATAACTCATCATCAACTTTCCACCGGCCATTAAAAGCTCCAGGAAGAATATAAATTGAAGATAAAGTTAAGGAATTAAAGATAGGAAATTATCTCATTCTCCAATCAACTAATCAAGATGAATAATCGTGTTTATCATTTTATTTTTCTGTGTTTGGATCAGTTATGGGTTATACCCGATTCATATTTGTGATTTTGATTAGGATACAAACATTTAAACCCTTGTTTTTAAATGTTAATGGGCTAATTAACACGTTTTTATTCGGTTTTGGTTAACATCCGAGTTGTTTTGATCTTCATATACTTTGAAATTTTAATATATTGAAGTATATGATTTATCAGATTTTTTTGGGATTTTCGTTAGTGATTTACTAAGGTAATTAAATTATTTAAGCCTAAGGGCTAAACTACAAAATTGCCTTCGAATTACTCAATTCGGAGGGAAGGCTACAATTCAAAATTTTAATTTGGAAAGAAGAATAGTGTTTTAAGAAAAAAGTTATCTTTTGTATACTTTTTACTATTTGAAAGTACATGAAAAGGCACCTCAGCCAATCAAAATTAAACAAGCAAGATAAAACATCACTTCAGTAGACCCAGTTCTACCTTCGACTCCAACAAACTCGCTTTTACCCTTTCGTCTAAGACGGAAGGTAAACAATTACCGTCTGCCTAAGTCGCAAGGTATGCACGGTGTCGAAGGGAAGAGGGACGAAGGGATGGGGAGACTGCTTCCTTTACTTTCGAATAGAAACATTAACCATGGAGTGTGCGGTCGATAGCCCACATTAAATTTCTAAAGTAAAGAATGTTTTGCCAGAGGTGGTTAGCCTCGGGATTTGGCACCCAAGTGTTCATAGTCGTCCTAGGAAAACTATGGAGTGTGTGGCGGATAGCCCACACGACCTTTTATAAAACAATGTACGATGGATAATCTGCATTTATTTTTGATGAATTTAGGATGGATAGTCCCATCAAAGTTTTGACGGATAGTCATTTTTAAAGACTTAGAGGTGAACTCTAATAAATTGATTTTAGATGGGATATCTAATAAATGGGTGGATGAGATATCCAATATATATGATTTATGGCTTTATTTCGTATTATGTTAAGACTAATCATTTTGGGTGCAGGGGCTTAGTCCATGATTTCCATGTTTTGTTTTGGATACTAGTGAGGGGAAAACCCGTTCCGCTAAGCGACGTGGTCTCACTAGCTATCTATTTATGATAAGAGACGATGTGGGATTATTCATACCAGACCTATTGTCCGACTCGAAGTTTTTATTTCTCCACAAACTCTCGGGTACTCAATTTGAGTAGTCTGGAAGTGGGAGACTTTCAGGTTTTTAGACGAATAAGCTTCCGGAGATGTGTAGAAGGCAGTGTTAGCTACATATGAGCTACTTTGTATTTTCCCGCTGTGATGTACTAAGAACTATAAAGTTCATATTTATTAGTTCTTTGATCATTATGAGGAGAAATCTTCATATGCCGCTCTTATCGTATTTTGTACATGTATATGTGATTTGAACATGGTTAACGTTTGGGATTATGTAATTAAATCTTAAATTGAAATTCATAAGAAACGAGAAATTTTGTTTTGTTGAAGTTTAATTTTTTTCATATTCTTATGTTTCTGTATTGCCAATAGTTTCAAGATTTTGATTTCGTTTACTCAGAAATAACATCCATGGATGACTGCAGCATCCGTAACAGTTAGTTTTGAGCCTCCGGAAACGTGATGTTACAAGTTGGTATCATAGCATGGTTTATGTACTTAAAAGGAATTTAAACCTTAAAAGATTTTTAAAGCATAATCTAATGAATCTAAAATATGGTTGAGCTTGGGTAAGCGTTATAGTAACGTATGTGTACTTTGCTCTAATTACCTAAGTATGTATTTCCCACTCTCTTAGACCATTCTTCTCTATCTTACCAAGATTGGATTTCAGGTAGTAGAAAAGTAAGATATGGAGGCAGGAAACAGAAGAGTGAATCAAGGTGGAAGACGCACCGCAACAAGTGGAAATGTTCGACCCAGTACTAGGAGCAACCAGGGTCGACAGGCAAATGTAAACCCAGATGCAAATGCTAATGTTGGTACTAAGATTCCATCGGTTGATATGGGGATAATGTATCTGTTTTTCATGAATACGATGCAAGCTGGAGCAACTATGGGAGTGGCTGTAGGGAATGCAGGAGGAGCTAATCCTGTGTCCCCAGTTGACAATAGTTATTCTAACCTGAACAGGGATTACACTAGTCTCGGAGGAAAGCCTTTTCTAAGAACCGAGGATGCAGTAGGAGTGGAGAACTGGCTATTGCATTGTGAAAGGATATTTGCAGATCTCGGCTTGACAAATATGCAAAACAGAAGATTTGCTTCAAGGCAATTACAGGGAGCCGCATTGTTTTGGTAGAACGGAGTTACCGTGGGGGAGCTAGAGGAAGACCTAACTTGGGCTGAATTTCGAAGAAGGTTCGAAGAAAGGTTTCTATCTGAGGTTTCCATGTCACCATCGCTCAAGAAGTTTACAGATTTAGTCTAAGGGGATAGACCGGTGATTGAGCATGCTACAGAGTTTGATGAGTTGTCCCATTACAGATATGCTACTGTGGATACTGTCATTTGAATGAATCATGAGTTTATCAGGGGATTGAATCCTAAGATCGCCAGAGAAACCATGCCAAACCTCCGGGATTCGTGTCATATTGTTGTTGAAATAGCTATTCGGAATGAAGAGGTACTTTCTACTTTTGGAAATGGGAAACCAATTGAGGTTCAGAATTTTCAAAGTAAGAAGCGGAAGTTCTTCAAGAAGAAACATGCCCAGTCGAGGGTAGCAGCTAAGAAGAGCAAGGCTCCTATTGTTTGTTACAAGTGTGATAAGAAAGGGCATTATGCTAATGAGTGTCGCTTGGGTGATGAAAGAGCAGTTGCTATGAGGCTGAATGTGAAGTGCTACAACTGTGGACAGATAGGGCATTACAAGGACAAGTGTCCCAAGACTGCTAAGGAAAGGGAAAGGTCACTGCGTTGCATCATCCTCTAGACCAACGACTATTGAGAAAGGAAAAGCTATGATGGAAGGTATGCTTATGATTTATAGTACTGTAGTTAGGATACTATTTGATATCGGTCTTTCGCACTCATTTATATCTCAGTATTTAGTAGATTTCTTATGTCTAGAACCTTTATACCTTATTACTCCTTTAAGGGTTCTGAATCCTATAGCAGGATATGCAACTTTGGAAATGAGATACGACCAGTTAGAACTTTATTTGGTAGGTCATATGTTTGCAAAAACTTTATAAACTTTATATGTTTTTGATTTCATGGTGGGTATGGATTGGTTAGATAGATATGATGCTAGGATATTTCGCCAGGAGGGGAAATATCATTGAAGCACCCTAATAGCTGTAATCGAGTTATTTACTCAGTAAGGAGTTCGGACGGAAATGCTTATGTGTTATTGGGTGCCATAGGAACAGAAGCAAAGTTAAAAAGGTTTATCTTTCAAAAGAGTTTGCAGATGTGTTTGAACCAGGGATTGTTGCCGAAAAGAGCAATCGATTTTCGGATAGATCCCGTACCGGGAGCTGAACCCGTAAGTAGACCACCTAGCAGGATGTCACCAACCGAGATGAAGCAATTGAAGGTGCAGCTAGTGGAATTGGAAGGAAAGAACTTCATCCGACCAAGTAGTTTGCATTGGGGAATGGCCGCGGTATTCATGAAGAAGCTAGATGGGTCGTTAAGGATGTGTATTGACTATCGTAGTTGAACGAGAGAACGATCAAGAATAGGTATCCTTTTTTGGGGATCGACGAATTATTCGATCAGTTGAGTGGAGCAAGAGTGTTTTCCCAACTGGATTTGGCGATAGGTTTCCATCAGCTAAGAGTGGCAGAGGACAGTATTCATTTGACGACGTTTAGGACCAGGTATGGTTCTTACAAGTGGTTGTTATGCCATTCGGGCTTACTAATGCGCCGACTTTCTTCGTGGATTTGATGAACCGGGTTTTCCAAGAGCACTTGGATAGGTTCGTATTGGCTTTTATTGATGAAATTTTGGTATGTTCTAAGAATGAAAAAGATTATGTAGATCATCTTAGAATAGTGTTGGAGATGCTAAGGCAACATCAGCTGATGGAGAAGTTCTCCAAGTGTTATTTCTGAAAGAAGAAAGTGAAGTTCCTTGGTCATGTAGTTTCTGAAGAAGGGTTAGCAGTTGATCCGGATAAAATCGAAGCTGTTAATAATTGTAAAAGACTAGGGATGGTAAACGAGATTAGAAGTTTTCTTGGTCTTGTAGGATACCACCGAAGGTTCATTAAGGATTTCTCATGGACAGCGGCCTCCTTGACTATGCTAACTAGAAAGGACGTGAAGTTTGCTTGGTCTGGAAAATATGAGGAGGCGTTTCTTAGATTGAAACATTTGTTAACCAATGCGCCCATGTTAGTAGTTCCAAATGGGAATCAAGGATTGGTAGTTTACACTGATGCATGTGGTACTGGGTTAGGTGCTGTGCTAATGCAGAATGGAAAGGTTATTGCTTATGCTTCTAGATAGCTTAGACCGCATGAAGTGAGATATCCTACTCATGATTTGGAGTTGGCAACGGTAATCTTCGCATTGAAGGTGTGGAGGGCATTATCTTTTGACAGAAAGGTTTGAGCTATTCATGGATAATAAGACTCCATTCTCTCAAAAGGAGCTGAACTTGAGATAGTAGAGATGGTTGGAGTTTGTTGCAGCTTATGATTTTAGCATCGAGTATATGCCGACAAAATGAAATAAGGTGGTAGATGCGCTTAGCAAGAAACATCAGAATTTGATGTTAGCTATGTTGGTGGAATGGAAAGACTTGGAAGCACTGGCTGCTTGCAGTGTGCAGTTGAGGTCAACTGCTGGATCTAGTCGGAATATCGCCGTGATGTCTTGTTTGGAAGTTCGACCAATTTTGATCGGACGAATCGCTTCTAGGCAGAAAAATGATCCAGTGTTAGCCGAGAGGATTAGAAGGTTAGAAACTGGAACCGAGATTGATGACTTAAAGGATTTTATTCTTGACCGCAGAGGTTGGTTGAGAAAGAAGGAACCGTTATGTGTTTCGGATGTTGGAAACCTTAAGAAGGAAGTTCTTAGGGAATGTCATCGATCGAAGTTTATGATTCATCTTAGGGGAACCAAGATGTATCTGGATATGGAGAGAAGTTTCTTCTAGGAAGGAATGAAGAGGGATGTTGGCTTATGGGTAAAATAGTGTTTGAACTGTCAGCAAGTAAAAGCCAAACATCAGAAGCCAAGTGGTTCGCTTCAGCCTTTTGATATTCCAGTTTGGAAGTGGGACTCGATATCCATGGATTTTATTGACGGGTTACCAAAGTCAAACCGGGATAATGAAAGTATATAGGTCATAGTAGACAGATTGGCCAAGAGTTCCCATTTTATTCCAGTAAGGTTAACCAGGACGACACCTGTTGTGGTTAAGTTTTTCATGAAGAACATCATTAGACTACATGGAATTATTAGTAGTATTGTCGGTGATAGATATGCTTTGTTTACTAGCGAATTCTGGAAAGGCCTGTAGAGTGTATTAGGCACTAAGATTAAGATGAGTTCCGCTTATCATCCTTAGAAGGATGGAAAGATAGAGAGAGTCAACAAGGTACTGGAAGATCCGTTGGGAGCTTGTGTGCTGGATTTTAGTGGTTCTTGGGAATATCACTTGCAATTAGTGGATTTTTCCTATAATAATAGTTATCAGACTACTATAGGAATGACGCCTTTTGAAGCTTTTTATGGAAGGCCATGAAAATCACCAGTATGTTGGTTATAGACCGTAGACAGATTGGTCCTTGATCCATATTTGGTGAGAGAGGCGATGGAAAAGATCGAGTTGATACGGGAAAGAAGGAAGGAAGCTCGGTCTAGGCCGAAGAGTTACATAGACAAATGGCGTAAGGACCTACATTTCTCAGTTGGAGATTGAGTTTTCATCAAGGTATCGCCGATGAAAGGTGTGGTTCAGGGAGACTGGGAAGCTAGCATCAAGATATGTTTGACAATTTCCTATATCAAAGAGGATTGGAAGACTTGCGTACCGAGTAGATTTACCGAGCAGCTTTGCGGGGTCCAATATGTGTTTTTTGTTTCTCATCTTAGGAAGTGTGTTCATGATCCAGAAACTACTATCACACCGACGACATCAGAGGACTTAGTGGTGGAAACGGATATGACTTTTGTGAGGCAACCAGTTCGTGTTGTGGTAAAAGATGAGAAGATGTTAAGGAACAAGACAGTCAGGTTAGTGAAAGTTCGGTGGAGCGACAACATGAAGGACCGTACTTGGCAGACAAAAGATAAGATTAGGGCTACTTTTCTTAGGCTATTTTAGATGGTATGTTCTATATAGGATTTATATAGAATTTGGCTAGTATGTTATACTAGCTTTGCTTGCATGGGCTATATGCTTGTTGATTCGTCCTTACTAAATTTCGGGGATGAAATTCTTTAAGGGGGAGTCTATAATGCCCCTGAATTTTAATTAACATTATTCAGTATATTTAATTGGATAAATCAAATATAATAATGTGAATAATTTGAGGGATGAGATTAATAAATCCAATGGTTGTGTCTTAATGAATGAACTAAAATAAGACTTAACTAAATTAAGAAGGAGGAATTTCTTAAGTGGTAAACTTGAAAATGGAGCTACATTTATTAGTATATATCTCTTCCTCCACCTTAATAAACTTTCACTTTCTCATTCATAACTCCTCATCAACTTTCGGCCGGCCATTAAAGGCTTTAGGAAGAATATAAATTGAAAATAAAGCTAAGGAATAAAGCTAGGAAATTATCTCATTCTCCAATCAACTAATTAAGGCGAATAATCATGTTTACCAGTTCATTTTTCTATGTTTGGATCGGTTATGGGTTATACCTGACTTGTGTTTTTGATTTTGGTTAGGGTATAACCATTTAAACCTTTGTTTGGATAAGACATAGGTGTTTTAAATGTTAATGGGCTAATTAATATGTTTTTATTCGGTTTTGGTTAAATTCCGAGTTGTTTTGATCTTCATATGCTTTGAAATTTTAATACGTTGAAGTATATGATTTATCAGATTTTAGGGGATTTTCCTTATTACTAAGGTAATTAAATTATTTAAGCCTAAGGGCTAAACTGCAAAATTGCCTTCAAATTAGTCAACTCGAAGGAAAGGCTGCAATTCGAAAATTTAATTGGGGAAGAAGAATAGTGTTTTAAGAAAAAGGTTAACTTATATATAATTTTTACTATTTGAAAGTAAAGGAGAAGGCACCTCAACCAATCAAAATTAGAAAAGCAAGATAAAACATCACTTCAGTAGGCCTAGTTCTGCCTTCGACTCTAACAAGCCCGCTTTTACCCTTTCAATGAAGTCGAAAGGTATCTTTCGTCTAAGATGGAAGGTAAAAAAATTAGCCTCCGTCTAACTCGAAAGGTAGGCAAGGTGTCGAAGGTAAGAGGGGCGAAGGGATGGGGAGGCTGGTTCCTTTGCTTTCGAATAAGTTGAAGAGGGATCCTTTGACTCTACCATTTTATAAAAGACTAAATTTTTTATATATTCAAGAAGGGATTTAGGTAAGACAGATAAATTTGTTTTCTATAATTTTAGTTTTGTTAATTGTACAAAACAGTAGGTTTAATAAACAGAAGCTTTTTAATAATCAATGGTTGTCAGTTACAAATAAGATTGGGAAGAAATAGGATTTTAAATGTTTGAAGATTTTATAGATTATTTAGTATGTAGTTGGAAACAGAAAAATAATAATAATAAATAAATCTATACAAGTCTATGGTAACAAGATAGTTTTGATTAAATATATATGTTAAAAAGGAATTGTATGTTTTATTTAACTTTATAAATGTATATACGTAGACGTATATGAGTTCAAAGCGGAATATATATATAGATAAAGATTTTTGGAAAATATAGGAATTTTGAATTTATGAGGATCTAATTATTTAACAACTCATTTAATTATTTGGATTACTAAAAATATTTTCATTTAAGATTTAGATTAAAATTAAATTATTAGTCTTAATTAAAATCATTGGTTAACAAAATTTTTAAATGAAATTTATTAGCTCGATCGATTCAAATATTAATAAATCATCTAATGATGTTACAAGGTCTGAAAATCGTGGAAAATCAAGTTGAGATGGGTTGGATTGCAAATGATGGCAAAGGTGAGCTAATCTCACTCAGTTGAATTTAAATTTAAATTTAAATGATCAAAGTTAAATAGTTGGATGAATGGAGTTATGTACTATAGTTTGGTATATTTTGGAATTGATATTTTATATTGGGCTAACGTCTGTGGATGCAGGGAAAACAGGTTGGAGGGATCCAACTGGATCCCTCAACATTTATTTAGATTATTTAATATTCTCTGTTGTGAATATTGATACTCTATGGTGAGTTATATTGGGATACTGAATGTTATGGTTTGATTGGAAGTTATTGGGAAGATGAATTACTAAAAATATATATACATATTGGATTGTGGAAAGAAATAAAAGAAGTAAATTTGTAAGTGAAATAATTATAGGAAATTTCGAATTAATTGAATGAATGAATTGGAAAAGAAATAAAGCAACTTTAAGATTTTAATAAATAAATCTAGAGTAAGGAAAGTAAATGTTGAGTAAACAGAAAGTTAATGAATTTTAAACTTCAGTATTATTAATTGATAAAACAAAGCTTTTATTTTAAATTTAAGATTTAAAATATTGAAAAGAACAAGAAGAAATTGGGATAAGATCTATATTTCATCTAAAAGTTTAAAATCAAACGGAAATTAATAACATTAATAATAAAACTCATAATTAATGAATTTTGAAGGAATTGAGTAAGTAAAGAGACTTAATTCAAGTAGTATAAATTGGGAATCAATTTGGAAAATTGATTAAAGTGATTGAGATTGGAATTCTCCCTGGATAATCAAGTACGTTTTCAAAGTAAATTTTTTTAAAATATAAGTTAAAAGATTAAAAGTTGTTTTAAAAGCAAGTTTTGGAAAAATTCTTATTTCTAATATTTAAATTCTAAAGTAAGTATTTTCTCTAAATCTATTACAGTAGTAATTATTAAAGAATGACTTAATATTATGTTTTTAAAAGTATAAATCTAGTTCTATATTTTATAAAGTAACCTTATTTTCTTAAATTCATATAGTATGTATTTTTAACAAATTATTTAAGTAGTTTTATCCTAAATGTTTTAAAATATATATTTCAAAGTAAAGTGTTTTAAATTATTTTAAAATCCATTTTTTTATGCTTGGTGATTTCAGAGGAGATAGAAAATATTTGCAAAAGTTGATTTTGAAAAGAAAATGGTTTTGAAACTGTTTTCAACGGATTGAAAATAGAAATATATCTTGTGAAGATATTTTTGGAGATTAATAAATAATTTAGGAAATTTATTTATTGGTTGATGGTTGTTTGAGAATATTAATTGATAGTTAAATCACGACTATCCATATTGGACAAATACGCTGATTGTTTCGAAGAGACCGGGATCGAGATTTATTTCTCGAAAACCACTTCGATCCGGTTTGTACGTTTTTGTGAAAAACGATTTTGGATTCGAAGATGGAGAATTGAAGTGCAAGGGCTAGCCGCTACTAATCCTGAGGATATTTCCAAAATGGATGTAGTATGAATAGTGCCTTTGGTTCCGTTCGAACCCGGGACGGACTTGTATGGATGAATGCTTGCGAAACATCGTCAGGTGGACGATGGGCATTCTAAGGAATATATTTTATAAAGGTAACGCTTAGCCTCAAACCTCATCAAATGGGAATGACTGAAAATCAGGGTTTATGCAGCAAGGCTAGGTGGGTAGCACCCAAGCAGGGTGAGGTCATTCCAGTCTAGATGTCCCTTTTTATTTCGACTTAGTGGACGGTTGTTGATCCCAACCGCTGGGTTATCTCACTCGGGATTATCCAGTAAGAGGTAGTCCCGGCCTTGTGTTGCAGGGGAGCGTGCGTACTCCTCGGTACGGAGATCTAGGCCCCGTACTGTGACAGGTGGTACCCCAGTGCCTAGTCATTAGTTGTAAATTCATTCTCCCTACGAGCCTTGTACGAGTTTTGTTTGTATTACCCACTCTGTGGCTAGTAGCTGGAATTTAATAATGTAACAATTTCGGCTATTTTATAAGTATTTGTATATAGACCCTACTATAATATCAGAGGATTTCTATAAAAATTGTTTTAGCTATCGTAAGGTAAAAACCCAACATGTTTATTTGTGACGTGGTCTTACGAGATGCTTTTGTTTCCAAAGGATTTTTGAAACTTTAATAATCAATTGGATGTGATTTTCTCATGCTGGTAATCCAGACTGACTCGGGTGTTATTTAACTGTAATGCTCGGGTCAGACCGAGTATTATAGGATGTACAGGATGTGATGCTGTGGAGCTCAGGAGATGAGCTGGGTGACGACACGTACTCTCGTACTTATTTATATATATTCCGCTGTGTCGAGTTGTTGTGTATCCATTTGTATGATATTGATGTTGAGCTGTGATTGATGTACTCTGATAATGTAATATATGTATAAATAAATATATAATTTTTCTATTGAGTAAAGATCTGTGATTATATATTATATTTTATTCCGTTGCGATGGTTAGATTCAGTTGTTGTTTCTATTTTTCTTCTTCTACCTCTTCTTCTTTAACCCAAATGGTTCGTATTTCTGTATAACTTGAGTTGATTGTTGTAGAATAGTGTTGACTCAAGAGGTACGGATTTGCGGGTTGTTACAGATTTAGAAGGGGATTTTTGAAAGTTTAAACCTTCAAGTGAATTGTTAAATAATGTTTTCTAAAAAAGTATTTTAATCCTTGCGACTAAGTCGAAGGGATGCCTTCGACAAAGCTGAAGGGAAAGAAGGGGAAGAAGAAGGGGTTACTTCTGAACCTCCCATTGTTTTTTTAAAGTAAATTTTTTAATACCTTTCGACAAAATCGAAGGGTGGACCTTCCGAAAAAGTCGGAAGTATACTTTCGAAGGGTTGGTTTCAACCCCAACACTTCATTATTTTTGAATTGTTTCGAAAGGTTTGATTTCAAAAGGTTTTGATTTCGAAAAGTTTAATTTCGGAAGGTTTTGATTTCGAAAGGTAATGAAGGGGTTACCTTCAATGATTGCTAAAGATTTTGCGTTTCATTACTTTAGAAAGGTTTATAAATGGTTTTATAAGGGGGATAACCCAGACTTTCGACTAGGTCGAAAAGAAATCTTCCGACAACGTCGAAAGGTAGGACCTTTCGACAAGGTGGAAATGCATGATTTTGTGATGCTTTCAAAAGATAGGCTTCCGAATGGGCTAACTTTGGAGGGTTATTTGCTTCTGAATGGGATTTCGGGTTGTAAAGGGATATTTTAAGCCCTTTTTCTTGAGTAAAGTTTTGCTAATTCGAAGGGCTACTTCGAAGGGTTATAGCTTAAAATACTTACCTTTGTTTTGAATATGTAAGGTGGATCCTTATTTATATTGAATGTTATAAAACTTTGGAGACACCAGGGCGGGTTTAATATTTTCGATACATATTTTGGGGTTAAAAAAAGAAATATGCTTTTAAAAATATACATCGAGGATATCGGTGTGTTTTTATTTAATTTAACCTAATTTGGGCTACCAATGAGAATATGTTAAACATGTGGTACACCTGGGGAAATCAAGAAATCATGGGGATCATGAATTTTAATAAATAATCATGGAGATCATGATATTTTAAATTGGCCAAGTGTTTGGTTCTTGGTTAACCTAGGAAAACCATGGAATGTGCGGTGGATAGCCCACATCAAATTTCTAAAGTAAAGAATGTTTTGCCAAAGGTGGTTAGCCTCGTGATTTGGCACCCAAGGCTTCATAGTCATCCTAGGAAAACTATGGAGTGTGCGGTGGATAGCCAACACCAATTTTTATAAAATAATGTACGATGGATAATCTACATTTATTTTGATGAATTTGGGATGGATAGTCCTATTAAAGTTTTGACGGATAGTCATTTTTAAAGACTTAGAGGTGAACTCTAATAAATGGATTTTAGATGGGATATCTAATAAATGGATGGATGGGATATCCAATATATATGTTTTATGGCTTTATTTCATATTATGTTAAGACTAATCATTTTGGGTGCAGGGGATTAGTCCATGATTTGCATGTTTTGTTTTGGATACTAGTGAGGGGAAAACCCATTCCGCTAAGCTGCGTGGTCTCACCAGCTATCTATTTATGATAAGAGAGGATAATGGATTATTCATTCCAGACTTATTGTCTGACTTGAAGTTTGTGTTTCTTCACAAACTCTCGGGTACTCAAAATTAATTTGAGTAGTTTGGGTGTGGGAGACTTTCAGGTTTTTGGACGAATAAGCTTCCGGAGACGTGCTGGAGGCAGTGTTAGCTAAATAGAAGCTATTTTGTGTTTTTCCGCTATGATGTACTAAGAACTGTAAAGTTCATAAGTTCTCTGATCATCATAAGGGGACATCTTCATATGCCGCTTTTACCGTATTTTTCACATGTGTATGTGATCTAAACGTAGTTAACGTATGGGATTATATAATTAGATCTTAAATTGAAATTCATAAGACATGATAAATTCTGTTTTGTTGAAGTTTAAATTTTTTCATATTCTTATGTTTCTGTGTTGCCAATAGTTTCAAGATTCTGATTTCGGTCACTCGGAAATAACACCTATAGATGACTGCCACATCCATAGCAGTTAGTTTTAAGCATTCAGAAGCGGCATATTACATGTTGGTTCTTATAGTTCTTCATTTGTTAGTTTTTTTTGGTGAGCATGGCTTATCTACTTCTTCAATGGTTTGTTTTTCAGTTGATTCTAGTTGCACTTTGAAACGGTTGTTAAAAAATGATTCTAACAATCCAGTATTTACTAGTTTGGTCAAAGATTTCCTAGTGGTATTGAGGAGTTTCGATTGTATCTTATGATATACTGTGTTAATAATTGTTATAAAATTAATGTTGTTAAAAATGATAGAGAGCGAGTTACAACTATTTACTCTTTCATTTTCATGCTTCTTTCTACTTTAACTTACCAGGTTTTTAATCAAAACTATGCAGTCTAATCATTCATGTGGAGCTGGTATTGTAGATGTTAAACATCCATCTATTTTTAGCAAATTAGTTAAGAAGTTGGTTGTTGATTTTATTCGTCCAAATCCTCTTATGAAAACGAAAGATATTGTTCATTTATTTCAGATCGAGTACAATACTGCGTTAAATTACTACTTTGCTTATACGAAAAAATGATTGGCTTTGGAAGAAATCCATGGGAATGCTTTGATTTCGTATCATCATTTGAAATCTTTCTATGAAGCCCTGACTAAGTGTAATCCTGGCAGTATTGTTGAACTTCAAGGTAAATCGGTTAGTCATGAATTTGAGAGGGTTTTCATTGGATTTGAAATATGTAAATATGGATTTGATTGTTGTCGTCTTTTGATTTTTCTAGATGGGACATTTATAAGAGGTAGAGTACAATGTTGTGTTATGTGTTCTATGACTAAGAATGATAATCAACGTATGATTTAGTTCTAAAAATTATAATATAATTGATTTGTATTTCATTTAGCGAAATATTTGCATATCAAATATTTGCCATATTTTTATGGCAAATATTTGACATACTTGTGCCGTGTCATTTTATTTGTTTTGTTTGTTTATTTTGTTATTTTATTTATTAAATTAGTATTATAAATGCTATTTTATTTACTTGGAATTTTTTTTTGAATGGTTTAACTTCTTTTTTATATTGCATGATTTAGGTTGTTAAATATTTCAATGTCAAATATTTGCCATATTCTTATGGAAAATATTTGACCTACTTTGATGTTGCAGTTTGTATATTTTGTGCACTTATTTCTATTTTGATTATGAGATAAACGTGTTTTTATTTATTTTTGGTTTTTTCCACTGGATTTTGGGATTGTATTTGGTGAAGATGAACCTAATTGGTATCGATTTTTGATGAAGCTTAGGAAAATGTTATGTGATGATGATCGTCATCTGACATTTATATCTGATTGGCATGCTGGTCTTTTGCTTGCTGTTCCTCAAGTTTTTCCAGATGCAGCTCTTGGTTCTTGTTATTATCATTTGAAGAGGTTTTTGTGATAAAAAACCATATTCAAGGTATAAAGGAATAGATTATTCATTGTTTTATTGAGTTGCTAATGCTGCTACAGTAGATATTTAATTAAACATTATCTGAGTTTAAAAGTGTTAGTGAGGTTGAAGTAAAAAAATTCTTACATGGTTTGCCTTTTGAAAAGTTTGCTAATAATTTTTATTATTGGTAATCGATATGGGGAAATGAGTTCTAATTGTGCGGAAAGTTTTAATCGATGGATTTTAGAGGAAAGATATTTATCCATCATTGCATATTTAGATAGAATTCGTTTGAAGCTCACAGAACTTATGTCCGATAGACGTGAGTTAAGTAAAAGTTGGAATAGTCAATTATATTCTATTATGGAGAAGTGTTTAAGGGATTTATACTTTAAAGGTATTTCATGGAAAGTTACTAGATCTTTCCTCTAAAATGTTTATGTTTATGAAGCTCAAATAACTCGATCTTATCGTGTAGATATGAGTGTTTGACGATGTAGTTGTAATTTATAGTGCATTAATAAGTTTCCATGTGCTCATGCTATTAGATGCATTATTGCTTTCGATTTGGATGTTTATTCTTATATTGAGGACTATTTCAAAGTGTCCTTTTTTCGAGCATCTTATCCTTATTTGATTCGTTCGCCTGTTAATTTTCAAATGGAAGATGTTTTATCTAAAAATGTTGAAGTTTACCCTTCTAAGAGAAGACGTGATGTAGGAAGGCCTCCTCCTTTTGAATGAATTAAGTCAGCTGGTGAGGTGAATAAGTACAAACATTGTAGTTTGTATAATAAATTAGGTCATAACAAAGAATCTTATTTTTAAGAAATAAAGTGTAAATTTGTACATTATTGGCTTTTGTTGTGAAGATTATTAATATAATTTCATGCGTGGTTTTGTTGAATAAAAGTTTTTTTTTTGCTATTTTACTTATTTGTTTAGTTAGCAGTGTAATTTAGTTTGTTTGGTTAATAACAGTCTGGTAATTAACAGTTTGGCAAACTACTCAAATATTTGCCGGATAAATATTTGCCTGGGCAATATTTATCAAGTTAATGTTTACTACTGATATTCAGTGGTTTATGTTTTCATGTTATATATGTCATTTATATATACGTTTTTTCTTTATAATATTCTTTTAGGTGTTGTTAATGAAGATAAGTTTGGTTAGTCCTTATTCTAATTTTGTTAAAAATATTTATATTTTTATACTTGATCGAGGCGTGTATTTGGTTATTTTTGGCATCCGTACGTATATGACTATAGTTTTTATCTTGTTAGAATTTGCATTCATATGATTGTTATTATGTTCCGCACCAACCAAATATTTGTCGGGCAAATATTTTGAAAATGTATAGGATCTTATATAATGCAACTTATACTAATATGAGAGTATGTACTAATAATTGTACTAAGTAGAGTAAATTAACAGAGTATAAATAAGATAGATTATAAAAGCAAGCACACCAGATATTTTGTACTGTTCAGACCTCCCATCCTACGTCCTGTTTCGAGGCTTCCCTTAGATATTTCCTTTGACCAAATAACCCTCACTTCGCCTAGAGGAATAGGCTAACAAAAAAGTAATTCTCTGACAATCGTGTGTTTCGAATAACATGGATTTTGACTGATAGTATAAATCTTCCTATGATCTCCTTTGAGTATGTAAATGTGAATATTTTGAGTTGTAGGAAGTAGTCTAATAAAAATGGTATTTTGATTATGATAGATTGAGACTATGTGAGCAAGAGATGCATGAATTTGTAAATAGAAAGTTAATAAGAAATCAAGTGAATATCTATATTTTCATTCTTAATATTTGAAGAATTTATAGGTTTAAAGAGATGCAGATGAGGAGTTGTTACTGTTAAACAAACTCTATTTGCTTTAACGGCTGCTGCTGTTGAAGAAGAGATGCTATTATTTAAAATGTAATGAAACATCCTTTCAGATTAAAGCAGTTTCATATGACAAACGTTCGTGGCTTCAGGGAAGAATTTCCCAAAACTATTCATAGACATATGTGGACTTTCCATAGACATATGTCGATGGCATTTTCAGATTAGGAAAGTTTTAATGCCAATTTTTAATGTTTATAGTGCTAATTTTATGTATATGAATTCGTGTGTGCATATATACTCAATGAGACCTTACAATGTTTATCTAAGGCTCTTAATACACTAGTGCAACCTCACTAATCATATCATGGTTCATAAGTTTTTGTTTGTCTTTGAGTCCCAATATCTTTGAGCATGATGATCTCTTATAGTATATACCTTTAATATTGATAAGATATATAATATATGTGATTGTATAGTTGTTTTCATTGAAACCATAGAATAGATGTTCTAACATTCTCCCCCTTTTTGATGATGACAACTGTACAATTGTTAGTTAAGATGAAAAATAACCCCTACTTAATTTTATCTCATCCTATGTATATGCATACATTTGCCCCCTTTGTCCTTATCTATAAACATAGAAATGTCAAACAAAAATAGAACATAAGATAATATTAATTAAAATTAATTTTTAGAGCTAAATAATCTTTTATTTAATTGAAAAATAATTTTTAACATAAGTATGTGTTGTACATTTAGTTTTTGTATTTTGTTCCGATAGATCCGTTAACCATTTGTAGTTTTATATTAAGTATTTATTGAATATGTCGATCCACTTGAGATTGGAAAAAAAAGGAGCACCAAATCAACATATTTAATAGATGTTTAAGACAAAGCTATGGATGGTCACTCCTAACTAGCCCTATTCTCCGCATTAGCGCACAGTGTTACCCAGTAATACTCTTTCTTAATGTGGGTCTCGGGGTGGGGCGTCACAGCTTGGTATCAAAGCAAATAAAGATAAGTTAAGGAGAACAAACACAAGTTTTAATAAGAGACAGAAGTAATACGAAACGAAAGAAAGATTAAATAACATAGTTCAAAAAAGAAGGAAAAGAATAGATAATTTTTTTTGTAAACTAAGGCTTTAGTTTAGATTTAAAGATTGTTCGGTAAATAGTTGAAAGGGGGTAAAATATGAATATATAGGGCTGTTGCAGATTAAACCTGAGGCGGATGACAAACGTCTGTGGGGTTATCACAAATGTCCATGGTTTCAGGAATTTTTTCCCCGAAACCAGTTATAGACATTTTTGGGGTTATCACAGGTGTTTGTGGTTTCAGGAATTTTTTTCCCGAAACCAGTGACAGACGTCTGTTAGTTTGTCCACAGACGTTTGTGTACTTTGTTTGCAGAATATACTTGTTTTTTTAAAAAAAAATGTTCAACCTTTATGTAAAAAATTTCATACAACAATATATATAAAATTACAATACCAAGTAAATAATTTAGGAAAAATGCTATCGTAATCTTAGTATTTGTTAGAAGGGTCGGACTTTCTAATTTGTTGTAAATCCCATGAATTCGGCTCAACCTTTTTTTCTTCAACTAATGGCCTTAGTGGAGACCAATTTGGATGAGCTGGAGTATCAATCCAGTCTTGGTACGATGGTCTTGGCTTGCATAAATTTCTTGGAGTAATGTTATAAGCTTTTACTTAAGTTTCTTTTAAACGAGGAGATTTTTTATGTATGCAATTTTTTGTTGGTGAATGTCCATAAATTTCTAGAATGTATTTTTCAAGAAAGTTAAGATGAGATCCTTGACGTCGTTACTCATAATACATTTCTCATTGATAGTGATATAGTTCATCAACTTTGTTGTTGACAGATGTCGATTCTAAATCGATAGACCATTTGACTTTCTTTTCCTTAGGAGAAAATCCATTATGATACGTAGGTGATGCAATAATGTTTAGAGAGGCTGATCGAATTGATGGAGATATGGATTAGTTGGTGATACATAGGTGCTATTCGATGAAGGTGAGCTAAAGTCAATAGTCGAATAAGTAGATTCATGATCGGAATACATATTGAATAGAAGTTGTTTGCAAATGGAGGTTGGTAAAAATATATGTAGTTAGTTTGCAGAAAAATTGCTTTATATTAAGTTATTTTACTATTTATAGAAGTTTATTTGTTAAAGTAGTGAAATTTTAACAATAGAAATTTAACAGAAGTTAGCTAGTTTTTATAAGGATAAAATTATTTGTAAACAATTTTACAAAATTATTTAGTGCATCTTATATGAGTTAAATAAATTATATATCTTAGTTTACCAATTCATTGTAAGAAAAAATTCCTAGGTCTCGTCTTAATTTTATAAAAGTTAGTTCGCTCGGTGGTTTGGTAAAAATATCCGCAATTTGATTTTCGATATTTACAAATTCAAGTGATATAACTCCTTTTTCAATAATATCTCTTAAGAAATGGTGAAAAATATCGATGTATTTTGTTTCGAAAATGATTAATATGATGTTTTGATAAATTTATCGCACTAGTATTATCACAATATATAGGAGAATTTGTTATGATTTTACTGAAATCTTGAATAGTTTATTGCATATATATTACTTGTGTACAGGCTAAGGCTGTTGATATATAACCGGCTTCACGTGTTAAAAGAAAGAGACAATTTAGCTTTTTACTAAACCATGAAACCAGAGATTGATCAATGAAATGACATGTGCCACTTGTATCTTTTCTATTTGTTTTGCAACCACCAAAATCTGCATCACTGTATGATACGAGTTCGAAAGAGCTGCCTTTAGGATAGAAAAGTATGTATTATTTGGTATGGGTTAAGTATCGTAGAATTATTGTAACCGCTCGATGATGTGACTCCTTAGGTTGTGCTTGAAATTTTGCATACAAACATATGCTCTTCATGATATACGATCTACTAGCCGTTAAGTATAACAGAGATCCTATCATACTTCGGTATAATTTTTGGTCGAAATCTTTTCCCTTTACATCATTATCTAAATGTAGAGTAGTACTCATGGAGTCAGCTTACTTGAGATATTTTCCATTCCAATGCGTTTTATTAAAGCTCAACGGTATTTTTCTTAATTTATAAAAATTCCATTTTCTAGTTTTCGTACTTGCAAACCCAAAAAATAGTTCAATTCACCAATACGTGACACTTCGAATTCATTTTTCATAATGTCAGAAAATTCATTACATAATTTTTCATTAGTTGATTCAAATATAATGTCGTCAATATACATTTGTACAGCTAATATGCCATTGTTTTCCTGTTTTATAAATAAAGTAGAGTCTATTTTACCAATTTGAAAACCATAATTTTGTAAATGAGTTTTTAATCTTTCATACCAAGCATGAGGTGCTTGTTTTAATCCATATAGAGCCTTTTTAAGTTTAAATAGATGATCGGGATATTTCTCATGAACAAATAGCAGAGGTAGTTCAACACAAACCTTTTCCCATAAAGCTGTTCAGAAAAGTACTTTTTACATCCATTTGATAAAGTTTAAAATTGTGATGACATGCAAAAGCAAGTAATGTTCGTAATGCTTTGAGATGTGCTACCGGAGCAAATGTCTCTTCATAATCAATTCATTCTTCTTGATTATATCCTTGAGCTACTAATCTTGCTTTATTTTGAATAATGTTTCCAATTTCACCCGTTTTATATTTAAAAACCCTTATTCCAATTACAAATTAATCATTTGGTCTTGGTACATGTTCCCATATGTTATTTCTTTCAAATTGATTAAATTCTTCTTGCATTGCAATAATCCAAAAATCATCTTTTGATGTTTCTTAATAATTTTTAGGTTCAAAATTTAATATAAATGAAACTTGACTCATTTGATTTAACTGTTTTCTGGTTGATACTTGTATCTAAATCAATAATAATATTATTATTTGGACGGTCCTTTAATATCATAAGTGGTGAAGTTATCACATTGTCATTGTAGTTATTAATATTACTATTATCATGTATAGGTATGTTAGTTTTATTCATAACTTTCATCATCATCATCATTTTTATTATTCTTAAAGTTTTCATCAGACAAAACATGAAGACTTTCTTCTATAATGTTTGTTCGCTTATTAAAAATTCCACATACTTTACTTCGACCCGAATAGCCAACAAAAAATAACTTCATCAACTTTAGAATTGAATTTTCCTAGATAGTCTTTTTTGTTTAAAATAAAACATTTTGTTCCAAATGCTCGAAAATACAAACTCTCGGTTTCATTTTGAAAAATATTTCATAGCATGTGTTTTTAGTCATTGGTCTAAATGTTTACACGATTCAATACATAACATGCGGTGGCAACAGCTTCAGCCCAAAAACTTTTTGGTAGGTTACTACTATTTAGTAAGGTTCGTGCACATTCTTGTAAAGTTTGATTTTTCCTTTTTACAACACCATTTTGTTGTGATGTACATGGAAATGAAAAATTATGACTAATTCCCTTTTTTTGCAAAAATTTGTAAATAGTTCAACTTCAAATTCACCTCCATGATCGCTTTATATACTTTAAAGTTTTAAGTTCAACAAATTTGTAATTTGTTTAGCAAAAATTCTGAACATTTCAAATGTGTCACTTTTATTGTAACATCCCGGAATTTTGGCAATATATTTTAATAAATAATTTAATTTATTTCAAATAAAATATAAGCTTTTTATTTTATAAACTGATTAGATTTTTGGATATTTATCAGTTATATATGTATATATATGTTTTGTGAAGGAAATTTTGATTTAAATTTTTTAAAATAGATCGTTTCAAAAATATTTATAATAAAATTTATCTTATTCAATTAAATTAAAGGTTTCATATTATTAATATTTGATATAATATATATATATATATATATATATATATATATATATATATAAATATAGTCAATAATAATAATGTTTAAAATAACACAATTCTATCCATATTAAATTTAAATATAAAATATATAAATGCATATATAGGTTATAAGTCAAATATTTGAAAGTTAATTTCTAAATAAAATAAAACTAAGAAGTTATTCTAACAACAACTTATATGATTGAAATAAAATAAATCTTATAAATATTAAACATAAATATAAAACAAATTTATGGTTATAAATATAAGTATATAAACGTAAGAAAACCTTAACATTAATATAAGTACAAAAATGAACAAGTAAACGAAGTACTTGATAGTTTAAGTTTAGAATAGAAGCAAACATATAAAATAAATTGATAATTTAGTAACATGAAATCAGACAAAGCACAAATATGTTTATTGTTGTTCAAGCTAGATGGTAATAAAACAAAATCTATAAACAAAATATCTTTGTACAGAGAAAACACAAATAAAAATATCAGCAAACTATTATTAGGCGTAGACATATTTGAAGACCATTTCATTTAATGCTTTCATCTCAGCACCACAAACATTTATTCAGCCGAAATTTGTAGTATCACTTCAAAATCACAGTAATTAAACTTAAAGATATTGTCTGATCAAAACAAGTTAAGGCTTGTACTAGAAGCCAATATCCCTGTTCAAAGCTGTTCTTATATATAAACATCATACTTGTTCGTTTACATAACTTAGTAAACCTGAAGAAAATAAAAATAAATAAGCAACACCTTTACGAACTTAGCTTCATTCATCAAAACGTAGAAGAGTTTTCAGGAATTCAAATTCCAGCTTTTCAACAAATTATCCTCTGTTTCAACAGTATCTTAAGTGAGTAAACATACTTTTTTTGAAATTTAAATCTTAATTATTGGTTTATGAAAATATTATGTTTGTTATATATTGTTCTGTGATGTTGCTGTTTTACTGGAAGATCTGCTATGTGATATTCTCCAATATTTTCAAGTTTCTAAGCAAAGGATTGTAAAGAAAATTATTACTTCTTCGTATAAAAACATTTTAAAACTTAGAAGTTTAACTAATTATGTTTGTATAAACAAAAATCAGGACCTGGAAAATTGTTTGAAGGTTAACAGAGCAACATAGTTACTGTATGATCAATATTACAGTAAAAAGGGAAATAAATTTTTAAATTCGAATATTATAAATTGTTATTTGGATTATACATTTAGAATAAACACTCATAGATAAGATTTTTAAAGCAAGAATGATAATTTTTAGTTTAGAAATGTAAAGGCAGTTTACAGATGAACAAAAATCACATTTTTACAAATTTCTGTTGATTTAATGAATTTTAGATGTTGAAATTTGTGGTGAAGTTATCTTGATGATCCACGAACACAGGAAAAATACTAGAAAAATTTTCGAATGCAAGAATTTATGGGTCGAATCAAGTTTAGGGTTTTGAGTTCGAATATTTTGTGGTCTGTAAGTTCGATGATTTCGTCGCCTTGGATCGGCCGAGTTACACGAAATTTTAGGAGATGGTAGAGGAAGATGACGCCGTGGTGTGGCTGGAGCCGCGTCGTCGTTGGTGGTCGAAGTTGGGTGGTCGTCGTGATTTTCTTTTGACGTGTTCGAGTTGCTGTTCGTTTCAAACGAGCATATTTTGATTTCGATCATTTCATGTTGAATTGGGTTTTGATTTCGAATGTGAGGTCGATTTGTGGTTTGCTGGTGGCAACGTGGGTCGTCGGAGGGACGGTGAATCACCGTGCACGTGTACGGTTTCGAGAGGTGTCAGCGTTTCAAATGTTTTTCGTCTCGAGTAATTACTCGAGAAAACTGAGGAATTGCTTCGGGTTTTCACTACGTACGCGAGTGTGTTTATATAACTGCAGTTTATATTTTAACTTAACTAAAAAAAAGAAAGAATGGATAAGCAGTGGAGGAAGAAGGAAGTAGAAGGAGGAGAAGAAAAAAGGGATGCGGGGAAGTTCAGGGGGAAACTCGATTTTTGCTCGAGCATAACGCGTTTATTTCTTCGGGTTTCAAAATTTTTAGAGGTTAGTTTAATTAAACCTTAAATTAAAGGTTAAACAAGGTTGATATTAATTAAGTTATTAATGTTGACAAGGTTTAAGCTAAAACTTGATTTAAAATTTATCAAGAAATGTTTACAAACATAAGATGGTTAATTAATTTTAATTGAAAGTTAATTAAGAATATAATTAATTGTATAATTGTAATTAAATCAGTAGTTTAGGATTAAATAAATTTGTAACTAAAGTTTAATATCAATAATCTTATGTTTAATCAATTTTGAACTTAAGAATTTAATTTACTACTTAAAGTTAATTAATAATAGTTAACTAAATAAGTGACTAAATAAGGATTAATGATTAATTAAATTGGAAATTAATGATTAATTAAATAAGTGATAATTAAATGGTAATTAATTTTTATAAATCAATAATGTATCGACCCGGAAATCTCAATCCCGAAACTTCCAGATAGTTAACAAAAGGAGAAAAGAGAAAGAAGAAGAAAACAGAAACAAGTCACAGAAACCTCGCATTCGCAGCGGATCATAGTATCACATAAATAATAGTTATACAAAGGAAAACTGTACTTGTCAAATTACACTTTAATATATCAGAGTTACAACATATTTACAATCACGGGACAGACAAATCAATCTGTTTCAGATACTATAATATATCACAGAAGAAACTCTACAAACGTTCCTGCTCTCCAGCTCGCCTCCTGAGCTCTAGAACGTCCTTACCTGAAAATCTGTAATACTCGGTCTGACCCGAGCATTACATCAAAGTAACACCCGGGTCAGGTAGGAAACCAGCGTGAGCAAACCCATCTAACATGGAATTCCAAAGCATAAAACTTATATAAACCCGGGGGCAACTCGTATCAATTTACAAATTCACGATTTGTTATAGATATCACTAATATCACACATCAACATATAAGTACCAAAAACTGGATTAAATGGTCCATATTGATTTCACATATCACTTTATAAAGATTCGAAGTGGTTACGGGTATTTACTAATACCCGACTCCGGTCTCTTCGAATCCAGTGTCGTCTAAACCCATGTTATTCAATTAGAAACAATTCAACTTTAATTACCGGATAACACCTTTATACAGCAATTCATAATTGATAGGTAATCTCATAATCACTGTCATCCACATATCGTATCACAAAGAAATTCAAATCAGAGATATCAACCAATCCAAAGCTCTTATCGTCATTCAACCATTCATAAGCAAGATGGATCACTTTCATTAATTACATTAATTAATGATTTTTTTAATTACTTCCATTATTTAATATATATATTTTTTAAAATTTTCATCTATAATTAACCCTTAATCACTATCATTAATCAACCTTGATTAACCAAAATCAAAAATTATTTTTCCTTAATTACTACATCAATCAAATCAACTCCTTGATTAATTTTATTAATTAATTTTTTTATTGCACCGAGAAATTATCACTTAATTTCTTCCTCCAAGCAATTATCCTTTAATTATTTCCCATCAAGTAATTTCCTTAAATTAATTACATCTGGTAATTATCCACTAATTACTTCACTAAGTAATTATACCTAATTAATTACTTTAAGTAATTATACTTAACTCAACATCAATTGATTACTTTTAATTAATTAAACTGAATTAATTAACTAAAATTAACCACATCAACTAAGTTATGCTGAGTAATTAATTCCTTTAATTACTTCATTAAGTAATTATTCATAATAATTCCTTTATATTAAGTAATAACCTCTTAATTACTTATCACTTAATTATTTCTTAGTTGACTAACCTTGATTAATCAATCCTTAGTTGTCACTTTTAAATACAGTAAGTAATTAACCTTTAGTTAATTACACAAATTAATTTAACTATCACCCATATTTAATTTCCTAATTAATTCTTTAACTTTTTACCTTAAATAGTTTCCAAATAAGTAATCAATCCCTAATTACTTAATAAATTTATCCTGAATTGTGAATTAATTAATCTCTAATTAATTATCTCATAATTAATTAATTAATTAGCTATTCTTAAATCATTAATAAATTAGTTACTTTTTATATTGCTTATCCATTTATTTAATCTATAATTAAATCCTTAATTTATCACAAGATACCCCTTTTAAAACTTTATTACCTCTAAATAAATCTCAAAATCTCTTGTCATTAGCATATGATACAAAAACGTATTAATTCTTTAATAAACAACTTAATTACATATCAGGTTAAACAAACTTAAGAATCAACTAAATTAATTTTAATAACAAAATTGTTCAACTTCTTAACTCAAAAATAAAAACACTGATTCCTCAAGAAAGTAAATTTATTTAAGAATAGTTTTAGACACTGACTTAGTTCTGAGTCAAATCCCATTCCTTCATTGAACCCAGACTAAAATTTAAATCTGATATTATACTTGAGAACTACCGAAGGCAAACTTGCAAATAAATCGAGTTGAACCCCGAGCTCAACCTAGAAAACCACGATCGACAACTCGAGTCAATCCTGAAACTTCCCGCATCACTCTTCTTCTTCCCCTGTTTTTTTTCAATAGTTATGCTAATAAACACATGCAAGCTTCCTGAAAAACCCTAGTACAACCATGTCTTCCCTGATCATAAACTCGAGTAACTTCGCTCAAATCATCAAATCATGCACGCGACCAAACTGTGCATGTGCACCCACCGCCGGCGATACTCTGGCGCCTGAGACGACCCTCAACAAGTCCACAAACGTTCCTAATTCCGATCTCAACAGCCAACTATTCAAAGGATCACGAGATCAAAAATTTACAAAATCAAACCCCCATGAAAAAAAACACTTCGACCATCAGGTGATGTAGTTCACCAGAGCTTCACATCCTCCGGCCACACCTCGCTGGAACTTCACGCCACCATTCCCCTGAATCCTGTGTAGCTCGATCAACCAGAGATGACCCAATCATCTCGTTTCGACCATGGCAAATTAAGGATATTAAACCCTAGTCCAACCAAAATTGATTGCCACGGCCCTTAGAAAAATACAACCACAATTTTCCATCACTCTACCATGCTTCACCCTCCTTCGAGCCAAAGCTCGCTGCTTCAGTTGACACCATTCGCCGTGGGTGGCCAAAATACCCAAAATTGCTCATCATCAAAGATCTCCTCAAATTCCAAACGAAAAATTACCAATTTCATTCTAAAAATCATGATTCATTGACAGGAACCAGATTATATAATTCAATGATGAAGTTATTGATATTGAATTTTTTTCAAAACTTGATTTTACTGAAATTCCAAAAATTTACAGGCTATTTACTAAATATAATACCTTAAATCATTTTTAAAAATGAGATCATACTAATTCAGAGTATAATTTTTATTTATTTGGGAAGATATGAAGTATTTGATGATGACGAGTTTTTATCAATGACAGATCACAAAAAAACATAATATCCAGAAACAAACAAGCAATATTATACTCATGTGCATACATTTATAATCAATTCAAGCAAACATTAAATATACTGCATGCAACAGAATTCATTCTTAGATCCATATATTATATTTTAAATAAAAAAAAATTACTCACTATATTTGCAAAACAGAGGTAAGCCCTTTAGATATGGAACTGCTATTATTTCAATCTGGAAGCTGCTTTAAATCCTTAGTCCTTGAGCAGAATTGACTTAAGATGATCTTGTTTTAGCTTTAGGCTTGAAATTGTTCTGAATTTCATCTTCCCTTGGTTTGTTTCATTATAGGTTTGTTTGTTTTCCTCCTTTTTTTTAATTTATTTATTTTCCAGGTTTTCTTTTAACGTGGAAAGAAGAAAGTGGAAACCTGGTTCCTTTCCAGCCTAAGTTACTTAAAAATTTAAATAAAAGAAAATACAAATTTGGCCACTTGTCCTCTTAGGTGTTAATTAGCTTACACATTGTCTTCAATCCATTTTAAATTGCTTACAAGCGTTACTCTTGTCCTTTATTAATTCATTTATATATATATATATATATATATATATATGAAGTATTTACATGTATATAAAATGTATTCACCTTATGTAAATAAGCTTTTAGATTTGAATAAATATACAAAAGTGAATTCAAGTAAACATTTATTTATAAATAACTTATATTTTGATCAATTTAAATGCATCATATGTTTATATGTTTGGGAAATTATTTTAACTCTAAATATTTTCAAATATATGTATGTATTAAGCAACACAAGTTAAATTTGAAATCAATAAAATTTTATTTAAAATCTATGTATAGATATATACATATATATACTTTTAAGCAAACACATCTTAAATTTGTTTTAAAAATAAAAACTTCTCTACTTAAAATTTGCTTATCTATATATGTATTCAATCTTTATTATTTTCAAATATTTATAATTCAACTTTTGTTAAAATTTTAAATTCATTTATATATCTAGATATCTATATATATCAGAATTTCATTTGTTCAATTAACAAATAAGTATTTTAAATTTTTTATCCTGTTAATTTCCAATTAACAGATGCTCAGAAATTCGGGTTATCACATTCCTTCTCCCTTTGAATCTTTTCGTCCTTGAAAAGAAACGAAGCCAGATTTTATTAAAATACTTAAAATCAGATAAATTTTCCTTTGATCATTTTTAAAACACCTTTAAAATCTATATATAGTATTATCAAAGTAGTTTTATAAAAATATCATTCTATAACTCGATGTTTTAGCAAGTCCATCCTCGTTCTTACAGAAATTCGGTCATACGTTGATCAGGCGTAGGGCCGAAAATCTATAAGTACTTAGCAGAGCCATTTTCAACACCCAGTGAAAATACTTGGAAAATAATTTTATTGAAAATATAGAAAACAATTTTGGAAAATAGAGGATATATGTTTAGTGAGAATGCTCTGAAAATCATCACCCCCATCCATGGTCGCAGTTACATTCTAGGGTTACGTTGCCATCGCAGAAAAAGTCCATGTAACTGCAGGCTCTCCATGGCCTCTTGATTACGCCATGGATCTCCCACAACAGATCGCAGTTACATTCCAGGGTTACGTTGCCATCCCAGCAAAAGTCCATGTAACTGCAGGCTCTGCGTGGCCTTTGATTTTCACTGTCGAAATGAAACTTCTCCACTCCTACATAGATCGCAGTCTACTGATATAAAATCAAACGCAGACTGTTGGCTCTCAACGACACAAACGACTTTCGCTATGTTATACTCTACTCATAATCCCCAGGAACTAGTTTTGTATGGACTCCTCACAGGATCAACTTTAGAACCCCCCCTTGGGGTTCAAGGCAGCACCACCCGATGGTACTCCCGAGAAGTTCATTTCAAGGGAGCGCCTTTTTCCCCGGAGCCATCATCAAAACATTTTATACTATACACATATAGTATCTTCAAATCATACACCTAGCATGATCTCATACAAAGCTCTAAAATCGATAATTCTCAAACTAGGCTTTCTAAATTCTCATATTCATTTTACCCAAAAATCAAAAGCCTTTCCAAATCCAAAGGTTCCCAACTTTTTTTTATATCCTCATAAGATCCTTTATATATATATATACACAGACATATATAATTTTTAAAACTTCGGATCATTTCAAACTTGTATAAAACTCCTTTTATACTTCAAAGCACCTTCAAAATCCTTTTATTTTGATGGTAGATTCAACAAGGGGAGATTTATATTATATAACAAAGATATATAGCTTTGTTTATTCAAAATTAAATAATCAAATTTGATTACTCTTTACATCAAAATTTCAACTATAGAAATATCCAATTTCCACTTTACTTCATCATATATTTCACAAAACATATCTTTCATTTCAAAAACCATTTCATATTTCTTATCCACAAATTCCCAGTATCTATTTTATTCAAATCCGTACGATGTACACATATCATCCGTACGCTATACCAATCTGATCGCTCACTCTATCACACAATTCCATTTTCGAACTAGTATCGTCCACCCGACTTTCTAGTGCAGACTCGGATCTAGTTTCTTGATCAGAAACCTTCATTCTCCTTGCATAGCCTAACTATGATAGAGAATATCCAGAACCAATCAACAATCCATATCCAGGTTCGCCGTCGAAAATCGAGTGAAAAATCCCAACTCGGATCGACATACTATCTCGAAATTCTGTGCTCGCATCTGGATCAAATCATTATGCGAATAGAATAACATACGTACATTCTACGTATTTATCTTTATCGGTTATTAGCCAAATCAATTCCATTTCTATTCACATTCACTTTGATTTTCATTCACTTACTCACAATTGCTTCAACCCATTTGGAGTATCACCTCTATTCTTAACTCGATTGGGTATTTAACCAATAACAGTTTGAACTTTGTCTCGCTTGATTTTAGAAAATAGCTTGAAATTTTTTAAAAATAGATAAGTAGTTGGAAAATAATTACTAGTTTGTAAAATAGATATAAAATAGTTAACTAATTATAAAATAGTTGAAACAATAGCTGAATAATTGCAGAAAATTTAGATATTTGCAAAATAATTATAAAATACTAATTAATTTGTAACATAGTTGAAAAATAGTAATTAGTTTAGAAAACAGTTGAAAAATTGTTAGATAGCTCCAAAAATAATTGTAAAACAAGTATAAAATAATTTGGCTTTAAGAAAGAAAGGTTGTATATATTAAATAGCTTACAAAAATAAGTTTATATTAAAACAATTTATTGAAAATAGTCCAGAGTCAAAACTGTTCAATTCCCAATCTCCATTCTCATCAATTCAATTTAAATTTCCACTTCCATTTAAATTGACCCAATCCCAATTTAAATAAATCCAATTTCCATTGGACTTGATTTATTCTCAATTCAAGTTGAATTAATTCTCAATTTCTTTCCAAATTCAAATCAAATTCCATTCGATCCTAAACCTATTAAATTTTAATTACAATTCCAAATTATTCAAATCAATTCGTACTAATTTCAAATTGAACCCACTTCAATTTCAAATCGTTTCAAATTAATCCAGTTCAAATTTTCCATTTAATTCTGAATCCAAATTCTATTTCAAAGTTCAAATAATAATAATTCAAATCCTTTTTAAACAACTAAATCTTTGAAATTCAATTTATCACCAAACTTAAATTTTTATAACCAACCTTTGAAGTTTTACCTTAAACATTTCAGCCTTAAGTCCAATATGATTCCATACATTAATTCACTACATATTAGTAGTTCTTACATTATATACATTAATCCAGAATAAGAGTTTTACAAAAGTCATAAATCTAGATGTCTTCCAATTACCTAGAGGTTTGGAAAGAACAGAGCCCTAGTACTCCTACAAGTATTCTTCCTACGGACTTCCTTCCAAAGGGCAAAGCCCGAACATACACTTCTCAACTGGGTGTTCCCACTTATTACACTTACCACAAAATGTTTCTACCCTGTCCTCAATCTGGATAACCTTCACGCCTCCAACAGTGCGTTCTACAACCTTACTTCTCTTCTGCCTCTCGGAATAATTCCTAGCAATGTGTCCTGTCTCCTTACAATGATAGCAGATAGTCGACTCATTGACCGGTTCCACAGGTTTACGCTTCGCCTTTCTCACTTCAGGGCAACGATTTAGAAAATGTCCTTTCTTATGACACTTAAAGCACAGGACTTCAGAGCGAAACCGATGGGATGTACCCTTCAATTTCTCCCTCATTTTACTGCACTTGGCTGCGTAATGTCCCTTACTGAAACATTTGTAGCAGATGACATTATCATAAGGTCCTGGTTCAGCCTTTTCCTTAACCTGTTCCTCAAACTCTCGAATTCCTTCTTCTCGATCCCTACATGTAGCTGCTCTTTACTCTCTACGCCTAACCTTCCCTTCTTCACCCTTAGTCATCTCTCTCAAGGACGAAATTCTAGAGGAGCTTCCTAACCTATAAATTAGACTTAATTAGATTACTAAGTTATACCTTATGTTTTAACATCTTTGGTTTCTAATTCAAGTCCAATCTTCAAACATCTCATTGTTTTCAACAAATCTCTTTTATTCAAATAATACTTATTTATTCGTTTAGCACTTTGAAACAACCTTTCAAATTTATGGACCTAGATTTAAAATTCCACAATTTAGGTATTTTCAATTTCAATTTATAAGTCATACTTTACATAAATGTTTATTTCTTTAGAATATTTCATTTTGCTTACTCATTAATACACATCTTATTATTAAACACACAACTATCATTTAGGATAATAACCAAGATTATCATATCTAAAGCCATTCATTATCATCTTATTCTGAAATACTTCTGCAATTCATTTCAATTTTAGTTTGAATCCATTTCAAACTTATCTTTGTTTAATTTTAGTTTGGTTGCATTTCTAATACCACTTAATTTAATCCCAATTCCAGATTTCAATTTGGTTGTATTATATTACTTCTTAATTTAATTTCAAAAATTTAACAACCAATTACCGTTATATTTATTAGAAAGAAATATTGCTTTATATATCAAAATATATTCTTATATAAAATCATTTAAAATCTTTACATAAGAAAGTAACAAGCACGCTCTCTCATATACGTACTCAACTCATTCTAGGGTACCATCGACCCTATCCTTAATGAGTAAACCCACCAGAGCCAAGGTTCTCACTTAAACCTCGCTCTGATACCAAATGTAACGACCCGGAAATTTCAATCCCGAAACTTCCAGATAGTTAAGAAAAGAAGAAAAGAGAAAGAAGAAGAAAACAGAAAAAAGTCACAGAAACCTCACATTCGCAGCAGATCATAATATCACATAAATAATAGTTATACAAAGGAAAACTGTACTTGTCAAATTACACTTTAATATATCAGAGTTACAACATATTTACAAGCACAGGACAGATAAATCAATCTATTTCAGATACTATATTATATCACAGCAGCAACTCTCCATACATTCCTGCTCTCCAGTTCGCCTCTTGAGCTCTAGAATATCCTTATCTGAAAATCTATAATACTCGGTCTGACCCGAGCATTACATCAAAGTAACACCCGGGTCAGGCTGGAAACCAGCGTGAGTAAACCCATCTAACATGGAATACCAAAGCATAAAACTTATATAAACCCGGGGGTAACTCGTATCAATTTACAAATTCACGATTTGTTATAGATATCACTAATATCACACATCAACATATAAGTACCAAAAACTGGATTAAATGGCCCAATTTACTTAAATCATTTCATTCCACTATATTGATTTCACATATCATTTTATAAAGAATCGAAGTGGTTTCGGGTATTTACTAATACCCGACTCCGATCTCTTCGAATCCAGTGTCATCTAAACCCATGTTATTCAATTAAAAACAATTCAACTTTAATTACCGGATAACACCTTTATACAGAAATTCATAATTGATAGATGATCTCATAATCACTGTCATCCACATATCGTATCACAAAGCAATTCAAACCAGAGATATCAACCAATCCAAAGCTCTTATCATCATTCAACCATTCATAAGCAAGATGGATCTCTTTCATTAATTACATTAATTAATGATTTTTTTAATTACTTCCATTATTTAATATTTTTTTTTAAATTTTCATTTAATAATTAACCCTTAATCACTATCATTAATCAACCTTGATTAACCAAAATCAGAAATTAATTTTCCTTAATTACTACATCAATTAAATCAACTTCTTGATTAATTTTATTAATTAATTTTTTTTATTACACTGAGAAATTATCACTTAATTTCTTCCTCCAAGAAAATATCCTTTAATTATTTCCCATCAAGTAATTTCCTTAAATTAATTACATCTGGTAGTTATCCACTAATTACTTCACTATGTAATTATACCTCATTAATTACTTTAAGTAATTGTACTTAACTCAACATCAATTGATTACTTTTAATTAATTATACTGAATTAATTAACTAAAATTAACCACATCAACTAAGTTATACTGAGTAATTAATTCCTTAATTACTTCATTAAGTAATTATTCATAGTAATTCCTTTATATTAAGTAATAACCTCTTAATTACTTATCACTTAATTATTTCTCAATTGACTAACCTTGATTAATCAATCCTTAGTTGTCACTTTTAAATACAGTAAGTAATTAACCTTTAGTTAATTACACAAATTAATTTAACTATCACCCATATTTAATTTCCTAATTAATTCTTTAACTTTTTACCTTAAATAATTTCCAAATAAGTAATCAATCCCTAATTACTTAATAAATTTATCCTGAATTATGAATTAATTAATCTCTAATTAATCTCTAATTAATTATCTCATAATTAATTAATTAATTAGCTATTCTTAAATCATTAATAAATTAGTTACTTTTAATATTGCTTATCCATTTATTTAATCTATAATTAAATCCTTAATTTATCACAAGATACCCCTTTTAAAACTTTATTACCTCTAAATAAATCTCAAAATCTCTTGTCATTAGCATATGATACAAAAACGTATTAATTCTTTAATAAACAACTTAATTACATATCAGGTTAAACAAACTTAAGAATCAACTAAATTAATTTTAATAACAAAATTGTTCAACTTCTTAACTCAAAAATAAAAACACCGATTCCTCAAGAAAGTAAATTTATTTAAGAATAGTTTTAGACACTGACTTAGTTCTGAGTCAAATCCCATTTCTTCATTGAACCCAGACTATTATTTATATCTGATATTATACTTGAGAACTACCGAAGGCAAACTTGCAAATAACTCGAGTTGAACCCCGAGCTCAACCCAGAAAACCACGATCGACAACTTGAGTCAATCCCGAAACTTCCCGCGTCAATCTTCTTCTTCTTCCCCTGTTTTCTTTCAATAGTTATGCTAATAAACACATGCAAGCTTCCTGATAAAAAACCCGAGTACAACCATCTCTTCCCCGATCATAAACTCGAGTAACTTCGCTCAAGTCATCAAATCGTGCACGCGACCAAACTGTGCACGTGCACCCACCACCGGCGATACTCAGGCACCTGAGACGACCCTCAACAAGTCCACAAACGTTCCTAATTTCGATCTCAACAGCCATCTATTCAAACGATCACGAGATCAAAAATTTACAAAATCAAGCCTCCAGGAAAAAAACTCTTCGACCATTGATCGTCTCGTTCAGCTGATGTAGTTCACCAGATCTTCACATCCTCCGGCCATACCTCGCTGGAACTTCATGCCACTATTCCCCTGAATCCTGTGTAGCTCGATCAACCAGAGATGACCCAGTCATCTCGTTTCCAACCATGGCAAATTAAGGGTATTAAACCCTACTCCAACCAAAATTGATTGCCACGGCCCTTAGCAAAATACAACCACAATTTTCCATCACTCTACCATGCTTCACCCTCCTTCGAACCAAAGCTCGCTGCTTCAGTCGATACCATTCGCCGTGGGTGGCCGAAATACCCAAAATTGCTCATCATCAAAGATCTCATCAAATTCCAAATGGAAAATTACCGATTTCATTTTAAAAATCATGATTCATTAACAGGAATCAGATTATATAATTCAATGATGAAGTTATTGATATTGATTTTTTTTCAAAACTTGATTTTACTAAAATTCCAAAATTTTACAGGCTATTTACTAAATATAATACCTTAAATCATTTTTAAAAATGAGATCATACTAACATTCACCTTTTCCTTTCAGAATTCAAAGTATAATTTTTATTTGTTTGGGAAGATAGGAAGTATTTGATGATGATGAGTTTTTATCAATAACAGATCACAAAAAAACATAATATCCAGTAACAAACAAGCAATATTATACTCATATGCATACATTTATAATCAAATTCAAGTAAACATTAGATATACTGCATGCAACAGATTTCATTCTTAGATCCATATACTATATTTTAAATAAAAAAAGTTTACTCACTATATTTGCAAAACAGAGGTAAGCCCTTTAGATCTGGAACTGCTATTATTTCAATCTGGAAGCTGCTTTAAATCCTTAATGCTTGAGCAGAATTGACTTAAGATGATCTTGTTTTAGCTTTCGGCTTGAAATTGTTCTGAATTTTGGTTTGTTTCATTATAGGTTTGTTTGTTTTCCTCCTTTATTTATTTATTTATTTATTTTCCAGGTTTTCTTTTAATGTGGAAAGAAGAAAGTGGAAACTTGGTTCCTTTCCAGCCTAAGTTACTTAAAAATTTAAATAAAAGAAAATACAAATTTGGCCACTTGTCCTCTTAGGTGTTAATTAGCTTAAACATTGTCTTCAATCCATTTTAAATTGCTTACAAGTGTTACTCTTGTCCCTTATTAATTCATTTAAATTTATATATATATATATATATATAATATTTACATGTATATAAAATGTATTCATCTTATGTAAATAAGCGTTTAGATTTTAATAAATATACAAAAGTGAATTCAAGTAAACATTTATTTATAAATAACTTATATTTTGATCAATTTAAATGCATCATATGTTTATATGTTTGGGAAATTATTTTTAACTCTAAATATTTTCAAATATATGAATGTTTTAAGCAACACAAGTTAAATTTGAAATCAATAAAAATTTATTTAAAATCTATGTTTACATATATATACTTTTAAGCAAACACATCTTAAATTTGTTTTAAAAATAAAAACGTCTCTACTTAAAATTTGCTTATCTATATATATATATATATATATATATATATATATTCAATCTTTATTATTTTCAAATATTTATAATTCAACTTTGGTTAAAATTTTAAATTCATTTATATATCCAGATATCTATATATATCAGAATTTCATTTGTTCAATTAACAAATGTATTTTAACAATTTTAATCCTGTTAATTTCCAATTAACAGATGCCCGGAAATTCGGGTTATCACAAATAATTAAAGTTATTAGTTAATTAAGAATTAATTAAGTGAGTAATTAAGAAGAAATTAATAAATTTAATTAGTGGTTAATTAAGAAGAATAAAATGGTTTATTCTCAAGTAATTAATCAAGTTTAAATTAATCAAACCATTTTGATATGAATTGATAATTCTGCTTGATTTACTCTGATATCTATTGGATGATATTCCGTGATACTTTGTGATATTCTGGATATATCTGTGATGACTGTGTATGATTTATCTGTGATAAATATTATGTGAAATCAAAGTATTGAATTTAATTTGTTTAAACTATTTAAACAACTTGGCCTCTAAAATGGCGTTTGGATTTCGATAAGACCGGGATCGGGTGTCAATATGATATTCCGAAAACCACATCGATCCAAATTAAACGTTAGGTCGTGGCATCTCAAGTGAAGGTCGAGATGGTGTTTTCAGAATGTAAGGGTTATCGTCGTTAAATTCGAGGCTGTTTCCAAAATGAGTGTAACGAGATAATGCCATCAGTTTCATTCGAACCCGGAACGAACTTGTATGGATTGAATGCTTTCAGCACATCATCAGGCGGACGATGAGCATTCTAAGAGATATGTTCTGTAAAGGTAATCATAGCCTCAAGCCTCATCAACCGGGAATGGCTAAAATAGGGGATGTGCAGAAAGGTTAGGTGGGTCATGCCCAAGTAGGACGAGATATATCCCTATCTACATGTCCCTTTTTATTCGGCTGTGCGGGCAGTTATATCTGCAGCCAACTGCGGGGTTATCTTGTTCGGGACTGTTCAGTAAGGAAGGTTCCGGCCTTATGTTGCAGGGGAGTTAGGGTGGCTCCTCGCTACGATGATCTAGGCCCCGTACTGTGACGGGCGGTACCCCAGTAGCCCTGCCATTGATGGAAATCCATTTTCCCTACCAGACCCTACGGTTTTGATTTGTATTACCCACTTTTGTGGCTAGTAGCTGAAATTTAATGAATGCAACAATTTCGGCTATTTTCTATTTACTTGAAAACCCTAGACACTATTATAATATCACTGGATTTCCTATAAAATGTTTTGGTTAGCGTAAGGTAAAAACTTACCCGTGTTTATGTGTGGGAAGTCTTACGTGATACCTTATTTTCAAATGGTTTTCAAAGTTAAACAATTTTAAACTGTTTACTCACACAAGACCCATGTCTGACCTGGAGTTTATATTTTGTTTTTCATAAACTCTTGGGTACTCAAATTTTTATGAGTAGCCAAGTGATATGTTTTGGGATTGTTGAGTTCTGGAAGAGCTTGGAGCAGGAGTCCCAGACGTATCTATATATCTATCTAGTTCCGCTGTGTAGTTAATGTATGTTTTATTTTGGATGAATGTATTGACAGATATGTATATGGCTATCCTGTTGTATGATATTGTATAACTCTGATATGTAATAACTATGTAATAGTTATGTTGATGTATTATATTTTGTTCCATTCCGCTGTGAGATTCTGATGTTGGTATTCATTCTTTCTATCTTTTCTATTTCTATCCTTTTCTTTTCTTATTGATGATACGTCTTTCTGGGGTTAGAAAGGCGGGTCGTCACATTTATTTTTAAAAATAATGTCCAAGTATATCTTGAAAAATCATCAACAATTACAAATTTTTGTTATGATTTATTGAACGTACTTGAGATGGTCTGAATAAATCTAGATGAAATATTTCGAGAGATTGCTTTGTGGAGATTTTCTTTTTTTAGATTTAAAAGAACTTTTCTTTAATTTACCAAATTGACAACTGTCATACATGTTTTCAACCTTATAGTTGATTTTTGGTAATCCTCCAACTAATTCATTTTTAGCTAGTTTGTTGATATACTAAATTTATATGACAAAAATATTTATACCATAACCATGGATCATCATGATTTGCGGCTAAGCATAAATTCGTGTTGTTTTTGACAATCATGTTTAAAACATATATGTTTCGATTTCCAAATCCTTTAAAAATTATATTTTTATTTTGGTCAAAGATATTGCATAGGTTTTTCTCGAAATCAATTTTAAATCCGTTATCCTAAAATTGACTTATACTTAATAAGTTATGTTTCAAATTTTCTACCTATAAAATATTAGTAATAATAGGAGAATTAGGAATATGGATATTGGTGATATCTCCAATGCCGGTGACAAATCCATTTGAATTATCTCTGAATGTCATAGTGCCACCATCGATATATGTTATATTGGATAACGTATGAGCATTTCTAGTCATGTGCTTGGAGCCACCACTATCAAGTATTAATTCCTCTTTATTTTTATTTTTATTTTGGGTACCTACAAAATAAGAAAATTTTAATTGGTACCTACATTCTTCATTTAGGGTCCTACGTGTTAGTAGAAGAAAGTATCCATATCCACGAGGATTTGGTTCCTTTAGAAATGCAGTTATATACAATTTTCGTTAAATATTCATCAATATACTTTTATCTAATTAGTTTATTATTTGTTTTAGGACTCCATATTTTGGCCATAGTTATATATGAATTCTTAATCCTAGCTTCTAACTTTGGCTTTTTGAATTTTGTGTACAATGTGCTATAGTTCTTTGACTTTTGTTTTCTTTTAAAAGCCAATCTATTTCGGTTTCCAGATGGTTTAGATATTTCAATAAAATTTTCTAAACTTTTTTTTTTCTTTATTGAACTTTGTCACATTATTTGTTATTTTATCTAACTTACTTTTAACATCACAAATTTCAATATCGCTAGAGTCTAAATTTGCTTGTAATTCTAGTTTTTTTTTTCAAGATCAACTTTTTCTAACTTATGTTTTATAAATCAAGTAATCAGTGTCATTTTGAGATAATAATGTTGCATAATTTTTTTGAGTAATTTCTAATTCTTCTTCTAAGATTAAGTTTTTATATTTTAATAATCCAATTTCTAATTCTGCTCTAGTTAACTTTCCTATATATTCCTTATTTAATTTTTTTGATTCTCTGTGTTTATCATCTAATTCAATGCTAATTTCCATTATTTCATCATAAGTAAGTTCAGGATGTACTTCATTAATGTTAGCCATTTAACACATATTCGCTTATTCCGAGTCACTTTCACTATCGCTGTCAGATGAAGAAGATGAATCCAAGCCGTCCCATGTTACTTGAAAAGCTCCTTTCTTTTTCTTGAATTTTGAAAAATTGATTTTCTTTTTATCATTGTTGAACCATGGACAATTCTTCTTCATGTGACCAAATTTATCATACTAATAACATTTAATTGATATTTGATTTGAGGAGTTTGGTTTCCCACCATTTTAAAATCTTGTCATCTTCTTGAATTCTTGAGTTTGTTGTATTTTTTAGCAATAAAAACAATCTCATCTTCATCTAAGTCCTAATATTCGTTACTTGCTTGGAATGCTATGTTTTTCTTTTCATGATTTTGATCATTTCTAGCCTGCAAGTTAGCTTCATATGACATCAGATTTCCTATTAGCTCTTCGACTTTGAGATGAGAAAGATCATTAGCTTCTTTGATGGCAAAAACTTTCCTTTTCCATTTGTTTGTCAAAGAGTTTAAATTCATGTGACTAAATCAAAATCTATGAATATGACTCCAAGTGCCATGAGATCGTGTTGAATGGTTTGAAATCTAGCGTACAAATCAATAATTGATTAATTTTCTTTCATTTTGAAAGATGAAAATTGGTTTTGTAAAATCAAGATCTTAGTTTGCTTGACTTTAGTTATGCTTTCATGGGTAATTTGTAAAGTGTGCCACATATCATATGTAGTGGTGCAAAATATGACATGTGAAAACTCATTTTTGTCAAGTAAGAAAAACAATACATTCTTGTGCACCAGTCCAAGTGCTAATGTCGGTGTTAGGTACTTTATATTTTTTTTAATTTGCTGGCCATTATTTATAACCTCTTTGCTTCCATAAAAATTTTCATACGAGTTGACTAGTAAGCATAGTTAGAACCAGTAAATAGTGGAGGACGAGCAGTTGATTGACCTTCTTGAAAAGTGCTTGCCATATTAATGATTTTTCAACTATGTGTTACTATAGATTTAAATGACCGTGCTCTGATACCAAATGAAATTGTATAGGACCTTATATAATGCAACTTATATACTATATGAGGTATGTACTATTAATTATACTAAGTAGAGTAAATTAATAGAGTATAAATAAGGTTGATAATAAAAGCAAGCACACTAGTTATTTTATGCTGGTTCAGACCTTCCTTCTTATGTCCAGTCCCGAAGTACCCCTTCGATATTTCCATTGACCAAATAACCCTGACTTCGCCTGGAGGAATAGGCCAATACAAAGTAATTCTCTGACAATCGTGTGTTCCAAATAGCATGGATTTTGACTGATAGTACAAATCTTTCTATGAACTCCTTCGAGAATGTGAATGTGAATACTTTGAGTTGTAGGAAGTAATCTACTCAAAATGGTATTTTGATTATTATAGATTGAGACTATGTGAGCAAGAGATGCACAAATTTGTAAATAGAAAGTGAATAACAAATCAAGAGAATGTCTATATTTCAATTCTTAATCTTTGAAGTATTTATAGATTTAAAGAGATGCAGATGTGGAGTTGTTACTGTAAAACAAACTCTATTTACTTTAATGGATGCAACTGTTGAAGAAGAGATGCTATTATTTAAAATGAAATGATACAACCTTTCAGATTAGAGGAGTTTCCATATGGCATACGTCTATGGATTTTCCACAGACGTCTGTAGCTTCAGGGAAGAATTTCCTGAAACTATTCACCGACGTTTGTGGCTTTTCCGCAAACGTTTGTGGATGGCAATTTCAGATTATTAAAGGTTTTAATTGCAATATTGAACTTTTTTAGTGCTAATTTTGTATACAAATTCATGTGTGCATACATACTCAAGGAGACTTTAAATGTTTATCTAAAACTCCTAATACAATGGTATAACCTTCCTAATCATAGAATGGTCCATAAGTCTTTGTTTATTTTTGAGTTCCAATATCTTTTAGCATGATGATCTCTTATAGTATATACCTGTAATCTTGATAAGATATATAATATACGTGATTGTACAGTTGTTTTCATTGAAATCATATAATGAAGGTTCTAATATATTTGCCTCATAAATATTTGCTTTTTGCTTCATGATCATATTGCTTAACTATTGTTATTTTGTATACATTATTAGGTTTTTCATTCAAAAATATTCGATTGGCTTTTGCGTCCATAAGTAATTGACTAGGTTTGGCATTAGGTTAGCTTTTGCATCCATACATACCTGATTATGTTTGGCATTAGGCTGACATTTGCATTCATTAGCATGCTTGGTTAAACAATATATCTCAATTATAGATTGTTTTCTATATGTAACCGATTAGTTTTGGAATTCGGCTTAATTTTGCCACACACGTACCCGATTAGGTTTGACATTCGGTTAGCTTTTACATCTGTATGTACCCGATTAGGTTTGACATTCAGCTAGCTTTTGCATCCATATGTACCTGATTAGGTTTTGCATCTGGCTAACTTTTGCATTCATACATACTTAATTAGGTTTTACATTTAGTTAGATTTTACATCCATATGTACCGATTAGGTTTGACATTCGGTTGGCTTTTGCATCCATACATACCCGATTAGGTTTGACATTCGATTAGCTTTTGTACTCCATGATATGCTCGGTTTAACAATGTATCGTGGTTATATATTGGTTTTCATATGTACTCAATTAGATTTGGTATTCAATTGGCTATTACATCCATATGTACTCGATTAGGTTTGACATTTGATTGGCTTTTAAATCCATACGTACCCGATTACGTTGGATATTCAGCTAGCTTTTGCATCCATACATACCCGATTAGGTTTGACATTCAGTTGGCTTTTGCATTCCGTGGTATGCTTGCTTAAATAACTTATCTTCGGTATATATTGGTTTTCATATGTACGGGACTAGGTTTGACATCAGTTGGGTATTGCATTCATACGTATCCAATTAGGTTTGGCATTCGATTTTTTTACATTCATACATACCCGACTTGGTTTGGCATTTGGTTAGCTTTTGCATTCATATATACTTGATTAGTTTTGACATTCGGCTAGCTTTTGCATCCTTACCTACTCGATTAGGTTTAACATTTGACTAGCCTTTACATTCATATGTACCCGATTAGATTTGGCATGCGGTTGGCTCTTGCATTACATGGTATGCTCGGTTAAACAATGTATATTTGGTATAAATTGGTTTCATATATACCTGATTAGATTTGGCATTTGGTTGGATTTTGCATCCATACATACCCGATTAGGTTGGCTTTTACATCCATATGTACCCGATTATGTTTGAAATTCGGTTAACTTTTGCATCCATATGTGCTCGATTAGGTTTGACATTTGGTTAATTTTTGCATTTAATGGTATGCTTGGTTAAACAAAATATCTAGATTATAGATTGGCTTCTATATGTAACGACCCATATTTTATGTATCGGAGGATTATAAGATATTATTTTTATTTGGGTCATATAACTCTATAACTTTAGACACTATCGAACATTGACATCTTTCACCCATAGTAATTTTATCTAACGATTTTGACACTGATTTATTTTAACATCCTAGAATTTTGATCATTTAATTTCAAATGTTTAATTAATTTTAAATATTAATTGGATTTTTCAGTTTAATAACTTATAATTAAAATATTTTAACCATTTAAATAATTGAAATGCGAATTAAATATTAATCAAACGGACTTAATAATTTTATTTAACTCCTTTTAATTAGTAAATAATATTGGTGAATTCAATTTGAAAATTTATTTATCAAATTAAATAGGTCGGATAAATATCAATTATTTGATTGAAGTTATAAAACGATATTTAATTTGTGAAATTAACATCCTAGGGCACTATCTTGAATTTTGATGAAACTTGTGTCATTGGATTCGTAATAATAAATTTTTGAACGCCATCGAGTTACAAAATGACTGGGCATACCGTTTGATCGTGTGAACTCGAAATTCATAGCGACTAATTTTAAATATATTTCGATTTAAAAAGCTAACTTCCTTATACTTTGGAATTAGGTCTTGAAACTAGTTCTATTGAGTTCGAAATAAGGGTATTTAATATAGAACGCCAGTGTGAATGTCTTAACTGGAGTTCGAAATTTTTGGAGTATGTAAAGCTGGATATCTTAATATAAAATAATATACATATACCGTACTTTATTCACCTTACGCCTCACCATACTCCCTCACATCAGCCTCACTCCCTTGCATGCTACCCATGCCCTTCTTCCTATTATAACCAAGCCTGTAAACTTGGAAAGTAAGGATTTCAAACTTTAAAAATTAAAATTGAACTCGTTTCTCACTAAAAATTCTAATTTTGGATTTGTTTAGCTCGTATGCTCGAGAACTACCTTTCCATGTGCTCGATTTTTGGTGCATCGTCATTTTGGGGAGGAGGCCGCTAGTGGCAGCGGCTAGGGCTTGTTGTAGCTCAAGATCTAGGCGATGATAGGTCGCAACATTGGTATCATTTTATTTCTTGTGTCGAGTATCACATCCTCGCAAATTTTCGTCTACTCCAGAGCCCTTTGGTGACGTGCGACATTTTAGGGAAGCCATGGAGACCCATTAGAGGAATTTTTAGGGATATTGGAAGTGGATCTGAGGACTCGAGGTGAAAGCTCGCGTGAAGGCAGACGCATTGGCCAAAAACAACAGTTAATTCCGTTGAGAAATGAAGGAATTATGGTCATTGGAAGGTTTGGTGCTTTTGGGTTTGCTGTGCATCATATATGTCCTATGCACGGGAGTAATTGGGAAAAGAGGGAGAAGGATTAGTGAAGGTTAATTCAGAATTGATTATGTAATTACTACAATAATTATATTTTTTAATTCGTTAAACTTATAAAATGTGTATCTCACTCATATTAGGTTGGATGTGAACACAATATTTTGCGTTGGACTCATATCGACGACGGCTACGCAATGAAGTTGGTTTGGTTGGATTGGAGCTAGTGGAATTTCTGGCTAAATCGAACACCCGTTCGGTTTTAGTCCAAACCGAAACGCTTCAGCGAAAACTGGAATCAATGTGAGTTTAACTCACATTTAATTTGCTATATCATATCTATGATGCTATAAATTATTATTGATTGCTTGGATGTTAGTGAAATTGTTTGATTGTTTGTTTGGTTGAATTTCCATTTGGAAAATGGATGGAATATTAACTTGATTGTTATGAACCCATATGATTATATATAATGTCCTTAACCATTGTTTTGCAGAGAGAATTTTTAGGGAGACCCTGAGGATTTCTTGCAAATAATTATTTATTTACATCCGTATGCTATTATGTTGATATTTAAATGAAATAAATCATGATATTCCATTTAAATTGTTTAAGTGTCATTATAGCGATTTTCACTATTCCGTGATTTATTGATTTTCATCCCCAAAACCCTATCGTGTTTGTTTTGAACTTGAGCTTGTGTTTGACTAAACAGAATTTTAAAATTCATTAATTATATTAATTGATGATATTTTAAACTAATTAATCATTTTAGTTAATGGCCATTTGAATTAATTAATCATTTTAACTATTGATTTTGAAATTAATTAACCAATTTAATTGATGATGTTTAAAATTGATTTATCTTTAGATTTAGTTAACCATATTTGCTAATGATGTTTTATACCTAATTAATCATTTTAACTAATGATTATTTGAATTTAATTATTTATTTTAATTAAATAAAATGGAGTTCAACTAATCACTTAAATTAATGATATTTGATTTTAATTGATCATCCTAATTTATAATATTTGAATATAATTAATCATTTTAATTAATGACGTTTGAAATTTATTAATCTATTTGATTAATGAGATTTGAATTTAATTAAGTCATTTTAATTAATGAGTTTGAACTTTAATTAATCATTTTAATTAATGATTGTTTAAATTTAATTAACTGTTTTAACAAATAGTGCTTTGAAATTTAGTTAATCATCTTAACTAATGATGTTTGAATTTAACTAATCATTTTAATTAATGATATTTGAAATATGATAAATCATTTAACTTATGATTATTTGAATTTAATTAATTATTTTGATTAATAGTGTTTAAATTTTATTAATCACGTTATTTAACGATATTTACAATTAGTTATTCATTTTAATTATTGATTATTAGATTTAATAAATCTTTTTAATTAATGATATTTATAGTAAATTAATTAATTTAATAAAAGTGACTAAAGTAATTTACTAATTTAATGGAAGTGTTTTAAAGTTAATTTACCGATGATAGAAAAGTGTTTGGAAATAATTAACTATTTTATTAAAGATAACGGATTTGTTTATTTAAAAGAGATTAAAAATGGGATTAATTATCTTTCAGAATAACTAATATTGTTTCAAATTTATATAGGTATTTAAATTGTTTTGTTATCTTTTGGGATGATATTATTGTTTTAAATTTACAAATGATGGTTTTAAATGAGAAAATCCTTTAAAAAGAATTATTCATAAACAAAACTAAGTGTAAGTTATTTTGGATTTACAGTAAATAATGTTTTAATGACATTTGTTATTGACCCTTGTTTTAATACACTTAGTTTTATTCTTTTAAAAGAACATTTTAAAAGGTATTTCTAAAAGTGTTTTTACCAATACTGTGATACGGAAACCGAGCACACGTTCAGTTTTAAAAAGTAAAGTTCGATTCGGTCATGGAAAAGTAATTCCGTAAACGATATCACTTATATAGAAAGGATACAGTCATACTTTTAACGCTAAATGTTGAGGCCTGGACTCATTTCTATCCCAAAGGATAAAAATGTCGTCAAGGCGATGCCTAGAGGCAACACTATTTCAACTTACCTGGATTCGTTTTCAATCGAGAGATAGCACTTGTTATGAATCGACGAGTAGCATCAGATATATGATATTTAATTTCCATATACGATCATTTTAATTCTTGAAATTTGATTATTAATTATCGAATTCAGCTTTCTTCATGGTGTACCATCATCATAAAAACGATTTGCTTCTCTTTTGAGCTCTGATATTCTTTGTTGGAAAATGACTAAATCCAAAGAGCGAGAGGAGGCCAAGCCATATGGGGTTGCTCACATTAGGATACTTTCACATCTCATCTATATTGGATTTGGTTGTGCACTTAGATGTGAAATATTCGAATTCTTGGTAAGGTTTGACGGGGTCTGGCTTGGAGGGTTCCGAGAAGTTTCATAGAGTAAATGAGCTTCTCAGAAGTATATTACTAGAGATATACTTCAAGGGGTTGCACTTTCCTAGTCATTTGTTGGAAATTTTCCTTTCCTTATTTGATTTGAACCTCTATACCCTTTTAACTTTAATTGCAACGGGACGAGTCAACCGCTCTTCGCTATGTTTAATTATTGGTTTCATCCATTCTACCAAGTTTGGGCAGTTATCTTATTTTGTCCATTCTATAAAGGTTGGAGTGTTATTTTATCCATTATGTCCAGTTTGGATTTTGCTCGAATTATCTTCATTCGTTTAAGTTTGGTTTTTAATTTTATTTATGCCAATTGTTATTTGGATTTTCCTGTTGTTCATCTATACTCTTTCCTATATGGATGTTATTCTTTTAAGGTAAAAACTCATTCTACGTTAGCGTCGGTCTCACAGAACTTCTATATTTATATGTTCTCCATTATTTGAGTTTTCTCATGCTGGTATTTTCTAGATTGATCTAGGTGTTGTTTTATTATAATGCTCAGGTCAGACCAAGTATTTTCTTAGGTTGGCTTTGGTGTTATGAAGATCTTGAAGAGGAGAAAGAGGTTTGCCTATCGTAGTGTTTTGTTTTCCACTGTATTATATAGTACCCCTATCAGAAATTGTAAGTCAGGATTTTATAACTGGCCATCTGATAAGGTTTGTTTTTAAGTCTAATATATTCTGTATTTTTTGAGTGACAGTTTTTACTATACTTGTTATATTATATATTATCGATTCCGCTGTAAGATTCTAATTTTCTCTATTCTTTTCTTTTTATTTAACCTAACAATCTGCCCTTTTGTCGATTGGATGTTCGACATTTGAAAACAGTGGCAGTATTCGATGTCGATTTTCGATGGTCAAAATTGCAGATGATTACAGCTTGGTATCATAGCTAAAAGTTAAGCGAGAACCTTAGCTTTGGTAGGGTATGGCTCATTTCAGATAGGTAAGTGACATCGTAGAATGAGTTTGAGAGTATTATATATAAGAGGGAGTATTTTTTATTATTATTAAAACGTCTTGTGTTAATTGGTCTATTGAGTTGTTTATGAATTCTGGTCAAGACGTGGGATGCCATAGAGTCGATAGGGGTTTCTAAATACTTGAACAAGGCCAATGGACGTAATATTGAATTTTTAAAAATTTGGAAAATGAAATACTTTGCGTAGGATTATATATTTATATATAAAGGAATTACTTTTAAAAATTTATATAGTTACTAAATGTGTTTGTTTGAATGTGATAATATTTGTTTATTATCACTATTGTTTGATCAGTCATGCCTGATTAAATTGGGAGCATTGATTTCCATTTGTTGATCATTTATGTTTAAATTATTTATAAGCATTTATTGTTTAAATTTATAAATGAACCCCTTTGTGAATTAATTTTCACAATTTGACTATAAGGTATTTGGAGAAAATGTTAAGTTAAAATTCACCTTTTAATAGCGGTGAGTTAAGCATTAAACTTTAATAAAAGTCGATTAATATAATCTAAATGCTAGGAAAAGACATTTAGAGAATATATATTTAAGAAAATTCTATTAAATAAAGAAGAGTCATTATAATATGAAATGATTTTTATATAAAGGAAATTTTATATAAATTTAGTTTATAAAATGTGTTTAAAAAGGAATTTTAATTCTAAATCTCCTAGTTTTTGAAAATAATTTCAAAAGGATTTTGAAATAGTAGTACTTTTAGAAGTATTTAAAAGTAAAAATATTTTAGGAAGAGAAATTTTAAATGGGGTGCATTTTATTTTGGATAACGTGGAGGAAAGACTTTTCAATTTGTTTTGCGGTAATCTAAATAAACTTCTAAGTGACAAACGGAAGTTTGCTTAAGTGAACGTTATGGAGTGCTTAGTAAATTATTATCATTGTGCGATTTAAATGAGTTCAAATCCGAATGAATCCAAAGTGGGTTTTAATAAATAAATCTTTTGAAGTTATTATATATATAAATACACGTAGTATGATTTCAAAGATGATTTTTTGAAATGAAAAACCGGGTATTTAATTATTTTTAAGTTCCCTAAAAAAGGAATTGGTTTCAAAATAGAAAGTATTTCTGATAAGAGTTTGTTTGATAAATGAGATTTTACACTTAGATAAATATGGATAATTTAACATAGGTTTAAATTGGGTTAAATTGGACAGGAAGGTTTTGATAAACATTGTTTTAGTAAAACCATATAATTGTTTAAAACATCTAAGTAGTGCAAGCTATTTGTAGTTTTTGGGTCAACCCATAAAACAATATTTATTTTAACATTCTAAGTTAAAGAAGTTAATAGGTTGACTTGGTTTTAAGGAACCATAATTTGATTTGACCCCCATCTAGATCTTTAAATAAGTAAAATGAAATTTGTGTTTGTATGCGCTCTTAGGATATAAAGGAGTATTACACGAATAAATAAAATAAAGTAAGTTTTTGTTTTGATGTTTATAAAGAAATGACTTTATAAAAAAATTTAAACTTAGGTGAAAATTTATGGAATAATTCGTAAATAATTTTAGTATTAAATAAAATACTAAGTAGAAATATAAGTGATTTAAAAAAATTGATGTAATTAAGAAACTAATAAATTTAGTGTATCTTTCCATTTTTCCAAGTGAGTTTGGATAATCTTCTAAGCAATAAACAAAGGCTAATGAGCAAAACGGTACACTTAAATAAGTATCTATATTTTTGGACAATCAAGAAAGTTCTGAACCTAAGCTAAGATTTGTTTGTAAATCATTTGGCATTTTAAACAATGTTAAGTATTAGATTTTCCCTTATGGAATTTGATTGATGGACCGATAGTGTTGGTTTATTCCTAAACGGAATTTGATTTGACTGAATTTGATTGATTGATTATGTGATTTTATATACCATTTTTATAAAGTTTAAATTTATAGGAAATTTTTTTTGAATTCTTGTTATTAGCACCTAAATCCCAGTGATTTGGAACAAAAAATAAATTTTGGGAGAGAAATAATATTTATTCACTTTAGTTGATGTTTTTGGAAGAACCGGAATACCACTGGATGCTCCATGTTGTTTTGATTCTAGAGTTTCATCATACTATATTAGGAGGAAATCCCTCCTTTTCATTTTGATTTTTTATCTTTGATTTAATTCTCATCTGATAAATTTGAATAAAAATTTTGAATTCAAAAACCCGGGCATTTAGAACTAAATTTATGATTTGAAATTATTGGATGCATATCATTTATTACAAAATATTCTCTGTATTTTGTCGCCTATGATTGTGATATTGTTGTTAGTTGCATGTAGCTTTATTTTATAATAGAGTTGCATTTAGATTTATATCATGCTAGTTTTTGCATGTAGAGTTACATCAGATTACTTTTATCAGCTTGACTCTTTTTGGATTTTGTAAGTATAGGTTAGCAAGAGATTTTCGGTTGATTTCTTGTGCATTGAGATAATAAATTACTTGCCAAAGATATATAACAAACACAAAAAGGTATGTAATAAATTTAGAAATTTAAATTGGTTGATGATTTTATACCCAAATTATGGGAAGCCACTTGACTTTTGTCTTCTTTGGTTGGTTTAGAGCCTATAGAGGCAATTTGTAGATGTTTTGATCGAACCACATAGAGGAGACGCTGCAAATTTCTTCAAAATTTTAGGAGATAGAAAATTTGGATAACTAATTTCAACTAATTTATTTTTTAAATTTTTTAAGGGTTTTGAAGCATTTTTCCTACCTTCGGAATTTCAGAACGAAATTCTTTTAAGGAGGAGAGTGTAACAACCTGAAATTTTGATAATTTAATTTTAAATGTTTAATTATTTAAATAATTTTTCAATTTAATTACCTATAATTCAAATATTGTAATCATTTAAATATTTGAATTGTGAATTAATATTAATTAAATGAATTTAATAATTTTATTTAACTTCTTTTAATTAATAAATAATATTGGTGAACTCAATTTGAAAATTTATTTACAAAAATAAATAGCTCAGATAAATATCGATAATTTGATCAAAATTGAAAAACGATATTTAAATTTATGAAATTAACGCTCTAGGACACTATCTAGAATTTAACGAAACCGGTGTCATTAGATCGGAATGATAAATTGTTGAACGCCGTCGAGTTATATAATGATTGGATATTTTGTTTGGTCGATCGAACTCGAAACGCATAACGCTTAATTTTAAATATATATCGGTTTAAAAAGCCAACTTCCGTATACTTTTGAATTAGGTCTCAGAACTAGTTCCATTGAGTTTAGAATATGGGTGTTTAGTATAGAACGCAAGTGAGCATGACTTAATTAGAGTTCGAAATTTTCGGAGTATCTAAGACCGAATATTTTAATATATAAATAATATATACCTTACTTTATTCACCCTACCCCTCACATCAGCCTTACTTCATTTACGTGCTACCCATACCCTTCTCCCTTTTATAACCAAGCCTTTAAACTTGGAAAGAAAGGATTTCAAGCTTAAAAAATTAATATCAAATTAATTTCTCAACTAAAAATTCTAATTTTGGATTCGTTGAGCTCGTATGCTCGAGAACTACCTTTCCATGTGCTTTATTTTTGGTGTGTTTTCGTTTTAGTGAGGAGACCATTAATGGTAGCGGCGAGGCCATGTTGTAGCTCGAGATCCAGGCGACGATAGGTTGCAACATTGGTACCATTGTGTTTCTTGTGTCGAGTATCACGTCCCCACAAGTTTTTATCGACTCCATAGCCTTTTGGTGACGTGCAAAATTATGGGGCATCCATAGAGACCCATCAGGTCAAATTTAGGGTAGGTGGATCCATGGAGTTGAGGTTGATGCCCGCGTGAAGAAGGACGTGTTGGAGAAAACGACACTCCCCTGTGTGTGGGAGTAATAAGGAAAAGAGGGAGAAGGATTAGTGAACGTTAATTAAGAATTGATCATGTAATTATTGAAATAATTATATTATTTAATTCGCCAAACTTATAAATGCGTATCTCACTCATACGATGTTGGATTTGAATGCTGTCTTATGTGTTGGACTCTTAGCGACAATAGCTACGCAATGAAGTTGGTTTGTTTGGATTTGGTGATAGTAATTTTTTTGCTAAAATTGGCCCATTCGGTTTTAGTCCAAATCGGAACGCTTCGGCGAAAATTGAAATCAATGTGAGTTTAACTCACATTCAATATGTCATATCTATGATGCTACAAACTATTATTGATCGCTTGGATGTTAGTTAAATTATTTGATTGATTGTTTGGTTGAATTTTTGTTTGGAAAATGAATGAAATATTAGCTTGATTGTTATAAATCTATACGATTATATATAACTAGTGCGAACTCTTGCTACGGACATGTGGTATATATTTGTGACAAAAGGAATCTTCGTTGTAATACAGAAACCCATGGATGACCAAAATAATAAAAAAAATTGAAATCAAAATTTCATGCATTAAATGAAGCAGCAAATAGAGAAACAAAGATTTTGCAACTCGTTGTCAATAACATGTGGCGAATAATATGAAGTTAGTACCCAGTTAATGTTGCATGGTGGGAAGACAAATATTGATATGTAATTATAATTGTCAAGATAAAACACAAACAAACAAAAAATCTATATGCAACACTTAAAAGTTAAATAGAAAATTAAATAACATGGATAAAGTTATCACACAGGTACGTATCAGTGTACCTTTTGTACATTATAGATAAAATCGGTATTCGATGAGTGGAGGGTCGAATTTGCAAGATTGCAATCATATAGGTGATGTACGTTAGCGGTGAACCTTTTGTTTTTGCATATAATGAAATGAATTCATATCATGGCCAAACATATAAAAATGTGCATACATATGAATGAAAAACTTTAGAAAAATTATCATACTGGTGCCTAAATCCCAAATATATCAAATATGGATAGTAATTTAACTCTGGAATAGGAGTATACTCTAGATTATGCTTGCACATGTCTTAGTTGAGAAATGTACTTTATATTTTGTGAAAAGCATGATCGATAGTTTTCATATTGTTGTCAAATTGAAGAATGCATAACGTTCTTTTTTTTTTATATATTTGGAATGACACAAAGCCGGGAAAATTGACATATGTATCAAACTAAGAGAGAGAGGGTAAACACCTTATCATCGTTTATTTACAACATGACTTGAAAAAAATTGTGAAGAAGCTGCTAAATGTGGGCTTATGTTATGCCTAGTTCATCATTTAAGTGCTCTAAGTACAGTAAAATTTATTTTATCTGTGGTTTAGTGTAGTGAATGGTATATTTAGACACCACTGACATGATAGTATAAATATAGTTCGGTTACAAACAATGGAAATAATATTGGGATACGTCATTGTAAAAATAACGAGAGGAGGTAATCAAAATTTGTTATATACAATCAGGTACTTTACATCACTCTTGCCACATCTTGAAATTTAAGCAATAGAAAAAATATCAAAATCAAAATACATTTCAACACTTTTCTTTAGATATTAATAATTCTTGTGTAATCTTTAGTTAAATATGTTAAATGCTCTTCAAGAAATACACTGTTCTCAAGGTGCTTTTAAAAAGGTGAGTACAACATATCATAATCATGAAGAGATCATAACTACATGGAAAACACTGTTATTTTGTTACACTAAAGAAGATATAATCACTATATAATTTCTAATTAGCTTTTATCATAATGAAAAGCAAAGAATAAACTACATTTCATTGTTACCAAAGGGGACATTGACATCAAGGGTGAAAGTAAATTAACCAAATTAAACCAACACACAATAAAAGTTTGGAATTTCAGTGTCTTTATTGTCTTTAAAGTTCAAATGTGTGAGGATACGTCACTGTTATATCAAGGGGTAAAGCAAAAATCATGAAATTGGAAATCTAAACACGTTAAACTGAGTAATATGAATACCCATGATATCACCTTCTCCATGATCAAGATGAGGAATCGCTAATACAAATAGAATGTAAAATTCATTATGCGCAGTTGTTATTTTTAGTATGTAAAATTTATCCGCAAATCATTTTGGGCTGGACTTTGGAAAATGGTAAAATAATTTTACAAAAAGAGGTTTTGAAGCGATAACTTCATTGAGAAATCACTAAGAATAGAATTCTGAATCAATCAATCAGTTCGCATATATAATATACAAAACGTAAATTAAGTATACTTACCTGTAGGGCGTCCATAGGATGCGGCGAGAGGTGGTAGAGAGTGACTGGGTTAATTGCAGCTCAGCACGTACAATGAGGGAAGGGTCGCCGGGAGTGGCTGTTTGGATTACCCTTGGTAGTGCTCCGTGCAGATGGAGATGGAGATGTTGGCGGCTGGGGTAGTGTATCTTTCCATACGTTGTAGAAGAAAGGCTAGGTCGTAGAAGAGAGAAGACAAAGAAAGCGAATTTCATTTTCTTGGTAAAATGAACGGGGATGGTAAATTTCAAGCGACTGAAGGAAAAAATATGCCACTCTTCATTTACTAAAATTCTCAAGAACCGGTGAGCTCCTGAAATACAACTCAGTAATAATATAATTATATAGATGTCTTTAACCATTGTTTTCTACGGAGAATTTATGGGAAGACCGTGAGCGGTTTCTTGCCAATAATTATTTATCAATTCATCATTTTACTATTATACTGATATTTAGTTGAAATAAATCTTAGTATTCCATTTAAATTGTTCAAGTGTCATTATAGCGATTTTCGCTATACCGTTATTCATTGATTTTCAACCCCAAAACCCTATCGTGTGTATTTTGAACTTGAGCTTGTATTCTCACTAAACAGAATTTTATAATTCATTAGTCATATTAATCAATGGTATTTTAAATTAAATATATCATTTTAATTAATGGTTATTTAAATTTTATCATTTTAAATAACGATTTTGAAATTAATTAACCAATTTAATTAATAATTTTTAAAATTAGTTTATCTTTAGATTTATTTAATCATTTTTGCTATTGATGTTTTATACTTAATTAATCGTTTTAACTAATGATTATTTGAGTCTATTTAACTATTTTAATTAATGATAATGGAGTTTAAATAATCGTTTTAATTAATGATATTTGATTTTAATTAATCAACCTAATTTCTGATATTTGAATGTAATTAATCATTTTAATTAATGATGTTAGAAATTTATTAGTCTATTAGACTAATGGGATTTTAATTTAATTAATTCATTTTAGTTAACGACTTTGAACTTCAATTAATCATTTTAATTAATGATTGCTTAAATTTAATGAATTCTTTTTAACTAATAGTGTTTTGAAATTTAGTTAATCATCTTAATTAATGATGTTTGACTTTAACTAAATAATTTTATTTAATGACATTTGAAATATGATAATCATTTAACTAATGATTATTTGAATTTAATTAATTATTTTGATTAGTAGTGTTTAAATTTTAGTAATCACTTTATTTCATTATTTATGAAATTAACTATTCATTTTAATTAACGATTATTTAAATTTAATAATTTTTTTAATTAATGATATCTAAAGTAAATTAAATAATTTTATAAACATGATTAAAGAAATTTATTAATTTAATGTAAGTGTTTTAAAGTTGATAAACTGATTTAATAAAGATTTAAAAGTTAATTTACTAATGATGTAAAAGTTTGTGGAAATAATTAACTATTTTATTAAAGATAACAGATTTGTTTATTTAAAAGAGATTATAAATGGGATTTATTATCTTTCGGGATAATTAACATTTTTTTAAATTTATAAAGGTATTTAAATTGTTTTATTTTTTGGGATAAAAATATTGTTTTAAATTTACAAATGATGGTTTTAAATGAGATAATCCTTTAAAAGGAATTATTTATAAATAAAGCTAAGGGTAGATTGTTTTGGGTTTGTAGTAAACAATGTTTTAATGACATTTGTTTTTGACCGTTATTTTAATAAACTTAGCATTATAAAATATTGTCTTTTAAAAGAACCTTTTATAAGGTATTTCTAAAAGTGTTTTATCAATAGTATAATACGGAAATCAAGCACATGTTCAGTTTTAAAAAGTAAAGTGCGATTCGGTAATGGAAAAGTAATTCGTAAACTATATCGCTTATATGGAAAGGATCTAGTCATACTTTTAACGCTAAATATTGAGGTTTGGTGTAACAACCCGTAATTTTACCACTTTGAAAATAAGATATTAATTTCTTTTACATATTCAAATATAGGATTTTCGTACTTAATCATTATATTTTATGTGATAAATAAGAATGATAAACTTATTTTTATAATTTGATTTCAAAAATCAAGAAGTTTGGGTTTTCATCGAAAAGTGACAATAGCTGGTTTTCCACAAAATTTAATATACATTCGAATAATTTTTGTAAATGGTAAATAACCTTTTTTTAATGGTTATATAATGATACGATAGAAATATAAATTTGATTTACAATGATTTTATAAACATATAAACTGGTTTTATAAAAACTGACAAATTTTCTCGCACGTTGAAAAATTAACATTGTATTTTTACAATTAGATTTTAAAATTGTTTAAAATGGTTTTATAACTAAAAAAAACTTGTTTTAATTAATTAAAGATGATAAGAAACTTATTTTCATGTTTTTTTTATATAAATAAATAGTTTAAAAAAAGGTCAAAATGTGTTTGTAAAACATTTTGTCAACAATGAATGTTTTATTTAATATAAGTTGTCGCAACGTTGTTACACCTTTGTTTACATATACATGTATACATATTTTTAAATAGTGTAAGTATTAGTAAAGTTACAAAGCAAGTTTAGAAATTTCTAGATTATCAGTAACAAAAAGTAAGTACAAAAATACAAACATGTTCAAATCTAAACAATATCTTACTTTATTTTACTTAATACTTAAGTGATTAAGACATAAAAGTTGTGAAGTGAAATGTGATGTCAAGTGTTGAAAAAATAAGTTTACTTAAAGATTAAGTTAGGGAATTTTGGTCATTTCAAGTTGTAATATTTTATTCCAAATTTTTTCTATCAATACCACCTTCTATTCTCTTATTTCTTCACACATTTTCTTCTCTCTTTTCTAAACCTTCCTTCTTCTTCTTCTTCCTTAGAGTTTCAATGGCTTCTTTTCTTCTCTTCCCTTACTAACTTTCTAAAAAACATACCAGATCAATTCCAAGCTCCACCAAACTTTGCCAAAGACCTTCGAATACCATGAAAACGTGCTTTAGCCCGTAAAAAGTAGAAAAATAATGGAGTAGAGGGAGGAGTGGCTCTTGGCCGTGAGCATGGAAGAAGAGAAGGAGGTATTGGCTTGGAGCTATGTGCAAGTGGAACATTTGTAGTGAAGTTTGATTGAAATTTAGGATATTAGCGAAGTGTGTTGAAATGAATGTTGATAGGAAGTACTGTTCAAGCTATGGTGAGAACTCATTTTAAATACATATTTCTTACAATTTGAAATTAATTATAAAATGGGTAGCATGAATAATAAGAGTAGTTATGATGTTATGATAGTTAATGCCATTTAGTGTTCGAATGTTTGGATGTTATATGAATGAGTTTGGCTGAATGGATGAATTGTTGACGATAATTTATTGGCATCTCAATTAAATTGATTATGTTTACTTATTTGAAATGATTAACCATTCCCTTTATTAAATAAGACCATTTATTTGGTATATTTGGAATATTAAGCCGCTTTTCAAAATCAATTTAGGAAATGAAATCCAATTCGGGAAAGGATATAATTGATTTGGAAATCCAAAAGTTTTAAAAAAAATAGATAGTCGAAAATAGTTTAAAAATGGAAGTTAATATTTGAGATTTTAAAGATAATGAGTTTTAAAGGTTTAAAGTTTCAAAAATAAATAGTACATGGTTAATAAAGTTTAAAAGATGGAAATTTTAATATTATAATAATACAATATGAGTTATTTTGAAATAAATGAACAATAGATATTAGATAATCAAAATGATAAGTTATTGATTTTAAATAATTTATAAATGGTTTATAAGCAAATATATTTGGAAGTGTTATGACAAATATTGAAAAAACAAGTTAAAATTAGGTGCGTCGAGCAATCGTAGTTCACGATTTCATGCCGAAGAATTTAAATGAGTATATAAAGCGGAATATAGGTCGAAAATATTTGAAATAAGAAATATTAGAATCCTTATAACCATATTTTTCAAATGGAAAAGAAAAACCAGTATTTATCTTGTAGATTTTAAAAATATCAAATCAAGTTTTCAGTAAAATTGCGGCTTTGCACTTAAGTGACCAAAATGTAAAATTATTTAAAATGAATATTTTTAAATGTTTAAAAATATAAAATAAATTTGATAAATATGTTAAAATGTTCTAAAAGATATTTGAGTTATAAATATGGATTTTCAAATGATGGAAAAGTTGTTTTAATCAAATAAGTTTTAAAGTACTTTTCGCAGCACTTTTCTGCAACGTTATAATAAACTTTAGAGTATAAATTTAAACTTTAATATTCTTTCCCGAATATTTTATAAATATGTTTAAATAGACAAGTTAGCATTTTAAGATAATTTGGAAGTTTAATAAGAGTATACATAAATGGTTAAGAGGAATTTTTTATAACACTTGAACAATATAAAATCATTTCCTTGAATGTAATAACAAAATAAATATGCGGAAACGACTAGTACATTTGTCCCACCTATGAGATCTAGAAAGATAAAACAAAGTGTGTAAGTAAGGTTAGGAATGTAGCAACCAGTGCCCTAAACTCACCTGGCCTCTATTTTCTCTTTCTAGGCGAGTAGTGGAACATACTGAAGGGAAAGCCCAGATGCTCTAAATGAAAAGATCATATTTAAGTTTTTTCTAATAAAAACGATCGAATAAGGTTTTTCAGTAATATAAAGAATGTTCTTGTCAAAATACTGAGGGAAGTTTGTACTATCCGCCTAAATTTAAGAGGTGATTTTCCACAAGTATGACGAGTTGAATACGGAAATTAATCTGGGTAAAACTAGTCTAATCTTTTACTAAATATAACTGGTTTTGGGTTTACAGTAAACAACGTCTGAAATAACATTGTTTTTGACCTAGTTAAGACATGTTTTTAAAAGACGGAATTTTATTTGATTAGAAAGTGAATGACATGAAGATTTCCAAAGTTGAAAGGATTTCGATTGATCGGTAAAAAGTTAAAATAGAAAGAGGCGTAACAAATGTTGTATACACATATTCACATTTTTATCGATGATTGGATTTCGAAGAGACCGAGGTCGGATCTGGGTAATTACCATCCGAAAACCACTTTGAACCAATTTATGTTTTGAAGTAAAACATGTTGAAGATACGATCATTGAAGACGAGGATATTCATGATGTAGGGATACTTGCCACTAGACCCTCGGGGAAATTTCCTATATCATATATTATCAGTAGTGCTCCATTATGAAAATCTTCAATTTGCAAGAACTAATCACTACTGATCCTAAAGGTGATTCACAAAATAGGATGTGGTAGAAGGAGTGCCTTCGGTTTCGTTCAGTCCCAGAATGAACTTGTATGGACGAATGTCTGATGCTGCATTTTAAAATCACATTAATTGATCTCTTTAAACGTATCATCTGCTTGTTGGTGGAGAAGACAACTTCTCTTAGTTTAATACCCTTTCCTAATATGTATTAGCTCAGGAGTTATACATTTATAGAAATCAGTTGTGTGATTATGGAATGACAATGTGGCATTAAAAGAAGAAAGATGGTGTGCTATGTGAAAGGTAATCGTTACCTCACGCCTCACACCTGGAAATGACCAAAACATAGTAGATGCTGCAAGGCTACGTGGTTCGCAACCATTAGGGTATGATCATCCCCTCTTAGATATATTTCTACCCGCTATGACATTTGGGTTTAAGTTAATGTGGTGTATGGAAAACGAGCGCTAGGGTAGGTCAGTAATGACCAGGGTGGTGACATATTCAATACTATCTAGGAAGAGGTAGGCCGATCTTGAGTTGGTAGAGGACCATCAGTTGGGCCTCAGTACATTCCTCAAGAGATGTACTGTCGGAAGGTAGTCCCTTCACCTGGTCATTTGTATGGAAATCCATTTTCCAATAAGTGCCCGCCATTTGTTTATAGAACCCAATTTATGGCTATTCATGCTGGAATTTAATTAATGTAACAATTTCGGCTAAGATTAATAAGTTTACTTGCAAAAAATTTCAAAGAATGTCGTTAAAAAAAATATCAAATGTTTTGATAAAAATGTTTTAGCTATCATAAGGTAAAAAATCGTCCATGTTTATGTGCGGCGTGGTCTTATGAGATACTCTTTCTTTTCAAAAGGTTTTGTCACTAATCTCTGATCTATCACACTGTCATGTTTGGACTAAGTTTCTCACGCTGGTTTGCTAGACTGGTTAAAGGCGTTTGAAGTTTCTAGAGGAGAGCTGGAGATCTTCATCAAGTATGAGCGTATTCTATTTCTGCTGCATTTTGTTTGTTATTTTTCAGCAATTGTAAGGACATGTATTATAACTATCCAAGCTGAATTTAGGTTAAACTATGATATACGTATTTTTAAATTTCCACTGTAAAGATGATTGTTTAATAATATATGTTATTCCGTTCGAGTGAGATTCTGTTCTATCTATTTTGCTTTCTTACCTTAAAGATCCATCTTTTTGTTCAATTCAGGTTGGACATGTGCGGCTTATTGTCGACTCAAAGGGTATGGAAATTTGGGCCATTACACTTGGATCCATTTCTGTCTCAAAGGTTAAAATGTTGCAAAGGTGATGCCTAAAGGTAACACTATTTCAACTTGCCTGGTTTCATTTTCAATCGAGAGATAACACTTATTATGAATTGATGAGCGGTGTTAGATATATGATATTTAATTTCCATATACGATCGTTTAAATTATCCTCTATAGTTGATTTATTAATTATTGGATTCTTCTTTCTTCATGGCATATAATGACCTTAAAAACAATTTTCTGCTCTTTTGAGCTTTGATATCCTTTGCTGGAAAATGACTAAATCCAAAGCGCGAGAGGAGGCCAAGCTAGGTAAGGTTGCTCCCATTAGGATACTTTCACATCTCATCTAGATTGGATTCGGTTGTGCACTTAGATTTGAAATATTCGGATTCTCAATAAGTTTTGACGGTGTCCGGCCTGGAGGATTCTGAGAAGTTTCATAGAGTAAACGAGCTTCTCAGAAGTATATTACTTGAGGTATACTTCAAGGGGGGTGTACCTTCCTAGTCATTTGTGAAAAAATTTCCTTTCCTTATTTGATTTGAACTTTTGAAACGGTTTTTCTTTAATTGCAATGGGAAGAGTCAACCACTCTTCGCGATGTTTAATTATTGATTTTGTCCATTTTATCAAGTTTGAACTGTTATCTTGTTTTGTCCATTGTATCAAGTTTGGACCATTATCTTATTTTATCCATTCTGTCTAGTACGGATTTTGCTCGAATTATTTTCATTCTTTCAAGTTTGGTTTTTAATACAATTTATGCCCTTTCTTGTTTAGATTTGTTTTCTTTTGTTTATCTCTACTCTTTTCTATATAGATGTTATTATTGTGAGGTAAAAACTCATTCCGCAATAGTGGCGTAGTCTCACATAACTTTTATGCATTCATCATTATTTGAGTTTTATCGTGCTGGTATTTCCCGACTGATCTGAGTGTTATTTTCTTATAATGGTCGGGTTAGACCGAGTATTTTCCTAGGTCGGCTTTGGTGTTTTGGAAATCTTAGAGAGGAGCAGGAGGTTCACCTATCGTAGCATTTAATTTTCTGTTCAATTACATAGTATCCTATCAGCAATTGTATGGTCGGGATTTCATAACTGTTCAACTGATAAGGTTTGTTTTTAACTCTAATATACTTTGTATTATTAGAGTGACATTTTTGCTACCCTTGTCATATTATATATTTTCGGTTCAAAAGGAAGCAAAAATCTAAGCAAAGCTATCAACAATGGTGAGGAACACTAGATCTACTCCTCAAAACGTGGAAGGAAACGCTAACATTATCCAGCAAGGAGGCTTGAGCAGTCAACCAATGGATGTAAATGCTGAACCAGTTGAAGCACAGAATCCAAATGATTCTATTAAAAGAGCTGAATTCCAAAATTTGATGAGAGCGCTAATGGATAGCCATCAACAATTAAATCATCAGATTCAATCTAGTATCAACCCAATGAACCAACTCAATCAGCTATGGTGAGGAAAAGCTAGGAGGGACCCATCCCCTTACTCGGCATCGGAGAGTTCTAGTTCATCGAATGAGTATCATAGGCGTAGGCATCGCAAAACAGATGGATATCACATAGAAACTTTAGGCATCGACATGAAAACCATTGTAATATTTCTAAAAAGCAGTCCGATGAAAGCCCTGCAAAAGTTCAAACGAATGTCCAGAACAAACCGAATCAACAAATGAAAGGCGGAGATAGGAACCGAGAACGAAAGAGGGATTCTAGAGAGGGAAGCCTAGGTTTCCGATGTACAACACTAACACTCCACTGAATACGTCTCGGAGAATAGCTATTTGTTTAACTCCAATACCATGAATTATAGAAAGCCGCCTCCAAAAGAATCAACAAAGAAGTAGAAACAAACTGAGAAATATTGTCGGTTTCATGAATTTTATGGGTATAACACTGCTGAATGCAGGCTTCTCCAGGAGATTATCGAAAAATTGATTCGAGAAAGGAAGTTACAGTAGTTTGTGAAAACTTCGCAAGATGATGGGCAGGGGACATCTAACTCCAACCGAGGACAAGCACTGCATAGGGACCAGGAGCCTGCATGGAATGGTGGAAGATTGGTGATCAGTACAATAGTCAGAGGACCATATCCGACTGATAGAAGTTGGTAAGAGATGGAGCGCTATGCTAGCGCAATTAAGCATGTGGATTTTGAATGTTATTCAAATGCGGAGGATGGAGCTCTGACAAAACAACAACGTATAATGACGGATGATATCATGTTCAGAAACAGAGGTGTAGTCAAGGTAGATGCTCCAACGATCGACCCAATGGTCATTTCGGCTATGATGGGCCCCGCTTTTATGAGAAGGATATTGATTGACCATGGAAGTTCTATAAACATAATTTTTGAAAAAGCTTATGATCAGATGAGGATGGAAGCCAAGGACTTGAAACCGTCCAAAGCTCGCATTCATGGATTTAATGGTGCTACAACCGAAGCTATTGGTTATGTTGAGTGGGGAGAATGTGATTGCAGGAGAGTGCATATCCTGCCTTTTGTTTTTTTGGATGTCGACTCCCCATACAATGATTTTTTGGTTCGACAAACCCTAGCCGAGTTTCAGGCAGCGCTTGCCCCATGTTGTTTAACTTTGAAGTTCCTGATAGATAAGGGTGTTGGAGTTGTTCATGGTGATCAGGCGACGGGGCGTGCCTATTATATAGCTGAGTTGAAGGAGGCTCAACGGAGGGAGAAAGGTAAGGGCATGGACAAGTCAGACCGCATCCAAGCCACTAAAGATTAACAACTAGCGCATGTGCCTTGGCTCGGGCGTCATAGTCAGTTCTATAGAGATATAGATCCGAGAGATGACGAAAAGGAGCCCAAAGAGACCAAGGCTGTACCGGCTGAGCTGACGATTGATATTACAGTTAGCCACAACGACCCATCATGGGTCCTAAAGATTGGATCACAACTCAGCCCCCTGATGATGAATGAACTTGCTGAATTTCTCTAAGAGAATCTCGAAGTGTTCGCTTGGACTCACTCTGACACGTGTGGGATCTTGTAACCACCCGCATATTTTACGATTATATATTTATAAGTGTTATTTATATATAGCATCATTAGTTGAATTTAAAGTCCGAAATGTGACTTTTTGTAAACAGTCAAATCTAAACTGGATATCACTTCCATTGAGTTTAAAATGAGTTACAACTTGTTTAAGTACAAACATCAATGTATTTGGAGTTGATTAGGATTTTGGTATTTTCATTTGGGCTTTGGGTTGGGTTCTAGCTCATTAACCCAATAAGCTAACCCAAACTCTTCTACCAAATACCCTAACTCCTCTCTCCTTCATTCATTCTACTCATAATAATTCCTAACACTCAAGATAAATGAAAAATGGGGGAAATAGAGGAGATTAGAAATTTCTAAGCCCTAGTTATCTTTGGAAATTCAAGTTCCAAAGTCAAGGAGAAGTTTAGGTAAGCATCCTCTTCATCTTCTCCATCTCAGACCCTCTTCAACTCTTGATTTTTCCTATAACCTAATTTAGGAAAAACTTTGTATTTGATAATAGATTGAAGATTCTAGAGGTGTAGTGAAGAGGGATTAGTCTTATTTGTTTTAGGGCTTCTCATTCGTTGTTTTTAAGTTTAAAGGCAAGTTCTTGAACTCACATCTATGTCTATAGCTTTCATTGTTGTTAGATATGAATTCCTAACATCTATTTCATGTTTAATTGCTTTTGAATTGAATTGGTTTGGCGAATTTTCCAATTTTGGTATTTTGAAGTCAAAATCTTTAAAGAGCCTATCTTGAATGTTTGGACATGTTGTTTGGGGTGTATCAAAGAGCCTATAGGGATGGGTTGTCGCTTGGCATAAATCCCTATCCTTCACTGCTCGTCCAGTCGCCTCCGAATTGATTTGGCCATCATTGGCCTAGGCAAATTCTGCCTGGTCTACGCAACCAGATGTCTGGTTGAAATTTCCAGATATCTGGTAGGGATCTCTAAAAAAATAGCGAACACAATAAAAAGGGCAGAGCCTAGGGTCAGACGTCTGGTCAAACCAACCAGACGTCTGGTAATGTTAAATTTTCCTATTTTTGAGTGGATTTTCAAATTTTATCGATCATTGACGATCCAAATAGTTATTGTCGATCAACACCGACTTTGATGATTTCTTTTTTAGATTTTTGGTGTTTCCATTTAATGGATTTGGTATCGATTTTCATGGTTTTAATTCACGTCGCCGAATGTGGATTTTTGGTGATAGATTGTTTTTACAATCATTTCTATGATTTGTCACTTTAAAATATAAAGGTTTTTGTACTGGTAGTAAATACTAAAACTCTTTCACAAAAATAAATTCAACAATATTTTTAATATTAAACTCGTTTTAGAACCGTTTTCCAATCTATTATATATACAAACCTTTACCTCATTTGTATGAGAAATCCAATTAAACGACTTAGAAAAACAAGTGGTATGAAACACTTACGTTTACTTCGTTGGTTAATTATTGGACTTGTTTGATTGAAATCTCGTGACAAATTTCAAGTGGAAATCTATAATCTATTCGTAAATATTTAAGTTAAGTCAGTGGTTATGGGACATGAAGCCTAACTCATTTATTTACTAGCTTAGTATAATTTACACTTATTGATCAATGATGATCATTTTATAATTTAGACTAGCTATGTGCGATGTCTCTTTGTACACATGGGGGGATTAAACCCCGTTTCAATGGAGTTTCGGCTCAATTTGGTAGGGTAGCGACCCATGGTCTTTGGGCCATTTTGGTGGAGCTTCGGCTTAAATTTTATGGGTTAGCGACCACGGGATAGCGTCCCGTTTGTGATACACATGTTAGTGAGTTTTCATACTCCCGTTTGTGATAGGCCTCTACCTTTGTATTTTCTAGATTCTAATTATTGATTTCTAGAATTTGTGTTTCACTAGTTTGTTTTGTGATTTGCATTGATATGTTTTGTCAATATTTGAGGTTTGGTGAATAAGTTAAAGAATATGCTATTCTTTTTGGGTAATTGAGGAGACTTGAGATATTGTATGATTTTCATTGTTATCATATATTTTTGTCATGTCTCTTATCCTATATCATCTTATGTGATATTTATAGCTAGACCGATCCGTTTATTATTTTTCTTACTAAATAATACTTGGGTGAGACTGAGGTGTTCTAGGTGCTTCCACTTGACTTCTTAGCTGGGGCTAGCTTCTGAACTTTTGGCTAACTACTTTAGCTTAGTAGTTTTTGTTTTTATACATTCGAGATAGAGACTCCTTGATGTATACTTATTCTTTTGTGTAGCACTTGTACCTATTATTTGGCATGTAGTGGATCTTGTATGACCACTACTATGATGTTCACTTCTATGTGTTATATTCATATCTATTTCCGCCTTGGTGATATGAATATCCATGACTGATTTATGTTATTTTTATTTTATATTTCTTTTGAAGGCCACATATCCACTGTGTAGTGCTTTGAATTTATATTTAATATGTTAGATTTCCTCTTGAAATGAAATGCATGTCATACTATCTGACATATCGATACTCGCACAAAGCAATTACAGAGATGATTGCTCCTCAACAGCTTTATTCTTCGTGCTAGTCGACGACATTACCCCATAGTGTTCTTGGCTAGTGTGAGTAAAGAGGTGGGGTGTCACAGATCTTGCTTGCAATTACGAGCCATGCATTGAATATTGACGCGAGGCATGTCCCGGTGAAACAAAAAGGATGTCGCATGGTCTGGAGAGATCTGCTGCTCTTAAATAGGAGGTGGATAGACTCAAAGACAATGGGTTTATTCATGACGCCCTCTACCCTAAGTGGATATCTAATCTTGTACCTGTGAGAAAGGCTAATGGGAAATGGTGGATGTACTTTGATTACTCGAACTTGAACATGGCATGCCCAAAAGATAGATTTTCTTTTCCAAGGATTGACTAGTTGTTGGACTCAACCGTGGGACACGAGTAGTTATCTTCCATGGATGCGTACTAAGAATATAACCAAATCCTGATGCACATTCCCGAACAAAAGCACACTAGTTTCATTACCGATGTTGGATTATATTGCAACGTGGTGATGCCGTTCGGATTGAAAAATGCAGGAGCGACCTAAACAGTGCCTAGTTAACAGAATGTTTAAAGATCATATCAGAAAAATAATGGATGTATATGTAGATGATATGCTCGTAAAGTCACGACAATCTAGCAACCACATTAGAGACTTTTCAGAAATGATCGACATCCTTCGACATTACTGAATGAAGATTAATCCTTTAAAGTGTTCTTTTGTTGTTGCATTAGGAAATTCTTGGGTTTTATCATCAATACCCGAGGAAATGAAGCTAATCCCTAGAATATCCATGCTATTCGCAATATCCAAGTACTAAAGACTATCAAACAAGCACAGAGCCTGAACGGGAAGGTCGCTACCTTAAGCCAATTCATTTCCAGAGCTACTGATAAAAGCATTCCTTTCTTTGACTTGATTAGGAGAGGAAAAAGGAATTTTGAATGGACATAGAATTGTAAAGACGCATTTCAAGCTTTGGTGAAACACTTGGAGAGTCCTCCCATCTCATCAAAGCCAGTGGATAATGAATATTTATATATCCACTTAGCCGCATCATTACATGCTATAAGTGTTGCATTGCTTCGTGAAGAGAATCGAATTTAGAGACCGATCAATTATGTAAGCAAGTGATTGATAGGAGCTAAAAGGAACTATCCGAAGATAGGGAAACCGGCATACTTTTTGCTGGTTGCATCATGAAAGCTCCGCCCATACTTTCAGGCACACTATATTGACGTTTACACCAACCAACCGTTACGGCCGGTCATGCAGCAACCTGAGACGTCTGGAAGGCTACTCAAGTGGAATATCAGACTTAGCCAATCCGACATCACTTATCTTCCTTGAAGGACTATCCAGGGTCAGGCACTGGCAGATTTTATAGCAAAATTTATTATGAAGGATGATTTTTCGGAGAGTAGTGAAATCCCTACCATATAGTGGAAGTTGTATATAAATGAAGCATCTAATGATCGTTGTTCTAGAGCTAAAATTTTGTTTGTAACTCCTGAAGAATGGTCAATTTGCTATGCTTTAAAGCTTGATTTTCCTGCAACAAATAATGAAGCCGAGTATGAGGCTCTGATCACTGGACTTAAACTCGCCAGAGAACTGGGAATAAAGTCTCTTGAAATCTTTTGCGACACCCAATTGGTAGTACACCAAATCCGGGGAGATTACTAAGTCAAATGAAAATGACTTGCTCCATACCTTACCCAAGTCCAAGAGTTGTTGACTGACTTTTAGTATTATGACAGTACGTACATTCCTCGAGATCAAAATAGTGAGATCGATTCATTGACAAAGTTTGCTAGCACCAAGGATGCACAACATACATGCTTGATTCCAGTCGAGGTATTAAATGCTCTAAGTATAAGCCCGATGGAGATTGACCGGGTACTAGAGACGGAGCCCTAGAAGGAATTATGGATGACTCCTATTCAGGACTATTTGATACAGGGATTCTTCCCGAACGAAGAATGAAAAGAAACAAATCCTTCGGAATGCTTCACGGTATATCATACATGAAGGAGTTATGTACAGAAAGGGTTCCTCTGTTCCCTTACTCTGGTGTATCGCTCATGATAAAATAATTTTTTTTTGAAGGAAGTTCACGAAGGGGAATGTGGTGATCGCATTCATGGGCAAACCCTAGCGAAGAAAATACTCCATTATGGGTATTATTGGCCGACCACTAATCGAGATGTGCCGAATACATAAGGAGATTCAACAAGTTCCAGGTATATGCAGAAGTCCCAAAAGCTTTGCCAATAGAAATTACACAAATGATCATCCTGTGGTCATTTTCCTTGATGGGTATAGACATTATCGGTCCTTACCAATCTCTAAAGGTGGTGCAAAGTATGCAATTGTCACGGTTGATTACTTTACTAAATGGACCAAAGCAGAGCCATTAGCTATGATCACAACAAAGAAAATAATCAACTTCATTGTTCGGAACATCATCTGTCATTTTGGTCTTCCATGAACTATTGTAACAGACAATGAGACTCAATTCGATAATGCTGAATTCAAAGACTTCTGCCGTCAGCATCGTATTTAAAATAGATTTGAGGCAGTCGCTCACCCTCAAGCAAATGGGCAAGTTGAAGCTGTGAATAAAATCATAAAAGTTATTCCGATGAAACATTTGGAAATGGCTAGAGGCAAGTGAATGGATGAATTCCTAACAGCACCATGGGCTTATAGGACTACCCTCAAGTCCATGACTGGCCATACTCCATTTACCCTCGCTTACGGCTCCAAGGCTATTATTTCTATTGAGCTCGATATTCCTTCTCATCGGGTGACTTGCTACGATCCCAGAACAAATAAATCTCTCCTCATGGAATCTTTAGACTTTACAGATGAGAATCATGAGGAAGCTGATTTGAGGGCAGCTGCACACCAACATCGAGTCGCCCGATACTACAACACTAAGGTCTGACCTAGAACCTTTAAAGTCAACAATCTTGTCTTAAAATGAATTTTTCCTACCCCGTCGCATATGAATCCAAACTAGGAAGGACCGCATGTCAGTGAGCAGAGGCTTGGCGAGCTAGCTACCGTTGGTAGCATCGCACTCCCAAGGGTGTGGAATAGCAAGCATTTACGATGCTATTTCACTTAGTTTTTTCTTTTTCACCTAGTTGTATTTAATTTTAGGATTTTCTTTACTATTTGGTTTTTCAAATATTTAATAAGACAAATTATGTCATTTCTTCCCATTGAGCAATAGAGCTTTGAATTCTCCATCGTATCTGTGACCTGCCAGTGCAGTACATGTTATTTGCGATATTCGACCGACTAAATCCCACTGATCGATGGGACCAACATAACTAGATAGTGATTAAGATTCGACTGGTCACTTTTTGAGTCAAACCCCATACTTGAAGGCAAAATGACTGACTAAAGAGAACTGAACTCGACAGTCTTCCAACTAACTCACGTTCCTAGAGCGCGCATATAAGTATAAATTCTAAATGGGTGTAATCGACCACCTATGAAATGAATTTCGTCCCTAGAGCGCAGATGTGAGCATAAATGAAAAAAGACATGATGCGACCGCCCACTAACTAGCTCTTATCTCCATAGTGCGGATACGAGTATAAACAAAAGATGAGTGTGGTTCGACTACTTGCTATTCCATAAACTTCGGCCTAAAACCGATAGGAGGAATATAAACTCACTATGGATGGAGTTTGACCATCTACTACCTAACTCTGCTAACCTAAGACTTGGGGCAGGTCATAATTACTCAAACCGTTGAATTCGATGGCATAACACTAAGGCTCGAGCTCAGTGTTGATATGAGCCGAGGCTACGACCTCAGGAAGGCCTTGGGATGGATAAATCGGATCAATATCTGACCCAACGAGCAACGAGTCACAAATACATTAAATGGAAAACGTAATAGCTCGATCCTTTAAACAAGCATATACAAGAATTCCACACAAGAATAAAAGAGTTCTTATTTACACTAAATTTGCTGTTCGCAATACAAGTTTATCCAAAATGAGAAGTAAAAGTGGGAGTCAAACCCGTATAAATATGACCAACAAATGAAAAAGTAGCCATCTAAGATATTTATACATCACATCAACCCAACCATTATTTCGTGGATTTCCTCTCTTTCTTTTGTTTCTTGGGAGAGGCTCTATTTGAACTACCACTCAATCCTCTCTTTGATCCTTTTCCGCCTCGGCTTTTCTTTGAACAAACATATTTAGTTATAGGGGTCGAGGCAACATCGTCTTTGAAAGCAGGGGAGATCGAGGAGCTCTCAACACCGAAAGCATGGGGACCTCATCTTGGGGAATTGTTCCGCCAGGAAGGATTATTTGAAGCGAGATAGGAATCGGCTCATTGAAATCCATATCAATAGGCTTAGCTTTCGCCTTCTTTTTCAACAACTCTTCCTTCTCAACAAGCTCTTTCATGCTGAGCTCATCAGTAGGGTTGGAGGAGCTCGTGATTACAACATCCTCATCAAAATAAATTCCATGATGTAAGTCACCTCCTTCCTTGAATAGTGCTTCCATGAATCGATCATCGATAACGAAGGTTTCTTCTTAAGCACCTTGAGCAGTGGCTGAAGTTGTAACTTTAATGGATTCCATTGCAGCCTCTTGTGAACCCAATTGGGGCTATTGCGACTTGCGAGGGAAAAGGAACGACACTTGACTGAATTAAAGCTGAGTATAGGCGAAAAAATTAGAAATATCAGTTGATAACACCCCAACCTTTTGAAAGATGGAAGACGTCTGCGAAATACCTTCCTCAGTGTGGCTCCCAAGTTGAGTCGAAATACCCTCATAAATGCGTTCAAGAATTTGAGAAAGCTAAGGCTTGTCCAGATCATACTCGGGGATGGCTGAAGAATCTTCCATGGAGCTTGGGATAACCTGGGATGCTGGGGGCAATTCAGCTACAACATCAGTTTATGCCGACCCGGATCCTTCACCCACTTCATGTAAGGAGGCAGCAGTAGATCCTTTCTAAAGTGTAAGCTGGCATCATGTAATGCTTTGGATTCATTTTCCAATAGCATTTCACCTTCAAGCTTGGATAGGTCGATTTCCTCATTTTAAGGAGTCTCTTTTCCACTGCAACAAGAAATTCTGACGTGCACCAGAGCTGGTAGGGATAATCATCACCAAGCCGTGTTAGATTTCTATACTTGAGAATGTTGGCGTTGTAAAGAATAAGAAGTGGGTCGAGCTCGTTCATTATCTCTTCCCAAACCTTATCCTTGGTAGCTTCTACTTTGCTCTAAAGAGTGCAATAACATCTATGTCCCTTTCAACGGTCGTATCTCTCTTAACTCTAACGTTCACCAGCTCATCACAAGCATCTTAAGCAATTTTCTGGGCATCAATTTTCCGAGCATCATCTTTCTCCTTTATTGCATAGTCAAGCTTAGCCTTGAGTTTCGCTATCTCCTTCAAGGCTGTAAATTCATTACTTCGAGCTGTATCACTCTCGAGTGCAATTTCTTGATTTTGATAATGTAATACTTGGGCTATATCTAGATGATTGGACTTCATCTCCTCCATAGATTTGATGGCAGCATTAGCTTTACTCTCTGCCTCTGCTTGAGAGGTCCTAGAAGCCACTATCTCGTTTGTCAAAGTATCGATAATTATTTTTTTCCAAGCTTCCTGGCATTTTAACTTTCCAATTTTCGCTGCACGCTTGAAAGATACTTTCGACATCTTCTCGATGCTTACATCCATTTATGATACTACTTACGAATATCAGTAATGCAATAGATAGTCATTTTTAGGATATGATCTGGAACCCACTTCATTAAGAGGGAAAAAGAACCCTTCAAAGCATAAGTTTGGAAACCCTTCTCGAAGTTGTGCCATGCAAGCAATTGGATCAATCATAGGATCTGTAATGACCAAGGCTTTTCAAGCCTCGAAAATTGACAATAATACATGTACTGTATTACGTCCCAAGAAGCCAAGTGCCAGAAAACCTGATTGTTAGTGAAAAGAAAGAATGAAAAAGATAAGAAGAAAACCAAACAACACAAAATCTCACAGTGGAACGAGTAATCTATAATATGCATCAAATCTTTACACAACAAACCGTAATATGTATATATGTGTGTGTGTGTGTATATATACACAGAAATCAATCAGAGTTACCAACCTATTTCAGCCTGGACAGTTATAATGGCCCATCCTTATCGTTGCTGATAGATGAAACCATGAACACATCGAAAAAATAACTATTTACGTGAATACATCTCTGGGCCTCCAACCCGTCTCCTGAAGTTCCAAGCATCCAACTAAATCTGTAATATGCTCGGTCTGGCCAGCGCATTATAACAGAATAACGTTTGAGTCAGTTTGAAAAACGAGCGTGAGAAAAACACAACAAATTGGATTTTAAAGTTATAAAAATCTTTGAGATCAAAAGTATCTCGTAAGAACTCACCACACATAAACACGGATGGATTTTTACCTAACGATAACCAAAACCTTTTCTATAGAAAATCCATTGATATTATAATAATATCTAGATACAAATACTTATTGATCTCAGCCGAAATTGTTACATTAATTAAATTCCAGCATAATTGGTATACAACTAAAATCGTAAAGGCTCGTGTTGGAGAATGGATTCCATATAATGACTAGGCTACTGGGGTACCACCCGTCACGGTGCATCTCTAGACAAATAACACCAAAGTCAAACCAATCGATCCCTACCAACACAGAATCAGCCTACCACTTACTGGATAGTACCGAATATGATCACCCTTTCGTTAAAGGGCCCCGAAGGATACAAATGAGAGATAATAGCGACTCTAGATAGGGATGATCATAACCTACTTAGGAGCGATCCATTTGGCCCTCCTGCATCTTCCCTGCTTCAGTCATTCCCGGTTGATGAGGATTGAGGCTACGTTTTACCTATCTATAGAGCACTTTCCACTTGGAATACTAATAGTGCCCTCCAGGCAACATTGCGATACTAACATTCATCCATACAACTCCGTTCTGGGACTAAACGAAGCACCTGAGAGCTCCGTCTTTAAATTCCATCATCTTTAAGACGTATTCACTTCGAAACGTTTAAGTTGGATCGAAGTGGTTTGTGGATAACCTATCCAGTCCCGGTCTCTTTGAAACAACTTTTCGATAATTCCTGGTAAACTCAACCCCGATTCTTTAGGAAATAAATAGTCAATGATAAGATCGGAGATAACCTCCTAACCGCTAGTGGACGGATTTCCTTATCATTATCCTAGGAGAATGAAATGAGATTTATATGCATAGTACAACATCATCGTAGATGACTGTGCCATGTAACTCTTGTTTTTTTCCTAAATATTTCCAAAGTTACGCTTGGGTCCAAATTTCGATTGACGGTTATTTAACATATTGAATAACAAAATTCAATTAAGGATTTATTCCATAGGAAAAACCAACATTGGTTAAGCACATAAGCAATCACTAGCCTCCTTTTATAAATCTTTTATAAATAAAAACCACTTCGTAAATTACTTGTACAAGAATACTTTTACAAATATATATATCCACCAATCCCTATATTTTCAATACTTAGAAAATATTTATACACTTCTCTCAATGGTATAAGTATATTCATAAAATGAGAAAGATTTTATTTTTATTTGATTCAAAAATCATTCATAAAATCCTTATAATTTTCTAAACCATTTATAAACCAATTTTTATAAAACTTATGGAACATTTATAAAACTTATTTTATACATTTCAATCATTTATAAATTCTTTTGTACATTTCTAAAATCAATTTTTAATTCTTTACAAATCCAAAACACCATTTAAAAACTCCTTTTATAAATCTATAAACCTATTTCTTAAAACTCGTTTATAAATATCTAATCGTTTGTAAAGCTCTTTCCCTTGTAAATAATCCTCCCTTAAGTCTTAAACCATTTTATAAACTTCCCTTATAAAACCCAAGTCCGTTTATAAACTTTAGCTTATTAGTCTCGAACATATTTATAAACAAATAAGGATCATTTACTTCTAAAACAGTACTATATAAATAAAATAATTTTAAAATTATACATTATGGGTAAATAGATAATCATCATTAACCTTAAATATCTTAAAATAATAATTAATAATTTCAAAAATAATATCAATTAATTTTTACCCTTATTATAAATGATAATATTTTATTTTCAAAACCTTATTAATAAATCCTTATTATAAATAATAATATTTTATTTTCAAAACCATATTAATAAATGTTGGGTACGTTTCTACCACCCGCCGAATCAAAGCAAACCAACTCGAAATAACATGCCGAACCACCAGAAGTAGCATGCTGAACCAACTCGAAGTAGCCACCACCGAATCAACCTACCGGACCAAGCCACGCCTTCACCACCGAGCCATCCCTTCTCCAAGCTACTACCGAACCGGGTGCCTGCCGAACCAAATAGGATCACCCATCACCTACCACCGAATCACCTATCACCGGATCAACCATCACCTACCACCGAATCACCTATCACCGAATCAACTATCACCTATCACCGGATCAAACCCCGCTTCCATGCATAGCCGAACCATCTCACCTCCATGACCAAGCCGAACTAACCACCACCGAACCAGGGCCTTGCCGATCCAAATTTGCCAGGCCAGATTGCTCCAGCCCAGTCCCACCAATAGCTATATACATCCAGGACCCCTGCCCTCAGCCTCACTCTATAAATAGAGGGGTAGGGGTACAACAATGGGAGACAAGTTTGAGAGCTCAAGCACGGATAGAACTTTCAAACAACTTTCAGTTACTTGCAATCAGAGCTTTGTACTTGTAATCTGAATAGAAAAGGAGAATAACATATAAAGTGGACGTAGGCACGTTCTGGCCAAACCACTATAAATCTGTGTGTCTTTTACAGTTTAGTCCATCTATTTCATATATTTGCATAAATCACCCAAACCATTCAGAACAACATATAATCAACTAAATCATACGACTTGGGGGTGTTTGCCTATTTTTTGTGCAAACATTTTTGGTGCTTTCACCGAGAACAGGAGCTCGAAGCTTCAGCTTCTCCCACTCAACCCTTTTCCTATCAACATCGTTCATTGCTTGGAAAACATGCCTCCCGGACGGAAGAAAGATGCTAATAAAGGAAATAACATTGCAACTAGCAGTATCCCAGATCCAGTAATCAGAAATCAAGACAATCGTCCGGTTCCTACAGCAAATGGAAATCAGGTAGATCCGACAGCCACTGCTACGGAACAACCAATTACAAGGACGGATCTGGACAGGGTTGTGGCTGAAGTAACTAACCGCTTCGCATCTCAACAAAAAGCCTTGGTGGACCAACTCATGTCACGCTTAAGGGATGCTGAAGAATCCAACCGCAACACTGAGTCATGGGGTGAGTCCCGGTCTGGAGGATCTGGGAGACGACAAAGGTCTTTCTTCTTCGAAGAGGTTAACAACAGAAACAACAATGGTAGGAGCCAAGCCTGGACTCAGCTCGAATTCCGACCCGAGGAAACACTTGGAACCGAACCCAACGGGAGAGGTGCCAGGCAGGGGTCAGATGTAGCTGAGCCTGTCATGCTACCTAACCATGGAAACACCAATAGACGGGGCCGAGCTAGAGTCCAGTCCGAAGTTGGACCCGAGGAAGTGCTGAGAACAGAACCCAGCAGGGGAAGATCAAGGCAACGGCCAACTGTGGCTGACCCCAGCATGCCCCCGGAAGACCACAGAAAGCCATTGGAGAATGTTAGGAGTGACAGACGATACCATCCCTACAGGTCGTCTGGACGGAATCAATCCCGCAGGGAAGAACCAAACTCATTTCTATCCGCTCCAAGTTTTGATGAAAGGATAGCACGATTATTCAGAGAGTGCGTCCAGCGGGAACAAAGGGATCGTGGGATCGGTGCTAAGGTAACCAGCCCCTTCACCCGCAATATCGAAACTGCCATCACCCATCGGGAATGGAAAATGCCAACAATGGAACCTTACAAGGGAACCTCTGACCCCGTTGTACACTTGCAGAGATACACATAGCATATGCTAATGAGCGGAGCAACAGAGGGAGTGTTGTGTAAATGCTTTCCACTATTCTTGGCAGATTTAGCTACCTCTTGGTTCTACCATCTGCCCCAAGGATCCATCAGCTCATGGGAAATGTTGAAAGAAAAGTTCATCAGCCAGTTTCGCATTCATGTGGAACAACCCAAGGATGCTTATTCCCTATCTAATATCAAACAGAAGCCCGGGGAGACAGTGCAACAATATCTAACCCGATTCAACGCCGCAGCAGCCGCAGTCCTAATGGCCCTCTGCAGTGGTGTGCATCCGGATACTAAGTTTGCTAGGAGACTAACGAAAGAAAATCCAGCTACCTTACCCGATTTCTTCCACGAAGCCGGGAAATATACGGGACTCGAAGACGCTGCCATTGAAAGGCAGACAGAGCAACAAACCAAGGCAGCTCATGGCAACACATCCGCAGTAGCAAAGGACATTCGAAGAAATGACTCCAGAGACAATGCTGGGGGCAAGAAGGGAGAAAAGCACTTATATCGACCAGGACTAAGATTTGACTCTAACACTCCTTTGAATGAAACAATCGAAAACATCTTCCTAGCAACCCAAGACGAAGTTAGATACAAGCGCCCCCCACAAAAGAAGGAATCAGATAATGCAATTAAGTCTGAAAAGTTCTGCCGATTCCACGAATCTCATGGGCATGACACCAATGAATGCCATCATCTCCGGGACTTGATTGAAGAACACATCAGAAGGAAGAGACTAGAGCGCTATGTGAAAGGTCAGAACAGGACTTCAACTCCTGTCAATGAAAACCCAGGGCTGCCCCTCCCGGAAGTAGGCGGAGGAAATCGCAACACCAGTGGCTCCAGTCAAGAGAAGATACTGGTCCTTACCATATCGGGAGGACCACACATCACCGACGAAAGCTGGGCAGAGATTGAGAGATACGGTAAGTCACTTAGAAACAATGAAGGCTACATCAATTCCATTACGGAAGAAGGCCACCCGAAATGGAAGGAGAATGAGGACATCACATTCAGTAGGCGTGATCTAGAGGGAAGGCAGTACCCTCACATGGATCCCATGGTCATCTCTACCTGGTTCGGTCCAGCCAAGGTTTTCAGAATTTTAGTGGACACTGAAAGCTCAGTAAATATCCTATTCAGACATGCTCGACAAAATGAAGCTGTCAATGAAGGATGTGTCTCCCTGCAACAAACCGCTACATGGTTTCACTGGGGATGCGAAGATGCCCCATCGGGCAACTGGACCTCTTTGTCGAAATAGGAAGTCATCCCGCTCCGTTGTGCGAAAACAAACATTTATGATAATAGAGAACCACTCGGCCTACAACGCCATTTTGGGAAGACCAACCTTGTCTGACTTCCAAATTGTCCTAGCCCCGTGGTGCCTGAAGATGAAATTTCCAACAGACAACGGAATAGGGGAAGTAGAGGGGGATCAAGATGCCGCTCGAGATTGCTATGTGACTAAACTTCACAATAACCGCAGAAAAGATAAAGGAAAAAATGCAGAGACTACTCTCTGCATAAAAAGCTTGGAAGCATAGCAACTAAAGAAAGCCCCTCCTCTTCGATATACCAGTGATCCTTTTAATGAATTAGACCCCAGGGACAAAGAGGAGGAGGCCACCGCCGAGCCTGCAGAGGCTATGGAATTTGTATCTCTAGACAAATACGACCCAAGTAGACTGCTAAGAGTCGGGTCTCAGTTAAGAGCGGAATTGAAGGATCAACTCGTCGATTTCCTTCGCCACAACATGGATGTATTCGCATGGACGCACGCCGACATGACTGGAATCTCCCCAGACATAGCATGCCACGTGTTGAACATCGATCCCACCAAGGTGTCAGTAAAGCAGAAAAAGAGAAGCATGGGGGCAGAACGATCAGCAGCCCTCGAGGAAGAATTAAAGAACTTACTTGCCAATGACTTCATACGAGAAGCCATCTACCCAGAATGGATCGCTAACCCGGTACTGGTAAAGAAGGCTAATGGGAAGTGGCGAACATGCATCGACTTCTCCAACTTAAATGACGCTTTCCCGAAGGACTACTTCCCACTCCCCCGAATCGATCAGCTCGTGGACAGCACAGCCGGGCACGAACTCTTATCCTTTATGGACGCATACTCAGGATATAAGCAGATCCCTATGCACATCGCCGATCAAGACCACACTAGTTTCATCACTGACCGGGGATTGTACTGCTACAAAGTAATGCCTTTTGGACTTAAAAACGCCACTTATCAATGCCTCGTCAACAAGATGTTTGCGGAATTAATAGGACGAACTATGGAAGTTTATGTGGATGACATGATGGTAAAATCGAGAAAAGCCAACGATCATGTAAGACACCTGGACGAGATGTTTCAGGTACTTCGCCAATATGGAATGAAGCTGAATTCCCCTAAAGTGCTCCTTCAGAGTATCGTCGGGAAAGTTCCTGGGATTCATCGTCCATGCCCGGGGGATTGAAGCAAACCCCGAACAAGTTCGGGCTTTGCAAGATATCAAGATACCATCCACTTGAAGAGGGATGCAAAGCCTAAACGGGAAAGTGGCCACCCTAAGCAGGTTCATCTCTAAAGCAACCGACAAATGCATCCCTTTCTTCGAAGCTCTAAAGAAAAACAAAGGAAAGTTCGAGTGGACTGACGAATGCTCGACAGCCTTCCTTAACCTAATCGAACACCTTCAGAGACCACCAGTACTCTCAACTCCAAATGAAGGCGAAGAACTATACCTATACCTTGCTGTATCGTCCCATGCTTTAAGTGCCGCTTTGGTGAGAGAAGACAACTGCGCGCAGCGGCCCGTATACTTTGTAAGCAAGAGATTTACAGGGGCAGAAGCCAGATACCCTAAACTTGAGAAGTTAGTATACTGCCTGCTAATCACGTCACGGAAGCTACGACACTATTTTCAATCTCATTCCATCAGATTTTTAATCGATCAACCGTTAAGGTAGGTACTCCATCGGCCTGACACTTCTGGGCGACTACTTAAATGGTGTATTGAACTGAGTAGTATGATATCACCTACCATCCTCGCACCGCCATCAAGGGACAAGCCATGGCCGATTTTATTTCCGAATTCACTACCCACAAAGGTAAGGACCAATCTGAAATAGCAAAGGATATCAAGTGGAATTTCTTTGTAGATGGAGCATCAAATGAACAAGGCTCGGGGGCAGGTATTGTGATAATCACCCCCAGGGGAAGGAAGCTGCACTATGCCCTAAGGTTGGAATTCGCTGCCACCAACAACGATGCAGAATATGAAGCAGTAATAGCAGGACTGGAACTTGCCTTAGAAATTGGAATCAGTTCTTTATGTCTCCATAGCGATTCTCAACTTATTGTAAATCAAATACTGGGAGAATTCCAGACTCGAGGAGAACGACTCACAGCATATCTAAAGAAGACCAAGCTGCCGCTCAATCAATTGGATCACTATTTAATCAAACACATTCCTCGAGAAGAGAATCAGGAGGCCGACGAACTGGCAAAGCAAGCTAGCATGAAGGACGACACCGCTTCCCGAACAATAACCATCTCAAAGCAACTGGCCCCGAGTTACGAGCCAATGAATATGATAGCTGCAATCGAAGAGGGAACTTGGATGACTCCCATCCGGAAGTACTTACAAAGTGGCACGCTGCCCGACGGGCATAACGAAGCTAAGAAAATCTTAAGGAAAGCTTCCCGCTACACATTACGAGAAGGCATCCTCTATCGGCGCGGCTTCTCTAATCCCTTATTAAGGTGTATCGCTGGAAGGGAAGCCAGGGAAGTCTTGTCCAACATCCATCAAGGAAGTTGCGGAGTTCACACCGGAGGGCAGACTCTAACAAAGAAAATACTCCGATACGGGTATTACTGGCCCACTTTAAACAAAGACGCCTTAGACTTCGTCAAAAGATGTGACAGATGTCAGAAATTTGCTAAGATTCCTCGACTACCAACAACTGAGATTACTCAGATGACCAGCCCTTGGCCCTTTGCGATATGGGGAATTGACTTGATTAGCGAACTGCCAATGGGCCGAGGCGGAGCTAAATATGCCATAGTGGCAGTCGACTATTTCACCAAATGGGTGGAAGCGGAGCCTCTAAATAAAATATCTTCGACAAAAGTTATTAACTTCTTGATCAAAAATGTTTTATGCAGGTACGGGGTTCCACTCAAAATCATATCGGACAATGGACTTCAATTTGACAGCGAGGAATTCACCGACTGGTGCCAAGAGCATGGAATTCACAAAAGCTCCTCATCTGTGGCTTATCCCCAGGCAAACGGACAAGTCGAAGCTGTCAACAAAATCCTCAAAACTCTAATCAAGAAGAAACTTGAAAAGTCAAAAGGCGCTTGGGTGGATGAACTTCCTACGGCACTTTGGGCCTACCGCACATCTTACAGAACATCAACAGGGCATACTCCTTTCTCTTTAGCATACGGATCGGAGGCCATGCTCCCAGTTGAAACTGTAGTGCCTTCCCACCGTAGGATCCACTACAACCCAGAAGAGAACGAAGAACTCCTCCACACGTCTTTGGATCTAATTGAGGAGAGAAGAAACGATGCAGCACTTAAAGCAGCAGCTCACAAGCAAAAAGTGGCAGCACAATACAACTCCAAAGTCAAGCACCGCAGCTTACAAGAAGGAGATCTTGTCCTCAAGTGGATCTTCCCACGCCCCGGAGTGCTAGATCCAATCTGAGACGGACCCTATGTAATTCATAAAGATCTCCGCAATGGAGCTTATATTTTGTCAACAGTGGACGGAGAGGTGTTCCAGAGGGCATGGAACATCCAACACCTCCGTCGATACTTTTCTTAACTTGTACTGCCCATATGAAGTGAATTAACAAAGAGAATCAGTGGACGTAGGCATTTTCGTGCCGAACCACTTTAAAAATCTTGTCTCTTTTTAACTTGTTCCTTTATATCTTGGCTGCTTGTTAAGCTTTATCCTTTTCTGTTGAACAAAATCCTGTATAACGACATTTCCATTCTGGACACTTCACGGCACAACCTCACCTGGACAAGACCCAACAGGTACTACGCGAATCTATGCACTCGCCAATGAGACACTTTTGCTCCAGCATCCCTCTGCTGCGGGTTAACTCATTGCTCGCGACTGCCCTCAAAGCCAATTGTAATGAGCCGATTATAAGCCATCAAGAAGGCCGACTATAGCCGATGGCGGCTCATTACGGCGTTCGGCTCGCCGGAAACTGTGAACCTACTTTAAGCCCCAACATAAGGTGTGGCCAGCCAAGGGTAGTTCACGATTGACGATCGGCACCCACGCTAGCCGGCCATAGTAAATCGAATAATACCCATGATTACGGGCCATAATGGGCTCGGGTAGTTACTGTACGCGATCTCGGCTCCGATATGTCTTAAGTGCGGCTGTGGTAAAAAAGATAAACTCCTCGCGGAGGCGTAAGATGGGTGACAAATGTCTCCAAGACCCACAGCTAGGGAAAGTGACTACAAAACCCGTTTGCCACGAACTTAAGCATATCGACGGCCTTCCATGATTGGAAGTTTTACTGTTTCTCATATTTCCATTTCATTTAAAAACTTTTCTCCTATCCTATATAACGGTCCCTAAAGTACAGGACACCAAATAGGAGACTCGCAAACTAGATGACAAGACACTCAGCTGCATTCCATACTCTGTTACACAAGACATTCAAAGCTACCCTCTACAGCTAAAACTTGAAGGGCGGTACTTTCTTCTCTTATACACAAATATGTAACCATAATTCATTCTCACATCACACAAACATTGCAAGATATGAAATTACATTTTAAGCAAGAGCATAGCATCAAACACGATTGAAGCACGTACACAGCTATATTTCTTATGCAACACATCGAAATAACGACAGCATTCAAATACGATAGAATCAGCTTATGTTATGAGATTATATAAGAATAAAATCATTCGCTACAACGACATAATTACATAATTACAGCCTGAAATTACATTAATGCTTTGGACTAGTTTATTCAGGAATGCCAAGTAAACCAAAAAAGTAGTCGGCTGCAGCAGGGCTCCGCCTCTATCCTGCTAGCCCTCCGGGATCTACTTGACCACAGGATCAGAACTCCCAGCATGCTGGCCAGAGGTCCCACCTGTCCAATTCAGGAGAAGAATCTATTAGACAAACGATAAGCAATCAAGTTAAGAAAAGATTAAAAGGGAAGACTTACCAGCATCTGCTCCCTGATCGTCATCCTCCAACTGCACACCCACTTCCTCGGCGGTAAGCAGCCGCATGCCCTCCTTCACCGCCGCCTTCTCCTCCTTGGTAAACTGTGCGGTAACCACATCCATTCTGAAAGCCGCGCCACCCTCTTTATCCGCCTCAGCCTTGGCCTCCTCCAAAGCCCGAAGATATATCCTAGCCATGACCCAAGGATAGTCGTCCATCCAGAACAGGTTGCCATGCTTCCAAGTACGGAAGTACATGTCCTGGAGCATCTCATCCATCATCCCCTCGTTCTCCTCAAACTCCCTCATCCGGACCTCGGAAGCCGAAAGCCTTACGACGGCAGCATCTCTCTCCAATCGGTGTCTCGAGCAGTCAGCCTGAAGGGATTTCCGCATCGCCTCCATCTCCTCCTTCAGCTTGGCTTGAGCAAGCTCTGCGGCCTCAAGCCTCCCAGATAACTCCTCTATCTGCTCAAGATCCGCTCTTCGAACCTCATCCACAGTGGCAATGGCCATATCGATTCGTTCCTTGCAGGTGGCCTCCATCTTTCACAGCTCGGCCCTGCTTGCCTCCTCCATAGTCTTCTTTAGCCTTCTGGAGGCCGCCTCATGCTGGGAGATTTGAATGACCTGATCGGTAAGCTGTTTGGCCTGATCGGAAACCATTAGCCGCAGCCGAATGTTAGCACTTTCGATTTCCTTTCCAGCCTTGACCAGTCGGGCGTGATGCTCCATCAACTTCTTGGTCTCTCCAACCACCCGATCGATGTTTGCCTTGGCCTCGTCCCCCATAGTCACAATCCGAGTGGTCAACAAGTCGAGATCCAAAGACTTAGCCTCGTCAAGCACCCTTACCATAGGATTACGGGGCAGGAGGTACTCACCGGTAGCCTCATCGAAAGAAATATCATGAGAACTCGGGTCCAGATCTGGATGACCCGCAAAAGGGTTACGACCCAAGTTGGGACGATCAATATGAGTAACGGAAGGATTCTCTGATGGATGCGGAGATGCTATGGACCCAATATCTTCCTCCATGATGCCATGAATAGGCTGGGTTGGGGGCTGAGGTCCAAGTGAAGGTTCAAACATGGAACGCCTCCTCTTTCTCTTTTGGATATCCTCTTCAATAACTCCGAGAAGAGGACGGTAGCCGACTACACCCCCGGAACGACCAGTCGAAGGCTTCGGTTTAGCAGAAGCTTTGAAGAGTTTGAATTACTCGAGGCGGTGCCGAATGTCTGATGCCTTGGCCGCCTTACTCGTTCCTGAAATAAAAACCAAGAGTTACAAGCATGCATGAGACTGTAATTCAAGAAACATACGAAGTTAAAAAAGGAGTTAAGAATTCACCTTGAACCGCCGGAGTTGCCGTAGCTGAAATACCCTCAGAAGATAGACTGGTACCAGTCCGGGCCTTATCAGACTTCTTCGGTTTCTCCACCAAGGCCGACCCTTCCTCCAACCCCTCAAAGGCTTGACGGAAAGCATCATCCGTCCACTCTTGAATCTCACCCGCTTGCCCAGAAGTCAAGGCACCAACGCCACTACCACTCTGCCCTTCACCACCGTTACCACCGTCACCCTCTCCATCACCTCCGCTCTCCTCCTCGCCTCTTTCCTCCTCTCCACTTTCCTCCTCCGGAACATCTGGACACGTGCTGGGAGAAGGTCCATCAGATTTCTTAAGCTTCTTCCCCCCGACGACTAGAGGTATCGAGAAGGGCCTCCTCTTGCTACTCTTTGTCGTGGCCCTTCCTTTGGCTTTGGCAGCTCTTTCCTCAGTCGTATCCCTCTGCTTGACCACAGACTGATGTGGTAGGATTAAGCTGTGTTCCAGGAGGGTGGCATTCCTAATTAAGTAAGAAGCTGACCTATCCCTTCCTGAGATGGCCTCTATCTCCGCAGCCATCTGTACCAGGCGATCATTCTCCACGACCGCAAAGCCACCTGTCGCTAGCAAGAAACAGAAGCATATAAGAAGAAGCACTGCAGTCGGGACAGAGAAATTACAAATGAAATTCAACTTACAGCCATAAGTGAAAAGGCGAAAAGAAATAGAGTCGTCCTTGACGAAGAACCTTTCCTTCTTAAACATGGTGAACTTCGAGTATAAGTCCAAGATCGGCTTGAAGGACACGACCGATTCCAAACTGATGTATGGGGACCCCTTCTTGTAACCTCTCAAATTATATAGGTACCGAATCTCCCGGTTGGAAGGGGGGCGCCCGTACTTCCTCTGGAAAATGATGAACAAACACACCAGGATAGCATAAGAGTTGGGCTGAAGCTGGAATGGAGACACCTTCAAGTAAGTAAGGAAACTAACTATCCAGGCATTGATTGGAGGAATGGCTCCACACATGCAATGGTATCTACTGTAGGCAAAATATCCTTAGGGAGGATCATACGGCATAACTCCCTTTCCTAGAAACAGCATGCGTGCCCTATCGATTCCAAAGGAACGGGAGATGACATCAAGCTGCTCCTCTTTGAGGGAGCTCGGAAAGCAATCAGGAGGAGAGTTCAGAAGCTCTTGAGGACCATATACGTCCACTAGTGATCTCGGGGTGGGTCCTTGTCGTCCCGGTCCTAGCTGGGATGGGGGCACCACAGGGGACTCTCCTCTGTCCATAGATTTTCTCTTTTCCGATCGAGTTCCAACTTTGTGAGACATTTATCTGCAAACACAAAAGCAAAAGCACGTTGTTAGGACGAAGGATGAAGAAATATGAAGCAAGCAAGTTTCTCGGGTTCATTTGGGATCAAGTTCATTCAGTATCGTGTCCACTCGGTATCGAGTCCATTCGGTATCGAGCCCGTTCGGTATCATGACCATTCGGTATTTAACTCGTTCGGTAAAACAAGGAACATTGAGGAGTCATTCGGCGGGGGAAAACTTGCCTAGTCCGGGAGCTAAGATTGATTCGGCACGTGTTGATTCGGCTGTTCAGAAGATGGCTCTGCTATCTCAATCAGTAGGAAAAGACGAAGGCCTGTGGTTTCTACTTATAGGGGAAGGGTGTATAACCGGACCGGCCGGTTTGGTTCTCAGGCCGAATATGGATGTCAAACTGAAACAAAGCACGTCATATGTTAAACATATGTCCTACTTTGGGGGGCAAATGTTGGGTACGTTTCTACCACCCACCGAATCAAAGCGAACCAACTCGAAATAACATGCCGAACCAACCAGAAGTAGCATGCCGAACCAACTCGAAGTTGCCACCACCGAATCAACTTACCGGACCAAGCCACGCCTTCACCACCGAACCATCCCTTCTCCAAGCTACTACCGAACCGGGTGCCAGCCGAACCAAATAGGATCACCCATCACCTACCACCGAATCACCTATCACCGGATCAACCATCACCTACCACCGAATCACCTATCACCGAATCAACCATCATCTATCACCGGATCAAACCCCGCTTCCATGCATAGCCGAACCATCTCACCTCCATGACCAAGCCGAACCAACCACCACCGAATCAGGGCCTTGCCGATACAAATTTGCCAGGCCAGATTGCTCTAGCCCAGGCCCACCAACAGCTATATACATCCAGGACCCCTGCCCTCAGCCTCGCCTCACTCTATAAATAGAGGGGCAGGGGTACAACAATGGGAGACAAGTTTGAGAGCTCAAGCACGGATAGAACTTTCAAACAACTTTCAGTTACTTGTAATCAGAGCTTTGTACTTGTAATCTGAATAGAAAAGGAGAATAACATATAAAGTGGACGTAGGCACGTTCTGGCCGGACCACTATAAATCTGTGTGTCTTTTACAGTTTAGTCCATCTATTTCATATATTTGCATAAATCACCCAAACCATTCAGAACAACATATAATCAACTAAATCATACGACTTGGGGGTGTTTGCCCATTTTTTGTGCAAACAATAAATCCTTATTATTAGTTTCAAACCATAATTATTATTAAATAATACTTTTCCAGATATTTACATTTTGACAAATTCTTTAAAACAATATTAACTATTAGCAAATAACTTCTAAAAATAGTAATAATATAATTAAATGACTTTAAAACAATATTTAGTATAATTAAATAACTTAAAAACAACATTAGATATAAATAAATAACTTTGAAATAATATTAAATATAGTTAAATAACTATAAAGCAATATTAAATATAATTAAATAACTTTAAAGCAATATTAAATATAATTAATTAATCTTTAAAACGATATATTTTCGAAACCCAATTTCGGTTTTAAAATCATTTCTTGTCTCAAACCACTTCAAACTCAATGGTAATTATTGCATTTTAAAAATACACATTTGAGGACAATAGCCACCAAATGCTCAACCAATGTTGATATTAATTTTCTATTACTATGTACTTTCAATTTTTAACATATAATGATGCCATAACCCGTATTTCCAAGAAATCAGGTTTATAATCCAATAATTCATATAACTTGAATATTGTTGAAACCAATTCAACAATAGCGAGGAATTTCGTTGGATTCCTCCAATTTGTCCCCCTGCATCATAGCTCATATATATATATATATATATATATATATATATATTATTTGCACATACATATGTTAATAAAATCAACATTGGCGAGGAATTCTATGAGGAATCCCATTGGATCCCTCCAACTTGTTTTTCCTGCATCATAAACATTATAAAATCATATAGAATATAAACAAACCACTTCAAGACGGGATTCGTATACAAAGGGCCATTGCTCTTACACGGGAACGGAATATGGTCTCATCTGCTCCAATAGGTGGGAATATTCAATCTAACAAATAAAAATATAGTAATTCATTCAAACAACCATCTAACAATTTTTTTATCAACTAGGTAATGATATAATTAGATAACTTTTAAATAATATTAAATAATTAAATAACTTTAAAACAATATTAAATATAATTAAATAACTTTATAGCAATATTAAATATAATTAAATAACTTTAAAGCAATATTAAATATAATTAATTAATCTTTAAAACAATATATTCCTGAAACCCAATTTCGGTTTTAAAATCATTTCTTGTCTCAAAACCAATTCCAACTCAATGGTAACCGTTGTATTTTAAAAATATACATTTGAGGCTAATAGCCACTAAATGCTCAACCAATGTTGATATTGATTTTCTATTACTAAGGGTTTTCAATTTTTAACATATAATGATGCCATAACCCATATTTCCAACAAATGAGGTTTATTATCCAATAATTCATATAACTTGAATATTATTGAAACCATTTCAACAATAGCGAAGAATCTTGTCGGATCCCTCCAACCTGTCGCCCTGCATCACAGCTCATATATATATAGCATATATATATATATATGTAAATAAAACCAACATTGATGAAGAATCCTGAATATATCATCAAATATATATGTAAATAAAATCAACATTGGTGAAGGATCCTGAATATATCAGCACATATATATATGTAAATAAAATCAACATTGGCGAAGAATCCTGTTGTATCCCTCCAACCTGCTTTTCCGGCATCATAAACGTCATATAATCATAGAATATAAATCAACCGCTTCATGACGGTATTCGTATACAAAGGATCATCCGCTCTTACACGGAAACGTAATAGGGTATCATCCACTCCAATAGGCGAGAATATTCAATCTAACAAATAAAAATATAGTAATTCATTCAAACAACCATCCAACAATTTTTTTATCAACTATATATCATATTAGTTAACCAAAAAGGTGAATTTAACTAACCAAAATTTTACGTTGCCGCCGAGGGATTCCGTTTTAGAACTAAAATCGAACGACATCCGATTTTAGCCTAAATTACAACTGTCTCCAAATTTGTCCAAACAAATTCCGTCACGAAGCTTTCATCATCACGAGTGCAATGCAAAAAGTTTCGTCTCAATCAGACCTCGCATGAGAGAGTTATGCAATTTTTAAGCTATCGATTTGCAAACTAATAATAAAATAAACAAATTATATAATTAACTTTAATTACAGTCATTAATGTAACTCACCCTCGTTTAAAAACCACGGCCTCTCAAAACAATGTCCCGACCATCTCCAAACTGCCACCACCACGGCCCACCTTTTGTCACTCCGCCACCGACTAAGCAAACCCTGGCCAAGGTGAGCCCATTGCCACTAAGGACACCTCCTCTCTTGGCCCATAGCTTGTGAATGAGCTACATGAACGTCACTCCGTTCAACTCATAGACGCCGGCTCCTCGGTCAACCAAAGCTTGCCAAACTCCACTCGAGCGTAGCCAACCTCTCGCTGCACCTACCCGTGGTCGCGCTGACCCCCTTCGTGCCACTGTTCGCCCTCGATCATCCCAAAACCGACCTCCCTTCCATCTCAAACGTGACTCAAAATCGCCCACCACGCGCGTTTTACGACGATCCTTCTATTCACCTAGTTCACCTCATCGATAACAAAACCCCAGTTGAAGTCGAGGCCTGATGTGGCCTGTCGTGGTCCAAAAATAATGGTGGCTGTAGGATTGAGAGAGGGAGGAGGAAGTTGAGAGTATTATTAACCTATATATATACATGCATTCTATTTTTTCAAGTTTTGAATATATAGAAGGCTCCAATTAAGTTGCTGGCAATTATAAACAGAGAGGGAAAGGTATGGTTAAGTCATGGGGAGTGGGAGGGGGTGTGGGCTAATAGTGCAAGTACGGCTGATGGTATGGCACGGTCATGGATATAATATATATATATATATATATATATATATATATATATATATAATTCAAAATATTAAGCTTTTAAAGTTCGAAAATTTTGAACTCCTATCAAGACGTACCGCCTGACGTTTTATATGCTATAACCCTATTCCGAACGCAATGGAACTTTGTTCGATGCTTAATTTGATCGTATGCAGAAGATAGCTTTTCAAACCCAATTATTATATTAAATTTCTGAAATTAATTTATATGCGTTTCTATCTCACATGACCAAACGATACATCTAATCATCATGAAATTTGATGACGTATAATAACTCACTATTACGGACCCAATGAAACAGGTTTCGTCGAAATTCAAGTGTAACATTCTAGGTTTTTTGAGTCAAATTTCAATTGATAGTTAATATAGATTTGGGTTAAAATTGTGAATTAAATTGAATTTTTCCAAAATAAATAAAGATATGTGTTGTTTATTTATATATATATGTATATAAATGGATTTTTAATTTGAATTTTGGAATTGAAATTCTAAAATAGATATTTTGAAAAATAAATTGAATTTGTGAAACACTATATTAGTAGAAATTTCTTTTCTAATTTTGTATATGTGTACAAGTTTGGAGCATTTTATTTTGAAATTTAGTTGAAAATAAGGAAATTGATTTGAAATTTAATAACAATTTTTTTATAAATAAAATTGGATAAAAAAACTTTATAAATTAATAGAAATTTGTTTTCTATTATATATACATATTAGTGATTTGAAAAGTTATGATTTGAAATTAATTTTCAAAAGGTTAATCTAAGATAAATTCTTATATATATAAAATCAATGTGATTACTTATTTATGTATAATTGGTTTTAAAATCATTTTCCTAAAGTTATAAAAGTATATAACAGTTAAAAATATAATGAGTATAAATTTGAAAATATAATACATATATTAATGAATATATAAAACTATATATACGAAAATACAAAGTAAAAGCAAAAGTATAAAAACACAAATATAAAAAATATACATATGAAAATATATTACAAAAATTATAATTATATAAAGGGTTTAAAACATAATATATAAATATGATTTGTATGGCGATATAAACATAAAATTATTTTTTTTAACAAATGTAACAGTTTTAAATTATATTAAGACATTGGTAAAATAATAACACAATGCATTAAACAAATGTAAACATTTTTCATAAAAAATTTATAAGTGTAGTTAGTTTAAACAAGTGGCATAAGTTTTGCTTTTAAATTGAAATAATATAAAATATATGTATGTAAAGAATAACAAAGAGAAAGAAACCAGGCTTCATTAATTTTTCTCTCATTTTCAAAACTTAAAAACCTGAAAATCAAATCAAAAGAAAAATCAGAACAAATTCAACATCATCAAGCTTCAGGATTTAAGATAAAAAATCAAGTTGAGATCAGATTCAAAACAAACAACTTCAGCTTGCAAGCCTGAAGCATCTTCAACCTGAATTAAACTATAAACCCGATCAAGCTAAGCAATTCAACCTCAAATAGTTTAGAACAAATACATCAAAATTCAGATCAAAAATCAAGACCAGATTCAATTTAAAATCATCAAGTTTCCAGGTCAAAATTTAAAATAGATTCTAGGCTCCTCTGTTCTTTTTAAAAGGTGAGCAAACTCTAAAGCCTATATATATTTTTCTTTTTTTGGTTTGCATGTGATTAAATTTGGATGTATGTTTGTGAAATAGGTGTGCATGGATGTAAATATACATGTATGTGTATACATATATATGGCTGTGCATATGTGTCTGTGTGCAGACCTTTATCTCTGTTCTATATTACAGGTTCAAAAAACAACTTGATTAATTTATATCTCTCCATCCAAACCATTTTAAGTTAGGATCATTAAAAGAAAAATACTTGTATAGATATAGTATTAATTTTAAAAATGATTATAGGAATTTATATGAGTAATAACCTTAAAAACATATATTGCAGAGCTAATCAATTATATCTTAAAAAGATCGATCATGTAAATTTCTAATTTTGATTATCGTAACAGAATTGTGTTGTGAAATGATGAATTTAGACATTACTATCAAGACTTTTAAGATTGTAATAAGAAAGAATTTCGAGTTGGTCTGAATCGGGTCTTTTTATCAATTCTCGATGATCGACGACGAAGTGATCATCGGGGTTGATGCTGGAGATGTTCAGAGGTCTATGGATCATCAAAAATATAGTCGATGGAATTATAAATGAGTGAGGCGGCGATATGACGTGGATTTAGAGTTTCTTACCCTGTTTTGTTCAATGAAGTAGATGCGACGATTTCATCGTCAACGTTGCATCGGGTTGCATTGCACCGGTGGGAAATGGAGCATGGATGATCGTCGATGCTCTGACCAGAATTTTCTGGTCGCTGGTGCCTCGAGGCGATGGCTATGGTGGATTTTTCATCAATGGTTGGGTTCCAGGTTGTGATAAAGAAGGTTGATTTTGATTCTAGGTCAGATCGTTGGAGCTGGATGGTCGTGGTCAATATAGAGGTTGTCAGTGACGTGTTGAGGGGATCGACATGGTCGGAATTTAATCAACTGGTCGTACACGTGCACGAAGCTATCGTGTGTATCTGATGATTTTGGGTGTTTAGGAAGTAAGAGCAGGCTCGGGTTTCAACTTGGGAAAATGGGGTGTTTGACTCGAAGCAATTGATAAAGGAGTGATTCGAAGTGGTACTCGGGTTTACTTCGGGTCTAAGATTTATATAAAAATAGTTTTTAATTTTTAAAACAAAAATCAAGTTTTATATAAAACCATTTTGTGAAAACAGTTCTTTTTTAAATAATAAATGATTATCCAAGTTTAAATTGGTTAAAAGTTTTAAATTAAATTGTTTTAAAATAACTAAGTTTTAGATTTGTTAAGGGTTTTTAAATAAAAAATTATTTCAGTTTAATTAGGTTAAAGTGTTTTAATCTATATAACCTTTGTTTTAAAAGTATAAATAAACTTAATATTATAATTAAGTGGATAATTATGAAATGAAATGTTTTAAAGGTTAATTTAACTTAAAAGTTTTAAGTTAATTGGTAATGGATAATTAAATCCAAAGGCTATTAATAAGATTTAATGGATAATTTAAGTAATTAATTAAGATAAAATGGTTTATCTTTTAATTAATTAAGATCTTAAGTAATTAACGATTTATTAAGTAATGTGAGTAATTCAAAGGTAATTACTTAAAGAATAATTATTTAATTAAAGATTAATTAAGGTGAATTAATTTTTGATTAAAGGTTAATAAATTATTAATTTGATTAATTAATTAATAACTAAAGGTTAATTAATTTATTAGTGATAATTAATTAATGATTAAGGGTTGATTAATCAAGTGATTAAAGAATAATTAATTAAAGGTTAATTAATTTTATGTGATTTATTAATTAAGGTAATTAATTTGAGGATAATTAATTAAAGGTTAATTAATTAATGAAAGTGATTAAGGAATGATTTATTAATTAAGGGTTAATTAATTAATATAATTAATTAAGGATAATTAATTAAAGAATAATTAAATAATTAAAGGTTAATTATTTAATGATTTATGGTTGATTGATATTTTATTAATTATGGTTGATTAATTAATGATTAATTAAGTTATTAGTTAAAGGTTAATTAATAAATGATTAAAGAATAATTAATTAAAATGATTTGTAATTAATTAAATTAATTAACCAGGATTAGTAATTTACTCATAAGTAATTAATCTGATTTAAATTAATCAGACGATTAATTGATCTTACTTATGGATGTTTGAATCATATTGAATGATTGAATGTTTGATATCCCTTACGTGTGATATTATGTGATGTAAATTGTTTGAATTGAGCTGTGTGTATAATTTATTTATCTGTGATGCATTTTACATATGTATCTGTAAATCTGTGAATGAAAGATAAGCGTTATAGAATCATACCGCCTATCGATATTGCTGTGCTTGAATTGTGATGATTGGTGATATTGCACTATTGTGTAAAACCCCTGGACTACACCATACACACACAAATATGGACTGCACGAGGAAATTGATTAAGTCACAGATATTTGAATTTAATATTTTTTAAAAATGGTTTTAAAAATTGAATTTTGAATCCAAAAATGGTTTGGAATTGGAATTGGGTTTAATATGAAAAACTTTGAAGAGGAGTTTTTAAAGATAAAATTATTTTGAATAAATTGATAAAGTTTTGAAATTTAAATAGTTTGATTTGAATTTGAATTCAAGATTTTGAAGTTGTATACATATATATACATATATGTATGGTTATTTGGAAATTATGGTTTAAAAAGGGTATACAAGTTATATATATATATATATATATATATATATATAAAACCATTTTGAAGTGTATTAAATAAGTTGTTTTGGGGAATATGGGTTTAATTCAATTAGAACTTGCCGATGATACGGCAGTTCACTGATTTTCTGGTTCATACTTTTAAAGGCTATAACTCGTGTATTTGATCATATTTTCCAAAACGAAAAGTATTTGTTTTCAAATGATAATAGATTTCAAATACAGAAAGGATTTCCAGTTTGTGTTGAAAGGATTTCAGTTTTGAAATGGAATTGTTTCGAAAGCTATTAATGAATCTTTGTGAAATATTAGTGAACTTTGTGAAGTGAATCTTTTTGTTTAAAAGATTAAAGTGGAAAATTGGAAAGGTTTTGGGTAATAAGTTGTGACTTAACTAAGATCCCAATATCCATATGTTTTCGAAATTAAGCGCTCATTATTCGATTTAGCCGGAAGAGGACTTTGTGTCATATAACCTATTTTAAATAATGATACGACGAAATGGATAGCATTTGAAGACCGGTGGTGAAGATCAGGTTTTTTCGAAAGTGAAAGGAAAACCTGTCGAATGTCTCTTCACCGAATGGCTTCGGTATAGAGATTTGATCACCTTTTGTGATGGGGAGTCCGAACGTGATTAGGGAATATTCGGATTACAAGGGCTTTTTGTGAAGTGCCTTCGTTTCCGTTCGAACCCGGAACAGACTTGTATGGATGTATGTCTGACATTACACTTTGAGATGTAAAGCTGGTTTCTATCAAATACATTTCTGTTTGATAGAGGAGAATTTATTCTCTTAGCTTAACACCCTTCTCTGAGACGTACGAGCTCAAAGGTTATGTAGTTGATGGTTACTAGTGATACATTCCCAATTTGGTAATATAGCATGCGAAGTGTTGCTGATCATTTGTTGATCGAAGCATGGCTTTTTGTGAAAAGCGTAGCTTTGTGTACGAGACCTCATCAGGACCTCACAACCCAGAAATGGTTGAAATAGGAAAGATGTGGCAAGGTTATCGGAGGTCGCGGCCCTTAGGGTAAGTCCATTTCCTTCTGGATAAAAGGTGGTATCATGGTATGGAGCCCAAATATTTAACGTATGTGGCCTCGGGGCATCCCTCCAGAGGCGTACCCATGTGGCCTAGGAAGTTCCTTAGCCTGACCATTTGTTGGAAATCCAATCACCAATACTTATGGTTTTAGTTGTATAACCTGTCTTTTACTTATGTTGATGACCCACTATTTAATTGGTAGCTATCGTAGGTATACCGTAATGGTGGTATGCTGGCTAAGATTAATATAATACTTTCGAAAGGTTTTCTGCACTATGCACTAATAATAATATCAAAAGGATTTTCATGTATCAAGCATGTTTGACTATCATAAAGAGAAATCTCCTCCAATTGTGTGTTTGCATTGTGTGTGTGGCAGGAGGCCTTATTGTAGTTTCATTTTCCAAAAAGCATTGCGGATTTCTTTTTAAATTCTTTTGTTTTTTTTTGTTTAAAACAAATGTTTTTGTTTGCTCACACCAGTCCCATGACTGACCTGGAGTTTATTGTTCCCTTTCTAAACTCTGGGTACCCACAATTTTCCATGGGCAGCATAGAGTTAGATTTTTAGATAATCATATAATAAGTGTAGATTCGATCGCATCCAGCCTTTGGATTTAGCGATAGCATTTGTTCACTTGGACTGACCTACTTAATACAACGTAATGATGGTGGTTCGAGCTTGTGGCTTGGAGATCTTTGGAGCATTCGAATGGAGATGCAATATTGGATTCTCAAGTTCTCTCTCTCTTTCTATTAAAGTTAATGTTGGTGTTCCTCTATCGAAGATTTTCTTTCCGCTGTTGTGTATCTTTGATAAATGATGATATTCGATTGTATCAATTGTTGTATCAAATATTGTATATCAATGAAGTTATTCATTTTTCTTCTGCTGCGTTGTTATACTTAATGTGTTATAACCTCCGGCGCGAATCGGATTTCAACAGTTGATTCTGCGGCATTCAAATACGGGTGAAGTATGGATGTCGATTTTCGAACACTGAAATTCGGGTCGTGACATCAAGACAGTGCCCCAGAAGGCTATTTTTATATGTCAATTAAAACGAGTTATTTTCAAAATTAATTAAATCACTTTTATATCCAATTTAAAATTTTTATTATCTTCGTTCTTATTAAATAGAATTTAAATAAGATTTGAAATTATTTTTATCCAGCTTAAACATCAAGATGCAACTATTTAAACAATTTAAATTATTAAATTCAATAATTAAATTGTCCAATAAATTGCTATATTTTAAATTTAATCGATAAAAATAACTTTTCAATATTTAAAATCAATTAAACATGTCAAATTCAAATGACTAAAATTCTGGGTCGCTACACTCTTCCCCCTTACAAAGAATTTTGTCCCAGAAATAGCCAAGGTAAGAAAAATGTTTAAACCCATTACTTACTAAAACTAATTAGTTGAAAATGATTACCATATCCTTTTAGGTCTTTAACTTTCAAAAATCATTGTTGAAACTTCATTATCACATTTCTAAGCCATTAATTCGTTCATAGATTTCAGCTAATATCATCTCATTCCATCATTTCAGGTTATAGCCCAATATCAAATATTAATTGTTAAGAACTTCTTCAGAATTCCTCAAAAAATTTCTAACGCCTAAAATCTACGAAAATTTTGCCAGAGTCTCTTTTTCATGGATCGATCAGAAAACTACCACTCGCCACCACGGGTCCCAAAAAACACAAAAAACAAAACCCAAGTGGCTCAGTCATAAAACCATCAAATCAAAAATAATTTTAAACGTGTACCTTTTAGTTGGGAAACCCAATTTTACTTATGAAATCAAAGGCATCAACCAGCTTTTTCTTTTATATACGTGCATCTTATTTACCAATGATATCTAATCTTATAATTCATAATCATATTATTCTGCAATTTCAATTTTCAATACTTTCTTTACCAAAGCCCGTATGATGTGCATATATCATACGAATGCAATATCAAATCCGATCGCTCACTCGATCATGTAACACTTTCGAACTAGTATCGTTCACAGGACCACTCTAGTGCAGACTCGGATTTAATTTCTTGATTAGAAACCATCATTCTCCTTTCATAGCCATATACTATGATATAAAACTCTAGAATCAATCAAAAATCCATATCCCGTGTTCACCATCGAGAATTGAGTGAAAAATCCTAACGCGGACTGATATAAATCATCTCGAAATCATGTTCTCGAATCTAGATCAAACTATTATGCGGATAAAATAATATATGTACAACTTGCGTATTTATTTCAATTGATTTCTTAGATATACCAAATTTCCTTTATTCACATTCATTTTATTACTTAGTATATTCTTTCAATACTAATATCCCTTCAGAACCACTCCATTTTTTTTGTTTAACAACGTTTCATTCCACAATAAATTCGTTTATGAATGATTACATACAAATTTTACTTAAGTTTATAAGCATTTTATACAACTCTCATGTTTATTTTCAATTTTCAACATAAGTTCATATTCAATTTAAATCAACGTTAATTTCAATTCCATTTAACTCAATCCATCTTCCAATTTTAGTGTTCCGTTTTTATCAATCATATTCCAAAACCATATTTAACTCACTAATTTATGTTACTAGTTCATTCGGTTAATTTATTTCAATCACCACCAATTCCATTTACAAAATTTATTTCATTTAACCTAACTTAGGCTAAATTTCTTTTTAAAATTTATTTTGTTTAACTTAACTTAAGTAACCAGCTGTAGCGACCCGACTTTCTATCTCCAGAAAAACGCGTCACTATTTAAGAAAGAAAGGGATAGAAGAAGAAAAGATAAGAAAAGAAGAAACACAACAACATCAGATACTCACAGTGGAACGAATGAAATATAATATATCACATAAAATATGACACAATATCATATTACATCAGAGTACACAACTTATACAACACATATTAGACAGTTATAATCATCTGTCTAACTATACAACTCAAGATATCATAAGATACAGATATCACACAAACACAGCGGAACCATAATATATCTACACGCGGAAGCCTCCTGCTCCATATCTCCTTCAGAATTCGTCAAGCAAACCTGAATCCCTCGACTACCCATACATAATATGCGTACCCAAGAGTTTAATAAAACAGAAAATAAACATTCGGGTCAGACAGGGGTCTGGTGTGGGTAAACGGGTTAAAATTGCTTAACTTTAGAAAAACCTTTGAAAAGAAAAGGTATCATGTAAGACTTCCCACACATAAACATAGAAAAGTTTTTACCTTATGCTAACCAAAATATTTGATAGGAAATCCAGTGATATTTTCAAGTAAATAAGAAATAGCCAAAATTGTTACATTCATTAAATTCGAGCTGCTAGCCACAAAAGTGGGTAATACAAACAAAACCGCAGGGTCTCGTAGGAAGAATGAGTTTCCATCAATGGCAGGGCTACCAGGGTACCGTCCGTCATAGTACGTGGCCTAGATCACTGTACCGAGGATTAATCCCAATCCCCTGCATCACAAAGCCGGGACCATTCCTTACTGAACAGTCCCGAGTAAGATCACCCCGTGGTTGGCGCAACCAACCACCCACTAAGCCAAAATAAAATGGGACATCTAGACAGGGATCATCTCACCCTGAAATGGGTGCTACCCACCTAGCCTTGCTGCACCTCCCATGTTTTAGCCATTCCCGGTTGATGAGGCTTGACGCTGCGATTACCTTTATAGAACACATCTATCTTAGAATGCTCATTGTCCACCTGACGATGTTTCGAAAGCATTCAATCCATACAAGTTCATTCCGGTTTTGAACGAAACCGAAGGCACTATCTCGTTGCACTTGTAGGATCGATTTCACCCTAGAGGGGGGGTGAATAGGGTGATAGTGTTAATTATAAAAATTAATCGTGGAAGCTTATAAAATATTCAATTCAGGTCACAGAATAGCAACACAGATATTGCAGAATATAAATAACAGAAAAAAATAGAACAACACAGAATTTACCCAGCTTCGGCAAAACCCTGCCTACGTGCTGCCCTCAAGGTTTCTACTAGAAATTAGATAGTCCCTCGCTTACACTCGTAAACTCGCTATACCCGCTATTGACTAATCTAACTCTACGCTCAAAACCTTGCCACAACTCAACCACCGAGTTGCGAATTCTCAAGCTACGCCACGTAGCTTGTCCCCTAGTCACACGACTAGAAATAACAATGGTTTAAAGTTTAAAAACAAATTTAAACAGAAATTTAAAAATAAAAACCCTAATTAAAAAACTAAAATAAGCTATAGCCTCTTTTAACAAACAAGGCCCCTTTTATAAAACACGCCGGCCCAATTGTTTTCTTTAACCCGAATCTCTTTTATTTTCTTTGTGATAATGTCGGCTTGTTATTCCTTCTGAAATTAGGGCTTCGGCTCTTGTTCATTCCTCTTCCTTCAATAAATTAGGGCTTTTAAAGAATCGAAGATGCCGACATTATATTAATCGATCGAATTTGTGATTTTCGTCCTTTGCCCTGTCGATCGACTGCCTCCTTGTACCTTGCTTCGGCTACTTCGATTGATCGAGTTCGATTACAATTTTTGGTGAGTACTTTATTCCTTTTGCTTTCTGATTGAATGCTTGAACTCGATGGAATAATTGCCGATGATGATTAGGGTTTTTATAGGATTTGATTTCCTATTTTTGCGTTCGTATATATTTGATTGAATTCGTCAAATAATTTACCTCGGCCACTCGATGATGCTTGAATGTTTGAGATTGATTCTGACTAATTCGTTATCGTATATTTTGGTTGCTTGATGGTTACGGCTTTGATTTATTTCGTGATCAGTTTTACTTGTTCAACATATCCACGGCTTGTTCAACTCCTTGATTGCCACGGCTTCTGCTCCGATCATTTTACTGTTGACTTTATTCACTGACTTCATTTTGACTTTGGCATTGACTAACTTGATTTTCGACTTGGTAATCACTGTAACCTGTACTGTATAGTTCGACTCCAGTCATTTTGTATCTGCATTTGTTATTTCTGAAGCTCGAATTGCACTTGCTCACTGCTTGATGGTCTTGTGACTCTTGCTATGCCTTTGTGCATTTTTCTGTATTCAGTTGAGTTGATTGTTGCATTTTTTTACTTCTGCACTTGTGTATATTTGGGCTGATCATTTGTATACATACATTCTTGTATGTATATATGTGTATGGTCACTTGTGTATTGCCTTTCTGAACTGTGCACATTGTTGCATGGTTCTCTGACCTTGTTGCCTCTGTTCATTTGCCGGTTAGCTTGCATCTGCTTGCTGTTGTTTGGATATTGTGGCATGTGGTCTTTGCTGTGTTCCCATTTGGGCTTGTAGTTGATTCTTTGAGTTTTTCTGAATATTGTTGTATTTGGACTTGTTCATTGTAGAATGTCACTGAAGTCTTGTGCTTTGTGTCTTGATGCTCGGCCTATTGTGCATTTGTGGTTCCCACTGTATTACATTTGTATCACTGTACCATGCTTGGCTTTCATGTTCATGTGTATCTTCGTAAACTTGTTGCATTCATGTTCTTCATTTGGTTGTTGACACTCGTTTGATTCATCTCAAAAATTTCTGTGCCACTTTCCATGTGTTCATGTTGCTGGACTTGTTGTTGGCATGTGCATGTTACCTTGTTCACTGTGTCACTTAGGTGCATATGTTTGCACTGCGCATTACCACTGTAACACATGTTCATCAATGCATGCTGTGTACTTTGATGGAGTTTTGATTTGTCGAAGCTTTGCATTCATCAAGTTGCCTTGTGTTGAATCCAGTTTCAAAACTCGGATTTGACCTTGTGCTCGTGTCGTGATTTAATTTATGTTGCACCTGAGTTGAATCCTGTATTTGGGTTTGACCTGTGCTCACCTGTCCCTGTAGCATTATCAAGTGTATATATCGGCGTGCACGGCCTTGTGGTATATACAGTAATACACTGTGTATGTCACAAGTTGTTCGTGTATGATGAATTCAAATTTAAATTATGACGAACAACCCAAACAACTGAGGCAAATCATATTTTCAAAAATTATCTTTTATTTTTGAATTGCAAAAATATTTCTTTTTCAATTTTACTGCGTTAGTTTATATTTTTGCAGATTGCTCAGATGCTGGATTCAAACTGGAAGGAAGTTGAAGATAAATACGAGTGTGAGTGATATGTAGTGAGGACATTTGTAAATGTGAAATGTGATGTAATTGTAATCAAAGTTGTATAGTTATAGTGAGAGCTTGAAATTGTACTATTCAAAGATGTAATAAATATTTGTTTGAATAAAATTTCTGTTTGAATTCAAATTCTGTGTTATTTAATTTATTCAACAAATATTTATTTAATCTGTGAAAATAAAATAGTATATTAACAAATACATTTAATGAATGTATATATGTTTATTATCATCAAACAAAAATCATATAAGTGCATATTCAACAATCTCTCCTTTTGATGATAACAAACATATATTTAAGATTTTGAATATGTTAAATGTATTTGATCATTGATATATCCTAATTGCTCCCCCTATTTAAATGCTTCCTCTCTATACGATGCTCCCCCTACATATATGCATACAAATAAAAATATGCAAATGATCCTAGATGCAAATAGAAAATTATTTGACCTTTGCTTGATTTTATTTGACAAAATCTTAACTTTTCTCTCCCCCTTTTGTTATCAGCAAAAGAATAATAGTGTTAGAGAAAATAGAGATAAAGTAATCGATATCAATCCAACATTAAAACTCAATTGAATATAAATATTAAATTTCAATAAAAAATCAAACAAAAATCATAAATATTTTGTTAGGCGCATATTCCACTTTTAGAATGATAGGAATGATATCATCATATAAAACCATACAGTTTTGTCTATTTGTGGCATATTTATATCAGGAATTTGAATATCTACTAACCATGCATAACCGTTAGGACTTTTAAATGAGATTAGTAGTATTCCAATTTTATTTTAAAAAATGAATTCAAGTATCTTCTAACCACGCATAACCGTGAGGACTTTTAAATGGGATTAGAATCAACTTGTTTATTTTAAAAAAAAAATCAACTTTTGATATGCGTTCCATACATGCATAACCGTGAGGACTTTTAAATGAGCATGGAAGCACATAACAAATTCCAAGTAATTTACCCATGCATAACCGTGAGGACTTTTAAATGAGAGTGAATACTTTGGTATTTTTTATTATTATTATTATCATTACCCCCTTTTTTTCAAAAAAAATGCGAAAAATGAAAAACGAACGATTCTTGTTTAAAGTACCACATATCGACAAACTATATAGAATTTTGATGAGTGATGGTCGTTAGAAATATGATAGATATAGAGATGGTCATGGAATTTTTACCAACAAACAGTTTTATAACTCTTGTTTAAATTTCTAAAGAAATTTATTAATTATACCGTCTCGAGTCATAATATTTGATCAATATTAACACTCATCACTTTTTCAATCACTATTTTTCTTTTTGATAAACATCAGGGAGTCAGATTAGTCAAAATAGTCATTTAAAATCAAATTCAAAAATAATTATGAAATTAATTTTTCAAAAAATGACTAATCTGAAAATATGGTCAAAAATGATTTTCTCGAGGGGGTTTTAAAAGAAAATTTTCTGCTATTTGAAAATTATTTGAAATGAAGAATATGCAGATATTTTCTTTGAAAAACGATGCAGTTACTTAATGTCTCAAAAATAACGTTCAACTAGTAATTTTTCTATCAACTAGATTACCAGTGTAATCTGCATCTGAATTTCTCTTTCACTCAAAAATCATTAATTGAATTTGATTGACCAAACCATGAAGTGTGCACCAAAAATTTCAAACTCAATTTTAACAGCAATGACATTCTTTTGAAGTTGAATTGAAGCCGTGTAAATAATCAAAAAACGTGAATAAAGAGTTAGCCAAATGGATTATCAACAATCAATGAATTTCCTAATACCAAAACACCATCATTTTTCCAATTTAATCTGTATGAAGTATTTCAAGAATTTACAGATTATTATAGTGTTTTTGGCATAAGAATATAATTGGCCAACAACTTTGAATAAGTCAGAATCATCATCTTTTCATCATCTCATTATTGGCTGATTTAATTCAAAATACGGTGCAGATTATCACATTTAATATATCGTTTAAAACATACCATTACCTGTTTTACCTTTACGATATTTTTCTTCGTTGTCCATTGTGATTCCGTCACCTTTATACTAGGCTAAGGAACTTAGCTTTGTCGCCCGTTGTGTTTCTGGAACAGCCAAAAAACCAGAGAACACTATTGTTGTTCCTTAGCCTGCCACCACACCTACACGATGAAAGATTTATGTGACCTATTTGTTTTTATAGGTCCATGGTTGTTAGTGGCAGAAAATTTTGAAAAATAATTTTGTGTAGACCCAAAACTATTTATAATTGTTCCCTTTGGCAGCCAAATTTGTTTAACTTTGAGAGATTTTATATTTGTGCCTTTTGGAACCCAAATCGGTATAGTTTTCACATGTTTGGGTCTATACCAACAATTATTGTGATCGTGTCCAAATTTTCTACAAATTGTGCACATAGAATTAACTTGATTAATATTGCTTTCAACAATTTTTGAATTATTATATCCAAGTCCTTGTCTAACCGTATTAACAGTTTACTTTCCTAATAGCATATTCAACGATTTTTCACTTTTTGAAAATTTATCTAAAGTCGTTGACAATTGTTGGACTTGTGTTTTGAGAGATTCATTTTCGTTTAACAACTGTGTGCACTTTTTAATAGAATTCTCTCTCCTAGTATTTTCATTCTCTTTTAAAATTAGAATTTCATTTTCAAGTGATTTTATATTGATTTCTGATTTTTTAATTTCTTCTTCGAATGTTGGACACTTATCACACTTAGGGATCCTACGTTGATAGTTCTTAACTAATTGATCAAGTTGTTTATTGCATTCTATCAAAGTATCCTTTTGTGATTCAAGTTTTGCGTATTTTTCCCTAAGTCGTTCATAACAGCCATTTATTTCATGAAAATATATAAGCAATTCAGAATGAGTAAGTTTTGATACCTCGCTTGGCTCGTCATCGTCGCTATCAGTTATATTCCCTTGAAGGCACATATCTGCTTTCTCACTGTCACTGCTAGAACTTTGATTATCTTCATCACTTGTATTCCACGTGGCTGCAAAACTTTTCCTTTTTGATTTCTTTTTAAAGTCGCGTTGATTTTGAGGACAATTGGGCTTGATGTGTCCGGGTTTGTTGCACTTGTGACAGATGATCTTCTGTTCTTCAGAGTAGTCTAGTGCTTTGGCTATTCTGCTTTTCGCTTTTTGAATTCGAGCTGAATTTCCATATTTGTAATTCCACTTTTTGAATTTCTTTATTAATAGCTCCAATTCTGCTGCTGCATCATCATCGTCATCGTCATCACTTTCAGTTGTTCATTTGAGAGCTATTGATTTCTTTCGAGTATCTCCTCCTTCACGCTCTTCCTTGAATTTCATTTCTAGCTCATAAGTGGTGAGATTTCCGATGAGTTCTTCAACTTTAAGTTGTTTTAAATCTTTTGATTCTTGAATGGCAGTTACTTTTGCTTCAAAGCTTCGTGGAAGGACTCTGAGGATTTTCCGGACTATTTCCAATTCGGTGTATGTTTTCCCGAGAGCTTTTGATTTGTATACGATATTGGAAAGTCGTCCGTACATCTCTTTGACATTTCTTTCCTTCGCCATTGTAAAGTTCTCGTATTCGCTGCTTAGCATGGCAATGCGAGATTCTTTGACTTGAGATGTTCCTTCGTGAGTCACTTCTAGTATGTGCCATATTTCCTGCGCAATTTGACAATGTGAGACACGATTAAATTCAAATTGATCTAATGAACAGATAATAGAATTCATAGCTTTGGCATTAGTATTTTATAATTTATTTCCTAGTTCTGTCCATTGTTCCTTTGGTTTCTCTATTTTCCGATTATCTACAGTTATAATTGGAGTTTTATAACCTGTCTCAACAATATCCCATGCGTCAATGGTTTTCAAAAAAAATTTCAGCCTATTTTTCCAAAAAGAATATTCACCATTAAACATTGGTGGTCTAACTATCGACTGACCCTCTGCAAAAGCATTATTAAAAGAAGCCATTTTAAAAATTAAAATTTTTAAAACAAAAACTGATTTTTTGAAACACGAATTTTTTAAAACAAAAATTGGTTTTGTAAAATCAAATTTTAAAAACAAAAACGGCTTTTGTTCCTTGCTCCGCTACCACTTGTAGGATCGATTTCACCCTAGAGGGTGGGTGAATAGGGTGATAGTGTTAATTATAAAAATTAATCGCGGAAGCTTATAAAATATTCAATTCAGATCACAGAATAGCAGCACAGATATTGCAAAATATAAATAACAGAAAAAAAAGAACAACACAGAATTTACCCAGCTTCGGCAAAACCCTGCCTACGTGCTACCCCCAAGGTTTCTACTAGAAATTAGATAGTCCCTCGCTTACACTCGTAAACTCGCTATACCCGCTATTGACTAATCTAACTCAACGCTCAAAACCTTGCCACAACTCAACCATCGAGTTGCGAATTCTCAAGCTACGCCACGTAGCTTGTCCCCTAGTCACACGACTAGAAATAACAACGGTTTAAAGTTTAAAAACAAATTTAAACAGAAATTTAAAAATAAAAACCCTAATTAAAAAACTAAAATAAGCTATAGCCTCTTTTAACAAACAAGGCCCCTTTTATAAAACACGCCGGCCCAATTGTTTTCTTTAACCCGAATCTCTTTTATTTTCTTTGTGATAATGTCGGCTTGTTCTTCCTTCTGAAATTAGGGCTTCGGCTCTTGTTCGTTCCTCTTCCTTCAATAAATTAGGGCTTTTAAAGAATCGAAGATGCCGACATTATGTTAATCGATCGAATTTGTGATTTTCGTCCTTTGCCCTGTCGATCGACTGCCTCCTTGTACCTTGCTTCGGCTACTTCGATTGATCGAGTTCGATTACAATTTTTGTTGAGTACTTTATTCCTTTTGCTTTCTGATTGAATGCTTGAACTCGATGGAATAATTGCCGATGATGATTAGGGTTTTTATAGGATTTGATTTCCTATTTTTGCGTTCGTATATATTTGATTGAATTCGTCAAATAATTTACCTCGGCCACTCGATGATGCTTGAATGTTTGAGATTGATTCTGACTAATTCGTTATCGTATATTTTGGTTGCTTGATGGTTACGGCTTTGATTTATTTCGTGATCAGTTTTACTTGTTCAACATATCCACGGCTTGTTCAACTCCTTGATTGCCACGGCTTCTGCTCCGATCATTTTACTGTTGACTTTATTCACTGACTTCATTTTGACTTTGGCATTGACTAACTTGATTTTCGACTTGGTAATCACTGTAACCTGTACTGTATAGTTCGACTCCGGTTATTTTGTATCTGCATTTGTTATTTCTGAAGCTCGAATTGCACTTGCTCACTGCTTGATGGTCTTGTGACTCTTGCTATGCCTTTGTGCATTTTTCTGTATTCAGTTGAGTTGATTGTTGCATTTTTTTACTTCTGCACTTGTGTATATTTGGGCTGATCATTTGTATACATACATTCTTGTATGTATATATGTGTATGGTCACTTGTGTATTGCCTTTCTGAACTGTGCACATTGTTGCATGGTTCTCTGACCTTGTTGCCTCTGTTCATTTGCCGGTTAGCTTGCATCTGCTTGCTGTTGTTTGGATATTGTGGCATGTGGTCTTAGCTGTGTTCCCATTTGGGCTTGTAGTTGATTCTTTGAGTTTTTCTGAATATTGTTGTATTTGGACTTGTTCATTGTAGAATGTCACTGAAGTCTTGTGCTTTGTGTCTTGATGCTCGGCCTATTGTGCATTTGTGGTTCCCACTGTATTGCATTTGTATCACTGTATCATGCTTGGCTTTCATGTTCATGTGTATCTTCGTAAACTTGTTGCATTCATGTTCTTCACTTGGTTGTTGACACTGGTCTGATTCATCTCAAAAATTTCTGTGCCACTTTCCATGTGTTCATGTTGCTGGACTTGTTGTTGGCATGTGCATGTTACCTTGTTCACTGTGTCACTTAGGTGCATACGTTTGCACTGCGCATTACCACTGTAACACATGTTCATCAATGCATGCAGTGTACTTTGATGGAGTTTTGATTTGTCGAAGCTTTGCATTCATCAAGTTGCCTTGTGTTGAATCCAGTTTCAAAACTCGGATTTGACCTTGTGCTCGTGTCGTGATTTAATTTATGTTGCACCTGAGTTAAATCCTGTATTTGGGTTTGACCTGTGCTCACCTGTCCCTGTAGCATTATCAAGTGTATATATCGGCGTGCACGGCCTTGTGGCATATACAGTAATACACTGTGTATGTCACAAGTTCTTCGTGTATGATGAATTCAAATTTAAATTATGACGAACAACCCAAATAACTGAGGCAAATCATATTTTCAAAAATTATCTTTTATTTTTGAGTTGCAAAAATATTTCTTTTTCAATTTTACTGCGTTAGTTTATATTTTTGCAGATTGCTCAGATGCTGGATTCAAACTGGAAGGAAGTTGAAGATAAATACGAGTGTGAGTGATATGTAGTGAGGACATTAGTAAATGTGAAATGTGATGTAATTGTAACCAAAGTTGTATAGTTATAGTGAGAGCTTGAAATTGTACTATTCAAAGATGTAATAAATATTTGTTTGAATAAAATTTCTGTTTGAATTCAAATTCTGTGTTATTTAATTTATTCAACAAATATTTATTTAATCTATGAAAATAAAATAGTATATTAACAAATACATTTAAATGAATGTATATATGTTTATTATCATCAAACGAAAATCATATAAGCGCATATTCAACAGCACTCATTTGGAATCACCCTCAGAGTCAACGACCATAGCCCTTGCACTCTGAATCACCGTCTCGAACCTGAAAGTACTATCCCCGTCAAACTCATCACGGAATCACCCCCAGAGTTATACTGACAAATAGTTCTTACGCCTCGAGTCTTCACTAAGCTCCACTTGGATTTACGACCTAACGTTTAATTTGGATCGATGATTAATTATATTAATTAATTCTTTAATTAATAACACAAGTGATTAACCCTTAATCAAATCCACTTAATTACTTCCATAAGTAATTATCTTTACTTAGTTACCTTCAGTAATCAATTACTTAATTACCTAATTACTTCACCAAGTAATTATACTAGATTAATCCACAAGTGATTATCTTAATTAAACACTAATTAATTTCTTAATTAATTATTTAACTTAATCATTTAAATTTAATTACATGATTCCTTAATTTATTATATTATAAAGATTCTTAATTAAGAAAATCATTATCTTAATTAGGTTATTAATATTAACCAATAACACTTCGATTATTAACAAAAATTGAATTATCTTAATTATTTTCACAAATTTATTTATCTTTAATTAAATCAAAATTCTAAATTACTAAAGAAAATCTTTATTATAATTGATATCCAAATTCTAAATCATTATACTTTATTTAAAATAAAATATATTGGAAATCAATTATAATTAAAATAATCTAAACATTCAAATAAAAAACTTTTGAACTTTCCAAAGTTATTAAATAAAATTTATTACAAACTTTATTATTAAAATTTCACTTGTTTATTTTAAAAACTTTTCTATTTAAATATATATAAAACTTATTTAAAACTTATCTTGAACAAATTAGTTTATAAATAAAAACTTGTTTTTCTTTGGTTTTTAAAACTTGAATGATTTACAAAATCATATTTACTTTGTTTCAAAACCATTAAAGCCATCACTGTTAACATTTTAAAAAAAATTTAATACTTCCTGAACCCAAAACAAAAACCTGCTCACCAAAACTCGAGCAACCTACTGAAATCCAAAACACAATTCTATTTACAAATCAAAGTTAAATTCGAACTCAAAACCTAGTTATTGAATTTATTATAAAATTTGAAACTGTTTATAAACACAGTAACATTTTTAACTATACAGGCATTTAATATACTCAATTCAAACATGCATCCAATTTTAAATTCAAATATTTCATTAACTTCATGATATTCAACACAAGATCCAGATGAAATTTAGAACTAAAACTGCTTTTAAAAAAATTTCATTTACTTACCGAAAATGCAGAAGACAAAAACTTATTTGTTTCTAGGTTTTTGAAATTTCACAATTCTATTTCAAAACCTTTAAAAAAATCCGATGGTTCAACCTAGTAGAGGGACGACTCTTAGAGCGAGAAGAGTTTGGTAAGGCAGCTCAGGATTCTTGAGGAGGGATTGATCATCTAGTTCTAGTTAAGATTCTACTGGGATGTTTTGACCAAGTGGAGTGAGTCGGATGAACAGTGTATGGAGAAAGTTTATGCTCGAGTTCTTCGATAGCATTCTTATCTACTCCAGATCAGAGTTACGCAGCGGTGCATGATGCACGGGTGAATGTTGTATCAGTGAAATTTTAATAATAAAGTTTGTATTAAATTTTATTTAATAACTTTGGAAAGTTCAAAAGTTTTTAATTTGAATGTTTAGAATATTTTAAATTCCATAGTTCCATTTCAAATTTACTTTTAACATTCATAACTAACTATTTTTAACTTTGTTTTCTTACTAATTCTCAAAACAGGAAAATAGGCATAAGAAAGAAGTTGCAAAAATATTTAGTCTCAGAGACAACAAGTTTACTTTTTAGCGTGAAGGACACTTTTTACTGTAAACAAAAAATGATAGTTACAACTATCATTCTGTGATTTACACTAGAAAATGTCCTTCAGCCTAAAAGTAAACTTCTTGCCCCTAAAACTAAATTTTTCTTGAACTTTTCTCTTGAGCCTAAAAACCCCCTCTCAAAATTTATAAGTTATCAAACTTATTTTCTCGTATTTTCATAAAACATTTAAATGAAAATCCCTGAGTTTAAATACCTTGTTCTTATTTATTTCAAATAATTTTTGAAATCATATATATGCAAAATCCCCTTGGTATATCAAATCATTCTTCTGAATTTCAAAATTAAACTAGTGTTACCGAAACAAAACTCCAACGGTAGCAATCCATCACTTAAAAACTTGAAAATGCATGTCGATGATGCTGTAGTCATCACCGAAATTATTTTCCAGCAACCGAAGTGAGTTCAGTGCTTTTATTTCTTTAAAACCCCTTTTAACAATATTTCCATTTAAAAATATTTTCCAAATAATACTATTATTATTGTCTAAAACTTCAAAAAACAATTTCCAAAATCAACGATATTTAAATTCTCAAATTCTAGCTTTTATATCCTTTTAATTACATACCGTTTTATAAATCATATTTACAATATACGAAGGAAATTTCATTTTCTTCCAATTTATAAATCACATTTATAAACCATATATTTATATAATCCCACTTTGGTTATATAAAATCATTACTTTGTTTTCATTATAATAATAACAACTTTTATTAGAACACAAACAAAAATGATAATAATTAAATATTATCGTTCTCTAACAACAAGCACACCATATATACAATAATAATTTCTAAAAATTACACCTTTATATTAAAATATAATAAAGGTAAAATTATGCCATCTACTCAATTTCGAACAATACCATGTCGAATTGCTCTGTTCAATTGTTTAGAGATCCCTATCAATGATGTTAATTACTTGTAATGACAAGAATCCATAAGCCACTCAACAAATCAACCAACACAATATAAAACACTTTTATACCACTAACAAATACGCGCTTATATATATACACACTCAAACACATTATAGGGTGCAATTGACCCTATCTCCAATGAGTACTGCATCAAAGTCAAGGTTCTCGCTGAGCCTTCAGCTCAGATACCAAATGTAACGACCTAGGCTTTATGACCCTCAAAAATCGACAATAATACATCCACTGTGTTACGTGTCGATCAATCAAATATTGAAAAACCTGATTGTTAGGGAAAAAGAAATAAGAAAGAAGATAAGAAGAAAACTAAACAACACAGAATCTCATGACGGAATGAGTAATCTATAATATACATCAAATCTTTACACAACAAACTATAATATGTGTGTATATATACACACAAAATCAATCAGAGTATACTAACTTATTTCAGCCTGGACAGTTATAATAGCCCGTCCTTACAATTGCTGATAGACACAACAATGAACAAAATGGAAAAAATTACCATTTACGTGAATACGTCTTTAGGCCTCCAACTCATCCCCTGAAGTTCCAAGCATCCAACTAAATCCGTGATATGCTCGGTCTGACCCGAGCATTAACACTCGAGTCGGTCTGGAAGACCAGCGTGAGAAAAACACACCCAAATAGATTTTAAAGTTATAAAAATCTTTGAAATCAAATGTGTTTCATAAGACCTCGCTGCACATGAACACGGACAGGTTTTTATCTTACGGTAGCCAAAACCATTCCTATAGAAAGTCTATTGGTATTATAATAATGTCTGTATACAAATACTTATTAATCTTCACCGAAATTGTTAGATTAATTAAATTCTCACACAAAAGGTATACAACTAAAACCATAAAGGCACGTATTGGAGAATGTATTCCATATAATGACTAGGGTACTGGGGTACCGCCCGTCACGGTGCATCTCTAGACAAATAACACCGAGGTTGAACCTATCGACCCCTTTCAAAACAGAACCGGCCTACCTCTTACTGGATAGTACCGAATATGATCACCCCTTCGTTAATGGGCCTCGGAGCATACAAATGAGAGATAATAGCGACTCTAGATAGGGATGATCATAGCCTACTTGGGAGCGACCCGCTTAGGCCTACTACAACTTTCATGTTTTAGTCATGCCCGGTTGATGAGGCTTGAGGCTATGTTTTACCTTTATATATAGCACTTTCCACTTGGAATGCTAATACTGCCCTCCAGGCAATAATGCAACACCATCATTCATTCATACAACTCTGTTTTGGGACTAAACAAAACACCTGAGAGCTCCTTCTTCGAATTCCATTATCTTTAAGATGTCTTCACTTCGAAACATTTAAGTTGGATCGAAGTGGTTTTCGGATAACCTATCCAATCCCGATCTCTTTGAAACAACTTTTCAATAATTCTTGGTATACTTAACCCTGGTTCTTTAGGAAATAAATAGTCAAAGTAAGATCGGATATCGTCTCCTAACCGTTAATGCACGGATTTCCTTATCATTGTCCGGGGAGAATGAAACGAGATTTATATGCAAAGTACAACATCATAGTAGATGATTGTGTCATGTAACTAACGTGTTTCTCCTAGATATTTCCAAAGTTACGTTCGGGTCGAAATTTCGATAGTTGGTTATTTAACTTATCGAATAACAACATTCAATCAAGGATTTATTCCATAGGAAAAGCCAACATTGGTTAAGCACATAAGCAATCACTAGCCTCCTTTTATAAATCTTTTATAAATAAAAATCACTTTGTAAATTACTTATATAAGAATATTTTTACAAAGATATATCCACCAATCCCTATATTTTCAATACTTAGAAAATATTTATACACTTATCTCAATGGTATAAGTGTATTCATAAACTGAGAAAGATTTTCTTTTTATTTGATTCAAAAATCATTCATAAACTCCTTATAAGTCTCTAAACCATTTATAAACCATTTTATATAACTTCTGGAACCATTTATAAAACTTCTTTTATACATTTCAATCATTTATCAACTATTTTGTGCATTTCTAAAATCATTTATAAGTTCTTTATAAATCCATAAAACCATTTATAAAACTCCTTTTATAAATCTATATACCTATTTCTTAAAACTCGTTTATAAATATCTAACCATTTGTAACGCTCTTCCCCTTGTAAATAATCCTCCCTTAAGTCTTAAACTATTTTATAAACTTCCCTTATAAAATCCAAGTCCATTCATAAACTTCAACTTATGAGTCCCGAACATATTTATTAACAAACAAGGAACATTTACTTCTAAAGCAACATTACATAAAAAAATAGTTATAAAAATTGAACATTATGGCTAAATAGATAATTATCATTAACCTTTGACATCTTAAAATAGTAATTAATCATTTCAGAAATAATATCAATTAATCTTTACACTTATTAAATGATAATATTTTATTTCAAAACCTTATTAATAAATTCTTATTATAAATAATAATATTTTATTTTCAAAACCTTATTAATAAATCCTTATTATTAATTTCAAACCATAATTATTATCGAATAATTACTTTCCGAATATTAACATTTTGATAAATACATTAAAACAATATTAACTATAAGCAAATAACTTTTAAAATAGTAATAATATAATTAAATAACTTTAAAAATATATTAAATATGATTAAATAACTTTAAAACAATATTAAATATAATTAAGTAATTGTAAAGCAATATTAAATATAATTAATTAATCTTTAAATATAATTAATCAATCTTTAAATAAATATATTCCTGAAACCCAATTTCGGTTTTAAAATCATTTCTTATCTCAAAACCAATTCCAATTCAATGGTAATTATTGCATTTTAAAAATACACATTTGAGGCCAATGGCCACCAAACGCTCAACCAATGTTGATATTGATTTCTATTACTACGGTTTTTCAATTTTTAATATATAATGAAGTCAAAACCCATATTCCCTACAAATCAGGATTATTATCCAATAATTCATATAACTGGAATATTATTTAAACCAATTCAACAATAGCAAGGAATCCCGTTGGATTCCTCCAACCTGTCCCCCTTCATCACAACACATGTATATATATCAACGCACACACATATATATGTAAATAAAATCAACATTGATCAGGAATCCTGTTGGATCCCACCAACCTATTTTTCCTACATTATATAATCATAGCATATAAATCCACCGCTTCAAGGCGATATTCGTGTACAAATGGTCATCCACTCTTACACAGGAACGTAATAGGGTCTCATCCGCTCCAATAGGCGGGAATATTCAGTATAACAAATTAAAATATAGTAATTCATTCAAACAACCATCCAACAATTTTTTTATCAACTATATATCATACTAGTTAACCAAAAAGGTGAGTTTAGCTCACCGAAATTTTTTGTTGCCGCCGAGGCGTTCCGGTTTGGAACTTTCGATTTTAGCCCAAATTTCAACTGTCTCCAAATTTGTCCAAACCAATTCCGTCATGAAGTTTTCGTCATCCCAAGCGCAACATAAAAAGTTTCGTCTCAATCGGACCTCGTATGAGGGAGTTACGCAGTTTTTTAGTTATCGATTTTTAAACTAATAATAAAATAAACAAATTATATAATTAAATTTAATTACAGTCATCAACATAACCCACCCCACCAAAGCAATGTCTCGACCATCTCCAAACTTCCACTACCGCCTAAGCAAGCCCTGGCCAAGGCAAGCCCACGGCCAGTAATGACGCCTCCTTTCTTGAATGTAGCTTGCCACTCACCGCACCTCCCCATGGCAGCGCCTTCCCCCTTCGTGCCATCGTTTGCCGCCGATCATCATAAAACCGACTCCCCCTCCTGTCTCGAACGCGACTCAAAATCCATCACCAAGGCACGTTTTACGACGATCCCTCTATTCACATAGTTCATTTCATCGTGCAAACAAAACCCCAGCTGAAGTCGAGGCCTGATATGGTCTGTTGTGGTCCAAAATAATGGTGGTCGTAGGATTGAGAGGGAGAGGAGGCCATCGAGAGTATTAACATACACACACACACACACACACACATATATATATATTTGCATTCTTTTTTTTCTTCAAGTTTTGAAAATGGAAAAGGCTCCAATTAATTTGTTGGCAATTATAAATAGAGAGGGAGAGATATGGATAAGTCAAAGGGGGTATGGGCTAATAGTGCAAGTATCGATGATGGTATGGCACGATCATGGATATAAAATAATATATATAATTTCTAAATTAAAATATCAAGCTTTTAAACGTTCAAAAATTTTGAACTCTTGTTGAGACGTGCCGCTTGGCATTCTACATGTTATATCCTATTTCGAACACAATGGAACTTGTCTTGAGGTCTAATTCAAGCGTATGCAGAACATAGCTTTTCAAATCCAATTATTATATTAAATTTCTAAACTTAATTTATATGCGTTTCTATCTCACATGACCAAATGATACATCTCATCGCCATGAAATCTAACGGCGTATAATAACTCACTATTATGGACCCAATGAAACTGATTTTATCGAAATCCGAGATAGTGCCCCGGAAGGCTATTTTTATATGTTAATTAAAATGAATTATTTTCAAAATTAATTAAATCACTTTTAAGTCCAATTTAATTTTTTTTAATCTTCATTCTTATTAAATAGAATTTAAATAAGCTTTGAAATTATTTTTATCCAGCTTAAAACCCAAGATTCAACTATTTAAACAATTTCAATTATTAAACTCAACAATTAAAATATCCAATAAATCACTATATTTGAAATTCGAGTTATTTAATCTATAAAAATAAATTTTCTATACTTAAAATCAATTTAATCTTCAAATTCAAATGACTAAAATTCTGGGTCTTCACAGGATCTTTGGCAGCGAGTATCAGGCCTGTGAGCAGTAACATGTTCGCTTTGGTGGCTACGAACCACTAAGAATGAGAAGGAATTAAAGGCTGTGGAGGAACTAAAATGGGAGGGGGACCACGAGAGGGATTGACAAGTGTGTCCCGACGATCAATTGGATTATTGGAACCCTTTAGAGGAGGGGACCTAGATCTTTATCGATGCTTATCTTGAGATGGTTTATCATTATCACTCTTATCTTGATGACCATGGTCCCGACTGAGACGATAGATAGAATCATAATTCTCTCGACTGCCACCTTGATGGTACAAGCTAGAGTGTGAACCAGAGGATTGGTGGTGTATATCCCGAAGGGAATTGTACATGTTCCTTTTCTTCACCATCATTCCTACAAAAGAAAACACAAGTTAATCAATTAAGCATTAAAGGGAAAGAGTTGAGCACAATGCAATGTTGACACTGCATGTAACGACCCATCTTTTTGGATAGTTTAAATCGACAATAAACCACACATGTCGATTGCAAACCTTTCAAAAGGGAGGATTGTTCTGGGGTAAATAAGAAAAAAAGAGAAAAGAAAGAAAACAAAACATAGAATCTCACAGCGGAATGACAAAATATAATAATCAAATAAACAGTTCATGAAGCTGCTTTATAAATACATTTGATTACACTTTACAATACGATCAGACTTATACATACAATAGGAACAAAAAAATAATGCAGCGGAACAACATGATGCAGTGGAATAAGTATAATAAATAGGTAATAGTACTAAATACTTCGTCTTCATCCTCTAGAAATAAGGTCTTCAATGCACTGAAAAGCTCAGACTGACCCAAAGGTAATGAAAGACAAAACACTCATGTCAGAACTAAAAGATCTTATGTAGGTTAAATCAACAGTAAATAAATATGAATGAAACGTCTTCATAAATGTTTAGGGATTTTACATCACCTATCTAGCGTCAAAGGTGCGTGCAATAACTTAATATATGTTCGAGATTCCATCTTCTAAGGATCCGTTAAACTATCTACTATGTAGTAATATACACTATTATAATATGTCTATCAGTAATGTAAAGTATTAAAATAGCGTTGAGGCGTTACCCATATCCCCCTTAACACATTTTATATAAGTATTGTAGTCTATACAAATACTATAAACTCCACCATAAATTGTTGGGCTATCAAGGAGAACTCCATAGGTACGACACAAACCAAACTCGTAATGTGCGATAAGGCATGTGACAAGGCACACGAGACAATACCCAGGCTAGGATGCTACCGTTTTGTAGATCCGGACTGGTGGTAACACATAGCAGCTACTACCGCCCACTTAGAAACACACTCCCATAATCAAATCGAGGGGTTTCCACCAAATCAATCACAAAGCAATAAATATGGCATCGAAGAAATGTGTCCGATCGGAGGTGCGACCTCACTTGGTCCGGCATGGCTCCTATTTTAGCCACATCAAGCTGACCCGAGGGGTTAAGGCAACGTTAATACCTCATACAGAATTGTTCGCCAAACCATCCTACTTCATTTTGGAATCTCCACCACATGCTCAGTTGTTAAAGTAGTTTTCGACATTGGTAGAGAGTATGACAATATTCGATCCCGGTCTCTTTAACAACCAAATGCTTATTTCACACCGGATGGTTCTTTACATTTACAAAACCAAGTCAGAATTGACATCAAATATCATATTCACCTAAAAGCATATTACTTTCAAAATCATATTCACTTTCGAAATCATATCACTTTCGAAACCATTTCCACAAAATAGTTTAACCCTCATTTCAAAATCATCATATTTGCTTAAAATATTTCATTTCACGAGAAAATGCATTTCAAATCCCAACGTAGGTTATGACATCATTTAACCATATTCGCTTTTACATCAAGGATTTAAAACTAAACATTTCAACTTGCACCATTTGAATTTTTGAAAATAGCTTAGATAGTCAAAAATAGTTTAAAATAGTTGTAAAATTATTAAAATATTTTAAAATTGTTTAAATTGTTTAAAATAGTTTGAAATAAATTAAAATGGTTTAAATAGATTAAAATAGTTTAAATAGATCAAATAGTTTTAAAATAGATTAAATGGTTTAATATAAAATGGTTTGATTATTGGAAATGGTTTATATAGTAAATAGTTTGAAATCTAAATAAACATGAATTTAAAATAATATATCTTTAAACAGTTCAAAATAATTAATTTCAAATTAATATCAAATTATACTATTTCTCCCATTTCAACAAATCTGGACCATATCCAGTTTTCAAACTAACAATTCAATTTTTATCTTTCAATTCAGATTCTCAATAAAACCATTTAAATCTACATCAAAGTTCAAATCCATGTTTGAATTGTAAATTTAAACTACTTCAAATTTAGTAGATTTCAAAGTTCAAATATTCAAACATTTTCAGTAACTCAATTTCGATAAATTTCAGTTATGTTTCAAGATTCAACTTCGAAATTTCAATTTAAATTCTTTTAAACAATTCATTTGAACCAGTTTCAATTTCAACATTTAAAGCTTGGATTTTCGAAAATAATGTAGTTTATATAAATCAAATTTTATTTCAAAATATCATTTAATTGGATTCAAAAATTTAATATTTTAAAATTATTTAGTTTAACCAATTCGGTGTTCGTATATAATTTTCTACCATATGATCAAGTGATATGGATATCTATCATTTCAACCCACAATAATTTAAATTTACGGGTATATATCATTTCAACCCGCAAGCTCGAGTTAAAATTTAAAATCCATAAAATCGCTCGAGTCTATCATTTCAACCCATAATGATTTTTCCCTAACCTATAGGTCGTTCGGGTATGTATCATCTCAACTCATAGCGATTTTTCTAGCAATAATTAAAGGAACTTACAAGGTGATAACAATGTATAAATATAACATCCAGTCATCAAATATCAACAATTAAGCATCCATTACAATCATCATTCAAACCAACCAATAAACAATAACAAGTGACTGACTATCAATAACAGGTATTAACTATCAATTTAAAATTTAATATTTAATTAATGGCAATTAAATTCAATAAAAGTCAGTTTTAACTGGAATAACAATATAAACATACCAAACATCAACCAGTCAAATTATAATCACATCATAAATTCAATTTAACTCACATAAGATAATTTAGCAGTTGTGAGTGGGTCAAAACACTCGCCTTTGATTTCAAATTGATTTAAAATCCAAACGAAGGCCTAAATTTGAACAGTCTCAGAATTTGTCCAAACTAGTTCCAAAATGTCTGAAATTTCAGTACGATCCCAACGGAACAAAGCACACGTGAATCCAAACTCGTACGCAAATGATATGATCATTAGAACATTTGAAATTCATAAACAAAAAAATTAATTATCACATAGGTAAAAGATACGTCACCCTACCATTTTCGTGAAACCCTAGATCGCACGAAAAAGCTTCAGACTTTGCTGCCTTGACCACGCCACAGTCGATAATAAAATCCAGCCACAGCCAGTCGTGACCAAGCGCTCCACCCCCAGACGAGCCGCCATCCTCCCCCACGACACCTCGACCACTATCGTCACATCACGCCGCCGGACGATGTAGATCAAACAGCAGCCGCCGCCCTTTTTTACTAAACTCTAATCAAATTTTGCATGCCAATCAGACCATCAAGATGGTAAACAAACTACACTGATGAACTCCCCATGATGATCTCTATACATCTGTACCCTCGAATCGATGATCCATCGTCGTTGATCAACCACCAAAGTCGATAGCCGAGAATGTTTTGGTCATTTCCGAACAAAAAAAATCGATCTAAAAAACAAACAGTAGATTTAGATTGTGTTTGTCGAGAGCTTTCCAACGATATATAATTCGATATAGTTTGGAGAGTTTGAATTTGAAATTGGATTTAGGGTTTTGGATTTACAACCATTGAGAAGGAGGAAGAAGCAGATAGAATAGGCAGATATTTATAGAGGTAAGAAATAAAAAGGCTGTTAGGGTTTAGAAAAATCTATTTATATAGACAAGACCCAATAAGAATGAATAAACATATCAAATTGGTTCAGGACGACAATAACGACCCGTAAGGCCCGTTCTGTTTTCGAAAATAAAGTAGGTTATCCCATATATCAAAATAGACGTTTTCGATATTTTTAAACTCAATGGAACATGTTTCAAACCCACATTCAATTTTATATAGAAGTTAGCTTTTAAAATCAGCTTATTTCAAATTGAATTCATTAAATTGATTTCTATGCATGTCGAACCCGCACGATCAAACGACAATTCCGATCGCTATAAAACTTGAAATCTTACAATAATTCACCATTATGAATCCGATGAAACTAGTTTCCTCAAAATCCGAGACAACGGACAAAATGGTCATTTTCACGTTAATTAAATAAATTATCATTAAATTAATTAAGTCGCTTTTTAATTCAAATTCAAAAGTTAGCCAATTTTTATCATTTTTGCTTACCTAGTAATTTAAAATCTTTTAAAATATATTTTCATGTCAAATCCAATGTTAAATAATGCACTAATTACAGTGTACATATTCAACTACAATAAATCATTAATTATAATTTAAATTCAAATAAATTCATTTGTTTTGATTTGCATCTTATTATTCAGTCAACTATCGCCTTATGGATATAATTAACACTGGTTTACCATTATTACATCAATATTCTACATCTATCATTTTAATTCATATTAACTGTAATGTTTAAGTAGATTAATTGCAATTGATTTTCAATTTAATTTCGACGGATTAAATAGTGGAATGATAATTAAACTATTGTTACAACTTACCATTTCAAACACATTTCTATGTTTATTGTTTACAAACCAAGCTAATCAATTCACATACTGATTAATCATTCTATATTAACCAATTTCAATTAATTACGTACAAATTTTCCATTAAATACAACATTTGATTTATTTCCTTATTTACAATTTATAACCAAATTTTATATTTACAATCATTTCAATTAATTGAAATTGTATTAAAATAGTTATCAATTACCTTAACTTAAGATTATTACATTTCATTCTAGTTATTTTTCTCATTAATAAATCACAAATTTTAATTTCATACAATATTAAATCCTAAAATCTTATTAAATTCAATATTTTAATTATCGAAAATTTCGGGTCATTATAATACACCAAATCAGTGATTTTGTAACCATTTATATCTGTTAATTGCTAACAATATAAACGCAACAAACTCCTAACGGTAAAAAAATGTTAGGATACGTGAAAAGTGTTGATGGAAATAAATACTTTTCTGAATAAACTTTGCAACACAAATAAGTGTTACCGTAGTTGATAAAAATGTAAATAATTTATTAGCAAGAGGAGTCTTCTGTAATTTAGACATATGCGTTCTCTTCTCCTGCTTACCCATCCATTCCCAGATATTTTTTGGCCGCATAAAATTTAATTTAGGATTTTCTCTTCCTCCCAAAATCAACTTCGATTTCAACCACTTCCTAAAATCAATGGCAACTTCATCCACTTTCCAATATCGAACGCCGACTTCAACCACTTCAACGATGCCGACTTCAATTCACTTTGCTGTAGGTTCTTCTTCCTCTCTATTTTTTTTCATTTCTTCGCTTTGCTACAGGTTCTTCTTCTACTCTATTTTTTTTCTTTGAACTTTTGAGTGATAGTCTGTTGAGGAATAATGGTGCCATTTACAACGAATCTGATCGATTCCTTTGAATTTTCCAGAGCCGTTTGCCATTAGTTAAGCTCAAATGATGCTTCGTCTTCCCCACTTTCAACAGCCATTCTCAGATTTCAAAAAAAGAAGGCCTTTGGGATTTTCAAAATTTGCTTCTATAATGTGAAAACTTGAATCATGATTTGATTTCAAGTATTGATATTTTTGATTTCACTTTGATGCATATGATTTTTAACAATTGCGATTCAAACTGAATTTTGAATCGAAGATGGTATGTTTTGAGTTGAAACACGTTTTTGAATCGTACGATTTTGCAAATTTTAAACTCCACGATAGAGATAAACAATAATGTGAAGTTGTTTGTAATATTTAAATCTATAGAAATGTTTAAGTCCCAAGAGAGCTTGCTTGCAAGCTTAGTGATTATTTAACTTAATTATGATAGGATCAATAAACTGTTGGAGTTCTGATCCGTAGTCAGGGTTTGAAATTAATTTTAATTATTTCCCTGGTAGAGACGTGTCTCTACTCTATTATTTTACCATATTTTTGTTTATCTCCTCGTAGAATTTCTACGTACTTTGTGCACTAGATTGTCAGTATGATCGTACGTATTCTTGAATTGTCATAGATATTTGCATTAAGAAACAATATCCATTTTTCATATAAAAAGAAAATACTCAAATGAAACATTGAAGAAGATATATAACCAGTACAAACACACTTTGTGTGAAATAGAATGGTGATTGAAGTTTGGAAAATTAATAGCAACTTTCTGTTTTTTAACTAGAAAAGCGATAATAAGAAATCCACTAGCACTTGTAAGTTGATAACCAATAAATTTAAACATGTTCATGGTCAGAGTTGATATGTTTGTGTAGCTCGCTCTGAGTAATTTAAGTTTTGGATAATTACTAAATTTAGTTATAGAAAATCCCTGCTGTTCTTTCGTGTGTACACATTAATTTGGTTCACCATCAGTTTACATCTTTGAGTAGGATCGGGTAGCTGCCGAGTGCTCGTATTAGAATTTTTGCATATTTTGTGCACTAGATTTTTTCACTTTTCAATTTGCCCACTGATTTTTGTTTACATCCATCCTTCATGCCAGATATAAAGCTCTCATTGCTTGTTGAAAATAAAGCGCTGATACATGGTTCAAATACTAAATCAAACTCCTATAACATATTGGAAATAAAATCTTTCTACCATTATTAAAGTAACTGAATAAAACTATTAAAAAGAAAACGAGAGAAAAAGAGAAGAAGATGACTAAATATAGTTAAGCGATTACAATTTTATTAAAAAGCGAACCTTAATCGTTTTTATAACGGGGATGTCAATATTTTGATTCTTTTATTAGATATAGAATAAGATTGTTAGCATGCACAGATCCTTGGTCTGGTATTATATTCTTATGGTATGATGTTTTCTGGGCTCTTTCCTAGCTTATTTAGAAATTTAGTAAGAAAGGAAATTCTTACAGAATCAAAAAACATGTAATATTTATTACTGGTAATATAAAGACAACTCATTATCCATGCATGAACTTAATTGTACTGTTATAACTAAGAACGACTTAACTATGTCTAATTCATGCTTTTGAACTGCATTTTGATTATTTGTTTTTCATTCTTGGTTTGGCATATGTGTTTACTCTATGGTATGATGTTTTCCTAGGCTCTTTCCTAACATATTGTAAAACCTTATGTGACAATAACTTGTAGAATCAAATCACTTGTTATACTGATAATAAAAAGACAATTATTCCACCATGTGTCAACTTAATTCCATTGTTTTAACTAAGAGCTGCTATTTGATTATTTGTCATTGCAGTCTTTCTTCACTGCAAACTGATTGTCTCTCCTCGAAGATTTGCCCCTTTTTGATCCTCGCAATTTCAATCAACTTGAGCAATCTGACCATGCCGAACAACCTTCAATAAGTTCTGTTTTTATTTATTTATTAGTGTTGACAGTTTTTTTTTGACCAAAATGTTAAATTTGTGAGAAATGAACTCTTTTGTTATTACTTTAAATTCCTTTTTGGGTTTTTTATATTTCCATGAAATACCAGCGTAATATATATTTTTCAACGCTAGTAATTGGGAAGACGGTTGAAAGCCATTTTTTGGCAACTACTTGGTTCATATCTCCTTAAAATTGATTGAATAGTAGTTTTTTAGTTGCTTGATTGAATAATAATCTGTAAAAGTGTTTAGATAAATTTGAGTTTTAAGTTAAAATAAATTAGTTTCAGGGCTGTCTCAACCAAATCAGAGGCCTTAATCAATGTTAATTAGTTAGAACTTCGGATGTACTTGAATAAAAAACAGGCTTTCTTTAATATTGATATCTATTTGCTTTACAACACAAAAATTGTTGGTTTGTATTGAATTATAACCAACATCAAAAATTATATGAAAGATTATTTTTTAGTGCTGAAGGTATTGAATACAAATTTTTCCAAAAGCTGTGTATGAAATGAAAACAAAGTATCGAGCTATTTCAAAAATTAATGAAATAAATGAGCAACTTAAATATCAACAATGCAAAGTTCATAATTTGATAGAAATAGTTTATGTTTGTGGTATGTACCATTTCAGTTCAAGTCACTTTCTATGAATAAGTTATTTTAAAGTATACTTTTTTTAATCATACAACCTATATGATAGTGGGCCTTCTTTCTAGTTTGGGGCCCTAGAAAATGCTCAATCAGCATTGTAATTGAGCCGGCACTGATTAGTTTTGGCATTGGTAAAATGAATCTTCGGTGCTAATGAAAGATATTGATTGCCTAGCTTTTAATTGCATGTAGAGTGACATAAATAACCCTTTGAATTTTCTTGAGAGGGACATCAAGTAGGAAGAGAGGAAATGAGAGTCGATGAAGGCTGCCTTTAAATGTCACAAATGAAGCCCTTTAGTTGAAGCAGAAAATATCTGACATATGTATGTATACGCACATTCTGTATGTTTTACTAGTGTATATAAAGGAAAGTAACAGTGAAATATTATAATACGACATGTTGTTTGAAACAATATAGTATTCGAGTCGCTTATTTTATCAAAGTTACTTCTTGGATAATTTTAGAGGCTTCAGAGGGTTTGCTCAAATTTGATATTGTAAGTAGCTTGTGTTTTGCAAACGCCCAAACACAGAAAAAAGTAGCTGATAAGTCATTTTAACTGCTGATAAGGAGTTTCTAAGTTTTATATTTATAAAAAAGATTGTTATATCCATCAAATGTAATGAAACCTCTGTTTCGATTAATAGTGCCTTGTACATCTGTCACGAGCCCTTGCTACAACAATGTATTACAAGATGCCAAATTACATATGCATATGGAATCAGTACAATATCATTGAAGGGATCGGTAATAAGGTTAATTTGAAATCAATGGGTGCAACACCAACACTTAAGTTAAACTAAACAAATAAGACAGAAGTAACGAAAGACAATTCTTTTACTTCTCTGCATAGCATATTTCTCTTATACCCTTGTGCTGTACATATTTTGAAAATCATGAAAATTTGGCTATGAATGACTCCAGTGGATGATGCATCATGTTTGTTGTCTAACTCAACAAATATCTGATTGTCATTCCAAATATCATAGCAATAACACTTCATGATTGACACCGAAACATATATAATTATTTTAAACACTTTATGATCCCAAATTATTGTTAGTGTAATCTGTCCAATGGTGATTGTAAAGGGTTGCAAACTCATTGCATAATACATGTTTTTCAAGAAAACTGTCAATGTGTTAAAATTCAACAAATCGTCTATCTAGTTCTATCACCCACAGTCTCAGTTTGGACTGTTAATTTGAAGAACTGATATTTGTTGTAAGACCGTTATTTTGTAGGTTCATGAGTATGATGTTAGACCAATGATGATATTTCTAAGTTATGAACATATGTCTAACTGTACGAGATTTTAAGCAATACGAAGGTATCTAACTTGTTGTGCAGGAATATATCTGTTAGATTCAATAAAGTTACTAAACTTTGTTATGGTCTTCGTAATTGAAAATACGATTACAAGCAATTACAGTTGAAAATGGGTTGGGATTAATTGACATACTGCTTGTATATTTTTCTTTGCAAATCTATACGACACTAATGTAATAATATATATTATTTTAGTTATGACAGAACAAACGTCAAGAGGGTGGATTAAAAATCCACATAGAAATGGGGATGAATATAAGCAAGGTGTTCAAATCTTCATTAATTTTGTAAAGCAACACTCACCACAAGATATCTAGTTATATGTGTGACCTTGTAAGAAGTGTAAAAACTCCAAAGAAATCTCAATAGAAACAGTTGATATTTTTTGGTATGCTTTCGACATATGACGTGTCGTTCTTTTATATAGAGAAAAACAATGCTACAGTACAAATGACTCATACATCAGATTCCGTCCAACAGTTTCCTATTCAAGACCAAATGCAAGTAGAAGAGCCTATTGAGGGCGCTCTTGGAAATCTCGTTAATAATGCATTTAGAGTGCATGATATGCCACAGACTGGCGGTGAAGTGAACTTTGAGGAAAATATAACATAAATACAAAAGAAAAGCAAATGAGAAACTACATCCTTCTTGTGAAGATGGACTTACAACTTTAGGTGTAATGGTAGAGCTTCATAACTTGAAGAAAGAATTTAACTGGTCAGGAAATAGCATGACGGAATTGTTGAAATGATTTAAAAACGACTTCCAAAAAAATACATTACCCGTCAAGTATTCCACCATGAAAAAAAAGTTAAAAGATTTGGGATTGAAGGTAAAAAGCATTCATGAATGCGAAAACAATAACATGTTATTTTGGAAAGAGAATGCTAACATGGTATCATTGTCATACACCAAGATTTAAAGATAAGGCAAATGCTTTAGGCATAAAAAAATGACAACCCAAACCAAGGAAATTTCTAAGACATTTCTCTATAATTCCATGGCTGGCTAGTTTGTACACTATATCGTGGATAGCTCGTAAAATGCAGTGGCATAAGCATGCTGATCCTTCTTGGAATTTCATGCGCCATCCCGTTGACTCAGCTGAATGGAGATCAATCAAATGTAAGTGGCCAGAATTTATAAATGAAGGATGTAATATTTGGCTTGGTATCGCTAGCGATGGATTTAATTCGAATGGGATTCCCTCCAATAGTTACAGTTGTTGGCCCGTATATTTCCTTATAACCTACCTCCTTCGTTATGCATGAAATCACAATTTCAAATGCTAAGTTTATTAATTCCTAGACTGAAAGCATCAAGTCAAGACATTTGATTTATACTTAGAACCTCTTGTTGATGAATTGAAGAAACTTTGGACGGAAGGAGCAGCTTCTTTTGACATGGACAAGGGAGAAATGTTTATAATGAAGGCATTTGGAAATTTATGGGGAATCCATGACTTACCAGCATTTGAAAATTTATCTGGTTTCGTGACACATGGTTATAAAGCATGTCCAGTTTGTGCTATGGAGAGTCAGAGTACATAGGTAACAAGGTTGTTTATCCAAAGTATAGAAGATTTTTGAAGGATGACCATCCATATATATTAGTAAATCATGGATGGTATAAGTATACCGAAGATAAAGAACCGTCAACAAGTTTAAGGGGACTATCCCTTTTGGAAATGCTTAATTATATAAAATATTTCCCTGGAAAATTACCAAAGAATAAAAAGCAAACGATATTTGAAGCTATCGATAAAAGTTTCTTTACAGTTGGAGATGGTGACATAGAAAAACCTTCTTAGTATAAGAAGTCAATTTTCTATGATTTAATTTATTGTAGTAGTCACAAAGTGCGACATACTATTGATGTGATGCATACCGCGAAGAATGTTGTAGAGCATCTTATCAACTTAATGTTTGACAAGGGAAAGCAATCATCTAAGTTTTCATGGGACAATATTCATAAAATGAAATATTGCCAAGTTCTAAAAAATGCCAAACTCTCATCTTGTCTTGCGACAAGATTTTGTAACCTTGTTACTATTCAACCACCTACTTTGCACATAAAAAACACACGAGTATCATATTTTTATGCAATACTTGCTTCCTATAATGGTTCAACATGCATATCCGAAGCTTCGTGAGTTACGATGAGCTATTTTACAAGTGAGTTTGTATTTTAACATAATATGCTCGAAAGTTTTAGTTCGAGAACATGTTCAATCAGCCAAAGATGCGATTTCTGATGCATTGTGTATGCTAGCACATTATTTTCCTACAGAATTATTTGATGTAAATATTCATCTTATAGTGCATCTAGCTGGCCAAGCTTTTTCTATGCAGACCTACAAACTATATATGGATGTATCCATTTGAAAGGTGAGGTATTATTTTACAAGGTTTGTAAATATTATTTCAAAATGACAATTCTAGATATATGTGCATGTGTGCGGGCTATGAAAGAATGCAAAAATATACTTAGTAATAAACACTACATAGAAGGATCAATTGCTGAAGCATATCTTGTTTCGGAATCAGTTAGATATGAAAGGAATATATGCCGAACCAACACAATGGAAATCATAGTTCTACACAAGCATCCGTTTTAGAAGATGGTGATGATATATATGAACGCCCCATCATTGAAGGCAAATATATTAAACTAACTAGGATGCAACGTGTTCAAATTCGAAGGTGGATACTTTTCAGAATCGATGTTTCCAAGAGAGATGAATATTATAGATATGGATTTTCTCCATATTATGATAAATACCGATGACATAAAATAGTGAATGTATTCACATTATAATATCTAATTTGTAGTGCATATCGCTCTTCTTTAGAAGGTGTGGCTCGTGGTAAAAGAAAAGTTACCACAATGGCAGAAGTAGTTGTACAAACTGAATTTATTGATTGGTTGCACAAAAAAGTAGGTTATTTCAATATGAAAACTGTAGGTTTTATTCCTTTTATGTTAGTCATGCAAATTTGTTGTTCTTGATATACATACATACATACATACATATATATATATATATATATATATATATATATATATTCTCCTCAACATTATGACGACACTCTTTAACCCAAGATAGCAATGTTTGCATGGATGCAATCACCACATTTATTGCAAGTGCAAAATATATAAATCCTATAGACGATGACACTACTTGGTATGGTATCATTAAAGATATCATAGAAGTTGATTATTATGATTCTCAACACGTAGTATTCTATTGTGAATGGATAAATATCGCGGATAAGACAAATGGTTGTAAGATATGTACCGATTCACATTTGTTAGCGGTGAACTTGAAAACGCTCAAAACTTCTAATGGAGAGTATGATGAGCCAGCTACTCTAGCAACCGAAGCAGGTCAAGTTTTCTATGTAAAAGACACTCAAAATCCTGATAGACAACATAGATGACTACACTACACCGACCGATGTTCAGTCTGTTATGAAAGAATAACCCAACTTAGGACCATTATTGAAATGTGTTGAAATGAAATAAATATAATTTGAAATGAATATTTGTGTTGCTTTGTACTTTGATTTTCTTTTAATATGTGTGAAAAAAAGTTAGTCATTGTTTTGTTTTCAACTAGTCATCCTTATTTCTAGTTGTGATATTATCAAGTAATTCAGGACAACACTATTTATATGTTTCACTAAAGACAAGTCTTCAAACATGTAAAGTTTATTAATTGTTCTGTTAAAAAATTCAAATCATTATTATGGTTATATGTTTTAGGATATAATCATTAAAATGCAAAGATACGTTTGGGAAAAATGATATATTACTGTTTGAAGTTTTAGCACCGGTTCTTGAGGAGACTGTATTCCAAGGATTTTTAATGGCCTCACTAACTAGATGGTATGGTTACTTCCCATTTGAAACCCACTTCGTTGTTTCGAATGTTATTAGTAGTTTATATCTTATATTTGCTATCACTTTTGTTTTTAATACATATTACATTTTAAAATTTCTATCCATTATGCAGGGCACCCACACCAATTTCTATCGCTGCTAGTGCTGCATTTTTTGCTCTTTCTCATCTCATGCCTAGACAATTTCCATAGCTCTTCATATTAGGTAGATTGTAAACAATATATGTGCTTATTTTTAGTCATTAAGACATTGTTTCTTGTCTTTCAACAATATATGTGTTTTGCAACAGGAATTGCTTTGGGTCTTTCAGCAATATAAATGAGAAATATGTACTGCATCATTACTACTATAAGTATTGAAATGACGTTTTAAGTTTCATCGTATACTAAAATCTTTTTTATGTAGGTCTTAATGTCGAACAATTGCAATGCTAGTGCATCTAAAGGTACAAATGTAGAGCTTGAAGTATATAATCCTCCTCCTACAAGCGATAAAAAATACTCAATAACTATTGGTTTTGAGGGTGTTAAAGGGAAAGATGAAGCTAAATGGAGCTCCAGATGCGGGGCCCTAATTCGTTGCCATATACCAATTGGCTATGACGAGTGGAGAAATGTAGATGATTATTACAAGAATATTTTATGGCAAGAACTATTGGTATGTCACAAATTCACCTTATTTAGTCATTTATTTTTTGCACAAGATTTATCCTTTGTACTAAAATTTCTTTGTTAAATAGAATGAATTTGACATGGATATAGATCCCGATCTAGCTCGACCAATTTTAGAAAAAAGCGTTTCCATGATATTATCATACGTTAAAATTTACTTTGCGAAATAAATTACTCAGAGTCGAAAGAACCACCATACCCAAAATATTGCAATTACTAAATGTCCCGCAAACATTGACAAAGTATGGTGGGAAAAATTTATAGACAATGAATATTTGGATAAGCAATATAGGAAAAACGAGCAGAGCCAAAGCTAAAAATACTATCACTCATACACTAGGAAGTAAATCATAACGTAGAGTTTACGGCGACATGGTAAGAAATAGTATAAAAAATATTTCTTGTAAATAATAATAATGAACAGTTGATTAGTTTAAAAATATTTGTTCTTGCAGGTCAAGGAAAATCCAAAAGAGAAAGTTATGCAGACAATGGTTTGGAAGGCGGGACATATAAATAACAGAACTGGACAAGTTCTTCCATCTACAGCAAAAGCCTATGTAAGTATGTTTGCTTTGGTATGAATTACCGATCAATTGTAAAAATTTGATTGCCTTATTTAGCATTATTTTGACAGCACAATTCATGTATTTAAAGTTTCATATACCCAATAACTAATCAGAATAGCAGCCTCACATACAATTGACTATGTAGAGTATTATTAAGTTTTTGCAAAAAAAATGATCTCTAAATTTTCACTATTTGAATACTTGGACTATAAATATAAAGGTTCACAAAAGAGTTCTCTATCTTAAAACTATTATATATTCTTTTATTACTTCTTATAATAAAGAAATACACAACTTATGTGATATAAAATAGGTTTAGTTAATTTGACTCATATAGACATAACTGATATTGTATGCACATTCAGAAAATACAATGACACACTAGACATAACAAGAAGTATCTATTTTTAAAAAATAGTGCAAAACTTGTATATGATAAGTGCAATAGAATTATTCTTAACTATAGAGTACTTGATTGAAAAACAAATAACCATGCACAGAATAAGTATCAGGGAAACTCCGGCCGCCTTGTTTAGATAAGACCCGTGATAAGCAAAAGGGGAATGATAAATACAACATGTTAGAATGCAATCTGTACCGTCGAGTTCGCATGCAAGAATAAGCATGTTGAATTCATAAACTGAGACTTGTGAAGTTGTAATAATGATATTATTTGGGACAAGTAAAGGTAATGATTCTATTCGAACTGATCCTCAACCCAAATAAATATGCATGTTCTTGCTTATTACTCGGGTAAATATGAAATGCGTGTGTTTAGTTTAATATTGCACTAAACAAGGGATCTGACCCTGAAGGTCCTATGGAAAGTAGATGTGAGCCAAACCCTGCTCATTCCTAGTTCATTGTGGGTCAGGTTTTAAAATTGCTTCTTCTTTTAAACACAAGATCTACTTGACGCACCTGACCCTATTAGACATGGAAATCAGTAGGGTGGGTTGGGCCAGGCCAGGTTCGTTTAAAGTGCTTGTCCTAGCTCTACATTAGGTATAATGTAAATGTGTACATCTGGAAAATTTACTCTAAGATATAGATTTCCTTTTCTGCACTTTCTTTTAATCTAAACTGAAACTAGAAAGACTAGAGAAAAAGAAGGCATCTTTCTAGCTTTTTCGTTGCGCTTTGTGCGACTAATTCCTTCCTTTTTACACATGAATTAATTTATTTACAATAGTGGTATGTTTCTAAATATAAATTAGCAGATTATAAGGTTATTTTTCTCTCTCATTAATTGAGGAACAATGAAGATGTATTGGAATAATATTTTTAGTTTGAAATGGTGATTAGTAAACTAGTGTCATGCTATTTTTCTGTATACCGTTACTTGTTATCAAAACATTAACCGTTTCTATGATCTGATGTCTTGTGATAATTTCAATAATTTGAAACGAGAACATGTGGTTGTCATCTCCAATTCTACGGTAAGCATTAAATTGATGAACATGTGACAAACTAGAAAACAATGAAAAAATATAATTAATATATTAAATTTAATATTATTTATTCTTTGTAATTTCTCACCAAATTTTGTTTTGAATGTTCAAGCTAATTATTAGAAGTGTCAATAGATACTCGAAAATTCTGAAATGAAAAAACATCCAAACTCTAGAAAATGGATATATAGATATGATAAGCTTGGTTGTTTGTATAAAGTTGACGGAGGCAATTGACGCAGCGGATTAAACAGAAAATCGATATGACGATGAAAATGTAGCAATCGGTGGATTGAGTATACTGCAATGCCCAAATTCGTTGATCCGAAGAGACCGAATTCTAGCTATCTCTGACTCGTTGATCCGAAGATACCGGGAAAGAGATCTACGATTCTTCGACGTTGATCTTGCACGCAAGATTCCATGAATCGGCTTCACAAACGAAGATTCGAGCGCACTCGAATGACGTAGGTGGAGATAGGAGATCACACTCGACTACCAATTAGAAGAAAGCACAAAGCAATCAAAAGGAATTTTAATTCAATTTTCAACAACCCCTACAAATGACACAACACCCGGTATTTATAGATGTTTACAACCACATACGCTACAGCATAGCATAGGTCGTACACGACCTAAAATTATCTCGACCTAACATTACATACTTCAGCACGACCTAAAATACAGAGTACGACCTAAAAATACAAAGCATGACTCAAACGACATATTCACTTCAAAGTAGCAGCTTCCAAATCAAAATGCAGCGACCTATAATCTTCACGCGACTTAAAATAAGGTCGTTCGCGACTTAGAAATCATCAGCGACTTAAGGATTTGGACGTTCGCGACATAACTTTCCTTCACGACTTAAGTATCTCGGTTCACGAACTAAGCTGGAGAATCATTCGCGACTTAAGTTGGATCGGCCGCGACTTAAGGGATGGTAGCGACTTAGGGCTGAGAAAGGAGCGACTTCTGGAAATGCATAACTCGTTCGCGACCTATGGAGTATCTCGCGCGCGCATATGGAGGAAGTTCGCGACCTAAGGCTTCGACTCATGGGAGCTTTGATGACTCGGTGATGACTCAAGGGATGCCGTGAATAACTCGGTGACGACTCATGGCTTAGGGCTTCGCCGCGACTTAAGGTGGAGGGGATGAGTCGGTCGCGACTCAAAGAGGAAGGGATGAGTCGGCCGCGACTCAATAATGAGCAATTCAGGCAATCAGGGCGATCCGAGGCAGGGCGACTCAAAAATGAGAATCGACGATCTCAAAAGGTATGCTCTTCATCATCCTCCCCTTGTTGGAAGAAATTCGTCCTCGAATTCACACTCTCGTCATCTTGGATAAGTTCTTCCTCATAATACGGGATTAAGTGTTTGACATTAAAAACATCAGAAGTATGGACCTCTCCTGGCAACCTTAATCGATACGCATTATCATTGCTCCTCTTCAAGATTTCTACTGGTCTAATCTTTCGTGCTTTCAACTTATTGTAAGTTCCAACTGGAAAACGATCTTTCGTCAATACTGCGTAAACAAAATCACCCTCTTTGAAGACTACACTTCTTCGTTTCTTATCCGCCATTTGTTTATACCTCTCATTTGTCTTCTCCAATCGTTCCTGAACGATTCTATGGCATTGTCAATCCATCAACAAAATCAGCAGCCCGTTTAACTGTTCCCTTCGGTTGTGGCACTATCGTTAAATCCAACGGCCCCTTTGGTAAACTTGAATATACAATCTGAAATGGACTGAAACCTGTACTTCGGTTATTTGCATGATTGTGAGCAAATTCCGCTTGACACAACTTCAAATCCCAACTCTTCAAATTATCTTTCACAAGACACCGTAACAAGTTTCCCAACGATCTATTCACCACCTCTGTTTGCCCATCTGTCTGCGGATGGTAAGCGCTACTAAAATTCAGCTTCGTTCCGACCATCTTCCACAAACTCAACCAAAAATGACTTAAAAATCTAGTATCTCGATCAGAAACAATAGATTCTGGTAAACCATGCAATCGATACACTTCTTTAAAGAATAATTGTGCCACTCGAACTGCATCCTCTGTCTTCTTACAGGCTATAAAATGTGCCATCTTCGAAAATCTGTCAACCACCACAAATATAGAATCATTACCCCTTTGAGTTCTCGGCAAACCCAAAACAAAGTCCATACTCACATCAACCCATGGTTTAGCGGGTACAGGCAACGGCATATACAACCCAGCATTGGTCGCAGTTCCTTTTGAAACCTGGCAGATATGACATCTTTCCACAAATCTCTCGACCTCTTTCCTCATTGAAAACCAAAAATAAGATTGTGTAATTAACTGCAATGTACGATCACGGCCCACATGTCCTTCCTCGTGCAATTCCTTGATAATCTTCATTCTCAAGCTACAATCTGGTATACATAAACGATTCCCTTTGAACAAGAATCCATCAACCAACACAAATTCATCAGTATTCCCATCCTTAACTTTCTCAACAAACTTTACAAAGTAAGGATCTTCTTCAATCAGCTCTGGCAATAATTCAAAACCTGGCACTTCAACTTTCATTGTCGTTAATAAATGACTTCTCCTACTCAAAGCATCAGCCACACGATTGATTACTACTGACTTGTGCTTAACGACAAAAGTAAACTACTGCAAATAAGCAATCCATGATGCATGTCTCGCGGAAATCTTGTCCTGTCCTTGCATATGCTTCAATGCCTCATGATCAGTGTAAAGAACAAACTCTTTCTGAAGTAGATAGTGTCTCCAATGTTTAATAGCTTGTACAACAGCATAGAATTCAACGTCATATGTATTGTATCTCATCTTCGCTCCTGACAACTTCTCACTAAAATATGCAATAGGACGTCCTCTCTGACTCAACACTCCACCAATTCCCACCTTCGACGCATCAGTATGCAATTCAAACAACAACTGAAAATCTGGTAAAACAAGAATCGGTGCTGTCGTCAATAGTTCCTTGATCTTCTCAAAAGCAACCCCTGCTTCCTCTGACCATACAAACTGTTTCCCTTTCATGCAATCAGTAACTGGAGCCATCACGCTACTGAAGTGTGGAATGAATCTTCGGTAGAATGAAGCCAACCCATGAAAACTCCTCATCTCTGTAATTGTCCTCGGTTGTGGCCAATTCCTGACTGCTTCAACTTTATTCTGGTCCACCTGTATACCTTCTCCCGAAACAACATACCCCAGAAATAAGACACTATGCGTCATAAACACACATTTCTTCGTAGCAGCATAAAATTGTTCCTCACGAAGAATAATCAACACTTCCCTCAAATGTTGAACATGCTCCTCCGTACTTCTGCTATATATCAGAATATCATCGAAATAAACCACCACGAATTTCCTAATGAATGGTCTAAAGATTTGATTCATCACCCGCATGAACGTACTAGTCGCATTTGATAAACCAAATGGCATAACCAACCATTCGTACAACCCCTCTCTCATCTTGAAGGCTGTCTTCCATTCGTCTCCAGGTCTAATCTGAATTTGGTGATAACCACTCTTCAAATCAATCTTCGAAAAGATAGTTGCCCCACTCAACTGATCTAGCAAGTCATCCAACCTTGGCATTGGAAATCTATATCTCACCGTAATCTTATTCAATGCTCGACTGTCAGTGCACATCCTCCACGTTCCGTCCTTCTTTGGTACTAACAAAGCTGGCACAACACATGGACTCAAACTTTCCTACACACGTCCCTGCTCAAGTAACTCTTCCACCTGTCTCCTCAACTCTTCATGTTCCTTTGGACTCATTCGATAATGTGGTCTATGCGGCAATACTGCTCCTGGAACAAGATCGATTTGATGTTGAATGTCTCTCAGTGGCGGTAACTCCTTAGGCAACTCTTCTGGAAATACATCTTCAAATTCTTTCAAAACTGGCTTCACTTCTTCTGGAATTTCAACCTCTTCGTTACACTCTCGTCCAATCAACAAGTACACTTCAGGTTCTTCTTCGACTTCCTTGACAAACTCCTTCAAAGTTAACAGAGTTTTCAATTCTTCAATTTCCTCCAGCTTGCTTTCTTTCTGTTGCTGCTTCTTGGGAACTAACGTGATTTTAGTACCTTCAAACATGAAACTGTAGCTATTAGCACGACCATCATGTTGTACTGCTCTATCAAACTGCCATGGTCTGCCCAACAACAGATGACACACATCCATGTCCACTACATCGCACCAAATTTCATCTTTATATTTCTTCCCGATTGAAAATTTAACACAAGCTCTTCGTCCAACTTTCACCTCACCACCCTTCCTTAACCATGCTAACTTGTATGGTTTAGGATGTTTCTCAGTCTTCAACTCCAACTTTTTCACAGCCTCTGTAGAGATAATATTATCACAACTCCCGGCATCAATAACAAATTTACAGACTCTTCCAAGAATAGTGCAAGTAGACTGAAATATGTTATTCCTCAACCAGCTGTCTTCCTCCTCTTGCTTCGGTGTCAAACAACTTCTCCTCATCATCAGTGAATATCCTTCGTCTCCCGACAACAAGTCTTCTTCCTCAACCGGTAAGGAATTAGAACACTCTGCCTCTCCTTCCTCTTCTTCAACCTCAGCTATCATAGTTCTCTTCTTCGGCTTCGGACACTCGTTGCTTTTATGACCCATCTCCTGGCAATTGTAACATTTGAATCCACTGTTAACCTTCGCCTTCTCAGTCTCCTTCACAACTGGTTTTGTAACAGCTTTAGGAACATTAAAACTTCCACTGACTTCCTTCACTTGATTGTTAGAATTAGTAAACACACCACCGCCACGCCTTCCCTGCTTCTCCCAAGCCAACGCCTTTTGGTGTGCTTCCGGCACAGATCTTGGATCGAACATATTAACCATATCCTGGATCTGCATTCGTAACCCTCCAACAAATCTTGCTGTCAGCTGCTCTTCCGTTTCCATTATATTGTTCCTGGCAATGAGTTGGTAAAATTCATCTGCATAGTCATTGACCGACTTCGTCCCCTGCCTTAGATTCTGCAATCTCTGGTACATAAGTGACTGATAGTTGTATGGCAAAAATGTAGCTCTCATCATTTTCTTCATCTTATCCCACTCTACAACCTTTGATTTCCCCATCCTTTCTCTCGTAAGTTTAGTTTGCTGCCACCATGCCAAAGCTCTCCTTCTCAACCTAGTAGCAACCAACTTCACTCGGCGATTCTCCGGAACCTCCTTGAAATGAAAGATCTCCTCAACATTTGACAACCAGTCTAAGAATTCCTCAGCAACCATCCCGCCTTTAAATTCTGGAATCTCCATCTTCATTCCCGATTCCCATCGACGATCATCATCTACATCTCGATTCTGACGTCGTGTTTGTTCTCTATCTCGATAGTGAACACTTCCCCTATCACCATCAAACTCCTCATCAAAATCTGAAGTATATCGATGTCGATCACGACCTCCAACATCTCTACTACCACTCCTTCGATCAACATTCCTATCATGATTATCAACACTTCTATAGTCTTCTCTTCTCTCCCGATCTGAATGTATCGAAGCTTTACTTCTCCCATGGCTCGATTCAGGTGAAACTCTTCTTCTACTTTGATTCATTTCAAGCATCATTCTCTCTAAGCGACCAATTCCTTCATTCAACTTCTCAGTGAAACTCTCGTTGATTCGTTGCTCCATTTCATCGGCCTCTTCTCTTCCATACAAGGCATTAATATTACGATGACGTTGAGCTCGTCTCGGAGGCATGATTGAACTTCAAACAAATAATTCAACAAATCTCCAAATTTCAACAAATCAAACTTCAACAAATTTGACTTCAAAAATCTTCAAACAAAACAACTCCAAAACTACAATTCAAATCAACTAGCACGGCTTCAAGCTTGCTTCGAACTTCACTTTGGCGTGCAAACCCTCCCATGCAAATTCAAACACCTTTTCCACACTTTGATCCAAATGATTATGGATCAAACACCCCAAACTTGTTGCAACTTCAATATGAACACGACGAACATAAACTTCAAACTTCGAATACTTGGCTCCAAGACTCGTCTTAGCTATGATTGGCTAAGTCAAGCTCTGACACCAAACTGACGCAGCGGATTAAACAGAAAATCGATATGACGATGAAAATGTAGCAATCGGTGGATTGAGTATACTGCAATTCCCAAATTCGTTGATCCGAAGATACCGAATTCTAGCTATCTCTGACTCGTTGATCCGTAGATACCGGGAAAGAGATCTACGATTCTTCGACGTTGATCTTGCACGCAAGATTCCATGAATCGGCTTCACAAACGAAGATTCGAGCGCACTCGAATGACGTAGGTGGAGATAGGAGATCACACTCGACTACCAATTAGAAGAAAGCACAAAGCAATCAAAAGGAATTTTAATTCAATTTTCAACAACCCCTACAAATGACACAACACCCGGTATTTATAGATGTTTACAACCACATACGCTACAACATAGCATAGGTCGTACACGACCTAAAATTATCTCGACCTAACATTACATACTTCAGCATGACCTAAAATACAGAGTACGACCTAAAAATACAAAGCACGACTCAAACGACATATTCACTTCAAAGTAGCAGCTTCCAAATCAAAATGCAGCGACCTATAATCTTCACGCGACTTAAAATAAGGTCGTTCGCGACTTAGAAATCATCAGCGATTTAAGGATTTGGACGTTCGCGACATAACTTTCCTTCACGACTTAAGTATCTCGGTTCACGAACTAAGCTGGAGAATCATTCGCGACTTAAGTTGGATCGGCCGCGACTTAAGGGATGGTAGCGACTTAGGGCTGAGAAAGGAGCGACTTCTAGAAATGCATAACTCGTTCGCGACCTATGGAGTATCTCGCGCGCGCATATGGAGGAAGTTCGCGACCTAGGGCTTCGACTCATGGGAGCTTTGATGACTCGGTGACGACTCAGGGGATGCCGCGAATAACTCGGTGACGACTCATGGCTTAGGGCTTCGCCGCGACTTAAGGTGGAGGGGATGAGTCGGTCGCGACTCAAAGAGGAAGGGATGAGTCGGCCGCGACTCAATAATGAGCAATTCAGGCAATCAGGGCGATCCGAGGCAGGGCGACTCAAAAATGAGAATCGACGATCTCGAATTGAGGTATGCTCTTCATCAGCAATGCTGTTTCATTTTTGTCCATGTCATTCCCACTGATGTTTTCTTGTTTTACTATTATCACAACACACGTTAGCTTGGCCACACAATTAAATAGTACATGTAAACTATAATATACATACATTTGTGTATGGGTTAGGTCTAGTTAGAGTTTATGTTTTATATGTACATTTGTGTTTTACCCTGTAGGCACAATTATGGAAAGAAGTAAATGGCTTTGTGTTTGAAAAATGAATACTTGCATGTGGGTTAGGTTGTATATTTGTCTCTGTGTTGCATGAGTTCTTCCCCAGTGCTGTATTCTTGGATGGTGTGTCTATACATGCATTTTTATTTATCCCTTTGCATGAGCCTGTGTGAGTGATAAATACCAGAGTATTTAAACTTGCCTCATTTGATAAACTACTAACATGCCAAGCGACCTAGTCCAAAAAAATGACCAGTTTGTTCATGCAACACAGAAAAACAATGTCTATATGATGAATGTTCATGCTTCTTCTTATATAATGGGGTTTCTATAAGCATGTGGAGACATTCAGAATATTTACATTGTCATTGCCAATTTCTTATATTTGATTTGCTATATTTTGTATACAGATATGCTGCTCATCTTTAAGAAAAATTGGTGTTGGAAAGTATTCCTCATTTGTAGAATCTGAATCTAGGTTAGTTTCACTGATTTCTTCTTCTGTAGTCATTTTGCATTTCTAGTTACATACACTTATTGTTTCATCTTCTGCACATATTGAATAGAGGCACTTGTGGAGGAAGAGGAAGAAAAATAGAAGTTGGAATGTAGCGGTAATGAGGAAGCAAACACATATGACCTTGATAATGATTTCATCTCTAAAGTTTTTGGCTCTGATAGAAAGAAAAATTATTGTCATGTAATTAGCTCCACTTCCTCTACAAAACAAGTAAAGTTGATGCAAGCTTCAAAAGAAATTGCCGATAAGAATAAAAAGGAAGATTTTCGTCAATGGTCATCGGAATTACAAAACCAAGTGGCAAACCAAGTTGCAAGTCAAGTGGCGAATCAATGTCGAGCTAAATCAATGAGGCTCTTAAATCATTTGCTTCATCTTTCCTAACTATGGTATCGGAGTTACAACATAAGCTTAATGGTGGTAATGTGATGCCTATGAAGGAAACCGCTTCTAACTTGGATAAATATCCTTCGAATATTGGAGTTGCTAGTTCGCTTATTCCATCAAATGATGTTGGATCTTCTACAAGAGGTAAACATTTGTAATGCTACCATTACATGATATGAAGAAGAATGTAGAAAAACCTAATGTTGAACACAAACTATGTGTCATTTCAGAGAGATAACTCCAAATGTTGAGAAAGTTGTCTGGATAATGGAAGTTTTAGAACTGAAAGCACCAATTACGATGGTCCTCAAAATGGGCATTACAAGCTTTGTGAATTTTCATATAGGGGCTTTGTGATATGGCCTATGTTTCATCTTCACAATATCTAAAATTCTATTTATTAGCAGCTCATATTATATTGGATATTTAAAGCTGGATATGAAATTTCTTTTTTGTAATTTGGATATGATATTGTGGTATTTTGAAATTGGAAATTTTGTAGCTCGTATTATCGTATTATCTAAATATGATATTGTTGCATTTGAGAGATGGAAGCATTTTATGCTTCATATTGAATTGATATGATGAATCATATATGTGATATGGACATCATCATTTTTAAAATAGTGTATTCATTTGTTTTAATAATTTAATATCAATTGTGCATAAAATATTGTAAAAACATAATTTTAAGTAGTAATCATATAAGTGTTACCAATATTTTAGATAACAACGCTTATCTACGTTACAAACCTAAATGATAAGCAAAGCAATTTATGTGTAACAACACATATATGTGTTACTAAATAATCATTTTCTAATACTTATAAGCATTACCGTATATACCTGTACCAACACTTATAAGTGTTACCGTATATTTTTGTATCAACACTTATAAGCGTTACCGTATATTTAGGTACCGCCACTTATAAATGTTAGTAATACTTATATTCGAACACTTATAAGTCTTACAAATTTGACCACTTCATTCCTCACAATCCATTAGTAGCACCTAAAAAGTGTTAAAGAAATTATTTGTAACACTTATAAATGTTAGGATTTGCCTGTTATGGTGTAGTGAAGGGGTGCAAGTGTGTGCATGTGTCCTTGTGTTTCCCCGATGAACTAGATGCAGGAGCTATGCTCATTGGAGTAATTTCCCCTTTAGAAGTTGGAATATCAGTGCTACTACTGATGGGAGATTTCGACCCGTTAACTCTCATATCAATTTAATGGAAAGCATCAAGGTCATGCGGTATGGCAGGCCAGACAAAGAATCATACGGCAGTCTTGAACGCTCCGACGGTTGGGTAAAGGAATCTTCTCGAACAACCTAAGGAGTCATCGACAAATTGAGTTGATCAGAAGAATGACTTTTAGGAAAATTATAAACAAGTGTTTTCTTTTTTCCTCTATCGAGAGTCAAAGGCCATGAGGTCTGTGAGGATCTGACCTCGACTCCAAGACTAGATTTGTCATCATTGCGACCGAGCACATCACCTTTATTTCCTTTGACATCAATATCAGTGAATTCCCGAGCACCCATAGCTTAGGGCATGGTGGGATTGATTCGATCGCCCCTTTGACCTGCTGCAGCCCAAGGTCTTACCCCTACAGTTTGAGCAACTTTTGTTCACCCTGCACGGAGGCCCTCTTCCATCAAACAAAAAGTAATAAGGCATTCACCCATGAAAAGATATTCTTATCTTCAAGTGGTGCATTTTTGAGAGTCATGACCGCCTCCTCATAAAGGTTACCGCTGGGCTGTGTAATGGTGCCTATAAAAAGAATTACTTAGTCAGGAGTATGGCCTGAAATTGGTTTTCCATACTAATATAAAAATGATGGATAACACTTAGGTCTTTCCAGACGTTGTCAAGCAAAACCGAAAGGACAACAAACAAAGAACCTTTTTCTTTTAAAAGTGCTTATTTATTCCATGCGCCAGAGAATCTGACACTTCTTCGCTGACTCAAGAAATGTAAACGAAAGAATCCATGTTCATCGCTTGAAGAGATTATGAACTGAATGTCATTGATGGTCGGAGGATGATGCAAGAACTCCACAAATACCATATAAATACAATTGAGAGGAGCGTAGCCATTCGGATGAAGCTACGCTGTAGCTATCCTTAGATAATGGAGAATTTCCCGATGTATGAGTTAAATGGCAGGATCCGTCTGGCGCAGCACATGAATTTGTTGCACGTCATATATCCTTTTGGCGGTCTATGAGCCCTATCATCCTATGACGGAACCAATACATCGTCAAAGGGAATTCCATGCCTTACACAGATTCGTTGAAGAGCATCTTTCATAATTTTAGAGGCTATGGAATCGGTAGGATCCTCCATAATTACTGCATCCTCTAGAGTGTTGGGAGCAGGATCAACAACTTCTAGTGGAAGAATGGGAACTACAGAGGAAAAATCGAACTATAGGCTTGGGCTTTCCGGTTGTTCTAAATGATGATTAGAGGATAGAATATCAGACTTGGTTGCAGAATTTGATTCCACGATAGGATTATCCTGCTTAGAAGATGATCTAGCTGGCGTAGCTGCAAGACACCCAGAACGTCTAGAACCCATTGCTATTAAACTCAGTAAAAATCATGATTAGATAAAGTAACCTATACCCCATAGTGCATAGTGAGTGCTAGAGTGGTCTGGTAAGTGCTACACGATAGAGTAATAAGTCGTGTGAAATTAAAGATGGAAAGTACGATAAGGCTTTGAGGTTCAACTGGAATGACCGTCATTTCTGACTGTCTCAACGGTTTCTCTATGTCATTAGGGAATGATGCATTTTGAGTTTCATGATCGATTATCAGCAAATAAAAGTTCAATTTTTATGTTCGAGTCAAAGATGAGCTTCAAAGGAATTGTTAAAGGTATTGGTTCACATTGAAATTCAAATATCATATATTTACGAATGTACAGTTCAAGTCATATGCAAGTTAGAATGTCCATTCAAGTATGCAAGGCCGAAGCTCATCATTTAGTTCAAGCTCGCTTGTTTAAGTTTAATTTTTTATTCATTTGCTAACAACCGATTACTCCCCAAACAAGGCTGATCGCTCATAAAAAACACTCCCACCAATCGTTCACTCCCTTACTCCATCCGATCATTCCCAATAGCCCACTTATCCGATCGTTACTTTAACTCCTCACACCGATCGTTTGACTCAGCATTTCAACTATTCGTTTTCCTCCACTCCCATTCAAGAACGATCGGAACAAATAATTTATCCACTTCAAAATTCACTAAGCATTGGGGACAACCAATCATTAAAGGATGATCCACATGTAAACATATACTCCACTCAAAACGATCGTTCAACTATTTCGTCATCTTCCCCAAAGACGATCGGTTAAGACCACAATCTCCTCTAATTTTCTTCTCTTCCAACCTTCAACCGATCCACTATTCAATTCAAACATCATGAAGTCGATAAAACCCAAAATATCATGCTAAAATCACAAAGCATGTTTGAATCAACCTACCTAAATTTGAGATCTAAGAAAAGAAGATAGATTCGAATTTGAATCGAAGTGAGATCCAAAGGAGCAGGTATAATAATGGTTAGTACGGAGGAGGATTAATTCTTGTTTCAGAAGATTGGGATCGTTGTGCGGAATGATGGAGGAGAAGAAGGAGCATGATTTGCTTTTATTTTCTGGTTGAAGGCTTGAACGATAAGAAAGTGAGAAGTGAGAATGGAAGTTTCTAAGTGAAATGCTTCTGTATGAATAGACAGGTCGATCCTTTATAGCCCAGAAAGTTACACCGATTGTTTTAAACCATCCAAAATTTTACTATATCCAGTAACGATCGACCTAGATTCAAATATATATATATATATATATATATATATATATATATATATATATATAATGGCAACAATCATACAAGGATGATCGTTAATAGATGGGTACGAAAATCCGTTTAGTGATAATGATTTGCCTTGATCATTTGTTTATCAAAAATGATCATACAAAAGCGATCCAAACTTTTATTCTATGATAAGCGATCGGTTGTGGTCGTTCACACAAAACAAGAAATAACTTTGAAATTTGACAACGACCCGTGAACGTGCAATCATGATCGAAGGTCAGGTATATAATCGTATACGAACCGGTATACATTCTAGAGTTCAGTTTTTTGAAATCAACAGAAATTGAATTCGCACCTGAAACCAACCGAAGAAAGATCAAACCAGATTATGATAATCGCTAGAAAAACATCAAGACAATCATCGACAAGCCGTGATCCTGTATTTATACTATTGTAAATTAGCCGATCATCACGACGAATAAGGAATTACAACCCTCAATAAGAAAGCGACTCAAAAAAAGATAACGACCACTCAATGAGCTAAATAGAATCCTTTTTCGACGATTGAATTTTGTGACTTTTCAAACACATCATGTTCGAACAAAACGTACTTTAGGGAGCAAATGTTACGCACCATTTGGCAAGGCCGTGATATCGTCGACTTGGCTAGAAACGGATAGTTACCCGCCTTGAGAATCAATTTTATAAAGTACTATGGACGATGGTCAAGCAAATCCGAACTGGGACCCAATCAAGGTGCAATCAGTATGGAGTGACAGGTGCAGCCTCATGAAGCTACATTCCAAATTTCAAGTCGATCGAAGTTTATATGCTGGAGTTACGGACAAAGTAAGGATTTATATGGATTGATCGGGAACGATCCATAAAACAACATAAATCAATGAAGATCGATCGATATATCAAAATCCATAAAGCCAATACACTTGAAACTTTCAGAGCATCAATATAGAAAAGTGGAGCTCATAAGAACGATCGTAGGACATAACTCACCAAATTACATTTTCACTGATCGTTCACTACCGATCATTCAGAATAATCAGTATAAGATTGCCAATGTGCCATATCCGATGAAGATTGATCCATTTCTCACAAAATACAACTCAGAATGACTTCATATTTTAGGAGTAAGGTCTAGAGGCATGTGGGACCCACGACCGCGTGTTAATCAAATGAAATAAAACCGATCGGTGTAATTTGTACCGATTGTTCAAAAACGTCACGTCATGACCATCGATCGTTATGGTGGGCCCTATGGACCTGGAGAATCCTCTGTCAAAATCTTAGCGAAATATCTTGCCATCTCACCCTATAAATACAAGCATATTGGTTTATTTTGAGGATCTTTACGCTGCTTGTTACTCCATACTCCATTGTTATCAAGTGCTAGCTTTGTTCTAGTATTGTAATCGGATTCTAACAAAGGGAATGTAGGCATACAACGTCGAACCATTATAAAGCTCTGTGTCTTTGATACTACTTATTCTTTGTTGCTATTCATTTTCTCATTTTAATTTTACTTTCTTCATTTAATTCTCTACAAAAACTATTCTTGATTGGTAGTGTGGTGCAAATAACCGTGAAATTTTGATTTTCTCTATTCTCTATTCTTTTCTTTTTATTTACCCTAACAATCTGCCATTTGGTTGATTGGATGTTTGACAATTGAACACAGCGGTAGTATTCGGTGTCAACTTTTGATGGTCAAAATGGCGGGTCGTTACATTTATTTTCCAGCATTATAGATAGTTACACGTATTACGTTGATATATGCACGCCAACGCACTAGAGAATTTGGACGAGGAGAATGTCCTGGAGTGTAAGGGAAAGTGTATGAGCTGCATGGTAGAAAATTTTTGAAATTGGAAATTCCAACAGTTCATACGCTTAAAAACATCCAAAAATAGCGTCCTGTGGTATTGTCTCGGATTTTAATGAAACTTGTGCTATTGTAAAGGAAAATGCAATGATTCATGTGCTCGAAGAATCATCACAATCAGACATCCCTAGAAGCCATAAGGACACAAAACGCGCATTGGAATTTTTAAAAGTTGAGAAAATGGGGTACACACTCCCTAACCCTATCAACCCTTTATAAGTATATTGCTATAGCCGCCTATTCCTTCTTATGCCCGTATCCACTTCTTCTCAATAGCCACCCACTCCCACACATTTCTTCTTCTCCTCTTTCTCCATCAAATAAGCACCACTTTCGATGAAATAAAATCCAGATCCTCCTATTTTTTAGAAGACTACGCAGCCATATGCTCGAATCAACCCATATCTGGATGTGGTGGCCGAAAATTGCACATCTGGAAAGTGGGTGATTTTTCGAGGAGATTTGAAATGGTTTTTTTGTCTAGGCAAGTTGAGTATGGAAATGTAGATTTTTTGAAGTGAAGATGGACGCTGCAGTGGCCGAGTGGTTGAAAATTCGATAAATATTTATGGGCTTTTCACGTTTTTATGGTGGGTAGTCATTGTGGCCATCTAGGAAGGGTTTGAATGGATGCATCGATGTAGGTGGGGTCTTAGGTGGTGTTAGGTCATTAGGGTTTGACAACAGGTAGCGGCGTACCAGGTTTCAAGAAAAAAGAAGGAAAAAAAACTAGTTGCTACGTTCTTCATGGCCGGAGCTGGTAACCGAGTAATGGGAGTAGTGAGTTGGGTAGTTAGCATTGCTAAGGTGGTTGGCGGAGCTGCAGTGTTAGGCGACGATGGAATCTTGGTTTTTGGTGCTCGATAGCGGTTGGATAAGTGTGTGTATGTGCGTTTGAGCATGAAAGTCATGTGCATGAATATAAATCATGAAAATGGAGCTGCTGGAAATACAAATTGGTAAGAGAGAGAGAGTGTGTGGAAGTGGCATGGTGACCTGGTAAGGGTGAGTAAGTAAGTCCATTATGAAGTGAAATATGGAAAATGTAAGGTTACTTAATTATTCATATAGTTATTATTTTATTAATATATATTCGAAATATAATAAAATCCCTATCTGTCACACATACGAATTCCGTTTTGGATGCGGTTTCTTGCATTACGCTCTTGGTGGAGAGCTCTAGACTTGGCGTAGGTTTGGTTAGTTTTTGTCGAGGTGAGTAATATTGTCTCTTACAGTACTATGATTGTTAGTATAGTATTAAAACGACGATTTGAAATGATTTCTAACTTTAAAACGCGGTTTCTAATGATTATTTGGGATGCATAGTCACTCCAAATGATTATGATGCTCAAGTGAAAATGCCTAGAATCAACTTTGCCAAGCTATATGAAGACTATGTGTGTCTAAAAGGCAGACCGTTTCGAGGAACGGAGTCGGCTATTGACGTGCAAGATGGGATGATATTGCAAAAGGTTCTTCGATTATTTGGAGTTAGATGATACAATGAGGTAGAAGTTGACATTTTGATGACACTAGGAACGGACAATGAAACTGGTGGAGTGCCCTTATAGATCCGATTACCGAGGGTCATTTTACTTGGGATCAGTTCATATTTCACATAGAAGAGAAAAATTATCCCGACTTTTTCAAAAGTCGTTGTTGTTTAGAAGGTTCACCGACATGAAATAAGGCTATATGTGTCTATGCCAGAGTATATGGTTGAATTCGATGTGCTATCCAAGTACGGTTTATCTTTCTTAATACTCCACTTAGAAAGAATGAAAAATTTAACACTAGGTTGAGCGATCATCTTGGAAAGCAATTGATTAATCATATTGACGAGAGCTTTAAGGAGTAGATCGAGAAGGCTTTACGACGTGAGAGCCTGTACCCAGTGTAGAAGAATTGTCCCGAACCAACTAAGTAGGGACAAACTATGGAAAGCATATGCATTGAGCGTCGTTCCGATTTCGTCGAGTGCTCCATCGAAGAAAGAGAAGAGAAAAGGTATTACTATCTAGGTATGCTTTCCACTTATGGTGATTCCATACGTGTTTTATTTGACGTTGAGGTTTCATATTCCTTCATATCCAGTGATTTGATAGATTGATTGAGATTGATACCTAAAATAGTTGACTGGCCTTTAAGTTGTGACGAACCTTTTTAAGGGCCCAACTAGACTATACATGGTTTTTCGAGACTTTTCTTATTGAGCCATGAACGTTGGTTTGTTTTGCTATTGATTTGTTTTGGGTTTAATTGGATTCGGCATTATAGTTTGGGAATTGACTGGCTGAAAGGGTATGGAATAGTTGTGGATTGTGAGAAGCCATTGGTTTCTTTAGGGACGGACAATTAGTAGAAGGTAGTGTTGGGCCACCCACCTGATGATGAGTAGATGGTTAGCTTTCTATATTCGCTCGATATCCCACATGAGTTGTCATTTGCGCATATAGCTAGAGATTGTCCAGACACATTCGATGAGGTGATCGAATTACCATCATATAGGGATTGAATTCTGTGTCAATCTAGTTAGAGGTACTAGGCTGGGAGTTATGTCTTTGAGGCATATTATGCCCAAAAAGCAGAGGAAACTAAAGGTGCAAGCGGACGGCCTATTGAGATGAGTGTTTATTAGTAGGAGCATATTTTAGTGGAATGCATCTATAGATTTTGCCACTAAGGCAGATGGCTCTTTGAGGTTGTATTTTGATTACCATGAGCTGAATGAGACAACGAACAAGTATCCACTCCCACTTATTGATGGCTTGTTTAATCATCTCTTAAGCGTGAAGGTGTTCTCTTAGTTGGACCTTGCGATGGGGTTTCATCCACTGAGAGTATCTAGAGAGAGTGTGCTGAACAAGTGTTTCGTACGCTACTTTGATATCTTATTGGTTGGTTATGCCGTTTGGGCCAACCAGCGTGTCGACATGCTTTATTGATCTCCTGAACCGTGTTTTGAGAGATCACCTGGGTAGGTTTATTCTTGTACTCATTGATGATACTTTTGTTTGCTCATGGATGAAAGAGGAGCACGAGACACATTGTATTGTAGGTGTTGATAAAACGCCAATTAATGAAAAAATCTTTGAAGTATCACTTCTGGAGGAGGAAAGTGAGGTGCTTGGGTTACGTTGTTTCAGAACATGACATTGTTATAGATCCTGTGAGTTATGAAAGTCCAAGATTGGACTAGACTCAAAAACGCTACGGATATGAGAAATTTTCTTGAGTTACTTAGATATTATAGTCGATTCATCCAGAACTTCTCTAAGGAAGCGGCACAGCTAACCAACTTGACGAGAAGAATCCGACTTTTTATTTGGGGTGTGTGTTGCAGACAAGTGTTTGTGAGTCTGACAGAAAGATTGACGAGTGCACTGATGTTAGTCATTCCAAATGGAAATGAGGAGTCAATAGTACAAACACATGCTTGTGGTACTTAACTATGTGCAGTATTGATGCCGAAAGTTAAGGTTGTCACATATACTAATAGATAACCAAAACCGCACAAGAGGAAGTATCCGACTCATGATTTGAAGGTGGTAGCTATAGTATATTCCTTGGGGATTGGGGGCTCTATCTATTAGGAGAGGTGTTCGAGTTGTTCACTGATCTCACATCATTGAAGTACCTCTTCTTCGAGAAGGATCTTAACCTTTTCCAACATCAATGGTTTGAATTTTTGGCCTCCTACGACTTTGACATTTCCTATATGCCCGTAAGGGAAATGCATTCGTCGATGCTTTGAGTGGAAGACATGCCAGTTTAGGAGCGATATTCCTAAAGTGGAAATTGCTTAAGTTTATCGCTGGTCATTACTTTATAACTCACAATACCAAAAAAGGTTATGTGTAACGCTTATAAGCTTAACAAATTAATTTTGTAACGGTTATAGCCATGGTTACATGATGCATGACAATTTTTGTTACGGATAGTTTAATGGTTGCAGCCATAACGAATGACATATTTTATAATGCTTATAATCGTTATAAATAAAACTTTCCTAGCGTTTATTACCATGAGGAATAGAAAACTTGTAATGCTTGTTGATGTGGGTAGTAGAATATTTATAACGCTTATAATTGTTACAAAATGAAAATTTGTAACACTTATAATCGTTACTAATTTTATGAAGCATATTCACAATCAACAAATATCATAATTCATTTTATGAACTATATATAGTAGCATTTGCAAATTTCATTTATTGAAGCATATATAGCAAAATATAACATATCATTTCCATAAAGAAAATTTAATTTCAACAAACATCAAAATATCAAAATTCACCTTACGACCATTCGTTATAAATAATAATCATCAAAATACTAAATAACTTTAAAGTCACAAGTTAGAAAAAATTAAGAAGCTTACAAATGACAAATTAAGAAGCTTACACATAACTTTAAAGTATCAAAAGCTATTGAGTACTTTTTATTTAGAAGAGGAGGAGCGTCCCCTTCTGTGTTTTCTGTTTGTCTCGATGAACCAGCTAACATTCTATAGTATACAACCCCTAAAAGATAATAATAATATTTACTAAAGTAGATCAAAATAAGAATATTTAGATAAAATAGTAATAACCATGGCAAAATAAAACAACAAAAGTGTTGCATAATGACCTATCTGGTGTAGGCAAGAAACAGGAAAAACCAAGAGCATTTTCTAACAAATTCATCTAATAAAAGACATAATACAAGATCAACTTTATTTTTTTCATTTAATTGTAGATGGTTAATATGGAAGAGCTTATATTGCAGCATGTCATGGTCAAAAATGAAATTCGATCCTATATCTATCTATATGAAGAAGAAATCGTGTAAGGAAGGAGATTCCTATTTGTACAAATGGTACTTCAAACTTGGAACGAGCATGAAGAAATTAACGATACTTCTTTATCTTTTGAGTTGTTCTGCCGGATTGGTCGCTCAAGATCTTTGGCCTTCACCAGGACCCGGATCCGGTGAAAAAAATAGGATCACTTCTTATGGATTCCTTGAGAATGCTTCTGATCTAGTTCATGGCCTATTAGAAGTAGAAGGCGCTCTGACGGGCTCCTCACATCATTTGAATAAAGCTTGTGCATATTTTTAGTCCTTGACATCATATAAGTAATTACTTAATAAACGCACTTTCAAATGAATTGAATATTATATTTAATGAAATCTACTTAATGTCACAACCACATGACTTCAAACTGAGCCTAAGCTCAGTTTTATATCACAGCTAGGCTAAGTGCAATTTTATTCCCTGTCATTATGTTTTTCAAATTTTTACTCAGTTTTATATCACAACTGAGCTAAGTTCAATTTTATTCTCCGTCATCGTATTTTTGATTTTTTACTCTTTCACCCCTATATTGAAGATGGATGTAATGACTTTGTGATATACAACAGAGGGAAATTTTAAAGGCGTTTTTAACAATAATGCCTAGTTGGAAGAAAATTTCTATATTGTCGTAGAAATATATGTAGTGTGCAATTTTGATTCATCTTCCATGGTCAAACAACATCGTAATCGAAAAGAACTCATAAATAGACACAAGAAGAAAAAAACTACTTTTTGGTGCATTCAACAATAGTGGTTTATGGATATACAACTGATTCCACTACATTTAATATTACAATATATTCATAAAAGCATATTTTATTGAATATTTTTCTTGATTTCTTATGCCTATAACAGCTTACCACTTGGGGGTAAACTATTGGGAAAATTGAAAGTGTTTTCAACAGAAAAACTAGTTTGGTAACAAGTTTCTACAAGTGATCAAAATCAACAATAGTGCATGAAGGTTCGATTTCACCCTAAAGGGGGGTGAATAGGGTGATACTAATAATTATAAAAAATTGATGCGGAAATATATAAAATAATGGGTTTGTTTGGCACAGGTCCTTGATATGTTTCAAAATTCACAAAAACCCCAGTGGAAAAAGGTATGTAAATTAGGTCACTATTTTTTTGAAAATCACCAAAAAACATATAAAAAACAAAAGAAATTCCAAATTTTAAAACTTATTTCAATTAATATTTATCTTCGTATTCATGTCAAAAAAAAATCAAAAAACAAGGATGAAAAGGGAAAAAATGACACAGAGTATGTTTTAGAAATACTTGTAGACATGTATGCAATTTTAGAGAATAATTGCAGATATGTCTGCACTTATTCTGGATAGCATGTCTTGCAACTAAAAATTGTAGATATATCTGCAATTTAAAGAAATAATTGCAGATATTTACGTAAATATCCTGATTGTTAAATCAGTGTGCTATTATTCAGTGAATAATTGCATATATGTTTGCAAATATATGAAATAATTGTAGACATGTATGCAATTATATAGATTTTTATTGCATGCAGTTATTCAGTGAATAATTGCATGCATGTCTATAATTATATGGAATAATTGCATACATATCTATTATTATTCAGATGTTTATCGAATGCAATTATTCAGTGAATAATTGTAAACATATCTGCAATTATATAGAATAATTGCAGATATGTCTGTAATTTCTTTTTCTTTCTTTCAGAAACATAGTTATAATACTTACAATTTTTTAAAAAAATTTAAGCACCGGCGTAAAAAAACATGAAAAATTACATGCTGCTATAGTAAAATAATTATATGGACCCGCTTTACAACTTTTTTTAGGAAGGATGCCGTTTGAATTAACTTTGATTTTAGTGATGCGTGACTAATATTCACTATAATAATTTCAGCACAGAAAATAGCAGAATAATAAAAACAGAAATAGAACAACATAGATTTACCCAGCTTCGACAAAACCCTGCCTACGTGCTGCCTCCAAGGTTTCTACTAGAAATTAAGTTGTCAGACGCTTACACACGTAAACTCGCAACACCCGCAAACCTAACTCTACGCTCCAAAACTCTGCCACAACTCAGCCAGTGTGTTGCAAATTCTCGAACTACACCACCGTAGTTCGTTCCCTAGTCACACGACTAGAATTTTACAAAAGTTTGAAAAAGAAATACAAATTAAACTAAAGACAAACACAAAACCATATTTATATTTAAGCACAAATTATAAGTGACCGGCCCAAGTGGATATAGTGTTTAAATGATATCTCCTTTTTATTTTCTTTGGCCCGTATCCTATACTTCGTGAAATTAACGTCTGCTTCTTTCCTTTGCTCGAGAACGTTCGTTCCTCTTCCAAAATAAGTTAGGTCTTTACTTTGAATTGGAGAAGCTGCCTGTATTTTATCAATTGCAATGATTTTTTTGCTTGATATTGCACTCGTTTTCACCTGAGTCTTGTTGCAGCCCTTGTTATCACTGCATACATGATTTCACTTGTATATTTTGTTGAGGCTCCATGTTAACTGTTAGCTCGATCTGACTTTGTTCCTCTTGAATTCTGGTCTTTGGCTCATGTCTATTGTATGTTGAACCGAGTCTGGTTTCAATATGTATGCACACATCTCTATTGCATATTCACTTAAGTCTGTTGAGTTGCTTGTCGTTTGGTTTGGTCAGCTTGCCTGAGTTATTATGAACTTGTTCCACGCTTCAAATGATTTATTTGTGTCACCATGTGTATACATACATATGTATGTGCGTGTGTATGTGTTGTACGTTGTTCGAGTTTAATTTGTTCACTGCTGTGTTGAAACAGAAATTGGTTATGGTTGAGTGTACTTGTATCCTCTGTTTCTATGTTTGTTGAGTCTGCATTGTTATGTAATTTGTTTCATGGGCTTGTTCTTGTGCACTTGTTGCTATAATCTGGATTCAAATGAACCTTTGAGCTTTGTACATGTTGAAAGTAGATTTTGTCATGTTGATTTGCTTCACATGTACATCATCTAGTTTTGTCCTCTTTACTTTCAAATATTTGTCACTTTGGTTTATGCACTTGTTTGCACTGTCAACTTTGCTGCATATGTTTGGTTCTTGATGTCTTTATGTGTACTCGAGTCTATCCTCGCTGTACTGATATGGTGAGATTGTCTTCTCTTACTAATGTGCACTTACTTGATGTAATTGACATTTTTGTTCATTAGCTTGGTCTAGTTCCATTGTTGCCAGCTCTAGTTCCATATGAAGTCTTTTTATGCATAGTATATATATGTATACAGTGTTGCTCATTGGTGTTGATATCTGACAGCATTTTGTTGTTGCACATTTGATTTTAAGTTTGTGCTTTTCTCAGCATCCTTGTTCTTGTTGTTGCTGCAAAAAAAACTGTGTGCATACATATATATGTATGTATGTGTACAATTATTGTGCCTATCCACTTGGTTTGATGTGAACTTGCTACTGCGTTCATGTGGTCTGCATTTGATTCCATGTGCTTGCATTTGAACTTGACTGTGTAGTCTGCACTTATAATAGGCAACCTGCTTTAAACTTGGTTTTTGAAGTTTGGTTCATGTGTGATCTGGTTTTGGATTCTTGTTGCATGTGAAACTTGTACTCGACAATTATGTGATGCTTTTATATTGCACCTGTGTTGAATCCAGCATATGGCTCGGTTTTGACCTTGTGCTCACATGTCCCTGCAATTTTATCAAGTGTATATCGGTGTGCATGACCTTGTGGCATGTACAATGATACATTGTGCATGTCACATGTTATTCATGTTCGATGAATTCAAAAATTAAATGATGACGAACAAACCAAATAATCGCGGCAAATAATATTTTCAAAAACACATTTTATTTTACACTGCAATTTTTTTTTCAATTTACTGCGTCAGTGTTTATTTTGTAGATAATTCAGATGTTGGATACAAATTGGAATATAGTTGAAGAAAAAATATGAGTGAACGAGTGATATGTAGTGAGGTGCAAACGTATATATAGTGAAAAATTGTATCATAATTTGAAATTGTATTGTAATGGAAATTGTGTATAAGCTCAAATTTTGTACTATTCAAAAATTGTAATAAAATATTTGTTTGAATAAAATATCTATTTGAATTTAAATTTCGTGTTATTTATTTTATTTAGCAAATATTTATTTAGTTATGTGAAAATAAAATAGTACAATAACAATACATTTATATGAATATATATATATATATATGTTTATTATCATGAAACAAAAATCATATACTAGAATATTCAACAATCTCCCCCTTTAGATGATAACAAACACATATTTAAGATTTTGAATTTATTAAATGTATTTGGTCATTGAAGAACTCTGTTTGCTCACCCTATTTGAATGCTCCCTCTCTACAACAAAACTCCCCCTTCATATATGCATGAAAATAAATAAAAAAACATGCAAATGAACCTGGATGAGAATATGCAAATAAAAAAAAAAATCTGACCTTTATTTGCCAACAACTTAACTCTTCTCTCCCCCTTTTGTCATCAGCAAAAGAGTAATAATGTTAGAAAAATAAAGATAAAGTGATAGACATTAATACAACATTAATACCCAATCGAGTATAAATATTAAATTTCAATAAAAAATCAAACAAAAATCATAAATACTCCGTTAGATTCATATTCTACTTTAGAATGATAGGGATAAAAAAAGACCATATAGTTGTGTCTAATTGTGGTATATTTATATTAGGAATTTGAATATCTACTAACCATGCTCAACCATTATGACTTTTAAATGAGATTAGTAGTATTCCAAATTTTTATTAAAAAAAATGAATTTCAAACATCTTCTAACCACGCATGACCGTGAGGACTTTTAAATGGGATTAGAATCAACTTGTCTATTTGATAATCAATTTTGATATGTGTTCCGTACATGCATAACCGTGAGAACTTTTAAATTAGTATGAAAGCACATATACAAATATTCCATGTAATTCACCCATGTATAACGTGACGGCTTTTAAATAAGAGTGAATACTTTGGATGTTTTTATTAAAAAATAAAAAAATAAAACGAAAATGAATAATTTCCCATTTAAAATACCACATATTGACATACTATATTGGATTTTGATAAGTGATGGTCGTTAGAAATAAGATAGAAATAGAGATGGTCATGGATTTTTTACCCATCAAAAGTTATTATAAATCTTGTTCAATTTTTTTTACTAAGTATACCGTCTCAAGTTATAATATATGATTAATATTAACACTCAACACTTTTTCAATCACTATTTATCTTTTCGATAATTAGTAGAGAGTCGGATTAGTTAATGTATTCATTTAAGGTCAAATTCAAAAATAATTATAAAATCAAATTTTCTAAAATGACTAATCTGAAACAAGGTCAACAAAAACTATTTTCTAGGAAGAGTTTTATAAGAAAAATGTCTGCAAACTGAAAATCATTTGAAATGAAAAATATGCAGATGCAACTAATGAATGTATCTACATAGAACACGTTCCACTAGTACTTTTTCTATCAATTAGATTACCAGTGTAATCTGCATCTGAATTTCTCTTAGACTCAAGATTATCATTAGTTGGATATCATAGATCAAATCATGAAGTTGCAGCAAATTCCTTAATATCCTTCTTCTTTACAGCTTTTAAATGAAATTCTTTTGAATTTAAATTGAAACAGTGTAAATAAACAAAAAGTGAACATAGTTTCAGATCTACAAGCAGTAAGATAAACAAATATATCCACGTGCATCTAGAGTAATTAAAAATCAATACAAGACAATATCTCTTATCATCTAAACTTGCAATATCATTAGTTCAAACGAATCTATATGAACTAGTTCAGAAACTCTAGAGGTACTTATAGTGTTCTTGGCATAAAAAGATAATTGGCCAACAATTTTCATAATTTATTATCACATAACTGGCTGATTTAAATCAGATAATGGTGCAGATTTTCACATTTAATAATTGTCCAAGATAAATATACCGTTACCTATTTTACCTTTGCCGATAATTTGTTGTTACCCATTGTGATTCTGCCAACTTTATGCTAGGCTAAGGAACTTTGATTTGTCGCCCGTTGTGTGACTGGAACAGCCAGAATCCAGGTAATAATGTTGTTGTTCCTTATCTTGCCACCACACCTACACGAGAAAAGATTTTTGTGACCTGTTTGTTTTTATAGGTCCATAGTTGTTAGCAGCAAAAGATTTTGAAAAATATGTTTGTGTAGACCCAAGACTATTTATATTTGTTTATTTTGGCACCCAGATTTGTTTGACTTTAAGGGGTTTTATATTCGTGCCTTTGAAATCCAAATTGGTATGGTTTTCACGTTTTTGGGTCTATACCACAATTATTTTGATTGTGTCCAATTTTTCTACAAATTGTGCACTCGGATTTGACTTGATTAATTTTGCTTCTAACAAGTTCAGATTGATTATATCCAAGTCCTTGTCTAACAGTATTAACGGTTTGTTTCCCTAATAGCATATTTAGCAATCTTTCTCCTTTGGAAAATTTTCCTAAAGTTGTAGACAATTGTTAGACTTGTGTTTTGAGAGATTCATTTTCATTCAATAATTGGGTGCACTTTTTAATAGAATTTTCTCTCTGAGTATTTTCACTTTCTCTCAAAATCAAATTTTCATTTTCAAGTGATTTAATTTTAATTTCTGATTTTTTTAATCCCTTCTTCAAATGATGGACACTTAGAGCACTTGTTTTGATAGTTTTTAACCAATTGATCGAGCTGTTTATTTAATTTTATCAAACTATCTCTTTGTGATTCAATTTTAGCGCATTTCTCCCCAAGTCTTTCAAAACAACCATTTACTTCGTGAAAATATATAAGTAATTTCGAATGAGAAAGTTTTGATACCTCGCTTGGCTCGTCATCATCACTGTCAGTTGTTTCTCCTTGAAGACACAAATTTTCTTTTTCACTCTCACTGCTAGTGCTTTTATCGGCTTCATCAGTTTCATCCTAAGTGGCTGCAAAACTTCTCCTTTTCTGTTTCTTTCCTTGGCTGAATCAATTCTAAGGACAATTGGGCTTGATATGACCGGATTTATTGCATTGTGACATATGATCTCCTGCTCTTCTGAGTTATCTAGTACTTTGGCTATTTTACTTTTCAATTGTTGACTTAAAGCTAGATTTCCGTATTTGTGATTCCATTTTCTGAATCTATTTATTAGTAGCGCCAATTCAGCTGCTCCATCATCATTATCATCATAACTTTCGGTTGTTCCTTTGAGAGCTATTGATTTCTTTCGAGTATCACCTCCTTCTCGTTCTTCCTTGAATTTCATTTCTAACTCATAAGTGGTGAGATGTCCGATGACTTCTTCGACTTGAACTTGTTTCAGATCTTTTGATTCTTGAATGGCAGTAACTTTTGCTTCAAATTTTCGAGGAATGACTCTGAGGATTTTTCAGACTATTTTCAATTATGTGTATGATTTTCCGAGAGCTTTTGATTTGTATACGAGATTGGAAAGTCGTCCATACATCTCTTTGACATTTTCATCCTTAGCCATTGTAAAGTTCTCATATTCGCTACCAAGCATGATAAGGCGAGATTCTTTAACTTGAGATGTTCCTTTGTGAGTCACTTCAAGTGTGTGGCAGATTTCCTACGTAGTTAGACACTGTGAGACACTATTAAATTCAGTTTGATCCAATGAACATATAATAGAATTCATAACTTTAGCATTAGCATTCTGCAGTTTATTTTCAAGATCTATCAATCGATCCATCGGTTTATCTATTTCCTGATTATCTATCACTATAGTTGGTGTCCTATATCCTGTCTCAACAATATTCCAAGCATCAATGGTTTTCAGAAATTCATTCTATCTTTTCAGTAAGCATATTCACCATTGAACATTGGTGGTCTAACTGTGGATTGATCCTCGGCAAAAGCATTATTAAAAGAGGCCATTTAAAAAACAAAATTTTAAAACAGTAATTTGTTTTTGAAAAATCAAATTTTTAAAACAAAAATTGACTTTCTATTCCTAGTTCTGATACCACTTGTAAGATCGATTTCACCCTAAAGGAGGATGAATAGGGTGATATTAATAATTATAAAAAATTAATGTAGAAATATATAAAATAATTGCAGCACAGATAATAGAAGAATAATAAAAACAGAAATCGAACAACACAGATTTACCCAGCTTCGGCAAAACTCTACCTACGTGCTGCCGCCAAGGTTTCTACTAGAAATTAATTAGTCAGACGCTTATACACGTAAACTCACGACACCCGCTATCGACTAACCTAACTCTACGCTCAAAACCCTGCCACAACTCAGCCACCGAATTGTGAATTCTCGAACTACACCACCGCAGTTCGTTCCCTAGTCACACGACTAGAATTTTACAGAAGTTTAAAAAAGAAATACAAATTAAACTAAAACAAACACAAAACCCTATTTATATTTAAGCGCAAATTATAAGTGACCGGCCCAAATGAATATAGTGTTTAAATGATATCTCCCTTTTATTTTCTTCTGCCTGTATCCTATACTTCATGAAATTAATGTCTGCTTCTTCCCTTTGCTCGAGAACATTCGTTCCTCTTTCAAAATAAATTAGAGCTTTGCTTTGAATTGGAGACACCACCTGTATTTGATCAATTGCAGTGATTTTTTTCCTTGATATTGCACTCCGTTTCACTTGAGTCTTGTTGCAGCCCTTGTGGTCGCTGCATACATGATTTCACGTGTATATTTTGTTGAGGCTCCATGTTAACTGTTAGCTCGATCTGACTTTGTTCCCCTTGAATTCTGGTCTTTGGTCCATCTCTGTTGTATGTTGAACTGAGTCTGGTTTCAATGTGTATTCACACATCTCTGTTGCATATTCACTTAAGTCTGTCAAGTTGTTTGTCGTTAGGTCTGGTCAGCTTGCCTTAGTTATTGTGAACTTGTTCCACGCTTGAAATGATTTATTTGTGTCACCATGTGTATACATACATATATATGTGTGTGCATATGTGTTGTGAGTTGTTCGAGTTTAATTTTTTCGCTGCTGTGTTGAAACAGACATTGGTTATGGTTGAGTGAACTTGTATCCTCTGTTTCTCTGTTTTTTGAGTCTACATTGTTATGTGATTTGTTTCATGGGCTTGTTCTTGTGCACCTGTTGTTGTAGTCTGGATTCAAATGAACCTTTGAGCTTTATACATGTTGAAAGTATATTCTATCATGTTGAGTTGCTTCACATGTACATCATCTGGTTTTGTCCTCTTCACTTTCATATATTTGTCGCTTTGGTTTGTGCACTTGGTTGCACTGTCAACTTTGCTGCATATGTTTGGTTCTTGATGTCTTCATGTGTACTCGAGTCTATCCTCGCTGTAGTGATATGGTGAGATTGTCTCTCTGACTCATGTGCACAGACTTGATGTAATTGACATTTTTGTTCATTAGCTTGGTCTGGTTCCATTGTTGCCAGGTCTGGTTCCATATGAAGTCTTTTTATGCATAGTATATATATGTATACAGTGTTGCTCCTTGGTGTTGATATCTGACTGCATTTTGTTGTTGCACATTTGATTTTAAGTTTGTGCTTTTCTCTACTTCCTTGTTCTTGTTGCTGCTGTTAAAAAAAACTGTGCACATACAGGCATGTATATACAAACATGTGTGTATATATGCGTATAATTATTGTGCCTATCCACTTGGTTTGATGTGAACTTGCTACTGAATTCATGTGGTCTACACTTGATTCCATGTGCTTGCATTTGAACTTGACTGTGCAGTCTGCACATGTAATATGCAACCTGCTTTAAACTTGGTTTTGAAGTTTGGTTCATGTGTGGTCTGGTTTTGGATTCTTGTTGCATGAGAAACTTCTACTCGACAATTTGTGATGCTTTTGTATTGCACATGTGTTGAATCCAGCTTATGGCTCGGGTTTGACCTTGTGCTCACATGTCCCTACAATTTTATCAAGTGTATATCGGTGTGCACGATCTTGTGGCATGTATAGTGATACACTATGCATGTCACAGGTTATTCGTTTTTGATGAATTCAAAAACTAAATGATGACGAACAACCTAAATAACTGAGACAAATAGTATTTTCAAAAATACATTTTATTTTACAATGCAAAAATATTTCTTTTTCAATTTTACCACTTCAGTATTTATTTTACGCATAATTCAGATGCTGGATACAAATTGAAAAATGGTTGAAGAACAAATACGAGTGAACGAATGATATGTAATGAGGTGCAAATGTATGTATAGTGAAAAACTGTATTATAAATTGCAATTGTATTGTAATGGAAATTGTGTACATAGTGAGAGCTCAAATTTTGTACTATTCAGAAATTGTAATAAATTATTTGTTTGAATAAAATATCTGTTTGAATTTAAATTGTGTTATTAATTATATTCAGCAAATATTTATTTAATTATGTGAAAATAAAATAGTACAATAAAAAATACATTTAAGTGAATATATATATATATATATATATATATATATATATATGTTTATTATCATCAAACAAAAATCATATACTAGTATATTCAACACTGCATAATTTGGATTCTCTTCTAGTAAAAACCAAAGAAGACATTCAACCATCAGATTCTAGTTGTTTATCATGGTTTAATAAATATGATCTAATTCTATGGTTTTAACAAAAGCAAAGGAAAAGACATAATTCATTCAAATACTCAATTTATTAAATCACAAAATAAAGGAAATATTTGATGAATTATTCCATGAGCACGTATGTATAGTATATACCAGCCCTCTGTGGTATCAAGGACCATAAGGAGATGAAATTCCACATTTGAGATCATGTGGTAATTCTCTCACAAGTGTCCGAGAGCCCAGAAAAGGCACTACCGAGTCTTGATCACCACTGTTTAAAAAATACAATTATTATTTTCTAATTATCAACTGTAATAAACCATGGAAAATAAGTAGAAAAAAAACTTTTACCTGAATATCCAAACAGGTATTTTATGGCTGACAATTTTTTTGAGCAGGGGAGCATTTTGATGTTTCCATCCATGTTGCTATAATTCAAAACTCTTTAGTAAAAAAAAAATTAAGGGAAAAAGGAAAGAAGAAAAACATTTTGATCACAATAACATGCGAAAAATAAACATTTCTATCACAATAACATGCAACTATAAAAAGGAAAGAAAAAAAAAAAAAGACTCCACTTGGTACTAATTTGTTCAGATTACAAAGATACAAGTATACATTGATAACCAATCAAACGAAAGAAAATAACTTTGGTAAAAAAAAATCCATAAAAATGAGAGTAGAGAAACACTTATAGTATATAAACATTATCGATTATCTAAGGTTTAAAATTCTGCGTTGAATAAAAGATAAATCTATAACTGATAGGAAGTGAAGCCTGTTTTCAGCAGCTTGGGTCTCGGCCTCTTTTCTCCATAATCGAATTAATCCTTTTATCTCAAAATAAACCTAAAAGAACCATTAGGAGATACAACTTAAATAACACAGATAGAAACCTACTTATGAAACAAATAAAAACCACTGAAATATATAGACAATAAAGAAAAAGAAATTTCATATTACAAGCACACTTTAGACAATGGCACCTTTCAGTCAAATTTGAATCTATGACAAATTGTTGTCCATTGCTCACTCAAGATAACCTCAATTGATCTCTGATAATACACAAACAATTGCAAGAAAAATAAATTTTGGTTAGGCTATTCGACGAATAAATATGAAAAATAAAAGAAAATATATAAGCAGATGGCAGAAGTCAGTGGTAGGACTGGGGTGCAGAATTGGATAAATCCTGAGAATGTTTACAACTCAATCCAATAACTGCTCTAACTCCTAAACATTCTCAAACTAAAGATGATCATTTTCAACAAATACAACTTACTCACGGATAACAGTAAAATATAATAGACATTAACCTGTGGAAGGATGGTATCGTCACTTGTTAAAGCAGCTGCAGATGCAATATTGATAGCTTGCTATTTTGATGTAATGGAGAAGTTAACGTATAATGATCTCTACAAGTAGAGCTTCTCATATTTAATCTTCATGATGTAAATTTTTGACAACTTCATATTTTGTATATCATTAATCAGCAGCATGTAATCGAATATTGTCTTTTAGTTCACTAACTAGTGGCTTTCTTTATTCTTGTAATAGTTATGTAATATAAAATATCCACTTATTTGAATTTAGTTTTGTTTGAAAGATTTTACGACTTTATTTATTATGGAATATTTCAATGGAAAACAGTGTAGACCAGCAGTTGGATTCTATTTTGCTTGTAATGTTATGGAGATCCATCGGTTAAAACTTATTATTCTACCAACTATATATTACAATTTATGTTACAATAGCTATTCCTATTTATTATTTATATTCCTATTTGTCTATAACGTAATCACTAACTTATTTGGACGTTTATGTACTTTCAGATTCTTTTATGAATTAGTTTAAATTCAGAAAAAATATATTCTTTTATAAATTGATTCTCAAAGTACTCTAGTTTGTTGTTTTAGATTCTAGTTTAGAGAGGTATGGTTCGTTCAAATGTGTTAAGGTGACATATTATCTATGCAAAGGCTGACTGTTTTCCATCCAAAACATGGGCACTTATTTTTTATGCGGTGAAGGAATACAGCAAAGAGATTAGATCTGAACATATGCAAAAAGAGGAAATGATGTTCACATGGCTACCTAATATTCTTAGCTATCACATTATCCTTATAGAAACACAACTTTTTTGAGCCTCAAACAGTTGCGTAAAGTTCAAACTAATGTAACACATGCTCATTCTGTAAATATAGTTGAATAGAAACTTCAGAAGCATTATTGAATGCATAAAACTAATATTTTTATATACCATACAGTATTTAATATGCACCTTTATTATATACAGCACTAGGGAATGGTTTAATCAGTTGGAACCTAGTGAACAACAGATGCAAAATCAAAGAACAAGGTAGTTACAAAAAATTATAATAATTGAAGCAGAACCAAGAAAGAAAGAAAAAAAAAACATAAATCAGTCTATTATAGACTGAAGCATGCTTCATTAGAAACAACTAAAGCATTCTCTTTAGTTAAAAACTGAAGCACGCTTCAGTCTTTTAACTGAAATGCTTCAGTTTAAAAACTGAAGCGTGCGCTTCAGTTTACAACTGAAGCACTTCGGTTATTTCAAGTTTTTAACCGAAGCCTTTGACTATATCAGATATATGATTTCAGAATCACATAAAAATTATTTTGTACTAAGTAAATTAAACAAAGGGGTTGAACCAAATGATAACACTCTTAAAAAAAGTAAGGAAAATACCACTACAGCACAAGTCAATGATAACACTCTTAAAAAATTAAGGAAAGGAACGACTGGCGCACAAGTCAATGTTAGTACATGGTTACTGCAACTCAGTTTTCTAATATTTTTTAGATGGCCTCCTAATCATGAAAATGTATGTTACACTTATAACTTGCCTCCAAAGCTTGAAATTTCTCTCCAGCGCAGCAATGCGTTGAAGTTTCCGAACATGCAGTGCAAAATGCCTGAAACGGTAAAGCAGAGGTAAAAATTAGAAATTTACTGAGAATAAAATCAAAAGCATACATTGTATAGCTCAAATAGGCAAATCCTATATTTGGTGAAAGTAAAATAAAATGTTTTTAGAAAATCCATCTATTTAATATAAATCCATCTATTTAATATTTTTTTTTTTTGAAAATACCACTTTACTTTTAGAAAAGTTTGAGTAATCTTTGACAATATAAAATATCATCAAGTAATTTATCTCTTATGTGAGTTAAAACTTTAGTAAACAGTTCGACTTAAAAAAGGTTGAAACAGATTTTATAACCCAACTTTTCAAAAAAAAAAAAAAAAGGTAGTTCCCACAATATTCTAAAAAAATAAAAAGATATAAAATATCTAATAGAACCTGATATTTTAGTCAGTTTGAGGTAACACATTAATAGGAAACTAGAAAATTAGATGGTTAGAAAATTAAATAGAAGATCGTTTTAATATGTTAAACAAAATTCTACAAAAGTTCAATCAAATTATATAGTATTTCTTTAGGAATTACATTTTTATGTTTTGATTACACTAACTTTCGTGCTTAAGGATGACCAATTCATATCATGGTAGTAAGATTTAAATGCTTTGCTTGTTTATTGTTAAAAACAGAAGCATGCTTTAGTCTACTATAGACAGAAGCATGCGATTCAGTTAAAAACTGAAGTATATGTGTGCTTCAGTTTAAAACTGAAGCGTATGCTTCATTATAAACTGAAGCACATTTGACACTACAACAAAACAACTATTTTACAACCATTCCTTTACAACTTGCACAAACGGACAGTTGTAATAGGTGTTTTATAACAACTGTTTACTTTTAACAGTTGTAAAATATGCACTTTTAATATAAATTTTTTTGAAGCAGTTGTAATATATTGTTTGTAACAACTATTTGCTTGTGGCAGTTGTAGTTATTTATGTGCAACAACTTTTCTTGATAGTTGTCTCCCTCGATTAGGCTTCTACAACTGCCAAAATTTAACTTCCCTCCCTTATTTCATTCGCCCCGCTAAACGTTTCGACATAAAAAAAAAAATAGCCCGCAAAATATTCTAATTCCAACCCTTAACCCAATCGCGATTTCTCTCTGTCATTGCCCTATTCTATCGAATCTTGCAAACCCTAACCCGAAAGCTGCTCGCCTCCTTTGCGCACGCCTCCGGTTCTACCCGCGTCGCCTCCAGTTCTACCTGCGTCGCCTCCGTCCTTGTTGTTGCTCGCCTCTTTTTCCGCTCGACATTGTTGTACACACCGTTGTTTCCTTGCCGTCGACGAAGTTGCAGGTATGTTTTACTTAACCCTAAATTGTTTTAGAATAATTATTAAATACTTAACCCTAAATTGTTTTACTGAATTTGCTTTTATTTGATTACTGCATTTGTTAAATAGTGTACTTGTAATAAATGTTTTACTGAACTTGCTTTGATTCTAGAGGGTTTTACTCTGAACATACCCTTAATTTCCTATATTGAATCTGCTTATGATGCCTAATTACTACAGCTGTTAATCTGTAACTGTTATTGATATTGTATAATATGCTAATGATACATATTTACTATACTTTCTTATGTTGTCTAACGATTGTGACATTGCCCATATGTAAAAAATTCATCAATCAATCTATTATTTGAATTGAGCCAATCACTACAATAAGTTAATTAAGTTGCAGGAACATTTGAATATGTTTATTTGAAGCAAAAACATGAATATATAGGTATATTTGAGCCTAACAGTACAATATCGAGTTATGTTGTATTTACTTATAGGTATACATGAATATGTTTCAGTTAAAGCCAAAAAATTGTCACAACTGCTTCAAATGTCTAATTGTGCTATATGTTTATTTCTTAATTTTATATTCTATGAATGTAAAAAGTTATAGTCATTTTTAATATGATTTCAAGACTAAATAACAACCTATATTATTTCTTGATTCAAAGTCAGTCATAAATGAAATTCAAAGAATGTCGTACTTAATCAAATATCCCTTTCCTTTCTGAAATAATTGTAGACTGTACATGAACAAAATATATGAAATAACAGAAAATATCATCCCCCATCTCCCATAGCTGACAAACTTTTGTTTAATTTGATTTCTTAGTAATAGATAGTTTTGAGATAAAATTGTATCATCCCGTCATTATTATTTAGTTTACTAGTATTGCATGCATAAATTTAATGAGGAAATCATCGACGGACCCTTTTTTTGTTCCATGACTTTTAAAACTGTTAATATGTAGTTAATCATGCTTATGAATTTCAGATAAATATTTATGAATTGATCTGCAAGTATGTGCTTGTGAACATGATTATGATTGTGCATGTGTGATTTCTGAAATTTCAATTGATGTTTGATATTTGGATTTTTCTTTGACTTGTTTTTGTTGTTGTTATTACTTAGCTTTGACTAAATCATGATGTTTTAGGATAGCATAAGTACTAATAGAATCAGTAAGTAAATTACAAGAATTTAAAATTTAATTTTTACAGTGGAAAGAGTAAAATGTAGTTCAGGTGAACTGTATTTTACAATTTTATCAAATCAATTGATCCTTGCTTTTAAATGGAGTGAATTGTTTTCTGGAAGTAGTCTATAAATCATAGATCACAAGAAAATTATCGAATTGATTTTCAATTCAAGTTTGGATTTGAAATTTGGGATTTTAGATGATGAACCCTAGTTGATACTGGGTTACAGTTTGGGTCGATTTTGATCACCTCAGTGCATCGAGTTCAAAGATGTTTGGGGTATTGGTGGATGATGTAGTGATGAAGCTACCACCAGAGTTTGGATGTTGATGGTGGTCGGAGTTGTGAATAATTAGTGTTGACAGGTTTATGATGGTGATGGGGTTGGTGTTGTGCAGGGGGTAGATGTTTCAGGGTTGCAGGAATTTTTACCCGGGTTGGTCTCGGGGGAAATAGGGAATGACCCGAAGCTAGTAGAGGTTTTTCTCGAAGTCAAATAGTAAGGTACTGTGTGTTTTGTTTCAGGTTTTAGAAACAGAAACTGTTCTGTTTTTTTTGAATTTTGAAAGTTAAGTTTTAATTTAAACTGAAAATTTGAACTTAGGGTTAAACCTGAATCTAAAAATGTATTCAAAAAGTTTGAATTCTAAATTTATCATAATTTAAATGCAGAATTCAAAATTTGGTTTAAAAATAAAAAAATAAAGGAAACATGAAACTGTTTGCAGTTTTTTTAAAATTTGAAGTGAAAGTTTAAATTGTAAACTTAATTTGGACTTAGGCTTTAATAACTAGAATTCAAATATAAATAAGTTTAAATTCTGTTCTTTTGAAATTATTTCAAATTCTGGCAATTTCAAAGTTTAAGTTTTTTTTAAATTAAAACAGAAACTGTTTTCTGTTTTAAATGTAAAGGCAAATTTAAAATTTGCAGGGTGGAGATTTAAATTGAGATAAGTTTGAAATTTGAAAATGAATTCAAAATATTTGAATTCTTATTTTGTAATAAGTTAAATGCAGAAATTTAAATTGGTTTAAATTAAAAAAGAAAAAAAAAAGAAAACGGAAAACAGAAAACCTGTTTCCAGTTTATAAATTTGAAATAAATGCACACTATAATTTAACTTAGGATCTTAAATCTGAATTTAAGTTGAATTCAAATAAGTTTGAACTCTGTTTATTTTGAAATAGTTTGAATTCTGGAGATTTCAAAATTTGTTTTTTTTTTATTTTAAAAAAAACAGAACTGTTTCTGTTTTAAAATATAAAAGGGTAATTATATTTGTTTTTAAAATATAAAAAGGTAAGTTTTATGCATATGTGAATATACTGTTGAACATCCCTTACTGTTGAACATCCTTAATCAACATCACTTACTGTTTTTACATTTTTATGCATATGCAAATTAAGTAGTAAGAGACAACATCACTTACTGTTGAACATTTTGATTTCCTTGTCTTTTATTTAACTTGGCAATCAAGTTGCTCTAACAGCGTTTTCAATAACATCTCCTAAAGCAGTTTGTTCACGTTTAAGGAATACTTGTACCGTTTGTTCACGTTTAAGGAATATTCTCATCCACTAATATACACGTCGGCATTACACGTTAATGTCATTGCGATCACCCCCAATAATGCACGTCGCATCCAACTCGCTTTCATCTTCCTTTTCCTATCATTAATATTGTGACTTGGAGTGTTAATCAATTTTCATGTACGATCCTCAGATATATATAAATGATAAACCATCGTTTGTTGATGAAGTACGTTTACAGCATGAACTACTTAAAACTTACTAGTTTCTTTTGCCATTGTAGTCACTAGTTTCTTTTGCATGTGCGCCTAATCGGATTCACACAAGATATGGACAAAACATGGGTCAACCTTCCAAGGTTTCTTAATTTTTGGTTAATAGTTTCGTACTTATAACTACTTTGGATTGACTAAGAACATGTTTATTTTTTTTAGAATGACAGAGGAATACAGGCAAGCCGTTCGAAATTTCGTACATAAGCATGTAGAAAGGGAGGGTAATCCAGAAAAAATTATTTGCCCATGTCGTCGATGTAGGAACCTTATTTGGCATTCTCCAAGAGATGTTGTGACACATTTGGTGTGGTTTGGAATCGATCCAACCTATGATGTATGGATTTTTCATGGAGAAGAACATCAGTCACAAAATGAAGCCGACGAAGTGGCAGATACATATAGAATATACTTAGATGTAGAAATTGATGACGAGGAGAATGAGTATCGTGTTGACGATAAACATAGGGAAGGGACTAAGAAAATGATGGAGACAGCCGAAATTCCTTTATATCCTGGTTGTACAAGACACACAATGTTGTCTGCTACAATACTTCTTTATAAACATAAGGCTCGAAATGGTATAACCGATACAGCATTTACGGAACTTCTTAAGCTCATTAAGGATATGCTACCTAAGGAAAACAAGCTTCCCGATTCCACATACGCAACAAAGAAGTTGATTAAATCATTTGGTTTAGGTTATAGGAATATACATGCATGCGTAGATGATTGTTGTCTGTTTAGAAAAGAACTTGCACATCATGATTTTTGTCCTAAATGTGGCAAATCTCGTTGGAAAAAGAACAAAACAAGGGAAGATGGAAAACAATCCAAAATACCTGTAAAGGTTTTGAGATACTTTCCACTTATACCAAGGTTGAAAAGAATGTTCATGTCGCCAGAGACATCCGAACAATTAAGATGGCATAGCAAAAATAAAAGAGAAGATGACAAACTGCAACATCCCGTAGATTCCTCTCAGTGGTCTACTATTGATAGAATGTATCCTTCCTTTGCATCTGATCCACGAAATTTGAGGCTTGGCCTTGCTAGTGATGGCTTTAACCCGTTTGGAGATTGGAATTCGACATATAGTTGTTGGCCAGTGTTTCTTGTTGCTTATAACTTCCCTCCATGGCTTTGTATGCATAAAGATAATATGATGCTATCTTTATTAATTCCAGGCCCGCGACAACCAGGAAATGATATCGATGTCTATCTGCAACCACTAATTGAAGATTTGAACAAATTGTGGAATAAAGGGGTAAAGGTGTATGATGCATATACTCGTAGCGAATTTAGACTAAATGCAATTCTGATGTGGACAATACATGATTTTCCAGCTTATGGAAATTTAGCAGGTTGCACCGTAAAAGGTAAAAAAGCATGTCCTGTTTGTGGCATTAATACATGTTCAATTTGGCTACCATTTAGTAAAAAATGCGCATACTTGGGCCATAGACGATTTCTTGCACCTAATCATGAGTACCGCAATCGAAAAAATTTATTTGATGGAACCGTAGAAAATAGACAAATGCCTCCAATACATACCCGTGCCCAAATCTTTGAGGATGTTAAAGATATTGTTAATGAGTGGGGGAAAAAAACAAAGAAGGAAGAAACAGATAGTAAGAAAAGAAAGCGGCGGGAAGTAAAGAAGAAAGGAATCCAAATGTGGAAAAAGAAGTCCATTTTTTTTGATTTGCCTTATTGGAAGGTAAAATATAGCTAAAAATAAAATGTCTTTCCATTTTCTATCCATGTCTAGTAATTAGTATTTTACTATCAATTTAGTATATACATTTTTTGATTTTTGTAGGCACTTCCTTTGCGTCACAATTTAGATGTAATGCATGTTGAGAAAAATATTTGCGAGAGTATTCTTGGTACATTGCTTGATATCAAAGGAAAATCAAAAGATGGAATTGCTTCACGTCAAGACTTAGAAGCCATGCGTATAAGGAAGAAGTTGCATCCTATAGATATTGGAAGTAAAGTATTACTTCCTGCTGCGCCGTGCACCTTAACAGACCAAGAAAAAGAGATCTTTTACGATAGGATGAGGAATTTGAAGGTGCCTGATGGGTATAGCTCAAATATTGGGAAATGTTTTGCAAAACAGGACAAAATTTCAAGTCTTAAGTCTCATGATTACCATGTTTTGTTGCAACAACTGTTGTCTGTAGCATTGAGAGGACTTTTGCCTATAGGCACAAGGAACGCATTATTGCGATTATGTTCATTTTACAATGATATATGCCAAAGAGTGCTTGATAGAGATAAATTAGAGTCCATGGAGAATCAAGTCGCGTTAACATTATGCGACCTTGAGAGATTCTTTCCCCCTTCCTTTTTTGACATCATGATTCACTTAACAGTGCATTTAGGGAGGGAAGCAAGAATTTGTGCACCGGTACAATACCGGTGGATGTATCCATTTGAAAGGTAAATTTTTTAAGAGTACTTAACACAATTACTAAAATATGCACTTATGAAAGCATTTTATGCTCATATGTTGATTATAGGTATATGAAAATACTAAAGGGTTATGTTAAAAATCAAGCCCGACCTGAAGGGTGTATAGCTGAGCGCTATTCTGCCGAAGAATGCATTAAGTATTGTGCTAGATATATTGAATATAGGTATGAATCTGGAGAAAGAAAAAATCGGAATGAAGTGCGACAAAGTGATTCCATACTCGATGGACGTCCTATTTCCAAAGGAAAACCCATATTACTTTCTGAGGAGGTGGTTGATGTTGCTCATCGGTATGTGTTGTTCAATACCGATGAAGTGGAGCCGTACATAGAGTAAGTATAACTTCAACTCGATCATTCTATATGGATGAAATTAAATTTTAACTTGTATCTTTGCATATCCAGAATGCACAAGGAGGAGTTGAAACGTTTGCACCCTCAGCTTTTACAAGACGATGTGGAATTTTCAAAACTGCATTTAGAGACTTTTAGTTATTGGTTTGGAAAAAAGGTTGAAATATATTTTTACGTTTGAACAATTAAGCTTCATATATGCGTATATTGCTGTCATATATTATATACAACATTATATATATGTCCAGGTTAAAGATGAAAGAAATGTTTCAGATGTCAGCGAAATAATAAAATGGCTTTCGTATGGGCCTCGATCGCAAGTAGTTTCTTATACTGGCTATATTATCAACGGACGACGTTTCCATACTAAAGACTATGAGAACTCTACGCAAAATATCGGTGTTTCCATTGAGGCGAATACTACTCGTGCAAATGGATCTGTTGAGAAAATTATTTATTATGGCATCTTACGTGAGATTTTGTTGTTGGACTACCGTTTATTTCAAGTTGCTTTGTTTAAGTGTGATTGGGCAAATATTTATCGTGGAGTCAAGGTTGAAGATGGATTTACATTAGTTAATTTACATCAGTTCCAAAATCAATTTGCAAGCGATCCTTTCATCTTAGCAACACAAGCTGTACAAGTGTTTTTCTCTAGAGAAAGTAGTTCTTCAAATTGGTATGTTGTTTTGAAAGCACCTCCTAGAGGTTTTCATGAATTAGAAAAATACGAGGAGGAGGAAAACTCAACTAGTAAACCACTAAATGAGTCGCTACTTAATGATAGAGATGTCGATAATGGAGATGAAAGTTACGTAAGGAAGGACTGCGATGGCATTTTGGTATGAATAAACATTCATTGTTAATATCTTGTTTTATATGTAGTCATATGCCTTAAAGTCTTTAATTGTGTAGTTATGTCTTATATGTATCTTACTTGATGAATTTTATATATGAGTATGTTTAGAATAATGTTAGAGCCTTAGTTAATTTGTTTGATATTAACATAGTCGTTACATATCAAATTATACTAATTGGAATGATAATAATTTTTTACATGTTATGATTTTTTTTTCCAGGTTGATCACTTGGTAAAAGAAGCTTGAACTTGTTGCATCCATGGGTGACGACGAGCAACATCGAGGAGAGGTAATTGTTTTGAACTTTGTATATTATGCATTTCAACTATCTGTTCTTATTTAGAATCCATATTTTGAATATATTTTGGCAATAGATGCGAAATATGTCTAATATAGTTTAGAATTCAATTTCCTTTTCATTTAAAGGTCTTATTCTAACAGACCGCAGGCAATTCTACATTTTTAGAATAAGAGAAGCATTAAAATTTAAAGTTACTGTTTAGTCAATTAATTGTATTAACAAGTAGTGACTGAACGCACAGGAATACTTGCTGATTTGTTGTATTTCTGATCTCAAAGTAATAAATTGTGCTAAATTTTCTAATTTTAGAGCTTGAAGCAAGTAAATAAAAAATCGAAGAAGCAAAGTCTTGCTGCACTTGCAGCTGCTCGTGGTCTAACTGAGGCTAATGGTGGTATTAGAATCTCTAAAATGAAAGATGTTGAAGTTGAAGTTGCTTGTACTCTTAAAGATCTGAATACTAATGTTAGAAAATCTCCACGCAAGCACGGTAAAATTCCTCCACCCATCATTCCTTCTCGTAATTCAACCCCTTTCCGAAGCGTCAGTATCACACACTCATCCAATCCTATTGATCCAACTCCCCTCCAAAATGTCATTACCACACACTCGTCTGATCCTCATGATTCAGCTCCCCTCCAAAACGTCACTACCACACAGTCGTCTAATCCTCATAATTTAACATCTCATCTACATAACACTTCTACAAATCGTCAAAGGTCTGCTTCACCTACGAATTTAAATTCTTCCCCCGAAGAGGCAAACATGGTCAAAACTAAGAGAAAAAGAGGAAAAACAATGATGAGATTATTTTCTTTGACACCGAATGAGAAAGTTGAAGTTGAGTTCAATGATCTAAATCAACCTATCGGTACAAATTCCACGTATTTATCATCATATATAGGGACTCTAGCAAGAGAGATGGTACCCGTGACCATTAGCAATTGGAAGAAAGTCGACGATAAATTGAGGACTGATCTATGGACATGTATTCAGGTAATTGTGCACAGTAGTTCAATTAACGTCCTCCTATTTACTGTGCTCTTGTTCATGGCTGATTCATTGGTAAGCTGTCATGAATTGCAAAACTTAATTGCAAAACTGTCATGAATGATTCATTGCAAAACTATCATGAATTGTACGCAATTAGCTGACATAAGTCTCTATCCAAACTGATTTTGAAATTGATACATTTTGAAATTGTACGCAATATCTATTTACTGTGCACATGCTTGAGAAATCTAACCTCTTCAATCTTTATTTATGGCCCAAATTTGCACTTAATTGTTTCATAAGTCTTTATCCAAACTGATTTTGAAATTGATACATATTTGTATACATATACACGTATATGTTTTTTCTGCATAGCTTTGTGATGCTTGTATGTTTTTTGATTTTGTTGGCCTTGTGTACGTATACATCTTGCTGCAGTTCAGGTTTTTTTTTTGATGCTCAGCTGGCAGTTATGCATGTTTGTGCAATTCAGGTTCAATTAATCTGTACACAGGTTTTGAAATGGAGGACAGGTCATTTAACGGTCCTATGCTTTTGAGGAAAAGTTGCATAATCAAACATTTTGCTTTAATGCTTGTACTGCTGTGCACTACCCTTTTTAATTCATGAATTTTGATGCCCTGACTTACTTTGAGAAATTCGAAAATATATGGCTGGCTTGGTCATGCATTTATATAACATGCTTGTCAATTTCAGTTTGCAAAACATGCTTTTATTTTTCTTTTCTATGCAACTTAAACTATATTGCCTGTACATATTCTAGTAGCCTAACTTTGCATACATGCACACACAAAAGCTAGGAATGCCTGCACTTTATTTTCTTGTTTTTGATTTTTTTTTTATGTTATTAGACATGAAGAAAAGTCACACCAGCAAGTATACATTGATACTTTTGAAAAAAAATTAGCTGCCATGGTTATACATTGATTTTCATCTATGCTAGGTAGAGAATTGAAAATGTATTGTCTAATTAAATATATAATTTAAAGTGTACTTTGCTTTCATCATTGTACTTTGATTTCACACAATAAGTCACAGCTGCCTTGAATTTTCGAAATTGGCCGGAGACTTGCATTTTTTTGAAACTTAAATAATTCCTAGCTTGTACCTACTTTTAGTAGCTTGACTTGACGCCACTTTGTGAATATATATTAGTTTACTTGCCTGCACATTATTTTAGGTGCTTCATTGTCTTTGCTTTAACATAACAAAGCATTCATGCTTTGAAATTTCAAAAATTAGGGGCTGATGTAAGGAATTACCTATACAACTATGTACAGCAATTGTTTGTTTGTTAAGTTCAATTAATCTGTATTTAAATTTCTGTTTTTGAGATTGTCCTTATACATATTTTCATGCGATAAATCAGGTTTTTTTTTATGCAAATTATTTTTTCCCAACTTGTATGAGTTTCTGTGTTTACTAATATTGAGGTCAAAATGGATAAGACGTGTCAATCTCAACTATCAATAATGACATTGTTTGATACATTCTATGTACAGGCAAGGTTCAAGTTGGATGACGTATACCGGGATATGTTCCTTCAGATGGTGGGACTGCGATGGAAAGAGTCAAAGTCAAGGCTAGTTAAAGCTATAAGAGTTGCAGCAAGGGATCCCGATGCTTCCCACAAATTAAATATGTTAAAACCAGATAATATTAAAAATGCTCAAGAATGGAATGATTTTGTCAACGAGAAATTAACAGATGAGTTTGAGGTAGTTGGTTTTATTTTAATGGCTACAATTGAAAAATATTTCATTTTATTTTATTATACCTAATTTTAATGATTTTCTCTTATATAGTCGACGAGCAATAAATACAAAGCCAGGAGAGCAATGAATACAATTCCACACACTATGAGTCGAAAGGGGTACGCAAGACTAGCGGAAGATATGGTAAGAAGAAATAACTTATAAAATTCATCCGTTATTATTATCAGTAGCAATGTAATCGATTTGAGTGTAGTATTTAGTTTTTAAGCTCTTTTTGCAGAAAAAAGATAGTGGCTCATCAGACATCAGTAGGGAGGAATTGTGGTGTAGAGGCCACATAAAAAAAAATGGAGAACCGCCGAATTCTATCGTCGCCGACTACATTGTAAGGATAGATAGTACATCAAATTATTTCTTCAATATATGAACCTTACATTGAATGTTGTGACATCTGAAAAATGTATTTTTTGAATTTGTAGACTAAAATAAATGAGTATAAAAATACTCAAAGTTCTCAAGGAGTATCACTGAATGAAGATGGTGTGGGGAAGGTTTTTGGTCGTGAACATAGAGGTCGAATAAGAGGACTTGGTTTTGGAGTTGCACCAACTCAGTTTGGAGTTCGTATATGTAGTTCAAAAAAAGTACGTGAAATGGAAAATGAAATTACTACCTTGAAGGCTCAAATGAAAGAGCTCTCTGATATGTTCATTGCCGTAAGTTCTAATTGATTCACTGTGTTAACGAGTAATTGATATGCGGTTAAAATTTATTAGTACATGTCTAACATTTTTTTTAAACAGAATATCAATGGTAAACAAAATGCAGCGGAAGAACCAGTAACTCCTCATGGTGATACGCCTCAGGTATTTTTTTATAACGCCATAAGTTTTAGCATCCATCTAGTTTTAGCAAATTGAGCCCTCAAGACTCCCATAATGTGATATGTAAATCAATTAAACTGTGCTGCAAGTTTTTTAAATGATTATATTTCTCAGGAAGAAACCATATCAATCATATCCATCTAGCATCCATCTAGTTTTAACAAGTTTCATGCCTATCTCTATTTCAATTCTCTGCTTGGTTAATTGACAAAATTGATAGGAATATGCGAAATTTTCTTTTGAAGGGGGAAATGAACGTTTTAGCTTAATCTCTCCACTTAATTCCAATGAGCCTGCAAACCTAAATATCTAGAAGGTCTAGGAATAATTAATTTGAAAAAATAAAATAAACATTACTTCTGGTGCGAGTTGGCGGTGGTTTTGCGTTGAGAGATCTGGTTAAAGAAGAGGAAAGTTAGTTTTATGTTTATATATGGTAAAATGAAATTTTGAAAGGTTGCTGGTGTGAGGCAGTTAGATAGTGGTTAAGGGAGCATGCGATGCAGGCTGGTGATTGGGTGGGAGGAGCAAGCTGTGGTGACTGGGTGGCAGGCTATAGTTAGTTGTTGCAGTTGATTTGTAGAAATGTGGATATGTGGAGGTTTTGATATGTGGCAGTAAGTGTTTAAACAAAAAATTGAAACTGTAACAGTGGTTTTGGAGATGGTTAGTTAGCTGTAGTTTGTGTGTGTGTGTATGGTTAGTTAAACTGTGGATGGGATGGTGGTTTAGTATGCACAGAGAAGTGCAAGTATGTTATGGTGTTAGGCAGAGGCAAGAGGATGGTTCAGTGGTTGGTTGATGTTGTTGTAGCTTGATATGTGTGCAGCTGCAGTTGTATGGTAGTGGAGTTGACTGGGGTTTGGAGAGGTGGAAATGTTGTATGGTTAATGCACAGTTGTGATGTTGTTCAGTAACACAGTGTGGTGAAGTTGTTTTATGGGTACTCGATGGTTTGGGAGCAGGTTGTATGTGGGTGAAGGAAGTGCACAGTGCACAGGCAGTAAGGGTATGATTGATATGAGAGACTGAGTTGCAGTTGAAGTTGTTTGATGATATGGGTGAAGTTAGTGTGTAGTGTGAGCAAGGTAGCAATGATATGGGTCAAGTCTTATAACTTCCTTTTGACTCTTACTTTTATTTCATGCAAGCACCTTTTTAGTAATGCTAGTAGTCAAATTTTCCACTATTTAATCTGTATTGTTGCTCCAGACTATATCACCTCAGAGAACATCAATTTTAACCTCAATTTCTAATCTGAGCTTTACGATGCATGGTAACATAATTAACATTACCTTGAATAACATGGAAAACTTACTTTCTTTTCATATTATCAATGAATTAAAATGCTCAAACTCAAGTTACTTGCTTAATTAAAGTAAGTAAAAATTTAATCAATCTACTAAAGCTGTTATTCATAAAATTGAAGGATAAATCGATTGAATGGAATTAAACCAAATTATGAAAGGTAGTGTGGCTACTTCGTGCAGAGTTTGGGAACTCCGTGCTTAGTTTGGGCCAAGCCTTCAACCTTGATGGCTTAGACACATTTAAGATTTATGTCAAGTCTTACAACTTTCATGTGACCATTACCTTTATTGTCATGCAAGCTCTTTTTCAACAACTCAAGTAGTTTTTTTTTCGTTGGTCAATCAGTATTGATGATCGTCCAGACTATATAGAACATTAATTTTAATCCCTAGTTTGCCATTGGAGCTTTATAATGCATGGTAACATAACATAACCCTGAGTAACATGGAAAACCTACTTTATTTTCATATTATCAATGAATTAAAACACTTGAACACAAGTTATTTGCTTAAAATCAATAAAAGTTTAATCAATCTACTGAAACTGTTGTACATAAAATCAAAGGATAAACCGATCGAAAGAAATTAAACCAAATTGCGTTTGAGTGCATATAATATGTAATAATGGTATTTGACCGATAACAACTTATGATAATGGTATATAAACGATTCTCTAGCTAAAATGTCTTGGATTTGAAATCTCTGGGAAGATATATCAACCAAGTTCAGAACTATGTGTAGAGCAGTTAAGATAATGATGAAGAAATTTGGTGAAAGTGACAGTATGGTTATGACTAGTTGTAAGGAGTGATGACTGTTTTAACTGTGGTCAGGCAGCTGTGATGGTGATTAGTTGATGGATGGGTGATGGAGTTGTAGAAGTTTTGTTGGTGCAGTGATAATGAACCGGTGATGCACTGAACTGGTGGTGGTGGGTGGTAGTATTGCATGTGTGGTGACTGTGTAAGGAGAAGTAGTGGTTATTGGCAGGAGTTGTTGGCAGTTATGCAGTGAAATGGTATGTTGTTATGGAGTGTTGGTGCTGAAGGTCTCTGGTGGTATAGGGGGCAAGGCAGGTTGGTGGTTTGATGTTGATGGCACTGGTTGATGATGTGCAGGTATGTGACACGGTGATATGGGATATTTTATGGAGGAGAGTGGTCAGTGATGCTCTGATGATGGCCGTGTACAGCAGTGATGATGAAGATTAGGCAGTTTGTGGTGGCAGCACAGTGAAGTAATATATGATAGGCATATGTATGGTTGTTGCTTTGCAGGTGAATGAATGGTGAATGAAGTAGTTGTAGTGGCTGGAAGTGGTTTGAATTAATGTTGTATTGGTTTGTTACAGGGATGTAACAGTTGATGTGAAGAAGTGTGGGCAGTAATGTTCAGGTATGTCAAAAGGGATGGTAAAGGCAGAAATGTTGGAAGTGTGACAGGGTTGGAAGTGTTATGCAGGCAAAGGCAGTTGATAGTGGTTCTTATGTGAATTCAGGCAAAGGGTTTCTTTCAGTATATGCACAGAAATTGTTGAGGAGGTATTGTTGAGATGATGATATATGTTGGTCAGATGGGTTGTTGTGCACAGGGGCAGTGCTAGCAGTGAGATGTGCACAGAAATATGGGTGTGCAGCAGCATAGTCGTATGTGTGCACTGTATGATGGTTAAAGATTTGTGGTTATGTAGTGGTAAGATGAATGAAAATTGCAAGGCAGTGGGAATGATGACGGGAGGAGGGAGGCAGTAAGGTTGATGTGCAATGAAATTGAAGTGTGATGGTTGTGGAGTAAGTGTTATTCTGTTCTTTCCAAATATGATAAATTGTTGAAGTTATTATGATATGTGTCATATCTCTTTCTATTGATTTGCTTTTGAAACGTATGTCCATTAGTTGTGCTTCTGATCTTAACTCCATACCGATGTTACAAGTGATGCATATTTTAGCTTTTGCAGCTGTCTATAAGTAGTTAGCATACTTGTATTGAAAAAAAAAGTTGCTTGACTCATTCTCTCCTTAGTAGAGTATACACAGTTGATTATCGATTTTCCCATTTGCTGGTTTTCTCCTTGGTTGGTAGCTTATCTATAATAGCAAAAAAACACAATTGCCTCTATAGTACATCTGTTCTTGCTGTATAAACTATGTTTGCATGTGTCTAAATCACTTTTCTGAATTACAACTACAATATTTTTGTTTGCTTTATAAACTATGCAGTAATCTTGCTGTATAAACTATGCAGTAATCTTTGTTATTTTTGTTTGCAGTCATATCGAAGTAGCAACAACGTCACAAATGGTGGTAACATACAAATTCAAAATCAGCCTAGAAAGTGCAAATTGTTGGGTTGGCACAGGAATGTTGTCGCAGAAGGAACAATTGCATCTACCGATCCTACTGTTTTAGTGCATCATGTGCCACTAGGTAAAGATGCTTGGAAGGTTTGGGTCGATGCGGTGGTGGATCCCGAAGCTATTCTATTTCGGCCTACCTCAGATATCTACACTATTGGACAAGCGGTTGGGACTACTATTGCTTGGCACAAGGAATTTATCTTGTTTGATTAGTACGTATGTATTTTTACTAATATATGTTATGGATTTAGTTTTGCTGTGTAATGGAGCTATGAACCCATAAATGGTGTAAATTGAATTGTTTTTGAATGTGATTGGTTCGTATTGTTTCAATTAATTTGCATGATTATGGTTATTGTAAATGATATGTTGGTTTTAATTATAATATTATGAAATTACGGTTAATAGCAGTTGTGAAAAGAGAATTTAGTTGTAAAAAAATCTATTGCAACTGTCGTCAGTAGTTGTAAAAATATTTATTACAACTGTCCTAAACACTTGTTAAATTAGTAATTACAACTGTCCTAAATACTTGTTAAAATATTATTTACAACTGTCCTAAACAGTTGTAAAAAATTCAACCACAACTACGTAAAGCAGTTGAAAAAGATCATATTGCAAGAGCTATCGGCAGTTGCAAAAGGGTCTTATGACAAAAGCGACTGACAGTTGTAAAAGGTCTTTTACAATTGTTAATGGACAGTTGTAAATAATTTTTTTACAAGTGAGACAAGCAGTTGTAAAAAGAGTTTTTACAACTGTCAGCAGCACTTGTAAAATACTTTTTTACAACTGCGCCCGCAAGTGTCTACGTCAGTTGTCAAATAATCCTGCTCTATTACAACTGCGGATATTAAGACTGGCGGGCGCCAGTTGTAATAGATCTATTACAACTGTTTTTGGCAGTTGCGATAGGGTATTTTTGTTGTAGTGTGAGCAAGAAGAAAAGTATGCAACTATAGAGACATAGGCAAACACATAGTCCAACTTTCAAAAACACAAAAATATCTTAAAAATTACAGAAAGGAAAGGAAATGTTGGCTATAAATTCACCTTGATTTGACTTTCTAGTACAAACTTTATAACATATAAATATAAGCATAGGTAAATACATACAAATATAAGCATATGTTCATATGCGTTTGCTAATAGCATAAATTTATAATGATATAATACATTGAAAATGAAAACAAAGAGGTAATATTATTACAGTACAACATGCTGGTATGGTAAATAATAGCATAGTAACAGTACAAAATTTTCTTTTGCTTCAGTTAGCTCAATGGAACTACTCGAATACCAAATTAAGATACCAATTCCAAATTAAATGAAACTGAAATGTTAAAGAAAACCATAATTTTTGAATAGTACACAAATGTAGGCAGTTGGTCTGTGTGTTCATGAAAAATTCCTGGCGGAGGTGGTGCTGGAACGAGGCGCCGAGGGAGGGGGCCGATGACCCTAGGACAAATAACAAGACGGAGGGGGCGATAACCCTATGACGATAACGAGGTAGAGGGGGCGATAACCTAGAGACGAAGGTGGCTATAATCCTAAAGGCGGAGGGGGCAGTAACCCTATAAACGAGAAATTTTGACTTAGGAAATAATCTGCAGCGCAGAAATGAAGTGGTAAAAAAGTAAAGTGCAAAATGATAATCCTATCCATTCTACTTTTATATATTTACGAAACTACAGAGTTGCTAATGGAAATAGGCCTGGTAAACTTAAATATCCATTAGATTACAAATTGAATTAAAAAAAAATACAAAAATGGCCTGTCTAGTATAGTGACTCGATGTGAGTTACGACTAGATATGATGGTTAATTTGTGTATCAGACCTACTTGGATTTAGCAAATTGGTACTAGTTTGAGGCATGAGGCTAGAATAATGGAGATCATGGCTAAATTAGAGAAATGAACAGTGTTTGTAGAGCTGATGCAAGTGCGGACTCGACTGAGAAGGTTGACTCCATATGGCTGAGATATTGTTTGTTCTCGATGTCGTTACGTCGAGGAATGAGGCGCCATGAGAGTACTCTCATTCGAGATTGACTATACATCCCATGATAATGAAATGCATCGTGATACAAGGTAGATATTTTACTAGGAAGGGAAGGAGAAGGACGTCGGACATTCATTTTGAAATGAATAAATTGCCAGCTAGTAAATGCTGAATGGAAGAAGCTAAGTGGGTACTACAACTGCTTGAGCTTCCCGAGTGGGAATAGGAATGGATATTGATCGACTTCATTTATGGAATGCCGATGACTAGAGTAGAATACGCTAGCATTTGGGTCACAATCAATAGATTGACGAAGAGTGCTAAATTTATATTCGTTAAGTCTAGAATGACATCCAAATTAGTCGAATTATACATGGAATGGATAATGTCATTCCATCGTATGCCAAGAGCATTGTAAGTGGCAGGAACCCGTTGTTCACTGGTGGGTTCTGGGAGAACTTACAAAAGGCATTGGAAAATTTGGCACTGAGTGAACCAGATGATATCGAGACTGAACCTGAAACTTTGAGACCTTGTAGACCTATTCGTATTGATAGAAGTGGTACGAAACTTGTTAGGAGGAAAGCAGTGGAGCAGTAAAGGTTCAGTTGAGTGAAAGTGAAAGCGATTGAACATGAGAGACCGATGAGAGCATGATGATTGCTTGTCCGGAGTCTTCACTGGGGGAGTTTTTTATTTTTTGCCAACTTTCATATTGGATATCATGTTTAATGTCTTATATTAGATAGCTTAGTATCTTACATGCTAGGATAGGCTTGGATGTTATTTTTTAATGGTTGATCTTATATATGCCTATTTGATGTTTGATTTTTGGTATTTGATACAATTATTTATGCTTATATGGTTGTTAGGCATGTGGGATAGCTGTGATTGATTTTGGCTTGTTCGATTTGGGGATTTCGGGGGCGAAATTACTAAAGTGGGGAAGAGTGTAACGACCCATATTTTATTTATCGGAGGAACATAAAATATTATGTGTAAACTCATACTGTGTCGTATGACTCTATAACTTTAGATGTTGTTGAGTATTAACTTTTTTGATGTATAGTAATTTTATTTGATAATTTTGACATTGATTTATTTTTGGGCATTCTTGGTAGTTACACATATACCGATATACACGAATCGACGCAGAAGAAAATTTGGACAAATGAAAAACGTCCTTGGATTAAAGAGATAGTGTCTGAGCTGTACGGTCGAAATTTTTTGAGATCGGACATTTTGGTAGCCTGTATGAATTAAAAACGTCAAAGAATAGCATCTCGGAGAAGAGTATCAGATTTCAACGCCGTTGAAACTGAAAAATGCAACCATTGATGTGCTCGAAGAATCATCTAATTGGATTCCAAGTCTACAGAAAAAGACTTGCGTTTAAATTTTCAAAATTTGAGGAAAAGGGGCACACACTCCCTAACCCTATCCATCCTCTATATACAGGCCCGACCATTAGTCAGGGCCCATCAGCCGAAAGAATTGGGAAACCCCCCAACAAGGGCAACAGAAATTTAGTTTCTCATTTCAACTAACAGAAGAAAAAAAACGCGTTTCATTCTTTCTCCTGCTCCCGCACGTGACCTGGAAGAAGCCTGAAACCCTAACTTGCTTCATCATCCATCTGCGTCTCGTCAGTCGTGTTCCCCTCTAAAGCTACAAAATTCTCCCATCCTCGGGTAATAATGTAATATATGTATATAATTTCCAAGCTTCTCCTTTTAACTTTATATAATTTCAGCTGCTAATTCAAAATACCCAATATGCCGATTAGATGTATAATATACGTGCCTGATCTTTATTATAAGCTTTATGTCAAGGTCATTAGTTTATAATATGAGAAGGGAATCTGCAATCACTTATTAAATTGGCTGCTTCAGCTTTTATTTGCAAGGTTAACCTATCATTTCAAAAATTACTGTATAGCCATTGTAGTTTGAAGTTGTAATGTATCCATCAATTTATAGAGTTGTCTTTCTAACCTGAAACCCTAGATTTGATAGTATTGCAATTTGCTGATTTGATTGTTTTATATCCATCTGCGTTTAGGTGTAAATGTTTCACTTTTATTAGTGAATATTAATTTAGAAATTTTAATTTAGAAATTGAGTAACAATAGGAAACTGTTGGTTGATAAATTTGTAAAGTGAATGTGAATTGATTGATTTGTTTCACTTCAAAAGTCAATGTATTATGTATATCAATTTTTAAAGTGTAGGAAATATGACGAAAAATGAAGACGATAAAAATAGGATTCGGTTTCGAAAACAAAATTTTGGAGCTCACAATAGGAAAGTTAAGCAAAAAAGAGATGAACTCACAAATTCACTTGTCGGCTCAATTTCCAACTTATATAAAGCAAAAATTCAAAAATCTCAACCTTCAACTTCATATATGATGGTACAAATTGGTGATAAAGATCATGTCATTAATGAGAACGTGGAGACTTATAAGCATTGATAAGTGAAAAAAATGAAGATGTTATTAATGAAAATAGCAGTGAAGAAAGTAACGACAGTGAAGGAATTAATAATATTGATGAAGTTGTTGTTCATGCTACTATTGAGCTTGACCTTGAGAAAGATATTGATGTCAACTATGATCCGGGATTATGGAAAAAAATTACGGATAGTAAAAGAGTGATGTTAGTTCAAAAAGGGCCTATTAACATTTGAAAAGAGAATGATAAGTTTTCTAAACATGAAAGTGACGGAAGACATTTTTCTTCTAAACATTATATTGGTTATTATCCACGTGGAGAGGAGCATGAACGGAAGTGGCTTGTCTACTCAAATGAGATGAATAGAGTTTTTTGTTTTTGTTGCAAGTTATTCAAAAAATATACAAAAGTCATTCAAATTAGGAGAAGAAGGATTTAATGATTGACATAATATTACAACAAAACTTCGAGAGCATGAATGTAATTCGGAACATACCACAAGTCTTATCAAATGGGTAGATTTGTATAGAGGCCTTCAACTAAAAGAAACAATTGACAAAAAAAGGAGTCTCTGATCGACCAAGAGAGAGAACGATGGAAAAAAGTATTAGTTCGCATTATTGGCATTGTGAAAACTCTCTCTCGAAATAATTTACCATTTCGCGGATCTAATGAAAAGATTTATGAGAAGAACAATGGGCTTTTTTGCCAACTCATAGAATTTGTTGCCGAATTTGATCCAATTATGGAGGATCACCTTAGACGTGTGGTAAATAATGAAATAAACAATCATTATCTTAGCCATAAAATACAAAATGAACTAATACTTCTATTGGCCAAAAAAATTAAACAAATATTGCTTATGAAAATATCAAAAGCAAAATTCTTTTCGATCATTCTTGATTGTACGCCGGATTTAAGCCATAAAGAACAAATATCAATTGTTATAAGATGTGTAGATATTGAACATGCAAGTAACATTAAGGTGGAGGAGTTCTTTCTTGGATTCATTGAGGTTGATGACACAACGGGACTTGGCCTTTTCAAAAAGCTTGAAGATATTTTAGTCGATTTTAAACTAAATATTGATGATGTAAGAGGACAAAGTTATGATAATGGATCAAATATGAAAGGTATGTTTTTTCAAAATAGATAAATAACTATATATGATCATTTGTTATTTCAATATATTTATGAATGGTAACTTAATATTTATATAGGTAAACATCAAGGTGTATAAAAGAGGCTTCTTGACATAAATCCTAGAGCATTTTATATCTCATGTGGATGCCATAGCTTGAATCTTGCTTTATGTGATATGGCCAAGTCATGTATTAAAGCTAGAATTTTTTTTGCTTATGTGCAAAAAATTTATACTTTATTTTCCAGATCAACACATCGGTGGGAAATACTTAGAAAATATGTAAAGGGATTGACTCCTAAGGCATTGTCCGCAACTCGTTAGGAAAGTCATATTGAAAGTGTTAAGGCAATAAGAACTCAACCATCGGAGTTAAGAGATGCTTTGATAGATATTGCTAATAATTCCAATGATGATATTGCGAGGATGGAAGCTAAAGCTTTATGTCAAAATGCTTTAGAGGATTTTGAATTCATGATTAGTTTATGTATTTGGTATACTATATTGGACAATACTAATCGGGTTAGCAAAATACTTCAAGCTGAGGAAATGGATATCAAGGATGCAATTAATAAAGTAAGTGGACTTATTGCATTTTTTAAGAATTTTAGAGAAGTTGGATATGATGAAATGATGATTGAAGCTAAAGAACTTGCGGAAGAAGTTGGCATTGAACCAAAATTTTCAGAAAAAAGAGTTGGTCGTAGAAAGAAGCAATTTGACGAAGATAAAAAAGTCGATGTTAATGAAAGTCAATCTTTGGAAGATAAATTTAGAGTCACTTACTTTCTCCACATAATAGATCAAGTTCTAACCTCACTTACTGATCGATTTGAACAATTTAAGCTTTACGAAGAGATTTTTGGATTTTTATTAAATGCAAAATTTAAGACTTTTGATGATAAACAATTGAAAGAGCAATGCTTGAAACTTGAAAAAAATTTGGAACACAACCAAGAGAGTGACATTTGCGGAAAAGGATTATTTCTTGAGCTTAAACAATTGAAAAGGATATTACCATTGGAAGTAACAAAATCAGTTAGTATTCTTGATTTTTTAAGATCTTATCGTGATGTGAGTGGATTTTTAAACGTGTGAGTTGCATACCAGATTTTATTGACTATTCCCATCACGGTTGCTTCGGCGGAAAGAAGCTTTTCTAAATTGAAGTTAATTAAAACTTATCTTCGAAGCACCATGTTATAAGAAAGATTAAGTGGGTTAGCAATGATCTCAATTAAAAATGAATATTTGAATATGCTAAAATATGATGATATAATTGAAGAGTTCGCTTCAAGAAATGCAAGAAGAAGTTGTTTTCGTTGAAATAGTTTGATGTATCATACCAGAATGCTTGATGTAGATGATGGTTTATTATCATAGCATGATAAAACTTTTGTATAATGTATCAATGTACTTAAGAAATATTTTATTTCTTCTTTTGGATGTATCCGCTTTTTCTCAATGGCAGCTCTTTCCCACACATTTCTTCTTCTCCTCTTTTTCCATCAAATAAGCACTGTTTTCAACGAAATAAAATCTGGATCGTCGAGGCTACGCAGCCATACCATCGGATTCGGAAATTGCAGATCCGGCAAAAGGGTGATTTGTGGAGGAGATCTGAAATATTTTGTTTATCTAAGCGAGTGGAGTGTGGAAATGTAGATATTCTAAAGTGAAGATGGATGAGGCGGTGGGTGGGAGGTTGAAAAGTGTAGAAATATTTATGGGTTTTTCACGTTTTTGTGGTGGGCAGTGGTTGTGGTCGTCTGGGAAGGGCTGGAATGGATGCGGTAATGCAAGTGGGGTCTTAGGTGGTGTCAGATCGTCGGGGGTTGACGAGAGGTAGTGGCGTGCCAGGTTTTAGGAAATGAAAAAAATGAAAACAAAAAAAATAGTTGTTACATTCTTCATGGCTGGAGTTGCTAACCGAGTGATGGCAGTAGTGAGCTAGGTAGTCGGCAGTGCTAAGGTGGTTGGCGGAGTTGCAGTGTTAGGCGGCGGTGGCATCTTGGTTTGTGGTATTTGGTAGTAGTTGGATAAGTGTATGAATCTGCGTTTGAGCATGAAAGTTGTGTGCGTGAATATGGATCATGAAATGGAGCTATAGGAAATACAAATTGGCAGGAGAGAGAGAGAGACAGTGGGGAAGTGGCATGGTGACTTAGCAAGGGAGAGGACGTAAGTCCATTATGAAAGAGAATTATGGAAAATGTTAGGTTAACTATTTTATTAATATATATCCAAAATCTTATAAAATACCTATCTATTACATGCAGGGTCCGTTTTGGATGCAGTTTCTTACATTGCGCTCGTGATGGAGAGCTTTACTGCTTGCATAGGTTTGGTCAGCTTTTTGTTCAGGTGAGTGATATTATCTCTCATAATACTATGATTGTTAGTATAGTTTTAAAATACCGCTTTGAGATGATTTCAAAGTTTAAAACGTGATTTTTAATATATTTAAACTTGCATCTTATTTAATAAAAGTTTAAAAATGATTTTAAATGGTTTTAAATTAAATATAACATTTTTTCCATTGACGCACTATTTTTACGATATCACTACAAAACAGGCTTCGTTTAGTGACGGGTACTAGCGACGGATAAAAAAAGCGGCCGACGCTAGCCGTAGCTGTGCGCGTATACATAGGCACACCCGAGAACAACAAAACACAATTCCCTTTCTCCAATTCACTTCAGCAAACCCTTCCCCTCCTCCACCGTCGACACCCCAGCCGCCGCCCCCGACGTGAGCTGCCGATCTTCCCATCGCGAAAGCCACAATGCTTCAAAGCTTGAAGGCATACTATTGCTCTTCAATTTCTTCTTAATGTAGGTTTAATCAAAACCCTAATTTTGAAAATTGATTATATGTGATAGAAATTGATTTAGGGGTTTGGAATTGGATGATTTAGGGGTTTGGAATTAATGAATATATGTTATTAGTTTTTGATATATAGTTTATTATTTGAATTGGGTATATAATGGTAAACCTAATTTAGAAAATTAGTTGATTATGTGTTTGAAAATGGTGATTAATTATTGCGTATTAGGTGATGATAATTAGTGTTGATTTGGTGGTATTAATCATTGAATTTATTGTTTACTATGTTGTTAAAAATTATGGCTAATTTAAAATCCAAAAAATAGTCCATGCTTATTGAATAATATGTTTATTGATAAGTTTACGAGAATGTTTGTCATACTGTTGTAAGCGCTAACTTCTTATTTAGTTCACAAAATTGTTAACTAAAATTTATGTAGTTAAAAAAAGTTGATATAGATTTTAAAATTTTAGATTTAATTAATAAATATTTAAATAGTTAAATGAATTATAAAATAGTTTTTGTAGTTGTTAAAATAGTAACGCATAGTTCCCATTTGTGAGATAAGGCATATTTTTCAAGTTACTAATAGTTCCCGTGGATTTTGATTCATAATTAAACTAATTCTATTTGGCCACATTACTAAAAAAAATTTAAGATCATTATTTCACTACAGACCATTAATACTTCAATATTAATATTTATTAATTTGTGCTTTATTTATGTGAACCCTTTAGAGAATTTTTGGCCCTGTCTGACAAATGTTGGATATGATCGTTATATGGATATTCGTTTTTCCACAGAACGGACATCTATATTCATCTGATACAACATTTGTTGGATTTGTCCTAGTATTTGGACAAGTTACAAACACAATAAAGTAATCATATTTATAAATCATTTCAGTTTAAACAGTTCAGAAAATTTCGATGGCACTTCCTTTTTTCTCTATGTACACGCATTTGTGTACGATACAGGGAATAAAGGGAAGTGCTGCCGAATTTTTTTAGAATCGTTTAACCTGAAATGATTTATAAAATATGATTACGTTATTGTGTTTGTAATGGGAAGTAGGATAACCGGCCATCAGGGTAAAAAAACAATAAACTTAAGAATTGAAAATTTGAATGCAGTATTTATTTGAATTTGTTAAAATAGTAAAGGGTTATATATGAATTTTACAAGACTTTAGTATGAAGTGTATTATTCAACCTTCTAACCTACATTTTAAAATCAGAAAATATGTTCGATTATTTTCTCGATCGTAGTTGGATGTATGAACCTCGAAAAGGTATGAAAGGATCAATAAAAGAACGTTTCTACAACAATGTACACGTATTTATTAGATTTTCTCAATCTAATAATCGAAATAACGTAGACATTCATTGTCCGTGTAGTAAGTGCAAACATCTGAAGCATTGGAAACCAGATGTAGTAGAAGTACATTTGTACAAATTTGGTTTTATGCCGAATTATTACTTATGGGATCGTCATGGAAAACTTGTTCAACCTACACCTAATCCTATAGTGTTAGAGGACGATAATACTATGACCAATCCTAAAAAACATGGTGCAAGATGCTGCACGATCAATGTTTCCTACTTTTGACCAAGGTGATGATAACGAAAATGTTGATGAAGAGCCGACCGCGAAAGCTAAATTTTTATGATTTATTGGATTCTGCTAAGAGGTCATTGTGGAATGGATGTACAAGCGGAACAGAATTATCTGTAACCGCCGAATACATCACTATGAAATCAAAATTTAATCTTACAGAAGCTGCATTTACAGCAGTTGTACAAACTGCAAAACGACACATGCCATCTAATAATTTGATGTGTGATAGTCATTATAAAGTAAAAAAAACTTATGTCTGCTTTTGAATTGCCGTACCAGAAGATAGATACATGTGTAAAAGGTTGCATGCTGTATTGGAAAGAAGACGCTCATCTTACTAAATGTAGAATATGTAACGAGGAAATATACAAAACAAGAAAAAAGAAAGGAAAAGAAGTTCCATATAAGAGGATGCATTATTTACCCATCACTCTCAGACTTCAACGGTTATATGCATCTTCTGCTACAGCATGTCATATACGATGGCACAGTGTGAGAACACCAAAAGAAGGAACTTTGATACATCCATCTGATGGAGAAGCATGAAAACATTTCGATAAGACTTATCCTTAATTTGTGGTAGAGAGCCGTAATGTTAGGCTTGCCTTATGTACGGATGGATTTTCGCCATTTTCTCAGTTTGGTAGTAAATATTCATCATGACATATTATTATTACTCCTTATAATTTACCTCCATGGATGTGTATGAAAACTCCATATATGTTTCTAACGATTGTCGTCCCCGGTCCCGATGATCCGACACATGGAATTGATGTTTATCTACAATCACTAATCAAACGAGTTGTAAACACTGTGGCATGAAGGAGTTGAAACGTACGATATTTTGAGAAAAAGAAATTTTCGTATGTTTCCTTCTCTGTTATAGACTATTAGTGATTTTTCCGCGTATGGCATGCTTTCAGGTTGGAGCACATCTGGACGTCTAGATTGTCCTCATTGTATGGATGAAACACGGCATTTTCATTAAACTATGGAAAGAAAATTTCTTGGTTTGACTGTCATCGGTGTTTTCTACATATCAACCATAAAGTTAGAATGGATAAAACGAACTTTAAATCTAACAGAGTAAAGAGTATGCTACCAACTAAGGTTTGGACAAGTGAAGAGATATATGAAATTGTAAAAGACTACCCAAAGATACAGGAAACTGGGATACAGGTTGAAATTTTAGGTAAATCGGACATTCATAACTGGTGCAAGCAAAGTATATTATGAAAGTTACCGTACTGGAAAAATCTCCTACTCCGACATAACATTGACGTCATGCACAACGAAAAAAACATGTTTGACAACGTGTTTAATACAATTTTGAACGTGAAGGGGAAAACCAAGGACGATGCGAATTCAAAACGTGATATATTACACTTCTGTAAGCGGTACAAACTTCAATTATACGACAATAATAAGAAACCCAAAGCATGCTATAAGATAGACAATAAGCAAGTAAAAGAACAACAGAGTCGTCGCTAAGGTCGTCGCTTTCTTTAGTTGCAACGAGATATTTTACAACGGCTTAAAGCGACAGCTAGCGACGTCTAGCAACGACCGCCAACGGCTACTAGTCGTCGCTAAACAATGCTTCTTTTGTAGTGTATTCATATATTTAGACTATTTTAGTATTAATCCCACATTGGTGTATTGTATTGTGCTATTAAAGATGTATGTAGGCTATTATAGATGTTTGTATGCTTGTTGGTTGCATTTATGTTTGTTTGGTTAGTTTGGTTGGAAACGCCGTTCGTATGCATATAGTTTTAGAAAATATCACATAGGATAAGAATTCATGCATAGTGTTTCGTGCATGCCATTTGCTCTTAAGATGAAAGATAGACCTAGGGACGTGCTTCGGATTTCGGGATAGATGTCAGACGTTTTCTTTTGGTTTGTACTTAGCCATTTTAGCTAAGTATATGACCAAATTGACCTTTATCGACTACTCTGAAGTGGTCGATATCTACCACTATTATGATTGTCGATTTGGCCAACTTTGATGTGACCGTTCATTCGTTCGATAATTGATTTGATGCTATAGCTCTTCGACGAGCAGTTTTGGCTATGAAGCGAAGAGTGACGTTTCGATGCAATGACTTCATGATTCAACGATAATGAATCCATGATGGGAAGTGATGGTTTCGGTCATGCATTGCTATACTTTGATACATAGAGTAGTAGACTATGAGTTATATTTAAGCAACTGTTAGAGGAAGGTTATGGGATGCATGATGACACCCTACGACTTACGATGGTTGTCTAGAGTAGTTTCCAACTACGAAGACTTCAGGTGAGAGTTGTATGGACAGTTCCAAGATGAGCTCTGTTGTGGATGGCGTGTGCAAAGGGATTGTTGATATTCGTAGGTTTCGAAGTGTTCTCGTATAGCAGAGGTAGGTGCGGGGGCTCACTTGGGTTACAGGAAGCGTCCCGAATCGCACAATGTTTTGATCCGTACCTTGGACTGTTATAGGGAGCATGGTCTAGTTCTTGGTCTACCGAGGGGGATGGATTTGAGTATCGAAAAACCGAGACGTGTCCTTGAATATAAGATAGTCATACGAATATAATGTATCCAACACACTGAGGTAGTGATTGTGAGGATGGATGATGGATGTCATGTTTGCTTGATTATTTATCATTTTAGGAATGTCACACGACGTAGATATTACCGGTGCAGGTATCTAGACACCCTTAATAATTTGATGTATTATACATTGTTGAAGACTATTATATAGAGTAGCATATATCATATGTTATGTGCTAACTCTTTGGATGCAAGGACATGTCATGTATGATTCTCTATACCCTCCATTACATGTACTATACCAACTTTTATTATGTTTTGAGATTATTTATTGCTCACAACAGACTGTTGTCTGATTCAAGGTTTATGTTTTGCTTCTTATTATCATGAGCACTCTTAGATGTGTAGACTAGATAGTAGGTATAAACAGCACTTGGAGCTATATAGGTGGAATAGCAAGAGGTGACACATTCTCATATTTATATTTTGGGCTTATTATTTTTTATTCTGCTATGCGACATTGTGAAGCCTTGATAATGTTAATTTACTATTATTAGGATAGTTTATAAGTTGAGTTTATTTATCATTTGTATAAACTGTATCACTTTTTTGTATAACTAAGCCTATATACTCTGATTCTATGGTTCATGTAGTTATTACTGTCTCACCTGTTTTATATCTATGATGATTATTATATTTTATTTGATACGCTGTGAGATATACGATAGGTTATGTGATTGTGTGATGTTTTATTTCTTTCTCTTATCTTCTTTTCTATTCCTCTTCTCTACTTTTTTTCTTTTCCTTGACAATCATCCTACATCGACTGGATGCTCCAGAAATGCACTATTTATATGCGCATTCGAGGTAGAGGGCGGTTGTTGATGTTGTATCACAGCTTAGGTTACATGATTGACCCGAGTTGATACCATGATCTAGTAGAGATAAGGTAGGAGCTATCATCTTAGACTGGATCTAGTGTGTGTGTACACACACAAGAGTGTGCCTTTGTTATATATTTTGGTTTTCAAAACTATATAGTAGTATATATAGAATATAAGTTGTATTGCACACATGAGTATTATTAATGTAGTTTTCTCTATAAGAGACTGATCATTCTTATTATGTACTAAGAGTGATTTTGCACACATGAGCACTATTGTTTGGCATTCAATTAGCTTTTGTATCTATATGTACCCGGTTAAGTTGTGCATCTATTTATCTTTTGCATTTGGTGCTTTGTTTGGTTAAACAATATATCGCAATTATATATATATATTCTTAAATATTCGTTAGACTATGTAGTTGATTATATTTTGATGTTGACTATAACCTTGGCTATTACATATTATAATATTTAATGAAATTACTTTTACTACTTGTGAAATTGTTTCTCGGCAAATATTTCTCAGATATTTAAGTTTAGTGTAGAGATTATACAATGTTATACTGTATATGAATAACAAATTTTCCTTTGAATATGATGTGCACGTAAATGTGCATATTTTACCACCATATTTATTCTATTTAAATTAAATAAACGATCATATTGGGTATTTTAACTTGTTTTAACCAAAATTCATAATAATTCCAAATTTTCACATATTCATCTTCATATAAGGGCAAAACGGTCATTTGTGTGCATATATTTATTTGAGAAAAATTAATTGGAAATTTATGTATATTTTTGTAGGAATTTGGTCTCAAATAGGAGTGGTTTCATGAAGACACATGCATGCACAACATGAATATAAAGGAATGAAGATGAAAATAATTCAAAGTGAAGATAATGGAGGACCCCACCTACCCACCTACCTTAATGTACAAATTAAAGGCTAATGCACATTCTTTTGGACTTAATGGCTTCATGTACACTTAATGGGGGATTAAGACATGTTAATGATTACTTGGCCTCCACACTTCCTAAGGGGCATTTTGGCCGTTCCCCAAACATATGAATTAGGGTTTCATACATGTATAAATACTCATATGTTTCATGTAATCATATCTTCTCTTAGTCTCTCTTAGGCCTCCTTCTCTTTAGTTTAGTTTAGATCAAATAAAAGAAAGCTCTCTTTCTCTTTTAATGGCTACTTAGCCAATTTTTATTTCTTGTAATCTTTTTTATTTTATGCAATTTAATACATGCTCTTTGCTTTTCATGTTCATTTACTTTCATGTTGTAGTGTAGGTTTCTCTTATTTCATGCAAGTAGATTAGTTTTGTTTCTTTGCTTTGCTCTCTTTTTATTTCTTTTTTGCTTTCATGTTGCTTTCTACATTTGTTGATTTGATAACAAATATGAGAGCTTAATCCCTACAGTTTAGGGGTAATGAAGCTCTCTAGTATGTAGATGCAACATTTTGATGTTTATACTCTCTTCTTGTGCTTTAATGGAAACACTTGAAGAGGTTTAATGATGTTGTTTATCTTTGAATTTGATAGTCTATGTTGTTCATAACAAATAGGCTATGCTTAAACAAACATAACACAAATTGCCTCTTCATCTAAATATGATTATGGCAAAGAAGTGAATGTTGAAATTGAAATTTGATAGCCTATATTTCTAAACAATAGTTAATAGGCTATGCTTAAAGTAGATTTTTATTTCAACTTTGTTGTCATATTTCATGAGAGTTAAATGTGTATTAGTGGTTGTGTTATAGTTTGATGGTTTATATTGAGCTAATTAATAGCACAAATATACCATACTTATGATAAGCACATCAACTAATTCACTAATGACAAGAAAAGAGAGATCATAACTTCATTTTGTTGATTTATATGATCTAGAGAGTGGATTTATCTCTAAATTGTTCTTTTAACTCTCATATTTTTATCATTTTCTTTTGCTAGTTTTTGTTAGTTTCTTACATTTCTAGCTATTCACTCTCGACTTCGGTATAATTTGATTGAATAGAATTTTAAAATCATCAATTCCCTATGGATCGACCCGTATTCGCCACGTGCTACATTGGTTATTTTTATCTCTAAATTCGTTCGACGGTTTTCTAAACCGATAGAATTTCCGTCGACGAACAGAATACAATACATTACATTTTGGATATAAAATACTGTATATTACATCATGTTAAAAATATGTAGCATTCGATATCGAACATAGTTGAGCTAAACATCAAATTCATACATTACACGAACCATATTTTCAGTATATGGCATTACGGTTTAGACATTAGGTACTTGACATTACACTGTGACAAAAGTTTCTAACATTCATCTAAAAGTGTTTTTTGAACATTTAATATGTGTTTACACCTAAAATTAGCACAAACACCTAATAGAAACATTTAAAGAGAATTAAATGAAGAATAAAATGGAAACAGTAGAAAATAACAAAAAAACAACAACTAATTGAAAGAATAACATGCATATAAAGATTTATAGTGGTTCGACGTTGTTTGCCTACGTTCATATTGAATACATTTTTTTAATTTACTTTATAATTTGAGTACAAAAGGGATCAGATCAAAATCCCGAGCTATAAAAGAGTATAAAGTAACTTGCAGCGTAAAGACCCGAAAATGAACAATTAAGCCAGTATTTATAGATGAATATGGTCAAATATCTCTCTGAAAACTCGTAGAAAGACCCTCAAAACTATATGGGCCCATAAGAGGGGTCACATTGCCCAATTCCTAAAGAAGAGGGATCAGCATCGATCCTTTCTTTGGTTGAATTTTGGAGCTCGAGTTATTGCTTGATCTTTGCTTCAATATGGTTTGCATGCTGCTTTCTGCCGATCCCTTCTAAGGAAATTATACCGATCCCTCCAACTTTATCCCCTTGAGGTGCGATCCCTAGGGTAGGCTCCCTAGGATCCCCATGACATCCTCATAAAATTTCATATGCATTAGACTTATGGATCTTAAGATGTTAATTGTTTTCTATATGAATGCTCTTGCTCCATAAAACATGTTGATCCTTATCATTGAAGCCAATTTACCCCGATCCCTCCTAGGAATTGAACTGTATTTCATATTTCGAATACACTGCCTTGCATATCCATTAAGTCCATTCAACATTAACTTCATGTTACTATATGTACTTGACTTCTGGGCCCTATAATCATCACTCTAAAGTCATCAGCCTAGATGACTGTACAATGACAAAGAGAATAATTTACTAAGTGCATAATACCGTTCGCCTAAGCAAACATCCGATTGTTATTAAGAAGATTATTCCGATCGCCACAAAATAAATCTGGACTTATTCCTCGAACCACCAAAGGAAACAAACCTTTCTATAAAATTACTTTTTCAAAGATATTTATACTTAAATATATTTCTAAGCAAACTATTTCCAAAATAATGATACACCAAAAACCCCTTTAAGAAAACTATTATTACCATTTCCAAAATCATTATACTCCAAAACTATCTCAGATAAACTATTATTTCTTTTTCCATAAATAATTTGAAATGATAATATACATACTTACTTACTCTGTTGTAAATCAAACCATACTTTTAGAACCAGATCAAATTTTTTTTATCAAAACAATTATATAGCGAGATCCTAACGGAAGAAATCCCCCACTTAGAAACTTGAAAATGAACACTGACGGTGTTGCAATCATCGTTGGAACTATTTTCCAACAACTGAAGTGAGTTTAGTGCTTATATCCCCTTGAAAATCCTTAAAAATATTTCTATTCTGAAAATATTTTCTAATATTATTATTAATTTATAAACCTTGAAAACTGTTTTTCAAAAATATCGAGATTTAAATTCTCAAATTCCTTTTATTTATACACATATTTTTATAAATAAAATTTATAAAATATCTTCCTTTAAAGGAAATCATTTCGCAAATATTTATTACAAAAATATTCTAGCTTCCTTTTAATAACTTCTTTTATAAAACCCAATTTAATACAACCAACTTTTGTATTAAATCATTTTCAAAATATTATTTCAAAATATTTCAAATTCCTTTTAATAAAACAACATTTTAAAACTTAATTTTAACCCAACGTTATCAATGAACACATTATATTCAAATTGTGAAACTTAATTCACAAGATATTCGTTTCAATGTTCCCATCCAATCTATCCAACCCAGGTTTCAAAATGAGGATTCTAGATAGAGTAACAGATAATTATCAATGATCAGAAACGGACGAGCATGATCGATCAAATCCTAGATGATAATGATGGAATATTATCATTTCTATCAACCAAGCATAACCAAGAATAACTATACTTTAAAAAAATTATATTTTTATATATAAAATATATTCGTAGGTAAAATTATTCCATTTACCCATATACTATGTCAGTTGGTCTTGTTCAGGTGTTTAGGAGATCCATATCGATAACGTTGGCCAAACACATCGACCAGAATTCTTAAGCCACTCAATAGATCAAATAACACAATATAATTTTTTTTAATGGAAATAACAAATATGCACACTTATATATACTCTCAAACTCATCCTAGGGTCTCACTTATCCTATCTTAAATGAGTCAACCCCAACAAAGCCTAGGTGTTTGCTCAACTTAAGCTCCGATACCACGTGTAACGACCCACTTTTCCATACAGTTTAAGCGACCAATAAACCATACATGACCCACTCAAATTGAGCAGAAAGGTGGGTAGTTAGGGGAAAGAAACAAGGAAGAAGACAAGAAGAAAAATAACAACACAGAATCTCACGGTGGAACGAATGATATATAATATAAAGCTAGTCTTTACACAAAAACAAACTGTAATATAAGTATATGCAGACATCAATCAGAGTATACTATCCTGTTTAAACCCGGATAGTTATAACAACCGGTCCTCACAATTGCTGATAAATACAACAATGGATGCAATTGAAAAATAACCATGTATGTGAACATGTCTCTAGACCTCCAACTCGTCTCTTGAAGCTCCAAGCCTCCAACTAAATCTGTAATATGTTTTGCCTGACCTGAGCATTATATGAAAACAATGCCTGGATCAGTCTGGTAGAACCAGCCTGAGAACTCAAATCACAAGGAATTTTATTCATTATAGCTTGTAAAATCCTTTAAAATCAAAGGTATCTCGTAAGACCACGCCACACATAAACACAGACGGGTTTTTACCTTACGATAACTAAAACATTAATATCAAAAATCCAGTGATATTATAATAATGCCTAAGGGTGAAAATAATAATAATTAAGTAGCTATGATGCTCGTGAGTGTACATCACAACAATACTAGGTATATAATCGAAAGCCGATAAGGCACATTCGCTAATTGTGTAGCATTTCCATGGAGGTGCCCTTAATACTTCAAGGAATGGTCCTCCTACACAAGGATTAGAGATATACTTCTGAAGCAGCATATATCTCTAGTGATGTACCATAGGAAAAACATAGCTGGTATCGCTAAAACCGAGTGCATCGCCCCACACATGCATAACAACTATAAGTAACGTTCTAGGTGGAGCCAACTTCACCCTATGGGTTTGCCAACCCTACTGGCCATGCCTTCTATATCTGGTTTTTGTCATTACCACTGGTAAGGCTATGTCCGGCATTCAGCTCATGCAGCGCCATCAAAATATATCATGGAATCCCATATGGATTCCAATACCCCAACAGGTCTTGAAATCGCATATGAATTCCCACATCTCCGATATACCACGAAACTCCTCCATAAAACGGTATATGGTTTAAGAGTGGTTACCATTTTTGAGTCATCTTTTACGAGTGCACTCTTCTATTTTCCTGGCGCTCCAAAAACTAATCGTCGATTTTTCGAAATGCTCAAAATCGATGTTTTAGGAAATAATCAGACAATACATTAGAGCGGGGATCACCCAGTTTAAGTGGACGGATCTCTTTATCATTTATCCTAGAAGAACAAAACAAGTTTATATTTATGGAATAACACCACCGACCGTAATTATACCATATAATCCTCATGTTTCCCTTAAATATTTCCAGAGTTAAAATCCTTCGGTGTCCTCAAGGAACTTGATGCTGCCCTCAACCGTAGCGGTGCACTCGCCTTGGAAAAAGATTCCTTACAAAAGGATAAAAATATCTTGGCCTGTCGCATTGAGGAGCTTAAAGAGATTCTTAAGAAAGAGAGGGAAGATAAGATCGAAGCTCAAGAAGAATCATAAAGATATTGCGAAGAAGCTATTGAAGCTCGGACTTTGAAGATTAAATTTGATGAGCGTCTTATTAAGATTGAATTCCTTAAGGAAGAGGCGAAGGAAGCGGCTACAATGAGATGAGAGAACAACTCGAGGCCCAGGTGGAGGATGCCAAGAAAGCAGGCTGGAATGAAATCAAGGACATATTCGATCCCTTGATCATCTAATACAATGCTAAAGTCCTTCCCCACCATGATATGAGCTTTCTTAATAAGGCTTACCTTGAGTCGATCACCGAGGCCTGGTAGTATATTGTCGAAATGAAAAAGAGAGACCTTGGTGAAGTTAATTTAGATAAAGAGGAACTAGTGCGAGAGAGCCTTCGTGGAAATGAACCTTTAGACCCTGCCACCACGAGACTCTGGTATTTCGACATTCTAACATCTTCTAGCAAGGCAAAAATACCGCTGAGTCTTTGGAGTCTGATCCCAAGGACCCCACTTCTTTTCAAGCAGCAGGAGCATTAGTTTCTTTCGGCTTGGACAGGATCTAAGCTTTGATCCGAACCGGTTATCAATCTAAAGTGCTGGTCCCTATTCTAGAAGGGAAACCCCAACGATGATTGAAGGTCAGCTGGATGTAGGTATTCCACTCTACTTTCCACTTTTTGATCGATTTCTTTCTTCATGTCCAATAATCATGGGCTCACCTTCCTGTTTTCCACAAATCTACAGGTCTTTCGGGTCCCGGCCAAACTCCAAAAAGTGGTATCGCCATGGAGTAGCAACCGACATCAACTAAGATTCCGACGGCCACAGATGCTTCAGGGCTCGATGTTCAATTTATTGGAGCACTCGATGACGATAAGGCTAAAGATCCACTACCACTAGATGAATTTGATGATGTTGTGATCACTAGCACCACTAAATACACCGATGAGCTCAGCTTGAAAGAGCACATTAGGAGGGAGGAGTTGTTGAAGAACTAAGCCAAGTCTGAACTCGTTGATGTGAATATTGATGATCCAAATCTCATCCCATTAGAAGTCATCCACCCAGCGGGTTGATTTTCAAAAAACTCCCTCCTACTTTTGAAAGCTCGTCTGCTAAAGGCGACAAAGGATTCAAGAAGTGGACAAGCGGAAGCTTGGGTGGCACCACTCCCAAAAAATCCAAAAAGGGGATAAGACTAAAGAAATAGCCTTCGTTTCGGCTCTGTTGGCACGTAGCTTGTATAATCGTTTTTATTTTTGTTGGCCGTGATTATACGGGTACTGTAATGACCCATCTCCTCGTCCCTCGAAAATCAACACAAATACATCCACGGTATTCACGTGCCATGCATCCAAATGTCAGGGAGGTAGGGTATTAGGGGTAAAGTAAAGTAGAGGTAAAAGATAGAAACACAAACTCTCATATTTCGTTTAATTTTATAGATGGATAGTACATGCAACCACTCTCACTAAGGTACATCGGAGTTATGGTATGAACTAATCTAGCCAGGAACAGTTATAACTGCCTGCTCCCATGCTTGCTGGTACAAACTAAACTTAGAAACAGTGAAAAATAAAAAATAGATAGACATCCACATCAGATGCTCCATGCTTCAAAAACTCTTCCAGAACAATTTCCCAAAATACTCCTAATAGGTTCCTGACTACTTGGGTGCACAAAAAATTAAGGCATCTAGAGTTTAAAAGGGAAAACAAAATAAACTTCGGGTCAGCTATGAGACTGGTGTAAGAACACAAAATACAATGTTTTTTAAAACAAAAAGGTATCTCATTAGACCACGCTGCACATAAACACGGAATGGGTTTTCATCTTATGATAACTATGGTTATTACATAAAAATAAGGGATATTATTTTTAATGACATTTCTTTAGAAACATTTGCTAGTAAACTTATTAATCTTAGCCGAAATTGTTACATTGATTAAATTCCAAAATACTATCCACAAAGTGGGTTCTATAAACAAAATGGCAGTCACTTATTGGAGAATGGATTTCCATACAAATGACCAGGTGAAGGAACTAGCTTCCTGCAGTACATCTCTAGAGGAATGTACCAAGGCTACAAAAATCTACACCTGTACTAACACAAGAATGGCCTACCTCTCCCTAGATAGTACCAATATGTCATCACCCCGGTCGTTACTGACCTATTCAAGACATCACTTAGCACATACCACAATAATTCAAACCCTAACGTTATAGCGGATAGAAATATATCTAGAAGGGGATAATCATACCCTAATGGTTGCGAACCACATAACCTTGTTGCTTCTACCCTATTTCAGCCATTTTCGGGTGTGAGGCTTGAGGTAATGATTACCTTTCACATTGCACATTTCACTTTGAATGCCATACATCCATTCCATGGTCACACAACAGATTTCTATAAACGTATAACTCCTGAGCTCGTACGTCCCAGAAAAGGGTGTTAAGCTAAGAGAAGTTGCCTTCTCCACCACCAAAAAAAATGACACGTTCATATAGATTACTTATTTAACTAGAAATGCAATGTCAAACATTCATCTATACAAGTTATCCAGGGATAGGACAAACTGAAGGCACTCTCTTACCACATCCTCTCGGAAGTTACTCCTAAGATTAATAGCGAGAAGTCCTTGCAACGAAGGTCTTAAATAAAGAACTTCTGCCGCATAATATGATATAGAAACTTCCCCCGAGGGTTAGTGACAAGCATCCCTACATTCCATCTTTCCAAATCATCTCTGTATCTTCACTTCAAATACGTAAATTGGTTCGAAGTGGTCTTCAGATACGAATCATCCAAATCCGACCCCGATTCCTTCGAACCAATCATCGGTAAAAGAGGTCATGTAAATAGGTGAATAATGTTTAATTGATTTATTCCTTTTATCAAAAATATCTTTTAGAGAAATATATCTTTAAAACATTTCTTTCCGTTATATACGGAATCATTAAATCTCTCTTATCAAATCCTTTGATAACTTTAAACCTTATTTAAACTGGGAATAAATTCGAAATCATTTAATTTTTCACTTAGTAAATTATTGATCCGAGTAAACTAAATTCACTATTCCCTCCGTCGGGCCAGTCCAGATAGCTAGGGAGAGCAGGAAACTGTTTTCCGAACTCAAGCCTAGACACTCTCTTTGATGCCCAAAATGCGGTCAAGTTATTTGATCGACTCTAAATTATTTTAAAATTCATCCATTCCATAAACCCTTCAAATTCATCTTTAAAATACTTATTTAATCATTTGAATTTTTTATAAAAGATTGAAAATGAATGGTTGCGATCAAAACTATATTTCAATTGTTATAGAAAAGTGTTGCGGAAAAATGCTGCAAAAAGTGCTTTTTTCAAACTATATTGATCAAAATGACTTTTTATCACTTGGTAATTTATTTTTACAATTGTGAAGAGGTTTAACAATCTCATATACACCAATTCATTTATTAAAGGAAAGTGGTTTCATTCGTTCTTATCGACGTGTATTTCCATGACTTGCATACATATTAAACATTCATATTTAACAACCATCATCAACAATCATAATCAAACATATATAACATCTAATAGCATATAATACTATAGTTTAGGAGTTTTCACCTTGGATTATAGAAGATTAACTAAAAAATTGCTATAGCTCCGCTATTTGATCTTCAAAGCTCACGATCCTTCGGACTTAAGCTCCTAGGTGACTTGGCCTAAGCTTAGGATGGCTTGGAGAGCTCACGGCTTAGGGTAGAACAAGAAGAAGGCTCGGACTTCAAAGGAATGTGGTGATGACCATGAAAGATAGGAAGAAAGGTGGAGTTTTGGAGTTGTTTTGAGGTGCTTAAGTGTATGTAATTATATATTAAAATTTTAAATTCTTTTTGGAATAAAATTTGCCATAATTTTTTATGTTGGATACCATTAAAGGGAAGGACAAAGCTTAGAAAAAATGAAGAAGGAGATGAATGAAAACAAAGAGGAGAGTGTAGGGTATTTATAGGCAAAGAAGAGAATAAAAATATCTATGCATACTGTTTGCAACCAAATTGACCACGAACGCCCAAGAATAGGTTTAAGTAATGAAATAAATGAAGAAATTAAATGAAAACCGAGGAAAATCACAAAATAATAAGATAAACATAGCAAAAAGCAGAAACAACAAGATTTATAGTGGTTCAGCGTTGATTGCCTACGTCCACTTTGAATATTCACTTGTACAATCACAAATAACAAGAAACAATAAGAGATAAGAAAGGAATGGAGGAAGTTGATTACAATAATGGTGGAATCTAACCAACAACGTAAGAGTCTCCAGAATGGCCTCTTATGCCCGTATTTATAGATGAAGGCGACCTCCAATCTGACTGGAACTTCGACAATAGGACCTTCTCGACTATATGGGCCCACCATAAGGAGGGCAGAGCCCAACTCTCAATGGATAGGGATCGGTACCGATCCCTTCATATGTTGAGTTTGGGCTAGCGATCCCTATGATAGATTCTTTATGCTCTAACATGATGGTGCTTCAAATATCAGGGCGTTTGGATATATGAAGCTCTAATTTCTTGTTGACCTTTGGTTTGAATCTTAATCCAATCAAGGCAGTGCTGATCCCTACAAGTGATAGTGCCGACTCTCTTGGTTCCTCAATGTATACCGATCCATGTTTCCTAAGAGATTCATGTCGATCCATCTCTCATGAGTGAGCCATGCCGATCCCTCACTCACGAGCAAGCCATGTCGATCCCTCTCTTACAAGCCACACTATGACAATCCATCCCTTATGAACACACCATGCCGATCCATCCCTTATGAACACACCATGTCGATCCCTTCCTATCCATCATATTATACTAATCCATCTAGCACCGCTGAGCCATGTTGAATTGGACACCACGTCTTATGCCGATCCCTCTACATCCCCACCCAAGTTGACTACTTAAACGGGTATCTATACCGATCCCCATGACCTCTTCATGTTATACCGAACCATATGTCACCTCGTTCATATCTATCAACCATTATGCCGACCCCTCTTTCACATAAGCCAACTCCCATCTTTCTAACATCCCACGTTGTCCATCCATCAACTCTGTCCAATCCGAGCTCGTATAACTGTCCAGACTTTATATCTTTATCATGCAGAAGTTGCCTTATGATCATCCTTCTCATCAATAAAGAGTCCGGCCTTTGTGATCAGCCCAATATAGTCGGGTCAGGGCACCGGGTAACACTTGCCCCTTAAAGTACATCTTGTGAGTAACATGACGTGCTTTGAATTGAAAAAAGTCTAAGTTGCTGGGGAGGAGTCTATATAACTCTTTGGGTGACTTCAGTTCTTTTATCGATCCTTAATACAGTATGTTTGTGTCGTATTCTGTTAGTACGCACAGATTTGGTCATGTGAGACCAATAGGCTTTCTTCTGATTCAATGTCAAACTTGATCATTTTAGGCTAGATCGCAATTTCAGTTAATTTTGAAAGGTTGAATCCTCAAAACACTTCTATGCACATTCACATACACATTTCCGTTATTGGCCCTCGGACGTGTTCGGACATTCACAGGTCATTGCCAAGTTTAATAGTCCCTTATACACTTATGCTTAGAACTGAGTCTTCACGATGATGATCATCTGCCATTTCCTTGTTGTCCGTCACTTCTCTACTTTCAGTTTTTATTCATATCCATCATTTCCTTTATTCTATTACATCTCCATTTTCATTTTTTAGAGGGGTCATTATCCCACTTACCGATCCATCACTAGAATCACGAGAGCAAGGTTTGGCATGCCTCAGTACTGAGCCTTTTTCTTCTTTCACTTCCATTTTGACTTAGTCACCCTTAACAACCGGTTGGACTCTTCTATGTAAATGCACGTATTAAGTACATCCTCCTTATCTTCTTCCCTTCACTTTCCTAACCTTACAACTTTCACTGCCTTTATATGTCCTTCGCGTCTTCGAGCCTCCCTTCCACTGAACCCACAACATCACAAATCCCATGCCATAAAAAAAAATCCTCAAACTCGAGACCTCAACTTCGAGTGCTTATTCGAGCAGCTCCTCCACCGTCACCCCTCCATAACCTTCGATTCTTAAGTATGAGCTCTCTCCTTTCTTTTATTTAATCCAACATACACATAGGTGTGAATTATCCCTTCTTTACTTGAGCCACCAGGTTAGGAATTTCGAGTTTGTATGAGTTGGAGTTATTTTTATAAGTTGAAATTGTAGGAGAACGAGGAGGTGAAGGAAAGGGAGATGGAGAGGATGGAGGAGGAAGGGTTCAGTTCGTACCTTGGAAGAGATGGAGGAGAGTGGGTTTTTAAGGCTTGAGAAGTGGAAACTAGATTAGGCGAGGGTTCAGTACTTAGTAAATTGGTGATGGGACGGAGAGTAGTAAATATTAGGGATCGGCGTAAAAAAAGGCTTTACGAGGAATCAATTGGAATTTGTATCAGGCAAGGGATCAGTAGTTGGCTCGATTTGAGTGGTCGATACTGGTAGTTGAAGTGCAGGGTTCGGTAAGAAAGCTTGGATGAGGGATCGGTAGGAGCTAATCATTCAAGGGGTCGATATAGAGATTTAAACATAGGGATCAGAACAGAGGCTAGGATGTAGGGATTAGCATAGAGGTTGGAGATAAGGGATCGACATAGGGAGTCGAGGGATCGACCTACGCAATGAACGCTAACTTAACTTAAATAATCTAAACACTGAATTGCACACTGCCTTGCCCGAACATAAAATGACTTGGACTGCTGGACTTAAGTTGAAATTTTAGGATCGTTTTCACCCTAGAGGGGGGTGAATAGGGTGTACTAATAAAAATTAATGTCAAAATAAAAATAAAAGCAGAAAGTAATGCAATAGAGATCACTCACAATTTTACCCAGCTTCGGCATAAACCTGCCTACGTGCTGCCTCCAAGGTTTCTACTAGAAATTAGATAATCAGACGCTTACAAACTCACGTAAACTCGCAACACGTAGTCGCTTCGCGATTTACTAATGTTCGACTTGATTGCTCTATTGATTTGTTTGAACTTGAACTCGATGCTTATTGCTGATGACGATATGAGTTTATTTATAGGGATGAAAACCCTGTAATCTCGTTCGTATAATCTGTTTGAATTTTTCATGATGTTCTACTCAGCCATTCGATTTTTGATCGTGCAATAAGTATGATTCCATACTTATTCATCTTACCATGGTTTAAATTTTGTTTTAGTCGATTCTGTTCTGTGCTTCTATGACTTCGGCATTTTGAATTTGTGATAATATTTGGAATTGTTCATTATGTTTCCTTTAATTGAATTCGCTGTAATTTTTCTACTCCTTGACTGTTCGAACTGCCTCACTGATTTTTGAAACATTTAAAATGTTTTCTCTACTGTTTTCATTGCTGTTGCATAAAACTTGTCCATCCGAGTGTGTGGACTTGTTTATCATATCCATATCTCTGAACTGATACATGTATATGTATATATTTGCATATATGAATACGTGTGTGGTTCAATTCTGCTTCACACTTGTACATGTTTTGATTTGAGACTACATATGTATATACATGTATATATGAGCACATTTCCTGATTTGATTGCCTTGTTTTCATGTTTTCTTAATCACAGGCCTGTTCTTGTTTCACTTATCTGTCTGGTGCATCCATTATGTTCATGTCTGAATCATGTTGAAACTGGTGTGTGGTGTCATTGAAGTCTGCATTTGTTCTATCCTTTTTATGTGAAAGCATGTTGACTTGCTAGCTCAATGCATTGCTCTGGTCTTGTTATTTGCTTCGGGATAAAATTGCCCCCGTGCATTTGCAAACTTACATGTCTGAAAGCATTGCATTTGTGTCTAGTTTCACATGTTGTTTTGAGTTGTTATAGAATATGTTCGAGTCATGTTTGTGACTTTGTGCCATTTGGAGTTTGCACTTGATTCTCTGTATGTCTTTGTACATTTGGTTGGGGTCTAGTTCAATATGTTTTGGTCTATGTACTTCTTGGTGTATCATCCCTGAGTTGCCTTGGTCTGGTTCCACATGCTCTGTTCTGGTTATCGTAGTTTGGTTCAATTTGTTGTCGTTTTGCACTTGAGTTTGTCTGGAGCTTGTTAACATGTTGGGTTGCACCTAAATTGTGATAGTTTGAATTTCCTTATTGATGAGTTATTGCATTTGCGCTTGAGTTGAATCCAGTTTTTGCTTGGGTTTAACCTTGTGCTCACCTGTCCCTGAGGTTTTAAAAGCAAGTGTATATCAGTGTGCGCGACCTTGTGGCACTTACAGTGATACACCGTGCATGTCACAAGTTGTTTGTGTAAAATGAATTAAAAGAACTGATGACGAACAACCCAAATAACTGAGGCAAACAATATTTTCAAACACAGACTTCATTGTACCGTGCAAAATATTTCCTTTTCAATTTTACTGCGTCGGTGTTTATTTTGCAAATAGTTCAGATGTTGGATTCAGGCTGGAACAGAGTTGAAGATCAAATACGAGTGAGAGTGAATATGTAGAAGATGAATTATGTATGGAAAAAACTGTAAAGTGAAAAATTGTTGTAATCGAAGTTGTATTGCAATTGAAAATATATAAATTTAGTGAGAGCTCAAATTTGTACTATTTGAATTTGTACTAAAATATTTGTTTAAATAAAATATTTTTTAAAATATGAATTCTGACTTATTTATTTTATTCAACAAATATTTATTTAATTATGTGAAAAATAAAATAGTACAACAACAAATACATTTAAATGAATATATATATATATGTTTATTATCATCAAACAAAAATCATACAGTAGCATATTCTACAATCTCCCCCTTTTGATGATAACAAACATATATTAAGATTTTGACTTTATTAAATGTATTTGATCTTGATGAATTCAATTAGCTCGCTCTATTTGAATGCTCCCCCTACAACAAAGCTCCCCCTACACAGATGCGTGTAGTTAAAATCGAAAAATTAATTAAAAAAAACTTTGAATAAAAACACACTCGAATATTTGTAAGGATATCGCTCAAAAATCAAAATCTTAACTTATCTCCACCTTTTGTTATCATCAATCAATAAAAATAACAGTAATTGAAATAGCTACGATTTTGATTAAAAATATAAAATCAAATCAAGAGGGAAATATTAATTTCAAATTCTAATTAATCAAACAAAAATCATAATATTTTAGTAATTAGAAATAAACTCCACTTTAGAGAAATGGTAGGATTATGGTAAATTTTATACAGTGACAAGAGTTTGATATTTTCAATAAAGCAATAATTTGTGCATTTTCCCTTATCAAATATTATACAAAAAAATGTAAAGCACTTACTAACCATGCATAACCGTTAGGACTTTTAAATGAGGTTAGTAGTTACCCCTTTTTTTAAAAAAAATATGTCAAGTATTTTCTAACCATGCATAACCATGACGACATTTAAATGAGATTAAAATGTACTTGATATTTATCCCTTTCTTATATGCATCCCATCTATGCATAACCGTGAGCACTTTTAAATGAGAATGGAAGACAATATATAGAAATTCAAGTAATTCACCCATACATAACTGCAAGGACATTTAAATGAGAGTGAATACTTTAGGACAAAAAAAAATTCCTTATTTTAAAATACCAAATTCTACTCACTATATTATGATGTATGGATTGACAGAAAGGTGAAAGTGATAGAAATGATCATGGAATAATACTAATCTAATTTTTTTATAATATTTATTTAATTTTCATGAAATTATAAAATTATACTTCCTCTTGTTATGAAATATGATTTAATCACTACCCATCACTTTTCAATTAGCACTATAATAATTTTGATAAGTTCCAAAAGATTTAATTAGTCAATGGTTATCTTTTCTAGAGTAAATCTATTATCGAAATAAACTATAGTAAATTTAACATGATGAAAACCCAAGTTTCAAAAGTTAAAATAAGTGGAAATCAATTTTCTTTAAGGGGGTTTGTGAAAATGACTTCTAGTTGAAAATCAATATACATAAATAAATAATTACAAAAATGATTTCAACATGAGATGATATCAGATACCACTTGTATTTGAGGTATTCATGGTGATATATAGTGGTATATAAGAAAAAACGTGTACTCCTCAACACTTGAATTGTTTTTGAAATTTTCAGCATGTCCACTTATATCAAGCACAAGTAAGGTAACCTATATTGAGCAAAAACACACATTCACAAAATTCATCAAAGAAGTTTTGAAAATTGATTTGATAGACATGAAGAGAGTCAACACTAACTGTTGTTTCAAAGTAGTTGACAATCTTTGTTTCGAAGACTCACTCAATTTGAAACCTTTATTTAGCTGATAAAAGTTTGAAGTTTGATTTGGCTAATAACACGAGAGTTTTAGATGTTCAAAAATACTACTTGCCAAAATTGGTTTCAAGTCAATTTTTCAAATCAATCAAAAATTATACTTGAAATACCACAACTTGTTTGTGTAAAAAAGATATTCTTTGTGGGTTATACATTGAATTTATTGCATTTTTTCATAACATTCCAAAGTGAATCGATAAAAACTAAAAACAGAAAATTGTAGCATTATAAATCTATTTTCCAGAACATTTTGAATTTTACAAATTTGAGTTAAGAAGTCCAAGATATGGCTGAAATACTTCAACAATGTTGATGAAAACATAATAAACAATATGTGAACAAAATTGAGTTAAGAGATCATACCTCACTTTCCTTCGATGTCGTGATATCTGAAATGCAATGTTCTCCATCTAATCTTTGTAGGCTAAGGAACATTTAAATTTTAGTTTATCAATCACCTAGAATAACTCGAAATCTATCTCCATCAAATTTGTTCCTTAGTCCACTTATGTATCTAAATTTTGGAGAAGGCAAGTGGTCTAACTAAGGATACATGACCACTTTTATTATCTTTTGAAATCTTTGGTACCCAAATTTGTCTGTATAACAAACCGTTAGCATCTACAATTGTAACCTTGGGAATCCAAATTTTTTAAATTTCAAACTATTTATATTCATATATTTTAGAATCCATATTTGTTTAAAGTTTTGTGTTTGTATATATTTCGACAATTATTCTTGTCATGTCCAATATTTCCATAATTTACGCATTTGGATTTTACACTTTTCCGCTTAACAGTGTTATTAGTCGTTTGTTCATATTTTGACACTTTTACAAATCCAAATCCTTTCCTTTTATTCACGAAGACTTGATTTTCCAAGATCATATTAAATGATTTTTCTCTAGTGAATTTTTTTCGAGTAATCAACTCAAGTTTATTAAGTTTGGTTTTTAATAGTTTATTTTCATTTATTAGTTTCGAACAACAACTAATGGCACTATCTCTCTTTTCAAAGTTATTCATTTTCAAGCCTATATTTTCATTTTCAAGCACTCTAATTTTAGTCTCAATTTCTAGCATCTCAGTTTCAAAGAGTTGGAGTTCTTTAAATTCAATTTTTTCAAAATCCTTGATTTTTCCAATCTCCTTTTCAAACCCGTGATTTAATCGAATAATTTCATATTTGCTCAAAATCACGTTTTCTTTTTCCAGTGTTCTGAAATTTTGACCTCATTTAATTTCTTTTCAAAAATCACACATTTAGAATTTTTTGACCACTTAAAACTGTCCAACTCTTTTTGCAAAATATTATTTTTACAAATCAACCCAGTTTTGTTCTCCCTCGAATTAAAATTTCGTTTTCTAACTTTTGAAAGTTTTCATGAAAACGGGAAATTCTTTTTCATAGTTCAAACACCTTTTGCAATTAGAATTTTTATTTATTTTTAATATTTTTAAGCTCATTTTCCAGATCATTATTTTTCTGACGCAGTTTAGATTGTTCCTTTATCAACTTATTATTTTTCATCTCAAGAGCTTCATTTTTTCAATTAATTTTCGGCATAAGAGAACTAAATCATTGAATGAAAAATCACTTATCTCATCGGCTATTGAATCTTCATCACTGTTGTCTATTGCAAATCCTGTCAAACACGTTTCTTTAACTAAGTCGATTATGGAGGATTTCTCACTGTTGTTGACTTTTACACCATATATTGCATCAAAAGTATTCCAGATTTTCTGTGCACTTTCACAATGAGATATATGGTTAAAATTATCTCGATTAATGTGAGAATATAGTATATGCATAGCAAGAGCATTAATCAAAGTATTTTCTTGTCTACTATATCACACCCATTTTCAATAATATACTAGCATTTAGAATTAACATATTTTAATAAAATTCCATTTTTAATTTTCTAATTTAAAAAATCCGTTCCATCAAAAGTAGGGGAAATAATATTGGACCGACTCTCGCTAGATTTGCAAATAGGGTTAGAGTCTTAGACATCTATGCAATTAATCTTGCTCTGATACCGCTTTTAGGATCGTTTTCACCCTAGAGGGGGGATGGATAAGGTATACTAATAAAAATTAATGCGGAAATAAAAATAAAAGCAGAAAGTAATGCAATAGAGATCACACACAGTTTTAGCCAGCTTCGACAAAATTCCGCTTACGTGCTGCCCTCAAGGTTTCTACTAGAAATTTAGGCAATCAGATGCTTACAAACACACGTAAACTCACGACACCCACAAACTCGATTAACCTAACTCTAAGCACAAAATCCTACTACAACTCAGCCACCGAGTTGCAAATTCTCAAACTATGCCTCATAGTTTGTATCTAGTTACATGACTATAAATTTACAAATTTTAAAAGAGAAAGTTTACAAAAAATAAACCACTAAATAAAAACCCTTTATTAAATTTTAAGCCCAATATAATTAAAAGCACTGTCCCATATAATTAACAAAAGACAGTCCTCCCTTTCTTTTCTCTGTGAAATGGCTTCAGCTGTTCCCTTTTGCTTCTCTTCAAAAATTTAGAGTTTTATTTGAAGCACCGCTTGGAAATTAGAAGCTCAAATTATTTGATGCTATCATTCCTGCTTCGCTGCTTCTTCTATCAGTGTTCTTTGATTTTCTTTGCAGTTGCTTCACGATCAAGTTCGAATGGAATAGAAATTGGTATGCCCTTTTTCGATTATTACTTATGTTCGACTTGATTGCTCTATTGATTTGTTTGACTTTGAACTCGATGATTATTGCCGATGATGATATGAGTTTATTTATAGGGATAAAAACCCTATAATCTCGTTTGTATAATTTGTTTGAATTTTTCATGATGTTCTGCTAGGCCATTCGATTTTTGATCATGTAATAAGTATGATTCCTTACTTGTTCATCTTATCATGGTTTGAATTTTGTTTTAGTCGATTCCATTTTGTGCTCCTATGACTTCAGCATTTTGAATCTGTGATAAAATTTTGACTTGTTCATCATGTTTCGTCTGATTGACTTCACTGCAATTTTTCTACTCTTACTGTTCGAACCGCCTCACTGATTTTTGAACCATTTAAGCTGTTTTCTCCACCGTGCTCATTGCTGTTGCATAAAACTTGTCCATCCAAGTGTGTTGACCTGTTTATCATGTTCATATCTCTGAACTAATACACGTATATGTATATATTTGCATATATGCATACATGTGTGGTTCAATTTTGCTTCACACTTGTACATGTTTTGATTTGAGACTGCATATGTATATACATGTATATATGAGCACCTTTCCTAATTTGGTTGCCTTGTTTTCATGTTTGCTTATGCACTGGCCTATTCTTGTTTCACTTATCTATCTAGTGCATCACTTATGTTCATGTCTTAATTGTGTTGAAACCGGTGTGTGGTCTCATTGAAGTCTGCATTTGTTTTATCCTTTGTATATGGGAGTATGTTGAACTGCTATCCCGATGCATTGCTCTGGTCTTATTAATTGCTTTGGGATAAACTTGCCCCATGTGCATTTGCGTACTTACATGTTTGAATGCATTGCATTTGTGTCTGGTTTCACATGTTGTTTTGAGTTGTTGAATATGTTCGAGTCATGTTTGTGCCTTTGTGCCATTTGGAGTCTGCACTTGATTCTATGTACATATCTTTGTACATTTGGTTAGGGTCTAGTTCAATATGTTTTGGTCTGTGTACTTCATGGTGTTATCATCCCTGAGTTTCCTTGGTCTGGTTCCACATGCTCTGTTCTGGTTATTGTAGTCTGGTTCAATTTGTTGTCTTTTTGCACTTGAGTCTATCTGGAGCTTGTTAACTTGTTGGGTTGCATCTGAACTGTGATAATCTGATTTTCTCACTTGTGTGTTATTGCATTTGCACTTGAGTTGAGTCCAATTTTTGCTTGGGTTTGATCTTGTGCTCACCTGTCCCTGCAGTTTTAACAAGCAAGTGTACATTGGTGTGCACAGCCTTATGCCATGTACAGTGATACAACGTGTATGTCAGAATTTGTTCGTGTAAGATGAATTAAAATAACTGATGACGAACAACCCAAATAACTGAGGCAAATAATATTTTCAAACACACACTTCATTGTACACTACAAAATATTTCTTTTTCAATTTTACTACCTCGACATTTATTTTGCAGATAGGTCAGATGCTGGAATCAGGCTGGAACATAGTTGAAGATCAAATACGAGTGAGTGTGAACATGTATGAGATGAATTATGTATGAAAAAAACTATAAGTGAAAAATGTGTTGTTATCGAAGTTGAATTGCAATTGAAAATGTATAAATCTAGTGAGAGCTCAAATTTGTACTATTTGAATTCATAATAAAATATTTGTTTGATAAATTATTTGTTTAAATATGAATTCTGAGCTATTTATTTTATTTAACAAATATTTATTTAATTATGTGAAAAATAAAATAGTACAATAAAAAATACATCTAAACGAACACACACACACACACACACACACATATGTTTATTATCATCAAACAAAAATCATGCACTTGTATATTCCACAGAAATGAACATATTTCTGGACTTCTAGACATGGACCAAGTAATAAACTAGATAAAAAAAGTTCATAACTTAATATGTCGATAGCCGATCCTAAAGCTCTCGTTGTCGATCAACTTTCTTGTTGTTTGAGACGGTCAGCGATGACAGGCTCTCTGGATATAATTCTAAGTCTTGTCATTTCATTCTAGCTTTTATGATTCCAAACCTTTCATACTCGTTTCGCACTGCACTGCACTAGTTCACACACGACACGGGAGGAACATGTTATTATTTATAACGTTGATTATCTACTGAGTATAGCTGACATAGATCTTAAGTAACATGGAGTTCTCAGTCCTAATGTCCTCTGGATCAGCCGCAAGATGCATCAGTTCCGAGGCAAGATTAAGCTCCACTGCCATATTTGAAAAATCTTCTCCGAGCCACCACACAAAATAAGTAGAGGCATCCAGCCTGCAAATGGATCTCTTTTCCGACATTCCGGTCTTATCAATAGAAGCTATCAGTCCGGCTCTCGGTGCCATCGAAGGTGCTATCATTCTAGATAACCCTATCGACTCACGGGCTTCTAGAATCGACGAAGCCGCCCTTCGTCGATTGTGCTCCATACATGGAATTCCATTTTAGTTCCATCGAGGGCAGACAGGCCCCACTTGCCCCCTGTTGGATATACCGCTTACAACAAGTTTATGTGCTGGGCTGGATGTGTGCCACCTTTCAACTCCTTCGTTCTAGAAATGCTGAGGTACCTAGGGATCGCTCCTATCCAGTTGCACTCGAACAGCTATGCCTTCATTCATGGGACCTTCCTTCTCATTATAAACATTTTGTTCCGTCCAACAACCCTGAAGACATTAGATATATCTACAATTTTAAAAGACAGTCAGGGAGCCTCGTATGTCTTCCTCGAGCCCTCGCCTAAATGTCAGGTCCCAACGGGTGCATGGAACAAGCTTTCTCTATTCAAGCACGAGTGGTTTTCTGCAAGATGTCCTCCTGGCTTCGCAAGAAGATGGTTAGAAGGACGCAAGTGTTACTCCTGCCTTTATCTTTAGTTCGATAACTCACATCATAACTTTTCCTTTGAATGTACTAACGTCCCTAGTTCTTTTAGGTGTTCGTCCATGACCCAAAGTCATCGAGTACTCTAGAGCCGTTGCCGCTGTCCATGCCACTTCCTTTGATGATCGAAACATCAAACTCCTCGTCATTGCTGAGCTACTTTCATTATTCATGCTGCTAGAAGATGACCAAAAAATCGGACTCCCTGGGAGCAAAGCAGCCTCGACAATTGTTGCCGAAGAAAAAGTAGAAATAAGCGACCCCATTGTGCCCCTTGCCGAAGGGACTTGGGAAGACACCGAAGAGGGGGAAATCAAATAATCTCAAGATGTTAGGTCGAGAAACGAAGATGTACGCCCTGGAAAAGCATCGGTAGTTGAAAGGCCGTAGGTCGATCAAATGCAAACACCTTCAAAAAGGAAGAAAAGGTCAGTGTATAAGTCGCAAAAGAGAAAAGTTGGGGTAAATCCGGAATTCATCATTACTCCGGTTGAAAAGGAGTCGTCTTCACAACAAATGGAAAGCTCGTTGAAGGGACTCTCCAACCTTCCAATTCCAAGAGACATACTAACTTACGACTTTGCTAACATTAACATCGAGGGGCTCAACGCCCTACCAGAAGCGGCGAAGGCGTCCAACCTTCGAGTAGAGGGGTGAATACTCCGATGAGTAAGGCCACCGTTACCGGTCCGTCAGGGGGATCATTAGGACACACACTAACACTTGCACCGCACTATACACACGTTATTAATTCTTTGCTTGACAGCTTTTAACGTGCTCTTATTTGATTCTTCACAGGTGCAATGTCACATTCCCACGCCTTCAACCGTCTTCAGGGTTCTTCTACTTACTATTACTCGAGCCGAGATTCTGAATCCAGGAGACGTAGAGAAATAAGATGATGGACGAAGCAAAGATTATTATTCACGAGAGTCTTCTTCCTTTTCCAAACGGAAGTCTCAATCACACGTTCCTCGTCATGATGATCACCCAAACCTTCCCACTCAGAGCAGAGATAAGTCTTCACATCATGGCTCTCATGCTAACACACCTAATGATCAACATTCTGGGTCATCAATTTTGAGGAAATCCAGCAAGTGTCGTTTTGGCAAACACCCACTTATTACTTCTGATTAGCCTCCGTTGGCTTCCGTTCATGACTTTACAACAACGAAGAAGCTAGCCGAACTTAAAGCTACCTTTCCAAGAATCTGCTTTGATGGACTTAAATTCCTCCCTTCCGTATATGTCATTCCCAAAAGTGCCAAAGAGAGCTCACTAGCATGCATGAACGACATGTACAACTAGCATGAATCATTTATTCACTTGGCCGAGAAATTCTCCGAAGTCTCCGTTGAGCGCCAACATGAAATCGACCACCTCAAGTTGGAGGCTATTCATGACAAGGACATCATCAAGCATCAGGACACCAAGCTACTTGAGTATAAACCCAACTTGCTGAAGCAGAGAAGAATGCAAAAGAAACGACAAAGGCGGTAAATCGCCTTGAGACTTCGCACAAAAAAGAACTGGATGTGGCGCTTCATCATAGCGGCACTCTAGCCTTAGAAAAAGACTCCTTGCAAAAGGAGAAAGATGTCTTAGCACGTCGTGTTGAAGAGCTGGAAAAATTATTAAATAAAGAGAGGGAGGAAAAGATTGAGGCTTAGGAAGACTCGCAGAGATACTACAAGGAGATCGTCCAGGCAAGAAGCTTAAGAACAAAGCTCGACGAATAATTCTCTAAGATGGAAACTTTGAAGGAAGAGGCCGCGAGGAGGGTAGAAAGGAAGTGCTCGAAGAAGCTGACTCCTGGGTAGAAGCTGCCACCGAGTCCGGTAGAAATGATATTAAGAACTTGTTTGACCTACTTATCGTCGAATATAACGCGAAAGTTCTTCTTCACCGTGACTTGACCTTTCTAGGCGATGGTTATCTTAATCATACGCTGAAGCCTAGGAGCCCACTACCAAAATTAAGAAGGAAGAATTGGAAGGAGCAGTGCTTAACGAAGAGGCTCTCATGCGAGAGGTGCTTCGAGGAAATGAGCCGTCTGATCTGCCCGCTATGAAACTCAATTCTTTAAGGCTCCCACGCCAGTTAACGAAGGAGAAGATGTCGTTGAATCTTCTTGTACCAATCCCAAAGGCCCTTTTCTTACCCAAATAGCCGGTGCATCATCTTCTCAAATCACGGAGCAACAAATCGGCTATGATCCGGATATACCAGGCCTTGATCTACATATGTTATCTCCGATTTTCAAAGGGAGCACTCCAATGACGACTGAGAGTCAACCGGATGTTGGTAACGCACTGAACTTCTTTGAATTCAAAAGGTTTTTGTTTTCGACGCATAATGGCCATTGAGTAACGCCCATGCGTTAACGAATTTCTGTAAGTCATTCTGGTCTTGCACAACCTCCTAGAAGCGATGTCGCCACGAAGCAACAAGAGAAAATGGATGATGCTACAGCTGCTGCTGATATTCCGATGCCCGATGCTCAAGTCATCAGGGCACTTGACGAAGACAAGCCCGAAGGCCTATCTCCTTCTGAGGAACTTGATGACATGATGATCACGGGTTCTACGGAGCACATCGCCAAAATCAGCATGAAGAAGCACATTGAAGAGGAAGAGAAATCGAAGTGTGAAGTCAAATGCGATCCCCTTGAGGTGGTAGTTGCAGATCCTGATCTTGTACCTCTACATGTCACTCCACCCAGTGGGTCGATCCCCAGTGAAATTCCTCATACTTCTTCAAGTGTTCCAACTAAGAGCGGCAAAAGGCCTCGAAAAAGACGCTCAAATGATTCTACTCCTAAGAAGCCGAAGAAGGAGAAAAAGTTGAAGAAATAGTTACCACTTTGCGCCGTTGTACATAGCTTGATTAATTTGAATGTGTGTATTTTCTTTAGTTGTAAGTGTACGGGCGCGAATCCCGAACTTTTGAAATAACTTGTAATGGATTTTTTGAGACTAGTGAATAAAAGTTTTTGTTTTCTGACTAGCCATCATGCGAATAATTACTTCAATAGCCGAATAATTACTTTCCATTCTATGTACTTGCAATAATTTTCACAAGTCTCGTTAATAATTGACTATCTCCATCTCAAGGCCTCTCTGCAGTCGTTGCCTTAAGTCATAAGGGATGTCAAGCCGGAATGTAATGAGCTGCTGTATCCATCCTTCAGTAATTTGAACCCCTTCCGTCGATTTCAGGTAAATATCTGTGGGATCGAGAACAATCAAAATTTATCCTTTGGCCCAATGAGTTTACAAGTTAGTTCGCGCTCTGGGGACTTAAAGCTATTTCGCGAGTGATTGGTTCACGCTCGATTTATTCTTCTTCTTCAATCCACACTCTGGCGACTTAGAATTTTCTCGTGGTCAGTCGTGTATCTGCCCAAGGTAGTCATTCTTCTGCCCGGATTGTCTACACTTTAGTCCATACTCCGGGAACTTAGATTTTTTTCATGGACAGTCGTGCATCCGCCCGAAGCTGTCGTTTTTCCGCCCGAATTGTCTACTCTCTAGTCCGCAATCTAGGGACTTAGAGTTTTTTTGTGCGCAGTCATGTATCCGCCCAAGGAAGTCATTTTCTGCCTGGATTGTCTACATTCTAGTCCGCACTTTAAGGACTTATAGTTTTCTTGTGGGCAGTCGTGTATACGCCCGGGGCAGTCATTTTTCCACCGGACTGTTTTTCAACCTCCAAATTGTTGACGACCTTTGTTCCTCCTTGTGAATACCGCCCTTTTGTTGGTCTACGAGAGTCACCAACGGAGCAAATTTACAGAGCTCATCTTGTTCGATCCCGTCGGGGATTGGTACGATTGATCGATTTCAAACTCCGAGAATCTGTTCACACATCGTGCATATCGATATCAATCAGTTTCATTGCATACTTAACATAAAATGCAATAACAGTCATTCACACAGAAGAAGTTCAAGATTTTATTCATCACATGGAATGGAACAAACTGATTGCCTTATTATACATCCAAAAGATCAAATACTAAAGCAAATATCTAGAGTAACTAGTATTGAAGTGTGAAAGAAATGTTCTAAGTGAACATCGTAAATGCTTGTTATTCCACGCTCTTCGAAGTGTCGTGCCATCAATAGTCGCTAGCTTAAAAGTTCCTTATCCAAGCCTCTATTCAATGACATATGGTCCTTTCCATGTCGGGTTCATGTGTGATGGGACCAGAAACACTCGTTTCAGGACTAGATCGCCAACTTCAAAGGTTCTCGATCGGAATTTCATGTTGTAATATCGGGTGACTTGATGTTGGTGTGCAACCGCTCTCAGATCGACTTCCTCATGTTTCTCATTGATAAAGTCCAAAGATTCTAAGAGAATATCTTAGTTCGTTCTGGTGTCGTAGTAAGTCACTCGATGAGAAAGGACTTTGAGTTCTACTGGAATAACTGATTCGACCCTTTAAGCAAGAGCAAATGGAGTATGGCTAGTCGTAGACTTACGAGTGGTCCTGTAAGCCCAAAGTGCCGCAGGAAGTTCATCCACCTACTTGCCTCTATCCTTCTCCAAATTTTTTTTCAAAATACACTTGATAACCTTGTTTACAGCTTTAACCTGTCCATTGCCTTGAGGGTGAGCGACCACCGCAAACCTCTTTACGATACGATATCTCCGACAGAATTCTTTAAATTCAGCACTATCAAATTGAGTCCCATTATCTGTCAAGATAGTCCGGGGAAGACCGAAGCGACATATGATGTTCCAAACAACGAAGTTGATAACTTTCTTGGTCGTAATCATAACTAATGGCTCTTCTTCGGTCCATTTGGTGAAGTAATCAACTGCGACAATCGCGTATTTCGCGCCACCTTTGGAGATTGCTAAAGAGCCGATGATGTCGATACCCCACATAGCGAATGACCATGGACTGACCATTTGTGTGATCTCTTTCGATGGGGCCCTCAGGACTTTTACATATATCTGACACTTGTCGTATCGTCTCACACAATCAGTAGCATCCAGGTTCACAGTTGGCCAGTAGTATCCGTAACGGAGTATCTTTTTTGCTAAAGTTTGCCCCCTAGCGTGATCGCCACATTCCCCCTCATGGACTTCTTTCAAAACGCACTTATGTCATCATGAGCGATACACCGTAGTAGGGGGACGGAAAACCCACTACACCAGGAATCATTTCGTAGCATTGAAAAAATGATACCAAAACTTTTAGTAGCATTTTGGTAAATGCTGTGACACGACATACAACTAAAAGTCTGAAAGTTTTAGTTGCATTATATTAAACACCACCAAAACAAACATTGTAGCGTTTCGAAAACCGTACAAAAGTTTTTTTTGCAGCGTTTTCAAAATGCAACCAAAATTACATTTTTTAGTTGCGTTTTTACTTGCATCCTTCTTTTTTCTTTCCCAAGCACCTTTAAAACACCACTAAAACTTATTGATTGATGTACATCACATTTTAAACGCCGCTTTTTACTGTTAATGGCTTGTATCATTTTCGACAATCATTTATATATAATAGCCATATTAAAACCAATAATTAACCACATAATTATCATTTTCAAACAAACATCGATAATCATCATATTCAAATAATTGAAAAAATACGTCAATTGCATAATCAAGTATAACATCCATAATCATTTCAACAATGGTATTTCGACAAAATAAGCGAATTCACATACCACAACCTTTTACAAACACGTCTACGCAACTAGTATAAACAAAATATTATAATATATAACATTTAAAATCTTGTTCATGACTTAATTGCCGACAATTCTTTGATACAGCTGTTCTTCACTTCGGAAATGCTTTGCTGCTGTGTAGTTAAAGCGCTCGGCGGATTTAAAGTGGTGGAGGTGCAAAAAGTCATAGCGGAGATATAACGAGGATATAGCGGATGACTCCAAAATAGAATATAAAACTTGTACTTAATGTTTTTACAAATATATAAATGGTAATTAAATGAAAAATTATCATTCAAATTGAATTATAATTAGTACATAAGTAATTTTAAATAAAAACATGTGCGAAAATTGAATTATAATTCAAATAGCATGTTCATTTCTGAAAATATATTAAAAATTAAATCATATAAACTAGTTTCATAATTTTTATAATATATAAATGCAATTTTTCATTTCATTTTATTAAAGAAGATATAGCGGAAATAGTGGAATATAGCGGAAACAACGGGAAATAGCGGGGCTTAAAGCGGAAAAGCTATATTTTAGGGCTATATGGAAAAATCGTAGCGGTAGAAATTCGCTATGAGATATAGCGGGGCATTAACTACGTAGCTTTGCTGTTTACAATTCAGTGCGTCACACCACTTTTATGAATAATCAGTTTATCCTTTACAGTTTCAGCTGCTATGTCCATATTCTACTTCTTGCCTTTATGGATTGCTGTACATATGCTAGGCCTACGCAGATATTAAGAATGTCCATACTTATGAAGTGCTCCTCTAGTTCTCTTTAGTTAGCAACAGCAGTCCTCATCATGCAATTATTCATGTACCATCAGCAATGTTGTTCCACTTTCCTAAACAGCCACTTCTCGACCCAGTCTCCAAGATCTGTCACACACTCTCTTTTAGCTTAGTTAAAATAGATCACACCTTAAACCAAAAGTAACTAACATACATACATACATACATACATATACATACATACATACATACATACATACATATATATATATATATATATATATATATATATATAGACACACACACATATACATATATATACATTTATACATATATACATACATATCTATCATATATAAATATATATATATATATATATATATATATATATATATATATGTATATGTATGTATGTATATCTGTGTGTGTGTGTATCTCTGTGTGTGTGTATATTGTTAATGCTTTATCAAAACTCTATTACCTGTAACATAATCCTTTCAAAAATCATCAATCAGAAACTAGCTTTTGACTGAATGATGTAAGATAAACAGAGACTGTGAACATTCTTTGAATTAACATTCTACAAAACTATCTGATTCTATTTCTGTTGTGTGTCTTGAGAGTTACTGATACACTTAGCACCAATCCCATTTCTGGAGAGTTACTAAGACCAACAATACTTATTGATTGGCAATTGATTTTCCAATCAATAAGTATGGTCACCGATACACTTACCACCAACCCCATTTCGCTTTGGATAGTTATATGGAAGATTGTTTTCTGAGCTTGTATTCCACGTCCATGGCATATATCGAAGAACCAATATTTAGCATTATAGCCGAATATAGATGCCAATATCACCTTCGTCAACAATCACTACTGTTGTACAAATGTAGATTATTTTCATCGCTCAGAAATTCTACAGAAGAGGTAGCAAGGATCTTACACTGCGCGAGTAAGCTTATTTATAACATCATAACAAGAAAACACCGATCTACCAAAATGCATGCATCACTATTGTTTGGAAAAAAAAAAGATTACACTTTCAGTTCAGCTGCATCTTTGTTTCTTAAATGTGTAAGATAAGTCGGCATAAGTTTCAGGTTATGTGCAAAACCAGTGAACTTCAATCCTGAAAAAATTATCTATTACTTGATATTATTATTGGATGGAGAACAGATAATAATCTATGACTCTGCGATTCATACTCTCTTTTTTCCTTAAAATACACCACATTAAGTGGTTTGTTATCTACAATTTGTAACAAATTAATCTAAAATTCTACATGCATGGTATGTTTAGATTAAATAAGAAGTAAGATACAAAATTAGCCCTAATAAAAAAGCAAGCTAAACTTACCAGCCTTGATTACCTCCAAGGTGTATTGTAACGTGAAAAAAAGAACTGAAAATTAGAATGATCTACATTTAATCTAAGAAGCCAATCATCTGTTGCTTCCAATAACGAGCTAGCTTATTGTAGTTCATATGGCTCATCTGTTGTCCAAATCGAACCATTTAGTTTGTATGATGCTAATCCTACTGAAGGAATGGATGGTTTAGTCAATATTTTAGGTATTACATTTGAACCATCGTTACATATTGAATATCCATTGCTCGGATCTGCATGGATTCAAGATATAGACTGTCATTAGAAGTTTAATGTATGATATAAGAGTTGCATGCAACCATACCCATATCAGATTTAAGGTTTTAGATAAGTGGGAGATTAATCTAAGGTTGTTTTTTTTGCTTTAAAGTTTTTCAATGCAGGTCCAAAGTTATGCTAAATTGATGTCATTGACCATATGGCCTGCTAGTTCAAGCTTTTGAGCAAAAACAATTTATAACTTTCATATTCATAATTCATCAAGTAAAAATGTAGCAACTGCGATGAGTCTTACTGCTTTTAGGAGTGGATAATAAGTAAACGGTAAGAAAAAAGCATCCAACTACTGCATCCAGGCTTTAGCTAACTACTGCATCTGGGCTCTCTTTCATGTCCACATTCTTAATTTTGCCTCTGCTTCAACAACACATCTGCACATGCGTCTAAGCTACTACTGGTCACCTATTTTGCATGGTTACCTCGGCAGTTCCCCTATCAGCGCACTGCTTCAATCCTGCAACTTTATATAACCTATAAGATATGTAATTATAATTTATGTTATAAATCAAAAGAAAAATATGAGTTAACTTGAAAATGAGAAAAAGGATAGATCTATATAATGCTATTTAGTCAAATATAAGCAATTTAGAGTAAATTATTGACTACTTTGTTTTATTAGAATGTGATAGGCCTAGAAATAGAAATTACAACTCATTTACTGGAATTTTCTAATTTGATAATTTGAAACAAGGTATTATACCTTACTGTATAGTAAAGTGAAACTATTTCTTATACCAAGAAAAAGAACTATGAAATAAATCAATAGATACTAAAATGATTATAATGAAAATAAAAAATAGGAACCATTCTTCCTTATGAGTTAGTTAATAAATACTAAAATGATCAAAAACGCTCAATACGGAGTTTCATAAAATCAATTTGAAAATTTTGTTTTAGAGATTTTACATGATAAGAAGCTGAGAGGTCAGCTCACTAATCGGCAAAAACTATATAAGCAGTCTGCCAAAGCTGCCGCAAAGGGAGTGGATTTTTCCTTACAATGAAGGTTACTTGGAGGCTGATAGTTTGGAGAAAACATGAATGGTCAAGCAAGAAAATATAGTCAAAGAAGTTAGTTCTAAGAAGGCCTTTGATTTCGTCCTAAAAGATTTGGGTCCATACACACTATTACACTATGAATGGTCACTAGTTGATGTTGGGAGGACGCAAGGGTCCCAAGCAATGGTGGGTATGATGACTATGGAACTAATTAAGGAGTTACAGGTTAGGGAAACGGTGCACGAAATAGTGTTATTACAAAATGAACAAATGTTTACAGTTGCTAAGAAGTATACTTATACCTACAGCAGATATGGCATAGAAATGCATTGTCTTAACTATTAAGGATCACGATATGCCACCAAAAATTCAATATTTAGAGAAGCACTTCCTCTTGCATCCATCAACAAAAAATGCAAACTCCATTACCAATACAAAAGCACAGGCCCGATGGCTCGAACATAAGCACTAGTCTTGGACGTATGAAAGTTATGCAAACAAACCCTTAAAATTCGGTAATTTCGCTCGGTCACTCAAAAGGTGTAGTCACAATGTGGGCTCCAACCAGCTGTAATTACCTCATGATGATGCCCTGCTATGCAGACCCCGTTTCATCCCTTGCCTTCCACTCTAATGGCCACTTAATGGCTACCTCCGGTGTAGAAAGGAAACTCAGATTATGAGATCTGCATTGTATCCATATATCTTTAGTACTAATAATGAAAATTTCACGAACTAATTTCAACTGTGTCTTTTTAAAATGCCAAAAATACCCTTACATTTTCACGTCCGCACTAAGTAGTCATCCCTCCCAACGCATTCGTTCCTTCTATTCCCATTCTCCCTTGACCAATTTGCGTTCCTCCTTAAATTCATCCTCAAAATACCAATTCCATTCATTCCTGATTTCATTCATCCTCAAATTTTACCTCATCGGTGAGATAACATCCACGATAGCCTTCCTCAACACCAATCTTCCTTATCTACGAATTAGCAATTCCGATCCCGCTCTCCAGCTCCCTCCTTATTCATTTCCAAGTCTATTCATCCCCAAACTCGATCACACAAATGATGTACCATCCATGGCCGGCGACCGGATGAGCCGGAAAAGGTAGCTCACTACTCAAATATCTGACGACTGAGGTGGCATGCGATTTCTCTTCCCTTCTGCTTTCTCTTCTATGCTTCCATACAATTTATACATTTTAACTAAAAAGTTGACACGCATTGATCACTTTTTTAGACCATCACTCGCTACTCTTTATTCTCACTGATGTGATTTCTCCTGTTTGAATCCATACAACTTTGACATCGTTACTCATTATTTTAATATAGTTTGATCTGATTTGTGAATCTGCAACGTAGAGGATAATTTTTCCACCTAATTTGCAATTTGCAAAATGAAATTTGTTACAAACAAACATATTTTCATTGCCGTGGTTACTAATTATACAAATATTTTTAGTTAGCGATGATAATTTAGTTGGTGAATTATCATATTTGAAAGTGATTCTTCTACCATCAACGCTATAAATCATAACCTCTCCTTTTTCTCAAATAATACGTTCCCGGTCAAATTTGATGAATTTTTGAAATAGTTTGCTAGACGTAAATACATCTCTGGAAATAATCCATTATACTAAATTTACTACCAATGATGGTCATTAAACTAATTTAAGAGATTTGATATCATATAAGAGGATATCATGTGAATTTAATATGTATATATTTTTATGTTAAGTTTACTTTTTAGCTTATATTGGCCCAATGCTACTATTTTTTATTTTAATATGTATTGGCATTTTATCACTTAGTTTTAGGCAATGTTGTTTAGAAGTTAAAATTTTGAAACTAAATCGATCTAATTCAAGTATTGTTTACAAATTCTGTCATGGAAACAATTGATTTTCTAAAATCAACAATCAATATTAAATGTTATGGCATCATCCTTTCATTTTTGATCATATAGAAGATAACCGCATGTTGATCTTGCTTCTATAAGTTTGGCAATCGTATAACTTCCTTTTAAGCAATAACATTTTGCAGTTTGTATAATCACATCTTTTGAGAATTAATTGATTAAAGTTATTATGAACCTTACTAAATAAGTAGATCATTGGTTAGAACTAAATAATTCCTCAACAAAATTGTCAAACATTGATTTGTTTGAATCCTCCATCCATTACTGCAAGTGGAATCAAGACTTATTGAAGGAACAAATGAGTTTCGAAGATATAAATTATCTTCATTTTTATTGTAGTATAGTTCAACATCCTCAACTTATTTGGATTCATATTTAGTGGGGTAGTACTAAATTATTGATATTTCAGGTTGTGAGACTATAAGCGGAAAATATAAGAATCCTATTATTAATAATTTGGATAACTAATATTCAAAAGATTTGTTGATTTATGTAAATTGTTTGGTCATGGCATATTACGAATTAATTGTAGTACCTTTCTAAACAAACTAAATGTACTTGAAGTCATTATCAATTTGTTTTGAAAGGACACACTTGAGATTAGGATTAAAAAAAGTTTGGATGATCCTTGCTATTGATTATCGTTCATTTCACATTACATATTTCTGCTATAGTAGAACAACTAATTTTAACATTAATACATTTCTTCTAAACTTAAGCCATAATTAGAAGTCTTAGAGTATTCATTATTATGGTAACGTAATTTGAATCAGTTGTTTTACCATGATGTTATACGAATGGTTTTTTGATAAATAAATTGTTTTGTACTGTAAGTTTGGATAGTACATACTTTCTTTTTAAGCAATAGCATTGTACGCATGCACACCTTTGATTATATTAATGGATCAAAGCTAATGTTAAACTTAAGAAATTAATTAGAATTGAATAGTTTTCCTAGAAAGAAATAATAAACATTAAAATCTATGGCAGTCTTCCTCAATTTTTGTTAAAATTAAAAGAAAATTTCCTATTAAACTCGATCCATGTGAGTTTTTCAAGTATAAAACTTTCGTTTTCATGCAGTAGTATTTCTATTTCATGTTGTAAAACTATAAATATAACAATTCTTTTATTAATAATTTGGATAACTGATATTTAAAAGATTTGGGTTCTATTTATGTAAATGGTTTGTTTGTGACATATTATGAATTAACTGAAGAACTAATTTAGATTGACTGTGTGCATTCCTTGCTTTTTAAATTGGGACTAAATATATTTGAAGTCATTGTCATTTGTTTTGAAAGGATGCGCTTGATGTTAGGGTTAAAAATAGTTTGGATGATCCTTGCTATTGATTGCCATTTATTTCATGTCACATATAATTATTGCTACCCTATAATAACAAGTTTTACAAGTAATAACTATCTCCTGGACTTAAGCCATAACTAGAAGCCATAGCGGCATTACATTTGTTATTGGTTAGTACTACCATAATGTTATATGAAATAGTTTTCTATTAAATGAATTAGTTTATATTGTAAATTTGGATAGTACATAATTTCTTTTTAAGCAATGACATTTTACTCATGCACATCTTTGATTATATTAATGGAATTCAAGTAAATCTTAAACTTAAAACATCAGTTATGATTCAATAGTTTCCTTAAAAGAAAGGGTAAGTATTAAATTCCAAGGGCCACTTCCTTGGTTTTTTTTTTCACATTGAAAGAATATTTCCTGTCAAACTAGATCCCTGTGTGTTTTGCAAGCATGAAACTTTATTCTTCATGCAGCAGCATTTTGTTGTTTGTACCTCCATGCCTTTGCCCAGATTAACAAAATTAAAATTATCGCTAACCTTACATAATTAATTTGAATTTATGTAGTTATCCTAAAGAAAACATTCAAACATTGAGAGAAATCCATCATTCATTTATGTCCAGAAAACACTAAATTATAAGATCGAATTATGGTTAAAAATGAAATGAGTTTCAAAGATCGAATATTGTTTTTATCGGTTCATTTTTCATAGCAGACAGAATGGGGAAGCTGCTATTTATGATTTGACAAGAACTAGTGATGATAACTCGGTTGGAAAAATTATTATACTAGAAATAAATTCATACACTATTAATATTGTGTTTGTTTACCTTACACTAATAGCGCTATATATATCATGGTCATATTTCTTCAGATGCACACAGTAATCATAAATTCACATTAACATTGCTTTATATATCAAATGTCAATTGCATTCATATCGATTTCCATATATCTACCATGATAAATATAGTTTTATAATAAATAGAAGCGATTCATTGTTTTTTGGCAAATAAGAGGGAGAGTTTGCCAATGTGAGCAGTACAAGCGAAATGATAGAAGCAAAGTGTATTATAGAATTAGCTGAGTTCTGAATTCTAGAAAATGATATAACATTGAACACATTAATTTTAGTCAGTTTAACTTAGATTTGAAATGTTATCACACAAAAGATGAAGAAGATCTTAGCTGCTAAAGTGTCATTATATCTTTTGAATTGTTAGCTGGGAGCATGCAGGCATATTTGTAATAAGATGCAAATAAATTTAGAATGCATCCTTGATCCATTGAACGCTTTAGTTTCAGTCAGTTTAGTTTACATTTGTATTTTGATGTGTGTTTCAATAATTCAATCTGGCGGAACCAACATTGATTGTTATGATCAACTTGATAATATTAGTTCATTTTTGGTATTTTTGTCAGTTAAAATTAGTTGTCTTTAATGATTTTTGTAATTTCAAATCATTTTTCAAAAACTAAATTTTCTACAAAATGATGGAAATGGTATTATACTCTATGATAGTTCAGAGCTTTCATTTTAAAAGCTATTACTTCGATTTGTTTTCATTTTTTTGATATATAAACAATTAATGCTCAAGGCACTCTTAATTGGTGTTTATATATGCAGATCCATATGAACATGCATATATACTCGTACTCATAAAGACACTTTTGCCCAGAGTTTAGATTTCAGCCAAAAGGGATTGCTTGCAATAGCAAATAACTCATATGTTCAAATATGGAAAGATACACCGAAGAATCTAAGTTATAAGAAGTACATGACACATCATATGATAAAGGGTTTCAAGATTGAAAAGGTTTTCAGAACATATGAGGATGTTTTAGGCATAGGGCATTCAGATGGTATTTCTTGTATTCCTGTTCCTGGAGCAGGAGAGCCTAATTTTGATTCATGGGTTTTTTTACAATAAAAAATATTCTGTTTGATGCATCATATTATGATGTGATACGATTTATCTAATTCACATGTTTAGGATTGGACAAAAAATCATACATTTACTTGCAGTATCTTACATAAAACATTTCACCGAGCTACTAATGGGAAAGGACAACATACTTATCCAGAAGTAAACGATGAATATATCTAGAAGTATAATCATAATATGTACAATTAGTAATTTTTCCCAAGGTTTAAGGTATCGGCCGGTACCCCAAAATTTCAGGGGTACCGTACCGGTTTCGGCCATCACCTGGCCGAGATTAGGGAGAAATACCACTTCAACCATCAGATTAAAAAAAATCGTAATAATCAAACAAGCCCTACATTAGCAGTACCTTTCTCGACGAAGTCGAATTGTGAATCGGCAAAGGTGAAATAGCGAACGCGAATTAGCAAAGGCGAAGGTGAATTGGCGAAGGCAAATACAACTAAGGCGAAGTCTACACCTTTCTTGGCTGGAATCGGCGAAGTCGAACAATGAAGGATTTGTTTTTTTAAATCATCTACGTTTTTATAATTTTTTTTGACTTGCAATCAGCGATTTCCTTATTTTTTGCGATCTGTGAAGGTGAACTATGATTTGGGCTGCTTTTTTTCTGGGCTTTTTAGCCTTTAACTTAATACAATAGGAAACCTGAATGGGCATAGCAGCGAATATGTGACAATGCTCTGTCAAAAATAGCTTACAGCAGATAAGTACGTTTGACTTTATGAACCATATTCTATATTTTATTTATTGTTATTACAAGTTTATTAACAAACTACTGAAAACCAAAATCTGAACTGAAACCGAAACAAAACCGAAACTTCTGAAATTTACGAAATTATTCGAAACTAGTAAAATTTCAAATGACTGAAACCGAGACTAAAACCGAGTTCTTGAACCTTGGTTTTTCCTGGAGCACTATGATCGTAACTGTTTGAGGATGTTCCATATACCACTTCACTTTTTCCTAGATCTATAAATGTTACCCATGAAACAATCATGGCTTTTCCATCATAATTGCCTTGAGTAATGTTAACCTATAAAAAAATCAGAATAAGCAAATTATATACAAGAGAATTATTAGGCAGTAGTGTTCTTACATAAGCTGTAGATGAGAAAATATCAACTATAAACATGTCTATTATAATATTATAAGCTTATTTGCATATTTGTTGATAAATTAATAAAACAAACCAGCTAAATTAATTTTAATTTACCTACCATGCTGAAAACTGATTTTTGGGAATTGCAAATTCTTTATTGTCTATAGGAATATCAACTGTTGGAAACTCTCAGCGCACAAAGGAACTTGTTTGTCCACATAAGGTTTTGTCAACAAAGCACAAAAGAATGATATGAAAACGAAGAAGATAAAAACAAGACCTTGAAATAAAGATTGGCATTTTTGTTCCCTGTCAAAGGTATATATCAGAAGATCATGACATAAACTATTAGACTATTTTGCTATGCCTGTAAAAGACCAAGTGCCATTTATATGCATGGTTGTTGAACTTTTTTGACACGATTATTTGGATTTATGACACGGTTGTTCATATTCTGTATATATGACTAAGTGCACTGTTTATAAATATGAGTCTAATAAGAATCATATGACACTTCACTTTGTGCTTCATGCAGTACATCCATAGAGCTTATTGGTTTCAACTTCTTCACCATGTCTCTATCTATCGTTTTCTATTTATAAGAAGCAACAACTAGCAAAATTATGGAATAGAGACACATTCTTCTATACAATTTAACTTACCATGGATTTGGATTTTTGAGTAAAATACTCAAAGAGTATTAAGTAAATAACTTAAACGATCCACCGTTCCTCTTTTTCTTTAAATCAAAGTTTTAAAATCACAAAATTAAAAATACGCGATGATTATCTTGCATCATAACAATAAAATCAAATGAATCCTAAAATTCTACAAACCTATTAGTTTTACCTTTCATCATTTAACGTGATGATTACCGATGGATAAACACTTCTCTCATGTACACATTGCATTTTCTTTTTTTCACTAACTATTAGTGCAGAATTACATTTGTAAATTTCAGTGCTAAAAAAAATTTCATTGTAAGTAGAGTAAAAGATGTAGAAGATGGCAATAATCTTAACGAATGTCAATAATCTTACCGAATGTCTTTGCATTATCTGGATGCAGCTGCTAAGTATGATGGAAACACATGACAACTTCCTAAGGCATATCCAAATCCAAAAAACAAAAAAAACAGAAAAATCCATAATTTATACACTGAGACCATCCAAACATTTAGAAATCTATATCACAATCATGAATGCTTACTTACCTTGTACGCATTCTTTTGGTTCAGGTCAGCATTAATAAATCCAGGCTTGTATTTACTATCTTCATGCAAATAGAAAACAAGTTCACAAAAAAGCAGATGCTGGACATTGCATTATGCATTACATCACATTACAACAACCTGAAACAATGGAATATAAGGCTTGCCATGCATTGAGGATATATTATGTTAGGAGAAAGGTAATAAAAAAAGAAAGGAGTTCTTTCTTTTAATTAGAAGCCATGTGAGATGCAAATTTATGCATTATGCAGCAATAAAAGAAGATAGTTTAGGAGTAGACAATCTCATATTAGATATATGAACAAGTTGTACACGTTTAAGAACAAGTAGTACATCGGTAAGCTTTAAGATGCAAAATGATGTAAGCACCATAGAAAATATGTAAGTTTGAATCCAATATAAATGCCAAAATGCATAATCATAAATAAAGACATAATCCATTATAAATTTAGCACTTCATTTGTATTATAGAAGGACTTTTTTTATACGTAACAACCAAGTTATATTGGCGAACAAAGGAATAATATGAACGTAGATATGTATGTTCAAAGATTTTGGGCCACAAATTTCAGGACTACAAATGCAAATCACATTTAATTTTAATACGTATAAACAAACAACATATATTATCAAACCAAGTTAGATTATTTCCCAACATAAATAATGATTATACAAGTATAGCACGTGACTATATTCTCAACACATAAGGCAAATTGCAGTTAGGATTGGACTAAGAAATCAACTAAGGGCATGCTTGATTTTGCACTATATACTGGTCATAATTATATAGCGATATAGTAACTGCAAATTTTACAGATTAAGGCATTTGATTTTAGCACTATATAGAGGAAATCTGCATACAATATACCTCCTTGAAGTGCATCGCAAATACCCCTAATCACCTCATCACTGCTAGGAAACTACATTGTAATCCCTTAAATCGCCTCATCACTGCCAACAAATAACATCGCGAATCCGCCAAATCATGAATTAGTATATAGTATACCTGTCATGACCCATCTTTCTCTCTACTGAAAGACGTATTATGATTAAGAAAGAAAGGGATAGAAAAGAAAAAAAGATAGAGAAGAAAGAAAGAACAACACCAGAATCTCAACAGCGGAATGGATAAATTATATTAATCACATAAATATACATAGTATACAACATCAATCAGAGTTACACAGATAATACATCACATACTAGACAGTTATCAACACCTGTTTAGTTATTACAACACAAGATACAATTTAAACAAACGACTCAGAGATCAACATAACAGAACCACCTATATATCTACAAACGTTGAAGCCTCCTTCTCCATTGCTCCTCCAGAATTCTTCAAAGCTAACTTGAATCCCTTGACTACTCATACATAATATGAGTACCCAGGAGTTTAATAAAACAGAAAATAAACACTTGGGTCAGACATGGGTTCGGTGTGAGTAAACGGGCTAAAGTTGCTTAACTTTGAAAACCTTTGAAAACAAAAGGTATAACGTAAGACTCCCCACACATAAACATGGGTAAGTTTTTACCTTACGCTAACCAAAACATTTGATAGGAAATCTAGTGATATTATAATAGGGTCTAGGGTTTTCAAATAAATAAGAAATAGCTGAAATTGTTACATGATTAAATTCCAGCATACTAGCCACAAAGTGGGTAATACAATCAAATCCGTAAGAGCACGTAGGAAGAATGGGTTTCCATCAATGGCAGGCTATTGTGGAACCGCCCGTCACAGTACGGGGCCTAGATCACCATACCGAGGATTACTCTCAATCCCCTGCAACACAAGGCCGGAACCATCCCTTACTAGATAGTCTCGAACAAGACAACCCCGGCAGTTGTCACGAATCAACTGCCCCACACATCTGAATAAAAAGGACTTCTAGAAAAGGGAAAATCTTGTCATACTTGAGCGCGACTCACTTAACCTTGCTGCACCTTCCCTATTTTATCCATTTCAGATTGATGAGGCTTGAGACTACGATTACCTTTGTAGAAAACATCTATCTTAGAACGCTCATCGCCCACCTGACGATGTTCTGAAAGCATTCAATCCATACAAGTTTGATCCGGGTTCGAACGAAACCGAAGGCATTATCTTGTTACACTCATTTTGGAATCACCCTTTAGAGTTAACGACGATAACCCTTGCACTCTGAATCTTCATCTTCACTTAAGATTCTCGACCTATCGTTAATTTGCATCGATGTAGTTTTCAGATATCCAAATCTGGAAACCCGATCCCGGTCTCTTCGAAATCCAAAACGCCATCTTTTAGGTCCAAGTTGTTTTAAAGTTAAAATAATTCAATTCATTATCTATATACACACAGATAGATAATTCACATCATCACACAAGTAGATAATCCATATTATCATTACAAATAGATAATTCACATTATCATCACACTTCAATCAAAGCATCCATATCACACAGCATCACTTATCTCATATCTGAGATCTCATATCATTCAAGGTAATCAACATCATCCATCCATACATAAGCAAGGATTAATTAATCACACTATCTCTAATTAATTTAAAATGGATTAAATTAATTACTTGCATCTCTAATTAATTTAAAATAAATTAAATTAATTACTTTCATCACATAAATCTTGCTTACATAACCATTAATTGATTACAAACCAATTAATTAATCATCCTTTAAGTATTTACCTTAATTAATCGTCCTTGATTAATCATTTTCTAATTACCATAAGTAATTAGCCTTCAATTAATTACACAAATTAACTATCCTTAACCAATAGCATTAATTAAACTTTAATTACTTCATTAATTAATTAATTATAATCAATTACATTAATCCTTAATTAATTACATTTGATTAATTTCTTTATAATCACTTATTATTGATTAATTACCAATTAATTAATCAATCCTTAATTACATCATTAATTACATTAATTATTGATCCCTTAATTACTTCTTAATTAATTATTAATCATTTTTAATAATTAATCTTTAATTAACCTTTATTCATTAATCAACCTTGATTAATCACAATCAGTAATTAATTATCCTTAATTAATTACATCACTTAATTAACCTCAAATAACTTTATTAATCAATTCATAAATTAATCACACTAAGTAATTAATTATAAATTACTTTCACTAAGTAATTATCCTTCTTTATTAATTACACTAAGTAATTAAACCCAAATACTTTCATTCTTTAATTAATTACATCATGTAATTACCCACTAATTACTTCACTAAGTAACTATACTTATTAAATTACACTAAGTAATTATACTCAACCCAATGATTATTTTAAATTAATTAAACAAATTAATTAACTTAAACTAATCACATTAATTTAGCTAATTACACTAAGTAATTAATTTCTCTAGTTACTTCATCAGGTAATTATACTTAAACAATTCCATAAATGATTATCTCTAATTAATTAATCTAATTAATTATTAAAATTAATCACATTAATTAATTATTTAATAATCTCAAGTTAATGATCTTCATTAACTATTTAAAATTCTTCAATTACTTCCTTAAGTAATTATTATTTAATTAATCATTATTAATTACAAATTAATTAATTATTAATTGCAAATTAATTTATCTTTAATTACTTAATTAAAAAAGTGCTTAATTGAAACTTAATTAATCTTTTAATTACTTGATTAATTAATTCCTAAACATTAGTTTATAAACTTAACTTATCTAGTTACTCTTTAACTTAATCAATTTCAAACATTTAAATCTTAATTATCTTTAAGATAAAGTGTTATCCTTATATATGATTTAATTATCATTTACAAAGTCTTTGAAGTCTTACTTTAAATTTACACTTTAAATTTCATTTTAAAGTTTAAGATCTAAAAATAATTAACACACTTAACTTTAACAGAATTTAAATCAATTTACAACCCTTTTTGAACCAAATGTTAAAGAATACTTTTTTTTATATAAGAGATTGATAAATGTTTTTAAACCAAAATTTATTTAAATTTAAAATCTTATTCTTTTGAAAACTTACTTATCAACTCCTTTTTAAATCTTATTAAATTTTTAACCACCTTTAATCTGTATAAAACATTCCTCTTTTTGGAAACAAATTATTTTAATAACTTAATATTTGTTTTAAACACTTTGATAATAAAGTTTATAAAATATTTACCTTGAAAACCTGATTTCATTTTGCTTTAAGCTTGAAACATAATTTTTTTTACAAAGTTTGAAATCTGTTACAAGCCAATAATCAATCCCGAGCCAAAAATAAAAACTCGAGCAAACACACGAGCTCTACATCCCAGCTTTTGAGTAAAGCATGCAAATGAATCGAGTTCGACCCGAGTTCTAACACCCGAATTCACTAGACAACACACGAGTTCCCCCAACCTCAACTGCTTCGAGCATATCACAGAAACACTCGAACTCGACACGAGATAAAGCTTCTTCCCCAAACCCAGTTTCTCGTGTCACCATTGTGCACGTGCATATACGACTGTCGTCGATCCAATCACTTCTGACGATGCCCACTGGTTACTAACGACCCCTACCAACGTTCCGACCATTCAGCACCCATGAACGTGCGCGAAAAAAAAACGAGCAACCCAATACCTACTGGAAAAAACTGGGCCCACTAATTTTCCTCACGCCGCCGATCACGTTTAACGTAGACCTTGCCGCCTCGATCAAAGTTGCGCCACATCATCCGGCTTCTAATCCCACACATGTGATCATCTCCGATGATCTACTGATGCCGCACGAAGCTCAAAAATCAACATGCCCAAAATGAGGCGTCGAACCCTAGATCACCCCACTATGACCATCACGGCCAAAAATAAAATTAAACTTTATTTTTCTTGTGACAACCCAATCACCCTCTACCTCCAGCCATGGTCACGACCGCCCATAATTTCCTTATCACCGTCAATTGACGAATAGTTGAATTCTGATCAATTCGGAATATCCCATCTTCCACACGCTTAAAAATAATAAAACCTAGGTCAAAAATCATCATTTCACTTTAACTAATCTGATTTTGGAATCAAATCACAGAATTAAGAATATTGGTTTTTGATTTGTTTTATTTATTATTCTGTTATTTCACATTCTGGAGTTGACTACTTAATAAAAATGGTTGAAACTATTTTTAGAATTTGTATAACATGGTTATGAACAAATTTCATTTATAAATCATAGCCTAAATTTATTTGTATGGGAAGATAAAAAAAATTTAAAAGAAATCTGGAACCTGTGAAACAACAGAGTCCTATACATGAATATATACACAGACAATCCTTATCATAACACAATATATACCTACATTTATATTCATATCACATATGCAAAATTTATTCATTACTTTTCTGTAAGAATCATTTCATTCAACAGATAGGAAAAAAAACTGCTTTTAAAGAAGAGTTTACTCACCTTAAAAATAATGAACAGAGACTTTGCTTTTGAAACAGTTTTGAAAACTTTTGATTTTGAAAACCTGAGTTGTTGTAAATGTTTGTTACTGGTTTTGTTGAAAATGCTTGAACTTTGCTGAAGAATGCATGCAGGCTCTATAATTCTAGGGTGAAGAAAAATGCAGTCTTGATTTTTATATTGAAAATGTACAGGCTTTTGAATTTTTGATCTTGGGTTTTGATTTTGATAAGTTCTTGGTTTTGATATTGAAAATAAATTATAGGATATTGATTTTGGTTAGAGAGGTGTTTGATTCACTGGTTTGTTGAGGAATTTGTACAGGTTTTAATTTTGTTTCAGGTTTGAGGAATGATGTATTGATTTTTGATTGACTTTGAGAAAATTTGTAGGCTTAAGTTTTTACAGGCTGAAGTTCTTAGCCTTTTGAAATGAAGATGATAGAAAAAGTATAGAAGGAAAGAAGCCTATGTTTATATAAGTATGAAATGTGATTTATTAAAAATAAATAGAAAAATCAAAAATTAAAAGGACACTTGTTTAACATCTTAATACTTGTCATCATACCACTTAATATATTAACGTTTGTCTTATAAGTAATTTTACTTATTTGTTTTAAATGTAAATAAGAGCTTTTATATTAATTTATTAGTTTATAAATACTTATTTATATATGTATATATTTTACCTTAAAGAAAATGTTATAAAACTAATTATATATAATTAAAAGCTTATACCTATATTTTTAAAATCCAAAACATTTTAAATATCTATCTTTTGAATTTTAGAATTAATTCAATTTCAAATTCAAATTAAATTCTAAAATCCAAATTAAAAATCAAGTTATATATGTATATATAACTACATATTTAATTTTGAAAATAACAAAACCTATATTCCTTAAAATCTATTATATTATATATAAAAACAATACATTATACTTATTATTTGAAAATAACATTTATCAATTTTAAATAATTTATAAAAGAGATTATCTTATTATATATATAAATTACTTATCTTTCTAAATGAATTAATATATCATATGTTAATTGTATCTTAAACTTTCATATCTAATTACAAATCATATTTATTAAGCAATATTTAAAAAGAAAAGAAAATAAACCTTTTTGTTAATCTTATTTAAACTTAAGCTAAAAATCTATTTTTTAAACAATTAAACATTTATCTTATGTATTTTAAAACCATCTAGTTATTTACTTAAATAATCTTTGAAAAGTTCTATATTATATTTAAACATAATTTCTAAATTACCAAAATATATAAGAATATAAAAACATGATTTTATTTATTTATTGAATACAACCAAAGCTTTCCTATTTACAATATATACAAATATATATATTACAAATAGAAAATATTTTATTAATTTTTTTAAAAAGATAAAATTTATCAATTAGATATTTATTTGCTTTTGAAAGAATAAATTTGCCAAATTAGATTAAAATTATAAAAGACAATTATCAAATCAATTTAATTTTTAATTCAGATTATTAAATTGATATTGCCTAAAATTCCGGGTCGTCAATTTCAAATTACTCAATTACCCTTAAAAGAATTTCGTCACCGAAATTTAAAGCAAAGGTAATTTAATAATCCATAGGCAATTTTAATTTTAAACCACAAGCATATTTTACCTATCATATGCTAACATCCATAGCAACCAAATTACTCAAATAAACAAATCAAATGATCCTGACACAAACCAGGATAAACTCCTTAACACTATCTCGAGTTTCCCAGGTTTAAACCTTGGAATACTCGCTCTACTAAATCCAAACAATCTATACTACTAAGCTACAGAGCTCCTACTCATCTAGATCTACAATCTGAACATGATATCAGATCAAAGTCAAGTCCTGCTCGACACCAAATCCTCCTGACTGCAGATTCCATAACCAACGATGGATCATACACGTACTCCATTCAAGATACGTGAAACACATCGAATTCCAGTCATCCAAACTGGCAATTCAACCTTGAAAACCAAAGCACTTATCCTTACCAGAACATGGAAAGATCCAATACCTCGGAGCTAGCTTCCTAGTCTGAAAAAACATAAAGCCCCTTGATCGGAGAAAACTTATCCAAAATCAATCTCCCTCTCTCTTTTCCACAAAACTCTCCTGACGATCTTGGGCTGCCTTCATCTTTCTTGATCAGCTCAACCTTCGCCGATGCCTCTAGAAACAAACTAGACCAAAAACAACCCAATAGAATGATCCTCTCAAGATCAATCTAAAATCAGGAACACCAACTCTAATCCGGAAAAGAAAAAATAGATGCACTTCCAAACTGCTTCCGCTGCACAACTCTGATCTGGAGCGGATGAGAATACCGATGATAAACACGAGCACAAACTAGACGCAGCTCCCGGAAGACATGGTTCAACAGATCCATAAAGAGAAATCTCGAAAGTACCACGAAATCCTGAGCTGCCTCTCCAAATCCTCTCTCTAGAAACCATCCTTCAACTAACTGAACCACCGGAATTACTCCTGGAATTCTAGTCGATACAAAAACTCAATCTCCAGATGCTATGGCAAACCTCTGACTTCTGCGAAGACATCCGAAAAAATCTCTAACAACTTCCATATCCTAGAGAACACTCAACTATCGCAAGTCACTTTTGTGATCAACCCAGACTAATTTCCAAAGAAACCGTTCTCTCTTTACCGATCAGAACAGTTTATGCTTATCTAACCAATCCATCGAAGAAATGGATCTACTCTGCTGCTTCAGAAATCCATCTCTAGAAAACTGCTGACAGATGACCTTCCTGCCGGTACACAGAACACCCCTAGCTGTACTGCTGACCCAGATACTAAAGACTTCCTAATCCAAATCTCTTCGATCCACAAAGCCATATGATCCAATCCCACGCAGATCCTAGAGATGGGCAGACATCTCCTCAAGAAACTCGGGCCTCAAAGCCGAGCACAACACCCTGCTGAACCTAGTCTCATCACCGATGTAGACATACTTCCTTAATCTTGCTCGAAAGAAACATCTTCGGAAACATTCATAGTTACTGCGTCTCATCACGCAGTTGCTTCTTCCAGAAGTTGTCAAGGTACCATTACTAGCTTCTGCTCAACCGACAAATCCAAATTCTACTCATCCAAACTTGCACTTCAAAGATGGACTCTGAACCTCAAAAAGACTCCCTTCAGAGATTGGTGAAATCCTTACACCACTGCAAAGCTTACTCGAGATGGTATTGGGTCTACAGTCTCGGCAAATACTTCCAACCTCAATCACTCAGACTCCTACAATTGGTAGTCGTGCTACGCACACCACTACCCTATCTACCTCTAGAACTTATATTGAAAAACCCGAACAGGTAATCCAACAAATCAGGTGTGTGTGTATATATATATATATATATATATACACACATTAAAATTACAAATACGATCTCTCAAGAAAGAAATCACTCCAAAGCCTAGGTATTCACTCAACCTAGTGCTCTGATACCAACTGCCACGACCCATCTTTCTATCCACTGGAAGACGTATCATGAGTAAGAAAGGGATAGAAAAGAGAAACGATAGAGAAGAAAGAAAAAACAACATCGGAATCTCAACAGCGGAACGGATAAATTATATTAATCACATAGATATACATAGTATACAACATCAATCAGAGTTACACAGATAATACATCATATACTAGACGGTTATCGACACCTATCTAGATATTACAACACAAGATACAATTTAAACAAATGACTCAGAGCACAACAGAACCACCTATATATCTATAAACGCTGAAGCCTCCTGCTCCATTGCTCCTCCAGAATTCGTCAAAGCTAACATGAATCCCTTGACTACTCATACATAATATGAGTACCCAAAAGTTTAATAAAACAGAAGATGAACACTTGGGTCAGACATGGGTCTGGTGTGAGTAAACGGGTTAAAGTTGCTTAACTTTGAAAATCTTTGAAAACAAAAGGTATCACGTAAGACTCTCCACACATAAACATGGGCAGGTTTTTACCTTACGCTAACCAAAACATTTGATAGGAAATCTAGTGATATTATAATAGGGTCTAGGGTTTTCAAATAAATAAGAAATAGCTGAAATTGTTACATGATTAAATTCCAGCATACTAGCCACGAAGTGGGTAATACAATCAAAACTGTAAGGGCACGTAGGAAGAACGGGTTTCCATCAATGGTAGGGCTACTGGGGTACTGCTCGTCACAGTATGGGGCCTAGATCACTGTACCGAGGATTACTCCCAATCCCCTGTAACACAAGGCCAGAACCATCCCTTACTGGATAGTCCCGAACAAGACAACCCCGGAAGTTGTCGCGAATCAACTGCCCCACACAGCCGAATAAAAGGGACTTCTAGACAGGGGAAAATCTTGACCTTCTTGAGCGCGACTCACTTAGCCTTGCTGCGCCTCCCCTGTTTTAACCATTCCCGATTGATGAGGCTTGAGGTTAAGATTACCTTTATAGAACACATCTATCATAGAATTCTCATCGTCCACCTGACGATGTTCTGAAAGCATTCAATCCATACAAGTTCGTTCCGGGTTCGAACGAAACCGAAGGAATTATCTCGTTACACTCATTTTGGAATCACCCTTGAGATTTACGACCTATCGTTAATTTGGATCGATGTGGTTTTTTCGGATATCTAAATCTGGAAACCCGATCTCGGTCTCATCGAATCCAAAACCCATCTTTTAGGTCCAAGTTATTTTAAAGTTAAAACAATTCAATTCATTATCCATATACACAAAGATAGATAATTCACATCATCACATAAGTAGATAATTCATATTACCATCACAAATAGATAATTCACATTATCATCACACTTCAACTAAAGCATCCATATCACACAGCATCACTTTCTCATATCGGATATCTCAAACCATTCAAGGCAATCAATATCATCCATCCATACATAAGCAAGGATTAATTAATCACACTATCTCTAATTAATTTAAAATGGATTAAATTAATTACTTGCATCTCTAATTAATTTAAAATGAATTAAATTAATTACTTTTAACACATAAATCTTGCTTACATAACCATTAATTGATTACAAACCAGTTAATTAATCATCCTTTAAGTATTTATCTTAATTAATCGTCCTTGATTAATCATTTTCTAATTACCATAAGTAATTAGCCTTTAATTAATTACACAAATTAATTATCCTTAACCAATAATAGTAATTAAACTTTATTTACTTCATTAATTAATCAATTATAATTAATCAATTATAATTAATTACATTAATCCTTAATTAATTACATTTAATTAATTACTTTATAATCATTTATTATTGATTAATTACCAATTAATTAATCAATCCTTAATTACATCATTAATTACATTAATTAATGATCCCTTAATTACTTCTTAATTAATTAATAATCATATTTAATAATTAATCTTTAATTAACCTTTATTCATTAATCAACCTTGATTAATCACAATCAGTAATTAATTATCCTTAATTAATTACGTCCCTTAATTAACTTCAAATAACTTTATTAATCAATTCATAAATTAATTACACTAAGTAATTAATTATAAATTACTTTCACTAAGTAATTATCCTTCTTTATTAATTAAACTAAGTAATTAAACCCAAATTACTTTCACTCTTTAATTAATTACATCCTGTAATTATCCACTAGTTACTTGACTAGGTAATTATCCTTAATAAATTACACTAAGTAATTATACTTAACCCAATGATTATTTTAAATTAATTAAACTAATTAATTAACTTAAACTAATCACATTAATTTAATTAATTACACTAAGTAATTAATTTCTCTAGTTACTTCATTTAGTAATTATACTTAAACAATTCCATAAATGATTATCTCTAATTAATTAATCTAATTAATTATTAAAATTAATCACATTAATTAATTATTTAATAATCTCAAGTTAATGTTCTTCATTAACTATTTAAAATTCTTTAATTACTTCCTTAAGTAATTATTATTTAATTAATCATTATTAATTACAAATTAATTAATTATTAATCATTAATTAATTTATCTTTAATTTCTTAATTAATGAAGTACTTAACTGAAACTTAATTAATCTTTTAATTACTTGATTAATTAATTCCTAAACATTAATTTATAAACTTAACTTATCTAATTACACTTTAACTTAATCAATTTCAAACATTTAAATCTTAATTATCTTTAAGATAAAGTCTTATCCTTATATATGATTTAATTATCATTTACAAAGTCTTTGAAATCTTACTTTAAATTTACACTTTCATTTTAAAATTTAAGATCTAAAAATAATTAACACACTTAATTTTAACAAAATTTAAATCAATTTAAAACCCTTTTTGAATCAAATGCTAAAGAATACTTTTTTTATATAAAAGAGATTTGTGACGACCCGGAATTTTTGAGCATTCGAAATTGGAATATTTAATTGATTTTAAATATTTAAAAGTTAATTTTTTTAACTTGAATTCAACTATCACTATTTATTTGATAATTAAATTATTGAATTAAATAATTGAAGTTGGGTAAAATGTTGAATCTAGAGTTTTGAGCCTTAAAAGATATATAATTTAAAGATCTGTAAAATTTATATTGATAATACTAAAGATAGTAAAAGTGTTGAAATTGAATTTGGAATGTTATGTTAAGTTTTAATAAAATATCGTTTTAAATTGAATTTAAAAATAGCCTTCTGAGGCACAGTCTCAGATTTTGACGAAACTGCTTCCATTGGATCCGTAATATTGTATTATTATCGGATTTCAAATTTAGTAGTGATCGGAGTTATTGTGTGACCATACGGTAAGTAAACGTCCTGAAATTTATATCGAAATATTTTGGAAATTTTTAATTTAAAATAGGCTAGTCAACTACTTTTCCTTCCTATGCACACCACCTTCCTGTCATTTAATCACATACTTTCCCTATTCAAAGCCGTTCAATTAACAATCAAGATGCTCGAACTAAAAAAAGAAAAAAGAAGAAGCTTCAAGGGGAAGCTTTCAGCCGCGTTTATAAAAAAAACAAAACACAAGAAGGGCCGATCTCCTCTTCCTCGTTTTCAATTTCGACCGAGAGTCGATTCATAAATAAAAAAATCAAAATCAATCAAACGAAAAAAAGAGGGCGAAATGAAATTAAGCTCGCAGGGGAGATCTCGAAATCGAAGCCGAGATTCTATTCATCAAGGCAGATCGAATCGCCATTCACCAATCATCTCGTGATGAGTCGCGAAAGGCACCGTGGAGTCACGATAGCAGGATGGGCCGACAATCGTCCCGTGGAGTCTAAAGGAAGGCGTCGACGTGTGGGCAATCGAGTTTGGGTCGGCATTCGTGGGCGAGACGAGGAATCGAAGTCGACTTCACCGAAGTCATGGAGGATGGTGACAGTGACACGATGGTCTCGAGTTACGGCCGAGGTCGAGGTCGTGATGTGGAGGTCGTCGGCTAGGGTTCGTTCGAATTTGATCAGTGAGGTAATTTCGTTTTACTGATGTTTATATATGTAGATTAGAGAAGAAGAAAAAAACATTATTAGGAATTTACAGGAAAGTTTATGCATGCTTCTACTTACTGCAGAAAAAAATATAATAATAAAATTATTATTTAGGCAAATTAGATTTAAAACAGTTGTTTAATTAAATAGATATGATTTTTGGAAAAGGGGAAAAGAAAATAGGAATTTTGAAATGATTGGAAATTTATATAAAATTAGATTCTTAAAATCTATATAGATTATGTTTATAAGTATACATGAGTTTCAAAATGAAAAAATTAAATAAATAAAATGAATAAAACTTATTTAATTATTTTAGTTGCTAAAAATATTTTATTAAAAAGGGAAATTTTTTAAAATCAAATTATTAGCTTAAAACCCAAATTCTTAGTTAATTAAATTAGTAGATGGAAAATTAATTGTTTCATTAATTCAAATATTAATAAAATCATCTAATATTTGTACAAGGTCTTAAATCCTGATGGAAACAAGCTAGTTTGGATTGGATTGCAAACAAAATTCAAAGGTGAATTGATCTCACTCATCTGGTTATAGTTTAAATTTAAATAGCAAATTTAAAATATTTGGTTGATTGATTAATTTGATTGGATGTGCACTATTATATATAGTAGTATATAATATATCTTGGAATGATTGATTTCCCATATTAAATAGCGGATGATATTATATTTAAATCTCATATACCGCGATATTCCACCTCGAAGTGGAATTGGTATTTATGTTGTGCTAAAGTCTGTGGATGCAGGGAAAACAGGTTGGTGGGATCCAACTAGATCCCTCAACATTTATTATTTAATATTCTTTGTTGTGATTATTTGATATTCTATGATGAATAATATTGGAATATTGAATGCTATGGTTTGAGTGAACATATTTGGTTATAATGAGCCAGCAAAAACATATAAATTGGATTTTGGAAACAAAATAAAGAAGTGAATTTGTAAGCGAAATAATAATAGAAAATTTGAATAAATTAAGAATGAATTGAAAAGAAATGGAATTGATAATAAAATACTAATAAATAACTTCGGGTATGAAAATAAAATGGATTTTGAATAAACAGAAATTAATGAATTTTAAAATTAAGTGATATTATTTTAAAGGAACAAAGAATTATTTTAAAATTTAAAGTTTAAATTTATTTAAAAGGATTAAGAAGTGATTTAAGAAATCTAAAATTGGTATTTTCAGTTAAAAATATTTTAAATCATAATTAATAAAAGGGAGTAAATTGGAACTCAATTTGGAAATTGATTCAAGTGTTTGAAAATTGAAAATTTAAAGAAGAATGTGAAGAGAAGTATATTTCTCTGGATAGCCAAGTACGTTCAAAGTAAATTTTTAAATATAAGATAAAAAGTTTTAATGTTGTTTTAAAAAGCATGTTTTAGGAATGTACTATTTCTAAATATCTAAATTCTAAAGTAAATATTTTTCAAATCTATTATCATAGTAATATTTAAAAGATGACTTAGTATTTTGTTTTAAAAAGTGAAAACCTAGTTTTATATTTTATAAAGTAACCTTATTTTCAAATATTCATATAGTATGTATTTTTAATAAATTTTTGAAGTAGTTTAACTTAAATGTTTTAAAGTATATTTCAAAGTAAAGCGTTATAAATTATTTTAAAAATCTAAAGTTTTGTGCTTGGTGATTTCAGTGGAAATAGAAATATTTGGGAAAATTCATCCTGAGAAAGAAAGATAGATTGAAACTATTTTCAAAAGGGTTTGAAAGTGAAAATATGTCTTGTAAAGATATTTTTGGGATTAATAAATAATTTGAAAATTATTTATTGTTTGATGGTTGTTTGTGAATGTTAATTGATAGTTAAATAACCGACTAACAATATCGGCCAAATGCATTGATCGTTTCAAGAGACCGGAATCGAGATTTATTTGTCGAAAACCACTTCGATCCGATTTGTACATTTTGGTGAAAAAAAGAGTTTGGATTCGAATATGGAGCAGTGAAGTGCAAGGGATAGTCGCTACTAATCCTGAGGATATTTCCAAAATGGATGTAGTAGGAATAGTGCCTTCGGTTCCATTCGAATCCGGGACGGACTTGTATGGATGAATGCTTTCAGAACACCGTCAGATGGACGATGAGCATTCTAAGTGAAACGATCTACAAGGTAATGCTTAGCCTCAAGCCTCATCAACCGGGAATGACTGAAAATCAGGGGTTATGCAGCAAGGCTTGGTGGGCAACACCCATTTCCGGGTAAGGTCATCCCTGTCTAGATGTCCCTTTTTATTTCGGCTTAGTGGTGCGGTTGCTGATCCCAACCACGGGGTGATCTTACTCGGGACTATCCAGTAAGGGGTAGTCCGGGTCTTGTGTTGCAGGGGGTCGGGAGTGATCCTCGGTACTGTGATCTAGGCCACGTACCGTGACAGGTGGTACCCCAGTGCGTAGTCATTAGTTGGAAATCCATTCTCCCTACGCGCCTTTTACGAGTTTTGTTTGTATTACCTACTCTGTGGCTAGTAGCTGGAATTTAATCGATGTAACAATTTCGGCTATTTTAGTAAGTATTTGTATATAGGCCCTATTATAATATCAGAGGATTTAATAAAAAGTGTTTTAGCTATCGTAAGGTAAAAACCCGACATGTTTATTTGTGGCGTGGTCTTACGAGATGCTTTTGTTTTCAAAGGATTTTTGAAACTTTAATAATCAATTTGAGTGTAATTTCTCACGCTGGTATTCCAGATTGACTTGGGTGTTATTTAACTATAATGCTCGGGTCAGACCGAGTATTATAGAATACATGATATGATGCTGTGGAGCTCAGGAGACGAGCTGGATGACGATACGTACTTTCTTACTTGTTTTATATATATTCCGCTGTGTTGATTAGCTGTGTACCCAGTTGTATGTATTGATGTTGAACTGTGATTGAAGTACTCTGATGATGTAATATATAAACAGATATATTTGATTTTGTGTAAAGATCATTTATTATCTATTATTTTTATTCCGCTGCGACGGTTAGATTTTGATGTTGTTTTCTATTTTCTTCTTCTACCTCTTCTTCTTTAACCCTAATGGTTCGTATTTCTGTTCAACTTGAGTTGATTGATGTAGAATGGTGTTGACTCAAGGGGTACGGATTTGCGGGCTGTTATAAGATTGATAAAAATTTTTAAACCAAAATTTATTTAAATTTAAAATCTTATTCTTTTGAAAACTTAGTTATCTACTCCTTTTTAAATCTTATTAAATTTTTAACCACCTTTAATCTTGTATTAAACATTCCTCTTTTTAGAGGCAAATTATTTTAATAACTTAATATTTGTTTTAAACACTTTGATAATAAACTTTATAAAAATTTTATCTTGAAAACATGATTTCATTTTGCTTTAAGCTTGAAGCATATATTTTTTTTTTACAAAGTTTGAAACCTGTTACAAGCCAATAATCAATCCCAAGCCAAAAATAAAAACTCGAGCAAACATACGAGCTCTACATCACCGCTTTCGAGTAAAGCGCGCAAATGAATCGAGTTCGACCCAAGTTCTAACACCAGAATTCACGAGACAACACACGAGTTCCCCCAACCTCAACTGCTTCGAGCATATCACAGAAACACTCGAACTCGACACGAGATAAAGCTTCTTCCCCAAACCCAGTTTCTCGTGTTACCATTGTGCACGTGCACATACGACTGCCGCCGATCTAATCACTACTGACGATGCCCACTGGTCGCTAACGACCCCTACCAACGTTCCGACTCTTCAGCACCCACGAACGTGCACGAAAACAAAAACGAGCAACCCAATACCGACTGGGAAAAAAATCGACCCACTAACTTCCCTCGTGCCACCGATCATGGTCATCAAAGACCTAACCGCCTCGATCATAGTTGCGCCACATCATCTAGCTTCTAATCCCACATATGCGACCATCTTCGATAATCTACTGATGCCGTACAAAGCTTAAAAATCAACATGCCCAAAACGAGATGTCGAACCCTAGATCACCCCACTTCGACCATCACGGCCAAAAATAAAATCAAACTTTATTTTTCTTGTGACCATCCAATCACCCTCTACCCCCAGCTATGGTCACGGCCGCCCATAATTTCCCCATCGCCGTCAATTGACGAATAATTGAATTCTGATCAATTCAAAATATCCCATCTTCCACACGCTTAAAAATTATAAAACCTAGGTCAAAAATCATCATTTCACTTTACTAATCTGATTTTGGAATCAAATCATAGAATTAAGAATATTGGTTTTTGATTTGTTTTATTTATTCTTCTGTTATTTCACATTCTGGAGTTGACTACTTAATAAAAATGGTTGAAACTATTTTTAGAATTTGTATAACATGGTTATGAACAAATTTCATTTATAAATCATAGCCTAAATTTATTTGTATGGGAAGTTAATTTTTTTTAAAAGAAATTTGGAACCTATGAAACAACAGAGTCCTATACATGAATATATACGCAGACAATCCTTATCATAACACAGTATATACATACATTTATATTCATATCACATATGCAAACTTTATTCACTACTTTTCTAAAAGAATAATTTAATTCAATAGATAGAAAAAAAAACTGTTTTTAAAGAAGAGTTTGCTCACCTTAAAAATAATGAATAGAGGCTTTGCTTTTGAAACAGTTTTGAAAATTTTTGATTTTGAAAACCTGAGTTGCTGTAATTGTTTTTATACTGGTTTGTTGAAAATGCTGGAACTTTGCTGAAGATTGCAGGCGGGCTCTATAATTCCAGGGTGAAGAAAAATGCAGTCTTGATTTTTATATCGACAATGTACAGGCTTTTGAATTTTTGATCTCAGGTTTAAATTTTGATAAGTTCTTGGTTTTGATATTGAAAATAAATTACAGGATATTGATTTTCGTTAGAGAGGTGTTTGATTCACTAGTTTGTTGAGGAATGTATACAGGTTTTAATTTTGTTTCAGGTTTGAGGAATGATTTATTGATTTCTGTTTGACTATGAGAAAATTTGCAGGTTTAAGTTTTTACAGGCTGAAGTTCTTAGCCTTTGGAAATGAAAAGGATAGAAAAAGTATAGAAGGAAAGAAGCTTATGTTTATATAAGTATGAAATGTGATTTATTAAAAATAAAGAAAAATAAAAAATCAAAAGGACACTTGTTTAACATCTTAACATTTGTCATCATACCACTTAATATATTAACATTTGTCTTATAAGTAATTTTACTTATTTATTTTAAATGTAAATAAGAGCTTTTATATTTATTTATTAGTTTATAAATACTTATATATATATATTACCTTAAAGAAAATGTTATAAAACTAATTATATATAATTAAAAGATTATACATATATTTTTAAAATCCAAAACATTTTAAATATCTATCATTTGAATTTAAAATTAATTCAAATTCAAATTCAAATTAAATTCTAAAATCCAAATTAAAAATCAAGTTATATATATAACTACATATTTAATTCTGAAAATAGCAAATCCTATATTCCTTAAAATCTATTATATTTATATATAAAAACAATACATTATACTTATTATTTGAAAATAACACATTTATCAATTTTAAATAATTTATAAAAGAGATTATCTTATTACATATATAAATTACTTATCTTTATAAATGAATTAATATATCATAAGTTAATTGTATCTTAAACTTTCATATCTAATTACAAATCATATTTATTAAGAAATATTTAAAAAGAAAAGAAAATAAACCTTTTTGTTAATCTTATTTAAATTTAAACTTAAGCTAAAAAAAAATTTTTTAAGCAATTAAACATTTATCTTATGTATTTTAAAACCATCTAGTTATTTACTTAAATAATCTTTGAAAAGTTCTATATTATATTTAAACATAATTTCCAAATTACCAAAATATATAAGAATATAAAAACATGATTTTATTTATTTATTAAATACAACCAAAGCTTTCCTATTTACAATATATACAAATATATATATATATATATATATATATATATTATAAATAGAAAATATTTTATTAATTTTTTTAAAAAGATAAAATTTATCAATTAGAAGCTTTTAAAAGAATAAATTTGCCAAATTAAATTAAAATTATAAAGAAAATTATCAAATCAATTTAATTTTTAATTCAGATTATTAAATTGATATTGCTTAAAATTACGGGTCGTCACAATACCTCCATCACGGCCAGCAAACTACATCTTGAATCCTCCAAATTGCCTCATCGCCATGCTGAAGTTAATTTGGGGTGAAACCAAAGAGAAGCAATTTTAAAAGATGAAGATGAGGGATTTGATTGATGGTTGATAAACGATGAGGAGAAAGAAAGGCATTAAGTCAGATCGAAGAGTTCTTTAATTGGGGGTTTTCATTGATCTTCCGAGAGGAGGAAAAAATGACAAGTGGTAAAAGAAAATGAGCGACATGTAAAATTTAAGCAAAAAAATTTAGTGAGTTATCGGTGGGAAACATTTGGCCATGTTTATTTCTTAATTTTCATATTGTAAAATGGTTAATAGTTGCATATAGCAACAAATGCTACCAACAAATGAAATTGATAGCAATTTTTTTCATAGTAACCCTTTTTATACATAATTCCTTCTTGCATAATATACAGTGATGCTTTACGAAGCACTTGCCGCTTTTCGTTTCTTCTCTCAAGTAAGATTCCACGCAACATGTAGCCTTCAAATGGAGTCACCCACGACTCCCTTCGGGCTCTACTTCTAGTACTCGATCAACTTCTATTGTATTTATGCTTGGGGTATGCAATGTCTCGACCGTGACCAATCCCATCTTTTCGGCGTTGCCAGTACTCCAATGAATCGACTTCTCCGTTTTGCTCACGTGAGATATGCGAAATGTCATAGTATTCAATGTCCGCCAATAGCTCCTGAACTCGGGTAAGATACGGGGAAAGTCGTTGTCCTTTAGCCTAGTAATCTCCTCTAACTTGATACACCACCAGTTGTGAGTCGCAAAAGATTTCAAGAGACTTTACTACGAGCTCTCTAGCGAGTTTAAGCCTAGCAATCAATGCTTCATACTCGGCTTTGTTGTTTGTAGCAGGAAAATCAAGCTTCAAAGCGCAGCAAATTAATTGGTTTTCAGGGGTTACAGGAACAATCCCATCCCCGGAATGATGATCATTAGATACCCCATCGGTGTACAATTTTCATCGCATAGTAAGTATTGCACCACTCTCAAGAGGCTCGTCCTGCACGGTAAACTCTGCTATGAAGTCTGCCAATATTTGCCCTTGGATTTCTCTTCGCGGTAGATATGTAAAGTCATACTAGCTAAGTTCGATGTTTCATATTTAAGCAACCTTCCAGACGTCTCAGGTCACTGTGGGACCTGCTGTACGGCTGGTCGGTGTAAATGTTAATCGGATGTGCCTAAAAGTATGGGCGAAGTTTGCATGACGCGATTAGCAAGTAGTACGTTAATTTTTCTATCTTCGGATCGTTTTTTCTGTACCGTTAATCCTTTACTGACGTAACACACTGGCCTCTAAATTTGCTTTTCCTCATGAATCAAGGCGACACTTATAGCATGCGATGATACAGTCAAGTAAGTATACAACTCCTCATGATTGACCTGCTTCGACAAGACAAGGGTTCTCTCCAAATGATCCACCAGAGCTCGAAATGCGTCTTCACAATCTTACGTCCACTCAAAATTCCTCTTTCCTTCCTTATCAGGTCAAAAAAGGAATGCATTTATCAGTTGCCCTAGAGATGAATCGACTCAAAGCAGCAACCTTCTCGTTCAAACTCTATACTTGTTTAATGGTTCTAGGCGCTTGTATATCCAGAATGGATTGAATCTTCTCTAGATTAACTTCAATTCCTCGAGCATTGACAATAAAATCAAAGAAATTCCCCGACGCAACACCGAATGAGCACTTTAGAGGGTTGTTCTTCATGTTATAGAATCAAAGGATATCAAACATCTCCACAAGACCCAAATGTGGTCATTTGATCATCGTGACTTCACGAGCATATCATCACATAGACTTCCATCGTCCTCCCAACCGGATCCTTAAACATTTGATTGACCAGATGTTGATAGGTTGCTCTAGCATTCTTTAATCCGAATGGAATCACTAAATAACAGTATAACCCAACATCTGTCACAAAATCGGTATGATCCTAATCTGGGACATGCATGGGATTTAGTTATACACCGAGTACGCATCCATGATTCATGCCCTGCAATTGAGTCGACTAGTTGATTAATTCTAGGAAGGGGAAAAGTATCTTAGGGCACGCTTCATTTAAGTCAAAACATCAATGCATGTTCTTCACTTCCCATTTGCCTTCTTCACCAACATGGAACTAGATATCCATTCAGGATAGAGGGCATCATGAATAAACCCATTGACTTTAAGTTTATCCACCTCCTCTTTAAGAGCAACAGACCTCTCTGGATCCATGCCACGCCTCTTCTGTTTCACCGGCACATACTTCGGGGTAATGTTCAATGCATGGCTCGCAATGGAAGGCGAGATCCCACACATGTCAAAATTAGTCCAAGCGAATATATCCAGATTCACTTGAAGAAAATCAATAAGTTCTCTCATGATCGAAAGGCTGAGTTGTGATCCAATCTTCAACAACCACGATGGGTCCTCGTGGCTGACTATTATATCAATCGTCAATTCAACCAACGTTGCCTTGTCTCCTTGGGTTCTTCCTCGTCGTCCCTCAGATTTATATCTCTACAGAACCGACTATGGCGCCCAAGCCAAGGCTTAGGCGCCATTTATCAATCTTCAGTAACTTGGATGTGGACAGACTTTTCCACACCTATAAAGTCCCGTCTTTTGTAAGCTTTAAATCGACGATAAACCACACATGTCAGACTTAAACCATACAGAAGGGTGGATTTTTATGGGGTAAATAAGAAAAAGCAAGGAAAAAACGAAATAGAATCTTGCACCAGAACAATAAAATATAATAATCAAATAAACAGTTCATGAAGCTATTTTACAAAACATTTGATTATATTTATACAATACATATTAGAGTACACATACCATAGAATAATAATTAATGCAATGGAATAGTGTGATGCAGTGGAATAATAATAAATAAATAATAGTAATAAAATCTTCGTCTTCGTCCTCCAGAAATAAAGTCTTCAAATCCTGAAATGCTCAGGCTGACCCGAGCGAATTGAAAAGACAAAACACTCGAGTCAGAACTAAAACATCTTATGTAAGTTAAATCAACAGGAATAAACATGAGTGGAACGACGTCAAAGATGTTTAGGGATTTGACATCTCCTATCCAGTGTCTAACGTGAGTGTAGTAACTTAAGAGATGCTCAGGATTCACATCTCCTAAGGATCCGTTAAACTACTTACTATGCAGTAATATTTCACTATTATAATAATGTCTAATAGTAAAATAAACTTACTTTTAAATAGCGTTAAGGGGTTACCCATATAGCCCTTACCACGTAATAGTTCCAATAGTCCATCTAATATCATGGTCCCTCCTGATCGAGAAGCCACCAGAGGATACCACACGGGCTAGGGAGAAAACCAAACTCGTACAAGGCGCGTTAGAGTAGGTAACATGGCACAACAAGGCAATGCCAGGGTAGATATATCAATTATTATCCGGGCTGGTGGTAACGCGTAGCAGCTACTACCGCCCACCTCGATCCACACCCTCAAAATCAAAAAAATCAAAAGTGGCCACCAAATAAATCTCAAAGTCAGAATATAATATCGAAGGAGTGTGTCCGATCAGAGGAATGACCTCATTGGCCCGAGAATCGCTCCTGTTTTAGCCACCTTATGCCAACTCACGGGAGTCGGGTCCACGTATTTACCTCAAAGGAAACGCCGCCGCCATCCTACTTCATTCTGAAATCTCCACCGCGTACACGGTTGTTAAAGTGGTTTTCGGAGTTGGCAGAGAGTACGACAACTTCCGATCCCGGTCTCTTTAACAACCAAACGTTATTATAACACCACGGTCTTTTCAAAATAGTTTATACTTCAAAATTAGAATATAATATCCATTTCAAAACCATATAAATACGATATCATTTTCGTTTTAAAACCCAAATCAATATGATATCATTTTTTATATTTCAAATATATCCTTTTTCCAAAATCATAGCACTTTCAAATCATAATCCCTTGAAACCCATAGCTTTGAAACATAACTTCTAATACTTAAATGGTTTAAATATTAAATTACTTTATATAATAAAATAGCTTCTTTAATTTCACAAATAAATTCCAAATACCGATTTGAACCTCCATATAAACCATTTCAATTTTCATATGTTTCAAAGTTTGAGTATTAAACAATTTCAAAACTAAGGTGGAAATTACTATTCAACAATTCAATGTCCTATAATTTAGTTTTTAAATATTTGCATAATAAATCCATAATCATTTGAATAAAACTCAAATTACCAATAACTAAATATTTCCTTCAATTTATTTATACTAGAAATATTCATTTAATTCATCTTGAATAAAAATCCAGTTATAAATATCATACATTTTAAAATTTCAAGTTTAATAAATTTTACATCAACTTATGGAGTTTAGTCCTTAAATAAGCTCAATTTCAAATAAATTTCCAATTTACCTTCCAATCTTAATTTATTTAAATCATTATAACCTCATATTTTATTTTAATAAAATTAAACTCCATTATTAAACTTATTATTAATAAACAAATTTATACATAGCTTAAATACATGAATTTAACTATATATATATATTTATAATATCAAAAAAATCAATATTTATTAAACTGTATAATTCTATCCAAAAACATAGAAATCATTTTCAAATATTTATATATAGACCAACGATGTCTGTATATAATTTTCTATCCTATGGTCAAGTGATACGGATATTTATCATTTCAATCCGTAATTTAAAATAAAAATACTATTATATATCATTTCAAACCGCAATCCTGAATGAAATAAGGTGCATAACAATTTGTAGTTTATAACAATATAAAATACAACATCCATTCATCCAATATCAACCATCAACCATTTATCACAATCATCATCCAATTCAAACAATAACATCAATATATAACAGATAATAAATAACAGGTATACTGGCAGTTTATATTCAATAAACAATTAGATAACAATTTAATTAAACAAATTCAATTTAACTGGAATGATGAAAAGTATACCAAACAGCTATAAATAAATTTTTAATCACATCATAAATTAATTTAACAAATGTAAGAAATTTTAGAAGTTGTGAGTGGGTTAAAACACTCACCTTTATACGAATCTGAAAATAATAGACTTCTAATCAATAGCTTCGCTCTATATTTCCTTAGTCTCCTTCCTGATTGCTAGCTTTGTTCCGTAATTTTTATTTTATTTTGATTTACTTTCATTTCCCTCCTTATTATATTAATATATATATATATATGTATGTATATGTATTTATGTATGTATTTTTAAAATGTTTGGAAAAGATTTGAAAAAGAAGAATTAAAAAAGAAAAGGACTAAAATAAGAAGAACTGAAAATGGAAGAGAAGATCAAGATTTGAAAAGAAAGAAGAAAGTTTGAAATAGAATAAAATTTAAAGAAGAAGAATATTTGAAGAGGAAGGAAAAATTAAAATTAGAGATAATAAGGAGATTTGAAGAAAAGAAAAAAAAAAGAAAAAGAAGATTAGAATGGTGGATGGGGTTTCATTTGCATCATATCTTATTTTTAAGGTTAGAGTTAGGTTTAGGGCCAAAGAGATTTGAAAAGAATGGCCGCTATCAATTAGAAATAAATGAAATGACGTTTCAGTAAAATGAAGTTGGAAAATGAACGAAAAAAGAAAGTAAATATGAACAAACTTGGTATTGAAATATAGTAAACATGAACAGCCTTTTTAAAAGTAGCAGGTATTAAAAAGAGGTAATTATTAATTAGAAAGGGAATGAATGGACCAACTCTATACTGTAAACAAATTTTTAGAATTCAAAATTAAAAAAAAATCATTCACTTGATTAATTTTGTTAACCCTAAACGTACCAAAATTAACATCCTTTAAAGATTTAACTAACACACAATATAGGAAAACAAATTCTCTACACAAATTTGTGTCATAAATTAACATTGGTTTGTATTTGTCGCATTCACACCTTTAGTTATTGCATAAATTCTCATTAATATACATTAAAGTTCATTTAATTCTAATTGATACCCATTTTAATTATTAAACCAAATAAACGGGTAACTTATAACAAGTGTTACCATGACTTTAATTACACTTATGAATTCCCTATTATCAAGCAAATGTTACAATTCTTAAATACTTCTGCTTTTATTTAATTACCATTAACTATATTATTATTATTCCATTAGCTAATTAAGTATTTACATTCGTTTATTACATTTCAATCTCATAACCAATTATAACAATTTTCAATATTTCACCTGACCTTTCATTTCAATTTATCCATTTATTAAGTTTTACATTCATTACATTAGTGCTCCTATTTCATCCTTTATTTATTGACTATCATATTTCCATTTACTATATTTTGGTAAATTTCACACATTATTTGTAATTAATGTCTCAATTAATTTACTTATCTTGATTTCATTCCTTTATTACACCACTTATTTCTTTACAAATAAACTTACATTTCAATTCATGCTATTATCCTCATATCTTGTAATTATTATCTTAAACTCATAAATGTGATACTAAGTTTCATTTTAATTTCAATTAACGTAATAATTAAATATTAAATTTCATTTAATTACAATTAATCCAATTATTATCATCTTAGGTACCATTTACTTTGGTATACATCCTAATACATTAACAAAACGTTAAATTAGGATTTATTGTAATTGATTACCAAAATTAATTTAACACATTAAATAAATAAACAATCTATATTAATTGTCACCTATTTGCTTTTAATTGCATTTAAAAGTTTGTTACCTTTCAACCCAGGTTATTATTCCATATATGACACTAATTTTATTCCATTACTATTTATGACACCTTTGCATTGCATACTTCAATATTACCATTTTCATCTTTATTTCAATTTCATAATATTTAATTTCAATTGCATAATATTTAATTCCAATTGCTATAATAATTACACTTATTATAAATTAGATTTCAATGGAATGATTAGCTTGTCTTTCATTACATTACTATATTCAAATATTCATCTTTCCTTTGTATTAACTACTATTTCCATTTTATTATATTTGCCAAATATGTACATTAACTACGATTTATATTCCAATTAATTAATTTACTTGGTTACATATTTTTATTACATCAATTACTACCTTATAAATAAATTTACGTTTCTATTAAATTTACATTCACACTTTCCACTATTATATCAATTATCATTAAAGTAACATTTAATTACCCTTATTTGTAATTGGTAAATTAACCGGTACACAACTACCATTTATCACCATTATCCCTTTATAATACTTGTATGTTTATTCTTCACAAATAATTTCCATCTATCATATTATTTCACACATTAGTACAATAATTACATTTGTTTTTATTATATTCCATTTATAAAAGTCATAACATTTAAATTATTTTATTTGATTGGCATGTTCATTCAAGTTCATTAATTATTAACTTGCATTAACATATTTCCTTAATTTATATTCATTTACTGTTAACAATGTGTTATTCATTAATTAATTCAATACTTACCTTTATTTTCTCATATTCAATTTATATCCAGGTATAACACTTTCACTACTACATTTATTAAAATTTTATTCAAATTACAAATAATTAGTTTTAATTACCATTGTTATATTTCATTCTTAATATTTACTTCAACATAAATCATAAATTTTTATTTCTTTCTAAATTTAATTATGAAAATCTTATTGATTTAACCAATTTAATTATTGAATTTTACGGGTCGTTACAACACCCTTTCCCTTCTCTTTACGTAGAGCCTCTTTAAACTCAGCCATACAACATACACATCCATTCGCTTGATCACCATGCACAACACCTACCCTGTTATCGGTCGAGAATTTCAACATCAAACACTATAGGTAAGGGCTGCTCGAAATTCAGCTAGGGTCGGATGGCCCAAAAAAACATTGTATGGTTATTTAACATCCAAAACAATGAATGGTAGAATTCACACCCTCCGACGTTCACCTTCCCCTAACACAACCGGCAATTCGACATAACCAATTGCCTCAGTCGCCACACCGTTAAAACTATGCATTCGAGCTTTAGATGGTTTCAAATCCATGGCCTCCATTCTCATTTGATCATAAGCTTTCTTAAAGATAATGTTTACAGAACTTCCACAATCGATCAAAATTCTTCTCACCTAAGCAGGACCAATCATGGTTGAAATGATCATCAAATCAATAGTAGGAGCCTCTACTCTATTGGCATCCCTGCTTCTGAACACTATATCGTCAGTCATCATCCACTGTCTCATTGCACTGGCATAGCGCTCCATTTCCTGCCAACTTCTATCCATGGGGTGCGGTCCACTAACTATCGTGTTTATTACCAATCTTCCTCCGGTCCGTGTAGGCTCCTCAGCCCTACACAGAGCTTGCCCTCAATTGGGGTCAGATGTCCCATGTCCACCGTCCTACGGATTTTTCACAAACTGTTGTAACTTCTTTTCTTGAATCAATTTCTCGATAGCATCCTGGAGATTCCTGCACTCATTTGTGTTGTTCCCGTAACATTCATGGAACCGACAATACTTTCCAATTTTCTTTTGTGCCTCTGTTGACTCTTTCGGACGTAGCTTCTTATATTGAAAAGTATTACATGTGGACAGGTAAATATTCTCTAAAGATGCATTAAGAGGTGTGTAGATGTCATACATAGTAAACCTAGGCTTCGGCCTTCCGGGCTCCCTCTTTCGATTTGGATTCCCTTCCCTATTCTTTTCTGTTGATTCAGCTTGTTTTGAACATTAACTTGAACCATCCCAAAATTCTTATCAGACTGCTTTATCGCGATGTTGCTTTGCACCGCTTCCCTACTAGATCCCACAACATTTCTCTTTCTAGATAGTCTAGCATCCTCCTTCCTCATAAACTGGGCCGCCTTTGAGGAAAAACATTCTAACATGGCAGGTGGTTTTCTAGCTAACCAGTCGCCGAATACGGATTTTGGGTCAACCCCTCTTGTCACAGCCATAAATATCGCATGGTCATTTGGATTACCGACTTTAGTGGCAACAACATGAAATCTCTGCAAGTAGTACTTCAGTGATTACCTCGGAGCCTGGATTACACTGGATAATGACATCACATCTTTAGGGCGAGTAGTGTGGATCCATAATTGTTCCACAAACCTTGTTGCCAGTTCACCAAATCTTGAGATTGATTGACGATCCCAAAGAGAGTTATATAGGGAAGCATCTACATTTGGTAGCATCATTTGCTCTTGCTGAGTCCATCAACCATTCATACCTCATGATGTGCTGCTTGGGGTCGGGTTTCCCCTCATAGGCAGACATCGTAGGCATGTTAAACCTTCTAGGATACTCTGCATGTAAAACACTATCAGTAAATGGGGTGTGGCTTCTCGAGATTCCCCAGTCATCATTCATCAAACCTTGGTTCTCCCTTACCAGCTATTTGACCATCGTCGATAAGTCCGATGTCTAGATAGGTGATGCCAAGTGGTGGTCGCGCTCCAGTATGAATGTTCCAGTCAATGTCTATAGGCCATCCTACCCCTCCTTGGCCTATCATCCTCCCAATGTGCACTAAGAGTATTCATCTCGTCATCATTCCAGAGAGGCATTTGGTCAGCATCCAAACGTACTCCTGCATCCAAGTTTCAAAACCCCGCTCCGGCACAGCTTCCCAATTGCGCTTGAGGGACAACCCCTCTATTAAGGGATCGGCATCGATCCGTCTTGGTTAGACCATGTTGGTCTTCCAAGCATTGCTCTAATGTCCCTGTTCATGCCGCTTTAGCACTACGGCGCCTATGCCAGTGTTGTTCGTCTAATGAGGCTGAACTATCCGATGCTGAGTAAGAAGCAAGATCTCTTCTGGCGCTTTGACGCTGCTGTTGAGCAATTTGGTTCATCAAGTTGGCATTCGTCTGGATTTGCTCGTTCAGTTGCCTACGGCTCTCCATCAGCTCCCTCATTAGGTTGTTGAATTCAACTCTAGTGATGAATCAGCGGGATTCTGGACTTCAGCAGGATCCACATTCACATTAGCAGGCTGGTTACTCGGAGCTCCTTGTTAGGTGCTCGAAGTTTCGTTTGCATCAACGTTCTGGAAAGTCGGTCTGGTATGCCTCACCATTCTAGATTTCTTCATCTAGATTCTGGTAAATCTGAATGGTATCTGCAAGCTTTTGGGGATGAATCTAGATCTCCTTCGAGGGAATTTCTCAATTCAATAGCAACAAATGTGATCCTAACAGACTAAGAATCATGTTCTCAGTGAAAGCACCAAAATATTTGCAACCAAATTGGCCACAAATACCTAAGAATAGGTTTAAGTAATGAAATAAGTGAATAAATTAAATGAAAGCAGAGGAAAATCAAAAAATAACAAGATAAACACGGTAGAAGCAGAAACAACAAATTTATAGTGGTTCGGCGTTGATTGCTTACGTCCACTTTGTATATTCTCTTTATTGCTTTTCAATTAACTTGAGTGCAATCACAAACAGCAAGAAACAATAAGAGATAAGAAAGGAATGGAGAAAGTTGATTACAATAGTGGTAGAATCTAACCAACAACATAAGAGTCTCTAGAATGGCCCTATATACCCGTATTTATAGATGAAGGCGACCTCCAATCTGATTGAAACTTTGGCAACAGGACCTTCTCGACTATATGGGCCCACTATAGGAAGGCTACGCCAAACTCTCAATGGATAGGGATTGGTATCGATCCCTTTATATGTCGAGTTTGGGCTAGCAATCGCTATGGTAGCTGCCTTATGCTCTAACATGATGGTGCTTCAAATATCAGAGCGTTTGGATATGTGGAGCCCTAGTTCTTGTTGAATTTTGGTTCGAATCTTAATCCGGTCAAGGGAGTGCCGATCCCTCCAAGTGATAGCGCCGACTCTCTTGGTTCCTCAATGTATACCGATCCATGTTTCTTGAGAGATGTATGCCAATCCATCCCTCACGAGCGAGCCATGTCGATCCCTCTCTTACAAGCCATACCATGCCGATCCATCACTTACGAACACACCATGTTGATCCATCCCTTACGAATACACCATGCCGATCCCTACTTGTCCATCATATTATACCAATACATCTAGTGTTGCTGAGCCATGTTGAATTAGACACCACGTCTTATGTCGATTCCTCTATATCCCTACCTAAGTTGACTACTTAACCGAGTATCCATACCAATCCCCATGACCTCTTCATGTTATATTGAACCCTATATCACCTCGTTCATGTCTACCAACCACGATGCCGACCCCTCTTTTACCTAAGCCAAATCCCATCTTTCTGACATCTTGCGTTGTCCATCCATCAACTCTGTCCACTACAGGCTTCCTATAACTATCTGGACTTTATATCTTGGTCATGCTGTCGTTGCCTTATGATCATCCTTCTCATCAACGGTCAAGTCTGGCCTTTGCGATCAGCCCAATATAGCCGGGTCAGGGCATTGGGTAACACATACATCGTCATTTGCATCGCCCCACATGCACCATTATCACTCCTTCCCCTCTTAAGCATGGCTACAACCTCCTCTCCCATGTGCCCATCACTTCCATCATTTCGAGTAACGCATACGTTGACTTTGGTATACTTAAGAAGTAAGTAAACAAAAAATATCTTATATATTTCATATAATATTTATATACTTAAATATATGTGTATATGTATGTTGATGTGCATGTTCTCATGTATGCACATGCACATGTGTATGTATATGTTCTATATCTCCACAACGCTATACAACTTCTACACATTGTATCGTTACGAATTCTGATTTCGACTTGTGGTCATATTTTCACTTTTTAGTTCGTATACTTATATTTGTAAACAACATTTGAAAATAAATTTCTTATCATTTTTAACAAATTAAAGTGATCATATTTCATTTATAAAACCATATAAATTAATATTAATAATTATTTAAAAATTGTTGTTATATCGATAAAACGAAACGAACATTTATTAAAGTGATATACTTGCGAGTCGTTACAGACTTCCCCCATTAAAAGAATTTCATCCTTTAAATTTAGATAGGAAGAAAATAGATCAAAAGGAAATATACTCAATAAGATGGAATTCATACAAAAGTATAGATAAGTGACTACACCACATGCAGTGAGTACACTATAACGATATGATTTATACAGTTTATACATCCATCGTAAACTCAGGATATGCCTTTCTTATTTTATCCTCCGTTCCCCAAGTGTAATCCTCAGCATCTCCACTCCATTGAACTTTGACTAACTTTGCCATCTTCCTCCTTAATCGTTTCTCATCATGATCAATGATTCGAAAAGGTCATCTAATAACTGCCAAATTCGATTCTACCTCCAAGTCTTCTTGGGCAGCTGTATCCATGATTTGTTCTGGATCATGCACATGTTTTCGTAAATGAGATACATGAAAGATATTGTGCACTACCGCCAATCTTTTGGGCAATTGCACTCAATAAGCTAGTGGATCGATTCGTTTAAGAATGGGAAAAGGTCTAGTATATCGAGGTGCTAACTTCCTAGCCCTATCAAACTTCACCACTCTTCTCATCGGAGAGACTTTCAAAAAGACTGAATCTATAACTGAGAATTCCAAATTTCTAAACATTTGGTCTGCATAACTTTTCTGTTTTCTCTGGGCTTCCTTTAGCTTCTTTCCAATTATATCATCCTTTTCTGAAGCTTCTCGTATCATATTAGGACCAAGTATTAACCGATCTCCGGTCTCGATCCAACATGCTGGTGATTTACATGGGCAACCATATCGAGCTTCATACGGTGCCATGTCGATACTAGCTTGATAACTGTTGTTATAGGAGAACTCTACTAAATGAAAATGATTTTCCCATGAGCCTCCAAAGTTTAGAATACATGCTCTTAGAAGATCTTCCAAAGCGCAGTTGACTCTTTCCGTCTGTCCATCAGTTTGGGGGTGATAGGTAGTGCTTATATTTAGCCTTGTTCACAAAGCTGTCTGTAGTGCTTCCCAAAACTAACTAGTAAGGATTGGATCACGATCTCTTACTATACTGTTTGGAACTCCATGCAATAAGACAATCTCTTTTATATATATATCTCTACAAGGCTTGCAGCGATCCTTGTTGGCTTTACTGGAATAAAGGGTGCACTTTTAGTTAAGCGGTCTATGATAACCCATTCCTTATTCGAGGTAAGCCATCAATGAAATCCATTAATATTTGATCCTACTTTCAAGCTAGAATCTCCAAGGGTTGACAATTTATGCATCGGTTAACATAAATGGATATGTCCCTTCTCATACTTCTCCACCAAAATATGTGCTTCATATCTTTATACATTTTGTTAACTCTCGGGTGAATGTTAAGTTTGGATTTGTGGCATTCAGCTAACACCTCCTGCCTAAGATTTTCCACATTCAGAACATAAATTCGCCCATTCAATCGTAATACTCCACGACTATCTACTTCAAAGCTTGAATTCTAACCTATGTATTTATCTTTAATAATCTTCTTTAGGAATTGATCTTCTTTATGCTTACTGGTAATTCTTTCCAGAAGAGTTGGAGTTACTACCAAACAAGAAATAACAGCATTCTTCGTGCTCAATGCATCTGCTGCTACCTTGGATTTTTCGAGTGTATATAGAATATCTTGATCATACGATGCGAAAAATTCTAGCCAACGTTGCTGCCTTATAAAGGTATTTTAAATATTTATGATAGTTGAAGAGCTCAAATTTTTGACCTATTTAAAGAGGGAATTTTATTTACTAAGGTCAATTTAAAGTTTCATTGTTAAACTATGAAAAATTCTTACCCAACAAAAAATGCCTCCATGTTTTCAATGTGAACACCACGGCTAATAATTCTAAGTCGTGTGTTGCATAATTTTTCTTATGAATCTTTAGCTATCTACTTGCATAAGCAATCACCTTTCCATCCTGCATCAGAACTGCACCAACTTCTTCTCCACAAGCATCTGTATAAATAGTTAATCTACTATTTCCATTTATAATTGATAGAACTGGAGCAGTTGTTAACCTCTTTTCAAGTTCTTGGAATGCTTCTTCACATTTAAGGGTCTAGATAAATTTAGCATCCTTCATAGTTAACTTCGTTAGGTGATATGAAATCTTTGAAAAGTCTTAAACGAATCTTCTACAATACCCTACCAAATCTAAGAAGCTATGAATTTCTTTAGGGGTTTGTGGCTGCTTCCAATTTAGAACGGCTGCAACCTTACATGATCTACTAAAATCCCGTCACTTGACACTATATGTCCGAGGAATCTTACCTCCTTCCCTCAAAAATGGCAATTTGAGAATTTGGCTTTAAGCACATTATTTCTCAATGTCTCCAACTGCATTTCTAGAAGTCTTTCGTGTTCTTCTTCTATCGTAGAATAGATAAGGATATCATCGATAAAGACTAACATGAATTTATTGAGTACATCTCCAAATACTCTATTCGTAAGGTCTACAAAATAAGCGGGTGCATTGGTCAGCCCAAAAGGCATAACCAATCATTCGAAAAAGTATTCGGAGCTTTAAATGTAGTTAGATGGATGCATTCTTCTGTGATTCTTAGTTGATGGAATCCTATAGCTAGGTCCATTTTCGAGAATATCCGAACACCATGTAACTAATAAAAAGGTCATCTATTTCGAGTAGAGGGTACTTGTTCTTAATTGTTTTTTATTCAGATCTTGGTAATCTACACACAGCCTTAAATATCCATCTGACTTGGCAACAAAAATCACTATCGATCCCCAACTTGATCGACTAGGGCTTGTCAACCCTTTCTTTAATAGTTCCTGGGTTTGGTTATTTAACTCCTCCCTCTCCTTTGGAGCCATCCTTCGATCTGATTGTTTAATTTGCCTTGCACTAGAAATCAAGTCAATACGAAACTCGATTTTTCAATGTGGTGGTAAACTTTTACTTCTTCAAAAACGTCTAGGAATTCTTTAACAATGGGTATTATTTCTAATCCTTTCTAGGATGAATCTAATGCATAGAGAAAACTATCCCTCTTATACTAGGATCTTCACAAGCTATTTCTATAAACTTCCCAAACTTTGTTTTTACTAAAACTGTCCTTTTTACACAATCTCGAATAGCTTCGTGCTTAGTCAGCCAATCCATACCGAGCAAAATTTCAAATCCAATCAAATCTAGGACAAACAGGTCAAAATGAAATTTATGGAAAGAGTGGGAAATTTGGACTTTCTCACAATTCATACATAGGTTAATAGCACTACCTACAGTGTTTGTCACACAGATAAGGGTATCAACTAATTTTGGGTCAAGTTTTAATTCTTCAACGGTTTCTTTAGCAATAAAACTATGAGAAGTCCTGCATCATATAATACTTTAACTAAAACATCTTTGATAGAAATATTACCTTCCAACACTCATTTGCCATTCACATCCTGAGAGCTTGAAGGTTCATCCTTTATAGCGTAAACTTTGGCTTGCTCTCCCTTCCTCGAAATTGGACAATTCTTTATCATATGACACGATTGATGGTAATTATAGAAGAGGCTATTCTGAACCATAGTAGAGACAGAATCCTAGACTTTTGAACTCTTACGATCCTTTTCAATATTGCCTTTCATCTTACCATTGTTACAAGTGTAATCCTTAAAGAGGTTTCCTTGAGATCCTTCCCCGGGTTTTCCTTGCTATGACTTTTCCCCACTGTGATTGAACTTCCTCCGTTTCCAATTGTTAGTTTTGTGGTTATTGTTGGCCTGAGCTATCAACGGATTCTTCTTCTCCAATATTTCGTAATGGAATCCCATATCCACCAAGTCTACAAATGATCCTTTTACATGAGCAGTCATCTTACTCTAAAACTTACCGTTCATTCCGGAAATAAACTTCTCGTTTTTCTTTAAAGATGTGTCAATTTGACCTGGCCCAAAACAAGATAATTCATTGAATTTATTCGTATACTCCTCAACAGTCATTTCATCCTACTTCAAATCCATAACGCTTTTATAAAGACGAGATTTCCCAAATGCTGGCATGTACCTCTCCTCCAAGACTTCCTTAAACCTTTCCCAAGAAAAATTGTCTTCCGATCCATTTAGGGGAATGGACTCCCACCAAGCCATAGCCCTTTCTACAGTTGCCATGAGGCCAAAAACCACTTTTTCTCATTACTAATATCCAATGCCTTAAAGATTCTTTCGCATGATTTGATCCAAGCCTGTACTTTAATGATAGCTTTTATGCCTTTGAATGGTTTTCCATCTAACCTGGTAATTTTTTTACACGGGGTGGAAAAATTGACCTGGGTTGTACGGGAGCTACTTCTTCTACAACAACGATTGGAGCTCAACCATTGGTTGTTGTGGTGCTGCTATTTCCTTGTTTTCGTCCTCTACGAGTACTCATGTCTTACTACCTGAATATAGTAAGATAACTTATTAGAATGCAAAATAGAATTTTTTTTGGGGAATGGGTATTAAGCATAGCGCAAATTTTTTTTTCCAGATAAAGGTTTTAAAATCATTCTAGGGTATTGCTAGTCCTATCTCTAATAAGTCATACCCCACCAAAGCCTAGGTTTTTGCTTAACCTTCAGCTCTGATACCAAATGTGATGACCCATCTCCTCGACCCTTGAAAATCGAAACTAATACATCCACGGTATTCATGTACTGTAAATCCAAGTGTCGGGTAAAGGTAAAAGATAGAACCACAAATTCTCATATTTCGTTTAATTTTATAGATAGTTAGTATATACAACCACTCTCACTAGGGTACATCAGAGTTATGGTATGAACTAACCCAGCCAGAAACAGTTATAACTGCCTGCTCCCACAGTTGCTGGTACAAATTAGACTTAGACACGGTGGAAGATAAAAGGATAGATAGTTATCCACATCAGAAGCTCCATCTCCATACTCCAAAAAATCTTCTAGAATGCTTTATCAAAATACTCCTAATAGGATCTCAACTACGTGGATGCCCGGAAAAATAGGGCATCCAGAGTTTAAAAGGGAAAATAAAATAAACTCCGGGTTAGCCATGGGACTGGTGTGATGTAGAGACCCGGAATTTTCGATCTCGAAAATTCCAAATAGTTAGGAAAAGAAGAAAGGAGATAGAATAAGAAACAGAAATGAAACACAGAATCTCACATTCGCAATGGATCAAAATATAATATCATATAAAATAACAGTTATACAAGGAAAAACTGTATCAGTTAATTTACATTAATACATCAGAGTTACAACGTTTACACAAAACACTGGACAGTTAAAATCAACATGTCCCAGATAAACTACAATATATCACAGCGGAATACACTGCATACGTCCCTACCATCCAACTCGCCTCCTGAGCTCCATAACGCCTTAACTGAAAATCTGTAATACTCGGTCTGACCCGAGCATTACATCAAAGTAACACTCGGGTCAGGCTGGAAACCAGCGTGAGTAAACCCATATAATATGAAGCACCAAACTATATAACTTATATGAATATCAGGGTAACTCGTACCCTTTACGGGTTCTTACAGTCAATCATTTATCAGACACAACAGTTTCAGGTTAAATGTCCATGTTACTAAATTCATTCCATTCCAGCCCGTATAATTTCACATATCCAATTTATAAAGAATTTAGTTTACTAATCGAAGTGGATTCGGGTATTACTGATACCCGACCCCGGTCTCTTCAAATCCAATATCATTCCTAACCCAAATTGTTAAGGTTTAAAACAATATAATTCATATCCAGGATATCCTACCACACAATAATTTAACTCAGATAGATAATCCCACACTATCACAATTCAACTCATTCATATCACAACAGATCTCAACCGCTCATCAGAGACAACAACAGTCCAAATCATCCAAAATCATTCAACCATCCATACACATCAGATATATAATATCGAATAAATTTAATTAATCTCCAATTAATTTTATCACCAACTTTATTCACTTGGATTATCTTAATCCTGCTTACTTAACATTCATTAGTTACAACCCAATTAATTAATCATTTTTTAATCATCTATCTTAATTAATCATCCTTGATCAATTAATCTTAATTAATTACCTTGATTAATTAGCCTTAATCATTAATTAATAAACCTTACTTATAAATTAATAAAAACTTAATTATTAATTAATTCTTAATTACTAATTAATCAATCCTTAATTACCAATTGATTAATCTCTAATTACTTAAATAAATAAATGCTTAATTACAACTTAATTAATTAATCTCAAAACATTAATTAATAACCTTAAATTTTTAATTAATAATTTTTAATTACAAATTAATTAATCTTTAATTAATTAACTTATCCTTTAATTATTAATTAAATAATAAATCATCTATCTTAATTATCTTCTTAATTATCATTTAAAATCTCACTTGATAATCTTGGAATCAAATTAATCATTAACTATTGATTAACTTAAACTTTGAGTTAAATTAATAATTAAAACACTTATCTTAATTAATTTACTTATTTGATTACATGATTCATTTAAGTTTAAAGACAAATGAGGATTAACTAAATTAATAAATTTCTCAACTTAAATTAACAAACATTAACTAATCAATTATCATTTAAAACAGTTTTAGGATAATTAGTTTTAAACTGACCTTTGTTAAATTTTAAAAAATTTGTTAACATTCGATTAACAACCCGAGACAATCCTGTGGTTTACTTGAACAGAACAAGTGCATTTCTTTACCAGATCCCAAGTTTCTTCTTGCTAAAATTTTAAACTGTTGAGGATATTACACACGCGAACAACACGAACGAGAACCCGATGCCATCATTTATTTCCCGAGATTTACCTCGAGGCTCTCCCTTCTTCACCCTCATGAAACATCATTGATGCACAGCGACCACGTGCACGTGCATCGGTCGACGGCGAGGTTTCGACATCCTCGCCCATCACCGATAAGTCGTCATTGCTAAGCTTGATCATCGCCACTACCCTAACTCCTCGAAATCCTTGAAATCAAAATCGAGCTTACCTACCCACATCCTAGCAACAATACCGACAACCATATCAGCATTTCACCGCCGCTAATGACCACCAGACACTGCGTTGTCTCACCTGAAGCTTCACCAGTCACTTATCTTTCTTTTTTCCCCACCCTAGTCCTACTCGACATCGCCTCGTCCCCATTCTAACCACATACACCTCGATGACCCGTCAAGCCCTTAAAACCCTAATCTCCTTTCGCCCGACCACCACAGCACCAGAAAAATCAAGCCATCAATTTTCCCATGGCCACCGACCCACGACCTTGCTCCTGCCACAACCCCGTGCCTCAAATTATTTCCGATCGTCGGAATTTAACAAAATTCTAAATTCCGATCAATTCGAAATTCCCCTCAATTTTCCAAACTAAAAATCTTGTTTTTAATCTTAAAATTCATGGTTTATGTATACGAACAGGACCAAGCCATTAAAACCCAAATTTTAATCAATCAAAATTTGAGCAAATATGATTTTACTAAGTTTTTAAACTTTCCATTAAATCCTTTCATTTTTTTCTTCTTAAAAATATTTTTGAAATTTAAATCTTACCAATTCGAACACATTTTATTTAGATATCCAGGTCAGTAAATGATCTGAGGATGTGAATTTGATTTTTAACAAGTTTGAAGCCTGTATAACTTGGGAGCAGAGATACATATGACTGTTTCCAAACATGCACATTCACATTTATATATATGCACATTCATATTTGTATACATACAACACTTATCACTTTACTTCAACATGATTTCAAACAGCAAGAAAAATCCAAATTTCTGAAAGATTTACTCACCTGTTGTTAATATGAACAGAGGGCTGGAACCTGGAATTGATTTTAAACTGAAATGTTTTGATCCGGATTTTGTTCTGCACATGATTGTGTTGCATCTGAATTTGTAACTGGTCTGAGATTTTAATTAAAGCCTGATCTTGTTCTTTGAATCAGCTTGAAGGCTATTAGAGTTTGTTTACAGTTTTTTCTTTTGGTTTTGGTCTAAGAAGATGAAAGAATAATTTCATCCTAGTTTTCTAAATTATTTATCTTTATTTTCAAAAACCATGCCACTTGTTAATCTAAGTTAACACTTGTAATCTCATGTAATCCTTAGCTTACATTTGTTATTTTGCATCAGTTAATGTTTTAATAAGTTTTTGTGTAATTTTTATATTATACTTCCAATTAGTTTTTATATTTATATCTTCACATATAATATTTTTATATATACAACTTATGTATATTTTAAAATATTATCCTTTATTAAATCCTCTTTATTTATATTCATGTAACTTTAAAGAAAAATAAAATATATGAAACCTAATTATATATTAATTAATAACAAAATGTCTATACATACTAGTTATTATTTATTTCAAGATGTTACTTTGAATTTTCAAATCCAAGTTTCATTCATAAACCATAAATGTATGTACAAATAAAATAGCTATCATATAATAAGTTTTACATATATGTATTTATAAAAGATAAATTCTGCTAAATGAATGATTATAAAAGAAGATCATTAAACAAATATCATCAAATTTCAATAATTATAGTAGGAGATTATCAAATAAATATCTATCCAAATATTTAAAATACAACATTTACTATAGTTCAAATTTATATATATATATATATATATATATATATATATATATATATATATATATATATCCAAATATATTCTAATTATCAAAGGTCTATTTGCTAACCCAATAAAATTAGTATCTCAATAGAGAAAATCATTTAGTTACCCAATTAACAATTGTTCAAAAATGGGGTTATCACATTCCTTCCCTCTTATAATCTTTTCGTTCTCGAAAAGGAACAAAGCGAGAATTTATTAAAATGCTTAAAATCAAATAAAATTTCTTTCATTGTTTTTTTTAAAACACTTTAAAATCTATATAATATTGCCAAAATAGCTTAATAAAAATACTTTTTATAACTTGATGTCTCAACAAGTCCATCCTTGTTCTCATAGAAATTCGGTCATACGTTGATCAGGCGTAGGAATGAAAATCTATAAGTACTTAGCAAATTCATTTTCAACACCCAGTGAAAATACTTGGAAAATAATTTTATTGAAAATATAGAAATCGTTTTTGAAATCGAGGAAACATCTTTGGTGAGAATGCTCTGGAAATCATTACCCCCATCCATGGTCGTAGTTAACCCGATGGTTACGTTGTCATCCCGGCATAATCCATAGATAATTGTAGGCGCTCCGCGCCCCTCGAATACGCCATGGAACCCGCTACAGATCGCAGCTACATCTAGGTTACGTTGCTATCACAGCAAAATCCCATATAACTGTAAGCATCAGCGCCCTCGAATTCCGCTGCCAAAAAATGAAACTTCTCCACTCCACTCGACCATAGATCGCAGTCTACCGATGTTACGTTGCCTTTCCAGCAAAATCAAGCGTAGACTGTTGACACTCACCTCCACATGGTTTCCGCTATCGTCAACAGTAGATCGCAGCGACATCGAGTTACACTATCATCACAGCATAACCCAAATGCCTCTATAGGCATCAGTGCCCTCGACTTTCGCTACCCAATAATCCTCAGGAACTTCTGTTTGTCCAGACTTCCTCACAGGATCCACTTTAGAGCCTCCCCCTTTGAGGCTCAAGGTAGTACCAACCTATGATACTCCTGAGAAGTTCATTTCAAGGGAGCGCCTTTTTCTCCAGAGCCATTTTCAAACAACTTTATACTACACACATATAGTATCTTCCAAATCATACACTTAGTATGAATCTCATATAAATCTCCTTTCTTAAAATCGATTATCCCAAAATTGATAATTTTCAAACTAGGCTTTCCACATTTCCAAAATTGTTTTTTCCCAAAAATCAAAAGCCTTTCCAAATCCAAAGGTTCCAAAAACCTTTTCTCGAAATTATTCTTATAAGATTATATATATATATATATATATATATATATATATAACTTTTAAAAAAAATCTTTGGATCACTTTAAACTTGTATAAATTCCCTTTTTATACTTCAAATACTTTCAAAACCCTTTTCTTCTGGCTATAGATTCAACAAGGGAAGATTTATCTTATGTAAAAAGATATATAACTTTGTTTATTCCAAATCAAATATTCAAATTTGATTACTCTTTTTATAAAGTTATTAACCATATTACTTACTTCGATAAGTAAATTTCTACTATAGAAATATCCAATTTCCACTTTATTTTATCATACATTTCACAAAATATACTTTTCATTTCAAAAACCATTTTATAGTTCTTATCCACAAATTTCCAATATTACTTCCATTCAACCCTGTATGATGTACTCATATCATCCGTACGCAATATCAATCTGATCGCTCACTCGATCACATAATTTCTCTTCTGAATTAGTATCGTCCACCCGACTTCCTAGTGCGGACTCAGATCTGGTTTATTGATCAAAAACCGTCGTTCTCCTTGCATAATCACAACTATGATAGAGAATTTCCAGAACCAATCAAAAATCCATATCCAGGTTCGCAGTCGAAAATCGAGTGGAAAATCCCAACTCGGATCGATATACTATCTCGAAATTCTGTGCTCGTAGCTGGATCAAATCATTATACGAATAGAACAACATACGTACATCCTACGTATTTATCTTCATTGATCATTAACTAAATCAATTCTCTTTTCTATTCACATTCCCTTAGGTTGTTATTCATTTATTCACCATTGCCTCAATCCCTATTTGGATTATCACCTCAATTCTTATCTCAAATGGATACTTAATCATAAACAGTTTGCACTCTGACTAGCTTAAATTTAGAAAACAATTTGAAAAGTTTAAAATAGATAAGTATATGAAAAATAATTATTAATTGTAAAATAGCTATAAAATGTTAAGTAATTGTAAAATAATTATAAAATAATTAGATAATTGCAAAATAGTTGTAAATAATAATTAGTTATAAAACAGTTGAAAAACAGCAATTAGTTTATAAAACAGTTGTAAAATTGTTAAACAGTTCCAAAAATAATTGTAAAATAAGTACAAGATAGTTTGGCTTTAAAAGATAGATTGTATAGTAAGTAGCTTGGAAAAATAGGTTCATATTAAAACCATTTATTTTGAAAACAGTCTAGAGCCAAACTGTTTAACTTCCAAATCTTTGTTCCTATCAATTCCATTTAAATTTCCACTTTCTCTTTAATTGACTCAATTTCAATTCAATTTAAATAACTTCTATTCCCATTCCAAATTTAAACTTTATTCAACTTTGATTTCAATCCCAATTGATTCAAATAAATTTCAAATTGAACCAATTTTCAATTTTAATTCATTTCAACCTCAGTTTTGAATTAATCACAATTCCAATCTCCATTTCGAATCACTTTCCATCCCATTAAATTTCTTCAATCCCAATTCAAGTTGAATTAACCTCAGTCCTTTCCACATTCAAACCAAATTCCATTTGAATTTAAAACTATTCAACTTTAATCACAAATCCAAATTATTTAAATCCAATTTTAATTTGAACTAATTTCAAATTCAATCTCACTTTAAATCATCTCGAATTATATAAATTCGAGTTAAATTTTCAAATGTTGGTTTTACCTCTTAAACCAAATTAACCTTTATTTTTAAAGTCTTTAAACAATTTAATTCTGAGTCCATATTTAAGAATTTCATTTTTAAATTGCCTTTACTTCCACATAAACTTATTTCTAAGTTCAAATGAAAGTTCGAATCCTTTTTAATCAATTTAATCATTCAAAAACCAATTTCCAAGGATTTCAGTTGAAATTTTATCTTAAACATCCAAATCTTAAGTCCAAAACGATTCCATTCTCTAATTCCAATTTTATTTCAACATTAAAATCTTTAAATTAACTTCAAAATAAGGTTTTGTTCCCACTTAATCACGGTAATGGATATAAAATATCACAATCCACTTCTTAATTTATTTTAAACAACTTCAATTCACAGTTTCATAAATTATTGATAACAACATGATGATATTAGGATAAGCCAAAGTAAATAAAATCCATGACACATTCCCAGAACTCAAACCCGATTAAGATCTTATATAACTCCTTTCTAAATCAACCTTTTTAATTTCCCTATGTTAAATCTCAATTTCATCTTGAAATTTCCATATCACGTTGTTCATTCTAACTTATTTAACTTCCTCTAAGTAAAATTTAATCCCATTAACCTTACTCAAACTTGATTTTCCACTTCGAATTTCAAATTTCTATCACTTAAAAGTTCAAAAACTTATTTTACTTGGGTTTTTACATCACACTTCAGGGAAAATCAAAGGGAATTTCACTAGAAGGACAAACTTTGCAGTCCAATTAGTTTTTAGGACACACATCCACATAAATTAATTTTAAGGCCAAAGTCAGCATAATAAATACTTTCAAGGACAAAGTCAGCAGTCTAATTACTTTCAAGGACATAATTTCATAGGTTTTTAGGCCTTAGAAATTAATTATTTTGCATTTTGTCCTTAAAAGTAATTATTTCATGTGTGTGTCCTAGAAACTAATTGCATTTGCTAAAGAGGCCCTTGTGGCTAATTTCCACAAAATCAAAACTCACCACTTTAGAGTTTATTTCAAATCATTTTTGATATTATGTATACCCCTCATTATACATACTCATTTCCTTTGCACACCAAGTTATATTTTTAAATTTTAAACCACCCTTGGTCTTAATTCAAAACGAATTTCTTTAAAATTTTCAAACTGTTGTTTGAAACAAAACCTTGTAAATAATACTATCATTATTTCTTTTAACACTTTGAATCAAATTCCAAATTTCTGGACCTACATTTTAAACTTCACAATTTAGATCATCTTCAATTCCAATTTATAAGTCATACTCACCTAAATGTTTTACTTCCCCAAAAAATTTCATTTTGCTTACTCAATAACACACATTTCATTATTAAATACAACAACCATTTATGATAATAAACAAGATTATCATATCTGGAAACCAATTCATTATCTTCTTATTTTGAAAATACTTCTAGTAATTCAGGATTTTAGTTTCAGTTTGGATCCATTTCAAACTTATCTTTATTCAATTTCAATTTGGTTGTATCACTGTTACCACTTAATTCTCATTATTTAATTCCAATAATCAACAACCAATTTCTTTAGTTATGTAAAATCATTCAATTTTAAAACCAATTTTAAAATCTTTATATAAGTAAATAACAAGTACGTACTCATATATATACACTCAACTCATTCTAAGGCACCACTGACCCTATCCTTAATTAGTAAACCCACCAGAGCCAAGGTTCTCGCTTAACCTCAGCCCTGATACCAAATGTAACGACCCAGAATTTTCGATCCTTAAAATTCCAGATAGTTAGGAAAAGAAGAAAAGGGATAGAAGAAGAAACAGAAATAAAACACAGAATCTCACATTCGCAACGGATCAAAATATAATATCATATAAAATAACAGTTATACAAGGAAAATCTGTATCAGTTAATTTACATTAATACATAAGAGTTACAACATATATACAAAACACTGGACAGTTAAAATCAACATATCCCAGATAAACTATAGTATATAACAGCGGAATACACTCCATACGTCCCTGCCATCCAGCTCGCCTCCTGAGCTCCAGAACGTCCTTACCTGAAAATCTGTAATACTCGGTCTGACCCAAGCATTACATTGAAGTAACACCTGCGTTAGGCTGGAAACCAGCGTGAGTAAACCTATATAACATGAAGTACCAAACTATACAACTTATATGAATATCAGGGTACCCTTTACGAGTTCTTATAGTCAATCATTTATCACACACAACAGTTTCAGGTTAAATGTCCATGTTACTTAATTCATTCCATTCCAGCCTGTATAATTTCACATATCCAATTTATAAAGAATTTATTTTACTAATCGAAGTGGGTTCAGGTATTACTGATACCCGATCCCGGTCTCTTCGAATACAATATCCATATCACAACACATCTCAATCGTTCATCAGAGACAACAACAATCCAAATCATACAAAACCATTCAACCATCCATACACAAGATTCATTAGATATGTAATATCAAATAAATTTAATTAATCTCCAATTAATTTTATCACCAACTTTATTCACTTGGATTATCTTAATCCTGCTTACTTAACATTAATTAATTACAACCCAATCATTTAATCATTCTTTAATCATCTATCTTAATTAATCATCCTTGATTAATTAACCTTAATTAATTACCTTGATTAATTAACCTTAATTATTAATTAATAAACCTTAATTATTAATTAATAAAAACTTAATTATTAATTAATTCTTAATTACTAATTAATCAATCCTTAATTACCAATTGATTAATCTCTAATTACTTAAATAAATAAATGCTTAATTACAACTTTATTAATTAATCTCAAATAATTAATTAGTAACCTTAAATTTTTAATTAATAATTTTTAATTACAAATTAACTAATCTCTAATTAATTAACTTATCCTTTAATATTAATTAAAAAATAAATCATCTATCTTAATTATCTTCTTAATTATCATTTAAAATCTCATTTGATAACCATGGAATCAAATTAACCATTAACTATTAATTAACTTAAACTTTAAGTTAAATTAATAATTAAAACAGTTATATTAATTAATTTACTTATTTGATTACATGATTAATCTAAGTTTAAAGACAAATGAGGATTAACTTAATTAATAAATTTCTCAACTTAAATTAGCAAACATTAATTAATCAATTATCATTTAAAACAGTTTTAAGATAATTAGTTTTAAACCGAGCTTTGTTAAATTTAAAAAAAATTGTTAACAATCGATTAATAACCCGAGACAATCTCGTGGTTTACTTGAACAAAACCTGAGCATTTCTTCACCAAATCCCGAGTTCCTTCTTGCTTAAATTTTATACTGTTGAAGATATTACACACACGAACAACACGAACGAGAACCCGAGGCCATCATTCATTTCCCTAAGATTTACCCCGAGGCTCTTCCTTCTTCACCCTCACGAAACATCACTGATGCACAACGACCACGTGCACGTGCACCGGTCGACAGTAAGGTTTCGGCATCCTCGACCATCATCGAAAAGTCGCCGTTGCCAAGCTTAATCATCGCCACTACCCATAACTCCTTGAAATCCCTGAAATCAAAATAAAGCTTGCCTACCCACATCCTGATAACAATACCGACAACCATATCGGCCTTTCGCCGCAGCTGATGACCACCTGACGTAGCGTTGTCTCACCTGAAGCTTCACAAGTCACTTATCTTTCTTTTCCCCCCACCCTAGTCCTACTCGACATCGCCTCGTCGCCATTCTAACCACATACACCTCGATGACCCATCAAGCCCTTAAAACCCAAATCTCTTCTCGCCCGACGACCACAGCACCAGAAAAATCAAGCCATCAATTTTCCCATGGCCACCGATCCATGACCTTGCTCCAGCCACAACCCCGTGCCCCAAATTATTTCCGATCGTCGGAATTTAACAAAATTACAAATTTCGATCAACCCGAAATTCCCCTTGATTTTCCAATCTAAAAATCTTGGTTTTGATTTAAAATTCATGGTTAATGTATATGAACAGGATCAACCCATTAAAACCCAAATTTTAATCAACTAAAATTTAAACAAATATGATTTTACTGAGTTTTTAAACTTTCCAGTAAATCCATTCCTTTTTTTCTTCTTAAAAATATTTTTGAAATTTAAATCTTGCCAATTCGAACATATTTTATTTAGATATCCAAGTCAATAAATGATCTGAGGATGTGATTTTGATTTTTAACAAGTTTGAAGCCTGCATAACTTGGGAAAAGAGATACATATGACTGTTTCCAGACATGCACATTCATATTTATATATGTACACACATTCATACTTGTATACATACAACATTTATCACTTTACTTCAACATGATTTCAAACAGCAAGAAAAATCTAAATTTCTAAAAGATTTACTCACCTGTTGTTAATATGACCAGAGGCCTGGAACCTGGAATTGATTTAAACTGAAATATTTTGATCTGGATTTTGATCTGCGCTTAATTGTGCTGCACTTGAATTTGCAATTGATCTGAGATTTTAATTGAAGCATGATCTTGTTCTTTGAATCAGCTTGAAGGCTGTTATAGCTTGTTTATAGTTTTTTCTTTTGGTTTTGGTCTAGGAAAATGAAAGAATAATTTCAGCCTAGTTTTCTAAATTATTTATCTATATTTTCAAAAACCATGCCACTTGTTAATCTAAGTTAACACTTGTAATCTCATGTAATCCTTAGCTTACATTTGTTATTTTGCATGAGTTAATGTTTTAATTAGTTTTTATGTAATTTTTATATTATACTTCTAATTAGTTTTTATATTTATATCTTCACATATAATATTTTTATATACACAACTTATGTATATTTTAAAATATTATCCTTTATTAATTAATAACAAAATGTCTATACATACTAGTTATAATTTATTTCAAGATGTTACTTTGAATTTTCAAATCCAAGTTTCATTTATAAACCATAAATGTATGTAAAAATAAATAGCTATCATATAATCAGTTTTGCATAAATTATGCTAAATGAATGATTATAAAAGAAGATCATTAAACAAATATCATCAAATTTCAATAATTATAATAGGAGATTATCAAATAAATATCTATCCAAATATTTAAAATCCAGCATTTATTGTAGTTCAAATTTATCTATGTATATATCCAGATATATTCTAATTATCAAAGGTCTATTTGCTCAACCCAATGAAATTAGTATCTCAATAGAGAAAATCAGTTAATTATCCAATTAACAATTGTTCAAAAATCGGGGTTATCACATGTGAGAACTCAAAATACGATGTTTTTGAAAATAAAAAGTTATTTCATAAGACCAAGTCACAGATAAACACGAAATGGTTTTTAACCTTATGATAACCAAATCTTTATTATGTAAAAATAAGGGATATTATTTTTAATGACATTTCTTTAAAAACATTTACTTGTGAACTTATAAATTTTAACCGAAATTATTACATTGATCAAATTCCGACATAATAGCCATAAAGTGAGTTCTATAAATAAAATGGCAGGCGCTTATTAGAGAACGGATTTCCATACAAATGACCAGGTGAAGGGACCACCTTTTGGTAGTACATCTCTAGTTGAATGTACCGAGGCTATAGAACATCTGCACCTTTACCAACACAAGATCAGTATACCTCTCCCTAGATAGTTCCGAATATGTCACCACCCCAGTCGTTACCGACCTATACAAGACGTCCCTTAGCACACACCACAATAATTTGAACCCGAAGGTTATAGGGGTAGAAATATATCTGGAAGGGGATGATCATAACCTAATGGTTGCGAACCACCTAGCCTTACTACATCTACCCTGTTGCGGCTATCTCCGGGTGTGAGGCTTGAGGTAATGATTACCTTTCATATTTCACATTTCACTTTGAATGCCACACTGTTATTCCATGGTTACACAACTGATTTTTACAAACATATAGCTCCTAAGCTCGTATGTCTCAGAAAAGGGTGTTAAGCTAAGAGAAGTTATCTTCTCCGCCAGCAAACAGATGATATGTTCATAGAGATCACTTATGTAACTAGAAATGCAACATCAGCCGTTCGTACATACAAGTTGTTTAGAGACGGGACAAACCAAATGCACTCTCCTACTACATCCTCTCGGAAGTTACTCCTAGGATTAGTAACGAGAAGTCCTTGCATCGAAGATCTTAAATGAAGAACTACTACCATGAGAACTTTCTCCCGGGAGTCGGTGACAAGCAGCCCTACATTGCATCTTCCAAATCATCTCCATGTCTTCACTTCGAATACGTAAATTGGTTTGAAGTGCTCTTCGGATAGGAATCGTCCAAATCCGACCCTGGTTCCTTTGAATGAATCACCGAGAAAAGGGGTCAAGTAAATAGTGAATAATATTTGACTAATTTTATTCCTTTTATAAAAAAATATCTTTTAAAAATACATGTCTTCAAAACAATTTTTTCCAGTATATACAGAATCGTTAAACCTCTCTTATCAAATCCTTTGATAACTTTAAACCTTTTTTGAACTGGGAATAAATTCGAAATCATTTCATTTTTCACTTAGTAAAATATTGATCCGAGTAAACCAAATTCACTATTCCCTCTGTCGAGCCAGTCTAGATAGCCAGGAAGAGCAGGAAACTGGTTTCCAAACTCAAGCCTAGACACTCTCTCTGACACCTATAAGGCGGTCAAGTTATTTGATCGACTCTAAATCATTTTAAAATTTAGCCATTCCATAAATCCTTCACAATCATACTTAAAATACTTATTTAATCATTTGAAAACATTTATAAAAGATTTGGAAGTGAAAGGTTGCGTTTAAAACTATATTTCAATTGTTATAGAAAAGTGCTGCGAAAAGTGTTGCAGAAAGTGCTTTTTTAAAACTATATTGATCAAAACATCTTTTTATCACTTGGAAATTCATTTTTACAATTAAAATTACTTAAAAAATGGTTTAAAAGATTTTTAGAATTTATTTCATATTTTAAACAATTTTAAAATATCATTTTCAAAGGAATCATGTTATGGATTCCGAACTGCAAAACCGTGATTTTTTCAGAAACTTACCCATATTTCAAAATCTACGTTTTGAAATCTAGATATACTTTCTTATTTTATAAAATGTGGATATAATAGTTTGGAAAATTATTATCTCAAAGAATTCTGAGCTATATTCCGTTCTATACACTCGTTTTTCTTTTATGGCGCGAAATCGCGAACTACCGTTACGCGACACGCTTATTTTGACTTAATTTTCAATATTCATTTAAATTTTTCAAAAAACTTTTAAATGTTTATAAAACATTTTTAAAACATATTAAACTATTTTAAGAAGTTTAACAATCTCATAGACACTAATTCATTTATTAAAGGAAAGCAGTTTCCTTTGTGCTTATCGATGTGTATTTCCATGACTTGCTTACATATTCAACATTCATATTTAACAACCATCATCAACAATCATAATCAAACATATATAATATCCAATATCATATAATACTATAGTTTTGGAGTTCTCACCTTGGGCTTTAGACGACTAACTAAAAATTTGCTATAAATCCGCTATTTGGTTTTCAAAGCTCACGATCCTACGGACTTAAGCTCCTAGGTGACTTGGCCTAAGCTTAGGATGGCTTGAGGAGCTCACGGCCTAAGGTAGAACAATGAGAAGACTCGACCTTCAATGGAATGTGGCGGTGGTCGTGAAAAATAAGAGGAAAGGTGGAGTTTTGGAGTTGTTTTGAGGTGCTTAAGTGTATGTAACTATATATTAAAATTTTAAATTCTTTTAGGAATAAAATTTGCCATAATATCTTTTCGGATGGAAGCCCTGAAAGAGGAGGATAAAAAGCTTAGAAAAAATGAAGAAGGAGATGAAGGAAAATGAAGATGAGAGTGCAGGGTATTTATAGGCAAACAAGAGAGCAAAAATATCTATGCATACATCATCATTTGCATCACCGTCACATGCAACATCATCATCACTTCTTCCCATCTTAAGCGTGGCTATAAACACCTCTCCCATGTGCCCATCACTTCCATCATTTCAAGGTATGCATATGTTGACCTTGGTATACTTAAGAAGTAAGAAAACTAAAAATATCTTATATATTTCATATAATATTTATATACTTAAATATATGTGTATATGTATGTTTATGGGCTTGTTCTCATGTACGCACTTGTACATGTGTATGTGTATGTTGTATATCTCCATAATGTTGTACAACGTCTATACGTTGTATCGTTACGACTTCCGATTTCGATTTCAGGTCATATTTTCACTTTTTAGTTAATATAAGTATATTTTTAAATAAAATTTGAAAATAAATTTCTTATCATTTCTGACAAACTAAAATGATCATATTTCATTTATAAACCATATAAATTAATATTAATAATTATTTACAAAATTGTCATTATATCGGTAAAGCGAAATGAAGATTTATTAAAGCGATATACTTGCGGGTTGTCACAGGTACGACCCCCAATTTCTGAATAAACTTGCATCAAAATTTTGAAGCTTATTATGTTAATATTTTTTTGTTTTCTGTTGAACCCTCATGTGAATTTTTATCTAAATAGTTGAGCTATTTCCTTCCATTTAATGCACTTGTAATTCGTTGCTCATTACTTTAGATGATAACCCTTTAATTCTATCCCAAGGCCTCCATGCGGTCATGGCCTGAGTCATACCAAACACGAGGCTAGAGCCCTAATGTTATGCTGTCGGATTCAGCGGTTTGAGGTATCACGCTCCTACGCCCAGTCCTGGATCAGCGAAGTTAGACATCGGATGGTCGAACTCCATCCTTTGCAAGTTTATACTCCTCCTATCGATTTTAGGCCGGTGTTCACAGAATATTGAGTGGTCGAACCACACTTGTCTATTTGGATATACTCGTATCCTCAGTTTGGGGATAAGAATTAGTTAGCGGGTGGTCGAATCGCACCTGACTTGTGTTTATACTCTAGTCCGCACTTTGGGGCCTTAGAGTTATTTTGAAAAATAGTCGGATCGCACATTCCTTAATTGATTGATTTTGCCCCTAAGGTATAGGGTTTGATTTAGCAAGCAATCAGTCATATCACGATCACTTTTGATTTATTTCAGTCCCATTACTCGGCGGGATTTATTCAGTCATTGGATGGTCGAGTCATATCCATTCCTCGTTATGTATTCTGTCCATCGAGTTATGAATGAGAGTTATCGAATGAATGATCGGACCACACTCATCTTGTTTAATTCAATTGGGAATCAGCATAATTAGTTAGTTCCAAACTCTGGGAACCTGTTTAGACATACCAACATTAGTCAGTTTCATAATGTAACTAACAGGTAACGGTACAGCAAACACAGATATAAAGGAAGTTCAAACTTCATTTTCTAAACTGAAGGAAATGACATAATTTGTCTTATAACATATCTGAAAAATCAAATGCTAAAGAAAATTCTGAAAGTAAATACAACTGAATGAAAAAGAAAGAAACTAAGTGAAATAGCATCATAAATGCTCGCTATTCCGCACCTACGGGAGTGATGCCATCAACAGTCGCTAGCTTGAAAGTTCCCTCTCCAAGCCTCTTCTCAATGACGTACAGCCCTTCCCAAGTAGGATTCATATGCAATGGGGCAGGAAAAACCCATTTTTAAATGAGATCGCTAATTTCAAAGGTTCTAGGTCAGACTTTAGAGTTGTAGTATCGAGTGACTTGGTGTCGGTGTGTAGCTGTTCTCAAATAAACTTCCTCGTGCTTCTTATCTATAAAGTCTAGAGATTCCAAGAGAGGATCTTTATTTGTTCAAGGATCATAGTAAGTCACTCGATGGGAAGGAACTTCGAGTTCAACGGGAATAATATCTTCGAAACCATAAGCGAGAGTGAATGTTGTATGACCAGCCGTTGACGTATGGATGGTCCTATAACCCCACAGTGCTGTTGGAAGTTCATATACCCACTTGTCTCTATCCTTTTCCAAATGCTTCTTTAGAATGGATTTTATGATTTTGTTCATAGCTTTAACTTACCCATTTGATTGAGGGTGAGCGACTGCCGCAAATTATTTTTCAATATGATGCCTACGGCAGAAGTCTTTTAACTCAGCACTGTTGAATTGAGTCCTGTTGTCTATTACAATAGTTTATGGAAGACCAAAATGATATATGATGTTCCAAACAATGAAGTTGATTACTTTCTTTGTTATGATCATAGCTAATGGTTCTATTTCTGCCCACTTGAAGAAGTACTCAACTGCGATGATGGCATACTTTGCACCACCTTTAGAGATTGGTAAAGAAACAATAATATCTATGCCCCATATGGAAAATGTCCATGGACTGCCCATTTGTGTTATTTCCATCGACGGAGCTCTTGGGACTTTTGCATATATCTGGCACTTGTCGCATCGCCTTGCATAACCAGCAGTGTCTCGACTGATGGTGGGCCAATAATACCCTTAATGGAGTATTTTCTTTGGTAGAGTTTGCCCCTCAATGTGATTGCCACATTCTCCTTCATGAACTTATTTTAGAACTCATTTTATCTCATCATGAGCAAACATCGGACAAGGGGAACAAAAAACCCTTTTTGTACAGAACTCCTTCCGGTATGATATATCGTGAAGCTTTACAAAAGACTTGTTGCTTTTTGTTCCTTTGTTCAGAAAGGACTCTCTGTAGAAATAGTTTTTAACCAGAGTCATCCACGATTCCCTCTTAGGCTGTACCTCCAGTACACAGTTGATTTCCATCAGTTTCATACTTGGGGGCATTTAATGCTTTGACTGGAACCAAGGCCATCCGTTGTGCGTCCCCGGTGCTAGCAAACATTGCCAGTGAATCAGTCTCTCTATTTTGATGCCAACGGATGTGCATAATGTCATAGTACTCAAAGTCAGTCAATAACTCTTGGACTTGGGTAAGTTATGGAGGAAGCCGTTGTCCTTTAGCTTGGTAATCTCCCCTGACTTGGTATACTACCAATTATGAGTCACAAAAGATTTAAAGACACTTTTTTCCCAGTTCTCTGGCGAGTTTAAGTACAGAAATCATAGCCTCATACCCAACTTTATCGTTTGTTGTAGGGAAATCAAACTTCAAAGCATAGCAAATTGATCGATCTTCAGGAGTTATAAGCATAATCTCAGCTCCAGTAAAACAATCATTAGATGCTCCATCTGTATACAACTTCCACTATATGGTAGGGGTTTCACCGCTCTTCGGGAAATCATTTTGCACAGTAAATTTGGCTATAAAATCTACCAGCGTCTGAACTTGGATAGCCCTTCGAGGAAGATAAGTGATGTCGTCCAGACGTCTCAAGTCACTACAGGACCTGTCGTAACGGATGGTCGGTGTAAACATTGATTGAGTGCTCCTGAAAGTAAAGACAGAGCTTTCGTGATTCAATCAACGAACAATTGCTAGTGGCTCTATATTTGTTCCTTTTAGCTCATGCCAATGGGTTACAAACATAATAGTCTGGTTTCTAGATTCGATTCTCCTTGCAAAACAATGCGGTACATATAGCGTGTACCACATAGCTAAGTATGTATATCAATTTTCATGATTACCGGCTTTAATAAGATGGGGGGTTTCGCTAAGTGGTTCACCAAAGCTTGGAATGCGTCTTTACAATCCTATATCTATTCAAAATTTATTTTTCCTCTCTTAATCAAGTCAAAGAAAGGAATGCATTTATCGGTAGCTTTGGAAATGAATCGACTTAAGGCAACAACCTTTCCATTCAGACTCTGTACTTGTTTGATAGTCTTTGGCACTTAGATATTGCGAATATCTTGGATCTTCCTAGGATTAAATTCGACTGTGCAAGCATTAACGATGAAACCTAATAACTTTTCGGATGTAACGCCAAAGAAGCATTTTAGAGGATTAATCTTCATTTTATATTGTCGGAGAATGTCGAACATTTTTGCTAAGTCTCTAATGTGGTCGATAGACTATCGTGACTTCACGGGCATATCATCCACAAATACCTCCATCATTTTTCCAATATGATCTTCAAATTCTATTAATAGGCATTGGTAGGTCGCTCTTGCATTCCTTAGTCCAAACAGTATCACCACATTGCAATTTAATCCAACATCAATAATGAAGCTGGTGTGCTCTTGATCAGGAATGTCCATCGGGATTTGGTTATATCCTGAGTACGCATCCATGAAAGATAGCAATTCATGTCCCGCGGTCGAGTCTACTAGCTGGTCGATCCTTGGAAGGGGAAAACTATTTTTCGGGCATGACTTGTTCTAGTCCGAGTAATCAACGCATGTTTGCCATTTCTCATTTCACAAGTATAGAATTAAATACCCACTTAGGGTAGAAGGTGTCTCGAATAAACCCATTGTCTTTGAGTCTATCCACCTCCTCTTTAAGAGCAGCACATCTCTCCAGATCCATGCCACGTCTTTTTTTTCACTGGAACATGTCTTGGGTCGATGTTCAATGCATGGCATGCAATGGCAGGCGAGATCCCACCTTGTCAGAGTGAATCTAAGTGAACATTACAAGATTCGCTTAGAAAATTCCAACAAGTTCTTTCATCATTGGGGGGCTGAGCTGAAATTCGATCTTTAGGACCTGTGACGGGTCATCGTGACTGACTGTGGTGTCAATTATCAGCTCAACCAATGTAGCCTTGGCCTCCTTGGCTTCCTCCTTGTCATCTTTCAAATCTATATCTCTATATAGCCTACTATGGCGCCCAAGCCAAGGCTCATGCGCTAGTTGTCAATCTTTAGTGGCTTGGATGCAGACTGACTTGTCCACACGCTTAGCTTTCGCCTTCTATTGAGCATCTCCCAACTCAGCTACATAACAGGCACGTCCAGCTGCCTGATCACCATAAACAACTCCAACACCATTATCTATCAGGAAGTTCAAAGTTAAGCACCATTGGGCAAATCTACCCAGAACTTAGCTAGGGTCGATCGGCCTAGAAAAGCGTTGTATGGAGAGTCAACATCCAAAACAAAAAAAAGGCAGAATCCTCACTCTCCTACGATCGCCTTCTCCTAACTTTGCAGGTAATTCAACATAACCAAAAGCTTCAGTTGCAGCACCGTTAAAGCCATGAATGCGGGCTTTAGACGGTTTCAAGTCCTTGGCTTCCATCATCAACTGATCATAAGCTTTTTAAAAAATTATATTTACAGAACTTCCACATCAACCAATATCCTTCTCACTAAAGCGGGGCCAATCATGGTCAAAATGACCATTAGGTCGATTTTTGGAGCCTTCACCTTGTTTGCATTTCTTTTTCTAAACAAGATATCATCTGCCATTATATGTTGCTGTTTTTCCGAAGCTCTATCTTCCATATTCGAACAGGATTCAAAATCCAAGTGCTTAATTGCGCTAGCATGGCGCTCAATTTCATGCAAACAATTATTAGCCGGATGCGGACCTCTGACTACTGTATTGATCACCAATCTTTCACCAGTCCGCCCAGGCTCCTTAGCCCTATATGGCGCTAGTCCTCGGTTGGGGTCATATGTCCCCTGACCGCCATCCTACGGGGTTTTCACAAACTATTATAACTTCCTTTCTTGAATCAGCTTTTCGATAATATCCTAGAGATGCCTGCATTCATTTGTGTTATGCCCATAACGTTCGTGAAACCTACAATATCTCCCTGTTTGTTTATGCTTCTCTATTGATTATTCTAGAGCCAGCTTCTTATACTGCATTGTATTGCAGGTAGACAAATAGATATTCTACAAGAACGTATGCAGTGACATGTAAGTATTGTATATCGAAATCCTAGACTTCCCTCTTTCAGAATCCCTATTTCGTTCTCGGCTCCTATCTCCGCCTTTCTTTTGTTGATTCGGTTTGTTTTGGACATTTGTTTGAACTTTTCCAAAGTTATCATTAGATTACTTTACAACAATATAACTCTATGCTCCCTCTCCATTGGGTCCTATAACATCCTTTACCTAGATGGTTTGGCTTAGTCCTTCCTCAAATATTGAGTCGTCTTTGCATAAAGCGTTCCAATGTTGTGAGTGGCTTGCCAGCTAACCAATCTCCAAAATCAGATTCTAGATAAAACCCTCTTATCACGACCATCAATATTGCATGGTCATTCGAATTACAGATTTTTGTAACAACTGTATGGAATCTCTCCAAATAATCTTTCAATGATTCTCCCAAAGCCTAAATCAGTCTGGATAGGGACATTATATCTTTGGGGTGAGTTGCGTACATTCGGTACTGCACTACAAACCTTATTGCCAAATCATCAAATCTAGAGATAGACCACAGGGGTAACCTTGTAAACCACATTATTGTTATTCCAAAGAGAGTGATGGAAAAACATCTACACTTGGTTACATCATCTGATCGTGTGGAATCCATCAACCATTCATATCTCATGATGTGCTGCATGCCATCGGTTTTTCCCTTGTAGGCAGGCGTCGATGGCACGATGAACCTCCTTGGATACTCTGCATGTAGGACATTATTAGTGAACGGGGTATGGCTTCTCAAAATTCTCCAGTCATCATTGGTCAAGCCTTGGCTCTCTCTCACTAACTGTCTAACAATAGCCGATAAGTCTGGCATTTTATAGCGGGTGCCAAGCAGTGATCATGTTCCACCTCACGTGAAATGGTCCAATCAATGTCTACAGGCCATTCCACGCCTTCTTGGTTGAACATCTTCCCAATGTATATCTCATCAATTCACTTCATCCTCATTTCGAGGAAGCATTGGTTAACATTTAACTGAACTCCATCATCCAAATCGACCGTAGTAGCTCTAGCTTGAATCCCAACGTGCACATGTAAGTTCCCTCCTCAAGAGGAGGGATCGGTACAGACCCCTATGGAGGGATCGACGTTGATCGGTCCTGGAAGACCACGATGTTCTATCTGTTGACGCCCCAAAGTTTCTATGTGATATCCGTCTGTTCTATGGTGCCTATGCATGTGATACTTGTCCGTTGAACTAGAACTCTCTGATGCTGAGATGGTCCCTCCAAGGTTTTCCTCACTGTTGCTAACTAAGTTGGTTCATTAGGTTGATATTGGTCTAAATCTACCGATTTAATTATCAACGGTTATCCATTAGCTCTCTCATCGGATTTTGGAATTAAGCTCTTGTAACAGAATCAAATGGATTCCGAACTTCAGCTGGTTCAGCATTCAAGTCCATTGGTTGACTGCTCGGGCCCCCTTGTTGGATACTAGCATTCTCGTTTCCTTCCGCGTTCTGAGAAGCCTCACCATTTTTGATAGCTTTGCTTAGATTTTTGCAAATCTCAGTATAACGAGCAAACTTCATAAAGATAACTATGGATCTCCTTTAGGGTGTTTATGCAATCCAGTAGCAACAAAGGGATCCTAATAAGCTGATAATCAAGGTTCTCAATGAAAGGATCAAAATGTTTGCATCGAAAGTTGTCACAAACACCAACTAGAAACTTTTTGAAGAGAATTAAATGAATAATAAAATGGAAACAGTGGATAATAACAAAGAAACAATAATTAATTGAAAGAATAACAAACACACAACGATTTATAGTGGTTCAGCGTTGTTTGCCTATGTCCACTTTGAATAGATTGCTTTATTAATTGCTTCATAATATGAGTGCAAAAGGGGTCGGATCAAAATCCTTAGCTGCAAAAGAGTATAAAGCAACCAACAGCGTAAATTCCTGAAAATGAACAACCAAGCCACTATTTATAGATAAAGATGGCCAAATATCTCTTTGAAAACTCGATAGAAAGACCCCCAAAATCATATGGGCTCACAAGAGAGGTTGCATGGCCTAATTACAAAAGAAGAGGGATCGGTACTGATCCCTTATTTGGTTTAATTTCGAGATCCGATCCCTATGGTAGCTTCCTCATGCTAAAATATACTTAGCCTTTAAATTTCATGCCAATTGGATCAGTGGAGCTCGAATTATTGCTTGATCTTTGCTTCAATATGGTTTGCATGCTGCTTTCTACCGATCCCTTCCAAGGGAAGTATACTGATCCCTCCAACTTCATCCGCTTGAGTTGCGATCCCTAGGTTAGCCTCTCTAGGATCCCCATGTCTTACTCACAAAATTTCAGATGTATTGGACTTGTGGGTCTTGAGATATTAATTGTTTCCTATGGGAATGCTCTCGCTCCCTAAAACATGCTGATCCCTATCATTGAAGCCATTTTATGTCGATGCCTCCTAGGAGTTGAACCATAGTTCATATCTCGAACATTCTGCCTTGCATTTCCATCTAGTCCATTCAACACTGACTTCATGTTACTATCTGCACTTGCCTTCTGGGTCATTCAACATCCACTATGGAGTCATTGGCCGTGATGGCTGTCGAATCTGACTTGTGCAATTAGTTCAATATAGCCGGGTTAAATTGGCGGGTAACAATATGTACATGTAAGATTACGTATTGAGCTCCAGCATTTGTCACCCAGCTTTTGATACATTCGGCCAAGTTAGATAAATTACGATCATTTAAGCGAAATTGCCTTTAGTTATACAATATTTAATACATTTAATAGTGTCGTTTTATAATTTCTAGCCATGATTTTTGTTTGCGGCAATCTCATATGAGATGTGAGCCCTTAGATTTTACATTCCTTCATCTTTATATAAACCTATCTTTCCTTCTATTTGTATATCATTGTATAGGTCTTCCATACATTGCATAATAAATATTGGACAATCAATTCTACATCAGTTAAATTTTTTTTAATGCTATTAAATTTAGTTTCATAAATTAAAATTTTATACTTATGAATAGTATTTTTGCAGTGGACAATTCACAAAGTTGAACGATTTGTCTTGAAGTTTGATGGTTGTTCCCCATTTTTTGCACAAATTGACTTCAGAAAATCCACTAGTTTGTCTCTCTGCAAAAATAGTCAAGTAAGTGAATAGATATTTGCCACTAGGAAAATATTTGATAGGAAAATATTTGATAGGAAAATATTTCCAAGCATATATATGCCACCAGTAGTTATTAATATATGTAAAATTTACCATTGTTTCTTCTTGCTATTTGAGTGGAAAGTCGAAGTTTTTCTTTCTTGGTCTTTGGGAATCATAGTGTGTCCAAGTTTGTCAACTACATTGAATACCAACAACGTATAATGATTTTTTGGTGTAGTGGTTTTAATATTTTTTTGCAATTCATTGCTTCTTCTTCCTGCACTTTGACTACCAAAGATTCATATGTTGGTATGTAGTCATGAAGTATTGGTACTTCTGATTACAGATAAATTAGCTTTCAAAATTTCAGGTGATATTTATTTTCAATTTTAAGTAGTTGATACCGCTGCATTGGATTTCAAATATATGATGTCTTTGTGATTTGTCTTTAGTTTTATCCTTGTGTACTTGTCTATAACCTTCATAGAAATTAGATTTTATATATTAATTTTGTTTTTCAGTTAATAATATTATATTGATTTATATACCATTGAGTCATTGAATTTGTTGAATTGCATATCAGGAATATTGACTCATCTTATTTCAATGTCTTTGCTCAGGTTATAGTACGCAGCTTTCCTGTTTAATAATAAGTAAAGTAAATTAGTATGTATAAAAACAAGTAGGTTAGAATTGTTTGGCATATATATTCCTACAAAGAATTGGCTAGTAAATATTTGTTTGGAAAATATTTGCTAGGCACATATTTTCCAAGCACATATTTGCTTGGCATACATACATTTCTGTATGTTTGTTTGTATATTTATATTTTATGTTTTAATATAATAAATTACCTATTTCCATTTGCTTCATAAAAAACATTAAGCTCATGAATTTTTTCATTTGTGAGCCATTTTCTTGCAAGCTTGCTTTTTTGAACCAATATCTTTGCATTTTCATTTATTTCTGTCCTATCATGATCGAATTCTATCTTTACTAAGATATATTTTAAGGTTTAAGAGCTTTTTCTTCTTTTTCGTCAATGTTGCTTTTATTTGATTTCTTTCGGTATTGTCTTTTTTTCGAGTTGGATAATAGAAATCAAAAATATTTTTCATTCTTTGGTTCTTGTTTTTTTACTATTTTTGAAAGTGAAGAAGGAGAAAATTTTGTTTGTTTTCTTTTTAAATTTTTCTCCTCATTTTCAAGCTTTATTTTGAAATCTGCAGTGACTTTTCATTAAATTTTCTCTGATTTCTAGGTTAATTTTTGGATGTTTTCTAGGCTCTCGCTTGTAGGTGTTAGTAAGAAGAATGTTGGGTAATCAATCCTTGATCTGTCTTCCTTTTTATCATTTGTTACACTTGTATATTTAGTATATGTGAAATATTTGAGATATATTATATTATATAAAAAAATTATTTTAAAATATATATGTAACATCCCCTTACTTGGAGGACCAAAACTAATAGTTATGGATGCTATAGTCTTCCATAGTTATTAATCCTCGACGACCAAGTACGATGGTGTTAGATTCATTGATACATAAATACATGAATATTGAAAAAAATTAAACTTCAAACAAAATTGCATTTCATTTCAAAATATTTCCAATTCATTACATAATCCTATATTCGCAAATCACGTTCAGAGAAAATATATTTATTACAACATACGCCAAGAGCGACATATGAAGATGCCCCCCTTGAATGATCAAAGTATATATAGGCAACATAACAACTTTTCCATTACAAACAACACAGCGAAATCAAAAGAAAAGATAACTCTAAATAGCTATCATTCCTCCTACATGTCTGCAGAAGCTTATTCATCTTAAGAGGTACTTGAAACATCAACTCTTAAACTACTCAAAATCAATTGAGTGTCTGAGAGTTTAAGGGGAAAAACATAAACCTCGAGTTAGACATAAAGCCCAGTATGAATGATAATCTACCATCTCAAATCATTTAGATATATAGTAAGACCACGCCGCTTAACAGAATGGGTTTTCCCTTCATTAGTATCTTCAAAACTTTATAAAACCATATACTATGCAGATTCATCCACAATGGTTAAAATACTTCAAAACAGTATAATACGATGATATGAAAAATTAATGAATCTATTAAGGATTACCCATCCTCATTCATTCTGACTATCAGTTTCAATTATATTTCTAGGATTACTATTAACCTATTAGTTTTCAAGGGCTGACTAATAAGCGATAAAACATTTAAGGACTCCCTAGCCAATTAGTTTTTATTGGATCACTAAGAACCTATTAATAACTCCAATATCTATACTCTTATCCTAGTTTTTATGGGTTTTCTAGGAACCTACTGGTGACCTCAATATCCTTTCTTCTTACCCTAGTTTTCATGGGATGACTAGGAACCTATTAACATTTGTCAATTTCTTAATCTGGATATAGTTTTCATGGGCTAACTACAAAACTACTGGCCCCTGCCAGTATCAAATCCTAGTTTTCATGGGCTTACTATGAACCTGTCTTTCTGACATCTTCTTTTATGCATAGTTTTCATGGGCTAACTATGAACCTATTGGACACTACCAATATCTTTCCTATACATAGTTTTCATGGGCTTACTGAGAACCTATTGGCCCTTGCCAATATCTTTCTTTTATATTTTAGCATCCTATATTCTGGTCTTCCTGATCTCCTGGATGCAATTCTACTCATTCAGGCATTAACTTGATTAATATTTAATATTGGGTCAACCTAGCTAGTTCTTCACCCCTTTTATCTCCAAAATGCAGGTCCATTATAATGTGAATGTATTTATATTTGAAGAAGGAAACGTAATAACATAATAAAACCACTCCCATGGGTTTATTAACTTAATTAAATAAAGCTTCTTCTCAAAATCATCACAAAAACTCCCTTAATTTAGCCATGAGTTTTTCCTTTCAAAAATTTGAGTTGGGTTTACAAAATCTTTCGACACCTTTGAAACCTTGCTTTCGACTTCATAGGATGACCTCTTTCGAAAGCATTAAAATCTACCTTTAAAAGATTAGCCTACTGCCTTTTTTGTACTTTAAAACCTTCCTTTCGAAACCTTTCGATTGTATTAAAGTATTAGCATTTAACTTTAGAAGCATAGCTTAGAAACCAGTTGAAAGTACTCTTTTCGACACCATTGGAAGTAACCCTTCCAAAATCATTGAAAGCCCCCCTTTCGAATGCATTGGGTTTATACTTAAAATATTATTTGGGTCAAAGTGAATATAGGCAAAAGTATCTCTTTCGAAACCATTCTTTATCATACGTAAAAATATTGGGAAAACATGATGGCGTCGGAACCACCGTTTCAAAAGCATTAAACATCTGGGTAAAATATTAAAAGGTTGGCGTTGAAACCCCTTTCAAAACCATTTCCTTCGAAATCCCTAACCCCTTTCGAAAGCTAAAAGAAGTGGCTTAAACTTATAAAACAAAGTACCTTTCGACAACATACATATCTTCAATACCATCAAAAGGCTTAAGAACGTCAGTTAGGCTATGATTAGGTCAGTACCCCTTCTTTCCAAACATTCTTTCATAACCCATTCGAAAATAAACTTATGATATGGCAACCCTTTCAAAACCTTTTAAAACTTCTTTCGAAACCCTATACTTCAACTCCTTCAAAGGCTTAATCAAAACAAAGGCAAGCATTTCTCTTTTAAAAACAAACCAAGGAAGCGGCACCGTCGGTAGCTATGCTTTTGACACCTTACCTTCCGCTTCCCTCCAGTCCACTACGTACCATCTTTGCGATACCTAGTGTATTGGTTTCGACTTAGTAGGTTTCGACTGGGTTGAAGGCGAAAGCTTTTGTGTCGATAGGTACTTCCAAAGTAGGCGAAACCCTCCTTTCTAAGTAAACCTGGTTTAATACTATTTAAAGCAAATCTTTTTCTAACTAACCTTCCACGTGTAAACACTATATTGGTTGCCTTGAAATTTTCAAATTCTTTTCCAAAATAACTTTCGCTAATTTCATATTTGAACCATAGTTAAGTTAATCAAATAAGCCCTTCTATTAAGCAAAACCAATTTTACAAAGCAGTCCCTCTTCTAAAATAATTTAATTAGTATAGTAAATCACTTTGGAAAAATCCTCAAAAAATTCAAAAATTCATTTTAGTCATGTTATCTAACATATCAAAATTCTAGACTCAAATACTTAATAAATTTTCCAAAATAAATTTATAGACCCAGTTAACCATATTCTCCTTTGAAAATTCATAAGTAATTCCTCACGGCTTGGAAAATTACAAAAATTGAAACCCAACTTCAAAATCATGTTTCAAATAACATAAAATTTTGCCATGGCATTTAAACATCATTAATTCTCCGTTTTGCCTTATAATCGAGCATAACCTCTTTTAAACAATCTTGTTTAAACCATATAAATCATAACTCAATCATATCATCATCCAATATATCATAAAAAATTACCCTTAAATCCGAGATCATACGATTATAAAAATAAAAATAGAGATGAACTTATTATTCACCTTGATTTAGATGAGGAGATTGGATTAAGATTGATTTCCTTTAAGCTTGATTCTCTAGCTTTTAATTGTATCTCTTTCCTTAATGGTCAGTCGTTCTTTAAGTTATTTGATTTGCGTTTCAAAATGATGTGTGTAAGGTATGAAATGGTAGGAACGAAATATACATGGGTAAGGGTTAAGGACGGCAAATTCCTAATATATCCTTATGTAATTTAATTAACGAAAACCCCATTCTTAAGCCCATTAATTCTTTTATAAGGTACGACCTTAATTAATTTGATTCAAATCTTAACACCCTTATTACTTAGCATTTACATATTGTATTTAATTTATCTAATTAAATCTCTTGAATAATGTTATCAAAAATTAGCGGTGTTACAGGCTCTCCTCTTTAAAGAATTTCATCTTTGACATTCAGTACGGACTAAATACTAAACATAACAATCATCTGTAACGACTCCTAACAACCATACTAGTCTACCTAACTAGGAATTATGTATACAAATCTATTATAGACATACCCTCAAAGAAGATCAGGTTAAGTATCTTGACTCATGTCCTCTGTCTCTCAAGTACAGTCATTCTCGTTGTCGCTCCATTGAACTTTCACCGACTTGACTGTCTTGTTCCTCAATCTTTTCTCATCTCTCGCAACAACCTGAATACGTTGTCTTACAAAAGTCAAATTAGGTTCTATTACTATATTTTCCAACCCTGTAGGAGGAATAATAGTCTATGGATCATGCACATACTTGCGAAGATGAGACACATGAAGTACATTATGGACACCTGCCATACTAGACAACTCTACTTTGTATGCGAGCTTTACAATCCTTTATATAATATGGAATGGACCAACATATCTAGGTGCCAGTTTCCCTGACTTCCAAACCGTATCACACTCTTCATCGGTGATACCTTAATGAAAATCCTGTCTCCCACTGAGAACTCTAGGTCTTTACGCCTCTTATCTGCGTAATTTTTCTATTTGGATTGAGCTTCCTTCATCCTTTCTTAAATCAACCCAGTCTTCTCTAATGCCTTCTTAACCAAATCTGGACCTAGGATCAATCTATCTCTAATCTCCAACCAACATACAATAGATTTCCCTGGCCTTCCATACAAACCTTCAAAAGGCTCCATTCCTATACTAGTCCGATAACTATTATTATAGGAAATCTCAACCAAATGTAGGCGATACTCCAAGATCCACCAAAGTCCAATACATAAGCTCTAAACAAACCTTCGAGTACCTTATTAACTCTCTCGGTCTGCCCATCTATTTGTGGGTGATATGCGGTACTCATCTTGAGCTTAGTGCATAACACATCTTGTAGACTCTTGCAGAATTCGCTAGTAAACAAAGCATCTTTATCGTTGACTATGCTATTAAGAACTCCGTGATGTCTAACTATGTTCTTCATGAACAACTTTGCCAAAACAGGTGCCATCTTGGTCGACTTTACTGAAATGAAATGGGCACTCTTGGTCAACTTTCTACAATAAACTCTCATTTCCTCTGTTTGACCTTGGTAATCTATCTATAAAATCCATGGATATCAAATTCCATTTCCAAACTGGAATCTCTGGAGGCTAAAGTAACCCACTCGGCTTTTGATGTTCGGTTTTCACTTGTTGACACTTTGCACACTGCCTATGCCACAAGCCAACATCCCCCATCATGCCTTCCTAATAAAAGCTTCTCTTTATATCTTGATACGTCGTGGTCCCTCGAGGATGAATCATAAATTTGGATCAATGACATTTCTTAAGAACTTCTCTTCTCAAGTTCAACATCTGGAACACATAATTGGCCCTTCTTTCTCGACCATCCTCTTTGGTCAAGACAAAAAATCTTTCAAATCATCAACCTCAGTTCCAACCTCAAGCCTTCTGATCTTCTCAGCTAATAATTGATCCTCCTTCTTCTCAAAAGCAATTCTCTCGATCAATATTGGTCACACTTTTAAACAGGACAACATGGCAGTACTGTGACTAGAACTAGCAGTCGATCTTAACCACACACCACAACTGGCCAAAGCTTCTAGATTCTTCCATTCTACCAACACAACCAATACCGCATTATGGCCTGCTGACAGCATCAGCCACTTTATTACCCTTCCTTGGTGTATACACTATACAAAAACATAAGCAGCCAAAAACTCTAGCCATCTTTGTTGTCTCATATTCAACTCCCTTTGAGAGAATAAATATCTTAAAGACTTATGATCAGTATACAACTCAAATCTCCCACAAGGGAAAATTTCTCCAAATCTTTAAGGAAAAAATCACCCCAGCCAAATCTAAGTCATGAGTAGGATATCTCACTTCATGCGTTCTACGCTGTCTAGATGCATAGGTAACCAATTTTCCCCTCTGCATCAACACTGCTCCCAATCTCGTCCCACATGAATTAGTATATACCTTCAACCCTTGGTTTTCATCTGGAACTACTAACACTCGAGCATTGGTCAAAAAATGCTTTAACTTAAGAAATGCTTCATTACATTTGTCAGACCAAACAAACTTCACTTCCTTCATGGTAAGCTTAGTCAAAGGCACTACTATCCATGAGAAATCCTTGATGAATCTCCGGTAATAGCCAGCAAGTCCAAGAAAATTTATGATCTCGGTCACCGCCTTTGGTCTTTTCCAATTGTTAATAGCTTCGATCTTATCTGAATTAACTAACAATCCTCTCTCTAAAAACACGTGACCACGAAATCTAACATCTTTCTTTCAAAAATGACACTTTGAAAGCTTTGCCTTTAACTGATTCTGCCTTAGCGTCTCTAGCACAATTCTAAAATGACCTTCATGCTCTCTTTCATCTTCCGAGCATACCAAAATGTCATTTATAAACACCAATACAAACCTATCAAAATATTCTCGGAAGACTTGGTTCATCAAATCCAAAAAGAAAGCAGGTGCATTAGTCAACCTGAACGGAATTACTAACCATTCATATGAACCATATCTAGTCCGAAATGCTGTCAACGGAACGCTGTCCTCTGCCACTTTCAACTGGTGGAACCTAGTCGCCAAGTCCAATTAGGAAAACACTCTGGCTCCACTCAATTGATCAAACAGATCATCAATTCTTGGCAAATGATACTTATTCTTTAACGTCCTTTCATTTAGCTTACGATAGTCGATATACATCCTCAGCGACCCATCTGGTTTATTCATGAATACTGCAATTGCTCCCCAAGGTAAACTGCTTGGTCTAATAAAATTCCTTCCTTCTAGATCCACTAGCTTCACCTTTAATTCATTTATCTCAGTCGGTGTCATCCTGCTAGGTGGTCTACTTAAGGGTTCAGCTCCTGGCACAAGATCTGTCCGAAACTCAAATGCTCATTTTGGTAGTAGTCTTGTGACTAGCTCAAAAACATCTGCAAACTCTCTTGCTATTCGAACCTGACTTAGATCTTCTTCCACTTCCATTACACTTAACAAAGCACAACAACTCTAGTTAGAATTCTCTACTGAGAATATAATTCGGTTATGACTATCGGGTTTTTTTCAATGATATCTCCCCATCCTAGAAAAATATCCTGGCCACATACCTTCTCAACCAATCCATACCCAAAATGATTCTGAAATCTACGTAATCGAAAACATACAAACTGCATGCAAACTTATGACCTAACAAATCAAGTTCTAACTGGTCACATTTTATGCCCAGAGTTGCACACCCTCCTATTGGATTCCCTTAAGGAAGTAACAAGGTATGTGGGTTCTAAGCATAACCTATCAACCAAACACTGTGATACAAATGAATATGATGCACTGATATCAAATAGTATCCTAACCGGTATACTCTGAATCAAAAACAATCTTCCATCACAGTCTTTCCTTTATCAGCTACAGTAGGCTTAGTTGATGATCCAACAGCAAAAACTTTCCCCTTGTCCACCGTAACTGGCTTTGGACACTGGTTCATGTAATGCCCAATTTGATCACAGTTAAAGCATTTCACACTCTTCTTATTTGCATATTTCTTTCCCTTTCCTGTTCGGCACTCACTTGCATAATGACCCTTCTTGTCACATTTGTAGCATACCAAATCAGCCTTTGCCTTCTCGGCAGCATTCCCTTTCTGGGCTTCCTTCTTCTTAAAGAATTTTCTCTTCTTTCCTTGAGGACCCTGTGATTCAACTGGCTTCTCTCTAGCAGAAACAAAAATCATCTCTTCATGGCGAATGACCATCTTGACCACCACATTACAAGGTTCTCGGATTTGGATCATGATCATTCTAGCAAGCTCAGGTCTCAGTCCTTGAATGAACCTTTCATTCCTTCCGACGTCGATGTCAACCATAGCATATCCATATCGAGATAGCTCATCAAACTTAGTAGCATACTCGATTATTGACATCCCTCCTTGAACTAGATGCATGAACTTCCTCATTAATGCCGACTTAGCAATCTCAGATAGAAACCTCTTCTCAAACCTCCTTCCAAAATCAGCCCATGTCAGTTCTTCCTTCGGAACTCCGACGGTCACATTATTCCACCAATGAAGTGCTGCCCCTACAACTGCCTAGAGGCCATCATTCTCTTTTTCCCATCATCCAAGTCTTGATCATTAAATATCCTCTCACAGTACTATAGCCAATTCTCAACTTCTACAGCATCCTCTGTTCCAACAAACGGCTTTCCACCTAGACGGGTGTAATTCTACTTAGCTTAGCGTAGTTATTCCCAACTGAAGCCACATGATTTGCTTCTCCAACATTACCAGCAACCCCAGATTTCAAAAGATTGTCTAACAACCAATACACCATCGTCGTACTGGCGGATTTCCAGCACCTACATTGGCTTCGTCATTTGGGATAGCATTACCCTATCAACCTTGGTTCCTTCTAGCATTAGGTCGAGTATTTCCATTGGTTGTGGTGCTTCCTCCACCTAGATTTTATCTTCCGTTTCGTACTTTCATGTCTTTTTTATCGTAAATCTGCATAAGAGCCTTAGTAAGATACAGAAGAACGGTCTAAGAGAGGGGAATACATACTTATATATATATATATATAAATATATATATATATATATATATCAAATACAAGTATATTACTATAGCGTTAACCCAAACCCCAATCATATTTTCAAATTCATCGGATTATGTTTGAAAATCTTTTAGGTTTTTACTTTCTTTTAAAGTTTCATAACCTATGCTCTGGTACCAACTTGTAACATCCCGCTACTTGGAGGTCCAAAACTAATGGCTACGGATGCTGTAGTCATCCATAGTTATTAATCCTCGATGACCATATACGACGGTGTTAGATTCATTGATACACAGAAACACATGAATATGAAGAAAAAAATTAAACTTCAAACAAAATCACACTTCATTTCATAATATTTCCTATTCATTACATAATCCCATATTCGCAAATGACTTTTAGCGAAAATAAATTTATTACAACATACGCCAAGAGCGACATATGAAGTGCCCACTTGGATTTGCATAGTATATACAGGCAATATAACAACTTTTCCATTACAAACAACACGGCGAAATGAAAAGAAAAGAGAACTCTAAATAGCTATCATGCCTCCTGCATGTTTCTGGAAGCTTAGTAAGTACAGAAGAACGGTCTAAGAAAGAGGGGAATACGTACTTATATATATATATATAATACAAGTATAGCGTTAACCCAAACCCCGATCATAATTTCAAATTCATCGGATTATGTTTTAAAGTCTTTTAGGTTTTATTTTCTTTTAAAGTTTCATAAACCTATGCTCTTGTACCAACTTGTAACATCCCGCTACTTGGAGGTCTAAAACTAATGGCTACGGGTGCTGCAGTCATCCATAGTTATTAATCCTCGGCGACCATATACGACGGTGTTAGATTCATTAATACACAGAAACACATGAATATGAAAAAAAAATAAACTTCAAACATAATCATACTTCATTTCATAATATTTCCAATTCATTACATAATCCCATATTCGCAAATGAAGTTTAGAGAAAATTAATTTATTACAACATACGCCAAGAGCGACATATGAAGATGCCCACTTGGATTTGCAGAGTATATACAGGCAATATAACAGCTTTGCCATTGCAAACAACACAGCGAAATCAAAAGAAAAGAGTACTCTAAATAGCTATCATACCTCATGCATGTATTTGGAAGCTTATTCATTTACATGTAGGAGGCATGCCTTCTTGGCAGCATTCCCTTTCCGGGCTTCCTTCTTCTTAAAGAATTTTCTCTTCTTTCCCTGAGGACCATGGGATTCAACTGGCTTCTCTCTAGCAGAAACAAAAAGCATCTCTTCATGGCGAATGACCATCTCCACCACCACATTATAAGGATCTCGGATTTGGATCATGATCATTCTAGCAAGCTCAGGTCTTAGTCCTCGAATGAACCTTTCATTCCTGCTGACGTCGATGTCAACCATAGCATATCCATATCGAGATAGCTCATCAAACTTAGTAGCGTACTTGATTACTGACATATCTCCTTGAACTAGATGCATGAACTTCCTCATTAATGTCGACTTAGCAACCTCAGATAAAAACCTCTGCTCAAACCTCCTTCTAAAATCAGCCCATGTCAGTTCTTCCTTCGGAACTCCGACGGTCACGTTATTCCACCAATGAAGTGTTGCCCCTTACAACTGCTTAGAGGCCATCATTCTCTTTTTCCCATCATCTAAGTCTTGATTATTAAATATCCTCTTATAGTACTATAGCCAATTCTCAACTTCTACAGCATCCTCTGTTCCAACAAACGACTTTCCACCCAGACGGGTGTAATCTCTACTTAGCTTAGCATAGTTATTCCCAACTGGAGCCACATGATTTTTTTCTCCAACATTACCAGCAACCCTAGCTTTCAAAGATTGTCCAACAACTGATACACCATCGCCGCATCTACTGGCGGATTTCTAGCACCTACATTAGCTTCAGCATTTGGGATAGCATTACCCTGTCGACCTTGGTTCCTTCTGGTATTAGGTCGGGTATTTCCATTGGTTGTGGTGCTTCCTCCACCTAGATTTTATCTTCTGTTTCGTACTTTCATGTCTTCTTTCTCGTAAATCTGCATGCGAGCCTTAGTAAGATACAGGAGAACGGTCTAAGAGAGAGGGGAATACATGCTATATATATATATCAAATACAAGTATGTTACTATAGCGTTAACCCAAACCCCGATCATATTTTCATATTCATCGGATTATGTTTGAAAATCTTTTAGGTTTTACTTTCTTTTAAAGTTTCATAAATCTATGCTTTGGTACCAACTTGTAACATCCCGCTACTTGGAGGCCCAAAACTAATGACTATGGATGCTGCAGTCATCCATAGTTATTAATCCTCGGTGACCATATACGACGATGTTATATTCATTGATACACAGAAACACATGAATATGAAACTAAATTAAACTTCAAACAAAATCACACTTCATTTCATAATATTTCCAATTCATTACATGGTCTCATATTCACAAATGACGTTTAGAGAAAATAAATTTATTACAACATATGCCAAGAGCGACATATGAAGGTGCGCACTTGGATTTGAAGAGTATATACAGGCAATATAACAACTTTGTCATTACAAACAACATGGCGAGATTAAAAAAAAAGTGAACTCTAAATAGCTATCATGCCTCATGCATGTCTCTGGAAGCTTATTCATTTACTCTCAATCATGCCTCCTGCATGTCTCTGGAAGCTCTCACGCCATAATAGGTTTGATACTATTTGAAGAAAATCCTTTTCTAACTAACCTGCCACGTGTCAACACCAGATTGGTTGTCTTGAACATTTTCAAATTCTTTTCCAAAATAACTGCCCCTAATTTCAGATCTAAATCATAGTTAAGTTAATCAAACAAGTCCTTCCATTAAGCAAAACCAATTTTACAAAGAAATCCCTCTTCTAAAATGATATAATTTGCATAGCAAATCACTTTGGAAAAATCCCTAAAAATTCTAGAAATTCACTTTAATCATGTTATCTAACATATTCCAAACTCAACTTCTTAATATATTTTCCAAAATAAATTTATAAACCTAATTAATCATATTCTCTTTTGAAAATTCATAAGTAATTCCCCACGGCTTGGAAAATTATAAAATTGAAACCCAACTCTAATATAATGTTTCTCATAACATAAAATTTTCCTTTAGCATTTAAACATCATTAAATCTCGGTTTTGCCTTAAAACCATGCACAACCTCTTTTAAGTAATCTTATTTAAACCATGTAAATCATAACTCAGTCATATCATCATTCAATGTATCGTAAAAATGAATTTACCCTTAAATCCGAGATTTTACGATTCTAAAAACCAAAATAGAGATGGAATTATTATTCACCTTAATTTAGATAAGGAGATTGGATTGAGATTGATTTCCACTAAGCTTGATTCTCCAGCTTTTAATTGAATCTCTTCTTCCTTAATGGCCGGCCGTTCTTTAAGTTTTTGATTTGCATTTCAAAATGACGTGAGCAAGGTATGAAATGGTAGGAACGAAATATATATGGGTAAGGGTTATGGGCAGCAAATTCCTAATATACCATTATGTAATTTAATTAGCAAAACCCCCATTCTTAAGCCCTTTAATTCTTTTGTTAGGCACGACCTTAATTAAATTGATTCAAATATCAAGCCTTATCACTTAGCATTTACATTATTCAATTTAATATATCTAATTAAATCTTATGAATAATGTTATCAAAAATTAAGGGTGTTACAATATACCTTATGTTTTTTATTGTTTTTTCTTGATGTTCTTCTGCAATAAAAGCTTCTTGGTGTGCTACGTTTTTTTGCCTTGGTTTTCTTGAACTTTTATAACAAATTTATCATTAGTATTTTGTTATTAATTGACATAAGGAAATTTTATATTTATAATGAATATATTTTGTGAAAATAATTATTTTTCCAAATTTGTAGGAAATATTTATATGGCAACATTTCATGTATTTGGATATTATACCTTTGAACATGACGGCGTCACTTTTTTCTTTTATTTTTTCTTTCTCTACACCAACAACAATTTAATTATTCATCTTTAGATCTTATGATATTTCACCTGATTTTTCAAAAAAATTTAGTTGTAAAATATTTTGTTTGCTAACATATAGATGAAAAATATTTTTTTGAAAAATATTTACTTAACAAATATTTGCCAGGTTGAATTTTATAGTAATTTGTAAACATTTATCCTTTTCTGTGCTTTTTTTTCATTTAGTACTCACTTTTTCTTCATTGCTTTTTACTGCCTTTGGTATGATATTATTTCATATTGGCTTGTTGTTTGGTTATTAATGTCCTCATCATCATCTTTATTATGTTCATCTTTGTCTTTCTTGTCCTTTTCATTATTTATTATTATCATTTTAGTTTTCCTTTCCTTTTCATCGTCATCAGCAGTATCATCACCTTTATTTTAATCAGCGCCATCATCATTTTTAATTTCATCACCATAACCTTTTCTTTCCTCAGCACCTCACCATCACCTTTGCTTTCCTCAGCACCATCACCACCATCATTTTTACTTTCCTTAGCACCATAACCATCTTTATTATCATCACCTTCAGCTTCGCTTTCATCTGCACCATCAGACCATCTTTAGATTCATCAATACCATTACCATCTTAATCATCATCGCCATCATTTTGCCTTTATCAGCATCATCACATTCACTGTCTTTATCTTCATAGGATCATGATCCGCATCTTTACCTTCATCATCACAATCGCCATCTTTGCCTTCATTATTGCCATCACCTTCAACATCTTTATTTTCATCAACACCATCACCATCTTTGCCTTCATCTTCATCATCTTCATTATGAACACCATCATCTTTACCTTCTTTATCAGCAACATCACTAGTAATGTCGTTTGCTTCATCGTCATTATCAGCATCAGTATCTTTTGTTTATCATCATTAATTTGATCATTATCATCTTCATCATCTTTATATCCTCTTATTTTCCCTTCATTTTTTTTAGGTCTTTATTTTTTTGTTCAGCATGTAGAGCTGCATTCTCTTTTTTCATTTATTTTCAGTGTTATATCATTCAGTTGTTTGTTGATTTTTTCATATTTTTTTATCGACAATCGAAGCTTTTTCTTTAGCTGATTTAGCTTTGGCAGATTTTGGCTCCTTTTTCCTTTCTTTGTTTTTCTTCTTTCTCTGCAAATTAAAATTTTTTTTACTTTTTTCATATTTAAAATACTGGTAAGATATTTTTTTGGAATAATTTTGAAATCTAATTATTAATATTTGTATTTGCTGGAAAGTATTAGGTAGGCAAATACTTGCTTGGAAAATATTTGCCTACCTAATATTTGCCATTCACTTTTTATAGCAGAATTCAATGGTATTATTAGCAGATGTACCTTTTTGTCAAGGAAATACTTTATTTTGCTTGGAGTACCTTCCCGTGGTGTCCATTTAGCAAAATTTGGTTCATTTTGTCGATAACTTATTTTTGAAGCAATTATTTCTGTAATATCGCAGTACTAATGTAAGAGTGGGCTATGCGGTAGGATCGTGTAATATGGAATAATGAAATAGTCTAGGTAGATAAAGTAGGTAAATGCATGGAGACACCAAGACTTTTATACTGGTTCGGACCTCTCATCCTACGTCCAGTCCCTAAGAGGAGCTTAGGGACTGGACGTAGGACGAGAGGTCCGAACCAGTATAAAAGTCTTGGTGTCTCCTTGCATTTACCTACTTTATCTACCTAGACTATTTCATTATTCCATATTACACGATCCTACCGCATAGCCCACTCTTACAATTGGTATCAGAGTCTGGTATCCTAGAGATCGTAACAACATCCTAAAATAAATGGCTACAAAGAGATCTAGTCAAGGCAATAAGAAGAGGAAGAGCAATAAAGAAAAATCAAAGGAGCAAACAAACAAATGCTTCATGGCAAAAGATAATGAGGTTAGTGATCTAACTTTTGATGATATGATAGAAATAAATTCAGAACTTCTGGACACTTTAAAAAATCTCAAAAGAAAATATAAGGAAGCTCTAGAAAATCAGAAGAAAGCAGAATTCGAAAGAGATATGCTTAAAGACGAGAAGAAAATATTAAAAGAAGAACTTGAGAAAATTCAAGATTCACTCTTTGACAATTCTCAACTCGCTCTATTAAGTCAAGAAATAGAAGCTCAAAAAGAAAAGAATAATGCTCTAGCTTCTGAGAATCATGAGTTAAAAACAAAAATTAAAATTGTTGAGTTAGATAACACTAGTCTAAAAACTAAGCTTGATGACATTACTAAAAATATTTCCAATTTTAATAAAGGGAGAGAAAATTTATCCAGGATTATTGAAAATTCTCAACCTGCTTCAAATAAGAAGGGATTAGGTTATGTTAAGAATTCGAAAGCTCTCAATGATAAAAGTGGTTTAGGATATAATAAAACTGATCGTAGAAATAGCACTAGATATGCATTCATGTATAGTAAAAATGATAGTGCTAGTACTAAATTTCGAGTAAAGCCTATCCAATTTTTATAGAAATTCAAATACTACTATGACCTATAATGTTGATAATTTCTTTAGAAGTACAAAATCATTAACAGGAAATATGAATAAAAATTATCTAAGTATATGGGTTCCTGTTAATTGGAAAAATAGAGAAAAATACATTAATGATTATTTTGATATGGTAGTTAATAATGAAAATTATATTTATAAAGGTTCAACCACACCCAAATGGGTATGGTTTCCTTAAAATTAGAAAATTATAAGAACCTTGGGTATCGCATGCTTTAAATGTTAATTTTTTCTGATACCTTACATTATAAGTAGTAGTTATTTTGTTTTATATTGCTCTATGTTAACATTTATGTAAAATATATTTTATATCATCATATAAACTCTCCTTTTTGTCGATGACAAAGGGGGAGAAAGATATTGCTCTCTAACACAATTTGCAGGAATAAACCATGCAAGCACAGATTAAGGGGGAAAAAGATTAAATAGGAATATATAGCATAGATTCAGGGGGAGAAATCGATAGCAAAATTACATGAAGATATTCAGTGAGAGAGATATGATCAACAAAGCTTGTCAAAGATTTGTTCATAGAAAATGGAGTTGTCATCATCAAAAAGGGGGAGAATGTTGGATCATAGGTTTTGATTGCTGACAAAAGTTCACGAATCTACGACTATGACATCATCCTGACTCAACGACTCAAAGTATGGTTCATATAGTTATATATTTTAACAAGAGTCATCAAATATGTATATAGAGTCTAGTAAGTGCTTTGTTAAAATCTTTCCTCAAGAATCATCATTCACATTCAAATAAATTTGCATGCATATTTTAATCAAAATCAAGTTTTCAAAAAATGCATGGAGCGGGGCTCGAACCCGGGTCACTAGTTTGGAAGGCATGTACTCTAACCAAATGAGTTGCTGCTGTTTTTGTTTAACAACAAAGTTCAGTCGACTGAACAGGAAAAGTCAGTCGACTGAAACTGGAACAAATTTATACACATGCACAGTTTCAGTCGACTGAATTTTTTCCTGAAAATTTTTCTTCATATTTTCAGTCGACTAAAATTCATGCACAGTCGACTGAATTTGAACCTGCGAATTTTGCATGAAAGGACACCTTCTTCTTCCCAAGAGTTGCGACCATTCTTCAATAGAAATGGAAGCTTCTCTTATCTACAACCCTTGGCAATACATGCATCCATTCTACAAGTATATATACATGATTCTAACATCATTTAAAAAACCGAATTCTCTTGCTTTAATCTTACTATTCTCTTGTTCATATTCTCTAGATATTCTCAAAGCAATCACCAATCTATTGCTTGAATCACTGTTTTTGTTTATAACATTCTTTTGATTCATAGCAATTCACATTTCCTAAATCTTCACAAACACATTGCATATTCTCGAGGATAAGATTATAGGAATATTGTACTACATTAGACTCATTAGTGTTGACAAGAACACAACAAGTCGAATATTGTATTTTAGTAATTGAGTTGAAGTCCTCTTCGGTAGTTGAGGCAAGAAATCCCGTTCGGTTGTTCGGGTAAGTTGTAAACCTATTCCTCCGGGTGATTCATTTAGCATTGAAATCTTCATACTCGTCTAGCCCAGGAGATTCATTTAGCAGGGAAGTCAATTCGAGGGGGAAATGAGTCGGATGTGCTCAACCAAAGGCTGCATGAAGGTTATAGACCAATGGGAGTCAAAGTAGCAAAGAGATAGAATAAGCTTGATGTCGTGGTCAATGTTAAAGTGAATGCCACTCTTGAAATTCACGATAGAAAGCATCAAGATTGAAGCAAGCTAGCGAAGGAGAAGATTGATGTGATGCATAAGTTTGTAGAAATTAAGTAACAAAATCTGGATATTGAACGGGAAAATCAAGAATAGATGACTATGGATAAATATCTGACGGGGATGGATAGCATGCAAAAGCAGTATTGGATAGAGCACAAATGAAAAATACTTATTTCCAAGTTCCCTCATAGTAGTTTGTTTCAATCTTATAATTATTTAAGTTGTACTACTTTCGATGCACTGTATTTTTTATTTAAATTTGCTGTATTTTGTTATTAATTAATGTTGTACCATTCTTGTTTCCATTTAGACAAAGCTGATAACCAAACAGAATAACATTTTGAAGGAAATAAAATACATATTAATAAGATAACTATAGACTACAATGCAAACGCTTACACACATGACAAATCAAATATAAAATAGGACTAATAATCACCAAAGTAATACCAATATGATTCATAAGATCTTTTTGTAGCCGGTTGTGATGCGTCTCGGTACGAAAGTTGACGTTCCACGTAAACGTTGAACGTTCCACGTAAACGTTGAACGTTCCACGTAAACGTTGAACGCTTCTTATGTTATAAGAACATCATCTTGGAATACTTTTGGCATATGCCCTATACCATCATATTCGTAGTGATTTTATTCTTCTTCCGTATCCCTTTAGTCTTCAATAATCATATTATGCATAATAATACATGCAAACATGATTCTGGACATTTTTTCCCAAGACCAAAGTCGACGTGGATTACTATTAATTTCTAATCTAGATTGTAGAATGCCAAAAGCCCTTTCTACATATTTTCTTTGTCCCTCTTGCATCGCAGCAAACTTTGCTCGCTTTGCTATTATTGGGTTTGGACATGTTTTTACAATGGTGCTCCATTTTGGGTAAATCCCATCACCAAGATAATATCTGTGCTCGTAAGTGTTTTGCCAAAGAGTAAACAGCACTGGAGTTACTCGACCAAGTGCCAGATCATTAAATAAGTGTGACCTCTCAACAACATTTAAATCATTATTAGGTCTAGACATTCCAAAGAAAGCATATCATATCCATAAATCGTATGAATCAACGGATTCCAAAATAATAGTTGGTTTTCTTTCTTTACCATTGTAAGCTCCATGGTATGCTTTGGGGAAATTCTTCCATTCCTAATGCATACTTTTGATACTTTCAAGCATTCCAGGCCATCCTTTACTCTCGTGCATCTCTCGAATCCGCACTACATCATCCTCATTTGGAGATTTAAGATACTCAATGCCGAAAACATCCACCATAGATTGACAAAATTTGTCGGGAGTTTCTAATGCGGTCGTCTCTACGATCCAATATGCATCATCCAGTGCATCTATAGGGGTGCCATAAGCTAACATTCTCAGTGCAGCATAATGTGCATGTAAATGTGCATATTTTTATTTCCATATTTAATCTAGTTAAATTAAATAAATTATCATATTTGGTATTTTAACATGTTTAAACCAAAATTCTAATTATTTTCAAATCATCATTTATTTATCTTCATTTAGAGGTAAAATTATCATTTTTGTGTGTTAATTAATTTGAGACAATTCACTTACACATTTTATTTTCATTTGTAAGAAAACTGATGGAAATTAGAAGAGGCTTAATGTATTCATGCATGCACACAAGAGAAGGAAGCAAATGAAGATGGAAATAATTCATTTCATGCATCATAGAGGACTCCACCTATCCATTTACCATGATCCCCTCTTAAGAGCTAATACACATGCTTAAAGCTTTATGCGTACTTCAATGATGATTATTTGATGCTAATGATTACTTGGCCTCCATACTTTCTAAGAGAGTATTTTGGGTAGTTCCCAAAAAAATGAATTAGGGTTTCACTTATGTATAAATACCCCTTATGTTCATTTAATTAGTCTCTCCTCTTTAGGCTCTTCCTTTTTAGTTTAGTTAGGAAAAATAAAACAAAGCCCTCTTTCTTTTCATGGCTATTTAGCCATTTCTTTTATGTAATTCTTCTTTTATGCAATTTTAAATACATGTTCTTTTCTTCTTTTATTTATATACTTTCACATTAGTAGTGTAAATCTCTTTTATTTTATGCAAGTAGAATAGCTCTTCTTTCATTTTTCTCTCTTTTTCCTCTTGTTTTTCTTTAATTTTGCATGCCACAATTGTTGATATGATAACAAAAACGAGAGACTAAGCCCATTCAATTTAAGGGTAATGAAGCTCTCTAATTTTGTAGCTTCAACATTTTGATAAATTTTTTTTGGTGCTTAATTGCAATGCTTGAAGTTGTTCAACTTGTTGTTTTTGCTTTGAATTTGATAGCCTATATTGTTGACACCAAATAGGCTATGCTTAAACAATCACTAAACACAAATTACCTCTTCATCTACATATGATTATGGTGATGAAGTGAATGTTGAATCAAAATTTGATGGTATATATTTTTAATTAATAGTTAATAGTCCATGCTTAAAATAGATTTCATTTTCAATTTGTTGTCATTTTTCATGAGAATTAGTAAGTGGTTTACGGGGTGTATTAAAGTTTGATGTCTTGTGTTGGGCTAATTAATTGCACAAATATGTCATACTTATGATAAGCATATCAATTAAATTCACTAATGACCAAAAAAGAGAGATCATAATTTCATGTTTGTTGAACTATGTGATCTAGAGAGTGGATTTATCTCTAAATTGTCTTTCTACTCTCATATTTTTGTCACTTTCTTTTTGTTAGTTTTCTTACATTTTTAGCTTAACATCGTCAAAATTTTGGTTAATTTGATCGAATAGAGATTTAAAATCTAACAATTCCCTACGGATCGACCAGTACTCGCCACGTACTTGTTAAATATGCGCTTTGCGCTATATGATTTTTGTTTGATGATAATAAACATATATACATTCATTTAAATGTATTTGTTAATATACTATTTATTTTCACAGATTAAATAAATATTTGCTGAATAAAATAAATAACACAGATTTTAAATTCAAACGAATATTTTATTCAAACAAATATTTATTACAATTTTGAATAATACAATTTCAAGCTCTCACTATACTATACAACTTTGATTGCAATTACATCACATTTCTCATTTACATATTCACCTCACTACATACCACTCACACTCGTATTTTTTATCTTCAACTGCAATCCAGTTTGAATCCAGCATCTGAGCAATCTGCAAAAATATACACTAACGCAGTAAAATTGAAAAAGAAATATTTTTGCAATTCAAAAATAAAAGATGATTTTGAAAACATTGTTTGCCTCAGTTATTTGGGTCGTTCTTCATAATTTAAATTTGAATTCATCATACACGAACAACTTGTGACATACACAGTATATTACTGTATATGCCACAAGGCCGTGCACACCGATATATACACTTGATTGATTTACAGGGACAGGTGAGCACAGGTCAAACCCAAATAAAAAGTCGGGTTCAACTCACGTGCAATAATATAAATGTCACAATTCTCAGCACAAGGTCAAACCCGAGTGTTTGAAACTGGATTCAACACAGGTGCAACTGCAAATGCACACATGAATGCAATGATCAAAGTATGCATGTATACTTATCGACCAGCAGCAACATGGACCACAGCTGTTACTCAACTCAGTGATACAAAAGACAATGCACCAGACAAGACTACACCAGAGGCAACACATGCAACAGAGACCAGGCTACACAACATCAAGGTGGAAACCAAGTACGCAAGTGCAAAGATAAATGACACAGTGTAAATGTAAATTCGACAAGCTGCTGACCAGAGGTGCAGACAACCCTAAGCAACATGAAGTAAATCAACTGCATGTACATCAGGTACAAGTGAACCAGATTGGAGCAGAGACAAGAAGATGCATACACATATAGGACTGCAATGGATGCAACAATAAACACAAGATTACATGAACACTATAGGCCGTAACAAATTGCAACAGCACCAATGCAAGTAACTGCAAATGCACCAGTATTCCAAGTCAAATGAACCATCAACTACAAGCAAGAATCTCGGCAAACAAAACAAACTACAGGAATTCCAGTTACAACAAAGTACAGGTGCAAGTGTACATAAGAGAAGTACAAAATGACCTAACAGCAAGTTCAAACCAAAGCACAAAAGTGCACAGCATCATCACTGCAGTGGATAGCAAAGACAACATGCCACAAGACATAGTAATGCAACAGTGGCTAACCAGTAGTGAAAATGCAAACATATGTACATCAACCCAATAGTGACAATGCAACAATCAACTCAACTGAGTACAGAGAAATGCACAAAAGCATGATGCAAACTGAACAAATATGCAACCATACAGCAGTCATGTATGCAACAGGTTCAAGGGCAGAAGGTGGAGACAACTCAAACGAACACAATGTTCACAAATGCAAAAGAACAGTGAAGCATGTACAAACTGTAGTGAATACAGACAGTAAACCAAGCTTCACAATAAACATCTCATGAATATAAGATGTCGAAGCCAGCAGTATCAATGACTATATGCACTGAAGTCATAATCAAAACATGAAGTGAATGCATCAGTACAGGAATGCAAGAAAGGACTCGTATAAGCCGTGAACAAAATTTCAAATTGATCAATTTACAGTGAAGATGGTCATGCCATAGTCAACAAGAAAGGCAACGCAAAAATCATTGACCAAGTTAAAATTCAAAGCCGAGAATATTCAAGCCAAGTCAAGAATTCCAAGCCGTGGTCATCACGTAATGATTCAATATCGTGAATGTTAAGCAACCAAAATATATACGTGAATTGAAGAAGTCAGCAATCATCTCAAACATCCAAGCTAAAATCAACGGCCGAACAAATTAATTGACAAATTCAAATTAATCTATACGAACACAAAAATAGGAATTGGATTCCTATATAAAACCCTACATCATCATCGGCAATGATTCATTGAGTTCAAGCACGAAAAATCAAAAGAAGAAAAAGGCACAACTTACATACCGGAGAAATCGAACTCAATCATCAAAGAACCGAAGTGAGCAACAACCAGAAATCAATCGAGCAAGGCAAATCTTGAACAATCACAGATTCGATCGAAGTAGTAACGGTTCTTCAAAGCCCTAATTTGAATCACAAACGAAAGCCCTAAAATTGAAAGAGGAACGGCCACCATTGTATACGCAACCAAACAAAGCAAAGAAAATAAAGAGACGGGTCGAATTGAAGAAAGGGCCGGCCTATTGTTTTAAAAGGGAGAAATATTTTTATAGGGGTTTTTTAATTAGGGTTTAATTTTAATTTGCTTTTTAATTTGTAATTTTTTTTTAAAACCGTTTTAATTTTTCTAGTCGTGTGACTAGGGTGCAAACTACGGTGTGTAGTTTGGGAATTTGCAACTCGGTAGTTGAGTTGTGGTCAAGGTTTTGAGCGTAGAGTTAGATTAGTCAATAGCGGTGTATAGCGAGTTTACGTGTGTAAGCGAGGGACTATCTAATTTCTAGTAGAAACCTTGGGGGCAGCACGTAGGCAGGGTTTTGCCGAAGCTGGGTAAATTCTGTGTTGTTCTGTTTTATTCTGTTATTTATATTCTGCGATATCTGTGCTGCTATTCTGTGATCTGAATTGAAATAAATTTATAAGCTTCCGCGATTAATTTTTATAATTTACACTATCACCATATTCACCCCCCCTCTAGGGTGAAATCGATCCTACAAGTGGTATCGGAGCTAGGACAGGAATAGAAGTCAACATCTGTTTTAAAAATTCGATTTTTTTTGAAAAAATCAGTTTTTGTTTTAAAAATTTGAATTTTTAAAAATGGCTTCTTTTAATAATGCTTTTGCAGAAGGTCAATCCATAGTTAGACCACCAATGTTCAATGGTGAATATGCTTATTGGAAAAATAGAATGCAAATTTTTCTGAAAACCATTGACGCTTGGAATATTGTTGAGACAGGTTATAGAATACCAACTATAACTGTAGATAATCAGGAAATAGAGAAACCAAAGGAACAATGGACAGAATTAGAAAATAAATTACAGAATACTAATGCCAAAGCTATGAATTCTATTATCTGTTCATTGGATCAATTTGAATTTAATCGTGTCTCACATTGTCTAACTGCGCAGGAAATATGGCACATACTAGAAGTGACTCACGAAGGAACATCTCAAGTCAAAGAATCTCGCCTTGCAATGCTAAGCAGCGAATACGAGAACTTCAAAATGGCGAAGGAAGAAAATGTCAAAGAGATGTACGGACGACTCTCCAATATCGTATACAAATCAAAAGCTCTCGGAAAAACATACACCGAATTAGAAATAGTCCGGAAAATCCTCAGAGTCCTTCCACGAAGCTTTGAAGCAAAAGTTACTGCCATACAAGAATCGAAAGATTTAAAACAACTTAAAGTTGAGGAACTCATCGGAAATCTCACCACTTATGAGCTAGAAATGAAATTCAAAGAAGAGCGTGAAGGAGGTGACACTCAAAAGAAATCAATAGCTCTCAAAGGAACAACCGAAAGTGATGATGATAACGATGAAGATGATGGAGCAGTAGAATTGGAGCTGTTAATAAGGAAATTCAAAAAATGGAATCAAAAACATGGAAATTCAGCTCGAAATCAAAAAGCAAAAAGCAGAATAGCCAAAGCACTAGACTACTCAGAAGAACAAAAGTTTATTTGTTATAATTGCAACAAACCCGGCCATATCAAGCCCGATTGTCCACAAATTAAATCCAGCCACAGAAAGAAACAGAAAAAGAAAAGTTTTGCAGCCACTTGGGATGAAATAGACGAGAATGATCAAAGCACTGGCAGTGAAAGCGAAAAGGCAGAATTGTGTCTTCGAGGTGATACAACTGACAGTGACGATGACGAGCCAAGTGAGGTATCAAAACTTACCCATTCTGAGTTGCTTATATATTTTCATGAAGTAAACGGTTGTTTTGAACGACTTAGGGAAAAATACGCCAAACTTGAATCTCAAAAAGATACTTTGATAGAATGTAATAAACAACTTGATCAATTAGTTAAAACCTATCAAAGTAGGATCCCTAAGTGTGATAAGTGTCCAACATTTGATGAGGAAATTAAAAAATCAGAAATTAAAATAAAATCGCTTGAAAATGAAATTCTGATTTTAAAGGAGAATGAAAATACTAGGAGAGAGAATTCTATTAAAAAGTGCACACAGTTGTTAAACGAAAATGAATCTCTCAAATCACAAGTCCAACAATTGTCTACGACTTTAGATAAATTTTCAAAAAGTGAAAAATCGTTGAATATGCTATTAGGAAAGCAAACTGTTAATACGGTTAGACAAGGACTTGGATATAATAATCCGAAAATTGTTGAAAACAAGATTAATCAAGAAAATTCAATGTGCACGATTTGTAGAAAATTTGGACACGATCACAATAATTGTTGGTATAGACCCAAACATGTGAAAACTATATCGATTTGGGTTCCTAAAGGCACAAATATAAAATCTCTCAAAGTTAAACAAATTTGGGTGCCAAAGGGAACAATTATAAATAGTTTTGGGTCTACACAAAATTATTTTTCAAAATTTTCTGCCACTAACAACCATGGACCTATAAAAACAAATAGGTCACATAAAATTTTCATCGTGTAGGTGTGGTGGCGGGCTAAGGAACAACAATAGTGTTACCTGGATTTTTGGCTGTTCCAGAAACACAACGGACGACAAAGCTAAGTTCCTTAGCCTAGTATAAGGGTGACAGAATCACAATGAACAACGACGAGAAATATCGTAAAGGTAAAGACAGGTAAAAGTATATTTATTTGTACGATATATTAAATGTGATAATCTATACCATTTTCTGAATAAAACCAGCCAATTATACGATGATGATATGATGATTATTTAATGATGATTTTGATTCTGACTTTATTCAAAATTGTTAGCCATTTATATTCTTATGCCAAAAACACTATAAAATTCTCTAGAATTACTTGATATATAAGTTTGAGAGAAAAATAGTGTTTTGATTGGATAATAATATTGTTGTTATAATATTTTTGGCTAAAACTATATTCATGTTTTGACACGGCCTCGATTTAAAATCCTAATGAATTCTATTTTAAAAATTGTAAAAAGGATTTTAAATTTTTTTTGAAAGTGTTGAAACTGTTAAGAAATTGCCTTGAAATAAAAATAATGTTTGATGGCTTCTAAAATTGACACTTTAATATATGTTTGATTGTTGACATGGTTTTCATTTCAAATCCAAGAGAATTTCATTTAAAATTTGTTGATAATAATCATGAGAAATTTCTTAATCTGGTCTTTGACATTCAACGAGTGAATTTTGAGTGAAATTTAAATTCAGATGCAGATTACACTGGTAATATGGTTGATAGAAAAATTACTAGTGGAACATGATTAATTTTTGACACATTCATTAACTGCATCGTTTTTCAAAGAAAATATCTGCATATTTTTCATTTCAAATAATTTTCAAATAGCAGAAAATTTTCTTTTAAAACCCCCTGGAGAAAATCATTTTTGACCATATTTTCAGATTAGTCATTTTGAAAAATTGGTTTCATAATTATTTTTGAATTTGATTTTAAATGACTATATTGACTAATCTGACTCCCTAATGTTTATCGAAAAGAAAAATAGTAATAGAAAAAGTGATGAGTGTTGATATTTATCATATATTATAACTCGAGAAAGTATAATTAGAAAATTTCTTTAGAAATTTAAACAAGAGTTATAAAACTTTTTGTTGGTAAAAATTCCATGACCATCTCTATATCTATCATATTTCTAACAACTATCACTCATCAAAACTCTATATAGTTTGTTGATATGTGGTACTTTAAACAGGAATCGTTCGTTTTTCATTTTCATTTTTTTTAAAAAGCAAAAATAAATAAATAAATAAATACCAAAGTATTCACTCTCATTTAAAAGTCCTCACGGTTATGCATGGGTGAATTACTTGGAATTTGTTATGTGCTTCCATGCTCATTTAAAAGTCCTCACGGTTATGCATGTATGGAACGCATATCAAAAGTTGATTTTTTTTTAAAATAAACAAGTTGATTCTAATCCCATTTAAAAGTCCTCACGGTTATGCGTGGTTAGAAGATACTTGAATTCATTTTTTTTTAAAAAAATAAAATTGGAATACTACTAATCTCATTTAAAAGTCCTAACGGTTATGCATGATTAGTAGATATTCAAATTCCTGATATAAAAATACCACAAATAGACACAATTGTATGGTTTTATATGATGACATCATCTCCATCATTCTAAAAGTGGAATATGCGCCTAACAATATTTTTATGATTTTTGTTTGATTTTCTATTGAAATTTAATATTTATATTCAATTGGGTTTTAATGTTGGATTAATATCGATTACTTTATCTCTATTTTTCTCTATTTCTATTATTCTTTTGCTGATAACAAAAGGGGGAGAGAAAAGTTAAGATTTTGTCAAATAGAATCAATCAAAGGTCAAACAATTTTCCATTTGCATCTAGGCTCATTCTTATTTGTATGCATATATGTAGGGGGAGTCATATATGTAGGGGGAGTATCATATAGAAAGGAAGCATTCAAATAGGGGGAGCAATTGAAATTATCAAATACATTTAAATATTCAAAATCTTAAATATATGTTTGTTATCATCAAAAGGGGGAGATTGTTAAATATGCGCTTTGCGCTATATGATTTTTGTTTGATGATAATAAACATATATACATTCATTTAAATGTATTTGTTAATATACTATTTATTTTCACAGATTAAATAAATATTTGCTGAATAAAATAAATAACACAGATTTTAAATTCAAACGAATATTTTATTCAAACAAATATTTATTACAATTTTGAATAATACAATTTCAAGCTCTCACTATACTATACAACTTTGATTGCAATTACATCACATTTCTCATTTACATATTCACCTCACTACATACCACTCACACTCGTATTTTTTATCTTCAACTGCAATCCAGTTTGAATCCAGCATCTGAGCAATCTGCAAAAATATACACTAACGCAGTAAAATTGAAAAAGAAATATTTTTGCAATTCAAAAATAAAAGATGATTTTGAAAACATTGTTTGCCTCAGTTATTTGGGTCGTTCTTCATAATTTAAATTTGAATTCATCATACACGAACAACTTGTGACATACACAGTATATTACTGTATATGCCACAAGGCCGTGCACACCGATATATACACTTGATTGATTTACAGGGACAGGTGAGCACAGGTCAAACCCAAATAAAAAGTCGGGTTCAACTCACGTGCAATAATATAAATGTCACAATTCTCAGCACAAGGTCAAACCCGAGTGTTTGAAACTGGATTCAACACAGGTGCAACTGCAAATGCACACATGAATGCAATGATCAAAGTATGCATGTATACTTATCGACCAGCAGCAACATGGACCACAGCTGTTACTCAACTCAGTGATACAAAAGACAATGCACCAGACAAGACTACACCAGAGGCAACACATGCAACAGAGACCAGGCTACACAACATCAAGGTGGAAACCAAGTACGCAAGTGCAAAGATAAATGACACAGTGTAAATGTAAATTCGACAAGCTGCTGACCAGAGGTGCAGACAACCCTAAGCAACATGAAGTAAATCAACTGCATGTACATCAGGTACAAGTGAACCAGATTGGAGCAGAGACAAGAAGATGCATACACATATAGGACTGCAATGGATGCAACAATAAACACAAGATTACATGAACACTATAGGCCGTAACAAATTGCAACAGCACCAATGCAAGTAACTGCAAATGCACCAGTATTCCAAGTCAAATGAACCATCAACTACAAGCAAGAATCTCGGCAAACAAAACAAACTACAGGAATTCCAGTTACAACAAAGTACAGGCGCAAGTGTACATAAGAGAAGTACAAAATGACCTAACAGCAAGTTCAAACCAAAGCACAAAAGTGCACAGCATCATCACTGCAGTGGATAGCAAAGACAACATGCCACAAGACATAGTAATGCAACAGTGGCTAACCAGTAGTGAAAATGCAAACATATGTACATCAACCCAATAGTGACAATGCAACAATCAACTCAACTGAGTACAGAGAAATGCACAAAAGCATGATGCAAACTGAACAAATATGCAACCATACAGCAGTCATGTATGCAACAGGTTCAAGGGCAGAAGGTGGAGACAACTCAAACGAACACAATGTTCACAAATGCAAAAGAACAGTGAAGCATGTACAAACTGTAGTGAATACAGACAGTAAACCAAGCTTCACAATAAACATCTCATGAATATAAGATGTCGAAGCCAGCAGTATCAATGACTATATGCACTAAAGTCATAATCAAAACATGAAGTGAATGCATCAGTACAGGAATGCAAGAAAGGACTCGTATAAGCCGTGAACAAAATTTCAAATTGATCAATTTACAGTGAAGATGGTCATGCCATAGTCAACAAGAAAGGCAACGCAAAAATCATTGACCAAGTTAAAATTCAAAGCCGAGAATATTCAAGCCAAGTCAAGAATTCCAAGCCGTGGTCATCACGTAATGATTCAATATCGTGAATGTTAAGCAACCAAAATATATACGTGAATTGAAGAAGTCAGCAATCATCTCAAACATCCAAGCTAAAATCAACGGCCGAACAAATTAATTGACAAATTCAAATTAATCTATACGAACACAAAAATAGGAATTGGATTCCTATATAAAACCCTACATCATCATCGGCAATGATTCATTGAGTTCAAGCACGAAAAATCAAAAGAAGAAAAAGGCACAACTTACATACCAGAGAAATCGAACTCAATCATCAAAGAACCGAAGTGAGCAACAACCAGAAATCAATCGAGCAAGGCAAATCTTGAACAATCACAGATTCGATCGAAGTAGTAACGGTTCTTCAAAGCCCTAATTTGAATCACAAACGAAAGCCCTAAAATTGAAAGAGGAACGGCCACCATTGTATACGCAACCAAACAAAGCAAAGAAAATAAAGAGACGGGTCGAATTGAAGAAAGGGCCGGCCTATTGTTTTAAAAGGGAGAAATATTTTTATAGGGGTTTTTTAATTAGGGTTTAATTTTAATTTGCTTTTTAATTTGTAATTTTTTTTTAAAACCGTTTTAATTTTTCTAGTCGTGTGACTAGGGTGCAAACTACGGTGTGTAGTTTGGGAATTTGCAACTCGGTAGTTGAGTTGTGGTCAAGGTTTTGAGCGTAGAGTTAGATTAGTCAATAGCGGTGTATAGCGAGTTTACGTGTGTAAGCGAGGGACTATCTAATTTCTAGTAGAAACCTTGGGGGCAGCACGTAGGCAGGGTTTTGCCGAAGCTGGGTAAATTCTGTGTTGTTCTGTTTTATTCTGTTATTTATATTCTGCGATATCTGTGCTGCTATTCTGTGATCTGAATTGAAATAAATTTATAAGCTTCCGCGATTAATTTTTATAATTTACACTATCACCCTATTCACCCCCCCTCTAGGGTGAAATCGATCCTACAGTACTAACAATTGTACACCGTGAGCTTGCATTTAATTTTGAATTTCAATTTATTGATGATTTTCTAAACTCATAGAAAAACCGTTGTTAAACACAACAATCATTTTTTATTAACCGTTAAGCCCCTGTGTTTTTGAAGCATTTGGCTTTTGAATAAAATATTTTTTATTGCTTTGAATACCTATTAAAATTCTTAAAAATAGGTCTCATCTCATTTAGTATCTTCTCCTAAACATATATGGTCCATAAGTGCAATTTGGATTGAAGTAGTCTTGCATCAGAGTTTTATGGAAGGCAAATTGATTACGTTTACATATTTCCAATCCATGACCGATCCCCTTGTTTTTGTGATGTGAAGCCATAAGCTTCTTGACATATGTCAACTATTTCTTGCAATTTTTCAGCTTCCTCTTGGAGAATCTCTTCTTCCTTGGAATCACTATCGAATACCATAAAACAGTTGATGAAAGATGAGGTATTCATTTTTGTATTTAGTTTAATGCTATGAGTGAAAGAAAGAAGATGTTAAATGTGATTCATGGAATGGATGTTGAAGTTCTTATTTAGAAATGATATGATATGTAGATGTAGTGGTGGACATTAGCAAAGGGTAGACAAAAAATTCAGAGTGTAGCCAAATTAACTATAGCAAGTTGTAGACATTACTAATACTTAGTGTGGTCAGGTCGACTTTAGCAAGTGGAAAAAAAATGCAGAGTGTAACCAAATCAACTATAACAAGCGGCAGATAGAAAATGTAGAGTATAGTCAAATCAAATGTAGCAAGTGGCAGACAAAAAATGTAGAGTGTAGTTAAATCATTGATTAGTATAATGACGATTATGAATCGCCTATTTAATTGAAAATTCCAAAGTGGAAGTGTACGAAAAATTCCAATGCAAATGAAAGTTGGACTCCCCGGGATTATTTGGTACTAATCAAAGCATACATAGAAGCCGATACAAGACATATGAAAGAGGAGATTAAGCAAGATTTCTGGGTTACTCTAAACGAAGCCTTTAATAATCATCATGATTGTAGATTAATTCAACGAATTCTAGATACTCACGGTACTTATGTCACATTTACTAGAGCTTGTCAATGATACAGAAGCATTATAAACACGGTGAAGGAAGAAGACCTATTTCAGTTAACATGAGCTATGTATGATTCATGCTATCTTTGGCAGTATCGTATTAATTTTGTTGGACATGCGGCATATGACCTATGGGTTAGCTATCCTAGATAGTCTGAATGGAGTTTTATTTATTTCCGTTTAAGTTCTATGTATTTCCTTTCAATCGAATGTATTAGGATTTAGTCCATTTATTTTCTATTAGTTCAATGTGTGTTTTTGAAGTTATAGGTATTTTCTTTTAGTTCTTTAGTAAGTTGTATACACTTTCACTATCTACCGAGTACGTAATATGACAAACAACATTGAAAAGGACTGATACACAAGGGACAACCAACATTGAAATAAACCGATACAGTAAGGACAACCAACATTGGCATAAACCAACACAGTGGAACCAAACTGATAATTGAAATGATGCAAACAAAATCTAAAACAAATATAAACTGGATGATTTAAAATCTATCATCGATCACATGATAACTTAATTGAACCAAGTGTCTTCCTAAGCATTTTAATTTCTTGTTCAAGTTCAGTTGCATAAACTATCGCATGATGAGGTAAAGGATCGTCCAACCATTTCCAAAGTCCACATCCATCGGGAAAATTATGGCATTAGTGGTGTCGACTAATGTATGATCCGTTTCTTATGATGGAATACAAAATATTAACTCCACAATTACAGTATATTTCTCCAGAATCAACCTCTTGTTCTGGTTAAGATAGTTGAACCCATATTTCATGCCCTCTTTTTCTTCCCCCATTACTGCTCCTTCGCTCCTCCCTATGTCTTCTTCCCTCCTCCAAAAGCCTATGCTCATGCAAAGTTCTCTCATGCTCTCATACATCTTCATAATGTCTTACCTCTATTTCAACATACCATCTGGTTGGCTCTTCGGGGTAAGACGGATGAGGAGTGATCTCATGACATAAAGGATCTTCGTATGAGTATGATTCTGGCAAGAAAATATGGTTGTAACCCACCATTTTTTGCTCAATAGGATGAGATGAATTCAGAACGATTTCCCAAGTAATATAATATATACCAATAAGAAGATGTTATATTTCAAAAACCGTGTAACGTGGCTACAATGTTCGAATATTACAGAATACTGTACCACTTTGTAATAGCATTGACATCACATGTACTGCAACGTGTCTATAGTGCTAAGTCTAGCAAACATTAAAAGTAGTGCAACATGCAAACAGTGCTCGATATGATATGATACTATCAATAAAGCTATGCAATGTAAATGTGCTATAGATAAAGCTATGTAAACATCAAAAGTTGTGCAACAAATAGTGCTCGATATGACGTGATGCTGTAAATAAAGTTATGCAAACATCAAAAGTAGTGCAATGTGCAAATAGTGCTCGATATGACGTGATGCTGTAAATAAAGTTATGCAAACATCAAAAGTAGTGCAATGTGCAAATAGTGCTCGATATGACGTGGTGCGGTAAGTAAAGCTATGCAATGAAAATGTGCTGTAAATAAAGCTATACAAACATCAAAAGTAGTGCAGTAGGTTATATTTCCTCCGTACAATACTTGTCCTCATTGTAAATGTAAAAAAACTATATAACGTAACAAATAAACAGTAATATATATCCTCAATACAATACAGAAGTACATCAATATAGACAAACAACGATAAAATAAATATAGTACATAGCATGATCATCAAGTCAATGGCAGTATCGTCGTCGTCGTCGTCCGCAGCGTCATCTACATGAGCAGGACCACCATGATCAAACTAAAATGCAGCCAGTTGAGCCTGCAAATCATCAATCTATGCCGGCATCACTTGCTGAGTCTGTTGAGCCTGAGGACTGAGTGCCTAAGTATGAACGAGTGTCATATACTAAATAGCGGAAATATATCGCCTATGCTCGTCCAACCTACCTACATATTATAATTACATATAATATATCAATATACGTTTGATTAACTAATACTGTACAGTTAAATATTAATATATTGAACTACCTCAAAAGGCGGGTATAGTCCAGCAGTGGGGACATCGGCAATATCATGATCCGGGGGATAAACTATCGGCCGCTCGATAAGAGTACTGGTAAGATCATAAGCTCTATAAGAGGCGTCCAAATCGAAGTCCATGGGTTACTGAAAATATTGGGATGGAGTGGGATCAAAAGAAAATGGAGGTGCCTGAACTCTACCACTGACAATGTGTGGGCCTATATGATCGAAGTTCACTCCTTGAGCGTAGTCAGGTAATATGTATCATCGAGAAGCAACTCTAACTCAGTAGCTGTCATAGTCCCCCTCTACTAAGAAAAATGTAGAAGCATCTACCATCCAGTCTGTCTCAATTCCTGTATATACTATGATCCAATGGTCCGACATCTGCCGAACATGTCGTCGCAAGATAATGGATCTCCTAGGATACATATCTCCCCAATAGTCTAAAAAAGCATCTCTCCCCCAAATACCAAATAGGAAGAAACGCTGGTGGGAGTAAGGCCATCCACGCAAGCCCAAATGATACGAAATAGAAAGTCGACGAGCATCATGCATCAGGCCCGCATTCATCAAGGCAATCCAATATGAAGCCCATGGTGCCCGAAAAATATTGTTCTTGCACCTCATATCAATCTGCATACGAGCCCCATCATGTCATGCCTAACCCCCAGAGGCACCCGAGAAACTAACAGAAAACGCTCCCATCATCTCATGCACGAAAAATATGTCTCTGGAGCATGACTAGCAGTTTCAACAATACGGGGATGCATGTTCGCTATATACTCATAGTACCAGCGGGCAGAATGTACCAAAACCCAAACATCTGTCTAACCTCCCCCGACGCATAAGAACTAAGAGCGGTGTCTAAATATCCAAGTATAGCAGAACCCCAGTCTATAATGTGCATCTGATCTAAATCGAATACCGCTGCAGGCTAACCTAATCTAATGGTACTCTTTTAGTTCGAAAAGAAAGTCGAACCAAATTACTACAGTAGAAATTCTCTAAGCACGGCGTCACTCATAGCATCAGTGCCTATATGAGCTGCAATGTACGCTTGTATATATGTAAGGGGAACCGCCCTGGAGCAACATGACACTCCTCAAACCGGAGTAAATAAGTAGTAAGAACTTTGGGGCTCTCAAACGTATGATCAAAAGGAAATGGTATCCTATCTGGGCCTTCGACCTCAATCCCAGTCAACATATAAAATTCGATGGGGATAATGCTCAGCTCAAAATCTGAAAAATGAACAGTATGTGTCGCGGGCCATCACCTCTCAACTAGGGCTGCTATGAGTGGACGATCAAATGACCGTGGTCGCCTAATCTATAAGAAATGTGCAAAAGGACTGGTCTGCAACTTATCTACTAAAACCTTAGGTAGTGTGTCATACTGCTATGCTCTACACTTTGCCCAATTACCGCGATAACTGACGTACTATGACTATAAAATTAAAGGGTTATTCAGGATTATTGTACAATTTAAATTCAAACAACTAACACGCTTTATAATATCACATATCTATCTAATAAACATTATTTCATGGTTAATATACGAAAAATGTATACATCATGTATTGATAATTATTTATTATTTAGAATTGTACCTTGACTACATCTAATGTTGTGAAGATACGGTGACTGTATCCCTCTGGCAGCTCGTGCATAATCCGTAGCTGGAAAGTCATTGTATCTGATGGCGAAGCAATGTATGCTGGGCCTACAAGCTCTTCTGGCTGATGTCGAATCATACGTCCTGCGATTTTGGTTACACGTGCGGCATTTTGACGTTTTTTAGATTAAATAAATAAAAAAGACGAGAATTACGACGGTTAAGGGGCTGGGCGCCCCACTTATAGACGCCCAGCCTTAGGCGCTGGTTAAATCAGTGCATAATGCTTGGGCGCTGATTTAATCAGCGCCTAGGCTAAGGAAATGATTAAATTAGCGCCCACTCATTGGCCCCAACCCTTTATATTAAAGGGGTAATATTCAGCGACTGAATATTAACCCCCTTTAATAGTTGGAGGTGCTCTAAGCCTTTAGTTTTACAACTTTAGCAATTGAAAATCACCCTGCTCATTTTCTATTATAACACCATTGGCGAACCCAGTGAATCCAACAACACATGTAGTATATGTCGGTAACAAAACCCATGTATTGCAGAAAGGGATCGTCGGTCAACATGTGGCGATCGACCGATCAAAACGTAGCGGTCGTTCGACTAAAGTGTCAGGGCGAAACTTTTTTATTGATGAATGTCCTAGATTCGATCGTATAGTTTTACTTGGCAGCGAAGTAAACAATTAGCGTACGGCATGAGAACGAAGATTCTTTAAGGGTTGATCAATGGTCCATATCATTTTAAAACCTCTATAAATACTTAGCTAATCTAAACCCTAGTTCATTAGAAATCTTTCATATACTCAACACTATCAAAAATTTTCTCCTCAATTTATAAAATTCTTCAAAATAAATAATAAAAAAATAAAGGAATATAGGACAATCAAATCAAGTAAACAACTGACAAACAAAGGAGAGATTTCCAAATGGAATTCAATGGAAAACTTGGATCTGAGATGAGTGGATATAATTTTTATAATATGATTTATATGTAGTTAATTTTAATATAGCTTATTTTATTTAAGTAGTTAGAAACTAAATTGAAAATCATATTGTTTGGATCCGATATTGAATAACAAATTAAACTGATGGAAACCTATTAAATAAAAAAAATTCTAGGTTAAACCCCTTTTCTAATCACTAAGAATTCACATAATGTGTTAATATTGTTGTGACTAGTAACCCTTGATTTTAATTATTCCTATAAACCAAAAAAATTGAGTTTGAGTAATAAATGTGGGAAATTGTAGAATTTGGTTCATTGTAGTTGTTCTATAACTCAATGTGATAGAGATTTGGAAAAGAAACTAATCAATTATTAATTAACCAACGAAACAAACAAAAAATCAAAATTTAAAAACCCTAATAGATAACGATCGGTCGACCGCACTATCTGAACCGATCGATAGTAAGCGATCGATCAGTTAGCATTCAAGGAGCGCAACATAAACCTCGTCCTAAGGCTCAGGTTAGAAGTAAATTAGCTAGTAGTGTATTATATATATATGGATGTTAGGAGCGGGGAAGCAGGTTCCCTATGAGGCGACACTAGGACGTTAAGGGAATGAGTAAATGTTATTTATCTAGCAGGGATCGATATTCGACTAGATGCGATTCTATCGCAAATGACACTCACAGGAGTTCTACAATGGACGTGCAACGCCAACTGATGCTTGATGAAGTGTGTGGCTCCGACACAACGGGAGTTCCTTGGTATTCACGGATGATATAACATGATAATATGTTGTTGTGGGATCCCAGCACATGTAATAAGTGGCATATGCTATGATTGAGAGGTGGACATAGATGTAGATGTTGAGATACTTTGGCACGTCAGCATTGCGGACTCCCCCTCAATGCATAACTAAGGTAAATGTAGTCGTAGTTATGGAAAATTTAGTCCCATGTGGAAATTTATAAGGAAACTTATGTGAAATAGTTACGCATGATCGTAATATGAGAAATGTAGTCCCATAGAGGAAATTATAAGATAATCCTATGTTGAAGAAGCTCTAGTAGCTATTAGCCGGTCATTAGTTGTTTGAGGTTCGATTAGTTGTTCGACGCTCGTGTGAGCCTGTACAAGCCGTTAGTGTAGGTGTATATTAAGCTAAAAACCCCTTAAATAAAAAAATCTAGTAATTCATGGACACTTGGAGAACATTTTAGGTCACATAGAGTATTGTTAAAGTCAACTGCATATGATCACCATATATTAGTGACATACTCGTTCACCAGACTTTTGTCTCACCTACCCATTTTTCATTCTTTTTCCCATAACGGGAGGACAAGGCAACAGGCGATAGGCCTATGATTAGTACATGGAGAGGTGGGCTCATCATTGGAGTTGCTTGTTATTTTATATTATTCTCCATGTAACTATCTATCTTATTCGGTACTTAGTATTTACCAGACTATGTATCGTAATCCTGTTTAATCTGGATTTGACTACGTACTATTTTCTGATACTATGTTTTGAGATATTTTTTGAGATGGTTATTTACTATATTTATATGTTGTTGCCTTCTGCTATAAGATCTGAAAGTGTAGAATGTCTCAGATCATATATGTATATCTTTAGTCTCTGTAATTTATTAAAAACCTTGATAGCTCGTATTTGTCGACACCGATACGAGTTCAAAGGTCACCCTGGGCTTTGGATCGGTGTGTCGAGAGGTGTGGATTGTCATGGCTGGTATTAGAGCCTAGGTTTAAAATTCCTTAGGGATTAGGAGTGTATTGAGAGAATATACTTTTAAAATGTTTCTTCAAAAAGATTTTCAAAATAGGTTCCCAAAGTGTGTGCGTGTGTATGAATAGATGATAGTTTTCAAAATGTTTTCCAAAGATTTTATATAAGCATAATCTCTTTTCCTTATTCTTGCTTATACGGTCTACGAAAAGTTGCTAATAAATTCCTAGATCACAGATACAAGATGAGTGATCCTACTGCTTCAGGCTCAAGCGATGCAATTGAGATTCCAAGTGTGAACGTCCCGATTTGGTTTGTCCGGTATGTTTAACGGTGGAAATTTCTATCGGATTATAAACTCGTCGAAAATTTTTAAAATTAAAATAACCACAAGCGCACGGCGTACTATTGAAGTACGTGGCGAATACGGGTCGATCCGTAGGAAATTGATGATTTTACAATTCTATTCAATCAAATTAACAAAAGTTGAAAGTGTGATTAGCTAAAAATGTAAGAAACTAACAAAACTACAAAAGAAAAATAGATAAAAATACGAGAGTTAGAGAATAAATCCACTCTCTAGATCATATAGTTCAATAAATTATGAAATTACGATCTCTCTTTTTTGATCGTAAGTGAATATAAATGATGTGTTTATCATAAGTATGGCTCGTTTATGCTATTAATTAGCTCAACATAAGCCATCAAACTATAACACAACCTTTAAACCCCTTACTCGCTCTCATGAAAATGACAACAAAGTTAAAAATGAAATCTATTTTAAGTATGACCTATTAACTATTAATTAGAAATATAGACCATCAAATTTGATTTTCAAATCACTTTCTTATGTCATAATCATATTTTGATGAAGAGACATTTGTGTTAGTGATTGTTTAAGCATATGCTATTTGGTGTCAACAATATCGGCTATCAAATTCAAAACAAAAATAACAAATTAAACCACTTCAAGCATTGTCATTAAGCACAAAAAGAGAGCTATAATTATCAAATGTTGAAGCTACATGATTAGAGGCTTCATTACTCATAAATTGAAGGGATTAGCCTCTCATATTTGTTATCAAAACAACAAATGTAGCTAGCAACATGAAAGCAAAAAGAAAAGAAAAGAAAAATGAAAGCTAATGGAAAAGAGAACTACTATTCTACTTGCATGAAAAAAAAATCTACACTACAACATGAAAGGAAATAAACAAGAAAGAAAATGAACATGTATTAAATTGCATAAAAAAATAATTACATAAGAGAAGAAATGGATAAGTAGCTATGGAAAGAAAGAGAGCTTTCTTTTTTATTCTGAGCCTAAACTAAACTAAAGAGAGACTAAGTAAGAGGAGGGTTACATGAAACATAAGGGGTATTTATACAAGTGTTAAACCCTAATTCATAAATTTAAGGAATGCCCGAATTGCCCTTGAGGTAGTGTGACCATCAAGTAATCATTAGCATGTCATAATCTCCATTTAAGTGTACATGAAGCCATTAATTTCATAAGCATGTGTTTAGCCTCTAATTTGTACATTAAGGTGGTTGGTAGGTGGGGTCCTCCACGATCTTCACTTTGAACTATTTTCATCTTCATTCTTTTGTATCTTCTTTGTTCATGCATATTTCATCATAAAACCACTTGTAAAGTTCACCAAATTTCCTACAAAACAACATAGAAAATTCCAAGTAAATTTTCACGATTTAATTAATGCACAAAAATGACCATTTTACCCCTTTATGAAGATGAATATGTGACAATTTGAAAATAATTTGAATTTGGGTTTAAACAAGTTAAAATACCCAAGTTGATTATTAATTCAATTTAAATAAATTAAATATGATGGTAAAAATATGCGCATTTACGTGCACAACAAATACCCCCACACTTATCTTTTTATTCGTCCTCGAATAAAGAAAAACTAAGATAAATCCATTTTCGTAGGGAGCACGATTGCATTGAGCGTATGCAACAAGCCATTAAACCTCTGGGTGTCCCAGTAGGACGAGTGTTGTCTCGTGAGGGTTTTCAGCGGATGCTACCCACAAAATCCAAATGCAGGATGAAAAATATTTATAAAATGCAAGATTTATTTGCAAAGAGATGAATGCGATTTTTTTTGAAAATATTTACAAATGAAGGATTTATTTTTAAATGAACATGAATAAGTTAAATATAGGTTTTGCTTATTATCTTGAAAATTTATGTCATTTACTCGTCAAAATTTCCAAAAAAAATCAAATTATCATAACAAATAGACTATAGTTTGACTCGTTGTTTTGGTTAATAACACAGTGTAACTATGAAATGGATCCTTAGTTGATTATCAAAGTTTATCAAAGTGGTATTTTCATTTCTTTTCAATAATAAATCAAATCAAATAAGTAAAAATAGTGCTTGGATTTTAAATGTTGGCTCTCTCATTATTTACAAGAAAAATTACACACCTAGCTCAGGTAAACCGAGGCCAGATATACCACCCATGCACTACCTTTCGGGCTTATGTGAGGGGAGTACAAAGCATGGCGAGTGTACACACTTTCGTGCGTACACCTATCGACCGTAGATGGTTTTTATTAAGTCTGTTTTTTATTACATGTGTTCCATACATGCATAACCGTGATGACTTTTAAATGAGTATGAAAGCACATAATCAATTATTCCAAGTTATTCACCCATGCGTAACCGTGGGGACTTTTAAATGAGAGTGAATACTTTGGATGTTATTATTATTTTATTTATTAAGAGAGAGAGAGTTTTGCAAAATCATCTTAGCACCACTTGACTTAGAAGACAAAAAGAAAATGCTATATCCTTTACTTTAAATCAACCACTTTTAAATAAAAGATTTTCAATTAGATATATTCATAATTATCACGTATGAACCTTTCTATATACTTGTTAAACTATCGTTATTTGTAATCAAACTTCATTTTTATTTTGTTATGACAAATAAATTTTCAAAAATTTCAATTTAATAAATCAAAACCATATATTTATCCTATAGTGTTTCTTTAAAAATAAATCAAAATGCTTAAAAAAATTCTTTTGTTTTTGAATATATATATATATTGAGTTTTTGGAAGAAAAATGAAAAAGTAATCCTAAAAGATCAAAAAGAAGACGAGTCTCCCCCTACACTTGATTTTGATTGTGTCCCCACAATCAACCCAAGTGGAAGGAGAAAAATAAAAACATAACCTTTATTTAAATGAAAATGAAAAGATGATTATTTACATGACATCAGAAAGTATGCCGTTGAAGAGTAAATGAACCGGTTTTCAAAGACCGATTCATTTGTCTCGTCAAGTATGCGAGACACAGCTTAAGCTCAGAAAATCAAATCGTAAAAGATTTCAAAGTTGAATGTTGATTTGGAAAAACGAATGTCATTTTATTGAAAATTGTACGAGTTGTTTTATTTTCGATGATTCTTGGGGTTAATAAAACAATTAATTGAAATTCAAGTTTATTTTCACCAAGTTGAAGTTCAAACTTATCATTGAAAACTTCTTCAAAATTATCAATTTCAAAATCAAAATGGTGATATAAATCTTCCCCTTCAGAATATAACAACTCATTTTCAAAAAGTCCCAAGAAATCGTGTTTATTAAATTCGATTTTCTTCGTTGGATTATCAACAACTTCATTGCGTATATAATTTTCAAAGTCCAAAGTTTTTGTATTTAAATTTTTGAAATCGAAAAAAGGAAGGTCGAATTTTAAATTTGGTTCCACACCCTCAAAAGAATTGAAATCCAATTCAATTACTAATTTTTCAACAACTTCATTAAAATTGTCATTTCAGTTTCAAAAGTTGTTATTTGAATATCGTTAATTTTGGTAAAAGATGGATTATCGTTTGACTCGTCACACGTTGGAATTTGGTTTTGTTTTTCACGTTGTTTCATATAAGTTTCAAACAACGAATTCGTGTGATCATCATAAATTTCGTTCATTTGTTCAACGAAATCCAATTTGTAAACTTGAGAATTATCGATTTGGATTTGTTGAGAACAAAAATTATAAATCGCATCGTAGTCGAGATTATTCCCGTTGCCAAAATTATTTGAAAAGTGGATCACATTTTCGTTTTGATTTTGAAATTCATTTTGGAGTTCAAAATTGAATTGGCATGGGTTATCATTGAAATCATTTGAATTTTGAATTGAATTCAAATTTTGAAATCCTTGAAAACTTTGACTCGAGTTATTGTAGAAATACGAATTACACAAATCATTTGTCATTTGATTTTGTTGTGTAGAGATTTCAAGTAAAGACGAAATGCTATTTTCAAGATTTGAGGGTTGCTCGTTATTTTGAAAATTTTATGGTTCGAAATTTGAATCGTTTAAACAATAGTCGGTGTTAAAATATCCATACGAATTTGGAGCGAAATCGTATGGATTATATTGATTTTCACAACTATTGTAAAGTTCAAGTGAATGTGGAAATTAAGACATTTTCAAGAAAGCTTTTGTTTTTTTATAAAGGAAAAATATTTACGAATTTATTTTTCCAAATGGAAAATTGTTTTTTTTTTCTATTTTGGTTTTTCAATTTTTTTTAGATTTTTGAAATTTCAAAGGAAAAGGATTTAAAAATTTCAAAGGAAAAGGAATATTTACAAAAAAAATTTAGTTTTGGATTTTGAATTTTTGTTTTTTGTTTTTTTTAAATATGCATGAATTAATGCAACGAAATGAATGCAAGGGTTAATTACAAATGATTCATCCTAAGTTAACCCGAAATTGTATAATCACAAATTGTCTTAGATAAACAAGATAGTTCTCAGCCAGGTAACGGGCAGGGGTTACCAGTGCACCACGAATCATCGTAGCAATGCAGCCGAAGGTTTAAGTACCTTTAGAGAAACAATTCAGTATAATATTTACGAATTACCGTAATATTTATAACTATTATTGCTCTTCCGTAGTCTAGACATCAAGAAATTAAGTTGTTCAGACAAATTGTCAATATACAATTAAAAGTTATCAATTTCTAACTGTTATTATTAATCGGAACTCTAGGATGAAATGCAAAGCGGAAATTAAACCTGTATTAATAATGCAAGTACGAATGGATTTTTGTTTTTGTTTTTGAATCTTTGAATTTTTTTAATATATAAATGCAAATACAAGCACTCAACAATGCAACTCAAATAAAAGTGGAGACGAAAGCAGAATTTTTTTTTAAGCAGACTAAGCAAGTCTTCTTCTGCTGAATTTTTGCTTTGGCAAGCTGAAAATTAAAACAAGATATGTACAAGTTTATTATTATTACTATTATTATTATTTGAAGTAAAAAAAAAAATATAAGGATGTCACTTAAAACAATTTAGAACAAACCAAAACAAATATAAAACTTCAAAAAATTTTTCGAAGTAAAAACAGTAAAATAAAACTAAAATCAAAGGAAAAAAAAACAAATTAAGGAAACCCACTTTTTCTTTAAGAAGAAACAAAACAAACCAATACGAAACAAATTGAAAACCCCCCAGCCACGACCAACGCCTCCCACACCCTCCACCCCCCACCCCCCCCCCGCCCCCCCCCCCCAAACAAAAAAGAAACCTTTTTTTTTTAATTACTTGGATGGAACTAAAAAAGAAAAACTTAAAACAAAAGAATTAAAAAAAATGCACTCAAACCTTACCGGCCCAAACCTTAAAACCCGACCCTCTTAGTCAAATAAACACAACTAAAATATAAACATCACCGAAATTAAACACAACTCAACCAGGCGATTTCAAAAATAAACACCACTCGAAAAAAAATTCAACTTTGGAATTGAAATTGATCACTGACTGAGGTAGGCGAGATTGAGAGTCGTTGATTGAATCTGCGTTTGCGTTTGGGTTTGATACAGTGGTTGAAGCTGTTCGATGCTTGTCGTGGCCACTGAAGCCTGGGATGGATGTGTTAGTGGTTCGATTCGGCTTGGAGGTGAAGGAGTTCGTGGCAGTTTCTGTTGAAGTCGTGGAGGTTGCAGGAGGGGTCGAGTTGATTTTGAGCGAATTTGGGGTTTTGCGATTGAAGAGAATCGAGTGGTTCGATGTCGGGTTGTGGATTTGGTTGCGTGGAGTAGCTTAGTTTTTCGGGCTGGAAGTGGGATGTCAGGGGGAAAGGAGTTGTTCGTGGAGGAATTGTGGAAGTTGCGGGTGTCTTGTGATTCGGTGGTTGACGAATTCGATTGGCGGTGGTGAGGAGTTGTTGCTGCAACTTGATGTCGATGATGGTAGCTTGGTGTGTTCGAGCCAAGGCAGCAAGAAGGCGGTGGTTCTGTTCTATTTTTTTTTTTTTTTTTTTTTTGGTGGTGGCAGAGTCTCAGTTTCTCTGGTGGTTGATGGCTGGAACAGGGGGCTCGTTTGTAGCAGTTTCTTGCTGGTGGTAACCGGTGGTAGCAGGCTTGTATGTAGACTGATGTGATTCTATATTGCAGGGTGGAGTGTGTATTGCTTGATGGTGTAGGTGATGAGCGTTGTGAGGGAGACAGTGGTTAAAGCTGTAAGGGTTGGTAGCGGTGGTTTATATGACAGTTTTGAAGTTGAGGGAAAGCAGTTATTGGATGGAGATGGTTAGCTTGTATGGATAGTGGTGGTTTGTAGTGGATGAACAGCTGATGGCACTGTGGTTTGGTGGATTGTGAAAGTGAAGTGATATGTTGTGATAGTGGTTTTGATGTAGATGATGTGAAGGTTAGCAGCTGTTTGAATGGTGCACTATGATGTTGCTGTGGCAAGGCTTTGGGTTGAGGCAGTTGAACCGTTTGTCTTGGTTGTAGTGGTGAGGTAGATTGGAGGGAGTTGAATGAAGAACGGCGGTAAGTATTTGATGATGAGATTTCCGTTAGACAGTGAAATGTATTGAAGTGTTGTGGAGAATGAGATGTTGAAGCACTGTCTTGTGATGAACTGATGTTAAGTATGGATGGGCAGTGGGTTAGTTGCAGTTGGAAGGATGTCGTGAGGCTGTGACTGGCAAGGCAGTTTGAAGTTGCTGTTTGTGAAGCCGGTGGGTGAAGTGAAGTAGGAAGAGTGAGAAGGAGGTTGATTTGGTAATGATATGCGAAGGAAGTATACGTAGTAGGGTATGTCAAGTGTAGCAGAGAGATGAAGGCAGCACTGTTGGGATTTGTGTATATAGTGGATGAAGTTGAATATGCAGGGGAAAGGTTGTTGATGCGAAGTGTGGATGACTGATATATGTTGATGGTTTGTGGAGTGGCAATAGGTTGATGAAGGCAGTTTTGGGATGTTGTAAGTGTTGTAACAGTTTTGGAGGGAGGAAATGATGTAGTTATGTTTACAGAGCAGTAAACAAAGAAGCAGAGAGAAAATAGTGGCAATGCAATGTTTTTTTTTTTAATGTAAATTGTAAAATGAAATGTAAAGAGTAAAATGAAATGAATTTTTTTTTCTTTTTCAATTGAGATTGTGTGAATGTTTTTTTTTTAATAATAGAAATGCAATGCAAATGGAAAGAAAAGCAAGAAACAAGCGCACAAATAAAATCACGCAAAAAACATACACACAACATTTTTTTTTATAAATGCACACACACAAAAATCAAAGAAAACTAATCCGAAGAATAGAAAATCAAAATCAAAACAAATCCCCGACAACGGCGTCAAAAACTTGTTTAACGGCGGAAATTTCTATCGGATTAGAAACTCGTCGAAAATTTTCAAAATTAAAATAACCGCAAGCGCACGGCGTACTATTGAAGTACGTGGTGAATACGGGTCGCTCCGTAGGGAATTGGTGATTTTAAAATTTTATTCAATCAAATTAATCAAAGTTGAAAGTGTGATTAGCTAAAAATGTAAGAAACCAACAAAAACTAGCAAAAGAAAAATATATAAAAATATGAGAGTCAAATGACAATTTAGAGAATAATCCACTCTCTAGATCATATACTTCAACAAATTATGAAATTATGATCTCTTTTTTTTTTTACCATAAGTGAATTTAAATGATGTGTTTATCATAAGTATGACTCATTTGTGCTATTAATTAGCTCAACATAAGCCATCAAACTATAACACAACCTTTAAACCCCTTACTCGCTCTTATGAAAATGACAACAAAGTTAAAAATGAAATCTATTTTAAGTATGACCTATTAACTATTAATTAGAAATATAGACCATCAAATTTGAATTTCAAATCACTTTCATATGTCATAATCATATTTTGATTGAGAGGCATTTGTGTTGGTGATTGTTTAAGCATAGCATATTTGTTGTCAACAATATAGGCTATCAAATTCAAAACAAAAACAACAAATTAAACCACTTCAAGCATTGTCATTAAGCACAAAAAGAGATCTATAATTATCAAAATGTTGAAGCTGTATGATTAGAGGTTTCATTACCCCTAAATTGAAGGGATTAGCCTCTCATATTTGTTATCAAAAGAACAAATGTAGCTAGCAACATGAAAGCAAAAAGAAAAGAAAAGAAAAATGAAAGCTAATGGAAAAGAGAACTACTATTCTACTTGCATGGAAAAAAAATCTACATTACAACATGAAAGAAAATAAACAAAAAAAGAAAATGAACATGTATTAAACTGCATAAAAAAAGAGTTACATAAGAGAAGAAATGGCTAAGTAGTTATGAAAAGAAAGAGAGCTTTCTTTTTTATTTTGAGCTTAAACTAAACTAAAGAGAGAGTAAATAAGAGGAGGGTTACATGAAACATAAGGGGTATTTATACAAGTGTTAAACCCTAATTCATAAATTTAGGAAATGCCCAAATTGCCTTTGAGGTAGTGTGGCCACCAAGTAATCATTAGCATGTCATAATCTCCATTTAAGTGTACATGAAGCCATTAATTACATAAGCATGTGCGTTAGCCTCTAATTTGTACATTAAAGTGGTGGGTAGGTGTGGTCCTCTATGATCTTCACTTTGAACTATTTTCATCTTCATTCTTTTGTATTTTCTTTGTGCATGTATATTTCATCATAAAACCACTTGTAAAGTTCACCAAATTTCCTACAAAACAACATAGAAAATTCCAAGTAAATTTTCACAATTTAATTAATGCACAAAATGATCATTTTACCCCTTTATGAAGATGAATATGTGACAATTTGAAAATAATTTTAATTTAGGTTTAAACAAGTTAAAATACCCAATTTGATCATTTATTCAATTTAAATAGATTAAATATGGTGGTAAAAATATGCACATTTACATGCACATCATGGTATCTTTAGGCAAGGGGACAAGCCGAGCTTAATTCTAATAGAGGACCCGCAAAACGAGCGCCAGGTGCAGTTCTTCTTATCCAGCTGCCGTTGATTTTTTTCTAAGTTGTGCAAGGATTTTGCGAACCTAGGGGGAAGCCGTACATGGTGACGGAGTCATCTATAGATTCGAGGACCTGGATTTGTACATGCGAGAGGATTTTTGGTTTGATGGGTCCGAGGGATGATGTGAGGAGACTGCTTTCCACTTAGCATCTTCAGGCGGATGCCCTGAATTGGTGGGATGTGGTGGTTGTTGAGGTTGATGAGGAAGATATTATTTGGGTGTAGTTCCAAAGTCGTTATGAGATGAAGTTTCTGTCTAAAGCTGAAGGAGTGCAATTAGAGAAGTTTATTCATACGGAGCAATGAGACATGTGAGACTCTGAAGTTCACGAAGTGGCTGAATCAACCTCTTCAAGGTTTTGCTCTTAATCATATTCCTATGGGTTTAACGTATGAGTCTGGTAGAGACGGCCTTGCTAAATACCGTCTCTAAGGAGGAAGCGAAAGAAGTACGCAAAAATTCTAGAGGGAAGGCGCCATAGCAGAATTGGCACAAGACCAGAGGAGGACCCCGGGGAAAGATTAAGAAGTAGAAGATGCAATGCAAAAAATGTGGCAGGAAGGGGCATTTCGCGAAGGAGTCCAAGGCAGATGGTTTGTAGTTTAAGTGTTAATTGTAATCAATACGGACATATGAGGCAGGAGTGTCTAGGACCTCAGAAGTCCTCTACCCAGGTAGTTTCAGCTTACGCATTAGATGCGGTTCCTAGCTCGAGTATACATCCACTAGCATATAACGGAAAAGAGGTTGTGATTGAAGGTACGTTAACTCTATTTGGTTTATATGTTCATACTTTATTTGACACTAGAGCATCACACTCTTTTATTTTCATATAGAAACTGGCACAGTTACATATCCTATGGTTGTATCAAACTCTATTGGAGGATCGACTTATTTGTTTATGATATGTAGAGATTTGAAATTATATATTTTGAAGGTAAGTTCGATTACGATGCTTTTGTCTTAGGATTTTCTGGGTTTGGGTTGATTTTAGGCATGAATTGGATGATGATGAATAGGGCTATCGTAGATTGAGATATGAAGGTTGTTAGGTTGGGTACTTGAGTTGACGCAAGTTAGAGGTTTATTGTGATCCTAGAGATTCGGTTATGTTAAGTTACCTATATTCATTAGACCCATAATATGCCTAGTGTAACAACCCGATATTTTCAAGCATTCACAGCCGCACATGTCGGACTTGAATTGCTCGAAATACCGCATTGTAAATAAATTTGGAGCAAATGAAATACAATGACAGAATCACAGACATAGAACAAACAGAATACCTCGCAACGGAATATAAAATACATAGTAGTTCATGAAGCTACTACGGCAGAGTCTCAAACCAAATACATAATACAGTCTGAAAACAACATAATAGAAATCCCAAATACATAGAAGTTCACTAATACACGAGATAAACTAGAACAGATAAAACAGAGAGTAGATATAAATGTAGATAAGCAGAAACTCCAGCAAAGACTAGCTCTAGAAAGAGAATCCAAAGCTGTGAATACTCAGGCTGACCCGAGCGTAAAGTAAAACACAAAACACTCGAGTCAGGACAATATATACTTATATAATGTAAACCAACTCAAGTGAACTGTAGTATAAATACACAATAACTTAAAGGATGCTTGGGATCGCCCATCCTTTAAGAATCGGTTAAACTATAAATTAATACATCCCGTGGTTAAAATTTCAAAATGGTATTTTATACTTCAAAATCAAATATCATTTCAAAATTCAATATCATTCAAAATCCATTTCAAAATATCAAAAATATAATATCTTCCAAACCACATTTATTTTTATTTAATTTAAATACCATCACAAAACACATTTCAAAATAGTTTATATTTCAAAACAAATTACTTCATTTTAAATCATGAAATGAAGTTATTATATTTAATAATTAAATTATTAAATTTACAAAATTTTAGTCTTTCAAAATTTATTTATCCACTTAATTTATTAAAACAGATGAAAATTCAACTTTCGCAGCATTTAGAAATTGCTACAGAAAGTTACATTCAAAACAGCTCAATTTAACAAAAGATAGCATAAAAAAATGCTGTGATAGGGTTACATTAGTTTCAAATAAAACTTAGTTAAATTCAACAATTATAACATTTACAAAAATGCTATGATAGCCTTTAATTAAACTTAGCCATTTGGTTCATTATTATCAACTACAGCATTTACAAGTGCTGTGTTATCATTTACATTAGAATTAATTGCATTTCTGAAATGCAGTTAATTAACTTCAAATATTCAGTATAATTTCACAAATAATTATATTTTTATTTAAATCATTTTTAACTTATAAAATCATATAATTTCACTTTTAAAACAATCATTCAAATACCCTTATATTCATGATTTTATAAAGTTAAATCTCCATTCAAAAATCAAAATTTAATAATAATTCACTTATTAAATTCCAACATAAAATTTCAAATTCATTAAATTAAATTTAACTTAACACTTAATTTTAAAATTTTCAAATATAACTTAATTTCATTTTTATTTACTTAACTTAAAATTCACTTTTAAGCCAAATTCACAAATTTCCAATTTTAGTTATATTTAAAATTTTAAACATAAATATTCATTCATTTCACATTTAACTTTATTCAAAAATCATTAATGTATTACAAAATCATTTTAAATTCATTTGATTCAAAATATCATAAATTTATCATATTTTCATATTTAATTTAAATTCCATTTACCACCAAATTATAATTTCCAAAATAACTTACATTTCAGATTTCTAACTTTACCCTTTATTTATTTCACTTATAAACTTTCAGAAAATCAATAATGCTTTACAAAAATCATTTTTAATCAAATCTAATCAAAATATTATAATATTTACATTTCTTAAATATTTTAAATTATTTTAGAAAAACATAAACAAGCAGAAAAACAATGGCTGAGCAAAATAGGTGAGGCAAGTGCACAAAATCAACATAAACAAGCAGAAAAACAATGGTTGAGCAAAATAGGTGAAGGCAAGTGCACAAAATCAACATAAACAAGTAGAAAAACAATGGAAAATGAAATAAAATTTACCAAACTTTTTCCCAAAGAGAATGGCCGAATTTTTTTTCAGATTTGAGAAGAAAACATTCACGTGAAATGTTATGGGAGTGGTCAGCTGAAGAGAATGAGTTAAGGCAGCCAATTGAATGAAAAGTGATGGTAGAAATGTGAAAAGGTGTGAATACAAAAGGATATAAGCAAATCAATGGGCACAACTCTTCGTATTTCTCTTATTTCTTTTGGAATTTTTTTATAACTGAAATATATTTATAAATACAGATAAAAATACGAAAATTTAGTAAATAAACAAAAATAAATAAATAAATATTAATTAAATATAATTAGATTAAGAAAATAGTTTAAAAATACAAACTAGTCTTGGAAATATGAAAATAAATGGAACAAACTTCGGAAAATTTCTATGTACTTGAAAATATTTATAAATAAAGGTAAGAACATAAAAATAAAATGCATACATAAAAATGAATAAATAAATTTTAATTAAATATAATTTAATGAAGAAAATAGCAGAAAAATGAAAACTAGCCTTTAAAAATAGAAAACAAATTCAATAAATTTTTGGAAAAATTCAAACATCACTTTAAAAAGATATAAAAGACAAAAAATATATAATATAACATATTACACATATATATAAAAATTAAAATATTTTTTATATAAATTAAAATAGACAATTTTTTTTATTGAATAAATCAATTTACATACAATATTGTAAAAAACATAACTTTCACAATATAAATCGGATTTCAACGAAATGAAAAGTAGTATTCTTAAATTTTAATATATTTTCATAATAAAAAATAAAATTCAAGAATTCAAATATTTAAATTTGAAATTTAAAAATCAAAGTTTGACCCAAATTGACCAAAGTCAACATTTCAGGAAAATATTCAATTTATACCATTTGGAACTATAATTCACATAATAATCAAAGTTTATATTTAAAAATGAAATGTTTGAAATGAAACAAGTTTAAAAAAATTCAAAATGAAATAAAGTCAAAATTAAAATATACATAAAAATCTAGGGTTGTTACACTCTCCCCCACTCAAATCTTTTCGTCCTCGAAAAGGAAGGAAGCGGAGAAACAACAAGAAAGAATAATAGGTTGGAATACATCCTCGAAAGAAGGTAGGGAAAAAAGATAGCTAGGAGGTAAAGTAGGTTGAAAGACAAGGATGAACCATTATACATTTCAATTAATTTTTTTTTAGTATGATGAATAGTCATTTGATTCAAATCTGATGGTTCAAAGTAAACAATATTTAAAACATTTTAAATTTTTAGAAGGGAAAATAATTGATCAAAATATTCTTTATATAATACTTTATCAAAATACTTTTCTAACTCGATGTCTTAACAAGTTTATCCTCGTTCCTGTAGATTCTGGCAGTGCGTTAATCAGGCGCAAAGCTAGACTTCTCCAGGTACTTAGTAGACTTGTTTCAACACCCAGTGAAAATACTAGAAAACTCTTTTACAAAAAACAGATATGGAAAGTACAATCCAAACAAATCAACCAAACCAAAACAGTTGTCTAACCATGGATCGCAGATACACAATGTTTACGCCTGGATCCCCCAAGAAACAATTTGTATCCGTAAGCTTTCTCAGCCCTACGAGTTACGCCATGATGACGAGTAGAATGCAGGATACACAATGGTTACGTCTGGATCCCCCAGGAAACAATCCGTACCTCCAGGCCAGCTCAGCCAGGCATTTACGCTACTAATGCGACCTACATAGAGTGTAGGATACACAATGGTTACGCCTGGATCCCTCAGGAGACAATCCGTACCCCCAGGCCAGCTCAGCCAGGCAGTTGCGCTATGTAATCGTGATCATAAGACCATGGAGATCGCCATGGAATTCGATGGACACTCGAGTATCATATCCGAAAAACCCAAATCAAAGAGAGAGAATAATATCGATAGAATGAATCCACAGTGTGGCCACAAAGCGGATATCAAGCAGAAGGCACTTTCCATATCTTTACTTCGAAAATATGTATCATATAGTACCTTTCAAAATCACTTTCAAATATCATACTTATATAAAGTCCATTATATATAAGATTTCATTTCAAATCAAATACTTTCCAAAATAATAGTATATCAAATCACACTTATATAAATTTCGATTATATAAGATTTCATTTTTCAAAATTGAGTACCTTTTCAAATCAACAGTTCTCAAATCAATAGTTTCCAAATCAACTGCATACTTACACAAATCAAGTTTTATATAAGTTCGATAACTCTCAAATCAAAGTATTTAAATAAACAAGGTTCTCAATTTCAAACCATTTCAATATCAATTCAGCTTCAAAATCATATATGATTTCACCATATCATTTCTTCCAAATTACATAAATTTAGTTTTATAGTTTCTTAAACAATAGATTTAGAAAATAATCCAAAATTTCAAATCAACAAAATTTAGGTCAAAAATAAATCCATTTCCATTTCAAACATGTATTCACTTCAAAAATCATAATACTTTCAAAGTTATAAATCTTTCGAAACCAAATACTTGAAATCATTTCACTTTGAAAATCATAACATTTTGAAATCATACATTTGAAATCATAAAACATGCCCTTAATTCTTTACATTTCAATTTTTTTTTTCAATTAAACCAAAATCTAAAATTTTCAATTTTAATTCAATTCAAACCATCAGTTTCAATTTAGTTTTCCAACAAAACCATTTCAAATATTATCAATTTCAAATATAGATTTGATTTACAAAATAAAATATTAAATCTTAAATATGTTTCAAGGCTTAAATATACCATATTTCAAAACTAAATTTCATAATTTCATATATCTCAAATTTTACTTCATTATTACTTAGTGTTGAAATATTTATTTCATAAATCCATTATTTTTATCAAATTACAGGTAAACCAAATATCCTTTCATACTAATACAAGCTTCAATTATTGATTTATCAAAATCAATGGTTTTCAAAATCATTTTATACTTACGTAAAGTTTATCTTATATAAGGATCAAAATTTTCAAAAAAATAAATTTCGCTGCATGAAAAGCCATATGGGATTGAACATCTTTGCTTACTAAAAGATTTTTAATTAAGAATAGTTTTGTATATAAAATAGTTTTTATGAAAAATAGAATAAAACAGTTAGTTTAAGAAAAAGAAAAATAGTTTTGAAAAATGGTTTTAAATTTGACAGTGGTTTTTCATAAAAGAAAAAATTCCAATTAAATTACAAAGATATCCAACCCAACAACTTTCAATTTCAGCGTCAAGTATACCAATGATATTAGGATATAAGATGTACATATGTCATCATTTCCCAACATTACATTCGATCGCTCGCTCGATCACACAAGTTCGCTTTTGAACTAGTATTGTCCATTCGACTTCCCTAATGCGGACTTCGATATGGTTTCTCGACTAGAAGCCATCAGTCTCCTTGCATAGCCATATACTATGATAGAGAATTCTAGAATCAAGCCTAAAATCCATATCAAATGTTCGCCATCAAGACTCAAATGAAAAATCCTAACACGAGATGGTGTAATTCGCCTCGAACTTGTGTACTCAAACTTGGATCTAATTAATTATGCGAATAAAACAACATACATACAACTTATGTATCTATTCCAGCTTGTTAAATAAATAGTTTTATAAAGATGTTACTAAGTTAAAACATCTAAAACCAAAATTTTCTCAAACATTTGAAGACTAATTTTTTTTTTATCCAAAACATTTCAAAACTAAATTTCATATTAGTATAATTCAAAATAGTCTTATTTATTTACTTGACAAAACAGTTTCAACTTATACAAATCATATTATTTCATACTTGAAACATACAAACTAAACTTATATTCTTTATCAAATACCTTATACCTTTCAAAATTTCTTAGCTTTGAAAAGTTAAAGTTGATTTGGAAGTGCTCGAACCTTCAAAATAGTCGAAGAAATCATATTTTCAATCCAAGAGTTGGAAGTCAACAACAAATCAGTAAATAAAATTCAAAAGGTAGGTTTCAAATTCGAAACTCGGGGACTGAACACCGGCTTACTTTAAATCATTTCAAATATACTTATATCTTTCGAATATTAAACCATACTTCGAAATTTGAAATCAAAATTTGTTTCATAAAATCACTCGCATAGCAAAGCTACTAGAGTGGCCTCTTCCCCACTCAGAAACACGAAAATCAATGTCGATGATGCATGCATTCATCACCGAAATTATATTCCAGCGACATAAGTGTGTTCTGGACTTCAATTAACTTTGAAAAACTTCTTTGAAATTCCTTCAAAATCATTGAAATTCATTCGAATACATTTGAAACATTTCTTATTTGAAAAAAATATATCTTTAAATCATATTATTATTATATATTTTCCAAAATCTTAAAACCAATTTCAAAGCACCGAAATTCGATTCCTCGAAATTCAAATTCAAAACCCTTCAGTTATAAATCATTTTTATATAAATCAAGTTCTTATGAATTTCGAAATTTCAAATCCTTTCAAAACTTCCAATTTTCATTTTAAAAGATATATAATCCTTATCGGAAACATTTCACTTTTTATATACAAAATATGGTCATCCTTAATAATTTCGATGTATGCACAATTTCAAAATACAACCAAACATAAATTTCAAAGGATGATTCAAGGAAGGATTTCAAACAAACAAAGATTCAAAATTAGAGGAACTCTAATCAAATAGAATTCTAGTTCGAAGATAAACTCAGACGAAAATGAGATAATTTAATTATCGAACAGAAGATGGATAAGCCTATAAAAATCGTGGGCAACCTTAACCGGTCAACCTTGACTTCCGAAATATAACCAATTTGGAAATCTGAGGCAAATCGACATTCGACCGCCAGATATAGGATCCAAATAGAGCGGGAGATTGATAGCATCGACATCCGAGGATACAGAAATCTCCGGTGAATCAATGCCAATTATAAAGGAATTTCACCCCTTTACAAATCATTCAATGATTTACGGAACCACCGCTCTTTAGAGAGGTCATTCCAAAGTGGGGTTACGGAATGCCCAAAATCAAAAGGGTAAAAATAGGGAAGACAAGACTAGATTTCAGAAAAAGTGGGAGCGTTCCACAGCTCAAGGAATCCTAATCGATAAGAATCCTAACCAAGAGATTTCTAACAAGGTGGATACAGAAGTAATGAAGTTCAGAAAATCTTGATTCCAAAACAAGAAAATTTTTATACCAAAATAATCTTTGAAAATACTTTAGAAATCATTTGGAAATCATTTTATATTTCGAAAATACGTTCTCTCACAAAGAAATGATTCTGAGATTGATTTCACTCATTCTAGGGTATTTCTACCCTATCTCTAATGAGTTTTTGCTCCGCAGGCTAAGGTTTGCCTAAAACCAAAGCTCTAATACCAACTGTAACAACCCGATATTTTCAGCCATTCACAGCCGCACATGTCGGACTTGAATTGCTCGAAATACCGCATTGTAAATAAATTTGGAGCAAATGAAATGCAATGACAGAATCACAGACATAGAACAAACAGAATACCTCGCAGCGGAATATAAAATACATAGTAGTTCATGAAGCTACTACAGCAGAGTCTCAAACCAAATACATATTACAGTCTGAAAACAACATAATAGAAATCCCAAATACCTAGAAGTTCACTAATACACGAGATAAACTAGAACAGATGAAACAGAGAGTAGACATAAATGTAGATAAGCAGAAACTCCAGTAAAGACCAGCTCCAGAAAGAGAATCCAAAGCTGTGAATACTCAGACTGATCCGAGCGTAAAGTAAAACACAAAACACTCGAGTCATGACAATATATATTTATATAATGTAAACCAACTCAAGTGAACTATAGTAGAAATGCACAATAACTTAAAGGATGCTTGGGATCGCCCATCCTTTAAGAATCAGTTAAACTATAAATTAAATACATCTCGTGGTTAAAATTTCAAAATGGTATTTTATACTTCAAAATCAAATATCATTTCAAAATTCAATATCATTCAAAATCCATTTCAAAATATCAAAAATATAACATCTTCCAAACCACATTCATTTTTATTTAATTTAAATACCATTACAAAACACATTTCAAAATAGTTTATATTTCAAAACAAATTACTTCATTTTAAATCATAAAATGAAGTTATTATATTTAATAATTAAATTATTAAATTTACAAAATTTTAGTCTTTCAAAATTTATTTGTCCACTTAATTTATTAAAACAGATGAAAATTCAACTTTCGCAGCATTTAGAAATTGCTACAGAAAGTTACATTCAGAACAGATCAATTTAACAAAAGAAAGCATAAAAAAATGCTGTGATAGGGTTACATTAGTTTCAAATAAAACTTAGTTAAATTCAACAATTATAACATTTACAAAAATGCTATGATAGCCTTTAATTAAACTTGGCCATTTAGTTCATTATTATCAACTACAACATTTACAAGTGCTGTGTTATCATTTACATTAGAATTAATAGCATTTCTGAAATGCAGTTAATTAACTTCAAATATTCAGTATAATTTCACAAATAATTATATTTTTATTTAAATTATTTTTAACTTATAAAATCATATAATTTCACTTTTAAAACAATCATTCAAATACCCTTATATTAATGATTTTATAAAGTTAAATCTCCATTCAAAAATCAAAATTTAATAATAAATCACTTATTAAATTCCAACATAAAATTTCAAATTCATTAAATTAAATTTAACTTAACACTTAAGTTTAAAATTTTCAAATATAACTTAATTTCATTTTTATTTACTTAACTTAAAATTCACTTTTAAGCCAAATTCACAAATTTCCAATTTTAGTTATATTTAAAAATTTAAACATAAATATTCATTCATTTCACATTTAACTTTATTCAAAAATCATTAATGTATTACAAAATCATTTTAAATTAATTTGATTCAAAATATCATAAATTTATCATATTTTCATATTTAATTTAAATTCCATTTATCACCAAATTATAATTTCCAAAATAACTTACATTTCAGATTTCTAACTTTACCCTTTATTTATTTCACTTATAAATTTTCAGAAAATCAATAATGCTTTACAAAAATCAATTTTAATCAAATCTAATCAAAATATTATAATATTTACATTTCTAAAATATTTTAAATTTTTTTAGAAAAACATATTTTAACAACGGGTCTGTATTTCATTTTCTAGCCTAGGTAAAGTGATACAGGTAATATATCATTTCAACCCGTAATTTACAAAGAAAACCCGGGTTTGATCATTTCAAACCCGCAATCCCAAGTAAAAGAAAATAATTGAAAATCATTCAGGCCTATCATTTCGATCCGTAACGATTTTCTCCTATTCTAAAGTCCGTTCGAGTATGTATCATTTCAACTCATAGTGATTCTAGTCTATAGGGAACTTGCAGTGTGATAAACTGATGAAAGTAACAGAATAGCATGAAATAACAGTAACAGATGATACAACAGGTGTAAATATAGGTGTGAACATCATATGAATATAATATAGTAGTTATAACAGGATGATATGCATTTACGGATTCAGGTGATGTCAGTTTATCACTACATAAGTACATATTAGTCTGGTGAGATTTACTCACATGTTCAAAGCTGGAGATCGCTACCAAAGCAATAATATTGACACTACGAAGGCATGACAACACTACTACAATTTTGAGAGTGGAGAGTCAAAGCTATACCCCTTGAAACATTTAAACAAAACAATACAATATACATGAATAAATAATTCATATATATTTAAATAACTTATATATACAAACACAAATCAAATCCAAACCAATTGCACTTGCCTTCAACCTCATATGCTTCAGCAATGGGCTGCAAAAGCACTATAATGGGATGGTTTTGGATCAGGTTTGGATCAGATTTTGGGTTCAACAAGTCAGCCATACATAGGAAAATATGATGCAAAAGGTATGTGTGCATGAAACTACAACTACAAGGCAACACAAGTGGATTCAAGGCAACATAAGTCACGACCACAAGCAAATATGGGCATGGATAGGTCTGGTAGGGTCAGCTACAGGTGTGGCAGAGGTGTATGGGTCAACTATGGCAGGTAGTGGTGGTGTATGGGGGCCAAGGAGGAGTTTGAGGGGGGTGAAGGCAAAGAAGCTAGGCTATGCACATTTTCAAGGTGGATATTGCAATTTTGTGGAGTTTGATCAACTAGTGGTGCATGGCCATGGATGGGCAGTGGGATGGAGGTGGTGGAAGCCTGATGTGGTGGTGGTGGAGGTGGCCATGGTGTGAGCAAAATAGGTGAAGGCAAGTGCACAAAATCAACATAAACAAGCAGAAAAACAATGGAAAAGGAAACAAAATTTACCAAACTTTTTCCCAAAGAGAATGGCCGATTTTTTTTTCAGGTTTGAGGAGAAAACATTCACGTGAAATGTTATGGGAGTGGTCAGCTGAAGAGAATGAGTTAAGGCAGCCAATTGAATGAAAAGTGATGGTAGAAACGTGAAAAGGTGTGAATACAAAAGGACATAAGCAAATCAATGGTCACAACTCTTCATATTTCTCTTATTTCTTTTGGAAGTTTTTTATAACTGAAATATATTTATAAATACAGATAAAAACACGAAAATTTAGTAAATAAACAAAAATAAATAAATAAATATTAATTAAATATAATTAGATTAAGAAAATAGCTTAAAAATACAAACTAGTCTTGGAAATATGAAAATAAATGGAACAAACTTCGGAAAATTTCTATGTACTTGAAAATATTTGTAAATAAAGGTAAGAACATAAAAATAAAATGAATACATAAAAATGAATAAATAAATTTTAATTAAATATAATTTAATGAAGAAAATAGCAGAAAAATGAAAACCAGCCTTAAAAAATAGAAAACAAATTCAATAATTTTTTGGAAAAATTCAAACATCACTTTAAAAAGATTTAAAAGACAAAAAATATATAATATAACATATTACACATATATATAAAAATTAAAATATTTTTTATATAAATTAAAATAGACAATTTTTTTATTGAATAAATCAATTTACATACAATATTGTAAAAAGCATAACTTTCACAATATAAATCGGATTTCAACGAAACGAAAAGTAGTATTCTTAAATTTTAATATATTTTCATAATAAAAGATAAAATTTAAGAATTTAAATATTTAAATTTGAAATTTAAAAATCAAAGTTTGACCCAAATTGACCAAAGTCGACATTTCAGGAAAATATTCAATTTATACCATTTGGAACTATAATTCACATAATAATCAAAGTTTATATTTTAAAATGAAATGTTTGAAATGAAACAAGTTTAAAAAAATTCAAAATGAAATAAAGTCAAAATTAAAATATACATAAAAATCTAGGGTTGTTACATCTAGAGGTTTATTTACTTAACTAGATCAGATCAAGTACAATCCATTAGACTCATAGGCCCACTATGATTCAAGTAGGAAATTTATTTTGAAATCTACTCGTTTCATCCACCGTAGAATGCCTCAGTTACAATGAATTAGAGTTTATACATTAAAGAAAATAAATTTCAAATATAAAACTGCCTCTAATAGACAAATAGTACCGATGATATCTTAATAGTACTGCATAGCGGAATAGTAATAATAGTTCTAAAATAGTACATAAATGTGGTAGCCACCTGCTTGTCCTCTTTATATCTCCACGCGCTATCTCAGACTTGTTATCCCTAATTTATGCTTTGAATCTGAGATAATAAGAAGCAAATCATAAAACCTCTAGTCAAACAACAGTCTGGTATGAACGATCTATATCTCAAATTACTATAAAAATCGATAAAGTAAATAGGAACATAAGGTATGGAGAATGATGGCTGACATGTCCCTACATCCAACAAGTTAGCATATATAATTATATATGCTAAACTATCACCATAGGGGTATACTATTGTCAAACTACAATATGGGCGTTTAGGTACTTAAGTCAATAATACCTACGTCATATGACATCCATAACCGAGCAAAACAAACATATCAACCATCAAGCAAACCTATCATTATTCACTCAAGTACGTTTTATATATGATAACCTATGTAAATATATCAACCATTAAAGACTACTCAACATCTTGGTTTTTCAATGCTCAAATCCATGCCACTTCAAAAGCCAAGAACCAACCCACTTATCAACAAGGTCTAGGGTACACGGATCAATATCAACAAATTCAAAGTCACTTATCAATAAATCCATATGAGCATCCTCACATACCCCCTCCCTATATGAGCACACATCGAAACCTCCAAATTACGAACGATCCCTTAGTGCATATCCTCATAATAGAACACATTGTATGACCTACTCCATAAGTCATCCTAAAAAAAATTGTCTTTATTAGGTCTCCATAACAGCGCCGATTATCGATTTATTGAAATTCAAAACACTCTGTACACTCATTGAAAGTCATAGAATCTCTTTATGTCAGTCCCAAAGAAATCCACTACTTTTCTGCATCAAGCCTAAAGTAAAAATCAGGTTGTCTCATGCAGAACCTACATAGCTTTATCCGTTACCAGATTGATCTGTGGTGGCTGTATCTTCCATACCATACACCCATTCAACCTGCGATCAATTATGCATATTCCCCGAGACTCCCCATCATCACACTAAAATTTGCATGGTTCAGTACCGATCCATTTAACTGAGTACCTAGCCAAATTTTGGCTAAGTACCAACTCACTTAGTTCATCTTATGCAAGCTCGAAGTTCCCTCCACATTAGGACCTCCAACGCCTGAAGCCAACTTCATGTTTCCAGAATCTCTCATCATTTGGTGTTGACTCATCTAGATCGTTCCATGATGGACTTGCCTTGCATTTTCCTTTCTCTAGCCCGATGTCTTCATCATGCTGCCTTGAAGCAACCCCAACAACTTCACCAAAGTGCAACTTTGCACTCAACTCCTCCTCACTATCAGTCAAACCAACCCATATGGATCGATGTCGATTGGTGTGACAGCCAAACTTTGGCTAAGTCATTCTTTGACTTCCAATATCGATTCTCCTTAGAAATTTAAATTCGTTTTGCGTGCAACTATGTAGTTAAAGCTCCGCTAAAGCTTTGTAAAATCCCCGTTATAGCACATCGTGTACTTCGACCATTACACTTTATTAATATAGTGGTATTAAATAGTAGTTCCACTTTAAGCCCCGCTATTTTCTATTACACCCACTAAATCAAAGATTTCTAGCACCCGTTTTAGCAAAATTAATATAAAAAGTTTGATTTGACTAATTTTCTTTTGAATCAAATCAACGAAATTATGCTAAAGATCTAATTTTAAAGCATCAGTGCTCAATGTAAGTTAGAAATCTACTGTAGTCATTAAATCTAGACTATGTAAGTCATGTTATTCTTCGGTTTTGTTATATAAGATTAAATAATATTTCTTTTTCCTTACACAAATGATGTCAGAATGGGATTAAATTAACTTTAAATATTTGGTTTATATTTAATGAAGCTGTTGCACCTCCGCTATTTTTTGCTATATCCCCGCCGTTGTAACTTTTGTTACCTATACCGCTATGGAAACTCTAAGCACTTTAACTGCATAGACATGCAATCTTTAGATCTGACCGGTACTCCATCCTTCTACTCTCAAACCAACTCAAACAATTTTGTTCCATCGATTTGAATCTCCCGTCGTTTATGTAACCATCTTGGAGGACCCATCATGTAGCCAATCCATATATGTGAGATCCATTATCCTAAAACAATCCTAACCCTAATTCACTATCGATTGGTGTTTTCAACCATACATCCATATAACAATAGTACATCCATACAATAAAACAATGCATCCATATAATAACGATAAATTCGTACAATCTACCAATACGTTTATCTGAAATAGTAAACAAATCCTATCTAACGAATATATCATCATTCAAACCACAGATCTAGGGATTAAAATCGATTCAAAGTCTTTAAATTCATTTACAAATCATTGTGGGTTTATATCCAAAAATCATATTTTTAAGTTTGAAATATTTAAAACATATATCAACAATTATAGTAAATTGAGATAAGAGGATCACTCAACTAGGGATGTAGAATCAACAAAGTTCACCAAACAAGAGTAGATATAAGTTTGGAGTAGGTACATGCTTCCAATGGCATAAATTTCTAAATTCCCTAAAGCCCTTACCAATATCCAATATAAACACCCTCTAACTAAATGATTTAGGTTAATCTAATTAGGAAAATGATGGAGTTTTGATAGAGGAAGGTCTAATGGAGATTAGGAGATGTTTAAAGATGACCTATGTAGTTAAAACGCTTAGCGATTCTATAATGTTAGTGGTACAAAAAGTTATAGCGTCGATAAAGCGAGGATATAGCATAAAATAAGGGAGGTGCAAAAAGCTTCATTAGATATAAAACAAAATATTTAATGTTAATTTATTCTCATTATCACAATATTTGTGTATGAAAAAGAAATATTATTTAATCTTATACAACAAATACAAAGAATAACATGATTTATGCAGGCTAGATTTAGTGACTATAGTAGATATCTAACTTATATTGAGCACCTATGCCTTAAAATTGGTTTTTACCCAAACTATAATGATTTGGTTGAAAGATAAATGGTCAAATCAACATTTGTATATTAATGTTGTTAAAGAGGATGCTAAAAAGCCTTGATTTAGTGGGAGTAGTAGAAAATAACGGGCTTAAAGCAGATCTACTATTAAATAACTCTAAATTGAAATAAAGTAGCCGTTGAGGAGAGATATGTGCTATAGTGGAGATTTTACGGGGCTTTACTGCATAGAAGATGATAAATTATGATTAGTGGTTGTTGAGGAGGCTTCTCTTCACCCTAATCCTAAAATCATTAGCAGGCCTAGTGACAGACTTGTGTTAATTATCCACTAATCTGCCTAAAGACTATCCAAACTTCAAACATCTATATCTTCTAAAATGTAATTCTAAAAATATACTATGACCACTCTACGGAACGAGAAACCATTACATTGTTTGTTTAGAAGTTGTTTTAAATTCTAATTTGTCTCGTGTAAAAAGATATAGGCCTTGTAAAATGTTAAGAGTTAAAACTATCCAATATTGATTCTAGGGGTTAAAAATATTAGTTGTTGTACCGATCTTTTGACCATGCAATATATCATAAATGTTGGCTAAATGGCTCTGTGATCATCAAGGCAGAAAGCCCTGAGAGACGGTTATCAGACTCGAAAATCGATGATATTTGAAACTATGGACAATTGTAACGACCTGTAAATTTTAACATTTTTAATAACGTAATTAACTGAAATTTTGTAGAATTTTAAATAATTGAATTTTGAAATAAAAATTTGATATTTGAAATACATCTATTTAAACGTAGCAAATGGTAAATTTTCATCAGATAATATGGACGTTTATTTTATTGTGTAATTTTATATAAATTAAAATCAGTTAATATTAGCTGATAATAAAATGTTTTCCAAATCTGAATATTTTTATATAATAAATTTGTAAATCATCTTCTGAGTGAGACGTCATATTTCATTTCGTCAAATTTGGACATCTATTGCCCTGTTTATCTTAATTTCAGCGTTTAGCAGTATTTTCTGTACCGAATATCAGCTTTTGATAGGATGATCGTGCTACTGATATCTGTATACCGTTTTGGTCGTCTCATCATGCTGATCTTTGTAGCATATTCAATTGTCAATTTCGAAGTTCGGGAGACAGCGAAGTCTATAGAAAGATTTCCGTATCAGTTCCGCAATTTGGCTTTTGGATTTCCCTTTACCATTCATTGTTCCCCCTGTATAAATAAACAGTCATAACCTTTGATATTTTCTTGAATTCTATAGGTGTGACTTTTGTTTTCCACTGGTTTCTAAATTTATTAACTGATCCATCTGACCCTTCGTTTCGTTTGAACTGTTCGTTTGCAAATTTTGTGTTTCATATATTTAAAGCTATGTACTTATTTTTGCCACCGTTTCGTTTTTCTAGAAACTAATAGTCGTGACTGTTGCTGCCCCATACCATTTCAAACTTTATTTATGTGGGTCTGTCCTTTTTCTTCAACTCTTCTTTCTTTGTTCTGTTCACATTTTGAAATTATATATATTATATAAACTTTATATAAGATGTTCATTCTTTCCTCTCTGAAGCCATCCACTCTCCTTCCTTTTAAGCACAGCCACCTCCTCCATTCAATCAAACTTCATGGCCTCCTTCTCCACACTAACTCAGCAAGTGCTCCGCCCATAACTTTGTGCCCGCCTTCTACCGAAACCTCTCTACTACATGACCGAGGCAACACGTCTCCACCCAATAGCCAGAGCCACCATGTCCTCTTTACCACACCATTCTACGGCAGCCGCCGTGTCTCCCTCCCCTCTTTTCCTCGACAATGGCAGCAAAGAGCAGCACTCACCATTGGCCGCACCGCTATTCCCCTCCGCCCAGTGCTGTCACGCAAACACCTCACCTCCAGCGATCAACTCGGCACCCCTCCTTATCTCATCTCCTCTTGGTTGAAAAAATAAACAAATAACAGAATATGAAACAGGTATCATATTTATGTTATATATTAAGTTAGTTTATATATATTTTAGTTATGTATGTGTTTTGTTTTGTATATATATCAGTTTTAAACTTTTGGGTTGTTGGTTTGATTATATAAGTTATATAAATATATATATATACGTTAAACTATTTGTTGAAGCTATGTTGTATGAAACAGTTTTTAATAATAATATGTATAATGTTTATATTAGCTTAGGTATATAGTCTGATTATGTGTTAGTTTATATATTTTTATATGTAAGCATATAGGCTAGTTTTATATATGTCATTTTTATGTATTTATGTTAGTGGTATACATATAAAGTTATGAAAATTTTATTTATATATGTTAGTTTTACATAAGCTTATATATGCTTTATATATATGCTTCGTTACGGTAAGTTTATATATAATGTCAGCTTTTATATATAACATGCATTTATGTAATTTTAGTAAGTCAACATATATGTGAGTAAAGCAAGTTTTATAATTATATTAGTTTGTATATATACTTTGTTTTCTTTCTAGTTCATTTTATATGTTTAACAAATGTGTTTATTTTATATTATACATATTTATGTTGTCTCAGGTTTAATATACATATGGTTTGTCTATAAATGCAGCCTGCATACATACATTAGTTGTACATTTATATACCTGTTTATATATAAGTTAGGTAAATTATTTTAATATATATAAGTTGTTTGTTATATAAATAATGTCACAGTGTATGTAGATGTATGTATATATAGGCATGTTGTTGGTTGGCTGTGAGTAATTTAGTATCTATATTTATAGAGATTTTAAAATTTTAGTCTGTAATGATTTTATGATCTGTTTGGGTTATATTAGTACTTGTATATGTATATAGATATTTTCAAATGGACAAACACAATATATGAAAGTATTTTGCATTTTTATTTAATATATGTGTATTTATTTCAAATTTTATTATGTAAATATGTTTGTTTTATTCTATGTGTTTATTAAAACAATGATTTTTGAAATACATATACATTTAATTTAATATGTGTGTGGAATTTAAAATATGATTTTTATATATATATGGTTATATATAGCTATATATATGGTTATATATAGCTATATATATGAGTTCATTTATACTAATTATCATCATCGATCCAGTTCTGAATTGAGTTTGTCTACTCCTATTTATCAGCCTTATTCGTCGATTCGTGCCAATCTTACTTTGCTTTGGAATTCGTAACCTGCTCTGTTGTCAAACTCTCTAGCCTCGAAAGGTGAGCAATCACTCACGATTAACGTACTTATATTTATTAAATTTGATTTCAATTGAAACGAAAATTGAAATATTCCTGTTACTTATTTACATTGTTATATATATGCCATTATCTGTATTTGTTTACCTATGACATCTGACATCATTAGATATTATTTATATTGATGATATATGCCTGTTATATTATTATCATATCTATTCTCACTCTGCAAGTTCCCTATTAGTAAAGAATTCCCAATGGGTGAAATGATACATACTTGAACGATCATTTGAATAGGAGAAAATCGTTATGGGTTGAAATGATAAACCCAAGCGGTTTTCATTGAATTGAATTTGGGATTGCGGGTTGAAATGATATATACCCGTATATATTTAAATTATGGATTGAAATGATAAATATCCGTATCACCTGACCATCAGATAGAAAATTATACACAAACACCGTTGGTATATATATATAGAAATGATTTCCAAGATTTAAAAAGATATATATATATATATATATATATATATGGTGTTATATATATATATTGATTTTTTATTATATATAAATGTTATTTTACATATGGTTAAATCCTTGATTATTATAATTATATGTTTTGAAAATTTTAAAATTATAAGTTAGTTTTGAAATTATAAATTTGAAGAATTCACTTATAATTTTACTATTTTAAAATATGTATAAACTAGTTATAATATAAAATAAGTTTAATAATAATACGTAATTTAATAAAGTTTGATTTAGTTAATATATTATATATTTAAGTATTTATTTGAATTTATATTTAAAATTAGATTTTTATAATGATTTTTGTAAGTTAAGGTTAGGAAGATAAATTTGAATTTATTCGAAATTGTATTTAATCAAGAATTTTATTTAATTAAATCGGTTTGAGACTTATTGATTTTGAGATTTTTAAAGGATATGAATTTATAACTTGATTTTATGTAATGTGATTAAATGAATATTTCAAGTTTAAATAAATTGATGGAAATATTAATTTATTTGTAATTTGAGCTTTTATTTAAATGATACTGGATTTATTAAGTGAATATTTCAAAACTAAATAAAAATGAAGTTAAATTAAAATATATATGAAATCATCAAATTTAGTTTTGAAATATTGAATATATAAAGCTTTGAAATATAATAAAATTGAAATGGTTTATTGTGAGGAAATGGTTTATTGTGGTTCAAATCTGTATTTGAAATCGATAAAATTTGAAATGGTTTATTGAGAAACAGAATTGAATTGAAATTTATGAATTGAGATAGAATTAAATTTGAATTTTTTGATACTCATGTTAATTTGAATTGATTTGCGAAATTCGAGGAAGCTATTTTATTATATAAAGTATTTTTTAAATTATATTTATAACTATGTATATATTTTACTTTATAAATTATTTTAATATAAACTATTTAATTTAAATCGTTTTAATATAAACGATTTTTAATATAAAACTATTTGCAATATAAACTATTTTAATATTCTAATTATTTTACTTTATATAAACTGTTTTAAATTATAACTATTTTATATACAAACTATTTTATTTATAAACTATTTTATTATTTATATATATATACACACTAATTTTCTATATCTAAATGGTTTGAGTGGGAAGTCATATTTCAAAGTATTATGGTTTTAAAGTATTATGATTTCCAAAGTGTTATAATTTTGAAGTTTGTTTATAAATTTAAAAGTGCTAGTATTTGGAAATGGATATCTTTTAAGTGAATAATGATTTCGTATCGATATGGTTTCAAAATGATACGATATTTAGGATTTGAAGTATAAACTATTTTAAAATGACCGCGGTGTAATAATAACGTTTGGTTGTTAAAGAGACCGAGATCGGTTATTGTCATACTCTCTGCCATTGCCGAAAACCACTTTAACAACTATGTACGCAGTGGAGATTCCAGAATGAAGTAGGATGGTGGCGACGATTTTATATAAGGTATATACGTGGACCTAACTCCCGTGAGTTAGCATAAGATGGCTAAAACAGGAGCAATTGATGGGCCAAGTGAGGTAGCTCCTCCGATCGGACACACTTCTTTGATTGCCATTCTATTACTTTGCGATTGATTTGGTGCGCACCTTTGATTTGGGAGTGTGGCACAAGTTGGGCGATTGCTGTGGCTCTGTGTTACCAACAGCCCAGAAGTGTAATTGGTATATCTACCCTGGCATTTCCTAGTTGTGCAGTGTCAGCTACCATATCGAAACCATTACGAGTTTGTTTTGTGTCGTACCTATGGTGTGCCCTCTGATAGCCTTCAGATCAAGAGGTATTACGATACTGTATAGACTAAGGCACTATAAAATGTATTAATGGGGATATGGGTAACGCCTTAACGCTATTTTAATAGTTTACTTTACTATAGACATATTATAGTAGTGTATTGTATTACATAGTAGATAGTTCCATGGAATCTTAGAGGATGGTTATCTCAAACATCTTTTGAGTTACTTGTATTTCAATTGATATTTCATTTGAGTTGGATTTATTGATATAATAATGTTAACCCTGACTCGAGTGTTTTATGTTTTGCTTTACGCTCGGGTTAGACTGAGTGTCACAGCATTAGAGACTCACCTTTAGAGTTGGAGCTTCGCTTGGAGATCCATCTACATCATTCAGCTTCCAGCTATTCGGTTGACTCTAGTAATATATTCAGATTTTGTTATTTATCTATTGTATTGAGACTTCTATATATTCGAGACTTCTATTGTATCTTGCTTAACTCTGTTATATATATAGTAGCTTTATGAACTACTATTTATTTATTTCTGCTACATATTGTAATATTACTCCGTGTCTGTGATTCTCTGATTTATTTATTTACTATATACGCTAAGTTTTGCCAAATATAAATTAACAATCTGATATTTTGAGCAATTCAATTCTGACACGTGTGGATGCGAATGGCACGAAATACCTAGATGTTACATGTGGTATTAGAGCTTTGGTTTTAGGCAAAACTTATCATATAGAGTAAATTTAATTACAGAATCACCTTTGTTTGAGCTTGAATTCCTTTCTCTTTAATTTTGATTTCCTTTGAATTTTGGAATTTTCTCCTTCGTTCTGAAATCCATTCTGGTCTCTCCTTACTCGTATCTTCTTGATTCTGGAGCATCCCATAGCTCTATTATATAACTTGTAACGGGGTGAAACTCCTTTACAAAAGACATCGATTCACGAAAGGTTTCTGTATCATCGGTTTAGATGTTGCTATCTCTTGCTATGCCCGAATTCTATCCTCTTGCGACTGAATGTCGATTTGCCTCAGAATTCTGCATCGATCTTATTCTTAAAGTCATGGTTGACTCAGTTAAGGTCACCCCGCGATATATATTAGTTATCCACCTTTTCTCTTTTGCTATTTAATTTATTTATCTTTGTTTTGTGCCTATCTTAATTAGAATTCTCTTTGATTAGAGTTCCTCTAATTTAAATCTATATCCTTGTTTAGAATTGATTCTGGAATCATTGGGTAAGGGAGTGTATTTGTAGTTAATATAAAAATATTTCATAAGGTTTTTTGAGTTATTGAGTTTGATTCGGGGCTTCGATCGATTCGTCTGATCAACGCTATCGATAGGAACTTCAAAACACTTGAACAGAGCAAACTGACGCAATAAGTTTTGTATGGTTATATTATATATATATATATATATATATAATTTTTATGAAATTAAATTGTTAAATGAATTGGTTGTTAGAAATGATAATATTTGATTTATTCACTGTTTTGTAAACCAATGAATATTGCCACATGATATGAATAAATGGAGTTATAAAATATGGTTTATAAATTTATTTGGGAATTAAATTAACTTTAAATTAAAGATTTAAGAATTACATTTCCGATATTTTATAAAATTTTGTTTTTTTCTAAAACTTTAGAGTATATTATTTAAAGTATTTACGAATAGAAATTTGTTCCCAAAGGATTTTAAAGGCTTGAATCAGTACTCTCTTTGTTTGTCACTGGAAAATAATTTCGATGATCACTATTGCATTATCGACATTCATTTTCGAGTTTCAAAGTGGAGAGACCATTTAGTAGCTTTGCTACACTTATGTTTTGGAAAATAAATTTGATTTGAATTTCTTAAGTATGAGTTGATGTATAATATATATAGGTATATGTTTATAGATTTGATTTGATACATAAAATATATATACACACACACACACTCTTATCTCTAATGGTTTAAAGTAAATTGGAAATTTAACTCTTAAATTTTTAAATAAATATTTAAACTTGAAATAATTGAATTAGAAGAAAAAAATAATAATTGTATAATACTCAATTTCATTCCAATATATAACTTACCTAAATTATTCAGAAGTTAACTATGTAATTGAATAATATACAATATAAAATGATGTTAAAGGAATTTATAAATAAATTTGAGTGGTTATAATAAGTGTGAATATACTTCATATATGTGACAAGATATACTAAGTGGAATAAATTTTAATAATTTGGATAAAGAAGAATTAATTTTGTTGAATAAAATATGATTATAATAAATGACTATTCAAATCTATGATTTTAGAAATGGTTAATTGAGGATAATTGGATAATAAGATAATGAATTTAGAAATAGTTAAAATTAATTTAACTTAAGTGAAATCAATTAGATTAAATAAATGAGATGAAATAGATTTTATTGGAAAGAAATTTTGTAATAACAAATCAACCGAATGAAAACACCATAAATTAAAATTAATTAGTTGAATATAAACCAATTTAAAAATAAATTGGTTTTAAATTGATTGTTTTGTTTTCAATCTATTTTCTTTCTGGTTGTTCCTATTCTCCTACCTCCTCCCTTTTCGGGACGAAAAGTTTTGAGTGGGGAAGAGTGTAACGACCTGTAAATTTTAACAGTTTTAATAACGTAATTAACTGAATATGGAATTTTAAATAATTGAATTTTGAAATAAAAATTTGATGTTTGGATATGCCTATTTAAACATAGCAAATGGTAAATTTTCATCAGATAATATGGAAGTTTATTTTATTGTGTAATTTTATTTAAATTTAAATCATTTAATATTAGATGATAATAAAATGTTTTCAAACCTGAATATTTTTATATAATAAATTTGTAAATCATCTTCTGAGTAGACGTCATATTTCATTTCGTCAAATTTAGACTGTTATTGCCCTGTTTATCTTAATTTCAGCGTTTTAGCAGCATTTTCGGTACCGAATATCGAATTTTGATAGGATGATCATGCCACTGATATTTGTATATCGCTTTGATCGTCTCGTCATGCTGATCTCCGCAGTATATTCAATTGTCGATTTCGAAGTCCGAGAGAGCGAAATCTATGGAACGATTTTTGTATCGGCTCCGCAATTTGGCTTTTGGATTTCCCATGTCCACTCATTGTTCCCCGTATAAATCAACGGTCATAACCTTTGATATTTTCTTGAATTCTACAGGTGTGTCTTTTGTTTTCTAGTGGTTCCAAAAAAAATTAACTGATCCCTCTGACCCTTCGTTTCGTTTGAACTGTTCATTTGCAAATTTTATATTTCATATATATAAAGCTATATACTTATTTTTGCCACCGTTTCATTTTTCCAGAAACTAATAGCGGCGACTGTTACTGCCCATACCATTTCAAACTTTATTTATGGGGGTCTGTCCTTTTTATTCAACTCTTCTTTCTTTGTTCTGTTCACATTTTTGAAATTATATATATTATATGAACTTTATATAAGATGTTCATTCTTTCCTCTCTGAAGCCATCCACTCTCCTTCCTTTTAAGCACAGCCACCTCCTCCCTTCACTCGAACTTCATGGCCTCGTCCTCCTCGCTAACTCAGCAAGTGCTTCGTCCATAACTTCGTGCCCGCCTTCTACCAAAGCCCCTCTGACAATATGGCTGAGGCAACACGTCTCCACCCAGTAACCGGAGCCACCACGTCCTCTTCACCACACCAATCGGAAGCAACCGTGTCTCCCATACCCTCTTTTCCCTAACAATGGAAGCAAAGAGCAACATTCACCATTGGCCGCACCGCTCTGCCCCTCCGCCCAGCGCTGCCACGCAAGCACCTCACCTCCAGTGACCAACTCGGTAGCCCCTCCTTGTCTCATCTCCTCTTGGTTGAAAATATAAATAAATAAAAGAATATGAAACGTGTATCATATTTATGTTATATATTAAGTTAGTATATATATATATATTCTTCAAAAAAAAGAGTTAGTATGTATATATATATATATATTAGTTGTGTATGTGTTTTTTTGTATATATATCAATTTTAAACTTTTGGGTTGTTGGTTTGATTATAAATATATACATGTTAAACTATTTACTGAAGCTATGTTGTATGAAACAGTTTTTAATAATAATATGTATAATGTTTATATTAGCTTAGGTATATGGTCTGATTGTGTGTTAGTTTATATATTTTTATATGTAAGCATATAGACTAGTTTTACATATATAACATTTTTATTTATTTATGTTAGTGGTATACATATAAAGTTACGACAGTTTTATATATGTGTTAGTTTTACAAAGGTTAATATATGCTTTATATATATATATATATATATATATGTTTAGTTACAGTGAGTTTATATATAATGTCAGCTTATATATATATATATAATATACATCTATGTAATTTTAGTAATTCTGCATATATATGAGTTAAGCAAGCTTAATATTTATGTCAGTTTGAATATACATTTTTTTCTTTCTAGTTCATTTTATATGTTTAGCAAATGTGATTATTTTATATTATACATATATGTAAAAATGATGTCTCAGGTTTAATGTACATATGGTTTATCTATAAATGCAACCTGCATACATACATTAGTTGTATATTTATATACTTTTTTATATATAAGTGATGTAAATTAATTTTAATATATATAAGTTGTTAGTTATATAAATAATGTCATAGTGTATATAGATATTTATGTATATATAGGTACGTTGTTGGTTGGCTGTGAGTAATTTAGTATCTATATATATATATATATATATATATATATATTAAAATTTTAATCTGCAATGATTTTATGATCTGTTTGGGTTATGTTACTACTGGTATATGTATAAAGATATTCCCAAATGAAAAAATATAATATATGCAAGTATTTTGCATTTTTATTTAGTGTATATATATATTTATTTCAAATTTTATTATGTAGATATGTTTGTTTTATTCTATGTGTTTGTTTAAAACAATGATTTTTGAAATATGTATACATTTAATTTAATATGTGTTTGGAATTTAGAATATGATTTTCATATATATATATATATATATATATGTATATGTATATGTATGTATATGGTTATATATAGCTATATATATGAGTTCACTTATACCAACTATCTTCATCGATCCAGTTCTGATTTGAGTTCGTCTACTCCTATTTATCAGCTTTATTCGTCGATTCGTGCCAATCTTGCTTTGCTTTAGAATTCGTAACCTATTCTGTTGTCAAACTCTCTAGCCTCGAAAGATGAGCAATCACTCACGATTAAAGTTCTTATATTTATTAAATTTGATTTCAATTGAAACGACAATTGAAATATGTCGCTGTTAGTTATTTACATTGTTATATATATGCCATTATCTGTATCTATTCGCCTGTCACATCTGATACCATTACTTGTTATTTATATTGATGATATATGCATGTTATATTATTATCATATCTGCTCTCATCCTGCATGTTCCCTGTTAGTATAGAATTCCCTATGGGTTAAAATTATACATACCCGAACGATCTTTAGAATATGAGAAAATTGTTTTGGGTTGAAATGATAAACCCAAGCGATTTTCATTGAATTAAATTTGGGATTGCGGGTTGAAATGATATATACCTATATATATTTAAATTACGGATTAAAATGATAAATATCCGTATCACTTGACCATAGGATAGAAAATTATATACATACACCGTTGGTCTATATATATATATATATATTGAAATGATTTCCAAGGTTTAAAAAGATATATATAAATGGTTTTATATAAATATTGATTTTTTATTATATATGAATATTATTTTATATATAGTTAAATCCTTGATTTTTAAAACTATATGTTTTGAAAATTTTAAAATTATAAGTTAGTTTTTAAATTATAAATTTTAAGAATTCACTTATAATTATACTACTTTAAAATATGTATAAACTAGTTATAATATAAAATAAGTTTAATAATAATACGTAATTTAATAAAGTTAGATTTAATTAATATATAATATATTTAAGTATTTATTTAAAAATAGATTTTTATAATGATTTTTAGAAGTTAAGGTTGGGAAGATAAATTTGAATTTATTTGAATTTTATTTAATCAAGAATTTTTACTTAATTAAATCGGTTTGAAACTTATTGAATTTTGGATTTTTAAAGGATATGATTTATAACTTGATTTTATTTAAGGTGATTAAATGAATATTTCAAGTTTAAATAAATTAAAGAAAATATTTAATTTATTTGTAGTTCGAGGTTTTATTTAAATGATATTGGATTTATTAAGTGAATATTTCAAAACTAATTAATAACGAAGTTAAATTAAGATATATATGAAATTATCAAATTTATTTTTGAAATATTGTATATATAAAGCTTTGAAATATATTGAAATGGAAATGGTTTATTTTGTTGTTCAAATCTGTATTTGAAATCGATAAAATTTGAAATGGTTTATTGAGAAACGGAATTGAATTGAAATTGATGAATTGAGATTGAATTAAATTTGAATTTTTTGAAACTCGCGTTAATTTGAATAAATTTGTGAAATTCGAGGAAGATATTTTATTATATAAAGTATTTTTTTAAAATATATCTAAAACTCTTTATATATTTTACTTTGTAAATTATTTTAATATAAACTATTTAATATAAATCATTTTTAATATAAACTATTTTTAATATAAAATATTTGTAATATAAACTATTTAATATTCTAATTATTTTTATTTTATATAAACTATTTTAAATTATAACTATTTTATATACAAACTATTTTATTATATATATATATACTATTTTTCTATATCTAAATGGTTTGAGTGGGAAGTTATGTTTCAAAGTATTATGGTTTTAAAGTAATATGATTTCTAAAGTGTTATAATTTTGAAGTTTGTCATTCGAGAGTGCTATAACTTTAAAGCTGCTATGATTTGGAAATGGATATCTTTTAAGTGAATAATGATTTCGCATCGATATGGTTTTGAAATGATATGATATTTTGGTTTTGAAGTATGAACTATTTTGTAATGACCGCGGTGTAATAATAATGTTTGGTTGTTAAAGAGACCGGGATCGGTTATTTTGATACTCTCCGCCGATGCCGAAAATCACTTTAACAACCGTGTACGCGGTGGAGATTCCAAGATAAAGTAGGACGGTGGCGACAATTCTATATAAGGTATATACGTGGACCTAACTCCCATGAGTTAGCATAAGGTGGCTAAAAAAGGAGCAATTGACAGGCCAAGTGAGGAAGCTCCTTCGATTGGACACACTTCTTCGATTACCATTCTATTACTTTGCGATTGATTTGGTGCGCACCTTTGATTTGGGAGTGTGGCTCGAGTTGGGCAATTGCGGCGGCTCTGTGTTACCAACAGCCCGGAAGTGTAATTGGTATACCTACCCTGGCATTGCCTAGTTGTGCCGTGTCACCTACCATATCGAGACCATAACGAGTTTGTTTTGTGCCATACATATGGAGTGCCCTTTGGTAGCTTCCCGATCAGGAGGTATTACAGCACTGTATAGACTCTGGCACTATAAATGTGTTAAGGGGGATATGGGTAATGCTTTGACGCTATTTTAATAGTTTACTTTACTATAGACATATTATAATAGCATATTGTGCTACATAGTAGATAGTTCCACAGATCCTTAGAGGATGGTTATCCCAAGCATCCTTTGAGTTACTTGTATTTCAGTTGATATTTCACTTGAGTTGGATTTATTGATAAAAGAATGTTTGAAGTGTTTTTCTTTACGCTCGGGTCAGACTGAGTGTCGCAGCATTAGAGACTCACCTTTGGAGTTGGAGCTTTTCTTGGAGATCCATCTATATCTATTCCGCTTCCAGTTATTCGGTTGACTCCAGTGATATATTTAGATTTTGTTATTTGACTATTGTATTGAGACTTCCATGTATTCAAGACTTCGGTTGTATCCTGTTTAACTCTGTTATATATATAGTAGCTTCATGAAATACTATTTATTTGTTTCTGATGCGTATTGTTATATTGCTCCGTGTGTGTGATTCTGTGATTTATTTATTTACTGTATATGCTAAGTTTTGCCAAATATAAATTAACAATCTAATATTTTGAGTAATTCAATTCCGACATGTGTGGATGCGAATGGAACGAAATACCGGGATTTTACAACAATAGTTGGGCGGATTCAGATCAAGTTTCAATCAAGGTGCAATCAATATGAAGTGACAAGGAAGGCCCCATGATACCACATTTCAAATTTCAAGTCAATCAAAGTTCGTATGCTCGAGTTATGGCAAATGAAGAATTTATATGGATCGATCGGGAACATAAATCAACGATGATCGATCAATAACTAAAGATCTACAACTTCATTACCCATTAAATTTTGGGAACATCAATATAGTGAAGAAAGTAGTCCCCAAAACCGATCGCATATTAAAACCCACCAATATCAGAAAAACATATCGATCGTTCCATAACGATCATAACAATCAGCCAAAACGATCCATAGTTTCATGGAAAATGCGATATCTCACAAACAATATGTTGAAATTAGATGAAATTTGGAGGGAAAGTAGTTTACACCATGGGGAACCTACTTGATTAATTGGAGCTCAAAATTCATAAATATAATAAAACATACTGATTATTACATAACAATCATACAAATCAGCCAGAACAATCCATAATTTCATGGAAAACGTGATATCTCACAAACGATAAGTCGGAATTGCATGAAATTTGGTGAACAAGTTGCTTAAATAATATGGACACTACATGATTGTTCGTATCGTAAATATAAAAAAAGATACGATCTTTCCATAATGATCGTATAAAATCAGCTAAAACGATACACATTTTAAAATGTGATATCTCACAAACAGTACATCGGAATTGCATGAAATTCGGAAAGCAAGTAGCTTACATCATAAAGCACACCCACGAGCCATTGAAGGTCCACTGAGCTTATATTAATGGTCGGCCCCGATTATTCCAATGATGTGTAATCGATCCGAAACTTGGTGGACCACGTCATAGGGATCTAAAGGTTCTTCTGACGAAATTGCAGCCCGATCCATATGCATCTTCACCTATAAATATAGTAGACTTGGCTCATTGCAAGGGACTTTTCGGCGTACTCTCCTTCATCACTTCTTATCTATTCCTCCATTAATTTTTCAAGGTAAAAACAACTGTACCTATAATCTTACGGTATAAATAAAAGATTATTGGACTGGACATAGGCTGGAGTTTGCCAAACCACTATAAAAATTGCATGTTTATTTACTTTCAGCAATCTATTCTGTGATCTACGAATCTATATTTCTTTATTTGCATCTAAATATTAGATATTGATGCTTTCACATACATCAGGATGTTTATGACCAAATTTGGCACAAAAATAATATTTTTACGATCCGTCGATACATAAAATTGTAGGTCGTTAGAGATACCAACTTTTAAAATCAACCGCATATATAACTATCAACCAAAATTCACAAAAACGACAAAATAATTCATGAAAAGGACTTCTCATTTTTTAGTAGTTGAGGCAAATAAAATTGTTAGAAATGAATGAGCATTTCATTGGGAAATGTGAGACATTAAATGCCTTGGAATATGATAGTCTCACATAATAGAATATGATAAACATCTTGTGTTTATATAGTAAGATATGGTCCATATTATAATTACTATAAGACAAAGAGAGACAAGAAAGCATAGCCATCTTAGTGGGTGGTGCAACGCAGCTCCCCGCATGTGCGTGACAGCGCCGGCAGCATGGGCGAATGGGCGTTTCAGGTGTATTAGAGGCACTTAGCACTTTGCAATTGGCTGTTGGCTATTGGCTTGTCTTGGTTGTTCAAACCATACTTTTTCTTTTTGTCTATTCAAACACTCGTTTATAATAGCAATAATATAACAATCGCTTCATTTAGTAAAGGGTCGCAACCTTTTCAACCGTCGCAACTGTTCGAACGTGCACCTATTACCGAATAGGCACCTCCCCGCTAAGATATATAGGCAGAAGAAAAACGAAAAAGAATACTTAAATTTTTCTGCACTTCTTATCCAACAAAAATCTATTCTTCCTTAACTTCTCTTGAGTTCGTCATTGCTTTGTGATTGTTGCGCAACATCACAGAGACAAGTCCATTTCATCTTAGGAAACAATTGCTCGATATCCTTAAGCGCCGTAGAGGGAGCAATATTGTTTCAAGGAAATAAATTATTCTGGACTCAGACATTATAAAACGGTACTATATTTCATCCATACTCTATTCTCTGTAACTCCCAATTTACTGCAAATTTGTTTGCATAACAATCAAACAACAAACTTGAAATAATATTGATTGTTGGTTGTTTTTAAAGATGACGATGTATTAGCAAAGCAACAATTATGCACCAATACAGACTATAACTACTAGTCAATCTGCAACTATGGTTTCAACAATGGAACTGTCTAATGGAGAAAGGCCATAAAAATTCACAGGGATGGACTTCAAGCGTTTGTAGTAGAAGATGCTATTTTATCTTATGACATTGGGCCTTGCGAAGTTTATTACTGAAGATGCTCCCATAGTTGTAGGACTAGAACCCGATGCAACTAAATTAGGAGCCCTGAATATCTGGAAGAGTTCTGATTTCATGTGCAAGAACTACATCCTAAATGGACTCGACAGTAGTGTACACAATGTATATTGTACTGCTCGAAGTTCCAAGGAACTCTAGATGACATTGGATAAGAAGTACAAATGTGAAGATGCTGGCATAAAGAAATTCATAGCAGGAATGTTTCTCGACTTCAAAATGATTAACGCAAAGACCGTAATCAAGCAGATTCAAGAGCTACAAGTCATTATCCATGAATTGCATGATGAAGATATGACTCTAAGAGAATCCTTTTAGGTTGCTGCTGCAAATGAAAAGCTTCTTCCATCATGGAGAGATTTCAAAAACTACCTTAAGCATAAGCACAAATAGATGACAATGGAGGAATTTGTAGTTCGATTGAGAATTGAGGAAGATAACAGGAAATCTTAGAAGAAGACTTCGCATACCATGATTGCCAAGACAAACGTAATTGAGTCAGAGAAACCCAACAAAATAAAACATGAGCAAGAACCTAAAAAATCAAAGAAATTTCAGGGTCCATGCCATAATTGTTGAAAGAAAGGGCAAAAGTCGCCAAATGTCGCATACCCAAGAAAAAGAAATCAGAAGCAAATATGGCTGATATTTTAGAAGGCATGTCTGATATGGAATTTTGTGCAGTAGTGTCCAAATGCAACCTTGTTGGTAATTCGAAGGAATGGTTTGTAGACACAAGAGTCACTCGATACATATGTGCAAATAAGTGGATGTTTACAACCTACAAAACTGCTACTGAGAACAAATAACTTTTTATGGGTATTCATCTACATCAAAGGTCGAAGGCAAGGGAAAGATTGTACTGAAATTGACTACTGGAAAAGAACTAACTTTTGCAGATGTTCATGTTTCATAAATTTGCAAGAACCTGATTTTCGGATCGCTGCTTAGCAAGCATGGATTCAAATTCACATTTGTGTCAGATAAGTTTGTGTTGTCAAAGAATGGAGTGTATGTAGGGAAAGGTTATGTGAGTGATGGTTTATTTAAAGCAAATGTAGCCACTGTTACCAAACAATGATATGAATAAAATTGAATCTTTTGCTTATATCGTTAACTCTTATAACCTATGATATTCAAGATTAGGCCATGTAAATTTTGATAGACTGCGAAAATTGATTAATCTAGACTTCATACCAAAATGAAAAATAAATTCCAACTATAAATGTCAAGTTTGTGCAGAAGAAAAATTGACAGGAACTTCATTTCACCATATTAAAAGAGAAATTGAACCTCTAGACTTAATACACATTGATGTATGTGACTTAAAAATGTGTCAAACTAGAGGAGGTAAAAGGTACTTCATCACTTTCATTGATGATTATACAAGGTACTGTTATGTGTACCTCCTTAGAAGCAAGGAGAAGGCATTCAACATGTTTAAACATTATAAAATAGAAGTTGAGAATCAACTCAATAAGAAAATAAAAGTTTTAAGAAGTCATAGATGAGGAGAATATGAAATTCCCTTCAATGAGTTTTGCATTGAACATGGTATTATACATTAAACTACGCCTCCATATTCACCTCAATCCAAACGTTATAGCCGAATGGAAAAATAGAACTCTTAAGGAAATGATGAATGTCTTATTAATTAGTTCTGGATTACCAGATAACTTTTGGGGATAAGCTATTCTTTCAGCAAATCATATTTTCAATAAGATGCCATGAAAGAAAATATCTAAATCCCCACAAACTATGGAAAAGTAGATCACCATCCTACAAATACTTAAAAGTGTGCGGTGTCTTGCGAAAGTGGAGGTACCTAAATCAAAGAAAGTCGTATCAGACCAAAAACAGTTGATTGTGTATTTATTAGATATGCACAAAATAGTGCTGCTTGTCTATTTTTGGTACACAAATTCGAAATTGATGATATTCACTTAAATACCACCATTGAGTCAAGAAATGCTAGATTTTTCGAACATATATACCCTTTAAAATAGGATACTAAAAGTTATGCTCAAAAGAGACCAAGGAAAACTGAAGTCTCTAATTCACCTGATGATACTAAACAAAATATTGAAAATATTCAACAAAACAATGCCGATTAACAAGTGGAGGAACCAAGAAGAAGAAAAGGATTAAGGATCTCAAAAAAATTTGGACCAGATTTTTACACATTTACGCTAGAGAACGATCCATTAACATACAAACAAGCCATGTCCACCGCTGATGCCCCTTACTGGAAGGAGACAATGAAATCGAATCCATTATGTCAAACCATACATGTGAATTAGTTGACTTACCTCAAGGATGCAAAACCTTAGGTTAATAAATGGATATTTAAGAAGAAATTGAAACCTAATAGCTTAATAGACAAGTATAAGGCTCAACTTGTGGTTCAAGGCTTCGGACAAAAGGAAGTCCTGGATTATTTTGGCACATACTCTCCAGTAACTAGGATAACATCAATGAGAATGTTATAGCAATTGCATCTACACTTGATTTAGAAATATATCAAATAGATGTAAAAACAGCATTTTTGAATGGTGAACTAAAAGAGAGAAATATATATGGAACAACCTGAAGGTTTTCTAAAATCTAGAAATGAAAGTAAGGTTTGTAGACTAAGAAAATCACTGTATGAGCTTAAACAAGTGCCTAAACAATGGCATGAAAATTCGATGAAACCGTAATATCAAATGGATTTCATATAAATGAATGTGATAAATGTGTCTATTTTAAACATGCATATATAGGATATGACATTATGTGCCTATATGTAGATGACCTACTAATTTTCGAAATTAGCAAGGAGATAAAAGAATCTACAAAAGATATGCTCTCCGCTAGATTTGACATGAAAGATCCAAGAATTGCTAATGTAATACTTGGTGTAAAAATACATAAAACCGACCAAGGATATGCGTTGTCCCAATCACACTATATTAGGAAAATACTTGAAAATTTAAGTAACACAAATATAATATCAGCAAAATCACCCATAGATTTGAACCAATACTAGGTTAAAAATAATGGTGATAGCATTTACCAACTTGAGTACCCTCATATACTAGGCAGCATTATGTATGTAATGAACTGCACTAGATCTGATATAGCACATGCTGTGAGTAAACTTAGTAGATACACTAGCAACCTAGGAAAGAATCACTAGAAAGATATAATTCGAGTATTAGGATACCTAAGGTATACACAAAATTAGGGACTACATTATGGTAGGTACCTATCTATAATAGAAGGGTATTGGGGTGAACATTGGATAACTGGTTAATCGGATACAAAATCCACTAGTGGGTATGTACTTACCTTAGAAAATGGGGCAATATCTTGGAGATCCTCTAAACAAACTTGTATAGCAAGATGTACCGTGGAATTAGAGTTTATTTCCTTAGACAAAGCCGCAGAAGAAGCAGATCGACTTTGAGGTTTCTTAGAAGATATTCCTAATTGGAAAAAATCTGTACATCCAATAAGCATACATTGTGATAGCTAGTCAGCTATTGGCAGGGTCAATAGTAAGCTTTACAATGGCAAGTCTAGACATATTCGTCGTAGACATAAAACTATTAGACAAATTTTCTCCAATGGGGTTATCACAATTGATTATTTAAGGTCAAAAGGTAACATTGCAGATCCATTAAAAGAAAGTTTACCTAGATGAAGTTTAAGATCTTATCGATTGGAATGGGGTTAAAACCCATAAACTAAAAGTTTCTCTAAAATAGAAACCTGACATAGTTGATTGGAGATCCTAAGATCTAGGTTCAAAGGGACAACTAAGTTTAAGATAAACTTGATGGCATTAGTATACGCTCAAACCATTCTTATGATAAGTCAGTGCATTACTCGCTGGAGAATAAGATAAGTTCTGATACTTTTAATAATGTATAGGCTTGGTAATGTTAAGAACCAAGTGGGGTATTGCGAAATATCCTTTATAGAATCACTTACGTGATGCGAAGGCACTGCTTCTAGGAGAACTATAAGACCAAATTTTCCAAGCACTCATGAGACCAAACTGGTGTTCATAGTAAAAACGAACACAAACAGTGACCAAGGAAGATAAGAAACACTTATATTGTGTTGTCAATTTTAGATTTACACAAAAGACTTACAGTTCAAAGACCACCTGCATGGCTATCTCGGCAAGTGGTGCAAGCAGCATCTTGCACAGCGCGCCCGCGGTGTGGGCAAATGGGCTTTTGAGGTGTATTAGAGGCACTTAACACTTTGCAGTTGGCTGTTGGCTTGGCTTGGCTGTCCAGACCAGACGTTTTTCATTTTGACTGTTCAAAAACTCATTTCTAATAGCAGTAATATAATGTTCGCCTCATTAGTAAAGGGTCGCAATCTTTCCAACTGTCGTAACCGTACGAATAGGCACCTATTACCAAATAGACATGTCTTCTTCTCCCATAAAACTTTGTTCTTACTTGACTTCTCTTTCATTGCTCAGTGATTGTTGAGCAGCATCACATAGACATGTCTGTTTCATCTTGAGAAACAATTGCTCGATATCCTTAATCGCCATAGAGGGAGCAATATCGTTTCAAGGAAATAAATTATTTTGGACTCGGACAATCCAAACGGTACTATACTTTATCCTATTCTCTATTCTTTGTAACTCCCAATTTATTGTTAATTTTTTGCATAATAATCAAACAAAAAAAATTAAGGTTCTATACTAAGTAGTCATAGGCTATATGCAAGAATATCAACGTTAGTTTGGAGATGGATGATGTAACGACCGCGGTTTTTGACCCTTGAAAATCGATACTAATACATCCTTGGTATTCACGTGCCGCAAATCCAAGTATTGGAAAACCCGATTTTAGGGGAAAAAGAAAATGAAGATAGAACAGAATGTCACTAGAATGGAATAACATATATTATTTTAATATAAAATCTTTACAGTGGAAAATTTTGAATACAATATCAGAGTCTAATCTAGATTCAGCCTGGATAGTTATAAATCCTCTGTCCTTACAAATTCTGACAAGCAACAAAACAAATGCAGTATATGCAGTAGATAATAGAATACGTCCATACGTAGATGAAGATCTCAAGCTCTCCTCTAGAAACTCCAAGCATCTTCAGCTAAACCTGAAACTACTCGGATCTGAGCCAATATTAAAAACACTCGGATCAGGCTTCATAAACCAGCATGAGATACTCGAAATTTTAAATGCTGATGTAAATCAAAACCTTTGAAAAGAAGGGTATCTCATAAGACCACACCTACACATAAATACGGATAGGTTTTTATCTTATGATAACCAAAATACTTTATATCAAAACATTTGATATTATTCTTAATGACATTGGTTTGAAAGAATTTTTCAAGTAACACACACACATGTATATATATATATATCAAAATAAAGTATTGATATTCGAACTAAGTCTATGGTAATATATCCGGACTAGATCAACGGAATATACCAGATGGAATATATGATACCAAAGGGGTAGATGAAATGTTTGCAAAGCATTACAGCTATTTTGGGAATACAATCAAAACCATAAAGCTCATATTGGAATTGGATCTCCAACTTGATAGGGAACTAGTGGTCTTTTCCTTCGATCCACGTATAGCAACATAGTTCCAACGGTGCCTTAATCGCTTTTCTCAAGTAAGTCATTTCGAACTGCGCTTGCCACACTACCAATATCCGGTAGCCTTATCATTTTTCCCAAGCTAGCTACTATATTCAAATAAATGGGGCAATAAATGTCTTGAGGATCCAGATTCCACTAGACTCTTCCATACTCATACAACTGATAGCTGAAATGTATGTCTTGCAGACCACATAATTACCTGTATCATCTTCGGGATGTGAGGCTCATGAGGATATGCTCAATTTTAACAAAGCCACGCTTTACTACTCACAAAGTCATGCTTTATTCTTCCATAAAACACATTCCACTTAGAATGCTACATTGCCATTCCTTAATCACACAACTGATTTCTACCAACATATAACTCCTGAGCTCGTACGTCTTAGGAAATGGTGTTGAGCTAAAAGGAGTTGCCTTCTCTGCCACCAAGCAGATAATACGTTGATAGAGATTAATTAATACGATCAGAATCGCACTGTCAGACATTCGTCCATACAAGTTCGTTTGGGGATTGAATGAAATCGAAGGCATTCCTCCTACTACCATTAGTAGCGAGTAGTCCTTGCAATCCGAAGATTTCAAAACACGATAGGACAACTGCTATAATAAATGTCTCTATATTGGGAGCTAACTAGAGAATGTCAACAAACAGTCTTTTCGCTATGAAGATCTTTGGTCTTCAATAATCATCATCTTCAACATTTCTTCACTTCTGAATGTATACATTGGTTTAAAGTAGTTTTCAGATAGGAGTTACCCAAATCCGACCCTGGTTCCTCCGAACCAATCATCGATAAAAAGGCATTTAGGTATATAGGTGATTATCATGCATCATTCAATTTAATAACCTTTTTATTTAAATCCAATTTTTCTTAGAGATATATTCATTGAATCATTCCTTTAGCTTTCTCAGAGTATATGGAATCATTAAGCCTCATTTATTAAATCATTTGGTTAATTTTAAAACCTTTTTAATCTTTGAATGATTCCAAATCATTTCACCTTTTATTTAGGAAAACATTTCCAAATTATTTCTACGCAATCCAAGTTATTTAGATATGGAAAATTATATCTTTATACTTTGGAAAATTTCGATCCGCGTAATCCAAATTTATTATCCCATCCGTCGGGCCAGTCCGGATAGCCAGGGAGAGCAGGAAACTGGTTTTTCAAACTCAAACCTAGACAGTATCTCTCTAACACCCATAAGACGGTCAAGTTATTTGATCGATTCTAAATCATTTAACATACTTTACTAACTTTTAGTTATTTATTTAACCACTTCATAAATCCTTCAAACAACTTTTAAAATACATTTTTAATCATTTAAAAACATTTACAAAGTATTTGAAAAATTGCGTTTAAAATTATATTTCAAAAATTATAAAAAAAGTGCCGTAGAAAGTGCCGTGGAAAGTGCTTTTTAAGCTATATTGATCAAAACGACTTTTTATCATTTGAAAGTTTTTTTTTATAACTCAAATCACTTTTAAAACACTTTAACTTATTTATAAGATTTATTCCATATTTTTAAACTTAAAATATCATTTTCAAAGAAATCCTTTTTTGGATTCCGAACTGCAAAACCCCGATTTTTCCAAAACTATTTTACTCATATTTCAAAATCTACTCATCGAAATCTCAATTTCTTTCTTTGTTTGAAAACTATGGATATAACAGTTAATAAAATTCTATCTCGAAGAATTCCGGGCTATAATCCATTCTATACACTCTTTTGCCTTTTATGGCACGAAATCGCGAGCTGCCGTTACGCGGTGCGCCTATTTGTTGACTCCAAATTTATTATTTGTTAAAACTTCTCAAAATTGAATTTTGATGTTTATAAAACATTTATGAACAATTTTCAAATATTTAAACCAATATTTTTCCATATTAAATCTCTTTTTCACTTTTAAATTATTTCATAATATTATATTATTATAATATACATTTTCTGTTGATTCATGGGTTTTGATTCATGACACAAGCTTCAGAGATCATAAAACGAACTACAAAGAGAATACTATACAAAGGCCAAAAAAAGAGAATAAAAGTAAATTGTGCACTACAAAGGAGACAAGACTACAATTAAGAATTTAGTATGTATATTTCCTATATTGAGTCTTAGAATATTATTAAAATCATTCCTCAAGTAGTCACACACACACACAAATGTTGTACTTTTAAAATTATACACATAAAAGAATTCACTGTGCAAATAACATCAGGATGGCCGACCGACCTGTACCCTCGGTTGACCGACCCTGTGTTATATGCACAGATACACTCTGTTTTATATACGTTTTCAACCTCAGCTGACCGGCCCAGGTTTTACGGTCGACCGACCTGACAATAAAGGCTACTTTCTGAAGAGATGCGATCATTTCATGAAGAGTAATGTCCTCTATTTCAAGAGATACGGACACAACTTTTGATTGAAACTCTTCATGAAAGATTGTAACTCTTCTACAACTATATAAACATCTTCAAATCACTTCTACAACCACCGATTCTTGTTTATAATTCTGAAATCTATTCTCTAACTATTTTCTGCAATTCAAAGCATTCATACTCATTTAATGTCACTAGAATCCTTGTGTTTAATTCATATACTCCGATTCTACGTGATTATCTTCCGTCTAAATCTTCACACACATACATACTCTTGAGGATTTGATTATAGGAAGTTGTACTATCAAAAGACAATCCGTGTTACTCAGAACACATTCGTCAAACTATTTGTATTAGAGTTGAAGTCCTCTTCGGCTGTTGAGGCGGAAAATTCCTGTTCGGCTGCTCAGGTGTCGTATACCTATTCCTCCGGGTTAAGTGAGGGGTTTTTAGTTTAAATCCAGAGGATAGTCTGGGACTGGACGTAGAACGGGAAGTTCGAACCAGTATAAAAATTCCTGGTGTGCTTACTTTAATTTTTATTTTACTGCTATTATCAGTTTCCGCATTTATATATCATATTACACGATCCTTAGTACTACACGTACACTTTCATTTGGTATCAAAGCAAGGTCATCATATAACTGTCACAAAGTTATTTGATATTTATTTCTAGTAATATGGCAACGACACAAACTAACGATTTTGGCACTAACACTAATACTAATTTCAGAGAGGGTCAATCAACTTCACGACCTCCATTTTTTAATGGTATAAATTATAATTATTGGTCAACTAGAATGACAATCTATATACAATCTAGTGGATTTGATATCTGGAATATTATACAAAGAGAGTACATAACTCCTACTGGAGAATACTCAACTTGGAGTAACACACAAAAACTAGATGCTACATCAAATGCAAAGGCTATGAATATTTTATTTTGTGCATTAGATAGAAATGAATTCAATAGAGTTAGCATGTGCACTTCAGGTTATGAAATTTGGAGAACACTTAAGATAACACATGAAGGTACAAACAAAGTTAAATTAAGCAAAATCTCTATGTTGAAAAATCAATTTCAAAATTTCAAAATGAGGTCAAATGAATCTATAAATGACATGTACTCTAGATTTCAGGATATTTATCATGCTTTATTTCACTAGAACAAAAGTTTACTGATTTTGATGTTGTTACAAAAATCTTGAATTCTTTAATGGACGAATGGGAAAGAAAAGTCTTAGCCATTGAAGAAGCAAGTGATTTGTCAACATTAAAACCAGAAGAATTGATAGGTAATCTAATGTCCTACGAAGTAAATTTGCAGGCAAAAAGAAATGAAGCACAAGAAAAGAAAAATGTGGCTTTTCAAGCAGAAAAAGATGATTCCGACTCAGATAATGAAAATATGGCGATGATCGCTAAAAATTTCAAAAAGTTTTTGAAATTCAACAGAAACAAATTCAAGGAAACAAAAATAATTCCAACAACAATTCTAATAGCAGCAAACCATCATCTTCAGCAATGGAATGTTATGAATGTCACAAGAAAGGTCACATGAAGAAAGATTGTCCAGAAAGCAAAAAGAGCAATTTTAAGAAGGACAAAACCAAACAAAGAGCTTTTTCTGTCACTTGGGACGACACTGACTCATCATCCTCTTCAGAGAGTGAAAGTGATAATGAACAAGAAAATGTGTGCTTCATGGCTTCATCAGACGATGTAAGTGATTTTACTTTTGAAGATTTAATTGAAATAAATTCTGAATTAATAAATGTAACAAAGCAACTTAAAATGAAAAATAAGGAGTTGCAAAGAAAATTAGATAGAACAGTCTTAGAAGTAGATATGCTGAAAGATGAGAAGAAAATATTAGAAGAAGAACTTGAAAGTTCTCAACAATCAAATTCTAACTTATCCTCTCAAATTTCGTCAATATCCGAAGAACTAGAAATTCAAAAGTATAAAAATGATGATTTACTTTTCAAAAATAATAGTTTAAACTCTAAGATTAAGGATTTAGAGTTAGAAAAATCTAGTCTTAAAATAAAATTTGATGATATATCTAAAAATGTATCTAATTTTAATAAAGGGAGAGAAAATTTATCCAGGATTATTGAAAATTCTCAACCTGCTTCAAATAAGAAGGGATTAGGTTATGTTAAGAATTCAAAAACTCACAATGATACAAGTGGTTTGGGACATAATAAAACCGATCGTAGAAATAGCACTAGATATGCTTTCATGTATAGTAAAAATGATAGTGCTAGTACTAAATTTCGAGTAAAGCCTAAATCCAATTTTTATAGAAATTCAAATACTACTATGACCTATAATGTTGATAATTTCTTTAGAAGTACAAAATCATTAACGGGAAATATGAATAAAAATTATCTAAGTATATGGGTTCCTGTTAATTGGAAAAATAGAGAAAAATACATTGATGATTATTTTGATATGGTAGTTAACAATGAAAATTATATTTATAAAGGTTCAACCACACCCAAATGGGTATGGTTTACTAAAATTTAGGAAATTATAAGAAGCCTGGGTATCGCATGCTTTAAATGTTAATTTTTCTGATACCTTATATTATAAGTAGTAGTTATTTTGTTTTATATTGTTCTATGTTAACATTTATGTGAAATATAATCTATATCATCAGTTAAACTCTCCTTTTTGTCGATGACAAAGGGGGAGAAATATAAAAAAACTAACAAGTTTTTGCAGAAAAGTCGCCATATATTCAGGGGGAGAATTACAATTATACTACTTCATCACATAAGTATTGTCATCAATCAAAAAGGGGGAGAATGTTGATTCATGGGTTTTGATTCATGACACAAGCTTCAGAGATCATAAAACGAACTACAAAGAGAATACTATACAAAGACGACAAAAAGAGAATAAAAGTAAATTGTGCACTACAAAGGAGACAAGACTACAATTAAGAGTTTAGTATGTATATTTCCTATATTGAGTCTTAGAATATTGTTAAAATCGTTCCTCAAGTAGTCACACACACACAAATGTTGTACTTTTAAAATTATACACATAAAAGAATTCACTGTACAAATAACATCAGGTCGGCCGACCGACATGTACCCTCGGTTGACCGACCCTGTGTTATATGCACAGATACACTCTGTTTTATATACGTTTTCAAACTCAGCTGACCGGCCCAGGTTTTACGGTCGACCGACCTGACAATAACGGCTACTTTCTGAAGAGATGCGATCATTTCATGAAAAGTAATGTCCTCTATTTTAAGAGATACGGACACAACTTTTGATTGAAACTCTTCATGAAAGATTGTAACTCTTCTACAACTATATAAACATTTTCAAATCACTTCTACAACCACCGATTCTTGTTTATAATTCTGAAATCTATTCTCTAACTATTCTCTGCAATTCAAAGCATTCATACTCATTTAATGTCACTAGAATCCTTGTGTTTAATTCATATACTCCGATTCTACGTGATTATCTTCCTTCTAAATCTTCACACACATACATACTCTTGAGGATTTGATTATAGGAAGTTGTACTATCAAAAGACAATCCGTGTTACTCAGAACACATTCGTCAAACTATTTGTATTAGAGTTGAAGTCCTCTTCGGCTGTTGAGGCGGAAAATTCATGTTCGGCTGCTCAGGTGTCGTATACCTATTCCTCCGGGTTAAGTGAGGGGTTTTTAGTTTAAATCCAGAGGATAGTCTGGGACTGGACATAGAACGGGAAGTTCGAACCAGTATAAAAATTCCTGGTGTGCTTACTTTAATTTTTATTTTACTGCTATTATCAGTTTCCGCATTTATATATCATATTACACGATCCTTAGTACTACACGTACACTTTCATTTTCAACCTTTTTATATTTTCGAAACCATTAAGAGGTTAAATAACTTCATATACCTATATTTATTATGGATTTTATTTCCATTATTTATTATGGTTAATATACTAACCATTTCCGTTGTCATTTATCAACCAAGTAATCAACCATCTTAAAAATCATCTAATCAATCAAGTAATCATCCAAGCAATCAAACACTTAATCATCCAATGCATTATACTTTCATATCATTAAACTTGAGAGATTAATTAGTAAATTGAGTACTCACTTATGGCTCCACTCCACCCAATCTTTTTCGTAGCTTCTTGAATTGATTCCGGCAGCACTTCCTCCTCTTTTTCTTGCTCTGGAGCTTCCCGAACTTGCTCTTTTCTTTCTATAGGGCTCGGCCTATGCTAGAGTGGGCTCGGTCTATGCTAGAGTAGGCTCGACCATGCCTTTGAGTGGGTGGTGCTCTCGACTTTGAGGGTATGGGAGGAGGCTGTGAGCTATGGAGGGGTGGAGGAGGTGACTGGCTAGTGTTTTGACGTGATTTGACTTCGTATATGTCGGCATATAATTTTATTTTATTTTCTACTTAAATTTCTTCATAAATTTCCTAAAGAAGCTCAGGAAAAGAGAAAGAAGAAGATGGTAGGATGTGTGAATGAATGAATGAAAGAGGTGCTTGTATTTATAGTCACAATGTTGCAAAATATCCTACATCACTTCCTTTCCAGCACATCACTCATGCGCCTCCTTTCACCTCCATCATTTCACATGCCCACACCCCTCTTCATCATTATCCATCACTTCAAATCATTTTATGTCCTAATTGTTGACTTTATGCAAGCTTAAGGGTGAAGTTTTCCTAAAATATCTTAGATATTTTTAATATATGTATATAAATGTGTATATGTTATATGTGTGTATGCATGTGTTCATGTATATGTTAGTGGATGCATTTGTATGTTATATATATGTCCACATGACGTATAAACAAGGTTGCAATAAGTTTCGAACAACTTCTGTTCATTAAACCGTTAAAAATTGGAAAACCGATTCCCGATCATATTTTCACTTTTTATTTAATATACACATATTTGTAAACAAAGTTTGAAAATAATTTCCAAATCATTTTTTATAAATAAAAGTGATCACATTTGAATTATAAAATCGTAATTACTTAACAAAAGTGTATTTATACCGACAAACCGATATCGATTTTCTTCATAATTTCAAATTGCTTAAATATCTTTATAAAACTATTATAAATCATTTATTATCACTTTATAACTATGTTAAAATGAATTACTATCATTAAAAAAAATAATTATTTGAATAATTATGATAATTACTAAATCATTAAATCTCAATTTAAATTAAACACAAGGACATCACTATATACTCATTTAATTTCCAAAAATAAAATAAATAATTTTATTTCATATTCTTAAACAATATAAAAATAAGTTTATGTATCCAGCTCTATGCGCTACGTTTTACGAGTATAGAACAGTTTATCAATAAAATGGTTTTCGATCATTTTATCCTTATTTTTTCAAGTATATATTTTTGTAAATACTTATACAATTGTTATTTTTTTTTAAACATCATAATCCATGTTTAAAAAAAAATCTTATATTTGAATATTTTAAAAATAAATATAGTTTATCAAATTGATAAATTTGCGGGTCGTTACAGACGATGACAGCCCTAATAGCTACAACGAATGGCAGTGGCTAGGGTTTCGAAGTTGGACGATGAAAGCGGTGGTTAAGGTTTTGGAGTTGAATGACGATTATGGTTTCGAATTTGGAGAGCTCTAGCGGTGACGATGACATCGAAGAGGTCAACTGAGTTTTGGAAATGATATGGTGACAGTGGTTATGGAGGGGCAACTTCAAACTGGAGCTCAGTAAGTGCAGTAACGATACTGTTTAGTAACATTTTATGTTTTTCAAAAAAAATTAATTATGTATATTCTTATCATAACTGTAATATCAGCAGTATATGAACTGTAGTAGTATTTATAGACAAGTATGTATATATCAGCTTGCAATGTTTTTTTTATTGTCATTTTATTAACTTTAGTATCAGATTACGAATTATAGCATGATTTTTTGAATTACTGTAGCAATTTATGGATTGTAATAACATTTTTTGGATTAAGTATGTATATTGTACTCGAATGCTATTTTATAGTAGCATCTACGAACTAAAGCAGCGGTTTATAAATTGTATTAGCATTTTTTATTTATTGCGATAAGTTATAAATTGTAGCAGCATTCTTTCAATGAAGTGTGGACATCCTAATTTACCATTCTATTTTTAGTAGCATTATGAATTGATAGTAGCTTTTCTGTATGAAGTATTAGCTTAAGCTATTTTATAATAGAATTTTATAAGAATTAATTTTTTTATAATTCTACTTTCTAGTAGCATGAATGATAGAGGAAGACAGGTCGCAACTTCAGATTGAAGTTTGGCAAAGATCTTTTATTTAAACAAAATACTCCAATTTAAACTTGTGTTTTTTTCCTTATGAGTACCGTACAACACCTAAATATCGAATGAGTTACTTATAAGTGAAACCAACATTCTGCGTCTGAGGCAAACATCTGTAGAGTTGATCGATGCAAACATCAAAATTCCAAAGCATAGTATTACATAAAACCCCCAATTCCTAGTATGAGATAAGTTAATAAATATATACTCTGTTAGAAACATTTCCCTACGGAAATAATTTTTAGTGCCAAGTTATTTATGGTCATAAGTACTTCGTTTCACAAACTGGTAAAGACATTTTTAAAATATATTACTCCAATTATTCTCAATCGAAGTTTCAGATACATGTTCATTCCCCAAGCACTAATCATAATATCAGCAACTATTTTCTGTCTAATGTATCTAAAGGAAATTAAATTTCATATGTAGCTTCATACTACATGATTCATAACAGTTGGAAAATACAAACACTGTGAACTTATATGGAGAGAAAGTGAGCTTCAACTCTTTACAGTGCCAAAGAATCGTGATAACGGCAATGGACCATCGCTTTCGCTGTCGCTACTCGAGTGTTTGGCTCTTGACCGTTGTCTTCGTTCTTTCTTCGACTTCTTCGCTCTCGACTTTGATCTTGACCTTTTTGATTCCCCCTCGTCTTCACTGCTTGAAGACTCGAATGATGAACTAGACGAACTTGAATCTGATGATCTCCTTCTGTGCTATAAATATAAACCATAATCAGATATAGCGGTTTAACATTTTTGAAAAATCCATGCAACAATATCTTTTACATTAGACTCCCATGAACATTTCAAAACAATATTAACACAAACAAGGCATTAAATGTTGGTATGGTGACATTTTTCTTTAGCTAAAAACAATGTGGAGAGTAAGGCTGTTAATGGATACACAAAAAATTCGAAATCCGTAACATCCGAAAACCGAAAAAGTAGATACGATAGTACCGCATTCGAAAATTATCTGTCCAACTTTTATACAGATATTAGTATAGATCATGCATCTGTTGATACATAAAATGAGATAGTAACTTATTTTATCAATGGTATTATGCGCGTGTAAATGATCCCAAAGTTATTAGTATCATCGTAATTTTTACCTTTTATATTTATATTGGCATTAGTACTGGAAATTATTTATGTTGGACCGAAGTTTTCCCTTTTTTTTTTTGACTTTATTGATTATAAGCGGAGTAGATAAATAACCGATATTCATCCATATCCGCTGATATGGATATCTAATATCCGAAAATAATTTCGGATGCGGATGCAGACATGACACTATCCGCATTCGAATGTATCCATTGACGGGCCTAGTGGAGTCTAATATAAATTCATTTCAATCTCCTCCCTAACAAACTACAACACCAATTTTTGAAATAACGATTATCATTAAGAGAATTATGTGGATCATAACAAGCAATTAAGGTTGAACGTTATTACCAAGAGGAACCTCACTAGGGTTGCATGTGAGCATTACTAATACACTACATCAACATCAACCAAGGGTAGCTTTTGTGTGAATTTTTGCTACCGAGTAGCCACTCAGTAGCAAACACTTGCCTGATATTCAAAACATTGAGTATATGTTCAAAATATCAAGCAGGTTAAAAATTATTTTCCAACGCTTTTTATGCAGGATCCATATTTATTTATATTTATATGTTTTGCATATGGTTATTATTGGAAAGTGAAGCATATGTCCATATATGTTTTTATATTTATAGAGAGAGCTTTCATATCACTTTTCTTGCGCCGCTCATTTAGCATCCCATCATATGTTTGCTACACAATCTCATGTGCTACGTAATTTGGTGCATATGTTCTAAGATCATCACCAAAAAAATTGGACCTGTTTGAATATTTCTAACATTACGCTATCGATATTTCAGATCAATGATTAAACTATATGTTTTAACGGTCAATGTTGAATTATAATTTTGAGGAGACTAAAAATCACACACCCTCATATTTTGAAAGGTAAAGTAAAAGTAAAATGAAATTAAAATTATAAGGGTGAAAGTAAAAGTGAAAATGAAAAGGTGAGTAAAACAGGAAGAAGTGTGTGTATGCATGTGTACGTATGTGTATGTGGGACTTATCTGATGTTCTGAACATCGGGATAATTTTTCATATTACATACCATCGTTCAGATATCCACCTATTGGGGTTGCTCTAAGCACTTTATGTTGTACTTGCAAACCAACCATTTTTTCAGCTATTAATATGTATGAAGTAACTGTATGTAAATGTCAGCATAAAGGTAACTTTAAGAAGGAAAATCGAATGCGCAAGGTTTCATGCAATGCAATGAAGATCAGGTGACTAACCCATACTAGTAAGAATACACTGGTTTATTTTACCATCATGACAACCCCTCTCTTTAACACAAAAAGAATCTTTATGTTTGGAAATCATGAAGTTACCTTACGCTTTCTGCTGCTCCGCTTCTTTGAATTTTTATCCTTCTTCTCTGTATTTTGTGAGCTTCATTTCAATAGGCCGCATAAGAGAATCAAAATAAACAAGACCAATTCTGTTTTGAAAACATCAGTTTACCTTTCTTACTATGCAACTTGCTGTTGGAATGGTTCCTACCAAGAGCTAGCTTCCGTGCTCTTTCAGCATCAAGCTGAGCCCTGTATTCTTTCATCATTCTATCCTTATCAGCCTCCAGCTCACCTTTTTTCAGCTCATCTTCCTAAACATTTGAAAGAATATGGAATTTAAAGTGAACATAGCATCTATAAATTCTATGTTTAATGATTGTGTTACTGTAAGTTTCTTTCAATGCAAAACCAATCATGAAAAACATGCCCCAAAACCATTAATTAATGAAATACAACTGTATGAGAAACAAGAGGAAGAGAGTTTTTTTTTGTTGGGGGGGGGGGGGGGCGGGGGGGTTGGTGTTAATTATGTTATGTATGTATTTGTATACATATTGTGTACATGTACATTGTATGTATTTGTGTACACACACACACATTGATGTTACCCATTAGGTATTTTGTGAGCAAAGCCCGGATACTCCATTTTTTAGTTGAAGTTAACCATAAATTTTTACAAGTAAGAATATTGTTCCTCAATCTAATTCTTCTCATTCACATAAGAAACATATATTACTATTATCCATTTGGTGTTTTATGAGCAAAGCCTGGATACTCCGATTTTTTAGTTCAAGTTAACCACAAAGTCTTCTAATTGAAAATATTGCTCCTCAATGTAAATTATTCTTGTCATTCACAGAAGAACATGAAAATGTTGACTGTACTTTTCAATTCAAACTATATCCTACTGTCATAGCTCAATTTGTTTATCCAGATCAACCAATGCTTCATTGGACATATGATCTCCTCTGTGTAAATCCTATCATGTTCATATCTCGTGTTTGTACCACCAAACTTCCAAAATTACAATACATGAAACGACTATGAGTTGATTGTATTGAGACTGGAATTTTTGTATGACTGAATGATTTGTGGTGAGCTGTATTCGTATCTTGTTTCATTATATTTTCTGAAAACTGCAATGATGATTTTTCTGAAGTGCTGAGTTCAAATTTATAATAATTTCAAAGGTATACTTGGTGTAAATTTCAGAATTTCACTCAGTATACACTGACCAAATTCATAGCATAAGCAGTGTGTTAATACTCTAGGTATTGATTTTGATGACAACAACCACATAAATATTACTGCTAACGCATCTTCGAGTTATGCAGTCATATCAGATATATAATGGAGACATTTACAGAGATAAACAAGAATACTGTGAAAGCAGATGAGTTATAAAAGAAGGTTAATCAGAGCTATTGAAGAACAAAACCCAATTAGAGAAGAACGCTGAAGGATAAAGGTGTTTGAAGTGATGAGAAGTTAGATTGAACCTTAGAATATCTTGTTAAAAATCTCATGCCAATTATACTTGAAGATCATCAACAATTGACCTCAACCGAATCACAAAAACCCACAAATATGAGATAATTTGAAAAGCTGAAAATTTGCAACACTTATTAGTGTTGTTCATTTTGCAACACACCCATGTCGACAAGGGAGGTATGGGATTGTCGACATGCTAGTCGTTTTTCAGAATTTCAAATTTTAAATGAAGAGACGTTCCCTCCCATCTTCACCAAAAGACACATCTCTTCAACCACTATATAAAGTCCTCTGAAAACGAATTTTAACATCAAGAATTCTTATTTTCTCTTACTTCTCCTTCTCCAAACATTTGCAAAAGAAATCCATTGCATACTCTTTCAATCTTCTTGCAAATCGATACTGTTTCACTCCAATTCTTCACTGATTTGCAAACCACACAATATCAGAGAGTTGTACTTTAATTCACATCATTCTCTCTCTGATTTCATTATATTCCTCAAAGAATTCAAAGATATATTGCCATGGGGGTCTATAGGATCATTGTATCGAATCTGCAAGAATCTGTATTAAAGATACGACTACTTGACATAATTTGTTGTTAGTGATAAAGAGAAGGTATAATTGTAACCTTTAAAATCAAGAGGGTGGGTTTTGTAGTCTGTGAAACCAAAATTGTAAAGGTGTTCTTGCCACCCGTGGAAAGCAAGCGATTATAGTGGAATTCTACACGATAGAGTGCAGGACTGAATATAGGATTGGCTAATCCGAACCAGTATAAAAATAAGGGTGTTATTTACATTATTGCATATTACTTTATTACTTACTTATTCTCTGATTACTTCTTTTTGTTTGCAATTTGAGTAAATACAATTTTATATTCATAAGTAAGTAGTCAATACACATTTCACCACTTCTAGGGTCTGAATAGCCTTAAGATCCAACATTGTGTTGTAGCCACTCATGTTTCCAACAGTGTACTATATCTGATATAACTTATTTCTTCTTTTAAAAGTTAATGATAAATTGTATCGACGGCTGATGTGGCATACAGTAGGCTGGAAAGAAAAACAAAAATAGAGTTAGCATTGTGAAATCGCTCAAGTCACCAAGTAGACTGTAATGCAACCAGAATAAAGCTTCAAATAACATAAAAAATAGCAACAAAGATAAACAAAGTATATAGGTAAATGTTGTACGAATTTTTTTTAACAAGATTGACCACAAAATAGTCACGTCATCTGCAATTTCCAGAATGTCAAATGTGTATGATGGAGAATTTATAAAAGAAAACACAAATTTGTAAAAACATTTCAAAGATAAAACTCACAAACTGATTACCTTCTGCTTCCTTTTGAATTCTTCCCATGTAACTGTATGAGAAGTATTAAGGCTGGCCAAACGAGCAGCATGCCACTCTGGTGAATGAAATGAACCATCCATCTGTGTGGCCCTCGTTAGTAAAAATTCAAGATAATAAAAGATATAAGATCCATAAAAACAATGTTTGATTATATATAGATAACAATACAGGCGGTATGTACATGATGTCATGCTCCAACATACCCATGCATGCACGCCATACATGCACACTACTAGCATGCCACCCTAACAAACTATGAGAAATATTCCTCGAAAATATATTGCATTGAACAAGGACATGCATGAAGAAGCACATTCACTAATGTAAAAATTGTAAAAAATATTGTGATTATTTTCATCATTGGAACACCTAGCTCACAGTAAGTCCTCTTTTATATTAATATAGTGACAGTTCATGTTACCGACATTATATTAATGATGAAACAAAGAAAATAACTGCAAGGTAAGATTTATTAACAAAAGCTTTACACTTAGTAGAACTAGCAAGTATAATGAATAAGTTGTGGTAAAAGGTAAATTTTGTAAGACTGGCGATTAGAATTGCTCTAATGTCTATATTGAATGTTGAGGGAACACAAGTAAACATGAACACAACATTTGTGAATGTTGTAAGCAACGAGGATTTTCTGTTAGATGCATAGAACTACTAGAAAAAAATAAGGTAATGATCGGAAAAAATTAGAACAAAGAAAGATATGATTTTTTTTTCTTTTTATTTTTTTTATTTTGAATAAGAACAAAGAAAGTCAGCTATGATGTTATTTGATCAAAGCAGAATGTAGTGCTAGATGCCAAGGATGTCCACAGAGTCTGGACGAGCTTAGACGATCTCAGGCGGTGATGACAACTTTTTTCATCTTAAAGTAGGTATACTATATTTAGCAACAAATATATGAGTTGCAAGTAATTGTCTAGAAAAGTTTATTCTTAAGTCTATAACTTAAATTATCTCGATGTTTTTTCGTGTAGTCTCATTCATCACGTCAATTTACCAAATTTATTCTCAATTAAATTAAACTAAACTACATGGAATTATTTTGTACTTTGTTACAAGATATAGTGGCTTGCTATATACATCATTCAAGTTGAATTTAATTTTTATTTCTATACGATTAGAACTCTTCATTTCAATTAAGTAAACATGATAAAAAGATTTAAAAAAAAATAAGATTTTATATATTTGGCATGAACGGTAAAAGTATGCCAATACTTCTGTAAAAAACTAAAAAGATAATTGCATTGTTTAAAAAAAGCATGAAATCTTACGATTTGAATCTCGTTTTGAATCGAATCTTTCCAAATTTGGTTTGAGTTCCAAGTTAATACTCAATTCAAAACGAAATGGGAGACGAATTAAGTTTTTGATTTAGAAATATAGAAGCTCGTGCATCAAATTAATTTCAAAAACTAAATAGTTACTATACAAATAAAACTATATATTCTCACGTGCTTATATCATATTACAATAGTCTTTGAATCTACGAACCACAATGATTTAAAATTTGAACTTCACGGTTTATGATTTGAATCACATTTCGTAAGCCATGGAGAATTGACCGAAAATCTGCTTCAAAATGTCCCAATACCTCCAACAATGTTCAGATATTTCAGCAAAATCGAGCAGTATAATGCAGAGCAGGGAAGCCCGTCTACAGAATCACCAACTATGCAGTGCCTAGCGACACCCCTGACAACATAGCTATGATGATCTTATCATGTTCGAAGAAGACCAATAAACGTGGCAGCTGGAAAGAAGGAAAGTATGTGGAAAAACAATATAGGGCGTCAAAAGAAGTAGAAATTAGTGCCTAGGATCATTAGACGTGGAGAGCTAGCATTTGACAATACGATTTAACCTGATTGCATTTTAATATCAATATAGCTGACGCCATGTATTCGGATCAATCCTGAGATGTTGACGATATTTTTCTTTTATAGTAATTAAATATATTCCTCAAACAAATTCCTAACACACACAATTGCACACCAACGGTTACCAATATATCTGACACATCGGCTACCACATGAGTGAAATTCTAAGCCCAAGTGCTTTGCTCATCCAGAAACAGGGCTGATACAAAAAACTGCCTTAAAGATCAACAGACAAAACATGAATCTTCTTAACTAATAGTAGTAGAATTTTAAATGACAAAGCTACAATGTTATGGTTATTATTTTCATTGTTTCCTCATTTTGATTTTTCCTTTGTCAGTAAATATCCTTTTGTGCTATTTTCGAAATGGCGAACAAACAATATTCCTAATAATGCATACAACGGTTCACATTGATAATCTCCCCAACCAAACGAAAAAATAATTATAACCTTAAGTACTATTTATTGTACATTTAGCTTTTCCTAAAGTTGACAAAAATACAATATTACAACTCTGGAAACCAGAATGGCTAGCATCTTCTACTTCCTCTGGCTCTTATATCCCTTCGCTCATATTTTACCAAAAAGATGAATAACTGATGCATTACATTTTATTAACCATGGTAAAGTTGCTTGAGTGTGAGTTATCCATTAAATGTTTTTTTTTTAGGGCCGGCCATTGGGTAAAGCAAGTAAAGCATATGCTTTGGACCGCGTTAAAATCTAGGGCACCAACAGAAGTTATATATCGTGCAACCAAACAGAAGGAAAAAAAAAACTTAAGCAATCAGATGCGGAACTCCAGATCCAAAACAACGACACTGTAGAACAGCTGCAACACAACAGAGGCGGCAACTCCAGTGGGCGGCGACTCTGGAAGTGCGTGACCCACACTCAATCAAACGGCGAGACACGGCAACAGCAGACATGGTTATGAAAGGCATGTCACGGCATGCATCATGACACAAGGCGCGGCGTTTGCACCTTTCTTCTGTATGACGCGGCGCACATAAAAAGGCGGACGAACTGCGCAAGTGACGCTTACGACGCAAGTGACGCTTACGACACAAATGGCGTGCAGCGTAAAAATGGTGCACCTTTTCGTTATTTTTTTTATTTTTATTTTTTTTATTTTCATTTCTTCACAATCAAAACTAATATCCAACGATGGTTGAATGTATTATATTATTTTTTATACAATGACACGACTACATTTTGAAACAATATCCAACAAACTTTGAACTATTTATTTATATTATTGCCACACCGAACAACAATGGATAATTAGAACTGAGATCCCCAAATTCAAATTAAACCGATCTGAACCCGACTTGAACCCCCTTTGCGTCCGCCATCCCGATCATGATTTTCTTACCCCCCAGAGGGAAATGTCCTTCCCTTTTGGGCCGGTTGTGGGCGAGGAGGGATTCGAACCCCCGACACCGTGGTTCGTAGCAATCCGATTAATTCTCTAGGCGAGATGAGACCCGGATCGGGTCTAGTTGACGAAAAATAACATGAAAACCGATCCGAACTAGAAGATTAGACAAAAAAGTAAAAAAAAAATATACGTATTTTTAGTGTTATTATCCAGTTGGACCGGAATCGATCCAATTTGAATCAAACCTCTGATTGGGTCAAGACTTTAAAATATATACGTTAGACTCCATAAAATCCAACCCGGCTGAATCAAGGCCTGCCGAATCCAGATCAACTCAAGGTCCACCCGACTGGTCTAATTATCATCCTTGTACCAAACAAATACCTCGAATGGTCGTATTTTTCAAATTAGTTTCGAATGAACTTCGAACTATCTGTTCTAGTTACTGTTACACTGAACAAATAATCTTGAATGAATGCTTTTTTCAAATTAATCTCTCACGAGCTACGAACTGTCTGTTCCTATTACAATTGCACACAGTAAATTGTCAATCGATATGAGATTGATGAGGAAGATGTTGAATTTTATAAATCTGATGTTGCATATAAAAATATGATTGTTGAATTAAATTTTGATTTTCATTTTATCAGTAATATATACTATTGTCTTGGATTTTGTCTTACGAAGACTATTATGCTTGAAATTTTATACTTAAGATATTATATTTAGTGATGTTTTTTGTAAAATGTCTATAAATTTTTTTATTACATATGTTCGTAAAAAATATAAAATAGAATTTTGTAAATTAATTGTTATATATATACATATATATTAAATTTATAAAGAAAATTCTAAACATGCACCGTAAATTTTAAAAAACGTGTGCCATTTGCCGCGTCGTGCGCCAAAGCTCCAGGGAGGCTTTGCGCATTTTTAAATCGTGTGTCATTAATCTTCCATTTCTTCTTCTTCTTTCGAATCATAATCTACGTTGTCTTCCTCCGAATCACCTTCAAAATTAGTCTATTCTTCATCATCAACATAAATAGACATTGAAATAGAAGCTAAAACCTTTTCTTTTCATTTCAACTTCGTTTGATGGTGCCTAGTCTTATGCACTCTTTCTCCAGCTCCCAACATCCGTGATATTACCCAAGTCAGTGTATCATTCTCAAAAACCAACTCATCTTTTACGTCTGAATTATCCCATTTTACGAAACTGGTCATCCACTCATTTGAAACGTCTATATCTTATAAAGAAATATGATCCACCACATCCCTTCGCTTGAAACGATTTTTCAAAGTTTGATTGTATTTTTATAAAGACAAGGCTTTGTAGTCTTCGTGACTCAAGCCTATTCTTTCTCTTGCTATGGATCAAGTTCAAAAAACATATTTTAGGCCAGTTTTGGGCTTTATTCACTGTACATACCTAAAAGGAGAAAAAAAACAAAATAGCATGCCATTTTGGGCTATGACAAAATAGCATGCTATTTTATGCTATTGATGACACATGCGCTATTATAAGTCAAATAGTGCACAACATGTGCTATGCGCTATGACAACCCTATGTATAAATTGAATTTTTGTTACGAATAAAGTTATTTCTTTTTGTTCCTCTTTCCATTATTTATAAACTATATAAATTATTTTGATGATCTAACTAATGACAATATCATTAGTTTTTTATACGGGCCTTGATTTTGTAATTGCTTTAGATACCAAACTCTTAGGACCGACCCGGATGTTTTCCCAAAAAGGGAAGGATTATGCCGTAAAGAATAAATGAACGACTTTATAGATTTTAAGAGCCTTATCATGACTAATTCAATTGTTACTCCTAACACAGAATCACTAACTTTACTTCGACTATGCAAAGATGCCACCTTCTCACAATTAACTTTAACACTGAACATCAAACTTGTCTAGCATCTAATTTCCACGATTATATCAACATAAAATGAAACACAAAATTCAAATTGAAAAAGTATGAAAAGGTACAAACCATTCCATCTTCGACCTCTTCAGGCCCACCAGAAGCTGAACCTAGCTTTGCCCTTTGCATTGCTTTGTATTGTTGGTTTTTCCCCATTTCTTTATTTTCTTTAGTTAATTCGGGAAATTTGAGGTTGAATATGAGAACAAATAAATTGTGAACGACTTATATGATTTGGATTTTTTAGGGTATAATTGAATTTTAGCGTTTTTTCATAATCCAAGGAAGATTAAATTTGAGATGGGGAAGTTTAAGATGGGAGGAGAGGATGAGAGAAAGGAAGAGGTTTAGGTAGAATACTATGTTCAGATTAACTGATTAAGTCTCTTTGTAGCAAGCGGAAAGCATCCGTGCCTTGGCAGACGAAAGGGACCTAGGGACGCCAAAAAAAAGGACCGAAAGGAGAAATGCTGTGCAATGAAAGGATGAAACTTTTTTTTTCTTTGTCCTACCAACGAAGAAGTTGACCGGAGTATTTGACCGAGTCGTTTGAATAGAAATATTAAATGAACAGAGAATGTGTTTGTGTACTGCAGACAATCTAAACGAAATATTTCAAATGTATATTTTATAATAAAATTTGTTTATATTTAATTATTTGTTTATTCTTCAATGAATAATATGTATCAATAATTTATAAAAATAAATAAATTAATTAGTTAATTAATTAAATTGTAAAATTTTAAATTGTTTGGATTCAGTTCAAATCAACTTCATAATACAGAGCACTTTGATACGATCGCAATGCAAAAAACCACGTCTCAAGCGAACTTGATTTGCCTAAATTATTAATTTTAGAAATTTATAAAAATTTAAATTTAATATTATTAATTAAACGCCCCAACGCACTATTTTCTTTCGTTTCTAGTGCGTTGCCACGTCGAACATCGGACACATCCGACGCTTGAGTACGGAAACGTGGAATTTTTTAGTGTCGAACGGTACCTTAATTGTTGGAGAGTATTAATTATCGAGTTAGGATCTATAGCCTTTTTATTTAGCACCATTTGTAGTCTCAGGATATCAGTCACATGTTCTATTTAAATATATGGTTTATGTGACAGAAGAGAGAAAGAACAAATATTTAAATAGAAGCTAGCATATGAAATCAAGGGACTATAAAATGATGCTAAATAAAGGGGACTATTAGCTCCTAATTATTTGTTTAAATGTATGGTTGAAAATGAGATAAGGTAATAATGTGTGGTTGGAAATGATATAAAAAATTAATTGTTGTCATTAGTTACTGTTAGCGTATGAAGCGTTCGATATCAACGGCTAAATTTGATCCGTTCATTCCAACCGGCCTAGTCAGTGGGACCCACCATTGATACGTCGAAAGCTTTTGATGTGACTCAACCAGAATGGAACTTTTTTCTGCTACGAACGGTACCTATAATGTCACCCTTGTTATTTTTCAATAATAAAGAAAAAACCCTTCCGCCTTTTATATTGTGGATTAAATCCTAAAACTTATTAAAATTCAAAACAAACCCCTGTTTTTTAAGTTCCGTTTACAGGACAACTTACCCAAAACTTTAAAGTTATATATTTCGTTAAATCTGTTGTGTTATGTAATTTAAATGAAATAATTAATGAAAATAAATGTTATTAAGCAGAAACGTTTGCAATAATGTATTTTATTACAATTTAGTTGTTTTTATACCTAAACCGCTTGATTCCATTGCACTGTTTACAGTGCATTCAATTTTTTAATTGTATATTCCTTTATACAAATTTGGATTATATTTATAAAATATGTTATCCAATCGCATTATAAAAACACAATAGATGTCTGAATCCTGTCAATCAGGAACTTTTGATCGTTGCACTATAAAGAGTGCATAAAATAGGGATGTATTTTGAATTTTGATCAATTTCAAGCGCTTAATCCGCAATATGAAAAGCAAGATGGGGTTTTACTTATTATGAAAAATAAAAAGGTTGTTTTCCATAAATCCTCTTGTAGAAATAATATAATTAATTTGTTAGTAGTTTTAAGCAAGTATTAGAAAAATATAAATGTCCCAATTAGTAAATTTAAATGGTCAAAATATTTTGTTAAAAAAATAAGTAAGGTAAGTGTAACAACGCTCCGGACACACCGATCAAAGCCCAAAACGACATTTAAACTCGCATCGTACCAAGAAGCATGAATAGTTGCGTTTTTGAAGTTTATATGATACAGAGACAAATATAATTTTAAACATTAGTGGAAGTGAATAAAATATAAATACTGAAAGCATCTCAAATTCATTACTGTCTCAAAACGATAGCAGCCCATATAAGAAATGCCTAAATAGTGTCTCCAAATAGAAGTATAACATAAGTCTAATTGACAAGTTAAATAAAATGCATAAAGCATGACAATAATGGACTTAGCTCTAAGGCGCACTATCGCCCCTCCACGTATCTTATTCTCACCGTACCATCTGCTACGTGTAATAGGTATAAAAAGGAGGAAATAAGAGGGGATCAGATAAGGTCTGATAAGTGGATCTATCTGTGAAATGAATATGATATAGATAAGCATTTAAATTTCATTTATATATCTCTTTAGATTTAAAAATATGATTTTTAATTGGATTGATGATTTTCAATGAAAGATTTATATGGATCAATATATGGTTGAAAACCTAGACAATGATTTTGATAATTTAATTACCTATGAGGGAGCCAAATTGATGAAACTTGGGGGAGGAGGGTGTAGGATCGATTTCACCATAGAGAGGGGGATAGGTGATACTAATAATTATAAAAATTTAATACGGAAATATATAAAATAATTGTAGCATAGATAATAGCAGAATAATAAAAACAGAAATAGAACAACACAGATTTACCCAGCTTCGGCAAAACCCCGCCTACGTGCTGCCTCAAGGTTTCTACTAGAAATTAAGTAGTCAGACGCTTACACACGTAAACTCGTGACACTCGCTATCGACTAACCTAACTCTACGCTCAAAACCCTGCCATAACTCAGCCACTGAGTTGCGAATTCTCGAACTACACCACCATAATTCGTCCCCTAGTCACACGACTAGAAAATTACAAAATTTAAAAAGAAAATTACAAACAAATAACAACTCAAAACATAAAAACCCTAGTTTAAAAATTAAAAGCCCAATAGTAATTATAAAGATGCCGACGCAAAAGAAATGTAGTGTTTAAATGATATCTCCCTTTTGTTTTCTTTGGCCCGTATCCTATTAATGTCTGCTTCTTTCCTTTGCTCGAGAACGTTAGTTCCTCTTCGTTCAAAATTAGGGCTTTGTGATTTGTTGAAGTCACCGCTTGAAAAATGATGCTCGAATCCTTTGCTGGTATACTTGTAAGAAATGAGGCTCGAGTCGTCGGTTGATTTCGTTCCTTCGCGGTTGCTTCTCGATCAAGTTCTAATTGAACAAAAACTGGTATGTGATTTCCTTTCTTAATCTCGTTGATATTTTTTGAACTCAAAATTGGTCCAAGTTGTTGATTTGGGATTTTAAATTGAAGCTTGGCTCTGTGATTTTTCTTCAACTTGAACACTTTTTAGGCGATGATAAGATTGGGTTAAATAGGATTCGAAATCCTATAATCTCGTTCGTATATATTTTATTTGATTTCTTCAATTGATATGCTTGGCCGTTCGATTTATGGTTGAATGCTGGTGATGTTTTCTGAATTTTTCAATTCATATATTTTCTGATGTGCTATGCTCGATTACTATGGCTTTGATTTTGACTTGTTTGATTCTACCTTGGTCACCACGGCTCTGACTTTGGTATTTAAAATTATGATAATATGGACTTTGGATTTGGTTCCGTTCTTTATTCCCTTTGTCTTTGACCATTTTGATTTTATGGAAATTTGACTTCGACTTGTTATCACCTGGCTTTGAATTTTTTATAAAAAAATGAGATAATTCTTACGACTTCATTTATGGTATTTGAATTTGCTGACTTGAGATAAAAGTCGACTTGATAAACTTTGATTGATTTCGGCATTGACTTTGTTAAAACATTGATTTAATGTTACCTCTAGTTGATTGTCTCCACTTGTGTAGTTACGTTCATGTCTGAACATACTTGGTTGAGTTTGTTATCGTATGCATTCATTTGACCTGGGTTGATCTCCACTGCTCTAACCACTACAGTGTTGCCTCTGTCTTTGTTAGACTTGAAGTTTAGTGTGTTCATGTAGTCTGGTTTTATGTGGAGCTTGACCGAAGCTTCTCTTGCATGCTCTATTCTGATTTTTCATTCGTTGTTCCATATGTATATAAGTGCACATGCTCTTTTATCATGCTCGCTTGTCTGTATTCTTTTTGTTTTCCACTGCATTTGTATTATCACTGATGCCATTGGTATGTGAGTTTGTTGCACCATGTAGTAGCTTTACTTGCATATTGAACTGCTTCCATTGTATCTCATATTTCACTGCATATGTATATATGTTGTTTACTCATGTATATATGTATGCTTGTGATTTTTCTTTGCCTCCATTTAACTTGGTGATTCTTTTGTCATGTTGTATATGTTTCTTTTCATCTGGATACTTGCATTCATTCTTCATGTTGCATTGTGTTGTAAGTTGTCTTGTGCATGCCTTTCTGCTCTGTTGTAACTGAAATGTTGCATGCACATTTTGTACATATGATTAGGCAATCGTCATATTTGTTTGGTCTTGATGTAACAACTGTTGACATGTCCATTTTGGTTTCACTTGAACTTCATCTTGATTTTAGAATTTGTCTGCTCTTTGGTTGATGGTCATCTTCACTTGTATACATACACATATTTATATATGTATATATGTGTGTGTTCACCTCAATTGCATTCCATTGTTCACTATTTTGTTGCATTTGAAACTGGACTGGGTTGTAGCCTCTGTTGTAGCTTGATTGCTTGCATGTATATATGTATGTTAGCTTTGGTTTCATTTATGTATCTAAAGCTTTGCATTGCTTCGAGTCATTTCTTGGTTTAAGAGAACTGTCTTCATGTGGTTGCATTTTGCTCCCTGTCTTGACTTGTGCTTGACCATATGCATATTGCTATTTGCTTCATTCTTGTTTGGTTGCCACTGAACTTCAAGTGCTCTGGTTGCATTCACTATATACATACGTGAATTGCATTGTGCTGGTTGCTATGGTTGCACATGGTTGGTCTGCACTTTGTATATGAGCATGTACTATTCATTTGTTTTTTGAGTTGACCTATTTGAACTGTCTTCATGTGTACATCAATGTCTGGGTTGCTCCTAACCATTTTATTGAACTTGTACATTTGGATTGCACATGTGTTGAATCCATCTTATGGCTCGAGTTTGACCTTGTGCTTACACGTCCCTACAGTTTTATCAAGTGTATATCAGTGTTCACGGTCTTGTGGCATGTACAGTGATACACTGTGCATGTCATAGGTTGTTCATGTTTGATGAATTCAAAAACGAAAATGATAACGAACAACCCAAATAACTGAGGCAAATAATATTTTCAACACACATTTTATTTACACTACAAAATTATTTCTTTTCAATTTTACTGCATCGGCGTTTATTTTGCAGATAACTCAGATGCTGGATTCGGGCTGGAGCAAAGTCGAAAATAAAATATGAGTGAATGAGTGATATGTAGTAAGGTGAACAATGTCAAGTGAAATTTGAGATGTAATCGAATTTGTATTGTAATTGAAAAATGTATATATGTAGTGAGAGCTCAAATTTGTACTATTCAAAATTATAATAAAATTTTTGTTTGAATAAACTATCTGTTTGAATTTGAATTATATGTTATTTATTTTATTCAGCAAATATTTATTTAATTATGTGAAAATAAAATAGTATAATAACATAAACATTTAGATGAATATATATATGTTTATTATCATCAAACAAAAATCATATACTAGCATATTCAATGGGGGGTGGAGAGAGCGAAGACGTACCAATGGTAGCATGGGCAAGCACATAAGCGGATGCACCTGTTGGAACTAGGTTAGCCGTAGTGGAAGATACTGGTGAATTTCAAAAAAAAATTGCCCTACTGGATCTTTATTGGGCATATAAAGCCTAATTTATTTAAAATATTTCTAAATTTAATTTAAATAAAATCATATAATTCATTCAAATTTATGAATTGTTAGTTGAAATTTATTTGATTTGAATATAAGCATACATATGCATATGCATATGTATATATGTGTGCATGTGTAACATGATATTCCATACAAGGTATTGAAAGTCTAGTAGATCGTATCTAATATGACATGTGTATTAGTATGTAAGTGTATACCAATATATGAGTTAAGAATTGCAATATAACAGAATATAAAAAATAAAGTATAAGAACGAGCACATCAGAGTTTTTATACTGGTTCGGATCTCCCGTCCAACGTCCAATCCCGAAGCTCCCCTTCAGTATTTCACTAACCAATAACCCTCACTTCACTCGGAGGAATAGGCTTATACAAAAGAGTTTCTTTGAAAAGCTTGTGTTCTAAATAACATGGATATTGACTACTAGTACAGTTCTTCCTATTCTCCTTTTAGTGATAGAGAGTGTGAGTGCTTGGATTTGTAAGAAATAAGTTGACCAAAATATAGATTTTGGTTGCAAGTAATTGAGAATCCGAAATCAATGATAATACAAGAGAATATGAATATAGAAGTTAGAGAGTAGTAGATCTAAAATAAAATAAATCTCAATATTTATAGAATCTAAGAGTTGTATTTGAAAAGTTGTGACTTTTTGAAAGATTACTCTTTGATTAATGGCTACAACTGTTGAAGGAGAAGGATATTTGCTTAAAGAAGAGAGAAGCATCTGTTCAAAATATGACAGTTGTAGTTTTATATATGCAGGCTGAAACTGCCTAAGACGTCTGTCATTATATGTCAGATGTCTGTGGGAATTCTAAGATAAAAAACTGAAATATGTCACATGCTTCTGTGGCATATGGACAGACATCTATTATTGTTGAATTTGTAGAAACCGGGCAGTTTGTTATCAAAGTTTGTCCATATGAAATTGTGTTTGTGTGTTATGATCGCTCAAGGAGATTTTACAACATTTATCTATGACTATAATACATTAATATGACCGTACTTTTTAATAGTATGATCCCTTTTTCTTCAGTTTTCTTTGAGCCATGATTTTGTGGGCCATGATTTTGTTGAGCACGGTGGTACCTGTAATATGATATATCTAGTATATGTGACTGTATAGTTGTTGTCATCGAAATTGTAGAATGGAGGTTTTAACATTCTCCCCCTTTTTAATGATGACAACTATACAATCCTTAGTAAAAGATAGCTCCCTTGAATGTTATCTCCCCCTATGTATATACACATTTATCTCCCCCATTGTCATTATCAAAAATAATAACGTAACCGAAGTAAAACATAGTCGTAAGAAGTATGGTGGAATGGTTACTAAGGTATGAAAAAAATATCGATGGTAGGTAAGGAATTACTAAACATTAATTAACATAGAAATTCACCTTTAAACAACCACGATAGTACTTGTACGAATATGAAAAATAAACAACAAAAGCAGAAATAAACAATCACCTAAAAAATGCAAAGAAGATCATTGATAGTTGTGATAGTTGTAAGAGGAGAAGTACCATAATTCTCATAATATTCATAGTAGGAGGACGAATCATATTGATACTTTCCCGGATATTGAGTATATTCTTCATCGCTACGAACAGACAACCCTTTAAATATAGTATGGTGCATATTATGATTTGCTGAAGGATCGGACCAAGATATATCGTCACTGTCTTCTTGTTCTTCTCCCAATTGCTCCTATACAATATTCTTTTCTCTATCTTGGTGGGAACTTCCACCATAAGAAGATGATTTATGAAGATGGTAAACAAGAGTTTGTGCTAAAGGAGGCGGTGTTGGAGAAGGAGAGAAGGATGATCTAGATGATGATCTACCATGAACTCGTCTTATAACTTTGCCTAAAATGAAACCATCTTTTTCCGAAGTCTTCTCCATTTTAGTCATCCATGTAGAAAAAGATCTTTCCAAGCCTACAAATTTATTTTATAAAGATTTTTGATTTTTCTCCAAAGCTTTTTGATTGGCCGTGATCCATCTTTGATTTTTAAGCGTTAAATCTCGAACGGGTTCATTTTGGTCAGGTTCAATGTGGGCTTCGTAAATCTCCAAATCAGAATGATATTTAGTAGTATGGTGAGTAGGACAAGATGGTTGTTGAGGAGGAGGTGCTTGAGCCTATTGTGGAGGAACCAGATGAATTTGTTGTTGTTGCTGAGCAATCCATTGAGAAAGAGACATGATTGGAGGTGGTCTTTTGGGAAGATGCATTAAGGATAAAAATCTTATACCGCTGTCCTTAACTAGAATTTCTTTAAAATGAGATATCTATGAAGGTACTCCAAGAGCTTGTAAAAGGCGCATGATATATGTGGCATATGTAATGGTTCATCGGTGGTGAATCCAAAACCTTTAATTTCATCGTGGATGAATTTTTCCCAATTGACTTGAATTCCACCAAATATAGCATATATGGCTTTGTGGTCATTTTTATATATCTGTTCATGGCTTCCTAGTCGAGGAATTATTGTATTAATTATCATACGATTTAATAATCTAACCTTTGATCGTAGATGAACTGATTTGCATTGTGGCATTTTATCTTCCATATTTGGCGTGTGACTTCGTCACATAGCAAATTCATATGATCGTAAATTTCCTCTAATCTGATTCCAGTAGAAAAATAATCGAGTAATCGACCAATCATGTTTAAACTAATTTTCAAAACATGTCCATACACACTAGTTCATAACCAACCTTCTTTATTTTCGTGTGTCTAAATATCACTACTACACAAATATGCATAAAAAAGAAATATGGCTAGTTGTTCGATTTGTACTTCATTTTCATCAAAGTTAATTATCTCACAACATCAGGAGGCGATGGTGAGTTCTTTAAGACTATATTCTCCAAATTTGCATAGTCGGTAGAAGGGACCAGAATGAAGTCGCTTTTGTTTCAAATCGTCAAATCTTTTGTTAGCGATTGTACTATTTTGAAGCCATTCTTAGATGTGTTCATCGGTGATAAGATTTGTTTGAGAAGATGAATATAGGCCTTTCATTGATCTCTTGTTGATTGGATTCTTTGCTTTGGGTGACATTTTTGAAGAAATAGTGTTTTGAGAAAGCCAGGGTTTTGATTTGGGGTAAAAATTGAGATAGTTTGGATGAAAATGAAGAAGAAGATAAAAGATCATTAAAAAGGTATGCTGCCTATATTGGACTAAGAATCCTCTCAGACGTCTGAGAATACATGACAGACGTTTGAGAATACATGACAGACGTCTGAGATTGCACAAGGGAATTTTCCCAAAAAATTTGATAGACTTCTGTCATAGTCTCACAGATAGGCAGTTAGATTTCTATTTTTAACTCTGATGTTTATAGTTTTGATTTTTAGTTCATATTTGAAAAAAGCATTATTAGTGATTATTATAATCAAGCAACATACATACCTACAAATATATATTTGATTGTTTACATTATATATATAATTATTTTTCCACCAAAGATTGTGAGTTTTTGAACTCAGTTTGATACTAAGAGTCTGTGCTATTTTTGGTTTTCACATGTTGAGGCTTAAGTGGAGACAAACTTGGATGAGCCGGAGTATTATTCCAATCTTGGTTTGAAGGCCCTATCTTCCATAAGTTTCGTAGAGTAATGTTGCAAGTTTTTATAGGAGTCTTGATTAAACAAGGATATTCTTTTATGTAAACAATTTTTTGTTGGTGAATGACCGCGGATTGCTAGAATACATTTTTCAAGAAAGTTAAGGTGAGATCCTTCATGTCGTTGCTTGTAATACATTTCTCGTTGAACTCCTATCATTTCTTATTGATAGTGACATATTTCATCCACTTTAGTATTGAGAGACGACAACTCAAGATCAATCGCTTGTTTAGCCTTCTTTTCCTTCGGAGGGCAGCCAATATGATATTTAGGTGATGCTGTAATATTTAGTGAGGTCGATCAATTTGAAGGAGGTGTAGTTTTTGTTCGTAGGAGACGAATCCAGTATATTAATTGGTGCGTAGAATACATAGGTGCTATTCGATGAAGGTGGGCTAAAGTCGATAGCTGAGTAAGTAGAGTCGTGATCAGAAGACATGTTTAGTTTTTCAAAGCATATGAATAATATTTCTATTTAATTTTTCTTTAAACAAGTGCTTATGTATAAATAGAATGTATAATCTATTTATAGTATAAGCTTTGTATGAATAGAGCTGTTTTAACCATAAATTTGTTAACGGTTTTTGTTATGGCTGTTTAAAAATAATTCTAGTTAAAATCTTATATAGAAAAACAGAGTTTAAATTTTTATGATAAATAATTGTGACATATGCTAATTAATTAATTCGTTTAATGAACATATACCAAGGTCTCGTCTTAGCTTTATAAAAATTAATTCACATAATAGTTTAGTTAAAATATTGGTAGTTTGATTTTCAGCGTTAACAAGTTCAAGAGAAATAATACCTTTTTCCACATTATCTCTAAGAAAATGATGACGAATATCAATATGTTTTGTTCGAGAATGGTTAATTGGATTTTTAGAACAATTTATAGCACTAGTATTATCATAATATATAGGAGATTTAGTAATAAATGTTCCAAAATCTTAAAGTGTTTATTGCATATAAACTACTTGTACTCAAACTAAGGCTGCAAAGATGTACTCGGCTTCACATGAAAAGAGAGAAACATAATTTTGCTTTTACTGAACCACGAAACCAGAGATTGACCAATAAAGTGACAGGTACCACTTGTACATTTTCTATCTATTTTGCACCCACTGAAATCTGCATTATGATACAAGTTTGAAAGAACTGCCTTTATGGTAAAAAAGGCTGTAATCTTTGTTATTGGTTAAGTATCATAAGATTCTTTTTACTGCTCGATGATGTGACTCTTGAGGTCGTGCTTGAAATCTTGCACATAAACATACACTCATCAGTATATCCGGTCTACTAGCCGTTAAGTATAATAGAGATCCTATCATACTTCGGTATAATTTTTGATCGAAATCCTTTACATTTTCATCTTTATCTAAACGTAAACTCGTGCTCATAGGGGTCGGTTTACTTGAAGTGTTATCCATTCCAAACCGTTTTAATAAATCTTGACAATATTTTTCTTGATATATAAAGTTCCATTGTTTAATTGTTTTGTTTGTAGATCTAAGAAATTTTTTAGTTCTCCCATTTGTGACATTTCGAACTCATTTTTCATTATATTTGAAAACTCATTACATAACTTCTCATTGGTAAAACCAAATGTGATATGATCAACATAGACTTGTACAATTAATATATCTTTATTTTCTCTTTTTATAAGGAGTGCTATGTCAATTTTGCCAATATGAAAGCCAGAATTAAGTAAATGTGTTTTTAGTCACTCATACCACGCACGAGGTGCTTGTTTTAATCCATATAATGCTTTTTTAAGTTTGATAACATGATCTGGGTACTTTTCTTGAGAAAATAGAGGTTCAACATAAACCTTTCTTTTATAAACCATTTAAAAAAGCGCTTCTAACATCCATTTAAATAATTCAAAATTATAAAAACATGCAAACGCTAGTAATATTCTTATAGCTTCAAGACGAGCTACAGGAGCAAACGTTTCTCGATAATCAATTCCATCTTCTTGATTGTATCCTTGAGTAATTAACCTTGCTTTATTTTGAACAATGTTTCCATTTTCATATTTTTTTTGAAAACCCATTTTGTTCCTACTACGGATTGACCAATCATTGTTTCATTCAAATTGGTTAAGTTCCTCTTGCATTGCTAAAATCCAAAAGTCATCTTTTGATGCTTCTTTATAATTTTTGGTTCGAAGTTAGATATGAATGTTATATGACTTATTTGTATTTCACTCATTTATAGTTGAAACCTTAATTTTTAAACTACTAATTGTATTATTAGTTGGTGGTTTATTAAAATTCGAGGTGGTGATGTTAAAATATTATCATTATTGCTATCGATATCATTATTACTGTTTTCAGTAACATTATTAGTAGTATTATTATCTAGAACTTCATCATCATCATCGTCGTCGTTTTTATTATTATTAAAATCTTCATCAAAGGAAACATGAAGACTTTCATCTATAATGTTAGTTCGTTTATTAAAAGTTCTATATGATTTACTTCAATCTGAATAAACAACAAAAATTCCTTTATCTACTTTCGAATTGAATTTTCCAAGATTATCTTTAGTATTTAGAATAAAACATTTAGAACCAAATACAAAAAATATGATATTTTAGGTTTCTTTTTGAAAAATATTTCATAGCTTGTGTTCGTAGTCATTGGTCTAAGTGTTACACGATTTAATAAATAACATGCAGTAGCAACTGCTTCGGCCTAAAAGTTCTTTAGTGAGTTACTGTTGTTAAGTATGTTCATGGACATTGTTGTAGTGTGTGATTTTTCCTTTCTACTGTGCCATTTTGTTATGGTGTGCATGAAAATAAAAAGTTATGACTAATTCCATTTTTCTTGCAAAAATTTGTAAAAAGTTCATTTTCAAATTCTCCTCCATCATCACTTCGTATACTTTTAATTTTTAAGTTCATTAAATTTTTAATTCTTTAAGCAAAAATTTTAAACATTTCAAACGTGTCACTTTTATGTTTCAAAATAATGTCCAAGTGTATCTTAAAAAATCTTTGACAATTACAAAAATATATTTGTTATGATTTATTGAACGTACTTGAGTTGTTCTGAATAAGTCTAGATGAAGTAGTTCAAGAGGTTATTTTGTAGAAATTTCCTCTTTTGATTTAAAATAACTTTTCTTTAATTTTCCAAGTTGACATACATCACATATCTTGACTCGTAGTTGATTTTGGGTAATCCTTTAACTAATTCATTTTTCACTAGTTTGTTAATGTATTTAAAATTTATGAGACAAAATCATTTGTACCATATCCATGAATCATTATGATTTGCAGCTAAGCATAAATCAGTATTATATTTGATATTCAAGTTCAATACATATATATTTCGATTTTTTAATCCTTAAAATATTGATTTTTATTTTTGTCTAAAATATTACATTTATCTTTTTCAAAACCAATTTTAGATCGTTTAGCATATAGATGACTTATACTTAATAGATTGTGTTTTAAATTTTCTATAAGTAAAACATTATTAATCATGGGAGAAGTAGATACACCATTGTTGATGACTTCTCCAATGCCAATGACGAAACCATTTGAACTATCCCAAATATCACAGTGCTGCCATCGATATATGCTATACTGAATATCATGTGTGCATTTCCTGTCATGTGCATGGAGCATCCAGTACCGAGTATTCATTTCTTCTTGTTTTTAATTTCGATTTTGGGTACCTGCAAAACAACAAAGATTTAGTTGGTACCTACTTCCTTTGTTATAGTCTTATGTGTTAGTGAGAGAAGGTAGCTATATCCAAGAGGATTTAGGACCTTTAAGAATAAAATTATCATTGTAGACAACATTTTATAAATATGCATATATGTGTTTTTGTCTAATTAACTTGTTATTTGTTTTAGGAATCCGTATCTTAGCCATATTTGAGTTTGAAGCCTTAATCTTAATATTTGATTTGTCTTTTTGATTTTTGTATATAGTGTACTATAGTTCTCAGGTTTTTGCATATTATTAAATCTAATCGGTTTTGTTATTTTAGTTAAATTTTCTAAATTTTGTTTTCCCTTATTGAATTTCTATACATTATTGGTTATTTTATCTAACTTGTTCTTAAGATCAAAATTTTCAATATTGCTAGAATCCAAACTTATCTTTAATTCTTGTTTTTCTTTTTCAAGTTTGGCATTTTCTAATTTATTAGTTTCTAGATCATGTATTAGAGTAGTTTTTTGAGAAGATAATTTTTGCACTCTTTTTGAGCTATTTCTAATTCTTCTTCTAAGATTATTTTCTCATCTTTTAATAAATCAATTTCTAGTTCTGCTCCATTTAACTTACCTACATATTCATTGTTTAGTTTTTTAGATTCTCTATATTTATCATCTATTTTTTTGCTAATTTCCAAAATTTCATCATATGTTAGTTCATGATGTACTTTATTGGTATTAGCCATAAATAGATATTAGCTTCTTCTTAGTAACTTTCACTCACACTGCCAGAGGAAAAGGAAGAATCGGAGTCATCCCAAGTTACTTGAAAGGCTCTTCACTTCTTCTTGAATTTCTTGAATTTGCTTTTCTTTTTTCATTATTGAGTTGTGGACAATCTTTCTTCATATTGCCGAACTTTTCACATCCATAATTGTGATGACCGTCTCCTCGACTCTCGAAAATCAACACTAATACATCCACGGTATTCACGTGCTGTAAATCCAAGTGCTGGGGTGCAGATTATCAGGGGTGTAAAAGAAAATAAAGATAGAAGATAACACAATAACAGAATCTCACATTGCATTCACCATTTTACTTATACATAAATGATCAAAGTCAAATACAAATATAGCAGGATAGTTATAGTTGTCTGTCCATACATATGCTGGGAAATACATACTACACAATACAGCGGAAAATGGATAGATATCTACATAAGGTACTTCAACTTCATAGCTCCTAAAAGACTTCTTCAAAATGCTCTAAATGCTCCTAAGGTATCATGACTACACGGCTGTCTGAAAAACAGGGCACCTAGAGTTTAAAGGGAAAAACAAACTCCGGGTCAGTCATGAGACCGGTGCGAGAACTCAAAGTACGATGTTTTGAAAATGAAAAGGTATCTCATAAGACCATGCCGCACATAAATACGGAATGATTTTTTACATTATGATAACCAAAACTCTTTATTATGTAAAATTTAGGATATTATTTTTAATGACATTCTTGAAAATGTTTGCAAATAAACTTATTAATCTTAGCCGAAATGGTTACCCATATAGCATTTCGAGGCTATTCATTACGCCAATACAAACAAAACTACAGGTTCTTATTGGAGAATGGATTTCCATACAAATGACCAGGTGAATGGACTACCTTCCGATGAGTACACCTCTAGATGGATGTCCCGAGGACCATCACAAAAGACCCTCTACCAACACAAGACCGACCTATCTCTGTAATTAGATAGTACCGAATATATCATCCCCCAGTCGTTATCGACCTTTATCCGAGAGCTCTCTTTACGTACATCCACAATAATTTACATCCTGAACATTATAGCAAGAAGAAATATATCTAGAAGAGGATGATCATACCCTAATTGGAAATGACCCACTTAGTCTTGCCGCATCTAACCCTGTTTTGGTCATTTTCGATTGATGAGGCTTGAGGCAATGATTACCTTTCACATGTCACATCACTTTGAATGCCACATGGCCATTTTCATCGACTACTAATTGCCTTTCATAAAAATACAGTCTTTGAGCTCGTACATCTCAAGGAGGGTGTTAAGCTAAGAGAAGTTGCCTTCTCCGCCACCATAGATGTATGTTTGTAAAAATGTATGTAATCTTTAGAAATGAAATGTCAGACAAATATCCATACAATTTGTCTAGGAACAGGAGAAACCAAAGGCACTCTCCTACTACCACTAGTAGCGAGTAGTCATTGCAATCTGAAAAATCTCCACAACGAGGAGACTACTACTATAAATAACTCTATAATGGGTGCTACCTAGAGCATGTCAACAAGAAGTCCTCACGCCATGAAGATCCATGGTCTTCAATAATCATCATCTTCAACATGTCTTCACTTCCGAACGTATAAATTGGTTCGAAGTGATTTTCAGATAGGAATCCCCCAAATCCGACCCCGGTTCCTTCGAAATCCAATCATCGATGAAAATGATATAATTAGGTTATTGTTTTTCGATTCGTTCATTTTCCTTCACCAAAATATCTTCAAGAGATATATATTTTCAAAATATTCTTTTAATGGATATGAAATCATTTGAACCTCCTTTTGAATATTTCTTAAATCATTTTTAAAGAGTATCTTTTGAGAAAATAGGATCATAGAAATCATTCTACTTTTATTCGATATCAAATCCTGTATTCAATGAGTGCTATGGGCGGAATAACGGTGAGATCACCTTTTAAATTCCACGAATAGGACAAGTTCCTTCTTCAGATTTTAATAATGAGTATAAGAAGATTATTTCTATAAAATCCAAGTTGAGCATCCAGGCTTTCCTTTCGATATGTTCCATACCTTGCCTAAAAGAGAAAACCGAGGCCAGGTAAGCTCAGGGCACTGGTTGTTCCATCCTTAACCTTAGTTACACACCTTGTTTACACTTTTAGATCTTACAGGTCAGACAAATATACTGGTTATTTCCGCATAATCATTTTCCCTTTTTAAATCACTTAACTATTAGTTTACCCATCTTTGAAAAAATGTTAAATTGCTCAAATTTATTTTAAAATGCTTTCTTATTTACTTACAAATATTTGCTAAGGATTTGGAAAAGAATTGTTAAGTTTCAACCTTTATTTCAGAAGTTATTGAAAAGCGTTGCGAAAAGTGTTGCAAATAGTGTTACAAAAATTGCTTTAAAAGTTATATTGTTCAAAACGACTTTTATATCATTTAGAAAATCATATTTTCAACTTAAATCACTTTTAATAAAATTAAATGGTTTTTAGAATTTATTTCATATTTTTAAAACGATTATTTTATCAATTTTCAACTTTGGTCATTTAGTGCAAAAACTGGATTTTTTTTGAAAATTGATTTTGCTATATTTCAAAATATACAGGATGAAATCTTGATTTTATTTTTTTATATGAAATATATGGATATAAGGATTCGAAAAATTCTTACTTCGAAGAATTTCAAATTATATTCCACTTCGTATGTTCCTTTGAACTCTTGACGCGAAAACACGAACTACCTTTACGTGACGCGTCGAATTTTAGGCGTATTTTGAGATTCATATCCAAACATTGCCGAGACAAGTTTAAACACTTAGGAATCATTTCTAAAACATATTCAAACATTTTTCAATGGTATACATGGTTCCATATCATATTTCATTTCTTTTGGAAAGTGATTTCCATATGATTATATGTCGTGTAAATCTGTGACTTGTTTCAACATATATATTCAATATACAACTAATAAACATCCAAAACAATGTTTGTAATCATTTTAACATATCTTAATACGTTATATGAACTTGCAAATCAATTTAACAACTTTTTTATTACAATGTCACATGATTGTTATTTATGTACATATTTGCTAACTAACTTTTGCAAATGACTTAAAGGTGGTTTCTTTCTTTTTCAAACACTTATCAAAATCATTATTAACATCCAAAAAACATTTATAATTTGCAAACATCGTATAAACATTTTCTACTTAACAATTTAGAGTTCTCACCTTTTGTTGCTTTCAAACTAGTTTTAAACTTTTCTAACTTTGCTAAAATTTGCCTTAAGCTCTTAGAACTTGCTAAACTTCCACGTACTTGCCTTAGAAGGTCACGACCAAGCTTAAAGTGGAAAATGTGCTCAGTCAAATGGAGGAAGGGGGGCGTGAGCAATATGAGGTGGAGTCTTGAAGTGGTTCAGACGGAGTTTTGTTAATATTTTTCTTTGTTGTATTTTTGGGACTATTTTGGCATTATTTAATTATCAAAAGAAGCCATTAAACGGTGTAATGAGACCTTAAGAAAGTAGAGAAAAAATGGTGCAAAAGTAAAGAAGAAATGGATGAGTATTTATAGAAAATATTTGAGATAAAAATATAGATTTGTGTTTTAACTTAAATAATCTTCCTTAAGAATTAAGTAAACTTATTTAATTCAACACTTACCATCCACATCACATCACAGTTTTAAAAATCAAACACTTAAGAGTTAAGTAAATAATAAGAATGATTACTTTACTTTATATCACATTACTTTACTTTATGTCACATGTGATGTGACATGTGTTTTGTCTTTTTTATTTTACTTTTGCTAATTACTTTCTTAATTTTTATAAGTGTGATTATTAAAAGTAACATTATTTTATTAATTGTTAATTACCTTTATATGTTAACATATCTATTAAATAACCTACATAAAGATGCAACAACGTTGCGACAACTTTAAATCGACAAAACGTTGATTTTTGACAAAATGTTTTACGGTCATATTTTGACGTTTTTGTTAAACTATTTATTTATGTAAATCGAATTTGAAAATAAATTTGTATAATTTTATTTAAAAATATAAACACTCATAAATAAATTAAAATAATTAATTAAATATTTAAACTTACTTTTCTGAAATTAAGATTCTGTCACTTTTGTCGATAAAAGCAAATGTTACTATTTTTATGTATATTTCTATTTCTAAATCCGATCTAATATTATTTGAATCATAAAACCTTTTATATTTTATATTAAAATCATTTTAAGTGTTATATTTATAAGTGTCAAATTTTGAGTCATTACATTCTCCCCTACTTAAAAGAATGTCGTCCTCGAAATTAGATAAGAAGAAAGTAGCTCAAAAGGAAATATATTCAATAAGATGGAATATATACAATAAGCGATTACACCACATGCAGTGTGTACATTCAAACAATATATAAAGTCTATACATCGATCCTAAATTCGGGATATGCTTTTTTCATTCTATCTTCTATTTTACATGTGCACTCATCAGCATCCCCGCTCCATTGAACTTTGACTAATTGTATTACCTTCCTTCTTAATTGTTTTTCATCTTGATCCACGATTCGAACGGGCATTCTAATAAACTCTAAGTTTGGTTCTATCTCCAAGTCATCTGGGGCAGGCATTTCTATGATTTGTTCTGGGTCATATACATGCTTCCGTAAATATGATACGTGAAAAACATTGTGTACACCAGACAATCTTTCAGGCAATTGTACTTGATAAGCTAGTGGGACGATTCGTTCGAGAATGGAAAAAGGTCCAATATATTAAGGTGCTAACTTTCCAGCTCTTCCAAATTTTACTACTCCTTTCATTGGAGAGACATTCAAAAAGACTGAATCTCCAATTGAGAATTCTAGATTTTTACACCTTCAGTCTGCATAACTCTTCTATCTACTTTGGTCTTCTTTTAGCTTCTTTCTAATCGTATCAACTTTCTCTGAAGCTACTCGTATCATATCTGGGCCAAGCACTAACCGATCTACGGTTTCTATCCAACATGCTGGCGATTAACATGGACGATCATACAAAGCTTCATACAGTATCATGCCGATACTAGCTTGATAGCTATTATTATATGAGAACTCTACTAAATGTAAATGATTATCTCATGAGCCTCCAAAGTCTAGAATACATGCTCTCAAAAGATTTTTCGAAGCACGGTTGACTCTTTCTGTCTATCCACCAGTTTAGGGGTGATATGCAGTGCTTATACTCAGCTTGATTCCCAAAGCTGTTTGTAGTGCTTCCCAAAACTGATAGTGAAGATTGGATCACGATGGCTTACTATATTGCACGAAATTCCATGCAATCGGATAATCTCCTTCATATATATATATATATCCGCAAGGCTTGCTGCAGTTCTTGTTGGCTTAACTGGAATAAAGTGTGCACTTTTGATTAATCGGTCTATGATAACCCATATGTCTTCATTTCCTTTCCTTGTCCGGGGTAAGTCATCAATGAAATCCATGGATATTTGATCCCACTTCCAAGCTGGAACCTCCAAAGGTTGAAGTAATCCTGCCGTCTTCTGTTGATAACTTTTGATTCTTTGGCAATTTTCAAAATGGCTAACATAGATAGATATATCCCTTTTCATACTTTTCCACCAAAATGTATGCTTCATTCCCTTGTACATCTTATGAATCCTCGGATGAATGCTAAGTTTGGCTATATGGCATTCAGCTAGTACTTCTTACTTAAGATTTTCAACATCTGGAACACAAATTCTTCCATTTAATTGCAACACTCCAAGGTTATCTATTTTAAAGCATGAAATATATCCTTGATGTATATTCCTAAAGATCTCCTTGAGAAATAGATCCTCCTTTTGTTTGCTGGCGATCTTTTCTAGGAGAGTTGGAGTAACTACCAAATAAGAAATAGTAGCTAACTTCCTACATAATGCATCAGCTACTACGTTGGCTTTTCCGGGTGTTTATAGAATATCTAGATCATAAGATGCGAGAAATTATAACCATCATTGATGTCTCATGTTTAAGTCCTTCTGGGTGAAAAGATACTTCAAAGATTTGTGGTCCATGAAGAGTTCGAGTTTTTCACCTAAAAGATGGAATATTATTTACTAAGGTTAATTCAAAGTTTTATCGAAATAAACTATGAAAGATTCTTACCCATCAAATAATATCTCCATAACTTTAGAGTGAACATAATGGCTAATAATTCTATGTCATGTGTTGCGTAATTCTTCTCGTGCGTCTTTAGCTATCTACTTGCGTAAGCAATCACCTTCCTATCTTGCATTAAAACTGCACCAACTCCTTCTCCACTAGCATCTGTATAAATGGTTAATCCACTATTTTCATTTATAATTGCTAAAACTGGAGCGGTTGTCAACTTCTTCTTTAGTTCTTGGAATGCTTCTTCACACTTAGGAGTCCAGATAAATTTAGCATCCTTCACTGTTAACTTCGTTAGGTAATGGGCAATCTTAGAGAAATCTTGAACGAATCTACTGTAATATCCTGCCAAACCTAAGAAGCTATGAATCTGTTTAGGATTTTGTGTCTGCTTCCAATCTTGGATAGCTGCAACTTTCTCTGGATCCACTGAAATTTCATCCCTTGATATTATATGTCTAAGGAATCTTACATCATTCTCCCAAAAATGGCACTTTGAGAATTTGGCTTTAAGCACGTTATTTCTCAATGTCTCCAACACAGCTTCTAGATGCCTTGCGTGTTCTTCTTTTGTCTTTGAGTAAATAAGGATATTATCGATAAAGACTAACAAGAATTTGTTTAGCATATCTCTAAACACTCTATTCATAAGGTCAATAAAATAAGCGAACACATTAGTCAGCCCAAAAGGCATAACCAACCACTCATAAAAAGTATTCGGACCTTTGAATGTCGTTAGATGGATGCAATCTTTCGCGATCCTTAGTTGATGGAATCCTGTAGCTAGGTCCATTTTAGAAAAAACTCGAGCTCCATGTAACTGGTCAAACAAGTCGTCTATCTGGGGTAGAGGATACTTGTTCTTGATTGTTTTTATTTAGATCTCGATAGTCTACACACAATCTCAATGATCCATCTGACTTAGCAACAAAACTACGGTTGATTCTCAACTTGAACGGCTGGGTCTTATCAGTCCTTTCTTTTAATAGCTCTTGGGTTTGGTTTTCAATTCTCCCTTTCTTTGGAGCCATCCTTCTATCTTGTTGTTTAATTGGCATCGCACCAAGAACTAAATTGATATGGAATTCGATTTCTCGATGTGGGGGCAAACTTTTTACTTCCTCAAAGACGTCTGCAAATTCTTTAACAACATGTATTGTTTCTAATCCTGTCTGGGATGTATCTAAAGTATAAAGAAAACTATCCCTTCTTAGACTAGGAGCTTTACAAGATATTTCTATGATTTTTTCAAAGACGGTCCATAAAGATATCGTTCTATTTTTGCAATCGAGCACAGCTTTGTGCTTAGCCAACCAATCCATACCGAGTAAAATTTCGAATCCAATAAAAAACTAAGACGAAAAGATCAAAAGGAAAGTGATGGGGAGGACAGGAAATTGGGACTTTTCACAATGCATACAAAGATTATTGGAACCTCCTATAGGATTCGTCATGCAGATAGGGTCGTCAACAATTTTAGGTTCAAGTTTTAATTCTTCTACAGTTGTTTTAGAAATAAAACCATGAGAAGCTCCTGTATCAAATAACACTTTAGCCGAAACATATTTGATAAAAATATTACCTTCCAACACTCCTTTGCCCTTCACATCTTGGGAGGTTGAAGGTCATCCTTGATAGCGTAAAGTTTGGCTTGTTCTCCTTTCTTCATTAATAGACAATCCTTAATCAGGTGCCCTAGTTTATGACAGTTATAGAAGAGATAATTCTGAACCACAGGAGAGGCAACACTCTGAGCTTTGGGACCCCAACAATTCTTCACAATATGGCCTTTCTTCTTACAATTATTACAAGTGATGTCTTTAAAGCGGTTCTCTTGAGATCCTCCTTTGAGTTTTCCTTGCCACGGCTTCCTGCCATTGAACTTCCTCTTTTTTCGGTTATTGTTGTTGCTTTCTTGTACTATGGGGTGGATCTATCTTATCCAAAGCTTCATATCTATATCCCATGTTTATTAAGTCTGCAAATGGTTCTTTCACATCCCCAGTCATTCTGACATGGTATTGCTTCTTCATTCTAGAAATAAACTTTTCATTCTTTTTGAGGCGCGTGTCTATCAATCCAGGCCCAAAATGAGATAATTCATTAAACTTGTTAGCATACTCCTCAAACGACATATCCTCCTCCTATTTAAAATCCATAAAATTTCGGTAAAGATGGGATTTTCCTGCTTCCATCATAAACTGTTCCTCCCAAACTTCTTTGAATCTTTCCAATAAGAAATTATCTTCTGACTCATTCTACGTAATAGATTCCCACCAAACTAGAGCTCCATCCTGTAGTTGCCAAGAAGCTAAGAATCTATTCTGCTCATCTCCAATATTTAGTCCTTTGAAAATTCTTTCACAAGAGTGAATCCAAGCTTGTACTTCAATGATGGTTTCTGTTCCTTTGAAAGGTTTAACACCAAGGCTTGTATAGTTCTTGCATAAAGTTGCAAAGTTAATTTGGGGTTGTACCAGAACTATTACTTCGCCGAGTACTTTAGTCGCGGGAATTTGACCATTTGTGGTGTTACTTCCTCCCTTGCCTCATACTCTTCTTCCACTCATTTTATACTATCTGTATATAGTAAGAAAAGATCTTTAGGATATACAGACGATATATCTTAGGGAATACTATATAGTATGAATATACTAATTCAAGTTAAAATTTTTGATTATGCGCTTTCTTAGACTAAACTCATTCTAGGGCATTACTAAACCTATCTTTAGTGAGTCATACCCCCAAAAAAGCCAAGATTCTCGCTTAACCTGAATCTTTGAAACCACGTGTGACGACCCGTCTCCTTGACCCTTAGAAATCAATACTAATACATCCATGGTATTCACATGCCGTAAATCCAAGGTCGGGGAGGCAGAATATCAGGTTTTTAAAAGAAAATAAAGATAGAAGATAATACAATAATAGAATCTCACATCGCATTCAACATTTTAACTATACGTAAATGATCAGAGTCGAATACAAATCCAACAGGATAGTTATAACTGTCTATCCGTACATATGCTGGGAAATACATACTACATAACACAGCGGAAAATGGGTAGATATCTACATAAGGTACTTCAGCTTCATAGCTCCCAAAAGACTTCTCCGAAATTCTCCAAATGCTCCTAAGGTATCTTGATTACCCGGCTACCCAAAAAATAGGGCACCCAGAGTTTAAAGGGAAAAACAAATTCTACGTCAGTCATGGGACTAGTGTGAGAACTCATAGTACGATATTTTGAAAACAAAATGGTATCTCATAAGACCATGCCATACATAAACACGGAACGGGTTTTTACCTTATGATAACCAAAACTCGTTATTATGTAAAATTTAAGGATATTATTTTTAATGACATTCTTGAAAACGTTTGCAAATAAACTTATTAATCTTAGTCGAAATGGTTACCCATATAACATTTTGAGGCTATTCATTACACCAATACAAACAAAACCGTAGGTTCTTATTGGAAAATGGATTTCCATACAAATGACCTGACCTTTCAATGGGCAACCCTCTAGATGGATGTCCCAAGGACCATCACAAAGGATCCTCTACCAGTACAAGACCGACCTATTTCTATAACTAGATAGTACCGAATATATCATCCTCCAACGTTACCGACCTTTATCCGAAAGCTCTCTTCACATACATACACATTAATTTACATCCCGAACGTCATAGCAGGAAGAAATATATCTGGAAGGGGATGATCATACCCTAATTGGGAACGACCCAGTTAGCCTTGTCGCATCTAATCCTATTTCGGTCATTCCAGTTGATCAGGCTTGAGGCAATGATTACCTTTCACATATCACATCATTTTGAATGCCACATGGCCATTTTCGTCAACTACTATTTGCCTTTTACAAAAACACAACCCTTGAGCTCGTACGTCTCAAGGAGGGTGTTAAGCTAAGAGAAGTTGCCTTCTCCACCACTATAGATGTATGTTTGTAAAAAACAATGCACGTAATCTTTAGAAATGCAATCTCAGACAAATGTCTATACAAGTTGTCTAGAAACAGGACAAACCGAAGGCACTCTTCTACTACCACTAATAGAGAGTTGTCCTTACAATTCGAAAAATCTTCACAACGAGGAGACCACTACTATAAATAACTCTATAATGAGAGCTAGCCAGAGCATGTCAACAAGCAGTCCCCACGCCATGAAGATCCACGGTCTTCAATAGTTGTCATCTTCAACATATTTTCAGTTTCGAACGTACACATTGGTTCGAAGTGGTTTTCGGATAGGAATCACCTAAATCCGACTCTGGTTCCTTCGAAATCCAATCATCGATAAAAATGATGTAATTAGGTGATTGTTTTTCGATTTATTCATTTTTCTTTACCAAAATATGTTCGAGAGATATATATTTTCAAAATATTCTTTTAATGGATACGGAATAATTTAAACTGCTTTTTGAATATTTCTCAAATCATTTTTAAAGAATATCTTTTGAGAAAATAGGATTATAGAAATCATTCTACTTTCATTCAATATCAATTTTCGTATTCAACGAATGCTATGGGCGGAATAACGGTGAGATCACCTTTTAAATTCCACGAATAGGACAAGTTCCCTCTTTAGATTTTAATAATGAGTATAAGAAGATTATTTCTATAAAATCGAAGTTGAGCATCCGGACTTTCCTTTCGATATGTTCCACCCCTCGTCTAAAAGAGAAAACTGAGGCCAGGTAAGTTTAGCGCATTGGTTGTTCCATCCCTAACCTTAGTTATATACCTTGTTTTCACTTTCAAATCTCACAGACGGGACAAATATACTAGTCGTTTCCGCATACTCATTTTCCCTTTTAAATCACTTAACTATTTGTTTAACCATCTTTGAAATAATGTTAAATTGTTCAAATTTCTATTAAAATGATTATTATTTACTAACAAACATTTACTAAATTTGGAAAAGAATCGTTAAGTTTCAACCTTTATTTCAAAAGTATTGAAAAGCGTTGCGAAAAGTGTTGCAAATAATGTTACAAAAAGTGCTTTAAATGCTATATTCTTCAAAAACGACTTTTATATCATTTAAAAAGCCATATTTAAATCACTTTTAAAACATTTTAAATGATTTTTAGAATTTATTTCATATTTTTTAAAACAATTATTTTATCAATTTCCAACCTTGGTCATTTATTGCAAAAACTAGATTCTTCTTGAAAATTGATTTTTCTATGTTTGAAAATATGTAAGATGAAATATTGATTTTCTTTTTTTATACGAAAGATATGGATATAAGGATACATAAAATTCTTACTTCAAAAAATTCCGAACTATATTCCACTTCGTATGTTCCTTTGAACTTTTGACGCGAAAACACGAATTACCGTTACGTGACGCGTCAAATTTTAGGCGTATTTTGAGATTCATATCCAAACTTTACCGAGACAAGTTTAATACTTAAGAATCATTTCTAAAGCATATTCAATTATTTTTCAAAGGTGTAAATAATTTCATATCACATTTCATTTCTTTTGGAAAGTGATTTCCATGTGATTATATATCGTGTTAATCCATGACTTGTTTTAACATATACATTCAATATACAACTAATAATGTGATGACCCAAAATTTTGGGCAATATCAATTTAATAATATATAAAAAAAATTAAATTAATGTGATAATCTCTTTTTACACTATTTAAAATTAACAAATTTTTTATTTTCAAACAATACTAACAAATGTATTATTTTCAAATAATAATTATAATGTATTGTTTATATGTATAAATATAAATAGATTTTTAAAGAAAATAGAATTTTTATTTTCAAACTATATGTATATATAAATTGACTTTAAATTGGATTTTTAAATTTAATTTGAATTTGAATTGGATTTAAAATTTGAAATTCAAAAGATAGATATTTTAAAATATTTTGGATTTAAAAATATATGTATAAGATTTTATTTGTGTATATAATTAGTTTTATTTTATTTTCTTTAAAGTAATATATATATATATAATAGATAAGTATTTTTAAATAGTAAATTAATATAAAACTTTATATTAACATTTAAAATAAAAAGAAATTACTTAAGTGACAAGTGTTAATACATTAAGACACATTAGTAACAAGTGTTAGTTAATGAAATAGAGTAAATGACAAATGTTAAATTTTAAAACAAGTGTCACCTTAAATTTCTAATTTTTCTTTTATTCTTAATAAACCACATTTTAACTTATAAACACATATGTTTCTTACGTTCCTTTCTTTTTCTATCTTCCTAAATTCAAAAGCTAAGAAACCCTATACAAATTTCTCAAAGTAAAATCTGCAACTCAAAACATCCCTCAAACCAGAATTTATCAAATAAAAAACTGCATACCATTTTCAACATCAAAATCAAAGCATGCAACATCATTCTCTTCAAACCTAAGACTAAACTAAAGCAAGCTCAAAACCTAAACAGATTTCATCTTTGTTTCAAAACTAAGTCTTAAACCATCTCTACATCAAGTTTCAAGATCCTAGCATCCTAGTTTTTAATCAAAGAAGCAATCTTTAGCATTCCAGTTTTAATATGGAAACGGCAACTCAAGTTTTTGAATCAAAATTGTTACAAAGTGCTCTGTTCATCATCTTTCACTGGTGAGCAACACTTTTTTTTTTTAAAGTTTAAGTATGAATCTGGTTGCATGTTGATCTCTGGAATAAGTATGTTTGTGTGGATATATATGTAAATGAGTTCCTGTTTATATATATGAATGTATGTATGTGCATGCCTGAGACATCTCCGGTTCCTTGTTTTCAAACTCAAGATTTTATTCAAAAATCATTATTCTTGATATATTCACTATTAGGATTTAAATAAAAGTTGTTTGTTTAACATAGATTAAAGTTTAAAATTTATTTAAGTTAAAATAAATTTGAAATTGCTCTGGAAACTAAAAGAACAGGAAAGCTTGAGTGATATTAAAAATTCAAACTTCTTAATTCAACTATTCAGGCATCTAATCTGAATCCTCAACCAAAAACTAGATTTTTAAAATTAAAATCACAAATTTTTGAAGAGGGATGAGGGAGCAGGTCGAGTTGTTTAGAATTGGGTGTTTTGGGTTGTCTCTGATGATCGAAGTGCTCGACGAGGTAATGGTTCTCACTGGAGGTAGGGGAATGATGGGTGAGGTTGGCAAAAATGTCAGAAAGGTGTATAAGCTACGATGGTGGCGGCGGCGGCGGTTGTATTTGTTTTTAAACCCTAGTTTTGGGTATTGGTCGGAAATGAACCCACCACGGCATCTAAGGTGGATCGAGTTCCACCGAACTCTGGGAATTGGAAGCTTGGAGGATGGCAAAGGTGAGGCTGGAAGCGTAGGCGCTCCGGTGATCGGCATTGGGAGGTCGAGGGGTTTTCCAGGTTATGCTTCTAATATCAGATGTTAGCTTGGATGCTCGAATTTGATTCTGGGGAAGGATCGATATTCTGGTGATTGGGATCTAGTGTGGAGTTGATCGTTGACTTGAGGAAGTCATCGTAGATGATCGAAGGAGGCTGGTTAGTCAAAGTGCATGTGCACGGCTATTGGTTTGGTGTCAGTATTTTGGTCTGGGTGTTGTCTCGAAGTAGATTTCGCGATTTTGGGTTGTAAGATCGAGCGAAGTCTCGGGTTGATTCGCGAGTGATATGGTCCAAATTTTTAAACTTTGAAAGTTTTAAACAATTTTTTTGAAAAGAAAGGAAAAAATGGGTTTTTCTCAGGCTAATACTCGACTAGGCTTTGGGTCAAACCCGAAGCAGCATATGAAAAAAGATTTTTAAAAAGTTTTTAAATTAAAAAAAGTTTTGAATTTAAAAATTTGGTTTTAAAATCTTATAAAATTCTTTAATAAGGTAAGTGTTCTTTAACATTTGATTTGAAAAGGTTTTTAAAATTATTTTAAATCTTGTTAAAGTTAAATTTGAAATTGTATTAAATCTTTAATTTGAAATGAATTTAAAAGTAAATTTAAAAGTAAAAAAAAAGCTTCAAGGGCTTTTGTTAATGATAATTAAGTAATTATAAAGGCTAATAATTTATCTTAGAGATTTAATTAAGGTTTAATTAAGGTTTAATGATTTAGTATTAATTAAATTAAATAAGTTAATTAAAGAGTAATTAAATTAATTAATGACTAGGGATTAATTAATTAAGTAATTAGGGTTGTAAGTTAATTAATTAGGGGTTAATTAATTTGTAATTAAGGATCATTAATTGGATAAGTTAAGATTATAAATTAATGATTAGAAATTAACTAATCAAGTAATTAAAGTAACTAAAGATTAATTAAGTTATAGTTAAGCATTTAATTAATTAAGTGACTAGAGATGGATTAATTGGTTATTAGGAATTAATTAATTTATAATTAATAATGGTTAATTAAAGCATAATTACTTAGAGAATTAATTTAAGAATTGTTAATAGTTGATGTAAAGATCATTAACTAGGGATTATGAATGATTAATTAATGTGATTAATTTAAAATAATTAGCTAGATTAATTAATTAAGGATAATCATTTGTGGAATTGGTGAGGTGTAATTACTTAACGAAAGTAATTAAGGAATTAATTACTCAATGTAATTAATTAAGTTAGTGTGATTAGTTCAAGTTAATTAATTAGTTTAATTAATTTAAGATAATCACTTAATGATTTGTTAAGTATAATTACTTAACGTGATTTATAAGTGTAATAACTTAGTGAAGTAATTTGGAATTAATTACTTTGTGTAATTAATAAGAAGGAAAATTACTCAGTGGAAGTAATTAAGGATTAATTACTTAGTTTAATTACTAAAGAATTAATTAATAAAATTTATTTAGAAATTAATTAAGTAATGTAATTGATTAAGGGTAGTTAATTACTGAATGTGATTAATCAAGCTTGATTAATAAATATAATTATTTAAGGATTATTTAATAACTAAAGAAGTAATTAGGCATCATTAATTAATATAATTAATGATGTAATTAAAGGTTGATTAATTAAGGATAATTAATCAATAATAAGTGATTATAAAATAATTAATTAATGTAATTAATTAAGGATTAATGTAATTAATTATAATTAATTATTGAAAGTAATTAAAGGTTAATTACTGTAAATGATTAAGGTAATTAATTAACGGCTAATTGCTTAACGTAATTGGAGTACAATTAATCAAGGATGATTAATTAAGATGAATAATTAGAGGATGATTAATTAATTAGTTTATAACTAATTAATGGTTAAGTAAGCAAGATTTATAGTGATGAAAGTAATTAATTTAATTTATTTTAAATTAATTAGAGATGAAGTAATTAATTTAATTCATTTAAAATTAATTATAGATGGTGTGATTAATAGATCTTTGCTTATGGATGGCTGAATGTTATTAAATGCCTTGAATTGTTTATCTCTGATATGAGATATGTGTTGATTTGTGATATCGGGTGCTGTGGTTGAATTATGATGATATGGATTATCTATTTGTGATAATGTGAATTATCTATCTGTGTGAATATACATAATGAATTGAATCAAATTGTTTTAACTTTAAAACAAAATTGGCTTTAAAAGACGGCGTTTTGGATTTCGATGAGACCGGGATCGGGTTTCCAGATTTGGATATCTGAAAACCACATCGATCCAAATTAAACAATATGTCATGAATCTCAAGTGAAGATGAAGATTCAGAGTGCAAGGGTTATTATCGTTAACTCCGAGCGTGATTCCAAAATGAGTGTAACGAGATAATGCCTTCGGTTTCGTTCGAACCCGGAACGAACTTGTATGGATTGAATGTTATCAGACCATCGTCAATGGAGGACGATGAGCATTCCAAGATGTTTTCTTGAAAAGGTAATCGTAGCCTCAAACCTCATCAATCGAGAATGGCCAAAACATGGGAGGTGCAGCAAGGCAAAGTGGGTAGCACCCAAGTAGGATAAGATTTTTCCCCTGTCTAGAGTCCTTTTTTATGCGGCTACGTGGGCGGTTGTTTGGCCACAACCACGGGGTTGTCTTGTTCAGGACTATCCAATAAGGGAAGGTTCCGGCCTTTTGTTGTAGGGGATTTAGGGTGGATCCTTGGTACGTTGATCTAGGCCACATACTGTGACGGGCGGTACCCATTAACCCTACCATTGATGGAAACACATTCTTCCTACGTTCCCTTTACAGTTTTTATTTTATAACTCACTTTGTGGCTAGTATGCTGGAATTTAATCATGTAACAATTTCAGCTATTTCTTATTTACTTGAAAACCCTAAACCCTATTATAATATCACCGGATTTCCTATCAAAGTTTTGGTTATCGTAAGGTAAATACTTTTCCGTGTTTATGTGCGGGAAGTCTTACGAGATACCTTTTGTTTTCAAAGGCTTTTCAAAGTTAAGCAACTTTAACCTGTTATTCACACCAGACCCATGTCTGACCAGGAGTTTATTTTCTATTTTCTTAAACTCTTAGGTACTCAAATTTTTACGAGTAGCCAAGGGATTCAGGTTAGCTTTGACGAACTCTGGAGGAGGTATGGAGCAGGAGGCTTCAACGTTTGTAGATATATAGGTTGTTCCGCTGTGTTGACCTCTGAGTCGTTTGTTTGAGTTGTATTTTGAATTGTAATACCTAGACAGGTGTTTATAACTTTGTAGTATGCGTTGTATAAGCTGTGTAACTCTGGTAGATGTTGTATACTATGTAATATTTTATGTGATTAATATAATGTATTCGTTCCGCTGTTGAGATTCTGATGTTGTTTCGTTTTTCTTCTCTATCTTTTCTCTTTTCTATCCGTTTCTTTCTTATTGATGATGCGTCTTTCTGTGGAGAGAAAGGCGGGTCATTACAATGGTGTCAGAGCACTAGGTTGAGTGAATACCTAGGCTTTGGAGTGATTTCTTTCTTGAGAGAGCGTATTTGTAATATATATATATATATATATATATATTTCTACCTATTTGTTGGATTACCTGTTCCGGTTTTCCAATATAAGTGCTAGAGGTTGGAAGAGTAGTAGTGTGTAGCACGACTACCAATGGAAGAAGTCTGAGTGTTGAGGTTGGAAGAATATCTATCGAGACTGTAGACCTAATATCGTCTCGAATAAGCTTTACAGTGGTATAAAGATTTCACCAATCTCTGAAGGAAGCTTTTTCAAGGTTCAGAGTCCATCTTTGAAGTGCAAGTTTAGATGAGTTAGAGTTTGGATCTGTCGAATGAGCTGAAGCGTGTGATGGTATCTTGGCAAGTTTGGGAAGGAATAGCTATGTGGTAAGACACAGTGACTATGGATGTTTCCGAAGATGTTTTCTTTTTGAGCAAGTTTAAGGAAGTCGGTCTACATCGGCGATGAGGCTAGGTTCAGCAGGGTGTTTGTGTTTGGTTTGAATCCCGAGTTTCTTGAGGAGATGTTTGCTCATCTCTGGGCTCTGTATGGGATTGGATGATATGGCTTTGAGGTTCGAAGAGCTTTGGATTAGGAAGTCTTTGGCATCAATGGCAACATTGCAGCTTGGATTGTTCTGTGTGCCTGCAAGGTCATCTGGCTAAGCAGTTTTCTAGAGGTGGGGTTAAGAAGTTGTAGAGTGGATCCATTTCTTCGAAGGATTGGCTAGACAAGCATAAGCTGTTCGGATTGGAAAAGAGAGAACAATTTCTTTGGATATTAGGCTTGGTTGGTCGCAAAAGTGACTTGCGATAGTTGAGTGTTCTCTTGGGTGATCTTTTTCTTGGGTTCGAGTTATCTCTAGGGAAGATATGAGTTATCGAAGATGTCGGAGATTTTTTCAGATGTCTTCAAGGAAGTTAGAGGTCTGCCATAGCATCTAGGGATTTAGTGTTTGCATCGACTAGGATTCCAAGAGTGATACTGATGGTTCAGCTAGTAGAAGGATGGCTCCTAGTGAGGGAGGTTTTGGTGAAGCAGCTTAGGATTTCGTGATACTTCTGAGTTTTCTCTTTATAGAACTAATGAACCGTATTTTCCAAGAAGTGTTGGACTAGTTTGTGCTCGTGTTCATTATCAGCATTCTCATCTACTTCAGATCAGAGTTGTGTAGCGGAAGTGAGATAGCAGTTGTTTTAGAGTGGAAGTAACCTCAGATTCCTACAGGAATTTGCAGTTTTCTTGGATTAAAGGGTTTCTACATGGTCTGAGGCAAGTTTGGCAAGTGCACCTATTTTGTCTTTTCCAAATAGGAGAATATTGAAGTCTACTGATTGTGGAGTAGAGTTTGTGTTCATGATTTTTTTTGATCTTGAGAGGATCATTTTGTTGGATTTTTTTTGGTCCAGTTTGTTTCAAGACGAATCAGCGAAGGTTGAGCTGATCAGGAAGGATGAAGGCAGCTCAGGAGCGTCAGAAGAGTTTTGTGGATAAGAGACGGAGGAATTTGGATTTCAAAGTCGGAGATTTGATTTTGGATAAGTTTTCTCCGATCAAGGGAGCTATCAGATTTGGTAAGACTGGGAAGCTAGCTCCGAGATATTAGATCTTTTTTGTGTTCTGGTAGGATAAGAGCTTTGGTCTACTAGGTTGAATTGCTAGTTTGGAAGACTGGGATTCAATGTGTTTCACGTATCTCTGAGGGAGTACGTGTATGATCCATCACTGGTTGTGGAACCAGCAGTTCAGGAGGATTTGGTAGTTGAGAAGGACTTGTCTGTAGTCTGATATCCTGTTAGATTATAGATCTAGATGAGTAGGAGCTAGTAGTGTAGATTATTTGGGTTTTGTAAGAGCGAGTATTCTAGTGTTTATACCCGGGAAACTCTAGATAGTGTTAGTAAGATTTATCCTGATTTGTGTCAAGATCATTAGATTTCTTTAATTGAGTGAATTGGTTGCTATGGTTGTTAGCATATGGTTTAAAATTAAAATCTTTGATGGGTTATGAAATTACCTTTGCTTTTAAATTTCGAGGACGAAATTCTTTTAAGGGGGAGGAATGTGATGACCCAAAATTTTGGGCAATATCAATTTAATAATCTATATAAAAAAATTAAATTAATGGATAATCTCTTTTTGAATTATTTAAAATTAACAAATTTGTTTTTTTCAAACAATATTAACTAATGTATTATTTTCAAATAATAATTATAATGTAATGTTTATATGTATAGATATAAATAGACTTTTAAAGAAAATAGAATTGTTATTTTCAAACTAAACGTATTGTTATATATGTATATATAAATTGACTTTAAAGTGGATTTTTAAATTTAATTTGAATTTCAATTAGATTTAAAAATTGAAATTCAAAAGATAGATATTATAAAATATTTTGGATTTAAAAATATATGTATAAGATTTCATTTGTATATATAATTATATTTATTTTATTTTCTTTAAAGTAATTTATATATATATATATATATATATATATATATATATATATATATTAGTAAGCTTTTTTAGAATAGTAAATTAATACAAAACTTTATATTAACATTTAAAATAAAAAGAAATTACTTAAGTGACAAGTGTTAATACATTAAGACACATTAATAACAAGTGTTAGTTAATGAACTAGAGTAAATGACAAATGTTAAATTTTAAAACAAGTGTCACCTTAAATTTTTAATTTTTCTCTTATTCTGAATAAACCACATTTTAACTTATAAATAAATATGCTTCTCACCTTCCTTTCTTTTTCTATCTTCCTAAATTCAAAAGCTAAGAAACCCTGTACAAATTTCTCAAAGCAAAATCTGCAACTCAAAACATCCCTCAAACCAGAATTTATCAAATAATAAACCGCATACCGTTTTCAACATCAAAATCAAAGCCTGTAAACATCATTCTCTTCAAACCTGAGACTAAACTAAAGTAAGCTCAAAACCAAAACAGATTTCATTTTTGTTTCAAAACTAAGTCTTAAACCAACTCTGCATCAAGTTTCAAGATCCTAGCGTTCCAGTTTTTAATCAAAGAAGCAATCTTCATCATTCCAGTTTTAATAAAGAAATAGCAACTCAAGTTTTTGAATCTAAACTGCTACAAAGTGCTATGTTCATCATCTTTCACTGGTGAGTAACACTTTTTTTTTAAAAAAGGCTTAAGTATGAATCTGGTTGCATGATGATATCTGGAATAAGTATGTTTGTGTGGATATATATGTAAATGAGTTCCTGTTTATATATATGTAAGTATAGATGTATGTGCATGCCTGAGAAATCTCCGTTCCTTGTTTTCAAACTCAAGATTTTATTCAAAAATCATTATATCTTGATCTAATCACTGTTAGGATTTAGGATTTAAACAAAAGTTGTTTGTTTAACTGTAGATTAAAGTTTAAAAATTTATTGAAGTTAAAATAAATTTGAAATTGCTCTAGAAACTAAAAGAACAGGAAAGCTTGAGTGATGCTAAAAATTCAAACTTCTTAATTCAACTATTCAGGCATCTAATCTGAATCCTCAACCAAAAACTTGATTTTTAAAAATAAAATCACATTTTTTAGAAGAGGGATGAGGGAGCAGTTCGAGTTGTTCAGAATTGGGTGTTTTGGATTGTCTCTGATGATTGAAGTGCTCGACGAGGTCGTGGTTCTTACTGGAGGTAGTGGAATGATGGGGAGGTCGAAAAAATATGTCAGAAAGGTGTGCTAGCTATGGTGGTGGCAGTGGTCGTGTTTGTTTTTAAACCCTAGTTTTGGTTATTGGTCGGAAATGAACCCACCACGGCATCTAGGGTGGATCGAGTTCCACCGAACTCTAGGGATCAGAAGCTTGGAGGATGGCGAAGGCACTTCGGAGGTCGAGGGGTTTTCCAAGTTGTGCTTTTGGTTCCAGGTGTGAGCTTGGATGCTCGAATTCGATTTTGGGGAAGGATCGATATTCTAGTGATCGAGATCTAGTGTGGAGTTGATCGTCGACTTGAGGAACTCATCATAGATGATCGAAGGAGGCTGGTTGGTCGATGCATGTGCACGGCTATTGGTTTCGTGTCAGTATTTTGGTCTGGGTGTTGTCTCGAAGTAGATTTCGCGATTTTGGGCTGTAGGCTCGAGGGAAGTCTCGGGTTGATTCGTGAGTGATATGGTCCAAATTTTTAAACTTTGAAAGTTTTAAACAAATTTTTTGAAAAGAAAGGAAAAAAATGGATTTTTCTCGGGTTAATACCCGAGTAGGCTTCGGGTCAAACCCGAAGCAGCATTTGAAAACAGATTTTAAAAAAGTCTTTAAATTAAAACAAAGTTTTGAATTTAAATAAAATCTTATAAATTTCTTCTATAAGATAAGTGTTCTTTAACATTTGATTTAAAAAGGTTTTTATATGTTTTTAATTTTGTTAAAGTTAAATTTGAAATTGTTTTAAATCTTTAATTTGAAATGAATTTAAAAGTAAATTTAAAAGTAAAAAAAAAGTTTCAAGGGCTTTTGTTAATGATAATTAAGTAATTATAAAGGCTAATACTTTATCTTAGAGTTTAAAGTTTAATGATTTAGTATTAATTAAATTAAATAAGTTAATTAAAGAGTAATTAATTAATTTAACTAATGATTATGGATTAAACAATTAAGTAATTAAGGGTTGTAAGTTAATTAATTAGGGGTTAATTAATTTGTAATCAAGGATCATTAGTTGATAAGTTAAGATTATAAATTAATGATTAGAAATTAACTAATCAAGTAATTAAAGTAACTAAAGATTAATTAAGTTATAGTTAAGCATTTAATTAATTAAGCAATTAGAGATGGATTAATTGGTTATTAGGAATTAATTAATTAATAATAATAATGCTTAATTAAAGCATAATTACCTAGAGAAGTAATTTAAGAATCGTTAATAGTTAATGTAAAGATCATTAACTAAGGATTATGAATGATTAATTAATGTGACTAATTTAAAATAATTAATTAGATTAATTAATTAAGGATAATCGTTTGTGGAATTAGGGAGGTATAATTACTTAATGAAAGTAATTAAGGAATTAATTACTTAATGTAATTAATTTAGTGTGATTAGTTTAAGTTAATTAATTAGTCTAATTAATTTAAGATAATCACTTAATGATTTGTTAAGTATAATTACTTAATGTGATTTATAAGTGTAATTACTTAGTGAAGTAATTTGGAATTAATTACATTTTGTAATTAATAAGAAGGAAAATTACTCAGTGGAAGTAATTAAGGATTAATTACTTAGTGTAATTAATTAAAGAATTAATTAATAAAATTTATTTAGAAGTTAATTAAGTAATGTAATTAATTAAGGGTAATTAATTACTCAATGTGATTAATCAAGTTTTATTAATAAATATAATTAATTAAAAATGAATTAATAATTAAAGAAGTAATTAGGGATCATTAATTAATATAATTAATGATGTAATTAAGGGTTGATTAATTAAGGATAATTAATCAATAATAGTGATTATAAAATAACTAATTAATGTAACTAATTAAAGATTAATGTAATTAATTATAATTAATTAATTAATGAAAGTAATTAAGTTTAATTACTGTAAATGATTAAGGATAATTAATTTGAGTAATTAATTAACAGCTAATTACTTAATGTAATTAGAGTACAATTAATCAAGGATGATTAATTAAGATGAATAATTAGAGGATGGTTAATTAATTAGTTTGTAATTAATTAATGGTTTAGTAAGCAAGATTTATAGTGATGAAAGTAATTAATTTAATATTTTAAATTAATTAGAGATGAAGTAATTAATTTAATTCATTTTAAATTAATTATAAATGGCGTGATTAATAGATCTTTGCTAATGGATGGATGAATTTTATTGAATGCCTTGAATTTTTTATCTCTGATATGAGATATGTGGTGATTTGTGATATTGGGTGTTGTGGTTGAATTATGATGATATGGATTATCTATTTGTGATAATGTGAATTATCTATCTGTGTGAATATAGATAATGAATTGAATCAAATTGTTTTAACTTTAAAACAACTTGGCTTTAAAAGACGGCGTTTTGGATTTCGATGAGCCGGGATCGGGTTTCCAGATTTGGATATCCGTAAACCACATCGATCCAAATTAAACGATAGGTCGTGGCTCTAAAGTGAAGATGAAGATTCGGAGTGCAAGGGTTATTATCGTTAATTATGAAGGTGATTCCAAAATGAGTGTAATAAGATAATGCCTTCGGTTTCATTCGAACCCGGAACGAACTTGTATGGATCGAATGCTATCAGACCATCGTCAATGGAGGACGTGAGCATTCCAAGATGTTTTCTTGAAAAGGTAATCGTATCCTCAAGCCTCATCAACTGGGAATGGCTAAAATAGGGGAGATGCAGCAACGCTAGGTGGGTAGCATCCAAGTATGATAAGATTATCCCCTGTCTAGAGTCCCTTTTTATTCGGCTGTGTGGGCGGTTGTTTGGCCACAACCGCGGGGTTGTCTTGTTCGGGACTATCCAATAAGGGATGGTTCGGGTCTTGTGTTGCAGGGGATTTAGGGTGGATCCTCGATACGTTGATTTAGGCCACGTACTGTGATGGGAGATGCCCCAGTAGGCCCGCCATTGATGGAAACCCAATCTTCCTACGTGCCCTTTACGATTTTGGTTGTATAACCCACTTTGTGACTAGTATGCTAGAATTTAATCATGTAACAATTTCAGCTATTTCTTATTTACTTGAAAACCCTAGACCCTATTATAATATCCCCAGATTTCCTATCAAAGTTTTGGTTATCGTAAGGTAAATACTTTTCCGTGTTTATGTGCGGGAAGTCTTACGAGATACCTTTATTTTCAAAGGCTTTTCAAAGTTAAGCAACTTTAACCTGTTACTCACACCAGACCCATGTCTGACCAGGAGTTTATTTTATGTTTTCTTAAACTCTTAGGTATTCAAATTTTTACGAGTAGCCAAGGGATTCAGGTTAGCTTTGACGAACTCTGGAGGAGGTATGGAGCAGGAGGATTCAACGTTTGTAGATATATAGGTGGTTCTGCTGTGTTGATCTCTGAGTCGTTTTTTTGAGTTGTATTTTGAATTGTAATAGCTAGACAGGTGTTTATAACTGTCTAGTATGCGTTGTATAAGCTGTGTAACTCTGATAGATGTTGTATACTATGTAATATTTTATGTGATTAATATAATTTATTCATTCCGCTATTGATATTCTGTTGTTGTTTCGTTCTTCTTCTCTATATTTTCTCATTTCTATCCCTTTCTTTCTTAATGATGATGCGTCTTTCTATGGAGAGAAAGGCTGGTCGTTACAAATAAACATCCAACACAATGTTTATAACCATTTTAACATATCCTAACATGTCATATGAACTTGCAAATCAACTTAACAACATTTTTATGATAATGTCACATTATTGTCGTTTATGTACATATTTGCTAACTAACTTTTTCAAATGACTTAAAGGTGGTTGCTTTCTTTTTCAAACACTTATCAAACATCATTATTAACATCCAAACAATATTTATAACTTACAAAACATTGTATAAACATCTCCTACTTAACAATTTAGAGTTCTCACCTTTTGTTTCTTTCAAACTAGTTTTAAAATTTTCTAACTTTGCTAAACTTTGCCTTGAGCTCTTAGAACTTGCTAAACTTCCTCGTACTTGCCTTAGGAGGCCACGATCAAGCTTGAAGTGGAAAATGTGCTCGACCAAATGGAGGAAGGAGGGCATGAGCAATTGGAGGGGGAGGAGGAGTTTTGAAGTGGTTCGGATGGAGTTTTGTTGACATTTTTGTTTATTTTATTTTTGATAATATTTTGGAATTATTTAGTTACGGGAAGAAGCCATTAAAGGATGTAAGAGAGCTTAAGGAATTAGAGAAGAAATGATGCAAAAGTGAAAAAGAAGTGGATGAGTATTTATAGAAAATATTTGAGATAAAAATATGGTTTTGTGTTTTTACTTAAATAACCTTATTAAGGTATTAAATAAATTTATTTAATTCAGCACTTACCATTCACATCACATCACACTTTTAAAATTCGAACACTTAAGATTTAAGTAAAGAATAAGAATGATTAATTTACTTTATGCCACATTACTTTACTTTATGTCACATGTGATGTGACTTGTGTTTTGTCTTTTTAGTTTACTTTTGCTAATTACTTTATAGAATTTTCTAAGTGTGATTATTGAAAGTAACATTGTTTAGTTAATTGTTAACTACCTTTGTATGTTAACATATTTATTAAATTATGTACATAAAGGTGCAACAACGTTGCGATAACTTTAAATCGATAAAATGTTGATTTTTGACAAAATGTTTTACGGTCATATTTTGACATTTTAGTTAAACTATTTATTTACGTAAACCAAATTTAAAAATAAATTTGTATAATGTTATTTAATAATATAAACACTCATAAATAAATTAAAATAATCAATTAAACCATTTAAACTTACTTTTCTGAAATCCGGATTTTGTCACTTTTGTCAATACAAACAAATGTTACTATTTTTATGTATATTTCTATTTCCAAATCTATCTAATATTATTTAAATCATAAAACCTTTTGTATTTTATATTTAAAATCACTTTAAATGTTATATTTTTAAATGGCTAAATTTTAGATCTTTACAATAACATTTGACTGATGTTTGATTTGATGAGTTCAAATTGTCAACATTCTGAAAATTTTCCATCCTTTTGAATTTCTTGATTTGTTGTAGTTCTTAACTATGAACACAATTTCTTCCTCATCTAAGTTGGAAACGTCGTTGTTTTATTGAAAGGCAATTTTATTATTTTCTCGATGTTGCTCCTTTCTCGCTTGCAAATTAGCTTCATACGACATCAGATTTCCTATTATTTCTTCGACTTCGAGTTGAGAAAGATCATTAGCTTCTTTAATGGATAAAACCTTTCTTTCGCATTCAACAATCAAAGAATTGAAGATTCGTGTAATCAAATCAAAACCATTGAATTTGACCCCAAGTGCCATGAGACCGTGTTTTAAGTTTGAAATCTAGCATAATGTCAATAGTAGATTCATTTGCTTTCATTTTAAACGATGAAAATTGATTTTGCAAAATAGAAATTTTAGTTTGCTTGAATTTTCTCGTGCCTTCATGAGTAACTTGCAAAGCACGTCATATATCACTTGCAATAGTGCAAAGTATGACTCGTAGGAAAATTCATTTTTATCAATTGAGCAAATAAAACATTCATGGCTTTGGCATTATTAATTGCCATGTTTTTTTGCACATCGGTCCAAGTGTTTATGTCAGTGGTACGTGCTTCATATCTAGTTTGAGTAGTTCCAAATTTCTAAACCATCAGCTTTCATAAAAATTTGCATACATGTTGACCAATAAGCATAATTAGAACCAATGAATAGTGGGGGGGTGAGCAGTTGATTGATCTTCTTGAAATGTATTTTCCATATTAAAAAGTTTTCAATCACGTATTCTTTAAAACTGAACCGACTGTGCTATGATACCAAGTGAAGGTCCATCGGATCATGTCTAATATGACTTATGCATTAGTATGTGAGTGTATACCAACATATGAGCTAAATATTGTAGTATAATAATATATAAAAATAAAGTATAAAAACGTGCACACAAGAATTTTTATACTGGTTTAGACCTTTCGTCCTACATCCAGTCCCCAAGCTCCCCTTCGATATTTCACTAATCAATTACCCTCACTTCGCCCAAAAGAATAGGCTTATACAATAGATATTCTTTGGCAACCTTGTGTTCTAAATAATTTTTTTTACAGCTGATACAATTCGTCCTATAATCTCCTTTTAGTGATAGCAAGTGTGAGTGCTTGGATTTGTAGGAAATAATTTAACCATAATATAGATTTTAGTTGTAAATAATTGAGAATATGAAATCAATGATAGTACAAGAGAATATGAAATATAGAAGTTAGAGAATAGTAAATCTAAAATGAAACAAATCTTAATTGATTGGAGTGTTTATAGAATCAAAAAGTGGTATTTGAAAAGTTGTGACTTCTTAAAAGATTACTCTTTGATTAACGGTAGCAACTATTGAAGGAGAAGGATGTTTCTTTAAAGCGGTGAGAAGCATTTGTTCAAAATATGACAGTTGTAGTTTTATATATGCAGGCCAAAACTTCCCTTAGACGTTTATCATTATATGTCATACGTCTGTGGGATTTCTGGAAATAAAATCCAAAATATACCATGGACGACTGTGGCATATGGACAGACGTCTATCGCTATTGAATTTGTTGAATCTGGGCAGTTTGTTATCAAAATTTATCAATATGAAATTGTGTGTTATGATCACTCAAGGAGACTTTACAACATTTATCTATGAATATAATACAATAATATGACCATGCTTTTAAATAGCATGATCCTTCATTCTTTAATTTTCCTTGAGCCATGATTTTGTATGCCATGATTTTATTGGGCATAGTGGTACCTATAATATGATAATCTAGTATATGTGATTGTACCGTGGTGCACCACTCTCGAGCGATGAAAAATCGCTGGCCAGCCGCGTTGATCCCATTTTACCATAAAATTCACATAAAAAAAACGAAGGGTAAAAAAACTTCCGAGACTTGAAAGCGATTCAGACAGTGTTTTTTGGGTACGAAACTATGCATTGACGGTTATTGCTGTCAAAGCCGTAGACCTCACAGATACCTTCGTTTTGACTGGTTATAGCTCACGTAACTCCAAAAGAGTCAAAGTTATGGCTGTCCGAACGATCGATATCCCTTGGGCGCAACATCTACGGTGCAAGGTGCGACTTCCGTTCATAATGCCGAAACTGCACCGTACGACTTTTAGAAATGAGTGCATAGATTTGAAACAGAATAATACCATGTTGCACCACTCTCTAGCAATTGTAAATCGACGGCCAGCCACGTTGATCCCGTTTTACCATAAAATTCACATGAAGAAAACGAAGGGTAAATAAACTTCCGAGTTCTGAAAGTGATTCGGATAGTGTTTTTTGGGGTATGAAACTATGCATTGATGACTTAAAGCTCTCAAAGCCGTAGAGCTCATAGAGACCTTAGTTTTGACTAGTTATGGCTCCTGTAACCCCAAAAGAGTCAACCGTTATGGCTGTCCGAAGGATCGATGTTCCTTGGGCGCAACATCTACGGTGCAAGGTGCAACATCCGTCCATAATCCCGAAACTGCACCATATGACTTTTACAAATGAGTGTTAAAATAAATATATATAGTAATATTTTTAAAAATACCACATCAAACATTACCGATCTAAAAATTATTATAATTTTATTTTATTATCATATACACACACATATATATTTTATTAATTAATTAATCAAACTATAATAAGTAATTAATATAAAATAATTATTTATAGAACTTTTTAAATTATATATTTTTTGAAACAAGAATGCTATTTTATAGCTTGTGAAATTTTTCTAGAATTTTCTAACTTAAAATAATATTTTAATAATTAACTACTTTTCAGTCGAAAAATAAAATAATTTTAAAAATATAAAACAGTGATTAAAAAATCTTAATTTTTTTGAAAGCTTCTATGATGATGATTTACTTTTATAAAATTTAAAATTGAATTTTCAAAGCATAATTTGTTTTATATGAATTTAGATGAAATAGTAAATATCAAAAAAATTTCAACAATTTATTTCGAGATACTAATATTCATCATTAGTGCAACTATACATTTGAAAATTACCATATCAAATAATTATGCAATAAAGACATATATACATCAATACAATTCATATAAGTCAATTAGTTTACATATTCCAACACACACACATATGGATAAAATAATATTAATAATTAAAATCACAATAAATTGACAATGCGTTTTAGATTCTTAATAAAAACTATTTTTAATTTGAAAAACTTATGCACATAACCAATCAATATTTGGCAACGTCATTACTTGTAGAAATCTCACGCAACTAACAATACAGAAAAAAGAATATAAACATGTATAAGAGCAACATACAATTATACAAAATTATACATCTTATATGAACTAAAAGGTTACCTGAAATTAATGCCGTCGAGTCCGCACTGAATGGTGAATTCTCTTCCTCTCGATTTGATGGATTGCAAGTCCTAAAACGTGGACCTTTAATATCAAATAGCCACTGATTTGTATTTGATTAGAGAATTGATAGGGTTAAGAGGGGTTTGGTTCAGCCATTAGAAGGAAGGAGGAGGCGGCTTCAAAATTACATTATAAGTTAGGGTTAGAGATACTTTTATAATAGGTGAGAAAGAGAAAAGAGGACCATATCTTTCCTTTTCTTACCCAATCTCCACAATCCATTTTAAACCCTATTTGCCCTTATCTTTAGCCGTCCTTATCATATAATTGCGGCCAAAATATCCTTCCAAATCCTTAATTCAATGCCCCATTTAAGCTCAAGCAAATATAGTCAATTAAATCCGATTTAAATTTTTATCAATATCTCATATTGATGGACATATTTATAGGTATTATAACTATATATACACAATATTTGTTTCTCAAATCATATTCAAAATTTCATAAATATTAATTAATTTAATTAATTCATAATAATTATAAACTAATTAAATCATTCGGTCTAAAGTGAATTTATCATTTCGGTTGTGTGACTCTTGGGTATAAATTTGGTCAGCGGTTAACATATTTGAATTTTAACGTTTACACGTCACTTAGCAGATGGTGTGGCATCATGCCCAAATTTATCGCTTACTTGGTTTCGGTAAAATCCAATTATAGTTTAATAAGCATTACTGAGTAGATACATTTATTTACACCAATTCTCTTCGTCAAAACTATATCACTTTGGACTCATGGAATTTTGTAGCGGTCAAAATTCCACTGTCGTCCACATTCAACTCTATAGTCCACAAATAAAGTCCTTGGTTCAATAATAACAATTATTATAAACTGAAATGCTTTGGCTTGACTATGACTCTAGGTGGACCGTGATACTAACACTATATAACTGCGAAGATGAATCCTCTCTTAAATAGTGCTTTACTTCCAATACTTCTACTCGACCCAACTATAGTCGCTCGATGGATTCCATGCGATGATTTGACTATAATCAAAGCGGAGTTTTCATATTGAAGATCCATAGTATTTTCCAATTGAGAGAACCGTGTAAATCTGTCATATCGATATTTTCTGTTTGACCTTAGTTATATTAACCAACAGAAAACTATCGAGTGAGCCATTCCATAATTATCTAATAACTATCAATACGTAACCTCTAGATGCCCCCCAACAGCCATGAGCAATACAATACCCAACATTTAGAGAGCAGCACGTACTCTTTTCTCAACAGATACATCGATATCCAATCTCGATGTGTCTTGACTAGGAACATTTAAAATGGTATATTTAATTTTATTATGATAAATTATTCACGGTAACAACACTTTGTAACTACCACCACAAAACATAATTATGGATTTTTTATTAAATATTAATTGAATTAATTAATCAATATAACCATATTATAAAAAGTATATAATAGAAAGAAAATACCTTTTATTTCGAACAAGATTGGTCAACGAGTTTGATATATGTAACAAATTACATAATTTCCCCTAAGGCACACCCTTTACTCTATCAATCTCACACTTTCACTTGGGGTCAAATATGGAATCTCATTCTAACTTTTCCAATCGGTTTTCTTATAACTAATTACGTCAGTCCCTTAGTGAACGAGTGTACTATTATATTTTAATTGTCTACTCTATAAATTAACTCTCTCCGAAGCTGATAAACTACCTTTATTATGTGGAACAATTTAGAGTATGTCTCTCAACTTTGAGTGAGCACTTAGTTCTGTTATGAACTATATAGTGACATTGTCATCGTATAACAATGTTGTGGGATTCTCAACATTTGGAATTATTCTCTGCTCGGTTACAAATTTGTGCATTTATTATATATATATATACACACACATACATTGTTCTTATTGTGGTGCTATTCAAGTCAATGAATCAGCCACAATCTCTTCTACTTGGAACATTTCCAACTTAAAGATTTTTAACTTTGATTTATTATTGATATATTATACTCAAAATCATTTATGAAGTCTGAGTTTGAACACTCCTTTATAAGGAGTTCATTGTTTCTTAATTGATTCTCTAGTATTTCACAAATACATGAGAACACTCCAAACTACCCTTAGTGATATCAATTTGGATTTGGTACTTGCTTCATGTATCAAATACATAAACAAATTATGATATCGTAGACAACATAACATGTATGATAGTCCCTATCGCCGGTGCATAAGGAACTTATCTCACATGTTCCGTATTAAACAATTTAATAAGGTATCTTTGCATATCGATTGGAACATTCCCAATATCTTTTATACTCACTATAAAAGACATCATTTACAAGTTAAAGCTGAGTATTGAAACAACTAAGGTTGATTTTAACACAAGTATATCGTTAAAATCAACATTGTTTTGTTTACTTACAGTTTAGAAATATCAATGTACCTATTAACGTTCTTTCTTATGAACACATGCTTTCTCTGCACCTTAATTGAAAATCAATCTATTTGATATTTCTGTCAAAATATTTATTCAATCTTGATGATTTTGATAATTTCATGTCATTTCTTGGATCATATCCAGAATCTCTTAACCTCTTTATCGCTCCCACTAACTTCGAGATAATTTGGTTGTTATGCGCAAATAGTCTACTCTAAATCTTTATTTAGACGTTTTATTTTATTTTAGCACTTATGTATCAAAATACTAAGTCTTATCAAGCAATAATTTTGTGGATAAATCCAAAATAACTTGAGTACGTTGAATAATAAATCTATTACGCTAATTTCAACAATTAAAATTTATGAGGTTATTTTTATCAATGCTTCTCATTAAATTCCAACTGCATTAGTCTCTTAAAGACACAATCGTGGAAAATGGATCACTTCCTTTCGGATACGACTACCAAAATCATATTTTGATAACATATTTGGTACCCTCATAGTGCACATAATACCGTAATGTAAAGTCAATACTCTTCATAACTTAATTGAAAACTGAGAAATATCTATTCTCGACATTGATAAGAAATTCATAGTTTCTCTTCTATGTGCAAGGATACTTATTAGACACTCTAATGCGATGTGTTCGTTTAGGGTAGTTAATTTCATTTCACCTCATCTAATCAGTTTTATCTATGGATCGTATCCAATTCTATTTTACTACCAATAATTCCTTAAAGAAATTCCTTCACAATGAAGTTGGTATTTCTTGAAACAACAGTTGTTTCTCGATGCAACAAAATAGGTTGCAAAATTTATGTTCAAAACATAAATATGACAGCCTTTTCCAAAATTCTCTTGGGGAGATTTATAAAGATCCTTCCCGAACAATTATTACGTGTAATCTTTTGACTCGCACAACCTGCCACTCCTTGGCCTAGGATATGTTGGAGTTTCTTATAAATCTTATCTTGTGTGATTTTGTAAACTGGTATTTATATGAAATAATATTAGACCTTGTGTATTACTCTTAAGTATCCGACCTTATAGAAAGAAACTAACTCAACTTCACTCACAATTAATTGTACATTGTCCAATAAAGTTCAATTACTTCTTATCGATGCATCATTATATATCACATGAAGGAGTGACTCTTGGGATTGAATCTTTATTCATTTTAGGTACATTCGAAAACTTTTCCAATATACTCACTCATTCGATCAAATCGAATAATTTCTACCGTATATCTATCAATCCGAATAGTTCATCAACTCTTATGATGCTCCCACTAACTGGTGCATAACTCTTCAATTGTTTGAGATATAATTAACCAATGTCATGTGATTCAAAATCATATAATAAAAATTATTTCTCAAAACTATGACTTAGTCTATAATTCCAAAATAATTATAAATAATTTTAAATACTTCCTTATTTTCAACGCATCACTTTTGTTGTGAAAAAGTACCACATTATAGTTTTACTTCATAATGAATATTCATAATATTCACAAAGAAAGGTAATTATGCCTAATTTTTGGTTGACACTAAAAAAGTTAGTCATTATTTCATAAATAATATTCGGTATGTTTTACGAAAACTATTTTCGTAATTTGATGCAATCAATAAGTGCTATATGGCATGCTTCCACTATTTCCTTCATTATATAATAGCGTACTAAATTTGGAGGTCCATCATTCATTTAATATAGTTTATTTATTTCATATAGTGTAACCAGTTTACAGTGGAGAGTTCTTTAACCAATTATCCTGAACTCAAAGAAATAAATCTCGTAGAAAACAATTTACTATAAGAAATTACATTTCAGAATAGAAATCACATTTCTGATTCCAATGTTAATTATCATAACATAGTAGTACAACTCTCATTTTCGATGTTCCTTTATGAAGCAGAAGCGTCCATTCACTTTCTTCATACCAACTGTACCGTAAGTCATATACTCTTGTATATTCGTTATTCTTTCTAAATGGTCAAAACATTCAAAAACCCTTACAATAAAATCATAACGAACTTTTTACAAAAGTGCATTTAATTATCCTTAACATTTAAGGACATAAGATATGTTATGCTTTGCGTAAACCAATCAAACTGACATTTCAGTGATCAAGTTCTTATATTTATATTGTAGTTTTGATCTAGTGATTTAACATGATACGATCTTTTTCTAATCAATTAAATTGAATACTTGATCTCACACATAGGTTTATTTGGTTTTTCGAATGAACTAATTACATCGAAATATTGTACAATACAAACTTTGACCGTTCATCATATGACATTTATATGCAATTGTATACAGATCAAATATCCATAGTCTTGTATTGCTTTTAGAGTTCATCATAGAATGCAAAAAATGATCTCAACCAAATAAATGCACAAGTGACCAAACTATGAATGTATTTAGTAGTTGTAAAATCAGACACTTGCATGAGCGTTGAAATGTTAACTGGAATAGGCATTTAATAGCGAGTATATGTTATATTTCCATTAGTCAATTTCAATTCAGTTCATTTGTATATATTATTTGATAAACGTTTTATCAATCATATTAAATGCAAAAACATTGTAGATGATTATAAATTATGTAGCATATGTTCTTACAATACTAGAAAGGTTAAATGCTACCTTTTCATTTTTCTAATAAGGCTCCCACTAGTCTGTTATGTTTCTCCAAACCCTAAGATCAAACATAAAAGTCTTTCGACTTCACTAGCATGTGTTAGGACTCGTCTGTCTTGGTATTCCGACCTTGAGTTGGCTTAACAAACCATAGCTCCATAAACAATGAACCACTCCTTATCGGTTGTATCACATATAATGTTAACCCATGTTTCTTTGTCTTAATCTCATTCCGACCTAGGGTTTGCTCAACAAATCGTAAGAGATTATTCACTTGTACCTACCATATGGTGATAGCCTAAGTATAATATATGTACTTTGAGTTTCCTTAATAAATACATATAGTTATCTTACCTTGTCTGTTTAATATATTAATGATATTGCACATAACATCCCTAGCTTGAATTTGCTCAACAACTACGGAGTATGTAAGTAATTTACTAATATATATATATATATATATATATATATATATATGGTAGAGGACAACATTATATTAAAGATTCATAATCTTCAATATATTATATAGAGTGATATCGACTTATGAAATAATGTATTTCTTATGAAATACCACCGTGATTCAAGTATTAGACATATGTACATTTACGTATTTATTTATTCTTTAAGTCTATTTAGGTTTACTTAGTGTTCCACCTTTAGTTTATACATTCATATCATATAAGTATTATCATTATATAACTTTTATATTTCATGTACTTATATAATAGTCTTATGTTATACATTCATATCATATAAGTATTATCATTATATAACTTTTATATTTCATGTACTTATATAATAGTCTTATGCATAATATTATATTAGTTAAATCAGGAAATTATTGTCAAGGACAAAATTTCACAGTTTTTTTGCCTCAAGGATAGACCTTAAATATTTTATCCCAAAGGACAACTTTCTGTAGGTATCAGTTTTTAGTTATTGATAGCAGTTTTTAGGTATCAGTTTGTAGTTATCGGTAGCAGTTTTTAGGTATCAGTTTTAGCTCGGTAGCAGTTTTGTTGTCCTTGTGAATAATTTTGAAAAATATTTGTCCTTATGAATAATTTTTAGAAGAATATTTGTCCTTGTGGTAAAAATATTGAGGTCGTGTCCTTGAGGCAAAAAATATGCAAATCTTTGTCCTTTAAAATAATTCCCCCTAGTTAAATCTTACTTAAATAATTTTAACTATTTAACTCTTTAATTAATTTTATATTAGTGTTCCAATACAAATTTTATATTGGACATATCTGCTATAACTTTTATAGTGTACACTATATAATATATACATATATATAATATATGTGTATTTATATTTCATCAATTAACCTTTAATTAATTTATTCAATTAATCAACCCTTAATTAATTTACTTAATTAATTTATTTAATTAAACAATTTTCAGTTAAAATATATTAATTTCAAATTTTATCTTATTTATACATACATGTATACTTATGTTATCATAAACTTTTTAAAATAACATAACATATATCAACATATATAATACATGCATATAAGTATTAATTAATTAACTCATTTAGTTAATCTATTTTATTAATATTATTAATAAATTTTAAATTTTGAAATTAATATTTAAACAGTTTCAAACATTTGCAAAATTTTCATTACCTTTTCAAACATTTTGAAATTTATGTTATATTATAACCTTGTATAATAACATGGTTTTATTTTAAATTTAACTTTTAAATTTAGAATATTGTCTTAAGTTTCAAAACTATTTTGAACATTAGCCAAAGCCCAAATTCAAATTGGGCCTTTTCTACTAGGAGCAACCTCTGGGTTCACTTCACCTTTTAGGCCAGACTAGTAACCAAGTAGGACATGGTACTTGATTACCCAATTTCGATCCTAGACATTACCTTTCTAGATATCATATTAAGTGGGCAAGCTTAATTATTTAGCCCTTACATGGCTAATTTAGACCGCATAAGCTATTGGGCTCTGCTACCATTGTTAGAACTAGGCCAGCCCACAGCGGAAGATATAAGTGAATTTCAATTTTTTTACCCTGTTAGATCTTTAATGGGCCTAGAAGCCTAGTTTACCTAGAAAATTTATAAATTTAATTTAAATAAAATCATATATTTCATTTAAATTTGTGAATTGTTAGTTGAAATTTATTTTATTTGTTTTACTTTATAAATAAGCATACATATGCATCATATGCATATGTATATGTGTGTGCATGTGTAACATGATATTCGTGCAAGGTATAACATGCCCGTATGTAGATGTTGGGATTTACAGCGCAATGGACACATTAGCTCATTCTATATGCATTGTATGTTCTTTAAATATATGCATATTCATATAGTTATTTATTTAGATCTTCCTTCAATTAATCAATCAACCAACCAACCAACCAACCAATCAATCAACCAACCAATCAGTTAATCAATCAATTGATCAATTAATCAACCATTAATTTATATCTTACTTAATGTTCCTTGAATTGATTCATGTATATTATGAAAACTATTATATATATATATATGTAATAACCAATTAATTATACATATATTTATATATTATGAAATTATTAATATATATATATATATATATTAAAGTAACATAAGTATATGTACAGTGTATACATGTATAAATTAAAATAAATATATATAGCAATATTTTTAAAACATACTATCAAAATACATTAAAGGTCTGATGATTATTATAATTTTATTTTATTAATATATATATGTTATTAATTAATAATCAAACTATAATAAGTAACTAATATAATATAATTATTTAAAAAATATTATATTTTATAAGAAAAGGAATGATATTTTATAGCTTGTAAAAAAATTCTAGAACTTGCTAAGTTAAAATATTATTTTTAATAATTAATTACTTTTTATCCAAAAAATAAAATAATTTAAAAAATAAAACAATGCTTACAAAATCTTAAAAAAATTGAAAGCATCTACAATGATGATTTAATTTTAGAAAATTTAAAATTGTATTTTCAAAAGGGAGTTTATTTTATATGAATTTGTTAGTTCATTCAATGATTAAATAATAATAATAAATATCTAATAATTTTCAAAAACTTATTTTCGAATACTAATATTCATAATTAGTGCAAATGTACATTTTAAAATTATTAGATCAAATAATAACGCAATTAATACAACTAATACATATCAATTAGTTTACATATTCCAACACACACACATGGATAAAATAATCTTAATAATTAAAATCATAATAAATTGACAAAGCATTTCAGATTCTTAATAAAAAAATATTTTTAATTTGGAAAGCTTATGCATATAAGCAATCAATAATATGACAACATCATTACTTGTATTAATCTCACATAACTAACAAAAATGAAAATATATAAACGTATATGGGAGTAACATACAATTATACAAAATTATACATCTTATATAAAATAAAATGAATGTTAGGCTCAGGTCCTTAAAATCAAACTTAATAAACGAAAACTCCTTCCCAAAAAAGATTGTAAATTAGGTCCCTAATATTAAGTTACTGAATAATTGCAGACATTTATGCAATTATATCCAAAAATTGCATAAATGTCCGTCTTATTCAGTAAATAATTGTGAAAATTTCCGTAATTTTTCGGTGAATAATTGTGGAAATTTCTGTAATTTTTTGGTGAATAATTGTGAAAATTTCTGCAATTTTTCAGTGAATAATTATGGAAATGTCTGCAATTTGTAGATACAATTACATAAATGTCGGCAGTTATTCAGTAACTTAATTACGGGGATCTAATTTATACTTTTTTTGGCAAGGATGTTTGATGTATTTTGAAAATTAATAGGGACTTTGGCCAAACTATACCTAAAATAAAAGGTTACATGAAATTAAAGCCCTCGGATCCATACTGAACAGTGAATTCTCTTCCTCTCGATTTGACGAATTCCTAGTCCAAAAACCGCAGGCCTTTACTATCAAATAGCTATTGATTTGTATTTGATTTGATTTGGAATTAATGGGGTTAAGAGAAGTTTGGTTCGACTATTAGAAGGAAGGAGGAGGAGTGTAACAACCCGCATATTTTACGATTGAATATTTAAATATTTTATTTAAAATAATTCATCATTAGTCGGATTATTGTCCGAAAAGTTACTTTTTGCAAACAGTCGAATTAGGACTCGAGACCACCCCCATTGAGTTCAAAATGATGTTTGCGACATTTTTGAGTATAAACTTTGATATGTTTGGAGTTAGAGGAAATTTGCTACTTTTTCACTTAGGGCTTTGGTTTGGTGTCAGCACATTAGACCCAAGCTTTACCCCCTCTTCTCTCCATTCCTTCATAATTTTCCTAATACTAAAGCTTTAGCAACAATGGAGAGAGGAATGGGAAATTAAAACTCCAAGCCCTAGTCATCTTTGCAAAATCCAAGCTTTAACTCCAAATTCATAGAAGAAGCTTTGGTAAGCCTTCTCTTCATCTTCTCCAACTCGTTCTCTTTTTAATTTTAGAAATACCTAAACCTAACTTAAGAAAGGTTTCTCTTTTAAGCTTAGATTCAAGCTTGTTTGGTTGGAATTGAAGTGTGATTGTTCTTGCCATTACTCTATAGCTTCTTCTTCATTGTTTTGGGTTTAAAGATGAGATTTTTATCTCACATCTATGTCTATATTTATCCTTGTTGTTACGTATGAATTCCTAACACTTATTCATGTGCAATTGCTTTTGATTTGGATTGTTTTGTTGTATATTTCAATTTTTAGCGTTTTGAAGTCAAATCTTTAAAAATCATAACTTTGATGTTTGACTATGCTTTTGGTGATGCATCGAGGAGCCTATAGAGCTGGGTTGTCGATTGGCGTAAACCCTTAGCGCCCGTTACTCGTCCTATTGCAAATTGAGAAAGTTTGCACTTCAACTAAAATAGGTTAGGAATGCAGGAAAATAGTGTTCAGTCGACTGAAATTTCCGAGTCAGTCGACTGAGCTGAAGCCCAGAATTTTCAGGATCTGCGTTCAGTCGACTAAATCCTCTGAGTCAGTTGACTGAACTGAAACCCGAGAATTTTTTGGGTCTGTGTTAAGTCGACTGAACCCTCTGAGTCAGTCGACTGAGCTGCTCCTATTTTCCTTGTTTTTCCTATTTATGCCTATTTTGCTTAGTTTCCACTTTTTAATCGATTCTTCTTTCTCCGACTAGTTTTTATCACCTTGTTGGCTTTGATAACATCTTCTTTGGAATTTTTGGGAATATCCATTTTGATGGATTTGGTATCGATTTTTTTGGATTTAATTCACGCCTTCGAATGTGGATTTTTGGTGATTGATTGTTTCTACAATCATTTCTTTGATTTGTCACTTTAAAAATATGAAGGTTTCAATACTAGTAGTAAATATCAAAACTCTTTCATCAAAACGATTTCAACACTATTTTGTTACAAGGCTCGTTTCTTAAACCGTTTTCCAATCTGCTAGTTTATACAAACATTTACCTCACTCGTATGAGAAATCTAATTAAATGGTTTAGTAAAAGAAGTGGTATGAAACGCTTGCGTTTACTTCATCGATTAGTTCTTGGACTTGTTCGATTGAATCTCTTGTGACAATTTTCGAGTGGAGATTTACAATTTTTTTGTAAATATTTAAGTTAAGCTAATGGTTATGGGACATGAAGCTAAGCTCATATATTTACTAGCTTAGTGTAATTGACACTTCTTGATGATCGATGATGATCATTTTTGTGATTTAGACTAGAATGTGCGATCTCTCTTTGTCTGCGAGGGAGACTAAACCCCGTTTCTGTGGAGTTTCGACTCAAAATTGGTGGGGTAGCGACCCATGGTCTTCGGGCCGTTTTGTGGAGCTTCGGCTCAAAATTAATGGTTAGCAACCATGGAATAGCATTCCGTTTTGTGATACACGTGTTGGTGAGTTTTCATACTCCCGTTTTGTGATAGGCCTCCCCCTTTTCGTGATTTCTGGATTTCCATTGATGATTTCTAGAATTTGTGTTTTCACCAATTTTTGTCATTTACATTAATAAGTTTTATCAATATTTGTGCATTGGTGAATTTGTGTGTCATTAACTTTTGTGATTGGCATTAATATAATTGTCAATATTTATGGTTTGGTGAATAAAACTAAAGAGTATGACATTCTTTTGATCTTTGAAAAGATTCTTATGATATTGATTAATCTCTGGTTGATTTTCAATTACATACTTATCATAGTATGTCTTTATGGTTATCATAAGTTTTTGTTATATCTCTTATTCTATATCATTTTATCTGATATTTATAGTTAGACTGATCCATTTATTATTTTCTTAAATAATACTCGGATCAGACCGAGATGTTGCAAGTGCTTCTGTTTGACTCCTTGTCGGGGAGAATTATCTGATTTTTGGCTAACTACTTAGATTAGTAGTTTATTTTGTTGTATACATTTGAGATATAGACTCCATGATGTATACTTATTCTTTTGTGTAGCACTTGTAACTATTCTTTTGTGATGTAGGGGATCTTGTTTGACCACTACTCTGATGTACACTTTTAAGTGTTATATATTCATATCTTTTTCCGCCTTTGTGATATGGATATCTGTGACTGATTTGTGTTATACTTATTTCTATATTTGTTTTCAAAGATATATTAGCCACTGTGTAGTAGCCTTGAGTTTGCATTGGTATGTTCGATTTCCTTTGTGATGAAAAGTTGTATTTTTATCTGGCATATCGGTACTCGCATAAAGCAATTATACAGATGGTCGCTCCTCAACAGCCTTATTCTCCGCGCTAGTTGACGACATTACTCCGTAGTGTTATTGGCTAGCATGGGTATAGAGGTGGGGCATCACAAGGCGACTTTAAAATTATATTAGAGGTTAGGGTTAGAGATGCTTTTATAATGGTTGAGAAAGAGAATAGAGGATCGTATCTTTCCTTTTCTTACCCAATCTCCACTATCCATTTTAAACCCTATGTATCCTTATCTTTAGCCGCCCTTACCTTATAATTATAGCCAAAATACCATTCCAAACCTATGATTCAATGCCCCATTTAAGCTCAAGCAAATATAGTCAATTATATCCAATTTAATTTTTTTATCAATATCTTATATTGATGGACACATTTACAAGTATTATAATTACATGCACACAATATTTGTTTCTCAAATCATATCAAATTTCATAATTAATATTTCATAAATAGTAATTAATTAACTAATTTATAGTAATTATAAACTACTTAAATCATTCAGTCTAAAGAGAATTTATTATTTTGGTTGTGTGACTCTTGGGTGTAAATTCGGTCAACGATCAACATCGAACTATTCGAATGTTAATGTTCGCACATCACTTAGTAGGTGGTGTGACATTATGCTCTAATTTATCGCTTACTCAATTTCGATAAAATCTAATTTTAGTTTAATTAGCGTTACCAAGCTGCGACATTTATTTACACCGATTCTCTTCATTAAAACTATATCACTTTGGACTTAGGGAATTTGGTAGCGGTCAAAATTCAAATGTCATCCATATTCAACTCTATAGTACAAATACAAATTCCTTGGTTCAATAATAACAATTATTATTAATCTAAATGCTCTGGCTGAAGATTTTGACTTTGAGTTGACCGTGATACTAACCCCGTATAACCGAGGAGACAAATTCTCTCTTGAATAGTGCTTCACTTTCAATACTTCCACTCAACCCAACTATAGTCACTCGGTGGACACTTTGCCATGATTTGACTATAATCAAAGTGGAGCTTCTTTCATATTGCTGATCTACAATATTCTCAAGTCGAGAGAACTATGTAAATCAAATCGATATTTTCTATTTGACCTTAGTTATATTAATCAACAGAAAACTACCTAGTGAGTCGTTCCATGGTTGTCCAATAACTATCAGTAAATAACTCTAAGCGTCTCCAACAGCCATGAGCAATACACTACCCAGCATTTGGAGAGCATTACGTACCAGTCAATGGTTACATTGATATCCAATCTCGAGGCATTTTGACTAGAAACATTTAAAATGGTATATTAATTTTATTGTGATAAATCATTCATGGTTACAACACTGTAACTACTATCACAAAACATACCATATATATATTTTTGGTTATATATACTTTAAATTAAATTAATTAATCAATATAACCATATTATATTAAGCATACAATAGAAAGAAAACATCCTTTTATTTTGAATAAGATTAGTCAACGAGTTAACAAATTACATAATTGCCCCAAGGACATACCACTAACTCTATCAGCACCTACGGGGCGTTGAATTGTTTTTGACCATTTTTATTGTAGGTTAAATGGTATTGTGTGTGTGTGTGTGTGTATGTGTTTGTGTGTGTGTGGAAATTAGCCAAACGGCCTCTTTAGCAAGTGCAATTAGTTTCTCGGACACACAACTAAAATAATTTCATTTAAGGACATAATGCAAAATAATTAGCTTCTTAGGCCTTAAAACCTATGAAATTATGTCCTTGAAAGTAATTGGACTGTTGACTTTGTCTTTAAAAGTAATTATTCTGCTGACTTTGGCCTTGAAATTAATTTCCGTGGATGTGTGTCCTAGAAACTAATTGGACTGCAAAGTTTGTCCTTCTAGTGAAATGCCCCGTTATATATATATAATTTTTGGCCTAATTTATAACTGTTAATTACTTAAATATTTATTTAGCCCATTATTTAATAACTAATGTATAACGCTTAAGTGTCATTTTAATTATTTTAAGGTTTCAATTAAATAAATAAATAAAAACAATAATAAATTAATACAGTATTTATATTATTTTTCTCCATTTTAGTTCATAGAATTTATAAAGTAATTCGATTAAGTTAATTTCAGAATTATGTTGATAAATATTATTATGTGACCCCTTGATGTGAACTAGGCCCTTAGTGATATCTAAACATTACAAATATTTAAGTTAGTACGGACTTTGCTAAAACATAGTAGTTGACACGTGTTCAACTACTTGCATATCATCTAGGTATAAGCATATTTCTAATCATTTAAGCTGCACCCTAAGAAATAATATATTGTGTACGTTCTCTTTATCATCACTATATCACAAATATTTGGAGCTTGGCCAATGGTTAAAAATCTAATAATATATGTAATTAATTGCAAAGTATAACATTAAACCCCATGGTTTAATCTAGCGACATTTATTGAATAATCTATTTTCTTTGGTCAAAAAGTTTGACCATAAGTTGAAAATAAATTATGGTGATACTAGTCATCTATTCGATGGAGATGAATCCTCTCTTGAATAGTGTTTTGTTTCAAATGGTTCAAATTATACTCAAGTTTGACCTTAGCAATATCATCGTTGTTATATGAGTGACCACAGTCAAATTATAATTTAAACATTTAAGATTTTATGGTACTCTCAAGTCAAAAGACTATGGCATACCATCACATGACATCTTCGATTTGACTTTATAAATAACCTATAGAACTCTCGATGAACCGTTGTTCCAAACAATCACACGTACATAACCTTTTGGTGCCCCAACCCTATGAGTAACTCATTACCCATCGTATGAAGAGCACTACGTACACAAGTCTCAAAGGATGTATTGATATCTCTTTCTCGGTGCATCTTGACTAAGAACATTTAAGGAATAGTATTTATTGAGACGATTCAATACTCATAGTTATGAACAAATTTGTAACTGTAATTGATTAAATATTTTTCCTATGATTTTCTACTTGCATATATTAATATATTTAAAACATTACTTTTATCCCAAATAACAATATATATAATAGTAAATAAAATCGAAAGATTACTTTATTTTGAAAAAGATTCGCTACAAGAGCTAGGTTATATAATTAGATTACATAATTATCCATATGGAACACATGTTACTCTATCATCACTTCCTTTCTTTCTTTCGTTTTAAATATACTCAACTATGATTGTAACAAGATCGAGTCATGTGTTCCTCTACACATAAGTTTGACACTGATAGTACATTCAATTTAAAAGATTTCTACACATTAGTATACGAGATCTTCTATTTGACGTAAATACAATTGTCTACAGAACCATCTCGGTTAGCCTTTGTGTGTTCATTCTCTAACAGCCACACGTAGGTACCTTTTGGTATATCTTGATAGCTCTATGTACACTATTCTATCTAGAATTTTGACGTAGAGTTAAGGGTGTGTCCTAAAGGCAATTATGTAATTTGATTATATAACTTAACTCTTGTAGCAAATCTTGTTCAAAATAAAGTAAGATTTTGAATTTATTTTCTAAGTTATATATTATTATACTGGGACATAATTAATGTTTTAAATACACAAATATATACAAGTAGAAAATTCTTAGGAAAATTTTCTAATCAATTGCTATTACGAATGTGTTCGTAACCACATGTATTGAGTAGTATAAAACAAATACTTGTCCTCGAATGTTTATAGTCAAGGTATATCAAGAATAGCATATCGATATATCCATTGAGATTAGCGTATATAACACTCTTCATATGATGGACGTTGAATTACTCATGATCGTTGGGAAAACTAAGGGGTTATGTACATGCAATTGTTTAGAACAAATACATAACAACTCATCGATGGTCTTTAATAGGTTAAAAGTCAAATAAAAGATCTCACACTACGATATGCCGCAGTCTTTTGACTTGAGAATAAATCTTAAGTATCTAAACTATATTTTGATCATGGTCAATCGTGAAATTACAGTGAAGCAAGTGTGTATGTGTGTGTCTATACATGGATGAGCTACTAATATGAGTATATAAATGAAATACTAAGTTGAGTGGAGACAAAGTAAAGTAAAGTAAAAGAAACATTCACACCAGGATTTTTATACTGGTTCGGACCAACGTCTAGTCCTAAAATCTTTCCCAAATTTGTTCACTATATTCAATTTCGATATTTGTAACACTAGTAGATAGCAGTAATCCATTATCATCATGACCTACTTCTAGATTTGCAAAAAAAGAGAGAGTTATAAATCTCGAGTAGATGTCAATTTTAATCGATTCACATTTACGATATCTGCTATTTGTTCTCAAGTGAATGGATTTCAAATATCATATGAGGAAAGAGTGTTTAAATTTATTGGATTCCCACCAATGATTCATTCATCATCACTGCTTTGAATCTCTTGATTTTTTTTTTGAGCCTAGCCCTAACTTCATCTGTAAGGATTTCATCGTTGGAACCAAATGATGTTAAAGAAATGGCCTTTTGCCTTTTTCCATGATGCAAAGCAACAATTTTAATTCAAAAAAATTGAAGGATTTGGAAATTTTTGAGGCTAGGATAAGTAAGATCAGGGATTAAATTAGGTGGAGTTGATAAAATGAAAAAAAAGGAGTTAAGAAGGGGGTTAAAATTAGGTTTTTAGGTCTACAAAATTATGCGGCACTAGTGGACCGGTGTAAAGGCACCGGTGCATCGGTGGGCAATAATTTTACAGTATCCACTTGTCATTGGATAAGAAATTAACTCTTTATTTTAATGTACTAAACTTTATAAAATTATATATTTATTATATTTAATAACTTATTATTCTTTTTGATTATATTATTAGTTATTATATTATTAGTTATTAATGCTAATGCTTAACATAGTATTTTTTAATCTTATGCTAGTTTTTCATTTTTTCAATTTAGTATGATATTATGCTTACAGTAAATTTTTATTATAAATTTTAAGCTAGAAATGTTAATAACACTATTAGTTAATAGTATTTAAGATTTATTTGAGTACCATACTATTTTAAAATGTGATATACAATTTTTTTATAAAATAATTATTTTTGGAAACATTAGCTTATTAGAGTTATATATATGTCTTAAAAAATTAAATACTAAAAAAATTTAAATATAAAAGCTATACGTACATACATACACACACACACACAAAGTTATGCTAGAAATATTAAAACGATATTATATTGAAAATACGTAACAACCTACAATTTTGGTCATTTGATTTTTAATGTTTAATTAGTTTTAAATATTGAAATAATTGGATTTTGGAATTTTATAACTTATAATTCAAATATAGGGCATGTTTAAGATATTTGAATTGTGAATTAAATGTTAACTAAATGGATTTAATAATTTTATTTAACTCCATTTCATTAATAAATAATATTGGTGAATTCAACTTGTAAATTTTTAAATATAAATAGATCGGATTAAATATCGATAATATGAAATTTAAATCCATGAAATTTTCGTTCCGGGGCACAGTCTCGGATTTCGATAAAACCAGTTTCAATGGATCCATAATAGTGATTTATATTACACCGTCAAATTTCATGGGATCAGATGTATCGTTTGGTCGTGTGAATTCGAAACACGCAGAAATTAATATCGAAAATTTAATATTATAACGGGGTTTAAAAACCTATCTTCTGCATACGATCGAATTAAGTCTCAAGACTAGTTCCATTGTATTCGGAGTAGGGCTATAACATATAGAACGCCAGGCGGCACGCCTCGTTTAGAGTTTGGGATTTTTGGTTATGTCATATCAGAATATTTTATTAAATAAAAGAATATATACACACACATTTTTTCAACTCCATACCCACCATTTCTACCATACCATTAGCCCATACCCCATCCTTTTAGGCCATGCTTCTCCTATCCATCATCTCCTTGATTTAAACATCCTTTGTAAACTAAAATGGATTTTTTCCCTTTGCATTTTTAAATTCAAAAATCAATACCCCCTTATATACTCAATTTTTTCAATATCGCTCAACTTACATGCTGTTCGTATCCACTTCAAGTATTTTTAGAAATTACGGTGCTAGATTTCATCAAGGATTAACAGAGTTATCATCGATTTACTACAAGCGGGAAAATGTTTTTAGAACTTCAAAAAATCATATATCTAGATCCGGATCGAATCGTTCGACGCCGCTTGCGTCGTTGAGTTCGCATCGGAGCATACTATGTTTGGTGAAGTTCCGACGTGATTCCTTTGCGATGATTTACGATGTTCGTTGGCTAGGGTTGGATTTTTCGGAGAGTATGGTTGTCGATTCGGCGAACGAAACTTGGATTTGGGTTTAGCGTTGGAAGTAGATGCTTGGGCCGAAGTTTGGGATGGTTCGATGAGCTAGAGGGGATCATAAACGAGAAGACCTAAATTGCGTTGGGCTCGGTCACATTTTTCTAGGGGGCTCCAGGGTGATTGTTGTGGTGGCGAGCAAGTGCAGTTCGTTGAGAACAGTCGTAGGAGAAGACGGTTCGCGAAGGATGTACGTAGCTCCGTGTCATTAAAATTCGTGCATGGCTAAATGGGTTCTATGATATACCTGTGCACGTTCATGTTTCATGATGAAGAAGGAGAAAGGTTGTGAAGGGGGCAATGTTGTAATTAATATGAAATTGCTTAATTTTTAATTTTTAATTTTTAATTTTATCGATAACTTGTAAAATTCATATCTCATCATACAAGATCGGATTTGAACGCTATTTTTTGTGTTGAACTCATGTCATCAAGATCTTCGCGATGGTGTTGGTTTGGTTAGATTTGGAGCAAGTGATAGTTTAGGCAAAAATGGGACCTTTCAGCGAAAATAAAAATCAATGTAAGTTTAACTCACATTTAATTTTATTATAGCATATCAAGGATATTATAAACGTTTATTGATTGCCTGGATGTTAATTAAATTGTTTGATTGATTGCTTGGTTGAATTTCCATTTGGAAAACGGGTGACATAATTATTTGATCGTTATAAACCCATATGATTATATATATTATCCATAACCACTCTTTTGCAGGGAAAATCTATCAAGAGACATAAATGGGGTTTCTCGCCAATAAATTATTTATTTACATACCTATGCTATTATATTGATAGTAATTGAATAAAATCCTAATATTCCATTTTATTTACTGAGTGTCGTTATAGCAATTTCGCTCTATTGGCATTTATTAAATTTCATCCCCTAAACCCGGTCGTATGAACTAGAGCTTATGTTTTCGCTAAATGGAATATTAAAATTCATTAATCATTTTGATTAATGATAATTTAAAATTATTAATCATTTTAACTAATGGTTTTGAGATTTATTAACCAATTTAAAAAATGATGATTTAAAAATTGGTTTATCTTTAGGTTTAATTAATCGTTTTTCCTAATGATGTTTTATATTTAATTAATCGTTTTAAGTAATGATTACTTGAGTTTAATTAATTCTTTTAATTAAGTATAATGGAGTTTAACTAATTTAGTGAACTTAATTATTTATTTTAATTAATAATAAATGAAATTAATAATCATTTTACTTAATGATATTTAAAAGTAATTAGTCATTTTAAATAATGATATTTGAATTTAGTTAATCACTTTAGTTAATGATTGTATTAAATTTAATTAATTGTTTTAACTAATAATTTTTGAAATTTAATTAAATCATTTTAATTAATGATGTTTCAAAATTAGATAAATCATTTTGACAAATGATGTTTTAATTATTCGTTTTAGTTAACGTATTTTGAATTTAATTAATCCAATTGATTTATAATTATATGAATTTAATTAATTGTTTTAATTAATGGAATTTGAAAATACTTATAATTTCAATAAATGATATTTGAGATGACTTATTGGTTTTAACTAATGATTACTTGTATTTAATTAATGTTTGTAATTAATGATATTTAAAGTTAATTAATCGATTTATTAAAAGTGATTTAAGTAAATCAACTAATATAATAAAATTGCGTTTATCAACTGATTTAAAGTTAATAAACTAATTTAATAAAGGTTTTAAAGTTAATTTACCAATGTTATGTAAGTGTTTGGAAATAATTAGTTATTTTATTAAAGATAATGGATTGTTTATTTAAAAGAGATTTTAAATGTGATTAATTATCTTTTGGGATACTTAATATTGTTTTAAAGTTATAAAAAGGAATTGGAACTCAACTATTGGGATCTTAAGATGGATAATCTTCTGGGTGTTCAGTCTGATGTTGGTTTAGGCCTTCAGGGTCGTGCACATGGCAAAATTATTCTCTTAATGTTTTAAAAATCAAGAACTAATTCTAAAAGTGTTTTACCAGTATGGAAATCAGGCACAAGTTCAGTTTGTTTTTAAAAGTAGAAGTTTGATTCATTTTTGGAAATAAATTATTTCCATAAAGCGAATCGCTAATATTGGAAACGATTTATTTGTATAATTAGCACTAAACATCGAAGAAGTGAATTTGTCGCTATTTCAAAGTTAAGAATAATCATTGGACATGACTTTGAGGTAACACTGCATTGACTTGTCCAGTATTACTGATAACCAAGAAAAAGTACAAGTTTGAATTCAATAAGTGGTGATAAGTATACAACACTTAATTTCCATACGCGATTGTTTTATATTCTCAATAGTTGGTATCTCAGCTATTGGTTACTTCATCTACTTTATTAACGTCACTCTAAGGCGATTTATTGCTCCATTGAGCTTTGTTATCCTTTATTAGAAATGACTAAATCCAAAGAGCCAAGGGACGTCCAGCTATGTGGGGTTGCTCCCATCAAAAGGGTATCTCACATCGCATCTAGATATTTGTGTATCGTCATGGTAAAAACAGTTTGTGTTTAGATGTGAAATATTCAAATTCTTGGGAAGGTTTGGTAGGGTCCGACATGTACTTTTCTCGAGGAGGTCGCCGAGTATATGACCTTCTCAATAGTATATTACTGAGGGTATATTTAAGGGGGGCCGCACTCTCCTTGTTATTTGTTGAAAAATTTCCTTTCTTTATTTGGTTCGAAAACCCTGAATCCGTTTTGGTTTTAAATTACCATGAGTAGAGCCAACTCCTCATCACAACATTTAAATATTGATTTTGTCAGTTCTATCAAAGTTGGACTATTACCTTATTCTGTCCATTCTATCAAGTTAGACGGTTACCATATTTTATTAGTTATATCTAGTTTGGATTGTTATCTTATTTAGTCCATTCTATCAAGTTGGACTGTTTTCCTTATTCTATCCATTCTGTCCAGTTTTGATTTTACTCGGTTTATTTCCATTCTTTCAAGTCTGGTTTAATATCAATTATGTCCATTTCTATTTCCTGATATTTATTTCAGTTCTTGCTTGTATGGATGTTATTCTTGTGAGGTAAAAATCTGTTCTGCATTAGCCGCGTGGTCTCACAGAACTTAATAGGTTCCCCATTATTTGAGGTATCTCACGTTGGTATTTCCAGACTGATCTAGGTGTAATTTATTTATAATGCCTGGGTCAGACCAAGTATTTTCCTTGGTTGTCTTTGAAGTTTTGGAGATCGTGGGGAGGAGTTGAAGATTTACCTATTATAGTATTTTAATTTTTCGCTGTATTATATAGTATACCTATCGGAATTTGCAAGGTCAGGGTTTTATAACTGTCCAGCTGACAAGGTTTGTTTTTAACGCTGATATACTCTGTATGTTTGGAGTGATAGTTTCTACTATCCTTGTTATATTATATGTTATCGATTCCGCTGTGAGATTCTATTTTCTCTGTTCTTTTATTTTTATTTACCCTAATAATCTGTCCTTTTGTTGATTGGATGCGCAACATTGGAACACAGTATTGCACCCGGTGTCGACTTTTGATGGTCAAAAAGGCAGGTCGTTACATATGGTATCAGAGTGCGATGTTAAGCGAGAACCTTGGCTTTGGTAGGGTTTGTTTCATTAAAGATAGGGTAAGTGACACCCTAGAATGAGTTTGAGAGTATTATATATACAAGAGCATATTTGTTAATGCTATAAAAAATTATTATGTTAATTGGTCAATTGAGTTTTTATGAATTCTAGTCGAGACGTGGGATGTCACGGTATTGTTAGGGATTTCTAAACACTTGACCAAGGCCAACGGACATGGTATTGAAAATTTTAAAAATTTGGCAAATTAAATATTTTTCCTAGGATTATGTTATATATATAAAGGTCTAATTTCCAAAAATTTATATAGTTATTAAGTGTGTTGGTTCAAATGTGATAATATTTATTATCACCACTGTTTGTTCAGTTATGCCTAATTTAAATAAGAAACATTAACTATTGTTTGTTAATTGCTAAATTGTGCTTAGTTTATTTTGGAGCATTTATCGTTTTTATTTAAGATGAACCATTTGTGAATTAATTTCACAATTTGACTATAAGGCGTTCGAAGAAAATGTTAACTTGAAAATTCACTTTTAACAATGGTTGATCAAGGATTAAACTTTAATAAAAAGTTGCTAATATAATCTGAATAGTGAGATAATATATTTAGAGAATAAATATTCAAGATAATTTTATTATAATAAAAAACAGTTATTATAATATGAGATGATTTTTATATAAAGAAATTTTTATATAAATTTAGTTTGTAAAATATGTTTAAAAAGGATTTTTGAATCTAAACCCCAGAACTTTTGAAAATAATTTTAAAAGAATTTTGAGGAATGAAATAGAAGTATTTCAGGAAGAAATTAAAAGTAAAAATATTTTATAAAGTAAAATTGAAAAAGAGACGCATTTTCTTTTGGATAATTAGGAGCAAATCGTTTCGATTAGTTTTATGGTAATCTGAATAATCTAATAAGTAACCATCAATGTTTTCTCAAGCGAATGTTGTGGAGTACTTAGTAAATTATTCTTTTGATCATGTGTGATCAAAATGAGTTCAAAATTCGAATAAACCCTGAGTAATGTTTTAATAAATAAATTGTTTGAAGTTATTATATATAAAGCATATGTAGTATGCTTTCAAAGATAAGTTTTCAAATTCAAACCGGGCGTCTAATTTTGAAGTTCCCTAAAAGGAAATCAATTCAATAACAAAAAGGTATTTCTACTAAGCGATTATTTTAATAGGTAAGTTTTTTCCCTTAGATAAGATAGGGGAGAATTTAAAACAGGTTTGAATTGGGTTAAATTAAACAAGAAGGATTCAATAAACATTATTTCTTTTAAAACCATATAATTGTTTAATACATCTAAGTAGTATGAACTACTTGTTGATTGGGTCAACCCATAAATATTATTCGTTTTAACGCTCTATGTTAAAAAGGTTAATGGTTGACTCGGTTTTAAGGAAGCATAATTTAATTTGATCTCCACCAAGATCTTTGAAAAAGTAAAATATAATTTGTATGTACTCTTAGGATATAAAAGAGTATTATACAAGTAAATAAAGTGAATAAGTTATTATTTAATGTTTTATAAAGAAATGAATTTATAAAATATTTTTAAAACTTGGGTAAAAAATTTATGAAATGATTCATAAATAATCTTAGTATTGAATAAAATACTAAATGAAAATATAAGTAAATTTGAAAATTTTGAATATAATTAGGAAACTAATAAATTATAGAGTTTAACTTTCCATTTTGTCCGATTGAGTTTGGATAATCTTCTAAAGGCTAATGGGAAAAATGGTATGCTTAGATAATTATCTATATTTTTGGATAGTTATGAAAGTTTTGAACCAAAGTTAAAATTTGTTTGTAGTCATTCAACATTTTTAAACAATGTTAAATGATAAGTTTTCCCTTATGGAATTTGATTGATTGTTAGTTTTAGTTTGTCCCTTCGTGGAATTTGACTGATTTGATTTGATTGAGTTGAATTGATTGTGTGATTTTATGTACCATTGTCTATAAAGTTTAAATTTATAGACCAAAGATTTTAAATTGTTGTTATTAAAACCTAAATCCCGGTGATTTTGAAAAAGGTGATTTTTGAAGAATTTTGGAAAGGAATGATATTTATTCTCTACTTGATGTTTTTGGAGGAACTAGAATACCATTAGGTGCTCCATGTTGTATTGATTCTAGAGTTTCACCATACTTTATTAGGAGGAATCCCCTCCTTGTCATTTTGATTTTGATCTTTGATTTTTCTCGACTGGGAAATTTGAAGCTAAATTTTTAAATTGAAAATCCAGGTATTTAGATCTAAAATTACCATTTGAAATAATTGAATGCATGATATTTATTACAGAATATTCTCTATATTTGTCGCATATGATTGAGATATGGTTGTTGGTTGCATGTAGCTTTATTCACTAGAGTTACATATAGATTTATATCATCCTAGTTTTGCGTATAGAGTTACATCACATTGCTTTTGTCAGTCTAATTTTCTTTTAGGTTATGTAAGTACAGGTATGCGAGAGATTGCTATTTGATTCTTGTGCACCTGCATTTGCATATATGATAATAAATTACTTGCCAAAGTATAAATCAAATGCAAAAAAGGTACGTAATAAATTTAGAAAATTTGGTTTGGTTGATGATTTTATGCCCTAGATATGTGAGCACTAGGCTTTTGTTTAGTTTGATTGGTATGGAGCCCATAGAAGCAAGTTGTAGTTGTACCGATCAAACCGCGAAAAGGAGAAGCTGGCGAAATTTTTCGAAAACTTAAGAGTTAGAAATTTTTTAAGAATTTTTGAAAAGTTTTGATAATTAAAATTTGACTTTCAAGTTATATCTTGGAATGAATAAAAGAGAATTTCTTGGTATAAGTAAATGAATTTAAAAGACTGGGAAACTTTGGAATTTATTCCAGCTGATTAGTTTTGAAAATAAGTTTAATAGCTCATTTTAATTAATAGTTTTAAACTTAATGGTTTGGTAACATTTTCTTCCTTGGGAATTTCGGGGACGAAATTCATTTAAGGGGGAGAGAGTAACAACCCAAAATTCTGGTCATTTGATTTTTAAATGTTTAATTACTTTTAAATATTGAAATAATTGGATTTCAGAATTTCATAACTTATAATTCAAATATAGGGCATGTTTAAGATATTTGACTTATGAATTAAATTTTAATTAATTGGATTTAATAATTTCATTTAACTCCATTTAATTAATAAATAATATTGGTGAATTCAATTTGTAAACTTATTTACAAATATAAATTAATCGGATTAAACAACGATAGTTAGATATTTAAATCCGTGAAATTGTCATTCTGGAGCACAGTCTACTTTACCAATTTGAAAAGAGTTGAGTCTACTTCACCGATTTGAAAACAAGAGTCAAGTAAATAATTTTTAAGTCTATCATAACAAGCATGTGGTACTTGTTTTAGACCATAGAGTGACTTTTAAGTTTGAAAATGTGATCAGGATATTTTTCATATTTAAATAATGGTGGTTGTTCTACATATACATTTTCTTTTATGAAACCGTTTAAGAAAGCACTTTTTACATCCATTTGATAAAGTTTAATACTATGGTGATAACAAAAACTATAATATTTTAATTGCTTTAAGACATGCAATAGGAGCAAAAGTTTTGTCGTAGTCGATCCCTTCCTCCTAATTGTATCCTTGAGCAGCCAACCTAGCTTTACTTCTAATAATTTCACATTTTCAATACTTTTTTATATACACCCATTTTGTTGCTATTACTGATTGATTATTAGGCCCGGGCACTAATTTTCATACATTATATCTTTCAAATTGATTTAGTTCCTTTTGCATCGCTATAATCCAGTATTCATCTTTGCCAGTTTCTTTATAGTTTTTAGGTTCAATTATTGAAATAAAAGCTGTGTCTCATTTCATTTAACCATCTTTTAGCTAAAACTTTAGTACTTGCATCTTCTAAAATATTTTCGATGGGATGGTCTTTTAAAATTCAAGGAGGTCCTTTATTTTTGTTCTGAAAATTAATTTATTTCTTGAGAGTTTTCATTAAGTATATATTCTTCCATATTTTGAGTATTACTTGTAGATTGATTTATATAACTGTTTCTGAATCGTCTTAAAATTTTCGTCGAAGGACGCATATAAAGTTTATTCAACAGTATTTGTTCCTTATTAAAAAATTATGTAAGCTTTACTTCTTTTTAAATAACTGATAAAATTCCTTTACGTGTTTTAGAATCAAATTTTCCTAGATTATCTTCAGTATTTAAAATAAAATATTTTTCTCTAAAAATTCTAAAGTAAGCTATTTTAGGTTTTCTTTGTTAAAAACGTTCATATGGAGTACATTTTGTTTCTGGTCTTATTGAAATGTGGTTTAGAACATAATAAGCAGTACCGACATCTTTAGCCTAGAAATTCTGAGGTAAGGTGGTGTTGTTTAGTAATATTCTAGTGCACTCTTATAAATTTATATTCTTTCTTTCTACGATAAGTGTTTTGCTTTAGTGTTTTGGAAAAAGAAAATTTATGATTGATTCCCTTTTTATTACAAAATTTTGTAAAATCATCGTTTTCGAACTCTCCTCCATAATCGCTTCTAATATTTTTAACTTTCAAATGTATTAAATTTTGAACCCTTTTTACATAGTTTTTAAACAATTCTAAAGTATCACTTTTATGTTTTAAAACATAGTCTAGATATATCTTGATAAATCATCAACTATTACAAAAATGTATTTATTATCATTTATTAACTTTACTTGAGTTGGACTAAATAAATCTAGGTGAGGTTATTCTAAGGGTTGATTGTTTGATATTTCATTTATAGATTTAAAAAATGATTTTCTTAATTTTCCTTTTTGACAAGCATCAAGCAAATTACTTACTTTCATTTATTGAATACACTAAAGTTAGTATGAAATAAATGTTTGTGCCAATGCCAGGGATCATTGGCGTCTGCTAAAAGGCACATGTTAATGCCATTGTTAACTTTCATATTTGAAATGTAAATATTTTGTTTTCTTATACCTTCAAAAATCAGTCTTTCATTTTGATTGAAAATATTACAATTATCTTTTTCAAAATTAATTTTAAAACTTTTATCGCATAATTAACTGATACTTAAGAGCCTATGTTTTAAGTTTCTAATAATATAAACATTAGTAACTAAGGGATAATTTGGATTACCATCATTCCGACATCATTTCGATGATATATCCTTTGGAATTGTCACCAAAATAAACAGTGCCTCCATCTATTGGTTTAATATTTGTTAGCATACTGGAGTTTCCTGTCATGTGGTTGGAGCATCCGGCATCCAGAGTCCATCTTCTTCTTTTGCTAATGTGAGTGGATACTTGAAAAAAGTAAGAAAATTTACTAGTACCCACTTTCTACATTGTGGACATGGGGTTAAGTTTTAGGCAACATACTTAGGAGGGTTTGGTAGAGCATTTAAAAGAATAATTAATATTAATATGAACGTCAGATAAAAATTTATCCATGTGTTTTTTCCTAATTAGGTTAATATTCATTTTTGGAACCTAAATTTTAATTATCTTATTTTCAGAAATTTCTTTTTCCTTTTAGAGATGTTACTGGATTTTTTAAATTTTGTATATAGAGAACTGTATTTTTTTTGAGTTTTCTTGCTCTTATTTTTCTTAAAACCCAAACCAATTTTATTATGTGAAGGTCTGAATCTTTATCAAATTTGATAACTTTTCTTGACCTTTATTAAATTTGGAAACATTTGTGGAAAGCTTTTCTGTTTTTCTTTAAAACCAAAATTTTTTAGATTTTAAAACTTCCATTTTAGAAGTTAAATTAGAGTTTTCTTTTGATAACTTGACAGTTTTCTTTTCCGTAAGAGTTAAGCTCATTTTCATGTATAGAGATTTGTCAAATTTTCAAATGAATATTATGAATTTTCTAATTCTTGAATTTTTTTAAGTAAACTAATCCTTTTATTTCTAAAATATCAATTTCCTTTTCTAAGTAATCAATTTTTAGATTTTAAATTATCATTTGAAAATTTTAAATCCTAATTCAAATCTTTTAGAAAATCACATTCTATAGGTAAATTTAATTTTTCTTGAATTTTTTTTCTATTCCATATTCAAGAGTAGATTTCTCTAAAGAATATTTTTGATTTTCAATAACCTCTTCCAAAATAATTTACTTATCTTTTAACGTAATTTTTTCTAATCTAGCTCTATTTAAATAGTTTTCTTATGAGTTTTCCGTAAATTTCCAAAAAAATATTCTAATTCAATGCAAAAATCAAAAGCTTTTTATAAGTTAAGTCAGATTGTATCTTATCCTCTGTAGCTAGGAAGTAAACATTAGCTTGTTTATTATCACTATCGCTTTTTGAAGAAAAAGACGAGGAATCAAAGTTATTCTAAGTGGCTTGAAATGATGGCCTCTTCTTTTTATTGTATTTTCATATTTGTTTCTACTATTAAATTCCTTCTTCCCATTATTCTAAAGTAGACATTCACTTGTTATGCGATTAAAGTTATTGCATCCGTAGCATTTCGACCCAGAATTATTGTTTTCGTTGTTGTTGCCTCTCTTCACTTGCTTTTCAAATTTTCTATAGTTCTTTGCAATAAAGGCCATTTCATCTTCATCTAACTTAGAGTCCTCTTCAACCTATAACACGATAGTCATTTTCTCTTGGTTTTGCATTTTCCTAGCTTACGAGTTTACTTCATAGGCCATTTGATTATTGAGTAACTCCTCAACCTTGAGTTAAGAAAGATCACTAGCTTCTTCAATGACTAACACTTTTCTTTCCTAATCATTGGTTAAAGAGTTTAATTTTTTTGTGACAATATCAAATTCAGATATAGTTTATAATAAACCTACAGACATAGGAGCAATATCTTGAAGATAGAAGTACACACTGTTGAATATGCTGGTATATGATTTTTTTTGATGATAATAAACATATATATATATATATTCATTTAAATGTATGTGTTATTGTACAAATTTATTTTCACATAAATAAATATTTGCAGAATAAAATAGATAACACAGAATTTAAATTCAAATAGATATTTTATTCAATCATTTTTTTTTACAATTTTGAATAGTACAAATTTGAGCTCTCACTATATATATACACAAATTTCCATTACAATACAATTTCAAATTGTAATACGATTTTTTACTTTACATTGTTCACCTCACTACATATCACCTATTCAGTCGTATTTTATCTTCGACTCTACTCCAGCCTGAATCCAGCATCTAAGTTATCTGAAAAGCAAACATTAACATGGTAAAATTGGAAAGGAAATACTTTTTGCAGTGTAAAATAAAATGTGTTTTTGAAAGTACTATTTGCCTTAGTTATTTGGGTTGTTCTTCATCATATTTATTTTGAATTCATCATACAAGAACAACCTGTGACATGCACAGTGTCTCACTGTACATGACACAAGGCCGTGCACATGATGTACACTTGACAAAACTATAGGGACAGATGAGCACAAGGTCAAACCTAACCGAAAACCAGGTTCAACTCAAGTATAATACAAATAATGTCACGACACGAGCACAAGGTCAAACCCGAGGCAAAGCTAGGTTCAACTCAGGTGCAATACAAATACATCACAAAATTGTTGAGTAGAAGAATCCAAAAACCAACATAAAAGAAGCCTCGATTTCAATGTGTACACAGGAAAAATACCCAACCATTCAAACTCAAGTGAAAACCAAGGATTCAAGCAGTACACCAAACAAATGAACACAACTTCAATGTAACATGTTCAATGAAATGGTCAGAGCAATCAGAGGCATGACTGCAGCAATTCAAAATGCAAGCTAACATACACATATACATGCAGTATCACCAACACATGACCACATAAACTTATATACATATATGCACATATATATGTAAACACGTATAAGAGTTCAAAAGCACCAGCATGAGTAAACAAAAGCTCAACAATGAACCAGTTCAAAATGGCAGAAAGTGGTGCACAACAACTAAAACATAAAGATCATCAGGGATGCAACTCAACTCAAGTCCAGACAACATGAAGTATGAATGCAATCACCAGAGTAACAATAATATCAAGCTGCATCAGAGGCATGCACAACTACAAGCAAACTACTTGACTGGAAAGACCAATAGTTCAAAGACAAGTGAATAGCAAGTGGAACAAGACAGCCGAATCAGTCCAAAATTATAGGTTGACAAGACCAGATTCAAAATCAAGACTCCAGAGACTACAAGACCACATGAACAACATGATATGGGTCGAATCAGTAAATAACATGTGTGACGACCCAGAATTTTCAACGTTTGAAATTGGAATATTCAATTAATTTCAAATTTCTGAATTGTTAATTTAATCTTAAGTTTCAATTTTAACTATGAATTAGCAATTTAATTATCAAATTTAATTATAGAAATTTGGGTAAAATTGTAAATCTTCAATTTTAAGCTTGTTAAAAATAATTTGATAGCTTAGAAAATTTATATTGATAATACTGAGGTTTATGGAAGCTTTAGAATTTGATCTGGAAATACTTTGTTTAGTTTTGAAATTATATTGTTTAAATCGATATTTAAAAAATAGCCTTCCGAGGCACAGTCTCGGATTTCGACGAAACTAGTTCCATTGGATCCGTAATATTGTATTATTATTGGATTTCAATTTTCGTAGCAATTGGAGTTGTCGCGTGACCGTACGATAAGCAAACGCGTTGAAATTTATATCGAAATTTAATTATATAACTGGGTCGAAAAGCTATCTTCTCCCCATAGGATCGAATTTGGACCTGGAACTTTTTCCATCGTGTTCGAAATAGGGGTTTAACATTATGAACGCCTAGCGGTACGTCTCGATCGGAGTTCGAGATTGTAAGCTGCGTGATTCAGAACGATTTGGATTTGAATTTAAATTTAATATGCATTCACAAATTTAAACACGTTTATAACCTTACAGCATGTGTCCTTCCCAATAACACTTGTCCATATGTATAACACGCGTCTTAAAAAAATAAAAAATAATAATAAAACTATCTCGTTTCAAAATTTTATAAGAAGAAAACGAAATTCAGAAATCTAGTTCAAATGAAATAAAATAAAACAATGGCCGAACTATAAAATTTTCAATTTTCCCCTCCTCTTCCAAATCGAACGAAATTTTTTTCGTTCAGAATTAAATCAAAATCAAAAAGGGCCCGTGACGCCCCACCTCTATACCCACGCTAGCCAAGAACATTACGGTGATTGCTGTCGACTAGCACGGAGAATAAGGCTGTTGAGGAGCGACCATCCGTGTAATTTCTTTGCGCGAGCACCGATATGTCAGATAATATAACATGCATTCTATTTCAAGAGGAAATCCGACATACCGACACAAACTCAAAGCTACTACACGGTGGCTATATAAATCCTTCGGAAAACAAATATAGAAATAAGCATAACACAAATCAGTCAAATTCATATCACAAAGGCGGAAAATAGATATGAATATTACACTTGGAAGTGTACATCAGAGTAGTGGTCTAAAAAGATCCACAATATCACAAAAGAATAGTTACATGAGCTACACAAAAGAATAAGTATACATTATGGAGTCTATATCTCAAATGTATACAACAAAAACTACTAATCTAAGTAGTTAACCAAAAGCAAGAGAAATCAATCCCAAGAGAGAAGTCAAGCAGAAGCACCTGTAACATCTCGGTCTGACCCGAGTATTATTTAATAAGAAAATAATAAACGGATTAGTCTAACTTATAGATATCAGATGAAACGATATAGAATCAGAGTTATGACTAAACACATAATAATCACAAGGCCAAGCTGTGATATATAAGTAGTTGATAATCAACAAGAGATTAATCAATATCACAAAATCTACACAAGAATCCAAGAAGTGTCATACTCTTTATTTCGTTCATCAAACCACAAATATTGACGATAATATCAGTGTCAATCGCAAAAGTCAATGACGCACAAATTCCAGAAGACTACCCAAGAAATCCAGAAATCACAAAAGTCAATGACACACAAATTCACCAATGCACAAATATCGATAAGACTTATCAAAGGAAATCACGAAAAATTGGTGAAACACAAATTCTAGAAATCTACACAAGAAATCCAGAAATCACAAAAAAGGGGGGGGGGGGGGGGGAGGCCTATCACAAACGGGAGCATAAAGCTCACCAACACGTGTATCACAAACGGAACGCTAATTCCATGGTCGCTAACCATCACAAATTGAGCCGAAGCTCCACAAACGGCCCGAAGACCATGGGTTGCTACCCCATCACAAATTGAGTCGAAACTCCACAAAACGGGGTTTAGTCTCCCTCGCAGACAAAGAGACATTGCACATTGCTAGTCTAAATCACAAAGATGATCGTCATGATCAGCGAGAAGTGTCGATTACACTAAGCTAGTAAATATATGAGTTTAGCTTCATGTCCCATAACCACTTGCTTAACTTAAATATTTACGAACAAACTGCAAATATCCACTAGAAAATTGTCACAAGAGGTTCAATCGAACAAGTCCAAGAATTAACCGAAAAAGTAAACGCAAGCGTTTCATACCACTTGTTTTAATAAGCCGTTTAATTAGATTTCTCATACGAGTGAGGTAAAGGTTTGTATATACTAATAGATTGGAAAACGGTTTTATAAACGAATTTGGTATTAAAATAGTATTGAAATCGTTTGAGGAAAGAGTTTTGATATTTACTACCAGTATAGAAAACCTTTATATTTTTAAAGTGACAAATCACGAAGAAGATTGTAAGAACAATCAATCACAAAAATTCACATACGAAGACGTGAATAAAATCCAACGAAATCGATAAAGGATCCATCGAAATGGATATTCAAAAATCCCTAAAAAGAGTCATCAAAGTCATAATAGATGATAACAACAAATAGGATTATCACGAATCGATTTAAATTGGAATTTCAATCCAAAAAGGCAATTTGGACTCAAACAGCAGGTTCAGTCGACTGAACAGAGTTTTCAGTCGACTGACCCTGTACCTGGAAATTTTCCAGGTTCAGGAAACTTTCTGTTTCCAGTTTCAGTTGACTGTGCAGAGTTTTTCAGTCGACTGAATCATGCCTGGAAACTCTCGGGTTTCAGGTTCAGTCGACTGAACAGAGTTTTCAGTCGACTGAATCATGCCTGGGCTGTTTTTCAACCTTATTCAAATGAAGAGCAAACTCTTCCAAAATGCAACCGGACGAACATTGGCTCTAAGGGTTTATGCCAATCGGCGACCCGGCCCTATATGCTCCTCGATGCATCACCAAAAGCATGATCAAACATCCATAAAAGGATTTTCACACAAATTTGGTTTAAAAACCCAAAAATTGGAATATTCACAAAACCAATCCAAATCAAGAGCAAATGCACATGAATAAGTGTTAGGAATTCATACCCAACAACTAAAGATAATTATAGTCATAGATGTGAGATAAAAATCTCACCTTTTCTCAAAAACAAACAAGAAGAAGCTTGAAAGCAAGTGGAGAATCAACCTCTCTTCAACACAACCCAAATGAGCTTGAATCAATGGGTTCTTCTTGAGTTTGGAGCTAGGAATTTGATTTGCAAGAGAAACTAGGGTTTTGGAGTTTTAATTTCCAATCTCTCCCACCATTAAAGCTAAGAAAACTGAAAAGAGAAAGAAGTGAGGGAGAATGGGGAGAGTGGTTCAGTTTTGGAGTATAAGTTAACATAGGGCTGAGCCCAAAAACCAAACCCAAAGTAAAAGGTAGCAGAAATCAACTTTCTCCAAACATATCGAAGCTTATACTCAAAAAGGTCGCAAACGGCATTTTAAACTCAATGGGAGTGGTCCCGAGTCCTAATTCGACCATATGCAGAAAGTATCTTTTCGGACTAAAATCCGACTAACGATAAAATATTTAAATAAAATATTTAAATATAAAATTGATAAATATGCGGGTTGTTACAGGGCCGAAGCCTTGTTTAAATCTCAAAATCAAATCGTGATTTCCCTCCTCATTTCCAATCGATCTCGGCGACCTGGGGGAGGTAGAATCGAAGGCGACTTCGATTTTGTTAGAGCGGCTCACGATCGAAGGCCGCGACGATGAGGACTTCATGCAGGGCGGCAAGGCAGTAGGATGATCTCGCGAGTATGTGGTGCGCTTAACTCTCGAGCTAGGGATTCGAGGCTGGCACATTCGCGAGGAACATTCAATTTCGAGGCTGAGCTCAGGTGCGGCAAGGGTTATGGTGGTGTTCGACGACGAGATGGGTCATGTGTCGACTCGAACGTAGAGGCACGTTTTCAGGGAGGTCGCGATTTGGGCGAACGCACATTCTCGTGCGTGCAAGGGTGGAGGAGCTCGTGTGCATCTGGGGGGCATGCATGAGTAAGGTCGCGGCGTAGTTGGGAGGGGCAGTGGACGAGGCGATGTCACAGTAAGTTATTCGTTTTTTTAATTTATTTCTCAGTTAAATTTAATTTATATATATATATGTTATAGAAACAGAAGAAGTTAGAAATAAATATTTTACAGTAAGTTTGTTGGATAATTTATATGAACATATATTCAATAAAGTAATTACTATGGTTAATTTCGGGGAGAGAAAAAAAATTTCTAAGTAAAAAAATATATATAAATACTCATATATATTTTAATATGTATAGGAATTTTCTAATGTTGTTAAGTTTATATATAAATTATTTTTATAAATGTATGTGATTTCAAAGGGAAATAAATATACATATTTACTAGTTCACTTTAAAAACAGATTAAGGATTTAATTGTTTAGTTAACACATTTGATTAGAGTAGTTAATGGTTTTAAAAATAGAAAGGGTGGTTAACTTATTTAATAAGCTTATTCAATTATTTTAATCATTAAGAATAATTTATTAAAGGAAAGATTAGTTTAAATAAATTTGTTAGTTAATTAAATTAATAAATGGTAATAAATTGTTCGATTAGTTCAAATAGTAATAAATTATCAATTATTTATACAAGATCAAAAGACATGAAAACGAGTTAATGTGGATTGGGAATGGATTGCAAAACGAAAGCTAAGGTGAGATCTTCTCACTCAATCGCTGATTTAATTTTAATAGTTAAATTTAAAAATTGATTGATTGTGTGCTTGAATAATAATATTTATTATTAGTTATATTAGTTTAGATCCTATAGGCCGCATAATAGCGGATAATATTTATAAATCCTATATACCACGATATTCCACCTTAAAGTGGAATGGGTGTTTAATTGTTGTGCTAAGGTCTGTGGATGCAGGAAAACAGGTTGGAGGGATCCAACTGGATTCCTCAAATATTTAATTTGTTTTGTATGTTGTGTGTTGATTATTTTTTATTTCGCGTGACTATTTGTGATTGAAACCGTTGAAGGCTGTAATTTAGCCGAATATATTTTTGGTATCGTAGGATACTGAAAATAAATAAAAATTTGATTTTGAAAATTGGGTAGAAAATTTATAATAAATTCACTCAAAGGAATCGGGTGAATTTTAAGAGAAAGAAATTTAAATAGATAAAGTTTTATCTTTGAAAACTTATTGAATAAATTCCAAAAATATGGGAAAATATTTTAATAAAGGAATTTCGAGTAATGTTGTTTAATAGTTGAAGGATTTGTTTAAGATACGTATTTTAAATAATTGAAGGAGATAAAGAAATTCATTTCAAAAGGAAATAAATTTAGAAATTAAATTTAGAATTTAATTTAGAGTTGAAATCAATTTTAGAAATTAAATTTGGAAATTAATATGGAGCTAGAATAAATCTTAGGAATCGATTTGGAATTTTGGTTAGGTGTTCTGGAAATAATTTGGAAAACCAATTTGAAATTGATTTGTTACTGGAAAATTAATTTGGGGAAATCAAATTGGGATTTGATTTTGCGTTTGAAATAAATTGGAAATCAAATTGGGATTTGATTTGGTTTAAAGGTGTTATTTGGAAATCGATTTAAAATTCATATATCACTTGATATTTGGAATGTAAATTCACAATGGGAATTTATAAAAGAAAGAGAAATTGTTTAAAAATAAATACTGGTTTATTTTAAAAGTGTGGAAAGAAATTTACAAATTGGAATGTATATTAAAATAAATCGAGAAGATTTATTAGAATGGACCATTTTGTAATGGGAAAAGAATTCTTCCATGGAAAGCCGAGTATATTTTTAAAATAGCTTTTGAATAAAATTTAAAAGTTTTAGATTTGGTTTTAAAATAATATTGTTGGAGAAATTAGTTTGGAAATTGTTTTAAAGTAAAAATTTATTTAATTAATTATATAAGGGATTATTTTAAAGATTTAAATTGATATTTGATTTAGAAAATAGTTATTTAAATTTTTTTACTCTATCTGCTAATTTTATTTTTAAAAAAATTAGTTTGGACTTGAAATCTTATATGAGATATTAGTATAATATTTTTTCATAACTAATATTTAAGAAAATATTCTAAAATAGTTTATTTTAAATGTTTCCAATTATATTTTGAATAAGTATTTTATATTATTTTAAAATATTTGAAATCGCCGGATTTTCAGTGGAAATGAATAAATATTTGGAAATGTTCTCCGCATAAGGAAAAAATTGATTTGGAATTTATTTTCAAAGGATTGAGGTGTGAAAGATTGATTTGAATTTGTTTTCAAAGTGCTGAAAAGTGAAATTTTATCTTGCGAAGATATTTTGAAAATAATAATAATTGGGAAAAATTATTTGAAATCCAGTGATTGTTGTGAATGATGATTGATAGTTAAATAACCGACTACCAATATTGGCCTTTAAATGGCATTTGAATTTCGATGCGACCGGGAGTCGAATTCCAATTGGATATTCGAAACCCACATCGAACCTTTGTGATTGTGATGGATCTTTTGTTTAAAAGATGAAAGTGAAATTGTTGTGATCTGTTTGAATTCGAATGTAACACTTATTTTTAAAATAAGCGCTCGTTATTCGGATTAGCTGGGAGAGGACCTTGTGCCATGAAACCCATTCCGAATAACGATACGACGAAATGGGATTGCATTTGAAGATGGTGTTGAAGACCGGGTATTTTCGAAAATAAAAGGATTACCTGTCGAATGTCTCTGCACCGGGTTGCTCCGGTATAGAGATTTTATCACCCTTTGTGATGGGGATTCCGGACTTGATTAGTGAATATTTGGATTTGTAAGGGCTTCTTTTGGAGTGTCTTCGGTTCCGTTCGATCCCGGACGGACTTGTATGGATGTGTGTGTGACGTTACAATTTGAGATGTCAAGCCGGTTTCTATCAACTACATTCCTATTGGTGGCGGAGAATTTATTTCTCTTAGCTTAACACCCTTCTCTGAGACGTACGAGCTCAGAGGTTATGTAGTTGATGGTTACTAGTGATATATTCCCAATTTGGTAATGTGACATATGAAGTGCTGCTGATCATTTGTTGATCGAGGCATGGCTTTTGTGAAAAACGTAGCTTTGTGGACGAGACTTCGTCGGACCTCACACCCCGAAATGTTCAAAACAAGAAGGATGCAGCAAGGTTATATGGGGTAGCATCCCTTAGGCTATGTACATTTCCTTCTGGATAAAAGTGGTATCATGGTATGAAGCCCAGATACTTAACTTTTGTGAATATCGCAAATATATATTATATTGTGATTGTTGTTGTTGAGGATCATCGGATAAAGGTTGTTTACAACCGGGGGATGACAGACTCGTGTCAGTAGTTACCTATTTTTGCAGAGGTAACCCGACCTTGTGTTGGCAGAGATCCAGTTAGGTTCTCGGGGCGTCCTTCCAGAGGCGTACCCATGTGGCCCAGGAAGTTCCTTAGCCTGAGCATTTGTTGGAAATCCAATCATCAATACGTGCCTTGTACGGTTTTAGTTGTAGAACCTGCCATCTAATATGGTAGCTATAGTAGGCATACTATAATGGTACGTATGCTCGCTAAGATTAATATTATACTTGCAAATGTTTTCTGCACTATGCACTAATAATAACATTAAAATGATTTTTGCGTATTAAGCATGTTTGACTATCATAAGAAGAAATCTCCCCCAAGTGTGCAATTGCATTGTGTGTGTACCGAGAGGCCTTATGGTAGTTTCATTTTCAAAAAGTATAGCGGATTTCTTTTAAATTCCTTTGTTTTTCTTTTGCAAAAGAATAACTATTTTTAAGATCTCACACCAGTCTCATGACTGACCTGGAGTTTATTGTTCCATTTCTAAACTCTGGGTGCCCATAATTTTCCACACGGGCAGCCTAGAATCAGGTTATCAGTTATTCGAGAGCAAAGTCAGAAAAGAGTTTCTGTGGAGATTAGGAGTTGAAGCTGGATGGCGAGGCGTATCACTTATATATGTAATATTTCTTTTCTGCTGTTTGTTGTTGTAAACTCTGATAATGTGATGTATAAACTGATATAGTGTTTTTGTGTTAAAGGTTATTCTTTATCTATTATATGTTGTTCTGCTGCAAAATGTGAGATTCTGTTATTGTTTCGGTTTTTCTTCTACCTCTTCATTCTTTTAACCTTAACGGTTCAGTTTTCCAGCATTCGACTGTGCGGCATTCGATACAGTGGACGTATTGATGTCGACTTTTGGAAGTCGTAAAATCGATTCGTTACAACATGTATACATGTGCAGTGGCAATATGAAGCAGTTCAATATTAAAGCAAGAATATAGCTCCAAAGCAGACTACATGATGACTCGAAGCAATGCAAACACAGACCAGAAACAGAAACAGTTCAATCAACTCAGAGTCAAAGCCAGCATGTATACATATGTGCAGCAGTGAAAACAATAGGATTCAAATCTATAGAACAATGCACATTGAAGCACACGCCAGTGGACAGTGCATAAGCAGACTACAAGACCAAGTCTTAAACAACAAATGCAGTGACAATATACATGAAATCAAATGCAACATCAACATGGCAGTGGACAATGAAGTTAGAAAATTAAGGCATGTTTTAAGTAGCAGTTTCGAACAAAGACAGAGATGTTTCAAATATCATCATTCTTAATGGCCGAAGTCAATTTTTATCTCACGGTAGATAATATAATGAACACAAATCAAATAAAGTCAATGATCATGCCAAAAATCAAAGCCGTGTTGACCAAGTAAAAATCGAACAAGCCAAAATCAAAGCCATGTTAATCAAGCTAGAAAAATATACAAACTGAACCAGTCAGAAAACATCACAAGCATCCAAATGAAAATCAGTGGCCAAGGACGATATCAATAAAATATATACAAACAAAATTATAGGAATTCGAATCCTATATAAACCATTAATATCATCGGCCTAAAATCATTCGAATTCAAGCAACAACAGAGAGGAATAAATTATTCGACTCGAATCAAAGTTGAGAATAATCAATAATTAGTAAAAGGAAAAATTGCATACCATTTTAACAGTCGAACGCGACTTAATTGAAGCTGCCATGAACATATAATCGATCGAAGAAAGGAATCGAAGCATCACTTTCGTTTAAGCGACGACTTCAACAAATTCAAGAAACCCTAATTTTCTCAAGAGGAACGAAGCAGCTATTTTTCAAAGCAACGAAGTACAAAGGATACGGGCCAAGGAAATAAAGGGAGATTTCTCTATATTGGGCCGATTATAGTTAAATATAATTGGGCTTAAGGGTTTTAAATAGAGTTTTGTGTATAGTTTTTTAGTTTATTTCTAACTTGCTTTTAAACGTTTGTATTTTTCTAGTCGTGTGACTAGGGAATGAACTACTATGGTGTAGTTCGAGAATTCACACCTTAGTGGTTGAGTTGTGGCAGAGTTTTGAGTGTAGAGTTAGGTTAGTCGATAGCGGGTGTCGTGAGTTTGCGTGTGTAAGCATCTGACTACTTAATATCTAGTAGAAACCTTGGGGGCAGCACGTAGGCAGGGTTTTGTCGAAGCTGGGTAAATCTGGGTTGTTCTATTTTTGCATTTATTATTCTGCTACTTTCTGTGCTGCTATTATTCTGCTATATCTGTGTTGCGATTATTTTATATACTTCCATATTAAATTTTATAATTATTGGTATCACCCTATTCATCCCCCTCTAGGGTGAAATTGATCCTACATATGGTATCAGAGCCAGGAACAGAAGTCAATTTTAATTTTTAAAAAGCCAATTTTTGATTCTAAAATTTTGATTTTTCAAAAACAAATAGTTGTTTTTAAAATTTTTAAATGGCTTCTTTCAATAATGCTTTTGCTGAGGGTCAGTCCATAGTTAGACCACAAATGTTCGTTGGTGAATATGCTTACTGGAAAAATAGAATGAATTTTTTTTATAAACCATTGATGCTTGGAATATTGTTGAGACAGGATATATGACACCATCCATAGTTGTAGATAATCAAGAAATAGATAAACGATGGATTAATGGACCGATCTTGAAAATAGACTGCATAATGCTAATGTTAAAGCTATGAATTCAATTATTTGTTCATTGGATCAAATTGAATTTAATCGTGTCTTACATTATCTAAATGCGCAGGAAATTTGGCACACACTTGAAGTGACTCACGAAGGAACATCTATGGTCAAGGAATCTCACCTTGCCATGCTGAGTAGCGAATACGAGAATTTCACAATGGCGAAGGAAGAAAATTTCAAAGAGATGTACGGACGATTTTCCAATATTGTGTACAAATCAAAAGCTCTCGAAAAATCATACACAGAATTGGAAATAGTCCAAAAAATCCTTAAGTCCTTCCATGGAATTTTGAAGCGAAAGTTATAGCCATTCAAGAATCAAAAGATTTGAAACAAATAAAAGTTGAAGTGCTCATCGGAAATCTCTCCACTTATGAGCTAGAAATGAAATTTAAGGAAGAGCGTGAAGGAGGTGATACTCAAAAGAAATAAATAGCTCTTAAAGGAACAACGGAAAGTGATGATGATGGTGGTGGTGGAGCAGTAGAGCTGGCACTAATAATAAAGAAATTCAAAAGGTGGAATCGAAGATACGAAAATCTGGCTCTAAATCAACAACTGAAAAGCTAAATAGTTAAAGAACTAGACAACTCAGAAGAGCAGGAGATCATATGCCACAAGTGCAATAAACCCGGTCATACCAAGCCCAATTGTCCTCAGAATCAATTCAACCATGGATAGAAACCGAAGATGAAACTGATGAAGATGATAAAAGCACTGGCAGTGAGAGCGAAAAAGCAGATCTGTGCCTTCGAGGTGATATAACAGACAATGATGATGACGAGCCACGCGAGTTATCAAAACTTACTTATTCAGAATTGCTTATATATTTTCATGAAGTGAATGGCTGTTTCGAAAGACCGAGGGAGAAATACGCTAAAATTGAATCACAAAGAGATACTTTGATATATTTAAATAAATAGCTTGATCAATTGGTTAAAAACTATCAAAACAAGTGCCCTAAGTGCGAAAAGTGTCCATCATTTGAAGAAGAGACTAAAAAATCAGAAATTAAAATTAAATTACTTGAAAATGGAATTCTGATTTTAAAAGAAAATGAACACACTAGAAGAGAAAATTCTATTAATAAGTGCACACAATTATTAAATGAAAATGAATCTCTCAAAACATAAGTCCAACAACTATATACGACTTCAGGAAAATTTTCAAAAAGTGAAAGATTGTTAATATGCAATTAGGGAAACAAACTATTAGTACTGTTAGATAAGGACTTGGGTATATCAATCGGAATGTGATAGAAATAAAATTAAACAATTCAATTCAAAGTGCATGATATGTGGAAAAACTAGACACAATCAGAATATTTGATAGTATAGACTCAAACACGTGAAAACCATTCCAATTTGGGTTGCCAAAGGTACGGATATAAAATCCCTCAAAGTCAAAAAAATCTGGGTGCCAAAAGGAACAAATATAAATAGTCTTGGGTCTCCATAAACTTATTTTTCAAAATCATTTTCCACTAACAACCATGGACCTATAAAAACAAATGGGTCACAAAAATCTTTTTTCATGTAGGTGCAGTCGCAGGCTAAGGAACAACAATAGTGTTAACTGAATTCTGGCTGTTCCAGGCACACAATTGGCGACAAAATCAAAGTTCCTTAGCCTAGTACAAAGGTGACAGAATCATAATGGGCAACAATGAAAAATTATAGTAAAGGTAAAATAGGTAACGGTACATCTATCATGCACGATATATTAAATGTGATAATCTGCACCATAATCTGAATTCAAATTAGCCAGATGTGACAAAGAAATAAATGTTGATCTTGATTTTGACTTATTCAAAATTGTTGGCCAATTAACTTTTTATGCCGAGAACTCTACATGTACATCTAGAATCTGTGAACTACTTCATATAGATTTGTTTGGATTAATGATGATGTTTTACTGGTTGATGATTACTCATGATACACATGGATATATTTGTTTCTGGATCTGTCACTATGTTCACTATTTGTTTATTTGCAAATCTTCAATTCAATTTCATTTAAAGCTGTTAAAAATGATTTTAAGATATTTTGTTGCACACTTCACGGTCTGGTCTATAACATAATAATCTTGAGTCAAAGGGAAATTCGAATGCAGATAACACTAGTAATCTAGTTGATAGAAAAATTACTAGTGGAACATGATTTATGTTAAGACATTCAGTAGTTGCATCGTTTTCAAAGAAAATATCTACATATTTTTCATTTCAACTAATTTTCAAATTAGCAGACATTTCTTAAAAAAACCCTTCAGAAAATAGTTGACCCTGTCTCAGATTAGTCATTTTAGAAAATTTGTCTTTATAATTATTTTTGGATTTGATTTTAGATGACTACATTAACTAATCTGATTCCCTACTGATTATCAAAAAGATAAATAGTGATTGAAAAAGTGATGAGTGCTGATATCGATCATATATTATAACTTGAGACGGTGTATTTAGCAAATTTCTTTAAAAATTTAAACAAGAGTTAAAAAAACATTTTGTTGGTAAAAATTCCACGACCATTTGTATCTCTATCATATTTCTATCGACCATCGCTCATCAAAATCCAATATAGTAGGTCAATATGTGGTATTTTAAACGGAAAATTACTCGTTTTCATTTTATTATATTTTTAGCTATAAAAACATCCAAAGTATTCACTCTCATTTAAAAGTCATCACGGTTATGCATGCGTGAATTACCTGGAATTTTTGATTATGTGCTTTCATACTCATTTAAAAGTCCTTATGGTTATGCATGTATGGAATATCAAAATTAATTATTAAATAAACAAGTTGATTCTAATCCCATTTAAGAGTCCTCACGGTTATGCATGGTTAGAAGATACTTGAATTCATTTTTTCAATATAAAAATTAGGAATACTACTAATCTCATTTAAAAGTCCTAACGGTTAGGCATGGTTAGTAGATATTCAAATTCCTGATATAAATTTACCACAAATAGACACAACTATGTTGTTTTATATGATGACATCATCCCTATCATTGTAAAGTGGAATATTAATCAAACATAGTATTTAGGATTTTTGTTTGATTTTTTTATTGAAATTTAATATTTATACTCGATTGAGTATTAATGTTGTATTAATGTCTATCACTTTATCTCTATTATTCTAACAATATTACTCTTTTGCTAATAACAAAAGGGGGAGAGAAAAGTTAAGATTTTGGCAATTAAAGGTCAAATGTTTTATTTTGTATTTTCTATTTGCATCTAGGTTCATTTACATATTTTTATTTATTTTCATGCATATATGAAGAGGGATTTTTGTTGTAGAGAGAGAGAGCATTCAAATAGGGGGAGCAAATTGAATGATCAAATACATTTAATAAATTCAAAATCTTAAATATATGTTTGTCATGATCAAAATGGGGAGATTGTTGAATATGCTAGTATATTATTTTTGTTTGATGATAATGAACATATATATTCATTTAAATGTATTTTTTATTGTAATTTTTATTTTCACATAAATAAATATTTGCTGAATAAAATAAATAACATAGAATTTAAATTCAAATAGATATTTTATTCAAACACATATTATATTACAATTTTGAATAGTACAAATTTGAGCTCTCACTATACATACACAAATTTCCATTACAATACAATTTCAAATTATAATATAATTTTTTTACTTTACATTGTTCAGCTCACTACATATCACTCATTCACTCGTATTTTATCTTCGACTTTGCTCTAGCCTGAATCCAGTATCTGAGTTATCTGAAAAGTAAACATTGGCGTAGTAAAACTGAAAAGCAAATACTTTTGCAGTGTAAAATAAAATGTGTTTTTTTAAAATATCATTTGCCTCAGTTATTTGGGTTGTTCTTCATCATATTTATTTTGAATTCATCATACACAAACAACTTATGACATGCACAGTGTATCACTGTACATGCCACAAGGCCGTGCACACCGATATACAGTTGACAAAACTGCAGGGACAGGTAAGCACAAGGTCAAACCCAACAAAAACCGGTTTCAACTCAAGCGCAATACAAATAATGTCACGACACGAGCACAAGGTTAAACCCGAAGCAGAGCTAGGTTCAACTCAGGTGCAATACAAATACATTACAAAATTGTCCAGTACAAGAATCTAAAACCAACATAAAACAAGCCTTGACTTCAATGGGCACACATGAAAAATACTCAACCATTCAAACTCAAGTGAAAACTAGGGATTTAGGCATGTGCACCAAACAAATGAACACAACTTCAATGTAACATGTTCAATGAACTGGTCAGAGCAATCAGAGGCATGACTGCAGCAGTTCAAAATGCAAGCTAACATACACATATACATGTAGTATCACCAAAACATGACCAAATAAACACACACACACACACACACACATATATATATATGCACACATATATGTATACACATATATGAGTTCAAATGCACCAGCATGGATAAACAGAAGCTCAACAATGAACCAGTTCAAATGGACAGAAAGTGGTGCATAACAACTAAAACATGAAGATCATTAGGGATGCCACTCAACTCAAATCCAGACAACATGAAGTACGAATGCAATGACCAGAGTAACAATCATATCAAGCTGCATCAGAGGCATGCACAACTACAACCAAACAACTTGACTGGAAAGACCAATATATCAAAGCCAGTGAACAGCAAGTGGAACAAGACCACTGAACCAGTCCAAAATTATAGGTTGATAAGACCAGATTCGAAATCAAGACTCTAAAGACTACAAGACCACATGAACAACATGATCTGGGTCTAATCAGTAAACAACTTGTATACATGTGCAGTGGTAATATGAAGCAGTTCGTTATTCAAGCAAAAATATAGCTCCAAAGCAGACTACAAGATGACTCAAAGCAATGCAAACATAGATCAGAAACAGAGATATTCGATCAAGTCAGAGTCAAATCCAGCATGTATACATATATGCAACAGTGAAAACAATAGGGTTTAAATCTATAGAACAATGCATATTGAAGCACACGGCAGTGTACAGTGCATAAGCAGACTACAAGACCAAGTCTTAAACAACAAATATAGTGATGATATACATGAAATCAAGTGCAACATAACACGGCAGTAGACAATGAAGTCAAAAAATCAAGGCATGTTCTAAGTAGCAGTCTCGAACAAAGACAGAGTTGTTTCAAATATCATCAATCTTAAAGGTCGAAGTCAATTTTTTATCTCATAGTAGATAATATAATGAACACGAATCAAACAAAGTCAATGATCATGCCAAAAATCAAAGCCGTGATGACCAAAAAAAGTCGAACAAGCCAAAATCGAAGTCGTGTTAATCAAGCCAGAAAAATATACGAATTGAACTATTCAGAAAACATCACAAGCATCCAAACGAAAATCAGTGGCTAAGGCCGAATCCAATAAAATGTATACGAATGAAATTATAGGAATTCGAATCCTATATAAACCATTAACATCATCGGCTTAAAATCATCGCGTTCAAGCAATAACATAGAGGAATAAATTATTCAACTCGAATCAAAATCGATAATAATCAGTAATCAGTAAAAAGAAAAATCGCATACTAGTTTAACAATCGAACTCGACTTAATTAAAGCGGCGGTGAACATATAATCGATCGAAAGAATCACTTTCGTTTAAGCGGTGACTTCAACAAATTCATGAAACCCTAATTTTCTAAGGAGGAATGAAGCAGCTATTTTTCAGAGCAATGAAGTACATAGGATACGTGCCAAGGAAATAAAGGGTGATTTCTTTTATATTAGGCCGGTTATAGTTAAATATAATTTGGGCTTAAGGGTTTTAAATAGGGTTTTGTGTATAGTTTTTTAGTTTATTTGTAATTTACTTTTAAACGTTTGTAGTTTTCTAGTCATGTGACTAGCGGACGAACTATGATGGTGTAATTTGAGACTTCGCAACTCAGTGACTGAGTTTTGGAAGAGTTTTGAGCGTAGAGTTAGGTTGTCGATACGGGTGTCGTGATTTTACGTGTGTAAGCGTATGACTACTTAATTTCTAGTAGAACCCTTTGGGGTAGCACGTAGGAAGGGTTTTGCCGAAGATGGGTAAATCTGTGTTGTTTTATTTTTGCATTTATTATTCTTCTATTTTCTATGCTGCTATTATTCTACTATTTCTATGTTGCGATTATTTTATATACTTCCGCATTAAATTTTATAATTATTATTATCACCCTATTCATCCCCTTTTAGAATGAAATCGATCTTACAAAGTACACATTAGATATGTTCGCGCTATCCATCATTCTAGGATTTTTAAATTGACTTTTTAACATAGCAACTCTAAATTGTTTGACCTTGTTTATGCCTTGTGAGTAACTTATATTGTGCGCTAAATGTCATATGCAGTTTTACATAACATAACTCAAGTAAACTCATTTTTATCTAAATCAAAAAATACTATGTTTTTAGCTTTTAAACTATTGGTGGCAGCGTTCTTTTATTCACGAGTCTATGTGTTTAATGGTGTGATTGGTGGTTCAAATTGAGTTTGTATGGCATCCCAAATTTCAAGACTGTTAGCTTCCATATAAATTCATCTTAGTTGATCAAAATTATATCCAATTCTAGTAAATTGTGGGGATCATACAATAGACTACCTTCAACAAAAGTGCTTACATGTGCTATAGTAAAAATATTCAATAAACTATGTTATGGTTTGTGAATGAATCTGCTGTGATACTAAATGAAAGTACATTGGATCAAGTGCGTGTGTATGAATGAGCTATTAATATGAGTATATGAAAAAAAACACTTAACTAACTGGAGATAAAGTATAGTAAAAAGAACGTGCATACAGGGATTTTTATACTGGTTTGGACCACCGTCCTACATCCAGTCCCAGAATCTCTATTTTGGCATTTTACCTGGTAAATACCATTTTTTCTATTCTATGTTCAGGTCTATACAATGCCTAAGCCACTGGGCAAGACTTTTCACAAATTCAATGTAAATAGTCTTTGGAAGTAGATGTGTTCGTATACACCGATATACCTAATACAGCACAATTCTCCTATAACTCATAGTAATCACTTTGTTGTTGAACGTGCAGAAGTATAGGATGTTTGAAATCATAAATTTGATAATAGTAATTGAATGATTACTAATATGGAAGCAGTATGGTAACTAGGGTTTTAGAAATAGATTTGAGATTTAGAAAGCAAGTTGAGTGATTAATCCTCTTGAAATCATAACTATTTATAGAATTGTAGAGCTACCAAGAGGAGATACGAGTTTATCATTTAAGAGAGTCATGCCTGGAAATAGAGGAACAAATGCGACTGTTCAGGATGAAAAATAATCTTTTAATGTGCTTTAGGAAACTGTAAAAACATAATGCATCATTTTTTTGTAACGTTCCACCTTTTTGATCCTCAGAAGTCAGCACCAATACATAACGGTATTCACATGCTGGACATCCTAGTGCCGAAAAGACAGATTGTTGGGGAAAAGAAAGAACAGATAGAACAGAATATCACATCATGATGAGTAATATATAATATACAATAGATCTTTAATAAAAGAAAACTATAATATACATACATCAAATCAGAGAACACTAATCATTAATCATTAGCTTAGATAGTTATAATAACCTGCCGTCACAATTGCTGATAAATAAAACAACCAACGTAGTGGAAAATAGAATATACGTGAATACGACTTGAAGGCATCCAGCTTGTCTTTTGAAGCTCCAAGTATCTAAACCGAATTTGCAAATATGCTCGGTCTGACTCGAGCATTATAATAAAATAGCACCCAGATCAGTCTGGTAAACTAGCATGAGAAAACACAACTCAAACGGATTTTAATGTTATGAAACCTTAAAAAGAAAGGTATCTTGTAAGACCATGCCGCACATAAATAGGATGGGCTTTTACCTTACGATAACCAAAACATTTCTATAGAAAATTATTTGATATTATAATAATAATGTCCATGGTTTAAAACAAAATATGAACCATAGCCGAATTTGTTACATTTATTGAATTCTAGCATAATAGGTATACAATCAAGTCCGAAGGATCGTATTGGAAAATGGATTCCAACTATGAAAGGGTAAGGTCTACCCACCGAATCCGAACAACTTTAGGTAAAATGTACGGGAGGCTACAGCACGTTGCACCTCTGCTACTCAGGACTGACCCTACCCTTATCGGATAATGCTGAACATGATCACCCAATTGTTGATAAACAACCACAATAGCCCTAAAGCATACATAAATATCTACTCTAGATATGGGATGATCATACCCTAATGGGAGCGACCCAAATAGCTTTGTCGTATGTCCTCGCTTTAGTCATTTTCCCAATTAATGTAGCTTGAGGCTACGATTACCTTTTTATATAGAAAACCATATTGGAATTCTAACACCATCCTCCAGGTAGAAATGCAATGCCAATATTCATCCATATAAGTTCGTTCTAGGTCTGAACAAATTCGAAGGCACTACCTCTACTACATCAATTTTGGAATCACCTTCAAGATTAATAGCAAGTAGCACTTGCACTTCAAAAGCTACATTTTTGATTTTCTTTAAGATGTTCCAATTCAAATTCTTTTACCAATTCAAAGTGGTTTTCAGATAATATATTCGATTCTGGTCTCTCCGAACCGACAAAGATACTTGAAAACTGGCCAAGTTTGATAGTCGGTTATTTAACTATCAAATAAATAAACAAGCATCAATCATATCAAGGATTTATTTCCATATGGAAACCAACATTTGTTAAGCACATAAGCAACCGCTAACCTCTTTAATTAATCCTTCCATTAATTAAAATCACCATGTAAATACTTGTATCAAATTACTTTTACAAAGTTATCCTCACAAACCTTTTTACTCTTTTCAATACTTGGAAGAATATCCGTATACTTATCACAATGGTATAAGTATATGGATAAAAAATGAGAAAGATTTCCTAATTGGTATTGAGTATAGAGAGATGTTTCCATACCACCATAATTATTTAAAGATCATTTTTGGAAATCAGTCTCATCTTCTTTTATAAATTCCCATTTTATACAACTCTAGAATCATTTGTAAAGCTCCTTTTATAAATCTCTAAAAATTATTTATAGAACTCTTTTATTAATCTCTAAAACAATTTATGAAACTCCTTTATAAAGATCCTTTATAATAGTCCCTTATAACAATTCTATAAAAATGTTTTTTTCTAAAATCCCTTTATAAATACAAAACCCATTATTATTTATAAATTCTTTATTAAATTAAATTCCTTTATAAATAATTTATTATTTATAAATACAATTTATCAAATAAATTAATTAACTTTTAACATCATAAATATATAATAAATTAACTTTTCAATGATATTAATAACATAGTCAATTTCCTTTAGAACATCATTAATGAAATAGTTAATTTACTTCAAAACATTATTAGTGTAATAATAAAAAACTTCATAACATTATTAGTATAATAATAAATAACTTTAAAATAATATTGAATAGAAATAAACAACTTTTAAACATTATTAACAATATTTAAACAACTTTAAATCATTATTAAATAATAGTTAAACAACTTCAAAACATTTCTAAATGGTTTAGAGAAAGCAAATGAAAAGGCTGGGGTAAAATAGAGAAGTTCAAAGACCGCTTAAATAAAAATATTTCAAGAAACCCAAAGATCAGAAGTTGAAATCATTCTTCGAATCAAAAACTCATTTCAAGCCAAATAGGAATGAATACTATTTTCGAAAATACTAAATTGGTGTCAATAGCCACCAAAGCACTTAACCAATATTGTTATTGATTTTTTATCACTATAGGGGTTAAGTTTGAACATACCACAATGTCATAACTAATTGTGCTAACTAATCAAGATTCAACAATTAACAAATTTATACAGCAAGGCTATAACTGAAAATTTTAAATCAATATGTTGAGAAATTCGAATTCCTCAATAATATTTCTCTATTTAAATTTTAAATAACTATCGCTTGTTAAATCAGATATTTAACCAATCAATCAATAATTTCAACCAAACACAAATAGTGAAATTTATCTACTATAGAACAAACTGATTTATCCAAAGAGGTGAGTTATACTCACCAAAATTTCAGTTGGCGCCGAAGCATTTTAATTTGAACTAAAATTGAACAACGTCCAATTTTAGCCAGAATTTCCACTTGCTCCAAATTCAACCAAACCAGTTCCATCGTGAAGATTTCGCCATTAAGAGCGCAAGACAAAAAGTTTTCTCTCGATCAGACCTCGTATGAACAAGTTATTAAATTAATAAGTTTTCGAATAATTTACATTAAATTATAAATCACTAATTGCATAATTACTATTTAATTACCCTAATTATTAAACATTAATCCTTCCCCCTCTCAAACTAAACACTCCCACCTAACACCTGAAACAAACCCACCATGGCTGACCTCTTCCCTCACTAATAACTCCACTATTGCTCCACTAAAACATGCAACGCCAACTCCAATCAACTCCTCATTGTCATCTCCATCCTCCTAGCACATCATTGTCAAGCCTTGACACCCTACACCAAATCGCATCCTTACACAGACCTTCCTCGACCAGAAAAATGCATGCCTCCCCAAGCCACTGCACATGTTCAAACTTACACCCTAGCAGCTGCTCGTCATGAGAAATACATGTATACTGTCCGAATCACCCCACTCTTCCTCTAGCAGCCAAAAACTGAAACCTTAGACCCACCTAAAACTGTCTAACACTGTACTAACATATAACATCTCCTTAAGCTCCACCGCACCCTAAATACCCATGCCAAAAGATAGATCTTGACTTTCTAAAGTCAAAGACACAAGTTTTATAAATCTTTGAACTTTATTTGAATTGTTTTCAATTTTTAAAGAGGGCAGACCTATACTTTTTTTCCTTTTGCTTTGGAATGTAATAGTACGAAGATGGAATGAGGAAAACTAACTAGTTAATCGGTAATTATTATCAGATTGAACCATAAACTTTAATTTCGGATTTCGCAATTAACTATGGGTATCAATAGAGTTTTGACCATCGATTATGCTCTAGATGTCTAAGTTATGTGGTAATGATGAAGAGAAAATATGCACAATATATCATTGCTTAAGGGTGTCACTTTAAAAGATAAAAAAATAGATTTCACCTAGATAATCTGTAAGCAACTAAACTCATGTTTACTACCATACTTTAGCAAAGTTATTACAGACTCTAATATTTAAATTGTTTAAAAATCACTAAAGGCTTAGTTCACACATAGGAGTCACACAATTACAACTCTCGATTTTCAACCGAAATTAGTTTATAAAGTTATAAACTATTATTATGGGAAAATTAATATAATGGTAATATTAATTAATTAATATTATTAAAGAGCGAAAATTTTAATTAATAATATATACGATTGTTATATTGATTTAATTAATTATATAGGCCGAAAATAATATTGATTGAATACATATATTTTATGATAACTAAAAGTATTAATGTTAAATAATAATTAAAGGGATAGCCATATTTATAATAACAAGTGAGTTACTATTTAATTAGTTATCTAACATAATCAATAAATAATGTCTAGCTCAATGGAAATATATTAAGGAGAAACTTTTAGCACCTAATATCATATATAGATCCATAGAGCCTCCATTTAGAGATATAGTATTTTATTTTCTCTCTCTATAATAAATTATATCTTAATTGTGGACTTTCTAACTCCACATATTGAGTTTGAGAAACTTTTTCTTTAAGGCAAAGCTTATGGCCCAAGGCTTAATCATCTAGCAGGATTACATGTGAGTTTTAAAATATTTTAAATCAATTATTTTTTTAGATTATTATTTTTCATTATTTAAAAACAATATCAATTTATTTTTCTAAAAAAACATACTTTTGTGCACTGTGCGTACTCAACATGTACGTCCTCCTGATATACACATCACCATCAGCATCCAACATAAATTGGAAGTCGCGAGGTTTAGTCTTGGTCGAATTTTGATGGCACAATCACTAATGATCATCATCGAAGCATTGGTGTCCAGATATGTTGACAGCACATCAGGGAAGAGGAACCGTTGAAACTGGGCCAACACACAACGGATTAAATGGGTAGATTTCAAAAAGAATTTACCATTTGGATCTTATTGGGCCTATGAAGTCTAAATTTGTTCAGATCCAATCTAAATTTATTTTAAATAAAATCAATATTTTATTTAATTAGCAAATAAATTTTTTATTTTAATGTTATATTAATATAACATGCGTATCAAACACACATATGTGTGTACGTGCATATGCAACATAGACAATGTACATGGTATAATATGCATGTATGTAAGTGCTGAGATTTACACTAAAATGGACATATTAGCCCCTCCATAGACTTATGTGCTGTTATATATATATAATATAAAATTGTATTTATTATAAATAAATGTTTATATATATATGTAAAATTACAGTATTAAGTAAATATAAATGTTGTCATAAGTAATTTTCAATTTAAACTGGAATTTAGAATTCAAATATTAAGTTTCAGGTCTAGATCCGCATAATAAAAAAATCTACTAGATCTGCATAATAAAGTACCTACTAATTTCAATTTCAAATCACTATATTAATTGGTTTTTGAGAGAAATATGTGATCCTCTAAAATAGAGGAGATCATACATGTACATACGTATATATATATATATCTGTGTGTGTGTGTTTGTGTGTATATATATACACACACATACATACATATCACCAAAACAAAGGAGCTGCCAACATGTTTGGCAGGTGACAAGTCAAAATACAAAAAAAATCGGGAAAAAAAAACTTAGATAACCTCTTGAATGAGCTCCGGCAAGGCCACCGCCATTACACCTCAATATCAAACTCTGGCAAGGTCACCGCCCGATAATGAAGTGTTAGTAGTACCCAAAATAACCCATTGTGCATTCAAGTGAAAAATGAAATCAACAAGCAGCTCCATTAGAGCATGAGCGCATCACTACCAACACGGATGATCTAGATTTAAAATATGAAGTCTCTTCAAATAACTATCCAGCAACCTGCAATCCCGCAATCTTGGTGATAGCACCCTGAAACCCAGCAAAAAACAATCTATCTCCATTCTTAGCCTAAACCTATGCCTAAAAATGGAACAAACAAAGATATAAGAATAATATACGCATATATATAAATAAATTATATATATACATATATGTACTAAAGAAATAAAAGTAATAAAAACTATAGTTAAAAAATAAGACAACAAATAACTATAATAAGAGATAAGCTATTAAAAGATTCAAAACTCATAATGCAACACCTTAACTTACTCTAAGGTTATGAAATAGTGATCACGAAATCAAAATGGCATAAAAATTAACAAAATATATATTTGAATACAAATAAGAATTAAAATCTAAAAAATTTAACATTATGCTCCATTAATAAAAAGAATATTATGATAATAAAAAAAACCTACATTCGAATTCAAAAAAATGTTAATGCTGTAATTATTGAAGTTAAAAATATTATTTTTATGTTTAAATGACTCTAAGTTTTTTCTAACCTTATTTAGATATTCTTTAAAATGATTATTTTTATCCAATTTATATTTTGGATTTGAAATCCAATAGAAACAAAATGATGTTATTGTAAAAACCAAACTATTAATATAACTATTGTTATTACTAAAAAGTGTCTAGTTTCTCTCAAACCAAATATACCAACATATCATAATAAATAAAGTATATAGTAAAAATCTATTACCCTTTTTAAACTTAAATCTTAAGTTATTCCAGTAAAAATCACAATCGGTTGTTTTAGTTATAAGAATAAAGTTAAATTTTAAGAGTATTATTAAGAATGAAGCAAGTATCCATACAAGCATAATACATATGATTAGTACCATCAAAATATAATTTACAAAAAGAACATTTATTATCAATTTGCAAGTTCTTTCTTTTTAGAATTTCGGTAGTGTTTAGCTTCCCATGCATGATTAACCACATATGAATTTTAGCTTTTGGTGGCGCATTTGCTTTCCAAATAAGATTAAAAGTGTTATTGGTAACGCTTGAAAAATTAAGAAATTTATACTAAGAATCTGAAGAGAATTTCTTACTTTTATCCCATTCCCAATTAATAATATCAATCTCATTAATGTTATATAAATTCAATCTTGCACATAATAAAGAAAATTGTCTAAGAGTTGCACCGTCTAAGATTCTATTAAAACTAAAGTTCCAAGGGGGATCATTAGTCGAAGAAATACATCTTTAACTGAAGCATTTTTAAAGTTACAAATTTCAAAATTGCTCTTTAAATTCAGCCTTAAGAGGAATAGCAGATAACCAACGATTATGCCAAAAGGTTGTATTGTTTCTAGAATGAACAATCGTATTAGCACCAAGGTTATAAATCTCACGACATTTTAAAATTGATTTCCAAAAATTAGACTGTTTATTATTAATTGAAGGTGTAACTTGGTATAAATTATTACTACCATTATAATTTTATTTAGATATAATTTCTTTCCAATTCTGTCCTTAAATTTCCATAATCACTTCCCTAATAAAGACAAATTCATGCTACATAAATTAATAATGCCTAGCCTTCCCTTCTTTTTCAATTTACAGCCTGTTTCCCAATTAACTAAACATTTTAAACTACTGTTAGGGTTATCACCACTCCCTAAAAAATCCCTTCTTATTTTATCAATTTTGTTGATTACCCAATCAGGGAAAAGATGCATAGACATCTAATAAAATCGAAAGTGCAGATAATATAAAATTGATATGAACTAATTTACCCGCTCTCGATAAAAACCACCCATTCAATTTTTAATTTTATCAATAATAATTAGCCAAGCATCATGCTTAAGCTTAGTTGGTCTAATTAAAATACCAAGATAATCAATAGGGAAATTAATGGATTTATAATTAAACATATTAGCTAGTAAACCTTCAACCTTATCAACATCATTTAATACTAAAACTAAACTTTTATCAAAATTAATTTTTAGTCCTGAAAGAAGTTCAAAGCAATATAAAATAAATTTAAGGGTAATGACATGATTAGGCAAGTGAGAAGTAAATAATAAGGTGTCATCTGCAAATTGAAGAACATAGAGACCATTACGAGAGATTTCACTACCAACATGCCCTAAAGAACCATTACCAACAGCTTTTTTAATAATCATAACGAAAACATCTGTAGCTAAGTTAAACAAGAGAGGCGATAAAGGATCACCCTGTCTTAAGCCACGTTTTGATTGTATTTTATTCCCTAAAATCCCGTTAACCATCATACTAGAATTACTAGTTCTAAGCAAAGTCATAATCCAACCAATCCATTTGTGACTAAAACCTCTAGCCAGTAACACATCAATCAGAAAATCCCAATCTACCGAGTCCAAAGCCTTCGCAAAGTCAAGTTTCAGGAGCGCACATGTAATGCTATTCTTACAACAGTGAGTAATGTACTCTTAAACGACAGCCACTCCAGCTCTGATATTTCTACCCTTAATGAAAGCAGTTTGAGAACAGTCAATTAGTTCATTCATTTTTTTACCAAGTCTATTTGCTAAAACTTTTAAAATAATTTTAATAGAACAATTAATTAAGGATATCGGTCTAAAATCTTTTAAATTATTAGTACCTATTTTTTTATGTAAAAGAATGACGTTTTCAAAGTTAAATCGACCTAATTGTTATTTCCCATTATAAAATTCATTAAACATACTTATTAAATTAAATTTTAAAACATCCCAAAAAACTTTGTAAAATAAAATAGGAAAACCATCGGGACGCGGGGCTTTTTCATAAGGCATATCATTAATAGCCTTCAAAATCTCCTCTTCAGAAAAAGGATTATCAAATGCAGCAAGATTGATTCTAGACTCATTAGGATATAATTCATTCCATATAAAGTTTTTCTATGTTTATTCTTATTGCCAATAATACCCCTGTAGTAATCTGTAAAGGCCTTATTTAGATCCTTTTGATCAACTAATTCAACATTATTCACAAAAATAGAATTTATTGTGTTACAACGTTCTCTACCATTAACCATATTATGAATTTTTTTGTATTATTACCACCTTAATTAATCCATTGAATTATAAATCTCTATTTCCACATAACCTCTTCTTTTTCTAAAATTGAATTAAGCTCAACTTTTAAATTAGCGAGCACATTACGCTCTCCAGGATTAGTTGTCTAGTTTCTTCTATCTTATTAATAATAAGCATTTCAGAAAGCAATTTATCTTTTTTAATTTTGATACTACCAATAACACTCTTACTCTAATTTTTTAGAAAGTTCCTAAGACATCTAAGTTTTAAAACATTTTTTTTGCAGAGTTATCCATATTACTATATTATAATAATTCATTGATTTCCGTTTACTTTTAATTAGGTTGGCTGTAACGACCCTGGATTTTGGCCTCGATTATTTTAATAAATATTTAATCTAATTTAAATTAAATACAAGCTTTTAAAATTTTAAAATAATGAGATCTTTGATATTTAACAGTTATATGTGTTTGTAAAAGAAAGTTTTGATTTGGAAATTTAAAATAGAATGCTTCAAACCCATTTTAAAACAAAATCTGTCTTATTCAATAAAAATCAAATGGAGACTCTATATTTTTATTATTTGATTATATACGAATGAATATCTAATTATAAACTTTAAATAATAATGTTTAAAAATAACCTATCATATGAATATTAAAACATGGAAATTAAAAAATTAAGTATAAAACAATATAAATGATTATAAACATAAACATACCAAACAAGTATAAATCATAATTATAAACGTAAGTATAAACCATAATTATAAATTATAAAATGAAACTAAGAATATAAATATACAAATATAAGTTATAACCAGGGGTATAAAATTTACAAATGCACTATTATCAAGTGCTTGGAAATCTGAAGTACAAATAGAATAAAACTAATATAGTCAAAATAACAACCTTTAAAATTCATTTGTACAACATAAAACTTTTAACAAAGCCATTTACATTTTTGAATATCATGTGAACATGTTCAATGCATAAGTTAAAGGGATAACTTGTAACAAATTTTCTGTAGAAATTTTTTTTTTAACAAAGTTTATATGATGCTGCCGAGAAGTTTATATGCATAAGAAAAACAGAAGTTGTTCACTTCAGTAAAATAAAACAGCTCTTTGTCTTGTATAGAAATAAACAAAATCTGAAACATTAATTACATGTTATCATGAAGGAAGCATAAGCATTAATTAGATGTAAACAAATATGTATATTATAGTTCAAACTTGAAGTTAATAAAAACAAGTAATATAATAACAAAACAAAATATCTTCATAATCAAAGCTTCATACATAAGCCAAGTATGTACCTGCAAGTTGTACACCTACAAATATCAGGGAACATTAATTAGGTGTTAACAAGTTTGAAGACATATTCATTAAGGCTAAGTACAATTTGGCATTTCAGGTTACAAAATAATGTTTCAGCCGAAATGTCATATTGCAATAAGTTAATTCAAAGTCATTTTTGGTCAAAACAAATAAAACTTGTCCTGATAATACCTCTTTCATACAACTGTCATCTTATATATATATATATATATATATATATATATATATATATATAGTTGCTTTTTAGTTTTAGTTGGTCCAACAAACACATAACAAAACTTGAGAAAAACTGAGAACAAGATGCAAAAAAAAGAAAAGAGATCAAACTGAATTCAAAACAGAAAAAAATATACAGACAATTTCAGGCCTCAAGCATATTCATACTGCAGTGTTCATGGAACATGAATGTTCTTTGTTCTGGAATTATGCAAGGTGAGTAAACAAGATTAGTTAAAGCTTTAAGTTCCATTTTTAAAACAGTTCATGATTTAATCATCATATGATATGGTGTATGCTTGATCTTGTATATAATTCCATGTACTCTGTGCCTTTTGTTATTGTTACAGGTTTGCATATTTTTGAGTAAAACTCAAATTATCCTCATCAAACGCTGGTAAGCTATAGGTACTCAACTAAAACAATATGTTATAACTTAAATCTAGAAGCTGATTAAATCTTAAGGTAAAATATAAGCACTGTAATGATTTACAGGGCATTAAACGGTAATCTGATAAAAATAGATTGTTGTAAAATATTAATTCAAGGTCATAGATTGAATCCATACTGGAATTCATGATTTTCAAAACTTAAACGAATATTTTTAACTTCATTTTCCAAGCACAGTTTGTAATTGAATTAAGTTCACATTTATTCCATTTTCAAACAATCAATCCAATTATAAATAGTGAAATTTGGGTTGAGGCGCGTATAACCATCAACGATTTTGAGAAAATTATTGTATATATTTTTCATTGCATAAACTAGGGAAATGAATTGAATTTAGGGTTTAGTTCGAGTTTCAGGTCCTATTTATAAATGAGGCGTGTGGGACTTCTTCACGCGACCGAGTGTTATGAATTCATGGTGGAAGGTGAGTTGTCGCGTCATCGTGGTGTGGCAGAAGTTTTGAGGTCTCCGGTGGTGTTTGGGGTGGTGGGGAGAAGATTATGATGATGGGTCGGTTGGCAGTTTCGAGTAGAGGACCAATTTTTGATTTTAATCAGATGAAGATGAATTGAATTTAAATTTTGTGTTTCTCGATGATTTGTGAGTTATGGGCAATATTAGTGATGGCTGGAGATCGGCCATGGCGCCGTGCACGTGTACGGCGGCGTGTCGTGTCAACGTGGCTATCGAGATTCAAGGGACGCGAGGCATACTCGGGCGAAAGTGGAGGAAGCTTTGGGTTACTTGCTGCGTTCGAATGTAATTTCCTGATGGTTCCCTCTTATTCTTAGTTTAAGATTTTAAGTTACTGTAAAAAGAGAGAGAAGGGGAGAGAAGAAGGACGCGTTCAGGGGCAGCTTGGGAAATTTAAGGGAAGAACTCGAAGTAGCACGCGAGTTCTAACAGGGAAGGTCTCGGGTTCAAGCTGCTGATCTTAAAATAATATATAGGTGCAGTGTTTAACAAAATTTAGTTAAACGTTAATGCAAGTTTAATTCTGAAATTAATGTTTTACAATGTTTCAACCTCTTAGCTTCTATTTAATTAAGTAATTAAAATTAAGTATAAGGTTATCTAATAATTAAGGTTGGAGTTAATATTATAATTGGTTTTCAAAATTTCAGAGGAAGACTTTTGAATGTTTATTTAAGTTAAACATTTAATATATATATATAAATTATTTTAGAAAGAAATTAAGAACAATTTCTCTTAAAATTGTAATTAGTAATAGATTATAAATAATTGATAAAATTGTTATTAACTACTTAAGTTAATTTATGACTGATTAATAATTAATTAATCGAGTAATTTAATTAAGAATAAATAAAGGGTTAAGGAAGTAATTAGCAGTTAATAAATGGGTAACTAAGTTGATTAATAAGTAAGATTATTAATTAAATGGTTAATTAAAGTAAATAACTGAGTTAAGAAATAATTAAGTAATTGATAGTGTGATATAAAATAAGTATGTAATTAATACAAAATGATTAATTAAGAAATCATTAATTAAACAATTTGAAATGAAATAGGTAATTAACTGTTAAATTAATGATTAATTAAATAGAGTTAAGTGATTAACTCTCAGATAATTAATTATAAACTGAATTAATTTCAAATAAGAATTTAAATGATTGCTTATGGATTGTTGTGTATGTAAAATGTCTGGTTTGTGATGTTTAAATTGATGATATTCTGTGATGCTCTCTGATATGCTGTGATATATCTATGATAATTGTATATGTTTATCGATGATAAATGTTATTTGAAATATATCATTGAATGTAAACTGTTAAGTTAACTAGACAACTTGGCCCTTAAAATGGCGTTTGGATTTGATGAGACCGGGATCGGAAGAATCAAATTGGATTCTCCGAAAACCACATCGATCCAATTTAAACGTTAGGTCGTGAATTCTAAAATGAAGATAGAGATGGTGTTTTCAAAATGCAAGGGTTATCATCGTTGACTCTGAGGGTGATTCCAAAATGAGTGTGACGAGATAATTCCTTCAGTGTCGTTCGAACCCGGAACGAACTTGTATGGATTGAATGCTTTCAGCACATCGTCAGGCGGACGATGAGCATTCTAAGTGATATATTCTTTAAAGGTAATCGCAGCCTCAAGCCTCATCAACCGGGAATGGCTAAAACAGGGGAGATGCAGCAAGTTTAGGTGGGTCATGCCCAAGCAGGACAAGATATTTCCCCTGTCTAGATGTCCCTTTTTATTTCGGCTGTTTGGGCAGTTGCTAGCTACAACCACGGGGTTTATCTTCTTCGGGACTGTTCAGTAAGGAATGGTTCCGGTCTTGTGTTGTAGGCGGTCGGGAGTGATCCTCGGTACAGTGATCTAGGCCCCGTACTGTGACGGGCGGTACCCCAGTAGCCCTGCCATTGTTGGAAATCCATTTTTCCTACGAGACCCTACGGTTTTGATTTGTATTACCCACTTTTGTGGCTAGTAGCTGGAATTTAATCATGTAACAATTTCGGCTATTTTCTATTTACTTGAAAACCCTAGACACTTTTATAATATCACTGGATTTCTTATGAAATGTTTTGGTTAGCGTAAGGTAAAAACTTACCCGTATTTATTTGTGGGGAGTCTTACGTAATACCTTTATTTTCAAATGTTTTTCAAAGTTAAACAATTTAAACCGTTTACTCATACCAGACCTATGTTTGACCTGGAGTTTATATTTTGTTTTTCATAAACTCTTGGGTACTCAAATTTTTATGAGTAGCCAAGTGATAGGTCTCGGACTTGATTTCTAGAGGCGCTTGGAGCAGGAGATTCTAGACGTATATAGTTATTTATGTAGTTCCGCTGTGTTAGTTGATGCATGATGTATCTCTGATGTATATAGTGATAGTTGTATGTATAACTGTCATGTGTATTGATATTGTATAACTCTGATATATGTAAAACTATGTAATATTTATGTGATATATTATATTTTGTTCCGTTCCGCTGTGAGATTCTGATGTTGTTGTTCTTTTCTTTTCTTTCTCTTCTACTTCTATCCCTTTCTTTTCTTTATGATGATACGTCTTTCTGGAGTTTGAGTGTATTAATAGAAATGAGCGCGTATTTGTTAGTTAATATAAAATTGTTTTTATATTGTGTTGATCTATCTATTGAGTGTTTATGGATTCTGGTCGATGTGTGGGACGCCATTTCATCGATAGGGATTCCTAAACTCTTAAACAAGATTGACCGACACAGTATTTATTTTAAAAGCAGGGTAAATGAAATAATTTTACCCAAAATTATATTTTGACCTAAAAGAAATATTTTCTAAAATTATATATAGTTGGATGTTTGGTTGTTAATACTATAATTGAATAAAAATTTAAAATTTGAGTGGTTTATAACCAAATAAAATTATCTAATAAAAGGAATATAACTAAAACTTGACTAAACTAGAATTTAAGTCCCGGAACTTTGAAGGTGTTTAAATGAATTTAAACAAAAGGGTTTTGGAATTTAAAATCTTGGGAATGTGTGAAATGTTTTTCCAAAAATTTGAAGGTAATAATGGAATATTGTTTAGGAAAAATATAGTTGAATGGAAATTGTTTTGGGAGGAAATTATGAAAGTAAGGAAGCACTAAACTCACTTCAGTCGCTGGAAAATAATCCTGATGATGATGGCCACATCATCAGTATTCATTTTCGAGTTTCTAAAGTGATGGATTGCTACCAGGTTGGTTGGTTGGGTATACAAGTTGTTTTAGAAATTTTCAAAAAAAAAGAGAAAATTTGTTTTGGTGAAAACAAGTGTTTGGAATTTGAAAATTTGATTTGACACCAAGTGGGTAAGTGTAATTATCCTTTCAAAATGGTTTTAGAAATGGAAACCGGGCAATTAAATTATAAGAAATTATAATTAATAATGTGAAAGGTTTGAATAAATCAACTATCGAACTTATAAAGTAAAGTTTATATTAATAAGAAGAAATAGGGAATTTTAATCCCAGAATTAAAATTTAACTTAAGTAAATGAAAATAAGAAAACATATTGGAGCTTAACTTGAGATAAGTTAAATTGAAGTTCAAAATGAACTTATTTCGATATAAAATTTGAAGGTAAAATGATTGTAATTGTGAGGTGGAAATTTATACCTTAAGATAGTAAGTATTATATATAATCTAAAATTGTGGTTATAAGATGAAATAACCCAAATGAGTAATATAAGCTATTAAGTAGATAAATAGGTTTTGAGCTCATATATTGAGAAATAAATTTAAAGAATGGTATGTAGCTAAATTTAACAGAAATTGAGTTGGAATAAAATTGAATTCAAATGAAGTCAATCGAGTTATGGGTAAATTGAATGGGATAAATTATTGAGTAAATAAGTAAGCCTTGAATTTGGATAAAATAGAATTGGTGCGAGTGTAAACAAATCTAATTCAAGCATAAATTAAATGACTTTATTGTAAACTCAATAATAAATTGTTCATGTAAATTTAAGAATGGATAAAAGAATAAATTAATCAGAAAATAGTTGGGATTTGATTAAAAGGAAATCAAATCAAAGATTTAAATGGGAATTAGTGGAATAGAATAAACTTAAGTCGTTGGGTGGAACAGTTTGAAGAAAATAAATGACCTAAGTAAATTGTAAGATGGTTATTTAAAACATTGGTTGCCAAGTTTAATAAAATGGTTTGGAATCAAACTTTTGAAATGAAAGAAAATGCAATGAAAGGATTGTGAATAAATTAATTGGGATGGAATCAAGTGTAAATTGAGTTGGAATCAATTCAAGATTTGTTATAAAGCTTAAGTGATTGTTTATTCACAATAATATTATTGAATTGCATAAAAAAATGGATTGTTTGAAGTAAACAAGATTAGATAAAATTCTATGAATTATTGGAGGCAAAATAGGATGATTTTGAATATGAGTCTGTTTTGCTTAAGCAAGTAAGTTATAAATCACTTAAACTGAAGAGAATGATTTGAAAATTGGTTAAAATTAATTGTGTTAAGGATTGAAACCTTACATATGTGCATATGGAAATATGTAATGCTAAACAAATGGAGACTCTGTCAAAACTTTTCAAAATTTTAAAACTATGAAAAAAAATTAGCAACAAAACAATTTCAAATTGGAAATTGAAAGTAAATTAGTGGATGAAATTAATTTAAAATAATAATAGAAATCAGTTATAAATGGAGAATGGTCAATAAAATTCAATATTCAGAAATAAATAAAAAATTGAATTCACATGGAATTGGAAATTCTGATTTGAAATAAGAAGGTATTAAAGTTTAAGTGGTAGAGTAATAATATAATGCTTATATTAAACTTAAGAAATGAGTGGTGAAATTCTTAAAGAAATTTGATATTGAGAGAATTATTCCAAGTGAATAGAAATCAAAATAATGTGAATAAAAGAAATTGATATAGTTGATAATCAATGAATATAAATACGTAGGATGAACGTATATTATTTTATTCCCATAACAATTTGATCCAGATTCGAGCACAGAATTTCGAGATAGTCATATCGATCCGAGTTAGGATTTTTCACTCGATTTTCGACGACGAACCATGGATATGGATTTTGATTGATTCTAGGAATTCTCTATCATAGTGTGACTATGCAAGGAGAATGACAGTTTCTGATCAAGAAACCAGATCTGAATCCGCACTAGGAAGTCGGGTGGACGATACTAGTTCGGAAGTGAAATTGTGTAATCAAGCGAGCGATCGGATTTGGTATTGCGTACGAATAGTATATGTACATCGTACGGGCTTGATTGAATAGAAATTGAAATTTTGTAAACAAGTCAATAAAATTAGGAAGAGTTAATACTGTAGCTTTCAGAATTGAATTGCCAGAATAGATATCTTGAATTCATTGTGAATTCCATATATCCCATCTTAGAAATTTGCTCATAATTCATCAATTGTTGTTAATCAGTAGTTCAGGAATTTGGAAGTCAAATCAAATTTGACTGTGGTCAGGAATCCGGTTCGGAATGATAATCATTAAGAGGCAACTCTGAGTATTTTTAGGAAAGCTTATCCGAATTCGTGTTCAGATAGCTAGTGATGTTTGTTAGGATAGACTGTTTGATTGTTTGCTAATGTGTGAATGATATCTATGTTGAATGGTTGGTATAACAGTTTTTGAAAAAATATCTTTGTTTTAAATTTCGGGGACGAAATTCTTTTAAGGGGGAGGAATGTAACGATCTTGGATTTTGGCCTCGATTATTTTAATGAATATTTAGTCTAATTTAAATTAAATACAAGCTTTTAAATTTTTAAAATGATGAGATCTTTGATATTTAACAGTTATATGTGTTTGTAAAAGAAAGTTTTGATTTGGAAATTTAAAATAGAATGCTTCAAACCCATTTAACAACAAAATCTATCTTATTCAATAAAAATCAAATGGAGACTCTATATTTTTATTATTTGATAATATACGAATGAATATCTAATTATAAACTTTAAATAATAATGTTTAAAAATAACCTATCATATGAATATTTAAACATAGAAATTTAAAACTTAAGTATTAAACAATATAAATGATTATAAATATAAACATACCAAACAAGTATAAATCATAATTATAAACATAAGTATAAACCATAATTATAAATTATAAAATGAAACTAAGAATATAAATATACAAATATAAGTTATAACTAGGGGTATAAAATTTACAAATGCAATATTATCAAATGCTTGGAAATCTGAAGTACAAATAGAATAAAACTAATATAGTCAAAATAACAACCTTTAAAATTCATTTGTACAACATAAAACTTTTAACAAAAGCCATTTTCATTTTTGAATATCATGTGAACATGTTCAATGCATAAGTTAAAGGGATAACTTGTAACAAATTTTCTGTAGAAAACAAAATTTTAACAAAGTTTATACGATGCTGCTGAGAAGTTTATATGCATAAGAAAAAAAGAAGTTGTTCACTTCAGTAAAATAAAACAACTCTTTGTCTTGTATAAAAATAAACAAAATCTGAAACATTAATTACATGTTATCATGAAGGAAGCATAAGCATTAATTAGATGTAAACAAATATGTATATTATATCTCAAACTTGAAGTTAATAAAAACAAGTAATATAATAACAAAACAAAATATCTTCATAATCAAAGCTTCATACATAAGCCAAGTATGTACCTGCAAGTTATACACCTACAAATATCAGGGAACATTAATTAGGTGTTAACAAATTTGAAGACATATTCATTAAGGCTAAGTACAATTTGCCATTTCAGGTTACAAAATAATGTTTCAACCGAAATGTCATATTGCAATAAGTTAATTCAAAGTCATTTTTGGTCAAAACAAATAATGCTTGTCCTGATAATACCTCTTTCATACTACTGTCATCTTATATATATATATATATATATATATATATATATATATATAACACATGCAGTTGCTTTTTAGTTTTAGTTGGTCCAACAAACCCATAACAAAACTTGAGAAAAACTGAGAACAAGATGCAAAAAAAAGAAAAGGGATCAAACTGAATTCAAAACAGAAAAAATATACAGACAGTTTCAGGCCTCAAGCATATTCATACTGCAGTGTTCATGGAACATGAATGTTCTTTGTTCTTGAATTATGCAAGGTGAGTAAACAAGATTAGTTAAAGCTTTAAGTTCCACTTTTAAAACAGTTCATGATTTAATTATCATATGATATGGTGTATGCTTGATCTTGTATATAACTCTATGTACTCTGTGCCTTCTGTTATTGTTACAGGTTTGTATATTTTTGAGTAAAACTCAAATTATCCTCATCAAACGTTGGTAATCTATAGGTACTCAACTAAAACAATATGTTATAACTTAAATTTAGAAGCTGATTAAATCTTAAGGTAAAATATAAGCACTGTAATAATTTACAGGGCATTAAACGATAATCTGATAAAAATAGGTTGTTGTAAAATATTAATTCAAGGTCATAGATTGAACCCATACTGGAATTCATGATTTTCAAAACTTAAACGAATATTTTTAACTTCATTTTCCAAGCACAGTTTGTAATTGAATTAATTTAACATTTATTCCATTTTCAAACAATCAATCGAATTATAAATAGTGAAATTAGGGTTGAAGCGCGTATAACCATCACCGATTTTGAGAAAATTGTTGTATAAATTTTCATTGCATAAACTAGGGAAATGAATTGAATTTAGGGTTTAGTTCGAGTTTCTGGTCCTGTTTATAAATGAGGCGTGTGGGACTTCTTCACGTGACCGAAAGTTATGAATTCATGGTGGAAGGTGGGTTGTCGCGTCATCGTGGTGTGGCAGAAGTTTTGAGGTCTCCGGTGGTGTTTGGGGTGGTGGCGAGAAGATTATGATGATGGGTCGGTTGGCAGTTTCGAGCAGAGGACCAATTTTTGATTTTAATCAGATGAAGACGAATTGAATTTAAATTTCGTGTTTCTGGACGATTTGTGAGTTATGGGCAATATTAGTGATGGCCGGAGATCGGCCATGCCGCCGTGCACGTGTATAGCGGCGTGTCGTGTCAATGTGGCTGTCGAGATTCAAGGGATGCGAGGCGTACTCGAGCGAAAGTGGAGGAAGCTTCGGGTTATTTGCTTTGTCCGAATGTAATTTCCTGATGGTTCCCTCTTATTCTTAGTTTAAGATTTTAAGTTACTGTAAAAAGAGAGAGAAGGGGAGAGAAGAAGGACGCGTTCAGGGGCAGCTCGGGAAATTTAAGGGAAGAACTCGAAGTAGCACGCGAGTTCTAATAGGGAAGGTCTTGGGTTCAAGCTGCTGATCTTAAAATAATATATGGGTGCAATGTTTAACAAAATTTAGTTAAATTTTAACGCAAGTTTACTTCTGAAATTAATGTTTTACAATGTTTCAACCTCTTAGCTTCTATTTAATTAAGTAATTAAAATTAAGTATAAGGTTATCTAATACTTAAGTTTGGAGTTAATATTATAATTGGTTTACAAAAATTTAAAGGAAGACTTTTGAATGTTTATTTAAGTTAAACATTTAATATATATAAATTATTTTAGAAAGAAATTAAGAACAATTTCTCTTAAAATTGTAATTAGTAATAGATTATAAATAATTGATAAAATTGTAATTAACTACTTAAGTTAATTTATGACTGATTAATAGTTAATTAATCGAGTAATTTAATTAAGAATGAATAAAGGGTTAAGGAAGTAATTAGCAGTTAATAAATGGTAACTAAGTTCATTAATAATTAAGATTATTAATTAAATGTTTAATTAAAGTAAATAATGAGTTAAAAATAAGTAATTGATAGTGTGAAATAAAATAAGTATGTAATTAAGACTAAATGATTAATTAAGAAATCATTAATTAAACAATTTGAAATGAAATAGGTAATTAATTGTTAAATTAATGATTAATTAAATAGAGTTAAGTGATTAACTCTCAGATAATTAATTCTAAATTGAATTAATTACAAATAAGAATTTAAATGATTGCTTATGGATTGTTGTGTATGTAAAATGTCTGGTTTGTGATGTTTAAATTGATGATATTCTGCGATGCTCTCTGATATGCTGTGATATATCTATGATAATTGTATATGTTTATCGATGATAAATGTTATTTGAATTATATCATTGAATGTAAACTGTTAAGTTAATTAGACAACTTGGCCCTTAAAATGGCGTTTGGTTTCGATGAGACCGGGATCGGAAGAATCAAATTTGATTCTCCGAAAACCACATCGATCCAATTTAAACGTTAGGTCGTGAATTCTGAAATGAAGATCGAGATGGTGTTTTCAGAATGCAAGGGTTATCGTCGTTGACTCTGAGGGTGATTCCAAAATCAGTGTGACGAGATAACGCCTTCGGTTTCGTTTGAACCCGGAACGAACTTGTATGGATTGAATGCTTTTAGCACATCGTCAGGCGGACGATGAGCATTCTAAGTGATATATTCTTTAAAGGTAATCGCAGCCTCAAGCCTCATCAACCGGGAATGGCTAAAACAGGGGAGATGCAGCAAGGTAGGTGGGTCATGCCCAAGAAGGACAAGATATTTCCCCTGTCTAGATGTCCCTTTTTATTTCGGCTGTGTGGGCAGTTGCTAGCTACAACCGTGGGGTTTATCTTGTTCGGGACTGTTCAGTAAGGAATGGTTCCGGCCTTGTGTTGTAGTGGGTCGGGAGTGATCCTCGGTACGGTGATCTAGGCCCCGTACTGTGACGGGAGGTACCTCAGTAGCCCTGCCATTGTTGGAAATCCATTTTTCCTACGAGACCCTACGGTTTTGATTTGTATTACCCACTTTTGTGGCTAGTAGCTGGAATTTAATCATGTAACAATTTCGGCTATTTTCTATTTACTTGAAAACCCTAGACACTATTATAATATCACTCGATTTCCTATGAAATGTTTTGGTTAGCGTAAGGTAAAAACTTACCCGTATTTATTTGTTGGGAGTCTTACATAATACCTTTATTTTCAAATGTTTTTCAAAGTTAAACAATTTAAACCGTTTACTCATACCAGACCCATGTATGACCTGGAGTTTATATTTTGTTTTTCATAAACTCTTGGGTACTCAAATTTTTATGAGTAGCCAAGTGATAGGTCTCGGACTTGATTTCTGGAGGAGCTTGGAGCAGGAGATTCCAGACGTATATAGCTATTTATGTAGTTCCGCTGTGTTAGTTGATGCATGATGTATCTCTGATGTATATAGTGATAGTTGTATGTATAACTGTCATGTGTATTGATATTGTATAACTCTGATATATGTAAAACTATGTAATATTTATGTGATATATTATATTTTGTTCCGTTCCGCTGTGAGATTCTGATGTTGTTGTTCTTTTCTTTTCTTTCTCTTTTACTTCTATCCCTTTCTTTTCTTTATGATGATACGTCTTTCTGGTTGTAGAAGGATGGGTCGTCACACTTGGTATCAGAGCATAGGTTGGTGATAACCTTGGCTCTGGTAAGAATCACTCATAGAATAGAGTTTGTAAAACTCTAAAATGAGTTTGAGTGCATTAATAGATATGAGCGCGTATTTGTTAGTGAATATGAAATTGTTTTTATATTGTTTTGATCTATCTGTTAAGTGTTTATGGATTCTGGTTGATGTGTGGGACGCCATTTCATCGATAGGGATTCCTAAACTCTTAAACAAGATTGGCAGACACAGTATTGTTTTTAAAAGCAGGGTAAATGAAATAATTTTACCCAAAATTATATTTTGACCTAAAAGAAATATTTTCTGAAATTATATATAGTTGGATGTTTGGTTGTTAATACTATAATTGAATAAAAATTTAAAATTTGAGTGGTTTATAACCAAATAAAATTATCTAATAAAAGGAATATAACCAAAACTTGACTAAACTAGAATTTAAGTCCCGAAACTTTGAAGGTGTTTAAATGAATTTAAACAAAAGGGTTTGGGAATTTAAAATCTTGGGAATGTTTGAAATGTTTTTCCAAAAATTTGAAAGTAATAATGGAATATTGTTTAGGAAATATATAGTTGAATGGAAATTGTTTTGGGAGGAAATTGTGAAAGTAAGGATGCACTGAACTCACTTCAGTCACTGGAAAATAATCCTGATGATGATGGCCACATCATCAGTATTCATTTTCGAGTTTCTAAAGTGATGGATTGCTACCAGGTTGGTTGGTCATGACATTGTTTGGGGGGTTGTTGGGTATACAAGTTGTTTTAGAAATTTTCAAAAAAAAAGAGAAAATTTGTTTTGGTGAAAACAAGAGTTTGGAATTCGAAAATTTGATTTGACATCAAGTGGGTAAGTGTAGTTATCCTTTCAAAATGGTTTTGGAAATGGAAACTGAAAATGTGTACGTGCTAATATAGTACACACGGATCGTGTAATATGATGAATAACACACAAAAATATGACTAATCACGGATAATAGAAAATTCAGTAAAATAGAAAAAGCACACCAGAGATTTTTATACTGGTTCGGAGCACCGTCCTACGTCCAGTCCCATACTTCTATCTGGATATTCACTATCAACTACCTCGCTTCACCCGGAGGAGTAGGTTTACAACACCCGAGCAGACGAACGGGATTTCACGCCTCTAATGCACTGAGGACTTCAACACCTGCCTCTTACAACACCGAGGACTTCAACACTTGCCTCTTACAACAACGAGGACTTCAACAAAGATGAAAATAATTGTTTGTTGACGGTATGTGTTCTTGCTAACACTATTTTGTCACTTGTAGTACAAACTTCCTATAATCTTATCCTCAAATAGAATATTTGTATATTTGAAGATTTGGAAGTGGATATCGTATTGAATCAAAAGAATGTTAAATAAATTTCAGGATTCAAAAACGATATATGTTAGAATATGAGCAATTTGAGCGCTTGAAAGTATAAGATTGAGATCAATAGAATAGAGATTAGAAATAATAGAAATTGGAATAATGATTTCATGATGTTTATATAAGAAATAAACAGTTGTAACCCTTTGTGAAAAGGTACAAACAAAGGTCATGATCATTGGTGAAGAGAAAGAGTAGTTGACGGTATGTGTTCTTGCTAACACTATTTTGTCACTTGTAGTACAAACTTCCTATAATCTTATCCTCAAATAGAATATTTGTATATATGAAGATTTGAAAGTGGATATCGTATTGAATCAAAAGAATGTTAAATAAATTTCAGGATTCAAAAACGATATATGTTAGAATATGAGCAATTTGAGCGCTTGAAAGTATAAGATTGAGATCAATAGAATAGAGATTAGAAATAATTGAAATTGGTTAATTGGAATAATGATTTCATGATGTTTATATCAGAAATAAACAGTTGTAACCCTTTGTGAAAAGGTGCAAACAAAGGTCATGATCATAGGTGAAGAGAAAGAGAAGCGACCGTTGAAGAAAAGAAAGTGTCTATACAAAAGGTTGCTTTCTGTTTGAAAGTGGTCGACTGGTCAAAAAGGACCAGTAGAAAAGAATTTGAATATATATACACATTATGTACACTTGCGCACGTTTAACCGTGCATTCTGGGCAGAAACGGTCGACTGCCTTGTTTTGACCGGTCGACCGGTTTAGCCCAGATTGCACAGTTAATGTGCAATCATTCATATATTCAAAGATTGAAGGTATAAGATTATTTGAGGATAGATTTTAACATAAATAACATTACTAACATACCAAATAATCAACCTCTAACATATGGAGCTCTTTGTGTCTCTTTAATGAATAACTTCTTTTTGTCGATCATGGCTTATCCCTTTGTCTTATCGATCACGGCTTATCCCTTTGACAGAAATCAAAACTCTATAAAAATCTTGACTCAACATTCTCCCCCTTTTTGATTGATGACAACATAGTTATGAATCTCCCCCTATATATGATATCCCCCTGAGATTGTGTCCTGCATATATACTGTTAGCACAATTTTCTCCCCCTTTGTCATCGACGAAAAGGAGTTGTTAAATGAGATTATAAGTAACATAAAACTACTACCATAGATCAAGAGTAACATTCACACAAGATGATAATACATACAAGTCTAGTACGAATTAAAACACGACACTATTTAGTACAAGTGCCAGATAATATGTTTAAAGCAAAAACTAAAGTCATAAGAACGCAAAATAAATAAACTAAAAGAGACTTAATCTGATTCCGTCTCACCCTCTTCTTCTTCTCCTTCTTCTTCAACAAGTTGAGATTTTCCGTGTCCACGTTCATGACTAGTACCCGAGCTTGTACCATCCTCCGAAGATGTCCATGCAAAAGTAGGAGGAGCTGGGCGCTTGCCAAGGTCTGGAGCTTGCATTGATGAAGATGATGCACCACATGATATTGCTTCCCATATAGAAACAAAGAAAGACTTAAGTTTGTTAAAGCGTTTATCCATTTTTGTATTCATGCGCTTAAGTCGTGCTTCGAAAAGGAATTGATTTCGAGCAATAGTGTCAAGTGATTCTTTTGTTGAGGAAGATGGTCGTAAAAGTTTAACTTCCTCAGGTTTAGGGCGGGATGATCGTGATGAAGCTTCTTTATGTCCTTGTTCTTTCCATTGTTCAAAAGGCATAATATTAAAGTATGGAGGGGGAAGCTTCATTCTTGTAATCGATGCTTTGTTGATGACTTTTGGTTTGGAAATTGAAGACTTGGGAGGTTCAATGCCACAATCAAGCAAAAGATGCATAATATACTCGTTATAGAATAAGTATGGCCTAGAGCAATCATTTACTCAAGATCTCATCGAAGATCATACCAATCCAATTTATACGAATACCCCCATAGATTGAGTATAATACCTTGAAATTTTCTTTATAGATGGCATCAAAATTTCCTATTCTCGGTAATAGAGAGTGCATAATAGTTTGATGAAGAATTCTTGCAGAAGGCCGTAAACCAATAGACTTAGTGCTATCCTTATCATCTTCAATAAATTGATGGCTAATTTGATTACAGACATGAACATTGCAAAAATTACTTGAGAATTTTTCACCGATAAACGAAGAACCAAGAACGGTTGCCATCTTATCACATGAGATAAACACTTCTTTGCCACAAACAACGGACCGAAGACAATAATTAGGATTCTCTGGCTTGTTTTTCTCTAAATTTAGGTTAGCATAGAATAACTTGATCATTACATGGTTAATTTCCACATTGTTTTGATCAAAGTCAATTAGGTTTTCAATGTCGGCATCCTTTGCTAAGCCAAGAATACGATAACTAGAGAAATCTGAAAATTTGACAAAAGAACCTGGATGGATTGTAAAATCCTTCATCTCATTCCACCTTTTTACTGCGATTGGATCCACAAGCCACTTCCTGACAGAGAGATCGATTGGTTGAGTTTTGGAGGAAGAAGCTTGCTTTAATTTCTTTTGTGGAGGAGCCATTTGGGTGAGATTGGTAGAAGAATGTAGTTCTAGGGTTATGAGAGTTTGTTTGGGAAAAAAAATGAAGAGATGGAGTGAAGAAATAACTGTATAAGCCTTTTTATAAAACAAAACAGCCTGAAACCGGTCGACCGCCCTGAAATCATCGGTCGACATTTTTCATACAGAGGCAAAAACGGTCGACTGGTGGTTTATGGCCGGTCGACTGGTTTTCCTGTGAGTAGTTTTTCCTTCTTCTTGCTTGCATTTCTGAGTTTAACGGTCCATATAATATTGAGTTTATTCAAAACATGATATATATATATATATATATATATATATAATTATTAGTTCATAAAAAAAAAAACAAATACGAGAATACAATCATAATGTTGAAACAAATTTAATGAGAGGTAGAGGAATTATGGTCGGAAGTCTTTTCTTTGACATCGGTAATGCGTGGTTTCCATGGCGACCAATTTTCTTTCGCTCCTTAATTCTGAGCATAGTTTTTATCCCATGAATTTGGGCTTCTAGAGGATAAGGTGCTTGAGACATTGGCTCGTATACGCCATGTTTGTTTGAACCACAAAAGAATGATGCCATTCTTTCTAGAAGAGATAGACGTTCCGAAGTTAGTTGCTGCTCATAATGCAGCTGTCTTTGAAGATCGATTTGATGTTTTTGATAATGATGAATCTCATTGATCTTCTCTCTGGTACGGGTGAACAAAACAACACCTTCTTTGCTCGTTTCGAAGTTGGCGTATTGCCAGGAGTATGAATGCATTGGTGATGACACTTTGATTTCTGTTTTGGAGTTTCAGGAGAGTAAGATTCTTCTGGCTCAGAACTTATGACCGAAATATGGGACTTTTGAGCACACTTATCACAAATATGTGCCATAATGAACTATAGGTATAAATTTTTAGGCTTAGATAGGAAGTGATAAAAACAATATTTCTTGTCAAACTTATATAAAAAAAAATTCCTATATATAAGCTTGTGGAAGAGAATTGTCATGCAAACTTGGCTGAAGAAAAAATTAGAAGCTCATATTCAATTTCCTAATATAGCAATAGCAAAAATAATCCGAAAAGAACTTAAGAATATAACATTAGTGATTGCTTATCAAGTTCTTTTCTAGAAATTAAACCAAGTTCTCTACGAAATTTAATGAAACTAGACTCAAGTAGAGGCTTAGTAAAAATGTCCGCTAGTTGACTATCAGTTTGGACATATTCGAGACATATAATTCCTTTTTCAATGTTGTCTCTAAGGAAATGATGACGGATATCAATGTGTTTGGTTCTGGAGTGATTCACTGGATTCTTAGAAAGATTTATAGCACTTGTGTTACCATAGTATATAATAGAATTTGATAAATGAATATCAGAATCTTGAAGTGTTTGTTGCATGTATATTACTTGAGTACAAGCGAGAGCCGCTGATATATATTCAGCTTCACATGTTGATAGTGAAACACAATTTTGTTTCTTACTAAACCAAGAGACAAGTGATTTTCCAATAAAATGGCACGTACCACTTGTAGTCTTTCTATCCGTTCGAGAGCCTCCAAAATCAGCATCACTATATGATACTAATTCAAATGGACATTCTTTTGGATAAAAAAGACCGAAATCTTTGGTATTATTAAGATAACGAATTATACATTTCACTGCTCGTAGATGTGATTCCTTTGGATCTGCTTGAAAGCGTGCACATAGACAAACACTCATCATTATATCTGGACGACTTGCTGTAAGATAAAGAAGAGAACCAATCATGCTTCAATATAGTTTCTGGTCAATATTCTTACCATTTTTATCTTTTTCAAGATGTGTAGTTGTACTCATAGGAGTAGGTTTACCAGATGTGTTATTTAACCCGAAGCGTTTGATAAGATTTCCGCAGTATTTTTCTTGATTAATAAAGATACCTTTCGGAAGTTGATTGATTTGAAGTCCAAGAAAATATGATAGTTCTCCCATATGAGACATTTCGAATTCTTTGGTCATAATATTTGCAAATTCCTTGCAGAGTTTATCGTTTGTTGAACCAAAGATGATATCGTATATATATATCTGAATAACTAAAATATCCTTTTGAGAATGTTTGATAAACAAAGTTTGATCGACTTTGCCTATTTGAAATCCTGAGTTAATAAGATAGCTACGTAGTCGTTCATACCAAGCACGAGGTGCTTGTTTTAAACCATACAGAGCTTTCTTAAGTTTGAACACATGGTCAGGATATTTTTCATGTACGAACAAAGGAGGTTGTTCGACATATACATTCTCTTTGATAAATCCATTGAGAAATGCACTTTTGACATCCATCTGATAAAGTTTGAAATTATGGTGACAAGCAAAAGATAATAGGATTCTAATAGCTTCTAATCGAGCAACTGGTGCAAAAGTTTCTTCATAATCGATACCTTCTTCCTGATTATATCCTTGTGCTACTAATCTTGCTTTATTTCTGGTGATATTTCCTTGTTCGTCAGCCTTATTTTTATAGACCCATTTAGTACCAATAACTAACTGATCATTTGGTCTTGGAACAAGTTCCCAAACGTCATTGCGCTCGAACTGATTTAGTTCTTCCTGCATGGCAATAATCCGGTAATTGTCTGTAGCAGCTTCTTTTAGATTCTTCGGTTCGATATTTGAGAGAAAAGCGACATGACCCATTTGGTTGAGTTGACTCCTTGTTCTGACATGTGATGTTACTTCACCGATTATATTTTGGGCCGGATGGTCTCTTAATATCCTTGGTGGTGATTGTAACTCACATATTTGAGGAATATTCTCATTAATTATTTCCGAGTCAGAATCAACATTTATGATGATTGGATTATCAGTGACTATTGTTTCGTCATCATCTGATATATTTTGCGGATGCTGATAGAATTCATCGAAAGAGACATGAAGTGATTCTTCAATAGTTTTGGTTTGTTTATTAAATATACGATAGGCCTTTCTTCGTTCTGAATAACCGACAAATATTCCTTCATTGGCTTTTGGATCGAATTTGCCAACCTGGTCTTTCGTATTTAAAATAAAGCACTTGGAACCAAAAACTTTGAAGTATGAGATTTTAGGCTTTCTTTTGTTAAATAATTCATAAGGAGTATTCTTGGTAAGAGGTCTTATGGACACACGATTTAAAACATAACAGGTAGTTGCGACGGCTTCTGTCCAGAAATGTTTTGGTAAGGTGGTTCCATTCAATAATGTTCTTGCACATTCTTGTAAAGTTCAGTTCTTCCGTTCTACAACTCCGTTTTGTTGTGGAGTTCTGGGAAACGAAAAATTATGATATATACCTTTCTTTATACAAAAATGTTCAAATTCATTATTTTCAAACTCTCCGCCATGATCACTTCTTATATTTTTAACTTTAATCCCTTTTGATTTTTGAATTCTTTTGACGAAAGATTTGAAATCATCGAAAGTGTCACTTTTGTTTTTTAAGAAAATTGTCCATGTGTAACGGGAGAAATCATCAACAATTACAAGCACATATCGACTGAACCCTAGTAGGTCCAAATAAATCCATATGTAGTAACTCAAGTGGTTGTAATGTTGATATGACTTTCTTGGATTTAAAAGATGATTTGGTCAATTTTCCTAATTGACATGCGTCACAGATGTTGTTAACCTTAAAACTTATTTTGGGTAGTCCTCTAACTAGATCGTTTTTGGCTAGCTTGTCAATAGTTCTGAAGTTTATATGACAGAAGCGTTTGTGCCATAACCATGGATCATTATCATTAGCCACAAGACACATATCTGAATTATGATTAATATTCATATTCAGAATATATATATTTCTGTCTCTATAACTTTCGAAAACTAAATTATGGTCTTTATCTAAAATACTACACTTATTATCCGAAAAGGAAATTGTAAAACCCTTGTCACATAACTGACTAATACTAAGTAAATTGAGTTTTAAATTTCTAACTAGCATGACATTAGTAAAGAGAGGTAAGTTAGATGTACCGCAATTGCTCATATCGCCTTTGCCGATGATATAGCCTTTTGAATTATCTCCAAAAGTGACGGAGCCACCATCTGAGTATGTAATATTTGTCAATAAGCTCTTGTCTCCAGTCAAGTACTTCGAGCAACCACTGTCTAATATCCACTTTCCTCTTTTCTTAAGTGGGACCTGCAAAAAATAAAATTAAGTCCATGGTACCCACTTTTTATGGGGTCCTAAGAGTTAGGTCTTAGGAGTCCAAACCCACCTTTATATATATAATTTGTATTAAGATGCACAGTTTTCATGAAATTCTGAATATATTTGTTCCTAATTAAATTGTTATTTGTTTTAGGAACCCATATTTTGATAGTCTTGACATTTTTCTTCTGAAATTTCACAGCTAGTTTTGGTTTGGAATATAATAAACTAAGATTTTTCTTAGTTTCAATCTTTTGTACTTTCTTCTTCCTTTCATTACCAAGATGTTTCTTGGTTTCTTGTTTCTTATATCCCAAACCTTGTTTATTTGAAACAGATTGTGAACTTTCAATGATTTTTGTCAAATTTTCTCGTCCTTTGTTAAAGTTAGAAACATTCTGAGTAATGTTATCTAACTTAGTTTGTAAACTAGCCTTTTCTAGGTCCAGAATTTTGACTTTTGCCTTAAGCTCATGATTTTTAGTAGTGAGAGCATAATTTTTCTCTTTTTGAGTTTCAATTTCTTGACTCAAAAGAGATAACTGAGAGTCAACATTAGATGATGATACTTGAAGTTTTTCAAGTTCTTCTTCTAATATTTTCTTCTCGTCTTTTAACATATCTCGTTCAAATTCTGCTCTACTCAAATCTGCTTTGGCTTCTTTTAGCTGTCGTTTTATGTCTTTACATTTTACTATCAATTCAGCATTAATATCAAGTACTTCATCAAATGTAGGAATTTGTAACTCATCTTCTGTTGCCATGAAACAGACATTTGCTTATTCATCTTCCGTATCATTATCACTTTCTGATGAGTCTGTATCATCCCACGTTACCGAGAATGCTCGTTTCTTTGATTTGTCCTTCTTATATTTTAATTTGTCATTTTCTGACTTCTTCTTTTGCTCCGGACAATCTTTGTGCATGTGCCCCTTTTTGTGACAGTTGAAGCATTCTATAACGGATGATGTTGGTTTATTTGATCCAGATTTCTTTCTGTTATAACGACTGGCTTTTCGCTGTTTTAGGAATTTTTCGAAACCTTTTGCTATGAATGCCAGATCTTCATCTTCAGATTCTGATTCATTTTCGTCTTTTTCAGCATGGAATGCCACGTTCTTCTGTTCTTCTTTTTGTTCCTTTCTAGTCTGCAAGTTAGCTTCATAGGACATTAGATTTCCTATCAATTCATCCGGCTTCATGATGGAAAGGTCATTAGCTTCTTCAATTGCTAAAACTTTTCCTTCCCATTCACTAGTCAGAGAATGGAGGACTGTTGAAACAACATCAAAATCAGAATACTTTTGTCCTAAGCCAATAAGTGCATGGTGAATAGTTTGAAAACGTGAATACATATCATTGATTGTCTCATTTGGTTTCATTTTGAAATTTTGAAATTGACTTTTCAGCATGGCTATTTTGGCTTGTTTAACCTTGTTAGTACCTTCATGAGTGGTTTTCAGCGTTTGCCAAATTTGATATGCAGTAGTGCAGATACTAACACGGTTACATTCATTTTGGTCTAATGCACAAAACAACATATTTATTGCTTTTGCATTTACGGCTGCTGCCGTTTTCTCAGCCGCTGTCCATTCTGAATAATCAGTTGTTGGATTCACTATTTCTTTTTGAGTAGCATTCCAGGCATCATAACTGTTTGATTGCATAAAGAATGACATACGTGTTGCCCAATAGCTATAGTTAAGACCATTGAAAAATGGAGGTCTTTGTGTCGATTGACCTTCCGTGTAAGTGGTGTTTTGAGTGCTAGTACTTGCGTTATTTGCCATATTACAAGAATATACCAAATAATTGTGCTACGGTTATATGATGACCGTGCTCTGATACCAAATGAAAATGTGTACGTGCTAATATAGTACACACGGATCGTGTAATATGATGAATAACACACAAAAATATGACTAATCACAGATAATAGAAAATTCAGTAAAATAGAAAAAGCACACCAGAGATTTTTATACTGGTTCGGAGCACCGTCCTACGTCTAGTCCCAGACTTTTATCTGGATTTTCACTATCAACTACCTCGCTTCACCCGGAGGAGCAGGTTTACAACACCCGAGCAAACGAACGGGATTTCACGCCTCTAATACACTGAGGACTTCAACACTTGCCTCTTACAACACCGAGGACTTCAACACTTGCCTCTTACAACAACGAGGACTTCAACAAAGATGAAAATAATTGTTTGTTGACGGTATGTGTTCTTGCTAACACTATTTTTTCACTTGTAGTACAAACTTCCTATAATCTTATCCTTAAATAGAATATTTGTACATATGAAGATTTGGAAGTGGATATTGTATTGAATCAAAAGAATGTTAAGTAAATTTCAGGATTCAAAAACGATATATGTTAGAATATGAGCAATTTGAGCGCTTGAAAGTATAAGATTGAGATCAATAGAATAGAGATTAGAAATAATAGAAATTGGTTAATTGGAATAATGATTTCATGATGTTTATATAAGAAATAAACAGTTGTAACCCTTTGTGAAAAGGTACAAACAAAGATCATGATCATAGGTGAAGAGAAAGAGAAGCGACCGTTGAAGAAAAGGAAGTGTATATACGAAAGGTTGCTTTCTGTTTGAAAACGGTCGACTGGTCAAAAAGGACCAGTAGAAAAGAATTTGAATATATATACGTTATGTACACTTGTGCACGTTTAACTGTGCATTCTGGGCAGAAACGGTCGACTGCCTTGTTTTGACCGGTCGACCGGTTTAGCCCAGATTGCACAGTTAATGTGCAATCATTCATATATTCAAAGATTGAAGGTATAAGATTATTTGAGGATAGATTTTAACATAAATAACATTACTAACATACCAAATAATCAACCTCTAACATATGGAGCTCTTTGTGTCTCTTTAATGAATAACTTCTTTTTGTCGATCACGGCTTATCCCTTTGTCTTATCGATCACGGCTTATCCCTTTGACAGAAATCAAAACTCTATAAAAATCTTGACTCAACAGAAACCGGGCAATTAAATTATAAGAAATTCAAATTAATAATGTAAAAGGTTTGAATAAATCAATTATCGAACTTATAAAGTAAAGTTGATATTAATAAGAAGAAATCGGGAATTTTAATCCCGGAATTAAAATTTAACTTAAGTAAATGAAAATAAGAAAACATATTGGAGCTTTACCTGAGATAAGTTAAATTGAAGTTTAAAATGAACTTATTTCGATATGAAATTTGAAGGTAAAATGATTGTAATTGTGAGGTGGAAATTTATACCTTAAGATAGTAAGTATTATATATAATCTGAAATTATGGTTATAAGATGAAATAGCCCAAATGAGTAATATAAGCTGTTAAGTAGATAAATAGGTTTCGAGCTCATATATTGAGAAATAAATTTAAAGAATGGTAAGTAGCTAAATTTAACTGAAATTGAGTTGGAATAAAATTGAATTCAAATGAATTCAATCGAGTTATGGGTAAATTGAATGGGATAAATTATTAAGTAAATAAGTAAGCCTTGAATTTGGATAAAATAGAATTGGTGCGAGTGTAAACAAATCTAATTCAAGCATAAATTAAATGACTTTATTGTAAACTCAATAATAAATTGTTTATGTAAATTTAAGAATGGATAAAAGAATAAATTAATCAGAAAATAGTTGGGATTTGATTAAAAGGAAATCAAATCAAAGATTTAAATGGGAATTAGTGGAATAGAATAAACTTAAGTCGTTGGGTGGAACAGTTTGAAGAAAATTAACGACCTAAGTAAATTGTAAGATGGTTATTTAAAACATTGGTTGTCAAGTTTAATAAAATGGTTTGGAATCAAACTTTTGAAATGAAAGAAAATGCAATGAAAGGATTGTGAATAAATTAATTGGGATGGAATCAAGTGTAAATTGAGTTGGAATCAATTCAAGATTTGTTATAAAGCTTAAGTGATTGTTTATTCACAATAATATTGTTGAATTGCATAAGAAAATGGGTTGTTTGAAGTAAACAATATCAGATAAAATTCTATGAATTATTGGAGGCAAAATAGGATGATTTTGAATATGAGTTTGTTTTGCTTAAGCAAGTAAGTTATAAATCACTTAAACTGAAGAGAATGATTTGAAAATTGGTTAAAACTAATTGTGTTAAGGATTGAAACCTTACATATGTGCTTATGGAAATATGTAATGCTAAACAAATGGAGACTCTGTCAAAACTTTTCAAAATTTGAAAACTATATAAAAAAAAATTAGCTACAAAACAATTTCAAATTGGAAATTGAAAGTAAATTAGTGGATGAAATTAATTTAAAATAATAATAGAAATCAGTTATAAATGGAGAATGGTCAATAAAATTCAATATTCAGAAATAAAGAAAAAATTGAATTTACATGGAATTGGAAATTCAGATTTGAAATAGGAAGATATTAAAGCTTAAGTGGTAGAGTAGTAATATAATGCTTATATTAAACTTAAGAAATGAGTGGTGAAATTCTTAAAGAAATTTGATATTGAGAGAATTATTCCAAGTGAATAGAAATCCAAATAATGTGAATAAAAGAAATTGATTCGAGCACAGAATTTCGAGACAGTCATATCGATCCGAGTTAGGATTTTTCACTCGATTTTCGACGACGAACCATGGATATGGATTTTGATTGATTCTGGGAATTCTCTATCATAGTGTGACTATGCAAGGAGAATGACAGTTTCTGATCAAGAAACCAGATCTGAGTCCGCACCAGGAAGTCGGGCGGACGGTACTAGTTCGGAAGTGAAATTGTGTAATCGAGCGAGCGATCGGATTTGGTATTGCGTACGAATAGTATATGTACATCGTACGGGCTTGATTGAATAGAAATAGAAATTCTGTAAACAAGTCAATAAAATTTGAAAGAGTTAATACTGTAGCTTTCGGAATTGAATTGCCAGAATAGATATCTGGAATTCATTGTGTATTCCATATATCCCATCTTAGAAATTTCCTCATAATTTATCAATTGTTGTTAATCAGTAGTTCAGGAATTTGGAAGTCAAATCAAATTTGACCGTAGTCAGGAATCCGGTTCGGATTGATGATCATTGAGAGGCAACTCTGAGTAATTTTAGGAAAGCTTATCCGAATTCGTGTTCAGATAGCTAGTGATGTTTGTTAGGATAGACTGTTTGATTGTTTGCTAATGTGTGAATGATATCTATGTTGAATGGTTGGTATAACAGTTTTTTAAAAATATCTTTGTTTTAAATTTCGGGGACGAAATTCTTTTAAGGGGGAGGAATGTAACGACCCTAGATTTTGGCCTCGATTATTTTAATAAATATTTAATCTAATTTAAATTAAATACAAGCTTTTAAATTTTTGAAATGATGAGATCTTTGATATTTAACAGTTATATGTGTTTGTAAAATAATGTTTTGATTTGGAAATTTAAAATAGAATGCTTCAAACCCATTTTAAAACAAAATCTGTCTTATTCAATAAAAATCAAATGGAGACTCTATATTTTTATTATTTGATAATATACGAATGAATATCTAATTATAAACTTTAAATAATAATGTTTAAAAATAACCTATCATATGAATATTAAAACATGGAAATTTAAAACTTAAGTATAAAACAATATAAATGATTATAAACATAAACATACCAAACAAGTATAAATCATAATTATAAACGTAAGTATAAACCATAATTATAAATTATAAAATGAAACTAAGAATATAAATATACAAATATAAGTTATAACTAGAGGTATAAAATTTACAAATGCAATATTATCAAATGCTTGGAAATATGAAGTACAAATAGAATAAAATTAATATAGTCAAAACAACAACCTTTAAAATTCATTTGTACAACATAAATTTTTTAACAAAAGCCATTTACATTTTTGAATATCATGTGAACATGTTCAACGCATAAGTTAAAGGGATAACTTGTAACAAATTTTCTGTAGAAAACAAAAATTTAACAAAGTTTATATGATGCTGCTGAGAAGTTTATATGCATAAGAAAAACAAAAGTTGTTCACTTCAGTAAAATAAAACAGCTCTTTTCCTTGTATAAAAACAAAATCTGAAACATTAATTACATGTTATCATGAAGGAAGCATAAGCATTAATTAGATGTAAACAAATATGTATATTATAGTTCAAACTTGAAGTTAATAAAAACAAGTAATATAATAACAAAACAAAATATTTTCATAATCAAAGCTTCATACATAAGCCAAGTATGTACCTGCAAGTTGTACACCTACAAATATCAAGGAACATTAATTAGGTGTTAACAAATTTGAAGACATATTCATTAAGGCTAAGTACAATTTGTCATTTCAGGTTACAAAATAATGTTTCAGCCGAAATGTCATATTGCAATAAGTTAATTCAAAGTCATTTTTGGTCAAAACAAATAAAGCTTGTCCTGATAATACCTCCTTCATAGTGCTGTCATCTTATATATATATATATATATATATATATATATATGCCGTTGCTTTTTAGTTTTAGTTGGTCCAACAAACACATAACAAAACTTGAGAAAAACTGAGAACAAGATGGAAAAAAAGGGATCAAACTGAATTCAAAACAAAAAAAAATATGCAGACAGTTTCAGGCCTCAAGCATATTCATACTGCAGTGTTCATGGAACATGAATGTTCTTTGTTCTGGAAATATGCAAGGTGAGTAAACAAGATTAGTTAAAGCTTTAAGTTCCATTTTTAAAACAGTTCATGATTTAATCATCATATGATATGGTGTATGCTTGATCTTGTATATAATTCCATGTACTCTGTGCCTTCTGTTATTGTTACAGGTTTGCATATTTTTGAGTAAAACTCAAATTATCCTCATCAAACGTTGGTAATCTATAGGTAATCAACTAAAACAATATGTTATAACTTAAATTTAGGAGCTGATTAAATCTTAAGGTAAAATATAAGCACTGTAATGATTTACAGGGAATTAAACGATAATCTGATAAAAATAGGTTGTTGTAAAATATTACTTCAAGGTCATAGATTGAATCCATACTGGAATTCATGATTTTCAAAACTTAAACGAAGGTTTTTAACTTCATTTTCCAAGCACAGTTTGTAATTGAATTAAGTTTACATTTATTCCATTTTCAAACAATCAATCCAATTATAAATAGTGAAATTTGGGTTGAAGCGCGTATAACCATCACCGATTTTGAGAAAATTGTTGTATAAAATTTTCATTGCATAAACTAGGGAAATGAATTGAATTTAGGGTTTAGTTCGAGTTTCAGGTCCTGTTTATAAATGAGGCGTGTGGGACTTCTTCACGCGATCGAGTGTTATGAATTCATGGTGGAAGGTGGGTTGTCGCGTCATCGTGGTGTGGCAGAAGTTTTGAGGTCTCTGGTGGTGTTTGGGGTGGTGGCGAGAAGATTACGATGATGGGTCGGTTGACAGTTTCGAGCAGAGGACCAATTTTTGATTTTAATCAGAAGAAGACGAATTGAATTTAAATTTCGTGTTTCTGGATGATTTCTGAGTTGTGGGCAATATTAGTGATGGCCGGGGATCGGCCATGCCGCCGTGCACGTGTACGGCGGCGTGTCGTGTCAACGTGGCTGTCGAGATTCAAGGGGCGCGAGGCGTACTCGAGCGGAAGTGGAGGAAGCTTCGTGTTACTTGCTGTGTTCGAATGTAATTTCCTGATGGTTCCCTCTTATTCTTAGTTTAATATTTTAACTTACTGTAAAAAGAGAGAGGGGGGAGAGAAGAAGGACGCGTTCCGGGGCAGCTCGGGAAATTTAAGGGAAGAACTCGAAGTAGCACGCGAGTTCTAACAGGGAAGGTCTTGGGTTCAAGCTGCTGATCTTTAAATAATATATAGGTGCAATGTTTAACAAAATTTAGTTAAACGTTAATGCAAGTTCAATTCTAAAATTAATGTTTTACAATGTTTCAACCCCTTAGCTTCTATTTAATTAAGTAATTAAAATTAAGTATAAGGTTATCTAATAATTAAGCTTGGAGTTAATATTATAATTGGTTTTCTAAAATTTAAAGGAAGACTTTTGAATGTTTATTTAAGTTAAATATTTAATATATATAAATTATTTTAGAAAGAAATTAAGAACAATTTCTCTTAAAATTGTAATTAGTAATAGATTATAAATAATTGATAAAATTGTAATTAACTACTTAAGTTAATTTATGACTGATTAATAGTTAATTAATCGAGTAATTTAATTAAGAATAAATAAAGGGTTAAGGAAGTAATTAGCAGTTAATAAATGGGTAACTAAGTTGATTAATAATTAATATTATTAATTAAATGGTTAATTAAAGTAAATAACTGAGTTAAGAAATAATTAATTAATTGATAGTGTGAAATAAAATAAGTATGTAATTAAGACTAAATGATTAATTAAGAAATCATTAATTAAACAATTTGAAATGAAATAGGTAATTCATTGTTAAATTAATGATTAATTAAATAGAGTTAAGTGATTAACTCTCAGATAATTAATTCTAAATTGAATTAATTACAAATAAGAATTTAAATGATTGCTTATGGATTGTTGTGTATGTAAAATGTCTGGTTTGTGATGTTTAAATTGATGATATTCTGTGATGCTCTCTGATATGCTGTGATATATCTATGATAATTGTATATGTTTATCGGTGATAAATGTTATTTGAATTATATCATTGAATGTAAATTGTTAAGTGAATTAGACAACTTGGCCCTTAAAATGGCGTTTGGATTCGATGAGACCGGGATCGGAAGAATCAAATTTGATTCTCCGAAAACCACATCGATCCAATTTAAACGTTAGGTCGTGAATTCTGAAATGAAGATCGAGATGGTGTTTTCAGAATGCAAGGGTTATCGTCGTTGACTCTGAGGGTGATTCCAAAATGAGTGTGACGAGATAACGCCTTCGGTTTCGTTCGAACCCGGAACGAACTTGTATGGATTGAATGCTTTCAGCACATCGTCAGGCGGACGATGAGCATTCTAAGTGATATATTCTTTAGAGGTAATCGCAGCCTCAAGCCTCATCAACCGGGAATGGCTAGAACAGGGGAGTTGCAGCAAGGTTAGGTGGGTCATGCCCAAGCAGGACAAGATATTTCCCCTGTCTAGATGTCACTTTTTATTTCGGCTGTGTGGGCGGTTGCTAGCTACAACTGCGGGATTTATCTTGTTCGGAACTATTCAGTAAGGAATGGTTCCGGCCTTGTGTTGTAGGGGGTCGGGAGTGATCCTCGGTACGGCGATCTAGGCCCCGTACTGTGACGGGCGGTACCCCAGTAGCCATGCCATTGATGGAAGTCCATTTTTCCTACGAGACCCTACGGTTTTGATTTGTATTACCCACTTTTGTGGCTAGTAGCTGGAATTTAATCATGTAACAATTTCGGCTATTTTCTATTTACTTGAAAACCCTAGACACTATTATAATATCACTGGATTTCCTATGAAATGTTTTGGTTAGCGTAAGGTAAAAACTTACCCGTATTTATTTGTGGGGAGTCTTACGTAATACCTTTATTTTCAAATGTTTTTCAAAGTTAAACAATTTAAACCGTTTACTCATACCATACCCATGTCTGACACGAAGTTTATATTTTGTTTTTCATAAACTCTTGGGTACTCAAATTTTTATGAGTAGCCAAGTGATAGGTCTCGGATTTTATTTATGGAGGAGCTTGGAGCAGGAGATTCCAGACGTATATAGCTATTTATGTAGTTCCACTGTGTTAGTTGATGCATGATGTATCTTTGATGTATATAGTGATAGTTGTATGTATAACTGTCATGTGTATTGATATTGTATAACTCTGATATATGTAAAACTATGTAATATTTATGTGATATATTATATTTTGTTCCGTTCCGCTGTGAGATTCTGATGTTGTTGTTTTTTTCTTTTCTTTCTCTTCTACTTCTATCCCTTTCTTTTCTTTATGATCATACGTCTTTCTGGTTGTAGAAGGACGGGTCGTCACACTGGTAAAGTTAGATTCTAATAACCATATTTTTTCAAATTTAAAAGTTTTATTAGTAATTCTAAGATGATAACACGTAAGAATGATAGGGAAATGGTTAGAATACATATAAGGAAAACCAAAAACTCTACAAATAGGAAATTTATCTTCAATATCGTCACTTACGAAAAATCTAACCAAAAAAGCCATTGAGTGGGAATCCCTAGTATTGCTCCAAGTGAATTCTATATTAGATAAAGGCATTTCTATCAAATTACTATTAACTATAAATTGATAAAATTCTTCCATAGATGGAAAATCTCCCTCTCGAGATGATCGTTCCCCTAAAGAACGCGTAACATTGAAGTCGCCTCCCAAAATCCATGATCTAGGAGCAAATGTTCTAAATTCTAGACATTCGCTCCATAAAACTTGACGACCAATTTTCGAATTAGGACCACAAACATTAGATATATTTAATAAGGAGTTATCACTAAGGTTAATTAGAATAATATGTAAAGGGTATTGCTTAGTAATAGTTTGAAGAAGTTTAAAATATTTATCAATAGCCACCCTATAAGTAAACACCCAGAAGCTCCAATTGAAGGTAAACAAACCCACTGTCTAAAATGATAACCACCTAATCTTCTACAAAAACGAAAAAAACAAATATATATATATTATGAAAATTTTATTTTGGAAAAATATATACAAATAATTTTGTATACACATTAAATTAATATTAAAAATTCAATATAAACAACTATACATACATATATTATCAGTGTGTGTGTGTATTCGGCCATAATTATATTTTAAAAAATAATATTTTTTTGTTAAAACCTTTCTATTTTAAAAATTATATATTTTTTAAATAAATATTTTCGTATGGAAATTGTTGAAAACATTAAATTTAAAAAAAAAACTTTCTAAACATATGGATAATCTTTATTAAATATTTATATGCGTATTTTATAATATATATAATATGATAATGTATTCAAAATAAAATGCGTTTGTTTGTCTATATATATATATATGGATTTAAAAGAATCGTTATTCAAAAAAATAATATGAGTTTAATTAAATATAAATACACACACATTATAAATATTTACATATACTTAATTTTTGAAATCAATATTGTTTGAAAGGTATTTATATCATTAATTAATTTTGAAATTAAAAAAATTGCTTTTTTAATTCTAGCCACATAACATGTGAATGCATATATAAAAAATTATTTAATGCACATACACACATATATGTATATATATGTGTGTATATATAGATATACATATACATACGTACATATACATGCATACACACACACATATATGTGTTCATCCAATGTTAACAACACAAACATATGTGGATTCGTGATAATATACGTACATATTAAAGTACTAGAATGACACGATCATCCAATATATATGTATATGAACCAAAATAAAACTATTAGCATAATGTGGCTTACTTGTAATACGTCGAAATGTTGAATCTATTTCCTCCTTGAATCTGTATCCAAACTTCCAAAGAGAGCTACCAGACTGAAAGCATAACCCATCAACCTTTTATTTTGATTTAATTTGTATTTTAAAATGCTTGAAATTCTGGAGGATGACATTGGGATAGCCAACCAAAAATGGGGGAGATGGAGGCCAAAACTTAAGAGTTCTAAAAGTAGGGTTTAAGTTGTTCAAATAGTGGAGATAAAGAGGAGCTAAAAATGGATCCAGATCCACACTTTTCTCTAAACATTTCATGCCTTTGAATCAATATTGAACCCCAGTGATCCACCCTTATGGTCGGCCATGCTTGGCCATCTCTTGGCCTCCAAACTGGTTCAAGCTCAATCAAGTAAATATGCATTTAAATATAATTCAAATGCACATCAATATTGTATATCGGTACTTATGTATACTGATAGAGATGGGGATATGCCTTAGGGGAAATTATGTAATTTGTTACTTATATCTACCTCGATAACCAAAATTGTTCGAAATAAAAGGTTTTTTCTTTTTATTATATACTTGATAATGTAACGACTTGGTATTTTGAACAATTCAAATCGAAAATTATCCACTCATGTCGGACTTGAATTGCTTAAAACAACAGATTGTTAATTTATATTTGACAAAACTTAGCATATACAGTAAATAAATCAATCATAGAATCACAGACACAGAGTTATACAACAATAAGTAGCGGAATAGATAAATAGTAATTGATGAAGGTACTACAACATCAGAGTATAAAACATAATACAGTAGAAATCTCAAATACAAAGTAGTCTCAAATTCATCAGCAGATGACAAGTCTAAATATCACAACTGGAATAAACTAAAATAACTGAAAGCTAAAAGATAGATCTTCAAGCAAAACTCCAACCTCCAAAGGCGAGTCTCAAATGTTGTGACACCTAGTATGACCCGAGCATAAACAAAATACAAGACACTCGATTCAGGATTAACATTCTTATACTAGTAAATTAACTCAAGCAAAATTTCTAAGGGAAATACAATATAACTTAAAAGATGTTTGGGATTTCCGTCCTCTAAGGATCCGTGGAACTATCTACATGATGTAACCCTATCGAGTGATAGTCTTGGGCCTAAGAATCCCTCCATTGTATAGACATGAGGGAAAGGACCAGAAACATCTTATAGGAGTGGGGGTAGGATGAAATCCTAAGACAAGGACATTCGAAGCCTTCGAGATTTTCATGGAATAATAATCATATGATTGTTGATATGATAAGATGGGTACTGAGAGGTGTGCCCCAAACATCTGATGCCCTAGGAATCCAATTGATTTTAAACAGCTAACTTTGGGGATGTATAGTGGAAGAATGGATCCGTACTTTCACTTGATGATATATACCCAACATATGAGAGTGTTGGGTGCTTCGGAGGAAGAGATGAGATGGTGTTTCCCATTATACTTAACGTATTTAGCAGTGAAATGGTTTTATAAGCTAGAGAATAGGTCAATCAGACTGAATTAGTGCACAGGTTCATGAAATAATCAGAGTTTATATAACACAACCAATGAATGTGTTGATGCTTTCGATTGTGAAGCAAAGGGTCGGTGAGACCATGCATATTTTCCCAACTAAATTCAATGCAGTAGCAGCTGCAGTTTAAAAGTTAGAGTCATTGATAATTCAAATGGTGATGGTTCCTACGATTGCCAGTAAAATAGATTTCATGATCTCTTTGGAGAGAGCTCCCCAATAGACTCTGTAGATTAATACTACCAAATAAATGGGTTTCTAGACCAGGAGGATGTTGAAGCAAATACAGGTGTCAAAGTTAACTCTGTGGAGGATGGAGGACCATCTAAGGCAAGATACAAAAAGGATAAAGGAAAATGGAATGTTAAGAATGGTTTCAAAGGACCGAAGCGACAAAGGATGAATATCGAAGCGATAATGTCTTACACTTTGTTAATGAAGACCCTAGAGAGGACATACTTGAAGCTTGGGCCCGGATGGAAAATCGTAAAGTGAGAGCTACGTACTAGGAGAGCAATTCTGAAAATACTGCCAATTCCACGAGCTGGATGGGCACAAGACTAAGGAATGCAGACATCTACATGACTTAATAGAAGAGCAGTTTGAGGTAACTGGCTTCAACAATATATAAGGAATCAAGCCCCAAGGTCCAATAGAACTGACCACCGTCTATGGAAGATGCACTCAATCGCGATCATGGATCTAAGTCGAGAATGACTTTCCCATGATCGGGATAGATTGGGACCAAGTTTAATTTTTGCAATTTGCTTTTTTTGGGTAAACTGTGAAGGGTTACCACTTGTCTAATTAGTTTTGTAAGGATCTTGATCGGTCCCAAAACATGCTCTGGGTTAGGAACTAAAGGTAATCTTCTATTAGATTAAGTTTTTACATTTTTTCCTGATGCGTTTGATTTACTTCATGAATAAGTGATTGATGCATATTTCGATTTAGAAATTATTCGAACATGAAATTCATTTTATTATAGCTAATAGATGCTATCAAATGTTGTTATCCCTTAAACCTAATATCTAAACTGAAAGGACTTGGTTCTTCCCACCAATAAGACGGGCGATGAACCATGAACTATGTAGTAATATATGCTATTATAATATGTCTATCAGTAAACTAAAGTATTAAAATAACATTAAGGCGTTATCCATATCCCTTATAACATATTTTATATATTCTCGTGGTCTATATAGTACTGTAAGCTCCACCAAACCGGTGGTTTACTCAGAGGGCACTCCATAGGTACAGTACAAACCAAACCAAACCATAGAAGGCATGATAAGGCATGTGACAAGGCACACGAGGCAATGCCCAGGGTAGGATACTACCATTTTGCGAATTCAGACTGGTGGTAACGCATAGCAGCCACTACCACCCACCTCTAGATACACTCCCAAATCAAAGATGCACCCAATCAAATCACAAAGTATAATGGAATCAAAGAAATGTGCTCGGTAGGAGGAATGACCTCACATGGCCTGGCCTGGCTCCTATTTTAGCCGCATCAAGCTAACTCACGGGAGTCAGGGATGCGTTAATATCTCATATAGAATCGTCGCCAAACCATCCTACTTCGTTCTACAATCTCCACCACGTACATAGTTGTTAAAGTGGTTCTTGGTATTGACAGAGAGTATGACAATATCCGATCCCGATATATAACAACCAAATGCTTATTTCACACCATGGTCATTCTATTTCAAATAGTTCGTACTTCATATTTAAAATATCATATTCATTTCAAAAATTATATCACTTTCAAAATTTAATTCCAAAATCATATCACTTTCAAAATCATAACCCCGAAATAGTTTAACGTCATATCAAAATATTCGTATTTAAATCCATTAAATCTACATTATAACAGTTCCAACTTAACAGTTTAAATAGTTTTATATATATATATATATATAATATTAAAACAGCTATAATTTAAAAATATTTTATATTTTAAAAATAAGTTATAAATTAAACTAGTTTATATATTAAAAAAGGTTTATATACTAAAATAGTTTATATCAAAATAGTTCAAACTAGAATTGGTTTCTTCCAATTTTACAAACCAATTCAAATCAATCTTTAGTCCCAAATTCAATTTAATCAATCTCAACTCAAGTTATCCTTAAGACCATTTTAATTTATTGATCTCAAATCTATATTTAAACTACAAATTTAAACCATTTTCCGATTCAATAGGTTTCAAAGTTAAATATTCAACAATTTACAATAACTCAATTTTGTACATATCATTTATATTTCAAATTCAAGTTTAAATTATTCAAATTTGAAATATTCCCTTAACCATTTTTAATAACACTTAAATAAAATCTCAAATCACAAATTTAAACCAACATCAAAATTTAAATATCTAACTTCAATTATATTGAATTTCAACAATATTCATTTAATCACATTTATAAATATTTAATTAAAATTCTCAAATTCAAGTCAAAATTAAATATTCAATTCAACCTTATTTAAATCTAAAAATATTCGTTTATTCACCTTTAATCAAAATCATATTATTAGGTTATACAGTTATATCTTAAAATCTCAAATTAACGAGTTTCAAATCAATTTCTATTTAAATACAATCCTTAAACAAATTAACTTACAAATCAATTTCAATTTATCTTTCCAACCTTAATTTATTAAAGTTACTACAATATCTATTTTATATTATATTAATATGAATACTTAAACATAATATATATATTAATTAAATTAAGTATTATTTAATTAAATCTTATTTTATATATTTTTTAAAATAATAAAGTTATAAGAAAAATCTTAAAAATTATATTTTCAAAACTAACTTATAAAATTAAAATTTCCAAAAATATAATTTTAAAAATTTAAATTTACACATATATAAATATAACATTAATATATTATATTTTTAAAAATCAATATTTATTAAAATCCATATATTTCCTTTCAAAACCTTGGACATTATTTCAAAATATAGGTCAACGGTGTCCGTATATAATTTTCTACCCTATGATCAAGTGGTACGGATATTTATCATTCCAATACATAATTTAAATATCTTCGGGTACATATAATTTCAACCTATAATCCCAAAATTCAAAATCAATGAAATCGCTTTGGTCTATCATTTCAACCCATAACGGTTTTCCTCTTATTTAAAGTCCATTCGAGTATGTATCATTTCAACCCATAGAGAATTCTAAACTAATATGAAACTTGCCGAGTGAGAACAAATATGATAATAATATAACATATCAACAACATGCATATATCATCAGTAACAAATTTAAATATAATTTATACAATAGGTTATGGTGTCATTTGTCATAGGTAAACAATGACAGATAATGGCACATCATATTTAACAATTAAATATCTAATAATTCAAATTTGACAGCACATTTCAATCATCATTTCATGTAAATTAAATTTACTGAATATAAGAATGTTAATCATGAGTAATTGCCCACCTTTCGAGGCTATATAGATTAGACAGCATGATAAGCTACGAATTGAATCACGAACTCTACAACAAATCAAAGCAAAGCAGAGCGAAGCTGGCATGGTCTTGAACTCGATGGATCCGATGAAACAAATATATATATATATATAGCTATATATTTAAAAATATAAAATTCAAAAGAAGTATTTAAAATAAAATCTTTATAATATATATACATTTGAAAATCAATATTAAATTTAAAACATATATAGTAAAAATCAAAGTATATATATGATATTAAAAAAAATCAATATATATGCAGACTGTATCTTATGCAAACAAATATATGCATGCTACTCAAATAAACATATGCAGATTAAGTATATAAGCAAATATATGTAGACAATAATAAATATATGTATGCTACTCTAACATACATATGTAGATTATATATAAAGAAATATATGTAGACAATAACAAATATATATATATATATATATATATATATATATATATATATATATATGAGCTAACGAAAATCATGCAACAAAACAATAAATATATATGCAAGCTATTTAACAACATATATGCAGACTGTATGTATGCAATAAAAAAAAATCTAACTATTTAACAACAGATGTGCAGATTGTATTTCTAAAAAATATATATATGACTTGATATATATATATATAAAACTTGAATTAAAAAACATAAATTTAACTAAAATACTAAAAAAATATCATTACAAAAGCTTGTTGGTGCCTTCTGCCAAGTGGCGTGGTAGCTCGAGTTCCGGAAGGTAGGTGGTGGGTGGTGGCATTTGCGGGCGGTGGAAGGGTGGGGCAGTTGAGCAAGTTGGAGGGAAGAATGATGGGCTTGGCTATTGAGGATTTGACATAGAGGAGGGGAGCTACCATGGTTGGCAGCGACACAAGGGTTTGGGTGGCCGAGCAGTTTGAAATGGAGGAAACCATGCGTTTGGGAGGGAGAGGCGAGTTGTGTTGTCTCGGTGGTAGGAAAATGAGGATGATGAACGGCACATGTAAGGAAGACGAATGGCTGACGATGGCAGGGTTGTGGGTGTGGCATGGAGGGGTGGATGCGGATGACGTGCATGTTAGTGTAGCTGGCGGTTATGGGAAATTCTCAGGGAATGGATGTAGGCGAGGTGTGGCAAAACTAGATATGAACCCGAGGTGAGGGGAGGTCGGTTTTCAAGTGGAAGAAGACGAGCACATGGTAGAGGAGGACGTATGGTAAAGAAGAGCAGGTTCACGAACAGGTTCACTTACAGGTATGAATGCTTATATATTATTTAAATTTATCTCTTCGGTAGATGGCGTGACAGGCTAGAGGGAGATGGCGGTGTTTGTGGGCGAATGGATACACGTCGGCGAGCTTGGAGTATGGGCGGAAGAGGTTGTGTGATGGAGGTCGAGCAATAGCGTGGAAAGGACGAGCAAAAATCACATGGGTAAGCTAATATGTATATTATACTATTTTCTTATTATTCTTCTCTCAAATGAAACGCCGGGACCAAAGAAAGGAAAGAGAAGAGGCAAATGAACTAGCAGAAAAATGAATAGCAAATATATTGAACAAAGTGGAATTGCAATAGTCATATGTTGAATTTCAGGCTAGTGGTTGTTGGGTTAATACGCGGTGGAAACTGAATAGACACAAGAACCCAAACGGAACGAAACGGGTACCGATACGGCTAACCTTTTCGCCGATTTCGCCACGTATCAGACACCGAAATGCACAAATGAATATACTATGGAGATCAGCACGATGAGACGAACATAATGATACATAAATATCAACAATACGACCATCCTACCAAAAGTCGATATTCGTTGCCAAACTGTTGCTAATTCGTCGAAAATAAAAAAAATAGGGCTGTAGTAGTCCGAATTTGGTGAAACGAAATTCTACATCTCCCTTAGAAAATGATGTACATTTTTATTATATAAAAATATTCAGATTTTGAAGATATTTTATTTCTATCAAATTTAACTGATTTAAATTGAAATTGAAAATTACACAACAGAACTAACTTTCATATTTACAAATGAATTTTTTTGCTAGTTTAAAATAGACGTATTCCGAATATAAAATTTTCATTTCAAAATATTATTACTTACTTTTCACGAAAAATTTAGTCAATAACGTTATAAGAATCGTTAAAATTTACGGTTCATTACACTCTCCTCCACTCAAAACTTTTCATCCTCGAAAAGGAACGAGATAGGGGAATAGAAACAACAGAAAGAAAAGCTAGATTAGAAATACAAAATACAACAATTAATTCACAAACATATATATTCCATTAGTTTATAAATTTATTTACAATTAACTAATTTCGTTTCATTTCATTTATTCAATCAATAAGTATTCGTTGTATTCACATTCGGTTAATTTCAGTTCAATGTATTTTCATTTAATTGATTTGCTTTTAATTTATTAACATTTGTTACAAAAAATTTCTTCTGAAATATATTTATTGTATTTAACCCATTTATTTTATTCATTTGACTTCACTTGAGTTAATTCCACTTATAATTCACTTTCAACTATTCTTAAGTTCATATTCATTTACTTAAATAGCATTCTCTACAATTTTTCACTTAACACATAGATTAAGTGTACAACATTCGTTATAACCACTAAATTTTTATTTATAAAATCACTCAACAAAATTCATTTTTGAACATCCTATTATTTATATTTCTCTTGTATAACCTTCAATTACATACACATTAACATTCTAGCTTTTTGAATATCTCAGGTAAGTTATATATATATATATATATATATTTTTAGAATGCAACTGAGTATTATACAAGTAACTTTTATCCTAGTTCAATTGTTTTAGATTTTTTCAATTTCATTTCTTATTTTTGACACTCCAATTATTCACAAATTTTGCTTCATTTCAATAATTGAAAACCATCACTTAATATAAAACTTAAGGGTTAAAGTTCTGGTTTCACTTCAGACCGTTTTGAAATAAATATATATATAGAATTTGTTCATCAAAGCATACTCAAGAATTTCAAATCAATTCTATTTTCCAAAAAAAACTGTAGCAAAGCTAATAAGTGGTCTCTCCACTTTAACACTCGAAAATGAATGTCGATGATGCTGCAGTCATCACCGAAATTATTTTCCAGCCACAAAAGAGGAGTGTACTGAAAATTCTTTCAAAATAATTTCCATTCAAAATACTTTCAAATAATATACATTTTCCAAGCTTTGAAAAAGAAAAATCTGAAAAGCCCCAGAAATTTAATTCTTAAATACTAAATTTAAATTTATTTCATTTATAGAATCAATGTTATAAACATTGTTTATAAAATTTCCTCTTCTTACAATATACAACAATAGTTAACAGTTTAGGATGTTGACAAAAAATGAATGATAATCTAGTATTATCATTTCTAACAACCAATTCATTTAGCAATCTAATTTTCGAAAATTATACTTTTATATATGAAATATAACCATTCATAAAATCATTTCATTAACCAATTTAGAAAATAATATTGTGTCAGTTTGCTCTGTTCAAGTGTTTTGTAATTCCTACCGATAGAGTTAGCCAGACGAATCGATCAGAACCCAAAATCAAACTTAACAACTCAAACAACATAATATAAAACATTTTTATATTAATTACAAATACACTTCCTCATAGGATGATTCAAGAATGGATTTTAAAACAAGAATAGAGATTCAAATTTTAGAGGGATCCTAATCAAAGAGAATTCTAACCATGAAGATAGGATCGAAAGGAAGATAATATAATTAAACTTCAAAAGAGAAAAGCTGGATAGATTTATATTAATCACGATGACCTTAACCGGGTCAATCGAGACTTAGAAAAACAAAAATATCATTAACAAAAATGGATACAAACTTGGTGAGAACATCACGGAAACGTGGTTTATGAGATTGACGAAAAGGTAGGAGCATTGATTAACCCAAAGGGAATGACTAACCATTCATAGAACCCATTGGTTTGAGAGGAAAGACAACAGGTCGAGCTCTAGGAATAAGATCGATGCGGAATTCAATTTCCCACTTGGGTAGGAGAGATGTGACTTCTCCAAAGACATCTGGAAATAGTTGGACATCAGGGTGGTGTCCAGATCAGTAGGCTGGAAATCAAGCGAAAGATAAAACTGCATGCATAATCCTGAGGCAATTGACATTCGATCACAAGAGAATTACCTGGATTATCTACTATAAAAATGATTTGGGCTTTGCAAGAACTAACAACATAAAAATCGAGGATATAGAAATCTCTGGTGAATCGACGTTTGTTGTAAAGGAGTTTCAACCTTTTACAAATCATACACAGGTTGGCGGAATTCCCGATGGGATTAGTCACACAAAGGATGAAGTTGACGGTTGAGGGTGAAGATATGGGATGCTCCAGTATCAAAAGAACCTGAATAGGAAAGGATAAGGACGGAGTTCAGAACAAAGGGAACATTCCAAAATTCCAAAAAAAAATCCAAATCAGGGAGAATTCTAACTAAGGATTTCAAGTTCGAACGAAGATGATTCTGTAATTAATTTTTACTCCATATGCTAAGTTTTTTCTAAACCAAAGCTCTGATTCCACTTGTAACGACCTGGTATTTCGAACCATTCAAATTGACAATTATCCACTCATATTAGACTTGAATTGCTCAAAACAATAGATTTTAATTTATATTTGGAAAAACTCAGCATATACAGTAAATAAATCAATCGCAAAATCACAGATATAGAGTTATACAACAAGAAGTAGCGGAATAGATAAATAATAGTTCATGAAGCTACTACAACATCGGAGTATAAAACACAATTAGAAATCTCAAATACAAAGTAGTCACAAAAACATCAGTAGATGAGTAGTCTAAATATCAACAACTGGAATAAAATGAAATAACTGAAAGCTGGAAGATAGATCTTCAAGCAAAACTCTAAACTCCAAAGGTGAGTCTCAAATGTTGTGACACTCAGTCTGACCCGAGCATAAGCAAAACACAAAAAACTCGAGTCGGGATTAACATTCTTATGCTAGTAAATTAACTCAAGCAAAATGTCCAAGTGAAATACAATATAACTTAGAGGATGTTTGGGATTTCCTTCCCCTAAGGATCCGTGGAACTATCTACTATGTACTAATATACGCTATTATAATACGGCTATCAAGCAAGTAAAGTATTAAAATAGCGTTAAGGCATTACCCATATCCCTCTAACACATTTAAATATTTCCATGGTCTATACAATACCGTAAGCTCCATCAAACTGGTGGTTTACTCAAAGGGCACTCTATAGGTACGGTGCAAACCAAACTCGTGGAAGGTGCGATAAAGCATGTGACAAGGCATGCGAGGCAATGCCCATGGAAGGATACTACCGTTTTACGGATTCAGACTAGTGGTAATGCATAGCAGCTACTACAGCCCACCTCGAAACACACTTCCAAATCAAAGGTGAACCCAATCAAATCACAATTTATAGAATGGAATCAAAGAAATGTGCCCGATAGGAGGAATGACCTCACTTGGCTCGGCGTGGCTCCTGTTTTAGCCACATCAAGCTGACTCCTGGGAGTCGAGGTCGCGTTAATACCTCATATAGAATCGTTGCCAAACCATCCTACTTCGTTCTGGAATCTCCACCATCTACACAGTTTCTAAAGTGGTTTTCAGTATTGGCTGAGAGTATGACAACATCCAATCCCGGTCTCTTTAACAACCAAATGCTTATTTCACATCATGGTCATTATATTTAAAATAGTTCATACTTCATATTAAAATATCAGATTCATTTCAAAAATCATATTACTTTCAAAATTCACTTCTGAAATCATATCACTTTCAAATCATAACCTCGAAATAGTTTAAACCATCATATCAAAATATTCATATTTAAATTCATTAAATCCACATAATAACAGTTCGAACTTAACAGTTTAAATGGTTTATATGTAGTTATAATTTAAAAAATAGTTTGTATTTTAAAAATAAATTATAAATTAAAATAGTTTATATATTAAAAAGAGTTTATATACTAAAATAGTTTATATCAAAATAGTTCAAATTAGAAAGGTTTCTTCCAATTTTACAAATCAATTCAAATCAACCTTTGGTTCCAAATTCAATTTAATCAATCTCAATTCAAATCATCATTAAAACCATTTTAATTTATCGATTTCAAATCAGATTTAAACTACAAATTTAAACAATTTTCCGATTCAATAGGTTTCAAAATTAAAAATTCAACAATTTACAATAACTCAATTTACAGTATTCATTTAATCACATTTATAAATATTTAAATAAATTCTCAAATTCAAATTTAAATCAAAATTAAATATTCAATTTCAATCTTATTTAAATATGAAAATACTCATTTACTCACCTTTAATCAAAATCACATTATTAGGTTGTACAGTTATGTCTTAAAATCTCAAACTAATGAGTTTTAAATCAATTTCTATTTAAATACAATTCTTAAACAAACTAAATTACAAATCAATTTCAATTTATCTTTCCAACCTTAATTTATTAACGTTATTACAATATCTATTTTATAATTTACTAAAATAAATACTTAAACATAATTTATATATATATATATTAATTAAATTAAGTTTTATTAAATTAAATATTATTTTATATATTTTTAAAAATAATTAAGTTATAAGAAAATTCTTAAAAATTATATTTTCAAAACTAACTTATAAATTTAAAATTTCTGAAAAATATAATTTTGAAAATAAAAAGTTAAAAATATATAAAAATAACATTTATATATTATATTTTTAAAAATCAATATCTATTAAAACCCATATATTCCCTTTCAAAACCTTGGAAAATATTTCGAAATATAGACCGTCGGTGTCCGTATATAACTTTCTACCCTATGATCAAGTGATACAGATATTTGTTGTTTCAATCCACAATTTAAATAACTACAGGTATATATAATTCCAACTCGCAGCCCCAAAATTCAAAATCAATGAAAATGTCTTAGGTTTATCATTTCAACACATAATGATTTTTCCTTAATCTAAAGTCCGTTCGGGTATGTATCATTTCAACCCATAGGGAATTCTAAACTAACAGGGAACTTGCAGAGTGAGAGCAAATATGATAATAATAATAATATAACATATCAACAATAGGCATATATCATCAGTAACAAATTTAAATATAGTATATACAACAGGTTATAGTGTCTTATGTCATAGGTACACAATGGTAGATAATGACATATAATATTTAACAATTAAATATATAATACTTCAAATTTGACAGTATATTTCAATCTTATTTCATATAAATTAAACTTACTAAATAAAAGAATGTTAATCGTGATTGATTTCTCACCTTTTGAGGCTAGAGAGATTAGACAAGATTACAAGCTACGAATTGAATCGCGAACTCCATGAAAAATCAAAGCAGAGCGAAGCTGGAACAATCTTGAACTCGATGGATCCGACGATACAAATATTATAGCTATATATTTAAAAATCTAAAATTTAAAACACGTATTTAAAATAAAATCTTTATCTTTATGTAAAATATATGCAAACTATATCTTTATGTAAAATATAAAACACCTATTTAAAATATATGCAGACTATATCTTTATGTAAAAAAATATAAGCATGCTATTCAAACAAACATATGCAGATTATGTATATAAACAAATATATGTAGACCATACAAATATATGTATGCTACTCTAACACACATATGCAGATTATATATAAGCAAATATATGCAGAAAATAATAGATATATGTATGCTACTGCAACACACATATGCAGATAATATATAAACAAATATATGCAGACAATAACAAATATATATATATATATATATATATATATATATATATATATATATATAAGCTAACCAAAATCATGAAGAAAAACAAAAAAAATATGCAAGCTATTTAACAACATATATGCAGACTATATGTATGCAACAAAACAAAATGTATATATGCAAGCTATTTAACAACATATGTGCAGACTGTATTTCTAACAAAAATATATATAACGTGGTATATACATACATATATATATATATATATAACTTCAATTATGAAACAAAAATTTAACTAAAATGCTAAAAAAAATCATTACAAAAGCTTGATGTCGCCGACTGTCAGGTTGCGTGGCAGCTCGGGTTTCGGAAGGCAGGAGGTGGGTAGTGGCGTTTGTGGACGGTGGAAGGGTAGGGCTGTTGAGCAAGTCGGAGGGAAGAATGATGGGCTTGACTATTGAGGAGTTGACATGGAGGAGAGGAGTTAGCAAGGTAGGCAGCGACATCGGGGTTTGGGCGGCAGAGCAGTTTGAAATGGAGGAGGTTGTGCGTTTAGGAGGGAGAGGCGAGTTGTGTTGTCTCGGTGGTAGGAAAATGAGGATGATGAACGGCACAGGTAAGGAAGACAACTGGCTAATGATGGCGGGGTCATGGATACGACAATGGCAATGGAGGGTTGGATGCGGATGACGTGCAGGATAGTGTAGCTGGCTGTTATGGGAAATTCTCAGGTGATGATGTAGGAGAGGTATGGAAAAACTGAAGATGAACGCGAGGTGAGGGGAGGTCGGTTTTCTAGTGGAAGAAGATAAGCACACGGTTGAGGAAGGTGTATGAGTGGAGAGGAGCAGATTCACAGCAGCTTCACTTATATACATGAATGCTTATATATTATTTAAAATTTTCTCTTTGGTCGATGGCATGACAGGCTAAAGGGAGATGGTGGTGTTTGCAGGTGGATGGATACACGTGGGCGAGCTTGGAGTATGGGCAGAAGAGGTTGCGTGATGGAGGTCGAGCAATAGCATGGAAAGGACGAGCAAAAAGCAAAGGAGCAGGCTAATATGTATATTATACCAACTTTTTATTTTTCTTCTCTCGGATGAAATGACGGGACCAAAGAAAGGAATGAGAAGAGATAAATGGACGAATAGAAAAATGAATAGCAAATAGATTGAACAAGTGGAATTGCAATAGTCATATGCTGAATTTCAGAATTATAAATGCTAGTGGCTGTTGGGTTAATACATGGTGGAAACTGAATGGACACAAGAACCCAAAAGGAATGAAATAAGTATCGATATGGTTAACCGTTTCGTCGCATACCGGACACTGAAATGCACAAATGAAGATACTATGGAGATTAGCACACTGAGACAAATAAAACGGTACACAGATATCAACGATACGACCATCCTATCAAAAGTTGATATTCGTTGCCAAACTGCTGCTAATTCATCGAAAATAAGATAAACGGGGCTATAGCAGTCCATTATTTGGCAAAACAACATACGATATTTCCCTCAGAAAATGATTTACATTTTTATTATAAAAAATATTCAGATTTCGAAGATATTTTATTTCTATCAAATTTAACTAATTTAAATTGAAATTGAAAATTATACAACAGAACTAACTTTCATATTTACAAATGAAAATTTGCCATTTGCTATTTTTAAATAGATGTATTCCAAATATCAAATTTTCATTTCAAATTTTTGTTATTTATTTTTCACGAAAAATTTAGTTAATTACGTTATAAAAATCGTTAAAATTTATGGGTCGTTACATATAATTTGTTATATTAATTAATTAATTTAACTAAAAGTACACTTGATAGAAAATCCATAAATGTTGTGTTTGTGATAGTAATTGCAAATAGTTATAATCATGAGTATTGTGTCATAATATTATAATATACATCATTTTAAACATTCCTAGTCAAGATGCATCGAGACTGAATATCGGTGTTCCTATTGAGACTAGAGTACGTAATGCTCTCCAATGTTAGGCAGTGTCTTACTCATGACTTTTGGGGCATCTACAGGTTACATACTGATAGTTATTGGATAACCATGGAACGACTCACTCGATATTTTTCTATTGATTAATATAACTAAGGTCAAACATAAAATATATCAATTGACTAATTTACAGAGCTTTCTCGACTTAGGAATACTGTTGATCTTCAATATGATAGCTCCACTTTGATTATATTCAAATCATGGCACAACGTCCACCAAGTGACTATAGTTGGATAGAGTGGAAGTATTGCAAGTGAAGCATTATTCAAGAGAGGATTCGTCTCCTCAGTTATATGAGGTTGGTATCATGGTCAACTAAAGCCAACTCAAAGTCAAAGTCACTGGCTAGAGCATTTTGGTTCATAATAACTGTTATTATTGAACCAATGACTTTGTGTTTCGATTATAGAGTTGAATATGAATGATACTGGTATTTTGACCATTACCAAATTCAATAATTTCAAAGTGATATATATTAACGAAGAGAATTGGTGCAAAATAAAAGTCCCAACCAGGTAACACTTAAAGTAAAATTGGATTTTCCGAAACCAAGTAAGCAATAAATTTGACCAAAATGCCACACCACCTGCTATGTAACACGTGGATGTTAATATTCAAATAGTTCAGAATTAATTGTTGACCAAATTTACATTTGACGAGTCATACAACCGAAACGATAAATTCTTCTTATACTAAACAATTTAATTAATTTATAATTATTATAAATTAATTTAATTAATTAATATTTATAAAAAATTAATTTTGAAATATGATTATGATTTGATGAGTAAATATTATTAGATATATTTTTAATAGTTATAAATATATCAATCGATATACGATATCAACAAGCGATTAAACTGGATTTTATTGTATAATTTTTTTTGGGCTTAGATAGATTTAAGGCCCATCATAAGGCTTGATATTTTTGTCAGCAAACATAGGTATAGGTCGCTCAAATTAGGATAGAAAGGGCTTGATTTTGGATGACTCAGATTAAAGAAGAATTAGCATGAGATGAGATCCACACTTCTCTCCTTTCTATCCACTGTATAAGCAACTCTAACCTAATTAGATTTTGATCTTTTTGGTGCATCCTCCTCTGTGCTTGCTGGTCGAAATCCTTACTGATCTCTCTCCATCTCATTAAGTTCAAATCAAGTTAATTCAGTAATTATCCGATGGCTGGTTGTCAATGGTTCAAAGACAAGCTATCTATTGAATTTTGGTAGAAATCATCTTTTCAAGGTGTACTTCAAAGCATTAGGATTAGGTTATGTTTTTAATCAAAATATATTTATTAATTCTCAACTACAATGTTTTATTATATATGCAAGTAATGTTGTCACAAAGTTGTTTGGTTGTATGCATGTGTGTGTACATATATATGTATTTAAAATAAAAATATTTTTTTATCAAATATACATTAGGTCAGTACGACGCTGAATAAAAAATATAATTTTTTATATTTTATTAAATTAATGTATAATATTTAATAATATATATAGTTTATAATTAATCACAACACTAAATTTTAATAAAAAATAGTCATATAATTTTGTATATAAAGAATCAAAGCTATGATAGTTTTGGCAGTGAGGAAAAACTTTATATTAGTATTTTAATATCATTTAGTTCAAAATAATATTATGAAAATTATATTTTATAAAATAGTATTAATAGTAAAGAAGCTCTTTGAAAAAAAAACGTTTTTTTATTTTAAATTAATTATCAATTAATTATTAGTTCCAGCCGGAAAAAAGAAAAATCATTTTAAATCAAAAAAGCATGGAATTTTTTTTCCAAAGCATAAATTTCATTTAGGATTTTTTGGAAATTTAAAATTTAAAATAACGTTCACATGTCACCTTAGCTAGTAGTGTGATATTATGGCAAAATTAATAGCTTACAAAGCTTCAGTAAAATTTAACTGTACTTATTTTGAGCATTACAGATAGTGATAATAATTACATCAATTTTCTTCGTCAGAACTATATCACATTAGGATTTTTGGAATTTGGTAATGGTCAAAATTCCAACAACATCCATATTCAACTTTACAGTCCAAATACAAAGTCCTTGGTTCAATTATAAAATTTATTATTCACTGAACTGCACTGGCCAAAGACCTTGACTTTAAGTTGACTTCACTGGACTGTGATACTTGAAAGCGCATATGATCTCTAATATGGCTAACTATTGTAGATGTGCAAATAGCTATAATCAAGCGAGATATGAATAAGTTAAAGTAAAGTAAAGTAAATATAAACGATCACACTATATTTATATTTGTTCAGACCTTCCATCCTATGTCCAGTCATGAAGCTCCCCTTCGGAATTCCATTAATCCAAATACCCTTACTTAGCCTGGAGGAGGCATTATAAGAGTTTGCGGACTTGATAAAGATATGTTCTATCAATATAGATTTTGACTTCTATTAAAAAGCAACATATAATCTCCATTATGATTAAATAATGCATGCATTATGATTAAAGAAGTACATGGAATAATATTTTGAGTGCATGAACAATATTGATTTTGGAAAGCAAATAATCACAAGAGAGATAGAAATCAAGATAGTAAGTTTGTTCTAAACTTCTTGTCTTAGGCACTATTTCAAGTAATCAAAAGTCGCTTTAGAAAAGGTGTGTTCTTTTAGAAAATCATTCCTCTTCAAAGAAAAACCATTAAACAGTTGTATCCCTTTAAAGTGTTATTTCAAAAAATAGCCATTTTTGTTTATTCAATCAACTGGAAATGGTTACAAGTCAACTGAATATGAGTATCAAATATTGCAAAGCGGAAGACAAAAATAGAGGACTGAAGTGTGTTTGTAGTTGACTGGCTTAAGCTGACTGATTTTGTATTTAGTTGACCGAGCCTTTGTAAAATAACTTTTGTATATGTGTGTGTGTGTTTGTGTTTATGTGTGTATGTGTATGCAACCTTGTAAAAATTTATTTGAAAATACTTATGGCTTTTATATTGGAAATCTTGTATGCTAGTGCTATATGTATATGCATATGAATCATCTAGGTTATTTTACAAATATTCTCTAAGTATAAATACGTACTTTTTACATGTAGACAACTATTTTTTTGTTCCTTTTACTTCTTATCTCTTCGAATTATTGCTACTTTCAAAGTACTGCATAAGAGATGTTACAAGAGATATTTATATATTTGTCATCATTAAAACAAACATACAAACAAAGTTCTAACATTCTCTGCCTTTTTGATGATGACAACTATATGTAAGGTATATGCAAATATAATCTCCTCTTAGTAAATGCTCCCCCTTTTGTGACAACGTGCACCTCCCAACACACCAATCCTGAGCCTGGGTTGACTTTTGGACTCACGTTGGTGCCAAGAAATACTAACTGTTGGTGTATTTAAAACAATTTCGAGATTAAAGAGATATATATATATATATATATATATATATATCATCTAAAATATACTACACTTTCAGAACTCAGAACCGAAGGAAACAAAATATAAACATAGAAAAAAGCATCTCAGAAAAGATATCAAACAATCTTAGAAAATTGTATGTAGTTAAATACAGAGGACACCGAAACATAAATCATAGTCTGATAAAATACTAGTACTGGATTATATAGACAGTTACATGGTGATTAAATAAAACGATAAGCAACTCCAGTGATGAGCTCACCTTTCTACATCTCAAATCAAGCCTATCACTTGCTGCCCTATTCTCTTGTGGTGGGAAGAAAGAACGGAAAAGGGTGAGCCAGCCAAAGGTCTTGTGAATGAGTACACTATTAATATATGGTGATCATATGCAGTTGACATTAGTTCTACTCTATGTAACCTAGGTGTCCTTATAATGTCTATGTATTTCTAGGGTTCTTCACTTAAAGGTTTTTACTTGATACACACCTACACTAACACTTGTGAAGGCTCCAATAAGAATTGAACTATGGATCGAGCCTCAATAACGAACAATTGGCTAATAGCTACTAGAGCTCCTCCAACATAGGATCATCCTACAACTTTCCACTATGGGACTACTTCTCACACATTACGACTACACGTAACTATCTCACTTAGGCTTTTCGTACAATTTCCACATGAGAATTAATTTCCCATAACTATGACTAAATGTTCTCTAACTACACCGCAATGCTGACTTCTCGAAGTGTCTCGCCAACTGCATCCGTGTCTACCTCTCAATAGTAGTATATGCCTCTTATCACGTGCCCGGATCCATCAACAACACAGCATTACGTCTCGATATATATATATATATGTATGTATGTATGTATGTATGTATGTATGTATGTATGTATGTATGTATGTATATATTAGCGTTTACTCAGTTGGCATTGTCCTAACTATCTCATAGGAAACTAACTTGCCTACTATTCCTAACAGATATATATACACACATACATTAGATACACAATTACTTATTATTTATAACCTAGGCCTTAGGCCAATGTTCAACCTATGCATCTGGAACGCCTACCGATGGACTGCTATATACTAGGCAGTCAACCGCTTGCTGTCAACCACTCCAAGTAATGAGATCGACCGATCGTGGTATAAAATATAGGGTTGTTTAATTATCGTTATTTGTATATTATTTTAATTATCATCATTCGTGCATAACTTACAATGAGCCCTAACTACCAAAATTTACAGTAACCCAATCTTTGCAATTATCCAAACTTCTTATGTGAATTAAATTCGTAGACTTACACAAGTTTACAATAGATTAGTTTAACCTGAGGTTAATATTAACATTTTGGGTTATCCCATTTTTATATGTTTATAAATTAGGTTTATCGATCTAGGTTAGAAAAGAGGAATTATGTTCGTATACTAATAATTAGATTTCAAATTTAATTAGACAATGTTTACAAAATTTACTTTCTTATAACCTAGATCAAATAGTGTAAATTAAGATTAACTATAAATAATCATCTTATTAAAAGTGTTCCCCCTCACCTCGGATCCAAGTTTTGCTCCTAATCTCCGCTCTATAATCTACCCTCTTTTGCTTTCCTCTTCCTCAATCTGATGCTCTTGAGTTCGTTTTATTTTATTTTAGAGAATTTTAAGTGGAGGAGAAGAGTTTTTGAAAGAGTTTTGGTATACAGATAATTTCTAATAAATTAGGGTTTAGGTAAGCTTTGTATTTATAGGGTTTTTAATTAGTCCTAACTGTTAGATTAACCCTCGAGAATATTATGTTTCATCCAGAGCATTAATGAATTTCTTCACGGCCAAGCAAAAATAATTCATTCAATCCAGATCATTTATTGCTTCAGAACCTCCTATTTTTAACAACAACCGATCGACTCCTTTGGGGGATCGGTCGATGTCTACCTGTCGATCGGCGAACTTTATGGTTTCGGCTGGTAGGGGTTGTTTAATTAAGAAAAGTTTATTAATTTATTTCGTTTTGAAAATTTTAAACGTTCATATCTTCATATCCAAATTCGAATGTTTGCATAATTTAATTTTTTTTTGCCTATGTTGTATTTATATCTAATTCTTTATTAAATTTCTCCACTTGAATTTTTTGGGATGTTACATTCTCCTTTCCTTAAAAGGATTTCACCCCTGAAATCTCCAGGGATTGAAAAATGCAACTCATGCGTACAAAAATCAATAATACAACCATCTACTCATCCATCATCCATGCACAATCATTGTCCTTAGTAATTTTTTTAATGAAATATGTATATGCAAGCCATGGAATGCACATGAACCTATGCTATGCAAATTGTAGGTGGTCTCCTGATCTAATCGACCTCCTATCATGCAAGTGCTTGTGCCATGTATCCAAGATGTATGCAACATCCTAAGTAATTACACTTGCAATTCTACATGTATGCCCAGCAATTTTACATGTATGCACTCCATTTGCAGCAGCTATATGTATATAACTCGATAAATAAAACAAGTAAAGCAAGTGGTTGTGTGAGTGTGTACTATCTTGAGGAAACGCTTACTTATGTGTGAAAAAACTAATCCAATCAATACATCCACTAACATCTATTATCCATAATATGTCCTAATAACATGTTCGCAACCAGTAGTACCATCCAATGGTCTCTACCTAAAGGGTTGTAACGACCCGTAAATTTTTAATAATTTTATTAATGTATGTAATTGAATTTTGGTGAAATTTTAAATAATTTAATTTAGAAATAAAAATTTGAAATTTGGAATACGTTTAATTAAATGTAGCTAATGGTAAATTTTCATCTGATAATATTGAAGTTTATTTTATTGTGTAATTTTATTTAAATTTACATAAGTTAATGTTTGATGATAATAAAAAACTTTCCAAACCTGAATATTTTTACACAATAAATTTGTACATCATCATCTGAGTGAGACGTCGTATTTTATTTCTTCAAATTTGGACTGCTATTGCTCCGTCTATCTTTTTTCCGGCTTTTTAGCAGCATTCTCGGTACCGATTAGAGACTTTGATAGGATGATCGTACCACTGATATCTACATACCGTTTTGATCATCTCATCGTGCTGATCTCCGCAGCATATTCGGTTGTGTGTTTCAGAGCCCGGAAGAAGGCGAAACCTATGGAAACGATGACCATATCGGTTCCGCAATTGGACCTTTTTCTCCCTTTGTCCTTTTGTTTTGTTAAATTTTGATTTATACTTTTAAATCTGTAATTTTTCAATGTATTACACGCTGTTATTTTCGTATTTTATTTTTCTACTTTTATTTTTGATTTAGGGTTTGAATTTATTTTGTACTTAGCTTATTTATTTTTGGGTAGACTAATGGGCTTGGTATTCTAAAAGTCACACAAATTGATGTTAGGGAAAATGAATACCCATCCATTGAATTAAAGTATACGTTCATTTGAAATTCACGTTCATATTGTTTGCCTGACTTCTCATTTTCTCATCCCTCTCACGTTCATTTTTATTGTACTTCCTTCTTATTCCTCCTTCATCTTCTCATTCTTTCTTATTCCACGAGAAAATTTTACAGTAAGTTTTTTCCATTTTTCCTCTAATTCTTCTCCCTTCTCCTCTTGAGTTCGGCCACCATCAATGCTTGCCCCACTTCCTTCCTCACCAACCATAGCCGACCTCTTCTCCTTGTCTCCACCATCATATGATCGGCCACCATCACAAACAGACAATGGCCGAACCTCCTTTTCCCTTCACTATTTGATCGGCCACCTCCTCACCGAAACATGGCCGAACCCATTACCTTGCATGGCCATGACTACCACATGACTTCTACCTCCACTTGTCCTTGCGGCGAACACAAAGCACCTAGCCTAGCCTTGCCTGACCAGAACTCCATCATGGCCGAGCTTTCATGACCTTTGCCTGGCCATGCCGTGTCTTTCCTTGCCAAACTTCCCGGTTCCAGGATCTGTTGCTTTCCCAAACACCACTTGTCTTTCCCAGCCTTGTCATGACCCAAAGCATTAGGTGGCCGGTACTATTCATCTTATGGCCGAGCATAATTGCATGTTGACTAGCCTATTTATGTGTTTTACCAGACAAGTTTTATGTATATTTATTTTATTTTGCAGTTGAGTATATTTAAGTGTATATTGATTTTGTAGTTATATAGTTAAGTTTATATATATATAAGTTTATTTTCATATTCAAGTTATAAAGTTATAAAGTTTATTTGGTACAGTTAAATGTGCTGTTCGTATATATACAAGTTGTAAATGAAATATATGTTACTATATGTTATATTATAAATTGTTACAATTATATAAATATGTTTACTTTAAGTTTATAATACAAATGTTAAATTACAGTTAGATATATATGGGTAAGCTTTGTATTCATTTAGGAGTCTGCATGATTTGGTTAGCCGCATACAATTTTTGCTTATATATATAGCATGCAATTTGTACATTTAGTTGTAACTTTATGTATATATTTTGTTTGCATATATATTATCCTACACATATATATTCGATTACATGTAGTATTGATTCTTATGTATGTATATATATATATACAAATTCGGTTTATATAGGTAAAGGTTTATATAAGTTCATATATTATATGCTGTATGAATATATATATATATATATATATATATATATTATGTCTTGATTAGAGTGTCTGTATGTGTCCATATATGATTTTAAAAAATATAAATATAAATATATTATAATAAATAAATAAATATATATATTAGTATATGCTTTGACTTGAATTTAAATATAATATGTAAATATGTCATTTTAAATATATATTTAAATTTGAATATTTGTTTTGAGGAAATTTATAATAATAATAATAGTATACATTTTGTTCAGTTTATATCAAGCCAATTTGATTTAATCTCATCAATTCTATTTATCAGCTCTGTTCATCGAATTCATACCAATCTTACCTTGCTTTAGAATTCGTGCTTGGATTTGTAACTCATTCTATCGTCGAATTCTCTAGCCTCGAAAGGTGAGCAATCACTCACAATTGACGTTCTTGTATTTATTAAATTTGATTTCAATTGAAACGACAACTGAAATATGCTGCTGTTAGTTATATACATTGCTATATATATGCTATCTATTCACCTGTGACATCGACACCATTATCTGTTATTTGTATTGATGATATATGCCTATTATATTATTATCATATCTATTATCACCTTGCAAGTTCCTTATTAGTATAGGATTCCTTATGGGTTGAAATGATACATACCCAAACGATCTGTAGAATATGGAAAAATCGTTATGGGTTGAAATGATAAACCTAAGCGATTTTCATTGAATTGAATATGAGATTGCGGGTTGAAATGATATATGCCAGTATATAATTTTAATTGCGGATTGAAATGATAAATATCCATATCACTTGACCATAGGATAGAAAATTATATACAGACAACGTTGGTCTATATATAAATATTTTGAATTGATTTCCAAGGTTTAAAAAGATATATATATATACACACATGTTTGTATAAATATTGATTTTAAATATTATACTTATAAAGGTTATTTTAGTTAAATTCTTGATTTTAAATTTATATGTTTGAAATTTTTAAAATTATAAGTTAGTTTTGAAAATTTTAAATCTTAAGAATTTACTTATATTTTTACTATTTTAAATTATGTATAAAGCAATTTTATTATAAAATAAGTTTAATAATAAAGTTTGATTTAACTAATTTATATTATGTTTAAGAATTTATTTCAAAATTTATTTTAAAATTTATTTTATAATGATTTTTAGAAGCTAAGGTTGGGAATATAAATTTAAGTTGATGTGAAATAATATTATTTTAAGAATTATATTTAAATAAAATCGATTTGAAACTTATTGGATATTGAGGATTTAAGGATATGATTTTATAACTTGATTTATTGGATATTGAGGATTTAAGGATATGATTTTATAACTTGATTTTTGTTTAAAGTGATTAATGAATATTTCAAGATTAAATAAATTGAACGAAATATTTAGATTATTTGTAATTTGAGATTTATTTAAATGATATTGGATTTATTAAGTGGATATTTCAAAACAAAATAATAATGATGATAAATTAAGATATATATGAAATTATCAATTTAGTTTTGAAATTGTGGAATATTTAAAGCTTTGAAATATATTGAAATTGAAATGGTTTATTTTGTGGTTCAAATCTGTTTTTGAAATCGATATAATTTGAAATGGTTTATTGAGAAACGGAATTGAACTGAAATTGATGATTTGAGATTGATTTAAATTTTGGAATTCAAGTTGATTCGGAATCGATTTATGAAATTTGAGGAAGCTATTTTATTATATGAAGTATTTTAAATTATATTTAAAACTATTTATACATTTTACTTTATAAATTATTTTCATATAAACTATTTTAATATAAATAATTTTAATAAAATTATTTTTATTATAAACTATTTTAGTACACTAGCGATTTTATTTAGAAACTATTTTAACTTATAACTATTTTATATAAACTATTTTATTTTATAAACTATTTTATTATATATACTATTATTAATATCTAAACTGTTTAAAGGAAAGTATTATGATTTCAAGCTATTATGATTTCAAAGTGTTATGATTTCCAAAGTATTATGATTTCTAAATTACGATTTCCAAAGTGTTATGATTTCCAAAGTATTATGATTTCTAAGTTATTATTTCTAAAGTGTTATGGTTTTAGAAGCTTTATAATTTCGAAAGTGTTATAACTTTGAAGTGCTATGATCTTAGGAAATGGATATATTTGAAATGGAAATGATATCATATTGATATGGTTCTGAAATGGAAATGATATCATATTTAGTTTTGAAATGGAAATGATATCATATTGATATGGTTTTGAAATGGCAATGATATTTTGGTTTTGAAGTATAAACTATTTTGAAATGACTGCGGTGTTATGATAATGATTGGTTGTTAAAGAAACTAGGATCGGATATTGCCATACTCTCTGCCAATACCGAAAACCACTTTAATAACCGTGCATGCAATGGAGATTCCAGAATGAAGTAGGATGGTGGTGACGTCCTATATGAGGTATATACGTGGACCCGACTCCCGCGAGATGGCATAAGGTGGCTAAAACAGGAGCAATTGACGGGCAAGTGAGGTAGCTCCTCTGATCGGAAACACTTCTTCGATTGTCATTCTATTACTTTATGATTGATTTGGTCTGCTCTTTGATTTGGGAGTGTGGCTCAAGGTGGGCGGTAGTTGCGGCTATGCATTACCACTAGCGCAGAAGTGTAATTGGTATATCTACCCTGGCATTGCCTAGTTGTGCCATGTCACCTACCTTATAGAGACCATTACGAGTTTGTTTTGTGTCGTGCCTATGTAGTATCCTCTGGTAGCCTCCCGATTAGGAGGTATTACGGTACTGTATAGACTATTGGCACTATAAAATATGTTAAGGGGGAAATGGGTAATGCGTTAATGCTATTTTAATAGTTTACTTTACTAAAGACATTAATATAATATCGTATATTACTACATAGTAGATAGTTCCACGGATCCTTAGAGAATGGTTATCCCAAACATCTTTTAAGTTACTTATATTTCAATTGATATTTCACTTGAGTTTGATCGATGTTTTGTGTTTTTGCTTTATGCTCGGGTCAGACTGAGTGTCACAGCATTTGAGACTCGCCTTTGGAATTGGAGCTTCGCTTGGAGATCCATCTATATCTATTCCGCTTCTAATTGTTCAGTTGACTCCGGTGATATATTTAGATTTTGTTATTTGACTATTGTATTTAGACTTCTATGTATTTGAGACTTCTGTTGCATCTTGTTTTAACTCTGTTATATATAGTAGCTTCATGAACTACTATTTATTTGTTTCCGCTGCTTATTATTGTAATACTCTGTGTCTGTGATTCTGTGATTTATTTATTTACTGTATATGCTGAGTTTTGCCAAATATAAATTAACAATATGATATTTTGAGCAATTCAAGTCCGACATGTGCGGATGCGAATGGTTGAAAATATCAAGATGTTACAGTTGGTATCAAAGCTCTGGTTTTAGGCAAAACTTAGCATATAGAGTAAATTTAATTACAGAATCACCTTCGTTCGAGCTTGAATCTTTTCCTCTTCATCTCGATTTTATTTGAATTTTGGAACTTCCCCATTCATTCTGAAATCCATCCCTGACTTCCTATTCATTTTCTTCTTGATTCTGGAGTATCCCATAACTCCACTTCGAATGATATCTATAATGAATAGGAAATTCCACCAACTCTAGAATGATTTGTAACAAGGTGAAACTCCTTCACAATAGCATTGATTCACCGAAGATTTCTATATCCTTGGTTTAGATGCTGCCATCTCTTGCTATACCCGGATTCTTTCTCTTGTGATCGGATGTTGATTTACCTCAAAGTTCTGCATCGATCTTATTCTTGAAGTCACGGTTGACCCGGTTAAGGTCACCCGTGATTTATATAAGTCTATCCATCTCTTCTCTTTTGTTATTGAATTATCTTATCCGCTTCAAGCTTATCTACTAGTTAGAATTCTATCTGACCAGAGTCCCTCTAATTTTAGTCTCTATCCTTGTTTTGAACCCATTCTGGAATAATCAAACGAGGGAGTGCATTTGTAAATTAATTTAAAAAATATGTTTTAATAGTGTGTTGTTTGAATTGTTAATGTTGATTTAGGGTTTCGATCGATTCGCCTGATTAACGTTATCAAAAGATATTCAAAAACACTTGAATAGAGCAAACTGACACAATATTGTTTTCGAAATTGGTAAGTGAAATAAATTTTGTATGATTATATCATATATAAGTATAACTTTCTGAAATTAAATAGTTAAGTGAATTGGTTGTTAGAAATAATGATATTTGATTTTCATTTATTATTTTGTAAACTAAATAAATGAAAATATAAAAAATATTTATAAATTTATTTAGAATTAAATTAACTTTAAATTAAGAATTTGATAATTTAAATTTCAAGTGATTTCAAACTCCGGTTTTAAAATTTTAAAATTCATATTATTTAAAAGTATTTTCAAATAGAAATTATTTTCAAAGAATTTTAAGATTTTAAATAAGTACTCTCTTCTTTTATCGTTGGAAAATAATTTCGGTAATGACGGCAGCATCATCGACATTCATTTTCAAGTTTCAGAGTGGAGAGACCATTTAGTAGCCTTACTACACTTTTGTTTTGGAAAATATATTCGATTTGAATTTTCTAGGGTGTGATTTGATTTGAATACACACATACACACACATTTATCTCTAAATGGTTTGAAGTTGATCAGAAATTTAACTCTTAAATTTTATGTTAAAAGGATTTCAATTATAAATGAAGCCAAATTTTTGAATAAATATATATAACTTGAAATAATTGAATACATATCAATTTAAAAACAAAATGAAATTATATGATTTGAATTGACAGTTGAATTAAAATTTTTGAATTTAATGGCTATTTATTGATTTAGTACAATGGAATAAACCAAATTATTGAATATTAAATTAATTTAAATTGAATTTATGTGGTTTCAAATTTATTATTTTATTTTGTTTTCCAATCTATTTTCCTTTTTGGTTGTTTTTGTTATTCTACCTTGTTTCTTTTCGGGGATGAAAATTTTTACGTGGGGGAGAGCGTAACGACCCGTAAATTTTTAATAATTTTATTAATGTATTTAATTTAATTTTGGTGAAATTTTAAATAATTAAATTTGGAAATAAAATTTTGATATTTGGAATAGTCTAATTAAACATATAATGGTAAATTTTCATCTGATAATATTAAAGTTTATTTTATTGTGTAATTTTATCTAAATTTACATCAGTTAATATTTGATGATAATAAAACGTTTTCCAAACCTGAATATTTTTACATAATAAATTTGTACATCGTCATCTGAGTGAGACTTCATATTTCGTTTCTTCAAATTTGGACTGCTATTGCTCCATCTATCTTAATTCTGGCTTTTTAGCAGCATTTTCGGTACCGATTATTGACTTTTGATAGGATGATCGTACCACTGATATCTGCGTACCGTTTTGATCATCTCGTCGTGCTAATCTCTACAGCATATTTGTGATATGCCGGAATTTTTGGCAATATCAACTTAATAATCTGTATTAAAATTTAAATTGATTTGATAATTCTTGTTAATAAATTTGAATTGATTTAATAATCTTCTTCTTAATAAATATTTAATTGGAGATTTTATCTTTTTAAAAAGCTAATTAAATTGTTTTCTATTTATAATGTATATATTTGTATATATTATAAATAGATAAGTTTTGTTTTAAATTTAATAAATAAAGGCATGTTTTCAAATTCTAATATTTTTGATAATTTGGAAATTTAATTTTAATTAATATTAAGCTTTTCAAAAGCTATTTAATAAATAATTATATGGTTTTAATTTGTTAAGCTTAAATTGTTTAAAATATATTTTAAGTATAAGTTTAAATTTAAATAAGATAAACAAAAGGTTTATTTTATTTCCTTTTGGAATATAGCTTGATAAGTATGATTTGAAATTTTATATAGAAGTTTAAAATACAATTCTACAAAGGAAACATTAATTCATATAAGAAGATAAGTAATTTATAATCTCTTTTATAAATTATTTAAATTTGATTAATGTGTTATTTTCAAACAATATTAATAAATGTATAGATAAATAGATTTTAATAAAAATAGAAGTGCTATTTTTAAATTGAATATGTTGTTATAAATTGACTTTAAATTGGATTTTTAAATTTAAGTTGGATTTGAATTAATTTTGAAATTCAAAAGGTAAATATTTTAAAATGTTTTGGATTTTAGCATATTTGTATTGTGATGACCCGGAATTTTCGAGCATTTAAAACGAAATATTTAATTGATTTTAAATATTTAAAAGTTAATTATTAACTTGAATTTTAAATATCCCAATTTATTCAGTAATTTAAATATTAAATTAAATAAGTTAAAGTTGGGTAAAATGTTGAATCTGGAGTTTTAAGCTTGTTAAAAATAATTTGAAGGCCTATAAAATTTATATTAATAATACTGAAGAAAATAGAAGTGTTGAAATCAATTTAAAAATGGTTTGTTAAGTTTTGAAATTTTATCGTTTAAATTGAATTTAAAAATAACCTTTCGAGGCACAGTCTCGGAGTTTGTCGAAACCAGTTCCATTGGATCCGTAATATTGAATTATTATCGGATTTCAAATTTCGTATTGATCGGAGTTGTTGTGTGAGCATACGAGATATAAATGCGTTGAAATTTATATCGAAATTCTATATAATAACAAATCCAGAAAAGCTATCTTCTCCATACGATCGAATTAGGACTCGAAACCATTTCCATTGCATTCAGAATAGGGATATAATATTAGAAACGCCTAGCGGCATGCCTCAATAGGAAGTCAAAATTTTAAGTGGTGATTTCGAGAGGATCCAAATTTAAATTTAAATAATTTGTACACATGGTTGACTGGTCAAACTGCTATTTACATCAAAACTTTATACTTTCACCTCAATTACTATTCCTAGTCTAATTTCACAATCAACCCTCCCTTCAAAGCACGTTCCTCGTGCTTCCAAAACAATCCAGCCGAAGCCTTCATCTTCAAATCAATTTGATCTAAAAAAAATATAAATGGCCGAAACAAAAAAATTTAACGTGGAAGTCTCATAAGAAAAAAAAAAAGGGAAATCAAGGCCGAGCCTTTCTCTATAGCATGGCCGCTCGTTCCTTTTCATGGTGATTCGAAACGAATCGAAAAGCAATCCTCCTCTTAGTCAATTGATTTCGCGAGGGTTAGGGTTTGTGGCGTCGCGTACTCGATTCGAAGTGACCGCGTGCACTCGCGAGGTCGTGAAGAGGGGCGACTCATTTGTGGCGATCGAATTGCAAATTGGATCTCAATGGAGGAAGGGCGGTGGGACGTGCGACTCGAGAGGGTGGGATGTTCGATTTGCCGAACTGGCCTGAGATCGAGATGGACGGCTCGATTTGATAGTCGTTCGTCGCGCACGCAGGTGATGGGTGGCGTTGGATCTGCGGGCTTGTTCGCGTGTGTACGCACGCGCATCTAGATAGCAAGCATCGAAGCAAGCTCTGGTCGCGTGATCCTTGAGTTGATTTTAGGGACGACTTAGGTTCGTACTCTGGAATCTTGCGAGGTCAAGGTGAGGTTTTGGCACTTTTTGTTTTTCTCTTTCAGTTTAATATGTGTTCAGTAGATACATATGTGACCTTTCTTCTTAAATTAAATAACATGCAGAGAAAATTCTTATATAATAAAATCACAGCAAGTTGTATAAGAATAGTGACATATGTATATAAGGTATAATAATCTACCGTCGCCATTAGAAAAAAAGGAAGACATAGAGGGTTATTTTATAAAGGTAAGATTTTGGGGAAAAGTTTATTAGATAAAATGTGTAATACACAGGAAAAAAATATTTTATAAATAAAGTTTGAAAAATATAGGAATTTTAAATGTTGGAAGAATCTTTTATAAATTAGATTTTATGAGATGGATATAGATTATTTTTATAAGTGTATATATATAAATTTCAAAATGGAAATTTCTAGTTTAAAATAAAATCATTAGTTAATTAAATTTATTAAATAGTAATTTATTGTTAGACTATTTCAAATGTTAATAAACTATAAATGTGTATAGAAGGTCTAGAATCGTGAAGGACAAGCTGGATTTGGTTGGATTTGCGAACAAAAATCAAAGGTGAGTTAATCCCACTCAGCTGAATTATAATTTAAATTTAATTGGTTAAATTTAAATAATTGATTGATTGATTGGCTTTGGTGTGTTATATTATATATAGTAGTATATACTACACCTTGGAATGATTGATTTCCCGCATTATGTAGCAGAGATATTTATGTTGTGCTAACGTTTGTGGATGCAGGGGAAACAGGTTGGAGGGATCCAACTGGATCCCTCAACATTTATTTAAATTATTTAACATTATCTGTTGTGATTATTTGATATTCTATGATGAATTATATTGGAATATTGGACGCTATGGTTTGATTGATTATACTTGGGTATAACGAGTTACCAAAAAAACATATAAATTGGATTTTGGAAAGATAATAAAAAAATTGAATTTGTAAGCGAAATAATTATAGCAAATTGGAATAGATTAAGAATAAATTAAAAGGAAATGGAAGTGATATTAAAATACTTATAAATAACTTTGAGCATGAAAAGAAACAAGATTTTGAATAAATAGAAATTAATGAATTACAAAATTAAGTGATATTAATTTAAAGGAATAAAGAACTGTTTTAAAATTTAAAGTTTAAATTTATCTAAAAAGGATTAAGAAGTAATTTGAGAAATCTAAAATTGGTACTTTCAGCTAAAAGTATTTTAATTCATAATTAAGGAAAAAAAATCTGAAATTAATGGATTTTGAAATAAAAAGGAAGTAAATAGGAAATCAGTTTGGAAATTGATTCAAATATGTGGATTAGGAATTTAAAGTAGAATGTGAAGAGAAGTATATTTCTCTAGATAGCCAAGTACAATTTCAAAGTAAATTTTTAAATATAAAATAAAGGTTTAATGTTGTTTTAAAAAGCATATTTTAGGAATTTATTATTTCTAAATATCAAAAATTCTAAAGTAAATATTTTTCAAATCTATTATCGTAGTAATTATTTAAAAAAGTGACTTAGTATTTTGTTTTAGAAGTGAAAACCTAGTTTTATATTTTATAAAGTAACCATATTTTCAAATATTTATATAGTATGTATTTAACCCAATTATTGAAGTAGTTTTTAACTTAAATGTTTTAAAGTATATTTCAAAGTAAGCGTTTTAAATTATTTTAAAAATATAAAGTTTTGTGCTTGGTGATTCCAGTGGAAATAGAAATATGCTTGGAATTTATTCTGAGAAAGGAAGATAGTTTGAAAACTGTTTTTCAAAGGTGTTAATTCCTTTGTTACGCGACTTAGCGACTCAATAACCGGAGCGACCTAAAGAGGCTAACAAGATGAAACGACCTAGCAACTTACATAAGCACAGCGACCCAGAGAACCTACCGACCTAACGACCTAAAAGTGGGACGACCTAACGACCTAAAAGTGAGACGACCTAACGACCTAATGAGCTAAGCAACATAGCAAGTTAACGGCTTAGCCTAGGTCGCTACATTGGATAACCTCAGCGTTGTAAAGGTCGCCAACTATTTTCTTAGGTTGACCACGACCTAGTACTTCATTCAGAAGAGACCAGTGCTACCGGGTAGGGCCGAAGTTTCCATCTGTTAGGTCGCTCATGTGTGATCCACGACCTATCTTAGGTCGCAACCTTCGACCTACAACTTGCCAGCCCAAACACTCAGATGCAACACTGTCTAGCCACAGAGCCGTATCATCTAGGTCGCCCACGACCTACCTTGGTCGCCCACGACCTACCTTAGGTCGTTCATGACCTAAGGCCCGTCCAGAATATCTTATAAATACAGCATGGGCTCACACATTCATGGGGACTTTTGGGATGATTCTGGGTAGCATCAACACTCTGCCATTTTCTCAAACAACACTTCGAGCACCTCAAGCACCAAGGACCCTACGACAAACTTCAAGAGAGAATCTACATCATTCAATATGAACTCAAAAGATTATTTTACATCGAGGTGGGAGCTACTAGTCTAAAGTGTGTTGTAATTGAAGAAAGTTGTATGAGTTGTACTTAAGTCAGTAATAAAGAACATTAAAGTGGATGTAGGCTTGACGATAAGTCGAACCACTATAAAAACTGTGTCTTTTACTGCTTTTCTGCTAATTTCTACTTGTTTCTAATTCCCGTATTGACGGGTGGTGCTTTCACACTTACTCTACATACTCCGGGGTGTTAGCGTCTGATTTTTACGTTAACATTTTTGGTGCTTTCACTGAGAACCCAACTCAGGGTACTGTCATCATAGCTTCGCAGAAATTTGTGGAAAGGATCTCTCTTAAAACCAGAAGTTTATCAGAAATAATGGCTCTTGGAAGAAAGCGCAAGTCTGTTAGATACGACGATGTTCACGAGACTACTGCCACTTCACCTCCTTTAAGTCAAAGAACTCCAACTGATGGAGTAACGCGAGCAGAATTGGATGCTGCGGTTTCTGTGCTGTATCAGCAGATGGAAACCCGAAATAATCTGATGTTGGAAAGGTTGAACGCTTTGCTTGGGGCTAACCATCAACCGGTGAATAACGAGCCAAACTTTGCTGATAATGTTCATGATGTTGAAGAAAGAGATGTTCCTCAAATGGCAGCTGGCCCAGTCAAAGACACACCTCCCCAAGTTGGAGGATCAGGACAACAGCCAACTTTCCGTGAGCGCCTGTCGAGGCAAACTTCTGAGAAGATGGTCGATGCCTGTCCTGCTGAGCCCCTTAATGATGAGGAATATTTCTCAGGGATGGTCCGACAAATCATGAAGGAAAGTATGCAAAGGGAAGAAGATGAAAAAGAATGGGGGTTCGCTCGAGCAAGACTCCATTCACTGAAAGGATTTTGAAAGCAGAGTTTCCTAGGAAGTTCGTTCCTCCTACCATTCCGGCTTATAAGGGGACAAGTGACCCTAATGAATTTCTGTACAAGTATGATTGGCACATGATGGGTGTCAGAGCTTCTGATGAGATCAAATGCCGGAATTTTTCGGTATACCTGGAAGGAGTTGCTCTATTTTGGTTCACAAAGCTGCCGGTCCGGTCGATAGACCAGTTTTCTGATTTGACTCGAAAGTTCAAGGAACAGTTCAGATTGTACGCTTCGAAGGCGAAAGATATAATGTCATTATCCAGCTTGGAGCAGAATCCTAGAGAATCCATTAGATCTTTCTTGAATCGTTTCAATATAGCTTTGGCTGAAGTAGACAACGCGGAGCCGAGAATGATCTTGACGTACTTGATGAAAGCTATTGACAAGACAAGTGAGTTCGGGAAGTGGTTGAAAATGAAGGAACCGAATTCACTTGACAAGTTTTATAAGAAAGCCGATGAATTCATGCGCTTGGAAAGTCTCCAAGCATCGACTAAGGTGGTATCGACAGGGGCTGGAAATAGTAATGCTGCTCCGAGTAAGAAGGAATCTGGCAATCAGAAGAGGGGAAACAATGGTCAGAAGAAGCAAGGAGATGCAAAGAAAAGTCGTCCCTTCAACTTCACCCCTCTGACTGATACCCCGGAGAACATCTACGTTTCAAACAAAGACACGGTCGAATTCCCCACACCAGCTAAGCAGAGAGTTAGAGTGAGAGCTAAGAAAAGTGGAAAATTTTGCCGGTTCCATAACCAACCCGGCCATGATACTAACGAGTGCCGTCACTTGAAGGAGTTAATTGACGAACTATTGAAGGAAAACAAGCTCTAGCAATATGTAAAGAGGAACAGGAATGGCCCAAATTCGTCAACTCAAGGACAGCAGGTTCCTGTTCATCGTCCTAGCTCAAGTGAAAAGGCGGCAGCTCATGAATCAGAAAGGCCCATTATTAATGTGATTACATGAGGACCTCACCCAGCTGGCAGAAGCTCGGGTGAGATGGAACGATACGCTCATGCATTGAAGTATGCACCAGTAGAGGAGAGTGTTTTTGTGTTAGAAGATGCTGCACCTCTGAAGCAACAAAATTTTTTTAATGATGACATTGTCTTCAGAGTCAGGGATTCTATGGGTGTTGAAGCCCTTACCATAGATCCCTTGGTTATTTCTGCTGGCATTGGGCTAGCTATTGTAAGAAGAGTACTTGTTGATTGCGGTGCTTCTTGCAATATTCTTTTCAAAAAGACCTTCGATCAGATGAAGATCCCAATGGTTGAGGTTCAAGCTTCGTCGCAAAAGATTGTTGGGTTTACTGGGGAACCCAGGCAGCCGATTGGGACTATTGACCTCTTCGTGGAACTTGGAGAGGGGCAGAAGAAGGTCGTTCGAAGGCAGACTTTTGTAATTGTTGATGAATTTTCTGCTTACAACGCCTTCCTAGGCCGTCCAACTCTTGCAGCCTTTAAAGCAATCCTCGCCTCGTGGTGCCTTATCATGAAATTCCCCACAGATAATGGAGTTGGTGTTGTTAAAGGGGATCAGAATGCGGGGCGGGAATGTTATCTGATAGAACTACGTGAAGCAAGAAAGAGAGAGATGGGAAAGGATGCGGCAGCCCCAGTCCGCATCAAAGAACCAACCTTGTAGCAATTACAGGGTGGACCCTGTACTGGCGAATGTAGCGAAGCACGAAGAAAAATGGATCCTAGAAAAGCCAGTGCAGGGGAGAATCGAGTGTGCCAGTGGAAGTAACGGTACCAGTACCTGTTGACCCAAAAGACCCAAATAAGGTGCTGAATGTGGGTTCACAACTTAATACGGCGGATCAGAATATTTTGATATCATTTCTGAAAGCAAATCTGGACGTATTCGCTTGGACCCATGCTGATATGTGTGGAATATCACCAGAAGTTGCAGTACATACATTGAATATTGATCCGAAGTTTACACCTGTGAAGCAGAAAAGAAGATCCCAGGGTCCCGAAAGGTCAACAGCATTGAAAGAAGAGGTGGATCAGCTCATGGAGAATGACTTTATTAGAGAATCTACTTATCCGAATTGGGTTTCAAATCCAGTACTAGTTAAGAAAGCTAATGGGGAATGGAGAGTTTGCATTGACTTCTCAGATTTAAACAAAGCCTGCCCCAAAGACTGCTTTCCATTACCCAGAATAGATCAGTTGGTAGATGGAACGGCAGGACACGAATTGTTATCTTTCATGGATGCTTACTCCGGATACAACCAGATTATGATGCATGAGCCAGATTAGGAGGACACAAGCTTCATCACCGGTGTTGGTCTCTACTGCTACAAAGTCATGCCCTTCGGACTTAAGAATGCAGGGGCAACTTACCAAAGACTCGTCAATGCTATGTTTAAACCGCAGATTGGCATAACTATGGAAGTTTTTGTTGACGATATGTTAGTGAAATCAAAGAAAGCGGTAGACCATATGGATCACATGGCGGAGATGTTTGCAATCCTTCGAAAGTACGTAATGAAGCTTAATCCTTTGAAATGTTCGTTTAGGGGGGAGTCCGAAAAGTTCTTGGGTTTCATTGTGAGTGCTAGGGGCATTGAAGCTAATCCTGCTCAAATTACTGCCTTAAGAGAAGTCGAAGCCCCTAGGACAAAGAAGGAACTACAGAGTCTCAATGGGAAAGTCGCTGCTCTGAGTCGATTCATTTCCAAAGCTACTGATAAATGCATTCCGTTCTTTGATGCACTGAAGAAAGGAAGGAAGAATTTTGACTGGACTCCTGAATGCCAGAAAGCTTTCGATGAGTTGATCCGTCATATGGAAACGCCTCCAATACTTTCTAAGCCAAACAATGGTGAAGATCTTTTTGTATATTTGGCAGTCTCGTCTCATGCTCTCAGTGCAGCTCTGGTACGGGAAGACGCAAAAATTCAGCGCCCGGTCTATTATATCAGCAAAAGATTCACTGGGGCAGAGATGAATTATTCGAAGTTGGAAAAGCTCGCTTATTTTTTGCTGATTGCATCAAGAAAATTGAGGCCATATTTTCAAGCTCATCCAATCAAGGTCCCTACTGATCAGCCTCTGAAGCAAGTCCTCTTTCGCCCTGAGACTTCGGGTCGCCTTTTGAAGTGGAATATTGAACTCAGCCAATACGATATCACTTATCATCCTCTAAGAGCAATCAATGGACAAGCTTTGGCAGATTTCATCGCAGAATGTACAGACAAAGGTGATAGTGAGGAAATAGTGACTGATAATACCCCAATTCGATGGAAAATGTATGTTGATGGCGCAAGAAACGATTACTGTTCCGGGGCTGGGGTTGTGCTTGAAACCCCTGAAGGGCGGTCATTGTGCTATGCTTTAAGATTGGAATTCCCTTCGACAAACAATGAAGCAGAGTATTAAGTTCTTATTGCCGGTTTGAGAATTGCTAAAGAATTGAATGTCAAAGTGTTGCAGATTTTCAGTGATTCACAGCTTATTGTATGTCAAGTCAAGAAAGAGTTTCAAACTAAAGGAGTAAATCTGCCCGCTTACTTGTCAAGAGCCTGGGAGCTTCTCGATGGCCTTGACCATTATACAATAAATCATATACCCCGGGAAGAAAACATGAAGGCAGATTCCCTCGCAAAGTATGCAAGCACCGGTGAAGCTCAATTGTTGGGATTAGTTCCTGTGGAAGTCCTGTCAGCTCCAAGCATTGATGAGATGGATATTGACTGGATCATGACTATATCGCAGGAGCGAGAATCATGGATGACTCCGATAATGGAATATCTGCTCAACGGTTCTCTACCAGAAAACTCAAAAGAACGGCAGAAGTTGTTAAGAAAAGCCTCCAGATACATAATTCAAGACGGCCGATTGTATAGGCAGGGATTCTCAATACCATTACTCTGATGTGTGACCAAGGAAGAAGCTGAGACAATTCTAACTGAAGTACACGGAGGAGAATGTGGAGATCATTCAGGTGGGCAAACTCTAGCAAAGAAAATTCTCCGTTATGGGTATTTCTGGCCAGATATTAATCGTGATGCTGCAAGTTACGCCCGAAAATGTGACCGATGTCAGAGATTTGCAAAAATCCCAAGAGCACCTTCCACCAAGATAACACAGATGGTTAGTCCGTGGCCATTTGCTATTTGGGGAATAGATCTCATCGGCACTTTGCCAACTGCCAAATCCGGAATCAGATATGCTATCGTTGCTGTTGATTATTTTACTAAATGGGTTAAATTTGAACCATTAGCTACTATTACCTCTAAGAAGATGATAAACTTTGTAACTAAGAATATCATTTGCAGGTATGGTGTGCCTTAAAAGATAATCACAGACAATGGAACCCGATTCGAAAGTGAAGAGTTCCAAGATTTTTGCAAGAAATTCAAGATCCAGAAAATCTTCTCAGCAGTGGCTCATCCGCAGGCAAACGGGCAAGTGGAAGCAGTAACTAAATTATCAAAAAACAGCTGGAAAAAGCGAAAGGTGGTTGGGTCGATAAGCTTCCACTAGCACTATGGGCATATAGAACTACACATAAAACTGCGACGGGGCACACTCCATTTTCATTTGCATATGGATCAGAGGCAATGATTCCGGTAGAAATAGAAGTCCCTTCGCATAGAAGAATTCATTTCAACCAAGCAAAAAATGAAGAGTTGCAACTTGAAGCACTTGACTTCCTTGATGAAAGAAGGGAAGAGGCTCAGCTCAGAATTGCAGCCCATCAGCAACGAATTGCCAGGCACTTCAATTCCAAAGTTCGCCAACGCAGCTTTGAGATTGGAGATCTAGTCTTGAAAAGGGTCATGACAGCAACATGAGTGTTTGTACCAAACTGTGAAGGCTCGTATGTCATAGGCAAAAAAATTCTTGATGGCACTTTCAAATTAACAACTGTCGAAGGAGATCCAATTCCAAGAGCTTGGAACAGCAATCACTTGCGCCCATATTTTACTTAAAGGCTTTAGTGAAATATTGTAAAAGAATGATGAATGTATGATTCTTGTATTGAAAGCCATTGTAAAACCAGTGCAAGTGAATAATAAGAACTATAAAGTGGATGTAGGCCCAGTTCTTGGCCGGACCACTATAAATCTTGTGTTCTTTACTATTATAAACTGCTTGTTTTATTTTGATATATAAAATACGTCAATTGTATTGCTAAAATGTCGATTTAATAGTGCAGGCCATTAAAACAAAGCTTACCCATTATAAGACCAAGCAATCCCTGACATCACCCAACAAGAAAATGTTAAGCCGTTCAAAATTTCCATACTCAAATCCTACATAAGAAGTGCTTCAAGCAAAAAAGTTAGCGATTCTGCTGGAAGTGGGCACTTGCTAACTAATTGTGGTTGTTTGTACAAACAAGCATTTGATTAAATAGCCTGTGACTGCCCCTGCAAACTCGCTTAACTATGAAGTACACTTCTTTGGAAAAAGGAAATTACTGAGGGAGGTATGTTTGGAAAAGATAACGAGGATCGTCGATATGAATAAATGGCAAAGAGACATGAGTGAGCAAGCATCAAACAGCCAAAGACCTCTTCGGAGGCACAAGCCTTCTTCGGAGGCACAACTCTTCGGAGGATAAAGACCTCGAATGGGGCATGCCAGAAAATAAAAGTTTTCTTGCTCAACAAAAAAAGATTGGTATGAAATGACCGGGAGCACCTTCCTAACTGGAAGGCAAGGCGCTTGTTCACTAGCTGAGGCAGTTTGCGTAGACGAACGTCCAAGTAACTTGCGTCCGCCCCGTGAATCCATGGGATGATCGGAAGCACCTTCCCAAGTGGAAGGCAAGGCGTTTGTTCACTAGCTGACACAGTTTGTGCAAATAAACGTCCAAGTAACTTGCTTCCGCCACGTGAATCCAGCCAACCATGAGGAAGAACCTTCCAGGCATACTCGGAGGCACACATCTCACCGAGATCTGAAATAAAACTTCACAAGAGTTGAGATGTGAAAAGACCTCGTCGGAGGCACATTTCACCAGGAGTTGAAATGATAAAAGGCCTCTCAGGAGGTCCATTTCACCGGAGCTGAAATGATAACAAGACCTCTTCGGAGGCACACATTTCACCGTGATTTGAAATAAAACTTCACACGAGTCGAAATGTGAAAAGCCCTCTTCGGAGGCCCGCATCCCAGCGGACAGGGAAAAAATAAAAGCCTCTCCCCAGAGGCAGAAACAAAAAGCCCTCTTCCCAGAGGCACAATCAAACCAAATCCCTCTTCCCAGAGGCACAATCGAGCAAAAGCCCTCTTCGGAGGCACAAGCAGGTTTAAGCCCTTTTTCAAAGGCCCACTTCACCACGAAGGAAAATTCACTTGCCAAGATAAAAGTGACTTTCTCCGAAAGTGAAGTGTAAAAAACATCGCAACAAAAAGAAAAGGGAGAAAACTTCTCCAATATGAGGCGCATTTTACTAAGTCAGAAAAAATATTTCCTTAAAACGGAAATATTATCTTATAAAGTACAGATGCAAACCTCCTTCAATTGGAAAAGTTGTTCTCTAAAGAAAGAACACAAGTCTTCTCGAAACAGAAGAGTTGTTCTTCAAAATTCTGCCAATGTGAAAGAGATTGCAATAAACCATGGTATGGGGGCAATATAATATAGTCACAAAAATAAAAACAATGCTCAAGCGACATACCATAGGTTTACTGCAACATCACACAGAGAAAATAAAGAAACTTGTATATATAAAAAAAAGAATAAATGCATTCTCAAATACAGACAGTTTGTACAAGTAAAAGAATCATTTTATTCCACACTATAAAAAAATTTACATGCGTAGGTTTCAAAATAAAAGAAGGCGGGGACTGGTACCCGCACAATCTCTAGTCAACGCAAGCTTATATACAAGCAAAAAAGCAAAAAGCGAGATAAAAAGCACAGGACCAAATCCATCATTTCTTCTTCCTTCCACCTTTTGAGCCGGCGCCTGGCCGGATGACCAACTTCTTGGGTCGACTTGTAAGAGTAGGGGAAGAAGGAGAAAGGAGAACAATTGGACTTTCTTATGCTTTTTCCTAGCCGGCTGAAGCTTCCTTCTTCTTTGAGACTCCACTTTTCTCCCTCTTCTTAGAAGAAGACCCGCTTCCTGGAGTGAAAAGTGTGGTTAATGGCGTTTTGTCAGAACCAGTTGGTTCCGGAGTCTTTTCACCCTCTTCAGGTTCTTCTCCCCTATGTTCTTGTGAAGCAATGGGATCGTCCAAGTCTCGGAGAGCTTCTATTTGCTCCTCTTGTGATCCCGGTTGAGAGGCAGAAGGAGGAGTGACCTGAAGAGACGGAGGAGGAATAACTGGAGGAGGGGAAGTCTGAACAATACTTGGTGCTTTTTCTACAGGAGAATAAAAGTTAAAGTCAGTATTCCTCATAAAAAGAGGGGATAATGGCTCATCGACTCTTAAGAAATAAGCAAGAATCTCATCGAACTCAGTCGAAGCGAACAAGCAGCCCGCTTGAGTGAGATCAACATTGAGGTTACTTGGAGAAGTAGGCTTCACTATGTCAATTTCGAAGTCCTGCGCTTCGGCGCTTCCTTGAGCCTCATCTCCAATGTGGGCGGTGGTGCTTTCGATAACGGCTTTAGTAGGAGGCGGAGAATGGGAATCGGAACCAACAATGTCGATATCGGCTGAAACCGAAGGTTGAACTGGGTCGGTTAAAGCTGCCTTTCCTACATGTTCTCCTTCGGCCATTCCGGCTCTCTCTTCGGCAAGTTGCTCCTTTCCCCTGGCAAGAGCGGCGCGAGCATCGTCATCAAGATAGTTTGCCTCTAAATCCGCCTCAGCATAGCTAGCACTGCCAAACATGTCAAGTATGGCCTCCCACACTTCGACTAGAGTTATTTTATATTTAGGGCCTAGAAAGGAGAGACTACCATGCCCCAGGACGCTGTGCAAGTAGAAGTCAAACAATGTTGAGCTGATATTGGCCTTCATTGCTTCATGAGACTCTTCAGCTGCAATTTTGCCGGCAACAGCCTCATCACGCTCTCTTTCATCTTTAGAGAGTTGAAGTTTTAGCATTTCGATCTCCACGTCATGGGAGCTAGTCTTCTTTCGCAGCTCCGCAATGTCAGCAGTATGGCCTTTATTAATTCTTTTTTGCTCGTCAAGCCTATCTTCGGCATCTCTTTGAGCGGCATGAGCATCTCGCACTTGTTGTTGAAGCACTTTCTTCCTTTGCGAATAAGAAGTGGAGGAAATGGCAAGCTCTTCTTTAAGTTTTTCAACTTATGCTTCGAGCTTTTCATTATAAGTAGCAATGCTTCTTATTTTCGTATCATGTTGCTCAAGAATCTTCTGCCACTCAGATTTGTCGTTTTCCATTGTTAACATGGCTTCAAGATTCGCGCGATTTACCCTCTGGAGCTCATCGACAAGCTTTTGCCAACCTGACATTCTTTCGATATCAAGTTTGACAGCATCAAGGTTGCGCAGCATAGCCTGCTTATCGGTTGGGACCAGGTCAAGATCAAAGCGCACTCCTTCCAGGCACCAGTTCGGGAATCGACTCTGAAGAGTAGCTGGGACTGGACCAACTTGATATGGGGGCCTTCTAAGGATTGTTTGAATACCGGTACGTGCCAGGGCAAGAGATTGAGATAGTACAGGAGCAGCAGGTCGTTCGGAAATCTCGGATGCTGGTTTTTCGCCATGTTTGGCTCTTTTACCCACGTCTTCGGCAACTTCACTTTTCCCCTTGTCGTCACGGGACTTCCATTTATGAGAATCATCTTCCCTCTGGGAAGAATCATGTCGCTCGTCCCGTCTTTCATGGCGTTCTTCGTGGGCACGTCTTTCACGAGCTTTTCGTGTGGCTCTTTCTTCATCAGTCTCCCTATAAGAAGGAAGATATCTCTTAGGATCAAAAGAGCCGCGTCTCCCGTAGCTCTGAAAGTCGTCGTAATAAGAGCGTTGCCCCATTGAAAGACCTGGCAATGGAAAAGAGGCAAAGCTTGAGAATCTTTGAAGTAAAGTGCATGTAAGTGCATAAGAATGCTAAAAATCCTAAGTGTGTGTAACGTGCAAACTACGCGCGTCAAACTACGAACCACTCCTTGGTTGCGGGGAAATGATAGGTTTTATAGCTAATGTCAACTCTTGAGCTGACAGAGTCTGTTGTAAAGTGGATGTTGCTTCAACTGCTGAAGAGGTAACTCTAGCAGAAACATGGTCGTCTTTAAAGAGCTCCTGTGAAGTGATCATCAGATCGCTCAACCCTTCAAAAATGTCATCCCCACTCTGCTTGGCAGGACTCGCTCTCTCGGTTCCCTCATCACCAGATTTCCCTGAATGATGAAGAGGCTCTTCCTCTTCGATGATCGGGGCAAGTGTAAGTTTGTCAGATGACCCCTCAATATCAGTAGAAGTAGAGCACTTCACCAGTAAAGCCTCAGAAGTAGGTTCCTTCAATATAGATTCCTCAGCAGAAACTGGGGCATCTGGCAATTTGGCCGGAGAATCGGGAACTTCGTGAGGTTGAGTAGAACGAGAAGGGTGCAAAATCCCACATTGGTGCAGAAGTTCATCTTTCAGCAAAAACTTGATACTTCTTTCTTCGGCCGGCACGACACTTAATCTATCAAAAGTCATCTTGTGACTGGGATTTCTAGAGGGAGGAGGAATTGCTGTAAAAGAAAAGAATGAAGTTAGCACCTAGCAATTCGAATCTTGAAAAGCTGAAACGGAAAAACGGGGATGAGAAATCTCACTTCCTTTTCTCCAGATGGCATAAAACCCTAGAGGACAGCTGGCAAAGAAGAATTGATTCAGAAAGCCGTGAGCACTTTCGGAAAGATCAGTAATAAGTTTGCGATTTCTGGCACTTCTCACGAGTATAAAGGAAGGGTGGTCTTTATTCTTTGCAAATGAGCATAAGTAACAAATTTCTTCGAAGCTCGGAAGACGGTTAAGTGTCCTCCTGAATAAAACACACAATCCCATCAGGATGGCGTAGCCATTGGGATGTAGTTGGAAGGGAGAGATGGTTAACCGGAGAAGGAATTGATGAAGGAATTCATTGAAAGGAGGAATGGCAAGGCAAAGGTACATCGACGAAACCAAGAGGTGGCTTATCGGCAGTATCATTTGGGCCAGGAAATTTAGCATCCTATTCGGCAATCCCAAATTGAATACGTAGTTGATTGAATGTCCGCTGACTCAAGGTAGCTGGAGTTCTCTCTGGAGGATCAAACAATGGGTCAGCTATCGGGAAGACTTCTTCGGATTGCTCAATTATCTCCTCTTAAGAAGACATTCTACACAAGGAACTGGATATTCAAATGTGAAGGTGAACGTTTCCTAAATGTATGAAGTGTTGTGTAAAACTAACTAAGTGACAAGTAAATATAACTGAAATTAAACTAATAAACATGTGTCAATCGTAAAATTTCAAGACTTGTCACTTTAAGTCAAAGTACAAGTGCAGTATTGGTGCAAACAAATCGGCTTTAGTTGATTAACATTGCTTTAATACTTCACTTGAATTTATTGATTCACAGCATTTCATATAATTTCTTTGAAGTTGATTATCTTTTATCGACTACTCTGTCATTTGATGCGGGTAATCAGTGGTAGTATGTTCGCCCTAGTTTTCTGCAAATCATGTATTTAACAGATCATTAGCATTAAAGTCGATTTAATCTGTTAAGAAGGCATAGCAAGGTCATGCAAGTTATCTCGGCAGTTCAAAGTTCAAGTTGGAAGTGCAATCAAGTTTTATCAAAATTTTGAAGCTCTCAAGTTGTTCAAGTCCTAGGCCGTATGGTTTGAGTTAAAGAATATAAGGCTTGGCAGTGTGCATCCAAGTCCTAGGTTGCTCACACAATCTAAAGGTTAAGTCACAAAGCTTAAAATCAAGGCAGTGAAAATTTTCTCAAGTCTTAGGTCGTTCGCGACCTAACAAGTATATAAGGTTGGTATAAGCCGCAAGAAGCTGCTCGGCAGTGCAAAATTATCTAGGTCCTAGCTCGGCCGCGACCTAAGACCTAAGTCGCAGATATGATAAGTCGCAAGTGGGTTAGGTCGCAAGGAAGATGAGTTGGTTAGTTCACATCCAAACCAAAAGGTCGCCTGAGGTACTTAAACCGGTCGTTTCTGATCCCTCTCTAACCCATTCGCTTCTCTCCACTTAGCAAATCACATAACCCGCTATCCAATAACCCAACAACCAAGAATCTCTTCACCTCCTCCAAACTCCTGAAACCTCATCGTCCTCTCTAAGTTTCCAGGAACCCCATGAAACCCTAGGTCGATTGTTCTTACAGCAACCACTAACAATTCGACAGAGAATCGAAAGGCAAATTCGAATGCCAAATTGCATCGTAACAACAAAATTGTGTGGAAATGGTTATGATGGAATCGGCAACGAGTGCAACGAGTAAATGCTCAAGATTACCTAAATTCGCTGATGGAATTGATGGTTGAAAGAGGAAAAGATTTCGTGCTATGTCTTTAAGCACGGAGGTTTGTTAATGGCGGCTTAGAATGTTGGAACAGATAAAGTGAAGAAGGAGCGGGTTAAGCGATTTATATGGGAAAAGAAAGGAAGGCATGTCGTCACGCAACCTAGCAAACCCAATGAGTCGCTTACAACCTAAGGAACTAAGGCGAAGCACACGACCTACGACCTAGGCGTGTACTTCGAGGGGCAAATGTTAATTCCTTTGTTACGCGACTTAGCGACTCAACTGCTGGAGCGACCTAAAGAGGCTAACAAGATGAAACGACCTAGCAACTTACATAAGCACAGCGACCCAGAGAACCTACCGACCTAACGACCTAAAAGTGGGATGACCTAACGACCTAAAAGTGGGACGACCTAACGACCTAATGAGTTAAGCAACATAGCGAGTTAACAACTTAGCTTAGGTCGCTACATTGGATAACCTCAGCGTTGTAAAGTTCGCCAACCATTTTCATAGGTCGACCACGACCTAGTACTTCATTCAGAAGAGATCAGTGCTACCGGATAGGGCCGAAGTTTCCATCTGTTAGGTCGCTCGTGTGTGATCCACGACCTATCTTAGGTCTCAACCTTCGACCTACAACTTGCCAGCCCAAACACTCAGATGCAACACTGTCTAGCCACAAGCCGTATCCTCTAGGTCGCCCACGACCTACCTTAGGTCGCTTGCGACCTAAGGCCTACCTTAGGTCATTCACGACCTAAGGCCCGTCCAGAATCTCCTAAAAATACAGCATGGGCTCACACATTCAGGGGACTTTTGGGATGATTCTAGGTAGCATCAACACTCTGCCATTTTCTCAAACAACACTTCGAGCGCCTCAAGCACCAAGGACCCTACGACAAACTTCAAGAGAGAATCTACATCATTCAATATGAACGAAAAAGATTATTCTACGTCGAGGTGGGAGCTACTAGTCTAAATTGTGTTGTAATTGAAGAAAGTTGTATGAGTTGTACTTAAGTCAGTAATAAAGAACATTAAAGTGGATGTAGGCTTGACCATAAGCCGAACCACTATAAAAACTGTGTCTTTTACTGCTTTTCTGCTAATTTCTGATTGTTTCTAATTCCCGTAATGACGGGTGGTGCTTTCACACTTACTCTACATACTCTGGGGTGTTAGCGTCTGATTTTCATGTTAACAAAAGGGGTTTGAAAAGTGAAAATATATCTTGTGAAGATATTTTTGAGATAAATAATAATTTTGGGAAATTATTTATTGTGTGATGGATGTTGTGAATGTTAATTGATAGTTAAATCACTGACTATCAATATTGGACAAATGCGTTGATCGTTTCGAAGAGAGCAGGATCGAGATTTATTTCTTGAAAACTACTTCGATCTGGTTTGTACGTTTTCGTGGAAATCGAGTTTGGAGTCGAAGATGGAGCAGTGAAGTGCAAGGGCTAGTCGCTGCTAATCCTGAGGATATTTTCGAAATGGATGTAGTAGGAATAGTGCCTTCAGTTCCGTTCGAACCCGGGACGGACTTGTATGGATGAATGCTTGCGGAACATCGTCAGGTGGGCGATGGGCATTCTAAGGGATATGTTCTAAAAGGTAACACTTAGCCTCAAGCCTCATCAACCGGGAATGACTGAAAATCAGGGGTTATGCAGCAAGGCTAGGTGGGTAGCACCCATTCAGGGTGAGGTCATCCCTGTCTAGATGTCCCTTTTTATTTCCGCTTAGTGGTGCGGTTGCTGATCCCAACCATGGGGTTATCTCACACGGGATTATCCAGTAAGGGGTAGTCCCGGTCTTGTGTTGCAGGGGGTCGGGAGTGATCCTCGGTACTGTGATCTAGGCCACGTACCATAATAGGTGGTACCCCAGAGCCTAGTCATTAGTTGGAAATCCATTCTCCCTACGAGCCTTGTACGAGTTTTGTTTGTATTACCCACTTTGTGGCTAGTAGCAAGAATTTAATAATGTAACAATTTCGGCTATTTTAATAAGTACTTATATATAGACCCTATTATAATATCAGAGGATTTTAATAAGAAATGTTTTAGCTATCGTAAGGTAAAAACCCGACATGTTTATTTGTTGCATGGTCTTACGAGATGCTTTTGTTTTTCAAAATATTTTTGAAACTTTAATAATCAATTTGAGTGTGATTTTCTCACGCTGGTGTAAGGACCCGATTCTTCGACTTTCGAAAACTAACATCAATACGTTCACAGTATCAACTGCCGAGCAATCAAGGGACGAAAAACCGAACACTTAGGGTTTTAAGAAAAAGAAAGAGAGAGAAGAAGAGATAAGAAAATAGAAAATGGAGGGAAAAGAAAATAGAAAATAACAGAACAATAACAGAATCTCACAATTCGCAGCGGAACAACATATAATAAATAAATGAATAATCTTTAAACAAAGAACTATATCAGTTATTACATTTCATACATTACATTACATCAGAGTGTACAACAACAACAAACAGCGGAAAAGAAATACTATATACAAGTAATATGCCATGCCATCCAGCTTGCCTCCAGCAATTCCAGAATATCCAGAATATCCTGATAAACCTAACTCTTGACTGCCCGTGTGGAAATTGGTGGGCACCCAGAGTTTAGGAAGGAAAACAATAAACTCCGAGTCAGTCATGTGACTGGTGTGAGAACTCAAAACAGTTTATTTATCTTTAAAAACTAAATAGAGGAATATTTTTAAAGTCAATTCGCAATGCTTTTTAAAAATGAGACTACCATAAGGCCTCCCGCACACACACACACAATGCAAACGCAGAATCGGAGGAGATTTCTCCTTATGATAGTCAAAGATGCTTGATACGCATTTAAAAGAACATTTGATATTATTACTAGTGCATAGTGTAGAGAAAAATTCATTTCAAAAATAAAGATATAAATCTTAGCCAGCATAGACATTTCGAACTATGCCTACTATAGCTACCATCTAAACAGTGGTGACCACCATAAGTAAATGGCAGGTTCTACAACTAATACCGTACAAGGTTTCGTATTGGGAATTGGATTTCCAACGAATGATATGGCCAAGGAACTTCCCATTGCCACATGAGAATGCATCTGGAAGGACATCACCGAGAACCAAACCGGATCTCTACCAACACAAGGCCGGGTTACCCTAACTGAGTAACAACTGACCGAGTATGCCATCCCCCGGTCCTTTGGGACCTTTAACCGAGCGCTCGTAATCAATTCACACAATCATAAAGTGTTTTCAACATGAGTAAGTATCTGGGCTCCATACCATGATACCACCCTTTTCCAGAAGGAAATGCACATACCCTAAAGGGTGCTACCCCTCATAACCTTGCTCCATCTTTCCTGTTTTGACCATTCCGGGGTGTGAGGCTCGACGAAGTCACGTCCACAAAAACATACTTTATACAAAAGCCATGCTTTGGGTCGACAAATGATCATAGAAATGATCACTAAGATAGACGATCAAATAAATGATCCTATCACAAATAATCAACACAATGATCATTTCACAGCAACACTCAGCATGTCACATTACCAAATTGGGAATATATCGCTGTTAACATTCAACTACATAACCTCCGAGCTCGTACGTCTCAGAGAAGGGTGTTAAGCTAAAAGAATAAATTCTCCGCTACCAACAGAAATATATTTGAAAGAAATCTGCTTTATATCTCAATTTGTAATGTCAGACATACAATCCATACAAGTCTGTTCCGGGATCGAACAAAACCGAAGGCACTTACAAAGAAGTCCTTGCAATCCGGATATCCACAATCCTGATCGGATTTCCCATCACATATGGAGAACTCTATACCGGAGCAACTCGGTGCAGAGTCAATCGACAGGTCATCCTATCGCTCTCGCAAATACCGGGTCTTCAACACCGATCTTCAATGCTATCCATTACGTCGTATCACTATTCGGAATGGGTAATCCGAATAACGAGCGTAATAATTTAAAAATAAGTGTAGCATTCAAATTCAGCAAATCACAACAAATACCTTTCAAAGGTAAATATTGATAGTCGGTTATTGAACTATCAATGGATATGCACACATCACCAGATTCCAAATAATTTTCCAAATAATTTATTTCCCAAATATATCTTTACAAGATATATAATTTTCACACTTCAAAAATAAATCAATATTTATTTCTAAACAAATTCCCCTTTCTTTTATAAATTCCATAGTGAATTTATATTTCAAAATATCTATGAATATACGATTTCAATTATTCATTTCAATTTATCTTCAAAAAGATAAATTCTCAAAATATTCACTTTATATTGGAAAACATTTCCATACTTATTTATTTATAAGTAATTCACAAGTCTTTATTTATTTTCAACCTTTGGGAAATATTCAATATACTTAAATCGAAATTAAGTATATATTTCATTCTTTAAGGAAATCATTCTCTTAACCATATTTATTTGGGCCAAAACGAATGTTGCGTAAAACATCGTTACGACAACCCAAAATCACTAGTATAGGGATTCGAAATTAAAATAGATATATAAATCCCAATACTATACAAAACATTTCCTTTCGGAAATCATTTACTATAACAATAGTGTTATAGTCCACCATTTCCTTCTATTTCTCGAAAACGTCTATTTCAACAATAAATGTTGAAATCTATGGTTTCGAATCTCAACACGTTTTGAAAACATCGTTAGATCGTTTTAATTCTATTTAAAACATCACATTCAAAACAATTTCTTTAACATATTATTCACTATTCAAAAACGTGAATATACTACGTTAACAATTTCATCATTTCTATACATTTCATTTTAAAGGATTATTCACAGTTCAAAAACGTGAATATAACTCCATAAATAAGTTATAAAAATTAACTTATCAAACTAAGTCGTTTGCGGATTTATAAAACAACGTTTATAAATTCCATTTCTATTTATTTTATAACTACTTCCTTTTATAAATTCCTTTATTAACCTATCTCAATTCATATCTCAATGGTATACTAAAAGTTCATATTATAAGTGAAATACTTATAATTTATTTGTTTGCAAAATCGTTCCTTTGAACTTCATAATTATAAATCTTATAACTTATAAGATTCAATTATTTATCCAAAACCATTCTTTTAACAACTTTATGAATTTTATAAACCTACTGCTTATAAAATTCCATTTTTAACTTCACCATTTATAATTCTATAAATTTCATTCATTTATGAAATTCATTCACAATTTATTCTAACACTTATAAAAAAACTCGTTTTATAATTCAAATATTATAATTTACAAATTATCAATTTATAAATCTTTTATATAAATCAATTTATATTAATATTTTAAAACGTCTTTAAACTCCTTTATAATTCCATCATTCTGATTGATAAAATAAATAAATTTCATAAATCCTATTTTTAAACTTTTCACAATAAATTCTAAAATCCCAATTTAACTATTTTATAAAATCATTAACCCCATATTTTCAAAAATCAACCTTTAACTATATTTCTAAAAAACCATAATTTTTATAACATTAAAATTATAACGTTTATTTATTTAAAATGGATCAATTCCAAACATATAGTATATTTTCAAAAATCACTTTAAAAATCATTTTAAAGTTCCAAAATTTGGTCCAATGATGCTACATACCAAATAGTCAATCACGACAAACAACGACATCATATATCGATATGATAATCCATCAAATATCAAAATATCTGAAATCAAATAAATACTATTGAGGAATCCAGTTGGATCCCTCCAACTTGTTTCCCTGCATCCACAAACATTAGCACAATACCAATTTCGCTCCAGTACGAAATTATCGCGGTATATGGGATTTAAAATATTATCCGCTTAATAGACGGCGCAATAGGGTCTCATCCGCTATACAAATGCGGGAAATCAATAACTCCAATATATACATATGCCAATATATATATATATATATTGCTATTATATATAATACTAATTTCACTGTTTATGAAATATTCGCGGTTTATGTTTTTAATAAATAACATCCGCTTACTAACGGCGCATAATGTCTATTTTAACAATCAATAGATAACAATCATCATTCAAACATGCATTCAAATATTTTAAATCTAACCATTTAAAATTAAAATCGAAACCGATTCGATTGAGTGAGAAGTTCTCACCTTGATTTCAATTTCGTTTTAGCGATTTATTTCGAATAAAATTAAACGGACGTTTAATTTTACCCGAAATTCTCACTAACTCCAAACGACTCCAATCCAATTCCATCGCGTAGTGCTCGTTAATATGATTCCAACGCAACTGGTTTCGCGCGTTTTCGACCTCGTATGAAAAAGATATGGATTTTTAAAGATTACACTAATTTTTATAACTAAATTTACAACACAATTAAATTATTTATAAACCTAAGTAAATTCAGGCCGTAGGATCCCAACACCCTTCATTACAGCCGCACTTGGTCATCTTCCACGTTCACGTCCATTTCCAGTAACATACACGTAACCAAAACCCATCATAGATCAAACTAGGATTAATAACTACGGCCTCCACGCTTGATGATAATTTGATCAGGGAGTTCCATTTCGTAGAGCGTCGCCAATACCATGCTCGGCCCAAAGGCGATGAAGCTTGGCCCCTTGATTTGCCTCGAAAACCATGCGCAAACTGTAGAGAACGCGACCACGATTCTCACAAAATACAGCTCCATTTCACATCTTAACCGTTGATTTGATAGAACTCGATGCCCTCTACATTTTCCATGTTGGAAGATTGTTGAATTATTGCTTGGATTTGAAGATTTGGAGGGAGGAAGATGGGTTGTTTTCGGCCGTGGGTTGAGGGGGTGGCGGATGCATTAGGTTTAGGGTTTATAATTTTTTTTTATTTCTTGTGAGAGAAGGGGCTATTTATAGGAAAACGAACGACACTATTCATCCAGGTTTTCTAAACTCCCATTTACGTGCCGTAAGCAGCATTTCTAGGGTTTACCCCGCGTTCCGGACACAATGGAACATGTTTCGAAAGCTAATTCGATCATCTGTGTGAGTTATGGCAATAAACGTTCAATTTAAATTAAACCGATTTAAACGATTTTCTAGGCGTTTTAATTTGTATCGGACAAACGGTAAATCCAATTGACACGAAATTTGAAACCTTACAATAATATCACATTACGGATCCGATGAAACTAGTTTCGTCAAAATCCGAGACAGTTTGAAAAATGGCTATTTTAACTCGCCAAATTAATATTAAAACAATTTCGATGCGTTTCGAGCTGTCACGATCAAACGATAACTCCAATTGCTACGAAATTTGAAATCCGGTAATAACTAACTATTACGGATCCAATGGAACTGGTCTCGTCCAATTCTGAGACTGTTCAAAAATTGACTATTTTCACTAGTCGATTAAATATTAAAATATTCAATTTTCACAAATTAACTTTTAATTCGATTTTAAAAGTTCTAAAATATCATTCTAACTCCAATATGATAAAATAAAATTTTACAAATCATTTTCAATCATATTTAACTCAATTTTCAATTATTTCCATAATTTCACATATTAAATTATCGATTTAATTATTCAATTAAATCCAATTATTCAAATTAAAATTTATTCGACTTATAAATTTCACTTATTAATATTTAAAATTAATTAAATATTCAAATTTTAATTACTAAAATTTCTGGGTCGTTACAATCTTCCCCCTTAAAAGAATTTCGTCCTCGAAATTATCAAGTAAGAAAAGTTACAGAATCTATTAACTTTCCAAAATTCATAGTTAAATTTCTTACAATAACTTTACTAAGTTTTCAAATCATACTTAGTTATCTTTTAAAAAACAAGTACTATTGTTTAACTTTCAATTCCAAATCAAAGTTAAAATTTTCAAAAATTTTCCAATTTTCCTCAAATTTTTCTAACGCCTTAAATTTCTGGAAAAATTCGCCATAGTCTCCTTTGCGCGGCTCGATCCGAAAAAAAAATGACAGTATATATATCACAAATATACATCTCATCAAGTAATGAGGCATCCCGCAGGGAAAAAAGTATAAAAGTACGATATCTAATCCGAGATATGTACCTTATATTTTATTAGCAAGCATATACGGCTAATATAGCGCGAAAGCGAGCTCCAAATGCGAAGCAAACGCAATCCGCACCTACTAAACACTCAACAAACAACATGAGAACATGTATATAGACAATAGTATCGATATACAACATATAGCAACACAACAACTATATATGCCAACATAGCAATTGAAACAAAAGCAATATATTCAACCATCAACCAACTATCATTCATATTCTCATTAATATTCAATGAAATAGGTTTTCAATTTAATCACATTGATCCATTAACAGTGGATGTTTTTACTAACATTCATTTTCAATTAGTTTATATTCAAGTTGGTTCACTTCCAATCAAATTCAATTCTATTTAAGATTCACTTAACTTTCAATTGGATTTCAATTAATTTAGCTTCCAATTTCATTAATGCTTAATGAATTATATACAATCAACTAACATTCTTATAACAATCAATGTATATTAATTACAACCAAATTCCTTTGCTTATATTCATTCAATTTGGTTTAATTAAATTGATTTTCATTCAACTATTCAATTTCCCATAACCTAAGATTTTAATGAATTAACACTTATATTCATTATTTCCATACCAATTATTCACTTTCAATTGATTAACATTCAATCCATTAATTCAATTCAATTGGTAATTCATTTAACCATTTCAAGTTGAATTTCATTTATATAACCTAAGTTCATATATATCACTTAACTTTATTAATTTACTTTGATACCAATATCAACTTAATTCACTTTAATAATTCTGAAAAATTATTTCTTTATATATAAAATATAATCAAGGTAAAATTATTTCATTTACCCAATTTTAAAACAATACTATGTCGAATTGTTCTATTCAAGTGTTTATAAACCCCTTCAGCATAGTTGTCGAGACCGTGCTGACGAAAGTTCATATACCACTCAATAAACCAATCATCACAATATAAAACAATTTTATATTCACTAACAAATACGCACTCATATCTATTATTACACTCAACTCATTCAAGAGTACTACTGACTCTATCTCTAATGAGTAATACCCAACAGAACCATGGTTGTCGCTTAACCATATGCTCTGATACCAGATGTAAGGACCCGATTCTTCGACTTTCGAAAACTGACATCAATACGTTCACAGTATCAACTGCCGAGCAATCAAGGGACGAAAAACCGAACACTTAGGGTTTTAAGAAAAAGAAAGAGAGAGAAGAAGAGATAAGAAGATAGAAAATGGAGGGAAAAGAAAATAGAAAATAGAACGGAATAGAAAATAACAGAACAATAACAGAATCTCACAATTCGCAGCGGAACAACATATAATAAATAAATGAATAATCTTTAAACAAAGAACTATATCAGTTATTACATTTCATACATTACATTACATCAGAGTGTACAACAACAACAAACAGCGGAAAAGAAATACTATATACAAGTAATACGCCATGCCATCCAGCTTGCCTCCAGCAATTCCAGAATATCCAGAATATCCTGATAAACCTAACTCTTGACTGCCCGTGTGGAAATTGGTGGGCACCCAGAGTTTAGGAAGGAAAACAATAAACTCCGAGTCAGTCATGTGATTGGTGTGAGAACTCAAAACAGTTTATTTATCTTTAAAAACTAAATAGAGGAATATTTTTAAAGTCAATTCGCAATGCTTTTTAAAAATGAGACTACCATAAGGCCTCCCGCACACACACACAATGCAAACGCAGAATCGGAGGAGATTTCTCCTTATGATAGTCAAATATGCTTGATACGCATTTAAAAGAACATTTGATATTATTACTAGTGCATAGTGTAGAGAAAAATTCATTTCGAAAATAAAGATATAAATCTTAGCCAGCATAGACATTTCGAACTATGCCTACTATAGCTACCATCTAAACAGTGGTGACCACCATAAGTAAATGGTAGGTTCTACAACTAATACCGTACAAGGTTTCGTATTGGGAATTGGATTTCCAACGAATGATATGGCCAAGGAACTTCCCATTGCCACATGAGAATGCCTCTGGAAGGACATCCCCGAGAACCAAACCGGATCTCTACCAACACAAGGCCGGGTTACCCCTAACTGAGTAACAACTGACCGAGTATGCCATCCCCCGGTCCTTTGGGACCTTTAACCGAGCGCTCGTAATCAATTCACACAATCATAAAGTGTTTTCAACATGAGTAAGTATCTGGGCTCCATACCATGATACCACCCTTTTCCAGAAGGAAATGCACATACCCTAAAGGGTGCTACCCCTCATAACCTTGCTCCATCTTTCCTGTTTTGACCATTCCGGGGTGTGAGGCTCGACGAAGTCACGTCCACAAAAACATACTTTATACAAAAGACATGCTTTGGGTCGACAAATGATCATAGAAATGATCACTAAGATAGACGATCAAATAAATGATCCTATCACAAATAATCAACACAATGATCATTTCACAGCAACACTCAGCATGTCACATTACCAAATTGGGAATATATCGCTGATAACATTCAACTACATAACCTCCGAGCTCGTACGTCTCAGAGAAGGGTGTTAAGCTAAAAGAATAAATTCTCCGCCACCAACAGAAATATATTTGAAAGAAATCTGCTTTATATCTCAATTTGTAATGTCAGACATACAATCCATACAAGTCTGTTCCGGGATCGAACAAAACCGAAGGCACTTACAAAGAAGTCCTTGCAATCCGGATATCCACAATCCTGATCGGATTTCCCATCACATATGGAGAACTCTATACCGGAGCAACTTGGTGCAGAGTCAATCGACAGGTCATCCTATCGCTCTCGCAAATACCGGGTCTTCAACACCGATTTTCAATGCTATCCATTATGTCGTATCACTATTCGGAATGGGTAATCCGAATAACGAGTGCAATAATTTAAAAATAAGTGTAGCATTCAAATTGAGCAAATCACAACAAATACCTTTCAAAGGTAAATATTGATAGTCGGTTATTGAACTATCAATGGATATGCACACATCACCAGATTCCAAATAATTTTCCAAATTATTTATTTCCCAAAAATATCTTTACAAGATATATAATTTTCACACTTCAAAAATAAATCAATATTTATTTCTAAACAAATTCCCCTTTCTTTTATAAATTCCATAGTGAATTTATATTTCAAAATATCTATGAATATACGATTTCAATTATTCATTTCAATTTATCTTCAAAAAGATAAATTCTCAAAATATTCACTTTATATTGGAAAACATTTCCATACTTATTTATTTATAAGTAATTCACAAGTCTTTATTTATTTTCAACCTTTGGGAAATATTCAATATACTTAAATCGAAATTAAGTATATATTTCATTCTTTAAGGAAATCATTCTCTTAACCATATTTATTTGGGCCAAAACGAATGTTGCGTAAAGCATCGTTACGACAACCCAAAATCACTAGTATAGGGATTCGAAATTAAAATAGATATATAAATCCCAATACTATACAAAACATTTCCTTTCGGAAATCACTTACTATAACAATAGTGTTATAGTCCACCATTTCCTTCTATTTCTCGAAAACGTCTATTTCAACAATAAATGTTGAAATCTATGGTTTCGAATCTCAACACGTTTTGAAAACATCGTTAGATCGTTTTAATTATATCTAAAACATCACATTCAAAACAATTTCTTTAACATATTATTCACTATTCAAAAACGTGAATATACTACGTTAACAATTTCATCATTTCTATACATTTCATTTTAAAGGATTATTCACAGTTCAAAAACATGAATATAACTCCATAAATAAGTTATAAAAATTAACTTATCAAACTAAGTCGTTTGCGGATTTATAAAACAACGTTTATAAATTCCATTTCTATTTATTTTATAACTACTTCCTTTTATAAATTCCTTTATTAACCTATCTCAATTCATATCTCAATGATATACTAAAAGTTCATATTATAAGTGAAATACTTATAATTTATTTGTTTGCAAAATCGTTCCTTTGAACTTCATAATTATAAATCTTATAACTTATAAGATTCAATTATTTATCCAAAACCATTCTTTTAACAACTTTATGAATTTTATAAACCTACTTCTTATAAAATTCCATTTATAACTTCACCGTTTATAATTCTATAAATTCATTCATTTATGAAATTCATTCACAATTCATTCTAACACTTATAAAAAAACTCGTTTTATAATTCAAATATTATAATTTACAAATTATCAATTTATAAATCTTTATATAAATCAATTTATATTAATATTTTAAAACGTCTTTAAACTCCTTTATAATTCCATCATTCTGATTGATAAAATAAATAAATTTCATAAATCCTATTTTTAAACTTTTCACAATGAATTCTAAAATCCCAATTTAACTATTTTATAAAATCATTAACCCCATATTTTCAAAAATCAACCTTTAACTAGATTTCTAAAAAACCATAATTTTTATAACATTAAAATTATAACGTTTATTTATTTAAAATGGATCAATTCCAAACATATAGTACATTTTCAAAAATCACTTTAAAAATCATTTTAAAGTTCCAAAATTTGGTCCAATGATGCAACATACCAAATAGTCAATCACGACAAACAACGACATCATATATCGATATGATAATCCATTAAATATCAAAATATCTGAAATCAAATAAATATTGTTGAGGAATCCAGTTGGATCCCTCCAACCTGTTTCCCTGCATCCACAAACATTAGCACAATACCAATTTCGCTCCAGTACGAAATTATCGCGGTATATGGGATTTAAAATATTATCTGCTTAATAGACGGCGCAATAGGGTCTCATCCGCTATATAAATGCAGGAAATCAATAACTCCAATATATACATATGCCAATATATATATATATTCCTATTATATATAATACCAATTTCACTGTTTATGAAATATTCACGGTATATGTTTTTAATAAATGACATCTGCTTAATAACGGCGCATAATGTCTATTTTAACAATCAATAGATAACAATCATCATTCAAACATTCATTCAAATATTTTAAATCTAACTATGTAAAATTAAAATCGAAACCGATTCGATTGAGTGAGAAGTTCTCACCTTGATTTCAATTTCGTTTTAGCGATTTATTTCGAATAAAATTAAACGGACGTTTAATTTTACCCGAAATTCTCACTAACTCTAAATGACTCCAATCTAATTCCATCGCGCAGTGCTCGTCCATACGATTCCAACGCAACTGGTTTCGCGCGTTTTCGAGCTCGTATGAAAAAGATACGGATTTTTAAAGATTACACCAATTTTTATAACTAAATTTACAACATAATTAAATTATTTATAAACCTAAGTAAATTCAGGCCGTAGGATCCCATCACCCTTCATCACAGCCTCACTTGGTCATCTTCCACGTTCACGTCCATTTCCAGTAACATACACGTAACCAAAACCCATCATAGATCAAACTAGGGTTAATAACTACGGCCTCCACGCTTGATGATAATTCGGTCAGGGAGTTCCATTTCGAAGAGCGTCGCCAATACCATGCTCGGCCCAAAGGTGATGAAGCTCGGCCCCTTGATTTGCCTCGAAAACCGTGTGCAAACTGTAGAGAACGCGGCCACGATTCTCACAAAATACAGCTCCATTTCACATCTTAACCGTTGATTTGATAGAACTCGATGCCCTCTACATTTTCCATGTTGGAAGATTGTTGAATTATTGCTTGGATTTGAAGATTTGGAGGGAGGAAGATGGGTTGTTTTCGGCCGTGGGTTGAGGGTGTGGCGGCTGCATTAGGTTTAGGGTTTATAAATTTTTTTTTATTTCTTGTGAGAGAGGGGGCTATTTATAGGAAAACGAACGACACTATTCATCCGGGTTTTCTAAACATCGATTTACGCGCCATAACCAGCGTTTCTAAGGTTTACCCCGCGTTCCGGACACAATGGAACAGGTTTCGAAAGCTAATTCGGTCATCTGTGCGAGTTATTGCAATAAACGTTCAATTTAAATTAAACCGATTTAAACGATTTTCTAGGCGTTTTAATTTGTATCGGACAAACGGTAAATCCAATTGACACGAAATTTGAAACCTTACAATAATATCACATTACGGATCCGATGAAACTGGTTTCGTCGAAATCCGAGACAGTTTGAAAAATGGCTATTTTAACTCGCCAAATTAATATTAAAACAATTTCGATGCGTTTCGAGCTGCCACGATCAAACGATAACTCCGATTGCTACGAAATTTGAAATCCGGTAATAACTAACTATTACAGATCCAATGGAACTGGTCTCGTCCAATTCTGAGACTGTTCAAAAATTGACTATTTTCACTAGTCGATTAAATATTAAAATATTCCATTTTCACAAATTAACTTTTAATTCGATTTTAAAAGTTCTAAAATATCATTCTAACTCCAATATGATAAAATAAAATTTTACAAATCATTTTCAATCATATTTAACTCAATTTTCAATTATTTCCATAATTTCACATATTAAATTATCGATTTAATTATTCAATTAAATCCAATTATTCAAATTAAAATTTATTCGACTTATAAATTTCACTTATTAATATTTAAAATTAATTAAATATTCAAATTTTAATTACTAGAATTTCTGGGTCGTTACAGCTGGTATGGCAGACTGAATCGGGTTTTATTTAACCGTAATGCTGGGGTCAGACCGAGTATTATAGGATACAGGATTTGATGCTGTGGAGCTCTAGAGACGAGCTGGATGACGATATATACTTTCGTACTTGTTTTATATATATACTCCGCTGTGTTGAGTAGTTGTGTATCCAGTTGTATGTTATTGATGCTGAACTATGATTGATGTACTGATGATGTAATTTATAAAACAGATGTAGTTTTCTTTTGTGTAAAGACCTATTATATATATATATATATATATATATATATATATATATTTTATTTTATTCCGCTGCATTGGTTAGATTCTGTTGTTGTTTCCTGTTTTCTTTTCTTCTACCTCTTCTTCTTTAACCCAAATGGTTCGTATTTCTGTGCCACTTGAGTTGATTTATGTAGAATTGTGTTGCCTCAAGGGGTATGGAGTTGCGGGTCGTTATACTTGATATCAGAGCTCAGGTTGGTGATAACCTTGGCTCTGGCGGGAATTGCTCTGGTGGGAATTACTCATGGAATAGAGTCCGTAGTACTCTAGAATGAGTTTGAGAGTATTAATAGATATGAGCGTGCATTTGTTAGTGAATATTAAATTGTCTTTATGTTGCGTTGATTTATCGATTGAATGTTTATGGATTCTGGTCGATATATGGGATGCCATGTCATCGATAGGGATTTCTGAACTCTTGAACAAGATAAACTGACACGATATTGTTTTAAATAGGGTAAATAGAATAATTTTACCCAAAATTATTTTTGTACATAAAACAAATGATTTTTCGTGAATTGTTATAGTTATATATGGATGTTTGGTTGTTAGAAAGTGATAATATTAAATTATTATCATTGTATGATAATTGAATAAGAATTGAATTAATAACTAAAGATTAAGGAAGAAATTAATAATAAATGGGATTTGTAAATGTGATTAATAATTGAATACTGAAATTTAAAATTGAAATCGTAATTAAAAACTAGAAACAAATTCATATACAAATGAAATTTGTAAATATAAATTATAAATGTGTATTATAGTGTGATTAATAATTAAAATATAGTGTTGGAATATAAATTTAAAGGATTTGAGATTTGGAATTTGGAAATTTAATTCCTTTGAATTTGAAAATGATTCTCAAAAAGTTGGGAAGATAACATATATTGAGAAATATTTTTGAATTGGATGTGAAATCTAGAGTGATTTGAAATTTAAAAATACTTGAAGGGGTTTTAAAAGAGAGAAAAGCATTGAACTCTTTACGGTCGCTGGAAAATAATTCTGATGATGATCGCGACATCACCGGTGTTCGTTTTCGAGTTTCCGAAAGAGGGATTGCTACCAGGATGTTTTGGATTAATGTTTGTTGGAGAAATTTGGTTAATTTTAAAAATGCAAGGAATAGTTTGGTTAGATATATATGTTTACAAAATTGAATGTTGAACTTAAGTTTGAAATTAAGTAACTGATTAGTTACTATGGTATGCAAATGAAATGAAATTCAATACTAGATGATGCTTGATTTAAATATGTAAAATAAGGTGCAGAATAAGTTCAAATGGACTAAAAATAATTAATGTTTGGAAATAAAATTTATTGGTTGAAAATGAATTTATGAATGAATAAATGGATCAACTATTGAACTTATAAATAAAAGTTGATATTAATAAGAAGAAATTGGAAATTTAATTCCGGGAATTAAAATTTAACTTAAGTGAACGAAAGTGAAGAGAATATACTTGAATTTAACTTGAGATAAGTTAAATAAAATTGAAGCTGAAATTGAATTAAATTGGATATAAAGTTGAAGGTAAAATGATTATAATTGTGAAATGAAAATCTATACCTTAAGCTAGTAAGTGTGTGTATATATATATAATTTGAAATTTGGTTATAAGATGAAATGACTCAACTGAGCAAGATAAGCTTTTGAATAAATAAATAAATAAGTTTTGAACTCATATATTGAGAAATAAAATTTACTTAAATTTGGATTGAAAGTTGGTTGTGTCATGAATGATATTAAATGGAATAAAATTCTACTCAAAAAAATAAATGTAAATTAAGTAAATATTGAATTAGGATAAATAAACTTCGGAAGCTTATAAAAGAATTGAAAAGCATTGAAAAAAATATATAATCTCTAGTTAAAGGTAAGATGTGGATGTGATTGACTGTAAATAGATGATGAAGTATGAATATTAAAAGTGAGTAGCTTATAAAATTTAAAAAGGGAATAAATAAGCCGGAATAAAAATATTGTATTCTGAAATAAAAATCCAAACTTGGGATATAAAATAAGATTGAACTCAAGGAAATCAAATAAAATGATTTACCAGATAAATGAAAAAGAAAATCAAGTATAGGATTATAATTGTAAGTGTTGTTGAATGAAAATTGAATTGTATTAAAATGGATATGGTGTGAAATATAAACAAATCCAATTCAAGCATAAATTGAATGGCCTTATTATTAATAAATTCAACAATGAATTGTTAATGTAAATTAATGTAAATTAAAATTTAAAATGGATGCGTCTGGCGCAGTTGGCAAGAGAAACGACCTCCTTCATATGAGGTGAGGAGTTCGATTCCTGGCAACTGCTTCAAGTATACCGAAAGGTCTGGTCTAAATGGGGGCACGGTTGTGGCGGGCCAGTTGTGTTTCCCCCAGGTTTACTGTTCAGGAGTCGCAATGTCGACGGTGATAGAACAGGTTTCCCTGGTTGCCAAAAAAAATTTAAAATGGATAAAAGAATAAACTAATCGAATAAATTAGTGAAATGGTTGGGATTTGATCAAAGGAAAATCAAATCAAAGATTGTGAATAGGTAATAGAGTTTGGAAATAAAGCTTGAGTTGTATGGAATTGGATTAAAATAAAAATGATTTGAGATGAAAATAAATCCAATTCGAGTATGAATAAATTAAAAAAGAAAATGGGAATGAACTTAAGCTATGAAATGGGAGTGAATTGAAGTAAATTAACTTAAGTTTAAAATTAATAGAAGCATGGAATGATGTCGAGTATAACAAAATGGATTTGAACAAAACCAATGTGAAACAAGATGGAATGCAACTGTATGATTTGTAAATAAGTTTGTTTGGGATGGAATTTATATACATTGAGTTGGAATCAATTTAAATGGTTATAAAGCTTAAGTGATTATTTATTCACATTAATATTGTAGAATTGCATAAGGAAGTGGATCGTTTGATGTAAACGAGATTAGATAAAATACTATGGGTTATTAGAAGTGAAATAGGATGATTTTGAAATCAACTGGAATGAATATAAGTTTGTTTTGCTTAGAAATGAAGTAAATGTAAGAAATTGAATTATAAACCATTTAAATTGAATAAAGTTGTATACGAATTGGTTATAAACAATTAAAATTAAATTTTAATGTCAGAACCCTATAAGTGGCTTATAAATATTGTTTAACCTGCATTTTGCTTATAGAAATTGTATGTTAGCTAGTTAAGTTTGTTAAATGTTGTTAAATTTCATGATTTTGGCACCTACATATTTAAACTGAGTAAGTACAGGTACCGGGAAGCCGTTTGGCTGGATTGGATCGCGCTAAATGCTAAAATAAATAAGCCGCTTGCTTATAAATGCTAAATAAGGTACGCCTACGCAATAAAAATATGAAATATGAAATGTTTTTGGTTTTCCCGACCGTGTGGGTCGATGTATATATATTTATATCTTTTGTCAAATTGCAAAAGCTCATCCGTACAGAGGAGACTCTGCCAAAAAATTTCAGAAATTTTGGGAGTTAGATAAATTTTGGAATTTTTTGGGAAATTTTTTAGTTAACGACAAAACGATTTCAAACTGGAAATTGAAATAAATTAGTGAATGAAACTACTATAAAATAATAATATGAATCAGTATAAATGGAAGATAAAATTAAGTGTTCAGAGTTGAAAATAAATTAAACCCATATGGAAATGGGAGAACCAATTTGAATAGAAATAGATATAAACTAAAAGTGGTGAAGTGAAAATAAATAAAGAGGCGTATTAAATGCTTATACTAAACTTAAGAAGGGAATGGTAAATTCTTAAATGGGAAATTGATATTACAAATATATTCTAAGTTTATGTTTGAAGGAATAAATATTGACATTTTGTAAGGAAGCCGATAAAATGTTCTGAAAATTGTGATTGGATATTAGTGCTAAGCAGGATATGCAGGTAATATAAAAGGAAAAGAAAATTGGTTTTTATTTCAAAAGATAAATTTGAATTGCTCGACAAAAAGGTATGTGTTTAAATTTCTGTATGAAATTTGATTGGGTTTTGATCGAGCCACTTGGCTTTTTGTTTTCTTTTGGAATTTGGAAGCCCGTAGAGGCCTTTTGTAGTTGTACCGAGCTAGCGGCACAAAGGAGATGCTGGCGAAATTTTTTGGAAATTTAAGGAATTAGAAAATTTTTGGTAATTCAAAATTTGGATTTAAATTGAAATTTGAATGATTGAGCAACTAATATTATTTGCAAATAATGGGAGAATTGAGAAGTTAGTAAGAATGATAATGGGTCTTTTATAAAAAGAGAGTTGGTTAGATGTTGAATTGTTTGGTTTTGGGGATAAGTAAACGGGTATTGGACCATTTTTCCTAACTAGTAATTTCGGGGACGAAATTCTTTTAAGGGGGGAGGAATGTGACGACTCGGAATTTTCGAGCATTTAAAACGAAATATTTAATTGATTTTAAATATTTAAAAGTTAATTATTAACTTGAATTTTAAATATCCCCATTTATTCAGTAATTTAAACATTAAATTAAATAAGTTGAAGTTGGGTAAAATGTTGAATCTGGAGTTTTAAGCCTGTTAAAAATAATTTGAAGGCTTATAAAATTTATATTGATAATACTGAAGAAAATAGAAGTTTTGAAATCAATTTAAAAATGGTTTGTTAAGTTTTGAAATTTTATCGTTTAAATTGAATTTAAAAATAGCCTTCAGAGGCACAGTCTCAGAGTTTGTCGAAACCAGTTCCATTGGATCCGTAATATTGAATTATTATCGGATTTCAAATTTCGTATTGATCGGAGTTGTTGTGTGAGTATAGAGATATAAACGCGTTGAAATTTGTATCGAAATTCAATATAATAACAAATCCAGAAAAGCTATCATCTCCATACGATCGAATTAGGACTCGAAACCTTCTCCATTGCATTCGGAATAGGGATATAACATTAGAAACGCCTAGCGGCATGCCTCGATAGGAAGTCAAAATTTTAAGTGGTGATTTCGAGAGGATCCAAATTTAAATTTAAATAATTTGTACACATGGTTGACTGGTCAAACTGCTATTTGCATCAGAACTTTATACTTTCGCCTCAATTAATATTCCTAGTCTAATTTCACACGCAACCCTCCCTTTAAAGCACGTTCCACGTGCTTCCAAAACAATCGAGCCGAAGCCTTCATCTTCAAATCAGTTTGATCTAAAAAAAAATATAAATGGCCGAAACAAAAAAAATGAACGTCGAAGTCTCAGAAGAAAAAAAGGGAAATCAAGGCCGAGCCTTTCTCTATAGCATGGCTGCTCGTTCCTTTTCATGCCGATTCGAAACGAATCGAAAGGAAATCCTCCTCTTATTCAATTGATTTCGCGAGGGTTAGCGTTTGTGGCATCGTGTACTCGATTCGTAGTGCCCACGCGCACTCGCGAGGTCGTGAAGAGGGGCGACTCAACTATGGCGATCGAATTGCAAATTGGATCTCAATGGAGGAAGGGCGGCGAGGCATGCAACTCGAGAGGCTGGGATGTTCGATTTGCCGAAGTGGCTTGAGATCGAGGTAGGCGGCTCGATTTTATAGTCGTTCGTCGCACAAGCAGGTGATGGGTGGTCGTCGGATCTGGGGGCTCGTTCGCGTGTGCACGCACACACATCTAGATAGCAAGCGTCGAAGCAAGCTCTGGTCGCGCGATCCTTGAGTTGATTTTAAGGATGATTTAGGTTCGTACTCTAGAATCTCGCGAGGTCAAGGTGGGGTTTTGGCAGTTTTTGCTTTTCTCTTTCAATTTAATATGTGTTCAGTAGATACATATGTGACCTTTCTTCTCAAATTAAATAACATGCAGAGAAAATTCTTATATAATAAAATCACAACAAGTTGTATAAGAATTGTGACGTATGTATATAAGGTAGAATACTCTACTGTCGCCATTAGAGAAAAAGGAAGACATAGAGGGTTAGTTTATAAAGGTAAGATTTTGGGGAAAAGTTTATTAGATAAAATGTGTGATAAACAGGAAAAAATATTTTATAAATAAAGTGTGAAAAATAAGGAATTTTAAATGTTGGATGTTTGCGCCAAAATTGGTCACAAACCCCGATGATTATGAAAGCACCAGTGTATGAATATAACTCAACAATATTCAAACACAAATCGCAGATCTTAAGTAGCAAAATAATAAATGTAAACAAGAACACACGATTTATAGTGGTTCGGCTATCTCCGGCCTACGTCCACTTCAAAGGTTTTTTCTTTTATTGATGTTCTTCGCTGATTACAATCGATTACAGCGGATTACAATGAATTGTAGTTCTGAAATTCAAGTACAACGGTGGTTGTTGAGTGCAAAGTAGAGCCTTGGCGGAGTCTTGACGCTTCAGAGTCTTTATTCTTGCCAAAGAGAATCCGGTCCCTTTTCTGAATGAACTGGGGCTCTATTTATAGGCGTAGGAGGCTGGTATTTCTCCTAGAAATCAGGTAGACCACTTCCAGCACGTGAGGGGGCCCAAATGGCCGAAACCTGGAGATCCGGGCCACATTGGGATCGATTCGACCCTAGGTTCGAATCGATCAAAAAAGTGTCTAATCATGATGAAACTTGGCGTGGACATTCTTCAGCATGAGTGTAAGCTGCTGTAAAAATTTCGTGGCGTTTGGATTTATGGTTTGGGAGTTACGATCGATTCGAATTCAAGGTTTCGTGTGCTCTGCCTGTTTCGAATCCATTGATTCGAATCCATCTCCTTCGAATCGATCGATTCACGTGCACATCGATGACGTGGCGCGCGTCCTTCGTGTCGATCCACTTGTTGCTCCGAGTTGAATGGGTCGACTCCGTGGTTTTTGCCGCTTTGACTTGGTGATTTCGAATGCTGGATTCGAAGAATATCGATTCGAAGAATGCTTCCTTCGAATCGATAAGACTGGTCGCTGTTCGAATCGATTCGAATGCTCCACTAAGCATCGATTCGAAGTTGCCTTATTCGTGGGGATTCGAAGGTAAGAAAGGAAGGGAGTCGAAGTTCCCTCAGTTGTGTGGATTCGTGGGACCCTTCTTTGATGGTCTCGAGGAAATGGTTTTGAGGCGAGATGCGTGATGAGTTCGAAGTACCGCAACTTCATGGATTCGAACTCCTCAACCTTGAGGGATACGAAGAGAGGTGGCATCATGGATTCGAAGCTAGGTGGTCTGGATGGATTCGAACCAAGGCTTGCTTGATGGGTTCGAACCGCATGGGTTCGAAGTAGATGGAGTCGAACCGATGGATGCGAAGTCCATCGATTCGAACTAGGGGGTGTCTCATCGTTTCGAACTGAGTATTCTCTGTTTCTATCAAATTGAATCCATCATAACTTGGACATACGAACTCGGATTGACTTGAAATTTGAAATACGGACTTCTATGATCTTTCTCGCCACATCCTATCAATCGTGGCTCAATCCGGACTCGGACAAAATTCAGCGATATCCATAGTGAACCTGCAACGTACAATCGATATTAATGATTAATAATTATTAATTCTTGGTAAATTTTGGGTTTCTCAGCTTTGGCAAAAAGTGGGATAACACTTTGCCCCCTAAAATATGCCTTTTTGTAAAAGGTATGTTTTGAACAATCTTAAATCAAGTGCAGTGAATGTGTATTTCATTCATAGCTACCGCAACGTTAATCATGCATATGGCTGTTCGGAGCCGAATCTGTGTTCATTTCAGTTCGCGGAAGTTAGCAATCAAGTTTTACAGTTTCTTCGGACTATTGATGGTCATTCTGGACCCTTGCCAAGTCCATTCCAGACTCAGCGATCGAATAGAAAGATCCTATAGCACTCTGGCGTTGCTTTCTATCCCTTGCACTCTGGCCCCAGTTAGGGCATATAGCGATGTCTTGGTTGTTCGAAACCGATCATAGCCTCTCTGGGCTCTTGCTGGATCCCATCCTATCACTTTCTGGTGAAGGGGAAACAACGATAAGTGAGTCGATCCTGTCGCTCTCCGGCGAAGTGACTCACTTCTTGCACTCCGGTTCAAAGCAGTTGAACATTAAGCGATGTCATGACCTGAATCATCGGCCGATCATAGTCTCTTCGGACTCTTGTCGGATCCCATCCTGTCACTCTCTGGTGAAGGGGAAACGACGATAAGTGAGTCGATCCTGTTGCTCTCCGGCGAAGCAACTCACTTCTTGCCTTACGGACTTACCTCACCGGGTAAAGGCGATCTTGTTTATTTTGAAATTTAATGTTCATCCTTTGACTCTCCGGTCAAAAGGTTTATTGCAAGAAGTTCTAATTTATTTGTTTAATATTCAAGTTCTAGATGTTCAATCTCAAACATCAGAGAAGAAAAAACTAAACATTGCCTCTCCGGGCATATCGGTTTATCTCCATCTCAGAGCATGCCTAGGGATCTCTCCGGTTCCCGTACATGTGTAAGTGGAGTAACCGTTTATTATGAAAATAAATCTAAATAAAATTATTCGACCGAAGTCCAAATCCTGGACTTTGCCCTTGCCATCTCTAATCAGTTGATGACGAGTCGTGATCCCGATCCAGGATCGTTCCTGCTAGGTGGAGGCGGTAGTTGTTCATGCCTTGTTGCTGCTGTCCGTTCTCTGACAAATTGCGGTAATCTACCACCCCTAGCATGTTCTTCCACCTCATCCTTTAGGTGGCGGCATTCATCTGTAGTGTGCCCATCCAGCTCATGGAATAGGCAGTATTTTCCAGTCCTGCGCTTCCGCTCAGTGGGATCCCTTATAGGTGGCTTTCGATAGGGGAGTTGCCCCCGAGTTTCAGTGTAAATTCTTTCTAGGCCTGCAGTCAGATCGGTGTACTGCCTGAATCTTGGTTCTCGGAATTTCTTCCATTTATCAGGACCATCGTGTCTGTCATCTTGTTTCCTCTTTCCCTTGTCCGCGCCGGACTGTTCTCTGGAGGTTCCTACGCTTTGTGTGGTATTTATTTCACGACTCTCGGCTCGTGATTCTTCTAACCGAATGAACTTTTCAGCTTTATGAAAGAACTCTCCAAGATCTTGCGGTGGATCTTTAGTTAGAGAATCCTTAAACTTGGTGCCTTCCGCGACTCCTGCCACCGCCGCCATTAAAATCATTGATGGATCCGGGCGATCTATAGAAGTCACTGTCACATTGAATCTTAACAGAAAATCTTTTATGGATTCTCCGGTCCTCTGCTTGATTGATGCTAAGGTCATCACACTCTTGGGTCGCGTCACGTGGACCCTAAACTGTCTCATGAAGCAATCTACAAGCTCGCTCCATGTTCCGATTGATCCAGTCTCTAGTTGTCTGAACCATAATGAAGCTAAATCTTTCAAATATAGAGGGAAGCATCGTGCCATCACTTCCTCGGATGCCCCCAGCACTTCCATGTGCCTAATATATCTTGTAATATGCATGGTCGGGTCTGATCTCCCGTCATATGGTTCTAGCGCTGGTAGTTTGAACTTTGGAGGGTTCCTTGCGTTTCGGATGTTTAGAGTGAATGGACTCCGACTAACTTCTTCTAGGCCTCCGCTAGGCAATCCTCCTCTCATGATTCGTCGCATTAGGCCTATAATTCTCTCATCTTCGTCTAGGGGTTGGCCCTTCGTCAGATTCCTGTCCTGCCCCCCGAGCCTTGAAGGGAATTCTGGTACGTATTCTTCCGGTGGCTCGTTAGCATAGGCATTGGCTCCAGTCTGTTGAGCTCCGTCTGTTGGTCTTCCAGTATCGGACCCTGAGGGTCTGCCCCCAAGGCCTTGCTGACCACCTTCAACTCCTGTATTCTGGTCTTGAACCTGACCCTCAATAGCTCCTGCAATCCTGATTCCTTGTCCCGCACTCGCAGTTGTTGTAGTTGGTCCAAGGTTTTGCACGTTCGCCGCCCTCATTTGCTCGAGGAAATTCTGCAGCATCTCCTGTTGACTCTTCATCATGCTTTCGCGCAATGAATTAGCCATAGCCTCCATCTCGTCTCTTGTGATGTAGACGGAAGCTTGTCCTTCTCCTGATCCGGAGGATGCTTCTTGGCTTCCTCCTTGTTGGCTCCTATCAACCCTTTGTCTTGTTTGTCGAGTCATTGTCTCTGAATTGAAAGTCTTTGAACTCTTGAATCTGAACTCTGAATGTAGCGGGTGCTAGTCCTTCTCAGTGAAAGCACCAAAGTGTTTGCGCCAAAATTGGTCACAAACCCCGATGATTATGAAAGCACCAGTGTATGAATATAACTCAACAATATTCAAACACAAATCGCAGATCTTAAGTAGCAAAATAATAAATGTAAACAAGAACACACGATTTATAGTGGTTCGGCTATCTCCGGCCTACGTCCACTTCAAAGGTTTTTTCTTTTATTGATGTTCTTTGCTGATTACAATCGATTACAGCGGATTACAATGAATTGTAGTTCTGAAATTCAAGTACAACGGTGGTTGTTGAGTGCAAAGTAGAGCCTTGGCGGAGTCTTGACGCTTCAGAGTCTTTATTCTTGCCAAAGAGAATCCGGTCCCTTTTCTGAATGAACTGGGGCTCTATTTATAGGCGTAGGAGGCTGGTATTTCTCCTAGAAATCAGGTAGACCACTTCCAGCACGTGAGGGGGCCCACATGGCCGAAACCTGGAGATCCGGGCCCACATTGGGATCGATTCGACCCTAGGTTCGAATCGATCAAAAAAGTGTCTAATCGTGATGAAACTTGGCGTGGACATTCTTCAGCATGAGTGTAAGCTACTGTAAAAATTTCATGGCGTTTGGATTTATGGTTTGGGAGTTACGATCGATTCGAATTCAAGGTTTCGTGTGCTCTGCCTGTTTCGAATCCATTGATTCGAATCCATCTCCTTCGAATCGATCGATTCACGTGCACATCGATGACGTGGCGCGCATCCTTCGTGTCGATCCACTTGTTGCTCCGAGTTGAATGGGTCGACTCCGTGGTTTTTGCCGCTTTGACTTGGTGATTTCGAATGCTGGATTCGAAGAATATCGATTCGAAGAATGCTTCCTTCGAATCGATAAGACTGGTCGCTGTTCGAATCGATTCGAATGCTCCACTACGCATCGATTCGAAGTTGCCTTATTCGTGAGGATTCGAAGGTAAGAAAGGAAGGGAGTCGAAGTTCCCTCGGTTGTGTGGATTCGTGGGACCCTTCTTTGATGGTCTCGAGGAAATGGTTTTGAGGCGAGATGCGTGATGAGTTCGAAGTACCGCAACTTCATGGATTCGAACTCCTCAACCTTGAGGGATACGAAGAGAGGTGGCATCATGGATTCGAAGCTAGGTGGTCTGGATGGATTCGAACCAAGGCTTGCTTGATGGGTTCGAACCGCATGGGTTCGAAGTAGATGGAGTCGAACCGATGGATGCGAAGTCCATCGATTCGAACTAGGGGGTGTCTCATCGTTTCGAACTGAGTATTCTCTGTTTCTATCAAATTGAATCCATCATAACTTGGACATACGAACTCGGATTGACTTGAAATTTGAAATACGGACTTCTATGATCTTTCTCGCCACATCCTATCAATCGTGGCTCAATCCGGACTCGGACAAAATTCAGCGATATCCATAGTGAACCTGCAACGTACAATCGATATTAATGATTAATAATTATTAATTCTTGGTAAATTTTGGGTTTCTCAGCTTTGGCAAAAAGTGGGATAACATTGGAAGAATCTTTTATAAATTAGATTTTATGAGATGGATATAGATTATTTTTATAAGTGTATACATATAAATTTCAAAATGGAAATTTCTAGTTTAGAATGAAATCATTAGTTAATTAATTTTATTAAATAGTAATTTATTGTTAGACTATTTCAAATGTTAATAAAACTATAAATGTGTATACAAGGTCTAGAATCATGAAGGAAACAAGCTGGATTTGGTTGGATTTGCAAACAAAAATCAAAGGTGAGTTAATCTCACTCAGCCGAATTATAATTTAAATTTAATTGGTTCACTTTAAATAATTGATTGATTGATTGGCTTTGGTGTGTTATATTATATATAGTAGTATATACTACACCTTGGAATGATTGATTTTCCGCATTATATAGCAGAGATATTTATGTTGTTCTAACGTCTGTGGATGCAGGGGAAATAGGTTGGAGGGATCCAACTGGATCCCTCAACATTTATTTAAATTATTTAACATTCTCTGTTGTGATTATTTGATATTCTATGATGAATTATATTGGAATATTGGATGCTATGGTTTGATTGATTATACTTGGGTATAACGAGTTACCAAAAAACTATATAAATTGGATTTTGGAAAGATAATAAAAGAAGTGAATTTGTAAGCGAAATAATTATAGCAAATTGGAATAAATTAAGAATAAATTGAAAGGAAATGGAAATGATATTAAAATACTAATAAATAACTTCGAGTATGAAAAGAAACAAGATTTTGAATAAACGGAAATTAATGAATTATAAAATTAAGTGATATTAATTTAAAGGAATAAAGAATTGTTTTAAAATTTAAAGTTTAAATTTATTTAAAAAGGTTTAAGAAGTAATTTGAGAAATCTAAAATTGGTACTTTCAGTTAAAAGTATTTTAATTCATAATTAAGGAAAAAAATCTGAAATTAATGGATTTTGAAATAAAAAGGAAGTAAATTGGAAATAAGTTTGGAAATTGATTCAAGTGTTTGGATTGGGAATTTAAAGTAGAATGTGAAGAGAAGTATATTTCTCTGGATAGCCTAGTACGATTTTAAAGTAAATTTTTAAATATAAAATAAAGGTTTAATGTTGTTTTAAAAAGCATATTTTAGGAATTTATTATTTCTAAATATCAAAAATTCTAAAGTAAATATTTTTCAAATCTATTATCGTAGTAATTATTTAAAAAAGTGACTTAGTATTTTGTTTTAAAAGTGAAAACCTAGTTTTATATTTTATAAAGTAACCATATTTTCAAATATTTATATAGTATGTATTTTTAACCCAATTATTGAAGTATTTTTTAACTTAAATGTTTTAAAGTATATTTCAAAGTAAGCGTTTTAAATTATTTTAAAAATATAAAGTTTTGTGCTTGGTGATTACAGTGGAAATAGAAATATACTTAGAATTTATTTTGAGAAAGGAAGATAGATTGAAAACTGTTTCTTAAAGGGGTTTGAAAAGTGAAAATATATCTTGTGAAGATATTTTTGAGATAAATAAATAATAATTTTGGGAAATTATTTATTGTGTGATGGATGTTGTGAATGCTAATTGATAGTTAAATCACCGACTATCAATATTAGACAAATGCGTTGATCATTTCGAAGAGACCGGGATCGAGATTTATTTCTCGAGAACCACTTTGATCCGGTTTATACGTTTTCATGGAAACCGAGTTTGGAGTCGAAGATGGGGCAGTGAAGTGCATGGGCTATTCGCTACAAATCCTGAGGATATTTCCGAAATGGATGTAGTAGGAATAGTGTGTTCGGTTCCGTTCGAACCTGGGACGGACTTGTATGGATGAATGCTTTCGGAACATCGTCAGGTGGGCGATGGGCATTCTAAGGGATATGTTCTAAAAGGTAACGCTTAGCCTCAAGCCTCATCAACCGGGAATGACTGAAAATCAGGGGTTATGCAGCAAGGCTAGGTGGGTAGCACCCATTCAGGGTGAGGTCATCCCTGTCTAGATGTCCCTTTTTATTTCGGCTTAGTGGTGCGGTTGCTGATCCCAACCGTGGGGTGATCTCACTCGGGATTATCCAGTAAGGCGTAGTCCCGGTCTGGTGTTGCAGGGGGTCAGGAGTGATCCTCGGTACTGTGATCTAGACCACGTACCGTGACAGGTGGTACTCCCGTGCCTAGTCATTAGTTGAAAATCCATTCTCCCTACGAGCTTTGTACGAGTTTTCTTTATATTACCCACTCTGTAGCTAGTAGCTGGAATTTAATAATGTAACAATTTCGGCTATTTTAATAAGTACTTGTATATAGACCCTATTATAATTTCAGAGGATTTTAATAAAAATTGTTTTAGCTATCGTAAGGTAAAATCCCGACATGTTTATTTGTGGCGTGGTCTTAGAGATGCTTTTGTTTTTCAAAATATTTTTGAAACTTTAATAATCAATTTGAGTGTGATTTTCTCACGCTGGTATGCCAGACTGACTCGAGTGTTATTTAACTGTAATGCTCGGGTCAGAACGAGTATTATAGGATATAGGAATTGATGCCGTGGAGCTCTGGAGATGAGCTGGATGACGATACATGCTTTCGTACTTGTTTTATATATATATTCCGCTGTGTTGAGTAGTTGTGTATCCAGTTGTATGTTATTGATGTTGAACTATGATTGATGTACTCTGATGGTGTAATTTATAAAACAGGTATAGTTTTCTTTTGTGTAAAGACCTGTTATTATATATATATATATATATATATATATATATATATTATATTATATTCCACTGCGTTGGTTAGATTCTGTTGTTGTTTCCTGTTTTCTCTTCTTCTACCTCTTCTTCTTTAACCCAAATGGTTCGTATTTCTGTGCCACTTGAGTTGATTGATGTAGAATTGTGTTGCCTCAAGGGGTACGGATTTGCGGGTCGTTACATGTATAAACTTTTATTTATGTATATAATTGGTTTTAATTACTTATATATATAAATAATAAAGTACTCATTAACTAATTAATTAAGTATAAACTTATATTAAACATTTAAAATTGATACTAATTACTAAAAAAGACAAGTGTTGTTATGTTAAGGTCTCATTATAACAAGTGTAAACTGATAAGTGAATAAAATTGACAAATGTAAAGATCTAACACAAGTGTCATTTTGTTTTTAATTTTTCTTTTATTTCTTTTAAATAAATAATTTATACTTATAAAACATATTTTCTTCATTCCCTCATTTTTTCTAATCTTCATTTTTTTCAAAAGCTAAGATAAAAAGTTTCAGCTGAATCAAAATTGAAAATCAAATCTATAATCAAACTCCTCAAGTCAGAAACCAAAGCAAATCATTCCCTGTAATCTCATCTTCAAAAGAAAACCAAAATCATGTTCAAATCTGAAAATTTCCTCCTCAAACTAAATACAAATCAAAGCCAAAGTCTGAAGTTCGTTTGAGAATCAGAAACCTGTAAACCCATTTTCTAAACCAAAATCAGTAACAAAATCCCTCCACATACCTGAAATCAATCACCAGTAACCATCTTCAAATCATTTACCTGAAATTCATTTTTTGCGAATCATTTTCAAGATGCTCAGGCCTACGTACAACTGCAGTTTTAAACCAAACCTGCCTGCATTCATCTTTCAACCTGGGTATATCAAAAGGAAGTCTGCAATTCAAGTTTTAAATTCAAAGAAAGTTGAATCTGGAACTCATTGGAATTGTCTGCAAGTTTTTTTTAAAACAAGTAACTTAAGTATTAAATTAAATTCAAAGGAGCTAAAGCATTTTAGTTTTAGAGATCCAAAGGTTTTCAAATCTTTTCAAAATAAATTTGGTGCTCTGTTCTGCCTTCTTTAATCAAGTGAGTAACATCACAATTTTTGCATGCTAGTTTTCTATGATAAATATTGAATTGTGTATGTTTATCTTCTGTATATGAATGGATATACGAGTGTAGACCGTTGTTTTATGCTACTACATTTTTTAGATTTTAGGTTCATAATTTGGTCAAAAATCAATTGATCTTGAATCAACCTTTATTAGTACTTGAGTCTTGAACAAAGTATGTAATTATATCATAGATTTTAGTTTAAAAACTTGTTTAAGTTAGAATAATTTGTATTTGCCACTGGAAAAAAAACAACAGTGTAACTTAAATAAGTCAAATTCCAATTTAAATGATTCATGGATTCAAGTATCTGAATAAATTGCTAAAACTATAACTTGATTTTTGAAACAAAAATTACAATATTTAGTAGTGAGTTTTGAGAGCAGTTCTGGTGTGACCAGAAATGGGTAATTGAGAGGTTTCTCATGATCCCAAGGATCTGGAAGGTCGGGATTTCTTCTAGTGATGGTAGGATGATCAGTGAGTGGAGGAAAAATATTGTATAGCCGTATAGATGACCGTGGCGATGGTGGTTGGTCGATTGAGTTTCTAAACCTAGTTTTGGTTAGTGCAGGAGTTTTTGATCGGCATTGTTCCTCTAAATGATCGAGTGCTACAATATTTGAGGAGATGATAGTTTGGTTGTTGACGAGGGTTTGGACGAAGTTTCAAAGCCTCCGGTGGTCGGAGATGAACTGACGAGAAGATTTCAGGTTTGGTTCTGTGGGTCCCAGGTTTGGTTCGCATGTTCAATTTTGATTTCGAGATGTTTGTGAGGTTCTGATGGTCGATGTTTGATCTGAGGATGATCGACGACTTGATCAAGGCACCGATGATGACCGGAGAGGGTCGAAGCCACCGTGCATATGCACGGTGCAGTAGTTTGTGTTAGGTGATGTTTTGGTTTGAGTGGATTAGGTACTCGAGTTTTACTCGAGTAATTCGAGTAATTGCTCGAAGTGATGAAAGGTTTTACTCGAAGTAAATAAAAAGGGGGTTCGGGTATAAGGGTGGTTACAGGTTTCTCTGGAAACCTGTTTGCTTTCAAATTTAAATTTGGTTTTAAATTTGAAAGCAAGTTTTAAAACATAATTTGAAACCCAAAATTTAAAGTATGGATTCAAAACTGAGTTTGTATCCTAGTTTTAAATTTAAATTAAGTTTTATAAATTAAATTGTTTTAAACAATCTTAATTGTTTAACATGTATTTTAAAGGGTAAGAATTTAAAAGTAAATTTGGTTTAAATTCTTAAAGTTCTTTTATAAGATGACTATTTCTTCAACATATGATTTTTTTAAAGTATGTAAATGGTTTTAAACTTTACTAAGTTAAAGTTGTTTTCATTTTAATTTTTAAATTTGAAATGAAATTTGAAAGTTGAGAGTAAATGTTTTCAAATGTGTTTGTGAATGATAATTAGATCATTAATAAGGAAATGTGTTACCTTAAAGTTAATTAAGATTTAATGATTTGGGATAAATTAAATTATTTAAGGTAATTAAAGAATAATTAATTAATTTAATTATTTATATGATTTGAATTAATTAATTAAGGCTGAAGTTAATTAATTAAGATTAATTAAATTGAAAATAAGATCATTAATTAGATAAGTTAAGATTTTAATTAATGATTAGGAATTAATTTATCAAGTAATTTAAGATTTATTAAGTTACAGTTAAACTTAATTTATTAAATAATTAGAGATTAATTAATGGGTTATTAAGGATAAATTAATTTGTAATTAATAATGATTAATCTAAGTTTAATTACTTAAGGAAAGTAATTAAATAATTGGTAGTGGTTAATTAAGGTCATTAACTTGATATTATTTAATAATTGATTAATGTGATTAATTTTTAATAATTAATTTGATTAATTAATTTAAAGATAATCATTTGTGAAATTGTTTAAGTGTAATCACTTAATGGAGGTAATTAAGGAATTAATTACTTAATGTAATTAATTGAGTTTAATGTGATTAGATTAAATTAATTAATTAATTTTAATTAATTTAAATCACTTGATGATTTGATAATAATTACTTAATGTAATTAATAGATGGTAATTACTTAGTGAAGTAATTAATGATAATTACTGGATGTAATTAATTGAATATGATTTAAAAATAGAAGTAATTTGGATTAAATTACTTAGTAATAAATCAAGGGATTAATTGAGATAATTAATTAAGGAGTAATTAATTTATTGAATGAGTTATTAACGGTAGTTAATTACTGAATGTGATTAATCAAAAGTGATTAATAATTGTGGTCTAATTAAGATTAATTACTTAATGTAATTAATTTAAATAGAATAATTGATTAAAATGTAATTAGAGAATCATTAATTAATGATGTAATTAACGATTGATTAATTAAGATTGATTAATCAATAATAAGTGATTAAAAGAGTAATTTATTAATGCAATTAATGAAGGATTAATGTAATTAATTATAGTTAATTGATTAATGAAGTAATTAATGGTTAATTACTGTAATTGTTTGAGAGTAATTAATTTATGAAATTAATTAAAGGATAATTACTTGAATGTAATTAAATGATAATTAATTAAGGTGATTAATTAGAGGATGTTTAATTAATTGATTTGTAATTAATGAATGGTTAAGTAAGCAAGATTTCAAATGATGAAGTAATTAATTTAATTCACTTTAAATTAATTAGAGATGCAAGTAATTAATTTAATTCATTTTAAATTAATTATAGTGTGATTAAGTAAATCATTGCTTATGTATGGATGAATAATATTGATTGCCTTGAATGGTTTGAGATCTCAGATATGAGATAAGTAATGCTGTGTGATACGGATGCTTTGGTTGCATTGTGATGATAATATGAATTATCTATTTGTGATGATAATATGGATTATCTGTTTATAATGATAATATGGATTATTTGTTTATGATGATAATGTTGATTATCTATTGTGAATCTATGAATTATCTATCTGTGTGTATATAGATAATAGAATTGAATTGTTTTAAACTTTAAAATAACTTGGCCTTAAAAGATACGCTTTGGATTTCGATGAGACCGGGATCTGGTTTCCAGATTTGGATATCCGAAAACCATATCGATCCAAATTAACGATAGGTCGTGAATCCTAAGTGGAGAGTGAAGACTCGAGGTGTAAGGACTATTCGTCGTTAAAATTCTAAGGGTGATTCCAATACGAGTTTAACGGGGTAGTACTTTCAGATTCGAGATGAAGATTCAGAGTGCAAGGGTTATCGTCGTTAACTCTGAGAGTGATTCCAAAATAAGTGTAACGACATAATGCCTTCGGTTTCATTCGAACCCGGAACGAACTTGTACGGATTGAATGCTTTCAGAACATCGTCAGGTGGACGATGAGCATTCTAAGATAGATGTGTTCTATAAAGGTAATCGTAGTCTCAAGCCTCATCAACCGGGAATGGCTAAAACAGGGGAGGTGCAGCAAGGCTAAGTGGGTCATGTCCAATAGGACGAGATTTACCCCTGTCCAGGTGTCCCTTTTATTTCGGCTGTGTGGTGCGGTTGCTGATCACAACTGCAGGGTTGTCTTGTTCGGAAACTGTTCAGTAAGGAATGGTTCCGGCTTTATGTTGCAAGGAATTGGGAGTAATCTTTTTGTACGGTGATCTAGGCCCCGTACTGTGATAGGCGGTACCCCAGTATCCCTGCCATTGTATGGAATCCAAAATCCAATAAGTGCCATCGGATTTGATTGTATTACCCACTTTTGTGGCTAGTAGCTGGAATTTAATAGATGTAACAATTTTGGCTATTTTCTATTTACTTGAAAACCCTAGACCTATTATAATATCATTGGATTTCCTATCAAATATTTTGGTTAGCGTAAGGTAAAAACTTACCCATGTTTATGTGTGGGAAGTCTTTCGTGATACCTTTCTTTTCAAAGGTTTTTCAAAAGTTAAGCAACCTTAACCTGTTACTCACACCAAACCCATGTTTGACCCGGAGTTTATCTTCTATTTTCTTAAACTCTTGGGTACTCAAATTTTTACGAGTAGCCAAGGGATTCAGGTTAGCTTTGAAGAATTGTGGAGGAGCATTGTAGCAGGAGGCTTCTACGTTGTAGTTATGTAGTGTTCCACTATGTTGGTTTCTCTGAGTGGTTTCTTTGTATTGTATTGAGTTGTAATAACTAGACAGGTGTTTATAACTGTCTAGTATGTGATGTATATGCTGTGTAACTCTGATAGATGTTGTATATTGTGTAATACTTATGTTAATATAATTTATTCGTTCCGCTGTTGAGATTCTGGTGTTTTTTCTTCTTTATCTTCTTTCTTTTCTCTTTTCTATCCCTTTCTTTCTTAAAGATGACGCGACTTTCTATGGAGAGAAAGTCGGGTCGTCACAATATTCGGTTGTGTGTTTCGGAGCTCGGAGATGGTGAAATCTATGGATACAATGGCCATATCCGTTCCGCAATTGGACCTTTTACTCCCTTTATCTTTTCTTTTTTTTAAATTCCGATTTATAATTTTAAAATCTGTAATTTTTCAGTGTATTACATGTAGTTATTTTCGTATTTTATTTTATTTTTTTTATTTTGGTTTGAATTTATTTTGTATTTAGTTTATTATTTTTTGGTAGACTAATGGGCTTGGTATTCTAAAAGTCACACAAATTGATGTTAGGGAAAATGACTAGCCATCCATTGAATTAAAGTATATGTTCATTTGAAATTCACGTTCCTTTTGTTTGCCTGACATCTCATTTTTCTCATCCCGCTCACGTTCATTTTTATTGTACTGACTTCCTTCTTATTCCTCCTTCATCTTCTCATTCTTTCTTCTTCTACCAGATAATTTTACAGTAATTTTTTTCCATTTTTTTCCTCTAATTCTTCTCCCTTCTCCTCTTGAGTTCGACCACCATAAATGCTTGCCCCACTTCCTTCCTCTCCAACTATAACCGGCCTCTTCTCCTTGTCTCCACCATCATATGATCGACCACTATTACCACCAGCCAATGGTCGAACCTCCTTTTCCCTTCACTATTTGATCGGTCACCTCCTCACCAAAACATAGCCGAACCCATTACCTTGCATGACCGTGACCACCACTTGCCTTCCACCTCCACCTGTCCTTGCCGTGAACACAAAGCACCCAGCCGAGCCTTGCCTGACTAGAACTCCATCATAGCCGAGCTTTCATGACTTTTCCTGGCCATACCGTGACTTTCCTTCCCAAAAATTCCCAGTTCCAGGACCTGTTGCTTTCCCAAACGCCACTTGTCTTGCCCAGCCTTGTCATGACCCAAAGCATCATGTGGCAAGGCCTATTCATCTTGTGGCCGAGCATAATTGCATGTTGACTAGCCCATTTATGTGTTTTACCAGATAAGTTTTATGTATATTTATTTTTTATATAAGTTTATATATTATATGCTATATGAATATATATATATATATATATATATTCCGTGTTTGATTAGAGTGTCTGTATGTGTCTGTATATGATTTTAATATATATATATATATATATATTATGATAAGTATATGTATATTAGTATATGGTTTGACTTGACTTTAAATGTAATATTTAAATATGTCATTTTAAATATATATTTAAATTTGAATATTTGTTTTTTTGGAAATTTATAATAATAGTAGTATACATTTTGTTCAGTTTATATCAAGCCAATTTGATTTGTTCTCATCAATTATATTTATCAGCTCTGTTCATCGAATTCGTCCCAATCTTACATTGCTTTGGAATTCATGCTTGGATTTCTAACTCATTCTATCGTCGAATATCTCTAGCCTCTAAAGGTGAGCAACCACTCACGATTAACGTTCTTATATTTATTAAATTTAATTTCAATTGAAACGACAATTGAAATATGCTGCTGTTAGTTATTTACATTGCCATATATATGTTTTTTGTTCACCAGTGACATCTAACACCATTATTTGTTGTTTATATTGATGATATATGCTTGTTATATTATTATCATATCTGTTATCACCCTACAAGTTCCCTGTTAGTATAGGATTACCTATGGGTTGAAATGATACATACCCAAACGATCTGTAGAATATGAGAAAATCATTGTGGGTTGAAATGATAAACCCAAGCGATTTTCATTGAACTGAATTTGTGATTGCGAGTTGAAATGATATATACCCGTATATAATTTAAATTGCGAATTGAAATGATAAATATCTGTATCACTTGACCATAGGATAAAAAATTATATACAGACACCGTTGGTCTATATATAAATACTTTGAAATGATTTCCAAGGTTTAAAAAGATATATATATATATATACATATTTATATAAATATTGATTTTAAATGTTATACTTATAAAGGTTATTTTAGTTAAATTATTGATTTTAAACTTATATGTTTGAAAATTTTAAAATCATAAGTTAGTTTTGAAAATTTTAAATTTTAAGAATTTACTTATATTTTTACTATTTTAAAATATGTATTGCAACAACCCAGTATTTTGCGATTATTTTAATTGTTTATTTTAATTATTTAAATTGAAACTCCTGATTTGAAAACTTTATTATATTTATTAAAATGAATAAATTTTGTTATTTTAAGAGTATATTTTGATTTTTGTGTGAATTATAATTTCAAACCTGAATAAATAGGATATTTCCAGAAAAAGTGGATTTTTGGTCCATCGGGTCAAACTTTGACTTTTAGATTTAAAATTTAAATATTTGAATTTTTGAATTTTATCTTTTAGTATGAAAATATATTAAATTTTGAGAATACTGCTTTTCGTTTCATTGAAATTTGATTCATATTGTGAAAGTTATGCATTTTACAATATTGTGTGTGCATTAATTTATTTAACAATATTGTTTATTTTAAATTATATAAATAATATTTTTATTTTTCAAATCATATTCTAATGTTTTGTATGACATGTTAGGTATATATTTTATTTTAAAACATGTTTAAAGTGATGTTTAAATTTTTCCAAAGTTTATTGCATTTATTTTCAATTTTTTTTAGCCTAGTTCCAATTTTTGCTATTTTTCCTAATTTAATTAATATTTATTTATTTATTTTTGTACATTTATCACATGTTCGTGTTTATATCTGTATTTATAATTATTTTACATGTATTTAAAAATTAAAAAAGTATTATGGGAATATGAATAGTTTGTGACTCTTTTAAGTGCCTTGTCTTTTCCTATTCTAATCACCTTTTCACCAATCAATGCACTAATTCAATTTGCTGCCTTATACTCCTTTCTTCAGCCGACTCCACTTTATTTCTCACATGAAAATATATCCTCCTCAACCCTAAAAACTTTTGGCCTCTTCCTGAAGAAAATTTTTGGTAAAACTTTATTTTCTTTTTTCACTTTTTCTACTTGATTTGTTTGAATTTTACACTTGTAATCACCTACTTAGGTTCGGCCTCTCCACCACCAGCCCCTTGGTCGCCTCCACCACCACCTATTCTAGCCACCATACCCTCCTCTCCACTGCCATTCCAGATCCGAGCCATCCAAGTAGAAGATCCATTAAGAAAATGATTAAAAAACTCCATTTTGTTCATGCTAGCCGAGCTCTACTTGATCCACCACTCCACCATCATGCTTTGGCCGGCCATCCACCACCACCAATAGCCACAACCTGAGCCTAGGACCCATGCCTCCCTTGTAGGTGATCATACCAGATCAGGCCATTCCCAATAGTCCCTTGGCCGAAGACATTTAGGCCTTGAAATCCGTGTTGTTGCTTGTAGTTGCCTTGTTTTTGTAAATGCATGCACATGCCTTCATCTCCTTTATATTGCTTTGGCCAACCCCTATATGACTTTAACCTGATCCAAACCTTATCCAAAACCATCCCATTACAATGCCTTTCCAGCCCATAGCTGAAGCATAAGTGGTTGAATGCAAGTGCAAAAGTTTAGCTATGTATTGTGCTTATATTTCTAGCTTTGTTTATAATAGTTTGGTTTGAAATTAATGTATTATACTTTGTTTTGTTTGTCATGCAACAAGGCAATTAGCTTTGGCTCTCCCACTCTTGAATCATTGTCGTGCTTTCGTGCCTTTGTGGATCTCAGTTTGTGTACTTTGTTTGTTGTCTTCAGCTTATACCAGTGAGTAATTCTCACCAGACAGTATTTATACTTATATGACTAGTAAACCGATCACGTTTGAATCTGTAAAATATATAACCATGCTATATTTGCTATGCTATGATCACATGATGTTCACTCATGCTTATTTACCTGTTATAACATCTATTACTGTTATATAATGCTATTATGTTATTTATATCAGTTTATCACATTGCAAGTTCCCTTTAGATTAGAATCACTATGGGTTGAAATGATACATACCCGAACGGACTTTAGAATAGGAAAAAATCATTATGGGCTGAAATGATAGGCCTGAGCGATGTTTATTTATTTGCATTTACTTGGGATTGTGGGTTTGAAATGATAGAACTCGGATTTTTCCTTTGTAAATTACGGATTGAAATGATATACTATCCGAATTAAAAATGATTTTATAAAGAATTAGTGATTTTCTATAAATTTATAAGTCAAATAAATTAATGGTAAAGTTAGAAATTTGAAATATAAATTATTTTGGAAATTATGATTTGGTTATAAATGGAATTTAAATTAAGAAGAAAAATATGATAAATAGATTTAAAATTTGATTAAAAATGAATTTAAAATAATTTTATAAAGTGTTAATGATTTTTGTATAAATTAAAAGGTTAAATAAATGAATGTTTAAGTTGAATTTTGAAATATAACTTAGATTGGAAATTTGTGAATTTTGTTTAAAAATGAATTTTAAGTTAAGTAAATAAGATGAAAAATAAGTTATATTTGGAAATTTAAACTTAAGTTTTAAGTTAAAAATTTAATTATAAAGAATTGAAATTGAATGTTGAATTATATAAGTAAATTATTATTAAATTGATTTTTGAATGAAAATTTTACCTTATAAAATCATGAATATAAGGGTATTTAAATGATTGTTTTAAAAGCAAAAATATATGATTTTATAATTTTAAAATGGTGATTAAATAAAATTTAATTGTTTTTGAAATTATATTGAATATTTGGAATTTAATTATCAGCATTTTTGAAATGTTAACATTTCTAATGTAAAGGATATTACAACATTTGTAAATGCTGTAATTGATAGAAATGAACTAAATGGCTAAAATGAACTAAGACCTATTACAGCACTTTGTAAGTGCTAGTTGCTGGACTTAACTAAAGTTTTAATTGAAATCTAAACCTATTACAGCATTTTACATGTCGTCTTTAGCTAATTGAATTGTTTTTAAACAGAACTTACCGTAGCATTTTCTAAGTGCTGTGAAAGTTGAATTTTCACTGTTTTAATAAATTTAAGTGAATAAATGAACTTTGAAAGGGCTAAAATTTTGAGAATTAAATATTTGATTTTAAATATAATGACTTCAAATTTTGATGGTTTAAATAAAGTAATTTGATTTGAAATATAAACCATTTTGAAATGTGACTTGGAAGGATATTTAAATTAAATAAAATGAATGTGGTTTTGGAAAGATATGATATTTTGATATTTGAAATGAATTTGAAATGACATTGAATTTTGAAATTGATATTTGATATAGAAGTATAAAATAACATTTTTGAATTTTAACCACGTGATGTATTTAATTTATGGTTTAACCGATCCTTAGAGGATGGGCGATCCCAAGCATCCTTTAAGATATTGTTCATTACTACTACAGTTCACTTGAGTTGGTTTACATTATATAAGTATATATGTCCTGACTCGAGTGTTTTGTGTTTTACTTTACGCTCGGGTCAGCCTGTGTATTTACAGCTTAGCTTTGTATTTCTTTCGTGGAGCTAGGAATCGCGGGAGATTCTGCTTTTTTAGTTATCTGTTCCCTTTCAGTTTTAGTTGTTCTATTTCAGTTCTGGTATTTATAAACTTCTATATATTTGGGATTTCCATTGTATATGTTTCAAGTTGATAGTATGTAAATGTTTTGTGAGTTTTTTATAGTAGCTTCATGAACTACTATGGTATTTTAATTTCCGCTGCGAGTTATTCTGATATTTCTGTGTCTGTGATTCTATGATTGTATTTCGTTTGCTCCAAATTTATTTTCAATGCGGTATTCTGAGAAATTCAAGTTCGGTATGTGTGGATGCGAATGGTTGAAAATATCAGGTTGTTACAGTTGGTATTAGAGCTTTGGTTTTAGGAAAACCTTAGCCTACGTAGCAAAAACTCATTAGAGATATGGTAGAAATACCCTAGAATGAGTGAAATCAATCTCAGAATCATTTCCTTGTGAGAAAGCGTATTTTCGAAGTATAAAATAATTTCCAAATGATTTTTAAAGGATTTTCAAAGATTATTTTGGTATAAAATTTTTCTTATTTTGAAACCAAGATTTTCTAACTTCGTTCCTTCTGTATCCACCTTGTTACAAATCTCTTGGCTTGGATTCTTATCGATTAGGATTCCTTGAACTTTGGAATGCTCCTACTTGTCCTGAAATCCAGTCTTGTCTTTTCTATTTTACCCTTTTGATTTTGGGGCATTCCATAACTCCACTTTGGAGTGGCCTCTATAAAGGTCGGTGATTTCGCCAATCTTTGAATGATTTGCCAAGGGTTGAAACTCCTTTACGATTGGCATTGATTAACCAGAGATATCTATATCCTTGGTTTACAATGCTGTCTATCTCCTTCTCTATCTGGATTCTCTCTGTTGATCGAATGTCAATTTGCCTTAGAAATTTGTGTTTGATTGTATTTTGAATTTGTGCATACATCGAAATTATTATTTTGATAAGATTGACCCTATTTTGTATATAAAAGTGAAAAAATTTCAATAAGGATTTTATATCTTTTGAAAATGAGAATTTGAAGCTTTGAATGGATTTGAAATTTTAAAATTTATAAGAATTTGATTTATATAAAAATGATTTATAACAGAAAGGTTTTTGAATTTGAATTTCGAGAATCGAACTCCTGTGTTTTGAAATCGGTTTTAAGATTTTGGAAAATATATAATATTAATATGATTTAAAGATATTTTTTTCGAATAAGAAATGTTTCAAATGTATTCGAATGAATTCCAATGATTGCAAAGAGACTTCAAAGAAGTTTTAAGAAAATAAAAGTCTAGAACCCACTTATGTCGCTGGAAAATAATTTAGGTAATGAATGCATGCATCAACGACATTGATTTTCGAGTTTCTGAGTGGGGTGAGCCCACTCTAGTAGCTTTGCTATGCGAGTGATTTTGTGAAACCAAATTTTGATTTCAGATTTTGAAGTATGGTTTGATATTCGAAAGATGTGTGTGTGTGTGTGTGTGTGTATTTGAAAATGATGTAAAGTAAGCCGGTGTTCAGTCCTCGAGATTCAGATTTGTTTTGGCATAACCCTATCTTTTGGAATTGGTTTACTGATTTGTTGGTGATTTCCAACCCTTGGATTGAAAATATGATTCCTTCGACTATTTTAAAGGTTCGAACACTTCCAAATCAAGATTAACTTTTCAAAGCCAAGTAATTTTGAAAGGTATAGGGTATTTGATAAAGAGTATAAGTTTAGTTTGGTATGATTAAAGTATAAAGTAATATGATTTATATAAGTTTGAAACTGTTTGTTGAGTGAAATAAATAAGACTATTTTGAATTATACTGGTATGCATTATAGATTTGAAATATTTTTAATAAAGTGTATATATATATATATAGAATAATAATCATTCCAATGGAAAATTGGAATTTTCATATAGAAATAAATAGTTTGAAGGTTTAAAAAGAGTTGTTTTAAACTTTGTAACCATTTTAGATATTTTAACGATTGAAATGGTTTAGAAATGATTTAATCTTTTCTTTAATAAAGAATATGAATTTGAAATGATAATTGATTTTGATAAATGAATATTTTAAGTTTATATTGGTATGAAAAGATATTTGGTTTACTTGTAATTTGAGTTTATTTAAAAATGATGGATTTATGAAATGAATATTTCAAAACTAAGTAATAAGGAAGTAAAATTGAGATACATGAAATTATGAAATTTAGTTTTGGTACATGGTATATTTAAGCTCTGAAATATATTAAAGATTGAATAGTTTATTTTATGGATCAAATCTTTATTTGAAATTTGATAATATTTGAAATGGTTTTGTTGGAACTAAATCGAATTGAAACTGATGGTTTGAATTGAATTAAAATTGGAAATTTTAGATTTGGATTTAATTAAATAAATTTGTGAATGTAAAGAATTAAAGGAATGTTTTATGATTTCAAATGTATGATTTTGAAAGGTTATGATTTTCAAAGTGTAATGATTTCAAGTATTTTGGGTTTCGAAAGATTTATGACTTTAAAAGTCTTATGATTCTTGAAAGTTAATATATGTTTGAAATGGAAATGAATTTGTTTGACATAGATTTTGTTGATTTGGAAATTTGGATTATTTTCTACATCTATTGTTTTAAGAAACTTTGAAACTGAATATAAGTAATTAGGAAGAAATGATTTGGCGAAATCGTATATGATTTTGAAACTGAATTGATATTGAAATGGTTTGAAATTGAGAACCTTGTTTATTTAAATACTCTTATTTGGATGTTATCAAACTTATATAAAATTGATTTGTATAAAGATGAAGTGATTTGAAAACTATTGATTTGTAATGGTACTCAACTTGTAAATTGAAATCTTATATAATCGAAGTCTGTATAAGTATGATTTGACATACTATTGATTTGGAAAGTATTCGATTTGAAATGGAATCTTATATATAATGGACTTTATATAAGTATGACATTTGAAAGTGATTTTGAAAGTACTATATGATACATATTTTCGAAGTAAAGATATGGAAAGTGCCTTTTGCTTGATATCCGCTTTGTGGCCACACAGTGGATTCATTCTATCGATATTATTCTCTCTGATTTGGGTTTTCTGGATATGAAACTCGAGTGTCCATCGAATTCCATGGCGATCTCCATGGTCTTACGAGCGCGACTGCATAGCGCAACTGCCTGGCTGAGATGGCCTAGGGGTACGGGTTGTTTCCTAGGGGATCCAGGCGTAACCATTGTGTATCCTGCAATCTATGTAGGTCGCATTAGTAGCGAAACTGCCTAGCTGAGACGGCTTAGGGGTACAGATTGTTTCCTGGGAGATCCAGGCATAACAATTGTGTATCCTGCATTCTACTAGTCATCATGGCGTAACTCGCACGGCTGAGAAAGCTTACAGATATGGATTGTTTCCTAGGGGATCTAGGCGTAACCATTGTGTATCTGCGATCCATGGTTAGACAAATGTTTTGGTTTGGTTGATTTGTTTGGATTGTACTTTCCATATCTGTTGTTTTAAAAGGTTTTCCAGTATTTTCACTGAGTGTTGAAGCAAGTCTACTAAGTACCTGGAGAATCCTAGCTTTGCGCCTGGCCAACGCATGGCCAGAGTCTGCAGGAATGAAAGTAAACTTGTTAAGACATCGAGTTATAAAAGTATTTTGATAAAGTACATTATATAAAGGATATTTTGATCATTTATTCTACTTGTCTAAATAATTTAAAAATGTTCTAAATATTGTTTACTTTGAACTATCAAATTTGAATCAAATGACTATTTATCATATTATAAAATGTTTAAAATGTTGTAAATATAAAACTTTAAATTGAAATGTATATGTTTTAAAATAATGGTCTATCCTTGTGTTCCAACCTATTTTTCCTTCTAGCTATTCCTACCTTCTTCTTCTTTGAGGGTCCTTTCTGCATTATGGAAAGAGTTGGTTCTTTGGCTTATCGTTTAGATTTTCCCGAGAAACTTTCTGGAGTGCATGATGTATTCCACGTCTCACATCTCCTCTAGTATCTTCTTGACTCGTGTCTTTTTATTCAGCAAACTGCTCTTGATACTTTGGATATTTAGCTTAATCTGACTGTCGAGAGTAAGCCACTTCATATTGTCAGCAGAGGTACGAAGCAGCTAAGAAGGGAATTTGTTAGTCTGATCGAGGTACGATGGGGTACTGATAATCGAGATTGTACCTGGGAGACGAAGGAGAGCATCCGAAATTGTTTTTCCAGGTACTATTTGTTGTCTATCTTGCTTTTCCTTATATTCCTTGTTCGTTCTTTTCGAGGACGAAAAAATTTGAGTGGGGAAGAGTGTAACAACCCAGTATTTGCGATTATTTTAATTGTTTATTTTAATTATTTAAATTGAAACTCCTAATTTAAAAACTTTATTATATTTATTAAAATTAATAAATTTTGTTATTTTAAGAGTATATTTTGATTTTTTGTGAATTATAATTTCAAACATGAATAAATAGGATATTTCCAGAAAAAGTGGATTTTTGGTCAATCTGGTCAAACTTTGACTTTTAGATTTAAAATTTAAATATTTGAATTCTTGAATTTTATCTTTTATTTTGAAAATATATTAAATTTTGAGAATACTGCTTTTCGTTTCGTTGAAATCTGATTTATATTGTGAAAGTTATGCATTTTACAATATTGTGTGTACATTAATTTATTTAACAATATTGTCTATTTTAAATTATACAAGCAATATTTTTATTTGTCAAATCATGTTCTAATATGTGTTATATGACATGTTAGGTATATATTTTATTTTAAAACATTTTTAAAGTGATGTTTAAATTTTTCCAAAGTTTATTGCATTATTTTCAACAAATTTAGCCTAGTTTCAATTTTTGCTATTTTTTCTAATTTAATTATATTTAACTAATTTTCATTTATTTATTTTTGTACATTTATCATATTTTCATGTTTTTATCTGTATTTATAAGTATTTTACATGTATTTAAAAATTTAAAAAGAATTATGGAAATATGAATAGTTTGTGACTCTTTAAGTGCCTTGTCTTTTCCTATTCTGATCACCTTTTCACCAATCAATGCTCTAATTCAATTTGATGCCTTATACTCCTTTCTTCAGCTGACCCCACTTTATTTCTCATGTGAAAATATATCCTCCTCAACCCTAAAAACTTTCGGCCTCTTCCTGAAGAAATTTTTTGGTAAAACTTCCTTTTTTCACTTTTTCTACTTGATTTGTTTGAATTTTGCACTTGTAATCACCTACTTAGGTTCGGCCTCTCCACCTCTAGCCCCTTGGCCGCCTCCGCCACCACCTATTCTAGCCACCATACCCTCCTCTCCACTGCCATTCCAGAGCCGTGCCCTCCAAGTTGAAGATCCGTTAAGAAAATGATAGAAAAAACTCCACTTTATTCATGCTAGCCGAGCTCTACTTGATCCACCACTCCACCATCATGCTTTGGCCGGCCATCCACCACCACCAGTAGCCACAACCTGACCCTAGGACCCATACCTCGCTTGTAGTTGATCATACCAGATCAGGCAATGCCCAATAGTCCCTTGACCGAAGACATTTAGGCCTTGAAATCCGTGTTGTTGCTTGTAGTTGCCTTGTTTTTGTAAATGCATGCACACATACCTTCATCTCGTTTATATTGCTTTGGCTGACCCCTATATGACCTTAACCTGATCCAAACCTTATTCAAAACCATCCCATTACAGTGCCTTTCTAGCCCATAGCTAAAGCATAAGTGGTTGAATGCAAGTGCAAAAATTTAGCTATGTATTGTGCTTATATTTCTAGCTTTGTTTATAATAGTTTGGTATGAAATTAATGTATTATACTTTGTTTTGTTTGTCATGCAACATGGCAATTAGCTTTAGCTCTCCCACTCTCGAATCATTGTCGTGCTTTCGTGCCTTTATGGATCTTAGTTTATGTAGTTTGGTTGTTGTCTTCAGCTTATACCAGTGAGTAATTCTCACCAGACAGTATTTGTACTTATATGACTAGTAAACCGATCACATTTGAATCTGTAAAAATATATAACCATGCTATATTTGCTATGCTATGATCATATGATGTTCAACCATGCTTATTTACCTGTTATAACATCTCTTACTATTATATAATGCTATTCTGTTATTTATATCAGTTTATCAAACTGCAAGTTCCCTTTAGATTAAAATCACTATGGGTTGAAATGATACATACCCGAACGGACTTTAGAATAGGGAAAAATCGTTATGGACGGAAACGATAGGCCTGAGCGATTTTTATTTATTTGAATTTACTTGGGATTGCTGGTTTGAAATGATAGAACCTGGATTTTTCCTTTGTAAATTACGGATTGAAATGATATATTATCCGTATAATTGGACTTAGGTTAGAAAATTTTATACAAGCCGTGGTTAAATATATATTTTTCTAAAATATTATAAAAATGTAAATATTATGAAATTTTGATTTAAATTTAATTAAAAATGATTTTATAAATTATTAGTGATTTTCTACAAATTTATAAGTGAAATAAATTAATGGTAAAGTTAGAAATTTGAAATATAAGTTATTTTGGAAATTATGATTTGGTTATAAATGGAATTTAAATTAAGTAGAAAAATATGATAAATAGATTTAAAATTTGACTAAAAATGAATTTAAAATGATTTTATAAAGTGTTAATGGTTTTGTATAAATTAAAAGGTTAAACAATTGAATGTTTAAGTTGAATTTTGAAATATAACTTAGATTGGAAATTTGTGAATTTTGTTTAAAAATTAATTTTAAGTCAAGTAAATAAAATGAAAAATAAGTCATATTTGGAAATTTAAACTTAAGTATTAAGTTGAAAATTTAATTATAAAAAATTGAAATTGAATGTTGAATTATATAAGTAAATTATTATTAAATTGATTTTTGAATGAAAATTTAACCTTATAAAATCATGAATATAAGAGTATTTAAATGATTGTTTTAAAAGTGAAAATATATGATTTTATAAGTTTAAAATGGTTTAAATAAAATTTAATTGTTTGTGAAATTATATTGAATATTTGGAATTTAATTTAACAGCATTTTTGAAATGTTATTATTTCTAATGTAAAGGATATTACAGCATTTGTAAATGCTGTAATTGATAGAAATGAACTAAATAGCTAAAATGAACTAATAGCTATTACAGCACTTTGTAAGTGCAATAGTTGCTGGACTTAACTAATGTTTTAATTGAAATCTGAACATATTACAGCATTTTACATGTTGTCTTTTGCTAATCGAATTATTTTTAAACATAACTTTCCGTAGCATTTTCTAAGTACTGTGAAAGTTGAATTTTCACTGTTTTAATAAATTTAAGTGAATAAATGAACTTTGAAAGAGCTAAAATTATGAGAATTAAGTATTTGATTTTGAATATAATGACTTCAAATTTTAATGGTTTAAATGAAGTAAATTGATTTGAAATATAAACCATTTTGAAATGTGACTTGGAAGGATATTTAAATTAAATAAAATGAATGTGGTTTTGGAAAGATATGATATTTTGATATTTGAAATGAATTTGAAATGATATTGAATTTTAAAATTGATATTTGATTTAGAAGTATAAAATAACATTTTTGAATTTTAACCACGAGTTGTATTTAATTTATGGTTTAACTGATCCTTAGACGATGGGCGATCCCAAGCATCCTATAAGATATTGTACATTACTACTACAGTTCACTTGAGTTGGTTTACATTATATACGTATATATGTCCTGACTCGAGTGTTTTGTGCTTTACTTTATGCTCGGGTCAGCTTGAGTATTTACACCTTAGCTTTGGATTTCTTTTCTGGAGCAAGGAATCACGGAAGATTCTGCTTTTCTAGTTATCTGTTCCCTTTCAGTTTCAGTTTTCTATTTCAGTTCTGGTATTTATAAACTTCTATATATTTGGGATTTCTATTATATATGTTTCAGACTGATATTATGTATAGTGTTTTGAGAGTTTGTTATAGTAGCTTCATGAACTACTATGGTATTTTAATTTCCGCTGCGAGTTATTGTGATATTCATGTGTCTGTGATTCTGTGATTGTATTTAATTTGCTTCAAATTTATTTACAATGCAGTATTTTAAGCAATTCAAGTCCGGCATGTGTGGATGCGAATGGCTGAAAATATTGAGTTGTTACATGTATAATCAGTTTTATTATAAAATAAGTTTAATAATAAAGTTTGATTTAACTAATATATATTATGTTTAAGAATTTATTTCAAATTTTATTTTAAGATAGATTTGATAATGATTTTTATAAGTTAAGGTTAGGAAGATAAATTTAAGTTGATTTGAAATATTATTCTTTTAAGAATTATATTTAAATAAAATCGATTTGAAACTTGTTGGATATTGAGAATTTAAGGATATGATTTTATAATTTGATTTTGGTTTAAAGTGATTAATGAATATTTCAAATTTAAACAAATTGAAGGATATATTTAGATTATTTGTAGTTTGAGATTTGTTTATATGATATTGGATTTATTAATTGGATATTTCAAAACCAAATGTTAGTGATATTAAATTAAGATATATATGAAATTATCAACTTTGTTTTGAAATTGTGGAATATTTAAAGCTTTGAAATATTTTGAAATTGAAATGGTTTATTTTATGGTTCAAATCAGTTTTTGAAATCGATATAATTTGAAATGGTTTATTGAGAAACTAAATTGAATTAAAATTGATGATATGCGATTGGATTAAGTTTGAATTTTGGAATTCGAGTTTATTTGGAATCGATTTGTGAAATTTGAGGAAGCTATTTTATTATATAAAGTATTTTTAAATTATATTTAAAAATATTTATATATTTTACTTTATATATTATTCTCATATAAACTATTTTAATATAAATAATTTTAATATAAATAATTTTTAATATAAACTATTTTAATATACTAGCTATTTTATTTATAAACTATTTTAAGTTATAACTATTTTATATAAACTATTTTATTTTATAAACTATTTTATTATATATACTATTATTAATATCTAAACTGTTTAAAGGAAAGTATTATGATTTCAAGGTATTATGATTTCAAAGTGTTATGATTTCCAAAGTATTATGATTTCTAAATTACGATTTCCAAAGTGTTATGATTTCCAAAGTATTATGATTTCTAAGTTATGATTTCTAAAGTGTTATGGTTTTAGAAGCTTTATAATTTCGGAAGTGTTATAACTTTAAAGTGCTATAATTTTTGGAAATGGATATATTTGAAATGGAAATGATATCGTATTGATATGGTTCTGAAATGGAAATGATATCATATTTAGTTTTGAAATGGAAATGATATCGTATTGATATGGTTTTGAAATGGCAATGATATTTTGGTTTTGAAGTATAAACTATTTTGAAACGACCGCGGTGTTATAGTAACGATTGGTTGTTAAATAGACCAGGATCAGATATTGTCATACTCTCTACCAATACCAAAAACCACTTTAACAACGGCATACGAGGTGGAGATTCCAAAATGAAGTAGGATAGTGGCGAAGTCCTATATGAGGTATATACATGGACCCGACTCCCGCGAGTTGGCATAAGATAGCTAAAACAGGAGCAATTGACGGGCCAAGTGAGGTGGCTCCTCCAATCGGACACACTTCTTCGATTGCCATTTTGTTACTTTGTGAAATCTATGGTGTGCACCATTGATTTGGGAGTGTGGCTCGAGGTGGGTAGTAGTTGCGGCTATGCGTTACCGCCAGCCCGGAGGTGTAATTGGTATATCTACCCTGGCATTGCCTAGTTGTGCCATGTCACCTACCTTATCGAGACCACCACGAGTTTGTTTTGTGTCGTACTTATGGAGTATCCTCTGGGAGCCTCCCGATCACGAGGTATTACGGTACTGTATAGACTATTGGTACTATAAAATGTGTTAAGGGGGAAATGGGTAACGCCTTAACGCTATTTTAATAGTTTACTTTACTATAGACATTATTATAATAGCGTATATTACTACATAGTAGATAGTTCCACGGATCCTTAGAGGATGGTTATCCCAAACATCCTTTAAATTACTTATATTTCAGTTGATATTTCACTTGATTTTGATCTATCGATATAAGAATGTTAATCCAGACTCGAGTATTTTGTGTTTTTGCCTTACGCTCAGATTAGACTAAGTTTTACAACATTTAAGACTCACCTTTGGAGTTGGAACTTCGCTTGGAGATCCATCTATATCTATTCAACTTCCAGTTGTTCAGTTGACTCCAGTGATATATTCAGAATTTGTTATTTGACTATTGTATTTAGACTTCTATGTATTTGAGACTTCTGTTGCATCTTGTTTTAACTCTGTTATATATATAGTAGCTACATGAACTACTATTCATTTGTTTCCGTTGCTTATTATTGTAATACTTTGTGTCTGTGATTCTGTGATTTATTTATTTACCGTATATATGCTATTTTTGCCAAATATAAATTAACAATCTGATATTTTGAGCAATTCAAGTCCGATAAGTACCTATGCGAATGGTTGAAAATATCGGGATGTTAAAGTTGGTATCAAAGCTCTAGTTTAGGCAAAACATAGAATATAGTGTAAATTTAATTACAAAATCACCTTCGTTCGAGCTTGAATCTTTTCTTCTTTGACTCGATTTTCTTTGAATTTTGGAACTTTCCCAGTCATTCTGAAATCCTTGACTTCCTATTCATATTCTTCTTGATTCTAGAGTATCCCATAACTCCACTTCGAATGTTATCAACAATGAATCGGTAGTTCCGCCAACTCTTGAATGATTTGTAACGAGGTGAAACTCCTTTACAACAACATTGATTCACCGAAGATTTCTGTATCCTCAGTTTAGATGCTGCTATCTCTTGCAATATCCGAATTCTTTCTCTTGTGATCGGATGTTGATTTGCCTCAGAATTCTATATCGATCTTATTCTTGAAGTCACGGTTGACCTGGTTAAGGTTGCCCGTGATTTATATAAGTCTATCCATCCCTTCTCTTTTGTTATTGAATTATCTTATCCGCTTCGAGCTTATCTACTAGTTATAATTCTATTTGACTAGAGTCCCTCTAATTTTAATCTCTATCCTTGTTTTGAATCCATTATGGAATAATCGAGCGAGGGAGTGTATTTGTAATTTAATATAAAAAAGGTTTTAATAGTGTATTGTTTGAATTGTTAATGTTGATTTGGGGTTCCGATTGATTTTCCCGATCAACGTTATGGAAAGAGATTCCAAAACACTTGAACAGAGCAAACTGACACAATATTGTTTTCAAAATTGGTTAGTGAAATAAACTTTTTATAATATAATCATATACAAATATAACTTTCTGAAATTAAATAGTTAACTAGATTGGTTGTTAGAAATGATGATATTTGATTATCATTAATTGTTTTGTAAACTAAATAAATGAAAATATAAAACATGGTTTATAAATTTATTTGGAATTCAATTAACTTCAAATTAAGAATTTGAGAGTTTAAATTTCTGGTGATTTCAAACTCTGGTTTTAAAATTTTAAAATGTATATTATTTAAAGCTATTTTCAAATAGGAATTGTTTTCAAAGAATTTTAAGCTTTTAAATCAGTACTCTCTTCTTTTTTGAGTTTCAGAGTGGAGAGACTGTTTTGAGTTTCATCGACATTCATTTTTGAGTTTCAAAGTGGAGAGACCGTTTTGTAGCCTTGCTACACTTTTTTTTGGAAAATATATTCCATTTGAGTTTCTGGGGTGTGATTTGATTTGAATACACACACACACACATACATATAGATTTATCTCTTAATGGTTTGAAGTTAATTGGAAATTTAACTCTTAAATTTTATGTTAAAAGGATTTCAATTATAAATGAAGCCAAATTTTTGAACAAATATTTAAAAATTGAAATAATTGAATAGAAATCAATTTAAAGACTAAGTGAAATTATATGATTTGAATTGACAGTTGAATTAACAAATTTGAATTTAGTGACTATTTATTGATTTAGTAAAATGGATTAAACCAAATTATTGAATATTAAATTAATTTAAATTGAATTTCTATGGTTTTAAATTAATTATTTTGTTTTTATTTTTAATCCATTTTCCTTTCTGGTTGTTTTTATTCTCCTACCTCGTTCCTTTTCGGGGATTAAAAGTTTTGAGTGGGGGAGTGTGTAAGGACCCACAAATTTTTAATAATTTTATTAACATATTTAGTTTAATTTTGGTGAAATTTTAAATAATTAAATTTGGAAATAAAAATTTGATATTTGGAGTGTAATTAAACATGGCTAATTGTAAATTTTCATCTAATAATATCGAAGTTTATTTTATTGTGTAATTTTATTTAAATTTACATCAGTCAATATTTGGTGATAATAAAATGTTTTCCAAACCTGAATATTTTTACACAATAAATTTGAACATCATCTTCTGAGTGAGATGTCATATTTCGTTTCTTCAAATTTGGATTGCTATTGCTCCGTCTATCTTAATTCTGGCGTTTTAGCAGCATTTTCCGTACCGATAATCGACTTTTGATAGGATGATCGTACCACTGATATCTGCACACTGTTTTGATCGTCTAGTCGTGTTGATCTCCGCAGCATATTCGGTTGTGTATTTCGGAGCTAGGGAGATGGCGAAATCAATGGAAACGATAGCCATATCAGTTCCGCAATTGGACCTTTTGCTCGCTTTGTCTTTTCATTTTGTAAAATTATGATTTATACTTCTCAAATCTGTAATTTTTCAGTGTATTACACGTAGTTATTTTCATATTTTATTTTTCTATTTTTATTTTTGATTTTGGGTTTGAATTTATTTTGTATTTAGCTTATTTATTTTTGGGTAGACTAACGAGCTTTGTATTCTAAAAGTCACACAAACTGATGTGAGGGAAAATGAATAGCCATCCACTGAATTAAAGTATATGTTCATTTGAAATTCACATTCATTTTTTTTGCTTGACTTCTCATTTTTCTCATCCCTTTCACGTTCATTTTTATTGCACCGACTTCCTTCTTTTTCCTCCTTCATCTTCTCATTCTTTCTTTTTCCACCAGATAATTTTACAGTAAGTTTTTTCCATTTTTGCTCTAATTCTTCTCCCCTCTCCTCCTTAGTTTGGCCACCATCAATGCTTGCCCCACTTCCTTCCTCTCCAATCATAGCCGACCTCGTCTCCTTGTCTCCACCATCATACGATCGACCACGATCACCAACGGCCAATGACCGAACCTCCTTTTCCCTTCACCATTTGATTGACCACCTCCTCACCAAAACCTGGCCAAACCCATTACCTAGCATGGCCGGGACCACCACATGCCCTCCACCTGCGTCCGTCCTTGCCGTGAACAAAAAGCACCCAACCGAGCCTTGCCTGACCAAAACTCCATTATCGCTGAGCTTTCATGACCTTTACCTGGCCATGCCGTGACTTTCGTTGCCAAAACTTCCCAGTTCTAGGACCTGTTGCTTTCCTAAACACCACTTGTCTTGTCCAGCCTTGTCATGACCCAAAGCATCAGGTGGTTGGGCCTATTCATCTTGTGGCCGAGCATAATTGCATGTTGACTAGCCCATTTATGTGTTTTACCCGATAAGTTTTATGTATATTTATTTTATTTTGCTATTGAGTATATTTAAGTGTATATTCATTTTGTATTTATATAGTTAAGTTTATTTATATATATAAGTTTATTTTCATATTCAAGTTATAAAGTTAGGAAGGTTATTTTGCACAGTTGAATGTGTTGTTCTTATATATATAAGTTGTAAATGAAATATATGTTACAGTATGTTATATTATAAATGGTTACAGTTATATAGATATGTTTGCTTTAAGTTTATAACAGAATTGTTATATTGCAGTTTAGATATATATGGGTAAGCTTTGTATTCATTTAGGAGTCTGCATGATTTGGTTAGCCGCATACAATTTTTGCTTATATATAAAGCATGCAATTTGTACATTTAGTTGTAACTTTATGTATATATTTTGCCTGCATATATATTATCCTGCACATATATATTCGATTACATGTAGTATTGATTCTTATGTATGTATGTATGTATATACAAGTTCAGTTTATATAGATAAAGGTTTATATAAGTTCAATATTGTATGCTGTATGAATATATATATATATATATATATATATATTTATATATGTATATATATTCTGTGTTTGATTAGAGGGTCTGTATATGTCTGTATATGATTTTAAAATATATATATTCTGATAAGTTTATATAGAATTTAAATGTAATATGTAAATATGTCATTTTAAATATATATTTAAATTTGAATATTTCTTTTAAGGAAATTTATAATAATAATAATAGTATACATTTTGTTCATTTTATATCAAGCCAATTTTATTTGTTCTCATTAATTCTATTTATCAGCTCTGTTCATCGAATTCGTGCCAATCTTACATTGCTTTGGAATTCGTGCTTGGATTCGTAACTCATTCTATCATCGAATCTCTCTAGCCTCAAAGGTGAGAAATCACTCACGATTAACGTTCTTATATTTATTAAATTTGATTTCAATTGAAACGACAATTGAAATATGTTGCTGTTAGTTATTTACATTGCTATATATATGCTATCTTTTCACCTGTGACATCCGACACCATTATCTGTTATTTATATTGATGATATATGCTTGTTATTTTATTATCATATCTATTATCACTCTACAAGTTCCCTGTTAGTATAGGATTCCCAATTGGTTGAAATGATACATACCAAACAATCTGTAGAGTATGAGAAAATCGTTATGGGTTGAAATGATAAACCCAAGCGATTTTCATTGAATTGAATTTGGGATTGTGGGTTGAAATGATATATACCCGTATATAATTTAAATTGCGGATTGAAATGATAAATATCTGTATCACTTGACCATAGGATAGAAAATTATATACAAACACTGTTGGTCTATATATAATTATTTTTAAATGATTTCCAAGGTTTAAAAAGATATATATATACATGTTTATATAAATATTGATTTTAAATGTTATACTTATAAAGGTTATTTTAGTTAAATTCTTGATTTTAAATTTATTTGTTTGGAAATTTTAAAATTATAAATTAGTTTTGAAAATTATAAATTTTAAGAATTTACTTATTTTTTTTTACTATTTTAAAATATGTGTAAATCAGTTTTATTATAAAATAAGTTTAATAATAAAGTGTGATTTAACTAATATATATTATGTTTAAGAATTTATTTCAAATTTTATTTTAAATAGACTTTATAATGATTTTTATAAGTTAAGGTTGGGAAGATAAATTTAAGTTGATTTGAAATAATATTCTTTTAAGAATTATATTTAAATAAAATCGATTTGAAACTTGTTACGTGAATAACAAAATACAGATTAAGGCCCTTAGATCTATTTCCTTCGTCAAAAAAGGGACAGAATTTTCTAAACCCCTTTTCTTGTTATGTTCGTTAGGTTCAAGTCTGACGAGAATAATATTCTACAACTAACAACTCATTTATTTTTAAACCGATCCATTTATTATCTATTATTTGATTTACTAAGCCTTTATATTGGAATGAGTCAGTAGTCAAATGGTTTGGCTTGGATATTGAGAATTTAAGGATATGATTTTATAACTTGATTTTAGTTTAAAGTGATTAATGAATATTTCAAGTTTAAATAAATTGAAGGAAATATTTAGATTATTTGTAATTTGAGATTCATTTAAATGATATTGGATTCATTAAGTGGATATTTCAAAACCAAATAATAATGATGTTAAATTAAGATATATATGAATTATCAACTTTAGTTTTGAAACTGTGGAATATTCAAAGCTTTGAAATCTATTGAATTTAAATGGTTTATTTTGTGGTTCAAATCTATTTTTGAAATCGATATAATTTGAAATGGTTTACTGAGAAACCGAGTTGAATTAAAATTAATGGTTTGAGATTGGATTAAATTTGAATTTTGGAATTCGAGTTGATTTGGAATCGATTTGTGAAATTTGAGGAAGCTAATTTATTATATAAAGTATTTTTAAATTATATTTAAAACTATTTATATATTTTGTTTTATAAATTATTTTCATATAAACTATTTTAATATAAATCATTTTAATATAAACTATTTTTATTATAAACTATTTTAACTTATAACTATTTTATATAAACTATTTTATTTTATAAACTATTTTATTATATATAATATTATTAATATCTAAACTGTTTAAAGGAAAGTATTATGATTTTAAGGTATTATGATTTTAAAGTGTTATGATTTCCAAAGTATTATGATTTCTAAATTATGATTTCCAAAGTGTTATGATTTTCTAAGTACTATGATTTCTAAGTTATGATTTCTAAAGTGTTATGGTTTTAGAAGCTTTATAATTTCGAAAGTGTTATAACTTTGAAGTGCTATGATTTTTGGAAATGAATATATTTGAAATGGAAATGATACCGTATTGATATGGTTTTGAAATGGAAATGATATTTTGGCTTTGAAGTATAAACTATTTGAAAATGGCCGCGTTGTTAAATTAACGATTGGTTGTTAAAGAGAACGGGATCGGATATTGCTATACTCTCTGCCAAAATCAAAAAATTCATTAACAACCGTGTACGCGGTGGAGATTTCAGAATGAAATAGGATGGCGGTGACGTCCTATATGAGGTATGTACATGGACCTGACTCCCGTGAGTTGGCATATGGTGGCTAAAACAGGAGCAAATGACGGGCCAAGTGAGGTAGCTCCTCCGATCAGACACACTTCTTCGATTTCCATTCTATTACTTCGTGATTGATTTGGTGCGCACCTTTGATTTGGGGGCATGGCTCGAGGTAGGTGGTAGTTGCGGCTATGCGTTACCACCGGCTTGGAAGTGTAATTGGTATATCTACCGTTGCATTGCCTAGTTGTGCCGTGTTACCTACCCTATTGAGACCATTACGAGTTTGTTTTATGTCGTACCTATGAAGTATTCTCTGGTAGCCTCCCGATCAAGAGGTATTACGGTACTGTATAGACTATTGGCACTATAAAATGTGTTAAGGGGGAAATGGGTGACGCCTTAACGCTATTTTAATAGTTTACTTTACTATAGACATTATTAGAATAGCATATTTTACTACATAGTAGATAGTTCCACGTATTCTTAGAGGATGGTTATTCCAAACATCCTTTAAGTTATATGTATTTCAGTTGATATTTCACTTGAGTTGGATTTATTGATATAAGAATGTTAATCCAGACTCGAATGTTTTGTGTTTTTGCTTTACGCTCGGGTCAAACTAAGTGTCATAGGATTTGAGACTCACCTTTATAGTTGGAGCTTCGCTTGGAGATCCATCTATATCTATTCAGCTTCCAGTTGTTCAGTTGACTCCCGTGATATATTCAGATTTTGTTATTTGACTATTGTATTTAGACTTCTATGCATTCGAGACTTCTGTTGTATATTGTTTTAACTCTGTTATATATATAGTAACTTTATGAACTACTATTCATTTGTTTCCGCTGCTTATTATTGTAATACTCTGTATCTGTGATTCTGTGATTTTTTTTATTTATCGTATATGCCGAGTTTTGCCAAATATAAATTAACAATCTGGTATTTTGAGCAATTCAAGTCCGACATGTGCGGATGCGAATGGTTGAAAATATCGGGATGTTACAAGTGTAAACTATTAAGCTAAGTCTCAACATAAAAGTAGCTTGTACTTATCTAATTAAATTGGAAATGTACCAAAAAAGGGTTGTAGGTGGGTAGCTCAAATCTTCTTCTCAGGCACTCATGTACTCTTTACTGGATCGTCTCCCAATAAAGCTTACTAATATTAATAACCTTTTTATGGAGTCGCTTTATACCATGCTCAAGAATACAAGTGGGTGCACAACTAACAAATGACTCCTTCTCTACTTCCACCACCTCTAGATGACTCGGCTTCACTACGGTAGCTGAATCATGCAAGCACTTTCTCAAGTGCGATACATGGAAGACATCATGTACTCCTACCAACTTCTCAAGAAGCTTTACTCTATAAGCCAACTTACCTACCCTACCAGTAATCAAAAAAGGCGCTACGAACCTCAGTGCTAGCTTTCTCGAACTACCAAATCCAATGACATGCCTAAGCAGTGAGACCTTCACAAACACCATTTCGCCCACTACGAACTCCAACTCTATACATCTCCTGTTAGCATAAGAGTTATACCTATCCTGCATGGTTTTCATTCTCCTATGGATCAAGTCTACATTCTCAAATGTCTCCCTCACCATGTTCGGCCTAAGAATAATCATATTTGTAGTGTCCCACCAACATGATGGTGATCTATCGGGTCTGTCATATGATGCCTTGAATGGTGATCTACTAGGTCAAACTTAACTCGATGCCCAAAGACTCTTGTAGACTCACCTAAAACTTTCTGGTGAAAAGCAGATCTCGGTCGCTAATGATGCAAAAAAGAACTCTATATAAACTAACGATCTCTCTCATGTATAATGTTGCCAACGATGCCGCGATCCTCGTACTCCCCACCGGAATAAAATTAGCTCATTTGGTCAGCTTATCGACTATGACGCAAATACTCTTATTCCCTCCACTCCTTGATAAACCATCGATGAGGTTCATAAAAATATTCTCCCACTTCCAATGAGGAATATCTAAGGACTGCAACTATCATCTCGGTTTTTTCGACTCCACTTTTACCCTCTGGTAGGTCATACACCGAGCTACATACTCTGCTGCATGCTTCTTTATTCTCGGCCAATAGATGACTTCATTCATGTCATGGTACATTTTGTCTCTGCCAGGATGAATGGTCATCCTAGAATGATGAGACTTAGGTGTTACCATGTCGATTAAACCTATATCGAGAGGAACACACAGTCTTCCATCGTTTCGTAGCCATCCCTTCAAGTTGATGACATAACGCCTCAAAATACTCGACTGCTCTCCCCCACCAAGCAACTAGCTCCTTATCTTGATTCTAACTGGATTCAATACATTCCATAAGTGTAGGGTGCACATTTAAAGCTGCTAACAATCCCGGAATTATGTCTGCTAATGGTTAGAAATCAAATGTAAAAATGAACTCAAAATGCCTCCACTCCATGAATAAAGGATTCAATACTGCATGTTTTCTACTTAAGGCATTCTACTACATTGGGCTGGCATGGAGTATATGAGATAACAAAATCCTACGAGGCTAAAAATTCCATCCACCTTTGCTGTCTTAGATTCAAGCCCTTATGTGACAAAAAACAATTTAGAGACTTATGATCTATATACAGCTTAAACCGCTCTCCTAATAGATAATGCCACTATGACTTAAGCACAAAGACAATGGCTGCTAACTCAAGATCATGGATAGGGTAGTTTCTTGGACCCTTCAACTCCCGACTAGTGTAGCTCACCACCCCCTCCCTACATTAAGACCGTGCCCAATGCCATACCATAAGCATCGATATATACTGTGAATTCTTTTGTACCATTAAGTAATACCAAAACTGGTGCACTAGTTAACACCTCCTTTAGCTTAATTAAAGCATCCTCACACTTCGCGTCCTACGAGAAAACTAAATTCTTCTTATTGATGTGGGTCAGAGGGGTAGAGATCTTTGCGAAGTCTTTAATGAATTTCATGTAGTAGCCTGCCAAACCAAGGAATCTCTCACTTCCATGGCATTTTTTGGCACATGCTAATTATAAACTGCAACAACTTTACTAGGATCGATTGCCGGTCCACTTTTCGAGATAACGTGTCCCAAAAAGCATACCTTCTTGCACCAAAAGTGGCATTTAGAAAACTTCATGTTTAACTATGGTCATGGAGTGTATCGAGCACTTCTTCTAAATGCAACCTATGCTCCTCATCGCTCTTCGAATGAACCAAAATGTCATCCATAAATACCACAATGAACTTGTTAAGTAACCCTCTAAAAACTCAGCCCATCAGATTAATAAAGTAGGCGAGTGCATTAGTTTGCCTGAAGGGCATGACTAACCTCTCTTAAAGTTCGTCGGGTATATGAAGGGTAGTCTACTAGATACTATTCTCAGCTACATGCAACTAGTGGAATTGGGTAGCCAAATCAAGCAGTGAGAACACCTTCGCTTCAACCAACCAATCAAAGAGATTGTCTATTCAGGCAGTGGATACTGATTCTTCTTTATTAGCTTATTAGCTCCCTGTAATAGATCAAAGCCTCGGAGAACCATCCGCCTTGGTGTCAAAGAAGACTGGTGCTTCCCACTTAGAAATGCTCGTTCTAATAAAGCTCTTCTCACCTTCTTGTTCAACTCACATCTCTCCTTTGGACCCATATGTCTTCTAGGTAAGGCAATAGGTCTGGCATTCTCTATAAGATAAATTTGAAACTCGATCTCTCTTTGGGGTGGAAGACCGTTAACCTCGAAAAAAACATCAAGGTAATATCTAACTACAGGCACTAAATCTAGCTCATCATATAATAGGTCTAATGAATATAGGCAGCTCAACATGATTGATCCACGGGGATCGAAACTCCAAGCTATTTCCACTACACATACTCAACCTAAAAACCTTCTACCACAATCTAGGATATCCATATACATTTTCATCTAATGCATGTTGAATATCAAACCAAATCTAGAAAATCCTAAGACAAAAGCATCGCAATCGAACATGACCCCCAAAATGAATTATTTCAAATCTATACATACAATAGGCAAAAAAGCCGATCCTCCTATAGGGTTTGACACAACTACATGGTCCATAACTATGCTAGTGTCTAAGTGTAACTCATCGGCAAGTCTACTAGAAATGAAGGAATGTGATGCCTCTATGCAAAATAAAGTGCGAATAGGTAAACCAGATAGAGTTAACACACCTTTAATCACGACCTTCTTCCCCTTATCTATAATTGGTGGTGTACTCGAGCTAGGTACCGCATCCCGTGTGTAGGATAGGACCACTTGGGTAGAGGTAGTCTAAGGTACTGGACACTCCCGCCTCTTATGCCCGAACTGACTGTAATTGTAACAATTGACTTTTGACCCATATGTCTTGAATTCCTTCATAAAATGTCCCTTTTTTCGCACTTCCTACAATGCATATCCTGCTTCTTGATCTTTCCATTGGGTCCAAAGCCTCCATTGCAATGATTCTAATGCGGCGTCTTTCCTCTTATCTTCTTGTGCTCTTTCTATATTTCTTCCTTTGAGATGGTATTCAACAAGGCCATCTCCACTAAACCCTCATATGTAGCACCTATGGAAATATGACTTAGAGATAAACCTTAAAAGGGTATTTAGCCCTTTGCAAATTTCAGAGCCTTTTTATGTGGCGTATTGATAAAATCCATCCCGAACCTAGCCAACTCGTTGAATTGATTGACATACTCCTTTACTGATATATCTTCTTGCTTCAGATGAATAAAATTCTCCAACTGCCCTCCTTCCTTTATTTTGGAAAGAAACTTCATCTTAGAACATCTTTGAAACTACCTCAAGTGATCTCTCATGTGTCGGTCTCACCTCAACTACCTCCCACTAATTCAAGGCCTCCCCTTGTAAATGCCAAGAAACCATCTATCTCCTCATCTCATCAGCAAGACTCATCAACCCAAAAATCTTCTCATAAGCACGATCCATGTACTTGAATCTACATACGAATTAGTTTTCATGTATGGCTATCCTCTAAGGCTCGAAAAATCCTTACACAATTTAACAAAATCGATGGCAGGTGAGTGGGCAGGAACTGCACCCATTGCTCTCTCCGAGGGTCCTCTATTGGGATTAAGCTTAGCTTGTCGTCTTGCTTGAAGATACAAACAAAACCGATTAGTATGTTCATACCCGAAATCTCGACGGCATCACCTAAGCCTGAACTTGTGGGACCGCACATCTTCTTTCTATGATTTATGAATTTATTAGCAACTTTCCACGGATAGTATTGGCAAGAAAAGAAAAGAAGGTATGCTTAAATAAATATTTGGAAAACTTCTATCTATATATATGTGCATATATATACTTTGAAAACTCACTTTGAAATTTTTTGGGAAAAGATTTTGAAAACCATTTTTTTTCAAAAACTTTTCAAGTACGTTCTTTCAATATGATCACATCCCTAAGGAATTTTGAACCTTGAGCACTGTACCATATGTGACAACCTGCATATCCCAATACTTTGATCTGAATCCTAGGGTGACTTTCGAACTCATGTTGATGCCAAAAAGTACGAGTTGTCGGGGTTTTTAAAATATTTCAGACACTAAAGATATACAGATACGATCTAAGTTATACTGTGTTCTCAGAACTCATGGCGAAAGGAAACAAAATATAAATACAGAAAATAAACATATCATAAAGTATCTCAAAACATATCTCGAAAAACAATACACAGTCAAATGCAGAGTACATAGAAACATTACTCATAGTCTGATAAAATACTAAGTACTGGATAAAATAGACAGTTACATGGAGAGTAAATAAAATGATAAGTAACTCTAGTGATGAGGTTGTCTCTCCACATACTGAAATTGGGCATATCACCTGCTGCCCTGTCCTCTTATGGTGCAAAAAAAGAAAGAAAAAGGGTGGGTCGGTGATGTGCACGTAATTGTGCATATATTTACATCCATATTTTATCTCTTTTTTTGAATAATCATCATATTTGGGCATTTTAACATGTTTAAAACCAAAATTCAATTATTTCCAAACCATCATATTTTCATCATCATTCAGGGGCAAAACGGTCATTTTTGTGCATGTGTCAATGTAAGAATTTTTACTTGGACATTTTTTGATTATTTTTATAGGAATTTGGATGCATAAGGAAGAGGCTTATATGAAGATACATGCATGCATAAGGAAATACAAAAGAATGAAGAGGAAATAATTCAAGTTCAAGATCATGGAGGACCCCACCCACTTACCTAACTTCCAATTAGAAGCTAAGCACATGCTAAAAGGACTTAAAGCTTCATGTACATATTAAGTGGGGGATTAGTGAATGTTAATGATTACTTGGAGGCTACACCACCTCAAGGGTATTTTGGGAAGCTCCCTAAAAAGAGAATTAGGGTTTTATGCATGTATAAATAGCCCTCTTATGTACATGAAGAGGATCATCTACTCTTTCATTTTACTTAGGAAATTAAGAAATCAAAGTGTAAGCTCAATGTTCTATGAAATAAAAATGGCTTCCAAGCCTCTTTCTTCTCTCTTTTCTACATGTTTTTCTTTGTTTTATTGTTAATGTTTATTTATATGCTCTCTTTCTCCTTATGTTCATAGCTTAGATTTACATTTATGCAAGTAGTTAGTAGCTAATCTCTTTTGCTTTCTTTGCTTATTTTCTATTTTCTTTTCTTTAATGTTGAAACTTACTTGTGATGCTTCAATGCCACAAATGAGTAGCTAAACCCCTTCAATTTAGGGGTGATGAAGCTCTCTAACTTTATGTAATTTCAACATTTTTTATGATTTGTGATCTCTTTGTTTATGCTTCATGAATGTGAATTTTGATGTAAGTTTATACAAGTGGGTTTGATAGCTTATATTGCTTATGCAAATGAACTATTCTTACTCAACATAAACACAATTTACATCAACTTTTGCTAATTAATTTTTGATTATGAAATGAAAGTAAAAATGAAATTTGATGATCTATGTTACTAGTTACAATAGTAAATAGATCATACTTAAAATAGTTTTTGCTTTGGCTTCTTTTTCATGAGAATTGTAAGTGGTATAATTGTTGTATTATAGTTTGATGGTTTGAGTTATGTTAACTAATAACATAAACAAACCATACTTATGATAAATGCAATGATTATTTCACTTAATATCAAAGTTAGAGATCATAAATTATGTGTTTGTTGATTTACAAAAATATGAGAGTGGATTTGCCTCTAAATTGTTCTCTAGTTCAATAGTTTACTAATCACATTTCAATTCTAGTTTAGCTTCATTTTAGTTCTATCCAACAATTTCACTCGACTTTGGTATAATTTGATTGAATAGAAATTTTTAAAATCATCAATTCCCTACGGATCGACCCGTATTCGCCACGTGCTACATTCGTACACCGTGCGCTTGCGGTTATTTTTAATTTAAATTCGTTCGACGGTTTTCTAAACCGATAGAATTTCCATCGACGAACAGTCGGACAAAAATATGGTGAATGAGTACACTATTAATATATGGTGGTTATATGTAGTTGACTTTAATTCTACTTTATGTTACCTAGGGTATTCTTACATGTGTCCACGTATTTCTAGGGTTCTTCACTTAAGGGGTTTTACTTGATACACACCTACACTAACAACTTGTGCAGGCTCCTGCAAGGATCAAAATACAGATCCAACCTCAATAACTAATAATTGGCTAATAGCTACTAGAGCTCCTCCAATATAGGATAATCCTACAACTTTTCTTTATAGGATACATCTCACACATTACGATCTACACATAACTATCTCGCATAGGTTTTCCTACAATTTCCACATAGGAATAAATTTCCTAGAACTACGACCATACATACCCCAACTACGCATTAATGGGAATCCCGCAATGTTGACTCGCTAAATTGTGTCATCATCTGCATCTGTGTCCACCTCTCAATAGTAGTTTACGCCTCTTATTGCACGCATTGGGATCCATGAACAATACAACATCATGTCACGTCAAGTATCTATGAATGCCAAGGAACTTCCATTGCGCTGGGCTTACACACTTCATTAGGCACCAGTCAGTGTTATGCATCCACCATAGAACCTTCTATGAGTGCAATTTGCAATTTCTATCGCCCCTAGTTGAATAATCGACCCCATTAGACCAATAGGTTCACCCATTTCGCTACGTCCTAATGTCATCCCATAAGGAACTAGCTTCCCTACTATTCCTAACACACACACACACATATATATGGATGTACATATAATCAATTGCTTATTATTTATAACCTAGGCCTTAGGCTAAGGTTTAACCTGCACATCCAGAACACCTGCTGGTCAACTATTATATACTGGATGGTCTACCGCTTGCTTTTGACCACTCTAAGTAATGCTATCGATCGATATAAAATTTAGGGTTGTTTAGTTATTCTTAACTATACATTATATTAACTATCGTCGTTCTTAGGTTACTTACAATGAACCTTAACTACTAATTTACAACAACCCAATCTTTGCATTTTATCCAAACTTCTTATTCAAGTTAAATTCATTGATTTACACAAGTTTACAATAGATTGGTTTAACCTAGGATTACTATTAACGTATCAAGTTATCGCAATTTTTATAAGTATACAGCTTAGGTTTACAGATCTAGGTTAGAAAAGTGGAATTATATTCATATACTAACTATTAAATTTCAAATCTAATTAGACCATGTTTCCAGTTTAATTTTTAACAACCTAGATCAAATAGCGAAAATTAAAATTAACTACAAATAATTATTTTATTAAAAGTGTTCCTATTGACCTCGGGTCCAAGCTTTGCCACTATTCTCCACTTTGAAATCTACCCTCGTTTGTTTGCCCATTCCTCGATCCGATGTTCTTCAGTTGAATTTTTATTTTATTTTATTTTGGAGCATTTTATAAGTGGAGGAGAAGATATTTTGACAGAGTTTCAGTATAGTTGATAATTTCTAACGAATCGGGGTTAAGCTTAGCTCTATATTTATAGGGGTTTTAGATTAGTCCTAATCGTTAGATTAACCATAGAGAATATTATGTTTCATCCAGAGCATCAACCAATTTCTTCATAGCCAAGCAAAAATATTTCATTTAATCCAGATCATTCGTTGCTTCAAAACCTTTGATTTTTAATGATAATCGGTCAATTGCTACCTGTTGACCAATGGACCTTATGGTGTCAATTGGTTGGGGTTGTTTAACTAAGGAAAGCTTATTAAATTAATTTATTTTGTTTTCAAAATTTAATTTTTTCGTACCTTCTTCCTATTTTCTCCAATTTCAAAGTGTTATGTATGAAACTGTCCAGAATATTGCTATGAATGCAATGGTGCAAGTTTCGTAGACAAATTCACATTTGCAAAAAATATGATTTTGCCCTTGTTATATTTAAATTTAATTCTTTATTAAATTTTTTGTGGTGTTACACTTTTCATCATACTGTCTCTCCCTTTGGCATTAAGAAAAAGAAGTAAAAGTTTTATGAAAGCGAGGAATATATGGACACAAACAACTAAAGTAACACAAAACATGGGATGCACAAGAAATTTGTAAAGTGCAAAGACAACTGAAGTTTAAACAATCAAAACTCAAATAACAACAGCACATAAACACAAACAACTGAAGTTTAAACAAGTGAAACTCAAATAACACATATAAGTCAAATAGTTCATACAAGACCAAATAAGATCAAAACACAAATGCAACAAAGATACACACCACATAGTTTAGATGACATACAGAAAAGATAATGTCTAGACCAACAAAACAACAATAACATAGTATTATAAAAGAGAGAGAAAGTTAGTCAACTTTCATCATGGTCCGAGGAAGCATGAGATTGGGATAGTGAAGAAGTTAGCGTAAAGAAGATATCTTTTTCTAGATTTTCTTGAGAAAGCTCATCTCATTTTTCTCGAATCTCTTCTTCTTGTTGCTAAGATTTTATTGTTGTTTAAAGAGAATCTCTTGATTTTGAAGGACTGCAGCTTCTTCAAAGGTTGAATCATAGAAATGTCCTTATCACTATCCATTAATCAAGATTCTTCTTCAGTTTCTTAATGAGGCGATGGTTGTGATGATGGTTGTGGCTGAGATGACGATTGCCCAATATTTTCACACATCAATCTTGCAAGATATGCATTGTAAGGAAGAAGCGGCTCCATGTTGATGGAAATTTCATTAACAATAAGGACTTTTGATCCATAATTTTGGGAGTTAGAAAGTTGGATAAGGATTCAACATTGCTTCCATAGTAAACAAAGACCTTGGTTAAAAATGAACTGTACAACATTGTTTGTTAGGATCGAGCATTGAAACGTTTAATCTCATCTTGTATGAATTTTAACAAATTTCTTGAGTAAGTTGTGTTCATGACTTTATAATTACTATCGTACATCTTTTCATAGCTACCTATCCTAGGAAGAATTGTATGGAGCACCATTTATTAATAATTCTAGCTAGAGGACGAATGTTAATGGAAAAGTTGCATGTTTGTTCCATTCAAAATAGGAAACTGGTTGAATTATTGGCAATATCATCGTGTTCTATATCATCTAAGTCAAATCTCGATAAGAATAGCCTAATATTATACCCTAGTCCTTAACGAAAAGTCAAATATCGACACCTAAAACTCTACTCTAATGTAAACCTTCTTCATTTTCAGTTTTATAGTAACTTCCATAAAGATTTGCATAGAACATTCAAACAAAAAAAGGGTTAAATTTTCATCTGATTTTGATTGCTATCAATTAGGGGTAAGAACTCATTTACTCATGCTATCTCCTCTATCCCAAACTTAGAGAAATTCGACAGCTTATAGAACGTTTCTTGAAAAATCCTATTATCTTTTAGTTCGTTGAGTCTTGTTTACACCAAGAATTGGCACCAAAATCCAATATAGACTTTGTAGAGAAATAAATGAAGAATATTAAATGTAAATAGAGAAAATATGGCAATAAAGCAATCAAAATTAAGAAAATAATAAAGACACATCAAAATATAATGGTTTAGCGTTCTTTGCCTAAGTCCACTTTGAAGAGATAGCTTTTTTTAATCACTTTGTAAACTGAGTACAATAGGTATCAGATAAAAATCCTTAGTTATAGCAGAGTACAAAGCAACAAGCATCGTAAAGATCCTGAAAATGAATAATCAAGTTTGTATTTATAGAGGAAGATGGAGAAATGTTTTCCTAAATATTCGACAGAAGGATCTCCAAAACTATATAGGCCCATAGGTGGGATCGCTTGGCCCAAATCCCAAGAAATAGGGATCGGGGCCAATCCCTATTTTGGAGGAATTTGAAAGTACGGTCTCTTAGGAGCTTCTCCATGTTGCAGTATGCTTAGCTTCTAAGTTTTATGCCAATTGGATTGATAGATGTTGAGTTATTTCTCGATTATTGCTTCAAAGTCTCGTCACTTACTTTTGCTTTTAATTTGGAGCTATTTATTTCTGCACTACACAACACTGCATCACACACGTACATTAGTTTGCACTTAGCATGGGGGATAGGTAAAATTTTCTAATCTCGATTAGCTCCTATGTTTAGTTGATATAGGCTTTAGATGTTTACGACGTTTAACCACAATGCCTTATGGGAAACCTTTACAGCATCGTAATCTGGGTGCCTAGTCAAGTTCTGCAACTGTATCCACTAGACTTTCCTATGAACATCAAACTGAGAAACCAGAGATTTCTGATCCGTTGGTCAACCATTTCTCTAATGTTCCCATCCTTCTGGTGGAAGAGACAAACCTTGCCCCTAACACTATAGAGGTTGCTGTATTTTTGGGTAACCCGATGGATTTTCAAGCCTCCAGAATTAGTGAGGCTGCTTTCCGTAGGCTTTGCTCTAAACATGGGATGCCATTTAGAGATGTTCTAGTCCCTTCAGTGAATGACATGGCTCATTTTCCCCTGGAGGGGTATACAGCATGTAATAAATTTATGTGCTAGGCCGGATGTGTACCACCTTTTAATTATTTTATTTGAGAGATGCCATATCATCTAGGAATAGCTCATGCTTAGCTGCATCCGAACGTCTATGCTTTTCTTTATGGCACTTTCTTTCTATTTATGAATGTTCTGTTTAGCCTACCATCTCTTGAAGACATCAGGTTTTTCTACAATTTTAAACAATGGACAAGAAGCCATTCTTATACTTTCCTCAAGCCTTTTTCCAGCTACCAAGTTCTGACTAGTGCTTAGAACAAACTCAACATCTTTAAACACAAATGGTTCTACGTTCGTTGTCCGTCCAACTTCGCGTGGCGATGGTTGGAAGGACGTAAGTGGTTCCTTTACTTTATTCTCAAATTCTTTAGCCCGAGCCATATCTTGAACTAAAAAAATACTTTGAAAATTCACATGTATCCATTTACGACCTGAAGGTGATAGTTATTCAAGGGCGTTTTCTACAATCCGCGTTACCCCAGTTTAGGACAAGGACATCAGATCCGTTGTAACTGATAAGTGGTTATCTCTTTTTGGACTATTAGAAGAAGGTCGTTGTATCAGTCTTCCAAGAAGCATTGCACCACCTAGGAATTTTGCACAACAAGAAGGTGACACTGATAGCCCTATCATGCCCCTAGTCGGGGAGGCTTAGGATGATGCCGAAGAATGTGAAATTAGAGGTGATAAAGCCAACAAACTTGGCGATGCCAATGCAGGTCCGGGCAATGCGCCTTTGGTCAAACCATCACTAGGCATCATGTGCCAACAAGAAAAGGAAAAAAGCTCGCTTACAAACTCCGTAGTAGAAAAACCTCCAAAAATCCCGAGTTTATCATAGAAGAGTCTTCTACCTCAACCTTTAGAAAGTTTGATGGAAGGGTTCTCGAGTCTCCCGATCCCTGAAGATATCATGACCTATGACTTTCCCAACGTTAGTGTTTAGAGGCTAAATTCTCCCACCACTACCGGTGATGACATTTCTCCCACTAGCAAAGGGGAAATCATTCCTATGAGTAAGGCTAAAGTAACTGGTCCATCGGGGGGAGATTAAGATACTCACTATCATGCGCACTGCACTACATGCTTTTTGTCTATCTTTTATTTGATGCTCACTTATACAATCTTATTTGATTTGTGAGTGCTTGTCTCATTCCTATGCCTTTAATCGCTTGAAGGGCTCAAAATCAACGAAATACGGATCCAGTCATGGTCCAAATTCGAGCAGGCGTCGAGAAAGGGATGACGGTTGGGAAAGAAGCTATCGTTTAAGGTAGCCTTCATCCTTTAAACACATGTTCAAATCTCAATCATATGACTAGGAATTTTGGCCCAATTCTCCTGTATATAGCGAAGATCATACCTTTTCCCATGTTTCCCAAACTGCTGTCCCACCTAAGCATTAATCAAGTTCATCTGGTTCTCGACAGCCACACGATTGTATGCCAAGCAAACGCCAAATTGTTACTTTTGATCTAGCTTGGACTACTACAGTTCCTGAGGCCTCTACATAGAAAGATTGGTCGAACTTAAGGTCGGTTTTCCAAAAATCTACTTTGATGGGCTAAAGTTTCTTCCTTTTATTCATACAGTTCCAGGGAGTGCTAAATCAAGTTCACTTGCATGTGCCAACGATGTTTTTGTGTAGCATGAAGCATTCCAACACTTAGTTGAGGAAATATCCGAGGTGTCGACTGAAAGGCAACATGGAATCGATCACCCTAAGTTGGAGGCGATCGATGATAAAGACACAATCAAACACTAAGATGATGAGATCACAGAGTTGACAAAGCGAGCCGCGGTAAGAAGAGTGCTAAGAAACATCCGAAGCGGTTAGTCATCTGGAAATGGCTCACAAAAAGGAGCTAGACGCTGCTCTTAACCGCGACAGTGTACTCGCTCTGGAGAAGGATACACCACGTGAAGAGAAAAACACTATATCCACCGCACTGAGGAACTTAAAGAACTCCTTAAGAAAGAGAAGAAAGAAAAACTGAAAGCTCAGGAGGAGTCTTAAAGGCATTGTGAAGAGGCCGTCGAAGCTTAGGAGCTAAAAATTAAACTTTACGAGCAACTCGCTCAAGTCAAAGTCCTGAAGCAAGAGGCATGGGAAGCTGTCCGTAATGAAGTCAGAGAAAAAATTAAGACCCAGTTGAAGAATGTTAAAGAGGCTGGTCGAAATAAGATTAAAAATATGTTCGATTCCTTGATTTTTGAATGCAATGCTAAGGTCCTAATCCATCGTGACTTGAGTTTTCTTGGAGAGGGCTACCTTGAATTGCTTGTCGAGGCTTGGGAATATATCATTGAAATGAAGAAGGAAGCCCTTGGCGAAGCTGATTTGGATGAGGAAAAACTAGTATGGGAGATCCTACATAAGAATGAACCTTTAGATCTTGCTACTGTAAGGCTTCGATACTTTGATATTTTAACACCTTCCGGCAAAGGGAAAAACATCGCTGAAGCTTCGGAGTTTGATCCTAAAGGTGCCCCTTTCACTTCAAACAGTCGAAGCATCAGTTTCACTTGGCGTAGTATGGGATCTAAGCTATGATCCGAACAGACCTGGTTATCAATCAAAGGTGTTCACTTCTATTCAAGAAGGGAGCACTCCGGTGATAACTGAAAGTTGGCCGAACACAGGTATTCTGCTCTACGCTCTAAAAGGTTTCATTCCTCATGCCTAGTATTTATTTGCTTATTTTCTTATTCCCACGAATCTGTAGGTCTTTCAGCTCCCAGTCATACTTTAGAAAGCGGTGTTGTTATGGAGCAACAACTAACAATGACTGAAATTCCAGCAGCTACCAATATCCCAGGGCCTGATGCTCAGGTCATTGGAGCTCTTGCTGACGAAATGATCGATGATCAGCTGCTGCCAGATGAATCTGATGATGTTGTGATCATGGGTGCCTCCAAATACACTAAGTAGCTTAGCTTGAAGGAGCGAGAGAGAGAAGTCATTATAGATAATAGCTAGAGCTGAACCTGTTGATTTGGACGTCGATGATCTAAATCTTGTTCCACTGCAAGTCATTCTATCTGGCGGGTCGGTTCCCGAAGAACTCCTCCAACCTCTAAGAGCGCTCCTGCCAAGGGTGGTAAAGGATCAAAGAGCAGGGCAAGTAGAGGCTCTGGTAGATATACTCCCAAGAGATCCAAAAGAGAGATGAGGAAAAAGAAGTAGCCGTCACTTCAGCTTATTTTGTATATAGCTCATATAGTTGTTTTTCTTTTGTTGTTGTGCGGATAAGGCCCTCGCTTTTGGATAAACTTGTACTACAATTTTTAAGTTTATTATGTAAATATAAGTTCTTTATTTTCTATTGAACTCTTATGTGAACATTGTTTGCTTAGTCGAGCTATTACTTTTATATTCAATGTACTTATAATTCGTTGCTCATTGATTTGGACAATCATCCGTTAATTTTTACTTAAGGCCTCTACGTGGTCGTGGCCTTATCTTTTACCAAATACTGGGCTTGAGCCCTAGTGTTACGCTTTTGGATTCAATAGTTTGGATGATTATACTCCTACCCCCAGTCTCGGGTTAGCTGAGTTAGATAATGGATGGTTAAACTCCATCCTAAGCATTTTATACTCCTCATGCCGTTTTCAGGTTGGAGTTTTATGGAATAGTGAGTGTTCGAGCTGGATTTGTCCATTTGTTTATACTCATTTCCACACTCTAGGGATAAGAGCTAGTGGGCAGGTGATCGGACCGTACCCACTTCGTGTTTATACTCCAGTCAATACTTTGGGGACTTAGAGTTATTTCGAAAAATAGTCGGGTTGTACTTTCCTTAATTAATTGGTTTTCCCCTAAGTCTGGGGTCTAACTTAGCGAGCGATTGGTCGTATCATGATCGCTTTTGATTTATGTCTGTTCCATTTCTCAATGGGATTAATTTGGTTATTAGATAGTCAAGTCACATCCATTTCTTGTAAGGTATTCTATGCATCAGGTTGTTAGTGAGAATCATCGAGTGAACGGTCATACCACGTTCATTTTGTTTAGTTCAATCGTGAATCTATGTAATTGGCTAGCTCCAAACTCTGGGAACCTACTTGGACATGTCAATATTAGTTAGTCGGGTATCATAACTAATATGTAATGCTACAACAGTCATAGATATGAAGGAAATTTCAAACTTTATTTTGCTAATGGAAAGAAATGACATAATTTGTCTTTTTACATATCAAGGAAATCAAATGCTAAAGCAAATTTAAAAATTAAATACAACTGAATGAAAAAGAATAAACTAAGTGAAGTGGAGTCGTAAACGCTTACTATTCCATGCCTTTGGGAGCATTCCATTAAAAGTCGATAGCTTGAAAGTTTCCTCTGGAAGCATTTATTCAATGACATACGATCCTTCCCAAGTAGGATTCATGTGTGATGGGGCAGGAAAAACCCATTTCAAGACGAGATCGCTAATTTCAAAGGTCGGACTTTAGTATTGTAGTACCGAGCGACTCGATACTGATGTGCAACGACCCTCAATTTAGTTTCTTCGCATTTCTCATCTACCAAGTCTGGAGATTCTAAGAGGATATCTCTATTCATTCTGGGGTCGTAGTTGGTCACTCGATGAGTAGGGACTTCATATTCAACAGGAAAGATGGCTTCAGAACCGTAAGCAATAGTGAATGGAGTATGGCCAATAGCCGATTTGCGAGTAGTTGTATAAGCCTATAATACTGTTAGGAGTTCATTCACCCACTTGCCTCTAGCCTTTTCTAAACGATTCTTTAGGATGGACTTTATGATTTTGTTCATAGCTTCCACTTATCCTTTTGCTTGTGGGTAAGCAACTGCCACAAATCCCTTTTACTATGATGTCGATGGTAGAAATCTTTAAATTCAACGCTATCAAATTGAGTTCTGTTATCAGTTACTATGGTTCATGGAAGGACAAAATGGTAGGTGATGTTCCAGATAATGAAGTTGATTAATTTCTTCATTGTGATCATGGCTAAAGGTTTTGCTCTAGCCAATTTGGTGATGTAATCATCTGCTATGATGGCGTACTTTGCACCACCTTTAGTAATCGGTAAGGAACCGATAATATCTTTGCCCTTTATGGAAAATGACCATGGACTAAACATTTGCGTAATTTTCATCGGTGGAGCTCTTGGAACTTTCAGATACGTCTGGCACTTGTCGCATCGCTTAGCATAGTCAGCAGCATCCTGGTTGATAGTTGGCCAGCAATACCCATATCGGAGTATTTATTTTGCGAGGGTTTGCCCTCTAGTGTGATCGCCACATTCCCCTTCATGAACTTCCCTTAGGACACGTTTTATTTCATCATTAGCAATACATCGGAGCAGGGGAACGAAAAAACCCTTTCTATACATGACTCCTTCCTAAGTGATATCGCAAAGCTTTATGGAGGACTTGTCGTCTTTCATTCCTTTGTTCGGGAAGGACTCCTTATAACAAATAGTCTTTAATCGAAGTCATCCACAACTCCTTCTTAGGCTCTATCTCTGGTATCCAGTCGATTTCCATCTAGTTTATGCTCGGAGCATCTAGTACACTGGAGCAAGCCCATTTGTTGTGCATCAGTCAGCCTCTTTGTTTTGATCTCGGGAAATATGCGTGATATCATAATACTCAAAGTCAGTCAATAGCTCTTGGACTTGGATAAGGTACGAGGCTAGTCGTTGTCCTTTAGCCTTCTAATCTCCCTTGGCTTTGTATACCACCAACTGGGAATTGTGAATGATCTCAAGAGATTTTATTCCCAGTTCTTTGGCAAGTTTGAGTCCAACAATCAGAGCTTCATACTCAACTTCATTATTCGTTATATGGAAGTCAAGCTTCAAAGCATAACAATTTTATCAATCCTCTAGATTTATCAGTATGACTCGGGCTCTAAAACAATGATCGTTGGATGCTCTATCCATTTACATTTTCCAACGAATGATAGGAGATTCACCGCTCTCTGAGAGATCATCCTATCCAGTGAATTCTGCTATAAAGTCCACCAATGCTTGTCCCTGATGGCTCTCCAAGGGCGATAAGTGATCTTAAATTAGCTTAATTTTATGTTCCACTTCAGTAACCTTCCAGATGTCTCAGGTCACTGTAAGACCCGTTGTAACGGCTGATCGGTGTAAACGTTGATGGGATGAGCCAAAAATAGGGGCGGAGCTTTCATGTAGCAATCATCAACTAGTACCCCAATTTCTCTATCTTCAGATAGTTCCTTTCAGCTTCTGTTAATCGCTTGCTAACATAATAGACCGATCTTTGGATTCATTTCTCCTCATGAAACAATGTGACACTTATAGTGTGTACCGACACGACCAAGTAGATATACAAGTCTACATGATCCACCGACTTTGACATGATGAGAGGCCTATCTAAGTGGTTCACTAAAGTTTGGAATGCGTCTTCACAATCCTATGTCAATTCAAATTTCCTTTTCCTTCTTCTAATCAAGTTGAAGAAAGGAACACATTTGTTGGTAGCTCTGGAAATAAATCAGCTTAGAGCCTAACCTTCCCATTAAGGCTCTGTACTTGTTTGATAGTCATTGGAACTTGGATGTTTGGAATTGCTTGAATCTTCTCTAGATTAGCTATGATTCCGCGAGCATTGACAATGAAAGCCAAGAATTTTCCTTATGTGACGTCAAAGGAACATTTTAGAGGATTGACCTTCATTTTGTAATGTTGGAGGATATCGAACATCTCTGCTTAGTCTCCAATATGGTCTCTTGATCATCATGACTTCACGAGCATATAATCCACATTACCTCTATCGTCTTCCCAATCTGATATTTAAACATTTGGTTCACCAGGCATTGATAAGTTGCTCCAGCATTCTTCAATCCAAATGGCATTACCACATAGCAATACAATCCCACATCGGTAATAAAGCTGGTGTGCTCCTAGTCAGGGATGTGCCTTAGGATATGATTATATCTGGAGTACGCATCCATGAAAGATAGCAATTCGTGTCCTATGTTTGAGTCCACCAGCTGATCGATCATTAGAAGGAAAAAATGTCTTTCGGACATGCCTTATTTAAGTCTGAACAGTCAACACATGTTCTCCACTTTCCATTCGCCTTTCTCACAAGTATATAATTGGATACCCATTTAGGGTTGAGGGCATCATGAATAAACCTATGCTCTTGAGCCTATCCACCTCCTCTTTAAGGGAGACAGATCTCTTTGGATCCATGCAACGTCTTTTCTGTTTCATTGGGACATGCCTCGAGTCGATGTTTAATGCATTGCTCACAATGACAGGCGAGATCTAATACATGTCAGAATGTGTCCAATCGAACATGTCAAGATTCATTTGGAGAAAACCAACAAGTTCTTTCATCATCGAGGGGCTAAGTTGTGATTCGATCTTTAGGATCTGTGACTGGTCGTCGTGGCTGAACGTGATGTCAATCATCAGCTCAGCCAGTGCAGCCTTGGTCCCTTTGAGCTCCTCCTCATCATCCTTTAGATTTATGTCTTTATAGAACTGACTATGGTACCCAAGCCAAGGCCCAGGCGCTGGTTATTAATCTTCGGCGGCTTGGATGCGGAGAGACTTGTCCACACCCTTACCTTTCTCCTTTCCTTGAGCGTTCCTCAACTTAGCCACATAACAGGCACAGTTAGTCGCCTGATCTCTATGCAAAACTCCCACGCCATTGTCAGTTGGGAATTTCAAAGTCAAACACCACGGGGCAAGAGCTGCCTGGAATTGAGCTAAGGCTGGTGACTCAAAAAAGCATTGTATGTAGAGTTAACATTCAAAATAATAAATGGCAACATCTGCACTCTCCTACGGTCACCTTCTCCAATTCCATGAGCAATACGGCATAACTAACAACTTGGGTCATAGCACCGTTAAAGCCACGAATGTGGGCTTTAGACGGTTTTAATTCTTTGGCTTCCTTCCTCATATGATCGTAATCCTTCTTGAAAATTATATTTTACGGAACTTTCACAATCAACCAAGATCCTCCTCACTATGGCAGAGCCGATCATGGCCGAAATGACCATTGGGTCGATCGTTGGTGCCTCAATCTTGTCTCATCTTTATTTTTGAATACAATGTCGTCTTCCATTGTATGCTGCTATTTTGCCGATGCCATATCTTCTGTACTTGAACAACACCCAATATTCATATGATTGATTGCACTAGCATAGTGCTCACATCTCGTGCCACCTCTTATCAGCTGGATGCGGTCCTTCGACTATTGTATTGATCACTAATCTTCCACTAGTCCATGTAGGCTCCTCAGCCCTATGCGGTGCTTGTCCTTGGTTAGGGTCGGATGTCCCCTGCCTGCCATCCTGCGGGGCTTTAACTCTGTAGGTTTCGTTCTCGAATCAGTTTCTCAATGACATCCAAAGATGCCTACATTCATTCGTGTTATGACCATGCATTCGTGGAACAGATAGTATTTTCCAGTCTGCTTTTGCTTCTCCATCGATTCTTTCGAAGATGGTTTCCTATACTGCATGGTGTTGCATGTAGGCAAGTGGATGCTCTCTAGGGATGTATTACTGGTGTGTAGGTATCGTTAGAATCTTTGAATTTCCTCTTCCATAATCCCTCTTTTGCCCACGGTTCTGACCACCGCCTTTTTTTGCTGGTTCGGTTTATTTTGGAAATTTACCTGAATTTTTCTAGAAATTTCCCTAGATTGTTTCATCACAATGTTACCCTGCACTCCGTCTCCAGTTGGTACCACAACGTTCTTCTTCCTAGAGCATCTAGCTTCTAGTTCCCTTAAATATTGAGCTACTTTTGCATAGAAATGCTCTAACGTTACAGGTGGTTTTCCAGCTAACAAATTGCCGAAGTCAGATTCTGAATCAATCCCACTTATTATTGCCATCAATATTAAATGGTCATTCAGATTACTGACTTCTATGACGACTATATTATTTCTCTCCAAATAATCTTTCAGCGGTTCTCCTTGAGCTTGTATCATGATTGATAGGGACATTACATCTTTGGGGTGAGTTGCATGCATACAAAACTGCTCCACAAACATTGTTGTCAAATTTTCCAATCTAGAGATTGACGCGGGGGTAATCTTGTAAACCACATCGTTGCTATGCTAGAGAGAGTAATAGGAAAACATATGCATTTTGTGGCATCATCAGCTCGTGTGGAATCCATCAGCCATTCATATCTCATGATGTGTTGCCTGGAGTCAATTTTTCCCTTGTAGGCATACATCGACGACATACTGAACCTTCTTGGGTACTCCATGTGTAGGATACTATCGGTGAAAGGGGTATGGCTTCTTGAGATCCTTCAACCGTGTTTGGATAGTCAGAGCCAAGCGGTAGTCGTGCTCCACCTCATGTGAATGATCTGGTCGATGTCTATGGGTCGTTCCATGCCTTCTTGGCTCAACATCCATTCGATACATTTCGCGTATGTTTACCTCATCATCATTTCGGGGAGGTAACTAGTCTGCACCAGCCTAATATCCAGCATCTAAATCAACCACGGTGGCTTCACCTTATGCTTCACTAGGTAGAGGTAAGTTTCCTTGTTCGAAGGAGAGATCAGCCTCTATCCCTCTAGAGGGATTGCCCCTGATCGGTCCTAGCAACCCAGGTTGGTTTGCCTGTTGATGTCCAGAAGCTTCTACATGATATTTGTTGGTTCTGTGATGTCTATGATAATCATCTAATAAACTAGAACTCTATGATTCAAAATAAGGGGTTGGCTCTCTCCTAGTTTTCCTACGTTGTTGATCTCTAAGTTGATTCATTAAATCAATATTGGCTTGAATCTGCTTGTTCAACTATCGATGGCTATCCACGAGCTCTCCTATCAGATTTAGAAAATCAGCCTTTGTTATGGAATCAGCTGGATTCTAGACATCAATTGGATTGTTAGCATTAACATCTACTAGTAGATTACTGTAGCCTCCTTGTTCGATGCCAGCATTTTCGTTTCCTTCTGCATTTTGAGAGGTAGATATGGTGTTCCTAACCATTGTTGATAGTTTTCCTTAGATTTTTGCAAATCTAAATAGAATGAATAAAATACATGAAGATAATTCTGGATCTCTTCCGGGGATTTATGCAATCTAGTAGCAGCAAAGGGATCCGAATAGAGCTGAGAATCTCTCAATAAAAGTACCAAAATATTGGCACCAAAAATTGGCACACACCTAATAGAGATTTTGTAGAGAAATAAATAAAGAATGTTAAATGTAAATAGAGAGAATATGGAAATAAAGTAATCAGAATTAATCAAATAACAGAGGCACATCAATTTATAGTGGTTGGGCATTGTTTTCATATGTCCACTTTGAAAAGATAGCTTTTTAAATCACTTGGTAAACTCAATAGGGATCAGATGAAATCCTTAGTTACAACAGAGTACAAAGCAAGAAGCAGTGTAAAGATCTTGAAAATGAACAATCCAGAATGCATTTATAGAGGAAGACGGCAAAATATCTCCCTGAAAATTCGACAGAAGGATCTCCAAAACCATATGGGCTACAGAAGGGATCGCACGACCCAAATCCCAAGAAATAGAGGTCGGTTATAATCCCTATTTTGGAGGAATTTGGGAGTGCGATCCCTATGGAAGCTTATCCATGTTGTAATATGCTTAGCCTCCAAGTTTCATGTCAATTGGGTTGGCAGATGCCGAGCTATTGCCCGATCATTGCTGCGAAGTGTGTTGTTAGCTGATTCTGGCCGATCCCTATGGAGGGAAGAGGGCCGATCCCCCTTTCTTAGTCCTTTTGAGGTGCAATCCCTAGGGTAGACTCCTTAGGGTCCCCACATCTTCTTCCCAAAGTTTCATATTTATTGGATATACGGATCTCGATATATCAATTGTTTTCCATTAGTTTGCACTTGTTTTGATGAAGTAGGCCGATCCCTTTAGTTGAGAGGGATTACAGCCAACTTGTTTTCTAGAGCAAATTATATTCCATACTTAGAATGTCATATGTAGCATATCTCTTGATTCTGTTCAATCACAGCTTCATATTACCATCTGTACTTGATTTTTAGACCTCACAATCATTGCTCTGGGCTTACTGGCCTTGATGATAGTCGAGTCTAACTTGTCCAATTAGTTTGAATATAGTCGGACGAAAATGTCAGATAATGAATCTCTTTAAGGCGATTTTGCTATTACCCATCCATTCAACAATTTGTTCATTAGAAGCAAATTCAAGATGCGATGGAGTTGAGGATGAAGCCTTCTCTTATTAAGCGAGAACCTTCATTCTTTTTGATACAAGATTTTTCCTAAGAGCCATGTTACTTTTTATAAGTTTGTAGATCTAGGTTTGAATTTAAAAGTGGAAGAGCGAAAAGAAAGTGAAGAGAACCCATGTTTTTAATGAAAAGGCATGATTTTCTAAAACAAGCACATGCAGATTCAGTTGACTGAGGGGGGCATTCAATCGACTAAATGCAAAGGAATTTCATTCCCGAAAGCAATATAAAATTTAGTTGACAAAAATTAATAGGTTAGTCAACTGATTTCCAAAGCTAAGTCGACGGAAAGAGGGTGCAGTTGACTGAAGTGAATGAAAATTCCTTCCCAAGAATAGACCCTATTTAGTAAATGGAATTGGGTTAGGCAGTCAATTGAATCAATTTTTAATTATTATTTTGTAGAAAGCTAAAGTTTTAGTCGACTGAGACCATCATTTAGTCGACTGAATGTTGAAAAAATGGGGGAAAAAAGTTTTATGTATGTGTGTGTATATATAATTTATTTTCCTTCTGTAAATGATTGCAATTATTTTCAAGCAATATGAAGGTAAATAACACCTGTTTTATTATGTATTATATATAACAAATTTACAATTATTTAGTTAAATAGAAACTTATATAAGCAATATAACATCGAAAGATTAACTAATTTTTCAATGGCTCGGTTTCTTCTTCAACTGGTTCTTGTTCCCAAGAGTTAGCTTGTTTTGGTTCATATATTTTGGGAGGTGTTGATAGTTGTATTGAAGGACTTCCATTGGAATAAATGCAGTTTTTAGCTACCGATTTTCCACAAATGGCCATTAAAGCCCTTTCTATAAAATTCAGATGTTCACCCTATCGACGTTGCTCCCAATATATATCTTTTCACAATCTCATTACCTCTCCTTAATAAAGATCCATACTATCAATATGATCATCCTAAGTGATAGTTAAGCGACCTTTAAATTTACTTAATTGTTTAATTTTATGCCCTCAGGAGAAAAACCAATTTCTCTGAAGGAGAAGAGGCAATTTTAATATAAGATAATGAATTATTTTCAAAGGTTGACATTGTTGAAGTATTTATTTGTTTTGACTTATTAAACATGATGGAAAAATACATAAAATCATTACAAAAATAGAAAAAATGTTTTAGATGGTAGAGTTTATTACCTTAGATAAAATTTACAATAACTATTTATAGGTAAAAAAATTACTCAACCATTAAAAAATTAGGTTATATAAATTTTATAGAGAGAACTTATTTAAAGATATTTTTCTAAAAAAGAATTTTTTTTAATTAATCTAGTTACAAAAAAGGTTTATTTGTGAGTTGTTTTAAAAAGACTATTTATTAAATAATTTGTGTAAAGAACATATACCTAATTCTCTACGCAATTTAAGAAAAGTTGTTTTGCACAAAGGTTTAGTGAAGATATACGCTATTTTTGTTTTTGTATTAACAAATTCTAAAAAAAATGATGACGTATATCGATGTGCTTTATTTTGGAATGATTGATAAGATTTTTAGAGAGATCTAATGCACTCGTATTATCACAATATGTTGGAGATTTCTTAATGTTTTTCCCGAAATCTCGAAGTGATTATCGCGTATATATAACTTGAGCACAAGCTAAAACAGTTGAGATATACTCAGCCTAACATGTTGATAATGAAATACAATTTTGTTTCTTACTAACCGACGAGACCAAAGATTGGTTGATAAAATGACAAGTGCCTCTAGTACTTTTTCGATCCATCTTGCAACCTCCATAATCTACATCACTATATGAAACAAATTCAAAAGAGCTACCTTTCGGATAAGGAGTTCATAATCTTTAGTATCGATTAAATATCACAAAAATCATTTCATGACTTGATGATGTGATTCCTTAGGACGTGCTTGAAATTGTGCACGCAAACAAACACTCATCATAATACCAAAACAACTAGCAGTAAGATAAAACAAAGAATCTATCATACTTCTATATAGGTTTGGATTAAAATACCTACAATTCTCATCTTTGGTCCAAATGTAAACAAGTACTCATTGGAGTGGGTTTACTTGAGGTGCTATCCATCCCAATTTTTTTAATAATTCTCTACAATATTTTTCTTGATAAATAAAAATCTTATTTTATAGTTTTTTTTAATTTGTAAACCCAAAAAGAAATTTAGTTCCTGCATATGAGATACTTTAAATTCATTTTTCATAATAGCTGAAAATCTTACACAAATTTTCATTCGTAGATCTAAAAATTATATCGTCAATGTACTGAATAATTAAAATATCAACATTTTCTTTTTTGATAAATAAAGTAGAATCAAATTTACCAATTTGAAAACAAGAATTTTATAGATAGCTTTTGATTCTATTATACGAAGCATAGGGTACTTGTTTAAGACCATAAAGTGCCTTTTTAAGTTTGAGAACATGATTTGGAAATTTTTCATGAGTGAACAAATGTGGTTGTTCTACATAAACTATAACACCCCACATTTTTATAACATTATTTAGAATAATTGATTGGGTAAATTAAATAAAATAATGTGGAGATTAATTAGTTGACAATTGATTAGCTAAGGGTAGCCATGCCATGTTTGCAAACTAAAATGGAATAACCTAAGTTAATGTGTTAGGATGAGAAGGGCAATAAGGAAATATGTGGAGCTTATACCCTAAACCCTTGGGAAACAGAACTCACATTCATTCTCATTTTATGAAACTAAAAATACTAAGGCCGGCCACTATTTTCATTCTCAAGAGGAAGATTAAAGCTAGGATTCAAGAGAAAGATGGTAATCAACTAAATCAGCATCAAATCTCACATCTTATATCTCAAAGCTAAGGTGAATAATAATTACATACCATTTTATTTTAGTTTTTGGTTTTAAGATTAGATCTGAAATGTTTTGCAAGTATATGGCATGTTTTGATGATTAAAGTTATATATGTATTTGTTGGTGAATTATGTATGTTCATACTTGTTTTACGATATGTTTGATATGAAAACCCTATTAAATTACATTCAAATGCCTTAAAAAAATTAATATGGTTTAGAAATAATATTTTAGAGATGGGTTTCGATTTTCATAATTTTTCGAATTATTGTGGATTTTATATTAATTTTCTAGTGAAGGAAATTGTTTGTTGGATTATAATTATTTATGGCTAAAATAATAATTATTTGGGTTTAAAATTTTATATGTTAGAAATAATATTAAAAAAGTTTTTTTTTGGATTTTTCTAGATTTATCCTAAGTTTTTTGATGAATACATAAAATTATTTAAGGTATGCGACTTAAATGCTTTATATATTTTATTAAGGAGAAGGGACAATTTATAAAATAAAATTATTATTTAATTCCGAAAATAGCGACAACACATTTTTGAAAAGTATTTATCAACCAATAAGACTGTGACATGCAAAGGCGGGTTAGTTGAAAAGTTATCCTTTTAAGTTAAAAACAAATAAATCATACTATTAGCATGTTTCTTCCTTTACGGCAATAAACCTTCTAACCTAGACCTTTCGACATGGTCGAGATGTTCATAGCTTTCGACAAAGTCAAATCAATGCATATGGTATCAAGCTACTTGGTACGTAATGAATTGGACAGAGTCATAGGGTTCTAAGTCGAAGGGTTGATAGCCAAAGAGGTTGGGGTATGTTTGTTTTATAAACCAAAAGCTTTCACCTGCTTTGCTTTCGAATAAGAGCTTTCGACCAGGTTGCTTTCGACCAGGTCAAATGTTTAAAGTAAGGATTTTAAAACTTTCAACACTATTGAAAGGTTACTTCTGTTTTAACACTATTTTGTTTTGAAATCTCTCAACACATTTGAAGGGTTACTGCCGCTTTACAAATGTTTCGTTTTGAACCTTTCAACAAAGACAAAAGGTTTGCTTGTTTTAAAACTAGCCGCTTCTCCATGCTTTCGAAAGGAAGCTTTTGACTTAGGTGATTTACCCTTATTTTATAAATTGAAGTATAAACCATGCTTTCGAAAGAGTTGTTTTAAAGGTTATGTTTAAAGCTTTCGAAATAGAGCTTTCAACAAAGTCGAAGGTTGCTTCCAATGATTTCAGAAGGTTTTAAAAGAAGGTTTCCACTTGTTTTAAATTGAACCTAGTAAGTTTTCGAAAGGATTAGTTCAATGGTTTCGAAAGGTTTAATGAATGGCTTCAAAAGGTTTTAGTTGAATGATTTCGAATGGTTTAGTTCAAAGGTTTCGAAAGGTTTATTAAAAGATTTTGAAAGGTTTATAAAGAAAGGTTTTCCAAAGGTTTTTCTAAGGCAATATTATAAAGTGGTTTTATAGAAGGATGTCCAAAGTTTTATAGCTTTTGAATGGTTTACTTTTCAATGGGTTTGAAAGGTTTGGAGAATGATTTCGAAAGGTTTGATGTATGATTTCGAAAGGTTGAGGAATGATTTCGAAAGGTTTGATATTGATTTTGAAAGAGATGATTTAAAAGGTTCAGAAAGAGGTTCTTTCAAGTGTTTAAATGTTTTCATGAACTAAGAATTAAGTAAAGAATATATATATAGCGTGAGGATATGATTTTGAGTAAAGAATAAAGATTATATACTTCTCCTTGTTTAAGTTTGATTTAAAGGTTTTAAATCATTTTGAAATTGTTTTCAGGTTAAATTATGAGAGGGGATCCTTAAGTGAAAATGACTCAGACATTAGAAAACAAAATAGGACTAGTATGGGGTCACACACTATACATTAGCTAATATCCCCAGCTAATTGTTGTCCAAAATTCCAGTGTGTAGGACTTTGTCACAGGTAGACTAAAATTATGATTACACACTAAAAGAAATATATATTTGTATACAGATAGGTTATTGGTGAGCCCGAAAAACCATTAGGACCGGGAAGACATGGGAGATGATTAAGTTAGGGACGGACCTTTCAAAAGTGAAGTATTTAACAGATAGTTAAGAACAGACCGTCCAGATGGAAAATATTAACAGATAGTTAAGGACAGATAATCCAGAAGAAGAATATCTAACAAATGTTAGGTTAATTTTGATTATTTTGTCTGGTAGGCCCGAGTCAACCAAAGGTTAAAAAATTTCTAAACAAAACTTATGTGTTTGAACAGATAGTTCATTATTACCTGATATTTATGTATGTTAACATAATGACTGCTTTATAGTATTTAACAATTCTGGATGCAGGAGCACAATATATGGTTCTATGAAAGGTTTGCGAAGTTATGTTTTAAAAGGATGTTAGTGAGGGAAAACCCGTTCCACAAAGCTGCATGGTCTCATTAACATAATTATTCCGGGATGTATAATATTATTCACGCAAAGCTTTATGTATGATTCAAAGTTTACATTTTCCCTTAAACTCTTCGGTGATCAAAATTAATTTGAGTAAACTGAGGGGTTAAGGTTCTTTCAGGTTTAGTAGGATGACGAATAAGGCTACTGGAGGCATGCAGGAGGCAATAAAATAGCTATTTAGGAGTTGCAGTTCTTGGTATGTTTTGATGGATTTTCCCCTGTGTTGTTTGTATTAGGTCTATTATAACCATACGACTCTGATCAACTAAGGGAGTATCTTCATATACCACTCTTGGCGTAATTTGTAATAATTATAATTGATCTGTGCGTGGGAACGATTTGGGGATTATGCGTTGTGAATGCGAAACAATTGATTTCGAAATGTAATGACGTAAATGTGGTTTTTTGAAATCTGTGTTTTGTTTCATATTCAAGTCCTTTTGATATTATTGACACCGTTAATATAGCCATATTTAGTCTCCGGAAGCTAATACTGTAGATGACTACAACATTTATAGCGCTTTGTTTTGGGCCTCTAGATAGGGGATGTTACATAAACATTTTCTTTAATAAAACTATTTAAGAAAGCACTTTGGACATCAGTTTAATATAATTTAAAATTGTGATGACATGCAAAAGCAAGTAATATTCGAATCGCTTCTAGTTGTGCTACAAGTGCAAATGTTTATTTGTAGTTTATCCCTTCCTCTTAATTTTACCCCTGACGAACTAATCTAACTTTATTTTGAATTATATTACCATTTCCATTGACTTTATTTTTAAATACCCATTTTTTTTCAAATAACGGATTGATTACTTAGTCTTGGTACAAGTTCTCACATATTGTTTCTTTCAAATTGATTAAGTTTTCTTGCATTGCTAATATCAAAAAATCATCTTTAGTGGCTTCCTTTTAATCTTTAGTTCTATGTTTCAAATAAAAGATGCATGACCCATTTGATTTAATTGAATTCTAGTTGTGACTCTAGTCTTTACATCTCCAATTATATTATCTGTGGGATAGTCCTTTAAATTTTGGGGGTTGGATCTCATGGTATTATCATTAGAATCTATATTATTTTCAATTTTGTTTTCTTTATTAGTAGTATTATTATCTGCAACACAAGGTTGGTTGATTCCTAAAATTTTATTATTATTGTTTCTACATTGAAATTTTCATCAAATGAAATATATAAAATTTCTTTAATCGTATTAGTACATTTATTGAAAACTCTATAGGCTTTGCTTCATTCCGAATAACCAACAAAAATGCCTTCATCGGCTTTTGAATCAAATTTTCCTTAGTGATATTTGGAATTTAAATAAAACATTTTGTCGAAAAACATGAAAACATGAAATTTTTGGTTCTTTCAACAAAACATTCATAAGAATCATTCGTAGTCTTTGGCCTTGATGAGACACGATTAAGTACACATCAAGCGGTAGCAATGAATTCGATCAAAAATGTTTAGGGTAGTTGCTACTACTTAGCAATGTTCTTGCACACTCTTGTAAGGTACGATATTTTCTTTTTAGTAAACTATTTTGCTGTGGTATTCTTGGAAAGGAAAAATTATGACTAACACCCTTCTTATTACAAAAATTATCAAGAAGTTCATTTTCAAATTCTCCTCTATGATCACTTCTAACATTTTTTATTTTTAAATTTTTTTAAATTTTCAAATTTTGAAATTTTTTAGCAAATTTTTTAAAACAATTCAAAGGTACCACTTTTATGTTTTAAAAATAAAGTCCAAGAAAATCTTAAAAAATCATCAACAATCACAAAATATATTTCCTATAATTTATTGATCTAACTTCAATAGAACAGAGAAAAATCAAAGTGTAGTAATTCAAGTTGTTGTTTGTTGATATTTCCATTTTAGACTTGAATGTTATTTTCTTTAATTGACCATATCGGCATGCATCATATAAATTATTAGCTTTATAATTTACCTTAGGTAAACATCTTACTAAATCACGTTTAGCAAGTTTATGAATATACTTAAAGTTAATATGACAAAATCGTTTATGTCAGAGTCACAGATGGATATGATTCACAACTAAACACATACCGTTATCATGCTTAAAATTCATATTTAAAAGATAGATATTTCATTTTCTTATATCTTCAAAAAATAAAATTTTATTTTGATAAAAAATATTACCTATCTTTTTCACAATTGATTTTAAATCCTTTTATACATAATTGACTTATACTTAAAAGGTTATGTTTTAAATTTTCTACTGATAACACATTTATAATCAAAGGCAAGTTAGATAAGCTAGCATTGATGACGTCTCCAATTCCAACTATAAATCCTTTCGAGTTGTCTTCGAATGTCCCGGTCCTCCATCAATGTATGTTATGTTAGTTCACATATTTGCATTGCACGTCATATGCTTGGAGCATCCTCTATCGAATATCCATTTATCCTTTATGTTATTGGGTATCTGAAAAAGAATAAGATATTTTGTTGGTACCCATTTCCTATATTAGGATCCTATGTGTTAGTAGAAGAAGATAGCCATGCCTATAAGGGTTTATGACCTTTATAAATATAGTTAGAACTATAGTAAACATCTTTAGAAATTTATGTATATGATTTTATCTAATTAATTTGTTATTCATTTTGGGAATCCATATTTTTATATTTTTAGACTTTGAAATATTTGTTTTAGCACTACTTTTAGATTTCCTAGATTTTGTGTACGAAGTGCTAGATTTCTTAGTACTATTTTTTCATTTACTTTGCTTACTTAAAGCCAAGTCCATTTTATTACTAGATGGTTTCGAAATTTTAATCAAATTTTCTAAGCTTTATTTTCCTTGATTAAAATTTGAAACATTGTTTGAAATTTGCTCTAATTTTTGTTTTAATTCTAAAGGTTTAATCTTAGAAAAGTTTAAATTGGATTTTAGTTTACAAATTTCTTTGCTAAGTTTATCATTCTCAATTTTACTTGCCTTAGTTTCGTCAATTAAAGTGGTATTTTGAAAACTTAAACTTTTACAAGTTTTTTGTGAATTTTTTAGTTCTTCTTCTAAAATACATTTTTCATCTTATGGCATTCCAATTTCTATTTCAGCCCTATTCAACTTACCAATTTATATAATTTGTTTAAATTTCTTAATTTATCATCAATTTCAATATCAATTTCAAGAATATAATCATAAGAGAGATCATAATTTACCTCGTTAGTGGCCACAAAAAAAAATGTTTACCTGTTCCTTGTCACTATCACTCACTCTTTGAAGAAGACGAATCTGAATCATCCTATGTAACTTTAAAAGCTTTTCTTTTCTTCTTAAACTTTTCAAATTTGTCCTTGTTCTTATCCTTGTTTAGTTGGTTGTACAATCCTTCTTCGTGTGTTCGAATTTGTTACATTCAAAGCACTTGATTGAAGTGGAGTTTCTAGCATTTTGTGCTTTCATGAATTTCTTGAATTTATTATAGTTTTTGGCCATGAACATAACCTCATCTTCATCTTAGTCGGAGTCTTCATTGTTGGATTAAAATGTTATACACTTCTTCTCTTGACTTCATTCTTTTTTTGCTTGTAAGTCTGCTTCATATGACGTTAAATTTCCAATTAATTTTTCAACTTTGAGTTGAAAAAGATCATTAGCTTCTTTAATTGCAAAACTTTTCTTTCCCATTCAATTGTTAAAGAATTTAAAATATGTGTAACTAGATTAAATTCAGTAAATGTAACTCCTAATGTCATGAGATCATGTTGTATGGTTTGGAATCTTGCATACATATCAACAATGATATCATTAGTTTTCATTTTAAATGATTGAAATTGATTTTAAAGAATATAATTTTTGTTTGTTTAACGTCGTTTGTCCCTTCATGCGTAATTTGATGGGTACGCCAAATATTATATGCAGTTTTGCAAAGAATAACTCTAGAAAGTTCATATTTTTCAAGAGAACAAAACAAAAAATTCATGGCTTTTGCATTGTTGTTTTCACGGTTATTTGAGCATCCGGCCAAGTACTCATTTCAGTATTAGATGCTTCATTCTTAGTTGAGTAGCTTACCAAATCTCAAGACAGTTAGCTTCCATAAAACTTCTCACGCGTGTAGATCAATATGCACAATTAGACCCGATGAAAAGTGAAGGTCTTGCAGTTGATTAACCCTCTAGAAATATGCTTTCCATATTATTAAATTTTTCAAAAACTTTGTTACGGTTAGTGAAAGTTCCTGCTTTGATATCGAATGAAATTGCATAGGATCTCTAAATTGGCCAACGATTGTAAATGTGCAAATAACTATGATCAAGCTTGATATGGATAAGGTTAAGTATAGTAAATAAAAAATAATCACATCAGGGTTTTTATACTGTTTTAGACCTGCCGTTCCAAAGCTCGCCTTCAGAATTCCATTAATCCAAATACCCTCAGTTAGCCGGAAGAAACAGTGATACAAAAGTTTGCTAACTTGATAAAGATGTGCTCTATCAACATGGATTTTGACTTCTGTTACGATGCTTCATACAATCTCCTTTGATGATTCAACAATGCATGTGATGCAATTAAGGAAGTGTATGGGGTAATTTTTTGAGCGAATGGACAAAATTGATTTTCAAAAAATAAATACTCACAAGAGAGTTAGAAATCAAGACAACAAGTTAGTTCTAAACTCCTAGTCTTAGGCTCTATTAATAACAATCAAAATTTACTTCAGAAAAGTTGTATTCTTTTAAAAGTCATTCCTCTTCAAAGAAGAACCATTAAACAGTTGTATCCCTTCGAAGTGTGTTTTAGAAAATAGCCATTACCGTTTATTCAGTCGACTGAATGATCACAAGTCTACTGAATATGAGTATCAAATATTGCAGAGAGGAAGACAAAAAATAGAAGACTGAAATGTGTTTGTAGTTTACTGGCTTAAGTCAACTAAATATAAACTTAGTCGACTGCTCTCAGTCGATGAATTTGTATTTAGTCGACCGAGCCTTTGTAAAATGATATATATATATATATATATATATATATATATATATGCATATGTATGCATATATATATGTATGTATATGTATATGTAACCGTATAAAAAATTTGTTTATAAATACTTGTGGCTTTTATATTAGAATTCTTGTATGTCAACGCTATGTGTATACGCATATGAATTATCTAGGAGATTTTACAAATTTTATAAGGATAAAAACATACTTTTTACTCAAAGGCAAATATTTCTTCTTCCTTTTACTTCTTATCATTATTGCTTGCAAAATCCTACATAAGAGATGCTACAAGAGATATTTATATATTTGTCATCATTTAACAAACATACAAAAAGATTTCTAACAATATTAACCTCATATAACCAAGGAGATGGATTCTCTATTGAATAGTGTTTCACTTCCAATGTTTTCACTTGACCCAACTATAGTCATTCGATTGACCCTGTGCCACGATTTAACTATTATCAAAGAGAAGTCTCCACATTAAATCTCAACAATATTCTCATGTTAAGAGAATTATCTAATATTATCACATATTTATTTTCTGTTCGACTTTATTTATATTAACCAACAAAATACTATCGAGTGAGTTATTCCATGGTCATCAAATAATTATCAGTACATAACCCCTTGGTGCCTCAAGTAGTCATGTATTATACACTTCCAAACATTTCAAAAGCATTACATACTCCAGTCTTAATGGATGTATCGATATCTAGTCTCATACATCTTGACTAGGAATGTTTAAAGTGGCATGTTTATTTTATTGTGATAAATCACTCAAGATTACAACACATTGTAACTACTATCGCAAAACATACAATTTATGAATTTTCTATTAAATATAATTTTAAATTAATTAATTAATTAGTTAATAACACATTGTATCAAGTATATAGTAGAAACAAAGCACCTTTTATTTCGAACAGGATTGGTTATCGAGTTAGATACATATAACAATTACATTATTGCCACTAGGCATACGCCTGACTATATCAGTCTCCCACTTGCACTTGGCACCAATTATGGAATTTATATCCCATTGCCTCAATCGGGTTGATGAGAACTGACCAAGTTAGACCATTCGTGAATGGATTTAAAATGTTATTTTAAGTTTACACTCCATCAATCAGCTATCTTTAATGTTGATGAACCATTTTTGTCATGTGGAACTAGTCGGGTTATGTTTATCGACTTCCCATGAGCTCTTATCATTCATTATTGTCATATAACAATAATATACTATTGTCAATACATAGAATCACCCCTAGCTCGACTATAAATTTGTGTATTTATATTCATACGTTGCTTTTATTGTGGCGCTACTCAAGGCGATGTAGTTAGCCTTTTGTTGAATCAGCCATAGCCTTTCGTTTGGAGCATTGCCAACTTAAAAGCTTCTTAATTAAGGTTTGAACAAGATTTTAGTATTGACATATTATACTTAAAAGCACTTATGAAGTTCGAGTCCAAACACTCCTTCATAAGGTGTTTGTTATTTCTATAAAGGATTCTTTAGTATTTCGCAAATACTTGAGAACACTCTAAACTACCATTTAACAATCTTAACTTGGATTTCATATTTTCTTCATGCATCAAAATACATAAGAAAAATACAATATTATAGGAAGTACCACATAGATGATAATTCCTATTGTCAATGCATAAGGAATCCATATTACATGTTCCATATTAAATATTTTAATAAGGTGTCTTTACATATTCGTTGGGACATTCTTAGCATCCTTTATACTTATTATAAAAGATATAAATTAAAAATCCAATATCAAATATTAAACGACCAAACTAGTACTGGTTTTAATATAAATACATCGTTAACAATCAACAATATGTTGTTTACTTAAGTTTAAGAAATATCTAAATACCATTTGATGTTCTTTCTTGTGTACACACGCTTCCTCTGTATTTTGAATGGAAATCAAACTATTTGATATTTATATCAAAATACTTGATTAACTTTGATGCTTGTCAAAGGATAGTTTCGTATCCATTTTTGGTCATATCTTAAAACCTACAAACTTAGTACCGACATCGAGATACTTTTTTTGTTATGTGCAAACAATCTTATTCTGAATCATTATTTAGAATTTTATGTTTTAACACATTTTACGTACCAAAACAAAAAGTCATACCAAGTGATAATTTTTTGAGTAAAATCCAAATCAACTTAACCACATTGAATGGTGAATCTATCACACTAATTTCATTAATTGAAATTTATGAATTTATTCTTATCAGTGTTGCTCACTCTTTCTCTTAAAGAAACATTTACGACCAATGGATTATATCCCTTTGGGTACAACTATCAAAATCATATTTTAAAAACGTAGCTGGAATCCTCTCGGATTTGTGCATCATACAGTAATGTAGAGTCGACACTTTAAATTGGTTTAATTGATGGCAAAGGATTATCTATTCGTGACATTGACAGGAAATTCATAGTTTCATTTCAATGTGCAAGAATACTCATTAGACATTCAATGTGTTGTGTTCATTTCAGTTTCGTTAATTTCATTTCACCCGTCATAATTAGTTTTATCATTGGATTGTATTCAAATATTTTATTACTACAATTAATTTCTCAAAGAAATTCCTCTACTCTGAAATTGGTATTTCTAGAAATAACTATTATTTCTCAGTGCAATGGATAGGTATCCAAAAATACTTTATGAATTACCAGATATATATAACTGATTTGGTTTTATTTTATGATACTTACTTAGAAAGTATAAATTGGTTATCCAATGACGAACGTTCCCAAACTCTTTTTAGGGCGATTCATACAAGAATTCTCACATAAAATTATTACGTGTAGCCTTTCGACTCTCACAACCCGTAAATTCCTTGGCCTAGGATATGTTGGGGTTTCTTATAAACCCTTATCTTGTATGATTTTATAAACTATTCTTTGGATGAAATTAATTTTAACCTTGTGTACTACTTTAAAGTGCACTACCTCATAGAAAGAAGTTAACTCAACTTCACTCATCATTAATCATACTTCATCCAACAAAGTTCGATTACTCCTTATCGATAAATCATTACGTATCATAAGAAGGAGCGACTTTTATGATTGAATCTTTATTCAATTTTTAGGTACGTTCAGATCTCTTTCCAATATACTCACCTATTTGATTAATTCAAATCATTTTTATTTTTTATTGCATGTTATTTTATTTACTTCTGCTTTATATTCTATGATCTTATCATAGGCATACTACATGTGTATTAAATACACATAATTAGTTTTGTGGAAACTCATTGGTGAATATAATGAAGTATGTGGAACCATTTTAGTATTGGTAGACTTACGATTGCATACATCTATATGTATCATTCTGAAGTGTTCTTCAAGTCTTATGACGCTCCCACTGAATGGAGATTTGTCCATAATTTTCTAAGACATAATTCACTTGTACCATATGATTCACAATCATATAATCAAAGAATTTGTTCTCATAACTATGGCTTCAGTCTATGATTCAAAATTAATTACAAATAATTTTAGATACTTTTGTATTTTTCAGTGCATCACTTTTGTTATGGAAATAAATACCACAATTATAGTTTTACTTTATAATGAATATTCATTTTGAAATAAAACTATGTCTATTTTTCTATCAATACTGAAAAATAGTTATTATTTCATAAATAATGTTTGGTATATTTTACAAAAAAAAATTTCGTAACTTGATAAGACATGTTTTGTGTAAATAATTTTTGTAACCAGATGTGACCAATAAGTGCTATATGTCATGTTCCCACTAATTACGCCATTACTATAGTAGTATATAAAAATGGAGCCTTATTTAGATAGACTATTTATTCCATCTACTATAACCAGTTTATAGTCGAGAGTTTCCAGATCAAATATCTTGAACCCAAAGAAATAAATCTCATAGAAAACAATTTTATACATGAAAATACTTTCAAAATAGAAATCCTATTTCTAATTCCAAAGTTAAGCACCAATTATTATTCACAATTCTTATTTTCGATGTTTCTTTATGAAGCAGAAGTGACCATTCACTCTCTTCTTCTTAATCGTGCCTTAAGTTACATCCACTCTTATACATTTGCTTTTCTTTCTAAATGGTCGAACCATTCAAAAGGAAACCCTTACTACAATATCGTAATAAACTCTTTACAAAAGTACATTTGGTCATCCTCAACATTTAATGATATCAAATAAGTCACACTTTAAACCAATCAAACTGACATTTCAGCGATCGAATTTGTAGATCTATCTTGTAGCTTTTGTTCTAGCATTTCATTTACCACAACAAGATCATAATTATAATCAATCATATTGAATACATGGTCTCACTCTAAGGTTTAATTGGTTATTTCGGATAACTAATTTCATCGATGTTTCATACACCATGAATTATGATCGTTCGTCATATAACATTTATATGTGATTGTATATGGATCAATATCCATATTCTTGCATTGCTTCTGTAGTTTGAAACTCATAGAAGACAATGCACAGTCTCAGGCAAATAATCACATAAATGACCAAGTTACAAAAGTAATTAGTAGTTGTATAATAACGGACTTGCATCGATTTTAAATTAACAACTTACAAAAATTATTAGTAAGTATATTTTATATTCCTATTTGTCAATCATAATCCACTGCATTTGTATATTTGATATGATAAACATTTTATCAATTGGATAAATTTATCAATGTAGATTATTGTGAGTTTATATAGCAGATATTCTTACAATGTTAGAAAGGTTAAATGTTACCGTTTCATTTTTCTAATAAGGTCCCACCAGTCTTTTATGTTTCTCCAAACCCTAAGATGAAACGTAGAAGTCATTCGACTTCACTAATGGGTTTTAGGACTTGTTTGTCTTTGGATTCCGACCTTGAGGAATATCGATAGATCATTTTCCTGCATATAATGGATAACTCTTTATCGGTTGTATCACATACAACTCCTAACTCGCGGTTCCTTATCCTAATCTCATTTCGACCTTGAGAAATATCAACAAACCGATAATTCACTCGTACCTACTATTTTGCGATGACCTATGTATAAATGTACATACCTTGAGGAATATCAACAAATACGTTTATATATTTTTCCTTATCTATTCAATATATTACTAGTACCGTGTATAACATCCTTAGCTTGAGGAATATCAACAACCAAGGAGTATATAAGTAATCTATTAATATAAATGGTAGAGAACTACTTTATATTAAAAATTCATGATCTTTAATATATTTAATTAAGTGATATCGACCTATAGAATAATGTATTTTTATGAAATACCCTTGTGATTTAGGTTTCAAACACATTAGAAATCACAGTGTATGTATTATACATATGTATTTATTCCTTAAGTCTTTTTGTGGTTACTTATTGTCCCACTTTTAATTATACATTCGTATCATATACATTTTAATTATTATATAACTTTTATAATTTAATTAACTTATATAGTAATCTTATGTAGAACATTATATTAATATTATTAATTAAATTTTATTTAATTAATTAACAATTTAATTAATTTTGTATTGTTTAATAATTTTTTTCCATTCAATATGTATACTATAACATGTATAGTTATACACATACATCTTTGTATATATTACTTTTTCCTAGCTTTTAATTAATATATTTAATTAATTAAACAATTTTAATTATTTAATTACTTTGAAAATTTCTTATATGTATGTATATACTTAAATCATCTCGAACAATTCAAGATATTGTAACATATATTATTATATTATATATATACTTTAATTAATTTATTTAATTTATTAATCTAATTAATGTTTTAAATTTTTTAAAAATTATTTATATAGTTTTTTCAAAATAATTTTGAAAATCACATTTTCACATTTATAATGAATATCTTATTCTAGATTTAACTTTTAAATTTAAAATTTTATTTATTTTTTTAATTTCAAAACAATTTTGAAAATTAGCCTAAGATCCAAATTAAAATAAGGTCTTTTCCGTTAGGGACAACCTTTGGGCTCACTTCACCGTTCGGGCTAGGCCGGTAGCTAGGTAGGGTAGGTAGTTGATTATCCAAACCCAACCTAGACACTACTTTTCTAGAAGCCCTACTAAGTGGGAAAGCTTAATTAATTAGCCCTAACATGACTAATTTAGACTGCATAGGCTATTAGGCTCTAATACCATTGTTGGAATTGGACTAGCAAACAATGGGTTAATTGAGTGAATATTAAAAAAAAATACCATTTGAATATTGTTGGGTCTATGAAGTCTAAATTTATTTAATATGGTTAAATTTATTTTAAATAAAATCGGTTTTTTATTAAATTTGTAAATGAAGTTTAAATTTAATGTTATATTTATATTATGCAATATAACATGTGTATCGTCTATATATATATATATATATATATATATATATATATATCTGTGTGCACGTGCGACATATACAGTAAATATGGTCTAATATGTTCGTATGTAAGTGCAAAGTTTTACAATACAACGTGCATATTAGCCACTCCGTATACATGTGTTTTCTAATATATATATATATATGTATGTGTTATAGCTTTTTATAATATAAAATTATATTTGTTAGAAATAAATGTTAATACATATAAGTTAAATTATAATATTAAGTAAATATAAAAGTTGTCATATGTAATTTTCAAATTTAAATTCGAATTCAAAATTCAAAATTCAAATATTATATTTTAAACTTAAATCTGCATAATAAAAATATCAACTAGATCTTCATAATAAAATATCTACTAAATCAAAATTCAAATCACTATAAATTTATATATGTATATTATATTTCAAAAGTATTTTTCGTAAAATATGTACAAATAATTTTATATACATATTAAATAAATATTTAAATTCAATATAAAAATACAATGTATATATATAAGTTTCAACAGAAATAAAAAATTATGTACATAATATACATCCATAATTGTATTTAAAAAAATAATTTTTTATTAAGATATTTCAATTTTAAGAGTTATATTTTTCTAAATAAATATTTTTGTACGGTAATCATTAAACAAATTATTTTAAAAAAAACTTTCAAACATACTGATAATTTTTATTAAATATTTATATATGTATTTTGTAATAGATACATATTTATATTATATAAAATTTTGATATTATATTTAAACTAAAATGTGTGTGTGTTGATGGAAAAAGTGGTACGACAACCAAAGTCCTGTAGAAATATATAAAACTAACAAGAAATATATGAAGAACAACGAGAACACCAAGTTTTTAAAGTGGTTCGGCAATCTTTGAGCTATATCCGCTGTAGATTTTATTGATTTATGATTTCAAAGTCACTAGTTTAATGGTTTTACTAATCTAACAGCCTAGAATAGCAATTAATAGCTTCCTTAACGACTATATGGAGAAGAGATAGAAGATGATGAAGATAATGAGCCAAAAGTCCTTCTCCAGTTGCTATAAGGTTTTTATGTATAGGGAAATTATCCTGCAGAATCGAAAGCCCGCAAACTACCAAGCCCAGATCCAGATCGAGAGTATAGGAGGGAAAGAGGGATCCCTTTAGGCTATAAATTCTACCCAGCACCAACCAGAAGTGGTTGGTAGCAAAAAGAATTTTTGAGGGGGAACTTCCCCTTCTTCTCTCCTTTGGTCTTCTATCCTTGATCCAATGTGTTTCAAGCACTCTTCTTTTGAGATCGAGTTATTTCTGGGAGGTTCTGATACTGCTTGTACTTGTCTGCTTTCCTTCAGAAAATCCTTAGAGTTGCCCATCTATTCCTTGAGAAAAGCATTCCATGATGATCACACATGTCATTGTTTCATATATAAGAGCTTTGAGGGCCCACAGGGGCCCAAAAAAGTGACCGGTACCAAGTAGAAAGTGCTCGGTACTGAGTTGTTTCCTTGGCTCCAATGTATCTCTAAATTATTGAGTTCACTCTTATTGCCCTTCTAAGCATATTCCCAAGTCCGTGAATCGTTTCGTCTTCATCTTAACGTTCAGATTCTACCAATATCCTATTTGATAAAAAGCCAGATAACTCTTGCCCCTGGGTATGCTTTTGTTGAGAACAAAGCGTGCTCTAGAACAAGGCAAGCATTTACTATTATCCACATACATTAGTTGGTTTTTCAAGAGTTGCTTCAAAGCATTGTCACTATTCTGTGGATATCCATTCAGTTGCTTTATGTAGTAGAAATTCCATCCTCCATGCTAAGGACAAGATCAGCCCTTTGGAGACCGTTTCGAACTTAGCCAGGTATGCTCCACCTTTCTTTTGCTTTTTCCTTGATTTTTGGTCCAAAAATTCTACTTGGTACCGAGTTGATCATCTCGGTATTGATTCATTATGTTCTCCCTTGATTACTCGGTATTGCTTCATGTGTATCACTGGCCACTCGCGACTTCCGCCTCCTTGACCAAACCACCCTCCATTGACCAGATTACCACTTATTCCCTGCTTCGACCACTATTGATCATTCAATAGCAGTCATCTCAAAGCCCTCTAGATCAATTTCCAGATCTGAATACTAAGGTGGTTGGCCACCTTCCACTACTGTGCGATGATCATGGGTCCTTATTAGCCATGGTCAAGATTTGGCTCATGATCGCTGACTGCCCCTAGAATGGTGATAGGTGATCTTGTGATGCAGGCCATCTGAATAAAGACTTAGGTCGAGACCAACCTAAGCATACCAATGAGTCGTTTCAACGACTTAAGGATGAGGACGGATTAAGCTTAAGTCGCGAGCGACTTAACGAGGTAACGCGGGGTACATTCTTGGTGCTTTCACGACCTAACGAAGAAGTCCTAAGTCGTTCATGACTTAAGAAGGAACCAGAGAGGGAAGTGGCATTAAGTTTACTACCTAACGAATTTACGGGTTACGACCTAAAGGAAGCCCGACTCATCAACTTACAAGATAACGAGGTAGTGCCATATTACGATAAGTCGTTTCCGCGACCTAACAGGAACGAGCTACGACCTATGGTTATACGACATAATGAAGGAACGAAGTTAAGTCACCTGGAGATGAGTCGTTCAGGGATGAGTCGTTCGGAGTTAAGTCGTATGGAGTATTCTGAAGGCCTTCTTTAAGTCGCTGCCGATTTAAGCTGAGTCGTAGGTCGCGAGTCAGTCTTGTTTATACTGTGTCGTGAGTCGTGTAACTTGTGTTGTTTTGTTGATTCGTATCTTATTGAGTCGTCTGTGTTATGTGATGTTGTAGTGTGTTTGTATGCAGTTGAGTCGGTTGAGTCGTGTTGGATGATTGAGTCGTAAGTGGTGAGTTTTCTTTTATAAGCCGTGTACGACCTAAGAGAAAGTGTTGTGTTTGAGTCGCGTTTGCTGAGTCGCTGCCGAGTCAATATGAGTCGTAAGTCTTGTGTCATGAGTCGGTCAGGTCTTGAGTCGTATGCGACTTATTGTGCCGGCTGTGAACTACTATAAATAGCGAGTGTGTTGTAACTTTTTGGTGGTTGATTTTTGAACAAAATTTCTTGTTGATTGCTGTGTGCTTTCATATTAAATTGGTAGTTGAGTGTAATCTCCTATCTCCACTTTCGGTTATTCGAGTGCGCTCGAATCAACGATTGTTGAAGCCGATTCGCGGAATCAAGTGCGCTTGATCAACGCTTGAAGAATTGAAGATCTTCTTTCATGGTATCGTGCGCGATCAACGTGTCGAAGATAGCTAGAATTCGGTATCTTTGTGATCAACGAATTTGGGCATTTCAGTATCTTCAATCCACCGATTGCTACTTTCATCGATCCATATCATTTTGTTGATTATCCGTTGCGTCAGTTTGGTATGAGAGCTAGACTTAGCCAATCATAGCTAAGCCGAGACTTTGAGCCAATTTTTGAAGTTGAAGTTTGAAGTTGGAGTTCATCGTGTTCATCTTGAAGTTGCAACGAGTTTGAAGATTTTGATCCATTTCATTTTGGATCTAGAGTTGGAGAAGAGTTTGAATTTGAAGTTGCTTGGAGAACTTGAGCCGAGCCAAGTTAAGCCGTGAAGTGTTTGAAGGCCGAGCATCGCTTGTGTTGAAGTACATTTTGTAGAGCTATTGCCGAGTCAAGGTTGAGGCCGTGACTTGTTGGTCTTGTGTTGAAGTTTTTGTGTTTGATTTGTTGAAGTATTTGAGAAGTTTTGAAATGTTTGTGAAGAGTTTCCAATCATGCCGCCAAGGAGAGCTAATCGTCATCAAAATGTTGAAGCGTGTATAGAAGAGAAGAAGCCGAGCTTATGGAACAACGTATTAATGAGAAATTTGATGAAGGCATTGGAAAGTTAGAGAAGTTGATGAATGATTTGAATCAAACTCAAGGGAGGAGATCACCAAACTCGAACCATGGAGGAAACCAAGTTTTGCCATCGGTTACGGAAGCGAGGAGGTTATCACCGCATTCTTTCAGAGATAGAAGAGAAACATCAATTTCATCACGGAGAGATCATCATGACTATGGACATGAAGAGAGAAGAAGTCAACGTGAATTTGACAATGAGGCGTATAGAGATGAAGAGAGACATAGTCGAAGAATCATGCATGAACGAAGGGATGTTGATGGTCGAGATCGATATAGACGTACATTTGATTTTGATGAAGAAGTTGACGCGAGTTACATTTTTGCCTTACAACTACCAATCACTTATGTACCAGAGGTTGCAGAATCTGAGGCAAGGGACGAAGTCTGTTAGTGATTATGCTGATGAATTTTACCAACTCATTGCCAGGAATGATATTATGGAAACGGAAGAACAGCTAACTGCCAGATTCATTGGGGGATTGAGAATGCAGATCCAGGATATGATTAATATGTTTGATCCTAGATCAGTAGCAGAGGCACATCAGAAAGCGTTGGCTTGGGAGAAGCAGGGAAGGCGTGGAGGTGGTGTGGTTACTAATTCCAATAATCAAGTGAAGGGTGTTAGTGGGAGTTCTAATGTTCCTAAACCTGTCAGTAAGCCAGCGGTGAAGGAGGCTGAGAAGGCAAAGGTTAGCAGTGGTTTCAAATGTTACAATTGCCAGGAGTTGGGTCATAAAAGTAATGAATGTCCGAAGCCGAAGAAGAGAGCAATGGTTGCTGAGATTGAAGAAGATGATGATAAAGAGGCAGAATGTTCAAATACACCTTATGTTGAGGAGGAAGACTTATTGTCCGGAGATAAAGGTTGTAATTTGATGATGAGGAGATCTTGTCTTACACCAAAGCAAGAGGAAGATTCTAGTTGGTTGAGAAGCAATATTTTTCAGTCGACATGCACTATTTTGGGAAAAGTTTGCAAGTTCGTTATTCATGCCTGAAGCTGTGACAATATTATCTCTACAGAAGCAGTAAGGAAGTTGAACTTGAAAACTGAGAAGCATCCTAAACCGTACAAGTTAGCATGGTTAAGGAAGGGTGGTGAAGTGAAGGTTGGAAGAAGAGCTTGTGTGAATTTTTCAATAGGGAAGAAATACAAAGACGAAATTTGGTGTGATGTTGTAGACATGGATGTGTGTCATCTGTTGTTAGGCAGACCATGGCAGTTTGATAGAGCAGCGCAACATGATGGTCATGCTAATAGCTATAGTTTCATGTTTGAGGGTACTAAAATCACTTTGGTTCCCAAGAAGCAACAACAGAAGGAGAGCAAGTTGGAGGAGATCGAAGAACTGAAAACTTTGCTATCTTTGAAGGAGTTTGTCAAGGAGGTTGAAGAGGAGCCTGAAGTCTTTTTGTTGATTGGGAGAGAGTGTAGTGAAGAGGTTGAAATTCCAGAAGAAGCGAAGCCAGTTTTGAAAGAATTTGAAGATGTATTTCCAGAGGAGTTGCCTAAGGAGTTACCGCCACTGAGAGACATTCAACATCAAATCGATCTTGTTCCGAGAGCAGTTTTACCACATCGACCATATTATCGAATGAGTCCGAAGGAACATGAGGAGTTGCGAAGGCAGGTGGAAGAGTTGCTTGAGCAGGGACGTGTTCAGGAAAGCTTGATTCCTTGTGCAGTGCCAGCATTGTTGGTGCCGAAGAAGGATGGAACATGGAGAATGTGTACCGATAGTAGAGCTTTGAACAAGATTACTGTTCGCTACAGGTTTCCTATGCCAAGGTTGGATGACTTGCTAGATCAGTTGAGTGGGGCTATTATCTTTTCAAAGATTGATTTGAAGAGTGGATATCATCAGATTCGAATTAGACCGGGAGACGAATGGAAGACCGCGTTCAAGACAAGGGAAGGATTGTATGAATGGTTGGTTATGCCGTTTGGTCTATCGAATGCACCGAGTACATTTATAAGGGTGATGAATCAAATTTTCAGACCGTACATTGGGAAGTTTGTTGTAGTTTACTTTGATGATATTCTGATTTATAGTGCGAGCACAGAGGAGCATGTAGAGCATTTGAGAAAGGTGTTAATTATCCTTCGTGAGGAACAATTCTATGCCGCAACAAAGAAATGTGTGTTTATGACGAGAAGTGTGTTATTTTTGGGATATGTTGTATCTGAGAAGGGAATCCAGGTGGACCAGAGTAAAGTTAAAGCAGTTAGAAATTGGCCACAGCCGAGAACTATCACTGAAGTTAGAAGTTTTCATGGATTGGCATCATTCTACCGAAGATTCATTCCACACTTCAGTAGCGTGATGGCACCAGTTACCGATTGTATGAAAGGGAAACAGTTTTCTTGGTCGAAGGAAGCAGGAGTTGCTTTTGAACGAATCAAAGAACTGTTGATGACAACACCAATTCTTGTTTTACCAGATTTTCAGTTGTTGTTTGAGTTACACACTGATGCATCAAAGGTTGGGATTGGAGGAGTGTTGAGTCAGAGTGGAAGACCTATTGCATATTTCAGTGAGAAGTTATCAGGGGCAAAGATGAGATATAGTAGATATGATGTTGAGTTTTATGCCATTGTTCAAGCTGTTAAACATTGGAGGCATTATCTATTTCAGAAAGAGTTTGTTCTTTACACTGATCATGAGGCGTTGAAGCATTTGCAAGGACAGGATAAGATTTCTACGAGACATGCATCATGGATTGCTTATTTACAACAGTTTACTTTTGTCGTGAAACATAAATCTGGGGTAACGAATCGTGTGGTTGATGCTTTGAGTAGGAGGAATCATTTGTTGACTACAATGAAAGTTGAGGTGATGGGGTTTGAATTATTGCCAGAGTTGATTGACGAAGATCCTTACTTTGCAAAGTTTGTTGAGAAAGTTAAGGATGGAGATACTGTTGAATTTATGTTGGTTGATGGATTCTTGTTTAAAGGAAATCGATTATGTATTCCAGAGAGCAGTTTGAGATTGAAGATTATCAAAGAATTACACGAAGAAGGCCATGTGGGTAGAGATCGTACTTTGCAGTTAATTTCTCAATCTTATTTTTGGCCATCAATGAGGAAAGAGGTTGAAAAGTTTGTGGAGAGATGTCATATATGTCAGGTTTCGAAGGGAACAACGACAAATGCAGGATTGTATATGCCGTTACCTGTACCATCTAAACCGTGTGTTGATATCAGCATGGATTTCGTTTTGGGTTTACCTAGAACTCAAAGGGGGAATGATTCTATTTTTGTTGTGGTGGACAGATTTTCGAAGATGGCACATTTTATTGCCTGCAAGAAGACAACGGATGCAGTTCGAGTGGCACAATTATTCTTTAAGGAGGTGTATCGATTGCATGGGTTACCAGAATCTATTTTTTCTGATCGGGATACTAGATTTTTGAGCCATTTTTGGTTAAGTTTGTGGAAGATGGTGGGAACGAAGTTGAAATTTAGCAACGCTTATCATCCGCAAACAGATGGACAGACCTAAGTTGTTAACAGATCGTTAGGACATTTGTTGCGATGTCTTGTGAAGGACAATCTGAAAAGTTGGGACATGAAGTTATGCCAGGCAGAGTTTGCACATAATCATGCAGTGAATCGTAGCACAGGTTACAGTCCATTTCAGATTGTATATTCAAGTTTGCCAATGGGACCATTGGATTTAGCAGTAGTGCCACAACCGAAGGGGACAGTTAAACGGGCTGTTGATTTTGTTGATGAATTAACTGAATGTCATAGGATCGTTCAGGAACGATTGGTGAAGGCAAACGAGAAGTATAAACGATCTGCAGATTTGAAGCGATGAAATGTTGAATTTAACGAAGGTGATTTGGTGTATGCTGTGTTAACGAAGGATCGTTTTCCAGTGGGCGCTTATAACAAGTTAAAAGCCAGAAAAATTGGTCCTGTCGAAGTTGTGAAACGAATTAATGAAAATGCTTATAAATTGAAGCTGCCGGAGGATGTGTACACTTCTGACGTATTCAATGTTAAGCATCTTGTGCCATATTATGGGGATGAACAATCCGATGTGGAAGAACTTACTAATTCGAGGACGAATTTTTCTCAACCCGAGGAGGATGATGCAGGCCATCTGAATAAAGACTTAGGTCGAGACCGACCTAAGCATACCAATGAGTCGTTTCAACGACTTAAGGATGAGGACGGATTAAGCTTAAGTCGCGAGCGACTTAACAAGGTAACGCGGGGTACATTCTTGGTGCTTTCACGACCTAACGAAGAAGTCCTAAGTCGTTCACGACTTAAGAAGGAACCAGAGAGGGAAGTGGCATTAAGTTTACTACCTAACGAGTTTACGGGTTACGACCTAAAGGAAGCCCGACTCATCAACTTACGAGATAACGAGGTAGTGCCATATTACGATAAGTCGTTTCCGCGACCTAACAGGAACGAGCTACGACCTATGGTTATACGACATAATGAAGGAACGGAGTTAAGTCACCTAGAGATGAGTCGTTCAGGGATGATCGTTCGGAGTTAAGTCGTATGGAGTTTTCTGAAGGCCTTCTTTAAGTCGCTGCCGATTTAAGCTGAGTCGTAGGTCGCGAGTCAGTCTTGTTTATACTGTGTCGTGAGTCGTGTAACCTGTGTTGTTTTGTTGAGTCGTATCTTGTTGAGTCGTCTGTGTTATGTGATGTTGTAGTGTGTTTGTATGCAGTTGAGTCGGTTGAGTCGTGTTGGATGATTGAGTCGTAAGTGGTGAGTTTTCTTTTATAAGCGGTGTACGACCTAAGAGAAAGTGTTGTGTTTGAGTCGCGTTTGCTGAGTCGCTGCCGAGTCAATATGAGTCGTAAGTCTTGTATCATGAGTCGGTCAGGTCTTGAGTCGTATGCGACTTATTGTGCCGGCTGTGAACTACTATAAATAGCGAGTGTGCTGTAACTTTTTGGTGGTTGATTTTTGAATAAAATTTCTTGTTGATTGTTGTGTGCTTTCATATTAAATTGGTAGTTGAGTGTAATCTCCTATCTCCACTTTCGGTTATTCGAGTGCGCTCGAATCAACGATTGTTGAAGCCGATTCGCGGAATCAAGTGCGCTTGATCAACGCTTGAAGAATTGAAGATCTTCTTTCACGGTATCGTGCGCGATCAACGTGTCGAAGATAGCTAGAATTCGGTATCTTTGTGATCAACGAATTTGGGCATTTCAGTATCTTCAATCCACCGATTGCTACTTTCATCGATCCATATCGTTTTGTTGATTATCCGTTGCGTCAGCTTGACAAGATGTCGGCCAGGGCTAATTCTAAGCTTCTTCTTGGGGTTCTACTCGGGTTTGCTTAGGATTATACTTGGGTTGCATATGAAAAACATCTGATTATCTTAACATTAAGTCCCTGTATTCTAAAGTTCCTTGGTCAACTTCTATCGTTACCTAGTGGATCACATGTCATCATTCAAATGCAATAGGATAGTTCTTATCCAAAAAATGAACAGTTTGGACTGGCTCTAGAATTTTATATATTCCATTACAAAGCATGTCAGTTTCTGCACTTCCTATGTTCCCACAAAAGAAAAGGTTCCACATTGCTCTAGACAACGGTTCTGTTATCAATTAGCTGACGATAATAAGTAAGATATGATACACAGTTTTACTGTGCGGCGTGTCTCGTCTTTCTAACATGAGTTGGCTATCTACACAGGATGGTCCATTCATTTTGTACGAGACATTGGACTTACACTATGTAGAATAACACTTTCACTTGCCTCAGTTGATGCTTATAATCCAATTGGTTAACACACATTTACATCTGTTGGACTTTAGGCGTAGATCACACGGGTTAAAAATCGTAAAATAATTCCAAAATAAAACACACCTAACCATGTTGGGCACTAAGTTTTCCTATCCAGAATGACTCATCAATTACCTCGCTTCAATGCTGATGTTGGCCTATCTACTCCTTTCCAAGCCAGATCCATTACCGCTCAGGTTTCGATGTCCTTGCCATCTTGAGCTAGGTGCTCAATTACAGATGAACTTCAAAGGATGATTGTACCGGTGGATCCAATGCAAGGTCCACCTCCTTCTTTAAATGAATATATCGATTTGAGGGTTCTCGATGATCCACCTAGGAAAGAGCTAACAATTCTTACCCCCAAGACCCTTCAGACTATACATTGATAGCAAGGAATCCTCGAAGGTAATGTCTTATTTCCTACCATGGGGCAACGAGCTCACAGTCCTTCGGTGGGTTGTACAGCTTGTAATAGATACATGTAACTAGGCGGCGCAATTCCACCTTTCAATCCGTTCCTACGCATGATTCTCCAAGAGCTTGGGTTGGGCCTGTTTCGGGTTCATCTCAATGGGTATGCACTATTAAATTATTTATATGTGCTATTTGTGAACCGATTCCAATGACCTCAACTTTGGAGAGTTAATCCACATTTTGATCTACAAGCACCAATATGACTCGCCATCCCTCATACTCGCCTGGTGCAAAAGAAAAATTATAGAAGCATTCCATAACAAACACTTGTACTCCAAGAATGAGTATTTTTTTATTCGGTGTCTAAATGGCTTCAACGACATTGGCTCTCTAGTAGTAAGACCCTTCTCTACTCTTCCCAAGTTTGGATAACTTATATATAAGCATTTAATTTTTTACCTAACACTTTCTCAGATATTCCCCCTCGATGTATATGCAATAAACATGCAGATATTTTGAAGGCTCTGAAGAGAATCGGCTTCAAATACTGCACTGTCATGTTCTTCCTAACAAAAGAAAACTTTCATCGATGTAGTCTACTACTCCAAGATTGCTTCGATGTTCCTGGATCTACTTCACCTACAAGCTCTAGAATGCCAACCCAATCTTCTAGTCCCACTCGCAATTTCGATGACAATCTTCAAGGTAAAGTCGAATGTTCATCGGGCACAACAAACATAGAGGAGCCTGCAAATAAGGCAATAGAAGAGCCTACCATTGGTGAAATTCTGAGAGAAGAGAATGAAGGAGCTGGGCTACAGACGATCCTGGAAGAAAGCGAAGACCGAGGAAGAAGAGAAGGAAAAGAAAAATGAAAGAAGAAGAAAAGGAAGAGGAAGAAAGTATGGAGGGATGCGATTGTTGCTATTGTTACTATAATGTTAGTCTAGAGGGAAACGAGTAATGCTACGAGACATCTCCCGATGTAACACCCCTAATTTTTTGATAACATTATTCAGGAGATTTAATTAGATAAATTAGTAGAATAATGTAAATGTCAATGATAAGGGGATTGAGACTTGAATTAATTAATTAAGGTCGTGCCTAATAAATTAACTAATGGGCTTAAGAATGGTTTTTAGGTTAAACAAATTACATAATGGTACAATAGGAATTTGCCACCCAATGACCCTTACCCTTATATATATTTCATTCCTACCATTTCATCTCTTATTCACGTCATTTGAAAACGCAAATCAAAATAGAAAGGAACAACCAACCATTATAGAAGAGGAAATCAAATTAAAAGCTAGAGAATCAAGCTTAGGGGAAATCAATCTCAATCCCATCTCCTTATCTAGATCAAGGTGAATAATAATTCCATATTTATTTGGGTTTAGATCATATATTTTCGAATTTAAGGGTAAATTCGTTTTTATGAAATATTGGATGATGCAATGCTGGATTCATGATGTATTTGATTTAAACAAGATTGTTTAAAAGAGTTTTTGCACGGTTTTAGGTCAAAATCGAGACTTTAGGATTTCTAAATGCCATGGGAAAAATTTGTATATAAGAAACATGATTTTGGAGTTGGGTTTCTAATTTGATAATTTTCCAAGCTATGGAAAATATGGTTATTTAGGTTCATAAATTTATTATGAAAAATATATAGTGAATTTGGGTCTGTAATTTTGATATGTTAGATAACACGAATAAAGTGAATTTTTGGGGATTTTTCCAAAGTGATTTGCTATGCAAAATGAATCGTTTTATAAGAGGGACTTCTTGGCAAAAATTAGAAGGGCTTAATTTATTAACTTAACCATGGTTTAGAGTTGGATTAGCGGCAGTTATTTTTGAAAATGAATTAAAAAAGTTAAGGAAACTAATCTGGAGTTGACACGTGGCAGGTTAGTTAGAGAAAAGTTTGCTTAAAGTAGTATAAAACCTGGTTTACTCAGATGTTTGGTTCCGCCTACTTAGGAAAGCGCCTTTCGACAGAGATGCTTCTGCCTTTATCTTAGTCGAAAACTACCGTGCCAAAAATAATACACAAGGCATCACCAAGATGGTATGTAGTGGATTGAAGGAAGGCGAAGGTAAGGTGCCGAAAGCATGGCTTCCGAAGGAGTCAAAACCTTGATTTGTTTTTTTTTCAAAAAGCTCCTGCCTTTGTTTTGATTTAGCCTTCGATAAAGTCGAAGCGTTTGGTTTCGAAAGAGGATTTAGAAAGGTTTTGAAAATGTAAGAAGAAAGGATATTGGAGTCACCAATAGGTTCCTAGTAAACCCATGAAAACTAGGATAAGAGTAAGATATTGGAGTTACCAATAGGTTCATAGTGATCCCATGAAAACAGCGAGTCCTTAAGTGTTTAACCAGTTATTAATTAGCCCATGAAAACTAATAGGTTAATCGTAATCCTAGAAACTATAATTGAGACAAATGGTCTAAAATGAATAGGGATGTGCAATCCAGAATTGATTCATTTGTTTTGCATGTCATCATATTACACTATTTCGAATTGTTTTAACTATTGTGGATGCATGAGCACAGTATTTGGTTTTATAAAAGGTTTTGAGATACTAACGAGGGGAAACCCATTCCGTAAAGTGGAATGGTCTCACTAGATATCTAACTGATTTGAGATGGTAGATTATTATTCATACCAGGCTTTATGTCTGACTCGGAGTTTATGTTTTCCCCTTAAACTCTCGGATATAAATTGATTTCGAGTAGTTTGAGAGTTGAGATTTTCAGGTACCTCTTAAGATGAATAAACTTCCGGAGATGTGCAGAAGGCATGATAGCTATTTAGAGTTTTCTTTTCTTTTGATTTCGCTTTGTTTTTGTAATGGAAAAGTTGTTATATTGCCTGTATATACTCTAATCATCCAAGAGGGCATCTTCGTATCTCGCATTTGGGCGTATGTTATAATTAATATATTTTCTTTGAACCTGATTTGTGAACTTGGGATTGTGTAATAAATTGGAAATATGTTGGAATGAAATGTGATTTTGTTTAAAGATTTTTTTTCCATATTTACGTGGTTCTGTGTATCAATGAATCTAACACTGCCATATTTGGTCGCCAAGCATTAATAACTATGGATGACTACAACATCCGTAGCCGTTAATTTTAGGCCTCTAAGTAGGGGGTGTTACACCCGAATTCACCGAAGATCCTGCCTCATTTCACCAAAAATGTATCATCATTAAGTCTCCTTAGAAAACCGAAGAACTAAGTGCATCGCCGTTAGCTACGGCTCCTCTTATAGATGGTTCTTTTGGGGACATTTTCGGCTCCTAGAACGATTTCAATATTTCTATTGGCAACCACCTCAAGGAAGGCTCCCTAATCTTCGCTTTACCCTCCGACGATGTTGTAACCGAAGGAGGCAAGACTTCATCTTTACTTCAATGTGAATGAGGTCTGTAGGGTACATAGTGAGGTTATTGGTAGTCCACACTTCACTAGGATCACAAACACACATCCTTGCATTTACTTGAATCATAAAATTCTAGTACTTATACGATCTTTCTTCTCGTTTCAAATACCGTGGAGAGAGATAGATATGAAAGGCTTTAATATGGCATTGAACAATCGAGAGGGAAAACTCCTATCCATATCCACATCACTCAAGCTATCAAGGTTGTAATGAGACGTAGCAGACAGATCTTAAAGGATAGAATGAGAAGTGGAAGTTAATCGTAGAGCTAAAAGAGAAAGAAAGAAAAGGCAAGTTGAAGAGAGGTTGGCTTTTGACCAAATTAAGTGACATAAGGAATCCCAAGATCGTCGTAGCTCTTCTTCTGGAACTTCCCTACCCCGCTCCGATTCTAAAATTCCCATGCACGAGCAAACGTTGACTTCTCGCTCTTTAACTATAGCCATGCCTCTTATTCAAAGGGAAACTCTACTCCTCCAACTTCTAATCTCGACACATCGCCCCGCCTGTAGGCTACTTTTTTGAACCTCTTCTTGCATGGTGTCATGTTTGATCATGATATCCAAGACATTCCAAAGAAAGGGGAAATCCAAGGTATCCACCAGATCCAAAAGTTCATTGGCCAGGGTTATGAGTGGAAAAGGATCGCCTATGCCAGCTCGAAGGTTAACCGCATCAATTACATGAATATCCAATTCTTTGAGTCCCAAAAAAGACTTATGATAGTCTTATCAAGGGTACAAATAGGACCTAGAGAAGATGAAGGTAAAGAAGGATGCCACTGTGGAAGCCAAGGTTAAAGATGACAGTCTTATGGCGAAGATAAGGATGACCCACACTAATGTAGAGCTCATAATGAAAGACCTGTTGAAAATTGCATATGACGACAATGTTGCCGTAATGACATAGATTGATGAAAAGAACTGGCCTTTACTACAAAAGATGAAACCGTCTAAGCCAGGGACAAAACCATTAAAGAGAAGGCAGTAGAGATTCAGATGCTTAATGCAGAAAAAAAAGATGAGGGGAGCCTACTACTGATAAGAACTAAAAAGCCAGATATAAAGGTTGAATATTGCTTCGTTGTGCAAGAGATAAAAGAACTTAAAGTGGAGAAGGAAAAAGAACGAGAAGATTTGAATAACACTCTCCGATAACTCTTTGCCAATGCAATTTAGTTTAAGTATCTGAAATGGCTGGGTTGTACATTTGCTATAACCCATATCGACGCTTAGGAGGAATTGTTGCGTCATTCTGAAACAGCCGGCGAAGGCGTCACCGAAGAAATAATGGCCAAGTACCTCGATGCAGAAGATATAGCTAAACTTGAAGAGGTAAGGCCATCCTTGATAAAGAAGACGTCACCATTGCTGTTGAGGCTTTCGCTGACCCAAGTGCATCAAGTCAGCCTGAATCTCAAAAAAAAAATTCCTAAGAGCTATCGATAGATATTCCTATTACCATGGGGCTTAGCTCCAAAGCCACCCAGATCATTCCAATATCTATAGTGGCCACTTTTGTTAAGGCTTATATTCCCCTCCCTGTCGATCAACCTATTTAGCACTCACCCGAAGAAGGTGAATTTTCTAGTCTTCCACTTCGCAATCAACTCCTTGCGAAGGCATATCTCTTGTTCATCAGTTTCCGAGAAACACCCATTCTCACACGAATTCATTAGCAACCATTACCATTCTGTTTGCCAACTTGTTGGTCATCCGCATCTTCATCCTCTGCCACCGGCCACTCAAGGATGGGTCCTATAATAATCTTCACTACATTGACCTATGTCTCCATGGGACTTATCACTCCTGTCACTCTTTCTTGTGTTTGATCCAGGGCCTGATTTCGAGAAAATAGTAGCTTTGGAGAACCTAGAGGACGTGTTCTTGTTCCTAGAGGAAGTCGTTGGTATCATAAGTTCTATGGACCTGACCAATTAAATTACCATGAAGGAGAGGTTGAAGCTTAAAATATCTAAGGTCAATATAAAAAAGGAACCTGGAACTGAAAAATCTATCAGTTCCTTTAACGATCCAACTTTTGGACCCTCGAATGCCAATACTAGTACATCCATGTTATTCGTGTGCCGAGCATCCAAGTGCCAGAAAGACGGATATTTGGGATAAAGTAAAAGGAAAAAGAAAACGAACGAGAAAGAAAGAAAACAATACCAGAACCTCACAAGCGGGGCGATAAAATAAAATATCCAAAAAGACAGTACAAAGGGTTACTCCGTGATACAAAATAATTTTAAAGTTACTAAACCTAAGTACTATCATTAGCCTAGGCAGTTATAACCACCTGTCCTTACAGTGCTGATACATAATAGTAGTGCAATGGAAATAGAATAAATAGACACATGAAAGCCTTAAACTCGTCTCCTAAAGCCTTAAAGCATTCAAAGTAAAACCTTCTTTACTCAGCACACTCGAAAGTGTATATGAGGAATTTTGTGAAAAAACCACGTGTCAGATATAATTGATATGAGAAACTCAAGATACGTGCGTCCATATAAGTAACTTTTGAGACCGTACGAATCACCATAACAATTTTCCCCTCAAAAGAACCACCATTTAATAAGTTCATAAGGTGATATAATAGATAATGTCTAGGGTATAGTATATAAGTTAGAAAATAGCCGCGTTGCTTGCATCTCACAACACAACAATATAAGAAACACGTCTAAAACCGCTAAGGTATGTTCACATATGGATTTTCCATGGAGGCGCCCCAAGTAAACTGAAGCGAACCTTAAGACAAGGATCAAAAACTACCTTCTGAGCGTCGTATATCTCTAGATAAAATACACTAACTAGGAGAAACATAGCTAATCCATGCCCTAACACATGATACCAAGTATCATCAACTCCTGCTGGCAACATCGATAAGCATACTCTAGATATGCAGTTGACATACACTTTTAGAGTTGCTAATCCCACTAGTTATGAGGCCAATTCTATTTTTTGTCATTTTTGACTGTGAACAAGTCATGTTTGGCATATCTCACATGCGTCTTCATGAATCGAACATATCATGAATCCTTTCATGGATTCTAGCACAAGTTGTCTAACAAATACTAACTCGACCTCTCCCTTGAACTTAACCTTAGGGTAGACAGTTCAACTCTATAGCATTAGTCTAAAATGATAATGTTGACCCCTCCATTGGAATTAAATTTAGGATTGACAATTCAAAACTATAACATTCCACTTCCATAACCACTTCCAAAGCGTAGTACTGGTATACTAGTTTTAAAGTGGTATTCGGTAAGTAATACACTTATGCGATCTCGGGCTCTTCAAAACTAAATTGATGAATTTTTTATTAACTCAATTCTAGTTCTTTTAGAAGTAAGCGAACAAAATATAGAGGTGTCTTCCTTGGGAATTTCGTATACATACTTTCTTAAAGCTAGAGACGTTTCATACCATTGAGTTCCCTCGGTGGATCTTAAACTGTGTGAAGCCGTGAAGCTTTTAGATACTTCCTAAGTTAATTGGTTAAGTTCGATAGTTGACTGGTCAACTATCTAGTTGTAAAAACGATCGCTTATGGAAATTAAGTTTGGTATACTTAACACATTTCCAACGTTTTAAAGTTAACTACCCCTCGATTTAGAGTGAAGTCGGTTGGTTAGAGCACAATTGATTCTAAGTCCTACTCGAACATCAATCTTAACTCTTAGAGATAGATAAGCCTACTTCGTCTGCTTTAGTGTTAAGTATAGTATTAATTACTTTCCATAAACAAGTAAAGAAACAAACACGATAAAGCCACTCCTAAACCTCTTTTTAGGCCATTTGTTTGTAATTTAAAAACCTTTTAATAATGTTATATATATATATATGTATGTATGTATGTATGTATGTATGTATACACACAAATTAATTTATTTATAAGATAAGATATTTAATAAAATACTAAAAACAATTTAAAAGATATTATATTACATAAGCTTTAAAATAATTAACTAATTTTCTACAACTTATATATACTAAAATATACTTTAAAATACTTATAATTATGGTTTAAATGCTTTTTTAAATATTACTTAACGCAACTATTTTGTAATTATTTAAAAACCAAAAAAAGCATGTTTTCTTTTATTTAATAATTCATAATTAATTTTTAAAATTATATTTCAATTCCAAACCACTTTTAAAATACTTTAATATACGTTAGAAAAGACTTGTTAAAAGATTGACGCAAAATACTTATTTTTTTTTGGAGAGAAATGTGTGATCCTCTAATAAAAGACGAGAGCACACATCGAATACTATATATATAACAAGAATAAGGAGCTGCCAACATGCCTGACAGGTAGCCAAACTAAAAAAATAGAAAAAGAAAAAGATGCCCCACAAATGAGCTCCGGCAAAGCCACCGCCCATTACACTCTAATACCAAGCTCCGGCAAAGCCACCGCCCAATATTAGAGTGTTACAGGTATCTAAAATCAATCTCACAAGAGATAAAATCCAAAAAGAGGAACTCCAACAGACAGACCAAAATGAAGAGCTCCACAAAAAAGACCAAGAGAAACCGAAGAGAAAAGCCAAATGCAATCCAAGTCCCAGAGAAGAGCTATCCTGAAAACCTGAATAAAGCTGAATGCTCTCCTGCAAACCAGATAAAAGAAAAACCAGCAACCAATCTGAACCATACCTGGAACAAAACTAGGGAGACTAGTTAGAATGAATCACATATATGTATATAAATAAAATTTATATACATATATGTGAGAGTGAGACAAAATATGGAAACTAAGGACCTATAATAGAAAGAGAATTTTGATTCATCCAATAATCATGATTAAAATCAGAAAAAGGAATAATGTAAGAATAATTATAAACATAATTATTGATGCTAAGAGAGAATATGAAAATATTATTTCTAACCTTGTTAAGATAATCTTTAAAACACTTATTTTGGCTAATTTATATTTAGGATTAGATATCCAATTGAAGCAAAAGTTTGAGATTAAAATAATCAAATTATTATTATGATGATATTTATTATTAAAGATTCTTTGATTTCTTTCAAACCAAATGAACCAACAAGAAATAGTGAATAAAGAATCAAGCAAGTATCTAAAATCCTTATTGAACATAAATCTAAAAGTGTTCCAATAGAATAAACAATCAGAAACTCTAGAACTAATGAAAAACTCAAAAATATTAAGGGTCTTAATAAGAATAAAATGAGTATCCATGCATTCGAAATAAATATGATTAATATCTTCAGAGAATAAGTTGCAATATAAACATTTATTATCAATATTAATATTTTTCTTTTTTAAAAATTCAATAGTGTTTAACTTACCATGAATAATGAGCCACATATGGATCTTAGATTTAGGTGGGGCATTTGACTTCCAAATAAATTTAAAACAATTGACAGAAACCCCGGAGAAGTTGATAAATTTATAAAAAGAATTAGAAGAGTATTTCTTGCTCTTATCCCACTCCCAACAAATAATGTCGTTATCATTGTCAATGTTATAGAGATTAAGTTTAGCATAAAGCAAGAAAAGTTGTCTAAGGGTAGGGCCAACTAAAATACAATTAAAATTGAAAATCCAAGGAGGGTCACTCTCAAAGTTGAAAACATCAGAAATAAATGCAAATTTAAAGTTACAAATATCATATAAATCTTTGAACTCATACTTGAGAGGAGTAGAAGAAATCCAGCAATCATGCCAAAAAGATGTATTATTACCAGAATGAACAATAATATTAATACCTAATTTCAAAATATCACTACATTTTAAAATAAATATCCAAAAATGAGAAAGATAATTAAAAATAGAACTAATATGATAGACATTATAACTACCATTGTAATAATATTTAGATATAATCTCCTTCCAAATAGCATTATCATTAGTATCTCTAAATTTCCATAACCATTTACCAAGAAGAGACAGATTCATATTATGTAAATTAATGACTCCTAGACCACCCTTTTTTTTTAGATTTACAAACAGTATCCCAATTAACTAAACATTTAATGCTACTGTTAGGATTAACTCCACTCCAAAGGAAATCCCTTCTAATTTTATCTATCTTATCTATCACCCAATCAGGAAAAAGGTGCATAGACATCTAATAGATAGGGAGCGCTGATAAGACAGAATTAATCAATACCAGCCTACCAGCTCTAGATAAGAATCTCACATTCCAATTATTAAACCTATTTTTAATTTTATCAATAATAATAAACTAATCATCATGATTAAGTTTCGAAGGTCTGATTACAAAACCAAGATAGTCAAAAGGAAAACTCATAGTATTACAATTCAAAGTTTTAGCAACTAAATTTTCAACATTATCAAAATCATTTAAAATTAAAACAGAACTTTTGTCAAAATTAATTTTTATACCAGATAAAAGTTCAAAACTATAAAGAATAAACTTAAGAGCAATAATATGCCTAGGAAGATGAGAGGAAAAAAGCAAAGTATCATCAGCAAACTGAAGGACAGAAAGACTAAGACTAGAAATATCATTACCAATAACACCCAAAAGGTTATTGTTAACTGCATTCTTAATAATCTTAGAAAAGACATCAGCCGCTAAATTGAACAGAAGGGGCGATAAAGGATCCCCTTGCCTTAATCCTCTCTTAGATTGAATTTTGTTACCTAGGACACCATTGACCATAATACTCGAATTGCTCGTTTTAAGTAAGATATTAATCCAATTACTCCACCTATTACTAAAGCCTCTGGCATGGAAAATATCAACAAGAAAATTCCAATCAACCGAGTCAAAGGCTTTAGCAAAATCTAACTTTAAAATAGCACAAGTTATATTATTCTTACAACAATAATTAATGTATTCTTGAACAACGGCTACACCATCAGTAATATTCCTACCTTTAATGAAGGCTGATTGAGAGCAGTCAATAAGATCATTCATTTTTAAACTAAGTCTATTGGCTAAAACTTTAGAAATAATTTTAACTGAGCAATTAATCAAAGAAATGGGTCTAAAATCTTTTAAAGTATTAGCACCAACTTTTTTATGTAATAAAATAACATTAGCAAAATCAAAACGACCTAATTGGAGCTTACCATTATAAAAATCATTAAACATACAAATAAGGTCTAATTTTAAAACCTCCCAAAAAGATTGATAAAAGGAAATAGGAAAACCATCTGGGCCCAGAGATTTATCCCTAGGAAGATCAAAAATGGCTTTACGGATTTCCTCTTCAGAAAAAGGAATATCTAAATCAGAAAGATTGATGTTAGAGGCTGATGGATAAAGATCATTCCATCTAACGCTAACCCTATGCTTGATTTCGATACCAAAAATATCTTTGTAATATTCAGTAAAAGCGTTGTTAAGATCACGTTGATCAACTAATTCCACATTATTAACTAAAATGGAATTAATAGTATTACTACGCTTTCTACTATTAGCTAAATTGTGAAAAAAATTGGTGTTATTGTCACCTTCATTGATCCATTGAAAATTAGATCTCTGTTTCCACATAACTTCCTCTTTTTCAAGAATAGAATAGAGTTCGTCTTTTAAGTTATTAAGAACATTTCTCTCACCTAAATTTAATTGTCTAGTTTCTTTAATCTTATTAAGTTTGAGCAATTCTTTAAGAATATTATCTTTTTTGATTTTAATATTACCAAAAACATTTTTATTCCACTTTTTAAGAAAAATCCTAAGCTTTCTTAGCTTAAGCACGAAAGCTTTGGCAGAGTTGCCACAATATTTAAGACTATAAAAACTCAAAGCAGACCATTTATTAATGATTAAATTTGAAAAACCTGGTTCAAGAAACCACATTTTTTCAAATTTAAAAGCTTTAATCAAAAATCTATGACAATTACAAGAAAGGATAATGGGACAATGATCTGAGAGGGTGTAAGGTAAACCCGACACACTACATATAGGAAATTTTTCCTCAATTTCATCACTAATGAAAAACCTATCTAAAAGAGCAAAAAAGGGAGACTCTCTATTATTGCTCCAGGTAAAAGCTCTATTGGATAGAGGAATTTCGATCAAATTACAATGAATAATAAATTGATCGAATTCCTCCATGGCCGAATAATCACCTTCTCGGGGAGAGCGCTCCCCAATAAAGCGAGTAACATTAAAATCACCTCCCAAAATCCAAGGACCAGGGGCAAAAGACCTAAACTCAAGGCATTCATTCCAGAGAATCCGCCTATCAATTTTAGAGTTAGGCCCATAAACATTAGAAATATTTAAAAAAGAATTGTCAGAAAGATTAATTAAAATGATATGTAAAGAGTGTTGCTTCTGAATACACTGAAGTAAGTTGAAGAGATTATCTCTCCAACCAATCATTAAGCCTCCAGAAGAACCCACAGAAGGAAGAAAAACCCAATTACTAAAACGAAAACCTCCTAATCTTCTAAAAAAACGAAAATCAGGACACTCTATTTTAGTTTCTTGAAGAAGAGCAATGTCAATAGAAAAGTCTTTAAAAAAAATTCTAACTTTATCACATTTGTTAAGGTCGTTCAAACCTCTAATGTTCCAACTAATGACTCTCATAAACCCAAAGATCCAGCCCTCTCAAGTTCCTTACTCCTAATAAACTCACGATCTAGCTCCAAGTCAGAAAAAATAAAAGAAGATCTACTGGCTAACTGACTGAAATCTGAAGCAGATAAGTCACCCAAAGCATAAGACGAATAAAAGCTACCCGAATCTAAATGCATACCTAAGCCTGATTCCGAACCACCGCTCACGGTGTTCGAACCAGGAAACTCACCCGAAGACCGAGAGCAACTATCTCGAATCCTGACGCTTCGACGAACCAACCCACTAGAAGCTGCAACCTTTCTTCATCTACCTCTCCTCGAAGACGAAGAAGAAGTAAAAGCATGAGTACCACTAGCCACACCAGATTGACCAAACAAAGAACTTCCAGCAACATTAACCAAATCACCAGAATCATTTATAACAGTGGGACCCTTAAAATCCACTGCCATGTTCAAAATTTCATCCAAAAGAACCACAGGGGTAGAAACTGTGATATCACCAGCATCACAAGACAAATGATCCAAATTGCCACTGAACAGGTGTATCAAGTGCACTATGCACAACGTGAACATCAAACCTTCCCGCCAAAAGCTCATCAAAATCCAAGTGAATCTCGAAAACCGATGCCATCTCATCATCTATAAGCGTAACATCATTAAGGCACCAATCAAACACAAATTGCTTCATCGAATCAACAACATTAATATCAGATAACTCTGTTGACAGAGGTGATATAATCTCCTTAAAAGCATCTTCTGACCAGTAACATAAAACAGAGGAATCCAAGTTAAAACCAAAACCCTTAGGTAAATTGAAGACCAAATCAACCTGTCTACTATCAGTTACATCAAAATGAAGGCTACTATCGACAACCATGGGAGAATTTAAGTCATTCTCAGGAAAGAAGGTTTGCAAATTATCAAAGCTAATTGTAGAAACGCCTTCATCTTGAAAAGAGGAACGAACAGGAGACTGAACTAAAACCAGGCTATCAAAAGTACAGGAAGGGGGATCTCTAACCTCATTCAAATACGAGTACTCAGAAACTAAATCAGTGTCGAGACAATCGAATCTGTTTGAGATAGGAATCCGAAAAGAATCCAAGTTACAAAGGCAACACGAACCAATCTTATGCTTTGGACTGATAAAGTCAATAACAGATAAAGATTGGCACTCCCCAGTATCAAACGAGGTCTTACAATGAACAACATCTGGATCTAACGGCAATGGATCAACAAAAATGGATTCTTCACTTCTGAAAGTATCAAGAAGAGCATATTGATCATCAGACAAAAAAATAGGAGGAGCTGGATTATCAACATTATGCAGTGAGACACCAGAAAATTGCTGAAAACCCGAATTATCAACATTATGCAGTGAGACACCAGAAAATTGCTGAAAACCCTTATCTGTGTTTGGCAAATTCACATTGTTAAAATGAAATAAAAGATCATCAAGGAGCTTTAAACCTTCTGATCGCTTGAGCTTGAGATTGTTAATTAGAATTCCCCTCAAGTAAATAAAATTCAGAACAAACTTGAACCCATGCTCTGCTTAAAAGACAGGAGAACAGGAAGATACCCAGGAAGAAACGATCTTTCCAAAGTACAATTCAGGGTCACCAAATCTAGCCCTATAACCTTTGCCAATATTCAGGGCATTAATAGCATTGAAATGCAGGAGCAGCTCTTCCAAGAAGTTAAAACCATCAATACGAAAATGCCATAAATGATCTAACAGAATCGCTTTCAATTGCATAATCTTTAACACAAAATTAAAACCATTCTCGACCAAGAACTTAGATGAAATTGAAGAAGAAGGACCAGAAGAACAGTTAAAACTCTTGTGCCCAAAGAAGCCACACTGGAAACATCTGATGGGATCTCGGCATTGAGACGCGAAGTGGTTACCATCACCGCATCTAAAGCAAAAGATTTGGAAGAACGAGAATCAATCCATCTTTTGTTCAAAGGTTGAGATTTCCGATCACGAAAAGGAGAAAGAGGGTGGACGGTCTTTGACCACTTGAGCGAAGGAACGATGCTTAAGAGAATCAGATTCTAACGCTAAAGCATTAGCTTGCAACTGAGGGCGATCAAAAGAAGAAAGAAAGAAGGATTGAGGAAGAGAACAAGAAACAGCGGCCATTAACGATATTTTTAAGCATTCCTTTAGTTCTCCACATCTACGCAAAATACTTAATTTAAAAGTCAATCCAAAACAAATTGAAGTCTCTTGGAGAAACTACAACATTTATAGAATACTGTAAAAGATGTTCATAGGCACTACATCTTTTAAAAGTGCTACGATAGGGTACTGCAAATGACTAGGAACTGGGGTAGTTTTATACACTTAAAAGTTTTTCCATTTTTCGATATGCTACAATTGTTTTAACATCCAATCTTTTTACAGTAAGAAATATACACATATTGCTTTATAATCATGACAAGAAACCCTTAGGATCCTTTAACAAAATTCTATAAAATATTGTCGAACACAAGGCATTTTCTAAGTGCTTCTATAGCGACTCGCTATAAAACCCCTTCCAATTCAAGTCCAAGTCCAACTAACCCAATGTGCTTTATGTCAAACTGTGCAACAAGTCATAGAAAGTCATACAAGTCCAAACACATCATTTACATATGCCATTTGCTTTTTAAAGCAAGAATCACAACAAATATAACATTATAAAGTCATATACATAATGTATAGTTTAAACAAGCATACGTATATACTTTATTTATTCAAATGGTGAGATTTATCGCCCTTAAACAAGAAAGCAACCAATCAGAAGCTTCCACTTTATACCACAACTTTGCAAGCACCCAAATTTCATACCTTCACCTTGCTTTTCTCACGGCCTTGAAATTTTTGGGGTTGTTGTACTCCAAATCGTCTAGTTTCAAGTTGCTAAGAGTTGCTGCTAAGTTATTGTAAGAGTTGTACTTGAGTTTGAAAATATTTTGAGTTGATTTGCTTTGCTTTGTTCTTAGGAATTTATGAAGAGCTTTGATTTATTTTTCTACAAAATGTAAAAGTGTTTCTATGTTAGGCATGTGCTCTTAGGCATTTAAAGGTAAGCTTACCCCTCCTAGCTGGCTAAGGACATCACCCCCCATGTGCCTCCATGTGCTTCTTTCCACCTAACATTCCTTTGAAAATATCTCTACACAAATATCTCCACTCACAAATATCTCATTTCTTTCTAAAAGCTTCTAGAAGCTTTCCAAAGATAAATTTAGTTAACCATAATTAGTCAAAATATTTCTATTAGCTATTAATGACCATTTATGTTACATAGACTTGTACACAAAGTTATATTGAATTAAAAGCTATTTATCAATGAAACGTATTTTGTCATATTATCAATATCACTTCAAAAAACTTATTTTTGTAAAAGAAATTCAAAAACAAGTTTCCTACCATTAGTTATTAATTAAAATGAGTTTAATAAGTTTATAAAATCACTTTTATAACACTTAACCACATTTCAAAAGTTCCAGTATTCAAGATGAAGTGTTCAAAATTACGAGTCGTTGTAGTTTCGCATCAACAATCCCCTCTGTTAAAATTCCCCCAATCAAGCTAAAGCCCCTCAAGATTAAATCCTCCGATGCCCATGTCGGGAAGGCTGATAAGCACCATATTACTGCCGAGGGAGAGACCACCTTGTTCGAGGGAGACATTCCTAAAAGCGAGAAACCCAAGGGTGGATGAAAGCATAAAAAGAAACATGCAGCTCCGGCCATACGATAAACAAGAGAGGGAAGAATGAGTAGAAGATTCCTAGGACTTACAGGCATGACGGTTCCTTTTTGATGTATATTTTGTATTTTCTTTTTGTTGTAAACTGGCCGTGCTTGCACGGGAGTGGCCCTGACAACCTTTTGTATATAAAAGTTTAAGTAGTAAATGATTGCTTTTTTCTTGTAATCTTTGTTCCATCTACTTTTCCACACTTTATATTCTGTACCTGCTTATATACAGCTGTCTACATATATTGTATAAATGCCTGTTTCATAATTCATTCATACTATACATGTTTGTTTTTATGCAATGCTTTCATTTATCGCAACTCTGTGCATATAAATAAAATACCTACAATTACTTCAGTGATATCCTGTTACTTAGTCTTATTTATAGTTGCTAAAGTGTTTCATTTGGCTAAACAAAACTGTAATATGACTAGTTTCATGGTCATTCCAGTCTAGTTTAAGTCGAATGTCCTTCGACCACCGATGAGTATTGCAATAAATCCAAGTTTTGGGTTGTTCCCTAACTCTTGTTTGGATGTCTATCTCACTCAATAGGTCTATCATTGGGACTTGTAATTTCAAATGTGGACATCCATGCATTGCTCTCTGATCTTACCCATCCTTGGATATGAGTTGATAGTTAGCCATACGGGGCAAATTATCTGACTATCTTACTCCAAATTCACTTTTTTGGTCCTAAGCCTGGATCGAAAGAGCTATACAGTGTCCTTTTTCGACTTTTGATGACTAACCTTGCTTTTCCTTAGCTAAGCAAGTCCAACAGGGCTATAAGTGTAGTTTCGAATATCCTATCAGTAGACTGGTTCATATGTCCAAGAACCTTTATCTTTGGACGCCGATCTTTGGGCATCCGCTCTTAGTCCCACTATCTCCGACTGTCGACTTTGAGTATCCACTTACCATCCTTGCTTATCCTCGGCCTAGCATATCCTAGCAGGCCACTAGCGTGGTCAAAGATTTCCGTTCGTGCGCTAGTTTCTATCTTCATAAACCAGTGTTTTTTTTACTTACCCCCGGTCATTCCTCACTGACTTTTCCTGTTTTCGAGAAATAGTCAATACCTGAAGGTTGGGATCAAATTGACCGATCAAACCCTATGTCTGCTATTCCCGGTCCTAATCCTGGAATGGAGGAACCAATACAATTTTTCGAGTACCAAAGTATGTAGGGTTGAATTTTTCGATCAACCCTTAAAATTATACCTCTCGGTACTAATCCTGGACCAAAGGAGTATGTACTTTACTGTACCGTAATCATGCAGCATAAGAAATTTTCTTACAAGAACACGATTCAATTGGTTCAAGAAGCTAACTATATTTATAAACCAAAAAACACGGCAAGTCCTGCCTTATTACATTGCCCATAAAGTCCTTGGTGAGTTATTTGCAAAAAATAAACTAAGTAAAATAAGGTTATAGCAAGTCACTATTCCATTCCCGTGGAATTGGGATTCCATCAATAGTGGCCAGCTTCAACGTTCCATCTCTAAGCTTCTATTCGATTGCAAAAGGACCTTCCCAATTCAAACCAAGTTCCCCATACCTAGGAAAACTCGTTCAAAACAAGATCCTTTACCTCAAAGGTATGGTTTCAGACCTTGGTGTTAATGTGTCGCACTACTCTTTTATGGTGAGCAGCAACCCTTAATTCTATTTCTTTCCTTTTCTCATTAGCCAATTCAAGGGACTTAAGTAAGAGTTCCTTGTTTACTTTTAGATCGTAACACCTTTTATGATAAGAAGCGACATCCAATTCTATGGGGATCGTAGCCTCTGATTCGTATGCCAAAGCGAATGGCATGTGTCGAGTTGCAGACTTGTGAGTCGCCCTATAAGCTCATAATGCTAGTGGCAGTTCATCGAACCACTTGCCTTTGGCTTTTGCTAAACGTTTCTTCAAGGTGATCTTGATGATCTTGTTCACTACCTCCACTTGTTCATTCACCTATGGGTGCATTACCATTGAAAATATCTTCTTAATCTTGTACTGACAGCAAAAATCCTTGAACTTAGAACTTTCAAACTGGGTTCCATTATCCGTTATAATCTTCTAGGGTACCTCAATTCGGTAGATGATGTTCTTCATCACAAAGTTGATTACCTTTTTCATTGTGATCATTGCAAGTGGTTCCACTTTGGCCCACTTCAGATGTAATCCACTACAATTATCGCATATTTAGCTCCTCCTTTCGCTATCGGTAGCACATCGATTAAATCAATTTCCTAAACCACAAATGACAATTGACTAACCATGTGTGTAAGATATATAGATGGGGCTCTTGGAATCTTCGCAGATCTTCGATAATGGTCTCATCATCTGGTGCAATTAGCTGCATCCTAATTTATTGTTGGCCAGAAATATCCATAGTGAAGTACCTTTTTAGCCAGACTATACCCTTCGATGTGATAACCACAACTAACCTCATGAATTTCCATGAGGATTTTCCTAGCCTCATCCTTGATTACACACCAAAACAAGGGGGTAGAGAAACCTCTTTTGCACAACACTCCTTCTTGCATTATGAACCATGGTGCCTTTCGAAGGAGTTTCTTCCTTTATTCCTATCTCTTGGGAGAGTTCTCTTAAACAAATATTCCCTAATCGGATCCATCTATGACTCCTTTTCCTCAATGGTCTCCAAGATCCACTTGACATCCATTTGATCGATGCTTGGAACCTTCAAAACCTCCATTGGAAGTAAATCCATCATATGTGCTTCCTTGGAACTAGCCAGCTTAGCTAATGAATCAGCTTTCGTGGTCTTCTCTTTGGATTATGCGTAATAGTATAATGCTCTATATCGTCTAACAGTTCCAGTGCTTTCGTCGGGCAAGGAGCAAGTCTTGCACCCTTAGCCTAATATTCCTTACTTGATAAAGCACTAACTAGGAATCACTGAGTATATGAAACATCCTTATTTCATGTTCTTTTTCTATCCTTAGCCCTGCTATCTACGCCTCATACTTAGCCTCGTTGTTAGTTGTGGGAAATTCCAACTTCAATGCATGAAATATTGACCATCCTTTTGGAGTTTCAAGCACTACTCCTGGGCCTGAACTACGTTCATTCAAATCTTCTTCTACAAATAGTTTCTAATGAGAAAGCATGTATATATCATCCTCCTCATTACCATCTCAGGCGTTAAACTCGACGATGAAGTCTGTGAACGCTTTCCCGTTTATCACTTTCCTCGTATGGAAAGTAATATCGTACTGACTCAAATTTATTTCCACTTCAGCAACCTCCCCAATATCTTAGGTCGGTGTAACACCTGCTTCAAGTGTTGATCTGTCAGCACTTTAATCGGATGAGCCTAAAAATATGATCACAGCTTTCTAGATGAAATCAACAAGTAATATGCAAGTTTTTATAACCTCGGGTAGTTCCTTTTAGTTCCAATAAACTGCTTGCTAATATAATACACCGGTGTTTGAATTATTGCTACCACTCATACTAATGCTTCGTTTAGTGCGTGAGTAGACACTACAAATATACAACTAAGAATTCTTCATCCAATGATTTGGATAGAACTAGTGGCATTTCCATGTGCTTTAGGAACTCCTCGAATGCAATCTGCCACTTCACAGTCCACTCAAAATTCTTTTTTCCTTTTTTGAGAGAATTAAAGAATGGTATACGTTTATCCGTCGTCTTTAAGATGAAACGACCCAAAGCGGCAACTTTACCATTCAAGCTCTCAACTCCTTTGTGGTTGGGGTGCTCAAATTCCATAAGGCATCAATCTGCTCTGGATTAGCGTCAACACGCCTTAAATTCATAATAAATCCCCAAAAGTTTCTCCGATGCAACCCCAAAAGAGCATTTTAATTTCATACTTCTGCAACACCTCGAACATTTCTAAAAGGTCATCCACGTAGTTCCTTGATAGCCATGACTTTACAAGCATATCATCCACATGTGTTTCCATCGTCCGTCCGATTTGCTTCCTGTACATAGAATTCACCAACCTCTGATATGTAGCTCCAACATTCTTTAAAACAAATGGCATCACCTGGTAGTAATATAAACCCAATTCTGTTAAAAAATTGTGTGCTCCTGATCTGGTACATGCATTAGAATTTGATTATATCCCGAGTAAGCACCTATAAATGAGAGCAACTAGTGTCCTACGGTCCCATCTACCAGCTAGTCAAACCTAGGTAAGGGAAAGTTGTCCTTCGGGCATGCTTTATTGAAGTCGAACAATCAATACATGTCTGCCACTTTCTATTTGACTTCTTAGTCAACATGGGGTTTGATACCCACTTCGAGTATAAAGCGTCATGGATGAAACCATTAGCTTTTAGTTTGTTTACTTCCTCTTTCAACATAGCAGATCGCTCCAGGCCTAGATTGTGCCTTTTTTGTTTCACAATAGAACACTTTGGGTCTACATTCAATGCATGCCACACTATTTTCAACGATATCCCATAATATTTGAATGTGTACAAGCAAACACATTTAAGTTCTCTTAAAGGAAATTAACTAATTCCTTTGTCAGTCCAATACCAACCTGATATCCAATCTTAAGAGTTTGTGATGGGTCATCCATGTTGATTGAAACGTCAACTATCAGCTCATCCGGTGCTACCCGCACTTCCACAAACTTCTTCTTGGGATCCATAGACTTATTGAACCTGCTATAGATCCCTGCTAGGGGTTGGGCTTTACCCGCTATAATTTTGAGTTTTTATTGAAGAGAGCCTTCTCCATGTTCTTTCCCTTTTCTCATCGCTTTGCTTTTCTTAGCTCGACAATGTAACATTCCCCTTCATTGGTTCGGTCCCCTCTTACTGATTCAACCCCATTCTTCCAGGGGAATTTCATCCTTAAGCACCAAAGGGCCAGTGCTATCCTAAAATCTTCCAAGACTGGTTGGTCCAAAAGGCATTATATACCGAATGCTCATCCACTATAAGAAACGTTTGAATCCGTACAACCTTGCGATCTCCATCACCCAAATCAATCGATAAATCAATCATCCCAACTAGTTGTTAGCCTCACCTAAATCCTTGAATTTTGGTTCTACAAGTCATGGCATCCTTCATACTAATTTTCATTTGATCAAACTTTCTCCTGAACAAAATGTTCACAAAACTTCTACTATCCACAAGGACCTGATGTACCATTGTTGTTCCAACAATAGCAGTTAGAACCAAGAGATCCAAAGTTGGTTCTTCGACTCCATTAGAATCACTATTATTGAATACAATATCATCTGTTGCTATCCTTTATTGCTTGGCCGAAGCTCTATCATCTATGGCAAAGCAACTCTCCTAGTACGTGCTTCAGTGAACCCATGTACCATTCCATTTCCTTCCAGTTTTTCCATATTGGATGAGGTCCTCAAGTAATGGCATCAGTGTGCCTAGGCCCCTCTCCATTGGTTCCAGGTTGCTTTCCCTGTGTATTTTGCCCTGGGTCTAGTGTCTTGCATGCCATCCTTTGGATCTCACATGTGCTGCTGTAACTTTTTCTTCTTTATAAATTTCTCAATAAAGTCTCTCAAATTCAACACTCATTCGTATTTTCTCCATGAGTTTCATGGAAATAAAAATACTTTCCTAAATGCCTTTTCTCCTCGGTTGCATCCTTCCTAAGTGGCCTTTTATATCATTATGTTCCTTACGTAGCGAGGTATATGTTTTACAAAATGTCGTTTAGGGGCATACACTCATCAGGCCTCATGTTCCTTCGGCATTTATTTGCGTCATTCCACCTACCACCAAAGCCCTAATTCCTTTTCTGATTATTAGAATTTATAATATTTATGGCCACAAACGGAGCTATCGTCGATTTTCTTAATTAAAACATTGCTTTTTTGACTATCCACTATCAGTTTTTCCAACACCTCAACTTGCTTCTTCCAAACAAAAGAATTGATTAGCTTTCCGGTGGAAGTCCTCCATAGTAGTCTGTTGTTTCTTCTTTATCTGTCTTCCAAATTCTATGTTCGGATGTATGCCCCGGACAAGTGCTATAAACACCAAATCCTCTTTTGGGTTGTTAAATTCCATTACAACATTAAACCTATTCAAGAATCACTTTAATCACTCCTTAGGTTCTTGTGATAAACTCAACAAGGACACCACATCCTTAGACCAAGAAATGTGGAGCCCAAGCTGCTGCATCATCTTCATTTCCAGTTCATCAAAGGTCGATATAGACTTCGATGTGAGCCGAGTAAACCACATCGATGCTACATCTTCTAGAAAAATAGAAAAACACCTACATCGCACCATATCTATCTCCCTGGTGTTGTCCATGTGTCATTCGTATATGAAAAACTACTGCTTGGAATTGGTAGTCAAAATGTACGATGGCATCGTTGGCATTGTAAACCTCCTGGGATACTCTTCCCTTAGAATATTCTCTATGAACGGAGTTCTACTTGGTGCTAAATCCCAATCTTCATTCTTTCTATCTTTGCTCTCTTCTACCAATCATTTAACCATATCCGTTATGTACTCCTTGCTAGAATGGTACTCTAATGGTCGACCTTTAGGAGCTATTCTAAATATTTGACTCTGAAAATGGTCTCATTTTGTGCATTGACATATAGATTCTCCAATCTTTGGGAGAACCACACCTTCTGGTCTTTTCTGTCTCCTGGTGGCCTCCATAGCGGTTGTTTGCACACCAGCACCTTGAACTCCGACGTCAAGCTCATAATCATTAATGTCATACTATAGATCATCCTCCGAATCAGACAATTCCATGGCCTTAGCTCCTTATCCTTGCAATCCTCTAAAACTCTTCTCGATATTGACTTGATTCTAGTTGGTACTAAGTTGATTCTTTTTGGGGGAGTATTTCAACTTCGTCGAGTGACTCTTCTTGCCACTCCAATAGCCTTTTCCTTTTGTTTCTATTTTCCATCTCGCCTATTTTGATTGGAAATAGACGAGTTATCTTCTTCAGATCCGTTTGGTGAAACTTCCTTCCTATTCCTCCTGGTCCTCTATAGCTGCTGGGCAGCAGAGTTGTGCTAGCATTTATCTTTTCCATTAGAGTCTTCTGACTGTCAGCCGTCTTCTGACTCAACTCTTCCATCATTTTGTCAAACTCCACTACGGTAACCTTCTCCTAAAGGATAGATGGTCCTGGAAATGCTTATCGATTGCTAACTTCTACATGATGAGAATCTGCTCCCTCTATACCAATAACTGTCCCAATTGATCTTCTAGGTTTTCTAGGTGCCACTGATTCCTATATGCAAATCCTTTAAGTTCCTTAATGAAAATCTTCTGGATCAAACCTCCAGATGCTCCAATCCAAAATAAAAAGCTAGATCTAAGTCTATGAATCTCCTCTCTCAATGAAAGCACCAAAATATTGCCAACAAAAGTGGCACAGCACCCAAAGTCTTGTAGAAATATAGAAAACTAACAAAAATATAAGAAAAACAATGAGAACACTAATTTTTTAAAGTGGTTCAGCAATCTCTAGCCTGCATCCATTGTAGATTTTATTGACTTAAGATTTGAAAGACACTAGTACAAGAGTTTTACTAATCTAACAGCCTAGAATAACAAATAGTAGCTTCCTGATGACTATGGTGGAGAAGAGATAGAAGATAAAGAATATAATGAGAAAAAGTTCTTCTCCAATTGCTATAGGGTCTGTATATATAGGAAAACTCTCTAGCAGAATCTAAAGCCCATGAAATACTAAGTCTAGATCCAGATCCGAGAGTGTACGAGGGAAAGATGGGGCCTTTGGGCCATAAATTCTACTAGTACCAACTAGAAGTGGTCGGTTGAGAAGAATTTCGAAAGTGAAACTTCCTCTTCTTCTCTCCTTCGGTCATTAACCCTGATCCAATATGTTTGGAGCACTCTTCCTTTGAGATCGAGTCATTTCTTGGAGGTTTTGGTACAGCTTGTACTTGTTAGCCTTCCTTCGGAAAATACTTAAGTTGCTCGTCCATTCCTTTAGAAAAGAATTCCATGACGATTATACATGTCATTGTTCCCTATACAAGAGCATTGAGGGCCTAAGACAGGCCAAAAAAGTTATCTATATCGAGTTGTTTCCTTGGCCCTAATGGACCTTTAAATTCTTGACTTCACTCCAATTGTCCTTCTAAGGTATTCCTAGGTCTGTGAACAGTTTCATCTTCATCCCAACGTTCAGATTCTACTGAAAACCTGCTTGTTCAAAAAGCTAACACTTGCGTCCTAAAGTATGCTTTCGTTAAGAACAAAGCATGCTTTGGAACAAGACAAGTATTTACTATTTTCCACGTACATCCATTGGTTAGTCAAGAGTAGCTTCGAAGTGTTATCCCAATTCCATGGATATCTATTCGGTTGCTTTAAGTAGTTGAAATTTATTCCTTCATGCTAAGGCATGATCTACACTCTAGAGACTGTTCCATGCCTTATTTAGGTATGTTATTCCTTTTTCTTGCTTTTTCCTTGATTTTTGTTCCAAAAATTCTACTTGGTACCCCTTTTTCTGTTCTCTCCTAAGTATTATAAGTACTCGGGAGTTAGAAGATTTTCATCATTTTTTTCACTTGCTCCCCCCGATAATTTTTATCACTGAGATCTTCGTGCCTATCACCGACCACTCACGACTTCCTCCTCTTCGACCAAATTGCCCGCCACCGACTATATCAAATCACCATAACCACCTGTTCTTTTCTTTCACCACCATTGATCATCCAACGACGGTTTCCTCGAAGCCCTCTAGATCAATTTCCAGATCTGAATACTAAGATGGGTGGCTACTTTCCACCACCATGGCAATGATCATAGGTCCTCATTGGCCATAGTCGAGAATTGCCTCATAATCGTTGACTGCCCTTAGATTAGTGATATTGACATAATGTCGGCTATGGCCAATCCTATTCTTTCTTTGGTTTCAACTCAGGTTTGCTTAGGTTTATAATCGGGTTGCATATGGAAATGTCCAATTTTATTAACCTCGAGCCTCTGTATTCCAATTTGCCTTGGTCAACTTCTACCGTCACTCAGTCGATCACACATTACCATTCGAATGCCAATAAGACAGTTCTTATCCAAAGAACAGCCATTTTGGATAGGCTCTAGCATTTTTAGAATTTCCATTGTAAAGCATGTCCTGTTCTGCATTTCCTATGTTCCTCAAATGAATTTTTTTTTGCGCTGCAGTGGACAGTGTTTTTGTTCTTAATTATCCAATGTTACCGAGTAAGATCTGATGCAAATTCCATCGCGCGGCGCGGCTTTTCTAGCATGAGCGGTATATCTATATAGATGATCTGCTTATTGTGTATAGGATACTGGATTCACACTACATAGATTAGGACACATCGACATCCATTGGACTTTGGATGCTAGTTACATGGGTTTAAACTTGAAATATAATTCCAAAATGAAACAAACCTAACCATGTTGAATGCTAAGTTTTCCTATCCAGAATGACTCAGAAATCGCCTCGCATCAATGTCGATGTTTGGGCCATCTACTACTTTCGAAACCAGATCCACTACGGCTCAGGCTTCGACATCCTTGCCTTTTGGGACTAGGCGCTCAATTACCCATAACTTCAAAGAATGATTATACTGGCGGAACCGATGTGATATCCACCTCCTCTTTGAATTAATATACCGGTTTAAGGGTTTTAGATAATTGACTTGGATAAGCATCGAAAATCCTAACCCCCAAGACCCTTCAAGCTATCTACTAATAGCATAAAATCCAGAAAGGTGATATCCTGCTTCCTACCCAAGGGCAATGAGCTCACAATACTCTGGTGGGATATACAGTTTGCAATGGTTACATGTTCCTAGGCCGTGTTGTGTCGCCTTTCAATCTGATCCTATGCATTATTCTCCAAGAGCTCGGATTGGCTCCGTTCCAGGTTCATCCTAACGGATATGCACTAATAAATTTTTTGTATGCCCTTTTCGTGAACCAATTCCAGCAACCTTCAAACTTTTGAGAGTTGTCCTATATTTTGAGCGTCAAGCACCGATAAGACTCACTATCCCTTATGATCTTAAGGCCTGGGGCAAATGCAAATCTATAGAAGTTCCCCACAACAAATGCGCATATTTCAAGAATGAGTATTTCTTTGTTCGATGTCCATATGGCTTCAACATGCATTAGCTTTCTGGCAGTAAGATACCTTCTCCCAAGTTTGGATTTCTGCCCAAATCTTTCACAGATATTCCTCTCGATATATAAGCAACGGGCATGTCGAAACTCTAAAGGCTCTAAAGACAATCAACTTTCAATTTCGCAACACTGCATTCCTTTTAACAAATAAAAGCCTTCACTGATGTGGTCTACTATACGTTGATCGCTTTATGTTCCTTGAACTACTCCACCAAGCAGCCGTAGTTAGCCGACCAATGTTCTACTCCCACTCGCAGTTTCAGTGACAATCCTCGAGGGGAAGTTGAAGGTCCGTCGAGCATAGCAAACATTGGTGAGCCTGCAAATAGGGCAATAGAAGAGCCCACCATCCGTGAAATTCTAGGTGAAGAGAATGAAGGAGCTGGGCTACAGACGGTCTCAGAAGAAAGAAAAGATGGAGGAAGAAGAGAAGGAAAAGAAGAAATGAAAGAAGAATAAATGGAGCAGAAAAAGATTATAGAGGGAGGCGAGAGAGGCTATAGTGCGAGTCCAGAGGGAGACAAGTCATGCAGCGAGATGTCTCCCGAAATCACTGAAGAACCTACCTCGCCTCACTAGAAATGAATCATCATTAAGTCTCCTCATAAAATTAAAGAACTAAGTGCATCGCCTTATTCGCATCAACTCTTCTAGCCAGTATTTTAGGGATAGTTTTGGCTCCTTGAGCGATTTCGATATCTCTATTGGTGACCTCCTCAAGAAAGGCTCCACATGCTTCAGTTTTCCCTCCGATGATATCGTAGCCAAAGGAGGAGAGACTCCATCTTTACTTCCATGTGAACACGGTCCATAGAGTACTTAAAGGGGTCATTACGCTTCACTAGGATCCAAATACTTATTCTTTCATTCACTTGAATCCTAAAATTCTAGAACTTATATGATCTTTCTTCTCATTTTAGGTACCATTGCGAGAGATAGATACAACAAGCTTGAATATGGAATTGGACAATCGAGAGCGAAAACTCTTGTTCCATATCCACATCGCTCTAGCTACCAAAGTCATTATGACACTTAGGTAGAGAGATTTAGAAGGAAGGAATGAGAAACTACAAGGCTAAAAGAGAAAGAAAGAAAAGACAGGCCAAAAAGAGGCTGCCTTCTGACCAAATTAAGCGACATAAGGAATCACAAGATCACTACGACTCTTCTTCCAACGCTTCCCAACCCCATTTCGATCCTCAAATTCCAACGTATGAATAAGCTTCGACTTCCCATTGTTTAATTAAAAATGTGGCTCCTCATTCCAAGGGAATCTCTACTCCTCAAACTCGTATTCTTAACACACTTCCCCGCCTACAGGTTGCTTTTTCAAACCTCCTCTTACGTTGTGTCATGTTCGATCGTGACATCCAAGACATTCCAAAGGAAGAAGCAAATCGTGATGTCCAGTGGATCCACAAGCTCGTTGACTAGGGCTATGAGTAGAAAAGGCTAACTACGCCTTCTCCTATGTTAACCCCATCAATTACACAAATATTTTACCCTATGAGTATGAGAAAAAGACTTATGATAACCTCAATAAAGGGTACAAAGAGGACTTAGAGAAGATGAAGATAGAGAAGGATGCCACTGTGGAATCCAAGACAAAAGCCGACAGTCTTATTGCAGAGATAAAGATGGCTCACACTAATGCAAAGTTCTTGTGGAAAGACTTACTGAAAATTGCACATGAAGACAATGCTGCCCTAAAGACGCAAATTGCTGGTAAGAACCTGGCCCTTACTACAAAAGATGAAACTATCCGGGTCAAGAATAAAACCATTAAAGAGTAGGTAGCCGATATTCAAAAGCTTCGCGTAGAAAAAATAATCTCAAGATGAGCCTGCTATCGGCAAAAGCCGAAAAGCTGGATATGGGGGTTGACAATTCCTTCGCTGTGCAAGAGCTAAAAGACCTTTAAGAGGAGAAGGAAAAAGAAAGAGAAGAATTGAATAACACTCTCTAGCAATTCTTTGCCAATGTGATTCGGTTCAAGATTCTGAAATGGCTGGGGAGTATATATATGCTGCAACCTGCAACCTTCGTTGATGCTTGAGAGGAAGTGCTACATCATTCTAAAGTAGCTGGTAAAGGCCTCATCAAAAAATAACTAATGGGCAAATACCTTGGTGTAGACATTATAACTAACCTTGATGAGGGAAAGGCCATCCTTCTCACAGAAAATCCCACCATTGCTATTGTTACTGCCAAGGCTTCTGCTTGCACAAGTGCATTTGGTCAGGCTGAATCTCCAACTCAAAAATCCAATGAGCCGTCGATAGATATTCCTATTACCATGGAAGCAAGCCTCGAAGCCACCTAGATCATTTCGGTATCTACAGCGACCACTTATGTTGAGGCTTATATTCCCCACCCCATCGATCAACGTATTCAGCACTCACCTAAAGAAGGTGAATTTCTAAACCTCCCACTTCGCAATCGACTTTTGGTGAAGGTATATCTCTTGTTTCACTGGTTTTTGAAAATCTCTTGTTCTTGTGCGAATCTGTCACTGACCTTTACCATTCTGTTTGCTAGCTTGTAAGTCATTCCCATCTTCCTTCTCCACCACTGGCCACTCAAGGCATGGGTCTTACAGCAATCTGCATTGCGTCAACCTATGTGGATTCATGATAATTTATATGCATATTAAAGTACTAAAATGACATGATGAGAAAATATATATGTATATGCACTAAAACTATTACCTTGTTGTAGCATAGTTGTAACAAGTTTAAATGTTGAATTAATTGCCTCGTTAAATCAACATCCTAACTTCCAGAGAGAGCTACCAAACTAAAAGCACCAACCACCGATCTTTTATTTTGATTTAATTTATGTTATAAAACTCTTAAAATTATGGACTATGGCAATAGGGATAGCTAGTCGAAATTGAAGAAGATGGAGGATAAAACTTAGAGTTCTAAAAGTGGGGTCTAAGATGTTTAAATAGTGGAGATAAAGAGAAGCTATAAGCGATCCAGGTCCACGCTTCCCTCTTACTATTTCACACCTTTTGAGTCAATTTTCAACCCCAATAATCCACCCCTATTGCTCGCCATGCTTGCCGATCTCTAGGCCTCCAAACTACTTCAAGCCCGATCAAGAAAATATGCATTTAAATCTAAATCAAACACATATCGATACGTGTGTACACAACTTTTATATACACACTATCTTAATACGGATCAACACAAATCAAAAAAAATTTTATCACTAATATTTTATAAAAATTAATTAATTTTATAAATTATATCAATAGGGATTTAATTAAATCAGGTGGTAGTCGATGTATTCAACATTTTGGTTATATGGCTCTTGGATGTAAATTCTGTCAACAACTAATATTGAGCAATTCAAATATTAACGTTCACATATTGCTTTAGCTAGTGTTGTGACATTATAGCCAAATTTATCGGTTATATAGCTTCGGTAAAATCTAATTTTTACTTATTTTAAGCATTATCCAGTAGTGGCAATCATTTATATCAATTCTCTTCATCAAAACTATATCATATTAGGATTTATGAAGCTTGATAATGGTTAAAATTTTAATGTTATTCATATTCAACTTTATAGTTGTAACGACCCATAAATTTTAATGGTTTTAATAACGTAATTAACTGAATTTTTGTGAAATTTTAAATAATTGAATTTGGAAATAAAATTTAATATATGGAATAGGTCTATATAAACATAACAGATGGTAAATTTTCATCTGATAATATGGAGTTTTATTTTATTGTGTAATTCTATTTAAATTTAAATCCGTTAATATTTGATGATAATAAAATGTTTTCCAAACCTGAATATTTTTGTATGATAAATTTGTAAATCCTCTTCTGAGTGAGATGTCATCTTTTGTTTCATCAAATTTGGACTGCTATTACCTCGTTTACCATAATTCCAGCGTTTTAGCAGCATTTTTCGGCACTATTATTGACTTTTGATAGGATGATCGTACCACTAATATCTGTATACCATTTTGATCATCTTGTCTTGCTGATCTTCGTAGTATATCCATTCGAGCATTTCAGAGTTTGGTACGCAGCAAAATCCATGGAACGGTTAATCGTATCGGTTCCGTATTTAAGTCTTTTGGGTTCTTATGTCCTATCATCTTTCTACTATGTCAATCCATAGCTATTTTCTTTATTTATTTTCCAAATTCGACTTTGACTCTTACCACTCCCTATGTAAATTTATTATTTGATGGTTTGGTTCTATATTATCATATTTTGTATAGTTGCTTCATTAAAATAAACCTTTTGAAATCATGCTTCCACCTCTCGGTCTTCCTGCACTTCTCGCCTCCGCGCCGCGTGCCACTAGGACCTCCCCAGATCCATGACCTTGCCCCTTCATTTGGCCAAAGCTCAGTCACCCAAGCCTCCACCGCGAAGCCATCCCTTTTCTTTCCACTACGGCCGCAAGCCGAGCCAGTCCCTGCCCTCCGAGTCGAAGTTCGGTCCACCTACCTCGGCTCGAACTCCAACTCAAGTATCGCCAGCCCAGCATGACTAAGCTCCACTACCAAAACACACCATTCCACTTGAGCACGCAACTCCTTTGCAGCCTCCTCCTCCTCTTGTAGCCGCCAATCTTCCATCTTTACATGTATGTCTTCTCTTTGCTTTTATATAAATAATATGATAAATAAGCTTATATATAAACTGTTCATACTGTGTAAGTTTATTTTTGTTTACATATATGTACATGTGATCTGTTTATATATATAAGTGGATATAAGATATATTAGTATTTTGATTTTTTTTCGAATGAGTATATATAAGTATGATCTGCCCATTTTATAAACATAAGTTTATGATCTCTTTGTTTTGTATACACTTGTACTTTACAGTTTTATATATATGAAATCTATGTCATGTGAGGGTTTGTGTATTCCAGATTACATAAATGAGTTATATTTTAAAATTAATAAAAATATGTTAGAAATGTATAAGTCTATATATTTGTGTTTTTAAGAGTATTTATATATATTGTTCAGATTTTAGTAATATTATAGTAAAGTGTGTGTGTGTGTGTGTATTTTATGATTTGTTATATAGATTTTCAGTTATTCTTTGTGTGTGTGTATGTTAGTGTATATGTATGAATGTATGTGAGGTTTGTTTATCCGAGTTTATAATATCATCAGTGTGTGTGTGTGTGTGTGTATTACTTATTTATGTGTTTTGATAACCAAAATATATAATGACTCGATGTGTTTAAGTGTTATTTATGTTATATTAGTTATATATATTATTGGTATAGTATATATATATATATATATATATATACATATATATATGTTAGTATATATGACATTTTGTATATATATGATACTTAGTATATTTCGCTGTTGTGATATGTTTAAAATTAGATTTATGTGTGTTTAAGAATTATTTGATCATATAATTGTTTAAATATATAAGTCTGCATATTTGTTTCTACTCTCACTTGTATGTTGAGAGTTGCATGTATCATTTTGTCTTTTGAGAAAGCAAGTTTATTTAACAATATGTTTTAGAGAGTATATGTATATAGTTTATATAAGATTTTTGTTTGTTTTATGTTATATATATACACACATACATGTGATATGTTTGTAAATCTATATAAGTTTTTATTTAAAAATATTATTATGTATATATATGTTGATTTTAATACATGTGTTTTACTTTAAAACAATGATTTTATTTACATATATATTATTTTAATATTTATCTTAAATTAAATTATTGAACAATATATATAATATAATAATAATGTATATATTTTCAGCTTAGATCAAATCATCGATTCCTATTATCAGCTCTGTTCGTCGAATTCGTGTTAATGTTATTTTGCTTTGGAACTCGTAACTCATCATATCCTCGTGTTTCTCTAGCCTCGAAAGGTGAGCAAGCACTCACCATTAACATCCTTATATTTATTAAATTTGATTTCAATTGAAACGATAATTGAAACACGCTGTTGTTAGTTATTAAATTGTTATATATGATATGCCATTATCTGTAACTGTTCATCTATGATATTGACACCAGGATATGTTATTTATATTTTTCTACCATTGATGATATATGCCTGTTTTTGATATGTTATATTATTATCATTACACTCGAACGATCTTATAGAAAAGGAGAAAATCGTTATGGGTTGAAATGATAAACCTAAACGATTTTCATTAACATTGAATTTGGGATTGCGGTTGAAAATATATATACCTGTAAATATTTAAAATGTAGATTAAAATGATAAATATCCGTATCACTTGACCATAGGATAGAAAATTATATACAAACACCATTGGTCTATATATATATATTAAAAAATGATTTCCAAGGTTTTGAAAAGAAATATATGTGGTTTTAATAAAGATTAATTTTAAGATATTATATATATGTTATTTTGTAAAGGTTTAAATTTTATATTTTTGGAAATTTTAAATTTATAATTTAGTTTTGAAAATCTAATTTTTAAGATTTTACTTATAATTTTACCATTAAATATATATATAATATGTTTTAATATGAAATAAATTTAATAATAAGATTTGATTTAATAAAGTTTGGTTTAATTAGTATATAATATGTTTGTATTTATTTAAATTTTATTTTAAAAATAGATTTTATAATAATTTTAATAAAATGAGGTTGGAAAGATAAATTTGAAATTGATTTGAAATTGTATCTATCTAAGAATTATACTTAAATAAGATTGATTTGAAACTTATTAAACTTGATATTTTTAAGATATGATTTTATAACTTGATTTTGATTTAAAGTGATTTAAATGAATATTATCAAATTTACATAAATTGAAATGGGATATTTAGTTTATTTATATTTTTAATTTAAAGTTTTATTTAAATGTTATTGGAATGATTAAGTAAATATTTCATAACTAAAAATAGTAAAGTGTATTTGATATATATATATATATATATATATATATATATATGAAATTGTCAAATTTAGTTTTGTAAATGTTTAAATATTAAAGCTTTGAAATATATTGAAGTTGAAATGGTTTAATTTGTAGTCATACCTATATATTTGAAAATGATATAAATTGGTTTATTGAGATTTGGATTGAAATGGAAGAGCTGAGATTTGATTTAAATGGGATTTTGGAATTTGAATTGATTTGAAACGATTTTTGAAACTGAGGAAACTATTTTATTATATAAACTATTTTAAATGATATTTAAAACTATTTTAATATTTTACTTATAAATTATTTTATTATAAACTATTTTTAATTATTTTAATATATATATTATTTTAAATTTATAACTATTTTAATATACTAATTATTTTATTTTATAAACTATTCTATTATATAAACTATTTTAATATATATACTATTATTAAAATCCAAACTGTTTAGAGAAAAGTGTTATGGTTTTCCAAAGTTATGATTTCCAAAGTATTATGTTTTCAAATGTTATGATTTCCAAAGTGTTATTATTTCTATGTTATATAATTTCGAAAGTATTATAACTATGAAAGTGCTATGATTTTGGAATGGATATATTTTAAGTGAATAATGATGTCGTATTGATATGGTTTTGAAATACATATGATATTTTGGTTTTGAAATATGAATTATTTGAAATTAAATGACCGCGGTGTTATAAATAACATTTGGTTGTTAAAGAGACCGGGATCGTTTATTGTCATACTCACTGCCAATGCCGAAAACCATTTTAACAACGGTGTACGTGGTGTAGATTCCAGAATGAAGTAGGATGGTTGGCGACGATTCTGTATGAGGTATATACGTGGACCTGACTCCTGTGAGTTAGCTTAAGGTGGCTAAAACAAGAGCAATTGATGGGCCAAGTGAGGTAACTCCTCCGACCTGACATACTTTTTCGATACCATTCTATTACTTGTGATTGATTGGCTGCACCCTTGGATTTTTAGGAGTGTGGATCAAGGTGGGCGGTAGATGCGGCTATGCGTAACCACCAGTCCGGAAGTGTAATTGGTATATCTACCCTGGCATTGTCTAGTTGTGCCATGTCACCTACCATATAGAGACCACTACGAGTTTGTTTTGTACCATTCCTATGGAGTGCCCTCTGATAAACCTCCAGTTTACAGGGGAAGTTATGGTATTGTATGGACTATGGAAATATATAAACATGTGTTAAGGGGGAAATGGGTAACGCCTTAACGCTATTTGAATGGTTTATTTTGCTAAAAACATATTATAATAGCATATTGTACTACATAGTAGATAGTTTCACGGTTCCTTAGGGGATGGGTATCCCAAACATCCTTTAAGTTACTTGTATTTCAGTATATATTTCACTTAAGTTGGATTTATTGATATAAGAATGTTAATCCTTACTCGAGTGTTTTGTGTTTTGCTTTATGCTCGGGTCAAACTGAGTGTCACGGCATTTGAGACTCGCCTTTGGACTTGGAGCTTCGCTTGGAGATCCATCTATATCTATTCAGCTTTCAGTTATTCAGTTGACTCCAGTGATGTATTCAGATTTTGTTATTTGAATATTGTACTGAGAGTTCTATCTATTCGAGACTTCTGTTGTATCTTGTTTTAACTCTGATATATATAGTAGCTTCATGAACTACTATTCATTTGTTTCCGCTCTTATTGTTATATTACTCTGTGTTTGTGATTCTGTGATTGATTTATTTACTATGTATGTTGAGTTTTGCCAAATATAAATTAACAATCTGATATTTTGAGCAATTCAAGTCCGACATGTGTGGATGCGAATGGCACAAAATACCGGGATGTTACAATAGTCCAAACACAAAGTCCTTGGTTCAATAATAATAGATATTATTTACCAAATTGCTCTGGCTAGAGACTTTGACTTTGACTTTGAGTTAAGCTAACCGTAATACTAACCACATGTAATTGAGAAGATGAATTCTCTATTGAATAGTGTTTCACTTTCAATGTTTCCAGTTGACCTAACTATAGTCTCTATATGGATGGTGTGCCATTATTTAACTACAACTAAAGTAGAGTTTCCACGTTGAAGCTTAATAGTATTGTCAAGTCAAGAGAATTGTGTAATATTATCACATCAATATTTTTTGTTTGAACTTAGTTATATTAACCAACATAAAATTTTTGAGTGAATCATTCCAAGTTATCTAATAACTATCAGTACATTATCCCTTGGTGCCTCTAACAGTCATGAGTTATACACTGCCCAACATTTGGAGAGCGTTGCGTACTTTAGTGTCAACGGATGTATCGATATCCAATCTACATTTTGACAAGGAAAATATACAACGTTATGTTTATTTTATTATGATAAATCACTTATGATTACAACATATTGTAACAACTCTCATAAAACATACCATTCATGGATTTTCTATTAAATATACTTTTAATTAAATTAGTGAATTAATATAACACATTACATTATGTATATAATAGAAAGAAACACCTTTGATTTTGAACAAGATTGGTTATCGAGCCAAATACAAGTAACAATTACATAATTACCCCTAAGACATACCTTTAACTTAATCTGGTATGATGTTAGAAATTAGGGATAAAATGAAGGTGTTTTTAAGGAAAACCACGAGCATAGATCTATTCATCGTGTTGGCGTCAAAAATAGCCACTAACACCCAATTATATTAATGCACCAATATCCAGTCACAGATCTCAGATAATAGAATATAGAATATAAATTGAAGAATAATAAAATTAAAACATAAAGCAAGTAAAGAAGGATTTATAGTGGTTTCGCTAACTTCGACCTACGTCCACTCTAAATATTTTCCTTTATTTCCTTTGTATTGCTGATAACAGTTATAAATCTATGAAATCCAATAATAAAAATGGTAGAGTATAGCCTAGGTAGAAGATGAAGTGAAGTAGAAAGAATACCTCTTTGCTGATGCCATGCCCACTATATTTATAGGAGAAGATTTGAAAATATCTTGCTCACAACTAGGACCTGGAACCTTGAAGCCAGGACGAGCCTGCTCAGAAAGTTTAGGGACCTCCGAAGCCCATAATAGGGAGTGGGGTCGATCCCTATTTTTGTGGAACCATGGTGTGTGATCCTATAGTGGGTCCCCCATGATATTATCTTCTTGCTCTGCAAATTTCATGTTAATCGCACTTATGGATCTTGTGATATCGATCATCGCCACATTATGTCGTGAATAGGGATGAGGGTCGATCCTTATATAGGGATAGGGAAAAATCCTTTTTACTTGCTCCTTTGCGATCCCTATGGTGTGTTCTTTGTGTTGTAATATGCTTGTACTCTAAGTTTCATGTTGATAACATATGTAGATTTTGAGTTATTGACTGAACATTGTTGCAAATTCAACTAAACCGATCCCTGAATAGGGATAGGGACCGATCCCTACAGAGGGATCATACCGGATCCCTCTAAGTTACTCTATTTGTCATGCAATCCCTAGAGTATCCTCCCTAGGTCCCCTCTTCTTGTTCCTAAAGTTTCACTTCAATCCGCCTTGTGGTTGTTGAGTTATGGAGCGATCATCATTGAGTTGTGTTGTGTGCATCTCGTTCAACCCAATCCCTTTACTCTGATCCCTCTATTCCGATCCTTTTTTGTAGAGTGAATATCCCAATTTGATCCTTTTCCTTGGGGGTGCTAGTTCCATTTCCATTTTTTGAGTGTTGTTCATCCGAAACAATCCAACTATCGTCCATAGTTCCAAATATAGTCGATCTTCAATCCTGGTAACCATTTATCCGAGCTTTCTGCCTTAATGATCGTGAAGTCTATTGGGTTGTTTGTGCCAAAATTGGTCACAAACACCCAATTATCGATGAGAGCACCTGTTTACAATCACAGATCAAAGGTAGCAAATTTGTAGAGAAAATAAATATACTCTAAATTCCAAAGGAATGCAGTAAAGACACAAGGTTTATAGTGGTTCGGCTATCTCCAACCTACTTCCACTTTGAAGAGTTGATATTTTATTGATAATAACTTGTTGGTTACAACAATATAGTTGACAATAATCGAGTTACAATGCAGTTCAGCAGAGTAGCAACATAGAAGAACTAGAAGATCCTCTTTCTGAAGCTCTTGGACTGCTATTTATAGGTGTAGGGTGCAAATATCCTGCCCAGATCTCGGAAGACTCATTCTCTCACATGGGTGGGCCCACAAGATCGATTTCGAGTGATTTCGACTCAATCCATGATCGATAAGAACGAGATTCATATCGATCAAAATCTTGCCCAATCAAGTCGGGATGGATCATGAACATTCTTGTGGTTGTGCGTAAGCTCCTGTGAAAAAGTGGTAGCATTTGGAATAGTAGATTTTGTGTTATGGTCGACGCAACTTTGTACTATTCAAAAGCTTTTGAGTTCGGATCGATGTCATTCACATCGTTCCATTCGTATCGATCCGGGCGCGTGCTTGTTAGTTGACGTGGCACTAAATTTCTGGATCGATCCACTTTTCATGCTGAGTTGACTGTTTCTTCCTTCATATCCATTGAGTGCTATGTTCTTCATATCGATGCCGGCATGTATCCTTCGTATCGACGCATAACTATCGGCTTTGTATCGATCATGTGTTGTTGTCGAATCCATGTGTCGTATGCTATTTCGTATTAGTCTGGGACGATGTGTTGATATGTTCTTAGGTGATGGATATGAAATGGGGTAGATGAGATGGTTTCCCTATGGATATGAACCAATGTTCACATGACCGATACGAAGTGGTGCTCAGCCGGTGGATACGAAGTGGTGCTCAGCCGATGGATACGAAGTAAGGAGTATTCGATGGATACGAACGAGACTTCCTTTCATGGTTTGGATCCGCCACTTACCTGATGGATACGAACCAAAGCGATGCGAATTCGTTGATTTACTTGGTTTGCATCGATCATATCTTGAGCATATGAACTACGATTGACTTGAAATTTGAAACATGGTCTTTCCTACCTTGTTCATCATTCCCAATCAATCCCGTCTTGATTGGAGCTCGGTTAAATTTAGACGATATTGATCACAGCCTTGTTTCCAGTCGATCTCCAATCTTGATATCCATCCTTTCTAGCTAATTTTTTGATATCCCAGCTTTGACCAAAAGGCGGGGTAACATTTGCCCCCCAAAACATGCCTTGTGGTAAGAAGGCATGTTTTGAATAGTTTCGAATTCGATATCCAAAGTCCATATTCCAGCTATACCATCCAATTCATAATCCAATCCATTACCAAGCCATCCTATCCAACTGCCACAGCCATAGCCAAGTCCGCGACTGCTCCGAGTCGATGTCCAATTCGAAGTCCTGTAACCACAACCTTAGCCAATTACATAGCTATCCAAATCCATCGACCGAGCTTTAATCTATCCATATCCAATGACCAATAACCGAATCCATAACCTTTCTGGGTTGATATCCAAATCTGAGACCGCACCCGGCCCTTTTCCAAATTCAGGACCGCTCTGGGTCCATTTATCCTTAGCCGAAATCCGAATCCATGACCTCTTTGGGTTTAACTTTAAATCCGTAGACCTCACCAGGTCGCATTATCCCATTGACCCCGATTCTCCAGTCAAGGGCTTTATGTTCTCCAGCCTCGGCTCTTTGGCCAAAGACTTTTATATTCTCCAGCCAAGGAATTTTATATTCTCCGGCCTTGGCTCTCCGGCCAAGGACTTTTATATTCTCCGGCCTAGGCTCTCCGGCCAAGGACTTTTATATTCTACGGCCTCGGCTCTCCGGCCAAGGACTTTTTATATTCTTCGGCCTTGGCTCTCCGACCAAGGAATTTTTATATTTTCCAGCCTCGGCTCTCCGACCTAGGACTTTTTATATTGTGTTCGGGTCCATTCCATCGCTCTTCGACAAAGAGACTCGTAACTTGCGATCACTGCCTCGTTTCTTCGGTTGGGACCATGATCGCGAGACCTGTATTATTTCTTACATTGAACCAAGTCCAATTGTTCAAAATAAGAGTTTTTACAGCCAAGGAAAACCAAATAAATGTCTGTACATCCAAGGAAAAAACCAAAAGTTTCAGGAATACGAAAAGAGAAACAGGATTTCATAGATTCGAGCCACACAGTTTATTATCGTCTCAGATCATGCCCAGGGACCATCCTCGATCCCGTACATGTGTAAACGACTTGGCCATATTACTTCGAGCCCTATTACTTATTCAATGCCATAAATTTATTTAGTTGATAATGAGGTGACATTGCATAGGTGCAGTGCCATCTTCGTTCGAGGTGGGCGGTGGCCGCTCATGTTCCACTGCCACAGCTCTATTCCTTACATACTGTTATAGATGACCATTCCTTACATGCTCCTCAATGATAACTTTTAAATTCCTACAGTCATTTATGTTGTGCACATTCAGCTCATGGAATATGCAATGCCTTCCCGATGCCTGCTTGTATTCAGAAGGTTCCCATCTTGTCGGCCTTCAATACAGGAGGTGCCCTCGAGTATCCAAGTAAATCCTTTCTATAATTTTAGTTAGATCCATGTAAGAAGAAAACTTTGACTCCTTCCATGGCCTTTTTGAAGTGTTAACGTTTCCATTCATTTTCCTTTTTACTTTATCTCTTTGACTGGGTCCTCCCTGGGTGGACCTCCACCCCTTATTGCATAAGCTTCAGCCTCTCTTCCTTCTCTCTCATCCTGCACATCTTCTTGCCTCAGAAACCTTTCCGTCTCATGATAGAACTCCCCGAGATCCCTCGGTGGGTCTCGTTCCAACAATATCTTGAAATCTGAATCATCTACAGTCCCTGAAACTACCGCCATCAAAACCATCGATGGATCAAGTCGATCCACCGAAGTCACTGCTGCATTGAATCTGGTTAAGAAATTCCTAAGTGATCTCCCTTTCACTATTTCATCGATGTTAAAGTCATCACGTTCTTGGGTTGGACTATGTGGACCCGAAACTACCTCATAAACCTTTCAATCGGCTCCGTCCATGTGCCAATAGAGCCACTCTCCAGCTATCTGAACCATAATGTTGTAATATCTGTTAAATACAAAGGGAAGCATCATGCCATGACCTCCTCCGATGCCCCCAACACTTCCATATGCCTCATGTATCTCGCCAAGTGAACAGCGGGATCCGTTCTTCAATCATACATCTCTAGTGTTGGCAATTTGAAATCTAGTAGCTTCCTAGCTTGCCTGATCATTGGAGCAAAATGACTCATATTCACATCCTCCAAGTCTCTATTCACTAGTCCACCCCTCATGGCCCGTCTGACCATCTCCGCCAATATGTCACTATGTAGTCCTCGTCCATTGCCTTCGACCTAACCCCCGAGTTCACGAGGGAATCCTAGAATCTGCTCTCCTGGATGAGCATCCATTCCTATATCAATTCCATGTTGCTCTGCACCACCTGATACTCTGCTCGGAATTGGATCAACATGCTCTGGGTGAGTGCCCTTGGTTCTGGTGTTGCGCCGGATGGTCCTGCTCCATTCTAAACTCTGGATTCTCCGTGATCCTTATCCTTATCTCCAGCATCTCCAGTATTTGCGTTAACTTGATTCTACACTCCAACTTGTCTAACTTGTCGAAGTAGGCTCTGCATCATCTTCACTTGTCTCTTGAGCATCGTTTCCATCTCGTCTCTGGTGATGAAGATTGATGCCTGATTCGCTTCCGTGGAAGCCTCCTGACTCCCTTCATGCTGACTCCTTTTAGTTCTTTGTCTTCTTACCAATTGCCTTGCCATAGCTTTTCAAATCCAAGTCTTCAAGCTTTCAAATCCGACCAAGATTTACAATACCTGAGTTCAATTCTCAGTGAAAGCACCAAAGTATTTGTGCCAAAATTGGTCACAAACACACTATTGCCGATGAAAGCACCCGTTTACAATCACAGATCACAGATAGAAAACATATAGAGAAAATAAATATGAAGAACACTCAAAATTTAAAAGGAATGCAGTAAAGACAAAAGGTTTATAGTGGTTCGGCTATCTTCGGCCTACGTCCACTTTGAAGAGTTGATATTTTATTGATAATTACACGCTGGTTACAAGAATATAGTTGACAATGATCGAGTTACAATGGAGTTCGGTAGAGTAGCAGCAAAGAAGAACCAGAAGATCCTCTTTTTAAAGCTCTTGGACTGCTATTTATAGGTGTAGGCTGGAAATATCCTTCCCAGATCTCGAAAGACTCCTTCTCTCACATAGGTAGGCCTATGCGATCAATCCTGACTGATTTTGACTCGATCCACGATCGATACGAACAAGATTCATATCAGTCAAAATCCTTCCCAATCAAATCGGGATCGATCGTGAACATTCTTGTGGTTGTGGTGAGCTCCTATGAAAATTTGATAGCATTTGGACTTGTAGATTTTGAGTTATGATCGATGCAAGTTTGTGCTTTTCGAAAGCTGTTGAGTTCAAATCGATGTCATTCGCATCGTTCCATTCGTATCGATCCGTGCACGTGCCTGTTAGTTGACGTGGCACTAAATTTCTGGATCGATCCACTTTTCATGCCGGGTTGACTGCTTTTTCCTTCGTATCCATCGAGTGCTATGGTCTTCATATCGATGCCAGTGTGCATTTTTCATATCGATGAATGGCTATCGGCTTTGTATCGATCATGTGTTGTTGCTATAGTATCGATCGAATGTAAACTTATTTGAATCCATGTGTCGTATCCTATTTTGTATCAGTCTGGGATGATGTGTTGATATGTTCTTAGGTGATGGATACAGAATGAGGTAGATGAGATGGTTTCCCTATGGATACGAACCAATGTTCACTTGACCGATACGAAGTGATGCTCAACATATGGATACGGAGTGGTGCTCATTCGATGGATACGAAGTAAGGGGTATTCGATGGATACGAATGAGACTTCCTTTCATGGATTCGATCCGCCATTTACGTGATGGATATGAACCAAAGTGATGCGAGTGCGTTGATTTCCTTGGTTTGCATCGATCATATCTTGAGCATATGAACTCCGATTGACTTGAAATTTGAAATATGGTATTTCCTAGCCTTTTTCGTCGTTCCCTATCGATCCCGTCTTGATTGGAGCTCGGTCAAATTTTGACGATATCGATCATAGCCTTGTTTCCAGTCGATCTCCAATCCTGATATCCGTCCTTTCTAGCCAATTTTTTGATATCTCGGCTTTGACCAAAAGACGGGGTAACATGGGTTAAATACGAACCTTGTGTACTGCCTTGGCAAAAGGCGGGTTAACACTTTGCCCCCTAGAAAAAGCCTTGCGATAGGAAGGTTTGTTTTGAATGGCCATAAATCCAAAATCCGAAGTCCATTATCTATCGACATCCATATTATCCAATCCACATCAATTCGTTGCCAATCCAAATCCATGATCTCTAAGGATCGTTAATGAAATCCATGACCATTTCAAGCGATATCCAATTCCGAATCCACGATCTCTAGATCGTTTTATCCGAATCTGTATCCATCCGAAGCCAAATCCATTGTCGTTCGAGGTTGATATCCAAATCTGTGACCCCTCCGGGTCATTAGTCAAATCTGGGACTACTTCGGGCCCATATCCAAGTCCGTGACCACTCCGGGTCAATGTCCAAATCCATAGTAGTTCGAAGCTGATATCTAAATCTGTGACCTCTCCGGGTCCTTGCCAAGCATAATCCATACTGAACATCCGAGTAAGCCGTTCTAATGGCTCTCTGGCGAAGCAGCGTTATTTCGTATACTCCGGTTTAGTGTCTCTGAATGTTAAGTGATGTCTTGGCCTAAGTTCTACGCCGATCATGGTCTCTCTAGACCCTTACCGAGCACAATCCATACTCGATGACCTGAGTAGGCCGATCATGTTGCTCTCCAGTGAAGCGACCTACTACTTGCTAGGCATAATCCACACCTAACGCCCTGTTGGGTTTTATTCTCCATCCTTGTCTCTCCAGTCGAGGACTTATCCATGTGCGAGTCTATTATATCACTCCTCGATGAAGTGACTCACACCCTACGATTACCACCCCGTCACTTCGGTGGGGACAATAGTTGCGACCTTTTTATTCATCGTAGTAATGCAGATCATAAATTACCTAATAAATAAGAGTCTGTACATCTAGAAATCCAAAAAACTAGAAGCTAAAGAGTGCCTCTCCGAGCACAACGGCTCATCATCATCTCAGAGCATGCCTAAGAACTTTCCTCGATCCTATACATGTGTAAGCGACTTAGCCACCGTATAATAAAGTTTATTTTTATTATGGCGGGAGTCCAAGTCCTAAACTCGGCCCTTACCATCACGATCAGTTGATGATGATCCATGACCCGATTCAGGGTGATTGTAGTTTCCATTAGATGCAGATGGTGTCTGCTTATGGTCCACCATTGTTGTCTAATTCCTTACGTACTGCGGCAGTCCGCGATTCCTAATGTACTCCTCAATCATATCCTTTAAATGCCTGCATTCATCTATGGTGTGTCCATTCAAGTCGTGGACATGCGGTACATTCCAGACATACGCTCCTGCTCCATGGGATCACTTCTTTTTGGTTTTTGATAGAGGGGTTATCCTGCAGTGTCCAGATAAATCTGTTCTAGGCTTTCCGTCAAATTCGAGTAGGAGGAGAACTTTGGCTCCCGCTCTTTCCATCGCCTTTTTGTCCCATCTTGTCCATCATCCAATTTTCGTTTGCCTTTATTATTCTTGTTTCCATCTTCTGATGATCCTCCGCTTTGCACAGCATTCACCTATGGTTTGTTGGCTCGTACGTGTTCCTGCCACAGGAACCTTTCTGCTTCATGACAAAACTTCCGAGCTTCATAGGTGGATCCCACACCAATGAATCCTTGAAATCTGTGCCTGATTCCTGATATAGGTTCCATCAAAACCATGGATGGATCTAGCCAACCCACCGATGTTGCCGCAGCATTATAAAAAATCCTTAGAGACTCTACGATCTTTTGTTTCAGTGTTGCCAGATTCATCACATTTTTTGCTCTCGAAATGTGAACCCTGAACTGTCTTATGAATCTTTCGACCAATTCCATCCATATGCCAATAAAACCGCTCTCCAACTACCTGAGCCATAGTGCAGCCAGATCCATTAAATGTAGAGAAAGCATCGTGCCATGACTTCCTCTGATGCCCCCAGTACCTCCACGTGCCATATATATCTCATTATATGCATAGTTGGGTCCGACTTTCTATCATATACTTGCAGCGTTGGTAGTTAAACTCTGGTGGATTCCTAGAATTCCTAATATTAGGAGTTGAATGGACTTCTATTTACTCCTCCAAATCCCTGTTCACCAATCCTCCATGTGTAGCTCGCCTGATCATCTCTGCAAACCTGTCATTGTCATCCAGCAGTAGTCTCCTATCATCATTTCCAAACTGCCCCCGAGTCCACGAGGGAATTTCGAATCGTTCTCCTCTAGACGAGCATCCAAATTTCGATTTTCACCAAAGTCCGTAGGGTCGACCGTGGGTCCTCCGGCATCGCAATTGACCAGACCAGAGGCATGCCTCCTAAGTCTTTGGGGATCAGGGACAATCTCTCTAAGGTGGTCGGGAGTTGCCCCTAGCTGCTATGTTCCATTCCTTTGTCCAATAGCTCTGTCTCCCTGTCCCCGGTTCTAATTTCCAACGACTCATACTACATCAACTCCTTGATCCAAGTTGTCATTAGCTCCTGCTACTCTATTCCTTTTGTTCTGTGCTCTAGCTTGTTCAATCTATCGAAGTAAATTTTGCATCATCTCCTTCTGTCTTTTCAACATCCTTTCATTCCTAGCATCCATCATCCTTTCCATTTCTTCCCTAGTGATGTTAATAGATGCCTGATTAACTCCGCTCCTATGGAAGCCTCCTAATTCCCTCCATGGTGGCTCCTTTCCGATGACATTCTCCTTGCTGAATGTCTCATCATTGTTCTAATCTAAGCTCTAGATCATTTCCAAACTTTGAATCTGAATTCCAGATCTATGAGGGCTAGATTCTCAGTGAAAGCACCAAAATGTTGGCATCAAAAAGGCCACCAACATCCAGTTATGTGAAAACACCAATATCCAGTCATGAATTTTAGATAATATAATGTAAAGAACATAAATTGAAGAACAATAAAATTAAAATAGAAAGTTAGTAAAAGAAGACATAGATATAGTGGTTCGACTAACTTCACCCTACGTCTACCATAAAGATCTTCCTTTATTTCCTTTATATTATTGATTACAGCTACAAATCTGTGAAATCCATGAATAAAATGGTAGTGTAGCCTAGCTAGAAGATGAATCGAAGCAGAAAGAAGAAGGTCCCTTTTCCGATGCTATGCATGCTGCATTTATAGGGGAAGATGTGAAAATATCTCATTCAAAACCCAGCTCGAAACCCTAAAGCTAGGATGAGCCTACCCAAAAAGTTTGGGGCCCTTTGAAGCCCATAATAGTGATAGGGACTGATCCCTGTTTTGGTGGAATCATGGAGCGTGATCCTTATGGGTGGTCCCCTATGATGTTATCTCCTCACCTGTTGAGACTTGGTTTTGATTCATGACACAGAGCTTTCATCTACAACGCACAGATTTGATGACTGTTACAAAAAGATAATATATACTACAAGAAGACGAGACTTCAAAACTGGTGCATCAATTTTATATTTTGATTGTTTGAGTCTTAGATCAATATTGTTAAAATCTCTCCTCGGCTAAAAGTATATATATTAGGTTATATATGCATATAATTAATAAAAGTTTAAAAGTAATATACACGCACACACACACAAAATTGTGCATATTGCACAAATTATACCAGGTCAGTCGACCGACCCTGTTGGCCCAGTCGACTGACACTGGGTAAAATGTGTAACATGCACAGTGCGCGTATATTTTTAATTTAAATTTTTAAATTCGTTTGAATATTCTGTCGACTGACCCTGTAGTCCAGTCGATTGAATTTCTACAACAGCAATATTTTTGAAAGACACAACTTTTGTGATGGGTTGCGAACATTCAACGAATGGATTCAGGTGCAACACTTCGATCGAAACTCTTCACCAAAAGTTGTAGCTTTCTAACACTTATAAATATAAATTCCAAACTCATTTCAATTTACCGAATTATAATCGATTTCTCTTATTCACTGATCTAACTTTCTGAAATCAATTTGCAATCATATTCTCGATTATTCTGCATAAAAGCAATTTAAACCTTTCTATTCTTCATATACTTCAAATTTAAACATTTATACTCGAGGAGAAGATTATGGAAAGGGTGTACTATAAGTGACAAATCCATGTTATCAGAACACATCAGTCAAACTATTTTCTATAAATTGTTAAAAGTCCTGTTCTGCTGCTCAGGCTAGTAAAGTCCTCTTCGGCTGTTGAGGCGAAATCCAATTCTACTGCTCAGGTCCCTGTTCGGCTGCTCAAGGGTGTATAGACTTGTTCCTCTGGGTTAAGTGAGGGTTTCTGTTTAGTGAAATTCCAGAAGGAGTTTGGGACTGGACGTAGGACGATGCTCCGAACCAGTATAAAAATATCTGGTGTCATTTTACTATACTGCTTTTATATTCCGCACTATTTACAATATTAATATCATCACTATACTCTGTATTATCATATATCCATATTCCACGATCCACACTACACTTTCATTTGGTATCAGAGCAAGGTTATCTTATACCTATTACACAGTTATCTGATATCTTATTAACATGGAAAACAACACCAATACTGTCACTAACACTAGTTTTATTGAAGGTCAATCCACTGTACGAGCTCCATTTTCTAATGGTTTGAACTATAATTATTGGTCTATCCGTATGAGAATCTATATGCAATCAAATAGTTTTGAATCATGGAATATCACATAGAATGAATACGCTCTTCCTACTAGAGCATATTCCACTTGGTCAAACACACAAAAATTAGACGCCACTGCCAATGCTAAAGCTATGAACATGTTATTTTGTGCACTAGGTAGAAATGAATTTAATCGTGGTAGCATGTGTCGAACTGATTATGAGATATGGAGAACACTTAAAATCACTCATGAAGGAACTAACAAAGTCAAACAAAGAAAAATTTCCATGCTCAAAAATCAATTTCAAAACTTTAGAATGAAACAAGATGAAACCATAAATGATTTGTACTCTAGATTTCAAGATATCTATCATTCACTATTAGGATTAGGAGAAAAGTACACTGATTTTGATATTGTATCAAAAATTCTAAACTCTTTAACGAATGAATGGGAAAGAAAAGTCTTGGCTATTGGAGAAGCTAATGACCTCTCTACGATAAAACCTGAAGAGTTAATCGGAAATCTAATGTCCTATGAAGTGAATTTGCAGGCTAAAAGAGTTCAAGCTCAAGATAATAAGAATATAGCATTTCATGTAGAACAAGGAGAACCAGATTCGGACAAAGATGATCTAGCCTTTACTACCAAGAACTTCAAGAAATTTTGAAATACAGAAAAGGAAATAGAAACAATGGAAAGAGAAATACAAACAGCAATAAACCACTGTCTTTATCAGTTATGGAATGTTATAACTGTCAAAAAAAGGGCACATTCAGAAAGATTGTCCAGACCAAAAGAAAGAACATCGAAATAAAAGGACGAACAAATTCAAAAGAAAAGCTTTTTCAGTCACTTAAAATGACTCAGATTCCTCATCATCTTCTTCAGGAAGTGAAAGTGAAAGCGATAATGAACAAGCTAACGTATGTTTTATGGCTAAAGCTAATAAGGTTAGTGATTTTACTTTTGATGATATGATAGAAATAAACTCTGAATTATTAGACACTTTAAAAAGTTTTAAAAAGAAATATAAAGAAGATGTAGAAAATCAGAAAAAGGCTGAATTCGAAAGAGATATGCTTAAAGATGAGAAGAAAATATTGGAAGAAGAACTTGAGAAAACTCAAGAATCTCTCTCTGATGTTAATTCTCAACTTATATTATTAAGTCAAGAAATTGAAACTCAAAAAGAATAGAATGATATTCTTGTTTCTGAGAATCATGCTTTAAAAACTAGTATTAAAATGGTAGAACTAGAAAATTCAAGTCTAAAGACTAAATAGATGGAATAACGAAGAATGCTTCAAATTTTAATAAAGGCAGAGAAAATTTATCTAGAATTATTTAGAATTCACAATCTGTTAATAATAAACATGGTTTAGGATATAAGAAGGTAGTTAAAAAGTCTCAAGCTAGTAATTTGAACAAAGTTAAATCTAATAAAGTATCCATGTCTTTAAATAGACCTAAAACCATAAATATATGGATACCTAAAACCAATAACAAACTAATAGGAAAGAAATATATTAGTTCATTCATAGAAGATGTACATAATAACAAAAATTATATTTATAAAAGGGATACTAAACCCTCCTGGGTTTGGTTTCCTAAGATCTAACTCTTAGGACCCTATTAAAAGGTGGGTACCAACGATAATCTCATATTTTATAGGACCCACTCAAGGAAAAAGGAAAATGGATACTCGACCGTGGTTGCTCAAAACGTATGACAGGAGATAAGGACATGTTGATAAATGTTACATACTCAAATGGAGGTTCTGTCACTTTTGGAGACAATTCCAAGGGATATATCATCGGCAAAGGCGATGTGAGCAATTACGGTACATCTAATTTACCTCTTATTATAAATGTTTTATTAGTTAAGAATTTAAAACATAACTTATTAAGTATAAGTCAACTATGCGATAAAGGTTTTAACATTTCATTTTTTGAAAATAAGTGTAGTATTCTTGATCAGAATCAAAATCTTATTTTCGAAGGAAATAGAGATAAAAATATTTATGTTTTAAATATGAAAGTGAATCATAATTCAGATTTATGTTTAATAGCTAAAGAAAATGATCCATGGATATGGCATAAACGATTTTGTCATATCAATTTCAAAAATATAAACAAAATTTCTAAAAATAATCTTTTAAAAGGATTACTTAATATGAATTCTAAAGTCAATAATATATGTGACTCATGTCAATTAGGTAAACAACCAAATCCTTATTTAAATCAAAAAAAGTTATTTCGACATTACAACTGCTCGAATTACTTCATATGGATTTATTTGGCCCTACCCAAATTCAATCCATAAATCATAATAAATACGTATTTGTAATAGTTGATGATTTTTCTAGATATACGTGGACTATTTTTATGAAATATATAAGTGATACTTTTGAAAATTTCATAACTTTTGTTAAACAAATTCAAAACTTCAAAGGTATTAAAATTAAAAATATTAGAAGTGATCACGGAGGAGAATTAGAAAATATATGTAACAATTCGCTATTTTGGACCATTCACATCCGCACATGTCGGACATGAATAATTCAAAATACTGAATTGTTAATTTATATTTGAAAAAACTCAGCATATACAGTAAATAAATAATTTTAGATCACAAACACAGAGTAATAAATGCAGCGGAAACAAAAGATAGTAGTTCATGAAGCTACTATATATATAACAGAGTTAAATAAGTTACAACAGAAGTCTCGAATACAATAGTCAAATACAAAATCAGAATACATCACTAGAATCAACCGAATATCTGAAAGCTGGATAGATAGCTGGATCTCCAAACGAAGCTCCAACTCCAAAGGTGAGTCTCGAATACTGGTACACTCAGTCTGACCCGAGCGTAAAGCAAAAAACAAAACACTCAAGTCAGGATTAACATTCTTATATCAATAAATCCAACTCAAGTGAAATAACAACTGAAATACAAGTAACTCAAAGGACGTTGGAATAACCATCCTCTAAGGATCCGTTAAACTATCTATTATGTAGTAGTGTACGCTAAGTATATAATGTCTATCAGTAATATAAAGTATCAAAATATCGTTAAGGGGTTACCATTATCCCCCTTAATACATTTTATATAAGCGTCATAATCTATACAACACTATACTCCACTGTAAACTAGTGGGATATCAGGGAGTACTCCATAGGTATAACAAAAAACAAATCGTGTGGTCGCGTATATAGGGATACAAGTATGACAAGGCACATAAGGCAATACCCAAGGTAGTGAAACTACCGTTTGCCTGATCCAGACTGGTGAGAACACATCTGTCACGACCCATTTTTCCGTACCGATTTAAACCGACCTTAAACCACTCTTGTCAGCTAAACCATTCGGAAGAACGAATAATGAAAGAAAGAAAGAAGGTAGAAATAGAAAGAAGAAAAGAGAAAAGAGAACAAATCAGAATCTCACAGCGGATCGACTAAATTATAATATAATCAAATCTTTACATTAAACCAAAACAAATACTTCATATAAAATATTCAGGTTTTACATCAGAGTTACAACCATACAACTCGGGCAATTATATCAATCTTGTCCTTACAATCATAACCACACGACCAAACTGACTGAATACAAACATCTACGGAAGTACGTTCCTGATCCAGCTCCTCTCCTGAACAGCTTCTACTCTTCCAGTTAAACCTGGAATGCATATGCTCGGTCTGACCCGAGCATATAGGAAAAACACCAAGCCCGAGTCAGTTTGGTAAACCAACGTGAGAAACACACTCAACTTGATTATTAAAGTTAGAAAATCCTTTGAAAACAAAAGCATCTCGTAAGACCACGCCACAAATAAACATGTCGGGTTTTACCTTACGATTGCTAAAATACTTTTTACAGAAATCCTCTGATATTATAATAGGGTCTATATGAAAATACTTATAAAATAGCCGAAATTGTTACATCTATTAAATTCCATCTACTAGCCACAGAGTGGGTAATACAAACAAAACTCGCACAAGGCTCGTAGGGAGAATGGATTTCCAACTAATGACTAGGCACTGGGGTACCACCTGTCACAGTACGGGGCCTAGATCACCGTACCGAGTAGTACGCCCGCTCCTCTGCAACACAAGACAGGGACTAACCCATGCTGCATAATCCCAAGTGAGATCACCCCGCGGTTGGGATCAGCAACCGCCCACTAAGCCGAAAATAAAAAGGGACATCTAGACTGGAATTACCTCACCCTGCTTGGGTGCTACCCACCTAGCCTTGCTGCATAACCCCTGATTTTCAGTCATTCCCATTTGATGAGGCTTGAGGCTAAGCGTTACCGTTTTAGAACATATCCCTTAGAATGCCCATCGTCCACCTAACGATGTTCTGGGAGCATTCATCCATACAAGTCCGTCACGGGTTCTAACGGAACCGTAGGCACTATTCTTACTACATCCATTTCGGAAATATCCTCAGGATTAGTACCGACTAGCCCTTGCACTTCACTGCACCATCTTCGAATCCAAACTCGTTTCCACGAAACGTACAAACCAAATCGAAGTGGATTTCGAGAAATAAATCTCGATCCCGGTCTCTTCGAAACGATAGCGTATTGTCCAATATTGATAGTCGGTTACTTAACTATCAAATAATCAATCAATACAACCAAGTTATTTCCCATTGCAACCATTAAGCCTTGTTCACATTTCAAATCCAAACGGATTAAAATTTACTAAGAAAGCTTATTCCTTTTGATATATATATAAAACCATTTCTGTCCAAAACATACTTATGAAGTTTCCAAATATTATTTACAATTTAAATAAATAAAATACTCTTTATAAAATTAATTCTATATATTAATCAAACAACTTGTATATAACATAGGTGTATATTGAAGAAGTTATACTTGAAAATTTTTTTTAACAAAAATTATCATTTAAGGAATCAATTAAAAATTGTTTAATACTTGATATAATTTTAAATAATATAACTTATAGAAATTATACCTTTTAAAATGATTTTCACACTACTATGTAAACTACGTTTGATTTTTCAAAAGATTATTATTTCTTTTAATACATTCTAAAAATATTATCTTTTTAACAAAAATTAGGTTAAAAATCAATCAAAACAGAATAAGGCTTATCAGTCTCAACGGTACTTATCAATTCACCATTCACATTTCACAATTTTCAAATATTCAACCAATCAACTTCCATAGATTGTCATTATATTTCCAAATATGATTAACGGGGAAATAGGAAAATACAGGTACATGTATGAATATCATTTCATAATTTAGCAAATGCTAGATTAAATTACACAGATAAGATCAGATAGATGGCTCATACAATCAACAAGTGTTGAATTTTACTATTCAGCGGAATGGTGTCAGTTTCCGCTGTCAGGATGTTGAATAGTTTGGGAAGAAATCTACTGTTAACACATATATTCAATTTGGGAACATTTCAACAAATAAGCTGTGTAAAATTACACAACGACATTTATATTCAAACGGTATTTAAATTCAGCCTTTAAGGTTTATAAATTTTCTTATTTAATCTACACAATGGATCGTACCATAGAGTAAAATCTAGTGATACAGACAATTTTCTTAATAACACTTTATTTTATGGTAAATTAAATAATTATTATATGATTGCCCCAGAATTTCTTTTTCTATAAGTATAGCATTTATTTATTTCCCTGAATTATTTTCAATCTACACTCCACTTTATCCAACACTCAAATGCATAATCCATTATTTTAAAGGTTTGACTAGTTTGTGGTAAATAACTATCTTTAACTATCATAAATAAATTTAAAGGTAGTCGAATCGTTTACCCTTAAAATAAATTCTCCGTCTATCGTAAACTTAAGTAACCTCTCTCTTCTCTTTTTTTGTATAGTTGATTGATTCAAATGCATATACCCTATACAATCACATAATACATGCTATAGAACAAATTTTGTTTTCAAAATTCCTTGCGTTAAAACCATAACTTATAATATTTAAACCCATTTTAAAATTAACTTAACAAATCGGCCCAAGCCCAAACCATTAACTAGAAAGAACAACGAAACATGACAAAAAATTCAAATGGGCCGTAGCCCAAAACCACTCGTCCCCAAACTTCTTCTTCTCTACATTCTTATCTCCAGGTTTCATACTGCCATCAACACTTCAATCCCAATGCCTCACCGAAAACATCAATCTCGATCGTCACAGCATCGCATTCGAACCCATTCCTTAACGCAACTCGACACGAATTTAAATCAAATACTGATCTCACTCTCGCATTGAACGATCTGAGTTTCCCCGTGCGCGACGTGCACGTGTACGAACCACGCCAACCACACTTGCTTGCCGCGACACCTAAGACCGGTCATACATCATCCCTAGAACCTATCCACCGCCTTGCCATAGTCCTCTGACTCTTTGATCACAAATTCGACCATCGGCACCACTTCCTGCAACCAGAAAACCAACCCCTCCCCACACATCGACCCACTGCGACCACCACCGGCCATTATTGGGTACGCCACCTATCCAGATCGAAAGCCACTCCAACCCACTCACGTCCTTCCCAAAACCAGAGCACTCGGTCGCCACCACACTCCGGAAGTCAACTCTTTTTCCTCCCTTCCAAAAACTTCTCTAAAACCCTAAATTTGATTCGCTCCACTGAACCCAAATGAAAATCGAAAATTGGCCATGGTAGAAGCCTCCACCATGATCGCCTACTCCTATCAGAACAATTCACGTCACCCCAGTTCGCCTAATTTATTGGAAAAATATCTTTTATTGAAAACTGTTCACCTTTCGATTTCTCAACATACTCATCATTAAAAATTATGAAATAACCACTAAAAATCATATTTTCATGTAAGAATCGAGATTGCATACTTGAATCCTAAAATTAAAAACATTAAATTTTAACTTTAGTTGAGTTCCTACTGTAAAACAGTACTCACTCGAGTTACACCACATAATTCCACGCAAGTTTATTTTTCCTACAAACTATACTTGCAAATGAACAATTTTCTAGTTTACATCAACCAAACATATAGCATAGGTGGAAAGATTTAGATTTTTGAAGGCAGATTAACACTATATTATTTTACAGTACAGAGTAATTTAAATTTTCAGGGTTTAACAAATTAGTTTCTCACCTTCCACATCAATTCCAGAAGCTTCAAAACCTGAAGTAGAGATCTTGACTAAGAGTTGAAATCGAATTTTTAAACAACTTCTTAAAATCCCAGAGTTTTGAATTCGAATAGCAAATACTCCGCTATTTTCTTCTTGTTAACAGAACACTGCTTCTCCTTCTTAATCTTTCATTGCTTAAGACATTAACAAGCTTTAGGTTTCTTGAATTTATGCTTAAAATTTCCAACAACTTGATTCTGAAATGGTTCAGTTATATAGATGCAGTTGCAATCGAAAACAGGGAATAGAGTAGACAAAATGTATGCTGGGGTTGCCATTTTGTTGGTCTGTAATTTGATTTTTACTTCTGCTGAAACGATTGTGAAAGAAACTATAGATTTTGTTAGAAATTTGTTTTACTTTCATCATACAATTTTACTGCCGTGATTATTATTTGCCTCTTTAGCTCTTTTACTTACAGTAATAGGTTTACTAACCTCTACATTATTTCTTTTACTTACACTAATAGGTTTACAAAGTATTTGTACATTGATTTGAATCAAGACAAGCATATGTACTTAATCTTTAATTGCTTAATACATGTACTGGCAGAAATTATTACAAGGACATATACATATACATGTATATGTATTTGGATTTGAACAAGGACAATTTTATGTATATATGCTGACAGGAATCATTACAAAGGCAAATACATGTATTTATTTTAAGTATATGAATGGAAATATTCCTTGGTTGTTGAATTAAGTGTTTATATTTAGGGTGAAATAAAAATTTGAAAAGTAATTTAAATTAGTCCTAGTTCTTCCCGGCTTACTCAACTTAAATTAATATTTATTTGTTATATTATGCTTTCTTGTTTCTTGCTTACTGTAAAAAAATTCAGCCTTCTTCTTATCATATTTTTAGAATAATTTAAATCATACACTATTAAAAGCGTATGCAAATATATTCAAAATTTAAACAGTTCATAATTCACATGATTAGTCAAAGTAATAATTGTATTTTTTTTCTTTTATACGTTTTAAAAATAAAAATAAAAATAAGAAACTATATTGAAATAACATTTCCTAATTTATTCATCTTATAAAAAAATATGTGTTAATTAAAACAAATATTACCAAATAACTAAAGTTTTGTCTTTGCTTTTGACTTAATTAAAATTTGCATTTGTCGTTCATGCCATGAAATAAAGGCGAAAACTCAATAAATTAAAATAACTTCTTGTCTAATTTGTTTTTATAAGAATACAAAGGGTTTTTAAACAGAACGTAACATTCTATATTAAATACCCCATATACATATGTTAAAAAAATGACTATCAATAATTCTCGATGTGTTATAAAACTTCATAGTTGTATAAAATTATTCTTGAATCCTTCTTATATATATATATATATATATATGACTCTATCTAAAATTTCATTCATAATGTAGACATATATTATCTACAAATATTTTAAACCACTTGTTATCTATGTGTATATAGTTTCTCAATTATATACACCCCTATTATTATACTTATGTAATGACCCGTAAATTTCAACAATTTAATTTGTTTATTTAATAGGATTTTTGTAATTTATTTCAGCAGAAACAATAAAGGGGATAAATAAATGTTAAAATGAAGGCTAAAATAGATTATGTAAATGGTGATTTAAAACCTATTTATAGAAATTTGAATAAAATCCAAATGAATTAAGTAGAAAAAGGATTCTTACCTGGATATAAAATTTAATATGAGAAATTTATGAAAATATTAAATTGATTTAATGCAATAAAAGAGTGTAAACGGTAATTGGAATAAATTAAGGAATTATGTTAATGCAAGTTAATAATTTATGACTTGAATGAAATTCCAATTAAATAAAATCATTTAAATGTTATGATTTGATTTTAAATGGAATATGAGAAAAACAAATGTAAGGATATGATTAATATATGTGTTATTTATCCAGGGTATTGAATAAAATTGGGAATCCAATTGAAATAAATGGTAATAATTTTGGTATTAGCTAATAAATTAAATTTCAATGCAATACCCATAAATGAATGGAATGAAATGAATATATGTAAATGTATACTAGGCTATTTATCAAATAGAAGGAAAGAAAAGTAAATATCAAATTTGATTGATGAATAAATATGCATTGAATAGTAATTGAATGTAGAGTTAAAAGTGATTGTATGGTAAATGAATGGAATTCGCATTTACTGGAGAAAAAAAAGTAAATGGGTACTTAGTAATAAGGGGTTTTTAGGCTCAAGGAAAAAGTTAGAGAAAAATTTAGTCTCAGGGACAAGAAGTTTGTTTTTTTAGGCTGAAGGACACTTTTTAGTGTAAATCACAGAAGATAGTTGTAACTATCATTGTCAGTTTACACTAAAAAATGTCCTTCAGACCAAAAAGCAAACTTGTTGTCCCTGAGATTAATTTTTTTTGCAACTTCTTCCCTGTGCCTATTTACCTGTAGTAATAAATTTAAACGGACTTAAAAATGGAATTTATTTAATTAATAGATATAACGGATAAGGATATACTTATAATTGTGGGATTGAGAGTTTTACCACAACTATTATGAGTTATATACTTAGCTCGTTCAATTTAATCAGAAAACCATTGCAATAAATATAAATTTAACATAACCTAAACTTAAGTGTAAGTAAAAGATTGAAATTGAATCTAATCAATTTGAAACTTATTAAAATAAATTGGATTCAAATTTATAATAAAAGGGGTTATTTTAAGAAATTGAAATAACTACTATAATTGGCAAATTTAGTTACTTTAAAGTGAAACGGAAAATATTAACGCAATAGTTTGAATCCAATATTTAATTCATTTAATTGATAATAAAGATTCCTTAAATTTATTTAATAGAAATATTGGACATTAATAGATAATTTCTGAATTTGAATGAAATTAAAAGAATTATTGAAATTGATAAATTTAGCAACTTTCAATTTGTTAAACCATTGTAATTGATTTAGAATATAAAGAGTTGTTTATTAAATTGAGTTTAAATTTTTTGAAATTTCGTTATTGCAATTTAATGGGAATTAAATGTTAAATATTACGTTAATGGAGTTTAAGTTGAAATTTTAGAATAACAATAATATTAGACCATAAACCAATGCTAATTTATCTACTTGGTGATAATGGAGTGAATAAAATATATACTTGGTGATAAATGAATTTCATGGGCAATTAAGTTTAATTTCTGGATAAATTAAAATTTATACTTAATATTGAAAATTGGAAATTTTCAATGATAAATTGATTAATCTTTAATAAATTGACATTTAAAATTTGTTAAATCATTATAAATATTAGAGAATTATAAAGTGATAAAGATTGTAAATTTCAGAAGTTAAATTTTGAAATTTGATTTAATTAATTAATTTTAAATTTATTTAATTGATATAAAAATAGCCATTTTGGTCAGTTTCATCGGATCCGTAACAATGAATTTTTGTAGGGTTTCAAGTTTCGTAGCGATCAGACTTGTCGTTTGATCGTACGAACGCGAAACGCCATGAGATCGATTTAATTGAAATCAATTTGAAAATATTGTTTTCAGCATAACTTCTTTATACGATGGAATTTGGACGTGAAACTTTTTCCATCGCGCTCAGAATATTTTAAAATACCTATTTCGATATATGGGTTTACCCAATTTCGTTCCGGGGTCAGAACGGCCTTTTTGGGCCACGTTAGCTGTAACAACCCGCATATTTATCGATTTTATATTTAAATATTTTATTTAAATATTTTATCGTTCATCGGATTTTGGTCCGAAAAGCTACTTTTTGCAAATAGTCGAATTGGGACTTAGACCACCCCCATTGAGTTTAAAATGTCGTTTGCGACCTTTTTGAGTATAAGCTTCGATATGTTTGGAGATAGTTGATTTTTGCTACTTTTTCCCGCTTATGACTTTGGTTTGGACTACACCTTTATTAGCTCAACCCAACCCCCTTCTCTTCATAACTTCTCCTCTTTGCTTAAACACTCAAGCTTTAGCAACAATGGTGGAAGAGAATGGGAAATAGAAATTCCTAAGCCCTAGCTTGCTTTGCAAATCCAACTTCTAGCTCCAAATTCAAGAGAACCCATTGGTAAGCATCTCCTTCATCTTCTCCAACTCTTTCTTCATTCAATTTCAGAAATTTCCTAAACCTAATTTAGGAAATGTTTCTCCTTTAAGCTTAGATTCAAGCTTGTTGGGTTGGAATTGAAGAGTGATTGTTCTTACCATTGCTCTATAGCTTCTTCTTCAATCGTTTGGGTTCAAAGGTGAGATTTTTATCTCACATCTTTGTCTATAATTATCTTCGATTGTTAGGTATGAATTCCTAACACTTATTCATGTGCAATTGATTTTGGTTTGGATTGATTTTGTGTATATTCCAATTTTTGGTGTTTTGGTCTAATTTATGAAAATCCTATTATGGATATTTGGACATTGATATTTGAGGCGTATCGAAGAGCCGTTTAGGCTGGGTTGTCATTCGACGTAATTTCTTAGTCATCGCCATTTGCTCGTTCGATCGTTTTCGATATTCGTTTGGCCATTTTTGGCCTAGGTTCAGGGAATGCCCTGAAACCCAGATTCAGACGTCTGAAACGTAATATTCAGACATCTGAATATTGTTCTGGGAAGATTTCTATTCCCAGATTCAGACGTCTGAATATATGATTTCAGACGTCTGAATTGGTTCATTTGGAACCAGAAAGGAAATAGGCTAAAAAGTGTCTATTTCAGACGTCTGAAACAAGTGATTTAGACGTCTGAATTGTGTTCTGGAAATCTTTGTATTTCCAGATTCAGACGTCTGAACCACTTGTTTCAGACGTCTGAAACTGCAGTGTTTTGCCTGCTTGCCTATTCGCTTGAGAATTCCAATTTAAATCGATTCGTGATGATCCTATTTGTTGTTATCATTTATTATGCCTTTGATGACTCCTATTTAGGGATTTTTGAATGTCCATTTCGATGGATTCTTTATCGGTTTCTTTGGATTTTATTCACGTCTTCGAATGTGAATTTTAGTGATTGATTGTTCTTACATTCTTCTTTGTGATTTGTCACTTTAAAAATATAAAGGTTTTCTATACTAGTAGTAAATATCAAAACTCTTTCCTCAAACGATTTCAATACTATTTTAATACCAAATTCGTTTATAAAACCGTTTTCCAATCTATTAGTATATACAAACCTTTACCTCACTCGTATGAGAAATCTAATTAAACGACTTAGTAAAACAAGTGGTGTGAAACGCTTGCGTTCACTTTGTTGGTTAATTCTTGGACTTGTTCGATTGAATCTCTTGTGACAATTTTCTAGTGGAGACCTACAATTTGTTCGTAAATATTTAAGTTAAGATAGTGGTTATGGGACATGAAGCTAAGCTCATATATTTACTAGCTTACTGTAATCGACACTTCTCGTTGATCATGACGATCATCTTTGTGATTCAGACTGAGATATTACAGGTGCTTCCTCATGGCTTCCTATTTAGATACATCTTCTGACTTTTGGCTAACTACTTTAGTTTAGTAGTTTTTTTTGTATACATTTGAGATACAGACTCTATGATGTATACTTATTCTTTTGTCTAGCACTTGTATCTATTCTTTTTTATATTATGGATCTTGTTTGACCACTACTCTGATGTACACTTTCTTGTGTTATATTCATATCTATTTCCGCCTTTGTGATATGAATTGTCTATGACCGATTTATGTTATGTTTATTTCTATATTCGTTTCTGAAGATATTACAGCCACTGTGTAGTAGCTTTGAGTTTGTGTCGGTATGTCGGATTTCCCTCTTGATAAAGAAATGCATGTTATACTATCTGACATATCGATGCTCGCGCAAAGCAATTACACGGATGGTCGCTCCTCAACAGCCTTATTCTCCGTGCTAGTTGACAGCATTCACTGTAATGTTCTTGGCTAGTGTGGGTATAGAGGTGGGGTGTCACAGCTTGGTATCAGAGCCAAACTTCAGAACAATATGGAATATTATAACAAGGATCATCGTCCTAAGTCCATCTTAGGAGTCGTGCTTTAGGATTTCATTCGGGCCTTCGTACCGTTCTATCCTACTTTCTTTTATGATTCCTTGTTTTATCTATCAAGATTGCTTGATATTTATTTTGAGAATAACTTTTTCCTCTTCTTTCTTTCTTTCTTTCTTAAAGAAGAGAAATGGTTAGACCAGGCCGTCCCAGCGCCGGTCAATCTAGTGCTACTCCCCAGGATGGAGTATTTATGTCTGCCCAGCAACTTCTTGATCTAGTAAAGAACGCTCAAGCAGCCGGACCCATTCCAGAGCCTACTCATCCTAGATCCGGTTTTGCACGCTTGTGCAGAGACTATACCGATTTGGGTGGAAGGACATTCAAAGGATCCGAGAGTGTTATAGAAATTCAAGCTTGGCTCAAATCATGCGATCGCATCTTTTCTCGCATGAACCTTATTGACCTTCATCGAGTCCAAGTGGCTTCTAGCATGCTCCAAGAAAGAGCATTAGATTGGTATGAGATTTTGGTTTCTGAAATCGTTGAGGCGGATCTCACTTGGGAGCAATTCCGAGAAAGGTTCGAATTGAAATTTGTGCCGGAGGCTGAAAAAGTAACTTTTGCCCGGCGTTTCATAGACCTTGTTCAAGGTGAATCTTCTGTGACAGACTATGTCGCATCTTTCGAATCTCTGTCCAAATACGGGGTTGAATACATCAACACCCCATTGAAGAAAAATCAGAGGTTTGTCTATGGCTTGAATAAGAATCTTAAGAAGCCATTACTCCTGAAACTTGAGGTTTCATTTGATCAGCTTAGTGATATCGCTCTTTGTCTTGAAGAGGCCGATAGAGAAGGTGATGTTGAAGTTGTGCATGCCCAACAAAACTTCAACAACAACATGAAGAGGCCTATCAAATTCAAAGGCCCCAATCCCAACAAGAAAGGGAGGCAAGAAACCCTGGTAGCAAAAGCACCTACCTCTGGTCGTGGACAATGCTACAATTGTGGTTCCACGAACCACTATGCAAGGGAGTGTCCGAGACCCCTCTTTTGTCGCTATTGCAAAAATTCGGGTCACCATATTACTGCATGTCCCGTACTTCAAAGTAAGAAGGAGGGAGAGCTCAATGTAGTGCAAGCTCCTGGTAACACTTCTCGTGGTCAAGGTATTTCTCATTTAATCCTTGATTACATTTATTTTGTGATCTTTTTATTTGAGTTCTTTTTGATATGGGTTTCATCTCACTATTTTATATCAAAAGAACTTATCGATTCTTTTTCTTTGAATATTTTGGGCTTGATGACTTCTTTGAGGATTGCGAATCCGGATGGTAGATCTACAACACTCAATTTGCTTTTATTTGATGTCGAAAATTATTTTATGTGGTTTTTCTTTCCGAGCCGATATTTTTACTTAGGCTTCGGAATTGATTTTTGTAAGGATTGGCTTAATCGTTGTGAAGCCCATATCCTATTTTCTCGTGTGGACTATTCCTCTTCGACATTTTCAATCTGTTAAGCAGATTTCTATTTTCCTTTATGATTTTGATTCCAACTTGATGGCATCACTTTATTCCTTAAGCCCTCAAGATGAGAAAAGTGTTATTTCTCTTATCTAAATAATTTGTAAAACTTTTCTGGTATTTTTGAGTTTGTCTTAGGATTATCACCTAAGAAATCTTTTGTGTGGTGTTAAGGTCTTTCTAGTTTGACCTTGCCACCGATTTTCATTTGGTTACGAGTTGCGGGAGTTCGCATTCCATTTACTGCATTCCGCACTCGTTACGATTCTTATGAATGACTTATTTTGTCATTCAGTTTGTCCATCTTATTTCATCCATTTTATAAATCGAATATTCTATGAATATTTCGATGAGACCATTCTTGTATTCATTGATTTTGGATGAAAATAGAAATTTAAAATTTTATAAATCTTTTTCATAAGATTTATTTATAAGTACGATTTGACTTTTCTCTTAAACAAGCAAAGAATATTCTTAAAGGATTTTAAGAAACATGTTTATCATATAGAAGATGATTTTGTGATTGCATTGCCCGTTGAGTGCTTTAAGAATTCTGGTCGATGCGCTTGATCAACGTTATCGATAGGAATTTCCTAAACGCTTTGATGAGACAATCAGACACAGTATATTGACTTGAAAATAGTAAATTTTTCTAGAAAGATTATTACATAATGATAAATGTAATTTTGAAAGTTTTAAATTTTCAGGAAAGAAGATTATTTAAAAGAAATTCTTTCTTTTCGATACTCTTGTTCTTGTGATTCCCGAGGGGGAACCAAGACTTTATCTTTTGTACCAATGCTTATCGTGTTGGTTTGGATGCCGTTCTCTTACATAAGAGAATGTGCTATCACTTGTGATTCTAAATCATTATAGCTTATCGAGACTAGATATGCCACTCATGATCTAGTGCTCGCGGCTATTATTTTCGCTTTTAGAATTTGGCATCATCATATTTGGATGAGAAATTTGTTCTCTGCCTCGATCATAAATCTTTGGAATATTTATTTTCTCATAAGGAACTTCATGTCGACTCGAGCTCCTAACATCTTATGATCTTGATATTCTTTTATTCCCGAAAGGGGAAATCGTGTTGCCAATGGGTTTAGTCATAAGCAACAAGTGGTTGATTCTTTGGTGATGTCTGAATGGGATTATCTTTTTATTAAGTTCATCGGACGTTTTGATGTACTTCGTTTTATTGAGTTTCATCTCATTTCTTTTATGGACTAGCATCTGATGTTCTTTTATGGTGTTCGGTTCATCGGATGTACTGTTATTATACTACATCGATGTTCCGTCTTATCTTGATTCATTGGATGTACCGTTTGTACTACATCAATGTCTTTGCTTTTGATTCATTGGATGTACCGTTTGTACTACATCGATGACTTTGCTTTGGGTTCATTGGATGTACCGTTTGTACTACATCGATGACTTTTCTTTTGATTCATTGGATGTACCGTTTGTACTACATCGATGACTTTGCTTTTGATTCATTGGATGTACCGTTTGTACTACATCAATGTCTTTGCTTTTGATTCATTGGATGTACCTTTTGTACTACATCAATGCCTTCGCTTTTTGATTCATTGGACGTACCGTTTTTGTACTACGTCAATGTTCCAAATTATTCGAGTTTGAAGTTTCTCGGGCGTACCGTTTCTGTACTACGCCGTTGCACTGGCTCAATTTTCTGCTATTCTTGACGTTTTCTACGTCTTTTAACTATGGAAATGCTTTTAGGTTTCCTATTTTATTCTTGAGCCCGGTGTTATTGATGAAATTGAAGTTTCACCAGATTTGACTTATGAGCAACATTCCATTCGCATCATTGCTTCGGAGGTTGAGCGCCTTCGGAGTAAAGATGTTCTTCTTGTGAAAGTTCAATGGTTCTCAGATCCTAAGGATTGCCCTTGGGAATCCTGGGAATTCATCGAGCGATCCCGTTCAGGCTTACCCTTTCATGCTCTTTATGGTGAACTTCCTATTTCAAATTTTCTTTTGTGCTAATATGCTTTTATGGTTGTTACTTCTTATTTTCTTCTTAAGTATTGCGAGGACGCAATTTCTTTAAGGAGGGGAGTCTGTAACAACTCGCATATTTATCGATTTTATATTTAAATATTTTATCGTTCGTCGGATTTTGGTCCGGAAAGCTACTTTTTGCAAACAGTCGAATTGGGACTTGAGACCACCCCCATTGAGTTTAAAATGTCGTTTGCGACATTTTTTAGTATAAGCTTCGATATGTTTGGAGATAGTTGATTTTTGCTACTTTTTCCCGCTTATGACTTTGGTTTGGACTGCACCCTTATTAGCTCAGCCCAACACCCTTCTCTTCATAACTTCTCCTCTTTGCTTAAACACTCAAGCTTTAGCAACAATGGTGGAAGAGAATGGGAAATAGAAATTCCTAAGCCCTAGCTTGCTTTGCAAATCCAACTTCTAGCTCCAAATTCAAGAGAACCCATTGGTAAGCATCTCCTTCATCTTCTCCAACTCTTTCTTCATTCAATTTCAGAAATTTCCTAAACCTAATTTAGGAAATGTTTCTCCTTTAAGCTTAGATTCAAGCTTGTTGGGTTGGAATTGAAGCGTGATTGTTCTTACCATTGCTCTATAGCTTCTTCTTCAATCGTTTGGGTTCAAAGGTGAGATTTTTATCTCACATCTTTGTCTATAATTATCTTCGATTGTTAGGTATGAATTCCTAACACTTATTCATGTGCAATTGATTTTGGTTTGGATTGATTTCGTGTATATTCCAATTTTTGGTGTTTTGGTCTAATTTATGAAAATCCTATTATGGATATTTGGACATTGATATTTGAGGCGTATCGAAGAGCCGTTTAGGCTGGGTTGTCGTTCGACGTAATTCCTTAGTCATCGCCATTTGCTCGTTCGATCGTTTTCGATATTCGTTTGGCCATTTTTGGCCTAGGTTCAGGGAATGCCCTGAACCCCAGATTCAGACGTCTGAAACATAATATTCAGACGTCTGAATATTGTTGGGAAGATTTCTATTCCCAGATTCAGACGTCTGAATATATGATTTCAGACGTCTGAATTGGTTCATTTGGAACCAGAAAGGAAATAGGCTAAAAAGTGCCTATTTCAGACGTCTGAAACAAGTGATTCAGACGTCTGAATTGTGTTCTGGAAATCTTTATATTTCCAGATTCAGACGTCTGAACCACTTGTTTCAGACGTCTGAAACTGCAGTGTTTGGCCTGCTTGCCTATTCGCTTGAGAATTCCAATTTAAATCGATTCGTGATGATCCTATTTGTTGTTATCATTTATTATGCCTTTGATGACTCCTATTTAAGGATTTTTGAATGTCCATTTCGATGGATTCTTTATCGGTTTCTTTGGATCTTATTCACGTCTTCGAATGTGAATTTTAGTGATTGATTGTTCTTACAATCTTCTTTGTGATTTGTCACTTTAAAAATATAAAGGTTTTCTATACTAGTAGTAAATATCAAAACTCTTTCCTCAAACGATTTCAATACTATTTTAATACCAAATTCGTTTATAAAACCGTTTTCCAATCTATTAGTATATACAAACCTTTACCTCATTCGTATGAGAAATCTAATTAAACGACTTAGTAAAACAAGTGGTATGAAACGCTTGCGTTCACTTTGTTGGTTAATTCTTGGACTTGTTCGATTGAATCTCTTGTGACAATTTTCTAGTGGAGACCTACAATTTGTTCGTAAATATTTAAGTTAAGCTAGTGGTTATGGGACATGAAGCTAAGCTCATATATTTACTAGCTTACTGTAATCGACACTTCTCGTTGATCATGACGATCATCTTTGTGATTCAGACTGAGATATTACAGGTGCTTCCTCATGGCTTCCTATCTGGAGCCATCTTCTGACTTTTGGCTAACTACTTTAGTTTAGTAGTTTTTTGTTGTATACATTTGAGATACAAACTCTATGATGTATACTTATTCTTTTGTCTAGCACTTGTATCTATTCTTTTTGATATTGTGGATCTTGTTTGACCACTGCTCTGATGTACACTTTCTTTTGTTATATTCATATCTATTTCCACCTTTGTGATATGAATTGTCTGTGACTGATTTATGTTATGTTTATTTCTATATTCGTTTTTGAAGATATTACAGCCACTGTGTAGTAGCTTTGAGTTTGTGTCGGTATGTCGGATTTCCCTCTTGATAAAGAAATGCATGTTATACTATCTGACATATCGATGCTCGCGCAAATCAATTACACGGATGGTCTCTCCTCAACGGCCTTATTCTCCGTGCTAGTTGACAGCATTCACTGTAATGTTCTTGGCTAGCGTGGGTATAGAGGTGGAGAGTCACATAAGCGGTAGCACGTTTGTTTATCCGATCCATCTATTCAAATCTCTAACCTACATATATAAACCCAATTATAAACCCTAGCCTCCATCTATCTTCATTTCTTTGTGCGTTCATTTTCCTCAACTCCTCTTTTCCCCATGGCTGCTTACCTTAGATCCAATTTAAAATTCAGATCAAAAGTCAAAAATTAAAGTCCTCAGAAAAATTCCAAAAATATATATGTCGATGCTCTCGCGAAATTAAATGGCGTATTTCATTTTTCAATTTGGTTTGTGGTTTGACCAGAATTTGGGGTTTTCGTCCCGGTCGTTCATGTTTATCGTCGAGATTTAACGGTGGATCTCTAGCGATGGTTTGATCGGAGTGTGCTGCTACGTAGAGGGCGACTAGGGCTTTCAATCCATACGGCTACTCCATGTCAGAGGTGCTTGGATTTAATGGAATTGGCGATGAAAGCGTGACGGAGACGATTCACTCGGGGGGGGCTTTGGGCGTGCGCGTGGGGTCCATAGGCTCGGCCTGACGTGGGCATGGGGCCGGTGTTGCTCGATCTGGACGGCGATAAGGGAGGAGGCGGCGAAATTTTCGAATAGGGTTTGTATGACGGTGGCTGGGAAGCTTCGAATGCGACAATTAGGGTTGTAAGGGAGAGAGGCAATCACGTGGCATGCTGACTTGGCTTCTGGGTATGAGTTGTTTTGTTTTTTTATTTTAATTTCTATTTCCAATCGTTTAACGATGATAACTTTCTCATACGACCTCGTATTCACTCACGGTTTCTTGCATTAGGATCGTATTTAAATTCTGGAGATTTTGACGCTGGTTTGGACAGATTCCGAGGATGTTGAAATTTTAGGTTTAAATCGGATTTAAATTCGATTTAAATTCAAAAGGTGAGTGTTTTAACCCACTCACAACTTCTAAAAATTTCTTATGTTCGTTAAATTGATTTAGGATATGAGTAGAAATTTATTTTTGACTGTTTGACATGTTTTATTCATCATCTCAGTTACATCGCATTTATTTAATTTAACTGTTAATTAATTTTATTTTTGTATATAAACTGACAGTTAAAATTTATTTATTTGCATATAAACTGCTAGTTAAACAGTTATTAAATTTATTATTGAATATAAACTGTTATATAATACCTATTATTTATTACCTGTATATTTTATATGCTCTATATTGATGTTTGTTTAAATGGGATGATGATTGCAAAAATGGTTGATGATTGATGTTTGGATGAATGGATGCTATATTTTATATTATATAAACTGCAAGTTATTATGCATTTTCATTTCATTCGGGGTTGCGGTTCGAAATGATATACAACCGCATTTTATTTTAAATTACGGATGGAAATGATAAATATCCATATCACTTGACCATAGGATAAAAAATTACATACAGGCACCGCGGTATATATATAAGATTATTTTGAAATGATTTTTATGATTTGGATATGATACGGTTTAATAAATATTAAATTTGGATATGATATAAATATATTTTATATATACATATAAAGTTAATTGGTTGAATTTAAGCTATGTGTAAATCTGCTAAATAAAATGAATAAGTGGAAAAATGGCATTTGATAATTTATATTATACGATTTGGTATGAGTTTAAGTTCTTGTATATACATATAGAGTTATAAATGATTCAAATAAATTAAGATTGAAAGATAAATTTGAGATTAAATGGGAATTGAGCTTATTTGAAAATTTAACTCCATAAGTTGATGATAACTTATTAAAATTGGAAATTTTAAAGGTATGATATTTAAACTGGATTTAATGAATAATTCTAGTATAAATAAATGGAAGGAAATTTTAGTGTTAATAAATTTAGTATTTTAATGGTTATGGATTTATCATATAAACCTTTCAAACTAAATAATAGGAAAATGAATTTTTTATTTGAAATTCCCAACCTTAGTTTTGAAATTCATTAAATTCTCAAAGTTTGAAAATGTTAAAATCGAAGTGTTTTATTTAAACTGAAAGTGAATCTAAATGTTATGGGTTTAGACTGAATTTAAAGTGAATAAAAATTGTGAAGGTGTGGAAATTATTTACTTTTAAAGAAATTTTAAATTCAACTGTTTTTTTTTATATAGTGTTGAATATCCAAACCATTTAAGTTTTGAAAGTTTTGGTTTTAAAACTATGGATTTCGAAGTATTATGTCGAAAGTTAAAATTCAAATATTTGGTTTTGAGTATTATAAATTTAAAGCGGCATGATTTTTTTGAAAAAGAAATATATTTGAAGTAAAATGATATCGTATTTATTTGGGTTTAAAAAAATGGAATGATATCATATTTATGGGTTTGGAAGTGGATAATTTTATTCTGGTTTTGAAAGTATAATTATTTTAAATGACCGCGGTGCTATAATAACATTTGGTTGTTAAAAAGACCGGGATCGGAAGTTGTCATACTCTCTGCCAACTCTGAAAACCACTTTAACAACCATATACGCGGTGGAGATTCTAGAATAAAGTAGGTTGGTGGCGGCGTTTCCTATAAGGTAAATACGTGGACCCGACTCTCGTGAGTTGGCATAAGGTGGCTAAAACAGGAGCGATCGACGGGCCAAGGGGGTTAGCGCCCTTTATCGGATACTCCTCTTCGATACTATACTCTGACTTTGGGTTGATTCGGTGGCCACTTTTACTTTTGATTTTAGGAGGAGTTTGTCCGAGGTGGGCGGTAGCTGCGGCTACGCGTTACCACCAGCCCGGAAGCGTAATTGGTATATCTACCCTGGCATTGCCTAGTTGTGCCGTGTCACCTACCCTAGCGCGCCTTACACGATTTTGTTTTGTACCATACCTGTGGAGTGCCCTCTGACGACGCCCAGTACAGGGGAGATTACGGTACTGTATAGACTATGGGAACATATTTTGTGTTAAGGGCTATATGGGTAACCCCTTAACGCTATTTAAAAGTAAGTTTATTTTACAATTAGACATTATTATAATAGCGAAATATACTACATAGTAAATAGTTTAACGGATCCTTAGGAGATGTAAATTTCGAGCATCTCTTGAGTTACTGCACTCATATTTATTTATGTTGATTTAACTTACATAAGATCTTTTAGTTCTGACTCGAGTGTTTTGTCTTTTCAATTCGCTCGGGTCAGTCCGAGCGTTTCAGGATCTAAGACTTTAGTTCTGGAGGACGAAGACGAAGATTTGTAATATTGCTATCTACTATATTATTCCACTACACTATTTAATTCCACTGCATTGATATTTATGGGTATGTGAACTCTAATATTTATTGTATAAAAAATCAAATGTTTGTAAATAGTTTTATGAACTGTATATTTATTATTATATTTTATCCTTCCGCTGTGAGGTTCTGTTTTGTTTTATTTCTTTCTTGTTTTCCTTATTTACTCCATAACAATCTGCCCTTCCGTATGGATTGAATTGGCATGTATGTCGATTTAAAGCATGCGAAAAGGAGGGATGTTACAACTTTTAATGGTTGTTATACAACTGAATTTATTTATAATGTTTTATTAGTTAAGTATTATAAAATTCCTTATTCAATGTGTATATAATTTCTTTTTAACTTATCATCACACATTTACACTTTTCTAATTCAATATATATCATTATTTTAGAAATACTTAATATTTCTATTTAGTTAATACAGACAACATTGTATATATATATACATATACCGGAATCACATATTTTACTTTTACTTTATTATGAATTTTATCCAAATTCTATATACATCTCAATTCAATTTAATGTCATAAATTCCTATTCTCATTATGTGTAAATTTATTATTTCCGATATATACGACTATTTGATTTTAATAAGTTTATATCCTTTAATATAGTCTATCTTATAGAATAAAATATACACATTTAATCTCTAAACAAATGCATATATGCTTTCAAAACAATCTGCACATATATTTTTCCTCAAAACAAAATATGTATGAGAAATTTCATCTAAACCAATCTAAAATTTAATATATGCTTGAAAATTCAAATTATGTTGATTTGGGAAATTTCATAAGATTATTAATTATTAATTTATGGAAATATTATATATAAAAATACAATATTATTGAATATTATAAATTAATATTCACAACTAAGGATGTCTAAAATCCCGGGTACATCCCTCCCCCCTTAAATGAATTTCGTCCCCGAAATTCCATAACTAATTTAGTAAAATTATCTACACAGATTAGGACAGATCAATATCAAGCCAAGCCAGTAAATACATAAATTCAAACTGTTTATATATTACATTAGTTGCCATCTAGAACATTTCTACAGCTGTTACCATCATCCATTCAACCCTACATATATATAGATATATATATATATTACACTACCATACATCAAATATCAAACAACCAAGACGTCCCTGGGTCATAAACACCTACAAAAAGCACATCCTACTAATAGAAAATTACCCAACTAACTATGGACTCTCACTATCAGAGTCCTCTATTTCCGGTCCCGATAATTTGATGACCTGTGCCTCACTATCAGTTTCCCAAACACCCCCTGGACTAGGCTCTCCCGGAATGTAACCTACACCATTCTCGTCGTCGAGCTCTTCCTCATCATCTTCGACCTCAACAGCATTATCAAGATCCCAAATAAGTGCATCTTCATTCTATGATTCGACAAATTCTCCATCTTCGAACTCTTTTTCTTCCTCTTCAACCTCAAACTCCTCTTCGTCGTCGAATGCTTCCTCGGGTTCCTCCTTAGCCTCAAACTCCTCTTCTGGTTCTTCTTCAGCCTCCCTCCGGGCACTTCTTCTTGAGGTTGCGGCTGTTCATTAGGCCCCATTGGCATTCCCCCAGACATTGACGTTTCCCCAGTAGGACTTCCAACCCAATCATACTCGTTATCCCTGCTGCCCTTAAAGACTGCCCCACCCCGGCTAATGCTTCGGGTTCTCTACAATCAAAACCAAAACCTAAATATGAGATCCCAAGGTTTAGAATTCTATAAACTAAAGAATACATTAAGGGTTATATTTAAAAATTTATTTCACCCTTTTAATTTCCTATTATCCTAGATTTTTATAAAATCATCATTTCAAAATAATTTAAGTACATATTTGAAAAATGATTATTAGATATAGTTAATTTTATAAACAACTTATTTCTATAATTCATATATCCATATCTATAATAGTTAAATTATTATAGGGTCTTTAAATTAACATTCCCCCCCTTTTTTTAAGGAACTTGTTATTTTAAAATTATCTTTAAAGTGTGAAAAGTCTCCCAAAAATTTACTAGTTTTAAAATTCAAATTTTTTTCATAAATAAACTTAGCAAATTATTTTCTAAAGATTCAAATTTCTAAGGAGTCCTATTTCTAAAGGTATGTTTAAGTCAAGAAGGGCAACCTATGAAAATACACAAGGTTGGCAATTAAGGCCGCTAAGTCAAGGATGATGGATTATTATCATCACAACCAAACTTTTCAAATTCCATACATATTTAGAAAAACATGTGCTTTATATAGAAAATATATTTTAGGTAAAATTGTTTCATTTACCCCTTTAAAACAAAGATTGTGTATGTTAGCTACTCGTATTGACCAGAACCCATATACCACTTAACTGATCAATTAACAGAATATAAAAATATTTTTATATTATTAACAAGTACGCGCTCTCGTATATATATACACGCAGACTCTATTCCTTAAGGAGCAACTTGCTCGAACCTAGGTATTCACTCAACCTAGGCTCTTATACCACAATGTCACGACCCATTTTTCTGTACCGATTTAAACCGACCTTAAACCACTCTTGTCAGCCAAACCGTTCGGAAGAACGGATAATGAAAGAAAGAAAGAAGGTAGAAATAGAAAGTAGAAAAGAGAAAAGAGAACAAATCAGAATCTCATAGCGGATTGACTAAATTATAATATAATCAAATCTTTACATTAAACCAAAACAAATACTTTATATAAAATATTCAGGTTTTACATCAGAGTTACAACCATACAACTCAGGCAATTATATCAATCTTGTCCTTACAATCATAACCACATGACCAAACAGACCGAATATAAACATCTACGGAAGTACGTTCCTGATCCAGCTCCTCTCCTGAATAGCTTCCACTCTTCTAGTTAAACCTGGAATACATATGCTCGGTCTGACCCGAGGATATAGAAAAAACACCAAGCCCGGGTCAATCTGGTAAACCAACGTGAGAAGCACACTCAACTTGATTATTAAAGTTAGAAAATCCTTTAAAAACAAAAGCATCTCGTAAGACCATGCCACAAATAAACATGTCGGGTTTTACCTTACGATAGCTAAAATACTTTTTCTAGAAATCCTCTGATATTATAATAGGGTCTATATACAAATACTTATAAAATAGCCGAAATTGTTACATCTATTAAATTCCAGCTACTAGCCACAGAGTGGGTAATACAAACAAAACTCGTACAAGGCTCGTAGGGAGAATGGATTTCCAACTAATGACTAGGCACTGGGTACCACCTATCACAGTACAGGGCCTAGATCACCGTACCGAGGAGTACGCGCCGCTCCCCTGCAACACAAGACCGGGACTACCCCTCACTGGATAATCCCGAGTGAGATCATCCCGCGGTTGGGATCAGCAACCGCCCACTAAGCCGAAATAAAAAGTTGACATCTAGACTGGAATGACCTCACCTTGCTTGGGTGCTACCCACCTAGCCTGCTGCATAACCCCTGATTTTCAGTCATTCCCATTTGATGAGGCTTGAGGCTAAGCGTTACCTTTTTAGAACATATCCCTTAGAATGCCCATCGTCCACCTAACGATGTTCCGAGAGCATTCATCCATACAAGTCCGTCCCGGGTTCGAACGGAACCAAAGGCACTATTCTTACTACATCCATTTCGAAAATATCCTCAGGATTAGTAGCGACTTGCCCTTGCACTTCACTGCTCCATCTTCGAATCCAAACTCGTTTCCACGAAACGTACAAACCGAATCGAAGTGGTTTTCGAGATATAAATCTCGATCCCGGTCTCTTCGAAACGATTAGCGTATTGTCCAATATTTATAGTCGGTTAATTAACTATCAAATAATCAATCAATACAACCAAGTTATTTCCCATTGCAACCATTAAGCCATGTTCACATTTCAAATCCAAACGGATTAAAATTTACTAAGAAAGCTTATTCCTTTTGATATATATATAAAACCATTTCTGTCCAAAACATACTTATGAAGTTTCCAAATATTATTTAAAATTTAAATAAATAAAATACTCTTTATAAAATTAACTTTAAATATTAATCAAACAACTTTTATATAACATAGGTGTATATTGAAGAAGTTATACTTGAAAAATTATTTTAACAAAAATTATCATTTAAGGAATCAATTAAAAATTGTTTAATACTTGATATAATTTTAAATAACACACACTTATTGAAATTATACCTTTTAAAATGATTATCACAATACTATGTAAACTACGTTTGATTTTTCAAAAGATTATTAATTCTTTCAATACATTCTAAAAATATTTATGTTTTTAACAAAAACTAGGTTCAAAATCAATCAAAACAGAATAAGGCTTATCAGTCTCAACGGTACTTATCAATTCACCATTCACATTTCACAATTTTCAAATATTCAACCAATCAACTTCCATAGATTTTCATTATATTTCCAAATATGATTAACGGGGAAATAGGGAAATACAGGTACATATATGAATATCATTTCATAATTTAGCAAATGCTAGATTCAATTACACAGATAAGATCAGATAGATGGCTCATACAATCAACAAGTGTTGAATTTTACTATTCAGCGGAATGGTGTCAGTTTTCGCTGTTAGGATGTTGAATAGTTTGGGGGAAAAATCTACTATTAACACATATATTCAATTTGGGAACATTTCAACAAACAAGCTGCGTAAAATTACACAACGACATTTATATTCAAACGGTATTTAAATTCATCCTTTAAGGTTTATTAATTTTCTTATTTAATCTACACAATGGATCGTACCATAGAGTAAAATCTAGTGATACAGACAATTTTCTTAATAACACTTTATTTTATGGTAAATTAAATAATTATTATATGATTGCCCCAGAATTTCTTTTTCTGTAAGTATAGCATTTATTTATTTCCCTGAATTATTTTCAATCTATACTCCACTTTATCCAACACTCAAATGCATAATCCATTGTTTTACTAGTTTGTGGTAAATAACTATCTTTAACTATCATAAATAAATTTAAAGGTAGTCGAATCGTTTACCCTTAAAATAAATTCTCCGTCTATCATAAACTTAAGTAACCTCTCTCTTCTCTTTTTTTTTATACAGTTGATTGATTCAAATGCATATACCCTATACAATCACATAATACATGCTATAGAACAATTTTTGTTTTCAAAATTCCTTGCGTTAAAACTATAACTTATAATATTTAAACCCAGTTTTATAATTAACCCAACAAATCGGCCCAAGCCCAAACCATTAACTAGAAAGAAAACGAAACATGACACAAAATTCAAATGGGCCGTAGCCCAAAACTACTCTTCCCCAAACTTCTTCTTCTCTACATTCTTATCTCCAGGTTTCATACTCCCATTAACACTTCAATCTCAATGCCTCACCGAAAACATCAATCTCGATCGTCACAGCATCGCATTCGAACCCATTCCTTAACGCAACTCGACACGAATTTAAATCAAATACCAATCTCAGTCTCGCATCGAACGACCCGAGTTTCCCCATGCACGACGTGCATGTGTACGAACCACGCAAACCACACTTGTTTGCCGCGACGCCTAAGACCGATCATACATCATCCCTAGAACCTATCCACCGCCTTGCCATAGTCCTCTGACTCTTTGATCACAAATTCGACCATCGGCACCACTTCCTGCAACCAGAAAACCAACCCCTCCCCACACATCGACCCACCGCGACCACCACCGGCCACTATTGGGTACGCCACCTGTCCAGATCGAAAGCCACTCCAACCCACTCACGTCCTTCCCAAAACCAGAGCACTCGATCGCCACCACACTCTGGAAGTCAACTCTGTTTCCTCCCTTCCAAAAACTTCTCTTAAACCCTAAATTCGATTCGCACCACTGAACCCAAACGAAAATCGAAAATTGGCCACGGTAGAAGCCTCCACCATGATCGCCTACTCCTATCAGAACCAATCACATCACCCCTCTTCGCCTAATTTATTGGAAAAATATTTTTTTATTGAAAACTGTTCACCTTTCGATTTCTCAACATACTCATCATTAAAAATTATGAAATAACCACTAAAATCATATTTTCATGTAAGAATCGAGATTGCATACTTGAATCCTAAAATTAAAAACATTAAATTTGACTTTAGTTGAGTTCCCTCTGTAAAACAGTACTCACTCGAGTTACACCACATAATTCCACGCAAATTTATTTTTCCCACAAACTATACTTGCAAATGAACAATTTTCTAGTTTACATCAACCTAAATTATAGCATAGGTGGAAAGATTTAGATTTTTGAAGGCAGATTAACACTATATTTTTTTATAGTACAGAGTAATTTAAATTTTCAGGGTTTAACAAATTAGTTTCTCACCTTCCACATCAATTCCAGAAGCTTCAAAACCTGAAGTAGAGATCTTGACTAAGAGTTGAAATCGAATTTTTAAACAACTTATTAAAATCCCAGAGTTTTGAATTCGAATAGCAAATAATCCATTGTTTTCTTCTTGTTAACAAAACACTTCTTCTTCTTCTTAATCTTTCATTTCTTAAGACATTAACAAGCTTTAGGTTTCTTGAATTTATGCTTAAAATTTCCAACAACTTGAATCTGAAATGGTTCAGTTATATAGAAGCAGTTGCAATCGAAAACAGGGAATAGAGTAGACAAAATGTATGTTGGGATTGCCATTTTGTTGGTCTGTAATTTGATTTTTACTTCTGCTGAAAAGATTGTGAAAGAAACTATAGATTTTGTTAGATATTTGTTTTACTTTCGTCAGACAATTTTACTGCCGTGATTATTGTTTGCTTCTTTACCTCTTTTACTTACAGTGATAGGTTTACTAACCTCTACATCATTTCTTTTACTTACACTAATAGGTTTACAAAGTATTTGTACTTCGATTTGAATCAAGACAAGCATATGTACTTAATCTTTAATTGCTTAATACATGTGCTTGCAGAAATTATTACAAGGACATATACATGTATATGTATTTGGATTTGAAAGGACAATTTTATGTATATATGCTGACAGGAATCATTACAAAGGCAAATACATGTATTGATTTTAAGTATATGAATTGAAATATTTTTGGTTGTTGAATTAAGTTTTTGTGTTTAGGGTGAAATAAAAATTTGAAAAGTAATTTAAATTAGTATCCTAGTTCTTCTCGGCTTACTCGACTTAAATTAATATTTATTTGTTATATTATGCTTTCTTATTTCTTGCTTACTGTAAAAAAATTCAGCCTTCTTCTTATCTTATTTTTAGAATAATTTAAATCATACACTATTAAAAGCGTATGCAAATATATTCAAAATTTAAACAGTTCATAATTCACATGATTAGTCAAAGTAATAATTGCATTGTTTTTTTTTCTTTTATACGTTTTAAAAATAAAAATAAAAATAAAAATAAGAAACTATATTGAAATAACATTTCCTAATTTATTCATCTTATAAAAATATATGTGTTAATTAAAACAAATATTACCAAATAACTAAAGTTTTGTCTTTTCTTTTGACTTAATTAAAATTTGCATTTGTCGCTCATGCCATGAAATAAAGGCGAAAACTCAATAAATTAAAATAACTTCTTGTCTAATTTGTTTTTATAAGAATACAAAGGGTTTTTAAACAGAACGTAACATTCTATATTAAATACCCCATATACATATGTTAAAAAAATGACTATCAATATTAAATTCTCGATGTGTTATAAAACTTCATAGCTGTATAAAATTATTCTTGAATCCTTCTTATATATATATGACTCTATCTAAAATTTCATTCATAATATAGACATATATTATCTACAAATATTTTAAACCACTTGTTATCTATGTGTATATAGTTTCTCAATTATATACACCCATATTATTATACTTAAATGGTTGTTATACAACTGAATTTATTTATAACGTTTTATTAATTAAGTATTATAAAATTCCTTATTCAATGTGTATATAGTTTCTTTTTAACTTATCATCACACATTTACACTTTTCTAATTCAACATATATCATTATTTTAGAAATACTTAATATTTCTATTTATTTAATACAGACAACATTGTATATATATACATATACCGAAATCACATATTTTACTTTTACTTTATTATGAATTTTATCCAAATTCTATATACATCTCAATTTAATTTAATATCATAAATTCCTATTCTCATTATGTGTAAATTTATTATTTCCGATATATACGACCATTTGATTTTAATAAATTTATATCCTTTAATATAGTCTATCTTATAGAATAAAATATACACATTTAATCTCTAAAAAAATGCATATATGTTTTCAAAACAATCTGCACATATATTTTTCCTCAAAACAAAATATGTATGAGAAATTTCATCTAAACCAATCTAAAATTTAATATATACTTGAAAATTCAAATTATGTTGATTTGGGAAATTTCATAAGATTATTAATTATTAATATATGGAAATATTGTATATAAAAATACAATATTATTGAATATTATAAACTAATATTCACAACTCAGGATGTCTAAAATCCCAGGTCGTTACAGCATCGCCGCAACGATCGCAACACCGTGAAACAACACTCCCAATATTTCGAGGGCACACACCAATCAATAACAAGTAATGAGTAGTTTACGAAGAAGTGTGTTCGCTCAAGATGGCTAACCCAATTTGGCCCGGCACGGCTCCTGTTTTGTCATTTCCAATTTGACACTAATGTCAAGGCTATCCATTATCGTTCTCTTTCTTCAGTCATCATGTACATCATTCCAACCACTTCATTCTGGATCACACTCCGTGTATAGTTATTAAAGTGGTTTTCGGGTTAGACAAAGAGTATGTCCATAACCGATCCCGGTTTCTTTAATAACTTTCGTAATTATTACACCGATTGGTCGTATAATAAATTTCAAAAACCAAATCAATTTCAGTCTCACTTAAAATTTGAAAGCCAACATTTCATTCGTCTTTCTATATCAATTTCCATAATTTACGTTTCAAAACTTCCAAATTACTATTTCAAAATCTTATAATTCAATTTCAATTTTTATTTAAAACAATTCAAATATTGATTCAAGTTCGAATATAAATTTCATTCCGTAATCATTTAAATTAATTTAATTTAACATTCAAATCAATTTAAATTCATTGATCAATTTCATTCAATATTCGTTAAGTTACTTTATCGTTCAAATCAATTTCTATTTAATTCATTAAATCAATTTAAGTTTTCCTATATCATATCAAACTTCCAAATTTAATTAAATTAAATTCGTCAAATCAAATTCTTTAAATTTCAAGTCTTATATTAATTTCAATAAATCACATTTTATTTCTTATTGAAGAAATTCGATTTCACTTATTTATTTATTTAATTTAAACAAATTTTCGAACTTCATTATTGCAGAACTAAATCAATTTCACTTATTAAAGAAGTTCAATTTCACTTATCAAAGAATTCAATTTTATTTAATTATTTAATCATTCAATCTCATTAAATCATTAAATAATTTCAAATTTTAATTATTAAATAATTTCAAAACTTAATTCAATCATTTCTTAAATTAAATAACGTTCTTTCATCAATTACATTATTAATATTTTGTTTCAGATTATTAAATATTAACATTTAAATTTCAGTAGAATTCAAATTCCAACTTCATTTAGAACCCTTATTATTTTATTCAAACCTAATCTTATTTTTTATTTTTAAATCAAATTATTGGCCAATCAAATTTTATTCAATTCTCTATCCTAAGTCAAAGTTTATTTGGGTGTTTATCATTTCAACCCGATTCCACTTCAATTCACAAATCAAAACACAGCAAAGGAAACTTGCAGTGTGATAACTGGGATGGTGTCAAAGTAAATAAACAAGCAATAGAAACCATCAATAACAACCCAATAATTCATTTAAATAATCTCGAAATAATCGCAGTAATTTACATTGTTGTTTGTGCAAATTAGCATAATTATTTCTAGAATCTACACTATCATTTCATGTATATTAAAGATTATTACACTAATATTAATACGGTTCTTCACTCGACATCTATTATTCAATTTCATACTTCATCGATTTAAACAACATACATTTAAGTGGTTCAAAGTGTCATTAACCATATATCTACGTAAATTCATTTGAACATTTAAGGGTCATATTTTGCAAATGTCATTTAATCAAATTCAACAGATATATCAAATCTAACCATCCTATGTCAATTTCAATTTCAAATTATTTATCACCTACTACATTAACAATTTAACGTCCAATGGCAACATCAAACAATCAATCATTTATCAACCAAATTGGATGATCATCGTATAAATACAGATAATGGTGTCAGATGTCATAGGTGAACTGATACAGGTAATAACATATAACAGTGTAAATAACTAACAACAACATATTTCAATTGTCGTTTCAATTGAAATCAAATTTAATAAATAAAAGAACATTAATCGTGAGTGATTTCTCACCTTTCGAGGCTGGATAAATTTGACAAAGAATTGAGCTACAAATCCAAGCACGAATTTCAAAGCAAAGCACGATGGACGCAGATGCGACGGATAGAGCAGATAATAGAAATCGACGAGATCAAATCAGAACTGAATCGATGTGGATAATAGTATAATTGAACACACATATATATATATAAATAACTATATATATGTCTATTTACATCATATTCTAAATTCAAACACAATTTAAATTTTAAATATATATATGTATTTAAAATTATTGTTTTAAATAAAACACACATAATAGAACAAGCATATCCACATATTATCATTTGAAATATATACATACTTATATATGCCTCTATATAAGATATTGTAACCTTTATAACTCATTTGTACTTCTATAAATAAACTAATATAAAGTCCTGTATAAAATTACATACAGACTACAGTAACAAATAAAGTAATAATATATATAAAACCAAAGATCGGATATAAACTCAATGGTGAAACTAATGTGTGTAATATTTATATATATAAAACATACATAAGTTTTCAAAAGTCAAAACCCTTATAAAATATAATAAAATCAAATGTAACTCAATATACATAAGATTGTGCAAATAAACCTATCCAAAATTCTGGGAAAGCAAAAAATATGTACAAAATATCCATTCGTAGAAAACAACTCATGCAAAAATAAAGCAAATATTTTAACATTTCATGTAAACAAACACAGTACACCATAAAGGTATATTAGTATAACATAGCCTAAAAATAAAATCGGTTTAATTTGATGCACATAATAACATCAAATGCACTGCTGAAAAAGCTAATATCTTCATAATATCACTTACTAGACGTTTTGATTTTTTTGAATGTAAATATCATTTTGGAAGTCACATCAATTGGCCAAAATGCATTTCTTTTGAATTTAGTGCTAACTTAACTTAATTTATTTTCAAGGAAGGCTACAAGTAAAAGCAAGCTTCATGCAAAATGAAGTAATTTTTCTTCAAATGGGCAAGACTTGGAACCTAGCAGAACGAGAAATACGCATGCAACAAATTAAAACATGTATTCAATTTCGTACACATTTAAACCCAATGTTTTTGAAAATATAATGTGTATGTGAAACCTTTTAAACTTAAAACCTGACCACATTTGCATGCATGTACAACTGGTTGCAAAACTTCTAAAGTTACATATTATATAATATATATATGTAACTTACATATAAATGCCCTACAAATCTTATATATAAATATGTACATATCCGATAACAGAACAATGTAAACAAACGCCATACATATATTTCAAAATTTTGTATACATATACATATGTATGTATGTATGTAAGAATGTATATAATAACATGAGTATGTATATATATAATACATACGCATAAATAAGGTTTACCAGAAAGAAGAAGAGAAGAGCGGTGTTGTTGACCGGCGTTTGGTGGGGAGACTGCTCCACGCGAGGAAGTGGGGCACATGACAGCTGGAAGTTGGAGGGAGGTCGAGAGAGACGTAGCAGATAATGGCTCGGTTTCAACAACTGGAAAGTGGAAGCCATGGATGTGGAGGAGGCGGCTGCTCGCAAAGGGTTGAGGCCAGTTTGAAGCTCAGCAGGATCGGGTGGAAAGGTAGGCTCGGCAGGGAGGCAGGGTAGATTCGCATGCAACCTAAAGGAAGAGGCGGGTGCTAACGTGAGGTGATGGGCGGCCACTACGTCAGAGCGGTCGCGACCATGGGTTTGTATCAGTCATGAAGAGAAAGATATGGGAGATGTTGTTGACGTGAACAGGAGGTATTTTCAGGTTACAGCAAAACGAAGCAAATATGTGAAGCTTTTTTTAAAAGCAGAGAACAGAGAGAAGAAAAACAGTGACATTGGAAATATAAAATATGCGTTGGAACAGAGAACAAAATAAAAGGAAGGCAGAGGAATCCAAAAAAATGAAACAAAACAATTAATAAATTAAAGGTTGGAAATAGTAAAGGTTAGATGGTTAAAAGACAGTGGGATACGAAGAGTTAGGAAACCAAAAGACACAAAAGCCGATACCGATACGGTTTACCGTTTCGCCGTGAATTGGACACCGAAACAAACCTGCAGATATATCGTAAAGATCAGCTTGACGAGACGACCAAAATGGCATACAGATATCAATGATTTGATTGAATTATAAAAATTTGAATTTTTTACTAGCGGAAAATGTAGCAAAAACACAGAAAAATAAGATAGACGGAGCTAAAGAAGTCCGAATTTGGAAAAACGAAAAATGATATCTTGCTCAAAAGATGATTTAGAATTTTTCTATATAAAAATATTCAGGTTTCGAAAACATTTCATTTACATCAATTCCTAAGTGATTAAATTGAAATAAAATTACACGTGAAAATAAACTTTCATATTTTTGGATGAAATTTTACCAGTTGCTATGTTTAACTAGACGCATTTCAAATATTAAATTTTTATTTCAAAATTTATTATTCAAAATTTCACTAAATTTTAATTAATTAAATAAATAAACAACTAAAATTTACGGGTCGTTACAATATACAATTTGATAACTATTGTAAAAAGAAAGGATTTTTTCATAATTTTTCATTTTCTAGAACTCCACAAAAAAATGGAGTTATAGAACGAAAGAATAGGACTCTACAAGAATGTGCAAGGACTTTATTAAATGGAAGCATGTTACCAAAACAATTTTGGGCAGAAGCTGTTGGAACTGCTTGTTATGCTTTGAATCGTGTTTCTATTAGACCTCTCACCAAAAATACTCCTTACGAACTTTTTAACGGTAGGAAACCAAACATATCTTATTTTAAAATATTTGGATGAAAATGCTTTATTTTAAATACTAAAGATCAGCTTGGAAAATTCAATTCAAAAAGTGATGAAGGAATATTTATTGGATATTCAATTAGAAGTAAAGCTTATCGAATTTTTAATAAACGAACAAATTCTATAGAAGAATCACTCCATGTATCTTTTGATGAAAATACTTCTACTAAAATTAATAACTATGACTTACTCAATAAAATAAAAACAATTATAAACAATTCGAACGACGATGACGATATCATTTTGTCTAGAGAAGATGAAAACATTGTTTATAATTTAGAAAATAGAAATACTACTAATACAATAAGATCTCCGCGACGAGTTTTACGAAATCATCGTGCAGAAAATATAATTGGAGAAATAAATTCAATGTTCGAACTAGAAGTCAATTAAACTTAATGAGTAATGTAGCATTTATATCTACTATAGAATCTAAAAACACTAAAGAAGCATCATCTGATGAAAATTGGATTATCGCTATGGAAGAAGAATTAAATCAGTTTGAACGAAATGAAGTTTGGGAACTTGTACCTAGACGAACCAATTAGATACTTATAGGAACTAAATGGGTTTATAAAAATAAAGCAGACGAATTAGGAAATATAACTAGAAATAAAGCAAGACTAGTAGCACAAGGATATAACCAAGAAGAAGGAATAGACTACGAAGAAACGTTTGCTCCGGTTGCTAGACTAGAAGCAATACGAATCTTATTGACATACGCGTGTTTTAATAATTTTAAACTTTATCAAATGGATGTTGAAAATCCATTTTTAAATGGTTATATTAAAGAAAATGTCTATGTTGAACAACCTCCCCTATTTATTCATGAAAAATATCCAGATCATGTATATAAACTAAGAAAGATTTATATGGATTAAAACAAACACCACGTGCTTGGTATGAACGTCTTAAAAGCTATTTAATAAATTTTGGATTTGAAATAGGAAAAGTAGATCAAATACTATTTATAAAACAATCTAAAATTGATATATTAGTAGTTCAAATATATGTCGATGACATATATTTGGCTTAACTAATAATGAATTATGTAAAGAATTTTCGGAAATAACGACTAAAGAATTTGAAATGTCTCATATGGAAGAATCATCATATTTTTTAGGACTACAAATTAAACAAGTTTCGAATGGAATATTTATTAATCAAGAAAAATACTGTAATAATCTTATTATACGTTTTGGAATGGAAAACACCTCTACCGAACCAACTCCTACGAGTACAACAGCACATCTTAACAAACATGAAAACGGCAAAAGTGTAGACCAAAAATTGTACCGTCGTATGATAGGATCATTAATACATTTAATAGCAAGTAGACCATATATCATGATGAGTGTATGTTTATGCGCTCGATTTCAAGCAAACCCAAAAGAATCACATCTATGTGCTGTAAAACGAATACTACATTATCTTAGTAAAACTACAAATTTCTTACTATTCTATCCAAAAGACTGTTCGTTCGAATTAGTATCGTACATCAATGCTGATTCCGGAGGATCACGAACTGATAGAAAAAGCACAAGTGGTATGTGTCATTTCATCGGTAAATCGTTAATTTCATGGTTCAGTAAGAAACAAAACAGTGTCTCGTTATCAACTTGTGAAGCAGAATTTATTTCTACAGCACTAGCTTGTACACAAGTGATTTATATGCAACAGACACTTAAAGATTTTGAAATAAATCTATCAAAATCAACAATTTATTGTGATAATTCTAGTGCAATAAATTTATCTAAAAATCATGCAAATCACTCGAGAACTAAACATATAGATATTAGACATCACTTTTTACGCGATAATATAGAAAAAGATATAATAAATCTAGACTACGTACCTTCTGAAAACCAGTTAGCAGATACCTTTACTAAACCATTATTAGAAAATACTTTATAAAATTGCGACGTGAACTAGGGATAATTTCAAGTAAAGATATATAAATAAAAATATAAATTTTTTAACTAAAAAGTCATAAAATAAAAAAATCAGAAATTTCGAAATTCTGACCATGCCGAGACTCGAACTCGTGGGTATCTTAACCACCTGAGCTATTAATGTTTTCTATTCTAGTCTCTTATGGCCATATTATTGAATAATTACGTATATTTTATACTACTCTATATGTAACAATTATCTTTGTACTACCGTATTACTGTATTATAAACTTTATACTTAGAATAACTGCTTAAAGACTAAGTATTAATGAATTAATTTTCTGCTCATAATATATTTCCCGTTGAAGCATAAGAGATCTACATTATTATCAACAGGAGTCTCTTATGCTTCAACGGGAAATGTATTATGAGCAGAAAATTAATTCCGGACGTATTGGTATAATCGAACATGTTGGAATGAAATTTTGCGGGGCTTCGCCACATCCAATTGACGAAAATGTTGTTTCACCGATTCGACGTCCTTCGACTTCATCTCCTATGCGACCTCCATACTCTCCAAACTCATGGGATCGCAACGAAGCATCGAACATTCGTCGTAAACAGCTAAAAGATTTCAAGATACTAAGTCAAAGAAATAATTTTTTTATAATCTTCTTCATTGTATGCTTAATAAAATTCTTTTACTTTGTACGTTTTTATATCTTTGCAATAAAACTATTTCACGTCTAATAAACAAACATTTTAAAAAATAAATATATTCACATCAAACTACAAATTAAAATTATATTGGTAAAATCAATAGAATTTACACACTTTCCATTATAAAACAAATTTATTATTCAAGATTTGTACAGGTCAGTGACTGGTGCAGGCACCCAGTCGACTGGACCAGAAGATTGCAAATACTTAATCTTTTGCATCAGTCGACTGAGTGCCTGCTTCAATCGACTGACGCTGAAATATTGATATATATAAAATTGCCAGTCGACTAATGCAGGCCATCAGTCGACTGGAACAGAAGGACGAAAATTAAACATCCTTCAGCTTCAGTCGACTGAAGCCTGCACCAGTCGACTGAGCCGTAGATCTGAAAGGATATTAACCTTTCCACTTACTCTTTTACCCCACTTTATATTCACTTTACTTTTTTCCTCTTCTTCCCACTTCAGTTTTTAAACTACTCCAAACCCTAAGCTCTACAAAACTCAAAATTTTCTTTTTCAAATCAAAATTAAATGGCACCAAAACGAAAAGGCTAAGCCTCCTCCTTATCTCAACCACCCTCAACTGAACAAATTCATCAATGGTTGTTTGACGACACCGCAATAAAGCAATGGAGAAGGATGCAAGATTTTAGAATTTTCGAAGGCTCATTCGTCAACTTTCCTGATTTCTCATCTTATCATATTCAAGAGTTAGCAAGCCGTAGCAATTTGGAATCATTAATTGATATTAATGACAATAAACACAAAATTAACCAAATTATGGTTAAATTATTCTTCGCTAATTTCAATTTGGCTTATCAAGATGTTTCGAACCAAGAAGATTGCATATGGAGCCTAGTATGTGGTAAGCCCATCTTCTTTTCTTTAGATCGTATGGCTCAAATACTAAAAACAGACAATGATGGAGTTGAATTGTCTACTATTGATGTCGATTTGGTGGTTAGAGACCGTGTTAGCCATTTATTTCTTGAAGACGATTTACGTCAATTAAAATCAATGTCATTACGACCAAAAGCCCGAGTAATTCATCGTGCCTTAATGAAAATCGTAGCTCCTAGAACCGGGAGTTATGAACTTGTCTATGAGCATAACTTTAGAGCCTTGTATGCTATATTTGGAAACATCAAAATCAATTGGCTGCGTTTAATACTTGACGACCTTTTAAGCTTTAACAAAGGAAAAATGAATATAATTTATCATGGAGAATATGTTATGCGTCTACTCAAAGCTTGTGAAGTTCCGGAACCGGATTCACCAATTTCTACAGTTGGATGTTTAAATGCTCGGACACTAGCTTTAATGAAGTTACCTATTGCCCGACCACCTCCTATAATTTCCTTTGAAAAATGGACACAACGTCAAACATCTCAAGTTCAACCACAACAAGGCGAGTCCTCTCAACGACCATCTCGTCAAACTTCCACTCGATATCAGTAAGATGAAATTATAATTCCAGATGAAGGACTTCAACCTCGTGCTGCCATCAATGTCATGTGCCGTAATCAAAAAATCCTTCAATCTAACATTCAAAAAGTGGATAAGAAGCTCGATAAAGTGAAAGGATTTTTCACAAAATTATGGAATGCAATATCATGTTCTTTCGGTTTTTCTACATCTACTTTGGGTGATCCGAGGAAGCAACCCGTATTCACATGGTCTTCTACTTCTTCTTCTGAAGATGATCAAGCTACTACTGACGAAGGAGATGATGGAAATGAAGGATATGGTGGAAGGGGTAAGGGTCCGATGGTGTAAGAAGTTTAATCTATTTCTTTCTTTTTTAACTCAAGACAATTGTTTAAATTAATATGCCTTGTACTTAAGCAGCCATTCTAGTTTGTTTTGCTTTTAAAACATTATTGTCTATGGATATTAGAATGTGCGAGTGTTTGTTTCATTTTATATTATCTCTCACATTACAATATCATATTTCCTATTCCTTTTTTTCGATGACAAAGGGGGAGAAATATTATTGCTACTAATATTAATGCAGGATAAAAAGCGTCGGAGATTCAAGGGGAGAAATATTTACATTGTTTTACATATACAGTCGAAATCTACATCTATTTTTCAGGTTGTCATCAATCAAAAAGGGGAAGAATGTTGAGACTTGGTTTTGATTCATGACACAGAGCTTTCATCTACAATGCATAGATTTGACGACTGCTACAAAAAGATAATATATACCATAAGGAGACGAGACTTCAAAACTGGTGCATCAATTTTATATTTTGATTGTTTGAGTCTTAGATCAATATTGTTAATCTCTCCTAGGATAAAAGTATATATATTAGGTTATATAAGCATATAATTAATAAAATTTTAAAAGTAATATACATATATATACAAAACTGTGCATATTGCACAAATTATACCAGGTCAGTCGACTGACCCTGTAGGCCCAGTCGACTGACACTGGGTAAAATGTGTAACATGCACAGTGCGCGTATATTTTGAATTTGAATTTTTAAATTCGTTTGAATATTCAATCGACTGAACCTATAGTCCAGTCGACTGAATTTCTACAACAACAATATTTTTGAAAAGACACGACTTTTGTGAAGGGTTGTGAACACTCAACGAATGGATTCAGGTGCAACATTTCGATCGAAACTCTTCACCAAAGGTTGTAGCTTTCTAACACTTATAAACACAAACTCCAAACTCATTTCAATTTACCGGATTACAATCGATTTCTCTTATTCTCTGATCTAACTTTCTGTAATCTATTTGCAATCATATTCTCGATTATTCCATATAAAAGCAATTTAAACCTTTCTATTCTTCATATACTTCAAATTTAAACATTTATACTCGAGGAGAAGATTATAGAGAAGGGTGTACTATAAGTGACAAATCTGTGTTATCAGAACACATCGGTCAAACTATTTTCTATAAATTGTTAAAGTCTTGTTCTACTGCTCATGCTAGTAAAGTCCTCTTCGGCTGTTGAGGCGAAATCTTGTTCTGCTACTCAGGTCCCTATTCGGCTGCTCAGGGGTGTATAGACTTGTTCCTCTGGGTTAAGTGAGGGTTTTTGTTTAGTGAAATTCCAAAAGGAGTCTGGGACTGGACGTAGGACGGTGCTCCGAACCAGTATAAAAATATCTGGTGTCATTTTACTATACTGCTTTTATATTCCGCACTATTTACAATATTAATATCATCACTATACACTGTATTATCATATATCTGTATTACACGATCCACACTGCACTTTTTCAAATATCATGTCTATCTCACTTGCGGATCTTGAGATATCGTTCGATCATCGTCGCATTATGTGATGAAGAGGGATGAGTGTCGATCCCTATATAGGTATAGGGGCAGATTCCTCTTACTTGCTCTTTTGAGGTTTGTATCCCTATGGTGTGTTCCTTGTGTTGCAATATGCTTATACTCCAAGTTTCCTATTTATAGTATATGTAGATTTTGAATGATTGGTCAATCATTACTGAAAATTCAACTAAACCGATCCCTGAATAGGAATAGGGGAGATCCCTACATAGGGATCATACCCGATCCCTCCAAGTGGCTCTATTTGTTATGCGATCCCTAAGGTAGACTCCCTAGGGTCCCTTGCCAATGTTATACTTCAATCGGCCTTGTGGTTGTTGAGTTATGGAGCGATCATCATTGAGTTATGTTATGTGCATTCTGTTCAACCTGATCCTTTTACTCCGTTCCTTCTATTCCGATCCCCTTTTGTATAGTGCATATTCCAATTTGATCCCTCTCATAAGGGGAGTACTAGTTCCATACTTAGCCATTTGGGTTCTGTTTATCCAAATCCGTCCAACTATCATCCATAGTTCCAGACATAATCGATCTCCAATCTTAGTAACCATATCTTCGGTCTTTCTTCCTTAATGATCGTGAAGTTTGTTGGGTTAAATCCACCTTGTATATTGTCTTGGAAAAAGGTGGGTTAGCACATCGCATAAAGGGGAATTCAATGACGGTGTTCCTGGAGTATATGGTGTTGAGATGTGGTGGCTGTTGGTGGAAAAATATGGAAAAATCTACCGCTAGGTTTTTGAGAAAGAGAAAGGTAATTTTGCATTATAAACCATAATTTAATTGTAAATTACAAAGTGACCTCTAAATTCTCAAATTGGTATAACTCTCACGGACAAACTCCTTTTACACACAATTTCTATTATTGGCTTCGTAATTAAATTCTACACATACTCACGTCATCTGGTAGTAAATTATTAAATTATTTATCATTCTGTAAATTAAGCATTATAATATCAATATTATCATTAAATATTTACATACCAATATCGTTAATCAGAACCTATATATTACGACATTATTTATTTGATTTGAACATATGATATTCTAACTAAGATAAGTCTTAATCGTTTAAATTTATAATATTAATTTATGAAATATCAATTTCGGGCATGTGCTATTCGAATTTATATAAAAATTATTTTTTAGTTATTATCATTCAATTATTAAATATTCAACATTATATACACACAAACACACACACACACATATGAAAAATATATTATCATCAAATTTACCATTAAGAAAATATTATTTACTTTGATAAAATTAGGATGTTTAGTATTTTGAATAAATAATGACAATGTAAATCACATTAACATTATCAATATAATTATAATATAATATATATTAAAATTAAAATTAAAATAATCCAGTAAAACATTACTTATGATTTAATATTATCATATTATTCATGATAATACTATAAAGTGTGTGATGAATTAGAAGGAATTTTTTGAAATATGCTCCTTTTACCCTACTGCTCTATGCACTTGATCTAACAATGACATTAGAACCCGCAATATGTTATCATGAATAATATATGAAATTTAAATTCAAAATTAGCTTAAATTTAAATTTATAAGGGTTATGGATAAATTTAAAAATTATTTTTAGTTTTGTATTCCTAAAAGTTACAAATAAATTAATTTAAATTGTTTTAAGTTAAAATTAGAATTTATAAAGGTTATAAATAAAATTTAAAATTGTTTTAAATATTTATTCAGAAAGGTTATAAATAAAAAGTTAAAATTAGTTAAATTCTAATTTATAAAAGTTATATATAAAAAATTGAAATTGTTTTGAATCTAAAATCATAAAATTTATAAATGGATAGACTTAAAACAAATAAATTATAATATGAATTATGAATGTTATAGTTCATAAAAGTTTGTAATATTAATTAATTTTAATTAATACTAATATGCACATAAATATAATATTTAATATTGTAATATAAATCTTATACTTAAACAAGAGAAACTTATATGATGTATATAAAAGAATGAAAATAAAACAACACAAATCCAAAAGTTAAAACTGAAATAAAATCCATAATATTGATAATGAATAAATACATATCTATATAAACATATATGTATAATGGCAATTGTTGCCACTGACAATATGAATATTCATTAATATTCCTTGAAGCCTATAATACCCATTAATATTATTTTGATACTACGAATCTGAACTAACCTTGCTCTCTATCATTTACAATATAAATAGAGTATATGCACGTATGGTTTTTGATCACTCTTAAGCCATTAAATATTCATGGTTGTGTTATATTCTCTGGATTGGTTAAGAACATTTTTTAACTTCATTAAGCACCCTGAAGCGTTACAAAATTTTCCTTGGTAATCAAGAAATGATGTAGAATGTACTTTATGGTTTGTGGAGAATCCTCAAGGTCATAAAGTTGATTAGGAGCAAAGAATGTACGGTTATGAATTTTATATGAGATATAACTAATAATGTGTTACCTGTCATTTATGGGGACTATAATTTATTGAGCACCCTCAAGGTTATAGGAACAAGATGAATGGATCATAACACTTACTAGCATAATTTAGAAAGTTCTCGCATCTCGTTTGGGATTTTTTAAGAGATGTAAAATCTAGTTGTAATATTGCAATGGTCTAATTTAACAAATTTGCACAGATAATATAAATAATAAAATTGTTTATTGATTAAATATACGAAATAAACTGAGTTTAATATTGACAATGAAATGTAAAAATTTACTTGCTAACAAGTTAATGTTTTAGCATGTTATTGCTATAATGCCTATGCAAGAACTAAACAATACAACCATTGAAATTTCAATTCTCGGTCACTTAAGTGTGAATTTTCCCTAGATGGTATATTGTCTTATATTAATTCTGAACTATTAAACAATAAGGCAGCATGGATATTCGATCTATATTCGATCACACACAAAAGTTGTATGATGAACAGTCGCATCCCATAATTGAAATTGTTTCGTTTGAAATGACTGAGTAAAGCATAGTGCAAATTTTTTGTTCAATATGATTGAATACAATGGGAATCTTGTTGTGTTGGAAACAAAAGTAGATCAAGGACTATAGACAAACCTAAGGATTCGAAATGTCTATTTTGATATGTTACTAAGTACAACTTATTCAATATCCTTAACGTGTTAAGGATGATTAAACACATTTTTGAAAAGAAACCCAATGCTCTTTTGTACTAAGTGGTTTCTTTTTGAATGGTTTTTCCATCTGAAAGAGAAAGCAAAAATCTAAGTAGATGTAACATAGGCACAGTTAGGTTGAAGACATGGTGAATAGTCACCCTTGTATCATGAAGAGCCATCGGAAATGGAATTTTATAAAATATTTGTAGATGCTAGTTAGGAATAAGACATATGATTCCCATTTCAAATGTGTTTTTCCATATATATAATAGTTCTCTATAACATCAGTTTTCTTGCATTTAAGATACTTGATCTGAAAATCTTTATTGTGAATTAGTTATAATAGAATAATAAATAGCCCATAGTGAGTGATTGCAACATTCCCTATTTCGTGACTCGAAAATAGACACTAAAGACGTTGCAGTCATCATTAATATTATTTCCAATGACAAAATGAGATCAGTTGGTGTATCATTAACATCAAAAGCACATGATTTTAAAAAAATTCGAAACAACATTTTAGTCATTTATTAATTGTTTCATTACATAACCCCATGAATAAAATGTTTGAAAAAATATAATAAACACAAAATGAAATTTGAAGAGTGAAATATGAGGATGCCTGCTTAAGTGGACAGAATTATAACTATGGATGGTTATAAACTCCATCATTGCATACATAAGCATCCATATTGCATAATGGAATACACTAAAAAATAGAATTAACTTGCCTCATGCACGTCTCTGGAAATCTTTATTCATCTAAACCTAAAAATTCCAACTCTCAACCTACTAAATTGAGTACCTAAAGGGGAAATCAAAAACATTGGGTTAGATAAAAGGTTTTGTACGAATAATATTAGTCATTCCAAAACCAAATTGTTATGTAGTGAGACCACGCCACTAAGCAGAGTGGGTTTTCCACTCACTAGTATCATCACAATCAAAATGTTAGACTGAATAATTGTTGGATAGGATAGAATAAGCCAAACACACCCTGCTCTCCTCATCTACTTGTAACCACAAAGTTTAGAACTTAAGAAAAACATCATACAAAAATGGGATAAAGGTGAACAGATCGATATTCAATGGGGTCTAAGGGTTACACATTTCCTATATCTACCATCACATTAAGTTTCAATACATCAATATGGTTTTCACAAAGTCACTATTAACCCATTAGTCTTCACTTTCCAAAAAAAATGTACTAGGTTGAATCAAGCCAAACTAGGTAAAACCATGTTTTTATTCCTATAAGAATACCAAGATATCCCCATGACATAGGAAAAATAATAATGAGCGTCCCCACCGTATTCCCAGATGCATACACCCAAAAATTTAGCCTCGATTTTGGAAAAGCCCTACATATTAAAATTGTATACCTTGATAACTAAAGGGCTTAATCAGTTATACTATGAGGTGCTACCCCGACACATGTCCTACAAAACGTAACCTGGTTTTCTAAACATCGAACGAGTCATTTCTCTTGATCGGTTTAAGGCATCATGACACCATCAGATCTTTCTGATCTTCTTACTGCAATTCTACTCACACTGGAGTTTCATTTGACGATACTCACTAATGGAACAACCCTACATGGTTATAGATTTCCAACCACCAACATCATCAATGTTAGGTTGTCTTATATAAGTAAGCACATTAAAGTATGGACAATAGCAACTGATCAAAGCATATAGATGAACATATAAAGTTAACAAGGCATCTTCAACACTATAAATATGTTCCAATCATAAGCCTCTACATACATGTCACATATGAATAAGTATGCAATTAATTACTTATAAAGTTGAATAATTATAACTATCCTTGTCTTCACCATTTTTGAGTTTCTTTTCCATTGAAAACTCTTAAATATATTTTTAAAATTTTTAAAGCCTAAATTTTAACATTGGAAAACTTGGCCTAATAGTAAACGAAATGTTTCATATGATTTTGGTTGTATATGCTATCAAGTTTGTAACATAACATGCTACCGAGATTGTTAGTTAAAGCTATCGAGCATCTAGCTATCGAGCTTGTAAGTTAAAGCTATCAAGTATGTAAGATAAAGCTACCGAGCCTCTAGCTATTGTTTTTGTAAGTTAAAGCTATAGAGTATCTAGGTACCGAGTATGTAAGGTAAATCTGCTAAGCTTCTAGCTATAGAGCTTTTACAATAAATCTATCGACTTTCTAAAGTTAAACTATCGAGTTTCTAAAGTTAAGCTATCGCATACATAACTACCAAGCACCTAAGGTCAAATGTTAAGCTTCTAAGATTAAGCTATCGCATATATAGCTATTGAACTTGTAACATGACAATTTTGTAATAAACTTTGAGACTGATTAATTTCTTAAAGCAATTACTTTTTGACCAAATTTGGCCATGTTAAATTTCCATTTGTTAAATATATTCTTTTCATATTTCTTTCCAGAATGTTTTAAAGAAGATTTCTCCTTTACTTAAAAAATTAATCAAATCTCGTTCCTGCCCAATTTTTGCTTAATCAAATTAATTCATAGAAATTCATAATTTCGTGGGAAAAATTCTCAAAAATAAAGCTTCCTTTTACTATTATATATAAAAAAAATTAAGGTAAAATACTTATTTTCAAATTTTAAATAATGAAAACATGAAATTATTCTCTTTCTAAATTAGAAAATTCATATTAATTTGGAAAATTATGAAATTTAAAATCCATCTCCAAATTAGTGTTATAATCAACACATCAAAATTTTAGATCATTTGGAGATCACCGACTTTGGTTACCCTCTATTTAGCTTCACAATTTCATATATAATATTTTTTGAACCAAAAAGTTGCACAACACCTCAAACAACTAGAAACGAAATGAATCTAATAAAATCAGTAAGAAACAGTTAAAACACAAAAGAATTTTATAATGGTTTGGCAAAATCTACGGCTTACGTCAACTTCAACCTAATTATAATTTGGTTTGTCACAAGTACAAAAGATTTGCAATTCATTTTGGAACTAAAAGAAAAAACAAGATCAAAAGTGACAAAGTATATTAGAGAATTGGAGACGAAGAAGATGGCGGCAAAAAATTTCTTTAATGGTTGCTTTGCCTTCCTATTTATAGCAGAATCGCTCACCAAAACAGCCAGATCGTTAAAGACCGAGTAAGGATCCAGATCCAAGAGAATAGGAAGGAAGAATAGGTTATCCTATAGAAGAAATCATGTCGGTACCGATATCAATTTATGTCGGTACAAAATTATTTAGCTTCTGTGACTTATGGCTTTCTTTTACACTAGTCATATGTTCAAGTATTCAAACTTTGAACACAATCTTTCCCATCAAATCATATTAGCACCGAACTGATTTGTCTTGTATGGTATTTTTTCCTTTTCTGCACGACATTGGAGTTGTTCTCCCATCCTTCAAAGATGGACTCCAATATGATCACTTGAAAGCCGCTTGGTTCACTTGAAAGCTGCTTGGTTCAAATGCCGGATAACGATATGGACTACAATATTTTCTCATATGGGATTCGTCCAGATTCACTTGAAAGATGCTCGGTACAAAAGATAAATAACAATATTCACAAAGTCACTTGAATGAACACCTTGATGAAAATAATGTTTTATCATCGCAAAAATTCGTGGATTTAATCAAATATGAGAATCAAAACATGCAAACATAAGGAATGATAATATTATTCACCTTGATTAGTTCAAGTATGGAGAGGAAACTAAACATACGCCTCCTTCTTCAAGCTTTTGTTTCTTCCTTCTTAAGTTGGAGAATTTTAGTGGAGATTTTTCTATTCTTTCTTTTGTTATGAAACATGAGGGGAGAAGAGGGGTTAAGGAATATTAAGAGGATTGGGCCTTAACTTCTCCATTCTAAATCCTTCCCTTTATTAAGTAACACTTTAACTTCATATAAAAATGTTATAGCTTACTTATTAATTACGAAAATTTGAAAATCATATAACTTGGTCTATCTCCATATGTATTCTATTATCCCCGTATTATTATTTGATTACTCTAATTAATTTTTTATAATAAAGTGCATTAAAAACAAGGGTGTTACAGGATTCCCTTCTTATAAAAATTTCGTCCTCGAAATACAGATAAGATACGAAAGACATAACAAGCCATACATATATGTGACATGAGCACAAACAAAAAATCATGTATCATTATCATAATTACTAGTCAAAAGTCTATACAGTCATAAATCATACATCAAAACAACTTAAGATAAGCTTTTCTAATACTATCATTTGTCTCCAAAGTACAGTCTTTTTCATTATCACTCCATAGGACTTTCACTAACTTAAACTATCTTATTTTTAAGTTACTTCGCATTTTGTTCTATGATACGGATCGGTCTTCTTGCAATGGTCAAATCATTTTCCACTACTAAATCTTTCAAAGACGTTGGTTTAGTAATAGTTTCTAGATCATGTACAAACTTTCCCAAATGAGAGACATATAAATGATTATGGACTCCTACCAAAGTAATAGGTAACCTCAATATGGTATGTTTGTTTCTTGATTCTCTCATGAAAGGAAATGGTCCAACATATCTCTATGCTAACTTCACCGACTTCTAGACTTGTATATCACATTTCATAGGCAATACTTTCATAAAAGTCTCCAACGAAATACTCAAGATCCTTACACCTTTGATCTGCATAACTTTTTAGCCTTAATTAAGCTTCCTTCATCCTTTTTTGGATTATGTCAAATTTGTTAGACCAACTTTCATCAAATTCAGACCAAGTATTGGTCTATTACCTATCTTGAACCAACATGCTGGTAATTTACTAGTCCTTCCATAAAGAGCTTCAGAAGGTGCTATTCTTATACTAGTTTGATAATTGTTTAGTGGACTAAATGCAACGGTCTTCCCATGATACTCCGAAGTCTAGTGAGAGAGTTATGGGTATGCCATATGCGCAACTATGTGATTTGTTACATATATCTAACTATATTACCAATCTTGTTCATAATAAAGGTATGTGATTTTGATTGTATACCTTTTTATAAAGTGATATAATTATTTAATTAATTAAAAATATGAGACAACCTGCAAACTGGACGATTCCAACTGACAATAAACCACAAATGTCCAACCTAAGTTGAACGAAGATGTGAATAGTTATAGGAAAGAAAGAAGAAATAAGAAGAGAAGAGAAGAAGAAATGGAACTAAAACAACACAGAATCTCATAATCACGGCGGAACAACATATAATGTAATATCAATGGCCTTTACAATAGAAAAACTGTAATATAATTTACATACATCCATCAGAGTATAACAACAAATCACTAATCATCGGTCTGGACAACTATAACAACCTATCCTCACAGAGCTGATAATTTCAACAACAACGTAGCGAAAAAACAAATACGAGAATACATCATGAAGCCTTCCAGCTCGTCTGCTAGATTTCCAAAGCATCAAATCTAAATCTATTAATATGGAAGGTATGATCTGAGCATTGAAAGGGAAGAATGCCTGAATCAGTCTGTTAAACCAACATGAGAAAACACATCACAACTGAATTTTAAAGTTATAAAAACCTTTCAAAAAAAAGATATCTCGTACATGCTGCATATAAACACACATGAGTTTTACCTTACGATAACCAAAACGTGTCATATCTTCTATTATATTAAATTAGTGTCAAGTATACAAATAATATTAAAATAGCCAAAATTGTTATATTGGTTAAATGTGACAGCATAATAGGTTTACAACAAAGTCCGAAGGCACCTATTGGAGAATGGATTCCATACAATGGTAGATAAGGGACTACCTTCCATATAGTACATCTCTAGAGGAATGTACCAAGGATACACAAACAATCCTCCGCATCTGGCAAGGCCGGTTCATCCCTATTTGGCACTTAGACATGGCCTAGATAGAAACTGAATATGTCATCATCCCAGTCGTAACCTATCTATCTGAGACGTCTCGTAGCATACACCACATACCCAAAAAATAAACAGTTATCTAGAAAGGTGATGATCATACCCCTAATGGTTGCGAACCACATAGCCGTATGGCATACCCTGTTTTAGCCATTACTGGGTGATGAGGCTTGAGGTAGCGTTTACCTTTCATATTGCATATTCCACTTTGAATGTCACCCTACCATTCCACAATCGCACAACTGATTTCTACAAACGTATAACTCCTGAGCTTGTACATCTCAAGGAAGAGTGTTAAGCTAAAAGAAGTTGCCTTCTCCATTTCCAAACGGAAGATACTTTATAGAGATCAATCAATGTAATAAGCAATGCAATGCCAGATATTCGTCCATACGAGTTTTCCAGGACAGGACAAACCAAAGGAACTCTCCTACCACGTCTTATCGAGAACCATCCCTAGGATTAGTAGCGAGAAGTCCTTACATGTCGAAGATTTTCATAAAAAAGCACTACTGCCACCATTTATGTATAATATGCATCGTGGGTCTAGTGGCAAGTAGCCCTGCATCATGCAGATCTCCGTCTTCAAAAATCATTATTATAAACCTACACTTTCGAACTCATACATTGGTCCAAATTGGTTTTCGGATGAATCTAACCAGCCCTATCCGGACCAATGATCGATAAAAGGCCCATCAACTTCATATGAAAACCAAGTCTTGTAGCATTATCATGTTTCCAACTCTCAACTTGCTATCCTTCGGCCAAGAAGGTAGCCCGATGATTGGAGTACCATAGTCACTCCGCACTACTCGAATCAACATTCTTAACATAAAATGATAATCAAGCCTACTCAGTTGGCTTTGTATTAAGTGCATGACTAATAATTCCCACATCAAGTCATGAAACCAAAAATGGCAAAATTTAATATTCGGTTATTTAACTATCAAAGCAACATATAAAATATAACACACAAGTAGTCATTAGGCCCATTTAATTAATCTTTTATTAATCAAATCTATTTCCAAATATTTACTTCAAATTTCCTTTAAAAAGATATATCCTTAAAACCACTTTAATCTTTTGATATTGGAAAACGTTTCCATATACTTATATCAACAGTATAAATATATTCAATAACATTGCCATTGGAGACTATAACAATACAACTCCCGAGTTCATACGCCTCAGAACGGGTGTTAAGGATAAGAAGCAATGCTTCCTATACCACCAAGCCTTTAGTACGATCATAAAAACCAATTCGTGTATTTCACAATGGAAGGTCAAAACACTGTTTGTTGGTTCAAAATGAATATTGCATAACACATCGTTACGATAACCCAAAAACATTAGTATAGTGATACCATTGATTATATATCTACAAATCCTATACACCATATAAAACATTTTCTTTCGGAAATCATTTACTATTACAATAGTGTTATAGTCTATGCCTTCTTCACTTTCTCGAAAACATCTATTCCAATAGTAAATGTTGAAATCTATGTTTTCATCACTTAACACATTTTAAATCACTTTTAAAACCATTAAATTCCATTTGAAATTATTATTTTCGTAACATTACTTCTAAAATATAAACCACTTTTTAAAAAAATAACTCCATATTTAAATCTCAACATAAATCACTTCTATATTTATAAAACTATGTTTATAAATCTCGTTTCTATTTTATAAAACTTCTATTTTTATAAAATCTCTTTATTTATAAAATTCCATTTATAAATCATTTCTTTTCTAAAACCCATTTATTATAAAAAAATGAATTCACCATATATCAATTACAAATCCATTACATATATTTTGTAAATTTTGATTATAAATCTATTCTTTAATTTATAAAATATCAGTTTTATAAATTCTTTTTATAAACCATTCAAAAATCTCTATTAAAAATATTTCTCAAAACTATAATTTTATAGCATCAAAAACATACATTTTTATTTATTTAAAATAAACTCATTCCTTTTAATAATCCAAAAATTATTAAAACATATAAAATTCCAGAATCACTTTAAAACCATTTCAATTCAAAATCACAATTTCATAATATTTCAAAATACTAAAAATATGGCCCAGTGCTACTATAGCACTAAATAAGGGTAATCATATCAATGTCATCAATTATGGCATCCAACACATTATATATCACAACATATGAAAAGTAAAATCAACGGTGTGAGGAATCATGTTGGATCCCTCCAACCTATCCCCCTGCATCCATACAATATAAATCATAAAATATAAATCAACCGCTTCAAGGGGGATCATATACAAAGGGTCATCCGCTCATATACGGGAACAAAATAGGGTCTCATCTGCTCCAGGGGCAGGAATATTTCCAAACCAACTAATAAAATAGTAAATCATCTAAATAGTCAAAAAAAAAATCAACAATAAGATTATTAACACTTATATAGAAATATAAGTAGGCCAGAGAGGTGAGATAACTCATAGAAATTCTAGTAATCGTCAAAGCACTTCGATTTGAATTAAAATTAATTAGGCGTTCAATTTTAACTCAAATTTCTATAAGCTCCAAATTCATTCAATCAGATCCTATAACGTAATATTTGCTGATATAATCGCAATGCAACTTGCTGCATTTAATTTTGACCTCATATGAATTAGATATGATTAATGAACGTTAAGATTATTTAAATTATAATTAACCTAAACTAACAAAATTTAAACATTACCTTCCCTCCCTCTCACGCTTGCGACTTCGAACCCAGGCATACGACTTTGCCTCGCCACCTTGTTGCTATCATAGCATCGTTCGCCATCGTAACTCCACCAAGGCACGCCTCGATGCCGAGCTCCTCCATGCCGCTAACATCGATCCTTTAAGTGCCGCCGATCGTTGTGATTTCATATATGAATGGATTCCGTTCACCCTCCTTTTGGGACGCGTCGATGAATGGTCGAAGGGGTCGATGGGATCGTGAGGTCGAGGGCAACAACTTTTGTGTTTTGAGTTTTGGCTAGTGAGGCCTCTAGCTCTTGATCGATTCTTGCCATTGATTTCGAGAAGGAGAATGGCGGCTCTGTTTTCGTTTAGGGTTTGCAATTGTGAGCTCCTATTTATAACCGATTAAAATATCTAAACACTATTCATGCCAAATATTTTCCAACTCCAATCGAAGTGTGCCACCTAGCGTTCTATATGTTATACCCCAATTCTGAACGCAAAGGAACTATTACGGGATCCAATTCCATCGTATACAGAAGTTAACTTTAAAAATCAAACTATATTAATTTGAGTTTCTTAAATCAATTTCTATGCGTTTCAACCTTGTATGACTAAACGATATGTCTGATTGGCACGAAATTCAACGACATGTAATAATTCGCCATTACAGATCTAATAGAACTAGTTTCGTCAAACAGATAGTGCTCCGGAAGGCCATTTTCACAGGTTAATTAAAACGGGTTATTATTAAAACCATTCAAATCACTTTAATTCTAATTTAAAAGTTTACTATCTCCATTCGTGTTTTAAACAGAATTTTAATCAGCATTAGAAATCATTTTTATTCACATTAAATCCAGGATTCAATTATTTAAACAATTTAAAATATTCAAATAACCTTTGTATTTGAAATTCAAATTTTTTGACTTATAAAATTAACATTTCAATATTTAAAATCAATTAGATATTCCAAATTCAAATGATTGAAATTTAGTTCGCTGCATTCTTCCCCCTAAAAGAATGTCGTCCCTGAAATTAGAAGTAAGAAAAATGCCCTATACCCAATAAGTTTTCAAAACCAATTAGTTGAAATAGATTACCTAATTCTTTTAAGCCTTCAACTTTTCAAAATCAATTTGTTGAAACTTTGATCACTTTTCTAAATCTTTAATTCCATTCATAGATTTCTAACTAATACCTTCCATGTTACAACATAAAAACCAAATTTTAGTTGTCAAAAACTTTCCAAAATTTTCAAAAAATTTCTAATGCCTTAAATTTAGGAAAAATTTCGCCAGCAAATCCTTTGCACGGTTCGATCAGAAAAATTTGCAATATACATATGATCACAAATATACATCTCATCTTCAACGATAAAGTGTCTCGCAGGGAAAAATATAAAAGTACGACATGTAATCCGAGATATGTACCTTTTCTTATATTAACAAGCATATACAATCAATATAATGCAAAAGCGAGATCCAAATGCGAAGCATACGCCATCTGTGGCTACTAAACACTCAAGAACCAATTAGAACAAGTATAGGGAAAGTATATCAACATATAACATGTACTAATACAATAACTACATGCAATGTAACAAAGGTAACACGAGAAACCATCCAACAAGTAATATCCATCTAATTAAATTCATAACCATATCAATTTACACTTTCCAATGTCAACATTTAATTTATTAAGCTGGTACGATGTACATATACCATCCATATGCAATATCAAATCTAATTGCTCACTCGAACATATAATTTCACTTATCGTCCACATGACCACTCTAGTACGGACTCAGATCCGGTTCCTTAATTAGGAACCGCCATTCTCTTTGCATAGCTATATACTGTGATAGGGAGTATCAGAATCAATCGAAAATCCATAATCAATATTCATCGTCAATAATCGAGTGAAAAAATCTAACTCAGACCAATGTAAATCATCTCAAAATCATATATTCGAATCTGGGTCAAATAGTCATGCGAATAAAATGATCTACGTACAACTTACTTATTTATTTCCCTTGGTTTTGTATTATATCCCATTCTTTTTATTCACTATTCCCATTTCTTTATTCACATTCATTTATTTACTTTCATTTTTCATATTCATTTTCGTTTACATTCATGTTATGTTTAACAAGATTTCACTCCATACTAAATTCATTTATGAAGCATTTCATAAAAAATTTCTTATGTTTATAAACATTTTCTTTAATACTACTATCATTTATAAACCATTTTGTAGAACCATTACTTAAGTTCATTATAAAAAATTTATACAACCGCTTATGTCTATTTTCACTTTACCACTTAAGTTTATATTCATTTCATTAATTCATATTCATTATTCACATTTATCTTTACTTAGGTTAATTTCCTTTTCAAAATTCATTTTATTTAATTTTATTTAACTTAACTTAAGTCAAATTTCGTTTCAAATTTTAATTTTTTTTAACAGTCATATTTAACAACTTTAAATTTTTGTTTTAACTTACAATTCTTAAAATTTATAAGTCAATTTTTTTTTATGTTTTCAACAAAACACTTAGATAACCACTTTCAGAATTTAAACATTCGGTTTTTATTGTTTTCAAATCATTTTGAAATCATATACATACATAATTCCTTTGTATTTCAAATCATACTTTTTAATTTTAAAATAAAAACTTGGTTTACCAAAACAAAATACCAATTGCAAATCACTATGGTGGCGATCCGTCACTTAGAGACTCGAAAATGAATAAGAATGATGCTGTAGTCATCACATGAATTATTTTCCAGCAACCGAAGTGAGTTCAGTGCTTTCTTATCTCTTTGAAATTCCATCTAAAATATTTCCGTTCAAAAATATTTTTCAAATAGTAATATTATTATTTCTTCAAAATTTTGAGAAACAATTTTTAGAATCAACGGGATTTAAATTCTCAAATTCTCCGCTTTTAAGTCCATTTTTATGTACAAATCATATTTATAAATTTTCCTTATATAATTTCACTTTGGTTATATAAAACCATTTCTTAATTGTTTATGTTTATTTACATTATAATAACAACTTTTATTAGAACATAAACAACAAGCAACAAATGATAATAATAAAATATTATCATTCACTAACAACCAAATACACCATATATACTATAATAATTTATGAAAAATTACTCATTTATATGTAAAATATAAACAAGGTAAAATTATTTCATTTACCAATTCTCAAAACAATACTGTGTCAGTTTGCCTCGTTTAAGTGTTTTGAAACTCATATTGATATTGTGACGCCCACATACTGATCAGAATTTGTAAGCCACTCAATAGATAAATTAATACAATATAAAAAAAATTATAATCATTAACAAATACGTGCTTATATTTATAATACACTCAAACTCATTTTAGGGTATCACTAACCCTATCTACAATGTGTACCCACATAAAGTCCAGGTGTTCGCTAACCTACGCTCTGATACCAGCTGTGACAATATGCAAATCGAACGATTCAAGCTGACAATAAACCACAAATGTCCAACCTAAATCGAACAAAGATGTGAATAGTAAAGGGAAAGAAAGAAGAAGAGAAGAGAAGAAGAAAAAGAACTAAAACAATACAGAATCTCACAGTCGCTTCCGAACAACATATAATGTAATATCAATAATCTTTACAAAAGAGAAACTGTAATGTAATTACATGCATCCATCAGAGTACAATAACAAATCATTAATCATCAGCCCAGGTTATAACAACCTGTCCTCATAAATGCTAATAATTTCAACAACAATGCAGTGGAAAAATAAACAAATACGGTAATACGTTATGAAGCTTTAAATCTCGTCTGTTGAAGCTCTAAAGCACCAAAACTAAATCTATAAATATGATTGGTCTAACCTGAGCATTGAAAGGGAAGAACGCTTGGATCAGTCTGGTAAACCAGCGTGAGAAAACACATCTTAACTGAATTTTAAAGTTATAAAAACATTTCAAAAACAAAGGTATCTCGTAAGACCACACCACACATAAACACAGATGGGTTTTTACCTCACGATAACCAAAACATTTCACATCAAATTCTAATATGTTACACAAGTGTCTAGTATACAAATAAAACAAAATTAGCCGAAATTGTTATATTGGTTAAATTTGATGGCATAATAGGTTTACAAAAAAGTCTTAATGCACTTATGGGAGAATGGATTCCATACAATGGCAAGTAAGAGACTACCTTCCGTACAATATATCTCTAGGGGAATGTACCAAAGATACACAAATAATCGTCTGCATCTGGCAAGACCATTCGATCCCTATTTGGCACTTAGACATGGCCTTAAATATAAAGCGAATATGTCATCACCCTGGTTTTAACCGACCTATCTGAGACGTCTCATAGCATACACTACATACCTAAAATATACAGGGTTATCTGGAAAGGTGATGATCATACCCTAATGGTTGTGAATCACATAGCCTTAGAGTGTACCCTGTTTTAGCCATTACTGAGTGTTAAGTCCTGAGGTAGCGTTTGCCTTTCACATAGCACATTCTAGTTTGAATGTCAAACCGCCATTCCATGATCGCACAACTAATTTCTAAAAACATACAACTCCTGAGCTCGTACGTCACAGGAAAGGATGTTAAGCTAAGAGAAGTTGCCTTCTCCACCATCAAACAGATGATACGTTTATAGTGATCAATCAATGTAATTAGAAATGCAATGCTAGACATTCGTCCGTACAAGTTGTCCAGGAACAGGACAAACCAAAGGAACTCTCTTACCATATCCTGGCGGGAATCATCCCTAGGATTAGTAGCGAGAATTCCTTGCATATTGAAGATTTTCATAAAAAGCGCTATTGCCATCACACACACACACACACACACACACACACACACGCACACACACACACACACACATATATATATATAAATATAATATACATCTCGGATCTAGTGGCTAGTTGCCCTGCATCATGAAGATCTTCGTCTTCAAAAATCATCATCATATACCTGCACTTTCAAATTCATACATTGGTCTGAAGGGGTTTTCAAATAAATTCGATCTCGGTCTCTCCAGACCAACAATCGATAAAAAGGCCCTCAATCTCATACAAAAACCTAGTCTCATAGACTTATCACGTTTCCAACTCTCAACTTGCTATCCTTCGGGCAAGAAGGAAGCCCGGCAGATTAGAGAACCATAGCCGCTCCACACTACTAGAATCAACATTCTTAATATCAAGCGACAATAAAGCCTACTCAATCGGCTTCATGCTAAGTGCGTGACTAATCAGTTCCCACAATAAGTCACGGAACCAAAAATGGCCAAATTTAATAATTAGTTATTTAACTATCAAAACAACAAATAAAATCTAGCACATAAGCAGTCACTAGTCCAATTTCATTAATCTTTTATTAAATAAATGATTTCCAAATATTTACTTTAAATTTTCTTCAAAAAGATATATCCTCAAAACCACTTTAATCTTTCGATATTGGAAAACATTTTCATATACTTATATCAATGGTATAAGTATATTTAATAACACCACCATTTTGGAGAGACAGCAAATAGAATTCTATAACATCGTTTCATGTATTTCATAGTGGAAGGTCAAAACACAGTTTATTGGGTCAAAACTAATGTTGCGTAAAACATCATTACAACAACCTAAAAACACCAGTATAGGGATTTGATTGATTATATATATATGTATGTATGTATGTATGTATAAATCCCATATAATATATAAAACATTTCCTCTAGGAAATCATTTACTATAACAACAGTGTTATAATCCATGCCTTCTTCACTTTCTCGAAAACGTCTATTTCAACGATAAATGATTAAATTTATGTTTTTATCGCTTAACACATTTTAAATCACTTTTACAACAATTAAATTCCATTTGAAATTATTATTTTAAAAACATTACTTCTAAAACATAAACCACTTTTAAAACGATTAACTCCATATTTAAATCTCAACATAAATCACTTCTATATTTATATAACTATGTTTATAAATCTCTTTTCTATTTTATAAAACTTCTATTTTTATAAAATCTCTTTATTTATAAAAGTCCATTATAGATACTTTTTTTTCTAAAACCCGTTTATTATAAAAAAAATCAATTCACCATATATCAACTACAAATCCATTTATATATATATATATAAATTCTGATCATAAATCTATTTCTTTATTTATAAAATATCACTTTTACAAAAAAAATCATTCAAAAATCTCTATTTAAAATATTTCTCAAAACTATAATTTTATAACATCAAAAATCATACATTTTTATTTATTTAAAATAAAATTCATTACTTTCAATAATTTAAAATTATTAAAACATATAAAATTCCAAATTCACTTTAAAATCATTTCAATTCAAAATCGCAATTTTATAGTATTTCAAAATACTGAAAATATGGCCTACTGCTACTATAGCACTAAATAAGGGTAATCATATCAATGTCATCAATTATGGCATCCAACACATTATATATCACAATATATGAAAAGTAAATTCAAAAGTGTGGGGAATCCTGTTGGATCCCTCCAGCTTACCCCCCTGCATCCATGTAGTATATAGTCATAAAATATAAATCAACCGCTTCGAGGCTGGATCGTATATAAAGGGTCGTCCGCTCATACACATGAATGTAATAGGGTCTCTTCCGCTCCGAGGGCGGGAATATATAAAAACCAACTAATAAAATAGTAAATCATCCAAATAGTCAATAAACAATCAACAATAAGATTATCCACAATTATATAGGCCAGAGAGTTATCTCAATAAAATTCCAATAGCCGCCAAAGCGCTCCGGTTTGAATTAAAATTGAATAGGCATTTAATTTTAACCCTGTAACGACTTGCAAATTTATCAATTTTCTAAATTATATATATATATATATTTTAAATATTCAAATATAAATTTTAAAAACATAGATTACGATGTTTTGAACAATAAATAATAATGGTAATAAGTATTTAGAAAAAAATTCCTTTGGAATATCAATAAATGACGGAAAACCGTTTTATCGATAAACAACTCCATAATCGTAAAACGTCACACATGGAACTGGATATATGCACATATTTTTATAATTGAACAAGAATATGAAATAAAATTATTTATTTAATTTTGGGAAATTATATGTATGACATCCTCAATGATGCCCTTATATATAAATATTGATTTATGATTTTGAATTGAGATTTAATGATTTAATAATTATTATAATTATTAAAATAATTGTTTTTAAATGATTGTAACTCATTTTAAATGGTTATAAAGTGATAGTAAATTAATTAAAATAGTTTTATAAAGACATATAATCAGTTTGAAAATATAAGAAATTTGTATCGCTTTATCGGTATAATAGCATTTTTTGTAAATAATTGTGAATATTGATCTATATGAATTTATAATTCAAAGGATACCATTTAAATTAATTATAATGAATAAAAATTTAATTTCAAATTTTGTTTACATATATATGTAATTTAAATTAGAAGTGGTGACCGGAAATTGGTTTTTCATTTTCAACGGTTTAACGAAAGGATGTTGCTCGAAAGTCATTGCAACCTCATTTATATGTCATGTATGCATATATAAAACATAAATACAAACCCTAACATATACATATATCCATGTATGTATACATTATACATTTATATATAAATAAAGTTAAAAATATCTTAGAAATTTCCCAAAACTTAACCCTTAAGCCATTAAAAGTCAAACTCACATGGCATGGAAGTGAATGAAGCGATGAAGCACATGGAGGTGGGGGCTAACGTGTGAAACTTGTTAGAAAAGGAGGGATGGTTGCACATTATGATGGTGATGGATAATGATGATGTTTTGGATACTTTTTCACTTCTTTTTGCCTATAAATACAAGCACCCATTCACTCCTTTCACTCATTTCTTCTTCTCCTTCCTCTTCTTTCTTTAGCTTTTTAATGGCTTCCATCTTAGGAAAATTATGAAGAAATAATATCAAAGAGAAAATAAAAATATACACAATAGTTATCATTCGATCTCAAAACCAAGTGCAAACACCACCCTGTCTCCTCTACAACTCACGCCACCCTTGTATCCCAGGCTAAGTTCGAGCACTACTCATCCAAGGTCAAGGCATAGAGCACCAAGGAAGAAGGAAGCAAGTCGGGGAGCTTCAGAGCAAGGAAAAGAGGAAGAAGTGATGCCGAAATCAATTCAGGAAGTTATGGAAAAGATTAGTAGAGGGGAGCCATAAGTGGATGCTCACTGTTTATTAAAATATAAATAATCTCTTTAACTATTTTTAAATATGATAATATGACCATTTAATGTCTTAATGATTTCTATGAATGTTTGATAACTCGGTTGATTATATATTGATGTGATTGATAACTTGGTTGTGATAAATTATGATAAATCATAATAAAATTGGTTAAGTAATTAAACATGGATAATTAATGAAAATTAAATCTATTTAGATGTGCTTATGAATTTATTTAGCCTCTTAATGGTTTTGAAAATATAAAAAGGTTGAAAATGAATATTATAATTATATAATATTATGAAATGATTTAAAGGTGAAAAAGAGATTTAATATGTAAAATATTGGTTTATATATTTGAAAATGGTTTCTAAATGTTTTATAAAGATTAAAATTCAATTTGGAGAAGTTTGGACAAATAACGAATTTGAAGTCAAAAATAGGTGCGTCGCATAACGGTAGTTCCGATTTCGCGTCATAAAAGTTAAATCCTTCTGTAGGATGGATTCGGATTCAAATTTCTTTGCAATAAATTTTTTCGTACATTTATGGCTATTGTTTTCAAAAACAAATGAAGATTTCGTACAGTAAAATTTGAAATACGAGCAAATCAAGTTCTCAAGAAAATCGCGCTTTGGTAGTTCAGTGGCCGAAGTCGCAAATATTTTAAATAGATATTTTTGAAATGGTTAAAAATAAGGAATAAATCTTATAAATCTTTTAAAATGTTTTAAAAGTGATTTCAATTATAAAAATGAATTTTCGAATGATAAAAAGTCGTTTTGATCAATATAGCTTAAAAGGCACTTTTTCACAGCACTTTTTTATAACTTTTGAAATACAATTTTAAACGCAACCGTTCTTTTCCAAATATTTTTTAAATGTTTTTAAATGATTAATAAGTTTTTATAAAAATGATTTTTAAGGATTTATGGAATGGTTAGATGTTAAATGATTAAGAGTCGATCAGATTACTTGACCGCCTTATGGGTGTGGGAGAGGTAGTGTCTAGACTTGGGTTTGAAAAACCAGTTTCCTGCTCTCCGTGGCTACCCGAACTGGCCCGACGGATGGGAAAATAAATTTGGTTTACTTGCATTGAAATTTCCCAAAGTATAAAAGACAAAATTTGACAAATTTAAACAACTTGGATTGCATAGAAATGATTTGGAAATGTTTTTTTAAATAAAAGGTGAAACAATTTGAAATTATTCCAAGATAAAAAGGTTTAAGTTAACCAAAAGGATTTGATAAATGAGGCTTAATTATTTCATATACTTAAGGAGATAAATGGAATAATTTAAAATAATATGTCTCATCGAGATATTTATGAATGAATAAAAAGATAAATTAAATTGAATATGATTGATAATCACATATGAACTTAACAACTTTTTAATCGATGATTGGTTTGGAGGAACCGAGGTCGGATTTTGGTGATTCCTATCCAAAAACCACTTCGAACCAATGTATATGTTAGGAAGTGAAGACATGATGATGATGATGATGATGATGATGATTTTTGAAGACGGGGATCTCCATGATGAAGGGCTGCTTGCCACTAGTCCCTTGGGGCGATTACCATATCATATATTTATGGTGGCAATAGTGTTTTGTTATGAAAATCTTCGATTGCAAGGACTAATCGCTACTAATCCTAGGATAATTCCCGACAGGATGTCGTAGGAGGAGTGCCTTCAGTTTCGTTCAGTCCCAGAATTATCTTGTACGGATGAATGTCTGACATTGCATTTCTGAGATCACAACGTTGACTTTTATAAACGTATATCTGTTTGGTGGCGGAGAAGAAAACTTCTCTTAGTTTAACGTCCTTCTTTGAGATGTATGAGCTCAGAGGTTGTATGTTCGTGGAAGTCAATAGTTATTAAGGAATGGAAATATGGCATTCAAAGTGGAGACTGTGATAATCAAAGCTTGGCTTTTCGAAAAGCATAGCGTGGCTCTGTGGAGCGTAGTCTCACGAGCCACGCATCCCAGGAATGATACGGGATATTATATGGTCTAAAGGACATATTTCGGGCTATTATTGAGGGAAGTTCCTTGTAGGCACTATTTGCCATATTGCATGAATGGAAAGGTATGTTGGCTGTAGAGATTGTGTAAAGCCACTGAGTAATACCCTATTTCGTGGTAGTATAGCAGTATAGATCAAAGGCTGATGGAGACCATTTAAAGCCATTAGTGTGAACTAGGATTGTTATACGTGGATTTTTGGGGTCTGAATGGTAACTTGTTCCCTGTCATGTTGGAAATCCAATTCCAATACATTGCCTTTACGGTTTTGATTGTAGAACCTACTTTTAAAAAGTAGCTAGTAAGCCATCAAATTTAATCAATGTAACAATTTCAGCTATCTTTGATATATTATTTGAAAAGTGTTTTCAATGGAATTTCATTAGAAATAATATCAAATTATTTTGGTATAAAGTGTTTGGCCGTCATAAAGTAAATACCCATCCGTATTTATGTGTGGGCGTAGTCTTATGAGATACCCTTCTTTTTAAAGGTTTTTAACTGGCATCAATTTATAAATCGAGTATCTCATGCTGGTTTATCAAGTTTGATCCAAGTATTTTTAATACTCGGGACAGATTCGAGTAGTTTCAGGTCTAGTTTAAGACGCTTGGAATTTCCAGAGGAGAGCTGGAGATCTTCATCTACGTATGGACGTATTCTATTATCCGCTACATCCATTGCATTTATTTTTATTTTTCAGCATCTGTAAGGTTAGACGATTTATAACTTTCTAGGACGAATCTAGGTTAGACTCTGATATATTATTCAAAAAAATTCGCTGTAAAGATTATTGTTGAAATAATATATGTTATTCCATTCGTGTGAGATTCTATTCTACCTTTATTTTCTTTTTTCCTAACAATCGGGTTTTTCATCACTTGGATTTGTGGCACATGAATACAGAGGTTGTATTAGTATCGATTTTCGAGGGTCGTAGATCCCCGGTTGTTACATTTGGTATCAGAGATTAAGTTGAGTGAAAACCTAGGTTTTGGTGGGGTAAAAATCATCATAGATAGGGTTAGTAATACCCTAGAACGAGTGACTCATTAGAGATAGGGTTAGTAACAACCTATAATGAGTTTTCAGGGCATTATACATATGAGCGCGTATTTGTTATTTGACATAAAAATGTTTTGTGTTGATTTATCTATTGAGTGTTTATAGATTCTGGTCGATGTGCCGCATCACCACTATCAATAGGAATTTATAAACACTTAAACAAGGCAATTCACTATACAAAAGTACAAATATTTTTGTGATTTGAAAATTTTATATGATGTTATCCCTTTGAAAGTCCCAAGAATAAGGTCTTGATCTATTTGGTGATGGTGGGAATAAACTTCTAATTATCGATCATATATTGGCTTGGGCGAGCGGTATCGAACACTTGGTAAATTATTCTCCTTATCATTATATAATCAAGGCAAGTTCAAACCTAAACAAGTTAAACTAAGTTATTTGAATAAAAGGTTTTTAGTCAAGAAAAAATGGTTTAAAGCTTCTAATGATATCTTGGTATATCACTTAGGTCAGGATGTCTTATTTCTCGAGGAAAGTATTTTGGATGCCTCCAAAGCAGGAACGAAGAGCATGTGCAACAAAAGAAGCAGAAGAGAAATTAAAACTAGGATCTTATGCTGGCATATACTGCTACAGATGCAGTAAAGAAGGGCATTATGCTGTTCTTTGTAAGGATAAGAAAGAAAATGAAAGGGGTAAAAGGAAAGCAGAGAAAAAGAAGAAAGAAAAATCTTTTAGGGTTGATATATTCTATTATTAGTGTAAAACGCAAGGACATTTTCTATGTGGGTGCCCTAAAACGAAGAAGAAACCAAGAATTTGGTTAGCAAAGGCAAAGGGTTGCTATTGTTGCAAGGGATTAGGACATATGGCCAAAGATTGTCCATGGGCATGCATTTGGTGCAACTAAGGGAAACTTAATAAAAAAAACCATCCAAAAATGAAAGTGGCTGACTTAAGGCCTCAAAAATAGTATCATCTACCTCAAAAAGGTTCCAAGAATAGTATGTATATAGTAGTTCAAGTGTTTATATATGTATGATGGTGGTGTGTGATAGACTGTATTCCCTAAGAAGTTATTCCTAAAGGTTTGTAATACAGCTAGGAATGGATGTAAAAATATGATGTTAATTAATAAATTTCTCTTTGGATTATCCTCTCGGAGCACTTCTTCTATCTTATACCCGATAATATTTAATAACATATTTTGAAATAAAAAGATTATATAATATAAAGAAGTGTCTTTATAAAAAAATGTTTAAATTAAGGAATTATTTAAGAATATATTTTATAAAAGTATATTTTACAAAAGAAAGAGTAATTAGCAAAAATAAAATGATGTTTTAGAAAGACGGGTTTGAGAATTCATATCCATATGTTTTGAAAAGGTATAAAAGGGAAAACTATGTAATATAAATTAAGTTTGGAATTAAATTTATGATGAGATTTATTGACAAAGAAATTTCAAAGGAATTTTGAAATAAAAATTATATAGTATTATTCCAAATAAAGGATAATCGATTGCTTTTGGAAAAGAGATAGAAATATTTTTGGGTATAAATATTTTGAAGAAAGGGTTTATAAAGGTATCTAAATGAAAAATAAAAGTTTATGAGATGTTTTCATCAAGATTAGAAAACGTTAAATAAGTTGTAAGTAGATCATTTAATCACATGATTTTGATCTAAGATTCGAGTACGAAACTTTGAGGTGTTCACTCCAGTCCGAAAGAGGATTTATCACTCGATTCTTGACGGCGAACATTGATGAGGGTTTATGATTGGATACTTGATCTATATTAGGATGATCTGTATACATCATATGAATATAAGTTTGAAAATAAATATTTTGGGCAAATACCTTTGGATTTTGTTTAGGTGTAATTTCGGGGATGAAATTCTTTTAATGGGGGAAGTCTGTAATGAACCGCAAGTTTATCAGTTTGATAAATTATATTTTTTAAATATCTATATATAACTTTTAAAAACATAGATTATGATGTTTTGAACAATAAATAATAATGGTAATAAGTACTTACAAAAATATTTTCTTTGGAATATCGATAAAATGACCGAAAGTCGTTTTATCGATAAACAGCTCTATAATCGCAAAACATCATGCACGAAGTTGGATACATATAATTATTTTTATAATTAAACAAGAATATAAAATAAAATTATTTATTTTATTTTTGGGAAATTAAAAGTATGTATGACATCCTCAATAATGCCCTTATATATAAATATTGATTTATGATTTTAAATTGAGATTTAATGATTTAATAATTATTATAATTATTTAAATAATTGTTTTTAAATGATTGTAATTCATTTTAAATGGTAACAAAGTGATAGAAAATTATTTATAATAGTTTTGCAAAGATATATAATCAGTTTGAAAATATAAGAAAATTTATATCGCTTTATCGGTATAATAGCAGCATTTGTAAATAATTGTTTATATTGATTTATACGATTTTATAATTCAATGAGATCATTTTAATTAATTAATAATGATAAAAAATTTATTTTAAAATTTTATTTACATTTATACGTAATTTAAATTAGAAGCGAAAATGTGACCGGGAATCGGTTTCCCGGTTTAACGAACAGAAGTTGTTCGAAAGTCATTGCAACCTTGTTTATATGTCATGTACACATATATAACACATAAATACACACTCTAACATATACGTTTATTCATGTATGTATACTGTATAGATTTATACATTAATATGTATAAATAAAGCTAGAAATATCCAAGATATTTTCCTAAACTTAACCCTTAAGCCATCAAAAGTCAAATGCGCATGGTATGGAAGTGAATGAAGCAATGGAGCACATGCAAGATGGGGGTTAACATGTGAAACTCGTTGGAAAAGGAGGGGATGGATGCACATGGTGATGGAGATGGATAATGATTTGGATATTTTTTCATTTCTTTCTGCCTATAAATACAAGCGCCCATTCACTCCTTCATTCACTCATTTCTTCATCTCCTTTCTCTTCTTTCTTTAGCTTTTTAATGGCTTCCATCTTAGGAAAATTATGAAGAAATAATATCAAAAAGAAAATAAAACTATATACACATATATATGTTATCATTCGACCTCAAAACCAAGTGCAAACACCTCCCTATCTCCTCTACAACTCATGCCACCCCTATATCCCAAGCTAAGGCCGAGCACCACTCGTCCAAAGTCAAGGCCAAGAGCATTAAGGATGAAGAAGGCAAGTCGGGGAGCTTCGGAGTAAGGAAAAGAGGCGGAAGTGCTGCCGGAATCAATTCAGGAAGCCATGGAAAAGGTTGGTAGAGTGGAGCCATAAATGAGTACTCATTGTTTATTAAATTATAAATATCTCTAAACTATTTTTAAGTATGATAATTTGACCATTTAATCTCTTAATGATTCGTATAAATGTTTGATAACTTAGTTGATTATATGGTTGATTATATGTTGATGTGGTCGATAAATTGGTTGTGATAAATTATTGAAAATCATAATAAAAATGGTTAAGTAATTTAACATGATTAATAAATGAAAAATAAATCCATATGGATGTGTATATAAAGTTATTTACCCTCTTAATGGTTTTGAAAATATAAAAAAGTTGAAAATGAATATTATAGTAATATAACATTATAAAAAGATTTAATTGTGAAAAAGAAATTTAATATGGAAAATATTGGTCTAAATGTTGGAAAATGGTTTATAAACGGTTTATAAACATTAAAAATCAATTTGGAGATGTTTTGACAAATAATGAATTTGGAGTCAAAAATAGGTGCATCGCGTAACAGTAGTTCGCAATTTCACGGCGTAAAAGTTTTAAATAAATATTTTTTAAAATGGTTAAAATATGGAATAAATCTTATAAATCTTTTAATATCTTTTAAAAGTGATTTGAGTTATAAAAATGAATTTTTAAACTATAAAAATCGTTTTGATTAATATAGCTTAAAAGGCACTTTCCGCATCACTTTTTTATAACTTTTGAAATATAGTTTTAAATTCAACTGTTCTTTTCCAAATCTTTTGTAAATGTTTTTAAATGATTAATAAGTTTTTATAAAAATGATTTTGAAGGATTAATGAAATGGTTAAATGTTAAATGATTTAGAGTCGATCAAATTACTTGACCTCCTTATGGGTGTCGGAGAGGTAGTGTCTAGCTTGGGTTTGGAAAACCAATTTCCTACTCTCCCTGGCTACCCGGACCGGCCCGATGGAGGGGATAGTAAATTTGATTTACTCGAATCGAAATTGCCTAAGGTGTAAAAGATAAAATTTTCCAAATTTAAATAACTTGGATTGCATAGAAATGATTTGGAAATGTTTTCCTAAATAAAAGGTGAAACAATTTAGAATTATTCCAAGATAAAAAGGTTTAAATTAATCAAAAGGATTTGATAAATGAGGCTTAATGATCTCATGTACTGTTAAAAAGATAAATGGAATAATTTAAAATAATATGTCACTCTGAGATATTTATGAATGAATAAAAAGATAAATTAAATTGAATGATGATAGATAATCACAATAGAAATTAACGACTTTTTAATCGATGATAGGTTTGGAGGAACTAGAGTCGGATTTGGGTTATTCCTATCCGAAAACCACTTCAAACCAATGTATACATTTGGAAGTGAAGATATGATGATGATGATTTTTGAAGATGGGGATCTTCATGATAAGGCTGCTTGCCACTAGTCCATCGGGGTGAAATTTACCACATCATATATTTATGGTGGCAGTAGTGCTCTGTTATGAATATCTTCGATTACAAGGACTAATTGGTATTAGTCCTAGGGATAATTCCCAACAAGATGTGGTAGGAGGAGTACCTTTGGTTTCATTCAATCTCAGAACGAAGTTGTATGGATGAATATTTGATATTGCATTTCTAAGATCACAACGTTGACTTTTATAAATGTACATCTGTTCAGTGGCGGAGAAGGCAACTTCTCTTACCTTAACACCCTTCTCTGAGATGTATGAGCTTAGAGGCTGTATGTTCGGGGAAGTCAATAGTGACTAAGGAATGGCAATGTGGAATTTCAAGTGGAACCTCTGATGATCAAAGTGTGGCTTTGTGGAGCGTAGCCTCACGAGCATCACATCCCAGGAATGATATAGGATACTATATTGTCTGAAGTACATATTTTGGGCTATTATTGATGGAAATTCCCTATAGGCACTTGTTGTCATATTGTATGATGGAAAGGTATGGAGGCGGACGAAGATCATGTAAAGCCACTGAGCAATACTCTGTTACATTGTAGTACATCAGTATAGTTCGGAGGCTAACAGAGGCTATGTAAAGCCACTGGTGTGAACTTTGACTGTTATACGTGGATTTTTCGGGTCTGAATATTCGCTAGTTGCCTATCATGTTGGAAATCCAATTCTAACACGTTGCCTTTACGGTTTTGATTGTAGAACCTACTTTTAAAAAGTAGGTAGTAAGCCTTCAAATTTAATCAATGTAGCAATTTTGGCTATCGTTGAAATATTATTTGGAAAGTGTTTTCAGAGGAATGTCATCTGAAATAATATCAAATTATTTTGGTATAAAGTGTTTGGCTATCATAAGGTAAAAACCCGACCGTATTTATGTATGGGCATGATCATATGAGATACCCTTCTTTTCAAAGGTTTTTAATTGGCATCAATTTATAAATGGAGTATCTCATGTTGGTTTATCAAGCATGATCCGGGTATTTTTAAAACTCAGGTCGGATCCAAGTTGTTTCAGGCTTAGTTGAATACGCTCAGAGTTTCCAGAGGAGAGCTGGAGATCTTCATCCACGTATGGACGTATTCTATTATCCGCTACATCCATTACATTTGTCTTTATTTTTCACATTTGTAAGGACGGAGGATTTACAACTGACCAGGCTGAATCTAGGTTAGACTCTGATATTATATTCAAAATTTTCAACTGTAAAGATTATTGTTGAAATAATATATGTTATTCCATTCGTGTGAGATTCAGTTCTATCTTTTATTTTCTTTTTCCCTTAACAATTGGGGCTTCCGGCATTTGGATTTGCAGCACGTGAATATCGAGGTTGCATTAGTGTCAATTTTCGAGGGTCGAAAATCCTCGGTCATTATAAAGCCAAATTTCTACAAGCTCCAAATCCAATCAATCCAACTTTATAAAGTAGTATTCGTTAATACGTTCGCAATGCAACATGTCATGTTTAATTTGGACCTTATATGATTTAGATATTGAATTAATGAACATTAAGATTATATAAATTAATTAACTTAAATTAATAAAATTTAAACATTACCTTCCATCCCTCTCACGATCGTGACTTTGAACCCAGGCACGCCACTTTGCCTCGCTACGATGCCACCATCGTGGTGTCATTCATCATCATAACACCACCAAGGCGCGCCCCGATGCAGAGCTCCTCCATGCCACTAGCGCCGATCCTTCAAGTGATGTCGATCATTGTGATTTCACATATGAATAAATTTCCTTCATCCTCCTTTTGTACGCCTAGGGACCAGCGATGGATGATCGGAGGGGGTCGATGGGATCGTGAGGTCAAAAGCAACAACTTTCGTGTTTTGAGTTTTGGCTAATAAGGCCTCTATCTCTTGATCGATTCTTGCCCGTTGATTTCGAGAAGGGGAATGGCAGTTTTGTTTTCATTTGGGATTTTCAATTGCGAGCTCCTATTTATAGCCAATTAAAATATCTAAACACTATTCACGCTAAATATTTGGAACTCCAATCAAAGCGTGCCACTTGGTATTCTATATGTTATACCCCTATTCCGAACGTAATTGAACTGATATTGGGACCCAATTCCATCGTTTATAGAAGTTAGCTTTCAAAATCAAAATCTATTAATGTAAATTTCTTAAATCAATTTCTATGCGTTTCAACCTCGCACGACTAAACATTACGCCCGATTGCCATGAAATTCGACGGCATATAATAATTCACCATTGCGAATCCAATGGCACTGGTTTCATAAAAATCTGGGATAGTGCCCCAGAAGGCCATTTTCACACGTTAATTAAAACGAGATTATTAAAACCCTACAAATCACTTTAATTTTAGTTTAAAAGTTTACTATCTTCATTCTTGTTTTAAACAGAATTTAAATCAGCATTAGAAATCATTTTTTTCACATAAATCTAGGATTCAATTATTTGAACAATTCCAAATATTCAAATAACTCTAATATTTCTAATAAAATTAAATCATTAATATTTAAAATCAATTAAATAGTCCAAATTTAAATGACTGAAATTTGGGTCGCCATAAAATATATTAAATAGAAAATCCTTAAATATTATGTTATGTGATAATAATTACAACGAGCCGTAACCATTAGAAAATTATCATAATATAAAATAACATAATATTTCATATATTCATGGTCAAGATGGTTTAAGAGAGGGTATTGTAACACCCCTAATTTTGATAGCATTGTTCAAGAGATTTAATTAGATAAATTAAATAAAATAATGATGATAAAGGGATTGAGATTTGAATAAAACTATAAGAAGGTCGTGCTTAATTTACCTTAAATTAGCTTAAAATGGCTTTTTAATTATTAACTAAAACATGGGTATATTAGTAAATATAGCCACACCTTATTATTCATGGCCATACACTTTTATTTGCCCATTCACATCATTTTCACAAAAACTCAAAAATGCAAATTTAACCTAAGAAGAGCCGGCCATTAACGACGAAGAAAAGGAAGGGAAATTCAATCAAGTTAAGGAATTACAGTAAGGGGATCACTTTCAAATCAAATCTCAAAGCTCTTATTATATTTAAGGTGAATAATAAATTATTCCATCTGTATTTTGTTTTTATAATCATATGTTTTCAAATTTAAGATTAAATTCGTTTTATGACGTTTTGGATGATGATATGCTTTAATTATTACATGTTCGATTTAAACCAATTCATTTACATATGAATTTGCATCGTTTTATGGAGAAATCGATTATTATTGATTTTAGGATGCCATGGAAAATTATATGTTAGGTAAAACATGATTTTAGAGACGGATTTAAATTTTCATAATTTTCCAAGCTATGGAAATTTATTATGAATTTCTAAAGGAAAATATGATAGATTTGGGTTTAAATTTATTTTGATTATTTCAGGAAGAAATTGGTTCTGAAATTTTATGTTTGATAACATGATGAAAGTGAATGCATGTGATTTCTTAGGATTTTTCCTAATTAATTTGCTATGGAATATAAATAATTTTAAAAGAAGGACTTATTTGCAATATTGTTTTTGCTTAATGGAAGGTCTTAAATATTACTTTTTCCCTTGATTTAGATCTAATATATGCAACAATTATTTTTTAAAATATTTGAAAAGTTTTAAGGCAACCAATTAGGTGTTTACAAATAGGCATGTTAGTTATGAAGCAATTACTAAACCTTGCATTAATTCGGCCTTTTAAATAAAAAGTTGGTTCCGTCTCTTTTGGAAGTGGCCTTCGACCCAATGCTTTTGCCTCAACTCAGTCTAAACTAACCCTACCACCTAGTCAAAACCAGTACACAAGATATCGCTTAGATGGTACGTAGTGGATTGGAGGAAAGGCGGAAGCCAGGGTGTCGAAAGCAATACTTCCGATGGGGTCGAAACCTTAGTTCTGTTTTCAAATGTTAAGTGCTTTCTTTGTTTTACCTCAAGATTTTGATGTAGTCCAAACCTATGCTTTCAAAAGGGGTTTTTCTAAATAGCTTTCTAAGTAAGTTGCCATATCATGTCTTAAGTAGGAGCTTTCGAACGGATTCCTTTGTTTTTATATATAATGCTCTCGAAAGAGGTGATTCTGACCTGGTCGAAACCCAACCAAAATTATTTTACCCTTCATATGTATTGCATCCATCAATGCTTTCGAAGGATTATCTTTGTTTTAAACTTAACTAAGTCACTTTCAAAATGCTTTCGATGGGTTCAGGGGTTTTAAAGGCAATGGTGTCAAAAGGGGGTTTCGAAGGCAATGGTGTCGAAAGGGGGTTTTGATGCTATTCTTCAAAGTTTTAACTCCAAGGTTTTGAGCTTTCGAATAGACGGCTCTGACACCATCAATTTTTCCTTCGAAAAATTGTTTATTAAAGGTTTCCAAAAAGATACTTTCTTGTGTAACCACTTTGACCCAAAAGATGTTTACAAAAGAGTAAAATCCACTCTTTTCGAAAGGGGTACTTTCATTGGTTTAGAAGTCATATTTCTAAAGATTATTTAGCAATGTTTTGATACATTCGAAAGGTACAATTTGGTTTCGAAACGATTGATTTATACAGCTTCTAAAGGTATATACTTAAAGTTTTGGAAAGAGGTTTTCTATGCTTTCTATGAAGGTCATCCACTAGTTTCAAAAGTGATGTTTAAGTTCTAAAGCAAATAACCCATTCTCATTTTAAAGGAAAAAACATGGCACAAATAAAGATTTTTGAGAATATTATTTTTTTGTTATGATTGCTTCTTCATATCTTCATTCGCACTGTAATTAACCTATAACTGTACTTTGGGAAAGGGCAGAATAACCAGTTAGGTTGACGCAGTAGTGAATATAACTTAAGAAATGTTAAGGTCTTAATTAAAGACATTTGCAGGGGCCAATAGGATCACAATAAGCTCATTAAAACCGTGTAAAGGGGAAGATATTGGCAGCGGCCAATAGGTTTATAGTTAGCCCATGAAACAATACCCAGATTAAGATATTGACAGTTAGTCAATAGGTTCTTAGTCAGCCCATGAAAACTAGGATAAGAGTAAAGATATTGGAGTTACCAATAGGTTCTTGGTGATTCCATGAAAACTATGTAACTAGACAGGAAATCCATAATCACTTTGCCGGTTAATAGTAAGCCCATGAAAACTATTAGGTTACCAGTAACCTTAGAAACTATAACTATGACAAATCATCAAAATGAATAGGGATGGGTAATCCAGAATTGATTCACTTGTTTTGCATATCATCATATTATACCGTTTTGAATTTTTTTAACCATTGTAGATGTAGGAGCACGGTATATGGTTTTATAAAGGTTTTAAGATACAAGTGAGGGTAAAACCCGTCCTGCTAAGCGGTGTGGTCTCACTAGATATCTAAATAATTTGAGATGGTAGATTATTATTCATACTAGGCTTTATGTCTAACTCGAAGTTTTTGTTTTCCTCTTAAACTCTTGGGTACTCAATTGATTTTGAGTAGTTTGAGGTTTAGGGTTTTCAGGTGTTCTTTTAGACAAATAAAGCTTCCGCTGACGTGCATGAGGCATGCTAGCCACTTAGAGTTCGTTTATTTCCGCTGTGTCTGGTTGTAAAGGCGAACTTGTTTTATTGTCTTATTATATACTCTGATCATCGAAGGGGGCATCTTCATATGTTGCTCTTGGCATATTTTGCAATAAGTATATTTTGTATGAACGTGGTCTGTGCTCTAGATTATTTAGTGAATTTGAAATATTTTAAAATGGAATGTGGACTTTGTTTGCTGTTTTATAGTTTTTTCATTTGCATGTTTCTGTGTATCAATGTATCTAACATTGCCATATTTGGTTACCAAGGATAAATAACTATGGATGACTGTAGCATCTGTGGCCATTAGTTTTGGGCCTTCAAGTAGGGGGATGTTACAAGTTGGTATCAGAGCATTTGTTTATGAAACTTTAAAAGAAATTTAAACCTAAGGATTTTCAAACATAATCCAATAAATCAGATAACAAGATTGGGGCTTGGGTTAACACTATAGTAACTTCTTTTATCTGATATATAGTTATATATATATATATAAGTATGTAAACCCCGATCTCTTAGACCGTTCTTTTGTATCTTACTAAGGCTAGTATGTCGATTTACAAAGAAGATATGGAAGCAAGAAACGGAAAAGAAAATCTTGGTGGAGGAAGCACCACAACTAATGGAAATGCTCGACCCACCACCAGGAGGAACCCGGGTCGACTGACTAATGCTAATAACCAAAATGCCGATGCTAATGTAGGTGTTGGAGATCCACAAGAAGATATGGGGGTGATGTATCATTTCTTCATCAATGTGATGCAAGCAAGAGCTACTGCTGGCGTTGTTGGAAATGTAGGAGGAGCTAATTCGGTGGCTCTAGTTTGGAATAATTATGCTAGGCTAAGTAGAGACACACCAGTCTTGGTGGGAAACCATTCACGGGGACGAAGGATGCTATTGAAATTGAGAATTAGTTGTTGCATTATGAGCGTATATTTGCTGATGGATTTAGATGATGCACAAAAGAGAAGGTTGGCTTCTAGGAAGTTGCAAGAGGCAGTGCTTCACTGGTGGAACAATATTACTGCTGGAGTTTCGGAAGAACAGTTGACTTGGGCAAAGTTTAGAAGGAGATTTGAGCAAAAGTTTGCGTCTGAGTTTGCTAAGTCAGAGCCGGTGAGGAAGTTTTTGGATCTAGAGTAGAGAGAGATGTAGGTCATTAAGTATGCCACCTAGTTTGAGGAGTTATCCCGTTATGGACATAACATTATAGACACTATCATCAGAAGGAATGAGAAATTCATTAGGGGACTGTGGCATGAAATTGCTACGGAAACCCTGCCACATCTTTGTGATCCAAGTAATTTAGTTGTGGAGATAGCCATTCGCTATGAGGAGATTCTTACTAGTTGTACTAGAGAGAAGCCAGTGGAAATTGAGGGTTCTTAAGGGAAGAAGAGAAAGTTCTTTAAAAAGAAGGGAGCTCCAAAAGGGAGATACTGTCAACAAGGTGAAAGCTGAGTTAGTTTGCTTTAAGTGTGATAAGAAGGGTCATTATGTGAATGAGTGTCAGTCAGGTAATGGGAAGAAGGCTGCAAATAAGAAGAATGTGAAATGCTTCAACTATGATCAAGTTGGACATTACAAGAATCAGTGTCCAGAGCCAGTCAAGGCAAATAAAAGAAAGGTTTTCGCTATTGGACCAGCTAGGCCTTCTGCAGTTGATGAAGGGAAGGCTGTGATGAAAAGTACGCTTTTGATTCAGAGTATACTAATTGGGGTAACTATTGATGCCGGTGCATCACATTCATTTATATCCCAGTGTTTGGTTAATAGATTATGCTTAAAACCCACCTACCTTGTTACTTCCTTAAGGGTTGTGAATCAAATAGAAGGGTATTCAACTCCAAGGTGGAGATGTGAACAGTTAGAACTTGATTTGTTAGATCATAAGTTTGCATGAAGCTTGTATGTTATTGATTTCATAGATTTCGGGACCATTTTGGGTATGGAATGGTTGGGTAGGTATGAGGCTAGAATATTTTTCCAGGATAAGAAGATATCACTAAGACACCCTGATAGTCATAACCAAATTATATTCTCAGTGAAGAATTATGACCGGAGTAGTTGCGTTTTGTTAAGTGCAATGGAAGTGGGAGAAGGGTTAAGTTGTAACAACCCTGTATTTTATGATTTATTTTAATTGTATATTTTAATTATTTTAATTGAATTTTGATTTAAAAACTTATTTTATTTATTTTGAATGATTAATTTTGTTCTTTTAAATATAAACTTTAGTTTTGATATGAATTATCAATCCAAAGCATGACTAAAAAGAATATTTTCCAAAAAGTGAATTTTTGGTCAAAATAATCAAACTTTGACTTTTAATTTAAATTTTTAAAAGTTTGAAAATTTAAATTTTATCTTTTATTATGAAAGTACATAAAATTTTAAGAACATTGCTTTTTTTCCGTTGAAAATGGATTTAATTTGTGAAAGTTATACTGTTTTCAATATTATGTGTACATTGAATTATTTAACAATTTTCTTTATGTTAAATTTTATAAATTATATTTTTAATTGTCAAATAATGTTCTAATATGTGTTATATGACATGTTAGATATATATTTTTTTTAAAACATTTTTTTTGTGATGTTATAATTTTTCCAAAGTTTACTGTGTTGATTTCTTTTCTTTTTTTGGTGTTTTCTTATTTTCTGCTATTTTCTTCATTAAAATTTTATTTAAATTTAATTTTATATATTTATTTTGTGAATTCATTTTTATTTTGTGTACTTATCTTTATTTATAAATATTTTTCAAGTATATAAAAGTCTTCCAAAGTGCATTGAATTTATTTCTAATTTTAAAGTCTACTTCGCAATTTTAAGCCATTTTCTTAATTTAAATTCTATTCAATTAAAATTTAATTATTTATTTTATTTTATAAATGGTAAATAAATTATTTTATTTCAAAATTTTTATTTAGAATATTTTTAAAATGAAGTAGATATTTTTCCAAAGCCATTGATGTTTTAATTGTAATTTTTGAACCATGTTTTCAATTTTTAAGCAATTTCCTTAATTCTTTTTATATTTTCTTTAAATTTAATTATATATTTTTATTTTTATTTCACTTTGTTTTGGTTTTTAGATGTACTTGCTGAATTTTATTTTGTTTAATTTGATTTAAAAGAAAAGGAAGTATGGAAGGTTTTAAAAGCTAAGAAACGTTAAGTCGTTTCACCGTTTCTTTTACCGTTTCTTTTTCAATCAATACATCAGTTATTTTGGCCATTCCTTATACTATCTTCATCTAACTTATTTTTCTTCATTTTCATGGCTAGAGAAAAATTGGTAATGGCTTCTCTATATTTTTCTACTTTTTCTCCTTCCTTTTTGCTTGTTTTTGCCTTGTTTTCTTTGTTTGTTTCACTCGGCCACCACTAGCTAGCCTTGGCCATCACCTCCACCACCTTCTCCTCTTCACCATCCACCACTTAACATCATCTCCTCCTCTGACTTGACCAGGCCGCACCCTCCACCTTGACAAAACTCCACACAAAAACCTTGAAAACTCCTTAAAAACATGTTAGCCTAGCCTAGTTGCTTCACTGCCTTCATCCACCACCAAGGCCACCACCTTAGGCCACCACCACTACCTTGATATGACCACCACCCATCACCTAAGCTACTGTCCAGATCTGAAACCTGAAAGGGTGAACCCAAACATGCCTTAGCCGAGCCCAAAAAGTTCACCAAAACTCTTATATATGTCTTAACATTTTATATTCTCTACATTTAAACTCCTACCCACTTCATCACCTTGTAACCGCGCCTTTTCCTACCCATACCTGATCCGCACCATGCTCAAACCTGACCTTATTAATCCCCTAGGCCATGCAAACAAGCATAGGAAGCATGTGTAAAGTCTTTGGTTTTGTTTCATACATCTATTTTTAACATTGTTAAGTATATCTTATTTTTTGAAACTTATGTTTCATATATTAGTTTTGTTTGAATGTATCCAAGGCTATAAATCTTTGGCTCTCCACTCTCAAATCATATTCATGCTTTCATGCCTTCGAAGATCTTTGTTGTGTGTAGTTGTTTGTCATCTCCAGCTAATACAAGTGAGTAAATCTCACCAGATGTTTATACTTATATAAATGTGAATTAACACCCTGTGAATCTGTAGAACTATATTATCATGTTATATATGCTTATATTATTATCATATGATGTTCACACCTGTTATTACACTTATTATATTATATGTTACTGTTATTTCATGCTATTCTGTTTATTTTATCTGTTCATCACACTGCAAGTTCCCTGTAAATTAGAAATCACTATGGGTTGAAATGATACATACCAGAACAGACTTTAGAATAAGGAAAAATTGTTATGGGCTGAAATGATAGGCCTGAATGATTTTCAATTTATTTCATTTACTTGGGACTGCGGTTTGAAATGATAAAACCCAGATTTTCTTTGAAAATTACGGGTTGAAATGATATATTACCCGTATCACTTTTCCTAGTGTAGAAAATTATATACAGACCCGTAGTTAATATACGTTTTCTAAATTTTTAAAATTATTTTAGAAATATAAATATTAAAACATTTTGATTTAAATCTAATTAAAAAGGATTTTTGTAAAATATTATTGATTTTGTGAATAATTGTAAGTAAAATGAATTAGTGAAAAGTTAGAAAATTTTGAACGTAAGTTATTTTGAAAAATTTGATTTAATTATAATTGAAAATTAAATTGAATATGAAATTATGATAAATTTATGATAATTTGAATTTAAATGAATTCAAAGTGATTTTATATCATATTAATGATTTTTAATAAAGTTGAAATGTGAAATGAATGAATACTTTAAGTTGAAATTTTGAAATATAACTAAATTGGAAATTTATGAAATTGACTTAAAAGCGAACTTTTAGTTAAGTAAATAAAAATAAAACTAAGTTATATTTGAGAATTTGAACTTAAGTGTTAAGTTGAAATTTAATGCAATGAATTTAAAATTGAACATTGCAATTTAATAAGTGAATTATTATTAAATCTTGATTTTTGAATGGAAATTTAACTTTATAAAATCATGAACTTGAGGAAAATTAAATGATGTTTATAAATGTGAAAATGTATGATTTTATGAGTTAAAAATGTTTTAAATAAAAATATAATTGGTTGAGAAATTTTATTGAATATTTGGAGTTAATTGACTGCATTTTTGAAATGCTATTAATTACAATGTAAATGATATTACAGTATTTGTAAATGTTGTAGTTGATGATAATGAACTAAAAAGATAAATTGAATTAAAAACTATTATAGCAATTTTGTAAGTGCTATAATTTTTTATTTTACTAAGTTTATTTGGAATTTAAGTAAACCCTATTACAACATTTTAAAATGTTATCTTCTGTTACATTGAACTGTTTTGAATGTAACTTTCCGTAGCGTTTTCTAAATGCTGCGAAAAGTGAAATTTCACAGTTTTGATAAACGTAAGTGAATAAATGAACTTTGAAAGTTGAAAATTTTGGAAATTTAATATTTAACATAATAACTTCATTTTTATGATTAAAAATGATTTTTTTGGAATATAAACTGTTTTGAAATATGAATTGAAATGGTATTTTAAATTGAATAAAATGAATAATGATTTGAAATGTGGTTTCGAAACGATATGATATTTTGATATAATAAAATGATTTGAAATGTGGTTTTGATAGATATGATATTTTGATATATATTAAATGATTCGAAGATGAAGTTTTGAAAGTTATGATATTTTGAAATTAAAACGATTTGAAAATGAAGTTTGAAAGATATGATATTTTGATATATATTAAATGATTCGAAGATGAAGTTTTGAAAGTTATGACATTTTGAAATTAAAACGAGTTGAAAATGAAGTTTGAAAGATATGATATTTATGTATTAAAATGATTTTAAATGACTTGATATTTATTTTGATAAATATTTGAATTTGAAAGATATGGTATGCTGATATATTGAAATGCTTTAGAAATGATTTAATCTTTATTTTGATAAAGATTTGGGTTGAAATGATATTTTATTTTGAAGTATAAAATATTGTTTTAAAGTTATAACTATGGGTTATAATAACGATTAGTTGTTAAAGAGACCGGGATCGGATATTGTCTTATAGCCGGCCAATACCTAAAACCACTTTAACAACTGTGTACGCGGTGCAGATTCCAGAATGAAGTAGGATGGTGGTGACGTTCTCGAGGTATATTACGTGGACCCTACTCCCGTGAGTTGGCATAAATGACTAAAACAGGAGTTATACCGGACTACACAAAGGGTCGCGCCCTTTCATCGAGCATGCTCCATCGGAAACCATTCTATTACTTTTGTGATTCGATATGTGGCGCCACTTTGATTCGGGATTATTGTTCGAGGTGGGCGGAAGCTGCTGGCTTGCCGTCACCACCGGTCCGGGAGTGCAAACGGTGTATCCACCCTGGCATTGCCTCGCGTGCCGTGTCATCTCCTTATAGCGAGCCCACTACGATTTTGGTTTTAAAGATCCGACCGCGTTAAGGTTCACCATCCCCTTAACGCTATTTTCTATATGATTATACTTTACTGATTAGACACTACTGTATATAGCGTATATTACTACATAGTAAATAGTTTAACGGATCCTTAGAGGATCGGCGGTCCCAAGCATCTTCTAAGTTACTTGTACCTATGCTACAGTTCACTTGAGTTGGTTTACATTGTATAAGTATGTATGTCCTGACTCGAGTGTTTATATTATTTTTTACGCTCGGGTCAGCCTGAGTTATTCACAGATTTGGATTTTCACTTTCTGGAGATTGGAATCGCTGGAGATTATCTACTTGTCAAGTTTCATCTTTTCAGTTCGGTTGTTCTATTCAGCTTGTACTTGTTTATCATATTTAAACTTCTGTTGTACTTTATTTCTTCTATTGTATCTTATGTAACTCTGATATATTTATATAGTAGCTTTATGAACTGCTATCTCTTTTACTTCCGCTGCATTATTATTACTCTATGTCTGTGATCTGTGATTTTTATTTACTGCATATTCCAAGATTTGCCAAATTTTTATTTACAACGTGGTATTTTGAGCAATTCAATTCCGGCATGAGTGGCTACCTATACACTTATAATGGATGCGAATGGTTGAAAATACCTGGTTGTTACAGTTGGTATCAGAGCTTTGGTAGCTCTAGGCAAAACTCAGCATATGGAGTGAATGTAACTACAGAATCAATTTCATTCGAGTTTGAAGCTCTTCCTTTTTGACTCGATTCCTTTGAATTTTGGAACGTTCCCTGTGGTTCTAAAATCCATTCATGTCCCTCAATATTCATCTTCTTTTGGTTCTGGAGTATCCCATAACTCCACTTCAAAATGATCTTTATAATGAGTTGGCAGTCCCGCCAATCTCAAAATTTGAATTGTAAAAGGGTGAAACTCCTTTACAATTAGCATCGATTCACCAGAGATTTATATCTATCCTTGGTTTAGATGCTAATATCTTTTGTTATTCCAAAATTTATCTATTGAGATCGAATGTTGATTTACCCTAGAAAAATCCACATTGATCTTATTCTTTAAGCCACGGTTGACCCGGTAAATGTTGCCCGTGATTTATTTAAGCTTATCCACCTCCCTATTTTGTTATTTAATCATCTTGTCTTTTGTGTCGAACCTATTTTCAAACATTTCAATTGTACTTGTATATCTATGTTTTGTTTTATATATTGTGTTGTTTGAGTTGTTGATGTTGATTTGGGTTTCCGATCGATTCGTCTGATCAACGCTATCGATAGGATTTCTAAAACACTTTGACAGAACAAACTGACACAATATTATTTTAAAATTTTGGTTAATGAAATAAATTTTGATATATAAGTAAATTTATGAAACTTAATAAACTGATTTAAATTAATATTTGAAATGATAATACTTAAATTATCATTTATTGTTCTATAAATGAATTTATAGATAGTTGTTTATAAATTGATTTGGGAACTGAAATGAATTTAGAACAAGAAATTTGAGAATTTAATTTCCTATGGTTTCAAACCTTTTGTTTAAAGTTTTAAAAAGGGATATATTATTTAAAGTATTTTCAAATAGAAATTTGTTTCCAAAGAATTTTAAAGTTCAAAAAAAAATTAGTGCTCTTCTCTTTGTCGTTGGAAAATAACTACGATGATGGCTGCAGCATCATCGACGTTCATTTTTTAGTTTTGAAGTGAAGAGACTGTTCTGTAGTCTTGCTACAGCTTTGTTTAGGAATTTAATTTGGTTTGAATTTTCTAAAATATGACTTGATTTATAATATATAATATAGATATATGATTTAAAAATTTGATTCGATAAGTTATGTACATACATTTATTTATCTCTAAATGGTTTGATGAAATCGGAAATTTAATTCTTAAATTCAATTATAAAAAGAAAATCAAAATTTTGGATGAATATTCAAGGATGAAATGATTTAATTGGAAAGTTTTATTTGTATAATGCAATTGCATTCAAATATAACTTACCTTAATTTTTCAAAAGTTAACAATGTAATTGGATAATATACAATATAAAAGATTTAATAAATAAAATTTGAGTAGTTATAATAAATGTTATACACTTAAATTTTAATTATAAAATGATCAACAGAGGTAAATATAATAAAGGGTAATTGAATAACTTACAATAAAAAAATTATATTAAAAGAACTAAGAATAAAACAAAGCAGTTATAATAAGTGTAAGTATATTTAACATAAGTAATAAATATATTGAAAGGAATAAATTTAATTTATATTAGGAATAAAGAAGAATTAAATGTATTAAGTACATTATGAGTATAATAAATGATTATTTTTCAAACCCTTTGGTTTTAAAAATTGTTAATTTAAGATGATTGGATAATAAGATAATGGAATTTGAGATAGTTAAGATTTATTTAACTTATGTACAGATTCATTCTCTATTTAAGTTGAAATTTTCATGCTTTCAAATTTATTTCCTTATTTTGTTTTCCAAACTATCTTTTGGTTGTCCTTATCATCCTTATCTTGCAATAGATTGGTATAGGCATCTTTCTATAATCTTCGATAGATCTTTGGTAATCATTTTGAATCCACCTTTTCGTGCTTGTGTTCTTAATTTTGGAGAATCTTGGAAAGATCATCTCCACCTTGTAAAACTTACCTATAACAATAGCCATCATGTATAATTTCAATCTCTTTGTCATCTTGTCTTAATCTTATTTCATTTCTATTGTTTTCTGTGCTTTCCCGTACCTCATTCCTTTTCGGGGACGAAAAGTTTTGAGTGGGGGAGAGTGTAACAACCCTGTATTTTATGATTTATTTTAATTGTATATTTTAATTATTTTAATTGAATTTTGATTTAAAAACTTATTTTATTTATTTTGAATGATTAATTTTGTTCTTTTAGATATAAACTTTAGTTTTGATATGAATTATCATTCCAAAGCATGACTAAAAAGAATATTTTCCAAAAGGTGAATTTTTGGTCAAAATAATCAAACTTTGACTTTTAATTTAAATTTTTAAAAGTTCGAAAATTTAAATTTTATCTTTTATTATGAAAGTACATAAAATTTTAAGAACATTGCTTTGTTTTCGTTGAAAACGGATTTAATTTGTGAAAATTATACTGTTTTCAATATTGTGTGTACATTGAATTATTTAACAATTTTCTTTATGTTAAATTTTATAAATTATATTTTTAATTGTCAAATAATGTTCTAATATGTGTTATATGACATTTTAGATATATATTTTTTTTAAAAACATTTTTTTTTGTGATGTTATAATTTTTCCAAAGTTTACTGTGTTGATTTCTTTTCTTTTTTTTGGTGTTTTCTTATTTTCTGCTATTTTCTTCATTAAAATTTTATTTAAATTTAATTTTATATATTTATTTTGTGAATTCATTTTTATTTTGTGTACTAATCTTTATTTATAAATATTTTTCAAGTATATAAAAATCTTCCAATGTGCATTGAATTTATTTCTAATTTTAAAGTCTACTTCGCAATTTTAAGCCATTTTCTTAATTTAAATTCTATTCAATAAAATTTAATTATTTATTTTATTTTAGAAATAGTAAATAAATTATTTTATTTCAAAATTTTACATTAGAATATTTTTAAAATGAAGTAGATATTTTTCCAAAGCCATTGATGTTTTAATTGTAATTTTTGAACCCTGTTTTCAATTTTTAAGCAATTTCCTTAATTCTTTTTATATTTTCTTTAAATTTAATTATATATTTTTATTTTTATTTCACTTTGTTTCGGTTTTTAGATGTACTTGCTGAATTTTATTTTGTTTTATTTTATTTAAAAGAAAAGGAAGTATGGAAGGTTTTAAAAGCTAAGAAACGTAAAATCGTTTCACCGTTTCTTTTACCGTTTCTTTTTCAATCAATACATCAGTTATTTTGGCCATTCCTTATACTATCTTCATCTAACTTCTTTTTCTTATTTTCACGTGAAAACATCTTTCTCATCTCATTTTCATGGCTATAGAAAGATTGGTAATGGCTTCTCTATATTTTTCTACCTTTTCCCCTTCCTTTTTGCTTGTTTTTGCCTTGTTTTCTTTGTTTGCTTTACTCGGCCACCACTAGCTAGCTTTGGCTATCACCTCCTCCACCTTCTCCTCTTCACCATCCACCACTTAACATCATCTCCTCCTCTGAGTTGACCAGGCCGCACCCTCCCCCTTGACAAAACTCCACACAAAAGCCTTGAAAACTCCTTAAAAACATGTTAGCCTAGCCTAGTTGCTTCACTGCCTTCATCCACCACCAAGGCCACCACCTTAGGCCACCACCACCACCTTGATATGACCACCACCCATCACCTAAGCTACTTTCCAGATCTGAAACCTGAAAGGGTGAGCCCAAACATGCCTTAGCCGAGCCCAAAAAGTTCACCAAAACTCTTATATATGCCTTAACCTTTTATATTCTCTACATTTAAACTCCTACCCACTTCATCACCTTGTAACCTCGCCTTTTCCTACCCATACCTGATCCGAACCATGCTCAAACCTGACCTTATTAATCCCCTAGGCCATGCAAACAAGCATAGGAAGCAAGTGCAAAGTCTTTGATTTTGTTTCATACATCTATTTCTAACATTGTTAAGTATATCTTGTTTTTGAAACTTATGTTTCATATATTTGTTTTGTTTGAATGTATCCAAGGCTATAAATATTTGGCTCTCCACTCTCAAATCATATTCATGCTTTCATGCCTTCGAAGATCTTTGTTGTGTGTAGTTGTTTGTCATCTCCAGCTAATACAAGTGAGTAAATCTCACCAGATGTTTATACTTATACAAATGTGAATTGACACCCTGTGAATCTGTAGAACTATATTATCATGTTATATATGCTTATATTATTATCATATGATGTTCACACCTGTTATTACACTTATTATATTATATGTTACTGTTATTTCATGCTATTCTGTTTATTTTATCTGTTCATCACACTGCAAGTTCCCTGTAAATTAGAAATCACTATGGGTTGAAATGATACATACCAGAACAGACTTTAGAATAAGGGAAAATTTTTATGGGCTGAAATGAAAGGCCTGAATGATTTTCAATTTATTTCATTTACTTGGGACTGCGGGTTTGAAATGATAAAACCCAGATTTTCTTTGTAAATTACGGGTTGAAATGATATATTACCCGTATCACTTTTCCTAGTGTAGAAAATTATATACAGACTCGTAGTTAATATATGTTTTCTAAATTTTAAAAATTATTTTAGAAATGTAAATATTAAAACATTTTGATTTAAATCTAATTAAAAAGGATTTTTGTAAAATATTATTGATTTTCTGAATAATTGTAAGTAAAATGAATTAATGAAAAGTTAGAAAATTTTGAACGCAAGTTATTTTGAAAAATTTGATTTAATTATAATTGGAAATTAAATTGAATATGAAATTGTGATAAATTTATGATAATTTGAATTTAAATGAATTCAAAGTGATTTTATATCATATTAATGATTTTTAATAAAGTTGAAATGTAAAATGAATGAATACTTTAAGTTGAAATTCTGAAATATAACTAAATTGGAAAAATATGAAATTGACTTAAAAGTGAACTTTTAGTTAAGTAAATAAAAATAAAACTAAGTTATATTTGAGAATTAGAACTTAAGTGTTAAGTTGAAATTTAATGCAATGAATTTAAAATTGAACATTGCAATTTAATAAGTGAATTATTATTAAATCTTGATTTTTGAATGGAAATTTAACTTTATAAAATCATGAACTTGAGGAAAATTAAATGATGTTTATAAATGTGAAAATGTATGATTTTATGAGTTAAAAATGTTTTAAATAAAAATATAATTGGTTGAGAAATTTTATTGAATATTTGGAGTTAATTGACTGCATTTTTGAAATGCTATTAATTACAATGTAAATGATATTACAGTATTTGTAAATGTTGTAGTTGATGATAATGAACTAAAAAGCTAAAATTGAATTAAAAACTATTATAGCAATTTTGTAAGTGCTATAATTTTTGATTTTACTAAGTTTATTTGGAATTTAAGTAAACCCTATTACAACATTTTAAAATGTTGTCTTCTGTTAAATTGAACCGTTTTGAATGTAACTTTCCGTAGCGTTTTCTAAATGCTGCGAAAAGTGAAATTTCACTGTTTTGATAAACGTAAGTGAATAAATGAACTTTGGAAGTTGAAAATTTTGGAAACTTAATAATTTAATTTTTAACATAATAACTTCGTTTTTATGATTAAAAATGATTTTTTTGGAATATAAACTGTTTTGAAATATGAATTGAAATGGTATTTTAAATTGAATAAAATGAATAATGATTTGAAATGTGGTTTCGAAAGGATATGATATTTTGATATATTAAAATGATTTGAAATGTGGTTTTGAAAGATATGATATTTTGATATATATTAAATGATTCCAAGATGTAGTTTTGAAAGTTATGATATTTTGAAATTAAAACGATTTGAAAATGAAGTTTGAAAGATATGATATTTTGATATATATTAAATGATTCGAAGATGAAGTTTTGAAAGTTATGACATTTTGAAATTAAAACGAGTTGAAAATGAAGTTTGAAAGATATGATATTTATGTATTAAAATGATTTTAAATGACTTGATATTTATTTTGATAAATATTTGAATTTGAAAGATATGGTATGTTGATATATTGAAATGGTTTAGAAATGATTTAATCTTTATTTTGATAAAGATTTGGGTTGAAATGATATTTTATTTTTAAGTATAAAATATTGTTTTAAAGTTATAACTACGGGTTATAATAACGATTAGTTATTAAAGAGACCGGGATCGGATATTGTCTTATAGCCGGCCAATACCGAAAACCACTTTAACAACTGTGTACGCGGTGGAGATTGCAGAATGAAGTAGGATGGTGGCGACATTATCGAGGTATATTACGTGGACCCTACTCCCGTGAGTTGGCATAAATGACTAAAACAGGAGCTATACCGGACTACACAAAGGGTCGCACCCTTTCATCGAGCATGCTCCATCGGAAACCATTCTATTACTTTTGTGATTCGATATGTGGCGCCACTTTGATTCGGGATTATTGTTCGAGGTGGGCGGAAGCTGCTGGCTTGCCGTCACCACCGGTCCGGGAGTGAAAACGGTGTATCCACCCTGGCATTGCCTCGCGTGCCGTGTCATCTCCTTATAGCGAGCCCACTACGATTTTGGTTTTAAAGATCCGACCGCGTTAAGGTTCCCATCCCCTTAACGCTATTTTCTATATGATTATACTTTACTGATTAGACACTACTATATATAGCGTATATTACTACATAGTAAATAGTTTAACGGATCCTTAGAGGATGGGCGGTCCCAAGCGTATTCTAAGTTACTTGTACCTTTGCTACAGTTCACTTGAGTTGGTTTACATTGTATAAGTATGTATGTCCTGACTCGAGTGTTTATATTATTTTTTACGCTCAGGTCAGCCTGAGTTATTCACAGATTTGGATTTCCACTTTCTGGAGATTGGAATCGCTGGAGATTATCTACTTGTCAAGTTTCATCTTTTCAGTTCGGTTGTTCTATTCAGCTTGTACTTGGTTATCATATTTAAACTTCTATTGTACTTTATTTCTTCTATTGTATCTCATGTAACTCTGATATATTTATATAGTAGCTTCATGAACTACTATCATTTTTACTTCCGTTGCATTATTATTACTCTGTGTCTGTGATCTGTGATTTTTATTTACTGCATATTCCAAGATTTTCCAAATTTTTATTTACAATGCGGTATTTTGAGCAATTCAATTCCGGCATGAGTGGCTACCTATACACTTATAATGGATGCGAACGGTTGAAAATACTTGGTTGTTACAGTTGGTATCAGAGCTTTGGTAGCTCTAGGCAAAACTCAGCATATGGAGAAGGGTTAAGTCATATTCGGGTAGTAAGAGAATTTGCAGATGTCTTTGAGCAAGTTACAGGACTACCACCGAAACGAGCTGTTGAGTTTCAGATAGATCTTGTGCCAGGACCTGAACTTGTGAGTAGACCACCTAGCAGGATGACACTGATTGAGATGAAAGAATTGAAGGGGCGGCTAGTGGATCATGAAGGAAGGAATTTTATTTGGCCAAGCAGTTTGCCTTGGGGAGAAGTCACAGTGTTCGTAAAGAAGCCGATGGGTCCTTGAGGATGTATATCGACTATCATAAGTTAAACGAGAGGACGATCAAGAATAAGTATCCTTTCCCAAGAATTGATGATCTATTTGCTCAGTTATGTGGAGCCAGAGTGTTTACCTAGTTGGATTTTGCATCAGGTTTCCATCAGTTAAGAGTGGCAGAGGACAGTATTCCTTTGACAAAATTTTGGATTAGGTATGGTTCGTATGAGTGGTTAGTGATGTCATTTGGATTGATGAATGCACTTGCTTTCTTTGTGGATTTGATGAACCGAGTTTCCCGAAAGTACTTGAATAGTTTTGTACTGGTATATATAGACGACGTTTTAGTATACTCTAAGAATGAAAGAGAGCATGGGATCATCTTAGAGTGGTGCAGCAAACGCTATGGCAGAATCAACAGAAGGCGATGTTTACCAAATGTCATTTTTGTAAGAAAGAGGTTAAATTTCTTGGTCATGTGATTTCAGAGAAATGCTTTTCAGTCGATCCAGATAAGATCAAAGCTGTAAATAATTGGAAGTGACCAGAGATAGTGACTGAGATTAGATGTTTTCTTGGACTTGCTGGCTATTACCAGAGATTCATCATGGATTTCTCGTGGATAGGAAAACCTTTGACTAACTTAACCAAGAAGAGTGCGAAATTTTTCCGGTCTGACAAATGCGAGGAAGCATTCCTTACGTTAAAGCATTTTTTGACCAATGCACCAGTGTCAATAGTTCCAAACGAAAACCAAGGGTTTGTGGTGTATACTGCTTCATGTGGAACTAGATTGGGAGCTATGTTGATGTAGAAGGGTAAAGTGATTGCCTAGGCTTCACGACAGCTTAGACCGCATGAAGTGAGATATCCTACTCATGATTTGGAGTTGGATGTGGTGATCTTTGCATTGAAGATTTGGAAACTATCTCTTAAGGGAGAGGTTTGAGCTTTATACCAATCATAAGACTTTACGGTATTTATTCTCTCATAAGGATTTGAATATGAGATAGTAGAGGTGGGTGGAGTTTTTGGCAGCTTATAATTTTAGTATAGAGTATACACCAAGGAAAGTAAGAAGGTTGTGGATGCTCTTAGCAAAAGACATTTGAATGTGGTGTTAACTATGTTGGCAGAGTGGAAGGATTTAGAAGCTTTGGCAAGTTGTGGTGCGCAATTAAGGTCGACTGCTAGTTCTAGTCGAGGTACCGCCATGTTGTCCTGTTTAGATGTTTGACCAGTGTTGATCGAAAGGTGAAACACCCCACACCCCTTAGTATATCCAAAAAGGGAACACTAAAGAATATGGTGCATTATAGGTATAGATAAAAACTTTGCAGAGACCAAGATTCACAAGACAAATAAATAAAATACTGTTTAACTGTTTGCTTTGCTTAGATAGTTTTGATTGAATTGTATGCACTTTCCTAAAACTGCTTTTATTAGGCTGAAATCCCAATCCTAGTTTAATTAGGCTGAAATCCTAATTCTACCCTTCGATTGGCCTTCTATCTCTATTCTGCCACTGTGAGCTAGTCTCATCCCGTGGGTCCTATAGCAAAACGACACCTATTTAGTGCTTTAGAACTCAATACCGACTTATATCCCTGCTTCGAATTCGCATGGTTAGCCACCGTCGGCTCACACTATCTGTTTCTCTCCTTTTTAACCTCTTATTTACCATTACTTAGCATAACCGTGCCCAGCCTCACCTGATCTATTGTGATACCATCAGTCCTAGTCTGATAGAGTGCTGCCTAGCCTCACCTAAGTGTTTGTGAGACCGTCAGTCCTAGTCTGAAAAAAAGAGAATGCTGTTGGCACGGGTTCTAACAAACAAAATCTAGTTGCGCCCCTTGCCCAAATCTCCTGATTTGAGCTTCTAACTATTGACCTTTCATTTACGATTACTTTAGCATAAGCATGTCTCATCCTCACCTAATCTATTGTGAGACCATCAGTTCCTGACTAAAGGGGAATGCTGCTGGTACGGGTCCTACTTCTATCTTTGCTTATTAACTTAGTGTAAGTCTTTAAATAAGCCTTTTCTATTATTTCTTCTCTATTTGATTATTAACTTATTCTAAGTCTTAAAATAAACCTCTTCTGTTATCTTTGCTATACTTGCTTATTAACTTAATTATAAGTTCTCAAATAAGACTTTTCTGTTATCTAAAACTATAACATGTGTGTTATAATTTTGCTTATTAACTTAAGGTTAAAGTTTAAAAATAATCTTCTTCTGCTATTTCTTCTATTTTCTCTTTTTAATTATAATTACAACTTATAACTATGCTTGTAAATGTCTTAAATTTGCCTATTTCAGTCTATATCTAATTTATTACAGTTCTTTTTACTTTACATTTAATTTTCAGTAAATTTAATCTTCTTATATTTTAGTCCAGATTAGTGAATTATTCTCTTCTATTTATTTATTCGCGTGAAAAGGAATAAAAAGAAACTAACATTTACAGGCTAAATTTCAACTAAAAAGAAACGGATGTAAATAACAATAAATGACTGTAATTGGGAAAAACTGTAAATAACAATAAATAATTGCAAATAACTGAAATAAAATAGCTAAAAGAAAATAGAATGGAAAGAAAGCCTAAAATTTACTTACAAATAAACTATAAATAAACTTGCATAAAGGTTATCTCAAAATTGTAGAAAAACTACAGCCATTGGAAAACCTATTATTTTAAATTGCTTAAAAATCTAAAATAATTACTAAACACTCACCTATGGTCCTTAACTCTTTTCCTTGGCCTTCCCGGATCCACTTCTAGTTTATAAAATATTTTAATTAAAAATATCTTCTCCTTGGAAAAATATTCCTTTTAAGGTCCAGCCTCAGGCAACGAACCCAGATGGAGAAAATCTTAATGAGAAAAATAGCTAGGTCTAGGGTCTTATTTATAGTTTCACTTGGGGATCTTAGGCCATTGGATTTGAAGATTAAATCCGGTGCAACCATGTTATAGGCTCGTTGGGAACCGTCAGGTGAAAGCATGAACGCACATGATCGAATTAAAATAGAAAAATGACGTGTTTGAATCGAACTGGACGTACGTACGTAAAAGAATGCAAGGCGGGTTGACCTACCTGTCGGTCAACACATGCTACGGTCGACCTAGCCATGGTGAGGGTCGATCCTAGGATCGACCTTGCCTATATATATATATATATATATATATATATATATATATATATATTTCTTTTGTTTTTCTTTTTGTTTGTTTCTTGTTTATTTCGTAACTCTTTCGTTTTAGCTCGGATTTTTACAAACCATATATGGAAATTGACCGGAAAATTAGCATGGACACAATGATGCAAATTCTGTCGCTTAGTTCTAATAATTTCATAAAGTTATTTTATTATTTAATTAATTCGTTAATTAATTATTATAGCTTAAATATTGGGTTGTCATATTCTCCCCTCCTTAAGGGATTTCGTCCCCGAAGTCTCTAAGGATAGAAGAATGAAATAAATGTTTTCATTCAAGTTCTACAACCAACTACTCAACCATCACTTATTACATCCATTGTCCTTAAGGTTTTCTAATGCAATTCATAATATATATGCAAATAGTGTAGCGTCAATGTTCCTAACTAATGCAAAAGATTAGACGGTCTATAGATTCAGTCGACCGCCTTTTTATGCAATCATATTGGTGCTATGTATCCAAATGAATGCAAATTTTCCAATAATAACTGATTGTTCTATATGCGTGCTACAATCATCAATAAAATGCAACAATCATATGATATTCATCCATTTATAGCAACTATGGAATAAAATAAAAATGCAAATGCATACACATCCATACACATATGCTTTGGTGACCTAGTTAGACCGATCCCTAAGAGATAATAGTGCCTAGTGTATATATATGCATCCATTAGCATCCACTAGCAAACACTTGCAACCACTAGCATCCAACATACATAACGTGTTTTAGTAACATGTTTATGTTTAGTCCTACCATCCATAGGTTAAGTCCGAAGATCTACCCTTCCAAATGATAATAAAGGAAAGAACCTATTCAAAACTAAAGATGGAAACAGGAAATTCAAAATTTATTATCAAAGAGATGTAGATAAGAAGTATGAATCTTCTCTTCAGCTTCCCACGTAGCTTCTTCAACTTCATCTCCCTACCGCACCTTTACTATCGGGACTTCTTTATTCCTAAGCTTCTTGATGTCACATCCAATGATCTTGGTAGGAATACGACGAAGCGATGCTTCTCTCTCCACATCAACTTCCTCCAGTTGACTAGGCTCCACAACCTCTACTAAGTTATGTAAGCACTTTCTCAAGTGTGAAACATGAAAAACTTCGTGCACTCCTTCGAGCCTCTCTGGCAGCTTTACTCGATATGCCATCTTCCCTACTCTTTCTACATTGGGGAACGGTCCTACGAATCTGGGAGCTAGTTTCCCACTCGATCCAAACCTCACCCCTTCCATAGCGGGAATACTTTAAAGATAACTAAGTCTCCTACCTCAAACTCAATATCCCTTCTCCGCTTATCTGCATAAGATTTCTGTCTATCTTGGGCTGTCTTCATCCTCCTCCTAATGAAATTAATCTTTTCTAGAGTCTTCCTAATCTTGTCAGGACCAAGTAGCAATCTCTCTGTAGACTCCAACCAACATGAAGATGACTTGCAAGGTCTCTCATATGTTAAAACTTCAATTTTTGGATTTTAATGACAACTATATAATCATGCCAAAGAATCTCTAAGCAAATTTGCAGATACATGAGAATCAAAAAGGGACAAACAAATAAGTTCAAAATGAAGATACACAGTACAAAAAAAGGATGAAAGTATGTATATGGATATACAAGAAGAGATATACACGATAGAGGCAAGACGAAGGTGACAAACAAAGTATTATTAGTCATAGAGTGTAGTGTTTAGAGTTTACAAATGTTAAAATCTTCTCAAAATGATATACACACATACAAATTCATATTTTAAATGAAAAATCAAGTTTTTAAAAATTGCATGGAGCGGGACTCGAACTCGGATCGCTAGTTTAAAATGCAAATGCTCTAACCAAATGAGCTATGATAACTTTTGTTATAGGCTAAATTCAGCCAGCTGAATGCCTTCATTCAGATGGTTGTTTGGTGAAACAAATTTATTGTTTCACAATATTCAGCTGGCTGAATGAATTCATTCAAATGGCTGAATTAGGCCAAAAATAGACTATTTTTTTCTGTTTTCATTTTTTAAAATTCAGAAGGTGGAATAAATCCATTCAGCCAGCTAAATATTTTTTCAACGGCTATTTATGAAAAGATGCTTCTCTTCATTGAAGAGAAACATCTTCAAACGAACAGTTGCACCTGTTTAATTTCATTGTTACCGTTCAATAAAGGTTGCAACTTTTTAATCTCTATAAATAGATTTCAGAATTCAACTAATAATTAATCGAAACTAATTTTAATATTCTTGAATTCTTATATATTCTCTATTTTCATACTGCACTCAAACTACTTGCATTCTCTGATCATTGATCGCTCTATCTTCCACTAGTCTCAAACACATTACACTATATATCATAAAGGAGAAGATCATAGGAAGATTGTACTTAATTGACTTATCGGTGCTATTTAAAGAGCATACTACAGTTAGATACTTTCGTTGTCTATAAAGAAGTCCTGTTCGGTTGCCCAGGCGGTAGAAGTCCTATTCGGTTGCTTAGGCGGTAAAAGTCTTGTTCGGTTGCTCGGGCAGTGTAAACCTATTCCTTTGGGTTAAGTGAGGATTACTTGTTTATTTCCAGAAGGAGTCTGGTACTGGATGTAGAACGGGAGTTCGAACCAGTATAAAAATTTCTGGTGTCATTTTCTATACTGCTTTAATTATTTACTTACTTAGTTTACATTACACACAAGTAGTTTATCCATATTACACGATCCTATGGCATAGTAACTTCCATTTAGCATGGTCACACTTTCATTTGGTATCAGAGAACTTTCATTTGGTATCAAAGCTTGGGATTCTGGAGATCGTAACAACATCCTAAAATAAACGGCCATAAAGAGATCTAGTCGAGGCAATAGGAAGAGGAAGAGCAATAAGAATCAAAGGACCAAACAAACAAATGATTCATAGCTAAACTCTGATCACAATCGGTATGTTTAAATTCTTTATATAAAGATCTTCTATTAGCACATGATGAATTATTAAAAATTGTAAAAATTTGAATAAAGTAAATACAATTGCTTTAGCTAAGTCAAAAGATTGTGAGCAAGAAATTTCCAATTTAAAAGAGGAAAATAAATTTTTGGTAAAACAAACTAAATGTTTTGAAAATACCTTTGAAGAACTTTTTTACAAAAAGATTTCCTACAAAAAGAAAATGAGCAGATAGATGATAAAAACAATGATCTTTCGGAGGATATCAGTGTTTTGAAAAATAAAAATAACTTTTTGGAAAATTCTTTGAATAATTGTAGTTCTTTAATTTTGTCTCTTAAAAAAGAGAATGAAGCTTTAATTAAAAAGAATTTAGAATTATCTAAAGAACGTGAGGTTTTATTTAAAAGTAAATAATAATATTTTTCAAAAAGAAGCTTGTGATTCTAAAGAAAATTTTAAAAGATTAAATACAAAAATCATAAATTTTAACAAAGGTAAAGATATCTTATCTTCCTTAGTTACAAATTCAAAAGCTCACAATGATAAAAGCGGTTTAGGCTATAAACAAGCTAAAAGTAAAAATAGTACTAGATATGCATTCTTGTATACGAATTTTAGTGCTAATACTAGTAACCAAGATAGTTTTAAAGCCAGTTATAGTCATAATAGTACTTTGTTTAGAAATATAGAAATTATTCTTTAAGTACTAAGCTAATGACTAATAGTATTAAGATATGGATTCCAGCTAATATGATTGATCATGATAAACAACTTTATATTAGCAACTATTATAAGAATGCGACTTGTAATGAAAACTATATCTATAAGGGTTCAACCACACCCAAATGGGTAAGTTTTCCTAAAAATTAGGAAATTATAAGAAACTTGGGTATCGTATGCTTTAAATATTAATTGTTTTTCTGATACCTTAGATTATAATTAGTAGTTATTTAAATTGTTTCATTATTTTTATGGTTATAACCACACCTATTTTGGTAAGGTTTTCATCCTACGATTAACCCTCAGACCCTAACATAGTAAGTAGGTACCAAAATTGATTATTATTTATTGCACGTACTTATAGAAACAAAAGAAAAAGGATAGATTTCAGAATTTTAAAGGATGTTCCATACGTTTAATAGAATTACGTGCTTATAATGAAATATGGACTTCAGCAAATATGGTAAAATATATTTTAATTTTCTCCATAATTAATATTGAGTTTATCCTGCTATTTACAAGATTTCTTATAAAATTTATTATATTCCTTCATTCTTTTTTATAATGACAAAGGGGGAGAAATTCATATGCAAATTTTTGGCGGGAGATATTATACTTAGGGGGAGATGTTATGCTCAGGAGAAGCTTTAAACATATTAATATTGTTTTATATATAGAATGAATATTTTAAAAAAAATTATATAGTTGTCGTCATCAAAAGAGGGAGAATGTTAGAACCACAATTAGTGGATTTTAATGACAACTATATAAATATGCCAAAGAATCTCTAAGCTAATTTGCAGGTACATGAGCATCAAAAAGAGACAAACAAATATGTTCAAAATGAAGATACACAGTATAAAAAAGGATCAAAGTATGAATATGGAGATACAAGAAGAGATGCACACGATAGAGACAAGACGAAGGTGATAAACAAAGTATTATTAGTAATAAAGTGTTGTGTCTAGAGTTTACAAATGTTAAAATCTTCTCAAAATGATATACGCACATATACGTTCATATTTTAAATTAAAAGTCAAGTTTTCAAAAATCGCATGGAGCAGCCTCGATCCCGGCCACTAATTTAGAAGGCAAGTGCTTTAGCCAAATGAGCTATGATAATTTTTGTTACAGGCTAAATTCAACCGGATGGATGCCTTCATTCAGACGGCTGTTTGGTGAAACAAATTTATTGTTTCACAATATTCAACCGGCTGAATGAATTCATTCAGACGGCTGAATTAGGCCAAAAATAGCCTCTTTCTTTGCTGTTTTCGTCTTTTAAAATTCAGAAGGCTGAATAAATCCATTCAGCCGGCTGAATATTTTTTCAACGGCTATTTTATGAAAAGACGCTTCTCTTCATCGAAGAGAAACATCTTCAAACCAAAAGTTGCACCTGTTTTTTTCATTGTTACCTTTCAACAAAGGTTGCAACATTTTAATCTCTATAAATAGATTTCAGAGCTCAACAAACAATTAACCAATACTAATTTTAATATTCTTGAATTCTTATCTATTCTCTATTTTCAAACTGCACTCAAACTGCTTACATTCTCTTATCATTGATCACTCTATCTTCCGCTATTCTCAAACACATTACATTATATATCATAAAGGAGAAGATTATAGGAAGATTGTACTTAATTGACTTATCAGTGCTATTTAAAGAGCATACTACAGTCAGATACTTTTGTTATTTGTAAAGCAGTCATGTTCGATTGCTCAGGCGATAGTAGTCCTATTCGATTTCTTAGGCGGTAGAAGCCCTATTCGGTTGCTTAGGTGGTGTAAACCTATTCCTCCGGGTTAAGTGAGGGTTACTAGTTTAATTCCAGAAGGAGTCCTGGACTAGACGTAGAACAAGAGTTCGAACCAGTATAAAAATCTCTGGTGTCATTTTCTTTTCTGCTTTAATTATTTACTTACTTAGTTTATATTCCACATAAGTAGTTTATCCATATTACACGATCATATAGCATAGTAACTTTCATTTAGCACAGTCGCACTTTCATTTAGTATCAGAGCACTTTCATTTGATATCAGAGCACTTTCACCATAAAGAACTTCGAAAAGTGTCATCCGAGTGCTGGCTTGAAAACTGTTATTATACGCGAACTCTACCAAAGGAAGATGCTCCTCCCAAGTTCCTCCAAAATCAAGAATGCACATCCTCAAAAATCCTCAAGCACTCTATTAACTCTCTCCGTTTGTCCATCCATTTGAGGATGATAGGTCGTACTCAATGTAAGCTGCTTCCTTAAAGCCTCTTGCAAACTCCTCCAAAAATCGTTAGTAAACATAGGATATTTATCGCTCATTATGCTAGAGGGAACTCCATGAAGTCAGACTATCTCACGAACACATAAGGATGTCAAATAAGGTGTCGTCCACTTACTATTGACCGGAATGAAGTGAGCGCTCTTAGTCAAACGATCTACAATCACCCAAATACTAGTGTTCCCCTTTCTAGATCAGTGTAATCGACCTATGAAGTCCATCGAAATAATATTCCACTTCTATTCGGGTACATCCAATGGCTGAAGTCATCTACCAGGCTTTTGCTGCTCCGCCTTAATACTTTGCCACACAAGGCACTTAGCCACAAACTCTGCCACATCCTGCTTCGTACTGCTCCAATAAAACATTCTCTTTATATCCCTATACATTTTATCACCACCCGATGAATAGTCATTCAAGAATGGTGCTCCCCCTAGAACTGCTCTCATCAAATCAGTAGTGCGGGGGACACAAACTCTTCCATCTCTCCTTAGCCACCATTTTCTATCAATGGAATAGCATTAGAGATGCCTAGAGACCTCTCCTCTGCTAATTCGATCCAAACTATTCATAAGCTCTGAATCCTCTCACTGTCTCGAGCCAACCTAATCTGTGAGGGTAGGCTTAACCTCAAGTGTTACCAACAATCCAGGGGTAATGTCCGTAGAGGGTTTAAAATCAAAAGTGGAAATAAAATATAGGCTATTCCACTCCACGAACATTGGATTAAGGGTTGCTTTCTTCATATTTAACACATCCAATACCACATTCCCTTTACCAGGGGTATAAGCTATCTCAAAGTCATAAGATGCCAAAAACTCCATCCATCGCTGCTGCCTCAAGTTTAAATCCTTCCGTGAGAATGGATACTTCAATGATTTATGGTCAGTGAAAAGCTCAAACCTCTCTCCTAGTAAATAATGCCTCCAACACTTGAGTGTGAAAACTATAGCAGCTAGCTCCAAATCATAAGTAGGGTAGTTCTTCTCATGCGTTCTTAACTGTCTACTTCCAAAGCATACTACCCTCACTTCTTGCATCAGCACTACTCCTAGATCCATCCCACATGCATCAGTGTCTACTGTAAAAGGCTTAGCTCCGTCAGGTAAAACTAACACTAGTGCACTAGTAAGGGATCTCTTTAGCATCGTGAAGGAATCCTCAGAATCGACGTCCTACATGAATGTCGCATTCTTCTTAGTGAGGCGAGTAAGTGGTGTTGAAATCTTAGCAAAATATCTAATAAACTTCCTATAATAACTAGCCAAACCTTGGAAGCTTCTAACTTCGGTAACATTCTTGGGGCCCTTCCAATCTTACACTGCAATTACATTAGTGGGATCAACAGCTAAACCATCTCTTGAGACCATACGCCTCCAAGAAACGTACCTCCTCTCACCAGAAGTGACACTTCGACAAATTTGCTCTCAACTGATGAACACGAAGTGCACGAAGAACCTCCTCTAGATGAATAGCATGCTCCTCCATACTCTTGGAAAAAACCAAAATTTCGTCCACGAAAACCACTACGAAGTTATTTAGGACATCTCGAAAAACATGGCTCATCAAATCTACAAAATATGTTGGGGCATTGCTTAGCCCAGTTGGCATAACCAACCACTCGAAGAATCCGTCGGGTGTCCTAAATGATGTCTTATCAATGCTATCGTCGGCGACCCTAAGATGATGAAATCCAATAGCCAAATCAAACTGAGAAAATACTAGAGCCAACCAACTGATCGAAAAGATCATCTATCCTAGGAAGTGGGTAACTGTTCTTCTTAATGAGCTTGTTCAACCCTCTATAGTCTACGCAAAGTCGAAGGGAACCATCCGCCTTTGTAGCGAAACGACTGGAGCTCCCCACTCAGATATGATCCGTTTGATGAAGCCTTTCTCCAATAGCTCACCAATTTTTTACTTAACTTCTTCCTCTCCCTAGGTGTCATATGTTTCATGGGCAATGCCACTAGCTTAGCATTGTCATTCAGATAGATCCTAAAGTCGATCTCTCTCTTGGAGGGTAGTCCATAACCTCCTCAAAGACGTTTGGGAAATCTCTGAAAACTGGAAATGAATCTTACTTTGCTGATGATGAATCGAGGGAATAAAGGAAGCTCAATATGACTGACCTCTGTAGGTTGCAAGAAACCTCGAGAGTCTTTCCGCTATATGTCTCTAATCCAACGACTCTCCTCTCGCGGCCCAATATCTCTCCATAAGTGGATAACTAATCCATCCCCAAAATCATCCCATACCCAGAAAATTCTAATACATAGGCATCATAGTCAAATTATACACCTAATATGAAAATTTTTCAAACCCCTACAAATCATGGATAAATGTTTCGATCCTCCTAAACAACTATGGGTCTACTACTAAGGAGATATCTAAGTGTAAATAATCAAAAAAACAACTAGAAACGAAAGAATGTGATGCTCTAGAGTCAAAAAGCGTTCGAATGGGAAAATAAGAAATAGAGATCATACTTTCCACGGTGACTTTCCTACCTCTATCTAATCTGCCGCTAGAAGGTGCTGCATTCAAGACCTGAATCTGCGCTGTAGGTACACCCGCTCCCCGCCCCATCTTCTAAGGATAAAATCTACTAAGGTGATCGGGTTATCCACAATTATAACATCTTCCCTTCATTTTCTCCTTCTTACAGTCTTTTACGTAATGGCCACTCAGCTATTGCACTTCTCTCCTTTCTTGGCCTGCTTATGAGGTCCTCCCCCTTTCTTCTTATCCTAGTTATTCTTCTACCACTTCTTCTTAGAACCTTCCGACTTAGGGACCTCCTTAGTCTCACCTTCCTTAGCTGCATCAGACATAAGGGCCATCTCCACCAGTGACCCATAAGTAGCTCATTCGGTACGTGAGTCAATAACAACCCTTGGAGAGGCTGATTCAATCCCTTAGCAAACTTCATGGCCTTCTTGTGCGGTGTATTCACTAGCACCATCCCAAACTGCGACAACTTATTAAATTGGTTGATATACTCCTTTACAGAATATCTTCCTTGCTTCAAATTAATAAACCTTTCCAATTGCATACTCTCTTCTGCTGGTGACAAAAACTTCCTCTCAAACCTCTCTCGGAATCCAAACCAACCAACGTTTCTTCCTTCCAACTCAACAACCTCCCACGAATAAGAACCCTCTCCTTTCAGATGCTAAGATGCAAGCTAAACTCTCTACTGATCCTCCAATCCCAATAGCCAAAATATCCTCTCTGTACTCCTCAAGTAAGCTCATGCTTCTATGAAATCCTCTGTACTAGAAAATATCTTGCCTCCTCGATTAGAAAAGTCCTTTCATAGCTTAGAGAAATTGGCTGTTGCAGGTGGATTGATGGGATTTCCACCCGCTAGTGCTGGATTGGGCGCTTGCCCTTGCACCTCTGGTGTCGTAGCTTGAAAGTATCTACGAAACCAGCCTGCAACTAGGATACCCTCTGGAAGATTAGGGGCATCCGCCATTCTATGCAAATAAAAGAGAATTTAGGCTCGAAAGAAGATTGAACGGGATTTTGAAGGGTTTTTTTTAAAAAACTCTTGTATACTTGAAAACTATTTCTAAGAGTTTCTTTCTAAAAAACGCTTTTAAAACATGTTACTTTGAAAAATACTTTACTTTTAAAAATACTTTACTTTTAAAACAATTTTTTTTAGGAATCCTATAACCTTAGGCTCTGATACGAAGTGAAACACCCCACACCCCTTTGTATACCTAAGAAGGGCACACTAAAGAATATGGTGCGTTATAGGTATAGCTAAAAACTTTATTAAAGAAAAGATTCACAAGACAAATAAATAAAACAATAGAAACATTTAAATAGTAACTCGTTAAAAATTAAACTTTATGTCATAAAATAAAATATGTCTTAAAATATCAAATACACATGTCTTATGAAAAATACCATCTCAATCACGACATCAAAGTACATAAAATCATAAAATCATCCCTCTCATCAAGTACTAGTACATCCCAAGTCAAATGAAAATAAAACTGGAAAGAAGAAGAAGAAGAATACATGAAGGATCTCGAAGAATATTTCTCCAAGAAAGTTGAAAATCTAACTCCCTGCCTCTACTGGCCTATGGGAGGAAAAGGGAAAATAAAGGAGTGAGTCAGACACAAAGTCTAGTGAATGAATGTAATTACTAGTATTTTTAAGCAAGATAAGGATAATAGACTTTGCAACAGTTCTAGTATAAAAGGAAATAAAGGAAAAGATAAAGCTAGAATAAAATACTGTTTAACTGTTTGCTTTGCTTAGATAGTTTTGATTGGATTGTTTGCACTTTTCTAAAACTGCTTTTATTAGGCTGAAATCCCAATCCTAGTTTAATTAGGATGAAATCCTAATTCTACCCTTCGATCGACCTTCTATCTCTACTCTGCCACTGTGAGCTAGTCCCATCCTGTGGGTACCATAGGAAAACGATACTTGTTTAGCGCTTTGGAACTCAATAGCGACTTATATCCCTACTTCGAGGCTGCACGCTCGGAAACCGTCGCCTCGCACTATCTGTTTCTCCCTCTTTTGACCTCTCAATTACCATTAGTTCAGCATAAGTGCGTCCAGCCTCACCTAATTTGTTGTGAGACCATCAGTCCTAGTCTGATAGGGTCCTGCCTAGCCTCACCTAAGTGTTTGTGAAACCGTCAGCCCTAGTCTGAAAAAAAGGGAATGCTGCCGGTACGGATCCTAATAAACAAAATCTAGTTGCGCCTCTTGTCCAAATCTCGCGATTTGGGCTTCTATCTATTGACCTCTTATTTAGCATTACTTTGGCATAGCGTGTCCCAGCCTCACCTAATCTATTCTGAGACCATTAGTTCCTGACTGAAGGGGAATGCTACTTGTATGGGTCCTACTTCTGCCTTTGCTTATTAACTTAGTGTAAGCCTTTAAAATAAGCCACTTCCGTTATTTCTACTCTGTTTGCTTATTAACTTATTCTACGTGTTAAAATAAGCCTCTTCTATTATCTCTGCTATACTTGCCTATTAACTTAATTATAAGTTCTAAAATAAAAAATTTTGTTATCTCTAATTATAACATGTGTGTTATAATTTTGCTTATTAACTTAACCCAAGGTCTAATTTTAAAAATAAGCTTCTTCTGCTATTTCTTCTATTTTCTCTTTTTAGTTATAATTACATGTTATAACAATGCTTGCAAATGTTTTAAATTTGCCTATTTCAGTCTATATCCAATTTGTTATAGTTCTTCTTACTATACATCTAATTTTCTTTAAATTTAGTGTTCTTATATTTTAGTCCATATTAGCAGATTATTCTCTTCTATTTATTTATTCACATAAAAGGAATAAAAAGAAACTAACATTTATAGGCTTAATTTCAACTACAAAGGAATAGATGCAAATAACAATAAATGAATGTAAATAATTAGGAAAAAATTGTAAATAACAATAAATAATTGCAATAACTGAAATAAAATAGCTAAAAGAAAATAAACTGGAAAGAAAGTCTAAAATTTACTTACAAATAAACTGTAAATAAACTTGCATAAAGGTTATCCCAAAATTGTAGAAAAACTGCAACTACTGGAAACCTTATTATTTTAAATTACTTAAAAATCTAAAATAATTACTAAACACTCACCTGTGGTCCTTAGATCTTTTCCTTGGCCTTCCCAGATCCAGTTCTAGGGTATAAAATATTTTAGTTAAAAAGATCTTATTCTTGGAAAAATATTCCTTTTAGGGTCCAGCCTCAGGCAATGAACCCAGATGGAGAAAATATGAATGAGAAAAATAGCTAGATCTAGGGTTTTATTTATAGTGTCACTTGGAGATATCGGGCCATTGGATTTAAAGATTAAATCTGGTGCAACCACGTAATAGGCTCGCTGGGAACCTTCGTATGGAAGCACGAATGCATTGGATCGAATTAAAATAAAGAAATGACATGTTCGAATCGAACTGGACGAAGTTACATGAAAGAATGCAAGGTAGGTCGACCTAGCCTTGGTAAGGGTCGACCTTAGGGCCGAACTTGCCTATATATTTATTTTTCTTTTTTTCTTTTTGTTTGTTTCTTGTTTATTTCGTAACTCCTTCGTTCTATCTCGGATTTTTACAAACTATATATGGAAATTGATCAGAAAATTACCATGGACATAATAGTGCAACTTCCGTGGCTTAATTCTGATAATTTCACAAAGTTATTTTATTATTTAATTAATTCGTTAATTAATTATTATAGCTTAAATTTTGGGTTATTACAAAAGGATTGCTTCTAAGTAGAAGGAGGATCCAGTATTTGCCGAGAGGATTAAAAGGCTTGAGGTTGGAATAGTGATTGATGATCAAAACGAATTTAGTCTTGACCAAAGAGGATGGTTAAGAAATAAGGTACAATTATGTGTTCCGAATATGGAGGACTTAAGGAAAAAAGTTCATGGCGAATATCGTCGGTCCAAGTTTATGATTCATCCTAGAAGGACTAAGATGTGTCAGAATATGAAGAGGAGCTTCTATTGGGAAGGTATGAAGAAGGATGTTGGCTTATGGGTTAGGTAGTGCGCAAACTATCAACAAGTGAAAGCTGAATATCAGAAGCCAAGTGGGTTGCTTTAACCTTTAGAGATTCCAGTTTGGAAATGGGATTTGATATTTACGTATTTTATAGAAGCATTACCAAGGTCAAATAGAGGAAATGAAGGTATATGGGTTATAGTGGACAAACTGACCAAGAGTGCCCATTTCATTCTACTTATGTCAACCAGGATGGCATCTATTTTAGCTAAGTTGTTTATGAAAAACATAATTAGACTATATGGAGTTCCTAGTAGTATTATTAGTGACAGGGATGCTTTGTTCACTAGTGGATTCAGGAAGAGTCTAACCTAAGTATTAGGTACCAAGCTTAAAAAGAGTATTGCATATCACCCTCAGACAGATGGGCAAACCAAAGAGAGCCAATAAGGTGCTCGAGGATTTATTTAGAGCTTGTGTATTGGACTTTGGTGGACCTTTGGAGAATCACCTATATTTGGTTTAGTTTTCCTATAATAATAGTTATCAGACTAGTATAGGAATGACACATTTTGAACCTTTGTATGGAAGGCCATGCAAATCACCAGCATGTTGGTTGGAGACTAGAGACTGATTAATCTTAAGTCTAGATTTGGTTCCAGAGGCGTCTGAGAAAATTGAGTTCATCCGAGAATGGATGAAGGAAGCTCAATCTAGACAGAAGAGTTACGCAGATAAGAGGCGTAATGACCTAGATTTCTCAGTTGGAGGTAGGATTTTCATTAAGGTATTGCCGATGAAGGATGTGGTATTATTTGGAAAATCAACAAAGTTAACCCCGAGATATGTTGGACCATTCCAAATTATAGAGAGGATTGAAAAAATCGCAGATAGAGTAGAGTTGCCGAGCAGTATGGCAGGTGTCCATAATATATTTCATGTGTCTCGTCTGCGTAAGTATGTGCATGATCCAAAGACTAGTGTTCCTTCAATAGGGTTGGAAGATTTGATTGTAGAGCCTAATCTGACTTTTGTTAGGCAACCGGTCCGGGTTATTGTGAGAGATGAGAAAATATTAAGGAACAAGACTGTAACGACCCAGAATTTTGGTCGTTAGATTTTGAACATTTAATTCATTTTATATGTTGAATATGAAATATAATTTGATTTTGAAGTAAGAAGATTTTGGTTAAATCAATATAATTAGTTAAAATATCAAGTATGGCAATTCAATTGGATTTGAATAATAATAATTAAATATTTGGAATTGGGATAATTAGTGAATCTGGATGCAAATGGTTATGAAAATGGTTTCTAAAATTTATTTTAAGTCTATTTGGATTTAAATAATGATGTTAGACTTTTGGATGGAATCAAAAGTCGATAAGTTTAAAATTTGGAATTTTATATTATTTTAATAATCGAATTTAACATTTGAATAATGTAAATAATCAGATTTTGATTCGAAATGAAACAGAATGATTTCTAATGCGAATATAAATTCTATATGATTTATTATTGAATTAGTAAAATTTTAAAAGCGAAAATTTTAGACGATTTCGATGATTTTGAAAATCGTTCGAATTAATCGACGAGTTAAAATAGCCTTTTGGGGCACAGTCTCGGAATTCGACGAAATCAGCTGTATTTGATCTGTAATTGTTAATTATTATCGGATTTCAATTTTCATAGCAATCGGAGTTGTCGTTTGACCCTGGCAGCTCAAAACGCATAGAAACTATCGATTTAATTTAAAATTGATCGCTTATTACCGCAACTCGCGCATATGATCGAATCAGCCTGCGAAACATGTTCCGTTGTGTTCAGAATACGGGTAAAACTTTATAAACGCCAGGTGGCATGTGTTGTTTGGAGTCCGTTTATAAAAGTCGTTAAAATTGAGAATAATTTTAAAATAATATTTTAAACGTATATAAATACGTTTACACAATGGAAACCCTAGCTGTCTTTGTCACGGCCACCTCCAGTTCATTTAATGGCCGATAATGGCTCGTCTTCTCTCTCGTTTATCTCCCGATCTACCCACCCATTTCAAAAACTTCCTACTGGAAAAGTGTCGAGCTCTTTGAGCTCTAGCTATCAAACGTAGAAATTGCGATTTGCACAGTGGGGAAAGAGGAATAATGTCGCGTTCATGGGACGTTCGATCACATTTTGTGAGTGAATGGGTGGCTCGAGCTCGTCGTTCACTTGGGCGATGGTGGAGGAGGTAGTAAGCTTCGTCGTGATGGGGGTGGATGGGGATCCGGCCGCGTGGGGGGGGGGGGGGCGGTGGCGATGGTGAGATGCACGAGCTGATGGGTTTCATAGGGAAAAGGCTGGTGAACGCGAGAGGGAGAAACTGTTTATCGGCCTTGATTTCTTTTTTCTAGATGTACGGCCCTGATCTAAGTTTCAATTAAAATTAAAAAGAAATTGTTTATAAATTACATTCAACCTTTACAAATTCATAACTTTGAGATGCATTATCAAATTCAAACGAAACAAGAAGCGCCGGAATCGCAACGACGCGATCTACGCGCTGTAATATGTCCGGAGATAATTGGAGCAAGTGGAAATTTTGGATTAAATCGAATGGTTCGATTTAATTTAAAATTTAAAACGCTCGTCGGAATTCAATTTGAGTTAATCTCACTCACATCTGGGTACCATTTAATTTAAATAGTTAACATTTAAATTGTTGATTGGTTGTTTAGTTGTATGTGATAATTATTATCAGATTTGATCGATATTTATTTTTGTGCTAACATCTGTGGATGCAGGGAAAAGGTTGGAGGGATCCAACTGGATTCCTTGCAATATAGAAATTATTTTCATAATTGATGATGCATTTTATTTATATAGTATGAAAGATTAATTTGGGAATTAAACTATGCTATGTTATGATTGGATAAGTACAATTTAGGGTTCTAAAATATAAATAAAATAAATTGTGATTTAAAAGGGAATTGAAAGGAATTTTTAAGGAATGAATTTAAGAAAATTAAATTCAGAAATTGTTTGGAATTTGAAATGTTTTGAAACTGTGATTGGAATGGGAATGAGAAACGGAAATTTATAAATTGGGTTTATAAATAAACTGGTATATTTATCGGTGGATAAATTTGAAAGCATAGATTTTCGGTGGGAAATTATATAAGAAGGCATTAATTGTTTTAAAAATAAAGATGGATTATTTCTAAAGATGGAAAATGTTTTCCCTTGGAAATTAAGTATGATTCCAAAGGAAGCTACCAAAATATAAATTAGCGGTTTAAAACGTGTTTAGGATATTTGGAGAACATGTTACTTTTAATTATTTCAAGTACAAAGTAAATATTTATTTAAAGAATTTGTAGTACTCAATTATTTTAACGGTAAATAGTATTACGTTTCCAAAAGGGAATGTTAATATAAATAATTGATTTAATAATTTTATTTTAAAAAGTAATTTGGTTTAAATTACTTAGAATCTCCCTATATTTTCTCAAGTATTATTTTCATTTAAATAATTTCTAGTAGCCGAAGTATATATTTTGGAGAGTGATTTCCAAGAAATAGAAATGTATTTAAAAATAAAAGGAGTTTATTTTTAAAGTGTTGGAAGAAATTTACGGGATTTAAATGTAAATTCGAATTGAGATAAATTAAGCAGGATTATAAAAGGATTCTTTGGTTTATTCTAAAAAGAAAGTGTATTTCGTTGAAAAGCCAAGTACGTTTTAAAGCAGATTTTGTAGTAAAAGTTAAAAGTTTAAATTTGAATTTAAAAGAATGTTTTTAAGAAAATTCTTATTTAAGTTGTAAAATTTTTAAAGGTAAATATGTACTAAATTAGTCATAGTAATAATTATTTTTAAATAGGTAATTGGTATTATATTTTAAAAGAATATTATTAATATTTATATTTTTTAAAATGGTTTTATTTTAAAGATAATTGGTTAAAGTTCATTCAAAAATTGTATAGGATTTTGTAACTCTTCTTGAAAAATTTATTTTAATTTAACTTTTATTTTAAAATTAGCTTATATTTTATATAGTAGTTTTGCTTTAAATATTTTTAAATATATTTTAAGGTATATTTAGAATAAAGCGATCTAATGCTTTAAAATCTAAAGTATTTGGACTTGCTTATTTCATTGGAAATAGAAAATGTTTGGGGAAATTTATTCCAAAAAAAGGAAGATGGTTTGAAAACTATTTTCAAAAGGGTTGGAATTGGGAATATATCTTGTGAAGATATCTTGAGGTTAATAAATAATTTGGAAAATTATTCATTATTTGATGGATGTTTGTGAATGTTAATTGATAGTTAAATAACCGACTATCAATATTGGCCAATGCGCTGATCGTTTCGAAGAGACCGGCATCGGGATTTATTTCTCGAAAACCACTTCGATCCGATTTGTACGTTTTCGTGAGGAAGACGAGTTTCGATTTGAAGATGGAGCATGAAGTGCAACGGCTAGTCACTACTTGTAACGCCCCACTCCGAGACCCATATTAGCAAAGAGTATTACAAGGTAATACTGTCTGCTAATACGGAGAATAGAGCTGGATAGGAGCAACCATCTATAGCCTTGTCTTAACTATCTACTGTATACGTCGATAAATGCAGCATTTTTTTTTGATGGATCGATATATCCAATAGATACTTAATACAAAACTATAATGGCTATGAGATCTAACAGAACAAAATATAACAACTCAAATGTAAACACATCACAGAACAGTAGATCATCACATACATATACAGATACATCATAGAGTATACAAAATGATACATGTCAAGTGACGTAGCAACCACAATATACAGATGAGTCGAAAGAATATACATATCAGAGTTACAACCAAAAAGGACTACACAAAAAGCTATAACAAAAGTAGCTAGCAGAATAGTCCATGCGGAAGAAGAATAGGCTAAGTCCAAATGTACCTAACCTGAAATACCTCGGTCTGACCCGAGTATAAAATACACGGGTCAGTCTAGCTAAACGAATCAGTAAAAGGTGATAGTAGAATAATAGAGCATAAGAGCATAGTGATATTCTTCTTAAACAAGAAGAAACCATAAGAAAGCTAACTATGGTTATATGGAGGATACAGAACATGTATGGCATATATGGTTATACGAAGTGATAAAACACTATTGGTTCAATACGCATAAAACACAAAATCTCATAAATCGCTAAAATGTAGCATGCCTCATATCATCGGCAATCATAAATCAATAAGAATGGTTTAGGAAATAGTAAAATGTAAACTCCTAAAAGAGTAATTTCCAAACCCGCCATATCGGCAACTCCAAGAAAAACATAAGCAAAAGCTATCTCGACATAAGCCATAAGGCAAATGTCGACAAAGAGATAAAAATCTCATACAACGCCAAAAGGCAAATCTCATAAATAACGCCAATAGGCAATCTCAATATATATATATGCCAAAAGGCAAATTTCATCACGCCAGTGTAGGCAAGGAAAATCTCAAAAGAACTCCAAAGAGTCCAAAAATCCCAAAGTAATCGCCACCGAATGGTTCAAAGGACCGATTCCAAAATGACAACACAAGGGTAGAAATCATCTCAAAAAGGTTTTGCACGTGCTATTTTTGCCGAGTACTGTTTCATATAATAGGTACCTCGCCCAAAGGCAAACGTCAAAAGACAAATACGCCGCAATGGCAAATACGCCGCAATGGCAAACGTCCGAAGACAAATACGCCGCAATGGAAAATGACCCGAAGGTCCAGTACTGGCACGCCAACCGGCAAATGTGTCACAAACTCTCGGAAAGGAACCCGAAAAGTGTTAACGTGTGTCCCATACCACCCGTTTGCACTAAACGGTTTACTAACCGCTAGTAAATTTCACACTCAAAGCAGTAAAAGGTTCACCTCGTATCATCGGTAAACTAGACCCGTAGGCTAAAACGATCAAACGAATAGATTAGGAATTAACTGAAAAGATAAACGCACGTATTCATAGCACGCGTTTTATCCAATCATTTAATTCTCCTCTCTCTTCGCTCAAAGTGCAAAATTGTGTGTTTTATATAGAAATTAAATTGAAGAAAACAAGTTTTAGGAACGCTTCAAAATCGCTTTAGAAATTGCATTTGAAATTCTCCTATTTTGGAGTAACTAATTTAATACTTAAAAATAATATTAAATAATAATTTTAAAAGTCAATTTGCTTGAAAAACACTTTTTAATTCTTTATAAAACCCGTGTACGAAATCTAGAGAAAAATCTCAAAGAAATCGGGAAATATCAGAAAAAGCAGAAAATTATTCTAAGTATAAAAACCCGGTGAAAACAGGCTGCGAACCCAAGTTCGACAGCAGGTTTGGACCTGCAAACCGAGTCCAAATGACATGGAATTCGGTAGGAATGTAGTTCAACATTCCTACTTCAATCTGCAAAAAGAATCATTCAAATCCGATTTGAAACAAAGAATCTGCGTCGTTTCAAAGTCGGACCAAAACAAGGTTTAAAATACTGAATTACAGCAAGCTGCGAGTACAAGTTTGACAGCCGTTTAGAAATAGCAAACCAACCCAGATTTTCATGAAACGTTACAGGAATATAAATCAACACTCCTACTTCAATTTGAAAAAAGAATCATGCAAATCTGATTTAAAACCAATGAGTTATGCTGTCACAAACATGGACTCAGACCATGTTTGTAACAGTTCAACTAGGATGTGCCCAGGCTTAAAAATCAACTCTGGGTTCAACTTCCAGGCATAAAACCGAGGATCAAATTACATCGGATTGTGCTAAAAAAATTTAAGCACGTAGAAGGGAACAACATCTTTTAAAAAAAAGATTCATGCAATTAGGATAAAATATGAGAAAGTTATGATGTCTTGAAATTGAACCCAGACAGTGTTTTCACTGTAAAAATCTGGGCAAAAACATGCTCCGAACCAAAGTTCGGCAGCATATTTCTATATGCTATATCGATCACCTGAAATTTGGTAAGCATATAGTATAAAACTCAATCTTTCAAACAAAAAAAGAATCACGCAATTTCATCAAGAATTGAAAGAGTTATGACATTGCAAACATGGACTCAGGCCATGTTTGCAGCAACTCTGGACACAAATGTACAGGTAAATTTGAACTGTGCATTGATTTTGCAGCAAGGTTTTCACATAACAAACGAAATTGTTTTGCTATGAAATTTGGCAGATATATATTACAACACATGAACTATCAACTGAATAAAATCCGGCAGCATTTCGTTACCGGAATCAAAAGTTACAAACATTCAAAGTAGCAACCAGAGAAGGCTTTGACACAAACAAAATTGAAGGTAAAAACGAATTACAAAGCAATTTGGCGATTTTGAGCTTGGCTCAGCTAGTTTTTGTGAGTTTTGTAACTCACCTTGCTGAATGCTTGAGCTACAAGAAAAAGTCGGTGGAAAGGAGCAAGTTTTGGCCTCAAAAGAGCTTCAACAACCTAGGAATGAAATATACATAAACATGCAATGCCAAAACAAAGTTACAAGCAATCAAATAATCTTCAAAACTGAAATTTGATGAAGGAATTAGGTTTAGAAGTTGATTACCTGTCTAAATTGACTTAATTTGATAAATTATAGCAAGGATTTGATGAAAATTTGAAGATTTTGGTTTTGCTTTGAAAGAGGGAAGTGGGTTCATTTTTTTTTCTTTTACAGTAAAGAGAAGGAAGAAGAGGAATTTGCTTTCCTCTTTCTCAATTAGCTGGTTAAGTTTACTAAGTGGGCCTTGAACCCATCAATTAGAAGAAATAAATTTGTGTTAGGCTAATTTAATTAACACCTAGCCATATTTACACTACGTAAATAAACAAAAGCTATTTTCTTTCAAATTTTCACATAACAAAGTATGTAAATTTACATACTTATGAAATAACATATTTTGTACTATATAAAAAGATTAATTTTAATTTTTTAAACTTTTTTTTTATTGTTAAAATCCTTAATATTACAAAAATACACAATTTCCACAAATAAATGCACAAAATCTTATTTTTAACTTCTAAAATTCCACAAAAATATTTTTCTTGCTTAGAAAAATATAACTAACCATTCTAAACTCAAATTTATAATTAAAGCTCATTTTTACAACAATTTCCACCTTTTTATTTAAATAAACAGCCTTTAAAAATCAAATACTTCCTTTAAAAATTATTAAAAGATGTAATTGTCAATAATTAATAAAATTATTGCATTTTCTCTAAAAAAAACTATTTTCCATTTATTATTAACCCAAACAAATAAAATAAAGTTTCAAACTTTATTTTCTCATTTTATTTCAAAATTCATTGTTTATTCCAAATAAACAATTTAATTTCTCCAATTTTATTTTAATTCACAATTATAACTACCATTATAATTTAATATTCACGGGTAATCTCCAAAACCAGGGTTGTTACAGACTCCTCCTCTTAACAAAATTGCGTCCACGCAATTTCTATAATGGATGTTATCTATAACACCTATTTCATCACAACAAGATTTAAATCAAAAGATAGGATCATAGATATTCGCCCTCAACAGAGAATGAAAGGATCATGACAAGTTTGCTCGGCAAATCCTGTGGTTTTTCAAGTGCAATACTTAGGGTTGCGGACCATAGAATTTCATAAGAAGAACATTCTTATTTTGAAGGTGTTTAATCTTCAAAACAACTACACAAATAGAATTTGGCACATACACAAGTCGGTGAGACTTGTGATCATGCAACATAAGTGAATTAACAATCGAGATTAAATCTCGAAGATACAACGAAATTGGGTTACCTGGAACATATCATGAATAACCAAAATGAACAGAAAACAGTGCATGAAAGCAATCGAACCAAGGCGTCCAGTAATAGTAGATGGTCCTATATAACTAGGAGCCAACTTTCCGAATATACTGAAACGCACTTAACTACTTTAAAGGAGTAACACAAATAAGCACAATCATCAAAAAAAGGACTAAACAAAAGATATGTGGGATTTCAAGCTACCACCAATACACATGACTGCATGAATGCAAGTCATCACAAGAATCTCACTAGGGCAAGACACACAAGAATGGATTACAAGAAATTTTCTTAACAATTTGTTATAAGGGTTTTCACTCAAATCCATTTTCATTAATACATAAAAATCAAACTTCAATACTTGAAAATTTTTAAAGTCTCTTACTTCAATTTTCAATTCAATCATCATTACTTCAAATTTAAAGTAAATTAAATTAGAGTTGTTCCATACTCTAATTCCAAAAATAAATACACTACAATAAGTAATATAAATTTTTTCCACTAAATTTGTCAAATTTTAAACCATTTTACTTTATGATTAAAGAGGACACTTATTAGACCCTTCATCGATGGCTCTAAATATTCACTATCACATGATATTTTCATCCAATTAAGGCATTTCCTTAATTAAAATTATTTTCCATATAAATGAATTAGCATAAGGTAATATTTTCCAAAATACTTTACCTAAAAGCTTACTTAAGCATTTCAAATTTTCCATGTATGTAAACTTTCAAAAACATGTAACATAACCAATAATTAATACAGTTTATGTAAACTTTCAAAATGTGAATGACATTTCAAGGACTGCAAAGTTGACCAAGATCAACATTGCCTCTCCATTGCCCTCTATGTCACACTATTTCCATAAGTCCTTAAGTATGTATATGAAATACTTATCTTAAATGGCAATTTATAATTTTCAAAATCTTTGCAATATCTATATATTTTTGCATTCAACATCCACACTAGTAAATATTATTTATTGCCATTTCAAAAGCATGTATCACATCGCCTCGTAAGCATTTAGGAATCTCTATCGATAACGCTGATCAGACGCATCGACCAGAATTCTTAAAATACTTATTAGCCAATTGACACAAGAAATTATAAAACATGTTTTGATTTCTTAAGAAATCTTAAACTCGGTTACAACAATGTTTATTTTCAAAACATAAAACATTTTCTTATTATACAACCATACAATCAATTCATAAAACAATCAAGTTATATACATAAGTATATTTCTTGTTAGAAAGATTTTCCATTCATATGGATGCTTTCTTTCTCAAAAATTCTTTTAGTAATTTTACTTCTTTAAAATGCATCCATGAAATTCTTAAACATTAAATTTTTATTTCATTTTAACCTTTGGTTAAATACCATTTATGTATTAAGTTTCATTTTCAAAATTTAATCCTTCTAATAATTCTTGCGGTAGCTACAACTTGTAGACACCGCAAGTTCTTATCATTTGCATTGAGTAGGTTTCTAACCCTCAATTATATCACCTACTCAATATTATTTCAACAATTACTATGCTAACTCACATTCATGCAATTATCAACCAAACAAGCATTTACTAAAAACAAAGCACTAAATGTGCCCAGCGAAAACGGTCACACTATTTTCGCTGCGCAACACTAATCACTAAGGAGCAAAACACATAACTTAAATCTAAGCCATCTGAGGTCTAATTTCTACTATTTTAAAAAAAATAGTGATATTAAAAATCCTTATGATGTTTTCAAACTTATTACCCAATCTAAGGAAATGAAAAGATTAAAGGCACGATTGAAAAACTATGTTATCACTTGTATTATACTCGGATGTACTGTAATATGTGTTTCTATTCTGTGTTTATCATATTTTGTTCTGAGCTCAGCTCCGATACCAAGCTGTAACGCCCCACTCTGAGACCCATATTAGCAAAGAGTATTACAAGGTAATACTGTCTGCTAATACGGAGAATAGAGCTGGATAGGAGGGACCATCTATAGCCTTGTCTTAACTATCTACTGTATACGTCGATAAATGCAGCATTTTTTTTGGGTGGATCGACATATCCAATAGATACTTAATACAAAACTATAATGGCTATAAGATCTAACAGAACAAAATATAACAACTCAAATGTAAACACATCACAGAACAGTAGATCATCACATACATATACAGATACATCATAGAGTATACAAAATGATACATGTCAAGTGGCGTAGCAACCACAATATACAGATGAGTCGAAAGAATATACATATCAGAGTTACAACCAAAAAGGACTGCACAAAAAGCTATAACAAAAGTAGCTAGCAGAATAGTCCATGCGGAAGAAGAATATGCTAAGTCCAAATGTACCTAACCTGAAACACCTCGGTCTGACCCGAGTATAAAATACACGGGTCAGTCTAGCTAAACGAATCAGTAAAAGGTGATAGTAGAATAATAGAGCATAAGAGCATAGTGATATTCTTCTTAAACAAGAAGAAACCATAAGAAAGCTAACTATGGTTATATGGAGGATACAGAACATGTATGGCATATATGGTTATACGAAGTGATAAAACACTATTGCTTCAATACGCATAAAACACAAAATCTCATAAATCGCTAAAATGTAGCATGCCTCATATCATCGGCAATCATAAATCAATACGAATGGTTTAGGAAATAGTAAAATGTAAACTCCTAAAAGAGTAATTCCCAAACCCGCCATATCGGCAACTCCAAGAAAAACATAAGCAAAAGCTATCTCGACATAAGCCATAAGGAAAATGTCGACAAAGAGATAAAAATCTCATACAACGCCAAAAGGCAAATCTCATAAATAACGCCAATAGGCAATCTCAATATATATACACGCCAAAAGGCAAATTTCATCACGCCAGTGTAGGCAAAAAATCTCAAAAAACTCCAAAGAGTTCATAAATCCCAAAGTAATCGCCACCGAATGGTTCAAAGGACCGATTCCAAAATGACAACACAAGGGTAGAAATCATCTCAAAAAGGTTTTGCACGTGCTATTTTTGCCGGGTACTGTTTCATATAATAGGTACCTCGTCCAAAGGCAAACGTCAAAAGACAAATACGCCGCAATGGCAAATACGCCGCAATGGCAAACGTCCGAAGACAAATACGCCGCAATGGCAAATGACCCGAAGGTCCAGTACTGGCACACCAACAGGCAAATGTGTCACAAACTCTCGGAAAGGAACCCGAAAAGTGTTAACGTGTGTCCCATACCACCCGTTTGCACTAAACGGTTTACTAACCGCTAGTAAATTTCACACTCAAAGCAGTAAAAGGTTCACCCCGTATCATCGGTAAACTAGACCCGTAGGCCAAAACGATCAAACGAATAGATTAGGAATTAACTGAAAAGATAAACGCACGTGTTCATAGCACGCGTTTTATGCATTTAATTCTTCTCTCTCTTCGCTCGAAGTGCAAAATTGTGTGTTTTATATAGAAATTAAATTGAAGAAAACAAGTTTTAGGAACGCTTCAAAATCGCTTTAGAAATTGCATTTGAAATTCTCCTATTAGGGAGTAACTAATTTAATACTTAAAAATAATATTAAATAATAATTTTAAAAGTCAATTTGCTTGAAAAACACTTTTTAATGCTTTATAAAACCCGTGTACGAAATCTAGAGAAATATCTCAACGAAATCGGGAAATATCAGAAAAAGCAGAAAATTATTCCAAGTATAAAAACCCGGTGAAAACAGGCTGCGAACCCAAGTTCGACAGCAGGTTTGGACCTGCAAACCGAGTCCAAATGATATGGAATTTGGTAGGAATGTAGTTTAACATTTCTGCTTCAATCTGCAAGAAGAATCATTCAAATCCGATTTGAAACGAAGAATCTGCGTCGTTTCAAAGTCGTACCAAAACAAAGTTTAAAATACTGAATTACAGCAAGCTGCGAGTACAAGTTTGACAGCAGTTTAGAAATAGCAAACCAACCCAGATTTTCATGAAACTTTACAGGAGTATAAATCAACACTCCTACTTCAATTTGAAAAAAGAATCATGCAAATCTAGTTTAAAACCAATGAGTTATGCTGTCACAAACATGGACTCAGACCATGTTTGTAACAGTTCAACTAGGATGTGCCCAGGCTTAAAAATCAACTCTGTGTTCAACTTCCAGGCATAAAACCAAGGATCAAATTACATCGGATTATGATCAAAATTTTTGAGCACGTAGAAGGGAACAACATCTTTTAAAAAAAAAGATTCATGCAATTAGGATAAAATATGAGAAAGTTATGATGTCTTGAAATTGAACCCAGACAGTGTTTTCACTGTAAAAATCTGGGCAAAAACATGCTCCGAACCAAAGTTCAGCAGCATATTTATATATGATATATCAATCCAAATTACCTGAAATTTGGTAGTAATATATTATAAAACTCAATCTTTCAAACAAAAAAAGAATCATGCAATTTCATCAAGAATTGAAAGAGTTATGACATTGCAAACATTGACTCAGGCCATGTTTGCAGCAACTCTGAACACAAATGTACAGGTAAATTTCAAGCTGTGCATTGATTTTGCAGCAAGGTTTTCACATAGCAAACGAAATTGTTTTGCTATGAAATTTGGCAGAAATATATTACAACACATGAACTATCAACTGAATAAAATCCGGCAGCTTTTCTTTGCCGGAATCAAAAGTTACAAACATTCAAAGTAGCAACCAGAGAAGGTTTTGACACAAACAAAATTGATGGTAAAAACGAATTACAAAGCAATTTGGCGATTTTGAGCTTGGCTCAGCTAGTTTTTGTGAGTTTTGTAACTCACCTTGCTGAATGCTTGAGCTACAAGAAAAAGTCGGTGGAAAGGAGCAAGTTTTGGCCTCAAAAGAGCTTCAACAACCTAGGAATGAAATGTACATAAACATGCAATGCCAAAACAAAGTTACAAGCAATCAAATAATCTTCAAAACTGAAATTTGATGAAGGAATTAGGTTTAGATGTTGATTACCTGTCTAAATTGACTTAATTTGATAAATTACAGCAAGGATTTGATGAAAATTTAAAGATTTTGGTTTTGCTTTGAAAGAGGGAAGTGGGTTCATTTTTTTTTTCTTTTACATTAAAGAGAAGGAAGAAGAGGAATTTGCTTTCCTCTTTCTCAATTAGCTGGTTAAGTTTACTAAGTGGGCCTTGAACCCATCAATTAGAAGAAATAAATTTGTGTTAGGCTAATTTAATTAACACCAAGCCATATTTACACTACGTAAATAAACAAAAGCTATTTTCTTTCAAATTTTCACATAACAAAGTATGTAAATTTACATACTTATGAAATAACATATTTTGTACTATATAAAAAGATTAATTTTAATTTTTTAAACTTTTTTTATTGTTAAAATCCTTAATATTACAAAAATACACAATTTCCACAAATAAATGCACAAAACCTTATTTTTTACTTCTAAAATTCCACAAAAATATTTTTCTTGCTTAGAAAAATATAAATAACCATTCTAAACTCAAATTTATAATTAAAGCTCATTTTTACAACAATTTCCACCTTTTTATTTAAATAAACAGCCTTTAAAAATCAAATACTTCCTTTAAAAATTATTAAAAGATGTAATTGTCAATAATTAATAAAATTATTGCATTTTCTCTAAAAAAAACTATTTTCCATTTATTATTAACCCAAACAAATAAAATAAAGTTTCAAACTTTATTTTCTCATTTTATTTCAAAATTCATTGTTTATTCCAAATAAACAATTTAATTTCTCCAATTTTATTTTAATTCACAATTATAACTACCATTATAATTTAATATTCACAGGTAATCTCCAAAACCAGGGTTGTTACACTACTAATCCTGAGGATGATTCCAAAATGGATGTAGTAGGAGTAGAGCCTTCGGTTCCGTTCAAACCCGGGACAGACTTGTATGGATGAATGCTTTCGGTACATCGTTAGGTGGACGATGGGCATTCTAAGTGAAACGTTCTAAAAAGGTAACGCTTAGTCTCGACCCTCATTAACCGGGAATGACTGAAAATCAGGAGTTATGTAGCAAGGCTAAGTGGGTAGCACCCATCAGGGTGAGGTCATCCCTATCAAGATGTCCCTTTTTATTCGGCTTAGTAGTGCGGTTGCTGATCCCAACCGTGGGGTGATCTTACTCGAGATTATCCAGTAAGGGGTAGTCCCGGTCTTGTGTTGCAGAGGATTGAGAGTAATACTCGATATGATTATCTGGGCCACGTACTGTGACATGTGGTACCCCAGTGCCTAGTCATTAGTTGGAAATCCATTCTCCCTACGTGCCTTTTACGATTTTGTTTGTATTACCCACGATTGTGGCTAGTAGCTGGAATTTAATTAATGTAACGATTTTGGCTATTTTAATAAGTATTTGTAAATAGACACTATTATAATATCAGAGGATTTTATAAGAAATGTTTTGGCTATCGTAAGATAAAAACCCGACATGTTTATTTGTGGCGTGGTCTTACGGGATGCTTTTGCTTTCAAAGGATTTTAAAACTTTAATAATCAATTTGGGTGTATTTTTCTCACGCTGGTATTACAGACTGACTCGGGTGTTATTTCATTATAATGCTTGGGTCAGACCGAGTATTATAGATTACAGGAAAGGATGCTATGGAGCTCAGGAGTGGAGCTGGAAACCGAGACGTATTATCCGTACTTGTTTAAATCCGTTGCTGTGATTGTTTGAAATTGTCAGGCTGGTAATTATTGTTTGTTTGTGATACTCCGATGATGTAATATATAAAACAGATATAGTTTTCATTTTGTGTAAAGATCTGTTATTGACTATTATATTTTATTCCGCTGCGATTGTGAGATTCTGTTATTGTTTAGTTCCTACTTTCTTCTATCTTCTTTCTTATCCTCAACAATCTGTCTTTTCTGGCACTTGATCGTCGGTATATTATACTGTGGGGTATTTTGTGTCGATTTTCGAGGGTCGAGAAGGACGGGTCGTCACAAGTGGTATTAGAGCTTAGCTTGGTGATAACCTTGGCTCTGGTGGGGAAATTACTCGTTAAACGGAGTCAATTGTACTCTAGAATGAGATGAGTGTATTAATAGCTATGAGAGTGTACTTGTTAAAGAATATAAAAATGATTTATACTATGTTTACTTATTGGTTGAGTGTTTATGAATTCTGGTCGGTACGGGAAGTACAACCATATCGATATGGTTTCTAAACTCTTAAACCAGATAAACCAACATAGTATTGTTTTTAAAGTGTGTAAATGAAATAATTTTACTCAAAATTGTATTTTGATATAAAAGATTTGAGTTATTATATATATTTGGATGATTGGCTATTAGTAGTATAATCAAATAAGAATCTAAAAATTAAAATGGTTTGTAACCAAATAGAATCCTACAAGTATAACCAAAATTTGATTTAAACCATAATTTAAATCCCGGAAATTTTGAAAGGTTTGAATGAATTTAAACAAAAGTTTGGGAATTTAGAATCTTGGAAATGTTCAAAATGTTTCCAAAGATGTGAAGGCAATAATGGAGTGTTATTTTTGGAAAATATTTTTGAATGGAAATTATTTTGAAAGGAATTTATGGAAGTAAGGAAGCACTGATTTCACTTCAGTCGCTGGAAAATAATCCTGATGATGATGGCCACATCATTAGAATTCATTTTCGAGTTTCTAAAGTGATGGATTGCTACCGTGGAGATTGATTATGATATTTGTTTGGACTTGTTGGGTATACAAGTTGTTTTAGAAATTTCAAAAGGGAAATTTGTTTTGGTAAAACCAAGTGTTTTGGAATTCGGAGATTAGATTTGATATACCAAGTGGATATGTGTTATTATGATTTCAAAATGGTTTTGAAATAAAAACCGGGTAATTGAATTCTGGGAACTCTATTTAAATAATGTGAAAAGTTAAGATGAATCAACTATCAAACGTATAAAGTGAAGTTGATATTAATAAGAAGAAAACGAGAATTTTAATTCTGGAATTAAAATGTAATTTGAGTGAATGAAAGTGAATAAAATATATTTGAATTTAACTGGAGATAAGTTAAATAAAATTGAAATTGAGATCGAATTAAAGTGGATAAAGTTGAAATGTAAAATGACTTTGAAATTATGAGTCATAATTGTGTAATGAATTTGTACCCATAAGCTATTAAGTGGTATATATATACATAATCTAGAATTGTGATTGTAAGATGTAAATGGATTAAAATGAGCAATATAAGATTTTAAATAAATAAGTTGGTGAACTTAAGAATAGGAGATGAATTGTAAAACCTAAATAGAAATGGTTGAATGTTATGATAAAAAGAATGGCAAGTTTAAGAATTGAATTCTAAATTAAATGTAAATTGAGATAAGGCAAGAGAAATATAAAAGGTGAATGGACTTAAGTCAGTAAATAAGGCTTGAACTTATATAAGAGAAGAAATAAAATTGGATCGAATTTTTTAGATTTGTTTCTAGTGATCTTCCGGACCATCGGCGCCTTTATTATCTCCCTTCGGGAGATTCTTTAGTTCTTGATTTGAATGGATCGTAAGCTGAGATAAATTCTATTATGCTTGCTGATATTACTTGGGATCGATCTTTTATTTACTCTTCTGATGCTGATATTTATGATCCTTCTCTTGCTCTCATGTTTTGCCCCTATTATGGTATTATTGGGAACGCCTCTTTGGTTTCTTCCCAGGTGGAAGATGATGTACGACTTACTACCTCTTCGGAGGAGTCTTAGATTGATAGTAGTTAGATGTAGTTATGATATGTCTGTTACACTCCTGTGCTGTATTTTCTTATTATCTTTGTAGTTAAGGTGCTTTTGCCTTACTCCTGCATTTCATGTTTTTATTACGTTCGTAATAAAAAGTGGACGGTCCACTATAAAACCGGCTGGCCTTGCAAAAAAAAAAAAAAAATTGGATCGAATTGAATTTAACTTAGACTAAGAGAAATTGAGTTGAATTTGGATTGAAGTAAAAATCAAAACTTAGTTGTGTTATAAATAATATTGAATGGAATTAAATTCTTATTTAAAATAGTAAAGGAAATAATATGAATTTAGGTTGGCTAAATAAAATTTAGTTGAACTTGAATTACATTGGTAAAGGATTAAATGAAAAGAAAATTTAATTTAATTGAAACGATATTGAATGAAGTAAATTCTCACTCAACTAAACTCAAAAAGGAATAGTTTGAGAATGAATTTAGTGTAAGCTAAATTAAATGAATTTGTATCGGAATGAATAAAATTTTGGTAGCTTGTTAAAAAATTAAAAAGCAAAATAAAACCCAGTCCTAGTTTAGAATAATTGGAATGGCTATGTTATCAATAAAATAAATTCAGAAGTGGATTTAGAAGGTAAATTAAAATTAGAAGGGATTGAGTAAATAAACAAATTGGTTTAAAATTTGTAATGGATTGGAATTTATTGAATAAGAATCAAATTAAAATGGAACTAAGATTATGGTGAGAAGAAATGGTGTTATTTTGTTATTGAGATAACTTAAGCAAATTGAAAAATGCTTGTGGTCGAGTTTTATAAGGGGTCTTGAATGAAGTTTGTTTAGATAATAAAATTTTAATGCAAGTGAAAGAATTTTAATTTCTTATCAAGGAAATACGAATGTATGAGTTGTACATAATCCAGATGGAATGATATTAATATAAACTTAAGTTGGATGATGAACTTGAAATGAGAATAGGGATTTGATTTAATAAATTTGATGAAGTAAGAATGTTTGGGGTGTAAATAATTCAGAATGGTATGAAATTAATATAAATTGAGTTGGAATAAAATTAATATAGATTGAGATGAATTAATTGAAATTGGTATAAGCTTATGTAATTGTTGTTTATATAAATAACATTAGAATTTGCATAAGAAATATAGTCGTTTTGTCGTAGAAGTAAATTGATTTGAAAAGCGAATAAAGAAGGTTTTTGAATATATTGGAAAGGGGTGGAATTCTAATTAAGTGGATTTTTATATAAATGCAAGTGAATCATAAAAGAAATGCAAGTATATCAAATTTAAAATAAAAATTTTGATTGTGAATCAATTTGGAATTGAATTGAAGTAAATTGATGTAAGTAAAGTATAGGTTAATCATATTAAAGAGAAAATGAATTGGTTGTAGTAAATATGAATGTAAAAAGTAAACTTGATTATAAATCATTCAAGTGAAATAAAATGAAGCTGGATTTGTCAGGAAATTAAAATGGTGACTGAAATCTTGGGATTTGCTTATAATATATGTTTAACAGGTTGAATTATGAAATTTGTTTGTTTGAACTAAGTAATTGAGGTGTTTGGCTAATATTTATATATGGAAGGATGTTATAAATTTTATATTATTGAAAACTTATGGTTTGTTTGAGCAAGAACAGGTACGGAAGGCAATCGATAGAGTTGCAGCGCGTATATGCAATATATATTAGCCGCTTGCTTTTAAAATGCTAATAAAAAGGTACGCCTACGCAATAAAATTGGAAAATGATATATATTGTGGTATATTTTGTTTTCTGACTGTGTGGGTCGACGTATATATATTTATGTTTTTTATGATATTGTAAAACGCTCTCCGTACAAAGTAGACGCTGTCAAAATTTTGGGAGTTAGAAAATTTTTGGGAATTTTGAAATTTTGGTTTAACTAGAAAGTTGCATTTTGAAATGGTGTTGTAAACAATGCTTTTGGGTATAAATAAAGCAAATGGTTTTGGATTAAGCTAAAAGGACTTGAGAAGTGAATGTGAATTTTAATTGAATGAATTTTGAGGCAAGTAAATGAGTTTAGTAGCATTTTTCATACCTTAGCAAATTTCGAGGACGAAATTTTTATAAGGAGGAGGAATGTAACGACCCAGAATTTTGGTCGTTAGATTTGAACATTTAATTAATTTTAAATGTTGAACGCGAAACATAATTTGATTTTGAAGTAAGAAGGTTTCGGTTAAATCAATATAATTAGTTAAAATATCGAGTATGGCAATTCAATTGGATTTGAATAATAATAATTAAATATTTGGAATTGGGATAATTAGTGAATCTGGATGTAAATGATTATGAAAATGGTTTCTAAAATTTATTTTAAGTCTATTTGGATTTAAATAATGATGTTGTACTTTTGGATGGAATCAAAAGTCGATAAGTTTAAAATTTGGAATTTTATATTTTTTTATAATGGAATTTAACATTTAAATAATGTAAATAATCAGATTTTGATTCAAAATGAAACAGAATGATTTCTAATGTGAATATAAATTCTATATGATTTATTATTGAATTATTAAAATTTTAAAAGTGAAATTTTAGATGATTTCAACGATTTTGAAAATCGTTCGAATTAGTCGACGAGTTAAAATAGCCTTCCGGGGCATAGTTTCGAAATTCAACTAAACCAGTTCCATTGGATCCGTAATAGTTAATTATCATCAGATTTCAATTTTCGTAGCAATCGGAGTTGTCATTTGACCCTGGCAGCTCAAAATGCATAGAAACTATATTAATCGATTTAATTTAAAATTGATCGTTTATTACCGTAACTCGCGCATATGATCGAATTAGCCTCCAAAACACGTTCCATTGTGTTCAGAATATGAGTAAAACCTTATAAACGCCAGGCGACATGTGTTGTTTGGAGTTCGTTTGTAAAAACTCGTTAAAATAGACAATAGTATTAAAATAATATTTTATACGTATATAAATACGCTTACAAAATGGAAACCCTAGCTATCTTTGTCACAGTCGCCTCCAGTTCATTTCAATGGCCGATAATGGCTCGTCTTCTCTCTCGTTTATCTCTCGATCTACCTACCCATTTCAAAAACTTCCTACTAGAAAAGTGTCGAGCTCTCCAAGCTCTTGCTATCAAACGGTAGAAATTGCGATTTGCGCAGCGGGAAGAGAGGAATAATGTCGCGTTCATGGGACATTCGATCGCATTTTGTGAGCGAATGGGTGGATCGAGCTCGTCGTTCCCTTGGCGATGGTGGAGGAGGTAGTAAGCTTCGTCGTGATGGGGTGGATGGGGCTCCGATCGCGTAGGGGGGCGGTGGCGTTGGTGAGATGCACGAGCTGATGGGTTTTAGAGGGAAAAGGCTGGTGAACGCGAGAGGGAGAAACTGTTTATCGTCCTTGATTTCTTTTTTCTAGATGTACGGCCCTGATCTAAGTTTCAATTAAAATTAAAAAGAATTTTTTTATAAATTATATTCAACCTTTACAAATTCATAACTTTGAGATGCATTACCAGATTCAAACGACACAAGAAGCATCGAAATCGTAACGACGCGATCTACGCGCTGTAGCAAATCTGGAAATGATTGGAGCAAGTGGAAATTTTGGATTAAATCGAACGGTTGGATTTAATTTAAAATTTAAAACGCTTGTTGGAATTCAATGTGAGTTGATCTCACTCACATCTTGGTACCATTTGATTTAAATAGTTAATATTTAAATTGTTGATTGATTGTTTAGTTGTATCTGATAATTATTATCAGAATTGATCGATATTTATTATTGTGCTAACATCTGTGGATGCAGGGAAACAGGTTGGAGCAATCCAACTGTATTCCTCACAATATAGAAATTATTTTCATAATTGATGATGCATTTTATTTATCTACCGTGAAAGATTAATTTGGGAATTAAACTGTGCCGTGTTATGACTGGATAAGTATAATTTGGGATTCTAAAATATAAATAAAATAAATTGAGACTTAAAAGGGAATTGAAAGGAATTTTTAAGGAATGAATTTAAGAAAATTAAATTCAGAAATTGGTTTGGAATTTGAAATGTACTGAAACTGTGATTGGAATGGGAATGAGAAACGGGAATTTATAAATAAATTGGTATATTTATCGGTGGATAAATTTTGAAAGCATAGATTTTCAGTAGGAAATTCTATAAGAAGGTATAAATTGTTTTAAAAATAAAGATGGATCATTTCTAAAGATGGAAAATGTTTTCCAATGGAAATTAAGTATGATTCCATAGGAAGCTACCAAAATATAAATTAGCGGTTTAAAATGTGTTTAGGATATTTGGAGAAAATGTTGCTTTTAATTATTTCAAGTACAAAGTAAATATTTATTTAAAGAATTTGTAGTACTCAATTATTTTAAAGGTAAATAGTATTACATTTCCAAAAGGGAATGTCAATATAAATAATTGATTTAATAATTTTATTTTATAAAATAATTTGGTTTAAATCACTTAGAATCTCTCCTATATTTTCTCATGTATTATTTTCTTTTAAATAATTTCTAGTAGCTGTATTTTAATAATTTAAGTATATATTTTGGAGAGTGATTTCCAGGAAATAGAAATGTGTTTAAAAATAAAAGGAGTTTATTTTTAAAGTGTTGGAAGAAATTTACGGGATTTAAACGTAAATTCGGATTGAGATAAATCAAGCAGGATTATAAAAGGTTTCTTTGGTTTATTCTGAAATGAAGTGTATTTCCCTGAAAAGCCAAGTACGTTTTAAAGTAGTTTTTTTAGTAAAATTAAAAGTTTAAATTTGAATTTAAAAGAATGTTTTTAAGAAAATTCTTATTTAAGTTGTAAAAAATTTAAAGGTAAATATGTACTAAATTAGTTATAGTAATAATTATTTTAAAAGAGGTATTTGGTATTATCTTTTAAAGAATATTATTAATATTTATATTTTATAAAATGGTTTTATTTTAAAGATAATTGGTTAAAGTTTATGTGAAAATTGTATAGGATTTTGTAACTCTTCTTGTAAAATTTAGTTTAATTTAACTTTTATTTTAAAATTAGCTTATATTTCATAAAGTAGTTTTGCTTTGAATATTTTTAAATATATTTTAAGGTATATTTAGAACAAAGCGATCTAATGTTTTTAAAAACTAAAGTATTTGGACTTGGTTATTTCAGTGGAAATAGAAAATGTTTGGGGAAATTTATTCCGTAAAAAGGAAGTTGGTTTGAAAACTGTTTTCAAAAGGGTTGGAATTGGGAATATACCTTGTGAAGATATCTTGAGGTTAATAAATAATTTGGGAAATTATTTATTGTTTGATGGATGTTTGTGAATATTAATTGATAGTTAAATAACCGACTATCAATATTGGCCAATGCCCTGATCATTTCGAAGAGACCGAGATCGGGATTTATTTATTGAAAATCACTTCGATCTGATTTGTACGTTTTCGTGAGGAAGAGAGTTTGGATTCGAAGATGGAGTACTGAAGTGCAAGGGCTAGTTGCTACTAATCCTGAGAATGGTTCCAAAATGGATGTAGTAGGAGTAGTGCCTTCGGTTCCGTTCGAACCCAGGACGGACTTGTATGGATGAATGCTTTCGGAATATCGTCAGGTGGACGATGGGCTTTCTAAGTGAAACGTTCTAAAAAGGTAACGCTTAGCCTTGAGCCTCATCAACCGAGAATGACTGAAAATCAGGGGTTATGCAACAAGGCTAAGTGGGTAGCACCCATTAGGGTGAGGTCATGTCCCTTTTTATTCGGCTTAATGGTGCGGTTGCTAATCCCAATCGTGGGGTGATCTTACTCGAGATTATCCAGTAAGGGGTAGTCCCGGTCTTGTGTTGCAGGGGATTGGAATAATACTCGATACGATTATCTAGGCCACGTACTGTGACATGTGGTACCCTAGTGCCTAGTCATTAGTTGAAAATCCATTCTCCCTACGTGCCTTTTACGGTTTTGTTTGTATTACCCACGATTGTGGCTAGTAGCTGGAATTTAATTAATGTAACAATTTTGGCTATTTTAATAAGTATTTGTAAATAGACACTATTATAATATCATAGGATTTTATAAGAAATGTTTTGGCTATCGTAAGGTAAAAACCCGACATGTTTATTTGATGCGTGGTCTTACGAGATGCTTTTGTTTTCAAAGGATTTTGAAACTTTAATAATCAATTTGGGTGTATTTTTCTCACGCTGGTATTACAAACTGACTCGGGTGTTATTTCATTATAATGCTCGGGTCAGACCGAGTATTATAGATTACAGGAAAGGATGCTATGGAGCTCAGGAGTGGAGCTGGAAACCGAGACGTATTATCCGAACTTGTTTAAATCCGTTGCTGTGATTGTTTGAAATTGTCAGGCTGGTAATTGTTATTTGTTTGTGATACTCCGATGATGTAATATATAAAACAGATATAGTTTTCATTTTGTGTAAAGATCTGTTATTGACTATTATATTTTATTCCGCTGCGATTGTGAGATTCTGTTATTGTTTAGTTCCTTCTTTCTTCTATCTTCTTTCTTATCCTCAACAATCTGTCTTTTCCGGCACTTGATCGTCGGCATATTATATTGTAGGGTATTTTGTGTCGATTTTCGAGGGTCGAGAAGGATGGGTCGTCACAAAGATAGTCAAGTTGGTGAAAGTTCAATGGAGTGACAAAGGGAAGGACTATACTTGGGAGACAGAAAATAGGATTAGAGATACTTATCCTAATATGGTATGAGTGTATGTCTATATTAGATTTATATAGATAGTTGCTAGTCTGATAGGCTAGTATGGATGTTAGGAATTGTTACAGATGATTGTTATATTTAGTATTTAGTCCTTACTGAATTTCGAGAATGAAATTCTTTAAGAAGGGAGCCTATAACACCCCTAATTTTTGATATTATTATTCAAGAGATTTAATAAGATAAATCAAATAGAACAATGATGATAAAGGGACTGAGATTTGAATAAAACTATAAGAAGGCATGCTTAATTTACCTTAAATGAGCCTAAAATGGCTTTTAAATTATTAATTAAAACATGGGCGTATTATTAAATATAGCCGCACCTTATTATTAACGGCCATATACTTTTAGTTGCCTATTCACATTCATTTTCTCAAAAACTCAAAAAAGAAAATTTAACCTAAGAAGAGCCGGCCATTAACGAGGAAGAAGAGGAAGAGAAATTCAATCAAGTTAGGGAATTAAAGCTAGGGGATGAATTTCAAATCAAATCTCAAAGCTATTGTCATATTTAAGGTGAATAATAATTCATTCCATCTTCATTTTTTTTTATAATCGTATGTTTTCGGATTTAAGGTTAAATTCATTTTTATGTTGTTTTGGATGATGATATGCATGAATTATTACATGTTTGATTTAAATCAATTCATTTAAATATGAATTTGCACGGTTTTAGGTAGGAACCGATTGTTATTGGTTTTAGGATGCCTTGGAAAATTATATAGGTAAAACATGATTTTAGAGACGGGTTTAAATTTTCATAAATTTCCAAGCTATGGCAAATTTATTATGAATTTCTAAAGGAAAATATGATAGATTTGGTTTTAAAATTTATTTCAATTATTTCAGGAAGAAATTGGGTCCAAAATTTTAATATATTAGATAACATGATGAAAGTGAATTTCTAAGGTTTTTAGGTTTTTTTCCTAATTAATTTGCTATGGAAAATAAATTATTTTAAAAGGACTTATTTTCAATATTGATTTGCTTGATGGAAGGGCTTAAACATTAAATTTTTACCTTGATTTAGATTTGATAGATGCGGCAGTTATTTTGTAAAGTATTTGAAAAGTTTTAAGGCAACCATCAGGTGTTTACAAATAGGAGGGTTAATTATAAAGCAATTACTAAACTTAGCATTAATTTGGCCTTTTAAATAAAAAGTTGGTTTCACCTCTTTTGGAAGTAGCCTTCGACCTAATGCTTTCGACTCTACTCAGTTGAAACCAACCCTGCTACCAAGTCGAAACCAATACATAAGGTATCACTTAGATGGTATGTGGTGGATTGGAGGAAAGGCGGAAACCAGGGTGTTGAAAGCAATACTTCTGATGAGGTGGAAACCTTAGTTGTGTTTTCAAATGTTAAGTGCCTGCTTTGTTTTACCTAAAGATTTTGACGTAGTCGAAACCTATGTTTTCGAAAGGGGTTTTTCAAATAGCTTTCTAAGCAGGTTGCCATAACATGCGTTAAGTAGGAGCTTTCGAATGAGTTCCTTTGTTTTTATATATAATGCTTTCAAAAGAGGTGGTTCCACCTGGTCGAAACCCAACCGCTATTCTTTTACCTTTCGAATGTATTGTAGCCATTAATTCTTTTGAAGAGTTCTCTTTGTTTTAAACTTAAACTAAGTCACTTCCGAAATGCTTTTGAAGGGGTTCAAGGGTTTCGAAGGTAATGGTGTTGAAAGGAGGTTTCGATGCTATCTGTCAAAAGTTTTAACACCAAGGTTTTGAGCTTTCAAATAGATGGTTCCGACACCATTAATTTTTCCCCCAAAAAATATTTTATAAAGGTTTCAAAGCTATATTTCTAAATCCAATGTTTTCAAAAGGGGTATTTTCATTGGTTTCGAAGCTATATTCCTAAATATTATTTAGCAATGTTTTGACACATTCGAAAGGTATGATTTGGTTTTTGTAACATTTGAGATTTTCGACTCTCGAAAATCGACATTAATACGTCCATTGTATCAACTACCGAGCAATCAAAGGCCGAAAACCTAATTATTAGGGTTAAAGAAGAAGAGGTAGAAGATAGAAGAAGAAAGAAAGAAGAAAAGCAACAGAAAAATATCAGAATCTCACAATCGCAGCGGAACAACATATAATATATAAATGAATAATCTTTAAATCAAAAGAACTGTACATTTTATACATTACATCACATTACATTACATTACCAGAGTTTACAACAACAAACAGCGGAAAAGGTACTATATACTAATTGATACGCCACGCCATCCAGCTTGCCTCCAGATCTCTACAGCAACTCCTGAATTCCAGAATGACCTGATAACCTGACTCTAAACTGCCCGTGTGGAAATTAATGGGCACCCAGAGTTTAGGGAGGAAACAATAAACTCCAGGTCAGTCATGGGACTGGTGTGAGAACTTAAAACAGTTATATCTTTAAAAAAAATAAAGAAATATTTTTAAATAGTTTCGCAATGCTTTTGGAAAATGTAACTACCATAAGGCCTCCCGCACACACACACACACACAATGCAAATGCAGAATCGGAGGAGATTTCTCCTTATGATAGTCAAATATGCTTGATACGCAAATTTCTTTAATATTATTACTATAATTGCAAAGTGTAGAAAACCTTTCGAAAGTACAATATAAATCTTAGCCAACATACGACCAGTATTGTATGCCTACTATAGCTACCATCTAAACAGTGGGGCGCCACCATAAGTAAATGGCAGGTTATACAACTAAAACCGTAAAGAGCTTATAATGGATGAATGGATTTCCAACAAATGGTCGGGCAAAGGAACTTCCCAAGTAAAATGGAACGCCTTTGGAGGGACGTCCCCGGATCCTAACCGGATCTAAGCTAGACAAGGCCGGGTTACCTCTAGCTGGGTAACAACTGACACGAGTATCCATTCCCCGGTTGTAAACAACCTTTATCCGAGGATCGTCTCAACCAACAACCACAAAATAATAAGTTTGCAGCAACCTCAAAGTAAGTATTTGAGCTCCATACCATGATACCGCTCATAATCCAGAAGGGAATGACATACCCTCATAGGGCGCTATCCTCAAATAACCTTGCTGCTACGATTCCTGTTTCGACCATAACCGGGTTGTGAGGTTTGACGAAGTCTCGTCCACATAGCTACGCTTTTCACAAAAGTCAAGCTTTGACCAACAAATGATCAGCAGCACTCAGCATGCCACACTACCAAATTGGGAGCATATCACTTATAACCATCAACTATATAACCACTGAGCTCGTACGTCTAAGAGAAGGGTGTTAAGCTAAGTGAATAAATTCTCCGCCACCAACAGAAATGTATTTGAGAGAAATCTGCTTTATATCTCAAAATGTAATGTCAAACATACAATCCATACAAGTCTGTTCTGGGTTCGAACAGAACCGAAGGCATTTCCAAAGAAGCCTTTACAATCCGGGTATTCACAATCCCGATCGAACTTCCCATCACAAAGGAAATCTCCATACCGTAGCTATCGGTGCAGAGACAATCGATAGGTCATCCTATCATTCTCGCAAATACCGGGTCTTCAACACCGGTCTTCAAATGTTATCCATTACGACGAATCACCATTCGAAATGGGATTTATGACCCAAAGGTCCACTCCCGGCTAAACCGAATAACGAGCGCTTATTTATAAAAATAAGTGTTCATTCAGATTTCAACAAATCACAACGATTTTCACTTTGATCTTTTAAATAAAAGATCCATCACAATCACAAAGATTCGATGTGATTTCCGGATATCCACTTGGAATCCGACCCCTGATCGCATCGAAATTCAAACGCCATTCAAAGGAAAATATTGATAGTCGGTTATTTAACTATCAATCAACATTCACTACAATTTCCAGATTTAAATAATTTTCACAATTATTTATTTTCAAAATATCTTCGCAAGATATATTTTCACACTTCAACCATCTGAAAACCAATTTCAAATATTCCCTTTCCATTTATCTTTAAAAGATATAATCTCAAAACATTTCACTTCATACTGGAAAACATTTCCATACTTATTTAATAATAAGTAATTCACAAATCTATTTATTTTCAACATTTGAAAACATTCAATATACTTAAATCACAATTAAGTATATAATTTATTCTTTAAGGAAAACATTCTCTTAAACACCTTTATTTGGGTCAAAAACGAATGTTGCGTAAAACATCATTACGACAACCCAAAATTACTAGTATAGGGATTCGAAATTAAGATAGATATATAAATCCCAATACTATACAAAAATATTTCCTTTCGAAAATCATTTACTATAACAGCAGTGTTATAGTCCATCTTTTCCTTATTTCTCGAAAACGTCTATTTCAACCATAAATGTTAAGATCTATGATTTCGATCCTTAACACATTTAAAACAACCTCAAATCGTTTTAATTCTATTCAAAAGATCACTTCCTAAAACATTTCTTTAATATATTATTCACTGTCCAAAATCGTGAATATATCTCCTTTAATAAGCTATAATAATTAACTTATCAAAATAAGTCGATTTAGGATTTATAAAACAATGTTTATAAATTCACATTTATATAAAACTTTATAAAAACTTCAACTTATAAAATCCCTTAATTAACAAATTCCATTTATATCTCATTTAAATGCGAAAATCCAATTTATAAGTTAATTACTTATAAATCTTTTATTTTACAAAATCTATTCATTTTATAACTTCACAATTTTGTAAATCTATAAATTTCATTCACTTATGAAATCCATTTATGCATCTTTTTATCACTTATAAAAACTCGTTTTGTAATTCCAATATTTTAATTTATAAATATCAATTTTATAAATCTTTTATACAAACCGTTTATAATAATTCAAAAATCCCAATTTAAACCATTTTACAAATTAATTAACTACTTATTTCAAAATTCACATTTTGGTTATATTCCACAAAAGTCATAATTTTTATAACACTAAAATTATAACGTTTATTTATTTAAAATGAATTAATTCCAAAATTCAATAAAATGTATACTTTCAAAAATCAATTTAAAAATCCATTTAAAATTTGGAAATCATCATTTCAACACTTTTAATTTTCCAAAATAGACCCAATGTTGTAACAGCACTAAATATAACAATCACGGCATCCAAAACATCATATATCATATGATAACAGAATATATCACAATATCTGTAAATAAATCAATACGGGTGAGGAATCCAGTTGGATCCCTCCAACCTATTTCCCTGCATCCACAGATCTTAGCAAAATACCAATCCCGATTCAAGACGGAATATTGCGGTATATGGGTTCATATAAAATATTATCCGCTATTATGCAGTGCAATAGGGTCTCATCCGCTATATAATGCGGGAAATCAAATCCAAGTACATATATAATACCAATTCCACATCAAGGTGAAATATCGCGGTATATGTGTTTAATAAATAAGATCCGCTTAATATATGGCATATAGGGTCTATTTCAATACAACAGATAATAATTTATCATTTAATCACACAATCAAGCAATTTTAAATCTAACTATTTAAAATTTAAATCGAAACAGATTCGATTGAGTGAGAAGTTCTCACCTTGTTTCAAATACAGTTGCAGTGTTTTATTTCGAATAAAATTTAGCGTGTGTTTAATTTTACCCAAAATTTTTACTAGCTCTAATCAACTCTAATCCAGCTACATCGCGTAGTGCTCGTCAATACGAAGCCAACGCAATTCGTTTCGTCAAATTCCGACCTCGTATGAACAAGTTATGAAGTTACAAAGTTTATACGATTTTAAATATAATAATTTTACAATTTCTTTTAATTTTTAAACCTAGGATTAAATCAGGCCGTTCGTTCATGTTCCTTGGATCCAAGCTGCACGCGCAACATCTTCCATCTCTAGTAAATGTCGTGTACCCAAACCCAAAGCCGCCGCTCCTTGTTGAATTTTGCGAGCACCCTATGGCACTTGAAGATGATCGAGCTCCACCACGTCGAAGGCCACGACGAACTCCACATGCCGTCACCACGATGTTGAACTCGGCCTCCCCTTTGCTTCGAAAGGCATGCGCGAATATCGGCCGTTCAAGCCTAATTTGTTGCCAATCCGTAGCTCCATTTACGATCTTGAATGTTGGATAGAGAGATCTTGATGCTCTCTACAACTTTGTAGTTGAGAGTTTTCTGTAATTGTTAACGGATTTGAAGAAATCACAGGAAAAAGATGATACAATTTCAGCCATTAATTTTCTACGGTGGTGGCAGAAGCTTAGACCTAGGGTTTTGGTGTTAAAGTTAATAATCGATTTCTACGTGTTTTAGCTTGCCCATGACAAACCATAAATCCGATTGGCACGAAATTTGAAACCATACAATAATATAACATTACGGATCCGATGAAACTAGTTTTATCGAAATCCGTGATTGTTTGAAAAATGGCTATTTTTACTCGTCAATTAAATATTAAAATATTCAATTTCTACAATTTAACTTTTAATTAAGTTTTAAAAGTTCTATAACATCATTCTAACTCCAATATGATTCAATACAAGTTTACAATCAATTTTAATCACATTAAACCAAATTTTCAATTATTTCTATAATTTCATTTATTAATTTATCGATTTAATTATCTAATTAAATCTAGATATTCGAAATAAAATTCATTCGACTTAAAAATTTTGCTTGTTGATATTTAAAATCAATTAAATATATGAATTTCAAATGATAGAAATTATGGGTCGTTACAAACTTCCCCCTTAAATGAATTTCGTCTTCGAAGTTACCAAGTAAGAAAAAGTTCCAGAATCTATTAACTTTTCAAACATCCATTCAAATTAGATTTCAACTTCACTTAAGTGTTTAACTTTCCCAGAATCCAATAGTTAAACTTCTTACAATAACTTTACTAAATTTTCAAATCATACTTAGTTATCATTTCAAAAAAATTCAATTTTCTCAAAAATATTCTAACGCCTTAAATTTTCTAAAAATTTCGCCAGCGTCTCCTTTGCGTGGCTCGATCCGAAAAAAATTGCAATATATATATATATATATATATATATATATATATATATATATATATATATATATATATCACAAATATACATCTCATCAACTAATGAGGCATCTCGTAGGGAAAAAAGTGTAAAAGTACGATATGTAATCCGAGATATGTACCTTATATATTATTAGCGAGCATATACGGCTAATATAGCATGAAAGCGAGCTCCAAATGCGAAGCAACCGCAATCCACACCTACTAAACACTCAACAAACAAATAAGAAACATGTATATATGAAAGTAATATCAATATACAACATATATCACTACAACAACTACATATGCCAATATAGCAAATGCAACCAAAAGCAATAAATTCAACCATCAACCAACTAGTATTCAACTAACATCCATAACCAAATCAATACACTTTCATTTCTCATTAATATTCAATGAATTGGTTTTCCAATTTAAATCACATTTGATTCATTAACATTGGATTTACTAGCATTCATTCATATTCAATTTCAATTAGTTTGCATTCACTAATTTATATTCAAGTTTGTTCACTTCCAAATCAAATTCAATTCTATTCAGATTTACTTAATTCCAATTTGAATTCAATGATTTATAGCTTTCATTTTCATTTATTCAATTTCATATGGATTTCTATAAAATCAACTAACCATCATCTAACAAACAATGTATATCCAACATTACCAAATTTCTTTACTTTGCTTACATTCATTCAATTTGGTTCATCACTTTTTATTAGCTTTAATGAATTAACACTTACATCCATTATTTCATATCAATTTATTTACATTCAATTGATCTAACGTTCAATCCTTTTATTTAATTCAATTGCTAATTCATTTAACCACAATAGTTGAATTTCATTACATAACTCAAGTTCATATTCATCACTTCACTTTATTATTTTCTTCGATACCAAAATTAACTTCATTCAACATTACTTAAGTTATATTCCATTTCAAATATCATTTGTTTAACTTAACTTAAATTTCCACTTATAAATCCAATTCAGATTCCAATTCCAGTTCTATTTACTTACAAATTCGAAATGGATTTCAATTTCATTTTATTGCACTTGCAAATTTTATTTATTCATTCACTATTTATTTTCCAACTTAATAATTGTATTCCAATCATTTTATATAACATTTCAGAGTCTTTTCAATCTTTCAAAACCATTTTGGAAACCGATTCAATTATCTTTTGATTTTCAAAACCCAAATCCAAATTTTCCAAACAACTTCCATTTAAAACAACTTGGCAGCAATCCCTCTTTTGGAAACCCGAAAATGAACACCGATGATGTCGCGATCATTATCGGAATTATTTTCCAGCGACCGAAAAGAGTTTAGAGCTTTCTTCCTTTCAAAACAATTTTCGAAAACCCTTGAAAACCATTTTCAAACTCAAAAAGAAATTTAATCTTTTCCGAATTTCACCCTTTCAAAACATTTCCAAATATTCCTCTGGAATTTTACTTCAAATTACAAATCATATCTACAATTTATATTCTCCAATTCTATTTGTATGTGAATTTATTTCTTAACTTTGGAGTTACTTGTTTCAATTTCTTTTTCAACATTAATGACAATAATTCAATATCATCACTTTCTAGCAACCAAGCAATCATATATTATAATAATTCACAAAAAAATTCTCTTTTATATACGAAAATAATTTAGGTAAAATTATTTCATTTACCCTACATTAAAACGATATCGTGTCGAATTTGTTCTGTACAAGTGTTTAGAGATTCCTATCAATAACGTTAATTGCTCGTATTGACCAGAGTCCATATACCACTCAACAAACCAATCAACAAAATATAAAACAATTTTTATATTCACAAACAAATACGCGCTCATAGCAAATATTACACTCACACTCATTCTAGAGTACTACTGACTCTATCTCTAATGAGTAACACCCTACAGAGCTAAGGTTGTCGCTTAACCATATGCTCTGATACCAGATGTAACGTTTGATATTTTCGACTCCCGAAAATCGACATTAATAGGTCCACTGTATCAACTGCCGAGTAATCGAAGGTCGGAAAACCTAATTGTTAGGGTTAAAGAAGAAGAGGTAGAAGATAGAAGAAAAAAGAAAGAAGAAAAGCAACAGAACAATATCAGAATCTCACAATCGCAGCGGAACAACATATAATATATAATTGAATATCTTTAAATCAAAAGAACTATACATTTTATACATTACATCACATTACATTACATTACATTATGAGAGTTTACAACAATAAACAGTGGAAAAGGTATATACTAATTGATACGCCATGCCATCCAGCTTGCCTCCAGATCTCTACAGCAACTCATGAATTCCAGAATGACCTGATAAACTGACTTTAGACTGCCCGTGTGGAAAATGATGGGCACCCAGAGTTTAGGGAGGAAACAATAAACTCCAGGTCAGTCATGGGACTGGTGTGAGAACTTAAAATAGTTATATCTTTAAAACAAACAAAGAAATATTTTTAAATAGTTTCACAATGCTTTTGGAAAATGTAACTACCATAAGGCCTCCCGCACACACACATAATGCAAACGCGGAATCGGAGGAGATTTCTCCTTATGATAGTCAAATATGATTGATACGCAAATTTCTTTGATATTATTACTATAAGTGCAAAGTGTAGAAAACCTTTCAAAAGTACAATATAAATCTTAGCAACATACGACCAGTATCGTATGCCTACTATAGCTACCATCTAAACAGTGGGGCGCCACCATAAGTAAATGGCAGGTTATACAACTAAAACTGCAAAGAGCTTATATTGGATGAATGGATTTCCAACATATGGTCGGGCAAAGGAACTTCCCAAGTAAAATGGAACGCCTCTGGCGGGACGTCCTTGGATCCTAACCGGATCTCTGCTAGACAAGGTCGGGTTACCTCTAGGTGGGTAACAACCGACACGAGTATTCCATCCCCCAGTTGTAAACAACCTTTATCTGAGGATCCTCTCAACCAACAACCACAAAATAATAAGTTTGCAGCAACCCCAAAGTAAGTATCTGGGCTCCATACCATGATACCACTCATAATCCAGAAGGGAATGACATACCCTCAGAGGGCGCTATCCTCAAATAACCTTGCTGCTACGATTCATGTTTCGACCATAACCGAGTTGTGAGGTTCGATGAAGTCTCGTCCACAAAGCTACGCCTTTCACAAAAGCCACGCTTTGATCAACAAATGATCAGCAGCACTCAGCATGCCACACTACCAAATTGGGAGTATATCATTGATAACAAGCAACTACATAACCTCTGAGCTCGTATGTCTCAGAGAAGGGTGTTAAGCTAAGAGAAAAAATTCTCCGCCACCAATAGAAATGTATTTGAAAGAAATCTGCTTTATATCTCAAAATGTAGTGTCAAACATACAATCCATACAAGTCTATTCTGGGTTCGAACAGAACCGAAGGAACTTCCAAAGAAGCCCTTGCAATCCGGGTATTCACAATCCCGATCGAACTTCCCATCATAAAGGAAATCTCCATACCATAGCTATCGGTGCAGAGACAATCGATAGGCCGTCCTATCATTCTCACAAATACCGGGTCTTCAACACCGGTCTTCAAATGCTATCCATTATGATGAATCACTGTTTGTAATGGGATTTATGACCCAAAGGTCCTCTCCCAGCTATACCGAACAACGAGTGCTTATTTATAAAAATAAGTGTTCATTCAGTGTGACGTACCGGAAATTTAAGAACTATTTATTTAATAATTTCATTAATAATTACTTTAAAATGTTAAATATTGATATGATAATTTAATTCAAACAGAAATTATCTTTTGAAGATTACTTATTATTTAATTTGATAAATGATATTTATAATGATGATAATAATAATAACTTTAGGGAATTTTATTCTTTTCAAATGTTAAAAATATTTAAGTAATAAAATTATCTTTCTAAGTTGATTTAAAGATATTTATTTATAATGTATATATGTGTATACATTGTAAATAGGAATTTTGATTTTTAATTTAAATTTTATAAAGAATATTTTCCAATTTATTTTATATATAAGATGTATGATTTATGAATTGATTAAGTTGATTTAAAATCAGTATTGAAAACTTTTCAAAAGTTGTTTTAAAAGTCTATCTTATATTTTCATAGAAATATAAGTAAATATTTATTTTGTTTATAAATATATAATAGTTTGATTAAAAATAAAATAGTTTAAAATTATATTTTATAATAAAAGTTTATTTTATTTTGAGAATGGTTTTTCTTTTTGAAATAAGATTTAGTTTATTTAATATTAAAGTATAATAGTTTGATTTGAAAACTTTTGAATAAAATTGAATTTAACATTTCTTTTCTTTTTAAAATTTGCTCTTTTGAAAAGTTTAGCTTTAAAAATATTATTTTGAAAACATTCAAATAAACATTTAAATTGTGTATAATTTTATAAAGAAGGTTTGTATGTAAGTATGTAAAAAACTAAATGTAATTAAACATTTGAAACATATTAAACTAAGTAAGAAATGAATTTTAAAAAAAAAAACTTTATAAAATTTAGAAATTTCTTTTTATTATTAAAATGAATATGTGTCAAACACTTAACACATAGAAAGACACTTGTAAATTATTTGTTTTACTTAAGTAACAAGTGGCAATGTAGTTTATTTTTTAGAAAATAATTAATATAGATAAGTAAAATTAGCGATGCATTTTTGTTAAAACCATCTTTTTCAAATAAGAAACTAAAAATCAGATTTTAGATGAAATCTGCAAAACCTATTTCTTGTTCAAAAACAAAACCCATATAGAATCTAAATCTACAACCCAAATTCATATCTGCAAAATCTAATAGAAAAAACCCGAATCTGCATATCTAAAGCAAAGTAACAACATCAAACTGAAGAACAATTCAACTCCAGCTTTAAGCGAAGAAGTATAAGGTCAACATGCAGTTTAAATCATCTTCAACTAGCAATTGCAAATCCAGATTTCAGCAGATGCAACTTTGCAAAACAGGTTTCTGGATATGGGAAAATACTTCTCTGAGTTGCTTCTCTGTTTCTTCTTTAAAAGGTGAGTGAACTTTAAAAAAAAAACAGTTTTTCTTGTAAAAATCAGAGCTAAACATACTTATAGAACTCAAGTTTCAAACAAACTGTTATATAAAAAGAAATCAATCGAACTGCTACTGATAAAAAGGAAAAAAATGCTCCGTCTTCCTTTAAGTGAGTAACCTCCCATATGCAAAAACTTGAGTTATCTCTTGCATGTTTATTGATAGAAATAATCATGTTTGTATGACTGTATTGTGATTCTGTGTGTGTGTGTATATATATATATATGTGTGTGTGTGTGTGTGTGTGTGTGTATGTGTGTGTTTCAAGATTCTGTATATCTGTTCTTGGCCTTGAACTAAGTTTTTAATAAGAAACCCATGATAAACTGGTTTGATCTCAGTTAGGATTTTGTTATGTAAATAGAAAATGTTTGTTTAGTATGAATATAAGTTTATAAATTATAACTAAGTTAAATTAAAAATTGTTTGTCTCTGAAAACTGTAAGAACGGTTATTATTGAAAATAAGCAAAAATTTAAACTTCCTAAAATATTAAATCTAAGTTATAATATGAATGCACATATGAAATCATGATTTCTAAAACAAAAATCCCATTTTTAAAGTAACTGTGGAGGGGGCAATTCTGGGTTGAATAAAAATGGAGATTTTGGGTTTATTTGGTTGTCTGGTGATTTTGGGAAGTTGTAGTTCTATCTGAAGGTGGAGGAGAGATGAGTGGTCACGGGAAAATTACTGACTAATTTTTCTAGTGGCTGTGGCAATGGTGGTTGCCGATCTTAGTTTCTAAACCTAGTTTGTAGGTGGTCGGTTATTTGTTGCTTTTTGATTCCTATGGAGCATCGAGTGATATAGAACTTTGGGAATTGGGAGAGGAGACATAGGCGAAGCGATGGCCGGTGTCATAGGTGATAAGATGGTCGGAGGTGAGTTGGCGCGGTGATGACAGGATTGGGGTTTTATTGCTGTGTCGGGTTCCAGGTTTCTGGGTCAACTTGATTTTGATTCAAGCTGCTGTGGGAAGTTTGTTGATCGTGATCATGCTTGGGGGTTTGTCAGTGATGTGGTGGAGTTGGTCAGGGTGGTCGAAGGTCGCCGAAGTGCGGTGCATATGCACCGTGCACAATTGTTTCTGGTGAACTTTTGTTTGGTTGGTGCAGGCAGATGACTCGGGTGCTACTCGGGTGAAATGGGTTGTTGACTCAGGGCTAGGGCCTTGAGAACTCGAAGTAAATTTTTGAGTGCTCGGGTTAGTGTTTGGTTTCAGGTTGTAAACCTGAAATTAGCAGTTTTTTTTTAAGATGGAATTAAAATTTTGAGTATAATTTCAATTTGGGTTTTCAAAATGCAAAGTTTAAAATCTGAATTCAGATGAACTTTTAAATTCAAAGTTTTAAAATGAAAATATTTAAATTTAAGCAAGATTTAAATTTAGTTCAAAATCAGGTTTAATTAAAAAAATCAGGTTACTTTGAATCCAGTATAAATTTATACAGTTTTTTTTTGTTGATCAAATTCAATGTTTAAAATAAATTTTAAAGATGAATTTGATTTCAGATAATTGTTTAAACTTGAAGATTTCTTTCTTTAATATTTGAAAAAAAGTTTGAAATGTTTAACTTGAAATTTGAGAAGTTTCAAATAATCAGTTTATTTTAAAATTTTGATTTCTTTAATAAACTTAAGTAAATTTGGATTTAAAATTTGCAAACATAAGTAATGAATGTTTTCACTTTCATTTTAAAGTTATAATTTATTTAAATTTGGATAATGTTTAAATAGGAAAGCATTTTGAAATCTTAAAGTTTAAAATGGAATTTAAATTTAATTTAGAGATGTATTATTTAAAATACATTTTGAATGTTAATGAAATCATTTATAATTGAATAAATTATCTTAGGATAATTAAGATAATAAAAGAACTTAATTTAGAATTTACTTAATTGATTTTAAATAATGATTTAGAATTAACTTAATTATAAATGATTAATGATGATTAATTAAAGATAATTTTCTTAAGGAAGTAATTTAATGAAATGTTATTAATTAATAATGATAATTATCTAAGGATAATTAAGTAATTAATTAATATGATTAATTTTGATAATTAATTAGATTAATTAATTTAAGGTAATTAATTTTTAATTGTTAAGTAAAAATTACTTGATAAAAGTAACTAAAGAATTAAAGTAGTTGTAATTAATTTTGATAATGTGATTTGTTTAAGTTAACTAATTTAGTTTAAATAATTTAAGTAAATCATTTGATGGTTTAATAAGTGTAATTACTTAAGGTAATTAATGGAGCAGGATTACTTAGAGAAGTAATAAGTGATAATTACTGGAATGAAATAATAAAGAGGATTTTAATTAAATAATTGTGGAAATTACTTTTGAAATTAACTAAGGGATTAATTAATGGAGATAATTAATTATGAAGATAATTAATTTGTTAATGAGAACTTAAGGGCAGTTTATTACTGGATTAATATTAATCAAAGGTGATTAATAATTGTATTTTAATTTTAGATCAATTACTAAATGTAATTAATTTTAATTAAAGTTATAAATTTAAATTAGAGGTCATTAATTAATATAATTAGTGATGTAATTAAGGATGGTTTAATTAAGTAAGAATTAATTATTAAGTGATTAATTAATGTAATTAATTAAGGATAAATGTAATTAATTATAGTTAATTAATGAAGTAATTAAATTTTAATTACTTATGATTAAGGTTAATTAATTTTGTAAAAAATTAATTAAAGACTAATTACTTATTGTAATTAGTAAATGATTAATCAAAGGTGTTTAATCAAGTTAAATATTCGGTGAACGATTAATTAACTAGGTTGATTAATAATTGGATATTAAGCAGGATTTATAGATGTGGTAATTAATTTAATTAATTAGAGATAGAAGTAATTAATTTAATTCATTTTAAATTAATTATAGATGATGGTTGATAAATCTTTGATTATGGATGATATTGATTGAATAATTGTGATCTCAGTAATGAGATGAGTTATATCTGTATGATATGGATGTTTGGTTAAAGTATGATGGTTTGTGATGGATTATCTAAGTGTGATGATTATCTGTTTGTGACGTTGATATAGATTATCTGTTTATGATGAGGATGTGATTATCTATTGTGATATGTAGTTTATCTATCTGTGTGAAATGGATAATAATGAAATGAGTTAATTATTTAAAACCCTTAAGTACAACTTGGATATTAAAATGGCGTTTGCTTTTGGTGAGACAGGGATCGGATTTCCATATTTGGATATCCTAAAACCACATCGATTCCAATTAAACGTTAGGTCGTTAATCGAAGTGGAGCAAGTGAAGACTCGAGGTGTAAGGGCTATACGTCAGTATAACTCTGTGGGTGATTCCGTAATGAGTTTGACGGAATAGTACTTATAGGTTCGAGATGGTGATTTAGAATACAAGGACTATGGTCGTTGACTCTGAGGGTGATTCCAAAATGAGTACAACGAGATAGTGCCTTCGGTTTCGTTCGAACCCGGAACGGACTTGTATGGATTGAATGCTTTCAGAACATCGTTAGGAGGACGATGGGCATTCTAAGATTGATGTGTTCTATAAAGGTAATCGTAGCCTCAAGCCTCATCAATTGGGAATGGCTAAAACAGGGGAGGTGCAGCAAGGCTTCATGGGTAGCCCCCACTGGAGAGCGAGATTTACCCCTGTCTAGATGTCCCTTTTTTTTTCGGCTGTGTGGGGCGATTGCGAGCTAGAATAGCCGGGGTGGTCTTGTTCGGAACTGTTCAGTAAGGAATGGTTCCGGCCTTGTGTTGTAGGGGAGCGGGCGTACTCCTCGGTACGGTGATCTAGGCCACGTACTGTGACGGGCGGTACCCCAGTAGCCCTGTCATTGATGGAATCCAAAATCCAATAAGTGCCTGTACGGTTTTGATTGTGCCCAACTACGTTAGAACGTGAGATGTAAGCATTCCAGCTATTTCTGTATTTTATTTTGAAAACCCTAGACACTATTATAATATCACTGGATTGCCTATCAAATGTTTTGGTTGGCTAAGGTAAAAACTTTACCGTGTTTATGTGTGGGAAGTCTTACGTGATACCTTTTCTTTTCAAATGATTTTCAAAGTTAAGCAACCTTTAAACCGTTTACTCACACCAGACCCCTGTCTGACCCGAGTGTTTATTTTCTGTTTTATTAAACTCTTGGGTACTCATATTAGGTATGAGTAGTCAAGTGTTTCGGGATTGCTTTGACAAATTTTTGAAGGAGATATGGAGCAAGAGGCTTCGACGAGTAGATATATATTGTGGTTCCGCTGTGTTTGAGTTGTATCTGTTTTCTCTGATGTACTTGAATTGTAATTGCTAGACAGGAGCTTATAACTGTCTAGTTTGTGTTGTATTAGCTGTAAAACTCTGATGTATATGATACTATGTAAAGTTTTATATGATATAATATAATTTATTCGTTCCGCTATGAGATTCTGATGTTGTTTGTTTCTTTCTTTTCTCTTTTCTATCCCTTTCTTTCTTCTTAATGATGCGTCTTTCTTTGGAATGAAAGGCGGGTCGTTACATTGTGGTATCAGAGCACTAGGTTGAGAGAATACCTAGACTCTGGAGTGGTGTCTATCTTGAGAGAGCTTATTTGTAATTTTGAATATATATATATATATATATATATATATATATATATTTCTACCTATTATATTGGATTACCCGTTCAGGTTTTCCAATATAAGTTCTAGAGGTAGATAGGGTAGAGGTGCGTGTAACACAACTACCAGTGGATGGAGTTCGAGTTTTGAGGTTGGTAGTGAATCTGTTAGGGTAGTTTTTTCATCATGAGTAGTTTGGCAGTTGGTGTGAAGGATTTTATTGATCTCTGAAGGAAATCTTTCCAAGATTCGGAGTTTATCTTTGGATTTTAAGCTTGGTTGCACTCGTGTGAGTAGGTTTTCTTGAGTTTGGATCAGTTGGGAGTTCTGAAGCCCGCATTGGTATCTTGGAAACTTCAGGAAGGAGTTTTGTCTATATTTGAGTTGAGACTCAGATTGACAGAAAGTTTTGTGCTTGGTCTGAAGTCAAGTTTTCTGAGGGATATCTGTCTATCTGGAAGGCTCTATTGTGGAAGAGGCTGGTATAGCTTTGGGATTCGATGAGCTTTTAGATAAGATATCATTGGCAACAGTAGTAGCAAAGAGTGTCCTGTTTCTTCGTTGGTTCAGAAGTCTCTGTGCTTCTTCTGTCAATAGTCCGGGTAGATGGTGCAGCTTGTTCATTTCTTCTGGAAGCTCAGTGGTGTGTGATGTTTGTGGTTGGAGGTTGACCACAAGTTCATCTTTTGGATAGAAGGCATTAGCTGTTTTGATTTTTGAAGAGAGAACGTTTTCTTGGGATCTAAACTAAGTGGAATCGCAAAAGTGACTTGCGATGGTTCGGAATTTCACTAAGTAATCTTTGTTTGGATTAAAGCATCTTTTGAGGATATTTGAGTTATCAAAGTGGTTTGATTTTCTAGATGTCTTCGAAGGAATTAAGATTTGCATCCGCATCAAGAGTTTGAGTTCTGTTTCGACTTGGTTCTTGGAGCTTTACCGATGATTCAGCATAATAGGAGGTTCTTTGAAAAGAGATCTGTTTCAGCTGGAAGAATTGATCGGATCAAGATTCTGGTTGATTTTTGCTGTGGTGTTTGTGACCGAATCGGACAGGTCATTGAAATTTTATGGAATTTGATGAACAATGTTTCGGGATTAGATGGTCAAGTTTATACTTGTGTCATCAATAGTATTTTCAAATCAGAGTTGCGCGGTGGAAGCATGGTGGCAGCTATTCCAGAATTGAAGCAATGCTTGATTCTTTGGAAATTTGAGTTTTAACTTGGATCAAAAGATTTCTATAGGAAATATATTTTGGAGTCTTCTGATGTTGTGTGGTGGATTTTGTTGGGTCTGGAGAGAACCATTTATTTAAGAAGGATTTGGAGATCGTTTATTTCTTTGTCCAGATTTGTTCTGTGTAGCATCTGCGAAGATCGGATTGATCTAGAAGGTTGACGGCAGCCCAGGATCGTCAGGAGAGATTTGTGGATAAGAGTATTGGATCTTTCTGTATTCTCTTAAGGATTAAGTGTTTGGTCTACAGGGTTGAATTTCCAGTTTGAATGTCTGGAATTTGTTATGTATTTCACGTATCTCTGAGGGAGTACGTGTATGGTTTATCACTAGTCTTAGAATCAGCAATTCTGGGAGATTTGGAAGTTGATCAGGACTTGTCTGTAGTCTAGTATCCTGTTTAGATTTGTAGATCTAGATATATAGGATCTCTAGATCTGTGTGGTGCAGCTAGTTTATATTCTGTAGAGCGAGTGTCCCGATGTTTGTACCTGGGAAACTCTAGGGAATCCTATCTGGAATTTTTCCGGATAATAAGAATTGTTTGTTTGAATTGGTTGCTATGGTTGCTAGTATTTGATTGATAACATATTTTTCCTATTTTTTTTTAATTTAAATCTGTATGGGATTATTAAATTACCTTTACTTTTAAATTTCAGGGACGAAATTCTTTTAAGGGGGAAGGAATGTGATGTCCCGGAAATTTAAGCAATATTTATTTAATAATTTCATTAATAATTACTTTAAAATGTCAAATATTAATATAATAATTTAATTCAAGCAGAAATTATCTTTTGAAGATTAATTATTATTTAATTTGATAAATGATATTTATAATGATGATAACAATAATAACTTTTGGGGATTTTATTCTTTTCAAATGTTAAAAATATTTAAGTAATAAAATTCTCTTTCTAAGTTGATTTAAAGATATTTATTTATAATGTATATATGTGTATACATTGTAAATAGAATTTTGATTTTTAGTTTAAATTTTATAAAAAATATTTTCCAATTTATTTTATATATAAGATGTATGATTTATGAATTGATTAAATTGATTTAAAATCAGTATTGAAAACTTTTCAAAAGTTGTTTTAAAAGTCTATCTTATATTTTCATAGAAATATAAGTAAATATTTATTTTGTTTATAAATATATAATAGTTTGTTTAAAAATAAAATAGTTTAAAACTGTATTTTATAATAAAAGTTTATTTTGTTTTAAGAATTGTTTTTCTTTTTGAAATAAGATTTAGTTTATTTAATATTAAAGTATAATATTTTGATTTGAAAACTTTTGAATAAAATTGAATTTAACATTTCTTTTCTTTTAAAAATTTGCTCTTTTGAAAAGTTTAGCTTTAAAAATATTATTTTGAAAACATTCAAATAAACATTTAAATTGTGTATAATTTTATAAAGAAGGTTTGTATGTAAGTATGTAAAAAACTAAATGTAATTAAACATTTGAAACATGTTAAACTAAGTAAGAAATGAATTTAAAAAAAAACTTTATAAAATATAGAACTTTCTTTTAATTATTAAAATGAATATGTGTCAAACACTTAACACATAGAAAGACACTTGTAAATTATTTGTTTTACTTAAGTAACAAGTGGCAATGTAGTTTATTTTTTTGAAAATAATTAATATACAAAAGTAAAATTAGCAATGCATTTTTGTTAAAACCATCTTTTTCAAATAAGAAACTAAAAATCAGATTTTAGACGAAATCTGCAAAAACTATTTCTTGTTCAAAATCATAACCCAAATACAATCTAAATCTACAACCTAAATTCATATCTGCAAAATCAAATAGACAAAACCCAAATCTGCATATCTAAAGCAAAGTAACAACATCAAACTGAAGTACAATTCAACTCCAGCATTAAGCAAAGAAGTATAAGGTCAACATGCAGTTTAAATCATCTTCAACTAGCAATTGCAAATCCAGATTTCAGCAGATGCAACATTGCAAAACAGGTTTCTGGATATGGGAAAATACTTCTCTGAGTTGCTTCTCTGTTTCTTCTTTAAAAGATGAGTGAACTTTTTTTTTAAAAACAGTTTTTCTTGTAAAAATCAGAGCTAAACATACTTATAGAACTCAAGTTTCAAATAAACTGTTATTTAAAAAGAAATCAATTAAACTGCTATTGATAAAAAGGAAAAAATGCTCTGTCTTCTTTTAAGTGAGTAACCTCCCTTATGTAAAAACTTGAGTTATCTGTTGCATGTTTAATGATAGAAATAATCATGTTTGTATGACTGTGTTGTGATTCTGTGTGTGTGTATATATATAAATATATATATGTGTGTTTCAGGATTCTGTATATCTGTTCTTGGCCTTGAACTAAGTTTTTAATAAGAAACCCATGATCAACTAGTTTGATCTCAGTTAGGATTTTGTTATGTAAATAGAAATTTTTTGTTTAGTATGAATATAAGTTTATAAATTATAACTAAGTTAAATTAAAAACTGTTTGTCTCTGAAAACTGTAAGAACAGTTATTATTGAAAATAAGCAAAAATTTAATCTTCCTAAAATATTAAATCAGAGTTATAATATGAATGCACATATGAAATCATGACTTCTAAAACAAAAATCCCATTTTTAAAGTAACTGTGGAGGGGCAATTCTGGGTTGAACAAAAATGGAGATTTTGAGTTTATTTGGTTGTCTGGTGATTTTGGCAAGTTGTAGTTCTATCTGAAGGTGGAGGAGAGATGAGTAGTCACGAAAAATTACTGACTAATTTTTCTAATGGCCGTGGCGACGGTGGTTGCCGATCTTAGTTTCTAAACCTAGTTTTGGGTGGTGGTTATTTGTTGCTTTTTGATTCTTATGGAGCATCGAGTGATATAGAACTTTAGGAATTGGGAGAGGAGACATAGGCGAAGGGATGGCCGGTGTCGTAGGTGATAAGATGGTCGGAGGTGAGTTGGCACGGTGATGACAGGATTGGGGTTTTATTGATGTGTTGGGTTCCAAGTTTCTGGTTCAACTTGATTTTGATTCAAGCTGCTGTGGGAAGTTTGTTGATCGTGATCATGCTTGGGGGTTTGTCAGTGATGTGGTGGAGTTGGTCAGGGTGGCTGAAGGTCGCCGAAGTGCCGGTGCATATGCACCGTGCACAATTGTTTCTGGTGAACTTTTGCTTGGTTAGTGCCTTGAGAACTCGAAGTAAATTTTTGAGTGCTCGGGTTAGTGTTTGGTTTCAAGTTGTAAACCTGAAATTAGCATTTTTTTTAAGATGGAATTTAAATTTTGAGTAGAATTTCAATTTGGGTTTTCAAAATGCAAAGTTTAAAATCTGAATTCAGATGAACTTTTAAAAACAAAATTTTTAAATGAAAATATTTAAATTTAAGCAAGATTTAGATTTGGTTTAAAATCAGGTTTAATTAAAAAAAATTCAGGTTACTTTGAATCCTGTATAAATTTATACAGTTTTTTTTGTTGATCAAATTCAATATTTAAAATAAATTTTAAAGATGAATTTGATTTCAGATAAATGTCTAAACTTGAAGATTTCTTTCTTTAATATTTGAAAAAAAGTTTGAAATGTTTAACTTGAAATTTGAGAAGTTTTAAATAATCAGTTTATTTTAAAATTTTGATTTCTTTGATAAACTTAAGTAAATTTGGATTTAAAATTTGCTTACATAAGTAATGAATGTTTTCACTTTCATTTTAAAGTTATAATTTATTTAAATTTGGATAATGTTTAAATAGTAAAGCATTTTGAAATCTTAAAGTTTAAATTGGAATTTGAATTTAATTTAGAGATGTATTATTTAAAATACATTTTGAATGTTAATGAAATCATATATAATTGAATAAATTATCTTAGGATAATTAAGATAATAAAAGAACTTAATTTAGAATTTACTTAATTGATTTTAAATAATGATTTAGAATTAACTTAATTAGGAATGATTAATGATGATTAATTAAAGATAATTTTCTTAAGGAAGTAATTTAAGGAAATATTATTAATTAATAATGATAATTATCTAAGGATAATTAAGTAATTAATTAATATGATTAATTTTGATAATTAATTAGATTAATTAATTTAAGGTAATTAATTTTTGATTGTTAAGTAAAAATTACTTAATAAAAGTAATTAAAGAATTAATTACTTATTGTAATTAATTTTGATAATGTGATTTGTTTATGTTAATTAATTTAGTTTAATTAATTTAAGTAAATCATTTGATGGTTTAATAAGTGTAATTACTTAAGGTAATTAATGGAGCAGGATTACTTAGAGAAGTAATAAGTGATAATTACTGGAATGAAATTAATAAAGATGATTTTAATTAAATAGTTGTGGTAATTACTTTTGAAATTAATCAAGGGATTAATTAATAGAGATAATTAATTATGAAGATAATTAATTTTTTAATGAGAAATTATGGGCATTTAATTACTGGATTAATATTAATCAAAGGTGATTAATAATTGTATTTTAATTTTAGATTAATTACTAAATGTAATTATTTTAAATAAAGTTATAAATTTAAATTAGAGGTCATTAATTAATATAATTAATGATGTAATTAAGGATGGTTTAATTAAGTAATAATTAATTATTAAGTGATTAATTAATGTAATTAATTAAGGATAAATGTAATTAGTTATAGTTAATTAATGAAGTAATTAAATGTTAATTACTTATGATTAAGGTTAATTAATTTTGTAAAAATTAATTAAAGACTAATTACTTATTGTAATTAGTAAATGATTAATCAAAGGTGTTTAATCAAGTTAAATATTCAGAGAATGATCAATTAACTAGGTTGATTAATAATTGGATATTAAGCAGGATTTATAGATGTGGTAAATAATTTAATTAATTAGAGATAGAAGTAGTTAATTTAATTCATTTTAAATTAATTATAGATAATGGTTGATAAATCTTTGATTATGGATGATATTGTTTGAATAATTGTGATCTCAGTAATGAGATGAGTTGTATCTGTATGATATGGATGTTTGGTTAAAGTATGATGGTTTGTGATGGATTATCTGAGTGTGATGATTATCTGTTTGTGACGTTGATACAGATTATCTGTTTATGATAAGGATGTGATTATCTATTGTGATATGTAGTTTATCCATCTGTGTGAAATGGATAATAATGAAATGAGTTAGTTATTTAAAACCTTAAGTACAACTTGGACATTAAAATGGCGTTTGGTTTTGGTGAGACCGGGAACGGATTTTCATATTTGGATATCCAAAAACCACATCGATTCCAATTAAACGTTAGGTCGTTAATCGAAGTGGAGCAAGTGAAGACTCGAGGTGTAAGGGCTATACGTCATTATAACTCTGTGGTTGATTCCGTAATGAGTTTGACGGAATAGTACTTATAGGTTCGAGATGGTGATTTAGAATACAAGGACTATGGTCGTTGACTCTGAGGGTGATTCCAAAATGAGTACAACGAGATAGTTCCTTCGGTTTCGTTCGAACCCGGAACGAACTTGTATGGATTAAATGCGTTAAGAACGTCATCAGGAGGACGATGAGCATTCTAAGATTGATGTGTTCTATAAAGGTAATCGTAGCCTCAAGCCACATTAACCGGGAATGGCTAAAACAGGGGAGGTGCAGCAAGGCTTCGTGGGTAGCCCCCACTGGAGAGCGAGATTTACCCATGTCTAGATGTCCCTTTTTATTTCGGCTGTGTGGGGCGATTGCTAGCTAGAATCACCGGGGCGGTCTTGTTCGGAACTGTTCAATAAGGAATGGTCCCGGCCTTGTGTTGCAGGGGAGCGGGCGTACTCCTCGGTACGGTGATCTAGGCCACGTACTGTGACGGGCGGTACCCCAATAGCACGGCCATTGATGGAATCCAAAATCCAATAAGTGCCTGTACGGTTTTGATTGTGCCCAACTATGTTGGAACGTGAGATGTAAGCATTCCGGCTATTTCTGTATTTTATTTTGAAAACCCTAGACACTATTATAATATCACTGGATTTCCTATCAAATGTTTTGGTTGGCGTAAGGTAAAAACTTTACCAAGTCTATGTGTGGGAAGTCTTACGTGATACCTTTTCTTTTCAAATGATTTTCAAAGTTAAGCAACCTTTAAACCGTTTACTCACACCAGACCCCTGTCTGACCCGAGTGTTTATTTTCTGTTTTATTAAACTCTTGGGTACTCATATTACGTATGAGTAGTCAAGTGTTTCAGGATTGCTTTGACGAATTTTTGAAGGAGATATGGAGCAGGAGGCTTCGACGAGTAGATATATATTGTGGTTCCGCTGTGTTTGAGTTGTATCTGTTTTCTCTGATGTACTTGAATTGTAATTGCTAGATAGGAGTTTATAACTGTCTAGTTTATGTTGTATTAGCTGTAAAACTCTAATGTATATGATACTATGTAAAGTTTTATATGATATAATATAATTTATTCGTTCCACTATGAGATTCTGATGTTGTCTGTTTCTTTCGTTTCTTTCTTTTCTTTCTTTTCTCTTTTCTATCCCTTTCTTTCTTCTTAATGATGCGTCTTTCTTTGGAATGAAAGGCGGGTCGTTACATTCAGATTTCAACAAATCACAACAATTTTCACTTTGACCTTTTAAATAAAAGATCCATCACAATCACAAAGATTTGATGTGGTTTCCAGATATCCACTTGGAATCCGACCCCTGATCGCATCGAAATTCAAACGCCATTCAAAGGCAAATATTGGTAGTCGGTTATTTAACTATCAATCAACATTCACTACAATTTCCAGATTTAAATAATTTTCACAATTATTTATTTTCAAAATATCTTCGCAAGATATATTTTCACACTTCAACCATTTGAAAACCAATTTCAAATATTCCCTTTCCATTTATCTTTAAAAGATATAATCTCAAAACATTTCACTTCATATTGGAAAACATTTCCATACTTGTTTAATAATGAGTAATTCACAAATCTATTTATTTTCAACATTTGGAAAATATTCAATGTACTTAAATCACAATTAAGTATATGATTTGTTCTTTAATGAAAGCATTCTCTTAAACACCTTTAATTGGGTCAAAAACGAATGTTGCGTTAAACATCGTTACGACAACCTAAAATCACCAGTATAGGGATTCGAAATTAAGATAGATATATAAATCTCAATACTATACAAAAACATTTCCTTTCGAAAATCATTTACTATAACAACAGTGTTATAGTCCATCTTTTCCTTATTTCTAGAAAACGTCTATTTCAATAATAAATGTTGAAATCTATGATTTCGATCCTTAACACATTTAAAACATCCTCAAATCGTTTTAATTCTATTCAAAAGATCACTTCCTAAAACATTTCTTTAATATATTATTCACTGTCCAAAATCGTGAATATATCTCCTTTAATAAGCTATAATAATTAACTTATCAAAATTAGTCGATTTCGAATTTATAAAACAATGTTTATAAATTCACATTTATATAAAATTTTATAAAAACTTCAACTTATAAAATCCCTTAATTAACACATTCTATTTATATCTCATTTAAATGCCAAAATCCAATTTATAAGTTAATTACTTATAAATCTTTTATTTTACAAAATTTATTCATTTTATAACTTCATAATTTTATAAATCTGTAAATTTCATTCACTTATGAAATCCATTTATACATCTTTTTATCACTTATAAAAACTCGTTTTATAATTCCAATATTTTAATTTATAAATATCAATTTTATAAATCTTTTATACAAACCGTTTATAATAATTCAAAAATCCCAATTTAAACCATTTTACAAATTAATTAACTACTTATTTAAAAAATCACATTTCAGTTATATTCCACAAAAATCATAATTTTTATAACATTAAAATTATAACATTTATTTATTTAAAATGAATCAATTCCAAAATTCAATAAAATGTACACTTTCAAAAATCACTTTAAAAATCCTTTTAAAATTTGGAAATCGTCACTTCAACACTTTTAATTTTCCAAAATAGGCCCAATGCTGCAACTGCACTAAATATAACAATCACGGCATCCAAAACATCATATATCATATGATAACAGAATATATCACAATATCTGTAAATAAATCAATACGGGTGAGGAATCCAGTTGGATCCCTCCAACCTGTTTCCCTGCATCCACAGATGTTAGCACAATACCAATCCCGATTCAAGATGGAATATCATGGTATATGGGTTCATATAAAATATTATACGCTATTATGCGGCGCAATAGGGTCTCATCCGCTATATAATGCGGGAAATCAACTCCAAGTACATATATAATACCAAATCCACATCAAGGTGAAATATCGCGGTATATGTGTTTAATAAATAACATCAGCTTAATATACGGCGTATAGGGTCTATTTCAATACAACAGATAATAATTTATCATTCAATCACACAATCAAGCAATTTTAAATCTAACTATTTAAAATTTAAATCGAAACAGATTTGATTGAGTGAGAAGTTCTCACCTTGTTTCAAATACAGTTGCAGTGTTTTATTTCGAATAAAATTAAACGCGCGTTTAATTTTGTCCAAAATTTTTACTAGCTCCAATCAACTCCAATCCAACTCCATCACGTAGTGCTCGTCAATACAAAGCCAACGCTATTCGTTTCGTCAAATTCCGACCTCGTATGAATAAGTTATGAAGTTACAAAGTTTATACGATTTTAAATATAATAATTTTACAATTTCTTTTAATTTTTAAACCTAGGATTAAATCAGGTCGTTCGTTCACGTTCCTTTGATCCAGGCCGCACGCGCAACATCTTCCATCTCTAGTAAATATCACGTACCCAAACCCAAAGCCGCCGCTCCTTGTTGAATTTTCGCGACCACCCTATGGCACTTGAAGATGATCGAGCTCTACCACATCGAAGGCCACGATTATCTCCACCTGCCGTCACCACCATGTTGAACTCGGCCTCCTCTTTGCTTCGAAAGGCGTGCGTGAATATCGGCCATTCAAGCCCAATTTGTAGCCAATCCGTAGCTCCATTTACGATCTTGATCGTTGGATAGAGAGATCTTGATGCTCTCTACAACTTTGTAGTTGAGAGTTTTCTGTAATTGTTAACGGATTTGAAGAAATCAGTGGAAGAAGATGATACAATTTCGGCCATTAATTTTCTAGAGTGGCGGCTGAAGCTTAGACCTAGGGTTTTGGTGTAAAAGAGAATAATTGATGTCCTTTTATAGAAAATTGGTGAACACGATTCATCCAAAAAAAATCGAACTCCAAACGAAGCGTGCCGCCTGACGTTTATAATGTTTTACCCCCATTATGAACGCAATGGAATATATATCGGGAGCTAATTCTATCAAACTTGAAAGATAAGTTTTTGAATCGACTATTTAAATTCAAAATTCACTCGAATCGATTTCTACGCGTTTTAGCTTGCTCCGGACAAACCGTAAATTCAATTGACACGAAATTTGAAACCATACAATAATATAACATTACAGATCCGATGAAACTAATTTTGTCGAAATCCGAGACTGTTTGAAAAATGGCTATTTTTACTCGTCACTTAAATATTAAAATATTCAATTTCTACAATTTAACTTTTAATTAAATTTTAAAAGTTCTATAACATCATTCTAACTCCAATATGATTTAATACAAGTTTACAATCAATTTTAATCACATTAAACCAAATTTCCAATTATTTATGTAATTTCATTTATTAATTTATCGATTTAATTATCCAATTAAATCTGGATATTCGAATATAATTTATTCGACTTACAAATTTTACTTGTTAATATTTAAAATAAATTAAATATACGAATTTTAAATGACAGAAATTCTGGGTCGTTACAGTTTCGAAAGGATTGATTTATATAGCTTCGAAAGGTATATACTTAGAGTTTTGAAAAGAGGCTTTCTATGCTTTCGATGGAGGTCGTCCACTGGTTTCGTAAGTGATGTTTAAGGTTTCAAAACAAATAACCCATTCTCATTTTATAGGAAAAACCATGGAACAAATATAGATTTTTGAGAGTATTTTTTTTGTTATTATTGCTTCTTCATATATTCATTCACATTGTAGTTAACACATAACGGTACTTTGGGGAAGGACAGAATAACCAATTTGGTTGACCTAGTAATGAATATAACTTAAGAAATGTTAAGATCTTCATTAAAGATATTGGAAGGGGCCATGAGGTTTATAGTTAGCCCATGAAAACAAAATCCGGATTAAAATATCGACGGTTGGTCAATAGGTTCCTAGTCAGCCCATGAAAACTAGGATAAGAGTAACGATATTGGAGTTACCAATAGTTTCTTATTAATCCCATGAATACTATGTAACTGGACAGGAAGTCCATAATCACTTCACCGGGTATTAATCAGCCTATGAAAACTATTAGGTTAACAATAACCTTAGAAACTATAATTGTGCCAAATCATCAAAATGAATGAGGATGGGTAATCCAAAATTGATTCATTTGTTTTGCATATGATCGTATTATATTGTTTTGAATTGTTTTAACCATTGTAGATGCAGGAGCACGGTATATGATTTTATAAAGGTTTTAAGATACACGTGAGGGGAAAACTCGTTTCGCTAAGCGACATGGTCTCACTAGATATCTAAATGATTTGAGATGGTAGATTATTATTCATGCCAGGCTTTATGTCTGACTCAAAGTTTTTATTTTCCCCTTAAACTGTCGGGTACTCGATTGATTTTGAGTAGTTTGAGGTTTAGAGTTTTCGGGTGTTCTTTTAGACAAATAAAGCTTCCAGTGACGTGTAGGAGGCATGCTAGCTGCTTAGAGTTCTTTTATTTCTGCTGTGTTTGGTTGTAAAGGTGAACTTGTTTAATTGACTTATTATATACTCTTTTCATCTAAGGGGGCATCTTCAAATGTCGCTCTTGGCGTATTTTGTAATAAGAATATTTTGTCTGAACGTGGTTAGCGCTCTAGGATTATGTAATGAATTTGAAATATTTTGAAATGGAATGTGGACTTTGTTTGTTGTTTTAAATTTTTTCCATATTCATGTGTTTCTGTGTATCAATGTATCTAACATTATCGTATTTGGTAATTGAGGATTAATAACTATGGATGACTGCAGCATCTGTAGCTATTAGTTTTGCACCTCGATGTAGGGGGATGTTATAGATATTGATACATCTATTAAGGCCACAATACACAAGACTCTCTAAATGTTGGGTAGTGTATTACTCATGGCTGCTATGGGGCACCAAGGGAACAGACTCTAACGGTTATTGGATAACTATGGAATGACTCACTCAAGAGTTTCTTATTGGTTAATAATAACTAAGTTCAAACGGGAAATCTCGAAGTGGCGGTGTTACACAGTTCTCTCGACTTGAGAATACCGTTGAGCTTAAATATGGATACTCCACTTTGATAATAATTAAACATGGTAGAACAACTATAGAGCAACTATAGTTGGGCCAGAGTTGAGGTGTTGGAATTGAAATACTATTTAATTGGGAATTCATCTCCTAAATTGTATGAGGTTAGTGTCACGGTCACCTGTAGTCAACTTAAAGTCAAAATCTCTAGCTAGAGTAGCACGGTTGATAATGAATGTTATTATTGAACCAAAGATTTTTTTTTATGGACTAACCGAGTTAAATGTGGATGATTTTCGAATTTTGACCAAAACCAAATCTTAAAGTGGTATAGTGTTGAAGAAGAGAATTTGTATAAATAATCGTTACTAAAGGGCAGGACCGGCCCGAGAAAGAATGTTTCCCTAGCCGATTTGAAAAAAAATGATATTTAAAAGTAGTTAACACAACAGGAATTGAACTCTGATCACTTGTCACATTAAGAAATGTGCAAACCACTTGAGATATAACATAATTATTGTCTAAGTTATACATGGTATTATTTAATTTTAACTATTTTTAGAGAATCATATTCATCACCATCTTCGTCGTTGCCCCATGCCCGTCCGTTGCCCTAGGCGGTTGCCTAGCTCGCCTACCCCTAGGGCCTGGCCTGCTAAAGGGTACCGCTTAAATTATAAAATTGGATTTTACCAATAAAGATATATACGTGGCCAAACTTTCACTCCACTAGCTAAGATGACGAATGAACGTCAATATTCAAATAGTTCGATATTAGTCATTGATTAAATTTGCACCTACGAGTCGAACAACCACATGGGTGATTTCTGTAAAATACCATATGATTTAGTTTATTTATAATTTGTTATAAATTTATTAAATTAACTAATATTTATGAAATATTGATTATTTACATATTTGATGTATCGAGTGTTATTAGTATTTCTTGGTTCCATCAATAATTATTTGGGAAAGTATATAAAGCGTATACACGTATGAATCGGTATACGATATCGGTATGCATTTAAATACAATTCAAATGACGTTACGCATTAAATGGGTTTGATTTTGTATTAGCCTATTTAGCCTTATATAATGGCCAGCCTAAGGAGAAGAGGGGTGTTGTTGGTTTTGAATTCTAGATCTAGATCTAGAATTGGTAAATGAAGAGGTGGTAAAAGAAGGAGAACTATTCTCCTCCCCTTTCTCTAAACTAGCATAACCTCTCACCTTTTTGGGTCTTACTTGCTCTCTCCCTCCCTTTGGCCGTGGGCTCCTATTATTCCCCATAGCCAAAAATTCTTAATCCCATAATACATAAAATTAAATACAAATAGTGTAATTCAGGTCAATGCAACGTCTGGAGATCGATTCAAGATGAATCTAGAAGATCTCATCAATCAATGTGTGTTCAAAAGGCTACATCCCTAAGGTATTAGATCTAATTTACTTTCATATTATATTCATAATGTAACATGTAGACCTTGTAACAAATTTGTATGCGCAATAGCTGTCTCACTTATCTATCATTAAATTATATTGATCCATATTCAAATTATTATTTAGATTAAAATAAACATTTTTTTATCTATATATGTAATTTATAATTTATTCATATTTCAAAACATAAATATTAATTATTAATTATTTAAAATTTCTACTTATTAATATTAAATCATATATATATACCATGTTTTAATTATTTTATAAAATCTAATTGTAATATAATAAGTTTTAATTTTTTTTAAAAATAATTATTTCTGTAAGTATATGTTAATTACATATTTATTTATATTTAGCAGTTTTACCGATGTTTATATTAGTACATATTTAATGTGTATATTTTATTTATTAAAATTATATATTAAACAGTTTGGATTTTTTATTTAAATTTTTTTATGGTTGAAATGTTACATAGTATAAAATATTTTATTATTTAGTTTTATTAAAATTTACATACTTTGATTATTTAAAATTATTTTAAATAATTTGTGTATTTAAAAAGAATTATTTGAAATTGATATAATATAATTCATAAAATAAAATATTTATTTCAATTAATTACTATATATTTGAAATGATTTTTATAGATCCAAATTTGAATTTTAAAATATTTAACTAAGTCAAAATTAGATATTTTAGTTATTAAACTTGAATTTAAACTTTATTGGGTCAAATATAAATAAATATTTTTTGCTTCTTTTATTTAATATAGAAATAAATTTTGAAATATGTATACACGTATAAGTTATATACATGCATGTATGTATGTACTTTTACATAATATTTTAAGACAACTAATGTGCATAAGAAAGACGAATGTATATGTTGTAGATACAAATCCCAACATCTATATACGTATACTTTAACTATTTACACAATAATATGTTGCATATGCACGTTGTACACATATGAGTACATACTGATATACTCATATACTATATACATATCAATTTTAATTAATCATCAATTAATTAAATCGGAAAATTAAATAAAATTGGATTTTATTTAATTAACTAGATTAGATCTAGTACAACACAGTAGACTTGATTTGCCCATTATGATCGAATTGGGAAAACAAATTGAAACCTATCCATTTTACCCGGTGTAGGCCGAGCTAGTTCCAATAATGGTATTAAAGCTCAAATGGGCTATGTGGTCTAATTAGTAACTTTAGGGCTAATAACTAAAGCTTACCTATCAGACTAAATGTCTAGAAAAATAGTGTCTAGGCTTGTGTTGAATAATCAAGAATTGTCATGTTCCTAGCTAATAGCATGATTCGACTGGATGGAGTCCAAATGGTTGGCCAAAATCGATTTGGGCCTTAGGCTTATTTTTCATAATTCAGTTTGAAAATTAAAATATATTTTAAATTTAAAAGTTAAGTTTAAAATATAAAATAAAATTTTACAAAAATTATAAAATAATTTTAAAATTGTATTAAAAATAAATTCATGTTTTCAAAAATTATATTTATATTTAATTAGTTGGATTAAATAAATAAATAAAAGTTAATAAAGAAAATAAACATATATATTGATATAAGTATACATAACGATAAGTGTTAACTCTCTTTCATCAATGACCCAACGAGCCAACGAGCTAACAGGATAGCGGTCCTAGCGACCTAAGAATGAAGCGGTCCTAGCGACCTAAGAATGAAGCGTCCTAGCGACTTAAGAATGAAGCGGTCCTAGCGACCTAAGAAGATCAGCGATCCATGAGTTAAAGCATAGAGCGGTTTAGAGCGGCCCCGACCTAAGAATCTACGACCTAACTACCTAAATGGGCTAAGCGACTTGCTGGTCCAAAGACCTAACGAGTTAGCAATTTATGACCTAACGGGTTAAGGTAGTACAAGACCGCATGCCTCTTCATAAGGTCGCTCACAACCTAAACAAGGCCGAGACAGCTCCATAAGTCGCTGCATCTTATGACGTTCCTCTCCTAGGTCGCTCCAATCACTCAGAAGAGATCAGCGACCTATCCTAGGTCGCGTGCAACCTACTGACCCGCTCAGGAGAAGCCAAGTGCAACTAGAATGGGCCGTATCTCGTTTCCTTTAGGTCGCAACCTTCGACCTACGACCTACTTTGGGTCGCAACCCCTCGACCTACGACCTACGACCTAACTCCGTGCTCACCCTATAAATACGACACTAACTCCAACATGGAGGGGATGTTTTTGGCTCATTCTTGGAACGCCGATACTCTGCTAAATTCTCGACTCACTCGACACTTCAAACATGAAAGGTATCTCAACTAACTTCAAGAGGAAATCTAACACAATCAACATGGATTCAAAAAATTCTTCTACATTGGAGTTCTAGTTGTTTGTCTCATCAGTATTGTAATTGAAGACTGTTGTAAAGTTGTAATTGATTCAATAATAAAGAGGATTAAAGTGGACGTAGGCTTAACCTGAAGTCGACCCACTATAAAACTGTTGTCTTTTGCTGCTTTTTCTATGACTTTCCTACTTGTTTTAATTCCCGTGTTTACGGCGTGGTGCTTTCATTTAATCTCAACATACACCGGGGTGTTAGCGTTCAATTTTTAGCGTTAACAATAAGTCTTATAATTCAATATATATTGTAACACACCGCAAAAATTTAACTGGAAATTTAATAAAGGAAATAAATTAAATACAACAGGGTAAAAATGGAATTCTTAAAAATATCCAAATCTGGCTATGAAACTTTCGCCATCGCGTTCATAGTAATTTTTTGACAATTTTCATATATGATGTTTTGAAATCGGAGCTAGTATGAAAAGTTATTAACATTTGAAAATAAAAAATCGCGGCTAATTAAATAATTATTTTAGGAAAGGAATATTTAAATAAGGAAAGATTCCCCGGTCAAACACCATTGGTAAAACCGGTTGACACCTAGTGGTCGACTGTACCAAATCAAGCGGTTGACTGGTCATCTAGGCGAGGGTTTGGGTAGGCCGAACAGCCCAGATTTAATTAAAATAAAATCAACGATCGATATTTCTTTGCACTACTATAAACAGGATAGTAACCCTCCCTAATTTATTCATCGGTAAGCAATACGTCCAAATTCTGCCAAAATCTCTATCTCCTATAAAACAAATTTCTCAAATAAAATTAAAAACATGTTGAAGACAGAATCAAGCAAAGTGAAGGGATTAACAACTAGAAGGAATGGCGATTCAGCACAAATCAAATAGGGAAAAGATATTAAAAGGTGAGTGGGTTCATAATTAATATGAGGATTTACATATAATTGATTTTGTTATACCTTATTTGTTCCAAAGTTATTTAATTTGATGTTTATCAAATAACTATAGTGGATTGGAAATTTAATGATAATTTAACATACAAATTTGATCCCATTCTTTCTAATCTAATTTTGGTGAAAGTAAATCTACTGGATAAAAGTTGTTTTGGTTGATTACACACATTTGTTAAATTAAATATGTATAGATATAACCCAGTTGATCCTAAACCTAAATTATGTTGATTTACTGAAATTGTATACGAAATCGAATATGAAATTAAGGCGATTGAAAATTGTAGATTTTCAAATTAGAATATGATGTAATGAACAATTTGTAATTAAAAGTTTGTTGTAATTGATAGCGAGAGTGATGATGACTAACAGACAAACATAGACGATAATTAAAAATTTACAATAAACATGATCGGTCGACCGCTCCACTGACCAGCGGTCGATTGATTAATGAATTCTGTGCATGGAATAAACCTCGACTTAAGGCATAAATTATATGTTTAATTGTATATATAGTTTATGTAGGGAAGTTGACCCTCTAGATTTGCGACTCTTGGATGTTATGGTTGTTAGTCTAAGTAGGGAAGTTAGCCCCCTAGTATTTCAACTCTTGGATGTTACAGGACTGGATGGATGTGTACACTGGCAATGAGGTCTAGACACTATTTACTCGATGGGGAGCAATTCAATCGTAAATTGCACTCGTAGGAGGTTCTATGGTGTACGCGCAACACTGATGATGCCGGAGAAGTGTGTGGCCGAGCACTAACGGTAATTCCTTGGTATGCATGGCGGCATGGATGTGATACTGTGTTATTGAGGAATCCCGAGGCAGTGCGATAAGAGGTGTTATGATACCATTGAGAGTGGAGATGGATGCGACAAACCCTAAGACGTTAGTGGTGCGAGTTGGCATTTTTGACTATACCTCGGTGCGTAAAACAATACGTGTAGTTGTAATTTAGGAACGTAGTCCCAAGGTTGATATTGTAAGTGACCCTATGTTGGAATAAGTGTAGTAGCCATTACCCGATCCATTGTTGTTCGACCCTAAGTATAAGCCTTCATAAGGTGTTAGTGTAGGTATGCTTAAAATTATACTCCCTAGATAAATGAAACAAATGGTTCATGGACACAAGTAGGACACCCTAGGTTACATAGGTTATAAATGAAATCAATTTCACGTGATCACCATATATTAATGATGTAAGCCATTCACCAGACTTTTGTTTGACCCACTCCTTTCCTTTTCTTTTTCTTGCACCATTAGGAGGACAGAGTAGCAAGTGATAGGCCCGAAGATTAGTACATGGAGAGGCGAGATTGCCATTGGAGTTGTTGTTATTTTTTATTGCTCTCCATATAACTATTTATTATACTTAGTACTTATCAGGCTATATGTTGTATTTATGTATATTCTAGATTATGACTACGTATTGTTTTGAGACTATATTTTCTAAGATGGTTATTTGTTGTATTTTATTGCCAAGTGTAGAATGTCTTATATCTTATCCTTATATTATTAGTCTTTGAAATTTTTAAAAACCCGATAACTCATATTCCTTGGCACTGACGTAAGTCCAAAAGTCACCATAGGCATTGGATCGTGTGTCGGGAGGTGTAGATTGTCACACGTATATTTATCTTAAATTGTTTAAGGTAAACTGAAATAAGGTTTTCAAATTTATTAAATAATATTTAATTAAAATTATTATAATTAATTAAATGTTAATTAATATAAACGTATGCATATATTTGAAATATGTATAAAACTATAATTATTATTGTTGAATATTCATCTACTGTTTAGGACGAAAAAAATAAAATTTCTGAATTTTAAACAAAATTTAATTAAAATATTAATTAAATTAAATAAATAACACTTAACTAATACATGTAATTAATTAAATATGATTTAATTATTAAGATACATATACATTATATAAGTTAATTAAATTATGATAGTTATAAATATAAACTTATATAATTATATATGTATAGATACAATATTAGTGAAACTGTAAGAAACCTAAATAGATTTAGGAATAAGTGCATACATGTGGTATGTGTACCGCGATTTCAGATGTGTCCGAAACTTGAATCACAAGAATGTTTCATAATGAACATATTATTCCTTAAATGTATATCACTCAATGTACATGTGTTAAAGATTATGAATCTTTATATATAAGTTGTCCTTTGTCATTTATATATTAATTGATTGCTTTCATACTCTTTAGTTGTTGATCAAACTCAAACTAGGGATGTTTTGTGTAGTACTATCAATATATAGACTAAAAAAGGTAAGATAAATGCACGTATTTGTTGAGAAAACTCAAGGTACGTACATTTTACTTAGGCTGTTGTGAAATGGTAGGTACGAGTGACTAATCTTTTTCAATTTGTTGAGCAAACCCAAGGTCGTGATGAGATTAGGACAAAGACCGCAATTATGAGTTGTATATGATAAAACTAATAAAGTGTTATTCATTATTTATGGACTTATGATTAGTTAAGCAAACTCAAGGCCATAATCCTAAGCAAGCGATCCTAACACTCACTGAAGGAATCGAAGTATTTCTATTAGTATTTTAAGGAATATGAAATTCTAGTAGGAGCCTTACTAGAAAAATGAAATAAAGGCATTTAAACTTTCTAACAATATAAGAAAACATGCTATATAAAATTAAAATATAAGAGAGTTAGGAGTATGCCCTAGGGGTAACTATGTTATTTGTTACATATATCTAACTCTTTAACTAATCTTGTTCGTAATAAAGTAATTTATTTTCTATTATTTCCACGTTATATTATGATATATTAATCAAGTAATTGATTTAAGTACATTAAATAGAAATAACTTAAATGATATGTTATGTAATAATAATTAAAAGGAGTTGCAATCATGAAAAATTATAATAATATAAAATAATATATTATTTTAAATATTCCTGGTCAAGATATTTCAAAAAAAGATATCGATACATTCATTGAGACCAAAATATGCGGTGATCTCCAAATGTTGGGCAGTGTATTATCTATGGATGTAGGGAGCATCAAGGGGTTACGTACTGATAGTTATTAGATAACTATAGAATGACTCACAACTACGTCAAATAGGAAATCTCAAACTGACGATGCTACATAGTTCTCTTTACTTGAGAATACCGTTGAGCTTCATTGTAAAACTCTACATTGATTACAATTAAATCATGGAATAACAACCATCGAGTGACTACAGTTGGGTCTGAATTGAAGCATTGGAAGTGAAACATTATTTAATAGAGAATTCGTCTCCTCGGTTGTATGAGGTTATATCCTGATCAACTACAGTTAACTCAAAGTCAAAATCTCTAGCCAGAATCGTATGGTTAGTAATAAATATTATTATTGAACCAAGGACTTTGTTTATGGACTAATTGAGTTGAATATGGGTGACACTGAAATTTTAACCAAAACCAAATTCAATGATCCTAAAGTGATATGGTGCTAACAAAGAGAATTGGTTAAATAGTTGTTACTAAAAAGGACCTCTTAAATCATAAAATTGGGTTTCACCGATGAAGAATGATAGTGACAGATTCAGCTAAACTCTCATACCACTAGCTAAGATGATGTGTGAACGTTAATATTCGAATTGTTCAATATTAATTGCTAATTGAATTTACACCCGCGGGTCGCACAACCACATTATTAATTTCTATGAAATAAACACGATTTAATTGATTTATAATTGTTATAATTAATTGATTTCATACCTATGAAATATTATTTATTTGATGTATTGGACACTGTTAGTATATTGTGGGTACCATTAGTAATTAACTGGGTGTACATATAAAATTTATATATGTACACATCGATATCGATATGAATTTAAATATAATTTAAATATCACTAATTATTAAATAGGTTGTGGTTGTTTGAAGCCCCATAAATCCCTTATCTTGGCCGTGAAAGTTTTAGAGGTATGTCCATAAGGGTAATTATGTAACTTAGTACATATATCTAACTCTTTGACCAATCTTGTTCGTAATAAAGGTATTTGATTTCTATAGTATACTTTGTTATATGTATATATACTTATATAATTAATTAATTTAATTTTAAGTTTATTAAAATAGAAATTTTCTAGATAATATGTTATGTATAAGGAGTTGTAATCATGAGAAAATTATTATAGTCTATAGATAACATATTATTTTAAATATTCATGTTCAAGATGTTTGGAGAAAGAATATTGTTACATCTATTGAGACCAAAGTAAATAACGCTTTCCGAATGTTGGTAAATGTACTATTCATGGTACTGGGCACCAAGGGGTTATGTGCTGATTGTTATTCGATAACTATGGAATGTCTTATCCATGAGTTTCCTGCTAGTTAATAACAACTAGGTCAAATATGAAATCTCAAAATGAAGATATTACATAGTTCTCTCCACTTGAGATGTAACATCCTGGAAAAATATAAATAACTTATATTCAAATATAAGGATAATTTAAATATTTGAATTTTGAATTAAATATTAATTAAGTGGATTTAATAGCCTTATTTAACTCTTTTTTATTAATAAATAATAATAGTGAACTCTGTAAATTTATTTACAATAATAAATAGTTCAAGTAAATAACAAGAAAATCAATTGTTAAAAAAGTAATTTGATTTTTAATGACGTTACTTTAAATGAATTTGTAGGATTTTTCCATAATTTTTAATTTGGAAGATATTTAAATTTTTGGTATGTTTCGAAAAACGATGATATTTTTGAAATTTCACGGAATAAAATGACCCGTGTATTTTATTGTTGTTTTTTGATCATATAGCATTGTTGTGTGTGATCGCATTTTTGATTTTGTCGTTCGCAGTTCATACGCGAATGAATTCTATGTAGCGAAGTGTCGGAAATTATAGAATAAAAACCAAAACACTAAGACTATTCTTCATTTTCCACTTTCCCACTTATTTTTCTTCTTTCCTGTATTTTCCCTCCCAGTAAACAAAAATAAAAAAAGAAAGCAAACCCCCTACCTCAAAATTTAAAATCAAATCTTTCACTCAATGTAAAATCATGGAATTTGATCCGTCGAACTTGTGCTTGTATTTTTACAAAATAAATGTTTGGTTGTGTTTTTTCCCTTTAAAAGTTGTTTAAAGTATATTTTCAAGTATTTTTTAGAATTATGAAATAAAAGGTAAGTGTTGTTTAAATTTATAAAAGGAGTTATAAATTTGATTTATTTTCCTTCGGGATAATTAACACTGTTTTAATTTATAAAAATAATATAAATTTTATTTATTATCCTTTAGGATAATTAACGTTATTTTAAATTTATAAAAAAATTATAAATTTGATTTATTTTCCTTCGGGATAATTAATGTTGTTTTAAATTTATAAAAGACTATAAATTTGATTTATTTTCTTTAGGGATAATTAACGTTCTTTTAAATTTTAAAAGCATTTTGAATTATGTTATCATCTTCCAAGATAATAAATGTTGTTTAAAGTTATAAATGATAGTTTATAAATGAGAAGATCTTTTAAGAGGAAAGTTTAAAAATAAAGCTATGTGTAAATTTTATTGCGTTTATGATAAACATTGCTTTAATGACATTTGTTTTCACCCTTCATTTTAATACACTCAAAAAATAGTTAATTCTTTGAAAAGAATATTTTTAAAGTGTTTTACACATATCTGTGACGTGAAAATCAAACACAAGTGTGATTCAAATGTTTTAAGAGATTTAATTTTCATATACGACCTTTGTTATTCCCGATAGTTGATTTACTGACCATCGATCTTGCTATCTACTCTGTGTTCGTTGATTCAAGATGATTTTGTTGCTCATTCGGGGGCATTTAAGCTCCTTTTATTCTTAAAGTTAAGAATGATGTCGAGTCAAGATAGAAATTAATACCGCCCTAACTTGTCCAGCTTCATTGTTTTCCCTAGAGTAGTGCTAGTTTGCTTTTGATAGTTTGTTCATCAACTATCGATTTTAATATCCTTTGCCAGAAATGACTAAAATCAAAGAGCGAGTGGACGTCAAACTATGTGAGGTTGCTGATGTGCACGTAAATATGTATATTTTTACCACCATATTGAATCTATTTAAATTGAATAAATGATCATATTGGGTATTTTTACTTGTTTAAACCAAATTCAAATTTTTTCAAGTTGTCACATATTCATCTTCATATAGGGGCAAAATGGTCATTTTTGTGCATATATCAAATTGAGAAAATTTAATGGGAAATTTCTATATTATTTTGTAGGAATTTAAACTCAATTACAAGTGGTTTCATGAAGGAATATGCATGTACAAATAAGATACAAAAGAATGAAGATGAAAATAATTCAAAGTGAAGAACATGCAGGACCCCACCTACCCACTACCTTAATGTACAAATTAAAGGCTAATGCACATGCTAAAAGACATTTGAAGCTTCATGTACATTTAAGTGGGGGATTATTAAAGCTAATGATAACTTGGCCACCACACTTCCTCCATGGGCATTTTGGGCATTCCCCAAAAAGTGAATTAGGGTTTTAAAACTTGTATATATACCCCTTATGTTTCATGTAGCCATCTTTCTCTTCCTCTCATTAGTCTTAGGCTCAAAATAAACAAAGCTATTCTCTTTCTATTTTCATGGCTACTTAGCCAATTTTTTATTCTCATGTAATTTCTTTTTTTTATGCAATTTAATACATGCTCTTTCCTTTTCATGCTCATTTACTTTCATGTTGTAGTGTAGTTCTCTTCTCTTTTATGCAAGTAGAATAGTTTGTTCATTTAATTTTGCTCTCCTTTTCTTTTCTTATTCTTTCATGTTGAAAGCTACATTTGTTGTTTTGATGACAAATATGAAAGGCTAAACCCCTTCAATTTAGGGGTAATGAAGCTCTCTAATCATGTAGCTTCAACTTAATTTGATGTTTATGCTCTCTTTTTGTGCTTAATGAGAATGATTAAAGTGGTTTCATGATGTTGTTTAGCTTTGCATTTGATAGTCTATGTTGTTCATAACAAATAGGCTATGCTTAAACAAACTAAACACAAATTGCATCTTCATCTACATATGATTATGGCAAAGAAGTGATTGTTGAAATTAAAATTTGATGGCTTATATTTCTAATTAATAGTTAATAGGCCATGCTTAAAATAGATTTTGCTTTCAACTTAGTTGTCATATTTTATGAGATTTAAAAGTGTATTAGTGGTTGTGTTATAGTTTGATGGCTTATATTGAGCTAATTAATAGCACAAATATACCATACTTATGATAAGCACATCAACTAATTCACTAATGACAAGAAAAGAGAGATCATAACTTCATTTTGTTGATTTATGTGATTTAGAGAGTGGAAATTGCCTCTAAATTGTCATTTAACTCTCATATTTTTATCTATTTTTCTTTTGCTAGTTTTTGTTAGTTTCTTACATTTTTAGCTAATCACACTTTCAAGTTTGGTTAATTTGATTGAATAGAATTTTAAAATCATCAATTCCCTGCGAATCGACCCGTATTCGCCGCGTGCTACATTCGTACACAGTGCGCTTGCGGTAATTTTTAATTTAAATTCGTTCGACGGCTTTCTAAACCGATAGAAATTCCGTCGACGAACAAGTTTTTGGTGCCGTTGCTGGGGAGTTGATTTGATTTTTATTTTCTATTCTTCGAATTATTTTTGTTTGGTTTTGTGTGTTTATTTTGTGTGTTTGTTTGCATTAAAAAAATTGTCTTGTGTTTGTTATTTGATTTTGTTTGCATTTTGTTTGTGTGCTTGTTGTTGTTTTGTAGTGATTTGTTCATTTGCGTTTCATATTTTTTTTTAAAAAACATACAGAAAACAAAAAAAGAAAGAAAAAAATTCATTTTCATTTCTCATTTACAATTTCTGTCTTAAGTTACATTGCATTTATATTTCTGTGCACGTTACTCTTCTTACTGCAACAGTGCAACAGCAGCTTCCATCAAAACACACTGCCTACATTTCACTCTTCATCCACCCAATATACCTGACCCATTATTTCTCAAAACAATCTGCTCCTCTTCACAACTTCTCTGATCAAAACCACTAACTTGCTACTGCTACAAGCAACATCTTCTTTCCACTACTGCTTCAACACATCCCATACTTCAAATACCACCACGAAATACTAGCAGTTCCTTCACAACCCACTGCTACGACACAAACATACAACTCCCTGACCGTCATACCACTTTACCCATCAATCTTCAAACACTTTCCATAACCACTTTCAACTGCAAACAACCCATTTCACATAATAAACTGTCAAACACCCATCACTTCTGCACCTCTGCACTCTTCTAGCCTCGACAGACTTCATCATCAAACTTACCACTTCCATCGACCAAATCGCAACAATCTCCAACCATACCCAGTCACCACAAACCCCTACATAACAACTTCATCCACTGCCTGCCTTCTGCCTTCACATCCTACTGCATAAACACACAGTGCACACTACAAACTTCTGCATAGACCACATCTTCCTTCTTCACTTCAATCCCCTACCCATGTACATCACTGCCTTCAAATAGCCTTTGCTGATACGACTAAGCATATCATCGCACAAACCACTGCCCCCTTTGACTATCATCGAGTTACCACCTTCATCACTGTCTCTAGTTCATCATTGCATCGAAAAAAACAAAAAAACAAAAAAAAAATACCGTAACAGTTCCTACAACCTTTCCATCATCGCCAAATCCATTTATTTCATCACTTCTAACTGTTGTATCACCTGTCATTACAACCTGCCCCTCAACCACATCAGTACCCTGACAATCACCACTGTGCTAAGAGAACTGCTGCTACCATACCTACGTTACTTCCTCCTGTGCACTTCATTTCACCCCTTGAATCTCCAATTCACTAAATAATTACAGCAGACCACCTCCACCACTCTACATCAAAACAACTCTCCAGCACCGCTTGCCCAAAAAAAAAACAACCCCGCCTGATCATCACAACCCGACTGCATTCTGCCCTCTGCTCACTGGACACAACAACAACTTCACCAATTCCCTATTACTTCACGGTGACCATCCAACCACCAGAACGTCAATTGCAGCCAAATCAATAAATCGAACTCAATCGCCAGAAATACCATTTCTCCATCATCTTTGGCCACACCCTTCCTGCCTTCATAACAAATTCTGCGCCCACCCCCAGTCAACACTCTACATCAACCCAGTAACTCCCACTAACCTCTGTTCAAAACCATCTCCTCCAACCATTCATCTGTCAAATCACTCCGGAAGCAGCTGCTGTTAACACACCAAAATCCGCTACCTCATCAGACCCGAGCGAAGCTGCTACTATTCTCAGCAAATCGCCACTTGAATCCATCACCTTCACCAAAAACCGCGACCTTCTCTCAGCAATAGCGACGTCGTGAACCTCCCTGACTGCAATCACCAAATCACCCCCTTGCCACCAGAGCACTGCAACATCCTCTCGCAAACGCCTTCACCCATCAACTTCGAACTCCCAACCACCTTACTCGAATCAATTTCAGCCCTCTTCATCACCTCCATCCCACAAACAATCGAACTCCTCCGTAATCGCCATCCCTCGCAAATCAACTACACTCCGACCTCCATCGTCAGATCGCAATTTCCCTTTGTTGGTAAAAATCGTTTTGGGAGTCGAAATTAAAATCGAACTGGGTTGACGAATTTTCGGCTAAGATTTTCTTTGTGAAATTGGATTGTGGAAGTCGCGAAATCGAATTGTGAATTTTTGTTGGTCTGCGTATAATTCTTCTGTGTAACTTGGGTTATGAGTTTTTGTGAAATTGGACTGTTGGGCCTGGTGGGTATGGTAGGATTTTGAGTTTTGCTGATTGTTTGCTCCCTGGCCTTTTGTTTTTCCATCCTTTTAAACAAAATCACATCACCAAAATTTTTATTTTTTTTGAAGTAAAACCCTACTTTTAAGTTTTCTTTCAAAAAAAAACCAAAAAAAATAAATATATATTGTATATATCTTAGTTTTAAATTTTCAGGTTGCCAAAGCAGGAAATAAAGGAAGAATAGCTTGCTGAAAATTGCTTCCTTAGCTAGCCAAAATAAATTGCTCTACTTGCTAAAAAATTCTGCTTTCATTTCTAGTTTTATTTGAATTGAATTGTTGGTTGCTTGCATTTGCATTTTAGAAAATAAAAAAAAATTCATTCGTAGTTGCATTATTAATACACGTTTAGTTTCTGTTCTGCATTTCATCTTAGATTTTGATTAATAATAACGGTTAGACATCGATAACACTTAATTGTATATTGACAATTTGTCTTTTTTTTGAACAATTTAATTTCTTGGTGTCTAGGCTACGGCAGAGTAATAACCATTTATAAATATTACGGTGATTCGTAAATATTATAGTGGTTGTTCCTCTGAATGTACTTTAACCTTCGGCTGTATTGCTACGGTGATTCGTGGTGCACCGATAAATCATGCCCATTACCTGGCTGAGAACTATCTTGTTTATCTAAGACAATTTGTGAATATACAATTTTGGGTTAACTTAGGATAAATCATTTGTAATTAACCCTTGCATTCATTTAGTTGCATTTGTTCATGCATATTTTAAAAAAAAACAAAAAACAAAAAAAATTCAAAATCCAAAACTAAAAAAAATTTAAATATTCCTTTTCTTTTTCTTTGAAATTTTTAAATCCTTTTCCTTTGAAATTTCAAAAATCCAGAAAAATTAGAAAAACAAAAATCCAAAAAAAAAATTATAAAATCTTTTCAAAAGCCAAAAAAAATTCAAAATTCAAAAACAAAACAAAAATCAATTTTCCATTTTGAAAAATAAATTATACTTGTAAATATTTTCTTTATAAAAAAACCAAAAAAAAAAAAAAGAAATCTTGAAAATGTCCGAGTTTCCTTTTTCTTACTCGCTTGAATTTAACGGTGAAAATCAAAATAATCCATATGAGTTTACTCCAAATTCGTATGGATATTTTAACAACAAAGTTTGTGTAAATAATTCAAATTCGAACAACAAAATTTTCAAAACGATGACCAACCTTCGACTCTTGAAAATAGCATTGAAATGATTTCATCTTTACTCGAACTTTCTACATGAAAAAATCAAGAGATAAATGATTTATGTAATTCTTATTTGTGTAATAACTCGAGTCAAGGATTTCAAAATCTGAATTCAATTCAAAATTCAAACGATTACGATTATAACCCATGCCAATTTAATTTCGAACTCCAAAATGAATTTCAAACTCAACATGAAAATGGGAACAACTTTTCAAACGAATTTGGCAATGGGAATAGTTTCAATTGCGATACGATTGAAAACTTTGGTTATCAACAAATTCAAAGTGAAAATTTTCAAATTAATAATCATGAATTTGATTTTGTTGACGAAATGGAAAAAGATAACGGGGATTTATTACTTGAAAAATACAAAACTTATCGTGAAAATCATAACCAAATCTCAACCCACGAAGAATCAAATAATAATATACCGTTTATCGAAATTGACAATTCTTGTTCTCAACAAGTCCAAATCGAAAATTTTCAAGTTAATAATTACAAATTTGACTTTGTTGAGCAAATGAATGAAATTTACGATAGATCACACGACTTTGTTGATTAAAACATTGGAAAATTTTCGTGAGAAACAAAATCAAGTTTCAATGTGTGACGAGTCAAACGATAATCCATCTTTTACCCAAATCGATGATTTTCAAACAACAACTTTTGAAACTGAAAATGATGATCTTAACAAAGTTGTTGAAAAGACGGTAATTGTGTTGGATTTCAATTCTTTTGAGGGTGAGAAACTCGATTTAAATTTCGATCTTCCTTTTTCTAAAAATTTGAATACACCAACTTTGAATTTTGAACTTGAGACATGTAATAAAGTTGTTGATAATCCAATAAAGGAAGACGAGTTTAATGAACATGAATTTTTTGGACTTTTGGATGACGAGTTGTTAAATTCTGTAGGGGAAGATGAAAATCACCATTTTGATTTTGAAATCAATAATTGTGAAAATGTTTTCAATGATAAGCTTGAATTTCAAATTGGTGAAAATAAACTTGAACTATAATCAATTGTTTTGTCGACCTTGAAAATCATCGAAAATAAAACAACTCCTACGATTTTTAATAAAACGACATTCGTTTTTCCAAATCGACAATCAACTTCAAATTCTTTTACGATTTGGTTTTTCATGCTTAAGCCGTGTCTCACACATTTGACGAGACAAATGAATTGGTCTTTGGAAGACCGTTTCATTTACTTTTTGACTATATACTTTCTCATCTCTTGTAAATAGTAATCTTTCATGAAAATATAGGATTTTTATTTTATTTTTCTCCTTCCATTTGGGTTGACTGTGGGGACACAGTCAAAATCAAGTGTGGGGGGGGACTCATCTTCAATTATTTATTTTTTATTTTCATGGTTTATTTTTGCTTTAAAATCAAAAAAAATTAAAAAAAATCCCAAAAACAAATTTTCTTTTGATTTATTTTTAAAAGAAACACTATAAGATAAATATATGGCTTTGGTTTATTGAATTTTTTGAAAATTTATTGGTCTTAACAAAAATAAAAATGAAGTTTGATTACAAATAATAATGGCTTAACTAGTATCTAGGAAGATTCATATGTGTTAATTATGAAGTACATCCAAATTGAAAACTTTGTTTTAAAAAGTGGTTGATTTAAAGTAAAGGATATAACATTTTTTTGTCTTCTAAGTTAAATGGTGCTAAGATGATTTTGCAAAAACCCCCTCTCAAAAAATATATAAATAAAAAATAATAACATCCAAGTATTCACTCTCATTTAAAAGTCCTCACGGTTATGCATGGGTGATTACTTGGAATTTCTGATTATGTGATTTCATACTCATTTAAAACTCCTCACGGTTATGATGTATGGAACACATGTAAAAAAAAGACTTAATAAAAACCACCTACGGTCGATAGTGTATGCATGAAAGTGTGTGCACTCGCCATGCTCTGTACTCCCCTCACATAAGCCCGAAAGGCAGTGCATGGGTGGTATATCTGGCCTCAGTTTACCTGAGCTAGGTGTGTAGTTTTTTTTGCAAATAATGAGAGAGCAAGCAATTGAAATCCTAGCACTATTTTTACTTATTTGATTTGATTTGTTATTGAAAAGAAATGAAAATACCACTTTGATAAACTTTGATAATCAACTAAGGATCCATTTTATAATTACACTTTGTTATCAACCGAAACAACAAGTTAAACTATTGTCTATTTGTTATGATAACTTGATTTTTGTTGGAAATTTTGACCAGTAAATGACATAAATTTTCAAGATAATAACCAAAACCTATATTTAACTTATTTGTGTCAATTTAAAAATAAACCCTTCATTTGTAAATATTTTCAAAAATTTGCATTCATCTCTTTGTAAATAAATCTTGCATTTTGTAAATATTTTCATCCGGCACTTGGATTTTGTGGGTAGTATCCGCTGAAAACCCTCACGAGACAACACTCATCCTACTGGGGACACCCAGAGGTTTAACGGCTTGTTGCATACGCTCAATGCAATCGTGCTTCCTACGAAAACGGATTTATCTTAGTTTTAGTTTATTCGAGGACGAATAAAAAGATAAGTGTGGGGGTATTTGATGTGCACGTAAATATGCATATTTTTACCACCATATTTAATTTATGTAAATTGAATAAATGATCATATTGGGTATTTTTACTTGTTTAAACCAAATTCAATTTTTTTTTTCAAATTGTCGCACATTCATCTTCATATAGGGGCAAAATGGTCATTTTTGTGCATATATCAAATTGAGAAAATTTAATGGGAAATTTCTATATTATTTTGTAGGAATTTAAACTCAATTACAAGTTGTTTCATGAAGGAATATGCATGTACAAAGAAGATACAAAAGAATGAAGATGGAAATAATTCAAAGTGAAGAACATGGAGGACCCCACCTACCCACTACCTTAATGTACAAATTACAGGCTAATGCACATGCTAAAAGACATTTGAAGCTTCATGTACATTTAAGTGGGGGATTATTAAAGCTAATGATAACTAGGACACCACACTTCCTCCAAGGGCATTTTGGGCATTCCCCAAAAAGTGAATTAGGGTTTTAAAACTTGTATATATACCCCTTATGTTTCAAGTAGTCATCTTCCTCTTCCTCTCATTAGTCTTAGGCTCAAAATAAACAAAGCTATTCTCTTTCTATTTTCACGGCTACTTAGCCAATTTTTTATTCTCATGTAATTTCTTTTTTTTTATGCAATTTAATACATGCTCTTTCCTTTTCATGTTCATTTACTTTCATGTTGTAGTGTAGATCTCTTCTCTTTTATGCAAGTAGAATAGTTTGTTCATTTAATTTTGCTCTCTTTTTCTTTTCTTATTCTTTCATGTTGAAAGCTACATTTGTTGTTTTGATGACAAATATGAGAGACTAAACCCCTTCAATTTAGGGGTAATGAAGCTCTCTAATCATGTAGCTTCAACTTAATTTGATGTTTATACTCTCTTTTTGTGCTTAATGAGAATGATTGAAGTGGTTTAATGATGTTGTTTAGCTTTGCATTTGATAGTCTATGTTGTTCATAACAAATAGGCTATGCTTAGACAAACAAAACACAAATTGCATCTTCATCTACATATGATTATGGCAAAGAAGTGATTGTTTAAATTAAAATTTGATGGCTTATATTTCTAATTAATAGTTAATAGGCCATGCTTAAAATAGATTTTTCTTTCAACTTAGTTGTCATATTTTATGAGATTTAAAAGTGTATTAGTGGTTGTGTTATAGTTTGATGGTTTATATTGAGCTAATTAATAACACAAATATACCATACTTATGATAAGCACATCAACTAATTCACTAATGACAAGATAAGATAGATCATAACTTCATTTTGTTGATTTATGTGATTTAGAGAGTGGAAATTGCCTCTAAATTGTCATTTAACTCTCATATTTTTATCTATTTTTCTTTTGCTAGTTTTTGTTAGTTTCTTACATTTTTAGCTAATCACACTTTCAAGTTTGGTTAATTTGATTGAATAGAATTTTAAAATCATCAATTCCCTACGGATCGACCCGTATTCGCCACGTGCTACATTCGTACACCGTGCGCTTGCGGTAATTTTTAATTTAAATTTGTTCGACGGCTTTCTAAACCGATAGAAATTCCGTCGACGAACAGTTGCTCCCATTAGGGTATCTTCACATCTACTCTATATTGGATTTGGTTGTATGCATACAGAGATGTGGAATACTCGGATTCTCGGTATGATTGACGGGGTTTGGCTTATACATTTTCTACAGCCATCGTAGTTCTCAAGTATATTTTATAGAGGTACACTTTCGGTAAGGAGGCACACTCTCTTAGTCATTGTTGGAAAATTTTCTTTTCCTTATTTGATTCAAATATTTGAATCATTTTCCTAATTGTGTTGAGAAATGCATGGAGCTCTTCTCAATATTCAATTATTTATATCCATTCTTTCAAGTTAGGTTTGTTTTGACTTATTTCCATTCTTTCATCTACGGATGTTGTACTTATGAGGTAAAACTCTGTTCCATGTTTAGTGCCATGGTCGCGTAGAATTAGTATATGTTCGCCACATTTCTTGAGTTTTCTCATGCTAGTTTTCTAGACTAATCCGGGTGAATTTTATTATAATATTTAGGTCAGACCGAATTTTTCCAGGTTATCGTTGGTGGGACATTGAACTCATGGAGTAGAATTAGATGTTCACCTGTCGTAGTATTTTTATTTTCTACTATATTATTATATGTAACCATTAGCAATTATAAGGTCAGTGAGTTATAACTATCCAGACCAATGAGGTTTGTTTTTAAATCTAATATTAATTGTATTTGAGAGTGACAATTTTTACTGTCTTTGTTATATTATATGTGATTATTCCGCTATAAGATTCTATTTTCCTTGTTCGTTTTCTTTTACCATAACAATCTGCTCTTTTGGCACTTGGATGATTGGCATTTAAATACCATGGATGTATCAAGTGCCGACTTTCAAGGGTCAAAAAGACATGTTATTACATTTGGTATCAAAGCCGAAGGTTGAGTGAGAACCTTTGCTTAGGTGGGGTAAACTCATTTGAGATAGGGTAAGTGACACCCTAGAATGAGTTAAGAGTATTATATATATAAGAGCTCATTTGTTACTACTATAAAAACATATCGTGTTGATGGTATATTAAGTTTGAATTTTGAATCTTGATCGAGATATGTGACGGCATTGTATCGATAGGGATTTCAAAACACTTAAACAAGGCAAACAGACATGATATTAATTTTTGAAAATTTGGTAAAACGAAATATTTTTCCTAGGATTATATATATTGTTTATATATAAAGGAATAATTCAAATTTATATATTTATTTATGGTGTTTTTTTGTTAATGATAATATTTCATTTTTATCACTGTTTATTGATTTATCATGCTCAGATAGTTTAGGGGTATTGACTATTGTTTGTTGATTGTGATTTATGCTTAACCAATCTATGAGTTTTTATTGTTTGATAATTGTGAGTGCATTAAAATGAACCCCTTATGAATTAAGTTTCTTATTTTGAATATAAGGTGTTCGATGAAAATGTTAAGTTAAAAGTCATCTTTTAATGAAGTTGTTTAATATAATCTGCATGGGATGATAAGACATTTAGGGGATAAATATTGTGAAAAGTTTATTATAATTAAAGGAAGTTATTATAATATAAGATGATTTTAAAGGTACATTTTATACGAGTATGGTATATATAAAATGATTTATATGGCTTTATATAAAGGCAACTTATATAAATTTAGCTTATAAAATGTGTTTTAAAAAGGATTTTTGAACACATATCCTGGAGTTGATTAAAATAATTTCAAAAGGATTTTAAAAGAAATGCAACGGTAATATTATTTGGAAATATTTGTAAGTATAAATTCAACGAGAATTTTTAAGAAATATACATTTTCTTTGGATAATTCGAGGAAAACATCTCGATTATGTTTTATGGTAATCTGAATAATCTTCTAAGCAATGATCGAATGTTTTCTTAGGCGAACGTTGTAGTGCACTTAGTAAATTGTTCTCTTTATCCTTATGTGATCAAAATAAGTTCGAATTCGAACGAACCCAAAGTAAGTGTTAGTGAATAATTATTAAAGTTAATTTATACATAAAAATATATGTAGTATGATTTTTAAAAGGGTTTTGAAATAAAAAAATTCTTAAATTTCCTTAAAGGAAATTGATTTAAAATAAAAATATTTTGGTAAATGTTTTGACAAATAAAAATTTTAAATCTTGGATAGAGAAAAAACAATTTAATATTTGTTTTTAATTGTTTAAATTGGGTTGGAAGGTTTTTAATAAGTATTATTTTATTAAAACCGTAGCTTTTATTTAAAACACCTAAGGTGTGTAAATTATTTAATGTTATTGGGCCAACTCGTAAACATCTTTCCTTAGAACACTCTAAGGTAAAAAGGTCGAAGTGGTCGACTTAGTTTTAAGACCCATATTTATTTAGGCCTCTATTTGAATTTTGGAAAAAATAATAATAAATAACAAAATAAAAAAAATGACATTTTGTATATGTACTCTTAAAATGTAGAAGAGTATTATACAAGTAAATAAGAGTGGAGTAAGTTTTTAATTTAATAGTTTATAAAGTTATGTCTTTATAAATGTTTGTAAACATAAGTGAAAATTATGAAGTAATCCATAAATAATTTTAGTATTGAATAAAATACCATAAATAAAAATGAAAGTGATTTAGAAAGAGATTGGTGCATTAAATAAGCAATCGGATTATGTACGTAAATTATACGTATATCATCTTTTTCGCATGGTTCTTAATCTAGGATTCGAGTACATAACTTTGGAGTGATTCACACCAGTCTGAAAAAGGATTTCTCACTTGATTCTTGACAGCAAACACTAGATTTAGATTCTTGATATAATACTGAGGTTTTCTATCATAGTATATAACTATGTAAGGAGAGTCAAGGTTTCTAACCAAGGAACCTTATCGGAGTTCGCACTAGGGAGGTCGAGTAAGCGATACTAGTTTGAAAGTAAGGTATATGTATTCGAGCAAGTGGTCGGATCATGTAACGTACGCGGATTTTTCGTTGCCGAAAAACCGAATAGTTAGGGTTTTAAAAAGAATTTAAGAAAAGAAAGAGGTAGAAGAAAATAGAAAAACAGAAAAATAGAGGGAAAAGAGAATAGAGAATGAAAAAAAAAAATAGAAAACAACAGAACATTTTAAAATAGAGAGAAGGGAATAGAACATAAAGAAAATAGAACGGGACAGAAGAAACAAAACAAAACAACATCAGAATCTCACAATTCGCAGCGGAACAACATATAATAATAAATGAATAATCTTTAAACAAAGAACTATATCAGTTATTACATTACATCACATTTCATTACATCATATCATCAGAGTGTACAACAATATACAACAAACAGTGCAGCGGAAAAGAAATACTATATAAGTAATACGCCATGCCATCCAGCTTGTCTCCAGCAACTCCAGAATATCCAGAATATCCTGATATACCTAACTCTTGACTGCCCGTGTGGAAATTGGTGGGCACCCAGAGTTTAGGAAGGAAAACAATAAACTCCAAGTCAGTCATGTGACTGGTGTGAGAACTCAAAACAGTTTATTTATCTTTAAAATCAAAAAAAAGGAATATTTTTAAACTCAATTCGCAATGCTTTTAAAAATGAGACTACCATAAGGCCTCCCGCACACACACACAATGCAAACGCAGAATCGGAGGAGATTTCTCCTTATGATAGTCAAAGATGCTTGATACGCATTAAAAGAACATTTCATATTATTATTAGTGCATAGTGTAGGGGAAAAATTTATTTCGAAAGTAGAATATAAATCTTAGCCAGCATAGACATTTCGAACTATGCCTACTATAGCTACCATCCAAACAGTGGTGACCACCATAAGTGAATGGCAGGTTCTACAACTAATACCGTACAAGTTTCGTATTGGGAATTGGATTTCCAACGAATGATCAGGCCAAGGAACTTCCCATTGCCACATGAGAATGCCTCTGGATGGACATCCCCGAGAACCAAACCGGATCTCTACCAACACAAGGCCGGGTTACCCCTAACTGAGTAACAACTGACCGAATATGCCATCCCCCGGTCCTTTGGGACCTTTTCACCGAGCGCTCGTAATCAATTCACACAATCATAACAAAGTGTTTTCAACATGAGTAAGTATCTGGGCTCCATACCATGATACCACCCTTTTCCAGAAGGAAATGGACACATCCTAAAGGGCGCTACCCCTCATAACCTTACTGCTTCTTTCCTGTTTTGACCATTCACGGGGTGTGAGGCTCGACGAAGTCACGTCCACAAAAACATACTTTATACAAAAGCCATGCTTTGGGTCAACAAATGATCATCGAAATGATCACCAGGATAGACGATCAAACAAATGATCCTATCACAATAATCAACACAATGATTATTTCAGCATCACTCAGCATGTCACATTACCAATTTGGGAATATATCGCTGATAACCTCAACTATATAACCTCTGAGCACGTACGTCTCAGAGAAGGGTGTTAAGCTAAAAGAATAAATTCTTCGCCACCAACAGAAATATATTTGAAAGAAATCGGCTTTATATCTCAAATTCTAATGTCAGGCATACAATCCATACAAGTCTGTTCCGGGCTAGAACAAAACCGAAGGCACTTACAAAGAAGTCCTTGCAATCCGGATATTCACGATCCTGATCGGATTCACCATCACATATGGAGAACTTAATACCGTAGCTACTCGGTGCAGAGTCAATCGACAGGTCATCCTATCGCTCTCGCAAATATCCGGTCTTCTACACCGATCTTCAAATGCAATTCACAACGACGTATCACATATTCGGAATGGGTTATACGACCCCATGGTCCTTTCCCGGTTAACCCGAATAGTGAGCGCTTATTCAAAAATAAGTGTGGCATTCAAATTCAACAAATCACATCAAATACCCATTCAAAGGGAAATATTGATAGTCGGTCATTGAACTATCAATGGATATGCACACATCACCAGTTTCCAAATAATTTTCCAAATTATTTATTTTCCAAAATATCTTTACAAGATATATAATTTCAACACTTCAAAAATAAATCAATATTTATTTTTCTAACAAATTCTCCTTTTCATTCATAAATTCTTTAGCGAATTTATAATCCAAAATATCTATGAATATTCGATTTCAATTATTCATTTCAATTTATCTTCAAAAAGATAAATTCTCAAAACGTTTCATTTCACATTGGAAAAACATTTCCATACTTATTTATTCATAAGTAATTCACAAATTTTATTTATTTTCAACACTTAGAAAATATTCAATATACTTAAATCGAAATTAAGTATATATTTCATTCTTTAAGGAAATCATTCTCTTAAACATATTTATTTGGGCCAAAACGAATGTTGCGTAAAACATCGTTACGACAACCCAAAATCACTAGTATAGGGATTCGAATTTAAAATAGATATATAAATCCCAATACTATACAAAACATTTCCTTTCGGAAATCATTTACTATAACAATAGTGTTATAGTCTACTATTTCCTTCTATTTCTCGAAAACGTCTATTTCAACAATAAATGTTGAAATCTATGGTTTCGAATTTCAACACATTTTAAAACATCGTTAGATCGTTTTAATTCTATTTAAAACATCACATTCTAAACATTTTCTTTAACATCTTATTCACTATTCAAAAACGTGAATATACTACGTTAACACATTTCATCCTTTTATACATTTTATTTCAAGGGATTATTCACAGTTAAAAACGTGAATATAACTCCATTAATAGGTTTCAACAAATTTTCTTATCAAAATAAGTCATCTGCGAATTTATAAAACAACGTTATAAATTCCATTTCTATTTATTTATAAAAACTCCCTTTATAAATCTCCTTTATTAACCTATTCCAGTTTATAGCTAAATTATAAACTAAACGTTCATATTATAAGTTAAATACTTATAAATTATTTGTTTACAAAAACATTCTTTTAAACTTCCCAAATTATAAATCTTATAACTTATAAGATTTAATGATTTATCCAAAACCATTCTTCAAATAACTTCACAAAATTTATAAACCTACTGTTTATAAAATTTCATTTATAACTTCACAGTTTATAATTCTATAAATTTCATTTATTTATGAAATTCATTTTCACTTCATTCAAACACTTATAAAAACTCGTTTTATAAGTCAATATTTCAATTTATAAATATCCGTTTATAAATCTCTTAATATAAATCAATTTATATTATTCTTTTAAAACGTCTTTAATTTCCTTTATAGTTTCACCATTTTGATTTATAAAATAATCAAATTTTATAAATCCTATTTTTAAACTTTTATAATATATTCAAAAATCCAATTTAAACTATTTTATAAAATCATAAATCCCCTATTTCTCAAAAATCAACTTTTAACTATATTTCACAAAATCATAGTTTTTATAACTTTAAAAATTATAACGTTTATTTATTTAAAATGGATCAATTCCAAAAATATTTTATATTTTCAAAGATCACTTTAAAAATCATTTTAAAATCCCAAAATTTGGGTCCAATGATGCTACACACCAAATAGTCAATCATGACAACAACGATATCACATATCGTATATGATAATCAACGAATATCAAAATATCCATAATCAAATAAATACTGTTGAGGAATCCAGTTGGATCCCTCCAACCTGTTTCCTGCATCACAAACATTAGCACAATACCAATTTCGCTCCAGTACGAAATTATCGCGGTATATGGGATTTAAATATTATCCGCTTAATAGACGGCGCAATAGGGTCTCATCCGCTAAACAAATAAATGCGGGAAATCAATAACTCCAATATATACATATGCCAATATATATATATTGATATTATATATAATACCAATTTCACTGTTTATGAAATATTCGCGGTATATGTTTTTAATAAATAACATCCGCTTACTAACGGCGTATAATGTCTATTTTAACAATCAATAGATATCAATCATCATTCAAACATGCATTCAAATATTTTAAATCTAACTATTTAAAATAAAATCGAAACTGATTCGATTGAGTGAGAAGTTCTCACCTTGGTTTTAAATCCCGTTTTAGCTTTTATTTCGAATAAAATTAAACGGACGTTTAATTTTACCCAAAATTCTCACTAACTCCAAATGACTCCAATCCAATTTCATCGCGTAGTGCTCGTCCATACGATTCCAACGCAACTGGTTTCGCGCGTTTTCGACCTCGTATGAAAAAGATATGAATTTTTGAAGTTTGTACACGATTTATATAAACTAATTTACAACTTTATTTTATAATTTTATGCCCAAAGCAAATCATCACCGTGAGATCCAGATCCAACGGCTCATGCTCATCTCCTACATCACGCGCATCTTCTACAGAAACAAACACGCAAGCCGCCGAACCCATATAGCAAATTAGGGTTAAATAATTCTTCTTCCTCGTCGCGTTCTAGCTCGATCAAGTATCACCATTTCGACCCCCTACGCAAGAGCCATGTTCGGCCCCAGGCACCTGAAGCTCGGCCACCAGATTTTCCTTGAAACGCGTGCGCAAGTTGAAGCAAACGCGGCCATTTATCTCCCAAAATATAACTCCAAACTCGATCATAACCGTTGGATCTCTAGTTCGTGTTGTGCTCTACAAGTTTCTAGTTGGAAGTTTCGGCTAATTGCTGATGGATTGGAAGAAATCGAGGGGGAAAGGGAAGAGTTTTCTGGCCGTTCATGGCATATGGGGGCGGCGGCTAGGGTTTATTATTTCTTTTTTTTTATTTATTTATGAAGAGTGGTGGTGTATTTATAGAGTTTCGTTCGACACTATTCATCCCGGAAATTCCGAACTCCGATTTACGCGCCGAAACTGACGTACCTAGGGTTTATCCCGCGTTCCGGACAAAATGGAACAGGTTTCGGAAGCTAATTCGGACATCTGTGCGAGTTATGGCTGTAAACGCTCAATTTAAATTAAACCGATTTAACTCGATTTCTAGGCGTTTTAATTTGTACAGGACAAACGGTAAATCCAATTGACTTGAAATTTGAAACCTTACAATAATATCACATTACGGATCCGATGAAACTAGTTTCGTCGAAATCCGAGACTTTTTGAAAAATGGCTATTTTAGCTCGCCAAATTTAAATTAAAAATAAATCGATGCGTTTTGAGCTGCCACGATCAAACGATAACTTCGACTGACACGAAATTTGAAATCCGGTAATAACTAACTATTATAGATCCAATGGAACTGGTTTCGTTCAATTCTGAGACTGTTCAAAAATTGGCTATTTTCACTAGTCGATTTTAAATATTAAAATATTCAATTTTCACAAATTAACTTTTAATTCGATTTTAAAAGTTCTAAAATATCGTTCTAACTTCAATATGATAAAATAAAATTTTACAAATCATTTTCAATCATATTTAACTCAATTTTCAATTATTTCCATAATTTAACATATTAAATTATCGATTTAATTATTCAATTAAATCCAAAAATTCAAATAAAAATTTATTTGACTTATAAATTCACTTATTAATATTTAAAATTAATTAAATATTCAAATTTTAATTTCTAAAAATTCTGGGTCGTTACAGATCAGATATTGCATACGAATGATTTATGTGCATAATACGGGCTTAAGTATATTTGTATGATCTGTTGTGTGGCTTAGGAAAGTTTAGGATTGACTTACAATTTTGTTCTTCGGTAGCTTAGGTAATCTTCTAAGCAATAACCAAAGGCCGATGAGCGTAATGGTACACTTAGAAAATTATCTATATCCTTGGACGATCGAGAAAATTGAGAACCTAAGAAAAATTCTAAATTTTATTTGTTAGTCATTTAACATTTTAAAAATGTTAAGTGTTAGTTTATTCCTTTATGGAATTTGATTTTGTTGATAGTGTGATTTTATATTATAAATAATGATTTTTAAATTGTTGTTTAATAATACTTAAATTGTGCTACTTTTGAAGAGGTGATTTCAAATGAATTTATGAAAGAAATAATATTATTATTATTTGGAAAATTTTGGTGAAGTATTATTATTTCAGGATATTTGAAAGGGTTTTTTATAAAGTGGTTTTTCAGACTTTCTGTTGTAACTAAAGTTGGGCGATTAGGAGTTTTCCAATTTGGAAGACTAACAAAGTATATTTGTTTACCTTAGTTATTGTTTTAATAGGAACCGAAATACCACTGGTTGCTCCATGTTGTTTTGATTCTAGAGTTATACCATGCTTCAGTAGAGGAGCCCCCGCCTTGTCATAATTGATTTTGATTTTGATATATTTCTCTTTGGAGGAATTTGAAAATATATTTTGGATATAAAAACCTGGGCATTTCGTTCTAAAATTATATTTTGAAAAGATTGGATGCTTGGTATTTCATAATAGAGTATTCTCTGTACTTTTGTTGTATATTGTTGTTATATTGCTCTTGGTTGCATGTGGCTTTATGTCACACTAGAGTTGTATGTAGATAAATATCATGCCAGTTTTTGATATATGGAGTTGCATCATTATTATTAGCTAAATCATATTACTTTGTTGCATATGGTTGTTATACTATTTATGTTGTTGGTGAATTGTATTTTGTCAGCATGATTCTCTTTTGGATTATATAATTATAAGATAGGTACATGGAAGCAAGAGATTACTAATTGATATCTTGTGCATAAGCAGTCGCACTGAGATAGTAAGTTGCTTGCAAAAATAAAAATCAAATGCAAAAGAGCTATGCCATAATTTTAGAGATTGGTCATTTTATAACCTAGATATGGGAGACCACCTTTGGGCTTTTATTTTCTTTGTTGATTTGGGCCAGTTTTGGTGAGTTGTAGTTCTTTTGGATCTAGCCATGTAAAGGAGGCGCTGTCAAAATTTCCCATAATATAAGAAACTTTAGAAGCCTAAGGGTGAGAGGGCATTATCTTCCTTTGGGAATTTCGAGTACGAAATTCTTTAAGAGGGGAGAATGTAACAACTCGAAAAAGAATACAACTTATCAAATATAAGGATTATTTAAATATTTGAATTTTGCAATAAATATTAATTAAATGGATCTAATAGCCTTATTTAACTCTTTTTAATTAACAAATAATAACAGTGAAATCATTTTGTAAATTTATTTATAATAATAAATAGTTCGAATAATTAACAATAAAATCAATTGTTAATAAAACGACTTGATTTTTAATGATGTATTATTAAATGAATTTATAGGATTTTTCCATAATCTTTAATTTGGAAAATATTTAAACTTTTGTTTGACGTATGTTTCCATAAATGATGGTACTTTTGAAATTTCACCGAATAAGATAACCTATATATTTTATTGTTGTTTTGTGATCGTATCACATTGTTGATCGCGATCATATTTTTATTTTTTTCATTCGCAGCTCGCATGCGGACGAATTCTATGTAGCGAAGTGATGAAAACTATAAAACAAACAAACTAAAACACTAAGACAATTCTCCATTTTCCACTTTGCCTCTTACTTTTCTTCATTTCCTCATTTTCTCTTTCAGTAAACAAAAAGAAAAAAGAAAGTAAACTCTCCTCCTTCAAAATTAAAAATCAAATCATTCACTCAATTTAAAATCATGAAATTTAATCCGTTGAAGCCATGTAGTCAAGAGCTTTAAATTTATACAAGTTTTGTTAGGTGCGGTCACGCTTGTTGGTGATCGATTGAGAAGGAATGAACTACGGTTTAACCTAGGTTGACCTAGAAGAGGAGATAGCCAAAACGAAGAGCGCCAATGTGCTTCTCTTCACGAGATGCACTTGGAAGCATCCTTGGTTGGAGGTCCGACCTTTTGGAACAGTGAAGAGGGCTTTAGGTTGCATTCCCTTGTAGGGGTGCAGACTTTGGGAAATTGGTGTTGTCGAGTTTGTCGTTCTTCGATGTGGTGAATGAAGGTGTTCGTGTGTGGTTTCAAGAAATATGGAAGGAGGTAGGAGGAGATAGGGGATGTATATGTTGGGTCGTGCAAGTGTAGGCATGTATAGTGTGCATGAATCAATATAGGAAGAAGGATTAATTTAGGGATTTTGTAATTAACTTGTTAATGTTAATTAATTATTTAATTAATCAAATTCATATTAAATCAATAACTCATTCATACAAGGTCGGATTTGAATGCAGTCTTTTTCATTACGCTCGTAGGAGCATTATCTACGCACTGGAGTTAATTTCGTCAAATTTAAAGCTAGTGAAATTTTAAGCTAAAACCGAAGGTTGTTCGATTTTAGATGGAAACAGAACATGAAAGACTCAACTGGAATTTTGGTGAGTTTACTCAATAAACTATATGATATCAATGTTGTTATAGACTATTATTGAATGTTTGGATGATAGATTATATATACTTTTGTTTGATTATTTGTTTGGATTTAGTTCCTGCTTGGAAACAAATGGCATAAATAAACATTGTGTTGTAGGGAACAAAATCTAGAGAAAGTCAAAGTGTATAAGTAGTGAACTTGTTAGTACGGAACACTTTGAATTACATGTACATATGTGTGATTTACACGGTACTTTTGTATAGAGGCCCAAGGGGTTTCTCGCCAATATTGATTCACTTATATTCTTATTTTTCTAATATTGATGTTGGTTGAAAGATTTGTGACATAGTGTTTGATTTGTGCAAGTGTCATTATAGCGATTATCACTACATTGACACTTATGAAATATCATCTCGTTAAACCTCTATGTGTGTTAAACTTATGCTTGTATGTTTACAAAATAAATGTTTGGTTGTGTTTTTACCATTTGAAAGTTGTTTAAACTATTTTTTTAAGTATTTTGAGAATTTTGAAATAAAGGGTAAGCATTTATTTAAATTTATAAAAGTCGTTGTAAATTTGATTTGTTTTCCTTCAAGATAATTAACGTTGTTTTAGATTTATAAAAAATTATAAATTTGATTTATTTTCTTTGGGATATTAATGTTGTTTTAAATTTTTAAAAAGATTATAAATTTGATTTATTTTTCTTCAGTATAATTAATGTTATTTTAAATTTATAAGAAGAATGTAAATTTGATTTATTTTATTTCGGGACAATTAATGTTGTTTTAAATTTATAAAAGCATTTTAAATTGATTTATCATCTGTCGAGATAATAAATGTTGTTCTAAAGGTATAGTAATTGTTTTTAAATAAGAAGATCTTTCAAAGGGAATATTTAAAAATAATGCTAAGTGTAAATTGTCTTGGGTCTATAGTAAACAATGTTTTAATGACATTTGTTTTTTACCCTTCTTATTAATACACTCGGAAATAAAATTAGCTCTTTAAAAAGAATATTCTTAAAGAGTGTTTTTAAAATGTTTTACAAATATTTATGATGTGAAAATCAAGCACAAGTGTCAGTAAATGTTTTAAGAGATTTAATTTTCATATACGATTATTACCGATAATTGTTTTATTGACTATCGATCCTGCTATCTTCTTTGTGTTTGTCGATTCAAGACGATTTTGTTGCTCGTTATGTGTATTTAAACTATTATTATTCTTAAAGTTAAGAATGATGCTGAGTCATGATAGGAAGCAATACTGCCCTAACTTGTCCAACTTCATTGTTTTCCCTGGGGTAGTAATAGTTTGGTTTCGATAGTTTATTTATCGACTATCGATTTTACTGCCCTTTGCCGAAAATGACTAGAACCAAAGAGCGAGTGGACATCAAGCTATGTGGGGTTGCTCCCATTAGGGTACCTTTTCATCTACTCTAGATTGGATTCGGTTGTATGCGTACGGAGATGTGAAATACTCGAATTCCCGGTAAGGCTGGCGGGGTTCGGCTTGTACATTTTCAAAGAGCCACCGTAGTTCTCAAGTATTTTTTTGGAGGTATACTTTTGGTAAGTGGGGTGCACTCTCCTAGCCTTTGTTAGAAAAAATCCTTTTCCTTATTTGATTCAAATTTTTGAATCATTTTCTTAATTGCATCGAAAAGTGCCTAGAGCTCTTCTCGATGTTTAATTATTTATGTCCATTCTTTCAAGTCTGATTTTGTTTTGACTTGTTCCCATTCTTTCATCTATGGATGTTGTTCTTGTGAGGTAAAACCTGTTCCGTATTTAGCGGTGTGGTCTCATAGAATTATTATATGTTTGCCATATTCTTGAGTTTTTCCACATTGGTTTTTTAGACTGATCTTGGTGTTATTTTATTATAATGCTTGGGTCAGGCCGAGTTTTTCCATGTTGTCATTAGTGGGACGTGGAGCTCATGGAGTAAAGCTCGATTACTACAACAAAAATACCCTATTACAACGTCATTTTTACAACAGGCATATTCTGCCCATTGTAGTAGACGGCTATTACAACGGTCATTTTAGGACCGTTGTAATAGATGCTCTGTCCAACGCCCTTCTTACAACTTGCATTATTTGCCCGTTATAATAGAGAGATATTACAACGGTCAGCTTCTGCCCGTTGTAATAGAAGTATATTTTACAACATTCAGTAAATGCCCGTTGAAATAGATCCACAACGAAATTTTGGCTCTAATACATAAATTTTTCCGTCCATGTGCCCCTTGTTTTATGTTATCTCCTTAAATAATAACGTATAACTCTTCTCCTACAAATCAAAGCTTCCACATCCACATCCAGATCCAAATATATCCCACGGAACTTCCTTCACCAAGCCTCCAGATCCAAATCCAGATCAAAATCAAAACTCAATAAAAGTTCATTTCCAAAAATAATGTCTTCACCTACTCTCTTTATATTTTATGCTCACTCATGGCCGTTGATCTGGAGATGCTCGAGCTTTCATTTGTGTCGAATATGGAGATAGTGCCATGCTTGGATACTGTGCCTAAAGCCGCCTGGATCTGAAGCTTCGCCCACTGACTAACGCCAAGTCTTGCATTATCGTGCCGAGAGTTGATAAACACACTGCCTGATGTCAAGTTGAATGGAGTTGCTGAAACTAGAGCAAGAAACACACTCAGTTTCTAGATGAATTAGAGATTTATTCTTCATATAAGTCAGCTTCCTAAAACTAAAGTGATGATTTCACGGTTTATATTTGCATCTTCCCAACATCGATTCTCTTAACTTGAACTGAAGCAAAATACATTTTGAAGTTAGCGATTTGCAGGTGGGTGGTCGCGTGGTGAGCAAGGCGAAGGCAGATTTCGATTTCGTGGTTTGCGATTTTGAAGTTCGTTATTGCGATTTAAGGATGTTTCGATTCGAGGTATCTGCTTTCTTTGTCTTTGAGTAGTAATAAAAAACGATTTTAGGTATTTGCAGATTGATAGTATATATTTTGCATCCAGCATCGCCAAATCCATTTCACTTTAAGATTACGTTCGCTTGATCTCTAACAGAATAGTTACACGTTAAGACTAGGGGTAAGTTTACCGTTTCGATTCAAGAAGATGAACCGCGGTTGTCAGGTTTTCAAAAATCCATCGATGTTTAGTTTTAGTTCTGCACGTTTAGCCCAAAATCATCATTTACAACACTGTTACGGCGTTTTATTTTTATTAATTTCATCAAAATGTTGTTTTCATTGTAATTTTTTTTAAGAGTATAATTGATGTGTTTTGGTTCTGAGTTTAATAATTATAGTGTTTAGAATTCATAAATACTTTGGTATTTTTGTGCGAACAGTAACTAGTATGCAAACATAAATCGATAGTTAGACATAAACTAATATAAAATTGTCCTTAAATAAGTGATACAAGGACAAAACATTGTACTTAAAATTAACCACATGTATGAATTGTCGATCACTATCTGCATTCCAAGTATCATCCATAAGGTCTTTTGTCGTCTATTATGTACTACTTCATTGTGCAATACAAGCTGTTGATAAACTGAATGTTGTAATCTTCACCTATTTGATATAACGTCTTCCCAAGATATTTTTGACAAAACTTGAATACCCTTTATAGCAGTAATCTAAATGTCACTTGTACCTTTTTCGTTTTTAACGATAATGCCACGTAGAATTACACATATAAACATGATCATAGCAATTACCGATCGCTACCAAAATTCAATTGATCTATTAATCGACACAGATTAGCTTAAAGCATGCCAAAAGCTATTTTCATATTTTTCCTCTGTCCCTAGAAATCATGTGCGATTTATTAGCACGGTGGTGGCACACCAACAATTTAAGCGTTATTCGGGTAAAACCACCGTAGCGTTCAACAAAGCATAGTGAAGTTCATCGAATGTTTGTTACACGCCAAGTGAATTATGTCTACTCGACTATAAACAAACTACCAAACTGTCACATTTTTTAGAAAAAATATGTGCACAAAAATGTTTGTTTTACCACTGTCAATTTTTATACCAAAAAGCGCTAATAATTCAGTTACTATATGAGCATAACCATACCAAACAGCAGCAGTAATTCAAGGAAAAAGACAAGAAAATCCAAAGATCATGCTATCAAATTTTATTTTTTAAATATGAGCATAGCAATGTTTTTTTTCTACATATGTGCACAACCGACCAAACCATCAATTTTTATACCAAAGAGAAGTAATATAAAATACTTGCAAGAGCTGACTAAATCCATTGAAAATTAATATTGAGTAAGAACTGACTGCAATATTTGCAAGACTTAGTTTGTAAATGTAATAGGTTATATAATGTTTGTTGTGTACGCTTGCTTGTAGTGTGTGTAATGTCAAAATTTTGACCAGTTCGTAAGTGCATATCTATAAAATAAGGAACAAGGGATTTTAGAAATAATGCTAATACTAACAAAGTTTGAATAGAGAAAGGTAACCAAAATGTGCCAGGTGAACAAATGATGACATTTCGTAGTTTTGTTGCTTATCTCTACCAATACTAACTAAAATTATGTCAATTCAACCATAAGTCTCTTCATGAATTAAATTGCTTTTGTTTCCAATAAAAAGAAAATTGTTTGCACCAATTTTACCCACTATAACACTTGTTAATTATGAATATACCTGTAATTCAAAAGAGTAAAGCTGTTATATTAGATCACTGAGTAACTGAGTTGCAGGTTCTATTCTACCTCTGCGAAGCTCAATAGCATAGTGCATACAATCATTGCTTACTACAAAAATAGAAGAATGACAACCCTAAAATCTATTATTTAAGGTATGATACATTTTCTTTTATTAAATTTTCTAGAACTTTCTCTTATCAGTTAATTGCTTTTAAAAGTCAAAGTCTTTGATTTGATAAAGGTTCATATATAAGTTAATATAATAATAACATTAGCCAAATCTACTTTAAAAGGTTAAAAAAACAAAATAATTGCTTCCAAATTGGGTAAGAAAACTTATAAGAGTCGCGATCTTCACTCATCTAAAAGCTACTTTTTGATATCTGATTTTAGAAAGCAAAAAAGCAATCTAATGGATCCCTTAGTGTAAACCATACGTGGATATGTTTGCAAATTGTATGAAAACTGAATTTTGATTTATTTCCGGTAACAAGGTTACACCAACTATTTATTATTCACGGATTTGAGTTATTGAAAGCTATTCACAGCTTTATTTTGCACAAATGTTCTCCATATTCCAAACATCATTATAATTTATTTTTTTGAAGCTTTCTACTTAAGATCTTGATGGAACTGTACCAATTTCTACTTCTTAATGGTCAAATGGTCAATATGTTTAACAATGTAGTAAGCAAACAACACTAAGTAGTATGCTAATAGTCTAAAAGAAGAGCCGCCTTGTTAAAACAAATCTAATGCATAAAAACATGTTTACAGTTTCTAATTCAAATTACAAGGAACCTGTACATAATTTGCAGAATGCTAAATTCAAGAGGCCCTGCTTTTGCTATTAATTTCAAGTTTGTTTAATAAGTATTTGTTTAGTTTAATCTTTGGTTTTGTTTGATGTGTTAATTGGAAAAAATATGGCCTTTGTAGTGATTAATCATTTCCTTGATACCATACATGGAATGAAGACGATGAATCAACACACACAGTCGATGAAAAATGCATGCCTAAGTTCAACGTAGTCCATCACTATATTATCCCAAAATTTACTCATTTTTATATGGACTGTATAGTACATATTGATGGAGAATTCATTCCTAATTGCTCCTTGAAAAATGAGGTTTATAAAATTTTAAAACTGAATCTTTATCACTCCTGTAATAAAAATATGTGCTTTAACTAAATCAGTTGCGTATTTTTGGTCCCAAAGATGGTTATTTACTGGATAGCCAAAAAGTCACTTGGAGAGGTCATTACTTGGAGATGGTAAAGATGCAGGAATGGATCTTACAGGAGGATATTACGATGCTGGTGAAAATGTAAGTTTTGGCTTTCCAATGGCATAAAGACTTCGTCTCCGTGGTATAGTATGATTGTACTTAGAACATGATATTTGTAGCGGACTGTTATGTGTTAATGCTTTATGTATTTGGCATGTGAACTTATCTAACTTTTTGGAGTGTTAGAATTCTATGATTTTAGCTTTTAGTATTTTCATATGTGATTTTAATTATTTTACGATAATATTTAGTATTAGAATGGATGTATTGCATGGATGTTGTAATTTTTTTTTAAAATTTGCATTTATTTTGCAATGGGCAATAAGCGTTGTTATATAACCTTCTTACAACGGTCATTGCACGTTGTTATATAAGATTTTTACAACAGTCAACACACGTTGTTAAATAGGTATTTTACAACGGTCAATACATGTTTTTACAGCGTGCTTTACCCGTTGTAAAATGGGGTGGATCTATTACAACGAGGCCTATTACAACGGGCACATGCCCGTTGCGCAAACCATTTTACAACGGGCATTGCCCATTCTAAAATGACTGTTTTGTTGTAGTGAATGTTCAGCTACCATTAGACATTATAAGGTCAAGAAGTTATGACAGTCCATGTTATATTATATGTGATCTTTCCGCTATGAGATTATGTTTCCTTTTCTTTTAAGCCTAACAATTTGCCTTTTTGTCACCTGGATGCTCGAAATTTAAATACTGTGGATGTATTAAGTGATGACTTTCGAGGGTCGAAAAGGGGGGTTGTTGCATGAGAATGTTGTTGAACTTCAATGTGGAAACACCACTTTGATTATAGTTAAATCGTGGCATGACATCCATCAAACAACTATAGTTGGGTCTGATTTGAAGTATTGGAAGTGAAACACTATTCAATAGAGAATTCGCCTAATCGATTGTATGAGGTTTGTGTCAACTGTAGTCAATTGGAATTTAAAATCTCTGGCCAGAATAGTACAGTTAATAATAAATTTTATTACTGAACCAAGAACTTTGTTTGGACTAACTAAGTTGAATATGGACGATATTGGAATTTTGACCAAAACCAAATTCCATGGGCCTTGATACGATATAATGTTGACGACAAAAATTGATGTAAATAATCATTACTAAAAGATACTGCTTGAATTTGTAAAATTTGATTTTACCAATGAGATTTTTAAGCGGTGAATTAAGTCAAACTGTTCCACCACTAGCTAAGGTGACATGTGAACATTAGTATTTAAATTACTTAAATATTAATCGCTCTCAAAATCCTTACCTATGAGTGCATAATCAAATCTTTTGGTCTCTGAAACTCTGCTTGGTTTAATTGATCTATAATAGTTATAAATTGGTAAGAGAGAATTATGTAATATATTTCTCTTTAGATCAAACTGTATATTCAAACTTTGGCCTCCATTTTCAATAGGGATTTTTTAGCTCCTCTCTTTTCCCTTCTTAGGCCACAAGCTCCTTCCCTCTATTCCACTCATTTTATAACTCTATTTATCCCCAGTCAAATAATACATCATAGAGATAATGTTAACACATCATATGTTTGCAACAAAGAGTATGTATCTAAGAGATCAAGGATGTCGTCTACATCAAAGTGTGAGTTACAGGCACATCTTTTATTTATAATTGTATTATTATATGATGTATTTTTGTATGATGTTAATAGTATTTTAAAATTAATACCACTTGTATATGTGTCTTTGCCACATGAAAACATATGTTATCTATCTATGGATTATTTACTGATTATAAGCATCGAATCTACTATAATGATTTAAATAATGTTTTTTTATGTATATGTATATATAATATATTTGGTCATAATATATATATATATATATATATCTGTGTTTGTGTGAATTTTAAGCTAGAAAAATAAATTATAGAACCGCATTTATTATCTATTATATATATATATATATATATACATACATACATTTTTAATTCAAATCAAGTAATACAAATATGTTTATAAGTTTTTACTTCTGGCAAAAAATCATATGATATTAGTAATTTTTTTAAACATTTAATAATATTATAAAACTAATTTCATATTTAATGTAATTATATTTTTGATGTAATATATATATATATTAATAAAAAAATCGGATGATTTTAAAAAAAAATCAGCCGAAATAACAATATATACATATTTATAAATTTTATAATATCTAATAACATATGAAATGTTTTAAACAATATATAAATTATTTAATTAACAAATTTTAGCATATATACATATATATTTCTTTCATTATATATATTTTATTATTAAATAAATAAAGTCAAACTTAAGATATTTGAAACTTATAAATTTGGATAATAAGTGTAATTTTAAATTCTTGTTTACTAACTCAAAGAAGATAATTATTTGAAAATTACCATCTAAAATTCAAACTCATTTAAAATTAATGAGATATTTTATACATTGTAAATTATATTTTCGAATTATATATATATATATATATATATATATATATATATATTGAGCATATATATATATATTAACAAAATACTAATTTTTGGAAAATTAGGTTATATATGTAGTGCGATGTGTGTGTGTGTATGTATATATAGTAGATATAAATCCCAGTATCTGTTATATACAAACTTCACCATGTACATCTTATGCTATATTGCACATGCACAGTATACACATATGAGTATATAATGACGTACTCATTAACTATATAAAATAAATCATAAAAATAAAATAAAATATGATTTTATTTAAAATAATTAGATTGGATCTAGTTAAAACTTTAGACTTCATAATCCCATTATGATCAAAAATAGGAAATTTTTTTGAAATCTACTTATTACACCTACATCCGACCAGCTTGGTTCCGACAATGATGATAGAGCCCTAATGGTTTATAGAGTCTAAATTAGCAACCGTAGGGTAACCTAATAAAGTCCATCTATCATTTAAGTGTCTAATACAGTAGTGTATAAACCTGGAGTTGGATAATCAAGTATTCTCTCATCCTTGGCTACTGGCCTGGCTCGATGATGGAGTAAGTTCAAAAGTTTGGCCCAACTATAAAAGCCCAAATTGATTTGGACCTTAAACTAATTTTCAAAATTCAGTTTGAAAATTTTAACTTATATTTTGAATTTAAAATTTAAATTTAAAATATAGGATTAAATTTATAAAAATACAAAATATTTTTAACAAATTAATTTCGAAAATAAATTAATATTTCAAAATAATTTAATAATTTTAGTATTTGGGTTAATTAATTAATAATTTAACTAAAATATAATTAATTAAAATAGACAGATATATTAATATATGTGTGTATATATATATCTGAAAATGTTATAGTTGAATAAATGTATTTTTATCTTAAGTTGTTTAACGTAAACTTTAAATAAATATTTCTGAATTTATTAATTATTTAATTAAAAATTATTTTTAATTAAATAAAAATAATTATTAAATTAATTAGTCGAGCGTAAATTAATAAAATAATATATATAAATATATGTGTAGAAAGATATAAATGTTATAGCTAATATTCATTTTAAATTATTTAGGATGAATAAAATAAAACCTTGAATTTCAAAAGCTAATTTAATTAATTAATTGAAATAAGTAAATTAATATATTAAAATTTTATCAGATATGATTTAACTAATAACATATAAGAATATTATGTAAGTTAATTAAGTTATAAAAGGTTATAAATAAACTCATATAATCTGAATGTATAATATAAATGGAACTACAAGAAACTCAACTTAGCTTTAAGGAACGACTACATGCGTATTGCATGTATTATACGTATTGTTCCCTAAATAGATATCACTCAATACACACATACATGCATGCACGCACACGCGCGTGCACACACACAGGTATATATATAAGATTATGAATCCTTAATATATAATATGTCCTCTACCATTAATATATTAATAGATTACTTGCATACTCTATAGTTGTTGAGTTTCCTCAAGCTAGAGATGTTATGCGTAGTACTATTAATATATTGATTAGACGAGGTAAGATACATGCTCGTATCTATTGAGTTTCCTTAAGGTACATGCATTATACTTAGGCCGCCGCGAAATGGTGGGTACGAGCGAACAATCACTTTCGATTTGTTGAGTTTCCTCTAAATTGTGATTAGAATAGGACAAAAACAACTATTTAGGATTTGTATATGATACAACCAATAAGGTGTTATCCATTGCATGTAGGCTTATAATTTGTTGAGTTTCCTCAAGGTCAAAATGCCAAGGCAAGCGAGTCTAAGAACTACTAGAGGAAATAAAAGATTTCTATGTTTTCTCTTAAGGTTTCGAGAAACATAGAAGTCTAATGAGAGCTTATTAGACAAATGAACTGAAAACATTTAACCTATCTAATAATATAAGAACATCTGATATGTATAAATTAAACTGATCTACTTCGATAAATTTATGCAATCTATATGATTGATAAAATGTTTATTAGTTAAAATATAAAAATAAACTGAATTAAGATTGATAAAAGAAATATAAATATACACTTAATAAATCATTTTCCATGTTGTCACTTTATGACCCATGCAAGTGCCTAATTATACAACTACTAAAATATTTGTACCTCATCAATATTGATTAACCAATTTCTGTTATGAACATAAGTTTCACAACTAAAAACCATATCAGTTATATATATATAAATCAATTCATAATTTTTTTATGAATACCTATTCTGTTGCACTAATAAACAATCATTGTTCCAAGAAATGACATTTTTTAAGAAGTAATTTCTTTTAGAAGTTATTGGTAGTAAAATGGATTCTATATGATCCAAAGATAAAATCGATTACATAAGACGAGATGAAATTAACCAAGCCTAAATAGGCACGACACATTAGAATGTCTAATAAGAACACTTGCACATTAAAGAGAAATTATGAGTTTCATATTAATGTTGAGAATAGAATTTCTCGGTTGTCAATAAGCCATTAAAAGTATTGACTCTGCCATATGGCACGATGCACAAATTCGAAATGGATTCTAAGTACAATATCGAAATATGATTTTGATAGTCATACCCTAAGTGATATGATCCGTAAGGCACAAGTGTACCTTCGAGAAGAAGAGCAATGAAGTTCGAACATAGTAAGCGATGTCGATAAGAATAAAATCACCAAATTCAAATTGTTGGAACCAATGGAACAAATTCATCATTCAATGTGCTTAATTTAATTTTGATTTTACTCACAAAATTATCGCCAATATGATTTTTAGATTGGCACATTTATGTTGGAACACAATTCTAAATAATTATTTAGAATAGAACATTTACACATAACAACCAAAAGGTCTCGAAGTTAGTGAGAGTGGTAATGAGTTTGTGGGTTTCAAATTTGATCCAAGAACTGAAATGAAAATATTGTTCGATAAGCATTAGAGTTGAACAAGTATTTTGACAGAAATATCAAATAGTTTGACTTTGGTCAAAATGTAGAGAAAGCATGTGTCCATAAGAAAGAACATTAAAAGGTACTTAGATATTTCTAAACTGTAAGCGAACTACATACTACTGATTGTTAATGACGCACCCATTTTAAAATCAACATTAGTTTTGTTGTTTAATTCTCGGTATAGGATTAGGAATTACATCTTTTGTTATCAGTACAATAGGATGTTGGGAATGTCCTAAATGATATCGCAAACATCATATTGAAATGTTTAATATGGAGAGTGTAAAATGGATTCCTTATGAATTAGCAATATGAATTATCATACATGCTATATTTGTAGAATTGTGTAATATACCTTAGAGGAGGGTGAATATAGTATTTAAAAAATATTTTGCGAAGTTAGTGATAAAATATAAAATAAAGTATGAAAACATAAATGTGAAGAATAAAGAACACAAACATATACCCAGTTTCAGCATATTGCCTAATACTGCACCCAAAGTTACTATTATAGTTATATATTCAGACGCTTATAACTTATAAACTCATAAACTCTACTAATAAATATTTCAACTCTATACTCAATAACTTTGGCTTGACTCAATACCTTAAGTTGTGAATTCCTGAACTACAAATTATAGTTGAATCATAGTACGAAATTCTAAAGTTAAAAAATAACAAGATATAAAGCAAAAAAAAAAAAATACTACTAAATAGCTAACTTTTGAAGTAGTAAGAACAAAAAATAAATCTCCCCTCTTTTATTCCACGTGTGATAAGAGACAACTGTGCTCTACTTCAAGAAGAGGTACATCTTCTTAAGAAATTTATGCTCCACAATTTCCGCACCGTAGTCTTCTCCCTTAAAAAGAAATATTCATGCTGCCAAAAGAAAAAAAGCATCCATCACCTTCAATTATAAATCTGCCGCTACCTAAAAATTAACACCGGCCTCCAAAAAATTGCCGCCTAGAACCAGAAGCTGCTAAGACAAACTCCACCACGACAAGCTGCCGTCTCAATCTTGAAGTTCATGCCTAGATCTAAGTTCGTTGTTGTTGTCAAGTTGCCAGATCAGCCACCTCCATTTAGGTTAGTAGCCTTAGATGTTCGTCACTATCACGAATCTTGCTTATAGGTTCTAGGGTGCTTGCAGTTTGGTGCCACTGCCTAGAGATGAAAATGGCACTATAGAGTTGAAGTTTGTACTTGGAAAGCCTGTTAGAGATGGATGTTGCTACATTTCATACCTGGAGTGGCTTGCGATGACTTCGATACCCAGTAACTAAAGATACGACTAGCGGTGTTAAAGTGGAGCTATTGTTGTGTTGGAGTGTTCTACTGACTGTGTTTGATACAATAGTCAGAGAGGATGAGAGGTGGTGGTCGAGAGTTGTTGTAGTCTGGAGTTTGATGAAAATGGATGATCAGTAGCATTTGGCTACATGGACGATGTTCATTGCTTGTATAGTGTTTTGAGATAGTAATGGTGATGGATTGGCTATTGATGATTTTGTGTGTGTTGAAGTTTTGTTATACAGGAGATGGAGAGAATCATTTTGCTGGTTGAATATGGATCGTGAAAATTTCTTTCCTCTTGTAATAATAGAAAGATTCACATATTGAGAAAGGAACTTTTGATCTGTGCTGGACTTTGATATGTTGCCCCAAACGTTCTTGATTTCATATTCTCTTGATTATGTATTAGATATTGAATGGTTGCAGAAATATATTTTCTTGCTCCAAATTCTTTGTCTTTTTTGTTGTGATGCTTTTAAGATTCTTTTACATATATAGGCTTCTAATTTGTACTTGTTAAAATAAGACCTCATCATAAACTCCTTTGTATATCTTCATTGAAATCAGAATCCTGTAAATACACAAGACTAAATAAACACATTAAATAAAACATATGTTTATTAACATCAAACAAAATCATTAATTGCAACGTTCCACGATATCCCTTTTTTGATGACAATAACATATGTTGAGATTTACAGATAAAAGATAGATGTGTTTGATATGTTTTTAAAAAATGATAAGTTCTTGTAAAGCTCCCCATACATAGATACCGCACTATACACATACTCCTCCTACACAAATACTCCCTTTTCAAGCATGCTTCACAACTTAATGAAAAATTCTTAAATGTTAAAGATAAAGAAGAATTAAATAAGAGAGAAAAAGAGAGAAAAAATCAGAAATGCAGAGATGATAAAGAGTTAAATCAAAGAGAGGAAAAAAATACATCTTGGCTATTGTCAAATAATTTGCTACCACCAAATATTAACCGCTATCCCTCTGTTGTTTTCATCAAAAGTATATGGTAATAATAGAAAAGTCAAAGAGGAAACAAATAGTCGTAAATCAAGAGTAAAAAAGATCAAAATTATATATTTTCAGTTTGACATCAGACATAAATTATAACAGCTATTATTGATCAAAATCATATCCCAAATATATAAATTTTTTGAGAAAAATGAGCGATCCTTTGTTTGAGGAGGTGAGCACTCATATATCTTATTCTGCACTTAAAAATGATGTTGCCAACAAGCCTACCAGGTAGTATACCCCCTTCCCCATACAATACAATAAAATAAAACTCTCCAATCCTAACGACTAAAGTCCATGATGTAGATAATATGACACAAAATAAAATGTAACAAAAAGCTAGGCAGAATCCCGGCAATGCTTTAGTACCAACTATTTTTCTATGATTGTAGAATCCTCTAGATCTATTCCTATGCCGACACATCTAAAGCTAAAATAACAGTCAACCAAATGATTATATCGACACACACATATATATGTATATAAATGTGCTTTATATACATACATATGCCATAATAAGGAAGTAAACATACTAAGCATGAACTAAGAATGAGATTAAAAAGTAAATACAAAGCATATTATATCATATAGAACATATATTCATAATTATGAAGCAATTGTTAAATTATAATTTACAACATTTTAAAATCTAGCCATTTCCTATATATAATATGACATCAGATTCATTGGCATACATATTAATTAAAAAGGTATTCAAGGTGCTATTATTATTTCTACTTTAGATACTATATCTTCCTTAACTAAATTAATACGAGATTTAACCTTTTTTAGATATGCTTTAAAACTAATAAAGTTATCTTTATTATAACTAGGGTTTGAAATCAATTAAAACAAAACAAAGCAATTGTATATATCAGATTAACCATTGGAATATTTATATTACTAAAAACTCTTTGATTCCTTTCAAGCATATAAGCAGCATATTGTAGTAAAAAATAGTATCAATTACTATTCTATGAAATCCAGAATAATAAACCTAAGCCTATTTTAATATAATTCACAATTACCATTATTAGCTACGTGAAAGTAGAAAGTATTAAGACAATTTGTAAGAATATGTTTAGTGATAGGACACTCAAAACATAAATGTGAAATATTTTCCATTCCCATTTATGATAAAAACATTATAAATGAGATCAACATACAAACTCAGCCTAAAAATTTAAAGACAGAAAATGGATGACAATTTTAAATATAAATTTGTTAATTCTTTGACATGTGGTTCAACCAACAATAACTCACTTGACAAACCATATACATTTGTTTTCGAGTAAAGTATTCATGTGACGACAGTTTTATCTCTAATATGTCATAAATGAGATCGTGATACTTATACCATACATTGCCATGAGGTCTCTTCGGTGAGGGAAAAAAGCATTGCTTGATGAGTCAATATACACCAACATTCGCCGATGATCATTTCTCTTGTTCAATTAAATATAGCAAACCTTAAGTCCTTTTCTAATACTACCATAGCCTCTCCATCACGTCCTTTTCCTTCTATCCCGCTGCCTATCTCCTCGTCCTTTCCCACGTTCCTTTCGACCACTCCTCCTTCGTCCTTAACCATACCCTCTCTGCCAGACCCGCCGCCCATTCCCAATGCTTCCCCGTCCTCTCTTCTCAGCCTACCTCTTGTTCCTTGTCCTTCTATCAAACCCATCGCTTCTCCTCCTCCCCTCTGTAACTCTCTTTTCAAAGCAAAGCCTCGCAATGCTGGAAGCTTTGTCCCTATCTCTTTCCCTTTAGTTTTTGATGACGATGCTATTGTCCCGCCAGTGGAAGTTGTCAAAGCTGGTAACGCTGTTTGGGGGCATTTCTTTGTAGGCTTCTTTCTTGATTTACCTCTCCCCTACATGGTTGTTTTGCACCATTTAAAACGTGTATGGTGCTTAAATGGTTCGATAAAGGACAAATCAGATGGGAGCTTGTTCCTCTTCAATCTGTCTTCTGATGAAGATAGAAGGAAGATCATCCAATCTGATCCTATTGTGATAAGGAACAAGTTGTTTATAGTAAAAGAGTGGGATCCTTCAATTAGAAACATTGTTAGCACAATCAAGTCTGTAGCAGTGTGGTTGAAACTATCTAACATCCCCTTATACTGCTGGTCTCACCTAGGAATAAACTGGTTAGCTACCAGGATAGGGAAGTTCCTATGTATGGATGATAATACTGAAAAGATGGAAAGGATTGGGTATGCCAAATGTTTGGTTGAGGTGTCTGCTCAAGCTGAGTTGCCTGATTTTTTCATGGTAAAACTTTTGGATGGCTCTGAGCAACAAGTCAGAGTAGATTATATGTGAAAACAACTAATATGTGGATGCTGCAAGGTTTTTGGGCATCAAACCTCTTGTTGCCAAGTTCTGAAGTGCAGTAATGGTAGCACTAAGGAAGAGAAATCAACTGCGTTGGGAGTTACCACCAACTCTGTTGATGGAAAGGAAAGAAATTTTAAAGAAAATGGTAAGAGCGGAACTGATGTTTCAAAGGGAGGGTGGAGGAAGGTATCACAGAGGAAAGACAATTTGAAGCAAGAATGCTGATATTCTATCAGTTAATGGATCAGATAGCAATAAAGCTGGGAATTCTAGTTTGGTTCTAATTACTGATACAGTCACTAAAGGAAGAACAAATGAATATGAAGTAATATCTGTGCATGCTAATCCAGAAGGAGGAAACTCAGAGGTAGCAAAAATTCCCGAAGCAAACGCGCAAGATGAACCAAAGTTTCTCGTAGCAAAGTTGATTACAAATCCATTTTCTATGCTTGTGCATGATGTAACAGAAAACAATGAGAATGAACTTATTTCAAATATTTCTGAGGAAGGAGAGGTTATTGCCTTAGCTGTTAATGCCACTGATCAATCTGAAGATCCTGAATTACTAACAAATAAAGTTTTGCATACTACTGAAGCTCCATCAGCTTAAATAGATGACAATGCTCTTTTGAAAACTCAGATACCATCTGAAGCAGGAAATTTATGTTTCCCTTCTTCTGGCCAATCAAAGCAAAGTATATTAATCCCTCATGCAAAGTTGACGACCTCAAATCTTGACCTATTCACCATTGAACAAGACTTCCTAAACCAGATTGAGAATCAAATTTTCGAACTTTTTAAGCCATCTGTCCCTCTTTCAGCCCCCTCAACATCCTCACCACGTTCTAATCCTCCCTTCACAATCTCCTCCCCCTAATCCTTTACAGGCACCATTCCTGGCTGGGCTTCTCCTCCTCCCCGTCCAGATTCTTTCAGCCCATGTGCACTGAAGTCCTCTTCCTTAGCTGAAAAGCTAAAGTTAGTGCGATCTGATCCTCCTACAACTAGGACTAGGGCAAGTATGGTACACCACACATCTTAGTTTTTGATGAATAAAATTGCATCATCGAATATCAGGGGAGCCCATAACCCTATCAAACTTGACCGTGTCAAAGAACTGATTAAAGAACAGAACATTAAGATTTTTGCAATCTTGGAAACCAAGATTTCTCTTCCTTTAACCCTGAAAGCAGCAAAATATATCAATCCTGCTTGGAAAGTTCATCACAATCTAGAACATGCTGCCTATGGTAGGATTCTCACCGTCCATGACCCTTTAATTTTCACTCTCACCCCTATTCTATCTACTTCTGAACTGATCCACTTTCATGCAATTTTCCTTTCTCTCAGTCTCTCTTATTACCTAACCTTTGTTTATGCACATAATGCTTCTGTCTCTAGGCAATCTCTCCTTAATATTCTCCCTTCCTTTAGACAGATTTCCAATCCTTGGCTCGCTCTCGGTGATTTCAACTGTTGTTACAACCTAACTGACAAACTTGGTGGGCAACCCTTACTGCCTAGGGATATTGCCCCTCTCAATATCTCAATAACCGACTCTGATCTCCTCCTAATTCCTTGATCTGGTGCTCCGTTCTCTTGGAACAACAGGAGCATGTCTAGGAAAAGAACATTTACCAATATTGATCTATCGTTTTAAAATGCTACTGCCTTATCAATGTGGCCTTCCATTTCGGCAAACCTGCCTTATCCAATCTTATCTGACCACTCCCCAATAATTCTTACACCTACCCTTGTGCCATGCAGAGGAAAAAAGGCTTTTAAAATTTTCATTTCTTGGGTCAATGACCCTGAGTACTTAAGTATAATATCAACAGCTTGGTCAGCCAACTATAATGGAAATGCTATGTTTATTTTTTGCAGGAAATTGAAGGCAATAAAGCAAGCTTTAAGGCAATGGGCTTCTCACAAATTTGGAAATGGCACCCTTTCTTCTAATCTTCTCAAGGATCAGCTTAAGAAGGCGCAAATGCTTTTACACGAGGTTCCCTCCAATCAATCTCTAGCTCGGGATGAGTCCAACATTTTTCAACAGCTTAATGACGCCTTAAATTCTGAAGCAAGTATGTTGAAGCAAAAGATGCATCAAAAGTGGGTGATTGTGGGAGATAGGAATACTACTTTCTTCCATGCTTCAATCAAGGATAAACACTCTAAAGGTTACATACATTCAATACAAGATGATGATGGTGTTCTCCTTACTTCTGATGAGGAGATTGATCGACACTTGTTACATCACTTTACAAAGCTTCTAGGAAACACTGAAAATTTTGAACCTGATCTTGATAGACTGAATAACCTACACCTCCCTATGTTAAACTCAACTATGAAAGGCATGCTTGTTCAAAAGGTTACTGATCAGGAAATTAAGAATGCTCTTTTTTCCTTGAAAACCACTTCGACTGGTGGGCCTGATGGATTCAACGTTGTTTTTTTCAAGGCTAGTTGGCAAATTGTAAAACTTGAATTCACTGCGGCAATACACAATTTTTTTAATAATTTTAAAATGCTAGGTGAAATTAATGCGACCAATCTCGTCCTAATTCCTAAAGTCAGGCCAACTCAAAATGCTTCCTCTTTTTGACCAATTTCGTGATGTAATGTTGTCTACAAGTGTGTCTCAAAGATTCTTGCCTCAAGACTAGTAACCGTGCTTCCATCAATAATCTCTCCAAACCAGTCTGCCTTTCTCCCAAATAGAAATATACTTGATAACATTATGATGTCACATGAAATAATAAATGGGTATGGAAGAAGTCTGATATCGCCAAGAACTATGCTGAAGCTTGATATTTGCGAAGCATATGATAGCTTGCACTGGCCATCCATTGTTCGAGTGATGTCACTAATGGGTTTCCTAAAGGTCTTTGTTGCTTGGATCTATGTATGTATTTCTACCCCCTCTTTCTCTCTTTGCCATAATGGGAAGGCTTCGGGGTACTTTAAAGGGAAGCAAGGGGTACGACAGGGGGGCCCTATTTCTTCCTATATTTTCATAATTGTTATGGAAGCTCTGTCAAGTATGTTGACAACAGAATTTGATAAAAACACTATATCATACCACCCAAAATGTAAACATCTAGGTATAACTTCACTTTTCTTTGCGGATGATATAATGATCTTCTCTAAGCCGAATGATCACTCCATAACTGGCATTATTAACACTCTCCATACCTTTTATCTTGCAACTGGATTAAGGATTAATCATTCTAAATCCCATATTCTCATCTCTGGTATTATCACTTCTGCCAAAGAAAGGATGGTTGCTCTATCTGGATTTCAGATGATGGAAAATAATATGACATATCTAGGCCTTCCTCTGTGTACGTCCTGGGTTACCAGGGCTGTTTGTACTCCCCTATATGACAAAATTACATCTAAGCTGAATTCCTGGACTGCCAAATTTCTTTCCATGGCTGGAAGATTGGTGCTAGTAAGGTCTGTTTCCTTCTCAATGACCGTATATTGGACTAGAACCTATATTCTGCCAACTCAATTACTCTCCTTGATCAGAGCTGCATTGTTAAGATTTCTATGGACTAGATCAATCCACAACAGGAAGATGGTTCCCATGTCCTTTTCCTCCCTAGAAAAGCCGCTCAGCATGGGTGGACTAGGCATTATCAATATCTCCCAATGAAACAAAGCAGCTGTTAGTTCCCATATTGATGCGATATTGCACAAAAGGAATAGCCAATGGGTGCAATGAGTGTGGTTTTATCGAATAAGGAATTGGAATTTTTGGACTATGCCAGTTCCGCAAGGCAAGAGTTGGGTATGGCGAAAAATTCTCAGCAAGAGAAGTGTCTTTCTTCCTTTAGTCAAATGCACCTTGTCTCCAGATTGCCCAGTGAGTTTTTGGAGGGACCCTTGGCTTGGGGATGGCATGGTGCTTGAAAATATGCTAGGTACCCAAGAAAGATTCAATCCTTAATAGGTGCCAACGCCAGAGTTGTTGACCACATTGTTAACAAGAAGCTCCGCACTCCTTCCTCCAGTAATCAGGTATTCAACATGTTATGGAGGAGATTGCGTGATCAAGTTGTGATTATCAAGCATGAGACAGAGGATGCTGGAAGGGAAGGCCTCATAGTATAGCTAGGGTATATGATCTCCTCTTTAATACTGATGCTTTATCTTCTTTCCCTTAGGCTAAAGTGGTTTGGTCCCCTCTTTCTCCAACTATTGATAACTTGATGTTCTGGCGAACTGTTGACAAAGCAATTCTAGCAAAGGATAAATTAGTGTCTGTTGGTATGAATATTGATTATCTTTGCCTTTTCTGCAATGTGACCCCAGAATCTGCTGACCTTCTTTATTTTGATTGTGAATACTTAACAAATATCATCTGTGCCCTGATGAATAAGGTTGGAATTTTGAACTTTGAAGGCAACTCAGCTTCTAGATGGAGTGTGTTGAAGATGGCCACGAGGTAGAGTCAAAACAGAAGGGATATTATTTTTTTCGCTCTCAAGATTTACCTCAGATTGGTCTGGATTGAAAGAAATAATAGGTGTTTCAAAAGTGAGGTCACGGTGGCGCATCAGCTTTAGGTCAAGATAACGGCGAAAATTGAATATGGGATAAGATTTTCGAGGCATTGTTTCTCTCCTCACAACCATGATTTCTAGAATTGATTATGTCAATGAGTGTTGGGTCGTGCTGGTGCTTTTCCCTGTCTGTGCATTCTCTTGTGCATGTCAGGCTTTGCAAGTTTTTGTGTTTTTCCTTTTGCTCTCCATTTGGTTGGCCTTTGTGTGTTTGGTCTGCTTTTTGTATTTCTTTTTTCCCTGTTGTGTGTCGCGACTTTAGTGTTTTTTTGGTCGTGTTTTTCTTCTTTTCACAATAAAATCTGGTTGGGGACCAGTCAACCCTGCTTGCCTTTCAAATATACACCAACATTAAAGAATTTCCAGCATAAATCAGATACCCTTAGGTATTGTAACTCTATGTCCATACCATATCCATTATTCATGCATAGGCCCTTAACTGTTAAATTTCATATTTTTATAAAATATATTTCGTGTTTGACTTTCCATGTAGAGTGTGTACACGACTTCCCGTGATACCCACTTTGTGCCAACCAAACTTTACCACATTATGATTTATGATGATCTTACCCAAACATACATAGAATAGAAAGAAAAAACATGGATCGATAGAATGCGATAGATAAGGAGATGTCGTGGGATATGTAATAGTACGAAATAGAATCCTAGTAACTCATGCTTAACTTAGGCTGTAATATATAATGTTAATATTATATTCAAGAGCATAACAGTCCATCTCCAATCGACTATGCAATCATTACTCATGGATACCATAATCCAAATTTTTATGTATGCAAAAGATATTTCAAAAATCTTTTTATGTCTTTCAAATGAGATTCTTTTGGATTAGCTTGAAAACAAGCACAAAGGCAGAAAGAAAACATGATTTGGGTCTAGAAGCAGTAAGATAGAGAAGAGAACCAATTATACCTTGATACTTCTTTTGATCGGCTATAATTACATTTTCGTCTCTTTCAAGTTTGGTTGAAGGGATCATGTGTGTTCTAAGTGTTTTTTCATTCTTGAGTCCAAATCATTTCAACATCTCCTTCATATAGTGGTTTGAGAGATAAAAATTCCTTTATCGCTTTCCTTGACTTGAAATTCTAGAAAGTACTTCAATTCTCCTACCAAGCTCATTTCAAACTTATCACGCGTGACATTTTCAAACTTATGACCCAATTTTTCATTAGTATCATCGTAAGTGATGTCATAAATATAAATTTGTTCATTCAAAAGTCTTCATGCTCATATAATAGAAACAAAGTAGTGTCAGCACCCTTTTTAATTCCATTTTCCTGGAGATATGCGTTAATACATTAATACCAAGCCCTACGAGCTTGTTAAATACCATATAATGCTTTTTCAAGTTTGTACACATCATTTGGATATTAATGACTTTCAAAACCAGGATTGTTCTACAAAAAAAACTCTTTCAAATAGCCATTTAGAAAAACACTTTTTTACCTCTATGTGTTTTAGTTAAAAACCTTTAAAACATGCAAAAGATAGAAAAATTCTAACGGCCTCTAACCATGCAACTAGGGAAAATGTTTCCACAAAATCAATGCTTTCTATTTGATTATATCCATTTGTAACCAATCTAGCTATATAATTACATTTCCGTATGCATCAAGTTTATTTTAAACACTAACTTGGTCCTTACATTTGGAAGGTCATTTGGTCCAGGAATTAATTTCCAAACATTATTTCTTACAAGTTGGTTAAGTTCATCCTGCATGGCAACTTCCAACATCCATAATAAAGTGTAACACCAATATCTTTTTGTTCAATTTCAGAAATAAAATCACTTCGAATACATAGAACACAAAGATTTCTATTAAAAGAAAAGTATTGTATCGACTTGGAATTTCAACACTTTAATTTGAGAATATTTAATTAATTTTAGATATTAAAATAATAGGTTTTACAGTCAAAATAAAACTCTTTTAAATAATAAATAATAACGGTGAAATAATTTCAAAATTAGTTTACAAAAATATATAGTTCAAAGAAAAATAAAAAATGTGACTAGAATTGTTTTCCAAATTTTCGACTTTTCGTCGACTAAAAGTTGTCGAAAACGTTGTGAACTCTAGTACAAATCTATTACACACCTTTATAAATAAAAATAGGATATGTATGATGTATTTACTATTTAATTAAATATATATATATATATATAATGATAAGACATTTGTGAATAATAAAATAAAATTTAAGTAAATGTTTAACATGAAATGATACTTAAAGAAACAAAAGTACACCTTGTTTTAAAATCTGTTGGCTTTGAAAAGAGAGAAGGGGACAAGAAGATGGCTCAAGGACAAGGGGAGGAGGCAAGTATTGTGATGTAGCAACCACGGATAGGAGGGTATAAGTGGAATTGGCCACTTTGCATGAGATTATAAATAGCAACTTCATGCCCTCATTTTCATTTTCTTCCCAAATTTTGTCTCCTCTTCTCACGACCATTACTCTCTCAAAAATACTTCAAATAAAGAAATTCTTTTTTCTATATTCAAGAGAATCGAGTTGGCAATAATTTTCATTTACACTATTTCTTTAATTTCTGAGCGTAATTAAGCCAAAATTTATTTCTTTGTAGAGCATTTCGGATCCAGATTTTCAAGTCGAAAATATCTATTTTTTTAACTATATCTCCCTTAAAATAAATCCAAATTGAGTAATTATTTTTTTGAAATGGTATAGAAAATAATTTCCAAGAACTTTTTCTTTAATAACTTCTCCAAATTCCGAGAGTAATAGAGCCAAAAGTTTATGAGAAGATGATTAAATTCTAGGTTGTTTGGTTAGCTTAGGTAAGTAAAGCTTTCCTTTTTAACTAAAGTTTTGGACTTTATTTCCTTTGCATTACTGTAACTCTTTAAGTCGCTTGATTATGAATGTTTAGTTGTAATGTTTGTTACTTGGTTTGCTTGTTAAAAAGTCGACACCTTGAGTAGTTAGTAAGTAATCAAAACTAGTTTTGTGGTTCAAAGTAAATTTGTATAAATGATGCCTTCTTTATGTTCATAAATATTATTTACTTTATTTATGTGACATTTTTATGTTAAGTGATGTGGGGCTTGGATGAAAATCATTATGACATGAAAGTAGTTCCTGAAGTGTCCGTATAGCGACTATCGCTATATCGGTACTTTCGAAAAAACCATCTTTTATTTTACTTTCGAGCTTGGGTTTTACTTTACAAAGTTAATTAAGTTTTTGAATAAGGATGGATTTAAAATTAATTTACTAAGTTAATAATGATTTTAAATTTAACTAATTATTTTAATTAAGGAGGATTAAGGATAATTAATTGTCTTATAACGATGTGTTTAAATTAATTATTTACTTTGTTAATGATATTTAAAATTAATTAACCATTTTATCTAATGGTGATTAATCTTAATTCAGCTCTTAAATAATGTTTGATTAAAGTTAATTAGTTATTTTAATTAATGGTGTTTCAAAATTGATTAATAATTTTTAATTAATTACTTTTAAAGTTAATTAATAGTTAAAATTTAATTAAACTTTTCCATTAATGATATTTTAAATTAGTTAATCCTTTTTAGTAAATGATGTTTTAAAATTGATTAATCAAGTTAATTAATGAGATTTAAAATTCATTAATTAATTTAATTAATGATGTTTCAAAATGATCAACCTTTTTTAATTATGGGTATTTAAAGTTAATTAATCAAATTAATTAACAAAGTTTAAAGGTAGTTAATCATTCTTATTAATGTTGTTTAAAGATAATTATCCTATTTAATAAGGATGTTATAAGTGATTAATTTTTTTTGATAATGGTATATTAAAGTGAATGAACCATTTGTATAAACTTGTTAAAAGTTGACACCTTGAAATGAGAAGCCCAAGCACGAGTTTGGCTTTAAAAGTAAAAGTTTGATTCGGTTATGGAAAAGAAGTTTTCGTAGATAAAATCGTTTATATGGAAAGGATTTAGTCATACTCTTGGCACTAAACGTCCAGGTATGGAAATGTGTCACTATCTCGAAAGTTAAAAATTGTTGTCAAGGAAATGCCTAGACGTAACACTACCTTCACTTGTTGACTTCATTTTTAACCATGAAAAAGTACATGTTTGAAATCGAAGAGTAGTGGTTGAAATATGAGGTCTACTGTCCATATATGATAATTTTTTACCATCAATAGTCGGTTTATCAACTCTCGATTACCTCATCCTTCTTTGTATTTCGTCACTCTAAGATGATGTGTTGCTCACTTAAGCTTTGTTATCCTTTGTCCGAAATAACTAAACCCAAAGTGTGAGTGGAGGACAAGCTATGTGGTGTTTCTCCTATTAGAGTATATTCACATCCACTCTAGATTAGATTAGGTTGTGTACATTGAAATGTGAAATACTCGAATACTCGGTAATAGTTGGTAGGGTCCGGCTTAGAGGTTTCCAAGAGCCATCAAAGTTCTTAATATATATTCTAGAGCATACTTTCGGTAAGCGGATGCACCCTCCTAGTCATTGTTGGTAAATTCTTTTTCCTTATTGATTTGAACCTTCAAATTAGTTTTACTTAATTGCATCGGGAAAGGTATAGCATTCTTCGTGATAATTAATTATTTATATCCATTCTATACATTTGGATGTTGTTCTTGTGAAAGGAAACTCGTTCCGCATTTGGTGGCATGGTCTCACAAGTTGTTGTTTAATTACACTTATTGTTTATAGCTTTACTCATACCATACATATTGCCTGACCCAAGTTGTTTGTTTCCTTAAACTCGTAGTTTGAGAGTAGCAAGTCTTTTATAGGCTCTTTTGAAGATAGCATCCGAGTAGGAGGATTTTATCTACTTAGCTATATATTCCACCGTTTATTTAGTTTGTGTATGTGTATTTTGTTTCAGCATATGTAAAGGCAAGTTGTTACAACTACCTAAGTTGATTGTAGTACTTTTGTGCAACTCTGATAACTCTAAGTTATGGTGTATCCTTATGCACTATATTACTGTTATATTATATTTAACAGTTCGTTGTGAGATTTTCTATTTTTTCCTTTATTTTACCTCATGACAATTCATATTTTGGATGTTTGGACAATAACACATGAATACTTTGGATGTATTTAGTGTAGTTCCTAGGGGTCGGAAAGATGGGTTGTCACAAGTATGTTTGTATGCCTACTATTACATTACCTATAACCAATTTTGGTGGATGATTCACTTTGAACTTCAAATTATCAGTTTCCAAACTTGATCTCGAAGGCTCATTAGCACATGTATCAACTCCATTGTTGTCTTCAACAAATATTTCATTAGCATCATCATCTCCATCATCACTTTTGTCCTTCCCTATAGTTACATTAATATTTGACTCATCAAACTTCATGTTGATTGACTCCACAATAGTTTTCAAATGCTTGTTGAAAATTCCATGAGCTTTGCTCCATCATGAGTATCCCATAAAAAAACCTTCATCTATTTTAGACTCAAATTTTCCTAAACGATTTCTTATATTAAGAATAAAGCAAAGACACCCAAATACTATTAAATATGCAATGTTAGGTTTCCCGTTGAACCATAACTTGTAAGAAGTTTTCTTAATTATTGGTATGATCATTACTCTATTGATTACATGGCATGAATTATTAACCGCCTCTGCCCAAAAAGACAAAGGAAGATTATATTCATTTAACATTGATCTAGCCAATTCTTACAATATAGGATTTTTCCTTTCGATTGCCTCATTTTGCTGAGGCATTCATGATGTGGATAATTCATGATTAAAACCATTTTCTTCACAAAGAATTTCAAAATATCAATTTCAAATTCACCACCATGATCCTTCTTATAGTTATTATAGAAATACCCTTTTCATTTGAATAAGTTTTACAAATTTTGAAAATGATCGAAAGTTTGAGACTTTTAAGCTAAAAAGTAAACCCAAGTAAACCTAGAGTAATCATCAACTAACATATAACAATACTTCTTACCATTTAAACTAGCGATATCCAAGGTCCACAAAATCCATATGAATTAATTCAAGAACCCTAGAGGTACCCATGATGTTTTTGGCATGAAAAGATGACCTATTAACTTCTTTGCGCACATGACTGTTCTTGAATTTTTGATGCGGCAACTCTCTAACTAACTCCCTTCTCTCAAGCTTTTCTAATAATCCAATGCTATCATGTGCTAGCCTTCTATTCCACAACGTGGCGTCCCCATCTTTATCGACGAAGCACCTAGAAGGGGATAAATCATCAAAAGACAGAATTCCATTTTCTCTGACCTATAAATACAACCTCACTTAAAGACCTATCAATGATTTTGCACATATTAATGTCAAAGACAATGCTCGTGCCTTTATCATAAAGTTGGCTTATAGAGATGAGATTATGATGTAAATTTTCAGCATAAAGAACATTAGTCAAAAATAAAGTATTGTTAGTTACTTTACTTTTTCAGTCCAACATTTACCATTGTCACCCATAGTAAATCTTCCACCTGTTTTCTTGGTTAAGGAACTTTTCCCATCATATGTCTGGAACAACCTGAGTCCAAATACCATTCTTGTTGTTACTTATCCCACCAACATACTTACCCATGGAAAGAAAAAGATAGTCTAGAAAACTTCATAGGTCTATTAGCATTTGTGCTAAAGAGTTTAATAATCCAAAATGTTTTAATTCATGAGACTTATCAATAGAGCCTTTAGGAACCCAAATTCATGAGAGTTATCAATAGAGCCTGCACCAACATCAACCGCAATTATGCGTAATTTTACAAAACGTAGACATTTTGGAAATTCACTTTTACCTTGAGCATTGTTAATTACAGTTGTGTTATGTCCTTTTCTATTGTTTGCATATAGTTGATTTCCTAATAGCATATTCAATGACTTTTCACCTCTATAAAAATTATTAACAGTTGACTCAAGGTGTTGGACTTTGGATTTAAGTGACATGATTTCTTTCACTAACGTGGTAAATCTATTGATAAAAAAATTTCTTTTTGTGTCATCATTTTTCTTTAGAATTAAATTCTCATTCTTTAAGAGTTTCAAGGTCGGTCTTGCATTCATTCAACTCTTTATTCAAAGACTGACAGTTTTCACATTCAAAGTTTTGAGTTTCTTCAACTTTTTTTTCAAGTTTGGTATCTAACCTACAATTTATGCGTAGTAGCTCAACATTTTCAAATTTTAACTTTTTGTTCTTATGACTAAGATTATCAACTATTCTAGTAAGTTCATAACAAATTAAGAGTACATCTTAAAAAGTAAATTTTGATACCTCACTTGAGTCATCATCACAATTGTCATGGTTTGAATGTCCCATAAAACATAAATTTGCTTTGCCTTTATCTCCATCGGTGCACTCTTCTCCTTCTTCATTATCGCAAGTTGTAGTGAATGGCCTTCTTTCCTTTTTCTTTGCTTTCTCACTTTGAATCAACGGACAATTGGTTTTGATATGGCCTGTCTTTCTGCATTTATAGAAAATGATTTCTTCACTAGAATTATTTGAGTTCTTAAATGACTTTGACTTGACACATTTCCTTTTGATACGAGGTTTGAAGTTCCTTTTGGACTATTCTAATGTGCTGCTAAGTGCAATTGATTTTTTCTTAGAGTCTTATTTGTCATGACCTTCCCCGCTTTTGGTTTCATTACATGGGCCATGATATTTCAAATTACTTCTTCCATGCTTTGTTTGTTTAGATCTTTGGATTCTTGTATAGTCGTTACCTTAGGCTCAATTTTTTCTGAAAGAACTCTCAGTATTTTTCGAACCAACTCAACTTCGGTGTACACTTTACCTAAAGCTTTAGAATTGTATGCCAACGTTGAAAAGCGTCCATACATTTATTTTATGCTTTCATCCATTAGCATCATAAAATTTTCATATTCATTACTGACCAGAGCAAGACGTGATTCCTTAAATTGAGAGGCACCACATGTGTACCTCTAAAATATGCCAAATTTCCTACGGAGTCAAATAATGAGAAACTCAATAGAGCACAAATAAGAGTATCATAGCTTTACCATTTAATGAAAGTAATTTCGTATCAGTATGTCCCATTTGTCCTCGGACTTAGAAAATTCTACATCATGATTATTATCATGGTTGAATGTACTTTGTTTCTACCATATCCAGAACATTGTAGTCGATTGAAATCAAATATATTTTCATCATACATTGCCGATAAGCATAATAAATTTCATTAAACAACGGTGGCATAGCTATTAACCAACCCTCAAAAAATGCATTAGTTGAATTAGACAAGTCTCTAGAGTAATCCTAGCAACCAACCTTTAATACCACTTGTAGGATCATGCAATATACATCTTGAGGTTGAATCTTGTATATAAAAAATATTTTAAAAAGTTACTAATAAAATATAAAATAAAGTGCGAAAACGTAAGTGCAGAAAGTAAAGAACATAGAGATATATCCACTTCGGCCTAATGTCTACTACTGCCTCTAAAGTACTACTAGAGTGAAATATTCAAACGCTTACAATTGGCAAACCCAGAAACCCTGCTAATAAATATTCTAACTTTATGCTTATTAACTCTGCCTCGAATCAACGCCCTAAGTTGAGAATTCTCAAATTACAAATCGTAGTTCAATCCTAGAATAAAATTTTAGAGCTAAAAAATAACAAGATATAAAACAAAAAATAGTACTAAATCGAAAACTTTTAAACTAGTAGTGGACCTGTAAATGACTAAACGGTCGATACGAATTCAGATAGAGTCACATCTGTATCCGTATCCGAAATTATTTTTTCATATCGAATATTTGTATCCGTGGATGGAGACGGGTATCGAATATTTGTCAGATATTTTCGACTAGTTCACAACCAATAAATCTAAACAGATAAATACAAAATTTTGATTTATCATAAATCCATTTCAATATTAAAAATATAAAAAATTATAAACAGGCTAAGAAAAATAATTTTACGTAGCAAATATTGATTTTTGTATACATGTTAATTTTTTCTACAATAGTAAAGACAATCATTTTATGTACTAAAATATACAAAAAAATAACTATAATTTTGATAAAGAAGAACGGATAATTATCGAATACAGATAGGGTCATATCCACATTCGTATCCGTTTTTCAGATATCGAATAATTTTTCATGGATATGAATGGATTTTAGATTTTTCGAACATTCATTGATGGCTAACAAGGAGGAACAAAAAAATAAATTTCCCCCTTTTATTCAACATGATAAGGGACACCTGTGCTCTACTTCAAAAGGGGTACATCCTCCTCAAGATAATTTGTGCTCTCGTTTCCTAGTCTTCTTCCTTAGAGAGAAATATTCATGCTGCCAAAAGAGAAAAACGCATCCATCACCTTCAATTATAAATCTACCGCCGCCTTAAAACTAACAGCGGCCTCTAAAAACCTATTGCTTGTGTTATACGTCTAGTACACCAAAATAGAGAATAAACAATTATAACTCGTCTCTCAAGTCTATAAATCATATTTCCACTACTCTGGAATTCAGATATCGTCTGAGGCTTGTCGTAACAATTTTCTTAAGAATTTTAGTTTAAAATTCTCCCAAGATACAACAGACGTAAGCTGCTCAAGATTGTGGTGAGTATGCCATCTGTGATTGATAATTAAGATAGCAGTAAGAGAGAGAAGAAGAAGAAAAAACCCGAATTGAATTCGATTGAGAATGTGATCAGTATTCCCCTATTTAAATTTTCGTCTGCACCCCTTCAAACAGGCGCTTCCGCCTGAAGGGTTGCACCCGTGGCCTTTCAATGCTGCTCTTCGTTAACGGGCCGCACTCGTTCTCTACTGGTTCCGCATTCGCACCCTCTACTGCCATAAGTTCCACCCGCTCGCATCTAACAGGTTGCACACGCTTCCGTCTGCTAATGGATGCATCTGTTCACCAAAAAACCCACGCCCGCTCCAGAAGTCGCACCTCCTCGGTCAAAAACTGTGTCCATATCCTCACAACAGATCTGCACCTTTTTGCACAGCTTGATATTGAAAAAACCCGGCCCAGTTTTAAATAAAAATAAGATCATATTAGACCCAAACCCAAGCCCGAGCTCGGCTCGGCCTGGCCTGGTTCGATCGGACGGACGGCGGCGGCGGCGCACGCGTGTGGTGGAGCATTACTTCCCTCCTCGCAACAAAGCACAAATTTGGGAGCCCCAAGACCCCAACCTCCTCATGAGAAAGCTATTCATATACTTAGCTTTTTTTAGTTTTGACGATGTGGGACAAGTGTATTTCATTTACACTTGTATTAGAAATTCCAATAATCCCCCACATAAATGATAACATACTTTTCCCCCACACAAAGTGAAATATCACAGAGTACATATGAAATAATGCTTTATCATGGATAAGTAGATATTTCACTTTCAACTTTACCTAGTTAAAACTTATCAGATCTACTTGGCTAATCGGTGAATTATTTCATCTTGAACTGTCGGCCTTTATTGTATATCCAGACAATAAGCTTTACGAAGCATTATTTCCCTTCTCATCCAATCTCTTGGTTGTGTTCATTTTGGTCCTAAACAATTTTTGGTTCTGCGAGTGTTTATAGAAAATATAAGCCTTTAATATTCTCATAGAGCCGACCTAGTCACATTAACATAGGTGATCGCAACCATTAAGAGTATCCTACATATACCCCTCTTGTTATATTCAAGATATGGTCATCATTAAAAAACATAGTTTTGACCTTTAAATACTTCTGTAGGCATGCATTTATATTGTGCACCATAGGAATAGTGTTGGACTATGTCCAAGCAAATGCATTACGTCTTGAGTTACTCATAACTGGTTTGCCTATCATCCTAGTCCGTGGGATCTCCAATCTCTAGGATAGGTTTCCGTATAAGATAACTCTTGGTGGTTTAGGCTTTTAAACTCATTCCCCTCGATGCTCATTCAATTTTCTCTCTTAATAAACATTTAGTAAATGGATCCGCTAGGTTATCATTTTTTCTCACATAATCTATGAAAATAGTTCCTTTTGAGAGTAAGTGCCTAACTGTGTTATGGCGTCGACGAATGTGTCGTGACTTTCCATTATACACAAAGTTGTGCGCTCTGCTTAGCGCATCTTGTTTATCACAACGTATGCATATGGTCGGTATAGGTTTAGGCCAAAATGGAATATCTTCTAAAAAATGACGAAGCCATTCTGCTTCTTCGCCTGCTTTATCTAAAGCAATGAACTCTGATTCCATAGTGGACCGAGCTGTGCATGTTTGTTTAGTTGACTTCCATGACACTGTTGCCCCTGCTAAGGTAAAGACATAACCACTCGTTGATTTTGATTCCTCTAAATCAGCAATTCAGTTTGCGTCACTATATCCTTCTACCATAATGTAAGGTATAATTTGTGGTATTTTTTAAATATCCAAGCACTATCATTAGTGCTTTCCAGTGTTCCTTTCCTGGATTGTATGTATACCTGCTCAGTCGACTTACTTCATAAGCTATATCTAGTCTTGTACAATTCATGAGATACATGAGACATCCTATTACATGTGAGTATTCCAATTGCATTACACTCTCATTAGCGTTTTTATGCAGCACTTCTGATGGATTAAAAGGTGTTCTTACTTCTTTAATTCCAAAATTTTAAAATTTTTCAATCACTTTTTCTACATAGTGTAACTGAGATAATTCAATTCCATTAGGTGTTCTTATTATTTTGATTTCCTAAATAACGTCTACAACTCCTAAGTCTTTCATCTCGAATTGCTAATTAACATATTCTTTGTGGTCTCCATTACCTGAATATTTGGACCAAATATTAACATATCATCTACATATAAAAAAATCATCACGTATGATTGTCCAATTTGTTTATAATAAACACACTTATCAAATTCATTTATACAAAAACCATTTCTCATCATGACACTATCAAATTTTGCGTGCCATTGTTTTGGAGCTTATTTTAGTCCGAATAATGATTTTACGAATTTATACACTTTGTTTTCATTTCCTTTGGAAACAAAACCTTCAGGATGCACCATGTAGATCTAGTCACCAAGATCTCCATTTAAGAATGCTGTCTTTACATCCATTTGATGAATTTCTTGATTATAGATCGATGCAATTGCTATTAGCATTTTTATAGAGGTTACTCGTATTACCGGCGAATGTATCAAAGAAGCCTATTCCTTCTTTTTGACATATCATTTGGCTACTAATCTGGCTTTATACTTGTCGATAGAGCCATCTGCTTTCATTTTCTTCTTAAAAATCCATTTACAACTAATAGATTTTATTCCAGGTGGAATATCAACAATTTTCCAAGTTTTATAACTTAGAATTATATCAATCTCACTTTCGATTGCTTCTTTCCAACGTGAAGATTCAGAAGATGACATTTCTTCCTTGTACGTTTGAGCTTCATGTTCTAATATATATGTGGAAAATTTCGAACCAAATATCTGGAAGTCCTAGCCCTTACGCTTCTTTTTAGGTCAACTTCCTCACTCTCATGATGAGTTTCATCTTCATGTGAATTGCTTGATTCTTCTCTTGTACTTCTAGGGAAACTATTCCCTTCATTCCTTCTGTGGAAAAACACGTCTTCAGAGAATGAGGCATCTCTAGATTCCATGATTAAATTTACATGAATATCAACTATATCAGACTTGAATACCAAAAATCTGTAGGCACTACTATTTTGGGCTGGCCCTAGATAGTAATAATCTACTGTTTTTGGTCTAAGTTTGTCTCTTTTAGGAGGCAGAACTGGAACTTTTGCCAAGCACCCCCACACTTTGACGTATTTAAAGCTTGGCTTATGTCCTTTCCAAACCTCATATGGAATTGTTCCTGTTTTATTGTGAGGGACTTTGTTTAATATGTGATTAGACGTATTTAAGGCTTTCCCACACAAGTTCATCCGTAGACCAGAGGTTAAAAGCGTGGCATTAATCATGTCTTTTAACGTTCCGTTCTTCCTCTCGGCTACACCATTTTTTGTGGTGAATATGGAGCTGGTTTTTTGATGAATTATACCATTTTCGGCACAGAACTGTTCAAATGGTGATTCATATTCTCCACCTCGATCAAATCTCACTATCTTGATCTTTTTATTTAAGTGATTTTCTACTTCATCCTTATACTTTATAAATGATGTAATTTCTTCGTCTTTAGTATTCAAAAGATATACATAGTAATATCGCGTATAATCATCGATAAATGTGATAAAGTACTTTTTCCCACCTCTTGTAGGTAATGATTTAAAATCACATAAATCTGTATAAACCAAAGCTTGTGGTTCGGTGCTTCTATCAACAGATTGAAATGGTTTTTTTAACCATTTTTGCTTCTATACATGTCTCACATTTGTAGTTCTTATCTACTTGGAATTTCGGAATTAATCACAAGTTTGATAATGTTTTCATTTTTTGGAAATTTATGTGTCCCAATCTATCATGCCATAGTAAAATTTCATGCTCAAGCAAGTAAGAAACTTCAATTTTATTAATAGCACAATCAGAATACATAGTTTTATTTCTAATAACGGCTACATTTGCCTTAAATTGGCTATCACATAAATATCCCCTTCCGATATACATTCCAGCTTTAGACAGAACCATCTTGTCTGACTCGAACACCATTTTGAATCCTTTCTTTCATAGTACTATACCAGAGATGAGATTCTTGTGCATGTTTAGAACATGGAGCACTTCAATCAACTTGATAGTTTTTCCATAAGTAAACTTGAGGACTACTGTGCCACTGCCTTCGATCATGGATGCTGCAAAATTACCCATATAGATTTTTTCTTCGTGATCGAATTTCTGGTATGTAGAAAACATGGATTTGTCAGAGCAGACATGGTGAGTAATTCTTGTGTCTACCCACCATTGGTTAGGATTCCGAACCAAATTGCAATCAGATACAACTGCCGAGACATTGGACTCGTCTACTTCCATGTTGTCTACTATATTTGCCTCTTTGTTGCATTCCTTTTTGTATCTACAATCTCTAGGGGCATGTCCAAACTTTCCACAAACTCAACACTTGTCATTAAACTTTTTGGTTTGTTTGTTGTCTGGAGCTTTCCTTTTCTTCTACCATTTCTTCTTTTTGTTTTTGGTCTTTGACCCTTCAACCACAAATGCTTCCTCGCTTGGTTTTGTAACTCTATGATTATCTGCCTCAATTTTTAGTCAGACTATGAGATCCTATAAAGAGATTTCCTTCTTCTTATGCTTTATATAATTGCGGTAATCTCTCCATGACAGCGACAGTTTTCCCGTGACGGCTTCAACCAAAAATGATTCTCTAACATTATGATCTTCTGCTTTAAGTTCATGAACGATAATTTGCAGTTCATGCAGTTGAGCAGTCACCGGTTTGGAGTCAACCATCTTGTAGTCCATGAATTTTTCTATAATGAATTTATTAAGACTGATATTTTGCCTCTTGTACTTCGTGGCAAGTGCATTCTAGAGTGCTTGTGCTGTCTTTAGAGGTTGATATACTTTGGATAGCACCTTGTCGAGACAATTCAGAATATAGTTTCTTCATAGAAAATCGGAATGCTTCCACGTATCAACATCTGATTACTTGCCTGGTGCAGGAATCGGTTCCTCCTCCTCGAGATATCGTTGCAAACTTAGTGTGGTGTAATAAAATAACATCTGATCCTGCCATGTTAGAAAGTTGTCACCATCTCCTTTAAAAGGATCGAGCCTGTTGTGTGTAGTAGCATTTGTTGAGAGCTCTATTGCTGCCATCTCTGCTTTAGCAAAAGAAATAAAAATTTTAAAATGTTATACGTCTAGTATACCAAAACAAAGAATAAACAATTATAAACTCGTCTCACAAGTCTATTAATCACTGGAATTCAGATATCGTCTTAGGCTTGTCGTAACAATTTCCTTAAGAATTTTATTTCAAAATTTTCCCAAGCTACAATAGACGTAAGCTGCTCGAGAATGTGGTGAGTATGTCACTCTATGATTGATAATTAAGGTAGCTATAGGAGAGAGAAGCAGAAGAAAAAAAACCCGAATTGAATTCGATTGAGAATGTGATCAGTATTTCCCTATTTATATTTTTGTCTGCACCCCTTCGAACAGTCGCGTCCGCCTGACAGGTTGCACACGTTGCCTTTCATTGCTGCTGTTCTTTAACGAGCTATTGGTTCCACGTTTGCACCCGCTATTGCCATAAGTCACACCCGCTCTCGTCAAATGGGTTGCACCTACTTCCGTCTGCTAATGGAAGCATTTGTTCGCCAAAAAAGTCATGCCCGATTTGAAAGTCATACCTCCTCAGTCAAAGCACAGCCTAATATTGTTTTTATAAAACCGGCCCAGTTTTAAATAAAAATAGGATCATATTAGACCCAAACCCAAACCTGAGCCTGCCCCGGTTCGGTCGGACGAGGGCGGTGACACGCACGTATGGTGAAGCATGACTTCCATCCTCACAACAAAGCACACATTTGGGAGTCCCAAGGCCCCAACCTCCTCGTGAGAAAGCTATTCATATATTTAGCTTTGTTTTTTAGTTTTGGCGATGTGGGACAAGTGTATTTCATTTACACTTACATTAGGAATTCGAACAGTCCCCCATATAAATGATAATATACTTTTCCCCCACATAAAGCGAAATATCACCGAGTACATATGGAATAATGTTTTATTGTGGATAAGTAGATATTTCACTTTGAACTTTCTTTAGTTAAAACTTATTAGATCTACTTGGCTAATCAGTGAATTATTTCATCATGAAACGTCGGCCTTTATTGTACATCCAGACAATAAGCTTTATGAAGCATTAGTTCCCTTCTCATCCAATCTCTTGGTTGTGTTCATTTTGGTCCTGAACAATTTTTGGTTCTGTGAGTGTATATAGAAAATATAAGCCTTTAATATTCTCATAGAGCCGACCCAGCTCATACTAACATAGGTGATCGCAACCATTAAGAGTGTCCTACATATACCCCTCTTGTTATATTCAAGATATCGCCATCATTAAAACATGGTTTTAACCTTTAAATACTTCTGTAGGCATGCATTTATATTGTGCACCATAGGAATGGAGTTGGATTATGTCCAAGCAAATGCATTACGTCTTGAGTTACTCAAAACCAGTTTGCCTATTGATCCTAGCCCGTGGGATCTCCAGTCGCTAGGATAGGTTTCCGTATAGAATAACTCTTGGTGGTTTAGGCTTTTAACCCCATTTCCCTCGATGCGCGGTCAATTTTCTCTATTGATAAACATTTAGTATATGGATCCGCTAGGTTATCGTTTGTTCTCACATAATCTATGGAAACAGTTCCATTTGAGAGTAACTGCCTAACAGTGTTATGGCGTCGATGAATGTGTCGTGTCTTTCCATTATACACAAAGCTGTGCACTCTGCTTGGCGCGGCTTGGTTATCACAGTGTATGCATATGGCCGATACAGGTTTAGGCCAAAATGGAATATCTTGTAAAAAATGACGAAGCCATTTTGCTTCTTCGCCTGATTTATCTAAAGTGATGAACTCTGAGTCCATAATGGACCGAGCTATGCATGTTTGTTTAGTTGATTTCCATGACACTTCTGCCCCTGCTAAGTTAAAGACATAACCACTCATTGATTTTGATTCCATTGAATCAGCAATCCAGTTTGCATCACTATATCCTTCTAAGAAGACAGGATATTTTCCGTAATGTAAGGAATAATTTGTGGTATTTTTTAAATATCCAAGCACTCTCATTAGTGCTTTCCAATGTTCCTTTCCTGCATTGCTTATATACCTGCTTAGTCGACTTACTACATAAGCTATATCTGGTCTTGTGAAATTCATGAGATACATGAGACATCCTATTACACGAGAGTATTCCAGTTGCATTACACTCTCATTAGTGTTTTTATGCGGTACTTCTGATGGATTAAAAGGTGTTCTTACTCCTTTAATTCCAAAATTTTGAAATTTTTCAATCACTTTGTCTACATATGTGTTTGAGATAATTCAATTCCATTAGGTGTTCTTATTATTTTGATTTCCAAAATAATGTCTGCAACTCCTAAGTCTTTCATATCGAAATTGCTAATTAACATCTTCTTTATGGTCTCTATTACCTGAGTATTTGGACCAAATGTTAACATATCTTCTACATATAAACAAATCATCACATATGATTGTCCAATTTGTTTACAATAAACACACTTATCACATTCATTTATACGAAAACCATTTCTCATCATGACACTATCAAATTTTGCGTTCCATTGTTTTGGAGCTTGTTTTAGTCCATATAATGATTTTACTAATCTACAGACTTTGTTTTCATTTCCTTTGAAAAGAAAACCTTCAAGTAGCTCCATGTAGATCTGCTCATCGAGATCTCCATTTAAGAATGCTATCTTTACATTCATTTGATGAATTTCTAGATTATAAACCGATGCAATTGCTATTAGCATTCTTATAATGGCTCTTCGTGTTACCGGCGAATATGTATCAAAGAAGTGTACTCCTTTTTTGACGATATCCTTTGGCTACTAATCTGGCTTTATACTTGTCGATAGAGCCATTTGTCATTTTCTTCTTGAAAATCCATTAACAGCCAATAGGTTTTATTCCAGGTTGAATATCAACAATTTCCTAAGTTTTATTACTTAGAATTGAATCAGTCTCACTTTGGAATGCTTCTTTCCAACATGAAGATTCAGAAGATGACGTTGCTTCCTTGTACGTTTGAGGTTCGTGTTCTAACACATATATGAAAAAATCCAAACCAAATGTCTTTGAAGTCCTAGCCCTTATGCTTCTTTTTGGTTCAACTTCCTCAATCTCATGATGAATTTCATCTTCATGTGAATTGCTTGATTCTTCTCTTGTCCTTTTAGGGATATTATTCCCTTCATTCCCTTTGTGCGAAAACACGTCTTCAAAGAATGAGGCATCTCTAGATTCCATGATTGTATTTACATGAATATCAGCTATATCAGACTTGAATACCAAAATTCTGTAGGCACTACTATTTTGGGCTGACCCTAGATCGTAACAATCTACTATTTTTGGTCCAAGTTTGACTCTCTTGGGGTGCGGAATTGGAAATTTTGCCAAGGACCCCCACACTGACGTATTTAAAGCTTGGTTTGTGTCCTTTTCAAATCTCATATGAAATTGTTCCTGTTTTATTGTGAGGGACATTGTTTAATGTGTGATTAGACTTGTTTAAGGCTTCCTCCCACAAGTTCGTCGGCAGACCAGAGGTTAAAAGCATGACATTAATCATGTCTTTTAACGTTCTGTTCTTCCTCTTGGCTATAACATTTTGTTGTGATGAATATGGAGCTGTTATTTGATGAATTGTACCACTTTCGGCATAGAACTGTTCAAATGGTAATTCATATTCTCTACCTCAATCAGATCTCAATATCTTGATCTTTTTATTTAACGGACTTTCTACCTCAGCCTTGTACTTTATAATGAAGTAATTGCTTATTCAAAAGATATACATAGCAATATCGTGTATAATCGTCAATAAACGTGATAAAGTATTTTTCCCACCTCTTGTAGGTAACGATTTAAAATCACATAAATCTGTATGAACCAAAGCTAGTGGTTCTGTGCTTCTATCAATAGATTGAAATGGTTTTTTTAACCATTTTTGCTTCTACATATGTCTCACATTTGTAGTTCTTATCTACTTGGAATTTCGAAATTAATCCCAAGTTTGATAATGTTTTCATTTGTTTGAAATTTATACGTCCCAATCTATCATGCCATAGTAAAATTTCATGCTCAAGCAAGTAATAAACTTCGATTTTATTAATGTCATAATCAAAATACATAGTTTTATTGCCGATAACGGCTACATTTGCCTTAAATAGGCCATCAAATAAGTATCCCCTTCCGATATAAATTCCAGCTTTGGACAGAACCATCTTGTATAACTCGAACACCATTTTGAATCTTTTTTCGATAGTATCGCACTAGAGATGAGATTCTTGTGTATGTCTGGAATATGTAGCACATCATTCACCTTGATAGTTTTTCTATAAGTAAACTTGAGGATTATTGTGACACTACCTTCGATCGTGGACACTGCAGAATACCCATATAGAGTTTTTCTTCATGATCGAATTTCTGGTATGTTGAAAACATGGATTTGTCAGAGCAGACATGACGAGTAGCGCTTGTGTCTATCCACCATTGGTTAGGATTCTGACCCAAATTGCATTCAGGTACAACTGCGGAGAAGGTGGACTCGTCTACTTCCATGTTGTCTACTATATTTTCCTCTTTGTTGCGTTTCTTTTTGTGTCTGCAATCTCTAGGGGCATGTCCAACCGTTTCACAAACCCAACACCTTCCATTAAACTTTTTGGTTCGTTTGTTGTCTTTTGGTTTGTTTTCTGGAGATTTCCTTTTCTTCTTGAAATTCTTTTTTTTTGGTCTTTGACCCTTCATCCACAAATGCCTCCTTGCTTGGTTTTCTAACTCCACAGTTAACTGCCTCAATTTTTAGTCGGACTATGAGATCCTATAAAGATATTTCCTTCTTCTTATGCTTTAGATAGTTTGGGTAATCTCTCCATGATGGCGGCAGTTTTCCCATGATGGCTTCAACCAAAATCGATTCTCCAACCTTATGACCTTCTGCTTCGAGTTCATGAATGATGATTTGCAGTTCATGTAGTTGAGCAGTCACCTGTATGGAGTCAACAATCTTGTAGTCCATGAATTTGTCTACAATGAATTTCTTAAGACTGGTGAGGCTGTCACCTGTATGGAGCACCTTGTCGAGACAATTCAGACTATAGTTTTTGCATAGAAAATCTAAATGCATCCACGTATCAACATCTGATTCCTTGCCTGGTGTAGGAATCTGTTCCTCCTCCTCGAGATACCATTGCAAACCGAGTGTGGTGAGATAAAATAACATATGATTCTGCCATGTTAGAAAGTCGTCACCATCTCCTTTAAAAGGATCGAGCCTGTTGTGTGTAGTAGCCTTCGTTGAGAGCTCTACTGTTGTCATCTCTGTTTTAGCAAAAGAAATAAAATTCTTAAGATGTTATACGTCTAGTACACCAAAACAGAGAATAAACAATTATAAACTCGTCTCATAAGTCTATAAATCAGATTTCCACTACTCTACATTTCGGATATCGTCTGAGACTTGTCATAATAATTTCCTTAAGAATTTTATTTCAAAATTCCCCCAAGATACAACAGATGAAAGCTGCTCGAGATTGTGGTGAGTATGTCACTCTGTGATTGATAATTAAGATAGTAGTATGAGATAGAAGCAGAAGAAAAAAACCCGAATTGAATTCGATTGAGAATGCGATCAGTATTCCCCCTATTTATATTTTCATATGCACCCCTTCGAATAGTCGCGTTCGCCTGACGAGTTGCACCGTTACCTTTCATTGCTGCTGTTCAATAATGGGCCGCACCCGTTCGCTACTGGTTACGCATTCACACCCGTTACCGCCATAAGTCGCACCCGCTCATGTCTAACGGGTTCCACCCGCTTCAGTCTACTAATGGATGCATCTGTTTGCCAAAAAACCCATGCCCGTTTCGAAAGTCACACCTCCTCAGTCAAAAACCATGTCTGTATCCTCACAACAGATCTACACCCATTTGCATAGCATGATATTGTTTTTAAAAAACCCGGCCCAGTTTTAAATAAAAATAGGATCATATTAGACTCAAACCCAATCCCAATCCCGGCCCGGTTCGGTCGGACGGACGGCGGCGGCGGCGTGCGCATGACTTCCCTCCTCACAACAAAGCACATGTTTGGGAGCCCCAAGGCCCCAACCTCCTCATGAGAAAGCTATTCATATACTTAGCTTTGTTTTTTAGTTTTGGTAATGTGGGAAAAGTGTATTTCATTTACACTTATATTAGGAATTCCAACAGCTTAGAACTAGAAGCTGCCAAGATAAACTCTACCACGTCAATCTGTGGATTCAATCTTGAAGTTTGTGCCTGGATCTGAGTCTTTCACTGTAGTCAAGTTGCTATATTTTTTGCCTCCGTTTAGGTTGAGTTGTCTTTGAAGTTCATCGTTGTCATGAAGCTTGCTAATGGGATCGGAGGTGCTTGCAGTTTTGTGTTCCTACCTGGAGATGAAGATGGCACCGTGGAGTTGCAGTTTATACTTGGAAAGCTTGCCGAAGATGGACGCTATTGTGTTTAAGACCTGGAATGGCTTGCGGTGCCTTCTGTACTTGGTAACTAAAGCTATGACTTGTGGTTTAGAAGTGGAGCTACTGTTGTATTAAAGTGTTCTGCTGGTCGTGTTTGGTACAATGGTCAGAGATACTTGTGGTGGTCGAGAGTTGTTGTAGTCTGGAGTTTGATGAAAATGGATCATCAGTAGCTGTTGGATATATGGACGATGTTCATTATTTATATTGCTTTTTGGGATTGTAACGATGATGCATTGGCTATTGATGACTTTGATGTGCGTTCAATTTTTTATATAGGGGATGAAGATAACCTTTTTGCTGCTAGAATATGGATTGTTAAAATTTCTTTTCTTCCATCATGGTAGAAAGATTCATATATTAAGAAAGAAACTTTCGATGTGCGTTGGACTTTGATATATTGCATTAACTATTCTTGGTTTCCAGATAGTCTCGATTGTGCATTAGATATTGAATGATTGCGGAAATATTTTTTTTTTCTTTAAATTCTTTTTCCTTTTATTGTCATTTTTCAAGATTCTTATACACACACATACATATATATATATATATGTATGTATGTATGTATGTATAAGCTTCTACCATGTACTTGACAAAAGAAGATCTCATCACAACTCCCTTGTTTTCACATTAAATAAAATACACGTCTGTTAACATCAAACGAAAATCATTTATTGCACTACTCCACGGTACTGTTTATAACATCAAATTTCGCTTATGTATTTGATACACAAAGAAAAAATCAAATCCGAATTAAGATCACTAAATGATAGTTTTGAGTTGTCTTTAGTATTTGCGAAATACTAAAGAATTGTTTACAGAAATAACAGACTCCTTACGAAGAAGTATTCAAGTTTGAACTTCATAAATAATATCGAGCATAATATGTCAATCTTAAATTTATGATCAATCTTAGTTAAGAAGTTTTAGTTGAAATTCTTCTAAATTAGAGGTTGTGGCCAATTCAACTAATGGTCTATGTAAATCGCCAAAAATAAACGCAACAACAAAAACAGTGCATATGTTAATAAATGCTAAATTTTACAATTGATCTCAGGGTGATTCCAAATATTGAGAAACTTGTAACACTGTTATATGATAACATTGCCGTGATACAAAATGTGAAAAAGCCTAGAGCTCACTAGAAATCAAGAAACGTTCTCTTAAAAGTTCCACATGATAAATGCAGTTTATCAACATCATAGAGAGCTATTGACAGAGTAGATAATTACCATTCACTAAGGGACTAGCTCGATCAACTTTGAGAAAACTTTTGAATATCGAAGGAAAAAGATTCCATAATGTCCTTAAGTGCAAGTGGTATATTGAAAGAATTTAGGGTTTTTCCGAAGGCAACTACGTAATTTGTTACATACATCTAACTCTATAACCAAGCTCGTTTGTAATAAAGGGATTTTCATTTTTACAATATACATTGTTATATATATAGTGACATAATTAATTAAATTAATTTGAAGTATACTAAAATAGAAATTCCTTAAATGCTATGTTATATGCTAATGATTACAAGGATTGTAGTCATGAGAAAATTGTTATATAAATAAAATATTATTTTAAATATTCATGGTCAAGATGTTTTGAGAAAGAATATCGATACATCAATTGAGAAAAGTGTCACTGATGCTCTCGAAATGTTGGGCAATGCATTACTTATGGATGCTGGAGGGACAATAAGGGGTTACGTACTGATAGTTATTGCATAACTAAGCAATGACTTATCCAAAAGTTTCATGTTGGTCAATAACAACTAAGGTGTAACAAGCCACCTCCTGTAACATCCAGTATCCGTGCACCCAAGTAACCAAATTCTCTAAGGGTGTCACAGTCCGTTAAGGGTAAGTTATGTAAACATCAACAAATATCATAGATACCATCTATCACTGCACGTCAAATTCTCATTTGAATACATGTCTCAAAAAATACACATGTCTACATGTAAATGCATCAAACATTGGATAGATATAACCATAGAGGTAAAATAGACATGGCTCTATAAATCGCATAGAACTAGTAGAGATCCACATCTCTATGTTAACCAAAAACAAGGGAACAACAGAGAGAGGGTAACATATAAAGTCTGGTGAAAATGAGCTATCACTAATCTGCATAATTACTAATATGCTAATATATCATGAAAAAACTAAATGATAACAACCAAGGTAATATAACCATACATCAACCTGTATCTTCAACTGCATCCAACAAGTTAAAACATTTCTACCATCGTGCTACATTATAAGATAAAACTAACATATAAGAAGCAACACGGAAACATTCGTCACTCAACCATCATATACGCTAAGCTAGTCGGCCACGTGCCTCAGTAAGGCAAAAACCCACCAAGTATAGCCACTAATATAAGGCCAACACTTCAACTCTCCCAATAAATCATCCACCACTTAAGAATCATATCGAACCTAAATTGACACACACACATGCCAAACTGCCACCATTTGCATATCACGAGAACTAATGACAAGTACGTCCTAGCCTATAACCCTTGCTACAAGCCCGAGGTCTATATCCATAGTACCGAGATAGAATGTCTCATATCTCCGGATCGCCGCTGCTTGAAGATGCCATACAAGACAACAACGGGTCATGCTAAAAATGGTCTATAACTATAAAAACCTGAGGTCAAGGCCGTGGGAAACAAATTTACTCAGTAGACGCAATATCATATGGAATTGTATACGCAATACTCTAGTCGCCTCGCCTCAAAACATCGGACGGCTCTAAAATTTACAATACAAATCTAAAGTATCCTTAATCATCAACTATGACCTCAATGCCATCTTACTTCTTTGATTCACCCTCCCGGTCTAAAGTAAAATCTACGATTTTGGAATATGTGATGGAGTGGGTCCCGCATGGGTCCAAAAATCAAATTGCTCCAAAACCTAAAAAATTAATGGATTGCAGCCATTAATAAATTATGAATACCGGTCTAAACCACGTCTCAATCCGAGTTCGTATGTAAAAGTTGTCGCGTTTTGAAGTTTCAAACAAACCAAGCAACAAATAATTGAAGCAACATTTCAGACGTCTGAAATTAATTTTCAAACTTCTAAATTAATCTTCAGATGTTTAAATTAGTTTTTAAACGTCTAAAATCCCTAGAAAATACATAGGAAAGTTTTGGGAAAAATTCAGCAAAATTCAGACGTCTAAAATGCTAATGTGGGGGAACCGTGAACTATCGATAACTTTTGATCCGTAGCTCCAAACGAATCACCGTTTCTTCCATTTCCATCATGGAAAAATTATACTTAAGCTAGAGATATTAAATCCTAGATTTACACACTTTTTAAATAGTCTTTTTCCCTTGAGTGCTTTCGATGTACGGCTCCATATCACCGAGATACATTGCATGACCATCGTCTAACTTGAATTTACACCCTTATTATTAGTTGTTCAACATTCGGACGAATGATACTTTACACTCATCACACAAATTTGAGGCAATGAACCTATTTGATTTTAACAACTCATCAACAATTTCAATTATACATTATGCACCGTAGTTCATATCATCGATGATCTACCGTGGGATGAATACCACTTGAAGGAAATTCGACGAAACGTCATGCAACTCGAATGCTTTACGAACCACTCAACACTCCAAAATCCTATCACTCAATGACAATTTATATAACCCTTCAATGCAATCCAATCATTCTACCAATGATGCAATCAACACTTAACTACACTGTCATATCAATCACCATTCAGTTCATAGCAAACATCCAAACACATCAAATTATACTAGTATAATCGCACAACGATGGGAAAACCCACCGTTAAGTTCTAAAGTACTAGTACAACCATGCAATGGTTGAAAAACATACCGTTTGTTGTAAATTTGATTAAAAAATCTTTTATACAGTTATCCTTAGTTTCAATTAATAAAATGTAATTTACAGTATGTTGAGTAAAAGTATATTTTTCATCTTAGAAATATAAAATATCAAAAAAAAATTATAGAGCGTTGAAAAAGAATAGATATGTACACACATATACGGAGAATGTATTTAAAAAAGAGGAATCAATATAATATAGAGACAATGATGAGTAAATAAAGTAGGAATCAATAGAATACATCTGCAAAAGTGAATCATATGAAAGTACATTCCAATCTACATTCCAATCGAACGAAGAGTATGAAAAGATAACATATGTTGGAGGAAATGAAATAAAACATATTAGGCCCCATTTGGTTTGTTTTTTAGTTTTGTGTTTTCGTCTAAACAAAAATGCACATTTCTTATGCATTGTTGGAAAACACACAATTTTGAAAAATGAAATTAACATAGAAACCAGAACAAGCTTATTCATCTCCTCCATTTCTCGTCAATCATTGTAATGACTAAGAACTGCTCAAAAAGAATCCAAACGGGCCCTTAGCTTCATGAAAAGACAAAATAGACATTATTTTGATTTCACATATTTTGCAAACCTAGAGTAAGACAAACCGCCGTCCTAACAATCAATTTTTGATCATATATGAAAGAAAGAAATATAAAACAAGAACCTATCAACATCACCCTACATAAACATGATTTAGTAAACATCAGTAACATAAATATATTGATATAATGTATGTTAACATAAAATGCAAGCACATTGTGTCCATATTAGTTGAATAAGTATTAATTACATATCAATGTTGCAAAAATATGCATTTACTAAAAAAAGAAAAAAAATCGGTATATATTTTTTATTTATAATATTTAAGGTATAAAATTTATGTTTAAGTTGAAATTCGGAGACATATAAGTTTTCCAACTGGAGATATTATTCATTTAGCTGCAAATATGAGCCTTATATGTTATGGGAAGGAGCTTACCCTCCAGCTGCATAACATGATTGATGACATTTTACTCAAGTGGAGAAAAGGCCGAACTTGGCACAAGAGGACAAATCAGCATAGTTACTGACACTAACGCAGACATGGTACAAAAATCTTATGCTAGTATGATAACAGTTGATGAAGTCACACACATTGACAAAGATGATATGACCAGATTACAAGTTGACATCAATAATGAGAACACGTAACATTCATACAGGAATGAGTAATCCAATAAATGATACATAACCAAGCAATAGCAATTCGGAATTACATAGTAGAGTTACATGGCGCTTAGCAAATAAAATTTTATAAGTGGTACAGTATATAGCATACTATACAATATTCACATGCTAGTCACTGAAATGGCTGAGACCCAAAATTACATGAAAAAATTGCAAAAGTTGAACATTAAGTTATTAACTCTGAAGATCTAGAGTAGCTTCTACAGTGCAAAGCAGAAGCAGACACCAAGTTTTCATTTATAGTGTCTCACTTAATTGGGATGTATAGATAGTACTTCACCAATAGCAGAAACAATATGTAAGAGTTCAAGTCAAATGTATTGTCCTTTATATAAGAGAAACAGGGATTAAAGGAGAAGTGATGTAATATGCAAGGATCAGATATAGCTTACTACACGATTCCCCATGAACTATTTAGGGGAGAAAAAAATCAAAATGATTTAAAGAAGACGTCATTGTAGAATTTTAAGCTCAAGTCAAAAACCCAATTTGCTGATAGATTCCCCATGGTCATCACCAACTTTTTGTCAAGATTCCCATGTTCAATGAATCATGACTATTTTTTATACTCAGCCTACTGAACAGTTACATAAAAAAATCAAAAACAAAAAAGGAAATAAATAATTAATGAACTAGTATGAAATATGATATAGTATAATATAAAAATATTATTTGTATAACGATATAGGTTTAATAACTTGTTTAAGTATGGTATAAAATTATATTGTGAAACTAAAAATATTTAAAATAATGTGTTATGTTTACCGAGCATAAAATTGGAAGAAAGTAAAAAAATGCAGCAAATACACCAACGCAATAAGCTGGGAGAAATATGTTAGTTTCAATAGATTTAAAAATATCCAAAATCCATATTTTAACACACTCGCATTCATAATCCTCGGCCTAAAACTACATTTGAAGAAGGGTGAAGAAAATTGAAATAGAATAGTCTACCTCTATATGTGTAGGTACTGTAGCGATAAAGATTCATGGAATATCAAATGCGATTGTACACGATTCTCGGTGCTCTCCAACTGTTTTTTAAAAAAGAACAAAACAAAATAAAAGAAATAACCTACTTTGTGTACAACATGTGGATGCCTATATGTCAGTTACAAGTTACCTTCAATAATTAATAATCTCTCTTTGCACACGGACCTATTGTTTTAATTATCTTTTCATTTAATTTACAAGCTACAAAGAGTGTGTGTGTGCACGCACACAAACAACTTATAACAATGTGTTTAGCATGGCTATTTGGAGTTTAGCAATTTGAAGAAACTTAGAACGCCATTGTTTAAAGAACTCCCTAAATCTTATGAATGAAACATGTTAATCCAGAACTGTAGCATTTGATCTCATATATAGAAGTGTTTCTGCCCCGTTTCATATTTCTAAAAACCCAAATATAGTAATCAGCTTATTAACTTAAAATTTAATTCAAATCAAAACAATAAATGTTGAGAAAGATCATTACCTACAAATTCACATAGAATCGATTTGAACTAGAAAATCATAGAGGATTGTGAGCAATCGAGATAGAAGAGGCATCGACCAACAGAAAGGCGTCGATCAAGTTGAATCCCTAAATTGATTTTTGTTGTATTTGAACGAGGTTTGTTGGACCAATTAATTAACTAAAAATGAAGAAATATGGTCTTAATCAAGCTAGATTTCGGTTAAGTTGATTGATAAATTGGGGGATTTATTTTTTCGTTTAAATCTATAGCTTACTGAGAATAACTAGGATTAATAGAACTGTAGAAATCATAGAGAAGAAAGTGGGAGGAAAAGTAAACAAGAAAAATAATTAAATCAATAGGCGAGAGAAACGAGGAGCATTATTTGGAATACCAAGTATTTTATTTTGGCTAGTAGAAGTAAGAAAACCTTCCTAGTGGTCGGTTTGATAATTATACTTCAATAATATTTATTTAACAAGGTTCACATCTCTAAAATCCCAAATCAAGTTCATTATTCAAGCCCCAAGCAACATTAGAATCAAAACGTGATTATATAACAAGTATATTGATCATAGTATAGATTTCACTCACCAAATCACTCAGAAATCCAAGCTCAGTGGAACCCAACTGGAAGTTTCCTTTTGATTCCCGAAACCCGACCTACATCTTCTCCAAAATACTAACTTTTTAGTTAGGATTTGTATAGAACCTTCTAACCCGAATTTAAAATTTTATTTTGGAATTTTTCGTCAAGAATTGAAGGAGCTACAAAGGTTTGAAGTTTGGAAAAATATTTTTTAACATAGGAAAATAACGAGGAAGATGAAGAATGAGATAATGAACTTATTCTCTTAATTTCTAAATTATAAAGAGAGGTAATGGCCAAATGACCATTTTTCCCTCATTCCTCTTTTCTTCCCATTTTAATGACCTTATCAAATTTTAATAAACTTAATATGTATTTCAAAGTAAATGACATTACAAACTCAATGGAATATGTCTCAAATCCTAATTAATTCATATTTAAAAATTCGTATTTTAACTCATTAATGAGCCTAATCTTCAATTAAGCGTTTAATTAAAATTAATTACTAATTAAAGTTACGGGTTGTTACAATTTACCCCCAAAAGTATTTCGCCTTCGAAATCACCAAGGTTGGAACAGTGTATCATACAAAAACTCACATGCCCCCTTCATTCATGCCTAGCATCAAAACATCAAAAGTAGAAAAATAATGTTACCTATACTAAGTAGATTCTACGCTAGCATGCAATTCTAATCATCTGAATGAATATAAAATATTTAGAGACACGGAGTCATACCGGTAAGAGTTTCGAATTTGAAGAATGCATCTTCTCTTCTGGCTCATAAGTACTATTTCCAAAATCTTCGTCCCATTAGACAATCTTCACAACCTTGTTTCAAAGTCTCTCTACACTACTCTCTAATATTGGTAGAGGTCCTCTAGGCGTAGAAACTTCGGATCCAACTCCGCCTTCTTTAATTGGCTTGGCTCAATAATCACACTCGTGTCATGCGCACACTTTTGCAGTGAAAAACGTGGAACACATTGTGTACTCTAGACATCTTTTTCGGTAGATTTACCAGATCAATTCTTTTGAATCATTAAAATATAGCGAATGGCCTAACGAATCAAAGTGTGAGCTTCTCAAAATTTCCATATCTCATAACTCTCTTCAACGATGATGCTTTCACAATGACCATATCACCTACCTCAAACTCGAGGTAAATGCATTTCTTATTAGCATAAGACTTCTACGATCTAGAGATAACTTCATTCTTCTTTGGAGTCTCCCTACTCATGTAAGGTCCTAGCATTACCTTGTCGGCCGCCTCCTACCCATGCGTAGGTGACTTACAAGACTTCCATGTAATGCTTTAAATGGCATCGTGCCAATACTCACTTGAAAGCTATTGTTTTATGCAAACTCAACAAGAGGCAGGTGATCCTCCTAAGAACCCCCAAAATCAACAATACAAGATCTCAATGTCTCTTCAAATACATGATTCACTCTTTTGGTTTGACCATTGGTTTGAGGATGATAAGTTGTACTCAAGTTCAATTACATACCCAATGCTTGTCGCAAGCTCTTTCAAAAATCACTTGTGAAGAATGGATCTCGATCATTTACAACACTAGAGGGTACATCAAGTAACCTCACTGCCTTTCATACATACAATGTTGCTAGAGGTGAGGCAGTTACTGAAACCTTTACTGGAATAAATTGAGCGCTCTTTGTAAAACGGTCTATAATAACTCGTATGCTCTCATTCCCTTTCTGACTTCGTAGCAAACCATGTATGAAATCCATGAAAATATGCTCCCATTTCTAATGTGGAAATTCCAAAACCAATAACAAATACCTAGGTTTTCTTCGTTCGGCCTTACTCATTTACAAGTCATGAACTTTTTAATGAACTTGGAAACATGTTTCTTCATATGCTTCCACTAATAGGTGCACTTCACATCATTATACATTTTGTTTCCATCGAGATGAATAGTCATCCTAGAACAATGGCACTCCCTAAGCATTTCATCAATCAAATCATCAACCTCGGGAACATACAACCTTCCATCAATACAATGCCAGCCATTCGCATCAATGCAATACCTGTCAATGTGATTAGATTTCTCCCCATTGCCAATCCATTCCAAGATCTCTACAATACTTTCATCAAGTCTTTGGCTAGAACCGATCCGATCAATAAGTGTGGGTCTAACTAGTAATATTGCCAAAAAACTAGGAAATCACCGTATGAAGGTTGGAAATCAATTTCCATGATAAAATCCAAACCCTTCCATTCCAAGAATATAGAACCCAACGTAACATGCCTTCTACTGAATGCGTCTGCCACAACATTTCCTTAATCATACAATGCTAGGAATTCCATCCATCTTTGTTACCTAAGATTGGGATCTTTTTAGGAGAATAAATACTTCAAGAACTTATGATCGACGAGTAGCTCAAACTTATCACCTAACAAATAATGCCTCCATGGCTTCAAAGTAAAGATAAAGGCTATCAGAGTTGAATAATTCTTCTTATGGGTCTTAAGTTGCTGACTCGCATATGCAACTACCTTGCCTTCTTACATAAGAACCACACCAAACCCCATACCATAAGCATCGGTGTAGATGGGAAACGGCTTAGCTCCCTCCATGGTAACAAGAACTGAAGCGTTATTTAATAATCGCTTTATCTGAATAAAATTCTTCGCAATGGGCATCACATAAAAAGACTTGGTTCTTCCTAGTTAGGTGGGTTGAAGGTGTAACAACCTTAGCAAAATCCTTAATGAAATTTTCATAATATCCCGCCAACTAAGAAAAGTACGAACCTTTATCGCATTACTCGATACCTCCTACTATTGCACCGCAGCAACCATGCTTGGATCAACTAAAATATCATGTTTGGACACAATATGATCCAAAAATCTAATTTCCCGTCTTTAAAAGTGACAGTTAGAAAACTTTGCCTTCAAGCCATAAATTTTAGAGATACCAAAATATCATCCACAAACATCACCATAAATTTTTTGAGTTAGTACCGAAAGACAGGACTCATAAGATCAACAAAATATGTCGGCACATTCGTATGGCCGAATGGCATTACCAACCATGTATAATGTGATCTGGAGTTCTAATGGTGGTCTTTTGAATGCTAACTTTGGCCACCCTTAGTTGATGAAACCATGTAGCAAGATCGAGTTGAGAGAAAATCTTCACTCCTCCAAATTGGTTGAATAAATCATCAATAGGAGGAAGATGATATTTTTCTTTCTTGCCAACTTATTTAATTCTCTATAGTTAACACACAATCTCAAGGATCCATCCACTTTTGTGGTAAAAACAGTGGATGCTACCTGCTTCAATGACTTCTTCGAATAAGACCCTTCTTTAAAAGATGGAAAATCTAAGTTTCCAATTCTCTTCTTTATATCGAAGCCATATGTCTACTAGGTAAGATAACCGGCTTCACATCTCGCTCTAGATCAATGCAGAATTCAGTTTCCCAATGAGGAGGCTAACCCAAAACCTCTATAAACACATCCACAAAATTCCTAACAATTGGAACTTGTGCAAATTCATCATGAAAGTAATCCAAGGAGTACAAATAACTGAACATCATAGAACCCTCGGATTCACAATACACATTAAGCCACTTTCTGCCACTATCCTTTATCTAGAGTACATGACCATCAAAATCGATAACAACACCATGCTTTGACATCCAATCCACCCAAGAGTAAGTACATAATCTGAAAACCCGAGCACAAAAGCCTCACTAGTAAACCTTGGACATGTCCTAAGATAATTTAATGTCCCTACATATCATCGAAAGATGTGCTGACCCCTCAACAAGATTCAACACTATAAGAAAGTCATCAAGAGCAAGGCACTAGGGACAAACTATCAACAAGATGTCTAGCTGTAAAAGAATGCTAAGCTCTCATATCAAATAAAACATGAATAGGAAATTTATAAATAGAAAGAATATCTTCTATGATGTTGTTTTTCCCTTTATAGAGCTTTGATGGAGCGCTCAATCTAGAAGTTACTTCGATAGCATAATCTTTGATCATTAGCCCACTCTTCAGAAGAGATGGAAAATCTCTCTTGAAACGTCCCATTTGATAATAATTGAAACATCTCTTTTCTTGGAGGTTGACTCTCTAATCTCTAGCCAAATTCCCTTTCGATTGACATCTGTTACAAACCATTACCCACCCCTTTTAACTTAGGCTTAGGTTATCCTTGACCCATTCCCCTTTTCTCTTACCCTCAAACTTAGATCTTACTACAACTTTGGCGTCTTCTGCTTTGGAAAGTCCTTAATCATAGAATATGACCAAGCTATTTCACCAACCATTTCAATTTTACATTGTCACCTGAGTACGTATCATCGGTGATCCACCATAGAACATATACTACTTAAAGGAAATTCAAAAAAAATGTCTCGGAGCTTGAATTCTTTACAAACCATTCAACACTTAAAAACCCATCATTCAATGACAATTTCTATAACTATTCAATGCAATCCTATCATTCTACCAACAATACAATCAATAATTAACTACGTTTTCTTATCAATCACAATTCAATTCACATCAAACATCCTAACGCATCAAATTATATAACTTATACATCAATAATATTTATTTAACAAGATTATCATCTCCAAAATCCCAAATCAAGTTCATTATTCAAGTTCATTAGTCAAGCTCTAACCAACATTAGTATTAAAACATGATTTTTTAACATACACAATGATCATAGAGTATAGAGAATAGATCCCACTCACCAAAACATTAAGAAATCCAAGCTCAATGGAACACTACTTGAAGCTCCCTTTTGATTCCTAAGAAGTGGACCAAATCTTCACCAAATCACTGGTTTTTTATTCAGTATATGTAAAGAATCTTCGAAATTGAATTTAAAGATTTATTTTGGAATTTTTCATTAAGAATTGTAAGAGTTGTGAAGATTTGAATTTTGGAAAAATATTTTCTTAACTTAGGAAATAGTGAGGGAGGTGAAGAATGAGATAATGAACTTGTTCTCTTCATTTCACAATTATAAAGAGAGGTTATGGCCAAAAAACCATTTTTCCTCATTCTAACCTTACCTGATTCTAGTAACTCAATATGTATTTCAAATATACATGACATTACGAACTCAATGGAATAGGTTTCGGTCCAAATTCTTAAAAATTCTTATTTCAAGTCATTAGTTCGCATAATCTTCAGCTAAGTGGTCAATTAAGATTTATTACTGATTAAAAAACATAGGTTGTTAGATAAAGTCAAACAAGAAATCTAGAATTGACGATGTTATATGGTTCTCTCGATCATAGAATATTGTTAAGCTTTAATGTGGATATTCCACCTTGATTATAGTTAAATCATGATGCACCCATCGCATGACTATACTTCGGTTTGATTTGATGCATTGTAAGTGAAACATTATTCAATAGAGAATTCGTCTCCTGGTCTATGAGGGTAGTATCACAGTCAATTATAGTCAACTCAAAGCCAAAATCTCTGGTCAAAGTAGCATAGCTAATAATAAATGATATTATTGAACCAAGGACTTTGTTTACAGGATAACTAAGTTGAATATGAACGATATTGGAATTTTAAACAAGTCCACGTTCCATAAGTCTTAATGTGATATGATGTTGACAAAGAGAATTGGTATAAATAATCGTTACTAAATAGTGTTGTCTGAATTTGTAAATTTTCAATTAGATTTGTAAGTGATAAATTAAGTCAAACTGTCACAACAATGGCTAAAGTGACGTTTGAATATTAGTATTAAACAATTTCAAATATTAATCCCTAGCTAAATTCACATTTGTGAGTAAACAACCGAATATATTCAATCTTTGAAACACCCATTTATTTAGCTGATCTATAATAGTTATGGATAAATTAAATTAATTAACATTAATGAAATATTGATTATTATTGTATTAATTATATAAGGTGTATTTAATAGAATAAAGTTGCCTCTAGAATTGTTTTAGGGGCTATTAGTAATTTATTGGGTGCGTATATAAAATTTATATACATGCGCATCGCTATATGATATTAATAACCATTTAAATTGGATTTATATTGAATAAATTATTAACCGGTTGAGTAGGTGTTTTGGTCTATTATGGACTTTGATCCATAGACAGCATATGAGGGAAAATAGGTGACATTATGTCTGAATTGGTAAGAAAGAATTATGCAAGATATTTCTCTCAAGGTCACATTATCTGTTCAAACTTTAGTCTCCCCTTTCTTTAGGGATTTATTTAGCTCCACTCTTCTCCCTCCTTAAGCCGCAAGCTCCTTCCCTCCATCCCACTCACTTTCTAAGTTTATTCATCCTTAATACAATAATACAACACATATCTAGTGTTAGTACATCATCCTTTTGCAGCAAAGAGTGTGGATCTAAGAGAATAAAGAGACCATCTAGATCAAAGTGTGAATCTCATTCGGTACACCTTTTATTTTCAATTGTATAGTTAATGGTGTCTTCGTGTATGATGTTGGTAGTATGTTAGTATTATATGTATGTCTTTACCACATGAAATCATATGTTATTTATCCATGGATTATTTTTTTATTATGAGTGTCGATTCTATTGTAATTATCAAAAAAAGTTATTTATATATATATGTATGTCTATTTATGTGCGTGTGTGTAAATGAATTTTAAAATTGGAAGATATATTTTAGAACCATATTTATTAATTATCCATTATATATACACAACTTTTAAATTCAAATTAAGTAATATAAATATATTTATAAGCATTTACTTTCCATATAAAAAAATTCGTTTTATATTAATAATTGTTTTAAACATTTAATAATATTATAAAATTAATTTCGTATTTAATACAATTACATACCTAATATAATACATACCTATGTATACATATTGGTAAAAAAAATTATTTAGGATTTTTTGGCCGAAATAATCATATGTACATATATACATATACATACATACATACATATATATATATATATATATATAATTTTTAACAGCATAAACAATGTTTTAAATAATATTTAAATTATTTATTTGCTATTATAACAGTACGAAGGCATGTATATTGGACTTGTGCAAAGAAAAACGTAGGTTGAGTTCTTTTTAGTGCAAAATAATATGCACAAATATACATAAAACTCAATGTACTCATTTTTGCATAAATTTGCTTATTGTGTAATTAATGGAGGAAAAGAAGTTTATCATATCCACAAAGTTTATAATTTGGCGTAACTATTAAGACTGTCATGAGAAACATGAAAATCTAGTGAATAAATATGAAGATATAATGGAAAGCAATACGCCTAATAAATGCAACAAATGAATGAATCCACATCAGCATTAATCCTAACATTGCATAAATGATTTCAGATTAAGAAAAGTATTTTTAAAGTTGCATGCATTGATAGGAACATGTTAGTATATCTGAAGTTGCAAGTATTAACCATTAATGGTATGCATAATCTAAAGTGAATAAACTTAATAACGATCAACTTAGAGAATATCCAAAACGACATTATTTTTAAGAGTTTCACATACCTTCTAGTAGAGTGGTGATTCCCTAACTAAAATGTAACCTTTGATTATCACAATTATCAATTGGAGCAGTTTTTACTACAAATACATAGTAAAAAAGCAAGAATGAATTTTATTCGATATTCAGCTATATTACAACCAATATTCAATTGGTTTAACTGGATGAAATGCTCACATTGATAGTAATAGTTTATTGCACTATTCTATCCCAAAATGATTAATTTATTCATCAAGCAACTTTGTCCAATATTTATGTAGTGAATAGAAGAATTTTCTTACTATTTAAAATACAAACAATATTTTATATAAAAAACATCACAAATATTATCTTATTTTACTCCGATACTTTGGCTAATACTATGCACAAATGTACACAAAGATGAATGAAACTTTTGTGTAGTCAATTTGGTAACATAGTGTTTAAGTTGGCTTATTAAATTTTTAAAAGCTATAAATGTTAATCTTATGAAATTAAACACAATTCAATCTCAACTATTAAGGTGTATTTTACCAAAAAATCTAGTATGAATGTATACCATTGTAATATCTGCATACTTGACACACAATTTATGTTGCTTCTCTATCACCCTCTAAGAGCATCCCTACCAGAAAGCCAATTTTTCCATGAGCGGATGAAGAAAAAGCATGGACAATCCGCACTTCACCAACAACTACCATAGATTTACTTTTTCTTTTTAAAAAGAAAAAACATAAAATGGGTTTTTAAAACCCGTTTAATTCTAAAAAGGGGTTTCAGAAACCCATTTAGCAAAAAAATTCTTTTTTAACGATGGAAGAAAAGATGTAGGATTATAAAAATAGGAGTTCTGAGAACTGTTTAGCCATAAACAGGTTGTTTGCACAAACCCATTTATCAACCCACGCTCAAAAATAAGGCAAATCTCTGCTTCTTTCCTTTCTCCACGCTAAAAAAGGAGCAAATCTCTACTTCTTTCCTTTTCCCATGCTCAAATCGACTCTGTTATAGCATATTAAAATGAAAAAAAATTGGAATAACCCTCTTTCCAACCAAATTTGTCTTGTTGGTGATGCTCTAAGTTCAGTTACAACCCATAACAACAGTGAAATCTATATCTAGATTTGTTATATTAAGAATACCATGATACAAATAATCACATATAGTAACAATCTTGTAAACATATGACATGAAATATACATTTGTTCCTTTATAAAAAAAGAAAATAGCCTTTGGAAAGCCTAGGGAAAGTAGTTCCATTTTAAACAAGTGATTGACTTTCAGAAACCCATTTATCAACCCACGCTCAAAAAAGGGACGAATCTACACTTCTTTCCTTTCCCAACACTAAAAATATAGGACAAATCCTTGCTTATTTTCTTTCACTACGCTCAAATTGAAACTGTTGTAGCATGGGAAATGGAAAAAACAAGGATAACTGCTCTTTCCAAGAAAATTCATCTTGCTGATAATGCTTTAAGTTTAGTTATAACCCACGACAAATGTGAACTGTGTATCAATTCAGTTTCTTATATTAAGAATATCATGGTGTGAATTATCGCATATAGTAACAATTTAGTAAACACATTATATTAAATATATATTTTTTCCTTTACAAAAAAAGAAAATAGCCCTCGGGAAGCCTAGGGAAAGTATACATATTTTAAACAAATGATTGGCTTTCAGAAGCTCGTTTATTAACCCAGGCTCCAAAAAGGGGGCAAATCCCCACTTCTTTCCTTTCCCCGTGCTCAAATTGAATATGTTATAGAGTGGGAAAATAAAAAATGGGGATAACCACTCTTTCCAAGCAAATTCATCGTGCTGATGATGCTCTAAGTTTAGTTATAAACCATGATAAAAGTGAACAGTGTATTAATTAGATTTCTTATATTAAGAATATCACGGTATGAAAAATCACATATAGTAACAATCTAGTAAACACATCACATGAAATATACAATTGTTTCTTTATAGAAAAAGAAAATATGCCTTGGAAAGCCTAGGGAAAGCAGTTCCATTTTAAACAAACGATTGCGTTATTGGTGGATGTTATTTAGCAAGCAATTTTTTTCCATATGTGCATTAGTAGGTTTGTCAATAAAAATATAACAACCTATGATATTATATGAAATATTGTAATTATTTATTCTAAGATCATCAAAAATGAGGAAGTGAATAATACAAACTAGATATGCCATTCCATACAATGGAGGTTTCGCTATTGAAACCCAAGGACACCGTCTCGAGGGTTTCTGCAAGAATTTTGTACAAAATAATTGCAACATTAAACCATATTTATGACATCATTAAGATGCATGAGCATATTTCATATATTTTCACACATCACTATTGTGGTGGTTGAAGTCATCCAAGCCAACAAGCACAAATATTAAATAATGAAACTGCTCTCTAAAAGAAAATATTGTGCATGATAATATCCAATCAATTCTTTGTAATTTTTCAAACATATTTTATAAAACACATACCGTACAATACATTAATGAAAAAAGCACAAATGAAAAAAATACAAAATATAGTAAAACATTATGAAAACATGAAACCAATTCAACATAACAGAACTATGTGTATGTGAAGGAATCCACAATAGGAGATTTGATGATAGTAAACAAAGAGCAAATGACTTCTTCTAAAATCCAATTATAAGGATCATACTTGAAGGAGATTACATTTAATTCATTTTACTGTTTTCTTTGCCAAACCTCTCAACTTTAAGATCGGTATCATTTTCTTTGCTACTTAATTTTTATGTTTCTCATTGGACAGTTCATTGTCTATTCAATTGAGCATAGTTATGGTCTTTATTTTTTATGGAATTGAACTAAAGTTCAGAGGTTCTCCTACTAAATCTTCTTCTCAATTTATATTTTGGATTAACTATGATGGAAGGATTTTCATAGGCCTGTCAAAATTAGGGTTTTGATTACAAAAAGTTAAGTAGGAAAAAAACATAAAATAAAATAAAGTATGGACTATAATAAAAAGATCTAAAGCTGTGACGACCCGAACTCCAGCGTCTGAAAAATTGACATCCATACTTCGTCGATATTCGAATGCCGTAGATTCAAACGTTGAAATCCAATTCGTCGGAGCTTAGATCAACATTAAGTAATAACAACACAGCAGAAACAGAAGAATAATTTTATTGACACAAAACATTTGATACAACAATGAAACAACTGAAATGATCAACATAATCAGAGATAGATATAACAGCAGAAAACACCAGCAACAGTAGCAGAAAACAACATCTTCAATGCCAAGCTTCAAAGATGCCAAACCAAGAAGCTCGAACCATCATCATGCTGAACTTGAAACGCAATGCGATCGCCAAACCAAAGACTCCAAAAATTGAAGGCTATCGGATCTACATCTACTAGCGGACTATCTGAAAACTTGACTCTAGACTGCCTGTGTGGAAAATTGTGGGCATCCAGACTTTAGAAAGGGAACAATAAACTCCAGGTCAGTCATGAGACTGGTGTGAGCAAATAAAAACAGTTTATTTTTGAAACAAACAAACAACAAAAGAACTAAGAATAAATCCTCAATGCTTTTTGGAAAATGAAACTACCATAAGGCCTCCCCACATACGCACAATGCAAGCGTACGAGTGGAGGAGATTTCTCCTTATGATAGTCAAACATGCTTGATACACGAAAATCCTTTTGATATTATTATTAGTGCATAATGTAGAAAACATTTTGAAATTATAATATTAATCTTAGCCAGCATAGGTACCATTATATTATGCCTGCTATAGCTGCCACCTGAGGTGGCAGATTATACAACTGCAATCGTAAAGGGCTCGTATTGTTTTCTTTGGATTTCCAACAAATGGTCAAGGCTAAGGAACTTCCTTCATCGAATGGGTACGCCTCTGGCGGGACACCCCAAGAGCTTAACCAGCTCTCTTCCAACACAAGGCTGTGTTATCTCTTTAACTAGGTAACTAACTGTCACAAGTATGCCATCCCTCGGTTGTCACCGACCTTTACCCCGGGATTCACCAACAAATAGAAACAACCATATAAGTTAATATCTGGGCTCCATACCAGGATACCACTTTTTATCCAAAAGGAAATGCACATACCCTAAAGGGCGCGACCCTCATTACATTGCTGCACCCTTTCTGTTCCGACTATTTTCGGGTTACGAGGTTTGACGAAGTCTCGTCCACAAAGCTATGCTTTTCGCAAAAGTCATGCGTTGATCAACAAATGATCAGCAACACTTAGCATGCCACATTACCAAATTGGGAATATGTCACTAGTAACCATCAACTACATAACCTCTGAGCTCGTATGTCTCAGAGAAGGGTGTTAAACTAAGAGAATAAATTCTCCACCACCAAGCAGAAATGTATTTGATAGAAATCAGCTTTACATCTCAAAGTGTAACGTCAGACATACGTCCATACAAGTTCGTTCTAGGTTCGAATGGAACCAAAATCACTTCCAAAGAAGCCATTGCAAATCCGAGTATTCACAATCCCAATCGGACTCCCCATCACATATGGAGATCTCTATACCGGAGCAACTCGGTGCAGAGACATTCGACAGGTAATCCTATCGTTCTCGAAAACACCCGGTATTCACCACCATCTTCAAATGTTATCCATTTAGTCGTATCACTATTTGGAATGGGTTCTATGACATAAAGTCCTCTCCCGGCTAAACCGAATAATGAGCGCTTAATTTTAAAAACATATGAATATATTGGGATCTTAGCTAAGTCACAACCTTTAGCCCAAAACCCTTTCTTTAGAATGGTTTAAACAAATTTCCACTTTAATCTTTTTAAATAAAAGATTCACCCTTGAAGATCCTCTTCAATTTGAAAACAAAGTTCACCTATCTTAACAAAGATTCATTCATAGCTTTTAAAACTATTTTCAATTCAAATTTGATTTAAACACAACTTGAAATCCTTTCAACAAAAACTAGAAATCCTTCTTTATATGAAAGCAATTATCATTTGAAAACAAATGCTTTTCACTTCGAGAAAATCCGATTAAATTTACCCAAGATATAGCCTTTCAAAGTATACATTAGTTATGCAGCGAACTGTCGTATCTTGGCAAGTTCTATTTGAATCAAATTAAAACTCCCAAAATAATTTATTTAAAAATGGTTTTAAATCCATATATATTTTGCATAAATTGCATAACCCTTTCAAACCATAATTTCTAAAAAAAAATCAAAACTTAAATAAGATATCTTATATTCAACTAAATTTCAATTTCAAAACTTCCTTTTTATTAAAAGCTTTCCATATTCAACCCAAATTCCATTTCCAAAACCATTTGGATTCAAAATTCATCATTTCACCATTTTGAATAAAATAATATTAAATTCAAAATATCTGTGACTTAACCGATTTCCTCGTGCAATCCATATTTGTGTGTGTGGTATAGTACAGGGGTTTTACACACAACAATACAATATCACAATCATCACCAATTCAAGCACAACAATATCGATAAGCGGTTTAATCCTATGACGCTTATCTTCATTCATAGATTCACAGATAAATATGTAAATTCATCACAGATAAATAAAAAACAGTTCACAGCTCAATTCAAAACATTCATATCATAAAATGTCACACATCAGAGATATCAAACAACACGAAGCATTCAATAGAATCCAATCATCCATAAGTAAGGTCAATTAATCACCTAATTATAATTAATTTAAACTAGATTAATTACTCATGAATAAATTACTAATCCTGGTTAATTAACATTAATTAATTACAAACCATTTTAATTAATTATCTTTAATCATTAGTTAACCTTTAATAATAAATTAATTGACCTTTAATTATTAATCAATCAACCTTAATTAATAAATCAATCAGCCTGTAATCATTAAATAATTAACCTTTAATTACTTAATTATTCTTTAATTAATTATCCTTAATTATATTAATTAATTAACCCTATATTAATAATCCATCCCTTAATCACTTTCATAAATTAATTAACCATTAAATTAATTAATTATCCCAAAATTAATTACCTTAATTAATTAATCACATAAATTAGTTATCCTTTAATTAATTATTGTTTAATCACTTGATTTATCAACCTTTAATCATTAATTAATTATCCTTAATTACTTTCATTAAGTAATTCTCTTTAAGTAATTAATTACCCTTAATTAATAAATCCTTTAATGATTTAAATTAATTATTCTTTAATTTAATCATAATAATTAATTGGCCTTAAATTAATTATACAGAGTAATTAGCTTTAATTTAATTACATAAAGTAATTATTCATCAATTAACTTTAAAAACATTTAATCTTTAAACCTTTAGTCATTGAAACAAAGTTATTATTAATCCATAAATTAACTTAGATTTTTAAGTTAATTTACAACTAAAAACATTTTATCTTTTCGATTAACTTCTTAATTACAACATATAGTTTATTTAAAATAAAATTAAGAATTCATTTAAAATGAAGAAGTAAAACATTTGAACTTAATTAATTTAAAATGATTATTTTTAAAACTTTAACTAATTAACCAAAACTAGTATAAAACATTTATTATTAATTAAGAAAATGTTTTAAACTTGATTAGATTTAAAATTTGAAAACTTGTTTTATTTTAAAGATTAAAAACTATTTCTACCCAAACCCAAGACGACTTCGGGTTTCAACCCGAGGCCCAACTCCATTTCCCCGAGCAACAACCCGAGCAAAAACTATTTTTTTTCTTTTCTTTTAAAACTTTTTTTTAAATTTTAAAACCTATTATCAGTTAGACATACGTGAATGGACCCGTATGCCCACCCGAGACATCAACCAAATCCCTCAAGACCTCCTTCGAGTTTTTCTTCTTCTTTCTTAATCAATCAATAACCTTGATACACCCGATGCTCATGCACATGCACATACACTCGGACCATCTTCAGTCGACACTACGACCAACAACACATCGGCGATGATCTTCCCTAAACCTCTGACCACCTAGAAATCTGAAACAACATCGAACTCGAGATCGAACTACTCAACTAAACCTGGAACACGGCTTGGATCAAGCAAATCTCCTCGCTCCTTCGCCCCAGGCCACCTGAACCTTCGCCATCACGTTAATCTCTTCATCAACAACCCTTGCTTCGATTCCACCATCACTGGTCAAGTCCGATTCGACGTTGATGACGCACTTGCCTCAAGAACACAATCGACCAAAATCTGGGTTCAAACCCTAAAACCTCGCCCCGACATTGCCATGGTCAATTAAAAAATTTGCGAGCATTTTTCCATGAATCCCCGTCACTCATACTACCTCTAGCCATAACCACGACCTCCTTTACTTCGTCGATGACCAGCGATTTCAAAAGTACCAATTTCGTTAAACCTCGAATTTCTCGATCAATACTTAACCAAAAATTCTGATTTTACTTTTAACAATCATGATTTTCAAAGACGTGATGGTTGGTATAGGTGAATCTAGGAAATTTAACATTTGAATTTAACATGGTTTAAAAATTTCTTTGTATATTTTAAAATTTCCAGATAAATTAAAACAATTTTTCTCAAAAATATTTTTAAGTACTAGATCTTGATCATATAAACAAGTTTCATTTAGATCTCGAAGCCTAACAAAGAGTAGAGAAGAAGAATTTGATTTTAAAACAGGTTTTTAAAACCTGGAACTAAGAACAGAAGTGAATATGTCTGTTCCCAGACATGCACAGACAAATATATATATTTTGTAAACATATAAATATACTTTCATACACTCAAATATTCTTCACAGGTTCACTTCACAACAACAAGCATGGATCAGGTTTAAAAGGTGTTTAGTCATCTGGATTGGTTTTGAAAAGAGAGCCTGGAAATGTTTTAAAACTAGAAAATGTTTTTGAAACTTGAAACTTTTGATCTGCTTTAATTTTGATACCGAGTTGAATCTGATCTTTATGTTAAGCTTGATGTACTTTGATCTGAACTTGATTTACTCTGACCTGATCTTGGACTTCCAGTTGGGTTGAAGACTTGAATAGGTTTTTATTTTTTTGGAACAGAGAACGGGTTTTGAATTTGAATTTGGTTTGAAGGCTATTTGTTTGATTTTGAATTGCTTTCAGGTTTTGATCTGAGTTTTGTTGTTTGATTTGAATTGTAATTTGAATCAGGTTGAAAACAGGTTGAAGCTTGTTGCTTATTTGATTTAAATTTTTGATTTTCTTTTGAAGATTGAAGAAAGAAATGAGAAGTTTGAAAATAGCATGGTTTCTCCCTTTAAAATTTACATTACAATTTTAAAAGAAAACAAAAACATATTGGCCACTTGTTTATTTGTAAATCACATTAAGTTACACTTGTTAAAGCTTAAAATCCTTAACCTACACTTCTAATTGCATGTAATCTCAAACTTACAAATATTCAAATGTAAACATTTTGTTTTTAAACCCTTCATTTAATTTTTATTTAATTTTCATATTTACATAGGTTTATGTTTAAATATGTTTTTTATGCATTTATGTTTTTAACTTTTATATTTGTATATACACAAACTACTTTTATCTCAAGTAAAATTTTTAAAAGAAAATATTTTAAACTCTTTTTATTAAATCTTATTTTAGTTATATATATGTATATAGGTTTTATTTCATTTTTATTCATACATTTTCTTATTATTTTAAATCAATGCATTTCCTTTTATAAATATTTATATAGCTTTAAGAAAAATGATTTTAAAACTAATTATACATTAATAAGTAATCACATACATTTATATATATAAGAATTAACTTAAAATAGCCTTTTGAAAATTGTTATATTAAATCCAAAATATAAATTCCAAAATATATATTCATATTTATTAAAATTAGAAAACAAATTTCTATAGTTTATAAAGTTTTTTAAATCCAATTTTTATTTTCAATATATTTATTTCTTTGAATTTTATATCAAAAATCCAACTTATAATCGACCTATATATATATATATATATATAAACAACAGATATCTTATTTAATTTGGAAAATATCAAATTAATTCAAAATTAAATCTAACAATTTTATATTAATCATCAATTTAAATTTGCCTTAAAACCGGGATCGTTACAGATTCCCCCTTAAGAAAATTTCGTCCCCGAAATTTGCTAGACAAGGAGACAACCAAAAAAATGATGGAGAATGTTTTACCAGATCAAACTGAATATTTATTCTACACTTGGCTTACCAAATTAGAATATCAACAATAATTATGAGAACGAACTTATTCAATACTTCACAAGATACTCTGGTCATCCGGCCTATGAAATATGCAGTGGCACTGGTTAGTCCGCAGGGATAACTAACCATTCGTAGAATATATTTGGACCCAAAAGAACAGACAAATGGATACAATCTAATTTTCTTCATATGTTCACTTCACAACATCAAGCATAGGTCAGGTTTAAAAGGTGTTTACTCACCTGGATTGTTTTTGAACAGAGAGCCTGGAAATGTTTTAACACTAGAAATGTTTTTGAAACTTGAAACTTTTGATCTGCTTTTGTTTTGATACTGAGTTGAATCTGATCTTTATGTTAAGCTTGATGTACTTTGATCTGAACTTGATTTACTCTGACCTGATCTTGGACTTCCAATTGGGTAGAAGACTTGAACAGGTTTAATTTTTTTGGAACAGAGAACAAGTTTTGAATTTGAATCTAGTTTGAAGACTGTTTGTTTGATTTTGAATTGCTTTCTGGTTTTGACCTGAGTTTTGTTATTTGATTTGAATTGCAATTTGAATTAGGTTGAAAACAGGTTGAAGTTTGTTGCTTATTTGATTTAAATTTTTGATTTTCTTTTGAAGATTGAAGAAAGAAATGAGAAGTTTGAAAATAGCCTGGTTTCTCCTTTTGATATTTACATTACAATTTTCAAAGAAAACAAAAACATATTGGCCACTTGTTTATTTGTAAATCACATTAATTTACACTTGTTAATGCTTAAAATACTTAACCTACACTTGTAATTGCATGTAATCTCAAACTTACAAATGTTCAAATGTAAACATTTTGTGTTTAAACCCTTTATTTAATTTTTATATTTACATAGGTTTATGTTTAAATATGTTTTTTATGCATTTATGTTTTTAACTTTTATATTTGTATATACACAAACTACTTTTATCTTAAGTAAAATTTTTAAAAGATAATATTTTAAATTCTTTTTATTAAATCTTATTTTAATTTTGTATATGTATATATGTTTTATTTTATTTTTATTTATACATTTTCTTATTATTTTAAATCAATGCATTTCCTTTTATAAATATTTATATAGCCTTAAGAGAAATGATTTTAAAACTAATTATACATTAATAAATAATCACACACACACATATATATATATAAGAATTTAACTTAAAATAGCCTTTTGAAAATTATTATATTAAATCTAAAATATAAATTCCAAAATATATGTTCATATTTATTAAAATTAGAAAAAAAATTTATATAGGTTATAAAAAAAATTTAAATCCAATTTTTATTTTCAATATATTTATTTCTTTGAATTTTAAATCCAAAATCCAACTTATAATCAACCTATATACACATACACAACACATATATATACAATAGATATTTTATTTAATTTGGAAAATATCAAATTAATTCACAATTAAATCCAAATTTTTTATATCAATCATCAATTTAAATTTTCTTAAAACTGGGATTGTTACAAAAGCTTATTGTAATTAATATGTTGGAATCATCCAAAGGAAGAATACTAAAAGATGGGAAGTTTTCATTATAGAGTCTAAGGCATGTTGTTGAGTTATGCATGATGAATTTCTAGAACGTAAACAAAATGGTAAAAATAAATGGACAAAATTGTCCTTGTTTAGCAATTTATTTGGTAGGCTAGTACTGTAATTTCAAAAGCTTCAAATAGTGGTATTCTTATATATATAATTTTTTGCATATATACATATATATTTTATAATTATGTATATATTATTGTTAAAATAAATAAAGTCAAACTTAAGATATTTTACTATAAGTTTGGATCATAGATTTAGTTTTAAATTTAAATCTTGTTTACTAATTTAATTAAGATATATATATTTAAGAATTCAAATATGAGATTCAAACTCATCTAGAATTTATAAGATATTTTCTAAATGATATTTTATACATAATAAATTATATTTTTGATATATATATATATATATATATATATATTATTTACAAAATATTAGTTTTAGAAAATGATGTATATATACTCCCAAGGATATATATAGTAGATATACATCCCAATATCTACTATATATGAACTTAACCATGTACACCAAATGTTACGTTGCACATGCACATTATGCACATATGAGTATATGATGATATACTCATAAAATATATAAAATATTTTTAATTAACATTATCAATTAATTAAATTAGGAAAATAAAATAAAACATGATTTTATTTAAATTAATTATATTGGAGCTAATTCAAACTTAAGACTTCATAAGCCTAATATGACCAAAAATAGGGAATTTTTTTAAAGTATACTTATTTCATTTGCTTTCAACCGGTCCGGTTCAAATAGCTCGGCCATAATAAAAGGGATGGAAAGAGATATTTTTCATTTTGATTTCTAGATTCGATTTTGGACTTAGTAAGAGGAGAAGTAGTAAAAAGAGATAAATTTGTCTCCTCCCTATCCTCTATATAAATCAATTTTTCTTCTTACTTTTAAGCTCTTGGATCCCTCCTCCATTATGGTTGCAAGTACATATTCCACCACATCCATGGTCATGTCTTCCCTTAACATAAATTATTCAAAATAAAAAAAATTCAAGAGTTACTCTAGGCTGATGCAAGGTCTAGGGGTCTGGCTATTGGGTTTTTTCAGAATCGATGAGATCTCATCAAATATGAGGAATTTAAATGTTGGTCATTTTACATTATATCTTATATGTCATATGGTCATCCATAGAACAATTTTGTATATGCAACTTTGTCTCCCTAATATATTTATATATATTTTAATTCACATTAAATGATTACATTGCCTAGTCATGCTCATTTGATCTAAGTTTAAATTATGTATATATATATATACACATAATAATAGTCTTATTCGACAATATTTAATTTTATATAAATGTTTTATGATTCGTTAAACATCATAATCAATTTTTAGTTATTTTTACCTTTTTAAAAATCAAATATACTAATATTATGTATTTTAAAATAAAAATAAATTAAATTTAAATTTAAATTTATATTCGACATTTTAGAAATTTTTTTTAATTTTTAGTCGAATTATATATTTAAAGTAATATATAAAATAAAATTATTTTATCATCGTTTAAAAATTATTTATATTTAATAATATTTATATATACATATATATGTATATTTGATTTACAAATGATTAATTATAATCACTTTTGGTTCCATTAATATAAAATTGGCCGAAAAGAAATTATATATATACTAGTGTGTGCCCATGCTTCGCACATGGATTGTTTGTATTATTATATACGTTGATATTTTGTTTGAGTGCAAAACATGTAAACGAAAAAGCAAGGGCATTTTTGGAATTTCAAAAAGACACAAAGTAAATTAGTTCAACCAATTTTCTTTATTAGTAGTAGAGATATATATATATAAAAATAATTTTAAAATTTGTTTTATGACAAAATACAAACATTGATTATGTAATTATAAATAATTTTTTTAATTTTTGGCTATGATATTATTTTGATATATAAATATTTTTTATAATAATTAAAAATATATCTTGATTGATATTTATAGATCAAGGTTTAAGTTTAAAATTGTTTTGCCAATTCCTGTTTTAGATATTTTAAATGTAAAATTTTCAATTCGAATTATGTTGACTTAGTCAAAAATTAATATAGACACTTTAATATTTTATTTTTAAAATTAATATAGATACTTCATTGCACGGAGGATGTAGGTGTTGAGCTGTTGATCGGTTACCTTCTATTAGTTCTCCCAGGTTTGACATTTTACATCAGGTCTTACTTTTATTTATATGCCTTATGACATTCTAATTCTCTTCGTTTAATGTTTGTTTTCAGCTATACTTACAGTTCTAGTATCTCCTATTGGTTCTTAGACTTTAGATTAGAGGGGTTTTCATTTTCTTTTCTCCTTTTTATAAGGGGTGTTTTTGCTACCTGGCAGTTTGCGGCACCTATATTAGTATGCAATAAAATTACATGAGTGCTCTCCTCTTTGAGAGGATCGCTTATTTTAATCAAAAAAGAAGAAATTGAAGATTTTCGAAGATATAGTGCAAACAAAGAGAAATAGCGCACCGAATAGAGGTTTGATGTGGACTATAGCATAAGTAAGATTTATTACGTCTTCAGATACCAATAGGGTGGGGCAACAAAGGGATTGTGCGGGAGCCACCACAACTGATCGAAAGTATACGAGTGAAAAGGACCTTGATGACTTGCCAATGCAGATAGTCTAGTAGAGGGTAAATCCACTTAGGAGATTTATCAACATGAAATCCTGATGGGACTCACAGAAGAAACTATGATATAACACTCTCATAAGTAAAAGTAGAAAAAATGTCGACCTCGTAAAATAAATGATTTGAAATGTTGATTTGAATTTATACAACAAAAAGCAACTCATTTAATGTGGATAGATTATGATATATCAATTGGCTGGAGTTTTAGCTGTGAGTCACAATGAATAGAGCCGTGACATGTGTGTTATCATAGATTTGTGAAAATGAATTATGGAGGGATTTGGTATAGTGTGAGTGAAGTTTTGTCGATTTGGTATGGTGTGAGTGAAGTTTTGTTTGAAAATGCCATATTTAAAACTCGACATTGCATATATATTGTATACAATTTTTTGATACTCACAGCTAGAATTCTAGCCTAACCAGTGTTTTTTATGTACAACAACCTCAAATTAGACCAAGGTTGTTCTAGGTTGATATGTGCTATTTGTACATGATATAGAGTTGGACCGAAGATGATGACGGATATGTTATTTTTCTTGTATTATCTATCTTATGAGACGTTAACATAATGTATTAGATTGTTTATGCTATTATTCTATATGAAATGTAATTGTATGAGATATTGTATCAGACATCGATTATGGTATATCATTTGTTATTTTTATTCGACTCTGATTATATCTAAATTGGGTTTATTCTCTTATGTGTCTCTAATACTGTATTATTCATCCTATGTGAGTGACATCAGTGTGTTTGAAATTGTCACCTTTAAAACCCACACTGCATGTTTATTGTAACATCCCTGAATTTCTCCGGGATAATTTGATAATTAATTTAATTTTTAGAATTAAATTGTGAATTTAATTGAGAATAAATCAGAAAATTCCTAGAATAAATAAATATTTTATATTATAAATAGAATTATAAAGCTTTAAGACTTAATGTAAGAAACTAAAATAAATTAATTAATAATTTAAGTTAACTAATAAAGTAATTAATGAATGATTAAATTAAAATAGTGATTACTTAGTGAAAATAGTTAAGGGAAGATAATTAAAGATTAAAGGTTGATTCATCAATATTAAGGGTTAATTACCTTAAAGAATGATTAAGAAATGTGGTTAATTAATTAGGGTAATTAAATTAAGAATAATTAATTAAAGGTTAATTAATTTAAAATGATTAAGAAATCATTAATTAAGGGATAATTTATTAAGGATTTAATTAATTACAATTAAGGGTTAATTAAATCAAGATCATTAATTAAAGAAATGATTAATTAATGAAGGTGATTAAAACTAAATCAATTATAGTAAATGATAACTAATCATTGATTTAAGATTACTCATGAAAGTAATTATATGGTTGATAAATTTAAAAACTACCCCCTTTAGTCATCTTAATTGTAAATGTTTGATTTGTTAAATGCTATGTAATGGATTTATATATTTGATATGTGATGTGATGCTATGTAATGCTTTATGCTGAGCTGTTTTATTTGTGATAAATATACTTTGAATGAATATGAAAAATCTCTTGACCCGTTAAACGATATTTAAAATTCGATGCGACAGGGAGTCGAATTCCAATTGGTTATCCGAAACCCACATCGAATTGTAATGATGAATCTTCATGATTTATAAATTTATTTTATCTGTGATCTGTGAATGAAGATAAGCGTGATGAGTTATACCGCTTATTGATATTGTTACATCTATGATGATTAATGTTGTGCACTATTGGGTAAAACCCCTGGACCACACTTATACACACACAAATATGGATTTCACGTGGAAATCGGTTAAGTCACATATTTTTAAAAATAGTTTTGAATTTGAATTTTTAATCCAAATGGTTCTGGAAGTGGATTGGATTTAAAGTGAAAAACTTTTGAAAAGGTGTTTTAAAAATGAAAGTTATTTTGAATAACTTAATTAAGATTTGAAATTGGAATTCAACATCTAAAATTGAATTCTATATTTGGTTTTTATGACGTAAAAAGGTTATACAAACTATAAATCTATTTATATGGGTTTTAAAACCATTTTGAAAGTATGGTTTTGAGAATTTGAATTTAACCCAACTTTATATTTGAAAGGCCTTAACTCGTACAATTATAATCGAGTTTTCCGAAACGGAAACAAGTGGTTTCAAATAATAATAGCTTTTATATTAGGAAAGAATTTTCAAATTATAATGAAAAGATTTTCCAAGTTTGAAATGGAATGATTTTGAAAGCTATAATTGAATCTTTGTGAAAGATAATTGAACTCTATTTTGAAATTTAAGAGGATTTTTAATGGTGTATCTTTTTGAAACGGGATTTGTTTTGAAAGGCTATAAATGAATCTTTGTAAAAGATTAGTGAACCTTGTTTTAAATTGAAAGGGGCCTTAAAATGAATCTTTTGTTTAAAAGATTTAAATGTGGAAATTGTATAAACCATTGAAGGTTTCTGAAATGAATCGTTTTGTTTAAAAGATTAGGAATGGTAATTTGTTTTAACCATTTGAAAGGAAAGCCTAGGATTTTAAAAGTTGTGATTTAACTGAAATCCCATATCCATATGGTTTTTAAATATTGCGCTCACTATTCGGTTTAGCCGGAAGAGGACCTTTGTGTCATATAACCCATTCCGAATATGTGATACGTCATAAATGGATAGCAATTGAAGGCGGTGGTGAAGACCGAGTGTCTTTGAGAATGATAGGATAACCAATCGAATGACGCTGCACTAATGTAACATCCCGCCTTTTCGCACGCTTTACATCGACACATGTGCCAATTCAAACCATACGAAAGGGCAGATTGTTATGGGGTAAATAAGAAAAACAAAGAAGAAAAAACTAAACAGAATCTCACAGCGGAAGGATAAAATATAATAATCAATATACAGTTCATAAAAATGCTTACAAAACATTTGATTCTTCTTTATACAATAAATATCAGAGTTCACATACCAATAAATATCAATGCAGCGGAATACAGTGTGTAGTGGAACCATATAATATATAATAATAACAATGAAAACTTCGTCTTCGTCCTCCATAAATAAAGTCTTCGATCCTGAAATGCTCGGACTGACCCGAACGAATTGAAAAAAACAAAACACTCGAGTCAGAACTAAAAGATCTTATATAAGTTAAATTAACAGGAATAAATATGAGTGTAGTAACTTAAGAGATGCTCGGGATTCACATCTCCTAAGGATCCGTTAAACTATTTACTATGTAGTAATATTTCGCTATTATAATAATGTCTATTTGTAAAATAAACTTACTTTTAAATAGCGTTAAGGCTTTACATTTTCCACCTTAACACATTTATATATTCCCATAGTCTATACAGTACCGTAATCTCCCCCGTACTGGGCGTCGTCAGAGGGCACTTGACGCAGCTTTGACTAGGCTTGAACAGTTTAGATACCAAACTGTCACAACCTATCTAGGATCTTCCTCACGAAAAGATGATTTCGTGTCAAATAAACCGATAAAACGGTAAATGCTCAGTTCCGTTGATCGTGATGATGCCGGAATCTAGCTATCTCCAACCTGTTGATCTCGCAAGATGCCGCGTTGAAAGATCTACAATTCGATCGTTGATCACTCGCAAGTGATACCGAGAATTGGATTCAAATTCGTTTATTCGCTCACGAATAACCCGAAGATGGAAAGAAGAAGGAGATCGCACTCAACTTCCAACAATGGTGGCCAAAGCTCACACACAAATTTATTTCAAATTCAACCGCCTTTACAAATGACAACACATCCCTATTTATAGGAAATTACAACACACACATGCGACTCAACACATGCGACTCACGACCTAACACATACGACTTAACATCATACGAGTTACAACATCATACGACTTAACAACAATGCGACATAAGAAATCAGCATACGACTTAACTCAACACATACGACTTAACATCATATGAGTTACAACATCATACGACTTAACAACAATGTGACATAAGAAATCAGCATACGACTTAACTCAACACATACGACTTAAGAAGATAGCACAGCTTCAGGAACGACTTAAGCGACATAAGAAAAATGCCATAGTGAACAATGCGAAATAAGCGACTTAAGATGATAGCACAACACCATGCGACATAAGAAAACAATGCGGCATAACTGAACGACTTATAGAAATGCGGCATAAGTGAACGATTTATAGAAATGCAGCTTGATTTCTTAAGTCGTTATCTTATAAGGTAGGCGACTCATGGCAGGCGACTTAATGCAGGCGACATAAGATGGTTGGCATACGATGGACATAACTCGCTATATCGAGTTTGTTCTGCCCGCTTATCATGATGCGCTGCATCATCCTCCCCTGGTTGAAAAGAATTCGAACCTGAATTTACACTTTCCTCTTCTTCGACATACTTATTCTCATGATATGGAATCAAGTGTTTGACGTTGAAAACGTCAGCAGTATGGATATGATCCGACAATTTTAACTGATAAGCATTCTCATTAATCTTTTTTACGATTTCCAAAGGGACAATCTTTCTAGCAGCTAGTTTGTTATAAGTACCAATAGGAAACCGATCCTTAGTCAATACTGCATATACAAAATCTCCTTCTTTGAACTCAACATTTCTTCATTTAATACCTGCGGATAGCTTATATTTCTCATTCGCCTTAAGCAATCATTCCTGAACAATCTTGTGGCACTCTTGCAATTCATTCACAAAATCACTAGCTCGTTTGATCACTCCTTTCTGCTGTGGTACTATAGATAAATCTAATGACCCCTTAGGGATTGTTGAGTAAACGATCTGCAATGGACTGAACCCAGTGCTACGATTAACTGCATGGTTGTGAGCAAACTCAGCTTGACACAGCTTGGAATCCCAACTCTTCAAATTATCATTCACGAGGCATCTCAATAGATTACCTAGGGATCTATTCACAACTTCTGTCTGTCCATCCGTCTGTGGAAGATAAGCACTACTAAATTTCAGCTTTGTCCCGACCATTCTCCATAGACTCATCCAAAAATGACTCAGAAAACGAGTGTCTCTATCTGATACAATAGATTCAGGCAACCCGTGAAGACGATAGATCTCTCTGAAGTATAACTGTGCGACATTAACTGCATCTGCAGTCTTCTTGCATGCGATAAAATGTACCATTTTTGAAAACCGATCAACCACCATGTAGATAGAATCATTGCCATGTAGCGTCCTCGGCAAGCCCAATGCAAAGTCCATACTAACATCCACCCATGGTTTAGTAGATATAGGCAACGACATATATAAACCTGCATTTGTTGCGGTCCACTTTGAAACTTGAAAATATGGCACCTCTGAACGAACTTTTCAACCTCCTTCCTCATTGACGGCCAAAAATAAGACTTTGAGATCAACTGCATAGTACGGTCGCGGCCCACGTGTCCTTTTTCATGTAATTCTTGATGATTTTCATTTGTAGACTGCAATCTGGAATACACAACTGATTTCCTTTAAATAGAAAACCTTCAACCTGTATACATCCAGCCATGTTTCCCTGCTTGACTTTGTCTAGGATTTCGGAAAAATATGAATCTGAAGTAAGAAGATCTGGAAGTAAGTCAAAACCCATCACCTCTATTCGCATGGTTGTTAGTAAATTACTCCTCTGACTTAATGCATCGGCAACGCGATTAGTTTCTCCAGACTTGTGCTTTATGACGAATGTAAATTGCTGCAAATAAGCTACCCACGATGCGTGCCTAGCTACAATTTTATTCTGCCCTTGTAGATGTTTCTATGCTTCATGATCTGTATACAAAACAAATTCTTTGTGGAACAAGTAATGTCTCCAATGCTTCATGGCCTGCACAATAGCATAAAACTCTACATCATAAGTATTATAACTCATCTTTGCTCCAGAAAGTTTTTCACTGAAATAGACAATTGGATATCCCTTCTGAATCAACACTCCTCCGATTCCAACTTTGGACGCATCTGTATGTAACTCAAATAGTAACTGAAAATCTGGCAACACTAGAATCGATGCTGAGGTTAAAAGTTCCTTGATTTGTTCAAAAGTATATCCTGCCTCTTTCGTCCATGAAAACTGCTTTCCTTTCATACAATCAGTAACAGGAGCCATTACACTACTAAAGTGTAGTATAAATCTTCGATAAAATGAAGTTAACCCATGGAAACTTCTAATTTCTGCTATAGTTTTGGGCTGTGGCCAATTTTTGATTGCGGCTACTTTACTCTGGTCGACTTGTATCCCTTCCTTAGACACGACATAACCCAGAAATAAAACACTTGGCGTCATGAACACGCATTTCTTCGTCGCTGCATAGAATTGTTCTTGACGAAGAATAGTTAACACCTTTCGCAAGTGTGGAATGTGCTCCTCTGTGCTAGCACTATATATCAAGATATCATCAAAGTAGACTACAACAAACTTCCCGATGTAAGGTCTGAAAATTTGACTCATCAACCTCATAAATGTGCTTGGTGCATTAGATAGACCAAATGGCATATCCAACCATTCATATAATCCTTCCCGAGTCTTGAATTCTGTCTTACATTCATCACCTGGTCTTATGCGAATCTAAAGATAACCACTCTTAAGGTCGATCTTAGAAAAGATTACAGACCCACTGAGTTGATCCAATAGATCATCAAGTCTTGGCATAGGAAATCTGCATCTGACAGTTATTTTGTTGAGTGCCCTGCTGTCTGTACACATTGAGACGACCCGACTTTCTTACCACAGAAAATCGCATCATCTTTAAGAAAGAAAGGGATAGAAAAGAGAAAAGACAGAGAAGAAGAAAGGAACAACATCAGAATCTAAACAGCGGAACGAATAAATTATATTAATCACATAATACATTACATAGTATCATATACATCAGAGATACACAGCTAAAACAACACACACTAGACAGTTATGTACACCTGTCTAGTTATACAACTCGATACAACTCAAAGACAACAACTCAGAGAACACATAACGGAATACTATATAGCTATACGCAGAAGCCTCCTGCTCCATTCTCCTCCAGAATTCATCAAGCCAACCTAAATCTCCTGGCTACTCATAAAAATTTGAGTACCTAAGAGTTTAAGAAAAAACAGAATAAACTCCGGATCAGACATGGGTCTGGTGTGAGTAAACGGGTTAAAGTTGCTTAACTTTAAAAACCTTTGGAAAGAAAAGGTATCATGTAAGACTTCCCACACATAAACATGGAAAAGTTTTTACCTTACGCTAACCAAAACATTTGATAGGAAATTCAATCATATTATAATATGTCTAGGGTTTTCAAATAAATGAGAAATAGCCGAAATTGTGACATTCATTAAATTCCAGCTACTAACCACAAAAGTGGGTAATACAATCAAAACCGTTGGCACTTATTGGATTTTGGATTCCATACAATGGTAGGGCTACTGGGATACCGCCCGTCACAGTACGTGGCCTAGATCATCGTACCGAGGAGTACGCCCGCTCCCCTGCAACACAATGCCGGACCCATTCCTTACTGAACAGTTCCGAATAAGACAACCCCGGCGGATGTAGCTATTCAACCGCCCACACAGCCGAAATAAAAAGGGACCTCTAGACAGGGGTAAATCTTACTCTCAAGTATGGGCTACCCACGAAGCTTTGCTGCACCTCCCCTGTTTTAACCATTCCTGGTTGATGAGGCTTGAGGTTACGATTACCCTTAGTGAACACATCACTTAGAATGCTCATCATCCACCTGACGATGTTCTTAAAGCATTCAATCCATACAAGTTCGTTCCGGGTTTGAACGAAACCGAAGACATTATCTCGTTATACTCATTTTGGAATCACCCTCAGAGTTAACGACGATAACCCTTGCACTCTAAACGATCATCTCGAACCTATAAGAACTAGTTCCGTCAAACTCATCACGGAATCACCCACGGAGTTATACTGACGTATGGTCCTTACACCTCGAGTCTTCACTCTTCACTTTGATTCACGACCTAACGTTTAATTGGAATCGAGGTGGTTTTTGGATATCAAATATGGAAACCCGATCCCCGTCTCATCGAAATCCAAAGCGTATCTTTTAGGTCCAAGTTGTTTAAGGTTTAAACAATTAAATTCAACTATCTATATACACAAAATAGATAATTCACAAGTCACAATTGATAATCAACATTATCAAATAACAGGTAATCCACATTATCAATATCATAATAGATAATCCATATATCAACATCCCAATTGATAATCTTTGTAAGCATCACAGTGCAACCAAGTATTCATACCACAACCATACTTATCTCATTACTGAGATCACAAAGCATTCAAGACAATGAATGTCATCCATTCATACATAGCAATGATTTACTCATACCACAATATAATTAATTTAAAATGAATTAAATTAACTATCTCTATCTCTAATTAATTTAAAGTGAATTAAATTAATTACTTCATCTATAATTAATTTAAAAAAAAAATTAATTACTTCATCCAAATATATCTTGCTTACTTATTCTTTAATTAAACAAATTAATTAATCATCATCCTAATTAATCAACCTTGATTAGATAACTCTTAATCAAGTAATTAATCCTTAATTATTCTCATTAATCATATCAATTAATGAACTTTAATTAATTACTTTCATTACTTAATTAACTTTAATTAATTACATTATTTCTTAATTAATTACATTAATTCATCATGCTTAAATTAATTTCTTTCAATTAACTACTATAATAAATTCATTGATTTATTACACCAAGTAATAAACCTTTAATTACTTTACCAAACAATTATTCATTTAAAATTACTTCCCAATTAGTAATTTACCTTAACTCAAATACCTCTGTAATTTATTAATTACTTATCTTAAGTAATTAGCCTTATCAAAACTTATTAAGTAAACATAATTAATCATTTATCGAGTAACTATATTTAATTAATTTACAAATTAATTAACTTACTTGATTTCACTCATCTCATAAAACATAATCGAGTAATTCATCCCTCAATTACTCATTAACCAAATTAATCTTTAAATAACAGATTAACTATCATCAGCTATTAATTAATAAATCTTAATTATTAATCAATCCTTTAATACAAAGTAATTAATCACTAATTACTTTTATAATTAATCAATTAATCTTAATTAACGAATTAGTCATCACTTAATCATTAATTAATAAACTTAATTATTAATTAACAACCTTAATTACAAATTAACTAATAAAATTAATTAATTCTAAATTACAATTAATTAACCTTAAGTAATATTTAATTAATTTCTAATTAACTTGCATTATAGATTAATAACTTCTTAATTATTAATTAAGAAAATCTAATTATTACTAAATAAAACCTTTATTAAGTATAAATAAATTACTATTTTTAAATAATCTCTTAATTACTTAATAAGTAATTAAATTTAATTAATCATTAGTCATAAATTAAATCATCATATTAATTAATAGTTAATTAAATAAATAATTATACTTAATTAATTACTTAATTAATTCTATTTTAAAATAATAATTAAATAAATTAATTAACTTAAAATTCCTTAATTAACTAACTAATTATAAATTATTAATACTTAATTATTATTTAAGGTAAAACATTATCTTAAATAAATATTGAAATCTTTACTTAACTTAATTCATTAATTAAATTAAGTTATAAAGAAATCATTAATTACTTTCCTTAATTATTTATTAACAATTCTAATTTCAAGTTAATAAATTATCTTAATCTTTAATTGTTAATTTTAAATCATTTTCCACTAATTAATTTAAATAAAACATTTACTTTAAATTCTCTTTTATATTTCAAAATAAGTTTTGAAATAATATTAAGATTTTAACTTAAGACATTTAAAACATCATACAAGTTTATTTATAAAAACAATTCAATTCAAGATAAGAATTTTAGTTTAATTTAAACTATTTAAAGTTTAAAACTTATTTTATATTTTAAACTAAAATCAGGTTGAACATTAATTTGGGTTCATCCCATATATACTTGAATTTAAGTAAAAGTACATTTTTTTAAAAACAACCTCTCTTTAAAATTTTAAAACTGTTTTAATTTAAAACTTAAAACTGTTAATATAACAGTTTATCCCTGCAACTCTAAACCTCAGAGACCATGCGAGAATTACCCCAAGCCACAACCAAAAATACTCGAGCTTTACCCCGAGTCTCCTCCCTTACTACCCGAGCTAAATCCCAGTAACACAAACCCGAATACTACTGACACCAACCACCTCTCGTGCACCTGCACCAGGGCCAGAACTACCTCCGGCCAACATCGACTTCACCGACACATCACCCATCCTCCCTACTTACATCCACGATCAACAGAACCCATTTCTTTGCCTCGATTCACAATCGAGCTCTTTAGGTGAAGTTGAACCCAAAAACAATCATCGGAACTTCCCCAGAATCCACGCCACTGATCATCTATAGTCACCACCACTCCGGTCAAAGCTCGCTGACTCACCGCGCATCCTTCACTCAAATCCCCTTCGAGCTCAATGCTGTGAAGAAGATGTCGTAGTTCAATTTACAGTAGAACCCAAAATTAGGTTTAAAAATCAAATTTTAGCAAATTCTAACTCCTCGGTGATTTAAAAATTCTTTAACCATTTTTGCTATACTCTATGATGCCTCATCTAGCTCCCTCAACAATCACGAGCAACCCAAATCTTGGGATCATCAGAGATTTGCAGAAACCCAATATGTAGAAAACCCCCAAATGCTAGCTTAATACAAACTTAAAAATTGTAATATTTGTTTCTAAAATCCTAACTTTCCAAACTGATCTAGGATATAAGCTTGAACTAATAAAATTTAGCATTTGATTTTAATGTATTTTGAAAATTCCCATTGTTCTTTACTGTTAATTTCAAATGCAGGCATATTTTATCACTTATATACTTATTAATATTTTTAGTTTCTATTTTATGCCAATCTACTCTATTTTTTTTCTTGATCCAAGTATCATCAGTGAATAAATAAAGGATATGAATTTAACTTCATTTGTTAACACTGCAACCTGGAACAGAGTCATATCATTAAACACAATGTAAAACTAACATCACTAAAGTGTTCATACACATATATTCACATGCAAAGATAGTTTATCACAGAAATCATATGAAAGCAAAATCTAAAACTGCTTAAGCTTTAATTAGAATGTTTACTCACCTCAATAAGAAATGCAGTGCAGGGTTTTAGGAAAAAGAACAGGAAATTGCAAAATGCTTTGAACTGATGATGAAGCTTCATTTGAAATAGAGAAAACCTTCATCCCCCTTTTTGTTTGTTACAGTGCTTCAGGTTGCTTTAGATTGCCTTGACCCATTTGCATGCACATGAAAGTTGATGTAGACAGGGAAAATTGCAGATCTAATATTGATAACTTGCATGCATTTGAAGTTTGAGGCAGACATGGGATAATGCAGACATTCAAATGCAGAACTGGGTTGAAATTTGCATCAAGCTTTTGAAATCATTTTGCAAATTCTTGAATTTTTTTTGAAAAACTGTGATTTTGTTTTGAAGACAACTGCAGGCTTGCAGTTTGATTTGCACACAAAATACTTTAGGTTTTTAATATGAGCATGGTTTGCATTGTGGAGTAAATGCAGGTTTGGGAAATTGTTTTTCAGGAAAACATAAGTTGCAGAATTTCACTTTAGAGGAGGCTTCGGGTTTTTGGATGTTCAGGAGGATTTGAAGAATTGAAGCAGATTTGTTTGAGGATTGTTCAGATTTCCATTTTGAGAATTTTTTTTAAGGTTTTCTGGTTTTAGATGAGTGAAAGTTGCATGATGATTTTAGTTTTCTTTTTAGAAATGAACAAAGAATTAAAGAAAATGAGAAAGAGTGTTTATATAGGATAAATTTCAGATTTTATTAACTTAAAAAGAAAATTAAAAAGAACATGGACACTTGTCCCTAATTACATTAATGTTGTAACACTTGTTATCAAAGTGTTTTAGAATTAAACATTTGTCAAAATTGAGTTTACTCTAATTCTAAAGAAATTTAAAAGCATTTTAAATTAATTTCCAAATTAACAATCATGTTTTTCTTAATTTTAAAAATACTTTCTAATTAAATATCAAATAAACAAATACACTTATACATTTATAAATATATGCTAATTTATATAAGTACAATCTTTAAAAAGAACATAAAATAAAAAATCAATTATAATTTAAATAAAGTTATATACAATATTTCAAACTTACTTAAAATGTTATTTCCAAGCCTTGCATTGTTTTTATTAAATAAATACAAATCCAAATTTCTATAAAAAGAAAAATAAAACAAAATCTTATTTTAAATAAAACATTATCTATATAATTCAAAACCAAATTATATATTATTATTTTATTTTAAGATGCATGTATATACTTGAATTCAAGTTTATATTCAATGTCAAAGTCAATTTAAAAAAATCCAAATCTAAAATCAATTTAAATAAATAAATATCAATTTTTTAAATAAGCACATTATTATTTACAAATAATATATCCTATTTTAAAATCAATTTAAAATACACAGATATAAATGTATTTAAACACACTAATCCACTATGAAAACAAATAAGTCTATTTAGAATTTATTTACACAAATAAAATAATTATTCCTATTTTAAAACCAATTTATAACCATAATTAAAACATTATATTTTATTAGATGGTTATTTATTTTTGAAAATAACAATTTATCAATTTCAAATAATTTAAATTAAGAGATTATCAACATTTTATACTCTTGGAAATTCCGGGATATTACACACATTCTCCATGAACCATCTTTCATCGGTACCAACAGAGCTGGTACAGCACAGGGACTGAGACTCTCTCGAACACGCCCTTGCTTAAGCAACTCCTCAACCTGTCTCCTCAACTCTTCATGCTCTTTTGGACTCATACGATAACGCGGCCTATGCGGTAAAACAGCACCTGGCACTAGATCAATTTGATGTTGTATATCCCTCAGTGGCGGTAATTCCTTGGGTAATTCAGTAGGAAAGACATCTTCAAATTCATTTAACACCGATCTAACCTCCGCGGGAATTTCAAGATCTTCACTGTTTCATACCCAATCAACAGAAACAATTCAGCGCTATCTTTCACTTCTTTAACAAATTCTCTCATAGATAATAGACTAGTTGATTCCACTTTCTTTTCTGACTTGTTTTCACTTTGTTCACGCTTCTTAGGAACTAAGGTAACTTGGGTACCTTCGAACATGAAATTGTAGCTGTTGGTGCAACCGTTATGTTGTACAGCTTTATCATATTGCCATGGTCTTCCCAATAGTAGATGACACACATCCATATCGACAACATCACACCATATATCATCTTTGTACTTCTTCCCAATAGAAAATATAACAAATGCTCGTCTTCCAACTGTCACTTCTCCACCTTTCTTTAGCCATGCTAGATTTAAGGTCTAGGGTGTTTTTTAGTCTTCAACCCTAACTTCTTGACGGCTTCTTCAAAAATAATGTTATCGCAGCTTCCCGCATCAATAACAAATCGACAAACCTTTCCCAAGATAGTACATGTAGACTGAAAGATGTTGCTTCTCAGCCAACTAGAATCATTCTCATGCTTTCGCATTAAACAAGACCTCCTTATCATCAAGTTACACCCTTCGTCTCCTGACACAACTTCTTCATCTTCATCAAACTTCGATGGTTGAGAATAATCAATTTCAGCTTCCACATCCTCATACTCACATTCCTCTGCAACTAATGCTCTCTTTTTTGCCTTTTTACATTCATTACTTTTATGGCCAAACTCCTGAAAATTATAGCACTTGATATTGTTATTGACCTTTGCTTTAGCGGCTTCATTGACAATTGGTTTATTGACTGCCTTGGAAACATTAGCACTGCTACTAGCACTCTTATTCTGGTTGTTAGAACCCGTAAACACACCAATTCCTCGTCTCCCTTGTTTCTCCCAAGCTAGAGCTTTCTGATGTGCTTCATCAACAGACATTGGATTAAACATATTAACCATGTCTTGAATTTGCATTCGTAACCCTCCAACATATATAGCCGTTAGTTGTTCCTCGGTTTCCATAATATCATTCCTTGCAATCAATTGATAGAATTCATCTACATAGTCATTCACTGTCTTCGTCCCTTGTCTCAAATTCTGCAAATGTTGATACATAAGAGATTGATAATTGTACGGCAAGAAAGTCGCTTTCATCATCTTTCTCATCTTCTCCCAAGTGACAACTTTTGATTTTCCCATTCTCTCACGATTTAGTTTAGTTTGTTGCCACCAAGCCATAGCTCTTCCCCTTAGTTTTGCAGCAACTAATTGGACTCTGCGATTCTCAGGCACCTCCTTGAATTTCAGAATTTCTTCAACATTCTACAACCAATCAAGAAATTCTTCTGCTTGCATACCACCTTTGAATTTTGGAATTTCCATCCACATACCTGACTCCCATTTACGATCATTTTCTGAATCCAGGTATTGATTTCGCACTTGGCCTCGATTTCGATAGTGAATACTACCTCCATCACCATCTTCCTCAAAATCAGATGTATTTCGATATCGATCCTGACCATCTACGTCCCTACGACCACGCATGTCCCTTCTACCCTGTCTTTCAGCATCACGATATGGTTCATTTTCGAACCCATGTTGAGTTCTTCCCTCTTCATTTCGGTATCCACGGTGGTCTCGCATCATTGAAACTGATGATTCTCTCCTATCTCGATAAGACTGGGGTGACATCCTCCTTTCTTCCGAAACCGATGGTGAAACCCTGTTTCCACCCTAGTTCGAAACTGGTGACGTTCTCCTTTAATTTTGATTCATGTCGTTCATCAATTTCTCTAATTTTTTAATACCCTCATTGAACTTTTCATTGATACGCTGTTCCATCTGCTCAGCTTCTTGTCTTCTATACAAATCTTCAACATTATGATAGCGATTAGCACGTCTCGGAGGGTGATCATTAAACAATCTCGTTTCCGTCTCTGATTTGGCTCTGATACCAATTGACGCAGCTTTGGCTAGGCTCGAACAGTTTAGATACCAAACTGTCATAACCTATCCAGGATCTTCCTCAGGAAATGATGATTTCGTGTCAAATAAACCGATAGAACGATAAATGCTCAGTTCCGTTGATCGTGATGATGCCAGAATCTAGCTATCTCCGACCCGTTGATCTCACAAGACGCCATGTTGAAAGATCTACAATTCGATCGTTGATCACTCGTAAGTGATACCGAGAATTGGCTTCAAATTGCTTTATTCGCTCATGAATAACCCAAAGATGGAAAGAAGAAGGAGATAGCACTCAACAATGGTGGCCAAAGCTAACACACAAATTTATTTCAAATTCAACCGCCTTTACAAATGACAACACACCCCTATTTATAGGAAATTACAACACACACATGCAACTCAACACATGCGACTCACGACCTAACACATACGACTTAACATGATATGAGTTACAACATCATACGACTTAACAACAATGCGACATAAGAAATCAGCATACGACTTAACTCAACACATACGACTTAACATCATACGAGTTACAACATCATACGACTTAACAACAACGTGACATAAGAAATCAGCATACGACTTAACTCAACACATACGACTTAAGAAGATAACACAGCTTCAGGAACGACTTAAGCGACATAAGGAAAATGCCATAGTGAACAATGCGCCATAACTGAACAATGCGACATAAGCGACTTAAGAAGACAGCACAACCCCATGCGACATAAGAGAATAATGCGGCACAACTGAACAACTTATAGAAATGCGGCATAAGTGGACGATTTAAAGAAATGCGGCTTGATTTCTTGAGTCGTTATCTTATAAGGTAGGCGACTCATGGCAGTCGACTTAAGGCAGGCGACATAAGATGGTTGGCATACGATTGACATAACTCGCTATGTTGAGTTTGTTCCACCCGCTTATCATGATGCGCTGCATCAGCACTCTATAGGTATCGTATAAAACCAAAATCGTATAAGGCGCGCAAGGTAGGTGACGCAGCACAACTAGGCAATGTCAGGGTAGATATGCCAATTACACTTACGGGTCGGTGGTAACGCGTAGCTGCAGCTACCGTCCACCTCGAGCCACACCCTCAAATAAAAAAATCAAAAGTGGCCACCTAATCAATCCAAGAGTCAAAGTATAATATCGAAGGGATGTGTCCGATCAAAGGTGCTACCTCAATTGACCCATCAATTGCTCCTTTTTAGCCACCTTATGCCAACTCACGGGAGTTGGGTCCATGTATTTATCTTAAAGGAAACGCCGCCACCATCCTACTTCATTCTGGAATCTCCACCGCGTACATGGTTGTTAAAGTGGTTTTCGGGGTTGGCAGAGAGTATGACAACTTCCGATCCCGGTCTTTTCAACAACCAAATGTTATTATAACTCCGCGGTTATTTCAAAATAATTTATACTTTAAAACCAGAATATAATATCCGTTTGAAAACCATATAAATACGATATCATTTCTATTTTAAAACCAAATCAATATGATATAATTTTAAAGAAATACCAAATCGATATAATATCATTTTTATTTCAAAAATATCCTTTTCCCAAAATCATACCACTTTCAAATCATAATACCTTGAAATTCATAGCTTTGAAACATAACTTCCAATACTTAAATGGTTTGCTATTAAATTACTTTGTATAATAAATTAGCTTCTTTAATTTCAAAATCAATCCCAATACAGATTTAAATCCTCAAATAAACCATTTCAAATTTCATATATTTCAAAGCTTTACTATTCAAAATTCCAAAACTAAATTTGATAATCTAGTTTCAAAATCAAATCTTCTATTATTTAGTTTTGAAATATTTTACACAATAAATCCATTTTATAAAAAAAACTCAAATTTCAAATACTAAATATTTTCTTCAATTAATTTATACTTGAAATAATCATTTTATTCACCTAGACCCCAAAATCCAGTTATAATAATTATACCTTTTAAAATTTTCAATTTAATAAATTCCACATCAACCTTTTAGAGTTTAATTCTTAAATAAATTCAATTCCAAATAAGTCTCCAATTTATCTCCCAACCTTAATTTATTTAAATCATCAAACTCTATATATTAAAGTAAAATTTAAATACTTACTCGCATTTATTTTAATAAAAAAATCAAACTCTATTATTACACTAAATTTTTATTTAACAAACTTATAAATAGCTTAAATTCAAGCATTTTAATAATATTTATATAATATCAAAAATCAATATTCATTAAACCTTAATATATAAAATAATCAAACTTTATTATTAGGCTTATTTTATATTTCAAGCCTATTTATATATAGCTAAAATCAATAATAAATTTGACGTTTATATAACATCTAAAATCAATGTTTATATAATCCGTATATTTCATTTCAAACCATAGAAATCATTTGAACATATTTATATATATATATATATATATATATATAGACCGTGGTGTCTGTATATAATTTCTACCCTATGGTTAGGTGATACAGATGTTTATCATTTCAATCCGTAATTAAAAATAAAAATTAAGGTTATATATCATTTCAAACCGCAATCCCGAATCAATAAAAATGCATAATAACTTGCAGTTTATAAAAATAAAATACAACATCCATTCATCCATCATAAATCATACATCCATCACAATCATCATCCAAAACAATCAATCAATATCAACAGATAACTGATAATATATATAACAGGTAATTAACTGGCAGTTATACTCAAAAATAAATTAAATAACAATTTAATTTAATAAATGAAATTAACTGAGATGATGATTAAAAATATACAAAAAATCATAAATAAATGCATAATCACAACCAAATTTAATTTAACAAACATAAGAAATTTTAGAAGTTGTGAGTGGGTTAAAACACTCACCTTTGATTTTAGCCCATAAAAACTCAAACAGAAGCGCAAAACTCAACAATCTCCAAATTCAACTAAATCAATTTCATGTTGTCTGGAATATAAATTTGAATCCAACAGAAGAAATCGCGCGTGAATCAAAGTTTATATGCAAAAGATAATCATGTTACAAGAAATATTATTAAAATAAAAATTAGTACGCGTTAAAAATATATATAAATAAACAAATTTTAATACTTACGTTTTCTCAAGTTGAGGCTTCAGGAAAAGATTGAAGAACAACTAAGATGAGGACAGGAAGTGTACGAAAAATGAAAAAAACATTTTTATAAAAGAATGCTTTTGGATTTGCAAGAATAAGAGCTCTTGAATATGAGGTGTTAGGAGAAACAAAAATGTAAAAGAAGAAATAAGATGTAGGTTATTTATAATTAGGAAATGATTGTGGAAGGACAAAAATAAATTTCACGTTTTATTAGTTTGATTCTAAATTAATTAAGTGCTAGATACAGAAAAGTTTGAATACATCATATATATTCATACTTTAGCTGTGTGTCAGAATTGCTAAACATATATCAAGTACGATTAATTGGTGACAATATATAGGAATAAACAAGAATAAATGTAGATGCAATCACATAAGGATTTAATAGGGAAGGAGATAAAAGGTGACGACGTTGATTAATTCCACTTTCCCACTTTAGCCAATTTTATTAATACAACATTTAATTATCATGCAAGTTGTATTATGACTAGAAAACATAAACAACAAACAACAAATTAATATGTATATAATATTACCTCACTTTTAAATTGTTTGATAATAATAATAATAATTAAATCATGCTTTAGCAATTTGAAATTAAAATATTAAATGTTTATATGTAAACACATGCACATAAACACACATACATGTGTGTATAAGATTAAACCAAAGCTTATTAATTAATTCAAAGCATACTTCCATACCACATTAAATTGTCTAATGCATTTGTAAACTTATGTATACTTGAAGTCAAAAATACATATATACATGTAAATTAAACTTTTTTACCTTAACGAAATTTATTTATTTTATTAACAAAACAAAAGTGGAACACGACAAATTAAGCAATATAGTAACAAACCTTTAATATCCTTAAATAAGGACATTTGAGATAATAAATTAGGTAACAAATTTAAATATTGTTGTAATCAAAATCAAAGCTTAGACTTATTATCAAAAAATTGTTAAGCATATGTAAACTTCTATTATAATTTATTAGATCAAGAACAAATAATTTATTCAACAAAGTATTCAAATTTCATGATATTTTCAATTCAAGATAAAGTGACAATATGTGTATACAATATTTCTATTTCAACACAAATGCAAATTATATGTATATAAACTTTCAGATCTAAAAAAATGCAATTTGGTTTAAGAGTTTAAAATATGGATCTATAATTAAAACATTCTTTTAATTATATACAAATTTTTTTGTTTTGATTTATCAAATTAAAAGTCAAATTAATTCATTCAACAAAAAATTCAAATAATATAAACAATTTCAAAACAAATGAGGAAATAGCATATACATACAAACTATGATAATAACATTATACTTAATATAATATTTTAAAATAGAAGACACCTCTTAGATCTAGCCAAAATTTACTCCTTGATTTGTACTTTCCCCTCAGATCATCAAGACCCACACCCAACCCTTGCAAGAGCTGGATGAATCACTTTTATTTTTATTTAATTTGATATTTGACATTAAATTGTTATTGGTTTTATTTTGTTTAAATGAAGATGATGGCAGCCCTTTTTTTGGAGAGGAGGAGGAAGGATTTTATAAAAAGGAAAGTAAAATGAGGAGATTTTTTTTTAATAGGGTAAAAGAATCCTTTTCTATTCTTCTTATTTAACTTTCTTATTTAATTCAATCAACATTTTCATTTTCTTCATGTATTGGCTGATCTTAGCATGCATTCATAGTACATAAGGTTTCCAACAAAATAAAACCTCAATGTAGTTATTTATTTAAAACCTTATTTCAAAGGTGTGCCGATATTGAATATTGATATTTGCATAACTTTTTATACATGCATTCAAATAATTAATAATAACATTCACATAATTTAGTCATGATTAACATTTCACAATATTAATTAATTGAACCACTTTATAACATCTCATAAATTAATTAAATCCTATAGTTTTTCGAAGAAACCACAAATGCAGTTGTGCGATTCACAACTAACCAATATTTATAAACTAACCAATTCATCCTTTTTAATCACTTGGACTTTTACAATGACTCAATACAAGTTTATATGACAATTCAATGTTGGTTATAACACTTATTACAGTGTTTAATTTCCTTATCCAACAATTACTACTTAAAATAAATTTACGCTTCCACTAATTTACATTCACACTTCCGTTACTATATTAATAATTATTAAAGTAACATTTTTATCAATAACAACATTATAATTACTCAACATTTAAATGAACTTTATTTCCAATAACATACTACCTAATTGCATTCACTTATGTTCTATCCAAACATACATTTAGATTTTATTTCCATTAATTAATTAATATTTACATCCATTTATTAACAACTTACTTCCATTTATACAGTTGCAATCCATTTTAGTTATTATTTCATTAGTACTACAATTTTAGTCTTTTATTTATATTAATTACGATATTTCAATTTATATTGAATTTTTTTCAGTTTTACATATTAATAAAAATTAAAATCCCAATTAATTATTTTATCTTGGTTTCATTCTTTTTATTACATCAATTCTTAACTTATGAAATAAAATTAACATTTCTATTCATTTTGTTACATTCATAAATTTCAGTTATTGTCTAGATCTTATTAGTGTAACATTACAGTTCATTTAATTGTAATCTTGGAAAAAATCCAGTTATTAATATCATATCTTTTAAATTTTCAAGTTTAATACATTTACATCAACTTATGGGGTTAAATTCTTAAATACCTCTCAATTTTAATTTATTGCCATATAAATATTAAATTGTTAACATTTAATTACAGTTGCTTCATCAAATTTCTACATTCGCTCCAATATAAACTTTAAGACTTTTATTTCTTTATAAATTAAATTAGAAATCCTATTAAATTAACTCTTTTAAAATCATCGAATTTTACGGGTCGTTACAACTGAGTTGCTCCGGTATAGAGATCTCCATATGTGATGGGGAGTCCGATCGGGATTGAAGGTGCTCGGATTGCAAGGGCTTCTTCGGCAGTGCCTTCGGTTCTGTTCGAATCCGGAACAGACTTGTATGGATGTGTGTCTGACATTACACCTTGAGATGTAAAACCGATTTATATCAAATACATTTCTGTTTGGTGGCGGCGATTTAATCTCTTAGCTTAACACCCTTCTCTGAGACGTACGCGATCAGAGGTTATGTAGTTAATTGTTACTAGTGATACATTCCCAATTTAGTAATGTGGCATACGAAGTGCTGCAGATCATTTGTTGATCAAAGCATGGCTTTTGTGAAAAGCGTAGCTATGTGGACGAGACTTCGTCGAACTTCACAACCTGAAATGGTCGAAACAGGAAGAATGCAGCAAGGTTATTTAGGGGTAGCGTCCCCTGAGGGTATGTTCATTTCCTTCTGGATTGAGGTGGTATCATGGTATGGAGCCCAAATACTTAACCTATGTGGTTGCTGCAAATTTATTACTTTATGGTTGTTGGTGAATCCAGGATAAAGGTTGGTTACGACCGGGAGATGGCATACTCGTGTCAGTAGTTACCTAGTTACAGAGGTAACCCGGCCTTGTGTTGGCAGAGATCCGGTTAGGTTCTCGGGGCGTCCCTCCAAAGGCATACCCATGTGGCAATGGGAAGTTCCTTGGCCTGACCATTTGTTAGAAATCCAATTACCAAATACGCGCCTTGTACGGTTTTAGTTGTAGAACCTTCCATCTAACATGGTAGCTATAGTAGGCATACTATAATGGTACGTATGCTGGCTAAAATTAATATTATACTTTTGAAATGTTTCCACTATGCACTAATAATAATATCAAAAAGGATTTTTGCATAGTAAGCATATTTGACCATCATAAGGAGAAATCTTCCCCATGTGTGCGATTGCATTGTGTGTCTGCCGGGAGGCCATATGGTAGTTTCATTTTCCAAAACCATTGCAGATTTCAAATTTAAAATCTTTTGTTTGTTTTAAGGATAAAACTATTTTTGTTTGCTCATACCAGTCCCATGACTGACCCGGAGTTTATTGTTCCCTTCCTAAACTCTAGGCGCCCACAATTTTCCATACGGGCAGTCTAGAGTTGGGTTTTTCAGATAGCAGATATAGATATCGATTTGGTAGCTTTCAGCTTTCTCTTTAGTATTCTTTGGAGATCCTGGATATTGGAGTCTTTGGATTCACAGACGACACTTGCTTATCTTGGTGAAATGTGATGGGGGTTAGAGCTACTGGCTTGGAGTTTTTGCATTGGTGCTTTGGAATTAAAGTCGCTGTTGCTGTTGGAGTTCTCTCTTGGCTATTCGTTTTCCACTGTAGCATTGTTATCTTGTATCTCTGATATTGATTCATATTGTATCATTGTTGTATCGAATGTTGTATATCAATGATATTCATTTCTTTTCTTTCGCTGTGTTGTTATACTTGATGTGTTATAAGCTCCGGCGAACTAGATTCAACGTTTGGATCTGCGGCATTGGAATACAAGTGTCGTATTCAGTGCTGATTTTCGAAGGTCGAGTCAGGGTCGCTACATTTATTGTCTATAATTTTGTGGTGAGATGAGATATGTATTATTTCAGATGTGTTCAGGTACTGTAACATATCTGCGTTGACCCAAGTGGCGAGTATGAGAGAATGGTCCTCCCATGTCTTTTGATCTAAGCTATCGGATGGTAAACACCCTTTGATAATTCGTTCACTAGAGATGGGGAGTTAAAATAATCTACATTGGATCTAGTATAAGCCGTTAGACTTCATATACCCATTATGATCCCGAAAAGGAAAAATCTAATTTAGGTTTATTCGATTTCCCCTTATAATATTTTATACATATATAATTATATAAGTTTAATTTATTTATAACTATTATAGTTTAATTAACTTATATCATATTTATTTGTATCACATTAATTAAATCTTATTTAATTAATTAAATGTTAATTAAATCATATGTAATTAATTAAATTCGGTTAAACCATATTTAATTATTTTTGCAGGCAAAACAAATGCATTATTATTTTGCACTAGCAGGCTGGTTTTATAGTGACCATACCATTTTACAAATTTAACAGGTGTGAGGTCAAGTTGCCTCAGCAACTAAGAAATAAACCAACAAACTAGCTATTACACAGGAGATTGACAATGTACCTAAACTATTGAAAAAGCCTATACTAGCCCCCCTTAGAAGAGGAGGATCTACTACCATCATCCGACGAATCAGGTCCAAGGGAAAGAACTAAGCCATAGAAAGTGATGTAATGTTCGAAACAAAATCCAAAGTCATGGCTATAAATAAATTTCCTATTCCAAGATGCATCTAAAAATGGCAGTCTATTCAAGTCACCAAGTTCTCTATCATAACAAAGGGAAAGACCTTCCCTCTCAATGTGTTAACATAAATGCTTAGTCTCACCATTATCTTCGCCAACAAACTTGTCATAAGAGTCACACATAGGAGAGTATCTCATTTCTGAAGCTTCATGGATCCAAGCTTGCTCTCTAGAGTCCCAATAAATAATATCATCGATTGGAGCCAATGAGATGGTAAGTAAAATAGAAGGAATGATAGGGTCAATAGTAGCAAGGACTTAAGAAGATGGAGCAGAGGCTTTAGCTTCACGTTACACGATAGAAGGAAAGGGTAGACATGGGATTCTACTTCATAATAGGAGGCCTAGGCAATGGAATCTCTACAGGAATTGGAATGGGTGACTCGACCATAACATGTGGGAGGGGCAGCCATGCTTATAAGCATAAGCAGCGTGTTCCAATCTATTGACAAGTTGCGCAAATATCAGGTTTCCAACTATATGAAACGTCAACCACGACAATCTAACCTACGGTCGGCCTAACTTTTAATTTAATTGGTAATGGTTTATTCGGAGTAACTTCAATAAGTGACTTCTTATATACTAGTCTTTTCCAGTCTACGGTATTATATCAAAACATCTCAACTTACTAACATGGCTAGTCAACCAATCCAGCCAAATCTTTGGTTGAAATACTAATGGGATATGTGTAAATTATGCCTAAACAAGGTGTGCCCAAACATATTTAATTATTTTAATTTATATACACATATTTTTTTGAACCTTTATATATTCATCTTAAACTATTTTAGATAAATAATCAACCATAACATTTGTAGTTTGTTTATATATACGTATCAAAATATGTAAACATTTTAATTAATTAACTTTTAATTAATTTCATTTAATAAATTCATTTATTTAATGAAATAGTTTAATTTAAATTTGATTCATTTGAATATTCAATACATTTCATCTTAACAAATTTAAGATAAATATAATTATAACAATTATAGTTTTTTGGTAAGGCCAGTCGGTTTTATTATGGGTCATTTACTTTTATTACCAAAAAATAAAAGGTTAATACATGAGCAAGGTAGCATGACTCAACTACTAATAAAGGGAAAATACAAAATAGAAGTTTGGCAAAGGTGCCTAAACTATTAAAAAGACCATAAGCTAATCCTCCTCGAAAGAGGAGGATCCACACCCTTCATCCGAAGCGTCATTGTCTATCACATGTAGAAAATCCATGAAAAGAGATGCAATATTTGTAATGTAACCAGAATAATTCATGCAAAAGATAAATTTCATATCCCAACTATCATCATCAAGAACAGCCTTATATATATTCATGTGTATAACATTTGCATGTGCAACATAGCAGTGTGTACATAGTTAATGTATATGCATACAAAGTTTGGGAGATGCATTTATACATATACATTCCCCTTTTTATTTCAAAATATCTAAAACGGGACTTGTTAAATTAATTTTAAAATCAAATATAGATATATAAATATCAATCAAAATATCTTTAATTAATGTAAATAGACATATTTATATTAAAAAATTTAATATTGCAACTGAAAATATAATTTAATTATTTAAAATTTTATATGAACGAATCAATTTGTGTATGTTATCATAAAATGAATATCATAATTATATATATATATATAATTCCTTTTCGGCTAAATTTTTTGTTAATAAATTTGAACCAATATTTTATAAATCATATATATATAATTAAATATAAACAATGTTTAAGCAATGATTAAACAACTTTATTTTATTTATTATATTAAAGATATAATTCAGCTAGAAGATTAAATATTTTTCTTAATGTCGAATACAAATTTAAATATAAATTTAATTTATATACATTCTTAAATACATATAATTAGCATATTTGACTTTAAAAGTAGTATAAACAATTATTAAAAATTAATTATGATGTTTAGAAAATTATAGAACATTTATAACAAATTAAATGAGGCAAAATAGGCTTATACACACACACATGATTTATACTTAGGTCAAATGAGCATGATTACGTATTAGGAGACAACAAATGCACATACAAACTTTTTCTATAGATGATCTCTTTCAATTTGTTGAGCAAACTCAAGTCGAGAAATGGTAGGTACAATTGAATTATCTCTTTCGATTTGTTGAGCAAACTCAAGTCAAGAAATGGTAGGTACAATTGAATTATCTCTTTTGATTTGTTAAGCAAACACAAGATCGAAATGAGTTGAGGACAAAGACCATATGTTAGAAGTTGTATATGATAGAACTGATAAAGATTTATCCATTTGTAATGACCCGGTATTTTCAACTATTCGCATCCGCCCATGTCGGACTTGAATTATTCAAAATACCGCGTTGTAAATAAAATTTGGCAAATCTTAGAATATACAGTAAATAAATAATCATAGGTCACAGACACAGAGTAAGAAATGCAGCGGAAGAAGAGAAATAGTGATTCATGATGCCACTATCACAGTCTCAAAATAAGTATAAATACATAGTCTTAAACCAAATTATAGTTTGAAATCACCACAGAAAATCTTAATATTCAATTGTCTCGATTACAAAAGCTAAAATAAGAAATGAATAGACACTTGACAGCAGCATGAAAAAGATGATCTTTGGAAGTCCAAGCTCTGGGGATGAAGTTCGAACTGATTCTCAGGCTGATCTGAGCGTAAGAAATAAACACAAACACTCGAGTCAGGACATACATACTTATACGGTGTAAGCTAATTCAAGTGAACTGTAATATAAAGGCAAGTAACTTAAAGGATGCTTAGGACCGTCCATCCTCTAGGGATCCGTTAAACTATTTACTATGTAGTAATACTTCGCTATTATAATAGTGTCTATTAGTAAAATAAACTTACTTTAAAATAGCGTTAAGGAGTGACACAATATTCCCCTTAACACGTAATAGTCCCAGTAGTCCATCCAATATCATAGTTCCTCTTGATCGGGAAGCCACCAGAGGATACCACACGGGCTACGGGAGAAATCTAAACTCGTACAAGGCTCGCTAGGGTAGATGACACGGCACAACTAGGCAATGTCAGGGTAGATATACCAATTACGCTTCCGGACCGGTGGTAGCACGTAGCAGCTACTACCGCCCACCTCGAACAAACACACCCAAATCAAAGGTGCGCACCAAACAATCACAAAGTAATAGAATGGCATGCGAAGAAGTGTGTCCGATAAGAGGTGCTACCTCCTTAGCCCGTCGATCGCTCCTGTTTTAGCCATCTTATGCCAACTCACGGGAGTCGGGTCCACGTACATACCTGAATAGAACGTCACCACCATCCTACTTCATTCTGGAATCTCCACCGCGTTCACGGTTGTCAAAGTGGTTTTCGGTATCTACAAAGAGTATGCCCTATTCGATCCCCGTCTCTTTGCCAACCAATCGTTATTATTACCCGTGGTTATAAATATCAAAATTAGTTTATATTTAAATCAAAATACTTCATTTAACTTTCAAAAGTGAAGTCATTATATTTTCAAATCAAATATTCAAAAATGTCATTTCAGCCAACTACAACACATAACAAGTGCTACTATAGCCTTTTTTATTTATTCAGGTTTGCTTTAAATTTCGCAATCACAGCACTTACCAAGTAATGCAATAGCCTTTAATAAATTTTAGCCTTTTGTTCATTTGCATCAACTACGGCACTTACAAAGTGCGGTAATATTCCTTACAACATAATTTTAAGTAAATTAAATTTCTGACTTTAATATAAATTTATCAATAATTAAACTTTAATTTAACCAATTTAACTTATAAAATCATATTTCCACTTTTAAATTGGTCATTTAAATTTCTCAAAATTTATGATTTATATAAGGTAAATTTCGCAAATAAATGTCAACTTCTTAAGGTTTTAATTATTAAAGTCAATACACAAGTTTATTCATTGTATTTAAAATTAACTTAACTATTAAGTTTAATTACTTCAAAATATAACTAAATTTTAAATTTATTTCTTAACTTACCTTTTTATTCTTAACCCAAACTTCCATTTCTAAATTTAGATATAATTCAATTTCATTTTTAGTATATATTTCTTTCACCGTTTAATTCATAGAAACTTATTAATACCTTATTTCCATTTAAATTCAATTTGTCAAATTTATTATATTTTGTTTACTTAACTTAAATCAAAAATCAAATTCCAAAATAAATTTATATTCGAAATTCCAACTTAACTATTTATTTATATATATTTAACTTGTATAAAATCACTAAATCTTTTTAAATCAAATTCAAATCAAATAATAAACTATACAAATCTAAAATACTTCCAGCAAATATATATATAACCACGGGTCTGTATAATATTTTCTACCCTAGGTCAAGTGGTACGGATAATATATCATTTCAATCCATAATTTACACAAAAAATCCGGGTTCTATCATTTCAAACGCGTAATCCCAAGTTAAATAAATAAATATTGTTCAGGCCTATCATTTCAGACCGTAACGATTCGATTCTACAGCGAACTTGCAGTGATAAACAGTAAATAAATAAATAGTATAACAACATAAATATTACACTATATAATATAACTGATGATGTGTCATTTAATAACAGGTTTTTTTAACATCATAAATTTATATCAAAGGCAAGTAAAATATAATATATCCATTCTACAATTACACTTGTTATTAATTTATAGATCTATAAGTATGTTTGTCGGGTGGGAATACTCACCTATATGCTGCTGAAGATTAGATACAAAATAATGAATATCTACACCGGACAGCATACAGAAGGCACGATCAATTTTTAGCAGACGCAACGACTCGATTCAAATCTTGAACAAGATAAATAAATAAACTAAATTCGTGCATTCAATTACGGTCAAAGCAATTTTTTAAACCAAAGTTGGAACGAGATTTAAAATAAAAGGATAATTGATTCAATATGCTCGACCACTCCACCACACGAACAAGAAGAAAACAAAAAGTAAAATAAAAGAGAAGAAACAGTTTGGCAGCCATTACCTGATGTTACACACGAGAGAGAAGGCAGAAACCAAAATGCAGTGAAAGTTTTTGTACGCAGTGCCTATATATATCAGAGAGGGTGCGTTGATTGGGTACGAAAAAAGGGCAAGAAAAATAAAGTTTGATTTTTGAATGGCACATGAATTGAGCAGGGGTTTTATTTCTTATTAAAAAATGAAACAAAAGGATTTTTTTTTGAACTTGTTTTAGTATTCAACAGGGGAAGAAGGTTTTATAATTTACATAGAAGTAATTGCGTTAAAACGCAAGAAAAAATGATAAAGTGGGACCACGCGTTGATTGAGGAAAGGAAACTGCAGGAAATAAAGTTATAAACCGTCGAGAAATTTTGCGTGATGTTTGATTTTATAGGAGGTTATTGCGTTGATAAAGAACGCTGGAAATAATGGTATTGGAACGTTAAGGAAATAAAAGAATTTCGTTTGGACAGTAAGGAAAATCAAAGAATTTGTTTCTATTAATTGCAAAGGAGTAAAAGGAAAAGAAGAGACACATATACACGTGAATTTCAAGTCACGCTTTAAAAGAATTTGAACGTGCTTGTGTATTTAACATATGGGTTTGCGTGATTTTAGGTGAAAGGAAAATAGTAAGGAATAAATTAAAAAAAATTTGAAATGTCTGAAGTAGTTGGAAGATTTTATTCCTATTATACAAGACGTAAATGGAAATGAAATACGTGAGTTTTAATTTAAAAAAATGAGTTGCGTAAACAAGGAGGGGAAAGTGGCAAGAATTAATTGATTTGAAATGTCTACGGGAATTGGAAGATTTCGTTCCAATTACATATGAGAGGTAAATGGAATTGGAACGTGGATTTTTTATTTATATGCCGAGTTGCGTAATTCCAGGAGGAGAAAGTGTTAAGAAATATTCAAACCAAATATTGCAGTGGTATTAGCATATGTGACCTAGTATTCAAAGAAAACTTGCATTGATTTGGAAACAAAAATGGCAAGATATTAATTTGCTTGAAAACGGCTACGCGAATTTGGAGGAATTTATTCCTATTATATAAGAGAGTCAAGTGTAGAAAGTAGCACGTGAATGAAAATGCAACAAATAATTCGAACGGTAGGGAAATAAATATTTTATACCAATTAAAACAATTTAAGCAAAAGGAAAGTGTGGAAGTTTATACGCGAAGGCAATAAAATACGTGAATTTTTGAACGTGTTTCGTTCCTATTTAAAGCAGAAGAGAAAAAGGAAAGTGCAGAAAATTTACACAAATTTGTTTCGAAACGGAAATGAAAATGAACGATAGTTTGTATAAAACTTGTGTTGATTCGAGTGGGAGAAAACGGCAATAATTAATGGTTGAACGTTATTAAAATCAATGGGTTTTATTCCTATTAAATATAAGGAGGCAACAGAAAGAAAATTTATTTATTTAGCTAAAGTAAGAATTTTAAGAATGCGCACTAATGACACAATAAATTAAATAAAACATACGTCCAATTTATAATAAAAGTAATGTATTCTAATTTATACGTTTTCTTTGCTACTTATATTTAGTATAATATACGTTTAAAGAGCGTACCATTTATATGCCGATTAAATTAATCAAACGGATATAAACGTACAAATTTAAAAGTGTAATTAAATAGATTATCTATACACTATTAATTTTAAAATTTATTACTTCAATAACATATGATTTGTTTACATCCTTTTGATTCGTTTACCATTTTCTAAGAACTGATGTATACATCTAAAATTTATTTCTTTTACCCAATATTAATTTCTTAATTAAAAAGGTATATAACCAATTTTAAAAGAATCAAAAGTGAAGTAAAAATGTTGTTACGAATATATTCTGTTAAATTAAAAGATTTGAAAGTTAGAATTTAAAAGATTTAAAAATTCTAACAAATGTTAAACTTTAACTAAAATAAGAATTTTAGAATTTGCTTAATTTATTGAAACTGGCTTAAGAAAATTGCAAACACAATCCACTTAACTTTGGAAAATTACAACTCTTCTTAAAAATGGTTTAAAATAAATCTTTTAGAAACAAAATAAAGTGAGAATGAGAATAAAATAAGTTCTTAAAAAAAAATAAAAAAAAATAAAGAATTTCTTAAATTAATTGAACTTAGAAATTAGAAAATGTAAACAAAATACAACTGACGCTAGAAAATGTCAATTACACTTTTAAAAATGTTTTAAAACCAAAATATATACAAAACAAGTTATTTACCCCTGAAAACATAAATTAGAACATTACATGACCAAACAAAATATTATTTATATAATAGTAAACGATTTTTGTTAAATACAGCAAATTACATACAATAGTTAAAAGGGCATAACTTTCACATTATAAATCAGATTTAAACGAAACTAAAAGCAGTATTCTTAAATTTTATTCTCTTTCAAAATAAAAGATAAAATTCAAAATTTCAAACTTTTAAAATTTTAAATTTAAAAGTCAAAATTTGACCATATTGACAAAATTCACATTTCTGGAAAATATTCTATTAATTCATGTGTGGAATTCTAATCCACACTAAAATTTATATTTTAAATAAAAAAATTATCTAAATTAAATAAATAAAACATTTATTAAAATTTTTGGGTTGATACATAGATGATTTGGATGGCAAGCAAAGTGAGAGTAAATACTAAGAAACAGAAAAGGCATAATTAAGGAGAAAGAAACGTATATATGTTTTATTCTTAAATGCAAATGAAAATGAGGAGTTTGAAATGAGAAATAAATCTTATCGTACATGACTTGCAAATGAGAAATACATGGCTAGGAAAAGAATTTGTATGGATAAAGCAAGAAATAAAGTGTCCTTGTAGAAAAAGGCAAGAAATCAAGCAATGACCTGATGGATTTAGTTAATTTCTTTCCTTTGTATTAACAGCTGTTCTTAATTATATTGAATTTGTTAAATGTGTACATTTATTATGATTGAATCCTCAAATAAATTCATTCCAATAAGTTTCACTCTTTTATGTTACCTTATGAATAAAATATGCATTTCCACTTTAACGTTCCTTCCTTATTTAATTACAAATTTTATTTTTCTTTATATTAAATTACCAAAATTTTATCAATTTAACAATTTAAATTATATAAAAAGTTATGGGTCATTACACTCTCTCCCACTCAAAACTTTTCGTCCTCGAAAAGGAAGAAGGTAGGGGAATAGAAACAACCTGAAAGAAAACTAAATTGAAACTCAAAATAGAATCATTAATCTAAACCATACAAATTCAATTTTAAATTAATAATTGATTTCATCTATTTAATTTCATTTAAGTTAAATTTAACTATTTCAAATTTCATTGCTTCATCTTCCAATTATCTTAAAATAAAAATTTCTAAAATCATAAGTTTGAAAATCATTTGTTATACTCAAAAATGTGTTCAATAAATTAATTTCTTCTTTATTCCTAATTATAATTAAATTTATTTCTCTCGATATATTTTTATCATCTATGTTATATATGTTTACACTTATTACAACTGCTTAAATTTGTTCTAAGTTCCTTTAACATCATTTATGTTGTAAATTATTCCATTGCCCTTTTATTCTATTTACCTCTGTTAATCTTTTTATAACTAGAATTTAAGTGCATAACATTTATTATAACCACTCAAATTTTATTTATAAAATCTTTTATATTGTATATTATCCAATTACATTGTTAACTTCTGAAAATCAAGGTAAGTTATATTGAAATGCAATTGAGTATTATACAAATAAAACTTTCAAATTTAATCATCTCAAGTTTGAATCATTTATTCAAAATTTTGATTTTCTTTTTATGATTGAAATTATTCTTCAAGATAAAATTTAAGAATTAAATTTCTGATTCCCTTTAAACCATTTAGAGATAAATAAATATATGTACATAATATGTCAAATCAAATTTAAATCATATATCTATATATTATAAGACAAGTCATATTTAGAGATTCAAATCAATTAAATTCTCAAGGTAACACTATAGCCAGACTACAGAATGGTCTCTTCATTTCGAAACTCGAAAATGAATGTCGATGATGTTGCAGTCATCACCGAATTTATTTTCCAGTGACAAAGAGAAGAGCACTGAGTTTTAAACCTTTAAAATTCTTTGGAACAAATTTCTATTCGAAAATAATTTAAATAATATATCCTTTTTAAACACAAGGTTTGAACCATCGGAAATTGAATTCTTAAATTCTTGTTTTAAATTCATTTCTGTTTCCAAATTAATTTATAACCATTGTTTATAGTTCAATTATTTATATGAGACAAAACCCATGGTTTACAAAACCATAAAGAAAAATCAAAGACTATTATCTCTTGACAACTAGTTAAATTAATTATAAAATTCTGAAAATTATACTTATATATATAATATTAGATTTTTTCCAAATGTAGGAATAAACTTTTCAAAACAAGGATAGAGATTGAAATTTGATGGACTCAAATCAAAGAGGATTTTGATTTAAAGATAAGTTGGAATCATAAGATCCGATGATTAAATAACAAAATAAGGAACTGGATAAGTTTATATAAATCGTGGGCAACCTTAACCGGGTCAACCGTGACTTAAAGAATAAGATCGATGTGGATTTTCTGGGGTAAATCAACATTCGATCTAAAGAGATAGAGTTCGAAAAACCAAAGATACTAGCATCTAAACCAAGGATAAATATAAATCTCTGGTGAATCAATGCTAATCGTAAAGGAGTTTCACCCCTTTATTAGAATATTAGCGAGACCGCCAATTCACTATAAAGATCATCCGAAGTGGAGTTATGGCATACTCCAGAATTGAAAGAAGATGAACAGTGAGGGACACGAATGAACTTTGGAACCGCAGGGAACATTCCAAAATTCAAAGGAAATCGAATCAAAAGGATGAGATTTGTAACGTCCCGCCTTTTCGCACGATTTAAATCGACACACATGCCAATTCAAACCATACGGAAGGGCGGATTGTTATGGAGTAAATAAGAAAAAAAAACAGAGAAGAAATAAAATAAAACAGAACCTCACAGCGGAAGGATAAAATATAATAATTAATACATAGTTCATAAAACTGTTTACAAACATTTGCTTCTACTTTATACAATAAATATCAGAGTTCACATACCAATAAATATCAATGCAGCGGAATTAAATGGTATAGTGGAATAATAGTAGATAATAGTAATACAAATCTTTGTCTTCGTCTACGTCCTCCACAGCTAAAACTTCAAATCCTGAAACGCTCGGACTGACCCGAGCGAATTGAAAAGACAAAACACTCGAGTCAGAACTAAAAGATCTTATGTAAGTTAAATTAATAGAAAAAAATATGAGTGTAGTAACTCAAAGGATGCTCGTGATTCACATCTCTTAAGGATCCGTTAAACTATTTACTATGTAGTATATTTCGCTATTATAATAGTGTCTATTTATAAAATAAACTTACTTTTTTCTTAGCATTAAGGGGTTACCCATATAGCGCTTAACACATAATAGTCCCAGTAGTCCATCCAATATCATAGTCCCTCCTGATCGGGAAGCCACCAGAGGATACCACACGGGCTGCGGGAGAAATCCAAACTCGTACAAGGCGCGATAGGGTATGTGACACGGCACAACTAGGCAATGCCAGGGTAGATATACCAATTGCTATCCGGGCTGGTGGAAACGCGCAGCCGCAGCTACCGCCCACCTCGAACAACACCCCCAAATAAAAAGTGGCCACCGAATCAAATCCAAAAGTCAAAGTATAATATCGAAGGAGTGCGTTCGATCAGAGGAATGACCTCAATGGCCTGAGAATCGCTCATGTTTTAGCCACCTTATGCCAACTCGCGGGAGTCGGGTCCACGTATTTACCTCAAAGGAAACGTCGCCACCATCCTACTTCATTCTGAAATCTCCACCGCATACACGGTTGTTAAAGTGGTTTTCAGAGTTGGCAGAGAGTATGACAACTTTCGATCCCGGTCTTTTCAACAACCAAACGTTATTATAACACCGCGGTCATTTAAAATAATTATACTTTCAAAATCAAAATATAATTATCCATTTCAAAACCCATAAATACGATATCATTTCCTTTTAAAACCCAAATAAATATGATATCATTTATTTCCAAATATATTTCTTTTCCAAAAATCATGCCACTTTTAAAATTTATAATACCTCGAAAACAAATATTTGAATTTTAAATTTCAACATGATACTTCGTAAACCATAGTTTTAAAACCATAACTTTCAAAACTTAAATGGTTTGGATATTCAACAGTATATAGAATAAAGCAGTTGAATTTAAAATTTCTTTAAAAGTAAATAATTTCCACATCTTCACAATTTTAATTCACTTTAAATTCAGTCTAAACCCATAACTTTTAGATTCACTTTCAGTTTGAATAAAACACATCGATTTCAATATTTTCAAAACTTCGAGAATTTAATGAATTTCAAAACTAAGGTTGGAAATTTCAAATCAATAATTCATTTTCCTATTATTTAGTTCGAAAGGTTTATATGATAAATCCATAACCATATAAAATAAACTAAGTTTATTAACCCTAAAATTTCCTTTCATTTATTTATACTAGAATTATTCATTAAGTCCAGTTATAAACATCATACCTTTGAAATTTCCAATTTTAATAAGTTTACATCAACTTATGGAGTTAAATTTTCAAATAAGCTCAATACCAATTAAATCTCCAATTTATCTTTCAATCTTAATTTATTTGAATCATTTATAACTCTATATATATACAAGAACTTAAGCTCATACTAAATCGTATAATATAAATTATCAAATGCCATTTGTCAACTTATTCATTTTATTTAGCAGATTTATACATAGCTTAAATTCAACAATTTAACTTTGTATGTATATATAAAATATATTTATATCATATCTAAATTTAATATTTATTAAACCGTATCATACCCAAACCATAAAAATCATTTCAAAATAATTATATATATATATATATATATACACCGCGGTGCCTGTATATAATTTTCTATCCTATGGTCAAGTGATACAGATATTTATAATTTCAATCCGCAATTTAAAAATAAAATGCGGTTGTATATCTTTTCAAACCACAATCCCGAATGAAATGAAAATGCATGATAACTTGCAGTTTATATAGGATAGGACACATCATCCATTCATCCAATATCACTCATCAACCAATTTATTTCAAACATCATTAATTTGTTTCAATCATCATCAATTTAAACAAACATCAATATATAGCATATGCAATATAACAGAAAATAAATGACAGTTATTAACTAACAGTTTATATCCAAAATAAATTTAGTAACTGTTTAACTAGCAGTTTTATGCAAATAAATAATTTTTAACTGTCAAATTTATATGCAATAATAAAATTAATTAACAGTTAAATTAAACAAATGCGATTCAACATAGATAATGAATAAAATATGCCAAACAGTTACAAATAAATTTCTACTCATATCAAAAATCAATTTAACAAACATAAGAATTTTAGAAGATGTGAGTGGGCTAAAACACTCACCTTTTTAATTTAAATCGAATTTAAATCCGATTTAAACCCAAAAATTCGTCGGTCTCCAAATCTGTACAAACCAGCGTCAAAAGATCTAGAATTTAATCACGATCCTAACAAAAAAAATCGCGTGTGAAACAGAGTTCGTACGCGAGAGTTGTTGATGTTAGAACGAGTCGAAATTTAAATTAGAATAAAAGAAACAAAAAAAACGAACCACACAAATGATGCCATGTCACCGTTTCCTGAACATCTCCCTCACGCGTTTGACCGAGCTTCCAGGGGAAAAACACGAAACCGAACCCAACAAAATAGCCGTTGACCCTCCTTTGACCCACGAATACGCCACCCACGGCCATCGCCCTTCAGGCCGACCACCACCAGCTCCTCGCCTAGCCGAGGCCCGCGCAACCCCCCAGTTGCGGCCCTCCCTTGTCACGGCCGGCCGCCACTTTGCACCTTATAGCCGAAACCCTAATCCAATTGTTTAGCATGATCCCACCGTTGATTTCCCAAACGAACACTCCCGATGCACTCCACTCGTCCCCCTCCACGCGATTGTACCTCTGATTCGGCGATCCGACGAAGACATCAAACAGCAATGAACGGCCGGAACTGTTTCAATTTTTTTTTTGGGTAAACGGTGCATCGAATGGAAAAACAAACAACACCAGAAGATTTTGTTCATTGAGGGCTTCAACATATAATTTTTCCGGAATTTTCTAGGGACTTTGAATTTTTGACATTTGGTTTGGATTGAAACTGGATCTAGGATTTGCAGCCATTGGAAAGGAGGAGTTGAGGGAAATGAACGCACAAAGAAATGAAGATAGATGGAGGCTAGGGTTTATAACTGGATTTATATAGGTAGGTTAGAGATTTGAATAGATGGATCGGATAAACAAACGTGCTACCGCTAACGTGGCCCAAAAAGCCTGTTCTAACCCCGGAACGAAATTGGGTAAACCCATATATCGAAATAGGTATTTTAAAATATTCTGAGCGCGATGGAAAAAGTTTCACGTCCAAATTCCATCGTATGAAGAAGTTATGCTGAAAACAATATTTTCAAATTGATTTCAAATTGATTTTAATTAAATCGATTTCAAGGCGTTTCGCGTTCGTATGATCAAATGGCAAGTCCGATTGCTACGAAACTTGAAACCCTACAATAATTCACTGATACGGATCCAATGAAACTGGTTTCGTCAAAATCCGAGTCCGTGACCAAAATGGCTATTTTTATATTAATTAAATAAATTGATTAAATCCAATTATATATTTTAAATTCTAAAATTGACAATTTTATCATCTTTATATTACTCAACCATTTACAATTATTTCAACAAAATTAAATGTCAATATGGGGAAGATAAATTTATCGATTCAAATGTGAATCTCACTTTTAATAATTAATTTCATTGAATTCACAACATTATAAATAAAATCCTCAAAATTCCATTTAGTTAAATAAATTAATTATTATTCCATTCATTCCAGTCAAATGGATGAATTAAATATTGGATTCAAAAATTATTACAAAATTTCTCATATCATCGTTTCTTTCAACTAACGTATTTTTTTAACTATTCCAATTTCATTTAATTGCCATTAAATCCAATTTCTAAATTTTCCATAAATGCAGTACCTAGATTTTTAAATTTCATTTATTTGAAATAAACTCAATCACTAAAATTTATATTAAAATAAATTAATAAATTTTGATTTCAATGCTACATCAACCAATGGTTACATTATAAATGGAATTGACATAAATTACAAATATTACTTAAATATACATTAATGTAATTATTATTCACATTTATTGCAATTGATTATCAATTATAATTTAATATACTAAATAGATGGTTAATCTTAAAATACTTGTTATCATTAACATTTTATTTTCACTTTAAAGCTATTAATAACAAGCCAAATGTTGCTATTTGATTTAGACCTAATTCAATGTATTAATGAATGGGTAAATGATTAACGTTTTGCACTATTGCCACAATTCTCATTAATATACAATAAGGTTTATTAAGTTCAAATTGACTACCATTTAATTATTACAATAATTACTACCCTTGCTTCAAAATTTCCAAAATTTTAGAAATTACAAATTTTATTATTAATATTTCCATTAAATAGACTTCTCATTCTATCATTCAATCTAATTGCTATAGTATGGATAGTATTACATTATTGCATCGATTATCAATTTATGGGAAGGATTTTTATTGGCCTACACTTATTACATTAACAATTACCATCTTATCCCAATATCCAATTAGTATAGAAATAAATTTCATTCACTTACAAATAAGTGCATTTATTACAAATTTCCCTCCAATTAATTTAAAATTAATTTCTATAGGTTGATTTGCTTAAATCGCCAAATATATATTAATAAATTACTATTAAATGTCCTCAATAATTCATGTATTTTGTTTTCTGTCTCTTATATTCAATTTACTATCAAATATATCTATGTATACTCCATTAATACCTAAACAGTCGTTTCAATAAATTTTTAATTTCATTAAATTGGTTATCCATCAACTGCTATTTACGTTAATTGCCTTAAATCACGTTCAGTTACTATTAATCAACGTATTATTCCATCAGTACGTTAATTGCCCACTTTCATTTACTTATATATTTAAATTTATACCCAAATGCAACCAAATTACACTAATTCAATTAATTGCAATAAAATTTAAATTGTTAATTCTAATTACAGTTGACACATCAAATTTCTACATTCGCTCCCATATAAATTTATAAGATTTTTACTTCTATCTGAATTTAATTACCAATTCTCATAAATTTAACAATTTAGTTATCAGAATTTTTGGGTCGTTACAATCTCCCCCACTCAAAACTTTTCGTCCCCGAAATGGGAAAGAAGGGAAAAGAACAAATAAGAAATCAATATATCTTTCTTAAATATTAAATTTATAAACAAATAACTTTACAAAATAAAATAATTTTAAAATAAAATATATCAATTTATACCCATTTAAATCTTTTATACATAAATTATTAAAGTTTGTAAAACATTTTCAAATTTTTCTAGGTCCAAATTTACGGAAAATTTTGGCAGAGTCTCCTTTGTACGGAGAGGCTCGGGAGAAAATATAATATTAAATATAACAAAATATCACATATAATATCCAAAATATTATATCCCCATAGGGGAAAATATATAAAATAGCGCAATAAACCGTAATCCGAAAACGTACCTATTTGTCGGGCAATTTGCGCTTATTTTATGGAACCAAAAGCAGTAGAAATTTGCTTCCATAGCCTGCATTTCACTTATATAATCTAAAAGGGTTAAAAATTAAATAAAATAAAATGTTTAAGTGGTTTCAATCACTAACAAACAAATCAATACAACAACCATCAATTTCAACAAACAGCATACACAACAAAACAAAACAACCATTCAATCAAAAAAGCAAATAGTTGTTCGGGTTCAAAACTTGAAATTTTATGAAATGAAAAATAACTATCAAGTGCATCATTTACTCAACAGTCTTAGATGGAACAAAAATAGATTATTTATTCATCCAACAATTTCAAATTTCCTTACCCAACCAACCATAAATCAAACAATAACAATTCAAACCACAAATCAAATTAACTTATTATAAATTTATTTCATACTTTAGTTGTTTGATTTCCTTCCTTTCATTTATTCATTGCTTAATTTCATGATCTTAAGTTTAAAATCTTATATTTACAATACTTACGATATTTGCCTTTATCATTTTAATTAGTAACATTCAATTATACTTAAGTTTATACAACTACACATCAATTCTTATTTATTATAGAAATTCGTTTTATTTTCTTAAGTTTAAAATCATCTAATTATAATACTTACCTTTAATTATGGTAAAATTTCAATTCATAACTTAAGTTTATAACATTAAATTCTCATTTATAATAGCAAATTCACTGAATACTTTCATTACCTCAAGCTTTACTTGTAAGATTTCCCCTTTACATTTTCTTGTTAACATTGTAGATTTTATTATATGGTAAGTTATATATATGCTTTAAGAATGTAAGTGAAAATTATACAAGTTTCTTCTCAATTCCTTAAATTAATTAATGGTTCAATAATTATATATTCGTTTTATAAGTTACAATTTCAACTTACTTTTAATTTCATTCATTTATTTAATGCTTGCATTTCTATTACATTTAATAATAGTAACATTTTAATTACACCAAATTTGTAACCTTATAACATCAATTCTTATAAATAAAGAATTTAATCAATTCATTTACTAAGGTTTATAATCGTCTATTTACATTACTTATCTTTCTATTGTATTAAATTTTTACTTTAATTAAAGGTTCCAATTTTCTACACTTAATTTACTATTAATTAACTAGAACTTTAAGAACCAATTACCGGGTTTTATTTTTAAATCATTTAAGATAATAGATAGATATCTACACTTAACATATATATACCCGATTATAATTAAAACGATAAAATTTTCTTAAACAATTCTGCAGTAAATTACTACAATGGCCTTCCCACTTCGAAACTCGAAAATGAATGTCGATGATGCGTGCACTCATCACCGAAAATTATTTTCTAGCGACAGAGAGTGGAGTACAAAACTTATTATTTCCAAAATTTCTTTTAAAACATTCCTTTCAATTTATATTGAACATTTATATCCAAAAACACTTCTAAATAATATTATTATTATATTCAAAATCAATTTAAAGAATTTCCAAAATCCCGGATCTTAAGTTCTATATTTCCAGTTTTTATTTATTTTAAGTCTTATTTCGACCATCAATTATGAACTCTATTACCTAACAATCAATATAATACACCCAAATATAGACTTTATAAAATTTTACTTTATATATAGAAAATATAATAGGTAAAATTATTTCATTCACCTATATTAAAACAAATATTGTGTCGGTCTGTCCTATTAAGTGTTTAGAAATCCCTATTGATGTCATAGCGTCTCATGCATCAACCAGAATTCATAAATACAAAACGGAACAGATTAACACAATATTAAAACCTTTTTATAACACTACAAATACGCTCTCTCATATATATACACTCAGCGACTCCCATAGGGTATTACTACCCTATTAATAAAGAGTCAAACCCCACAAAGCTAAGGTTTATCGCTAAACCAAAGCACTGATACCAGGTGTAATGTCCCGTCTTTTCGCACGATTTAAATCGACACACGTGCCAATTCAAACCATATGGAAGGGCGAATTGTTATGGGGTAAATAAGAAAAAAAACAGAGAAGAAATAAAATAAAACATAACCTCACAGCGGAAGGATAAAATATAATAATCAATATATAGTTCATAAAACTGTTTACAAAAAGTTGCTTCTACTTTATACAATAAATATCAGAGTTCACATACCAATAAATATCAATGCAGCGAAATAAATGGTGTAGTGGAATAATAGTAGATAATAGTAATACAAATCTTTGTCTTCGTCTTCGTCCTCCACAGCTAAAACTTCAAATCCTGAAACGCTCGGACTGACCCGAGCGAATTGAAATGACAAAACACTCGAGTCAGAACTAAAAGATCTTATGTAAGTTAAATTAATACGAAAAAATATGAGTGTAGTAACTCAAAGGATGCTCGGGATTCACATCTCTTAAGGATCCGCTAAACTATTTACTATGTAGTATATTTCGCTATTATAATAGTGTCTATTTATAAAATAAACTTACTTTTTTCTTAGCATTAAGGGGTTACCCATACAGCCCTTAACACGTAATAGTCCCAGTAGTCCATCCAATATCATAGTCCCTCGTGATCGGGAAGCCACTAGAGGATACCACACGGGCTACGGGAGAAATCCAAATTCGTACAAGGCGCGATAGGGTAGGTGACACGGCACAACTAGGCAATACCAGGGTAGATATACCAATTGCTATCCGGGCTGGTGGAAACGCGCAGCGTGCAGCTACTGCCCACCTCGAACAACACCCCCAAATAAAAAGTGGCCACCGAATCAAATCCAAAAGTCAGAGTATAATATCGAAGGAGTGCGTTCGATCAGAGGAATGACCTCATTGGCCCGAGAATCGCTCCTGTTTTAGCCACCTTATGCCAACTCGCGGGAGTCAGGTCCACGTATTTACCTCAAAGGAAACGCCGCCGCCATCCTACTTCATTCTGGAATCTCCACCGCGTACATGGTTGTTAAAGTGGTTTTCGGAGTTGGCAGAGAGTATGACAACTTCCAATCCCAGTCTCTTCCACAACCAAACGTTATTATAACACCGCGGTCATTTAAAATAATTATACTTTCAAAATCAAAATATAATTATCCATTTCAAAACCCATAAATACGATATCATTTCCTTTTAAAACCCAAATAAATATGATATCATTTATTTCCAAATATATTTCTTTTCCAAAAATCATGCCACTTTTAAAATTTATAATACCTCGAAACCAAATATTTGAATTTTAACTTTCAACATTATACTTCGTAATCCATAGTTTTAAAACCATAACTTTCAAAAATTAAATGGTTTGGATATTCAACAGTATATAGAATAAAACGGTTGAATTTAAAACTTCTTTAAAAGTAAATAATTTCCACACCTTCACAATTTTAATTCACTTTAAATTCAGTCTAAACCCATAACTTTTAGATTCGCTTTCAATTTGAATAAAACACTTCGATTTCAATATTTTCAAAACTTCAAGAATTTAATGAATTTCAAAACTATGGTTGGAAATTTCAAATCAACAATTCATTTTTCTATTATTTAGTTTGAAAGGTTTATATGATAAGGTTTATATGATAAATCCATAACCATTTAAAATAAACTAAGTTTATTAACCCTAAAATTTCCTTTCATTTATTTATACTAGAATTATTCATTAAATCCAGTTATAAATATCATAACTTTAAAATTTCCAATTTTAATAAGTTTACATCAACTTATGGAGTTAAATTTTCAAATAAGCTCAATTCCAATTAAATCTCCAATTTATCTTTCAATCCTAATTTATTTGAATCATTTATAACTCTCTATATATACAAGAACTTAAACTCCTAAATCGTATAATATAAATTATCAAATGCCATTTTTCAACTTATTCATTTTATTTAGCAGATTTATACATAGCTTAAATTCAACAATTTAACTTTATATGTATATATAAAATATATTTATATCATATCCAAATTTAATATTTATTAAACCGTATCATACCCAAACCATAAAAATCATTTCAAAATAATTTTATATATATACCGCGGTGCTAGTATATAATTTTCTATCCTATGGTCAAGTGATACAGATATTTATCATTTCAATCCGCAATTTAAAAATAAAATGCGGTTGTATATCATTTCAAACCGCAATCCCGAATGAATTGAAAATGCATGATAATTTGCAGTTTATATAAGATAGGACACATCATCCATTCATCCAATATCAATCACCAACCAATTTATTTCAATCATCATTAATTTATTTCAATCATCGTCAATTTAAACAAACATCAATATATAACATATGCAATATAACAGGAAATAAATGACAGTTATTAACTAACAGTTTATATCCAAAATAAATTTAATAACTGTTTAACTAGCAGTTTTATGTAAATAAATAAATTTTAACTGTCAAATTTATATGCAATAATAAAATTAATTAACAGTTAAATTAAATAAATGCGATTTAACAGAGATAATGAATAAAACATGCCAAACAGTCACAAATAAATTTCTACTCATATCAAAAATCAATTTAACAAACATAAGAAATTTTAGAAGTTGTGAGTGGGTTAAAACACTCATCTTTTGAATTTAAATCGAATTTAAATCCCATTTAAACCCAAAAATTTGACGGCCTCCAAATCTGTCCAAACCAACATCAAAAGATCTGGAATTTAATTACGATCCTAACAAAAAAAATCGCGTGTGAAACGGAGTTCGTACGTGAGAGTTGTTGATGTTAGAACGAGTCGAAATTTAAATTAGATTAAAAGAAACAAAAAAACGAACCACACAAATGATGCCACGTCACCGTTTCCTGAACGTCTCCCTCATGCGTTTGACCGAGCTTCCAGGGGAAAAACACGAAACCGAACCCAACAAAATAGCCGTTGACCCTCCTTTGACCCATGAATACGCCACCCACGGCAATCGCCCTTCAAGCCGACCACCACCATGCTCCTCGCCTAGTCGAGGCGCGCGCAACCCCCCAGGTCCGGCCCTTCCTTGTCACGGCCGGCCGCCACTTTGCACCCTATAGTCGAAACCCTAATCCAATTGTTTAGCATGATCCCACCGTTGATTTCCCAAACGAACACTCCCGATGCACTCCACTCGTCCCCCTCCACGCGACTGTACCTCCGATTCGGCGATCCGACGAAGATCATCAAACAGCAATGAACGGCCAGAACTGTTTCAATTTTTTTCTGGGTAAACAGTGCATCGAATGGAAAAATGAACAACACCAGAAGATTTTGTTCATTGAGGGCTTCAACATATAATTTTTTGGGAATTTTCTGGGGACTTTGAATTTTTGACATTTGGTTTGGATTGAAACTGGATCTAGGGTTTGCAGCCACTAGAAAAGAGGAGTTGAGGGAAATGAACGCACAAAGAAATGAAGATAGATGGAGGCTAGGGTTTATAACTGGATTTATATAGGTAGGTTAGAGATTTGAATAGATGGATCGGATAAACAAACGTGCTACCGCTAACGTGGCCCAAAAAGCCCGTTCTGACACCGAAACGAAATTGGGTAAACCCATATATCGCAATAGGTATTTTAAAATATACTGAGCGTGATGGAAAAAGTTTCACGTCCAAATTCCATCGTATGAAGAAGTTATGCTGAAAACAATATTTTCAAATTGATTTCAATTTGATTTTAATTAAATCGATTTTAAGGCTTTTCGCGTTCGTACGATCAAATGACAAGTCTGATTGCTACGAAACTTGAAACCCTATAATAATTCACCGATACGGATCCATGAAACTGGTTTCGTCGGAATCCGAGTCAGTGACCAAAATGGTTATTTTTACATTAATTAAATAAATTGATTAAATCCAATTATATATTTTAAATTCTAAAATTGACAATTTTGTCATCTTTATATTACTCAACCATTTATAATGATTTCAAAAAAATAAAATGTCAATATAAAGAAGATAAATTTTTTCAATTCAAATGTTAATCTCACTTTTAATAATTAATTTCATTGACTTCACAACATTATAAATAAAATCCTCAAAATTCCATTTAGTTAAATAAATTAATTATTATTCCATTCATTCCAGTCAAATGGATGAATTAAATATTAGATTCAAAAATTATTACAAAGTTTCTCATATCATCATTTCTTTCAACTAACGTAATTTTTTAACTATTCCAATTTCATTTAATTGCCATTAAATCCAATTTCTGAATTTTCCATAAATGTAATACCTGGATTTTTAAATTTCATTTATTTGAAATAAAATCAATCACTAAAATTTATATTCAAACAAATTAATAAATTTTGATTTCAATTCTACATCAACCAATAGTTACATTATAAACGGAATTGACATAAATTACAAATATTACTTAAATTTACGTTAATGTAATTATTATTCATATTTATTGCAATTAATTATCAGTTACAATTTAATATACTAAATAGATGGTTAATCTTAAAATACTTGTTATCATTAACGTTTTATTTTCACTTAAAAGCTATTAATAACAAGCCAAATGTTGCTATTTGATTTAGACCTAATTCAATGTATTAATGAATGGGTAAATGATTAACGTTTGCACTATTGCCACAATTCTCATTAATATACAATAAGGTTTATTAAGTTCAAATTGACTCCCATTTAATTATTACAATAATTACTACCCTTGCTTCAAATTTCCAAAATTTCAGAAATTACAAATTTTATTATTAATATTTCCATTAAATAGACTTCTTATTCTATCATTCAATCTAATTGCCCTATTATGTATAGTATTACATTATTGCATCGATTATCAATTTATGGGAAGGATTTTTATTGGCCTACACTTATTACATTAACAATTACCATCTTATCCCAATATCCAATTAGTACAGAAATAAATTTCATTCACTTACAAATAAGTGCATTTATTACAAATTTCCCTCTAATTAATTTAAAATTAATTTCTATAGGTTGATTTGCTTAAATCGCCAAATATATATTCATAAATTACTATTAAATGTCCTCAATAATTCATGTATTTTGTTTTCTGTCTCTTATATTCAATTTACTATCAAATATATCTATGTATACTCCATTTATCACTTTTTCGATCACTGTTTATCTTTTTGATAATTAGTAGGGAGTCGGATTAGTCAAAATTTGTCATTTAAAATGAAATAAGAATGACTAATCTGAAAATATGGTCAACAATGATTTTCTCAAAGGGGTTATATGAGAAAAATTCTGCTATTTGAAAAATTATTTCAAGTGAAAAATATGCAGATATTTTCTTTGAAAAACGATGCAGCAAATGAATGTTTCAAAAATTAATCACGTTCCACTAGTAATTTTTCTATCAACTATATTACCAGTGTAATCTCATAATTGTTTTCAACAATTTTTAAATGAAATTCTCTTGGATTTGAATTGAGACCGTGTTAACAATCAAACAAATATCATAGTTTCAGAAACAGTTATATTCATGAGTAATCAACAGTCAATCAACATCATAATTATTTCAAAAACAATTTCTTGAAGTTTCAACAATTTCTTAAAATCCTTTTTAACAGCTTTCACATGAAATTTGAAATCGTGCAAATTTACAAGCAGTGACCAAAATGTCAAAACAAATATATCTACGTGTAGCATGAGTAATCAAAGATCAATAAAATACCATCATTTGACCGAATAAATTTATATGGATTAGTTCAAAGTTGAAAATCTGATTGGTCATCATTTAAGCACAAATCAAGGTCATAAATAAGAACAAGTCCAAAAAAATATCAATTAAGAATAAGTCAGAATTAAAGACATCATTCATTTCATCATCAAATTACTGGCTGATTAAGATTACAGTGCAGATTTAATATATCATTCAAAACAAATTTACCTGTTTTACCTTTACGATAATTTTTCGTTGTTGTCCATTGTGATTCTCTCACCTTTATACTAGGCTAAGGAACTTTGCTTTGTTGCCCGTTGTGTTTCTGGAACAGCCAAAATCCAGATAACACTGTTGTTGTTCCTTAGCCTGCCACCATACCTACACAATGAAAGATTTTTGTGACCTATTTGTTTTTATAGGTCCATGATTGTTAGTGGCAGAATATTTATGAATAAACAAACCCTTTGGAACCCAAACTTGTTTAGTCCTTTCATTCTTGTTCCAATAGACATGAAATTTGTTTGTAGAATTCTTAGGAACCCAAACTTGTATAAATTTTGTTTTCTTGTTCCTATGACTACAATTTTCAACATGATGTCCAATTATTTCACATCTATCAAAGACACTCTTACTTTTTGCATTACCATCAACTTGTGTTTTCCCAAAACCTAGTCCTTTTCTGTTGTTAGCAAAAATTTGATTTCCCAATAGCATGTTGAAAGATTTTTCTCCTCTTGAAAAGTTATTCAAAGATTTCTCAAGATTTTGGACTTGGTTTTTGGTGTTGTGTTTTCAGTGACAAGTGAGGTGCATCTATTTATAAAGTCCTTTTTCCTAGTGTCAATGATTTCCTTAAGACTCAAGTTTTCTTTTTCAAGATTCTCAAAGCTATTCTTAAGTCTTGATAATTCTGAATCTAAAATTTTACATTTTTTATATTCTAGGTTTTGAATATTTTCAAGTTCAGTTTCTAACCTAAAATTTTCACGAGCAAGTTCTCTCCTATCAGATTTCAGTTTTTCAATTTTAGATTCATGAGTATCAACTACTCTAGTAAGATCAAGACACATAAAAACAAGATCTCTATAGGAATACTCACCTGCCTCACTAAATTCCTCGGAGCTTGCTTCTGATTCTGATTTTTCCATACAACACAAGTTAGCCTCCTCTGAGCTGCTATCCGAAACTTCCTCTCCTTCTTCATCATCCCAAGTCGCTGCAAAGACCTTCTTCGTCTTTTTCTTTCCTCGATTATTTTTGAGAAGTGGGCATTCTTGTTTGAAGTGGCCAGACTTGTTGCAGTTATAACACGTCAGTTCATTATCAGAATTGTTTGAATCTTTTGACCTATTACCCTTTGTTCTCTTCTTGCGTGACTTGAATCTTGACCATTTTCTAAGATTATTGACAGCCATTGCAAGCTCTTCAATAGGATATTCTCCTTCTTCATCGCTCTCTTGTTTGCTCTTAAAGGCAATCGTATTCTTCTTTGGTTCGGAGTTGTTGCGTTCTTCCTTTGCTTTTAGCTCAAGCTCATATGTCATCAAGTTACCGATCAATTCCTCCATGCATAGTTTACTCAAATCTTTCGATTCTTGGATTGCCGTGACTTTTGCCTCAAAGTTTATTGGTAAAACTCGTAGCACCTTCCTCACAAGCTCTACCTTAGTGAATAGCTTCCCAAGCGCTCTAGCGTTGTATACCAAAGTTGAAAAGCGTCCAAACATGTCCTTTATACTCTCGCCTTTGTCCATCACAAAGTTTTTGTATTCATTGCTGAATAGGGCTAGACGAGACTCCTTGACTTGAGAAGTTCCTTCGTGTGTCACCTCCAAAGTGTGCCAAATTTCCTTTGCTGTTGTACAATGAGAAATTCTATTAAATTTATTTTTATCAAGAGCGCAGATCAAAGCATTCATGGCTTTATCATTTGTGGTTTTTAATCTCTTATCGTTAGCATCCCACCTATCCTTAGGTTTAGGAATCTCAGTATCACCAACGGTTATAGTGGGAGGTTTATAGCCTGTTTCAATAATGTCCCAAACATCATACTCAACAGAACTAAGATAAATACTCATCCTAACTTTCCAATAAGCATAATCATTCCCGTTAAACATGGGTGGCCTAACAATAGATTGCCCCTCAGAAAAAGCATTATTTGATGAATTCATGACTCTAGAGTTAAAGAAAAATACCATGCTCTGATACCACTTGTAGGATCTAGAATAACCCTAGAGGGGGAGGTGAATAGGGTCAATGCAAATTTTCTCGATTTAAACACAGAAATAAACTGCAGAAATAAATATGCTGAAAAGTAAATCACACACAAAATTTACCCAGCTTCGGCAACCCCTGCCTGCTGCTGCATCCCCAGATTTCTATTAGAATTAAACAGTATCCCGCTTACAAACACTCCACTAGACTCGCAAACCCTTTTGCTCCGCTCACAAACACTCTCATAGACTCGCACACCCTACTCCGCCTATAGAGTTTCGCTTACTCGCAAACTCTGCTCCACCTATAGAGTTTTGCAAACTCGCACACCCTGCTCATTGAACTAATTCTAACTAGACAATCTGACACTACCTACAACCTAGGTGGTGATTTACCAATTCTTTGACTCAAAAAATAAAAACAACTTCAAAAGTAAAAACAGGAGCAAAAATTAAAATACAAACTTGAATGCTTAATTTTTTATCAAATAAAAAAAACCTCTTTAAAAACAAAATCTCCTTTGTAATAAACAAGGCCGGCCCCTTGTTATTTTTCACCCGATCCACTTCGCTTGCTTGTGAAATGTGACATCCCGCAAATCCGTACCCCTTGAATCAACACTATTCTACCTCTATTAACTCAAGTGGCATAGAATTACGAACCATTAGGGTTAAAGAAGAAGAGATAGAATAAGAAGAAAACTAAACAATATCAGAATCTCACAGTCGCAGCGGAATAAAATATAATAGTAAATATAGATCTTTACACAAAATGACATCTATAACTGTTTATACATCACAAAATCAGAGTATCCCATACATCATCAAATACCAATCAGACATACCATACAATAACAACAGCGGAATATATATATATATACATATATACGTCTCGGTCTCCAGCTCCTCTCCTGCTCCATAGCAACCTAACCTGAACATATAATACTCGGTCTGACTCGAGCATTATAATGAAATAACACCCGAGTCAGTCTGGAATACCAGCTGAATACTAATGCATCCAAATTGATTATTAAAGTTTCAAAAATCCTTTGAAAAACAAAAGCATCTCGTAGGACCACGCCACAAATAAACATGTTGGGTTTTTACCTTACGATAGCTAAAACAGTTTTTATAGAAATCCTCTGATATTATAATAGGGTCTATCTACAAATACTTATAAAATAGCCGAAATTGTTACATCTATTAAATTCCAGCTACTAGCCACCGAAGTGGGTAATACAAACAAAACTCGTACAAGGCTCGTAGGGAAAATGGATTTCCAACAATGACTAGGCACTGGGGTACCACCTGTCACAGTACGGGGCCTAGATCACCGTACCGAGGACTACTCCCTTCATCCCCTGCAACACAAGGCCGGAACCATTCCTTACTGAATAGTCCCGAACAAGATAAACCCCATGGTTGGCGCGACCAACCACCCACTAAGCCGAAATATATAAGGGACATCTAGACAGGGGAAATATCTTGTCCTACTTGGGCATGACCCACCTAACCTTGCTGCATATCCCCTGATTTTCAGTCATTCCCGGTTGATGAGGCTTGAGGCTAAGCGTTACCTTTAGAACATTTTCACTTAGAATGCCCATCGTCCACCTGACGATGTTTCGCAAGCATTCATCCATACAAGTCCGTCCCGGGTTCGAACGGAACCGAAGGCACTATTCCTACTACATCCATTTTGGAAATATCCTCAGGATTAGTAGCGACTAGCCCTTGCACTTCACTGCTCCATCTTCGACTCCGAACACGTTTTTCGCACGAAACGTACAAATCGAATCGAAGTGGTTTTCGAGAAATAAATCTCGATCCCGGTCTCTTCGAAACGATCACGCATTGTCCAATATTGATAGTCGGTGATTTAACTATCAATTAATATTCATAAACATCCATATGCATCCATCACACAAAAAAAATATTCCCAAATTATTTATTTGCCTCAAATATCTTTAAAAGATATATTACCAAATTTTCAAATCTCATTTAAAAACATTTCCCAAAATTCCTCCTGTACAAAGTAAATCCTTTACCATATATTCCCATTGGAAATAACCAAGTTCAAATCATTTAGATTTAAAATAATTAAAAACAGTTTATACTGAAATATACTTTAATATGCAAATTTACTTCTAGTTATTTACTCAAACTAAAATTTTCAAAATATTGAAAGTAAAACTACTTTGTAAGATATAACTTGATTTAAAGTATGGGTTTAGTTAATCTATATTCTAAAAATAAGGTTGTAAAAGATGAATACTTAATTTAATATAACTTAGGTCAAAACTAGCTTTGATACAAATCCATTTGTTCAAATAATTATTAAGGTATTTATAAAATTTACTATTGCTAATATACTTATAATTACTTTAAAATAATAATTCCCAAAACACTCTTTTAAACAAACTTAAATTAATTTTTTTTTAAAATTTTCTTTTTATAAAGTCAGTTTAACTCGAACTTGGTTCTTCCCAGTGAATCTCATATCCTCTTAAACATCACAGAAATCCTTCTCACGATTTCCGTCTATTTATTCAATTTAGTTTTATGGTTTAATAACATAAATTTACTTTCACATTTGTCAATTTATAACATTTCTCATTGTTTATCTTTACAAATTTTCAATTTCCATTTTTAAATAGATTTCAGATTTTAATTCTTTTAAATCCATTATTTAACAATACCTTTTATTTCTCAAAAATTCAATTTATCCATTTACAATTAATTATTGATTTATAATTTACTCAGCATTATTCCAATTGAATTTTATTTCAGTTTTCCATCCAATAGATCCAAATTTTTATATTCTTTTAAAATTCCTTTTTTAATACTTTTCTTAGCTTCCTTTGAAACTCAATTCAATTCCTTTATAATAAAACTCCAAATTTCTTATAATTAATATTCTGGATTGGTAATTTATACCACAATATCACAATACCAGTTAATTCCAAAATTATCATCCACAATATATAAACAGGCATCATCGTCGATTATAAAAATAATACTACATTGTGAGGAATCCAGTTGGATCCCTCCAACCTGTTTTTCCCTGCATCCACAAATATTAGCACAACAAAATATATATCAATTCAATTTGATAATAATTAACATATTCAGCTAAACATCCAAACAAATAATCAATACTAGCTGTCTACTTTACTAGTATCCAGATGTGAGTGAGAATAACTCACCTTGAGTTTCGGCGAGCATTCGAAATTCAAATTAAACCGGACGGTGTCCGATTTCACCCAAATTTCTACTTGCCCGAATGACTCCGGATCTGTACCATCGCGTAGTGCTCGACTCTGCGATTCCAACGCTTCCAGTTTCGTCCGAAACTGATAACATATGCAATAGTTATATATTTTATAAATTTCAATTTGAATTTAAAACAAATTCTTTTTTTTTTTTAAGTAACCAGAGAAAACGCGGCCGACCTTCCTTCCCTTCCTCATCTTCACGCATGCGAGCACGTACAGGAACATCAAACCCATACGCACGCGACCTAGGGCTTCCACCGCCTCCCTCTATGCTTCGCTCTACATCGATCAGACAACGCCACCGAGAAGCTCGCAGCCTACTCCACCACTGCCCCTAGCCACGTTGAACTCGGCGGCTGAAATCCCCAAAAAACGCGCACGAACAGTACATGAACGCGCCCTTCCTATGCCTCCAATCGACGACGAAAACTCGAATTACCCGTTAGATCTGTAGATCCCTTGACGATCTACAACTTTCGTTTAGAAAGTTTTTGAATTCGAAGCTTGGATTGAGAGATTTCTGAAGGCGAAACAAAATGATTATCGGCCATTAAAAGTAAATGAACGGCGGCCTGCGTTTTGCTAGGGTTAGATATTTAATTATGTATATATATAATATTGTTTAATAATAGTTTATTAATAGAATTCTCTTTTTAACAACTTATGCAAATGAACTCCAATACTCACGCGCCGACTGGCGATTTTAAGGTTTTTCCGCGTTCCGGACACAATGGAACAGGTTTCGTAAGCTAATTCGATCGTATGAGCGAGATACGGAATTAAACGATCAATTTAAAATCAAACCGATTAAAACGATTTTGATGCGTTTCGAGCTGCCACGGCCACACGACAACTCCGATTGCTACGAAAATTGAAATCCGGTAATAACTAACTATTACGGATCCAATGAAACTGGTTTTGTCAAATTCCGAGACTGTGCCCCGGAAGGCTATTTTAACTCGTCTATTAAATTTAGCGATTTTCGAAATTATCGAAAACACTCAAAATTTCCACGTTTAAAATTTTATTAACTTAACAATAATTCATATAACATTCATAAACACATTAAAAATCATTTTGGCTCATTCCGGACCAAAATCTGATTAATGGCATTTTTAATAATATTAAATTTATTTTTAAATTAATATAAAATTCCAAATATTAATTTATTAACTTTAAATTCATCTAAAATTACCACCACGCTATTTACACTCAAATAACTCAAGATAAACTTTTAAAACCATTTTTATCACTATTTACACCCTGAATTACCCTTTATCTCAATTTCGAACATTAAATTATTATTATTCAAATTCCAATTAAATCCTCGTATTTGAAATTTGACCAATTTTATTATCTTAACCAAAGTCATTTATTTAAACATTCAAATTATAATCTATATTAAACATTTAAAATGAATTAAATGTTCAAATCTGGCGACCCAAAATTCCGGGTCGTTACATTCCTCCCCCTTATAAAAATTTCGTCCTCGAAATTTGTTAAGGTAGAAGAATGTTCCTATACTCATTACCTTAACCCAACTTCTCTAGTTACAACTTATATACACATCCCAAACTCTTTAGCTCAATTTCAAACCCATTTGCTTTATTAACACTAAAGCTTAAATTTTTAACTTATACTTCCAAAGTTAATTAACTCTTCCCAAAACCCAAAAATTTTCTAACTCCCAAAATTTATGGAAAATTTTGGCAGAGTCTCCCCTGTACGGAGGAGCTTCTGCGACATCGCAGGATACACAAATATATATACATCGGCCCACACGGCCGGAAACCAAAATATAACACAATATATATCATTTTCCCAATTATATTTGCGTAGGCATACCTTTTTTGCAAATTTTAATAGCAAGCAGCTAATATAATGCATATACTCACTCCAACTCTCTCAAACGCCTCCCGCACCTGTGCTATACTCAACAAACATATTAGTTTCTAAAGACATGAGCATTTTAACAATATTTCAAATGTAAATGCAAGCCCTTTGCATAGGCAAACCAAGAAAACTTCATCATTTACTATGTTAGCCATATCTACCAACAATTTAAAGATTTAAATCACCTTTCAACTTACCTATTCAAGTCCAACTTCATTTTTATTTCACTGGAGTGATTTATACTGCAAGTCCACCATATACAATCCATATTTATTTCAACCAATTCATTGTTATTTAACATACGGTTAACATGTGCTTCACTAACATCTTTCTATATCATTTCAATATCAAGTTGATTCTCAAACCCAAATTCTTATTTCAAATATGAAGCATTTGCATTTCTTTTATAATTCATTTTCATTCTTTTGCAAAATTACTTAATAACATTTCAATCCATTCCAATTTATTCAAAACCAATTCAGTTATTGTTTAAACAACTCAATTCTGAATACATTCAAATATTCATATCATTCAAGCCAAAAATAATCACCACTTAAGCTATTAACCATTAAAAATTAATTTCAGTTTAGATTCATATTAATTTTATTCAATCCTGCATGGTTCACAATCCAAGCATGCTTATTCCATTTCAATTATTAAATCAATCCTTATTCTCACCTTCCCAATTTATTATCCATCCTAAGTTTATTTTTTTATTGTTTTATTATTATTTTATTTTTTATTATATTATATATATATTTTTAAAACCAAGTCTTGATTTTCGTATTTCAAATCCATTATTCAACTTAAGTTTACTTTTATCCTTCCATCTTGGATTTGTTTACAACTCTTATATCCATATCACAATATTAAATAAAACCATTTCACTTACAATTCAACTTTATTTCCCAACCAAAATTTATCCAAGACAAAATTATAAAGCTTAATCACACCTATTATTCAACTTGCTTAAGTTCTTTCGCAATATTTTCATTATCTTCTTATAAATCAATTTTCATCCAAATCAATTCAAATCCATTTACAAATTTGAATGCTCTTTGTTATTTATTTAATCCATTTACAAATTTATTTTATTAACAAAGAGACCATTTAAATTTATTTCACTCCTTGGAACCTACTTACAATTCAAACCATCATATTATAATTCAATTTAGCCACTAACCAAATCCATATTAGGTTTTAATACTCTTTCCCAATTTATACTGAACTTATTTACAATATGACCATTTCAAATGTTCTAAACAAAAACTAGGTTCCATTTTCCCATTATTTCATTTAACAATTTAAATTCCTACCTTTCCTTATACCTCTTTAAATAGAATCTAAATTCCTTTCAATATTATTTGTTACTCAACTGAAATTTAAATTTCAATTCCAGTACCAAAACAAATTCCAGTTCCCCATTCATAAGTCCAAGGCTTATTTGCTAACTTAAGAACATCCACATTTATGTGCTCACTTTGCTTCATTAGACTTTGCATTTCATTATGGTCAATTTTAAATTTGCCACACCCTTCAACCCTTTCATTTAATAAATTTTCAGTTTCACTTTTATTCAAGAGTTTAGATTTCTTATTTAAGTTCACTTCCATTTTATATTTACAAATTTAAATTATAACACTTAATAACTTAAGTATGTGAATTTCTTTATGCAATTATAAACAATTTATATTTCACCTTTATATCCATTTACTTTAATGCTAATTCTTTTAGATTTAATTATATTTCAAATTCACCATTTTAGTCCTTCAAATACAAGTTCAAAACTTGTTTACTAACTGAAGTTCATTCACTTCTTTATATCCCACTTTACATTATCCCAATTCATATTTCATTTGAGATTAAGTCTTAAATTCACCATACCATTTCACTACCTCCCAATTGTGATTATAATCTCACTTTCAATTTATAAGTTCTCCAACTTATTTATTTAAAAGCTTATATTGCTCTTTTAAATTCATCTACATCTTATAATCACAATTTCAGATTTTACATATATATGTATTACTGAATTCTTAGGGATACAATAATTTTTTTTTAATCCTTTGCACATTTTAAATCTACAATTCCAGATTATAAGTATAACACTTAATAACTTGTGGGTATAATCCATTACACAATGACCCACAATTTTTAAAGCTAACTTACATTTCAATCTAACCCCAAATCCATTAATTCTAAGTTCAATTTATTGAACTTGTCCAAGTTAAATTCAAATTTTCTATTTACTTCAATATATATTATTCACTTTCATTTATTTAGGTTAAATTTTCATTCCAAGACTAAAATTTTCATTTCTTACTTCTTATTAATATCAATTTCACTTAATAAGTTTAATAGTTAGTTCATTTCTAACTTTACTCTTCATTTAAATAGAATTTTCCAGAATTCATTTTACCCGGATTTATTTCAAAACCATTTGGAAATAATAATCAATATATATTCCTATTTGGTATATCAATCAAATTACCAGATTTCCAAAATAATTTGTTTATACCAAAACAAATTTCCTTCTTTGAGATTTTCCAAACAACTAGCATACCCAAAATCCAAACAATACCATAACCAAATACTAGGGAAGCAATCCATCACTTTAGAAACTCGAAAATGAATTCTAATGATGTGGCCAGCATCATCAGGATTATTTTACAGCGACTGAAGTGAGTTCAATGCTTCTTACTTTCCCAAATTCATTTCAAAACAGTTTCCCATTCAAACATATTACTCCAAATAATATTTCATCATTACCTTCAATCACCTTCAAATCCCAACAATCATTTCAAACTTTCCCAGGTTACATTTCCAAACCTTTATTTTTATTTTATTTAAAATCCTTTCCAAAACTTTCGGGATTTAAAGCCTGGTTCAACTCAAATTTAGTTATTCTTCCTTTTATATAATTTATATTTGTAGAATTTTATTTTCACTATAACTATTTCACATTTCCAGATTAAATTTTATGTTCTTATTTGATTTAGACATTAACAACCAATCATCCAAATATATATAATAATTTCAAAAAATTATTTCTTCTATATCAAAATATATTTTTGGGTAAAATTATTTCATTTACCCACCTTTAAAAACAATTCTATGTCGGTTTATCTTGTTCAAGAGTTTAGAAACCCCTATCGATACGGTTGTACTTCCCGTACCGACCAGAATTCATAAACACTCAACCGATAAGTCAACACAGTATAAAAACAATTTTATATCCACTAACAAGTACGCTCTCATATCTATAAATACGCTCAGCTCATTATAGAGTACTATTGACTCTATTAAATGAGTAATTTTCCCACCAAAGCCTAGGTTGTCGCCAACCTAAGCTCTGATACCAAGTGTGACATCCCGCAAATCCGTACCCCTTGAATCAACACTATTTCTACCTCTATTAACTCAAGTGGCACAGAATTACGAACCATTAGGGTTAAAGAAGAAGAGATAGAAGAAGAAGAAAACTAAACAATATCAGAATCTCACAGTCGCAGCGGAATAAAATATAATAGTAAATATAGATCTTTACACAAAATGACATCTATAACTGTTTATACATCACAAAATCAGAGTATCCCATACATCATCAAATACCAATCAGACATACCATACAATAACAACAACGGAATATATATATATACATATATACGTCTCGGTCTCCAGCTCCTCTCCTGCTCCATAGCAACCTAACCTGAACATATAATACTCGGTCTGACCCGAGCATTATAATGAAATAACACCCGAGTCAGTCTGGAATACCAGCTGAATACTAATGCATCCAAATTGATTATTAAAGTTTCAAAAATCCTTTGAAAAACAAAAGCATCTCGTAAGACCACGCCACAAATAAACATGTCGGGTTTTTACCTTACGATAGCTAAAACAGTTTTTATAGAAATCCTCTGATATTATAATAGGGTCTACCTACAAATACTTATAAAATAGCCGAAATTGTTACATCTATTAAATTCCAGCTACTAGCCACCGAAGTGGGTAATACAAACAAAACTCGTACAAGGCTCGTAGGGAAAATGGATTTCCAACAATGACTAGGCACTGGGGTACCACCTGTCACAGTACGGGGCCTAGATCACCGTACCGAGGACTACTCCCTTCATCCCCTACAACACAAGGCCGGAACCATTCCTTACTGAACAATCCCGAACAAGATAAACCCCGTGGTTGGCGCGACCAACCACCCACAAAGCCGAAATATATAAGGGACATCTAGACAGGGGAAATATCTTGTCCTGCTTGGGCATGACCCACCTAACCTTGCTGCATATCCCCTGATTTTCAGTCATTCCCGGTTGATGAGGCTTGAGGCTAAGCGTTACCTTTAGAACGTTTTCACTTAGAATGCCCATCGTCCACCTGACGATGTTTCGCAAGCATTCATCCATACAAGTCCGTCCCGGGTTCGAACGGAACCGAAGGCACTATTCCTACTACATCCATTTTGGAAATATCCTCAGGATTAGTAGCGACTAGCCCTTGCACTTCACTGCTCCATCTTCGACTCTGAACACGTTTTTCGCACGAAACGTACAAATCGAATCGAAGTGGTTTTCGAGAAATAAATCTCGATCCCGGTCTCTTCGAAACGATCACGCATTGTCCAATATTGATAGTCGGTGATTTAACTATCAATTAATATTCATAAACATCCATATGCATCCATCACACAAAAAAAAAATATTCCCAAATTATTTATTTGCCTCAAATATCTTTAAAAGATATATTACCAAATTTTCAAATCTCATTTGAAAACATTTCCCAAAATTCCTCCTATACAAAGTAAATCCTTTACCATATATTCCCATTGGAAACAACCAAGTTCAAATCATTTAGATTTAAAATAATTAAAAACAGTTTATACTGAAATATACTTTAATATGCAAATTTACTTCTAGTTATTTACTCAAACTAAAATTTTCAAAATATTTAAAGTAAAACTACTTTATAAGATATAACTTGATTTAAAGTATGGGTTTAGTTAATCTATATTCTAAAAATAAGGTTGTAAAAGATGAATACTTAATTTAATATAACTTAGGTCAAAACTAGCTTTGATACAAATCCATTTGTTCAAATAATTATTAAGGTATTTATAAAATTTCCTATTGCTAATATACTTATAATTACTTTAAAATAATAATTCCCAAAACACTCTTTTAAACAAACTTAAATTAATTTTTTTTTTTAATTTTCTTTTTATAAAGTCAGTTTAACTCGAACTTGGTTCTTCCCAGTGAATCTCATATCCTCTTAAACATCACAGAAATCCTTCTCACGATTTCCGTCTATTTATTTAATTTAGTTTTATGGTTTAATAACATAAATTTACTTTCACATTTGTCAATTTATAACATTTCTCTTTGTTTATCTTTACAAATTTTCAATTTCCATTTTTAAATAGATTTCAGATTTTAATTCTTTTAAATCCATTATTTAACAATACCTTTTATTTCTCAAAAATTCAATTTATCCATTTACAATTAATTATGGATTTATAATTTACTCAGCATTATTCCAATTGAATTTTATTTCAGTTTTCCATCCAATAGATCCAAATTTTTATATTCTTTTAAAATTCCTTTTTTAATACTTTTCTTAGCTTCCTTTGAAACTCAATTCAATTCCTTTATAATAAAACTCCAAATTTCTTATAATTAATATTCTGGATTGGTAATTTATACCACAATATCACAATACCAGTTAATTCCAAAATTATCATCCACAATATATAAACAGGCATCATCATCGATTATAAAAATAATACTACATTGTGAGGAATCCAGTTGGATCCCTCCAACCTGTTTTTCCCTGCATCCACAAATATTAGCACAACCAAATATATATCAATTCAATTTGATAATAATTAACATATTCAACTAAACATCCAAACAAACAATCAATACTAGCTGTCTACTTTACTAGTATCCAGATGTGAGTGAGAATAACTCACCTTGAGTTTCGGCGAGCGTTCGAAATTCAAATTAAACCGGACGGTGTCCGATTTAACCCAAATTTCTACTTGCCCGGAATGACTCCGGATCTGTACCATCGCGTAGTGCTCGACTCTGCGATTCCAACGCTTCCAGTTTCGTCCGAAATTGATAACATATGCAATAGTTATATATTTTATAAATTTCAATTTGAATTTAAAACAAATTCTTTTTTTTTTAAGTAACCAGAGAAAACGTGGCCGACCTTCCTTCCCTTCCTCATCTTCACGCACGCGAGCACGTACAGGAACATCAAACCCATACGCACGCGACCTAGGGCTTCCACCGCCTCTCTCTATGCTTCGCTCTACATCGATCAGACAACGCCACCGAGAAGCTCGCAGCCTACTCCACCACTGCCCCTAGCCACGTTGAACTCGGCGGCTGAAATCCCCAAAAAACGCGCACGAACAGTACATGAACGCGCCCTTCCTATGCCTCCAATCGACGACGAAAACTCGAATTACCCGTTAGATCTGTAGATCCCTTGACGATCTACAACTTTCGTTTAGAAAGTTTTTGAATTCGAAGCTTGGATTGAGAGATTTCTAGAGGCGAAACAAAATGATTATCGGCCATTAAAAGTAAATGAACGGCGGCCTGCGTTTTGCTAGGGTTAGATATTTAATTATGTATATATATAATATTGTTTAATAATAGTTTATTAATAGAATTCACTTTTTAACAACTTATGCAAACGAACTCCAATACTCACGCGCCGACTGGCGATTCTAAGGTTTTTCCGCGTTCCGGACACAATGGAACAGGTTTCGTAAGCTAATTCGATCGTATGAGCGAGATACGGAATTAAACGATCAATTTAAAATCAAACCGATTAAAACGATTTCGATGCGTTTCGAGCTGCCACGGCCACACGACAACTCCGATTGCTACAAAAATTGAAATCCGGTAATAACTAACTATTACGGATCCAATGAAACTAGTTTTGTCAAATTCCGAGACTGTGCCCCGGAAGGCTATTTTAACTCGTCTATTAAATTTAGCGATTTTCGAAATTATCGAAAACACTCAAAATTTCCACGTTTAAAATTTTATTAACTTAACAATAATTCATATAACATTCATAAACACATTAAAAATCATTTTGGCTCATTCCGGACCAAAATCTGATTAATGGCATTTTTAATAATATTAAATTTATTTTTAAATTAATATAAAATTCCAAATATTAATTTATTAACTTTAAATTCATCTAAAATTTCCACCACGCTATTTACACTCAAATAACTCAAGATAAACTTTTAAAACCATTTTTATCATTATTTACACCCTGAATTACCCTTTATCTCAATTTCGAACTTTAAATTATTATTATTCAAATTCCAATTAAATCCTCGTATTTGAAATTTGACCAATTTTATTATCTTAACCAAAGTCATTTATTTAAACATTCAAATTATAATCTATATTAAACATTTAAAATGAATTAAATGTTCAAATCTGGCGACCCAAAATTCCGGGTCGTTACATGAAATATTTGCGGCCGATCTTCTTTTTCAAATTAGGGCTTCGGCTCTTCTGTGAAATTTGGGGCTTTGTTCGACCTGAATTAGTGGTGCTCTTACGCACGTTCTCTGATGATCGACTCTCTTCAGGTAGGCTGCTTGGTTGACTTCAAGATTGCGTTGCTCCACTTTCTGTTGATCGAATTCGTCGTTGATTCGGTATGTAATTTCTTTACGTTGCTGCTTTAATAATTTGCTTGACTTGATTGAACTCGATTGCCGATGATGAACTTGGGTTTATATTTTGATTTGATTCGATTTTTCCACACCAGTCGATGGTGATTTTGGGATTGTATTTATATGAATTCTGGACACTTGATTTTGCTTGTATCAATTCGATACTTTCCTAAATTATGCTTTCCTGATTTTGTTACACCTTGATACACATGGCTTTAACTTGAGAGCGTTCGATCCTTCTTGTGTTACACGGCAAAAACTTTCCCTTTTTTTTGATTATTTTGACTATTTCAAAGAATACAGATACACACTTGATTTTTGAAATTGATTTCGTCTTGAGTCCCACGGCAACGAACTTTCCTCTTTTAATCTCAGTCAATATTTGTTTTCGTGTGGTTCCTTGTCGACTTCACTGTGATTTATTGCTTTGGTTTTCCGGCCCCTATGAGCTTCGTCTTTGACCATCTTCTCTGTTGGTATTGACCTAAATTTCACTTGAGCATTTCATAGTTTCATCTCTACTTGTTCACTGCACGTAGCTTATTGAAGTGTCCACATTTTTAATCTTTCGACTTTCACTGTTTCTTTGATATTGTTGTGTATTTGCATAGTACCCTACTGTTGACTTGACTTGTAGAATTTCACCGTTCCTTTTTCTTTGCATTGACCATGGCTTCTCTGTTGCACTCGAGTGGTTTCAAACATGAACTTGTTGTTTGCTTGTCGAACTTGCTTTGTATCATTGTAGTGGTGGTCTGACCTGAACTTGATTTTTGAAGTATGTTGCACTTTGGTCTTGCATGTCATGTTAGTTCGAATTACATACTTCATGATTGCATTGTTCTCTGCATTTACTTGAACTTTTACTTGAGTCTGTTGCTTTGACATAGCTTCGGCCATCTTTGTGCTGTTGATGTTTGCCGAGGTTGTTGATTCACCACTGAGTCTCATTTATATTCTGTAGTCATTTATGCATTGTACCATGCTGTTACCTCTCTTGTATCATTGTAGCTTGTAACTGGACATGTTTGGCTTTGCGGTTTGGTTTCACTTGGGCTTGTAGTTGAAGTGCATGTCACTGTTGTATTACAATACACTGCATAGTGGTCTTCATTGTGATGATTTTGTTGCTCTGACTTGTATCACTCATGCAATCTTCGTTTTTTGCTGTATGCATCACTAGATTGTGTAACTTGTGGTTTCATGCTTGTGACGCGTGCATTTGGTCTGCACTTGTGTATATTCTCGAGTTGCACACTTTGATTTACTACTGCTTCAACTTGTTGAGTACCTGTAGTTGCTGTTATATCACTTCGAATTGCATTTATTTGCTTGTACTTGTGTTCCGGTCATTGCTTTGTTGTTCGGACACTTGCTTGAGTTTCACTGCCATACTTGAGCATGTATTACTTATTGTCTTCATAAAATTGTCACTGTGTTATTTGGATTGCTGAATTTTGCTGCAATCTTCATTGAGCTTGTACACCATGTTGCATGCACTGGTTTTGGTCAAGACTTGATTCTTTGTTGGCACTTCTGGATGCACTTGTCACCTTCACTGTGTTGCACATTTGTATCACTGGTGTTTGCATACATGTGAACTCGTGTATCTTGTCTTCATGTATTCTTGTACACTACTGTGTTGTATGCTTGACCACTGAGCACTTGAGTTGTTTCAAACATGTGAGTTGTTCACCTCTGGTATGCTGCAGCTTGGTCTTTGTTGCAACTGGCTGTTTCATTGTTTCATGCATTATTGATGCTTTGATGCAGTTTTGATTTGTCAAAGCTTTGCATTCTTCATGTTGCCTTGTGTTGAACCCAGTTTCAAAACTCGGGTTTGACCTTGTGCTCGTGTCGTGATTTTGAATATATTGCATGTGTGTTGAACCCGGTTTTTCATTTGGGTTTGACCTGTGCTCACCTGTCCCTGTAAATTATCAAGTGTATATATCGGTGTGCACGGCCTTGTGGCATATACAGTGATACACTGTGTATGTCACAAGTTGTTCGTGTATGATGAATTCAAATTTAATGATGACGAACAACCCAAATAACTGAGGCAAATATTATTTTCAAAATTCACATTTTATTTTATATTGCAAAAATATTTCTTTTTCAATTTTACTACGTTAGTGTATATTTTGCAGATTGCTCAGATGCTGGATTCAACCTGGAATGCACTTGAAGACAAAATACGAGTGTGAGTGATATGTAGTGAGGAAATTATGTAAACTGAATTGTGATGTAATGTAATCAAAATTGTATATGTATAGTTAGAGCTTGAAATTGTACTATTCAAAATTGTAATAAATATTTGTTTGAATAAAATATTCGTTTGAATTCAAAATCTGTGTTATTTATTTTATTCAGCAAATATTTATTCAATCTGTGAAAATAAATAGTACATTAACAAATACATTTAAATGAATATATATATATATATATGTTTATTATTTTCAAACAAAAACCATATAAGCGCAAAGCGCATATTCTTTTGCTGATAACAAAAGGGGGAGAGAAAAGTTAAGATTTTTTCAAATAGAATCAAGCAAAGGTCAAATAATTTTACATTTGCATCGAGGCTCATTTATATATTTCTATTTGTATGCATATATGTAGGGGGAGCATCATGTAGAGAGGAAGCATTTAAATAGGGGGAGCAATTAGAGTATATCATTGATCAAATACATTTAACACAGTCAAAATCTTAAATATATGTTTGTTATCATCAAAAGGGGGAGAATGTTGAATATGCTCTTTGCTCTTATATGATTTTTGTTTGAAAATAATAAACGTATATATATATTCATTTAAATGTATTTGTTAATGTACTATTTATTTTCACAGATTAAATAAATATTTGCTGAATAAAATAAATAACACAGATTTTGAATTCAAACAAATATTTTATTCAAACAAATATTTATTACAATTTTGAATAGTGCAATTTCAAGCTCTCACTATACATATACAATTTTGATTACATTACATCATAATTCAGTTTACATAATTTCCTCACTACATATCACTCACATTCATATTTTGTCTTCAAGTGCATTCCAGTTTGAATCCAGCATCTGAGCAATCTGCAGAAATATACACTAACGCAGTAAAATTGAAAAAGAAATATTTTTGCAATATAAAATAAAATGTGAATTTTGAAAATAATATTTGCCTCAGTTACTTGGGTTGTTCGTCATCATTTAAATTTGAATTCATCATACACAAACAACTTGTGACATACACAGTGTATCACTGTATATGCCACATGGTCGTGCACACCGATATATACACTTGATAATTTACAGGGACAGGTGAGCACAGGTCAAACCCAAATGAAAAACCGGGTTCAACACACATGCAATATATTCAAAATCACGACACGAGCACAAGGTCAAACCCGAGTTTTGAAACTGGGTTCAACACAAAGCAACATGAAGAATGCAAAGCTTTGACAAATCAAACTGCATCAAAGCATCAATAATGCATGAAAAATGAACAGCCAGTTGCAACAAAGACCAAGCTGCAGCATACCAGAGGTGAACAACTCACATGTTTGAAACAACTCAAGTGCTCAGTGGTCAAGCATACAACACAGTAGTGTACATGAATACATGAAGACAAGATACACGAGTTCACATGTATGCAAACACCAGTGATACAAATGTGCAACACAGTGAAGATGACAAGTGCATCCAGAAGTGCCAACAAAGAATCAAGTCTCGACCAAAACCAGTGCATGCAACATGGTGTACAAGCTCAATGAAGATTGCAGCAAAATTCAGCAATCCAAATAACACAGTGACAATTTTATGAAGACAACAAGTAATACATGCTCAAGTATGGCAGTGAAACTCAAGCAAGTGTCCGAACAACAAAGCAATGACCGGAACACAAGTACAAGCAAATAAATGCAACTCGAAGTGATATAACAGCAACTACAGGTACTCAACAAGTTGAAGCAGTAGTAAATCAAAGTGTGCAACTCGAGAATATACACAAGTGCAGACCAAATGCACGCGTCACAAGCATGAAACCACAAGTTACACAATCTAGTGATGCATACAGCAAAAAACGAAGACTGCATGAGTGATACAAGTCAGAACAACAAAATCATCACAATGAAGACCACTATGCAGTGTACTGTAATACAACAGTGACATGCACTTCAACTACTAGCCCAAGTGAAACCAAACCGCAAAGCCAAACATGTCCAGTTACAAGCTACAATGATACAAGGGAGGTAACAGCATGGTACAATGCATAAATGACTACAGAATATAAATGAGACTCAGTGGTGAATCAACAACCTCGGCAAACATCAACAGCACAAAGATGGCCGAAGCTGTGTCAAAGCAACAGACTCAAGTAAAAGTTCAAGTAAATGCAGAGAACAATGCAATCATGAAGTATGTAATTCGAACTAACATGACATGCAAGACCAAAGTGCAACATACTTCAAAAATCAAGTTCGGGTCAGACCAACCACTTCAATGATACAAAGCAAGTTCGACAAGCAAACAACAAGTTCATGTTTGAAACCACTCGAGTGCAACAGAGAAGCCATGGTCAATGCAAAGAAAAAGGAACGGTGAAATTCTACAAGTCAAGTCAACAGTAGGGTACTATGCAAATACACAACAATATCAAAGAAACAGTGAAAGTCGAAAGGTTAAAAATGCGGACACTTCAATAAGCTACGTGCAGTGAACAAGTAGAGATGAAACTGTGAAATGCTCAAGTGAAATTTAGGTCAATACCAACAGAGAAGATGGCCAGAGACGAAGCTCACAGGGGCCGGAAAAAAAAAGCAATAAATCACAGTGAAGTCAACAAGGAACCACACGAAAACAAATATTGACTGAGATTAAAAGAGGAAAGTTCGTTGCCGTGGGACTCAAGACGAAATCAATTTCAAAAATCAAGTGTGTATCTGTATTCTTTGAAATAGTCAAAATAATCAAAAAAAAGGGAAAGTTTTTGCCGTGTAGCACAAGAAGGATCGAACGCTCTCAAGTTAAAGCCGTGTGTATCAAGGTGTAACAAAATCAGGAAAGCATAATTTAGGAAAGTATCGGATTGATACAAGCAAAATCAAGTGTCCAGAATTCATATAAATACAATCCCAAAATCATCATCGACTGGTGTGGAAAAATCAAATCAAATCAAAATATAAACCCAAGTTCATCATCGGCAATCGAGTTCAATCAAGTCGAGCAAATTATTAAACCAGCATCATAAAGAAATTACATACCGAATCAATGACGAACTCGATCAACAAAAAGTGGAGCAACGCAATCTTGAAGTCAACCAAGCAGCCTACCTGAAGAGAATCGATCATCAGAGAACGTGTGCAAGAGCACCACTAATTCAGGTCGAACAAAGCCCCAAATTTTACAGAAGAGCCGAAGCCCTAATCTGAAAAAGAAGATCGGCCGCAAATATTTCACAAGCAAGAGAAGTGGATCGGGGGGAAAATAACAAGGGGCCGGCCTTGTTTATTACAAAGGAGATTTTGTTTTTAAAGGGGTTTTTTTATTTGAGCAAAAATTAAGCATTCAAGTTTGTATTTTAATTTTTGCTCCTGTTTTTACTTTTGAAGTTGTTTTTATTTTTCGAGTCAAAGAATTGGTAAATCACCACCTAGGTTGTAGGTAGTGTCAGATTGTCTAGTTAGAATTAGTTCAGTGAGCAAGGTGTACGAGTTTACAAAACTCTATAAGCGGAGCAGAGTTTGCGAGTAATCGAAACTCTATAGGCGGAGCAGGGTGTGCGAGTCTATGAGAGTGTTTGTGAGCGGAGCAAAAGGGTTTGCGAGTCTAGTAGAGTGTTTGTAAGCGGGATACTATTTAATTCTAGTAGAAATCTGGGAACGCAGCAGTAGGCAGGGGTTGCCGAAGCTGGGTAAATTTGTGTGTGATTTACTTTTCAGCATATTTATTTTTGCAGTTTATTTCTGTGTTTAAATCGAGAAAATTTGCATTGACCCTATTCACCCCCCCTCTAGGGTTATTCTAGATCCTACACCATTAATACCTAAACAGTCGTTTCAATAAATTTTTAATTTCATTAAATTGGTTATCCATCAACTGCTATTTACGTTAATTGCCTTAAATTACGTTCAAATACTATTAATCAACGTATTATTCCATCAGTACGTTAATTGCCTACTTTCATTTACTTATATATTTAAATTTATACCCAAATGCAACCAAATTACACTAATTCAATTAATTGCAATAAAATTTAAATTGTTAATTCTAATTACAATTGACACATCAAATTTCTACATTCGCTCCCATATAAATTTATAAGATTTTTACTTCTATCTGAATTTAATTACCAATTCTCATAAATTTAACAATTCAGTTATCAGAATTTTCGGGTCGTTACAAGACTCAAGCTCGAGTGAAAGTGATTCTGTAAATCAAATTTACCTTACATTCTAAGTTTTGCCTAGAGCCAAAGCTATGATACCAAATGTAGCGGGCCGCGCCAGTGGGGTAACACCCACCGCAGCATACACTGGTACCTGTGTTCTGCCTTTACGGCCAGCCTCTCGACTGCACCACCAACCCCCACGGGGACATGTAGGAGTAAGAGTCAACCGTTCACTACCAAACCAAGAAGCGAGAACCCCCTATCATGCTGCACCCTCTAAGTGCAATGGAAGACACACATGTCGGACTTGAATTGTTCAAAATACCGCGTTGTAAATAAAATTTGGCAAATCTTAGAATATACAGTAAATAAATAATCATAGGTTACAGACACAGAGTAAGAAATGCAACGGAAGTAGAGAAATAGTGGTTCATGGTACCACTATCACATAGTCTCAAAATAAATATAAAGTATAAACCAAACTATAGTTTGAAATCACCACAGAAAATCTCACTATTCGATTGTCTCGATTACAAAAGCTAAAATAAGAACTGAATAGAAACTTGACCGCAGCTTGAAAAAGATGAACTTCGAAAGTCCTAGCTCCAGGGATGAAGTCCGAACTGATTCTCAGGCTGACCCGAGCATAAGAAATAAACACAAACACTCGAATCATGACATACATACATATACAGTGTAAGCTAATTCAAGTGAACTGTAATATAAAGGCAAGTAACTTAAAGGATGCTTGGACCGTCCATCCTCTAAGGATCCGTTAAACTATTTACTATGTAGTAATACTTCGCTATTATAATAGTTTCTATTAGTAAAATAAACTTACTTTAAAATAGCATTAAGGAGTGACCCAATATTCCCCTTAACACATAATAGTCCCAGTAGTCCATCCAATATCATAGTTCCTCCTGATCGGAAAGCCACCAGAGGATACCACACGGGCTACGGGAGAAAGCTAAACTCGTACAAGGCTCGCTAGGGTAGGTGACACGGCACAACTATGCAATGCCAGGGTAGATATACCAATTACGCTTCCGGATCGGTGGTAGCGCGTAGCAACTACTACCGCCCACCTCGAACAAACACTCCCAAATCAAAGGTGCGCACCAAACAATCACAAAGTAATAGAATGGCATACGAAGAAGTGTGTCCGATAAGAGGTGCTACCTCCTTAGCTCGTCGATCGCTCATGTTTTAGCCACCTTATGCCAACTCACGAGAGTCGGGTCCAAGTACATACCTCAATAGAACGTCACCACCATCCTACTTCATTCTAGAATCTCCACCGCGTTCACGGTTGTCAAAGTGGTTTTCGGTATCGACAGAGAGTATGCCATATCCGATCCCGGTCTCTTTGCCAACCAATCGTTATTATTACCCATGGTTATAAATTTCAAAATTAGTTTATATTTAAATTAAAATGCTTCATTTAACTTTCAAAAGTGAAGTTATTATATTTTCAAATCAAATATTCAAAAATCTCATTTCAGCCAACGACAATACTTAACAAGTGCTACTATAGCCCTTTTATTTATTCAGGTTTAGCTTTAAATTTCGCAATCACAGCACTTACCAAGTATTGCAATAGCCTTTAATAAATTTTAGCCTTTTGTTTATTTGCATCAACTACGGCACTTACAAAGTGCAGTTATATTCCTTACAACAGAATTTTAAGTAAATTAAATTTCTGACTTTAATATAAATTTATCAATAATTAAGCTTTAATTTAACCAATTTAACTTATAAAATCATATTTCCACTTTTAAAATGGTCATTTAGATTTATCAAAATTTATGATTTATATAAGGTAAATTTCACAAATAAATATCAACTTCTTAAGGTTTTACTTATTAAAGTCAATACACAAGTTTATTCTTTGTATTCAAAATTAACTTAACTGTTAAGTTTAATTACTTCAAAATATAACTAAATTTAAATTTATTCCTTAACTTACCTTTTTATTCTTAACCCAAACTTCCATTTCTAAATTTTGATATAATTCAATTTCATTTTTAGTATTTATTTCTTTGACCATTTAATTCATAGAAACTTAATAATACCTTATTTCCATTTAAATTCAATTTGTCAAATTTATTATATTTTGTTTACTTAACTTGAATCAAAAATAAAATTCCAAAATAAATTTATATTCCAAGTTCCAACCTAACTATTTATTCATTTATACATATTTAACTTGTATAAAATCACTAAATCTTTTTAAATCAAATTCAAATCAAATAATAAATTATACAACTCTAAAATACTTAAATTTTCTAGAAAATATATATATATAACCACGGGTCTGTATAATATTTCCTACCATAGGTCAAATGGTACGGATAATATATCATTTCAATCCGTAATTTACACAAAAAATCCGGGTTCTATCATTTCAAACCCGCAATCCCAAGTTAAATAAATAATAATTAATTAAATAAATAAATATTGTTCAGGCCTGTCATTTCAGCCCGTACCGATTCTATTCTACAGGGAACTTGCAGTGATAAACGGTAAATAAATAAATAGTATAACAGCATAAATATAACAGTATATAATATAAGTGATGATGTGTCAATTTAATAACAGGGTTTTTTAACATCATAAATTTATATCACAGGCAAGTAAAATATAATATATCCATTCTACAATTACACTTGTTATTAATTTACAGATCTATAAATATGTTTGTCGGGTGAGAATACTCACCTCTATGTTGCTGAAGATTAGGTACAAAATAATGAATATCTACACCAGACAGCGACAGAAGGCACGATCAATTTTTAGCGGAAGCAACGACTCGGTTCAAATCTTGAACAAGATAAATAAATAAACTAAGTTCACGCATTCAATTATGGTCAAAGCAAATTTTTAAATCAAAATTGGAACGAGATTTAAAATAAAAGGATAATTGACTCAATTTGCTCGACCACTCCACCACATGAGCAAGAAGAAAACAAAAAATAAAATAAAATAGAAGAAATAGTTTAGCAGCCATTACCTGATGTTACACACGAGAGAAAGGCAGAAACCAAATGCAGTGAAAGTTTTTGTACGCAGTACTTATATATATCAGAGAGGGTGCGTTGATTGGGTACGAAAAAAATGGAAAGAAAAATAAAGTTTGATTTTTGAATGGCACGGGAATTGAGCATGGGTTTTATTTCTTATTAAAAAATGAAACAAAAGGATTTTTTTTTGTACTTGTTTAATTTTCAACAGGGGAAGAAGGTTTTATAATTTACACAGAAGTAATTGCGTTAAAACGTAAGAAAAAATGATAAAGTGGGACCACGCGTTGATTGAGGAAAGGAAACTGCAAGAAATAATGTTATAAACCATCGGGAAATTTTGCATGATGTTTGATTTTATAGGAGGTAATTGCGTTGATAAAGAACGTAAGAAATAATGGTATTGAAACGTTGCGGAAATAAAAGAATTCCGTTTGAACGGTAAGGAAAAATCAAAGAATTTGTTTCTATTAATTGCAAAGGAGTACAAGGAAAAGAAGAGACACTTATACACGTAAATTTCAAATCACTCTTTAAAAGAATTTGAACGTGCTTGTGTATTTAACATATGCGTTGCATGATTTTAGGTGAAAGGAAAATAGCAAGGAATAAATTAAAAAAAAATTGAAACGTCTGAAGCAATTGGAAGATTTTATTCCTATTATACAAGAGGTAAATGAAAATGAAATACGTGAATTTTAATTTAAAAAAAATGAGTTGCGTGAACAAGGAGGAGAAAGTGGCAAGAATTAATTGGTTTGAAATGTCTACAGGAATTGGAAGATTTTGTTCCGATTATATATGAGAGGTAAATGGAATTGGAACGTGGGTTTTTTATTTATAAGCTGAGTTGCGTAATTACAGAAGGAGAAAGTGTTAAGAAATATTCAAACCAAATATTATTGCAGTGGTATAAGCATACGTGACTGAGTATTCAAAGAAAACTTGCATTGATTTGGAAATAAAAATGGCAAGATATTAATTTGCTTGAAAACGGCTACGCGAATTTGGAGGAATTTATTCATATTATATAAGAGAGTCAAGTGTAGAAAGTTGCACGTGAATGACAATGCAACAAATGAATTCGTACGGTAGGGAAATAAATATTTTATACCAATTAAAACAATTTAAGAAAATGGAAAGTGTGGAAGTTTATACGCGAAGGCAATGAAATACGTGAATTTTTGAACGTGTTTCGTTCCTATTTAAAGCACAAGAGAAAAAGGAAAGTGCAGAAAATTTACACAAATTTGTTTCGAAACGGAAATGAAAATGAACGATAGTGTTGATTTGAGTAGGAGAAAACGGAAATAATTAATGGTTTGAACGTTATTAAAATCAATGGGTTTTATTCCTGTTAAATATAAGGAGGCAACGGAAAGAAAATTTATTTATTTAGCTAAGGTAAGAATTTTAAGAATGCGCACTAAAGATGCAATAAATTAAATCAAACATACGTCCAATTTATAACAAAAGTAACGTATTCTAATTTATAAGTTTTCTTATTTATTTGCTAATTATACTTAGTACAATATACGTTTAAAGAATGTACCATTTATATGTCGATTAAATTAATCAAAGGATATAAATGTACAAATTTAAAAGTGTAATTAAATAGATTATTTATACACTATTAATTTTAAAATTTATTACTTCAATAACATATGATTTGTTTACATCATTTTGATTCGTTTACCATTTACTAAGAACTGATGTATACATGTAAAATTTATTTCTTTTACCCAATATTAATTTATATAACCAATTTTAAAAGAATCAAAAGTGAAGTAAAAATGTTGTTATGCATATATTCCGTTAAATTAAAAGATTTGGAAGTTAGAATTTAAAAGATATAAAAATTCCAATAAATGTTAAACTTTAACTAAAATAATAATTTTAGAATTTGCTTAATTTATTGAAACTAGCTTAAGAAAATTGCAAACACAATCCACTTAACTTTGAAAAATTACAACTCTTCTTAAAAATGGTTTAAAATAAATCTTTAAGAAACAAAATAAAGTGAGAATGAGAATAAAATAAGTTCTTAAGAAAAATATAAAAATAAATAAAGAATTTCTTAAATTAATTGAAGTTGGAAATTAGAAATTATAAACAAAATACAACTGACGCTGGAAAATGTCAATTACAATTTTAAAAACGTTTTAAAACCAAAATATATAAAAAAAACAAGTTATTTTACCTCTGAAAACATAAATTAGAACATTACTTGACCAAATAAAATATATTTGTATAATAGTAAACAACTTTTGTTAAATACAGCAAATTACACACAATAGTTAAAAAGGCATAACTCTCACATTATAAATCAGATTTCAACGAAACAAAAAGCAATATTCTTAAAATTTTATTCTCTTTCAAAATAAAAGATAAAATTCAAATTTTCAAACTTTTAAATTTTTAAATTTAAAAGTCAATGTTTAACCATATTGACAAAATTCACATTTTCGAAAAATATTCTATTAATTCATGTGTGGAATTCTAATCCACACTATAATTTATATTTAAATAACAAAATTATATAAATTAAATAAATAAAACATTTATTAAAAAAATTGGGTTGATACATAGATGGTTTGGATGGCAAGCAAATTGAGAGTAAATGCTAAGAAACAGAAAAGGCATAAGTTAAGGAGAAAGAAACGTGTATATGTTTTATTCTTAAATGCAAACGAAAATGAGGAGTTTTGAAATGAGAAATATATCTTCTTGTACATGATTTCAAATGAGAAATACATGGCTAGGAAAAGAGTTTGTATGGATAAAGCAAGAAATAAAGAGGCCTTGTAGAAAAAGGCAAGAAATCAAGCAATGACCTGATGGATTTAATTAATTTCTCTCCTTTGTAATAATAGTTGTTCTTAATTATATTAAATTTGTTAAATGTGTACATTTATTATGATTGAATCCTTAAATAAATTCATTCAGATAAGTTTCATTCTTTTATATTACCTTATGAATAAAATATGCATTTCCACTTTAACATTTCTTCCTTATTTTATTACAAATTTTATTTTTCTTTATATTAAATTACCAAAATTTTATCAATTTAACAATTTTAATTATATAAAAATTTATGGGTCATTACACCATTGCTTGCGGGCCTATGATTTGTTGGGCAAACTCACGATCAGAATCCAAAAGCAAGCAAGTCCTAATACTCACTAGAGAAATCAAGGATTTCTATATTTCTCTTAGGTTTTTGAGGAATATAAAAATCTAGTGGTAGCTTTAGTAGAAAATGAAATGATAACATTAACCTTTCTAATATAACAATAACATATGCTAAACATAGTTAAAATAATCTACTTCGATAAATTTATGCAACTAATATAACTGTTAAAATGTTTATCAATTGAGATATACTAAGAGAAAATCAAGATTGGCATAGAAATATACCCACGCAAGATCTTAGTAATACAACTACTAAATACATTCACACATTGGTCGCTTAAGTGTATATTTACCCGAGAATATGATTCACCATCTATGAGTTTTGAACTCCAAAAGCAATACAAGAATATGGATGCTTGATACATATTTGATCATATATAAATGTTATATAGTGAACAATCGCAATTCACAATGCACGAAACCTCAATGAAATTAGTTCATTAATAATAAGAAAGTAAAACATAATGCGAGATCATGCATTTAGTACAATTGATTTCATTAAGGATCTTAATGTGTTAAGTGTAGCACTAGATCAAGTGCTATAAGATGGACCTAGGAATTTGATCACTAAAGCATTATTTTGATCAGTTTACGTAAAGTGTGACTTGTTTGATATCCTTAAATGTTAAGGATGACCAAAAGCATTTTTTCCTTTAGATGGTTCGACCATTTGAAAGGAAAACGAACGTTCAAGAGTCGATGTAACATAGGCACAATTGCGATGAAGAGAGTGATTGTCACCTCTGCTTCATGAAGAGAAATTGGAAACAGGAATTGTATAAAATACTAGTAGATACTTCATATGTAATGAGAAATTTTATTTAAAAAATATTTTTTCAAAATTGTTTTCTATAAGAATTATTTCTTTAAGTTCAATATATTTTATCTAAAACTCTTGATTGTAAACCAATTATAGGGATGAAATTGGATACATTAATAAGTTGTTGAAAGGAGCTTCATATTTTGTACGCTATTATTGTAATGGAAGAAATAGTGGGAGTCTACCACATGACATTTACTAGTGGTCGCATCAAGTTGTGAAAAATTGTCTTGCTAAATATACCGGATATTATTTTTGAAATAATGATTATTTATGCTATTGACTGAAAATAGACCTAGTTTTATTTTGTCATGAATATTATAAATATTTATTATCAATAAATCTACAGTAATAATGATGTATGTTTTATAACAATAATAATGCATTAACTAAAGAAAATACAAAAGTATTCGATTTTTTTACAATTACTTTGGAATTATTTGTTGAAAATGTGTTTTGGAATAAATCTACTATAATATAAGACTCAACCAACTGCTCATCGCTTCAAACAGCTTTGTTTTTTCAGTATTCTTCTTTAATCGGTTTTATTCCTCCATTGATGTGATTAACCTTCATATATAATCCATTTTCTTCCACTAAGTTCTTGTTTATCTCTATAGATGTCTCAGTAGTATAACTGATGTAATTGCACAACTCAAAGATACGTTAGTGGTAATATTTATATGGTTGTTGTCATCCAAATCAGTACTTCGGGTATACCAATCTCCCTTTTTTGATAATGACAACCATATAATTATTTGAGAGATAAAATTTAATATTTTTATATTTGACTTCCCCTAACTTTATGCACTCCTTTTATCATTTTGTCTAGTATATTTATATATTTTTCCCCCTTTGTCATCGACAAACAAGTTGAAAACAAATTGCTTAGGCATAACTAGGCAATATGTATAGAGTTTGTAGGTAGAGATATATATGAATGTATATAACTAGGAATTATAAGAGGAATCAAAATAAATACAAAGCATGGAGTAAAATATTAAAAATATTTAAAAAAATTGAGTTACCGACTTTGCCGATGCCAATATCCTTTCTCACCATCTTTGTATATAATCTTGCTCGATATCTATGGATTATAAGCTTTGAACATTCGTTGTTTGGTATCCATCATTTGGTACCTGAAAAATATAAAGTATAAGCACGAGTACCCTGTTTTATTTTTGGGTCCATGGGGTTAAGTTTTAGGAAGCCAAACTCATGAAGAGTTTGAATGCCCTTTCAATATATAATCATTGAATAAATGAATATTATTAATAAAATTATCAATATATTTCTCTTTCTCATTATTGTCTAACCTTCTAGAAACCCATAAATCAATGAACTTATTTAGGGATTTGAACTTTAATTTCCTAGGTTTTGGTTTGAAATTGGTTGCCTTAACAAATTTAGTACATTGAGAACTATTTTTCTTTAATTGGGCCTTAAGGGTATATCCAAATCAATGTTTATTATTAGTGGCTTTAGATGCAGATGATAAATTTTCTAGATTATCATCCTCTTTGTTAGATTTATCAACATCAATTTTCATTTTATCAATATCCTTATTACAGTTAAGAATAACATTATCCAGAGATATTATCGTGTCATTCAGATAACTGATCTCTGACTTCATTTAAAGATTTTCTTATTTTAAGGACTCATTTTAACTTTTTAGTTTTTAAAACTTTTAAGTATTAAATCCTTTTTATCATTACGTCCATTAAGTCTTTCAATTTCATCTTCTAGGCATTTTTTTTCTTCATTTAACATTTCATTAAACATTTTTAGTCTATCTATCTCTGCTAAACTATTCTTGTACTCTTTCCTAAGAGTTTTGTATCCCTCGTATATATCATTTAAGACATTCATAATTTCTTTCTTGAAATTCCACAACTGGTCATTCTTTTCCATGAAGCATATGTTGGCATTTGTCGTTTCTAAATCACTATCACTTGATTTTGCGTTGAAGGCCTGTGTCCTCTTCTTACTGAAAGTGTTCAAAGAGTACTTTGATTTCTTTAGGTTAGGACAGTCTCTTTTCAAATGACCAAGTTTTTCACATTCGAAACACTTAACATTCCTATTTCTAGAATTATTGTTGTTAATTTTTTCGAAGTTTGTTCGTTTTCCAATATTTCAAGAATTTATTAAAATTCCTAGTCATAAGCTCTATATCATCGTCATCAACAGCATCATCTGGTTCATCATTGTCATTTGTAGTGTTGAGTGCTAGTGATTTCTTTTCATTTTCCTAATTCACTTTTCTAACCTACAACTTTACTTCATAGGACACTACATGTAACATCCCGCCTTTTCGCACACTTTAAACCGACACACGTGCCAATTCAAAGCATACGCAAGGGCGGATTGTTATGGGGTAAATAAGAAAAACAGAGAAGAAATAAAACAAAATAGAATCTCACAGCGGAAGGATAAAATATAATAATCAATATACAGTTCATGATAACTGTTTACAAAATATCTATTTTACTTATACAATGAATATCAGAGTTACACATACCAATACAATCAATGCAGCGGAAATTTTAGAGTGTGGTGCAATACTATAAATAATATAATACGGATTCTTCGTCTTCGTCCTCCAAAGCTAAAACCTTCGATCCTGAAACGCTCGGACTGACCCGAGCGAATTTGAAAAGACAAAAACACTCGAGTCAGACTAAAAGATCTTATGTGAGTTAAATTAATAGAAATAAATATGAGTACAGTAACTCAAGAGATGTTCGGGATTTACATCTCCTAAGGATCCGTTAAACTATTTACTATGTAGTATATTGCGCTATTATAATAGTGTCTAATTGTAAAATAAACTTACTTTTAAATAGCGTTAAGGCTTTACATTTTCCACCTTAACACATAAAATGCCAATAGTCTATACAGTACCGTAATACCTCCTGATCGGGAGGCTACCAGAGGATACTCCATAGGTACGACACAAATAGAAACTCGTAGTAAAGGCTCGATATGGTAGGTGACACGGCACAACTAGGCAATGCCAGGGTAGATATACCAATTGCTATCCAGGCTGGTGGAAACGCATAGCCGCAGTTACCGCCCACCTCGGACTAACTCCCCAAAATCAAAATATAGAAGTGGCCACTGAATCAATCCAAAATCAAAGTATAATATCGAAGAGGAGGGTCCGATCAGAGGTATGACCTCATTGGCCTGAGAATCGCTCCTGTTTTAGCCACCTTATGCCAACTCACGGGAGTCGGGTCCACGTATTTACCATACAGGAAACGTCACCACCACCTACTTCATTCTGGAATCTCCACCGCGTACACGGTTAGTCAAAGTGGTTTTCGGTATCGACAGAGAGTATGTCCACATCTGATCCCGGTCTCTTTGCCAACCCATCGTTATTATAACACCGCGGTCATTTTAAAAATAGCTCATACTTTAAAACCAGAATAAACATTTCCATTTTAAAATTATGAATACGATATCATTTTAAAACCCAAAACAATATGATATCCTTTATCCCAAATATAAACCTTTTCAAAAATCCAAATGCTTTAAAATTTATAACGTCTGAAAGCCAAATATCCTTTCAAAGCATAATATTTCGAAATTCAAAATTTAAAACCATAACTTTTAAAACTTGAATGGTTTGGATATTCAACGGTATATGAATTAAAAGGTTTAACTTAAATGTTACTTTGTAAAGAAAATAGTTCTCATGGCTTTACAAATACATTTCTTTATTAAAGTCTAACCCAAAGTTTGTATTATCTCTCTCAAGTTCCAAAACCACTTCAATTTATATATATATACGTATATCCATTTGGAGTATTAATATTTCAAACTAAAGTTGGATTTTATTCTTTCAACAAATCAATTATTCTATTAATTAGTCTTGAATATTCATATAAAATCCATAAATAATAAGACTTCAATTTCTAGTAATAAAATATATATATTTTTCCCAATTCAAATTATACTAGAATATTCATTTCAATTTATTTTGGGAAAAATCCAATTATAAATATCATATCTTAAAATTTCCAAACTTAACATTTAAACATATGATATAAATTATTAAACTCCATTTTCTTAATTTTCTTCCATTTTTAATAAAGATTTTTATACACCTTTTAATTTCAAAATTTTCAACTTCATATGTATATATATATGGAAGAAAAATATTTATACAATATAAAATTTAAGATTATTATAAACCGTATTCCATCCAAACCATAGAAATCACATTTAAATAGTTGTATATATACCGCGGTGCCTGTATATAATTTTCTATCCTATGGTCAAGTGATACGGATATTTATCATTTCAATCCGCAATTTAAAAGATATAAAATTTTGCGGTTATATATCATTTCAAACCACAATACCGAATGAAATGAAATATGCATGATAATTTGCAATTTAATGATATACAATAAACATCCATTCATCAACATCATCCATCATCCAAATCGCAATCATCAATCAATATCAATCAATAACAATATTATTTTTCGTACTACATAACAGGTAATACTGGCAACTTTATTCAAATTAAATTTAACAGCTATTAATCTACAGTCTATATTCAGTAATAAATTATATAACTATTAACTAGCAGTTCATATACAAACAAATAAATTTTAACTGTAAATTTATACGCAATAAATTAATTAAATTAACAGTTAAATTAAATAAATGCAATTCAATAGATATGAATAAATAAACATGCCAAATACTCATAAATAAATTTCTATTCATTTCTAAAATTAATTTAAACAAACATAAAAGCTTCTAGTAGTTGTGAGTGGGTTAAAACACTCACCTTTGGAATTTAAATCGAATTTAAATTCGATTTAAACCCAAAAATTCGCCCTTCTCGGAATTCGTCCAAACCATCGTCATCAAGTCCGGAATTAAATTACGATCCTAACAAAAGAAATTTCGTGTGAATCCGACTTCGTATGAGAAAGTTATGGCGAAAATTCGAGTTGAAAATCAAAATTAAATAAAAGAGGAAGGTACACAAACATACTCCAAATTCAATCCACGTCAGCATCCACTAACATCGCACTGTTGCTCTCCAGAAACCCACCTTCATCGCATGAATATGCAGACCACGCACACGAGCTGCCACCAGATTCATAACGTGCTCGTCTCCTCGCCTGCACGAGACCGCACTACCCAGATGAAGCCACCTCCCCCTCCTCGACACGCCATAGTCCATGCGCCATGTCTCGACGTCGACCAACGTCGCACAAAGCAGCAGCCGCCCCTAATTCGAAACCCAAATAGAAGATCTACGACGATCTAACCGTTGAATCGACACAAAAACCATATAGATGCGATCCCCATCGTCCACTCTACAAAACCCAGAAAAGGTTTGACGATCCGACGAAGTTTGCGACGACGATGATGAATGGTCACGGACTATTTTAATTAATTCTGGTCAAATGAATGTTCAAAACAGAAAACGAATTGCACCAGTAGATTACGTGCCTCGAGAACATTAACATATATTTTTGTGGAATTTTTCTGAAGTGTTTGCATTTTCACTGAAATTTGGATTGGGGTAGATCTAGGTTGCATTAATTTGAGGAGGAGAAGGAGATGAAGAAATGAACGTACAGCAAAAGGGAAAATAAAATGGGGCTAGGGTTTATAACCGTGCTTATATAGGTAGACTAGAGATAGCGTAGATGGATCGGATAAGTGAACGTACGAAACAAACTATGGCCCAAAAAGCCCGCTATGCCTCCGGAACCGAATTTATTAAATCTATATATCCAAATAGGTATTTTAAGATATTCTGAACGCGATGGAAAAAGTTTCACGTCCAAATTTGATCGTATGAAGAAGTTATGCTGAAAACAAAATTTCCAAATTGATTTCAAATTGATTTTATTAAAATTGATTTCAAGGCGTTTCACGCCCGTACGATCAAACGACAAGTCCGATCGATACGAAACTTGAAACCCTATAATAATTCACCGATACGGATCCGATGAAACTGGTTTCGTCGAAATCCAAGTCCGTGGCCAAAATGGCTATTTTTAATATTCATTAAATGAATTAAATAAATTATAAAAATCCAATTTTTACATCTAAATTCAAAAATTGACCAAATTTTCTCCCTTTAAATTTTCTTAACTATTTACTCCAATTCTAAACAATTTAAGTGTCAATAGTTGTTCTATTCATCAATTCAAATGTAAATTCTTAACTTCAATATTAATTCCAATTTTAATAAATTCAACATTATAAGTTTGATTAAATTTATTAAATTCACTTTCATTCTATTATTCAAGGTTATTGATGTCAATTTAATGAAACTAACATTGGCTCAATATCTATACATTAAAAATCTCAATTCTAAACTTAGATCTCAACTTATGAAATAGTTAAATAATAAATTCCATCTAAATCTACATCTTCCTACTATCTAAATATTTAGAAAAATTACTTACCACTTTTTATTGTAAATTTCTAAACTAGTAGATTTGTGTCATTTCTAGCCCTCAGGATATTTTATATTAACTAAAAGCAAATTTACATATAATTTCCATCGTCAATTATTTTAGTGAATAAATCTTCAATGGTTACTGCAATTAATCCCCTAAATTGCAATAAATTCTAATAAATTTGACTCTATTTGATTACAACTCACAAATAAATCAATTATTCCCCAACTACAAAGTTACCGTTTCTTATATATATATATATATATATATATATATATATATATATATATATCACTACAGTAATACTTCCAAATGTTCATCTTTTGTTTGCATAAATTACTGTATTCAATTGAATTGTAATATTGTTAACTTACACATAAATAAAACTTAACAACTAATAGAATAAATAACTTACAAAATTTGTTGTCATAAATATATTTTATAAGTCTACACTTATTTATTATCTTACAATACGTTTTTACGTTACTATAAAATTTATACACTCTTCCATTACCATACTAATAATTACTAAAGTAACGTTGATTCTTAATAACAACGTTATACTATTCAACATATAAAAGGACTCCATTCCCCAAATACATTCATTTATATTTATTCCCTTAAAGTTCTCCTTTATTGACTGGACACATTAATTTAGATTCATTTACATCGAATGCCCTTCTTAGCTATATACTCAATACATGTTAAATCTACATAATTTTTTTACCCTTTTATTCAAATTCACTTATACCATCAATAACAAAATGTTGCCCTAAATTTAGATTCAATTATATACATTAGATAAATGGGTAAACTTTTGTAATTATCCCATATATGAAAATATTTTTATGCATACATTTCCACTTACTTACTATGCATTCATTTATTAAATTACTAATTGCCTTAGTCAACTTATCCCTTATTTACTACCAATTTCAAATTTAATGATGGCTTATCAATACATAAAATTTACATAGGCAAAACAACTTTTATTACTATCTTAAGTCCATTTATTATTGACAACATTCATTAAATTTCCTTATCAACACTTATTGCATTGAATTATTCAGCGGTCACCTTTTATTTAGTTACTATCCATTTTACAATCCAATGTAAGTCTTCCGCTATTTATTTTATATTAAATGAATTCCATTCTACTTAATCTTTTTATTGATATTCACTAATTCAACCCTTATATCAGTTTCTTATATTTAACTTTAAATCAAATTGTGACAATCTACATTATCCAAATCTATTGTCATAAAATTTATTGTTACACTAAATTACAACTACTATACCAAATTTCAACATTTATTCTAAATTAGATTAGAAATTATATTAATTCAATTCATTTAATATTATTAATTTAATGGGTCGTTACACTACATTACCAATTAAATCTTCTATTTTCATAGTACTAATATCATCGTCTTCTTCAATTACTAGAGGCTTTTGATCTCATTCACTAGAAACTGAATACAAAATCTTTCTAACTTGGTCCTTTTCAGTAGTTTTCCTTCCTAATGATATTAATGCATGTACTATATCTTGAAATCTAGAATACATATCAGAAATAAACTCATTTGGTTTCATTTGAAAAGGTTGGAACTGGTTAGTTAGCATATGTGTCTTAGTTTTCTTTACTTTACTAGTGCCCTCATGTGTGACTTGCAATGTTCTCCAAATTTCATATGTAGACTTATAAATAGGCACTCGATTAAATTCATTTCTATCTAAGGAGTAAAATAAAATGTTCATGGTCTTTGAGTTACTGAGTGCTTATGTCTTTTGGTCTAGTGTCCATTATGAATAGTTCACTTGGGGCTTAGTGTACTCTATTTGGTTAATGTTCCTAATATCCATTAGACTGCAAACAAAATTTCATCATGCAAGCCCAATATGCATAATTACTACCATATAATAGAGGGGGTCTAGTGGTAGATAGCCCTTCTACAAAAGTGTTAAAGAAAGTGTTACAAGTGTCATTAGCCATTTATACTTTTTCAAAAACCAAGTTATGAATAAACCAGTGCTCTGATACCAAATGTTAAAAAATAGGTGGACCATAACACAATGCAGAATGGATCTTAAGGCTATTTAAAAACTAGAGAGGATGAAGTGTATATTTCAAATTTATAAAACTAACTTATGAATTTAACACTATATCTACTCAAATTGCAAATATAAATAAGTAAGTAATAAAGTGAAATGCGGTAAAGTAAATAACATCCGGATTTTAAACTAGTTCGGATAACTGATCCTACATCCAGTCCAGCAATGCACCATGTAAAATTTCACTATAATTACTTCCTTTCCATGGGTGGCAAGAAAACCTTTACAATCTTGATTTCACGGGCTACAAGATACACCCTCCTGATTTACTGGCTATAAGATCATGCTCTTGATTTCACAGGCTATAAGAACACCTTCTCATTTTCACAAACAATAGCAAAGTACGACTACGTAATCTTGCAGATTCGATACAATGATCATATAGACCTCTAATAGTAATATATCTTTGAATTCTTTGAGGAATATAATGAAGTAAGAGAGAGAACGATATAAATTCAGGTAAAAACTCTATGATATTGTGTGGTTTGCAAATCAGTGAAGAATTGGAGTGAAATAGTATCAATTTATGAGGAGAATGGAAGAGTATGCAATGGAATTTTCTTACAAAAGTATGAAAGAGAAAGAGTGTGAGAAAGGGGAGAGAATTGATTGGAAAAATCATTTTCCATAGGCTTTAAATAGTGGTTCAAGAAACATGTCATTTGGTGAAGAGGTAGTGGGAAAATCCCTTGATTTGAATTTTAAATAGTTGACCAAAGGGACATATGTCGACATACTAGATACCCATGTGTTGACATATAGACATTTTTCAAAGAGAAAAACAACATCAATAAGCATTGAAATTTTTAGATTTCAAGGTACCTTCTGTTTGTGGATTGTTTGTGATTCCGTTGAGGTTGATTTTTGATGATCTTTAAGAATGATTGCCATGGGTTCTTTAACAAGGAATTCTAAGACTCACCAACTGCTTATCACTTCAAACACATATGTCCTTTCAACATTCTTCTTCAATCAGTTTTCTTCTTCAATTGCTCGAATTAACCTCCATATATAATCCATTTTCTTCCACTGAGTTTTTATTTATCTCAATAAACGTCTCAACAATATATCTGAAATAACTACACAACTTGAAGATAAGTAAGCATTAATATTTATATGGTTGTTGTCATCAAGATCAATACTTAACGTATTAACATTATGAATCAAGCCATATATTTGAGAAATAGTTCAATAATCATATGATTATGAATCAAATGGTACGGTGAACCGTAACTCAAACGATTAAGGGCAAAGCACCCATTCAGTGGGAGGACATCCGAGTTGGTGAACATTTTGCATTAGTACATAGAGATGTATGTAGTCAAGGTCTAATGATACCAAAATGGATCCACTTACTTCGTTAAATTTACCAATGATAATTCATATAAATTAAAATGTGTATTTGACACATAAGTAATGCATCTATGATAAGTTCATTGAATATAAAATGGAAGTGGAAAATATAATATGCAAGGAAGACGGAAGAATTTGATTTGATCAAATAAATGAGTGTATTGGAAAAGAGTTCCAAATGTATGAAAAATTAATAAGATTCAATCTCAAAAGTCACTCCTCCCTATAATACATAATGATGTATCGATAAGGAGTAATCTAATATTGTTGGACCAAGTTCGATTGATGATGAGCGAAGTTAAGTTAACATCATTTTGTAAGGATGTGTACTTAAAAGTATGTACATATGATTAATTTTAAAGCATGTTTTGTGAGATCATACAAGACAAGAGTTCATAAGAAACTGCTACATATCCTAGGTTAAGGGGTTGACAAGTTGTGTGAGTCGAGAAGCTGCACGTAATACTTGCTCGTAAGAGACCTTATGTGAACCATCCTAAAGGTGTTTGGGGCCAACCCACATTGGTTGACTAATTTATGTTGCGAATATAAGTATCGTAAACTCAAAATAAAGTTATATGTGTGTGTGTGTGTGTGTGTGTGTGTAAAGGCACTTCATAATATGTTTGTGAATGCTGATATTATCGTGCTGAGAAATAGCCATTGTTCCAAGAAATGCTAACTTTATGACAAAGGAATTCCATTTAGAATTTATTAGCAGTAAAATGGATTTGAATATGATAAAGCTGACTAATTATATGAAATGAAATTAACCAAGACAAAATTACAATCCATTAGAATGTCTAATAAGAACACTCGTACATTAAAGAGAAACTATGAGTTTTATATAATTGTCGAGAAATGAATTTCCTCGATTGTCAATAAGTTGTTAAGAGTACTGACCCTACTACACGGCATAATATGCAAATCCATAATGGATTCCAGGTACGTTATCAAAATATGATTCTGGTAGTTATACTCGAAGGGACATGATCCATTAGACACAAAGTGTCTTCGAGAGGAGGACTTATGGATTTGGAATATAGCAAGCAATGTTGGCAAGAATAACATCGTAAACTTAAATTATTAAAACTAACATAATACTTTCATCATTCCACATGCTTAAGTTATTTTGGATTTTACTCGCAGAATGATTACTCGGTATGATTTTGGGTTTGGGTACATATATGTTGAAACCAAAATTCTAAATAATGATTTAGAGTAGACCTGTTTGTACATAACAACCAAAATGTCACGAGGTCAGGGAGAGTGATAACCAAGTTTGTAATTATTGGATAGGATCCAAGAATTGATATGATAGTATCATTCGACGAATATCATAATTCGATAGAGAAATCAATTAGTTTGTTAAAATGTAGAGGAAGCACGTGTTTATAAGAAAGAATATCAAAAGGCACCAAGATATTTTAAACTATATGTAAAGAATACACTACTACCGATTGTTAACGATATACATATATTGAAATCAGTTTTTAGTTTGGTTGTTTATAATCATTACAAAAAGATATTGGGTTCATCCCAAAAGATATATACAGACACCATATTAAAATATTTAATACGGAGCATATAAGATAGATTCTTAATACTTCGGTAATATGAATTATCATACATGATGTATTGTCTACTATATCATATTTCGCGCCTGTACTTGATACATTGAAAAAATATTAGATTTGAATTAGGATCACTAAGTGGTAGTTAAGAGTATTTATGAAATACTAGAGAATTGTTGATAGAAATAACGAACTCCTTATGAAGGACTGTTCAGAAAACTTCATAAGTGATTGCGATCATAATATGTCAATCCTAAATTAAGAAGCTTTATGTTTGGAAATGTTCCAAATAAAAGGTTGTGGCTAGTTCAACCAACATGTAACGACCTGTGAATTTCGATAATCAAAAATAGTTAATTTAATGAGGTTTTATGATTTAATGTTGGAAGAAATAAAAATTTGTGATTTAATGATAAGAATATAACTGCAATAAAATGAAATAGTATTAATTTAAGGTAACTTATAACCACTTTAAATGTAATTCCAACTAGTTAAAATGATTAAAAAGTTATAATTGGATATAGATTAAATGAATTGTAATAATGTGTGTATTAATTGATAATTGGATTAAAAGAGTAATTGATGATTCAAATATTGATTGATTAATGAAATAATGTGTAATAAATTGTAATTAGATAGAATTAGTATAGCTAAGTTGTTATAATATTTGTTTGTAAATAATAAAGAAGGAATTAGGCACAAGGACAAATACTGAAGAAAAAAAATTAGGTTGAAGGACACCAAGTTTCAATGTTTGGCTGAAGAACAAACCTTGAAAGCGAATTAGACTGAAGGACAATGCCATTATATTTAGTTTTTACACTGTACAAAATGCTAGTTATAATTAGCATTATATTCAGTTTTACACTGTACAAAATGCTCATTATAACTAGCATTGTCCTACAGCCTAGTTTCTTTCAAAGTTTGTCCTTCAGCCTAAAAATAAACTTGTTGTCCTTCGGCCTAATTTTTTTTTTATGTTTGTCCTTGTACTTATTTTCCACAATAATGAACTTACAAATGTTATTAAATGTAGTAATGATGATAATTGTTGATTTTTACCAATATATTTAATCAATTGCAATTAAATGTAATTTAATGTTACTTTAATATGAGTCAAGACGATAACGGTAAAGGTAAATGCAATAAAATGTTAAGTATATTCACAAGGCAGTAACTGATTTAATAAAAGAGTGAAATCAAGATAAATAAATTAATTGTGATTTTAAATTATAACTAATGTGTAAAATTGACAAAAATTTAATATAATTTAAATACAGTAGTTAACACAAATAAAAGATGGAAATTGTAGCATATTAGCGTAATAAGATATAAACAAATGTTAAGAATGTTAATAAAGTAATAATTGATTGAATAAAAAGGATTGATATCAAATTTAATTAGTTTATTGGAATTAAATTAAAATTAACTGGATTAATTGTAGTTGAAACTGAACACTGTATTTAGGAAAATAATTAACACTGAATTGATATGTAAATTTGCTTTTAGTTAGTATAAATGCCTAAGATATCAAAAATGATGAAATTTGTTAGGTTATAAATATTGAAGTAAAAAGTGATCAATTATTTTAATATTAATTTATTTAATTAAGGTAAAAATAGCTATTTTGGCCACTGTATTTGTTTTCGACGAAACAAGTTTCATCGGATCCATAACGGTGAATTATTATAAGGTTTCAAGTTTCGTAGCAATCGGACATGTCGTTTGATCGTAGGGACTCGAAACGCCTAGAAATCAATTTAATTGAAATCAATTGAAATCAATTTGAAATAAGATGATTTTAAGCTAACTTTTTCATACGATTGAATTAGGACTTGAAACTAGTTCCATTGAGTTTAAAACTATCAAAAACATCTATTTTGATATATGAAATTACCCATTTTAGTTCCGAAGGCGAAACGGGTTTATGGCTCGTTTATCATTCAAGCCCAAATCGATCTAGTCCATTCGTTTCTATTTCTGATCTGCCAATATATAGCCCATTATAAACCCTAACTATTTCTTATTTCATTGACTCTACATACAATTCTATCTGCTTCTTTCTTTCCAATGGAAGACAAACCAAAACCAATTCCAAATTCAATTGCAAACCAAAAATCAAATCGAAATTCAAAATCCTCCAAACCCTAACAAATTATATACCATTTTGAAGCTCTCGACATGCGAAAGCAAAATCTGCAGTCTGTTTTTCAATTTGGATTTCTATGTGGCCAAAAATTGATGATTGATTCTCGGCTGTTCATCACGCGGCGATCAATAGCGATGGATCGTCAAATCGAGGATACCTTTGTATGGAGAGGGATGAGTGGAGTGCATCGGAGTGGTTTGTTTGGTGAGATGGTCGTTGGATCATCCATTATAATCTAATTAGGGTTAGTATTTGGTGGCGGCGGCTGCTCAAATTGATGCTGATCGGCGACATCGAGGGATCGCAGGCTGTGGAGGATGGTGGGGCGAGCTCATCCAAGTGCTCCGGTCTGGTGATGGCGGGTTTGAGGTGGCACGTACGATGGTGAAGCCGACGGTAGTTGGGTTCTTCATTCGGGATTTTTGCTGCTGGTAGGGTTAGGGTTTAGGAGGTAACCTAATTACAAATCTACCCTTCATTTGTTTTAATTTAAATTTAAAATTTATAATCTTTAACTCGAATAACTTTCACACACGAGGTCGAATTCATGCATGGTTTTCTCCGTTGGGATCCTATCAAAATTCCAGACATTATGAATTAGTTTGGATGAATTCTGAGACTGTAAAATTTTAGGGCATATTTTAGGATTTCAAATCGTTTTGAATCCAAATGTGAGTGTTTTAACCCACTCACGATTACTAAATTATCTGATGTTAGTCAAATTTGATTTATAACATGATTAGAAATTTACTGATCGATGTTTGGTATCTTTAAATTGCCATTCTAGTTAAATTTGACTTTTATTGCATTTAATCATCATTTAATTTAATATCAAAATTAAATTTTCAATTTAATATTTGTTATTAATAATCATTTATCTATTGATGTTTATTGATTGATTTGGATGATGATTGTGATGGATGTTTGATTGTTGATATTGGATGATTGGATGTTGTATTTTTATATTATTATAACACTGCAAATTACTTATGAGTTGAAATGATACATACCCGAATGATCTATAAATTAGGAAAAATCATTATGGGTTGAAATGATAAACTCGAGTGATTTTATGGATTTTTATTTGATTCAGGATTGCGGTTTGGAATGATATATAACCGTAAAGATTTAAATTGCGGATTGAAATGATAAATATCCGTATAACTTGACCCTAGGGTAGAAAATTATATACGGACATCAGATTGGATAAATTAAGTGATTTTTGAATCTTCAAATTTTTGAATTCAGTTAACTAGTATTTTGAAATAGAAATTTGATTTATATAAACTGAATTATTTTCGGAGGTCCAAGCGTAAATGTTGAAATTGGAATTGATTTAATGAATTGTTCAAAGGGTTTAAACTGGAATTTCAAAGTTGAAATGTCAAATATAAATGAATTTATTGGAAATTGATTTATTGGAAATGTTTGGATATAACTTTGAAAATCTATTTTAAACAATTTTAATCAATTTGAAACTATTTTTAATTTATTTAATCTATTATAACCTATTTAATCTATTTAATCTATTTTACCCATTTTAAACTAATTAAATTTATTTAATCTATTTTAAATCTATTTAATATAATTTATATCTGTTTAATCTATTTTAAATTTATTTTTCCTATTTAAAAATTGTAACGACCCGTAATTTCGCTACTTCGGAAACGAGAGATTTCGTTCGTTTTAAATTTAAAAGGAATTTAATAATTAAATAAATATGTTATATATAATAAATAATTATCTATTCTTATAGTTAATAAATTAAAAAGTATAAATTTGGATTTTAGAACAAATCAACAAAAGTTATGTTTTGTGAAAAATAAATAAAGGCTTAAATAAATAGTTTAAATATTTATTTGAAAAGTTAAATCTTATTTAAAACATCTAATAAAGATAATAAAAGTATATTAATATATTTAAAAGTATCTTAATAATCATTTTACAAAAGTAACCAAAATTTGTCGCATTTTGTCAGTATTACATACACTATAAAAATAAAGATTTTGATATTAATTAAATATGATTTTTAAATATAAAAAGACATGTTTTAATTTATTTAAAGAATTAAAAAGTTCATTTTAAAGTTTGGTTTACTTCGATATATAGCTTAACAAAAACATCAAATTTTGACTGTAAAATTAATTGACAAAAAAACCATTTTCAACCAAAACAAGTTGTCGTCATGTTGTTGCAACTTGATATATTTTCTAACATAAAAATATAAGTTTACAAACTTTTTTAACACTTTACATTTAGCACTAAAAGACAAAAGAAGTTTACTTTTGAAAAGTCTAGATAAATAGAAAAGTACAAAAATATGATTTGACAAATTTAAATTTAATTAAAGCCTTTACGAACAACATCATTACTTTACCTCTTATCTCGTTAATGAGATGTTATGCTTATACATATAAAAGGAGAAAAAATTTATGTTTAAACAATTACAAACCATAAGAAAGTGACATCTCTTCACCTCTTAACACACTATTCCATAACCATCATTCCATCCATTAAATGCAATCAAATCAAAGCTAATCAAAATTCAAAAGTAAACAAGGCTATTGGTGTCATTTATTACCAAAATCTCCACTTATAAATACAATCTCAAATCGCTTCCTTTTCACTTCACTTTTATTTCACAAAATTTTCAAAATCCTTCTTTACTTCTTCATTTCCTTCCACCACCATCACCACACCTCCACATCACCAAAACTTAGCCACACCGTCACCTAAACCACTATAACTCACGGCCAAGCACCCTACCTACCTTCCTGTAACACAAGCCCTCTCCGTAGGCCACCTACCCGAGCTCAAACCCTCCAAACCGAGCACCTACAAGGCCGTACTCCCTCCTACACCACAAACCCAAGCCAATACTCCGCCATCCCAAGCCATACATACCTCTACACCCAAATACCTGCCTCAAGAACCACGGCCAATGCTCCTACCCCCTCCTAAAAGCCCATGGCAATGATATAAAATTTAAAAGAAATGAGAAAAAGAAAAGAAAACGGAAAAAAGAGAAGGAAAAGAGAGCGGTGAATTCGAAGACGTTGGAAATAGCACATTAGCTCGAGAGACGCTTATCTTACGTTAAAGTTTGATGGAGTGGATATGAAGTGAGAAATCCCCATCCCTTTTAAATTCATATTTTGGTTATGTTAAAACAATCACATTGACACCCTTATGACATACGAATGTTTATACCAATTGATTGTTAATATGGATGATTTGATAGATGGTTAGATAATTGGATTGTGATAATATATCTCATTACGGTAGTAATAGTGAATGTTGGATTTGAAATACCGAATGTTGGATTTGAAACCATATGTTATGTGATTGGTTGAATGGATGTTATGCTAGTGATAATTATGGACATTGGTTATATACATTGTGATTAAGTGATCCTTTGTTAATAAGACCATATTTTAGTGATATGAGACATTTTGGAAAAATAAGTCTCTTCTCAATTAGAAGTGAAATTAAAGTAAAAATAAAAGAGAATTTGAAATTTGAAGTGAAACGAATTTAAAAATGATAGTTAAATTGAAATTGAAATTAAGATGAATAGTGAAATTTAAATTGAAATCGATTTTGAAAAATTGAAGTTGACATTAAGGTTGAATTAAAGTTTAATTGAAATTAGATTTGAAATGTAAGTTTTAAATGAGATTAATTTGAAGTTAGAATTAAAATTGAATTGAAATTGGAATTTAAAATTTAATATTAAAAAAATAGGAATATAATAATATTATAATATGGAAATGGTGAAAATTCATTTTAAATACTTTAAAAAGTGAAAATATTGATTTAAAATGATTTGTAATGATTTTGTAAGTAATAGGATTCAATTTAAATAAATTATTTCAAATATTGAAAAATAATTTAAAACTAGGTGCGTCGTGCAGTGGTAGTTCGTGATTTCGCGTCGAAAAGTTCAAATGAATGTGTGGAGTGGAATATTGCTCAGAATTCTCCAAGATAAGAAAATTCCAGACTATTATATCCATATCTTCTAAATGAAGAAAGAAAATCAAAATTTCATTAAGTAGATTTTGAAATAAGTCCAAATCAATTTTTAAAAAAATCGCATGCAGTTAAGTGACCATAATAGAAAATCTGTTTAAATGAATGTTTTTAATTATGGAAAAATATGGAATAAATTTGATAAATCTATTTAAATAGTTTAGAAGATATTTAAGTTGGAAAATATGAATTATTGAATGTTTAAAAGTTGATTTAATCAAATAAGCTTATATAGCACTTTCCGCAGCACTTTCATGCTGCGAATTATATGGTTTTTTGAATATGAATTTGAACATAACAATTTTTCCTGTAATCAATTGTGAATGTTTTTAAAAAGAAAACTAAGTGTTTAAAAGATAATTTGGAATACTTAAAATCAATTCCAAAATAAAGTTGATAACCGAGTATGCGGAAAGATTAGTACATTTGTCCTACTTGTGAGATCTGGGGAGATAAAACAAGGTGTTTAATTAAGGTTGGGTATGGAGCAACCAGTGCCCTGAACTTACATGGCCTATGTTTTCTTTTCTTAGCCTAGGGATGGAGCAGATCGAAAGGAAAGCCCGGATGCTCAAAGTTAAAAAGATTATATTAAGTTTCTGAAATAAAAGAAGATCTTTGTTATCCAAAAACTTAAGCAATCTCCAAAATGAACAAATTACTACTTGGATTGCATAGATATAATCTTCTTATGCTTGGTATTAAAATTCGAAGAGGGAACTCGTTCTATTCGTGGAATTTAAAAGGTGGTTTCACCATTATTCCGCCCATAGCACTTGTTGCATACAGAAATTAACGTTGAGTAAAATTAGAATGATTTCTATGATCCTATTTACTTAAAAATGTTTGCCATCGTTGATTTAGGGTTTATTGTAAATGATGTCTTTAATAACATTGTTTTTGACCTACCTAAAAGTTAAGAAATTTGGATCAAGAGTTAAGTGAGGAAATTTGAGATATTATCCAAAGCAAAAGAATGAATTACTTAGAATTATTCTAAGTCGAAAGAAAGAGATTTCGAAGTCATCCAAAAAGAATTTAAGTTAAAAGAGACTTAGTAAATCCTGTATACTCATATTCACTTTTCTATCGATAATTGGATTTCGAAGGAACCATGGTCGGATTTGGGTGATTCCTATCCGAAAGCCACTTCGAACCAATGTATACGTTCGAATGTGAAGATATGTTTAAGATGATGATTATTGAAGACCGTGGATCTTCATAGCGTGAGGACTTCTTGTTGACTTGCTCTGGGTCACACCCAATATAGAGTTTTATATAGCAGTGGTCTCCTTGTTGTGGAGACTTTTCGGATTGCAAGGGCTACTCGCTACTAGTGGTAGTAGGAGAGTGCCTTCGGTTTGTCTGTTCCTGGATAGCTTGTATGGACGTTTGCCTGACATTGCATTTCTAAAAATTACGTACATTGGTTTTTGCAAACCTACATCAATGGTGGTGGAGAATGCAACTTCGCTTAGCTTAACACCCTCTTTGAGACGTACGAGCTCAAGGGTTGTATTTTTATGGAAGGCAATTAGTAGTCAACGGAAATGACAATGTGGCATTTAGAGATGTGATATATGCTATGTGAAAAGATAATCATTGCCTCAACCCTCATCACACCGAAAATGACCAAAACATGATTAGATGTAGCAAGTCTAAGTGGGTCATTCCCAAGTAGGGTATGATCATCCCTTTCTACATATATTTCTTCCCTCTATGATATTCAGGATGCAAATTAATGTGGTATATGGAAACAAGCACTCGGTTAATGGTCGGTAACGACGAGGGGATGATGTATTTGGTACTATCTAATTACAGAGGTAGGCCGTCTTGTGTTGGTAGAGGAGCTTTGTGATGGTTCCTCGAGACATCCATCTAAAGGTGTACCCATCCGGAAGGTAGATCCTTCACCTGGTCATTTGTATGAAAATCCATTCTCTAATAAGAACGTACGTTTTTGTTTGTATTGGCGTAATGAATAGCCTCGAAATGCTATTTGGGTAACCATTTCGGATAAGATTAATAAGTTTATTTGCAAATGTTTTCAACGAATGTCATTAAAAATAATATCAAATGTTTTGAGATAAAAGTATTTTAGTTATCATAAGGTAAAAACCCGTCCATGTTTATGTGCAAGCGTGGTCTTATGAGATACTCTTTCTTTTCAAAGGATTTTATTCAAAAGATGAGATATGACACCGTCATTTATTATCGAGTTTTCTCACGCTGGTTTATTAAGCGTGATCTGGGTATTCTCAATACTCGGGTCAAATCCGAGTAGTTTCAGGTTTAGTCGAACACGTTTGGAGTTTCCAGAGGAGAGCTAAAGATATTCATCTGCGTATGGACATATTCTATTATCTGCTGTACTTAATTTGTTTTAGTTGATGTTTGTCACCAATTGTAAGGACAGATGTTTATAACTGTCCAACCTGAATCTAGGTTAGACTCTGATATACGTATTTAAAAGTTTTCCACTGTAAAGATATTTGTTTAATATTATATGTGATTCTATTTGTGTGAGATTATGTTCTGTCTTTTTTTCTTTATTACCCTTGATCACACATTCTTTCGCACAACTTGGGTTGGATATGAGTGTTTTATTGTCGGCTCAAAGGGTATGGAATTGTGGGTCATCACAAAAATCTACTTAGTATACGTTAAATCCATTAAATCTATAATTAATCTATTTAAAAAATTTAAACCTAATTAAACCTATTTAATCTATCTTTAATCTATTTAAATCAATTTAAATCTAGTTAAATCAAATTTAAATCTATTTAAACTATTTAACTATTTAAATTGTTTTAATGTATTTAAACTATTAAACTATTTATGATTATCTAAATTATTTTCTAAAATTACAAACTGTGTAGAGTTGAAGTATTTATATTTAAATCATTGATGATGTTACAATTTAAGTTGGAATTTGGAATTGTACCTTTTTGTGAAATGATATATTTGATTAAATATGATTTTGAAAGTGAAGATGATTTTGAAAGTGAATATGGTTTTGAAAGTGAATATTATTTCAAAAGTGATATAGTTTGAAATCAAATATAATATTTTGATATTAAGTATGAATTGACTTTTGAAATGTATAAGAACCATCCGGTGTGAAATAAGCGCTTGGTTGTTAAAGAGACCGGGATCAGATATTGTCATACTCTCTGCCAATATTGAAAACCACTTTAAAAATTATGTACATGGTGGAGATTCCAGAAATAAAATAGGATGATTTGGCGAACGATTCTGTATGAGGTATTTACATGACCCTGACTCCCGTGAGTCAGCTTAGATGTGACTAAAACAGGTGCCACGCCGGGTCCAGTGAGGCCATTCCTCCTATTAGACATATTTATTCTATACCATATTTTGACATTGTGATGATTTGGTGGCCACCTTTTTATTTTGATTGGGGAGCATGTTCCGAGGTGAGCGGTAGTAGCTGCTATGCGTTACCACCGGTCAGGATCCACAGTTGGTATAGCTACCCTGGCATTGCCTCGAGTGCCATGTTCACATGCCCCAGCGTGTCTTCTACGAGTTTGGTTTGTACCATACCTATGGAGTGCCCTCTGATATCCCGCCAGTTTACGGAGGAATAACGGTACTATATAGACTATGGGAATATATATATAAATGTGATAAGGGGGATATGGGTAACGCCTTAACACTATTTTAATACTTTACTTTACTGTAGACACTATTATAATAGCGTATTGTACTACATAGTACATAGTTTAAAGGATCCTTAAGAGATGTGAATCCTGATCATCTCTTAAGTTATTGCAGTCACATTGACATTAGATAGGAGATGTCAAACCCCATAAACATCACCGACGCCATTACACTCATATTTATGTACTGTTGATTTAACTTACATGAGATCTTTTAGTTCTGACTTGAATGTTTTGTCTTTTCAATTCGTTCGGGTCAATATGAGCTTTTCATTTTATCAAAGACTGCTTTTTGGAGGATGAAGATAAAGATTTTGTACTATTATTATTTATTATACGAGTATATTTGCACACCCAGGTGAGCCTGCATCTAATCACAATGTCTTGTTGCTAGATCACCAGCTCTGTCTTTTTAGTGCTACATGGTCAGTAGTCTCCTATATATCATTTACATTGTATTTTTTTCTTTTTTAAATTCATATTTTTTTTGAATATACACGTTAATATTTTTGTTAAATTTATGATCGTGAAAAGATTACATGTTAGATGATTAAAAAAAATTCAAATTTTGAATCAAAGATGTTTTTATTTTAACCTTATAATACCATAATTTGCATAAGGTTAGGAAGTTAATTTTTGTTTGGCAGGCTAATTCTTGCTCAAGCTAATGGAATTGCAATGCTATTCAAAATGAATGCAAGCTTTCATATATTGTGTTTCGGCACTCCAGCGCGTTCCCATAAGTGCGCGCTTCATTGTTCTGAAATGACACTGCCTTAATGAAGGTTTAGGATATATCGGCATCTCGATTGAACATCCCTTTCACCACCTACCAGAACAGGCACATACATGGTCCATGTTAAAGACACAATACACGGTTTGTTTCTAAAATTCCTTTGTACTGATGTAAATCCCAAAGTTTTCCTTCATTTACATTCAATTGTTGTTCTATTCCTATCAACTTTATCCCAGGCAACTGTATATGTTAAAGATATAAAAATAACAAAGAAATACATTAGACATTAATCAATATCCTAGCATTAGCTATGTTACATATAAACTACAAAAAGGGCATATACCTAAAGGTTTTTTTTGCCAATAATCGTAAAACGGGTTGCATGAAAACTACAAAAAAACAATCGTTCAGACAAAGCATGAAGATGTCATAAAAGAACTTGTAAAACACCACACAATTGTTTTTTCTCAATTATCGCCGATTTGTTTGTTTTATGTGCACATTAGTATTGTAATGATGAACTGTAACGATATCGGCATAGAACTTAGTAGGTATATTTACAACCACGGTTGATATTTTCAACGACAGAATTTTTGAAATAATTAAACTGTGTTAAGGTTCATGCAACAAAATAGGTCTATAATCCATTGTCCCCATGACAGCGATCTAAATACAAAGATATATCCATATAAAATGTCCCTGAAACCATACTTGATGCACATGGTGCATATGCTATATCAAACTTTATAGCTTTGGTGTGCATAAAAATGACCAAATTCCAGCATTCTCATTTTCTGCATCGAAATGGGAATCATACACTATTGAAAAACAAACGTTTATATACAAATTCATTGTAAATGAAGAGAGAGTTATATATATATGTATGTATGTATGTATGTATGTATGTATATGTTTATATATGTATATGTATATATGTATATATATGAGTGAGTCTCCATATCCATCATCATTTGAATACCTTGAAATTCCCCTAGATTATTTTCATATCAAAACTATTCGTATTTTGGTAATTCTCTATGGATACGATGTTGGTAATATACAGATCGCCGTAGCATTTTAAAACATGTAGTTCCTTAAAGATCATGAGTGAATCTGAATGTTCAAAAATAATATTTTAAATAGTGGTTTGGACTGTAATCGTAAAAAGGTTTGAAAAGATACAATTTTTTTCATAGATGATCTTGGTAAGGAAAAATTGCGTAAAAAAGGTTGACCTGATTTTTCTTCATATATGAGAAAGTCAGTGGGGAATTTTCAAAGGACAAAGGATTCCAGATCTAGAGGCTACCCATATATCATATACAGATGGTTGCGTGAGCATACAGCAAAAAATTCGAACAACATTCACATATGAATCCAAAAATTGGCAATTGCATGCATAAGAAAACAACTGCAATTTCCAAAAGAGACGGTAGAACAAATCTAAACATAAGAGACAATAGTAATCAAAGCGATAGTATAAGCAGTCAGGATTTCACATCTTGTACCAATACCTTCTAATTAAAAAGAAAATCATAAATTCCATATTTAATCAGCATCCATATTTCAGAAAAATGAAAATGTCAAAATCACATACTGTAATTATTGTGAGATGGCAAGCAATTTAGATAATCCAAAACGACTTTCCTATACTAGAATTCCCAGCAAATTATAAACTCAAATGTAAAAAAAATCAACTACAGGCCTAAAATTTTGATGAGTTTTTCAGTTTCGAGCATAAACTTTTGGATACTAAACACGAAGCCACCAATACAATTGTTTATCTCCAAATATAATATAGATATATTACTAAAAAGCGATAAAACTTGAAAGAAGAAAAATTATGCTACAAAAGACCGACTATAACAAGTGGGAAACGTAAGAGGGGGTTTAGGATGAATTGTAAGGAGAATTTAAACCTCACATATATACTCTGTCAAATCATATCAATAATATAAAAAATATATGACAATAACTAATCAATTAATAGAGTTAAGTTGAGATCAATTTTATTAAAACCAGTACCTTGTTTTAGCAAAGCTATGATTTCTGAATGTATACGCAGTTGTTTCCTCCTCACATATCAGTGTCTTTTGTTCTTATTCTTTCTAAATCCATGGTGATGAAATAATTAGGGGAAATCTCAGGTTGTATAAAGGAGAAATTAATTGATTCGGAAACGTAAACGAATTTAAATAACCGGTACTTATCTTTTTTGGACGTGTAAATGTGGCTGTGAGAGGCGGTAAGTTCTAAATACCTTCGATGTCCTTGGATATTTCCCTCACACATTAATGTTTCTAGGCTATAATCAAAAATCCAAAAAATGATTCACTTCGACCCGTTGACCAAATTATTTGCGTTATATACAATATATATATATATATATATATATATATATACATATACATACATATATACATATACATGTGTATGTGTGTATAAAGAAAATATGGAGAAGCATTACATAAACGAATTAAAATACAATATCAATTATCTTGATTTTACTATCTAGATTCAAGCTCTATAGTCTCCTACAACGTTTGCTTAAGGTAGGTTATATGTGGCCAACATTGACAACCTAATTACCTGTATCATATTCTAGTTTAGTAAAATGATGCTATTTTGTCTGTCAAGGTTTACTTAATTGCTTCCAACAACATTAATGTTTATGTTATTATTTTACAGTCCTATGCTAATTGTACATGTGTAGATTAACACATATCTACAATGTATACCTTTTAACTTAATAATTAATTATCCAACCATTATATTTGAGGTATAGGTATCACTACCCTGGCATGATATAATTTCAAAGTTTAACATGGTATATCAATTTATGCATACTAATTATCTTCTCATATTCGTTTTTTTTCATAAATTCATTGCAGTTCGCCTTGAATAGCAAGTTATAACCATGTCTATAACACTTTATAATAACTACACATTTTGTTTCCTTTTGCTGCCGCATATTGCAGTAGCTGTTCGAGGTGCTGCTACATTGCAGCAGCCTACTTTAGTTTTATTTATTATTATGTAGGTTTTGTTATTTTATTTTTTTTGTTCTTGTTTTTTTTTTGTTTTTTCCTTTCGCTGCTGCTCTATAGCAAAAGCCCCCTTTTATTTTCATACTACAGAGTTTGATAAATTGCATTGACATGTGTATACTTTAAGGAAATCTGCATGCTAGAAGTAATAAAATTCATGCAAATCACATTCATGTAAGTAAAGAAAATTTTGCCACATAATTTCAGATCTTGCTTAAGATATCTACAGATTTAGAACCTAACTGAAATCAAGTACTCATTTTTTTTCCATGTTTTAAGGATTTAATCTCAAAAGCATATTAAAGATATGTTCAAGAAGCAAACTTTTTATGTCCATGAAACCACACCCAATAATATTGCAATATAAACGAAGTATTTTCATACAAACTTGGTTTGGATGACCTCAACCATTTTTTCCCAATTCTTCATTTTACTCTAATTAGTACACAATATCTTCTTTATCAGTACACAACATAAAACTTTCGTCCGCTTAATTATTTTATAGTGGCAATCCTAATTATTTTATATATTTTTTTCATGAAATTAACATCTGTTGTAAAATTAATTGAATCTATAAAAAATTGAATGATCAAGTTGAAGAAATCCAACAAATATGTGAAACAGAAGTAAGACCTTTTTTTAATATGTACCAAACAATGCCCAATGATATATAGTACAGTGAGGCAACTGAATGTGGTTTTACTTAAATTTATAGTACAGTAGATGGAAAGAAAGGAGGAAGAGAAGTCCGAATTTAGAATATATTGAATCAAATTATAATACAGTCGGTGGATGTAAAATCTAGAACATCGGATTTGTAAACTAACCTTAATCAACTTTCGATCAATCCATAAGCGTTAATCGCATAATAAAGCTGGAGAAGGCATTAGATCTGGAATTACGCTGAAGTAACCCTAATTTGTTCGGTTCTGTAACGATCCAATTTTTTGACTTTCGAAAGTCGACATCAATACGTCCAATGTATCAAATGTTGCACAATCGAATGTCGGAAAACCGAACCGTTTGGGTTAAAGAAGAAGAAGATAGAAGAAGAAAACAGAAACAACAACAGAATCTCACATTTCACAGCGGAACAACATATAATAGATAAAAGAATAATCTTTAAAAGAAAGAATCATCTCTGTTAATACAACACAACATCAGAGTTTACAATGATATCATCCAACACTATGCATTTACAATAACTAATCCATATTAAAACTAAACTTACAGCAATCCCAACGCAGCGGATAATACATAGTATAATGATACGTCTCGCCTTTCAGTTTTGCCTCCAGATCTCCACAGCATATCCTTTCTGACTTCGTTTCAGAATAATGATAATCTGACTCTAGGTTGCTCATGTGGAAAATTATGAGCACCCAGAGTTAAGAAAGGGAACAATGAACTTCAGGTCAGCCATGGGACTGGTATGAGATCTTAAAAATAGTTATCTTTAACAAAAAGAAAACAAAAGGGGAATAAAAGAAATTCGCAATGCTTTTTGGAAAATGAAACTAACATAAGGCCTTCCGGCACTCACACAATGCAATCGCACACTTGGGGGAGATTTCTCCTTATGATAGTCAAGCATGCTTGATACACAAATTCTTTTAGATATTATTACCAGTGCATGGTGTGGAAAACATTTGCAAGTATAATATAAATCTTAGCCAGCATACGTACCATTATAGTATGCCTACTATAGCTACCATCTGTGCAGTTAATGCGCTCGGTGGATTCAAAGCGGTGGAGGTGCAAAAAGTCATAGCAGGGATACAGCGAGGATATAGGGGGATATAGTGGATGGCTCTAAAATAGCATATAAAACTCGTACTTAATGTTTTTACAAATATATAAATGGTAATTAAATAAAAAAGTATCATTCAATTGAATTATAAATAATACATAAATAATTGTAAATAAAAACATGTGCGAATATACTTTAAATAAACGAAAAAATGTTATATAACATAATTGAATTTGTTAGAATATTAGTATTTTCATTTCTGAAAATATATTAAAAAGTAAATCAAATAAATTAGTTTCATAATTTTATAATGTACGAATGCAATTTTCAATTCATTTTATTAAAAAAGATATAGCGGGAATAGCGGAATATAGCGGAAATAACAGTATATAGCGGAAATAGCGGGGATTAAAGCGGAAAGGCTATATTCTGGGGCTATATGGAAAAATCATAACTGTAGAAATCAGCTATGAGATATAGCGGGGTTGTAGCGGGGTAATAGCTGGGCATTAACTACACAGGCTACCATATTAGATGGCAGGTTCTACAACTAAAACCGTACGAGATGCGTATTGTGATTGGATTTCCAACAAATGGTCAGGCTAAGGAATTTCCTGGGCCACATGGGTACGCCTCCAGAGGGATGTCCCGAGAACCTAACCGGATCTCTGCCAACATAAGGTCGGGTTACCTCTGTAACTAGGTAACTACTAACACGAGTATGTCATCCCCCAGTCGTTTGCGACCTTTATTCGGATGCTCAACCACAAAGCAACAACCATAAAGTAATAAATTTGCAGCATCAACCTAGGTAAAATATCTGGGATCCATACCATGATATTAATCTTTTTCAGAAGGAAATGACATACCCACAGGGGGCGCTACCCCCAAATAACCTTGCTGTATCATTCCTGTTTTGACCATTCCGGGTTATGAGGTTGGACGAAGTCTCATCTACAAAGCTACGCTTTTCACAAAATCCATGCTTCGATCAACAAATGATCAGCAGCACTTCGTATGCCATATTACCAAATTAGGAATATATCACTAGTAACCATCAACTACATAGCCTCTGAGCTCGTACGTCTCAGAGAAGCGTGCTAAGCTAAGAGAATAAATTCTCCGCCACCAACATGAATGTATTTTATAGAAACCAGCTTTACATCTCAAAGTGTAACGTCAGACACACATCCATACAAGTCCGTTCCGGGATCGAACGGAACCGAAGGCACTTCACAAGAAGCCCTTGCAAATCCGGATATTGACTAATCACGTTCGGAATCCCCATCAAAAGGGGTGATAAAATCTCTATACCGAAGCAACTCGGTGCAGAGGCATTCGACAGGTAATCCTTTCGCTTTCGAAAATACCTGGTCTTCAACACAATCTTCAAATGCATTCCCATTTCGTCGTATCATTATTCGGAATGGGTTTTATGACACAAAGTCCTCTTCCGACTAATCCGAATAATGTGCGCTTATTTTTAAAAATAAGTGTTCAGTCGGATTTCAAACAAATCACAACAAAGTTCCACTTTGATCTTTTAAATAAAAGATCCATCACAATCACAAGGATTCGATGTGGTTTTCGAATATCCATTTGGAATCCGACTCCCGGTCGCATTGAAATTCAATTGCCGATTAAGGCCACTATTGATAGTCGGTTATTTAACTATCATTCAGTAATTCACAACAATCACCATTTTTTTTTAAAATAACTTTCCCAAATTACTTATTTCAACATATCTTCGCAAGATATATTTTCATATTTTAACCTTTGGAAAACAAATTTTAAATCAATTTCTTTACGCGGAATATATTCCCCAATATTTATTCATTTCCACTGAAAATTTGTCGAGTCCAAATACTTTTCAAAAATTTAAATCACTTATCCAAAAACGTATATTTGAAAACATCTAAAATAAAAACTATTTTGAAACACTCTATTTAAAATATTAATTATGAAAAAAAAATTCAATATCTTATACAAAAAATTCAAGTCCAAACTAGTTTTAAAGTAAAATTGGTATATAGAATATAAATATTTAAATAACTATTTTCTAAATCAAATATCAATTTAAATCTTTAAAATAATCCTTTTTTATTATTAATTAAATAAATTTTTACTTTAAACATTTAAAACAATTTTCAAAACTAATTTCTTCAACAATATTCTTTCAAATCAATTTCTAAAAACTTTTGATTTATAGTTCAAAAGCTACTTTAAAAATATACTCGGCTTTCCAGGGAAGAATTCTCTTTCTATTTCAAAATGGTCCATTCAAATAAATTAATAAATCTTCTCGATTTATTTTAATTTTTACATTCCAAATCCGTAGATTTCTTTCCACGCTTTTAAAAATAAACTGATATTTATTTTTAAATAAATTCCCCTTCCCTTTATAAATTTTCATTGTGAATTTAAATTTTCAAATATCCACTGATATACGATTTTCTAATCGTTTTCCAAACATTCACTTTCAATCACCAAATAAAATTTCAAATTGATTTCTAATTTTATTTTCCAATACCGAATCAGATTTTCCAAATCGATTTCCCAAAGATTTATTTTAAAATACCAAATCAATTTCAAATCGATTTCCAAATTTATTTCCCAAACACCAAATCAAATTTCCAAATCGATTCCTAAAATTTATTTTAACTCCAAATTTAATTTCTAAATTTATTTCCTTTTGAAATAAATCCCTTTATCTCTTTCAAATGTTTAAAATCCGTATTTTACATAAATTCTTCAACTATGAAATAATATTACTCGAAATCCATTTGTTAAACTTTTCCCATATTTTGAAATCCATTTATCAATCAACTTTAAATTTAACTATTTAAAATTAAATTAGAAAAAATTTGATTTAGTGAGAAGGTCTTCTTTTCTTTTAATTTGCAGTCCATTTCCCATTCCGGATTGTTTTCTCGATTTTAGACCTTGTATAAACATTATATAATTTTTATTAACACTGCGAAAAAATTGAGTGATTAATTATTATTTGAATTTATTCAACAACTAATTACTATTTATCAGTTTAACCAATGATTTAATTTTAAACTAATTTCCCCTTTAATAAATTCTAAAACTGTTAAATAAGTTAATTAAATAAATTAAACACCTTAATTAATTATTTTAATACAAACTGGTAAATTGTATTTATTATTTTTCAAACTACATATATAAAATAATTTATATAGATTTTATAGAAATCAAATTTATATATATAACTTCAACATTTCTGAAATTTCCCCTTTTCTATTTTTATGAATAGCAACAGTAGTTTACTTTTACTGTAAAAAATTTCTTTTACTTATTTTAAATCTTAAACAACAAACTGATGTATAATAAATTTTCTAATCCATATATTCATTTATATATATGTACAGAAATGAAAATATAAATTCTAAATTTACCTCACTGTTAAATAGAAAACCTAGACTCCCACCAGAGTTCGAACTGGCACCAGAACGAGATCGCTACCAATTCGCGAATAACCTCCCTATGGATGCCAAACCATCGAGCTTGAACTCGTGCCACTCGACTTGTCTTGCGATCCTCTCCGTGCGAGGCGATTCGCCATGCCACTCTCGAGTTGCCCCTAATGTCGGTCATGCTTGTCACTCCCCTTTGACGTCATCCTGCTCGAGTTCGAGCCGAGCTTTGATGCGACGTCGGGATTCCCTCTGCTTCGAATCCTTCCCCATGCTCGCGACGCTCCATCCATGAACTCGATCGGCTCCAACGACTTGAAAGTTATATGGACCGAATAAATGCGATTCGATTTAGGGATTTGATTCCTGAACGAATGAATTTCTCGATTTTGAGAAGAGGTCGGCCTCGATTTTATTTTATATGCATGATTTGAGAAGGAGTATTCATGGCCATTTTTATTTTAACAGAGGGAAGTTTGATTCTTTTTGAGCAGGCCTTGATTTTGAATTTGAAGATGGAATTTAAAACGAAGAGGATTGAAAAGAATAAGAAGGCGGCCATGATTTTTATCTCGAATTGTTTGAACGAGAATGATTTTGTTTTATTTTCTTTTTCTTTTTCTTTTATCTACCGCTTTACATTAATCTTCAAAGAATATGTGTGTCCCTAAATGTAGACACGTTCAGGTAAGAGAAGATGCATGGAAAGAAAGCTACAATATCCCATGTAATTTATTATTTATATTTAAATTTTAAATTTAAATTCAAATCATCTTAATTTTCGCAATTCACAATCTCGATCTCTGATCGAGACGTGTCGCCAGGCGTTTATAATGTTATACCCCCATCCCGAACACAATGGAAATGGTTTCGAGTCCAGATTTGATCGTATGGAGAAGATAACTCTTTGCACCAGTTATCAAATCGAATTTTCAATTTCAACGCGTTTATCGACTGTATGGCTACAAGGCAACTCCAAATGCTACGAAAATTGAAATCCGATAATAATACAATATTACGGATCCAATAGAACTAGTTTCATCGAATTCCGAGACTGTGCCTGGGAAGGCTATTTTTAAATATCGATTTAAACGATATAATTTCAAAACCAAACAAATCGCTTTCAAATCCAATTTTAAATTTTTTACTATCTCCATTATCATCAATATAAATTTTCTAAGCCTTCAAAATATTTTTAATCAACATAAAACTGAAGATTCAATATTTTACCCAAATTTAATAAATTAAATTCAATAATTAAATTGCCAAATTCATTCTAATATTTAAAATTCAAGTTTAAATTAACTCCCAAACATTTAAAATCAATTAAATATTACCAAATTCAAATGTTCAAAAATTTTGGGTCGTCACATCCTTCCCCCTTAAAAGAATTTCATCCTGAAATTACCAGTTAAGAAGAATGATCCATAACCCATTCATTATTTTCCCAAAACCAAATAGTTTCAACAACTTTCCAAAACAAATCTTTTTATTAGAGCCCCATTATCATTTCAACAAACTTTCCAAAACCTTCCATAAATTCCAAAAAACATTGTTTTCTTAACTATTCAAATTTTAAACTTTCTAATTTTTCTAAAAAAAAATTCTAACTCCCTAAATTTTCGAAAAATTTCGTCAGCATCTCCTTTGTGTAGCTAGCTCCGTACGACTACAAAATGGCACCATGGGCCACCAAATTTCAAAAGAAAAGAAAAGGCCAAGCGGCTGGGCAAGAAAATCATCAAATTTCATACTGAAATTTAAACATATACCCTTTTCGAGCAATTCAAATTTATCTTTGAAAACCAAATCCCAATTCCATTTTCCTTTATATCACCTGTAAGCTATTTAACAACCATATCCAATTACTATATTCAAAAATCATTTTGCACATTCCTTTACAAAAGTTTGAATACTTACTTCTTACACCATTTTTACTTCACTATTGAAGTTATATATCCATTTTTATTCAATCTTACATTTGCAATTTCAGTTGAATTCAATTCAATTCACAATTTCAATTCTATTTGGATTCAATTTACTTTCTAAATATTGAATTTTATCAACTATCGTTCATTCACAACTGATTCATATGATTATTTTAAATCAATTTCATTTACTAATTTATTACAAATTCCAATCCATTTTATTCCCACCTTTATTACCTTTAGTTCTCTTTTAACTAATTTTTACAACTTCCTTTTATTTCAATCATTTAGTCTATAGGATTTTTCAAATTTACCTTTATTCAAATTAGCTCAAGTTAATTTCAGTTTAACTCTAAATTCCTAAGTTTTCAAACTTGTTTATTATTCCATAACTATTTTTATCAGATTCCAGAGTCTCTTCAACGTTTCAAAACCAATTTTTTGAAATTAATTCAAATTATCTTTTGAATTCCCAAACCAAACCTAGTTTGCAAACAACTTTCATTTAAAACAATTTGGCAGCAATTCCTCTCCAGGAAATTCGAAAATGAACACCGATAATGTCGCGATCATCATCGAAATTATTTTCCAGCGACCAAAATGAGTTTAGAGCTTTCATCCTTTCAAGTCATTTTTTCCAAAACCTTTGAAAACCATTTTCAAACTCCAAGGGAATTTAGTCTTTTCCAAATTTCAAAATTTTCAAATCCTTTAAATTTCTTTCAAATATTTATCCGGAATTCTATTTGAAATTATAAATCACCTTTTCAATTTATTTTTTTCAAATCCCACTTGCATATGGATTTCATTTCTTAACTTTTTGTTTATCATTTCAATTTCTTATTCAATAATGATAATAGTTTAATATTACCATTCCCTTAACAACCAAGCAACCATATACTATAATGATTTATGGAAAATTATTCTTTTATATACAAAATAGTTTTGGTAAAATTATTTCATTTACCTATTTAAAACAATATCGTATCGAATTGTTCTGTACGAGTGTTTAGAGATCCCTATCGATAGAGTTGTATAGACTATACCGACAAGAATCCATATATCACTCAACAAACCAATCATTACAATATAAACAATTTTTTTATATTCACTAACAAATACGGGCTCATATCTACTATTACACTCAAACTCATTCTAGAATACTACCGACTCTATCTTTAGTGAGTAATCCCCACCAGAGCCAAGGTTATCGCTTAACCAAATGCTCTGATACAAAATTTGTAACGACCTAATCTTTTGACTTTCGAAAGTCGACATCAATACGTCCACTATATCAAATGCCGCACAATCGAATGCCGAAAAACCGAACCGTTAGGGTTAAAGAAGAAGAAGATAGAAGAAGAAAACAGAAACAACAATGGAATCTCACATTTCATAGCGGAATAATATATAATAGATAAAAGAACAGTCTTTAAAATAAAGAATCATCTTTGTTAATACAACACAACATCAGAGTTTACAATAACATCATACAACTCTAGGCATTTACAATAACTAATCCATATTAAAACTAAACTTACGGCAATCACAACGCAGTGGATAATACATAGTATAATGATACGTCTCGCCTTCCAGTTTTGCCTCCAGATCTCAACAGCATATCCTTTCTGACTTCGTTTCGGAATAATGATAACCTGACTCTAGGCAGCTCGTGTGGAAAATAATGGGCACCCAGAGTTTAAAAAGGGAACAATAAACTCCAGGTCAGTCATGGAACTAGTGTGAGATCTTAAAAAGAGTTATCTTCAACAAAAAGAAAACAAAAGGGGAACAAAAGAAATTCGCACTGGTTTTTGAAAAATGAAACTACCATAAGGCCTCCCGGCACACACACAATGCAATCACACACTTGGGGGAGGTTTCTCCTTATGATAGTCAAACATGCTTGATATGCAAATTCTTTTTGGTATTATTATTAGTGCATAGTGTGGAAAACATTTGCAAGTATAATATAAATCTTAGCCAGCATACTTACCATTATAGTATGCCTACTATATCTACCATATTAGATGGCCGGTTCTACAACTAAAACCATACAAGGCGCGTATTGGTGATTGGATTTCCAACAAATGGTTAGGCTAAGGAACTTCCTAGGCTACATGGGTACGCCTCCGGAGGGATGCCCCGAGAACCTAACCGGATCTCTGCCAACACAAGGCCGGGTTAACTCTGTAACTAGGTAACTACTGACATGAGTATGTCATCCCCCGGTCTTTTGCGACCTTTATCCGAGGATCCTCAACCACAAAGTAATAAATTTGCAGCATCAACATAGGTAAAATATCTGAGCTCCATACAATGATATTACCCTTTTCCAGAGGGAAATGACGTACCCTCAGGGGGCGCTACCCCCAAATAACCTTACTGTATCCTTCCTGTTTTGACCATTCTGGGTTGTGAGGTCCGACGAAGTCTTATCCACAAAGCTATGCTTTTCACAAAATCCATGCTTCGATCAACAAATGATCAGCAGCACTTCGTATGCCACATTACCAATTTGGGAATGTATCACTAGTAACCATCTACTACGTAGCCTCTGAGCTCGAACGTCTCCGAGAAAGGTGTTAAATGAAGAGAATAAATTTTCCGCCACCAAAAGAAATGCATTTGATAGAAACCAGCTTTACATCTCAAAGTGTAACGTCAGACACACATCCATACAAGCCCATTCCGGGAACGAACGGAACCGAAGCACTTCACAAGAAGCCCTTGCAAATCCAGGTATTCACTAATCATGTCCGGAATCCCCATCACAAAGGATGATGACATCTCAATACCAAAGCAATTCGGTGCAGAGACATTCGATAGGTAATCCTTTCGATTTCCAAATACCCGGTCTTCAACACCATCTTCAAATGCAATCCCATTTCGTCATATTATTATTTGGAATGGGTTTTATGACACAAAATCCTCTCCCGGCTAATCCGAATAATGAGGGATTGTTTTTAAAAATAAGTGTTCAATCAGATTTCAAACAAATCACAACAAAGTTCCACTTTGATCTTTTAAATAATAGATCCATCACAATCACAAGGATTCGATGTGGTTTTCGAATATCCATTTGGAATCTGACCCCCGGTCGCATCGAAATTCAATTGCCGATTAAAGGCCAATATTGATTGTCGGTTATTTAACTATCATTCAATAATTCACAACAATCACCATTTCTTTTTTAAATAATTTTCCCAGATTATTTATTTCAACATATCTTCGCAAGATATATTTTCATATTTTAACCTTTTAAAAAACAAATTTTAAATCAATTTCTTACGTGGAATATATTCCCCAATATTTATTCATTTCCACTGAAAATTTGTCGTCCAGATACTTTTCAAAAATTTAAATCACTTATCCAAAAATATATATTTGGAAACATCTGAAATAAAAACTATTCTAAAACACTCTATTTAAAATATTAATTATGAAAAAAAAATTCAATATCCTATACAAAAAATTCAAGTCCAAACTAGTTTTAAAGTAAAATTGGTACGTAGAGTATAAATGTTTAAATAACTATTTTCTAAATCAAATATCAATTTAAATCTTTAAAATAATACCTTTTTATAATTAATTAAATAAAATTTTACTTTAAAGATTTAAAACAATTTTCAAAACTAATTTCTCCAACAATATTCTTTAAATCAATTTCTAAAAACTTTGGATTTATACTTCAAAAGCTACTCTAAAAATATATTCGGCTTTCTAGGGAAGAATTCTCTTTCTATTTCAAAATGGTCCATTCAAATAAACTAATAAATCTTCACGATTTATTTTAATTTTTACATTCCAAATCCACAGATTTCTTTCCACACTTTTAAAAATAAACCGATATTTATTTTTAGAACAAATTCCCCTTCCCTTTATAAATTTTCATTGTGAATTTAAATTTTCAAATATCTACTAATATACGATTTTCGAATCGTTTTCCAAACATTAATTTTCAATCACCAAATCAAATTTCAAATTGATTTCTAATTTTATTTTCCAATGCCGAGTTAGATTTTCCAAATCGATTTTCCAAAGATTTATTTTAAAACACCAAATCAATTTCAAATCGATTCCCAAATTTATTTCCAAAACACCAAATTAAATTTCAAAATCGATTCCTAAAATTTATTTTAAATGCAAAATTTAATTTCTAAATTTATTTCCGTTTGAAATAAATCCCTTTATCTCTTTCAAATGTTTAAAATCCGTATTTTAAATAAATTCTTCAACTATTAAATAATATTACTCGAAATCCATTTATAAACTTTTCCCATATTTTGGAATTCATTCAATAAGTATTCAAAATAAAACTTTATCTATTTAAAATTTCTTCTTTTAAATTCACCCAATTCTTTTGAATTGGATTTATTATAAATTTTCTACAAATTTCAAAATCCAATTTTTTATTTATTTCTGGTATCCAACGATACCAAAAATATATTCGGCTAAATTATAGCCTTCAACGATTTTAATCACCAATATAATTACACGAAGATTATAAATAATCAACACACAACATACGAAACAAATTAAATATTTGAGGAATCCAGTTGGATCCCTCCAACCTGTTTCCCTGCATCCATAGACATTGGAACAACAATTAAATACTCATTCCACTTCGAGGTGGAATATCACGGTATGTGGGATTTATAAAATATCATTCGCTACTATGCGGCGCATAGTGTCTCATCCGCTATATAATGCGGGAAATCAATCACTCCAAATACATATATAATACTAATTCCACTTCGAGATGGAATATCACGGTATATGGGATTAAATATAATATCATCCGCTATTATGCGGCGCATAGGGTCTAAACTAATATAACTGATAATAAATTAATCATCCAAGCATATAATCAATCAATTTTAAATTTAACTATTTAAAATTAAATTAGAAAATATTTGATTGAGTGAGAAGATCTCATCTTTGCTTTTAATTTGCAGTCCATTTCCCATTCCGGCTTGTTTTCTCGCTTTTAGATCTTGTATAAACATTATACAATTTTTATTAACACTCGGCAAAAATTGAACGATTAATTATTATTTAGATTTATTCAACAATTAATTACTATTTATCAGTTTAATTAATGATTTAATTCTAAACTAATTTTCCCTTTAATAAATTCTAAAACTGCTAAATAAGTTAATTAAATAAATTAAACACCTTAATAAAATATTCTAAAACAAACTAGTAAATTGTATTTATTATTTTTCGAACTGCCTATATAAAATAATTTATATAGATTTTATAGAAATCAAATTTATATATATATAACTTCAACATTTTTGAAATTTCCCCTTTTTTATTTTTATGAATAACAACAGCAGTTTACTTTTACTGTAAAAAAATTTGTTTACTTATTTTAAATCTTAAATAGCAAACTGATGTATAATATATATTCTAATCCATATATTCATTTATATATGTGTACAAAATTGAAAATATAAATTGTAAATATACCTCACTGTTGAACAGAAAACCCAAACTCCCACCAGGGTTCGAACTGCCACCAGAACGAGATCGCGACCAATTCGCAAGCAACCTCCCTCTAGATGCTAAACCCTCGAACTTGAACTCGTCGCACTCGATTTGCCTTGCAATCCTATCGGTGCGACGCGATTCGGCATGCCACTCTCGAGTTGCCCCTAAGGTCAGCTGTGCTCGTCACTCCCCTTCGATGTCATCCTGCTCGAATTCGAGCCAAGCTTTGAGGCGACGTCGCGATTTCCTCTGCTTTGAATCCTTCCCCATGCTCACGATGGTCCATCCATGAACTCGATCGGCTCCAGCGAAATGAAAAAGATATGGACCGAAGAAATGTGATTTGATTTAGGGCTTTGATTCATGAACGATTGAATTTCTCGATTTTGAGAAGAGGTTGGCCTCGATTTTATTTTATGTGCCAGATTTGAGTAGGAGTATTCGCGGCCATTTTTATTTTAACAAAGGGAAGTTTGATTTTTCTTTGAACAGGCCTTGATTTTGAATTTGAAGATGGAATTTAAAACGAAGAGGATCGAAAAGAATAAGAAGGTGGCCATGATTGTTATCTCGAATTGTTTGAACGAGAACGATTTTATTTTATTTTCTTTTTCTTTAATCTACTGCTTTACATTAATCTTCAAAGAATACGCATGTCCCTAGAAACATTCAGGTAAGAGAAGATGCGTGCCAAGAAAGCTACAGTATCCCATGCAATTTATTATTTATATTTAAATTTTAAATTTTAATTCAAATCATCTTGATTTTCGCAATTCACAATCTTGATCTCCAATCGAGACATGCCGCCTGGCGTTTATAATGTTATACCCTCATCCCGAACGCAATGGAAATGGTTTCGAGTCCAGATTTGATCGCATGGAGAAGATAGCTCTTTGGACCAGTTATCAAATCGAATTTTAAATTTTAAATTTCAGCGCGTTTATCAGCTGTACGGCCACAAGACAACACCAATGCTATGAAAATTGAAATCTGATAATAATACAATATTACGTATCCAATGGAACCGGTTTCGTCGAATTCCGAGACTGTGCCTTGGAAGGCTATTTTTAAATATCGATTTAATCGATATAATTTCAAAACTGAACAAATTTCTTTCAAATTCAATTTTAAAAATTCTTCTGTCTCTAGTATCATCAATATAAATTTTCTAAGCCTTGAAAATATTTTTAGTCAGCATAAAACTGAAGATTCAATATTTTACCCAAATTCAATAAATTAAATTCAATAATTAAATTGCCAAATTCATTCTGATATTTGAAATTCAAGTTTAAATTAACTCCCAAACATTTAAAATCAATTAAATATTTCCAATTTCAAATGTTCATAATTTTTGGCTCGTCACAGGTTCGTTGGAGAAGACATTCGGGCTGGAACTGGCTTTGATTTGGAATCACCATGAAGTATCCCTAGTCTATGCAGTTCGTTTGAGAAGAGGTAAGGTGCAGCATCGCCTTGGATCTGAAATCGCTTCAACCTCTTTTTCAAGCAAGGGGGATATGGGATATCGAGATTAAGGTTTTTTTGTTTTGAAAAAGTAGCTTCAAAGGTCAAAATGCAAAATGGGTAATATAGGAAATTCGTAGAGACACGGTTGACTTATGTGCATTGTATTTTCATTATTAGTAGTAAAGATGTGCTATCATTGGAATATATATACACATACACACATATGTGTGTGTACCTATTATTATTATTATAAAAAAATTATATATATATATATATATATCTATTATCTATTATATAAATTAACATTTTGCAAAAATTGAAAGTACTCAATCAAACTCTCTTTTGCTAAAAAATGATTTTTGATTAAGAAAAGCGACTGAAATACAATTGTTTGATCGGCGAAAAAATATACAGAAAAGAAGAAGAAAAATGAAGCAACATCTTTTTAGCATAAGCAGGAAAAATAAGAGAAATCCTATTACACATTAGACAATAATATGTAATACTTAAAATCAATTATGCCAAAATGAGATGACAACATTTTCAACAAATAAATGTAGTAATCATACTATCGCAATATAATAATACATGTACAACCATAAAAGCATGATGTTTAATAGAGAGAAACAATCATATTAGAAGGATCCAAATTAAAACTACCATTAACAAAAAAGAAATTTCTTTTCGAAGCACCATGCATTCAAAATATAGAAATATTATTTCACAACTCACAACATTATTTAGTTAAAATTACATAGTACAAACCCACTTTTTAAAGCGATTAGAAGTGATTCATATTATACAATTTTTACATACATGAAAACAACAATAGAAGTGGAGGCTACCTTCTAAAGCATAAGTTTTACTAGTCAGCGGTACATAATAGTTCAAACATAAGTTTAAGTTAAATATAAACAAAACTGATTCAACCTTTGGTAAGCTGATGTGGTTAGAAAAGATATGTCATGACTTGTCACAATTTCAATTACAGTAGTAGATGCCTTAATAAAATAAGAAATACTACATTTTACTTTCATGCAATTTTCATTCGTGTCCACTTCAAGAAATGGAATTACCTCCTGTTTCTATCAGATACCACAAACATTTTGAATATTATGTGTCCAAAAAGGGGGGAAAAACTTTCCTATAGGAGAAACCATTATTTACACCAATATTTCTTGGCTAAGCACTATTTCATTATTAATATGCACTATGCATATAGTAATATTCCAGTTTTTCTTTTGAATAATTGAATCTTTTCAAATTTTGTTGCTGTCAGAAGCATGCGTTGGAGCTTAAAAGCCAAATATTTCGGTACTGAGCTCAAATCAGAAAAGAAAAAACACGTTCATATAATCAAATGAGAGCAATTTATTGCTCATGAGCCAAATAAGTATATCTTCTCCACTCTATGCAAATTTTTGTTAAACAAATAGTGCTCTATATGCTAAAGGAAATGCCAATACGGTATAGGTACTGGATATTATCTAGTTCCTGTTTCATAGGTAAAATGCTGACTAGGTTCTTAACAACGTGTTCATTCCACCATATCTGTAATCTAATGCAAATAAACATTATCCACTTAAGTCAATCAATATAGAACTGGCTTACACACGTACTGACAACATTGTTCGATTGCAAACTTGACATGCATATAAATAATCAGCTAAATTGAATAATATGCAGTCAATTGCAAATCAGTATAAGAAAACTTGAAATAAATCATATAAAATTTAGAAGTATTTTGCAAAAGATCGGTTGCAGCAATGGTATTAAGGTGTGAAGCAGGAAATAATGCAGAAGTTTAAAAAATAACTAAAACATTCTCGAAGTTTGATATCAATGCAACAACTGCCTAATCGATTATTGGTTGGCGAAGTTAAGAGATCGCAGTTACCCTTAGCCTACAAAATCATTCGATTGCAAACCATGACCTGAAGGAGTAGGTGTAATGTTAGGCAAAGGATAGCCTTCGTGATTGGTTAGAGAATGTGGATGAAGGGTCAATTAAGGATAATTGATATGATGATCGTAATGTTTAATTTGGATGGTTAAGGTTTGTTAACCTGCTGTTGAATGTAAAAAGGAAGATGAAATGAAGCATGCGATGATGCTAGAGCAGATGAGAGGGTATTTTGGAAAATCCCAAAAGACACGGTCGAAATAGTTGTTGAATTATTATTATTATTAGAGATATGTTATGTTTTGTACTCATTTAATTATCTTATATATACCTACTTCTTTTATCAACTATAGCAAAAAGAATAGTATAAAGTAATTTAAAAGTATGCACAACCTAGAAATATTCAAAATTTGTACTAGTCGTACATGGAGTTTTTGTCTTGTTATTGTAAATTATAAAATAGACCAATGATTTCATAACTTCCATAAAAACCCAAATTAATATATCGTATATGAAAGGATATCACGTATGAACTTGAAATAACAGTTTAAAATAATGCAAAAGTAGATTATGCACAGTCAATAAGATGTAAAGATATTGGTAGTATGTAAAACAACATAAACCAAATAGGCAAAAAGAAATTTCTTACCATAAAATTAAATATTGAAACTACTACAGCGAAAAAATATGAATTTCATAGCAAACATTTTTTATAACAAAAAATTCCAAGTAAAAACTAAAATCCTCAAACTGTAGATGATCAACAGAGAATATCTAGCTATCATGATAAATAAACTTCAAAGATAATAGAATTATGATAAGAATGAGTGAATCGAGAAGAAAACTTTAGTTCATTCCACCATGCTATTATGTGCATGATAACGTATGTATAAACTACTATCACTTAGAATCCATGCCAAAATAAGCATGGTTTTTCGAGCACAAATGTTAGTAAATTGTAATCAAATTAGTGTTATTACCTTTTAAGTTGAGTTGTGTACAAATTTTTTCATCCTAGAACAACAACTTCAAGCAATCAACTCTGAGGTGAGTAAAAGCAAGCATCGACCAATCAAACAAAACCAGTCGTCATCTATCCATGACAGATTCAGAAATTAGGTGCAGCAGTCCTCCAATTCACAATGCTCTGAAGTATGCTTAGGTTGTGCGGTTCTTTGGAAGGATGTTCGGTGCAAAATCGCCAGAGCCGAAGCTTGAGAAAGCAACCTTAGTTTTTGCGGCAGACATTGGAAAGATTTTCGGTGAGAAATCGCCATAGCCAAAGCTTGAGAAAGCAACCCTATTTTTCACGGCAGGCGTTGGAAGGATGTTCGGTGCGAAATCGCCAGAGCCGAAGCTTGAGAAAGCAACCCTACTTTTTGCGGAAGATGTTGGAAGGATGTTCGGTGTGAAATTGCCTTGATCTGGAATGGCTTCTGTCAGTGTTTTTTTAGCCTTGGTTAAGCAGGTAGAGGGGAGAAAAGGGGGAAAGGGGAACCGTAAGACTGGAAGGGTAAAATGGGAATTGCAGAAAGACATGTTTGATTTTATGTTAATTTAACTATCATTATTAGTAGTAAATATTATTCCATTGCATCATGTTGTTCCGCTGCATTTATTTATTATTTATTGTTTTATGTAACCCTGATCTATATTATAAAGGTTTAATCAATGCTATTTGTAAACGGCTTCATGAACTGTTCATTTGATTATTATATTTTATCATTCTGCTGCGAGATTCTGTATTTGTTTTTCTTTCTTTCTCTACTTTTCTTATTTACCCCATAACAATCTTCTACTTTGAATGGTTTGAGTCTGATGTATGTGGTTTATCGTCGGTTTAAACCGTCCAAAAAGGCAGGTCGTTACACAACATGTTGTGTACATCATGTTAAGTAAGCAATAAATAAAACGTGTTTGTGTATACATACATATTATATATAACCACGTTACGGGTGATTAAAAAATTTAAAAATTCACTGACATTGTTATATGATAAAAACGATGTGCTATTGATCGTGAAAGAACCAAGATCTCACTAGAAGTTAAGAAACATACTTTGAAAAGTTCCTCATCGAAAATGTAGTTTATTAGCATTGAGCGTTGAAGAGAGTTGATTTACAAAGCAGAAAAAACTAAAACAATATAGCATACTCATTCACTAAGTGACTAACTTGATCAGTTATAAGAAAGAAATTATGAGAAAGCTAATTGAAATGATAGGAATAAGTTTACATAACCGACCTTCAATGCAACTTAGAGATTGAGAGAGTTAGGAGTATGCTCTAAGAGAAATTATGCAATTTGTAACATATATCTAAATCTATAACCAATCTTGTTCATAATAAAGGTACTTATTTTCTATTATATACTTGTTATATTACAGTATATAAATTAAGTAATTAATTTAAGTGTAATTTATAGAAAATAATTAATGATATGTGTCACGATTTGGTTTTTCGACCTTCAAAAATCGACATCAAAACATTCATTGTATTACGTGCTGAACAATCGAATGTCGAAAATACCAAATCGTTAGGGAAAGAAGAAAGAGGTAGAAGAAGAAAGTAGAAATAACAACATAGAATCTCACAATCGCGGCGGAACAATATATTATAGATAACAACTGGCCTTTATACAAAAGAAATGTAACTTGTTATTTATACATTACATCATCAAAGCACAACACAATCAATAGCACAATACTGGATAGTTATAACAATTTATCCTCACAAAAGCTGAATATACGGTACACCATACACCATGGAATATAAATCCGATACATGATATACGTCTTTGCCATCCAGCTTGTCTCCTGAGCTCCATAACATCATATCCTGTATATGTAATACTCGGTCTAACCTGAGCATTATAATAAAATAACACCCAAGTCAGTCTGGAAAACCAGCGTGAGAAAAACACACTCAATTCGAATTATTAAGGTTTCAAAATACTTTTGAAAATCAAAGGTATCCCGTAAGATCACGCCACAAATAAACACGATGGATTTTTACCTTACAATAACCAAAACATTTCATATCAAAATCCTATGATATTATAATAGTGTCTAATACAAATACTTGTTCACATGGCTGAAATTGTTACATTAATTAAATTCCAGCAATAATAGGCTCTACAATCAAAATCGTAAAGGCACATATTGGAGAATGGATTCCAACTGAATGACCAGGCATTGGGGTACCTGTCACAGTACACGTCTAGAACATCATACCGAGGACCACGTCCGGATACCATGCTACACAATACCAGACTACCCCTAACCTGGATAGCCCAAACAAGATTACTCCGCAGTTGGGATCAGCAACCTCTACACAACCGAATAAAAGGGACTCTAGATAGGGGTAACCTTACCCTACTTAGGTGCGACCCACTTAGCCTTGCTGCATCTCCCTTGATTTTTAGTCATTCACTGTTGATGAGGCTAGAGGCCATGATTACCTTTTTAGAAATATTCACTTAGAATGCTCATTGTCCTTTAATGACAATGTACTGATAGCATTCATTCATACAAGCCCGTTCCCGGTAAGAACGGAACCGAAGGTACTATTCCTACTACATCCATTTTTGGAATCACCCTCGGAATTAGTAGCGATTAGTACTTGATCTTCACTACACCATCTTTGACTTTATGCTCTTGTCTTCATTTCGAAAATGTACTCTTTGGATCGAAGTGGTTTTTGGATCATAAATCTGATCTCGATCTCTTTGTACAACGTTCGATACTTCCCGGTAAACTCAAATCGCGGTTCTTTAGGAAATAAACAGACGAAGATAAGATCAGAGATCACCTTCTAACCGTAATGGATGGATTTCCTTCAAAACGTCCAAGAAGAATGAAACGAGCTTATATGTACAGCATAACACCTCGAACGGTAACTGCAACATATAATTCTCATGCTTCTTCTAGATATTCCCAGAGTTATATTTAGGCCTAGATTTTGATAGTCGGTTATTTAACTATCAAATAAACAATCAATTCAACCAAGTATTCCATTTCCACTGAAAATATTTAATCTCGTTTAATTTAGATTTTAAATAAACTAAATCTCTATATCCAAAAATATACACTTATCTTACCGAATTCGGCATATTAACAAATTATCTTTTTCTTTCAAAATATTTGAAAAAACCTTTTAAATAAAATGTAAGGTACCACTGCAATATCAAACCATGGATCACAGTTCAATGGTTACGTCTCTATCCAAAAGAAATCCAAGTCTTAAGTGCAGACACTCACTGCCTTCGATTTTGCCATGCGAGTATACCAATACTTTCCGAAAACTCTATTTAATAATTTTCAAAATAATGCTTACGAAATTTCTATAATAATTCTCTAAGTAAAAACTTTAGACAAAAGCTACTTTTTAAATAAAAGCTATTTATAGAATATAAATATTTAATAATTATTCTTTAAAATAACAATGCTGATTAAACCTTTAATGATGATTACTACTATAACTAACTTAAATTGTAAATACTTTAACAATTTTTTTTGAACAACAAAAAAATAAATTTTATGAAACATTCTTATAAACACTTTTAAATTTTATAACTAATACTTTAAACTCTTTCCCTTTTAAAAATAACTTAACTTCTTAGAAAAATACATTTTCAACTCCAATATAGCCGGTATAATTACTTATAAATCCTTCTCCATTTACCTCTAGTTTAATTTACGTTCCAATTCCGTAAATTTCCGTTCTTATATTTTTAAAAATAAAACTACTATTTATTTTTAAAAAGATTTTCTCATTTCCTTATAAATTCCCACCATGAATTTATAATTTCAAATTATCCACTAATAATTTACTAATTTACTTCACTTTATATTATAGACTTCGTTTTAATTTCCTATTAATCTCATTTCCCGTTTCATTCCTGTTTCACAACACTTAATCGATTTTTCATTGATTTTCGAATTTAAATTCCATTTTAAAATTATTTTCTTAGTTAACTCAAATTTATCCCAAACCCTTAATTTTCGATTCACTTCCATTTTATGATTTAAAATCTTATTTAAATCTGGAATATCAATTTCATGTTTTATTTACCAAATTTCCCTTTTATTTTTCCCAAACCATTTAGATCTTAAATTTAAAAATACATTCTTTTATACTTAAACAGTATCACTTAAGTTCTTATTTTAAAAACCCTTTTATTTACATTTTTACAAAAATCTTTATTTTTCATATTTCCGAATTTATTAAATACGATTTTAAAATCAAACTATTTATTTTTTCCAAATTCGTTCTTTTAATTTATTCAACTTCACTATAAATATTTTACTTTAAAATTTTCCTTTTAGTTTCCTTTAAAAGTTCAATATTCATGTTTATGGTATTTTAAAATACCAAAATCTATCCAGCAATACCATAGCATCCAAACAAATTTAACCTCCAACATAATCTATCACAGATTGTTCAAATAAATCATATAACAGAATATGAAAATAAATCTAACATTTTCAAGGAATCCAGTTGGATCCCTCCAACCTATTTCCCTGCATCCACAGATGTTAGCACAATATAAAAATACCAATCCCACTTCAAGGGGGATATCGTGGTATATAGGGTCATCCACTATTATGCGGGGAGCATAGGGTCTCATCCGCTATATAATGCGGGAATATCAATCACTCCAATATATATATATATATATAGACACACACACACATATATATATTAATATATATATATATATATATGTTACTATATATATTACCATATTGAACTAATAAAATAATTCAACTATTTAAATTTTAAATTTGGAAATCCAAATGAGTGAGAATTTCTCACCTTGATTTTATTTTTGCCCACATCAAGGTTTTAAACTTTCTAAAATCCATACTGGCCCCGAAAAATTCCAAATTAATTCCCTCTAGTATATTTTTCAACTATGAATCTGACTCGTCTCGATTTTATTCATTTTGGACCTCGAATGCAAATTTTAATAAATTTATTAGCCATCTTAAATTAAACTTTCCATTAAAATAACTAAATATATAAATTAAATTTATATATAGTAATACCATCACTACCTACCATGCAACGGCCTCTCCAACTCAAACTCGAATCCACCATCGATTCGTTGCCCATCACTGTTAGACAATAGCACTCTCAAACCCCCCTCACCCACTACCGAACCTGCAGCGATTCCTCCCTTGCCAGCGTCATCGATCTCCCTCCAGTATCATCCTCTACCTTTCTGCTGCGAGTCCCTATCTTCCCTCCACCGCCTCGAATGACATCACTCACCACCTATCGGAGATAACCAGTGCGAACGCGAACCCTAACAGCTGCTCGATGCCGCAGCATCCATGCCTCTGCCCTATTGCGATTCTGCTCGCGCAACTTGCTTCCATCGCCAATACCTAAGCCCGTGCCCTACGTGACCAACCTAGATGACGACGCGATTCATATCTTCTTCCCTTTTTTTTTGTTGATTCAGAGTGAACTCGAATCTATTTTGATTTAGATTAATTGAAAAAGCTCGCGACTCTATCTTCGAACTGCTTTCGATTTGAAATGGAAAAAGAATGGAGGAGGGAAACATGATTCGATTTTTAGTTTTTGTTCGGCATTTTACTTTTTTATATATGATTAGCTGTTATGAAATGAAGAGGGGAAGTAATATTTGAAAGGAGGGGAACATGTTGCATGCTTGCCACAATGATTATGAAATGAAAAGGAACGTACTGATGTGCTATTATTTATCAAATTAATATATATATATATACACATACATATATATATATATTGTTTAAATTATAATCTTCTCGAATCCATAGCTTAAAATTTTGACATCCTACCACTGTGGGGCGCTAGGTGTTCAGAATGTTATACCCCTATTCTGAACGCAATGGAAAAGGTTTCGAGTCCTAATTTGATCGTATGGAGAAGATAGTTTTTTGGACCTAATTATTCTATTGAATTTTCGATATGAATTTCAGCACGTTTATACCCCGTATGACCAAACGATAACCCCAAGTGTTACAAATTTTGAAATCCGATAATAATACACTATTACGGATTCAACGGAATTGGTTTTATCGAATTCCGAGACTATGCCCCAGAATGCTATTTTTACGTCAATTTAAACAGTATATTTTTAAAACCGAACAGATCACTTTTAAATTCAATTTTAAAACTTTTGTTACCTTTAATATTATTAATTAAATTTTATAAGCCTTCAAATTATTTTTAACAAGCTTAAACTCCATATTCAATAATTTACCCAATTTTCAATTATTTAATTCAATGATTTAATTATCCAATAATTAGTTATATTTGAAATTCAAGTTAAAAATTACCTTTTTAAATATTTAAAGTCAATTAAATATTCCAATTTCAAATAACCAAAATTATGGGTAGTTACAATTTGTTATATGATATAATTAAAAGGAGTTGTAATCAAGAAAAATTATCATAATATAAAATAATATATTAGTTAAATATTCCTGGTCATGATGTTTTGATAAAGGATATCAATACATCCATTGAGAAAAGAGTATGTAATGCTCTTCAAACGTTGGACAGTGTATTACTCATATTGGGGGCACTAAGGGGTTAAGTACTGATAGTTAATAGATAACGATGAATGACTCATGACTAGGTCAAACAAGAAATCTCAAAATGACAATATTACATAGTTCTGTAATTTGAAAATACTATTGAGATTCAATACGAATACTCCGCTTCAATTATAGATAAATCTTTGCATAGTAATCATTAAGTGACTATGGTTAAGTATGAGTTGAAGCATTGAAAGTGAAACATTATTTACGCCTTATTTGGATCAACGTATATAGTCGCTTTTTGGCTTTTTGAAAGCCAAAATGAATAGGTTTCGGCTTTCAAAAATAAAAAAGTGACTTATATAAGTCGATCCAAACGGACCCTTAATAGAGAATTCACTCCTTAATTGTATAAGGTTAGTATCGCAGTCAACCGTCATCAACTCAAAATCAAAATCCCTGGCTAGAGTGGTACCATTAATAATAAATGTTATTGTTGAACCAAGGATTTTTTATGGACTAACCAAGTTGAATATGGATGATAATAGAATGTTGATACAAACCAAATTTCATAGATCCTAAAGTGATATAGTGTTGACAAACAGAATTGGTGCGGTTAATTATTACTAAAAGGTACCACTTAAATTGTGAAATTGGATTTCACCGATGAGGATTTATAAGTGATAGATTCATCCAAACTGTCATACCACTAGCTAAGGTAATGTTGAACTTTAATATTCGAATTTTTCAATATTAATCACTAACTGCATTTACACACATGAATCGCACAAGTATGTTGTTGATTTCTTTGAAATATCACTCGATTTAATTGATTTATAATTATTATAAGTTTATTTATTTAATTAATATTTATGAAATATTAATTAATCATTTGATATATTTTGTGATATAAGTGTATTCTAGATGCCACAATTGATTATGTGCGCATATAAAGGTAATATATACGTATCAATATACGTATTGGTATACGATATTGATATGCATTTAAATATGATTTAAATGTCATTAATTATTAAATAGGCTGTGATCGTTTGAAGGTGCATAAAGCCCTTTTCTTGGCTGGCCATAACAAAAGGGAGAGAAGGAGGTATTTTTTATTTTTGATTATATATTTAATCATAGAATTAGTAAGAGGTGAAGCAGTAGAAAAAGGAAAATGTGTCTTCTCCTCCTCCTCTATATAAACCAACTTATCTTCCCACTTCTGAGCTCTTGAATCCTCATCCATTTTGGCCAATACCTATCCTGCAATCTCCATAGCCATGTCTTCCCTTGGCATAAATACATCAAAATAGATTAAACTAAAGCGGTCCTCTAAGCTGTTGCAAGGTCTGGTTGTTAATTCTTTCAAAATCTAGGAGATCTCATTAAACAAGGTGCATTTAAAGGTTGATCTTGAAAACGTATACTCTTATTTTACATTTTTATCTTATGCTTCATGTTGTCATCTATAAACAAGTTTATATATGCATTTATTATCTCCCTAATATATTTACATATATGTTTAAATCAAATTAAATGTTTGTGTTACATAATCACTCATCGATCCAAGTTTAAGTCGGGTGTATATATATAATCCTATTTGGTCATATTTAATTCGGCATAAATGTTTTATAATTTTCTAAAGGTCATAGTTAATTTTTAATAATTTTAAAAAAAAATTATTGTTTTAATTCCAATTATACTAACAATATGCATTTAAAAATGTATATAAATGAAATTAATATTTGAAATTATATTTGAAATTTTAAAAAATATTTAATTCTCTGGCCAAAATATATATTAAATATAATGTATAAAATAAAGTTGTTTAATCATTTTTGTAAACATTGTTTGTATTTTATAATATAAATATATACACATACACACACTTATATATTTGATTTATAAAGCATTAATTATAATGATAAATTTCAGTTTTATTAATAATAAAAAGTTAGCCAAAAAGGCATTATATATATATATAATTTTAAACTTCATTTTATTGTAAAAGACATACATTGATTAATTTATGTAATTTAAAATAACTAAATAAAATTCGGTTGTGATATTATTTATATATATATATATATATATATATATATATATATATATAGTGGAAAACGGGGAGGAGGACAAACTTAAAGAAAAATTTTGATGCAAGGAAACTCATTTTATATTTAGTACGAAGGCTAAAGTTTCTATAAAAATACATCGCAGGGCCAAACTTAAGACGCTGGTAGTGGCTTGGCAGGCGACGCATGGGGGATGAGGCTTAGGAGGCGATGAAGTGGCAGGAACATGGGATGGTGACGGTGGATGGTCGACGCGATGAGGTGGTAGCAGCCCAAGAGGCGACGAGGTGGTTGGGCGAGGTGGATTGTAAGGAAATGGAATAGAAGATTGTTAGTGGTGTAGCGACAAAGCATGGCGTCGATGATGGCGTAGTAGCGAAGCATGGTGTCGACGATGGAAGAGAAGACGACCGAAGCTGGTGCCAATCGATTTTTTTTGAATAGTTAACATTCGAAAATGCTTAGTATAACTATCATTATCTTTAATTGAAAATAATATAGCATTATATGTGTATAATGATAATTTAGTTTAGCATTTTTTAAACTATAAAAAGGAATGATAATGCTAGTTTATTTTATCATTTTTAGACCGACGTTTTAGCTATGAAGTACAATAGAATTTTTAAAACTTGCAAAATGATAGTTTAATGTAGCATTTTAGATACAAGTTTAGTAGCATATTAATGATATTTGAAATGATAGATTGACGTAGCATTTTAACTATGAAGTACACTAGCATGTTTAACTTATGCAAAATGATAGCAAAATTTAGCATTTTTTGAATATAGCATTACAATGATATAATGCTAATTTAATTTAGCATTTTATAATGTTATTGATTTTTTTAAAATTCAGATCGACGATTATTTAATCTGCTTCATAGCTAACGCCGGCGAAGACAGAGCAGGGCGCAGTGTAAGTCAGGTCGAGGCAATGATGCCGGCGATGAGGAGAGCGGCAATGACGATAGAAAGAGCGGCAATGAAAAACCAACAACATATCGACGAAGATGATGGAGAGAGCGGCAATGACGCCAGCGAGGCGGAGCAAGGCGTAGTCCAGGTCGAGGCTGCGTGGGGCGAGGTCGAGCTGTTGAAGGCGATGGAGATGAGAGGAGGAGGGGCTACGAGGTTGTGGTATTGGCGGAAGAATAGGAGTAGCGGCAGTTGAAAGGAAGCAGCTTTGAGATTGAGATGGATAAGAGAGAAAATGTGGTTTTGCCCTTGAGCCTAAATTTGAAAACTTCTGCACTGCATCTAATTTTTTTATTAATATTTGTCCTTTTGGCTAATTACCTCTTATATATATTATGACAACCCGCCTTTCAAAAGGCAGAAAGAGTATCATCAATAAGAAAAGAAAGAGATAGAAATAGAAAAGATAGAAAGAAAGAATAATTACATCAGAATCTCACAGCGGAAACGGAACAAAATATAATACATCACATAACTATTACATAGTTTTTACATATATCAGAGTTACACAACATCATACAACAAGACAGTCATATATATATCTGCCATTACATACATCCCAAAATACAACATACATCAACTAACACAGCGGAACTAGATAGATATATACGTCTGGACTCCTGCTCAAGCTCCTCCAGAACTCAACAATCCAAAACCTATCACTTGGCTACTCATGAAAATTTGAGTACCCAAGAGTTTATGAAAAACAGAAATAAACTCCGGGTCAGATATGGGTCTGGTGTGAGTAAACGGGTTAAAATTGTTTAACTTTGAAAACCATTTGGAAATAAAGGTATCACGTATGACTTCCCACACATAAACACGGATAAGTTTTTACCTTACGCTAACCAAAACATTTTATAGGAAATTCAGTGATATTATCATAGTGCCTAGGGTTTTCAAGTAAATAGAAAATAGCTGAAATTATTACATTCATTAAATTTCAGCTACTAGCCACAAAATTGGGCAATACAAATCAAAACCGTAGGGTCTCGTAGGGAAAATGGGTTTCCATCAATGGTATGGCTACTGGGGTAGCGTCCATCACAATACGGGGCCTAGATCACCGTACCGAGGATCACTCCTGACCCACTACAATAGAAGACCGGAACCATTCCTTACTAAACAGTCCCGAACAAGATAACCCCGCAGTTGAGGCCAACAACTGCCCACACAGCCGAAATAAATAGGGACATCTAGACAGGGGTATATCTCGTCTTGCTTGGGTGCTACCCACCTAACCTTGCTGCACCTCCCATGTTTTAGCCATTCCCGACTGATGAGGCATGAGGTTGCGATTACCTTTAGAGAACATATTTCTTAGAATGCTCATCGTCCACCTGACGATGGTCTGAAAGCATTCAATCCATACAAGTTCATTCCGAGTTCGAATGAAACCGAGGACATTATCTCGATACACTCATTTCGGAATCACCCTTAGAGTTAACGACAATAACCCTTGCACTCTGAAACACCATCTCGATCTTCACTTGAGATGCCATGACCTAACGTTTAATTTGGATCGATGTGGTTTTTGAATAATCATAACTAACACCCAATCCCGGTCTCATCGAAATCCAAACATGTAACAACCCGGTATTTAGCATCAATTAATAATCGACATTTAAATGATAAATATTGTTGCAAATTGCCAATTGAAGTTTTTAAATTTGTGTTAAAATTCTTTTATAAATGGTTAAAAGGATTTTTGGGCTTTGAATTCTCGGCCCACATTTTCATTTGCTGGGGTCGTGAAAATTCTCTAATCCAAAACCCGTTTCCCCCTTTTTCCACTTTTATTTTCATTCGAACCCTAATCAAAACATATGAACGATAATGGCGGCCTCGTTCTTCCTCGTTCGTTCGAGAGTAGGGCTCGTTCAATTCAAAGGCACCGATGGCTTCTTGCCGTGGATCGTGGATGCCTTCACTTCCCTCACGTCTGCCAAAAACTAGGGCTTGTGGAAGATTCAAAGACGCCGACTTTCAATTGATGGTCTCCTCCTTTCTTCGGCTGCTTCGATTTGGCAACAAGGTGAGTAATATATATTACTCACATCTGATTCGAAATTGTTCGACTTCGTCTGCTTAATTGGTTTTCGTTGTTTCGGCTTTGACTTGATTTCATCGATGTTGATGATTTCTGTCTTGTTCTTGATTTGGTTCGATTCCTTGTTTATTTGGTTTACACGGTTTTAATTTTTCTTCGACACTGTCTTCTTTGCTCTCGACTTCACTTCACTGTGCATTGTTGGCTTAGGCTTGTGATGTTGTTATGTGATGACTTTGGCTCTTTCTTTGACATTGAACTGCACACTGCCATGTTTTATTGTGATAGTCTTTACTTCATATTATTGGTGACTTTGACTTGGTTCGAACTTGCCCCTCTTGAACTTGTTTCACTGATGCATTGAGCTCGTGTGGACTTTTTATGTGCCGTCTGCACTTTACATTGCCTCTGACCTTTGAGGCACACAGACTTCATGTTGTTCGCTTGTGCCTTTGGGACCATTGCAGATTGATTAGACACAAATTTTGAGTTCACACCACATTCGATCATTTATGGCAGCTGTCTTGACCATTTGAGATAGTTTGCCTACCTGTTTTATGAAGTATTAAGCATATGTAAGGCAGTTTACATTCATTTGATTTTGTCATGGCTTTGATTTCATCAAGTTTCAACAATTTCGACCTCTTTAGATTTGCAGCCCACCTGAGTACATATGTATTGTTTCTTGCATACATTTATATAAATGTGCATGTTTTTACTGCACTGTGTAATTGCATATAAACTTGGATTCTTGGATCCACCACTGCACTTCCATCACCATATCTCCATCACCTCTATATCTGGCCTGGATTGCATTTGCATTGTCGTTGTCATTGTACTGCTTGATGTATACTATCGGTTTGGAACTGCTACATGACGCATTGCATTTTATTTGAACTACAGCTGTGTTGAGTCATTGACTTGACCTTCTTGCATTGTGTGGTAGTTGTACTGTGAAGTCGTGTACATTCGTGTCACTTGGGGTTGCACTTGCTTGACCCAGTTACATTCCTCTTTGAGTCTGTTGTGCTTTGCATTGCATTGACTTATACACTTTTGGTTTCAATGTGGTCCACTATACCACTGTTGTCATCTTCTCTTGACCATTCTGGCATTGTCTTGCTGTGTTCGAAATTTTATACCTGCTATTGCTTTTGTGATGCAGTTGTCTTGAGCTTGTGCAATACTTTGTCGAATTCATTTGCATTTTTTTGCCTGGCCTTTCTATCTGTGCTGCCTTCTCAGGTGCACCTGCTCATTTGAGTTGTACTGGTTCGGGTTGCACTTACTCTACCATCGTTCATTTCGAGTATGTGATGCTCTGTCCAGTTTTATACATTTTTGGTTGTTGCTCTATGGTTTCACTGATATGTATGTGTTCTTGTGCTGTGGTGCCATACCTATGGTGCCCTCACCCTCCTATTTTCGTAGTTGTACCACTGCATTGTGCTTTGGTGCTGCGGATGTGTCGAGTCAGTGACTTGACCTTCTTGCATTTTGTGGAAGTTTGTTACCTTCTTGAATTCTGCAGTGTTATTACATTCACTGGCTTACTGCATTTGTTTGCACTGTGAATTCTTGAGCATTGGTCCTTGTGCCCGGTTGTGTACATCATTACTGTAGTGGCAAGGCAGTGCACGCAGGCGTGAACTGCAGCCAGACGGAATTTAGTTTTTGGGTACATTATCACTGTAGTGGCAGGACAGTGCACGCAAGCGTGAATTGCAGCCACACGGTATGGCTTTTATGATATTCTATTTTGTTTTGATTTATTGACCTTTAGCATATTCCATATGCTGTAGTGGCGAGGCAGTGCACGCATGCGTGTACTACATTCCTACTCGAATTAATATTTTAATTTATATTTCAATGGTTTGAACTGTTTTGTTTATTCAATTCAATATTTTGAATTGTATTCTGATTTGGTTTAATTTGCTGATTTGTTGTTTAACACTGTTAAGTGTTATATTTATCGTTATCTGATTTCTTTATTTAAGGATCGGATAGACGAGATTTATTGTGACTGTCGTCTATTTGTTACTTAATTATTATCTCTTCGGTACACTAATAACTAAGTTTGAATTAGACTGACCTGTGTATTATTTTCTTTTGAATCTAATACTCGGTCAGACCGAGTATTTACAGGTTGTAGATATCTTACTTTGGGTTGCTGCTAGAGCTGTGAAGTCTTTTCATATTTTGGAGTAGTCGTTGTCTTAGTATAGGATGTTGTATATTCATGTATATTATATACGATAATGTACTTATATATGTAACTTCCAGAGTCGACAGTTGTAGTTGTATCATATGTATTGTATCACATGTATTGTAACTGACATCAGTTATTGTATATATGAGACTTTCCGTTTTATCTGTGTTCCGCATTTATATTATCTGTGTTATTTTTATATTTACTGTCCTAAACTATTATGAACCATCGTAGTTCGTTTTATACTGGAATTAGGGTATGTCAATAGGAGTAGATAAATCAGAGATTAAAAATGAAAGAATGTACATACCACTCCTATCGAGATAACCAATACTAGTGTAAGGCCTAACTATGGATGGCCGCTCCTCAACAGCCTTATTCTCCGTGCTAGTTGACAACATTACACCGTAGTGTTCTTGGTTAGCGTTGGTATAGAGGTGGGGCGTCACAGCTTGGTATCAGAGCGTGGGGTTTATGGATATAATATAAAATATAACTTTGATGGAACATGTGTTACAACTATTTGTCGATGTTTTATCTCTCATCTTTGCATATGATTATCTTCGATTGTTAGGTATGAATTCCTAACGCTTATTCATATGCATTTGGTTTTGATTTCGTGAAAGAATTTTGGCTTCTGCCTCCGTTTTCTTTGCGAACTCAAGTTGAGTTTTTGATGATGGTGTTGATTCGTTTTGTACTCGACTGTGGCCATTAACTGTTGACTTCGACATCGACTTGATTTTTATTTTTGTTGAAGTCATGTAACGAAGCTGGTTTTGCCCGTTCGAAAATCGACATCCATACTTTACATCGTACTCGAATGCTGCGGATTCGATCGTTCAAATCCGATTCGCCGGAGCTTATAACACCATTAAGTAAACAACATAGCAGAATAAATAATGAATATCAATATACAACATCTGATACAACATCCTAATACAACAGATGATACAATAGATATCGATATACATCAGAGATATGACACAAAAAACTAACAGCGGAAATAGATAGCACCAGCAGCGGAACAAATAACTCGAATAGTCTTCAAGAAAGAATTCCAAAACTACAACTCCATCTCCAAGAACCAATTCAGAAATAGCTCCAACTCCCGATAACATTGCACCAAGCTAAGCAAGGTCAGTCATGTCCAAAGACTGAACTAGCTCCAGATAATCCACTGAACCTAACTATCTGGAAAAAAACCCCAACTCTAGACTGCTCGTGTGGAAAATATTGAGCACCCAGAGTTTAGGAAAGGAACAATAAACTCCGAGTCAGTGATGGGACTGGTGTGAGTAACAAAAACAGTTTATCTTTTAAAATAAAACAAGATTTATAAAGAAAATCCGATATGCTTTTTAGAAAATGAAACTACCATAAGACCTCCTGCCACACACACAATGCAAACGCAGAATTGGAGGAGATTTCTTCTTATGATAGTCAAACATGCTTAATACGCAGAAAATTTCTTTGATATTATTATTATAAGTGCACAGTGCAGAAAACATTTCGAAAGTAGAATATAAATCTTAGCCAGCATAGGCATTCCGCACTTATGCCTACTATAGCTACCATGTTCAATAGCAGGTTACCACCACATTCCATGGCAGGTAATACAACTAAAACCGTACAAGGCGCGTATTGTTTTGATTGGATTTCCAACAAATGGTCAGGCTAAGGAACTTCCTACTGCCACATGGGATCGCCTCTGGCGGGACGTCCCGAGAACCTAACCGGATCTCTGCCAACATAAGGCCGGGTTACCTCTGTAACTAGGTAACTACTACTCGAGCAAGCCATCCCCCGGTCCTTTGGGACCTTTATCCGAGGTACCTCTAAGCAACAACCACACAGTAAATGAGATTGGAGCAACCACATAGCTTAAATATCAGGGCTCCATACCTAATACCACCCTTTACCAGAAGGGAATGACACACCCTAAAGGGCGCGACCCTCATAACCTTGCCGCATCTTTCCTGTTTTGACCATTTCCGGGGTATGAGGTCCTGATGCAGTCTTGTCCACAAAGCTACGCTTTATACAAAAGCCATGCTCTGATCACAAATGATCTACAAATGATCAACACACAGCAGCACTCAGCATGCCACACTACCAAGTTGGGAGTATATCGCTGATAACCTTCAACTACATAACCTCTGAGCTCGTACATCTCAGAGAAGGGTGTTAAGCTAAAAGAATAAATTCTCCGCCACCAACAGAAATGTATTTGAAAGAAATCTGCTTTATATCTCAAAGTGTAATGTCAGACATACAATCCATACAAGTCTGTTTCGGTGTTCGAACAGAACCGAAGGCACTTCCAAAGAAGCCCTTGCAATCCGGGTATTCACAATCCCGATCGGACTTCCCATCACTTAGGAAATCTCTATACCGGCGCGACTCGGTGCATAGACAATCGATAGGTCATCCTATCGCTTTCATAAATACCCGGTTTTCACCACCGGTCTTCAATGTTATCCATATACGTCGTATCACATATTCGGAATGGGTTATATGACACAAAGGTCCTTTCCCGGCTAAACCGAATAGTGAGCGCAACATTTAAAACATATGGATATGGGATTTCAATTAAGTCACAACTTAAAAATTCGAAACTTTCTTTCAAATGGTTTAAACAAATTACCATTTCCAAATCTTTAAACAAAAAGATTTATTTCACTAAGTTCACCCAGCTTCACCATGATTCATTTACGGATTTCAAAACAATTTCCATTTCAATAAGATTAACTCGTTAAATCTTTAAATCAAGATTTAACTCATAGCTTTCAAACCGTTTCCATAACTTGGAAAATTCATTTTCATTTTTAACTTGAAATCCTTTTAACACAATTTGGAAGTTCGCTTCCTATATGAAAGCTTTTATTATTTGAAAACAAATAATTTTCGTTCCAGAAAGATCCAATTTTATTTACACGAGTTAAAGCCTTTGAATTAAAATTCAAATTTCCAAATCAATAGCTTTAAAATAGTTTAACCCATATAAACTAGCATAACATCTTTAGTCCCTAGTTTCCAGATCATAGAATGCAATTTCAAATATTGAATCCAAACTTAAATCAAGATATTTAAATTTCAAAACTCAATCAAGTTATTCAAAATAAATTTCATCTTTGAAATTCCATTTCAGAAGCTTTTCACTTTAAACCCAATCCATTCCCAAAACATTTGAATTTAAATATTCAATTTTTATAAATCATTTCAAAATCTGTGACTTAATCGATTTCCTCGTGAAATCCATATTTGTGTGTGTATAAGTGTGGTCCAGGGGTTTAACACAATAGTGCAACATCATTCAATCATCACAGTTCAAAATATAGAAATTTACTTGATAAGCGGTATAAACTATAACGCTTATATTTGATAAGCGATATAAACCATAACGCTTATCTTTTATTCACAGAACACAGATATATATATCATAGATAAATAAGTCGCACAGCTCAAATCAAAACAAAGCATCACATATCAGGAGTATCAAACAATACAATCATCTAATAGAATGCAACATCCATGAGTAAGATCAGTTTATTGTTTGATTCATTCAAATCAAATTGATTACTTATGAATTTTTAACCCTGGTAAATAATATTAATTAATTACAAATCATTTTGATTAATTCTTTCTTTAATCATTAATTAACCATTTATAAATAAATTAATCAACCCTTTAATTATAATTCACCAACCTTTAATTATTAAACAACTAACCTTTAAATTATTTAATTCACCACTTAAATGTTAATTAATTAATTAATTACCATTTTATAAATTACCCATAATTAGTTACAAACAATTGATTAACCTTAAGTTGATTTCCGGATTTATTAATATTAATTAATTTTAAACAAATTTGATTAATTATCCAATTCCAATTTATTAACTACAGATCTTTCAATATAAGTTAATTTATCAAACACTTTAATCATTAATTAATAACTTTAATTATTAATCAATAACTTAACTACCCATTTATTTACCATTAACTAATTTGTTAACCAATTATAAATTCTTAATTAAATTCCTTCACTAATTAACTATTAATTATGCATTAATTAATTTAAGTAGTTAATTACGATTTGTTTATTACTTAACCATAAATTTATTCAAACTCTAATTACAATTAAAATGAAATTATTCTTAATTTCTTTCTAAAATAATTACATAATATTAATTATCCATTAACATTTAAAGGTCTTCTTTAACTTGGTGCAAATCGATATATTACTAACTATAACTTAAATATTAATAAATTTCATACTTACCTTGAAGTGATCACTTAATTAAAGTAATTATAATTAATTGTTAAAACGTTATTATGTATTAACTAAGATAATTAAACTTTTATTAAGTTTTTAACTTAAAACTGTTAAACCTTAATAAGTTTTACAGCGTTTGATGAAAAACTGTTACTTAATCTTACTTTTAAATACGATGCTGCCGATTTGAAACAAACCCGAGAAAAACATCCAAATGAACTCGAGTGTTACTTCGAGCTAAGCCCCATACTACCCGAGTCATTTCCTGTAACACTTCTTCCCTTTCTTCTTTTTTTTTTATCAGGTTAGAGTTAAAGTTGAATATGCAGGTATCAGTTAACCCTACGCACACATTCGAGCTTGAACCCGAGAAAAAATTCCCACTTGCTCAAGTCCTACTCGAGTCACCCATACCCAGAAGTTTCAAGGCACGACATCAACGCCGTGCACATGCACCGCTCCACCGCCTCCCTCCGGCCATCGCCACTAGGTCGAGCAAGTCACTGACCCACCTCAGACTATCCTCCGATCACCAAAACCTCACCATCGGCCACGTATCAAAATCAAGCAAAAATTGAAACCTGGAACGTAAACTGGAATCACCACCACTTGTCCCTGTCAACGCCTCGTCCAGGCAACGCCGGCACCTATAGGTCACCGAACTTCGCCTGTAACACCGCCGCAACCCAAGCTCTCGATTCCCCCACGACCGATCTGCTCCGGTGACTCCACGATGGCGCGACCACCATCTTTCCCGTCCATGATTAACTCGAACGCTAAACCCTAAAACGATCTAAATCTCCACCCTCAATGAATTAAAAATTCAACTTATATTTTTCCTGTGACCTACTATGCTTCAACTACGACCATGCCAAGTTTCATCATTCGAAAATTCTTCGGCCACCAGAATTTGATCGAAAAGCACTTTCTGATCAATCACAAACTGCTCATTAAATTCTCAACAAAAAAAATCCCATTTTCATTTTAAAAATCATACTTTTATATGTAGATTTGAGCCATGTAGTTGAATCAATAATTCGTGAAGTTCAAAAATTTCAGAGTTTAAAGTTTCTACTGTAAAATTTTTGATTTTCCATTATATATACATTCTTATTTCCTGAAACTATTTTTAGATACTAACTCATACTTAAACATAAATATTTTGTCTTAAATCCAAGGCCTGATACTGATTGGAGAAACAAGAAATTGAATTTCTTGTTGGTAGGTACTCTGTAAAGCAACAGAGTAGAAGAACAGATACATACATATATAGACACAGCATATTCAAATATATGCTCAAGTTAAAATTGCTAGTTGATACTCGCATACACCTTTCCAGATATTTCTATGCAACTGATTTTCAATTAATTTAAGGTTTAAAAGTGAAAGTTACTCACTGTTATGAAGAAGAAAGAACAGAGTTGAAACAAGCTTGTTAAAACTGCAACTAAAACTTCTTCTTTGTTCTTAGATCCCTCTTTGATTGTTTGATGGTTTTTATTCGTGTTTGAGTTTTAAGATGGTATTATCTTCAGTTTGTAAAAATGGAAATGCTTGCTTATTCTCTGGTTTGCTTATTTTTTGATGAATGAAGAGGAATTGGAAGATATGTGTATATAAAGAAGAGTTTTACAGGATGTATTATTTTGTAATGAAATAATCTTTGTTTGTATAACGGGGTACATTATGATTTAGTTTGTACAACATAAGCCAGAGATATTTTGTTTGGTGGCTGAGGTGATTTCTTTTATTTCGGCTAAGATGTTTGCATGTATTATTATTTATCTTCTTAAGCAAGCTTCCTTATACATATTAGTATTTGTTTCTTTTGTATTCTTATGGCTTAATCTTTATAACCATTATTTGATTTATGCTTGTTGATTATGCAGTTTGGTGGCTGATATGATATGCTAAAGGTACTCATATTAATTACCTTTGTCTTGTTTTATAAGCTTCATGTATTTATTTTTGTTTACTTGTTCCATTCCATACTTGTTTCATATTTGTGTATTTGTTCTTATCTTTTACAATGCAAATGAATTTCTATAATTAATGTGTTGTTCGAATTTTAGCTAATTTGTTTAATGTGTTTATTTTATACTTTTATAGTTACATAACCAAAATTTTTGAGATATTTATTTCTTTTGTTCTTGTACTTTGTAATATAAATAATTCTTATTTTAATTTAAATTTTATTTTCAACTTTAATACTTGTATTGTATTTCTCTATATATTTATTTCAATAGTTTATATTTTATATTTATTATGTTGTTATAATTTATCTAATTTGTTTACTTTATATTTTACAAAGTTCATTAATATGCTGTTTGATTTTTTTTATATTTTATAATTTATCTTATATACATTTCTACTTCAATTTCTAGCTTAAATTTTTACTTCTAACTCTTAATGTTTATTGATTGCATATCTTCATATATATATATATATATATATATATATATATATATGTGTGTGTGTTTAATTTATATTTTATAAATATACTTTGTTTGTATTTTGTTTTACTTATATATTTAATTCTATTTTTAACTTAAAATTTTAAATCCAAATCCAATATATGCACATATACATATATATTCACACATATATATATAAAAGATTCAAATTGAAATTTATTTTCTAAGATGTTTAAATTCAAGTCCAATTCATATTCAATTCAAATATATTTCTCAAAAATTTCATAGTTTAACAACATTTATATGAATTACCAATTATTTGATGAAAAAAATTTATTCAAAATTTAAATTTAAACATCAATTTAAACTTAATAAAATTTGAGATCGTTACAGTCTTCCCCCCTTAAAAAGAATTTCGTCCTCGAAATTTGCCAAGGAGACACAAAGATAGATGAACAACATTTCATCAAATCAAACCGAACATCTATTCTGTATTTGGCTTACCAAATCAGAATATCGACAATATGAGAACGAATCTATTTAATTTTCCACAAGATATTCGGGTCATTCAGATCTGCGAAATATGCGATGACATTGGTCAGTTCGAAAGGATAACTAACCATTCGTAATATATATCTGGACCCAAATATTGACAGATATATGGATACAATTTCAAAATGTTGAGTTTAAAAACCAATTTATACCTATCAACCATAGCAACCAAAGCAAACAAAACAACCAATACATCCAAACAAACAATTTTGGCCTATTTGGAGTTTATGTCCCATACAAATATATCAAATCTTCTTCCTGTATTTACCAGGAATCATAGAAGAATTGAAAAGAGATGCTGAACAAAGAGATAGATTCAATCTTCTATAGTTTTTCAAATACTAGGAATGGATTCCAAATTCAAGTCGGAACATCTCAAAGCATATATTAATTTGTCCCTCGTCGGACTTCGATCAGCCCAAGAAATTATAATAGAATTTCTAATTAGGTTTTAAACGATATCGTTTTATCGATACAATTCAATTTATCCTTCATATTCTATTAATCGATTTAACTCAACTTAAAATTTCCAATTTATTTCAATTTTTAATTCCAAATTTTCAATTCATATTCATTAAGGTTTAAATCAAAACATGATAAGAAACCGATGAAGATACAAAGTAAAGATTTTCTACAACGATTCGTAGGGCCATCAATCACATCGAAATTTCTTTTGGAGCTGTCACGAAGAAATCAAAAGAATTTGAGAAGACGAATCAAAGAAGATTAGTAGAGAAAGATTGTTTCCACTGTCGTAGGGTATTGACCCATTATAGTGGTATTCCCCTGTCCCCTATCTCATCCTCTTCTTGCACTCATACTCACTATCACTGGATAGTAAGAGAATTTATTGAGGCGTACAGATGGATATCTTAAGGATTACTCATTCTAGGGTTTACTTCACCTTATCTCTAATGAGTTACTTAATGTGTTATACTCCTGAGCTAAAGTTTAACCCTCAGCTCTGATACCAAATGTAACGAAGCTGGTTTTGCCCGTTCGAAAATCGACATCCATGCTTTACATCGTACTCGAATGCCGCAGATTCGATCGTTCAAATCCGATTCGCCGGAGCTTATAACACCATTAAGTAAACAACATAGCGGAATAAATAATGAATATCAATATACAACGTCTGATACAACATCCTAATACAACAGATGATATAATAGATATCGATATACATCAGAGATATGACACAAAAAAATAACAGCGGAAATAGATAGCACCAGCAGCGGAACAAATAACTCGAATAGTCTTCAAGAAAGAATTCCAAAACTGCAACTCCATCTCCAAGAACCAATTCAGAAATAGCTCCAACTCCCGATAACATTGCACCAAGCTAAGCAAGGTCAGTCATGTCCAAAGACTGAACTAGCTCCAGATAATCCACTGAACCTAACTATCTGGAAAAAAAACCCAACTCTAGACTGCTCGTATGGAAAATAGTGAGCACCCAGAGTTTAGGAAAGGAACAATAAACTCCGAGTCAGTCATGGGACTGGTGTGAGTAACAAAAACAGTTTATCATTTAAAATAAAACAAGATTTATAAAGAAAATTCGATATGCTTTTTAGAAAATGAAACTACCATAAGACCTCCCGCCACACACACAATGCAAACGCAGAATTGGAGGAGATTTCTTCTTATGATAGTCAAACATGCTTAATACGCAGAAAATTTCTTTGATATTATTATTATAAGTGCACAGTGCAGAAAACATTTTGAAAGTAGAATATAAATCTTAGCCAGCATAGGCATTCCGCACTTATGCCTACTATAGCTACCATGTTCAATAGCAGGTTACCACCACATTCCATGGCAGGTAATACAACTAAAACCGTACAAGGCGCGTATTGTTTTGATTGGATTTCCAACAAATGGTCAGGCTAAGGAACTTCCTACTGCCACATGGGATCGCCTCTGGCGGGACGTCCCGAGAACCTAACCGGATCTCTGCCAACACAAGGTCGGGTTACCTCTGTAACTAGGTAATTACTACTCGAGCAAGCCATCCCCCGGTCCTTTGGGACCTTTATTCGAGGTACCTCTAAGCAACAACCACACAGTAAATGAGATTGGAGCAACCACATAGGTTAAATATCAGGGCTCCATACCTAATACCACCCTTTACAAGAAGGGAATGACACACCCTAAAGGGCGCGACCCTCATAACCTTGCCGCATCTTTCCTGTTTTGACCATTTCCGGGGTGTGAGGTCCTGATGCAGTCTCGTCCACAAAGCTACGCTTTATACAAAAGCCATGCTCTGATCACAAATGATCTACAAATGATCAACACACAGCAGCACTTAGCATGCCACACTACCAAGTTGGGAGTATATCGCTGATAACCTTCAACTACATAACCTCTAAGCTCGTACGTCTCAGAGAAGGGTGTTAAGCTAAAAGAATAAATTCTCCGCCACCAACAGAAATGTATTTGAAAGAAATCTGCTTTATATCTCAAAGTGTAATGTCAGACATACAATCCATACAAGTCCGTTTCGGTGTTCGAACAGAACCGAAGGCACTTCCAAAGAAGCCCTTGCAATCCGGGTATTCACAATCCCGATCGGACTTCCCATCACTTAGGAAATCTCTATACCGGCGCGACTCGGTGCAGAGACAATCGATAGGTCATCCTATCGCTTTCACAAATACCCGGCTTCACCATCGGTCTTTAATGCTATCCATATACGTCGTATCACATATTCGGAATGGGTTATATGACACAAAGGTCCTTTCCCGGCTAAACCGAATAGTGAGCGCAACATTTAAAACATATGGATATGTGATTTCAATTAAGTCACAACTTAAAAATTCGAAACTTTCTTTCAAATGGTTTAAACAAATTACCATTTCCAAATCTTTAAACAAAAAGATTTATTTCACTAAGTTCACCCAGCTTCACCATGATTCATTTACGGATTTCAAAACAATTTCCATTTCAATAAGATTAACTCGTTAAATCTTTAAATCAAGATTTAACTCATAGCTTTCAAACCGTTTCCATAACTTGGAAAATTCATTTTCATTTTTAACTTGAAATCCTTTTAACATAATTTGGAAGTTCGCTTCCTATATGAAAGCTTTTATTATTTGAAAACAAATAATTTTCGTTCCAGAAAGATCCTATTTTATTTACACGAGTTAAAGCCTTTGAATTAAAATTCAAATTTCCAAATCAATAGCTTTAAAATAGTTTAACCCATATAAACTAGCATAACATCTTTAGTCCCTAGTTTCCAGATCATAGAATGCAATTTCAAATATTGAATTCAAACTTAAATCAAGATATTTAAATTTCAAAACTCAATCAAGTTATTCAAAATATATTTCATCTTTGAAATTCCATTTCAAAAGCTTTTCACTTTAAACCCAATCCATTCCCAAAACATTTGAATTTAAATATTCAATTTTTATAAATCATTTCAAAATCTGTGACTTAATCGATTTCCTCGTGAAATCCATATTTGTGTGTGTATAAGTGTGGTCCAGGGGTTTATCACAATAGTGCAACATCATTCAATCATCACAGTTCAAAATATAGAAATTTACTTGATAAGCGGTATAAACTATAACGCTTATATTTGATAAGCGGTATAAACCATAACGCTTATCTTTTATTCACAGAACACAGATATATATATATCACTAGATAAATAAGTCACACAGCTCAAATCGAAACAAAGCATCACATATCAGGAGTATCAAACAATACAATCATCCAATAGAATGCAACATCCATGAGTAAGATCAGTTTATTGTTTGATTCATTCAAATCAAATTGATTACTTATGAATTTTTAACCCTGGTAAATAATATTAATTAATTACAAATCATTTTGATTAATTCTTTCTTTAATCATTAATTAACCATTTATAAATAAATTAATCAACCCTTTAATTATAATTCACCAACCTTTAATTATTAAACAACTAACCTTTAAATTATTTAATTCACCACTTATCTTTAATTAATTAATTAATTACCATTTTATAAATTACCCATAATTAGTTACAAACAATTGATTAACCTTAAGTTGATTTCCGAATTTATTAATATTAATTAATTTTAAACAAATTTGATTAATTATCCAATTCCAATTTATTAACTACAAATCTTTCAATATAAGTTAATTTATCAAACACTTTAATCATTAATTAATAACTTTAATTACTAATCAATAACTTAACTACCCATTTATTTACCATTAACTAATTTGTTAACCAATTATAAATTCTTAATTAAATTCCTTAACTAATTAACTATTACTTATGCATTAATTAATTTAAGTAGTTAATTACGATTTGTTTATTACTTAATCATAAATTTATTCAAACTCTAATTACAATTAAAATGAAATTATTCTTAATTTCTTTCTAAAATAATTACATAATATTAATTATCCATTAACATTTAAAGGTCTTCTTTAACTTGGTGCAAATCGATATATTACTAACTATAACTTAAATATTAATAAATTTCATACTTACCTTGAAGTGATCACTTAATTAAAGTAATTATAATTAATTGTTAAAACGTTGTTATGTATTAACTAAGATAATTAAACTTTTATTAAGTTTTTAACTTAAAACTGTTAAACCTTAATAAGTTTTACAGCGTTCAAATTTTGATGAAAAACTGTTACATAATCTTACTTTTAAATACGATGTTGCCGATTTGAAACAAACCCAAGAAAAACATCCAAATGAACTCGAGTGTTACTTCGAGCTAAGCCCCATACTACCCGAGTCATTTCCTGTAACACTTCTTCCCTTTCTTCTTTCTTTTTTTTTATCAGGTTAGAGTTAAAGTTGAATATGCAGGTATCAGTTGACCCTACGCACACATTCGAGCTTGAACCCGAGAAAAAAATTCCCACTTGCTCGAGTCCTACTCGAGTCACCCATACCCAGAAGTTTCCAGGCACGACATCAACGCCGTGCACATGCACCGCTCCACCGCCTCCCTCCGGCCATCGCCACTAGGTCGAGCAAGTCACTGACCCACCTCAGACTATCCTCCGATCTCCAAAACCTCACCATCGGCCACGAATCAAAATCAAGCAAAAATTGAAACCTGGAACATAAACTGGAATCACCACCACTTGTCCCTGTCAACGCCTCGTCCAGGCAACGCCGGCACCTATAGGTCACCGAACTTCGCCTGTAACACCGCCGCAACCCAAGCTCTCGATTCCCCCACGACCGATCTGCTCCAGTGACTCCACGGTGGCGCGACCTCCATCTTTCCCGTCCATGATTAACTCGAACGCTAAACCCTAAAACGATCTAAATCTCCACCCTCAATGAATTAAAAATTCAACTTATATTTTTCCTGTGACCTACTATGCTTCAACTACGACCATGCCAAGTTTCATCATTCGAAAATTCTTCGGCCACCAGAATTTGATCGAAAAGCACTTTCTGATCAATCACAAACTGCTCATTAAATTCTCAACAAAAAAAATCCCATTTTCGTTTTAAAAATCGTACTTTTATATGTAGATTTGAGCCATGTTGTTGAATCAATAATTCGTGAAGTTCAAAAATTTCAGAGTTTAAAGTTTCTACTGTAAAATTTTTGATTTTCCATTATATATACATTCTTATTTCATGAAACTATTTTTAGATACTAACTCATACTTAAACATAAATATTTTGTCTTAAATCCAAGGCCTGATACTGATTGGAGAAACAAGAAATTGAATTTCTTGTTGGTAGGTACTCTGTAAAGCAACAGAGTTTAAGAACAGATACATACATATATAGACACAGCATATTCAAATATATGCTCAAGTTAAAATTGCTAGTTGATACTCGCATACACCTTTCCAGATATTTCTATGCAACTGATTTTCAATTAATTTAAGGTTTAAAAGTGAAAGTTACTCACTGTTATGAAGAAGAAAGAACAGAGTTGAAACAAGCTTGTTAAAACTGCAACTAAAACTTCTTCTTTGTTCTTAGATCCCTCTTTGATTGTTTGATGGTTTTTATTCGTGTTTGAGTTTTAAGATGGTATTATCTTCAGTTTGTAAAAATGGAAATGCTTGCTTATTCTCTGGTTTGCTTATTTTTTGATGAATGAAGAGGAATTGGAAGATATGTGTATATAAAGAAGAGTTTTACAGGATGTATTATTTTGTAATGAAATAATCTTTGTTTGTATAACGGGGTATATTATGATTTAGTTTGTACAACATAAGCCAGAGATATTTTGTTTGGTGGCTGAGGTGATTTCTTTTATTTCGGCTAAGATGTTTGCATGTATTATTATTTATCTTCTTAAGCAAGCTTCCTTATACATATTAGTATTTGTTTCTTTTGTATTCTTATGGCTTAATCTTTATAACCATTATTTGATTTATGCTTGTTGATTATGCAGTTTGGTGGCTGATATGATATGCTAAAGGTACTCATATTAATTACCTTTGTCTTGTTTTATAAGCTTCATGTATTTATTTTTGTTTACTTGTTCCATTCCATACTTGTTTCATATTTGTGTATTTGTTCTTACCTTTTACAATGCAAATGAATTTCTATAATTAATGTGTTGTTCGAATTTTAGCTAATTTGTTTAATGTGTTTATTTTATACTTTTATAGTTACATAACCAAAAATTTTGAGATATTTATTTCTTTTGTTCTTGTACTTTGTAATATAAATAATTCTTATTTTAATTTAAATTTTATTTTCAACTTTAATACTTGTATTGTATTTCTCTATATATTTATTTCAATAGTTTATATTTTATATTTATTATGTTGTTATAATTTATCTAATTTGTTTACTTTATATTTTACAAAGTTTATTAATATGCTTTTTGATTTTTTTTTATATTTTATAATTTATCTTATATACATTTCTACTTCAATTTCTAGCTTAAATTTTTACTTCTAACTCTTAATGTTTATTGATTGCATATCTTCATATATATATATATATATATATATATATATATATATGTTTAATTTATATTTTATAAATATACTTTGTTTGTATTTTATTTTACTTATATATTTAATTCTTTTTTTAACTTAAAATTTTAAATCCAAAACCAATATATGCACATATACATATATATTCACACATATATATATAAAAGATTCAAATTGAAATTTATTTTCTAAGATGTTTAAATTCAAGTCCAATTCATATTCAATTCAAATATATTTCTCAAAAATTTCATAGTTTAACCAACATTTATATGAATTACCAATTATTTGATAAAAAAAAAATTATTCAAAATTTAAATTTAAATATCAATTTAAACTTAATAAAATTTGAGATCGTTACAAGTCATTTATGCATTTATGCTCGTTTTGCTTTGTTTTTCCAATTGTTAATCGATTCTTCTTTTCCGATTAGTTGTTATCACCTTTGTCGACTTTGATAACTTCTATTTCTGGAATTTTTGGGTATTCCTACTTTGATGGATTTGGAATCGAATTCTTTGGATTTTATTCACGTCTTCAAATGTGAATTTTAGTGAATTGATTTGGTTTTCAAATTTAATCGATTCGTATTAATTCCCCGATTTGTTGCTATCATTTATTAGCGACTTTAGTGACATTTTCTTTGGGATTTTCGTGAACATACCTTTTGAAGGATTCGGTATCGATTTCTTTGGATTCTATTCACATCTTCGTATGTGAATTCTTGTGATTGATTGTTTCTATAATCACTTTTTTGCTTTGTCACTTTATAGATATAAAGGTTTTCTATACTAGTAGTAAATTTCAAAACCCTTTTATCCAAACAATTTCAAAACAATTTTATTACAAAGCTCTTTACTTAAACCATTTTCCAATCTACTAGTATATACAAGCCTTTACTTCACTCGGATGAGAAATCGAATTAAACGGCTTAGTAAAACAAGTGGTATGAAACGGTTGCGTTTGCTTCGTCAGTTAACTCTTGGACTTGTTCGATTGAAAACTCTTGTGACAATTTTCTAGTGAAGATCTATAGTTTGTTCGTAAATATTTGAGTTAAGCTTGTGGTTATGGGACATGAAGCTAAACTTTTATATTTACTAACTTAGTGTAATTGACACTTCTTAGTGATCATGACGAACATTTTTGTAATTTAGACTAGCAACGGTGCGATGTCTCTTTGTCTGCGAGGGAGTCTAGACCCCGCTCTTGTGATGTTTCGCCATCGCATTTGTGTGATGTTTCGCCATCACATATGTGGGGTAGCGCCCCACGGTCTTCGGACCATTCGTGTGCCAAAATTTAATGGTTGGCCACCATGAGATAGCGTCTCGTTTTGTGATACCGGTTGGTGAGTTTTCATGCTCCCATTTTGTGATAGGCCTTCCCCTTTTTATGATTTAGACTAGCAATTGTGCGACGTCTTTTTGTTTGCGAGGTTAGGCTAAACACCATTTGTTGATTCCACTCACACATACCTTTTTGCTTTTTGGTTAGCCTAGACACCATTTGTGTGATTCCGCTCACACATACCTTTTTGTTTGCGAGGTTAGGCTAGACACCATTTGTGTGATTCCACTCACGCATACCTTTTTGGTTAGCCTAGACACCATTTGTGTGATTCCGCTCACACATACCTTTTTATTTGAGAGGTTAGGCTAGACACCATTTGTGTGATTCCACTCACGCATACCTTTTTGCTTTTTGGTTAGCCTAGACCTCATCTGGGTGATTCCGACTCACCCATATGGGGTAGCTCCCCATGGTCTTCGGACCGTCATATGATAGGCCTCTTTCCCTTTTTCTGTGATATCTGGATTTCTTGTGTAGATTTCTAGAATTTGTGTTTTCTGGATTTCTTGTGATGATTTCTAGAATTTGTGCTTCACCAATTTTCGTGATTTCTATTGATAAGTTTTATCAATTTTTGTGCATTGGTGAATTCGTATGTCATATACTTGTTATGAATACAAGTTTAGGGTATGATATCTCTTTCTATCTTTGAGAAGATTCTTGTGACATTTTTTATGAATGAAAATTCATTGGTATTATATTTTGATGCCAATTATCTTGATGAGATTTTGACGTATTAACTTCAGTAACCGTCAATTATAAAATGAATTTTCAAGCGGTTATCCCGCAATGCTGATTTTGTTGTTCGTTTTTACGGTATTTTAAGAAGTGAAATTTTCTTGCCGAAGTTGCTACTGATGTTGCTGTTTTAATCACGTGTTTTAAAAAAATTGTTATTTTAAAAAAAAATGTTTCAAAATATAAATCAAAATTGTTTTCAAAATTTTTACAGTTTACGCTTTCAAAAGAATGAGGAAGAGATTTAAACATTTCAGAAAAATCGAGGACTATGACCCCTTTCTTTTACTGATTTGCTTAATTCCGGACTTGTCCGTTTGAGAATGTGAAATGCTATTTTTAAATACACAATTATGCACTTTCAAGAAAACGATGAAGTGAATTAAACGATTTAGTAAAACTCGTGGTTATGGGACATGTGCGTTTGCTATTTCGGTTAATTCCGGACTCGTTAATTGAATATTTGTGATTTCTGATTATCGTTTTTGATAATCGGATGTTTGTGATTTCTGATTATCGTTTTTTATAATTAAATATTTGTGATTTGAGATTTGATTATCAATTGTGATAATTAAATATTCGTTGATTTATGATTTCTGATTATCAATTTTGATAATCAGATATTTGTAGTTTCTGATTATCGCTTGTGATAATTAGATATTTGAGATTTAATTATCGTTTTTGATAATTAAATATTTGTGATTTGAGATTTGATTATCAATTGTGATAATTAAATATTCGTTGATTTGTGATTTCTGATTATCGATTTTGATAATCAGATATTTGTTGTTTCTGATTATCGCTTGTGATAATTAGATATTTGAGATTTAATTATCGTTTTTGATAATTAAATATTTGTGATTTGAGATTTGATTATCAATTGTGAGAATTAAATATTCGTTGATTTGTGATTTCTGATTATCGATTTTGATAATCAGATATTTGTTGTTTCTGATTATCGCTTGTGATAATTAGATATTTGAGATTTAATTATCATTTGTGATAATTAAATATTTGTGATTTAAGATTTGATTATCATTTTGATAATTGAATATTTGTTGATTTGAAATTTGATTACCGTTGTGGTAATTTCTAATTATCGTTTTTGGTAACTAGATATTTGCAATTTTGCGACTTGTGATTTTTGTTTTCTAATTATCTTTGTTGATAATTAGATTTTGCTGTCTTCTAATTATCGTATCGATAATTAGATATTGCTATTTTTTGATTTCTGTATTCTGATTATCTATTTGATAATTAAATTTTATAGAGAATTTGTGAATTTCTTTTATGAAATTAAAAGATTTCTTTTGTGTTGTTATGTTTTTGGGTTGTTACTTTTTGTCCATTTATTCCTCATGATTGCGAAGATGCAATATCTTTAAGGAGGGGAGTCTGTAACAACCCAGTATTTAGCATCGATTAATAATCGACATTTAAATGATAAATATTGTTGCAAATTGCCAATTGAAATTTTTAAATTTGTGTTAAAATTCTTTTATAAATGGTTAAAAGGATTTTTGGGCTTTGAATTCTCGGCCCACATTTTCATTTGCTGGGGTCGTGAAAATTCTCTAACCCAAAACCCGTTTCCCCCCTTTTCCATTTTTATTTTCATTCAAACCCCAATCAAAACATACGAACGATAATGGTGGCCTCGTTCTTCCCCGTTCGTTTGAGAGTAGGGCTCGTTCAATTCGAAGGCACCGATGGCTTCTTGCTGTGGATCGTGGATGCCTTCACTTCCCTCACGTCTGCCAAAAACTAGGGCTTGTGGAAGATTCGAAGACGCCGACTTTCAATCGATGGTCTCCTCCTTTCTTCGGCTGCTTCGATTTGGCAACAAGGTGAGTAATTTATATTACTCACATCTAATTCGAAGTTGTTCGACTTCATCTGCTTAATTGGTTTTCATTGTTTCGGCTTCGACTTGATTTCATCGATGTTGATAATTTCTTTCTTGTTCTTGATTTGGTTCGATTCCTTGTTTATTTGGTTTACACGGTTTTAATTTTTCTTCGACACTGTCTTCTTTGCTCTCGACTTCACTTCACTATGCATTGTTGGCTTAGGCTTGTGATGTTGTTATGTGATGACTTTGGCTATTTCTTTGACATTGAACTGCACACTGCCATGTTTTATTGTGATAGTCTTTACTGCATATTATTGGTGACTTTGACTTGGCTCGAACTTGCTCCTCTTGAACTTGTTTCACCGATGCATTGAGCTCGTGTGGACTTTTTATGTGCCGTCTGCATTTTACATTGCCTCTGACCTTTGAGGCACACAGACTTCATGTTGTTCACTTGTGCCTTTGGGACCATTACAGATTGATTACACACAAGTTTTGAGTTCACACCACGTTTGATCATTTATGGCAGCTATCTTGACCATTTGAGATAGTTTTCCTACCTGTTTTATGAAGTATTGAGCATATGTAAGGCAGTTTACATTCATTTGATTTTGTCATGGCTTTGATTTCATCAAGTTGCAACAGTTTCGACCTCTTCAGATTTGCAGCCCACCTGAGTACATATATATTGTTTCTGGCATACATTTATATAAGTGTGCATGTTTTTACTGCACTGTTTAATTGTATATAAACTTGGATTCTTGGATCCACCACTGCACTTCCATCACCATATCTCCATCACCTCTGTGTCTGGCCTGGATTGCATTTGCACTGTCGTTGTCATTGTACTGCTTGATGTATACTATCGGTTTGGAACTGCTACATGACGCATTGCATTTTATTTGAACTGCAGCTGTGTTGAGTCATTGACTTGACCTTCTTGCATTGTGTGGTAGTTGTACTGTGAAGTCGTGTACATTTGTGTCACTTGGGGTTGCACTTGCTTGACCCAGTTTCATTCCTCTTTGAGTCTGTTGTGCTTTGCATTGCATTGACTTGTACACTTTTGGTTTTAGTGTGGTCCACTATACCACTGTTGTCATCTTCTCTTGACCATTCTGGCATTGTCTTGCTATGTTCGAAATTGTATACCTGTTATTGCTTTTGTGATGCAGTTGTCTTGAGCTTGTGCAATACATTGTCGAATTCATTTGCATTGTGTTGTCTGGCCTTTCTATCTGTGCAGCCTTCTCAGGTGCACCTGCTCATTTGAGTTGTACTGGTTCGGGTTGCACTTACTCTACCACCGTTCATTTCGAGTATGTGATGCTCTGTCCAGTTTTATGCATTTTTGGTTGTTGCTCTATGGTTTCACTGATATGTATGTGTTCGTGTGCTGTGGTGCCATACCTCTGGTGCCCTCACCCTCCTATTTTTGTAGTTGTACCACTGCATTGTGCTTTTGTGCTGCGGATGTGTCGTGTTAGTGACTTGACCTTCTTGCATTTTGTGGAATTTCGTTACCTTCTTGAATTCTGCAGTGTTATTACATTCACTGGCTTATTGCATTTGTTTGCACTGTGAATTCTTGAGCATTGGTCCTTGTGCCCGGTTGTGTACATCATTACTGTAGTGGCAAGGCAGTGCACACAAGCGTGAACTGCGCGCAGCCACATGGAATTGAGTTTCTGGGTACATTATCACTATAGTGGCAGGGCAGTGCACGCAAGCGTGAACTGCAGCCACACGGTATGGCTTTTATGATATTCTATTTTGTTTTGATTTATTGACCTTTAGCATATTCCATATGCTGTAGTGGCGAGGCAGTGCACGCGTGCGTGTACTGCAGCCCAACTCGAATTAATATTTTAATTTACATTTCAATGGTTTGAACTGTTTTGTTTATTCAATTCAATATTCTGAATTGTATTCTGATTTGGTTTAATTTGCTGATTTGTTGTTTAATACTGTTAAGTGTTATATTTATCGTTATCCGATTTCTTTATTTAAGGATCGGATAGACGAGATTTATTGTGACTGTCGTCTATTTGTTACTTAATTATTATCGCTTCGGTACACTAATAACTGAGTTTGAACTAGACTGACCCGTGTATTATTTTCTTTTGAATCTAATACTCGGTCAGACCGAGTATTTACAGGTTGTATATATCTTACTTTGTGTTGCTGCTAGAGCTATGAAGTCTTTTCATATTTTGGAATAGTCGTTGTCTTAGTATAGGATGTTGTATATTCATGTATATTATATACGATAATGTACTTGTATATGTAACTTCCAGAGTCGACAGTTGTAGTTGTATCATATGTATTGTATCACATGTATTGTAACTGACATCAGTTATTGTATATATGAGACTTTCCGTTTTATCTGTGTTCCGCATTTATATTATCTGTGTTATTATTATATTTACTGTCCTAAACTATTATGAACCATCGTAGTTCGTTTTATACTGGAATTGGGGTATGTCAATGGGAATAGATAAATCAGAGATTAAAAATGAAATAATATACATACCACTCCTATCGAGATAACCAATACTAGTGTAAGGCCTAACTACGGATGACCGCTCCTCAACAGCCTTATTCTCCGCGCTAGTTGACAACATTACACCGTAGTGTTCTTGGCTAGCGTGGGTATAGACGTGGGGCGTCACAAAACACCATTTTAAAGGCCAATTTGTTAATAGTTTAAACAATTTAATTCAACACTTCGAATTTGTAACGTCCCGCCTTTTCGCACACTTTAAACCGACACACGTGCCAATTCAAAGCATACGGAAGGGCGGATTGTTATGGGGTAAATAAGGAAAAAACAGAGAAGGAAATAAAACAAAATAGAATCTCACAGTGGAAGGATAAAATATAATAATAAATAGATAGTTCATAAACAGTTTACAAAACACTTGATTCATCTTTATACAATAAATATCAGAGTTACACATACCAATACAATCAATGCAACGGAACAGTATGAGTGTGGTGCAATAATATAGGTAGTAATAATACGGATTCTTCGTCCTCCATAGCTAAAGTCTTCGATCCTGAAACGCTCGGACTGACCCGAGCAAATTTGAAAAGACAAAAACACTCGAGTCAGACTAAAAGATCTTATGTGAGTTAAATTAACAGAAATAAATATGAGTACAGTAACTCAAGAGATGCTTGGGATTTACATCTCCTAAGGATCCGTTAAACTATTTACTATGTAGTATATTGCGCTATTATAATAGTGTCTATTTATAAAATAAACATACTTTTAAATAGCGTTAAGGCTTTACATTTTCCACCTTAACACATAAAATGCCAATAGTCTATACAGTACCGTAATACCTCCTGATCGGGAGGCTACCAGAGGATACTCCATAGGTACGACACAAATAGAAACTCGTAGTAAAGGCTCGATATGGTAGGTGACACGGCACAACTAGGCAATGCCAGGGTAGATATACCAATTGCTATCCAGGCTGGTGGAAACGCGTAGCCGCAGTTACCGCCCACCTCGGACTAACTCCCCCAAAATCAAAATATAGAAGTGACCACTGAATCAATCCAAGTCAAAGTATAATATCGAAGAAGAGGGTCCAATCAGAGGAATGACCTCATTGGCCTGAGAATCGCTCCTGTTTTAGCCACCTTATGCCAACTCACGGGAGTCGGGTCCACGTATTTACCTTACAGGAAACGTCGTCACCACCTACTTCATTCTGGAATCTCCACCGCGTACACGGTTAGTCAAAGTGGTTTTCGGTATCGACAGAGAGTATGTCCATATCCAATCCCGGTCTCTTTGCCAATCCATCATTATTATAACACCGCGGTCATTTTAAAAAAAAATAGTTTATACTTTAAACCAGAATAAACATTTCCATTTCAAAACTATGAATACGATATCAATTTAAAACTCAAAACCATATGATATCATTTTATCTCAAATGTTATTCTTTCCAAAATCATACGGGTTTAAAATTTAAAATATCTTGAAACCAAACATTTGAATTATACTTCCAAAACATAATATTTCGGAATTCATGCTTTGAAACCATACTTTTAAAACTTGAATGGTTTGGACATTCAACGGTATATGAATTAAATGGTTTAACTTAAATGTTACTTTGTAAAGAAAATAGTTCTCATGGCTTTACAAATACATTTCTTTATTAAAGTCTAAACTAAAATTTATATTATCTCTCTCGAGTTCCAAAACCACTTCAATTTATTTATATATACGTATATCCATTTTGAGTATCAATATTTCAAACTAAAGTTGGATTTTATGCTTTCAACAAATCAATTATTCTATTAATTAGTCTTGAATATTCATATAAAATCCATAAATAATAAGACTTCAATTTCTAGTAATAAAATATATATATTTTTCCCAATTCAAATTATACTAGAATATTCATTTCAATTTATTTTGGAAAAAAATCCAATTATAAATATCATATCTTAAAATTTCCAAACTTAACATTTAAACATATGATATAAATTATTAAACTCCATTTTCTTAATTTTCTTCCATTTTTAATAAAGATTTTTATACACCTTTTAATTTCAAAAATTTCAACTTCATATGTATATATATATGGAAGAAAATATTTATACAATATAAAATTTAAGATTATTATAAACCGTATTCCATCCAAACCATAGAAATCACATTTAAATAGTTATATATATACCGCAGTGCCTGTATATAATTTTCTATCCTATGGTCAAGTGATACGGATATTTATCATTTCAATCCGCAATTTAAAAGATATAAAATTTTGCGGTTATATATCATTTCAAACCACAATCCCGAATGAAATGAAATATGCATGATAATTTGCAATTTAATGATATACAATAAACATCCATTCATCAACATCATCCATCATCCAAATCGCAATCATCAATCAATATCAATCAATAACAATATTATTTTTTTGGTACTATAATACTGGCAATTTTATTCAAATTAAATTTAACAGCTATTAATCTACAGTCTATATTCAGTAATAAATTATATAACTGTTAACTAGCAGTTCATATACAAACAAATGAATTTTAACTGTAAATTTATACGCAATAAATTAATTAAATTAACAGTTAAATTAAATAAATGCAATTCAACAGATATGAATAAAATAAACATTCCAAATACTCATAAATAAATTTCTATTCATTTCTAAAATTAATTTAAACAAACATAAAAGCTTCTAGTAGTCGTGAGTGGGTTAAAACACTCACCTTTTGAATTTAAATCGAATTTAAATTCGATTTAAACCCAAAAATTCGCCCTTCTCGGAATTCGTCCAAACCAGCGTCATCAAGTCCGGAATTAAATTACGATCCTAAAAAAAGAAATTTCGTGTGAATCCGACTTCGTATGAGAAAGTTATGGCGAAAATTCGAGTTGAAAATCAAAATTAAATAAAAGAGGAAGGTACGCAAACATACTCCAAATCCAATCCACGTCAGCATCCACTAACATCGCACTGTTGCTCTCCAGAAACCCACCTTCATCGCATGAATATGTAGACCACGCACACGAGCTGCCACCAGATTCATAACGTGCTTGCCTCCTCGCCTGCACGAGACCGCACTACCCAGATGAAGCCACCTCCCCCTCCTCGACACGCCATAGTCCATGCGCCATGTCTCGACGTCGACCAACGTCGCACAAAGCAGCAGCCGCCCCTAATTCGAAACCCAAATCGAAGATCTACGACGATCTAACCGTTGAATCGACACAAAAACCATATAGATGCGATCCCCATCGTCCACTCTACAAAACCCAGAAAAGGTATGACGATACGACGAAGTTTGCGACGATGATGATGAATGGTCACGGACTGTTTGAATTAATTCTGGTCAAACGAATGTTCAAAACAGAAAATGAATTGCACCAGTAGATTACGTGTCTCGAGAACATTAACATATATTTTTGTGGAATTTTTCTGAAGTGTTTGCATTTTCACTGAAATTTGGATTGGGGTAGATCTAGGTTGCATTCATTTGAGGAGGTGAAGGAGATGAAGAAATGAACGTACGGCAAAAGGGAAAATAAAATGGGGCTAGGGTTTATAACCGTGCTTATATAGGTAGACTAGAGATAGCGTAGATGGATCGGATAAGTGAACGTACGAAACAAACTATGGCCCAAAAAGCCCGCTATGCCTCCGGAACCGAATTTATTAAATCTATATATCCAAATAGGTATTTTAAGATATTCTGAACGCGATGGAAAAAGTTTCACGTCCAAATTTGATCGTATGAAGAAGTTATGCTGAAAACAAAATTTCCAAATTGATTTTATTAAAATTGATTTTATTAAAATTGATTTCAAGGCGTTTCACGCCCGTACGATCAGACGACAAGTCCGATCGATACGAAACTTGAAACCCTATAATAATTCACCGATACGGATCCGATGAAACTGGATTCGTCGAAATCCGAGTCCGTGGCCAACATGGCTATTTTTAATATTCATTAAATAAATTAAATAAATTATCAAAATCCAATTTTTACATCTAAATTCAAAAATTGACCAAATTTTCTCCCTTTAAATTTTCTTAACTATTTACTCCAATTCTAAACAATTTAAGTGTCAATAGTTGTTCTATTCATCAATTCAAATGTAAATTCTTAACTTCAATATTAATTCCAATTTTAATAAATTCAACATTATAAGTTTGATTAAATTTATTAAATTCACTTTCTTTCTATTATTCAAGGTTATTGATGTCAATTTAATGAAACTAACATTGGCTCAATATCTATACATTAAAATCTCAATTCTAAACTTAGATCTCAACTTGTGAAATAGTTAAATAATAAATTCCATCTAAATCTACATCTTCCTACTATCTAAATATTTAGAAAAATTACTTACCACTTTTTATTGTAAATTTCTAAACTAGTAGATTTGTGTCATTTCTAGCCCTCTGGATATTTTATATTAACTAAAAGCAAATTTACATATAATTTCCATCGTCAATTATTTTAGTGAATAAATCTTCAAAGGTTACTGCAATTAATCCCATAAATTGCAGTAAATTCTAATAAATTTGACTCTATTTGATTACAACTCACAAATAAATCAATTATTCCCCAACTACAAAGTTACCGTTTCTTATATATATATCACTACAGTAATACTTCCAAATGTTCATCTTTTGTTTGCATAAATTACTGTATTCAATTGAATTGTAATATTGTTAACTTACACATAAATAAAACTTAACAACTAATAGAATAAATAACTTACAAAATTTGTTGTCATAAATATATTTTATAAGTCTACACTTAATTATTATCTTATAATACGTTTTTACGTTACTATAAAATTTATACACTCTTCCGTTACCATATTAATAATTATTAAAGTAACGTTCATTCTTAATAACAACGTTATACTATTCAACATATAAAAGGACTCCATTCCCCAAATACATTCATTTATATTTATTCCCTTAAAGTTCTCCTTTATTGACTAGACACATTAATTTAGATTCATTTACATCGAATGCCCTTCTTAGCTATATACTCAATACATGTTAAATCTACATAATTTTTTTACCCTTTTATTCAAATTCACTTATACCATCAATAACAAAATGTTGCCTTAAATTTAGATTCAATTATATACATTAGATAAATGGGTAAACTTTTGTAATTATCCCATATATGAAAATATTTTTATGCATACATTTCCACTTACTTACTATGCATTCATTTTTTAAATTACTAATTGCCTTAGTCAACTTATCCCCTATTTACTACCAAATTTCAATTTTAATTATAGCTTATCAATACATAAAATTTACATAGGCAAAACAAATTTTATTACTGTCTTAAGTCCATTTATTATTGACAACATTCATTAAATCTCCTTATCAACACTTATTGCATTGATTTATTCAGCGGTCACCTTTTATTTAGTTACTATCCATTTTACAATCCAATGTAAGTCTTCCACTATTTATTTTATATTAAATGAATTTCATTCTACTTAATCTTTTTATTGATATTCACTAATTCAACCCTTATATCAGTTTCTTATATTTAACTTTAAATCAAATTGTGACAATCTACATTATCCAAATCTATTGTCATAAAATTTTATTGTTACACTAAATTACCACTACTATACCAAATTTCTACATTTATTCTAAATTAGATTAGAAATTATATTAATTCAATTCATTTAATATTATTAATTTAACGGGTCGTTACAATCTCCCCCACTCAAAACTTTTCATCCCCGAAAAGGAAAAAAAGGGAGAAGGAAGAATAAACAGTACATCTTATTTCAAATATTAACTTATAAACAATAATTTACTGGATTAATTTCCTTTAATGAAATATACCCGTTTATAATCATTACAACCTTTTTATACTTAAATCATTAAAGTTTGGAAAATATTCAACAAAATTCTAAGTCCAAAATTTACGAAATTTTTTGGCAGAGTCTCCTTTGTACGGTGAGGCTCGGGAGAAAATATAATATCAAAATATACAAATATATTACATATATTATCAAAATATTACATCCCAACACGGGAAAAATAGCGCTTTAAATGTAATCCGAAAACGTACCTATTTGTCGGGCAATATACGCTTATTATTTTGGAACCAAAAGCAGTAGCAGTTGCTTCCATCGCCTATATTCACTTATATAATCTAAAAGGTTAAATATTTATTTTAAAGTGAACTATTCAAGTGGATTAAATCATTAATCAACCAAACAATTCAACAACCATCAACCTTACAAACAACATACATACACAAACAAAGCAACCATTTAATCCATCAAACAAATAGTTGTTTGGGTTCAAACTTGAAATTTGTATGAAATGAAATTAACTATCAAGTGCATCCTTTACTCAACAGTCTTAGATGGAACAAAGATAGATACTTATTCATTTAACCACTTCAAATTTCTTACCCAACAACATAAATCAAACAACACAATTTAAACCAACACCCCAAATTTATTTATTATACATTTATCTCATGCTTCAATGGTTTGATTTTCTTTCTTTCATTTATGGAGTGATTTCTTTATTTCTTACAAATTTTCATTTTCTATTTATCACAAAATTCACTATATTTGTATTCCAATTTATTTACTAAAGTTTCTATCATCTATTTATTCTACTTACCTTTACTTATAGTAAAATTTCCAATTTAACTTAAGTCTATACAATTAATTCTCATTAATAATAGCAAATTAATAGAATACCTTTATTACCTTACTCTTCACTTGTAAGATTTCCCCTTACATTTTCCTACTAACATTGCAACTTTTTATTATATGGTAAGTTATGTATGTTTTAAGAATGTAAGTGAAAATTTACAAGTTTCTTCTCCATTCCTTTAATTAATATATATTTGTTTTATAAATTACAATTTCGACTTACCTTTAATCTCATTCATTTATTTAATGTTGAAGTTTCCATTATATTTAAAATAGGGGAAATTAAGGCGTACTTAAGTTAATAACCCTACAATCAAACTTTATAACTTAAGGAATTTCATTTTTTTACTTTCTTAAGGTTAAAATCACCTATTAATAATACAACCTTTAATTTTAGTAAAATTTCAATCATCACTTAAGTTAATACCATTAAATTCTTATTTATAACAGTAATTTATTGAATACTTCATTATTTCCGAAAATTCTACTTGCATAATATTCTATTCCACTCTTAATTTACATTTCAACTTTTTATACTTGGTAAGTTATTTATGTTAAACAAAAAGCAAAAGAACTTATACAAGTTTAATCTCAACCCTTTTAATTCATTGATTACTTAACCTTTATTTTACTAACCTAAATTATTATTATTATTATTTTACAACTAATTAATGGAAATTCAAGAATTAATACCGGGTCAAATTCCAAAATTACTTTAAAATAATAGATAATTAATTTCTTACAACTTTTATATCTCTAATTACCTTTAAACAACTAAAATTTTAAATAATTTCAAAACAAATCTGCAGTAGAATTTACTACAGTGGTCTTTCCCTTCGAAACTCGAAAATGAAAGTTGATGATGCGGCCGTCATCACCGAAATTATTTTCCAGCGACAGAGAGGAAAGTACAAACTTATTTTCTTCAAAATCCTCTTTAAACCAATTCTTTCGAATTATACTAAATATTTATATAAGAAAATATTTATAAACCAAATCATTATATTTCATAAATCCTTTGAAAGAAGATTTTCAAAAATCCCGGACTTAAGTTCTAAAATCTCCAATTTGATTTATTAAAATTCAACTTAGCTTTAATTCATTACAAATATTTTTATTACCTAACACCCAACTATAGCAACCAAAATATATCTTTATAAAAATATTTTTATATATAGAAAATATAATAGGCAAAATTATTTCATTCACCTATATTAAAAACAAATATTATGTCGGTCTGTCCTATTAAGTGTTTAGAAATCCCTATTGATGACATAGCGTCCCATGCATCAACCAGAATTTATAAATACAAAGCGGAACAGATTAACACAATATCAAAATCTTTTATTAATACTAACAAATACGCTCTCTCATATATATATATACACTCAGCGACTCCCATAGGGTATTACTACCCTATTAACAAAGAGTCAAACCCCACAAAGCCAAAGTTTATCGCCAAACCAAAGCTCTGATACCAACTGTAACGTCCCGCCTTTTCGCACACTTTAAATCGACACACGTGCCAATTCAAAGCATACGGAAGGGCGGATTGTTATGGGGTAAATAAGAAAAAAACAGAGAAGGAAATAAAACAAAATAGAATCTCACAGCGGAAGGATAAAATATAATAATAAATAGATAGTTCATAAACAGTTTACAAAACACTTGATTCATCTTTATACAATAAATATCAGAGTTACACATACCAATACAATCAATGCAACGGAACAGTATGAGTGTGGTGCAATAATATAGGTAGTAATAATACGGATTCTTCGTCCTCCAAAGCTAAAGTCTTCGATCCTGAAACGCTCGGACTGACCCGAGCAAATTTGAAAAGACAAAAACACTCGAGTCAGACTAAAAGATCTTATGTGAGTTAAATTAACAGAAATAAATATGAGTACAGTAACTCAAGAGATGCTCGGGATTTACATCTCCTAAGGATCCGTTAAACTATTTACTATGTAGTATATTGCGCTATTATAATAGTGTCTATTTATAAAATAAACATACTTTTAAATAGCGTTAAGGCTTTAGATTTTCGACCTTAACACGTAAAATGCCAATAGTCTATACAGTACCGTAATACCTCCTGATCGGGAGGCTACCAGAGGATACTCCATAGGTACGACACAAATAGAAACTCGTAGTAAAGTCTCGATATGGTAGGTGACACGGCACAACTAGGCAATGCCAGGGTAGATATACCAATTGCTATCCAGGCTGGTGGAAACGCGTAGCCGCAGTTACCGCCCACCTCGGACTAACTCCCCCAAAATCAAAATATAGAAGTGGCCACTGAATCAATCCAAGTCAAAGTATAATATCGAAGAGGAGGGTCCGATCAGAGGAATGACCTCATTGGCCTGAGAATCGCTCCTGTTTTAGCCACCTTATGCCAACTCACGGGAGTCGGGTCCACGTATTTACCTTACAGGAAACGTCGCCACCACCTACTTCATTCTGGAATCTCCACCGCGTACACGGTTAGTCAAAGTGGTTTTCGGTATCGACAGAGAGTATGTCCATATCCGATCCCAGTCTCTTTGCCAACCCATCGTTATTATAACGCCGTGGTCATTTAAAAAAAAATAGTTTATACTTTAAACCAGAATAAACATTTCCATTTCAAAACTATGAATACGATATCAATTTAAAACTCAAAACCATATGATATCATTTTATCTCAAATGTTATTCTTTCCAAAATCATACGGGTTTAAAATTTAAAATATCTTGAAACCAAACATTTGAATTATACTTCCAAAACATAATATTTTGGAATTCATGCTTTGAAACCATACTTTTAAAACTTGAATGGTTTGGACATTCAACGGTATATGAATTAAATGGTTTAACTTAAATGTTACTTTGTAAAGAAAATAGTTCTCATGGCTTTACAAATACATTTCTTTATTAAAGTCTAAACTAAAATTTATATTATCTCTCTCGAGTTCCAAAACCACTTCAATTTATTTATATATACGTATATCCATTTTGAGTACCAATATTTCAAACTAAAGTTGGATTTTATGCTTTCAACAAATCAATTGTTCTATTAATTAGTCTTGAATATTCATATAAAATCCATAAATAATAAGACTTCAATTTCTAGTAATAAAATATATATATTTTTCCCAATTCAAATTATACTAGAATATTCATTTCAATTTATTTTGGGAAAAAATCCAATTATAAATATCATATCTTAAAATTTCCAAACTTAACATTTAAACATATGATATAAATTATTAAACTCCATTTTCTTAATTTTCTTCCATTTTTAATAAAGATTTTTATACACCTTTTAATTTCAAAATTTTCAACTTCATATGTATATATATATGGAAGAAAATATTTATACAATATAAAATTTAAGATTATTATAAACCGTATTCCATCCAAACCATAGAAATCACATTTAAATAGTTATATATATACCGCGGTGCCTGTATATAATTTTCTATCCTATGGTCAAGTGATACGGATATTTATCATTTCAATCCGCAATTTAAAAGATATAAAATTTTGCGGTTATATATCATTTCAAACCACAATCCCGAATGAAATGAAATATGCATGATAATTTGCAATTTAATGATATACAATAAACATCCATTCATCAACATCATCCATCATCCAAATCGCAATCATCAATCAATATCAATCAATAACAATATTATTTTTTTGGTACTACATAACAGGTAATACTGGCAATTTTATTCAAATTAAAGTTAACAGCTATTAATCTACAGTCTATATTCAGTAATAAATTATATAACTATTAACTAGCAGTTCATATACAAACAAATGAATTTTAACTGTAAATTTATACGCAATAAATTAATTAAATTAACAGTTAAATTAAATAAATGCAATTCAACAGATATGAATAAAATAAACATGCCAAATACTCATAAATAAATTTCTATTCATTTCTAAAATTAATTTAAACAAACATAAAAGCTTCTAGTAGTCGTGAGTGGGTTAAAACACTCACCTTTTGAATTTAAATCGAATTTAAATTCGATTTAAACCCAAAAATTCGCCCTTCTCGGAATTCGTCCAAACCAGCGTCATCAAGTCCGGAATTAAATTACGATCCTAAAAAAAGAAATTTCGTGTGAATCCGACTTCGTATGAGAAAGTTATGGCGAAAATTCGAGTTGAAAATCAAAATTAAATAAAAGAGGAAGGTACGCAAACATACTCCAAATCCAATCCACGTCAACATCCACTAACATCGCACTGTTGCTCTCCAGAAACCCACCTTCATCGCATGAATATGTAGACCACGCACACGAGCTGCCACCAGATTCATAACGTGCTTGCCTCCTCGCCTGCACGAGACCGCACTACCCAGATGAAGCCACCTCCCCCTCCTCGACACGCCATAGTCCATGCGCCATGTCTCGACGTCGACCAACGTCGCACAAAGCAGCAGCCGCCCCTAATTCGAAACCCAAATCGAAGATCTACGACGATCTAACCGTTGAATCGACACAAAAACCATATAGATGCGATCCCCATCGTCCACTCTACAAAACCCAGAAAAGGTTGACGATACGACGAAGTTTGCGACGATGATGATGAATGGTCACGGACTGTTTGAATTAATTCTGGTCAAACGAATGTTCAAAACAGAAAATGAATTGCACCAGTAGATTACGTGTCTCGAGAACATTAACATATATTTTTGTGGAATTTTTCTGAAGTGTTTGCATTTTCACTGAAATTTGGATTGGGGTAGATCTAGGTTGCATTCATTTGAGGAGGTGAAGGAGATGAAGAAATGAACGTACGGCAAAAGGGAAAATAAAATGGGGCTAGGGTTTATAACCGTGCTTATATAGGTAGACTAGAGATAGCGTAGATGGATCGGATAAGTGAACGTACGAAACAAACTATGGCCCAAAACGCCCGCTATGCCTCCGGAACCGAATTTATTAAATCTATATATCCAAATAGGTATTTTAAGATATTCTGAACGCGATGGAAAAAGTTTCACGTCCAAATTTGATCGTATGAAGAAGTTATGCTGAAAACAAAATTTCCAAATTGATTTTATTAAAATTGATTTTATTAAAATTGATTTCAAGGCGTTTCACGCCCGTACGATCAAACGACAAGTCCGATCGATACGAAACTTGAAACCCTATAATAATTCACCGATACGGATCCGATGAAACTGGTTTCGTCGAAATCCGAGTCCGTGGCCAAAATGGCTATTTTTAATATTCATTAAATAAATTAAATAAATTATAAAAATCCAATTTTTACATCTAAATTCAAAAATTGACCAAATTTTCTCCCTTTAAATTTTCTTAACTATTTACTCCAATTCTAAACAATTTAAGTGTCAATAGTTGTTCTATTCATCAATTCAAATGTAAATTCTTAACTTCAATATTAATTCCAATTTTAATAAATTCAACATTATAAGTTTGATTAAATTTATTAAATTCACTTTCTTTCTATTATTCAAGGTTATTGATGTCAATTTAATGAAACTAACATTGGCTCAATATCTATACATTAAAATCTCAATTCTAAACTTAGATCTCAACTTATGAAATAGTTAAATAATAAATTCCATCTAAATCTACATCTTCCTACTATCTAAATATTTAGAAAAATTACTTACCACTTTTTATTGTAAATTTCTAAACTAGTAGATTTGTGTCATTTCTAGCCCTCTGGATATTTTATATTAACTAAAAGCAAATTTACATATAATTTCCATCGTCAATTATTTTAGTGAATAAATCTTCAAAGGTTACTGCAATTAATCCCATAAATTGCAGTAAATTCTAATAAATTTGACTCTATTTGATTACAACTCACAAATAAATCAATTATTCCCCAACTACAAAGTTACCGTTTCTTATATATATATCACTACAGTAATACTTCCAAATGTTCATCTTTTGTTTGCATAAATTACTGTATTCAATTGAATTGTAATATTGTTAACTTACACATAAATAAAACTTAACAACTAATAGAATAAATAACTTACAAAATTTGTTGTCATAAATATATTTTATAAGTCTACACTTAATTATTATCTTATAATACGTTTTTACGTTACTATAAAATTTATACACTCTTCCGTTACCATATTAATAATTATTAAAGTAACGTTCATTCTTAATAACAACGTTATACTATTCAACATATAAAAGGACTCCATTCCCCAAATACATTCATTTATATTTATTCCCTTAAAGTTCTCCTTTATTGACTAGACACGTTAATTTAGATTCATTTACATCGAATGCCCTTCTTAGCTATATACTCAATACATGTTAAATCTACATAATTTTTTTACCCTTTTATTCAAATTCACTTATACCATCAATAACAAAATGTTGCCCTAAATTTAGATTCAATTATATACATTAGATAAATGGGTAAACTTTTGTAATTATCCCATATATGAAAATATTTTTATGCATACATTTCCACTTACTTACTATGCATTCATTTATTAAATTACTAATTGCCTTAGTCAACTTATCCCCTATTTACTACCAAATTTCAATTTTAATTATAGCTTATCAATACATAAAATTTACATAGGCAAAACAAATTTTATTACTATCTTAAGTCCATTTATTATTGACAACATTCATTAAATCTCCTTATCAACACTTATTGCATTGATTTATTCAGCGGTCACCTTTTATTTAGTTACTATCCATTTTACAATCCAATGTAAGTCTTCCACTATTTATTTTATATTAAATGAATTCCATTCTACTTAATCTTTTTATTGATATTCACTAATTCAACTCTTATATCACTTTCTTATATTTAACTTTAAATCAAATTGTGACAATCTACATTATCCAAATCTATTGTCATAAAATTTTATTGTTACACTAAATTACCACTACTATACCAAATTTCTACATTTATTCTAAATTAGATTAGAAATTATATTAATTCAATTCATTTAATATTATTAATTTAACGGGTCGTTACAGAATTCACATAGCATTTATCACAGATAAATCATACACAGTCATTACGTATATATCAATGCATATCACAGTGTATCACAGAATATCACTAAATAGGTATCACAACCAATCAAACAGGAATCATCAATTAATATCAAAATTAGTTTAATTAACTTAAACTTAATTAATTACTTAAGAATAAACCATTTTATCCTGCTATATTAATCACTAATTAACCAACCCATTTAATTTATAAATTACTACTTAATTACTATTTTATTAATTAATTTACATTTTGCTCACTTAATTAATTATTTCTTAATTATTAATTAATAACCTTAATTATTAATTTATAGAATTTAATTAAAATGAATTAAACACTTAATTATTAATACCAATCTTTATTACAAATTTATTTAATCTCAAATTACTTAGTTAATTACAATTATAAATTAATCATTCTTAATAACCTCCCAATACAATTAATTAAATAATCATTCACCTTAATTAAAATTTAAAAATCTTCCCTAAACTTTGTAATCAATTTATTACTAACTTAGAAAACTTTAAATGTTAATTAAATTTAAAACTTATCTTAAATTGACTACTTAATTATAGTACTAATTAAGATTTAAAAATATTTCTGAGGTATTAACTTAAATCATTAAAACTTATAATAAATTTGTAACTTAAATTTGTCAAATACTAACTAAATCATTAATGCATAAAAAATTTGTTTAAGTAAATTAACCTCAAATTTAATTATGCTAAGCACTTGAATGTCAACCCGAGAAGAATCCCTAGTTTACTCGAATTAAACTTGAGTTCTCCCACCAATTTCCCGAGTCGTTCTTCCTTCCTCCCATACGTTTCTTCTTCCCCTTTTTTTAGTTTTAAGTTATAAACTACTGTAATATGCAAACACTCTCACGTACCCAGGTTCCATCCCGAAGCAACCCCTCATCTTTCTCGAGTATCAACTGGAGCCGTTCACCACAAACACCCCTGACACCTATTCGTTGTCGTGCACATGCATGACACCTTGCCATCGTTATGGCGAACCACGGTACCTCCAGCAAGTCGCGAAACAACACTACATTCGAAAGCATAGTTCAATTCGTCGTGAAAATTTCCAGAACGAAAACAAGCTTCCAATTTGAAAAACTCGAACTTGACCCATTCAACAAATCCCTTCGCCCCAGTTGCTCCGACCATCGGACATGCTCCAACTCTCCGTCCACACCTCGCCTATACCCCACTCTGCCATCCCTTTGAAGCTCGTGCAACTCGATGCATCAGAGGTGACGAAACCACCTCGTTTCCAGATCACTGCAAAATTCTAGTATAAACCCTAAATTGCCTCGTTCCCTCTGTAACGACCTGATAAATTTATGATATTTTTATAAATTTAATTTATATGTTTGCTAATTTAATCCAGTATAAAATTTAAGTCTTAGGATTTTAAAAGGATGAATGTAGGAGTTAGATAGTAACTGTAATTACAGGTAGAGATTTAAAAGGTTATGTGACATAGATTTGAAAATAACTGAAAGTTGTGTTGTAGTTATAAGTCTTAATTTGTTGGTTTAATGGTATTAATGTAACAATAACTGAATTGGATTACATACACACAAACATTTGAAAATTTTATTAGGTGGACTAAATTGGTTAAAGTTCATAAGTTGTGCATTTCAATTTAGTAGAAATTCTAAACGATAAACGAAGATTTAAATAAACGCTAAATTAAAACTATGTAAAATGGTGACTTAAGGCCTAGTTATAGGAATTGGAATATAATCCAAAATTTAATTAATGATAGTAACGTAGTATTAGCTAATAAATAGATTTCAATGCAGTAACCAAATGAAAGGAATAGGAATGAATATATATATTGAATAGGAATGAATATATATATTGGTTTGAAATGAAATAAAAATGTGTCACATTTAGATGGAGTAAAATTTAAGAAACCTATAAATGTGGAATCAGTAAACATTTGTAAAAAAATATTGCCTAGAATAAAATTCATTTAATATAAGAATTCAAAGGTGGAAGATTTACATTTGGATTGAAAGGTATAATTAATTGAATTGGTGATTTGGGAATTTAATCCAAGGGTTACTCTAAAAATAAATACGGATAAAAAGAGGTTAAACTAAGGAGGGGCATTAATTGATTTTAAGGCTTATTTAATACGTTAATAGGCAAGACTCCGCATTCATACATTTATACAAAGCTAAATAGAAGCACAAGTGTGATATAATGTAAATAGATGGATATCAACCTTTATTTATATGTTAATGGGATTTAATTTCTATTGTATAAAAACCGCAATTTAATGAAGATTGAAATAGCTAATTCATACGTTAGTTGATTTAGCTGGAATATGAAGATATTTAATGGAATAGTGAAATCAAATGGGAATGGGTTTCCATTGTTCATTTGAATTCACATTCATCATAAAAACTTATTTGAAAACCAAAGGAATAATAAAGGAATCAAGACTTAATTAGTAATTTGGATTTAAGACATGGCAATTTGGATTTATTGCAACATTTAATACCATAGAATTTAGTAAAGCTTATTCAAATTTTAGTTGACCATTTGTGATATAACTTTTTGAAAACAAGACTTTATTTATGAATTGAGTATTTGATTCAACGAATGGTAATTACTTCATTTAAAAATGGAATTTAACGTAAATTTGTACGTTATTAAAGTTAAATGAAAGCTGTAAACATTTGACTTAGAGAACAATTGAGTGAAATCTTAACTAATGTAAACTTCATCATATTGACATCCATAACTGTGAATCATAGGAAGAAGGTAAATAAATGAACTTAACCAAACTATTTATGTTGAATATTGAAAATTTGAATAAATAAATAGTTAAGAAAATTAAGGGAATGGGAATAAAAATTTATTTATAATTTGGAATTTTAATTACGGTGAAAAGGGTTAACTGCAATTAAAAGTAAGTTGAGATGGAAATCAAGTTATTTATTTAATTTGGTTTAAGATGAGAGTGTATAAGTATAAGATTAGGTAATTTGTGAGAATAAATTTATAATTCCCGAATAATAAGAAAACGCAGAGGTTAACACTGCGAAATTTATATACTTATAAATTTTAATTCACATCCAAGCTTGCTAAATTATTTGGAATTGATTGGATTATATAAGTAATGAAATTTGGCCAATATTTAAAGTTGAAAGAAAATTTGGATTTTATGATTAAATTTAATTTATTTAATAAATATTAAAAATAGCCATTTTTGTCACGGACTCGGATTTCGACGAAAACAGTTTCATCGGATCCGTAACGGTGAATTATAATAATGTTTCAAGTTTCGTTGCGATCGGACTTGTCGTTTGATCGTACGGACTCGAAACGCCTTGAAATTTACGCATTTTGAAATCAATGTGAAATTTTTGTTTTTCGCATAACTTCTTCATACGATCGAATTTGGTCGCGAAACTTTTTCCATTGCGTTCAGAATATTTTAAAACACCTATTTGGATATATAGTTTTAACAAATCCGACTCCGGAGGCATAGCGGGCTTTTTGGACCATGGTTTGTCACGCACGTTCGTTTATCCAGTCCATCTTCTCTATCTCTAGCCTACCTATATAAGCATGGCTATAAACCCTAGCCCATTTTATTTGCTTATGTTGTACGTTCATTCTTCAACCATTCTTTCTTCCTCAATGGATGCTCCTCAGATCCAATTTCAATTGCAGAATAAAAGTGAAAATTCAAAGTTCTCGAAAAATTCCCAAAAAAATATATGTCGATGTTCTCAACATACGTAATCCAGCAGTGCAATTCGTTTTTCAATTGGAGCTGTCATTTGCTCTGAATAAATTCAAACAGTCCGTGACCTTTCATCATCGTCGCGCAAAACTTCGTCGGATCGGAAAACGGTTTCTGGGTTTTGTAGAATGGACGATGGGGATCGCATCTATGTGGTTAGTTTGGCGTTTCAACGGTTGGATTGGCGGAAAAATTCGATTAGGGTTTGAGTTTTGGAGGTGGCGGCTGCGTATGCGTGTCCTTTGGTTCGCGCCTGTAGCACGCGCGTGGATGGGGGAAAGGATGCAGGTGAGTTGAAAATGTGTTCTCATTTTGTTTTTGTTTTTTTTTTATAAATTTCAATCGCAATTTTCGCAATATCTCTCGCATACGGACTCCGTTTCACGCGCAGTTTTTTTTGCTAGGATCGTAATTTAATTCCGGACTCGATGACGCTGGTTTGGACGAATTCTGAGACGGGCGAATTTTTGGGTTTAAATCGGATTTAAATTCGATTTAAATTCAAAAGGTGAGTGTTTAAACCCACTCACAATTACTAGAAGCTTTTATGTTTGTTAAATAAATTTTAGAAATGAATAGAAATTTATTTATGAGCTTTTGGCATGTTATTTCATCCATATCTGTTGAATTGCATTTATTGAATTTAGCTGTTAATTAAATTGATTAATTGCGTATTAATTTGCTGTTAGGAATTTTGTTTGCATATGAAATGCTAGTTAACAGTTATATAAATTATCTCTAAATATAAATGGTTAGATTAATAGTTGAAATTTAATTTGAATAAACTGACAGTTATTACCCGTTGCATATTATCGAACTAATATTGTTATTGATTGATATGGGTTGATAGTGATTGATATTGATTGATGGTTGAAATTGGGTGATGGATGTGTTGTTGAATGGATGATTTATGTGGATATCATTAACTGCCAGTTAGCATGCATTTTACATTTTCGGGATTGTGGTTTGAAATGATAAAACCGCAAAGTTTTATTTTTAAATTGCGGATTGAAATGATAAATATCCGTATCACTTGACCATAGGATAGAAAATTATATACAGGCACCGCGGTCTATATATAACTATTTTAATGTGATTTCTATGGTTTGGATTGAATACGGTTTATAAATCTTAAATTTTATATTGTATAAATATTTTATTCCATATTTATATACCTATGAAGTTAAAATTTAGGAATTTAAAAGGTGGATAAATTTCTTTATTGAAATGGAAGAAATTTAGAAAATGGAGTTGGTAAATTTATATCCTATGTTTAAATGTAAAGTTGGAAATTTTAAGATATGATATTTGAAATTGGATTTTCCCAAAATAAATAGAAATGGATATTCTAGTAAAAATTTGAATTGGAAAATTTATATATATATTTTACTAGAAATTGAAGTTTTATTAATTATGGATTTTATGTGAATGGTCAAGATTAATTAATAGAATATTGATTTTGAAAGGATAAAAAAACCAACTTTAGTTGAAATATTAATGCTCAAAAATGGATATAAATATATATAAAATTGAAATGGTTTTGGGACTTGAGGTAATATTTTGGATTTTGGTTTAACTTTAAAAGAAGAAATATTTGGAAAGCCGTGTAATTTATTTCTTTATAAAGCAACAGTAAAGTTAAACCTTTTTAATTCGCATACCGTTGAATATCCAAACCATTTGAGTTTAAAAGTTATGGTTTGAAATTATGGATTTCCAAAAATATTAAGCTTTGAAAATATTCGATTTTCAGATATTATGAAGCTAAAGCCTTTTAATTTTTGGAAAGGAATTATAATTGGAATAAGTGGTAAAATATGGTTTTGGGTTTTGGAATGATATCGTAATATTATGGTTTTGAAATGGATTATATTCTGGTTTTAAAGTATAAACAATTTTTAAATGACCGCGGTGTTATAATAACGATTGGTTGGCAAAGAGACCGGGATCGGATATGGACATACTCTCTGTCGATACCGAAAACCACTTTGACTAACCGTGTACGCGGTGGAGTTCCCAGAATGAAGTAGGTGGTGGCGACGTTCCCTGTAAGGTAAATACGTGGACCCAACTCCCATGAGTTGGCATAAGGTGGCTAAAACAGGAGCGATTCTCAGGCCAATGAGGTCATTCCTCTGATCGGACGCTCCTCTTCGATATTATACTTTGACTTGGATTGATTCAGTGGCCACTTCTATATTTTGATTTTTGGGGGAGTTAGTTCGAGGTGGGCGGCAGCTGCGCGCTGCGCGTTACCATCAGCCTGGATAGCAATTGGTATATCTACCCTGGCATTGCCTAGTTGTGCCGTGTCACCTACCCTATCGCGCCTTGTACGAGTTTGGTTTTCTCCCGTAGCCCGTGTGGTATCCTCTAGTGGCTTCCCGATCAGGAGGGACTATGATATTGGATGGACTACTGGGACTATTACGTGTTAAGGGCTATATGGGTAACCCCTTAACGCTATTAAAAAGTAAGTTTATTTTATAAATAGACACTATTATAATAACGCAATATACTACATAGTAAATAGTTTAACGGATCCTTAGGAGATGTAAATCCCGAGCATCTCTTGAGTTACTGTACTCATATTTATTTCTGTTCATTTAACTCACATAAGATATTCTAGTCTGACTCGAGTGTTTTTGTCTTTTCAAATTCGCTCGGGTCAGTCCGAGCATTTCAGGATAGCAGGTTTTAGCTTTGGAGGACGAAGACGAAGATTCAGTATTATTTTATATATATAGTATTGCACTACACACTCCTTCTATTCCGCTGCATTGTTGTATTGGTATGTGTAACTCTGATATTTATTGTATAAAGAAGAATCAACTGTTTTGTAACCGATTATGAATTGTATATTTATTATTATATTTTATCCTTCCGCTGTGAGATTCTATTTTGTTTTATTTCTTCTCTGTTTTTCTTATTTACCCCATAACAATCCGCCCTTGCGTATGCTTTGAATCGGCACGTGTGTCGTTTTAAAGTGTGCGAAAAGGCGGGACGTTACACCCTCAATCCTTGCAATAGTAATTTTTTTAACAATTTTCTTAAAATCATTGATCAATAAGCTAGCTTCAAACAAAAATTCAACATCCAAGATTTGCTCGATCACCAGAAATTTGTTAAAAAGCATATTCGGTTCAACTAGGAACTGCACTTTGCACATTCAACTAAAATCATCATATTAGTTTTAAAAATCTTGTCTTTGAATGTTTATTCAAGTTATATAATCAAATCAATAATTTAAAATATTCGAATTAATCATTTGATTTTTTTTTACTGTAAAACTGAGTTTACAGAATCAAATTCTTCATTATCAAGCTTAAACAAATTATAGGCCATGATTTAAGTTTAAACAAACTTATTTTGTTTAAAATCCTAAGTTTATAATGTTTGTATGAAGATTTATTAAATTTTTTCTAGTTTACTTTGCTCTGAATCCAGAAGTACAAAAGAATAGGCCATACTAAAATTTCCAGTACAACAGAAAACATACAGAACTACTTATTTAAACTATACAGCAAAGCACAAAGTTTTCATGAATCAAATACCCAGATTTAAATTTTAAAAATAGTATGTTTAATCACTTGAAATATTTTGAACAGAGAGTAATTCTGTTTTTGGAAAGCTGTAGTTTAATCTTCTTGTAAACCTTCCTGCTTTGTAATTGAATGAATTTGAGTTTGTAAAAATAATGATGTTTATTTTTCTTTTCTTTCAGGCTTGCTAAGTTTTGTTTGAACGAACAAGAACTAATATGGATGTGTATATATAAAGAAAATAGGTTTTACAGGGTGAGTGGCTTCTAGTACAAGCTCTTCCTTTGGTCAGATTTTTGTCTTTTTTTTCTAAAAATTGAAATGCTATTTGTTTGTGCTGGGATGATGTTATTTAATGCATATGTTTCCCTATATGTTTACATCTTATCCTATTCTTGTATGTACATAGATTTTGTTTGTAGATTTTTTTTTGTTTCTTTTTTTCTCCTTTTGCCTTGCTTATACATGTATTTCATAGGTTATATTTTCTAGAATTATCTTATGTTTTCATAAAAACATATAAGTTACCTTATATATTTATGTTCACAAATCCTTAGTTTTTATTTCTATTTAAAGTTTAACTATCCAACACTTAATTCATATCCATATATTTCTATACTTATATTTTATATTGATAAGATTGATTTTATTTTAGACATTTTTTAAAGACTTTATTTATATTCATATATTTTTATAATTATAGTTTATACTTATATTTGATATTGATAGGGTTAATTTTAATTTAACATTATTATCTATATTACATTCATTTGCATATATTATATCAAACGTCAATAATGTAGAGCCTTTACTTTAATTGAATAAGATAGATTTTATTGTAAATATTTTTGAAAGAATTTATTTTAAATTTTCAAATCAAAGCTTCCTTCACAATACGTACATACATATATATATAACTGGAAAATGTTCAAAGTCTTATTCGTTTTTAAAATGATAGGCTTGTATTTTATTTAAATTAGATTAAATACTTAAATATTGCCAAAATCCCGGGTCGTTATATTATATATATATATACATATATATATATATATTGATTGATATTTACATATCATGATTTGAGTTTTAACATATATTTAAATGTAAAATTTAGAATTCTAATTCTATTGACTTAGACAAAAATTAATATAGATACTTTATATTTTTATTTTTAAGTTAAAGAAATTTTCTCGACTATATATATAACTACATTTTGAGATAACCAATGCATATATAAATAATGAATGTACATATTATAGATGCAATTCCCAACATCTATGTATATATAAATTAACTATGTACACACTATTATGTTGCACATGCACATCTTATATACATGAGTATATTTGATCACGTTAATTAGTTAAACCATAAAATTGGATTTCATTAAAATAATCGAGATTGGATTTAGTTTAACTCATTAGACTTCACAGGCTCGCTGTGAACCAAATAAAGAATTATTTATGAAGCCTACCCATTTCATTCACTGTGGACCACCCGGTTCTGTAACAACCCGTAAATTTCGGCGATTAAATTTTAGTTAAAAGGGATTATGTAATAAAAAAAAATTTGTAAAGAAAAATAAAGATATATATAAAAGAGATAGAATTTATGCTGGAATGAACGCTAAATGAAAATCCAATGATTGAGATAGTGTAAGATGTATACCTGTGTGTAAGTTGAATAAATAAAGGAGATTTAAATTTATAGCTAATAATGAATTGTAGAAACGGGTATTTAACTTAATTGTTGAAAGTTAGGTGAAATATCAATAAAGAAATAGCGTAAATTGTCGCACTTGAATAAAATGTAAATTAAAGAAATAAAGACAAAATTTAAATTACCTATGTATTAATATATTAAAAAGGACTGTAATTGTATGTGAATTAAGGTGGTAATATAGATGGCAGTTGATGGATAACCAATTTAATGCAAATCCAAATGCAATTGAAACGGCTGTTTGAGTTTTGGAGTGAAAATGGGAATAGTGAATACAACATTATAACCTCTTAATTAAATATGATTGTTTAATTAATACTAAAAGTAATAAAAGTTGGTAATAGTATTAATGAAATAATAATAAGGAGAATTGAAATTGTATAATGGAAAATTTGTTAATAAATGGATGAAAATATTGGATGAACTAATTGATGGAAATAAAATCTAAAAGAATGTTGGATAGAACATAAGTGATTGAAATTTGGTAGTGTGTATTTGGAAATAAAGTTCATCTAAATATTGAGAAATTTTAATGTTGTTATTATGAAAATGTTACTTTAGTAATTATTAAAATAGTAACGGGAAGTGTGAAGGTAAATTTATAAACGTAAAACTTATTTTAAGGAATTAATTGAGTGTAGACTTATGAAATAGATTTAATGACAATAATTATTGTACGTATTTATTCTATTTGTTGGTTAAGTTTTATTTTGATCAATTTCAATTAATGCACTAAATTATTGCAGTTAGTGTGGAATATTGGTAAGAGAATAAATAAGATGTAACCAAGGGAAAGGTCCATTTTATAATATAATAATTAGTGTGATCTTAGGAATGAATTAATTAAGGTTTAAGCTTTTATTTATGTGTAAAGTTAACAAAATTTCAATTAAATTGAAATCCAGTAATTTATGAAAATAAAGATGAGAATTGGGAAATATTACTGTAATGAATCATAAAAGAAATGTTAACTGTGTGAGTTGTAATCCAATAAAATCAAATTTATTAGAATTTATTGCAATTAATTGGATTAATTGCAGTAACCTTTGGAAATTGGAACTTAGTAAAAATAATCTGGATTGGATTTCAAATAAATAGGTTAGGGTGAGTAACTGAATTACATACTATGAATAAGTAAACCAGGAAGATTAAATTTAATTAATATAAAATAGTTGATTTATTGCAAATAAAAGATTATGTAAATATTTAGTTAGGTGGAATTAAAGTTAATTACATAATAAGGTATGAATCCACTGCTAATTTTATGGAAATGAAAAGAGTACCAAAAACAAGCTTTGTCAGTATATTTAAGTTTAATGTATAATAATAAGTTAATGGTAATAAAAGAAGTTTAAACATCTAAATATTCTGTTAATAGAGAGTTGAGTTTAAATCTAAGAATATTAAGAAGTAGATTTTTGAATACAACATTTGATCCATCCACTTAAAATGTATAGATAGGATAATCGCTGATTTTTGATGTAAGTAGTGCAAACGGAGATTTATCTATTTATTTGGAATTGGAATTTATAAGTGTATAAATAGGAAATAAGTGAAATTTATTTTTAAATATTCATAAATGAAGATTTAGATGAAGGTGAGAATGGTAATGCTTTAAATAGTAGAGACGTACACAAATCAATGTAGGTGATTTGAAATAAAATGTTGTCGAAACGATAAAACGTTTCTTGTGAAAAATGGATGACATAACGAAAAAGGGTAATGTATTCACTTGAATATAAATTGAAACTTATTTAAGGTATTAATTACAATGGATAGAGATTTTGGGTAACATTGTAAATGATATGTAAGTAATGCAAATGTATGTCAATAGTAAGGGATTAGGATGAATTAAAAATTTGTAACATAGGAATTACCTGCCTATTTGTTAATAAAAATTTGAATGGTTAGTAAGTGATAATAGAATAAGTGTACATTAGTGGAATTGAGGTAACATTGGTTTTAATGTTGAGGAAATAAATGGGTATAGTAAAGTTTAAGTGGAATTGTGAGTATGTATAGGGGAATGAATTATTGCAGGGAAATATTTGGTAACCATTGCAATAAATGTAAATTAGTGTGCATTAATATGAAATTTAGTAATAGGTGTGAATAGCTTAAATTTCTTCATAGGATAAAGAATGATGGAAATAACGTTTATTTAATATATCGGGATTTAATTGATCATATAAGGTTGATTGCAAATCAAATGAAAAATGCTTAAATGGGAATTAAGTTATTTATTCATTTGGATTTAAAGCATGATTGAAATTTATTGGAAACTGAATAAAACGTTTTATGTTGATTGAAATTTAAGTCGGAAGTAATTAAGATAAATAAAATATGTATAATATGGAATTCAAATGTACATATAAATGTGGATTTTAGTATGTAAACGTAAATCTATTGAGAATGGATAGAAATTTAATCTGTAATTATTACAGTAATTTAGAAATTTAGTTGAAATTGGAAATTTATCTATGTATTGGAAATTTATGGAATTGTGAATATATATATATATATGGAAATTTAAATGAAACATCTAATTATACATGTGTGAATACGCTTAAAATGCAATGTAAATGTTGAGAAGGAAATAATTTAATCCGTAACGTGTATAATTAATATCCTTTTGGGACCACTTCTGTTTGCACGTTAAAATTCGTGCACACCTATCCTTTTGCGATCTATCTATAAATATGCTGTGATAAACCCTAGCCTCCTTTCTATTGTCAATTGGCTGTACGTTCATTTTTCTTCATCTCTTTCTCTTCCTCAATGGTTGCAAAACCTAATCTATCTACAATTCAAATTTTCTAATAAAATTCAAACTCTCCACAATAATTCCAGAAAATTTTATGATAAAGTTCTCGAGACACGTAATCTGCTGGTACAATTCGTTTTCTGTTTTGGATATTCGTTTGACCAGAAAAAAATTCGACGATGTGCTGTAGCTTTTAGCTGACGTGGCCATTGAAGTTAAGTGGGTTTTGTTTTATTTTATTTTTGTTTTCAAATCGTTTAAAATGAATATCTTTTTCATACGTTCTCCGATTCACGCGAAATTTCTTTTGTTAGGATCGTAATTTAGTTCCGGATCTGATGACGCTGGTTTGGACAGATTTGGGGACCGTCGGATTTTTTGAGTTTAAATCGGTTTTAAATTCGATTTAAATTCAAAAGGTGAGTGTTTTAACCCACTCACAACTTCTAAAAGTTTTTATGTTTGTTAAATTCATTTTAGATATGAGTAGAAATTTAGTATGACTGTATGGCATGTTTTATTCATCATATCTGTTAAATCGCATTTATTTAATATAACTGTTCATTTAATTTTATTACTGCATATAGATTTACAGTTATAGTTATTTATTTGCATATAAACTGTTAGTTTAATAGTGTTAAATTTATTTTTGAATATAACTGCCAGTTATTGCAGGTCATATATTCTCGGATATATATTGATATTGATTTAGTATTGGATGATGATTTTGATTTGGATGATGGATGATGATGGATGAATGGATGTTTTATTTTATATCATTTAACTGCAAGTTATCATGCATTTTTCGTTTCATTCGGGATTGTGGTTTGAAATGATATACAACGGCAAAATTTTATTTTATTTTTTAATTGCGGATTGAAATGATAAATATCCGTATCACTTGACCATAGGATAGAAAATTATATACAGGCACCGCGGTCTATATATAAAATATTTTAAAGTGATTTCTATGGTTTGGATGGGATACGGTTTATGAAAATTTTAAGTTTTGATATTTTATAAATATTATTCTTCTACATATATACATATGAAGTTAAAATTTTTGAATTTAGGCTGTGTATAAATATGTTAAATAAAAATGGAAAAAATTTAGAAAATGGAATTTGATAATTTATATTATATGTTTAAGTTTGGAAATTTTAAGGTATGATATTTATAACTGGAGTTTTTCCAAGGTAAATTTAAATGAATATTCTAGTATAATTAAATTTAAGGAAATATTAAATTTCTAGAAATTGGAGTTGTATTTATGGATTTTTGTGAATATTCAAGACTAAATAATAGAACAATTGATTTGTTGAAAGAATAAAATTCCAACTTTAGTTCTGAAATATTAATACTCCAAATGGATATATATATATATATATATATATAGAAATTGAAATGGTTTTGGAACTTGAAAGTGATATTTAAATTATGGTTTAGACTTTAAATAAGGAAATATATTTTAAAGCCATGGAAAATATTTTTCTTTGAAAAGTAACCTTAAAGTCAAACCATTTATTTTATATACCGTTGAATATCCAAACCATTCAAGTTCTAGAAGTTATGGTTTTAAAACTATGAATTTTCGAAATATTATGCTTTGAAAATATAATTCAAATGTTGGTTTGCAGATATTATAGATTTTAAAGCAGTATGATTTTTGGGAAAGAATTATATTTGGATAAAATGATATCATATTGTTTTAGGTTTTAAAATGATATCGTATTCATTGTTTTGAAATGGAAAATTTTATTCTAGTTTTAAAGTATAAACTATTTTTAAATAATCGCGGTGTTATAATAACGATGGGTTGGCAAAGAGACCGGGATCGGATATGGACATACTCTCTGTCGATACCGAAAACCACTTTGACTAACCATGTACGCGGTGGAGATTCCAGAATGAAGTAGGTTGGTGGCGACGTTTCCTGTAAGGTAAATACGTGGACCCGACTCCCGTGAGTTGGCATAAGGTTGCTAAAACAGGAGCGATCGACGGGTTAATGAGGTCATTCCTCTGATCGGACACTCCTCTTCGATATTATACTTTGACTTTGGATTGATTCAGTGGCCACTTTTACTTTGATTTTGGGGGAATTTGTTCTAGGTGGGCGGTAGCTACGGCTACACGTTACCATCGGCCCGGAAGCGTAATTGGTATATCTACCCTGGCATTGCCTAGTTGTGTCGTGTCTCCTACCCTAGCGCGCCTTACACGATTTTGGCTTTGTACCATACCTATGGAGTGCCCTCTGACGACGCCCAGTACGGGGGAGATTACGGTACTGTATAGACTATGGGAATATATTCTGTGTTAAGGGCTATATGGGTAACCCCTTAACGCTATTAAAAAGTAAGTTTATTTTACAAATAGACACTATTATAATAGCGCAATATACTACATAGTAAATAGTTTAACGGATCCTTATGAGATGTAAATCCCGAGCATCTCTTGAGTTACTGCACTCATATTTATTTCTGTTAATTTAACTCACATAAGATCTTTTAGTTCTGACTCGAGTGTTTTGTCTTTTCAATTCGCTTGGGTCAGTCCGGGCGTTTCAGGATTGAAGACTTTAGCTTTGGAGGACGAAGAAGAAGAACCCGTATTATTATTATTTATAGTTTTGCACCACACTCATACTGTTCCGCTGCATTGATTGTATTGGTATGTGTAACTCTGATACTTATTGTATAAAGAAGAATCAAGTGTTTTGTAAACCGTTTACGAACTATATATTTATTATTGTATTTTATCCTTCCGCTGTGAGATTCTGTTTTGTTTTATTTTCTTCTCTGTTTTCTTATTTACCCCATAACAATCCGCCCTTCTGTATGGTTTGAATTGGCACGTGTGTCGGTTTAAATCGTGCGAAAAGGCGGGACGTTACAGTTGGTATCAGAGCTTTGGTTTAGCAATAAACCTTAGCTTTGTGGGGTTTGACTCTTTGTTAATAGGGTAGTAATACCCTATGGGAGTCGCTGAGTGTGTATATATATATGAGAGAGCGTACTTGTTAGTTTTATAAAAGGTTTTATATTGTGTTAATCTGTTCCGTTTTGTATTTATAAATTCCGGTTGATGCATGGGACGCTGTGACATCAATAGGGGTTTCTAAACACTTAATAGGACAGACCAACATAATATTTGTTTTAATATAGGCGAATGAAATAATTTTGCCTAATCTATTTTCTATATATATATAAAATAAATTTTTCAAATTATATCTATAATTGGTTGCTATAGATTTGTTGTTAGGAAATAGAGTAAATAATAATAGAAATAAAATTGAAGAAAATAGATAAATGAATTTGGAAATTTAGAACTGAAGTTCCGGGGGTTTTGAAAATTCTTTCGAATAAATTTTGGAATATAATAATATTATTTATAAGTATTTTCTAATATAAGTATTTCAATATATTTCGGAAGAATTGTTTTAAAGGAAGATTTTGGAAAATAAGTTTGTACTTTCCTCTCTGTCACTGGAAAATAAATTTCGGTGATGAGTGCACGCATCATCGACATTCATTTTCGAGTTTCGAAGAGGAAAGGCCACTGTAGAAATTTACTGCAAATTTGTTTAAGAGAACTTTATCGTTTGATTATAATTAAAGTTATATAAGTAAAAAAGAATATGTGTATCTACTATTTTAAACAATTTGGAATTAAACCCAGTATTTGGTTCTTAAAAATTCTAGTTAATTAATAGTTCAATTTAGTATAGAAAATGTGAACCTTTAATTAAAGAAAATTTAATACCATAGGAAGATAAGAAATGTAAATAAACAATTGTAAACATTAGTAAATGAATTAGTAAACTTCTTTATTTATAAGAATTAATGTTATAGGGTAGCAAATTTAGTGTAATTAAATTTTTACTATTATTAAATATAATAGTAATGTAAACCTTTAAATAAATAAATGAAATTAAAGGTAAGTTGAAATTGAAATTTATAAAACGAATATATTTATTTAACCATTAATTAATTAAAGAAATCGAGAAGAAACTTGTATAAATTTCACTTACATTCTTAAAACATATATAACTTACCATATAATAAAAGTTGCAATGTTAGTAAGGAAATGTAAGAGAAAACTTACAAGTGAAGATTGAGGAAATGAATAATTCAATGAATTTGCTATAATTAAGGAGAATTTAATGTTATTAATTTAAGTTATAATTGAAATTCTATCGAGTAAATATAATAAAAAGGTAAGTATGACAGATAGATGATTTTAAACTCAAGTGATTAAAGTGTGAATAAATAAGATCATGAAATTTTAGTAAATAGTTCATGAAGAAGAAATAAACATTGGAAAAAGATTGAAGCTATTTGTTAACAAATAAGTATAAAGGAATAATTATAAGTAATAAGTAAATTAATGAAACAAACATTAATGAGTAAATGAAATTTAAAGGTTACGTGAATCATAAAAGGAAATCAAACAACTAAGCATGAAATCAATGTATAATAAGTGAAATTGGTCGTTGTTTTGAAATTATTATTGGTTGATTTATGGTTGGTTGGGTAAAGAAATGTGAAATTGTTGGATGAATAAATAATCTATCTTTGTTCCATCTAAGACTGTTGAGTAAAGGATGCACTTGATAGTTATTTTCATTCCATACAAATTTCAAGTTCTGAACCCGAACAACTTCTTGTTTGTTGGATAAATGGTTGCTTTGTCTTGTGTATGTATGCTGTTTGTAAGGTTGATGGTTGTTATTTGATTTGGTTGATTAATGGTGAAATCACTTAAATATTTCACTGTATCTAAATTGTATATTTTAGCTAAATTAACTAATTTTGTAAATTTAAAATATTGATTTCGAAATTCTTCTTTTCCCTTCTTTTCCTTTTCGGGGACGAAAAGTTTTGAGTGGGGGAGAGTGTAACGACCCGTAAATTTCGGCGATTAAATTTTAGTTAAAAAGGGATTATGTAATATAAAAAAATTTGTAAAGAAAAATAAAGATATATATAAAAGAGATAGAATTTATGCTGGAATGAATGCTAAATGAAAATCCAATGATTGAGATAGTGTAAAATGTATACCTGTGTGTAAGTTGAATAAATAAAGGAGATTTAAATTTATAACTAATAATGAATTGTAGAAACGGGTATTTAACTTAATTGTTGAAAGTTAGGTGAAATATCAATAAAGAAATAGCGTAAATTGTCGCACTTGAATAAAATGTAAATTAAAGAAATAAAGACAAAATTTAAATTACCTATGTATTAATATATTAAAAAGGACTGTAATTGTATGTGAATTAAGGTGGTAATATAGATGGCAGTTGATGGATAACCAATTTAATGCAAATCCAAATGCAATTGAAACGGCTGTTTGAGTTTTGGAGTGAAAATGGGAATAGTGAATACAACATTATAACCTCTTAATTAAATATGATTGTTTAATTAGTACTAAAAGTAATAAAAGTTGGTAATAGTATTAATGAAATAATAATAAGGAGAATTGAAATTGTATAATGGAAAATTTGTTAATAAATGGATGAAAATATTGGATGAACTAATTGATGGAAATAAGATCTAAAAGAATGTTGGATAGAACATAAGTGATTGAAATTTGGTAGTGTGTATTTGGAAATAAAGTTCATCTAAATATTGAGAAATTTTAATGTTGTTATTATGAAAATGTTACTTTAGTAATTATGAAAATAGTAACGGGAAGTGTGAAGGTAAATTTATAAACGTAAAACTTATTTTAAGGAATTAATTGAGTGTAGACTTATGAAATAGATTTAATGACAATAATTATTGTACATATTTATTCTATTTGTTGGTTAAGTTTTATTTTGATCAATTTCAATTAATGCACTAAATTATTGCAGTTAGTGTGGAATATTGGTAAGAGAATAAATAAGATGTAACCAAGGGAAAGGTCCATTTTATAATATAATAATTAGTGTGATCTTAGGAATGAATTAATTGAGGTTTAAGCTTTTATTTATGTGTAAAGTTAACAAAATTTCAATTAAATTGAAATCCAGTAATTTATGAAAATAAAGATGAGAATTGGGAAATATTACTGTAATGAATCATAAAAGAAATGTTAACTGTGTGAGTTGTAATCCAATAAAATCAAATTTATTAGAATTTATTGCAATTAATTGGATTAATTGCAGTAACCTTTGGAAATTGGAACTTAGTAAAAATAATCTGGATTGGATTTCAAATAAATAGGTTAGGGTGAGTAACTGAATTACATACTATGAATAAGTAAACCAGGAAGATTAAATTTAATTAATATAAAATAGTTGATTTATTGCAAATAAAAGATTATGTAAATATTTAGTTAGGTGGAATTAAAGTTAATTACATAATAAGGTATGAATCCACTGCTAATTTTATGGAAATGAAAAGAGTACCAAAAACAAGCTTTGTCAGTATATTTAAGTTTAATGTATAATAATAAGTTAATGGTAATAAAAGAAGTTTAAACATCTAAATATTCTGTTAATAGAGAGTTGAGTTTAAATCTAAGAATATTAAGAAGTAGATTTTTGAATACAACATTTGATCCATCCACTTAAAATGTATAGATAGGATAATCGCTGATTTTTGATGTAAGTAGTGCAAACGGAGATTTATCTATTTATTTGGAATTGGAATTTATAAGTGTATAAATAGGAAATAAGTGAAATTTATTTTTAAATATTCATAAATGAAGATTTAGATGAAGGTGAGAATGGTAATGCTTTAAATAGTAGAGACGTACACAAATCAATGTAGGTGATTTGAAATAAAATGTTGTCGAAACGATAAAACGTTTCTTGTGAAACATGGATGACATAACGAAAAAGGGTAATGTATTCACTTGAATATAAATTGAAACTTATTTAAGGTATTAATTACAATGGATAGAGATTTTGGGTAACATTGTAAATGATATGTAAGTAATGCAAATGTATGTCAATAGTAAGGGATTAGGATGAATTAAAAATTTGTAACATAGGAATTACCTGCCTATTTGTTAATAAAAATTTGAATGGTTAGTAAGTGATAATAGAATAAGTGTACATTAGTGGAATTGAGGTAACGTTGGTTTTAATGTTGAGGAAATAAATGGGTATAGTAAAGTTTAAGTGGAATTGTAAGTATGTATAGGGGAATGAATTATTGCAGGGAAATATTTGGTAACCATTACAATAAATGTAAATTAGTGTGCATTAATATGAAATTTAGTAATAGGTGTGAATAGCTTAAATTTCTTCATAGGATAAAGAATGATGGAAATAACGTTTATTTAATATATCAAGATTTAATTGATCATATAAGGTTGATTGCAAATCAAATGAAAAATGCTTAAATGGGAATTAAGTTATTTATTCATTTGGATTTAAAGCATGATTGAAATTTATTGGAAACTGAATAAAACGTTTTATGTTGATTGAAATTTAAGTCGTAAGTAATTAAGATAAATAAAATATGTATAATATGGAATTCAAATGTACATATAAATGTGGATTTTAGTATGTAAACGTAAATCTATTGAGAATGGATAGAAATTTAATCTGTAATTATTACAGTAATTTAGAAATTTAGTTGAAATTGGAAATTTATCTATGTATTGGAAATTTATGGAATTGTGAATATATATATATATATATATATGGAAATTTAAATGAAGCATCTAATTATACATGTGTGAATACGCTTAAAATGCAATGTAAATGTTGAGAAGGAAATAATTTAATCCGTAACGTGTATAATTAATATCCTTTTGGGACCACTTCTGTTTGCACGTTAAAATTCGTGCACACCTATCCTTTTGCGATCTATCTATAAATATGCTATGATAAACCCTAGCCTCCTTTCTATTGTCAATTGGCTATACGTTCATTTTTCTTCATCTCTTTCTCTTCCTCAATGGTTGCAAAACCTAATCTATCTACAATTCAAATTTTCTAATAAAATTCAAACTCTCCATAAAAATTCCAGAAAATTTTATGATAAAGTTCTCGAGACACGTAATCTGCTGGTACAATTCGTTTTCTGTTTTGGATATTCGTTTGACCAGAAAAAAATTCGACGATGTGCTGTAGCTTTTAGCTGACGTGGCCATTGAAGTTAAGTGGGTTTTGTTTTATTTTATTTTGTTTTATTTTTGTTTTCAAATCGTTTAAAATGAATATCTTTTTCATACGTTCTCCGATTCACGCGAAATTTCTTTTGTTAGGATCGTAATTTAGTTCCGGATCTGATGACGCTGGTTTGGACAGATTTGGGGACCGTCGGATTTTTTGAGTATAAATCGGGTTTAAATTCGATTTAAATTCAAAAGGTGAGTGTTTTAACCCACTCACAACTTCTAAAAGTTTTTATGTTTGTTAAATTCATTTTAGATATGAGTAGAAATTTAGTATGACTGTTTGGCATGTTTTATTCATCATATCTGTTAAATAGCATTTATTTAATATAACTGTTCATTTAATTTTATTACTGCATATAGATTTACAGTTATAGTTATTTATTTGCATATAAACTGTTAGTTTAATAGTGTTAAATTTATTTTTGAATATAACTGCCAGTTATTGCAGGTCATATATTCTCGGATATATATTGATATTGATTTAGTATTGGATGATGATTTTGATTTGGATGATGGATGATGATGGATGAATGGATGTTTTATTTTATATCATTTAACTGCAAGTTATCATGCATTTTTCGTTTCATTCGGGATTGTGGTTTGAAATGATATACAACCGCAAATTTTTTTTTTTTTAATTGCGGATTGAAATGATAAATATCCGTATCACTTGACCATAGGATAGAAAATTATATACAGGCACCGCGGTCTATATATAAAATATTTTAAAGTGATTTCTATGGTTTGGATGGGATACGGTTTATGAAAATTTTAAGTTTTGATATTTTATAAATATTATTCTTCTACATATATACATATGAAGTTAAAATTTTTGAATTTAGGCTGTGTATAAATCTGTTAAATAAAAATGGAAAAAATTTAGAAAACGGAATTTGATAATTTATATTATATGTTTAAGTTTGGAAATTTTAAGGTATGATATTTATAACTGGAGTTTCTACAAGATAAATTTAAATGAATATTCTAGTATAATTAAATTTAAGGAAATATTAAATTTCTAGAAATTGGAGTTGTATTTATGGATTTTTGTGAATATTCAAGACTAAATAATAGAACAATTGATTTGTTGAAAGAATAAAATTCCTACTTTAGTTCTGAAATATTAATACTCCAAATGGATATATATATATATATATATATATATAGAAATTGAAATGGTTTTGGAACTTGAAAGTGATATTTAAATTATGGTTTAGACTTTAAATATGGGAATATATTTGTAAAGCCATGGAAAATATTTTTCTTTAAAAAGTAACCTTAAAGTCAAACCATTTATTTTATATACCGTTGAATATCCAAAACATTCAAGTTCTAGAAGTTATGGTTTTAAAACTATGAATTTTCGAAATATTATGCTTTGAAAATATAATTCAAATGTTGGTTTCCAGATATTATAGATTTTAAAGCAGTATGATTTTTGGGAAAGAATTATATTTGGATAAAATGATATCATATTGTTTTAGGTTTTAAAATGATATCGTATTCATAGTTTTGAAATGGAAAATTTTATTCTGGTTTTAAAGTATAAACTATTTTTAAATAACCGCGGTGTTATAATAACGATGGGTTGGCAAAGAGACCGGGATCGGATATGGACATACTCTCTGTCGATACCGAAAACCACTTTGACTAACCGTGTACGCGGTGGAGATTCCAGAATGAAGTAGGTTGGTGGCGACGTTTCCTGTAAAGTAAATACGTGGACCCGACTCCCGTGAGTTGGCATAAGGTGGCTAAAACAGGAGCGATCGACGGGTTAATGAGATCATTCCTCTGATCGTACACTCCTCTTCGATATTATACTTTGACTTTGGATTGATTCAGTGGCCACTTTTACTTTGATTTTGGGGGAGTTTGTTCGAGGTGGGCGGTAGCTGCGGCTACGCGTTACCATCTGCCCGGAAGCGTAATTGGTATATCTACCCTGGCATTGCCTAGTTGTGCCGTGTCACCTACCCTAGCGCGCCTTATACGATTTTGGCTTTGTACCATACCTATGGAGTGCCCTCTGATGACGCCCAGTACGGGGGAGATTACGGTACTGTATAGACTATGGGAATATATTCTGTGTTAAGGGCTATATGGGTAACCCCTTAACGCTATTAAAAAGTAAGTTTATTTTACAAATAGACACTATTATAATAGCGCAATATACTACATAGTAAATAGTTTAACGGATCCTTAGGAGATGTAAATCCCGAGCATCTCTTGAGTTACTGCACTCATATTTATTTCTGTTAATTTAACTCACATAAGATCTTTTAGTTCTGACTCGAGTGTTTTGTCTTTTCAATTCGCTCGGGTCAGTCCGGGCGTTTCAGGATTGAAGACTTTAGCTTTGGAGGACGAAGACGAAGAACCCGTATTATTATTATTTATAGTTTTGCACCACACTCATACTGTTCCGCTGCATTGATTGTATTGGTATGTGTAACTCTGATACTTATTGTATAAAGAAGAATCAAGTGTTTTGTAAACCGTTTACGAACTATATATTTATTATTGTATTTTATCCTTCCGCTGTGAGATTCTGTTTTGTTTTATTTTCTTCTCTGTTTTCTTATTTACCCCATAACAATCCGCCCTTCTGTATGGTTTGAATTGGCACGTGTGTCGGTTTAAATCGTGCGAAAAGGCGGGACGTTACAGGTTCAAACAAAATAAACTACATTGATAAATTTGGGCAACTAATATAATTGATAAAATGTTTATAAGTTAAATATATAAGTGAACTTAATTAAGATTCATAAGGAAATATAAAATATCTTACCAACAAATCTTTTACCATATCGTCACCTCAAGACCCATGCAAAGAGCCAAATTATACAGCTAACAACCATTCGTGCCTTCGCCACTTAATATTTATTTGCCTAAGACTATGTATTGTTTCTTATGAGTTTTGAACTCTAATGCAATAAAAGAAAATGGATATTTGATCCATATCCAAGCACATATAAAAGTTGTATGGTAAATAGTCATATTTGTAATCTAAGAAACCTTAGTGATATTGGATCATTCGATATGAGCTTGTAAACCACAGTATGAGATCATGTATTCAATATGATTGAGTACAAAAAGGATCTTATTTGTTAGATGTAATATTAGAGAAAGAGCTACAAGTTGGACTTAGGAGTTCGATCATTGAAGTGTCAATTTGATTAATTTACATAAGGTCGACTTATTTGATATCCTTAAGTATTAAGGATGTTCAAATGCACTTGAGTAAAGAATTTACTGCAGTCTTGTAGAAAGAGTTTCTTTTTGAATGGTTCGACCATTTAAAAGGAAAGAGAATATCGAAGAGTTAATATAAAATAGGCATAGTTGGCATGAAAAGAGTAAATGGTCTCCTCTTCTTCATGAAAAGACAGTGGAAACAAGAATTGTATAAAATGGTAGTAGATACTTAATATGGAACGAGAAATGTGGTTTCTGTTCCAGATATATTTTCTTGTGGAAAATTAGTTCTTTATGAAAGTTATTTCTTTGAATTCAAGATATTTAATTTAAAGTTCTCGACGATAAACTAATTACACTGGATGAAATAAAACTCCATAATAAGTGGTTGAATGGAGCTTGATTTTTCATAAGTTGTAATATTAATGGTGGAAATAGTAGGAGCATACCACAAGGCACTTGTTAATGGATGCATCAAGTTTGTCTTCCTATACATACCTAGTATTATTTATGAAATAATAGCTGTTTTTTAGCATTGATTGAAAATATAAATAGTTTTATCTAAGAAGATATTATGAATATTCGTTATAAGATAAATCTACATGGTTTTCTTTTCATAAAAAAGTGACGCAATAGCTTTAGAAAATACAGAAGTGAAAAATTTATGATTATTTTAGAATATGGACTAAGTCACATATTTGAGAAATAATTCTTTAATCGTATGATTATAAATTATATGGTATTGGTGAGTTGTATCTCAAATGATTACGGCCAAAGCACCCATTTAATGGGAGCGAAAAAAGAGTTGATGTACTCTTTGAATTGATAGATATAGATATACGCAGTCAAAGTTTTAATAATACCAAAATAGATCTACTTACTTCGTTGAATTTACTATGAATTATCATAGAAATGAACATATGTATTAGATACACAAGTTTTATATCCACTATAAGCTTATAGAATACAAAATGAAAGCATAAAACATAACATGTAAAGAAAATAAAAATTGATTTGATCAAAAAGGTGAAAGTGTACGGGAAAAGAATTCCAAAAATACCTAAAATGAATAAGATTCAATCTCAAAAAATACTCCTCTTTATGAAACATAATGATGTGTCAATAAGGAGTAAGAAGATTTTGTTGGACAAAGTATGATTGTTGATGGGTGTAGTTGAGTTAACTTCTTTCTATAAGAATGTATGCTTAAGAGTAAGTACATAAGATCGAATTTAATTTCATCCAAAGCATAGTTTGCGAGATCGTAAAAGATAAGAGTTGATAAGAAACCCTTAAATATCCTAGGTCAAAGAATTGATGGGTTTTGTGAGTTGAGTGGATGCACGTAATATTTTCACATGAGGGATCTTGTGTAGATCAACCTAAAGGAGTTTAGGACTGACTAACATTGGTTGACTAATTTATGTTATGAACATAAGTTTCATAAACTCAACACTAAATCAGTTTTAAAAATATATAAAAGCAGTTCACAAAATATTTCTAAGTGCTTATTTCGTCATACTGAGAAACAATTATTGTTTCAGGAAACACAACTTCATAATGAAGGAATTTCTTTTAGAAATTATTGGCAGTAAAATGAATTTAGATACAATCCGAAGATAAAATAAATTACGAAAGATGAAATGAAATTAACTAATCATAAATGAACACAATACATTAGAATGTCAAATAAGAAGTCTCGCACATTAAAGAGAAACTATGAGTTTCCTATCGATGCCGAGAACTAAGGTTTCAATTAGTCACAAAGAGTATTGAAACTACATATGGAACTATGTGAAAATTTGAAATGGATTCCAAATACATGATTAAATTATGATTTTGATAGTTGTACCAAAGAGATATGATCCATCAGCCAGAAATGTGTCTATTGGAAGAAGACCAATGCAGTTGGAATGTAGTAACAATATTTATAGGAATAAAATCATAAATTTCAATTGCAGAAATTAACACTCAACATTCGATGTGCTTAAGTTAGTTCAGATTTTACTCCCAAAATTATCGCTTAGTACGATTTTGAGTTATAGGTTGTTGTGTTTGGGTTGGGTAAATTTCAAAAAAATTATTCCATTTTGGATCTTATTGGGCCTATAAAGTCTAAATTTATTCAAATCCGATCTAAATTAATTTTAAATACAATCAATATTTTATTTTAGTTGTAAATAATATTTTATTTCAATGTTATATTTACATATAACATGTATATCATATACACATGTGTGTACGTGCATGTTCAACATATACAGTGTACATGTTTTTACATGCCCGTATATAAGTCTTGGGATTTAAATGCAACAGATATATTAGCGCAACATATACATATGTGATTTCTAATATACACACACATACACACACACAAACACACACACACACGTATATATGTATGTATGTATGTATGTATGTATGTATGTATGTATGTATGCATATGTATGTAGAGTCTAATATTATATATATATAAAATATATAAAATTTGCACAAACATACATATACATATATATATATATAACTTTGTATAACAATAAACATTTGTGAATTAAAATACAAATATTTCAAATTCAAACTTGAATTCAAAATTCAAATATTAGATCCAGATCTAGATTTTAAAATATCTTATAATTTCAAATTTAACAACTACTTTATAATAAATTGTATTTAATATATATACACATAAAAATAAATTTTTATACATATACTTTATTAAATGAACTTATGTATAATGTAAATATATATATATATATATATGCATATATATTCTTGCATATATATATACACATACATATTTATGTATATTGAAATTAAAAATTAAAATAAATATAAACAAATATATATTTAAAACGTGCACATATATATGTGCATGTGTATGCATATACATTCACGAAGAAATCAATTTTTTTCTTTCGATTTTAAATTCATTTAACAAAGAATCTTTTTTATGAACAATTTCCATAAGAAAATTGTTAATATATATATGTATGTATGTATGTATGTATGTATGTATATGTATGTATGTATGTATATGTATGTATGTATGTATGTATGTATATGTATATATATTTCATAAACTTAATTTTTCAACATTCAAAATTTATATTTATTATATGGTTTTAATTAATAAATTTTTTAAATTTCGAATAATATTATGTTTATAATATTAACAAAATTTATTTATGTAATTTATATATTAGTTTGTACATTATAAAGCATTTTGTTTTAAAAGTCGCTTTTAAAAGTATTTTGAATTTGGTTTTTTTATTTTTTCTCTTATAGCCATGAGGTCTATACAATTTTATATACAATTTTTTTTAAATATAATACATAAATACATACATACACTTAGATATATATATATATATATATATATATATATATATATATATTCATCCAATGTCGACAGGCGCAAATATATGTAGATTTCTGATAATATACACATAATGTAATGGTACAGGGATGACAAAATGAACAAATATATGTATATACAAATGTAAATAAAGTTATTACCTTGACTACAGCCTAGTTGTAACATGTTAAAACATTGAATCAGATAACTCTTTAAATCTGTGTCCAAAACTTCCAGAGAGAGTTACTAGATCGAAAGCACCAACCACAAATGTCCTATTTTTATTTAATATTGTGTTTTAATTGCTTGAAAATGTGGAGGATATGGAGAAATATAGCGATCAGAAATGGAAGAGGTGGAGGCAAAAGCTAGATCTCAAAAGTGAAGAGTTAGAAGTGTTTAAATAACAGAGAAAGGTAGGAGTTAAAAGTGGATCGAGATCCACAAGTATCTCTACCAACTCAACATTCACTCAAACCAAATCAACCCCTCCTTCCCTTTTATCATAGCTGGCTGAAAATTTTCCTTTATTGGCCTCTAAAATGCTTCAAGCCCGATCAAACATGCAACTTAAATGCATATCGATATCGTATATCGATATGTATGTATATATAAATTTTATATAAGCACTATTTTTAACACCGATCAACACAATTCAAATTAAATTTTATAATTAATAATTCATAAATCCTAATTAATATAATTAGTTTATAACAATCGTAAGTTAATTAAATTAGATGGTAGTCGGAGTATTCAACTTTTCGGTTTCGTGAGTCTTAGCTGTAAATTTGGTCAGCGATTAATATCGAACAATTCGAATACTAACGTTCACATGTCACCTTAGTTAGTATGTGATATTATAGCCAAATTTATCGCTTACATAGTTTTGGCAAAATCTAATTTTACTTATTTTAAGCATTACTTGGAAGTGATAATAAGGTGGAACCTAGTGCACGAGACTCCCGTGCGATAGCGGGCTCTACGGAGTTCGATTGTATGCCGCCTTTCCCTCGCTTTGCGAAGAGGTTGTTTCCGGACTCGAACCCTTTACGCCCAGATCACTAGCCGGGTGACCATACCGTTGCACCAAGCCTCCACCTTATTACTTGGTAGTGACAATATTTACACTAATTCTCTTCGTCAAAACTATATCACATTAGGACTTATGGAATTTGGTGTAGTCAAAATTCCAATATCGTCCATAGTCAACTTTATAGTTCAGGCACAGAGTCCTTTGTTTAATACTAGCAATTATTATTAACCGAACCATTTTGGCTAGAGACTTTGATTTTGAGTTGACTTTAGTTGACCGTGGTATTAACCCCATATAACCAAGAAGAAGAATCCTCTATTGAATAGTGTTTCACTTCGAATGTTTCTACTTGAACCAACTTGGATGTCATGCCGCGATTTAATTTTAATCAAGCAGAGTTTCCACATTGAAGCACAATAATATTCTCGAGTCAAGGTAATTATGTAATATTGTCACGTCGATATTTTTGTTCGACTTTAGTCGTATTAACCAAGAGAAAACAACCGAGTGAGTCATCATAGTTATTTAATAACTATCAGTATGTAACCCCTTGGTGCCCCAAGCAACCATGAGTAATACACTACCCAATGTTAAGAGAGTGTTACAGACTATAGTCTCAATGCATGTATCGATATTCATTCTCGACACATCTTGACTAGGAATATTTAAAATGATATGTTTATTATATTATGATAAATTACTCATGATAACAACACATTGTAATTACTGTCACAAAACATATCATTTATGGAGTTTCTATCAAATATCCTTAAATTAAATTAACTAATTAATAGGATACATTATATCAAGCATATAATAGAAAGAAAAATACATTTTATTTTAAACGAGATTTTATTATATAGTAATTTACAGCAAATTACATAATTCGCCCTATGACATACCTCTAACTCTATCAATCTCCCACTTGCACTTGGGGCAAATTACGGAATCTCTGTCACATCCCTTCGATTAGTTGATCAGAATTGATCAACTTAGACCCTTCGTGAATAGATCTACAATGTTGTTTTAACTATCTACTCTAGTAGTCAACTCTCTCCGATGCTAAGAAACTGCTTTTATCATATAGAACTATTCGAAGTATGTTTCTCGAGTTCTTGTGAACTCTTATTATTACATTGTTATCATATGACAATGATGTAATTTTCAAAATTTGGAATCACCTATAGCTAAATTTGTGCATTCATATTTATACCGTTCTTTTATTGTGGTCATATTCCAGACGATGTACTTAGACTTTTGTAAAATTATCCATAACCTTTTGTATGGAACATCCCAACTTAAAGTTTTGATTTAGGTTTGAACATAAATTAAAATTTATCATATTATTCTTGAAATCACTTATGAAGTTCAAGTCCGTATACTCCTTTATAAGGAGTTTTTGTTTCTATAAATAATTCTTTACTGTTTCGTAAATATTTAAAAACACTCTAAACTACCATTTAGTGATCTTAATTAAGGTTTGATATTTGTTTAATGCATCAAATACATTAGCTAAATACGATATCGTATACAATACATCATGTATGATAATTCATATTGCCAATGCATAAGCAATGAACCTTACGTGATCCATATTAAACATTTTAATATGGTATTCGTGTCTGTTATTTGGGACATTCCCAACATACTTTATACTTATTATAAAAGATATAATTTACAAATTCAATAACGTGTATTAAACAACTAAATTAGAACTGGTTTTAACATAATTACATCGTTAACAATCAACAGCATGATGTTTACTTATAGTTTAGAAAAAAATATGTGCACTTTTTAATGTTCTTTCTTGTTGACACAAGCTTCCTCTACATTTTGACCGAAAATAAAACTATTTGATATTTTTATCAAAACACTCGTTCAAATCTAATGCTTGTCGAACGATACTTTCATTTCTGTTCTTGAATCCTATCCAAAAACCAGTAAAATCAATATCACTCCCATTGATTCTAGACGCTTTAGCAATTATGTGCAAATAGGTTATTCTAAGAATTTTATGTTACAGCACATATATACCAAAAGGCAAAGTCATATCAAGCGATAATGGTATGAATAAAATCTGAATTAACCTGAGCGTATTGAATGATGAGTTTGTCATACTAATTACAACAATTGAAATTTACAATGTTATTCTTATCAATGCTGCTCACTATATTCTAATTGCATTATTCTTTTTTTTAAAGACACTTTTGCGGTCGATGGATCATATCCCTTTGGTACAACTATCAAAATCATATTTTGATAATGTACTTGGAATCCTCTTGGATTTGTGAGTCATACCATATGGTAGAATCAATACTCTTGAAGGTGTAATTGACAATCGAGGAATTTCTATTCTCGACATTGATAAGAAAGTCGTAGTTTCTCTTTAATGTATGAGAGTAATTATTAGACGCACTAATACATAGTATTCGTGTAGGTTTGGTTAATTTCATTTCAACCCACGTAATCAGTTTCTTCTTTGGATCGTATCAAATCAAATTTTCTATCAATAATTTCTAAAAGAATTTCCTTCGCTATGAAGTTTGTATTTCTTGAAAGAATGATTGTTTCTCAATGCAATTGAATAGGTATTCATAGACACTTTATGAATTGGCTTATATATAATTATTTGGTTTCAATTTCTGAAACTTATGTTCGTAACATAAATTGGTCATCCAATGATGATCAATCCCAAACTTCTTTTGGGGTGATCCATATAAGATACCTCACATACAATTATTATGCGCAGGTTTCTGAATCGCACAGCGTGCCAATTCCATAACCTAGAATATGTCGGGTTTCTTATAAACTCATATCTTGTATGATTTTATAAACTAATCTTTAGATGAATATAATCTTAATCATGTGTAACTCTCAAGTACATGACCATTCAAAAAGAAGTTAGCTTAGCCTCACTCATCATTAATCGTATTTTGTTCAACAAAGTTCAACCACTCTTTATAGACACATCATTACATATCATGGGGAGGGTGACTTTTTGTAACGACCAGTAAATTTCGATAATTAAATTTGTTGAATTATAAGAATTTTGTAATTAAATTTTGGAAAGAAATAATAATTTTATGATTTATAATGAAGTAAATGTTTAGAATGAATTGTAACAATGGTTACTAAAAACTAATTTTTGACAATTGAATTGGAAAAAATAAATAAAATGAAATAGTGTAAATTGTTGCACTTGGGAATTAAATTGACAATAAGTAAATAAATGTAATGTTGTATAAATAAAGGAATTTGTACATAATTAATAATGATTGAATTGGAATTTAAATTAAATAAATGAATATAAATAAAGGTTACAATAATGGGAATGAGAATATGGCAAGTAGAGGAAAGGCAAACAATAGTAACCGGTTTATAGCGTAATAATAGGCATAATATAAAGATGGGAATTTAATTCAAATCAATGGAAATAATGTAGATGTTATACTTAGCTACAAATTGGATATATGGAAATAAATATAAGCATTCAATTAATTAATGAATTTGAATTTCAATAAATGGTGATTGAATAAAAGTCAATGTTCTGTAAGTAATCATATTATTTGTTTGAAAGTAATAAATATAAAGTTAATTAAATTTTTAGTGGTTACGATTGTATAAGTTACCTATTTGTTTAGTTCATAAAAATTTAATTTGAAAGCAATTGCAGTAATTGACTTAATTAGTGGTGTTTGAATGAATTCAAAGTTATATTAACCAATGAAGTAATACGTAATAAATTGAAAATTCACACAATCAATGTAGATAAGTAATTATAATGTTTGTTGCTGATAATAAACGTTACCTTAATGGTAATTAATAAAACAACGGAAGTGTGAATATATAAATTACATAGAAACTAATGTATGTATAAGTAATAAATTGGTATAAGAATGGAATTAAGGTAAATTCATTAATTGGCTTTAACCCTTAATTAATGTGTACAATTGATAGAAGTACACATTTAGAAATGTAATATTTATTCAAATTAAGATGTAAATAGGCGTACATTAGTGCAATGGGAAATAAATTTCATTTAAAGGTAATTAAATATTATCTTAATATAAATTGAGATAATATTTGAAATTAACGTTAATTACATTCATAGTATAACAATTATTATAAATTACCTAATTTATTGGTCAATGAGTTTATTGGAAATCAAGTTCATTTAAATGTTAAGTAAATGAAGGGTAAACAATAGGAACTAGGTATAGAGTAATAATGGACTTAGTATAAAGATTGAAACTAATCAAATCAAAGTTATTTGGAATTTATTATAATTAATTGGAACTCAAATTTTAATAAATGAATTTATTATAAATGAAATTTAATTTATTGCATTAATAGAGATTAAGATGAAATTTGAGAATAATAATGTAATAAACCATAAACAAATGTTAATTTCATCCGTTGGATAATAATGAATTGAATAATAAGAATGAAAAGTAAATTCAATATGATTATTGAGAATTTTAATTTTAATTTGTGAATATAATGAAATTGAAAATTTAACACTGAAATTGTTAAATTAATCAACTCTAGATTGACATTTGAATTTGGGTTAAATTAGTGTAAATGATTAAGAAAGTTAAATTTGATGAAATTTGTTAATTATAGAGTTGAAATTGAAAGGTGATTTAATTAATTTATTTTTAATTTATTTAATTAATATAATAATACCCAGTTTGGCCACTGACTCGGATTTCGACGAAACCAATTTCATCGGATCCGTAACGGTGAATTATTGTAGGATTTCAAATTTCGTAGCGATCGGGCTTATCGTTTGATCTTACGGGTTTGGAACACCTTGAAATAAATTAAATTGAAATCAACTGAAATCAATTTGAAAAATATTGATTTTAGCATAACTTCTTCATACGATGAAATTTGGACTTGAAACCTTTTCCATTATGTTTAAAATATTTAAAAACAACTATTTTGATATACGGCTTGACCCAATTTCATTCCGGAGTCAGAACGGGCTTTTCGGGCCACTTTATCGTTTAACGCGTATACCAATCTGATCCATCTATTCTTTTTCAACCTTGTCTATAAATACTCTGTTATAAACCCTAATTTCCCTCATTCTTATTTGTATGTGTGTAACATTTCTTTCACCTACTCAGTTCAATGGCAGATAAACAAATTCTAGATCCAAACATAAATCAAATTCGAATCAAAAAAAATTCAAACTCCTTAGAAAAATTTGAAAAAAAATATATGTCATAGATCTCATCGATACGAATCTCTGTCAAGCGTTCGTTTCTATAATTGATGCTCGAATCATCCTGAAAACTCGATCAAAGCTCAAAATTCACGAACCCTACGCGTCGATTTGGGGGTTTTTGATTTTGGCCTCAATCAGCAAAATCAAGATATGGGTTTTGTGGAGATTTGCATTTGGAGTTGATCCATGGTGGTTGCATCACCTATTGTTGAGGGAGGCGAGTGGAACTTCATTTTTAGGGTTTCGAAACCCTATAGTTTCGGTGGCGACGTGACGATCAAGGGGGCGCAGGCCTCAGGCCGAAGGTAGAGGAGGACGAGGCAAATTCGTAGGCGGTGGTGCCGTGGCCGGCGGTGGTGCCATGGCCGGCGGTGGTCTGTGGTGGCGAGGAGGCACGGTCAGAGTTGCTTGTTTTGGGTTAACCTGTGCGTTGTCCGCGTAGGAGAAGCACGAGGAAGATGACATGGTTGTGTATTAGTGGCTGTTGTTTTAATCTTTTATTTTATTTATTTTGGAATTCAAATGTTCTAATCGTGATAACTCTCTCATACGAGGTCCATTTTACGCGCGGTTTTCTTCGCTAGGTTCGTATTGAAATTTCGGACATTTTGGCGTAGATTTGGAAGGATTCGGAGACTGGTCAATTTTTGGGTTTAAATTGGATTTAAATTCAATTTAAATTCAAAAGGTGAGTGTTTTAACCCACTCACAACTTCTAAAATTTCTTATGTTCGTTAAATTAAATTTAGATTGTGATTATGAATGTATTTATGACTATTTTGTATATTTTAATCATCATCTCAGTTAACTGCATTTATTTAAAATTTAATCGTTTAATTTATTATTGAATATAACTGCCTGTAAATTTCCTGTTATATATTAACAGTTATATATTGATATTGGTTGATTGTTTTGGATGATGATTGTGATGGATGTGTGATCTGTTGATGGATGAATGGATGTTGTATTATATATTATTTTAAAGTGAAAGTTGTTATGCATTTTATTTCATTCGGGATTGCGGTTTGAAATGATATATAACCGTAATTTTATTTTAAATTACGTATTGAAACGATAAATATCCATATCACTTGAGCATAGGATAGAAAATTTTATACAGGCACCGCGGTCTATATATAAAAATATTTTGAAATGATTTTCTATGGTTTGTAAAGAAATATACGGTTTTATGAGGTATGGATTTGGAAATTGTTTAAATGTATTTTATATATAGTTAAATTCTTGGGTTTAAGCTATGAATAAGATTTGTTTAAAGTATAAATAAGTTAAATAATAAAGTTGAATTTTATTAAAATATAATATGGTTAAGTATTTACTTAAATTATATTTTTTTGTATAGAGTTTATATTGATTTTATAAATCAAGGTTGAGAAGATAGTTTTGAAATTGACTAGAGATTTTATTTAATTAAAGAATTATAGTTAATAAGAATCCATTTGGAACTTATTGAAATTGAAATTTTAAAAGAATACGGGTTTATAACTTAATTCGGGTTTAAGGTGATTTGACTGAATAAATTGAGGAATATTTCGTTATTGAAAATTTAAGTTTTATTTAAAGAATATTGGATTTAGCAAGCAAATATTTCAAAACTAGATAATAGAAAAAGTGAAATTGGTGGATATATGAATTATAAAATTTAGTTTTGAAATATTGAATATTTAAGATTTGAAGTACATTAAATTAAAATTTAGAAATTCAGGTTGTTTTGGAATTGATTTGTGGAAATTAAGAAGCTATTTTGTTTTATAAAGTAATTTAATATTTAAACCATTTAAGTGGTGTAGTTATATTTCAAAGTTATGAAATTCAAAGTTTTATGTTTTGGAAGGCTATATTTCAAGCATTTGGTTTCGAAATATTTAACTTTGAAAATATTATGGTTTTAGAAAAGGATATATTTGGAAATGATATCATATTGATTTGGTTTTAAAAGGGAAAATGATATCGTAATTATAAGGTTTGGAAATGGATATTATATTCTGGTTTTGAAGTATAAATTATTTTGAAATGACCGCGGTGTTATAATAACGTTTGGTTGTTAAAGAGACCAGATCAGAAGTTGTCATACTCTCTGCCAACTCCGAAAACCACTTTAACAACCGTGTATGCGGTGGAGATTCCGAAATGAAGTAGGATGGTGGCGGCGTTTCCTTTAAGGTAAATACGTGGACCCGACTCCCGTGAGTTGGCATAAGGTGGCTAAAACAAGAGCAATCGACGGGGTAATAAGGTAGCATCTTTGATCGGACACATCCCTTCGATATTATAATTTGACTTTTGGATTTATTCGGTGGCCATTTTTGATTTTCTTTTTTTGGGGGTGTGGCTCGAGGTGGGTGGTAGCTACGCGCTACACGTTACCACCAGCCCGGAAGCGTAATTAGTATATCTACCCTGGCATTGCCTAGTTGTGCCGTGTCACCTACCCTATCGCGCCTTGTACGATTTTGGTTTTCTCCCATAGCCCGTGCGGTATCCTACGGTGACTTCCCGATCAGGAGGGACTATGATATTGGATGGACTACTGGGACTATTACGTGTTAAGGGATATATGGGTAACCCCTTAATGCTATTAAAAAGTAAGTTTATTTTACAAATAGACATTATTATAATAGTGAAATATTACTGCATAGTAAATAGCTTAACGAATCCTTAGGAGATGTGAATCCCGAGCATATATTGGGTTACTGCACTCACGTTAGACACTGGAAAGGAGATGTCAAATCCCGTAAACATCTCTGACGCCGTTACACTCATATTTTACCGTTGATTTAACTTACATAAGATCTTTTAGTTCTGACTCGAGTGTTTTGTCTTTTCAATTCGCTCGGGCCAGTCCGAGCATTTCAGGATTTGAAGATTTTATTCTGGAGGAAGAAGACAAAGATTTGTATTACTATTATATATTATATTAGTCCACTGCATCACATTTGTTCCGCTGCAATATTATTTGTTTCTCTGGTATGTGTAACATGATATGTATTATATAAGTATAATCGAATATTTTGTACACAGCTTCATGAACTGTATATTTGATTATTATATTTTATTGTTCCGCTGCAAGATTCTATTTTGTTTTTTTCTTTCTCTACTTTTTCTCATTTACCCCATAACAATCCGCCCTTTTGTATGGTTTAAGTCTGACGTGTGTGGTTTATCGTTGATTTAAAGCGTACGAAAAGGCGGGGCGTTACATCTGGTATCAGAGCTTTGCTTTAGCGATAAACCTTAGCTTTGTGGGGTCTGACTCTTTACTAATAGGGTAGTAATACCCTATGGTGAGTCGCTGTGTGCATATATGAGAGAGCGTATTTGTTAGTGTTACAAAAAAGTTTTAATATTGTGTTAATTTGTTCCGTTTTGTATTTATAAATTCTGGTTGGTGCACGGGACGTTGTGACATCAATAGGGATTTCTAAACACTCAATAGGACAGACCGACACAATGTTTGTTTTTAATATAGGTGAATGAAATAATTTTGCCTATTATATTTTCTATATATAAAATAAATTTTTATAAATAAGGTATGTAGGTTGCAATATATTGGTTGTTAGGAAATGAAATTTATAAATAATAGTTGAAATAAGATTAAAATTAAGTAAATGAAAATTGGAAACCTTAGAACTTAAGTTCCGGGGTTTTGAAAATTTCTTTCAAATGATAATGGGATAATAATAATATTATTTAGAAGTATTTTTTGATATAAATATTTCAATATAATTTGAAAGAATTGTTCTAAAGAAATTTTGAAAAGAAATAAGTTGTACTTCCCTCTCTGTCGCTGGAAAATAATTTTGGTGATGAGTGCATGCATCATCGACATTCATTTTCGAGTTTCAAAGTGGAAAGGCCACTGTAGTAGTTTTACTATGGATTTATTTTGAGAAAAGATATAAAATTTAAATTGTTTTAAATATAATTGGATATATAAAGTGTAATCGTATACATTTATCTATTATTTTCAAATAGATTTGAAATTTAACCCGGTATTTAGTTCTTAAGTTTTCGTTAATTAATAGTTTCTATTATTGTAGAAATAAGAATGTAACTAATTAATAATTAAAACCTCTAAAGAAAATAAGAGATTTCATGCTAAGTTATAAATTAAATAAAAAGAAAATTTAAATTTGTAACATATAGAACAAAGGATTATTATTGAACATTTAATTAATTGAGAAAAACTGGTATAACTTTCAATTACATTCTAAAAAGCATATATATAACTTACCAAAAGATATAAAAAGTTGAAATGTTAATAAGAAACATGTAATAGATATTATACCTGAAATAAACTTGAGGTAATGAAAGCAAATAATGAAATTCATTAATAAATAAGAATTTGATGTGAAATTTCTATGAACTTAAGTTAAAATGGAAATGTTACTGTAATAATGGTAATGGGAAGTACGTATTGTAGGTATAAGATTTTAAACTTAAGTAAATGAATAAATGAATGTAATGCAATAAAAATGAAAAACTGTAAGAAATAAATGTAAATTTAAAATGATAACCCATTTTATGAATGAAAAGAGAAATCAAACAACAAATATATGAATGGAATTAACAAGGATAAACTAAATCTATTATTGAAATTGTTGTTGTTTGTTTTGATTTATGGTTGTTTGGGCAAGGATACTTTAAAATTGTTTGGATGAATGAATAATCTATTTAGTTTCACCTAAGACTTTGAGTGATGGGTACACTTTGTAGTTTATTTTTCATTCCGTACAATTTAAAGTTTTGAACCTGAACAACTATTTGTTTTGGTTGATATGAATGAATGATTGATTTGTGTTGATTTCTATGTGATGGTTGTATACCTGGTCGCAAGTGATTGTTGTATGTATTGATTATTGGTTGGTGGTCGAAACAACCTTAAATATTTCATTTTATATAGTTATTAACTCTTTTGGATTAAATAAGTGAAATACATGTTATGGAAGCAATTGCTACTGCTTTTGGTTTCATAATTAAGTGTAATTGCCCGACCAATAGATACGTTTCTCGGATTACGGTTTATATCATTATTATATTATTTTTCCCGTGTTGGGATAAATATTATTTTGAAAGATATATGTTATATATATTGTTATATTTGATATTATATTTTCTCCCGAGCCTCTCCGTACAAAGGAGACTCTGTCGAAATTTTCCGTAAATTTTAGACTTAGAAAATGTTTTGAAAAATGTCTTCCAAACTTTATTAATTTGTGTATAAAAGATTTAAGGGTTATCAGTTGGTATATTTTATTTAAATTAATTGATTTTGTAAATTTAATTGTTTATTAATTTAATATTTTAAATAAGATATATTGACTTCCTAATTCTTCTTTTCCCTCTTTTTCCTTTTCGAGGACGAAAAGTTTTGAGTGGGGAAGAGTGTAATGACCCGTAAATTTCGATAATTAAACTTATTGAATTATAAGAATTTTGTAATTAAATTTTAGAAAGAAATAAAAAATTTATGATTATAATGAAGTAAATGTTTAGAATGAATTGTAGCAATGGTTATTAAAAACTAATTTTTGACAATTGAATTGGAAAAAATAAATAAAATGAAATAGTGTAAATTGTTGCACTTGGGAATTAAAGTGACAATAAGTAAATAAATGTAAGTGTTGTATAAATAAAGGAATTTGTACATAATTAATAATGATTGAATTGGAATTTAAATTAAATAAATGAATATAAATAAAGATTACAATAATGGGAATGAGAATATGAATATGGCAAGTAAAGGAAAGGCAAACAATAGTAACCAGTTTATAGCGTAATAATAGGAATAATATAAAGATGGGAATTTAATTCAAAACAATGGAAATAATGTAGATGTTATACTTAGCTACAAATTGGATATATGGAAATAAATGTAAACATTCAATTAATGAATGAATTTGAATTTCAATAAATGGTAATTGAATAAAAGTCAATGTTCTGTAAGTAATCATATTATTGGTTTGAAAGTAATAAATATAAAGTTAATTAAATTTTTAACGGTTACGTTTGTATAAGTTACCTATTTGTTTAGTTCATAAAAATTTAATTTGAAAGCAATTGCAGTAATTGACTTAATTAGTGGTGATTGAATGAGTTTAAAGTTATATTAACCAATGAAGAAATACGTAATAAATTGAAAATTCACACAACCAATGCAGATAAGTAATTATAATATTTGTTGCTGATAATAAACGTTACCTTAATGGTAATTAATAAAACAACGGAAGTGTGAATGTATAAATTACATAGAAACTAATGTATGTATAAGTAATAAATTGGTATAAGAATGGAATTAAGGTAAATTCATTAATTGGCTTTAACCCTTAATTAATGTGTACAATTGATAGAAGTACACATTTAGAAATGTAATATTTATTCAAATTAAGATGTAAATAGGCATACATTAGTGCAATGGGAAATAAATTTCATTTAAAGGTAATCAACTATTATCTTAACGAAAATTGAGATAATATTTGAAATTAACGTCAATTCCATTCATAGTATAACAATTATTATAAATTACCTAATTTATTGGTCAATGGGTTTATTGGAAATCAAGTTCATTTAAATGTTAAGTGAATGAAGGGTAAACAATAGGAACTAGGTATAGAGTAATAATGGACTTAGTATAAAGATTGAAACTAATCAAATCAAAGTTATTTGGAATTTATTATAATTAATTGGAACTCAAATTTTAATAAATGAATTTATTATAAATGAAATTTAATTTATTGCATTAATAGAGATTAAGATGAAATTTGAGAATAATAATGTAATAAACCATAAACAAATGTTAATTTCATCCGTTGGATAATAATGAATTGAATAATAAGAATGAAAAGTAAATTCAATATGATTATTGAGAATTTTAATTTTAATTTGTGAATATAATGAAATTGAAAATTTAACACTGAAATTGTTAAATTAATCAACTCTAGATTGACATTTGAATTTGGGTTAAATTAGTGTAAATGATTAAGAAAGTTAAATTTGATGAAATTTGTTAATTATAGAGTTGAAATTGAAAGGTGATTTAATTAATTTATTTTTAATTTATTTAATTAATATAATAATAGCCAGTTTGGCCACTGACTTGGATTTCGACGAATATTTCGTAGGATTTCAAGTTTCGTAGTGATCGGGCTTATCGTTTGATCGTACGGGTTTGGAATACCTTGAAATAAATTAAATTGAAATCAATTTGAAAAATATTGATTTTAGCATAACTTCTTCATACGATAGAATTTGGACTTAAAACCTTTTCCATTATGTTTAAAATATTTTAAAACATCTATTTTGATATACGGCTTGACCCAATTTCTTTCCGGAGTCAGAACGGGCTTTTCGGGCCACTTTATCGTTTAACGCGTATACCAATCTGATCCATCTATTCTTTTTCAATCTTGTCTATAAATACTGTTATAAATCCTAATTTCCCTCATTCTCATTTTTCTGTGCATACCATTTCTTTCACCTACTCAGTTCAATGGCTGACAAACAAATTCTAGATCCAAACATAAATCAAATTCGAATCAAAAAAATTCAAACTCTTCAGAAAAATTTGAAAAAAATATATGTCATAGATCTCATCGATACGAATCTACGTCAAGTGTTCGTTTCTGTAAATGATGCTCAAATCGTCCTAAAAACTTGGTCAAAGCTCAAAATTCACGAACCCTACACGTCGATTTGGGGGTTTTTGATTTTGGCCTCAATCAGCAAAATCAAGATATGGGTTTTGTGGAGATTTGCATTTGGAGTTGATCCGTGGTGGTTGCATCACCTATTGTTGAGGAAGGCGAGTGGAATTTCATTTTTAGGGTTTTGAAACCCTATAGTTTGGTGGCGACGCGACGATCAAGGGGGCAGTAGTGGCATGTGGCCTCAGGCCGAAGGTAGAGGGGGAGGAGAAGAGTTCGTAGGTGGTGGTGTCGTGGCCAGCGGTGGCCTGTGGTGGCGAGGAGGCACGGTCAAAGTTGATGATTTTAGGCTTGTTTTGGGTTTGCCTGTGTGTTGTTCGCATGGGAGAAGCACGAGGAAGATGGCGTGGCTGTGTATTAGTGGCTGTTGTTTTAATCTTTTATTTTATTTATTTCAGAATTCAAATGTTCTAATCGTGATAACTCTCTCATACGAGGTCCATTTTACGCGCGGTTTTCTCCGCCTGGTTCATATTGAAATTTCGGATATTTTGGCACAGATTTGGAAGGATTCGGAGACTGGTCAATTTTTGGGTTTAAATTGGATTTAAATTCAATCTAAATTCAAAAGGTGAGTGTTTTAACCCACTCACAACTTCTAAAATTTCTTATGTTCGTTAAATTAAATTTAGATTGTGATTATGAATTTATTTATGACTATTTTGTATATTTTAATCATCATCTCAGTTAACTGCATTTATTTAAAATTTAATCGTATTTAATTTATATTGAATATAACTGCCTGTTAATTTCCTGTTACATATTATCAGTTATATATTGATATTGATTGATTGTTTTGGATGACGATTATGATGGATGTGTGATCTGTTGATGGATGAATGGATGTAGTATTATATATTATTTTAAACTGCAAGTTGTTATGCATTTTATTTCATTCGGGATTGCGGTTTGAAATGATATATAACCGTAATGTGACGCCCCACCTCTATACCCGCGCTAGCCAAGAACACTACGGTGTAATGCTGTCAACTAGCCCGGAGAATAAGGCTGTTGAGGAGCGGCCATCAATAGTTGGCCTTACACTAGTACTGGTTATCTCGATAGGAGTGATACATATATAAGTATTCGTAATTTTTCATCTCTGATTTTATTTTCTCCCATCGACATACCCCAATACCAGTATAAAACTAACTACGATGGTTCGTAATAGTTTAGAACAGTAAATATAAAATAACAACACAGATAATATAAATGCGGAACACAGATGAAACAGAAAGTCTCATATATATATAATAACTGATGTTAGTTACAATACATTCACACGGTACATATGATACAACTACAACAGTCGACTAAGGAAGTTACATATACAAGTACATTAACGTATATAATATACATGAATACATATCTTCCTATACAATTTTACATACTACTACAAATGACGACTACTCCAAAAGATATGAAAGAACTTCATAGCTCTAGCAGCAACCCAAAGCAGAATATCTACAACCTGAAATACTCGGTCTGACCCGAGTATTAAATTCAAAAGAAAATAATACTCGGGTCAGTCTAATTCAAACTCAGTTATTAGTGCACAGAAGCAATAATAATCAAATAATGAATAGACGACAGTAATTAAACCAAATCAGTATGCAATTCATAATATTGAATTGAAACGAACAAAACAGTTCAAAACATTTAAATATCAGTTAAAATATTAAGTCGAGTAGGGCTGCAGTACACCCACGCGTGCACTGCCTCGCCACTACGGAATATGGAATACGCAAAGAGATCCATAAGTCAAAACAAATAGAATATCATACACGCCATACCGTGTGGCTGCAGTTCACGCTTGCGTGCACTGCCTTGCCACTATAGTGATGATGTACCCATTGAATACCGTGTGGCTGCAGTTCACGCTTGCGTGCACTGCCGTGCCACAACAATGACGATGTACCCAATGAATGTACATAACAACTGCACATGGAAAATGATTCAGAGGTGCAACGGGAAGCAGTATAACTCAAATGAGAAAGTGCAAATAAGTAAGCTGCACAGATAGTAGGGCCAGGCAACACATTGCCAAAGAATTCAACAAAGTATCGAACAAGCCCAAGACAATGCCGAAATAGTCAAAAGAAGATGAAAATAGGGGTATAGTGGACCACAGTAGATTCAGAAGTGTATAAGTCAATGCACTGCAAGGCACATCAGACTCAAAACAGTCACAATATAAAGACAGCAAGAAAACTGCAATGCTCAAAGTCAGGTGGACAGCACTGACTTAAGTACACAAGTGACACGGCAATGCATAGAACCAAGATACAAAGGAATGTCAAAATGGTAGTGAAGTGGTCAAAGAATAGCCATACACAAAGGTAAAGCACAATCCAGACCAGGTGGTACAAGTATCAAGACCGAAGTCAGATGAAACAATGCCCAAAAATCCAACATGCTCAAAGTAAAAGCATATATACAAGCAATCTGAAGGCAACATGACCCTATGATCAGAGGGATGCATACAAGTACATAGTGGAAAAGCCACAAATGCACATGCACCAGACATAAGTGATCAGTACGACCAAGTATCAGACTCGAACATAAAGGTTACAACTGAAGACAGTGAAGCAATAATGCAACAAAGTTCAAAAGAACCAAAGTCAGAAATGACAGACAGCGATGAAAATGCAGTGATGATAACACATTGAAGCAACTGCATGCATGCTTATATATATAAATGCAAGAAACAATACATATGAACTCAGGACAAGGCAACATGAACAATAGTTAGGTGGTCTGCAACCATACCAAAGGAGTAACATGTACAAAGCACATAATCAATGTGAAGGAAATCAATACCAACACATGAACCACTAACTACAGATGGGAACTTCAAAATATCAGACTTGAACAAGGGTAAGTATACAAAGAACACAAGTTTACTTGTAGGAAAACAGTGCAGTGATAAAAATGCGGTGATAGGCAGCAGTGAACAGCACATTGAAGCAATCCAGCACATGTAAATAAACTGCAACTGCCGGAGTGGCACATAGTATGCAGGGATACTCGAAAAACAACATGAAGCTGGACGGAACAAACATCTAAAAGTATTTGGTTCGAGTGCTTACACAACAATGCAATGGTTCTTTCAGAAATACGCTACAGGAGAACAACCCCAATGCAAACTCAGGTCGAACAGAGACTAAAGACCAAGCCTTAATGAAGACAAGCTACTGAAGTAAAGGCATGAACCGTGCTCGAGACAACTATCACATGGTCTCAAACGTGAAATGAATCCGAGGAATGCAACTGAATTTAAGTGAATGGCAACACACATTACATCAGTGAATGACTCAAGTAATATGCAGTAACACAGAACAACCCAAAAATCAATTCAAGGCAGAAAAGCATCGACAACAAACAAAATCAGATCAAAGCCAAAGAAACAAAAACAACAAACGACTTCGACCAGTTCGAAATAGATGTGAGTAATGTAAATTACTCACCTGGTTGAGCGAAGATGGACATGACCGACATCAGCCCTCGGATTTTTACACGCGATCGAGCGAAGAAGAAGAAGACGAGCATTTGAAGTCGCGTCTTCGAATTTGCACGAAGCCCTAATTTATGAGTGACGAAGAGGAGGCCGCCATTATTTTCTTTTTGATGGTATTAGGTTTTCGAACGAAGAAAAAAAAAATAAAGAAAAGGGGACGGGTTCGAAAATGAAAAGAGAAAATGGGGGAGGGTCGAACGACATTCAAAAATAAATGGCCGGTAATCATAAATTTCAAAGCTCACAACACATAACAAATTTTATTTTATTTTATTTTTAAGAATTTCTTTTAACAATTTATAAATCAATTTAAAATTAAAAATTTAAAACTTCAAAAGGAAATTTGCAATAATATTAATCATTTAAGTCGATTATAAATCGATGCGAAATACCGGGTTGTTACAGACTCCCCTCCTTAAAGAAATTGCGTCCTCGCAATCATAAGGAACAAACGGGTAAAAGGTAACAACCATAAAAGCATGTCATCACATGATGAAGAAATTCGAAGTAGGAAGTTCACCATAAAGAGCATGATAGAGAAAGCCTGATCGTGATTGCTCGATGAATTCTCTGGATTCCAAAGTGAAATTCATAGGATTTGAGAACCAATAAACTTTCACGAGAAAACATCTTTATTTCGAAGGTGCCGAACCCCCGAAACATTGACGTGAATAGAATGTTGCTCAACGTCAAATCTGGTGAAACTTCAATTTCTTCAATAATACCGGGCTCAAAAATAGAAATCGGAAATTCCTAAGGCATTTCCGTAATTGGAAGACGTAGAAAACGTCATGAATAGTAGAAAATTGAGCCGGTACACTGGCGTAGTACAATATAAACGCCAAAGAAATCTTTTAATTTCATAAAGGAAATTCACAAATTATCAACAAAATCTAATTATCAATAGATAATTCAGAGATCTCAAATCACAAATATTCGATTATCAAAAACGATAATCAAATCAACAAGTATTCGATTATCAAAATCGAAAATCAATCTTAAATCACAAATATTTAATTATCACAAACGACAATTAAATCTCAAATATCTAATTATCAATAGATAATTAGAAACAATAAATATCTGATTATCAAAAACGATAAATCAGAAATCACGAATCAACGATTATTTAATTATCACAATTGATAATCAAATCACAAATATCTAATTATCACAAACGATAATTAGATCTCAAATATCTGATTATCACAAGCGATAATCAGAAACAATAAATATCTGATTATCAAAAACGATAAATCAGAATTCATAAACATCCAATTATCAAAACGATAATCAGAAATTACCACAACGGTAATCAAATTTCAAATCACAAATTTTTCAATTAACGAGTCCGAAATTAACCGAAATAGCAAACGCACATGACCCATAACCACGAGTTTTACTAAATCGTTTAATTCACTTCATCGTTTCCTTGAAAGTGCAAAATTGTGTATTTTAAATAAATAACATTTTACGTTCTCAAACGGACAAGTCCGGAATTAAGCGAATCAGTAAAAGAAAGGGGTCATAGTCCTCGATTTTTCTGAAACGTTTAATTCGCTTCCTCATTCTTTTGAAAGCGCAAATCGTAAAGATTTTGAAAACAATTTTGATTTATATTTTGAAATATTTTGAAGAATAACAAATTTTTAAAACACGTGATTAAAATAGCAATGTCAGTAGCAACTTCGACATACGTCAAAATTTCATCGAAATAATTGGCATCAAAATATAATACCAATGAATTTTCGTTCATCAAAAAGGTCACAAGAATCTTCTCAAAGATAGAAAGGGGTATCATACCCTAAACTTGTATTCATAACAAGTCAATAACACACGAATTCACCAATGCACAAGAATTGATAAAACTTATCAATAGAAATCACGAAAATTGGTGAAGCACAAATTCTAGAAATCCTCACAAGAAATCCAGAAAACACAAGCTAAGAGTATGAGAACTCGAACGCGAGTATGAAAACTCGAACCGGAGTATGAAAACTCGAACGCGAGTATGAAAACTCGAACCGGAGTATGAAAACTCGAACGCGAGTATGAAAACTCGAACGGAGTATGAAAACTCGAAGGAGAGTATGGAAACTCAAACGGAGTATGAAAACTCAAACGGAGTATGAAAACTCGAACAGAGTATGAAAACTCAAACGGAGTATGAAAACTCGAACGGAGTATGAAAACTCGAACAGAGTATGAAAACTCAAAGGAGAGTATGGAAACTCAAACGGAGTATGAAAACTCGAACAGAGTATGAAAACTCAAACGGAGTATGAAATCTCGAACAGAGTATGAAAACTCAAACGGAGTATGAAAACTCGAACAGAGTATGAAAACTCAAACGGAGTATGAAAACTCGAACAGAGTATGAAAACTCAAAGGAGAGTATGGAAACTCACCAACACGCGAGCATGAAAATTCATCAACACATGTAACGCAAAGCGAGAACGGGAGCACAGAATCTCACCTACACGTGAGCATGAAAATCACCAACACGGGCAACGCAAAGCGAGAACGGGAGCACGGAATCTCACCTACACGCGAGCATGAAAAATCATCAACACGTGCAACGCAAAGCGAGAACGGGAGCACGGAATCTCACCTACCCGCGAGCATGAAAAATCATCAACACGTGCAACGCAAAGCGAGAACGGGAGCACGCAATCTCACCTACACATGAGCATGAAAATCACCAACACGTGCAATGCAAAGCGAGAACGGGAGCACAGAATCTCACTTACACGTGAGCATGAAAATCACCAACACGGGCAACGCAAAGCGAGAACGGGAGCACGGAATCTCACCTACACGCGAGCATGAAAAATCATCAACACGTGCAACGCAAAGCGAGAACGGGAGCACGGAATCTCACCTACCCGTGAGCATGAAAAATCATCAACACGTGCAACGCATAACGAGACGCTATCTCATCGTTGCAAGCCATTAATTTTGACACACGAATGGCCTGAAGACCGTGGGGCGCTACCCCACATGTGTGAGTCGAAATCACACAGATTGAGGTCCAGACTAACCAAAAAAATCAAAAGAGGTATGTGTGAGTGGAATCACACAAGTGGTGTCTAGTCTAACCTCACAATCAAAAGAAAAGTATGTGTGAATGAAATCACACAAGTGGTGTCTAGACAATCCTCAAAGCCCAAGAGATATGTGTGAGACGAAATCACACCGATGAGGCCTAGTCTAACCGTAAAAATGATCGTCATGATCAACGAGAAGTGTCAATTACACTAAGCTAGTAAATATAAAAGTTTAGCTTCATGTCCCATAACCACTTGCTTAACTTAAATATTTACGAACAAACTGTAAATCTTCACTAATAAAATTTGTCACAAGAGATTCAATCGAATAAGTCCAAGAATTAACCGGCGAAGTAAACGCAAGCGTTATATACCACTCGTTTTACTAAGTCGTTTAATTAGATTTCTCATACGAGTGAAATAAAGATTTGTATATACTAATAGATTGAAAAACAGTTTCAAAAACGAGTTTGGTATTGAAAATAGAGTTGAAAACATTTTGATAAAAGAGTTTTTGATATTTACTACCAGTATTGAAACCTTTATATTTTTAAAGTAACAAATCACAAAAATGATTGTAGAAACAATCAATCACAAGAATTCACATACGAAGACGTGAATAGAATCCAAAGAAATCGATACCGAATTCATCGAAAGGTATGTTCACAAAAATCCCGAAGAAAAGGTCATCAAAGTTGCTAATAAATGATAGCAACAAATCGGGAAATAATCAAGAATCGATTAAATTCGAAAACCAAATCAATTCACTAAGATTCACATTCGAAGACGTGAATAAAATACAAAGAATTCGATTCCAAATCCATCAAAGTAGGAATACCCAAAATTCCTGAAATAGAAGTTATCAAAGTCGACAAAGGTGATAACAACTAACCGGAAAAGAAGAACCGATCAACAATTGGAAAAACAAAGCAGAACGAGTATAAATGCTTGAATGACTTTAGCAAAAGTAAAAGTCAAGTCAACGTCGATATCGACAAGGCAAAGACCAAGACAATTTCTTTTATACCAAAGAAATTTTAAAACTATCAGAGAGAGGCACATGGAAACCAACAAACCATGGATAAACAGACAGAGTCGACAATTGGAATGCAATTTGTCTCAAAGATTGATACCCAAAACCCAATTGTATGGAAACTGCATTAAGTACACGAATCAGAGATAAGAATGCATATATATATATAGCAGTTCGAATAAACAATGCGAGTTCAAATCGAAGTGGGTACTAGTTGCAGCAATATGCAACTTGGTAGAGCATATATATACTGATACTTAGAAGTGTAAACTCAAGTGAGCAAGTGCGAAAGAGAATAGCAGCAATGCTCACGAATAAGCGTTAGGAATTCATTCCTAAAAATCAAAGATGGTCTTAAGACAAAGATGTGAAATAAAACATCGACAAATAGTTGTAACACATGTACTATGTAAGTTATATTTTATATTTGTTCTAAACCCCAGGCTCTGATACCAAGCTGTGACGCCCCACCTCTATACCCGCGCTAGCCAAGAACACTACGGTGTAATGCTGTCAACTAGCCCGGAGAATAAGGCTGTTGAGGAGCGGCCATCAATAGTTGGCCTTACACTAGTACTGGTTATCTCGATAGGAGTGATATATATATAAGTATTCGTAATTTTTCATCTCTGATTTTATTTTCTCCCATCGACATACCCCAATACCAGTATAAAACTAACTACGATGGTTCGTAATAGTTTAGAACAGTAAATATAAAATAATAACACAGATAATATAAATGCGGAACACAGATGAAACAGAAAGTCTCATATATATATAATAACTGATGTCAGTTACAATACATTCACACGGTACATATGATACAACTACAACAGTCGACTAAGGAAGTTACATATACAAGTACATTAACGTATATAATATACATGAATACATATCTTCCTATACAATTTTACATACTACTACAAATGACGACTACTCCAAAAGATATGAAAGAACTTCATAGCTCTAGCAGCAACCCAAAGCAGAATATCTACAACCTGAAATACTTGGTCTGACCCGAGTATTAAATTCAAAAGAAAATAATACTCGGGTCAGTCTAATTCAAACTCAGTTATTAGTGCACAGAAGCAATAATAATCAAATAATGAATAGACGACAGTAATTAAACCAAATCAGTATGCAATTCATAATATTGAATTGAAACGAACAAAACAGTTCAAAACATTTAAATATCAGTTAAAATATTAAGTCGAGTAGGGCTGCAGTACACGCACGCGTGCACTGCCTCGCCACTACGGAATATGGAATACGCAAAGAGATCCATAAGTCAAAACAAATAGAATATCATACACGCCATACCGTGTGGCTGCAGTTCACGCTTGCGTGCACTGCCTTGCCACTATAGTGATGATGTACCCATTGAATACCGTGTGGCTGCAGTTCACGCTTGCGTGCACTGCCGTGCCACAACAGTGACGATGTACCCAATGAATGTACATAACAACTGCACATGGAAAATGATTCAGAGGTGCAACGGGAAGCAGTATAACTCAAATGAGAAAGTGCAAATAAGTAAGCTGCACAGATAGTAGGGCCAGGCAACACATTGCCAAAGAATTCAACAAAGTATCGAACAAGCCCAAGACAATGCCGAAATAGTCAAAAGAAGATGAAAATAGGGGTATAGTGGACCACAGTAGATTCAGAAGTGTATAAGTCAATGCACTGCAAGGCACATCAGACTCAAAACAGTCACAATATAAAGACAGCAAGAAAACTGCAATGCTCAAAGTCAGGTGGACAGCACTGACTTAAGTACACAAGTGACACGGCAATGCATAGAACCAAGATACAAAGGAATGTCAAAATGGTAGTGAAGTGGTCAAAGAATAGCCATACACAAAGGTAAAGCACAATCCAGACCAGGTGGTACAAGTATCAAGACCGAAGTCAGATGAAACAATGCCCAAAAATCCAACATGCTCAAAGTAAAAGCATATATACAAGCAATCTGAAGGCAACATGACCCTATGATCAGAGGGATGCATACAAGTACATAGTGGAAAAGCCACAAATGCACATGCACCAGACATAAATGATCAGTACGACCAAGTATCAGACTCGAACATAAAGGTTACAACTGAAGACAGTGAAGCAATAATGCAACAAAGTTCAAAAGAACCAAAGTCAGAAATGACAGACAGCGATGAAAATGCAGTGATGATAACACATTGAAGCAACTGCATGCATGCTTATATATATAAATGCAAGAAACAATACATATGAACTCAGGACAAGGCAACATGAACAATAGTTAGGTGGTCTGCAACCATACCAAAGGAGTAACATGTACAAAGCACATAATCAATGTGAAGGAAATCAATACCAACACATGAACCACTAACTACAGATGGGAACTTCAAAATATCAGACTTGAACAAGGGTAAGTATACAAAGAACACAAGTTTACTTGTAGGAAAACAGTGCAGTGATAAAAATGCGGTGATAGGCAGCAGTGAACAGCACATTGAAGCAATCCAGCACATGTAAATAAACTGCAACTGCCGGAGTGGCACATAGTATGCAGGGATACTCGAAAAACAACATGAAGCTGGACGGAACAAACATCTAAAAGTATTTGGTTCGAGTGCTTACACAACAATGCAATGGTTCTTTCAGAAATACGCTACAGGAGAACAACCCCAATGCAAACTCAGGTCGAACAGAGACTAAAGACCAAGCCTTAATGAAGACAAGCTACTGAAGTAAAGGCATGAACCGTGCTCGAGACAACTATCACATGGTCTCAAACGTGAAATGAATCCGAGGAATGCAACTGAATTTAAGTGAATGGCAACACACATTACATCAGTGAATGACTCAAGTAATATGCAGTAACACAGAACAACCCAAAAATCAATTCAAGGCAGAAAAGCATCGACAACAAACAAAATCAGATCAAAGCCAAAGAAACAAAAACAACAAACGACTTCGACCAGTTCGAAATAGATGTGAGTAATGTAAATTACTCACCTGGTTGAGCGAAGATGGACATGACCGACATCAGCCCTCGGATTTTTACACGCGATCGAGCGAAGAAGAAGAAGACGAGCATTTGAAGTCGCGTCTTCGAATTTGCACGAAGCCCTAATTTATGAGTGACGAAGAGGAGGCCGCCATTATTTTCTTTTTGATGGTATTAGGTTTTCGAACGAAGAAAAAAAAATAAAGAAAAGGGGACGGGTTCGAAAATGAAAAGAGAAAATGGGGGAGGGTCGAACGACATTCAAAAATAAATGGCCGGTAATCATAAATTTCAAAGCTCACAACACATAACAAATTTTATTTTATTTTATTTTTAAGAATTTCTTTTAACAATTTATAAATCAATTTAAAATTAAAAATTTAAAACTTCAAAAGGAAATTTGCAATAATATTAATCATTTAAGTCGATTATAAATCGATGCGAAATACCGGGTTGTTACACGTAATTTTATTTTAAATTACGGATTGAAATGATAAATATCCGTATCACTTGACCATAGGATAGAAAATTTTATACAGGCACCGAGGTCTATATATAAAAATATTTTGAAATGATTTTCTATGGTTTGTAAAGAAATATACGGTTTTATGAGGTATGGATTTGGATATTGTATAAATGTATTTTATATATAGTTAAATTCTTGGGTTTAAGCTATGAATAAGATTTGTTTAAAGTATAAATAAGTTAAATAATGAAGTTGGATTTTATTAAAATATTATATGGTTAAGTATTTACTTAAAAGTATATTTTTTGTATAGAGTTTATATTGATTTTATAAACCAAGGTTGAGAAGATAGTTTTGAAATTGATTGGAGATTTTATTAAATTAAAGAATTATACTTAATAAGAATCCTTTTGGAACTTATTGAAATTGAGTTTTTAAAAGAATATGGGTTTATAACTTTATTCAGGTTTAAGGTGATTTGACTGAATAAACTGAGGAATATTTCGTTATTGAAAATTTAAGTTTTATTTAAAGGATATTGGGTTTAGCAAGCAAATATTTCAAAACTAAATAATAGAAAAAGTGAAATTGGTGGATATATGAATTATAAAATTTAGTTTTGAAATATTGAATATTTAAGATTTGAAGTATATTAAATCAAAATTTAGAAATTCGGGTTGTTTTGGAATTGATTTGTGGAAATTAAGAAGCTATATTTTATAAAGTAATTTAATATTTAAACCATTTAAGTGGCGTAGTTATATTTCAAAGTTATGAAATTCAAAGTTTTATGTTTTGGAAGGCTATATTTCAAGCATTTGGTTTCGAAATATTTAACTTTGAAAATGTTATGTTTTTAGAAAAGGATATATTTGGAAATGATATCATATTGATATGGTTTTAAAAGGGAAAATGATATCGTAATTATATGGTTTGGAAATGGATATTATATTCTGGTTTTGAAGTATAAATTATTTTGAAATGACTGTGGTGTTATAATAACGTTTGGTTTTTGAAGAGACCGGGATCAGAAGTTGTCATACTCTCTGCCAACTCCGAAAACCACTTTAACAATCATGTACGCGGTGGAGATTTCAGAATGAAGTAGGATGGTGGCCGCGTTTCCTTTGAGGTAAATACGTGGACCCGACTCCCGTGAGTTGGCATAAGGTGGGAAAAATTGGAGCAATCGACAGGCTAATGAGGTAGCACCTTTGGTCGTACACATCCCTTCGATATTATACTTTGACTTTTGGATTTATTCGGTGGCCACTTTTGATTTTCTTTTTTTGGGGGAGTGGCTCGAGGTGGGCGGTAGCTGCACGCTACGCGTTACCACCGGCCCGGAAGCGTAATTTGTATATCTACCCTGGCATTGCCTAGTTGTGCCGTGTCACCTACCCTATCGCGCCTTGTACGATTTTGGTTTCTCCCGTAGCCTGTGTGGTATCCTCTGGTGGCTTCCCGATCAGGAGGGACTGTGATATTGGATGGACTACTGGGACTGTTACGTGTTAAGGGCTATATCGGTAACCCTTTAATGCTATTTAAAAGTAAGTTTATTTTACAAAAAGACATTATTATAATAGCGAAATATTACTACATAGTAAATAGTTTAACGGATCCTTAGGAGATGTGAATCCTGAGCGTCTCTTGAGTTACTGCCCTCACGTTAGACACTGGATAGGAGATGTCAAATCCCGTAAACACCTCCGATGCCTTTACACTCATATTTTACTGTTGATTCAACTTACACAAGATCTTTTAGTTCTGACTCGAGTGTTTTGTCTTTTCAATTCGCTCGGGTCAGTCCGAGCATTTCAGGATTTGAAGATTTGATTTTGGAGGAAGAAGACGAAGATTTGTATTACTATTATATATTATATTAGTCCACTACATCACATTTGTTCCGCTGCATTATTATTTGTTTCTCTGGTAAGTGTAACTATGATATGTATTATATAAGTATAATCAAATATTTTAAACACCTTCATGAACTATATATTTGATTATTATATTTTATCGTTCAGCTGCAAGATTCTATTTTATTTTTTCTTTCTCTACTTTTTCTTATTTACCCCATAACAATCCGCCTTTTGTATGGTTTAAGTCTGACGTGTATGGCTTAAGTCTGACGTGTATGGTTTAAGTCTGACATGTATGGTTATCGTTGATTTAAAGCGTACGAAAAGGCGGGACGTTACACTTTATAGATCGAACCTTTATTCACTTTAGGTACATTCAGAACTCTTTCAAATATACTCACCTATGCGATCAAATCTAATCATTTTATTTTCTTTCGCATGTTATTTTAATTACTTCCGTTTTAGATTCTATGACTTATCAAGACATACTACATGTGTATCAAATACATATATTGATGTTTATGATAGTTCGTCGGTGAATTCCACATAGTACGTGGAAATGTTTTGGTACTATTAGACTTACAATTACATACTTTCTACATGTATCAACCCAAAGAGTTCATCAACTCTTCCATCGCACCCACTAAATGAGTGTTTTTTCCTTAATTATTTGAGATATAGTTCACTAGTACCACATGATTCATAATCATATAATCAAGGAATTATTTTTCAAAACTATGGCTTACTCTATAATTCGAAATAGTTGCAAACAGTTTCAGATGCTTCTATATTTTCCTTACATCACTTTTATTATGAAAACAAATACAACCATTATATAAGGAAAATATTCATACTGAATTAAAACTATGTCTATTTTTCAGCCAACACTAAAAACAGTTATTATTTCATAAATAATGTTTGGTATGTTTTACGAAAATGATTTGCATAACTCGATACGACCAATAAGTGCTATATGGCATGCTTCCACTATTTCGCCATTATTATAACATCATATAAAATATGAAGCTCCATTTCATCACTTAGTACAGGTTACTTATTCTATCTACTGTAACTACATATAGAGAGTTTTTAGATCAAACATCTTAAAGTCAAAGAAATAAATCTCACAGAAAACATTTTTTATATGGAAATACATTTCGAAATAGAAACCATATTTCTCATTCCAATGTCAACTACCTTATATTATTTTACAATTCTTGTTTTTAATATTTCTTTATAAAGTAAAAATGATCATTCACTCTCTCCATCCCAAATGTGCCTTAGATTTACCACTTTCATACGTTGAATTTCCTTTCTAAATGGTCGAACTGTTTAAAGGAAATTCTTACTACAATATCATAATGAACACTTCACAAAAGTGCATTTGGTCATCCTTAACTTTTAAGGATATTAAATAAGTTGTACTTAATGGAAATTGATCGAACTAACATTTCAGTGTTCGAATTCTTATACCTATCTTATAGCTTTTGATCTAGTGTTACTTTTAACATAATATGATCCTTGTTGCAATCAGTCATATTGAATACGTATTCTTGTACTATAATTTACTTTCTTATTTCAAATGAAATAATTTCATCGAAGTTTTATATATTACGAATTATGATCGCTCACCATATAACATTTATATATGATCATATATGATTCATATATCGATATTCTTGTATTGCTTTTAGAATTCGAAACCCATAGAAGTCAATACATGATCTTGGGGAAATAAACACATAAGTGACCCAGTTAAGAATTCATTTAGATTTTGCATAATAAGGTGCTTGCATGGATTTTAAATTAACAACAAGCAAAAATATAGTAGTAAGTATGTTTTATATTTATATTTGACAATCTTAATTCGGTTTATTTGTGTATTTTAATTGAAAACATTGTATCAATTTTATTAGGTGCACCAATTTATCGATGTAGATTATTTCAACTTTATATAGCAGATGTTTTTACAATATTAGAAAGCTTAAATGTTACCACTTCATTTTTTTGATAAGGCTACCAAGACTTTTATGTTTCTCAAAACCCAAAGACAATACATAAAGTTTTCGACTTCACTAGTAGGCGTAGGGACTCGCATACCTTAGGATCCTGACCTTGAGGAAAGCTCAACAAGTCATAGGACAACATGCGATGGATAATGCCTAATCAGTTATATCATACAACTAAGGAGAGATTATTCACTCATACTAGTTATTTCGTGGCTATTTAAGTATACTGCACATGATTTAAGAAAAGCTCAAAAAATATGTGGAAGTATTTTACCTTGTCTAGTCTATATATTAATAATACTACACATAACATCTCTGGCTTGAGAAAGCTCAACAACTAGAGAGTATGCAAGTTATTTATTAGTATATAAATGGTAGAGGGAAATCTTATATTAGAGATTCGTAATTTTAAATATATATTTACTTAGTGATATTAATCTATGGAATAATGTATTTCTTATGAAATACCCTCGGGATTCACATGTCAAGCACATCTGAAATCACGATATACGTACTATACATATGTATTTATTCCTTAAATCCAATTTGAGTTTATCATAGTTCCATCGTTAATGATACATTCATATCATATAAGTTTAATTGTTCTATAAATTTTATAATTTTAATTAACTTATATAATAGTCTTATTTATAATGATATATTAATTAATTTAATTAATTAACATTTTAATTAATTTTGTATTATTTAATTAAACATTTTATATTGAATATGTATACTATAACATCTATAGTTACACACACACACACACACACACATATACATATATATTTTATATATATATATATGTATTTTGTACTATTAATTAAACCTTAATTTATTTATTTAATTAACCAATTTTGATTTCAAAATTTTCTTATACACACACAATTACTTTATCTCAAACAATTCAAGATAATGTAACATATTTCATTATATATGTCATATATATACATTAATTAATTAGCTATTCAATTAATTTGTTTATGTTATTTATCTAATTAATAATAATTAGATTTTGAAATATATTTATAAATTTTCCAAAACCATTTTGAAAAACATGTTATAATAATTATAATATATTCCTTATTTTAAATTTAGTTTTTTTATTTTTGAAATTATTTTAAAAATCAGCCTAAATTTTAATTAGGCTTTTTGTATTAGGGACAACCTTTGGGCTCATTTAACTTTTCAGGCCATGCTGGTAGTCGGGTAGTGCAAGATACTTGATTACCTAAACTCAGCCTAGACACTACTTTTCTAAACACCCTACTAAATAGGCAAACTTAATTAGTTAGCTCTAACAAGACTAATTTAGAATGCATAAGCCATTGGGATATGATATCATTATTGTATTTAGCCAACATGCAGTGGGTTAAGTAGGTAAGTTTCAAAAAAATTATTCCATTTTGGATCTTATTAGGTCTATGGAGTCTAAATTTATTCAGATATGCTCTTGACTAATTTTAAATAAAATCAATATTTGTTATAAATAATATCTTATTTTAATGCTATATTTATATTATATAATAAAACATGTGTATCATATACACATGTGTGCACATGCATGCATGTTGTCCACTCACCAGATCTAATCTCGGTCTTTCCTTCGAAACCCTCAACCACCGGTTCGTCAAAATTTGCTTTTTAACCCAAAAACGATGAACTAATAGATTCAAACAAACCACAACTCTAAACATTATGAAACTATCATAAAAAACTTGATTTTCTATGACAATCAAGAATATATAACTCTTCGACAAATCGTGATCGTCGAAAGCTGACAAAAATGAGCCTCTTATTAGTTTATTTAAATTTATCAAAATATACACAACTAAAAATTCCATAATTATTTTTAAAATAATCTGTAGATCAACTAAACAACTTTGTAGTTGATGGCATATTCAAAATCAAGACGGTTAGTGAGCTATCCATTTTAGAACGCAAGAAGTGATTATTAAAAAAATAGAGAACAATTTATATGTTACAATAAACAACCTTGTCCTTTTAGATACAAATAATACTAATTTTTTTATTTTAAACATGAATTCATAACAAGATTTCCAATCCAAAAAACTTTAAAACAAATATACACATGATTTATATTTGACAATAATATTCATGGATTTTAATAACTCGCCTTTATTTTTTTCATGCTTTAGAAAAGTGATTGAAAACTTGCTTTAAGCTTTGAACTTGAGTGAGTTTTGATTTTTGAACTAAAATTAAGATTTTTATATTATAAGTATAAAAATAGAGAAGATGAAAAATGGAGATGAGAATGAGGAATGAAGATGTAATGAAATAAAATAGAAAATGAGAGTATATGTAAAAAAGAAGTAAATAAATAAAATAAAGAAAGAAAAATCTCAAAACTGCCCTTAAATTGTCATTTTCAACTCTTACCTCACATCACCAACCACCAAGAGGACAAGCATTGGCAAATACATTAGTTAATACGGTGTTTCTAAGTACTTGGACCATTTCTACACTTAAAGTTCAAATCCATGTCACATCTCTCCACTTTGAATTTTAAATAAATTTTACTTCTTAAATACTTGTTATATTATTATATTTTATAAACTAAAAGCGTGTTGCATTTTCAATATATTACAACTTCTAACAATTTGTTGTTCGATATGAAGCTGAAAGTCCGAAAATTGCATTTCAGTCCCATTTTCAATCTTCCATTGAACTACTTTTTACGTAAAAAATTTGAAAATAAATTTCTATTGTTAATTATAAATTAAAAGAGGGTTATTTGATTAACAAAAATCATTAACTAAATATATAAATTAAACCATATATCCACAAATTTAAATGATAATATTCTGGGTCGTTACATAGAAATGTTTAAATAGGAGAGAAATGTTGGAGTTAAAAGTGGATCTAGATCCACTTTTATCTCTATTAATTCAACACCCACTGAAACCAAATCAACCTTCCTTCCTGTCTATAATAGCCGGTAAGAAATGCCCCTTTTAGGCCTTCAAAATGCTTCAAGCTTGATCAAATAAACATGCATTTTAATCTAATTTAAACGCACATCGATATCATATATCGATACGTGTGTATATATCTTTTATATATACACCATTTTTAACGTTGATTAACACAAATGAAATAAACTTTTAAAATTAATATTTCATAAATATTAATTAAATTAATTAATTTAAAACAATTATAATTTAATTAGATAAGTTGGTAGTCAGAGTGTTCAACATTTCGGTTATGTGACTCTTCGATGTAAATTCGGTCAGTGATTAATGTCGAACAATTCGAATATTAACATTCTCATATAATCTTAGCTAGTGATGTGACATTATGACCTAATTTATCGCTCACATAGCTTTGGTAAAATCCAAATTTACTTATTTTAAGCGTAACCGGATGTGGATAAATATCCACACCAGATCCCTTTGTCAAAACTATATCAAATTAGGACTTATGCAATTTAGTAATGGTCAAAATTCCAATATCGTCCATATTCAAATTTATAGTCCAAAAAAAATTCCTTGATTCAATGATAACAATTATTATTAACCAAACTGCTCTAGCCAAAAATTTTGACTTTGAGTTGACTTCAATTGACTGTGAAATTAAACTCATGTAACTGAGGAGATGAATCTTTTGTTGAAAAGTGCTTCCACTTGACCCAAATATAGTTGTTCGATGGACGCTGTTTATGCTAAAATTTGGCATAAACACCTAGAGATTAATAGCAGAAAATAAAATGAAGAAAATAATTTGAAAATGAGGAAACAAGAACACATGGCATTTATAGTGGTTCACCTAAGGCCTATGTGCACTTAAACTTTTTTGAGATTCTACTGAGTTTTTAAAACCTTGTTCTTATGGATCGGTGATAATCCATGAGATCACAAAGAAATTGCAGAAACTTGTTAAACAAGCAAAAAAAGATCTTCAAACAATGCCTCCTCCTCTATTTATAGCTGCAGGTTCATGGAATTCTCTCCATCATGTTGTATCCCATGTTCCCTACATCAGGAGAGATTAAACTAAATAGATCATGGCCAAGTCATCAATGTTCGAGGATTAATATTAATCCATGTTCAGGGATCGGTAACGATCTGTGAGTTCTCTTTAGGGATCTTGAGTTCTTTCTTGTGGATGTTTGGTTGACTTGTACCTTCATCTTCAATATCTTGATTGTATTGCCACAGGCTTGAAATTGAGTGAATTCTCTGGTTCATAAGATGGGATGAAATCCTTGGTTCATCCAACAATTGTTTGAGTCATTGCAGGATACTGAACCATTCCATATGGCAAACACTAACTAGTGAATACTCTAAGTTGACGCAACATGAATTATTTGGCAATTTTGGTTAAATGTTAGGAATCGGTACCAATTCATGGTCAGAGATTGATATCGATATGTAAATTTGTTGATTTCTTGGACCTTGGGCTTATGGTTGGAGTGTATTGAGGTTTAGACTTTAATTAAAGTTTCCTGGCAAGTTTACGACTTCACGTCTTGGCTTTGCTTGACATCTGAACTTGGTGGTCATCGCTATAGATTCCTGCTTGGTAATTTTTTGTTTATGCGTTCTGGTTCATCCAAATGTGGCTTGGTCACAAAGCTAGATATTTGCCCCAGCAAAGGATATCTTGTGTTAACAAGATAAGCTTTGGAACAAAACATACTGAAGATTTTACGTCATTGGTTTCAAACTTCACTTCGAATAGACGTTACCTTTCCTTTGAACCGCTTTCATGAAATGTCGCATCTTTTATCAATCATTGCATTTCTTTGAGTAGTTTACAACTTGTAACTTCGATGTGGTATAAAAACCAGAACATATTCTTCAAGTTCACCATCCCTGCTTTGAAAAGCTTTCAACAATCTCCTTTGTATTACTCGAGTAAGACCTTCGTTTCTTGGAATTTCAAGTACTTAGCATCAGGCATGCATATACACATACATTGTTACTTGCATATTTTCAAATTTACCTATTTTATATACATATAGACCCCTCTTTTTTCAAATATTTATGGATCGGTATCGATCCATGGTGCCTTAGACATATGTGATTCATATGCCTAAGTTTCTGGGTTGTTTTCTTCATACACCGAACAAACACTCTATTCATTTTTACTTATCTTTATTTCTGCTTTATGATTTCCTTTTTTAGCTCACCTTTATCAAAGCTCGAATCGTCGATCCATAACTTCAGGCCACTACCTCTTCCTTCCCAACAGTCAATATTGTGTGGACTTCCCATACTAATCCTTAAGCAGCGAATCATTTGAGCACCTCGAAATCTTGATTTATGCAAATCCAAACTCGACTAAGGAGGATTGCCTAGCTAGGTAGTGTTAATTAACGACGTTCATCATTGGATCGAGCTCCAATGACACTTGAAGGCCAATGGATCTCCACTTCTTCCCCTTTATGGATAATGATCAACCCTAGAGTTTGAAATTTTTCGTTCAAAACTTATGTGTATGATAGAACTTTTCATACAACATGATATTACCCCAGTCTTGGCCTTATTCTTTTGAAACATGATTCAAGTTGTGTCAAAACTTTCTTGGGTTTTTCTATTAATCTTAGTTTAATTGAAGAATCCCTAAATGTTCTCAGAGAATTGAAAATGGAGTTGTATAATTGAATTTTGTCGAGCTACGGTCAACGATTGATATCATTGCCCCTCATCGACAAACATATGTACACACTACATAGTTTTAATACACATTATATTGCCCTCCGTCGATGTACGGAACTTGATATATTAAGACACATCGATATCCATTGGGTTCGGTACATCGAATATATAGGGCTCTCTTTCCAGCATGAAGACATAGCTTTTAATATGCCTAATATCACTTATGTGTGAAGCTTTGATAATTATGGAATGTAGACGCTTCGACCATCTCTCCACTGTGGTCACAGGTCCTTCGACCTCAGCATACACTAAATATGACACAGAATCCAGTTCTACTACATTACCTATAGGGAGGCATACTCCTCAATCATCTGATCGCCAAGTAGTATACCCTCTTGAAATAATCCAGTTTGAGCCAGTCTAAGTGCCTACAGTTGGGGTTTCTCCTGACACTGATATAGGTGATGCCATTATCCTAGACGATCCTTAGGATTCTTCTACCTCGAAGGTTGATGAAGGTTTCCACAGGAGGATATGTGAGGGGTAGGGTATCTCTAATGAGGTGCATTAGTTTTCTCACGTTATAACAAGTGCATCTCCCTCTAGTAGGATACACAGCTTGCAATCGGTATATGTGCATGGCCAGTTGTGTTCCATCATTCAGCCACTTCATTTACACAATTCCGCAATTCATGAAACTAGCTCCGACCCAATTACAACCCAATAGTTATGCTTTCTTGAATAGTATATATATTGTCTTCGTTTTCCATCTAAACCATGAGCCCAACACTCAAGAGATTCTCTCACCATATAGCCTCAAACATAAAAAAGGATCCCCTCACTTACCTACCTAGAACCTTCTAAGGGCTGTCGCATAGTGATGGGCCTTTCGAACGAACAAAGTAATTTCAAGGATGAATTTTTATTTGTTCGCCGCCCACCTGGTTTTCCCAAAGGTGGCTATCCGAACATAAGTCTTATATTGATCATTCTTTTCTAATGTGGATTTTATAGCCTGAGTTATTCAGATCATCATTCCCTGTCTTTGTAGATAATTCAAGAAGGCCTAGTGGTGCAACCTTAGCAAGTACTCTTTCTGATCTTCATCGAGTTCCTCCCGAAGAGAGGGAAGTGAGAACACTTCTAACAGATGGAAATCTACGCTCTTATGACTTGATAGAAGAAGGCTGTAGTGTCGGCCATATTCTGGAAGTTGTGGAAGATGATGGTGACTCCTTGCTAGATCGTAGTGCTTCCATAGACGTTGATGAAGGTCATGTGGTTCCTCAGTTCTGAGTCATGTCGTTCATCCTGAATCATGTCAATGGGTCGAAGACAATGGAGGAAAAAGGAGTGAAGTGCCGAGTAAGGAGGGAGTGATGGTGGGGACAATAATGATGTCGATATGAGCCATGAGTCTTTTAGTGATATCCACGAGTCTTTTAGTGATGGAGGTGATGAATGAAGCTCGATGGTGATGTGCACGTAAATGTGCATATATTTGTATCCATATTTTATCTATTTTTATTTAAATAAAAGTCATATTTAGGCATTTTAACATGTTTACTCAAAATTCAATTATTTTCAAATAATCGTATACCCATCTTCATTCAGGGGCAAAATGGTCATTTTTGTGCATGTGTCAATTTGAGAATTTTTACTTGGACATTTTTTATGATTTTTATATAAAATTGTGATGAATATGAAAGAGGGATTCATGAAGATATATGCATGTATAAGGGAATACAAAGGAATGAAGAGGAAATAATTCAAGTTCATGATCATGGAGGACCCCACCCACTTACCTAAATCTACAATTAGGAGCTAATGGACAAGTAAGTGGAGGTTAAAGCTTTATGCACTTTTAATGATGGATTAATTAGTGGCTAATGGTTACTTGGTGGCTACACTTCCTAAAGGGCATTTTGGGAAGCGCCCTAAAGATTTAATTAGGGTTTTATGCATGTATAAATAGCCCTCTTATGTACATGTAAATATCTTCTACTGTCTTTTATTTTACATAGGAAATTAGCAAGTTGTAAACACAAATCAAAGTGAAATAAAAATGGCTTCCAAGCCTCTTTCTCTTCTCTTTTCTACTTATTTTTATTTACTTTTAAGTTGATGTTTTCTATGCTCTTTTCTTTGTTAGTAGATTAAACTTACATTCATGCAAGTAGTGTAGCTTTTATTTTTTATGCAATTAGTTAGTAGTTAATCTCTCTTTCTTTCTTTTCTTAGTTTCCATTTCCTTGCTTTCTAATGTTGAAATTTACAAGTGTTGATTTGATAACACAAATGAGTAGCTAAACCCCTTCAATTTAGGGGTAATGAAGCTCTCTAACTTTATGTAATTTTAGCATCCCTATGATTTATGATATCTTTATTTGTGCTTCATGAAAGTGAATTTTGATGTAAGTTTATACAAGTGGATTTGGTAGCTTATGTTTCTTTTGCAAATGAGCTATACTTATTTAGCATAAACACAATTACATTATCATTTGGTAATTGATTTTTGATTTTGAAAATAAAGTAAAAATAAAATTTGATGATCTATCTTACCAATTACAATAGTAAATAGATCATACTTAAAATAGTTTTTGCTTTGGCTTCATTTTCATGAGAATTTGTAAGTGGTATAATTGTTGTATTGTAGTTTGATGGTTTGGGTTATGTTAATTAATAACATAAATAAACCATACTTATGATAAATGCAATAATTATTTGACTTAATATCAAAACTAGAGATCATAAAATATTTGTTTGTTGATTTACAAATATATGGGAGTGGATTTGCCTCTAAATTGTTCACAAATCTAATAATTTTTGTTGTCCTACATTTTGGCAAGACCGTGACATCAAGAACTTAAGTTGAAACTGAGGATAGTTCGTCCTCGAGATCGTTAATACAGAAGTCTACTACGCATATCGGTAAATTTTGTCTGAGTCTGAATTGAGCTACAATTGATATGACAGGACTAGAAAAGCTATAAAAGCCAACATCCCGAATTTCAAGTCAATCGGAGTTCGTATGCTCAAGATACGATCGATGCAATTTCAGCAATCATCTTGTTCGTATCCATCCACTGAAAGGCCTTGTTCGTATCCATCAAGCCTCGACTGTTCGTATCCATCCACTAAAAGGCCTTGTTCGTATCCATGACACATCCATCTGTTCATATCCATGACGCATCCATCTGTTCGTATCCATCACGCATATCCATCATTTTGCATCCATCGGTTCATATCCATCACGCATTCATCTTTTCATATCAATCATTTCGCATGCATCTGTTCGTATCCATCGCCATGCAACTATTCTGTTCGTATCCATCGAAAACACAGCACGAACAGCGCAACAACGATCGATACGAACAGTGCAACAACGATCGATACGAATAGTACAACAATAATCGATACTAACAGTGCAATTGATCGATACGAATAGTGCAACAATGATCGATACGAATAGAACAATCGATCGATATAAAAAATGCAATAGATCGATGCGAACAGTGCAATCGATCGATATGAACAGTGCAATCAATCGATACGAACAGTGCAACAATGATCGATACGAACAGTGCAGATCGATACAAACAAAACAATAGATCGATACGAAGAGGATCGATACGAACAGTGCAATCGATCGATACAAATAAAACAATAGATCGATACGAACTAAACAGCCTACATAAAACCCAAACTTGCATCGATCATAACTCACAATCTACAAGTCCAAATGCCATCAAATTTTCACAGGAGCTTGCGTACAACCTAAAGATTGTTTATGATCGATCTTGGCTCCATTGGGCAAGATTTGGATCAATATGAAATCATGGACTGAGTGCAAATCACGTAGGATCGATCGCGTGGGCCCACACACGTACCAGAAGAGGTCTCCCGAGATCTGAGCGAGATATTTGTAGCCTACGCCTATAAATAGCACCCAAAGCCTACAGAAAAGGGACTTTTGATTCTGCGGCATCCAGACTCTGCCGAAATCATCATTGTACTCAAATTTCACTACTTTACTCAAAAATTACTAATGTAATCCAATATAACTAGCAATCAAAGTCAATAAAAGATTATCGTTTAAAGTGGACATCGGCCGGAGATGGCCGAACCACTATAAATCTTGTGTCTCTGTCTACTTCTTTCTATTTTAAGTTTGTTATTCTTCATTTTTATCCTCTATATTATTTAGATCTATAATTTGTAATCATATACTACTGATCTGTGTTCATACACTAGTACTTTCACGATATTTGGGGTTTGTGACCAATTTTGGCACAAACGCTTTGGTGCCTTCACTAAGAATTGAACTCAGGGATCTACTGCTTGGATATTGGATTTGAAGGAATAAGGATTTAGATCAAAAAAGTTATGAAAAGTCAATTAAGTAGAAGGCAAAGAGCAGAAAGGAGCCAACAAGGGGGAAGTCGAGAGGCCTCTTTTGGAGTTGGAGAAGGACAAGCTTCGATCTACATCACCAAAGACGATATGGAGGCTATGATGGATTCAATGCACGAAAGATTGCTGAAAAGCCAACAAGAAACAATGTAGAGCTTCTTTGAGTAGATGAGAGCAGCCGGAGCATAGAACCTTGGACCGGCTATAGCGGTTGTCAGACATAGGACAAGGAGCTAGAGTTATACAGACAGTTGGAGATCAAATCCAAGATCAGAACGCAGAGCATGGAGGCAATCAACAAGGACCTAGGGGTAGACCCTCGGGATATGACATTGGAAGACCCATAGATGGAGCTCCGCAGGCTAGAGCCGACACCAATGTGAATGAGCCACATGAAGAATATTACCCAGAATACTGCTTGGGACATGGGGGCAGGATGGAAACATGCTAAGGAGACAACCCTAGATGGAGATCAACGAATGGCTGGACTAGTGCGACGGATTATGAGGGGAGGATTTCCAAGAAGAGGCTTAGAGGAAGTTAATCGGAGTCTGTTCACTCCGAATATCAAAAATGCAAGGAATCCTCCAAAATTCAAGTTACCCACGCTGGAAGCCTATGATGGAAAGTCAGACCCGACCATGCATATTACCAGATATATCAGGCATATGGAAGTGCTGAGGGCATCCGAGGAAGTGTTGGCACGATATTTTCCTCTATATTTGATAGATTTGGCTACGCTTTGGTTCAGGCAGCTAGAGAATGGATCAATTAGAACATGGGACGAGCTAGTGGAATGCTTTATGAGGCAGTTTAGGGTCCACATGACGTGACCCAAGAGTGTGATGACCTTAGCGTCGATGAAACAGAGGATCAGAGAGTCCATAAGAGATTTTCTATTACGATTCAATGCAACGGTCGCTTCATTTGATCGCCCGGATCCATCGATGATTTTGATGGCGGCGGTAGCAGGGGTTGCAGAAGGCACAGAGTTCAAGGATTCGCTGGCAAGAGACCCGCTACAAGACCTTGGAGAATTCTATCATGAAGCCAAAAGATTCATTTGGCTAGAGGATTCACGCGTCGAGAGGTAGGAAACAAACGCGGTGCAAGGCGTAGCAACTTCCAAAGAACAGTCTGGAATAGACAAAGGAAAGCGGAAGCGGGATGACAGATACGATGGTCCTGACAAATGGAAGAAATTCTGAGAACCAAGATTCAAACAATACGCTGACTTGATGGCAAACCTGGAACGGATTTACCCGGAGACTCGGGGGCATCTACCCTATCGGAAACCACCCAAGAGAGATCCTACAGAACGGAAACGTAGAAGTGGAAAGTACTGCCTATTCCATGAGCTGGAAGGGCATACTACCAATGAGTGCCGCCATATGAAGGATGAGGTGGAAGAGCATGTCAGAAGTGGTAGATTGCCACAATACGTGAGAGATCGGACAGTGGCCATAGGACCTGAGAAACTACCGCATGCACCTAACAGAACTAATCCTGGATCGGGATCACGACTCGTCATCAATTGATCATGATGGCAAGGACCAAGTTCAGGACTTGAACTTTGGTCGATGACATAAATTTCTTAGATTTGATTTTAAAATAAAATGGCTATTCCACTTACGCATGTCAGGAAACCGAAGAAATCCCCATGCATGCTCTGAGATGGTAATAGACCGCTCTGCCCGGAGAGGCAATATTTATCTTTTCCTTTGTTTGTGATTAAACATTTGGAATTTGAATTTAATAAATGAACTTGAATTTCATAAGATAAACCTTTGACCAGAAAGTTAAAGGATGAATATTGAAACTCATTTTGAAATTGATCGCTTTATAACCTTACCCGGAGAGACAGGGTCCGGAGTGTAAGAAGTGAGTTGCTTCGTCGGAGAGCGACAGGATCAACTCACTTAACGTCGTTTACCTTTCACAGGAGGGTGACTGTATCGGGGTTCGATAAGAGCCCGAAGTGGATACAATCGGCCTAGATTTAGGCCATAACATCGCTTAATGTTCAGGGACGATGAAGCGTAGTGCGGGAGGTGCCCCCGCTTCACCAGAGAGCGACAGGATTGGCTCACTCGATGTTGTTTCCCCTTCACCGAAGAGTGACAGGATGGGATCCAGCAAGAGTCCAGAGAGGCTATGATCGGTCTAGAAGGACCAAGAATCGCTATATGCCCACGCTGGGGCCAAAGTGCAAAGGATGGAAAACAACACCAGAGCGCGACTGGGTCTTTCTATTCGATCGTTAAGTTTGGAATGGACTTAGCAAGGGTCCAAAGTGGCCGTCAATAGTCCAAAGAGGCCATAGGATTTGATTACTGACTTACACAAGTTGAAATGGATACTGATTCGGCTTCGAGCAGCCACGAACTTGATTGAGTGATACTATTAGCTATGGATAAAACATGGACTCACGACATTGGATTTGAAGCTATTTAAAACACGCCTTTTACCAAAAGACATGTTTTGGGAGGCAAATGTTATCCCACCTTTTGGCAAGGCCATGACATCAAGAACTTGACTGAAAACCGAGGATAGTTCTTCATGTATATCATTAATACACATGTCTACTATAGATATCGGTAAATTTTATGCGAGTCTGGATTGAGCTACAATTGATACGACAGGACCAGAAAAGCTATAAAAGTCAACATTTCGAATTTCAAGTCAATCGGAGTTCTTATGCTCAAGATATGATCGATGCAATTTCAGTTTTCACCTTGTTCGTTTCCATCCACTGAAAGGCCTTGTTCATATCCATCAAGCCTCGACGGTTCGTATCCATCCACTAAAAGGCCTTGTTCGTATCTATCATGCATCCATCTATTCTTATCCATCACACATCCATTTGTTCTTATCCATCACGCATATCCATCATTTCGCATCCATCTGTTCATATCCATCACGCATCCATCTGTTCGTATCCATCATTTTGCATGCATCTGTTCACATCCATCGCCATGCAACCGTCTTGTTCGTATCCATCGAAAACACAGCACGAACAGTGCAACAACGATCGATACGAACAGCGCAACAACGATCGATATGAACAGTGCAATCAATCGATATGAACAGTGCAACAACGATCGATATGAACAGAACAATCGATCGATATGAACAATGCAATCGATCGATACGAACAATGCAATCGATTGATACGAACAGTGCAACGACGATCGATACGAACAGTGCAATCGATCGATATGAACAGAACAATAGATCGATACGAAGAGAATCGATACGAACTAAACAGCCTACATAAAACTCAAACTTGCATCAATCATAACTCACAATCTACAAGTCCAAATGCCACCAAATTTTCATAGGAGCTTGCGTACAACCTAAAAAATGTTTGTGATCGATCTCGGCTCAGCTGGACAAGATTTGGATCGATACGAATTTTGTTCGTATCGATCACGGACCGTGTGCAAATCATGTGGGATCGATCGCATGGGTCCTCATACATGCCAGAAGAGGTCTCCCGAAATCTGAGAGAGATATTTGCAGCCTACGGCTATAAATAGCATCCCAAAGCCTACAGAAAAGGTACCTTTTATTCTGCGACGTCCAGACTATGCCGAAATCACCATTGTACTCAAACTTCACTGCGTTACTCAAAAATTACTGTTGTAATCCACTGTAACCAACGAGCAAAGTCAATAAAAGATTATCTTTTGAAGTGGACGTAGGCCAGAGATAGCCGAACCACTATAAATCTTGTGTCTATGTCTACTTCTTTCTGTTTTAAGTTTGTTATTTTTCATTTTTATCATCTACGTTATTTAGATCTGTAATTTGTAATCATATACTGTTGATCTGTCTTCATACACTGGTGCTTTCACGATATTTGGGGTTTGTGACCAAATTTGGCTCAAACAGTCTTTAAATCACATATTAATTATAGTTTTAGCTTCATTTTTGTAGTTAATAATTTCCTCTCACTTTAGTCTAACTTGATTGAATTGATTTTTAAAATCTAAAACAATTCCATGTGGATCGATCCGTACTCGCCACGTACTAAAATTGTACGCCGCACACTTACGGTTAAATTTTAATTTGAAATTTCTTCGGTGATTCTCTAATCCGATAGAAAATTTGTCGTCAAAATTCTTTTTGGCGTCGTTGTCGAGGAATTGCTTTGATTTTAGTTTTCAATTGTTCGAATTATTTTTATTTGATTTTTGTGTGTGTTTTATTTTGTGTGTTTATTTGCATTTTAAAAAAAATAATTAATTTTTGTTGTGTGTAACTTTTGTGTGATTTTATTTGTGTGCATCCCTTGTTTTCAATTTTCATTTTGCATTTGCATCTCTTCGTTAAAAAAATATTATACAAAATCTCATTTCAAAAAGAAACAAAATTCCACTTCATTTTCAATTTTCTTATTTTACAACTTTCAAAAAGAAAAATAAATTTACATTGCACATTACTGTGCACAAACTTTGTGCACTGCCCCAAACATCCACTCCAAACAGTGAACTCCTTTCTGCCTCTCTGTTTTTCCAATTTCATCGCTACCCTTCTCCATATTCAACAAACTACTTCCACAATTTACTGCCTTTCTGTCTCACAAAATTGCCACTTCCACTACTCTAACTGCTGCAAGTTCACTACTGTCCCCCCATCAGCACTTCCTCCGCCTGAACAGCCACATCCACCTATAACCAGTCATCAACCCATTTCTACAACTCCAACCATCCAAAACATCCACTTCTTACCGCCATTCAACAACAATTAACCAAACTGTCATGTACCACCTTTGTTGCTGCTGCACATTCCCAATTACTATCAGACTACATACAAGTTCATACCTCCCTAATCATCTTGCAGCCTACCACCACAGTCACTACTTTACCAACTGTGCACAAACCACTGTTACATTGCCAAGGCTTCAACTTCAATTCAGGTTTGAACTGCTAACAACTTCCACTTCAACCTCCACCTTCTGCCTTCAACCTTTTCATATCATCACCACTGGCCGCAGCCATAATTTCACCTTCTTTCATCTTCAACTTCACCATAACCACACTCCACCACTCCCTGAAGTGCCAACGACCAAATCACAGTGCACATAAACTACAAAAATCCCATCACAGTATTGCCTACAACATCAACTCCCTCTGCCATCGCCAGTAGCAGCCTACCGTCACCCTTCACTTCAACTCGACCACGACAAACCACTGCACTGTCACCATCATCATCGACCTGAGCCTCCAACTGCATTGTTGATCACCCTAACTGCAGTATAAACCCACTCCAATACAACCGTCCAACTGCCTCAACTTCCCAAAACATACATCATTTCTGGAAAATACAACAGAAAACGAACCATCACCACAACATCATTCAGACAACATCGCTGCTCGCAATACTTCACCCCATCTACTCCAATACCAGAACACTCTCCCTTGTTCAACTACTCCTCTACGTCACTACTGCCTGATTCACTGTCACCTCTGCACAGCAACAAACTCCTCACCACAAAGCACATCGTTCTCCTACCACTCCTCTACAACCCCACTGCAACAGTCAGACCACCACAACGTGTTCAACGCTAGAGACCAAAACTGACATACCAGAACCTCACCCAGAATCACAAACCAAACAGTAACAGCAACCACAGTCCAGTGATGTGCCATCTCCCCTCCTCTGCACTGAGTTCCTTCACCGTTCTTCTCTGACTAAACAACTTCCTCTCCTTATTTACCTTCCTCCACAAATCTGTCCACAGAAACCTCTACCTTCGATTCCACTTCATCAAACTCAAATGCCTGAATTGAGCATCGCTCCACCGCAATTCGAATACAACTGCAAACACCTACAATCAACACCCATCGCAACCCAATCCCCAATCGCACTCACAACAACACCACATCAGCAATTGAAATGACCTTCAAATCACAATCCTCAATCCCCAAATCACGCTGAAGCAGCCACCTTGACTGAATCGCGAGTCCAATAACGCAACTACACAATCTCATTTCAAACCAACAAAGAAAAAGAAATTTAGTTTTCAACTGATTTTTGTTTAGAAGAAGAAGAAAAGGGGGACGTGCGAAATTTAGAACGGGAGGAGGAGGATTTGCTTCCTGTCTTCTTTTGATTACAATTTAAAAAAAAAAAAAAAAAAAAAAAAAAATCATTGTGGGCAAGTGAACTTTGTTGGGCCGGATACAGTTTTTTTTGGTTTGTTTATTTCTTTTTGGTTTTTTTTTTTTAAAGTCTCAAGTTTCTCATCATTTAAATCCTTTAGTTCTCGTTTTTTTTTTGTAATTTTTATTCTTTCATTTTTTGATGTTTTCACTTGTTTTGATTTTCCTTTGTTTAGTTTATTCTTTGATAAAAAAAATTGTGTATGTCTTGTTATGAATTTTCAAGCTGTAGGAGATAAAAGGAAATATTACTGCAATAAACTGCTTTGCTTGCTTGCTTTTAAAAAAAAAAAAAAAAAAAAAAATATAGATGGTAGAAAATGTTCTAATACAATTAACTCTATTTTGGTTAACAATACAGAGTTAGTTGATCAAGGAGATCTCAACAAGGCTTTTACTGACTATTATAAGGGTATTTTTGGTTCTAAAATCATGCATAGAATCAATGTTAGATGGACTAATTTGCATCCATTAGATTCTATTGTTGATTTATCTGAGTTAGATATTACTTTTTCAGAAGAGGAAATTAGGAAAGCAATTAATGATATGCCTAGCGATAAATCTCCGGGGCCTGATGGATTTCCCCTTTTATTTTATAATACATTTTGGGATGTTTTAAAATTTGACTTAGTTAATTTGTTTAATGATTTTTATAATGGTAATTTGCATTTAGGGAGATTTAATTTTGCAAATGTTATTTTGCTGCTTAAAAAGTAGGAGCTGACAACTTAAAAGATTTTAGACATATTTCTTTGATTAACTGTTCAATTAAAATCATTTCTAAAGTTCTTGCTAATAGACGTAATATTAAAATGAATGATTTAATTGATTGTTCACAATCGGCTTTTATTAAAGGGAGAAATATTACTGATGGTGTGGCTGTTGTTCAAGAATATATTAATTACTGCGGTAAGAGCAACATAACCTGTGCGATTTTAAAACTTGATTTTGCTAAAGCTTTTGATTTAGTGGATTGAGATTTTCTTGTAGATATTTTTCAGGCTAGAGGATTTGGGCATAGATGGATTAGTTGGATTTTGACTTTACTTAAAACAGGTAACTCTAGTATTATGGTTAATGGTATTCTAGGTAATAAAATTCTGTCTAAGAGAGGCTTTAGGCAAGGGGATCCCTTATCCCTTTGCTGTTTGACTTAGCTGCTGATGTTTTTGCTAAAATTATTAAGAGAGCAGCAGATAATGGTTCTCTAGGAAATGTTGGAAATGATATATCGCGTAATGGTATATCGGTTTTATAATTTGCGGATTTTACCTTACTTTTTTCTTCTCATCTTCCTACACACATTATTACTGTAATATCCCAGAATTTATGGCAATATAAATTCAATAATCTATGTTTAAATTTAAATTAAATTGATAATTTTTATTAATAAATTTGAATTGATTTGATAATTTTCTTTTATTAAATATTTAATTAGTGAATTTATCTTTTAATAAGCTAATAAATCTGTTTTCTATTTATAATGTGTATATGTATTTATATATATTTTAAATAGATAAGTTGATTTTAAATTTAATTAGTGTAGCATATTTTATAATATTTTGAAATTGGGAAATTATGTTTTATTAAATGATTTAGTTTTTTTTAAAACTATTTTATAAAATAATTAAATGATTTTAAATATATAAGACAAATGTTTTATTTGTTTAAAATATATTTTGACTAAGTTGTATATTAAAATAAGTTATAAAAATGTTTTGTTTATTCTTTTAAAAAAAATGATTAATAATTATGATTTGTAGTAAATTAAATATGAGAATTTAAAATACAATTTAAAACATGAATCATGTATTCATTTAAATAACAAATAATTTACAATCTCTTTTATAAATTTATTTTAAATGATTAAAAATATTATTTTTAAATAATTGATTTGTATATTGTTTTTATTTATAATAATACTTTGTTTTATTCTTTAAAAAATTATTTATATACATAACTAAGTATTAGAAACTAATTAATTAAGTTTAAAACTTTCTTTAACACTTAATTTAAAATAACAAATCACTTAAAAGACATGTGTAAGTATTTTAGACACATAGTTTAACATGTGTTGAGTAATTAAATAGGAAAGTTAACAAGTGTTCACATTTAAGCCATGTGTCATTGATTAATTTTATTTTTCTTTGTTTTTAAAAATAAAACATAAAGAAGTTATATAAAAACCTACATTTTCCCATTTCTTCTTTTTTCATCTTCATTTCTTAACAAAGAAATTGTTTTTCAGTTGTAACTTTCCACCTTAAAAACAAATCTGCAAAAATTAAACCCTTATTCAAATGCATATCAACTCTGATCCTCATTCAAAGAAACATGTTCAAATGCATAGCATAAACCTTGTAATCTTTCCTGCAACTCATTATCAAAAGAAAGGAATCCTGCATTTCAATCACAAGACAAACCTGCATTTCTTTAAATCTGGAATCAAAATGCAAGCTAAAATACCTGCATTTAATTCATTCAAAACTGGGAAAGTTTACCTGCATGCAACAAATAAACCAAGAAAGCCTGCATGTAAACTCTGGAGACAAGAAGCAAGTTTTAAAAGCATTCAAACAATTGCAAAAGATGTTCTGCATAAATTTGTGCTCTGTCTGCATGATTTGAAAGGGTGAGTAACTCATTTTTTTAAAAATTTATTTAATAGGTAAAAGTTGTTTCCATGCTTTTTAAATTAGAAATGAATATATATATGAAACTGCTGTGAATATTTATACCTGTGAATATATGTATATGCACATGATCATAACTGTTGCATATCTGTTCTTCAAATCCCAAACTCCTGTTTGATCCTTAAATTCTTTTTCTTTTGACTTGTTTGCTGTTATGATTTAAATTTTTGAATAAAACTTGTTTATTTTAGGATAAGGTGAGTTTTAAATTTTATGTAAGTTAAATAAAATTGTCTATTACCTGGAAATTAAATTAACATGGCAACAATTGGCATATGATGAAAATTCAAACTTTATAATTTAATATTTCAGGTTTGTATATCAAAACACCATTCAAAATCATGAATTTTAACAAGAATTAAAATTTTTAATGATATATTTAAAAGAGCAGTTTTAAAGTCACTGTATTTCACTTTTTTGGTTAGCATTGATGATTTTGGTGTTCGATTGGGTTGAAATTGCTTCTGGAGATGGTGTAATGATCTGAGATGATGAGAAAATTCTTGGTTTGTGTTGCAATTTGTTTTTGATGATGAGATGGGTTTTACAGTTTTGAACCCTAGTTTACTGGGTTTGAGGAAATTAAATACCCCGGCTTCGAAAATGGATGGAGTCCTACGATTTCTTGGGTATTGATAGATGGTGGTGTGAGGAAGTCGTCATCGGAGTTTCGAAGGTGATGGTGGCCGGAGTCGCGTCAACAAGGCGTTGACAGGTTGAAGTGTTGGGTCACTGTTTTGTTCCAGGTTTGGAATTTGGGTCTCGATCTCGAATTCGAGCAAGTGTTGTTGGAGTTGGTGTTTGGTTGGCCTAAGGGGAGGTGTTGAATATGCGCTTTGCGCTTATATGATTTTTGTTTGATGATAATAAACATATATACATTCGTTTAAATGTATTTGTTAATATACTATTCTATTTTTCACAGTTTAAATAAATATTTGTTGAATAAAATAAATTACACAGAATTTGAATTCAAACAGATATTTTATTCAAATAAATATTTATTACAACTTTGAATAGTACAATTTCTAGCCCTTACTATTCACATATACAACTTTAATTACAATACATCACAATTTCATACAATTTCATATTTACAATTTTTCCTCACTACATATCACTCACACTCGTATTTATCTTCAACTTCATTCCAGTTTTGAATCCAGCATCTGAGCAAACTGCAAAAATATTCACTAACGCAGTAAAATTGAAAATAAAATATTTTTGCAATATAAACTAAAAGATGGATTTTGAAAATATGATTTGCCTCAGTTATTTGGGTTGTTCGTCATAATTTAAATTTGAATTCATCATACACGAACAACTTGTGACATACACAGTGTATTACTGTATATGCCACAAGGCCGTGCACGCCGATATATACACTTGATTGATTTACAGGGACAGGTGAGCACAGGTCAAACCCAAATAAAAAGCCGGGTTCAACTCACGTGCAACATAAATAAAATATCAACTTCATCACAAGGTCAAACCCGAGCTGTGAAACTGGATTCAACACAGGTGCAAATGGCCAAAAACTCAAGAATCAAGTGTCGACTGATCTAATATAAACAAGACAGTAACTCAGTGCCAACATGGTCACTTGAACAAAATGAACAAGTGGAGCATCTGTGTAAACTGGGCAGGTATGGACAGAGCTCGAGCACAGTTGAAACTCAAGCAAATGAAAACATCACAGTGACATGCTACAACTTCAAATGATGCAAGTGCTAACCAGAGTGAAGTCCAACACAATTACAACTGACTACATGCAGGAGAACAAACACAACACTGCAGCCAACTTATACACTATGAATCAGAGATTACAAACTCGAGTGTGCAAGTGAACATGACAGGAAACAGTTCAATATGAACTGATGAAGCAGTACCAATGAACATGCAGTCAAACTCAGTGACAACATACAAGTCAGACTAACATAATGCAAGACAGTGGTCATGAATGGAATAACAACATCGAGCCAGAGCCGACAAGTTCAAATATCACACAAGTACAGGCCGCAACAGTATGCACCAGTCCAAACATTTATCAGGGAGTATATGGAAGGGTCAGTGATACAAGGCAATACACAAGAGCATACAAGTGCAGACAACAGCCCATACATGCAAACTGTCTCAGAAATGAACTCAAACCAAGTGCATCACTGATTTTTTTTACACCAAAGCTAACAGCAACAAACAAGCATGAAACCAGTCAATGCCAAGGCTAAACAAATCAGTGACATCGAAACAATGCAGTAAGGCCAGAGGTGAAAACAATACAACACTGAAGTAATGCATCCGGTACCAACCAGAAAAAGATGGCTAGAGACGAAATGAATCAAAGCCAAGATCTAAGTTCAACAGAGAAGCAAATTCAAGTTGAAGCTGTGAATGACACAAATACAGGCAGTGAAGAATACTGAAGTGAATGAAGAGCAGTAAACAGGTGAAAGTGCAACAGTGGCAATGCAGTGACACATGATATACATGATGAAGCAACAGTTCAGAGAAATTCACGAACCAAACAAAATACTAGCAAAACCAAAGTTGAACAAGTCAATCAAGTATTCACCGTGTTATACAAGTAAAATGAAAAAGTGCGTATCTTTGAAATGGTCATTACATAATCGAGCAAAGTCAAAATCGATACCGTGGTAACCAAGCAAAGTCGTGACCATCAATATACGTTTTTGATCAAGTCAGAAAACATCTCAATCATTGAAACAAAATCAAGTGGCCATGATGAATAATATGACAAATTCAAATGATTTTATACGAACGCAAAATTAGGGTTTTGAATCCTATATAAACCCTAGGATCATCATCGGCAAATCTATTCGAGTTCGAGCATAACAAAGAACAAATCATCCAACTCGAATCACGATCGAGTTTAAGCATCAACCCGTAAAGCAAAAAGATAAAATTACATACCGAAGCAAGGAGTCAAACTCGATCGAACAACGAAGCAGCCGAAGAGAGCAACGAGAGAAGGTCAAAGCTACTCGCGCATCATTAATCAAACATAAAGTCGGCAGCTTCATACCCTAATTTGGATCAGGGACGAAGCCCTAAATTTGCAAGAGGAACAGAGTGGCCATTTTCACAAAGAAGCAAAGAAACGTACAGAGCAAAATAAAAAAAAAGGAACGGGCTAGTGAAAGAAAACAAAGGGGCCGGCCTATTTTCTTAAAAAAAATTTAATTAAGGGTTTTAAAATTAGGGTTATTTGTTTATTTGTTTTTTAATTGCTTTTTTTATTTTTTTAAGTCAAAGAATTTGTAAATCACCACGTAGGGATTAGGTCGTGTCAGATTGTCTAGTTAGAATTAGTTCAGTGAGCAGGGTGTGCGAGTTTGCAAAGTTCTATTGTAGGCGGGAGCAGAGTTTGCGAGTAAGCGAAGCTCTATAGGCGGGAAGCAAAGTTTGCAAGTAAGCGAAACTCTATAGGCGGAGCAGGGTGTGCGAGTCTAGTAGAGTGTTTGTGAGCGGGAGCAAATGTTTGCGAGCAGGGTGTGCGAGTCTAGTAGAGTGTTTGTGAGCGGGAGCAAATGTCTGCGAGTCTAGTAGAGTGTTTGTAAGCGTGATACTGTTTAATTCTAATAGAAATCTGTGAATGCAGCAGTAGGCAGGGGTTGCCGAAGCTGGGTAAATTTTATGTGTGATTTACTTTTCAGCATATTTATTTCTGCAATTTATTTCTGTGATTAAATCGAGAAAATTTGCTATAACCTTATTCACCCTCCCTCTAGGGTTAATCTAGATCCTACAAGTGATATCAGAGCTCGGTATATTTTTTTATTTAACTCTAGAGTCATGAGTCTACAAAATAATGCTTTTTCTGAGGGGCAATCTATTGCTAGGCCACCCATGTTTAACGGGAACGATTATGCTTATTGGAAAGTTAGGATGGGTATCTATCTTAGTTCTGTTGATTATGATGTTTGAGATATTATTGAAACTGGCTATAAACCTCCCACTATAATCATTGGTGATACTGAGATTCCTAAACCTAAGGATAGGTGGGATGCTAACGATAAGAAACTAAAAACGACAAATGCTAAAGCCATGAATGCTTTGATATGTGCTCTTGATAAAAATGAATTTAATAGAATTTCATTGTACAACAGCACAGGAAATTTGGCACACTTTGGAGGTGACACACGAAGGAACTTCTCAAGTCAAGGAGTCTCGTCTAGCCCTATTCAGTAATGAGTACGAAAACTTTGTGATGGACAAAGGCGAGAGCATAAAAGACATGTTTGGACGCTTTTCAACCTTGGTATACAATGCTAGAGCACTTGGGAAGGTATTCACTGAGGTAGAGCTTGTGAGGAAGATACTACGAGTTTTACCAATGAACTTTGAGGCAAAAGTCACAGCAATTCAAGAATCGAAAGATCTGAGTAAGCTAAGCATGGAGGAGTTGATTGGTAACTTGATGACATATGAGCTTGAGCTAAAAGCAAAGGAAGAACGCAACAACTCCGAACCAAAGAAGAAGACGATTGCCTTAAAGAGAAAAGAAGAAAGCGACGAAGAAGATCCAATTGAAGAGCTTGCAATGGCTGTCAATAATCTTAGAAGATGGTCTAGACTCAAGCTACGCAAGAAGAAAACAAAGGGCAATAGGTCAAAAGATTCCGAAAATTCCGATAATGAACTGACGTGTTATAACTGCAACAAGCCTGGCCACATCAAACCAAAATGCCCGCTTCTCAAAGACAACAAAGGAAAGAAAAAGAAGAAGAAGGCCTTTGCAGCGACTTGGGATGATGAAGAAGGAGAGGAAGCTTCGGATAGCAGCTCAGAGGAGGCTAACTTGTGTCTTATGGCATGCTCAAATTCAGAAGCAACCTCCGAGGAATCTAGTGAGACAAGTGAGTTTTCTTATAAAGAACTTGTTTTTATGTGTTCTGATCTTACTAAAGTAGTTGATACGCTTGAATCTAAAATTGAAAAACTGAAATCTGAAAGGAGGAAACTCGCCCATGAAAATTCTAGGTTAGAAACTGAACTTGAAAATATTCAAAACCTAGAATGTAACCAATGTAAAATTTTAGATTCGGAACTATAAAAATTTGGAATAACTTTGAGAGCCTTGAAAAAGAAAACTTGAATCTTAAGGAAACCATCGACACTAGGAAAAAGGATTTTATAAATCGATGCACCTCACTTGTCACTGAAAACTCAACATTAAAATCCAGAGTCCAAAATCTTGAGAAATCCCTGAATAACTTTTCAAAAGGAGAAAAATCTTTCAAAATGTTATTGGGAAATCAAATTTTTGCTAACAATAGAAAAGGACTAGGTTTTGGGAAATCACAAAATGATGATAATGCAAAAAGTAAAAGTGTTTTTGCTCGATCTGAAATAATTGAAAATCATGTTGAAAATCATAGTCATAGGAACACAAAATTTAATCAAGTCAATTTAATGTGCACGTTTTGTAGAAAATTTGGACATAATCGAAATAATTGTTGGTATAGACCCAAACACGTGAAAACTATACCAATTTGGGTTCCAAAAGGCATAAATATAAAATCTTTGAAAGTCAAACAAATTTGGGTGCCAAAAGGAACATATATAAATAGTTTTGGGTCTCCACAAACATATGTTTCATATTCTGCCACTAACAATCATGGACCTATAAAAACAAATAGGTCACATAAATCTTTTATCGTGTAGGTGTGGTGGCAGGCTAAGGAACAACAACAGTGTTCTCTGAATTTTGGCTGTTCCAGAAACACAACGGGCGACAAAGCAAAGTTCCTTAGCCTAGTATAAAGGTGACAGAATCACAATGGACAACAACGAAAAATTATCGTAAAGGTAAAACAAGTAAATTTGTTTTGAACGATATATTAAATGTGATATCTGCACCATATTCTGAATTAAAATCAGCCAATATTGAGATGAATAAAAGATGATGATTTTGATGCTATGATTTTTTTTCAAAATATTGACCAACCATCTTTAAATAGAATTACTTGGAATAATTATGATGGTGGACTGATTCGGACTTAATTGATATGATTTTTTGACTTGTTCTTATTTATGACATTGTTTTGTGCTTAAATGATAACCAATCAGATTTTCAACTTTGAACTAATCCATATAAATTTGTTCGGTCAAATGATGGTTACTCATGCTACACGTAGATATATTTGTTTTGATATTTTGGTCACTGCTTGTAAATTTGCACGATTTCAAATTCATGTGAAAAAGGATTTTAAGAAATTGTTGAAACTTCAAGAAATTGTTTTTGAAATAATTATGATGTTGATTGACTGTTGATTACTCATGAATATAATTGTTTATCCTATGGTTTCTGAAATTAACACCATGATATGTGTTTGAGTGTTAACACGGCTTCAATTCAAATTCAAAAGAATGATGTTAAATTTGAAATTTTTGGTGCACACTTCATGGTTCAACGAGTGAATATTGAGTGAAATTTAAATTCAGATGCAGATTACACTGGTAATATAGTTGATAGAAAAATTACTAGTGGAACGTGATTAATTTTTGAAACATTCATTTGCTGCATCGTTTTTTCAAAGAAAATATCTGCATATTTTTCATTTGAAATAATTTTCAAATAGCAGAAAATTTTCTTATAAAACCCCTCGAGAAAATCATGTTTGACCATATTTACAGATTAATCATTTTTGAAAAATTGATTTTATAATTTTTGAATTTGATTTTAAATGACAAATTTTGACTAATCTGACTCCCTTGGATTATCGAAAAGATGAATAGTGATTGAAAAAGAGATGAGTGTTCATATTTATCATATATTATAACTCGAGAAAGTATAATTAGAAAATTTCTTTAGAATTTCATAACAAGAGTTATAAAAACTTTTTGTTGGGTAAAAATTCCATGACCATTTCTATTTCTATCATCTTTCTATCGACTATCACTCATCAAGATCATATTTAGTATGTAAATTTGTGGTAGTTTACAAAGGAAATCATTTGTTCTTCAATATCTTTAAATCTATGAAGGAAATTATTTATGCTTCAACTTATTATATTTAGCAATAAAAATAAATATCCAAAGTATTCACTCTCATTTAAAAGTCCTCACGGTTATGCATGGGTGAATTACTTGGATTTTTGATTATGTGCTTCCATGCTCATTTAAAAGTCCTCACGGTTATGCATGTATGGAACGCATATCAAAATTAATTGATTCAAATAGACAAGTTGATTCTAATCCCATTTAAAAGTCCTCACGGTCATGCGTGGTTAGAAGATACTTGATTTCATTTTTTTAAATAAAAATTGTGAATACTACTAATCTCATTTAAAAGTCCTAACGGTTATGCATGGTTAGTAGATATTCAAATTTCCTGAAATAAATATACCACAAATAGACAGAATTGTATGATTTTTGATGATTTTATCCCCATCACTTCTGAAAGTGGAATATGCGCTTGACAAGGGTAATTATGATTTTTGTTTGAGTTTTATTGAAATTTAATATTTATATTCAATTGAGTTAAATGTTTGATTCATGTCTATCACTTCATCCCTATTTTTACAACACTGTTATTCTTTTGCTGATAACAAAAGGGGGAGAGAAAAGTTAAGATTTTGTCAAATAGAATCAAGCAAAGGTCAAATAATTTTCACTTTGCATATAGGCTCATTTATATATTTCTATTTGTATGCATATATGTAGGGGGAGTATTGTGTAGAGAGGGAGCATTCAAATAGGGGGAGCAAATTGAACGATCAAATACATTTAATACATTCAAAATCTTAAATATATGTTTGTTATCATCAAAAAGGGGAGATTGTTGAATATGCGCTTTGCGCTTATATGATTTTTGTTTGATGATAATAAACATATATACATTCGTTTAAATGTATTTGTTAATATACTATTCTATTTTTCACAGTTTAAATAAATATTTGTTGAATAAAATAAATTACACAGAATTTGAATTCAAACAGATATTTTATTCAAATAAATATTTATTACAACTTTGAATAGTACAATTTCTAGCTCTCACTATTCACATATACAACTTTAATTACAATACATCGCAATTTCATACAATTTCATATTTACAATTTTTCCTCACTACATATCACTCACACTCGTATTTATCTTCAACTTCATTCCAGTTTTGAATCCGGCATCTGAGCAAACTGCAAAAATATTCATTAACGCAGTAAAATTGAAAATAAAATATTTTTGCAATATAAATTAAAAGATGGATTTTTAAAATATGATTTGCCTCAGTTATTTGGGTTGTTCGTCATAATTTAAATTTGAATTCATCATACACGAACAACTTGTGACATACACAGTGTATTACTGTATATGCCACAAGGCCGTGCACGCCGATATATACACTTGATTGATTTACAGGGACAGGTGAGCACAGGTCAAACCCAAATAAAAAGCCGGGTTCAACTCACGTGCAACATAAATAAAATATCAACTTCATCACAAGGTCAAACCCGAGCTGTGAAACTGGATTCAACACAGGTGCAAATGGCCAAAAACTCAAGAATCAAGTGTCGACTGATCTAATATAAACAAGACAGTAACTCAGTGCCAACATGGTCACCTGAACAAAATGAACAAGTGGAGCATCTGTGTAAACTGGGCAGGTATGGACAGAGCTCGAGCACAGTTGAAACTCAAGCAAATGAAAACATCACAGTGACATGCTACAACTTCAAATGATGCAAGTGCTAACCAGAGTGAAGTCCAACACAATTACAACTGACTACATGAAGGAGAACAAACACAACACTGTAGCCAACTTATACACTATGAATCAGAGATTACAAACTCGAGTGTGCAAGTGAACATGACAGGAAACAGTTCAATATGAACTGATGAAGCAGTACCAATGAACATGCAGTCAAACTCAGTGACAACATACAAGTCAGACTAACATAATGCAAGACAGTGGTCATGAATAGAATAACAACATCGAGCCAGAGCCGTCAAGTTCAAATATCACACAAGTACAGGCCGCAACAGTATGCACCAGTCCAAACATTTATCAGAGAGTATATGGAAGGGTCAGTGATACAAGGCAATACACAAGAGCATACAAGTGCAGACAACAGCCCATACATGCAAACTGTCTCAGAAATGAACTCAAACCAAGTGCATCACTGATTTTTTTTACACCAAAGCTAACAGCAACAAACAAGCATGAAACCAGTCAATGCCGAGGCTAAACAAATCAGTGACATCGAAACAATGCAGTAAGGCCAGAGGTGAAAACAATACAACACTGAAGTAATGCATCCAGTACCAACCAGAAAAAGATGGCTAGAGACGAAATGAATCAAAGCCAAGATCTAAGTTCAACAGAGAAGCAAATTCAAGTTGAAGCCATGAATGACACAAATACAGGCAGTGAAGAATACTGAAGTGAATGAAGAGCAGTAAACAGGTGAAAGTGCAACAGTGGCAATGCAGTGACACATGATATACATGATGAAGCAACAGTTCAGAGAAATTCACGAACCAAACAAAATACTAGCAAAACCAAAGTTGAACAAGTCAATCAAGTATTCACCGTGTTATACAAGTAAAATGAAAAAGTGCGTATCTTTGAAATGGTCATTACATAATCGAGCAAAGTCAAAATCGATACCGTGGTAACCAAGCAAAGTCTTGACCATCAATATACGTTTTTGATCAAGTCAGAAAACATCTCAATCATTGAAACAAAATCAAGTGGCCATGATGAATAATATGACAAATTCAAATGATTTTATACGAACGCAAAATTAGGGTTTTGAATCCTATATAAACCCTAGGATCATCATCGGCAAATCTATTCGAGTTCGAGCATAACAAAGAACAAATCATCCAACTCGAATCACGATCGAGTTTAAGCATCAACCCAGTAAAGCAAAAAGATAAAATTACATACCGAAGTAAGGAGTCAAACTCGATCGAACAACGAAGCAGCCGAAGAGAGCAACGAGAGAAGGTCAAAGCTACTCGCGCATCATTAATCAAACATAAAGTCGGCAGCTTCATACCCTAATTTGGATCAGGGACGAAGCCCTAAATTTGCAAGAGGAACAGAGCGGCCATTTTCACAAAGAAGCAAAGAAATGTACAGAGCAAAATAAAAAAAAGGAACGGGCTAGTGAAAGAAAACAAAGGGGCCGGCCTATTTTCTTAAAAAGTTTTTAATTAAGGGTTTTAAAATTAGGGTTATTTGTTTATTTGTTTTTTAATTGCTTTTTTTGTTTTTTTTAAGTCAAAGAATTTGTAAATCACCACCTAGGGATTAGGTCGTGTCAGATTGTCTAGTTAGAATTAGTTCAGTAAGCAGGGTGTGCGAGTTTGCAAAGTTCTATTGTAGGCGGGAGCAGAGTTTGTGAGTAAGCGAAGCTCTATAGGCGGGAAGCAAAGTTTGCAAGTAAGCGAAACTCTATAGGCGGAGCAGGGTGTGCAAGTCTAGTAGAGTGTTTGTGAGCGGGAGCAAATGTTTGCGAGCAGGGTGTGCGAGTCTAGTAGAGTGTTTGTGAGCGGGAGCAAATGTCTACGAGTCTAGTAGAGTGTTTGTAAGCGTGATACTGTTTAATTCTAATAGAAATCTGTGAATGCAGCAGTAGGCAGGGGTTGCCGAAGCTGGGTAAATTTTGTGTGTGATTTACTTTTCAGCATATTTATTTCTGCAATTTATTTCTGTGATTAAATCGAGAAAATTTGCTATAACCCTATTCACCCCCCCTCTAGGGTTAATCCAGATCCTACAGGAGGGTTATTGACCGTGGGATGGTCATGTGGTTGGCCAGTGATGGCCAGAGGCTGTGTGTAGGTACACAGGAGCAAGGTGAATATATTGGTGAATATTTGGTGGTTTCAGGGTTTTGTTGCTCGAGATGGTCTCGGGTAATTTGAGTAGTGACTCGAAGTAACCAAGTTTGTGACTCGAAGTATTTGTAGGGATGCTTGAGTTAAGGCTTTGTTTCAGGTTTATAAGTAAAACAGAAAACCTGATTCTGTTTTAGAAATTTAAGTAGATTTTGAATATAAACTGGAAATTGAACTTAGGATTTAAACCTAAATCTAAAGATGAATTCAAATAGTTTGAATTCTGGTTTTGAAATAATTTGAATTTTGAAAATTTTAGTTTGGTCTTAAACAAAACAGAAACCTGTTTACAATTTTTTAAAATTAAAAGCAAGTTTAAAATGCAAACTAAAATCTAAACTAAGTTTAAACCTGAAATCTGAATGTGATTTCAATTTGTTTAAATTTTGGGTTTGTAAGTAATTTGAATTCAGAAAATTCAAGTTTGGTTAAATAAAAACAGAAACCTGTTTTCTGTTTTTTAATTTAAAAGTAAAGTTTAAAATGCAGATTGAAATTTAAACTGGGTTTTTATAATCTGGAATTTGAATATGAATTTAAATTAGATTATCTGAGATTTAAAATCATCTATGTTTTTAAAATTTAAATTTGATTTTAAAACTCATAAATGTTAAAGCATATATGTGCTTTGGGTTTGAGTTGGAAGATTAAAATTTTAAATTAGAAATTTAAAATGAGATTAAATCTGGGTTTTTAAATCTGTAATTAAATTTGAACTTCAGTTTTTGAAATAAAATAAGTTTAAATTTAAATCATTTAATTACATTTAAAGGTTAAATGATTTGAAGATTTATGTAAGTAAGCTTTCAAGGATTTGAGTTTAAATCTGTAATTAAGGTTCAGGCTGTATTTAAGTTTTGAAATTTAAAAGTAATTTTTAAATTGATTGAATTTAAATTGAATTGGGATTTAAATTCTTTTAAACTTATTTTATAAGTGGATGTTTCTTTTAACATATGAGATAAAGGTTTTGAATTGTTTTTTTTAAATCTTGTTTAAATTAAAATTTGTCTTCGTTTTAAAGTCTTAAATTTTAAAATGAAGTTTAAATGGAATTTAAAATAAATTTAAAAACAATTTGTTTTTAAATGCTTAATTAAGTAAGAATGTTATCTAAAGGATAAATGAAATTTGATGAATTGAATTAATTAAATAATTAAGTTAATTTAAGATGAATAATTAATTATTTAATTAATAATATGGATGGTTAATTAAGAAATTTAATTGATTAATTAGACTTAAGATAAATAAATTAAGGTTAATTAATCTATAATTAAGGATTGTTAATTGAATTTTAATTAATGATTAAGATTAATTAAGCAAGTGATTAAGGATTAAATAAGATTGTAATTAACACTTAATTAATTAATAATTAGAGATTAATTAATTGATAATTAAATATTAATTAATTTGTAATTAATAATGGTTAATATAAGTTAATTTCTTAATTAAGTAATTAAGAAATGTTAATGAAGATCATTAACTTAAGATTATTTAAACAGTTAATTAATGATTAATTTTTAATAATAATTAGATTAATTAATTAATAATAATCATTTTGAAATTGTTTAAGTTTAATTACTTATGGAAGTAATTATAAATTAATTACTTAATGTAATTAATTGTGTTAATATGATTAGTTTATATTAATTAATTAAGTTTAATTAATTTAAACATTTGTTGATGATTGATGAATAATTACTTTATGTAATTAATGAGATAGTAATTACTTAGGGAAGTAATTAATTGATAATTACTGAATGTAATTAAAGATGTTTGATAGTGGAAGTAATTTAGAATTAAATTACTTTAAAATTAATCAAGGGATTAATTGGGATAATTAATTAAGAGTAATTAATTTATTGATGAGTAACTAAGGGAAGTTGATTACTGAATGGTTATTAATCAAGAGTGATTAATATATGTATGATTTAATTGCAGATTAATTACTTAATGTAATTAATTTTAATAGAGAGATTGATTAAATTATAATTAGAAATCATTAATTAATAAAATTAATGATGTAATTTAAAATTGATTAATTGAGGAATAATCAATAAATGAGGTAATTAATTAATAAAGGATTAATGTAATTAACTTTAGTTAACTAATTGATTAAGTAATTAAAGGTTAATTATTGCAAAGTGTTAAGTATAATTAACTTGTGAAATTAATATTAAAAGCTAATTACTTATTGTAATTAGAGATGGTTAATCAGGAACGGTTAATTGAAAGAATAATGAGATGATGATTTATTAATTAATTTGTAATCAATTGAAGATTAAGATAGGCAGGATTTTAATGATGAAGTAATTAATTTAATTCATTTTAAATTAATTAGAGACTAAGTAATTAATTTGATTCATTTTAAATTAATTATAGATGATGTGATCATTAGATCATTGCTTATGTTTGATGATTGGTATTGGTTGCCATGTATGGTTTGTAATCTCAGCTATGAGATGAAAATGTATGTGATATGGATGCATTGGTTGCATTGGGATGATAATATAGATTATCTGTGTATAATACTGATATGGATTATCTGTGGATGAAAATGTTGATTATCCATTGTTATGTTATGAATTATCAATCTGTGTGTATATAGACAATAAATTGAATTGTTTTAAACTTTAAAACAACTTGGCCTTAAAAGACACGTTTTGGATTTCGATGAGACCGGGATCGGGTTTCCATATTTGGATATCCAGAAACCACATCGATCCAAAATAACGTTAGGTCATGAATCTGAAGTGAAGATGAAGATTCAGAAGGCAAGGGTTATCGTCGTTAACTCTGAGGGTGATTCCAATATGAGTGTAACGAGATAATGCCTTCGGTTTCGTTCGAACCTGTAATGAACTTGTATGGATTGAATGCTTTCAGAACATCGTCAGGTGGACGATGAGCATTCTAAGTGATATGTCCTATAAAGGTAATCGTAGCCTCAAGCCTCATCAACCGGGAATGGCTAAAACAGGGGAGGTGCAGCAAGGCTAAGTGGGTCATGCCCAAGTAGGATGAGATTTACCCTTGTCTAGATGTCCCTTTATTTCGGCTTAGTGGTGCGGTTGCTGATCACAACTACGGGGTGGTCTTGTTCGAAACTGTTCAGTAAGGAATGGTTCCGGCTTTGTGTTGAAGGGAGCGGGCGTACTCCTCGGTACGATGATCTAGGCCACGTACTGTGACGGGCGGTACCCCAGTAGCCCAGCCATTGATGGAATCCAAAATCCAATAAGTGTCGTACGTATTAGTTGTGCCCAACTATGTTGGAACGTGAGATGTAAGCATTCCAGCTATTTCTGTATTTTACTTGAAAACCCTAGACACTATTATATATCACTGGATTTCCTATCAAATGTTTTGGGTAGCGTAAGGTAAAAAGTTTTCCATGTTTATGTGTGGGAAGTCTTATGTGATACCTTTTCTTTTCAAAGGTTTTTCAAAGTTAAGCAACTTTAACCTGTTACTCACACCAGACCCATGTCTGACCCAGAGTTTATTTCTGTTTTTCTTAAACTCTTGGGTACTCAAATTTTTACGAGTAGCCAAGGGATTCAGGTTAGCTTTGACGAATTGTGGAGGAGCAATGGAGCAGGAGGCTTCCGCGTATAGATATATAGTTTTCCGCTGTGATGGTATCTCTGAGTGTTTTCTGTTTGTGTTTTGAGTTGTAATAACTAGACAAGTGTTTATAACTGTCTAGTATGTGTTGCATATGTCTGTGTAACTCTGATATCTGTTGTATACTATGTGATACTTATGTTATTAATATAATTTATTCGTTCCGCTGTTGAGATTATAGTGTTGTTTCTTCTTTCTCTTCTTTCTTTTCTCTTTTCTATCCCTTTCTTTCTTAAAGATGGTACGACTTTTTATGGAGAAAAAGTCGGTCGTCTCATTTGATATCAGAGCGCTAGGTTGAGCGGATACCTAGTCTCTGGAGTGGTGTCTATATTGAGAGAGCGTATTTGTATTTTTAATATATATATATATACACAATTGTTTCTACCTATCTGATTGTGTTACCCGTTCGGGTTTTCCAATATAAGTTATAAAGGTAGATGAGGTAGTGGTGTGCGTAACACGACTACTACTGATGTTTGGAATTTGAATGTATGAGGTTGGAGGTGTATCTGTCGAGACTATAGACCTAATAACGTCTCGAGTGAGTTTTGCTTGGTGTAAGAACTTCATCGATCTCTGAAGGAAACCTTCTAAAAGTTCGGAGTTCATTTTTTAAGTGCAGAGTTGGATGGGTTGAGATTGGATCTGTTGGTTGGGCAGAAGCAAGAGAATGATGGTATCTTGATACCTTAGGAAGTAGTAGCTGTGTGATGAGATGCAGTGACTATGGATATTTTCAAAGATGTTTCTTTGGAACAAGAGTAAGGAAGTGAGTCTGTTTCGGTGATATGGCTCAGTCCAGCAGAATGTTCTGTTTGCTTTGAAGTCCGAGTTACTCGAAGAGCTTTGGATTGAGAATTCTTTGGCTTTGGTGATTAGCAGTGCAGCTCGGAGTGTTCTGTGTTGGAAAGAAGTTTTCTGGCTAAGTAGTTTTTCTGAAATGGAGTTCAGAAGCAGTAGTGTGGATCTTTTTCTTCGATAGATTGGGTAGGCCAGCATAAGCTGTTCTGATTGGTAGAGAGAGCAGTTTCTTTGGAATTAGGCTGAGTTGATCGCAAAAGTGACTTGCGATAGTTGAGTGTTCTCTTGAGCTATTGGAGAATTTTTCGGATGTCTTCTAGGAAGTCAAAAGTTTGTCCACATCTGGAGATCGAGTTTTCTTATCGATTTGTATTCCAGGAGTGGAAATGGTGGTTCAGTTAGTAGATGGATGGTTCCTTGAGATAGAAGTTGGTGAAGCAGCTTAGATTTTGGAGGAATTTCTGAGTTTTTTTCTTTATGGATCTGTTGAACCATATTCTTGTGCTGAGTTGTCTAGTCTGTGCTCGTTCTTTTCATCAACATTTTCTCTGCTTAGGATCAGAGTTGTGCAGCGGAAGCAGTTTGGGGGTGCATCTGTTTTATCTTTTCCTGGATAAGGAGAAGTTTGTTCTGTCTTCTGTTGTTGAGGAGTAGAGTTGTGTTCCTGGTTTTGGATTGATCTTGAGGAGATCATGGTGTTGAGTTGTTTTGATCCAGTCTGTTTCTAGAGGCTTCAGCAAGAGTTGAACTGATCAGGAGTGATGTTGGTAGCCCACGATCGTCGGAAGAGTATTTATGGATAAGAGGCGGAGGGATTTGGATTCTGGAGTCGGAGATTTGTATTAGGATAAGTTTTTCTCCGATCCAGGAAGCTATAGGATTTGGTAGTCTGTGAAGCTAGCTTCGAGGTATTTTGGGTTTCTTCTGTGTTCTGGTAAGATAAGTGCTTTGGTCTTCAGAGTTGAATTGCCAGTTTGGATAACTAGGATTCAATATGTTTCACGTATCTCCGAGGGAGTATGTGTTTGATATTTCTGGTTGTAGAACCAGCAGTTCTGGAGGTTTGGTTGTTGAGTCAGACTCGTCTGTAGTCTGATATTCTATTTAAAGTTGTTGATAGGAGCTCTATAGCTTAGTAGTTTTTGACTGTTTGGGTTCTATAGAGCGAGTATCCCGATATATATATACCGGGGAAACTCGTGAAAGTTATATCCAAAATTCTTTGGATAATTTGATTTGTTCTTATTGTGTGAATTGGTTGCTTTGGCTGTTGGCATATGATTCACATATGTTGTGTTTTAAAATAAAATCTTTAATGAGATTATTAAATTACCTTTGTTTTAAATTTCGGGGACCAAAATTCTTTTAAAGGGGAAGGATTGCAATATCCCGGAATTTATGGCAATATAAATTTAATAATCTATGTTTAAATTTAAATTAAATTGTTAATTTTTGTTAATAAATTTGAATTGATTTGATAATTTTCTTTTATTAAATATTTAATTAGTGAATTTATATTTTAATAAGCTAATAAATCTGTTTTTTATTTATAATGTGTATATGTATTTATATATATTTTAAATAGATAAGTTGATTTTAAATTTAATTAGTGTAGCATATTTTATAATATTTTGAAATTGGGAAATTATGTTTTATTAAATGATTTAGTTTTTTTTAAACTATTTTATAAAATAATTAAATGATTTTAAATATATAAGGCAAATGTTTTATTTGTTTAAAATATATTTTGACTTAAGTTGTATATTAAAATAAGTTATAAAAATGTTTTGATTATTCTTTTTAAAATAATGATTAATAATTATGATTTGTTAATTAAATATGAGAATTTAAAATACAATTTAAAATATGAATCATGTATTCATTTAAATAACAAATAATTTACAATCTCTTTTATAAATTTATTTTAAATGATTAAAAATATTATTTTTAAATAATTGATTTGTATATTGTTTTTATTTATAATAATACTTTGTTTTATTCTTTAAAAAATTATTTATATACATAACTAAGTATTAGAAACTAATTAATTAAGTTTAAAACTTTCTTTAACACTTAATTTAAAATAACAAATCACTTAAAAGACATGTGTAAGTATTTTAGACACATAGTTTAACATGTGTTGAGTAATTAAATAGGAAAATTAACAAGTGTTAACATTTAAGCCATGTGTCATTGATTAATTTTATTTTTCTTTGTTTTTAAAAATAAAACATAAAGAAGTTATATAAAAACCTACATTTTCCCATTTCTTCATTTTTCATCTTCATTTCTTAACAAAGAAATTGTTTTTCAGTTGTAACTTTCCACCTTAAAAACAAATCTGCAAAAATCAAACCCTTATTCAAATGCATATCAACTCTGATCCTCATTCAAAGAAACATGCTCAAATGCATAGCATAAACCTTGTAATCTTTCCTGCAACTCATTATCAAAAGCAAGGAATCCTGCATTTCAATCACAAGACAAACCTGCATTTCTTTAAATCTGGAATCACAATGCAAGCTAAAATACCTGCATTTAACTCATTCAAAACTGGGAAAGTTTACCTACATGCAACAAATAAATCAAGAAAGCCTGCATGTAAAATCTGGAGAGAAGAAGCAAGTTTTAAAAGCATTCAAACAACTGCAAAAGATGTTCTGCATAAATCTGTGCTCTGTCTGCATGATTTAAAAAGGTGAGTAACTCATTTTTTTAAAATTTATTTAATAGGTAAAAGTTGTTTCCATGCTTTTTAAATTAGAAATGAATATATATATATATATATATGAAATTGCTGTGAATATTTGTACCTGTGAATATATGTATGTGTACATGATGATAACTGTTGCATATCTGTTCTTCAAATCCCAAACTCCTGTTTGATCCTTAAATTCTTTTTCTTTTGACTTGTTTGCTGTTATGATTTAAATTTTTGAATAAAACTTGTTTATTTTAGGATAAGGTGAGTTTTAAATTTTATGTAAGTTAAATAAAATTGTCTATTACCTGGAAATTAAATTAACAGAGCAACAATTGGCATAGGATGAAAATTCAAACTTTATAATTTAAAGTTTCAGGTTTGTATATCAAAACACCATTCAAAATCATGAATTTTAACAAGAATTAAATTTTTTAATGATATATTTAAAGAGCAGTTTTAAAGTCACTATGTTTCACTTTTTTGGTTAGCATTGATGATGTTTGTGTTCAATTGGGTTGAAATTGCTTCTGGAGATGGTGTAGTGATCTGAGATGATGAGAAAATTCTTGGTTTGTGTTGCAATTTGTTTTTGATGATGAGATTGGGTTTTACAGTTTTGAACCCTAGTTTACTGGGTTTGAGGAAATTGAATACCCCGGCTTCGGAAATGGATCGAGTCCTACGATTTCTTGGGTATTGATAGATGGTGGTGTGAGGAAGTCGTCGTCGGAGTTTCGATGGTGATGGTGGCCGGAGTCGCGTCAGCGAGGCGTTGACAGGTTGAAGGGTTGGGTCACTGTTTTGTTCCAGGTTTGGAATTTGGGTCTCGATCTTGAATTCGAGCAAGTGTTGTTGGAGTTGGTGTTTGGTTGGCCTAAGGGGAGGGTTGTTGACCGTGGGATGGTCGTGTGGTTGGCCAGTGATGGCCGGAGGCTGTGTGCAGGTGCACAGGAGCAGGTGCATATTTGGTGGTTTCAGGATTTTGTTGCTCGAGATGGTCTTGTGTAATTTGAGTAGTGACTCGAAGTAATCAAGTTTGTGACTCGAAGTATTTGTAGGGTTGTTCGAGTTAAGGCTTTGTTTCAGGTTTATAAGTAAAACAGAAAACCTGATTCTGTTTTAAAAATTTAAGTAGATTTTGAATATAAACTGGAAATTGAACTTAGGATTTCAACCTGAATCTAAAGATGAATTCAAATAGTTTGAATTCTGGTTTTGAAACAATTTGAATTTTGAAAATTTTAGTTTGGTCTTAAACAAAACAGAAACCTGTTTACAATTTTTCAAAATTAAAAGCAAGTCTAAAATGCAAACTAAAATCTAAACTAAGTTTAAACCTGAAATCTGAATGTGATTTCAATTAGTTTAAATTTTGGGTTTTGAAATAATTTGAATTCAGAAAATTCAAGTTTGGTTTAAATAAAAACATAAACCTGTTTTCTGTTTTTAAATTTAAAAGTAAAGTTTAAAATGCAGATTGAAATTTAAATTGGGTTTTTATAATCTGAAATTTGAATATGAATTTAAATTAGATTGTCTGAGATTTAAAATCATCTATGTTTTTAAAATTTAAATTTGATTTTAAAACTCATAAGTGTAAAACCATATGTGTGCTTTGGGTTTGAGTTGGAAGTTTAAAATTTTAAATTAGAAATTTAAAATGAGATTAAATCTGGGTTTTTAAATCTGTAATTAAATTTGAACTTCAGTTTTTGAAATAAAATAAGTTTAAATTTAAATCATTTAATTACATTGAAAGGTTAAATGATTTGCAGATTTATGTAAGTAAGCTTTCAAGGATTTGAGTTTAAATCTGTAATTAAGGTTCAGGCTGTATTTAAGTTTTGAAATTTAAAAGTAATTTTTAAATTGATTGAATTTAAATTGAATTGGGATTTAAATTCTTTTAAACTTATTTTATAAGTGGATGTTTCTTTTAACATATGAGATAAAGGTTTTGAATTGTTTTTTTAAAATCTTGTTTAAATTAAAATTTGTCTTCGTTTTAAAGTCTTAAATTTTAAAATGAAGTTTAAATGGAATTTAAAATAAATTTAAAAACAATTTGTTTTTAAATGCTTAATTAAGTAAGAATGTTATCTAAAGGATAAATGAAATTTGATGAATTGAATTAATTAAATAATTAAGTTAATTTAAGATGAATAATTAATTATTTAATTAATAATATGGATGGTCAATTAAATAATTAAGAAATTTAATTGATTAATTAGACTTAAGATAAATAAATTAAGTTAATTAATCTATAATTAAGGATTGTTAATTGAATTTTAATTAATGATTAAGATTAATTAAGCAAGTGATTAAGGATTAAATAAGATTGTAATTAACACTTAATTAATTAATAATTAGAGATTAATTAATTGATAATTAAATATTAATTAATTTGTAATTAATAATGGTTAATATAAGTTAATTTCTTAATTAAGTAATTAAGAAATGTTAATGAAGATCGTTAACTTAAGATTATTTAAACAGTTAATTAATGATTAATTTTTAATAATAATTAGATTAATTAATTAATAATAATCATTTTGAAATTGTTTAAGTTAAATTACTTATGGAAGTAATTAATAAATTAATTACTTAATGTAATTAATTGTGTTAATATGATTAGTTTATATTAATTATTAAGTTTAATTAATTTAAACATTTGTTGATGATTGATGAATAATTGCTTTATGTAATTAATGAGATTGTAATTACTTAGAGAAGTAATTAATTGATAATTACTGAATGTAATTAAAGATGTTTGATAGTGGAAGTAATTTAGAATTAAATTACATTGAAATTAATCAAGGGATTAATTAGGATAATTAATTAAGAGTAATTAATTTATTGATGAGTAATTAAGGGAAGTTAATTACTGAATGGTTATTAATCAAGAGTAATTAATATATGTATGGTTTAATTGCAGATTAATTACTTAATGTAATTAATTTTAATAGAGAGATTGATTAAATTATAATTAGAAATCATTAATTAATAAAATTAATGATGTAATTTAAAATTGATTAATTGACGAATAATCAATAAATGAGGCAATTAATTAATAAAGGATTAACGTAATTAACTTTAGTTAGTTAATTGATTAAGTAATTAAAGGTTAATTATTGCAAAGTGTTAAGTATAATTAACTTGTGAAATTAATATTAAAAGCTAATTACTTATTGTAATTAGAGATGGTTAATCAGGAACGATTAATTGAAAGAATAATGAGATGATGATTTATTAATTGATTTGTAATCAATTGAAGATTAAGATAGGCAGGATTTTAATGATGAAGTAATTAATTTAATTCATTTAAATTAATTAGAGACTAAGTAATTAATTTAATTCATTTTAAATTAATTATAGATGATGTGATCATTAGATCATTGCATATGTTTGATGATTGGTATTGGTTGCCATGTATGGTTTGTAATCTCAGCTATGAGATGAAAATGTATGTGATATGGATGCATTGGTTGCATTGGGATGATATATAGATTATCTGTGTATAATACTCATATGGATTATCTGTGGATGAAAATGTTTATTATCCATTGTTATGTTATGAATTATCTATCTATGTGTATATAGATAACAAATTGAATTGTTCTAAACTTTAAAACAACTTGGCCTTAAAAGACACGTTTTGGATTTCGATGAGACCAGGATCAGGTTTCCATATTTGGATATTCGAAAACCACATCGATCCAAAGTAACGTTAGGTCGTGAATCTGAAGTGAAGATGAAGATTCAGAGTGCAAGGGTTATAGTCGTTAACTCTGTGGGTGATTCCAATATGAGTGTAACGAGATAATGCCTTCGCTTTCGTTTGAACTCGAAACAAACTTGTATGGATTGAATGCTTTCAGAACATCGTCCGGTGGATGATAAGCATTCTAAGTGATATGTCCTATAAAGGTAATCGTAGCCTCAAGCCTCATCAACCGGGAATGGCTAAAACAGGGGAGGTGCAGCAAGGCTAAGTGGGTCATGTCCAAGTAGGACGAGATTTACCCCTGTCTAGATGTCCCTTTATTTGGGCTTAGTGGTGCGGTTGCTGATCACAACTACGGGGTGGTCTTGTTCGGAACTGTTCAGTAGGGAATGGTTCCGGCTTTGTGTTGCAGGGGAGCGGGCGTACTCCTCGGTACGGTGATCTATGCCACGTACTGTGACGGGCGGTACCCCAGTAGCCCAGCCATTGATGGAACCCAAAATCTAATAAGTGTCGTACGTATTAGTTGTGCCCAACTATGTTGGAACGTGAGATGTAAGCATTCCATCTATTTCTGTATTTTACTTGAAAACCCTAGACACTATTATAATATCACTGGATTTCCTATCAAATGTTTTGGTTAGCGTAAGGTAAAAAGTTTTCCATGTTTATGTGTGGGAAGTCTTACGTGATACCTTTTCTTTTCAAAGGTTTTTCAAAGTTAAGCAACTTTAACCTGTTACTCACACCAGACCCATGTCTGACCCAGAGTTTATTTCTGTTTTTCTTAAACTCTTGGGTACTCAAATTTTTACGAGTAGCCAAGGGATTCAGGTTAGCTTTGACGAATTGTGGAGGAGCAATGGAGCAGGAGGCTTCCGCGTATAGATATATAGTTTTCCACTGTGATGGTATCTTTGAGTGTTTTCTGTTTGTGTTTTGAGTTGTAATAACTAGACAAGTGTTTATAACTGTCTAGTATGTGTTGTATATGTCTGTGTAACTCTGATATATGTTGTATACTATGTAATACTTATGTTATTAATATAATTTATTCGTTCCGCTGTTGAGATTCTAGTGTTGTTTCTTCTTTCTCTTCTTTCTTTTCTCTTATTAATATATGTATCCCTTTCTTTCTTAAAGATGGTGCGACTTTTTGTGGAGAAAAAGTCGGTCGTATCAATTACTCTCAAGTTTATTCTTTATAGTTTTGAGCTTTTATCCAGTTTAAAAATTAATTTTGACAAAAGTTCAGTTCTTGTTTTAAATGATTTTGAAAAACTAGAAAACTTCGTAGCTAATACCCTAAATTGCAAAAGTATGAAATTTCCTTTTGAATATCTAGTGTTTGTGATTAGACCTACCAATCTCAAGCATGATGATTGGCTTATTATTATTGGTAAAATTAAAAATAAGATATCTATTTGGAATGAGAGATTTCTTTCTAGAGCAGGTAGGCTTGTTTTAATTAACTCGGTTTTATCAGCCTTACCTATCTATTGGATGTCTATGCGTCTGTTTTCAGATTGGGTTATTGACAAAATCGACAAAATTAGAAGGGATTTTTTGTGGAGTGGGGATAATATTAATAACAGTATAAAATGTCTCATAAACTGGGAAACTGTTTGTAAAGCTAAAAATGAGGGTGGTTTAGGAGTTATTAATTTACGCAACATGAATTTGTCTCTTTTAGGTAAATGGCTTTGGAAGTTTAATGTTATAAATGATAACGCTATTTGGAAAGAGATCATTTCCAAATATTACTATAATGGTAATATTAATTTACACCAATTTGATTTTTCTTTTTCCCATAATTTTTCTAATTTTTGGAAAAACATTTTAAAATGTTATGATATTTTTAATTTAGGAACTAAGACGATAGTTCATTCAGGAAATTGTACTTCTTTTTGGCATGACTGTTGGATTTCGATCTTGCCTCTTAAGTTTGATTTTAAGGAATTGTATGATATTTGCAACTTTAAGTATGCTTTAATTAATGAAGTTTATTCTCCGAAGAATGATCCTCCTTGGAACTTTAGCTTTAACAGAATTTTAATAGGTACTACCCTTAGGCAACTTTCTTTGCTTTATGCCAGATTAAATCTTTATAATATTTATAATGATAATGATTTTATTAGTTGGGAATGGGATAAGAGTAAGAAATATACTCCAAAATCTTTTTATAGATTTATTAATTTTTCGGGTACTATTAAGAACTCTTTTAAATATATGTGGAAATCTAATGCTCCTTCTAAATCCAAAATTCGCATGTGGCTAATTATTCATGATAAACTTAATACAATTGAATTTTTAAAGAGAAAAAACATTCAAAATGATAATAAATGTTATTTTTGCAATCTGCATCTTGAGGACATAAATCATATATATTATGATTGTTTGGACACTAATTATATCCTAATTAATACTCTTAAAAATTTTAACTTTAATATAATAACTAATATTTCGGATTGTGAATTCTACTGGAAAAATTATAGATTTAAATTCAATAAAAATATTAGATTTTTACTAAACACTTTATTTATTATTATTAGTTGGTTTATTTGGTTTGAGAGAAATCAAAGAATTTTTAATAATAATAGTCATCTTAACAAATTGATGTTTTCAATTTCTACACTTTGTTTTAAATGGATTTCTAATCCCAAATATAAATTAGCTAATATTATCCTATTCAAATGGCATCTTAACAAGGTTAGTTATAATATTAACTTTTTTAAAATTAACAATAACTTTTATTGTTCTAATAATAGTATTATTAATTTTTTCCAAACTTATATGATAATCTCACTTTAAATCATAGCTTGCTTATGATTTAAGACATATAAGTCTGGTCAGTCTCAATTTTTGCTCTAGTCTCTATTTGGTTTTTGTTTTCGGTTTATTCATTTCTTTAGTTTTTGTCTTGTTAGAATTATTTAAGTTTTTTATTTCTTTTCTTTTAAATACATATATATGTATATTTATTAAATAAATATACATATATATATGTATCATTCTAATTTTTTCCTTAGTCTTATTTCAGATACAGGTTTTGGGAGATAGGATATTCAGGTTCACTTCGTAGGTTTCTCTTGTCGTCAGATTGTTGGATTTTAGATCGTAGAGAGGTCATCAGAGCAGAGTTTTTTCATGCAGGACGTCTTGCAGTTATCCCCTCAGATATAGGATTCTGCTATCTTCATTTTGGCATACTTTTTCAGGATGTTCTATTCTTCAGTTTGGCTCTCCTTCTTCTTATTCAGAGCCTTCAGAGCGATCTCTCTATTCACCAGATCCTCTTCAGAGCGGATGCTTATTCACTTCTTCTATTTCAGACTTTTGGAGCTTTTTTATTTATTTAGCCTTTTTGGTACTTCTAGCATCTTAATATCGGGCGGTAGCCATGCCGGAGCTTGATATTGAGGTGTGATGGGTGGTTTACCGAAACTCATCTTAGGAGTACCTGAGTTTTGCTTTATGTATTTTTGCTCTTGTTACCTGCCAGGCAAGTTGGCGGCTCCTTATGTTCGTGTTATATATATTCACATGTGTGCTCTCCTCTATGCGTAGAGGATCACACATTTTTCTATAAAAAAATTGCCTCTTAAAAATAAATTGCTAATAATCTGCATGCTCTAGTATCGTGCCATTTTCCTTTGTTTTTATTTAAATTGCATTGTTGGTTGCTTACATTTGCATTTGTATATATAAAAAATTCAAAATCCATAAACAAAAACAATTTCATTTTAGTTGCATCGTAAATTCACGATTAATTTTTGCTTCGCATTCATCTTATTTTATTTTCTTTTTAAGGGCAATACTCCATTTCACATAAGATGAGGGATTTCAACACCTTTTCCTTAGCCCAAAAATTGCATTTTATTGTAGAATTTGACTAATAATGAAGTTTATACATTCGACTTAAAGGTGTCATGAGCTTATATAGGGCTTAATTGTAACTTCATAATTGTTTCCTTTAAATAATTTTATTTATTGGTGCCTAGGCTACGGTAGAGTAATAACCATTTATAAATATTATTGTGGTTCGTAAATATTATAGTGGTTATTCCTCTGAAGGTACTTAAATCTTCGGCTGCATTGCTACGGTGATTCGTGGTGCACCGATAACCCATGCCCGTTACCTGGCTGATAAATATTTTTGTTGATTTAAGACAAAGTGTGATTATACAATTTTGGGTTAGAAGCTACTAAGGACGGAAAACTGTAATTAAAGCCTTTGCATTCATTTAGTTGCATTAGTTCATGCATATTTAAAGTAAAAAAAATCAAAAGTCCAAAGTCCAAAAAAATTGTAAGTTTTGCTTAATTTTTTTTATCCAAAAAAAATCCTTATATATCTATTCCTTTGAAAATTTTCAATAAAAAACAAAAATTTAGAAAAAAATATAAAATATTTCAAAAGAAAAAAATTCAAAAACAAAAAAAAATTGAAAATTGAAAATTGAAAAATCAAATTTCCATTTTCTAAAAACAAAAAATCCTTTTGGTAAATATTTGAAAATTCAAAAACAAAAAGAAAATTGCAAAAACAAAAGACATATACAAATTTGAAACGCCAAAAAAATCAAACTTTTCTTTTGAAAATAAATTTCACTTAGTAAGCTTTTTCTTCCTTAAAAAGAACAAAAAAAACAATTTTTCACTTCATTTTCAAATCTTCTTTCATTCTCTAAACTAGTTTCTAACTTCTTTCTCTTCTCGACTTTCACTTGTGCATGAGTACTTAGACTCTTGACACAACAACAAATCGTTGGACTCATTACTTAACAACCAATCGTTTAACTCGAATTGATGATCCTTCCAAAATGGCAAATGAGAATGCCCCTCGAACTCTTATGGTTAGAATCTTTCCAGATAGAGTTTCTATTCCATCTTACATCACGTTACCCGCCCCTACAGGCAACCATTTCAAAATTCACTCGAACCGTATTGCCATGCTTCTAAAATTTAGCAATTTCGACCAAGATGACCCCTACATTTTCTTGACTAAATTCGAAAAAGTTTGCGCAACCATTAAACTCCAACAACTTTCCAATGACGGAATCAAACTTCGATTAATCTCATTCGCTCTTACGGATTACGCTGAAAAATGGTTGTACAGCTTACCATCGAACTCGATAAAAACCCGGGAGGAATTCGTAAAATCTTTCTTAAAAAGTTCTACCCCTTGGAATAAACGAGTGGAATCTGAAACAAAATTGTAAATTTTCATCAATTCAAGGGAGAACCATTCAACAAATATTTTGAAAGATTCAAAGAGCTTTTGATAAAATGTCCACACCATAGCTTCGAAAAATTGACGATTTGCCAAATCTTATACGATGGACTCGAAAATAGGTCACGAACCATGCTCGAATCAATGTGCCAAGGCAACTTTCTTGCCCAACATCACGATGATGCTTGGCAATTTCTTGAAAACCTCGCTTAAATATCATCCCAATGGGAACGTTCGAATGAAAAATCAATTTATTCACGATCGAGTGCACACTCGATAGAATCTTCTTTTGCTTTGGAAGCTAAGATCGACACAATGATTAAAAAAATCGATAACGTTTTCTCATCGAACCAAATGAATCAAGCTTCCCAACCCATGTGTTATAAATGCAACGATTCTAATCATATAGCCGATCAGTGTCCCAATTCTATCGAACAAATCAATGCTTTCAACAAAGCCAAAAACGACCTATTTTCTCCAACGTACAATCCTGGTTGGAGAAATCATCTGAATTTTGCTTGGAACCAAAACAATCCCAACACGAATACGATTAGTCCTAATTTTCAAGCATTCCCGAATAATGCTTCGAATCCTCCCTTTTAGCCCAACAATTTTCAACCAAACTTTGTGGGTCCGTCTCATAATCAATCGCAATAATCAAATTTTCAACCAAATTATGCTCATCCTTCCCAAGATGATAAACTTTAAGTTCACTTGAGAAAACTCTTAAAACGTTGGCTAAAGCTACTCAAAGTCTTCAATCAAACAGCGATTTACAAAATCTACTGACCTTATATATGCAAAACACAAACCAATCAATTGCAAAACTCGAAATGCAAACTAGTCAACTAGCCACGTCTATAAGTGAACGCGAACGAGGCATATTTCTAAGCCAGCCCATTCCAAATCCCAGAAATCAAACACAAATTCAAATCAAGCCCATGTTGTTCAAGATAGCGATGTTACCCAATTGAATGTTATCACAACTCTACGTTCTGGTAAACAAATCGATAATCAAGTCATTAATCTAAACGATTTATCGAAAACCTCTCTTGACACTTCTAAAACAATGAACGAATCTGAATGGAATGTGGAGCCAAATGTTGAATTGAATGCCAATTAAAATTCTTCTTCTACTCGAGTAGACCAACCTACCAAGTATCATGTTCCATTTCCACATCATCCTCGACCAAAGAAGTGACGCCCCACCTCTATACCCGCGCTAGCCAAGAACACTACGGTGTAGTGTTGTCAACTAGCACGGAGAATAAGGCTGTTGAGGAGTGGCCATCAATAGTTAGGCCTTACACTAGTATTGGTTATCTCGATAGGAGTGGTATATATATATATAAATATTCTTTCATTTTTCATCCCTGATTTATTTTCCTCCCATCGACATACCCCAATTCCAGTACAAAATGAACTACGATGGTTCGTAATAGTTTAGAACAGTAAATATAAAATATTACACAGATAATATAATGCGGAACACAAATAAAAGAGAAAGTCTCATATATACAACAACTGATGTCAATTACAATACATTTGATACGGTACATATGATACAACTACCACAGTCGACTCAGAAAGCTACATATACAAGTACATTAACGTATATAATATACATGAATACATATCTTCCTATACAATTTTACAGACTACTACAAATGACGACGACTACTCCAAAAGATATGAAAGAACTTCATAGCTCTAGCAGCAACCCAAAGCAGAATATCTACAACCTGAAATACTCGGTCTGACCCGAGTATTAAATTCAAAAGAAAATAATACTCGGGTCAGTCTAATTCAAACTCAGTTATTAGTGCATAGAAGCAATAATAATTAAATAATGAATAGACGATAGTCACAATAAATTTCGTCTATCCGATCCTTAAATAAAGAAATCGAATAACGATGAATATAACACGTAGCAATGTTAAACAACAAATAAGCAAATTCAACCAAATCAGAATGAAATTCAGAATATTAAATTGAATAAACGAAATAGTTCAAACCATTGAAATATCAATTAAAATATTAAGACGAGTAGGGCTGCAGTACACGCACGCGTGTACTACCTCGCCACTACAGCATATGGAATATGCAAAAGATCAATAAATCAAAGCAAGATTGAATATCATAAAAGCCATACCGTGTGGCTGCAGTTCACGCTTGCGGGCACTGCCTTGCCATAACAGTGATGTCGTACCCAAAAGATCAACGAACCAAAATCAATGAAGGTTCAAATATCAATTCAAAATATCGATACTGTGTGGCTGCAGTGCACGCACGCGTACACTGCCTCGCCACAACAGTATATACAGAATTAGCAACAAGGCACGAAGACCAATGCTCAAGAATTCACGGTGCCAACAAATGCAATAAACAAGTGACAGTAGAGAAAAGTTTCAACCAAGTGAATTGAATTGGTTGACTGTCTCAAGCAACGGCAACCAAACAAATTCGAACAAGGCAGAGAAATGCCCAAGTGGTCACGAAAAGATGACCTCAAACTGCAGCCGAAAACCCAAATACAACAACCAACGAATGCAGCAGGGGGGGTAAGGCTGCACAGTTAGAAAGGCCAGGCAACACAATGCAAACGAATTCGACAAAGTATTACACAAGCCCAAGACAACACAATCAAAAATGCAATTGCGAAGACCAAAATGCTACTGCACCAGATAGGTTAGCGAGGTGCAGGCACGAGCATGATCAATACAGATGAACGCAGTGAAACATTCATAGGCAGTGCCCATATGAACATGTGTAACTACAAACCATATAGTGATACAGGAACTAGCAGTGATGCAAAGCAACACTAACATCAATATATAAAACAACATAGTGCATCATTGAGACAAGCCCAAAGTACAGGCAACTATCAAATAAAGGCTACAGAGATATGGCGTAATCCAAATAGCCAACACAAGACATCAACAAACATGACAATGATGTGCAGATGTATGCAGAGAAATGGCACAGGTGTGTGCAGAGGTATGAATTACATGAAGTCATCAAAATGAAGGTGGGAGCACCACAAACATGGCACCACAACACACAACATTAAAGAACATAGAGAGTCAATACCCGACAGAGGCAAATAAACTCAAAACTATAACTCAAATGCAAGCTGCATAAACAAGTATACATATGCATGCTATTAGCAATTACAAAAGGCAATGGTCAAATCACAACTATCATGATTCAACACAACTGCCAAGCCAGTCGATAACATGGAAAATAGCATATGCAGTGATACATAAAGAACATGCATCACTACAGCAACTAAAAGTGAACTAGGCATATGTACCCGAACCAAAAGAACTCAGTAACAAATGTACAAGAAGTATGACAGGAATGCATACATACTCCAGAGATGAAACCCAAACGACAACATCAAGTGGCAGTTCAAGACACAGTGCAAAAGCAGTGTGCAAATAGCAGATCGAACAGTACTCAGGGATGAACCCAAAAATATACAAATCCAAGAACACGTGACCAGACACACATGAACATGAAGGCCACGAAGGCAAAGCACCAGCAATAAGGCACACAAGGATACAAGGGCAACTGCAACTAAAAATACAGCCACCACAAGATCACAATGCAACAAAACTGTTTCGAAGCAAACTGGAAGTCAGTCCAACTCTGCGTACAGTCAGGTGGAAATACTCGCATGAAATCAGTGAGCACTTAATATATATGCAGGCCATAATAAGATGACAACAAGTAATAGTTCAACTAAGTCAAGTGAATAACCAACAATGCAATATTGATCAGTCAAGATACAACGCAACAGCATGGAAGTGAAGACATATATGAATGCAGTGAAACCCAAGACAACGGCCTATAGATGGAAAGCTACAGACTTCGATTTGTGAAACAGCAACTAACTCAAGTTAAAGATTGCAACACGATGAAGGGTCGAAATCAAATAGCTTTGAAGGTCCGAAGTCATTGAAGCAGTAAGTAAAAATCACTAGAAAAATCAAAGTCGCCGGTATCAATTAATCAAGAAATGAATTTCAAATTTTGCCGAAGGCCAAACAGAATCAATTCGAATGCCAGAGAGTTCAAAGCAGTAGTTTCAAACTAAAATCAAAGTCATGGCAATCACGACATAAAATCAATGCCGTACTAAGCAAGTAGCAAAGAAATAAACCAAAATAAAACGAATTCAACATCGAAACAAAGTTGAACAACATGAACACAATACTAAGCAAGTATTAGATGTGAGTAATAAAGATTACTCACCTTGTCGACGAATTAGAAGAAGCCGAGCAACGAAACCCATCATTCGATCGAGCAAGCCGAAGTTGCGGCACCTAGGAGCTGAACGAATCCCTAATTTTTGAAAAGAGGGGCGAACGAGAAGGGGGCCGCCATTTCGTTCGTATGTTTCTTAATTTAGGTTTCGAATGAAAGAAAATTAAAGAAAATGGGGGCCGGTTATTAAGCTTTGTTACCCACCACGGCAACAAAAGAAATGGGCCAAACAATTTTTAAAGCCCAATAAAATTCTTAAACAAATTTATGAAAAGAATTTTAATTCAAATTTTAAAATTTTCAGTAGGCAATTAGTTAAGAAAATTTATCGTCCAAAGACGATCATTAATCGGTACGAAATACCGGGTTGTTACAGACTCCCCTCCTTAAAGAAATTGCGTCCTCGCAATCATAAGGAATAATGGGACAAAAGGTAACAACCATAAGAGCATATCATCACCAGATGAAGAAATTGGAAATAGGAAGTTCACTATGGAGAGCATGAAAGAGTAAGCCTGAACGTGTTTGCTCGATGAATTCTCAAGATTCCTAAGTGCAATCCTTAGGATTTGAGAACCATTGAACTTCCGCAAGAAAACATCGTTATTTCGAAGGTGCTACACCCCCGAAGCAATGATGTGAATAGAAGGTTGCTCAAGAATAAAAATCGAAAATCCTTGAGGCATTTCCGTAATTGGAAGACGTGAAAAAACGTCATGAATAGCAGAGAATTGAGCCGGTACACCGGCGTAGTACAGTATAAACACCAAAGAAATCTTTTAATTTCATAAAAGAAATTCACGAATTCTCAACAAAATTTAATTATCAAATAGATAATCAGAATACAGAAATCACAAAACAGCAATATCTAATCACTGATTCGATAATTAGAAAACAGCAAAATCAGCAAATCTAATTATCAATAAAGATAATTAGAAAACACAAATATCTAACTATCAAAAACGATAATCAGGAATTACCACAACGGTAATCAAATTTCAAATCAGCAAATATTCAATTATCAAAACGATAATCAAATCTTAAATCACAAATATTTAATTATCACAAACGATAATTAAATCTCAAATATCTAATTATCACAAGCGATAATCAGAAACAATAAATATCTGATTATCAAAAACGATAATCAGAAATCACAAATCAACGAATATTTAATTATCACAACTAATAATCAAATCTTAAATCGTAAATATTTAATTATCACAAACGATAATTAAATCTCAAATATCTAATTATCACAAACGATAATTAGAAACAATAAATATCTGATTATCAAAAACGAAAAATCAGAAATCACCATCATCCGATTATCAAAACGATAATCAGAAATCATAAATTTTTCAATTAACGAGTCCGGAATTAATCGAAATAGCAAACGCACATGACCCATAACCACGAGTTTTACTAAATCGTTTAATTCATTTCATCGTTTTCTTGAAAGTGCATAATTGTGTATTTTAAAAATAACATTTCACATTATCAAACGGACAAGTCCGGAATTAAGCGAATCAGTAAAAGAAAGGGGTCATAGTCCTCGATTTTTCTGAAACGTTTAAATCGCTTCCTCATTCTTTTGAAAGCGTAAACTGTAAAAATTTTGAAAACAATTTTAATTTTTATTTTGAAACAATTTTGAAGAATAACAAATTTTTAAAACACGTGATATAAATAGCAACGTCAGTAGCAACTTCGACATACGTCAAAATTTCATCGAAATAATTGGCATCAAAATATAATACTAATGAATTTTCATTCATCAAAAATGTCGCAGGAATCTTTTCAAAGATAGAAAGGGTATCATACCCTAAACTTGTATTCATAACAAGTCGATAACACACGAATTCACCAATGCACAAAAACTGGTAAAACTTATCAATAGAAACCACGAAAATTGGTGAAGCACAATTTCTAGAAATCATCACAAGAAATCCAGAAAACACAAATTCTAGAAATCTACACAAGAAATCCAGATATCACAAAATGAGAGCATGAAAACTCAAATGGGAGTATGGAAACTCGAATGGGAGTATGGAAACTCGAATGGGAGTATGAAAACTCAAATGGGAGTATGAAAACTCAAATGGGAGTACGGAAACTCGAATGGGAGTATAGAAACTCAAATGGGAGTATGAAAACTCACCTACACGTGAGCATGAAAAATCACCAACACGTGCAACACAAAGCGAGAACGGGAGCATGGAAACTCACCTACACGTGAGCATGAAAAATCACCAACACGTGCAACGCAAAGCGAGAATGGGAGCATGGAAACTCACCTACACGTGAGCATGAAAAATCACCAACACGTGCAACGCAAATCGAGACGCTATCTCCTGGTGGCTAACCAAAAAGCAAAAAGGTATGTGTGAATGGAATCACACAAGTGGTGTCTAGCCTATCCAGAAAGCAAAATGATATGTGTGAATGGAATCACACAAATGGTGTCTAGGCTAACCAAAAAGCTTAAAGGTATGTGTGAATGGAATCACACAAGTGGTGTATAGCCTAACCAGAAAGCAAAATGATATGTGTGAATGGAATCACACAAATGGTGTCTAGGCTAACCAAAAAGCATAAAGGTATGTGTGAATGGAATCGCACAAGTGGTGTCTAGCCTAACCAGAAAACAAAGAAAGAGACATCACACAATTGCTAGTCTAAATCACAAAGATGATCGTCATAATCATCCAGAGATCAATCAGTATCACAAGAATCTTCTCAAAGATCCAAAGGGGGCATCATGCCCGAAACTTGTACTCATAACAAGTCAATGACATAAATTCCAGAAATCAACACGAGAAATCCATAAATCATAAAAAGAGAAAGAGGCCTATCACATGACGGTCCGAAGACCATGGGGAGCTACCCCATATGGATGAGTCTGAGTCACCCGAATGAGGTCAAGGCTAACCAAAAAGCAAAAAGGTATGTGTGAATGGAATCACACAAATGGTGTCTAGCCTAACCTCGCAAACAAAAAGGTATGTGTGAGTGGAATCACACAAATGGTGTCTAGGCTAAGCAAAAAGCAAAAAGGTATGTGTGAGTGGAATCACACAAATGGTGTCTAGCCTAACCTTGCAATGAAAGAGACATCGCGCAAATGCTAGTCTAATTCATAAAGCGATCATCAAGATCAACGAGAAGTATCAATTACACTAAGGTAGTAAATATAAAAGTTTAGCTTCATGTCCCATAACCACTTGCTTAACTTAAATATTTACGAACAAACTGTAAATCTTCACTAAAAAATTGTCACAAGAGATTCAATCGAATAAGTCCAAGAATTAACCGGCGAAGTAAACGCAAGCGTTATATACCACTCGTTTTACTAAGTGTTTAATTAGATTTCTCATACGAGTGAGGTAAAGGTTAGTATATACTAATAGATTGGAAAACGGTTTAGGAAAAGAGTTTTGTAGTAAAATAGTTTTGAAATCGTTTGGAGAAAAGGGTTTTGATATTTACTACTAGTATAGAAAACCTTTATATTTTTAAAGTGACAAATCACAAAAAATGATTGTAGGAACAATCAAGCACAAGAATTCACATACAAAGATGTGAATAGAATCCAAAGAAATCGATACTGTATCCATCAAAAGGAATGTTCACAAAAATTCCGAAGAAAATGTTATCAAAGTTGTTAATAAATGACAGCAACAAATCGGGGAAATAACACGAATCGGTTAAATTTGGAAACCAAATCAATTCACAAAAATTCACATTCGAAGACGTGAATAAAATCCAAAGAATTCGATTCTAAATCCATCAAAGTAGGAATATCCAAAAATTCCAGAAATAGAAGTTATCAAAGTCAACAAAGGAGATAACAACTAATCGAAAATGAAGAATCGATTAACAAATGGGATAACGAAGCAAAACGAGCATAAATGCATAAATGACTTCAACAAAAATAAAAATCAAGTCAATGCCGAAGTCAACAATTAATGGCCATAATAGAGTACAAAACGATTCAACATCATCATCAAAAGACTCAACGACAAACAAAGTCAAAGTCTTGGAAATTAAGAATTTAGCAATTTCTCAAAAACAAAGTGACCGAAGTCGAATGAAAATCAAGCCGAGGAAAACATAAAATATCAAGTTCGGAATCGCTGAGATTCGAACAAAATCAATCATCGGCTAAATCAAATCAAAGCCGAAAACACAAGAATCAAAATCAAATGCATATGAATAAGCGTTAGGAATTCATACCTAACAATCAAAGACAATCATATGCAAACATGAGAGATAAAACGTCGACAAACAGTTGTAACACATGTACTATCTAAGTTATGTTTTATATTTGTTCTAAACCCCAGGCTCTGATACCAAGCAGTGACGCCCCACCTCTATACCCACACTAGCCAAGAACACTACGGTGTAGTGTTGTCAACTAGCACGGAGAATAAGGCTGTTGAGGAGCGGCCATCAATAGTTAGGCCTTACACTAGTATTGGTTATCTCGATAGGAGTGGTATATATATAAATATTCTTTCATTTTTCATCTCTGATTTAATTTCCTCCCATCGACATACCCCAATTCCAGTATAAAATGAACTGCGATGGTTCGTAATAGTTTAGAACAGTAAATATAAAATATTACACAGATAATATAATGCGAAACACAAATAAAAGAGAAAGTCTCATATATACAACAGCTGATGTCAGTTACAATACATTTGATACGGCACATATATACAACTACCACAGTCGACTCAGGAAGTTACATATACAAGTACATTAACGCATGTAATATACATGAATACATATCTTTCTATACAATTTTACAGACTACTACAAATGACGACGACTACTCCAAAAGATATGAAAGAACTTCATAGCTCTAGCAGCAACCCAAAGCAGAATATCCACAACTTGAAATACTCGGTCTGACCCGAGTATTAAATTCAAAAGAAAATAATACTCGGGTCAGTCTAATTCAAACTCAGTTATTAGTGCACAGAAGCAATAATAATTAAATAATGAATAGACGATAGTCACAATAAATTTCGTCTATCCGATCCTTAAATAAAGAAATCGGATAACGATAAATATAACACGTAGCAATGTTAAACAACAAATCAGCAAATTCAACCAAATCAGAATGAAATTCAGAATATTAAATGAATAAACGAAATAGTTCAAACCATTTAAATATCAGTTAAAATATTAAGACGAGTAGGGTTGCAGTACACGCACGCGTGTACTGCCTCGCCACTACAGCATATGGAATATGCAAAAGATCAATAAATCAAAGCAAGATTGAATATCATAAAAGTCATACCGTGTGGCTGCAGTTCACGCTTGCGTGCACTGCCTTGCCACAACAGTGATGTCGTACCCAAAAGATCAACGAACCAAAATCAATGAAGGTTCAAATATCAATTCAAAATATCGATACTGTGTGGTTGCAGTGCATGCACGCGTACACTGCCTCGCCACAACAGTATATACAGAATTAGCAACAAGGCACGAAGACCAATGCTCAAGAAGTCACAGTGCCAACAAATGCAATAAAAAAGTGACAGTAGAGAAAAGTTTCAACCAAGTGAATTGAATTGGTTGACTGTCTCAAGCAACGACAACCAAACAAATTCGAACAAGGCAGAGAAATGCCCAAGTGGTCACGAAAAGATGACCACAAACTGCAGCTGAAAACCCAAATACAACAACCAACGAATGCAGCAGGGGGGGTAAGGCTGCACAGTTAGAAAGGCCAGGCAACACAATGCAAACGAATTCGACAAAGTATTACACAAGCCCAAGACAACACAATCAAAAATGCAATTGCAAAGACCAAAATGCTACTGCACCAGATAGGTTAGCGAGGTGCAGGCACGAGCATGATCAATACAGATGAACGCAGTGAAACATTCATAGGCAGTGCCCATATGAACATGTGTAACTACAAACCATATAGTGATACAGGAACTAGCAGTGATGCAAAGCAACACTAACATCAATATATGAAACAACATAGTGCATCATTGAGAAAAGCCCAAAGTACAAGCAACTATCAAATAAAGGCTACAGAGATATGGCTTAATCCAAATAGCCAACACAAGACATCACCAAACATGACAATGATGTGCAGATGTATGCAGAGAAATGGCACAGTTGTGTGCAGAGGTATGAATTACATGAAGTCATCAAAATGAAGGTGGGAGCACCACAAACATGGCACCACAACACACAACATTAAAGAACATAGAGAGTCAGTACCCGACAGAGGCAAATAAACTCAAAACTATAACTCAAATGCAAGCTGCATAAACATGTATACATATGCATGCTATTAGCAATTACAAAAGGCAATGGTCAAATCACAACTATCATGATTCAACACAACTGCCAAGCCAGTCGATAACATGGAAAATAGCATATGCAGTGATACATAAAGAACATGCATCACTACAGCAACTAAAAGTGAACTAGGCATATGTACCCGAACCAAAAGAACTCAGTAACAAATGTACAAGAAGTATGACAGGAATGCATACATACTCCAGAGATGAAACCCAAACGACAACATCAAGTGGCAGTTCAAGACACAGTGCAAAAGCAGTGTGCAAATAGCAGATCGAACAGTACTCAGGGATGAACCCAAAAATATACAAATCCAAGAACACATGACCAGACACACATGAACATGAAGGCCACGAAGGCAAAGCACCAGCAATAAGGCACACAAGGATACAAGGGCAACTGCAACTAAAAATACAGCCACCACAAGATCACAATGCAACAAAACTGTCTCGAAGCAAACTGGAAGTCAGTCCAACTCTGCGTACAGTCAGGTGGAAATACTCGCATGAAATCAGTGAGCACTTAATATATATGCAGGCCATAATAAGATGACAACAAGTAATAGTTCAACTGAGTCAAGTGAATAACCAACAATGCAATATTGATCAGTCAAGATACAACGCAACAGCATGGAAGTGAAGACATATATGAATGCAGTGAAACCCAAGACAACGGCCTATAGATGGAAAGCTACAGACTTCGATTTATGAAACAGCAACTAACTCAAGTTAAAGATTGCAACACGATGAAGGGTCGAAATCAAATAGCTTCGAAGGTCCGAAGTCATTGAAGCAGTAAGTAAAAATCACCAGAAAAATCAAAGTCGCCGATATCAATTAATCAAGAAATGAATTTCAAAATTCGCCGAAGGACAAACAGAATCAATTCGAATGCCAGAGAGTTCAAAGCAGTAGTTTCAAACTAAAATCAAAGTCATGGCAATCACGACATAAAATAAATGCCGTACTAAGCAAGTAGCAAAGAAATAAACCAAAATCAAACGAATTCAACATCGAAACAAAGTTGAACAACATGAACACAATACTAAGCAAGTATTAGATGTGAGTAATAAAGATTACTCACCTTGTCGACGAATTAGAAGAAGCCGAGCAACGAAACCCATCATTCGATCGAGCAAGCCGAAGTCGCGGCACCTAGGAGCTGAACGGATCCCTAATTTTTGAAAAGAGGGGCGAACGAGAAGGGGCTGCCATTTCGTTCGTATGTTTCTTAATTTAGGTTTCGAATGAAAGAAAATTAAAGAAAAGGGGGGCCGGTTATTAAGCTTTGTTACCCACCACGGCAACAAAAGAAATGGGCCAAAACAATTTTTAAAGCCCAATAAAATTCTTAAACAAATTTATGAAAAGAATTTTAATTCAAATTTTAAAATTTTCAATAGGCAATTAGTTAAGAAAAATTATCGTCCAAAGACGATCATTAATCGATACGAAATACCGGGTTGTTACAAAAGAAACACTCGGACCAAATGGAAAAGATGTTGGAAGCTTTCAAACGGATCAAGTTAATATTCCGCTTCTTGACATTGTTTAGAGAATCCCCACGTACGTGAAATTTCTTAAGGACTTGCGTATCCAAAAGCGACATACTCAAGTGCCCAAAAAATTCTTCTTAGCCATGTGCTTGCGGTTAAATTTTAATTCGAAATTTTTTCGGCGATTCTCTAATCCGATAGAAAATTTGCCGTTAAACAATGACCATGAGTAGATATGGGACAATAATGATGTCGATATGGGCCATGAGTCTTTTGATGATGTCGATATGGCCACGAGTCGATATTTCTGCAGATGCCTACAAGTGAAAAGTGAAGCTTGATGGCATGAAGTTGTTAAAAGAACAAGATTAGTGCATCATATCCTATTTTAAGAAAGAAGTTGAAGAGCTCAACGCATCATTAGCCGAAGCCAAGGAGCAGGTGGAGGATTTGACCAAATCTGGAGAGTTAGAGCACCAGAATCAATGAAAGCAAATCGAGGCTGCTCATCTTAGGAGACATACTATATCATTAGAGAATGAGCGGCTTACTAAAGTAGTAGAAGAGTTGAAAAAGTTACTGTAAAGTGAGAAGAAGGAGAGAGGTTATGCCTCATCGACGCTTAGGGCTATTATGAGGAGTTATTAGATGCTTATCAAGCGAAAGATGATGCACAAGCCTGAGTAAAGGGTATAGAAGAGTAGATCAGAGCCATGGAGGGTCGAGTTAAAGCTGAATTCGATCCCATTTTTGTGTTGTATAATGCAAATGTTATCAAGTTTGGCCACTTGAACTGGCCAGAGGAAGGTATCCTCAGTCTTTGGCTATGGCTTGGAAATAGATCATATGGCAAGAGAATGAGCATTCTGAAGTGGCCGAGGTCGATGAAGAAGGGTTAAAGCTCGACCTTCTAGATGACGAAGACATAAAGGTGCTAAAATCTAGTATGCTTATCCTACATCCAGAATTATCTACTGAGGACCAAAAGGATCGGGTGGGAGTTCCAATTCTACTCTTCACGATTCAACAGCAGAAATTAATGCTCTTTTGACTATGAAGCCAATAATTTCCGAGACTGTAACGTCTCTTTCTACCTCTACTATTGTTTCCACTTCTGGGGCGCTCTCTAGAGTTTCAACTACTTCCGCACCTTCGTCTAATGCCCAGTATAATCCCGATGAGCCTTCCCTCCTAAACTTGCACATTTTGCCTCCCATTTTAGAGGGAGCTCAAGTGTTACTTTTGCTCAAAACTAATCTGTATCTCCTGGAGGTGAATCATTAACCTCGCCCATATTTGAGATGGCTCATATGACATTGGTCAATGTCAGCAATCTCTGCTTTTATGTTTCCCAAGTTTTAGGTCTACCTTCCATTGTCCATTTTCTTAAAGAGAACCTAACACTGGGTACCCATGCTACTCTGACTGAGTCGGTCATCGTGTCTACCAAATGCCGATTCCACCTTCTAATGTTAGCATCGCCCTTGTCCCGGTGCTGAAACGATCCATGCTTTAGATGAAGAAATCAGGGGTGATGATCATAGGGATCAGGAAGAGGAGGACATCACCATAATTGGGGCTTCAAATCCTTTCTCAATGCCCACCATGGAAGAGATGCTCCAAACTCAAGTCCTGCTAGCCAAGGAGATCAAGAAAGAAAAACATGGTTATATACCTCCTTCCCTGTCTATCGTGTTACCTAATCAGCCCATTTTTCTCCCTTCACAATCCCTACCTTAAGAGGTATTCAAAACGTGCCCCCTGATTCCTAGGGGGATGACCTTTCGAAGGGCCATAAAGGCAAGGAGAGAAACAAAAGGAAGCATGGTGAGTATGGAACACACTCTTCCAAAGAAGGGAAGAAGGAGACAAAGAGGAAGAAATATACTTAGTTGCATCTTCCTTGTTTTTATTATGTTTAGTTTGTTCGAATAATTATGTAAATAGGTTGAAGTTGTGCGAGTACAGCCCTCGTGTTTTGTTTAAATATCATATCAATAAAAAAATAGACTAGTTTTCTTCCAAACCTTGTATCAATCTGTTTAAGCATTGAGAAATGTGTTTATTACTTTGCTCGCATACGTGTAACCATTCCTTTACCATATAGTTAGGCTAATCAATAGTTTATTCTATTATCCTTTAGTCGAGATCTATCCAACTAATGGTAATTTATAAAATTACATTATCTCCATTACTGGAGAATAATGGTTGGACGTCTACCTCTGGGAATCCTTGTTCGTCAAGCCTACTTCTGGGCCTTAAGCGGAATCAGCTGCTTAGAGTAGTAGTTTGAACATCCATTTCATGGATTTTTTCACCCGATCTAACCTAATTATGGGCATGGATTGCGATTGATCACCTAAAATGGTGGTTAAAGTGTCCATCTCATGGATACTTATGGAAGATCCCACCTATCTCTAGATGCTGATCTTTGGCATCAATATTCTTTGAGCGAGAAGTTTGCGCTATGCCAAACTCCGAGCAAAAGCTTTGTTAGGATGTAGACCATTGTATTTACCAAATTGCAGGCATGGGTTCCAGACGTGAACTATCTCATTCGATCCTCTTTGTGTTTATACTCCAATGCCCAGGTCATGGGTCAAAGGAGTTATTCGACATCTACTTCATATGCCTGGAACATGTACATTCCTTAGGTCCGGTCATGAACCATAAAGTTTGATTGGTACGTATCTCCGGGCACCTGCATCTACGTATTGTATGAGTAGAAATAATTCGATTGTGCTATTGTTCACAGCGCAAGATTTAGCTAATGAGAATGCAAATTTGTCGGTCCCCAAAGCCAAGTATTTTATGTCCATAATAATAGTAGATCATGCCTCGTTACATTGAAATCAACAAAGTATATACAAAGAAAGTTTTAAACGAAATATCATCATAAATGCCTGCTCTTCCATGCTCTTGGAAGTGAAATTTTATCGGTAGTCGTCAGCTTGAATGTTACATCTCCAAGCTTATGTTTAATAGCACACAACCTTTCCAAGTCAAACCCATGTTCAATGGACTAAGGAAGATTCTTTTAAGAATGAGATTTCTAATTTTGAAGGTCCGATCCCTGAATTTTGTGTTGTAGTGTTAGGATACTTGCTTTCGGTGAGCAGCGGCTCTCCTATCAGCTTTGTTGCACTTCTCATCGAGTATATTGAGGGACTTGAGCAGGAGTTCCTTGTTCGTTTTAGGATCATAGTGGACCTTTCGATGAGATTGCTCTTCCGGTTCAATTGGATTCATAACCTTCGATCTATAGGCCAAAGCGAATGAAATATGACCAGTCGTGGATTTTCATGTCCTTCGGTAGGCATAAAGTGCCAGCGGCAATTCATCGATCCAGTTGCCTTTGCCTTTATCAATCACTTTTTTATAATGGACTTGATGATTTTATTCATTGCTTCTACTTTTTCATTCGCCTAGGGATGTATTACTGTAGAATATCTTTTCTCAATCTGATACTTGATGTAGAAGTTCATGAATTCCACGCAGTCAAACTGCATCCCATTGTCGAAAATGATTGTTTATGGGATCCTGAATCGATGGATATTGTTTTTGACTGAGAAGTTGATCGCCTTCTTTGTAGTGATCATGGCAAGCGGTTCTGCCATAGCCCACTTCATGAAATAATCGACCGTAATAATGGTGCACTTTGCTCCTCTCTTCGACATCAGCAACACATTAATAATGTCGATTCCTCATACTGCAAACAGCCATGGAATGACCATTAGTGTAATCTCCATAAGCCTGGCTCTAGGAATCTTGGCGAAACTCTGACATCGATCACACCTCCTTATGTAATCAGCTGCATCTCTATTGATAGTCGACCAAAAGTATCCATAACAAAGAATCTTCTTCATTAACATTTGCCTCCTAGTATGATTGCCACATGCTCCTTAGTGAACCTTCATGAGGATCCTTTTGGCTTCTTTATTGGTGACACACCATAGTAGGGGAACAGAGAAACTTCTTCTATATAATAATCCGTCCTGAACAATAAACAACGGGGACTAGCACATGAGTTTTTTTCGTTCGCTGCTTCGATCTAGAAGGGTTTCCTGCAATAAATTCTCCTTAATCGGACTCATCCATGATTCTTTCTCAGTTTCAACCTCCAAGATCCAATCGACATCCATCGGATCAGTCTCGAAGATGATAATACCTCCATTGGAATTAAAACCCTTGAGCTGTGCATCACTAGAGCTAGCCAGCTTGGCTAGAGAATTGATATTCATGTTTTCTTCCCGAAGGATATGAGTTATCGTGTAATACTCAAAGTCACTGAGTAGTTCTAGAATCTTTATCAAATATGTGGCTAACCTAGCTCCCTTTACTTGGAATTTCTTCCTCACCTGGCAGACCGCCAATTGAGAGTCGTTGTAGATGTGTAATGTCTTGACCTTCAATTCTTTTGCTATCCTGAGTCCCACGATTAGCGCTTCATACTCATCTTCATTGTTCATTGCGGGGAACTCAAGCATTAAGGCATAGCAAACTGATCGTTCCTTGGGGGTTACCAAAATAACTCCTGCCCCCAAGCAATGTTCATTGGATGCTCCGTCCATGTACAACTTCCATTAAGCACTCCATTCTAAGTTTCTTCTCTCTCATCATCCTGAGCAATGAACTCAGCAATTAAATAAACCAATGTCTGGCCTTGAATCGCTCTTCTGGGGTGATGATATATTGAACAGACTTAGTTTGATGTTCAATTTCAACAATCCCCCAGAAGTCTCAGGCCTTTGCAGGGCCTTCCATAAGGGCTGATTACTTAGCACCTTAACTACATGAGCTTAAAAGTAAGGATAGAGGACTTCCACTTAATGACTTTCTAACATAGTATATCGGCCTTTGGATTCTAGTTTCTTCTTGTACGAGGGAAGCACTCAAAGCATGAATAGATACTGCCAGATAAACAAATAAATCCTCTCCTTCTAAAGGCTTCGACAAGGCACGTGGTCTCCTCAAATGTTCGATAAAGGCTTATAAAGCATCCTTGCATTCTTGCAACCAGGAAAAGTTTCTTTTCCCCACTTTGAGGACATTAAATAATGGTATACATTTGTTTAATCTTTTGGGATGAATCAGCTTAGTACAGCTACTTTCCCATTCAGACTTTGTACCTCCTTTATCGTCTTTGGAGTTTCAACATTCCTCGAGGCTTCAATCTTTGCTGGAATAGCCACAGTTCCCCTTGATTTCATAATAAAACCCAAGAACTTCCCTGACACAACTCTGAATGAGCACTTGAATGGGCTGAGTTTCATCCCGTACTTTTGGAGCATGCCAAACATTTCTAACAAGTCCTATAATGGTTTGTTGATCGCCACGACTTTACCAGCATATTGTCTACGTAGACTTCCATTGAATGTCCAATTTGATTTTTGAACATTGAATTCACAAGTCTTTGGAAAATGGCTTCGGCATTATGTAGGCTAAATGGCAATATAGTCCTTAGTCGGTTTTGAAGTTGGTATTCTCTTGGTTTGGATATGCATTGGAATTTAATTGTAGCCGTAGTATTCAACCATAAATGATAGTAATTCATGGTCGACGTTGAATCTACCAGTTGATCAATATTCAGTAATGGGAAACTGTCCTTCGAGCGTACTTTATTCAAATATGACTAGTCGATGAATGTCCTTCATTTTCCATTGGCATTCTTGACTAGGACTAAATTAGACACTCACTCTGGGTGTAGAGCATCATGGATGAAGTTGTTGTCTTTTAGCTTATCCATCTTTTCATTCAGTGCAGTAGATGGCTCCGGACTAGGCTATGCCATTTCTGTTTCATAGGGAGACACTTGGGGTTCACATTCAATGCATGGCACGCTATCTCTGGCGATATTCCATATATGTTAGAATGTGCCCATGCAAACATATTTTGATTTGCCTAAAGAAAACCCCACAATTCCTTCTTTATTTTCATGTCGAGTTAAGAATCGATTTTCAGGACCCGTGTAGGATCATACTAACTAACCAGGATGTAGATCGTCAACTCATTAAGGGTTGACCTTGCATCGTCTAGCTGTTTCATTGGGTCCACAGCTTTATGGAACCTATTATGTTGATCGAACTAGGGCTTAGGCAATGGTTATTATCCATCGACATGATGCACTATGTCCTTTCCTTTCACAGATCGCTTTGCTTCCCTAAGCACCATGACGTAAAACCCACATCCTAAGCTTCAATCACCTTGAATTGCCCATGTTTTGTTTTTCCACAAGAAATTTCATTGTTAGGCACTATGTACTTTGACTTTGCATTTGCTTTCAGTATTGACTTTGGCCCTTGACATTGCCGAACTCTGCTCTGACTTGATAATGTCTTTGACCATCACCGTTGCACTGATATTGCTTCTGGTCATTTTACTTGTACCATTCGAATTGTGATATTGGTCTTGACTTTGTTTATTTGAAATGATTCCTGGACATTTGATATTCCAGCTGAAGCTTGTACATGTGTGTTATGTACTTCATGGTTCCCTTGACTTTTGCTTCACTTGAATTTTCTCTGTGCCTTGTCTGGTTCATTGTTTCATGTATGCACTGCCTGTTATGTCTGCTATGTATATGCATTCATCTTATCCATTGTGTATTTGCATGCTTGCCACTGATCATATGTTGAAGTCTTTTACGATGATGTTGATTTCGTTTATGTGCTCGACTTTGGCCATTAACTGTTGACATCGGCCTTGACTTTAATCTTGTCATTTACTTGACTTCGGCACTGATTGAATTCATCGCTGTAGCATACTTGACCTGTTTTGATCTTTGTGCTTGTTAACTTCTGCTTCTCTGTCTTGTTCAAATTTTTGTTTTCTGCTTCATCTAGTTTTTCAACATCACCTGACTTCGGCTTGTACCTTATTTACTTGTGTCCTTGATATCTGATGCATTGTGGTATTGTGCATTTCATCTTGTAACTGTGTCACAGTGATGCATCAAGTTGTTGTGTTTGAAACTCGAACTCTGTTGGTTCACCATTGTTGTTGCACTGTTCTCTGTAGCATATTTGGATGTCTTCATTGTCGACTGATGCATTTTCTCCATGTATTCGTGTAGTCTGGTTAGCTTGTCACTGTGTTGCACTTATTTTGGTTGCTGCAGGCTTCTCTTGTATGCTTTACTTGATCTGTACATTCAAGTCTACATTGTGCACATTGTAGCCTTGGTCGAGTCTTATGTTTTGTGTAGACTGGTACTCCTTTCTGGTTTGCATTGTGTACATGTGATATGATTTCATCTTGAATTATGCGGTCTTGAGTCTTGTACATGTACCATTTGCTTGACCCTTGTATATGTAACTTGTTTGCAATGTTCACTTGATTACTGAACTAGTTGTGGGTACATTGCATATTGAACTGGTGCATGCTTTGTTCTTGTAGTCTACACTGCAACCACATTGGAGCCTTGTGTACGGACTTGTAGTATATCCAGCTCGGTTGTCTTGCCCACATGTATTTTGCAATCTGACTAGCATGAGCTAGTTGAGTCTGCTTGGAGCTTTTTTGTATGCTCATGTCTTGTATCAATTTATGGTGCACCACTGTTGCATTGACTTTGTACATATTGTGCTTATATTTTTGGACTGCACCTGTGTCGAATCCAGCTTTAAAGGTCGGGTTTGACCTTGTGCTAAAATCGTGATTATATATTTATTTCACTTGAGTTGAACCTGGCTTTTGATTTGGGTTTGACCTTGTGCTCACCTGTCCCTGTAATTTTATTAAGTGTATATCAGTGTGCACAGCCTTATGGCATATACAGTGATGCACTGCGTACGTCGCAAGCTGCTCGTGTTTGATGAATTCAAAATTAAATGATGATGAACAACCCAAATAACCGAGGCAAATAAAATTTCCAAAATCACATTTTATTTTATACTGCAAATATATGTTATTTTCAATTTTACTGCGTTAGTGTGTATTTTTGCAGGTTTCTCAGATGCTGGATTCAGTCTGGAATAAAGTTGAAGATAAATTACGAGTGAATGAGCGATATGTAGTGAGTGTATTTGTAAATGATAGATTGTGATGTAATTGAATTTGTATTGTAATCAAAGTTGTATATGTATAGTGAGAGCTTGAATTTGTACTATTCAAAATTGTAATAAATATTTGTTTGAATAAAATATCTGTTTGAATTTAAATTCTGTGTTATTTATTTTATTCACCAAATATTTATTTAATTATGTGAAAAATAAAATAGTACATTAACATATACATTTAAATGAATATATATATATATATGTTTATTATCTTCAAACAAAAATCATATACTCGCATATTCAACAATCTCTTCCTTTTGATGATAACAAACATATATTTAAGATTTTGAATATGTTAAATATATTTGATCATCGATATACTCTATTTGCCCCCCTATTTAAATGCTTCCTCTCTACACAAAGCTCCCCCTTCATATATGCATGTAAATAAAAATATGCAAATAAGCCTAAATAGAAAATATTTGACCTTTATTTGTCAAAATCTTAACTTTTCTCTCCCACTTTTGTTATCAACAAAGAGTAATAGTGTTAGAAAAATGGAGATAAAGTGATAGATATTAATACAACATTAAAACTCAATCGAATATAAATATTAAATTTCAATAGAAAATCAAACAAAAATCATAAATACTCTGTTAGGCGCATATTCCACTTTTAGAATGATGGGAATGATGTCATCATATAAAACCACACAGTTATGTCTATTTGTGGTATATTTATATCAGGAATTTGAATATCTGCCAACCATGCATAACCGTTAGGACTTTTAGATGAGATTAGTAGTATTCCAATTTTATTTTAAAAAATGAATTCAAGTATCTTCTAACCACGCATAACCATGAGGACTTTTAAATGGGATTAGAATAAACTTGTTTGTTTAACAAATCAATTTTGATATGTGTTCCATACATGCATAACCGTGAGGACTTTTAAATGAGCATGGAAGCACATATTCAGAAATTCCAAGTAATTCACCCATGCATAACCGTGAGGACTTTTAAATGAGAGTGGATACTTTGGATTTTATTTTTTTATTTTATTTTTATTTTATTTTAAAAAAAATATAAAATGAAAAACGAATGATTCCTGTTTAAAGTACCACATATCGACAAACTATATTGAATTTTGATGAGTGATGATCGTTAGAAATATGATAGAAATAGAGATGGTCATGGAATTTTAAAAACAAAAAGTTTTTATAACTCTTGTTCAAATTTCTAAAGAAATTTGCTAAATATATTGTCTCAAGTTATAATAATATTAATACTCATCACTTTTTCAATCACTATTTATCTTTTTGATAATCATTAGGGAGTCAGATTAGTCAATGTAATCGTTTAAAATCGTATTCAAAATATAATTATAAAACCAAATTTTCCAAAATGACTAATCTGAAACAAAGTCAAAAATGATTTTCTAGAAGGGGTTTTATAAAAAAAATGTTTGCAATTTGAAAATTATTTGAAGTGAAAGTATGCAGATATTTTCTTTGAAAAACGATGCAGTTAACAAATATCTCATCATGTATCACGTTCCACTAGTAATTTTTCTATCAACTAGATTACCAGTGTAATCTACATCTGAATTTCTTTTCACTCAAACTTATTATTAGTTGAATGTTACAGACCAGATCATGAGTTGTGCAACAAAATATCTCAAAATCATTTTAACAACTTTTAAATGAAATTCTTTTGAATTTTAATTGAAAACGTGTAAATAATCAAAAACCGTGAATATAGAGTCAGCCGTAAAATAACCAAATATATTATCATCTAATAAAACACTATTATTAATCCAAACTAATATATATGAAGTAATTCAAAGACTCTAGAGTTTTTATAGTGTTCTTGGCATAAGAATATAATTGCCTAACAATTTTGAATAAGTCAGAATCAAAATCATCATTTATTTCATCATCACATTATTGGCTTATTTAATTCAGAATACGGTGTAGATTATCACATTTAATATATCGTTCAAAATATATCATTACCTGTTTTACCTTTACGATAATTTTTCGTTGTTTCCCATTGTGATTCTGTCACATTTGTACTAGGCTAAGGAACTTTGCTTTGACAATCGTTGTGTCCTTGAAAAAGCTAGAATCTAAGTAACAGTATTGTTGTTCCTTAGCCTGCAACCACACCTACACGATGAATGATTTTTGTGACCTATTTGTTTTTATAGGTCCATGATTAGTGGCAGAACATTTTGGAAAATAATTTTGTGGAGACCCAAAACTATTTATATATATATTCCTTTTGGCACCCAGATTTGTTTGACTTTTAAAGATTTTATATTTGTGCATTTTGGAATCCAAATTGATATAGTTTTCACGTGTTTGGGTCTATAGCAACAATTGTTTTGATTATGTCCAAATTTTCTACAAATTGTGCACATTGAATCGACTTGTTTAACTTCATTTCTAACATTTTTAGATTGATTATGTCCAAGTCCTTGTCTAACTGTATTAACAGTTTGTTTTCCTAATAGCATATTCAACGATTTTTTACTTTTTGAAAATTTATCTAAAGTCGTTGACAGTTGTTGGACTTGTGCTTTGAGAGATTCATTTTCGTTTAACAACTGTATATGCCTTTTAGTAGAGTTCTCTCTCCTAGTATTTTCGCTTTCCTTTAAAATCAGAATTTCATTTTCAAGCGATTTAATTTTAATTTCTGATTTTTTTAATTTCTTCTTCGAATGTTGGACACTTAGGGCACTTGTTTTGATAGGTTTTAACTAATTTTTCACGCTGTTTATTTACTTCTATCAAACTATCTCTTTGTGATTCAAGTTTGGCATACTTCTCCCTAAGTCGTTCAAAACAGCCATTTACTTCGTGGAAATATATATGTAATTCTAAGTGAGTGAGTTTTGATACCTCGCTTGACTCGTCATCGTCGCTATCAGTTATATTACCTTGAAGATCTCCCGTTCTTCTGGGTTTTCTAATGCTTTGAATATTCTGCTTTTCAATTTTTGATTTTGAACTGGATTCTATATTCGCGGTTCCACTTTTTGAATCTCTTCATTAATAATGCCAGCTCAGCTGCTCCATCTTCATCATCGTCCTCATCACTACTGCTTTTTACCAATCCTATTAAGCTCGTTTCTTTAGCGAGTCGGTTGAGGAGGATTTCTCATTGTTGTTGACTTTTGCACGATATATTGCATCAAAAGCATTCCAGATTTGCTGTGCATTTTCACAATGAGAGATAAAGTTAAAATTATCTTGATTAATATGAGAATATAATATATGCATAGCAAGAGCATTAATCGAGATAATTTTCTCGTCTGTTTTATCGCTCCCATTTTTCAATAATATCACAACATTTAATATTAACAAATTTTAAATAAAATTCCATTTTCAATTTCCAATTTAAAAAATATGTTCCATCAAAAATAGGAGGGACAATATTAGAATGACCCTCAGCAAAAGTAGCCATTTTAAAACAAAAATTTTAAAAAAAATTGGTTTTTGAAAAATCAAAATTTTTAAAACAAAAATGGCTTTTGTAACTAGCTCTGATACCACTTGTAGGATCGATTTCACCCTAGAGGGGGGTGAATAGGGTGATGCTATTAATTATAAAAATTTATTGCGGAAGTTTATAAAATATTTTCAACACAGATATATCAGAATAATAGCAGCACAAATAATAGCAGAATAATAAAAGCAGAAATAGAACGACACAGAATTTACCCAACTTCGGCAAAACCCTGCCTACGTGCTGCCCCCAAGGTTTCTACTAGAAATTAAGTAGTTAGACGCTTACACTCGTAAACTTGCGACACCCGCTATCGACTAGCCTTAACTCTACGCTCAAAACCCAGCCACAACTCAGCCACTGAGTTGTGAATTCTCAGACTATGCCATGTAGTTTGTCCCCTAGTCACATGACTAGTGATTACAACCGTTTAAAAGAGAAATTGCAAATTTAGAAACAATTTAAAATTAAGGAACCCTAATTTAAATAAGCTAAGCCCAAAGAATAAAAAAGAAACGGCCTAAACTAATAAAGAAATAATAATAAATCTCTTTCTCCTTTTATTTCGTCGGCCTGTCCTTATTTGGTGATAGTGGCAGCTCTTAGTTCATTCATTCGTTCCTCAATCTGAAATTAGGGCTTTCTAGAAATTAAGGCGCCGACTTTGTTGATCGATCAGGTGGGTTGTTCTCGTGATTGCTTGATGATCGATTGTATTTTTCACTTTGCACATGGTTGCTCCTTCTCGATCGAGTTTGGTGATTTGGTATGTGATTTTTTGCTTTTGCTTTACTGTTATGCTTGCTTGAACTCGATGATATTGCCGATGATGTTGCTTGTTTATATAAGGTTCGAAACCCTGTATTTTCGTTCATATGTTTTCATTTGAATTCATCAATCGTTTTATCTTGGCCATTGATTTTCGTTTGATTGCTTGAGATGATTGCTGACTTCGTCAATTTTGTATATTTTGATTTCTTGCTTCTCATAGCTCCGATTCTGAACTGTTCGATTTTTTCCTTGACTTGTTCATTTATGATTACCACGGCTTTATGATTTCTGACTTGGTTCGAACTTATTTCCTTGGTCATCACGACACTGATTTTGGTTTGAAATCTGCAGACTTAATTTTGTGAAAATATTTTTAGATGGGAATTTACTTTGACTTTGCATTTGCTTTCAGTATTGACTTTGGACCTTGACATTGTCGAACTCTGCTCTGACTTGATAATGTCTTCGACCATCACTGTTGCGTTGATATTGCTTCTGGCCATTTTACTTGTACCATTAGAATTGTGATATTGGTTTTGACTTTGTTTATTTGAAATGATTCCTGGACATCTGATATTCCAGCTGAAGCTTATACACTTGTGTTGTGTAATTCATGGTTCCATTGACTTTTGCTTCACTTGAATTTTCTCTGTGCCTTGTCTGGTTCATTGTTTCATGTATGCATTGCCTGTTATGTCTGCTATGTATATGCATTCATCTTTTCCACTGTGTATTTACATGCTTGCCACTGATCATATGTTAAAGTCTTTGACGATGATGTTGATTTCGTTCATGTGCTCGACTTTGGCCATTAACTATTGACATCGGCCTTGACTTTAATCTTGTTATGTACTTGACTTCGGCACTGACTGAATTCATCACTGTAGCATACTTGACCTGTTTTGATGTTTGTGCTTGTTAACTTGTGCTTCTCTGTCTTGTTCAAATTTTTGTTTTCTGCTTCATCTAGTTTTTCAACATCACCTGACTTCGGCTTGTACCTTATTTACTTGCGTCCTTGATATCTGATGCATTGTGGTATTGTGCATTTCATCTTGTAACTCTGTCACAGTGATGTATCAAGTTGTTGTGTTTGAAACTCGAACTCTGTTGGTTCATCATTGTTGTTGCACTATTCTCTGTGGCATATTTGGATGTCTTCACTATCGACTGATGCAGTTTCTCGTGTAGTCTACTTAGCTTGTCACCGTGTTTCACTTGTTTTGGTTGCTGCAGGCTTCTCTTGTATGCTTTACTTGATCTGTACATTCAAGTCTACACTGTGCACATTGTAGCCTTGGTCGAGTCTTGTCTTTTGTGTAGACCGGTACTCCTTTCTGGTTTGTGTTGTGTAAATGTTATATGATTTCATCTTGAATTGTGCGGTCTTGAGTCTTGTACATGTATCATTTGCTTGACCCTTGTATATGTGACTTGTTTGCATTGTTCACTTGATTATTAAACAAGTTCTGGGTACATTGCATATTGAACTGGTGCATGCTTTGTTCTTGTAGTCTACACTACAACCACAATGGAGTCTTGTGTATGGACTTGTAGTATATCCAGCTCGATTGTCTTGCCCACATGTATTTTGCTGTCTGACTAGCATGAGCTAGTTGAGTCTGCTTAGAGCTTTTGTTGTATGCTCATGTCTTGTGTCAATTTATGGTGCACCACTGTTGCATTGACTTTGTACATATTGTGCTTGTATTTTTGGACTACACCTGTGTTGAATCCCACTTTAAAGCTTGGGTTTAATCTTGTGCTAAAATCATGACTATATATTGATTTCACTTGAGTTGAATGTTCGTCGACGGAATTCTATCGAGTTAGAAAACCGTCGAACGAATTTTGAAATAAAAATAACCGCAAGCGCACGATGTACGAATGTAGCACGCGGCGAATACGGGTCGATCCGCAGGGAATTGATGATTTTAAAATTCTATTCAATCAAATTAACCAAAGTTGAAAGTGTGATTAGATATAAATGTAAGGAACTAACAAAAACTAGCAAAAGAAAAATAGATAAAAATATGAGAGTTAAATGACAATTTAGAGAATAAATCCACTCTCTAGATCATGTAGTTCAACACATGAAATCATGATCTCTCTTTTATGGTCATTAGTGTTTTAATTGATGTGTTTATCATAAGTATGACATATTTGAGCTATGAATTAGCCAACATAAGTCATCAAACTATAACACACCCCTTAAAACACTTACTAACTTTCATGAAACTTGACAAAGAAAATGAAAATGAAATCTATTTTAAGTATGGCCTATTGACTATTGATTAGAAACATAGACCATCAAATTTTAATTTCAAATCACTTTCTTTTGCTATAATCATATTTTTATGAAGAGGCAATTAGTGTTAGTGATTGTTTAAGCATAGCCTATTTGTTATAAACAACATGGACAATCAAATTCAAAGCTAAACAACACCATTAAACCACTTCATTCATTCTCATTAAGCATAAAAAGAGAGCATAAACATCAAATGAAGTTGAAGCTACATGATTAGAGAGCTTCATTACCCCTAAATTGAAGGGGTTTAGCCTCTCATATTTGTTATCATATGAACAAATGTAGCTTGCAACATGAGGAAAAAGAAAAGGAAAAGAGAGCAAAGTGAAATGGAAAACTATTCTAATTGCATAAAGAAAAATCTACACTACTTGCATAAAAGGAAATGAACATGTAATTAAAAAGAAACAATAATTAACATTGCATAAAAGAAAAGAATTACATAAGAGAAGAAATGGCTAAGTAGCCATGGAAAGAAAGAGAGATTTGATTTATTTTCTAAACTAAAACTGACTAACTAAGAGGGAAATGGCTACATGAAACATAAGGGGTATATATACAAGTTTTAAAACCCTAATTTACTTTTTGGGGAATGCCCAAAATGCCCCTTAGGAAGTATGGAGGCCAAGTAATCATTAACATGTCTTAATCCCCCATTAAGTGTACATGAAGCCATTAAGTCCAAAAGCATGTGCATTAGCCTTTAATTTGTACATTAAGGTAGGTGGTAGGTAGGGTCCTTCATAATCTTCACTTTGAATTATTTCCATCTTCATTCCTTTATATCCATTTTGTGCATGCATGTTTCTTCATGAACCCACTAATACGAGAAGCTAAATTCCTACAAAATATTATAGAAATTTCCAATTAAATTCTTTCAAATTAATATACGCGCACAAATGGCCATTTTGCCCTTATATGAAGATGAATATGTGAAATTTTGGAATTAATATGAATTTTGGTTAAAACAAGTTAAAATACCCAATATAATCATTTATTTAATTTAAAAAGAATAAATATGATGATAAAAAATATGCACATTTACGTGCACATCATTGAACTCGGCTTTTGATTTGGGTATGACCTTGTGCTCACCTAACCTTGCAACTTTATCAAGTGTATACCGGTATGCACGGCCTTGTGGCATATACAGTGATTCACTGTGTATGTCACAAGCTGTTCGTGTTTGATGAATTCAAAATTAAATGATGACGAACAACCCAAATAACTGAGGCAAATAAAATTTCCAAAATCACATTTTATTTTATACTACAAAAATATTTTATTTTCAATTTTACTGCGTTAGTGTGTATTTTTGCAGATTTCTCAGATGCTGGATTCAATCTGGAATAAAGTTGAAGATAAATTACGAGTGAATGAGCGATATGTAGTGAGGTGTATTTGTAAATGATAGATTGTGATGTAATTGAATTTGTATTGTAATCAAGTTGTATATGTATAGTGAGAGCTTGAATTTGTACTATTCAAAATTGTAATAAATATTTTTTTGAATAAAATATTTGTTTGAATTTAAATTCCGTGTTATTTATTTTATTCACAAATATTTATTTAATTATGTAAAAAATAAAATAGTACATTAACAAATACATTTAAATGGATATATATATATATATATATGTTTATTATCATCAAACAAAAATCATATACTCGCATATTTAACACCTTCACCGGATTGCTTCATAACCACATTATTCTAAATTATTTCAACCGATAGGTCACCATTGTCCTTCCTAGCGATCGTAGTTGCCTCCTCCAAGTGTAAGAAGTGAGTCACCTTTCTATAAAACATTCATAGTCGGTGGGGGTTTCATTTTCAACCATCTTCCAAAGTCATCAACGCTATGTCTTCTTTAGCGTTACTCACTTCCATCACTGCTGTGTTAAACCTGCTAAGATAGTTCCTAATGTATCCTTGGAACTTTGGAAAAGATTCGATAATGACATCATGTCCTTTAGACAAGTGGATCTCGACGAAAGCCGGGTGAACTAGATCATAGCCATACCTTCAAGAAAGATCGGGAAACACCTACATTTCATGACATCCGTCGCCTTGCCATATCCATATGCCATTCATATCTCAATAGGTGTTGCCTTGGATTCATCATTCTGTTACAGGTTAACATCGTATGCATTGTGAATCCTTGGGGATAGCCCTCATGCAACATTTAATCGATAAATAGGTTCTTAATAGGGGAAGAGCCACATTCATCATTACTCATTTGCTGGTTTTCGCTCACCGGTTTCTTTACCATATCTATAACAGCCCACACCTCACTTAACGCAGATATTGTCTCAAATTTAGTCACCTCCGCCTCATGGGCCGAGCCAAGGTGTGGGGTTTTGTTCCTCAAAAGGCCTCGACGTTATTATGAGGTGAAGGCTTTGGTATATAAGCACCCACTTCATAGTGTTTTTCCATGATGTGGGATTATTATTCCCATTTTGAAGGGGTGTTACAATCTCCTCCCTTTAGAGACCAACGTCCTCGTTGGCTCATGAACGCAACACCACCTAGACGTCGTGGCTATAACACGTACAGACCACAATTCCGGCTGGGTATGGCTCTGATACCATTGTAACAGCCCGCACCTTACTTAACTCGAATATAATCCACAACTTAGTCACCTCCGCCTCATGGGCCAAGCCAAGGTGTGGGGTTTTGTTCCTTAAAGGGCCTCGACATCTTAGAATTGTTTTGGGTACTCTTCGATAACATCTACTCAAAGCAAAACTTTCTAAGTGTCATTTCTAGGAAAAGCAAGTCAAGTTCTTGGGTCACATTGTTTCTTCCAAAGGCATTTCGGTCGATCCTTCTAAGATCGAAGCCATCCAAAATTGGAAGAGGCCTGAGAATGTTCATGAGATTCATAGCTTTCTGGGTTTAGCGGGTTATTATCGTCGCTTCATTAAAGACTTTTCCCGTATTGTGCTTCCCTTGACTAGCTTACGAAGAAAGGCATTCGGTATATATGGTCAGATAAGTGTGAGGCTTCCTTTCAGAGATTAAAGGATCTTCTCACTAATGCTCCTGTTCTTATGGTTCCCGAAGGGAATCGGGATCTTATTGCCTATACCAATGCCAGTCCTAATGGCCTCGGTGATATTCTTATGCAGAAGGATAGGGTAGTTGCCTATGCTTCAAGGCAATTACGTCCGAATGAGGTTCAGTACGCTACCCATGATTTAGAACTTGTCGTCGTTGTCTTTTCTTTAAAGGTATGGTGTCATTATTTGTTGGTAGAGCACTTTACTCTCTCCAACGATCACAAGTGTCTCAAATACCTATTCACCCATAAGGAGCTCAACATGCGACAGCAGCGTTGGCTCGAGTTTCTAGCTTCGTATGATTTCGACATTCAGTATACCCCTGGCAAGGGGAATCGAGTGGCTGATGCTTTGAGTCGCAAGCATTCAGCTATTGTTTCCATAATGATTGCAGAATGGAAAGTTCTTGGGACTCTTTCCATGTGTGATATTCGTGATCGTGCTTTCACATCCAACTCTCTTATTTTATTATATAGCATGAAAGCCTGTCCTACTCTTCTAGATCGGATTGCGAGGCTCAACATCAAGACTCTGATTTGTCTGCTCTTATTCAGAAGTGTAAGTCTGAATCCCATGATGATATTGAGATGAGGGAATTCAACATCGATATTCATGGGTGTCTTCGAATGAAGAACCGTCTAGTCGTATATTCGAGCTTCTTCTCTGAAAGAGTGGTATGCTTTAGCCAGACCGGGAAGTTAGCACCACACTATATTGGGCTATTTCCTATTACAAAGCGTATCGGTCTGGTTGCTTATCGTGTAGCACTTCCCGATCAGTTTTCTGGAGTTAACGACGTATTCCACCTCTCTAGTTGAGGAAGTGTCTACGAGATTTAGATTCCATGCTTGATACCCGTGCTTTAGAGAAGTTGGAAGTCTCTCCTGATATATCTTATGTGAAGCATCCTCTGAGAGTTCTTACTTCGAAAACTATACGTTTTCGAAACAAGAATGTTCCGCTCATGAAGATTCAATGGTCCGATAATCCCAATGACTGCACTTGAGAAACCAGAGAATTCATCAAGCGATCCTATCCTGATTTATTATCTTCTCACACCGATGGTAATAATTTTTCATTTTAATCTATCTAAATTTACTTTGATTGATGAAATAAAGTGTGTTGAAAACAGATTTCCTCTAGAAATTGAGAGGACGCAATTTTTATAAGGGGAGGAGTCTATAACAACCTTGGTATCGGTGATTACCTATAAAAGTGAATTATAATGATAGTTATATTTCAATATTGAGAATCAAATAAATTTGAGAAGAAGAATTTTTTTAAAGTTGTTTATTTGGAATAAACAATGTGACCTGAGAATAAATATTGGGTTTTTTAACTTTAAGTTAATAAATCAATTGAGTGGTTTATTTCAACATTTAATGGTTGGAATAAATATATATAGTTTAAAATAAAGTTTTAAAGCTTTATTTTGTTAAATTTGAGAAGAAAATGATCAATTGTTGGTTTTATTTGAATTACGCAATAGTATTGTAAGTTATTGCTTATATTAAAGCTTTTATTGATTTTAAAAGAGGAATTTAGTGTGTTTATGTGTTTTATATGTATAAAAGTGTAAAATATTGTTTAAAGATAATATTTTGTTGTTTTAGTAAAGTTAAAATGATTTCTTGTAATTTATTTGACAGGAAATTAATTTTAGTGGAGCTTGTAATGATAAAATTAGTATTTTTGTATTAAAATAGTGTAAATTCTGTAGTATTGTCAAAATAGAGTTTTATTGATAAAAATAAATTTCTATTGTTAAAATAAATTTTATTATGTTGAGAAAACAATTATTTTTTACATACACTTTTATGTATAAATTTAACTTTGCTTCAAAATAAGAAAATATGAGTTTATATTGTTAAAAAGGTAAAATGTTTGCTTTTACTTACTACACTAAGTATTGTTGTTAGGATTAATGGGTGTACGGTTTAGATCCTAAACCCATTCTAGAAGCCTCGGGAAAAAAGGAAAAATAACATGTTCATTTTTTTCCGCTTTACTCATTCCTTCTCTTAAAAAAATGACGGTGAAAAGATAACCCATGGCCATCATCAACTAAAATCAACTCCCACTCAATTTTGCTGCAAATTAAAGAAGTAAATCAACCAAATAGAGATTAGAGAAGGCAAGATCCACCAATGCTACAAAAATTTCATCCAAATCTTAGAACTTGGCATGAATTGGCTGCAATTTGCTTTTGTTGTCTTGCATGTTTGTTTTCATACAGGTTCTTAGGGCTTTTATCTTCACCAAAGTTCACTACTTGCAATCTAAATCTTTTTTAAATCGTCAAGTGAGTATCAATCTCACAATAGCTAGCCCATGCAATGCCAAAAATCGCAAACTGGATCAAAAATTTGATTAAAAAAATTTCGTTTTTGAACTATTTTAAATTTTCTGTGTAAACTGTCTTGAGTTGCAACTTTGTGCAGTCGTATCTCTCTATTCCGGCAATGAAACGCTGTCGAAAAGTTTTTGTTTTATAGAATACATTTTGTAGATTATGCATGTTAAATTTCAGGTCATTTCGACCTATAGATCTTATAGAAATATGCTGCCGAACTTGTATCCAGTGCATGTTTTTGCCTAGATTTTTATAGTGAAAACACTGCCTGGGTTCAACTTTGAAACATCGTAACTTTATCATACTTTGTCTAAATAGTGTAATTCTTTTTGTATTTTAAATTATAGTTGTTAAACTTTATGAATGTTAAATTTCAGGTCATTTTGACTTCTGTAGCCTATAGAAACATGCTGTCAAACTTTGAATTGGAGCATGATTTGCTCCAGCTGTTGACAGTGAAATCTGGCTGCAAGTCCAACTTTGAGAAATCATATCTCTCTCGTTTCTTGTCTGATTGTATCCATTCTTTTTTTTATTTAAAGTAGAGATGTTGAAATATATGCCTGCAAAATTTTATGGCTTTTAAAGCTTTGTAACTAGTTGAAAATTTTCATGGAACTTTGAATTGGAGCTTGATTTCCACCAGCTGAAAATTTGAATTGTTTTACATGGATTTCTTTTGATGATTTTTTTTTGATTGGCTTGATCCTAAGATGAAAGATCCAATATGACCACTTATTGTATTTTGGAGTGGTGAATTTTTAAGAGATTTTCTTATGATGATTTTATGAATAATTTCATTGAATTTTTGTTGATTTTTGTTGTTTCTTTGCACGCACTTTCTAAACCGTTTTCGGAAGATTTTTTAGCTTTTGAAATAAATATTTTACAATATTTATAATTATTACAAAGCTACTAAAATCATACATTAGTTATAACAAGAAAATTTTCAAAAGTTATTTTCCAAACGATTTTGAAAATAGTTTTAAAAGCTTATTTTTTATAATAAATATTTTCTATATAATAATACATGTTTTTGCACATTTCGGACGTATGAGAAAGAGAATTAAACAATTTAGTAAAACATGTTGTATGGAACACGTGGGTTTATTTTTTCGGTTAATTCCAGACTTATATGATCGAAATCTCTTAAGTATATTATTTTGAGTTGATAATTGTGATTTGTAATTCCTATTATAGGAATTATTTGAGTTAGCCAATATTTAGCGAATTGAGAGGTTCGAGATCTCCTATTATAGGGGTAATAACAATGAGAACCACTTATATATGTTGCTTTACTCACCGATGAGACGAGGCGAGTCTTGAGATGAGATTTCCCTTTTCAGGAATTATGGGTTATGAGAAACCACTATGAGATTTATTTACACTTGCTGATGACACGAGGCAATATATACGAATATTCTGAGATTTCTGAGGTTTGTGATTTTATTTTTATGATGTGAAGTTAACTAGCGGTTAGTAAACCGTTTAGTGCAAACATGTGTGGTATGGAACGCACGTTAACACTTTTCGGGTTCCATTCCGAGAGTTTGTGACATATCCACGAGTATGCCGGTGCTACAGACCTTCGGGTCATCAAATTTATGTGACTTCGGTCACCATGAGTTATGGGACTTCGGTCACCATGAGTTATGGGACTTCGATCAGCACGAGTTATGTGACATCGGTCACCATGAGTATAACCTTCGGGTCCATGAGTTAGGTACCTAAATTATAAATAGCACTGGACAAGAGTTTGGCATGTGCAGCATTGCTTCAGCTTTGCAATCAAGGATCTGGTCAATCCAGGGTTTTCTGAGTTTTCTGAGTTTTATACAATTTCACCATTTTGTGATATTTTTGTTACATTGATAGCCTAGTGTTACATGAGATGTCATATAGGGTGATTTCGTTTTATTTTTAAATTTGAACTCTATCTTGTGTTCCATGAGATTCATATTGGAATTTAGATGAGTTTCTCACTTTTGCATGATTACTTGCATTTGAGTTGAATGCCATTAGGTATGGATTTCTTCTGTTGAATTAAGCCTATTCATGCGACAACCCTTGGTGAACATATACCACGCATTGAGATTATACTATACTTATTACTCTTCCTTTATAGTTAAAGGAAGAATTCCCTTATGCACTTATATTCCTCTCATCTTATACTAATATCAAGTTCTAGCTATCCTGACCCGTGTATTTATTACACGGGTCTGACCGAGTTGCAGGTTAGGTAGTTGGACTATTAGCTTGCTTTACCTTTTGGACTTCACTATCGACTTGGGATATGGCATAGTTTTTACGTAGTAACTTTCTGTTCGGAACTGGTGATGTATATATTCTTTTGTGGGGTATCTATGTACATATTATGGTTGTATACCACTAGTGGCATGTTGTATTACATTTGATGTATGTATTCATATGTATCGTTTATGTGTTGTTGTTCCGTGACTTGCAATTGATATAATTATTATGTTTTGTTTCTGAATCGATACTGTAGCCACCATAGTAGTGCATTAGATAGGAATTAAGTATGTCAAATACTCAAGATGAAATGAAAAAAAACTACAAATGTCGACATACTTATCTCTTATCCAATGCAAGACTATGATGGTCGTCCTTAACCAGCCATATTCTCCGCGTTAGCAGACAGAATTACTAAAAGATTCTATTTGTTAATTTGGGTCTCAGGATGGAGCGTCACAATATCTGCCAATGACTATGGATCTATCTAATCTATCGAATGTTGATAAACACACCTACATCGAGTGTTTGGACCTACAAACGATCTCAATTGGTTCCACGATACTTGGGTTCTCCAGTCTCTAGAAAAATCATTCGTCCAGTTGATTTATATTTTTGATTTCAACATGGCGGGTCAATAGCAGCTATTTGAACTTCTACATCCTGGTCGTTGGCAACATGACCATCTCCACTACCTACATTATCAACCAAACCAATACCAGCATTAAGATCTAAACCAACGCCACCTCCTCTACTAACATCACATCTATAGGGTTCGATACTGATCCTTAGAGTTAGATTAGTACTTGGGATCGGCACTGATTCATGCTCTTGCATTCTGAGGGTCGGTTAATTTGCATTTTGAAGTCCCGTCTCTTTTCTTTTCATTTTTTGCTTTCCTTCGCTCTGGTTTCCACAAAACGATGAAGAATCATCCTCTTTTGAATCAGAAAGCAATAAGCTTCTCCTATTACTTCAATGGTTGTGGGTTAACTGGTTCAACAAGTCAAGACTTTCATTTATCTGCATTCTCAATTCATCCTAACTTTCATGCACCTTATCAATCGTCTCCTTCATCATCATATCCATCTAAACCCAAGCTATCATATTTGAGGGATTTTGGATTTCAATGGTATTGGGTTAAGTGACTTCTTCAATATGTTGAGAACAAACATTCTCAACTTCATTTGCAAGCCTAAAGGCGGAAGATTTATTTCTTCATGGGGCCATAACATCAATTAATCCTATGACAGATTCTGCGGAAATCTAAATAATTATGGATTACAGCAACAAAACTGATGGATCTACCTCATGAACTAAAGCAATTCAAAAGTAAAAAAATTGATCCAAATAGCTTGAGATTTATGCCGTCTCAATGAAAGCACCAAATGTTTACATCAAAAGTTGGCATAAACACCCAAAGATTAATAAAAGGGAATAAAACGAAAAAAATAACTTGAAAACTAGAAAAACAAGAACATACAACAATTATAGTGGTTCGGCTAATCAGAGGCCTATATCCACTTAAACTTTGTTGAAGATTCTACAAGTTTTTACAACGTTGTTCTTATGGATTGGTGATGATCCATGAGATTACAAAGAAATTGCAGAAATCTATTTAAACAAGCAATAAAGGGTCCTTCAAACAATGCCTCTCCTCTTCCTCTATTTATAGCTACAGGTTGACAGAATTCCCTCCACCACGTTCTAGCCTGCGTTTCCCATGTCCAAGAGAGGTTAAGCTGAATAGATCGTGGCCAAGTCATCAATATTCATGGATTGGTACCAATCCATGTTCATGGATTGGTACTGATCCATGAGTTTGCTTTGGGGATCTTGAGTTCTTCCTTGTGGACGTTTGGTTGACTTGTAGCTTGATCTTCAATATCTTGGTTGTATTGCTACAAGCTTAAACTTGAGTGAATTCTTTGATTCAAAAGTTAGACAGAAGCACTTGGTTCATCCAATAATTATTTGAGTCATTGCAGGCTAACGGACCATTCCACATGGAAAACACTAACTGGTGAATACTCTAATTTGATGCGGCATGAGTTGTTGGGCAATTTTGGGTAAATGTTAGGAATCATTACCGATCCATGGTACCGATCAGTACTGATCTGTAATTTCATCAATTTCTTGGACCTTAGGCTTATGGTTAGTGTATATTGAGGTTTAGGTTATAATTGAAGTGTCTTGGTAAGTGTACGAGGCTTTGCTTGACATCTGAACTTGACAATCATTGCTCTGGATTCCTGCTTGGTAATTCTACTATTTGTATGTTGTGCCTTGTCCGAATGTGGCTTGGTCGCAAAGATGGATAATAGATGCCATATCATGATTTAACTATAATCAAAAATAGAGTTTGCACATTAAAGCTCAACTGTATTCTCTAGTCAAGATAATTGTATAATATTGTCACATCAATATTTTTTATCTGGCCTTAGTTATATTAATCAACACTAAACTATTGAGATTAGTGGTTTCATAGTTATCCAATAATAATCTATATGCTACCCCTTTGTTACCCCCACCAAACATGAATAATACACTGCCTAATGTTGGGAGAGCATTATAAACTGTAGTCTCAGTGGATGTATAGATATCCAAGCTCGATGCATTCTGACCATAAATATTTAAAATGCTATGTTTATTATATAGCGATAAATTGTCAATGATTACAACACATTGTAATAACTATCATAAAACATATAATTATGGATTTTATATTAAATATACTTAAATTAAATCCACTAATTAATATAACACATTATGTTAAGTATATAATAGAAAGGAAAACACATTTAATTTCGAATGAGATTTTATTATAGAGTCATAATTTATAGTATATCATATAATTGCCCCCAGACATACACCTAACTCTATCATTGGTCATTTACGTTGAAAAGAAATTCTAAATAGTGATTTTAAACAAACTGAAGCACAAAACAACCAAAGTGTCTTGAAATCGGTCGTAGCAAACTGATGCATATAATAACTAAAATGTAGAGGAAACATGTGTCTATAAGAAAGAATATTAAAAGGTATTGAGATATTTCTAAACTATAAGTAAACAATGTACTAATACTTATTGTTAATGATGTACATATGTGAAGATTTTTAGTTTGGTTGTCTAATCCTCAATGTTGGATATGAAAATCATATCTTTATAATCAATATAAAAGAATATTGGGTTTATCCTAATGATGTACACCGACGCCATATTAAAAATGTTTAATATGGATCTTATAAGATGGATTCCTTACGCATTGGTAATAGGAATTATCATATATGATGTGTTGTCTATTATATCATAATTCTCTTATGTATCTGATATATAGAGCAAGTATCAAATCCGCATTAGGATCACTAAATAGTAGCTAAGAGTATTCCCGAGTATTTACGAAATACTAAAGAATTTTTTATAGAAAAAACTCCATATGAAAGAATGTTTCCATAAGTGATTTCGAGCATAGTATGTCAATGCAAAATTCATGTTCAAATGTAGTTAAGGAGCTTTAAGTTAAAAATGTTCTAACCAAGAGTTGTTGCTAATTCAACCAATAGGCTATGTATATCATCTTGAATAGGTGCAGAAATAAAAGCAAAATATGTGTATGTGTACAAATTTATAACTGAGCTAGGTGATTCAAAATGTTGTGAATCCCATTACATTGTTATGTGATAACGATGCGGCAATATAGATCATGAAAGAATCTAGAGCTCACTAGAAGTCGAGAAACATACTATGAAAAGTTCAACATGATAAAGGTTGTTTATCAGCATCAAAGAGAGTTATTTGACCGAGTAAATAATTAAAACAATATAGCACACCCATTCAATAAGGGACTATCTCCATCTGTTCTGAGAAAACTGATCGAAATGATGGGAACAAGATTCCATAATTGATCCCAACTGCAAGTAGGAGATTAAAAGGGTTAGGCGTATGCCTCGAGTATAATTATATATTTTTTGCGTATATTTAACTCTATAACCAAATTTGTTCGTAATAAAAGCATTTGATTTCTATTATATACCTTGCTATATAATGATATAACTAATTATATAATTAATTAAAATGTATTAAATAGAAAATCCATACATGATCTATTGTTTGATAATAATTACAAGGAGTTGTAGTTATGAGAAATTATCACAATATAAAATAACATATTATTTTAAATATTCCTGATCAAAATGTTTCGAGAAAGGATATCTATACATCCGTTGAGACCAGAGTACGTAACTTCTTCAAATGTTAGAAAGTATTACTCGTGGTTGTTGAGGGTATCAAGAGATTATGTATTGTTATCAGATGACTACGGAATGGATGATTCAAGAGTTTCCTATTGGTTAATAATAACTACAGTCAAAGAAATCTCAAAGTGATGATTTTACACACTTATCTTGACTTGAGAATATTGTTGAGCTTCAATGTGGATACTCCACTTTGATTATAATGAATCAAGGCATGGCGACCATCGAGCTACTATAGTTAGGTCTGAGTTGAAGCACTGGAAGTGAAACACTATCCAATAGAGAATTCATCTCCTTCGTTGCATAAGATTAGTGTCATGGCCAACTGAAGTCAACTCAAAATCAAAATCTCTAGCCATATTAGTACAGTTGATAACAAATGTTATTATTGAACTAAGGATTTTATTTTATGGACTAACCGTGTTAATTGTGGAGGATGTTAGAATTTTGACCAAAACCAAATTTAGTACATCCTAAAGGGATATAGTGTTGACGACGAGAATTGGTGTAAATAATCATTACTGCAAGGTACCACTTAAACTGTGAAATTGGATTTTACGGATAAATATGTTTAAGCGATTAATTCGACTAAACTTTTACTCCACTAGATAAGGTGATGAGCGAGTAGTAATATTTGAATAGTTTGATATTAGTCACTGATTGAATTTATACATATGACTCGCACAACTATATTGTTGATTTCTATATAATACCATGCGATTTATTTGATTTATGACTTGTTAGTAGTTGTTTACGTATTTGATGCATTAAGTTCTACTAGTAATTTTTGGCGTCATTAGTAATTAGTTGGTTGCTTTTATAAAAGTTATATACTTATGCATCGATATACGATATCGCTACACATTTAAATGACATTATTTACTAAATTGGTTGGATTTTGTATTGGGCTATTTAGCCCTATATGATGGCCAATATAGGGAGAAGAGGGGTTAGGTTTGTTTTGAATTTTAGATGTAGATTTGGAATTGGTAAATGGAGAAGTGGTAAACGGAGGAAAATAAGTCTCCTCTAAACTAGCCAAACCCCTTACTTTTTTGACACTTGTTTTCTCGCTCCCTCCCTTTGCCATGGTTGAAAATTCTTAAACCCCATGATACATCAAATTAAGTACAAATAGTGGCACTCAAGTCCATTGCGACGTTTGGAGGTTGATTTAAGATGAATCTAGGTGATCCCATCAACCAATATGTGTTTAAAGGATATATCCCTAAGGTATTAGATCTCATTTACTTTCATACTGTATTCATCATATAATATGTAGATCTTATAACAATTTTGTATGCGCAATAGCTGTCTCACTTATCTATCATTAAATTATATTGATCCATTTATGTTAATCAAATTGTTGTTTAGATTAAAATAACATTTTTTCGTCCATGTATGTTTTTATGTTTCATATTTTAAAATATTAAAATTAATTTTTAATTAAGTTAATCTGTTGTATACTAATATTAAATCATCCATATGTAAATATTTCTCGGTTTAATTCTTTTATAAAATCTAACTATAAGAAAATAAGTTTTGGTTTTAATTTTTTTTTTGTTTTTGTACGTATATTTTAATTATATATTTATTTGCATTTGGCAATTTTAAAAATTATTATATTAATGTGTATCTATATATAAATGTATATATTTAATTTATTCAAATTATATATTAAATAGTTATGGATTTTCTATTTTATAAAAATATGGCTAAAATGAAATAAAGTATTACAGAATATATTAATATTTAATTTTATTAGAAATTACATACTTTGATTTATGTTATGTATTTTAAATATTTTGCATAGTATAAAAACATTATTTGATAATGATAAAATATTATTCATAATGTAAAATAATTATTTTAATAGAATTACAGATATTTTAAATGAGTTTTATAGACCTAGATTTGAATTTTAAAATATGTTACCAGGTCAAAATTAAATATTCTAGTCATTAAATTTAAGTTTAAAATTTATTGACTTGGTCAAAATATATCCGAATACTTTAACTTTTTTTATGAAATATACAAATAAATAGCGAAAATTATATATATATATATGTATGTATGTATGTATGTATGTATGTATTTTTAAATAATATTTTGAGACGGCAAGTGGGCATATGAACGGCGAATGTATACATTGTAAATGCAAATCCCAACATCTACATATGTGTGCATTAACTATGTACACATTATTATGTTGCTAATGCATATACTCATATGACTATATAATGATATACTCATAAATTATATATGTATATTAATTAACTCGTTAATTAATTAAATCAGAAAGTTAAATAAGACTACATTTTATTTAAATTAACTTGATTAGATCTAGTATAACTCATTAGACGTCATTGACCCATTATGATCCAAATAGAGAGTTCTTTTAAAAAAAAATACTCATTTCACCCTCTATAGACCGGGCTAGCTCCAACATCTAATACACAAACTCTTAATAAATCATTAGTTAACTTAACCATATTTCGCTATTGCTTATGACCTCATGATAGCTAATACCTTCTTTAAAAAGAGACAATCGCATTTAGTTACTTTCAGTAGTGGCCAACACTCTAGCAAGATTGACTTTGTCCTTACTAGAAGAGATGACAAACGAGTTTATGTAGATTACAAAGTTAGACCTGGAGAATGTGACATCTCACAACATTGGCTTTTGGTATTTGAGTTTCGTCTTCAAATGTGTGTTCGATGGGATAAAAGAGCCAAGATTAGTCGAACAAAATGGTGGAAGCTTAAAGGAGATGCCTCATGTATGTTTAAGGATAGACTGATGGGAGAAGGGTCATGGAACATGGAAGGAGAAGCAAATGACATGTGGGATGAGATGACAATGAAGATTCGGAAAGTGGCTACTGAGATGTCTGGGATAACAAAAGTAAAAAAATGTGAACCTAAAGATTCATGGTGGTGGAACAGTGACGTACTAAAGGCTGTCAAAGAAAAGAAGGAATGCTATAAATGTTTGCATCATCATATAGCAAGGACAATATGCATAAGTACAAAGCGGAAAAGAAGAATGCAAAGAGAGAGGTGAGTAAAGCAAGAGATCGGATGTATGAAGATCTATATTAAAATCTAAGTATGAAGGAGGGTGAAAAAAATGTCTATAGGATAGCTAAGCTCCACGAGAGGAAAGACGGAAGACTTCAACCAAGTTAAATGCACCAAGGATGAAAATAATTGACTTTAGTGAAGGATGATGAGATAAAAAATAGATGGAGAGAATACTTCAAAAAACTATTCAATGAAGAAGTTGATAGCACTACGATAGAGCTGGATAACTCTTTTGATGACACCAGTAGACATTTTGTTTAGAGTACTCAAGAATCTGAGGTAAAGGAGGCACTAAAACAAATGAAAGCAGGAAAGGTGTTGGGGCCAGATGACATCCCTATTGAGGCATGGAGGTGCCTTGGAGATGTAGGGATAGCCTGGCTAGCTAAGTTGTTTAATAAAATTTAAAATCAAACAAGATGCCAGATGAGTGGAGGAGAAGCATATTAGTAAAAGTCTTCAAGAATAAATGAGATATTCAAAATTGCACAAAATACAGAGAAATTAAGCTTATGAGTCATACAATAAAGCTTTGGGAGAAAGTCATTGAACATCGATTAAGAATGATGGAAAGCATTTCAAAAATCCAATTTGGTTTCATGCTTGGGAGGTCGACCACAAGTTGATTTTTTTTTAACAAGACAACTTATGGAGAGATCTAAGGTGCAAAAGAAAGATCTAACATGGTATTTATCAATTCGGAGAAAGCTTATGATAAGATACCGAGAAATTTTTTGTAGTGGGCTCTCGAAAAGAAGAGAGTCCCGACAAAGTACAGTAACGTTATCAAGAATATGTACGATAATGTTGTGACTAGTGTTAGAGCATGCGATGATGAAACCAGTGAATTTTCCATTAACATAGGTTAACATCATGGATCATCTTTGAGCCCCTACATTTTTTCCCTAGTGATGGATGAGGTTATGAAGGTTATACAAGGTGAGATTCCATGGTGTATGCTCTTTGTTGATGATGTTGTGCTAATTGGAAAAAATAGGATAGAGGTTGATAGATAACTGAAGCTGTGGAGGAAGATTTTAGAATCAAAGGGTTTTAGGCTTAGTAGAACTAAATCAGAGTATATGAAGTGCGAGTTCAGTTGTGTTAGGTCGGGATGGAGATGTCACTTTGGCCGAATAAGTGGTGCCCAAGAAGGAATCTTTTTGATATTTAGGATCAATGTTTCAATGTGATGGTGAGATTTATGAAGATGTTAGTTTTATAATTCGAGCGGGATGAGTAAAATGGAGACTAGCGTTTGGAACTCTCCGTGATAGGAAAGTCCCACAAAATATTAAAGGAAAGTTCTATCAAACGACAATTAGGCATGCGATATTGTATGATACAATGTTGGCCTACTAAAAGACAACACGTCCAGAAGACAAATGTAGCAGAGATGCATATGCTGTGATGGAGCTGTGATCATATAAGATAAGACCGAATTAGAAATGATGATATACGTGATAAACTAGAAGTAGCACCAATTTAAGAGAAGCGGTCGAACATCGCTTAGGATGGTTTAGACATCTCCAACGGAGGCTCCCGTAGCACCTTTGCATATCGAAATTATAGGTCGCATCGAATGCTCAAAGAGAGGTAGAGGTTGACTGAGGTTGACATGGGAGGAAATAATAAAAAGATACTTAATGGATTGGAATAAATCTGAATAGCTGGTGTCGAACAAAAGCTCATGCATTTAGTGATCCACATACTAGAACTATATGCTATGAGTTTTTTTGCTTAGGGTTGGTTTAGGTGTAATGTTATAAGTTTTAGATTATAGGACTAATGAATAGGAGCCTAATAAATAGTGTTTGGTTTTCGGTCCCAATTACTGTTGGTACCATTATTACTATTATTATTATCGTCGTGTTTTTTTATTTCTTTAAATATATTTTTATTTTTTATCTTTATTTTTATTTTACTTATTTATTATTATTATTATTATTAAATTATTTTACTTTATTTTATTACTATTATCATGGTTTTTTTATTATTCCTATTATTACTTTTAAATTGACTTTTTCATTTAGTTTTAGGTTCCACCTTTAGCCGATCCTAACTTTTTTGGGAATAATGGCTTACTTGTTGTTGTTATTGTTATCGTTGTATTAACAATTTTTGATTGCCCATCAATTTAGAGATGGTAAGCTATACTCATCTTCAACTTGATACCTAATACATCCTATAAGCTCTTCCAGAATTAACTAGTAAACGAAGGATCCCAATCATTCACAATACTATTTGGTACCCTACGAAGTCTTAAAATATTATTGATGAATAGTTTTGCTAGACTTGGTGTCGTTCTTGTTGACTTCATGGGGATAAAATATGCACTCTTAGTTAGTCTATCGACCACAACCCATATGCTTTCATTTACCTTATTCAACATTGGCAACCCATCCATAAAATCCATCAACATAGAAACTATTTCCGTAGTATTGCTTCTAAAGTTTGAAGTAGTACACTTGGCTTTTGATGTTTGGTTTTTATTTGTTGGAAATTCAAACATTTCTTAACCCATAAACATGTATCTCTCTTCATTTCTTTCCAGAAGAAACTCCTCTTTGTATCTTGATATATTTTTGTACCTAGAAGGTGATGGAAAATTTCAATCTATGATCTTTCTTAAGGACCTCCTTCCTTAGGTTTTCCATACTCGAAACACACAAATATCCTTTCTTTATTAACCATCCTCTTTAGTCAAGTGCAAAGTCTTCCAAATTGTCAAATTTTGTGCCCATTTCTAGTCACTAAAATTTTCAACTGGTAATGGATCATCTCTTTGCTTTGCATTAACTTTTTTAATCAATACCGGTCGAACTTATAAACAAGAGATCGTCACTATACGTTGGTTAGAACTACTTTTCAACCTCAGTCAAACGCCACAAGAAGCCAACCTCTCCAAATCATTCCAATGTGCCAATATTACCAATACAACATTCTGATGTTTTCTACCAAGTGCATCAATAAACTAATTTCCTTTTCCTATTGTATACTCAATTCAAAATCCTAAGCCGCCAAAAATTCATGTCAACTTTGATGTCTCACATTAAAATCTTTTAAAGAGAATAAATGATTCATGGACCTATGATCTATAATTAATTTAAATCCTTTCCTCAGAGATAATGTCTTTAAACTATTAGTACAAAGATTATCGCTGCCAATTCCAAAACGTTAGTAGGATAACAAATTCCAAGACATTGGTATACAACACTAAATTTCAATATCAATTTAGCTTAACATACAAAAACACAATGGTCTATAAATGTTCTAGCTTCGTAAATGCTTCTTCACATTTATTGATCTAAAGAAACTTTACATCCTTCCTTGTTAGTTTAATCATAGGAGCTAATGTACGAGATAAATCCTTAAAAAATCTCTTATAATAGCCATTTAATCTCCAGAAACTTCAAATCTCAGTCACGGTCTCAGGTCTCCTCCAACCATTAATAACTTCGATTTTTAGCAGATCTATAGACAATCCCTTATCAGAGACTACGTAACCTAGAAACTTCACTTCTTCCCCCCAAAAATGAAATTTTGAAAACTTCACATTCAATCAATGTTGGCTCAGTGTATCTAGAACTATTCTTAAATAAACTTCATGATCACGTTAGTTCTTATAATATATCAAGATATCATCAGTAAATACCAAAATACCTAAATGCTCTTGGAAGATCAGGTATGTTAAGTCTATAAAGAAATTAGGTGTATTAATCGGTTCGAAAGGTATAACTAACCATTTATATGAACCTTATTTTGTTCAAAACAATGTTAATGGTATGCTTCCCTTTGCCATTCTCAGTTAACGGAAACCCGTTGCCAAATATACTTGTAGATAATACCTTGGCTCCACTTAATTAATCAAATAAATAATCTATCCAAGGCAAACAATACTGATTTTTATGGCCCTTTCATTACGCTTTCTATAATCAATACACATTCTAAGTGACCCATCTAGTTTCTTCATGAACACCACAGCAGCTCCCCCAAAGGGAGCTACTCGATCTGCTAAAATTATTTCCCTCCAAACTCCACCTGCTGCACCTTTAATTTTTTCATTTCAGTAAGTGTCATTTTGCTAGGTGTTCTACTCAAGGGTTCAGCTCCTGGTATAAGGTCTATTCGAAATTCAATTGTTGTTTAAGTGTTAGTATTGTAAATAGCTTAAACAGATTAATATATCCACTTACTATGAAAACTTGATCGATTTCATCTTCTACAACCTTAATAGCACACAAAAAGGAACATGCATCAAAACTCGGTGCTTCTAACTAGTATAAAATTTGATTACCGAACTCGGGATGCCTTAAGGATATTCTTCTATCTTGACAAAATATTCTAACATCGTGTAGGTTTAACCAGTCCATCCCTAGAAGTATCCCAAACCCCACAAACTTAGAGACATGCAAAGTTTAGGTAAACTTACAACCTAGCAAATTAAATTTTGATCGATCACCTCTCATTCTAAGAGTTGAGAAACCCCTATCAGATTCGTAACTCTTAGAGAGGTTATAAGACAGTTCAAGGTTCAATCTATCTACCAACTGTTTAGATATACAACAATATGATGATCTAGTATCAAATAGTACTTTAACAAGTATGCTATGCATCAAAAGCTTACCTCCTAACATAGCCTTTTCTTTTCCCTCGGTAGTCTATCCAAAATTTGTAGGTTCCAAAACATAAATCATTCTGCCATGGCTCGAACCAGTTTAGGACATTCACTCTTGAAGTGCCCTAGCTTATTGCACTTATAACATCTCGGTCCTTTCTTATTACCACCCTTTTTATTGATAGTTCTTGACACTCATTAGCAAAATATCATTTCTTATCGCATATATAGGAAGTTATTTTTGACTTTCCCATCTTGGAAATCCCACACTTTTGGTTCCTTTATTCCCTTTTAGGTTAAAGAACTTTCTCTTCTGTTAGCACCAGAATTGGTCATTAACACTCAAAGAAAGATTTGTGTAGAGAGATTAATGAAGATAGAAAATGAAAATAGAGGAATATATGCAGAATTAATAGCAAAACTAGAACACCAGGTTTATAGTGGTTCGGCGTAACTGCCTACGTCCACTTTGAGTTTAATCTTTATTGCTTTTCTAAACAATTGAATACAGATACAATCTGTACACCAACTACTCAATTCAAATGCTAACTGAAAAAGAATGAGTCTTGAATGCGGCAGAGTCTACCCAGTGTTCTCTAAAAAAGATCCATTTCACTGTACCCCTGCCCTTCTATTTATAGGCAAAGATAGGCTAGACTCCACTCACGGGCCCATGAACAAAGTACCTCGGCCCAAAGTAGGTGACTTCTACGCACCGGGCCAGGCATGCCAAACGAGGAATGTCAGTCCAGAATTGTCAAGTCGATCGTTGAGTGACTTGAAGCAGAGTCATGCCGAACGCTCTTGCTTTGTTGTGGGTTTGACAACTTGCTAACACTCTAGTATGCACCGAGGTAGGGATGCCGAATGGCAGTTGCAGAGCGACCTTGCTGTGTGAATATGAAAAACAATGTTGCCAAAAAATGCCGAGCGATGGCAATGCCGAGCGATGGCTTCTGAACTCGAGATGTCGAACGATGGTAGTCGAACCAAAGAATGCCGAGCGGTGGAGTTAGAATTTAGATGTCAAGCGATGGAGTAAGGCTAAACGGTACCTAGGCCAAACGAGATATCCCTGTCGAACATCATTCGAATACCGAGCGGGGTATTTATGCCGAGTGAGGCATCTATGCCGAGCGACACTTGGATGCCGAGCGAGGCATCTATGCCAAGCGACAATTGTATGGCGAATAGCACTTAATGGTCTGTCTATCGTAGCCGGGCCTAGCAATCGGGTAACATTTGCCCCCCAAAGTGCGTTGTGTGGGACGACACGACACACTTTGACACACTTTGAATTAGCGTCCGGTTCGCACTTTCGAAACAAGGTGGGCCTTCCTCATGTTATGTACGTTCTTGATTACATTTCCTACCATTTAGAGATACGATACGGTTCGACATACCGATACCGAGCCTTGCATACATTTTACTTGTCATGGGGTACACACGTCCAAGAACCAACTTCCTAATATACACCGTCCGGTTGTATAGGATATAGCCTGTTCACCTTCCTCCCTCCCCTATATAAACTTCAGCCTTTTCTCTTTCTTCTTTTTCTCACTCCTACTTTAATTTCCTAAGGACGCTAGTTCACTCCTCACTGAGCCCTACTTGCTACCTAACCTCGTATCAAACTCGAATTGTTTGCCTTGCTACTTTAATTAATCACTATTACGAACGAACTTCCAGTCCCTCACTCCAAAGCTACCGCATACTCCGAGATTTTCTTACTAGGTATGAATCTATTTCCAAACCCATCGTTATTTCAACTTTAATGCATGTGTGGACAAACCCTCCGTCTCCCCTCTTCAGTTGTTGCAGGGATAGGTAGAGAATAAATCTAGAGGAAGAAGGGAGATGGATTAGGAATAAGGAGCAGACTCCAAGTTAGGGCGTTAGGAGGAGGTCAGGAGTTGTTCCTTGGTGAAGGAGGATGAGGAGAAGAGGGGCTTGGAAATTCGAGAGTGAGTGTGGACCGGCTAGAGCGTTAAGGAGTAAGTCAGTTTCTTGGTCAGGTGGGTCGTCCTGTTGCTCGGTCATCCCTTCGCGGTACTAATTCTAGGGTGATAAAGGAATGGGAAGTCGCTCGGTCTAGGGAGATAAAGTGTTGAGGCGATTTTGAAGAAGTAAGATAGGGATGAGTGTGTGGATCGGCATCTCCCGTCCAGAGTGTCGTTCAGTTGCCGGGCGAGATAGAAAGTGAATGGGTCGGTCATCATGGATGGCTCCGGAAGTTAAGGTTAGCGACTTATCCTCATTCGTTGTTGAAGGAGTGGCTCGGCGTATCTTGCTTAGGAGGTTGAAACAGAGAATGCAGAGCGAAGGTGTCTGAACCTAAGGTGTCGAGCGACATTGGTCGCAACATTCATTCAAGTGCCGAACGATGGACTTAGGCCGAGTGGCATTTAGGGAGTGTGTTTCAAGTGTCGCTCGGCCTTAATCCTTGAAGTGGAAAGCAAGGGTAAAGAACAATCCAACTTGAACATAACTCACGTCGAGCTCACTTACCTCGTATGCCTAATCATATGAAATTAAATAAGGATAAGGACTTAAGCAAACAAGCATATCAAACTAATCCGGACTGATAACTCCCCGATTTCAACAACTATAAACCTGAGTTTAACTTTATTTCAATATATAATGCCAATGTCCAAGTTCAAACTGAAACCATCATAGGACAAGCTCTTGGAGATGGTCAGCGATGACGGTTTTCGAAGATGGCAGTTCAAAACTTAACTTTACTTCATAGCTTCACAACTTTTAATTATTTTGCATTTACATTTGAATGATTGCACTAGTTCACACCTCACATGGGGGGAGTGGTTCTGCCGTTATGTCTAATATTGATTGTCTTCCAAGTATAGTTCAAGCAGGTGTTCATCTAAATTCGATGCTATTTGAAGATGTCTCGAAAGTCGAGTTCTGCTATAGTCTCAGATAAACCTGAGCCAAGTTCTCAACAAGAAGTAGTGGGAACTTCAAATCGATCGACAAATCCTGTACAGAATATCCCAAGTCCAACGACTGCATCTATTGACTTGGCCCTTGATGCCCTAGATCCAGCTATCATCCTAGACAATCCGGTTGATTCGCAAGCTTCAAGAATCAATGAAAACGCTCTCCGTCAACTATGCTCAATTAATGGAATTCCTTTTGACGATGCACTAGTTCCATCGGGACAAGATCGTCCTCACCTGCCCCCACCCGGATATACCGCCTGCAATAAATTCATGTGTTGGGTTGGTAGCGTGCCACCATTCAACTCCTTACTCCGTGATGTGTTGCAATATATCGAGATCGCCCCAGCAAAGTTACATCCCAACAGTCACACATTTATATATGGCACGTGCATTCTCTTCATGAGCATTCTATTCAGGCTCTCTACTCCCAGCAACATCCGTTATATTTAGCATTTCAAGAGGCAGTCCAACAGCCCATCTTTTGTATTCTTTGAGCCGCATGACAAGTGCCAAATCCTGATTGGAGTATGGAGAAAATTCGCCCAGTATAAGTAGGAATGGTTTTACATGCGCTGACCCCCTGGCTTTGCAAGGAGATGGTTGGAAGGGAGTAAGTTTCTTTTCTGGATCAATACTTGTATTCGGAAAAAAGTGTAACCTTTCTAAACCCTTTCTCTACTTTTATAGGTATCAGGCCACATCTCGAAGGCTCCGGGTACTCTGAGGCCGTTGAAGCTATTCGAGCTGTTCCCGTGGAAGACCGAGATACCAGATCCATCATTACCAATGAATCACTCTCAAATTTAGGCTGTTGGCATAAGGTCGTCGAATAAGTCTTCCTCACAGTGTCTTTATAACTGGGTCTGCCTTGGACAAAGGCAAAAGGCAAGCTAGGCCTTCAACACGTGGTGCCCCCGACACACTTGAGGAAGGCGAGATTAGAGAAGCCGAGGTGTCAGGAACACCAGGTGAAAATGTAAGTCCTGCTCTAGAACTAGTGGTTGGGGTGCACGGCACTGATGTAACGCCTCCCCTTCGAAGGGAAAAAAGAAACTAGAAAATTGAGGAAAAAGACTGTAGGCGAAACCTCAAAGGTCACGATTACTCCAACGGAAAAAGAGTCGTCTCCACAACACTTAGAGGGTCCACTGAAAGGCTTATCTGACCTCACTATTCCTGACGACTTGCTCAACTATGGCTTCGACGATCCAAAAGCCCTAAAACATCATTCGCCCACGAGAGGCAGTGAAGGCATTCAAGCCTATAATCACGGAGAAAAAACTCCAATACGTAAAGCCAAAGAAACTGGTCCGTCGAGGGGAAGCATTAGGACACACATAATGACACTTACACTTCACCATGCACTTAAACTTCAGTCATCATGTGATTATGGCAAACTCATGTTTACTTAATTTCTATGCGGGTCGCTCCCACGGAATCGACCGCCTTCATGGATAATCCATTTTTCATCATTCTGGCCAGAATTCGGGATCCAGCAGACGCCGTGATAGAGATGACAACAGTGATAAGGACTATCACTCCCGGGACTTATCATCTCAAAGGAAAACTTATCATCAGCCTTCAATCCATCATGATCCTTCCTCTCTCCTAGAGTAAAGCAAGGAGAAATCTAGTTACAAGGGGTCCCAGTCCGATACTCCCCACGACCAACTCCTTCTGCACCCGCATATGATCCGTCGATAGCGGAAAGGCTAACTGAACTTAAGGCCACGTTCCTAAAAATATGCTTTGACGGTCTTAAGTTTCTTCTAGCGATTCATCACATTCTGGGGCACGTCAAAAAAAGTGCCATCGCTTGCAACAATGATGTCTATGTTCAACATGACGCATTTGTCCATTTGCCAAAGAAAGTGTCAGAAGTTTCTATCGAACGCCAACATGAAATTTATCGTCTGAAACTCGAAGCCATTCATGAGAAAGACATCATTAAGGCTCAGGATGAAGAGCTTTCCTCATACAAATCTCAGCTTGAAACTGCTCAAAAAATGCTAAAGACACAGCTGAGGCTGTTAATCATCTGGAGGCTACACACAAGAAAGAGATTGACGAAGCGGTTCAACACTGCGATGCCTTGGCTTTAGAGAAAGACTCCATCCAGAAGGAGAGGGTTGGGTTCGCTCGGCGAGTTAAAGAGTTGGAAGAGCTACTTCTCAAAGAGAAAGAGGAAAAAATTGATGCTCGGGAGGAGTTGCAATGGTATTGTGACGAGATCGTTGCTACACGACTCCTGAAGACAAAGCACGATGAAGAAATCTCCAAGGCTGAAATGCTAAAGGATGAGGCCCATGAAAAGGGCAAAAGGTCGACGCTTACGAAAATTGATTCTCGCCTTGAGGCAGCCACTCAGGCTAGTAGGGAGGAAGTCAAGTGCATGTTTGATATGCTTATAGCCGAGTATAATGTTCGGGTTCTCATGCATCGTGACCTTACAATTCTTGGCAAGGGTTACCTCGAATCTTTGGCCGAAACATGGGAAACTTTGATAAAGATCAAAAAGTTTGAGTCGGGCATTGAAGAGGTTGACGAAGAAGCTTTAGTGAAGGAATTCCACCGGGGGAATGAGCCTTCAGACTTGTCTGCAGTGAAGACTCTCTATAGAAAAGATTCATCCTCGTCAAAAGGAAAGAACAACATTGTCGGTCCATTTGGAACCGAGTCTCCAACTCCTTCCCCTACTCAACCGACTGGTCGTCCAGCATTTGATCCCTTCGAGCAGCATGTTGGCTACGACCCAGAAGATCCTGGCCTTGATATTCATGTTCTATCTCCCATTCTAGAGGGCGAAACTCCTCGGACAGTTGAGAGTCAGCCAAAAATCGGTACATAACTTTTCTTTCCAAAGTTCAAAAGACCGTCGTTTTCAGCGAGTAGTTAATGTATTCAAACATTTGTCTCTTATGATTTCGTGTATCTGGTTCTGATTCTAAGCCAACTCCAAGGAGCGATGACGCCACAGAGAAGGAGGAGAAAGCGGGTGAGGCAATTCAAACGGGAGAGATTCCCGGTCCTGATGCTCAAGTAATTGAGGTGCTTAATGAGGATAAGTCTGAAAATCGGTCACCCGTTGAAGAAGATTACAAGGTTGAGATTATAGGCACCTCCAAACATACTTCTAAAGTGAGCATGAAGGAGCAACTTATGGAGGAGAAGAAGAAGAAAGTCGGAATCAAGATCGAGCCCCAAGTAGTGGAACTGGACGATCCCTTGAACAAGCCTTTGAAGGTCATCCTCCCTGGTGGGATCAGGCTACAAGAAGTTCCTCTTCCTTGGATACCACTTCCCTTGCAAGCAAAGCGTCTAAGAGAAAACGCGTGGGGGAGGAGTTATCTGAGAAAACGAGGAAGGAAAAGAAGCTAAAGAAGTAGTCGTCATACTCATTCAACGAAAGTTAGCCTAGAGTATGTAATTATTTGTATTTATTTTCATAGGCAATGTAAATAGATTTTTGGTTCCGAGTTTTAGGAAGAATTGTAGCGGAACTTCATTCTGGGTTAGTAAATAAAACTTAGTTCTTTTGTCTTTCGAATAACTTATGTCTTTTAGCTTATTGCCTAACTCGTTTCCATAACTCGACATTTGGTGAGTTACTCGAGCTCCAGTCCACCTCCATGTGACTTAAAAGAAAAAAAATTGAGAATCATAAATCCTCTGTTTCATGCTTTGGATATGTAGAATATTTTTACTCCGCACTCTAGGGACTCAGAGTACTCTAGTTCGCATTCCGGGGACTTGAAGATTTTAAGTCGTTTCTACTCTAGTCCGCACTCCGAGGACTTGGAGATTTTAAGCCGTTTATACTCTATTCCGCACTCTAGGGACTTAGAGTACTCCAGTCCGCACTCCAAGGACTTGGAGATTTTAAGTCGTTTATACTCTATTTCGCACTTTGTGGACTTAGAGTACTCCAGTCTGCACTCCGGATACTTAGAGATTTTAGGTCATTTATACTCTAGTCCGCACTTTGAGGACTCGGAGTACTCCAGTCCACACTCTAGGAATTGGAGATTTTAAGTCGATTATACTCTAGTCCACACTCTAGGGACTTAGAGTACTCCATTCCGCACTCCGAGGACTTGGAGATTTTTAGTCGTTTATACTTTTTTTCGCACTCTGGGTCTTAGAGTACTCCAGTGCGCATTCCAGCGACTTGCAGATTTTAGGTCATTTATACTCTAGTCTGCACTATAGGGATTTTAGGTCATTTATACTCTAGTCTGCACTATAGGGACTCAGAGTACTCCAGTCCGCCAGTCCGCACTTCGGGGGACTTGGAGATTTTAAGTCATTTATACTCTAGTCCGCACTCTAGGGACTCAGAGTACTCCAGTCTGCACTCCAGGGACTTGGAGATTTTTGGTCGTTTATATTCTAGTCCATACTTTGGAGACTCAGAGTACTCCATTCCGCACTCCGGTGACTTAGAGATTTTAAGTCGTTTATACTCTAGTCCACACTCTGGGGACGTAGGGTACTCCAGTCCGCACTATGGGGACTTGGAGATTTTTTTAATTTTTTGTGCGCGTTCGTAGGCCCGATAGAATAATGTAACTTTACTTTTTTGCCATAGAATTATCACACACTGAAACATTAGTAATTCATGGAACAGATGGCTTCAAGCCTTTATTAATGGAAACAAACTAAATTGTCTTATTACGTGCCGAAAACTAAGAATCAACGAAATAAAAATATATTGGAAATAATTGCAATAAAAATACAAAAGACATAGACTAAGTATAATAATGCCACAGATGCTGCATGCTCGGGGGAGTGTCGCGCCATCAACGGTCGCTAGCTTGAAAGTTCCCTCTCCATGCCTCCGTTCAATGATGTATGGAACTTCCCATGTGGGATTCATATGCGATGGGACCGGGAAAACTCATTTCAAAAGGAGATCGTTCGCATCAAAGGTTCTCGGTCGGACTTTTTCATTATAATATCGAGCGACTCGGTGTCTATATGCAGCCACCCTTAAGTCAGCTTCTTCACATTTTTCATCAACGAAGTCCGGTGATTTCAGTAAAAGATCCTGATTCGTCTTAGGGTCATGATGAGTTACTCGATGTGAAGAAACTTCTAGTTCCATGCGTATAACAGCTTCCGTGCCACATGCCAATGCGAATGGAGTGTGGCCAGTCGCAGACTTGTGGGTTGTTCTATAAGCCCAAAGTGTCGTTGAAAGTTCATCCACCCACTTGCCTTTAGCCTTTTCCAAATGTTTTTTCAATATGGACTTGATTATTTTGTTCACGGCTTCTACTTGTCAACTGGCTTTTGGATGAGAAACTGCCGCAAACCATTTTTCAATGCCATGCTTTTGACAAAATTCTTTGAACTCCCTACTTTCGAACTGAGTTTCGTTGTGTGTAATGAAAGTCCGTAGGAGGCCAAAACATCATACAATGTTTCTTACAACGAAATTAATGACCTTCTTGGTAGTGATCATGGCTAAGGGCTCTGCTTCCGCCCACTTGGTAAAGTAATCGACAGTAACTATTGCATATTTTGCATCACCTTTGGATATGGGTAAAGACTGATTATATCGATCCCCTACATTGCAAACGGTCAGGGACTAACCATTTGGGTGAGTTCCATCGGTGGAGCTCTTAGGATTTTTGCATACTTCTGGCATTTGTCACATCCCCTTACATAGTCTGCAGCATCCTGATTTACAGTTGGCCAATAGTATCCATAGCGGAGGATCTTCTTTGCTAACGTCTGCCCCCCAGTATGGTCACCACGTTCTCCTTCGTGGACTTCCTTCAGGACTCATTTTATCTTTTTATGGGCAATGCACCGGAGTAAGGGGGCCGAGAATCCCTTTCGATACACTATTCCATCCTGCATTACATATCATGAAGCTTTACGAATGACTTGTCTCTTTCGCTCTTTCTTTCGGGCAAGACCCCATGTAGCAAGTATTTCTTGAATGGGGTCATCCACGATTCCTTCTCGATTTCTGTTTCTAACACGAAATCTATCTCCATCACATTTATACTCAAAGCATGTAAGGTTTCGACGGGAACCAATCCCATTTGTCGTGCATCGCCAGTACTTGCAAATTTGGCCAATGAATCGGCTTCTCTGTTTTGTTCATGGGGACATGTGAAATATCATAATATTCTAGATCTGCTAACAGCTCTTGAACCCAAGCAAGGTATGGGTCAAGTCTCTGCCCCTTTGCTTGATAGTCCCCCTGCACTTGGTACACCACCAATCGTGAGTCACAAAAGATTTCCATTGATTTTACTCCCAGTTCCCTGATAAGTTTCAAGCCAGCAATCAATGCTTCATACTCGGCTTCGTTTTTTATGGCTGGGAAATTGAGCTTCAAAGCATAATAAATTGATCAGTTTTCGGGAGTTACAAGAACTATATCAGCCCTAGAGCAACGGTCATTAGATGCCTCATCGCACTACAAGAAAAACCATTTATAGTTGCAAAAATCGGTGGCGTTTTATTGTAAATGCAACTAATAATAGATTACCAAATAATATAAACGTGGTAAAAAATAATTCACGTTTCCCGCTTCTAAAAAAAGAGTTCGCGCGAACTAAATAAACGTAACCTATCATTTTACTCTCGTACTTAACAAAATTCTCGTCCCTAATTTGCTTTCTTCTTCAGAAAAAAAAATTCCCCTTTTAATCGTGTTAAATTTTCATCGCACTCAAGTATCATCGTCAACTCCGTCGTTTCCCCCTTACTCAACATCGAGTCGCGGCAGCCAGCAGATCTAGGTATAATTAGGTATGAATCTTTTAAATCGATTAGGTATATTTAGGTATGAATCTTTTAAATCGACTTTGTGATTCTATTTGGCTTTTATATGAATTTGAATGCATCTTATTTTCGTATTTTTTCCTAAACTATTACTGAAATAGTTGATTTAACCCTAATTGCAATGATCTGTTGGGATATCTGCTTTGATTTCTTTGAGTATATGAATGTTCTGTTGAAGTGGTTAGTGAATCAATGGTTGCTTGCTGAGAGGAGGTTGAGGTTGCGTCTTTCGGGAATTTGGTGGGTTCAAGTAGCATCGATGGAGGTCGTGGGTTTGTTTGCGATTGGGTATTGGCTAGCTCGATGGTTGAGAGTGGTAAATGTTGGAGCATAAATAGTCTTTTGTGGAGTGGCAGGCACTGGAAATATGTCAGTTGTGTGGATGTGAGGTAGTGAAGAGGAGGCGGTGAAGTTGACTGTTGATTTGGTAAGAGGGGGTGAGGCTGGGGGAAGGATGTGAGTATGTGTTCGTAAGGAGTGGTAGAATGTCAGAGGGCAAGTTGATGAATGTTGCGTGAGTTTCTGGTAGTTTGCTGCGGAGGCTGGGTTGTTGATGTTTTGTTGAGTTGTAGTATGAAGTGCGGTTGCGAACAGGTTGCAGGTTGGAGAAATGGGAAGGAGGATGGTCTGTGGTTGCTTGGGGTTTTTAGTTGGAGTGGTCACTTTTGTAGTGTGTGAATATGGTGCAGTTGGTTGTATCAGTGCAGTAGTCAGTAGGTTGTAGAATGGTTATTGAAGCAGGCTACAGGAATGTAGGCAAGTGGATATTGTCTTTGGTGATATGAATGAATGTGGTGTGTATGAGATGAAAGTGGGTATTGTTATAGGCTGGTATGAAACTGTGTTGTTGTGAGGAGTGAATGAATTGTTTAATAGTGGAGTGGGGAAGTGATTGCAGTGTTGAAGTATATTTATGGAAGTGGTTGAATTAAACAATGTTGTGAGAAGTGGTAAAATAGGAGGATTGAGTAGTATGGTGATGAGAGGTTGCTGCGTTTTTTGAAAGTTGCAGCAATGTGTGGCAGCGGAAATGCACCGGCGTTTGTTGGTGATAGGTGGGAGGAAGTTTGGTCAGTGGTCTGTGTGTAATGGTGAAGTGCAGAGATTTGCAAAAGTTTTGTTGAAGTGGAGTGACTGGAATGTTGTTTGTTGAAGTGGAGCGTTTGTGGATGGATTGACAAAGGAGGGGAAGATAGCTGTAACTGTTATGCAGCAGTTTGGAGGGTTGTGACTTGGTCAGTTATGTGTGGGTAGGAGTGTGGTGTTATGCATGGATTAATTATAAATACATGTAAATCTGAGGTTAAATGCAAAATATAAGTGTAAAATTTATATTTTTGGAAAAGTATTCTTTGCCTTTGTCTACTAAACCACCATGGTTATATGCAGTAGTGCTACAAGTATTTGTACTTCAACGTCTACTTATTTTTTTGATTACAACAGATAACCAATTTATACGTCAAAGATTGGAAACTTATTTGCCTTCAAATGTCGATAATGGAAAAAGGCTGGGTTTTTTTTAAACAGGTGATAAAACCATGATTAACTTAATATGTTTTTTGAGAATTAGAACATATAATCTAATACTAAAACTCACTTTTTTTTACTTTTTTCATTGAACTAGTATAGAATACCGATAAGGAGCAATGAATTTCGTGCATGCTGCAAAGAGGAATGTAAGAAGTGTAGAAAAAAATTTATGCCCTTGCAAGGATTGTCGGAATCTTAGTCGTCATGATGACCAAATCATCGTTGAACATTTAGTTATAAAAGGAATGGATCCTAAATACATTGACGGTGTATGGTTTAACCATGGTGAAGAGATAAATGTAGAGAATAAAACAAATACGTTTGACGCATATGAACTATTCAAGATGATTCACTATGAAGATGAAGATTTTTTGAATCAAGATTTTTTTGATGATGATAAAGATGATGTTGATTCTCGAAGAAAAGAGGATGAGTTAGTCAAGAACTTGGAAGATGCAGAAACTCCATTATATCCTGGTTGCACAGATCACACAAAATTATCTGCCATCACCGTCTTGTATAATCTTAAATGCGAGACTGGCTTGTCCGATAGTGGTTTTGATAAGCTTTTAGCTGCGCAACATCTATTTCTGCCGAAGGATAACGTGCTTCCCAAAACCTTATATGAAGTCAAGAAATTTCTTAAAGCATTCGACATGGGTTTTGAAAAGATACATGCTTGTGAGAATGATTGTTGCCTTTTCAGAAAAGAATACAAAAATTTAGAAAGTTGTCCAACATGTGGTTCCTCGAGATGGAAGAAAAATCAAGATATTGAAGAGGTTATACAAGGTGTTCCAGTTAAAGTATTGAGATATTTCCCAATTATTCCGAGGTTTAGACGAATGTATAGATCTCAAAAGATGGCTGAAGAATTAAGATGGCATTTTAATAATAAAAGTAACGATGGAAAAATGCGTCATCCCGTGGATTCTATGACATGGAAAATGGTGGATGAAAAGTATAAATCTTTTTCATCTGATCCACGCAATCTTAGGCTTGGTCTTGCTACAGATGGATTCAATCCATTTTCCATGTTGAGTTCGAAATATAGTTGCTGGCCGGTAATGCTTGTGACATACAATCTCTCGCCTATGTTGTGTATGAAGAAAGAAAATATTATGTTAACTTTACTTATTCCAGGCCCGAAGCAACCCGGGAATGATATTGATGTATATTTGGCGCCTTTGGTGGAAGACTTGCATCACTTGTGGTCTAATGGAGTTACTGCTTATGATGCATTTAGTAAAACTTTATTTAAACTGAATGCAATTTTGTTATGGACGATTAATGATTTTCCGGCTTATGGAAATCTTGCTGGATGTCGTGTGAAAGGGGCAAAAGCTTGCCCATTATGTGGTGTCAATACCCATTCTCGTTGGTTGAAACATAGTCGAAAGTTCTCCTACATGGGTCATAGAAGATTTCTACCTCCTTCAGATTCACGGAGGAAACAAAAGGCATTGTTTGATAATACCATAGAGACAGATGGTGCTCTTAGAATGCTTTCTGGGAGAAACATCTATGCATTATTGAAGGATTATCCAAATGATTTTGGAAAAGGAATAGAGGAGAAAAGTAAGAAGAGAAAGCATGTCTATGATAAAGAAGATGAATATGATGATACTAACAGTTCTACAGAAGTAGAGCTATCAAGGTGGAAAAAACGATCAATTTTTTTTGATTTGCCTTATTGGGAGGTTAGTGGTTAATTTATTTATTTTTCATTGTTTGAATATAATAAAAACCCAATAATGCATTATTGTTTTGGTTTTCATAGGAACTTTCATTACGTCACAATTTAGATGTGATGCATGTGGAGAAGAACATTGGTGAAAGCCTATTGGGCACAATGTTGCATGGAAATAAATCCAAAGATGGAACCAACTGTAGAAAGGATTTGGAGGATTGGGGAATTCGAAGTGAGCTTCATACACAACCTCGTGGGAATAAAACATATCTTCCACCGGCTCCATATATGTTGTCAAAATCCGAGAGAAAAATATTTTGCAAAAGACTGTATGATTTCAAAGGACCGGATGGCTACTGTTCAAATTTAAAAAATCGGATTTCGTTGTCGGATTGCAAAATTAGTGGATTGAAGTCACATGATTAACATGTATTAATGCAACATTTATTGCCAGTAGCATCGAGAGGGTTCATGGCAAAGAAGGCAAGAAAAGCGATAATTCGCTTATGTTCTTTTTTCAACAAATTATGTCAACGTGTTCTTGATAAAGAGAAGGTAGAACAAAACAATGTTGAAATTATTGACGTTTTATGTGAGCTTGAAATTTTTTTTCCACCAACTTTCTTTGATATAATGATACACTTATCCATTCATCTTGGAAAAGAAGCACAAATGTGTGGACCTATTCATTTTCGATGGATGTACCCATTCGAAAGATATATGAAGACACTCAAAGATTATGTCAGAAACTATGCAGGACCAGAGGGATGTATTGCAGAATCGTATCTTGCAACAGAATGCATGTTGTTTTTCAATGAATTTTTGAAGAAATCAGGACATATAGAGGAGAAAGGAGCTCGAAATGAAGATTATGAAAGTAGTAGAATATTAGAGGGACGTCCAATTTCAGTATCGAAGACAATTAAATTGCCAGTTAATGAGAAATAAAGTGCTCATTTAGCTGTGTTAATGAATATGGCCATGGTGGAACCGTTTATAGAGTAAGTTTATGTTATATTGTTTTAAATATTTTGATGTGTTCGCAATGATATATATAACTTATAATCAATTGTTCAATACTAGTTTGCATTTGGAGGAATTAGAAAATTCAGACCGACGCATGACAAAAAATGCGACCTTACTTTGGGAAACACATACAAAAAGTTTTGTCGATTGGATTAAAAGGAAGGTTAGTTAGATTTCAAATATATTCTCATTCAACTATCAATATTACTATATAAATTTACATGCTAAATGAAATTTGTTGTAGATACCTATTACCTCCAAGGATCATAATGACATGTTAAAATGGATTGTTTATGGTCCGAAGGATGATGCCATGTCTTTCAAAGGATATATCATCAACGAGCAACGTTTTCATGTAAAAGATTTAGGGAGAGAAACTCAGAATTGTGGGGTGACTTTTGATGCAACTACTATGTGTAGAGCAAGTGCTAAATATATGTCCCAAGTGGTTGATGTGGTCACTTATTATGGAATATTGACAGATATAATTTTATTAGATTATCATTTGTTTTATATTCCAGTTTTCAAGTGTCGTTGGACGTATAAAGGAAATGGAGTAAAAGTTGATGATGATGGGTTCACTCTTGTTAATTTACATCAAGCATCATTTTCACAAGACCCATACATACTTGCATCTCAAGCAAAACAAGTATTTTATTCAAGAGAGAATGATGTTTCTAATTGGTACGTTGTAATGAAAGCACCATCAAGAAGTTTTAATGATATAGAGGAGCACGATTGCATCGAGGAAGATATTCAAGTGGTGGAAGATGAAATAACTGAAGCGGATGATGAAGATGTTTGCTATGTTAGAGAGGATTGCGAGGGCATAATTGAGTAGATTATATGTTCTACTTGAGCGTAGTTGTTCATTTTCTTTAGTGATGGTTGAACTTATATATTAAATCCGGGCTATTTGGAAATTTCATTGAACTTGTATTGATTTTCTTTAGTGATTGTTGTTCATTTGCTGCACTAATGCTTTGGTTTTTTTTTAATGTTGCGAATGGCTGTTAGTTTGCACCATTTAATTTTCTAATCCATTGCAAATGCATGTACCATTCAATTTTTGTTCTTTGTGTTTTGATCTTTGTATACTTCCAGAGACAAAGCATTATATGTTCTTATCAATTCTGTTTGCATATATTGCTTGATAATGAGTAGTGTTCTTATCAATTCTGTTTGCATTACATGTACATTTTCTCATAAAATTACAAACCTGTTCATCATCTCAAGGCTTTTAGGCCTGCTTGTTTGGTTTGCAAACTGCCACATCTCTTTTCAGCTACATGTTGATGATATTTAAGTGTTGTTTGTTAATATTTATCGCTGCTTATTGTTTACATGTGCTTTTTGGTTTATACCGTGTTTTCTGTCACTTGCAGAAAAATATGTCTACAACATCTGTACGTACCCGCTTGTAGAGAAAGGCTGAAGAACAAGCAGTTAAAGGTAAGAACAAACAGTCAAAGCAAAAACGTAAAGTTCCAGCTAGTATAAATGAAATAAAAGAACAACCAGACAATGCTAAGAAGCAAGCCACTGTTCACAACGAAGAAGACGAACAACCACTAGATGATATCCCTTCTGACCCAAATGAAGGACTCCGCTCAAAAAATGAAACCCGTCCTGAACAAACTGCTGATGTCGAGCTGGAAATAGGGAAACAAAGTGAAGCTGATATCGGAAGTACATCTCGGAAAAGAGGTGGTAGAGGTCCAGCAAAAGCAAAAAGACTCTCGTCATGCAGTAAGGATCGAATTGAAGTTGAGTTCAATGATCTAGGTATACCAGTAGGGCAAGGGTCGGTATATTTATCCTCTTTTCTTGGACCGCTTGTGCGGGAGCAGGTTCCATACACCATTGATGATTGGAGGAATATTAGTGATGAGTTAAAAGAAGTTTTGTGGCAGTCGGTTCTGGTACGAAGCAGGCATCTATTATTTAACATTCTGACTCTAATATGTTTTGAAAATGACTTCTAATATTGCATGGTCTTGCCAATTATAAATTGAAATTGCCATCTAATAACTTCTGGATAAATTGAAAAATAGTTCTTGCCAATTATAAATTAAAATTGCCCTCTAATAACTTCAGAAAACCTTTCAGATTTAATTAAATCTATCGTATTTAAATTAAATAAATTTTACTATTATCATGTTTTGATGTATTGTTGCAGATTAGATTTAAACTGGAACAGGAATGGCAAAGAAAAGCTATATTTCAACAAATGGGAGTACTTTGGAGATCGTCAAAAAGCAAATTGGTTCGAAATTTGCAAAAAGAGGAGAACGATGAGGAAAGACTTAAAATGAAACCTACGAACATAAAAAGCATAACCGATTGGAGGAAGTTTGTGAAGGCGAAAACAAGTCTGGAGTTTAAGGTAAATCATTCCTACTGAACTTGTCTGGCATGTTTCTGCAAATCCATCTACATAGTTAGCAACTGATAAATTTCTTTAGAAGTGAATTCCAAGTGTTGGTGGATGCTGAGGGTTCCTGTTTAGGTATTAGCTGCAGGAACCTATGATAGTACAAAATACAAATGCGTTATGACAAGCACAGGAACATTTTAAATGAAGTAAAAAAAACACTTTGCAAGTTAGTTCAATCTTTAAATATTATTAGTAGATATGGAATGTTGTATATGTCACTGAGTTATCCAGCATTAATAATACCAAATATGTATATGACCATGATGGACCAGAAGGTAAATTTTTGGAAATTAATTTATATTCGTAAAATATTAATTTATATTCGTGCTTCGCTGCAGGGTAAAGAAAGTTCGAGAAGGAACTCACCTGATTCGGTAAAAATAATATTTATATTACTCAATAAATGAACTTTATATTTTAATTTTTTAATCCAGTAATTGATTTAATTTTCGGTTGATTAATTGTAGAGCGACGACGAAGTATGTTTGCTGTTGAATTGGGATGGAACCTCTGGAGTTGTTGCCCATGGGAGGCTGTTGTCCATGGACCCAGATGACGTTGTCAATGGCATTCGTCTGGGACCAAATGCCGGGAGCGTTGTTATAGATTCGGTGGATAAAGCAGATACTTATTTATGGAGGCCTACACCTGAAATGGCAGTCTTAGCAGACGCTAAGAATAAGGTAGTTTCTTGGCCATCAGTTTGCATCAAGGTCCTGTTGCGAACACGGCTGAACTGTAGTGCAGCCAGTATGGTAATTTTTTTCACGTTAAGTATATTGGTGTAATATGCTGCGAGCTTATTGACGTCTAAAATGCAGCGAGCACACCCCCCATCTGAATAAAAATTTAACACATATTCGTTGTTTTTGTATAGCATACTAAAGTCTTGAATTTCACTTCTCATTTTTAGAGTACCAGCATCATCGAAGACACTTGCAAGATTTACGGTTGGACTGAGGGTGAAGGTGTAACTGCCGAAGGAAGAATCCACGCCACTGATCCAAAATATACTGTTAATGGTATTCCACTCGGTCCGTCTGCTGTTGTGATTTGGGTGGACAAAGTAGTAAATAAAGATGCTTATTTGTGGCGACCCACATCTGATATGTCGTGCATTGGAGATGCAGTTGGTATGAAAATAGCATGGCCAAGATCAAAAGTAGAAGCTGATCAAGAAAAACTAGATGAGAGTCGTGATGATACTGAAAATGTTGTGAATTCTCCCATGAAATCCGCACATATGGTCATGAATAAATCGCAACATGTAAGTATTAATTTTCAAATTTGAAGAAGTTAACTGTGTATGAAAGTTTATTTAATGTGCATGTATACATTGTGCATAATAATCTCTTTTCTTTCAGCCAATTGCAACCATGCAAAAGGATGCCAAATGCCAGTTGATCAATTTGGGTGGAGCAGACGTAGTGGTAGAAGGAAGTATTGCATCAACTGATCCGATAACGATGGTCCATTATCGTCCACTGGGACGTAATGCTGTAAAAGTTTGGATTGAACTGGTGATAGTTCCAAATGCAGAGATATGGAGACCAACATCGAGTCTGACGTGAATGGATGATTGCTTTGGCGTTCCCATAGCTTGGCCAATGGAAAAAATCATTATTAAGTCAAAATGAAAGGTATATAATTTTTTTTATATATACATTAGGAATGCTAGCAGCTAAAGTGCAGATAGATTTTTGGTAAACTGATAAAAGTACATAAGTAGGGGTGTTATATTCGAATTGTGATTGAATGATTGTCATTGGCGAGGAGTTATGTATGGATTGTGGTGGAATGTTAGTGATGCAATATTATATCTACTTAAGAACTTTCTCTATCATATAAATTATCTCACGCATATTCACTTTAACAGGATTCACTCATTCTTCTTCTGAAATTAATTAAAACCTATTATTGTCATTTTCTAAATTAAAAATAAAATCCAAGAAATTATTATAAATTCTGATATTCGAGCATGTTCATTAAGACACTCTTAGGCTTTTCTGGCACAAGTCCATCTATCGCGTTACTAGGTTTATATATGCGCTAATGTGTTTATGAGGATGTGTGCTTACCCAACTGTGTGTGTGTGAGTGTGATTGTGTTAAAATTATCATCTGTTTACTCAATATCATACTACTGAGTAAATAGATGATAATTTTAACACAGTATCTAGCATGAATAATTTTATTACGGTACATTAGCATAAAGTAGCGAGAAACTTATAGCAAGTAAATTCCTAGTTATAACTAGAAGTGTTGGATGTGCCATATTATTCACTAATTAATTTTTTATATATATAAACCTTGTCTTAAGCGGTTAACTATCATTTAAGGCCATGTAACCATGATTAAGCAATGTGTGTTCTGCATTGTGTTGTGTGTGTGCATTCAAATGCTATATGTTTATGCGTGAGTGCATTTGTGTCTGTGTGTCTATATATATATAGTGTTATGTATTGTAACAACTGTTATGTTTATATTGAATGGATGTTGTGGGTGTTTGTGTGTTGTCTTCGTATATTTGAGTTTCAGTTTTATTGTTATGTATCTCACGTGCATGGGGTGTATTATTGTGCTTTTTGGTGTTTTAGACTTGTTTAATTGACCGTTACGCTATTACAATACTCTTACTATATCATATCTTGTCCATTTTGTAGAATTGATTTCATTTCTTTTATGCGTAGGTACATCCCTATTTATCTATGCAAGTTTTAGTAATTTATATTTTTAAAATACATATGTCTGTATATTTATTCAGATATTACTTTAGTATAATTGATGGTGAGGAGTTATGTATGGATTGTGGTGGAATGTTAGTGATGCAGTTTTAAGTTCAGGTTTTGTTTTCTCACTCTTTTGTTCTGTTCTTTGTTTACAGGTAGTTCAGGTTTTGAAGACATCAGCAATGATAGGTAGTTCAGGTTTTTATGGTGGTTCAGGTTTTGCTCGGTACTTCGGTTATTTCAGACGTTTATTTCAGATGTATATGTACGGTTATGACACTTATGGTAGTTTGGTTGCAACACTTATGGTAGTTTGGTTGTGTATGTGTACGGGTAGCTTTATGTCGACACCTATGTATGTGGATGTATGAATGTCTATGTATCTTGTGGATCTTCAATGTGTATACGTATTTTGTAGTTGTTTAATATATTGTGTTCAAAAGTGTATGTGCTTGCGTATTCTATTATTATATAATTGCATGCTAGATCAGTGGTAAATCTGGAGTAGCAGGTGGAGGGAAACAGACGCTACTGGATATTATTTATTTTGGTAGCGTTAAAATGTCGCTACAAAAGAGTGATTAAAAACTCAAGTACACTTATGCTGGCGTTTATTAAGCGCCACAAAAGAGTGATTAAAAACTCAAGTACACTTATGCTGGCGTTTATTAAGCGCTACAAAAAAATGTATATAACGCCATGAAAAGGTAACGTGGAGGAGAAAACCCTTTCGGTGGCGTTAAACAGGCGCTATCAAAAATTTGATAACGTCATAAAAAAGTATCATGGAGGAGAAAACCTTTTCGGTGGCGGCAAATAGGCGCTACAAAAAAGAAATTCTATGGCGTTATAAAAACGCTATCAAAAAAACAAATTTGGTGGCGTTTAAAAAAGTGTAACTAATACTCGAGGATTTTTAGTGGCATGTTTTTTCGTAACGATTATCGAAACGCCACTAAAAATACGTAGTGGCGGTTTTTGGGCGCTACAAAAAATCGGTTTTCTTGTAGTGTCGGTGTACAGCTTCCATCGAATGGGGGAAATAACATCGTGACTGTTTGGTTCGTCTGAAATAGTGAATTCAGCGATGAAGTCTGCTAGCGCTTGCCCTTGTATGGCCCTTCATGGAAAGTAGGTAATATTGAACTAACTCAACTCGATGTTCCATTTTAACATCCTTCTAGAGGTTTCTGGTCGTTGGAGTACCTGACGCAAGGGTTGATCTGTATAAACACTGATTGAGTGTGCCTGAAAGTACGGATGAAGCTTGTGTGATGCAATCACCAAGCAGTAGGCCAGTTTCTCGATCTTAGGATAATTTCTTTCTACCCCCGTTAAACGTTTACTGCCATAGTAAACCGTCTTTCGAACTCGGTCCTCCTCGCAAACCAAGGCCATACTGATAGCATGATGGGATACAGCCAAGTACACATATAATATTTCATCGTCTATAGGCCTCGATAGCACCGGGGGACTTTCTAAGTGCCTTACCAAAGCTCGGAATGCATCCTCACAGTTGGGTGTCCATTCGAAATTTCTCTTTCCATTCATTATTACATCAAAGAAGGGAAAACCCTTATCTGTGGCTCTGGATATAAATCGACTTAGCATGGCCACTTTTCCATTCAAGATTTGTACTTGCTTTATAGTTTTAGGCACTTGTATGTCCCGAATAGCTTGAATATTTTCCAGGTTAGCTTCAATTCCACGTGCAATAACAATGAAACCCAAAAATTTCCCTGACGCGACGCCAAAGGAACACTTCAAAGGATTGATTTTCATTCCGTAATATCTGAGTATATCAAACATTTTTGCTAAATCTCGAATGCGATCATTTAACTACCGTGACTTCATGAGCATGTCATCCACATAGACTTCCATTGTTCTACCTATCTGGTCTTTAGATATTCGATTCACTAGACGCTGATGAGTCGCTCCCGCATTTTTCAATTCGAAAGGCATCACTACATAGCAATATAGCCTGACGTCTGAGAAAAAAATGGTGTGTTCTTGGTCTAGAATGTGCATCGGGATTTGATTATATCCCGAGTATGCATCCATAAATTACAATAACTCGTGTCTTGCTGTTGAGTCGACTAGCTGGTCAATCCTAGGTAAAGGAAAACTATCCTTAGGGCATGTTTTGTTCAGATCAGAGTAATCTATGTAGGTTCTCCATTTCCCATTTTCTTTTCTCACTGGCACGGGGTTAGACACCCATTCAGGGTAAAGGGCCTAGCGGACGAACCCATTGGCCTTGAGTTTGTCCACCTCCTCTCTGAGAGCAACGGATCTCTCCGGGTCCATGCCTCTCCTTTTCTGCTTTACTGGTACGTACCTCGGGTCTATGTTCAACATATGACTCGCAATAGCGGGAGAAATCTCGCATATATCAAAATGTGTCCAAGCGAAAACATTCAGATTTGCTCGGAGGAAATCAGTGAGATCCTCGGCCATCGAGGGGTCGAGTTATGATCCAATCTTAAGTACTCGCAATGGGTTGTCTAGGCTGACTAGAATGTCAATCGTCGGTTCATCCGGTGCTGCTTTTGCTTCCCTAGGTTCCTCGTCATCATCTCTCAGATCTATGTCTCTATAGATCGGATCGTGTTGCCCGAGCCACTGCTCGGGCACTACTTGTCAAGTTTCAATGATCCAGGTGCAGACAGAGCTGTTCGCAACCTTTCCTTTCTCTCTCTGTTGGGCCTCTCTCAGCTCAGCTACATAGCATGCCCGACCAGTCGCATGATCGCCATGCAAAACACTAACTCCTTTGAAATTTCAAAGTTAAACACCAAGCAGCCAAAGCTGCCTAGAACTCTGCCAGGGCCGGTCGACCCGGAAACACATTGTACGGGGAATCGACATCTAAAACGATGAAAGGCGGGATTCGCACTCTCCTACGTTCTCCATGCCCAAGTTCAACTGACAATTCAACGTATCCCATTGCATCGGTTGCTGCACCATTAAAGCCATGATACGGGCTTTAGATGGTACTAAATCCTTCGTCTCCATCTTCTTCTGGTCATATGCTTTCTTGAAGATGATGTTAACAAAACTTCCACAATCAATAAAAATTCTTTCACAAATGCTGGCCCAATTGTCGCGGAGATGACCATCGGGTCAACGATAGGAGCCTCCACCTGATCAGCATCTCTGCTCCTGAAAACTATATCGTCTGTCATTTCTCGCTGCTGCTTAGCTGGGGAACTGTCCTCCATATTTGAACAACACTCAAAATCTGCATGCTGTAGGGAGTTAGCATACCGCTCCATTTACTGCCAATTCTTATCCACAGGGTAAGGTCCACCGACTATCGTGTTTATGACTAGTCTACCTACAGTTCGAGCAGGTTCCTCTGGAAAGCGTGGAGCTTGCCCGCATCCGGGGTCTGATGTTCCTTGTCTACCTTTCTACGGGTTCTTGACAAACTCATGCAACTTTTTCTGTATAACCAGCTTTTCTATGGCATCGTGAAGGTTTCTACATTCCTCTGTATTGTGCCCGTAAGTCTCATGGAAGCGGCAATACTTTCCAGTCCGCTTTTGTTCCTCTGTTGACTCCTTTGGACGTGGCTTTCTGCATTGGAAAGTATTACAGGGTGATAGGTAAATATTTTCCTGAGATGCAATCAGAGGAGTATATCCATTGTAGGTTGGAATCCTTGGCTCCCATTTTCCTGCTTCTCTTTTCTTTCCGGGATTTACTCCTCCAGACCCTTTAGATTGCCCAGGCTTGTTCTGTACATTGACCTGAACCTTCCCCGAGTTATCACCGGATTGTTTAACAGCAATGTTGCTCTTCACGATCTCTTGACCAGGCCCTGGTGCCTTATCTCGTCGCGTCCACCTGGCTTCCTCTCTTCTCATGAATTGATGAGCCTTTGAATAAAAACGGCTCTAGCGTAGTCGAAGGCTTTCTTACCAACCAATCTTCAAACTTCAAATTCGGATCCACTCCTGATCAAAGCTGGATATAGACCGTGGAGGAAGTCGAGTGAACCACATGGTCGCAATTCCGGATAAAGTTATTGGGAAGCATCTACACTTAGTTGCATCATTTGCTCTAGCTGAATCCATCATCCATTCATATCTCATCACGTGCTGTCGGGGATCAGTCTTCCCTTCGTAGGCCGGAATAGTTGGCATGTTAAACTTCCTGAGGTACTCGGCCTGTAGAATAGTATCTATGAATGGAGTATGACTCTTGGAAATCCCCCAATCATCATTAGTCAAGCCTTGATTTTCTCTCATCAGTTGTCTGACCATAGCCGATAGGTCTAGGGTTTGTATGGAAGATGGTAGGTTGGAATATGTTCAACGAGACCGTTCGGGTTGATGTCTCCTCTGTTGGCGATCTACCAAACGTGTATCTTGAGGGACAGCTTCATTAGGGCATTGGTGAGCCGAACGTCCAGCTTCCACTCGTGCTCCATGTCCTAAGTTCCTAGCTCTAACATGGGTATGATTACCTTGATGTAAGTGAGGTGCCATGGCTCCAGGCAAGGAACCTGGACCATCCTTGGCTGATCGATCTGTGGCGCCTGCTTGTGTTGTTTCAGTTTTGCGGCGTCTATGCCTGGAAGGTTCATCGGATGAAGTCGAGCTGTCAGATGAGAAGTAAGAAGCGGGGCTACCTTCAGCATTCTGATGCTGTTGTAGAGTAAGCTGAGTCATAAGGTTGGCGTTAGCTTGAATCTGTTCACTAAGTTGTCTCCTGCTTTTCATGAGTTCTCTCATCAGGTCGTTGAACTCCATTCTAGTGACAACTTCCATCTGGCTTTGGGCGGTGATAGTCCTTACGCTCGAATTAACTTGATGGTTGCTTGGTCCTACTTGTTGTACACTAGCACTCTCATTGACATCTGCGTTGTGCGAGGCTGATCTGGTACGAGGTCTTCCCATTGTAGAGTTATTGGTAAGAACTCTAAGTAGAATCAATGGGTTTCTTGTGAATAACTTGGATCTCCTTTGGAAGATTTCTTTAATCCAGTAGCTACAAAGTAAATCCTAATAACCTGAGAATGCAATTCTCAGTGAAAGCACCAGAATCTATCACTAACACCAAAGAAAGATTTGTGTAGAGAGATTAATGAAGATAGAAAATGAAAATAGAGGAATATATGCAGAATTAATAGCAAAACTAGAACACCAAGTTTATAGTGGTTCGGCATAACTACCTACGTCCATTTTGAGTTTAATCTTTATTGCTTTTTACACAATTGAATACAGATACAATATGTACACCAACTACTCGAATTCAAATGCTAACTGAGAAAGAATGAGTCTTGATGCGGCAGAGTCTCTCTAGTGTTCTCGAAAAAAGGTCTATTTCTCTGTGCCCCTGCCCTTCTATTTATAGGCGAAGATAGGTTGGACCCCCCTCACGGGACCAAGAACAAAGTACCTCGGCCCATAGTATGTGACTTCTGCGCATCGGGCCAGGCACGCCGAACGAGGAATGCCGGTCGAGAATTGTCTGGTCGATCGTTGAGTGACTCGAAGCAGAGTTATGCCGAACACTCTTGTTTTGTTGTGGGCTTGACAACTTGCTAACGCCTCTAGTATGCACCAAACCAGGGATGCCGAACGGCAGTTACCGAGCGACCTTGCTGTGTGAATTTGACAAATAACGTTACCAAAAATGTCGAACGATGGCTTCTGAACTCGAGATGTCGAGTGATGGTAGTCGAACCAAAGAATGTTGGGCGGTGGAGTTAGAACCTTAGATGTCGAGCGATGGAGTAAGGCCGAACGAGATATCCCTGTCGAACATAGTTCGAATACCGAGCAGGGTATTTATGCCGAGCGAGGCATCTACGCCGAGCGAGGCTTGTATGGCGAGCGAGGCATCTATGCCAAGCGACCCTTGTATGCCGAACGGCACTTAATGGTCTGTCAATTATAGTCGGGCCTAGCAACCGAGTAACAATTTCTTTCCCTAAAAACCAATGGACATCTTCTTCTACAACCGACTTTTCCTCATGATGAATGCAAGGTAGTCCTTACTCCTAACAGCTATGTCTACAACGATGATAAATGGATCTCTAAGGTGTGGCATAGTCGCATTAGTAATCTCAGGCTTCGATCCATAAATAGACTTCTTGTTCTTTTTGACTTATGTATTGATGACGGCTTGCGCATGCATTGAGAATTCATCAAACTTGGTCGAATACTCCAGAACTGTCATGTCACCATGTTCTAAGCCTAAAACTTCTCGAATAGAGTAGATTTTGTTGCTTTAAGATTGAACTACTCCTTAAACCTTCCCTTGAAATTGGGCAAAGTGATTTCTTCATTTGGTACATCCGTAATCACCGTGTTAGGCCAATATAGAGCAACTCGTTACAACTAGCAACCTTTGCTCTGATACCAAGTTGTAATATCCCCAATTTTGAGATCCGAAAATAGATGCTAATGATAAGTCATCATGGGTATTATTTTATGGCGTCAAAATGAGATCAATTGTTGTTTCATTAACATCAAGAGTAGGATTTTAAAAAAAACCATAAAAATTTCATTCATTACTTGTTTCATTACAGAACCCCAAGAATACAATGTTTGGAATACAAAATAAAATTTAAAGAGCAAAATATGAAGATGAAGATGAAGATGCCCCCTTGAGTGATTAGAGCCATAACCACTGACGAATATAATCTCCATCATTGCATATATAAGCAGCTACACTTCACAGTGGAATAAACTAAAAAATAGTACTAGCTTGCCTCATGTACGTCTCCGAAAAGTTTTATTCGACAAAACGTGTAAATCCTTACGCTTGACCTACTTAATTGATAACCCGAGGATTTTGGGAGAAATCAAAAACTTTGGGTCGGATAAAAAGTGTAGTATATATCAGTGATCCTTTTTTTTTTGAAAACCAAGGAGAACCCGATGGGCGGTAAACTCCTGAGGAGGATATAGTAAAGTCGTTCGCTGATCCAAGCCCCCATATTCCCGGATAAATTTATATAGGATAGAAAAGCGCATGATAGGAATCGAACCTGGGTCTTTTTAGCAGAATCCAAGCCTCCTTTCCACTGCGCCGCACCCGTGGACATATATCAGTGATCCTAAAACCAAATAGATACATAGTGAGACCTCCCCGCTAAGTGGAACGGGTTTTTCCCTTACTAATATCATAATAATCAAAGTGTCAAATAGAACATCCATTGTATAGGACAAGACATGCCTAGCATACCATTCTCTCCTCATCCGGTAGCAACCCCAAAGGTTAGAGCTTAGCATAAATATCATAAAAAATGGGATAAAGGTGAGTAGGCCAATATTCGACAAGGTCTAAGGGTTACACATTCCCTAGTCTACATATCCTATTAAGTGCAATACATCAACACGGTTTTCACAATGTCGCCATTGACCTATAAATTTTCACAGGCCACTAAAATCCTATCATTTTGAAACAAGACAAAACCAGGTAAACCACAGCTTCCGTTCCCATAGGGATACTAAGATATCCCCGTGATGAAAGAAAAATAATAGCAAGCATCCACACTCGATTCTCGAATATGTACTCCCAAAATTTAGCCTCGATATTGGCAAACCCCTACGCAATAGATTCTTCGACCTTGATAGCCGAGGGGCTTAATCGGTTATAGTGCGAGGCACTACCCCGACACGAGTCCTATAGAACTTAACCTAGGTTTCTAGACATCAAACGAGTCATTTTCTCTTGATCGGGTTAGAGAATCCAAACTAGATCTTCCAGATCTCCCAGATGTTGTTGTACTCGCATAGGAGTTTAGTTTGACCATACTCATTAATGAAACAACCCAACATAGTTATAAATTTCAAACCTCCAATGTCATCAATGTTAGGTGAATTATATAAGTGAGCACATCAAATTATAGGTAATAACAACCAATCAAAGCATACAACCGAACATATAAAGTCAACGAGTTACCTTTAACATTAGAAATATGTTCCTATCATAGCCATTTGCACATAGGTTGATAGAGTTAGGGGCATGCCATATGGGCAAATATGTAATTTGTTACATATATCTAACACTAAGACCAATCTTATTCATAATAAAGGTATTTGATTTCTAATGTATACTTTGCTATCTAGTGATATAATTAATTTAAAGTATATATATAAGAAAATTCTTAAGTAAAATATTATGTGATTATAGTTGCAAATAGTTATAATCATGAGTGATATATGAACTTCTTTTACACACACCTTATGTTGTTGATTTTGCAATTAAATTCTGAACACATTGACATCATCTGGCAGTAAATTATACACTTATTTCTTATTCTTTAAATTAAAAATTATGATATTAATATTTTTTGACTGTAAGAGCAGTACTTTATTAAAGCAGATATTAATATATGGAAATTAGGGACAAATCCCTGTTTTCTAAACTTACTTGTTTTACATCGTTCCCTTTTAGAAACTATTTTTTACATCTCTCTTTTTTGAATCTCTTTCTTTTTTACATCTCTCGTTTCCAAATTAAAAGCGACCGCTCCGACGTGTATTATGATGGTTGTGAGTTATGGACGTATACCTTAACGACGTATGTTAAGGTAAGTAAAATTACCCAAATATCCTCGTGAATTTAAGTTTTTTTCGAAAATAGAGATGTAATTTATAAAAAAAATGAAAGGGACTTAATGCTAATTTTTTATAGTCATAAGGATGTATATCAAAATTTCGCATTTAATATTATCCTTAAATATTTGTATATCAATATCATTAATCAAAACTGATATATTAAGACGTTAGTTGTTTGATTTGAATATGTGATATTTGAATTATGATAGAATCTTAATCATTTAAATTTATCACATTAATTTATGAAATATCAATTTTGAACATGAACTATTTTATTAGCTATTATCATTCAGATGTTAATTAGTCAAAATTATATATATGCGTATATATATGTATATGTATATGTATATGTATATGTATGTATATGTTTATGTGTATGTATATATATATGTATGTATGTATGTATGTATGTATGTATGTATGTACACACATGTATACATATATATATGATTATATATGTATGTATGTATTTAGTTTAGAATAAATTATAACGTAGAGTATTTGTGTTTTGAATAAATAATGACATTGTAAATTAAATTAGCATTATTATTGTAATTATAATACAATATATCTTCAAATTCAATTCGAAAACATCCAATAAAACCTTAAATATTATTTAATTTTATCGACATTATTCATGATGACGCTATAAAAGAACTAGTGTATAATGAATATAAATGATTTCTTTTTTTAATTTACCCATTTTACCACGTTGTCCGATGTACCTAATCCAACATTTTAATGTCTTTTTATTGATGTATCTATGATTAGGAACATTTAGGAATTCGTACATTATAGTTGATTCAATATTTATGACTATAGACTATCTGTGTTGCAATCAACACAACATGAACTTCAAGGACTTCCGCTTACACATAACAATGTTTTCTAATATTCATTGCATAAACCATTCGCAGCCTATCAATAAACAAAACTAAATTACCTATTATTATTATTATTTCGAACGATTAGCTATGAGTTTCCATTTTATAGTCAAATTTACACCAACCTTAAATAGTTATGAGTTCCTTAATATGGAAACTGTTTTCTAGCTTGGACCTTTTTCTTACCATGAATTAGAATCGCAATCGGAGATTAAAGTTTGACCTAATTTGTCCAGCGTATTTTGCATTATTTGTTCAATTTTGATTTCTATGCTATTTTAACCATTACATATGTTCAACCTTATTTCAGACTAATGATTCCAATTTTTTAGAGTAAGAGTAATTCTTTATACAAGAAGGGTCCTTGTTTTGATATCTCAAGGTTCAAATAAAAATGTCTAAATCCATAGTTTAAAGACCTTACCATCTAAGCTAATGATCATTAGCATTGATGATTCAAAATAGAAACCATACCTATGTATCTATATGAATTCTATCCCAAGGTCATTGATCTTCATTGAATTTTACAGATTTTCAATTTTGATTCCTAAAAATTCTCGCAACTAGAAATAACTTCTACATTACTTAATCAAAGTAACTAAAAAAATTAGTATGATATTCAAACATAATTTTTGGATTGGGATGATGTATTTATACTTTATAACTAACCTCATTTTCTAGAGCAATGATAGGCAAACATGATTTGATAATCAAATTTGCAACTTCCTAATTTTTTCCAACATTCACGTGTGCTATCTTATCACTTAGAAGTTTGTGCTAAAATCTTGTAGCATTTATTCATGTTCTAGACTTGGGCAGATCCGGTTTCAGAGCTAGGCTAGCCAAACGGCCGTCTGGGGCAACCTCCCGAAAGGGGGCAGCAAGATGGAAGAAAAAATGTTAACAGTGGTAAAGTTATAAATTAACTTTGTATTTTATTATTTAAACAAATATCACTTGGCTAAGTGACAGTGTGCAAACTTGTTTAAGATAAGGTCTTTACTTCGATATTGTGGCATATCAAATTCTTTTTCCTTATTTCACTCTTGAACTTCAATTCTATGGCTTATTAAAAAAATTCCTTATTTCACCCTTGAACTTTTAGTTGCATGGGACAACCCAGACAGTCAAGCCGGCCCTGAACTTGGGACATTCTCACTTCAACTCGAATGTTCCTTAATCTTTAAAGGATATATGTTTATTAAATTCATTTTGCAATACTTTCGATGGTATTCTTTTTATATTCATGATTCATATCCAAGGAATATAGCTGTTATAGACAGTAATTTGATTAAAAAAATTATCGTTATTCAATAAAACAGAATACTATCATTATTCATCTGATAATATAAAAAAATGTTATCATTATTCATACGTTTTATTTGTACACGTAGAAGGCTATTATTGCACACATTAGAACATCACAGTATATCCTGCAATCATGGAATGTAGTTTATAACTTGCAATATGGTCTTCTATAGTATGATCTAAATAAACTTCATCTTTATCAATCAAACGAATATGTCAAAAGTCTAGTATATACATTATTCAAGCTCTTTCAGATCTCCACCTACCCTATGCATTGATCTCTTGTCCTTTTATTCTCAAATGTAGGTTACTCTTTGATGAAAGAAACACTTTTTGTAGTAAATCTAATTATCTTAAGCATTTAGTCAATACTTTGAATAATCTTGTTTATCATCGCTTATGGTAACATTGGAATAACATCAATGACATACCCAATATTTCTCCAACAATTAAGCTGTTATTTTTTACAAGTAACAATAATACTATCATCGAAAATATTTCGAGTAGGTTTACTGATAAATACAATAGATTTTTGCTACCGTTTGAATCTCAGGTATGGATTTATACAAAATCTACACTGGGCTGTAGCCCGAATTAGAATTATGGAAATATATTTGACCATTTGATGTTCAAATGAAGTCGACAAAAAATGTGTCATTTGGTTTCATCGTTTGGTTTTTAAATCAATCAATAATATAGAAAAAAATAAGGACCATTTTCACACTTTGATTCAAGATCAGTTGACAATATAAAAATGCTAATTCAGTCTACCATCATTCTTTGTTTTTTAAACTGACTGCTAAATATTTCCACCTTATTCTTTAACCTTTCCGGATCTAATTTAATCCATGACAGAGATGGATGAAAATTAAAGGAAGCAAGCAAGAAATTTCACAAGTGATTAAGACCATGAAAGGAATTTGAATAAAACAAATGCAAATAATTTTTGTTATTATGTTTCTGTCAGAATGAAAAATATTGATTTGTTATCCACGTATTTTCATTTTTTATAGTTTCCTCTTATTTGATTTCTCCGATCAATATTCGTTGTCATAAATTTTGAATTATGCGGTTTGGAATAAAAAAATTACTTCAAAATTTGCTAGACCTTTAAGTCGATTTTTCTTAAACCAGTAACCCATGGCAAATTTGAATTCTAGCTCCACCCTGCTTTTGACCGAACTGAAATGCCAAGCCTGTTTCATACCTATGGGATAAGGTTATAAATGATCCAAAGGCACATTGAAGTGCGAAATAGAAAGGTGGTTTAAATGGGCAAATACAAAAACATCAAAGCACGTGAACAGTCTGATCCCTGAATCAGAACTTAGAAGTACAACAAGCTGTTATAGACAGTAATCTGATAATATAAAAGATATATTATCATTATTCATACGTTTTATTTGTACACGTAGAAGGCTATTATTGCACAGTGTATACAATAGGTAATTTGATATTTGCAAGCAACGGGGTTTCCTTCTATTATTGGAGGGTACATGTTGAAAGTGTCTGAACTCTCTCTGGTATATGTAGCTGCAGCATGTATGGTGGTATATGAAATATTCCTTTGTTATTTCCTGCAATCAGTCATGTTCCAACATTCATCAATACAGAAATGAATCACAAGAAAGAGTTTAAGCGTTAATTAATGCTTTTGAATGAATGGTGTTACTGGAGATTAATTGTTGGAACTAGCTTACATAGAACTCAAGCAATGCAGCCATGTGACCTTAGAAATGCCATGCTGCTAGTTTGTCATTTTGATAGGGTAATTTAGGTACACGGGGAAGAATAATGTATCCAAATGATAATAAGCCAAAATTTACATTATTACACATGATTTCTTTTTTCTTGCAAGAACAAGTCATTCCAACTGAGTTTATGAGCACGACAACTATGACAAAGACTGAAGTTGTCACTTATTTAGATGCGTGTGCTAGATTCTTATTAATAAGGTTGAGTAGAATCAAACTTCATACTATACCAGATAACTTGAATTAGTTGCAAAATACATCTAAGTCAATATTCCAAGGAATAATACAAATAATTACCTTATTCCATTTGAACCCTTAATATTCCTTCCCCACGCTAATTTTGTTTTCGAAAATTTAAGCCCTAGCCTTTCACTTTTCATACAATTTTCTCTCTCGTAATATTACCCTTCTCCATGTATAAAATAATAAAATCTCATTAGTCAAAGTATCAAACACTAATGCATCATCCGGTCAAATTTTTTTATTTTTCCCCCGCAAAATCAAGTATGCATTCTTGTAGATTTAGTTGTTCGGTAAATGTTTACCAAATAACTAAATTATTTTGTAGATTTTTCTGTTTTTTCCCTTTTCAGATTTTAGAAAGAGAAAATGGTATTTCTAAAATTCTAGAAAAATGTGTTTAAACTGAGAGGGAAAGTAAAAATGGAGCCTTAATAGGAGGACAGGCCACACTTTTGTTCGAAGAGTAGGCAAAAAGTTGTTGCCTACAGAATATAGTCATATTACCATCCTCAACCACACACAATAGTATCCAGAAAATTTATATCCTTGGCATTTCATCAATCTCATACTTCACAACTTACGCCTAGAGAATAACAAGTTGTATGGATACTTACCATGGAAGCTTAAAAGTATCTTTCCAGCCACCTGTCTTATTTGAGTATGTAGTATACAATTTGTCCAGTCTCACAATTATTTCTGTAAACGAAGGTCTCACGGCTGGATCAATATTCCAACATTCCTCAATTAGTCTACGAAAACAAAGAAAAAAACTGTAAGAAGTTGAAGAACAAATCTACATGTAACGTACATTACATTGTAATAATGAGGAAAAAGTTAACAGCACACGTTAAGGTTGTATATTTACATAATAACTCATGTTTTTTCTTCTTCTTTTTTTCTTATGCAAGCAACAAGGATGATTTGGAGTTTATAACTACTGATGTTTTGTTTTTTTAGCGATTGGTGTTTGTTAATTTTACTGGTTGCTAGTAGACGTTAATATATGCCCAATGGGCGTATGCTAACATAACCCTAAGTAAGTAATACACCTTGATATATTGCAACACATGCACACATGCACAGATGCATTCCAGCACATCACAGACGAAAACAACTTTATTTACTGTATAATAAAATATAATAGAACTATAAAAGGGAAGAAATGGAAAGTGGCATATGATGAACCTTCAGCATCAGGGCTGTATCAAATTCAAATAGTAACATCATTGATGCAGGCAATCAATTAGAAGAATGCAGGGTTGGTTATTACGTGTAATGAAACAGAAGAAGATACAATCTACTTATCAACAAAGGTGTCTTGACATGGCCTAAACTAGCTTTCCCATCACCTGCATACGTGCATCTGCCACCAGATGATATTCCACTGAATAAAGATAGCAATAGATAGCACCATAATGCCACGTGAAAGGGTTCCTCTTTAACTTTTTTTTTTTTTTTGGGCTTAAATGCTTTAATCAAAGGACATTTTACCCATATGAGCCACTTTTAGAAACAAATCACAAATTTGAACAAATTTCAAAACTATTTACAAAAAATTAGGTTACTTTCTGCTTAAGTGGCAAAACAGTGTCATTTTGTACTCGAACTATTTTTCAAATAGGGCTAGTGCAATTAGTATGTTTCCCCAAAAATACGGTATACTATTTCAAAACATGTTGCTGCTATTTCAAAAGTAAAATTGTACTGATGGTATTTCAAATAGTTCAGGTGAAAATTTCAATTACCCATGTAGGCCAAAATTGGTCAGTTTGTGTACATAGTTTTGAAACTTGTTTAAATATGTGATTTGTTTTGAAATATGGTCTAAAAGAGTAATAATTCTTAATCAAAATAAATAAAACGGAAAGATTTAGGGGAAGTATGCTTGAGTTTGGATTTTCTATCGAGTCAGAAAATGTAGAGCATCGTTCCACCAACATATAACGACAAGGCCAACATTAGGGATGATCAGCCATCTTCGGCAAAATGCTTAAAAAATGATGCCTAGAGAGCTAAAAAGACATGGATACAAGCATAAAAGAGACAATATTGCTGCTTTTTTGCTAGAATATGATTGCATGCCAAGTTTTGTATACCTCGATGAAGAAACATGACTAATCAAATCTGAATTCGTTAAGTTTCCTGCACAATTAATTAACAACCTAATTCCTTTCTAAAAAACTAATCTAATAGTAAGTCATTCATGCATAACAGGGTAACAGTTGAAATGAGGACTATGACATGGCACATTCTTAAAGTCAATAACCTAATTGTTGCTACTGCTAATAAAAGGAAAATGACTACATAGGATTTCAACTGTCGCACCATATCAATGGTTTATAATGTTCGGCATATCCCTTTCTGAATTTTCTTTACAGAGGGAAAAATGGATGGAAGAGTGGATGCGTGCGAACATCGTGTGTACTAACAATTAAAAACATTTGATGCATATGTATGTATGTGTATGCACATTGGGGATGCCAACATACTAGTATGATGAAATCAAACATGGTTTATATATGTAAGTCATAGAACTGACACAGATCTACAAATAACCTAAACAAGCACACCAAAATTTTAAAATGCAACCTACTCTTTAAGATCAGGAATAGAGCTTTTTGAATGCTTTTTCAATGGTGGACGTAGTCCATCCAAACATATCAACTTGGCAGCCTCTTGGGGTGACTTTGGGTGGAAGGCTGGTGTCCCTTCAATCATCTTTGTAAACACAGGAAATAAACAATCATGGTTAAAAGGAAAATTATCAAGCATGCAATCAAATAATTTTAGTAGAGGTAAATATGATATGCAAAGTAAGTTAAATTTGGAACTAAAATGCCAAAAGAATTTAGCAAATGAGCCCAAAGTAAGAGTGGTATTTCTGGCAAAAAAATAAAAGCATTACAGTCTGCTTGGCTTCAAAACGTTCAATATGTATTTTAAATGGCGTGGAAGGGAAGAAGTTGGAAAATCCTAGTCATTACAACAAAAGGGATGGAGAATGGAGATAGTTTTAGATATTTCCCAAATGTCGGAAAACAAGAAAAAGTTATTTTCAATTATATATGTTAAAACCATATTTCCAAATTGATTGTTTTCTACCACATTATCATCTATCGTGCATTTTAAAATACATGTTGAAAACGCAAAGCACAAAACTTGTTTTCATAGCAAGAGAATCCTTAAATTTTGCAGTGTACTGTGCCATAAGTTGCTACTTCCATGTTTCTATATCAAGAGAAAAAAAATGAATAAATAGTTCACAGTTCATGTTTGCACTCAAATCAAAGCGCAGCAGACATGCACTTTCACAGTTTCTATACACCAGGCCACACTGTTCCAATTATTCAACAATGACAGCAACACGCACACGCATGCGCATGCTCATGCAAAGAAGAATAAGAAGAAGAAAAACAACAACAATAACAACACAGCAGAAATGAAACTGAAAAATGACACTGGATACTTCTCACAATAAAAACCATAGGCTTTTGGTTAAATGTGTTGGAATTTGATACCTAATTCATCGCTTGAAGTAGCAGAAGCAAAGATCGCTCGGAGAAGTGGGAAGACCGGACGAGAGATCTCGTCCGGTGGTAGCTGCTGCCACTCCAGTTGGAGCGGTAGAGAGGTGACCGGATCAGATATTTGGTTCGGCGGTGAAGGCTGTTGGTTTGGAGCGGTGTAAGGTGGAGACTGAACGAGGAACTTCGTTCGGTAGTTGGCTGATGGTTGGAGCGGCGGAGCAAATCTCATTCGGTGATATGAAGGAGAAGCCGTTCGGTATTTGGTGAAGGTGATATGGGAAATACCGAACCACATATTTCATTCGGTGTTTTGCCGTACCAAAGTGTTCGTTCAGTGATTTGGTGACGCTGAAAGAAATATATCGTTCGGTGTTAGAGCATGCCGGTTCAAACTGAAGTGGAGATGCCGAACCAAATGTTAATCTGTGATAGACCAAATCATGCCGGTCCAAGTGATACCGCACCAAATGCTATTGGACCTTGCCGAACCAAACATCGGGGCTGCTATGTAACAGCAACCCTTCCTCGTTTCTTCACTCTATAAATAGAGGAGCTTCTGAACAACAATGACAGTCGAAATTGAGAGCTAATTTCAGCCAATTTTAGAGCCACCCTAGAGAGCTGAAACTCTGTAGAATTTTGTCTGTATTGTTAATTCTTCTTATGTATAGCCTTCAAAAGTGAATCAATCTTGTAACTCTAATCTTTCAATGATCAATAAAATCTTCTCTCCCCAAGTGGACGTGCACTGCCTAGCAGTAGTAGAATCACTATAAATACTGGTATTATTTACTTTTCGGTATTGCATTGATCTGTGACTGTCTGTTCTGGTGTTATCTCTGTTTGTTCCGTCTTTCTACAATCACGATCCAGTTCATGGTGTCTCCGCTGCGTTGGTTTTTTTTATTCCCTTAGACTGATCATCTGAAGTGATTTTCTCCAACAGTCTGATATCAGAGCTGTAAGGTAGATTGAAGAGTGTTAGACGTTATGGCAGGAGATGAAGCGACTCCAGTTGTTACAAGACCCTATACTACAGGGATGTACATCACGTCAGAATCATAGTTGGCAATTGAGAAATGAAATATGTATAAAAACTTCGAGAAGTGACAATGGACGATGAAGGCTGTTCTAATGAGGAAACATGTTCATCCAGTAGTGTTTGCCCCTGAGGAGTTGACGGCCGACATCTCAGTCGCGGAAATGAAAAAGATGGAGAAATAAACGTTTACTACTTTACAACTACTTATGGAAGAAAAAGTCATCTCAGATATTAGCAGTGAGACCACTGTTAGGGACATTTAGATCAAGTTGGAAAATCTCTATTTGAAGAGATCTCTGACAAACTGTCTGATATTACTGAAGACATTTTTTACCATGCGAATGAGAGAGGGTACTTCAGTGAATGAACATCTTAATTTCTTTGACAATTTCGTGATAAAGATGAAGACCGTTGACTTGAAGATGGATGAGGAGCAAATGACAATGATTCTTTTGTGTTCTCTTCCGGAGTGATACACAGGTTTCGCTAGAGACACATTGACAGTGGAAGATGTGAAATTAAACCTTCTATCTAAAGGCTTGAGAGATCAGATGAAAGAGATAAGTGAAGAAAGTAGAGGTGGAAGCAGTAGTCATGGCATGTTTATTGAAAGAGGTAGAGAAGATAAGAAGAATTGGCACTCTAAAGAGCGTTCCAATTCCAGAAAGCCCAGTAATGGCAGGAGAGGAAAATCTAAGGACAGGAAGTGTTTTATCTGCAAAAAACCAGGTCATTGGAAACAGGATTGTCTAGATTTAAAGAAAATGGATCTTCATCATTTGCGGTGGAGAAGTCTTTATCTGACGATGTGTTGTCGCAGCAGTATCGCATGCCTCAGACCATTAGGTGCTGGACTCGGTGGCGTTTTTTATATGACGCTTAATAGGGATTACTTCAGTTATTTCGTTGGATGAAAGGGAAGCTCTATTCTTATGGGTAATGATGTTAGCTGTAGAGCAATGGGTGAAGGCACAATAAGGATCAAGATGTTTGACGGAATGATATGCACTTTGACAGGTGTCCGCTATTTTCATGTCTTCGAAAGTCCTTAATTTCTTTAGGATAATTGGCATCTTTGTGATGCAAGGTAACTATCGAGAAGGATAGTCTGAATGTTTCGAGAAGTGCACTGGGTTCTTATGAAAGGAGATGTGTTCCGAAATCTGTTTTTGCTGAAAGAAACCACAGTTCTTGGAGAGTCATGTGTTGGAGTAGACAGTTCTCGAGCGTTGGATGCCACAAAACTGGCATCTCGGGTTGGGTCATATTTCAGAGAATGACTTACAATTGCTTCGGAGACGGAAGATGATCAAAGAAGAGCTTCGACAAGATAGACTTTTACCAGAAGTGTGTGTTAGGCAAGCAAACTGAAGTATTTTTTGGAGTTGGACTCATAGATCGAGGCAAGTACTTGAGTACGTGCATACAGAAGTTTGAGGACCGGTTGCTGCTCCTCTTGGAGGAGCAAAATATTTTATCTCTTTCATTGATGACTTTTCTCGGAAAGTATGAGTGTATGTGATGAAGGTCAAATCAAAGAGTTTTGAGAAGTTCAAAAACTGAAAAGCGTTTGTTGAGAACCAATCTGGTTCTAGGTTGAAGGTGCTGAGATCTAATAATGGAAGTGAATTTGTTTCTAGGGAGTTCCTCGACTTTTGTAGACAGCATGGCATTCAGAGACATTTCACTACACTCGGAGATCCGCAATCCAACAGGGTTACAGAAAGAATGAACATGACTCTATTGGAGAAGGCTCGTTACTTGAGATTGATGGCGGGCTTGTCTAGAGGCTTTTGGGCTGAGGCATTATCAACTGCGGCGCATATCATAAATCGAATTCCATGCTCAGCCATAGATAGAAAGATTGCAAAGGAGAAGTGGAGTGATAAAATAGTGTATCTTGGTTACTTTCGAATTTTTGATTGTCATGTGTACGTTCACCATACAGGTGATAATAAGTTGGAGGCTAGAGCATACAAGGCATACTAATGGAATACACCGATGGTATCAAAGGGTATCGAATTTGGAACCCTGTTGATCGAAAGATTGTTCATTCAAGACATGGTACTTGTGATGAGTCTGCTATGTTCAATCCGAAGAAGAAGCTACCTACCACATCAAAAGAGTCTGATAGGCCTAAGGAGAAGGAAGAAGTTCCCATGTTCCAACCAAATAGTAGAGTTGCTGTTGATGCTGCCAAGAAAAACACAGTTGATTAAAAACACCACAAGATAGTCCACAGGCACCTTCTAGTAGTGCTGGTGATGTGCATGAATCTAGAGAAAGTTCAGTTCAAGGTGGAGCTGAAAAGAGTTTAGGCTAAGCAGTACCTACCCGATTCAGTCGTAAGACTATTAGGCCGTCCGAAAGATATGGTGGTTGGCAGTTTGCGAAATTTAGCCTTGGTGATCAGTTTGACTATGCCCTACATGTAGTTCTTGAGGAGCCGTTTGACCTTAATGAAGCTTTGAAGTCATGTGACAGTTCAAAGTGGATGTACGCGGAAGAGGAGTTAGAGTCGTTAAAGAAGAACAAGACTTGGGATTTGGTACCACCTACTCAAGAAAGTCGAGTCATAGGTTGCAAGTGGGTGTTCAAGGTGAAGGTTGATGGGAGATACAAGGCTAGACTAATTGCTAAAAGGTTTTCACAAAGAAAGGAATTGGAGTATGATGAAATATACTCTCCAGTAGTAAGGCATAAGTCCATCTGTATTTTGTACGCTATCGTCGCAGCTCATGACTTGAAGCTGAAGCAACTAGACGTGAAAACCGCTTTTTTGCACAGAGACTTGTTGAGACCATCTATCTGAAGCAGTTAGAAAGATTTATCGTAGATGGGAAAGAAAATTGGGTTTGCAAATTGAAGAAGTCTTTATATGAACTTAAGCAGTCGCCTAAACAATGGTACAAGAGGTTTGACTCTTTTATGCTTTCACTTGGTTTTGATCGTAGCATCAAAGACGCTTGTGTGTACTTCAACCATTTAAAGAATGGTAGATGAGTGTATCTACTCTTGTACGTGGATGATATGTTGATTGCTTTCAATGATGAGGCTGAAATTGATAGTTCGAAGCTAAAGGTAAAAGCGAAATTCGAAATGAAGGACCTTGAAGAAGCAAAGAAAATTTGAGTATGAAAATACAAAGGGATAGAAAGATAGGACTTTTGAGCTCACTCAAAAGGAGTACATTCGAAAGGTGCATGCTCGGTTTAGCATGAAAGAAGCAAAGGCAATCGGCACACTCATGCCTTTGCACATACAGCTTTCATGTAAAGGCTTTCCGATCTCGAAAAAGAACAAGGCTTATATGATAAAGGTCTCATATGCAAGTGCAGTTGGCAGCTTGATGTATGTCATGATCTGAACTAGGCCTGACATTGCACAGACGGTTGGATTGGTGAGTAGATTCATGGCGAATTCAAGAAAGACGCATTGGGAAGCAGTGAAGTGTATCTTCAGATACCTTAGAGAAACTCCAAATCATGGACATGTCTTTGGCGGCAGAGGAAGAGATTTCAGATTGGTTGGATTTTGTGGTTCCAACTGCGCAAGTGATAGAGATCGAAGTAAGTCAACCTCCGGATATGTGTTCACCATTGGTAGGACAACGATCAGTTGGAGAGCGAGGTTGCAGACGATTGTGGTTTTGTGTACAACAGATGCAGAGCTCATAGCTACGGGTGAAGCGGCTAAAGAAGCGCTTTATTTGAGGCGACTGTTGTGTGATTTGGGATTTGTATACGAAGGAGTGAACGTGTACTGTGACAATCAGAGTGCAATTTACTTAGTTGAAAATCTAACGTTCAGCTCGAGGACGAAGCATATTGAGACGAGAGAGTCGTTCCTTGTCTCGATGAATGAAGAAAAGCTTGTTCGTCTTCGGAAAGTTCACACAAAGAAGAATGCAGCAGACATGTTTATCAAGTCGTTGTCAGTTGTTAAGTTCGAGCATTGCTCGGACTTGATTCACTTAATGAAGTGCTAGATATCACGGGGTGGCACGGGGGAAGAGTTGAGATGGTTCATTGAGACGTTTATTTTTCATGTTGGAGATTGATAGGTTTTACACGGACTGGCTACTTTGAACACTTTGTTGACGGATGGTGGACTTGCCGGAGTTCGTTAAATGAGTGTAATGGGTAATGGCATTGCCGAAGCTCATTGGATAAGTATCAAATGCTTGGAACATGAAGGTGTAGATGGAGTTGGAAGGCTTGTATGGAATTTGGTACCAAGGTGAAGATTGTTGGAATTTGATATCTAATTTATCGCTTGAAGTCGTGGAAGCAAAAATCGCTCGATGAAGTGGAAAGACCCAACGAGAGATCTCGTCCGGTGGTAGCTGCTGCCACTCAAGTTGGAGCGGTAGAGAGGTGACCGGACCAGATATTTGGTTCGACGGTGGAGGCTGTTGGTTTGGAAGTGAAGCAGCATTGTTATGGAGCGGTGTAGGGTGGAGAACGAACGAGGAACTTCGTTCGATAGTTGGCTGATGGTTGGAGCGGCAGAGCAGGTCTCGTTTGGTGATATGAAGGAGAAGCGGTTCGGTATTTGGTGAAGGTGAAATGGAGAATACCGAACCACATATTTCATTCGGTGTTTTGCCAAACCAAAGTGTTCGTTCGGTGTTTTACCGAACCAAAATGTTCGTTCGGTGATTTGGTGACGCGGAACGAAATATTTTGTTTGGTGTTAAAGCATGCCGGTCCAAATTGAAGTGGAGATGCCGAACCAAATGCCTATCTATGGCAGATCAAATCATGCCGGTCCAAGTGATACCACACCAAATGCTATTGGACCTTGTCGAACCAGATGTGTCGAACCAAACCTTAGATCTGCTATATATCAGCAACCTCTCCTCGTTTCTTCACTTTATGAATAGAGGAGCTTCTGGACAACAATGGCAGCCGAAGTTGAGAGCTAATTTCAGCCAATTTCAGAGCCACCCTAGAGAGCTGAAACTCTGTAGAATTTTGTCTGTATTGTTAATTCTTCTTATATATAGCCTTCAAAAGTGAATCAATCTTGTAACTTTAATATTTCAGTGATTAATAAAATCGCTTCTTCCCAAGTAGTCGTACACTGCCTAGTGTTGATGCAACCACCATAAATACTTGTGTTATTTACTTCTCTGCATTGCATTGATCAGTGACTGTCTGTTCTGGTGTTTATCTCTGTTTGTTCCGTCTTTTTACAATCACGATCCAGTTCGTTGTTTTTCCACTGCGTTGAGTTTTTTATTCCCTTAAACTGATCATCTGAAGAGATTTTTCCCAACAAAATGGACATAACATGATATGATGATCAAGAGATGAGAGTACATAAAAGCGAAACTGAACATTCAGACAAAAATCAACTAGCTCAGACACCGGTTGATGGGGGACATTACTAACATATATGCTGAACATAAGAACAAAAAACATACAAGAGAATTTGGTGTTTTTTTTTTCCTTTTCGGGATATTTCTTAAGCTCATGCATATAGATTCAAGTACAGGTCAATATCTTCTTGATAGAGGATTTCTGTTGTATAATAACATACAAGTTCAAATTCCCTGCAATACCTCACACATGGTAAAGGAATGGCATCCCATTTGACCAAATGATTATCTATTGATAATTTAAGAATACGATGAAGTGTTACTAAGCATGTCATATTTTGTCTCCTTTAAAGCGTCAAACATTCAAGCAAAAGGACATGAAAAGAATACATATGCAAGGAACAGGAGGGTGCGTATAAGTGTAAATGATACGGGGGCCGATACTTGCTTATAAACAATTCAGAAAGTGTTTGCAGTGCATTTTTGGGTTTTATGGATCAAACAACCCATCAGAAGTAATAAATCCTTAGGTCTACAAAAATTCAAGTTCTCCACATAAAAGCTAAAATGAAAAATATTATGTAAATACCCATGAGTATACACATTCGGTAAGGAATGTAGAAACAAATAAGAATGTTTGGAACTTTTAAATCAACTGGAGGAGAATATTGAAAATTTTACCTCGTATAGGATGAGGCCAAAAGAGAAGGAATCAACCTTTTTACCAAATATTTCATTTTTGTACACTTCAGGTGCCATATACAAGCCTGCATTAAAAAATAATAATAATAATAATAATAATTGTGAAATACTGTTGCACGCAAATAAAATTGGACATTGATATTGGTTTTAGATTAGCAAAGCTGCCAAAGAAAATAAAACATATTTTCAATTCTTCCCCTTTTCTAAATTTGGTCTGAAGTTGAGCATGATCATGATAAATTAAAAATGCACCTCCATGAACCCAGTGCACGAGGCTCCCGCACGATAGCGGACTCTGGGAAGGTCGATAATATACGCAGCCATTCTCTCGCATTGCGAAGAGGCTGCTTCCGGACTCGAACATGGATGCCCATATCACCATGTGGGTGACCTGACTGTTGCGCGAAGGTTCCACCTCAAATTAAAAATGCACCCATCCTAAATTTAATTAATCGACATCGAATGAAAAGCAAGGTGCCACTGAGGTTGCTTTAACACTATTCAGAGATTGTATTCTGAAAATGTGGGAGGCATAACGTTGAAAAATAACTTAGCTTCAAATGTTGAATTTCATGATTGAAGAAACAATTTTTGTCATGAGAATTTGGCCATCCTAATATATCATTTTGAATACTTTGCAAGATAAACGACAGCCTCCGATTTATATTTATTTCCAGTCAAGAAATGGTCATGTCTTTGGGAAGCTGCGTATGAATATATTGCAGCAGCCTTAATAATTTCCAACTTATATTGGCTTGTGACTGACCTGTCCTAAGCTGCAAAAGATTGCAAGTAAACATTTGATGTGAGACATTTGCTACATAAATAGCTTCGAAGGCATGAAATTGAAAACCGCATACAAGGCTTGAGGCAGGGTTGATCCTGTATAATTTTGGGCCCTAAGTGGAATTTCGAAATGAAAACATCTTCTAATTGATTTACATTTTTATTAAAGTAAAAAATAAAAGCCATTATAGACACTGGATCTAGTCATGTAAGGTTTTCACATGAATAAAAAAACAAAACGAAAATAAAATAAAAAATAAACACAAAAAATCAGTTCTATAGAGGTAAGGGTTTTTTATCAAAAAAACAAGCAAACTGATAAATGACAATATCGAATCCATTTAACAGTACTCTTATGCAGTTTTAGTTATTAAGGTAATTATGCTTACGACTCTGTGAGAGTAAATGGTTGACAATATATGTCATCCATATATAAAAATGTCCAGGGAATACTTGGGTCAAGGACATACTCACATGAGGAGCAGTGGTGTCAAACTGTGATCCACAATCCTCGCTAGTCAATATTTTCTTCTTTTTACTTTGTACTCTCTCTTTTTCCCTTCTTTTCTTTTTAGCTTTTGCATTGTGGGAATTCAAAATTAAAATTTGTTTTTAAACGAATTTAGCTTAAGTTGATTCTCGTGGTGCAATTGTACATTTTTTTTGAAGTAGGATGCTGCCATATTTGCTAGGGCTGTCAATGAGTACCCAAAAATCTGAAATCCGCCCGTACCCATATCCGAAATATGAAAATTATTTGATATACGATAGATGAATATGGATGCAAATATGATCATATCCGCTCCAATAATTATCCATCCAGTTTTATGACTTTATCAATATTACAGTTATATTATTATGTATTTTAGTACATAAAATGATTGTCATCTACAATTTTATCTATGTAAAAAAATTAATATTGTGTATAAAAATCAATATTTGCATCTCAAAATTATTTTTCTTAGCATGTTTATTATTTTTTATATTTTTAATACCGAAATGGATCTATAATGAATCAAAAAAATTATTTACTTATTTAAATTTATTAGTTGTCCGATAAATATCCGATATCCGATAAATATATGATATTTGTCCGCATCCGCAGATACGAATATCCGATATTCGAAAATAATTTCGGACACGGATATGACACTATCCGAAACCGTATCCGACCCTTTATAGGCCTAATATTTACTACATATTTATTGCTACCGCTGCCAATCAAATAGTAATTTGGGCGATGTAAGGATGAGAATTTCACTGTGTAATTGGTTAGATGATGACATAATGAGCTGAAGGATGATTTTGAAAGATAATTTATATTGAATAAGATAAACATAATTTTACTGACGAAATTATTCAACATTAAACCTAGATGGGTTCTTTATTTAAACAAACAAATTATGTCGTAATATTTTGTTATTCCTATATCAAAAATCACACTTCATTTTGGAAACTAAACACATGTTAAAGTTTAATGTTAATGTGAAGATAAAAAATCCATAAGTCTACTCTCTTTTCTCAAAATTTCCACATGTCATTGTACATGGTAATACATGATACAAGTCTCTTTTCTCAAAATTTCCACAGGTCATTGTACATGGTAATACATGATACAAGTGAAGGTAATCTTTAGAAGTGAACCATTCATAGATTTCCAACTAATGTACAGTTTAATGTTGTTAATTCTGAATTTTGACCTAAGAGTTTAAATCTTATTTTGAGTTTCTAACTTTTTGGTTGTTTCTAGAAATGCGTTTGGTTAGAATTTTTATTTTGAGGTTTTTTATTTCTATTTATATCGAGAATATTTCAAAAATATCCACAAAATTAGAAAAATGAATAAAAAGGTAAATTTCATAGAACTTGAAAGAAACTCATAAAAGTTGAAAGAAACAACACATAAAATTTGAGAAATCATGAAGTATTCAACAGTATCAAAATTTCAAATTACCTGAAAAAATTCGATAAATTTTTAAAAAAAAATCTATTTAAATTTTTTTGAAAAATTCAAATATTTTAATAAAAAATTAATTGAATATTTTCAAGCAACTAAAATTTTTTGATTTTTTGGGGAAATAGAAAAAACCTTAATAAGTTCCAAAAATCCAAAGAAACTCAAAAACATTGAGAAATCTTATTTATTGTTTTTAAATTCAATTTTATGATGTTTTTAACGATTCCAGAGTTTTTTCAAGTTTCGATTAAAAAAAATGAATCAACCATGAATTTTCAAAAAAAAAAGGAATCAGTTTCAAAGAGTTTTATTTTCTTTTGCTGTTGATTTTTTTCTTCTTCAAAGAATCGGATTTTACGAATCTTAAAACTTTTTGGTTTTTCAAGTTTACAATTTTTTCCAAGCTGTTTTTCCAGATTTTTGGATATTTGGAATTTCAACATTTCTGACCTTTTTCAAAAAAAAAATGTATTCCAATGTCTTGAGTTTTGCATATTTTATGTTCTGATTTATCGATTTTATATTAAGTTTTCTCTACAATATAATCAAAGAACACATTGGCTCATGACTAAGAAACAGAAAAAAAAAGTGAACTTACTTATAGCAAGCGCTTCAGGACGAGCCAATTTGACTTTTTCTGACGATAGCTTTGATAACTTTATCATGCCAAATCCTGCAACTTTCATCTGGCCAGCATCATCCAGCAAAATATTTCTGGCACCTTACCAAAAGACCAAACAGTAAAGTACAGCAAAACTAATGGATGCAATTATGTGAAAGTGTTGGCATATATATAGTGTATAGACTAAATTGGTTTCAGTCACTTGCTCATCTTACTTTGGCTGTAAATCACAATGGATGATTGGGTCAGGTTTGCACTCATGAAGATAGTTCATTCCCCTGTGAAGAAAACATATACTTTTAGAACAAAAAAGGATCCAGGTTAAAAAGCATAAGCATTTTTTCATTTTTATTTCACATATCTGATATTTGACTTCTTGAGAGGTATGAAATTCCGGGTCTTGTCAACATTTAAATATCAGAAGAAAAAAATGTACACATGTAAGAACAGAAATATTCTATACGATTTTTACGGTAGTAAAAAGTAGCAAAAGCTATCTGTTTTCAAATAATAAAATGAAATATCAAAGAAATCGGGACGTTTAAACAAATGTATGTACATAGGCGCATGCAAATTACAGAAGGGGCACATTTGTTTAATGATCATTCGTACATAAATTGCTTCAATGCATCTTCCTAAGTTTGAAACACTAAATAGAAAAGCATATAACACACATGACACTGTTACACAAAATTGTTAATGCAATTTCATTCAACAGATTAAATCTGCAAAACCTTAATACTGCAGTTACAGCTCATGCTTAAAGCACATACCTGGCAATGTGGCGGGCAAACCTAAGTGCCTTGTGCGTATGTAAATGACCTTTTTTCTGAAGGTAGCTTTTCAAGTCACCCTGATTATCAACATAAACAAAATAAATCCTATGTTATAAAATCAATTAGATATGATGTCTCCATAATTCATTGGTAGTATATCAAATGTCAAGGAACAAAAGGGATCATGTTAATACTAGTAACCAAAACCTTCTATTTTCAACCATGTCAAGATAAAATAACGAAACTACCATTCTACAAATATATAAGTATGTATAAAATAGGAGTTAAGAGGAGGAAAGAGGAGAAAGGTGAGGGAAGAAAGAGAAGGAAAATGGACAGATGTATTTATGATTGCTATGTGAGTTTTTAGTCTTCCAAGATTTGCACTACACTGATTTACTGAAACTTTATAAGCTATCAAAAATCATGTAGATTCATTGAAATAAAATACTACAGTGACAATATTTACGAATCGATACGAGTACATATACATAAATATCCAATAAAAGTCAAATTGCTAATAATATAAAACCTCTGGTATTTGTGTATCACTGTTCTACTTTTTCTTCTAATGAACCAATTAATCTTTGTGAACTCAATGATTTGAGGATATTTGATAGGGCCTGATAGAATATTATACATCATCTTCCTCATACTTGAATATTATATCAGCATGTGCAACATCACGTGGATTTCACGTGCGCTACCAAGCACCGCATGTGTAAATCCATTCATATTGAATGCATTTTATATGACATAGACACTTAGAATAAACAATATGTTCACACATGTCGTGTGTAATGGTGAATTCAATAGTCCATGTAAACTCAAAGATTAACACCATTAAAAAAATAAAATGAACATCCATAACACATGCAGATATACTGGTATTAACATAAATAAGCTTAACATTGATAGATTCAAAAGAAAAGGAGATTTATGGTTGAACCGAGACAATATTGATGATTTTTTATTCAAATTTTTGCTGAAACAGAGATTAGCTCTTACTTTTGGATGATACTCTGAAATAATCATCATTGGTATATTTTGAGTTACAGCTCCTACAAACTGCACTACATTTGGATGCCGAACCTTCTGCAGCATTGTTAACTCTTGTTTAAAAGCTTGTCTGTACAAAAGAGCCATAAAATGGACGATAAGCATTGGAAAGGAAACAAAAAAGACGAACGGGTGTGAATATTTTATTGATAGACGTCCAAAATTTAAGATTTATACATGAAAAAAGCAGAATCATGTAGGAATATGAAACATAGAAGGCTGAAATATAAAAGAATATGTGAATCCATTTGGTGTTATTACACAAATACATTGCAAACAAAAAAGAACAAAAATTAGATAAAAGAAATACACTCATGGAAATAGTAGGGTAAGAATTTACATGCTATCTGGATCTGAGTAGCTATCTTTGTCCAGTACTTTAACAGAAACCTTGGTTCCGTTCCACTTGGCTACCTGATAAGTTCCCTGCAATCAAAGATGTGAATAGCAATGTTGCCTTGTATCCTCCTAGAGATACTTATCAAAAGAAAAAAGCAAGGGTAATCATCCTTATCAGGCACGGTGTAAAGAAACAAAAGCAATATAAAAATATAGACATTCAACAAGTATATTGGCGTCATGAATGCTTCTCTCAGTGTCAGTGATAGTTGATCAATCTAATATTCAGGTTGTAACTTATGTGGCTCATGAAAGGTAAATAAAGAATCTGGCTGTGTTCCAAAGAACAACAGTATCTAACTCTATATTGATCATTTGAGAAAATTGTGAACATTATGATAGTCAAAGGTCGGAGCTTTCACACTTAGACACACCTGGAATTAATTAATTAATTTTTTATATTTAATCATCACCGTTGATACAAACCAATTGTATACTTCTAAGTAGTTAGTATCGGTATCGGTTACCTATCAGTCAAGTGTCGATATGAGATATTTTAAAATATCGTGATAATATCGAATAATATCGGTAAAATATCTGACATATGTAGAGCATGTTATAAACGATATTGTACTATGTTATAACGTTATATTGATGTTAAGTTTTCAAATATTTCGATAAATACTGTCAAATTACTACCAAAGACTGACTGCATATAATTTATAGATTATAATTCGTTTACTAAGATATTCTAGTAAATACAAATCATAACATACGCTCATTAAAACTGAGAAATTTGTATGCTATACATATTTATTATTTTCTTCATATTTATACTATATTCATTGTTACTTTAGTTGTCTAATCACCGATATTACTTTCCTAAATTTTTTATACTTACAGTTTCATCATTTTCGTTTTCAGTTAATATATCGAATAAGCAATATTGATTTGATATCAATTACTACTTTAGCTCATTCCTTATTGACATGTCAAATATATAACTTTACTGCTCTTCATCTTTTAGTTCTTGACGAATGATAATAACTAATAAAATTAATTTTCATAAGTTAACTTACCAATTAGAAACGGTGAACAATAAAACAACCAAAAAGAGATGTACCTCCTTCATTATCTTGTTTTTAGTGCTAAAGTCTTCACTAAAAATAAAACGAATAAAATAATGTAATAGGTAGAGTTTTCTTTATTAAAAGACTAACGGAGAAGGCTAAAATTGTATGACTACAACTGAAAAATTAGCGCATTGGGATTTCTAATATGGTTTAGATATTGTCAATCACCGTATACAAAAAACAAATATTAAAAATGTTAAATTATTTATTTGTAAACACATTTTCTTCAACACATGCAATAATGAACAATATTCTTAAAATATATCGGGTATTTCACATTAAATATCGAAGCGATATATCGGAAAATATCGGACGATGTACCGACAACGATATTTTAAGCGATATATTGAAAAAAGTATCAGCTTAAGAGTGATATGAAATATACGGCGATATATCAGCGATATTATCCGATATTAACTACATGGATATACTTATGTATGTATGATCATAGTCAAAAAATCGACCTCTCGGTAATAAAACTAGTAAACTGTCACTAGTGAGGTAAGAATAAAAAAGAAGCACACCCAATGCACAAAAATCTTTCCGCTGGCAGGGAGGATTGCCCGTAAAAAACAAACCAGGATGACATGCATTGGATTTGAACAAACAACTGATGGGAACATATTGTCTTATCTTATGGTGGCATCAATCCAACCCCATACAATCGAGGCATGAATAAAAAAGATTTGTGGAAAATGCTTTGACAAGAAAATGAATCCAGGTCTCTTTGCATATCTCTGCTCCAAGGTAAAGGGAAAAAATGGCACGTGTACTTAGGAAGGACATGCTTCCAAAATCGGTCTCTATTATGTTAAGATTTTTATTGTCGCAACACATTGGCATCTTAGGAGGTTGCACATCATAGTGATGCTCCAGTCCACCACTCACAACTTCAGAGTTCAAAGCGATTAGACGCATAGCATCATTAGTTTACATGCCATTTCAAGTATAACTTATTAAACGTAAAGTTTCTGGACGTGACTCAATTCCTTAGTGGTAATTTGACTAATAATCAGCATCATAAGGATTATAAGTTTATGAACTCAATAAAATGGAAGAATACTATGGTCCATAATAAGATATAGATTTAGTCAACAAACATATGTGCATATTAGAAAAGATAAGTAAATAAGCTGAGGATGTTAATTGGCTATACAATGTTTCACGATTTGTGATTACTAAACAGCAAGTGGTAAACAATTTTGAACACTAATTCTATCAACGGTTCATTGGATAACTTATGAAGAGTCTATTTGGTTCAAAATATAAATGACTGAACTTCCTTTGATTGAAGTTAAACTTATCATAGATAGTGTCTATGTTAACTATGGTTATTTAAACTTTATCATAGCAAGTTTACATAAAGAGATCCGAATAGATTTAAAATAGATAGTGTCTTTGTAAACTATGGTTATTTAAACTTAAGTCAGTATATCTTCCCAAAAAAAATTATACACATGGAGAGCCTGTTAATAGTGTTGTTTTACTGTGTCAAATAAATTCCTATTTATTAGGAATCCACCTAGTAGTTTGTTTTGAATTAATCTGTGCACTAACTTCATGATCCTAACTCATATGTTAGTGGTTACTTTATTTTAGCTTGTTCAGTTACTTTCTTGCAAAGCTATATATATAGATCTTCCTGTTTCGCTATAAAATAAGAAGAAGAAAAAACCTTCCTCATTTCATTTTAATTCAAGTTTTTATTATCAGTGCCAAACATGATTAAACTAAATAAGACGGTCTACTTAGAGATGAATGGGAATGATCATACCTTAAGGACATTCTCACCTCGACGAAATTGAAGCTCCGTAGGGTTCACCTCATACTCAGGAACATCACGTGGATTTGAAACTTCCATAGGTGTCTTTCTCGTTTTCTGCAATTTTATAAAAGATTTAGTCTAATTTACTAATAATTACTTACAATTTAGGTAAAACAATACCCAAAAAAATTACCGAAATTTTGGCTCCACGTGCTTTCAAGATATTATAAACATCAATGTTCTCATAATATTTTGCATCCGCAGCAGGCTACTCTCAAGAAATCATAAAATATTATCATGGAGCCAAAAAGAATGAAATGATGTCAGACATTCAAATATTCTACTTTTTTCAAAAGATATTTTACTACTTTGTAATACTTTTATTACATGAATTGGAAACCTCAATAGAAATATAAATCATTCTTAGCTTCATCCATTAACTATCATAACTCACATCCCATAATACCTTTAAGTTTTAACCCTTCCTAAAAAGATGAATTGGAACAGATATGGCTTGTTTAAATTATAAGCTATAGGGAATTCAGATAACCTCAAACTGATGTAAGAGTTAACTGTCCTGTTTTGAGTATATCATGCATGGCGGACATGAGAATCATGTAAGCAACATCATAAAACGTAGAAGTTTGGTGTTAAGGACTGATGGTTTGTGACCCAACCATCAGTTGCATGAAACTTATGCATGCAGGACCATAAACATAGAAGCGTCATGGAGTTTCATGTTTGGGTTATGTAAGACCGAGGTTTTAAATCTCCTCTATCGTGGCTGAGATCTCCCTGAGATCCCCTTTTGTTCTTGAACAAGAGATGAGATTTCTAACGCATTTTTCAACTTCGATGCTATTTCATCAGGACGTTAAGATCTCAACCGGAGATGTGGAATGAGATGTCAGTTCGAGATTTTGTCTGAAACCTAAGGTTTAAAAGTTTGTGTATGACGAACGTAAAAGCCATGTGTGCAAGTCACGTGCAATGTGGGAGCTAGTGTTGTAAATCATTAACTGCAGAGCTATAGATGGTGGAGAGATGTCCTAAAGTGGGATTAAAGTCCCAACGCAAATTCACCTTGAGAATCAATGTGCACATTTGTTAGGGGCATCTTAAAACATCAAACTCATTTTTAATACCATAGGTGTATGTAGTATCATGTTTTTGAATCGGCGTCATTTGCATTAGGAGTTCCAGTGTAGATTATAGGGGCATGTTTTGTTGCGGTGGTATTTTAGAGAATGTCTAGTTGGCGATGATAGGATGCTTGCTGCTCCATTGAATTAACTGGACGATAGCTGCTTGAGAAGTAGCAAACATAGTTGTCCATGCGGCAGTTAGTTCAGAGGTAATTGTAGGCTGTGTAATTAAAGCAACACTAAAGCATCGATACAGCATTGCCTAAGCGCTTAGCGGAGTCAAACCAATCTGTTTTTCTTAAATAAAAAAAATCGACATCCATGGCGGTAAGAACCGATAAAGTGCTTTTTTTATAGTTAAATTGACTGCTACAAAGCAGCGTAAAGAGTTTTTAACATTTTTTTTAAAAAAAAAATTAGCATTAAAGAAGCAAACTTGTTTTAACTTAGCCCAAGTTATTTGTGAGAAAATTAACTTTGGGAAAATCTAACTACTGAAGAAGAAGAGATCATGTTTATAGAGCAAAAGAACTCACTCTAATTTTTCTCACAGAAGTGGGACTTCACCTAAAACAATTTTGAGTGGTAAATACCAACAATGACCCAGATTTGTTAACCAAGGGCAAATTTTGCTGGTGGAATAGTCAGCATACAAAGTACCACATTGAGCGTTTGATTAGGCTAAAAATAGAGACTCGAATTGCAAAAAAGAATGCCTGAATTGAGTGTTGTTTGTTACTATTAAATCTCAACCGAGCGGTTTATTAATGAAAAAAAATGAAAAATAACATTTTAACACCAACAGAATTAATAAAATTAGTTAAGTTTGTAATATTTTTTAAAATATTGCCCTTATATTAAAATATTGGTTAAAACATTAGATTAAATGCTAAATTCACATTTAAATGCTATTTCAATATGTTGTAACCGGTTAGAAATGAAATTTTGTGCATTATTTGAATCGTCCGCTCTTTCCCTTTGTATTTCCACTATAATCTTTTGTTCTTCAACCGTTATGGCTTCAATGTGTGCTTTAATTGCATAGGTTGGAAGCAATCTTTGACCCACTAGATCGATCTGGAGAGGCCTTAGGTTATGTAGGAAGTCTAAAGCATGTTTCGAGATTGTTAGTTGTAACAACCTGTATTTTAGGTCTTCAAATTTGAATAATTTATTTAAAGATTCGGATTTGAATTTAAATTATGATAAATTATCTATTTCAAACTGAGACTTGATTTCCAATGACGTATTTGTAATTTACTTTTTGAATTTTTCCATAATTTTTAATTTGAAAATAATTAAATTTCGTTTGACTTTGTTTTTTTGCAGCAAACATTGACATTTTGAAACTTCATGGTATTTAATAACTTGCCAATTTTATTGTTGTTTTATGATCGCGTTTTCATTTTTATATGCGATCGTAATTCAATTTCTGTCGATCGTGGTTCATAATCGGACACGATCCAGTGTGGCGGGGTACCGGAATTTAATTCAAAAAATCAAATACAAGTATGCACAGCACATTGCTTTTACCCTCTCAGCCACCATCTTTACCAGCCACCATCTTGTTTTCGTGTCTGGCCTTTCATGGTCCTCTTTGTCTTCCCTTCCACCCTACCAGTCATCATCTTGTTTTCTTGCCTGGCCTTTCATGGTCCTCTTTGTCTTCCTTTCCACCCTACCAACCACCCTTTCCCTTGTCCTCCATGTTGCCTTGTTAATGAATCGGAAACATTCATCATTTTACTGCTTTGTTTGTACTTTGCTTATGCGTGCACATTTGTATACCTGTACATGCAAAATCTTCTTCTCCAATTTTTTTGGTTTAGTGCGAAGAATGAAATTCTTCCATTTTTCAACGTTCAAAAATCAATATCTCCTAATCTAAACAAAATCATCCAAAAACACCAAAATGAAAGTTGCTCATCATCGAACCTAGTTTATTCTAAAATAGTTTCATGGATTTTCGTCGAGTAATTGAAGAGATATCTGTAAATAACAGTAAGTGGTCGAGAAAACGATCGTTTTCAACGATCACGAAATGACGAATGGAATATACAGATGGGTTCATAACGGCGATTGAGGATTTTTAGAGGTGTTTGTGTGATTTTTAATGGCTTGGTAGGTCGAGGAGGAGGAGATGATCGGAAATCGTTCGAAAAATAATTTCCAACGAACTGGTGGTCAAAACGTTGATTGGAGATGCCGGGAAGGAGCCTTGGGACAAGATGGAGGCGTTGACTGTGGCGAATTTTGTTCTAGTGATTTGTGTTGATGGGGATTGGTCAAAGTAGGGTTTAAGGGGCATAAATAGATGGGTTCCAATGCACTCTTGTTGGGGGCGATAGGGGATGTCGGGGTCAATCGCGGTGGGTCTGGAGGCTAGGCGAGGCGACGAAAGTTCTTTGGTGATGGTGGGCGAGGTTGTAGGTGAGTGTGCTTAGTGAGTTTGCTCGTTTTTCGTGCCTGTTTGAGTTCTAGGCGTTTCGGGATTGGGACAAAATGAACGGGAATTGCTTCGGAGGGTTGGAGCGGAGGTGGGTAGGTCCATCGTGATGAGGAAGTGATTTGAAGTCGTGTGCATGTGCACGTGCACGGCCGTAAAAGGAAACTAAAAGGGGAAGGAATGGAGATTGGGTAAATGAAGTTTTGTTGTAGCTTATGGTTTTGTTGTGATTAGAAGGGTGTGGGCTCGGCCCGTTTAAGATAGGTGAGTAAATATGTATTGTTTTGTTTTAATTATATATATCAACATGTTAACTTTGAAAATTCACATCTCGTTCATATGAAACCCGTTTAACCTGAGAATTTATGCATTAGGTTTGTATGAACGAGTACAACATTGTAGTGTAACTTATTGATAGCTTTGGACAGGTATAAATTTATGACATATGAAAACAGACAGAATTAAATTACATTATTTTAAATAATAACATTGTTTAAATTTATATACCTTAAATATAATGTTTGTTTGGCCAAATAAATTATTGTTGAGTTAAATTGGATCGAATATGGTAATTGGACATCTGCTTAGCGAAATCAAAACACCGTTCCGCTAATTAAATTAATTTGACAATTAATCAGCAGAATAAATCTATGTTCTGCTATTTTATGGATTTGGACATTTGATTATATCGTTAATTGATATTCCTCTTTGAATAAGTGATATGTTAACTAATGATGGTTAAGTATTGAATGTATTTACATAGTCGTGGATTATGTAAATATATATTATTAACTTGAAAAGTTAAACTGAATAAGATGGTAGCTTGTTTAAAGTACATGGCGATCGTTAAGCCTCCTTCAAATTTGAAAAATAAGATGTTGTCATGAATGTTATTTTAAGAATAATTATTATTTAGTAATGAGATTTTAGAAAGTAATAAATATTTATAAATAATGGTATAAAGATAATTAATAATTGTTTTTAAGAACGAGTTAAGTTAATTGCTTTATAAATGTGATTCTTAAAAGTTATTTCTTAATATTATTTAAGAATATTTAATTATTATTTTAAAATCATTTAATTGAAATGTTTTAATTATTTATTTAAAATGATTTAAATATACTTTGATTTTTAATTAAAGTTATTTAGTTATCTTGATTTAAGTTATGCAATTATATTCATATGTTAATTAATTATCATATTAATATTAGTTTTAAAGTTGATTAATTATTGTATTAATAACGTTTTAAAGTTATTTAATTATTATTATATTAATATTATTTTGAAGTTAACTTGCTAATACAATAATAGTGTTTTAAAAATTAATTTAATATATATTTAATGAGATTTTAAAGCTATTATTTTAAATGAGATTTAATTTAAATGAAATAGATGAATGTTTAAATAAGAACTTATGGTTTATCAAGAGGACCGTATTGACTTAAATCAATACATTAATAAGTTGGATTAAATATGGGAAGAGTTTTATAAATGGCTTTGGATATTTATAAAAGAATTTATAAATGGGTTTTAAAGATCTGAAAGGAAAAGTTTTACAAATGGGGTTTTGAGATTTATAAAGAATGTTTACAAATAGATTGGAGATTTACAAATAAACTTTATAAATAGATTTAGACATTTATAAAGTAAGAGATGTGGAAAGAAATGGTTGATTTCATGGTAATTCGAAGGGCAGTGATTGCCTACATTTTTCTATGGATCCACTGGGATAGCGATGTAACCATTGAGTAAACTGCGATTCATGATTGATACTGAACGGTACTTTCAAAAATCTATTTTTAAGACTTTTCAAGTTTCTATGTTTTGAAAGTGAAATGGTTTGTGCATATACTTATAGCATTGACATAAATATATGGGAATGATTTTCAAAGTATTGAAAGGTGATTTTAAATAATGGAAACTTAATTAAATGAGGCTTAGTAACTTTCCATGGGAAATGTAATCTCTGCTTGAATGTTTATTCATTTGATATTTAAATAACCGACTATCGAATTTGGACTCAAACATAACTTTGAAAATATCTAGAAGAAACACGTGAGTTATATGGCACAATCATGTTGTACTCTGTACATAAATCTCGTTTCGTTCTCTTAGGACAATGATAAGGAAATCTGTCCATGGTTAGGAGGTGATCTCCATTTTTATCTTTAACTGTTTATTTCCTAAAGAATCGGGGTTGAGTTTACCGAAAACCATCGAATGTTGTTTCAAAGAGATCATGATCAGATCTGTTATCCAAAAACCACTTCGATCCACCTTAAGTGTTGCGAAGTGAAGACATCTTAAGGATGATGGAAATTCAGAGACGGAGCTCTCAAGTGTTTCTTTCAGTCCCAAAACGAACTTGTATAGATGAATGCTGGCACTGTATTGCTACATGGAGGGCAGTGTTAGCATTCCAAGTAAAAAGTGCTATATAAAAGGTAATCGAAGCATCAAGCCTCACAACCCGGGAAATGACTAAAACATGTTAGATGTAGCAGGGTTATGTGGGTCGCTTCCATTCTGGTGTGTCATCACCTTTCTAGATCATCATATTGTGGATTTGGTTGTGCATGAGCGCTCTCGGTTAAGGTTGGAAAGCAACCGGGATGATGACATATTCGGTACTATCCAAATTTAGGGGTAGGTCGGTTCTGTGTTGACAGGGTAGATCAAGTTTAGGATCTAACCCCGGGTACATTTTATCTAGAGGTGTGATGTACGGAAGATAATCCTTTATCTTGCCATTGTTGGAACTCATTCTCCAATAAGCGCCGTGCGGACTTGATTGTATACCTATTATGCTCTAATTTAATAATGTAACAATTTCAGCTATGACTAATAAGTATTTGTATCATAGACATCACTATAATATCACTGGATTTTTCTATAAAAAAGTTTTGGTTATCGTAAGGTGAAAACCTGTCCGTATTTATGTGTGGCGTGGTCTTACGAGATACCACTGATTTTACAGGTTTTCACAAGCTATAATAAATAGAATCCATTTGATTGTGTTTCTCACGCTCGTTTTACCAAACTGACCTAGGCATTGTTTTCCTATAATGCTCGGGTCAGACCGAGCATATTTTTAGGTTTACATGGATATTTTTGAAACTTCAGGAGACGAGATAGAGGCCCAAAGAGGTATTCACGTACATGGTTATTTTTCCGTTGCATTCATGGTTGTATTTATCAGCAATTGTGAGGATGGGTTGCTATAACTGTCCGGACTGAAATAGATTACTATACTCTGATTGATGTATGTATATACATATATTACAGTTTTATTTTTGTGTAAAGATTTATCATATATTATAGATTATTCATTCCGCTCTGAGATTCTGTGTTGTTTAGTTTTCTTCTTATCTTCTTTCTTCTTTCTTTTTTTTCCTAACTATCCGCATTTCCGTTCAATTTGGGATGGACATATATGGTTTATTGTCAGCTTGAACTGTACTGAAAAATGGGTCGTTACATTAGCAGTGGTAGGTGGGTTGGTATTGGAACTTGCTAAAGTTCCAAAGCATGTTAGATCTACCAAATCATGGTGGTTGTCAATGAATTTGTTGACCATGGATGATGGTCGAGGGACGAAGAAGATGTTAATATAGACTCGTCTTTGACATCAAATGCATCATCCATATTTCTTACAATCATTCTTTGTAGTGATCAATTTCTTTCAAATATATCAAATAAATGATGTCATAGGTGTTGTATCTATCCTCTCTCCCTAGTTGTTTGTTATATTCAACCGGAAAAAAATAGAAAAATTCAGAAGGTAAAGAACTAAAAAATTAGTGACGATCATACGATGAATACTAATTTTATTTATTTTTGAATTGTGGAAATTGAAATAAAAATTAAAAGATGATTTTAAATTAGGGCGCATTTTTTGCACCATGTGCATTTTGTGTGCTATTTGATGTACCCTCTCATGTGTGTTGCATCATGGGCACAAAAATCATTCACACCATCATGGTCCGCCTTACATAGCACTAGTTTTAAGCATTGATTTCATTAGAAATCCTAACTTATATACTATAATAAGAGGTGATGATCCATCAAATAATTATGAATTTGAACGAAAAAAATATGAATTACTACAATCAACTTAAGTTGCATGAAATTACAATTAGTTCAACGATTCTATAGATATATCTATAAGGAAGGTTTTTTGTTAAGAGAAATTCAGTATCTTATTCTTCAATAGTTGGGTGTCGTGATATGCATAGAAAAGGATATACACTTTTTTGCAAAAAGAAAACACTTCTTCAAAAAAGCAGGTCATTTGGCAAATCATAGAGATGCCAATAAAGATGTGCAAAATTTGAACTGCAATGATATTAATAAATCTTCTTACCAATTACCAAAGTATGTGTTGTTGAACCGATGCATATTCAGTCGGAAGTTTGTGTCCTCGGCTATGTCAATTTTTGTCTCTTTAGAGGAAAACCTACCATTAGAATTCATTCTACTTGTTACCTATTCAATTTGTTCATAACATTTTACCAGTTTTGGACAATTAAAAGTCCTTAGTTTTCAATCTGTATTTCTTGACCTTGACTGATTAAAAATGTAGCGATGACTATGGTAAAGAAGTTAGTAAAATAATGTTTAACGAAGGGGTCAAAATGCAAAGGTAAAACTCGACGAGTATTAAACAATATAAATTGCGGTGTCAGTAACAAAACTCAGGGAAAGCCCTCTCATACAAATATAGTGTCAAACCGCTAGTCTATAGGAAGAATGTAGGATTGAGGTGTTGAGTTCAAAATCTCAGGCAACAATTATATTTCTTCTTTTTTCTTCTCACAAAATAAATAAATAGAATAAAATAAAAATGTCAAATTCAGTGTCTTTTTATTAGGACTGCACAAAAGTTAGGTTGGGTCGGGTCAAGCTAAATACTTCATCCAACCCATATTGGTTTGGGTTGACAAAAATTCAATCCGTACCCAACATTACATGAGGTTGGATTGGGTCGGGTTGACGTATGATTAATCTGTAACATAAAAATTAACATAATAATATTCAATATATCTAATAATAATGCCACTTTTAAACACTGAAATATATCATATAGAGTTATTCACCATATGCATAATTCATTAGCATTTCATTATCAAATTGCATCACATAAAATTGATTCACTAAACATATTTAGTTAGATTTTCATTCCAGAACACTTCTAAATGCTATTAAAAAATTAAAATGCATCTCAAATGCTCACAGCCTTGTTGTTTCTTGATGCTAGTCGCAGTCAAAATTGATATTCGAACTTGCATCGTCAACGGTAACGGTGAACTCTAAAGTCTAAAGACTCTAAACTTATTATTTGATGCAAGGATAAAAGAAAAAATCAGAAACTTTTTTTATTTTTTTAAAGTAGGGTTGGGTTGGATTAAAGCAGGATTGGATGGATTGAAATATTACACCCAATCCATATATAGTATGAATTAAAAATTGTAATCCATATCCAATCCAAACTAGGTTGGGTTGAGTCGGGTTTACCTAGGTTGGGTCGGGTTGGATATGGGTTGTGTGCAGCCCTACTTTTTATAGCATATAAAAACTACAGCAAAAGGAGTCTGGATAATAAGTTTTGGTTTACACTAAGAAAAGTCAGCGGTTACCGTGCTACCCCAACGATCCCTGGCATCAACATTAGCCTTCCATCTAAGCAACAACTCAACTACCTCTACACAGCCCTCGCATGCAGCGATATGCAAAGCAGTTCTCCCATCCAAATCAATGCTATTTACATCGACCCCCTCCTTCAACAACCCTTCCACTCCCTTCACATCTCCTCTACTCGCCATAAACAACATCTGCATCGTTGAATCCAGATTCTCCGGCACGCTTAGCAGCTCGCTAACTATCGGGCTTCTTCGGTTCGGATCAAGGGACGACTGCCTCCCGAATATGAACCGCTTCGCGTTTGACAAACGAGGATCGAACGACTGCTGACGTCGGAAGCTTAGCCGGCTGCTCAGCTTTATCGATCCAGTAGAAAATTGGCGGGAAAGTCCACGTTTCAAAGTCGATATTTTCTCCATGGTAGTGAACTTTGGGGCTAATTCATGAGATGTGGGGAGGTTTGGAGCTCAGATTGGAGCTTCAGGGAAAACAAACCCTAGTTAGGAAAATTTGAGGATCTGAGAAAATATAGGACGCGAATTTGTAGTTCGGGTATTTGTAGGGAGGAAAAAAGAGCGCGGTGGACGAAGTAAAATTGGATCAACGCGTCGTATTTTATAATTTATCATTGTTTTAGCTTGTAGTAGGGACCAATGATTATTAGATCGACTTTTAATTAGACTTGGTCATCAACATTATTGCGGGGCATAGAAGTCATTTAGCCTTCTTATGTGTAAAGTTAGAGGGTATATCATATTATCATCCAACGAAAACGATATATGAATTAGTTATCTAATTTTAATGGATATTTACTTCATATCCCAATTTGAGAATTGAAACGTAAAACGCATCCTTTACTCATCAATGTTTCAACATCAGATCCAATCAATATTGTCATCCGTCAGCTCGTTCAATTCAATAGACGCAATATTTTTATACATATTAATTGGATTACCGAATAAAAATTATTTTCAACCTTAAATCATAAATTTTATATAGTAATGTATTATGTTGATACATAAAAATTAAATTTGAAAATTATTTTTTTAATTTGTAGATTTAACTTCATTTTACAAAGACATGTACAACTACAAGGTGAGTCGTGCTGATGCAGTTTTAACGACATCCTAATGATGTGATTTTGAACTGCGTCATTCTAATACAGTTAAAACAACATTGACATGGTTCAGTTTTTAACTATATTATGGTGATGCAATTAACAATGTGTTATGGTAATGTAAATTTGACTGCATTAACAAGATGTATCTATACAACATCATATCGATGCATTTAGTTATTTCTCAGTGATGCAATAAAAGCTGCATCATTTCAGCGCAGTTAAATCTACATATGAGATATATCATTTCAATTACGTCATCCTATCATACTATATGTATCCTAAGGCCTTATCTCACACAATATTTTTCTTTTTGGCTCCTAATTTTGAAATTTAAATACTTTAATCTCCTTGATTCAGTGTACTTTCAAGGAAGTCATAAGTTCGAATCATGCTAGTCACAATTTTATATTATAAAAAGAACTTCACTTTGCGTTATTCACTTTATTTTCAAGCACCCAAGTTCGAATTCACCTTACCTCATTTTATCTAGTACTTTTTGGGAATCACTTTGTTCATGCAAGAATCTTTATTTCTTCGTCCTAAGTGCATTTCATCTTATGAGTTTCAATATAAATCAAAGTTTGAATCCAACTACCTTATGTTTTGCTGTTTATTTTAAATAATAGAGCATGGTTTTTCTTTGAATTTCATTGCTTCTATATTTTTAAATATAAATTTAATTGGAAAAAACAACATATTCTTAAATTATTACGATAATATCTAAAATAATAAAAGAAAAAATAAAACTAAGAAACAAAATAAAATATGAAGAATAATTAATTAAATAAATGTATAATTTGAATATCAATTAAGTTTCAATGTCGATGTTTTATATGAAGGTTTTACGTTGATTCAACCGTTGATCTCATGTAACATATTAAATATAAAATGGAATAACTCTATTCATTCATATTCAACCAACGGTATAAAATTATATTATGTTGTTATCTTATATAATATATTATTATATTAATAAATGTAATATAAAATGATCAAACTCCATCAAACATATATTTCAATATTTTATCTCAACTTGAATAGTGCATTTTCCTTAATTCAAGAATTAATTTTACATTTTGGCTCCATGTAGAATTTTATTCTTTTACAAAAATACCACCATTTTTTTCAAATGCACTCGTTCCCTTATCTATTTCGTACCTTGAAGTATTAGCATTCTCCTATTTATTTAGTCTTGATTTTGATATGAGCTTCCCATTCTTGATAATAAAACTGTTGAGTTTTCCATTCTAAAATCAATAATTATTAAACGGTTTCTAATCATTTTTCAACTAATTTATTTTATATTTTTGGTTGGACCTTTTATTTTAGGTTTACGGTGGTAACAATGGAACTGACAAATCAAAGTTTGAAAGATCAAATTTCAGGTGTTTTAAATTTTTGGTAACTTATCCACATTTGTTGGCTTTAAGATATTTTATTAAAAAGTTAAAATCACATTGTTATTTTATCAATATCTGTTGCAAGAAAATTTATCAGGGATAGGTGATATAGTATTGGATCTTTATTGCTAATTTAGTTTACCGTGAATGTTTTCATGCATCTCTTGGAAATAAACATTAATGAAGTTATAACCCATGTAATACGTTGATTAACTTTATATCCTCTTCCATGTTTTTTTCTTAAACTATAGTTATATTTGGCTAATATTGTTTTTGTTACAAATGTGTTTGGTGGTTTAGTATATTATTTCCCTTGTCTATTTCGTAATTAGTTTAATTGATTATTTCATTTGTCTAAATTTTTAACTATTAACAAAACCACTTAACATCCTTGCATTTATTTTGTAAAGATTTCGAATAGAGTTTCACATAATAAAAACGTGTCAGGTTCCATTCTAAAACTATCAACTATAGAATGGATTTTGATTCATTTTTTAACTAACTTATTATTGATGGTTGATTTTTATCAATGGTATGTAAATATACGTAGGTTTCAATTTGATTAATGGAACTAACAAGTTGGAACCAAAAAAATTAATTTTAGGTTAATTTCTAGTTTCATGAAAACTATTACTGTTTATTCATTTTAAGATATTTCATTACAAATATCAAAGAAATCATTTTTTAGTTTAGCAATGTTTGCTATAAAAAGTAATTGATTGGAGTTTGCTAAACTACTACGAAGTTTTCATGTTTAATTTAGTATTATTTTGAATAAATATTGTTATGCATCTCATAGAAATAAACATAATAATCATATAATTTACGTAACCCGTTATGTAACTCAGTAGAAATATTGCTTGAGCTTTTGAATTAGTTATCTAGACTATTATTAGTTCACTAACATATACGAATTCGAAAACTATTTTCCCTATGATGATGATGGTGTTAAACCACATATATAAACTTTCTATTTTCTCATATACGTCATAAGAATTAACATATATATACGCACGCATACGTATACACACATACATACACACAAAGATGTGTGTGTGTTATATTATGTATGTATGTATATAAACACACACGCTATGCATCTCATAGAAATAAATAACGATAACACAGTATAATTTATGTAGCCCGCCGTGTTATCTCTTTCAGTATAAATATTACTTGATATGACTTCTTGAATTTGTCATATAAACTACCAATAGCTAACTAGAGTTTACGAATTCTAAAACTAATTTCCCTACATGGATGGTGTTAAACAACATATATAAACCTTCTATTTTTCATAATATGTCATAAGAAGTAACATATGTAAGGTTTTTTGAACCTCGACGTCATAAAATTCGTAGGTGCATGCGCCCACTCAGACACATGCATGTGTGAGCGTGTGTGTATACAAATGTCAAGATATATTGATCAATCCATTATTTGATATTATGGCTATAGGGTAGAAGGTATGTTCCTACCATTTACATCTTTCAAGCTAATATCATGTTACACCATGTCTCCTTATAATATCATTGCTAAAGAAATAAATACATACCACAGTTGGTAATTTATTAAATGACAACCTATCGCATTATGTTACATGCATGTACACATACATACATACATACATACATATATATATATATAAAGAGGAAATGTAGTTACTTTATTATCAATTTTGTTGCATTCCCTTCAAATTTTGACATTCCATTTAGAAAAAAAGTGGATGGATTTGATGTGGTTATCTCGTATAATTAATTATTTGTCACTTTCTTACATCGTCGTAAATCCATCCACTAACTTCTAAATTCAATGGTCGCTACAGAGCTGATACAAAGGGATAAAAAGAGAGCTATGGATCTCTCCTATCTATAATATACGCATGCATAAACATCAACCCCTACCCTCCACCCCCCAAACCCCCCTCCCCCACCCTATGTGTGTCTCTATTTATGTATGTATGTATAAATATTGAAGACCAAGCTCTTAATAATGATATTACATACATCGTTTAGTGACTTAATTTAGGAATGAAAATAATTTAAACTGTATATTTGAGTAACATTTATAATTTAGTACATTATTCACTTCGTAGTTTTGATATTATTAAATGCACATTTCGATCTATATGTATTATGTCAATACTATACATTTTCCTTATATATTTTCCATTCTAATTCAACCCGGATAATGCATTTTTCTTACTTTATTGATTAATATTCCTTTTAGTCGCCTAAAAAATATTTCCTTCCATAATGAATTCAAACATTATAGTAGCAATTGATGCTATGGGAATCTAAATCATGTATTAAAAGCTCAATCGTCTCTTTTAGCAGTGTTCTTTGGAGAGAAATGAAACATGGACAACCTTCATTTTAGTGTTTCTTATTTATCAAAAAAAGGTTTCCTTTTTTTTTCTATTTTAACATCCGTCTTCTAAACCAATACTAGTTTCCTTTGGCATATACCATTTTTCATTCAATCCAAATGTATCATGTAGTACACGTATCTTTTTTTATCCATTTCATGACTCGCTAAAGCAAATTATCTGGCTACTTTACATTTTCAGTTCTAGAAGAATTCACTTAACAACCTTCCATTTTTTTGGTTCTCGTTAATTTGAAAATAACAACAAAGAATAGTTTCTGACTCATTTTTAACTAATTTGTATTTATGTTATTTAGGATTGATGTTTCTATTGGTACGTAAGTTGTTGTAGGTTTAAGGTTAGGTTAATGGAATTAATAAGTCGGAAAATTGATGGCTTAATATTTAGGCGATTTTTTAGTTTACTGTGCCTTGTCTCTGTTTATTCATTTCAAGATAGTTTATTACAAAATAACAACCGCTTTTTATTTAGCTTTATTTCACATATTTTTTTTTATAGATTGTAGTCGATTGACATGTTGTTAAGTCTTAGTGGTTAATATAATATTATTTTTAATATACATGGCTATGCATCTCTTAGAAAGTAAATATGGAGAATATTATTTTTTGTCATACATTGAGAAACTCTACCTAACATGCATGTTTCTTAATGAATATTGTTAATTTTATATAAACTAACACTAATTTACAAATATTTAGGTAATCTAAAATTATTTCCCTATAAGAATGGAGCTCACATACATCAAATTTTGATCATCTAGATTATGTTATAAGAAGAAGTATAGGTACATATCTTTTTGAAACTAAAACATCATAATATGTATGTATATATGTGTATGTTTGTGCATGTGTGTATGTGTATACATACATACACACACATATATGTATGTATGTATGTATGTATGTATGTACGTATGTATGTATGTATGTGTGTGCATGTATGTAAATGTTTTTGAGTGTACATTTGTGTGTACCATGATATATTATTTGAAATTATAAAAATAGAAGTTATGTCATAATTGATTACTTATTTAAAGTTTACATATATTAATGTTTGATCTTTCTTAATTTATCCTTTTTTCCTCCTTGCTTTATAAATAAAATATCGAACTCTTCATGATTGGATCTATTTTTAAGAAGATCCAAATTCAAGTCCCATTAGTACAACTTATCCAATATATTTTAGAATAATTTGATTTCATTTGATTTAATTTATTCTTAAGCGCCCAAACTCAAATAAAACATATCTCTTTTATCCATCATATTTTAAAATTACATAGTTCGTTTAAAACTTTTTACATTTTTCCTTTAGATCTTCTCTTACTTTAGAAATTCTGTCAAACCCAAGTTCAAATCCTACAACTATATTTTTTGTTGGTTTTAGACAAGCAAGCTTTATTTATAACCTAATTTTATTGGTCTAATTTTTGGAATTATAAATTTTGCAGGTGAAAGAGGAATGTACTTTCAAACATTTCTGTTCGTATCAAAAGAATGGAATTGGTTAAATTAATAAATAAATTTGAAAAGAGTAACAATATCATCAAATATACCAAAATAAAATTTTCAATAAATCCATATATCTACTCCAATTGGAAGCTATATTTTTATTTTGAACTTTTTTCCTAGTTCCCTACATTTTCAACAAAAATCCAAGTTCAACATTTAGATCTAATAGACATGAGATATGACGAAATCACTATGTTGCTCAGATTTTCTCGCAAGTAATCGACGGGCCAATTAAGGTAGTCTGACTTAATCAAGGTCAGCCCACCTATTCTACGACCAACACTCATAAGCAAACTCAAACTCAAGTTGGTCCTAAACCAATCCTTCTACTCAGCGAAGCAACAAGATGAAGCCGAACTGCCCTATCCATAGTTGGTCTTCACAAAACGCTTTTGAAGATGACCTTAGCCCAACCATTCCTAGTCCATTCCAGCCTGTTTCAACAACGGTCGGCTCCTTCATACCGATCTGCTTCCATCTGGACCAAAGTCAATCAGTCTACCTGAGCATCGCTTCAATTACTGGCTAACACCTCTTTAGGTTGCCTCAGGCAATCAGATACTTGACAAGGCTAGCTCAAGCATGTCTCGTCCTTGGTCCGACTTTAGTACAGCCACCCATGATGACTCTCAAGCAGCCCCCTATCACCTTACATCTGGCCTAGTACCATCTCAGTTGGACTTTCAACTACCTCCGGTTTCTTCACTTCTTCGGCAATCGACTAGCCACCTCAGTAAGGATTGCCACATAAACATACAAGAGGAAACAATATACTTTCCATCTCTTTATGCAAAGCACTATATCTGGGCGATTGAATGATATGGGAAACTATCAGCATTAAATGGACCTTAAATATGCATTAAATGCTAAGTCTACGCATGATACAGAGGGCAATGAGTATATTTTCTCTGCCACACATCTGCTTGCTCTTATACAGCTGTCTTACATCTGCCCTTGCCACTAGATCAATGGTTAGGAACTCTTCCTGCATGTTTTACAGTACAATTTCATTCATCTATCATACATTTCAGCAACTATAAATACCTCATGCACTATCACTTCAAAGAAGTTGGAAAATATAAGAATTTTGAATACAACACATAATCCAAAGCTCTTCAAATAGCAAAATCAAGCGCTAAGAACTTGATATTACCTAGCTTTTTTAGCCTTAAGTGCTTTTTTTACTTGCTATTCTCTTGTAATTCTCAGTAATTATAAGAGAGACATATAGTAAGAGATTTTCATAGTGGACGTAGGCAGGCTTAACGAATTACTTTTATATTTGGTGTCATTTACTTTAATTCCTCACATTCCTCCTCGTTTTCAACTGCTTAACCTAGTGTAAGCATGTAAATTTACACATAAGTCCAATTCCAAGGTTAGTTAAATCTCTATTCTAAAGGAATCGAGTAAGTCGAAAGCAGATTGGATAGGAGAATTTTTAAAAAAAAAATCCTATTTGGATCATAGTGGGGTTATGAAGTCCAACATCTAACACTAGATTCAATCTAGTTGTCTTAATAAAATCAAATTTTATTTTCAACATATATTGCCTTAGTTGATTATTCTCATTAATCAAATTCATTTAATGTGAATCAATTTTAATTAAATAAAAAAGGGAGATTTATTTTATTTAGAGAAAGAAACCTTTCGTTTTTCTCTCTCTTTAAAGCTCTATCATTAATTGGAGGAAGTTTTATTTTATTTAAAGAGAGAAATTTTCATCAATCAATTAATTAATATTTTCAAAAATTATTAATTAATTTATAAATAAATTAAATCATGTGATATTTTTGAGAATTTATCAATGCGGCTGTGCTACTTGTAAGTGTAAACTCAGTCAGCGATTAATACTGAACTATTCAAATATTAACTTTCACGCAGTGCCTTATCTAGTGGAGTGACATTTTGGCTAAATTTATCGCTTACACAACTTTTCGGTAAAATCCAATTTTACTATTATAAGCATTATCCGGTAGTAAAGAGTGTTTACACTAATTCTCTTCGTCAACACTATCACATTAGGACTTATGAAATTTGGTTTTAGTCAAAATTCCAACATTTTCCACATTCAACTTTGTAAATTCAAACACAAAATCCTTGGTTCAATAATAATTATTATTATTAACCGTACTGCCCTGGCCAGATAATTTAATTTTGAGTTGACTACAACTGACCGTGATACTAACCATATATAACGAGGAGACGAATTCTCTATTAAATGGTGTTTCACTTTCAATGCTTCTACTCAGACCCAACTATAGTCGTTCAATGGATGCCATGTTACAATTTAACTATAATTAAAGTGGGGTGTCTGAAATTCTATGATGTTCTCAAGTTAAGGGAACTGTGTAACATCGACACTTCAAAGATTATCTGTTTGACTTTAGTTATATTAACCATTAGAGAACTCTTGAGTGAGTAATTCCATGGTTATCCAATAATTATTGGTACGTAACTCCTTGGTGCCTTCAGCAGCCATGATAAATAAACTATCCAACATTTGTAGAGCATTACGTACTCTAGTCTCAACGGATTTATCGATATCCAGCCTTGACATATTTTGACTAGGAATATTTAAGACTGTATGTTTATCATATTGTGATAAATTACTAATGATTGCAACACATCGTAACTACTATCACAAAATATACCATTTATGGATTTTCGGTTAAATATACATAAAATGAATAATCAATCATTTTTAGCACATTATAGCAAGTATGTAACAGAAAGAAAACATCTTTTATTTTGAACAAGTTTGGTTATTGGGTTATATTTATGTAACAAATTATATAATTGTCCTTAGAGAATACCTCTAACTCTACCATAATCAACATTTTGTTGCTAGAAGGAGAGCTCGAACCTCCGAAGCTCTTACCTTTCCACACTTTTATTCCATAAACACCTAATCTGACTTGTTACCATGGGCAATCTTCCACTCGTCAAAGGTAACAAGTCTGATGGGCATGAAAAATACGTCAACACTCTCGCCAGTGTTGTCCAGCCTAATCATGGCATCAACGAACAAATGTGGCATACTATGATGCTACAGCTATTAAACATAGGTTAGTTGGCATGTGAAGTGAATGTACAGAGGATGCGGTTGGATACCCAAGCCATTGTAAACTTTGCCCCACCAACTCCTCCCACGGTTGATCTAGTCAACCTTCCTACTCACAGACCAATTCTTCCCAACGACAACAAGCTCATTAACACCTCGAAGCTTGGGAAAAAAAGTGTGGAAAACCCTACTTGTGGGTATTCTGTTTATCTCATGAGGTACGCTGCCCGAGTGCCAAGTAGAATTAATATTGGCTCGGATGTGGTTGCACCTACGGAGCCAAGGCATCATCGTTCCCCTTCAGTGGAACAACCACAATTTGTTGATCACCCTCAAGCTTTTGCCTATGACTATCTCAATGGCAGTGATTTTACCATTGGCAGAGTGCACGTGACTCTCTCGACGCACTCCAAGTTCCATAGAGGTGTGGCCGGGCATGACAGAGAGAAGGACGAGCTGTTAGTCCATGAGATGATGGTTTTGATGACAACAACCTTAGAATAGATTATAAAATATAAATACTAACATTATAAGTTTAGATATATATGTATATGCAGGTTTTAACCATGCAGGTACCAAGAATGAAGACTGTATAGTATAGAGAATCATGATATCGAGATTAAAGACTCATGAGTATCAAGAATATCAAAAGTTCAAGAATTGAATTAATTTATTCTTTAATTAGAAATTTTGTTAAAACTCATAGAAAAGCACTGGCATCTTAAAATCCAATTTATTCGTGGAATGGAATCCACTTCGAGCCTGTTAAAGGGATGGAACCCTAAGTAGGATGGAACTTACGAAAAATCTAGTGGAACATTGTTTTGTATCTGCTAACTTTTTATTCAAAATGATTTTTGAAAATTATATCCTGTTTTCAAAATGTTTTCAAAACCTTCCTTTTAAAAGCATCAAAAACATCTATCCTGATTTTAAATAATTTTAGCCTCAAAATTATCTTTAATTTCAAAGTCAAAATTACTCCTGATTTTAAACTATCTTTTAAAATAATATATTTAACTTTTAAATATTTATACTTAAGATTTAAATATAAAATTGTAGTTAAATAATATATATATATATATATTATTCTCTATATTTACTTATGAATTTTAACTATAGTCAAGTATATTAGAAAAGTTTAAAATAGTTTTAATATAAGATAAAGGTTATTTTCAAAGAAAATCAAATCATCAAAAATTGCTTTGGGATGTCGACATGCGTATGGTGACCATGTCGATATGGTGTCAGTTGAGTTCAAAATTTAAATTTCAAAAGAAGTGTCTATTTGCCATAACTCTTCATGAATGGACATGGCTGTTGTTCTTCTATAAATAGGGGTTAGTTTCAACGAATTTTATATCAGATTTTCTGGTTTTTCACTCCTCTTCTTCCACATTTCTTAATACATACTCTTACCATTACTCTGCCGAAATCAATATTGAATCATACTCGATTACTTCTAGTTTGATTCTCTATCACTATCTCAACAAGGTTCTCAGTGCTTCAGAGTTATAGACTTCTTTGTAATCTATTAAGCGAGAAAAGGTGTGATCGTGGCCATGAAAATCAATCAAGCGAGAAAAGGTGTGATTGTAGCCTTGGTAAATCAATTGAGTAAACTTGTAGCCCGAAAATCAAGTATCTCTACCCAGAGGATTGAAATTCTGGAGGGTGTACCTCGTAGCCTTGAAATCGAGGGTGTAATTGTACAATTGCTTTTGAAAGGAAATTCGTACTTGTGTTGCGGGACTGGATGTAGGGTAACTCTGAACCAGTATAAAATCCGGTGTGTTCTTTCCTTTACTGCTTTTATTTTATTTCTGCATCTGTGTTTGTTATGTGATTATCCCTGTATCTGTAGATTGCATACATCTGTGTCTAAATTAACATAAACATAAAAAGATTTAGTAATTCTTTATAAACACTATTCACCCCCCTCTAGTGTTTATCCTAGCCTTAAGATCCGTAATCCGCATTTCTTTCACGAGCCATGTGTTACAGGTCGCCCTCTACGCATAGGGAGAGATCTCTCGCTCATCATCACCATTTTCCTTCTCGTCATTGATCTCGCACTCATAAAGACACAGGTTGAACCCCCAACCGATCATAAATCAGAATTCTCCCCATCATGCCAATGTCAATCTTAGGGAAGATATTCTCCGCTAACAAATCAATAGAATGTAGGCCCGAAATGTTAGGGGTGAGGTACTCTCTGATGATAAGAACGAAGAATCATTCTCCAATGAAATTTTGGACACTTACATCAATTGATCGTATGACTTGTCGCCTGTTGAAAATTATGGTGGGAGTGCTGACTCATCTGACCACATTATTGCATTCAATTCCATTACCCATGTCAAACGGCTTTCTGGCTTAGTAAAATGTCTGCTCTTTCCCTCCACTATCACAGGACCAACCTTCTATTGGTTCTTACATTTATGATCGAGAAGCATCGGTTCCTGGGGTTTTAAGACTCGTTTCTTTATTTCCAAAACCCATTTCGTGATGGCTAGTGAACTAGGAAACATTAGGCAGGGTCCTTCACAAAGCCTGCAATCGTATGTTAACAGATTTAACAAAGAGTCCACCAAACTAGAAAGGCGTACATGAATAGCCTGGTCATGACCTTATATTCAGGAGTCAAATAAAAATATAGGATGCAGATATCGCCACATTCTATCTCATTGCCCAAACCCGAGTGCAATTACAAAGACCCGCCACCATCAAGGATAGAAAGCGGAAGGGACCTCGTAGCAACAACAAGCATTATGAGTTTAATCAAATCAATGAACACTCTAAAGTAGACTGTCTGGTACTTAAGGATGAGATTGAGAGGCTCGTCTAGGAATGAGTACTTTTAGAGTTTGTTCGGTGCTCGGTTGAGAAAAGGGCAAACAGCAATGACTGGCTAAATCAACCCCCTTCACCTTGTAATACAATTGTCCAGACCATTACCAAGGTCCTAAACCATATGGGGAGGCCCGCATGTAGCTGGAAGCTACCGAGAGGCACAATCCCGGTATTAAAGAGAAGTGGGCACAACTCGTTAGATCTACTCATTAGAATCGTGGGCGTCCAAGGGACCCCGATTGGAATCAGAGCGACTGACCAGCTTCGCAGCTAAAGATGGAGAAGCAGTCTCCTAGCCTCATCACGATCCCATGGTCATCTCTCTTGCCTTGGCCAACTCCGATGTGCATTGGGCTTTAGTGGATGAAGGCAACGTGGTTAACGTCATGTTCTAAATTATCTTTGATGCCCTTAAGCTTTCTACCTCCAGCCTCACCTCATGCGCCTTGCCTATTCACGGCTTTGGGGTATAGGCATTGTTTTGATGGGCACTACCTCATTTGTTACGAAATTTGACCAAGAGTCCCTTGCTGCAAAAATCCAAGCAAACTCGTAGTTATTGATTTCCTATCTATTTATAATCAGTTAATGGGACACCCGACACTCATTGAACTGGATGCCATCGTCTTATACAATCGCCTAGTCTTGAAGTTTCTCATGTAAGAAGGAGTTGGTGAAACCAGAGGGAATTAGTAGAAGGCAAAGGAATATTATGGGACTTTCCTTAGACAAGCAAAGAACAACGTTCTAATGCTTAAACAATTGCCTTCAACAATCAGAGGCAAGTTCCTCAAGAAGGCCACATCGTCAGCCAGTGCCCCGGTTCTCTCCGAGACCGTCCCATATTCTGAAGCACCATCTCTGTTGGATTTTCAGTCTCCTTCACTCCTTTAGCAATCGACCAGCCACCTCATTAAGGATTGCCACATAATCTCACAAGTGGAAACAATAAACTATACATCCCTTTGTGTAAAGCCCTGTAGTCGGACCGCTGAACTGATATGGAAAACCATCAGCATTATATGTGCATTAAATTCTAAGTCCGTGCATAGTACAGAGGGGCATTGGGTATATTTCTTAGCCACATATCCACTTTCTCCTCTATGGCCGTCTTTCATCTTCCTATTCCATTATATCAATGGCTATGAACTTTTCGTACCCGTTTTACAACACAATCTCAAACACCCATCATTTATTTCAATTGTTATAAGTACTCCATGCATTATTACTTCAAATGGGTTGGAAAGTATAATTTTTTTGAATATATACTACATATAATCTAGAACTATTTACATAACAAACTAAGCCCTAAGAAGTCGAGGTTATCTAGCTTTTTTGGTCTTAAGTGCTTTATTTTCTTGTCGTTCCCTTATATTTCCATTGATTGTAAGAGAGGCATATAGTGAGCGATCTTCATAGTGGACGTAGGCAAGCCTGAAAAACAACTCTATATTTGGTGTCATCTACTTTACTTCCTCATGTTCTTCCTCATGTTCAACCTTTTAACCTAGTGTTAGAAGGTAAACTTTATGCATTAGTCTAATTCCGATGTTAGTTAAACCTCTAGTCAACACGCTTATTTTATTGGATTCAACCACAAATGTAACCTTATAATTTGTCACTATTCGAAATATGCGTAGACCATCAATAATAAAAAAAATTTCTTTTATTTTTGAAATTATAAAATTATGGATGAAAATTAGCATATTTTTAGATACTACAAGAAGACCGACTAAAATATAAAAAAGAAATTAATGATTAAATTATAACATAAAATTTATAAATATTAATACCAAAATATAATGACCGAGAAATCTACATCTAAATGGTTTGAAATCTGTAGCTTTCATTTAAAGCTCTTTCTTTAACTTGCTATATTTCCAAAAAATATCAAAACTCAACTATAAATTTCAACCTTTTTACACATAAGCTAAGTGGGCTCACTTATTTTATCATGTGAGTTTTAATCCCTATTTATTACTCTCATATATAATTAACTAATAATTTGGATAACCTATTTTTTTATATATTATATGCAGTTATGCGCGCGCATACACACACGCACACACATATATATAATTTTACTATAGATTCCAAAACAAATGAAAATTTAAGCTTCTTTTTTTACCAAATATAAGGTTAGCATAAAATAAATTAGTACCGTAAATTCATCTTTTTTATTTAGGATTAACATATTTATCATTCTTTTCTTATTTCCTTTCAAATCTTCTGTCATTTTATGTCAATTAACCCTCCTTATTTGACTCCTTTTCTATTCATAATTTTTCTAAAAGAAATCACTGCCATATAATTTCAATGCACATATTAAAACGCAAGAAGCAGTTTATCTAAATATAAAAAATACATATTTGTCCATCCTCGTCATGCATAAAAATAACTTATGCTTTTTCTTCCTCTACCACTTTTATTTTCTTAATGATCATAATAACTTTTTTGTATATTATTCCAATTAAATTAGAGACACGAAGTTCCCTTTAATCTTCTTATTCAAAATTAAAAACATTCTTTTCATCTTCTCAATTAGAGTTTTATCAACCTCGTAAAGGTTTACTTTTTATTTTCTATTCATTATTTTGTAACTTTGATATATTTCATCCTTTTTGGGTACACCTTCAATTAAAGTATTTTCAGTTACAGAAATTTAATACCCAATCCTAATGGATATTATATTTATACTTAAAATTATTGAATTTATGAGAAAAAAAGAATTTTTAAAATGTTGATTTTTTACATATGCCGCATGTTGCTAGAAAGTTTGTAAAATTTTCGATTTAATGGTGAAAATGGTTTTCAATTCAATTTTTTTACAAGAAATTATTGTGTTTTGAATACAGGAAAATAGAAAGAAGGAAAATCTTCGGTCACATTTTTAAATAATGGACACAAGTTTTAAAATTTAGTCCGAAGGACACTGATGCTATATTAATATTGCATCAGATAAAATAGATGTTATATGAACTATGAAAATGAATGTTATATGAACTTAGCATTATATGTGTAATATTACATGAACTTAACATTACATATATGTAACGATATATTAATTTGCATTTCTTTGAGTATGAAAATGAACACCATTTTAATTCATCTGATATAGTTTATCTAATGCTAGTTTAACTTAGCATTCTATATATCTGATTTTGGTTAATATGGCATTTTGTTTTATCTGCTGCTATATTAATATATCATTCAATGTCCTTTAGACACTACAACAAAAACACCCTTTAATAGCGTTTAAAAAATGCTATTAGAAGCTATTATAGCGTTTTTTCTTACGCTGTATATTAACATGTTGTAATAGGTCAGTGACCTATAACAGCAACATACAAAACGCTATAAGAGACGCTATGGACAGGGACATTTCATAGCGTTTTATCAGTGCTGTAAACATAACTTTTAATAGCCTTGGAAAGTCGCTATGAAGTGAAAATATAGCGTTTTCATGACTGCTATGTAAAAACAGGCTGGCACACATATGAAATATACAACAGCGTCTATAGACGCTATAGAACACAATATTTTACAGCGTTATCTGCTGCAATAGTACATTGTATGTATAAGTACATCTACTTTCTATAGCGGGTTGCTGTCTTTTATTGCGTTGTTTTTTTGTTATGAAAATTATTTATAGCACTATCATAATGCTGTAGTATATAAAACTGGAAAAAACAACCTTTCCATAGCACAGTTAAAACGCTATAAATTATTATCCCTGCGGTTTTTTTACTAGGTACATCCAAGCTTACAATTCTACTAATATATTATAAAATTTCAAAAAACACAATTATCACATAATGATGTACGTAATCAAATGAAGACATAAGCCAAACCACAATATATATTTAAATATATATCCATAATATTTCGTACACAAAGTTTCAAATATTTGTGATCTTAAAAAAAAACAATACATACAACCATAGCTAACCAAAACGATACATACTAAAAGCAAAGATATATGAACGTCAATACAAAATACGTTAATCCAAGCATGACCGATTTGAAAGAGAATGAATGCAGCAAAATAATTTTTCCTTCCTTCCAGCTTGTAGCAACCCCGGTATCATCATACAGCACCTGTCAAAACGAAGCACATAAGTTATTTTTCAAATCCAAACATCATCCGCAAGTTATATAATTTTTCATAACAAAAAAGATAAAGACTGTTAGTACATCATTTTAACTAAATAGACTGCAGTACATCAGTTTAACTAAACGGACATTGACGTGAAAATTATAATTGTTCTACAATTAATCACATGTGCCATATTCTTTATCATAATTGTTCTACAATTAATCAAATGAAAATTATATTAATAATAAATTAAATGTCAAATGTAATGATATCGATAGTAATATAAATAACTTTTACCGCTTAAGGTACATTTGCTTCATCCCGGCTTTCTTTTCTCTGTCAAACAAATATAAAAACAACATTAGCCCAGCACTACCTCTCCAAGGTACACTATATACAAAAAGGAAATGGATATCCACAAGTGCACATTTCATGTGGCTGTAGTGATAGGATTTCAGGTGAAACAGCAAAGAAAATTTTGCAGTTTTGTGTAAAATTTTCAGGTGAAACAGCAAACAAGGACAGGACACAAATTTTTGTACAATTTCAGGTGAAACAAAAACAACATTACCATGCACACTTTTCATATCTTTGTACGAGGACAGGTGAAACTTTTCAGGTGCACGTCTTTTTTTTTTTATGATTATACAATATAAACAACTGAAATGTGAGTATGGTCATATATTTGGGCATGCAACTCAGAAATTTTTGAAGAAAACAGTACAATAATGAATGCAGCCAACAAATGTTAAAGATGAAATCAATTATAAAAGAAATATAATATGAAGATAAGAAATTTACAATAAACTTAATCTCAAACTTAATCTCTTCTTTTTTTCTATATGCTAGCAACAATAACTGAATTGAATAGTGCATTATGCGCTCTTTATTTTCGACTATATTGCAGCACCACGCATTAATCTTGGTGTAGTATTTCTTTGCTTTTAGATGTGTGCATATATAAATAGCTTTTGGTTTAATTATGACAGAGCTGAAAATAAGGAAAAAGAAAGTGTGAAGTAGTGGAGTGAGTTTTACTGATAATTAAGGGAAGAAGAAATCAAGCCAATCATCAACAAAATTGAAATATATATATATATATATATATATATATATATATATATATATACCCAGGTACCGTGTACATTTTCTGATTTTAATGCTAGAATTAACCTATGATTTCCAATTAGTAATTTTTTTTAATATCCTTACTTATGGTTTTAATGTTAGAATTAAATATATTCTGAATGGTAGAATCATATTTTGGAACCGACTGCATAGCAGATTCAAACAAAGCCAGTTAAATGTTTTGAAATCTTGCTTTAAAAGCTTTCTTTCTTTTGAAATATTGTATTTATGTTTTTGTTAAGAGGACTTGCTTTCAATATTCAATTTTGAATGGGAAATTTGATGTGTATTTGTCCAGAAGATGATATCATTGAAGCTTTCTAGCTACTCTTTGTTTATTTCTTTTTTGTATTTTCTAAGTTTCTAAAATTAAAAAATACTTTAAGATCTCTTATGTTAGAAAAGAAATATATTTCATTATCAAAATTTATTTAATTCGTTTATTCCTAGACTTTTTTCTCGGTATTATTTATTTTTCTATTAATAAGTTGTGTGTTAAACATAGGTTTCTTGTATAATAAGAATTTTGGCAGGTTCATTAAATGTAGAAATGAAACCAAAGAAATAAAATTTATGGTTGATAACCAATAAGATATTTTTATTTTATTTTGCTGGCATTTTGCGATTATTAAACAGGGAAATGAATTCCTTGAACTAAGTGAATTCCTTAACCAATAAGAGTACCTTGAACTAAATATTTTCTTCTCCAAACTTTAGATGAATTCCTATTAGATATTCCAACAAAATGAGGCCTCTGGACATTATCTTTCAAATTACCCTAATGCATACTTTCCTTATATTCATTTTTCCCATTGTCACCAAAAACTCTACTGTCTTGCATATCTAAACTTTTCATTTTATTGTTACCTGAACAGTATAGAGTTTCATGACCAAATACTTTGCATTTACTACAGATTTTAGGTTTCCAGTCATATTCAACTTTAACATATGGACAGCAATCACCAAATCCATTAATTTCAATAAATTCAGGGAGCTCCTGATCAGGTGACACCTCCTGATCAGGTTGCACCAGCATTTTGTTTTGATAATAAGTTATTGTTGTATTTTACTATTGGCAAGAATCTTAATTTCATTTCAGAAGTGCAGTTTTCTTCTCTTCTATAACTTATCTCATTTGTTAACAATTTTGTTTTGGATCTCTAAAATAAAAATAGGGAGAAAAAATTTAACAAAGCACTCTGTCTTCATTAAGAAAAAGGAATTTGTTTCCACTATGAGCTTTGAAAAATATCATTTGGGAGCTGCTTTAGCTGTATAAAAATTACAAGTGTTCTAGCACTTCCATTAAATGAATTTTGCAACTGTATAGCTAATTAGTAAATATAAAAACAGTTTATACCTGAATGCATCCCCATAAAGCAACTTGGAATTCGTTACTTGGTAAATATAAAAACAGCTTTGAAAAATTACTTAGTTTAGAAGACTATAATTGTTATGAAAGTCGAACTTACAAATTTAATTTTTAATTAATTTTTTTCCTGGTGAACTACAACTTCAGACCTAGTTTCAATTCAATATCTTATAGTTCAATATCTAACACAGATTTTTTTTTCTTGCTGAAATATCTAATTTTTTTCTTGCTGAAATCAAACGCAAATCATCATACAATCAAACACAAATTTTTAATCAAAATCCTAGTTAAAAAAATCGATTAACAAAAGACCGTGGATTTTAATGCAAAATTAACATCGATTGAAATTAAACAAAATTACTATACCTGAAAGAGTGACAGAACTCGCAATGATACAGAGAGACGACTTTGGAGTGTAGGATTCTAAGAAAGACAGATTCGAACGCGTAGGGTTTTGATGAGCGATTAAAATGGGGAGTTTTCAACTTATCATTTTGAAGATTAAAATGCATTATATTTCATTACAAAAATATGAAATAATTTCCTACAATAAGGTAGTTTTCAACTTGTCATTTTTCTGCCCTAGTGCTTATGATGTAAAACGTAATGGTTGTTTGAGTGTGGCCTGTTTAAAAAAAACATTTACGCTATATTTCTAATATCAATGGATCAACATGATAGTCATCAATTATCCCTTCAAACTCAGTGGTCAAAATTGATACATGATTATTATTTTATAATTTTAACTTCATCTTCAGATTTTAACTGAAATAACCAGTGGTGCAGCAGCTAACTGAAATTTAGTTCACCAAGAAGTATAAAAATGTAGGAAGAGTGTGGCATAGATGAATATTACATAGAGGACAACCAAAAAATCAAAGATTTTACCTCAAATTAGGATAATGAGATAGAAGTCGGAAATAGTGTGGGAAAATAGGTCTAGCAATTGGGACGCTATGGAAGTCTCGTCAAAGGTAGAATTGACCATCGAACCCTATGCACCAAAGAAACTCTAGACATTGGCGTTCAAGAAAAATATTCATTTAGGTTTCTCTAACTGGAAATAAGAAAGAATCATTAGAGGGAGTTGATCTAGAGGATGTATTGAGCTTTAGCTTAGCAAAGAAATGAGGAAATTGGAATTTAGGGTTTTTTTAGATGAAGAGGATAAAGGGGCTTTGGCATTTACCTTAAAAGAATAAAACCAGAGGGATGGAAATATTTTTACCGTCTAGCTTTTCAAGCATTAGGATTTTAAGGTTTTGCTTTATCACAGCGTGTATAATCATTTTCTTACCGCTTGGTAAATTCTAGACAACATGAAGATATTCAACGCTGTTCCATTTTACTATGAAACAGGGATTTTCTTGTAGTGGATTATTATAATTTAATTTTTTTTACCTTGAAGTAGTATCAGGCAGATCAAGAACTGCAGCATTACTGTCCAGTCCATAGTGTTCATTGCTGCTGGATCTTGCAATTCTGATAAAGGTATCAAAGCTGCAAATAAATTGGATAATAGTTGGAGCATAAATTTAGAAAAAAATAAAGTACACCAATCCATTGAGAACCATAAACAAAAACACAAATTGTAAAGTTGACATAATACTATTTATGCACATTAAGTGAACATATCACTTCCTTAACTAATAACCTATACATAGATGGAAACATGATAAGTAGACATAATACTCTGAAACAAGGTCTGAGAGAGCATTGCTAAACATGAATAAGTTGATATTGTTATTGCAAATAAGACATGAAACAAAGGCGACAAAAGCTGTGTTAATGATTCTTTAATGCCAGTTATTATAACCTTATGCTTTTTGCCGAGTCGTTGAATCATAACAAACAACATGGGTATCACTATGATAGTTCTGAAGGTCAAAATCACAGATTAGGCTCTAGCTTCATTGTTCTAACAAGCTTTTTGGGTGAAAACTGAAGAAGAAATAAACATAAACATTCATTTTAAAATCCAACCATCTAGATTCATAAAATCAAACAAGAAAACTAAAGACATACCACCTGTCTAAACTTGAGTTTTTTTGCAACGTTCATCATGTTAACAATATTTGAAGAACTATCGTGACAACCCAAGGGTTTGGAAGAAGTGGGAAGCCAAGCTTTGCTCCACAGACCTACTTGAACGCAGCACCAGGAAAAGGCAAGATAACGAGCTGCAAATTTAACATTTGAGATCATTTCCCATTTGCATTAATTAACTATATGTTTGCTGCAAACTGAACATGTACTGTTACTATGAGAACATGTATTCACAAAATGCCATTAATAGTCTAAATATACAAATATGATGTGGTTAGAATCAAAAACGCAGTAACTCAACTCAACTTCTCTTTCTTCAAAATTAAAAAAATAGAGGTATTGATGCAAAACGAAGTTAGAAGTACTTTGTTTTCTCTCTGAAGTACTTAATCAAATATTTGACCTATAAAAAAGATCTGAATAACCATTAACCCATTTCGCAGTCTTCCCTTTTTCTTTTCCACTGTTTGTATCTTCTATTATTTTGAATTCCCAACACTTAATAGACACATCTAAACAGCCCTATAAACTTCGGTGGGCTAAAGTTAATTAATTGGAACTCAGGCTCTGCTATGAACTAGGATATTGCAAAGTTAAAAAAAATTAAAGCCGTCTTATGAATTATTATTCCTAAGAACAAGTTAAGAGCAGGCTACTAAACTATTTGAATTTCTATAAAATATCATAAACGCTTGCTTAATTTAAGAATTCAAGCAAGTTAAGGGCACCTTCATTTATGATACCACACAAGCTAGTTGCTTAAAAATTTCAACTATACTTCAATTTACAGTTTATAAGTAAGACTTGCTGCTTAATTATACCGTCCCTACAATCTTCAAGTCTTAATATAATGCTTACTAACAACCTTACTAGTTTTCAATTCAATCCTATGGACAAATTGTTCGTTTCATATTTGAAAAATATGCATCACAGGGGTAAATGGAACTTCAGCTTCAACTTAACTTACACTACACCAATACTCACCTATGAATAGAAGCTGACATAGCAAACTCCAAAACCATCCAAGCAACAATACTATTTGACCATATCTTTTGCTCACTAATGCCTTCATCAATCTCCAATGGTACTACTTCTACTCCAAAAAGGTATAGCAAGCTCTTTATCTTCATTACATTACCAAGAAAAAGAAAAATCCGAACCTTTCATATATTTACAGGTTAGAAGGGAAGATAGCAATAGTTACAGGTGGAGTAATGGGTATAGGAGAAGTAACAACAAAGCTTTTCTGTTCCACGGTGCAAAAGTAGTGATAGCCGACATTAAAGATACAAAAACAGTTTCATAATTAGTTACAAGATATGCCATACTCGGTGCGTACGTAAATATATTAACATAAAACTAATACACTAACAACCAATTAAATTCAATCAACAATGTCACTTGAGTGAATTACTGGAATAATAAAAACACAAAAACAGTTTCAGGTTCAACATATTTGAATTTTTAATCTAAGCCCTTTCTTCTGAATGGCTAACGAGTAATGGGAATTATGGCTATGCAGACATACAAAATTGAAGTTAATAAATTTAAAAATATCAAAAAAGTGAACAGATGAAAATGCTAAAACACTCGCAATATTGTCTACCAATAATCTCAATCTAGGACTAAAACGGATTATTACTTAAAGTATAACATTAAATATGGTAGTAGTTAGTATGAAAATCATTGTAGCATGCTGATTATAACTTAGGGTCAAAAATACTCCAAAACAAATCAATCAAAATGTCATAGCCTCTTACCTAAAAAAACTTGGCAATGAACAAATCTAACCTGATTCGAGTACCAAATAACGATTAAATCTTAAAAACGGGTTACATTTGTCTAGTCCCACAATAATTATAATCAGTAGGCAAAATTGGTATAATCTATACATCACCGTAATCTAAAGGAATATGGGTAGTACCTGAATGTGAACTAGGTCTACTTCAGAGTTTCAACGTCTACAAGATTCGATCAATTTTGCGCTACGTCTAGTCAATCATCTGAGACGGACGACGAAGAACCACATCAGATAAAAGCGGTCGAAATTGTTGAGTAGACGAATAATACTACTTCAGATGCAGTAGACGAATAATACTACTTCAGATGCAATAATTATAACCTGTGACCAGAATACCAGTGATGATTTAAAGCCGAAGGTAGTTCAAATGCAATAATTAGAGGTTAGATTGGCGAAGAAATGAGAAAACTAGGGTTTTCCTGTTGAGGCGGTGAAGGGAGGTGCGTTAGTGTTAAAATTTGGATTAAGATAACTGAACAGATCAGGATTCCAGAGGGATCAGTGAAGAATATTGATTTTGGTAGGAGGAACTTAGGGTTTCGGAATTGGATCAGTGGAGACGATGAAAAGGGATTTCATGCGAAATGCTGGAATAGGAAATGAGAGGGAGGTGAAAATTTTCAGTGCGAACATTTTTATCATTTTGGGTTAGAACTTAGAAGTAAACATATAGCGTGTATGATGCGTAATTTTTAGTTGTGACTAACTAAAAAATTAACTAAAGATAGCAAGTTTCGTTAGGAAGCTATCCCTCTATGCTATTGATGGTGAACTTTCTTGTAGTGAGACTAAATTTTAAAACATATGTCATTTAGACTAAAATTTGTCTTAGGTTCTTACTTTTAACCAATTCCCTTTTTGGAGTATTTGAATTAAAATAAGGTGTGTAGCATAAATATGGATGTGAGAATGGTGCTTGGTTATTGGATATAATATCAGACTAGATACTTAATTTTCCTAAATTATATACCATGGGGTTTTGGTCTATTAGAATTACTAATAGCGGAATGTCACTCAAAGCCCCCTATAGAGCTAATGTTCTTTTCAAACATCCGAAACGGACATTAAAATTATGGTCAGAATTTGATTTCAATCAATTAAAATTATACTCCTGTCTAATTTGAGTTATACACCTCCTTGGTTTGCTTCTGGTTGTTGATATCTTTCTTTGTTTCACTGTTATTTTCTTGCTTATTTTTCACAATTTGATGTTTTCCTATTACCTCCTTTGTAAGCATCTTTTTAGCTTGATTTAGTTGACAAATTGCTCAGTTATTTCTCATAACAATTTTCTAGGAATATCTCTTTCTAGGTCATTATCCCCCTCCTTATTTTTAGCCGGTACCACCATTGTTTCCTCATCTTCCTCTTTAGTATTCTAATTGCTTGTTTTGTTTTCTTGGTTAGGCTCCTTGTAGTCCCTCCTCCACCTTACTTCCATGCTTTGTCATTCTAGTGAGTCTGTTCCTCCTCAACTTCTGGCTTCCACACTTTGCTCATGGGACACTATCTAGTAATGTGTCCAAAACAATAACAGTTATCAACCTAGTCGATGGATCCTCATAAATGACCCCTTCTTTGAATACCTCACCATTTTCTCCGATGCCTCCAAAATGCTTGTAAAACCATATTCTGCTTTAATGTCGACCAGTGCCCTTGCGAAAGAGATTCTTATTTTTCTCTAGGTGGCTTCATCCATTTTAATAGGCATTACTAAAGGATTGACCAATGTGCTAATGGCCTTAGAGTACCATAACCAAAAACCTAAACCAAGCAATCATATTCATAATAGCGTAGATATTAAAAGATCTCTATCTATTTTCATATTAGGACTCAATTTTTTTCATAATAATTAGGTTTGTGTCAAAAAACCAAGGACCTCCTTCCAATGTTTTTTGACAGTCCATTTCATTTCCAAATCTCACTACAAAATTCCATTATCTCTTGATTGAATTGAAAAGTTACCGTCAATTTTCCACATTCTCTTCGTATAAGCCACTATAGCTTTGGGTTTGACTATATAGAACATAGCACAATTATTCTAGCCCTCTCTGCTTCTTTTAGCGCATCTAGTGGTAGGGCATAGGGCATCCTTTCTTTTACCTTTAGCTGTTAAAGGTACGGTATACTCAAAGATCCAATGAATAGTCCCCAATTCCTCCTACATTACAAATTGCATCCAAGGAAGAGATTTTTTGGCATCCATTGAGATAGAAAAATTGACTCCTATGCCCTTATTTTCCACTGCAGCCTCCCCTACTCGGGTGGATATGATTTGGATAAAGTTGAATTTTTCCACTCTCCTTCATTTTCGATCTGGAATCTGAAGTTAGAGTTCTCCTTGTTATCGAGGACCACCTTGTTTTTCTACCTCAAAACTTCCACCCAATCGTCCTCCTTGTTATCCTTGCCATTAATTACTAGGCTCTCTGTCTCTGATGAAGTCATTTGGTTGAGAAGAGAAAAGGAAGTAAGAAAATTGGAAGGAATTTAAATTAGAAACCAGAGAGAAGATAAAGTAGATCTAGGTTTTTTTGGCAGCCTCCATTAATAATCATGAAATTGAATCAAATTTATTATAACATTGGTCTGCTATTTGGACTTCTTTGTCATTATTTTTGTTTTGAATTGAATTCAGTTTTCCACTGGTTTGTTTATTTTCGACTACATCTTAGTTCCCAACTTGATATTGTTTAAAATTTTCAATTTCCACTCATTTAAGAAATATGATGTAAAATGGGGAAAACATTACAAGATATTGATGTAAAATCACAATGGATAAAATGCAAATGCATAAAAAAGAATTATTTATAGTCAAATTGATATTCGCACGTATAGGAGTTATGTCAAATGTAAATTTTGTGTCGCTAAGTCTGGTCCATTTTCAAGTTGGGAAGAGCCCCTTGAAAATTTGTTGACGTATAAACTACCTAACTTAGTTGATGTGAAATGTATGTTAGGGTGCGTTCGGAGACAAATCAGATTAGATGTTAAAAGTTAGAATCTGTGGGGTTCGTGAATAAAAATTTGATTAGATGTTGGATATGAAGTATTTTTTTTTTGAAAAGCAAGAGCAAAAAGCTCACTTTATTAACTAATGAAAAATTACAGCCAAAGAAAAGTAACCAACTAGCAAGCCCAATTACACCCATGACCAAGAATAAAATTCAAAACCAGGATATACCCATGACCACACTATGACCAGATTAACAACTATGACCATAATACAATTAGAGAATTGACTTACAACCCTGACCAAATTACAAACATCAAACAACAACTACATAACAAATAATGGAAAACATGGCAGCAGCTTTGAACCAAAAAATCAGAGATGGCATCAGGAAGAAGAAAACAATCATCAGCATAAAAGGTTTCACCCTGTAAAAGCTCTCTGTAAATGCTTCACTCTGAAAATTCTTCACTCTGTAAATGCTTCATCAAACAGACATAACAAGCAACACCCATATGAACAACAGCATTACCAGTGAAAGCTTCTCATTGTCAATGCATCCAGAAACCTCTGTTGCCAAACTTAAAAAAGAAACAGTAAACAAGAATTAATCTTAACAAGAGTCAGATCTTAGAAACCAAAGAATATTCCTGTGTATCTGATCAAACAATTGTGAGGAGCTCCTGATACTGCTACCAAATATTCTATTATTTCTCTCTTGCCAAACTTCATAAACCAATCTTTTTAACATTTTAAGCAGAAGCCTTGTCTGACATGATTTCCATCTAGTAGCCTTGAAAATATTGAACCATTCAATAGAACTTACAGCTGAAGGTTTATAGAAACCATAAGATAATAGTAATCTATACCAGATTTGAAAGACAAAAGAGCACTCAAAGAATAAATGTGTGTTACATTCTGTTTCAGACTTACAAAAAACACACATATTGTCTGAGATAATTCCAATCCTACAGAGTTTATCCTTGGTATTTAATGCATTAGCCATCACTTTCCATAATAACAAATTTTCCTTAGCACTGCCACCTATTTTCCAAATTCTTGTATACCATGGAAAAAGAAAACCATTATCACAGAGAGATTTGTAAACAAGATTGATTGAAAAAGTCTTCCCAGACCATACTAGCACATTATCAGAACTCATTGTAGGATAACTTGAAATGATGTTCCATAATTGTCTTAATTGAAAAGAGCTTGTATAGGGCAAAACCAAACTGCCATCATGAATAAAATCAACAACTTTAGCTTGTTCAGCTATACCAGAGATATTTCTCAAATTGTAATCAACAATTGAACTTAAGATTAAGCCTTGTTTAGACCAGGGAGAGTGCCAAAAAGACAAATCCTTAATCAGATCATGATTACATTGAATTAAAGGAATAAAAGTTTCTCTAAGCTTCAAAATACATCTCCAACTCCAACTACAACTTTGAGGAATTGACATAGTCCAAAAGTTTTTCCTACCAATAAGATTATGATTAACCCATTGTGACCAGAGATTGTTGTCAGTTGTAAAAATTTTATTGTAATAAACAGATATTGCAGCTCTGTTCCATTGACAGATATTAGTTATTCCAAGACCACCATGTTTCTTTGAATCAAAAAGTTTATTGAAAGAGATTGGAATTAACTTCTTAGAAAATGGATCACCATGCCATAAAAATTTATTAAGAGCACTAGTAATCATATTAATAAGCTTAGCTGGAAGAATATAGTGCCTTGTCCAATATGTAGTCATGGCTACAGCTATTGACTGAACAATGGTTAATCTACCAGCTTGTGAAAGTTTACCAACTGGCCATAAGTGTAGCTTTTCAATGATCTTTTCAAACAGTGGCATGCAATCTTGCTTAGAAAGTCTAGATGTAATCAAAGGCAGACCCAAATAGAAAGAATTTCTAGGCAGTTCCTGAAGACCAGAAAAATTAATAATGTCTTTCATTTCCAATGGACTTAAACCAGCAACTAAAATATTAGATTTAGCCAGATTAATTTGAAGTCCTGTTATAGAATGAAAAATCTTCAGAGTTGAAAGAATGCATTGTATGTTATCTATGGTGGGCTTTGTAAAGACAACCAAATCATCAGCAAAAAGGAGATGAGTAATTTGTGGATGCTTACATTTCGGATGCAAATGTAAAACTCCATTAATAACAAGTTCCTTGAACAAAGAATTAAGAAGCTCCATGACAATAATAAACAGATAGGCTGAAATAGGATCACCTTGCCTAACTCCATGTATACCCTTAAAATAACCATATAGACCACCATCTCTCAAAATAGAATACATAGGAGAAGAGATACAAGTGTAAATCCAAGCTAAAAATGGTTTTGGAAAATTCATTTTGGACATAACTGCTAAAATAGAATTCCAATGCACCGAGTCAAAAGCCTTCCTAATATCCAATTTTAACATACACCTTGGAGAAATAGTTTTTCTTTCATATCCAAATAACAATTCTTGAGTCAGTAAAATATTATCACTAATAGATCTACCTTTGATGTAGGCAGCTTGGTTAATGCTTATAATAGATGGCAGTACAAGTTGAAGTCTGTTAGCTAAAATCTTTGAGATGATCTTATAGATGATATTACAACAAGAGATAGGCCTAAAATCAGTGACAGATGTTGGATTAACAATTTTAGGAATCAAAGCTATAGCAGTAGCAGATAAACCAGCAGGAAGCTTATTATGTAGAAAAAAGTATTTGATTGCAATAACAATATCTGATCCAATAATACTCCAACTATGTTGAATAAAATAAGCATTAAAGCCATCAGGTCCTCCACAACTATTACTATCCAAACTGAAAACTGCATTCCTAATTTCCTCTTCAGTAATTACACTAATCAGAGAACATGATAGAGTGTCTGATAAAGAGGGAAGAGTAATATTAAAGAGGGGATTTAAATCAGGAATGAAAGAAGTGGATGGTGCTAAGACAGAAGAAAAATATTGGACAAAAGCCTGATTAATACCATCAAAAGTGTTCACCAACAACCCATTCATATCCTTAACTTGAAAAATGCTATCACGACTTCTTTTAACTTTAAGAAAGTTATGATAATACTTAGTATTTCTGTCTGCCTCCTTTTCCATTTTCACATGAAGTTTCTGCTTAAGAGTTGACACTTCTCTATCAATTATCTTCTCAAGTTCATTCCTTAAATGCAATTCAGCTTGTTTTAATAAAGTATCACAGGGTCTAATACACAGTGCTTCCTGAATCTTAATAAGGTCATTTCTAATTTGAGTTGAGAGTTTAGAATCATTACCAAAATGTTCTGCTGACCACACTTTAAGATGAAACTTTAGCACCTTCATCTTAAGAATAATATTTGCAAGAGGGTCTTTGCCAAATTGCATACTCCAAACTTGTCTGAGAATAACAAAATAATCAACATGCTTAGTCCAAAAATTAAAAAATTTAAAAGTATGTTTCCCTCCACCAAATTTATCAGCTCCATTTTGAAATATTAAAGGACAGTGATCTGAAAGAGAAGGTTGATGAATATGATAGAAAGAATTAGGCCAAAATTGAAGAAAAGGCAGATTTATAAAAATATGATCAAGTTTGCAAAGGGTTACATTACCATTCCTACTACAATTAGACCAAGTGTAAACAGACCCAAAGAATTTGAGAGAAAATAAATTTGCTTGACAAATAGCACTATTAAGAGGAGATATATCCTTGAGTGATAAAGAACAACCACCAAATTTCTGATCACAAGCAAACATGCAGTTAAAATCACCACCAACAAGCCAAGGAAAAGATAGAGGATTTAATGATGGAAGATGATCCAAAAAGATCTGTCTTAAAGACAAAGAATTATGAGCATATACAGAGGTAAGGAGAAAATTCAAACCAGAAGGTAAATGAGTGCATTGATAGTGAATGAATTGATCTGAAGCACAGATTCTAGAAAGATTAAAAACACTAGGATTCCATAAAGTCAACAATCTACCATATTTAGCTTCAAGAAAATTATGATCAGAAGACCAGGAAGGAGCTATAATTGCTACAGCTTTGACTGAAGATTGAATATCAAGCTTAGTTTCAGAAATACATATTAATTGAATATCCTTTTCTTTTAAAAGATTCCTAATCTCAAATTGTTTAGAGGGTGAATTGGCACCCCTAATATTCCAGAATGCAATATTATTCATTTAAAAGGTAAAGGAGGTAATAAAGGTGAAGGATTTTTCCTAGTATGTCTAGTATGAGAATTTTCCTTAGAGGAGGAACATGGAAGAACTTCATGAGATTTAAAATCCTTGCCCTTATTCAGGTCATGGACAATCTTAGCACCAGCATCAAGACAAGAAGAAGAAGGGGGAGGCAGAATAATATGACTGGGTGGAGACAAATGCAAATATGGAGAGCTGGAAGATAAATTGGAAGGAGATTGATTACTAAATTGAGAACAGCAAGAGGATGTAAGAGTAGAGTCAACAGAAGAAGAGTTAGAGACATTAACAGAAGAAGAACTATTACCAATATGAGAAATAGAAGCAACAAATGGAGTTGAAAGATTTGAACAAGAAGAATCTAAAGCTAAAGAATTAGAATGAAGAGAAGAATGCAAAGATTTGTCAAGAGAATTAGATGTATTAGGACAAGAAGAAAAAGAGACTCCATTCTCGTTCACAACACCACCATCAACTTTCACAACACTATCAACAACTACTTGTTCTTTCTTTTTCCAGATACTTTTATTCTTCCTCTTAACATTCTTCCAATCTTTCTCATTATGAACTATATTACCAGTATTAGCAACAATATCAGGCTGAGTTTTATCCACACACTTCTCACCATCTTGCCCCTTTCCTATTACTTTCCTTTCATCCTTATTAAGAAATTCACAATAAGCAGTATCATGACCAAAAATTTTACAATGAGTACAAATCTTAGGTTTCCAATCATAAGAAAGCTTAACATCTGGACAGTTGCTACCCAATTGAGGAATAGAAATAGTATCAGGTAAATCAAACTCAGGAGAAATCTCAACTAGCGCTTTAGCATACTTAAATCTCTGAAGTTTCTCAGTGCTATTATCAAAACAAATAAGCCTACCAACATGACAAGCCAACCAATTAATCCCAATCAAAGTCCAAAGAATAATTGGAATTCTGTGAAAGTGAATCCATACAGGAACTTTCTTGATTTGAGCTTGTGAAATTCCAACCGAAGGATCCCATTTAGTAATAATAAACATTCTACCTCTAATGAAAATAGGATCCAACTTAAGAACATAATCCCTATCCTCTTGATTTGAAAATTTAAAATAGAAATTATAACCATCAGATTTAAAATCCACATCACCTTTAAGCTTCCAAAATCTTTTCAGAGTAGAAACAACTGTCAAGAACGAAAGAGTACCATCCAAGAAAAAGCCGACCAAATGATTTTCCCAATATTTCAAACCCTCTTCTCGAACAAGATCAGGCAGAGTAGCGGACGCTTTATCCCTACAAATATCAAAATCAATAGGCTTATAAGAGCCAGCATTCTTAGGTAAAGACTTGAAAAGAGAAGACCAGTTCGAAACAGGAGAAGACGACTTAAAAGAAGAAGATGAAAAGGACACAGGCTGACAAGAAGCAGAAGGAAGACTGGACGAGAAAAAAGGAGTAGAAGAAGAAGACGGGAAGGATGAAGACGAAGAAGAGAGAGGAGGGAAAGAAGCAGAATCAAAAGAAAAAGAGGACGAAAAAGAAGTATTTTTGTAATGTGTAATGTTTATTTTTTATTTGCAGTAATAATAGTTAATAATTGATTAATAAATCTAATTAATAATATTTCATACTAAGTATTTATTAAGCAATAATAGAAATTCAACTCTAAATACAAACCCAAACACAAGTCCAATTAATGATAAAGAACATACAAATATTTAGTATATCAGCGTCATCCTACAACAATCAAAATATTTCTGATCTAATCACATGTTGCAATAATCTGTGCCGTATTTGTTGAACTTATACCACCATGGTTGTGTTGACACTGTTCACGCCAATTTTTAGTATAACTCGGTGGAACTTCTGCATTAACAATTTCATCATAAATTGGATTTATACCTTTGTATTTTCTTATAAAATTATGAATAACACCAAGTCGCAACGATAAACCATGCTTGTTAGTGAAACTATATACCAGCATATCTCGCAAAATATTGATTTTTTTTTCAAATACCAACACTACAAGAACAACAGTATATTCCGATAACACGTACCGACGGCCACCGACGATTCTTTTCCGACGGCTTTCAACTACTAGTATGTTCTGGACTTTGTTAAGAATAAAATAATTAGTCATTAGAATATTGCCGTTTGCGGCCGTTGGTAGCCGTCGGAAAATTGCGTATACCTTCTTCCCTAAGCCAAAGCAGAAACATTTTGCCTCACCTCAAATCAACAAAAGCTTCCTCCACCATTTCCCCCTCCAGCTTCAAGCACCGAAATCAACTCCAGCTTCGTCAATTCAAAATCTCATCTCCTCCAAATCCCTAATCTCCTCTATTTTAGGTATTATCCTTAAAACCTAATTTCATGAATTTATTAATTTATGATTAATTTGTTAGTTTAATTGTTTATATTGTCTCATTGATTATGTAGTATAGTTTATTGAATGTTAATTACTATTATTATCTTATAAGTGTTGAATACTAAGTTGTTTAGTTTGTGCGATAAGAAATTAGTATGCATTAGTTGAATAATTCAGTGCTTTTACGTCTTAGTTGGGTTACTTAGTGTGGATGAGCATAATTTAGTTTATGCGTTTTCTAAAACGTAGAAAACGATAACTAATTTTATATACGTACGGTTAGTTAATTAAATTTGTAAACATGTGCGTATGTGATAAACTATCGTATACGGTAGTTTAACTTAAGTTAAATGTTAATCAATTTAATGTAAACGTCGAAAGCCAGTTTTAAAAAAATATAAAATATGTAATATACTTTTTTCATAAAACCCTTGGAGTGTTTTTTAGCCTCGTTTGATAAGTATTGTATATAATCGTAATGTGGGTATCTGTTTTTTAACAGAACGGATATCTATATTCATCATATACAATATTTGTGGGATTTGTCCCTGTATTGGATAAGTTACAAACGCAATAACATAATTACATCTCATAAATCATTTCAGTTTAAATGGTTCACAAAATTTCGACAGCGCTTCCTTTATGTTCTCTGTATACATGTAATCGTGTATGACTCAGAGAATAAAAGGGAAGTGCTGTCGAATTTTTTTTGAATCGTTTAAAATGAAATGATTTACGAGATTTAATTACGTTATCGTGTTTGTAATGGAAAGTAGGATGACCCAGCAACAAAGTGTAAATGATCAATTAATATAAAACATTAAAATGTAAAATTGTATTGAAAAATAAATTGTCAATGTGGTTTTCATTTATATCGTATTTTATAATTATAGTAGGAGAGATGATGAATTATTTTATTGATGGAAGCTGGATGTATCAACAATGAAGGAAAATTGGAGGCTCAATAAGCGAACATTTTACTAATGGTGTACACGTATTTATTGATTTCGTTTTAAGTAATAATGGAAACGACGAAGAAATCTGTTGTCCATGTAGTAGGTGTAAGTTGTTGAATCATTTGATACCAGAAATGGTTAGAGTTCATTTGCATTAGTACGGTTTCGTGCCGAACTATTTGGTATGGGATCGTCACGGGAAACTTGTAGCACATAATCCTGTACAGTCAGAGGATGTAGTGAGTAATGAAATTGTTACGACGAATCTCGTAGAACATATGGTTAAGATGCAGCACATTCAATGTTGCCTACCGTATAATTTGTTGATGACGATGTTAATGTTGAAGAGGAACCAAATACTGGAGCAATTTTTTTTAATGATTTTTTGGATTCCGCAAAGAAACCCCCTTGGGAAGGCTGTATAACCGGCACCCGATTATCAGTAACAGTAGAATACATTGCGATGAAATCTAAATACAACCTCACAGAAGCTGGATTTACAGTCGTTGTATAAGATGCGAAGCGGCATATGCCTCCCGAAAATTTAATGTGCGAAAATCATTATGAAGCGAAAAAATTTATGTCGGCTTTTGGTTTACCTTATCAAAAAATAGATACATGTTTAAATGGTTACATGTTGTTTTGGAAAGAGGACATCAATCTTAAGAATTGTAAAATATGTAATCAGAAAAGGTACAAACCAAGAAAGAAGAAGGGAAAAGAAATCACGTATAAACGTATGCATTATTTACCTATTACTCCCAGGCTTCAAAGGTTATATGCATCTTATACAAATATGCATCATATGAGATGACACGGTATTAGAACAAAGGAAGAAGGTACGTTAACACAACCAGCCGACGGGGAAGCATGGAAGCATTTTGATCATAAATATCTTGATTTTGCAGCGGAGAGCTGTAATGCTAGATTTGATTTATGTACGGATGGATTTTCACCATTTTCTCAATTTGGTTCTAAATATTCATCTTGGCCTATAGTCGTTACACCTTATAATTTACATCCATGGATGTGTGTGAAAACTCCATATATATTTCTCACAATTGTCATCCCCGGCCGTGATGATCTGATATAAGGAATCAATGTTTATTTACAGATCTTGATTGAAGAGTTGAGACATTGTGGTACGAAGGAGTTGAAACATACAACATCTCAAAAAAAGTTTTCGTATGTTTGCTTCTTTGCTTTACTTTTCCTGCGTATGCAATACTTTCAGGTTGGAGCACGACCGGTCGTCTAGCTTGTCCTTATCGTATGAAGGAAACACGATCATTTTCTTTATCGCATGGAAGGAAAATTTCATGGTTTGTCATCGGTGTTTTCTTCATATTAATCATCCTTTTAGAAGAGACAAAAAAAACTTTATAGCTAATAGAAACGATCCCTTGCAACCACCAACGGATTGGTCAAGCGAAGATGTACATGAAATTGTAAAGGATTTCCCAAAGATACATGAAATCAGATAAAAAATTGAAATTCAAGGTAAATCGATGATTCATAATTGGTGCAAACAAAGTATATTATGTGAGTTGTCGTATTGGAAAAGCCTATCACTTTTTCACAATATTCACATGATGCACAACGAGAAAAATGTGTTTGACAAAGTTTTTGATACAATTTTGACTGTTAAGGGGAAGACAAAGGATGATTTGAAACCAAGATGCGATATCGAAGTAATATGTAATCGTCATGAGCTTCATATCAAGCCAAATGACACAAAAAGCTAAAAGCATGCTATGAGCTAGACAATAACTAAGTTAAAATACTTTTAAAATGGGTGGAAGGATTAAGATTTCCTGACGGTATTTCTTTCAATATTCGTAGATGTGTCGACTATAAGAACAATGGACTTAGTGGGATGAAAAACCATGATTGTCATGTTATGATGGAAAATTTGTTACCCGTTGCTTTTAGAGAACTGTTGCCCGTAAAAGTTTGGACGGTTGTAATAGAACTTAGTTTATTTTATAACGAGCTTTGTTCTACTACGTTAAAAGTCGATCATCAAAACTTGAGGAAGAAATCCCTATACCGCTCTGCAAACTAGAAAAAATATTTCCTCCAAATTTATTTAATGTAATGGAGCATTTACCTGTTCATCTTCCATCCAAAGCACGTCTTCGAGGGCCTGTGCAATATGGATGGATGTATTCATTCGAGATGTATTAATGTTTAGTATGTTAAATATTATTTTAATTCAAGTATAAATAAATTTTAATTTGGAATAATTCTTAATAGGTACTTAAATCATATAAAGAAAAACGTAAAATAGAAAGCACGAGTTGAAGGTTCGATTTGCAAATCATATATCGAAGAAGAAGCTTCATTTTTTCTCTCATTATTTTAATGATCATGTGAACTTATCATTTGAAAGTGCTACACGTAATGATGAAGGCATTAATCAAGATGATTGTTAAGCGACTTTATCTATTTTTTAAAAACATGGCCGACCCGTTTGTAAATGTATGGAATTATGGTTGGACGATAGAGATTACCATGTAGCACATACATATATTCTTCTCAATTGTGTTAAGGTTGCACCATTTATTAGGTAATGTACATATATTCTTCTTAATGCATTATATCATCTACATATGAGTATATATACATATGCACACGTGTGTGTGTAATTATAATGCAATATTTCTTCTATAATTGCAGTGTTTACGAATCACAACATCCAAACGGCGATATCGGCAAAGATTTCGCTACTTGGTTTTAAAATTACGTTTACGACACGACAAATTGTGTGGTCGATGAAGGATTGAAACATTAGCTATGAGACCAAAAATGAAAGTCAAGACCAATCCAATATTCTTCGTTGATGGATATAAATTTAAGACCAAAGAATACGGTGCTGAAAAATTAACTAACAATACCGATGTATTTGTTAAAGGCGGCGATGATCCAAATGATCATGTAAATGATTTTTATGGCGTCTTAACCCAGGTTTTGAAATTGACATATTTCACAAGACCTGTAGAAGAAGTTTTTTTGTTTAAATGCAACTGGTTCAGCAACGTTTTAGGTTTTGTAATCAACGTGCACCCAAATTTTACTACGCTCCATACTCATCTCTACGAAGAGATAAAGCAGATTGGTCGGCTGTTTTTAAAACAAAGGCAAGGTTTATATTTGATGGACAGAATATTTCAAACGAACAAGCTTATCAAGCAGATATCGAGGAAAATGCTGGAATAATAATCGAAAATCAAACCATTTTGGACCTCTAAATGGTGAATCAAATGCATTAATAGAAGCATTTGAGACTACAGAGGAACAAAACATAGAGTATGAAACGGAGTATGAATCAAAAAAGATGAGAAATGATTAGTAATCCACATATCATGAGAAGGTTATTTATGTGTTTATTTATGTTACATTTTCTCATTAAAAATGATGTGTTCTGCTAATGATATGTTTAATCGTAATCTGTTTCACATAATCCTTTTATGTTCTGCTATAATGTATTTTTCACATAATTAAATGATATATTTTCACATTATTAAATGGTATATTTCTCATATATGATATATCTGTAGCAGGTACTGTATATATATGTCATTTTTCATAGATGTAGCTCTTCCCATACAGGATCTCCCTCTTCTTCTCAGAGAGGAACGGGTGCGCCTCGAACCCGATGATGTCCCCGGCCCATCACAGGAGCTAGCTCTTCCTGCGATCTGGTTGCAGGCCAAAGCTGATGGATCGTAATTATTAAATTTATTTCAGTATTAACAATATTTTTTTGTATGATCTATTATATATTAGTCTTGCTTTATTAAATGTTTGTTTCGTTTTGACATAGTGGCTTCGAGCTCGAGTCATCAGCTACAATGCTCTCCATATCCAGACAGACATATAAATGCAGGATGACTGCCGCTGACCCAAGTGGAGCAAGATATCGGATAATGTGCGAATAGGTATTTAGCAGGACTTCCTAGTAAGTGTAAATTTATATTTTGCACTTTCTCTTTGATCCTAGATCACTTTATATATTGTAGACTATTGATAAAAATGTATAACTTTCATTTTCTCAACGTGTATGGTTCGGTCGACCTACAAGAGACCGATGTAGCCCTGATGCAGCGCCTTTGGTACAGCAAAATCGCCAATAACTATAGGGATATAGTGTCCACTATGAGAAGAGTGGGAAAAAAACCGAACTGCATGAGTGCCAACGTGCGGGACGCCTGGGTCGCATGGTGAGGCAATGAGGAGTTCTAGGTAAGTTTACCACATATTAATTACTTTAAATTGTTGCATGTATTTAATAAATAATTTAAAACTATGAAATGTTATTTCCAATTTAAATTTACAGATGGAGTCAGATAGGAACTCCGCAAAACAAAAATTAGAAACCCGTCACACATCGCGGTGGTTGCAAGTCATTCCAGCATTATCGCGAGGATTTGGTAAATTTTTATATTCACATTTTTATATTTTAAGTTATAAGTTGTTAATAGATAGTTAATAAAATTATATGTATACATACATACATACATACATACATATATATATATATATATATATATACACTTCAGGAAAGAACGCGCGGGGGTGCTGTTTCGTACTGGGATGTTTTTGCTCATACTCATTCCCTGTAGCAGACCACCGATTCGGTCTCAGTCATATACTCATGGGAGCATAATGATAAAATGACTGCTGCCTATGTAAGTATGTTATAATTAAGTTAAAAGTCATCGGCTAATTAATAAGTATGCATTTATAGATATATTATTTAGTGTTATTTATACCAATGACCATTTCAACTTTTTGTTAATTAGTATAGTATTAATCTACTAAATTGTATTTTGCATTACAGCAAAAGTTCCAAGAAGCATGGGCACAACTGCTGGCTGAGACACGACGGGATGAGTTGACAACTAATAAGGAGGACGATATTTTCGAGTCTGTCATAGATCCACCATCCCGCAGCAGGCGTAATGGATTTGGAAAACAAGTGGTAATTTTCAGAAAATAAATTAAATTCAAATATTGCATATTTTTCAATTAAAATTATGTGAATTACATTTATGATGTTGGAGGTAGTATAACAATTTTTGTTTATTCGCATGCTAGGACATCGTAGAAGGTGTATAAGACGACTCCAGACAAAGAAGAAATTGCAGAGCTATGAGCCCAGATCGTCGAGCTGCGGGAGCATGATCGCTGTCATGCTGCGTGGATGGAGCAGCTGAATCAGCGCTTGGCGAAGTATATGGAGCAGCATGGCAGGTTTCCTTCGTCGGATGGTTCTGCAGAGGATGATGAGTGATGCTAGGTATGTTCTATTATGTTTTTTGTCCGTATATTTATGCTTCGAGTGAGCGAGGATGTGTTTGATGTAATTTGATCGATTGTATATTATTTTATGTGGATATGGATGTTGATTTTCTGAATTATGTTGGATTTGGATATGGATTTTTGGATGGAATATTATACAAGGTTATTTATATGATTAGTGGTTCATATATGTTCGAAAAAGAGTTGTTATATGTATTGATGAATGTGTAGTGGCTGGAAGACAGCAGACTCAAATTCGGAAGAAGAAAAACACATAGAATTCCGACGGCTACCAACGACTTATATATCATGACCTTGCAACGGCTACCGAGGCGCTTTACGGCATATTTCGACCGTTTCCGACGGCCTCAGTTGGCTATCTGGTTATCCAGGTTTTCCACGTGGCCATCAGAAACGGTCAAAGATTACCGTTGGAGGCCGTCGAAAATTTGCCGTTGTTGCCGTTGGAAGTCGTTACGAAAGGAGATTCGTATACCGATGGCTCTTCTTGCGATTTCCGATGGCATACTGACAGCTATTTGCCGTCGAAAACTACCGTTGTTCTTGTAGTGCAAATGTCATTTCTGCAGCGATGCACAAAGTAGAATGATAGAAACTGTAGATTTCGTTATGCGATTACAAATTATTCTAGGTTCGTTGAAACTTTGGATATGATAACGTTTATTACTATAAGGTGGTATGGTAGGTGTCCACTTCTAAGCTTGTGCCCTAGATTTACAAGGTAATATATATGGGGTTGTGGGTGTGGAAAGATTTTAACTTCTTCAATAGTATGATTTAACGGTATGCTATCATGGACGGAGCCTTCCTTACCAAACAATAAAAAAATTAACAGCAGCAAGAATATTTTGTGTTGTAAAACGTTTTCTATCTATAAATGCTATTCATTCCTATTTACTAATGCTTGCAGGAAAATTTGTTTTGCCTATAGCTCCAACTGCATTTCGAAAAAAAGGATAATAACGTATATCATACTTAATTTCATCTGAAACCATGCTGAAACCCTTAGGTTCAATAACATACTTGGTCATAATTAAAACACTTTATAAGACCCTAGAAACAAGTGTTAACACCTGCAAGATCTTGATTAAAGTTTATAGCTACCAATTCGTGTAATGTTTCATGGCTTATCGTGTAGCAAAACATTCGTACCACTTCAGGAATCTTTATTTATTTACTGAAAATTAAACCATACGTAATAAATAGGACGTCTGAAAGTACCACTATTTATTCAAAAAGGATCTTGACTTCTGTTTTCATGTCCATCAATTCGATTCATGTGAGAAGAAGTATAACGTGGAGTAGAAATCAATTGAAATAAGTTTATCATCAATCTATCAATAGCTTTTAGATCATTATCATACTCTTAAGAATCATTATAGTAGGATAATCATCTTATCAGTTGGGTCTCGCGTATTATTCGAATCATTTTTCGAATTACTACATACGAAAACGTATTTTGGACATGATTAGAAAGAATTTATAGGAAGAGATAATAGATAAATAAGTATGAAGAACGAATTTCATAACGGCAACTTAAACAGTAAAATAATTCAATGTAAAATTTTGCATCCGACTTAAACACTTTATGTTCGACGTAAAAGTTACGTCTTGTCAAACCGTTGTATTTTCTAAAATCCAAATGTTTTGTAGTAAAATACTGAAGTGGGAGATACGTCCGACTTATTTTGATTCACAAGGCAGAAACGCTGCTACTTGGTGTTTTGGTTATCCATGAACCAGGCCTTGGATTGACTTGTTCCGCTAAACGCTTTTCAAAGGCGTGTGCTGCGTGGAGGAACACGGTCTTACTTTAACCTGTGCATTTCGAATTAGCGAACCATTTTAAATATTTGATCCAGTCATATGTATTAGGCTGTGCAGACCCATCATGCCTATGTATAAACTTTCCAGGTAATAAGGATTTTCGGTTGTGATGGATATTATATTTCCTAAAGTGACTAATGATTATGTACTCAAATAGGATTATAGTCGCTTTCTTCAACCCACTAGGGGTAGCTAGTTGCATGAGTTGCATTAAAAATATTTAAACTGGGTCCAAACCCCTTTACTTTGCTTTAATGCCAATCCAGTGCCGCTCAACCAACAACGTTAACGTTGTCTTTTCCATTTTGTTTATTTTGAATTCTTGCCTTGCCTGCTAACAGCTGTTGTTTTCTCACTTTAAAAATTAAAACAAAACATTTTTGTCACTATGAGCCACTGTAACAAACGCATTTCGCTTTTCAATTATAAGCCGTTGTTTCGTTTCGTGTTTGTTTTTTTTATTTTTTATTTTATTTTATGAACGTGTCACTAGGGCAATTCAGATCTCCATCTCAGGATAATAAGCAAGCATCCAGGTTGGCATCCATCTGCTTGTTGGGGCTATAGATTACGAGTCATTCTACACTAGAGAAATAGCTTTCGTATAGCAAAATTTGGCATTTGGGGATCTTCCAAATTTTATCTCACAATCCGCAGACTTCTATATACACGAGCTTTTGGGTATAGTAGAAACATCCTTGATCAGATTATATGGGGTGTATTTTGGGCATAAGGCGGAAACATGGTTTAACGAATATAGACTTTTCGGCAATGTTGAAGAACACACGGTTTTGTTCCCTAAGCACACATTTTAAGTAAATCGAAGAGTTGGTTAGATCTTTATCTCTCATTTGACAACGATGTGCTTTGACTAACTGAACAAAGATTGAAATAATTTAATCAATTCTTATCAATTAAATAACCATTTCAAATAATGATTACTACTAATTGTGAGTAGCAACTGATAACTATTAATCAATGGTAAGTACTAGCAACTAATTATTAATAACTAATATAAAGAGGAATAAATAAAATTTTGTTATCGACAACGGTAAACAAATGCAAAAATATATAATACATTACAAACAAGAGATAATGCACAAAACTTAACCTATATGAGAAAAATAAAAATAAAATGATAAACAACCAACAATCCTTTAGCATAATCTCGTGTTCTTGCTCATCAAATCATTCATCAATTCAAAAGATAACTACAAAACAATCCTACATAAAGTGCCGATCCTATCATTTGAGTTGCTCTAGACGAAGTACAGTTATATCGCATTCATTTGAAGAAAATAACAATTATACTTGAAGTAATTTAGGTGGTAAATTTGGTGATAAATAAAATTATCCAACTAGGTTTTCAATCCTATTAAAACGTAAAATTATAACCATTAAACATCTATTTGATTCGTTAAACTAGTGTGAATTTTATATCTCTGCTACTAATAAAGAAAATTCATTGAACTAATTTACTCGGCGTCCTTTTGAAATTTCAAAAATACCCCTGCTTTTTGTTTACATATTTACGCTCAAACAACAACGTATACAATAACACAAACAACCCGTATGCGGAGCACGGGTCCATACTAGTATATATTAATTTTTATACCAAAAAGATTATCTTTAATGGGAAATTGCCCTAACCAGTTGGCTTGCTCGCTTTATTACATATGTGTGTGTGTACATATATATATGTATGTATCATACGAAGCATTAATTACAGCTACAGTTGTATCAGTTGGATGACTCTGTGCAGTTCAAGATGATTGTGGTAAAGGAGGTTCGTCGTCTAAGAAGCAATATTTCGAGGAGACACGATTGACAACATATTCTTATATTTCTAAACATCACTATTGCTGTAGACATCGACGGTAGAAGTTGGACATAATCTTGTAGCATATGTATATTGATATGTCTCTTAACAAAGTTTCTATCCTGAGTTTATGAATAATGTCCAAGATACACACACACACATATTATATGTAACACTATTTGTCATCCGAGCCACTGGAATGTTTAATTGCAGTAAAGGAGATACAGTGATTGCCTACGCTTCTCAACAATTTATATTGGAAATACACGATACAATGCTGCGCATCTCTTATCTTTTGTATTAGCAAAGCGGTTATGTAACTTATTCAGTATTGGGCTTTGGCCCAACAACAACACACAGGCTTTATTATAAATAGCTTGTAATATGTACCGAATATGATTATTCAATTACTGTATCATTCTCTTGATAATAATCAATACAAAAACTTCTTCATTCTGCACTTTTCAAATATTCACTTCTGATCAAATTACATCACACAAGAATTCGAATATGGTATCAGAGCCACTGTAAGCCTCACGGCAATCTTGAAACTTCTCACCATCAGATCTTCATCAGAGATCATCATCTGGAGAATCATAGTTTCAAGTATCTCATCAGAATTTTCTTTCATCATCTGAGATCAGGAATTCAAAGCCTCATTTCAAGAAAACAAAGAGATGCCATGCCGAGCAACAGTGCTGGGTGCATCACTTCTTGAAAACAAAGAAAAGCACTGAAATCATCACAAAATCCATCAAAATATCAAGAAACTGAACCATACCAGAAAAACCCATCAAGCAAATCACTTGGGTTAGTGGTTGAACCTACCTGATATTTTGAAGATTTTCAGATATTCTTGTGTTCTTGTGCCTGTGTTCTGCCTTAACCAACAGGTAACATTTCTTGAATAGAGATCACATTAATCCCCTTGCTTCTTGCATCATGGCAAATAGCTCAGCAACATCATCAGCCTCTGAATTTGATCAAACTGCCACGGAGAATCTCATTAAAACTATAGTCAGCCCACAGAGTCAACTGGTCACAGTTCATCTGGAAGAAGACAACTATCTTCTTTGGAAAGTACAAGTTGAAACAGCAATAAGAGGATATGGACTTGAAGATTTCCTCAATGGGACAATCAAAATTCCTCCAAGATTCATCACTAGTTCAGAAAATACAACAATTAATAACCCAGAATTTGTTAAGTATCAAAGACAAGATAGCTTAATATGTTCCTGGTTACTTTCATCCATAAGTGTAAAGTTACTGCCTCAAGTGATTGGCAGTAAAACTGCAAATGGTGTATGGACAACAGTTGAAAGAATCTTCAATTCTCAGTCTGCAGCGAAAGTTATGCATCATAAAAGACAACTACACAGTATCAGGAAAGAAAATATTACTATGGGCGAATATCTTGCAAAAATCAAAACAACATGTGATCTTCTTGAAGCAGCAGGTCATAAAATATCATCAACTGAACAAGTACTGATCATACTAAGTGGTTTAAGTGAGGATTATGAATCTGTTGTTGCTGTCATATCTTCTCAAAGAACTACACCAACTCTAGAGGATGTACATGCTATACTTCTTGCCCACGAAGGCAGACTAGAATACAAGAAATCTACAGATACTGACATGACAATCAATTTTGCAGTGGGACAGAGAGGCAAGAACCAATATAACAACAACAACAAAGGTAATTCATCTACCAGAGGCAGAGGCAGAGGTAGATACAACAACAACAACAGACCAAAGTGCCAAATATGTGAGAAAATTGGTCACACTGCCCCAAAGTGCTACTTCAGACTCAACATGAACTATACACCAGGCCAAAACTCAAACATCCAAAGAAATGGGAGTGCAAATGTAGCCCAAATGCAACAAGACACAAGCAATCAGTTAAGCAATAACAGGGCAAACAGTCAGAATGAAACCAACAGATCAGAAACACTGGATGAAACTTGGTACCCTGACTCTGGTGCAACCAATCACATCACTAACAATTTAGAGAATCTAAATTTGGGGAACAAGGAGTACAAAGGTAATAAAACCATACACATGGGTAATGGTGAGGCAGTAAAGATTACACACACTGGTATTGCTTGCATCAAAGGTGAAAGAAAACTATATCTCAATAATCTTTTAATGGTCCCACAAATAAAGAAAAATTTGTTAAGTGTTTCACAGTTTGCAAGTGATAACAATGTATATTTTGAATTCTATCCTAAGTACTGTCTAGTTAGAGACATTCTAACTAGAGAAATTTTATTGCAGGGTGAAGCTGTGAAGGGTCTATATAGGTTTAAGCTTGTTGATTCAAGAAAAACAAACTCTGACAAGTGTGTTGACATATGTAACTTTTCTGAACTTGCTCAAAATGAGAAGAAATTGAGCAATTTTGATATCTGGCATTATAAGCTTGGTCACCCTAGTGCAAATATTGTAAGAAAAGTATTATCAGAAAATAAAATTCCATTTGAGATCACTCTCCCTTATATTTGTACCTTTTGTCAAATGGGAAAGAGCCACAAACTATCTTTTTCAAATTCTATGACACAATATGATAAGCCACTAATGTTAGTTGCTGCTGATCTTTGGGGACCATCCCCAATTCACTCTGACTATGGATATAAGTATTATATATCTTTTGTTGATGCTTGTACACGATATACTTGGGTGTACTTTCTTAAAACTAAAACTGAAGCACACCAAACCACCATACACTTTATTACACAAGTTGAAAAACAAACCAATCATCAAGTTAAGGTCTTACAAACTGATGGTGGTGGAGAATTTAAAACTCTCAATAACTATTTTAGCAAAAAGGGGATAATTCATAGAATAACATGCCCCTATACATCAGAACAAAATGGCCTAGTAGAGAGAAAACACAGACATATTGTGGAGTCAGGTCTAACATTACTTGCTCAGGCAAAATTACCCATGAAATTCTGGCCTGAATCATTTAGTACCGCTGTACACCTGATAAACAGGCTACCAACCAAGGTACTAAATGACAAAAGCCCAATGGAAAAATTATTCAATGTAAAACCTGACTATCAACTTTTAAAAACATTTGGATGTTTATGTTTTCCCTACACTAGGCCATACAACACACACAAGTTAAATTTTAGATCTACTCCATGTACATTCATTGGCTATGCATCAAATCAAAAGGGTTACAAGTGCATTGATGCAAGTGGCAAAATATTCATAAGTAGACATGTAGTCTTTAATGAGCATGTGTATCCATACTCTGATATCAGTATCAAGACAACAGGAAAAGTGTACAATCCAACAACATCAATACCACCAATACCTGTGCAACCATCAGAGTGGAATCAGACAGCAGCTGAAGACAACTCAGCCAACTCTGCACCACAACACACAGTGTCTATTCAACCAGTTCAGGCAGAGCAAACTGACTTATCTGATGAAGAATCAAATTCAACACAAAATATGAGTCAATCTGAATCAAATATTCAGAACAGTAGATCAAGAAACAACACAAATCAAGACAATGAAGACAGAATCACCACTGGGCATCATATGACTACCAGATCAAAGAGTGGGATTTTCAAACCCAAAATATACTCATCCATCATATCAGAAGAACCAGAAACATTTGATCAAGCAGTCAAAAGTAAACTTTGGAGAACAGCAATGAATGATGAGTACAATGCTCTCATCAAAAACAAAACATGGAATCTGGTTCCACCACCCAAAGATAAAAATATCATAGGGTGCAAATGGACATACAAGTTAAAGAGGAAACCAGATGGCACCATTGACAGACACAAAGCAAGACTGGTGGCTAAAGGATACACACAAGAACATGGTTTTGATTTCAATGAAACCTTCTCACCAGTAATAAAGCCAACAACTATTAGAATTATTCTCACTATAGCTATCTACAATAATTGGCAAATTAAGCAATTGGATGTGAATAATGCCTTCCTCAATGGTGAATTAAAGGAGGAAGTATACATGCATCAGCCATCAGGATATCAACAAGATGGTAATCTTGTGTGCAGGTTAAACAAGGCCATATATGGACTAAAGCAAGCCCCACGAGTGTGGTTTGATAAGTTAAAAGCTACCTTATATAACATGGGCTTTCACTCTACTAAGTCAGACAACTCATTGTTTGCAAAAATTAATAACACTGTTACAATTTACATACTTATCTATGTGGATGATCTGATTGTTACAGGTAACAGTGATGCAGAGATCAACAAAATCACACAGCATCTAGACAAAGAATTCTCAATTAAGAATCTAGGAAGCATAAACTATTTCCTGGGCATAGAAGTCAAGCAAATATCAAATTCAGAAGTGATACTATGTCAGACTAAGTATATCAAGGAACTCTTACATAAAGCAAAAATGTCAGATGCTAATGCACAACCAACTCCAATGATAGGCAGTCAGCATTTATCTAAAAACAGGGGGGAAGCTATATTTAATGATAAACAATATAGAAGTCTAGTTGGGGCATTACAATATGTCACCATAACTAGACCAGATGTGTCATACAGTGTTAACAAAGTTTGTCAATTCATGCAGAGACCACTAGATCAGCACTGGAAGGCAGTCAAAAGGATACTACGATATCTGAAGGGAACACTGGATTATGGCATTTCACTAAAGAAGGGAAAACACCTTAACATAACAGCCTATGCAGATGCTGATTGGGCTACAGATCCCGATGACAGGAGATCCACTACAGGCTACTGCATCTACATAGGTGAAAATCCAGTTTCCTGGTGTTCAAAGAAACAAAATACAATATCTAAGTCTAGTACAGAGGCAGAGTATCGAAGTGTGGCCAGTGCAACAGCCGAAGTCATGTGGATACAGTCGCTTATGGATGAACTTCAAATTAAAACAAACAGCAAACCTACAGTGTGGTGTGACAACTTAAGCACGGTTTATCTCTCTGCAAATCCCGTGCTTCACTCAAAGACCAAGCATATCGAAATAGATCTATATTTCGTAAGAGAGCAGATTCAAAAGGGAAAACTTCAAGTTAGTCACGTACCAGCCACTTACCAGATTGCGGATGTCTTAACCAAACCACTTACTGCTAGAAACTTCGTTCGATTTCGCGAAGAACTAAAGGTCAGAAGAATCAAACCTGAAATGGCTCAGACCAACAGTTTCAGCAATAGGAGCGAACAAAATGGGCAACAAGTCAGAGAAGATTGCAACTTGAGTCTGGATGAAGCTCCGCTATCATAGCCAGAGCTCCAATCTGTATTTCTCTCTCTCTGATTTGAACGAATCTCAGCATATGTGGGCGAAGAAGTTTCACGCCCTAACCCTAATCGCTTTGAGGGGGGCTATTGGAAATACACGATACAATGCTGCGCATCTCTTATCTTTTGTATTAGCAAAGCGGTTATGTAACTTATTCAGTATTGGGCTTTGGCCCAACAACAACACACAGGCTTTATTATAAATAGCTTGTAATATGTACCGAATATGATTATTCAATTACTGTATCATTCTCTTGATAATAATCAATACAAAAACTTCTTCATTCTGCACTTTTCAAATATTCACTTCTGATCAAATTACATCACACAAGAATTCGAATAATTTAGACCACATAAAGTTAGGTACCCTACTCATGATTTAGGGTTGATAACAATGATCTTTCTTTTGGACATGCTATCTCTTAGGAGTATGATTCAGGTTATTGACGGATCATAAGCCTTTGAAGTATTTATTATCTCATAAAGAGTTGAATATGAGACAACAAATGTGGCTAGAGTTTATGACGACTTATTATTTTATAATTGAGTATACGTCAAGGAAAGAAAACAAGTCGCAATGTACTTAACAGAAAACATTAGAATGTGGTGTTGGCTATGCTGGCAAAATGGAAGGATTTAAAGACACTGACTACCTGTAGTGTGAAAATATAGTGGATCATATCTAATCTGACCAGCGTATTAGTATGTGAGTGCATACCAATATATGAGCTAAATGTAGCAATATAAAAATAAAGTATAAAACAAGCACACTATAGTTTTTATAATGGTTCAGACCTCCCGTCCTACGTCCAGTCCCAACTCCCCTTTAGTATTTCATTAAATGATAATCATCTTCGCCAGGAGGAACAGACTAATACAAATAGTATTTCTTTGACAATCTTGTGTTTGATATAACACAGTGTTGACTGCTAGTACAATTCTTCCTATAATCTCCTTTGAATGGTAATGAGTGTGAGTTGCTTGGATTTGTAGGAAACAATTTAACCAAAATATAGATTTTGGTTGGAAGTGATTGAGAATATTAAATAAATGATAACACAAGGAAATCTGAATATAGGAGTTAGAGAATAGTAAAGCAAGTTAAATTAAAATCTCAATCGATTGAGGTATTTATAGAATCAAAGAGTTGTTTTTGAAAAATTGCGCCTTCTTGAAAGTACTCTTTGATGAATGATTGCAATTGTTGAAGGATGAAGAAGTTTGTTTAAGTAGAGAGAAGCATCCTTTCAAAAAACGACGGTTGCAGCTTGCTTTTTTAGGTAAAGACAATTCATAGACGTCTATCATTCTATCGCAGACGTTTGTCGATCTCTGGAAATAATAAATAGAGAATTATCACAAACGTCTACGACTTAGTGACAGATGTCTCTCATACCGAGAACTATAAAATTTAAATTATTCATTAGCAAGATTTGTTCATGTGTAATTATATCTGTTTAGATCACTCAAGGAGATTGTATAACATATATTTATGACTACATACAAAAATACGACCTTACTTTTAAATATATGATCCATCTTTCTTCAATTGTCTATGAGCCATAATCTTGTCATGCACCGTGATCTTCTTCTAATATATATACCTGCAATATTGTAGGATATATCTTGTATATGTGATTGTATAGTTGTTGTCAAAGAAATTTCATAATAGAGGTTCTAACATTCTTTCCTTTCTTGATGATGACAACCATACAATGGTTAGTAGTAAGTATTGAAAAGATAACTCCCCCTGAACGTTATCTCCCCCTATCAATATGTATATTTATCTTCCCCTTTGGCATTATCAAAAATAAAAATTGCATAAATGGATTAAAGACAAGGCCATAAAATCATGAACAATAAAAAATAAAAGGAATAGTTATGGAAATAACATTGGTACTAGAACGCTTAAAAAATATCAAGTAGAAAATAAAACAATCATAAATTGCAGGGAACAGTTATTGATAGTCACAATAAACGTAACTAAAGAAATCTCCATAGTTATCAGAATAGTCATAGTAGGAGGATAAAGTTGAGTGATTGTTTTTTGGCCATCGCGTTTATTCTTCATTCTCTTGAATAGACAATCCTTGAAATGTTGCAATGTTCATTTTTTGTGGTGCTAAAGGATTCGGCCAGGACATACACTACAAGAAAAGTGGTTTCTACGGCAAAGGATAACAGCGTTTTAAGCCTACTTGCTGTTATTTATTGTATTAAGGGTAAAAATAAAAATGAAAACGCTGTTTATCGAACGAAATATTAGGAGGGATTTTGCTTTGAGGTTGGCCACCTTGCATTTCACTTAATTTCTTTTTTTACTTCTCTATTCACGCAACTTTTTCACCAGTCCAATTCCATCTCCTTTCAATATTCCTCTCAGATTACAAGGTCGTGAGAATTGGTCTTTTCATTTCCTTCAATAATCTCCGCATTCAGATTCAGTTACCCAAATTATGGTTTTAGCTATCGTACAAGAGAGAGGAGGCAGAAGCAGACCGTTGTTATTCTCTAGTCGTGGGTAACTAGTTATCAGCAAACTCCCTAATTTTATAAGTTAAATGGTAGCCACTATTCAGTCAATTGCATGGTAGTTTTCTTTCCACGGCCAAATTGCACGGCTTGGAGGCAACTAGAACCTTTTAAGGTTGGGTTTCAATTTTTTTTCAGATGCTATTTTCATCGAATCTCAATAATATCTAGATGTAGCTGTTTGTTTTCATTTATTTTTTCGCACTACATTTCTCCAAGTACTGTTATGTTGAGGCATCAGATTCAACTAGCCCAATACATAGACTTGGTCAAGTAAGCTGTACTTACAAATCCATGGTACCAGTGATTTAACTAGTTAATGTGGTTATATGGTGAGTAATAATTTAGTCTACTTAGGTGGTGGTGTAGAAGCAAAAGAAATATATTATCAAAATATATTATATGCTATTTGATTGGTTTGATTTGTTGAGATGGAAACTCAAATTAGCAGTGATGTGTTTATAGGAAATGTTAAATTTAGGTCTTCCAATGTCAACAGCCAATAAAGTGTGCACAAACAAGAAGAGTTGAATTTGGATGTTTCAATGTCAATATTCAGTAAAGAGGAGGAATAAGAAAAACGGTGCTTAAGAGCTTTGAGATCGGTGTGCGTAATAGGAGACAAACATTAGAGTTCTTGTTTGTTGTGTTTATCTTTTTAGTCTTTTGTAGCCAAATAGCTGAAGTTTGATTAGGTAAAATACAAAGATGTATTAATTCTATCTAACAAATTTCATGTATTGAATCAATTTATTTAAGTATTGAGTTGGGCGGTAAACTATGAAAATGGTATAGGTTATTAGTGGTTAAGAAATTTGATATTTTTCTAACTTTTAATGATGTTTCACTTTCATCAACATTATAAATCTTATAAGTTAGCTCCATGTAATCTTAATGATAGTGGAAATGGTAATGTAATTACAAAAGGAAAATTCTTGGAAATACATAGAATACCATGATGTGTAAGAAGCAGGAATATACTGGAAGTTATTCAAATATTGGCCATTGACTTGTAGATGTGGTTCTTGCTATTTTTTCACGCCTTTTTTCAGTATGCTATAACGCGTTGGGAAGCAGTTTCATTGTTTGCTAGATTATATAATACACATGCTAAAATTATTTCTTTGTAATTATCATTGTTGCAGTTTCTAATCAATATAACATTTTATTAAGCATGGCAGGTATGACATAAGAGTAACACTACATACAACTATTTTAAACATGCTAAGAGGTACTGAGTAGTTTAGTTTGATTGTCCTTGTTTCCTTTCTACCAAACTCATTATAAGTAAGTTTCAACATAGGTGAACTCACTATATGTAGGGTTCAACATAAGTTTAGCATACTCATTATAGGTAAGGTTCAGCATAAGTTCAGCATAGATGCTTGGAAAAGATAAACCTCAATAATAGCATTAACAAGGTGTAGAAAGGAATGATATACCTTTTGAGGTTAAAATTGCTAAAACCACTGCTTCACAATAGAAGATCGGCTATATATATGTAGCCAATTGGAAAGCTATATTAGTATTTGAGTAGGATTAGTGGATCACCTTTCTATTATATATATTTTCAATATACTGTTGGTTTCCTTTTATTAAGTTGGATTCTTGATTTCTATCCATGTTTTGTATTATTTCCATTACCAATGCAAATCTCTTATTGATTAGGTGATTCGAATTATTAAATGATGATTGGAGCTTAACACATTTTGTAATTGTAGGTGATCATATAATTGGCACAAGATTTTTTCTTTCCCAAAATTAAAAAGTCTCATTATATCGTATAAAGAAAATCACTTCATTTATTTAGTCTTAAACTTAGAATTCTTGGCCCTTCTATGAACTTAATTTTCTAGCACATATAAAAAAATGAGATTGCTTGCCTAGTTCTATGCATTAACTAAATAGCCATATCTATATTCTTTTCACGTGTAGTTTTTTTGCTATGAGATTGTGAATTCATGTCCAACTTTCTTTGAATATTTGCTGTCTTATTTTAAAACAGTTTTTTAATGTCCGGTTAACATTTCTAACAAAGTCTAACTGTTACTAAGGAAAAGAAAGGGTAGATCATCTACTTAATGCTAATAAGGAAAAAATGAGCATGTTCAACAAATTCCAACTGTTAATAAGGAAAAAAATAGGTAGACCAATATATGGGCATACTTTACTGAACTTTAAAATATAAGCATTTAGTTTATACAAAAACTAAATTAATACCCAAAATGATTATTTTGAGTATATATTCAACAGCCTATAGCAACCAAGTAATACTAGTTTGATGTGTCCAAGCTCAATAATGATTTTTGTATCATTTGCTTTTTCTTAAAAAAAAGTAATAATTCAATGTGGTTAATTTGTATTATAATTTCAATATTTGTTTTTATGAAGTGTCATATTATAGGAGTCTTTAATGTAGCCTAACATAAGTCCGAGCTTTATCGAAGATATGCTTTGAAATCTGGGCTTGGTGTTTTACTATTTTTATACGGACTTTCAGTAGGAACTTTACCAAATAATTTACAAAGTTTTGTTTCCTCATATCTGGTTCTAAATTTGTATGGTTTTGCATTGATTCCTAACAACAAATTCTAGATTGTTGTCCTCAACCCCTCTTCATTTTTTCTTGGAAATGGTAAGCATTAAATGGAATACTGGAAAGACAACAGAACTATGCATATTTCTTTTGAAATTGAAATATGGGTGATTTTAACTCTTACAACAGTTAAAGAAAACTGTTAGCACTTGGTTAGCAGTCTTATTTGTGGGTTCGAATTACTAAATGATAATTGGAGCTTAAGACATTTGCAACTATGGGTGATCATATAATTGGCACAAGATTTGTTTCTTTCCCAAAATTGTAAAGTCCCATTGTATCGTATAGAGAAAACCACTCCGTTTATTTAGTCTTAAACATAGAACTCTCAGCCCTTCTGTGAATTCAATTTTCTAGCACATATAAAAAAATGAGATTGCTTGCCTAATTCCATGCATTTACTAAATAGCCACATCTATATTCTATTATTGAGCAGTTTTTTTGCTATGAGAAACTCATTGCGAATTCGTGTCCAACTTTATTTGAATATTTGCTGCCTTATTTTAATATTTTCTTTAATGTCGGCTAACAGTCCTAACAAAGTCCAACTGTTAATAAGGAAAGAAAGCGTATACCATCCATTTACTGTAAATAAGGAAAAACATGAGCATGTTTACCAAAGTCCGACTGTTAATAAGGGAAAAAGATAAGTAGACCAAAATTTGGGCATACTGTATAGAACTGTAAAAAATAAGCATTCGTTTATACAAAAACTAATTTAATACCCAGAAAGATTATTTTGAGTTTATATTCAACAGTCTATAATAACCAAGTAAAACTAGTTTGAGCTGTCGAAGCTCAGTATGATTTTTGTATCATTTGCTTATTCTTAAAAACAAAGTAATAATTCGATGTGGTTAATTTGTACTATAATTTCAATGTTTGTTTTTATAAAGTGTCATATTATACGAGTCTTTAATGCAGACTACCATAAATCTCGGCTTTATCAAAGCCATGCTTTGAAAATTGGGTTTGGTGTTTTACTGTTTTTTATATGAACTTTCAGTAAAAAAAATACCAAATAATTTACACAATTTTGTTTCCTCATATCTGGTTCCAAATTTGTACAGTTTTGCATTGCCTCCTAACTACAAATGCTAGATTGTTGTCCTCTAAAAGATGAATGGAATTGGTGCTTAAAAAATAAAAGAACAATCCCTCTTCAGTTTTATTTCTTGGGAAATGATAAGCATTAAATGGAAATATTGGGAAGACAACAAAAGTATGCATATCTCTTTTGAAATTGAAATATTGGCGATTGTAACTATTACAGCAGTTAAAGAAAAGCTCTATTGGCACTTGGTTTGTAGTTTGATTCTTCAGTTTACAAACGGTTAGCTTTATTGAAACTGTAAATATTTAAAATCTATTACTGTCAAGCCTGACACATTAGAATGGCAAAGACAGTGCAGCGCCATAAAAATGAAGGCGGAGCTGTATATTTTGGCTAGCTTAATTTATTTCAATAACATGTTCAATGTGTTCTTACTTTTGTTATAGTTGACTACTGCTTTTTTCCTGATCTATTATCACGTTCTCAGGTATATGTTGTTTTGGCTAGCGATGTCTGATGTCAGTATAAGCCATGTTGAAGATTAAGATTGCAGACCAAATATGCTGCAAAGAATGAAGATGTTAGAAGAATTGACGGCGTAAAAGATTTGAATCTGGCCAAGCTTAGGAAAGCGAAGGAATCCTTGAAAAGCTTAGAGAAACATCAAAACCTAGATGTTGGCTACAGATTTATTTGCGAGTAATCCCATCTATACTTGTACCAATCTTCTTTTTTTGGGTTTTAGCATATTTTTTATACTAAATTTGTCACTATTTAGCTGGCAGGTATTCCTTGCACTACTACTGCACTGACCCTTTCCTCAACTGGTGATAATTTTCTTTTACCTTCTTTTTTTTGCTGGATTTAGAATATTATTCTTGTCTTCTTGGTATTCTACGTTGATATTTTTTTCCTTGCTCGCTGAATGTGCTTTCATAATGTTAAGTTGTATATTGCAACCGCAGTTTTGAAAAATTGAGTTGCATTTTGCAACTCAGTTTGCAAACTAAGTTGCAAAATGCTACTTAGTATAACGTGTCAATGGAAGAGAGCGTGAGGTTCCACTTCATCAGTATATGTATATATAATCGATACTTGTTACTTTGTCTACTAGAAATAATTACCCCTCTGCCATTTTATCTGAATTCCTTTTAATATCAGATGTATAGAGGAAAGTTAAAAGATGGTTCCCTGATAATAATAATATGCTAAAAACTGAAAAGGAGCCACAGTTCACAGAACTTCAATCGACAAATTGAACTGATCTCAAAGCTTAAATATCGCCATTTAGTTAATACTCTCAGTCACCGCTTCGAATACCATCTTCATGATTCAACTGTCAGTAGATTATTTCTTGTTTTTTGAATTCGTGTCGAATGGATCACTTAGAGACAATATTTCATGTAAGTTATAATTCGTTGTCCTCCTCCTTTTATAATTTATGTCATCAAAGGAAATCCATTTATTCTATGAAACTCTACTGTAGATTCAAATTATTCTGTGATATTATTTGTATGATTCTTATTTTATTTTAAAAGAGGTTAATTATTCTATGAAACTCTACTACAGATTCAAATTCGTCTGTGATATTATTTGTATGATTCTTATTTTATTCAAATTCCATTGAGCTATTTTCTTTCCTCTTTTTTATTACAAATTAAAGAAGAAAAAAAATGAAGATAAGATGCTATTTTTGCAATGAAGAAGCAACATCAGTGTTTTGTTCCGCAGACAAGGCTGCTCTTTGTTCCAGATGTGATTTTAATGTTCATAGTGCGAATCTACTTTCAAGGAAACACAAGCGTTTTTCGATTATTAATCCTTCTTCTAATTGTTCTGATTCTCAATCTCCACTTTGTGACATATGAAAGGTTTCCATCTAATTTGCGTCTCTTTTAATTTAGTTAGAATTTGTTTTTGTCATCTGTATGCTTGTTTTTTCTTTTTCTTAAGTTTGATTTTCTTTACCTTTCTATCAAACAAATAAATCTTTGGGTGCTATCTTTTCAAGTTATTTCAACAAAAAATTGATTGAACCTTGCCATTGAATTATTAACAGGAAAAGTGAGGATTTTTATTCTGCCAAGAAGATAGAGCGATACTATGCAGAGACTGTGATATGGCAATACACAAAGCAAATGCACACACAATGAAGCACATTAGATTTCTAATAGGTGGAAACAGGCTTTCCTCAGATCCAATAGCAGAGCCTGAACTAAGGCCCGAAACGTCCAATGAAAGCAATCATCAATGTAATTTTGGATTTCAGGTCAAAGATAATAACAACTGCAGCAGCATAACCGAGTACTTAATTAGTATGAAAGATAAATTTTGTAAGTCATATTTAATCTGACAGTGTCGTCCCAATATATATAATCATCAGTTAGTCAAAAAATATTTTGTTAAACATTTGCATGATTATACCTTCGCCATATTGTCTATTGCTGCTTGTTGATTGGCAAGCTGGTAAAACATGGTTGGCATATGTCATGATTTTGTTTCTAAGACTAACTTTTTTTTCTTGGCAGATCATATGCTTTATGTTGATGTTAGCAGGTATTTCAATATTTAGATAGCTCCTTGTCTGTCACATATAAACACTACTATTTCATTTATTTTTTAAAAACTAATTTATTGAAACTATTATTTTCTTGTTATTTTTGCATTTTTATTTCAACTTCGACTATGAAACATGAAAAACTTCTTGGCAGACTTGTGAATTCGACAAGGAAACTAGCTTTCATTCGCTTCTTGGCATCTGACTTCAATCTTAGGAATGCTCATTCTCCAAAATCATAGATCCATGATTCTAGAGGTGGTAGCAACGATTGATGGGACTGAGAACTTTACCTGTAAGTAAGATGTAATAACAAATTGTAATCTAAGCAGGTGAGAAGAGATACCGAACAACAAGTTCAGGTGAGAAAGACGATGGTTTCTGTTCAAGTAAAATCACTATAACTTAGGCAACCCACTGTTTGCAAATATTGTTTTTTTTTATTTGCATCTCAACATTGATATGTACTTGGCAGGTTCTGGAGGTGGAATATAGATGCTAGTTTTGTTTCGGACCATACACAACAAGAGGTGAGGTAACATTATACGATTGTTTATGTATTTTATATAACATATAGTTTTCAATCTATGACGTTAAATTTTATTTTAACACGATTTTCCTTATATAATTTGGTTTGGTCAAAAATCATCTTGCAAATATTTGTTAAATAAGTTTTATAAAGATTAACCTTATTAAATAAGTTTCATAAAAATTGATTAAATTTTTAGAAATAACTAAGTTTTTAAAAGTTAACTATTTTGATAAAATATTAACCAAATTAACTAAGTTTTATAAAAAATAACCATGTTAACTAAGTTTACGTAATTTAACTAAGTTTTATAAAAATTAGTTAAGTTTAAAAAAATTATTTAAATTATAAATTTTTTGACCAAGTGAACAAAGTTTTATAAAAAGTAATTAAGTTTATAAGAATTAACTACATTATACATGTTGCTTTCAAATTGTACAAGAATTGAAAATATGTATGACCCCAACACGCATAGTTATGAAAGGCGCGCCATGGTGCGCGAAGCATTTGTATTACTTCCCCTGTCTGCAGATCTGTATGAATCTATTTAATACCACTTTTCTCTTACCCTTTTCAATTCTTCCATTATATTGAAACAAATTTTCTTATAAACTTGTTCACTGTTAGTAATTGTTGCCTGAACAATCTAATATTAATCTAGGATGTAAAAATATTCTATTAAATTCTCATAGTATATATGGTCTGTAAAACTAATAGATTAAATGTACCATCTTCTAAAATTATATAAGTCAGTAGCAATAGATACATAACGGTTTTAAAAGAATGGAATTTGCTAGTATCCTACGATATATCTTATCCTATAATCATGTAATTAACATTAGCCACTATTTATGTTTGTTGTTTAGTCATATATTTTGATTGTATGCCAACAAAATACAACTGTAGAAAGAAAAAAAAATCTATTCATATAAAATAACTTAAAAATCAATTTTAATAGATAACATGTTAATTAGCCTAAAATGAATGCGATCGGATTTAAAATGCATGTAGGGAGGATGGCTTTAAAATGAATATACTAACATGGAAGATTATATGGTTAACCATAGAAATATGTATTAATTAGTTTGCCATATAATAGAAAATTAGTTTGCCATAGAAATATGTTTTAACTAATTTTTGTAAAAATTAACCAAGTAGTTTTATGACTTCAAAAGAAGTCTATGAAAATAATTAAGTTTATACTATTGATTTAGTTTTAGAAAAGTCAACAAAATTTATAAAAATAAATAAGTTTTATAAAAGTTAATTAATTTATGTAAAAGTTGACCAAATTTTATAAACATTTAACTATGTTGGCTAAGTTTTATAAAAATGAACTAAAGTTGTAAAAACTACTAAGTTTTTTTAAAAATTTAAAAATTAAAGAAGTTTATAAAAATAGGTAAGTTTATAAAAATTAGTTAAATTCCAAATGGTAAACTAAGTTTATAAAAATAGCTAAATTTTATAAAAGCTAACCAATTATAAATGTATAACTAAGTTTGCTAAGTTGTACAAAAGTTATCCACATTTATAAAAATTAACTATGTTTTATAAAAATTAATATGTTAATCAAGTTTTATAAAAGTTCAAAAATTTATAAAAATAACCAAGTTTAGAAAATTAATTAAGTTTCAAAAAAGTTAACTAAGTTTATGAAAAAAACTAACTTTTATAGAAGTTAACCAAGTTTTGTAAAAGTTAACCAAGTTTTACAAACATTTAACTAAGTTAACTAGCTTTGTTTATTAAAATTAACTAAGTTTATAAATGAGCAATCTATCCATAGTTCATTGCCTTTCCTTCTCATCTCAATTTCTTTCTCAAGCTCCAAAATGATAGTTCAAAAGTTTACTGCTGCATTAAGTTTTTAGTCCATGACTATCAGCACAAAGAAATCAATGTCGATCAAGTAAGCAATTAAAAAACACAAACTTTATTCTTCTTACCAAATGATCCATGAATTTATTTATTTTGGTTAAATTTTACGTTGTGGATGGAATTTTGAAGATAATGAGTTACATGTCATCTCTAATTTACAGTGCAGATGCATCATATTATGATTTTATTAATAGTGTGACAATGGAGGAAATTAGTTTGAAAAAGAAAGAATTATTGGGTACAAGTTTATATTGTAAATACACGTTAGTGGTATAGTGAATAACTGATAAAACAATACGCATTGAATTATATACTGATCAAATACAAACGGTACAAGTTTGTATTGTAAATGATCTTGCAATTAATAATAGCAAAAAACAAGTATGACGAAAAGTTTCAAGCTCATTCTTTCACATGTTTGTTTTATAAAGCTTAAAATAACTTGAGAACTAGATACTTAATGTTTCCGTCTTTTAATCCTAATCAAGTACGTATAATAACAAACTTTTCCTTTGTAGGTGGATAGATATATTTGACGGAAAAAAAATAGTAACATTCCACAACAAGTTATGGATTCGAAGTTACTTTTTGACTCCTTAACTACATTTTGGTTTATATGCTTGTGTGTATTACTACTATTGGTCACTAGGTTCTGTTTGTTCTACATTGAAATATTATGAACTTATTATCTATTTTGATGTAAGAATATTGCATATGTTTATTATGTAATGTTTCATGTTAATTGTAAGTCGTGTGATTAATATAATATGTTGATTATAAAATGCGATTAATATAATATATGTTTGTTATGAAATATATGTGTTTATATAAACCGTGTTATATATAAATTGTGGCTGCATATAAAATTGGAACCTGTTATATATTGGGTAGGAACTAAGCAAAATATGATAGCGTTTATAAAATGTTATGAAAATATTTAACAGTGTTTCTAAATCGCTATAGAAAAGATTAAACAGCGTTTTAGAAAGGCTATAGAAAGATTAAACAGCGTTTTCAAAATGCTATAAAATAAGACCCACGCATACCGAAATACGCTGTAAGTAAACATCATAGTAAGAAAAGAAGCACTGTAAAAGGAAACCAGCAATAAAAGAACGTTGTAAAATGTTAACATAACATTTTATAACCGATATTGAATATATTTCTAAGCGAAGACGAACGTTCAAAATGTATTAATGACATCAGAAATACGCTATAGATACGTGGATTCTACAGCGTTTTCTATCTTGCTATGGTATATGTCTGACCTATAATGGCATGTTAATACACATCGTAGTTAAAAACGCCTAAAGATTTTTATTGCGTTTTTGAAACGCAATGATAGATAAATTTTGTTGTAGTGATATCATCAATATCTTCTTATTCTTCTTCTAGTTCTTCCTGAATTATAGTCTTACCGCGATCTAGTTGAGAACTACCTCCATAAGATGATGTTCAAAAAGGACAATAGACTGGAGTTTATGCCGAAGGAGGTGGAGTTGGAGAAGGAGTGGAGGATGACCTAGAAGATGATCTGCCATGAAATTTTCTCATTACTTTGCCTAAAGTGGAAACAGACTTTCCATATTTTCTTCATTTTGTCATTCTTGTAGAAAAAGATCTTTCCAGACCGACCATTTTAGTGTGCAAAGCTCTCTGGTTGACCATGATTAATTTTTGATTTCGAAATGTTAAAAATCACGGATGGATTCATTTTGAGTCGGTTCGGTGTAAGCTACGTGAATCTCCGAATCAGGATAATATTCGGTAGTATGATGAGAGGAACCCGGTTGTTTCAAAGGATGAGGTGAATGAGTTTTTTATGGAGGAGGAGGAGTTTGATCCAGTTGAGGAGGGACCGGATGCATTTTTTGTTGTTGCTGCTTAGTCTATTGAGCCAGCGGCATGATTGAAGGTGGTCTTTTGGAAGGATACATTAAGGATAAAAACCTTATACCACTTTCTTTGACAGGAATTTCTTCGAAATGAGAAACTTAAGAAGGTACCCCGAGACCTTGTAAAAGATGCACGATATATGGAGCATATATAATTGTGCGTCGGTGATGAGGCCAAAAGCTTTTAATTTCTTCATGAATAAATTTAGCCTAATTTACTTGAATTCCACCAAATATAGCATATAGGGATTTGTGATCATTTTCATATATTTGTTCATGACTTCTTAAATGATGAATTATCGTATTAATTATCATATGATTTAATAGCCTACCTTTTGGTCGTAAATAGACGGATTTCCATTGTGGCTTCTATCCTCCTAAATTTGATGTGCCACTTTATCACGTGGCAGATTTCTTTGGTCGGGAATTTCCTTTAAATCTAGTCCAGTGGAGGAACAATCTAATAAACGACCAATTGTGTTTAAACTAATTTTCAAAACATGACCGTACACACTAGACCATAACCAATCATCTTCATTTCCAGGTGTCCAAATACTGTTACTATATAAGTTTGCATAAAAATTAAAAATAGCCAATTGATCAATCTGTACCTCATTTTCATTAAAATTGATTAATTCTCGACAACCGGAGGCGATGATGAGTTCTTGAAGAACATATTCTCTGAATTTTCGTAATCAGTAGAACGGACCAGAGTGAATTCTATTTTGCTTCAGTTCTTCAAATCTTTTGTTTGCAATTGGACTATTTTTTAGCAATTCTTGAATATGAGCATCAGTAATAATATGGGTTTGGGAAGAAGAAGATTGACATTTCTTTGATATCTTGTTAACGAGATTGTTTGCTTTGGGAGCCATTTTTGATGAATTAGGGTTTTTGCGAAGTTAGGGTTTTAGAGTTGGAGTTTTAGGTTTGAAGTAGATTGGTGAATAGTTGAAGAGGTACTTTTGATAACAATCGAAACTTGGCTCAAACGTCTGAGGAAGAGCGACAGACGTCTGAGATCACCTAGGAATGTTTTCGCAAGGAATATGACAGACTTCTATCTCTTCTTCACAAACGTACGTGAGAAACAGATGTGAACTTTTTAAGTCTGTTGTTTGAATTTTTTATTTTAATTGAATATTTTCATAGAGTCATCATAACAAATGACTATTATAATCAATAAACATACAAAAATTGTATATTATATGGTTTACACACACACATATATTTATGTATGTATGTATATGCATACATATATATATACACATAGAATTAATTATCTGCCAAAGAATTTTTGATTTAAGGTTGATCCCAGAATTTGTGCTATTTTGCTCATCTTGAGGCTTAAGTGGAGACCAACTTAGGTGAGCTAGAGTATCAATCCAGTCTTGGTTTGATGGCCCTGCCTTGCGTAAATTTCTTGGGGTAATGTTACAAGTTTTCACAGAAGTTTCTATAAAACGAGGAGATTTTTGATGAATCTCGATCGCTAATAATAGTGCTAAGCACCCCGAGCAATCTCACTACTACATTATATATATATATATATATATATATATATCTACTAACCTTGATGCAGTTCTTGTGGCCCTTTACAGAAATTAAATGGCATACTTAATCAGCCTATCCACCATGACCCATATGCTTTCACTCCCAACCCTTGACCTTGGTAACCTATCTACAAAGTCCATGGATACTAAATTCCATTTCCAAACTGGAATCTCCAAAGGCTGGGGGAGCACACTAGGCTTCTAACGTTTTGCCTTCATCTGTTGGCACGTAAGACATCTTCTTACATACTCTCCCACATCTTTTTTCATACCTTTGCAAAAGAAACTTCTCTTCATATCTCGATACATCTTGGTACCTTCAGGGTAAGTGGTGAATTTTGAACGATGATATTCATCCTATACTTCCTTCCGCAGTCCTTCTATACTCGAAACATACAACCTTTCATTGTTCTGTAGTTCGCCTTCTCTATCAACTCTGAACCCCTTCAACTCTACTGTCTCGATCCTTAAGTCGGCCCTTATTATTCCAGCGCAAAAATCATCTTCCTACTGCAGTCCAGCAATCTTTTCTACCAGCGCAGGCCTTACTTCTAGGCATGATAGCATCTCGAAAGTACTTCTCTAACCTGCACTAGATGGAAACTGCACATTACATGCAGACAACTTTTCCAAAACATTCCATTCTTCTTTCATACTCAAAGCACAACTCTGCTGTTTTCGGCTTAGGTCATTAGCTACCCTATTCCTCTTCTCTAAGGTATACTCTATCTTGAAATCATAAGATACTAAAAACTCTAACCATCTCTTCTGCCTCATGTTCAGCTTCTTTTAAGAAAACAAATATTTTAAGGACTTATAGTTAATAACTCAAATCTTTCTTCTAAGAGAAAATGTCTCCAAATCATCAATGCGAAGAGAACGACCACTAACTCTAAGTCATGAGTAGGATATCAAAATTTATGGAGTCGTAACTGCCCATACGTATATAAGATCACTTTTTCCTTCTACATCAATACTGCTTCTAACCCTGATCTTGGTACATAAGTATGCACGGTCATGTCATCATTCCCTTCCGGCATCACTAACACTGGTGCATTAGTCAACTGATGCTTCAATTCCTCGAATGACGTCTCACACTCCTGCATCCAAGTAAACTTCTCGCTCTTCCATGTCAGTCTCATCATTGGCACAACTATATAAGAGAAGCTCTTAATGAATCTCTGGTAGTAGCTAGCCAATCCTAGGAAACTTCGCATTTCAATCACCATCTCAGGTCTCTTCCACCCATTTACTGAATTAACCTTTGAAGGATCTACTGCCAACCTTTATATCGAAACCACATGGTCTAGGAACTTCACTTCCTTTCTTATAAAAATGGCACTTATAAAATATCGCTTTCAGCTTATATTCTCTCAACGTCTTCAACACAGGCCTCAAGTGAACTGCGCTTCTCCTCATCCTTTGAGTATGCCAGGATGTCATCTATGAACACCATCATATATCTATCTAGCTTGTCATGGAAAATTCTGTTCATCAAGTCTACAAATAATGCTTGTGCATTGGTTAGTCCAAATGGCATTACGCCACTTATATGCACCATACTTCATTCTGAACGCGGTTAAAGGAACACTTTCCTCCAGAACTCTCAGCTGATGGAATCTCGAAGCGAAGTCCAGCTGCAAAAACACCTTAGCTCCACTCAACTGATCAAGTAGGTCATCAATTCTTGACAAAGAATATCTATTCTTCACCATTCTTTCATTCAACTTCCGAAAATCTATGCACAGTCTTAGGACCCAATGGACTCCTTCACAAATACTGCCAGTGCTCCCTAAGGTGGGCTACTTTGATTTATGAAGCACTTTCCTTCTAACTCTACCAACTGCTTCTTCAATTCATCCGTCTTCTTCGGAGACATTCTATTGGGAGGTCAACTGAATGGCCAGTCCTTGGCAGTAAACTTATATGAAATTGTACCACTTTTGGAGGTGGTAGTCCTGAAACCGGTTCAAATACATTTGGGAAATCCTTTACCATGCACACCACTCCAAGGTCGAAGCTAAAGAAAACATTATACTCCCCAAGGCCATATACATTCTAGTTTCGTGGGTTGGGTGACTCAAAGTAATTATTCTTTTATCATAGTATGCCCTAGCATAGTACTTCTCCAACCAGTACATCTCTAAAATAACTCTGAAGCCTATGAAGTCGAACAGATAGGGATCACACGAAAACTTGCACCCACCTAACCCAATATCTAAGTTAGTGCATCTCAGTCTTAGAGTGGCATATCCCCTATCAGATTCGCTACATCTATGGATGTGACTCCTAACCCAAGTCTGTGTTGGAACTGGAGCAGCCCGCATCGTAAGTTATGGGTGAATTTCAAAAAATTTACGTTATCGGATCTTTATTGGGCCTATGAAGTCAAACTGAATTAGAACATTTCTAAATTTCATTTATATAAAATCATTTATTTTATTTAAATTCAAATATGTAAGATATGAAATTATTTGATTTGATTTAGTTTATACATAAATGTATCATATACAAATATATGTGTGTGAGTGCATGTGTAACATAATAATCCGTGAAAGGTATAATATGCCCATATGTAGACGTTGGGATTTACATCGCAACAGACATATTAGCTCATTTTGTATGTCATGTATGTTTCCCAAATATGTGCATGTATATGTGTTACAAAATACACACACATGTATGTATAAATATATTATATATAATATACGAACATAAAACATTTATATATATATATATATATATATATATATATATATATATATATATATAAAGAGAGACAACAATTATTAAAAATTATTTATAATTCAAACTTAACTCAGTTTTGCAAACATAATAATTTTAGTATTTTAATTTGTATATATTATGAATAAAATAGTGTTTTCATCTAAAAATAATTAACATAAAATAATCTATTGATGAAAATTCAAATTAACAATTTTAGAAAATTTAGGATCATAAAATAGTGCTTAGAAAAATCTGGAGATTTTTCAAAGTTGAAATATTATTTTTTTAAACAAAAACATTGATTTCGGTAATAATTATTTAATATAAAATAATATATTATTAAAAATTTGAAATTTTAGAAATTTTAAGATCACGAATGAAAGGTTATGAAAATTTTTAAATAAATTTTCAATTAAATTATTATTTTTAATAAATCATGGACAATTTTTTCCAAGCAATATTAATTATTAAAAATAATAAAATTCATTGAAGAAATCCTAATTTTTTTCTGGTATGATATAATATTTTTTAAAAATATAAAATTGAATTTTTAATCTAATAATTATTTAATCTATAATAAATAATTCAAAGTTCAATAAATCTTAATTTAAAAATATGAATACATGTATGATAATTAATTTTTGAATTTGTAAATTCATATTATGTGTAAATAAATGTAATAAATTTTTTAAATCATATATATATATATCTTATGTATGCATATATGTTATTATGAGAGAGAAATATACACTAATATATATATATATATATATATATATATAAATTTATTAAGAAATATATATAAAACAATTATTAATGACAAAAATTGATTTTGTACAGTAAACACCATTTGTTTATACATAAATCAAGTAGTATAATAAATAAATTATGCACATAACCCAAATGATTTGTGACTACTACATCTACTTACAAAATTTCACCTAACTAAACATATAGTAGCAATATTTTAAATATATATGAAATTGCTCATTATAGGATCATAGAATATAATTTAATTACTGTAATATGAATTAAAATTACCAATTTAATGATGCCTTTGAATCCACGTTGAAGCAAGGACTTCCCTTCCTTTTACTGTTCTTGATTCGTCAGATTGCAAATCAGGAATCACCGACCTCTAACTATCGAATAGTTTTCTTTCAATTTGAAAAATATTTGAGAATTTTGGAGTGGATTGAGAGCTATGTTTTAACTAGCAATGTAGAAGGTAATGGCGGCCAAAAAAAGGTTAGTCGCTATTTTAAAGACACACACACACACACACACACACATAGGGTCATATTAGAGAGAAACGAGGAAAACCTTTTTACTCATTCTCACTTGATCTCAACCCATTATATCCAAGCCAATTCCGTAGGATCGTTTTCACCCTAGAGGGGAGGGGGGTGAATAGGGTGATGCTGTTAATTATAAAAATTAATTGCGGAAGCTTATAAAATTATTTCAACATAGATAAATAATTATAGCAGCATAAATAATAGAAGAATAATAAATGCAGAAATAGAATGACACAGAATTTACCCAACTTCGGCAAAACCCTGCCTACGTGCTGCCCCCAAGGTTTCTACTAGAAATTAAGTAGTCACACGCTTACACACGTAAAATCGTGACACCCGCTACTGATTAACCTAACTCTACGCTCAAAACCCTGCCACAACTCAGCCACTGAGTTGCGAATTCTCAAACTACGCCATGTAGTTTGTCCCCTAGTCACATGACTAGTAATTACAACGTTTAAAAGAGAAATACAAATTTAAAAACAATTTAAAAACAAAAGAAACCAAACCCTAATTTAAAACCCTAAATTAAATCTCAATTAATAAAACAAGCCCGACCTAAGTTAAAAAACAAATGCGGCCTTTTCTTTATTTCTTTTATCAATGTCGGCTGTTCCCTTTTCCTTTGCTCTGTATAATGGCGGCTTGTTCTCGTTTTCCTTTGCTTGCAAATTAGGGCTTTGTTTCTGAAGTCGTCGACTTTCGTTGCTTAATCGAAATAGATGTTTTCCAGTTCGTTGCTTTCGTCGATTATTTGGCTCTTTGAATTGTCTTCGGCTACTTCAATTCGATCAAGTTCGAATTTGATTCTAGTATGTAATTAACTCCTTTTGCTTTTTCTGGTTTTGGCTTACTTGAACTTGATGGTTTTTAAAGTCGATGATGATTGGGTTTTTGTAAGATTCGAATTCCTAATTTTGTGTTCGTCTGATAGTTTGCTTGACTTTGTCTCGGCCATTTGATTATGTTTTGATGTTGATGATTTATCTGACTTTGTCAATTTCATATAATTGTTACTTGATAGGCACGTTCCTGATTCGTGACTTGGTGAATTGACTTGGCCACCACGGTTTCGAATTTAAACTGTGCTGATGTTGATTTCGATCTTTGTTTCCTTTGACTCCGGTCAGTTGCTCATGGCTTCAACTTGATGTTGCTTGATGTTGTGCTGTTGAGCTTGATTCGAACTTGTACCCTGGTTATTTTGAGACTGCTACCTCGTTTATGTTTTGTTCATCACTGTTTTCATTTGCCTGTACTTGTGTACTGTCCGGTTCATATTGCATTGCTTCATCATTTGTGTCCACTGCATTTTTCGTTTGGATTTTTTCTCGGCCTGCACTTGTGCATTACATTTTCCACTGACATGTGCTTCAATATGCATTGTGCTTGAAGTCTGCTGCCCCGGTGCACTTGCTCATTCGAGCTTGCTCTAATAGTTGCTTTTAATTGCATACATGTGTGTTCATATATGTATGTGTTAGCTTTAGGTTTCACTGTGTTTTCATTGAGTCATGTGCTTCAAGGCAGATCATCTTGTTCCTCTTGAAGTCTTCACCTGGTTGTTCTGGTCAATCATATATAGGTTTGGTCGAAGCATTTGCTGTTTGAACTTGTACTCTACCATTTGTTGATTTGTAGCTCTGTAGTATTGTGTCTTCAGTTGTAGTGTGTTCATTAGTCTGAACTTGCACTGGTTGCGGCTCTTTACTGCTTGAAATATGGCTTTGTAATGTTGTCATATATATATATATATGAATTAGTTGCTATGTTGCATTGAGTATTTTTGTTCACTGCGATGGCACTGTCCAGTTGAGTTTGAGTTGCCTTTGAGTTTCAGACCTGTAGCATGCATGTTGCCATTCCTTTGGTGCAGTTTCATGTATTTTGTTTATAGCCATTTCAATGTTGCTGATATTTGGTTTGGATTCACTTTGAGCACACTTCTGGTTTGATGTGTACGGTGCCTTGAGTGTGCTTGCATTTGAGTTTCATTTGTTTCAATTTGATTTTGGTCAAGGCTGCATATATGTATGAGCTGGTACATGTTTGTATACTTTGACTGGCTTGCTCCTTACCATTTTATTAGACTTGTATATTTGAACTGCACCTGTGTTGAATCCAGCTTGTAGCTCGAATTTGACATTGTGCTGAATATTGTGATAATATTTTTATTGCACTTGAGTTGAACCCGGCGTTTTGGGTTTGACCTGTGCTCATCGTCCCTGTAATTCTATCAAGTGTGTATATATCGGTGTGCACGGCCTTGTGACATATACAGTGATACACTGCGTATGTCACAAGCTGTTCGTGTATGATGAATTCAACATTAAATGATGACGAACGACCCAAATAACCGAGGCAAATATTATTTTCAAAATCCACATTTTATTTTAAACTGCAAAAATATTTTATTTTCAATTTTACTGCGTCAACGTGTATTTTTGCAGATTTCTCAGATGCTGATTCACATTGGAATGAAGTTGAAGATCAGTATGAGTTGAGTGAATGAGTGATATGTAGTGAGGTGCAATGCAAATGTGAAATTGTGATGTAATCAAAAATTGTATTATAACTGAAATTGTATATAGTGAGAGCTTGAAATTTGTACTGTATAAAAATTGTAATAAATATTTGTTTGAATAAAATTTCTGTTTGAATTCAAATTCTATGTTATTTATTTTATTCAGCAAATATTTATTTATTCTATGAAAATAAAATAGTACATTAACAAATACATTTAAACAAATATATATATATATATATATGTTTATTATCATAAAAAAAAATCATATGATCGCATATTCAACAATTTCCCTATGTTTTAAGCACCCCTAGACCTTCCCAAAAGCAAAATTTTGCAGCCCTAATGATAGGCCTAAACCCATCTAAGCCCAAGCCAAAATACTATACAATTAAATCTAATTTAATCGTTTGTCGATATTGTATATCTATCAATATATTTATAACTATTATAAATAGATATAACATTATTTATTTCTCAAATCATATTCAAATTTTATAATTAATATTTCATAAATATTAAGTAATTTATAACAATTATAAACTAATTAATTTGTTTGGTCTTAAGGGAATTCATTATTTTGACTGTGTAACTTTTGGGTATCAATTTGGTCAGCGATTAACATCGACTATTCTAATGTTAACGTTCACATGTCACTTAGCAAGTGGTGTGACATTATGGTCAAATTTATCTCTTACTCATTTTAGATAAAATCCAATTTTAGTTTAATAAGCGTTACCCGGCTGTGACATTTGTTTACACCAATTCTCTTCGTCAAAACTTTATCACTTTGAACTTATGAAATTTGGTAATGGTCAAAATTCAACCTCATCCACATTCAACCTTATAGTCCAAATACAAATTGTTAGGAAATCAATTCTATGGTTTCGATGATAACAACTATATAATGAAAATCGAATGTACATATATATCTATATTTACAGGTAGTTGATAAAATAACATCACCAAAGAGACAAAAACACGACTGAAAAGAAGTATCAAAGGACTTCAAGTCGATAGAAGTGAAAGAGGGATGACACAGACAAAGATAAAGCAACATGCACACATTCAGACGTCTGGGAACACTAGCCAGACGTCTGATTGATTCCTCTGGTTCATAACTCGGAAAGAATCAGAGTCTGGTTACTACACTCAGACGTCTGAAAAGCATCCGGATATGAAAAATATATGAAGACCAGACGTCTGCTTAATAAACTCAGACGTCTTAAATACAACCAGATGCAAAAAATATATAAAGACCAGACCTCTGAAATATTTTCCAGACGTCTGATTTTGAACTCGGCTATGTAAACTCAAAGAACAACTGCCACATCCGAAAGGACACTTCCGCTTCTTTTCACTGCAATTCTTCATCACCATGACAAGCAACCTTAGAGCAATTACTAATAGTTGCAACTACACAAAGGATCTCTCCACCACTATAAATAGAATCAGAAATTCAAGAGAAAGATTTCACCTTACTTACGCTCTTAACTCTTATACTCTGATCTATACCTGATCTCTAGTAATCAAATACCTGTACTTAACTCTTCCATATATTCAGAACTCCTCATTCAATATTCTCTAGATAGATATATATATTGGAAGCATTTGTACTCAATAGTCAACATACGTGTTATAGAACACATTCTTGACAAAGAAACCCTGCTATTGTAAACCTGTTCCGCCAGGTCAAGTGAGGGTTAGTTAAAAGGAAATTACGAAGAGGAGCTTCAGGACTAGACGTAGGACGGAAGGTCCGAACCAGTATAAAATCCTGGTGTGATTATTTTAATTTACTTTGCTACTATCACCTATCAAGTTATATTATATAGTTAGTTACATATACTTGCATATATACTCTATATGATCCACTAATATATACTTTCAATTGGTATCAGAGCAGGTTTTGATCAAATAACAGTAACACGTTTTTGAATCACTTTAATATGGCAAGTATTTTTCAAGAAGGACAATCCACAGCACGACCCCCACTCTTTAATGGATCTAACTATGCATATTGGTCAACATGTATGAGAATTTTTATGGAAGCTAATGGTCTTGAAATTTGGTCAGCCACACAAGATAAATATGAAGCACCTACTACTGCTATGAACACTTGGACCGATCGCAAAAGACCTTAGCATCAAATAATGCTAAAGCTATGAATGTTTTATTTTGCTCTTTAGACAAAAATGAATTTTCACGTGTCATGTTGTGCACCACTGCGTTTGATATTTGGCGTACCTTACAAATTACACACGAAGGTACAACAAAGGTCAAACAAACGAAGATTTCAATTTTACAAAACCAATTTTCTTCATTCAAAATGAAGAAAAATGAAACTATTGTTGACATGTATTTTAGATTTTAAACTATCCAACACGATCTTATGGCATTAGGAGTTAAATTTACTGATTTTGATTTAGTCTCTTGAATACTCAACTCTTTAACATCAGATTGGGAAAGGAAGGTTTTAGCTATTGAAGAAGCTAACGATCTTTCTACTCTCAAAGTTGAAGAGTTAATAGGAAATTTAATGTCCTATGAAGCTAATTTGCAGGCTCGAAAAGAACTAAATTCGGAGAAGAAGAATAAAGCATTTCCAGCAACAAAAAATGATGACTCTGATTTAGATGAAGAAGAAATAGTCTTCATTGCTAAGAATTATAATAGATTCAAGAAATTTAGAAAGATGACCAAATTTCAAAAAGAAGGGAAATCCAACACAACAACTCAAATCAAGTGCTATGAATGTGATCAATACGGTCATATGAAGACGGATTTCCCTAAACTCAATAATGACAAAAATAAAAACAAAGTTCAAAAATTCAAGAAGAAGAAGGCTTTCAAAGTAACTTGGGATGACTCGGATTCTTCATCTTCTGAAAGTGATAGCAATAGTGACGGAGAACAGGCTAATGTATGTTTTATGGCACAAACTGAGGAGGTATGTCCTGAACTTAGCTATGATGAACTATTAGAACTTAGCATGGAATTAGATGATAAATTTAGACAAATAAAAAAATTGAACAAAGAATATATAGTAAAAATAAATAGATTAGAACTTGAGGTAGGAATGTTGAAAGATGAAAAAATTATACAAGAAGAAGAACTCGAAATGTCTCAAAAAAAACCAAAAATAATTTGATAGAAAATGAGAATATTACTATAACAAAAGAAAATTTGTTAAAAGAAAATGTTGAGTTTAAAAATAGTATTGAATCATTGAAAATTGAAAATATAGAACTAAAAGAAAAATTAGATAAAATTACCAACATTGTGTCAAAATTTAATAAAGGAAAACAAGATTTCGAAAATCTTATTAAAACTTCAAAACCATCAGGCAATAGAAATGGAATAGGATTTAAAAATTATTCTAAACAAAAAGGAAATGATGCTAAAAATATTAGTTACATAAACACTAGAAATTTACCTAAGTCTAAATTGAATATCAAATATATGAAAATTTGGATCCCTAAAACAAATAATAATTTGATTAGGCAAAAACATATTAATAATTACTTAGAAAGAGTAGTCTAAAATAAAAATTATATTTATAAAGGTACCAAACCAACTTGGGTATGGCTACCTCCTCCTAACAATTAGGACCCTAACAAAATATATGGGTACCAATTAAAACATCTTTTATTTTACAGGTACGCAAAGTAAAAAATAAGGAGAAATGGATACTAGATAGCGGTTGCTCCAAGCATATGACCGGAAATTTAAAAATATTATCAAATATAACATACATCGATGGTGGAACAGTAACCTTTGGAGATAGTTCAAAAGGATATGTCATAGGCATTGGAGAAGTCATCAACTCTGGTATATCTAACTCTCATATTATTACAAATGTTTTATTAGTAGAAAATCTAAAACACAACTTACTAAGCATTAGTCAATTATGCGATAAAGGTTTTCAAATAAATTTTGAAAAAGATAAATGTAATATTTTTGATAATAACAAACAACTAATTTTTGAAGGATTTAGAAAGAACAGAAAGATCTTCAACGAGAGCTTTATTTCGAAAAAAAAGTTACGGCATGACGGCAGCTTTTTAGAGCAAGTGGCGATGAAGTTTTGCCCGTCACGAAAGAAAGATGTTCATGAACCTCTACCAAAGCCTTGTAGTTCATTGGATCCATCATTTTCATATCGTACTCCTTCAGATCCCTCACTAAGACGATATTCTGGCATCCCACGGACCCACGGACGTGGAAATATATGGTCTCCACTTAGACCATGGATGGATAACGAGTCATGAAGTCCTAAAACTCCGTTGCCGTCTAAATAAATAAATCGTATTAATTATTGTATATATCTATACTTATATGTTATTCTATTTTACAATAATAAAAATATTTGCTATCAACTTTCGATAAATAAGTGAAACCATCAAACTTTAGGCTATTTTTAGCCAAACTGCAAATTTCAGACGTCTGTCTACATCCTCCAGACGTCTGACACAATTAAAATTTTTAGTAGTGTGCATATGTCAAACGTCTGATATATCCCCCAGACGTCTGAATTTAGGTTTAGCCTCCTAAAAATAGAATTCAGAAAATTTCAAATGTCTAACACATTGAACCAGACGCCTGACCAAATCTTCCGTCACAAATTTATCTAAACCAGACGTCTGACTTATACAACCAGACGTCTGTTTAAAGTTTCTGCCTATTCAAACTCACAAATTCGACCAAAACAGACGTCTACTCAAAATACTAGACGTCTGTTTGTATCTTTCTGTAAAAAATTTAGGGAAAACCAGACGTCTGCATTCAAATCCAAACGTGTGGAATTCAGTCGACCATTTAAATACAACCAGATAACGTCATTTTTTCCTCTATCTCAAAATTATTCCACTTTACTATCTGCTTCTTAACGATTTTTTCCTTACAATCAACGTCTTCTACAAAACTAAATCAAAATGCCTCCTCGCACTAAGAATATCAAGGCTCCAAAACGCAAACAAGATCAGTCCACTTCATCTTCAAACCCCCAGGTGTGCTCCGACGATCAAATCGAGAGGTGGATGCATAAAGCTCCGCATTCCATTAAAAGGTATCAAGATATTCAAAAGAAGAAACTTCATATAGGACTGTTATCCTTCCTTTTTGGCAAGGCCGTGATACCAAAAGGTCAACTGAAAAACCAAAGATAGTTCGACTCAAAGATTGGTTATACATAGTGTCAACACCTCTTTTCACGGCTTAGCAACTCAACGACTTAACAGGGTAATGAACTAACTGCTTGATGAAGGCAAGCGACCTAAGCAGATCAACGACACAACTCAACGAGTTAAGGAAAAGCGACCTAAGCGGCCCAACGAGTTAACGACCTAGCAACCAATACAAGTCAGTGGCATAGCACAGCAAAGGAAGGAATATTGAAACATCTATGCGACCTAGCGATCTAAGCAATTCAGCGAGTTAAAGGACCAACGAGTTAATGGTTCAGCGACTTAACGAATCATTGGTTCAGCGACGTAGCGAGTTAAGGGTTCAACGACCTAACGAGTTAACAAGCCGCATGTCCATATGTCGTTTGATCATAGATCGCATCAACATTAGGTCGCCACCATTCCTAAGCCTAGCCTAGGTTGCTCCACTTGATGCTTCGACATGTTTAAGTCGCTCGCCACTCCTATAGGTCGCTAGGACCTACCAGCAGAAGCGGTTGATCAAGTACAACCATTTCAAGCCATAGCCCGTTTCCCTTAGGTCGCTCACGACCTACGACCTAACCTTATGTCTCCCACGACCTATGACCTACCTTCGGATTTTCTCCATAATACCCCACCTGCTCCAACTGAAAAGAGGACTTTTGGATCATTTTTGGAACGCCGATACTCTGCTGTTTTCTCGACTCCTTCAACAATTCAAACACCGAAGACGCTTTAATGAACTTGCGGGAAAGATCTAACTCATTCAACATGAATTTAAAGAGCTTTTCTACATTGAAGTTCTAGCTACTTGTCTTAGTCGTGTTGTAATCAAAGAATCATTGAAAAAGTTGTAATCAAGTCAGCAATAAAAGAGATTAAGTGGACGTAGGCTTGACTTTGAGCCGAACCACTATAAAAATTGTCGTTTCTTTACTGTTTTCTGTTGTTATCTGCTTACTTTTTGTTCCTGTACCAACGGGTGGTGCTTTCACTATATCATAACTCACACTGGGGGTGTTAGCGTATATTTTTTGCGTTAACTCCACATCGACACAATTAAATTGTTCACACATGTACGGGACCGTGAATGATCCCCAGGCATGCTCTGATACAACTATAAATCATATCGATGTAAGTATTTGCACTCTGACGTCAGTACTTCGCTTTTGTGTTTTACTTCTTGTGTTTGGATTTGACTTTGTCAGACATTTTTGCTTTAAAACTCTTCAGTTGAATGAACATTGGATTTTGATAATTATGAGGTAGTTAAGCTACTTACACATGTACGGGGTCGCGAACGGTCCTTAGGCATGCTCTGAGATAGCAATAAACCGTCTTGACAAACGATCCAGGAACTCATCTGAACGTGAACTTGGTATCGATAATATTAAGTCCCCCTGGGCACACTTATTCGCCTCGAACGGCACCCGACCGTGAACGGTCACAACTCGCCTCGAACGGCACCCGACCGCGAACGGTTACAACTCGCCTCGAACGGCACCCGACCGCGAACGGTCACAACTCGCCTCGAACGGCACCCGACCTCGATCGGTCACAACTTGCCTCGAACGGCACTTGACCACGAACGGTCACAAGTCTCTGCGAACGGCACTTGACCACGAACGGTCACAAGTCGCCGGGCACGGCACTTGACCGCGAACGGTCACACTTCACCTCAAATGACACACGATCCCGGACGATCATCATTTGAGGTCATGCGATACTGTCAAGTCCTTTGCAGGTCATCAACAGGATATAAACATCAAGCGTATGACATTACAAAACACACCTTCCTATCGCAAGGCATGTTTTAAGGGGCAAGTGTTATCCCGCCTTTTTGGCAAGGCCGTGATACCAAAAGGTCAACTGAAAAACCAAAGATAGTTCGATTCAAAGATTGGTTATACACAGTGTCAACACCTCTCTTCACGGCTTAGCAACTCAACGACTTAACAGGGTAATGACCTAACTGCTTGATGAAGGCAAGCGACCTAAGAAGATCAACGGCACAACTCAACGAGTTAAGGAAAAGCGACCTAAGCGGCCCAATGAGTTAGCAACCTAGCAACCAATACAAGTCAGCGACATAGCACAACAAAGGAAGGAATACTGCAACATCTATGCGACCTAGCGATCTAAGCAATTCAACGAGTTAAAGGACCAACGAGTTAATGGTTCAGCGACCTAACGAATCAATGGTTCAGCGACCTAGCGAGTTAATGGTTCAGCGACCTAACGAGTTAACAAGCCACATGTCCCTATGTCGTTTGATCATAGGTCGCATCAACATTAGGTCGCCACCATTCCTAACCCTAGCCTAGGTCACTCCACATGATGCTTCGACATGTAAGTCGCTCGCCACTTCCATAGGTCGCTAGGACCTACCAGAAGAAGCGGTTGATCAAGCATAACCATTTCAAGCCATATCCCGTTTCCCTTAGGTCGCTCACGACCTACGACCTAACCTTATGTCTCCCACGACCTACGACCTACCTCCGGATTTTCTCCATAAATACCCCACCTGCTCCAACTGAAAAGAGGACTTTTGGATCATTTTTGGAACGCCAATACACTGCTGTTTTCTCGACTCCTTCAACACTTCAAACACCGAAGACGCTTTAATGAACTTGCGGGAAAGATCTAACCCATTCAACATGAATTCAAAGAGCTTTTCTACATCGAAAGTTCTAGCTACTTGTCTTAGTCGTGTTGTAATCAAATAATCATTGAAAAAGTTGTAATCAAGTCAGCAATAAAAGAGATTAAGTGGACGTAAGCTTGACTTTGAGCCGAACCACTATAAAAATTGTCGTTTCTTTACTGTTTTCTGTTGTTATCTGCTTACTTTTTGTTCCCGTACGAACGGGTGGTGCTTTCACTATATCATAACTCACACTGGGGGAGTTAGCGTATATTTTTTGCGTTAACATTTTTTGGTGCTTTCACTGAGAACTGAACTCAGGAAGTCTGTCAATTAAGAGTTGGATCAGAGAGTTTGGAGATTCAGATCCGAAGAATTATGACAAGGCGATCGAGTAGAAGGCAGAGATCAGAGAGGAGTCAACACGAAGGAAGTCAAGAGGCTTCCTCAGGAGCGAACCAAACTTCAGCCTTCATCACCAAGGGGAGACGATGATGAGAAGGCAAGAGGAGATGATACAGAGTTTATTTCAACAGATTAGACAACTTGGAGCGCAAAATCAAGGTACAGCTAGAGTTCAGAACGAAGCAAGACCATCTAGGACAGCACCGGAACTAGGGGGCACTCATCTAGAGCACGCGGACCCAATACCGAGAAAAACATCGGGTGGCTTCGAGAAACATGGCATTGGCAGGGGAATAGGAGTTCATCCAGGGGAACAGATTCCAGAATCCCCTCGTTAACTCGGGAGGCAGGTCGAAGGCAATGGACGAGGACCATAATTAGGAGACAACGACAGATTGGCAGAAATGGTCAAAAGAGTTATTAGAGGTGGTTTGGTCAACAAGGACTTGGAGGATGTGAGTAAGAGTCCTTTTACCACAACAATCAGACGAGCTAAGAACCCACCAGACTTTAAGCTACCATCGTTGGATATGTATAATGGAAGGACAGACCCTACAGTTCATCTGACAAAATATATGAGGCATATGGAGGTGCTGGGGGCATCAAAGGAAGTTATGGCCCGGTGCTTTCCATTGTACTTGGCTGATATTGCGGCATTATGGTTTAGACAACCGGAGAGTGGATCTATCGGGACATGGAATGATTTGACTGAAAGGTTTATGAGGCAATTCAGGGTCCACATTTCGAGACCCAAGAATGTTATGAGTTTGGCAGCATTGAAACAGAAAGCTGGGGAATCTTTGAGAAGTTTTTTGACGCGATTCAATGCAGCTGCAGCATCGGTGGATCGACCGGATCTATCCATGGTCTTGATGGAAGCTGTGTCGGGCATAGCTGACGGTATAGAATTCAAGAATTCGCTGACAAGAGATCCCCCTATGGATCTAGAGGAATTTTACCATGAGGCTGAAGGATTTCTTCAGTTACAGGACGCAAATGTTGAAAGAGAAGAAGGAGAAGGAATTGACGTTTATGTAATCAAAGGTGGAAATCCTCCTGAGAAAGGTGGAGAAGCTAGCAAAGGTAAACGAAAGGCTGAGGATAAGAACGATAGATCAGCATGACCACGAAGGAAACAAAGATTCACCTCATACACGGAGTTGAATGAGACTTTTGAGCGGATCTACCAAGACACCAAGCGACAGGTTCCTTATCGAAAGCCGATAAGGAGAGATCCAACTAACAACGAGAGAAAGTCGGACAAGTATTGCTCATTCCATGAGTTGAATGGTCATAGCACAAATGACTGCAGACACTTGAAAGACGAAGTTGAGGGGCACATCCGGGATGGTTTGCTATCACAGTATGTGAGAAGGATGACCGCAACGGTGGAACAAGAACGACCACCACCTGCACCAACTGAAGATGGCTCAGGATCAAGGCGTCAGCTTATTATCAATTGATTGAGGTAATAACGAACGAGTGGAAAACTCCACATCGACACAATTAAGTTGTTCACACATGTACGGGACCGTCAACGATCCCCAGGCATGCTCTGATACAACTATAAATCATATCGATGTAAGTGTTTGCACTCTGACGTTAGTACTTCGCTTTTGTGTTTTACTTCTTGTGTTTGGATTTGACTTTGTCAGACATTTTTTCTTTAAAACTCTTCAGTTGAATGAACATTGCATTTTGATAATTCTGAGGTGGTTAAGCTACTTACACATTTACGGGGTCGCGAACGGTCCTTAGGCATGCTCTGAGATAGTAATAAACCGTCTTGACGAACGATCCAGGAACTCATCTGAACGTGAACCTGGTATCGATAATATTAAGTCCCCCCTCCCCCGGGCACACTTATCGCCTCGAACGGCACACGACCGCAAACAGTCACAACTCGCCTCGAACGGCACCCGACCTCGAACGGTCACAACTCGCCTCGAACGGCACCCGACCTCGAACGGTCACAACTCGCCTCTAATGGCACCCGACCTCGAACGGTCACAACTCGCCTCGAACGGCACTTGACCACGAACGGTCACAAGTCGCCGGACACGGCACTTGACCGCGAACGGTCACATTTCACCTCAAATGACACACGATCCCGGACGATCGTCATTTGAGGTCATACGATACTGTCAAGTCCTTTGCAGGTCATCAACATGATATAAACATCAAGCGTATGGCATTACAAAACACACCTTCCTATCGCAAGACATGTTTTGGGGGGCAAGTGTTATACCGCCTTTTTGGCAAGGCCGTGATACCAAAAGGTCAACTGAAAAACCAAAGATAGTTCGAGTCAAAGATTGGTTATACACAGTGTCAACACCTCTCTTCACGGCTTAGCAACTCAACGACTTAACAGGGTAATGACCTAACTGCTTGATGAAGGCAAGCGACCTAAGCAGATCAACGGCACAACTCAACGAGTTAAGGAAAAGCAACCTAAGCGGCCCAATGAGTTAACAACCTAGCAACCAATACAAGTCAGCGGCATAGCACAGCAAAGGAAGGAATACTGCAACATCTATGCGACCTAGCGATCTAAGCAATTCAACGATTTAAAGGACCAGCGAGTTAATGGTTCAGCGACCTAACGAATCATTGGTTCAGCGACCTAGCGAGTTAATGATTCAGCGACCTAACGAGTTAACAAGCCACATGTCCCTATGTCGTTTGATCATAGGTCGCATCAACATTAGGTCGCCACCATTCCTAAGCCTAGCCTAGGTCGCTCCACTTGATGCTTCGACATGTAAGTCGCTCGCCACTCCCATAGGTCGCTAGGACCTACCAGAAGAAGCGGTTGATCAAGCATAACCATTTCAAGCCATATCCCGTTTCCCTTAGGTCGCTCACGACCTACGACCTAACCTTATGTCTCCCACGACCTACGACCTACCTCCGGATTTTCTCCATAAATACCCCACCCGCTCCAACTGAAAAGAGGACTTTTGGATCATTTTTGGAACGCCAATACTCTGCTGTTTTCTCGACTCCTTCAACACTTCAAACACCGAAGACGCTTTAATGAACTTGCGGGAAAGATCTAACTCATTCAACATGAATTCAAAGAGCTTTTCTACATCGAAGTTCTAGCTACTTGTCTTAGTCGTGTTGTAATCAAAGAATCATTGAAAAAGTTGTAATCAAGTCAGCAATAAAAGAGATTAAGTGGACGTAGGCTTGACTTTGAGCCGAACCACTATAAAGATTGTCATTTCTTTACTGTTTTTTGTTGTTATCTACTTACTTTTTATTCCCGTACGAACGGGTGGTGCTTTCACTATATCATAACTCACACTGGGGGTGTTAGCGTATATTTTTTGCGTTAACAAGGACCATTCTATAATCTTCTAAAATTCCCTATGTATGATCTAGATGAACTTTGTGAAAATACTGGATTGGAAACCCTAATCTCTTTTACTTCAAATGATGTTCAAATAGATCAATTAGCTATATTTTTATTCTACGCTAATCTAGAAAGTACTTCGGTATGGAATACTGAAGATGAGGACAACTGGCTATGGTCGAGTGTTTATGGTAATACGATTAGGTTAACTTCGGGGTTAATTGGTAGAACTTTGGGATGCTCTGACACCAGGGAAGATTTATACAACGTTCCGGATATGCGCTTCAAGCCACGGAATAATATTACTCGTCAAATTTGGAAGGACGAGATGCCAAAATTTGCTTCGAAATATTTACGTCCAAAAGCTCGACTCTTGATAAGAATGATAATAAATACAGTTGTTCCACGTATGGGGAGTTATAAGCAAATAAAAGAAATGGAGCACAAAGCTCTATATGCTCTCTTTAGTGGAACTCGAGTAAATTGGGCCAAATTCATCTTCGACGAGCTCAAGCACTTTTGGACTCGCTCACGGCCATCGATCATTTACCCTACTTATATTATGAGACTTCTTCGTGCACATAATATTCCTTCCTACCTATCGACATTCGAAGAAATCTCGACTAAACATGCTTCCACCAAATTCTTCTCTCTGATGCACCTACCTGAAATCCCTTCAGAGATTATGTCCTTCGAAGATTAGACGCACAATCGTCAATCTCGAAGAGTTGAGCCTCCTCCTCAACCAAACATTGATCCATCCCAAGAGGAAGTACAACATCAAGAAGTCACTCCTCCTCCTCTCGCACCATTTGATTATCCGGAACAGGATGAAATTATGGAGACTCGAACGGATACAAATCCAAATGAAAGTGTTCGAAAACTCACTCTTCGGAACCAAAAAATTCTATTTCAAAATCAGAAAATTTTGGCTAAGCGAATTGACAGTTTTGAAACTTCATTTGCTACACGACTTGCCACAGTTGAAGAATCTCTTTCGACTGTTTTATCGGTTCTTAAAGAAGTATTAAAACGGGTTCGTGGTCCAACACCATCTTTTGAGGATTGGGCAACCCCTGTTCCTTCTCCTCCCGCAAAACATTCAAAACTAACTGAGGATGAACCTCCAAAGGAAGCTTTGACATCTCCTTTAAAGGATAGCACTTCTGACAACGAAGAACCAAAGGAAGATGATCCAAATAAAGCTTCCCCAAAGGAAATCTAGAATTTGGAAATTGTAGTTTTTATATTTTCTTTGTACAAATTTAACGGCTGTAACCCCTTCATGTTATTAATGAAACTTTTCCTTTTTTGACGATTGGCTTCAATGTTATAATTCTTTTTGATAATGTCAAAGAGGGAGAAATATAGGTAGAATCATACAACATTAAAAATAAGCACATATTCAGGGGGAGATTTATAATCTATATATAAGTACATCGAATAGTTGTCATCATCAAAAATGGTGAGATTGTTAGGAAATCAATTCTATGGTTTAGATGATAAAAACTATACAATGGAAATCGAATGCACACACATATATATCTATATTTACAGGTAGTTGATAAAGTAACATCACCAAAGAGACAAAAACATGACTCAAAAGAAGTATTAAAAGACTTCAAGTCGATAGAAGTGAAAGAGGGATGACACAGACAAAGATAAAGCAACATGCACACATTCAGACGTCTGGGAACACTAGCCAGACGTCTGATTGATTCCTCTGGTTCATAACTCAGAAAGAATCAGACATCTGGTTACTACACTTAGACGTCTGAAAAGCATCCGGATATGAAAAATATATGAAGACCAGACGTCTGGTTAATAAACTCAGACGTCTGAAATACAACCAGATGCAAAAAATATATGAAGACCAGACGTTTGAAATATTTTCCAGACGTCTGATTTTGAACTCGGCTATGTAAACTCAAAGAACAACTGTTACATCCGAAAAGACACGTCTGCTTCTCTTCACTGCAACTCTTCATCACCATGACAAGCAACCTTAGAGCACTTACTAACAGTTGCAACTACACAAAGGATCTCTCCACCACTATAAATAGAATCAGAAATTCAAGAGAAAGATTTCACTTTACTTACTTACGCTCTTAACTCTTATACTCTGATCTATATCTGATCTCTAGCAATCAAATATCTGTACTTAACTCTTCCATATATTCAGAACTCCTCATTCAATATTCTCTAGATATATATATATATATATATATATTGGAAGCATTGTACTCAATAGTCAACATCCTTGTTATAGAACACATTCTTGACAAAGAAATTCTGCTATTGTAAACCTGTTCCTCTGGGTCAAGTGAGGGTTAGTTAAAAGGAAATTCCAAAGAGGATCTTGGGGACTGGACGTAGGACGGGAGGTCCGAACCAGTATAAAATCCTGGTGTGATTATTATAATTTACTTTGCTACTATCATCTATCATGTTATATTATATAGCTAGTTACATATACTTGCATATATAGTCTATACGATCCACTAATATATACTTTCAAAAATTTCTTAGTTCAATAGTAATAATAATTATTAACCGAAATACTCTGGCCAGATACTTTAACTTTGAGTTGACTGCGATACTAACCACCTATATCTGAGGAGACGAATCCTCTCTTGAATAGTGCTTACTTCTAATACTTCCACCTGATCCAACTATAGTCACTCGATGGACACCATGCCTTGATTTGGCTATAATCAAAACGGAGCTTTTATATTAAAGATCCATAGTATTATCAAGTCGAGATAATTGTGTAAATCAGTCACATCAATATTTTCTATTTGAACTTAGTTATATTAACCAACAGAAAACTATCGAGTGAGTTGTTCCATAGTTATCCAATAACTATTAGTACGTAACCCCTAGGTGCCACCATCAGTCATGAGTAAACACTGGCCAATATTTGGAGAGCGTTATATACTCCAGTCTCAATGGATACATCGATATCCAGCTCGATGCATCTTGACTAGGAACATTTAAAAATGGTATATTTGTTTCATTGTGACAATTTACTCACGGTTACAACATTTTGTAACTACTATAATAAAATATACCATTTATGGATTTTTCTAGTAAATATACTTTTAATTAAGTTAACTAATTAATATAATCACATTATATCAAGTATATGATAGGAAGAAAATGCCTTTTATTTCGACCAAGATTAGTCAAGAAGTTAGATATATGTAACAAATTATATAATTGCCCTTAGGGCATACCCTTAACTCTATCAATCTCCCACTTGCACTTGGGGTCAATTATGGAATATGATTCCAACTTCTCCAATCAGTTTTCTCAAAACCAATTAGGTCGGTCCCTTAGTGAATGGGTATGCTATTATGTTTTAATTATCTACTTTGGTGATTAACTCTCTTCGATAAACTGCCTTTATCATATGGAACAATTTGAAGTATGTCTTTCGACTTCTAGCGTGCTTTAAGTTCTATCATGACCAATTGCATGACATTGTTATCTTATAACGATATTACAGGATTCTCAACATTTGGAATCATCTTTCGCTCAATTATAAATTTGTGCATTTATATAGATATACATTGGTTTATTGTAGCGCTATTCAAGTTAATGTTCTCAACATTTTCTTGAATCGACCACAATCATGTTTATTTTGAAACATTTTCAAATTAAAGATTTTAACTTGAATTTTATCATTGACATGTTACACTCAATATCACTTATAGAAGTTTGTGTCTGAACGTTCCATCATAACGAGTTCGTTGTTTCTATAAATAATTCTCTAGTATTTCATAAATACGTGAGAACACCTCAAACAACCATTTAGTGATATCAATTTGGATTTTATATTTTTTCCATGTATCAAATATATAAACAAAACATAATATCATACACAACATAACCTATATGATAATTCATGTTGCTAATGCATATGGAATCCTACTTACATGTTCTCTTTTTAGTAGGGTGCTCTTGTATATCGTTTTGGGACAATCTCTATATCTTTTGTACTCATCATAAAAGACATCATTTACAATCCAAAATTAAATATTAAAACAACTAAAGTTGATTATAATACAAGCATACTGTTAAAATCAATAACGTGTTGTTTACTTAAAGTTTAGAAATATTAATGTACCTTTTAACGTTCTTTCTTATAAACACACGCTTCCTCTGCACTTTAATTGAATATCAAACTATTTGATATTTCTATCAAAATACTTATTCAATCTTGATGCTTATAAAATGATACATTCGTATCAATCTTGATGTATACATATATTGTATATAATATATGAACATAAAACATTTACATATATATATATATATATATATATATATATATATATATATATATATATAGAGAGAGAGAGAGAGAGAGAGAGAGAACAATTATTAAAAATTATTTGTAATTCAAAATTAACTTAGTTTTGCAAACATAATAATTTTAGTATTTTAATTTGTATATATTATGAATAAAATAATGTTTTCATCCATAAATAATTAACATAAAGTAATATATTGATGAAAATTTAAATCTTACAGTTTTTGAAAACCAGGGTCATGAAATAAAGCTTAGAAAAAATCTGAAGACTTTTTAAAGTTGAAATATTTTTTTTTTAAAAATACATTCATTTCAACAATAAATATTTAATATAAAATAATATATTATTAAAAATTCAAAATTAGAAATTCAGAAATTCTAGGATAACAAATCAAAGGTCACGAAAATTTTTGAAGAAATTTTCAATTACATTATTATTTTTAATAAATCATAAACAATTTTCCGAAATTATATTAATTGTTGAAGATAATAAACTTTATTGAAGAAATCCTAAAATTTTTCTATACGTTTCTGGAATGATATAATATTTTTAGTAAATATAAAATTGAATGTAATAATTATTTTATATATAATAAACAATTCAAAATTCAATGAATGTTAATTTAAAAATATGAATATATTTTTGATAATTAATTTTAAAAATTTTGAATTCATATTATATGTAAATAAGTGCACTAAATTTTTTTAACGATATATATATCTTATATATGCATATATGCTATTATGGGAGAGAAGTATACACTAATATATATATATGAATTTATTAATAAATATATATAAAAAAATTATTAATGGCAAAAATTGATTTTGTACAGTAAACAACATTTATCTATACATAAATCAAATAGTATAGTAAACAAATTATGTACATAACCATACTGATTTATGACAACTATATCTACTTACAAAATCTCACTTAATAAAACGTATAGTAGCAATATATTTAAACAGATATGAAATTGCTTATTATAGGATCACGAAATATAATTTAATTACTATGATATGAATTAAAACCATGAATTTAATGATGCCTTTAAATCCACGTTGAAGCAACGACTTCCCTTCCTTTTACTGTTCTTGATTCGTTAGATTACAAGTCCGGAATCACATTATTTTAATTTGAAATATATTTGAGAATTTTAGAGTAGATTGAGAGCAATGTTTTAATGGCAGCCAAAAAAGGTTAGTCTTTATTTTAGAGATACATACATACATACGTACGTACGTACGTACGTACGTACATATATAGATGGTTGTATTAGAGAGAAACGAGGAAAACCTTTTTATCCATTCTCATTTGATCTCAACTTATTATCACCAAGCCAATTTCCTATGTTTTAGCCACCCCTATACCTTCCCAAAACCGAAATTTTGCAGCCTTAATGATGTGCCTTAAACCCATCTAATCCCAAGCTAAAATACTATGCAATTAAATCTAATTTAAGATATTGTATATCGATCAATATATTTATAACTATTATAAATATATATATATATATATAAAAATTAATTCTCAAATCATATTCAAAAATTTCAATTAATATTTCATAAATATCAATTAATTTAATTAATTTATAACAATTATAAACTAATTAAATAGTTCGGTCTTAAGGGAATTCATTATTTCGGCTGTGTAACTCTTGGGTGTAATTGGTCAGCGATTAACATCGAACTATTCTAATGTTAATGTTTACACGTCACTTAGCAGGCGGTGTGACATTATGGCCAAATTTTTCGCTTACTCATTTTCGACAAAATCCAATTTTTGTTTAATAAGCGTTACCCGGTTGTGACATTTGTTTACACCAATTCTCTTCGTCAAAACTATATCTCTTTGGACTTACGGAATTTGGTAATGGTCAAACTTCCAACCTCATCCACATTCAAATTTAATGTCCAAATACAAAGTCCTTGGCTCGATAATAACAACTATTATTAACCGAAATGTTCTAGCCACAGACTTTGACTTTGAGTTGATTGTGATACTAACCGCATATAACTAAGTAGATGAATCATCTCTTGAATAGTGCTTCACTTCCAATACTTCCACTTGACCCAACTATAGTCACTCGATGGATGTCATGCCATGATTTGGCTATAATCAAAGTGGAACTTTCATATTGAGGATCCATAATATTCTCAAGTTGAGATAACTGTGTAAATCAGTCACATCGATATTTTCTGTTTGACCTTAGTAATATTAACCAACAAAAAACTATCGAGTGGGTCGTTCCATGGTTATCCAAGAACTATTAGTACGTAACCCCTAGGCGTCCCCAGCAGTCATGAGTAACGCACCGCCCAACATTTGGAGAGCGTTACGTACTCCAGTCTCAATGGATACATCGATATCTAGTCTCGATGCATCTTGATTCGGAACATTTAAGATGGTATATTTGTTTCGTTGTGATTAATTACTCATGGTTACAATGCTATTTAAAAACTATCACAAAATATACCATTTATGGATTTTTCTGTTAAATATACTTTTAATTAAGTAAATTAATTAATATAATCATATTATATCAAGTATACAATAGGAAGAAAATACCTTTTATTTCGAACAAGATTGGTCAACGAGTTAGATATATGTAACAAATTACATAATTGCCCCTAGGGCATACCCTTAACTCTATTAGTTTGTCTACCAGATTCTTAGCTATAAATGAATGTGTATTCCCAGTTTCAAATAGTACTCTAACTGAAATACCAAAAATCAAAGTCATACCTTTCAAAAAAAATTCCTTTTCCTCGGCAGATTGTCCTTCCCTTGGTCTCTCCAAAGCATAAATCTATGCTTTAAGCTCTAGGCAATCCTTCTTCAGATGCCTCATCTTAATGCACTTAAAGCAGTTCACTTTTCCAAAATTCTTCGACATTAGGCACTTCATAGCATATTGCCCCTTCTGTCCACAGTTACTGTAGACCACTTTCACATTAGCGACCTCACTACCTTCTCCCTTTGGCACTCCCTTCTTGCTTTTGGTGTATAGGGTAAACTTCTTCTTTTGCTCTGCTTTGGGCCTCGTTTCCACTCTTCTTTTCTCATGGTACATCCCATCATACCTTCGAGCCATGTCAATTCCAAACTCAAAAGGAGATGCTAGCTAGATGAGCCATCACCTTATGGTCAAGACCCTGCTTAAATCCCTAATGAACTTCTCATTTTTTTCATTGAAGTATTAATGGTATCCCTACCGTGCTTATCCAAAGAGTTAAACTTCTAGATGTACTCCTCCACTGTAAGGTCACTCTGTTTCAGATTTATAAACTCCCTTATTAGTACACTCTACTACAATTTGATATGAAATGAGACTTTTCTTTAAAATGCTCTTAAGTAATTTCCTTCTCTAGGGCCTTTGCGATTACTCTATCCCAGTAATCCAATGTAATCTCATGCAACTACTTATATACCAATCTCCTATTCTACACATCATTCAGTCCTAAGTCCCAAATATGCACTCGCAAGCCTAAGCCAATTCAACATTTCAACAATGGACTCCTTACCTAAACATCTCCCCTTCCAAGTTTCTATAGCCTTTATTCATCCTTGAGAAGTCCTCTTTCACTGTCGTGGGTCTAGGCTCAACCGCCTTCGACATATTTTTCCTTATCTTGTGAAACATAAACTCCCTAAACGAAGCATTCATATCCATGCCAGCAACATTAGCGGTCTGTGTAGCTTCCTCCCCCGCTGCTCTGGGGACTTCACCATATTCTCTTCATTGATCTACATACTCTTAGCCTCCCTCATGTGCTTGTCCCTTCTGTCGTAATTCGCCCACGTCTCAAATTCGTCTTGCTTTTTTTTGTTTAGAAAGTCTTCATTAGAAGCAAGGAAAAAGAAAGCGAAATAATAATAGAAGGGTAGATATTAATATGTCAATCTCCATATCTATTCAGCAAAGCACAAGTATGTTATTTATATAATAGTGTATACCTTCCCCCAAGTTGTTCTCCATTTTTCACTATGTTTGACTTAAGTGTCCCTATTATATGCATTAATACCAACTGTAACATCCTCCACTTTGCAACTCGAAAATGAACGTCGATGATGCTGCAGTCATCATCGTAGTTATTTTTAAGCAACGGAAGTGAGTTCAGTATATTCAAATACAGACTAAGTAAACAAAGCATCTAATTTTTTCCATTACATAGAAATGGTCTCAATATTCATTACATACATTTTTTTTCAAAATTAACTCCAAAAGTTGTACCATACAGGGTTCAAATAACAATATGAAATAACATAGTAAAGAGTCAGGTCAACATATGATAATTCTGCCTGAACTCCTTTAAATAGCAGAAACAACATATTTATTTACTAACAAAGCCTCTTGCCCATCCTTCAATCTGCGTACCGTTGCTTTTGATATAAACCTGTCGACTCCCATAAACTCGACTTACCCAAATGAGTATCGGTGAGTTTATAGTGAAAACAATTATAAAAATAAGGGCCAAACATAAAGTTTGGTGTGAATAATACCTACCCAAAACAAGCATATAGTGAGACAATGCCATACAACACGGAACATGTTTTCTCCTCATCATCCAAAACATCATAAATAAAACGATCATAGTTTAAGTAGTTCCAATTTACTAATACTATTACTGCGCTCTTATGCGGTTCACGTCTATTACTGTGTCGTATGTGCACTTATGCGATTTTCAAATACTGCTATGCCTTATGCGCTCTTATGCGGTTTCCTTTTTGCTACCACGCCTCCAGCGCAGTCCCCCCTACAGTTTCCATTTTAGATTAGTCTTTAGTCTGATACTACCTAAAATCAGCCCGTTGTAGTATCCTATAGATTCATTCATTAAACTTAAACTGCATTGGTCCAGCCCTCCGCGGTATTCTTTTAAATTCATTCATTAAACTTAAACTGCATAGACCCAGCCCCTATAGTATTCTTTAACTTCATTTATTTGTTAAGCTCTAGACTATAAAGAAACAGCCACTTGTAGTCCCTATGTATTTATTTACTTGAATTCTGGACTACTCTGAAACGGCTATCAGAAGTCCCTAAACTCTTGTCTTGTTTGAAACTGCAAAGCATCATCCCACCGCAGTCTTGGGCAATTGAATTCCTCTCCCCACCTTTCCAAGATGTGCATTCGAGTTAGCATCTCAACCCTGCGTCAATAGCCCTTTTGACCCTACCTCTAGCGCATGATTCATTTCCCTTATAGCTCCGGACTCACCCCGAGTCCTACTTGATTGTCTTGTATTAGGTTTCATTCATACCTTTCCTTAACGCAAAACCAGCCTAGCGCAATACACCTTTTACTTATTTAAGGGAATGCTTCCAAATTGAGGCACAATATGCCTTTTACATATGACGGCCCAGTTCAGTCTCTTTCAACTTTACAGTTTTACAGCGCAACATGTCATCCACATATTGCAGCATAGATCTACTTTCCTCTAAAAGTCCCTGGATCCCCTTGGTAAATCACTACCCCGTCCCCTTATGCGAAATTTTTAGGTGACCTAGCGGTTCTTCTCCTTATCGCAATACCCACCTTATATTAGCTTATTTTCTTCATAGAAAATAATAAAATCCCATAAAATTCTTGGGCAACTGTTCTAATCTACTTTATTCTTGATTTAGTTTTTCACAGGTATTTTCCTTATTTATTTTCTAGGTATACTCCTTCAATAATCTATAAAAATTATTCAAACATGGAAAACCTTTCAAACCAAAAAACCATTTCTAAAATCAGGGTTAGAACTTCTTGTGATACTTTCATAGTATTTAGAAATTATTAGGGTAGGGAAATATATCTAAACATCTCATGTTCATCTATTTTTTTTCAAAACATCCATTAACCATTTTACTTGTTCAATAAAAATCCATATGAAATTCCATCTATTTAAAAGCATACAAAATCACACTGCAACCAAATAATTGGGTACGGTAAAATATTTTTAGTATTACTCACTTAGATCTTTGAAATATCATGCTTTAGTCTTCTTAATCCCTCCTTATTTTGTGTTTTTTATCTTCTCTTTATTTTCTCTCTTTACACTGCCACCATTTATGTTCCTCTCAAGCTTTTTTCCTTAGTGGAATAAAATGAATGATAGAAAGAGTATTGTTTACTGTCCCATAATAATTTGGACTTGGGCGCTCATACTCTTTTTCATTAATTCTATACACCATTTTCCTTTCATTGAGTTTATCTTAGCCCTTTAATCAATCAATCAATCAATAATTCTAGGTTGTTACAGGTACCGACCACTTCAGGTCAGTACTGACCTCTTTTCCTAGTAGTAGAAGGTGTCTGGAAACTTAAAATGTTGAAATATGGAAAAAGGAAGCTCTAGGCAAGTGGAAGATGACAAGAGGTCGAGGGAAAAACTTTGCAAATTTGACAAAGCATTGGCTAAGGGATTCATACGATTTTGGTCACTTTTAATCAGTACCAACATAAATTGAGAAGGGTAATCATGGCAAAATTCCTAAGGGATGCTTCAGGGTTCCTGTAGGTCATGCTAATGGTGTTTCTTTGTTCGCTCGACGTTCGATGACAATGTGGTAGCACGATGAAGAATGATAGCTTGGGGACTTTGATGACGATAACTCGAAGATGAATGTTGTTATGTTCTGATGATGATGGTTCGATATTGAATGGAGTCATGAGGATGATTATCCATAAGGGCGGGTTCTAGGACGGGTGACTCGTGGATAGAATGTTGAATGGCTCGATTATGGATAGAAAGGAATGTGAAATGATTCATTACGAATGAGTAGGAACTAGATGTGGTAAGGAAATGGCACAGATGCACATGCTAAGGGATCATCGATACTAAGAGTATTTTCTGATGTACTCGAAAGTAGGGGTATTGTGAGGATGCTTATTAGGTATTTAGAATGGCACCCAAGATCGGTGGAATGGATCCGTATATCCTGGACCGATGGAATGAATGTAGTGTCAGGTTTAGGCTGTGAGCGCGTACATTGAAAACATTGATTTTTTCATTAATCCCAAGCAGAGTAATGGTCATATGAGTTATCATATATTCAGGGCACGTTGGGTGACAACAAGGATTGTTTGATGGATGCTATAATTGCCTTGTTTGTTTTTCCCATAGTCCGTCACTCTAGGATGTCATGAGATGTAGGTATTGTGCATGTGGATATCTGAACACCCATTGTCGTACTTAGGATGTAATATACCTTTATTATGTTTGTAGAGTATCATATAATGTTCGTTATGTGCCAACTCTTTGGTTGCATGGACATGTCGTGTATGGTTCGTATACCCATGTTCCTTACTATATCGACTTGTATAGTATTTTTATATCTCTTATCACTTACACCAGACCGTTCTCCGACTTAAGATTTTATGCTTTACTTCTTATTATCTCGGTTACACTTAAATGAGTAGACTAGATAGCAGGTCTAGGTGGGACGCAATGGCATCGCAAAGCACGATCTGGATAGAGTTTTCTCGTATTATATACAAACTTATGTTTATTCCGCTGTGCGACACTATGAAGCCTAGGCAGTGTTCATTATTGTATCTAGAGGCCATTAGGGTTTATTATCAATGTTATAAATTCTATTTACCATTTTGTATAAATTTGTAAATCTGTGTACTCTGATATTGTGGTTTAATCTAGTTATTACCGTCTTACCTTATTTTATATCCGTGATGTATAATATATTTTATTCGATGCGTTGTGAGATATACGTCATGTTTTGCAATGTTTTATTTCTTTACAACCATTGACAATCGTCCTACTTCGGTCAGGCACCAAACAACGCACTATTCAGTTATATTGGATGTCAGAGGTGTAGAGTGATCGTCACAACTTTCGCAACTACTTATTTTATACTTCTTCTCATTGAAATCTGTATAGTTCATTTCTTTCATAATTTGTATTTTATCAATTTTTTCATTTTAAATTGATTCAATTTTTTCTAACATCTGATACGCAATCATCAATCTTATGTAGCTTCTCGCATATCTCCGTGTTCAATAGCTCTCTGCTAAGCTCCTTCATTTGATGTTTAAAAAAAATACATAATCAAGTGCATCTTGTTGAAATTGGAAAATAGCCCTGATAAATCAAACCATAAAATTTCTAGTAAGATCGAGTCCTGCTCTGATACCATGTTGAAATACCAAATCAAGCTCTGGTATCATGTTGAAAATATTGAAATAAAATAAAGTATAAGATACAAAAGAAGAAAACGTGAAGAAGAAGAGACATGTAACCAATAAATGTTATATCTTTATTGATAACTTAATTGATAATTCAACAATACACACTAATACTTATAGCTATATTGCTTAAAGTTTAAGTAATTATACAATAGAAAAACTATTGTAATACTGAAAAGCGTAAATATTGAAATATCTCTGATTCATTCCTTAACATATAATTATAATCTCTTAACACATCCAGACATTTATTATATAATTTATGAACATGAAACTCTTAATTAGGATCGGTCTTAAGGGTTCTAGAACCTAAAGCTAGTTCTCATTCATGATCCAGTAACAAATGATAATTAGATTGATAGAATTAAAGTATCAAAGTATTTTATATACTATATCTTTATTAATTGTTGAAATAGAAACACGATATTTTGGTCTTACCGCAAAGTTTAAAAAATCCCCTTATATGCAAACAAAGAACAAAATTAGCGTCTATTTTCAACTGGAAATTTTGAGTGAAAATATAGTTATAAATTTGAAGCTATGCTCCGACAAAAAATTGTAACTGATTTGTATTAGAAATATACTAATGATTAAATTTCACAGCAAAGAAGTCCACTTTCTTATGCAGAATTATAATTACTGAAATTAATATCACAATCTTTCCTTCCAATATCTTTCAGTGACGCCAGAGGTTAAAAATTGTGAATTTTGTCAGACTTCAGTGCCAATTTTTAAATTTAGGAACTATAAATTTGAATTTTGTGAGACTTCTAGAAGTTCTAATTTTTAAATTTTGGAAATATAAATTAAAAAAATAGAGAATGAATTAATACCCGTTTTCCTTAGGTTTAGTTTAGTGTATCCTTTCATTTTTGTACAATAGTTTATATTGGAGTCTAATGTAAATTTTTATATTTCTTATTTTCTATTTTGATGTCCTAGTGTGAGATTAGCTCAAAGTCATGGTTGAAGTGGCTTTACCTAGTGTCATTCTTGCTTACTGGTGTATTGTAGACTTCACCCCTAAGCAATGTCCGATTTAGACTTTTACTGTGATATTTGCCTCCGATATCTGCTGAGCGTTGAGTTTTTTTTCCAGTGTGCCTAGAAACTACCAAAGACGATATTCAACAAGAATGGAGTGAATCATGCTCTCTTATTTTTTATTTTATTATTATTACTATTATTATTTTCCACATAACTAGCAAAGACACCTAAAAGGTCTTCTAGCCTTGCTACCTTACCACGCCAGGTAGCATACAACTCGGTCTTTGAATATCAACAAATTAACCACCCAAAACATCTTCTGTACATATGAACAAATTAATTTATCATGAAATGCAACAAAATGAATGTACAATGAACAAATAAGTAAATTTGAGTCTGAGTTAATTTGCCTTAACTTATTTCGTATAATAACTGCTTCCTATGTAATGAGAGGCTTAAGTTGGGCGAAAATATGTAAAACACGGTTGACAAATGCATGTAATGACTCCAGATGCATGCGATGGAGATCGCTGGAATACCATACCATATATCGCATGCATATTTATTTTAGCATAAACAAATAGGATACTGTTGCTAACTACGGTACCGTCCGCATGCTTGTTGTGGTCCGCTCATGCGTTCGATGCGTCCGATGCATTGAACGTCCAAACGTGATTAACCCCTTCTCCAGTCTCGTTTGATGAAACCATCACTAGAACAACATATTACGTGTCAATAAACATTCGAATCACGCTATTTAAGTTTCGAACTTCTGATCTTTCGCATCAAAGCCGAATCATTTAACTGGACAATGGTGCTTGTCACATTTTAATAATATTAATTAATAAGTTTAAATTTTTATAAATTTCAAAAAATTAATAACTTGTGCAAGTGTGATCCGGTTGAGACGTAGTTTTTTACGTTGCAATTGTATCAAAGTGCGTTACATTATGGAGTTGGTTTGAACTGAATCCGAACAATTTAAAATTTATTTATTTGAATTTAAAACCGTATTTGTTTATTTTAATGAAATTCCACAATTTACTTCGTGTTATTTACAATTATTGAACCCATCTTACACAATTTAAAAAAAGTAATTAAATAACTATAAATCAATTAAATAAAAAATCACAACTTAAATACTTCGCTTAAATACTCCGTTGGTATTTCTAAACGCATTTCTATTCGCTCAAATACATCGCGCAAATGCCCCCCTCAATGCTCTGGTGGGGGGTTTTAAAAGTTTGAACACGAAGTAAGAAATAAAATTGCTCAAATGCCTCAAATTGATAGCCAATGCAGGAAAAAAAAACAATGAAGCTCCACTGTAACAATGTGAATTCTAATTTTTATTGAACTACATCAATCTTTTCAACAAATTAAGGCTACAGTTGGTAATCCGTTTTTAATTTTTTGTTTTCATAGATACAAAAATACACAAGGCGTATGTTTATTGTGAAAAATAGCGAATTTAGAAACAAATTTAACATATAAAATAGAAAACAATTTTTTTTAATTTTTAGTATTTTGAAAAATAGTGAAAGCACGATAAACAATTCATCATTTCGTCATCTCTCCATCCCTTTCGTCATCCTCTTCATCGTCCTTCTAACCCTTCCGTCATTTCTCCACTCTTCTCATATTTTTCTATCAATGTTAAAAACTCAAAACATAAAATACAAAATAAACCAAACGGACCCTAAGTGTTTGCCAACTGTCACTTTATTGGTGGGTTATTCATACAAATTTTCAGGCCAACCATTTTCACTTTTAACCAGGAATAGATCTTTGGGTGAATTTTTTGTAGCTCTATTCAAGGACTAATCAAAAATTTAGTCATGATGTTCAAACTTGTAGTGATGTAAAAATGGATTGTCGCACTAAATAATGTCAAATATGATAGCACCTGTTGTTGTCGAGATACGGAATGAATTGTTTGCGACCGAATTGCATAATTTGTCGCTTCCTTAAAGATATTTCGTTCTTTTTCCGAAGTTGTGCAAAACAGTCGGTATGCGCCTTTAGGATAAAACAGCCTCAATTTGAAACATCAATGGTCTGTTGCACTGAAGACAATTGATTCCTGATTTTGCTTCTGTACTATACAATAATGGTAGAGAAAGAGAGAAAGAGAATGATGAAAATGCATCTGATAGTTGTATTGTGCTCCATCTCAATTCATTTATTTATTAAATTAAATAAATGAGATATTTTACCGATGTAAATAAGTAAAGATGGAGTATGTACCCAACGCATAAAAGAAACGTTAAAAATATTACTGTGTAAAATTTGTGGTAATTTGAAAGATCAAATTAATCTCTTTTCTTTCAAATTCGTCTTTCTCTTCATCAATTCGTGAAATCAGACATGATTTCCACGACTATTTATTTTATATTTCATCTCACTGAAATCATTATGGTTCATTTCTTGCACAATTAGTATTTTGATCAAATTTTTTCATTTTAAAATTGATTTTAAAATTTTCAAACATTTGGTACCCAATCGTCGAACTTATGTAGCTTGTCATATATCTTCATGTTTGATAGTTCTCTGCTAAGCTCCTTCATTTGATATTATAAAAAATACATAATGAAGTGCATCTTATTTTGAAATCAATTTATTGAAAATTCTCCTTATTATAAGGAATAAATATATTTTAGTAACTTTAAAATAATTTAATAATATTATATAATACTAATTTCAAAATCCAATTTATTGTAAAAATTATTTCAAAATTTGCTTGGAATAAACAATGCTTGAATTAATATTGGTTTTGGAGTATTTTCTATGTTTTTCCTTGATTTCAAGCACTGTTTCTTCCACACAAATTCTTAAATAATTTTTACAATAAATTGGCTTTTGAAATTAGTATTATATAATATTATTAAATTATTTTTAAATTATTTTAAAGTTATTAAAATCTATTTATTCCTTATAATAAGGAGAATTATAATTTAAAAGTAATTTATAAACATTGGAGCATAACTCTGATAAAATAAAACCATCAAATTTTTAACAAGATCGAGACTTGCTATGATATCATGTTGAAATATCAGATCATACTTTGATACCATGTTGAAATTATAGAAATAAAACAAAATATAATATACAGAAGAAAAAGGGGAAAAAAGTAGAAGAGAAGAAGAACAGAAGAATAACCAGCAAATGCTACATCTATATTGATTTCTTAATTGATAATTCAACAATAAATACTGATATTTATAGCTACATTGCTCATAGCTTAAGCAATTATACAATTGAAGAACTATTGTAATATTGAAAAGTGTAGATATGAAATCTTAATTTATTTCTTAACATATAATAACGATCTCTTAATACATCACGACATTTATTATATAATTTAAATTATGGACACGAAACTCTTACCCAAGGCTGGTTTTAGAAGTTCTAGAACCTAAAGCTGGTTGTAAGTCAATGTCTTGTTACAAATACTAATTGGATTGATAAAATTAAAACATCAAAGTAGTTTATATACACTGCATATGTAATAAGTGTAGTAGCAAAAAGAAAAATCGGTCTTGTTAATAATATTCAAGTTATACAACTGTTTAAAAAAGAAATTATTTTCTTAGCAACTGATTTTCTGGATATTAGATATTTATCTGCTTTTTGGATTTTTGGAATATCAATTGAGAGTCTGACGGTGGGGAGTTCTTACAGTTTAAACATGAAGCTTTATGAAACAAGATTGCTCAAATGCCTCAAATTGATGGCTAATGCAAGAATCTATTAAATAATAGTAAAGCAGAAGAAATTCTAGCTCTCACATTAATTCTAGCATTTCTCTCACCTCTCCTTAATTTACTCTAGATATTTATTTGAATTTTATTTTAAAGACCTAATACAATGCATTAGTTTTGAACTGTTTATAAGATTTTATTAATTTTACACTATTGTTTTACGTTCAAAAATCTACACTTAAGTCCTCAATTTTCATGTATAATTTACATTTAAATCTGTATATTTAAATTAATTAAATAATTTCATTATAAATTATTTAAAAAAATTAATTAACTATTATTTATTAATTTGTCTAATAAATAATATAGATAATCATGCCAATAAAATATCACGCTCATTGCAACAAAACAATATAAATATGGATCACATAAAAACAATACGAACAACTTTAATGTATAATTATTTATTTTAATAAATTATTAGTTAAATGATTGAAGTTTAAAGATCACAAATAATTATAATAATTATAAAATTTTCACCCCTACTCATTAATTCTCTTCGGTTTTTTTGAATCCATATAAATTATCATTTTATAGTTATCCAAAATATTATGTTAATTTTTTCCATGATTTTATATTCATATATACCAAGATTTTATAATTTCTACAGTCATTTACAAAGTTTTCATCAATTTTCTTTTAATATTTTACATTCAAATCTATGTATTTAAATTAACCAAACACTATAAATCTATACTATATAAATAAATTCAACTAATTAATACTCATTAATTTTTTTGATAATTTATAAACAAAATGACAATTTCAATTTATATACCGCATCAGTAGTAACACATGGTAGATATTTCTTTAAAATATAAAAATATCTGAATCACTTAACAAAAATTATAGGCATAAACAATAATAAAACGTTTAATTTATGATTGATATATCGAACACTGCAAAACAAAATTTTATTTTAACAACATTTAAAGTATGAGTACCATGTTTTTACAAAATTAGCGTGTGCAATGCATGAGATACATTCTATTACTTTATTATTATTATTATTATCCACAATTTTAGTAAATTAAAAAAAATAGTTTTTTCCTCAATATCTCATGTTACATTTAAAATTCCTATCAATACAGATTTACAATTTGACATCTACAACTCATCATCATGCACATGTGCGGTTGCACATGCGCATCAAAACACACAGGATCATGAATTTGCTAAATATTACTTCAAAAAGGAACATATCACATCTACATTTTTCTTTCAAATTTATCGTATACATAAACACTAAAAATTATTTCACATGCATCGGTATATCGGTCATATTTAACGTATAATTTCTTAATTTGAAAATATAAATTACATTTATTTTAAAATTACATAAAATATTTTAAGATATAAAATTTTGGGAATAACAATAGTATATATATATACACATACATTTTCTACACGTATAAATCAATCAAATAATATGTTTAACATATAATTTTCTTAAACTTTAGAAATATTATCGTAAAACTAATTTGAAACAAAATCTATCATTTTAAATAGTTAGAATATGAGAATAATGAATATATGATTATTTTTAACTATTCAAAAATAATTTTTGAATATATTTTACTATGAAAAATAACATTTTAACATGCTAAAATCAAAAAATATGTTTAACCTTAGCATATTACATTATACGTCGACTGTTTAACTATGTATATTTGATAGTTTCTTTTACAACATTACCGTGTGCAACGCACGGGTTACACACTAGTAATACAATAAAGCTGACCTGTAGCAATGCGTACTTCTAATTTTCATAGAATTACATCAATGTTTTTTAACAAATTCAGTGTTTGACAACTGTCATTCAGTCGGTCGGTTATTCACACGAATTTTCAAGCCAACATTTTTCTGTTTTAAGACAGAATAGTACTTGGGTGAATTTTTGTTTCCTCTATTCAGTGACTAATCAGAAATTTCATCATGGTGTTCGAACTTGTAATACTCTAAAAGTGGATCGGAATGCTCAAAATTCACACAGAATTGTCTGGAGAATGTTCTGATAGCTTCTGTTGTTGAAATCAAGGTTCGAAATTCCGTTTTGCGTTTCCGTTCCGGCCATTGGTAATAGTAAAATTTCCGGATCCGTTCCGAGAATTCCGGAAGTTCTGTTTTAATTCCGGTCGTTTAATTCGGGTACTTCTTTGCTTTAATTTGCTATATACGCTAATAAATATCTAATACTGTCGTAAATTTATAGTCATATTTTCATTACATATAAAATACATACTTTAATTAAAAATCCACTGTGCAAGATTTTGTATTATTCATTTGAGATTTTAAAATTTTGATTAATTTTGAATTTTTTGTTATGATTCGATGAAATTAACAAAAGTATAACAACTTTTTTTATGAAACTACACGGATTCTTCTTCATTTATTTATTGTCCCGATTTTTTTTTAAATTTTTATATATTTGTTGTATTTTTTAATTTTTTGTAAGTTTTTTTCAATATATGAAAAGAAAATCCGGAATTTAGAGCGGAACCGGAATTTTGACCGGATTTCGTTCCGGTTATGAACGGAACCGGAACGTAATCACCGGAATAACCGGAATTCCGCCGGAATTTCAAACCATGGTTGAAATACCAAATGAATTCTATCGAAGTTGTGCAAAGTAATAGGATAAAACAGTCTCAATATGAAACGACGGTCCATTGCACCTAATACCTTTGATTCCACAGCAACAATGTTACCGTTTAAAATTATCAAAAATTTCTACCAATAATAAAGATCGATATACCATATTAGTCCAGTTCGATCCGAGTCGAGTCGATCAATCAGTGTGCATGTGAGTTAGTCATACATGCCTGCTCTTCCTCCTCAATTCAAACCAGCTTCGGTTTTCTTTTTATTACACATAGTTTCCCTTGACACTTTCCTTATCCCTTATTGTGAAATAAAATTTCATCAATCTTATTAGTTGTGGCAACTGGAAAGTTATAATCCAATATGAAATAAAACCGAAGGAGTAAAGATGGAGTTTATTGATTCTATCGTGCTTTTTATGCCTAAGAAATTACAGTCCCACTTCTTTACTCTCTTCCTGATTTTTTTCATTTAGATTGTCAAACATAGTGTCATTGATATATTAAAAAGACACTAAAATACTTGATTGGTAATTCAGCTTCTGCGCTTCTGGAATATTGCAATAATACACTGCATCAAAAACTCGTATCACTTCACAAGAAAAATGAAGGGTAAATATATTATTAAGATATGGATGTACACATATTAAATTGTTAGATTATTAGCAAAAAGACTCTTTATTATATAGATGTAAAAGAAATTGGTTCAAAACAGAATCAACAGACTGTAACAATATTATATGCTACAACAACAAAACAGCAACACAATAAAGCGTTGCAAAATCAGAAGCGCAACAGATTAAATAAAAAATGCTGCAATGCAACAATGTATTCTGTAACCGATTTGCGTATCGGCAATCGAAAGCAACAAGAATACCAAAGTTCGTCGGAGTCTAATCGTGACAATTGCCTTAAGACTTTATTTGAAGTCTCGCAGGGTACAACCGACGAAACCGTGCGAGACTGTAAGGAGTACGTCAGTCTGAGAAGATGATGGCAACAGAAACGAATTGGCCGAAGAAAGCAGGGTGGGGAAGAAGAAGAACTGTAAATTGGTGAGCGATTTGATCAGGATCCGTCACTAATTTATAGTTGCTGAACGGTCACGTCTGTAAATTGGTGAGCGATTTGATCAGGATCCGTCACTAATTTATAGTTGCTGAACGGTCACGTCCATTCAAAATATATTCGTAAAACGGCATCCCTTCATCTTCCAACAGGTCGCACCCGTATTTAAATTCAAACGGGCCGCACCTGTATTTGTTACCGTAGCTAGCAAAACTAAAAAACCCGTCGAAAATTGCAGTGTTTTCTGTAGCAAAAATAAGATTTCATAGCAAGCCCAAGCCCGAGCCCGGCCCGGTTCGGTACGGTACGGGCGGCGCGCGCACGTGTGTTCATCAGATTTGGGTCCTCCCCCTCGCACAAAATTACCTGACCCTAAGGGCCAATATAGGAAATGAAGATCCTACATATATACACAATTTTAATCTTTCATTTTGTCAATGTGGGACTAAAGCATATTTCATTCATCTTTTTAGAATTGTCAACAATCCCCCACATGAATGACAATATACTTTTCCCCCACACAAAGTGGAATATCTCAGACTACGTATGGAATAATGCTTTTTGAAGGATAAGTACATGTTTCACTTTGAACTTTCACTTGTTAACACTCATCGGATATACATGGCTAATCGGTGAATTATTTCATCTTGAACCGTCTGCCGTTATTGTATAACCAGACAATAAGGTTAACAAAGCATTGTTTCCCTTCTCCTCCAATCTCTTGGTTGTGTTTATTTCGGCCCTCAACAAATTTGGTTCTGCGAGTGTATATAGAGAATTTAAGCCTTTAATATTCTCAGAGAGCTGACCCAACTCACACTAACATAGGTGATCGCAACCATAAGGAGTATCCTACATATACCCCACTTGTTATTTTACAAGATATGGTCATCATTAAAAAGCATAGCTTTAACCTTTTAATACTTCTGTAGGCATGCATTTATGTTTTGCACCATAGGAATGGAATGAACTATGTCCAGAAAAATGCATTACGTCTTGAGTTATTCAGAACTGCTTTTCCTATTGATCATAGTCCGTGGGATCTCCAGTCGCTAGGATATGTTTTCGTATAAGATAACTCTTGTTGGTTTAGGCTTTTAAATCCATTCCCCTCGATGCGCAGTCTATTTTCTCTCTTGATAACCCTTTTGTAAATGGATCCGCTAGGTTATCATTTGTTCTTATATAATCAATGGAGATAGTTCCATTAGAGAGTAACCGCCTAACTGTGTTATGGCGTCGACGAGTGTGTCGTGATTTTCCATTATACACAAAGTTTTTCGCTCTACTTAGCGCAGCTTGATTGTCGCAGTGAATACATATGGCCGTTACAGGTTTAGGCCATAAAGGAATATCTTCTAAGAAATGACGAAGCCATTCTGCTTCCTCTCCTGCTTTGTCTAATGCAATGAACTCTGATTCCATAGTGGATCGATCTATGCATGTTTGCTTCGTTGATTTCCATGACACTACTGCTCCTGCAAGAGTGAAGACATAACCACTTGTGGATTTTGATTCCTCTGAGTCTGCAATCCAGTTTGCATCACTGTATCCTTCTAGAACAACTGGATATTTTCCGTAATGCAAGGAATAATTTGTGGTATTCTTCAAGTATCCCAACACTCTCATTAGTGCTTTCCAGTGTTCCTTCCCTGGATTACTTGTATACCTGCTTAGTCGACTTACTGCATAAACTATATCTGGTCTCGTGCAATTCATGAGATACATTAGACATTCTATTACACGGGAATATTCTAGTTGCATTACACTTTCACTAGAGTTTTTATGCAGTACTTCCGATAGATTAAAAGGTGTTCTTACTCCTTTAATTCCATAATGTTGGAATTTCTCAATTATTTTGTCTACATAAAGTGACTGAGATAATTGTATTTCATTAGGCGTTCTTATTATTTTGATTCCCAAAATAATGTCAGCAACTCCTAAATCTTTCATATCAAAATTGTTGATAAGCATTTTCTTTATGGTCTCTATAACTTTAGTGTTAGGACCAAAGATTAGCATATCGTCCACATATAAACAAACAAACACGTATGATTGTCCAACTTCACATTTGTCACACTCATTTATACGAAAACCATTTCTCATCATGACACTGTCAAATTTTGCATGCCATTATTTCGGAGCTTGTTTGAGTCCGTATAGTGATTTTACCAGTTTACAAACTTTGTTTTCATTCCTCTTGGATACAAATCCTTCGGGTTGCTCCATGTAGATTTCCTCATCGAGATCTCCATTTAAGAATGCTGTCTTTACATCCATTTGATGAATTTCTAGATTGTAGATGGATGCAATTGCTATTAGCATTCTTATTGAGGTTATTCGTGTAACTGGTGAATATGTGTCAAAAAGTCTATACCTTCTTTTTGACGATATCCTGTGGCTACTAATCTGGCTTTATATTTATCAATAGAGCCATTTGGTTCCATTTTCTTCTTGAAAATCCATTTGCAGCCAATAGGTTTTATTGCAGGTGGAATATCAACAATTTTTCAAATTTTATTACTTAGGATTGAATCGATCTCACTTTGTATTGCTTCTTTCCAACATGAAGACTCAGAAGATGACATTGCTTCCTTGTACGTTTGAGGTTCGTGTTCTAACACATGTGTGAAAAAATCCGAACCAAATGATTTGGAAGTTCTAGCCCTTACACTTCTTCTTGGTTCTACTTCATCACTTTCACGACGAGTTTCATTTTCATGTGGGCTATTTGATTCTTCTCGTGTCCTTTTAGGAACATTATTCCCTTCATTCTTTTTGTGTGAAAACACTTCTTCAAAGAATGAGGCATCTCTTGATTCCATTATTGTATTTATATGAATATCAGGTATATCAGACTTGAATACAAAAAATCTATATGCACTACTATTTTGGGCTGGTCCTAAATAGTAACAATCTACAGTTTTTGGTCCAAGTTTGACCTTTTTTGGAGGCGGGATATGAACTTTTGCTAAACACCCCCACACTTTGAGGTATTTGAAGCTTGGTAGATGTCCTTTCCATAATTTATATGGAATTTTTCCCGTTTTACTATGAGGAACCTTATTTAATATGTGATTAGACATATTTAAAGCTTCCCCCCACAAGTTTGTTGGTAGGCCAGAGGTTAAGAGCATGACATTAATCATATCTTTTAATGTTCTATTCTTTCTCTCGGCCATACCATTTTGTTGTGGTGAATATGGTGCTGTTGTTTGATGAATTATTCCATTTTCTGCATAGAATTGTTCAAACGGCGACTCATATTCTCCACCTCGATCAGATCTCAATATCTTGATCTTTTTATTTAGCTGATTTTCTACTTCAGCCTTATATTTTATAAACGATGTAATTGCTTCATCTTTACTATTTAAAAGATATACGTAGCAATATCGTGTATAATCATCAATAAATGTGATAAAATACTTTTTCCCACCTCTTGTAGGTAAGTTTTTGAAATCACATAAGTCAGTATGAATCATTTGTAATGGTTCAGTACTTCTATTAATAGTATGAATGGTTTCTTAACCATTTTTGCTTCTACACATGTCTCACATTTGTATTTTTTATCTACTTGAAATTTTGGAATTAAATCTAGATTTGCAAGTTTTTTCCATCTTTCGAAAGTTTATACGTCCTAATCTTTCATGCCATAATAGAGCATCATACTCGACAACATAAGAAACTTCTTTTTTATTCATTTCAGAATTACAATATATATCATTATTGCCAATTACGGCTACATTAGCCTTAAATAGGCCATCACACAAGTATCCTCTCACTATATATATTCCAACCTTAGACAGAACAACTTTATCCGATTCGAAGACCATTCGGAAGCCTTTCTTCGAGAGTACAAGTCCAGAGATCAAGTTCTTGCGAATTTATGGAACATGAAGCACATCATTCAGCGTAATAGTCTTACCAGATGTGAACTTGAGAATTACTTTCCCGCTTCCCTCAATCATTGACACTTTAGAGTTGCCCATGTACAACTTTTCTTCATAATCGAGTTTGTTGTAAGTGGAGAACATGGACTTTTCAGAACACACGTGTCGTGTAGCACCTATGTCAAACCACCACTGAGAATGATTTTGAACTAAATTGCATTCCGACACAACTCCAGAAAAGTTAGACCCATCGATGTCCTTGTTTTCCACCACATTTGCTTCAGAATTATTCTGTTTCTTGTGACTGCAATCCTTTGCTTGATGTCCACTCTGGCCACAAACCCAACACTGCCCATTGAACTTCTTGGACGGCTTCTGATCATTTTGTTTGGTTTCTGGCGCCTTCCTTTTGTTTTTGTTTTTGTTGGGATTTCCTTTTTTATTTGCCCCTTCTGCAACAAAAGCCTCTTCGTTTTTTGGTTTAGTGACTCAGCGATTATCTGCCTCGATCTTCAATCTGACGTTGAGGTCTTGTAAGGATATCTCCTTCTTCTTGTGCTTCAAATAATTGCGGTAGTCCTTCCAAAATGGTGGTAGCTTTCCAGTGATTGCTTCAACCAGGAAAGATTTGCCAACTTCGTGGCCTTCTGCTTGCAATTCATGGATAATAATATGAAGTTCATGCAATTGCGTAATTACAGATTTTGAATCTACCATCTTGTAGTCCATGAACTTGTCAACTATGAACTTCTTCAGGCTTACGTTTTGCGTTTTGTACTTTGCATTAAGCGCATTGCAGAGAGCTTTTGCAGTTTTTAGTGGCTGATACACCTTGTACAAAACCTTATCCAAGCAGTTTAGGATGTAATTCCTGCACAAGAAATCCGAGTGCCTCCATGCATCAATTGTAGAAATGTCATTTGCTGAGTTGGTATTGTCTGGCATAGGCGGCACTGGTTCATCTTCATCAAGATACTTCTGCAGACCAAAGGTTGTGAGATAAAAGAGCATCTGACTCTGCCATGTCAGAAAATCGTCTCCGTCTCACTTGAATGTGTCTCGTTTGTTTAAATTCGCTGTCTTGATCGACATTTGTTTTGCTGCCATCTCTGTTTTAACCAAAACAGGAAAGTCTTAAGATGTAAAAGAAATTGGTTCAAAACAGAACGCAACAGACTGTAACAATATTATATGCTACAACAACAAAACAACAACACAATAAAGCGTTGCAAATAAGAAAACGCAACAGATTAAATAAAAAATGCCGCAATGAAACAATGGTATTCTGTAACAGATTTGTGTATCGGCAATCGAAAGCAACAAGAATACCAAAGTTCGTCGGAGGCTGGTCGTGACAATCGCCTTAAGACTTTATTTGAAGTCTCGCAGGGTACAACCGAAGAAACCGCACGAGACTGTAAGGAGTACGTCAGTCTGAGAAGATGATGACAACATAAAAGAATTGGCCGAAGAAAGCAGGGCGGGGAAGAAGAAGAACTGTTCAAAATATATCCGTAAAACGACATCCCTTCATCTTCCAACGGGTCGCAACCGTATTTAAATTCAAACGAGCTGCGCCTGTATTTGTTACTGTAGCCAGCAAAACTAAAAAACCCGCCGAAAATTGCAGTATTTTCTGTAGCAAAAATAAGATTTCATAGTAGACCCAAGCCCGAGCCTGGTCCAATAGGGCGGCGCCCGCACGTGTGCTCATCAGATTTGGGTTCTCCCTCTCGCACAAAATTACCTAACCCTAAGGGTCAATATAAGGAATGAAGATCCTACATATATACACAATTTTAATCTTTCATTTTGTCAATGTGGGACTAAAGCATATTTCATTCATCTTTTTAGAACTGTCAACATTAGATTCTGAAAATAAAAAATAATTTCATTACAACTATGCACTTTTTTCCCCTCTATTCTTTTTACAATAGAAAAGGATCAGTAACTTAGTCTTTTTCACATAATCAATAGTTCTAATTTTTGTATTCTATGTTGCAAATCTACCATACTTTATTTTCAATTCATGTGATAATTTACATTGAAAATTTCTGGATATTTTTTTTGCTTTTCATTCATAGTTGCAAGTTAAACTTACATGACATAATTTATTTATTTATTTATTTTCTAAAATTGAATACTTAGATGGTAATATATGATTATACCACAAGTGCTCTTAGATAGTATATATCAACGGGACAATGATGCTAGACCGGGTCAAACATGAAGATATTCATGAAGTCTTGTGTTTAATTAGTTGAATTATCATTTTTTGGTTAATTTTGTTTAATGTTAATGTTTAATTGCATATCAAGTATTATACTGTCATCTAGGTACATGAATCCCACCTAAGTATTATTGGTTTATATTTTATAACAATATGTGTGACAGTTTTTAAATGGAGAGACGTAGTCAAATCAGAGGAAAACAGTTGCAAATATTCAATTTTACCTAGTCATAATAATATAGAATGTGAAAATATTTAATTTATACATAATTATTAAAGCAAAAAAAAGTGTCCCAACATGATAATGACCAAAAATAATTACTGATGGATTTAGTTTAAAAAATATGGCTTTGGTTTATTATTTAATTTAAGATAGTGAGCTTATCTTCTATTATGTGTGGGTTTATCCAAAGGTTTGAAGCATGATATAATAGAATCAATTAATGAACTACATGAATTTGACAGCACAAATGCGTGTACAGTTTAACATTATTTCCTTGTTTTGTTAATATTGGAATGTTACAATAACAATACTCATTAACATCTTTGTTTATCTTCCAATCAAAAATCCATAAGTAGAGCAAAATGATATGTTGTTATTACAAGCTTGATTTTATCTTCTCCTTATCTTCTCTTACATAGTGCTTCATGGTAGAATAAAGCTTTAATTTCTTCATTCCCTACTCTAAAAACACCTAAGAAATATCATCGTCTACCATTAATGCCATAGATAATCACATCAATTTGCTTATTTGGAAAATCTAGAACCAATTTTGTGCCTTCCTCCATGCAACCAAGGTCGGATATATCTGCAAAAACCTCACACAGATGCTTCCAAACCTTCATTATATTGATGATTTATCTATCTCTTACTCCTTGCAATTCAAGCCTTTTAAATTCCATCATGGATTCCAAATCTAAAAATCCTATGTCAAACCTTGAAAACTCTTCAAACCCAGCTATTTCACTTTTAAGTAGTCATGCCATTCAAAGAAATCGATGTAAGAATTTCACAATGAGTCCTCATATGGACGATCTTTCATTACCATCTAACTTCGTAAACTTGGAAAACCAACCACCTTTCAACGTGGAGGAATGTAGATGTGAGAACCCTAGTGGTCATTTTATACCAAACCAAAATAAGTATTATTTTATGGATGGTGGTGGTAGCAATGTTCTACGTCCAAATCCAAATGTTGAAAATATGTCATCTGATAGGAGGGAGATTTTTGTTAATTTATCATCCGATAATAGTAGCAGCCGTGGTTTCCAGTGCGATCTTTGTGGTGTTAAATTTATTTCTCATCAAGCACTAGGGGGGCATAAGAGTTCACATAGCAAGGCAAAAAAGGCTCAAGAAAGGTATGAGGCCATTTTTAGAGAGGCAAATAGGAAAATGCTCTCTACTGATGCAAAATTTTCAGTTTTTCGATATTTCAAAAAGGGCAAGAATTGATGTGGAGAATTAGCTGTTTAATGAAAAACTCTTCTAATGCCTTATGTTAAGAACAGAAGGAAAAATAATCGTGTTCAGAAATGAAAAGAACTTATAACTCATTCTAAAAAGTATGAGGAGATTGATATTGATGATCATGAATATGTTTGCGACGATGAAGTGGAGAGAAACACCTAATAAAATCCAAGCAGTTCGTTTCTGTTTTGTTGAGTCTGGCTTGTTATGCTAGTATTTTCGGTTTGTTTTTTTCCAGTTCGTTTTCAGCTTCTTTAACGTCTTTGTTGATTTTATGCAATGTTTTCATTTGTTTTTCTTGTGTACGATGAATATTGGTGTCCATGGGTATCCAAAAAATTTGATATCCATCCGAATCCGCATCCAAAAAAATGAAATATATCCGCTATCTGCCGTTATTCGAAATGCGGATACGGATATCTGATAATCAAAAAGCTTTTCGGACATAGATAAAGTTATTATTGTATCCGTATCCGAAAAATATCCGTCCAATTAACTAATGCACATATATATTTAACTAAAATTATATTTAATTAATATATGATTTTTCAGCTATTTTCTAATCATTGGATGTTACTACAATATGATTTTTTGCTCATTTTCAGTGAAAAAAGACAGTTTTAATATTTAATTTTTGAATATTTTTGGATACGTACACAGATATTAGTATAAAACAATGTTTTGTCATCACGTTTTTTATTCCTTTGTTTTTTATGAGCATTAGTAGAAAAATTGTTTTATGTTGATCCGAAGCTTTTCATTTATATTTTTAAATTTATAGATTATGGATGGAGTGGATAAATATCTGATATCCGTCTGTATCCGAAAATTAAGCGAATACAGATATCGATATTCGAAAATTAAACGGATATGAATATTCGATATCTGAAAATGATTTCGGATACGGATACGGATATAGCACTATCCGTATCCGAAAGTATCCGTTGACAGCCTTAATGGAAAATAAAATTTATTAATTAGATTTTAAGTATTGTTTTCTAGTTAGACCTTGACCTCTAAAATCATTCCTTTATAATTCTTTCTGTTAATATATGACAAACTTACGCAAATAAATCCCAAATACAATTCACATTAATACATAATATGACGAGACTGTACTTTTTAAGCATTATCCTTCCATATAACTAAGTAACATTATAATTTGGCTTTAATGTAACCTTATTTAACTGTAATTTATTGTACAAATATATTACGCATCTCAGAATAGGATAATATTGTATTTTTCTTATGATGTTAAAGATACTGTAAACTTTCTTAGCACTTAGTTAAAATTTATACGATGCAAATTAAGCATGTCAATGGATACCCGAAAAATTTAAATTTGTCTACATCCATATCCAAAAGCAAATAAACATTCGATAGCTGGAAAAACCTATGCTGATGCATATATGAAGTCATCCATATCCAAAAACTACTCGTTCGATTTTTGTCAAAATTATAGTTCATATAATATGTATTTTAGTGCAATAAAAAATATGTATTTATGGTTATAAATGGCAATTTACATTGGTAATATTCCATTTATAGTTAAGTTAGTAATTTATATTATATGCATTAATGCATTTTAACTGCTCAAAATTATTTATTATCATCATTTTGTTTATTTTTATACTTTTATAATCAATGGATTAAAAAAATTGTCAAACTAAAATTTTCTATTTATGTTTCTTGATTTATTGCTTATCGGTGGATATGAAAATTATCCGATAATAGTCTATATCCGTGGATGCGGATATCCGATATCCAAAAGCAATTTCAAATGCAGATATGACAATTATCCGACAATAATCAGTATCTGCGGACGCAGATATCCAATATCCGAAAGTAATTCCAAATGCGGATATGATACTATTTGTGTCCGAAGTTTTCTATTTACAGGCCTAATGAGAATATGTTTTATATTTCTGATTAATAAAACCATCACGTTAAAAATATAGAAGTAGAATGCGTTTAGCATAAGCTTTAGTATAAAGATTCAAATTTCCTTATTGATACCGCTAAGTAAAAAAAAATTTAATTCAGGATAAACATTTTATTTTAACTTTTTAATATAAAGAAATCTGGAATGGAACTGAAAAAAAAAAATTGTTTCAATATTTTTGATTTTGTTATTATTTCATTAAACCATAAAAAAAACAAATAGTCCTTCAATAAAAACTGTTTCGATGATTTTTGTTACACTAAAATAAATCCATATTAAGTATTAGTTAGATAAATGAGAAATATAGGATTATTTGTTTAAGCGTAATGTTTAATCATGAAAGGTATATCTGAGTTTAATATGCAAAGTATATATTATATATATATATATATATATATATGAAAATTATCGAATTGGAAACAATTCTTTAAGTACAATGCCCCAATTTTCGATGATCATAATTAAATTTACAAAAAGAACTTGAACGAGTGATTAAATTCTAGAAAAAAAATGTTATTGTGGGATAACTATAAAGAGTGATCAAAAATGTAAAGTAACTTATTTTTTCTTTACGTTCATCTTTCTAACAATATTTTGAATACCAAAACAATGTAAGATAACCTAGTATTTGTTGAAGGTAATTAGAGAAGTGATTTATTGAATTACAGGAATACTTTATTACCACTTGATGATGTTATACAATTTATAACCAACTAGTTATAGCCACATTGCTTAGAGCCTAAATAATTGTATAATAGAAAAGCTATTGTAATAAGGGAAAACCTAGATATTGAAATATCTTTGGTTTATATCTTAACATATAAAAAATATATTTAAACATCACCCATCAAACTCATGATGCAGCAGCTATAAGCATTGAGAGTTTTCCAACTAAAAATTGAAAATGAAAAATTGAATGTGACTTGGTAAAGGGGTCTGCAATTTGCATGGAAGAGGCAACGAAAGGTAGAGTAATAACGTCTTTTTCAAGATAATTACATGTGATGTGACAATTGTTTGCACAAAAAATGGACAAAAACCTCCAATCAATTCAACAACGACAGATTCAAAAGAAAAAGAAATGCAAAGAAAGTGAAAGACACATAAATTTATAGTGGTTCAACTATAACGAATCAATACCACTATTCATATTTATTTCTTTTCTTATATTTCAGCTTTTATAATAGTTGGATATAAATTACAATGATTATGATTGAATATAAGAATCTGGGAGCTTAGCTTGGTTATTTCTGCAACATAAAATCTTTATGCTCCAAAAGATAATTCCTATGAATGTCAAATGCTTGGGTATTTATAGAGGTGAAAAGATGGTGTGGTTAATATGGTAAGTCAGGAAATTTCCATGTATAATTCGCCCAAATCGAACATTTCCGTATACGATAGACATGGTTGTCAATTTTCAAATATATCTGAATTTTATTCCATATATAGCTCGCTTGGTTCAGTTGGAAATCTCGATCCAACGCTAATTAGTTTGGTAGAATGCACGTGGACGTGTTGTTGGGGAAGTTCTTGCTTCTGCTCCTTGGTCCGACTTCCCATGCTAGATCCCGGCCCGGTCTTCATAGGGTGTCCTATCTGGTCTAGCTCCTCTCTTACCAAATAGATGATCTAGTTCGGTACCTTGGGTACCGAACATGATTTCTTGTTTGGTACCTTGAGTACCGAACATGGCGGTTTTGCCTCTTCCTAATCCTTTGTTCTTCCTGCCAGCTTTCCTTGCCTTAGTCATACCTAAGCCACCTTCCAAGCCTTGATCTCATGGGTGAAATTGCTTATAATACTTGCCAGCTAAAGTTCAGCTCGTAAATTATGATGTGGGCTTTGTTGAATGTCTTCATGAGTCCATCAGTGAATATGCATGACTCTCTTGTCTTTGAGCTTGGTTAGATGTGTTGTTGGTCCGATGTGCTACTGTTTCGGCACCAGACACGACCTTGTTCCTATATAAACTACAGTGCCTCCCCTCACCGACATTTCGAGACCGTTCACCTACCTCGAGCTGCAAGTGCCGATCTTTGCTCCAAACGCTTCCAGTTCAATGTAATCTCTCTCTAAGATCATTACTTGATCCAGTAAGCACATGTTTCTTCCTTTGCATCCATAATAATGTGTTTTTATGCATTGATTTGTATCTTATCCTACAGTAGGCAGTTGGCTTAGGGTTTAGTGTTCTCATTTGTCTAGTTTTGGTTTAAAACATAAATTAGGGTGGGTGTTATATAGAAACAACTCGGAGTTACAGAAACATGATTATAGAATGCCTTTCGAATTGAACCCCTATCTAGGGCTTGACAACTCGAATGTTCGGCCATCAAACAGAAAATCAATAGTTATATGCTAGATGATTTTTACTTGTTATCTTGGCTTTAGCCGCCAAGTGAAGCTTTGTACAAACTTTTCCAGGCAGGGTGTGGTTTTTGGAGTAGTCTTTTATTAGTGATAGAATCAATTGAGATTGTTGACCAACTTTTTTTTGCATATGCACATACTCACGCACACACCCACACTTCCACTTTTTGTGATAATATGGGAGATAGATTACTGTATCGGATAGGTATGTCAAACCATTGCAAGACGTGTTCATAGACGATCTCTGGAGATCAGGACCTCTCTTCTTCGCACCTCCGAAACCCACACCATCGGGGCGTTGCTCTCATCAGCCTACTTTCGCTCATACTCTCATGTGTGGGTATGGGTCATCCGAGCTTTTTGTGGATCCCAACGACTCCGAGCCTTCCATCTTGACTCAAGAAACTGGATATTATAGTGGCCACTCACGGTATCCCTAGAGAGGGCATCCTTTTACCCACTCCCGTGCATTGGGCACATGCTCCACCAGAAGGGTACATGGCCTATTCTTGTTATCACTCCACGGTCGAAGCCCTGCCTCCTCCTCCTCAATGGATTGCAGACTTCCTTATATACTTGAAGATAACTCTATTCCAGTTGCATTTCAATGGATAGTCATCTTTACCAGCTCATATGCTATCATCATAAGGGAGTTCCAAATGTCCCCTAGTCATCGTCGAATCAGTTCCTTTACGCCATAAAAAGAAAATAAAGGGTTCTCCTTTTATCTATCTTGAGGCGGGGAGTAGGTTTAAGCCAATTGAGAACTTGTACTCTAAGTACGGTGTGTTTAAGCATGAATACTTCTTTGTCCGTTTGACTCTCCGTTGTTTCATTAGTAACATTATGGATGCGAGTCTTTCTCTTCCACCTATTTTCTTTCGTGGTTGCAAAATCTTGTGTTAAATTTTGATTTTTCTTTCTTTAGACTTTCTCCTAAGCATAGTGAAAGCAACTACTAGAGAAAACTTAGAAGACACGCTGTGAAGACTCCAACAAATCTCGAAGGAATTCCGAGAGGATCCCTTTCTAGTTGCTGACAATAATCTAAATCAGCATAAAATACTAGCAGCAGATTGCTTAATCGGGAAAGGTAGGAAACCTTCCACTCATAAGCCTAGTAAGAAGAAGAAAGGAAAATACTCGGCTACCGACGAGACCAACGAATCGCCCTCCTCTCAACCATCCATTTTTGGTGCCCCTTTGTCTACAGATCCACATGGAGTTGCTCTTACCGTCCTTACGGGTTTAGAGGAACTAGAGTTAGGCTCCTTCAAGGTCGAATCATGTAAAAGCAGTTGGCTCAGGACCTTAAGGGAATGAGATGATGATAACATCCATACAAAGACAGCAGAAGCGGGAGGCTCTCATTCTCATGACAACGAATGTACCACTTTGGACCATAATGAAGCACATTCCTCCAGGCATATTGGTTCTGATAGCTCGTTTAATTTAGAGGTAAAGGAAGCCTACATCGTGTTTTGGTTCTACAAAGGAGGAGGGAACTTTCATTCCTGAAGACATTTTCATTTTCGACTATCTTCAAGGCCCAGTGCTTGGGATCGATTACGAGGGCTCTGCATTTGTAGCGGAAATCCAGCGATAGTTGGAAACCCATGAGACCCTAAGGGTTTGTGCAGTCATTACGCACTCTTACACACATACTCAAATAATTGCACGTTTATGCCATAGTCATGCACCCTTCAAGTGTCTATTCTGATCCTAGACCGCTATACCATTATAAGTAGTATGAGTTCAAAAAGGGATTACTATCTAAGATGAAGCAATTGTGGCCAAAAGCTCCTTCAAGGATGTCAAGAAGGCAGTGTCTTCATTTGGCCTGAGTGAAAATGTTGGGTAACCTACTACGGAGCTGAAGACTAGGGAGATGTTCACTATTGCCTAGCCACGAACAAAGGGAAACAGGACCCCAAGGATAGCTCACGGAAAAGATCCCACTCCCCTGACAGTAGATCGAGATCCTAGACTCCGGTACATCCCTTCAAATCTCCTCGTCTTTCCCCTTTTTCTTTATCCAATTTGGAAGCTTCCAATTGGCAGTAGAAGATGGATAGGGGAGGAGTGATAGTCCATGCCTTAGGGAAAAATGATAAGGGGAAGGAGATGGAAAGAGTAGTTGTCATTACTGACCCCATGAACCCAAACTTCGATCAATTCTAACAATCCTATCAACCAAAAGATCATCTATCCCACTTGCTTACTGAGGCACCACCTTTTTCCTTTACAAAGGCAATTCCAACAACCCTTTTAATCGAGAATTCCAACATATACATTCATGTTTTGTTTATACTTATATACATATATATTATTTAAGAAATTTATGAATGATTTAAATTTCACATATATGTTTATAAATATATACATATACATGTACATATATATAGTTATTTAAACAAAATATGATTCAAATATATACATATATTTATTTATTTATAATATTTTGTATATATATATATATATATTAAATGTATATATTAAAAATAAACACCCATGGTTGGACAATATATTGGTATATAGGATGAGCTAATGTGTCCATTGTTGTGTAAATCGCAACAGCTATACACGTGAATGTTATACCTTTGCACGGTTGATACGTTACACATGCACATACACATATATGTGTTTATGATATATGTATATATATAATAAAAAATTAATTAATCAAATAATACAAATCATATTATAAATTTTGAATAAAATAATTATTTTATTTAAAAGAAAATTTAGAAATGTTCTAAGTAAGGTCCAACAAAGACCCAAAATGGTAAAAAAAATTGAAATTCATACATCACTTTCACAGCTGGCTTGCCCGGTTCCGACACTTTAAAAGTGTGTCGATTCTTCAAACTATCCCTATAATAGGATGCCTTATTTTGGATACACATATGAATCATGCATCTTTATAACTAGTGATTGACTAGTGCTACCTTATATGGATATACGTATAAAGCAAAGCTGACTGATTAACCAGTGATGTGATTAAAGCGTTGATTTTGAAAAACTTTATAATGACAGTAATTGAAAAGTATTAAAGAAAATGTAAACATATTTGTAATGACCCACCATTCGCACATATCCATGCACTAATGTAGTTAGATTCATAAACATCACGGATGACGGTTCGTCGGGTAGTATATAGAAAAAAAATTCATATATGTAATGACCCATAAATTAGTAACTAATTATAAAAATAAAATCATTATCCATTATTTTGATAACACAATTTATTATACTAAAAGAATACATGAAAATGGCAGCCACCAATATCAAAATTGAACGCTTCATGCCTAATCCCTACTCCAACTTCCTCTGTCAAAGATGTTCATCTTCTCTTTCTCGTACTCCTCATCTTGTCTCAACGTATACTCCCATCACCAACATCCGCTTGTCGCTCATCCTGGGATAAAAATAGGAAAGCTAAACCTAGTTTTGCTTCGTCGAATGAACTTCATATCTCAGCTACTCATTCTGGCTGCATCTTCGCGATCCCTTCTCTAAAGCCAGATGGTTGCTCTTTCGACTTTGCATATCAACTGGAAGTCCTGTGAATTTTGGTAGCTCTAATCGACATCATGGTCCCTTTTATTCTTGTAGCATTGATAGACTCATCTCCTATTTGTCTACATGAATCTGCGGTCTTTAGGAATACTTTGGGTATAGAACTTCTGGCCACCTATCTAATTTCTGATAACGTGATTGTTGTTGATTACATTGACATTGGTAAGAGAAATGCCCATATAGTCTTTATAATTGATAGGGATTTATCCAATAAGTCTGATGGATATAATAAAACTGATATATGTAATGAAGTAGTATCTCTTGTTAACAATAAAACGTGTATTGCTGCTGTACAAAATATTACACAAAATAGTGTGTGCTCTATCCCCATATCCCCTATCAAAGCCAATGGGAAATCATGTTCATCGGATCTTGATATTGCTATCTCCCCTTCGATTGCAGTGGCGATATCTGGTCCTCCAAACTCTTGGTCTTCTTTGTTCTCCACTAAACCATGTGATTCTCAAGTATATTCTCCAAAACATGTCGAACTCAAGATAGTTAATGAAATCAATATCTCTCCTCCCGAGGTAGTTGAAGTAGGCATAAATTTTTGGCATGATCAACTCATGGGGATTTTTATTAATGCAAACCCACCCTATGCTACTGTGAGATCCCAACTCATGTAGTTTTGGAAATTGAAAGCCAAAAATTACTATATAGTACGATAATTCCATGTTTTACTTCGCTTTCACATGCTTTGAAGATAGGCTTCGCATACCTAAAGCCGAGCCAATTATAATTATGGGAAAGCCTTTTATTGTTATAAAATGGAGTGCATCCATTGACATTGCTTAAGAACATGTACCCTCTATTCCTATTTGGCTTCATATATCGAAAATCCCTTCTGTTTTTCAACCGATGGTTGGTATTGACTGGTTGTCTAACTTGATTAGTGGATTGATATGTTTTGTTAAGGAGATAATGAGGAGGGATAGATTGGATTATGCAAGAGTATTGATTGAGGTAAAACCTGATAGGTTATTATCGTCCATTTTACTGGTTGAACTGACTACTGGTCTTGTCACTATGGTTAATATGGAATATAAATGGAAACCACCAATATGCATAAATTGTAGATCCTTTGGTCATCTTGTTGCATCATGCAAGCATTGCCCAAGTCCTATGCCTATACCTATCATCGATGAAGCAAAAGTGAAGCTTCCTATCCCATAGAAGGTCCCTCTTCTAAGAGTTGTGAAATGTGCTTGGGTCCCAAAACACACATCCCCTCCTACCTATGTATGCATTGACCTTGTGACTGTTACGCCAAGCTCTTTCTCTGGCTCTATACTAAACATTTAGCTTGGAACTGTATAGAGAAGACTCGAGTCCATGATGTGATGCACTATCGATATTCCCTATTGTTAAACACATACTTTAATTTCATATGTAAACTGGAGGGTGAGCATAGATCTCCGTTTCATTATATTTTAGACAATCTCTTGAACTGATAGTGGATGGTAAATATGTAGAACATAATGGCGAGATCTTAAATGATGAAACTCGGAATAAATGATACATGTTTGACAAGGAATCTGAGGTGTTTGATCCCAAAGTTGCACTATTATTTAGTGAGTATACTAATGTAATTGGACCGATTAGTCTTATCATGGTTATGAATCTTCCTCTACGTAGGAAGATTAGTGTATGCATTATTGTAGTCAAGATGTTATTATCTTGCTCCAATGCCTTTTCATCTACGTATTTGCCAAGGCGTCTATGCTTCACACCTGTGTTTACTTTCATATAAGTAGGCGACTACTATAAAATTGTATAGTTGTTGTGGTGTCTTTGTCACACGCTTGTATTAACTGTTTTAAAGTGGTACGACCACTATAAAACTGGCTTGCTCATGAAAAATAATAGTACTTTGTTTTATCTGCAATTCTGTTTATAAAAATAAAGGTTGATTGACCAAACTAAGGAATTAAATATGGGAAGAAAAGCCTAATTAATTTAATTGTGTAGATAAATAAGAATATGTAACATAAATAGGCTAGATTTTTATTTACTTGTTGTGTATGAATTTAATCTAATTATTAAATGGTAAATAAGGACAACTAAATTTAGTTATAAGTAGGGTAGTGAAAGGTGGAAATACTTGAATAAGGAAATCATTAAATCGATATGTCAAGAATCTAATTAATGGGCTACAATTAAATTTGGTCATATATATAAAGGGAAATTTTAAATATTTGAACAAAGGATATTTTTATTAAGGGAAATAAATTAGGTAAGGAAAGACTGAATATAGGTGTTATCTTGCTTTTGAACCAAGCCATATCAACATGGGTCAAACCATTAAATGGTCGTGATGTGAACTAGAAGTCCCAAATCGTAAATCTAGAAATCAGAATTCAAGTAGAGTTTAATGGATCGATACAAAACCCTGCTTGCCACTTGAAGACATCTAGCTTTTTTCTAGATGAGTCAAGTGGTGAAGGATAAAGTCAAAAATCCAAGCTTCAAGTTGGCACTGAACTGAACCCCTTAACTCAATACCAAGTCATGGTGCTGACTCAGCCCACAGACTTCAAGAAGTGAAGTCCAAAAGTGAAGTGAAGCACAAATCCAAAGGAATGTACAAGTCGGTACTGACTTGTAGTGGTAACTGGTACAGAGTTGACTTCCTACTTGTAGTTTTGGCCACGATCTCTTTCTGGAACCTCTTTTTCAAATGTGAAGAACTTAAGGAGAAGATTTTAGAGCTTATCTCGTTGATCTTCATCTATAAATAAAGGGAGAGAGGCACAATGAAGGGATCTTTTCTATACTTTATATATTAACTGACTTACCCTAATATTCTATTGGATCCTTACCCAAGTTGAAGCATCTGAGCTGTAAAATCACTGTTATAAAGAATTAAAGAAAACATTAACAAGTTTGAGTTGACATAGTCCAAAGTATTTTTTGAACCACTATAAATTATCTTGTGTTATCTACTTTGTTTTTCATGTATTTCTTATTTAATCTCTACTTATAATCTGATTGGATGTTTGTCCAACTTTTGGCACGAACATTTTGATGCTTTCAATGGGACTTATCAAAATTTTCACTCTTTGGATATATCTTAAACTTTTGGATTGTTATAGTACATGAGTTAGATCTAAATCTATCATTGCATGATCTTTGATTTCTTAGATTCTCATAAAATCCATTTTTGGATCCCAGAAAGCCATGACATCCAGATACAGCAAAGAGAAAAATTATTTCTAGACCCACTAATGATGTGAAGATGAAGTCTTTCAATATGAGGAAGAGATAAATCAACCCATTGTTGCTAAAATCTCAAATGCACAAGAAATAGTGACTTGAGTTGATTTAGATAACATAACAATGGAGATGAATAGAAAGTTAATGGGAAGCCAGAATGCTATGCTGAAGCGGATGAAGGAAAGCATTAATTTGATGACTTAGCTATCCCAAAGACAATGAAAGAGGTGTAATGAGATATTTTCTTCTGATTCGAAAGAATAGATCGTCAGATAGGAACCAAAGGGATAGAAAACAAAAAATGAAGAGAAGAAAGCCGAGACTTTGAACTAGGAACTGGAAAAGTTCAAGTTAATAGTTTATAACTCGATGCCAAGTCAACTCCATAGCTCAATACCAAGTTGAGACCCTAAGTGATGGTTCATGATCAAGATGGTGAGTTGCTGGTTGTAGCTGTTGTTGATGTTGAGCAAGTTGCTGGTGGTTCGAGTGGTGGTGTTTAGGCAAACGCTACCAAATCATCATACAGAGATCATAAATATTAAACGACTGGATGAATGTTTCTCCAAAGACATGGGAACTAAGACATCACGAAACTAACTGATAGCATTTGCGAAGGATAACACTCAGGGCATGCCATAATGATCACCATCTATTCGATACGACTGACCTAAAGTATATAACAGATATGGTTAGATGGCTGGTGAATGAGAACCGGCACACGAATAATGAAGATTGGGATTCTTTTCCTAGTAGAAACTTGTTCATTGAAAACATTTTGCAGGAGGATTATCCTAAGAGATTTGTGAGGCCTATGATGCCATCATATAACGGGACAACTGATCTGAGATATCATCTTCTGAAGTATGAATGGCAAATTGATGGTGCTAGAGCAACTGGAACTTCGAGATATAGATATTTCCTTATATTTCTCGAGGGTGTGGTTATGATGTGGTTCACTTGGCTTGAGCTGAGGTCTATATCTTCGTTTAATCAATTGGCTAGAAAGTTCGTAGAGTACCCCCAACTTCATACTTCTCATCTAAAGGACGTGGTGTTCTTATTGAATATTTTTTAGTCCCAAAGAGTCTTTAAAGAATTTGTTAAGTAGATTTAACACCATTATGACCAAAGTAAGCACTGCCAAGGAAGAGAATGTATTGATGACATTAATTTGAGGAATTCAACTAGATACTGATTTTGGTAAGTGACTGAAGATGAAACCACCACTGAGCATGAAGGAGTTTTACGAGAAGGTGACCCATTATTTACTCTTGAAAGAGGCCGATATGCCCATCGGAAAGGCAGGTGGAAAACCGTTTATAAAAAGTTGTGCAAAGCAATATTGCTGTGAAGTAAATCAGTTAGAGCACCAGAATGTTGCAGTTAATGCTAAAACAAGAATAATAACTAGAAGAGAGGAAACCATGGCACTGGAGGTAGAAACCCAGATTTTAAGAAGCGTCCCATGTATATAATGCATGAAGATCATACATGGTTGAATAAAACCATTGAGAACGTTTACCTTATCATGCAACACACTGAAAATTACACAAAGCAGGCTCGGAGGGAGTCGACTGAAAGAGAGAAGAGGTTTGGGAAGTATTGTCTCTTCCATGAGAACCATAGGCACGATACAAATGAATGTTGACATTTGCGGGATATTATCGAAGATCTGATCGGAAAGAAGAAATTTTAATAGTATGTGAAGGACTCATAGGATGACATACAGGTGAACAATAGACCCCAGGAGCAGATAGCTCAATAAGTGATGACTAGTCCTAGCAGAGAGGACCATGCAACCTAAAAGGATACTTGTGATTATTGTGATTATGGTGGACCTCATCCGATTGAGAAAAGCTAGAATGAGATGGAAAGATATAGAAGTTCGTTAAAACATGTTATTCAAGTGAGTTGCTTTGCTGTAGAAGATAGAGCTCCAGCTAAAAACAATTAAGGTTGATGATTGATGACATTATATTCAGAAATTATTATGTAGATGGGGTAGAAGCTTCAATGCTTGACCCCATAATGATTAAAACAATGATTGGGTTGCTATTGTGAAACGCGTTCTTATTGAATATGGGAGCTTAGAAAATATTCTATTTAAGAAAACTTATAATCATTTGAGAATGGATGGGTAGATCTGAAGCTGAAGCTATGTAAATCTAGCATCTAGGGTTTTACCAAAGAGGCTGCAGACCCTATTAGATGCGTTGGCCTATCGATGGAGCTTAGTGAAGGTGACCATAAGAATGTGCGGATGCAGACCTTCATTGTCATAGATACATATACAATGTTTTTTGGGCCAACTTGCCCTTGCTAGTTTCAGAGTTTCCCTAATCCCGCATTGCATAATGATAAAGTTCTATACTGAGATCGAGGTAGGATCCAGTTAAGGATATTAGAGTAAAGGACAAGAATGCTACGTCGTAGAGAAGAGAGAGGCAAAATGACATGAGAAAGGAAAAAGTGCAGATTGGACTCTCTTCATTAAATCAATTGATTCATAGTAACCACCTCCTAAGCCCTGGCTTAAACGGTATAGTAAATTTACAAATCTATGGATCTGAATAGCCAGAGGATGCGACAACCCCAACCAAGTAGATGATTAACATATCGATCGATAAGGATGACCCCACCGGGGTTCTAAAGATCGGATGTCAGCTTAACTTGAAAATGAAGATGGAGCAGGTAGGATTTCTAAAGGAAAACCTGAATGTGTTTTCTTAGAAATATTCTAATATTTGTGGAGTATCGCTGAAGATAGCATGCCATACATTGAATGTGAATTTGAAATGTCCTCTTATGAAGCAGAAGAGGCGCACCCTAGGTTCGAAGCGATTCACTGCATTGAAAAAAGAAGTGGATAAGTTGAAATGACTTAATCTACGATGCTATGTACCTCGAACAGATGTCAAATCCAGTGCTAGTCAAAAAGGATAATGGAAAATGGTGGACATGCATGAAATATTCAAAATTGAATAAAGCATGCTCAAAAGAAAATTCCCCGCCCGTTGAAGATTGAACAACTGGTGGACTTAACTGCGAGACATGAATTATTATCATTCATTGATGCACATTCTGGCTACAAGCAAATAGAAATGCATGTTCTTGGTAAGGAGAATACCAATCTCATTACTGACTTGGGATTTTATTATTATCAAATGATGCTGTTTAGTTTAGAACGGAGGAGCTACCCACAAGAGATTCGTAAATTCAATGTTCAAGGAATGAATCAGACATGCAATGGAGTTTTATATGGATGATATTCTAGTGAAGTGTCGCGATCGGTGGACAATATGATATACCTCTCAGAGATATTTGATGTACTTTTAAGATATTAGATGAAGCTCAATCCATTGAAATATTCTTTTGGAGTTGCATCTTGCAAATTTTTGGGTTTTATAGTAAACTCAAGGGGAATAGAAGATAATTAGGAGTAGATTACAGCATTAAAAATGTTGAAGCATCGATGACAAGGAGGGAAATGCAGAGCTTGAATGGAAAGGTCGCTGTTTAGTCAATTCATCTCAAAAGCGACGGATAAATGTATGCCGTTCTTTGATACACTCAAAAGAGAGAAAGGGAAATTTACTTAGACAAAGGAATGTCAAAATACTTTCGAGGCCTTACTCGATCTCATGGAGAGACCACCTTTCTTATCAAAGCCTTTGGAAGAAAAAGATTTGTTTGCATATTTGTATCTATTTATGCATTGAATGCTACCCTGGTGCGTGAAGAGTCCAAAATCCAGAGTCCTATGCATTACATCAATAAGCGATTTACTATAGTTGAGAAAAAATATCCAAAGGTAGAGAATCTAGCTTATCGCTTGTTGGTTGCTTCGATGAAATTACAACCCTACTTGTAGGATCATCCAATAAAAGTGTTAGCTACCATCCTAGGACTTCGGGAAGGTTACTTAAATAGAACATTGAGCTAAGCCAATATGGTATAAGCTACCATCCTAAGAGAGAAATACGATGACAAGCATTGGCTGATTTCATTATCGAGTTTATTGTTCAGGATGGAGAAATGGAAGAGGATGTAGTTCGGTTGGCTCGATTGAAATTGTACACAGTTGGAATGTCTAATGAATGCAGCTCTTGGGTGGGAGTGGTCTAAATAATCTCGAAAGAATAGACCTGAGTGCCTGACAATGAAAATTGAATCCAAGTAAGAAGCACTGATGCAGGGCTTAAGATAGTAAAAGAATTAGGAGTCAAAGCATTGCTTATATACATCGGCTCTCAATTTGTGGTCTGCCAGGTGAAGTAGGAATTTTAGCCTAAGTGAGCAAGACTTGCCCCTTACTTGATGTAGGTTCTCTAACTACTAACTGATATCAAATATTACACAATATCGCACATTCCTTGGGAGAAGAAAACCAAAGTAATTCATTAGCCAAGTCCGCCAGCTCCGTGGATGCATAGCTTATGGGATTGGTTCTAGTGGAGATTTTGTAGGCTTCAAGAATTGACCAAATGGATGTCGATTGGAAGGCTGAAGTGGAAGAGGAGTCGCAGATGACTTCGATTAAGGAATATTTGTTGATTGAGCACTCTTTCGAATGGAAGAAATGAATGAAGGAAACTCCTATGAAAAGTATCTCAATTTATTATTCAGGAAGGAGTCATATAAAAGAAAGGATTTTCTACTCCCTTACTACGATGTGTCGCTAATGAGGAAGCTAGAACGATCCATATGGATGTACATGAAGGAGCCTTGGGCGATTACATGGGGATAGACTTTGGCAAGGAAGATTCTTCGCTATGGATACTTTTGGCCAACATCAATAGGCGAGGATGCGGTTGATGATACCAGGAAATGCAATAGGTGCTGATGATTTGCAAAGATTCCTAGAGCCCCATCTATAGAGATCACATAAATGTTTAATCCATGGCATTTGCAGTTTGGGAAATTGATATCATCGGTGTGTTATTGATGTGGAATGGTGGAGCGAAGTATTTCAATTTTATAGTTGACTATTTCACATAGTGGGCTAAAATGAATCTGTTAGCCATGATCACAATGAAGAAGATGGTCAACATTGTGGTGAAAAGCATTATCTATTGGTTTGGAGTTCTTCGAAAGATCATTAGCGACAACGGGACTTGATTCATAGCGCTGAATTCAAAGAGTTCTGCAACAAGTATTAACTTGAAATGGGATTTACGGTTGTAGCACATCCACAAGCGAATGGACATATGGAGGCGATGAACATGATCATTAAATCCAGCCTAAAGAAACAACTGACCAAGGCCAAGAGCAAGTGGGTCGATGAATTACCCTTAGCATTGTAAGCCTACCAAACGACTCGCAAGTCCACGACCGACTATATTCCATTCGCTCTGGCTTATGGATCAGAGGCTATGATTCCTATTGAATTGGAAGTGCCTTCTCATCAGTCAATTAACTATGATCCCAAAATGAAATAGAAACATTTGCTTGAGTCTCTTGACTTGGTCGACGAGAAGCGTGAAAAAGATGCTTTAAGGGTTACTGCTTTTTAGAAAAAAGTAGCATGGAAATTCAACAAAAGGTCAAGAATCTGACCTTCGAGATCAGGAACTTTATTCTGAAAAAATCTTCCATGGTCTAATGGCTTTAGGCTCGAATTGGTAAGGTCCATTTACAATCGAACATAAGCTTGGAGATGGAACCTTTGATGGATTCTCACTTCCAAGGGCATGGAATAGCGAATACCTAAAACATTATTTCATTTAAATATATCTTTGTAAATATCTAATTAGGCTCTAATGTAATAAGGCAGAGTCTACCATTCTTATATCTATAAAAGGGATTAGCATTAGGGATCGATAGAATTATATCCTTAGTAGCCTGACTTTATGATGTGTGAACAATATAAAAATTGAATATTCTGTGTTTTGAAAATGCAAACATCTAGGTACCCGAAGATGGGTTCCAACTGACTCCTTTGATCCATGATTAGATCATGGGAATTTAATCACGTTAGGGTCGACTATTATGACTTGCCCTATGGCTTTTGATATTTAACAATGCCCAGAGACTATAGGTTCCGATACCGGAGTTGGACGATAAGCAAGGTCCATTGGCGATGCCTAGAGACAAGTAAATAAAATGTTTTATCCCAAAGATTGGACCAGACGGAGGTTGAATCTCCTTTTCCAAACACGATCAATGCCTAGAGATTGGAAAGATCAAATAGGATGTCCAAAGATAGGTTTCTAAAACATAACTTCTTGGAGAAAGAAAGCGATATGGAAATCCAACCTTATGTTTATTCAAATGAAACCTGACTGAAGATAAGCCAGGTGGGCTATGGGGTTAGCTAGGCTAGCATAATCCTACTAGCCAATAAAGAAATGGTTTGGTAGCGGTAAACGAAAAAAATAACAAAGTACTACTAAGCAATGGCAAGAATTATTCATGCATATTGAGTTATGGCATATAATGTCATTGCACTAATCCAAATACGATTATCCCTAACATAAATAAACTACGTATGTGGCAAGGTAACATGAAAGTCTGAAAGAAAAACTACTTTATTCACAACTAAAAAGATTCACAAACAAAAGCGAAGGTTGTACTTGCACAACAACAATGTATATGCAAGTGCAAAACCAAAAGACTAAAATAAGCAACTATAGAAACATGACACCCAAGCTCACTTCCTCCTCTTCTTCCTGCTCTTTTTTCCCATTGGTGAAGATGAGGTTAGCCACCTGCCAATCTACCCTTCTTTCCCTCGATCAGGCAACCATTGGGATTCATATCTCAATCATAGTTGCTTCCCTGAGATTTTGGAGCCTCAATCTGAACGATCGTCGTCATAGGAGCAGAAATCAAAATGACAAGAAACAGTTGTTATTCGGGTTTTTAACTCATCAGGATCCAATAGAAGCCAGAGCAGTTTTACACCATTAGAATGGCTCGGAAGTCGACCAAGAAGGACTAAGAAATAGGTTAAAGAAAACCAAGCCCTATTACCAAAGCAATGGCTAAGTTCGACTAAACCAAGAGACCAGCTTCCGTTCAACCCAATCAGCAATCAAAGCACAACCAGCTAGTATATCGTCATCGAAATGGAGCAACATGCAACGAGACTACACAAATAACGTCGATAAAAAAACCATGAAGGTATTCCGTACCTACAACTCCAAAATAATCCAAGTGCTTGGATCGCCAGCGAACCATGCAATGTAATGGCCCACAGTTAGAAGCAAGGGATAAGCATCCTAGAAAACAGAAACACAAAAATATTAAGTGTATGGATTGCTAGCAATCCATACACGATGGACCGCCAACGATCCATATGGAGCCATGTTGGTTGCGACTTAGATATTGAAGCGATGGAGAGAGCAACTAAGTAGACGACGTTTTGCACCCATCTATGAGTAATTGACGAAGTGGCTTGGCTTAGAAGCCTCCGATCTCTATAAATGCTGTCCTGCTAGCGACATAAACTGATGGTAATGCAATACTCCATTCTCCATAAGGCAACCAATTCTCAACTTGAATTGGGGGCCAAGAAACCCCAAGAAGATTAGCTATGGATCTCTCTGATTCAGAAATTGGGGAGCAAGACCATCAATTGGAAGATAATGCTAACGCGTTAGATGATGATAGGAACGTCCAATTTGCCCCCAATCAGGCCAACTACAAGCCAATGGGTTCCCATAGGAGTGGCTCTCCCGAAGATAAGAGATCCTAGGCTTCAGCCCACGCGCCAAGACCGTTTGTAAAGCCAAACACTTGGTGTAGTGACTGACTACCATCCTTAGGATTACCAGATGTCAGAGGCATACATAATAGACATGGTCAAATGATTGATGGACGAGAGCAGAAACCAAAGGGACGACGAATGGGGATCTGCTCCAAGCTGAACCCCCTTTACCGATGAAATCTTGAATGAAAGGCATCCAGAAAAATTCACTATGCCAACTTTCCCCTCCTATGACGGGGGGAAGGATCCAATGTCTCATCTACACAAGTATAGCTGGTATGTGGATGGAGCCAATGGTCCAGAGGCTGTTTGCTGCTGATGTTTCCCTATTCCTATAGAAGGAGTTGCGTCTATGTGGTTCACCAGACTTTCCTCGAGATATATTTCTACCTTTGACCAACTTGAAACAAAATTCCTTAACCAGTTTAGGCTCCATACCCCGCAACCAAATAATGTCATGTCTCTATTCGGATTGTTCGAGGGAAGCAACGAGTCGCTGAAATCTTTCATAAACTGATTCAATACCGCGGTGATGGAAGTAAGCAACCCAATAAGGACATGATTATTATGGCGTTAGTCCGTGCCATTCACCTAAAGGCTAAGTTCAGGAAATGGATTAAAATGAAGCAGCCTACCACCAAGAATGACTTCAATCATAAAGAAAGCCAATACTTAAGATTGGAGGAAGCATAAGAGTTGGAAAGAAAGTTTGCTAGTGTGCAACCGATGAACATCGGACGGAGTGATGTGGCAACGAATCAAAACACAAGCGATCTTGGAATTGCCTGAGAGGAGAAATCAAAATTCTAATAAAAGAAATAAAATGGCAGCAATAAAAGATTTAAGGAGTTCAGACAGGAAGAGTATACCCCTGTAAATGGCGCTCCGAAAAATATTTATCTTTAATGCAGGAGACCGAAGAATACAAGAATCCCCCTAAAAGAGAGGCAACCAGGTAGTAGAAGTACATAGGGAAATTCTGCCATTTCTACGAGATACATGGCCATAATACAAACGAATGTTGCCACCTAAAGGATCTCAATGAAGGCTTGATCCGAAATAATAAGCTCCAGTAGTACATGAAAAAACCATAAAAACCCTATCAACCTACGACCTCTTAGCCTTCTAGAGAACAAAGAAATCAAGCTAGAACTAGTGACGAAGGGTCCAAACGAACTGACCAGAGGCTTATTGCTAGAATGATATCTGGGGATCACAGCCCGTGCAAAGGAGTTGGGAGAATTGGAATGGTACGCAGGTACGTTGAAACACGCTCTGAAGGACTCGTGTCTCATAATAGAAGATGAAACTCCGATCAGGCTTCAAAAGGTTCTAAGCGACGATATAGTGTTCTACAATCGAAACACCAATGGAATCGAAGCTCCAACTCTCGACCGATGGTGGTGACAGTAGGAATCAGACCCACCGTAGTACTACGAGTGTTGGTCGATATTGGTAGTACTGTTAATATACTTTTCAAGCATACTTTTGACCAGATGAAAATTGGCATAAAAAATGTGTCTGCATGCCAAACAAAGATCCAAAGGTTGACTGGCGAGCCCAAGCAACCTATGGGAACAATTGACCTACTAGTGGAGCTCGGAGAGGGCGATCAAAGAGTCACCTTCATTCAGACTTTGGTAATTATGGATGAAATGTCAACATATAACACCTTCTTGATTCAGACTTTGGTAATTATGGATGAAATGTCAACATATAACACCTTCTTGAGGAGGCCTGCTCTAGCAGATTTCAAAATAGCGCTGGCCTAACGGTGTCTGACCATGTAGTTCCTTGCTGCAAATGGAATCGAAGTGGTGAAAAGAGATCAGTGCATTGCCAGAGAATCTTACATTATAGAATTACGCGAATCCATAAGAAAGGAAAAAAGGAAGGACGTGGGGAGAACTCTCCACCTCCATGACCCTCTGAATAGCAACTACAGAGCCTTCCCTAGCTTGGGGACCATAGCCAATTCGATAAGGCTTTGGACCCTAGGAAGAAGAGCTCATGGGAGGAACGGGCGATGCTGGCAGAATTGATGGCGTCAGTCCCAATCGACATGAACGACCCAACTAAAGTTTTGAAAATTGGATCGCATCTTGGAAACAAGATTTGTATGGAGCTTACCAAATTTCTCCTCACCAACTTGGATGCATTCACTTGGACACATTCCGATATGTGTGGGGTGTCTCTAGAAATCCCATGTCACGTGCTTATCATGGACCACAAGTTCACGCCAGTAAAGCAAAAAAGGCACAGCTTAGGTCCTGAACGATCCAAGGTGCTAAGAGAAGAAGTGGACAAGTTAATAGCCAACGGTTTTATCTCTGATGCAGCCTATCTAGAGTGGGTATCTAATCCAGTCTTAGTCAAAAAGTCCAATGGAAAGTGGAAAACTTGTATCGACTACTCATACATAAACAAGGCTTGCCCAAAAGACAGCTTCCCCCTCCATAGAATAGATCAACTTGTAGATGGAACGGCAAGACACGAGCTGCTAACTTTCATGGACGCATACTCAAGGTACAACCAAATCCTTATGCACGAATTCAATTAAGAAATACCAGCTTCATCACCGACCTAGGCCTATATTACTACAGAGTAACACCATTTAGTTTGAAGAACGAAGAGGAAACTTATCAAGGGTTGGTAAATACAACAAACAAGTGGCAGATAGAGAAAATGATGGAGGTTTATGCAGACGACATGTTAGTCAAATCGTGAGCAGCTGTTAACCTCCTAGATAATAGTGCTGAAATGTTCGAAATACTCCAAAAGTATGGGATAAAACTCAATCCACTCAAGTGTCACTTCGGAATGGCCTCTAGGAAATTCCTAGGATTCATCATAAGTGCTAGGGGCATCGAAACAAATCTTGACCAAATCACGACACTACGAGAAGTCCAAGCCCCAAAGAATAAAAAAGGAACTGCATAGTTTAAATGGAAAAGTGTAACATGAAGTTGATTTATCTTGAAATCTATCAAAGTGTATACCATTCTTCAATACGCTGAAGAATGGAAAGATGAGCTTTGAATAGAGTGAGACTTGTCAAACAACATTTGAAGATTAGCTGCGGCATATGAAGGCTCCGCCAATCCTATCAAAATCCATGGTTGGAGAAGACTTGTTCATTTATTTAGCAATATCACCCCATACATTGAGCACCACTCTGGTGCGTGAAGAAGAAAAAATCCAATGACCCATGTATTACATTAGTAAGCGAGTCACTGGAGTAGAGAAAAGCTATCCAAAACTGAAAAAGCTAGTGTATTGCCTTTTGATCGCATCTAGGAAGTTAAGGTCGTACTTTCAGGCTCATTCAATTAAAGTGTTGACTGACCAACCCTTGAAGAAAATGTTATACCGACCAGAACTTCCGGACGATTACTCAAATGGAATACAGAATTGATTCAATATGATATCGCATACCATCCAAGGAAAGCCATCAATGGGCAAGCTTAGCCGACTTCATCGTTGAGTTTACTATACGAGACATTGAAGAAGAAACACCATCAGAGGTGGAGACTCAATGGAAGATCCTTGTCTATGGTTCATCTAACAAACTCTGTTTGGGGGTAGGAATAGTGCTTGAAACCCAAAAGGGCGAGCTATTAGCTATGCTTTATGCTTGGAATTCCCTTCTACAAATAACGAAGTGGAATATGAAGCACTAATTGCTGGACTGAAAGTTGTGAAAGAACTCAAGATAAAATCTATTCACATATATAGCGACTCCCTGTTGGTAGTCTGTCAAGTAAAAGGGGACTACCAGGCACTTGGGGAGTATATTGCCCCGTACTTGTCCAAAGTACAAGAATTGCTAAGGGACATTAAAAACTACACTATAGCTCACATTCCACGGGAGCAAAACACCAAGGCATATTATTTGGCTAAACTGGCAAGTTCCTGATAAGCTCAGTTATTGGGATTAGTCCCAATCGAAACTCTAACCTACCCCAGCATAGACGAAATGGACATTGACTGGATCCTTGAGATCATCGTCAAACCAGATACGTGGATGACACCGATAAAGAACTATTTACTTATAGGGACTCTTCCAACCGACTGGAATCAATGGAAAAAGCTTCTCCGAAAGGCACCGCGATTCATGATACAGGATGGAGTACTCCACCGACGGCGATTCTCGACACCCCTCCTGAGGCGCCTGGCCGATGATGAAGCTCGATGAATCCTAAATGAAGTGCACGAAGGAGAATGTGGAGACCATACTGGGGGAAAATCCTTGCAAAGAAAGTCCTCCGATACAAATGTTTCTAGCCAATAGTAAATGCGACTCTGTAGTTTACGCAAAAAGATGCGGTCACTGCCAAAGATTTAGTAAAATTAAAGAACTCTTTCAACAGAGCTAACACATATGGTCATCCCATGGCCATTCACAATATGGGGAATAGACTTGATTGACATCCTACCGATAGCAAAAGGAGGATCCAAATATGCTATAGTTGTCATGGACTATTTCACAAAATGGACCGAAGCAAAACCACTGGCACCATAACCATAAAGAAAGTCATTAACTTGTTTACAGAAAACATTATTTGCAGGTTTGGTGTGCTATAGAAAATTATCACTAACAATGAAACCCAATTCGAAAGCATCGAGTTCAAAGATTCCTACAAACGCTTTCGGATTGAGAAAAGCTTCTCAGTAGTAGCTCATTTGCAAGAAAATGGGAAAGTGGAAGCAATAAACAAGATCATCAAATATACCATCAAAAAGCGAATAACAAAAGCCAAGGGAAGCTGGGTTGATGAACTTCCACTCATAGTATGGGCTTACCGAACCACCCAGAAAGTTACAACCGGTCACAACCCATTCGCTCTGGCATACAACTTAGAAGCAGTGATCCCTGTTGAATTGGAAGTCCTTTTGCACCGAAGGAAATATTCCAATCAAAAGCAAAACGGGTAGCTACTAATCGAATCACTAGATATGATTGATGAAAAAGGGAAAGAAACCGAGTTGAGAACCACCGCCAATCAAAAAAGGATCGCATGGTACTTCAACTCCAAACTCCACAACCAAACCTTTGAAGTAGGAGATCTTGTGCTCAAGCAAGTCTACCCCGTTCCGGGGGACTTCGAACCAAATTGGAATGACTGTACGTCGTCAATCAGAAGCAAAGATACAAACTTTCAAGCTAATGACCATTGATGGAACTCAAATTTATAGGGCCTGGAATAGCAAATCACTCCGCCGCTACTTCGTTTGAAAACTACTTTATGTACTCTCTATTTTTCAGCAAATAAGCCATCCTATAATACCGGAGGCATTGTAAATTGGCAAAAATCCGCCTTACTTTCCTTAGAAAAATTTGATTCACTTCTTTTTGAACCAACAAAACCGTGTTCACAATAAATACCTGCCGAGTCGATGGAAGCACGCTGGATCGATGGAACCCCATCCTTGCCTTCCAAAAATCAGTGTTGCTTCGATAGTGTCAGGAAGGCCAAAAACATATGCTCCTCGCGTTGCCCGAAGATAGGCAACGTTGAGGAGCACCACAATTTGCGCATTCCATAAGATACGCCAAAACATTCACTCTTCGCGCTGCCCGAAGATAGCCAAACACCGAGGAGCACCAAAAGCCATGCATTTCATAAGCCACGCCAAAACATACGCCCTCGCGTTGCTCGGAGTTAGGCAACACCGAGGAGCACCAAAAGCCGCACATTCAATAAGTCGCACCAAAACATACGCTCCTCGCGTTGGCCGAGATAGGCAATGCCGAGGAACATCAAAAGCCGTGCATTTCAAAAGCTGCGCCAAAACATACGCCCTCGTGTTACCTGGAGATAGGCAACGTCGAGGAGCACCAAAAGCCGCACATTCCATAAGCTATAACAAAACATACACCATCGCATTGCCTGGAGATAGGCAACATCGAGGAGCACCAAAAGCCATGCATTCCATAAGCCGCCCTAAATCATACGCTCCTTGGGTTGCCTGCATATAGGAAACATCGAGGAGCACCAAAAGCCATGCATTCCATAAGCCGTGCCAAAACATATGCTCCTTACTTTGCCGGATGAAAGATAACACCGAGGAGAACCAAAAGCCACACATTTCGTAGTTCGTGCACCGACTCTAAAAAACTTATGTTCCCCACGTTGCTCGAAGATATGCAATATTGAGGAACATCGCTGAAAAATACGCTCCTAAAGCGTAAAATGCTCATATTTCCCGAAGATAGGCAACGCCGAGGAGCATCAAAACCGAACCGACGGGCTATATCAATCCCAAAAAACACGCATCTTATAACTAGCGTGGCAAACACTTCTATAGTTAGGAATAATAGGCACAACTCCGACAAAATTGGAGTGCTATAAGTTAACCCATGCAATGTGCTCCTCTCAAACACACATATATTGCATACCTACCAGAATATCACAAGAAACTTAGATTATGTGCCAAAGTTGCAAAACTTTCGAAAAAAGGAAAATCAAGCTGTAACTTAGCCAAGTTTCGAGTTTAATACGAAAATTATCCAAACTCTAAGTTACCGATCATTTGAAGTAACATCCATGTGAACCAGGAGGTATATACCGATACTTAAATAAAAACAGTCGAAAGCAATAAGTTCACAAGTTCTATTACTCCAAATAGAGAGTTGTTGTTACTCTAAATAGAGAATTGTCGCTCTAAATATTTTTTTTCGCAGTAATCACAAAATTGGATTAGTGTAAATAAAACAAGCACAAGTGCACACAACACACATGAGCAGATAAATAAGAGTACAGTCAAAATATTAATGTATTGCTTATAATTTTCTTTGTATAGGGTCAAAACATTAGTGTCGTACCCACATAACATCGACCAACAAAAAGAAAATGCAGACTCCATAGAAAAACATTATGTGCAGACTCTGCACTTGAACTAAATGACTGAAAAAGAACCAAATATCAAATCGGTCTTCACACAAGCTCCTCAACGCTTCTTTCCACCACTCCCCTTTTCTCCCTTTGTTGGCAGCTTTTGCTTCTTCTCAAAGGTGGTGTCGTTGCCGGTGATGTCAAAAAACTCCTCAATGGAAATGTCCTCCTCTTGCTCCGTTGCCTTCTTGGAAGATTCTCCCTTTGATTTGCACTTTCATGATTTGCAGGAGCTCTTCGAGGCTTTGATCGCTTCGACCTTCTCCTTCTTTATAGCGACAAGTTCGTGTTAAGTCATGCGAGGCTGCTCTATCTGAACTTCCTGCTCCTTAATTTGTGCCACTATTACGTCGCCTTCTATAGACACAGAAGGGTCATCCAGGCCATGAAGCACGACTATATTTTTGGACTCCGGCCCCGGTTGCGAGCCAGACATGGATGTAGAAACTGGAATAGGAACAGAAAGGACCACGAAGGTTGTGGAAATTGCAGCAGGTCCGGAACTTGAGGAAGCTGGCACATCAAAAGGAAAGGTAGACGGACCTATAAGATTAAAAATGAAAGTATTAAATTCTTCCTGCTCTTGCGGCGTAAGTTGGAAGCTCTTAAACTCTAAGGAAGAAAGAATATTACCTGCACCGGAGGAATGGTTGAGAATGTCGACTCCATACTCACCACCTTCGCCTTCTTTCAATGTCTCCACTATCTAAGAAAAGTTTCAAGCTCTGAACTTGCTGGCAGGTCATGAGGCTACCCTGATGATTCGCCAGCACTAGAAATAAAAGGCTTATGAGTGCTTCGGTAGCAGCTGTCAAGGCAGCAACGGTGGCTTCTTTCTCTCTCGTAGCTCGTAAAATTTTCCAGCCCTCGAGCAATGCTTTCTTTGATTCTTTATTAAGGTAAGCGTCTTCTAACCCCCGCTCGGTGTAGACATCACTACTATTGGAAGAGCGAGATAAGACTTCTTTCCATACCCATACAAGAGTGCATGGGAACTTCAGGCCCAAGTAGCCGAGTCTCCTCTGGTGCAATAGGGATTTAACGTAGAAATTCAGGATCATTGCGTCCATCTTTTTCATCTTTCTTTCAAAGTTATTTTGGAGCTCTAGGTAATCCTCTCTAACGGCGGCTTTCTCAACTTCAATGGCAAGTTTATCAGCATTGAGCTATGCGACCTGAGCATGTAGCCTTGCAATTGTTTCGGCTTGGTCGAAAATATTCTTGTTGTGCCCCTCAACAATGAGGTCATGATCAACAATGGTTTTCCTTTGAGCCTCGGTCATTATGTTACAAGTAGCAACTTATTCCTTTAGTTTTGCCTCTTCAGCGTGAGCCTTTTTTTGTCTCGTCTCTACAGAAGGTCTCAATTCTGGTGTGAGCCTCTTTTACTTCTTTTAGCAAGTTGGCATTCCTCTTGACCTCTTTCAATGAAGCCGCATTCTCCTCCTCCAGTAGTTTAATTTTGGCGTCGCGTTCTGACAACGCTTTTTTGAAGTCATCCTTCTCTAACTTGAAAGAAAGAATCCCTTGGTAGTTATTGCGATTGGTGTCCGACAGCTACTTTCACAGCTTTTCCCATCCTTCAGCTTGGTCTAAATTGTGTTGAATAGCTTGAAGGTGTGGCATGTATGAATCTTTGCAAACCAAGTCTAGATCATGATCATACTTAACTCCTATCAAGAGCTAACCGAGGAGCACTGCCTCAAGCTCAGAGGGCCTAATGAAAGAATGTAGGTAGGTCTTTGGTGATGACGTGAAGCATCGAGGGCAGTAACAATAAAGGGTGGTGAGAAAGTTGAAGGTGGAGTAGGGGCAAAAGCAACAAGGATTTCTTGGCCCATTGAAGAGCGCGTTGGAGTAAAAGCTGGCTGCTATGAAGAGTGAAGGCGATGGTCGAACTTTGATTTCTTCGATGGCTCCTCCCTTTCATCAAAAGATCTCCTCTTATCATACCCAACCCTGTATAACCAACTCCAATCTCTTTCATTTTGACATCGGGCTTCAGCCTCTAGTTCCTTTCTCCTTCTGTACCCTCCTCCGTTTCTCGAGGTTGATAACGACCGGAAGGGCGCTTAGACCAGTGCTGGGAGTCAATGAATTCTTTGAAATCGTCATATAGGCTGTGTCCTCTCATCGTACCTGGAACAAAGCATGAACAGAAGATTTCATAAACAGAAAATATGCATGGAAAGAGTGTAAGAAAGTGAGTGTAATCCTAATAAGACGTGTTGTGTATTTCAGGAAGGGCCTAAAGCGTCGTCACGCACCGGATTAGGAGGACATCGTGGCAAAACCGAACTAACCTCAGGCGCAGTATGACCTAAGTAGGATGGCACCTATTTAAATTTATAATATTCCTCCGTAAGCGCATCAAAATCAACATAAACGTCACTCAAATCTCCAAACTCTACTCCATCATCTTTACTTGGAGAAACTTGACGCCTTTCGATCTCTAGGGCTTTGTCTTTATGCTCGTATTTGGAAGGGGTGAGTGCGAAAGGACGAGGCTCATTCCTGGAGTTTCACCGCGTGATTCCGAGTCCCCATCATCAGATTCTACGTAAAGGTCATCACTGGCAGTAGACTCATCGCTACTACTCTCATCCACTCCCTCTTCCTTTTCTAAGTCCAATGCGGCCTTGCCTTCCTTTTGTTTGAACTTGTTTTCTCCTTCCTTCGAGATCGAAGGCATTCTAACTGGGCCACTAAACCCAATCGTTGTAGCATCTCCTCCTTCATGGGCCTCCTTGGTTGACCCTGTGGACAGACTCTCTCTCTTTTGAGAGGCGCCTTCTTCGGAACCACGGGAAGAAGAAGTAGATCTCGTGCGAACCCTAGATCAGGCAGGATAGGGGACCTCAACTTAAATGGCGGATCTACCCGGATATAGTAACCTATATCGATGCAAGTTTTCATCGGTAAGCAACACTTTGATGGATCTGTCCTCGGCATCCATGCCTTTAGAGTCCGAAAAACTCTATCAAGAGACACATCCCTGTTTGGCTTTTGGATAACTGCAAGAAGTATATGGCTTGTTAGAAATTCCATAGAAACACGACGAAATTTGATAAGTGTAAAAAGGAACTAATCCCTTGTCGTCCAGAGACGGTTAAACCCCTCGGGGCACTTAATGAAGAAATATTGCGTCTTGAACTGGGACAGGTTGCTCTGTAGACGCAAACAATTTTGATCCGGTTTCTTTGGCTTTAATACGATCAAGGATGGACATTCATCCCTCTTTTTGAATGATAGAAAGTAACATAACTCGTCAAAATTTGGAGCACAGTTGAACGTCCGCATGAAGAGAACATGCAAGCAAGTCAAGATAGCATAGCCATTCGGATGAATCTGAAACGGGGAAACGCCTAAGTTGGAAAGAGTCTCATGTAGAAAGTTGTTAAAAGTAGGCACGACTCCATTCAGGTATATATACCGATGGCAAGCGGTATATCCTGAGGGAGGCATGTGAGCAAACTCGTATTTTTCTGATAAACGTATGTCCTGTTCTAATATGCCACGCTGCACGCAGGTATTGTGCAAAACTTTAGCGGAGACCACCGAAGAGGCTCTCTTGGCGGGTTGGGTAGAACTCTAAAGTTGGGAGGCGTTCGATCTACGACCGACCCAACTGGGACAAACTAACCATATTTTGCCTGTGAAGTGGTAGGAGAAAGTGCGACGGATGACGACTCGACTGTTGAAAGTGTCGAACTTCCTCCACTCGATTTACGACACGAAGATGGATGCTTTATTATAAAACAAAGGAACTCGCATCAAAACGGTCAGGTGATTTTGTTCTAATTTAGTAATTTCCCCCTACAACACTTAAATTCCGGAGAGATATCGATTTGCGTCTACGCGATAGACTTCAAGTGTATATCGAGGCAAGTGCATTGTGCTATCTATAGGGGTGAGCTCGGTATTTGAAACACTGCAAACGCTCTATCCTATATAGAGTTCGCTCGCAATAGAAGAGGAAAAAAGTTTCCCACATCATTCCCTCTTGTTTTTACTTCCTGTACACTAACCCGTTATTGATCAACGATCGATAGTGGATCCGTTATCCAAAGTGACGTGGAAAAATCTTTTCACTACAGGGATACCGAGCATGCAACAAGCAAGCAAGATAAGTCTAAATCCTTCGAAAGAATTGGGACCAACTAGCGATGTGTCATGCTATATCAGCTACAGAACTTGACACAAGTCAATTCTGGCTAAATGGATGAAGATAGAAAAACGTGTCAGCACTAGACCAATGCTTGAATGTCGTTCTGGGGGAAACTCAAGACTCGATTTACTATCTTCCTCCATTAGACCATAGCCAGCTCGAAATTTTCATGACCAACACCGCAAATGAAAACTCACGGTCAAATCGTTAAACGAACACCGTAATTAGCAAACCCACCTTAGCATGAAGTCTAGAGCACAAGAATGATCAAAGACTTAGAATCCGCGAACTGTGAATGGACTGATGGCGAAATAAAGGATGGATCGTCGATGACTTAAGGCAATGGCGAGCTAGGGTTTCAAACTAGGGTTTGGATCTAAGTCAGTGGTGATGCTTCAAAGATGGTGGTGCAAAAGAAGATCACGATGAAAGGATGGAATCGCCGAAGACGAATGGATTGAAGCTCTGGGAAGTCATTGAATCGCCTAGAATTAGGTCGCACGAAGACTTGGTCGCATAAAGGAATAGAATGGCTCAGCTTGAATAAATGATTAGCTTGACTTAGGCAACATTTATAGGCAAGTAGAAAAGATGAAGCAAAAATTTCGCTAAGTCATTGGTTGGCATGCGATCCACCATAGATCGCTAGTGACCCATATTTTGGAAGGAATTTTTATTCAAGTAGTCAGGTCGCTAGCGATCCATCGTACATGGATCGCTAGCGACCCATAAGGTTGGAGGAAAATTTTTCTTGAACTCGTGCTCTGACATCTACCCATCATTTCGTAGCATACCGGGAAGTCATGGAGAGGATTACAATAGGCGATAGTAGTCAAGACCAAAACTAAGTGATCAGCGGCGTAACTTGCTTTGTATCTGAAAAACCCTAATACGATTACTTGGAATTCGATGAACAGATATTAAAAGCAATAACTTCCAGAGTACGTCTTGTTTCCAATGAAGATGTACTCTAGGCGGAAAATGTTATTTGGGTTTTTAACCTATCAGGATCCTATAGAAGCCAGGGCAGTTTTACGACATCAGAATGGATGAGCAGATGAACAAGAAGGAATAAGCAATAGATTAAAGAAAACCAAGCCATATTACCAAAGCAACGGCTAAGTTCAACTAAACCAAGAAATCGACATCTATTCAACCTAATTACCAGTCAAAGAACAACCAGCTAGTAGACCATCATCAAAACAGAGCAACATGAAACGAGACTACATAAACAACGTCAATACAAAGCCATAAAGGCATTCCAAACCTACGACTCCAAAAACAATCCAATTACTTGTATCGCTAGCGAACCATACCCCATGGATTGCCAATGAACCATGCAATATAATGGCCCACTGATAAAAGCAAGGAATATGGAGCCTAGAAGATAGAAATACAAAAAATACTAAGTGTATGGATCGCTAGCGATCCATACACAATGGATTGCTAGCTATGCATACACAATGGATCGCCGGCGATAGATATGGAGCCATGTTAGTTGCCTAGCATATTGAAGTGATAGGAGAGCAACTAAGTCATTAGCTCGCGAGCGAGCCAAATTTGCAAATTGCTAGCGATCCATAGACCATGGATCGCAAGAGATCCATGTTTTTGGCTCGGATCATGAGCTAAACTCTTCCAGGTCGTTCCGTACCCATCTACGAGCAATTGACGAAGTGTCCTGGACCAAAACTTTTCGATCTTTATAGATACCGTCCTACCTACAACATAAATTGGATCTTCTCCGAACTGGTTGTTGAAGCTCTGCTTGAAACTTATTCACTCTCTACCTCCCTCATAATAGTCTCCAAAGGGATTCACTGTGATTCTCTAGTGGATTCCAACTCTGGGGATTCAATTTAGCCAAGGACAATCAAAAGCCTTGTAACCAAACACTACTTGTAATAACAATCAGTCTATAATAAAACAATAAAATGGACGTAGGCTTCATTAATAGCCGAATCACTATAAAAATTCCTTATCTTCTTCCTTTTACTATCTTTTACTATGCCTACTATTTGCATTATTGCTCTGTATGAATAAGGCTGGTGCTTTCATACTCAAACCAGGGTGTTGATCCATTTTTTGTATTAACACTAGTGTTGGCAAAGAAATCAAAAGAGTACGAGAAACATCATCAATATTTTCCTTTTTAATTTCCCTAAACTTCTTAATTTGTAAGTTCTTCTCCTCTAGCATTGATGGTCCACATTTATGCTTAGTGGCCCCTTTAATTACTTTGTCTCCTAATCCATCACATTGGGGTCATTCATAGCCCTTTAAACCAATGCGTGAATCTTTTTGGCATCAGGATCAGAAATTGGACCGGCTGAAGAGTTGGAATTTGAGTTGGGTCAAACTCGATGAATGATTTAGTCATAAAGGTTGAGTGCCTAAAACCACGTCTCCTTCTAGTAATGGGGCTAGAGTAGGTGGACCTGAAACATGAGAAAGTGAAAAATAGAGATTAGATACATCGACATGTGTCATATAAACCTTCTCGAACACATGATAAGTTAGTGATATACCTCCAGGAGAAGTGGAGGTCATCTGTGATGGACTTTTCGTTTAACTTCCTTCTATGATCGAAAGACATTACATGCTATTTTGGAATGGATTCTGGCTGCATATAACCAGGTTCCTCGAGGTTATATTGTACATTAGATTAAGGTGTCAAAGCAATTGTCATCCCTGAACTCACTGTACTATTTCGAGCCATGGAAGTACCAGGAAGAGGAATAGTAGACTTAGAAGTAGGAGGCCCTGATATGGAACAAGCGACAACACTAGAACTAGCTGACGTTACAATAGGGATCCCTATTGGGAATCCCTTAGAAGTGGGCATTGAATTTTGAACCTAGATTCGAGAAGGAGCCTAACAAGCACATCAGTAGGAGTAGTAGTCTCAACCTCTAACATAATTTTTCCATCATGAGTGCGTCCAAATGCTTATTATCTAAGGGCTCATATTTCAACTTATCTTCATCAACCTCAACTCTATTCGAGTACTCTCTCTTGCTTGACTATCTCCTCCCAGGCCATAGCTAAGCCTATGAGGTACACCTTATCAAGCCGTCTCATATTACCAAACTTAATGACATATGCATAGAATAAACCACGGTATGCTCTATTTAAGACTTAATTCTATCCTTGGCATTTCCTACACGAGTTTCTACTTCCTTTTGTACTTGCAAAGCATCAAGCAATTTCTCTACGTACTCCCGATCCTGACCAAGTCCTTTTTGTCCTCTAACATAGCTTTTAAATTTTGAATTTTTAAAGTTTTCTCATCGAAAATTTTCAAAAAGTCTCGTTATTTAGAGTTAGGTTATGACTCTTATTCTTCAATCGGAGTCTGTTGTAACGAAGACTTCTCTATGAAATATTATTTCCTTCCTCTATCTTCTTCTTTACGGCTGCATGCGATTTCCTAAGCTCATCCACTTCCTTACCTAGATTGGCAATGGTAAGCTTGTTATCTTGCTCAAATAGCTCCTCCCTTTGAAGAGCTACCATCTTTTCCTTCTTAACATCAAAAAGAGCTTTTGCATCTCTCCACCATGTGTAGTGTTGATTGTACACATCATCTATGCAAGTTGTGACATTTATGGCAATGTTATAGGGAATATCCTTCAGATTATACACAAATTTAATTCCATCAAATCATAATACTGGGAAGGTTCTTTATAGTGTGGCAAGTTGTGGATTGGAAGCAGATTCTATCACCGTCGTAGAAACATGAATGGGAATTTGATCTTTGCCGGGCCTTCATCTAGATGGATCAAAGTTGTAGACCTAGATGGTTGAGTAGGCTGTATGGATTTCTAGGCATACGTTACTCACTACATGTCAAGTGACACTGAAATGGGATTATTTGAACGAAGGAACATGATAAGGTTTTAATGAGCATTGATCCATGCCAACGGGTGAAGGAGAGAAATCTCTATGTTGTGTAAGAGATGTCCTTCCCGATCTTCTATCACGATCATCTTGACATTTGTGCTCTCCTTCTAGCCTTTCATGCCCTCTCCTATGATGCTTTTTCGAGTCAGATTCGTGTATCGATTCATGATATTAGCATAAGGAATCATTCCTACGGTGATCAACAAAGTAACCGTGGAGCTTATCGAAAAGATAAGAGCGACCCTTTGTACCTGAATAGAAAACATGATCAAGTTAAAACTTGGAAACCCAGGAATGACGCATGCAGTGCATTGCAGTGTAAAGATGCGATGAATACGAATGTTGCCTAGTGTCAATGTATCCAAATGCCTATACAAACCATTCTCACGAAGTTTACTAATAAGGGTCACCTCTCTTACAATAGTTGAAAGCAAGTCTACAGTCATGCATATCAGAGAATGAATATCACCAAGGCTGATATATCAAGGCTATAAGAAGGGATTTTATCCAGAATGCTCTCAAGCAAACCATATATGTCACCAGCTGGAGGAATCGGTGTTTCCACCTCGATCAAAGCCTAATTTCGCTATGGAATCAGATGGGGTGAAATGGTCTTTAACTTCGGGAAATAGGGGATAAGTGGAACTTGATTATCATCATCTATCTCTTCAGCGGACTCATAACCGAGGTTCGTTTTCCATTACCACCCTGTCCTCATCATCATCACCATCATCACTATCATCATTATCTTCTCCTTCCTCTACAATGTTGTCATCACCATCACGCTCTACATTCTCTTCTTTATTAATCGAAGGATCTTGAATATGAGGCATCTCTTGGTTCTTTTCAACTCGAGGCTCGACCTTGGTTGCTTGATCAAGTTGATCGCCTCCATGAACATTAGGCATGAGGCTAAGGCTACAATTATTATCCAAGGTGTGGAATTGTCACATCCTTCCATCCATGAGAGAAAATTTCATCTTTCATTCTTTGACAAGCATGGCTTGTAGATCTTGAAGAGCACATGCTAAAGTTGCACTATAGGGCCTCCTCAGAATATTTGTAAAATTATAAAATAATGGAATTAGTTACTTCAATATAATTAACTCCATCAAAGTGAAGTATGATATTAGAACTTATGTCCTAGCAACCATTTTGGGGAAAAACCAAGTGGAAAACATATGTAGAAGTACTCATCTTTGGAAATAAATGAGTTTGTTCCAAAGACCAATGATGATGCAGTAGCCCGTAGATTGCTCCAAATAAGCGAAAAAAGGACTTTCTTTCCACTTTTGAATCCGTAAAAATAATGAGTCTCCTCCGATGTGGTTACCCTGCCCAAATGATGAATACATACCATCTACATGCTGTTTAATAAAGCATGGCTATTTGGATGAAACTGAATAGAGGCAAGCTTCGTAAACCAAAGAATGAGTTAGATGAAGTGATTAAATGGGGGAATGCATTCAAAAGACATGTATCGATTGCATGTAGTGTAAACCTCAGGTGGATTATGGCCCAGTGAAAGGGCTTTGGTACAAAACATCCTCAAAAGGGAGTCCGTGCATTTCGCAAATTCATTTGACTCCCGCCTCATCTAACTTTGATGCTGGACAATCTTGGAGATCATCAAGAATTATAGCACCTTCTAAGTTGATATCAGGAGCAAACCTCGTAAAAGTTTCATCTACAGTAATGTATGTAACAACCTCTGGAGACTTCCTTATCAAACGATGAGGTGATTAAGACCAGTAAGATGATGAAGTGGATGACACAGAAGATGCTGAAGTAGAAGCCGACTATGTAGTAGATGGAATGAAATCTGATGTAGATTGTCCTACACCTGTTGTAGATTAAAGCAAGGAGCATCTGCACTCAATAATTATTTAAAAACTCCACATATGAGCAAGGTCAGGAAGAATTTAACTCTAATCTTCATATTGAAATGATACCTTATGTGGTCGATGTATAAGACCCAGTTGATGTCAGTGTGTATTATCCAATTAGATCTTATACATATATGGGGGCAATAATATACAATTCAATTTATGCAGCGTGCTTCTTGAGTCTCGAACATGGTAAATGCAAACAATCGGTGTAGATAGCTTTCTCATATTGGCAAGTAAGCACTATTGCACAAAGGAACCATGTGTTGGACTTTACCCATTACTATAGGATTTACAATATCAGAATTTTCATTCAGAGCGACATGTGATTTCTCCTTGCAGGGACATCGGAGTGAAGTGTCTAGTTTAAAGTGGTAATAAAAAGTCCATTGAATGCCGGAGTGTGTTCGATATTACCATTTTCAAAAACCACCCTACTAGAACTCGACCATCAACTCACATTTAACCAAAAATCGCTCAAGCTATTCCCTTTCCTCTCTTGCACTTGAAATTTTTTTAGCCAAAATAATGAAAACCTTTTCCCACACAAGAAACATAAAGCAAGACCTAGGAAACTTCAAAGTTGATCTGAAGCACTTGAATATGCAAAAGAAACCGAGTCAATCTTGGGGATTTTGAGATAAACTTTGAGTCAACAATGAGTTTTCTAAGCCACTTCAAATTTAGAAGTTTCATTTGCCATGGCCAAGTTCAAATTGAGAAAGATGAAGATCTATGTCATAACTAGAGTGCAAATTGATGATCATGACAAGGCAGTCGAGACTTCAGATCAGCCGCCACCTACCTAACGACAAAGATAATATCAACGGTGACCTAGAAACCAAGTGCTGTGATAATAATTAAATCGAATTAGGTAAGTTTCAATTGAATCAGTGGCGAGTTAGTTATTTAGATGTTGGCGATGGAGCAGATAATCAGCGACAGGACAATTGAACAACTGTGGTAGTGGAACGAGTCGAGTCCTCAAATCAAAGGCTGTCAATGGATGGAGGCTTGGTTCAAAAGTTACTAAAGTAAAATGAAGAAGTGGAGATAGAATATTACTGAAGTAATTTTGGAAACGTGGAATTTTTCTCAAAATGCGATACCGAGTCATGTTTCATAACTCACTAGCGAGTCATGTTTCACAATTTTGTACCGTGTTGTAAAATAAATAAAGGAAGAAGAAGAAAGGAAATAGAATTGATGGCAATGGAAAAACATACATAATTGTTCGAAGAAATCAAAGTAAAATGATCCTACATGATTAATTAAAAGAAAGCGCTTCCAAGGAATTTCCTAATTCCAAACGATGAATCTAAACAATGCACTTCAGCTTTTATATCATCCAAAGGATACGAGTTCATAATTGTTCGAAGTGACGTGTGGATCTAGAGATGATGCATTGCTTTGTGAAAACAGGTTAGAGGATGAAGGCATCTATTCAAATTAGAGTGTGAGGTCGATAGCTTGTCTTAATCCAAAGTATACCTAATTAACACAAGGTATACATAGGGGTAAAATGTTATCCTGGTTTTTAACCAAGCCACATCAAGATGGGTCAAAATTATTGAATGGTCGTGAAGTGAACCAAAAGTCCTGAATCGTAACTTTGGAAATCAAAATTCAAGTAAAGTCTAAAGGTTTGATGGAGATTCTCACTTCCCACTTGAAGATAGCTAGCCATTTCTGAACGAGTCAAGTGGTGAAGGATAAATCATAAAACCCAAGCGTAAGTGTCAAATTGGTACTGAGTTGAACCCCTTAGCTCGGTATCGATTCATAGAGCTGACTCATCCCATAAACTTCAAGAAGATGGATTTCAAAAGAGAAGTAAAGCATAGAGTCGTGGGAATGTACAAATCAGTACTGACTTATAACAGTCAATAGGTACCAAGTTGGCTTCCCATTTGATAATTTGATCACGATTTTTTTCTAGTTACTCCTAACAGACGTAGTTAACATGGGTAGAAGGTTTTGGAGCTTATCTCATTGACCTTCAGCTATAAATAGAGAAAGGTATAAAAAACAGATATTTTCTTTACTTTCTTGATTAACTGATTTTACACTGACACTCTGTTGGATCCTTACTTGAGTTGAAAGCAACCGAATTGTAAAATCATGGTTGTAATAAAAAAATCTTAGAATACGTTAACAACGTTTGAGTGGACGTAGGCCAGAGTATTTGCTAAACCACTATAGATTCTCTTGTGTATTTACTTTGTTTTCATTTATTTCTTCATTGATCTCTACATATAAACTAATTGGGTGTTTATCCAACTTTTGGCATAAACGACAAAGATATTATATTAAAGTTAATTGCATACGATTAATTTTGGTCGTATATGTGGGAATCAAATCAAATATTTGAATGAGACACAATTAAATGTTCCACATATGAAGTAATCAAATTAATAGTGGAATAGAGAGGATATTATAAAGCAGGAAATAAATTAATAACATGAGAAAGAAAACAAAAATCCTGATTTAATTATGAGCAATGTATTCTCTAATCTCTTTTCTCTCCTAAGTTTCTCATGGATGAATCAATTGTAAATGATTTCTTATGGCTTTTTCATCCAAAAATGTTATATGACAAAGAGAACACTTTATTTGGAATAGGTTTTGATTTATAGAAAACTTCCATAAGCTAATTAATTGATACAATATGATCAAGAACAATACGATAGGAAAATGGTTAGAAATAAGGGGTTTGGATATTTAACATAAGGCTGAGAACATCATTTAAGAGAATGGTATTGATTAACAGAATTTATCCTTAAGAAAATAAATTGTTAGGAATTAATTAAGATCCGTATATTGGGAAACATTGTTAGTTATGAGGAAAGAAAATATGACTAATTTTACTACAAATTTCTAAAAATAAACTATGTGATTTCTATAAAAAAAATATGCTTAGCTGAGGGTTTTTAATAGGGAACTGGAAGGTAATTAGTTGAGGCTATTTAATTAAGCTAATTAATATTGAGTCGATAGACCCGATCCCCTTGTTATGCTAAATATGTCCGTAAATTACATATTAACGGTCATAAAAGACTATCAAATAAATCAAAATACGACATGTATATAGTAAGGGACAGATGTGTTGAAGGCAATTACCAACATATGCTTAACCGAAAAAACCAAAAATTAAACAATTAAGAAAGTAATGAAGTAGACGTTTAACGCCATAACCGAAAGCGCATCAAAGGACCAAAAGCGGATGACGATGCAAAGGCGGCTAAAATGGTCGAGCGTATAGGACATGATTTCAGAACATTAATGTTAAAGTCATCAAATATAACCATAGTTATTCCTAGGCTGAAGGCCGAGGGTATTCGGGCGTTAATTATGGCATTATGGGGAAATGAGAGGATTCCAGAAATTTAAAGAATAAATTTCATAAGTCGCTAAAAGGTAAACTAAGGAATGCTTTCCCAAATGTGCCTCAGCATAGTATTTTCCGAGAGTAGCATGACTCTCGGACGAGACAGGTAACTTCTGGAGTAGGAATTTATGTAAAGGATTAAAGAGGTTAAAACTAGTATTTAGAACATTGATTATAAAGTAAAGAATAATAAAGTTAACCTAAACAAGGTTAGACAAACTATTGGCTTAATAAACACGTAAAGAGAAAAGCCTAACAATGACTTGTTAGGTAATACGTTTAGTAGACGTATGGCCTTTATGGGAGTTGTTGGAACTGGGCTAGCACGCAGCGAAATAAATGGTTGAATTTCATTCTTATTTACCATTTGGATCTTATTGGGCTATGAAATCTAGATTGATTTAGATCTGATCTAAATAAATTTTATATGAAATCATTATTTTATTTAATTTTTGAATAGAATATTTTAATTTAATATTATATATTCTTTATATAACGTGTGCATGCGAATCAAATACACATGTACATGCACGTGCAACATATACAATGTACATGGTTTACCATGCCCGTATCTAAGTGTTGTGATTTACACTGCAATGGATATGTTAGTCCCTCTATGCACATATATGCTATCTAATATGTATTATATACAATAATGTGATATAAAATAGTATTAATATTAGTGTAAATATTTATATATGTATATGATATTGTAAAATTAATACTTTATATATATGTACATATAGTAATACACAAAATATTGATAAAATAAAGATAGAAATATTTAAGTCAAAATTCAAATTTCAAAATTTTAGCCTAAAATTTCAAATCTCAAATCAAGAACTATACATAAGAATCTTTAATTTCAGATTTAAAAAAATAATTTTGTGATAAATTATAATTTATTAATATATATGTACAGAATTAAAATTTTAATTTTTTCATAAATACACATACATCAATATTTAAAAATAATAATAATATAAAATGATACTATATAAAATATACACATTAGTTTATTATTTCAGCCATATATATATATATATATAATATATATATATATATAATATATATATATATATATATATATATATATATATATATATTGAAAAAAAATCCTTTTTTATAAATCCACAACTGTTTGAATTTTGGTTTTCTCTATTTTTATTTAAATAATCCATATAGATATTATTAAGAACATTTTATTTATTTATTTAAAGATTATTTTTGTTATGTATTTATGAATTTTGTATATATTTAGATTTTAAAATAAATATATATATACACATGATTTTTTTAATTTTCAAGATATTAATATATATATATATATAATTTAATAGGATATATACGTCTATTATATTTTGTATGTTTAATATATTAAAAATAATATTTTGTCCAAAAAGCCTATTGAAATCATTTTTAAATTCGAATTGTTTTATTGCAGGCCGAAAGCATATATGCGACGGCCCGTAATTTTAAAACTTTGAAAATAGGATATTTAATTATTTTAAATATTCAAATGTAAAATTTTCAAACTTAAAAAATGATGTTTTACATGATAAATAAGAATTGTAAACATATTGTTGATATTAAATAAAGATTTTGGATTCCCATTGTAAAGTTGACAAAAATCGGATTGCGATAAAGTAGGATAAATATTCGAGAAACTTGTTTAAAGGATAAATAATTCCTTTTAAATATATATGTAATAGATATCAAAATTATTTGATAATAATAGTAATTTAATTTATAATGGTTCGATAAATATATAAAACTTGTTTTATATCGATAAATCGATTCATATTTTTATAAGAAGATTTGGATACTGTTTTACATTATTTTATAAGACAAATATGCTTGCTTTAATTACTTAAAGATAATAAGAAATTTATTTTGAAGTTTGGTTTACGTGAATAAAAAGTATAACAAAAACATCAAAATATGACTGGAAAACTTTTTGTCGAAAAAACAACGTTTTGTTCAAAATATGTTGTCACAACGTTATCGCACCTTTGTTAACATGATTTAATATATATATATATATATATATATATATATATATATTACACATTTTAGTAACTAAACATGTTTACTTTTACCAAATAGGATTAGAAAAATTCTAGAAGTCATTAGTAAAGTAAGTAAGAATTAACAAAAATAAGAAAAGTAAACATTAAATCACACCAAATCAAAATCCAAAAAAATAATTACTTTTCTTTAGTTAACTTTTAAGTGACAAACATATTAAGTAAGGATGTGATTGATGATGTAAAATATTGAAAAACTGGAGATTACTTTAAGTTAAAGTAAGGTTAGTTTGGTAATTTACTAAGAGGTTATTTTGGTAAATTTACCACTTCTTTCTTTTTCTATAAATACACACCTCCTTCGTTACTTTCATTCACATTTCTTCTTCTTTTCTCAAGTTTCTTAACCTTCTTCCTATCCACTTTAATGGCTTCCAAGCCATAGGAAAATATTAGAAAGAAATACTGTCAATTTTTTTTACAAAATATTCAAAAGAAAATCAATGTCCATTCTCTTCAAATCAAACTTCTCTTTTCTCCATATTTTACCTCTTCTTCCCTCGGCCATAACTTCTTCAAAATTGAATCAAAATATAAGATACATTTTATCTAATCAATTATTTTTCCAGTGGCTACATCTTTCATGTTGATCACTTTGTCTCATTCTAAACTTAGCCATGTCAAAATTTTACTTCATTCCAGTCCATTCTCTGGCCCAGCTTTTAAGCCAGTGAATAACCCATTTTGTTTTGATCATAACTTAATCATAACAGATTCATATTGATATATTCTTTTTGTCAAACTACATAAAATTCCAATGGCTAAAACTTTTGTGTTGGTCACTTTTTCCAGTTTTGAGGTTTGCTATGCTTGAAACTCAATTCTTTGAAGTACATTTTCGGGCTTCATTTATGTCAATCCGACAATATCTCTTCTTCATTCTATCATATATCCCTCAAAACAACATGGATTCAAATGATTCTTTTATTCAAATTCAAGGGAAAATAATTTTCAACAACTTTTTAGGTAAAAACTTTTCTAAATTTTAAGATTTAGAGAGCCTAAAGTTAGATACAAGATAACCTATTTTTTTTGATCAAAATATTGGGAATTCAAGTTCAAAGCTCCATAGCTTCTTCTCTATCCTTTCGCCCAACCTCCATCTCAACCCTCAGTCAAGCTGTTGGAAGGGAGAGGGTGTTGTTTGCTAGTGTTTAAATGGAGTAGGAAGTAGTTATTGCAGTGTTGGTTGATTAGAATGTTGGTAGGAAGTTAATCGCTTTGGTTTATGGCGAGAAACTCTATTTAACATCTCTATATATATACATACATGTTTGATGATGTGTTATGATTGCTATGGATGCATATATATGCTTTGATCATCAAGTATTGATTGTTTGATATGATTGTTAAATTGTTTTGCCAAGTCACGTTAGTACACGTTGATAAGCACAAAGGAAATCACTTTCCTTTTGAAAATGAAATGGTGTATATGGAATTCTTTAACCATTTGGAAATAGTTTTAAAACGAGTTAGAAATATTATATAAACATTTAAATATGTTTAGAGAAATAAAGAAAGAAAATCAAGATTTCGTCTTGCATATTTTAAAATATGTCCAAAACAATTTTCTAGAAAAATCGCGTTTTGCATAAAAGTGACCAAAATTTAAAATTGATATTTTGAATATTTTAAAAATATGAAATAAATTCTAAAAATATTTTAAAATGTTTTAAAATATATATAAGTTGAAAAGATAGATTTCCAAAAGATACAAATGTCATTTTAAAGAATCTACTTGCAACATTTTGCGCAATTCTTTTTGCAGCAATTTTTAATATCTTTTGAAATGCAGTTTTAAACTTAACAATTCTTTCCTAAATCTTTTGTGAATGATTTTAAAAGAATAATTAAGTCATTTAAAGTTGATTTGGAAGTTTTAATTAGCGTTTGAATAAATGGTCGAGAAGAATTGTTTATAACACTTAAATAATAATTGAAGAATACTAAATATAATAACAAATTGAGTATGCAGAAATGACTAGTACATTTGTCTCGCCTATGAAAGCTAAATGGTAAAACAAGGTGTGTAACTAAGGTTAGGAATGGAGCAACCAGTGCCCTGAACTTGCCTGACCTTTGATTTAGCTTTTAGATAAGGGGTGGAACACGATCGAAATGAAATCCCGAATGCTCTAATAGATCATATTTAAAGTTTTTCCAATATAAAAGAAAAGATGTTCATGATGTAGGATTACTTTGCACTAGTCCCTAGGAGTGAAATTTACCATATTTAAGGTGGCAGTAGTGCTCTTCCATGAAAATCTTCGATTTGTAAGAATATGATTTGAAGTTAAGAAAGAAATCTTTGATTTAGATTTAATGAATGATTTGGGATTGTCCCTAAGTTAAAAGTTATAACTTGAATGAAAGAAATCTTTGATTTAGATTTAATGAATGATTTAGGAATATTTTCCCTGAGTTAAAAGTTATAGCTTGAATATAAGAAATCTTTGATTAAGATTTATTGAATGATTTGGAAAGGTTTTCCTTTGTAAAAGAGAAAATGATTTAGAATTATTCCAGGATTTTACAAAGATTTATATAAATCAAATGATTTAATAAATGAGGCTTAACGATTACATATACTCTTGAAAAGAAAATGGAATAAATTAAAGAGAATATATCTAAGAAAGATATTTGACTTAAATAAAAGATGAAGTAATTGATTAATGATTGATATCCACATATGAACTTAACATCTTTTAAAGCGATGATTGGCTTCGAAGGAACCGGGGTCGGATTTGGGTGATTCATATCCGAAAACCACTTCGAACCAATTTATGTGTTCGAAGATTGAAGATGTTTGAAGATTGAGATATTGAGGCAAATAATAACAAGGGACTACTTGTTGATTAATTGGGGATAAAATCCCGATATATTTTTTGTAGCAGTGGTCTCTTTGTTACGAAAAACCTTAAAATCACAAGGACTTATTGCCTAGTTATGGTCGAGGAAAGTACCTTCGGTTTCGTTCAAGTCTCAAAATGAATTTGTATGGATGGATGTCTGACAGTGCATTTTCTAAGATTACGTACATTGGTATTTACAAACATGCATCTATGGTGGCGGGGAAGACAACTTCTCTTAGCTTAACACCCTCCTTGAGATGTACGAGCATGAGGGTTGTATTTTTATGGAAGGCTATTAGTAGCCAACGGAAATGGCAATGTGGCATTCAAAGAAGATGTTGTATGTGAAAAGGTGATCGTTTACCTCAGGCCTCATCATCCGGAAATGACAAAAATTGGGTAGAAGCAACAAATCTAAGTGGGTTGCTTCCAATTAGAAGATGTCATCATCCTTCTAGATTTACTCTACACATGTCTAAGTATGTGATGAATGTATGAATCGGGTACCCGTAAATGATCGGTAACGACCGGGGTGATGACATATTCGGTACTATCCAGCGTGAGGAGTAGGACAATCTTATGTTGGTTTAGGCGTTCGGTATTTGGACCCTAGACGCGTCCCTCTAGAGGTGTACTGTCGGAAGGTAGTCCCTTACCTTATCATTTGTATGGAATCCATTCTCCAATAAGTGCCTTCGGACTTGATTGTAGAAACTAGTATGCTAGAATTTAATAATGTAATAATTTCGGCTAAGATTAATAAGCTTATTTGCAAAAGTGTTCAAAGATATGTCATTAGAAATAATATCAAATGTTTTGATATATTAAAATGTGTTAATTATCGTAAGGTAAAAACCCATCCGTATTTATGTGTGGGCGTAGTCTTACGAGATACTCTTTCTTTTCAAAGGATTTTATTCATAGGATGATATATGACACTGCCATTTATATTTTGAGTTTCTCACGCTGGTTTATCAAGCCTGATCTGGGTATTTTTAATATTCGTGTCAGATCCGAGTAGTTTCAGGTTTAGTGAAGACGGTTGGAGTTTCCAGAGGAGAACTGGAGATATTCATCTGCATATAGATGTATTCTGTCATCCGCTTTGCACAGTTGTTTGATGTTTGTCATCATTTGTAAGGACTGTCCAAGCTGAATTTAGGTTAGACTCTGATATATGTATTTTAAAAGTTTTCCGCTGTAAAGATATTTGTTCAATATTATATATTATTCCATTCATGTGAGATTTTTTTCTATCTTTATTTTCTTTTTCACCCCTTAAAGATCCGCTTGTTTGTACAATTTGAGTTGGACATGTGTGGTTTATTACCGGCTCAAAGGGTACAGAAATTTGGGTCATCACATTTGGTATCAGAACTGAAGGTTAAGCGAGAACCTTGGAGTTGGTGGGGTAAAGACTCATCAGAGATATGGTTAGTAATACCCTAAGATAAGTAACTCATTATAGATAGGGTTAGTAACATCCTAGATTAAGTTGAGAGTATTATATATGAGTGCGTATTTGTTAATGTTATATATAAAGGTTTTGTTTTGAAAAATTGGTATATGAAATAATTTTACCCAGGATTATATTTTGATTACAAAGTATATATTTTGAAAATTTATATAGTTAGAAATCAAGATTAGTGAAATATGAATATTTTGTGATTAGAATTTCACCGTTTGACTATAAGATGTTTCATATGGGTAACCGATAAGTAAGAAATCCGATAAGGTAATTAAGATCTTTAATGCTTATTCCAAAGTAATATATTAAGAAATGACAATGTTAAGTTACTATCATAAATTATTGATTTAAAAGTTTAAGTACAAATATCTTGTGAATTAAGTTTCACGATTTGACTATAAGGTGTTTGATAATATGATTGGTTTAAGAAATGAACATATAAGACAAAAATGATATAATATAAAATGATTATGTAAAAGTTAAATATAAAAGGAATGAAGATTTAAATTCAAGTTATTTAAATGAATTGTGGAAATTTGAATGAAGATTAATATAAGATGAATTTATAAAATAGGTTTTATAAACAAAAGTAATCTCTAAAGGATTTTAAAAAGAGATATTTTATGATAATTAGTTCGAATGGCTTGAAAATAAATTAAAAATGGGCAGGAGATGTGTTCGGATGGTAAAAACTTCTTTTAAGTATTACCCTTTTTATTAAGAGGATATGTGATATTATTGCTAGTACCTAGTCTCTTGGTATTATTTCGGAGTTACTCGATCTATATTATTTTGTTAAGTTAAAGAGATAATGTGAATCATTAATTGATAAATTGATTAGTAATATTTATAAAAGTGTTTAAACCAAAGATAAATTTGGAAACGCTAATTGATATGATAAAGCGGGATTCTCGACGGTCTTGGACAGTCAAAAATTTATGAAACACACCAAACTCAAAGCTAAGGAATTTATGAATTTTAGGTAAAAGATAAACAATTATGAAATGTTTTGAGTAAATGAAATTGGATAAGTATAATTTATAAATGTGATAAAAATAAAAAGGATTTAAAAGTGGATAAATTTATAATAGCATTAAATCAGAAATAAATTTTTTATTTATGAATTTGAAATGATAACAGCCTACAACAAATTTTAAAACTGTAATTCGCCCAGATATAAAACCGCTCAGGAATTTGGGATGTGTATATATATACTATTAGGATGTAAAAGGGTATTATACAAAAAATGATTTAAGTCTTGAACTATTTATACTCTTAAGTAAACTCAAGACTCTTTAAAATGTTATTTTAACCTGAAAAATGTTTTATTAATGAATTCTAGCTTTAATTAAGGATTTAGACTTATATTTTTAAAAGTGATGGATTTACATAGTTGTATTCATAAGATATAATAAACTTAAGTAATAGTTTTACGAAATGATTCATAAACAATATTAGCTTTAAATAAAATATACTAAAAAAATGAATGTGAAAAATAAAGGATGTAAATAAAGAGAATTTGGTATAACTGAGAAAAACTAATAGGAACAAATACGTAATTTATACTTAACTCATTTTGTTACACTAATTTTGATCTAATATCCGAGTAGGAACTTTGAGTGTTTACAACGATCTGAAAAAGGATTTATCACTCAATTTCTTGACGGTGAGCGTTGATGATGGTTTATGGTTAGTTACTCGAGTTTTCTATCATAGTTGAGAGCTATGCAAGGAAAGCAAGTGTATCTGATCTATAAGCTTGATCACAGTCCGCACTAGAGGATCGGGAGATTAATGGTTTGAAAATAAAGTTGTGGATTCAAATAAAAAATCAAATCAGATATTTTGTACGGATGATTTGGGCGCATCTTATGGGTTTAAGTTTGTGAAATAATGATTTAGGTAAAAGATTGTGGGTTTAGGTTCAGGGTAATTTCGAGGATGAAATTCTTTTAATTATGGGAGAATATAATGACCCGTAATTTTAACACTTTGAAAATGGGATATTTAATTATTTTAAACATTCAAATGTAAATTTTTTTAACTTAAACAATCATGTTTTACGTGATAAATAAGAATGCTAAGCTTATTTTTGATATTAAATAAAGATTTTGGATTCCCATTGTAAAACTGACAAAAGTCAAATTTCGATAAAGTAGGATAAATATTCGATAAATTTGTTTAAAGGATAAATAATTCCTTTTACATATATATGTAATCGATATTAAACTCATTTGATAATAAAAGTAATTTAACTTATAATGGTTCGATAAATATATAAAATTTGTTTTACAAAATTGACAAATTTCGTCGCATGTCGATAATTTGATGCCCTATTTTTATAAGAAGATTCAGATATTGTTTTATATTGTTTTATAAGTAAAATATGATTGTTTTAATTATATAAAGATAAAAAGAAATTTATTTTGAAGTTTGGTTTACATGAATAAATAGTTTAACAAAAAAAGGTCAAAATATGACCGGAAAACGTTTGGTCGAAAATCAACATTTTGTTCAAAATAAGTTGCCGCAACGTTATCGCACCTTTATTAACATGTTTTAACATATATATTATAAATTTTAATAATTAAAAATGCTTACTTTTACTAAATAGGATTAGAAAACTTTTAGAAGTCATTAGTAAAAGTAAGTAAGAATTGACAAAAGTAAGAGAAGTAAACATCAAATCACATCAAATCAAAATCCAACAAAATAATTTACTTAATCTTTAAATGACTAAGACATAAAGTAAGGATGTGAAAGATGATGTTAAGTATTGAAAAAGTGGAGATTACTTTAAGTTGATGTAAGGTTGGTTTAGTAATTTGGTGAGTGCTTATTTTGGTAAATTTACCACTTCTTTCTTTTTCTATAAATACCCACCTCCTTCTTCACTTTCATTCACTTTCTTCTCCTTCTTTTCTCAAGCTTCTTCACCTTCTTCCTTTCTTCTTTAATGGCTTCCAAGCCATAGGAAAAAATATGAAAGAAATAATGTCAAAATTTTTACAAAATATTCAAAACAAAATCAATGTTCATTCTCTTTAAATAAAACTCATCTTTTCTCCATATTTTACCTCTTCTTCTCTCGGCCATAACTTCTTAAAACTGAACCAAATATAAAATTATTTTGTTCATATCATATATTTTTCTAGTGGCTACATCTTTCGTGTTGACCACTTTGTCTCATTCTAAACTTAACCATGTCAAAAATCCACTTCTTTCCTGTGTTCCGGCCCAGTTTTTAAGGAAGAGAATAGCCATATTGTTTTGATCATAACTTAATCATAACTGATCCAAATTAAGAAATTCATTTTTTATAACCATATAAAATCCAGTGGCTATAACTTTTATGTTGATCAATTTTTCCAGTTTTGAGATTTGCTATACTTGAAACTCAATTTTATGAAGTAAATTTTCGGGCTACAAGTCTGTCAATCCGACAATACCTCTTCTTCATTCTATCATATCTCCCTCAAAAAAACTTTAATTCAAATAATCATTTTTTCAAATTTAAGGGAAAAGAATTTTCAAAAACTTTTTAGTTAAAAACGCTTCTAAATTTTAAGATTTAGAGGGCCTAAAATCCGATACAAGATAACCTATCTTTTTGATCAAAATTTTAGGAATTCAAGTTCAAAGCTCCACAGCTTCTTCTCTATCCTTTTGGCCAATCTCCATCTCAAACCTTAGTCAAGCTATTGGAAGGGAGAGGATGTAGTTTGATAGTGTTTAAATTGGAGTAGGAAGTAGTTAGTAAAGTGTTGGTTGATTAGAATGTTGGTAGGAAGTTAATCGCTTTGGTTTATGGTGAGAAACTCTACTTAACATCTCTATTCATATATATATACACACACATACACATATTTGATGATGTGTTATGATTGCTATGGATTCTTATATATGCTTTTATCATCAATTATTGAATTTTCGATATGTTTGTTAAATTATTTTGCCAAGTCACGCTAATACACGTCGATAAGCACAAAGGAAATTACTTTCCTTTTGAATAATGAAATGGTGTAAATGGAATGCTTAAATCTTTTGGAAATAGTTTCAAAATGAGTTAGAAATGTTTTATAAACATATTAAATATGTTTAGAGAAATACAGAAAGAAAATCTAGATTTCATCTTTATATTTTAAAATATGTCCAAAACAAATTTTCAAAAAAATTGTGCTTTTGCTGTAAAATGACCAAAGTTTAAAATTGATATTTTGAATGTTTTAAAAATATGAAATAAATTATAAAAATCTTTTAAAATATTTTAAAATAGATATATGTTGAAAAGATGGATTTCTAAAAGACATAAATGTTGTTTTAAAGAAACTATTTGCAACACTTTTCGAAATGCTTTTTGCAGCAATTTTTTATAACTTTTGAAATGTTGTTTTAAACTTAACAATTCTTTCCTAAATATTTTGTGAATGATTTTAAAAGAATAATCAAGTCATTTAAAGACGATTTGGATGTTTTAGTAAGAGTTTGAATAAATGGTTAAGAGGAATTGTTTATAATACTTGAAGAATTTGAATATAATAACAAATTGAGTATGCAAAAACGACTAGTACATTTGTCTCGCCTGTGAGAGCTAAATGATAAAACAAGGTGTGTAATTAAGGTTAGGAATGGAGCAACCTGTGCCCTGAACTTACCTGGCCTTTGATTTATCTTTTAGATGATGGGTGGAATATCGAAAGGAAAGCCCGGATGCTCTAAAAGATCATATTTAAAGTTTTTTCAAGATAAAGGAAAAGATCTTCATGATGTAGGACTACTTGCCACTAGTCCCTGGAGGTGAAATTTACCATATTTGAGGCGGTAGTAGTGCTCTGTTATGAAAATCTTCGATTTTCAAGAATATGATTTGAAGTTAAGAAAGAAATCTTTGATTTAGATTTAATGAATGATTTGGGACTGTCCCTAAGTTAAAGTTATAAGTTGAATAAAAGAAACCTTTAATTTAGATTTAATGAATATTTGGGAATATTTTCCCTAAGTTAAAAGTTATAGCTTGAATATAAGAAATCTTTGATTAAGATTTAATGAATGATTTGAAAAGGTTTTCCTAAGTAAAAGAGAAAATGATTTAAAATTAATCCAGGATTTAAGAAAGTTTTAAATAAATTAACTCATTTAATAAATGAGGCTTAATGATTCCATATACTTTTGAAAAGAAAATGGAATAAATTGAAGAGAATATATCTAAGAAAGATATTTGAATTAAATAAAAGATGAAGTAACTGATTGATGATTGATATCCACATATGAACTTAACATCTTTTAAAGCGATGATTGGCTTCGAAGGAACCGAGGTCGAATTTGAGTGATTCCTATCCGAAAACCGTTTCGAACCAATGTACGTGTTCGAAGATTGAAGATGTTTGAAGATGGAGATATTGAGACGAATAATAACGAGGGACTACTTGCTGATTAATTAGGGATAAAGTCCCGATTTACTTTTTGTAGCAGTGGTCTCTTTGTTATGAAAAACCTCAAAACCACAAGGGCTTCTTGCCTAGTAATAGCCGAGGAAAGTACCTTCGGTTTCATTCAAGTCCCAGAATGAACTTGTATGGATGGATGTCTAATAGTGCATTTTCTGAGATTACGTACATTGGTTTTTACAAACATACATCTGTGGTGGCGGGGAAGGCAACTTCTCTTAGCTTAACACCCTCCTTGAGATGTACGAGCTCAAGGGTTGTATTTTTATGGAAGATAATTAGTAGTCAATGGGAATGGGAATGGAAATGTGGCATTCAAAGAAGATGTGCTATATGAAAAGGTAATTGTTTACCTCATGCCTCATCACCCGAAAATGACAGAAACAGGGTAGAAGCAGCAAGGCTAAGTGGGTCGCTCCCAATAAGGAGATGTCATTATCCTTCTAGATTTACTCTACACATGTCTAATTATGTAGTGAATGTATGAATCAGGTATCCATTAATGGTCGGTAATGACCGAGTTGATGGCATATTCGGTACTATCCATCGTGAGGGGTAGGCCGGTCTTGTGTTGGTTTAGGCGTTCAGTATCTGAACCCTAAGTGCATCCCTCTAGAGGTGTACCGTCGGAAGGTAGTCCCTTGCCTTGTTATTTGTATGGAATTCAATCTCCAATAAGTGCCTTCGGACTTGATTGTAGAACCTAGTATGCTGAATTTTAATAATGTAACAATTTCAACTAAGATTAATAAGTTTATTTGCAAATATTTTCAAAGATATGTCAGTAGAAAAATATCAAATGTTTTGATATACAAAAGTTTTTTAGTTATCATAAGGCAGAAACCCGTCCATATTTATGTGTGGATGTTGTCTTATGAGATACTCTTTCTTTTCAAAGGATTTTATTCAAAGGTTGATATATGACACTGTCATTTATATTTTGAGTTTCTCACGCTTGTTTATCAAGCTTGATCTGGGTATTTTCAATACTTGGGTCAGATCCGAGTATTTTCAGGTTTAGTGAAGATGGTTGGAGTTTCTAGAGGAGAGCTGGAGATATTCATTTACATATGGACATATTATGTTATCCGCTTTGCGCAACTTTTTGATGTTTGTCAGCATTTGTATAGACAAATGTTTATAACTGTCCAAGCTGAATTTAGGTTAGACTCTGTTATATGCATTTTAAAAGTTTTCCGCTGCAAAGGTATTTTTTCAGTATTATATATTATTCCATTTGTATGTGATTCTATTCTGTCTTTATTTTATTTTTCACTCCTTAATGATCCGCTTATTCGTGCAATTTGAGTTGGACATGTGTGGTTTATTGTCGGCTCAAGGATACGGGAATTTGGATGTTCACAATATACTTACATATATATATATATATATAATTTTTTTAATAACAATATACATAGACACAAACATACACATACATATTCTTAGGGCCATTATGGTAATGATAAATGTACGATTACCTAACCAATACCTAGCTATTGGTTACCAAAATCGAGTTACATTAGTGTGCTAATGTTTTTGGTGTAGTAATGGTGAATTTACCATTATCGACGGTAAATATAGCGGTAACGAAACGTCAAAACCAGTGGTATTGGTAAATTTATTAGTCATATTAATTTTGTTTTTTTAACATTACAATTAATTCTAATCACAAAAACTTTTTATAGATCATCATATTATAAGGAGATGTTCGTAGTATTATTTATGATGATAATTATTTTTGGTCTTATTAACTTGAAAGATTAAGACTAGCAAAATTAGTATTCTCCAAGAACTTCCTTCTTAATGTTTCCCACATTCGAAACACATAATCGCCCCTTCTTCCTCAATCACCCATTCTGGTCAAGACTAAAATCTTTCAAATCATCACTCTCCATTCCATTCTTTAATTTTCTGATTTGTTCAGCTAATAATAGATCCTTCCCTTTCTTAGAAGCAATCATTTCGATCATCACTGGTCGAGCTTCTAAACACGACAACATAGTAGTTTCCTTGCAAGAACTAACTTCAGATCTCCACTGTATTCTACATGTAGTCAATGCTTCTAAATCATTCATTCAGCTATCATTGCTAATACTACATTCTGATGTTTCTTGCTAGGTGCATCTACAATCTAATTGCCTTTCCCTGGTGTATGTAGTCAATACTAAAGTCATAAGCGACTAAAAACTCTAACCACCTTTGTTGTCTCATATTCAACTCCTTCTAAGAGAATAAATACCTCAGTGACTTATGGTTCGTATACAACTCGAATCTTTCGTTCAAAAAGTAATGTCTCTACACCTTCAATGTGAAAATTACTACAGCTAATTCCAAATTATGAGTTGGATAACTAACTTCATGTGGTATAAGCTGTCGTGAAGCATAGCCAGTAACTTTACCTCTTTGCATTAACAAAGGTACAACCCATATTCCACATGCATCTATGTACACAACTAATTCTTGATTCCCCTATGGAACAACCAACATTGGTGCATTAGTCAATAAGTGTTTCAGTTTTTTGAATATTTCCTCACACCTATCAGTCCAGATAAATATCACATCCTTCCAAGTTAGCTTAGTCATCAATGACGCTATCCACAAAAAATCTTTTGTAAATCTCTGTTAATAACCATCTAATCCAAGAAAACTCTTTATTTCAATCATTGTATCGGGTCTTTTCCAATTATTTACCACTTCAATCTTAGTCGGATCTACAAACGACCCTTTTTGACTACACGACCAAGAAATTTTACTTCCTTCTTCCAGAAATGATACTTTGAAAATTTCGCTTTTAGTTGATGTTGCCGCAACATCTCAAGCGCGACTCTAAGATGAACTTCAAGCTCTGTTTCATTTTTTGAGTACATCAAAATGCATCTATGAACACTAACACGAATCTGTCCATATGCTTCCGAAAGATTCTATTCATCAAGTCCACGGAACATGCTGACGCATTGCTTAGTCCGAACGACATTACTAACCATTCATACGATCCATATCTTGTTCTAAATGCCGTCAAATGAATACTATCCTCAACCACTCTAAGCTGATGAAACCCTGTTTCCAAATCCAAAGGAGAAAATACTTTGCCACTACTTAACTAATCGAACAAATCGTTAATTCTAGGTAATTGAGATATTGATTCTTCATCATTTTCTTATTCAACTTATAATAATCGATACGTAACCTCAACGATCCATCCTGCTTCTTTGTAAACACTATAGCTACTCCCTAGGGCGAACTACTTGGTATGATAAAAAATTTACCTTCTAAATCCACCAATTACACCTTTAACTCCATTATCTAGGTAGGTGTCATCCAACTTGGCGATCTACTCACTAGTTCAGCTCCTGATACTAAATCTATCCGAAACTGAATAGCTCCTTTCAACAATAGTCCTACAATAGGCTCAAAGATGTCTGCAAATTCTCTAACAACGAAAACTAGGTTCAACGTCTTCGTCCTCCATAACACCAACAAAGCATTTACCTAAAAACTAGGGTTTACTACGGATATAATCCGATCACTACAACTAGGGTGCCTAAGTGATAGTTTCCTATCATGGCAAAATATCCTAGCATTATACTTAATCAATCCATTCCAAAAAATAATTATGAACCCTACAAAATCAAATACATGCCAACTGCAAGCAAATATGTAACCTAACATTCAAACTGTAAGTGGTCATATCTCATCCTAAGAGTTGCATACCCTCCTATCAGATTTGCAACCCTTAAGGAAGTAACTACGTATGAGGGTTCTGGGTTAAGCTTATCTACCAAATAATGAGATATAAAAGAATGAGATGCACCAGTATTGAATAGAACTCTAACTGATACACCATGGATCAAAAGCATACCTACCAACACAGCTTTTTCTTTCGCCTTAGCTGCTGTTCTGGAGGTAATTGGTTCCAATGAAAACATCTTGCCTTTTTAATCCTTAGCCGTATGTTTGCACTGGTTCTTATAATGTCTAGTCTAATCACAGTTAAAGCACCTTACTTCTTTCTTATCAACATCATTTTTCCCTTTACTTGTTTGACACTCATGAGCATATTTTCCCTTCTTTTTGCGGTTATAAATCGGCCTTATTTTTCTTGGTTTCTCCTCATTTCTGAGCACCCTTCTTATGAAAAAATAATCTCTTCTAGTTCCGCCCAATTTGGGCTTCTGTTTCTTTGCTACCATCATGAAATGCAAGTATTTCTTCTTTCCTCAAAGCCATCTCAACAACTACATCACACAGATCCCTGATATGTGGCAGGGTTTCTTTAGCTAGTTCAGGTTTCATTCCGTAGATGAACTTCTCATTCCTTTTGATAACTGTATTAACTACAGCATATCCGTATCTTGATAGCTGCTCAAATCTGTTTGCATATTTAAGCACTATCATGTCTCCCTACTCCAACTCCATAAACATCCTTAGTAGAGTTAACTTAACAATCTCTGACATGAATCTTTCCTCAAACATCCTTCTAAATTCAGCCCAAGTCACAGTCTCCTAATTAACTCCCGCATTAACACTGTTCCACCAGTACAGTGCTGCTTCTTGCAACTTTCTGGAAGCAAGCCTCCTCTTCTGCTCATCATTAAGCCCTAAGTCAGCAAAGATCCTTTCATAATGAAGTAACAAATTATCCACTTCAATTGCATCCTCAGTCCTGATAAACGGCTTTCCGGTAAGCCTGGCATAATCTCTGCTTAGTACCGCATAGTTATTGACCAACAGAGCTTCTTGATTTCCTCCTTCAACATTTCCTCCAACTAAACTTGCAGCAACACTAGCCTGCATCATATTAATGAAGAACTGATACATAGCTCCCATATTAGCTTGCGGCATTCAAGCACCCACATTAGCAGCTGGTGCCTGACTTGGATTCCTTCTAGTGTTAGGTATGTCATTCTCATTGGTTGTGATGCTTCCTTCACCAATATTAACTCTTCCACTCCTAGCATACATATCGTATGTCCTTAAAATCTACAATCAAGCCTTTGTAAGATAAAGAAGAATAGCTTAAGGAAGATGGAGAATAGAGATAAAGCATATACTTATATATATATATATATATATAGCAAATACAAGTATGTTACTATAACATTATCATATACCCTAGTAATTTCTCTAATTTCCTAGGGTAATGTTTCCAAAATCATTCTAGGTTTGAAATTTCTTTTATGTTTTCATAAACTTATATTCTGATACAAGTTGTAACATTCAATATCTTGAGGCCTGAAGCTAAGCGCTATAGATGTTGCAGTCATCTATAGTATTGACTTTCAACGACAAAATATGGTAATGTTAATGGTATCCATCATATCAAAAGCAATGTGAAAAAAATTCAACACAGATTTCAAAACAGCTTTTCTGTTTACATTTCAAATCAATATTTTATATTCAAATAGACAATCCCAAAACGATTCCCTAGTTTTGATCAAATGTAATTATTACAAATTACGCTTAGAGTGACATATGAAGATGCCCTCTTAGATGATCAGAGTACTAAATAGACATACCAGTCTTAATACATCATAGCGTAAGTAATACTAAATAGCTCCTACATAACTAGCTTTGCCTCCTACATGTCTTTAGAAGCTTATTCGTCCAACCCACTAAAATTGAAAAGTCCTTAACTCTCAATCTACTCAAATCAAAATTTGAGCACCCGAGAGTTTAAAGAGAAAGCATAAACTTCGAGTTAGACATAAAGCCTGGTTTAAATAAATCTGTTACATCTCGGTTTACTGATATAAAGCGAGATCATGCCGCATAGCGGAATGAGTTTCCCCTCAATAATATCCTTTTAAAAGCATATCTTTTGCAAATCAAAACCCTGTAATCAAACTGATTATAACAATTAAAGAAGATACATATATGCATAAAATTGGGAAATCCATGGATTATCTGTCCACACTATAGTTTTATCTGGTAAACTATTAACCATTGGCTAACTCGGGCCTACCAAACATAATCAATTATCTAACTTCCGTTAGGCACCGTACTGGGCCGATTGCTCTTAACTTTCTTTTTCTAGGGAACCTATTGGTTTTGTGGGATCACCAATAACCCATCTTTACTCTGTATATTCTCTTCCCTTTGTAAACTCATTTTATCCCCACCTATGACAAGCCCTACACATTGGAATTATGGACTTATTTTAACTAGGGGCTAGTAGATAAATTTTAGGGTACGACGGTACACCAGTCCCTTCTGGTCTTCTAATATTCGAGTCATAAATTTAGGCTTATCTACGCTATGAAAATTTCATTGCCTGTCATATACTTAGGGTTAACTACCCTATTGAAATCTAATTTCGTTGTATACAACCTTTGCAAATGATTTACCCTTAAAAACATACTTTATAAAATAAGGAAATCATATTCTTTGTTTTACTCAAGATATTTATGCATGACATATGTTTTACATAAAATAATGTTGATGTAACCTTATCAGTGAGATTATATATCCCTTCATAATAAGTTAAAACCACTTTTAACTAGAAAGTTTTAGGCTACAAGGCCAAAACAGTGCCTTCAAAACCTTCATATAAACCATAAACAATGCCTTCCGAAATCATTATGAACAACCCTTTCGATCTTTTAAAACCTTATACATCCTTTTTAAAACCATTTTAAGCTAGTCTTTCGAAATCGTTGGAAACCCTCCATTCGGATACTCAAATAAATTTTTTGAAAACATTGGAGATCTTCCCTTTGAAACCCATATTATATACCTTTCGAAAGCAATAAAATTCTTCACCTAAATCATACCTTTCTAAAGTTTTGGGTTTAAGTAAAAGTTTGTGGATTGCTTCAAAACCATTCAAAATCATTCCTTTCGATAGCTTAGGGTTTAACATTTGTATAACTAAGGGTTGTAAAGAACTGGGGCGAAAGCATTGCTATCAAAAGCATTAGTTTTAAGTCAAAGAAAGAGGATGGTTACAAAACCAACCCTTTCGAAAACATTAAGAAGGTAGCTTTAAAGTAAGAAGGCAAAAGTATCCTTTCGAAACCATTGTTTTAAGGCTATGCAGCCTTAAATAGTTCGAAAGGCAAGAATGTGGCAGCATGGTTTCGAATAGGTTCAAAGCTATCCTTTAGAAAGCTTCTTTTAAATCAAAAGGTGGCACCCTTTTCGAAATCTCTTTTATGAAACAAAGGCAAGCGGCTACTGGTTCGAAAGCTTCCTTCTTTTAAAAATAAAGTTAAGTTAAAAACAACCCCTTCGAAAGCTTGGCTTCAACACGGTTCCTTCTGCTTATCTCTAATCCATTACGTATCAAAGGGTTAATATCATGTGTATTGGTTTCGAATGGGTCAAAAGCAACAGTATAGTGCCAAAAGCTTGCAGAAGGTAGTTGTGAAGTAGTAAATTTAAGCAAAACTGATTTATAACCTTTTATAGTAATTTCTTTTCAACTAACTTGCCTTATTTTTCAAAATACATTTGGATATCCTTTCTTTAACAAAAACACTTTTCTAAAAATGCTGTCGAATTCAAAAATTATCAAATTTAAATGTTTAACAAATAAGCCTTCTCCGTGATAAAACATAAAACATTGAAGTCCCAAAGCTCAAATAATTTTATAACTGTAGTAATATACTTAGGAAAATTCCTCAAAAATTACCATAATTCACTTCTAATATGTTTTCTATCATATTTAAATTTCAGACCCAAAAGCAATATATAATTGCTGCAATTAATTTAAACCCAATATTAGCTATTTTATTTCGTAGAAAATTCATATTAAATACACAATAACTTAGAAAATTATAAAACTTTTTCTTGGCGTCTAAGGTAACGGAAGAGTCAATAATTTACAATAATTATGGTAATTCTTAAGATATTATATTGGTTGTTTCTTCCAATGTACTTAAACCTTCAACTGCATTGCTTTGGTGATTCATGGTGTACTGATAAATCCTATATGTTATCTAGCTAAGAATTATTTTATTCAATTAAGTCAAAGTGTCACGATACAATTTTGGATTAGGAGCTACTAAGGATAGAAAATTTCTGATTATGTCCTTGAATTCATTTAGTTGCATTAGTTTCATGCAGATATAAGAAAACCAAAAACAAAAAAAATTTAGAAAAAAAGAAGAGCACGTTTTTTTAAGTAAAGAAATAAAAATCCAAAAAAAAAAAAAATTTAGTAAAATTTTGTTTGCTTCGTTCTTACTCTCTTACTTTCTTTTTTCATTCTTATTTTCCTTTTCTCTCTTCCCTTAACCCTCTCCCTTGTGCATGATTGTTTGGACTCGTGACACTTCGATTAATCATTTCGTTTGAACAAATAGTCCTTCCACAATGGCCAATGAAAGTCTTACTTGTACCCTTATAGATGATTTTTTCCAATCGAGTTTCTTTCCCTTCTTGCATTTACACGCCCTAATGGGTAATTATTTTGAAATCCACTCAAGTTATATTAACACACTTTCAAAATATGCCAATTTTGAAAATGACAATCCTTACTTTTTAATGAAATTTGAACAAGTTTGTGCAACTATAAAACTTCACTAACTATGCAATGATGAAATAAAACTTAGGTTTATCCCATTTGCACTTACCGACTATAATGAGAAATGGTTGTATAGCTTGCACTCTAATCTGATTAAACATAGGATGGATTATGTATAAGTTTTCTTAAAAAAAAATTACCCTCGGAAAAAACAACCAAAATTCGATATGAATTTGTAATTTTTCATCAATTTGGGGGTGAATCCTTTGGAAAATATTTTGAAGATTCGAGGACATTAATAGAATGTCCACATCACATTTTCAAAAATGGACTCTTTGCTAAATTTTATATGACGTGCTTAAAAATAACTCTCGAATAATGTTTGAATCAATGTGTCAAGGAAACTTTTTAGCATAACATCACGATGTCGCTTGGCAATTTCCTAAAAAATATGTTGAAAAATCAATGAAAAATCAATATATTCAAGGTCAAATGCATATTCGATAGGAACATCTTTAGTCTTAGAAGCGAAAATCGATGCGATGATGATAAATTTGATATTGTTTTTTCGTCTAATCAAATGAACCAAGCATCTTAATCTTGTATCATAAATGTTATGACCAAACCACATTGCCGATAAATGTTCTTGTTAGAACAATTCAATGCTTTTAACAAAGTTAGGAATGATCTATTTCTCTAACATACAATCCCGGTTGGAGAAATCATCTTAGCTTTGCTTGGAACCAAAACAATTTAAACACGAATTTGGTTCGGTCGTCTTTTTAGGTATTTCCAAACAAAGCTACAAACCCTCCTTTTCAACCAAATCAATTTTAACAAAACTTTATGCCACCTTCTCCAAACCAAACGCAACAATCTTTTGCCCTTCAAGACGATAAACAAATGACATCACTTGAGAAAAGTTTGGAAACTTTGGCTAAAGTGACCGTTCAAAACCTTCAATCAAATAACAATTTGCAAAATTTTTTAACCTCATAAATGCAAAATGAAAGTCAATCGATTGCTAAACTCGAAATGCGATTGAGTCAGTTCGCCACTTCTATGAGTGAAAGTGAAAGAGATACGTTTCCAAGTCAATCTATTCCAAATACTAGGAATCAAAATCAGGATCAAACCAAGCTCAAATCGTTCAATTTAGCAATGTGAATTAAATGAACCATATCACCAATTTGCGATCCAGTACAAAATTGATAACCCAGTCGGTCCAAACGACGTAACAGAAATTCCTCTCAACACTTCAAAAACCACAAATGATTATGATAAAAACGTCAAGTCGAACATTGAACCAAATCTAATTCTTTCTAGCTCAAGTGGACTGACCAACCAAGTTTCGAGTTCCATTTTCGCATCTACTTCGATCTAAGAAAAATTCCGATGAACTGCATTTTTTATAGAGATTTTCAAACAAGTTAAGGTGATAATTCTAATCGTAAATATCAACCAACAAGTCCCAACTTACATTACGTTTTTAAAGGACTTGCGCACTCAAAAGAGATACACTTAAGCACCGAAGAAAGTCTTCTTAGCAGCCGCTCTAAGTGAAGTCTTGTCTCCATTAATTTCTATGAAATACAAAGATCTTTGTTGTCCCATATAGAAGACAAGAAAATTAGTAAAATCTTGTTAGACTTGGGTGCAAATGCTTCCATACTCTACGTATTAATAGCTAGGCTTAGGTGAGGTTAAACCTACAAAAGTCACCCTTTAATTGGCCGATTTTTTGAATCAAAAATGACATAAACACCCAAAAAAGTAAGTAGTAGAGATTAAATGGAAGAAAGTAAATGAAAACTGAGTAAAACGAAGCCACACACAAATTTATAGTGATTCAACTATCTTGGCCTACATCCACTTGAATGATTTTATTGCTTTTGTACTATTTTTTGTGATTACAAGTAGGACGGATCGATCAGGATTCCAGAGTACATTGGAGTTTGTATGTAGCGGTAGCATAAAAATCCCTAAAATGAATTACGCCTTTTGTATTTATAGGAGTAAATGACCAAATATATCGTTAATATTTCTACTCTAGAACCTTGCAGCCAAGATCAAGTCTAGACCCCAAATTCACTAAGAACAGGAGGATCGGTACCGGCCCCTATAGGAGGATCGATATTGATCTGTATATATGTCAGTATGAGGCGTCGATTCTATGTGTCGGCTCATATTATTGTTGGCTTCATGTTTCCAAGGTTGTTTTGCATAATACCCTAAATTTTTTTGATCCAAACAATAAATCTATAGAATGTTGAATTGCTGTTTAGGCTACATATGGAGATCGCAAGTATGATGCATAGTAACTTTGGAATAACACTTGAATAAGGCTCTATGTTATAAGAGAAGAGTGTCATAGAAGTAGGGACCACTTTGGATGAAGATTTGAGGATCAGTACTAATACCCTAGGGATGGGATTGGTACCGATTCCACATTTAGTGGGATTCAGCGCATGAGTTGGTTTTGCTTTAGGTATGGGATCGATGATGATCCCTCACTTAGTAGTTTTCTTCCTTAGGTGTGGGATCAATGATGATCCCTTACCTAGTGGTTTTCTTCCGTAGGTAGTGGATCGGTCATGATCCCTCACCTAGAGGTTTTCTTCCTTAGGCATGGGATCGGTGATGATTCCTCACCTGGTGATTTTCTTCCGTAGGTGCGGATCGGTGATGATCCGTCGCCCAATGGTTTTCTTCCCTAGGTGCGGTATCGGTGATGACCCCTCACCTAGTGGTTGTCTTCCCTAGGTGGGGGATCAGCGATGATCTATCACCTAGTGATTTTTAAAATTTGGAATTTCTTAGGATATTTTGCCTCCACTTTATGGTCTTGAATGTACTTGAGTTTTGGGATTTCTAGTCAGCACTCCAGGCATTTGGTTGAATCCATTTGTATACCGCCTGGTCCAAAGCTTGGATAACATTTGCCTCCCTAAAGTACATCTTGTTTCAAATACGATGTGCTTTGAATTGATACAAGTTAGGATTGCCGTAGAGGATTCCATTATGTGCTTTGAATAATCGTTATCCTTCGCGTGGATTGCTTCTATGGGGAGTTATGTCCATAGTTATTCGCCCCTATGCTTGACCAGCGTCTAGTGTTATAAATTTGGAGAGTGTCTCTCGATCTATTAGTTTGAGGTTAGTAATTTTGAACTAGTATCTCTTATGGATTTTTCTCGTATGAGTCAACTTTTCTTTAACTCTAGCCGATGGACGTTGAATATGATTACATACAAGTATACACATGCAATCCTATGTAGAAGCTCTGGATCATATGCATGTACTCATGTTGGCATTTGCAGGTCATCTGTAATGACCCTAAATTTTGATAACATTAATTGGAACATTTAATTAGATAAATTAAATGAAATAATGTAGATGATTAAGGGATTGAGATTTGTTATTCAAGAGGGTCGTGCCTTAATTAATGTGTAAACAAAAGAGAATTAAAAAGAAGAAAGTAGGAGGAATATGATAAGGAAAAAAAGGAATAGACTATGTTCTTATACCTTAAACCCTTCTTTCCTTCATTCTTTGTTCATTTCTACAATTGTAAACAAAACTAAAACCTCTGTAAGCTCGGCTGGCCACCATTAAGAGAATCAAGAAGAGGAAAAGCTAAGATTCAAGTAGGTAGCTTAAGCAAATCAACCAAAAGACAAATCTATACCTTCTCAGCACTAAGCTAAGGTGAATAATGGTCTTAAATCTCATTTTGTTGATTTTAATTTCTAGTTAGATCCAAATTAGTTTTGCAAGTAATATGCCATGATATGATTGTTTAAATGGATATATATGCCTTTTGATGATTTATGTTACTTCATATTGATTTTATGATAAGTTTAGATTTGAAAAAAACCAGTAAATAACATCCAAATGATGTGTATTTTTGATATATGATAAAAAACATTATTTTAGAAGTAGGTTTCAAGTTTCATAATTTTCTAGGAAATTATGGATTAATTATGAATTTTCTATGAAAGAAAATAGCTAAAGTTAGGTTAAAATATTTTTGGCAATTATATATTGGTTTTGAGTCTGAAATTCAAATATGTTAGAAAGCATATAAAAAGTGAATTATGGTGATTTTTGGAGAATTTTCCTAAGTATTTTATAATGGTTATAAAATTGTTTAAGTTGAGGGACTTAAAAGTTTATATGTTTTTTCAAGGAGAAAGGCTTAATTATTAAATGTTTTAATTTGATAATGTCTGAATTCGACAGCACTTTAGAAAAAGATTTAAAAAATAATAATTGGCAACTACTTATTTGTTGACATATAAGGCAAGTTAGTTGGAAAGAAATTACTTTAAAAGGCTAGAAATCAGTTTTGCTTAAATTTACTGCTTCGCCACTTCCACCAATAGCTTTCGACACCATACCTTCATCCATGGCCAAGTCGAAACTAATGCACATGGTATCAAACAATTGATATGTAGTGAATTGGAGAAAGGTGAAAGGTATAACATCGAAACCATGCTTTCGAAGGGGTAAAAGCCACTATTATCAACTTTAAACTATTTTCGATTGTAAATGATGCTTTCGAAAGGGTTACAGTTAGCTTTCAACTTAACCAACTTGCTTTGTTTATATAAAAGGGCTTTCACATGTGTTGCTACCTTCGAAAGGAAAAATTAATGTTGCCTCATTCAAATTAAATCAACACTTTCGAAAGGATGCTTTTTCCTTTATACTCTAAAGCCACCTTCTCAATGCTTTCGAAAGAGTAGTTAAACTACTTTTAAAATGGTTTCGGAGGCGATGGTTTCAAAGGGGTTGGTTTCGAAACCATCCTCTTTCTTTTACTTGGGATATATGCTTTCAAAAGTAATGCTTTTACCTTTATTCTTTTATGACCCTTAGTTATATTAAAGTTAAACCGAATTGTAGACATGAAAAAGTAAGAACTCGGCGGTACCTTACCCTTTTTTTGGCAAGGTATCGCTGCGTTCTTACTCTTTTCTTACTCTTAGAGCGGCATGAGACTATGGTCTATTCCATAACATACAAATTGGAAAATTATCTAATCAACATAATCAAAATTTTCTATTGGTATAAATGCTAAAATAGATCTGTTGCTCTGATCTTTCAAACCACCCTATTCTTTTGTTTCTTATGATGTTTTTTGCACAATGGAATAGAAGCTTTTTCTATTGATTGATTTATATATAATAGAGGCTCTGGCACTCATTAACTCTTATCTTACGAAGCAACAAGAAAGAAGGAATCAATCTATTTTGGGGGTAATCCAATATCATTTGGATAATTTAAATGATTTCAAAACTATGTTTCCACATACCTTTACTTGAACCCAATACCATCGAAAGGTACGTTTTAAGTGGAGAATATCAATGCTTTTGACACACACACACACACACACATATATAATATGGGTTTTTAAGGGGAGATCCCCAATGATTTTGGAAGGTTTACTTTGAGTATTTGAATGGTGGGTTTCCAATGTTGTCGAAAGGCAACTTTAAATTATTTAAGAGAGGATGTCTAAGGTTTTAGTAAAGGTATCGAAAGGGTTGTTCTCAAAGATTTAAAAAGACATTGGTTAAGGTTTAAACAGAGGTTTCAAAGGCATTGTTTGGCGTTATGACCTAAAATCCTTTAAGTTAAAAAGGGTTTTTAACTTACTTGGAAGGGATAGATAATCTCATTGATAAGGTTTCATTAACATTATTTTATTTAAGAGTGTGTGTGAGTGTGTGTGTTTAAATTTATATACGTATATATGTGTGTGTGTGTGTGTGTATATATATATATATATATATATATCATGGCGTAAGTGTTTTGAGTAAAGCAAAGCATATGATTTCCTTGTTTTATAACAGTATCATTTCAGGGGTAAATCATTTGTAAAGACTATTTACAAGGAAATGAAGTTTTAACATGGTAGTTAACCATATAGCAGGAAATAAAACATGAATAGTGCAGTTAACCCTGTGTTTATGACTCAAATATTAAAAGACCAGATGAGACTAGTGTAGGGTCGCACTCTATACTTTAGCTATTAGCCCCTTGCTAAAATAAGTCAAAAATTTCAGTGTGTAGGGCTTGTCACAAGTAAGACTAAATTGAGGTTACACACAGAAAAGAATATACAGGGTAAAGATAGGTTGTCGATGAGCCCATAAAACCATTAAGTTCAGTTGACCCTAAAAAAGACAGTTAAGGGTAGTCAGCCCAGTATTGTCTAACAGAAGTTAGATTATTGAGTATGTCTGGTAGGCTCGAGTCAGCCAATGGTTAATAGTTGGCCAAATAAAACTATAGTATGGATAGACAATCCACCGATTTCATGATTTTTATATGTACTTGCTATTATAGTTATAATCAGTTAATTGCAGGACTCTAATTTGCTAAAGATATGTTTTAAAGGGATATTAGTGAGGGGAAACTTGTTCCGCTAAGCTACGTGGTATCACTTAATATCAGTAAATCGAGATGTAATAATATTATTCATACCAGGCTTTATGTATGACTCGAAATTTATGTTTTCCCGTTAAACTCTCGGGTGCTTAAAATTTAATTTGAGTAGGTTGAGAGATAAGGTTTTTCAGGTTTAGTAGGTTGGACAAAGAAGCTTTCGAAGACGTGCAGGAGACAATGTTAGCTATGTAGAAGCTATTTATTTTTATTTCTGCTATGATGTATTTATGACAGACATGTATATCTAGTACTCTAATCTTCCAAAGGGGCATCTTCATATGTCACTCTTGGCGTAATTTATAATAATTATATTTGATCAAAATCTGGGATTCATTTTGGGATTTTATATCTAAATACAAAATATTGATTTGAAATGTAATCAGAAAAGCTATTTGAAATTTGTGTCAATTTTATTTCATATACATGTGCTTCTAATATTATATATACCATTAACATTACCGTATTTTGTCACCGAAAGTTAATACTATTGATGATTGCAACATCTATAGCGCTTAGGTTCAGGCCTCAAGGTAGGGGATGTTACATCATCGTCTTCCTTGTCGTTGTTTGTTTTGTGTGGCTAGACTCGCTTTTGGTTTGTAGATGTAGTAGTCTGTTTTTGTTTTAGGCCGACGTTGTATGGGTTCAGCCTCCATATTTGTTTTCAGCTTAGGTGTAGATAAAATTTGTACTTTTCCTTCCAAGTTCTATTTTGAATTTGAATAACAAAGACTTTTGTTTCATCCAATCGTTGTGTGAATTTGTCTAAATATTTGAGAAATGTGCTTTCTATTCAATGTACTTGTGATCCATTTCCTATCAGGATTATTATCAAACTAAGTCATTAACCCATTTCGTTCTCTGTTGGCCTTTCATTGTAAAGAAATCTTGAAGTGCCACTCTCTAGGTATTCACATGTAACCAATTTAATTTTGGAACCCGGTAGAACTTCGATCACCTAGAAAGGTGATTCAAGCATTCCTTTTCGATGAATTTTAAATGCAGTCGCGTCTGCCTCCGGGCATTGATTGAAGCAAATTGCCTTAAACGACAAGTTGAACATCCTTCTCCAGGATGCATGTTTCGGTCATACTAAGCTCTGGGAAATGGTTAGGGCTAACCACTTAATTCAAAGTTTAGGTATCCTTTTCTAAAATAGTAACATTCGATCGCATCAGACTTGGGGCATCGATCGAAGTTTACAAGTAAGACTTACCTTTCACCGGGGGCGGATCTTTTGCCTCGCGTACTATGGGTAAGGATCTTTGGCCTTGCCATCCTCTAAGCAAGACTAACGCTCTGCCAAAACTCTAGGCACGAGCAAATGAGTTGATGGTCATGTCACGTCCACTTAGATTTTCTCCCATGTTGAGGGCTGAAAGAGTTGACTGGCAACTACCTTCGAATGCCAAGGAAGGTTGAACTTTAGGGGTCCAATGATGGACCGTAGAAGCTGGTCGGCACCTAACTTTGGGTATCTTCATACCAATAATGGCTTTAATCAATTATACATAAATTTATTTCTAAGTGAAATAGCATCGCAAGTGTTCGCTGTTCCATGCCCTCAAGAGTGAAATCTCATCTAATGTCGCAGGCCTAAAAGTTCCATCTCTAAGCTTTTTGTTCTATTATGTACGGACATTCCCAAATTAGGCCTAGGTTTTTAGAGCCTAGGAAGATTCTTTTGAGAACTAGTCGCTAACTTCAAAGGTCTAATTACTGACCTTAGCATTGTAGTATTAGACAATTTGGTGTCGGTGTGCAGCTGCCTCAATTCAGCTTTGTCACACTTCTCATTGATCATATCAAGAGACTCCAAAAGGAGTTATTTATTAGTCTGCAGATTGTAGCGGGTTGGATCAATCGGTGAGAAGGCACTTCCAGTTCAACCAGCCTAAAATCTGCAGGCTAGGGCAAATGGGGAGTGGCTAGTCGCTAATTTGTGGGTTGTTCGATAAGCCCACGGTACTAATGGAAGTTCATCGACCCACTTGCCTTTGGTCTTCTCTAATCACTTCTTAAGAATGGACTTGATAATCTTGTTTACAGCTTGAACATGTCCATTTGCCTAGGGGCTTGCCATCCTAGCAAATCTCTTCTTTGTGCGATGTCAACGGTAGAAATCCTTAAATTCTGTATTTTCGAATTGGGTCCTATTATCGGTAACGATTGCCTGTGGAACTTCAAAATGACAGATGATACTTAAAACAATAAAGTTGATTACTTCCTTTATGGTAACTATGGCTAACGAATCTACCTTAACCAATTTGGTGAAGTGGTCAACTACGACTACAACGTACTTCATGCCACCTTTAGATATCGGCAACACACCAATGCTATCGATTTCCTAAACTGCAAACTTCTAAGGAATGGCCATTTGAGTATCTACATTGGTGGGGCTCTCAAAATTTAGCAAATCTTTGGCACTTATCGCACTCTCGAGTGTAGTCAGTCGCATCTCGGTTGATAGTTGGCTAGAAGTATCCATAGCAGTGGATCTTCTTCCTTAGGGTTTGCCTCCTGGTATGGTTGCCACAGGCCCCTTCATGAACTTGTTTTAGAACTTGCTTGGCCTCATTATGAGTGACACACCAAAGCACAGAGACAGAGAAACCCTTGCTATAAAGTACTTCTTCCTGCATGATAAACCTCAATGCTTAACAAAGGAGCTTTGATTGCTCGTTCCTTCTGTCTAAAAGGATTCCTCTCTATAATTAGTCTTTTATTGGAGTTATCCATGACTCATTTTCTTGTTCAGCCTTCGAGATCCGATCGACATCCATATGGTTGACACTTGAAGCTAATAATACTTCCACCAGAACCAAGCCCATGAGTTGCGCATCTTCAGAGCTGGTTAAATTAGCCACTGAATCGACCTCATTTTCCTCTCTAGGATTCTAAGTGCGATCGCACTTGCCTCCAGGCATCAATCGAGATTAACAGCTTAGAATAGTCGGGATAAAGATTTTCAATCGCGCCAAACATTGGGTGCTAGTTTAAGTTAACTACTTAAGAATGTCGTTTGTACATCCTAAGCTAGGATGTATATTTCCAATCGTGCCTAACTTTGGGCACTGATTCAAAATTCATAGGCGAGATCCACCATATGCCAAGTATGCACTTTTCTTTGCCTTCTTCAGTCAAATTGTTGAGGATTGAATGGTCTTATCATGTCCGTTTTGGTTCATACTCTTACCCCCAATCCAGGGACGAGTTGGGAGAGTGTACAGTTGTATCACGTTTATTTTGGCTTATACTCTTGCCTCCACATCAAGTGCGAGAGTTAATGTATGGACGGTCAGGTCACATCTGATGTGGTGTTTATACTCCTGCCCTCATCAAGGTCAAGAATTGGCTGATGGACAATCATGTCACGTTCATCATTAGTTTATACTCCTGCCCCTAATCTAAGGACAAGAGTTGGCCGATATCAATCTCCAAATATCGAGAAGAACTTCAGGGGTATGATCATGGACCATAAAGTTGGTTAGCACCTATCTCCTGGTACTTGCATATGTGCTCTATACACCTACAGATTCATTCGAGTCAGTCAAGTCATATGTAACGACCCAGAATTTTTATTAATTAAAAATTTGAATATTTAATTTATTTTAGATATTAATAAGTGAATTTATAAGTCAAATAAATTTTTATTTGAATTATTAGATTTAATTGAATAATTAAATCGATAATTTAATATGTTAAATTATGGAAATAATTGAAAATTGAGTTAAATATGATTGAAAATGATTTGTAAAATTTTATTTTATCATATTGAAGTTAGAACGATATTTTAGAACTTTTAAAATCGAATTAAAAGTTTATTTGTGAAAATTGAATATTTTAATATTTAAATCGACTAGTGAAAATAGTCAATTTTTGAACAGTCTCATAATTGAACGAAACTGGTTCCATTGGATCCATAATAGTTAGTTATTACCGGATTTCAAATTTCGTGTCAATCGGAGCTATCGTTTGATCGTGGCAGCTCGAAACGCATCGAATTATTTTTAATTTTAATTTGGCGAGTTAAAATAGCCATTTTTCAAAAAGTCTTGGATTTCGACGAAACTAGTTTCATCGGATCCGTAATGTGATATTATTGTAAGGTTTCAAATTTCAAGTCAATTGGATTTACCGTTTGTCCGGTACAAATTAAAACGCTTAGAAAATCGCTTAAATCGGTTTAATTCAAATTGAACGTTTATAGCCATATCTCGCACAGATGTCCGAATTAGCTTTCGAAACCAGTTCCATTGTGTCCGGAACGCGGGGTAAACCCTAGAAACGCTGGTTACGGTGCGTAAATCGGAGTTTGGAATTTCCGGGATGAATAGTGTTCGTTTTTCTCTATAAATAGACCAATATCTCTTCATAAATTAAAAAAATAAATAAACAAACTAAACCCTAGCCACTTCCACCTTAATACACGGCCAGAAATTCACGAATTCCCCTCCTCTTATCTCTTCATCCACTCAACGATTCAAGAAACTTACAACTAGAAAGATGTAGAGCACGTTGAGATCCTTATATTCAACGGTGGAGATCGAGATTGGAGCTACGAATCAACGGATATTTGCGTTCAAAGGCCATAGGGTCGGCCTCGAACTGCGTGCTACAGGGACAACCGAGCTCTATGAGCTTATGGCCGAAGGTTGAGCAAGTGAAGGGCTTCGAGATGGCGGTGGTTTGATGAAGTTTCGTCGAGAAATGAGGTTGCAAGATTAAGCCCTAGGTCGGCTTTGAATGGGTTGTGTTCGCGTGAGTTTACTGGAAGGAGTATGCGCGTGGAAGATAATGAAAACCACGGCCCTGATTTGCTGAGTGGAAATGAACGGCTATGATTCGCTGTAGGTTGAAATTTATTTTAAAAATGTTGTAAATATTAAGTTATAAAAATCGTGTAAACTTCAAATATTCATAACTTTTTCATACGAGGTCGAAAACGCGCGAAACCAGTTGCGTTGGAATCGTATGGACGAGCACTACGCGATGAAATTAGATTGGAGTCATTTGGAGTTAGTGAGAATTTTGGGTAAAATTAAACGTCCGTTTAATTTTATTCGAAATAAATCGCTAAAACAAAATTAAAATCAAGGTGAGAACTTCTCACTCAATCGAATCAGTTTCGATTTTATTTTAAATAGTTAGATTTAAAATTATTGAATGCATGTTTGAATGATGATTGATATCTATTGATTGTTAAAATAGACATTATACGCCGTTAGTAAGCGGATGTTATTTATTAAAAACATATACCGCGAATATTTCATAAACAGTGAAATTGGTATTATATATAGTAGCGATATATATATATTGGCATATGTATATATTGGAGTTATTGATTTCCCGCATTTATTTGTTTAGCGGATGAGACCCTATTGCGCCGTCTATTAAGCGGATAATATTATTAAATCCCATATACCGCGATAATTTCGTACTGGAGCGGAATTGGTATTGAGCTAATGTTTGTGGATGCAGGAAAACAGGTTGGAGGGATCCAACTGGATTCCTCAACAGTATTTATTTGAATTCAGATATTTTGATATTTGATGGATTATCATATCGATATATGATATCGTTGTAGTCGTGATTGACTATTTGGTGTGTAGCATCATTGGACCAAATTTTGGAATTTTAAAATGATTTTAAAGTGATTTTTGAAAGTATACGTTTATAAATATTTTTGGAAATTGATTTATTTTAAATAAATAAACGTTATAATTTTTAAAGTTATAAAAATTATGAGTTTGAGAAATATAGTTAAAAACTGATTTTTGAGAATATGATGCTGATGATTTTATAAAATAGTAAAATCGGAATTTTAGAATTTATTGTGAAAAGTTTAAATATAGGATTTATAAAATTGAATCAAAATGGTGAAATAATAAAGGAGATTAAAGACGTTTTAAAGAATAATATAAATTAATTTATATTAAGAGATTTATAAATGGATATTTATAAATTGAAATATTGACATTTTAAAACGAGTTTTTATAAGTGTTTGAATGAAGTGAAAATGAATTTTGTAAATGAATGGAATTTATAAAATTATAAATTGTGAAGTTATAAATGAAATTTATAAAATTATAAATGGTGAAGTCATAAATGAAATTTATAAATAGTAAGATTTATAAATTTTGTGAAATTATTAAAGAATACATTTGGATGAATAATTGAATCTTATAAGTTATAAGGTTTATAATTATGAAGTTCAAAGGAACGATTTTTGTGAACGAATAAATTATAAGTATTTAACTTATAATATGAACCTTTAGTTTATAATTGAGTTATAAATCGAATAGGTTAATAAAGAAAATTTATAAAAGGAAGTTGTTATAAAATAATTAGAAATGGAATTTATAAACGTTGTTTTATAAATTCGCAAATGACTTATTTTAATAAGTAAATTGTTGAAACTTATTAATGAAGTTATATTCACGTTTTTGACTGTGAATAATCCTTTGAAATAAAATGAATAAAAGGATGAAATTTGTTAACGTATTATATTCACGTTTTTGAATAGTGAATAATATGTTAAAGAAAATGTTTAGAATGTGATATTTTAAATTGAATTAAAACGATCTAACAATGTCTTAAATGTGTTGAGATTCGAAACCATAGATTTCAACATTTATTGTGAAATAGACGTTTTCGAGAAATAGAAGGAAATGGTGGACTATAGCACTGTTGTTATAGTAAATGGTTTCCGAAAGGAAATGTTTTGTATAGTATTGGGATTTATATATCTATTTTAATTTAAAATCCCTATACTAGTGATTTTGGGTTGTCGTAACGATGTTTTACGCAACATTCGTTTTGGCCCAAATAAATATGTTTAAGAGCATGATTTCCTTAAAGAATGAGATATATACTAAATTTTGATTTAAGTATATTGAATATTTTCCAAGTGTTGAAAATAAATGGATTTGTGAATTACTTATTAATAAATAAGTATGGAAATGTTTTCCAATATGAAGTGAATATTTAGAATTTATCTTTTTGAAGATAAATTGAAATGAATAATTGAAATCGAATATTCATAGATATTTTAGATTATAAATTCACTAAGGAATTTATAAAGGAAAGGGGAACTTGTTTAAAAATAAATATTGATTTATTTTTTTTGAAGTATTGAAAATAATATATCTAGTAAAGATATTTTGGAAAGTAAATAATTTGAAAAATTATTTGGAAACTGGTGATGTGTGCATATCCATTGATAGTTCAACGACCGACTATCAATATTTCCCTTTGAATGGGAAATTGATGTGATTTGTTTGAATTTGAATGCCACACTTATTTTTGAATAAGCGCTCACTATTCGGGTTAACCGAGAAGGGACCATGGGGTCGTATAACCCATTCCGAATATGTGATACGTCGTTGTGAATTGCATTGAAGATCGGTGTTGAAGACCGAGTATTTGCGAAAGCGATAGGATGACCTATCGATTGTCTCTGCACTGGGTAGCTCCTGGTATAGAGATCTCCTAAGTGATGGGAAATTCGATCGGGATTGTGAATACCCGGATTACAAGGGCTTCGTAAGAAGTGCCTTCGGTTTTGTTCGAGCCCGGAACAGACTTGTATGGATTGTATGTCTGACATTACAAATTGAGATATAAAGCCGATTTCTTTCAAATATATTTCTGTTGGTGGCGGAGAATTTATTCTTTTAGCTTAACACCCTTCTCTACGACGTACGAGCTCAGAGGTTATATAGTTGAAGTTATCAGCGATATATTCCCAATTTGGTAATGTGACATGCTGAGTGTTGTTGTAAATGATCATTGTGTTGATTATTTGTGATAGGATCATTTGTTTGATCGTCTATCTTGGTGATCATTTCTATGATCATTTGTTGACCCAAAGCATGGCTTTTGTATAAAGTATGTTTTTGTGGACGTGACTTCGTCGAGCCTCACAAACCGGTAATGGTCGAAACAGGAATTTTGCGGCAAGGTTTCCAGGGATCGCTTCCCTAGGGTATGTCCATTCCTTCTGGAAAAGGGTAGTATCATGGTATGGAGCCCAGATACTTACTCATGTTGAAAACACTTTATGATTGTGTGATGATGGTGACGAGCGCTCGGTTTAAAGGTTCCAAAGGACCGGGGGTGGTATATCTGAGGGTTTGTAATATCCCTTGGGAAAAGGGATTCCCGGCTTTGTTTAGCAGAGAACGGTGGTTCTCGGGGCGTCCATCCAGAGGCGTTTCCATGTGGCAATGGGAAGTTCCTTGGCCTGACCATTTGTTGGAAAATCCATTCTTCAAATACGAGCCTTGTACGGTTTTAGTTGTATAACCTGCTATGGAATGTGGCGGTAACCCGCTATTGAACATGGTAGCTATAGTAGGCATAGTTCGAAATGTCTATGTTGGCTAAGATTTATATTCTACTTTCGAAATGAATTTTTCCTACACTATGCACTAGTAATAATATCAAATGTTATTTTAAATGCGTATCAAGCATCTTTGACTATCATAAGGAGAAATCTCCTCCGATTCTGCGTTTGCATTGTGTGTGTGTGCGGGAGGCCTTATGGTAGTCTCATTTTTAAAAAGCATTGCGAATTGACTTTAAAAATATTCCTCTATTTTGATTTTAAAAATAAATAAACTGTTTTGAGTTCTCACACCAGTCACATGACTGACTCGGAGTTTATTGTTTTCCTTCCTAAACTCTGGGTGCCCACCAATTTTCACACGGGCAGTCAAGAGTTAGGTTTATCAGGATATTCTGGAGTTGCTGGAGGCGAGCTGGATGGCATGGCATATTACTAGTATATAGTATTTCTTTTTCCGCTGCACTGTTTGTTGTTGTTGTTGTACACTCTGATGATATGATGTAATGAAATGTATTAAATGTAATAACTGATATAGTTCTTTGTTTAAAGATTATTCATTTATTATTATATGTTGTTCCGCTGCGAATTGTGAGATTCTGTTGTTGTTCTGTTGTTTTCTATTCCGTTCTATTTTCTATTTTCTCTCCTCCCTATTTCCTATCTTCTTTTCTCTCTCTCTATTTTCTACTATCTTCTTATCTCTTCTACTTCTTTCTTTTTCTTTTCTTAAATTCTTTTTAAAACCCTAACTATTCGGTTTTTCGGCAACGAAAAATCGAAAACGTTACATCTGGTATTAGAGCTTATGGTTAAGCAACAACCATGGTTCTGTTGGGTATTACTCGTTAGAGATAGAGTTAGTAGTGCTCTAGAATGAGTTTGAGTGTAATAATAGCTATGAGAGCGTATTTGTTAGTGAATATAAAAATTGTTTTATATTGTGATGATTGGTTTATTGAGTGGCATATGAACTTTCGTCAGCGTGGTCCGCAAGACTATGCCGAAGGGGTTTCTAAACACTTGAATAGAACAATTCGGCACAAAATTGATTTTAAATTGGGTAAATAAAATAATTTTACCTTGATTATATTTTATATATAAAGAAAATAATTTTTTAGAATTATCAAAGTGTATATAAGTTGATTGTTTAGTTGTTTGAATAATCTAAATTGAAGAATAATTGTATAAGCAAATGAATTATAAGAATTGAATTATAATTAAAGTGATTTACAATTGTGAAATAAACTTATATATATAAGAAGTGAAACTATATGAATATATTTATGAATATGAGTTGTAAATAAAAATGAATGTGAACTTAAGTTATATAAATGAAGTTCAACTTTTGTAATTGAATTGAATTAATGGATTAAATGTTAATCAATTAAATGTAAATTAAATTGATATGAAATAATGAATATAAGTGTAAATTCATTAAAATCTAATGTTATTGGAAGTTGAATAATTAAATGAAAATCAATTTAATTAAACCAATTGATAAGCAAAGGAATTTGGTTGAAATTAATATATATACATTGGTTGTTATATGATTGTTAGTTGATTGTATATAATTCATTAAGTGTTAATGAAATTGAGTTAATTAAATTGAAAGTTAAAGTAATTAAAATTCAATTGGAAGTTAAGTGAATCTTAAATAGAATTGAATTTGATTTTGGAAGTGAACCAATTTGAATATGAATTAGTAAATATAAACTAATTGAAAATGAATGTTAGTAAGAACATCCACTGTTAATGAATCAAATGTGATTAAATTGAAAACCAATTCATTAATATTAATGAGAATATAAATGAATATCTATTGGTTATGGATGTTAGTTGGTTGAAGGTTAAATTTATTGTTTTGTTGCATTTGCTATGTTGACATATATAGTTATTATGTTGCTATATGTTGTATATCGATACTATTGTCTACATACATGTTCTCATGTTGTTTGTTGAGTGTTTAGTAGGTGCAGATCGCGTTTGCTTCGCATTTGGAGCTCCCTTTCGCGCTATATTAGCCGTATATGCTCGCTAATAAAATATAAGGTACATATCTCGGATTACATACCGTACTTTTATACTTTTTCCCTTCGGGATGCCTCATTACTTGATGAGATGTATATTTGTGATATATATACTGTCATTTTTTTTCGGATCGAGCCGCGCAAAGGAGACTATGGCGAATTTTTCCGAAAATTTAAGGCGTTAGAAAAAAATTTGAGAAAATGGGAAATTTTTTGAAAACTTTAATTTTGATTTGAAGTTGAAAGTTAAACAATAGTAGTTGTTTTTGAAAAGATAACTAAGTATGATTTGAAAACTTAGTAAAGTATTGTAAGAAGTTTAACTATGGATTTTGGAAAATTAATAGATTCTATAACTTTTCTTACTTAATAATTTCGAGGACGAAATTCTTTTAAGGGGGAAGATTGTAACGACCCAGAATTTTTATGAATTAAAATTTTGAATATTTAATTTATTTTAGATATTAATAAGTGAATTTATAAGTCAAATAAATTTTTATTTGAATTATTGGATTTAATTGAATAATTAAATCGATAATTTAATATGTTAAATTATGGAAATAATTGAAAATTGAGTTAAATATGATTGAAAATGATTTGTAAAATTTTATTTTATCATATTGAAGTTAGAACGATATTTTAGAACTTTTAAAATCGAATTAAAAGTTTATTTGTGAAAATTGAATATTTTAATATTTAAATCGACTAGTGAAAATAGTCAATTTTTGAACAGTCTCGGAATTGAACGAAACCAGTTCCATTGGATCCGTAAAAGTTAGTTATTACCGGATTTCAAATTTCGTGTCAATCGGAGCTATCGTTTGATCGTGGCAGCTCGAAACGCATCGAATTATTTTTAATTTTAATTTGGCGAGTTAAAATAGCCATTTTTCAAAAAGTCTCGGATTTCGACGAAACCAATTTCATCGGATCCGTAATGTGATATTATTGTAAGTTTTCAAATTTCAAGTCAATTGGATTTACCGTTTGTCCGGTACAAATTAAAACGCCTAGAAAATCGCTTAAATCGGTTTAATTCAAATTGAACGTTTATAGCCATATCTCGCACAGATGTCCGAATTAGCTTTCGAAACCTATTCCATTGTGTCCGGAACGCGGGGTAAACCTTAAAAACGCTGGTTACGGCGCGTAAATCGGAGTTCGGAATTTCCGGGATGAATAGTGTTCGTTTTTCTCTATAAATAGACCAATATCTCTTCATAAATTAAAAATAAAATAAAATAAACAAACTAAACCCTAGCCGCCTCCACCTTAATACACGGCCAGAAATTCACGAACTTCCCCTCCTCTTATCTCTTCATCCACTCAACGATTCAAGAAACTTACAACTAGAAAGATGTAGAGCACGTTGAGATCCTTATATTCAACGGTGGAGATCGAGATTGGAGCTACGAATCAACGGATATTTGCGTTCAAAGGCCATAGGGTCGGCCTCGAACTGCGTGCTACAGGGACAACCGAGCTCTATGAGCTTATGGCCGAAGGTTGAGCAAGTGAAGGGCTTCGAGATGGCGGTGGTTTGATGAAGTTTCGTCGAGAAATGAGGTTGCAAGATTAAGCCCTAGGTCGACTTTGAATGGGTTGTGTTCGCGTGAGTTTACTGGAAGGAGTATGCGCGTGGAAGATAATGAAAACCACGGCCCTGATTTGCTGAGTGGAAACGAACGGCTATGATTCGCTGTAGGTTGAAATTTATTTTAAAAATGTTGTAAATATTAAGTTATAAAAATCGTGTAAACTTCAAATATTCATAACTTTTTCATACGAGGTCGAAAACGCGCGAAACCAGTTGCGTTGGAATCGTATGGACGAGCACTACGCGATGAAATTGGATTGGAGTCGTTTGGAGTTAGTGAGAATTTTGGGTAAAATTAAACGTCCGTTTAATTTTATTCGAAATAAATCGCTAAAACAAAATTAAAATCAAGGTGAGAACTTCTCACTCAATCGAATCAGTTTCGATTTTATTTTAAATAGTTAGATTTAAAATTATTGAATGCATGTTTGAATGATGATTGATATCTATTGATTGTTAAAATAGACATTATACGCCGTTAGTAAGCGGATGTTATTTATTAAAAACATATACCGTGAATATTTCATAAACAGTGAAATTGGTATTATATATAGTAGCAATATATATATATTGGCATATGTATATATTGGAGTTATTGATTTCCCGCATTTATTTGTTTAGCGGATGAGACCCTATTGCGCCGTCTATTAAGCGGATAATATTATTAAATCCCATATACCGCGATAATTTCGTACTGGAGCGGAATTGGTATTGAGCTAATGTTTGTGGATGCAGGAAAACAGGTTGGAGGGATCCAACTGGATTCCTCAACAGTATTTATTTGAATTCAGATATTTTGATATTTGATGGATTATCATATCGATATATGATATCGTTGTAGTCGTGATTGACTATTTGGTGTGTAGCATCATTGGACCAAATTTTGGAATTTTAAAATGATTTTAAAGTGATTTTTGAAAGTATACGTTTATAAATATTTTTGGAAATTGATTTATTTTAAATAAATAAACGTTATAATTTTTAAAGTTATAAAAATTATGAGTTTGAGAAATATAGTTAAAAACTGATTTTTGAGAATATGATGCTGATGATTTTATAAAATAGTAAAATCGGAATTTTAGAATTTATTGTGAAAAGTTTAAATATAGGATTTATAAAATTGAATCAAAATGGTGAAATAATAAAGGAGATTAAAGACGTTTTAAAGAATAATATAAATTAATTTATATTAAGAGATTTATAAATGGATATTTATAAATTGAAATATTGACATTTTAAAACGAGTTTTTATAAGTGTTTGAATGAAGTGAAAATGAATTTTGTAAATGAATGGAATTTATAAAATTATAAATTGTGAAGTTATAAATGAAATTTATAAAATTATAAATGGTGAAGTCATAAATGAAATTTATAAATAGTAAGATTTATAAATTTTGTGAAATTATTAAAGAATACATTTGGATGAATAATTGAATCTTATAAGTTATAAGGTTTATAATTATGAAGTTCAAAGGAACGATTTTTGTGAACGAATAAATTATAAGTATTTAACTTATAATATGAACCTTTAGTTTATAATTGAGTTATAAATCGAATAGGTTAATAAAGAAAATTTATAAAAGGAAGTTGTTATAAAATAATTAGAAATGGAATTTATAAACGTTGTTTTATAAATTCGCAAATGACTTATTTTAATAAGTAAATTGTTGAAACTTATTAATGAAGTTATATTCACGTTTTTGACTGTGAATAATCCTTTGAAATAAAATGAATAAAAGGATGAAATTTGTTAACGTATTATATTCACGTTTTTGAATAGTGAATAATATGTTAAAGAAAATGTTTAGAATGTGATATTTTAAATTGAATTAAAACGATCTAACAATGTCTTAAATGTGTTGAGATTCGAAACCATAGATTTCAACATTTATTGTGAAATAGACGTTTTCGAGAAATAGAAGGAAATGGTGGACTATAGCACTGTTGTTATAGTAAATGGTTTCCGAAAGGAAATGTTTTGTATAGTATTGGGATTTATATATCTATTTTAATTTAAAATCCCTATACTAGTGATTTTGGGTTGTCGTAACGATGTTTTACGCAACATTCGTTTTGGCCCAAATAAATATGTTTAAGAGCATGATTTCCTTAAAGAATGAGATATATACTAAATTTTGATTTAAGTATATTGAATATTTTCCAAGTGTTGAAAATAAATGGATTTGTGAATTACTTATTAATAAATAAGTATGGAAATGTTTTCCAATATGAAGTGAATATTTAGAATTTATCTTTTTGAAGATAAATTGAAATGAATAATTGAAATCGAATATTCATAGATATTTTAGATTATAAATTCACTAAGGAATTTATAAAGGAAAGGGGAACTTGTTTAAAAATAAATATTGATTTATTTTTTTTGAAGTATTGAAAATAATATATCTAGTAAAGATATTTTGGAAAGTAAATAATTTGAAAAATTATTTGGAAACTGGTGATGTGTGCATATCCATTGATAGTTCAACGACCGACTATCAATATTTCCCTTTGAATGGGAAATTGATGTGATTTGTTTGAATTTGAATGCCACACTTATTTTTGAATAAGCGCTCACTATTCGGGTTAACCGAGAAGGGACCATGGGGTCGTATAACCCATTCCGAATATGTGATACGTCGTTGTGAATTGCATTGAAGATCGGTGTTGAAGACCGAGTATTTGCGAAAGCGATAGGATGACCTATCGATTGTCTCTGCACTGGGTAGCTCCTGGTATAGAGATCTCCTAAGTGATGGGAAATTCGATCGGGATTGTGAATACCCGGATTACAAGGGCTTCGTAAGAAGTGCCTTCGGTTTTGTTCGAGCCCGGAACAGACTTGTATGGATTGTATGTCTGACATTACAAATTGAGATATAAAGCCGATTTCTTTCAAATATATTTCTGTTGGTGGCGGAGAATTTATTCTTTTAGCTTAACACCCTTCTCTACGACGTACGAGCTCAGAGGTTATATAGTTGAAGTTATCAGCGATATATTCCCAATTTGGTAATGTGACATGCTGAGTGTTGTTGTAAATGATCATTGTGTTGATTATTTGTGATAGGATCATTTGTTTGATCGTCTATCTTGGTGATCATTTCTATGATCATTTGTTGACCCAAAGCATGGCTTTTGTATAAAGTATGTTTTTGTGGACGTGACTTCGTCGAGCCTCACAAACCGGTAATGGTCGAAACAGGAATTTTGCGGCAAGGTTTCCAGGGATCGCTTCCCTAGGGTATGTCCATTCCTTCTGGAAAAGGGTAGTATCATGGTATGGAGCCCAGATACTTACTCATGTTGAAAACACTTTATGATTGTGTGATGATGGTGACGAGCGCTCGGTTTAAAGGTTCCAAAGGACCGGGGGTGGTATATCTGAGGGTTTGTAATATCCCTTGGGAAAAGGGATTCCCGGCTTTGTTTAGCAGAGAACGGTGGTTCTCGGGGCGTCCATCCAGAGGCGTTTCCATGTGGCAATGGGAAGTTCCTTGGCCTGACCATTTGTTGGAAAATCCATTCTTCAAATACGAGCCTTGTACGGTTTTAGTTGTATAACCTGCTATGGAATGTGGCGGTAACCCGCTATTGAACATGGTAGCTATAGTAGGCATAGTTCGAAATGTCTATGTTGGCTAAGATTTATATTCTACTTTCGAAATGAATTTTTCCTACACTATGCACTAGTAATAATATCAAATGTTATTTTAAATGCGTATCAAGCATCTTTGACTATCATAAGGAGAAATCTCCTCCGATTCTGCGTTTGCATTGTGTGTGTGTGCGGGAGGCCTTATGGTAGTCTCATTTTTAAAAAGCATTGCGAATTGACTTTAAAAATATTCCTCTATTTTGATTTTAAAAATAAATAAACTGTTTTGAGTTCTCACACCAGTCACATGACTGACTCGGAGTTTATTGTTTTCCTTCCTAAACTCTGGGTGCCCACTAATTTTCACACGGGCAGTCAAGAGTTAGGTTTATCAGGATATTTTGGAGTTGCTGGAGGCGAGCTGGATGGCATGGCGTATTACTAGTATATAGTATTTCTTTTTCCGCTGCACTGTTTGTTGTTGTTGTTGTACACTCTGATGATATGATGTAATGAAATGTATTAAATGTAATAACTGATATAGTTCTTTGTTTAAAGATTATTCATTTATTATTATATGTTGTTCCGCTGCGAATTGTGAGATTCTGTTGTTGTTCTGTTGTTTTCTATTCCGTTCTATTTTCTATTTTCTCTCCTCCCTATTTCCTATCTTCTTTTCTCTCTCTCTATTTTCTACTATCTTCTTATCTCTTCTACTTCTTTCTTTTTCTTTTCTTAAATTCTTTTTAAAACCCTAACTATTCGGTTTTTCGGCAATGAAAAATCGAAAACGTTACATCATGACTCTTGAGTAATGAAAAAATAAAATCTTTGACCCAGAAAGCTATTTATATAATGAAGATCTAATTCTAGGTTATATCTAGGGAAAGATACGATGCATTTTGATACAAACACGCCGGGGGATAGAATAAAAATAAAAATAAGGCAATATTATTCGTTATTTTATTCTATAAAATATGGGAAATGACATGTTCTATTTTAGAACTTCCCAATGTTGTCGGAGCAACTCCAGTTCTCAGAAGGTTGGGGATCGAATGTGATTGTCGATGTGGCAGTTCGGAGTTCCCAATGTTGCCAGAGCAACGTCGATTCTTAGAAGGTTAGAGGTCGATTGTAACCGTCGACCCAGCGGTAGTACCTTCCCAAAGTTGTCGGAACAACGTTGGTTCTCAAAAGGTTAGGGGTTGAATGTGACCGTCGAACTGGCAGTTAGGACCTTCCTAATTTTACCGGAGCAACGTCGAATCTCAAAAGGTCAAGGGTCGAATGTAACCGTCAACCTGACGGTTAGGACCTTTCTAGGATTGCCGGAGCAATGCCGGTTCTTAAAAGGTCAAGGGTCCAATGTGACTGTTAACCTAATGGTTAATGAGTCCACATCCCCCATCCATCATTTGAGGACAAAGAAGCATTCCTTGGTTGTGCTGATGGTTTCACGGCACAGAATTTTTTGCTTGAAAAAACACAATTCTATCGGTTCAAGTATCGGATTTTAATAATAAGTAGAAGAAATGGCAAGACCTGCCTATTTATAATTCCCCAAGTGTCCCTGGGAGACTTATATATGGAAGGAGACTAGATAATGAAGAATAACACAACATTATCGTAGGTTGTTGCTTCATCCCTGAGTAAGCGATTAGTTAATGGCCAGTCTTTCATCAGTTTGTCTTGACCCTTGTTTGCTGGGCACAAGCGGTTCTCCTTGAGTAGGCAGACCCTTCGATCTTGCAGTTTATCCATCATTCAACGGTTCCTTAACATACTGCTAGAGCTTATTATTTTTTATTAGCTCCTCAATCAAATTTTTCAGATGTAAACACTCGTTAGTGTTATGTCCGCGATTTTCATGGAAGCGATAGTATTTTTTTAAGCTCTCCTATTCATTTGTTACCTTTCTTTGGGGTGTCTTCTTGTATTGCTCCATCCCTTACATGACAAGGTAGATGTTTTCCAATGTATCGTTCAGAAGTGTATATTCTTCTGATCCCAAATTCTTCAGGCGCTCATTGTTATCGATGCATTGGCTGTCTAGAGATTGATTCCTTTTCAACTGATTGTTAGAATCCCTGGCATTAACTACTACATCCGCAAAGTTTCCTCTAGTGTATGTTCACAACAACAATATTTTTTATTACTTCAACCGAACCCTCGACATCATTCCTTCGGGGATGTTTGTGTGCTTGTTGCAAGCGTAAGTACACGTTGTCATTTCTATAGAAAGTATCCATCATCGGTTGGGGTCTCCTTTCCAACCGTTCCTTAAAATCCATATCGGTATGAATCTCTCTAATCAACGCCATCAGCATTATGTCAACCTTAGGCTCTATAGGTTCTGTCGCAGCCATGTGGAACTAATTTAAGAAATCCTTTAGTGACTCTCCATCACCTTGGAAGAGGTTTGACAAGGACATGACATGTTTTGGATGTGAAGTATGTAAGTGGAATTGCTCTATAAACTTTTGCGGCAGCCCAACGAAGGACGATATAGACCTCGATGGAAGTCAAATAAAACCATCTAGCTACTCCTTTTAGTAAAATTGGAAAATAGCGATATTTCACATCATCTAAAGCTTTGGGTAGAATCCATATGCCACTCATATCTCATCAAATGTTGTCTAGGATCCGTTACTCCTACGTTCAACGGCATAGTCAGTATTGCAAACCTTCGAGGATTTCTCTCACGTAAGATGTTCTTAGTAAAGGTATTCCGACTAGGAGAGGTACCTTACTCATAATTTCTTTAGAAATGATTTTCACTTATAAGCCTCCTGACCATATCCTCCAAGTAGTCCACGTCCATAGGTTCGATTGTATAGCGATAATCGGGTTCTGCCCAAAGTGTTCGGCTTGGCGAATGCTCTCGGCTTGGCTCTCAATACCTAGGTTCTCAAAATTTGGGAGATCCATTCGTCTAGTAGTCCTCCCTGTGTGATTCATTCGAGAAACATCGCCAGTAGCATCAAGATTTTCGAAATTCTAACCATTAGTAGCATCTCTGGGAGCCAAATCCACACCGCCTTCCAAATAGCGGGTTTTGGGCCCACCACTGGAGGGGTTGGTACTGACCCTAAGTTTGTGCTTGGAGCTCGTCTTACTCTCTAGTATGATCTTTCAATAGCATTCTGAATCTTCTACTACTTCATGTCCCTCCGTCTCTACTCGAATGAAGAAGAACTATTAGATGAAGAACTAGAATCTCTTCTACTCCTTCTACGACTGTTTTGAGTTATCTCATTCGACAATCTCAGGCTTTGCTGATGGTTTGGTTCATCTCATTCTGACTAGCTTGGAATCTATTTTCCATCTGCTTCATCATCCTATCCATCTCCACTCCGGTCACAACTTTAGCTACAGTCTGGATCTCATGTTGAGTTTGGCTGAGCGACTTTGTCTACTGGCTGAGGATTCCGATCCTCAACATTTTTGTTATCTCTGGAAGTGATAGTATGTTCTTTCCTTGATAGGGTCCTAGGAGAAAGTTTCTAGTATATCTTTGCAAATCTGAGGTGTAGAATCAAAATGTAGAGAAATTGGGTCTATCCTGGATGTAGGAAATCCAACAATAGATGATGGATCCAAATAGCCTAAGAATATTCCTTTCAATGAAAGCACCAAAATGGAAAAACACACAGAAAAGTAATTATTGAAGATTAAATGGAAGAAAGTAAATGAAAACAAAGTAAAAACAAGAAACACACAAATTTATGGTGGTTCGGCTATCTTGGCCTATGTCCACTTGAATGATTTTAGTGCTGTCACGCTAGTTTTTATGGTTACAAGTAGGAGGGATTGATAGGGATCCCAGAGTACAATGGAGTTTGTGCATAGAAGTAGCGTAAAAATCCCTAAAATGAACTATGCCTTCTGTATTTATAGGGGTAAGCGACCAAATATCTCGCCGATGTTACTCTTGCGGAACCTCGCGGCCAAGACTAAGTCTCTCAAGAAGTCTTGACCCTTAATTCACTAAAGATAAAGATCGGTACCAACCCCTATAAGGGGGATCGATATCAATCCTTATTTATGTAGGTAGTGGGCCTGCGATTCTTTGCGTTGGCTCATTTTGTTGTTGGCTTCATGTTTCCAAGATTGTTTTGTATAGTTGCCTAGATGTTTTTTGGTCCAAACGATGGATCTACAGAAGGTTGAATTGCTATTTTAAACTGCATATGGAGATTGCCAAAATAATGCATAGAAAATTTGGAATAACACTTAATTAAGGCTCTATGTTACAAAAGAAGATGTGCCATGGAAGTGGGGGGCCATTTTGGATGAAGTTTCGAGGATCGGTATCTATCACCTAGGGAAGGGATTGGTGCCGATGCCACACTTATTAGGATTCAACACCAGAGTTGGACTTGTCTTAAATATGGGATTGGTGATGACCCTCACGTAGACGTTTTCTTCCTTAGGTGCGAGATCATTGATGATCCCTCACCTAGTGTTTTTCATCCTTAGGTGTGGGATCGATGATGATTCCTCACCTAGTGGTTTTCTTCCCTAGGTGTAGGATCGGTGATGATCCCAGACCTGGTGATTTTCTGACTTTGGAATTTCTTGGGATAGTTTGCCTCCACTTTATGGTCTTGATTGTAATTGAGTTTTAGGCTTTGTAGTCATTTTTCCAGGCTTCTTGCTTGATAACTTTGAAGTTCGTTTGGTTGAATCCGCCTGTATACTACTTGGTCAAAAGGTTGGATAACAACGATCGTTTTGTAAATAAACCAATGAATGAGATTGAGGATGTATTGATTAAAGTAGGAGAACTCATATGCTACCGGTTTCATTGCCTTAGAAATACAACCTGTAAAAAACCTCACTAGCCAAATTCCTTTGTTTTTAGGATGACCTTTCTTAGCTACCTAAAAAGCCTTAATCAATTGTCGAATGATTTAATGAATATTTCCTTTAGTAACATGACTATAGATCTCTACATCTTCAATTTATAACATCAATGAAACAAACCATTAGACCACACTTTGGAAGTTAGCGTTGTTCATGAAAACTTCAAAAATGAAATAAATGGCCTTAAAAACATACATGTGGCAAAGTAAATAAATGTTTCAAGACATGCCAAACGAGATCAAAGACGTGCTTCCCTTCGCACCTCTCACGATTGAGTCTAAAACTCAACCGACTTCTTTGATTGTGCAACCTCCTAGGTTAGAGCCCAAACCTCTTCCTTGTCAACTTAAGTATGCATCCTTAAGTGATAACATAACTTTCCCTATCATTATGTCTATCGATCTTTCTCTTGACTAAGAAGCATCAATTCTTTCGTAAAATAAAGGTGGTCCATTACTAAGATAAAGGGAATTAGCCCTGTAATCGTTCAACATCACATTCACTTCATAAATGAAGCCAAGCCTATTCGTGATCCACAATGAAGGCTTAACCCTAAAATGAAAGATGCGGTTCAAGAAGAAATTCTTAGGCACCTTAATAATGGTATCATATATCCCATATTCGATGGCTATTAGGTAAGTCCAATGCATGTTGTACTATAAAAATCTAGGCTCACCATTATCATTTTGATGCTAACAAACTCATCTAAATCGTACGCAAGAGGGTTAGCGTGTTTGCATTAACTATAGAAAATTAAATGCTACAAAATGTAAAGATAATTTCCCTCTTCCTTTCATTGACAAAATGCTTGATAGATTAGCTAGCCATGAATTCTATTGTTTTCTTGGTTGTTAGTCCCAGATTCTAATCGCACCTGGAAAAAAAAGATTTTCATATGTCCTTTTGGCACCATTGCTTAACGACTTATGCCATTCAGACTTTGTAATGTCCTTACGACTTTCCAAATATGCATGGTTAGCATCTTTTTTGACATGATTGAACGCTTTTAGAAGTTTTTATGGATGATTCTTCTATCTTTGGAGATTCTTTTTCCAAATGCTTACATCATCTCAAGTTGGTTCTAAATTAATGTAAAGGAAAACACTTAACTTTAAATTTGGAAAAATGCCACTTTGTGGTCAAATGGGGCCTAGTCTTCGTATATGTCATTTCAATCTAATCAATCCCAACCATTAAGGACATTTGATCATTCCTAGGATAAGCTAGTTTTTATCAACGCTTTTTAAAGGACTTCAATAAAATTGCTAACACTTGACCCCAATCCTAACAATTGAAATCTTTGACGTTGGGGAATTGAGTTTATGGGACTGTTTTATAATTCTTTCGGAGATCTTTATCTTCTTCTTACATCGATTACGTTTCTAAATGTTTTAATGTTGTTCATGTAAAACTAACAACCAAAAAATTATTGTGAAAATTTTGAAATAAAACATCTTTTCTAGGTTTGGTACACCTCACATAATAATTAGTGATACTGAAACACACTTTTATAATCGATCATTTGAAACTTTATTGAAGAAATACTCGATATACAAGTTTTCCATTCCTTATCATTCTCAAACTGGTGGTCAAGTTAAAGTTTCAAATCGAAAAATCAAACAAATTTTGGAGAAAACTATCAACAAAAACTAAAATGATTGGTCTAAAAGATTGAAATATATGCTTTGGGCTTACGAAACCACTTTAAAAACTAATCATAGGAAGTCCCTTTTTAAATTAGTATATTGTAAAGCGTGTCACTTAACAATCAAGCTCGAACATAAAGCATTATGAGTAATAAAGTACATACACTTTGATCTTGAAAAGTCTGCCGCAAATAGAAAATCGCAACTCAATGAATTAAAAGAGATTAAGAATAACGCGTATGAAAATGCAAAAGTTTACAAGGAAAAAACAAAAAATTTCATGACAAGTCAATCCTGAGAAAAACATTTTTGCCAAATCAAAAAGTTCTTTTGTATGACTCTCGGCTTCATTTATTCCTTGGTAAATTAAAATCGAGATGGACAAGACCATACGTGATACATACTATTTTTCCATATGGTTATAGGAACAGAAAACCCTAGAGACGGACTGATTTTCAAAGTCAATGGTCATCATTTAAAGCATTATTGGAATTGGCAAGTGGCCATGAGAAGGAGCTCGAGATTCTGCATGAACCACATTACATCTAGTAAGGAATTTTAACCCTTCCTTGTAAATATGTGTATATGCTTTCCTTTACACTCATTATATCATGCATTGGCTATGAGGATGCAATCAAAGTCAAGTGCAGTGGGAATCTCATGTTTATTTTGATTTTGCACGGTTTGACTTTTGCATTTTCTTTCTCTTCTCTTTTAAAAATAATGCATTTTAATTTGCTTTTAAATAGGCACGATAGAGTAAGCATATAGTTTTGGTTATTAGATTGAATTTTTTTGAGAAATTACATGTCTCAACGAATAATAAAAATAAAGTTTAAATTATAAGCAATCATGGTGCAACTAGTATATATGGTGATTCATCTGTAATGGTTATGAAGTGTATTCTAAATTATAGTCTTTAAAGTTAAGTGGTAATAAGATGATTTTGCAAAACTCTCTCTCCTAAAAAACATAATACCTAGAATCAGGTGTCCACACATAAGTGTGTACACTTGCCACGCTCTGTACTCTTTTCATGTAAGCCCATAAGGTAGTGCATGAATGATATATCTGGCCTCAATATTTTGAATTAGGTGTATGTATATAAATAAATATAATAATAATAAACACCTAGAGTCAAGTGTACACACCTAGATGCAAACACTTCCATGCTCTATACTATTCTCACATAATCCAAAAAGGCAGTGCATGAACAGTATATCTAATCTTGGTATTCTGAGTTAGGTGCATGTAAATAATAATAATATTAATATTAATGAAAATTTTTACAAATAGAGAGAGAAAGAAATTTAAACCCAAGCACTACCTTGACTTTACTAATTTGACTTGTTGTATAAAATGAAATGAAGACACCACTTTGCAAACTTTGGTAATCAATTAAATAATTTATTTTCTAGTCGCACTATGTTATCAACCGAAACAACTAGCCAAGTTGGAGTCCAAATCTAATGATAACTTAATTTTTGTTGGAAGTTTTGATTAGTAATGGACTGGAATTTCTCGATGATGACCAAAACTTGTGCATTACTATCTCATGTCAATTTAAAAGTAAAATTTTCATTTTGTGAATAAAACTTGCATTCATAACTTTTTCATTAGGAACTTTACATATTGCATTTGTATTTTGTAGGTAGTATCCGTTGAAAACCCATAGGAGACAACACTCATTATACTAAGACACCTAGAGTTTAATGGTTTATTGCATATGCTCAATGCAATCGTGTGTTCTTACAAAAGTGGACTTATCTTTGTTTTACTTTATCCAAGGATGAATAAATATATAAGTGTGGGGGTGCTTGATGTGCACGTAAAATTATATATGTTTAGTCTCATACTAATCTTTTTCTATTAAAATAACATTTTAGGGTATTTTGATAAATTTTGACCAAAATGTAAAAGGTTTTTCTAAATCATCACTCATCTACATTTGGGTTCAACGGTAATTTTATGTGTATGCATTACTTATGTGAAAATTTATTTGTGCATTTTTAATGTTATTTTGTAAAAAAACGAGTGCATATTGGAAGAAGCTTCAGGATTTATGCATGCATGTGTTTTGGAAGCCAAAAGAAAGAAGAAATGAAGAATTAACCCTTCTAAAGGAGGCCACCTACTCATTTGCTAATGGACAACAATTAAAAAGAAAAGCACATTTTAGTGAGAATTAATTAATCATTAATGATGAATTGGAGGCTACATAAAGTTATGGGTACTTTTGGTAGCACTCTAAAAAGATATTAGGGTTTTATACTTAAATACATACCCTCTTATATTTCATGAAAGGATGCCTATAGTTGTAGGAAAAAAATAAAAATAAAAGCTCTCTTCTCTTTAGTGGCTTCTTAGCCTTTTCTTTTATGTAATTTTATTTCATGCTTTTCTTTTGTGTTACTTTATTTCATGCTTCTCTTTTATTTCATGCAAGTATATTAGATTTATTTTATGCAAATTAGTGTAGATTTATTTTTATGCAATTAATTAGCTCTCTTTCTCTTTAATTAGCATTTCCTTTTTTGTTTATGTTGAAATTCACTTTTGTTGAATTGAATTCAGGGATGAAAGGCTAAACCACTTCAATTTAGGAGTAATGAAGCTTTGATGAATCATGTAAATTCAACATAATGGTTTCAATTGTTTTCTCTTGGTTTGTGCTTGATGAAAATTTAGGTGTAGATAGAAGTTTGATGTTTGTAAATGTTTGATAGCATATGTTTTTAATCACAAATAAGCTATACTCAATCAAATGTAGACTTACGTTGCATATTCCTTTAATTATTTGATTTTGATAATGAAGTTACAAGTAGAATAAAAATATGACGTTCTATATTGCTTGATCAAAGATGGTAAAATGATCATGCCCAAAAAAGATTTTATTTCTAACTTCATAATCAATTTCATGAGATTTAATAAGTAGGTTTGGTTGATGTATTAAAATTTGATGATTTATGTTGTTTCATTTAAACTGCAAATAAACCATACTTAAAATAAACACATTAACCAATTCTACTTGTATTAAAAAAGAGATTACAAATTTATTATGTCATGATTTATATGAATATGAGAGTCTATAAATTTTATTTTAGTCTCATTACTTTTATTCTCATTTTACTTTAGTTTTTCTAATATTTTTAGTTAAAAATATTAGAAAACATTTGGGATAGTTTGATTGAGTAATTTGAAATTCTTGCTTTCCTTGTGGTTTGGCCCATACTCGCATACAAACTACAATTGGATGTCTAGCACTTGTGATAATTATAATGACATCTCAGGCTGAATCAATTCGACAACGAATTGCCTCCTTAATCGAATTTTTTCGAATAAAATCTCTTGGCATTCTAGCAAGCTCGGAGTTTCCAGTGACCTAGCCCGAAGTCCCTATGCCTTAAGCCCGAAGTTTTCTTCCAATCTTTCCTCCATCGACTTATTTTGCACAACACCACCAACGTGATATGCTTTCCACAATCGACATAATTTTCTTGCATTGAAACTCCACCAAATTTCTTACGACTTGTTTCGTAGCTCCTTTGGGCCTCCAAGTATAATATACTTAAATCACATCACGTTTTGAGCGTTTTTGCTCACCAAACCACTCAAACGGACCACTCACTAACTACACTAAAACAGACTAAAAACACAACAAACAAGCATACAAGAGCAATACATAACATCCATACAACACATAGAAGCAATTCAATCACAATTTGAACACATGTTTCATTCTTGATCCAACCACGTTCAAAATGATGAATTTTTTCAAAATGATCAAAAAAGAGTCAAAATGCATAAAAATCCTTTTAAATTCATTTTAAAGATGTTATTAACGTTGGATCTAAGTTTGAAAATGTTTACACATTAAAAACCAGCTTAAAATGATCAATTTTCTATATTGACTAACATAAAATAGTGAAAGGTACAAAATCATCCACCATATAGTAAAATATACGAATATTAAAAGATACAAAATCTGTAGTGTCATGTGAACCAATGTGAATTTAAAAATAATATTTTATGATCCTCCGATATGCAAAAATACAAGTCATTGCACTCTGTTAAAAATAATGGATTTTCTTCCAAACTGTTATAGTCTCCACTCAACATGACATATTTTTAGAGCGGCTACTTCAGGCATATCAGCTCCCACGGTACTAGCATTTCCTTCGGTCGGCCCAGCTACTACTCCAGCTTGCATTATATTAATGAAGAACGGATACAACATCCTTATATCAATTGGTGTGGCTCCAACACCCCTATTTGCATTAGCATTGGCATTAGTAGTTCGATAAGCATTTCCAGCATTACATCAAACTTTTCCATTAGTAGTGATGCTTCTACCACCCAAGTTAAGCCTTTCAGTTTTGGTATCCATTTCTCGTGATTTTCCAGCAATTCTTAGTGAGAAATGGAAGAATGGTCTAAAGGTAGAAGGGAGTGAGTGTGTGTGTATATACATACATACATACATACATACATACATATGCATATATCAAATAACAAGTATGTTACTATAATGCTACCTCAACCTAGTCATTCTCTTTACTTTAGTTATATTTTCTAAAAATCTTGTTAATTTTTATGTAAACCTATGCTTTAAGTTGTAACAACCCACATTTTAAGGCTTAAAAATGAGTTCTATTGATGTTGTGATCATCCTTAGCTTTATTTTTAAGTACAAGCAAGATTAGTTATTATAACACTAATATTAAGGAAAAATGAGTTTACATATTTTAATGAAACATTTTCTTTTGTTCATATGTAAATTCAGTACATTTCAAGTATATAACCCCATAATTCCATTGATTAAATAAAATGTAATAAATACAAGTACAATTCATGGAGTGACATATTATGATGCCCCCTGGATGGTGAGAGTCATAATTACTTTAAAGGTTATAAACTCTACCATTACATACAATGAATGGTACAAGAATAAGTCAAACAACATAGTGAAAATACTTCTAATATTAGCTTGCCATTTGCACATCTTCAGAATCTTTATTCGTCTGAACCTAAAAACCCTACTCTCAGTCCACTCAAAAGAGTACCTGAGAGTTTAAAGGAAAATAAAAATCTTATGTTGAAATAAAAAAGTTTAGTGTGAATAATATTAGTCCATCTCAAACAAAAAAGACATTTGTGAGAGTACACCATTGAAGCAAGAAACGTGTTCCCCTTACTATTATCTTTACAATGAGTATGTCAAGCATAACATATACTTGCAGCCATAATGATTAGAACATAATCATAACCCCATCTTCATGCCTGATGTATCAAAATGAATAGTCTGGTGTTCGCTGTAGTCTAGGGTTACACATTTGCTAATTACCCATTTCCATAAACTAGTTTATTCAATGATACAGTTTTCCCAAGGTTACTATGAACCTATTAGTTTTCACAAGCTAACTAAAAACCTTTCGGGCGGACTCAAACCCAAAATATACCAGACAACCTAACAGTCTTCCATTCTCATAAGAGTATCAAGGCACTCCATCGATAAAAGAAAATAATCTATATAGTCTTTTGGTTCTTTCAGAAGAAAATGACAACGGTCTTCTAATTTTCGATAGAACAAAAATAAAAATGAGCATGGCTACAAGTTCCTTCAAATGTATAACTGTAAATTATAGCCTCAATATCAGAAAAGCCCTAAGCATCGGAACCGCAAACGTGACCAACCAGGCACTTAATGGTTGGAGTGTGGGTCATGGCCCTACACTAGTCAACACCTTTAAATTTGATTTTAAAATATTGTGTATTTTGATCAGTTCGGGAATTTTAGCATAACTTGATCTTTATAATTCTCATCACATAATGGTTAAGTTTAACCATACCCACTACTGGAACAACCCTAATCGATCATCTTCCTAATCCCCAATGTCATAAATTTTGGATGATAACATATAACTTATAATTGAGCATGTCAACAGCTTACATATACTACATCAATTGTTAACAAGATGTAAAATTAAACATATAATACATCGTACATCACAAATATATATATTCGTACGGCAACCATTTTATACATAAACATTACTTGTACTTAAGTAATATATTTTCCTCTACAACTTCTTAAAATGGGATATAATATATTTTCTTTCGTTTTAAACCTTGTCAAAAATACTTAACAAAACTATATTTTGTTATAAGGAAAACATAGCCCAAATTAGAGTGTAAGGCTATGGAATGTCAATAAATTTGGCTACCTTACTTCTCAAAACTTAATGCTATCACACACTAAAAATACATGTTATCGTATGTCAAAATCTTAAGCAACTGCATGTAAAAGTACATGTCGCGATCGCAAGTCAACAATTATAACAACCCTAGTTTTGGAGATTGCGTATAAATATTAAATTATGATGGTATTTATAATTTAATATTGTGAATTAAAATAAAATTGGAGATTTTGAATTGTTTATTTGGAATAAACAATGAATTTTAAAATAAAATATGAAAATAAAGTTTGGAAACTTTATTTTGTTGTTTGAGTTAATAATGAATGGAAAATGATTTTTTATTTAGTGTAAATGCAACAATTTTATTAATTATTGCCAATTACTTTTTTTAATAATTTTTAAAGGAAGTATTTGATTTTTGTATGTTGTTTATTTAACAAAAAGATGAAATTTGATTTAAAATGTGCTTTGGCTATAAAATCGAGTTTGACATGGTTTTTCCTATTTTTCCATGCAATAAAATAATTTTTAAAATTATTGAAGTTAAAAATAAGGATTTATGCATTTATTTGCGAAAATTGTGTATTTATGTATAAATAAGGATTTTCAATAATAAAAATGTCTTTTAAACTAAAATTATCTTTTTATTAGTGTAAAATATTTTATCTCATATGTAATTATGTTTACATAAATTGTTAGTGTTAAAAAGCTTGGAGAAATATATTGTTTTCATCATAACATTGTGTATGTGCATATTTGATTTAGTATGTGATTTAATTAACATAACATAATTTACTTTTCTCTAGTGTAGGTCCAAATCCCATTAGCTAACTAAAACCAAAAATGAGAAACATTACTTGTACGTACATTTTATCTCCTTCTTCTCCAACGAACAGAAAACAATGAAAAAGAAGGAAACCCCACCATTTTTAACCTAATGCTTTTACATCTCCAAATTTCTGCAAACAAGTTGTTATTTTTTATCAAATCTAAAGAGAAATCAAAAGGTAACCATTCCAAAACACAAATATTTTTATCAAAATCTGAATTTGAGAATTTAATTTTCATTTAATTTCTTTTCTTCTTTTGCTTGTTCCTATTTCAAGCTTTTATAGGTTCTTGAAGGGCAAATTAGCTCAAAGCTCCAATATTTCAGCAAAAAATCCGATTTTTACACCTCAAAAACAAGGTGAGTTGCTGCTCACATAATTCTAAAGAAAAAAGCTTCAAAATGCCAAAAATTATTGTAAAATAGCTTTAATATTTGATTTCTTGTTGATATTTTCATTTCTGTGAAAACTGTTTTGGGTTATCACTTTGCATGCTAATATCTTGCAATTCTGGCAACGAAATACTACGTATTTTCTTCAATTGATAGTCTATGCGTTATAGTATAAGTATGCAAAATTTCATAGCAAAATCTTTCGTTTGATACCTACAAACTTTGCTGCAAAATCAATGCGCAACCTGAAAATCACCTAATCACATTTTTGTTTTCCGAGTTACTGCAAACATGGCCTGAGTTCATGTTTGAGACAGCACATCTCTTTTCTTTCTTGCTGGAATTCATCGATTCTTTTTTTTGAAGTCTAAAGTTTTCAAGTATGTGCATACCAATTTTGAGCTCAATATGAGATAGTTTGGTCATCTGTTTCAGGCCTGTAAGTTGAACCCAAGATGGTTTTCAAGCCTAAGGCGCACGTTTTTTTTTTTTGTTGTTGCAAACATGGCCTGAGTCCATGTTTGAGACGGTGTAACTTATTCATTTCCAGTCAGAATTCATTTATTCGTTTTGATTGAAAGATGAACTTTTCTAGTATATGCATACAAATTTTCAGCTCAATATGAGGTTATTTGGTCATCTGTTTCAGGCCTGTAATTTGAACCCAAGATGGTTTTCGAGCCTAGGCACACTTGTTTTGAACTGTTGCAAACATGGCCTGAGTCCACGTTTGAGACAATGCAACTTTTCCTTGTCCAGTCGGAATTCACTGGTTCTTTTTTTGATTGAAAGTTGAAGTTTTCTAGTATGTGCATACCAATTTTCAGCTCAATATGAGGTCCTTTGCTCATCTGTTTCAGGCCTGTAAGTTGGACCCAAGATGGTTTTCAGGCCTGGGCACACTTGTTTTGAAATGTTGCAAACATGGTCTGAGTCCATGTTTGAGATAGCATAACTTTTTCATCTCCAACTGGAATTCATTGATTCTTTTTTGATTGAAAGCTGAAGTTTTCTAGTATTTGGATTCAAATTTTTGCTTAATATGAGTCGTTTTCTCATCTGTTTTAGGCATGTAAGTTGAATCCAAGATGGTTTTCAGGCCTGGGCATGTTTTTTTGAACTGTTACAAACATGGCCTGAGTCCGTATTTGAGACAACGTAAGTTTTTCTTATTTCTAGTCGGAATTTATTGATTCTTTTTTATTTGAAATCAGAAGTTTTATACTATGTGCACACTAATTTTTAGTTTAATCGGAGGTCGTTTGGCCCCCTGTTCCATGTTTGTAATTGAACCTGAGAGGGTTTTAGATCTTGGCGGAACTCAACATGTCCCGAGTCCATGTTTGAGATTTCATACATTTATCATTTCATATCGGAATTCAGTGAATCTTTCTCCGGTTCATAGATATTGTTCTAGTTTAGGTATATCAAATTTTAGACCATTCCGAGATTATTATGCTTTTCAAATTATGTTTGAAAGTTGAACCTAGAGAAAATTTCAGACCTAGGTATTATCTTGCCTATACATTTTTATGTCCTTTTTCTGTCCAACTTTTACTTCATGTTTAGTGATATTTCTAAAATATTTTGAGGGCTACGATGCCTATCAATAGGCTGGCCAAATTTTGATGAATTTGAAATTCAAATTTGAATTAAATTTGAATTGAATTGGAATGACGGTTTGAATGATTTCTTTGATTTCGAGCATGGGTTTTTCCAAATTTTTTTGAAATAACGTTTAAAATAAATTGGCATTTAAAATAATCATTATATAATATTTTTAAATTATTTTAAGCTATAAAAATCTATTTATTCTCTATAATAAGGGAATTTTCAAATATTGTCTTCAATATTGATTTTAATAAATGGTTTTAAAAGTTTGTTTTCTCAAGAAAATTATTTTATATATAATATACATGTTTTTGCACTATTTGTGCGAATGAGAAAGAGAATTAAACAGTTTGGTAAAATATGTGGTATGGGACACATGCATTTGCCTTATCGGTTAATTCCCGACTTGTCTGTTTGATCGTTTTGACCTTTGGATCGAATTACCGATGAGATGAGGTAAACTTTTTTACTGCTTTGAGTGTAAAATTTACTAGCTATTAGCAAACCGTTTAGTGCAGACGTGTGGTGTGCGACACACATTAACACTGTTCGGATTTCTATCCGAGAGTTTGTGACACATTTGCCTAAGAGACGTATTTGCCAGTGCTGGACCTTTGGATCATTTGTCCATCGGGATGTTTGTCTAAGAGACATTGTCATTGCGACATATTTGTCCTTCGGCATGTTGTCCTTCGGGTGTTTGTCTAAGAGACATATTTATTTGTTCTTCGGAACGTTTGTCTAAGATACGTGGCGCCTTATTTTGGGAGAATAGTACTTGGTGGGCTTCGACCATAAGCACGTGCTCTATTTTATTTCATTATTTTCCTTGTGATTTTGCAAGTATACCGTCTTTTTACGTTGTTGGCCATTTGAGCCGTTCGAGATATTATATATAGCAATTACTTCTTTGGAAATTGAACTCCTTATCGAGTTCTATATTTGAGATTTGGGTTTGCCAACACTAGCATTGTTTGAGATTTGCCTAGTGGCGTATTATATGAGATTTTCCTTTTGGCGTTTATTTGGGATTATAGTCTCCTATGTTGGAGATTTATATTTGATTGCCTTATGGCATATTTTGAGATGGCGATTTCTTTGATGTTGTTTTGAGTTGGCGATATGGCGGATTTGGGATTTCTCCTCTTTGGAGTTTTGATTTTCCCTAAACCATTTTTGATGATTTGTGATATGCCGATGATACGAGGCTTACTATATTTAGCATTTTGTGGATATTGATTTATCTCTTTGAGATTATGTACTCATGCTAGTGATACTATATTATTTGTAGTAACCATACTTATACTTAAAATAGTTCCTTCTCGTTTTAGAAGAATAACACCCTTATCCTTATGCTCATATTATCTTTTATCCATATTAACAGATTGTTTTGGCTAAACTGACCCCTGTATTTTATACTCGGGTCAGGCCAAGGTGTTTCAGGTTAGGTACATGTTGGACTTAGCCTTTCTACTTTTGCTTGGATATTTTGCTATTGCCTTTTTGATGTAGCTTTTTGTGTAAACTCTGATATGTATATTTTTGACTCATTGTATATTGCATGGTTGTCATGCCACTTATGTGTATCATTTTGTGTTACACTGGGGATGTATCTACGTGTATGTGTGTGTATATATGTATATATCTGCCGTTTGTTGTTCTGTGATGTGACATGCATTTAGTTGTTGTGTTTTGTTCTGATACATCTGTAGCCACCTATAGTTTTATATTAAACATTTATTGGATATGTCGATCTACTTGAGATAGAGGGAAAAAATAGAGCATTTATCGACGTATTCAATAGATGATTGACAAAGCTATATGTGGTCGCTCTTAACAAGCCCTATTCTCCGCATTAGCAGATAGTATTACCCAGTGATACTCTTTGTAAATGTGTGTCTCGAGGTAGGGCATCAGAGCTTGGTATTAGAGTCGAGTTCAGAACAAAATATGATAAACACAGAACAAAAATACAAATTACGGTACATCCAAATATAATACAAGTGTTACCGATCCCTTAATCATCGCATCCTATACCTTATCGTGTCCTTAGAGATAGAAGCTTGGGATCTAGGAATATATTTTATTCCGTAGTATTCCATAATATAGTTATAATATCTTATCATAGGAGTAATCCTAATAGTGATTGTTCTATTCGAGTCCTCTACAATACATGTGCTCGACACCCATCCGTATCGGAGGAATTTGTTGATGCTTTTGGATGTCCTTGTCTTGTTCTTCTGTAAGGATTGCTAATCCTATTGAAGGGATCCGCAATATTTGGCATGATGTACAAGGATTTTGGGAATTTTTCTCAGTAGCTTATCATTTCGTGTGAATTAGTAAGCTATCTTCTATCTAGAGTTTAGAATGATTTGAGATGGAGTGGCTTTTGTATTATCAAGCCGCATTCTGTGATTCAAAGGATCATATATTTAGGTATCCTAATTTTCATTGATTTGTTGTTTCTTGTTCTTCGGAGTGTTAAAGATGATTCTGAAGTATCTATATTCACTCTTGAGTTTTGAGATGTTGATGATATATCTCGAATTTAAGTCATCATTACTTTGTTGATTTCTGCCAGTTCGTTCAAGTTTGTCACCCATTGGGTAATCGACAATTGTATTAACCTCACTCCTAGTTCTTAGCCTTTCGGTCATCCTTCCACGAGGATGTCCACTAAGGAAATGAGGTGATTCATTAAATTTAACTGATGTTGTCGTTCTTTCCTCCTTTTGAGATATCCTCTTTGGATACTCAATTGTTGATATACTTTATGAAATTACTTCACTCGAAGTAATGATATGTTGTTAGTGTTCTTCTTCTCTTCGAGATGATATCTTAACCTTACTCTTATATCTTGTTGATCTCTTTTGATCTATTAAATGGTGCTAGGGTCATTCCTCAGCTTGATCTTACACCGATTTCATGAACTACGAGTTATAAAGGATAGCGTTCCTCATATCGCATTCCATACTCGTATGGTCTTGTGAGTGGTTCGGTATATTATTTGGAATAATGAACGCTCCACTCTATTCCGTCAGTCTTGTGAATCAAGTATTCTGGGAATGACTTGATGAGTTCTTCTTGTGTTTTTGATTTCGAGTATAAGTTATAATTGAGTTTTCAAATATTTCAAATTGAAGATACGTTTTTAAGTGAAATTGGATTTTTGAGAGAAAAAGGAATATTTTGGGTATTATATATGGGGTATTTTTTTTTCTGGTCAATACGCTTGATCAACGTTATCGATAGGAATTTCCTAAACGTTGTGATGAGGAAATCATATACGGTATAGTTTTAATAAGTAAAGATTATAATAAATTAATATAGTTTGGGAATAAAATGCAACCATTGAACCATAATAAGTGTTAGAGGAATAGCAAGGCAGTTTTGATCATTAGGTCAACTCTACAGCCCATCGATGTTTTCATAAGCTGTAAAACAATAGCGAGGCAATACCCTTGCAATATTTTAAAATTTTTTGAAATTTAATATGTTATTTTTAAACTTTAATCATGGGTCTATGAGCAAATTTTGTTCCAAATTTAGGTTGTGTTAAGAATTTGTAGGTGTGAATTCGTAAATTTCTTTTGAAAAACAAATTTGAATTAATTATCAACTTAATTAGTTTTATGTTGATAATCAAGTGGAAATTAAATTTGTAAGACAAAATGGAAATGTGAGGTTGAACTATTTTGATATATGAATAATTCATGTAGTATAATCATTTTTAAGTTGTGAGAATAGTTTGAAAATTTATGTATATTCCCAAAATTTGTTTTAATAAATGATATACAATCAACTCTTGAAAATGGAAGATATTATTTATCTCTTCCAAAATGTGTTTTCTTAGTAAATTGTTGTTAAAAATTAGATTTTTGGAAAGTAATGAATTTTTTTCCAATTAATGAGTTGTTTCTTTTATGAATATTATATAAAGCTGATCATATTTTAACATGTCTTACATTTCGAGGGAAAAAGAAGATCATTTAATAAATGATTTAGAAAATGCTTGTTTGAACATTGTTAACCCGCCTTTTAGCAATGCCATGGACAGGCGAATCCAACATTATCGGCTGCTCGTTCGTCGAGGCTGGTATACGATGGAGTTATTTGACTGGATGGATGGATGATGCAACGCGCTTGGAAGATGGAAATTGGATTGGATGAAGATGGATCAACTACAATTTGGGTCTAGGATGGTTCGGTCTGGAAGTAAGAAGTCGTTCGGCATTATGATAAGATCATGCCGCTCGGCATTGGTGAGGTGTTTCGGTTCTGGTAATACGGCTCGGCATTATGGGTCGCTCGGTACCAGGCCTCGCTCAGCATCAAACCTCGTTCGACATTGGACGCCGCTCGACATTGGACCACACTTGGTACTGGACATCGTTTGGCATGATGAATCGTTCGACAACGAGGGTCGTTCGGCATGATGGATCGTTCGGCATGATGGGCCGTTCGGCATGATGGGTCGTTCGGCTTGATGGGTCTTTCGGCTTGATGGGTTGTTCGGCATCAGGTGCGGCTCGGCGTTGGGGAGAGGCTGTTGTTACTCGGCATTGTGGTTCGACTTGGGCTGTTCGGCCTTGATGGGCTTGGGTTATTCAAAGAGCCCAACAACTACGTGGACTTGTCTATAAATACAGCGCATAGGAGTTCAAAAAAGGGATCTTCTCTTCTTCTCTCTGACTTTCTATTTTCTAAGGCTAATGCTAGCTTACCACTTTGTAACTGTAATCAATTGTTACAGCAATAAAAGTAAACTTCTGGAGTGGACGTAGGCCGAAGTTAACCGATCCACTATAAAAATCTTTTGTTCTTTATTGCTTAAGTTCTATTTTGACTATTCTTCACATTATAACTCTCTACATATACTCTATCTGTCATCTACGACTGTTAGTTGGTGCTTTCATCTACATTTGGGTGTTCGTGACTAATTTTGGCTCTAACATTTTGGTGCTTTCACTGAGAATGCTAGCACTCAGGGATTTTGAAGCTTGGATTTTGGATTGAAAAGCTTGAAAACTCGGATTTTAGGAAGCAATGGCTAGACCACCAATGAGGAAACAAGCAGCGGAAAGGAGCAATCAGGAAGGAAGTCAAGTGGCCTCTTATGGATCTAGAGAGGAGCATGCATCCGTCTACATAACCCGGGACGAGATGCAGGTAATGATGAATTCTATGCAGGTAATGATGAATTCTATGCCGGCTCTTCTTAGGCAATCTGGATAATCAAGAGTTGTAGGTGCTCAAGTTCTCGAAAGTGGACTAGAGGGACACAACCAGCAAGTGGATGGAGTAATTCAGCAGGGGGCAAACCCCAATCAACATACGACTAACAATCCGGATGGACCTGAACTTAGGCGCACCACTAGATAATGCTGAACCAGTTCATAGTGGGGTTCCAGCTAACACCACGCAACAGGATGCTGGCAGGAATATAAGAGCAAGAGATGAAGAGTACGTACCATAATTCCCTCGGGAACTCGGGGGAGGGGGGGGGGGGGGAACCCTTGACGGATAATGCTGGATTAGCCGAGATTATCAGCCGAACTATGCATGGAGGTTTGACCAATAGAGATCTGGAAGGAGTAAACAAGAGTCCGTTCACTTGTGAAATCAGGATAGCTCGGAATCCGCCAGATTTCAAGCTACCTAACGTGGAAATATACAATGGCAAGGCCGATCCAATAGATCACTTGATGAGATATACCAGACACATTGAGGTGCTGGGGGAATCGAAAGAAGTTATGGCTCGATGTTTCCCTTTATTCTTGATGGACATAGCTGCTATGTGGTTCAGGTAGCTGGAAGAAGGATCTATCGGAACATGGACAGAGTTGGTGGACAGGTTTCTGAAGCAGTTTCGGGTACATATCAAAAGGCCAAAGAATGTAATGACGCTGACTGTTGAGTCAAGATTTTTATAGAGTTTTGATTTCTGACAAAGGAATAAGCCGTGATCGACAAAAAGAAGTTATTCATTTAAGAAACACAAAGAGCTCCATATATTAGAGGTTGATTATTTGGTATGTTAGTAATTTATGTTAAAATCTATCCTCAAATAATCATGCACAAAATATAATATATATATATACACATTTATATAGGTTGTGCACTTTATTGTGCAATTTAACAGAGACCGGTCGACCGGTCCAAATATAGGCGGTCGACCGTTCCTGTTGGATGTGCACAATAAACGTGCACACATGCACATAACGACTATATTTTTAAAAAACCTGTCTACCGGTTAGTTTTTGACCTGTCGACCGTTTTTAAACAGAGAGCAACTTCTTCCAAAAGACACATCCTTCTTCAATGGTTGCGTCTCTTCTTCTTCATCAATAATCATAACTTTTGACTGCAACTTTTCACCAAGGGTTATAACTATTTTCTCTCTATAAATACACATCAATATCATTGATTAAAACAACAAGTTTTTACACGATCATATATGCTCTCTAATCTAATCTCTAACACTCCTGCATTCTAAAAATTAATTTAGCTTATTGAATCATTGAAACTATTTCATATCTTTTGATTCAATAAGTAAATACCTTCTTTAATCTTTACAAAACATCATTCATATTCTTTGAGGATAAGATTATAGGAAGGGTGTACTACTAGTGACAAATCCGTGTTTTCAAGAACACAAGTTGTCAACAACAATTGTATTTGTTTTTGTTGAAGTCCTCGTGTTGTAAGAGGCAAGTGTTGAAGTCCTCGGTGTTGTAAGAGGCAAGTGTTGAAGTCCTCAGTGTATTAGAGGCGTGAAATCCCGTTCGGCTGTTCGGGTATTGTAAACCTGTTCCTCCGGGTGAAGCGAGGTAGTTAATAGTGAAAATCCAGATAGGAGTCTGGGACTGGACGTAGGACGGTGCTCCGAACCAGTATAAAAATCTCTGGTGTGATTTTTCTATTTTTATTTTTACTTTGCTACTATCATCTATTTTCCGCATTTATATTATTGTCCATATTACACGATCCGTGTGTACTATATTAGTACGTGCATTAGTATACACACCGCACTTTCATTTGGTATCAAAGCATAGCGAACTTTCAATTGGTATCAGAGCCTGGTTTTCTAGAGATCGTAACAACATCCTAGAATAAATGGCTACAAAGAGATCTAGTCAAGGCAATAAGAAAAGGAAGAGCAATAAAGAACAATCAAAGGAGCAAACAAACAAATGCTTCATGGCAAAAGATAACGAGGTTAGTGATCTAACTTTTGATGATATGATAGAAATAAATTCAGAACTTCTAGACACTTTAAAAAGTCTCAAAAGAAAATATAAGGAAGCTCTGGAAAATCAGAAGAAAGCAGAATTCGAAAGAGATATGCTTAAAGACGAGAAGAGAATATTAGAAGAAGAACTTGAGAAAATTCAAGATTCAGACAATTCTCAACTCGCTCTATTAAGTCAAGAAATAGAAGCTCAAAAAGAAAAGAATAATGCTCTAGCTTCTGAAAATCATGAGTTAAAAACAAAAATTAAAATTGTTGAGTTAGATAACACTAGTCTCAAAACTAAGCTTGATGACATTACTAAAAATATTTCCAATTTTAATAAAGGGAGAGAAAATTTATGCAGGATTATTGAAAATTCTCAACCTGCTTCAAATAAGAAGGGATTAGGTTATGTTAAGAATTCAAAAGCTCATAATGATAGAAGTGGTATAGGCTATAAACAAGCTAAAGGTAAAAATAGTACTAGATATGCATTCATGTATACTAACTTTAGTGCTAGTACTAGTAATCAAGATAATTTTAAAACCAGTTATAGTCATAATAGTACTTTGTTTAGAAATGATAGAAATTATTCTTCAAGTACTAAGCTAATGACTAATAGTATTAAGATATGGATTCCAGCTAATATGATTGATCATGATAAACAACTTTATATTAGCAACTATTATAAGAATGTAATTTGTAATGAAAATTATATTTATAAAGGTTCAACCACACCCAAATGGGTATGGTTTCCAAAGACCTAACCCCCCGGACCCTAACATAGTAAGTGGGTACCGAAAATTATTATTATTTTTTTGCAGGTACTCAGAGAAACAAAAGGAAAATGATAGATTTTGGAATTTCAAAGAATGTTCCATATGTTTTACGTGCTTACAATAAAATATGGACTTCGGTAAATATGGTAAAATTTATTTTACTTTTCCTTCATAATTAATAATGAGTTTATCTCGTTATATACAAGATATTTTATAATTTTATATATATTTCCTCATTCTTTTTGATAATGACAAAGGGGGAGAAATTCATATGCATATAAATAGAGGGAGATATTATACTTAGGAGAAGATGTTATACTTAGGTGGAGCTTTAAAGACATTATCTGGCACTTGTGTGAATGTTACTCTTGATCTGTGATAGTGGTTTTATGTTGCCTATAATCTGTTTTACATCTTCCATTTAACAACTCCTTTTTGTCGATGACAAAGGGGGAGAAAGTGCTAACAATTATTTGCAGGAATATATATATATAAGACAAAATCTCAGGGGGAGATCACATATTCAGGGGGAGATTCAGAACTTCAGATATATGTTGTCATCAATCAAAAAGGGGGAGAATGTTGAGTCAAGATTTTTATAGAGTTTTGATTTCTGACAAAGGAATAAGCCGTGATCGACAAAAAGAAGTTATTCATTTAAGAAACACAAAGAGCTCCATATATTAGAGGTTGATTATTTGGTATGTTAGTAATTTATGTTAAAATCTATCCTCAAATAATCATGCACAAAATATAATATATATATATACACATTTATATAGGTTGTGCACTTTATTGTGCAATTTAACAGAGACCGGTCGACCGGTCCAAATATAGGCGGTCGACCGTTCCTGTTGGATGTGCACAATAAACGTGCACACATGCACATAACGACTATATTTTTAAAAAACCTGTCTACCGGTTAGTTTTTGACCTGTCGACCGTTTTTAAACAGAGAGCAACTTCTTCCAAAAGACACATCCTTCTTCAATGGTTGCGTCTCTTCTTCTTCATCAATAATCATAACTTTTGACTGCAACTTTTCACCAAGGGTTATAACTATTTTCTCTCTATAAATACACATCAATATCATTGATTAAAACAACAAGTTTTTACACGATCATATATGCTCTCTAATCTAATCTCTAACACTCCTGCATTCTAAAAATTAATTTAGCTTATTGAATCATTGAAATTATTTCATATCTTTTGATTCAATAAGTAAATACCTTCTTTAATCTTTACAAAACATCATTCATATTCTTTGAGGATAAGATTATAGGAAGGGTGTACTACTAGTGACAAATCCGTGTTTTCAAGAACACAAGTTGTCAACAACAATTGTATTTGTTTTTGTTGAAGTCCTCGTGTTGTAAGAGGCAAGTGTTGAAGTCCTCGGTGTTGTAAGAGGCAAGTGTTGAAGTCCTCAGTGTATTAGAGGCGTGAAATCCCGTTCGGCTGTTCGGGTATTGTAAACCTGTTCCTCCGGGTGAAGCGAGGTAGTTAATAGTGAAAATCCAGATAGGAGTCTGGGACTGGACGTAGGACGGTGCTCCGAACCAGTATAAAAATCTCTGGTGTGATTTTTCTATTTTTATTTTTACTTTGCTACTATCATCTATTTTCCGCATTTATATTATTGTCCATATTACACGATCCGTGTGTACTATATTAGTACGTGCATTAGTATACACACCGCACTTTCATTTGGTATCAAAGCATAGCGAACTTTCAATGCTGACATCGTAAAGCAGAGGATGGAGGAATCACTCATTGCTTTCTTAACTCGGTTCAATGCAGAGGCCGCTTCGGTGGATCGACCGGATCCATCGATGGTCTTAATGGCAGTAGTATCAGGGGTCAAAGAGAATTCAGATTTCAAGGTATCTTCAATACGGGAGCCACCAATAGATCTCGGGGAATTCTTTCACAAAGCTGAGAGATTCCTTCGGCAGGAAGATGCATGCTTAGATGTGAAGTTAAAGGAGGTGAACGCGGTTGAGGATGGAGGGCCATCCAACAGAGGCTTGGAAAAAGATAAAGATAAAGGAAAAAGGAAGTTGGATGGCGAATTAGGAAAGGCTAGGAAGCGGTGGAGGGAGCAAAAATTCTCCACCTACACTTGAACGAGACGCTGGAACGGATTTATTTGGAGACTCGGAATTGCCTTTCCTACAGAAGGCCGGCTAGGAGAGAACCCTCCGAATGTGAGAGGGCATCAGGAAAACACTGCCTCTTCCACGATTTGAATGGGCATGATACCAACAGCCGCAGGCACTTAAAGGACATAACTGTGGAGCATGTAAGGAATGGACAGTTGCGACAATACGTCGAATCTCGGAATGCAGCGGTGGGGCAGGAGCAACCACCGTCTACCTCACACAGTGATGGTACGAGGCACAGGAATGATGGTCGATTGGTTATCAATTGACTGGGATATTATGAAATAAGTAGTAAACTACAGGCAAACGACCAAGTCACTTACTCATGTACGGGGACGGAGATAGCCCCTAAGCATGCTCTGAGATGATGATAAACCGCGACGCTCTAGTTTGTGAAATCTGCTTTCTCTTTTTTGGCTTGGACATTTTCTTTTTCCTGGTTTGGTTTGAACTTCTGGTTTTGTTTGTTTGTTTCTTGGTTTGGACTTTTATTTGGATGATTGTTTTCTAGTTTGGATATTGGTTTGGATTTTTAATATGGATTTTTTGTTTTCTGATTTAATCTGGATTTTGGATTGGTTTTCGATTGGATTTTTTATCTGGTTTTGGTAAATGGTCATTGGGTATGGATTATACCTGGCGAGGGGTAAGTCAATTTGTTCAAGCACGACAAATCGACTTATTCAGGTCGTCGAGTATGGACTATGCTCGGCAAGGGTCTGGAGTGACCAGGATTCAGCCTAGGACTTAGGCCCCATATTATCGGTTACTATTTCAGGTCGTCGAGTATGGACTATGCTCGGCAAGGGACCGGAGAGACCAGGATTCAGCCTAGGACTTAGGCCCCATATAATCGGTTACTATTTCAGGTCGTCGAGTATGGACTATTCTCGGCAAGGGTTCGGAGAGACCAGGATTCGACCTAGGACTTAGTCCCCATATTATCGGTTACTACTTTAGGTCGTCGAGTACGGACAATGCACGACAAGGGTCCGGAGCGACCAAGATTCAGCTTAGGACTTAATCCATGGCATTACCAACGTCTAGGGACATTGGACCATGGTCGTCAGGTGTGGATTACGCCTGACAAAAACCCGAAGAGGTTACAATTTTGAATATTGACCCGGAAAGGTCCAGGATTCGGTTATTGGTTATTGGACAAGGATGGATTAGGACTCAGTTGTCGAGTTTAGAAGGATATGGAATTGGCTAAGGCTTTGGTTACTGGATTTGGAATCAAACATCGACTCGGAGTAGTCAAGGACGATGCACTCGGATGATATGGCTATGGACTTTAGATATCGGATTCGAAACTATTCAAAACACACCTTCCAACAGCAAGGCATATTATAAGAGGCAAGTGTTAACCCGCCTTTTAGCAAGGCCATGGACAGGAGTATCCAACATTATCGGTCGCTCGTTCATTGAGGCTGGTGTACGATGGTGTTATTTGACTGGGTAGATGGATGATGCAACGTGCTTGGAAGATGGAAATTGGATTGGACAAAGATGGATCAACTATAATTTGGGTCTAGGAAATTTGGTTCGGTCTGGAAGTAAGAAGTAAATCAGCATTATGATAAGATCATGCCACTCGGCATTGGCGAGGTGTTTCGGTTCTGGTAGTACGGCTCGGCATTATGGGTCGCTCGGCACCAGGCCTCGCTCGACATCAAACCTCGTTCGACATTGGATGCCACTCGGCATTGGACCACACTCGGCACTGGACATCACTCGACATGATGAATCGTTCGGCAACGAGGGTCGTTCGGCATGATGGGTCATTCGGTATGATGGATCTTTCGGCATGATGGGTCGTTCGGCATGATGGGTCCTTCGGTATGAGGGTCGTTCGGCATGATGGGTCGTTCGGCATGATGGGTCATTCGGCATGATGGGTCGTTCTTCTTGATGGGTCGTTCAGCATGATGGATCGTTCTGCTTGATGGGTCGTTCGGCTTGATGGGTTGTTCGGCATCAGGTGCGGCTCGACATTGTTGTACGGCATGGGCTCGGGTTATTTAAAGAGCCCAACAACTATCTGGATATGTCTATAAATACAGTGTGTAGGATTTCAAAAAAGGGATCTTCTATTCTGCTCTCTGACTTTCTATTTTCTAAGGCTAAGGCTAGTTTATCACTTTGTAATTGTAATCAATTGTTACAGCAATAAAAGTAAACTTCTGGGGTGGACATAGGCCGGAGTTAGCCGAACCACTATGAAAATCTTTTGTTCTTTACTGCTTAATTTCTATTTTGACCGTTCTTCACATTATAATTCTCTACATATACTCTATCTGTCATCTGTGACTGTTAGTTGGTGCTTTCATCTACATTTGGGTGTTAGTAACCAATTTTGGCTCTAACAAACATATAATTTGAAATTAAAATGTTTTGGGAAAATCTTCAAAGTTTAATTTGATTCGAAAGATGAAATTTGGTTGAAAAAGTGTTGTGCTAAAACAACAATAACTTGAGATTTACAACTCCGAATGAGTTCATACTTTTTGCAAATGGAAGAGCCTTTAAGAAAGCTATAAAATTTCTTTTACTACTTTGTAAAATTTTGCATTTTTCTTAACTTAAAATGGGTTTGAAAGTAGATGGTCATTTCTGTTTTATAAGAGATTTTCTAAAGTGTAAGCTGAAAATAAATTTAGCATAACTTTCAAACCTTGAATCCAATTTTTATGATCTTTATCTTGCTAGAAAGCTTAGACTTAGTAAAACAACTTTCATTTCATACATATTTTCATAATTTGAGTTTTTCTAGGACAAAATTTAAGATCTTTACACCATGTTTGTAATTGAAATAACTTGTTTTCTTAATAGTTAAGTGCACTCTACCTATTTTGTGACTAAAAATTTGGTTGATGTTTTGTATGAAAGTATGTATTTCAAATTGAAATATATCATGTTAGAATCTACAAGTAAAATATTTAATTCACTTTAAATAAAGGGTTTAAAGTATAAATTGGATTTTTGTAAAAAAATCTTGAAAATTTTCAGAATATTGAAGTTTGAGAATTTGAGTATAAAGAAATTAGATTTTTGAAACCTTAAAAATATTTGTTTTGTAAAATAAGAGTTTAGAAATCCATTCCTCGAGTTTGTTTTGTCCTTGAGCCATTATCTAACATCGTGCATTATGCGGTCATTTGAGTCTAGTGGCATTTGAAGATATCACCTCTCATCTACCTTTCTTGTTTTCAAACCAATGTTTATGTGGTTCTTTCCGTAATGACGCAAGGAAAGTCATGTCGATAATCATCTTAGCGATTGGAGTCCGGGATAAAAGTTGAGCTAAATACTGACTCTACTCGGGAAATTTCTTAGAAATCAATCTAAATTGATCGATCCTTTGGGTAGAATTCTATTGCGTTCTTGTTTTGAAGGTGAGAAGCCTTCAAAATTATGAGGTATTTCTTTACAAATTCTATAGTCCACTAACCCCGACGAATATATTCAGGAAATTATAGAATTTATTGAGCAATTTTATTTTGGTTTTCTATCATTTTGAGTTGAGAGGAAAATTTTTAAACTCGAGCTTGTCTATCTTTCTTTCGATCGATAAAATAAAAGAGTTGAATATAAACTCTACTCTAGAAATTGTAAGGATGCAATTTTGTAAAGGGGGAAGTCTGTAACAACCCTGGTTTTTGGAGATTACCTATAAATATTAATTTATAACGGTAGTTATAATTTAATATTGCGAATCAAAATAAAATTGGAGATGTTGAATTGTTATTTGGAATAAACAAAGAATTTTGGAAATAAAATATGAAAAAAAAGTTTGGAAACTTTATTTTGTTGTTTGAGTTAATAATGAATGGAAAATGATTTTTTATTTAGTGTAAATTGAATAATTTTTATTAATTATTGCCAATTACTTTTAAATGATTTTTAAAGGATGTATTTGATTTCAAATGTTGTTTATTTAATAAAAAGAAGAAATTGGGTTTAAAAATTTGTTTTGGCTATAAAATCGAGTTTGATATGGTTTGTCCTTTTTTTCTATGCAAGAGACTAATTTTTGTAAAATAATTGAAATTAAAAATAAGGATTTATGCATTTATTTGTTGAAATTGTGTATTTATTTATAAATAAGGGTTTTCAATAATAAACATGGCTTTAAACTAAAATTATCTTTTTATATAATGCAAAATATTTTATTTCAAATGTAAATATGTTTACATAAATTGTTAGTGTTAAAAAGCTTGGAGAAATGTATTGTTTTCATTATAACATTGTGTATGTGCATATTTTATTTAGTGTGTGATTTAATTAATATAGCCTAATTTATTTTTCTCTAATCTGGGTCCAGAGCTCATTCGCTAACTAAAATCAGAAATGAAAAACATTACATGTATGTACATTTTATCTCCTTCTTCTCCAACAAACAGAAAATAGTGAAAAAGAAAGAAACTCCACCATTTGCAGCCTAAAACTTTTACATCTCCAAATTTCTTCAAACGGGTTGCTAATTTTATCAAATCTAAAGAGAAATCAAAAGGTAATCCATTCTAAAACACAAATATTTCATAAAAATGTGAATTTAAGAATTTAATTTTTGTTTAGTTGCTTTTCCTCTTTTACATGTTTCTATTTCAAAGCTTTTATAGGTTCTTGAAGGCCAAATTAGCTCAAAGCTCCAATTTTTCAGCTCGAAATCCGATTTTTACACTTAAAAAACAAGATGAGTTGCTGCTCACATAATTCTAGCTGAAGAAAAAAACTTCAAAATGCCAAAAATTATTGTAAAATAGCTTCATTATTTGATTTCTTTTGATATTTTCGTTTCTGTGAAAACTGTTTTGGGTTGTCTCTTTGCATTGTAATTCTTCCAATTCCGGCTAGAATTTTCTTCAGTTGATAGTCTATGTGTTGTATTATAAATATGCAAAATTTCATAGCAAAAATCTTTCGTTTGATATCTGAAAACTTTGCTGCAAAATCAATGCGCCGCCTGAAAATCACCAGTACGCATTTTTGTTTTCCGAGTTGCTGCAAACATGGCCTAAGTCCATGTTTGAGATAGCATATCTGTTTTGTATCTTGCTGGAATTCTTCGATTCTTTTTTTTCTTAAAAGCTGAAGTTTTCAAGTATGTGCGTACCAATTTTCCACTCAATATGAGGTAGTTTGATCATCTGTTTCAAGCTTGTAAAATGAACCCAAGATGGTTTTCGGGTCTGGGCACACTTGTTTTGAACTGTTGCAAATATGGCCCGAGTCCATGTTCGAGACAACGTGACTTTTTCATTTCCAGTCGGAATTCATAAATTCTTTTTTTTATTGAAAGATGAAGTTTTCTATTATGTAAATACTAGTTCTTAGTTTAATATGAGGTCATTGGCTTGTCTGTTTCAGGCCTGTAAGTTGAATCCAAGATGGTTTTCAGGCCTGGGTGCACGTTTTTTCGAACTATTGCAAACATGGTCGGAGTCCATGTTTAAGACAGCGTAACTTTTTCATTTCCAAACGGCATTCATCGATTCTTTTTTGATTGAAAGCTGAAGATATGCATACCAATTTTTATCTCAATATGAGGTCATTTGGTCATCTGTTTCAGGCCTGTAAGTTGAACCAAAGATGGTTTTCAGGCCTAGGCGCACGTTTTTTTGAACTGTTGCAAACATGGCTTGGGTACATGTTTGAGACGATGTAACTTTTTCATTTCCAATCATAATTCGAATATACTTTTTTTTAATTGAAAGAGGAAGTTTTCTAGTATATTTATACCAATTTTCAGCTCAATATGAGGCAGTTAGCTCATCTGTTTTAGGTCTGTAAGTTGAACCCAAGATGGTTTTCAGGCCTGGGCATGTTTTTTTTGAATTATTGCAAACTTGGCCTGAGTCCATATTTGAGACAGCGTAACTTTTTCATTTCCATTCTAAATTTAATGATTCTTTTTTATTTGAAGTCTGAAGGTTTATACTATGTGCATACCAATTTTCAGTTTAATCGGAGGTCGTTTAGCCACGTGTTCCATGTCTGTAATTTGAACCCGAGAGGGTTTTAGACCTGGACAGAATTCAACATGGCCTAAGTCCATCTTTGAGATTTCATTTCTCTAGCATTTCTTATCAAAATTCAGTGAATCTTTCTCCAGTTCATAGATAAATCGTTCTAGTTTAGGTGTCTGAAAGTTGAACCCATAGAAGATATCAAACCTGGGTATTATCTTGCCTAAGCATTTTTATGTTCTTTTTCCATCCAATTTTTGACTTTCACTTCATGTTTTGTGATATTTCTGAAATTTTTTGAGGTCTATGTTACCTATCAATAGGCTAGCCAAGTTTGGATGAATTTGAAATTCAAATTTGAATTGAATTGGAATGACGGTTTGAGTGATTTCTTTGATTTCGAGCACGGATTTTCCGAACAATTTTGAAATAATTTTTAAAACAAATTGGCATTTAAAGAATTAGTACATAATATTTTTAAATTATTTTAAGCCATAAAACCTATTTATTCCCCATAATAAGGGAATATTCAAATATTGTCTTCGATATTAATTTCGAAAAATGATTTTAAAAGCTTATTTTTTCTCAAGAAAATTATTTTATATATAAATACACGTTTCTGCACTATCCGAATGAATGAGAAGGAGAATTAAATAGTTTGGTAAAACATGTGGTATGTGACACATGCGTTTACCATATCGGTTAAATTCCCGACTTGTTTGTTTGATCGTTTTGACCTTCGGGTCGAGTTACTGATGGCATGAGGTAAACTTGTTACTGCTTTGCGTGTAAAATTTACTACCAGCTAGCAAACCTTTAGTGCGAACGTGTGGTATGGGAGACACATTAACACTGTTCGGGTTCCTATCCGAGAGTTTATGACACATTTGTCTAAGAGACGTATTTTTCAGTACTGGACATTCGGTTCATTTGTCCTTCAAGATGTTTGTCTAAGAGATGTTTTTCATTGCGATGTATTTAACCTTCGAGATTTCTTTCAAGATGTTTGTCTAAGAGACGTATTTATTTGTCCTTCGGGATGCCTGTCTAAGAGACGTGGTGCCTTATTTTAGGAGAACAGTACTTTGCGGGCTTCGGCCATAAGCACATGCTATATATTTGAGATGATTTCATTGATTTCCTTGTGATTTTCCAAGTGTATCACCATTTTTGCGTTATTGGCCATTTGAGCCGTTCAAGATATTATATATGGCAATTACATCTTTGGATGTTGAACTTCTTATCGAGTTCTATATTTGAGAATTGGGTTTGCCGACACTGGCGTTCTTTGAGATTTGCCTATTGGCATATTATATGAGATTTTCCTTTTGGCATTTATTTAGGATTATAGTCTCCTATGTTGGAGGTTATATTTGATTTCCTTATGGTGTATTTTGAGATGGTGATTTCTTTGACATTGTTTTGAGTTGCCGATATGGCGGGTTTGGGATTTCTTCTCTTTGGTCTTATAATTTTCCCTAAACCATTTTTGATGATTTGTGATATTCCGGTGATACGAGGTTTCTATATTTAGCGTTTGGTGGATATTGATTTATCTCTTTGAGATTATGTACTCATGCTAGTGACGTTATATCATTTGTAATAACCATACTTATACTTGGAATAGTTTCTTCTCGTTTGAGAAGAATATCACCCTTATCCTTATACTCATATTATCATTTATCCATATTAAATGATTATTTTAGTTAGACTGACCCGTGTAATTTACACTCGGGCAGGCCGAGGTGTTTCAGGCTAAGTGCCCGTTGGACTTAGCCTTTCTACTTTCGCTTGGATATTTTGATATCGCCTTTTTGTTGTAGCTTTTTGTGTAGACTCTGATATGTATATTTTTGACTCGATGTATATTTCATGGTCGTCATACCACTTATGTATATCATTTTGTATTACACTGGGGATGTATCTACATATATATGTATATATCTACTGTTTGTTGTTCTATGATGTGATATGCGTTTAGTTATTGTGTTTTGTTCTAATAGATCCGTAGCCACCTATAATTTTATATTAAGCATTTATTGGATATGTCGATCTACTTGAGATAGAGGAAAAAAATTAGATCATTTATCGACGTATTCAATAAATGTTTGACAAAGCTATATGCGGTCGCTCCTAACCGGCCATATTCTCCGCATTAGCAGACAGATACCTAGTGATACTCTTTGTCAATGTGGGTCTTGGGGTTGGCTATCACAACTTGGTATCAGAGCTGAGTTTAGAACAAAATATGATAAACACAGAACAAAAACACATATTACGGTACCTTCAAGTATAATACACGGGTTGCCAATTCCTTAATCATCATATCCTATACCTTATCGTGTCCTTTGAGATAAAAGTTTGGGATAGGTCTAGGAATATAACTTATTTTGTAGTATTCCATAATATAATTTATAATATCTTATCTTACGAGTAATCCTAATTGTGATTGTTCTATTCAAGTCCTCTTCGATATGGGCGCTCGACACTCATCCGTATCAAAGGAATTTGTTGATGCTTTTGGATGTCCTTGTCTTGTTCTTTAATGAGGGTTGCGAATCCTATTAAGGGGATCCGCAATATTTGGCATGATGTATGAGGATTTTGGGAATTGTTCCCGGCAGCTTATCTTTTTGTGCGAATTAGCATGCTATCTTCTATCTAGAGTTTAGAATGATTGAGATGGAGTGCCTTGCGTATTATCAAGCCACATTTTGTGATACAAAGAATCGTATATTTAAATATCCTAATTTTGGATGATTTGTTGTTTCTTATTCTTGGGAATGTTAGTGATGATTCAGAAGTATCTGTATTCACTCTTGAGTTTTGAGAAGTTGATGATATATCTCGAATTTCAGTCATTATGACTTTGTTGATTTCTGTGAGTCCATTTAGGTTTTTCACCCCATTGGGCAATCGAGAAATGTATTAACCTTATTCTAAGTTCTTAGCCTTTCGGTCATCCTTCCACGAGGATGTGCACTAAGGAAATGAGGCGATTCATTAAATTTAATTGATGTTGTCGTTCTTGCCTCCTTTTGAGATATCCTTTTTGGATACTCAATTATTTATATACTTTGTGAAACTACTTCACTCGAAGTAATGATATGTTGTTAATGTTCTTCTTCTTATTCGAGATGATATCTTAACCTTACTCTTATATCTCGTTGATCTCTTTTTAATCTATCAAGTGGTGCTACGGTCTTCCTTAGCTTGACCCCGCACCGATTTTCATGAACTACGAGTTGTGGAGGATAGCATTCTGCATATCGCAATCCATACTTGTATGGTCTTATGAGTGGTTCGTTATCAATCGGAATAACCAACGCTCCAGTCTATTCCATCAGTCTTGTGAATCAAGTATTCTAGGAATACCTTGATGAGTTCTTCTTGTGTTTTTGATTTCGAGTATAAGTTATAATTGAGTTTTCAAATCTTTCAAATTGAAGATATGTTTTTAAGTGAAATTGGATTTTTGAGAGAAAAAAGAACATTTTGAGTATTATATATGAGGTATTTTTTTTAAGAAAATGATTTTTGTGTTGGGTGTCGTCCATCAGATGCTTTAAGACTTCTGATCGATACGGATGATCAACGTTACCGATTGGAATTTTCTAAACGCTGTGATGAGGCAATCATACATGGTAAATTGAGTTTAATTAGTAAAGATTGGAATAAATTAATATGGTGTGAGAATTAAATGCAGCCATTGAACCATAGTAAGTGTTAGAGGATTGGCGAGGCAGTTTGGATCACTAGGTCAACTCTGCAGCGAATCGATGAGTTCAGTAGCTGTAAAACAATGGCAAGGCAATACCCTCGTAATATTTTAAAAAATTTCAAAATTTAATAACTTATTTTTAAACTTTAATCACGGGTTTATGAGCAAATTTTGTTCCAAATTTTGGTTGTGTTAAGAATTTGTTGGTGTGAATTCGTAAAATTATTTTGAAAAACAAATTTGAATTAATTATCAAGTTTAATTAGTTTTATATTGAAATGAAGGGGAAATTTAGTTTGTATAACAAAGTGGAAATGTGAGGTTGAACTTTTTTGATATATGAATAAATCATGTAGTATAATCATTTTTAGGTTGTGAGAATAATTTGAAACTTTATATAAATTTGCAAAATTTGTTTTAATAAATGATCTACAATCATCTCTTGAAAATGGAAGATATTAGTTATCTCTTCCAAAATGAGTTTTCTTAGTTAATTGTTTTTGAAAAATAGATTTTTGGAAAGTAATGAATTTTTTTGCCAATTAATGAATTGTTTCTTTTATGAAATTATATAAAGCTGGTCATATTTTAACATGTCTTAGCTTTCTAGGAAAAAAGAAGATCATTTAATAAATGATTTAGAAAAATGCTTGCTTGGAAATATAATTTGAAATTAAAATGATTTGGGAAAATTTCAAAGTTTAAATTTGATTTGAAAGATGAATTTGGTTGAAAAATTGTTGTGCTAAAACAACAATAACTTGAGAATTACAAATCCGAATGGGTCCAAACTTTTTGCAAATGGAAGAGCGCTTAGAAAGCTATAAATTTTCTTTTACCGCTTTATAATTTTTTTCCTTTTTCATAATTAAAATGGTTTGAAAGTAGATGGTCATTTCTTTCCTATAAGAGATTTTCTAAAATGTAAGCCGAAAATAAATTTAGCATAACTTTCAAATCTTGAATTCGATTTTTATGATCTTTATATCCTTGGAAAGCTAAGACTTAGTAGAACAAATTTCATATTATAAATATTTTCAGAATTTGAGATTTGATAGGTCAAAATTTAAGATATTTATAGCATGTTTGTGATTGAAGTAACTTGTTTTCTTAATAGTTAAGTGCACTCTACCTATTTTTAGAATATTGAAGTTTGAGAATTTAAATATAAAGAAATTGGGTTTTTGAAACCTTAAAATTATTTATTTTTTAAAATAAGAGTATAGAAATCCATTTCTCAAATTTGTTTTGTCCTTGAGCCATTATCTAACATCATGCATTATGCGGTCATTTGAGTTTGATGGCCTTTGAAGAAACCACCTCTCATCGAATTTTCTTACCTTTCTTGTTGTCAAACCAATGTTTATGTTGTTCTTTCCATTACATAGAAAGTCATGTCGATAATCATCTTAGTGATTGGAGTCCGCGATAAAAGTTGAGCTAAATCCTGACTCTATTCGAGAATTTTTTTAGAAATCAATCTCACTCGATTGATCCTTTGGGTAGCATTCTGTTGTGTTCTTGTTTCGAAGGTGAGAAGCCTTCGAAATCATGAGGTATTGCTTATAAAAATTATATAGTCCCTGAACCTGATGAATATATTCGGGAAATTGTATAATTTATCGAGAAATTTTATTTTGGTCTTCTATCAATTTGATTTGAGAGGAAATTTTTAAACTCGAGCTTGTCTATCTTTCTTTTGATTGATGAAATAAATGAGTTGAATATAAACTCTTCTCAAGAAATTGTAAGGACACAATTTTGTTTTGGGGGGAGTCTATAACAACCCTGGTTTTGGAGATTACCTATAAATATTAAATTATAATGGTTGTTATAATTTAATATTGTGAATTAAAATAAAATTAGAGATTTTGAATTGTTTATTTGGAATAAAAAGTGAATTTTGGAAATAAAATATGAAAATAAAGTTTGGAAACTTTATTTGTTTGTTTGAGTTAATAATGGATGGAAAATGATTTTTTATTTTATGTAGATGCAATAATTTTATTAATTATGGCCAATTATTTTTTTAATAATTTTTAAAGAAGTATTTGATTTTAAATGTTGTTTATTTAATAAAAAGATGGAATTTGGTTTAAAAATGTGTTTTGGCTATAAAATGGTGTTTGACATGGTTTTTCCTATTTTTCTCTGCAAGAAAATAATTTTTGTAAAATTATTGAAGTTAAAAATAAGGATTTATGCATTCATTTGCGAAAATTGTGTATTTATGAATAAATAAGGGTTTTCAATAATAAAAATATCTTTTAAACTAAAATTATGTTTTATATATATATAAAATATTTTATTTTATGTGTAAGTATGTTTACATAAATTGTTAGTGTTAAAAAGCATGGAGAAATGTATTGTTTTCATTATAACATTGTGTATGTGCATACTTGGTTTAGTGTGTGATTTAGTCAACATAGCATAATTTAGTTTTATCTAATTTGGGTCCAAAGCGCATTAGCTAACTAAAACCAAAAATGAGAAACATTAGATGTACGTACATTTTATCCCCTTCTTCTCCAATAAACAAAAAATAGTGAAAAAGAAAGAAAACCCACCATTTACAACCGAAAACTTTTACATCTCCAAATTTCCCCAAACAGGTTGATATTTTTGTCAAATCTAAAGCGAAATCAAAAATTAATCCATTCAAAAATACAAATATTCCATCAAAATCTAAATTTGAGAATGTAATTTTCATGTAATTGCTTTTCCTCTTTTGCATGTTCCTATTTCAAGCTTTTATAGGTTCTTGAAGGCCAAATTAGCTCAAAGCTCCAATTTTTCAGCTCAGAATCTGATTTTTGCACTATAAAAACATGGTGAGTTGCTGTTCACATAATGCTAGCTGAAGAAAAAACTTAAGAATGCCATAAATTATTGTGAAATAGCTTCGATAATTGATTTTCTGTTGATATTTTCATTTCTGCGAAAACTGTTTTGGGTTGTCTCTTTGCATGCTAATATCTTCCAAATCCTGCAACGAAATGCTGCCCCAAATTTTCTTCAATTGACAGTCCATGTGTTGTACTATACGTATGCAAAATTTTATCGCAAAACACTTTATTTGATACTTGAAAACTTTGCCGCAAACTCAGTCCGCAGCCTGAAAATCACCTGTACACATCTTTGTTTTCTGCATTGCTGCGAATATGGCCTGAGTCCATGTTTGAGACAGCATATATGTTTTGTCTCTTGCTAGAATTCTTCCATTCTTTTTTCTTGAAAGCTGAAGTTTTCTAGTATGTGCATACTAATTTTCAGCTCAATATGAGGTAGTTTTTCAGACCTGTAAGTTTAACCCAAGATAGTTTTCAGGCCTGGGCGCATGTTTTTTTTGAACTGTTGCAAACACGACCTGTTTCAATGTTTGAAATGGCGTAACTTTTTCATTTTCAGTCGGAATTTATTGATTCTTTTTTGTTTGATAGTATAGGTGTACCAAATTTCGGCTCAGTATGAGGTCATTTGGTCATCTGTTTTAGGCCTATAATTTTAACCCAAAATGGTTTTCAGGCTCGGGCACCACATGGCTTGAGTCCATGTTTGAGACGACGTAACTTTTTCATTTCCAAATGGAATTCATTGATTCATTTTTTTAATTGAAATTTGAAGTTTTATAGTATGTTTATACCAATTTTCAGCTTAATATGATGCAGTTTGCTCACCTTTTTCAGGCCTGGGCACACTTGTTTTTTTTGAACTATTGCAAACATGGTCTGAGTTCATATTTGTGACAACGTAACTTTTTCATTTCCAGTCGGAATTTATTTATTCGTTTTCTATTTGAAATTTTAAGTTTTACACTATGTGCATACCAATTTTTAGTTTAATCCGAGGATGTTTGGCTACCTATTCTATATCCATAAGTTGAACTCGAGAGGGTTTTAAACCCGGGCAAAATTCAACATGGACCGAGTACATGTCTGAGATTTCATATCTTTAGCATTTCATATCGGAATTTAGCGAATCTTTTCCCATCCAACTTTTGACTTTTACTTCATATTTTTTGATATTTTTTGAAATTTTTTTAGGTCTATGATTCCTATCAATAGGCTAGCCAAGTTTTGATGAATTTGAAATTCAAATTTGAATTGAATTGGAATGACGGTTTGAATGATTTCTTTGATTCCGGGCATGGATTTTTCCAAAACTTTTTGAAATAAATTGGCATTTAAAATAATTATTATATAATATTTTTAAATTTATTAGGCTATGAAATCTATTTATTCTCTATAATAACGGAATTTTCAAATATTGTCTTCAATATTGGTTTCGAAAAATGGTTTTAAAAGCTTGTTTTCTCAAGGAAATTATTTTATATATTAAATACATGTTTTTGCACTATTCGAGTGAATGAGAAGGAGAATTAAATAGTTTGGTAAAACATGTGATATGAGAGACGTGCATTTACCTTATTGGCTAATTCCCGACTTTTACGCTTGATCGTTTTGACTTTCGGGTCAAGTTGCTGATGAGATGAGGTAAACATTTTACTGCTTTGAGTGTGAAATTTACTAGCAGTAGCAAACCGTTTAGTCTGAACATGTGGTATGGGACACTCATTAACACTGTTCAGGTTCCTATCTGAGAGTTTGTGACACATTTGTTTAAGAGACGTATTTGCCACCCTGGACCTTCGGGTAATTTGTCCTTCGGGATGGTTGTCTAAGAGACGTTTGTCATTGCGACGTATTTGTCCTTCGAGATGTTTGTCTAAGACACGTATTTATTTGTCCTTTAAGACGTTTGTCTAAGTGATGTGGCGCCTTATTTTGGGAGAACAGTACTTGACGGGAAACGGCCATAAGCACGTGCTATATCTTTGAGATTATTTCATTGATTTCTTTGTGGTTTTCCAAATGTATCACCTTTTTACGTTATTGGCCATTTGAGCCGTTCGAGATATTATATATGGCGATTACATCTTTGGAATTGAACTTCTTATCGAGTTCTATATTTAGGATTTGGGTTTGCCAACACTGGCGTTATTTGAGATTTTCCTATTGGCGTATTATATGAGATTTGCTTTTTGGTGTTCATATGGGATTATAGTCTCCTAGTTGGAGATTTATATTTGATTGCCTTATGGCGTATTTTGAAATGGTGATTTTTTGGACGTTGTTTTGAGTTGCCGATTTGGCGGGTTTGGGATTTTTCCTCTTTGGAGTTATGATTCTCCCCAGACCATTTTTGATGATTTGTGATATGCCGATGATACGAGGCTTGTATATTTAGGTTTTGTGGATATTGACTTATCTCTTTGAGATTATGTACTCATGCCAGTGATACTATATCATTTGTAGTAATCATACTTATACTTAGAATAGTTTCTTCTCGTTTGAGAAGAATATCACCCTTATCCTTATACTCATATTATCGTTGATCCATATTAACCGATTGTTTTAACTAGATTGACCCGTGTATTTTGTACTCGGGTCAGGCCAAGGTGTTTCAGGTTAGGTATCCGTTGGACTTAGCCTTTTTACTTCTGCTTGGATATTTTGCTATCGCCTTTTTGATGTAGCTTTTTGTGTAGACTCTGATATGTATATTTTTGACTCGTTGTATATTGCTTGGTCGTCATACCACTTATGTGTATCATTTTTTGTTACACTGGGGATGTATCTGCATATGGATGTATATGATATTTGCTGCTCTATGATGTGATTTGCATTTAGTTGTTGTGTTTTGTTCTGATAGATCTGTAGCCACTTATAGTTTTATATTAAGCGTTTATTGGAAATGTTGATCTACTTGAGATAGAGGAAAAAAATTAGAGCATTTATCAACATATTCAATAGATGTTAAGACAAAGCTATAGATGGTCGCTCCTAACCTGCCCTATTCTCCGCATTAGCAGACAGTATTACCTAGTAATACTCTTTGTTAATGTGGATCTCGGGGTGGGGCGTCGCAACAATACTATCAAACATCAACCAACCAAGTTATTGAATGCCAACAAAACAATCTATTACATGTTGACAAATATATAGCTATCGTATGTTAAAAAAGGCTATTACATGTTGAAAATCCTATAGCTATCGTAGGTTGAAAACATAAAGCTATCGCATGTTAAAAACATATAGTTATCTCGGGTTGAAAACACAAAGCTATTGCATGTAGGAAAACATGTAGCTATCATAGATTGAAAACATTGAACTGCCGCATGTTGAAAATATTCATAGCTACTGATAGTTGAAAACTCACATAGCTATCGAGTGTAGATAAATTATGCTATGGCATGATGAAAACATACATAGCCATCAAAAGTTGACAAATTATGCTATTGCATGATGAAATTATACATAGCCACCGAAAGTTGAAAATACTTATAGCTATCATATGCTTATAATTTCATGCTACCGTAGGTCGAATTTTCATTTTCATAAATATTTACAAAATTGTTTTATATCCTTTAGAAGTAATACTTTTTACCAAACCGATGTCTATGTCAAATTCTAATTGGTTAATCATATATTTTACAGAATTTTATGCGAAAGTTCATTTAGGGAAAACTTCTCTAAGTTCCAAAACCTTGATTATGAGGCATAATTGATTAATTATTACTCTTAATATTTAAATTCTTCCTTTACTAAATGATTCATACTACTTAAAAAATGCGTAGTAAATACTTTAGAAAATCACATAAAAAATCATAATTTTATCATATTACCATAAATAAAATTTTAGACCAAATAATTATTTTCTTATTTTATATTATTAAAATATGAAATTACTCATATTTCCAACTTATAAATCCATAACTAATTCATATAATACTGAAAAGTTATGAAATTTAAAATCCATCCTTAGATAATATTTCAAATTTCATATCAAATGATTCAAAACATTTTAAGAACAAAATTTGTATTTTTGACTCAAAATTTCTTTAGGAAATTCCACAAAATTTACAAATGGTAATTATAAACCATATAAATGATTATATAGCCAAATGCATTATTTCACAACATACAAATTTGGGTTTACCAAATTCGAATTTATCAACATACCATACATAAATAGAAGTAAAAAATAAGCTTTTACTCTAACTTAAGAATAAATTTCCTAGTTTTATGGCAATTATACTAAGTTCTTCGTTAATTTATCATATTCGTATTCAAGTGCTATTTTATGGAAATAAAAAGAAGTGAAAAGAAAGGCCTTTTAGATATACGAATACATGTATGCACATCAAGGCAATGTAGACTGTGTATACGATGGACTAAATCAGTCTACATAAGGTGGATGGTGGATATGCTTATCAAATTATTTATGAATTGAACATAGTAAAAGAAAATTTAAAAAGTGAAACAAATTTGAGGAGAAAATAAGAACCAATTCAGCGACAAGAAGAAATTAAGTTGACTTATTGATAGTTTTAAATGATAATCTAAATGATGAGGATATATATATACATACACACACACACACATATATATATACACATATATAGGTTAAAATGGGATATGAACATAAGGAAAATTTAAAGCTTCTTGCAATCGAAAATCTGAAGTTTATTGCATAATGGAAGGAGACATGCTATAAATTTTTCTTTACAGTAATGACTATGAGAGGCATATGAATAATACATAAGCATTAATATAAGCCACTAGGGAGACATTTTATGAAATAGAAAAATTACAATATGAAGCCAAATCTTTTTATCTAGTGTGTATAATTTATATTTAAATGATGAAGAAATAATGCCTAATATTAATTGTATGAAATTAATACATGAACATAGAGAGAATTATTTTCAGCCCCTGTTACAGATGAGGAAATTAAGGCAACAATATACTCAATTCATGACTTTAAATATAGTGGACTAATCTGATGTGCACATAAATATGCGTATTTTTACTACCATATTTATTCTAATTATTTTAAATAAATGATCATATTGGATATTTTTAACTTTTTTTAACCAAAATCCATATTAATTCCAAATTGTCACATATTCATCTTCATCTAAGGGTAAAATAGTCATTTTTATGCATAAATTAACTTGAGAAAATTTAATTAGAAATTTCCGTACTATTTTATAGGAATTTGATTTCAATTATAAGTTGTTTCATGAAGAAGATATGCATGCACAAAAAGAACACAAAGGAATGAAGATGGAAATAATTCAAAGTGAAGATCATGGAGGATCCCATCTATCCACCTACCTTAATGTACAAATTAGAGGCTAATGCACATACTTATGGAATTAACGGCTTCATGTACACATAAATGATGATTAGTAGAAGCTAATAATTACTTTGCCTCCACACTTTCTCAAGGGTATTTTGGGCATTCTCCAAAATATGAATTAGGGTTTGACACATGTATATATACCCCTTATGTTTCATGTAACTTCTTCTTCCTTAGTCTCTCTTAGTATGATGACCCAGAATTTTGGGCAATATACATTTAATAATCTGCATTAAAATTAATTTGATTTGATAATTTTTGTTAATAAAATTTGAATTGGTTTAATAATCTTCTTTTGATAAATATTTAACTGGTAGATTTTATCTTTTAAAAAGCTAATTAAATTGTTTTCTATTTATAATGTATATATATAATTGTATATATTGTAAATAGATGGGTTTGTTTTAAATTTAATAAATAAAAGCATATTTTCTAATTCTAATATTTTTAGTAATTTGGAAATTAGTTTTTATTTAATATAAACTTTTCAAAGCTATTTAATAAATAACTATATGGTTTTAAATTGTTAAGGTAAGTGTTTAAATTTGTGTAAATTGTTTAAAATGATTTTTAGCTTAAGTTTAAATTTAAATTAATTAACCATAGGGTTTTTTTTTTAAAAATATAGTTTGATAAAATAAGTAATTTATTAATGAAGAGATAATTTCTTTTATAAATTATTTTAATTTGATAATTAGTTATTTTTGAACAATAATATTAATAATGTATTGTTTTTACAAATAGATTTTTAATATAAATAGCATTGTTATTTCAAACTGAATTTTAGAATTTGATTTGAATTTGAATTTAAAAGTTTTGAATTTCAAAGTATAGGTTTTAAATTGTTTTGGATTTTAAAATATTTGTATAAACTTTTATTTATGAATATAATTGTTTTATTACTTTTAAAATTATCTATACATATATACATACTAATTAAACTAATTAATTAAGCATAACCTATATATTAACATTAAAATTATAACTAATGATATCTTAAAAGACATGTATTAAATTGTTAATCAACTAATATGGCAAATGTTATAATACAGGACAAGTGTCATTTAATTTGGTTTTCTTTTCCTTTTTTTAATAAAGTTTAATTTCAGCCTATATATTAAAAAATCTTCTTTCATTCTTTTTCTTTTCTAAATCTAAAGCTAAGCAACACAAATCTGAAAACCAAATCAGTAATTAAAAAATTCAAATCAAACTCTTCATATAAAAATGGCAAAATCCCTGTAATTCATCACTCAAGTTCAAACATGCAAACCAGAACTAAACCCTGTAATTATTGCAAAACAAATCTGTTCAAGCCTACATATTTTCTTCAATCTAGAAATTATTACTGCATGCAACTTCATTTTCAAGTTCAAAGCATTTTCAAAGCAATCATTCCAGTTCCAAATCAAAGGCATTTCAGCATTAAAGTTTTAAAACTAAAGGAAACCGGTTTTCAAAGCTATTTTCAAAAATAAGGGGAAGCTCAGTTCTTATAAAATCAAGTGAGTAACATCACAATTTAAATGGTTTAAGTATATAATTATGTTGCATGTTCATCTTTGAAACAATTGTGTTTGTGAATATATTTATAAGTATAGCTTTGTGTTTATATATGAATATATTGGTATGCTGCTGTGTATCTGTATTCTTCTTCTCTGATTCCAGTTCGAGGCTCAAGATCAAATCAAAATCCACTTGCTCTTGATCCAATATGTGTTAGTACTTAAGTCTTGAACAAAGAATGTTTGTTACATAATAGATTTAAGTTTAATTTTTTTTAAGTGAAAACAATTTGAATTGTCTCTGAAAATACTAAATAACACAGCAATTCAAGAATAAGTTAAAAATCAATTACCTTGATTCTTTGATTCAGGAATATGAATCAATTACTAAACCTAAAACTTGATTTTTGAAATTAAAATTACGATTTTTAGTATGGGAATTTGAGTGCATTTCTGGTTTAACCAGAAATTAGAATTTTAGGAAATTCTGATGATCTTGTTAGTCTGGAAGGTCGTGGTTCTTTCTAGAGGAAGAAGAGTTGTCAGTAACTAAGGGGAAAATGGTGGAAGTGGTGGCAGATCACGGTGGTGGCGGCGGCGACTGTTTTGAGTTTCCAAACCTAGTTTTGGCTGGGTTAGGGGTTTGTGATCATCTCGGTATCTCCGTGTGATCGAGTGCTATAAGATTTGAGGGGATGATAGTTTGGATGATGAAGAAAGTTTGGCAGGAGTCGCTGGTGCTCTGATGATCTGAGGGATGAGTTCGAGCAGTTTCCAGGTTGAAGTGTTGTTCCAGTTTTAGTTTCCAGGTTTGAATGTGACACTCGAATTTGATTTCGAGTCTAGATGTTCGATCTGATGATTGTGGAGTGGTGTTTGGGTGGTCGTTGACGTGAGGAGATCATCGACGATGATCTGAAATGGTCGGCAGCACCATGCATGTGCACGGTGCACTTTCTTGGACCTGTTGTGCTTGGTCTGGGTAGAGTTCTGTGGTCTCAAGTTTTACTCGAAGGATTGTGATGTTTTGCTCGAAGCAGTAGGGTTTTGGACTCGAAGCAAAATGGGATGGCTCGGGTAGAATGTCTGATTTCAGGTTTTCAAACCTGTAGTGTTTTTTAATTTTAAAACTAAAGTTTTAAAATGAAAAGTAAAGTTTAAACAAGTTTAAATCTAAGTCTAAATCTGATTCAAGTTAGTTTGAATCTCGGTTTAAAAATAAAAATAAAGTTTTTAAATTTAAATTGTTTTAACTACTTTAAATTGTTTGAATGGTTTAAATTTTAAAAATGAAGATTTAAAATGTAAGTAAGTTTTTTTAATCTAAGTTAAATCTAGAATCGAGATTTAGTCTGTAATCCTGTTTTGAAATTAAAGAAATATTTTAAATTCAAAATGATTTAAATAACTTTGAATGTTAAGGTGCATTTTCAAATATGTTTGAATTTAAAATAAATTTGGTTTAAAATTCTTTTAAACTTTTTTATAAGTTAAATGTTTCTTTAACATGTGAAATTAAAGGATTTTGAATTGTTTTTAAAACTTTGTTAAAGTTAATTTGTATTCATTTTAAACGTTAAGTTTAAAATGAAATTTGAAAGTAAATTGTTTTTAAAATGCTTTGTTAATGATAATTTGATCATTAATAAGAAAAGTTTTATCTTTAAATAAATGAAGATTAATGATTTGTAATTCTTTAAATTATTAAGTTAATTAAAAGGGATATTTTATTTATTTAATTAATTAATGATTTGGATTAATTAAATAAGTAATTAAGGGTTTAAATTAATTAATTAAGGTTTAAGATTATTAATTTAGGAATAATTAATTTGTAATTAAGGATTATAAATTTGAATATTAATTAATTAGAAGATTAATTAATCAAGTAATTAAGGATTAATTAAGTTTCAGTTAACACTTAATTAATTAAATAATTAGAGGTTAATTAATTGGTTATTTAAGATTAATTAATTTATAATTAATAATGATTAATGTAAGTTAATTACTTAAGAAAAGTAATTAAAGAATTGTTAATAGTTAATGAAGGTCATTAACTAAGAATTATTTAATAATTAATAAATATGATTAATTTTAATAATTAATTAGATTAATTAATTAAAGACAGTCATTTGTGAATTAGTTAAGTATAATTACTTAATGGAAGTAATTAAGGAATTGATTGCTAAATGTAATTAATTGAGTTTAATGTGATTGGATTAAGATAATTAGTTAAATTTAATTAATTTAAGATAATCACTGAATTATTTATTAAGTATGATTACTTAATGTAATCAATGAAGTGTAATTACTTAGTAAAGTATTTAATGGTAATTACAGGATGTAATTAATGGAAGGTGATTTAAGAATGGAAGTAATTTGGATTAAATTACTTTGTGTAATTAATCAAGGGATTAATTAAGAAATTAATTATAGAGTAATTAATTTATTCAATGAAGTAATTAAGGGTAGTTAGTTACTGAATGTGATTAATCAAGAGTGATTAATAATTATGGTTTAATTAAGATTAATTACTTAATATAATTAATTAAAATAGGATAATTAATTAAAATGTAATTAGGGATCATTAACTAAAATATAATTAATGATGTAATTAAGGGATGATTAATTAAGGAATAATTAACAAATGAAGTAATTAATTAAAGATTAATGTAATTAGTTATAGTTAATTAATTAATGAAGTAATTAAAGGTTAAGTACTATAAGTGGTTAAAAATAATTAATTTGTGAAATTAATTAAAGGATAATTACTTGAATGTAATTAAAGGATAATTAATCAAGGATGATTAATTGAGGTGGATAATTAGAGAATAATTAATTAATTGATTTGTAATTAATTAATGGTTAAGTAAGCAAGATTTATATTGATGAAGTAATTAATTTAATTCACTTTAAATTAATTATAGATGGAAGTAATTAATTTAATTCATTTTAAATTAATTATAGATGTTGTGATTATAGATCGTTGCTTATGCATGGATGGATGATATTGTTTACCTTGAATGGTTTGAGATCTCGGTTATGAGATAAGTAATGCTGTGTGATATGGTTGCTTTAGTTGAAGTGTGATGATAATGTGAATTATCTATTTGTGATGATAATATGGATTATCTGTTTGTGATGATAATATTGATTATCCATTGTGATATGTGAATTATCTATCTGTGTGTATATAGATAATAGAATTGAATTGTTTTAAACTTTAAAATAACTTGGCCTTAAAAGATACGTTTTGGATTTCGATGAGACAGGGATCGGGTTTCCAGATTTGGATATCCGAAAACCACATCGATCCAAATTAACGATAGGTCGTGAATCTCAAGTGAAGAGTGAAGACTCAAGGTGTAAGGACTATTCGTCGTTAAAACTCTGAGGGTGATTCCAATACGAGTTTAACGGGGTAGTACTTTCAGATTTGAGATGAAGATTCAGAGTGCAAGGGTTATCGTCGTTAACTCTGAGGATGATTCCAAAATGAATGTAACGAGATAATGCCTTCGGTATCGTTCGAACCCGGAACGAACTTGTATGGATTAAATACTTTCAGAACATCGTCAGGTGGACGATGAGCATTCTAGGATAGATGTATTATCTTATGTTATTAACATAATTTATTCGTTCCGTTGTTGAGATTCTGATGTTGTTTCTTCTTTCTTCTCTATCTTTTCTATTTTCTATCCATTTCTTTCTTATTTATGATGTGTCATTCTGTGGAGAGAATGGCAGGTCGTTACAGTGGTATCGAAGCATAGGTTGAGCGAATACCTAGGCTCTGGAGTGGCGTCTTTCTTGAGAGAGCGTACTTGTATTTTTATATATTCATATATTATTTCTACCAATTTGATTGGATTACCTGTTCGGGTTTTCCAATATAAGTTACAAAGGTAGATAGGGTAGTGGTGTGTGTAACACGACTACCATTGGTTGGAGTCTGAAGTATTTGAGATTGGAAGTGTATCTGTCGAGACTATGGACCTAATACCGTCTCGAGTGAGCTTTGCAGTGTTGTAAGGATTTCATTAATCTTTGAAGGAAACCAGTTAAGGTTCGGAGTCCATCTTTGAAGTGGAAGTTTGGATAAGTTAGATTTTGGATCTGTCGGCTTGGCAGAAGCAAGTGATGATATCATGGCAACCTCAGGAAGTAGTAGCTGTGTGATGAGATGCAGTGACTATGGATTGTGTTCAAAGATGTTTCTTTGGAACAATTTTTAAGAAAGTGTGTCTGCTTCGGTGATGTGGCCGAGTTCAGCAGGTTCTTTTGTGTTTGGTTTGAGGTCCGAGTTTCTCAAAGAGCTTTGGATTAGGAAGTCTTTGGCATCTGTGTCAGCAGTGCAGCTCGGGGTGTCCTATGTGTCGGCAGGAAGTCTTCTGGCTTAGAATTTTTTCTAGAGGAGAAGTTCAAAAGAAGCAGAGTGGATCCATTTCTTCGATGGATTGGATAGGTAATTATAAGCTGTTCTGATTGGTAAAGAGAGAACAGTTTCTTTGAAAATTGGGTTGGGTTGATCGCAAAAGTGACTTGTGATAGTTGAGTTTTCTCTTGGGTTATCTTTTGTTGGGATCGAGGCATCTCCAGGGTTTGGAAGTTGTCAGAGGTTTGCCTTAGCATCTGGAGTTTGAGTTTCCTTATCGACTAGGATTCCAGGAATGATTCCGGTGGTTCAACTAGTTGAAGGATGGTTCCTAGAGGTAGAGTTTGGTGAAGCAGCTCAGGTTTTGATGGAACTTATGAGTATTCTTTTATGGATCTGTGGAACCATATTCCTATGATGGGTTGACCAGTTTTTGCTCGTGTTCGTCGTTAGCATTCTTATCTACTCCAGATCAGATTTGTGTAGCGAAAGCAGTTTGGAAGTGCATCTATTTTATTTTTCCGGACAGGAGAAGTAAGTTCAGTCTTCTGAAGTTTGAGGAGTAGAGTTTGTTCTTGGTTTTTAATTGATCTTGAGAGGATCATTATGTTGGGTTGTTTTTGGTCTATTTTGTTTCTAGAAGCATCAGCATAGAGTGAGCTGATCAGGCAGCCCAAGATCATCCGAAGAGTTTTGTGGATAAGAGACGAAGGAATTTGGATTCCAAGGTCGGAGATTTGATTTTGGATAGGTTTTCTCCGATCCAAGGAGCTATAAATTTTGGTAAGTCTAGGAAGCTAGCTCCGAGGTGTTTTGGATCTCTTTTGTGTTCTTATAAGGATAAGTTTTTGGTCTTCAGGGTTGAATTGTCAGTTTTGATAACTAGGATTCGATGAGTTTCACATATCTCTGAGGGAGTACGTGTATGGTCTATCTCTGGTTTTGGGAACCAGCGGTTCAGGAAGTTGTGGTTCTTGAGTCGGACTTATCTGTAGTTTGATATTCTATTTAGTTTTGAAGATCTAGATGAGTAGGAGCTCTGTAGCTTAGTAGTATAGATTGTTTGGATTCTATAGAGCGAGTATCCCGGTATTTATACTTGGGAAACTCTAGGAAATTCTATCCAGAATTTTGTTTGGATAGTTAGTTTTGTTTGATTGGGTAAATTGGTTGCTATTATTGTTAGCATATGATTGATGATATATGCTTGTGTTTTAAAAATTAAAATCTTAAATGGGATTATTAAATTACCTCTGCTTTTAAATTTCGAGGACAAAATTCTTTTAGGGGGGGAGGAATGTGATGACCCAGAATTTTGGGCAATGTCAATTTAATAATATGTATTAAAATTATTGATTTGATAATTTTTGTTAATAAATTTGAATTGGTTTAATAATCTTCTTGTGATAAATATTTAATTGGTAGATTTTATCTTTTAAAAAGCTAATTAAATTGTTTTCTATTTATAATGTATATATATAATTGTATATATTGTAAATAGATGAGTTTGTTTTAAATATAATAAATAAAGGCATATTTCTAATTCTAGTATTTTTAGTAATTTGGAAATTTGTTTTTATTTAATATAAGCTTTTCAAAGCTATTTAATAAATAACTATATGGTTTTAAATTGTTAAGGTAAGTGTTTAAATTTGTGTAAATTGTTTAAAATGATTTTAGCTTAAGTTTAAATTTAAATTAATTAACCATAGGGTTTGTTTTGTTTTATTTTTAAATATAGTTTGATAAAATAAGTAAATTTATTAATAAAGAGATAATTTCTTTTATAAATTATTTTAATTTGATAATCAATTATTTTTAAATAATAATATTAATAATGTATTGTTTTTACAAATAGATTTTTAATATAAATAGCATTGTTATTTTAAATTGAATTTTAGAATTTGATTTGAATTTGAATTTAAAAGTTTTGAATTTCAAAGTATAGATTTTAAATTGTTTTGGATTTTAAAATATTTATATAAACTTTTATTTATGAATATAATTGTTTTATTGCTTTTAAAATTATCTATACATGTATACATACTAATTAAACTAATTAATTAAGCATAACCTATATATTAACATTTAAATTATAACTAATGATAACTTAAAAGACATGTGTTAAATTGTTAATCAATTAATATGACAAATGTTATAATATTGGACAAGTGTCATTTAATTTGGTTTTTTAATAAAGTTTGATTTCAGCTTATATATTTACAAATCTTCTTTCATTCTTTTTCTTTTCTAATCTAAAGCTAAGTAACAAAAATCTGAAAACCAAATCAGTAATTAAACAAACTCATCATCAAAATGGCAAAATCCCTATAATTCATCACTCAAGTTCAAACATGCAAACCAGAACTAAACCCTGTAACTATTGCAAAACAAATCTATTCAAGCCTGCATATTTTCTTCAATATGGAAATTGTTACTGCATACAACCTAATTTTCAAGTTCAAAGCATTTTCAAAGCAAACATTCTAGTTCCAAATCAAAGGCATTTCAGCATTAAAGTTTTACAGCAAAAGGAAACCGGTTTTCAAAGCTATTTTCAAAAATAAAGGGAAGCTCTATTCTTATAAAATCAGGTGAGTAACATCACAATTTAAATGGTTTAAGTATATAATTATGTTGCATGATCTCTGAAACAAATGTGTTCGTGAATATATTTATAACTCTGTGTTTATATATGAATATATTGGCGTGCATGATGTATATCTGTATTCTTCTTCTCTGATTCTAGTTCCAAGCTCAAGATCAAATCAAAATCCACTTGCTCTTGATCTAATCTATGTTAGTCTTAAGTCTTGAACAAAGTATGTTTGTTATATCGTAGATTTAAGTTTAAAAATTTGTTTAAGTGAAAATAATTTGAATTGTCTCTGAAAATACTAAACAACATAGCAATTCAAGAATAAGTTAAAATTGATTCTTTGATTCAGGAATCCGAATCAAATGCTAAACCTAAAATTTGATTTTTGAAAACAAATTATGATTTTTAGAATGGGAATTTGAGTGCATTTCTGGCTTAATCAGAAATTGGAATTTGAGGAAATTCTGAAGATTTCGTTAGTCTGGAAGGCCGTGGTTCTTTCTAGAGGAAGAAGAGTTGTCGGTGACCAAGGGAAAAATGATGGAAGTGGTGGCAGATACGGCGGTGGCGGCGGTGTCTGTTTTGGGTTTCTAAACCTAGTTTTGGCTGGGTTAAGGGTTTGTGATCATCTCGATATCTCTATGTGATCGAGTGCTATAAGATTTAAGGGGACGATAGTTTGGATGATGAAGAAAGATTGGCCAGAGTCGCTGGTGCTCTGAGGATGAGTTCGAGTAGTTTCAGGTTGAAGTGTTGTTCCATTTTTAGTTTCCAGGTTTGAATGTGACACTCAAATTTGATTTCGAGTCTAGATGTTCGATCTGATGATCGTGGAGTGGTATTTGGGTGGCCGTTGACTGAGTAGATCATCGGCGATGTTCTGAGACGGTCGACGGCACCGTGCATGTGCACGGTGCACTTTCTTGGACCTATTGTGTTTGGTCTTGGTAGAGTTCCGTGGTCTCAAGTTTTACTCGAAGGATTGTGATGTTTTGCTTAAAGCAGTAGGGTTTTGGACTCGAAGCAATATGGGATGGTTCGGGTAGAATGTTTGATTTCAGGTTTTCAAACCTGCAGCGTTTTTAAAATTTTAAATTGAAGTTTTAAAATGAAAAAGTAAATTTTAAACAAGTTTAAATCTAAGTCTAAATCTGATTCAAGTTAGTTTGAATCTCAGTTTAAAAATAAAATAAAGTTTTTAAATTTCAATTGTTTTAACTACTTTAAATTGTTTGAATGGTTTGAATTTTAAAAATGAAGATTTAAAATGTAAGTAAGTTTTTTTATATCTAAGTTAAATCTGGAATCAAGAGTTAGTATGTAATCCAGTTTTGAAATTAAAGAAAGATTTTAAATTTAAAATGATTTAAATAACTTTGAATGTTAAAGTGTATTTTTAAATATGGTTTGAATTTAAAATAAACTTGGTTTAAAATTCTTTTAAACTTCTTTATAAGTTAAACGTTTCTTTAACAAGTGAAATTAAAGGATTTTGAACTGTTTTTAAAACTTTTTAAAGTTAATTTGTATTCATTTTAAACCTTAAATTTAAAATGAAATTTGAAAGTAAATTTAAAGTAAATTGTTTTTAAAATGCTTTGTTAATGATAATTTGATCATTAATAAGAAAATTTTTATCTTTAAATAAATGAAGATTAATGATTTGTAATTCTTTACATTATTAAGTTAATTAAAAGGGATAATTTATTTATTTAATTAATTAATGATTTGGATTAATTAAATAAGTAATTAAGGGTTTAAATTAATTAATTAAGGTTTAAGATTTTTAATTTAGGAATAATTAATTTGTAATTAAGGATTATTAATTTGAATATTAATTAATTAGAAGATTAATTAATCAAGTAATAAAGGATTAATTAAGTTACAGTTAACACTTAATTAGTTAAATAATTAGAGGTTAATTAATTGGTTATTTAAGATTAATTAATTTATAATTAATAATGATTAATGTAAGTTAATTACTTAAGAAAAGTAATTAAAGAATTGTTAATAGTTAATGAAGGTCATTAACTAAGGATTATTTAATAATTAATAAATATGACTAATTTTAATAATTAATTAGATTAATTAATTAAAGACAATCATTTGTGAATTGGTTAAGTATAATTACTTAATGGAAGTAATTAAGGAATTGATTACTAAATGTAATTAATTGAGTTTAATATGATTAGATTAAGTTAATTAATTAAATTTAATTAATTTAAGATAATCACTGAATGATTTGTTAAGTATAATTACTTGTAATTAATGAAGTGTAATTACTTAGTGGAGTAATTAATGGTAACTACAGGATATAATTAATGGAAGATGATTTAAGAATGGAAGTAATTTGGATTAAATTACTTTGTGTAATTAATCTAGGGATTAATTAAGAAATTAATTATAGAGTAATTAATTTATTCAATAAAGTAATTAAGGGTAGTTAATTACTGAATGTGATTAATCAAGAGTGATTAATAATTATGGTTTAATTAAGATTAATTACTTAATGTAATTAATTAAAATAGGATAATTAACTAGAATGTAATTAGGGATCATTAATTAATATAATTAATGATGTAATTAAGGGTTGATTAATTAAGGAATAATTAACCAATGAAGTAATTAATTAATGTAATTAATTATGGATTAATGTAATTAGTTATAGTTAATTAATTAATGAAGTAATTAAAGGTTAATTACTAGAAGTGGTTAATAATAATTAATTTTTGAAACTAATTAAAGGATAATTACTTGAATGTAATTAAAGGATAATTAATCAAGGGCGATTAATTAAGGTGGATAATTAGAGAATAATTAATTAATTGATTTGTAATTAATTGATGGTTAAGTAAGCAAGATTTACATTGATGAAGTAATTAATTTAATTCACTTTAAATTAATTAGAGATGGAAGTAATTAATTTAATTCATTTTAAATTAATTATAGATCATTGCTTATGTATGGATGGATGATATTGTTTACCTTGAATGGTTTGAGATCTCAGTTATGAGATAAGTAATGCTGTGTGATATGGATGATAATGTGAATTATCTATTTGTGATGATAATATGGATTATCTGTTTGTGATGATAATGTTGATTATCTATTGTGATATGTGAATTATCTATCTGTGTGTATATAGATAATAGAATTGAATTGTTTTAAACTTTGAAACAACTTGGCCTTAAAAGATATGTTTTGGATTTCGATGAGACCGGGATTAGGTTTCCAAATTTAGATATCCGAAACCACATCGATCCAAATTAACGATAGGTTGTAAATCTCGAGTGAAGAGTGAAGACTCGAGGTGTAAGGACTATTCGTCGTTAAAACTCTAAGGGTGATTCCAATACGAGTCTAACAGGGTAGTACTTTTAGATTCGAGATGAAGATTCAGAGTGCAAAGGTTATCGTCGTTAACTCTGAGGGTGATTCCAAAATGAGTGTAACGAGATAATGCCTTCGGTTTCGTTCGAACCCGGAACGAACTTGTATGGATTGAATGCTTTCAGAACATCGTCAGGTGGACTATGATCATTCTAAAATAGATGTGTTCTATAAAGGTAATCGTAGCCTCAAGCCTCATCAAAAGGGAATGGCTAAAATAGGGGAGGTGCAGCAAGGCTAAGTGGGTCATGCCTAAGTAGGACGAGATTTTACCCTGTCTAGAGGTCCCTTTTTATTCGGCTGTGTGGACAGTTGGAATGCGTACCAAATGCGAGGTTGTCTTGTTCGAGACTATCCAGTAAGGGATGGTTCCGGCCTTGTGTTGCAGCGGATTTAGGATGGAATCTCGGTACGTTGATCTAGGCCGCGTACTGTGAGGGGCGGTACCCCAGTAGTTCTGCCATTGTATGGAATCCAAATTCCAATAAGCCCCCTCAGATTTGATTGCATTACCCACTTTGTGGCTAGTAGCTAGAATTTAATCATGTAACAATTTCAGCTATTTCTTATTTACTTGAAAACCCTAGACCTATTATAATATCACTGGATTTCCTACCAAATGTTTTAGTTAGCGTGTAAAAACTTACCCATGTTTATGTATGGGGAGTCTTACGTGATACCTTTTGTTTTCAAAGGTTTTCAAAGTTAAGCAACCTTAACATGTTACTCACACTACACCCATGTCTGACCCGGAGTTTATTCTGTTTTTCTTAAACTCTTGGGTACTCAAATTTTTACAAGTAGCCAAGGGATTCGGGTTAGCTTTGACGAATTGTGGAGGAGCAATGGAGAAGGAGGCTTCAGCGTTGTAGATATTTATAGTGTTCCACTGTGTTTGTATCTCTGTATTGTATTGAGTTGTAATAAATAGACAGGTGTTTATAACTGTCTAGTATGATGTGTAATCTATGTAACTCTGTTTGATGTTGTATACTATGTATTATCTTATGTTATTAATTTAATTTATTCGTTCCGCTGTTGAGATTCTGATGTAGTTTCTTCTTTCTTCTCTATCTTTTCTATTTTCTATTCGTTTCTTTCTTATTAATGATGCGTCATTCTGTAGAGAGAATGGCGGGTCGTTACACTTAGTTTTAGTTTAAGCTCAAAAATAAATCAAGCTCTCTTCTTTCTTTTCATGGCAACTTAGCCATTTGATTTTATTTTCATGTAACTTTCTTTTTCTTATGCAATTTAATTACTTATTCATTTACTTTAATCTTGGTAGTGTAGATTTACATTCATGCAAAGTAGATTAGTTTTAATTTTTGTTAATTAGCTTCTCTTTTCCATTAGCTTTCATTTTCCTTTCGTTTTGCTTTCATGTTGCTAGCTACATTTGTTAATCAAATAACAAATATGAGAGGCTAAACCCCTTTAATTTAGAGGTAATGAAGCTCTGTTGAATCATATAGATGCAACATAATTTCTCATTTATGTCTCTTTTGTGCTTAATGTAAAGTTGGATATTTGTGTGATTTTGTGTTTAATATTGAGTTTGATAGCTTATGTTGTTCAAAACAAATAAGCTATGCTTAGTCATATGAATCACTAATTACCTCTTCATCTACATATGATCATGGTAATGGAAGTGGATTTAGAATCAAAATTTGATGGTTTATGTTTCTAATTCAATAATTAATAAGCCATGCTTAAAATAGATTCTACTTTTAATTTCATATGATTTTTATTGAAGTTAGTAAGTGGGTTAGAGGATACATTATAGTTTGATGGTTTAAGTGTTGATTAATAACAAATTAGGCCATACTTATGATAAATGCATCAACTAAACTCACAAATGACCAAAAAGAGATCACAATTTCGTTATGTTGATTTATGTGATCATGAGAGGGGATTTGCCTATAAATTGCTCTTTAATTTCATATTTTTATTATTTTAGTTTTAGTTTGTTTTTAATTTCTTTTAGTAGTTAACAATCATTTGACTTTGGTTTAATTTGATTGAATAGAAATTTAAAATCTATAATTCCCCAAAGATCGATCTGTACTCGTATACGTGCTACATTCATGCACCATGCGCTTGCGGTTATTTTTATTATAAAATTCGTTCAGCTATTTTCTAGTTCATAGAACTTTAGTCGACACAAACAGCTTCTCACCCAAATATTACAAACACTAGGAAGATATTAAAGAAGTACTAGTAAAAGCTATTAAAGAGATACTTACAATAAGGGTGCTACCAAAGGGAATAAATGACACATTTATCACTTTGGTTCCAAAAAGAACACTCAACGTCTCTTACTACAGATCCATCTCTTGTTGTTATGTGCTCTATAAAATAGTTGTGAAGATCATATATAGAAGAATTAAATATTTTCTATAGTATTTAATCTCAAACACTCGATCAACATTCAAACCAAGAAGAAATATTGTTGAAGATATCCTACTTGCACATGATAAATAAGGAATTTTAAAAAAGAAAGATGTCAAGAATTTATGTATCAAGATTGAATTGCAAATGGGATATAACATGGTTAATAAGAACTTACTTTGGGCATGCTCTAATTGATGGGCTTTCCTTCACATCTTACCAAGTTAATTTAACTCCAACATTTTTTTATTTTAATATAAGGCATTCCAAGAAGGTTTATTACATCTACAACGTGGCTGAGACATGGGAACACTTTATCCCCTTATCTCTTTTGTGTTGATGTGGTATATTTGTTTTTAAAACTGGATAATGCAATTAGAGTTAAGGATATGACCTTAATCCCAAGTACTATGCCTACAATTTCACGCCTATTCTATGTTGATGATGGTATGATTTTTTTTCCATATGTTAATGTTATGTGTTCATAGACCATCAGCAAAATTTTATAACAAACGAAAGGATATCAGGTTTGAAGGTTAATCGGTTAAAATCTAAAGTGTATTTTAGTGTGGATGCAAATGCGGAAATTATTATTGGTAGATAGAACATGGGGTTGGAGAACTACTACTGGAGCATTTAGGAATTCTAGTATCTTTGGATTACTTACACAATTCATAATATACATGCTTGCTATACATAACAATGGTTCAATTTCAAAACTGAGATAATATATTGTTATCTATAGCAGGAAAGGCAGAATAGATGCATATTGTTATTTCTCCTATGGTGCTACATTAGATTTTAATTTATCAAATTTAAATGGCTACAAGTAATAAAATTGATTGTTTATACGATAATTTTATTTGGAGAGGTAAATGACATAGAATTTCTTGGTCTATACAATGCTTACTTCAAAACGAAGGTGTTATTGATTTGAAAGAAATTGAAGAACTTAAACTGATTACACTAAAGTTATTGTGGCAACTAATGAGTAAATCAACCCTACGCTCTATGTGGATGAGAAACAAATACTATAGTAATAAACTATTTAGACTACAAGCATTGATAACAAAATGTAATGTACATTGAAAGAAATAATAAGAAATGGATGTAGGATTGCATTGCATATCAAGAATTATAGCTAATAAAGAAACAACATATTCGTGGTTTGATCCTTGGCTCACTCATAACTTTTACCAAATATATTAGGTTGGTATAGAGTCCAAATTCGAAGTAATGAAATGAAAGTATTAAATCAGATCATAAATATTAGTGCAATATAGATCCAAGGAATGTCGGTACTTATAGAAATTCCAAAGCTATCAACATAAATTAAGTGGGATCATTCCAGTTTAAATAATTACTATATGTGGTTGGATAATAATGAGTTCAGTTTTCAACACATTTGGAACCAAATAAGAGAGAAATAGGTTGAATCGATTGGGCAAAATTGGTGCGGAATAATAACAATATAAGAAAATTTCATTCTGCACATATAGAGCTATATTGGAAAGGCTAAATATAATTGATAAACTTTCTTAGTGGGGGATTCAATGTCAAAGTGTATGTTTTCTGTGTTATGAAGAACAGGGAAACAAAAAACATATCTTTTTTATGAAGTTATTCAACATATATTTTGACACTTGTTATTAAAATTGATATTAAAGCCAGAATGTAATTTGTAACAGCCCGTCCTTCGTAATACCTTGAATTCAACATTGAATGACAACATCTGAATTCTAAATATCACAAAAGATGGTTTGCCGAGGGAAAATTAAAACAACATCCTATACCAAGGAATATTAATGGAATCTCATAGTAGAATGATAAAATATAATATACTGAATATACATGACCAATACAAAAGAAAAATAAATATAAGTAGCTGAACCAAAAGTGACAAAAACACCCTAATGAGTATAGTAGAGAAAAGGATGAACAAACTAAATAAAAACCAGAAAAAACAATACACTAAAGTTTTATAGTTGTTCGGATAATCGTTGCCTATGTCCACTTCGCTTTATTGCTGATTCGATGGCTGTTTATAAGTACAGTTCTTATGTATTGGTACCACTCCATGGATGATTACAAAGAAATATGAAATAATAAGAAGGAAGCAAAAAATATCCCCAAAAATGAGCCCTCGACCTCCTATTTATAGCCATAGGTTATCGAGATTTCGCCTCCATGATCTCCACCACATTCCCCACGTCCTAGCTGTTGTCAAACTAGAAGAAATATGGCCATGTCAGCACTGGCTTTGACTGGTATCGGTCAATAGGTATGGATCGGTACTTATCCATAAGATTTCCTTATAGATTTATTATACTGCTCTGTGTTATGGGGATTTGCTGTTAGCTTAGTGTTTTCTATCTTTTTTGCACTGCTTGGAGCCTGTTTTATTAGTCAAAGTGATGGTTCGATGGTGGAATGGAGTTGCTGACTCTAAGTACTCAAGGAGATCGATAGAGAATTGCATATGACCGGTTCTTTGTAGCTTGAAATAGCTTTCTTAAATCAAAACTTGGAAATAGAGAGAAAATGGGCATTTTAGATGAAGTATTATGGGGATGGATCGGTACCGATCCATCACTTTGATGGATCTTAATGTTGAATGTTCATGATTCCTTTGGTTTCATCTTATGACCTTGGTTGAACTTGGTTTCTAGGCTTGTTTGTATGGATTTGAAGTGGTATTGGAAAATAGTGGGGATTGGTACTGATCTGTAGGCATGGGTTGGAACCGGTCCATAACTCTGCTTGAATGTTGGACTCCAGTTCTGGTGCTTAAAGCACTGTGATGTGTGGACCATTTTGAGAGGTTGTTTGGATGTTGGAGAACTTGTACCTTGACTCTATTTGGCATCCAAGTTTAGCAGTTATCGTTTTAGGTTCCAGCTTGATTGGTTCAATTTGTTCAAATATGGCTGGTCAGAAGGCTAGATAACACTTGCTCCCTAAAGCATATTTGGTTTTAACAAGTTGTTCTTTGAATCGAGAACAAATGTTGAAGTCGATGGGAAGTTAATAGTAGAGTTTTCTGATTATTAGCCGATCAAGCTATATGGAATTATCATGCTCCTTAGGATTCACCTCTAAATCAAAGATCGTTCTAGACCCTTATAGCTTGAGGATTTGATTCCTTGCTTTGTTAGTTACAAAAAATGATTCTGTGTTCTCCTAGAATCGGTAAGTCATGGGTGGCGTCACGAATCAGGATCATCCGTGTTCATCATGGAGTTAGTTGTCATATGTTGAAATCGATGGTTCGATTCGATAATCGCTAATGAATCATTTCAAAGTCGAATGGCATTCAAAGCCAAAGTATAAATCTCAATTTCTCCAGGTCATATATTTGATGAACGATTCAATTCCTGGTCGCTTTGGATCATTGGTCGAAAGTTTAGTCTCTCCAGATCGAGTTGAAATCTTAATCTTTCTGGATTGTTAGTTGAAATCCATGGCATATCCATGTCGATGGTCAAATCCATGATCTCACCAGATCGTTAATTGAATCCATAGACGTTTGGGGCCGATAATTATATCTATGGTCTCTTTGGACCCTTACTGAGCTCAAGCTGCTCGCTCTTCGATGAAGGAACTCAACAATCGAGCAATCCCATCCACTCATGCTCCAATGAGGAAACTTACTTTTGATATAAGTTCAATACACTTGCTCTACAACAAGGGGACTTGCATCTTGCACTCTGGTTCTGACTCTCCAATCGGGACTAAATGCAATCAATACCACACAAGTCCATCCACTTGCTCTCCTGCAAGGAAAATTGTACCTTATGGTCGTTACTCCATCTCGCCGGTCTAGACTACCATGAACAATATCAGTCATCACATTTATGTGGATTCCAATAATCAGGGATCCAACTACTAGATTCGAATTCAAAAATTAATAAACATAGAGTCAAACATCATTATAATTGCCTCACCAGGCATTACAGCCTAGCTTCCAACTTAAAGCATTTCTAGGGACTGATCGAGAACCCTACAAAAGTAAGTGGCTCGCATAATATTGCATTATTTATTTAGAGTGAATGTAGAGTGTGAGAACCGAACCTGATTCCCTGCCATTTCAATCAAAAGATGACTATCTACAACCTTGATCCAAGCCCATTTCCATTCACCGCAAATAATGGTTGCTCCTGTTCCATCACCACAGCTCGGTTTCTCATGTACTGCTGTAATTAGTTGTTCCTTGATCAGATCATGCAAGTGCCTGCAATCATTTGTGTTATTCCCATCCAGATCATGAGATAGGCAATACTTTTCTGGCCTTCTCCCATGGTCAGTGGGCTCTCTCCTCGCTGGCCTTCGATAAGGGGTCTGTCCCCTAGGATCAAGGTAAATCCACTATGGGGTTTTATTGAAATCTATGTAAGAGGAGAATTCTGGTTCCCTTCTTTGCTTCTTTGATCCTTCGAAGCCATCATCCATCTTTAGTTTCCTTTACCCTTACCAAATCCTACCCCGAATAGTCCTTCGCCATTCACACCATTGATTTCTGTCCTCTCGGCTTTAGCATCCTCCTAATATAGGTATCTTTTGACCTTATGATAAAATTCTACTAGATCCATCAAAGGATCTCATTCCAAACCAACCTTTAAATCCATCTTACTGACTATTCCTAAAACTGCCGCAATCAGAACCAATGATGGATCGGGCTTATCAACCATCACAACCGTCGCATTGAATCTCATTAAAAAAACTCCTAAGGGTCTCTCCGACCCTCTGCTTCATACTCGACAGTGTCATTACATTTTTGGGTTGTGAAACATGGACCTGAAATTATTTCATGAATTTATCTACCAATTCAACCCATGTGCTGATGGAACCATTCTCCAACTTTCAAAATCATGTTGTTGCTAAATCTATCAAGTATAAAAGGAAACACCGTCCCATCACTTCTTTAGACACACCCAACACTTCCACGTGTTGGATGTATTTTATCAGATGAATAGTTGGATCCATCTTTCCATCATATGTCTCCAATGTCGGTAGCTTGAAATCAGGAAGACTCCTAGTGTACCAAATGTTCGGGGTAAATGGACTCCTATTCACATCCTCCAAGCTTGGTAGGGAATTCCACCCCTCACTGCTCGTCTCATCTCAGCAAGTTTGTCATTATCATCTAAAAGGACTCTCAAATTTGCATTTTCAGCTTGCTTCCCATTTCAACGAGGGAATTCTGGCATAGACTCCTTTCGTCGTGCATCAACATTATAATTCACATTCAAATGCTTCGAAATATTTCTTGGACATGTCATGTCTACCTAGGTCAACATTGGCCATGCCTTCAAGTTCTTGGGGATCGGTATCAATCGATCCTCGGGGATTGGTACCAATCCATACAACTTCTTTAGGGATTGTTCCAGGTCGCTCCATTCTATTCCCAAGGTCATTTGCTCCAGCATCATGCCTTCAATTCTGGTTTGCAACTACTCCGGCTATTCCTATCTATCCCATTCTCTTGAAAAATCCTTTCATCAACTCTTTATGGTACGCTATAATCTTTTTCTACGTTTCCATCATCACGGCCTCCATCTTATCCATGTTTATGTAGATGGATGGGGATTAGCTTCTGAGGATGCCTCTAGGCTGCCCCTTCTTGATTTTCTCCAGCAACAGTCTTCCTAGTATATTGTCTTATTATTTTAAACTTTTTCAAATCTAAAATTAGCGGTTTTAAGTATTTCTCTGTGAAAGCACCAAAATGTTTGAACCAAAAGTGGCACAAACATCTAAATGATTATAGTAGAGAAAAGAGCGAAGAAACTAAATAAAAATAAGTAAAAATAAGGCAGATTTTTTTATAGTGGTTCAGATAATCGTTGCCTACGTTCTTTTAGCTTTATAAGTATAGTTCTTATGGATTGATACAACTTCAATGGTTATTACAAAGAAATGTGTAATAATGAGAAGGAAACAAAAAAAATATTCCCAAAAATAAGCCTCCAACCTCCTATTTACTGCCGTAGGTTGCCATGATTTTCTCCTACATGATCTCCACCATGTTCCCCATGTCCTAGCAGCTATCTAACTTGAAGAAACATGGCCATATCAGCGTTGGCTATGGATCAGCATCGATTCATAGACATGGGTTGGTATCGATCCATAAGATTGCCTTGTGGATCGATTCTTCTGCTTTGTGTAGTGACGACTTGCTATTAGCTTCATATTTTCCATCTTGTTGCACTACTAGGAGCTTATTTCTTGGTTAAAGTGATGGATGGTGGTGGACTAGAGTTGTTGACTCTGGGTACTTGAGGAGATCGATAAAGAATTGCATGCGAACGGTTCTTTGAAGCTTAGAATATATCAACACTTGGGATTAGGGAGAAAATTGGGCATTTTGGATAAAGTGTTATGGATCGATACCGATCCATCACTTTGATGAATCTTGATATTGATTGTTCATGATTCCTTTTGTTTCATCTTGTAATCTTGGTTGAACTTGGTTCCTAGGCTTGGTTGTGTGGATTGAAGTGGTGTTGGGCAAAAAGTGAGGATTAGTACTGATCCACAGACATGGATTGGTACTGATCCATAACTTTGCTTGAACGTTGGACTCTAGTCCTAGTAGTTGAAGCAGTGTGATGTATGGAACATTTTGGTAGGTTGTTTGCATGTTGGCAACCTTGTCCCTTGACTCTATTGGCATCCAAGTTTAGCAGTTACCATTTTGGATTCCTGCTTGATCGGTTCAGTTCATTCGAATATGGCCTCGTGAAAAGGCTGGATAATAATAAGAGACTGCACTGACAGAAGTAACTAATAAATAAATATCAATATAGAAAGTTGACATAGTACAACTGTCGAAAGTTGACATGGTACAACTGTCGAAAGCTGACAAAATACAACTATCGCAAGTTGAAAAATAATAGCCATCGAAGGTTGATAAAAATTTAGCCATCACAAGTTTTTATAAATGATAGCTATTGCATGTTGAAAAATGGAGGCTATTGCACGTTGAAAAATGGAGGCTATTGCAAGTTGAAATGGCATTCTTGTAATTATTTGCAAAACTGATTTACTTCCTTCAAACGAAAAAACTTTTTACTTGCCAATTTCTTTGTCAATTTTTTATTGGTTGGCCAAATTCTTTTCAGACGATTACAACAAATCAAAGAAAAAATTTCTCTTATTTCCCAAAATATTAATTTTTTTAATTTTTCCAGTTATCACCTTTTTGCAATTAAACCCTCTTTATAAAACAATTTATACCAAATTGTAATCTCTTGGGAAAATCCTCAAAATTCCTAAAAATCATCATTTACATCCTTGACATCATACAAAAATTTTGTAGAAAAATAATTATTTTTTGTATATTGAACAAAAATTCAGAAATTTCTCATTTTCTCACTTACAAAATTCATAGTGAATTCGAAAAAGCATGAAACTTATAATCATCTCTAAAATATCGCTCCAGCAATCACACCAAAATTCAAAACCTTCGGGTAACAAAAACTTTGCTTTTACATCCAAAAACCCATTCCTAAAATAAATGAATGATAATCATACTTTAAATAATTGAATATCTATTCCATATATATGATAAAATTAATCAAAATATAGATCTACAGTTGAACCGGAATCATAAACATCAAAATATAGAGATGGAAAATATTATTTACCTTTTTTATTGAAACAATGAGGTTTTCTCTAAGCTTTTTCTTCTTCCTCTTGGTTGAATTAGTAGAGATAATCAATGGTGGCCAATCTTCCTTTCTTAAGTTTAGCTTGAGAATGTAATAAAAATGAGGTATGAGAGGGAGAGATAGTATAAGATTTTCTCTACCTTATTTAACTTACTTTACTTATGTTTATTTTTCTTTTAAAAATTCTATTTATTACACAATTAATAGCCAAATTAATTAATTAGTATGAAAATCCAATATTTTTTAACTTCTTATTTAATTATCCTAATTAAACATTCAAAACAATATGCAATAAAAATTAGGGATGTTACAGTTAGCTTTTGAAAAAGACGAATAGTAACTCTAAGGATGAAGCAGGAGACTTATTTTGCAAAAGAAAGCTATTTTGAAAATTCCACTATGTAAAACTAGATTCTATAACTAGTTGAGTGTCATGGAGGCATCTTGATATGTCGAACATGATATTGTATCTATTTCTTATTATATTTACCCATGTATGGGAAAGAGATGTTGTTAATGGTTAGTAATGAATTATGTAAAACAATTGATGTAATGAAATTATTTAGATGCTCTGTTTACTTATTGTTGTGGAAAATATATACTAATCTCACTTCGTCATTTGAAAATAATTCTGGTAATAACTACATCATCATCGACATTCATTTTCGGGTCTCGAGTTGGAAATATTACGACATGTGGTATCAGAGTTTAGGTTAGGGGAATTTAAGTAAAACAGAGCAAACTAGGAACAAAGTATTGTAAAGGAACACCTTGGAGAGCGTATACGCTATATATAACGTACTTGTATTTTGGATATATATATATAGGAGGATTTACCTATCCCTCTATTATTACTCTCACTCTTTTCACTTCCGTTTCTTGCAAACACTTGCTTATGCCAAAACAAGGGTAGACCTACATAACATATGTTTAACATTAGGAAGTGCTGGAGTGAATGCTAGAAATAAATCACTAGTATGAAAATTGAAACGACCCTTCATCTACGACATCCCAATTCGTGCATAAAGTGATGCGTACATCGCAGAACTCATAGATGATGGATGGTATTGAGGTAAAATAGATCATAGAGCTATCTACAATACTTTGATTTTTGTAACTCACAATAGAAGGAGTAAAATATAATAATAATCAATAATACAATCCTATACAAACAAAACAATAGAATTTAAATAAATCCAAGTACAAGATCTCTTTACTGGTAATAGACATAGTACAATGTGTGGGAATAAATGAAATACAATAGCAAATAACTAACAAATAAATGTATGTCCCCATTATACAATCATGCCTCCAAGTCACCAATAGTCCTTTCTATCGATCTATAAGAATATAACTAAAAAGAAGAAAATGATAAAAGGGGTCAAACATACATCTGATGAGTAAAACTGTAAGAACCCGCAATTTTAACTGGATATTTAAATGATTAATTTAAATATTTAATCGTTAATTAACAAAAAAACATTATTTTTGAATTTTGGAGAGGATGAATTGAAACTGGAAGCACCAATAATGAGAGCACAATTCCATCACTAGAAGAATGAATACAAACATGGCTATGTTTGTGGTCGGATAGTTTCTAGAATAAACAGTGTTTTCGTTTGGCTAAAATGAATTTGGGCTAGACCCGTAAGTTAGCTTATAGTAGCTAACTCTTCATTCATTTTCAATTCAACGTAACATTTTCTCTTCATTCTCTAATCACTCGTATTATCTCCTCTTCATCCCTAAGCCTTAAATCAACCATATCATGCAAAAATAAATTCCAATAAATCTTGTAACGATCACCATAATTCATCTTTACCTATTCCTCACAAAATTCATTAATGGATTAACTTGAAGTCAAGTTTGGAGCTTCATCTCAACTTTGAAGAAAGTAAAAGTTTGACTTTTGTTGCTTTGGAGCTTCATTCAGAGAAGAAGATGTGAATGAGACGATCTTCCAAAAATATATTTACTTGTTATACTTCATTAACTTATTTATTGATAATTATAAAGCGATATGAAGTGATTCAGAGGAAGTTATGTTATGATTTAGGCTTATTTCATGTTATAAAAATGATTATATCATCTGATTATTGATTATAAGCCTTAGTTACTCATTTTAGAAAAGTTAATAAGCTAAAAAAATTGATATAGGTTTAATTGGATGATTTAGTATAATGTGACGATTTGATTTGTAAATGATATAATAATGTGTACCTGGTTAGTTAATAGCAATTAAACCATTTGAATTGATTTTGAAAAAGTTGATAAGCTAATTAAGTGTAGGTTTGTACTCGATAGTCATTATAAAAGTGATTAGAGGCTTAATGAAGCTTAATTAGAACTTTTAAATATTATTTAAGCAAAGAATTTTTTATAAGTAAATGGTATATTTTATGAAATAGTATGAGATATTTTTTAAAATAGTATAATTGAAATATTTTATCAAATAGTGTATATATATATATATAATAGTGTGTTCTGCAAGGTATGATCTTACGAAGAAGTTATTCAATACCAAAATGACTAAAGGATAGAAGGTGGACGATTACATAGTAATGATGAAGGGCTATATTGATAGGCTTTCACAATTCGGCATACAGATAGGTAATGAATTATAAGTTGATTTGACCCATGGTTCTCTTACACCTCGATATGAACCGTTTATACTATAATATGAACCATTTGAATGTGAATCTCATGGACCTGCTTAATATGTTAAGGTCGGTCAAGTCTGCATCTAAGGATCATGGGTTGTGCTTGCTGTAAAGGGTGGTACACCATCTTCAAAAGGTTTGAAGAAGTGGAAAAGAGAAGGTAAGAAGAATAAGAAAAGTAAGAAAACTGATAACAAGGGTGAATGTCATTGTGCTATAAGAAAGGTCACTGGAAAAAGAACTGTCCTTACCTAAAGATTATTAGACAAAGAATGGGTATGTAGCTCCGTCAAGTACATTCATGATTCAAAAAAAATTATAATCAATAAAATGTCTTGGGTTTTGGATAGTGGATTTGGAACTCATATATGTGATTTGCTATGGGGGCTCAGGAACTGTCATTGCATGGAAAAAGGAGAGAGAAGAGAGAGAAGGCTCCTAGTTACTGTTTGATCTATCATAGATGCAACACAGTAGGAGATTATCACTTATGTCTGCCTAGTGGAGTAGTATTGGTATCAAATAATTGATATGTCATAAAAGACTTTATTTATGAAATTGTGTCTATTTCTAGATTGTCTGAGACTAGATATATATATTTCATTATGCGAATAATGTTATGAACTTTAGTTTACATGGAAATAAAGTCTATGGTGTTCTTAAAAATATCATTTATCTGATTAATACTAATTATATATGTTATGTGAGTGGTTCTTGTAACAATATAAACGATAGTTAGCATTGGTATTGTAGGCTAGGTCATATAAGTTAGAAATGACTACAAAACTGAAAACCGAAGGTTTTCTTCCATCACTTGATTCTGAATCATTTGAAACGTATGAATCGTGTCTCAAAGATAAAATGACCAAGCAGCCCTTCAATGGGAGTAATGAAAGAGTGGATGAACTCTTAGGGTTAGGACATAGTGATGTGTGTGGCCTGATGCCTATAATCACCAAGGATAATAGTTCTTGTTACTTCGTTGATGATTTCCCGAGACTAGGATATGTGTATCTTATGGAGAACAAATCCAATGTCCATGAGAAATTTGTTGTGTAAAAATGTAATGGACCGTAAGATTAAGATTCTTCGATCTGATCGAGGAGGTGATTATGTTAGATAGGATTCGAATACTACATAAAAGATAATGTGATTATCTCTTTGATTACACCACCCAATACTCCATAAAACAATGGTGTGTTGGAGTTAAGGAACCAAACCTTATTAGATACGGTTCATTCTATTATGAATAAAACTGAGTTACCTCTGTTCTATTGGGGATATGCACTAGAAATCCCAGCGTTTATGTTGAACTTGTTACCCACTAAATCTGTGCTTAAAACACCATATAAGATTGGTATCGTAAGAAACCCCAACTCAAATAAGCAATAAATTTAGCCAAAATGCCACGCCACCTGCTAAGTGATGTGTGAACATCAATATTCAAATTGTTCGATATTAATTGCTAACCAAATTTACACCTAAAAGTCACATAACTGAAATGACGAATACTCCTTTTACCACATGATTTAATTAATTTGTAATTGCTATAATTTAATTAAATGAATTAATAGTTATGAAATAACAATAATAAAATTTTATATTTGATGTGTTGAAATGTAACATGCCTTGTTTAAAGGCCTGAATCTAAGCGCTACAGATGCTGCGGTCATCCATATATTAACTTCAGGTAACCAAATATGGTAATGTTAATGTATCCATAATATTAGAAGCACATGAATATGAAACAAAATCATAGGTTTCGCAAAAACAACTTTTCTGATTACATTTCACAAAACATGTTTCATATTCTATAACATAATCCCATAATCGTTTCCCAGGTAAAGATCAAACATATTATTACAAAATACTTCAAAAGCAACATATGAAGATAGCCCCTTGGTTGATCAGAGTACTATACAGAAATATCTATCTTAATTACAACATAGCAGAATAAAACAAAACAAAATAGCAACTCCTAAATAGCTATTCGTCAGCCACCTGCTCGTCTCCAAAAGCTTTATTCATATCCTTTCTAAAACCTGTAAAACCTCAATCCTTAGCATACTCAAATCAATTTTTGAGCACCCAAAAGTTTAAGGAGGAAAGCATAAACTTCGAGTCAGACATAAAGCCTGATGTGAATAATACTATACATCTTGGTTATTTGATGTTAAGTGAGACCACACCGCTTAGCAGAATGGGTTTTCCCTCACTGATATCCTTTTAAAACTTATCGTTTCCCCTTATTATGGTTTTTCAGGCTCACTAATAACCTATATATATACGAATATATATATTCCCTTCTATATGTAATCATAATATTAGTTTTACCTATGATAAAACCTTACACACTGGAATTTTGGACTAAATTAGCTAGAGCTAATAGCTAATGTATAGAGCGCAATCCTATACCAGTTCCATCTGGTATTCTAATACTTGAGTCATTTTACTTAGGGTAATCTTCCCTTAAACTTTCCTTGAAATCTTTTTCATCTCAAATTGATTTAAAACCTTTAAACCAAACTTAAACAAGGAAAATATATACTATATGCTTTACTTAAAATTACCTTACTATGTTATATATACTTTACGCAAATCATTTTTGATGAAAACATTTAAACCTTTGAAAATATCCCTTTTGAATCCATTGAAAGTACTCCTTTCGAAACCAAGTAAAACCCTTCTTTCACCGAGGCCAAAAGGCCAAAACATTCCTTTTGAAACCATTCATAACCTTCCTTTTGAAAATGTTGAAAAACCATTCCTTCGAAAGCATTAAAACCTTAGACATCATTCTTCAAAACCTTTAAACATTATCTTTCAAATGCATTGGAAAATCTTTCCTTTCAAACCTTTCCAAACCATTGGGAAAAAAACCCTTCAAAACCGTTCTTTAAAACCTTTCGAAAGTAATAAAATATCAAACCTTTCGAAAGCCTTTGGGTTCAACTAAAACATGCAGAAACACCTTTCGATACCATCAAAAATTAACTCCTTCGAAACCATTTAGGTTCTACCTTCAACAGAGCAAAAGGGTCATAAAACAATTAAGTCGAAAGCAATCTTTCGAAAGCATTAGAGAAGCGGCTACGTTCTGAAACCATTGACATCGAAAGGAAGAAAAGCAGTAGCTAAGAGGTTTCAACCCCGATGAAAGCATTTACTTAAAATAAGTGGTGCAACCCATTCGAAACCTTTCCTTTAAAACATTCGACTCAGCCGAAAGCTAACTAAGTCAAAAGCATACCCTTCGAAAACAAAGCAGGCGCATTTTCATTTAAAAGTAAGGACATGCTTTGACCACTTTGAAACCTTTGGTCTCGACCTAGTGCCTTCCGCCTTCATCCAATTCGCTCTGTACCAAGTTATTGATAATATGTGCATTGGTTACAATGGTATGGAGGCGATAGTATTTGGTCGAAACCCCTGTACCGAAAGTGGTGGAACATGCTAAAAGCATGTAAAAACTGATTTTTATTTTAAAAAGAATTCTTTTCAACCAACCTGCCTTATTTGTCAAAATATTATTTGTTGCAAATTTTCTTTCCTAAAAGTGCTGCCAATATTTCGAAAATAAACAATTTAATTTATTTATAAAATACCCCTTCTCCTTTTATAAATATATGAAACATTTAAGTCTCATACATTAAATAATTTTATATACCTATCAAAACATTTAGGAAAATTCTACAAAACTTCCAAAAAATCATTTTTTAAATATGTTTTCTAACATATATTGATTCCAGACCCAAAATATTAATTATTTAGCCGTAAATAATTAAAAACCCAAATAATCATTTTATACACTATAAAATTAATATAAATCCAAATTAACTCAGAAAATTATGAAAATTGAAACCCATCTCTAAATATCATTTTTGACCTAGACCTAAACTCGTAAGGCATTTGAATGTCATTAAATAGGATTTTCACATTAAAACATATCATAAAATCTATAGAAACATGCACAAATCATCAATAAGCGTATATAAACATGTAATCATTTAAAACATAGTATAATCATGCAAAATATTTTGGATTCATCTTTAAACCGAAAGTAAATAAAAAATGGGATGTAGTCATTATTCACCTTAGCTTTTGAGATTAAGGATTTGAGATCGTTCTTGACTAAGTTGCTTAAGCTTTTCTTCTTGAAGTCTTCTCTTTGCTTTTCCCAATGGTGGCCGGCATTAGTTTATATTTTTATTTGTGAATTATGAATGAACATGAGAATGAGGACTTAAGGAGTTTAGGGTATAAGAATGTATCTACTCCTATATTTCCGCTTATCTATTGTACTTAACATTTTATTTTAGTTCACTTGTTATCAAGGCTCGACTACCCCTTGTTAACTACAAATATCAATTCTCTAATCATCACATTATTTTATTTAATTTAGCTAATTAAATATCCTAAATAATGTTACTATATTATGGGGTGTTACAATCTCCCCTCCTAATGAATTTCATCCTCGAAATTACGATAATGTACACAACAATCAAACATAAAGGTAAAACATACCATCACATAGATCGGGATAAGTGTCTCTAATCCTGCTCGCGGTCTCCCAAGTGCAGTCTCTCTTATCATCGCTCCATCGAACTTTCACTAATCTGACTGTCTTGTTCCTTAACCTCTTTTCATCTCTCACGACTATACGAATCGGCTTTCTAACTACAGTCAAGTCTGATTCTACTACTAAGTCATCTAACATAGTCGGTGCTATAGTAGATTTCGGATCTCTAACACATTCCTTAGATGAGAAACATGAAACACATAGTGAACTCCTGCCAAACTGCTCGGTAACTCAACTCTATATGCGATTTTCCCTATCCTCTCTACAATATGAAATGGTCCTACGAATCTTGCAGCCAACTTCCCTGATTTCTCGAATCTATTCACACCCTACGTCGGTGATACCTTAATAGAAACATAATCTCCAACAGAGAATTCTCAATTTTTCCTTCTTTTTCCTATATAACCCTTCTGCCTAAACTGAGCTTCCTTCATCCTAGCTTGGATCAACTCAATCTTCCCTGCTGCTTCTTTAACCAAATCTGGACAAAAAACTAACCTATCCTTTGTCTCTAACCAAAAACTGTTGATTTGCATGGCCTTCCATGCAAAGCTTCAAACCGTTCCATCCCAATACTAGTCTGATAACTATTGTTATACAAAAACTCAACTAAGTGTAGATGGTCTTCCCATGATCCTCCAAAATCAAACACATAAGCTCTTAACAAATCCTCTAAGACTTTGCGAACGCTTTCCGTTTTCCCTTCAATCTGTGGATGGTAAGTGGTACTCATCTTGAGCATGGTTCATAAAATCTCATGTAGACTCTTCCAAGACTCGCTAGTGAACAAGGAATCACTATCACTTACTATACTACTAAGACTTCCATGAAGTCTAACTATATTCCTCATAAATAACTTAGCTAAAAAAATGTCGTTCTAGTTGACTTAACTGGAATAAAATGGGCACTTTTGGTCAATCTATCCATTACGACCCATATACTTTCATTTCCTCTACTAAATCTTGGCAACCCGTCTACAAAATCCATAGAAATAGAATCCAATTTCCATATCGGAATTCCAATGGCTATAGCAATACACTTGGCTTTTGATGTTCGGCTTTTACCTGTTGAGTTCAAATACTGCTTCACCGATAAGCCTATATCCCTCTTTATACCTTCCTAGAAGAAACTTCGCTTCATATCCTGATACATCTTAGTCCCTTTTGGATGAATAGTGAAATCTGAACAATGGCATTCCTCTAAAGCTTCCCTCCTAATGTCTCCCACATTCGTAGCACACAACCTTCCTTTCCTTCTCAACTACCATTCTAGTCAAGACTAAAATCCTTCAAGTCATCACTCTCCTTTCCTTCCTCAACTTTTTGATCCATTCAGCCAATAGTAGATCCTCTTCCTATTTAGAAGCAATCCTTTCAATCATTACTGGTCAACTAAACAAGATAACAAAATAATTCCTTCACTAGATCTGGCCTTAGATCTCCACTGAACTTTACAAGTCGACAATGCTTCCAAATCTTTCCACTCTGCTACCATTGCCAACACTCGATTCTGATGTTTTCTGCTAAGTGCATCTGCAACTTTGTTGCCCTTTCTAAGTGTGTACTCAATACCAAAGTCATAAGCGGCTAAAAACTATAACCATATCTGATGTCTCATATTCAGCTCTTTCTAAGAGAACAAACACTTCAACAGCTTATGATGCATATAAAGCTCAAACCTCTCCCATAAAAGGTAATGTCTACACACCTTTAAAGAAAAAATTACTATAGCCAACTCTAAATCATGCGTTGGATATCTAACCTCATGCCGTCTAAGCTGTCGAGAAGCATAGGTAATCAATTTACCGTTTTGCATCAACACTGCTCATAATCTAGTTACACATACATCTGTATAAATTACAAAATCTTGATCCCCCTCTAGAATAAATAATACATGCGCATGAGTCAATAAGTGTTTTAAGCTCTGGAATGCTTTATAACACTTATCAGTCCACATAAAATTTACATCCTTTCGCGTTAGCTTAGTCATTGATGCTGTTATCCATGAAAAATCCTTAATGAACCTCTGATAGTATCCAGATAATCCAAGAATACTTCTAATCTCAGTCACCATCTTTGGTCTCTTCCAATTATTAATAGCTTCAATCTTATCTGGATTGACTGTCAACCCCGTCTCTTAAACTTAGCTTCCTTCTTCTAGAAATGACACTTTGAAAACTTCGCCTTCGGTAGATCTTCCTGAGCATCTCAAGCACAACTCTGAGATGAACTTCATGCTCCCTTTCATCCTTAGAGTATATCAAACTATCATCTACAAAAACCAACATAAACCTATCCATGTACTCTCAGATAATTTGGTTCATTAAATCCACAAAGAATGCTAACGCATTAGTTAGTTCGTACGGCATCACTAACCATTCGTACAATCTACATCTATTTCTAAATGTCGTCAAAGGAATACTATCCTCTGCTACTCTAAGCTGATGAAAACCTGTTGCAAAAACTAAATAAGGAAATACCTTGGCTCCACTCAACTGATCGAACAAATCGTCAATTCTAGGCAATCGATAACGATTCTTTATCATCTTCTATGATAATCGATACATAAGCTCAACGATCCATCCGGCTTCTTAGCGAACATTGTGGCTGCTCCCCAAGGAGAAATGCTTGGCCAAATAAATCTCTTGCTTTCCAAATTTACCAACTGCACATTCAACTCCCTCATCGCTATAGGTGTCGTCCTACTTGACGATCTACTCATCGGTTCTTCCTCAGGCACCAAATCTATCCGAAATTCAATGGCTTGTTTTGTTGGCTATCCTACTACGACTCGAAGACGTCCCCAAATTCTCTAACTATGAAAACGTGATTCAGCTCATCTTCCAACTCCACTATACCCAGTAAAGAATTCACCTCATAATTAGGGAATTTTACTGTATGTATAATCCGATCACTACAGTCAGAGTGTCTAAGTGATATTTTCCTATCATGGAAAAATATCCTAGCATCGTACTTACTTAACCAATGCATACCCAAAATAATTCTGAACCTTACAAAGTCAAACACATGCAGCTTGCAAACAAAGATATGACCTAGCAAATCAAACTCTAAGTGGTCACACTTCATCTTAAGTATCGCATACCCTCCTATCGGATTTGCGACCCTTAAGGAAGTAACTAAGTATGTGGGTTCTAGGTTAAGCTTATCTACTAAAAAATGAGATATAAAAGAATGCGATGCACCGGTATTAAACAGAACACTAATAGACATACCATGAATCTAAAGCGTACCTTCCAACACTGCCTTTCCTTTCTCTTACCCTATTGGTCCGGATGTAACAGGCTCCAATGCAAATACTTTGCCTCTTCCATCCTTAGTAGGCACTTTACATTGATTCTTATAGTGGCCAATATGATCGCAGTTAATACATCTAATGTTCTTCTTCCCGATCACTTCCTTTGCCTTTCCAGTATGACACTCATTCCCAAAAAGCCCCTTCTTGTCGCACTTGAAATACACAACCTCAGAATTTCCCATCTCTGTTTTTCCACCTTTCTGAACACCCTTCTTATGAAAGAACTTCTTCTTCTAGCCTTGCCCAACCTGGACCTCCTTCGCTTTACTCTTGTCTAGACAAACATGCATCTCCTCGTGTCTCAAAGACATCTCTATAATCATATCACAACGGTCACTGATATGAGGGTAACTACCCTCGCCAACTCAGGTTTCATCCCCCTTATGAACTTCTCATTCCTCTTTAACAGAATATCCAAATCATCATACCCATACCTAGCAAACTTCTCAAATCTTCTAGCATACTCCAAAACAGACATCTCCCCCTACTCCAACTCAACAAACTTTCCTGAGCAGCAGACTACGCCATCACAAACATGAAACTCTCCTAAAAACTTCTCCTAAACTCGGCCCATGTCATTTCCTCTTTATTTGCTCCAGCCGTCACACTATTCCACCAAAATAAAGCCACTCCCTGGAGCTGTCTCGAAGCAAGCCTCCTCTTTTGCTCATCATCGGTCCTATTGTCTGTAAAGATCCTATTACAATTCAACAACCAGATCCCCACTTCTATAGCATCCTCAGCTCCAATAAAGGGCTTCCGTCTAAGCCTAGCATAATCTCTACTCAAGATAGCATAATGGTTGATCACCGGATCTTCCTTAACTCCTACTCTAGCATTTCCCCCAACCATTCCAGCAGCAAAACTTGGCTGCATCATATTCAAGAAAAACTGATTCATAGCTCCCATATCCACTTACGTGACTCTAGCACCAACATTCCTTGCTTGAGCCTGACCTTGGTTTCTCTTGGTATTCGATGGTGGTGCTTCCTTCAAGATTTACTCTTCCACTTCTAGCGTCCATATATGTATTCAAGCCTCGTGAGATACAGAAGAATAGCCTAAGTGAGATAGAAAACTAAAGATATAGTGTATACTTATGTATAGTAAATACAAGTATGTTACAATAGTGTTATCTCATGCCCTCGATCTTACTCTAATTCCTTAGGGTTATGTTTTTAAAAATAATTTTTTGTTAAAGTTTTTCATAAACCTATGTTCTGATACAAAGTTCTAACATCCACTACCTAGAGATTCAATGCTAAGCGCTACAGATGCTGCAGTCATCCATAGTATTAACTTTCGGTGATCAAATACGGTAATGTTAATGGTATCCATAATATCAGAATCATATGAATATGAAACAAAATCACAGATTTTGCAAAAACAACTTTTCTAATTACATTTCACAAAACACGATTCATATTCTATTGCATAATACCATAATCGTTTCCCAGGCAAAGATCATATAAAATTATTACAAAATACGCTAAGAGCGGTATATGAAGATGCCCCTTTGGTGGATTAGAGTACTATATGGACATATGTGTCTTAATTACAACACAACGGAATAAAAAAACAAAACAACAACTCTTAAATAGGTATCTGTCAGCCACCTAGTCGTCTCTGGAAGCCTTATTCATCAACCTACTAAAACTGTAAAACCTCAACACTCAGCCTACTCAAATCATTTTTTGAGCACATGAGAGTTTAAGGGGAAAAATAAATTTTGAGTCAAACCTAAAGCCTGGTGTGAATAACACAACAAATCTCAGTTATTTGATATTAAGTGAGACTACACCGCTTAGCGGAACGAGTTTCCCCTCACTAATATCCTTTTAAAACGTATCTTTTGCAAACCTTTAACCTACAACCAAAACTGGTTAAAACTGTAAAGCATTATAAAGTAAACATACATATCGGGTAACAAAGGAACCATCAGTCCGAACACTATAGTTTTGTTTGGCTAACTACTAACCTTTGGCTAACACAGGCCTACCGGACAATATAATTGTAACAATCTAACACATGTGAGACACTCCTCTTCTGGATGATCTGTCCTTAACTATCTATTAAATACTCTTCTTCTAGATGGTCTGTCCCTAACTTAACATCTCGCAGGGTCACAAAATCCTAATAATTTTATGGGCTCACCAATAACCTATCTATATACAAATATATATATTTCCTTATGTGTGTAATCATAATTTTAGTCTCACCAGTGACAAAGCCCTATACACTGAAATTTGAACTAAAGTAGCTGGGGCTGATAGCTAACGTATAGGGCGCGACCCTATACCAATCTCATTTGGTATTCTATATCCGAGTCATATACTTAGGGTAATCTTCCCTTAAGCTTTCCTTGAAAATCTTTTCATCTCAAATTGATTTTAAACCTTTAAACCAAACCTAAACAAGGAAAACATATACTCTATGCTTTACTCAAAATTACCTTACCATGTTATACATACTTTACTCAAATATTTGTTGATGAAAACATTTAAACCTTTGAAAGTACCCCTTTCAAATCCATTGAAAGTACCCCTTTTGAACCAAATAAAACCTCTCTTTTACCTAGGTCAAAAGGCAAAAACATTCCTTTCAAAATCATTCATAATCTTCCTTCCGAAAATGTTAAAAAACCATTCCTTCGAAAGCATTAAAACCTCAGACATCCTTCTTTAAACCTTTAAACATTAATTTTCGAATGAGTTGGAAACCTTTCCTTTCAAGCCTTTCAAAACCATTCTTTCAAACTTTTCAAAAGCAATAAAACATCAAACCTTTCAAAAGCCTTTGGGTTCAAGTAAAACATGTGGAAACATCTTTCGAAACCATTAAAAATTAAATCCTTCAGAACCATTTAGGTTCTACCTTCAACAGAGCAAAAGGGTCATAAAATATTTAAGTTAAAGCACTCATTTGAAAGCATTTCCTAAGCAAAGAAGTGATGGTGTCGAAACCAACCTTCCAAAAGCATTGGAGAAGTGGCTAAGTTTTAAAAGCAAAGTATACCTTCCGAAACCATTAGCGTCGAAAGGAAGAAAAGAGGCAGCTAAGGGGTTTCGACTCGACGAAAGCATTTACTTAAAACAAGCGGCGCAACCATTCTAATCCTTTCCTTTAAAAAATCTGACTCAGCCGAAAGCATACCTTTCGAAAATAAAGTAGGCGCATTTTCATTTAAAAGTAAAGACACACTTCGACCCCTTCAGAACCTTTGGTCTCGACATAGTGCCTTCCGCTTTAGTCCAATTCACTCTATACTAATTTATTGATACTATGTGCATTGGTTTCGATGGCATGGAGGCGACGGTACTTGGCCGGAATCCCTCTGCCGAAATTGGCGAATATGCTAAAAGCATGTAAAAACTGATTTTTACTTTTGAAAGAATTTTTTTCAACTAACCTGCCTTGTTTGTCAAAATATTATTGATTGTAAATTTTCTTTCCTAAAAGTGCTCCCAACATTTCAAAAATAAAAAATTTAATTTATTTATAAAATATCCCTTCTCCATTTATATATATATAAAACATTTAAGTCTCATATCTTAGAAAATTTTATATACCTATCAAAACACTTAGGAAAATTCTACAAAAATTCCAAAACAAAATTTTAGCATGTTTTCTAACATATATTAATTCTAGATCCAAAATATTAATTATCTAGCCGTAAATAATTAAAACCCAAACAATCATTTTATACACTAGAAAATTAATGTAAAATCAACCTTAACTCAAAAAATTATGAAAAATGAAATCCATCTCTAAAATACCATTTCTAACCTAGATCTAAAATGGCAAGGAATCTGGATGTAATTAAATAGGGTTTTCACATTAAAACATATCATAAAATCTATATGAATATGCATAAATCGTCAACAAGCATATATAAACATTTAACTAGTCAAAAACATGGCATAATCATGCAAATTACTTTGGATTCATCTTAAAACCGAAAATAATTGAAAAAATGAGATGTAATCTTATTCATCTTAGTTTTGAGAATAAGGATTTGAGATTTGATATTGACTAAGTTGCTCAAGCTTTTCCTCTTGAAGTCTTCTCTTTGCTTTTACTAATGGTGGTCGACCTTAGTTTATCTTTTTGTTTGTGAATTATGAATGAACGTGAGAATGAGGGCTTAAGGGGTTTAGAGTATAAGAATGTATCTGTAACAACCCGCATATTTTCAATTCGTATATTTAAAATGTTTAATTTAAATATAGCATCACTAGTCGGATTTAAGTCCGAAAATGTCACTTTTTCGTAAAATAACAGTTGAATTAGTGAAAGACAATATGGGTAGTGCTATATGGGAGTATCTATTTGAGTGCACAGTCAAATAAATATTCAGACATATGAAATGGGTAATTCAGACGTATGAAATTGCTTGAGTTCAACCAGAAAGGAAATAGGCTAAAATTTCCATTTTCAGACGTCTAAAATGAATGATTCAGACGTCTGAATATTGTACTAGACAAAATTTATTTTTCCAGATTCAGGCGTCTGAATTGGAAATTTCAGACGTCTGAATGAAGAATGAAATTGATATTCAACAATTGGGCTCAAGACCGCTTCCATTGAATCCAAAATTGTGTTTGCGACCTTTTTGAGTATAAACATCGATATGTTTGGAGCTAGCTAAAATTTCGACCTTTTCACTTAGGTCTTTGGGTTTGGATTTGGGTTTCAACCCATTAACCTAACATATCATCCCAACTCTACTCCTCTTCATTCCCTCATAATGTTTCCTACAACTCAATCTTTAGCAAAAATGGTGGAGGAGATTGGAAATTAAAGTCCTAAGCCCTAGTTTCTTTATCAAATCCAAGCTTTAGCTCCAAAATCAAAGAGAAGCTTAGGTAAGCATCTCCTTCTTCTTCTCCATCTCAATCTCCCTCCAATTTCAAAAATTTCCTATAACCTAATTTGGGAAATTATTGCTTCTAGACTTAGATTGGAGTTTTTGGAGTTGAGATTGAAGAGTGGTTGATCCTCCTTTGTTTTCAAGCTTCTCCTTCCTTGTTTTTGGGTTTAAAGGTAAGATTTTTATCTCACATCTAAGTCTATAACTATCTTTGATTGTTAGGTATGAATTCCTAACATCTTTACACGTTCATTTGATTTTGATTTGGATTGGTTTGGTGAATATCCCAATTTTTGGTTTTTAAGTCAAAATTTGTAGAAACCCTTTTACGGATGTTTGAACATGTTTTTGATGATTCATCGAAGAGCCTATATGGTTGGGTAGTCATTTGGCGTAAACCCCTCGCGATCGTCACTCATCCGATCGCTTCCGATATGATTTGGCCATCATTGGCCTAGGCAAAATATCGCCCAAAGCTTCAGTTTCAGACGTCTGGAATATCATATTCAGACGTCTGAATCTGCTTATCTCGGCCTAATTTGCCTAATTAATGTGGGTTTCCAATTTTAATGGGTTCGTATTGATCCGACTTATTGTTATCATTTATCGAATTTGGTGACTTCTTTTTTTCAGAAATTTTGGGAATATCCATTTTGATGGATTCGGTATTGATTTCTTTGGATTTAATTCATGGCTTCGAATGTGTATTTTGGTAATTGATTGTTTCTACAATCATTTCTGTGATTTTTCACTTTAAAAATATAAAGGTTTTCTATACTAGTAGTAAATATCAAAACTCTTTCATCAAAATGATTTCAATACTATTTTATTACAAAGCTCGTTTCTTAAATCGTTTCCAATCTACTGGTATATATAAACCTTTACCTCATTCATTCGAGAAATCCAATTAAATGACTTAGCAAAACAAATGGTATGAAACACTTGCGTTTACTTCGTCGGTTAATTCTTAGACTCATTCAATTGAAACTCTTGTGACAACTTTAGAATGGAAATTTACAGTTTGTCCGTAATTATTTAAGTAAGCCAGTGGTTATGGGACATGAAGCTAAACTCATCTATTTACTAGCTTAGTGTAATCGACACTTCTCTATGATCAATGATGATCATTTTGTGATTTAGACTAGCAATGTGTGATGTCTCTTTGTCTGCGAGGGAAACTAAACCCCGTTTCTGTGGAGCTTCGGCTCAAAATTGGAGGGGTAGCGGCCCATGTTCTTCGGGCTGTTTGTGGAGCCTCGTCTCAAAATTAATGGTTCGCAACCATGGAATAGCATTCAGTTTTGTGATACACGTGTTGGTGAGTTTTCATGCTCTCGATTTTTGATAGGCCTTCCCCCTCTTTTTATGATTCTTGCATTTCTATTAATGATTTCTAGAATTTGTGTTTCACCAATTTTTGTGATTACATTGATAAGTTTTATCAATATTTGTGCATTGGTGATTTTGTGTTTCAACAACTTTTACGATTGGCATTGAGTTGTTTGCCAATATTTATGACTTGGTGAATAAAAATAAAGAATATAACATTCTCTTTGATCTTTGAGAAGATTCTTGTGATATTGTATGATTGTTGGTTAATTTTCAAATGTATACTTATCATAGTATGGCATTATTATTATCATACGTTTTTGTCATCTCTTATTTTATCCCTTCTTATCTGATATTTATAGCTAGACTTATCTGTTTATTATCTTCTTATTAAATAATACTCGGGTCAGACCGAGATGTTACAGGTGCTTCTGCTTGACTCCTCATCTGGGAGTATTATCTGACTTTTGGCTAACTAAATTAGATTGGTAGTTTTTGTTGTTATACATATGAGATAGAGACTCCTTGATGTGTACATATTCTTTTGTGTAGCACTTGTATCTATTCTTTTGTGATATTGTGGATCTTGTTTGACCACTACTCTGATATACACTTCTATGTGTTATATTCATATCTATTTCCGCCTTTGTGATATGGATATCTATGACTGATTTGTGTTATGCTTATTTCTATATTTGTTTTCGAAGATTATGTATATAGCCACCATGTAGTAACTTCAAGTTTGTATCGGTATGTCGGATTTTCTCATGAAATGAAATGCATGTTAAACTATCTGACATATCGGTCCTCGCACAAAGCAATTACACGGATGGTCGCTCCTCAGTAGCCTTATTCTTTATGCTAGTTGACGAAATTACTTCGTAATGTCCTTAGCTAGCATGAGTATAGAGGTTGGGCATCACAGCTTGGTATCAAAGCCAAACTTTGGAACAATGTGGAATAATTTAACAAGGATCATCGTCCTAAGTCCATCTTAGGAGTCGTGCCTTAGGATTTTATTCGAGTCATTGGACCCATTCTATCCTATTTTCTTTTTGATGCCTAGTTTTATCAATCATTATTGTTTAATATTCATTCTGAAAATAACATTTTCTTCTTCTTTCTTTCTTTCTTAAAGAAGAGAAATGGTTAGACCAGGCCGTCCCAATGCCGGTCAATCCAGTGCTACTTCTCAGGATGGAGTATTTATGTCAGCTCAACAGATTTTTGATCTTGTAAAGAATGCTCAAGCTGTCAGACCCATTCCAGAGCCTACTCATCCTAAATCTGGGTTTGCACGCTTGTCCAGTAATTATACCAATTTGGGCGGGAAGCCATTCAAGGGTTCCGAGGGCGTTATCGAAGTCCAGGCTTAGCTTAGAACATGCGAACGCATCTTTTCGCGCATGAACCTTATTGATCTTCATCGAGTCCAAGTGGCTTCTAGCATGCTCCAAGAAAGAGCATTATATTGGTATGAGCTTCTTGTTTCTGAAATTATTGAAGCGGATCTTACTTGGGAGCAATTTCGGGAAAGATTCGAATCGAAGTTTGTGCTGGAAGCTGAAAAAGTGACTTTGGCTCGTCATTTTATCGACCTTGTTCAAGGCGAATCCTTTGTGGTAGAATATGTCGCATCTTTTGAATCCCTCTCTAAATGTGGGGTCGAGTATGTGAATACCCATTGAAGAAAAATCAGAGATTTGTCTATGGCTTGAATAAGAATCTCAAAAATCCTTTACTTCTGAAACTGGAAGTTTCTTTTAATCAACTTGTTGATATCGCTCTTCGACTTGAAGAGACAGATAAAGAGAGTGATGTTGAAGTTGTGGGTACCAAATCGAACTTCAACAACAAATAGAAGAGGTCTAATAAGTTCAAAGGTCCCTATCCCAACAAGATAGGGAAGCAATCAACTCCGTTAGCAAAGACTCCTACCTCTAGTGGCAGGCAATGCTACAATTGTGGTTCTAAGGACCATTATGCTAATAAGTGTTCAAATCCCCTTGCTTGCCGCTATTGCAAAAGCTCGGGTCTTTATATATCTGCATGTCCCAAACTTCAAAGCAAGAAGGAGGGAAAGATAAATGTTATACAAGCTCCTAGTAACACTTCTTGTGGTCAAGGTATTTCTTATTCTATCCTTAATAGCATTATTATGTTTCGTGATCGACCTATTCGAGTTCTTTTTGATATGGGTGCATCCCATTCTTTTATATCAAAAGAGCTTGTTGATATTTTTTCTCTGAGTGTTATGGCTTTAATGACTTCTTTGAGAATTGCGAATCTGGTTGGTGTACTCGCAACACTTAGTTTACTTTGTAAAGATGTTGAGATTATTTTGTGTGATTTCTCTTTCCGAGCTGATTTGCATGTTATGCGTTACTTAGGCTTCAGAATGATTTTGGGAATGGATTGGCTTAACCGTTATGAAGCCCATATCCTATGTCCTGAGAGGACTATTTATCATCGACATCCTCAATATGTTAAACAGATTTCTATTGTTCTTAAAGATTTGGGTTCCAAATTGGCAGCGTTGTTTATATTCTTTAAATCCTCATGACGACGATAATGATGATGAGGAAGATGTCATTTCTCTTATTCACGTTGTTCGGGAATTTTTCGACATATTTGAGCCCATTTTAGGATTACCACCTAAGCGAGCAACTGAGTCTAGAAGTAATCTAATCCTTGGAGCTCTACCTATCACTTGTCCTCCTTACCGCATGTCCATTAAGGAAAATGAGAAGATGCATAAACAATTATCCGAATTGGAGACAGAGCAATTTATTCGTTGTAGTTCCTCTCCTTGGGGAGCTTCTGCTATTTTTGTGAAGAAATCTGATGGTACACTTAGGCTTTGTGTTGACTATCGCAAGCTTAATGATCTTACCATCAAGAATAAATATCCCTTATCTCGGATTGATGATTTATTTGATCAGCTTAGTGGTGCTAGAGTCTTTTCACAATTAGACTTAACAACTGGTTTCCATCAGCTTCGTATTGCAGAGGATAGCATTCCTTTGACATTGTTCCATACTCGTTATGGATCTTATGAATGGCTTGTTATGCCATTTGGTTTAACGAATGCTCCAGCTTATTTCGATGACCTTATAAATCGAGTTTTCAAAGATTTCCTCGATCGATTCGTTCTCATCTTTATAGATGATATTCTTGTGTATTCTAAAACCGAGGAAGAGAATGAAAAGCATCTTCGAATTGTGTTGGATACTCTTAGAAGCAATCAATTGAAAGCAAAATTTTCTAAGTGCCATTTTTGGCAATCTCGTGTGAAATTTCGTGGACATATCATTTGTGAATCCGGAATTTCCGTGGATCCTTCAAAGATTGAAGCGATTCAAAATTGAAAGAGACCGGAGAGTGTGACGGAAATTCGTAGCTTTCTCGGATTGGCGGGTTATAACCGCCGGTTCATAAAAGACTTTTCTAAAATTTTCGTACCTCTTACTAGCTTGACAAAGAAAGGAGTTAAAATCATTTGGTCAGACAAATGTGAAGCAACTTTTCAGAAATTAAAAGAACTTCTTTTCGATGCTCCTATTCTTATGATTCCCGAAGGGAACCAAGATTTTGTTGTTTATACCTATGCGAGTCGTGTTGGGTTGGGAGCCATTCTCATGCAAAGAGAACGTGTTATCACATATGCTTCTAGGCAATTAAAGCCTGTCAAGACTAGATATGCCACTCACGATTTAGAGCTCGCGGCTGTTGCTTTCGCCCTTCGAATTTGGCATCATTATCTTTTGGGAGAGAAATTTGTTCTCTATACCGATTATAAATCTTTGAAGTATTTATTTTCTCAAAAGGAACTTAATTTGCGCCAAAAACGTTGGCTTAAGTTCCTTACATCTTATGACCTTGATATTCTTTGCACTCCCGAAAAGGGAAATCGTGTTGCTGATGCCCTTAGTCGAAAGCAACATGCGGTTGTTTCTATGATGATATCTGAATGGAACGATCTCAAGACTTTGTCCACTTGTGAGATTCGAGTTCGTGAATCCGATTTATGCTCATCTCTTGTTTTGTGTACCATAGAGGCTCATCCTTCTCTTTTAGATCGCATCCTTGAAGCTCAAAAGCTAGATTTCGAATTGGCTCGTCTTAGCTGAAATTGTAGGGATAAAATTGATATTGAAGGTTTGAAAGACTTTGATATTGATGATCGTGGTTGCATTCGAAAATTTGATAGACTTATCGTGCCAAATATTAGTAATCTTCGTAAAGATATTTTAGAAGATTCTCATCGTTCTAAATTTACCATTCATCCTGGTAATAGTAAAATGTAGGCGGATATGAAGCAACTTTATTATTGGGATGGAATGAAATCCGATATTGCTAACATTGTTAAGTGTTGCATGACTTGCCAACTTGTTAAGGTCGAGCATCAAAGGCTCGGTGGGTTATTGCAACCTTTGGACATTCCAATTTGAAAGTGGGACCAAATTTCCATGGATTTTATCGACGGTCTTCCCCGTTCTCGTTCGGGCCATGATAGCCTATGGGTGAAAGTTGATAGACTTATGAAATCCGCCCATTTTATTCTCGTTCGGTCTAATCGGACCGTACCTCTTTTGGCTAAGCTCTTTACTAAAGAAATTGTTAAATTGTATGGAGTTCCTACTTCTATTGTTAGCGATTGTGATCCATTGTTTACTAGTGGATTTTGGAAGAGTCTTCAAAAAGCTTTGGGAATGAAGCTTAATTTTAGCACCACTTATCATCCTCAGTCCGATGGACAAATCGAGCGTGTGAATCAAACTTTTGAAGATCTTCTTCATGCATGTATTCTTGATTTTGGTGGAAGTTGGGAAGATCATATTTATCTTGTTGGGTTTTCCTATAATATTAGCTTCCAATCTAGTATTGGTATCGCACCTTTTGAGGCACTCTATCGAAGGCCATGCCGATCTCCTTCTTGTTGGCTTGAGGCCGGTGAGAAGTTGGTTATTGGTCCAGATTTTATTCATGATTCCACAGAAAAGATTGACCTTATTCTTCATATGATGAAAGAGGCTCAAAGTAGACAAAAATCCTATGCCAATAACCGAAGAAGGAAATTAGAATTTTCTGTGGCAGATTTTGTGTTTATTCGTGTTTCACCTATGAAGGGTGTTGTGCGTTTCATCGAATGGGAAAATTAGCACCTCGATATATTGGTCCATTTCCCATCACCGAACATATTGGTTCCATGGCATATCGCCTTTTATTACCGACTCAATTTTCTGCTATTCATGATGTATTCCACGTCTCCCAGCTGTGGAAATGCCTTCGAGATTCCGATTCTATTCTTGAGCCCAGTATTGTGAAAGAAATTGAAGTTTCACCTAATTTGACTTATGAGCAACATCCTATTCGTATCATTACTTCGGAGGTTAAACATCTTTAAAATGAAGATGTTCTCTTGTGAAAGTTCAATGGTCCTCAAATCCTAAGGATTGTTCTTGGGAATCCAGAGAATTCATCGAGCGAACACATCAGGACTTACTCCCTTGAGCTCTTTGAGGTGAACTTCTTATTTCAATTTTCTTTTGTGTTGATATGCTTTTATTGTTACTTTTTATTTTCTTCTTAAATATGGCGAGGATGCAATCTCTTTAAGAAGGGGAGTCTATAATAACCCGCATATTTTACGTTCGTATATTTAAAATGTTTAATTTAAATATAGCATCATTAGTCAGATTTAAGTCCAAAAATGTCACTGTTTCGTAAAATAACAGTTGAATTAGTGAAAAGACAATGTGGATAGTGCTATATGGGAGTATCTATTTGAACACACGGTCAAATAGATATTCGAACGTGTGAAATGGGTAATTCAGACGTCTAAAATTGCTCGAGTTCAACCAGAAAGGAAATAGGCTAAAATTGCCATTTTCAGACGTCTGAAATGAATGATTCAGACGTCTAAATATTGTACTAGATAAAATTTATTTTTCCAGATTCAGACGTCTGAATTGGAAATTTCAGACTCTTAATGAAGAATGAAATTGAGATTCAACAATTGGGACTCGAGACCACTTCCATTGAATCCAAAATGGTGTTTGCGATCTTTTTGAGTATAAACGTCGATATGTTTGGAGCTAGCTAAAATTTCGACCTTTTCACTTTGGGCTTTGGATTTGGGTTTGGGTTTCTACCCATTAACGTAACATATCAACCCAACTCCACTGCACTCCTCTTCATTCCTTCATAATATTTCCTATAACTCAAGCTTTAGCAAAAATGGCGGAGGAGATTGGAAATTAAAATCCTAAGCCCTAGTTTCTATAGCAAATCCAAGCTTTCCTCCAAAATCAAAGAGAAGCTTAGGTAAGCAACTCCTTCTTCTTCTCCATCTCAACCTCCCTCCAATTTCAGAAATTTCCTATAACCTAATTTGGGAAATTATTGCTTCTAGACTTAGATTGGAGTTTTTGGAGTTGCGATGAAGAGTGGTTGATCCTCATTTGTTTTCAAGCTTCTCCTTCCTTGTTTTTGGGTTTAAAGGTGAGATTTTTATCTCACATCTAAGTCTATAACTATCTTTGATTGTTAGGTACGAATTTCTAACATCATTACATGTTCATTTGATTTTGATTTGGATTGGTTTGGTGAATATCCCAATTTTTGGTTTTTAAGTCAAAATTTGTGAATATCATTTTATGGATGTTTGAACATGTTTTTGATGATGCATCAAAGAGCCTATAGGGCTGGGTAGTCATTTGGCGTAAACTCCTCACGATCGTCACTCATTCGATCGCTTCCGATATGATTTGGCCATCATTGGCCTAGGCAAAATATTGCCCAGAGCTTCAGTTTTAGACGTCTGAAATATCATATTCAAATGTCTGCATCTGCTTATCTCGACCCACTTTGCCTAATTAGTATGGGTTTTCAATTTTAATCGATTCGTGTTGATCCGACTTATTGTTATCATTTATCGACTTTGTTGACTTCTTTTTTTGGAAATTTTAGGAATATCCATTTTGATGGATTCAGTGTTGATTTCTTTGGATTTGATTCACGGCTTCGAATGTGAATTTTGGTGATTGATTATTTCTACAATCATTTCTGTGATTTTTCACTTTAAAAATATAAAGGTTTTCTATACTCGTAGTAAATATCAAAACTCTTTCATCAAAACGATTTCAACACAATTTTACTACAAAGCTCGTTTCTTAAATCGTTTTCCAATCTATTAGTATATACAAACCTTTACCTCATTCGTTCGAGAAATCCAATTAAACGACTTAGCAAAACAGATGGTATGAAACGCTTGCGTTTACTTCGTCGGTTAATTTTTAGACTCGTTCGATTGAAACTCTTGTGACAACTTTCGAGTGGAAATTTACAGTTTGTCTGTAAATATATAAGTTAAGCCAGTGGCTATGGGACATGAAGCTAAGCTCATCTATTTTCTAGATTAGTGTAATCGACACTTCTCTACGATCGACGATGATCATTTTTTGATTCAGACTAGCAATGTGCGATGTCTCTTTGTCCGCGAGGGAGACTAAACCCCGTTTCTGTAGAGCTTCGGCTCAAAATTGGTGGGGTAGCGACCCATGGTCTTCGGGCCGTTTGTGGAGCCTCGGCTCAAAATTAATGGTTAGCAACCATGGAATAGCGTTCCGTTTTGTGATGCATGTGTTGGTGAGTTTTCATGCTCCCGTTTTGTGATAGGCCTTTCCCCCTTTTTGTGATTTTTGGATTTCAATTGATGATTTCTAGAATTTGTGTTTCACCAATTTTTATGATTACATTGATAGGTTTTATCAATATTTGTGCATTGGTGATTTTGTGTTTCAACAACTTTTATGATTGGCATTGAGATGTTTGCCAATATTTGTGACTTGGTGAATAAAAATAAGGAATATGACATTCTCTTTGATCTTTGAGAAGATTCTTGTGATATTGTATGATTTTTGTTTAATTGTCAAATGTATACATATCATAGTATGACATTATTATTATCATACGTTTTTGTCATATCTCTTATTTTATCCATTCTTATATGATATTTATAGCTAGATTGATCTGTTTATTATTTTCTTATTAAATAATACTTGGGTCAGACCGAGATGTTACAGGTGCTTCTGCTTCACTCCTCATCTGGGAGTATTGTCTGACTTTTGGCTAACTACATTAGATTGGTAGTTTTTGTTGTTATACATATGAGATAGAGACTCCTTGATGTATACATATTCTTTTGTGTAGCACTTGTATCTATTCTTTTGTGATATTGTGGATCTTGTTTGACCACTACTCTGATATACACTTCTATGTGTTATATTCATATCTATTTCCACCATTGTGATATGGATATCTGTGACTTATTTGTGTTGTGCTTATTTCTATATTTGCTTCCGAAGATTATATATATAGCCACTGTGTAGTAGCTTCGAGTTTGTATCATTCTGTCGGATTTCCTCATGAAATGAAATGCATGTTAAACTATCTGACATATCGGTGCTTGCACAAAGCAATTACACGGATGGTTGCTACTCAACAGCCTTATTCTTCGTGCTAGTTGACGGCATTACTCCGTAATGTCCTTGGCTAGCCTGAGTATAGAGGTGGGGCGTCACAGTATCTATTCCTAAATAGCCCCTTATATATTATACTTAAAAACATTTCATTTGGTTTATTTGTTATCAAGGCACGACTACCCATTATTAATTACAAATTTCAATCTCCTAATCATCACATTATTTTATTTAATTTTGCTAATTAAATATCATAAATAATGTTACTAAAGTAAGGGTGTTACATGAACGATGTTAAATAGTGTATTTATAAAAGTTATAAATATATTGATCGATATACGACATCGGTACGCATTTAATGGATTTAAATGCAACAGACATCGTTCGTGATTTAAATTGTTTTGAGGCCCAAAAGGGGCTTAGAATTTCTGATATAATGCTCTCATCAAGTGGCGACCATATATGACGTGGCTTTATCAATTTAAATGAAAAAATAGTGGAATTGGGAAGAGATGTTGAATATACGCTTATATGATTTTTGTTTGATGATAATAAACATATATACATTCGTTTAAATGTATTTGTTAATATACTATTTTATTTTCACAGATTAAATAAATATTTGTTGAATAAATTAAATAACACAGAATTTGAATTCAAACAAATATTTATTACAACTTTTAATAGTACAATTTCAAGCTTCCACTATAACTATACAACTTTGATTACAATTACATCACATTTCATAATTTCATATTTACAGTTGACCTCACTACATATCACTCACACTTGTATTTATCTTCAACTGCATTCCAGTTTGAATCCAGCATCTGAGCAATCTGCAAAAATATACACTAACGCAGTAAAATTGAAAAAGAAATATTTTTGCAGTATAAAATAAAACGTGAACTTTGAAAATAATATTTGCCTCAGTTATTTGGGTTGTTCGTCATCATTTAAATTTGAATTCATCATACACGTACAACTTGTTACATACACAGTGTATCACTGTATATGCCACAAGGCCGTGCACACCGATATATACACTTGATAATGTTTACAGGGACAGGTGAGCACAGGTCAAACCCAAATAAAAAGCCGGGTTCAACTCACGTGCAATATATTTAAAATCACGACACGAGCACAAGGTCAAACCCGAGCTGTAAAACTGGGTTCAACACAAGGCTACATGAAGTATATATGCTCGACTAACAGGTTCAACCTCCTCATTAAACAACTCCAGACCAACAGCAAAAGGGCCAAATGCAAACAAAACAAGTCACAATGTTGAGCATGCATGAAACAGTGGAATGAACCAGTGATACAAAGCAACCCAGTGACTACATCTACAACCACAAACTTAACAATGCATACAGCAAGAATAAAGTCCAACACAGTTACAACTGACTACATGCAGGAGAACAAACACACCACTGCAGCCAACATATACACTATGAATCAGAGATTACAAACTCGAGTGTGCAAGTGAACATGACAGGAAACAGTTCAATATGAACTGATGAAGCAGTACCAATGAACATGCAGTCAAACTCAGTAACAACATCGAGCCAGAGCTGTCAAATATCACAAAAGTCAAGGCTGCAAATGAAATGCAACACACATGCACGACTTATGGCAATGAAACTCAAGCAAGTGGAGACAATAGCAACTAAATACAACAAACTCAAATGTCCAGTTACAACTACAGAGTCGAGTGCATGCTATAGCAATAAAACCAAGACTACAGGTCAGGGAAGCAATAGGTGTACAGCGACAATAACCAAGGCACCAAGGAATTTCAATATGATACATGTGAATAGAACAATGAACTACATGACATGAACCATGAAATTGATCAGAAAATATCAACAACTCAAATGAACGCTGAGAAATGCACAGAGACCAGTTGCAAATGACAACAAGCATGAAACCAGTCAATGCCGAGGCTAAACAAATCAATGACATCGAAACAATGCAGTATGGCCAGAGTGAAGATTACAAGACTGCAATGGATACAACAATGCCCAAGATAACTTGAACAAAGCTACTACAGGAATGCAGACAGTGGCCGAAGCCAATTTACAAAATATCGAAGTCAAAGAAGAATAATAAACATCAAAGACATAATGATCAAGTCACGTGTCAAAACGTTGATTATCAAAAATCAAGTTGTACGAAATTTATCAAGTCAGAGAAAAATTCAAGCCGAGTATATTACACCGTGATAGCCAAGCAAATTGACTAAGTCACGAATCAACAACGTGACCATCAAGCAACGATAATACGCAATTGACAAAGTCAAATAAATCATCATCGTTCAACAAATATCAGAGGGCCGATAGCATAAAATTGAAGAAATCAGACGAACGAGATTTTAGGAAATTGACTCCTATAAAAACCCTAATCATCATCGGCAATTATCCCATCGAATTCCAGAAAGCATAAAATCAGTAAAAGCAAAATCATACAATTACATACCGAAGAAGGAATTCGATCAACGAAGCAGCCGCAAAGAGCATCGAAGTCGAACAGTATGTAAAATACTTGCGCAAATAGCTATATCAAATAAGAATTGTCTTTACATGATTTCCAATAAGATTAGCAAATAAAAGAGATTAAAAAGTCATATATCATATATATATAAATAGCGAAAACAGAATAGAATTCCCCGGAGAATGGACTCCGGGAAGATAGAATAAAAATGAGTTTAAGAAATTAAAAAGAAATTAAGATAAGTAGTGGGAATGAACGAACAATCAAAGGTCGACGCTTCAATTTGGAAGAACCCTAATTTGGATCGAAAGGACGAAAAGCCCTAATTTAGCTTCAAAGAGGAACGGCCACCATCTCCATTTTTCACGAACGAAGGAAATAAGAGAGACGGGTTGAATTACTAAAGAGGGCCGGCCTTATTCCTCTAAAAGACTTCTATTAAGGGCTTTTAAATTTTTAAATAGGGTTTTATTTTATTTAAATTGTTTTTAATTTTTCTTTTTAAACCGTTTTAAATTTCTAGTCGTGTGACTAGGGGATAAGCTACGTGGCGTAGCTTGAGAATTCGCAACTCGGTGATTGAGTTGTGGCAAGGTTTTGAGCGTAGAGTTAGATTAGTCAATAGCGGGTATAGCGAGTTTACGTTTGTAAGCGAGGGACTATCTAATTTCTAGTAGAAATCTTGAGGGCAGCACGTAGGCAGGGTTTTGCCGAAGCTGGGTAAATTCTGTGTTGTTCTGTTTTTTCTGTTATTTATATTCTGCGATATTGTGCTGCTATTCTGTGATCTGAATTGAATATTTTATAAGCTTCCGCGATTAATTTTTATAATTAATACTATCACCCTATTCACCCCCCCTCTAGGGTGAAATCGATCCTACAAGTAGTATCAGAGCTGGGAACAAAAGCCGTTTTTGTTTTAAATTTTTTTTACAAAAATCAATTTTTGTTTTAAAAATTCGTGTTTTAAAAATTGGTTTTTGTTTTAAAATTTTGAATTTTTGAAATGGCTTCTTTTATTAATACTTCTGTTGAGGGTCACTCCAATATTATTCATTCTATTGTAACATCCCAGAATTTTGAGTATGGGATTTGTGAACATTTAATTCATTTTAAATGTTTACTATGGGTTTAAAATTTATTTTAAACTAAAGGAATTGGTTTAAATTATATTAACAAGTTAAAATTTCTAAGGTGTGGATTTAATTTGAAAATTGAACAATAATAATATAATATTCGGAATTGAAATAAAAGAAATTCTGGATGTAAATAGTGATAAAATGGTTTTAAAAATTTATCTTGGGCAATCTGAGTGTAAATAGCACGGTGGAAATTATAGATGAATTTTGAGGTCAATAAATTAATATTTGGAATTTTATAATAATTTAAAAACGAATTTAATATTATTGAAATGCAAATAATCAGCTTTGGTTCGGAATGAGCCGAAATGATTTTTTTTATGTGTTTATAAATGTTATACGAATTATTGTTAAGTTAATAAAATTTTAAAAGTGGAAATTTTGAGTGATTTCGATAATTTCGAAAATTGCTTAATTTATAGACGAGTTAAAAAAGCCTTCCGGGGCACAGTCTCGGAATTCGATGAAACTAGTTCCATTGGATCCGTAATAGTTAGTTATTATCGGATTTCAATTTTCGTAGCAATCAGAGTTGTCGTTTGACCCCAGCAGCTCGAAACGCATCGAAAATCGTTTTAATCGATTTAATTTTAAATTGATCGTTTAATTCTGTATCTCGCACATACGATCAAATTAGCTTACGAAACCTATTCCATTGTGTCCGGAACGCGGAAAAACCCTAGGATAGCCTGTCAGAACGTGAGAGTTGGAGGTCGTTTGCATTAACGGTTAAATCGAGAAATTTTATTAATTAAATAATATTAAATTTATATTATATAACGTTATTTTTGCAAACCCTAGCCATTTTCATTTCAGCCGCCGTTCTTTTACATTTAATGGCCGAAATTCCTTCATCTTCCCCCTCAAATCTACCACAATCCATCAATTCATTGCAAAAACTTCTAATTGCATTGTTGTAGAGCGTTCCAAGCTCTTCACATCCGTACAGTGAGTTGTTTCGAAGTTCATCGGTTTGGTCAGAAGTTGGCTTGGAAGGCTGCGGGTATGTTATCGTTTCTCGAGTTAGGGGCGCAACCGAGTGCCGTGAGAATAGGGGCGAAGGTCGAGCTCGCCTGGGGGGTCGAAGTGGTGGTGCTCGATCGTTCTTCGGTCGACCTGAAGCGAAGCGGTTTTGAACCCTAAGGGGACGGTGATGGGTTCGTGTATCTCCTGGAGGGCGTGCGTGAGAGGGAGAAGAGAGAGAGGCCGTGATTTTTTCCTTTGAGTTTGAAGCAGGCCGATGGTATTTGCTTTATAAAAATAAAATAAACGAAAGTTGTTTTCAAATCAATATTTAAACTTTAATAATAAATAACTCTTGCATACGTGAACAGAATTCAACGAATTTGATAGCGCCGGAATCGCAGAAAAGAGTACTTCGCAGTTGAACAGTTCCGGATCTATTCCGGGCAAGTAGAAATTTGGGTTAAATCGAACATCGTTCGGTTTAATTTAAATTTCGAACGCTCGCCGAAACTCAAGGTGAGTTTAACTCACTCACATCTGGTTATTGGCTGATTTAAATAATAAATATTTAAATATCTGTGTGATTGGTTGCATATTATTGTTATTATCAGTCTGGATTGATAATTATATATGTGATGTGCTAATATATGTGGATGCAGGGAAAACAGGTTGGAGGGATCCAACTGGATTCCTCACCATGTAGTAATATTTTTATAGTTGATGATGATGCCTGTTTATATATTGTGATTGATAAATTTGAAATTTAAGTGCATTGTGATATTGTGAGATAAACTTCAAAACCATAATGTTAATTATAAAGGAATTTGGAGTTTAATTATAAAGAAATTAAATTGGGTTTCAAAAGTAATTAAGAAATAAATAAATAAGGAATTTAGAAGAATATAAAAATTAGAATCTGTTGGATGGAAAACTGAAATAAAATTGTATTGGAATATTGATGAATAAATTATAAATCCATAATTTAATTATAAATGGATAAATTGAATTTTTGAGATATAAAAGATATTGTTAATTAATGAATTTAAAGGAATTAAAATTTGAAATCTATTTGGAATGAAAAATTGAAAATTGATAAAATCAGAAATGATAAATAAGAGAAACGTTATCAGTTGATAAATGTGAAAGTAAATTTATGTTATTAAAATATAAACCTGAATTGGAATAAATTGACAGAATTCACAAGAAGGATTACGGGAGTGTATAAGTGTGAATGAGAGATTCCCTGGGGAAAACCAAGTTCGAGTTTAAACTGATTTTTATAAAAAGAAAGTTTTAAAAACTTAAACTTGTTTAAAGAGTGTTTTGGAAATTATTATTTTAACATAATTCTTAATAAATTAGTAATAGTAAACTTTTAAAATACCTTAATAATTATTTTTACAAATGGATTTACTTAAAGGCTAGTTTTTGAATAAAGTTGTTTGAAATTATTAATTTCTTTTAAAACTCTATTTTAAAATATAGTATAACTAAAACCTTATTTTAAATCAAGTTATATCTTATAAAATAGTTTTACTTCGAATATTTTGAAATTATATTTTGAGAAAGTAACCAGTAGTAAGTTTATATATTTGAAAGTATATTTAAGAATAAAATATTTAAAGTGATTTAATTCTAAATTGTTTTTAACTTGGTTATTTCCAATGGGAATATACGGTAAAGGATTTACCTTGTAAGGAAAGAGTTTTGGAAATTATTTTCAAATGATTTTTTTTTTTGAAACTTTGGAAATATATCTTGTAAAGATAGTGAAACAAATAAATAATATGGAATATTATTTATTGTGTGATGGATGCTTATGGATGTTTATGAATATAAATTGATAGTTAAATCACCGACTATCAATATTGGACAATGCGTGATTGTTTCGAAGAGACCGGGATCGAGATTTATTTCTCGAAAACCACTTCGATCCGATTTGTACGTTTCGTGCGAAAAACGTGTTCGGAGTCGAAGATGGAGCAGTGAAGTGCAAGGGCTAGTCGCTACTAATCCTGAGGATATTTCCAAAATGGATGTAGTAGGAGTAGTGCCTTCGGTTCCGTTCGAACCCGGGACGGACTTGTATGGACGAATGCTTGCGAAACATCGTCAGGTGGACGATGGGCATTCTAAGTGAAACGTTCTTTAAAGGTAACCCTTAGCCTCAAGCCTCATCAACCGGGAATGACTGAAAATCAGGGGATATGCAGCAAGGTTAGGTGGGTCATGCCCAAGCAGGACAAGATATTTCCCCTGTCTAGATGTCCCTTATATATTTTCGGCTTAGTGGGTGGTTGGTCGCGCCAACCACGGGGTTTATCTTGTTCGGGACTGTTCAGTAAGGAATGGTTCCGGCCTTGTGTTGCAGGGGATGAAGGGAGTAGTCCTCGGTACGGTGATCTAGGCCCCGTACTGTGACAGGTGGTACCCCAGTGCCTAGTCATTGTTGGAAATCTATTTTCCCTACGAGCCTTGTACGAGTTTTGTTTGTATTACCCACTTCGGTGGCTAGTAGCTGGAATTTAATGAATGTAACAATTTCGGCTATTTTATAAGTATTTGTAAATAGACACTATTATAATATCAGAGGATTTCTATAAAAAAGTGTTTTAGCTATCGTAAGGTAAAACCCGACATGTTTATTTGTGGCGTGGTCTTACGAGATGCTTTTGTTTTTCAAAGGATTTTTGAAACTTTAATAATCAAGTTGGATGCATATTTAGTATCAGCTGGTATTCCAGACTGACTCGGGTGTTATTTCGTTATAATGCTCGGGTCAGACCGAGTATTATTTGTACAGGACAGGATGCTTTGGAGCAGGAGAGGAGCTGGAGCCCGAGACGTATTATCTATATATATGTATATGTATAGTCCGCTGCTGTGATTGTATGGTATGTCTGATTTGTAATTTGATGTATATGAAACTCTGATGATGTGATGTACAAAAAGGTTATAGATTTCATTTTGTGTAAAGTTCTATATTCATTATTATATTTTATTCCGCTGCGACTGTGAGATTCTGATATTGTTTAGTTTCTTCTTCTTCTATCACTACAAGGGGAGGGGGGATTTCCGACGGCTGAAAACCGTCGGCGGCCGTCGGAAGCCGTCGGCGGCCGTCGGAAAAAGCCGTCGGAAATGAAGGCGTCGGGGAGCAGTATTTCCGACGGCTACCGACGGGTGATGCCGTATACATTATCGACGGTTTCCGGCGGTTTCCGGCGGTTTCCGACGGCTTCCGACGGCCGTCGGAAACCGTCGGAAACCGTCGGAAATCAGGCCAATAAGCCGTCGGAACCCGTCGGAAACCGCCGGAAAATTTCGACCAATAAGCCGTCGAGAGCCGTCGGAAGCCGTCGGAAACCTGCTGTTTTTTTTTTTAAAATCTGCTGCAAATAGAGCCTTCCAACCACATTTCTCTTCCAAACACTACAATATCAATACTGCACAATCAAATAAACAATAATCCAACCAAACATGCAAACCAATACTCCAAAATATTCAATAGACACAGAAATAAACTAAATTAGAATAAAAATAAAATACAAAATATACATAACATTCCAACATTAACAATAATACTAACAATAACTGTTCTAATCATGCATATCCTGATACAGCTACAGAACCAAGTGTATTATACATAATTATACATATCAACAATTAATTGTTCCTTCTACCAAATCATTGTAAACTAAAACTAAACATACCTGCACGAACGAATTAGAAAGCAATGAATCAATCTGCCCCAGATCCAGAGCCAGCCGATGAAGGGAAGCGGCCACCAAACTGCTGCATGTACTCAAATAACTGTGCCGTCTGCATGGCCTGTTGGCGGTTCTGCTCCTCCAACTGCTGAACTCTAGTCTGTAATTCTTCTATACTTGCTAGCTCGCTCTGAGGTCTACTCCGCCGTCTCCTACTCTGACTACTGGACTGCAATAATTGAAAAATAAATAAAATCAAAGTTTATTGTTTTGAAAAGGTAAGAATATCATATTTTAAGTATTTTAAGAAAAATTAAATTATTTACCGCTAAATTGCCAAATCCGTATCGTCGACCATGCTCTGGTGGACTCATAACGGACTCAAAAATAATGTCCTCTTCATCGGTCGTCAGCTGCTCTCGACCCGTATCAGAAAGGAGTTTCTGTCGCTGCTCCATAAACATCTCCTGCATTGACAAATTAATAATATCATATCTTATTTCATAATAATTTGACAACTAAAACAATTACTAATACTGAATAAAATGAAATATGCTTACATGGCTTTTACTGGATTTATCGTCCTGCCATGTGTACGAAACAGTCCCGTCTGGATTAACATGCTCAACAGCATGCGTACGGGTGAACACGTCCATATAGCTGACAGGACCATGTGCCTCGGCTTCCTGAAGTTGATTGTTACATACAATTATTATACATTTAAAATCATATAGCATAAACTATTTACATTTATTATTCAGTAATTAAATTTACCAACTCCTGCCGATACTGCTGAAACGACTTCGATCCTCCGCGATGAGTAACGGGATTCTTATTTCTATTTGCAGAGTTTCTATCTGACTCTGCCTGTACATTCAAAATTTGATACATTATTTTTCAATCACGTTAAATTAATAATTGAAAAAAAATTAGTATACTTGCCTTCGCCTCGTCCGTCTCCCAGTAGCTCAACCAAGCTTGCCACACGCTCTCCCCCATCCACCGTGGTCTCTTCCCGGATTTCTTAACCTCAGATATCGTGTCTCTGTAGTTCTTTCGCATCTTCCTCATCCAGTATGCTCGTGCCAGCTGCATATCATCTGTCTGGATGTCTATCTCAGCCTGTGTTAAAAAAAGATTACACTTTAAACGATAAACGGTAGAAAAACGACAAAAACGAATTAAAAATGGAAAACATAAAAATTACACATACTAGGACATCCTGCCATATGCACTCTATGATGTGCGGAGGGATGGTATCCCACTTTGGCCAGCACGCACTCATCCTACTACGATATGCTGCTCTGGAGACGTCCAACACTACCTTAGTGGGTAGTAGCTCGAACCCCCTGTTTTTAAGTACGATACAGATAAGTACATACGTATAGTATAGAAAAAATAAGATGATGAATAAGATTTAATTTTTACCCATCTGCTTTGGGGGCTAACGTAACAACTGGACGGTGTGGCGCTTGCGATGGGCCACTGCCATCGCCTCCTGAAGAACGGGAAGAGCTCCTCCCTCTATGTGACATAATGATAAACCTGTGACGTTTACACATCATTATATAAGAGAATAAAAACATGATAATGAAATATATTTCATATGAACATGACATCAATGGTATAAATTGCTTAATTATAATGACTGAAATGTAAATAGACATGTAAGTTTGTTATACCTGATTCATGATGGGTGTACTCTTCCTACGATAAGCAGAGTTCATTGCATTTTTAATAAAAATTGCTAAATAAATGACAAATTGAAATAACATAAAACAATAGTAAACGGATTTAGTTTCATAGTTACATCAATTTCATAATACATCAAGAATTCAACATAGTTACATCAATTGCAAAAAAACAGATTCAAATTTATATCAGTCATCATCGTCTTCTGATTCAGATTCGGTCTCGTTTTCGACGATATTTTCCTCTGCACTGTCAAACGCTTCTACCAAAACATTTGATTCATCGATCAAAGGACCAAAATCTGTATGATCGTCTGTAATTATTATTTCGTTATTTTGCTCAAGATCTGCCTGATAAGCTTGTTCGTCCGGAATATTCTTCCCATCGAATGTGAATCTGGCCTTTGTTTTAAAAACTGCAGACCAATCTGCTTTATCTCTTTTTAGAGACGGATAAGGAGCGTAATAAACTTGCAATGCTTGTTTGGCTAGTACAAAAGGATCATACTTGTGATAGTGCGATGTATGCTTTATTTCGATAAGATTATAATCCTTATGCACATTAATTCCAGAACCTGGAACATTGCTAAACCAATTGCATCTAAATAGAAACACCTCCTCCGCGGGTCTTGAGAAATATGTCAGTTGCAAAATTTGTGTTAGAACGCCATAAAAATCATTTAAATGGTTTTCTGGATCGTCACTACCTTTAACAAATACACCAGTATTATTTGTTAATTTTTCTGCACCGTATTCTTTAGTGTTAAATTTGTATCCATTGACGAAATATATTGGATATGTCTTGACCACTCTTTTTGGTCCCATTGCAAGATGTTTCAACCCTTCGTCAACAACACAATTTTTCGGCTCATAAACGTAATTTGAAAACCAACGGGAAAATTCTTTACTGAGATCTCCGTTCGGATGTTCCCGTTCATAAACACTGTTTATATAAACAAATTATTACATTAGGTTATACACGCGCATGCATTACAGAAAAGAATAAAACAAAAATTATTATTTCAGATTACCTAACAAACGGTGCAACCTCGGCACAATTTAGAAGAATATAAGTGTGTGCTACACGAAGATCTCTATCGTCTAGCCATATTTCCACACATTTTCCAGAAGGCCGACCATGTTGTCTAAAAATAGATAACATTGCTTGAGAGGACTCTTGTTCGTCGCCTTCATCATTACGAGGAACACTTTGAAATGAAATATTCACATGGTCACTGAAATAGTGAGAGAAAAAGAACGAAGCTTCTTCTTCGATGTAAGATTTACATATCGAACCTTCAACTCGTGCTTTTTGTCTCACTTTTTTCTTCAGATGATTCAAATATCTATGCAACATTAATTTATATTAACTTCATCTTTCAAATGCAATTAAATTACGTTATAACATATTACATACCTCTCAAATGGATACATCCATCCGTATTGGACAGGACCTCGAAGTCGTGCTTCAGATGGAAGATGAACAGGTAAATGTTCCATCACATTAAAAAAACCTGGCGGAAATATTTTCTCTAATTTGCAAAGCAATATAGGAATGTCCACTTCAAGTTTACGTAAACGTTGCACTTTTAAAGTAGTCGAACAAAGCTCTTTGTAAAACATACTAAGCTCCGTTACTACCTTCCAAACTTTTAACGGCAGTAGTTCTTTAAACATAACGGGAAATAAATTTTCCATCATTATGTGACAGTCGTGAGTTTTCATTCCGCTCAATCTACTATTTTTAAAGTCAACACATCTACGAAGATTTGATGATATCCCATCAGGAAATCTTAACCCTTCCACCCATTTTAACACAGCTTTAACTTGATTATTATCTAATTCGTAACAAGCTTTTGGTTTTTTACTGTCATTTGGTTTCATATGAAGCTCGGGACGTTTGCATAATTCTTCTATATCACGTCTTGATTTCAAATCATCCTTCGTCTTCCCTTTCACATTCAAAATTGTGTTAAACACATTATCAAATACATTTTTCTCATTGTGCATCACATCTATGTTATGGCGAAGCAGAAGATGTTTCCAATACGGCAACTCCCAAAAAATAGTTTGTTTGCACCAGTTATGAACAACTGATTTGCCTTCAATTTCTGTTTGCTCCCCCGTTTCATATATCTTTGGATAGTCCTTAACAAGTTCATATATGTCTTCGCTTGACCATATCGTCGGTGGTTGTCTATTTTCTACTCTATTAGCTAAAAAGTTTTTCTTGTCTCCTCTGAAGGGATGATTTACATGGAGAAAATATCGATGACAGTCAAACCATGAAATTTTCTTACCATGAGGTAAAGAAAACGCTCGTGTTTCATCCATGCAATATGGACATGCTAGACGACCGGCAGTACTCCATCCCGAAAGCATTGCATAGGCAGGAAAATCACTTATAGTCCACAACAAAGAAGCAAACATACGAAAATTTTTCTTCTTTGACACATCGTATGTTTCTACTCCTTCGTTCCACAGTATTTTTAACTCCTCAATCAACGGTTGTAAATATACATCGATTCCTTGTGTCGGATCGTCGGGGCCAGGAACGACAACAGTAAGAAACATATATTGCGTTTTCATGCACATCCATGGAGGTAAATTATACGGTGTGACGATAATGGGCCAGGATGAATATTTAGAACCAAATTGAGAAAATGGAGAAAAACCGTCCGTACATAATCCTAATCTAACATTTCGACTCTCCGCTGCAAAATTTGGATACGTTTTATCGAAATGCTTCCATGCTTCTCCATCGGCCGGATGTGTCAACGTACCCTCTTCCTCCGTTCTCACGCTATGCCACCTCATATTAGACGCAGTTACAGAAGATGCGTATAATCTTTGAAGTCTTGGAGTTATGGGTAAGTAGTGCATACGCTTGTACGGAACTTCCTTACCCTTCTTTTTTCTTGGTTTGTATCTCTCCTGGTTACAAACTTTACAATTTCTAAGGTTTGCGTCTTCTTTCCAAAACAACATGCATCCTTTTAAACATGTATCTATTTTCTGATACGGTAAACCAAAAGCCGACATAAGTTTTTTAACTTCGTAGTGATTTTCACACATTAGATTATCGGGCGGCATATGTCTTTTTGCAGCTTGTACAACAGCCGTAAACCCAGCTTCAGTGATGTTGTATTTTGACTTCATCGCAATGTATTCTGCGATTACTGACAGCTGCGTGCCGCTTTTACAACCATCCCAAATAGGTTTTTTAGCTGCATCTAGTAAATCATAAATTTTCTTAGCTTCAATATTTGGTTCTTCAACATTTACATCATCGTCGTCAACTTCAACCATAGGAAACATTGATCGTGCTGCATCTTCGACCATATTTTCTATACGGGTCGTTGAAACTATTTCGTTAACGACACTTTCAGACTCTACAGAAGTATTTGCTACAACTTCTCCATGCCGATCCCAAACATAATATTCGGGTGTGAAACCGTGTTGGCACAAATGAACTTTCACAATATCTGGTAACAAAAACTTCAAATGTCTACACCTACTACACGGACAACGAATTTCTGGATCGTTTCCGTTATTACTTAAGGCGAATTCAACAAACACGTTTATACCGTTATAAAAATCTTCTTTTATTGAGCCCCTCATTCCTTTTCTTTGGTACATCCATCTCCTTCGATCAACAAAATAATCAATCATTTTTCCTATTTGACAAAATGAGAAGTTCAAAATTTAATATTTATTTTGAAGAATACACATTCGAAAAAGATTATTTTCATGTTCGTATAATATTTTGAATTTAAAGAACAACTTCACAAATTTAAAAATATTTTCAAATAGGGCACATTTCATTTTTTAACGTACGTAACGATTAAAAATATATAATTTAGAGTAATGCATTTTTTTTGTGTCATAAGTAAAAACGTGCACAATATAATACTCCTAGTTCATTCAATCATTTTATCTTATTCCAAATAACGTATACAATCGTCGAATCAAGGCATACACAACAAAATACATATACATGAACATGCACAAATTATACGTGTTTATCACAATTTCACGATAAAAGATGAAATTGGTATACCATGTGATGCTATAAACCGTTATTACGCTAGTGGAAACAATTGCAATCATTAATTCGCCCTAATTTATCAATTTATGCAAATCTATAATTAGGGTAAAAACTGAATTTTTCATAAAAATAAGAGATTATACCTGAGATTAAGAGTACTGAAGCTTGATTAGAGTGCGTTGGAAGATCCGGAAGCTAAAAATTAGGGATTGGAAGCTTAGGGGTTGAATTTGGGGGGTTTTTTGGGTTTTTTTCGTATGAAATGGAGGAGGAAGAAAGGGCTCGGCTGGCTGGTATAATCGCAAATTTGCGACGGCTTCCGACGGCCGCCGACGGCCCGTCGAAAGCCGTCGGAAAATGGCCGTCGGAAGCCGTCGGTCTTGGCTGTCGGTATTCTGCCTTTTTCTTGTAGTGTATCTCTTCTTCTTTAACCCTAATGGTTCGTATTTCTGTGCCACTTGAGTTAATAGAGGTAGAATAGTGTTGATTCAAGGGGTACGGATTTGCGGGTTGTTACACTTGGTATCGGAGCTTAGGTTGGCGACAACCTAGGCTTTGGTGGGATAATTACTCATTAAACAGAGTCAATAGTACTCTATAATGAGTTGAGAGTAATAATAGATATGAGAGCGTACTTGTTAGTGCATACAAAAATTGTTTTTATACTGTGTTGACTTATCGGTTGAGTGTTTATGAATTCTGGTCGGTACGGGAAGTACAACCGTATCGATAGGGGTTTCTAAACTCTTAAACAAGATAAACCGACATAGTATTGATTTTAAAGTGGGTAAATGAAATGATTTTACCCAAAATTATATTTTGATATAAAAAGAATAATTTTCTGATATTACTATATATATTTGATTGTTTAGATGTGGATATCTATAATTAAATAGGAATCTAAAATCTAATCTAAATTTTGAAATGGTTATAACTAAATAACTTCCATGAATATAAATTATATAAAAGAAAGAATAACTAAATTTGAATTAAACCAGAATTCAAATCCCGGAGTTTAGGAAAGGATTTTAAATAAAAATAAAAGTTTGGAAATTTAAAATCCTGGGAGGGTTTGAAATGTTTTCCAATGTATTGAAGGTAATGATGAAATATTATTTTGAGTAATATGTTCGAATGGGAAACTGTTTTGAAATGAGTTTGGGAAAGTAAGAAGCATTGAACTCACTTCAGTCGCTGGAAAATAATCCTGATGATGTTGGGCACATCATTAAAATTCATTTTCGAGTTTCTAAAGTGATGGATTGCTTCCCTAATATTTGGTTATGGTATTGTTTGGGGCTTGTTGGATATAACAAGTGTTTTGGGAATGTGTTGATTTTTGTTTCAAATTTGGTTTTAAAATAAAACCGGGTAAATTTAAATTCTGGAAAATTATATTTAAAAAAAAATGTGTAAAATTAAAATAAATTAACTATTGAACTTATTAAGTGAAGTTGATATTAATAAGAAGGAAGAAATGAAAATTTTAATCTTGAAATTAAAATTCAACTTAAGTAAATGGAAGTAAATAAAATATATTGAAGTAAGTAGAAAATTTGAATATAGCTTGGATAAGTTAAATAAATTGGACTTAGAATTAAATTGACTTGGGTTACATTGAAATGTAAGATGACTTGAATTGTGAGTCATGGAGAAATGAGTTATACCCATGAGCTATTAAGTGCTATACTTATAATCTGGAAGTGTGGATTTAAAAAATTTGCAAAGAATTAAATTAAGGAAATTTGTATCCTTAAGAATTCAGATGTATATACATATGCAAATGGAATTTGGAATTTGTGATTACAAAATGTAGATGAGTAAAATGAGCTATATAGGCTTTTAAAGTAAATAAGTTGGTGAACTTATATAAATAAAATGAAATTATAATCACAGATGGAAATAGAGGAATGGTATGGAAGATCCAAATTTAATCTCAAATGAATGTGGATTGAGATAAGGTAAAGTGAGATATAATGAAGTGAATGAATTTCACTAGGTAAACAAGTTTTGAACTTGTATTTAGAGAATTAAAATTGTGAAATTGAGATGGAAGTGAATCTAAATGAAATGGAAAATTTAAAATTTAGAATTTGAAATTTAATTAAATCTAGATGAATTGTAATTAAAGTAAATTGGATATAAAGGTGAAATGTAAAATTGTTTATAATTGCATAATGAAGATCATATCCTCAAGTTGTTAGGTGATATAATTTAATTTGAGATTATAAATTGGAAAACAGATTTGAGTAAGCAATCTAAATTTTTGAATGTAAGTAAAAATTGAAATTCATTAATGAAAAGAGTTGAATGGTGTGGTAAATTTAAATTTTGTCCATAAATGAAATGTAAAGTGAGAACATAAATGTGGATATTCTTATGTTGGCAAATAAGTAGACTTATGTATTGGGAAGATGAAATTTGCTATGATAATGAAATTGTAATTGAATTTCAGTTGAGTAATAAATAATATTGAAAGAAATTTAGATTCTATTTAAAAGGAGTAAAAAGGAAAGGTAGAAATCTAAATTTGCTAAATGAAATGATTGGAAAATGGTGATATTATAAATGAATTCAGAGTGAATTAGGAAAGTGGATTGAAAACTAATATGGATTAGGTTATTGACTGAATTAAGTTACAAATTAATGGAATTTGTATTGTAATGGATAGAATTTGATAGTCAGTCAAAATTTGAAGGTAAATAAAAATCCTGATTTTGGATTGGGATTTAAATTGTGGTAATAAATATTGGAAGCATGAATGTATAATGGAATTAGCTATAATGATGAAGGTTTTGAATTGTAAGTAAAATTCAAATGAGTGAAATAATTTAAATGGACTCTTTGTTAATAAAATAAATTTGTAAATGGATTGAATAAATAAACAAAGAGCATTCAAATTTATAAATAGATTGGAATTGATTGATTGAGAATCAAATGGAAATAAAAATTGATATAAGAAGATAAAAAGGGGTATGGTTAAATAATGGATTTTAAATTAATAACTTCTCCAATGTTTATTTAAAAATTGAATTGTAAGTGGAATGATATTCATATAAATCTATTAGATAATGAATTGGAAATATAAGATTTGAAATATAATTCAATATGTGTGATAAAACAAAAATGTTTGGGCTGTAAATAAAATAGAATGGGATGTTATTAATTTGAACTTAAATGATGGTTTTGAAGTGTGAATAAGAATTGAATTAAATATTGAAATGGAATAAAAATGCTTGGATTGAGCACCATACAGGATTGCATAAAATTGATATAAATCTAAACTGAAATTAATTTTAAACGGGTATAGGCTGAAGTGATGATTTTGCTTGAATGACATGAGAAATTATAGATATTAAAATTGAGTTGTTTAAATAACAACTAAGTTGGTTTTGAATAAATGGAAATAGATTAGAATTGTATTAAATAATTTTGTATATTAATACAAGTGAATCATAAAAGAAATGCAATGGTTCCAAACTGAAAATAAAGATGGTTTTAAATTAATTAGATAAATACAACCTAATTAAGTAATTTTGCATTTGAATGGACATAGGCATAAAAGAAATGTGAGTGCTTCAAATTGGAAATAAGGATTTGATTGTAAATCAAATCAAATAATGTTGCATATAAATGAATTATTAGAGAAATGTAAATGCTTCAAAATTGGAAATGAAGTTGGTTTGTAAATCTATTTAGAATTGAATTAGAATAGATTTCTGTTAGTGAAGCATATGTTAATCATATTGAAATAATGTGAATTGGTTGAAATAAATATGAATGGAACATAGCAAACCGTGTATGTAAATCCTTTGTATGAGATAACTTGGAGTTAGCATGGGAAAATGAACCTTGTGCATGTTATAAAATATGGCTTTATTTAGGAAACTATGCAAAGTGTTGTTTGGAATGTAAATAGTTATGTTTGGCTTACATTTATATTGGAAATGATGTTAAATTGCTCATATTTTGATAACTGGTGAATTTGTTTGAGTAAGCACAGGTGCGGGAGGCGTTTGAGAGAGTTGGAGTGCGTATATGCATTATATTAGCTGCTTGCTATTAAAAATTTGCTAAAAAGGTACGCCTACGCAAATAAAATTGGGAAATGATATATATATTGTGTTATATTTTGGTTTCCGGCCGTGTGGACCGATGTATATATATTTGTGTATCCTGCGATGTCGCAGAAGCTCCTCCGTACAGGGGAAACTCTGCCAAAATTTTTCGTAAATTTTGGGAGTTAGAAATTTTTTTGGGGTTTTGGGAAAAATTAAGTAACTTATGAAGTTATAAGTTAAAATTAAAGCTTTAGAGATAAGTAAAGCAAATAGGTTTGGGAATTGAGCAAAAAGGATTTTGTGAAGTGTATATAAGCTTTTAACTAAGCAAATGGGATAAGTAAATGGGTTGAGAGTATGTTCTACCTTATACAAATTTCGGGGACGAAATTTTTATAAGGGGGAAGGAATGTAACGTCCCAGAATTTTGAGTATGGGATTTGTGAACATTTAATTCATTTTAAATGTTTACTATGGGTTTAAAATTTATTTTAAACTAAAGGAATTGGTTTAAATTATATTAACAAGTTAAAATTTCTAAGGTGTGGATTTAATTTGAAAATTGAACAATAATAATATAATATTCAGAATTGAAATAAAAGAAATTCTGGATGTAAATAGTGATAAAATGGTTTTAAAAATTTATCTTGGGCAATCTGAGTGTAAATAGCACGGTGGAAATTATAGATGAATTTTGAGGTCAATAAATTAATATTTGGAATTTTATAATAATTTAAAAACGAATTTAATATTATTGAAATGCAAATAATCAGATTTGGTTCGGAATGAGCCGAAATGATTTTTTTTATGTGTTTATAAATGTTATACGAATTATTGTTAAGTTAATAAAATTTTAAAAGTGGAAATTTTGAGTGATTTCGATAATTTCGAAAATTGCTTAATTAATAGACGAGTTAAAATAGCCTTCCGGGGCATAGTCTCGGAATTCGACGAAACTAGTTCCATTGGATCCGTAATAGTTAATTATTATCGGATTTCAATTTTCGTAGCAATCGGAGTTGTCGTTTGACCCCAGCAGCTCGAAACGCATCGAAAATCGTTTTAATCGATTTAATTTTAAATTGATCGTTTAATTCCGTATCTCGCACATACGATCAAATTAGCTTACGAAACCTATTCCATTGTGTCCGGAACGCGGAAAAACCCTAGGATAGCCTGTCAGAACGTGAGAGTTGGAGGTCGTTTGCATTAACGGTTAAATCGAGAAATTTTATTAATTAAATAATATTAAATTTATATTATATAACGTTATTTTTGCAAACCCTAGCCATTTTCATTTCAGCCGCCGTTCTTTTACATTTAATGGCCGAAATTCCTTCATCTTCCCCCTCAAATCTACCACAATCCATCAATTCATTGCAAAAACTTCTAACTGCATTGTTGTAGAGCGTTCCAAGCTCTTCACATCCGTACGGTGAGTTGTTTCGAAGTTCATCGGTTTGGTCAGAAGTTGGCTTGGAAGGCTGCGGGTTTGTTATCGTTTCTCGAGTTAGGGGCGCAACCGAGTGCCGTGAGAATAGGGGCGAAGGTCGAGCTCGCCTGGGGGGTCGAAGTGGTGGTGCTCGATCGTTCTTCAGTCGACCTGAAGCGAAGCGGTTTTGAACCCTAAGGGGACGGTGATGGGTTCGTGTATCTCCTGGAGGGCGTGCGTGAGAGGGAGAAGAGAGAGAGGCCGTGATTTTTGCCTTTGAGTTTGAAGCAGGCCGATGGTATTTGCTTTATAAAAATAAAATAAACGAAAGTTGTTTTCAAATCGACATTTAAACTTTAATAATAAATAACTCTTGCATACGTGAACAGAATTCAACGAATTTGATAGCGCCGGAATCGCAGAAAAGAGTACTTCGCAGTGGAACAGTTCCGGATCTATTCCGGGCAAGTAGAAATTTGGGTTAAATCGAACATCGTTCGGTTTAATTTAAATTTCGAACGCTCGTCGAAACTCAAGGTGAGTTTAACTCACTCACATCTGGTTATTGGCTGATTTAAATAATAAATATTTAAATATCTGTGTGATTGGTTGCATATTATTGTTATTATCAGTCTGGATTGATAATTATATATGTGATGTGCTAATATTTGTGGATGCAGGGAAAACAGGTTGGAGGGATCCAACTGGATTCCTCACCATGTAGTAATATTTTTATAGTTGATGATGATGCCTGTTTATATATTGTGATTGATAAATTTGAAATTTAAGTGCATTGTGATATTGTGAGATAAACTTCAAAACCAGAATGTTAATTATAAAGGAATTTGGAGTTTAATTATAAAGAAATTAAATTAGGTTTCAAAAGTAATTAAGAAATTAATAAATAAGGAATTTAGAAGAATATAAAAATTAGAATCTGTTGGATGGAAAACTGAAATAAAATTGTATTGGAATATTGCTGAATAAATTATAAATCCGTAATTTAATTATAAATGGATAAATTGAATTTTTGAGAAATAAAAGATATTGTTAATTAATGAATTTAAAGGAATTAAAATTTGAAATCTATTTGGAATGAAAAATTGAAAATTGATAAAATCAGGAATGATAAATAAGAGAAACGTTATCAGTTGATAAATGTGAAAGTAAATTTATGTTATTAAAATATAAACCTGAATTGGAATAAATTGACAGAATTCACAAGAAGGATTACGGGAGTGTATAAGTGTGAATGAGAGATTCCCTGGGGAAAACCAAGTTCGAGTTTAAACTGATTTTTATAAAAAGAAAGTTTTAAAAACTTAAACTTGTTTAAAGAGTGTTTTGGAAATTATTATTTTAACATAATTCTTAATAAATTAGTAATAGTAAACTTTTAAAATACCTTAATAATTATTTTTACAAATGGATTTACTTAAAGGCTAGTTTTTGAATAAAGTTGTTTGAAATTATTAATTTCTTTTAAAACTCTATTTTAAAATATAGTATAACTAAAACCTTATTTTAAATCAAGTTATATCTTATAAAATAGTTTTACTTCGAATATTTTGAAATTATATTTTGAGAAAGTAACCAGTAGTAAGTTTATATATTTGAAAGTATATTTAAGAATAAAATATTTAAAGTGATTTAATTCTAAATTGTTTTTAACTTGGTTATTTCCAATGGGAATATACGGTAAAGGATTTACCTTGTAAGGAAAGAGTTTTGGAAATTGTTTTCAAATGATTTTTTTTTTGAAACTTTGGAAATATATCTTGTAAAGAGTGTGAAACAAATAAATAATATGGAATATTATTTATTGTGTGATGGATGCTTATGGATGTTTATGAATATAAATTGATAGTTAAATCACCGACTATCAATATTGGACAATGCGTGATCGTTTCGAAGAGACCGGGATCGAGATTTATTTCTCGAAAACCACTTCGATCCGATTTGTACGTTTCGTGCGAAAAACGTGTTCGAAGTCGAAGATGGAGCAGTGAAGTGCAAGGGCTAGTCGCTACTAATCCTGAGGATATTTCCAAAATGGATGTAGTAGGAGTAGTGCCTTCGGTTCCGTTCGAACCCGAGACGGACTTGTATGGACGAATGCTTGCGAAACATCGTCAGGTGGACGATGGGCATTCTAAGTGAAACATTCTTTAAAGGTAACGCTTAGCCTCAAGCCTCATCAACCGGGAATGGCTGAAAATCAGGGGATATGCAGCAAGGTTAGGTGGGTCATGCCCAAGCAGGACAAGATATTTCCCCTGTCTAGATGTCCCTTATATATTTTCGGCTTAGTGGGTGGTTGGTCGCGCCAACCACGGGGTTTATCTTGTTCGGGACTGTTCAGTAAGGAATGGTTCCGGCCTTGTGTTGTAGGGGATGAAGGGAGTAGTCCTCGGTACGGTGATCTAGGCCCCGTACTGTGACAGGTGGTACCCCAGTGCCTAGTCATTGTTGGAAATCCATTTTCCCTACGAGCCTTGTACGAGTTTTGTTTGTATTACCCACTTCGGTGGCTAGTAGCTGGAATTTAATGAATGTAACAATTTCGGCTATTTTATAAGTATTTGTAAATAGACACTATTATAATATCAGAGGATTTCTATAAAAAGTGTTTTAGCTATCGTAAGGTAAAAACCCGACATGTTTATTTGTGGCGTGGTCTTACGAGATGATTTTGTTTTTCAAAGGATTTTTGAAACTTTAATAATCAAGTTGGATGCATATTTAGTATCAGCTGGTATTCCAGACTGACTCGGGTGTTATTTTGTTATAATGCTCGGGTCAGACCGAGTATTATTTGTACAGGACAGGATGCTTTGGAGCAGGAGAGGAGCTGGAGCCCGAGACGTATTATCTATATATATGTATATGTATAGTCCGCTGCTGTGATTGTATGGTATGTCTGATTTGTAATTTGATGTATATGAAACTCTGATGATGTGATGTACAAAAAGGTTATAGATTTCATTTTGTGTAAAGTTCTATATTCATTATTATATTTTATTCCGCTGCGACTATGAGATTCTGATATTGTTTAGTTTCTTCTTCTATCTCTTCTTCTTTAACCCTAATGGTTCGTATTTCTGTGCCACTTGAGTTAATAGAGGTAGAATAGTGTTGATTCAAGGGGTACGGATTTGCGGGCTGTTACATCTATTTTCGATGGAACAGATTTTTTGAATTGGAAATTAAAATGGAATTTTATTTAAAATCTGTTAATATTAAATGTTGGGATATTATTGAAAATGGGTGTGATATAACAGATAAGAAAATTATCTCGATTAACGCTCTTGCTATGCATATAATATATTCTCATATTAATCAAGATAATTTTAATTTCATTTCTCATTGTGAAAATGCACGGGAAATCAGGAATACTTTCGATACAATATATGGTGCAAAAGTAAACGGCAATGAGAAGTCCTCCACAACTGACTCAGTTAAAGAGATGTGCTTAACAGGATTGGTAAATAACAGTTGTGACGAGGATGATGATGATGATGGAGCAGCTGAGCTGGCATTAATAATGAAGAAATTCAAAAGGTGGAATCACAAATACGGAAATCCAGCTCTAAATAAAAAATTAAAAAGCAGAATAATCAAAGCACTGGATAACTCGAAACAACACGGGATCATTTGCAACAAACCCGGTGATATCAATCCCAATTATCCCCGATTTCAACTCGACAAAGAAAAGGAATCAAAAAGAAGATGTTTTGCAGCCACGTGGAATAAAAGCGATAGCAGTGAGAGTGAGAAAGCAGATATGTGCCTTCATGGGAATATAACCGATAGCGACGATGACGAGCCAAGCGAGGTATCAAAACTTACTCACTCTGAATTACTTATTTATTTCCACGAAGTAAATGGTTGTTTTGAACGACTTAGGGAAAAATACGCCAAACTTGAATATCAAAAGGATAATTTGATAGAATGCAATGAACAACTTGATCAATTAGTTAAGAACTATCAACGTAGAATCCCTAAGTGTGATAAGTGTCCAACATTCGAAGAGGAAATTAAAAAATCAGAAATCAATATAAAATCACTTGAAAATGAAATTATGATTTTAAAAGAGAATGAAAATACTAGGAGAGGGAATTCTATTAAAAAGTGCACACAGTTGTTAAACGAAAATGAATCTCTCAAAACACAAGTCCAACAATTGTCAACGACTTTAGATAAATTTTCAAAAAGTGAAAAATCGTTGAATATGCTATTAGGAAAGCAAACTGTTAATACGGTTAGACAAGGACTTAGATATAATAATTCGAAAATTGTTGAAAACAATATTAATCAAGTTAATTCTACGTGCATAATTTGTAGAAAATATGGACACAATCAAAATAATTGTTGGTATAGACCCAAACATGTGAAAACTATACCGATTTGGGTTCCAAAAGGCACAAATATAAAATCTCTCAAAGTTAAACAAATTTGGGTGCCGAAGGGAACAATTATAAATAGTTTTGGGTCTCCACAAAATTGTTTTTCAAAAATTTCTGCCACTAACAACCATGGACCTATAAAAACAAATAGGTCACATAAATCTTTCGTCGTGTAGGTGTGGTGGCAGGCTAAGGAACAACAATAGTGTTCTCTGGATTTTGGCTGTTCCAGTAACACAACGGGCGACAAATCAAAGTTCCTTAGCCTAGTTCAAAGGTGACAGAATCATAATAGACAGCATGGAAAAATATCGTAAAGGTAAAACAGGTAATGGTATATTTTAAGCGATATATTAAATGTGATAATCTGCACCGTATTCTGAATTAAAATCGGCCAATAATGAGATGATGAAAAAATGGTGATTTTGACTTTGACTTATTCAACATAGTTGGCCAATTATATTTTATATGCCAAAAACACTACAAATTCTTGAAATACTTCATACAGATTAAATTGGAAAAATGATGGTGTTTTGGTATTAGGAAATTCATTGATTGTTGATAATACATTTGGCTAACTCTTTATTCACGGTTTTCGATTATTTACACGGCTTCAATTCAGATTCAAAAGAATGTCATTTAAATTGTTGTTAAAATTGAATTTGAAATTTTTGGTCCACACTTCATGTTTTGGTCTATAAAATTCAATTGATGATAATTTTGAGTGAAAGAGAAATTCAGATGCAGATTACACTGGTAATCTAGTTGATAGAAAAATTACTGGTGAAACGTGATTTTTGTTGAGACATTTAGTAACTGCATCATTTTTCAAAGAAAATATCTGCATATTTTTCATTTCAAATAATTTTCAAATAGCAGAAAATTTTCTTTTAAATCCCCCTCGAAAAAATCATTTTTGACCATATTTTCAGATTAGTCATTTTGAAAAATTAATTTCATAATTATTTTTGAATTTGATTTTAAATGACCATTTTGACTAATCTGACTCCCAAATGATTATCGAAAAGAAAAATAGTGATTGAAAAAGTGATGAGTGTTAATATTGATCAAATATTATGACTCGAGAAAGTATAATTTGAAAATTTCTTTAGAAATTTAAACAAGAGTTATAAAACTTTTTGTTGGTAATAATTCCATGACCATCTCTATATCTATCATATTTCTAACGAACATCACTCATCAAAATTCTATATAGTTTGTCAATATGTGGTACTTTAAACAGGAATCGTTCGTTTTTCATTTTGACTTTTTTTTTAAAAAAAAATATTAATAATAATAATAAATAAATACCAAAGTATTCACTCTCATTTAAAAGTCCTCACGGTTATGCATGGGTGAATTACTTGGAATTTGTTATGTGCTTCCATGCTCATTTAAAAGTCCTCACGGTTATGCATGTATGGAACGCATATCAAAAGTTGATTTTTAAAATAAACAAGTTGATTCTAATCCCATTTAAAAGTCCTCACGGTTATGCGTGGTTAGAAGATACTTGAATTCATTTTTTAAAAATAAAATTGGAATACTACTAATCTCATTTAAAAGTCCTAACGGTTATGCATGGTTAGTAGATATTCAAATTCCTGATATAAATATACCACAAATAGACACAACTGTATGGTTTTATATGATGACATCATTTCCATCATTCTAAAAGTGGAATATGCGCCTAACAAAATATTTATGATTTTTTTTTGATTTTTTATTGAAATTTAATATTTATATTCAATTGAGTTTTAATGTTGAATTAATATCGATAACTTTATCTCTATTTTCTCTAACACTATTATTCTTTTGCTGATAACAAAAGGGGGAGAGAAAAGTTAAGATTTTGTCAAATAAAATCAAGCAAAGGTCAAATTATTTTCTATTTGCATCTAGGCTCATTTGCATATTTTTATTTGTATGCATATATGTAAGGGGAGCTTTGTGTAGAGAGGAAGCATTTAAATAGGGGGAGCAATTAGGATATATCCATGATCAAATACATTTAACATATTCAAAATCTTAAATATATGTTTGTTATCATCAAAAGAGGGAGATTGTTGAATATACGCTTATATGATTTTTGTTTGATGATAATAAACATATATACATTCGTTTAAATGTATTTGTTAATATACTATTTTATTTTCACAGATTAAATAAATATTTGTTGAATAAATTAAATAACACAGAATTTGAATTCAAACGAATATTTTATTCAAACAAATATTTATTACAACTTTTAATAGTACAATTTCAAGCTCCCACTATAACTATACAACTTTGATTACAATTACATCACATTTCATAATTTCATATTTACAGTTGACCTCACTACATATCACTCACACTTGTATTTATCTTCAACTGCATTCCAGTTTGAATCCAGCATCTGAGCAATCTGCAAAAGTATACACTAACGCAGTAAAATTGAAAAAGAAATATTTTTGCAGTATAAAATAAAACGTGAATTTTGAAAATAATATTTGCCTCAGTTATTTGGGTTGTTCGTAATCATTTAAATTTGAATTCATCATACACGAACAACTTGTGACAAACACAGTGTATCACTGTATATGCCACAAGGCCGTGCACACCGATATATACACTTGATAATGTTTATAGGGACAGGTGAGCACAGGTCAAACCCAAATAAAAAGCCGGGTTCAACTCACGTGCAATATATTTAAAATCACGACACGAGCACAAGGTCAAACCCGAGCTGTAAAACTGGGTTTAACACAAGGCTACATGAAGTATGCAAGCTCGACTAACAGGTTCAACCTCCTCATTAAACAACTCCAGACCAACAGCAAAAGGGCCAAATGCAAACAAAACAAGGCACAATGTCGAGCATGCATGAAACAGTGGAATGAACCAGTGATACAAAGCAACCCAGTGACTGCATCTACAACCACAAACTTAACAATGCATACAGCAAGAATAAAGTCCAACACAGTTACAACTGACTACATGCAGGAGAACAAACACACCACTGCAGCCAACATATACACTATGAATCAGAGATTACAAACTCGAGTGTGCAAGTGAACATGACAGGAAACAGTTCAATATGAACTGATGAAGCAGTACCAATGAACATGCAGTCAAACTCAGTAACAACATCGAGCCAGAGCTGTCAAATATCACAAAAGTCAAGGCTGCAAATGAAATGCAACACACATGCACGACTTATGGCAGTGAAACTCAAGCAAGTGGAGACAACAGCAACTAAATGCAACAAACTCAAATGTCCAGTTACAACTACAGAGTCGAGTGCATGCTATAGAAATAAAACCAAGACTACAGGTCAGGGAAGCAATAGGTGTACAGCGACAATAACCAAGGCACCAAGGAATTTCAATATGATACATGTGAATAGAACAATGAACTACATGACATGAACCATGAAATTGATCAGAAAATATCAACAACTCAAATGAACGCTGAGAAATGCACAGAGACCAGTTGCAAATGACAACAAGCATGAAACCAGTCAATGCCGAGGCTAAACAAATCAATGACATCGAAACAATGCAGTATGGCCAGAGTGAAGATTACAAGACTGCAATGGATACAACAATGCCCAAGATAACTTGAACAAAGCTACTACAGGAATGCAGACAGTGGCCGAAGCCAATTTACAAAATATCGAAGTCAAAGAAGAATAATAAACATCAAAGACATAATGACCAAGTCACGTGTCAAAACGTTGATTATCAAAAATCAAGTTGTACGAAATTTATCAAGTCATAGAAAAATTCAAGCCGAGTATATTACACCGTGATAGCCAAGCAAATTGACTAAGTCACGAATCAACAACGTGACCATCAAGCAACGATAATACGCAATTGACAAAGTCAAATAAATCATCATCGTTCAACAAATATCAGAGGGCCGATAGCATAAAATTGAAGAAATCAGACGAACGAGATTTTAGGAAATTGACTCCTATAAAAACCTTAATCATCATCGGCAATTATCCCATCGAATTCCAGAAAGCATAAAATCAGTAAAAGCAAAAGCATACAATTACATACCAAAGAAGGAATTCGATCAACGAAGCAGCCGCAAAGAGCATCGAAGTCGAACAGTATCAAAGGTCGGCGCTTCAATTTGGAAGAACCCTAATTTGGATCGAAAGGACGAAAAGCCCTAATTTAGCTTCAAAGAGGAACGGCCACCATCTCCATTTTTCACGAACGAAGGAAATAAAAGAGACGGGTTGAATTACTAAAGAGGGCCGGCCTTATTCCTCTAAAAGACTTCTATTAAGGGCTTTTAAATTTTTAAATAGGGTTTTATTTTATTTAAATTGTTTTTAATTTTTCTTTTTAAACCGTTTTAAATTTCTAGTCGTGTGACTAGGGGACAAGCTACGTGGCGTAGCTTGAGAATTCGCAACTCGGTGATTGAGTTGTGGCAAGGTTTTGAGCGTAGAGTTAGATTAGTCAATAGCGGGTATAGCGAGTTTACGTGTGTAAGCGAGGGACTATCTAATTTCTAGTAGAAATCTTGGGGGCAGCACGTAGGCAGGGTTTTGCCGAAGCTGGGTAAATTCTGTGTTGTTCTGTTTTTTTTGTTATTTATATTCTGCGATATCTGTGCTGCTATTCTGTGATCTGAATTGAATATTTTATAAGCTTCCGCGATTAATTTTTATAATTAATACTATCACCCTATTCACCCCCCCCCCCCTCTAGGGTGAAATCGATCCTACAAGAGAGATATTAGGAATTGTGATCCACTTTTTTACTCTCTTATCTCCTTTTAATAAGCCACTCTTTATTCATTCACTTGAGATTTTTTGATCCTCCTCCTACTTAAAATTTTAGGATAGAAATACCAACTTCCAAATTAGAAAATCTTGCCTTCCTTAAAAATCACTTACATACCTTAATATGTGCAAGTCAAAACATTTACTTCATGTCTTGAAATTATAAAACGCTGGATACTTTAAAAAATATTAATTCGTTATACTTTTGAAGTCCTATGAACTAACATCAACTAAAGTACCTTATGTACATCGTCGTACTCATAAAAACACTTTATATAGACAAATATAATCATCCTCTATTGACTACTATCTTATACAACCGATCTTCTATTATTTAACCTTTTAGGAAACTTTTCACTTATATGCACTATAATGCTTCTCAGACCTTATATAAGCTTATCCCAACTCTTAACATAAACATATATGTTAATTTCAAATAGCATTTAATCACATATGTCTTAACAATTTAAAATAATAAATTTAAGTGGAAATTAGGGAGGCATCCCTATCATACTTTCATATTGTAAAGCAGGTCCTTGTCAAAGTTTCATTGTAAATCGAGTCCATGTTTTCTGAAAACGAAGAAAATTATTGCTGAAATATCAGCAACTTTTATAAATAAGTGCTGATATTTCGGCAACTTTTTCTGTCAAAGTTTCATTGTAAATCGGGTCCCTGTTTTCTGAAAACGAAGAAAATTATTGCTGAAATGTCAGCAACTTTTATACGTAAGTGCTGATATTTCAGCAACTTTCATAAACTGTGTTCACAGTGTACATAAATGTTGCTGAAATGTCAGCAACTTTTATAAATAAATGCTATATTTCAGCAACTTTCACACACTATGTTCACAGTGTACAGAAAAGTTGCGGAAATGTCAGCAACTTTTATAAAAAGCTGCATCATACTCTGCAATAATCGTGAATAAAAAACAGGGACCCAATTTACACTGAAATTTAGTGAAGGACTTTTCGTGGATTTTGAAACTTAACAGGGATCTATGTCCAAAGTACCCTAAATTTAACCTGTTATTTTCTTCTTAAGCATAAATCATATCGGTATTGTTTATTATAAGATACCTTTTTTCTATTACCTCAATATAGTGAATTTTTCCCAAATCGATAATATACTTCAAAAATCGTTTGTTTTCATATTAGTTTAAATACCTCAAACATTTTTATTTAATCCAATGATATTAATAATTTTCATCAAACTTCTTTCAAAATAATAGTTATCGTAAATTTACATCAAAATAATAATATTTATTTAAATCATCTTTTTCAAGAATCCTTTATTGTTATCTAATTCAAAAATAACAATATTCAGTACTAAATTCCAAAAATCCTTCTCATTTATCAAAATAGTAATAAAGTAACCTAAAAATATTCATGGAAAAATGTCTTCATTATTATTTTTATTCTCAAAATGCCTCCTATTTCTATTACTTAAACAATAATAACTTTTTCATAAACTCCATAAAATAATCGTATTATTATTTGCTCAAAATTTAGAAAGCTTCGAAAAAAATCACATTACTATTCATTAAAGTTCTACCTTACTTGATAAATAATAGTAAATCCTCAAACCAAAAATAGAAATTTTTTTCCTTCTTATTTCAAAAAAAGTTCTTCTAAAATTCATAAACAATACACTAATTAGTTTTAAATACAAATACATAACGTTCATTTCGAAGAAGTCTATAGCACACTGGCATCTTGACTATCGCAGCTAATACCATAATCAATTAAAACATTGTTGGTTATGTAATCCTTTTCTAACTCCAATCCAAATTTCAAGTGAAAATATCAATAATGTTTCTACAATTTAGTTTCTAAATAAAAATACTTGATTTCTATGTGACGACCCGGAATTTTGAGCAATATAAATTTAATAATCTTTGTTAATAATTAAATTGATTTGATCATTTTACATTATAAATTGACAAGTTAAAATTCTTTTAAAGGTTAATAATAATAATTTGATAATATCTATTAACATTTTTCCTGACAACCTAAAATTGGCAAGTTTAATTCTTTTGAAAACTAATAATATTTTCATTTGGAAATATTTATTCTAGCAATTTAAAATTGGAAGATTTATTTTTCAAAAGCTAATCAAAATGTTTTCTATTTATAATGTATATATATAGGTTTATATTATATATAGGAAGTCTTTAATGTAATAAAAGCTATATATTCAAATTGTAATATATATGAATATATATATTGTGGTTTGGATTTGTGTTTCAAAATTAATATAGTAATTATCAAAACTAATGATTAAAAATGTTTTCCATTTGAAATGTGCATATATATTTGTATATATATTAGAAATGGGAAAAATTATTGTTTTGAACTCAATCAAGTGTTTCCAAACTTTATTATATATAATTTGTAATTAGAAAATTTTAATTTGATTTAATACTTTTAAAAGTGATATTTGAGATTTAAATTTTAATAACAAGGATAATTTCTTATTTAATATAGATATATATATATATATATATTTTAAACTTGAGTTCTAAATAAGATTTAAATTTAAAAAGTTCAATTTTTTTAATATTCTTTCCTTTTAAAATTTTAACATAAGATAAATTTGGTTTAGAATTTTTTTATATAAAAGTTAAAATAAATTCTCAAGCATATAAACATATGTTATATTTATTGGATCAAAAGCATAAGTTATTTATAAATAAAAGTTTACATAAATTCATATGTATATTTACTAAAATCTAAAGCTTATTTATATAAAATAAATACACATTATATTTATGTGAATATTACATAATTACTTATACATAATTAAATAAATTATAACTAAGAAAAGTAACACTTGTAAATCATTAATAAATCATTAAAACACTTGGAAACATTTTGATATATGTTAGAGACATTTGTAAACATATAGGCTTAGGTGTAAGAAATTTAAATCATAAAAGGGACAAATGTCAATTCTCTTTGATAATTTAAAATCTAAAAAAAAATAAGGAGAAGAAATTTACTTTTAATCTTCAGCTAAAAATCTTTCTTCATTTCAACCAAAACATAATACAAATCAAAGATAAAAGAAAACATAAAAACTGTAAAATCTGAAAATAAGAAGAAGAAAATAAAATCTGGAATCAAGAAACAAGAAGAAGATAAGCTGGAAAATTTAAATCAAAGGCAAGAAGATTTATCAACAGTTCAAGTTCTTAAATCAGGCAAGGAGATGATTCAACAAACAATTCAGAAAATTCAGCTGCAAGATTGTATTCAACATGCAAAATAAAATTTCAAGAGCCTGGAAACAAATATAGTTTCTATCCTCTGCATTTCTAGGTGAGTAAACGAATTTTAAAACAGTTTTAAATCCTAGATTTCAACTTGTTCTTGTGAATGAATATCATGACGTTATCTGAAATACTTGAATTAAATTGGATGTATGTTTGAATGATGAATATTTGAATGCCTGTGTTGTTCCAATGGTCTCTGTGTGATAACAACAGACATCAATTTCTTAATAAATTCAATAATTAAATTTTGAATTCAAATTAGCTTGTGATTTGCAAAGGAAAGTTGTTTGAAATCATGTAATAACACTATCAAAAATCATTACAGGAAATTACTTTGGATATAGCCTGGAAATTTGTAAATTTACAGTAAAATCTTAGTTTGGGTCAAAATTTAATCAATTCAATTTTAAGGTTTAATTACATAATTGAATTCGTGATGCAAAACCATGAATTTTAATGGCTGTATCATGATTTTTTGATTGGAATTTGTTGTGCAATTTTGTGATGAGTGTTCGAGCTTCAATGACCAATTTAAGGCAAACGACGGCGAACTTGAGGACGTGGTTGAGCATGAAGGTCGAGGGGATGTAGGAGTTCATCAGAAAATTAGTATTGGGATTTTTAGATGGCCGATGTGATCTTGAGAAGGCATTGTAAGGTTTTATTACTCAGTTTTGGTGATGTTTTTGCTGAAGCTTTTTTGGCATCGAGAGCGACTCGGTGGCGATTGCGAGGGTTGCGATAAGTTCAGGAAGACGTGAGGGAGCTACGGTTATGATGGCGAGGTTTCTCGAGGCTGGGGTTGCCGTGATGGTCGACTTTCTGGTGAAGTTTGGTTCGAGCTGATGGGTTTAGAGAGTCGAAATTTGATTCTCGATCGAAACTTGATTTCTGGGTTTCGCGTATGGTTGTCGTGGTCGAAAGTGATGTGTCGGAGGCAGGAGCGAAGTTCATCGTCGCTCGGCGTCGTGGTGCACGTGGATGTGCACGGTTTCGTGTATCTGACGTTTGGTTTTGGGAAGATGGGTGGAAGCTCAAAGTTTACTTCGTGTATCTGATGTTATTTCTCAAAGCAGGAGAAGGGGTGGGGAACTCGGGGCAGACTCGGGAATTTGTAGTGGTTTGCTCGGGTTTTTATATTGAGTAGGTTTTAGTATTGTACAGGAAGTTTTAAAAGTTTTGAAACAAAGAAAATTTGATTTTGTAAATAATTCAAGTTTTTAAACAAAGGTAAAACAAGTTTTTACTTATTAAACTAAATTGTTTTTAAGAATAATTATTTTAAACAAGTTTTAATTATTTAAATAGATAAGTTTTTAAAAGGGTAAATAAGTTGATTTTCGAAATGATGTTTGTATGAAAATTTATTTAATAACTTTGCAAAACTTTTAAAGATAAAAAAAGTTAAAGTAGATGTTTATATGGTTTTAATTATAATTGATTTCTAAAGTGTTTTATTTTAAATAAAGTTTAATGATAAGAATTTAGTAAAATCAATTATAATAAGGAGTTATCTTTAAGTAATTAAGAGATTTTTATTTATCAAAGATTTTAACATGTGAAATTAACAAGGGTAATTTAACTATTGTAAATGATTTAAAAGTAATTAATAATCAATTAAGACAAATGAATTCTTAATTAAGAATCTTTTTAAATATAAGAAGCTAAGGAATCATTTAATTAAATTTAAATGATTAGTTAAATAATTGATTAAGTAATTAATTAGTGATTAATTAAAGATAATCACTTATGATTTAATTTGATTAAATTACTTGGTGAAGTAATTAAGTGATTGATTACTGGAGGTAATTAAGTAAAAGGAGATTATTTAACAAAGTAATTAGAGGTTAATTACTTTATGAAAGTAATTGGGTAGAAGTGATTAAGGGTTAATCACTTAGTAATTGATTAAAAGAATTAATTAATATAATTAATTAAAGGTTTAAATTAAATAATTAATTTAAGACTAATTAATTGATGAAAGGATTTAGAGAAATTAATAAAGTGATTAATTACTTGTTAAAATAATTAATTAAGAAGGATTTGATTGATGGAAGTGAATATTAATTAAATAATTAATTAGTAATTAATAATTAAAGAATATTAATCCAAAAATAAAGCTTAATCACTAAAGGTAATTTAAAAAGTAATTAATCAAATTAAAAAGTAATTAATCAAGTGAGATTAATTAAAAAGTGATTAATCAGGTGTGATTAATTAAAAAGGATAATTAAGAAATAATTATCAGGATAATTAAATAATAATTAACCAAGGATGATTAATTTGAAAAGGGGTAATTAAGAGATAATTACTTGGTACAATTAAGAAGTAATTAATCAAGATAATTAAAAATTGTAATTAAGAAATAATTACTTAAAGTAATTAAGAAATAATTAATCAAGGGGGATTAATTAAAGTGGATAATTAAGTGATGTTCAGTTAATTAATTTGAAATCAATTAATGAATAAGTAAGTTGGATTGATGATAATCAAAGTGATTAAGTAAGGAATTAATTTAATTGAGAATTAATTAAATTAATTAAGAGTTGTCCAAACTTGTTTATGGATGATTAATGATTGGATGATAAATATCATTGGAAGAGTTAATGATATTGGATGATATTGGATGTCATTAGTGATATGTAGTGATTTGAATGTGATATATATGAGATGTGATATATATATATATACACACACACACACACACACATATACATAGATATGCTACTTTGTAATATGTATGGATGAATTTGATAATAGTGAATTATCTATCTGTGTTATGAATCATCCATTTATATTCTGAATATCTACTGTTTAAACCCTTAAGTACAACTTGGACATTAAAATGGCATTTTGGATTCGGTGAGACTGGGATCGTATTTTATATTCAAAAACCACATCGATCCAAATTAACGTTAGGTCGTAAATCAAAGTGAAGTAAAGTGAAGACTCAAAGTGTAAGAACTATATATCGTTATAACTCCGGGGGTGATTCCAGAATGAGTTTAACGAAGATAGTACTTTCAGTTTCGAGATGAAGATTCAAAGTGCAAGGGCTATTGTCGTTAAATCTGAGGGTGATTCCAAAATGAGTGTATCGAGATAGTACCTTCGGTTCCGTTCGAACCCGGAATGGACTTGTATGGATTGAATGCTCTCAGAACATCGTCAGGTGGACGATGAGCATTCTAAGATAGATGTGTCATATAAAGGTAATCGCAGACTCAAGCCTCATCAACCGGGAATGGCTAAAACAGGGGAGGTGCAGCAAGGTTAAGTGGGTCATGCCCAAGTAGGACAAGATCTACCCCTGTCTAGATGTCCCTTTTTATTTCGGCTGTGTGGGCAGTTGGATCTGTTGCCAACTGCGGGGTTGTCTTGTTCAGGACTATTCAGTAAGGAATGGTCCCAACCTTGTGTTGCAGGGGAGTTAGGGTGGCTCCTCGGTACGGTGATCCAGGCCACGTACTGCGACGGGCGGTACCCCAGTAGCCCTACCATTGATGGAAACCCATTCTTCCTACGAGACCCTACGGTTTTGATTGTATTACACACTTTTGTGGCTAGTAGCTGGAATTTAATAATGTAACAATTTCGGCTATTTCTTATTTACTTGAAAACCCTAAACACTATTATAATATCACTGGATTTCCTATCAAATTTTTTGGTTAACGTAAGGTAAATTTTTTTCCATGTTTATGTATGGGAAGTCTTACGTGATACCTTTCTTTTCAAAGGATTTTTTAAAATTAAGCAATTTTAAACCGTTTACTCACACTAGACCCCTGTCTGACCCAAGTGTTTATTTTATGTTTTATTAAACTCTTGGGTACTCATATTATATATGAGTAGTCGAGGGATTCAGGTTATTCTTGACGAATTCTGGAGGAGCTTGGGAGCAGGAGGCTTCAGCGTGTAGATATATAGATAGAGTTTCCGCTGTGATGTCATTCAGTATGGATGTTCTTGTATTGTGCATTAGATAGAAATGTTATAACTGTCTAAATTGACATGTATAGTTGTGTACTCTGATGTATATGATGCTATATATATGTTGTATATTGTTGTTGTTCTTTCTTCTTTTTCTTTTCTTCTTCTAACCCTTTCTTTCTTAAGTAATGATGCGTCTTTCTGGTGATAGAAAGGTGGGTCGCTACAGTTAGTATCAGAGCGCTAGGTTGAGTGAATACCTAGGCTTTGGGAGTGACTTCTTTCTTGAGAGAGTGTGCTTGTAATTTATATATATATATATATATATGTATGTATGTATGTATGTATGTAATTATATATCTACCTAATCTGTTGGATTATCTGTTCGGATTTTCCAACATAGGTTATAAAGATAGATAAGGTAGGAGTGTGTGTAACACGACTACCACTAATGGAAGAGGCTCATATGTTGTGATTGGAGGTATATCTATCGAGATTGTAGATCTAATACCGTCTCGAATAAGCTTTATAGATTGGTGAAAGGATTTCATTGAACCCAAAGAGAGTCTTTTCAAGAATTGGAGTATATTCTTGAAGTGCAAGTTTGGTTGGTCGCGTGTTAGCAGGAATTCCAAGAGTTGAATCTGTCAGCTGAGCAGAAGCAGGTGATGGTATCTTGGCGACTTCAGGAAAAATAGCTGTGTGGTGAGATGCAGCATCCATAGATGGTTCTGAAGATGTTCTTTTGGAGCAAGATTTAGATGGTGTTGGAGGAACAGGGATGCCTACTACAGGGAAGATTCAGATGTTTAGGGATCTTCTGGATCTCAAGTAAGGGTGTCTTATCTATATTGAAGTATGAGACTAAGGTCGACGAGTTACCTCATTTCGGACATGGTCTCATTTGTTCCCTTAAGAAGAACATGTGGTTGGTGTTTGGTTTGAAGCCGAGATTCTTGAGGAGATGTATGCCCGTCTCAAGGATCTTTTAGTGGAATTGGGTGATAGTTTTGTGTTTCAGGAAGCTTTTGGTTAAGGAAAATCTTTGGCTTAGCAGTACCATTGAAGTGAAGTTCGAAAGCAGCATGTGGACACGTTTCCTCGATGGTTCAGAAATCGTTGGGATTCTACTATTGACAGACCAGGCAGATAGTGAAGGCTTATCCATTTCTTCGGGAGGCTCAGCAGATCAGGATATTTGTTGGAAGTGATCAATCAGTTTTTCTGACAAATAAGCCATTCTAGAAAGATTGACCTTGATTAGGAAAGCCGTTCTAGTTAGTGAAGATAGTTCTTTGGAATCTATACTATGTAAGATCGCAAGAGTGACTTGCGATTAGTTTGGGAAATCTTTGAGTATTCTTTTGTTTGATATTTGGGGAATCTCATGTGGAGGTAAAAGCTATTAAAGTAGTCAGAGATTTTCTAAATGTTTTTGAGGAAATCAGAAGTCTACCCGCATCGGAGATTGAGTTTCTTATCGACTTGGATCCTAGGAGCAATATTGATGGTTCAACCATGTAGAGGGATGACTCTTAGAACGAGAAGAGTTTGGTGAAACAGCTCAGGTTTCAATGGAGAGGGATTGATCACATCTAATTTTCTAGTTAAGATTCTGTTGTGATGTTTTGACCAAGTGGAATGGTCACTAAGATTTTATGAGTAGGATCTAATGAACAGTGTATGGAGAAAGTTTGTGCTCAAGTTCTTCGATGGCATTCTCATCTACTCCTGATCAGAGTTGTGCAGCGGAAGCGAGATAGCAATTACTCTAGGGTGGGAGCAATCGGGAGTTGTAGTTTTCTTGGATTAGAGGATTTCCACAGGAAATTCAAGTATGGATTTGGAAGGCAAGGTTGTCAAGTGCAACTGTTTGGCTATTCTAGATAAGAGAAGTAGGTCTGAAGTCCACTAATACTTGTGGAATAGAGTTGAGTTTTGGATTTCGGCAAATTTTTAGGGAAACTATTTTGTTGAGTAGGATCTGGAAGTTGGTTTGATTTTGGTCTAGTTTGTTTCATGAAGCAATCAGTAAGGGTTAAATTAATCAGGAAAGATGGAGGTGACTCAGGAGCATTAGAAGAGTCATGCAGTTAAGAATTGAGGAGATTTGGAATGTGAAGTTGGAATTTGGATATTGCTTTAGTTTTATCCGATCAGAGATGATATAAGATTGGGTAAAACTAGAGAGCTAGCTCCGGAGGTATTTTGAAGTTTTCATGTGTTCTCTAGAGATTAGATTTTGATCTACAGGATTGAATTGCCAGTTTGGATAGCTGGAATTCATTGTATTTCACGTATCTCTGAGGAAATATATGTATGATTCATCGAGTGATAGAATCAGCAGTTCAGAAGAATATGGAAGTTGAGCTGGTCTTGAGTTTAGTCTGATATCTTGTTCAGATTTGTAGGACCAGATGAGAGAAGTTCTGGGTTATAGTAGTGTAGTTACTTAAGGTTATGTAGAGCGAGTATTACAGTGTAAGTATCTAGAAAACTCTAGATAATATTAGGAAGTTCTATCCAGAATTTTGTCTGGATAATTAAAATTGTTTGTTTGAATGGTTGCTATGATTTATTTGTCTGATTACTATTTGAAGTTTAAAACTTTTGCTGGATTATTAAATTATCTTTGCTTTTAAATTTCGGGGACGAAATTCTTTTAAGGGAGAGGAATGTGACGACCCGGAATTTTAAGCAATATCAATTTAATAATCTTTGTTAATAATTAAATTGATTTGATCATTTTACATTATAAATTGACAAGTTAAAATTCTTTTAAAGGTTAATAATAATAATTTGACAATATCTATTAACATTTTTCCTGACAAGATAAAATTAGCAAGTTTAATTCTTTTGAAAACTAATAATATTTTAATTTGGAAATATGTATTCTAGCAATTTAAAATTGGAAGATTTATTTTTGAAAAGCTAATCAAAATGTTTTCTATTTATAATGTGTATATATATATATAGGTTTATATTATATATAGGAAGTCTTTAATGTAATAAAAGCTATATATTCAAATTGTAATATATATGAATATATATATTGTGGTTTGGATTTGTGTTTCAAAATTAAAATAGTAATTATCAAAACTAATGATTAAAAATGTTTTCCATTTGAAATGCATACATATATTTGTATATATATTAGAAATGGGAAAAATTGTTGTTTTGAACTCAATTAAGTGTTTCCAAAGTTTATTATATATAATTTGTAATTTGAAAATTTTAATTTGACTTAATACTTTTAAAAGTGATATTTGAGATTTAAATTTTAATAACAAGGATAATTTCTTGTTTAATATAGATATATATACATTTTAAACTTGAGTTATAAATAAGACTTAAATTTAAAAAGTTCAATTGTTTTTAATATTCTTTCCTTTTAAAATTTTAACATAAGATAAATTTGGTTTAGAAATTTTTTATATAAAAGTTAAAATAAATTCTCAAGCATATAAATATATGTTATATTTATTGGATCAAAAGCATAAGTTATTTATAAATAAATGTTTACATAAATTCATATGTATATTTACTAAAATCTAAAGCTTATTTATATAAAATAAATACACATTATATTTATGTGAATATTACATAATTACTTATACATAATTTAAATAAACTAAAACTAAGAAAAGTAACACTTGTAAATCATTAATAAAACATTAAAACACTTGTAAACATTTTAATATATGTTAGAGACAATTGTAAACATATAGGCTTAAGTGTAAGAAAATTAAATCATAAAAGGGACAAATGTCAATTCTCTTTGATAATTTAAAATCTAAAAAAAAATGAGAAGAAGAAATTTACTTTTAATCTTCAGCTAAAAATCTTTCTTCATTTCAACCAAAACATAATACAAATCAAAGATAAAAAGAAAACATAAAAACTGTAAAATCTGAAAATAAGAAGAAGAAAATAAAATCTGGAATCAAGAAACAAGAAGAAGATAAGCTAGAAAATTTAAATCAGAGGCAAGAAGATTTATCAACAGTTCAAGTTCTTAAATCAGGCAAGGAGATGATTCAACAAATAATTCAGAAAATTCAGCTGCAAGATTGTATTCAACATGCAAAATAAAATTTCAAGAGCCTGGAAACAAATATAGTTTCTATCCTCTGCATTTCTAGGTGAGTAAACGAATTTTAAAACCAGTTTTAAATCCTAGATTTCAACTTGTTCTTGTGAATGAATATCATGATGTTATCTGAAATACTAGAATTAGATTGGATGCATGTTTAAATGATGAATATTTGAATGTCTGTGTTGTTTAAATGGCCTCTGTGTGATAATAACAGACATCAATTTCTTAATAAATTCAATAATTAAATTTTGAATTCAAATTAGCTTGTGATTTGCAAAAGGGGATTAATTAAAGTGGATAATTAAGTGACATTCAGTTTATTAATTTAAAATTAATTAATGAATAAGTAAGTTAGAATGATGATAATCAAAGTGATTAAGTATGGAATTAATTTAATTGAGAATTAATTAAATTAATTAAGAGTGGTCCAAACTTGTTTATGGATGATTAATGATTGGATAATAAATATCATTGGAAGAGTTAATGATATTGGATGATATTGGATGTCATTAGTGATATGTAGTGATTTGAATGTGATATATCTGAGATGTGATACATATATATATATATATATATATATATATATATATATATATATATGCTGTTTTGTGATATGTGTGGATGAATTTGATAATAGTGAATTATCTATCTGTGTGTTATGAATCATCCATTTATATTCTGAATATCTACTGTTTAAACCCTTAAGTACAACTTGGACATTAAAATGGCATTTTGGATTCGGTGATACCGGGATCGGATTTTATATCTGAAAACCACATCGATCCAAATTAACGTTAGGTCGTAAATCCAAGTGAAGTAAAGTGAAGACTCGAAGTGTAAGAACCATATATCGTTATAACTCCGAGGGTGATTCCAGAATGAGTTTAACGAAGATAGTACTTTCAGTTTCGAGATGAAGATTCAGAGTGCAAGTGCAATTGTCGTTAACTCTGAGGGTGATTCCAAAATGATTGTATCGAGATAGTGCCTTCGGTTCCGTTCGAACTTGAAACGGACTTGTATGGATTGAATGCTTTCAGAACATCGTCAAGGGGACGATGAGCATTCTAAGATAGTTGTGTCCTATAAAGGTAATCGCAGCCTCAAGCCTCATCAACCGGGAATGGCTAAAACAGGGGAGGTGCAGCAAGGTTAAGTGGGTCATGCCCAAGTAGGACGAGATTTACCCCTGTCTAGATGTCCCTTTTTATTTCGGCTGTGTGGGCAGTTGGATCTGCAGCCAACTGCGGGGTTGTCTTGTTCGGGATTATCCAGTAAGGAATGGTCCTGGCCTTGTGTTGCAGGGGAGTTAGGGTGGCACCTCGATACGGTGATCTAGGCCACGTACTGTGACGGGCGGTACCCCAGTAGCCCTGCCATTGATGGAAACTCATTCTTCCTACGAGACCCTACGGTTTTGATTGTATTACCCACTTTTGTGGCTAATAGCTGGAATTTAATAATGTAACAATTTCGGCTATTTCTTATTTACTTGAAAACCCTAGACACTATTATAATATCACTGGATTTCCTATCAAATGTTTCGGTTAGCATAAGGTAAAAACTTTTCCATGTTTATGTGTGGGAAGTCTTACGTGATAGTTTTATTTTCAAAGGATTTTCTAAAATTAAGCAATTTTAAACCGTTTACTCACACAGGACCCCTGTCTGACCCAAGTGTTTATTTTCTGTTTTATTATACTCTTGGGTACTCATATTGTATATGAGTAGTCGAGGGATTTAGGTTATTCTTGACGAATTCTGGAGGAGCTTGGGAGCAGGAGGCTTCAGCGTGTAGATATAAAGATAGAGTTTCGGCTGTGATGTTATTCAGCATGGATGTTCTTGTATTGTACATTAGACATAAATATTACAACTGTCTAAATTGAGATGTATAGTTGTGTACTCTAATGTATATGATACTATATATATATATATGTTATATATTGTTGTTGTTCTTTCTTCTCTTTCTTTTCTTCTTCTATCCCTTTCTTTCTTAAGTAATGATGCGCCTTTCTGGTGATAGAAAGGCGGGTCGCTACAGTTGGTATCAAAGCGCTAGGTTGAGTGAATACCTAGGCTTTGGGAGTGACTACTTTCTTGTTTTAATATATATGTATGTATGTATGTATGTATGTATGTATGTATGTATGTATTTATATATCTACCTAATCTGTTGGATTATCTGTTCGGATTTTCCAACATAGGTTATAAAGTTAGATAAGGTAGGAGAGTGTGTAACGCGACTACCACTAGTGGAAGAGGCTCATATGTTGTGATTGGAGGTATATCTATCAAGATTGTAGATCTAATACCATCTCGAATAAGCTTTATAGATTGGTGAAAGGATTTCATTGATCCCAAAGAGAGTCTTTTCAAGAATTGGAGTATATTCTTGAAGTGCAAGTTTGGTTGGTCTTGTGTGAGCGGGAATTCCAAGAGTTGAATCTGTCAGCTGAGCAGAAGCAGGTGATGGTATCTTGGCGACTTCAGGAAAAATAGTTGTGTGGTGAGATGCAGCATCCATAGATGGTTCTGAAGATGTTCTTTTGGAGAAAGATTTAGATGGTGTTGGAGGAAAAGGGATGCCTACTGCAGGGATGATTCGAATGTTTAGGGATGTTCTGGATCTCAAGTAAGGGTGTCTCATCTATATTGAAGTATGAGACTAAGGTCGATGAGTTACCTCATTTGGACATGGTCTCATTTGTTCCCTTAAGAAGAACAAGTGGTTGGTGTTTTGTTTGAAGCCGAGTTCCTTGAGGAGATGTCTACCCGTCTCAAGGATCTTTTAGTGGAATTGGGTGATAGTTTTGTGTTTCAGGAAGCTTTTGGTTAAGGAAAATCTTTGGCTTAGCAGTACCATTGAAGTGAAGTTTGAAAGCAGCATGTGGACCCGTTTCCTCGATGGTTTAGAAATCTTTGGAATTCTACTATTGACAGACCAGGCAGATAGTGAAGGCTTATCCATTTCTTCGAGAGGCTCAGCAGAACAGGATATTTGTTGGAAGTGATCTATCAGTTTTTCTGATAAATAAGCCATTCTAGAAAGATTAACCTTGATTAGGAAAGCCATTCTAGTTGGTGAAGATAGTTCTTTGGAATCTGTGCTGAGTAAGATCGCAAGAGTGACTTGTGATTGTTTAGGAAATCTTTGAGTATTCTTTTGTTTGATATTTGGGGAATCTCATGTGGAGGTAAAAGCTATTAAAGTAGTCAGAGATTTTCTAAATGTTTTTGAGGAAATCAGAAGTCTACCCGCATCGGAGATTGAGTTTCTTATCGACTTGGATCCTAGGAGCAATATTGATGGTTCAACCATGTAGAGGGATGACTCTTAGAACGAGAAGAGTTTGGTGAAACAGCTCAGGTTTCAATGGAGAGGGATTGATCACATCTAATTTTCTAGTTAAGATTCTGTTGTGATGTTTTGACCAAGTGGAATGGTCACTAAGATTTTATGAGTAGGATCTAATGAACGGTGTATGGAGAAAGTTTGTGCTCAAGTTCTTCGATGGCATTCTCATCTACTCCTTATCAGAGTTGTGCAGCGGAAGCGAGATAGCAATTACTCTAGGGTGGGAGCAATCGGGAGTTGTAGTTTTCGTGGATTAGAGGATTTCTACAGGAAATTCAAGTATGAAGGAATTTTCTGGATTTGGAAGTCAAGGTTGTCAAGTGCAACTGTTTGGCTATTCCAGAAAAGAGAAGTTGGTCTAAAGTCCACTAATACTTGTGGAATAGAGTTGAGTTTTGGATTTCGGCAAATTTTTGGGGAAACTATTTTGTTGAGTAGGATCTTGAAGTTGGTTTGATTTTGGTCCAGTTTGTTTCATGAAGCAATCAGTAAGGGTTAAGCTGATCAGGAAAGATGGAGGTGACTTAGGAGCATCAGAAGAGTTATGCAGTTAAGAATTGAGGTGATTTGGAATGTGAAGTTGGAATTTGGATATTGCTTTAGTTTTATCCGATCAAAGGAGATATAAGATTGGGTAAAACTGGAGAGCTAGCTCCGGTGGTATTTTGAAGTTTTCCTGTTTTCTCTAGAGATTAGATATAGAATTGAATTGCCAGTTCGGATAGCTGGAATTCATTGTATTTCACATATCTCTGAGGAAATGTGTATGATTCATCGAGTGATAGAATTAGCAGTTCAGAAGAATATGGCAGTTGAGCTGGTCTTGCGTTTAGTCTAATATCTTGTTCAGATTTGTAGGACCAGATGAGAGAAGTTCTGGGTTATAGTAGTGTTGTTACTTAAGGTTCTGTAGAGCGAGTATTCCAGTGTAAGTACCTGGAAAACTCTAGATAATATTAGGAAGTTCTACCAGAATTTTGTCTGGATAATTAAAATTGATTGTTTGAATGGTTGTTATAGTTGCTATGATTTATTTGTGTGATTGTTGTTTGAAGTTTAAAACTTTTGCTGGATTATTAAATTATCTTTGCTTTTAAATTTCGGGGACGAAATTCTTTTAAGGGGGGAGGAATGTGACGACCCGAAATTTTGAGCAATATCAATTTAATAATCTTTGTTTATAATTAAGTTGATTTGATCATTTTACATTATAAATTGACAAGTTAAAATTCTTTTAAAGGTTAATAATAATAATTTGTCAATATCTATTAACATTTTTCTTGACAACATAAAATTGGCAAATTTAATTCTTTTGAAAACTAATAATATTTTAATTTGGAAATATTTATTCTAGCAATTTAAAATTGGAAGATTTATTTTTCAAAAGCTAATCAAAATGTTTTCTATTTATAATGTGTGTATATATAGGTTTATATTATATATAGGAAGTTTTTAATGTAATAAAAGCTATATATTCAAATTGTAATATATATGAATATATATATCGTGGTTTGGATTTGTGTTTCAAAATTAATATAGTAATTATCAAAACTAATGATTAAAAATGTTTTCCATTTGAAATGTATATATATATTCGTATATATATTAGAAATGGGAAAAATTATTGTTTTGAACTCAATTATGTGTTTCCAAACTTTATTATATATAATTTGTACTTTGAAAATTTTAATTTGACTTAATACTTTTAAAAGTGATATTTGAGATTTAAATTTTAATAACAAGGATAATTTCTTATTTAATATATATATATATATATATTAAACTTGAGTTCTAAATAATATTTAAATTTAAAAAGTTCAATTGTTTTTAATATTCTTTCCTTTTAAAATTTTAACATAAGACAAATTTGGTTTAGAAATTTTTTATATAAAAGTTAAAATAAATTCTCAAGCATATAAACACATGTTATATTTATTGGATCAAAAGCATAAGTTATTTATAAATAAATGTTTACATAAATTCATATGTATATTTACTAATATCTAAAGCTTATTTATATAAAATAAATACACATTATATTTATGTGAATATTACATAATTACTTATACATAGTTTAAATAAACTAAAACTAAGAAAAGTAACACTTGTAAATCATTAATAAAGCATTAAAACACTTGCAAACATTTTAATACATGTTAGAGACATTTGTAAACATATAGGCTTAGGTGTAAGAAAATTATATCATAAAAGGGAAAAATGTCAATTCTCTTTGATAATTTAAAATCTAAAAAAAAATAAGAAGAAATTTACTTTTAATCTTCAGCTAAAAATCTTTCTTCATTTCAACTAAAACAAAATACAAATCAAAGATAAAAAGAAAACATAAAAACTATAAAATCTGAAAATAAGAAGAAGAAAATAAAATCTGGAATCAAGAAACAAGAAGAAGATAAGCTGGAAAATTTAAATCAGAGGAAAGAAGATTTATCAACAGTTCAAGTTCTTAAATCAGGCAAGAAGATGATTCAACAAACAATTCAGAAAATTCAGCTGCAAGATTGTATTCAACATGCAAAATAAAATTTCAAGAGCCTGGAAACAAATATAGTTTCTATCCTCTGCATTTCAAGGTGAGTAAACGAATTTTAAAAACAGTTTTAAATCCTAGATTTCAACTTGTTCTTGTGAATGAATATCATGTCGTTATCTGAAATACTTGAATTAAATTGGATGTATGTTTGAATGATGAATACTTGAATGCCTGTGTTGTTTAAATGGTCTCTGTGTGATAATAACAGACATCAATTTCTTAATAAATTCAATAATTAAATTTTGAATCCAAATTAGTCTGTGATTTGCAAAGGAAAGTTGTTTGAAATCATGTAATAACACCATTAAAATCATTACAGGTAATTAGTTTGGATATTGCCTGGAAATTTGTAAATTTACAGTAAAATTTTAGATTGGGTCAAAATTTAATCAATTTAATTTTAAGGTTTAATTACATAATTGAATTCGTGATGCAAAACCATGAATTTTAATGTTTATATCATGATTTTTAGATTGGAATTTGTTGTGCAATTTTATGATGAGTGTTCGAGCTTCAATGACCAATTTACGGCGAACGACGGCGAACTTGAGGAGAGCATGAAGGTCGAGGGGATGTAGGAGTTCATAAGAAAATTAGTATTGGGCTTTTTAGATGGCCGATGTGGTCTTGCGAAGGCATTGTAGGATTTTTAGATGGCTGATTGTGGTGCACGTGGATGTGCACGGTTTCGTGTATCTGAAGTTTGGTTTTGGGAAGATGGGTGGAAGCTCGGAGTTTACTTCGTGTATCTGATGTTATTTCTCGAAGCAGGAGAAGGGGTGGGGAACTCGGGACAGACTCGGGAATTTGTAGTGGTTTGCTCGGGTTTTTATATTGAGCAGGTTTTAGAATTGTACAGGAAGTTTTAAAAGTTTTGAAATAAAGAAAACTTGATTTTGTAAATAATTCAAGTTTTTAAACAAAGGTAAAACAAGTTTTTACTTATTAAACTAAATTGTTTTTAAGAATAATTATTTTAAACAAGTTTTAATTATTTAAATAGATAAGTTTTTAAAAGGGTAAATAAGTGGATTTTCCAAATGATGTTTGTATGAAAATTTATTTAATAACTTTGCAAAACTTTTAAAGGTAAAAAAAAGTTAAAGTAGATGTTTATATGGTTTTAATTATAATTGATTTCTAAAGTGTTTTATTTTAAGTAAAGTTTAATGATAAGAATTTAGTAAAATCAATTATAATAAGGACTTATCTTTAAGTAATCAAGAGATTTTGATTTATCAAAGATTTTAACATGTGAAATTAACAAGGGTAATTTAACTATTGTAAATGATTTAAAAGTAATTAATCATCAATTAAGATAAATGAATTCTTAATTAAGGATCTTTTTAAATATAAGAAGTTAAGGAATCATTTAATTAAATTTAAATGATTAGTTAAATAATTGATTGAGTAATAATTAGTGATAATTAAAGATAATCACTTATGATTTAATTTGGTTAAATTACTTGGTGAAATAATTAAGTGATTGATTACTGGAGGTAATTAAGTAAAAGGAGATTATTTAACAAAGTAATTAGAGGTTAATTACTTTATGAAAGTAATTGGGTAGAAGTGATTAGGGGTTAATCACTTAGTAATTAATTAAAAGAATTAATTAATATAATTAGTTAAAGGTTTAAATTAAATAATTAACTGAAGACTAATTAATTGATGAAAGGATTTAGAGAAATTAATAAAGTGATTAATTACTTGTTAAAATAATTAATTATGAAGGATTTGATTAAGGGAAGTGAATATTAATTAAATAATTAATTAGTAATTAATAATTAAAGAATATTAATCCAAAATTAAAGTTTAATTACTAAAGGTAATTTAAAAAGTAATTAATCAAATTAAAAAGTAATTAATCAAGTGAGATTAATTAAAAAGTGATTAATCAGGTGTGATTAATTAAAAAGGATAATTAAGAAATAATTATCAAGGTAAATAAATAATAATTAATCAAGGATGATTAATTTAAAAAGGGGTAATTAAGAGATAATTACTTGGTAAAATTAAGAAGTAACTAATCAAGATAACTAATTAAAAATTGTAATTAAGAAATAATTACTTAAAGTAATTAAGAAAAAATTAATCAAGGGGGATTAATTAAAGTGGATAATTAAGTGATGTTTAGTTAATTAATTTGAAATCAATTAATGAATAAGTAAGTTGGATTGATGATAATCAAAGTGATTAAGTAAGGTTAATTTAATTGAGAATTAATTAAGTTAATTAAGAGTGGTCCAAACTTGTTTATGGATGATTAATGATTGGATGATAAATATCATTGGAAGAGTTAATGATATTGGATGATATTGGATGTCATTAGTGATATGTAGTGATTTGAATGTGATATATCTGAGATGTGATATATATGTTGCTTTGTGATATGTGTGGATGAATTTGATAATAGTCAATTATCTATCTGTGTATTATGAATCATCCATTTATATTCTGAATATCTACTGTTTTGTAACGACCCGTATTTTACGTGTCGATAAGTCGTAAAATAGTTGCATTAAGTCGTTTGTATTGCTTGAGTCGTGTTGAACCTAGGTGGTAGGGTTTACGGCTTAAGGGGGTTAGGCCGTGCAATAGCTAGCTCGTGAGTGGCCTAAGTCGTTCGGAATTGAGTCGTGACCGACCTAGTGCTTAGGTCGTGTGATAGCTTAACTCGTGTGGAAGTTAGCTTAGGTTGACTACGAGTTACGACTTAGGGGCTGGAACGGGTTGGTAAGTTGCTGGGCTTATAAGTCGTAAACGACCTATAGGATGTAGATGTGACCGACCTAAGAAGGCTATGGGCTAACGAGTTAGTGTGTGAGCGAGTTAAGGAGGATGAGTCGTTTGACCGAGTTTAGTGTTTTACGACCTAAGGTAGATAGGTCGGTAGAGCGACCTAAGATAGTTAGCGACATAGGGTTAACGACCTAACAGTTACGAGTTATGATTTCTGACCGACCTAAGTTTGGACCGACCTAAGGAAGCTAGGTCGTAGACGAGTTAAGGCTTGGTGGTTAAGTCGTCATGTTTTAGGTCGTAGCATAGTTAGGTCGGTAGGTTAGTTAGGTCGTTAGACGACCTAAGGAAGGCCGCTATGAGTTGTTAGGTTGTAACTCGTGTTGCTTGATAGGTCGTGACTAGGCTAGGTCGTATAGAGGCTTATGTGTTAGGTCGTAAGCTTTTAAGTCGGCAACTAGGTAGGTCGTGTAAGTGCATGTGTGTGCTAAGTCGGCCTTGTTTGTTAGGTCGCATAGGAGTTAGGTCGTGAGATCTTGTGTGTTTGGGTAAGTCGTAGGTCGTTGGTTCGAGTTAAGGAAGGCGGCTGTATTTTAGGTTGCATGTACTATTGAGATTTAGGTCGTAAACGACCTAAGTTAGGTCGGGGATCTTTAGGTCGGCAACGACCTAAAACTGGGCGACGACCTAAGGGTGATTTCAGCCTATAAATAGAGGGGTTTGGCTCACTTTTTGGCACCGGTTTTTGAAGCGACGAAGTGCTGCCATTTTGGGAGCTCGACTACAACATTTCTTCACTTCTTTTCTCCACTTTAATCGAGTGCTAACATCCATTCAAGATCGAAGATCAAGATTGAAGATTGAAGAGCCAAAGTTGAAGATCTTCATCCGACGAAGCTAGATTTCACCATTTCAAGCGAGATTTCGACGAATCGAGCTTGAATCCTTGCTGTCCAGATCTTTAGTTGATAGTTGTTGAAGTGTTTGGGTGATTCGGTGAGTGGTAGTTATCTCTCACGCGGACCCAAAGGAGTATATTGGATTGGTGGCTTGTTTGAGTGTTAAAGTTAGAGATTTCATGCATTTTTCTTAGTTCCAAGACTAGATTCGTTACTTTTGAAGATGTTTACCTATGCAAGTTCAATTGACAAGTTATAGAGACAAAACCCATGTTTTATATTTGATAGATCTATGCTAAAATCCATGATTTCATATATGTTAGACTTATGCTCATTTATTTACGAAATTGCCATTATAGTTGATATTGCTTGATTAGATCTTGTTTGAATGCTTGATTGTTTGGATGTATGATTGATTTGATTGTCTCGAGTTAGCTTGTAGTTGATTTGGGACAAGATGGTTGAAGATGATTCAAAAACTAAGTGGAAAGGCTCTTGAATGGTGAAAGCTGTTGTGGCATATGAAGCGGATGATGAAGCTCATATGGATGGGTTCGAGGACTTTGCTATAGTTAGAGGAAGCGAAGTATGATGACGAAATGGACTTTGCCATGATATGTTGAGGCGAAGTATGATGATGAGATGGACTTTGCTAAGATGCGTTGGGGCAAAGCATGATGTGGAAGCCTTGGTTTAATCCAGACGGGATCCTCCCAAGCATGTTGATTACTCGATGATGCGGTTCGAGTTGGTGGATAATGGTGGGCTCGAGAGGTGCTTGAGCTATAATGGGAATAGTCGTCGAGGAGGATGACTAGAAGGCTGAGATCTTATCGTTATTGAAGGTTCTAGCAAGCTCAAAGCAAGAGTACGTTGGGTAGATCCGTTATACCCAGGCGCGGGTCATGATGACGTGCTAGTACTCTGGGTAGATTCGTTATACCTAGGCACGGGTCACGGTGACGTGCGAGTTATGTCTAGAACCGGGGTTGCCATTAGCCCTTGACGGATGGTTGAAAGATGAGTTGGTCATTCAATTAACGATAAAATCAAGGCAATGATAACAGTGATAGCCAGAGTCATGGATGTTTGGTTGTATCATCATTCGGTCTCAAGAGCGGTGTTTTCTGGGTGCTTATCTGATCTTGGTTTAGGCCTTGAGGGTTTGTATTTGGAAAACATCGACCTTGACTCGAGTGATTATTGCTTTACTTTAATTATCTGCTTTGCTATGCTTGCTTCTCCTTAGTGTGTGTCTGGGGGCTATCACTGTAGAAAGAGGTGGAGTGGGATGATTTGGGTTCCTATTCCTTTTATCCTTTATGTTCCTTTGGTATGTTTGATAGTTGATTTACGGCTCACTAAGACTGTTGTCTGACTCAAGGTTTTATGTCTCCTCTTATTACCTTGGGCTGTTCATCCTTGTTTGGGATGGGCAGACTAGGTGACAGGTGGCAGGTGCTGATCTTAGTGGCTCACGCCGATGATGACGAAGACGAGCAGGAGGCTTTACATATTATTTTCATATTCTATGTACTGGATATTCCGCTGATTGTTGATTACTCTGAGTGCTATGTAGTGAGGCTTCTTGTATTCATGATTCAGACCATGTATAAAGCTATTATGATTAGATGATGATATTCTGTTCTATGGGAGCTTCACTATATTATATTTCTCTATTGTATTTTATCCATGCGCTGTGAGTTTTACGATAGAGTCTGCGATGTTTATTCTACCCTTGACGGTCACCCATGGCTGCCTGGCACACCTTCAGCGCACTATTCCCTTGTTTCCGTGCGGGAGTCATGGGCGGTCGTCACATTTGGTATCAGAGCTTTGGTTAATCGATTTTAGCCAATGCTCGCTGACGTAACTACGTATGAGAGACGTAATTGTATTTTGATGGATGATTACTATATATAATATAGTAGTTTAGATGGATTTGAACTCCTTATGTAGTTGTTCCTCAAGGTGTTCTAATCAGTCCTTTTTGTAGATACTAAGGATAAGTCGAAGAGGGAGACCAGCTGCAAGGGAAGGCCGTGCCGCTGAAGGAGTTGCTAATTATGGAGCTATGTTTGAAGCTATGATGACTTCTATCATGAGAAGGATACCAGCTCTAGGGCCATCAGTGGATGTTGGAGTTCAAGTTCAAGCTCCAAGACCGGTGGATTTTGCTAAGTTGTGTAAGGACTATGCTGCTCTTGGAGGAAAGGTTTTCTTAGGGACAGAGTCAACCATTGAAGTCCAAAGATGGATAGATGCTTGTAGAAGGATTTTTGGTGACTTGGGAATTGATGATGCAACTAAAAGGAAGCTTGCATCAAGACAGCTTCAAGGGAGAGCTTCTGATTGGTGGAACTCTATCACCATTGATACTCCGGAGGAAGAAATTACTTGGGTGCAGTTCCAAGCTAGATTTGAAGCTAAGTTCATTTCTACGGCTCAGAAGTCTATCTTGTTTAAGAAGTTTGTTGAGCTCAAGCAAGGTGGGAGATCGGTTCTTGAGTATGTTTCTGAGTTTGAGGCTTTGTCCAAGTATGCTCGGTCGTATATTGAATCTTCTTATCAGAAGAATGAGAAGTTTGTGACAGGCTTGGACAGTTATCTTGGAAGACAGTTGGTGGATCATCTGGACGATCCATTTGAGAAGCTAGTGGAGAAAGCTCTCAGGCACGAGAGTTTGTTTCCTAAGGAAGTATCTGTTGTTGCTGTGACCAAGGAGGAATCTAAACCACAGCAGGGTGGAAACAAGAAGAGGAAGCAGCAACAGCAGAAGGGTAAGGATGGTCAGAAGAAGCTGAAGGGGGAAAAGACCTGCTATAATTGTCGGCAGAAGGGCCATCTCTCCAAGGATTGCAAGAATCCGAAGGTGTTGTTGAAGTGCTACAACTGTGATAAGCTGGGGCACATTAAGAAGAACTGTCCGGAACCGATAAAGGACAGGCAGGTTGTGCAAGCTTATGCTTTGGGGGTTGTTCCGTTATCTTCGAAAGCTCCTACTGCTAAAGAGAAGGGGAAGAGTATGGTGGTTCAAGGTACTCTTTCCATTTGTGGTGTTCCAGTTAGAGTGTTATTTGATACTGGAGTGTCTCATTCTTTTGTTTGTAATGAGTTGGTAGACCGGTTGGGTTTGGAACCGGATATTGTTGATAGACCATTGGTAGTGACTAATCCAGTTGGGGGTTCGTCTTGTTTGTGTATGCTATGCCGTGGTCTAGTTATATCGAGTCATGATTGCTCTTTTGTTTGTGATTGCTTTGTTCTGAACTTTGCGGGGTTCGGAATTATTTTAGGTATGGACTGGCTTAGGAAGTATGCGGCAAAGGTTGATTGTGAGAGATTGGAGGTGACAGTCGAGAATGTGGAGGGACGAAAGGTTGTGATACGATGTAAGCATGAAGAAGGCGTCTTCATGAGCTTCATGTATTCGCTGGTTGTTCCACGGGATGGACTGTCATCGATGCCAATCGTGAATGGATTCGAGGATGTCTTTGAGGAGGTCAAAGGGTTACCGCCGCATAGGGAGATCGAGTTTCGTATCGATCTAGTTGAGGGAGCCAGACCTGTTGTGATGCCTCTTAGGCGGATGACGCCTAGAGAACAGCAAGAGTTGAGGGTGCAGGTTGATGACCTTTTATGGAAAGGATTCATTCGGCGTAGTGTGTCCGAATGGGGTGCACCAGTTGTGTTCGCAACCAAAGCGGATGGATCGTTGAGGTTGTGTGTTGATTATCGTGAGCTGAATAAGGTGACTAAGAAGAACAAGTATCCATTGCCGAGAATAGATGACTTGTTTGATCAGCTTCACGAAGCTAAGGTGTTTTCTCAGATGGATTTGACAACGGGATTTCACCAGTTGAGAGTGGAGAAGGATAGCGTGCCGAAGACTGCTTTCAGGACACCATCCGGTTTCTATGAGTGGCTGGTAATGCCGTTTGGATTGACTAATGCACCAGCATATTTTGTGGATCTTATGAATAGAGTGTTCAGAGATCAGTTGAACAAGTTCGTACTTGTGTTCGTGGATGATATTCTGATTTACTCCAGAACTGAAGAAGAGCACAAGACGCACTTGCGTATTGTTTTGGAAATCTTGCGAAAACATCAGCTAAAGGCTAAGTTTTCGAAGTGTCACTTCTGGAAGAGTGAAGTGAGGTTCTTAGGCCATGTTATTTCTGGAAATGGAATAGCGGTTGATCCCGCTAAGGTGGCAGCAATCCAGGATTGGGTTAGACCTAAGAATGCATCCGATGTGAGAAGTTTTCTTGGATTAGCAGGATATTATCGTCGGTTTATCAAAGACTTTTCCAAGATAGCTGCACCGTTAACAGGATTGACGAAGAAAAACCAAGTGTTCAGTTGGGATGCTAAGTGTGAACAAGCCTTTGGAATCCTGAAAGAGCGACTGACGAGTGCTCCTGTTTTGACTATTCCGAGTGGAAATGATGAGATGGTGGTTTACACTAATGCATGTGGTACTGGACTTGGAGCAGTGCTAATGCAGAAGGGTAAAGTTGTTGCGTATGCAAGTCGACAACTGAAGCCGCATGAAAGGAATTACCCGACTCATGATTTGGAGTTAGCGGCGATTGTTTTTGCTCTGAAGATGTGGAGACATTATCTATTGGGAGTTCGATTCGAGTTGTTTACAGATCATAAGTCGTTGAAGTATCTTTTCTCCCAAAAGGATTTGAATCTTCGGTAGCAACGATGGCTAGAGTTTTTAGCATCATATGATTTTGGTATAGCCTATACTCCGGGAAAAGGTAACGCAGTAGCTGATGCGTTAAGTCGAAGACATGCAGGATTGGGAGCCATGTTTCGGAATGGAAGAGTCTCAAGTTTTTAGCTAGATTTGACTTCAGGCCCAGATGTGAATTGGAACCTGAAATGTTGGCAAACTTATCGATAAGGCCTACTCTTGTGGAAAGGATTGGCGAGAGCCAAAAGCGAGACGATAAGCTTGTCAAGATTATCCGTGATTTGGAATCTGGATTGGACCCAGAGAAGGATAAAAGATTCGAAGTCGATCGAGAGGGTTGGCTTTGTAAGCAAGGACGACTGGTTGTTCCCGATATCGATGAGTTGAGAGATGAAGTTTTGAAGGAAAGTCATCACTCGAAGTTGACAATTCATCCAGGAGGAAATAAGATGTATCGGGACATGAAGAGAACCTATTACTGGGAAGGTATGAAGAAGGATGTTGGAAATTTTATTTCCAAGTGCATGAATTGCCAGTTGGTTAAAGCAGAGCAGGAGAAGCCCAGTGGATTGCTTCAGCCGTTAGAAGTTCCTACATGGAAGTGGGAGCAAATATCGATGGATTTTATCGATGGTCTACCTAGAACCAGAACGGGAAATGAAGGGATTTGGGTCATTGTAGATCGTTTGACTAAGAGTGCAAGATTTATTCCTGTTCGATCAACTAGGACTGCATCGAAGTTGGCTGAATTGTATGTTAAGTGGATAGTTCGATTCCATGGTATTCCGAAGAGTATAGTGAGTGATCGAGACCCATTGTTCACTAGTGGATTTTGGAAGAGGTTCCAGGAGGTTTTGGGAACCGAGTTGTGTTTGAGTACAGCTTATCATCCTCAAACAGATGGTCAGACTGAGAGAGTCACCCGAGTTTTGGAAGATCTTCTGAGGGCATGTGTTTTGGATTTCGGAGGATCATGGGAAGATCATCTTCATTTGGTGGAATTTGCATATAATAACAGTTACCAGTCAAGTATTGGTATGGCACCATATGAGGCACTGTATGGAAGACCGTGTAACTCTCCAACATGTTGGTTGGAAACTGGAGAAAAGCTGATACTTGGGCCTGAGATGATTCGTCAGACTTCGGATTGTATAGAGATCATTCGGCAACGAATGAAGGCAGCCCAAGACCGTCAGAAGAGTTATGCCGATAAACGTCGAAAAGATTTGGAATTCGACGTAGGTGATATGGTTTTTGTGAAGATTTCTCCACTGAAGAATGTTGTTCGATTCAGGAAGAAAGGAAAGTTGACTCCGAGATTTGTTGGACCATTCCCGATTATCGAGCGAATTGGAAAGCTCGCTTATAGATTGGAGTTACCAGAAAAGATGGCGGGTGTGCACAATGTTTTTCATGTATCGTATCTACGGAAGTATGTGCACGACTCGAGTACAGTGGTTTCTGCTGATAGCTGTGAAGATTTGGAGGTTGATCCAGTTGTTAGAAGACCTCGTAAGCCGCTTCATATTGTTGAAACCGATGCGAAACAGCTTAGGAGGAAGACGATTACGTTGCTCAAGATACAATGGAGTGATGATGTTAACGATTGTACGTGGGAGGAGGAAGAGAGGATGAAGGCAGCTCATCCTGAACTCTTCGAGGTATGGCCCTAAGGTGTCATGACATCTCATGAATTTGTAGCTTGTTCTAGTCTTAGAATTCTGCATGCTAGGTTAGTAATTGGATGCATGGTTTGTTGATTGCTATGGATGGTAGGCATGTGGAATAATTTTGATTGCTCTTGTTTGTTTGGAATTTCGGGGGCGAAATTCCTAAGGGGGAGAGAATGTAACGACCCGTATTTTACGTATCGATAAGTCGTAAAATAGTTGCATTAAGTCGTTTGTATTGCTTGAGTCGTGTTGAACCTAGGTGGTAGGGTTTACGGCTTAAGGGGGTTAGGCCGTGCAATAGCTAGCTCGTGAGTGGCCTAAGTCGTTCGGAATTGAGTCGTGACCGACCTAGTGCTTAGGTCGTGTGATAGCTTAACTCGTGTGGAAGTTAGCTTAGGTTGACTACGAGTTACGACTTAGGGGCTGGAACGGGTTGGTAAGTTGCTGGGCTTATAAGTCGTAAACGACCTATAGGATGTAGATGTGACCGACCTAAGAAGGCTATGGGCTAACGAGTTAGTGTGTGAGCGAGTTAAGGAGGATGAGTCGTTTGACCGAGTTTAGTGTTTTATGACCTAAGGTAGATAGGTCGGTAGAGCGACCTAAGATAGTTAGCGACATAGGGTTAACGACCTAACAGTTACGAGTTATGATTTCTGACCGACCTAAGTTTGGACCGACCTAAGGAAGCTAGGTCGTAGACGAGTTAAGGCTTGGTGGTTAAGTCGTCATGTTTTAGGTCGTAGCATAGTTAGGTCGGTAGGTTAGTTAGGTCGTTAGACGACCTAAGGAAGGCCGCTATGAGTTGTTAGGTTGTAACTCGTGTTGCTTGATAGGTCGTGACTAGGCTAGGTCGTATAGAGGCTTATGTGTTAGGTCGTAAGCTTTTAAGTCGGCAACTAGGTAGGTCGTGTAAGTGCATGTGTGTGCTAAGTCGGCCTTGTTTGTTAGGTCGCATAGGAGTTAGGTCGTGAGATCTTGTGTGTTTGGGTAAGTCGTAGGTCGTTGGTTCGAGTTAAGGAAGGCGGCTGTATTTTAGGTTGCATGTACTATTGAGATTTAGGTCGTAAACGACCTAAGTTAGGTCGGGGATCTTTAGGTCGGCAACGACCTAAAACTGGGCGACGACCTAAGGGTGATTTCAGCCTATAAATAGAGGGGTTTGGCTCACTTTTTGGCACCGGTTTTTGAAGCGACGAAGTGCTGCCATTTTGGGAGCTCGACTACAACATTTCTTCACTTCTTTTCTCCACTTTAATCGAGTGCTAACATCCATTCAAGATCGAAGATCAAGATTGAAGATTGAAGAGCCAAAGTTGAAGATCTTCATCCGACGAAGCTAGATTTCACCATTTCAAGCGAGATTTCGACGAATCGAGCTTGAATCCTTGCTGTCCAGATCTTTAGTTGATAGTTGTTGAAGTGTTTGGGTGATTCGGTGAGTGGTAGTTATCTCTCACGCGGACCCAAAGGAGTATATTGGATTGGTGGCTTGTTTGAGTGTTAAAGTTAGAGATTTCATGCATTTTTCTTAGTTCCAAGACTAGATTCGTTACTTTTGAAGATGTTTACCTATGCAAGTTCAATTGACAAGTTATAGAGACAAAACCCATGTTTTATATTTGATAGATCTATGCTAAAATCCATGATTTCATATATGTTAGACTTATGCTCATTTATTTACGAAATTGCCATTATAGTTGATATTGCTTGATTAGATCTTGTTTGAATGCTTGATTGTTTGGATGTATGATTGATTTGATTGTCTCGAGTTAGCTTGTAGTTGATTTGGGACAAGATGGTTGAAGATGATTCAAAAGCTAAGTGGAAAGGCTCTTGAATGGTGAAAGCTGTTGTGGCATATGAAGCGGATGATGAAGCTCATATGGATGGGTTCGAGGACTTTGGTATAGTTAGAGGAAGCGAAGTATGATGACGAAATGGACTTTGCCATGATATGTTGAGGCGAAGTATGATGATGAGATGGACTTTGCTAAGATGCGTTGGGGCAAAGCATGATGTGGAAGCCTTGGTTTAATCCAGACGGGATCATCCCAAGCATGTTGATTACTCGATGATGCGGTTCGAGTTGGTGGATAATGGTGGGCTCGAGAGGTGCTTGAGCTATAATGGGAATAGTCGTCGAGGAGGATGACTAGAAGGCTGAGATCTTATCGTTATTGAAGGTTCTAGCAAGCTCAAAGCAAGAGTACGTTGGGTAGATCCGTTATACCCAGGCGCGGGTCATGATGACGTGCTAGTACTCTGGGTAGATTCGTTATACCTAGGCACGGGTCACGGTGACGTGCGGAGTTATGTCTAGAACCGGGGTTGCCATTAGCCCTTGATGGATGGTTGAAAGATGAGTTGGTCATTCAATTAACGATAAAATCAAGGCAATGATAACAGTGATAGCCAGAGTCATGGATGTTTGGTTGTATCATCATTCGGTCTCAAGAGCGGTGTTTTCTGGGTGCTTATCTGATCTTGGTTTAGGCCTTGGGGGTTTATATTTGGAAAACATCGACCTTGACTCGAGTGATTATTGCTTTACTTTAATTATCTGCTTTGCTATGCTTGCTTCTCCTTAGTGTGTGTCTGGGGGCTATCACTGTAGAAAGAGGTGGAGTGGGATGATTTGGGTTCCTATTCCTTTTATCCTTTATGTTCCTTTGGTATGTTTGATAGTTGATTTACTGCTCACTAAGACTGTTGTCTGACTCAAGGTTTTATGTCTCCTCTTATTACCTTGGGCTGTTCATCCATGTTTGGGATGGGCAGACTAGGTGACAGGTGGCAGGTGCTGATCTTAGTGGCTCACGCTGATGATGAAGAAGACGAGCAGGAGGCTTTACATATTATTTTCATATTCTATATACTGGATATTCCGCTGATTGTTGATTACTCTGAGTGCTATGTAGTGAGGCTTCTTGTATTCATGATTCAGACCATGTATAAAGCTATTATGATTAGATGATGATATTCTGTTCTATGGGAGCTTCACTATATTATATTTCTCTATTGTATTTTATCCATGCGCTGTGAGTTTTACGATAGAGTCTGCGATGTTTATTCTACCCTTGGCGGTCACCCATGGCTGCCTGGCACACCTTCAGCGCACTATTCCCTTGTTTCCATGCGGGAGTCATGGGCGGTCGTCACATGTTTAAACCCTTAAGTACAACTTGGACATTAAATAGCGTTTTGGATTTGGTGAGACCGGGATCGGATTTTATATCTGAAAACCACATCGATCCAAATTAACGTTTGGTCATAAATCCAAGTGAAGTAAAGTGAAGACTCGAAGTGTAAGACTATATATTGTTATAACTCCGAGGGTGATTCCAGAATGAGTTTAACGAAGATAGTACTTTCAGTTTCGAGATGAAGATTCAGAGTGCAAGGGCTATTATCGTTAACTCTAAGGGTGATTCCAAAATGAGTGTATCGAGATAGTGCCTTCGGTTCCGTTCGAATCCGGAACGGACTTGTATGGATTGAATGCTTGTAGAACATTGTCAGGTGGACGATGATCATTCTAAGATAGATGTGTCCTATAAAGGTAATCGCAGCCTCAAGCCTCATCAACCGAGAATGGCTAAAACAAGGGAGGTGCGCAAGGTTAAGTGGGTCATGCCTAAGTAGGACGAGATTTACCCATGTCTAGATGTCCCTTTTTATTTCGGCTGTGTGGGCAGTTGGATCTGCGGCCAACTGCGGGGTTGTCTTGTTCGGGACTATTCAGTAAGGAATGGTCCCGGCCTTGTGTTGCAGGTGAGTTTGGGTGGCTCCTCGGTACGGTGATCTAGGCCACGTACTGTGACGGGCGGTACCCCAGTAGCCCTGCCATTGATGGTAACCCATTCTTCCTACGAGACCCTACGGTTTTGATTGTATTACCCTCTTTTGTGGCAGTAGCTGGAATTTAATAATGTAACAATTTCGGCTATTTCTTATTTACTTGAAAACCCTAGACACTATTATAATATCACTGGATTTCCTATCAAGTGTTTTGGTTAGCGTAAGGTAAAAACTTTTCCATGTTTATGTGTGGGAAGTCTTACGTGATACCTTTCTTTTCAAACGATTTTCTAAAGTTAAGCAATTTTAAACCGTTTACTCACACCAGACCCATGTCTGACCCAAATGTTTATTTTCTGTTTTATTAAACTCTTGGGTACTCATATTATATATGATTAGTCGAGAGATTCAGGTTATTCTTGATGAATTCTGGAGGAGCTTGGGAGCAGGAGGCTTCAGCATGTAGATATATAGATAGATTTTCCGCTGTGATGTTATTCAGTATGGATGTTCTTCTATTGTACATTAGACAGAAATGTTATAACTGTCTAAATTGAGATGTATAGTTGTGTACTCTGATGTATATGATACTATATATATGTTATATATTATATTTCATTCGTTCCGCTGTGAGATTTTGATGTGTTGTTGTTCTTTCTTCTCTTTCTTTTCTTCTTCTATCCCTTTCTTTCTTAAGTAATGATGCGTCTTTCTGGTGATAAAAAGGCGGGTCGCTACATCTAACTTCATTTTTCATAAGATTAGCAAATTTCTAGAACAACAAAGCTCTCCGCTAATTTTAGTAAACTTTAATAAAAATCATAAAAAAAAATTTCAAATCAAACATCACAAATTGTACTTAATTAATTTTCAAAAAGTTTTCTTGAGATGTTTCATGTTAAATTATTTCGTAAGAAATCATAGCCAAATTTATTCAATTTTGCAAGCTAATTTTTTCAAAAATTCATAAAAACTATCATTACCTAATAACTTTTAACTTCCAAACCTAAATTCTTTATAGTTTTATCAATTCAATATCTATTACCCAAAATATAGTTAGATTTCAAATAACTTTAGGTATTTTTTGAAATATACATACTTCGTTATTTTATATAATTTATAACCATTTTATCAAATTATAAGTATAAATCATTTTATTTATGTGTAGCCAATTTCCAACACCTTTAAACATTACGTCATGTATATACATAAAAATATAATTTTAAAAACTTGATTTTTGCTGCCAACTATGTTTATATCGAATCAAAAAACAATTTCTAAATTTTAAATCATTTATTGATGTGTATTTCCAAAACCGTTCAATTCTCATTCAAAAGTACATTCTTACTATAATAGAGAAATTCTACAGTTTTAAACCAATAATTTTTAAATTCACTTTTACTTTCATCTTCAATTCTATCCAAAATTTTCAATTTGAATTAAGGAAATAGATATGTAAAACTTTTGTAAATAAGAAATGTTCATAAAAGAGTAAAGAAAATGTAGTATTTTATATTTGTTTTTAAGTGTAATATAAATATATGTAAAATAAAAGCTATGCAAAAATGAGTTTTTATTTATTGTTATTTTTTTATATTTACTTTCAATTGTTCCTTTGTCGAAAACCAAGTATAAACATATTACAGATAATTTATTTTTGGCCAATTTTTTTAATGTTATTATAAAAATCATTTAATTAAATATATGTAAATATTAATGTATACATGTTTATTATAAAATAATATATTAAAATTATATATATATATATATATATAATTTTGAAACTTTTTTCTACCAGCAAAATTTTTCAATTTTTCAAAAAATAAATTAATATTTTTATTTTAGTAATATATATGTATTATTATAATAATAATGAACGACATCATTAAATTATTAATATATATTATTGAATAGGTTTTGGTTGAATGAAAAATAATAATTTTTTATTGTCGAAACTAATTAATACATAGTATATATATAAATTTTGAACATGAATATTAATGGAATTTAGATTTAAAAATTAATAAATAATTATTTAAAACTTTAAATAACATACAAATAATGTTTACAAATATGCATACATATATGCATAAATAATGTATGTGGTCGAAAAGATTTTTTAAATGTTATTGTATTACAACACACACATTTCAATTATTCAAGGTCAACAAATTAATAACATAATTTGGTAATACAGTCAGTGTGCATATAAAATCGTTATGTATAAGAATCTTACTAATATATGATAATAAAATTAGAATGGAATATACCGCTTGAAGAGAATAAACATACGTTGTTTGAAGATCACTCCTGGATCAGTCTTTAATCGATATCTAAACCTTGCAACAATATAGAGCACCATAAATTGTATTTAATTTGATGTATAACTGGGGTGGATTTATAAGACCATGGATGTATGGGGGCATGGTATGATATCCAAGGTAGAGTAGAGAAGCAAAATGGGAATAAATGAAGGATGGCTTCATTTAAAAAGAGAAGTAAGAGAAGACAAATTTTCCTTCCTTTGCACTTTCTTCTTTTAACGATTCTCAGATCTAGACCTAAAATTCAAAACAAAAAAAATTCCTTTTTCCCCTTGTCATGGTCGGCTAAAGATAAGGCTTTATGTGTCTTCAACCAATCTAAATCCATTTAATAGTTAATGGTATCTAAATCATATTTAAATGTGTATTGATATCGTATATTGATACATACATATATAACCTTTATATATACATCTAATTAATTACTAGTGACACTCAGAAAATATTAATAGCAACCAATACATCAAAAAATATAAAAAAAATTATTTTGTTGATTAATATTGAATAATTTGAATATCTATGATTACACATCGCATTAACTAGTTGTGTGACAGTTTGAATGAATTTGTAGGTCATAAATTTTTATTGGTAAAATTCAATTTTACAATTTAAGTACTACCTTTCTGTAATGGTCATTTACACACATTTTCTTTATCAACGCTATGCCACTTCAACATTTACATAATTAGGTTTGGTAAAAATTCCCACACCGTGCACATTCAACTCGGTTAGTTTGTAAACAAAGTCTTTGGTACAATAATAACATTTATTATTAACGGTACTGGTCTGGCCAGAGACTTTTACTTTGAATTGAATATATTTGACCATTATAATAACCCTATATAACCGAGAAGACAAATTCTCCATTGAGTAGTATTTCACTTTCAATGCTTCAATGCATCGTTCAATGGACATTATGCCACGATTTAACTACAATTTAAGATGAGTATCCAAATTAAAGTTCAGTAGTATCCTTGGGTCGAATGAACTATGTAGTATCGTCAATTCAGGACTTCATGTTTGATATTAACCAACAGGAAACTCTCGAGTGAGTAATCCCATAGTTACCGTATTATCAATACATAAGACCTTATAGAGCCCAATAATCATGAGTAATACACGTCCAATGTTTTGAGAGTGTCATATACTCTGGTCTCAAGGATGCACCGTTATCCTTTCTCGAAACATTTTGACTAAGAATATTTAAAATAAATATTATTTTATATTGTGATTAATTACTTATGATTGCAACTATTCACAACTACAATTACATAATAGTTCGTTTAAGGATATTCTTATTCGTATACTTCAAGTTATTATTTTAAATTGAGTATGAGATGGTAGTACGTATTAGTACTACAAGTCTTAGATAACATACAACATACTACATGTAAATATATGTCAAATCATGCTACTCAAGTTTCGAACCTATGACTTCTCGCATCAAAGTCGAAGCGCTTAACCGTTGGGACAATGGTGTTTATCGAATCAATTATTTAATTATGTATCACACCATATGAAAAAGTGTAAAATAGAATTAAACTCCTTTATCATGAAAAAGATTGGTTATAGAATTAAATATATGTAAAAAATTACATAATCGCCCTTAGGGTATATTGCTAACTCTTTCACTAATTACTTGAAAAAAGGGCAATTGCAGACAGTAAAAGCATAGTTTTCATAACTGATCCATGATGACTCAAAGTTCAAAGTTACGGTGGTTCGATCAGTTGACATGTCAGAACTATGCATATTTTCTTCCTAAATTTTTATGTTTGAAATGCAAATTATGGTAAAATAAGCGCACAATTTTAACATATCACAAGCACAACATATTTATGATGCAAGTGGAAATAGTGCAAAACTGTTATGTAAGATTAAGGTGCAAGTTCTATGTCATTTACATATTAGCTTTTACTTTGTCACCGAATTTGTTCCATAATTCAAAATTAGGGAAAAATATTTGTTGCACTATTTTATAAACTAATCCATGTAAAACAAACAAAACACATTCGGAGATTAACTAGATCAAGCACATAGTAGCCCAAATGAATTGAGGCCTTAAATTACACAGTTTTATTTGTTAAATTTCTTATTTTCACAACATCAAAAATCTCATTTGTAGACTTATAATACCTCAATCTCAAAAACATTCTTTATAGTACAATAGCACATACACTTGTTAAAAAAAGTTAAAATTGGTACTTTCTATAGGTGGTGATGCTTGTTGTGGTAGGGATTTATATGGTGTCTACTCTTGCAGCAGAAGCTGGAGATGGCATTGATTTTGGTAACATGATTTTGATGTGGTGGATTTGTGGTTGCAAAGGCACTGTGAAATCATTTTCTTTCAAGAATGTTTTCCTCCTTTGTCATTACAAAGGGTTGATCGAAAACTTTCTTTTAGGATAGAATAGATAATATCTGTGCAAGTTGTGGTTACTTGCATAGATCTGGAGAGTAATCAGAAGTTCTTCTGATAATGCTTATTACATAATTTGAAATTAGAAGACAGAAAGAAAATGGTACTTGTTTAAAAACATGGAATCTGTATTTACAGGAAGAGGGAAGCATATGTTCGTCAATGGATGGATATTATCATTGACAGAAATATACCTTCCGTGTTCCAGCCCACTCCGCCGATTGTATGGTTGTTTTTTCAAAGGTCAACGGAAGGACTGTGGATTAGGATAATTAATCCTTTACTCTGCTGCTTCCTTTTGGATTTCATGTCACATCTTCAATGTTGAAATGAAGCAAAGAATCATCCTAAGATCCATTCATACCGGTACTAGTTAGCTTATGACTAAAGAATACTCGAGAAGCAAAATGAAGGCAAAAAATTTGCCAACCCAATAAGGAACTATCCAATAATGATCGAAGAGTATTTGTCCCCGAACCTGATTCGCATCCTTGCAACACTAAATAAACCAAGCCAGCCCACATTACTGACTAACGGTGGATAATCTTCTTAGAAGTACTAATTACAACTCCGAATGAGAAAAATGAAGGTTACGTAATGATAAAGATCTCACGATTGAATTCAAATTTGTTGAATATGCTAATATATGATTTTTGTTTGATGATAATAAACACGTATATATTCATTTAAATGTATTTGTTAATGTACAATTTTATTTTTCACATAACTAATAAATGTTTTTTAAATAAAATAAATAACACAGAATTTAAATTCAAACAAATATTTTATTCAAACAAATATTTTATTACAATTTTGAATAGTACAAATTTTAGCTCTCACTATATGTGCACAATTTTAATTACAATACAATTTTGATTACATCTCAATTTCCAATTTACATTTGTACCTCACTACATATTACTCATTCACTTGTATTTATCATCACCTCTATTCCAGATTGAATCCAGCATCTGAGTTATCTGCAAAATAAACACTGACGTAGTAAAATTGAAAGACAAATATTTTTTGTAGTGTAAAATAAAATGTGTTTTTGAAAATATTATTTGCCTCAGTTATTGGGGTTGTTCGTCATTATATTTTGAATTCATCATACACAAACAGCTTGTGACATGCACAGTATGTCACTGTACATGCCACAAGGCTGTGCACACTGATATATACTTGATAAAACTGCAGGGACGAGTAAGCACAAGGTCAAACCAAATCAAAAGTTAGGTTCAACTCAAATGCAATACAAAAAAATTCACGACATGAGCACAAAGTCAAACCCGAGGCAAAGCTAGGTACAAGTCAGATGCAATACAAAAACACCATAAAATTGTCGAGTACTAGAATCTAAAAACCAACATAAAACAAGCCTCGACCAAAAATTTCAGTGAGTACATATGAAAACGACGCAACCATTCAAACTCAAGTGTCAACCAGAATTCAACATAGAGCTCAATGTAACTCAGACCAAAGGCACAATAATTATACACAAATATGCATACATGTATATGTATGTATGTATATATATGTTTGTATGTGAACAGTTATCATCAAAATGAAATGGTCAAAGAGGAACAGATAACATCTCGAGTTTCAGAACGCCAAGGCAACCCAGTCCAAATAAACAAGTTCAATGTCAGAAACAACTAGTTCAAGTTCATGACAATGATGTAACGACCGGTAAATTTTAGTGATTTTATTTATTGAATTAATTGAAATTTTTGTGAAATTTTAAACAATAAAATATGGAAATAAAAATTTATTATTTGGAATATGTCTATTTAAACATAGCAATTGGAAAATTTTCATCTGATAATATTGGAGTTTATTTTATTGTGAAATTTTATTTCAATTTAAATCAGTTAATAACAGTTGAATTTAAAAGTATTCCAAAACCTAAATATGTCAACATGAGAAAATTTATTTAGAACACTCGGAATCAGCCTGCAAAATTCGTTTCACGAAATTCGCATGTTTCTAGCTCCGTTTGGATTTTTCCGTGTAGGGTAGCAACGTATATCGGTACCGATTATCGACTTTTGATAATCGTACCACTGATATCTGTATACTGTTTTAATCGTCTCGTCGTGCTGATTTCTGCGGTATATTTATTTATCTATTTTTGAGGTCCGGCACGCGAAAGAAATAATAGACTATTCGTTGTAGTGACACCTTTAGTTGTGAATTTACTGCTTCAGTTTCAAAATTTGAAACGTGCAGCGGGACCACAATGATAAATTATTTTAATTATTCAGCCGAAATGATGGGTGACAGTTGCCATTCTTTCACCATATATTTATTCGTCCAGTGTTGCTTTACTTGTTGGTACAATCCATTTCACCCTGTTTCTTCGTATTCTTCCATTTTTCAGTTTAATAATGCAATATATAAACTTATATTTTTTTTTTCCTGTTCATTTCTCTTCTGGTTTGCATTGGAATCCACTTGCCCCTTTTTCTTCTTCTTGCTCAGCCATTCGAGAAAAAAAGGGATTATACAAAACAAATTTTGAAGCTCTTATAGCCTGCTCCTCTTTTACTTCATCACCGCTCACGTCCCTGCGCCACCCGAGCCTCCGCGCCAAACACCAGAACACGCAATCTACCCCACCTCGCCTTCTTCGATTTGCATGCGAGAAGCCTGCTCATCACTTCTTCGAACCAATCACCAAAACCATCTAGCTTTCTCCTCTTAAGCATTGATTTTAGAAACATATAAGGTATTTGTTTATTTATATAAAAGATTATACCTATGTTATATAAGTTTATATTCAGTTTAGCTGCTCTCATATATGTATTTCCAGATTGTTGTATATGAGTTACGTAGTTATCTCGATTTTTTTTATAAAATTTTGTTTGCTATATGAAATATATGTTTTATAATAACGTGTGTTCATATATATTTTGTAAAGTATATTATATATGCTAGCCGGTTTGTTTGAAGGTTATACTACAAGTTGTTGTATATATTATTTAGTATATATTTTGTTTGCTGAGCACGGTATATGCGTATACTTAAGCCATATAATTTGTTATGTATGTATAATTATATGAGTTATACAATTTATATATGGGTTTAACTTGCATACTATCATATGTAGTTTGTATTATTCATTGTTATAATTGATCAGATAGTTAGAGTACAAGGTTATACATAGTGTTAGGGTTAGAGTGTGTGTGTATCGAAGCCGTCGTGTATTCATACTAGCATCTTTTGTTTTGTTTGCAGATTTCTTTTAATGTTATATATATACATGTACGTCTGCCTATTTAATGTTCATTATAATGATTTGCTTATACTGATTTCAGGATATATTTTGAATGATGCAAAATTTATAAAACTGATATACGTAAGTATGTTTAAAGTATTATTATATATATTATTATAGTATAAGTTTCGTGTGTGTACATATATGATATCTAATATATATATATTATTTGTTACAGTATATGTATGTAAGTTTTTAAAAAGCTACTGCGTATATATATAGACATATATATACTTTGTCACTTTGTATACATTTGTGAGTTTGAGGTTTTTTTTTTCTGTTAAGATGCATATATTCTTGTACCTATATAATCTGATTTTTAAATTTAAAACCCACATAGATTTTGATATATATGTGTTTGTATGTATGTATGTATGTATGTATGTATGTACTATATATATAATTGATATGTATAAGCTTATATGTATAGTTGTTGGGTTTGCATATTTTGAGTTATATTGTCTTTTTTTATGATTTTAAAATGTTGTAAGTATGCAAGTTATTTATTTCATAAGAGTTACACAAAACTTGTTGCCGTATATAGGCATTGTTTATAATTGGCACTGATTTTATAATATATATATATATATATATATATATATATATATATATATATATTGTGTGAAAGAGTATATATAAGTATAATCTGTTTCAGGACCTATTAGTATTCGTATGTATACAAAATCTATATAAGTTTTGTTGTAGATTCTTTTACAGATAGTATTCACGCGTGCTGCTATGCTAGTACTTAAAACGTATATATATATTGGAAAAGTATATTATATTATAGAAACTGTTATATTACATTGTTTAAAAGTGAATGTTATACATTATATATATAGGTTATATATACCTGTGCTTAATTAAAACAATGATTTTTAAATTATATATTTATATGTTATTTTATTTTAATATTTGTATTAAATTAAATATTGATTTTGTGGAAATAATAATAATATATATAATTCTATTTCATCAAACTGATTTTTTGTTATTGGTTTCCAATTTATCAGCTTTGTACATCTAACTCATGCCAATCTTGCTTTGCTTTGAAATTCGTGTTTGGATTCATAACTCAATTTCAGTGTATGTATCGGTGCGTATATGTGTCATCTCCTATTTTCTCTAGCCTTGGAAGGTGAGCAATCACTCACGATTAACGTACTTTTATTTATTAAAATTGATTTCAATTGAAATGACAATTGAAATATGCTGCTGTTAGTTATTTGACCGCCATATTCGATATGCTATTTTCTGTAACTGTTTACCTGTGGGATATGACACCATATCCTGAGGTTTATATTTATTTATCATACATGATATATGCCTGTTATTGTCTGTTATATTATTATCGTACCTGTTACCACTATGCAAGTTCCTGTTAGTATAGAATTCCATATGGATTGATATGATACATACCCGAACGATCTTTAGGATATGAGAAAATCGTTATGGGTTGAAATGATGAACCCAAGCGATTTTCATTTGAATTGAATTTGGGATTACGGATTGAAATGATATATATCCATATATATTTAAATTACGGATTGAAATAATAAATATCTGTATCACTTGACCATATGATAGAAAATTTTATGCTAACACTGTTGGTCTATATATAAATATTTTAAAATGATTTCTACAGTTTTAAAAGGAAATATATATGGTTTTGTTTAAGTATTCATTTAAAAAATTTATTTTAAAAAATAAGTTTTATAATGATTCTATAAGTAAAGGTTAGAAAGATAAAGTTGAATTTATTCGAAATTGTATTTAATTAAGGATTTTGTTTAATTAAATCGATTTGAAACTTATCAAATTGAAGGTTTTAAGATATGATTTTATAACTTGATTTTGATTTAAGTGATTTAAATGGATATTTCAAGTTTTAAATAAATTGATGAAAATATTAGTTTAAGGTTATTTAAATGATAATGGATTTATTAAGTGAATATTTCAAACTAAATAATAATAAAGTTAAAATAAGAGATATATGAAATTACCAATTTAGTTTTGAAAGTGCTATAATGTGGAATATATATATTAGAAACGAAAATGATATTTTGGTTTTGAAGATAAATTAATTTGAAATGACCACGGTGTTATAATGACATTTGGTTGTTAATAGCGTATATTTCTACAGTGTAGGTAGTTCCACGGATCCTTAGATGATGGTTATCCAAACATCCTTTAGGTTACTTGTATTTCAGTTGATATTTCACTTGAGTTGGATTTATCGATATAAGAATGTTAAATCCTGACTTGAGTGTTTTGTGTTTTGCTTTACGCTCGGGTCAGACTGAGTAATTCAGCATTTGAGACTTACCTTTGGAGTTTGGAGCTCCGCTTGGAGATCCAACTATCGATTCAGCCTTCAGCTTTTCCAGTTGATTTGTTCAGAGAGGTCATCAGTTTGTATTGGAGACTTTACCGTATTTGAGATATTCTACTTGATTTTATTTCCAACTCTGATGTTTATATAGTAGCTTCATGAACTACTGTTTATCTATTCTGCTGCATTATTTTTATATTACTCTGTACCTGTGATTCTATGATTGAATTATTTACTGCATATGCTGAGTTTTGCCAAATATTAATTAACTATATGATATTTTGAGCGATTCAAGTCTGGCATGTGTGGATGCGCATAGTTGAAAATACCGGATGTTACGGTTGGTATCAGAGCCAGGTTTTAAGGCAAAATTCAATATATATGGTAAATTAAATTACAGAATTACTCTCGTTCACGCTTGAATCTCTTCCTCTTTGATTCGGTTTCCTTTGAATTTTGGAATGCACCCACTTGTTATGAAATCCATTCTTTTCTCCCCTATTTATATCCTTTTGATTCAGGAGCATCCCATAACTTCACTTCGATTGATCTGCATAAAAATCATCGATCCCGCCAATCGTTGAATGATTTGTAAAGAGGTGAAACTCCTTTACAAATATGTAATGGATATGTGGAATATTATATTTTGTTCCATTTCCGCTGTGAGATTCTGATATTGTTGTTCTTTCTTCTATCTATTCTATTTCTACCCATTTCTTTTTTACTGATGATGCGTCTTCATGTGGAATGAAAGGCGGATCGTCATAGTTGGTATTAGAGCCAGGTTGAGAAAATACCTAGGCTCTGGAGTAGTATCTATCTTGAGAGTGCATGTTTGTAATTTTTATATAACCATATACCTATCTAAATTTGTTGGGTTACCTGTCTAGATTGCCAACATGAGTTCAAGAGGCAGGAGAGGCAGAGTTATAGAGAGCACGTCGACTAATAATGGAAAAGGTCAAACTGCTAACAAGGTTGTGAATCCAGCACCGCCTCGAGTTTGTTCTGCTACTTTGTGTAAAGACTTCACCAATCTTGGAGGGAGAACTTTTAAAGGATCAGAGACTATAATTGAGGTTCAGGCTTGGCTATGCTCATGCGAAAGGATCTTTAAGAGTTTGGATTTGTTTGACGAGTAGAAAAGAGTGATGGCTTCATGGGAATTGCAAGAAGGAGCTACAGCTTGGTGGGATGCAGTTACAGCAAATATCTCAGTGGACGACATATCTTGGAGTAGATTTAAAGAATTGTTTGAGGAAAAGTTCATGCCAACAGTTGGAAAGACCCGTTTATATAAAGATTTTCTGGATTTGAAGCAGGGAAGCATGACTATAGCAGAATATGAGACAAAATTTAATGAACTATCTCGCTATGGTCCAGGACTCATAGACACTCCACTCTAAAAGAATGAAATGTTTATGCAAGGAATGAGGCCAGAGTTTCACGAAAAGATGACAGTGCATTTGAAGGGATCTTTTGTAGATTTCATTGATATGGCACTGAGATATGAAAAGTTGATTAATAAGAAACTAGTGTCATATGTGGCAGCATCAGGAGGGAATTCTTCCAACCCTAATAAGAGAAAGTTTAATCCAAATTGGAAGAAGCAGAATAAGAAGAAACCAGCTGGCAATAACGGGCCTTGGAAATGTTATAATTGTCAGCAAGTAGGGCATTTGGCTAATCAGTGTCCTCAGGGTAGAACTCAGCAGCAGCAGCAGCCGCATCAGAATGGACCAGGATCGGCAATGGTTTAGAAATCGTTATGCTTCAACTATCACCAGTCAGGCCATATGGTGAGAGCTTGCCTGCTACTTCAAAAAGCATCGCAGAACAAGGTGTTTGCTTGGAGGATGCACCATCAACTTCTTCTAAAGGCAAAGGAGTATTGGAAGGTACTTTACTTATAGATAGCAAGTTTATTAAAGTATTGTTTGATTTGGGTGCCTGTCTTAGTTTTGTCTCTTTGAAATCGGTAGAGAAGTTTCATCTTACCCCTAGTACTGTATACCGTCCTATTTTTGTATCGAATCCTATAGGGGGAGTAACCAAGTTAGATATGATCTGTAAGGATTTGAGAACTTCCTATCTGTCCCATTGTTTTTCATGCGACCCTTATATGTTGGACTTTAAGGGGTTTGACCTTATATTGGGAATGGATTGACTTGATAAGTATAAAGCTGTCTTGATGTGTGAAGAAAGAACAATTTCATTGGAAACTGATCTGGGTAGGATTGCGAAAGTGATGTGTGATAATTTAGGAATTCACTTGAGTAGTCTTTTACATGGAATCAAGACTTCTCAAGAGGAGGTCGTAATATCAAAATGGTCCAAGATTTTCCAGATGTATTCGAGGAAGTCAAGTATTTACCTCTGCACCGGGAGATAGAGTTTCGCATTGATTTGGTTCCGGGAGCAGTACCAGTGATTCAACCTAGTAGAAGGAAGGCTCCTAGAGAGAGGGAGGAGCTGGAGAAGCAGATTGAGGATCTGTTGGAGAAGGGATTGATTAGTCCCATTTTTTCTTGTTGGGGTTCTGTTGCATTGTTCGTCACCAAATCAGATGGGTCTCTAAGGTTCTGTGTTGATTATCGAGAGTTGAATAAAGTGACCATCCAAAATAAGTATCCTCTGCCTCGTATAGATGATCTCTTTGATCAGTTGCATGGAGCTTCTGCTTTCTCCCAGTTAGATTTAGCTTCGGGTTTCCATCAGTTAAGGGTAGCTGAGGACAATATACCCTTGATTACGTTCAGGGGACCCAATTGTTTCTATGAGTGGTTAGTTATTCGGGTTAACCAACGCTCCTGTTTATTTTGTGGATTTGATGAACCGAGTTTTTGGGATGTGTCGAATAAGTTTGTTCTGGTTTTCATCGATGATATTCTTGCCTACTCTAAGTCTGAAGAGGAGCACAAGCAGCATTTGGGAATAGTATTGGGGACTCTAAGAAGGCATGTTCTGAAGGCTAAGTTTTCGAAATGCCATTTTTGTAAATCGAAAGTCAAATTTTTTTGGGCACATTATTTCTAGAGAGGGGATCTCTGTAGATCTAGCTAAGGTAGCTACTATTCTGGAGTGGAAGCAGCCGCAGACTCCGACAGAAGTCCGCAGTTTTCTTGGTTTAGCAGGCTACTACTGGAATTTCATCAAGGGTTATTCCAAGATCTCTTCACACCTAACCAAGTTGACTAGGAAGGGAGATAAGTTCAAGTGGACCCCTGAATGTGAGGAAGCTTTCCAGAATATGAAAGCAAAGCTGACAAGTGCTCCTATGTTGGCTATTTCGGATGGGAAGAGTAAGTTTGAGGATTATACGGATGCTTGTATAGTTGGGATGGGTGCAGTTCTGATGCAAAATGAAAGAGTAATTGCGTATGCAAGTCGGTAATTGAAGCCACATGAAAAGAATTACGCTACGCACGATCTAGAGTTGTTGGATCTGGAGGCACTATCTTTTGGGAGAGAAATTTGAGCTATTCACGGATCATAAACCATTGAAGTACCTCTTCTCCCAAAAAGATCTTAATTTGAGGCAACAGCAATGGGTTGAGTTTTTGGCATCGTATGATTTGGATATCCTGTATACTCTGGGGAAGGCGAATGTTGTGGCAGATGTTCTAAGTAGGAATGCAGTTCTGTCCCTTTTGGAAGTTGTTCCGTCTCTCCAGGAAAGAATCATAAGCAAGTAAATGGAGGACAAGACTTTAAAGAAAATTATTCAAGGAACCAAGGAGGGACAATATTCCGATTTCGAGATTGACGATAAAGGAACTTTGAGAATTAATGGTCGTCTCTGTGTGCCGAATGTGGATGGGTTGAAGCAAGAAGTTTTGTCTGAGTGTCATCGCTCCAGATTGAGTATTCACCCGAGAATCTCTAAAATGTATAGGGATATGAGAAGAGTCTTCTAGTGGCTGAGTATGAAGAAAGATATTGCTAGATTCGTCAATAGATGTGTGATCTGCCAGCAGGTGAAGGGAGATCAACATAAGACAGCCGGATTGTTGCAGCCTTTGGAAGTCCCGAAGTGGAAGTGGGAAATGATTTCGATGGACTTCATCGACAGTTTGCCAAGGACCAAAAAGGGAAATGAAGGAATATGAATGATTGTAGACTGGTTAACCAAGAGCGCCCATTTTATTCGGGTTAAAGCAATCCGTATTGCAGCATCTTTGGCTGAGATTTTCTTGAAGGAGATTGTCTGACTGCATGGTGTTCCAGTCAGCATTGTTAGCTATTGTGATCCTATCTTCACCAGCAAATTTTGGGAAGCTTTGCAATCAGTTATGGGTACAAGTTTGAGCTTGAGTACAGCATATCATCCCCAGACAAATGGGTAGACGGAAAGACTAAACCGAATTCTAGAAGATATGTTGAGGGCTTGTGTATCGGATTTTGGAGGATCTTGGGAGGACCATCTACATTTAGTGGAATTCTCATACAATAACAGTTACCAGGCGAGTATCAAGATGGAACCCTATGAAGCTTTATATGGAAGACCTTGTAGATCCTCATCCTGTTGGGTAGAGTCAGGAGATTGACTTGTTCTTGGTCCTGATTTGATCCATGAGGCATCTGCGAAAGTAGATCTTATCGAGAAGAGAATGAAGCGCAGGATCGCCAGAAGAAATATGCGGACAAGAGACGAAGACAATTGGAATTTGAGATTGGAGATTTAGTCTTTGTCTAAGTTTCCCCGATTAATGGAGTGATAAGATTCGAAAAGATGAACTTGCCCCAAGGTATATTGGTCCCTTCCGAGTGCTTGAGAGGATTGGTGCTGTGGCCTACAGGATTGAATTGCCAGTCCGGATGGTTGGAATTCACAATGTACGTATCTCATCTGAGGAAATACATGCATGATCCATCTCTTGTTGTGGAGCCAGTAGTACAAGAAGACTTAGAGACTGATCCGGACTTATCTGTTGTCAGGCATCCTGTCTAGATCATTGATCATGATGAGAGGCAACTCAGGAGCAAGATAGTGAAGCTGGTTAAGGTCATCGAGGATCCTTGACGCAGTGGAAATACGAAAATTAAATGAAACGGTGAAAATGGCAATCGGTGGATTGAAAATTCTACAAGGCCCAAATTCGTTGATCTGAAGATACTGAATTCTAGTTATCTCTGACATGTTGATCGCGCACGATACCGTGAAGAGAGATCTGCAATTCTTCAAGCGTTGATCAAGTGCACTTGATTCCGCGAATTGGCTTCAACGATCGAAGATTCGAGCGCACTCGAATGTCGAAAGTGGAGATACAAGATCACACTAAACTACCAATTTAATGAAAGCACAAAGCTAACATACAAAAGTTTATTCAAACATCAACCTCCTTATAAATGACCAACACAACCGCTATTTATAGCGTTTTACAACCCAGACCCTTAAGTCGTTACACGACCTACGACTTAACGAGTTACAAACGACTTATGACTTACAACACAATACAACACATATAGACAAACACAAACGACTTATCAATCAACGACCTAAATACACACGGGTTACGACTTATACATCCACGCGACTTAACAGTTACAACACAGAATACAACGACTTAAATTGACACGACTTAACCCCCAGCGACTCAAGAGAATAACCTCTGCACCACTTCACGCGACCTAACTAGGTCGTGGGTCGTTGCAACGTCTTATCTGATCGTCCTTCATTGGAACGACCAAACTCCGAGCGACTTAATTCCGAGCGACCTATTCCCAAACGACCTAAGTCTTCACACAAGTCATCTTTAGTAAGACGTTGGTCATAAGTCGTTAGGTCGTGTGGACGAGTTATCAATGTACTAGGTCGCGAACTCTCTGCACCTTCCTTCTTCTTCTTTCGATTAGGTCGTGGCTCGTTAGGTCGTGAGCGACCTAAGCCTTCTCCACTAGGCCGTGAGCGACCTAAACTTCTTGATCGATCTAAAGTCGTGGCTACCTATGCACGACTTAAGACTTTGTTAGCTTGCGCTGCATCAGTCCTAGAGACTGTACCTGGGAAACTCTTGATAGTGTTAAGAAAGCTTATCCAGATCTGGATAACTAGTGATGTTTGTTGAATGAATTGTTTGAATGAATTGTTGCTTGGTTGCTAATGTATGGATGATATGTATGCTTGGATTGTTTGAAATAAAATTTTTGGATTATCTTTTGTTTAAATTTCGAGGACGAAATTCTTTTGAAGGGAGAAGAATGTGACATCTCGAAAATTTCAAGCAAATTTAAATATGATAATCTCCTTTATTAATTATTAAAATTTGGTAAAAAAAAATTTCAAACAATAATAATAAATATGTTGTATATGTGTGTATAGATTTTAAATAGAATTATTATTTACAAATTGAATTATGTTTGTTCAAATATATATATATATATATATATATATATATATATATATATTTGAGTTGATTTTAAATTGAAAATTTAATTGAATATTGAATTTGAATTCAGATTTGAATATTGAAATTCTAAAGATATATATTTAAAATACGTTTTGGATTTAACAATATGTTATATATGATTTAATTTAGAATATAGTTTTTTTTATTTTCTTTTCTTTTAAAAGATTTTATTTATAAATTAATATATGTATTTATTAATTAGGAAATTAATTTTTAAAAGCTTTATAAACATTTAAAAATTAATTAATGCATGCAAAATTACAAGTGTTAGGGTATAATTCTCTTTAATAACACATGTAAATGAATTAAGTGTGGTTAAAGACAAGTGTTAAATCTATTAACAAGTGTCACATATTTCATTTTATTTTCTTTAATTTTTAGTAAATCAAAATTAACCCTATATAAACATACCTTTTCCCTTTTCTATTTCTTTTTCTATTCTCTTTTCTAAATAAAGAAAAAGCTCAAAATTTAACTATAAAACAATCACTAGATCAAACTTAAACATTCTTTCTCAAAACCTGTAATTTTTCATACCTGAAATCAAAACTCAAACTCCTATAAAACAAAAGCCTATAAACACAAATATTTTTAGCCAGAGAATTTCCATTCAGCAAACTGCAACCTCAGATCAACTAAGCAAGCAAGAACACTTTTATTTCAAAGCTTAAAGCATCTCGACATAGCATTATAGTTTTAAGAAGATTTCCAGCAATTCCAAGTTTCAAGTTTTTATCAAGGCTTTCTAGTTTTTTAAGCATCTGCTTCAAACTCTAACAGGTGAGTAAACATATATTTAAAAAAAATTAAGTAAAACTAAATCTGTACACGTGATTCTTGGATTATATTGTGCTTTGCATGTGTATATATAAATGTGAATCTCTGTTTATATGTATGTTTGATGTGTGGATGTTTAGTGTGCCTGTTCTCCTCTATTTCAAAAGTACAGAGTTTAAAAACAAATTAAAATTTCAAAACTCCTTATCCAATTACTGTTAGGCTTAGATTTTCAAACAAAATAATTTTGTGTAAACATAATTTAGGCTTTAAAAATATGTTTAAGTATTTTAAGTTTGAAAACCTTTTGAAATTGAGTAAATGCAGTAAGATTTTAAAAATGATAAAAATCAAAAAATTTAATTTGTTGGTTCAAGTATGAAACTTGAATCGTCTCTGGAAAACTTGATTTTTAAAATAAAAATCATGAATTTTAGTTTCGGATTGAGGTAGTATTGCAGTGATGACCAGAAAATTAATTTTGAGCAAAATATAGGGACTGGAAAATCTCTGGTGGTCGGGAACTTCACTGGAGAGAGTCGGGGCGTAGGAGAGCTTGGCAAAATGCCAGGTGGATTCATTATCTCTTGTGGCATCGGCGGTCGATCGATTTATGTTTAAATCCTAAAATGGGTCGTGGTCGAGAATCAGATGGCTGTGTCATCTCTGGTGAATCGAGTGGCGTCAGATCGGGAGCAATGGTGGCATAGATGTCTGGCGAGGCTGGGAATGGGTTTACGCGACCTCTGGTGGTCGGCATCGAGGATTCAAATGGTTTTCAAGCGAGGTTGTTGTTCCAGGAATTGCTCGAGTTACCTCAATTTCGATATTGGGTTTGTTAGGGTGTTTGTGTGGTCGGAAACGGGAGTGTTGGTGATCGTCGATATGTGAGGCGTGTCGTCAGTGGTTAGAAAGGCGTTGATCGCCAGTGCATGTGCACAGTTTTGTCTGTGTGTCAGAGGTTGGAAGAGAGGGGTGGACTCGAAGGGAAGCTCGGGTTTTGTGTGTTGTTTTCTCGAATTCATTCTCGGATGGTTGTTCGTGAGTAGAATCATGTAACAGTTATTAAAACTTAAATTAATTTTTTTTTACAAAAATGAAAGAAGATGAGAAACTCGAGTCAGGACTCGAGCAAGGGTCGGGTTGAACCCGAAGTAGAAGTTTGAGCATGTTGTAAACAAGTTTTAAATTTAAATTTGAACCTAGTTTAAACTATTTTATGATAAATGTTTTTAACTATTTTGGTTAAAGAAGTTTTATGATTATTAACTTAAATTTGTGAAATGCTTAAGTTATTTTAAAAGCTTAATTTTTTAAAAGCAATTAAGTATTAATTAAAAGGATGAAATGTTTTAAAAACATGTGTTAATTAAAATTATGAAATTAAAGTAAATGATTTATTTTGAAAAGTTAATTAAGGTTTTAATGATTAATGATTAATTTAATTTAAGTATAATTAACTAATTTAATTAATAAATATAAGATTTATTAATTTATAAGGGTTTAGTTAATTGAATAAGGATAAATTATTTGTTAATTAAGAATTAATTTATTTAAGAAAATAAGATTAATTAATTGATAATTAGAGGTTAATTAATTGGATAGTTAAAGATTAATTAATCAATGGTTAGAGATTAATTAATTAGGTAATTAGTGGTTAATTAATTGATAATTAAGGGATAAAAATTAAGTGATTAAGGATTAATTAACTGTTGATTAAGGATTTATTAACTAGTAATTAAGGATTAATTAATTTATAATTAAAGATATATTAATTAATAATTAAGGTTATTAATTAATAGTTAAAGGATAATTAATTAATTAAAGATTAATTGATTGATTATAAGGTTAATTAAGAAGTGATTAATTAATTAAATGATTGTAATTAATTAATGATTGATTAAGCAAGGTTAAGTGATTAATTCTTAAGTAGTTAATTTAATTTGAATTAATTAAATTAATTATAATATGGATTAAAGATTCTTGCTTATGGATGATTATTTTGAGTAGAATGGCCAAAACAGGGGAGGTGCAGCAAGGTTAATTGGGTAGCACCCAAGTAGGACAAGATTTACCCCTGTCTAGAGGTCTCCTTTTATTTTGGCTTAGTAGGCAGTTGTTGGCCACAACTGCGGGGTTGTCTTGTTCGAGACTGTCCAGTAAGGGATGACTCCGGCTTTGTGTTGCAGGGGATTTAGGATGGATCCTCGATACGTTGATCTAGGCCATGTACTATGGCGGGCGGTACTCCAGTAGCCCTGCCATTGTATGGAATCCAATCTCCAATAAGTGCTCTCGAATTCGATTGTATACCTATGTATGCTGGAATTTAATAAATGTAACAATTTCGGGTATATTCTAGTTTATTTGAAAACCCTAGACCCTATTATAATATCACTAGATTTCCTATCAAATGATATGGTTAGCGTAAGGTAAAAACTTACCCATGTTTATGTGTGGGAAGTCTTACTGATACTTTTATTTCAAATGATTTTAAAAGTTAAACAACTTTAAACCGTTTACTCACACCAGACCCATGTCTGACCTGGAGTTTATTCTGTTTTTCTTAAACTCTTGGGTACTCAAATTTTTATGAGTAGCCAAGTGATCAGGTTTGGCTTGACAAATGTTTTGGAAGCTTGGAGCTGGAGTCAAGACATATCTATCTACTTATTACCGTTGTGTTATGTCTTTTAGCTATTGTGTTTTGGATGTAATGGTTAGACAGGCCTTTATAACTGTCTAATGTAATAAAGTTGTATTACCGTGTGTACTTTAATGTATAAGACTATGTAATGGATATATGAAATACTATATTTTGTTCTGTTTCCGCTGTGAGATTCTGATGTTGTTGTTCTTTCTTCTATCTATTCTATTTCTGCCAATTTCTTTCTTATTGATGATGCGTCTTTCTGTCAAATGAAAGGCGGATCGTCACAGAAACACTTCCAAATCAAGGTTTGATTTTCAAAGCTACATAATTTCGAAAAGTATAAATCATTTGATAAAGTATATGAGTTTAGTTTTGTATGTTTAAGTATGAAGTAATATGATTTAAATAAGTTTGAAACTGTTTTGTTAAGTAAATGAATAAGACTATTTTGAAGTATACTAATATGAAATTTAATTTTGAAATGTTTTGAAAAAAAATTATTTCTAAGTGTTTCTAACTTAGTAATATCTTTTATAAAGCTGTGTATATATAGAATAATAATTTTCAAAAAGTAAATTGGATCTTTCAAATAGAAATAAACAGTTTAAAGTTTTTAAAGGGATGGTTATAAACTTGGTAATCATTTTTCGTTACAATTGATTTTGCGAAAAATATTTGGTTTGAAAGTTTGATTAGAATTTAAAACCCAGTATTTATATGATGATTTTGTAAATGAATTTGGTTGACCTAAATTGTGTTGATTTATAAACTAGGATTATTTTCTAAATCTATTATTTTGAAAACTTTGAAACTGAAAATATTTAATTTGGAAGAAATAATTTGGTGCAATCATATATGATTTTGAAACTGAACTGATATTAAAAAAATTGAAGTTGAGAACCTTATTTCTCTAAATACTTGATTTGGGAATTATTGAACTTATATAAAATTGATTTGTATAAGTACGAAGTTGATTTGAAAACTATTGATTTGGGAAGGTACTTAATTTGAAAAGCGAAATCATATATAATCGAAGTCTATAAGTGTAATTTGATGTACTATTGATTTTGGAAATTATTCAATTTGAAAATGGAATCTTATATATAATGGAATTTATGTAAGTATGATATTTGAAATTGATTTGAAAGGGTATTATATGATACATATTTTCGAAGTAATGATATGGAAAATGCCTTCTGCTTGATATTCGCTTTGTGGCCACATTGTGGATTCATTCTATCGATATTATTCTCTTTGATTTGGGTTTTTCGGATATGATACTCGAGTGTCCTTCGAATTCCACGGCGTTACCCATGGTCTTTTTTGTAGCATAATCCGTAAGGAAGAGATTGCTTAAGGGTATGGATGTTTCTTAGGGGATCCAGGCGTAACCATAGTGTATCCACGGTCTACAAGTTTTGTTGTCATAGCGTAATCCGTAAGGCAGAGATTGCTTAAGGGAACGGATGTTTTCTGGAGGATCCAGGCATAATCATTAATGTATCCGCGGCCTACGGTTTTTGGTTATCATGGCAAAATTCGCAAGGCAGTGATTGCTTAAAGGTACGGATGTTTCTTGGGGGATCCAAACATAACCATTGTGCATCTACGATCAATGATTCGATTCGTTGATTTGTTTGGATTGTACTTTCCATAACGGTTTTGAAAGTTTTTCGAGTATTTTTACTGGGTGTTGAAATAGGTCTACTAAGTACTTGAAGAATTCTAGCTTTACGCCTGATCAACGCATGGCCAGAGTCTGCAAGAACGAGGATACACCTATTAGGACATCGAGTTATAAAAGTATATTGATAAAATATTATATAATGGATATTTTTGATCATTTTTCTTTCTAAATAATTTGAAATGTTTAAAATATTGTTTATTTATATACTACACGTTTTAACAGTAAATTATTAGTGTTATAAATATTTTAGAAGTTATTAACCAAATACAACATATTTAATGAAAATGATTATTGATTTATTAATGATGTTGAAAGTATCTTGAGATGAATTAATAAATTTATGAATTATGGATTTAATGTTTTCAGTAGCTTCTTTGTAAATATAAGTAATGATGTAAATAATTGTTTTCAAATAGTATTCATATATTTATAAAGGTGTTATTTAAACATATAAATGGTATTTATAAAGGAAGCAAGAAATTTTACAAATGAGTTTGAAAGGTATTAAAGTATTAAAGATAATTGATTTGCAAATGAAGTTTTCAAATGAATATTTGAAGTAAAATTTATATAGTTTTAAATTAATTGTTTATCCTTGTCTTTCAATCTATTTTTACTTCTGGTTGTTCTATTCTCCTAGCTCCTTCCTTTTCAGGGACGAAAAGTTTTGAGTGGGAGAAAGTGTAACGACCTGTAAATTTTAGTGATTTTATTTATTAAATTAATTGAAATTTTTGTGAAATTTTAAACAATAAAATATGAAAATAAAATTTATTATTTGGAATACGTCTATTTAAACATAGCAAGTGGAAAATTTTCATTTGATAATATTGGAGTTCATTTTATTGTGAAATATTATTTCAATTTAAATCGGTTAATAGCAGTTGAATTTAAAAGTATTTCGAAACCTAAATATGTTAACATGAGAAAATTTATTTAGAACACTCTAAATCAGAGTGCGAAATTCGTTTCATGAAATTCGGACGTTTCTAGCTCTGTTTGGATTTTTCAGTACGGAATAGCAACGTATATCGGTAACGATTATTGACTTTTGATAGGAAGATCGTACCACTGATACATGTATACCTTTTTGACTGTCTCGTCGTGCTGATCTCTACGGTATATTCATTTTGTATTTTTGAGGTCCGGCATGCGACAGAAATAATAGACTATTCATTGTAACGACATCTTTAATTGTGACTTTACTGTTTCCTTCGGTTTCAAAATTTGAAACATGCAGCGGGACCACAATGATAAATTGCTTTAATTATTCAGCTGAAATGATGGGTGACCGTTGCCATTCTTTCACCCTATATTTATTCACCCAGTGTTGCTTTACTTGTTGGTGCAATCCATTTCACCCTGTTTCTTTGTATTCTTCCATTTTTAAGTTTAATAATGCAATATATAAACTTATATATTTTTTTTGTTTTCCTGTTCATCTCTCTTCTGGTTTGCATTGGAATCCACTTGCCCCTATTTCTTCTTCTTGCTCGGCCATTCGAGAAAAAAAGGATTATACAAAACAAATTTTGAAGCTCTTATAGCCTGCTCCTCTTTTACTTCATCACCGCTCACGTTCCTGCGCCACCCGAGCCTCCGTGCCAAACACCAGAATACGCAGTCTACCGCACCTCGCCTGCTTCGATTTGCATGCGAGAAGCCTGCTCATCACTTCTTCGAACCAATCACCGAAACCATCTAGCTTTCTCCTCTTAAGCATTGATTTTGGAAACATATAAGGCAATTGTTTATTTATATAAAAGGTTAAACCTATGTTATATAAGTTTATATTCAGTTTAGCTGCTGTCATATGTGTTTCCAGATTGTTGTATATGAGTTATGTAGTTATCTCGATTTATTTTATAAAATATTGTTTTCTATATGAAATATATGTTTTATAATAATGTGTGTTTATATATATTTTGTAAAGTATATTATATATGCTAGCCGGTTTGTTTGAAGGTTATACTACAAGTTATTGTATATATTATTTAGTATATATTTTGTTTGCTGAGCATGGTATATGCGTATACTTATGCCATATAATTTGCTATGTATGTATAGTTATATGAGTTATAAAGTTTATGTATGGGTTTAACTTGCATATTATCGTATGCTGTTTGTATATTCATTGTTATAATTGATCGGATAGTTAGAGTACAAGGTTATACATAGTGTTACCGTTAGCGTATGTGCGTGTCATTCGAAGCTGTCATGTATTCATACTAGCATCTTTTAGTTTGTTTGAGAATTCTTTTAATGTTATATATATACACGTACGTCTTCCTATTTAATGTTCATTATAATGATTTGCTTATATTGATTTCAGGATATATTTTGAATTAAGAAAAATTTATAAAACTGATATATGTAAGTATGTTTAAAGTATTATTGTATATGTATTATAGTATAAGTTTCGTGTGTGTACGTATATGATATCTAATATATATATATATATATATATATATATATATATATATATATATTGGTTTATTTGTTACAGTATGTGTGTATAAGTTTTTAAAAAGCTACTGTGTATATATATAGACGCATATATACTTTGTCACCTTGTATACATTTGTGAGTTTAAGGTGTTTTTTTCTGTTAAGATGCATATGTTCTTGTATCTATATAATCTAATTTTTGAATTTAAATCCCATATAGATTTTGATATATATATATATATATATATATATATATATATGATATGTATAAGCTTATATGTATAGTTGCTGGGTTCGCATATTTTGAGTTATATTGTTTTTTTAATGATTTTAAAATGTTGTAAGTATGCATGTTATTTATTTCATAAGAGTTACACAAAACTTGTTGCCGTATATAGGCATTGTTTATAATTGGCATTGATTTTATAATACATATATTTTGTGTGAAAGAGTATATATAAGTATAATCTGTTTCAGGACCTATATGTACTCGTATGTATACAAAATCTATATAAGTTTTGTTGTAGATTCGTTTACAGTTAGTATATTCATACGTACTGCTATGTTAATACTTAAAACGTACATAAGTTTGGAAAAGTATATTATACTATAGAAACTGTTATGTTACATTGTTTACAAGTGAATGTTATACATTATATATATATAGGTTATTTATATGTGTGCTTAATTAAAACAATGAATTTTAAATTATATATATATATATATATGTTATTTAATTTTAATATTTGTTTAAATTAAATACTGATTTTATGGAAATAATAATAATATATATAACTGCTATTTTATCAAACTGATTTTTTGTTATTGATTTCCAATTTATCAACTTTGTGCATCTAACTCGTGCCAATCTTGCTTTGCTTTGAAATTCATGCTTGGATTCGTAACTCTATTTCAGTGTCCATATCAGTGCATATTCGTGTCATCTCCTATTTTCTCGAGCCTCGGAAGGTTAGCATTCACTCACGATTAACGTACTTATATTTATTAAATTAGATTTCAATGGAAACGACAATTAAAATATGTTGCTATTAGTTATTTAACTGCCATATTAGATATGCTATTATCTGTAACTGTTTACTTGTGGGATAAGACACCATATCCTGAGGTTTATATATATATATACCATATATGATTTATGCATGTTATTGTCTGTTATATTATTATCATACCTGTTACCACTCTACAAGTTCCCTATTAGTATAGAATTCCTTATGGGTTGAAATGATACAAACCCGAACGTTCTGTAGAATAGGAAAAAATCGTTATGGGTTGAAATGATAAACCCAAGCGATTTTCATTTGAATTGAATTTGGGATTACGGATTAAAATGATATATATCCCTATATATTTAAATTACGGATTGAAATGATAAACATCTGTATCACTTGATCATAGGATAGAAAATTTTATACTAACACCGTTGGTCTATATATAAATATTTTAAAATGATTTCTATGGTTTTAAAAGGAAATATATATGGTTTTGTTTAAGTATTCATTTAAAAAATTTATTTTAAAAAATAGGTTTTTATAATGATTCTATAAGTTAAGGTTAGAAAGATAAAGTTGAATTTATTTGAAATTGTATTTTATTAAGGATATTGTTTAATTAAATCGATTTGAAACTTATTAAGTTTAGGGTTTTAAGTTAAATAATAATAAAGTTAAAATAAGAGATATATGAAATTACCAATTTAGTTTTGAAAGTGCTATAATATGGAATATACACACACACACACACACACACACATATATTTGAAACGGAAATGATATTTTGGTTTTGAAGATAAATTATTTTGAAACGACCACGGTGTTATAATGACGTTTGGTTGTTAATAGCATATATTTCTACAGTGTAGATAGTTCCACGGATCCTTAGAGGATGGTTATCCCAAACATCCTTTAGGTTACTTGTATTTCAGTTGATATTTCACTTGAGTTGGATTTATTGATATAAGAATGTTAAATCCTGACTCGAGTGTTTTTTGTTTTGCTTTACGCTCGGGTCAGACTGAGTAATTCAGCATTTGAGACTCACCTTTGGAGTTTGGAGCTCCGTTTGGAGATCCAACTATCGATTCGGCCTTCAGCTTTTCCAGTTGATTTGTTCAAAGAGGTCATGAGTTTGTATTGGAGACTTTACCCTATTTGAGATATTATGCTGTATTTTATTTCTAACTCATGTTTATATAGTAGCTTCATGAACTACTATTTGTCTATTCTGCTGCATTATTTTTATATTACTCTGTATCTGTGATTCTGCGATTGGATTATTTAATACATATGCTGAGTTTTTTCAAATATTAATTAACAATCTGATATTTTGAGCGATTCAAGTCCGGCATGTGCGGATGCGAATGGTTGAAAATACCGGTATGTTACAGTTGGTATCAGAGCCAGGTTTTTAGGCAAAATTCAATATATATGGTAAATTAAATTACAGAATTACTTTCTTTCACGCTTGAATCTCTTACTCTTTGATTCGGTTTCCTTTGAATTTTGAAATGCACCCACTTGTTCTGAAATCCATTCTTTTCTCCCCTATTTATATTCTTTTGATTCAGGAGCATCCCATAACTTCGCTTCGATTGATCTGTATAAAAATCGGTGATCCCGCCAATCGTTGAATGATTTGCACAGAGGTGAAACTCCATTACAATTGGCATTGATTCACCGAAGATTTCTATACCCTCGGTATAGATGCTGCTTTCTTTTGCTATGCCGAATTCTATCCCTTGTGATCTAATGTCGATTTGCCTTAGAATTCCGGATCGATCATATTCCTGAAGTCACGGTTAACCCAGTTAAGGTCGACCACGATTTATATAAGTATATACATCTTCTATTTTGCAATTTAATTATCTCATCTTCTTTTGAGCATATTTTCGAATCAGAATTCTATTTGATTAGAGTCCCACTAATTTGAATCTCTATCTTTGTTTGTCCAATTTTGAATCATCCTTTGAAAAATCATGTTTTTCTGCATTTTAGAAATTGTTTAATATACTGAAATTATTATTTTGATAAGAATGATTCTATTCTGTGTATAGAAAGTGAAATGTTTTCGATAAGGATTATATATTTTTAAAACGAGAATTTGATGTTTCGAAAGGATTTGAAATTCTGAAAATTTTATATAAGAAGTTGATTTATATAAAAATGATTTATAACTGAGGGTTTTAAGATATCAGATTTGGCTTTGAAACTTATCAAATTGATTTATAATTGAGGATTTATATAAGAAGTTGTTTAATTAAATCGATTTGAAACTTATCAAATTAAGGGTTTTAAAATATGATTTTATAACTTGATTTTCATTTAAAGTGATTTAAATGGATATTTCAAGTTTTAAATAAATTGAAGAAAATATTTAGTTTAAGGTTATTTAAATGATAATGGATTTATTGAGTGAATATTTCAAACAAATAATAATAAAGTTAAAATAAGAGATATATGAAATTACCAATTTAGTTTTGAAAGTGCTATAACGTGGAATATATATATTAGAAACGGAAATGATATTTTGGTTTTGAAGATAAATTATTTTGAAATGACCACGGTGTTATAATGACATTTGGTTGTTAATAGCATATATTTCTACAGTGTAGATAGTTCCACGAATCCTTGAGGATGGTTATCCAAACATCCTTTAGGTTACTTGTATTTCCGTTGATATTTCACTTGAGTTGGATTTATTTATATAAGAATGTTAAATCCTGACTCGAGTGTTTTGTGTTTGCTTTACGCTCAGGTCAGACTGAGTAATTCAGCATTTGAGACTCACCTTTGGAGTTTGGAGCTTCACTTGGAGATCCAACCATCGATTCAGCTGCATTTCCAGATGATTTGTTCAGAGAGGTCATCAGTTTGTATTGGAGACTTCACTGTTTTTAAGATATTCTGCTGTATTTTATTTCCAACTCTAATGTTTATATAGTAGCTTCATGAACTACTATTTATCTGTTCCGCTGTATTATTTTTATATTACTCTGTGTCTGTGATTGAATTATTTACTGTATATGTTGAGTTTTTCCAAATATAAATTAACAGTATGATATTTTGAGCGATTCAAGTCCGGCATATGTGGATGCAAATGGTTGAAATGTTAGGATGTTAAAAATGACATAAAGTAAAAGGCTCAACCAAACTGATACACAAGTGTAGTAAAAACCAAAGATTCAGGCATGTGCACCAGAACTGGAAACAAGGCAATGCAAAACTTTCAGATGAACTCAACATATGTTCAACCAACTGGATCAACACCTTAAGTATAAAGCAGGTTAATTATTGCAATGCAGACTACAAGACCAAATACAACTTAAATTCAAGTATGTGGAACAAAACCAAGTGCAAATGCAAGTGAAACAAAGGACTTAGTAAACCAGAGAATACATATGACAACTAGCACTTGAAGCAAATTTTCAGTTCATCATATACATAAAGACCAGAACATACACACACAAACACACACATGCATATGGTCAGGCAATGTCGAAGACAATGAAAGTCTCCACATACGTATATACATGAACACACATGAAAAGAAAAAATGTATCAAAACTTGACATCAAATGGTACAAGTGTAGAGTTCGAATTTTAACATTTTAGTGGAAACCAGACCAGACTCCACAAAGTATACAGGAACCAGTGCACATGCACTAGAGACTACAAGACCACAACATGACAAGAGAATCACTAGGTTAAATGGAGGAAAGGCTAAAACTTCAAGCAAACTACTTGGTGCGGCAGACTCAAATATCAATGGCACCAGTGATGACACAAGTGTAGTGCAAGTCAAATACAATGTTAATGAATAGAGACAAATTCCAAAATAATGATTAAGTTTCAAACATGAATACAGACATCAAGTCTAATAGGAAGTGGCAACAACATCAAAATGAAGTGCGACCAGATCAACTCAAGTACAACATGTATACATATGAACGACCAGAAATTATGGCAGAGCCATTATACATACATATATATATATATATATAGACACACACACATCAATGCATGATACAATTGGAAATGACCAACATTCAAAAAATGCAACAGAGGTGACAAAACAGTATCAAGTCGAGCAAAGCTTCACAAGTGTACATATATACATGCAGAAACACACACACACACATATATGCAGTAACAATATGGGATGAATGAAACAGTAAGCATGTACTCAAAGCATCGTCAACATAGCAGAGATGAAAGAACACAAATCAAGTCGTGGGTCAAAAAAATTTCAAACAGATATATACACAGTTTTTCAACAAGTCAAAATATTATCTCAAATTCGAATGTTGACAACAAGGAAGGTAACTAGCAGGTGACACAAAATTGATCAATTCGAAGCAAAAATATTACCACACTATCAAATGATCAAAATCAGAGATGTCAACGGAGAAAAGAACGGAATCAAATCCATAGAAAATGCAAGCCATGGTGACCAACCAAAAATAACAAAAGAAAATATACGAATTGAAAAATTCAGAAAACATCACCAACATTCAAGTTAAATCAAATGGCCAAGCCTATCAATTGAAGAAATCAAATAAAATATATACGAACGAGATTGTTGGATTTCGAATCCTATTTAACCCAATTTCATCATCAGCTACTAGGTATTCGAGTTTAAGCAATATCACAAAGAGCAAAGTTTCAAACTACTAACTCAAATCGTATCGAGTTCAAGCATATCAATGAAAGTAACAAAGCAAAATTGCATACCAGATTTATTCAAATCAAACTCGACGTAGTGAAGTAGCCGAAGGAAAATCATAGATTAGAGACGGTTGATAGAGCAAAGAAAAACAAATCACTTCAATCGCTCGAAACTCAAGCAGTGACTTCAACAAATCATGAAGCCCTAATTTTGAACGAATAGGAATGAGGCAGCCATTTCTCAAGCAAAGGAAAAGTAAGCAAATATGAAAAAGAATACAAGCTAAAGACATGAAAAGGGGGATTCTCTATTAATATTAAAATTGAGCCGGTCTTATTTATTATCTTAGGCTTTAAGTTTTAATTTAGGGTTTCTAGTTTTATTCAGTTGTTTTTATTTTCATTTATCTTTTAACTTTTGTAATTTTTCTAGTCATGTGACTAGGGGACGAACTACGGCGGTGTATTTCGAGAATTCGCAACTCAATAGCTGAGTTGGGGCATGGTTTTGAGTGTAGAGATAGGTTAGTCGACAGTGTGTGTCGCGAGTTTACATATGTAAGCGTCTGACTACTTAGTTTTTAGTAGAAACCTTGGGGACATCAGTGGGTAGGGTTTTGCCGAAGCTGGGTAAATCTGTGTTGTTCTATTTCTGCTTTTAATATTCTACTATTATCTGTGCTGCTATTATTTTGCTATTATCAGTGCTACTACTATTTTATATATTTCCATATTAAATTTTTATTATTATTAGTATCACCCTATTCATCCACCCCTCTAGGGTGAAATCAATCCTGCAAGTCCTATCAGAGCTAGGAACAAAAGTCAATTTGTCTTAAAAATTTGATTTTCCAAAAACAAATTACCGTTTTAAAATTTTGATTTACTAAATGGCTTCTTTTAATAATGCTTTTGCTGAGGGCTGGTCCATAATTAGACCACCAATGTTCAATGGTGAATATGTTTACTGGTAGGATGAATTTTTTTCCGAAAACCATTGATGCTTGGAATATTATTAAGACGGGATATAGGACAACAACTATAGTAGTAGATAATCAGGAAATAGATAAACCAACATATCAATGGATAGATCTTGAAAATAAACTACAGAATGCTAATGAAAAAGCTATGAATTCTATTATTTGTTCATTGGATCAAATTGAATTTAATCGTGTCTCACATTGTCTAACTGTGCAGGAAATATTGCACACACTTAAAGTGACTCACGAAGGAATGTCTCAAGTCAAAGAATCTCACATTGCCATGCTTAGTAGCGAATACGAAAAATTCACGATGGCCGAGGATGAGAATGTCAAAGAGATGTATGGACGACTTTTTAATCTCTTGTAAAAATCAAAAGCTCTCGGAAAATCATACACAGAGTTGGAAATAGTCCCCAAAATCCTCTGAGTCCTTTCATGAAATTTTGAAGCAAAAATTATTGCCATTCAAGAATCAAAAGATTTGAAACAAGTTAAAGTCGAAGAACTCTCGGAAATCTCACTGCTCATGAGCTAGAAATGAATTTCAAGGAAAAACCAGAAGGAGGTGATACTCGAAAGAAATCAATAGCTCTTAAAGAAATAAAGAAAAGTGACGATGATGATGGAGTAGCTCAGCTGGCGCTACTAATAAAGAGATTCAAAAAGTGGAACCGCAAATACGAAAATCCAGCTCTAAATCAATAATTGAAAAGCAGAATAGTCAAAGCACTAGACAACTGAAAAGAGTAGAAGATCATTTGTCACAAGTGCAACAAACCCGGTCATATCAAGCCCAATTATCCTCAGAATTGATTCAGCTAAGGAAAGAAACTGAAAAAGAGATGTTTTGCAGCCACTTAGGATGAAAATGATGAAGATGATAAAAGCACTGGCAGTGAGAGTGAAAAATAAAATCTATACCTTCGAGGTGATATAACTGACAGTGATGACAATGAGCCAAGCGAGGTATCAAAACTTAGTCATTCAGAATTACTTATATATATTCACGAAGTACGCTAAAATTGAATCACAAAGAGATACTTTGATAGAATTAAATTAACAACCTGACCAATTAATCAAAAAATATTGAAATAAATGCTCTAAATGTGACAAGTGTCCATCACTTAATAAAGAGATTAAAAAATCAGAACTTAAAATTAAATCACTAAAAAATGAAATTCTGATTTTGAAAGAAAGTGAAAACACAAGGAAAGAAAATTCTATTAAAAAGTGCACACAATTATTGAATGAAAATGAATCTCAAAACACAAGTCCAACAATTGTCTACAACTTTAGGAAAATTTTCCAAAGGAGAAAGATCGTTAAAACTATTATTACTGTTAGACAAGAACTTGGGTATAATCAATTTGAACGTGTTAGAAACGAAATTAATCAAGTCAATTCAAAGTGCACGATTTGTGGAGAAACTGGACACAATCATAATAATTGCTGGTATAGACCTAAACATGCGAAAACCATTCCGATTTGGGATCCAAAAGGCACAGATATAAAATCTCATAAGTCAAACAAATCTAGGTGCCAAAAGAAACAAATATAAATAGTCTTGGGTCTCCTTAAACATATTTTTCAAAATCATTTGCCACTAACAACATGGACCTAAAAAAAAAATAGGTCATGTTCGTGTAGGTGTGGTGGCAGACTAAGGAACAAAAATAGTGTTACCTAGATTCTGGCTGTTCCAAACATACAATGGGCAACAAATCAAAGTTTCTTAGCCTAGTACAAAAGTGCCAGAATCACAATGGGAAGCAACAAAAAAAATCATAAAGGTTAAATAGGCAACGGTACATCTATCTTGAACGATATATTAAATGTGATAATATGCACCATAATCTGAATTAAATCAGCCAGTTATGCGACGAAGAAATGAATGTTGATTTTCATTCCGACTTATTCAAAATTGTTGGCCAATTATCTTTTTATGCCGAGAACACTATAATATCTCTAGAGTCTATGAACTAATTCTTATAGACTCGTTTAGACTAACGATATTGCAAGGTTAGATGATAAGAGATATTGTCTTGTATTGATTTTTGATTACTCTAGATACACGTGGATATTTTTTTATCTTACTGCTTCTAGATATGACATTATGTTTACTGGTTTCTTATTTGCACAGTTTCGATTCAAATCCAAAAGAATTTCATTTAAAAGCTATTTTATGATAATTCGTTACACACTTCACGGTCTGGTCTATAACATCCAACTAATGATAATCTTGAGTCAAAAGGAATTCGGATGCAGATTACAATGGTAATCTAGTTGATAGAAAAAGTACTATTGGAACATGGTTAATGTTGAGATTTTCGGTAGTTGCATTATTTTCAAAAAAATATCTACATATTTTTCATTTCAACTAATTTTCAAATAGCAGACATTTTTCTTATAAAACCCCTTCCAGAAAATCGTTTTTGTTGACCTTGTTTCAGATTAGTCAATTTGATAATCATTTTTAGATTTGATCTTATATGACTACATTAATTAATCTGACTCCCTACTGATTATCAAAAAGATAAACGGTGATTGAAAAAATGATGAGTGTTGATGTTGATCATATATTATAACTTGAGAAAGTATATTAGTAAATTTCCTTAAAAATTTAAACAAGATTTATACTAATTCTTGCTAGGTAAAAATTCCATGATCATCTCTATCATATTTCTAACGACCATCACTTATTAAAATCCAACATAGTATGTCATAATGTGGTATTTTTTAAATAGGAATCATTCGTTTTTATTTTATTTTATTTTTAGCAATAAAGACATCCAAAGTATTCACTCTCATTTAAAAATCCTCACGGTTATGCATGGGTGAATTACATGGAATTTTTGATTTTGTGCTTTCATGCTCATTTAAAAGTCCTCACGGTTATGCATATATGGAACACATATCAAAATTAAGTATTAAACAAACAAGTTGATTCTAATCCCATTTAAAAGTCCTTGCAGTTATGCGTGGTTAGAAGATGCTTGAATTTCATTTTTTAAAAAAAAATTGGAATACTATTAATCTCATTTAAAAGTCCTAACGGTTGTGCACGGTTAGTAGATATTCAAATTCCTGATATAAATATACTACAGATAGACATAGCTATATGGTTTTACATCATCTCTATCATTCTAAAGTGGAATTTGCGTCTGAAAGAGTATTTATGATTTTTATTTGATTTTCATTGAAATTTAATATTCATACTCGACTGGGTATTTATATTGCATTAAGGTCTACCACTTTATCTCCATTTTTCTAACACTATTACCCTTTTGCTGATAATAAAAAGGGGAGAGAATAGTTAAGAATTTGGCAAATAAAAGTCAGATATTTTTATTTGCATATTTCCATCTAGGTCCGTTTGCATATTTCTATTTTCATGCATATATAAAGAGGGGATTTATTGTAGAGAGGGAGCATTAGAATAGGAGGAGAAAATTAAATGATCAAATATATTTAATAAATTCAAAATCTTAAATATATGTTTGTTATCATCAAAAGGGAGAGATTGTTGAATATGCTAGTATATGATTTTTGTTTGATGATAATAAAAATATACATACATACATATTCATTTAAATGTATTTGTTAATGTACTATTTTATTTCTCACAGAATTAAATAAATATTTGTTGAATAAAATAAATAACACAGAATTTGAATTCAAACAAATATTTTATTACAATTTTGAATAGGACAAATTTGAGCTCTCATTATATATACACAATTTCAATTACAATACAATTTCGATTACATCACATTTACATTTGCATCTCACTACATATCACTCATTCACCCATATTTATCTTTAACTCTATTTCAGATTGAATCCAGCATCTGAGTTATCTGCAAAATAAACACTGACGTAGTAAAACTGAAAGAGAAATATTTTTGCAATGTAAAATAAAATGTGTTTTTGAAAATATTATTTGCCTCAGTTATTTGGGTTGTTCGTCATCATATTCTGAATTCATCATACACGAACAGCTTGTCACATGCACAGTTATCATTGTACATGCCATATGGCCATGCACACCGATATACACTTGATAAAACTGAAGGGACAAGTGAGCACAAGGTCAAACCAAATCAAAAGCTAGGTTCAACTCAAGTGTAATACAAATAAAGTCACGACACGAGCACAAAGTCAAACCCGAGGCAAAGCTAGGTTCAACTCAGGTGCAATATAGAAACAATTGTCGAGTATTAGAATCCAAAAACCAACATAAAATAAGCCTCGACCAAAAATTCATTGAGTACACATGAAAACGACTCAACCATTCAAACTCAATTGCCAACCAGAATTCAACATAGAGCTCAATGTAACTCAGACCAAAGGCACAATAATTGTACACAAATATACATACATATACATATGAACGTGTGTGTGTGTGTGTATTTGTATATGAACAGTTATCATTAAAATGCAACGATCGAGGAGGAACAGATAGCATCTCGAGTTTCAGAATGCCAAGGAAATCCAGTCCAAATGAACAAGTTCAATGTCAGAAACAAACCGTTTCAAGTTCATGACAATGACATAAAGTAAAAGGCTCAACCAAACTGATATACCTGTATAGTAAAAACCAGAGATTTAGGCATGTGCACCAGAACTGGAAACAAAGCAATGCAAAACTTTCACATGAACAGAGCATATGTTCAACCAAGTGGATCAACACCTCAAGTACAGCAGGTTACATATTGCAATGCAGACTACAAGACCAAATACAACTTAAATTCAAGTATGTGGAACAAAACCAAGTGCAAATGCAAGTGAAACAAAAGACTCAGTAAACCAGACATATGACAACTAGCACTTGAAGCAAATTTTCAGTTCATCATATACATAAAGACCAGAACATATATATACACACACACATATGCATATGGTCAGGTAATGTCGAAGACAATGAAAGTCTCTACATACATATATACATGAACACGCACGAAAAGAAAAAAGGTATCAAAACCTGACATCAAATGGTACAAGTGCAAAGTTTAAATTTTAACATTTCAGTAGAAACCAAACTAGACTCCACAAAGTGTACAGGAACCAGCACACATGCACTAGAGACTACATGACCACAACATGATAAGAGAATCACCAGGTTAAATGGAGGAAAGGCTAAAACATCAAGCAAACTACATGGTGCAGCAGACTCAAATATCAATGGCACCAGTGATGAACAAGTGCAGTGCAAGTCAAATACAATGTTAATGAACACTGTCAAATTCCAAAATCATGATGAAGCTTCAAACATGAATACAGACATCAAGTCTAACAGGCAGTGGCAACAACATCAAAATGAAGTGCGACCGGATCAACTCAAATACAGAATGTATATACATGAACGACCAGAAATGGTGGCAGAGCCATTACACATATATACATACATAAATGCATGTATACAATTGGAAATGACCAGCATTCAAAAAATGCAACAGAGGTGACAACAGAACATCAAGTCGAGAAAAGCTTCACATGTATACATATATACATGCGCAAACACACGCGTGCGCACACACACACACACACATATATAGGCAGTAACAATATGGGATGCAGTGAAATAGTAAATATGTACTCAAAGCATCATCATCACAACAGAGATGAAAGAATACAAATCAAGCCGTATGTCCAAAATTTTCAAATAGATATATACATATTTTTTTCAACAAGTCAAAATACCATCTCAAATTCAAATGCTGCCAGCAAGGAAGGTGACTAGTAGGTGACACAAAATTGATCAAGTCGACGAAAAAATATTATCGCGGTATCAAATGGCCGAAGTTAGGGATGTCAACAGAGAAAAGAACGAAACCAAATCCAGAGAAAAATGCAAGCCGTGATGACTAAGCAAAAATAACAAAAGAAAATATATGAATTGAAAAATTCAGAAAACATCACCAACATTCAACTTAAATCGAACGGTCAAGCATATCAATTGAAGAAATCAAATAAAATATATACGAATGAGATTATAGGATTTTGAATTTTATTTAACCCAATTTCATCATTGGCTATTAGGCATTCGAGTTTAAGCAATATCATAGAGAGCAAAGTTTCAAATCAATAATTCAAATCATATGGAGTTCAAGCATATCAACGAAAGTGACAAAGAAAAACTGCATACCAGATTTATTCAAATCGAACTCAACGTAGTGAAGTAGCCGAAGGCAAATCGTAGATAGGAGACGATTGATAGAGCAAAGCGAAATAGATCACTTCAATCGCTCGAAATTCAAGCGAAGACTTCAACAAATCACGAACCCTATTTTTGAACGGAGAGGAATGAGGCTGCCATTTCTTGAGCAAAGGAAAAGGAAGCAGATACGAAAGAGAATACAGATCGAAGACATAAAAAAGGGGATCCTCTTTTAATATTTAAATTGGGCCGGTCTTATTTATTATTTTGGGCTTTAAGTTTTAATTTAGGGTTTCTGATTCAGTTGTTTTTATTTTGCATTTCTCTTTTAAACTTTTGTAATTTTTCTAGTCATGTGACTAGTGGACGAACTACGGTGGTGTAGTTCGAGAATTCACAACTCAGTCGCTAAGTTGTGGTAAGGTTTTGAGCGTAGAGTTAGGTTAGTCGATAGCGGATGTCGTGAGTTTACGTATGTAAGCGCTTGACTACTTGATTTCTAGTAGAAATCTTGGAGGCAGCATGTAGGCAGGGTTTTGCCAAAGCTGGATAAATCTGTGTTGTTCTTTTTCCGCTTTTAATATTCTGCTGCTATTATTTCATATATTTTCACATTTAATTTTTATTATTATTAGTATCACCTATTCAGCCTCTGTTTAGGGTGAAATCGATTCTACAAAATTCAACAAGTGGAGTTTACCATTTCAAAACGGGACGTTGTCCTTAGACCTCATGATTCGAGTGGTCAGGTCGATCGTCGTCAGTGGAGGCGTTGCCTCCGTACCCGCACCTTCAGGGTTTGCCATCCACTGGATCCTCCTCCGTAGTGAGTAACAATTGATAAAATTTTATGAAAAATCTTTCTGCGACTCAAGGGTCCAGTCATCGTCTATAGACGAAGGGGGTTTAATAGAAATCCAGGCCTATGTAGTCTATGATCCGTAGTTTATCACGGTTGGTCTTGCACAGTAATAATGTAAAATGATGTACAAATCTTATTTCTTTTCCAATACATATTTATCTAAAACCACTTGCTAATTGTAGAAAACAACATAAAAATATAGCATTTTTGGCTCGTTCATATCATTCTTTTTGTACACACGCAATTTAATTCAGTTTTGTTCTTGTTTCTTTCATGCCTCCCTCCACAACTACAGAAAACAAACTGATTATATAAAGATCTGGATCTCCTATTCAAATAACGCCAAAGTATAAAAATTCTTCACCCCAATTAAAAGTTAAATACATCATTAGATTCCCACAATATTAACAATCACCAACACATGCAAACAGTGATAAGAACAGATAGAATAATCTCAGGACGTGCCCTTCTTCATAAATAATCAAAGAGAGCAAGCCGGAAAGTCTCTGTTCCCAAATTAGACTCTGCTTCTTGTCACAAACAACCAGAGGGTATAACAAATCCGGCTGCCCTCCCATGCACATTCCTGCAATAAGTTTTAGCTGCATTCCTCCCATACGTGAGCTTTATATTCCTCAGCCCCATCCCTCTGCATGGATTTGTAGGACTGCAGTCCAACTTAATCGCTATCGGCGTAGCAGAAGACCCCTGTATGTCCGTAAACGAAACCTTGCTTATCCTGACTCCAGAATTCTATTCATTGCATCATCAGCCTATCAGTATAAATATTAACATGTAACATTAAAAAAATTTCTTTTATAAACAACATGTACCTGATTTGGACAGTTTTTGTCGTCAGGGCAGTAGTTCTGATCGATCATAATTGGATTTTGCACGTTCCTCATCACGGCATGTTGAAACGTAACTCCGCTAACGAACCCAGGGTTCGGTTTCCCCCACGTCTTTATTCTCAGTCCATTCTGCGTCCCTGTAAAAATTACAGATTTCACTGTAATGTTCTGCACTCCATCTTCCTGTGGCGAGTCTCCCAGGCTCCCAATACTGCATCATTGCATATGTCATTTAACATAAACCCCTAGCAACATCTCAAGCTAATGGTAACATATATTATAAATGTACATATACCTAATTCCATGTCCGGGGCCACAGTTAACTTTCTCAATCCACACGTTGGTAACGCCTTCCCCAATAGATACACAGTCATCTCCTGTTTTCACAGTAGATCCAAGAATATTGACGTAGCTCGATTTCTGAATGTGAATCCCGTCTGTGTTAGGACTGTTTCCGGGCGCCTGAATGTTCACTCCTTGCACTGTAACGTGGTTGCTGCCGAATATCACCATGTGAAACATCTCACTGTTCAACAAAGTAACTCCGCTGATGTGCACATTGCTCGATTCTCCTATCCTTAGAGACTGCATTTTACATTTTCAGTGTTCATAAAAAGCGACCAATTCCTATGAGCATTGACAATATTATGAACTTACTGTTGTGCCAGCAGGGCAATTGGAGCTGGAAGCCTTGCAGCGCCACAGGGACTGTCCTTGGGCATCAATGGTGCCCCCAACAATTGACAGGCCCTTAACGTACTTGAAAGTGATCCAGCTTTCGGCCTGGGAGTAACCAGTAGGTGCAAGGAGAGTGCCCTTTATAAGGACACTGACTGCATTATTGTTGCAAGGTCCTTGAAGTAGTAATGATCCTTTTATGAGGAAGCTGCCGGTTGGGATGGTTATGGATGCTGGCTTTCTGGAGCTGCAGGCATGGGACCAAGCGGATTGTAGTGCACTGGATGAGTCGGTCCGACCGTTGGATTTGGCTCCGAAGGTTAGAATATTGAACGTTGCTAACGATAGAGCTGAGTATGAGAAGAAGACGAGGAAGAGAATGCAGTGCTGCACGTTCATTTTCTCGAGGAAGATGCAGCAAGTGTGGATTGGTTTTGTGGGTTTGATTTACGGACGTGGAGAGGATATGTATTTATAGAGGTACATGCTGTAAATTACTGTATTTAAGTTAATGTGATTAGAAAATGTATTAAAGAGCGTGAACTTATTTGAACATTAATTATTGTTAAGAATTTCTTTTGCATGTTCTTTAACCACATTTATGAATGGATTAGTTCAACAGTTTGTGTTTTTAGTCAAGATACATTAAATCCTTGCCCAGAGAAAAAGAATGGGAAAATTCCACACAAATGAGGTTTCAGTTACAGATTTGAACTTTTGATCCTAATGTAGACTGGTTAACATAAGTAAATGGATACTTTTTGCATATTAAGTTTTAACAAAAACTAAAGAAGAACAATTGATTTGAAACAAATTATTTTAATCAAAATTTAGAAAATACTAATATATTTTTATATGTATTTTCAATGAACCCAGACGAATCCAAGATTATTTTCCGAGTATGGTATGGAAAAAATAATTTTATGGCGTTGGAACTTGTAAAACTTGTAATGAAAGCATTTAATGTTATATTAAACAGATGTAGTCGTTTTTTGAATCCAAATAGACGGAATTCTAATAATAAAGATACGAAAAGTTGCAGCTAATTTCAATTAGTAACTGTAAAACTTCACTTGCGCCAACATGGCACAAAAGAAATTAATTTGCCCAGTGTTGCTATCACATTATACAAGTGTAAGAATCTTTTTCCTAATTTATAATGTTCGCGTTCACGTTATACGTACATGTACATTATTACTATCGACAAGATCCAATATATTTGAGAACAAAAACAAAATTAAACATTTGGAATTACTCAGAGATATTATTAATTTTATAATCCTGAATGTTTTGATACTTCAATTCTATTTTTAATATCTTTGTGCGCATAAATCGGGTAAGCATATGGCTTTTCCGTTATATTGGGCCACAATAGTCCATTGCTAATCATGTAAAGAAGTCAACTGTAGAAGCAACCATAAACAAACCTATATCTTTAGCATTAGATAGCAATCCCATGTTAGCTTATTCCATTAAATAATCTTTACTGTTTGAAAAAACTGTATTATGATAATGTTATGATAATTCTCATTGGGCACCATGCATGATACTCGGTATGAATTTTGTGATTGAATGATTGATATCAACAGTGGAATTTATTGATGTCAACTTAATAATGAATATGGATTAGAAACAATTAAATCATGATGAGATGATACTATAGTTAACTTTTGTCGCACCAATACGTACTTTTGAAAAGGCAAAATAGAAAATCCATGTTCTTTCTTTATCTCTCTTTGAAACCACTTCATCATTGCAGTTTGAATCGCTTGTAAGTTGTACCCATGGTATTACCTTTGTCTATGATAGCACATTTTGAACAACATTATTTTATAGCGTTATGCCGATTCAAGCATCAGCTGATATTGCATAAATACGTTAGCTTGTTTATAATTAATAACGCTGTATACAACATTTATTTGTGTTGATTAGTATTCTTGTTATTACTAGCTCAAATAAACAAGTAGGTTGCTTACAAACTTATTGTTGAAGTTGCAACACCATCCAGCTTATGTTTGGAATAAAATTAATGTATAATCAACTTCCATAACTAACTTAATCATCACAAAACTCCATGTGCGTTGCGACCTATCATGTTGCTTTTCGTATGTCAAGAAGAAATATGGTTGACATGATAATTTGTTTATATGGATGACATATTCCTTTCTTCAAACTAAGTCATTTGGGACGGATTCAATTCATCTATTTTCAGTTTCATATGCCCATGTCTACATACAATCATTGTTCGCTAATTAATTAAATTAAGTGAATAGCTAAAATGAAATAAAAGGCTAAGATTATGTAGGGACTAGAGGAGATACATGGGATTTGAAGACAAACAATGTCATTCATTTAATAAGGTACAAGATCAAATATGCAAAAGTTATATACATATCTTAACTAACGGCATTCATATCGCTTCAAATACACAGTTAATATAAGTAAAATACACTGCATAAGCTAAGTTTATATGATTACTTATGCAGATGTTTGTAAATGGAAGGTAAAATCTACAATGAATATCATGTATGGTTAAAGAAGGAAGTTGTAACTAAACAACCAATCCAACAATGATACAACATTGTTAATTAAGACTTCACTACATACACTGCATTAGGGAAATAGAATGGTTTTAAGCTAAAGCATAGAACTAATATAATCCAATGTTCATATGATATGGGGTAAAGTAAGGTCAATTACAATTTAAAAAACAAATGTAAAGCAAGTCTTCCGTACATAAACATGTTGCTTATGTATGTGGAAGGGTTTTTACATACAAATTTCATAATCAAAATCTTACTAAAATCAGAATTGTTGGATTAAGGTCAAAATTGTTGAAAGGAGAAAATTACGGGAGGATTTCAATGGGGTTAATTGTGTATGAATTTATTTACGTTGCCATGGTAAAGATATACAATTTACGGTTTATCAAATCCAAGAGGACACCATGTGCTTCATAGTGGAGAAATCGACTATGGTCTAGGAAGGATACATAAGCAAAAAAGTAGAATAATAGAGTTGCAAAATCAACAAATCATCACTTTTTACTGTAAAATTTTACATAGACCAATGATGGTCCCAAAAATTGCGAAAGATCACAGCCTACCGCTACATGAAATTTACTAGAAATAGTGTCATACAATTACTTTTAGTATGTAATTATGTAATTTATATACAGATAATGTGGTAAAGGGAAAAGACACTCAGAATACTGAAAGGATAAAACCTCTCGGATGATATATAGCTCATACTTTGATATTTTCTTATTAACTTTGGACTACAACATAGAATCGAACATACGAATCAAATCATGTTTCTATGCAAGACATTCATGCCAAAAGTTCAAAGTTCTCATGTCAAGCCATTACTTATTAGCTAACAAGTTATTCAAAGCAACTATTGCTCTGAAATCAGACACCAAATGCCGAATGTTTCTAAAGAGATGGCTCAAAAGATATCCAAGGGTTTAGTTCCCTTAAATATGACAAATGGCTCCAAGCGAAAATACCGAAGCTCACAGCAGCACTTGGATTTTGTCTAAGGACCATTGTGTCATCAGCCATCACTTATCAAAGCCCATCTTAGACGCATCAATTATCTACTCTACATTTGGACAATTATCAATCATATCAAATTACTGGTTTACCGACATGAAACGAGGTCCTCCACATAAGTATCCACTTAACTTGCTCAGCTCTAGGATTGCATCAAATATTTTCATCCAAGCCTTTCAAATTTGGTTGGAGTATTCCAATAACTTGGACCACATATGTGAAATAAAATTTATTGGGTTATTTTTCTATAAAATCTACACAAGCTGATTAAATTTTGAATTAAAGCTAAAAAACTTAAAAATAGAATTGTCATGGTATTAATGTGTAAATAATAGGACAAATATAATTTGTTGAAGGATCAAACAAAAAAATGCCAACATTGTAAATAAGAGGATATGATCTCTAAAGTACAGAAGCTCTAATTATTCTTCTAATCTCTTATACGACAATAATTCAGTTGTAGGGTTTGTGTTAATTTAAAAAATCAAACTAATTCTTTTTTTAATCAGCAACTATGGATTCAAATACGGCTTTCACTAATTCATTTTTTCTTCCTCCGTTTACTTCTCAATCAAATCAATATGAGTTACATATTAGATAAAGAGTTTCATTATTAATCAATCCTAAAGTATATTGAAATTCTAACATGTGGTATCAGAATCACATATCACTGATTTCATTGGAAAACTTTTATGTTCTTATTATGAGCAAGTTTTGAATTGAACTTCATTTAGAAGTCATTAAATTTTACTTAAATTTCGGATCCGCTTGATCTATGTTTCAACGATTTTTTTAGGTTTGATATCAATTATTTATATATTATAAATTGAAAGGCTGATTTGTGAAACTATTGTGGGGTAGAAAGATAGATAGATCTATATGGTCTTTATGTTATTTATGAAATAAGTTAGAATTTTGAAATCATAATAATCCGAATTCCTGTAAATTTCGAAAACAACGTATATTGGTTAAAACAATATCCACATGTTTATCATTATATATTTTGTAAATAAATTGTGAATTTTAATGTGAGAACTGCTTTGGATGTATATGTACAGTTATTTTCTTTTAATATTTATCAATGGTATAAATAGATCTATATAATTTAGAACTATTTATGCAAAAAAAAATCTGGTTCTTTGATTATTTTACCTTACTTAACTTTTGATTTAAGTGGTTTGGTGATATATATGTATATATAAAGATTCTTCGGTTATTTTAGAAATTTTGACTAATTAAAACTATATATTTCACTTTCATGTTTGAAAGAAGCAGCAGATTTCATACTTTGGAAAAATGCATGGTTACTAACCTTAATTTAAATATTCAGATAATAAACTAAAGAGAAACTAACATAGTAGCATTCTGTATGGTTACATTATGGTTCAGATATATATCACAGCTGCTATATTCATTCATGTTATTTAGTACAACATTTACTATGTCGTTCATATACAATTTTATGTGGCATTTAATTCTGGCATTCAATTGTGACTTTTGTTACGTGATTTATTTATGATGCATTGTATCATATTTATTTATGGAATGCACGAATATAACCACATACTTAAAACAAAAGATTATAATAGCTATGATTAAAACATGTTGTGCCACGGTTATAATTTTGAGATACTCAAGTGTCATATACACCTAAAGCATTTTCGCGAGTGTTTTATAGTACTCAAAATATATTGTGGATACACTAAGAAATAAATTCATATACATGTTTGGTGTCTCTTTGCGAACTAAATGTAACTACCATACATTCCAAGTAAGCTAATTGATATAACACGTCACCAAAGTAACATCTCTTGTTTTAGTTGTTCGTGAAAAATATTTGATATTTCTGTGTATTTATTCATATGGATGCCAGCTGGCCCAAGAAAGGTTAATGTTTGCTGAATTACTTACACATGTATAATGTTTAATATGTGATAATTATTAGGTTTCGCAAGTGAATAATTAATCGGCTAAAAGGAAGATTATTATTTGACTTGAATTTATTGTCATGATCATTACAATAAGAGTGCCACTTACAATTAATATTACCTCCCATAGACTTGGTATTAGTGTTGTATTAGGCATCTTGAGAATAGACTTACCAGTTACTTAAATTTACTATGGCTGGTATTTGGATATGGTTATCTTGTATTCTAATTATGCTAATTGAAACAATATGTTACCAAAATGACTTCTCTTGTTTCGGTTATTCAAGAAGAATGTTTGATATTTGTATGTATATCTTTATGCAGGTATTAGCCGACCTAAAGAAAAATTAATATTTGGCCGAATCATTTACACACGTATGATGATAAATATATGACAGTTATAAGGTTTTTACAAGTAAATAATTAATCGATCCAAAGGTAGATTATTATTTGACTTGAATTTATTATCAATGTTTGATCATTACAACAAGAGCATGACTTACAATTAATATTACTGTCCAAAAGCTTGATATTAATGTTGTATAATATATTTTGAGAAGAGACCAACCAATTATTAGAATTTACTGTGGTTGATTTTTTGGATATGAGCATATACGATCTACCTTTATTTTTGTTCAATTTCAACTAATTTTACTGAAGTATCTATCAGTTTAAATAATATTCTCATCTTGTTTGGGACTAACTCCAAGGATTAGTAAGAGAACATGTTGTTTATTCTTGACTAAGTGGATCCTGCTCTTGTATTTAGGATGATCACACCCACCCATATTATGGTTGAATGCTCTTACAATGCTATGAAGAATATTGAGAGGTGAGATAATCCAAATTGTAAGAGTCATATAATCATAAGGTAGAATATTTCAAAAGCTTACAAGGGCGTGATATCCATAGGGATAATCAATTTTAAGTGGTTCTTTACAAACTGAAAAGTGTTTTTTCTAAAAACGATAAAAGGAATAAGCACGCTTTATATTGCTTGATTTCATAAAATCAAAGTAAGGGAAACATAAATGAGTACTGTATGAAAAAATGTTGCTTCAAAACTAAAGGCACTAAAGTTACTATTTATTTTGTACTCTTTTTATTCGCAGTATAACCATTTTAAGATTATTATTAATTAGTTGTTTTTTAAGAATAAAATTATATCTTATTGAGCTTCTTTCGCATTGTGGCAAGAAGAAGAGAGTTTAAAGTTTATAAGATTGAAAGTACCCATTTACATATATTATAAACAAGAAAAAATAATAATTAATTAAGGACAAAAAGGGTCGCTAAGGATCTAGATGAAAAAAGTAACATACAGGCATACTTATAATTGTTTCTTTTATGAAATCAACGTATAAAGGAATTTTACTAAATATCAAATATGTCATGTCTAAAAAGATATGTATATTATTTAGATTTGTTTGATATTTTTGTTATACTATCACTTAGACAGATTTCGGTTTCTAATCTTGGTATGAACAAATTTGGTTATTATTGTTCTTTCAGAAATAATAAAATTATTCTATCGATGAATTCATACATTATTGGAATTGAATAGCTTGATATTTCATTATAAATACCTTTTATATGAAGCCTTAAATTTGGATATGGTGGTTAATGTAATTATTGATCCTATCTTACTAAATAGTTCTAGATTAAGGCACTAAAGATAGAAAATACTTTATTGATATTCTAGACGATTTTATAAGTTTTATAATCCCACGGCATGGAAAAAAAAAGTTAAGATGGGAAATGCAATAATTTCTGAGGACGTTGAGTTTGGGGAAAAAAATAAAGGATGGACCATTGTTTTCAAAGAGAATCATAATCTTCGATTCAACTACAATTACTTGTTCATATGATATATAAGATTTGTTTCCTTTCATTGCAAAAAGTAAGTTAGAAATCATAACAACATGATGTCGAGCAAAATTCTCTTCAACATAAGTTTAATGTTTCAAGAAAACAAACACAACAAAGGTGCACGATCACTAAGGAAATTCACTTGAAAAGAAGAGAATACTATTTTGAATGATTATGTAGTATTTTTCCATAAAGATAAATAATGGATTGGTTAAGATGATTAGATGACTTACATTAATTCATATGATGTACTAATCTGAACCGTAGATTTAAAGATATGAATATATAATGTAAATCTATCTATGACAATAAAGTTTCACTACAAGCAAATGTTGTTTTACTAGCAAGTAAGGATTGCATGGAAAATTGACTTGCTTCGGATTGGCAGCTGACCCTGTTTTTTTCCCCCAATAGATGACGTCATTCACTGCAATTAACTAGGAACGGAACGTAATTTCGTGGTCTATTTCCTCCTCGTTATTCCTGCCCGCCCAAAATTTCGCTTTTCGATTCTCTCCAGAAGAACCCCCGCTTTAACCCTAAATACCTGCTTCAACCCACGAATCACTCTCAAATCCAATCCCCGCTTTAACCCTCTACTTCAAGCCGCGAATCCCTCTCAAATCCAATACACAACCCACGAATCCCTCTCAAATTTGGCGTTTCATTATTCATCGGGCATGCAAGCAGTTTTGTTGGCCGTGGGGATTTGTGAGAGAGTAAGCATTTTTGGGTTTGGGAAGTCGGGTGAGGCGAAGCATCATTATCATAAGAATCAGTAAAAAGAGCTTGATTTGCACGATTACGAAACAAAGTATGCATTTTAGGATTTGGTTTAGCAACCAGAGGTAATACCATTCATCGAACATTTAGGGTTTACCACCTGTTGTATTTTACCGTTGAAAACACGAGTGTTTTGCCATTAGCAGTGCTGTTTTGAGTGTCAATAGCAGGTATATTAACTTTTGCCATTATTTTTTAAATTTGTATTTTAGTTTTTGTTGGGTTTGTATGTTTTTGGAATCTTATGTAGGCGTTATTTGTACTTTCATTTGTGATTAAATTTTGTGACCATACTTGTCTTAATTTAATGACTGATTGAATTGGGTGGTATATGAGAACAAAAATGATGACTGAGTTCACAAATGTAGGTTTGCAATAAACATAATAATGGTGGTATATTAACATCATCTCATCTTTCCAATTGCAATTATGTTCAAATTTTGTTCTTTAAAGATTGGATCAATTCAAATTGGTAACTACATTAGCTCTCGCATGTTGCAACTCTATGTTTTACTGTTCGTGAAGTGCAATTTCGAGACAACTGAATTAAATTAGAGCAGACATAAGATTTTATAAAGACGCCACCTTCCTGTTAAGATGAGAAGATCTGTAATGTCTTCTACAAGAATCCTTTGTATCATCCTCCATGTATGTTCCACTCTGTAAGAATCAGGTTTTGAGCAGTAAAGAAAATAAAATAAACAATGTTAATTTGATAAAAATATACCTCTACTTTAAGAATTAACATGAAACTCAGTAATATTAGATTTACCAGGTTTAACCCACTGAATTCAGCATAACGCTATGCAACTTTATTAGGTTCAACGAGTTATTCAAATTTCTGAAAGTGTTGTGTACTTATTTTGAGTTTGGTGGAAAGAAAAATTATAAATATGAAAACATTACAAGCCAGATCATAACCCAACTTAACAGAGTTTGAACAATGAATGCAAAGGTAGACTTCATTACAAGGACCTGGATATTACTAAGTTTTTTTACTCAAATGTCAAAAATTATTCACATTTCCGATTCAACTGCCTAAATATGTCAAATACTAACTCAAAACAAAATTTTCATAGATCAGACAAAATGTGGCAACAAAAATAATTTCTAAATTGCTTGTTATACGCAAATAGCGTGATCTTAAAAAGGCAGCAGTTGAAGAGGAAGAAGAAGGTGACCGTCCTATATATTTTAATCATTGCTAACAATAGTGATATCCCTAAGGTTTTTAAAAAAATAAAAGAAGAAAAAAAGGAAAGAAAGAAAAAGAATCCAATCTGGTTGATTTGTTATTAACTTTCAAAAAATACATTCTTCTCCTTAATCAAGGAGAGCACAATAAATTGCAAATAAAACTCAGAAGAGCACTTGCAAATTTTTTAGGTTGGATTCAATAACGCTTAATAAGCTGAATACACAAAATACATTTGTAACATTGTACATGACCTAAACTACTATAAGTAGAAATATTGTAATTAAGCACCTTGTCATTAATCTCAAGACCAAGAAAATTTAAATGGTTCCAGATCTTGGTTTATGTTTAAAAGAAATAAACCATTTCTTCTAGTATTGTAAGAGAACATAATGGTTAGATTTTTAGATTTAAACCATTAATAGTATAATATTAAACTTTTGAACAAAAAATATATATATCATAAATTAAACTATCTACCATATAGTCTGCAAACTGAAATTCATATGTTGTCCTTTTACAGTTGTACTGTTAGTTTCACTTGAATGTTGGTATTATTAATTTAAAAGCAAATATTTTGATTTCATAGAAACCAAATAAATTCAATATTTGAATTTCCTCGATGGAAGTGGTCTGCACATGGGTATTTGATAATGTTAATCAATGTGCAAAAGCATGGAAGAGTGGTAGTCAAGTAGGAATCAGGCAAACATTATATATTTTGCAGGAAGCAAGTATATACGTCGCTTATATTGAATAAATAATCGCAGCATATATACCCATAAGTATCAAAACTTTCCAAATGCTAAAGAGAAAAGTACAACACTAAACCAACTAAACTATTTTTGTTTTTTCATCGACATAGAAGACTAAATTAGGAAGCAACCACCACATCTTTACATAGTATTCTCCTTTTTGGTTTTGCCCTAATTCATCTTCAGGTGTTTGGTGGTCGCCAAAGAAAATAGAAAAAAAAAATGTCTCCAGTCGAAGCAACCCGTGAAGAGAACATATACATGGTCAAGTTGGCAGAACAGGCAAAGCGATATGAAGGGATGGTTGAATTTATGGAAAATGTTGCAAAGTCCATAAACAGTGAAGAGCTATCTGTTGAGGAACGCAACCTTCTGTCTGGTGCCAAAAAAAATGTGATTGGAGCAGGCCGAGCTTCATGGCGCATAATCTCCTCCATGGAGAAAAAGGAGGAGAGCCGTGGAAATGAGGACCATGTGAAGATGATCAAGGAGTACTGTGGCAATGTCGAGGCTGAACTCAGCAAGATATGTGATGGTATACTGAAGCTCTTGGAAACTCACCTCATTCCTTCTTCCACTTCTGCCGAATCTAAGGTTTTCTATCTCAAAATGAAGGGAGATTATTACAGGTACCTTGCTGAGTTTAAGAGTGATGATGAGAGAAAAGGGGCAGCTGAGAACACCCTAACTGCTTATAAATCAGCCCAGGATATTGCTCTAGCTGAGATGCTTCCAACCCATACCATAAGGTTAGGATTAGCTCGCAATTTTTCAGTGTTCTACTGTGAGCTTCTTAACTCGCCTGACCGTGCCTGTAACCTTGCTAAACAGGCTTTTGCTGAAGCCATTTCATAACTAGACAGTTTAGGCAAGGAATCATACAAGGACAGCACGTTGATCATGCAACTTCTCCGTGACAACTTGACTCTATGGACTTCTGACACAACAGAGGATGCTGGAGATGAGATTAAGGATGCTTCGAAAGGAGAGGGTCAGTGAAGGGAAAATTTATTAAGACCATTAGAATGTAATATGTGTGTGCAGATCTAATTCTCTGATCTGCTTAGGTGTAGCGGTCAGTTATGCTTGGCTTGGCCATAAATTGTTCAGAACTGTACTGAGCTTGCAGGTCATTTGTTTGTAGTAATTTTCTATTCAACTATGGTTTTAACATTCAACGATTTTCCGTTATTCTGTGAGAATATCAAGCTTTCCCTTTTCTATAAAAATAAATTAGGAAGCAGCATATACTAAACTTAAAGTAAATGGAGCTACTCATTGCAATACTTGGACATCAAAAGGGAGCACTACAAGAAAGTTTATCACTAATTTCATTAGAATACAACATTGGAACTGAAAGAAGCTATACGGTAGGATCATATAATATGAACTAGTGGAATGGTATAGGTAAATAGCAGTAAGCAATAAGTAAAGTGGACAACAAGACTTTATACTGGTTCAGACCTCTTGTCCTACGTCCAATCCCTAAGCTCTTCTTAGGAATTCTAACTAACAACCCTCATTTAACCCGGAGGAATAGGTTTACAACTTATCCGAACAACCGAAAGGGATTTCTTGCCTCAACTACCGAAGAGGACTTCAACTAGGTACAAAGAGTATTTTTGACTTGTTGTGTTCTTGATAACACTAATGAGTCTAATTAAGTACAACTTTCCTATAATCTAATCCTCAAGAATATAAAATGTGATTATGAAGATTTAGGAAATATAAATAGCTATGAATCAAAAGAGTATTAAAAATAAATCAAAGATTCAAGCAATTGAAGTGGTTTGTGAATGCTTTTGAAAACTTGAGTAATCTGAAAATATAATAGAGAGATTAAAGCAAGTAGAATCAGTGATTTTGCAAATGATAGAAACATGTTTTTATATGTGTAGAAGAGGTGTAACCATTTGCAAAAGGTGCAGGCAAGAGATGCATCCATTTCCATTGGAGAATGGCTGCAACTCTTGGAAAGAAGAATGTGTCTCTTCAGGAAAAATTCGTAGGTTCAAATTCAGTCGACAGAACATGGATTTCAGTCGATTGGAACTGTGCATGTTGTAAAATGTGTAACAGGTTCAGTCGACTGAAATATCCTGTTCAGTCGACTGAACTGGTAGATTATGCACAATGAACACTTAACTGAAATATGAAGTTGTGTTATGTGTTTTTTGTGTTTGTGCAAGTTTCTTGAAGATAGATTTTAACAATAAAACTAAGACTAAGACCTATATATAATAATTACTCATGATATTCTTGGTCTTCATAGTTCTTCCTTTAGCTTTGCACATTTCCCTTTCTTTTTGTTGAAGCACATTGTCATTGATCAAAATATAGCGTATCAACATTCTCCTCCTTTTTGATTGATGACAAAACCTATGTTTGTAGAGATGTAATTTATGTTTCCTCCCCCTGAATATATGCACTATTTTTCCTATAAAACAAAGTTAGCGACCTTTCTCCCCCTTTGTCATCAACAAAAAAGAAGTAATATATATATATATATATATATATATATATATATATAATTGTCAAGAAAAAATAATCTAATACAGACATAACCATAGTATGAATTAAACAAACCATAGAGTTTCATAAAAGAATGCTATTTATACAAGCCTTATCAGAAATGTTTGAGAATAAATAAAGTTTCTGGAAATCAAACCAATAAAAATGATCACTGATCCTTGTCCCAATCATAAGATCCTTCACGTCCTCCCTCTGGTTCTCGAATAACCGGGCCACCGGTTGGTTGTTGAAAAGCTCTACTTCCTTGACCACCACTGTTACCACTAGTGCTGCTGCTTGGATTTTCTTCGAAAGATGTCCATGTGAATGTTGGAGCCGGACGCTTGTCGCGTGAGGTCGAAGCAGAAGTGGAGCTTGTGCATGAGATGGCATCCCATAGCTTGTTGAAGAAACCTTTTGTTCTATCAAGTTCGTGATCAACCATTTTGAGGCGATTATCAAGAATTTGTTGATTCTTGATAGAATTCCTAGTGACTGATTTGTAGTATAATCCGGTTGAACAAGACGAATATCATCATCTTGAATATGAGGTTCTTCTTGTTGGGACTGAGGAGATTGGTGAGGTTGTTGATTACGTGCTTTCCATTCGGCTAGAGACATGATGCGAGGAGGTCTTGTCGGGAGTTGCATGAGGCTTATAGTCCGTTGGTTGATTTGGTGAACCGTTGTAGATTCAGACTCTGGTAGTGGCGAATCAACGTTGGGGAGTAGTCGCATGATATACTCGTCATAGTATATTGTTCTCATTTTTCCATTATTGAATGAAAGAAATTCATCAAGAATTAATTGAACCCAATTAACTTTAATATTACCCCAAATGGCATAAAGTGCCCGATAGTTATTTGGGTATGCGATTTCATACGAGCATGTGCAAGGAGTTATAGTACGCACAAGAGCTTTGTGTAGAAGCCTAGCTCTTAGTCGTAAAAAAGTTGATTTGATATCCCGGATATTAATGTTATCATCCAAAAATTGATGATTGATGTTGTCCCGAACATGAGGATTAAATTCTTTTTCCTCAAGCTTTCTACCAATGTTAGGAGATCCTAGAATATGTGCAATGCGGTCTAGAGAAAACCATACCTTTTTACCGCACACCATACTCCAAACACTATCGTTTGGATTTCGTGGAGTTTGGTGTCCAAGATTTAGATTAGCGTAGAACAATTTTACCATAATATGATTAATGGCAAGATCATTGCGTTTAATATCTAGTAGGGATGTCAAACCTGCTTGATCGGTCAAGCCTTGAATGTTGTAAGTTTGAAGACTCTGGAAATCGACGAATGAGTGTTCGAAAATCCTTGAATTCTTCATTTTATTCCATCTAGTGACGGCCACTCCATCATAAAGCCATTGAGCAATTTGAGCATCAATTGGCTCGGAGGATGTTGAAGTAGAAGCTCTTGATCGTTTAGGAGGCATTTTTGTGAAGTATGGAGGAGAAATTGAAATAAAAAGTTAAGATTGGGAGCTAGGGTTTTAGGAGAAATGGTGATGAAGTTTGGAGAATGGTAAAAGTAAAAAGTAAAGTGACAAAACTGATGGGTAAAAAGAGAAAAGTAATCTGGGAAACGACGTTCAATCGACTGAATTGTCTGTTCAGTCGACTGAAAAGGCACCCGAAAATTTTCTGGGGAAGATTCAGTCGACTGAACAGAGTTTTTAGTCGACTGAATTCGTGAATGAGGAGTTTCTGTGTAAAGTTCAGTTGACTGAGCAGAAATTTGTAGTCGACCGAACTTTTGGCTGAAAGTTTCTGTGTTAATTTCAATTGACTGAGCAGAAAAATTCAGTTGACGGAATTTTGCATTTTTTAGTTTTATGTTAAAAATATATGTAAATGTTTTATTTAATGAAATTTTTACAATTGTATAATAATATTACAATACAACATCATTATTTTAACCTTTAAAAAATATCATTTCTTGGGAGTTGGAGTCTTGGGGGATGGAGTCTTCTTCTTTTGTGTTGTATATTTTTCATTCGCCATATAGTTTTTGTCCCATGAATTTGGACTATAGTGATGTCTTTGAGGCGAGACCCAAGGATGTATCGGGTCATTTGATGTACGATACGACGAAGATGGATCATACGGATTAACCGGTCGTGGTAAAGGTTCACTCACATCCTTTTTCTTCGAGCTACAAAACTTCAAACCAATTTGTTCAAGAAAGCTTAGGCGTTTAGCCGTTACTTTCTGTTTAAAATACAATTCTCGTTGAAGGTCTAGTTGTTGCTGTTGATAATAATGAATTTCATCGATCTTTTTCTTAGTGTCGGGAGAAATAAATAGCGAACGTTTGGTCTTCTTGGAATCCGGTGTATACCCAGTTCGGTAATTTTCCCATTTATACACAGGCTCGTGTGTTGGTGTTGGCGTAGAAAGTTGAGGTGAATCAGCTGAGCTATCGGTTGAAAAAGTTATGATGATGGGAGAGTTTGATTTGTTGGATGACATTTTTCTACAGAGATTGATCATTTTGAAAAAGAATTTGTATTTTGTTTAAAATTTTAACATGTATATATAGGTTTGGAGTTATATAAACAAAATGTGGTGTAAAATTATTAAGGATTTAGAACCAGAAATTAAATTAATGGTTAATAATTTGCTTTGAAACGGATGGTTATGTTTTAGTGTGTGAAATATTAGCTAATTCAAATGTATAAATGATTAAGTTTTTCAAACCTATAGTTATGTAAAAAAATAATGTCTGCCTTTTAAATGAAGTGAATTAAAGTAAGAGATATGTTACTCATGTATTAGGTTCCTTGCCATTATAATTCTTGTTATTAAATATCCTTGAAAGAAATTATTCTTAATTCTCGTCGTAATTTTATGAATGAGTTTTCTAGTAATGATTTAGTAAATATATCGGCAATTTGATTTTCGGTAGAAATATATTCTAAATTGATAATTACATTTTCGACATTATCACGTAGAAAATGGTGAGGAATATCAATATGTTTTGTACGAGACCGATTTACTGGATTTTTAGATAAATTTATTGTACTTGTATTATCACAATATATTGTAGAGTTTGTTAAATTTATATTAAAATCTTTAAGTGTTTGTTGCATATATATGACTTGGGTACTAGCTAATGCGGCAGATATATAATCCGCTTCACAGGTTGAAAACGAGACACAATTTTGTTTCTTACTAAACCAAGATACAAGTGATTTTCCAATGAAATGGCACATACCACTTGTACTTTTTCTATCTATTCGAGATCCACCAAAATCAGCATCACTAAATGAAACTAACTCGAATGGACAATCTTTTGGATAGAAAAGACCAAAATCTTTAGTATTATTGAGATATCGCATAATTCGTTTTACGGCTCTTAAATGTGATTCTTTTGGATTAGCTTGAAAACGTGCACATAAACATACACTCATCATTATGTATGGTCTACTAGCGGTTAAGTAAAGTAAAGAGCCTATCATACTTCTAAACAATTTTTGGTCTACACTCTTGCATTTTCATCTCGATTGAGATGAGTTGTGGTACTCATAGGAGTAGGTTTACCAGAAGTGTTTTCCATTCCAAAACGTTTAATTAGATTAGCGCAATATTTTTCTTGGTTTAAGAAAATTCCATTTGTTAATTGTTTAATTTGAAGACCGAGAAAGTAAGATAATTCTCCCATATGTGACATTTCAAACTCTTTAGTCATTATATTTGAAAATTCTTTACACAATTTTTCATTAGCTGAACCAAATATAATGTCATCTACATATATTTGAATTATTAAAATATCTTTAGTAGTGTTTTTAATGAATAAAGTTTGATCTACTTTTCCAATTTGAAATCCCGAATCTAGTAGATAGCTCTTAAGTCTCTCATACCAAGCACGAGGTGCTTGTTTAAGACCATATAAGGCTTTCTTTAATTTATATACACGATCCGGATATTTTTCATGAGTGAATAAAGGAGGTTGTTCTACATATACATTTTCTTTTATAAAACCATTTAAAAAAGCACTTTTAACATCCATTTGATAAAGTTTAAAATTGTGAAAACAAGCGTAAGCTAATAGAATATGTATTGCTTCTAATCTTGCAACTGGAGCAAATGTTTCTTCAAAGTCGATACCTTCCTCTTGATTATATCCTTGTGCTACTAGTCTAGCTTTATTTCTAGTTATATTTCTTTGTTCATCTACTTTATTTTTGTAAGCCCATTTAGTTCCTATAACTGATTGATTAGTAGGTCGGGGAACTAATTCCCAAACATCCTTACGTTCAAATTGATTTAATTCTTCTTGCATAGCAACAATCCAGTAGTCATCTGTTGATGATTCTTTAGGATTTTTAGGTTCTATTGTTGAAATAAATGCAACATGTCTCATTTGGTTTAGTTGACTTCTTGTTTGAACTTGTGAGTCAATTTCTCCAATTATATTTTGTTTAGGATGATCTCATAGAGTTCTAGGAGGAGATCTACTTTGATTATTATCGATTTGGTTAATATTTTCATTATTTTCAAAACTTATATTTTCTGTGTTAGATATAATTTCTTCATCATCTTTGATGATTGTATGTTTATTAAAGTTTTCATCAAAAGATACATGTAAAGTTTCTTCTATTACATTTGTTCGTTTATTAAAAACACGATATGCCTTACTTCGTTCTGAGTAACCTACAAAAATACCATGGTCAGCTTTTGAATCGAATTTTCCAAGTTGGTCTTTTGTGTTAAGAATAAAACATTTTGATCCAAAGATTTTTAAGTACGAAATATTAGGTTTCTTCCATTATAAAGTAAGACGTGTTTTTAGTTAAAGGTCTTATGGAAATACGATTTAATACATAGCACGCAGTTGCTACAGCTTCTGCCCAAAAATACTTTGGTAATGTACTTCCATTTAATAACGTTCTTGCGCATTCTTGAAGAGTTCTATTTTTCCTTTCTACAACTCCATTTTGTTGTGGAGTTTTAGGAAATGAAAAATTATGATTTGTTCCTTTCTTTTTACAAAATAATTCAAATGATTCATTTTCAAATTCGCCTCCATGATCACTCCTTATATTTTTGACTTTTAAATTCTTAATATTTTGAATTCTTTTGACAATTTTTTTGAAATATTCAAAAGCATCACTTTTATTTTTCATAAGTACCGTCCATGTATATCTTGAGAAATCATCAACTATTACAAAAACATATCGATTATGGTTAATAGATTGAACCTGTGTTGGTCCGAATAAATCCATATGTAATAATTCTAATGGTTGTAAAGTTGAAATGACTTTCTTCGATTTAAAAGATGATTTAGTTAATTTACCTAGTTGACAATCATCGCAAATATTATTTATTTTAAAATTTATTTTTGGTAAGCCTGTGACTAATTCATTTTTTGAAAGTTTTTGAATAGTCTTAAAATTAATATGACAAAATCTTTTGTGTCATAACCAAGGATCATTATCTTTGACCATTAAACACATATCTTTGTTATTATTAATTTTCATGTTTAAAACATAAATATTTCTATCTCTCTTTCCTTCAAAAATAAGATTTTGATTTTGATCAAATATACAACATTTATTTTTAGAAAAAGTTATTTTAAAACCTTTGTCGCATAGTTGACTTATGCTTAATAAGTTATGTTTTAAGTTTTTAACTAAAGAAACATTTGTAATAATGGGTAAATTTGATATACCGTAGTTGCACACATCTCCTTTGCCAATGATGAAGCCTTTTGAGTCATCTCCGAAGGTAACAGAGCCACCATCAAAGTATGAAATATTTGTAAGCATTTCTTTGTCTCCGGTTATGTGTTTGAGCAACCACTATCCAAAATCCATTTTCTTTTCTTGAGTGGGACCTGCAAAAAATATTAATAAATACATTGGTACCTACCTTTTAATAGGGTCCTAAGAGTTAGATCTTAGGAAGCCAAACCAAAGTGGGTTTAGTATCCCTTTTATAAATATAATTTTTACTGTTATGAACAATATTCATAAATGTTTTAACATATTTGTTCCTAATTAAATTATTGTTAGTCTTTGGAACCCAAATTCTAATTATCTTAGTTTCTACTTTTGTTTTAGTAGGTGATCTTAATGATATATTATGTTTTGAATCATTATTCTTCTTAAGATTAGTATTTTTCTTTTGAGAAATTTTTGACTCCTTTTTATATCCTAATCCATGTTTATTTGAGGAAGATTGAGAATTTTCTAAAATCTTAGATAAATTTTCTCTTCCTTTGTTAAAATTAGAAACATTTTTAGTAATGTTGTCTAATTCAATTTGAAGACTAGTATTTTCTAATTCAACTTGTTTTATTTTATTTTTTAAACTGTGATTTTCAGAAATAATTTTATCATTCTTTGTCTTTTGAGTTTCAATTTCTTGGCTCAAAAGTAAAAGTTGACTATCTGAGTTTGAGAGAGATTCTTGAACTTTTTCAAGTTCTTCTTCCAATATTTTTTTCTCGTCTTTTAACATATCTCTTTCAAATTCAGCTTTGTTCTGATTTTCACGTGTCTCTTTAAGTTTCTTTTTGAGAATTTTTATAGTATTTAAAAATTCAGTGTTCACTTCTATTAAATCATCATAAGATAAATCACTAACCTCAGATTCTTGAGCATAAAGCATGCATTTGCTTGTTCATTGTCGCTATCACTATCACTTTCGGATGAAGATGAATCTGAGTCGTCCCATGTTACAGAAAACGCCTTCTTTTTGAATTTATCCTTCTTATTTTTGTTGTTGAAGATTTTTTGATTTTCCTTCTTTTGTTCTGGACAATCCTTGTGCATGTGTCCTTTCTTGTGACAATTGAAGCATTCCATATTTGAAGATGAAGGTTTGTTCAAGAAATTCTTTTTGAAACCGTTTTTATTTCCTTTTCTATATTTTAAGAATTTCTTGAAATTTTTGGCAATAAATGCTAAATCCTCATCTTCAGACTCCGATTCTTCCTTTTCTGCGTGAAAAGCCACAAATTTTCTTTCCTGTGTTTGGTCTTTCTTAGCTTGCATGTAAACTTCATAAGGCATAAGGTTTCCAATTAATTCTTCTGGTTTCATTGTAGACAGATCATTTGCTTCCTCGATTGCTAATACTTTTCTCTCCCATTCATTAGTGAGTGAATTTAGGACCTTAGATACAATATCAAAATCCGTAAAAAAAATTCCTAATCCTATTAAGGCATGATGAATGTCTTGAAATCTCGAGTACATGCCATTGATAGATTCATTTTGTCACATTCTAAAGTTTTGGAACTGGTTCTTTAACATGGAAATCTTTGTTTGTTTGACCTTGTTTGTGCCTTCGTGTATGGTTCTAAGTGTATCCATATTTGATGAGCAATAGTACAAATGCTAACACGATTGAACTCATTTCTATCCAAAGAGCAAAATAGCATATTCATAGCTTTGGCATTTGCATTGGCTTCATTCTTCTGAGTTTGTGTCCATGTAGGATAATCAGTTATGGGTACAACGAACTCTGTTTGAGTTGCATTCCAGGCTTCAAAACTTGTTTCATGCATATAAATCCTCATTCTTATAGCCCAATAATTATAGTTTAATCCATTAAATAGCATTGTCCTTCTGCAAATGTAGATCTATATGCAGTTATTATGCTTGTGCTTGTGTTATTTTCCATATTATCAATATGTCAAATAACAGTGTTATGGTTATAGGACGGCCTTGCTCTGATACCAATCGAAAGAAGCTATGCGGTAGGATCGTATAATATGGAATAGTGGAATGATATATGTAAATAGCAGTAAGCAATAAGTAAAGTGGACACCAAGACTTTATACTGGTTCGGACCTCTTGTCCTACGTCCAGTCCCTAAGCTCCTCTTAGGAATTCTAACTAACAACCCTCACTTAACCCGGAGGAATAGGTTTACAACTTACCCGAACAACCGAACGGGATTTCTTGCCTCAACTACCGAAGATGACTTCAACTAGGTACAAAGAGTATTTTTGACTTGTTGTGTTCTTGATAACACTAATGAGTCTAATTAAGTACAACTTTCCTATAATCTAATCCTCAAGAATATGAAATGTGATTATGAAGATTTAGGAAATATAAATAGCTATTAATTAAAAGAGTATTAAAAATAAATCAAAGATTCAAGCAATTGAAGTGGTTTGTGAATGCTTTGAAAACTTGAGTAATCTGAAAATATAATAAAGAGATTAAAGCAATTAGAATTGGTGATTTTGCAAATGATAGAAACATGTTTTTATATGTGTAAAAGAGGTGTAACCATTTACAAAAGGTGCAGGCAAGAGATGCATCCATTTCCATTGGAGAATGACTGCAACTCTTGGGAAGAAGAAGGTGTCTCTTCAGGAAAAATTCGCAGGTTCAAATTCAGTCGACCGAACAGGGATTTCAGTCGACTGGAACCGTGCATGTTGTAAAATGTGTAACAGGTTCAGTCGACTGAAATATCCTGTTCAGTCGACTGAACTGGTAGATTATGCACAATGAACAATTAACTAAAATATGAAGTTGTGTTATGTGTATTTTGTGTTTGTGCAAGTTTCTTGAGGATAAATTTTAACAATAAAACTAAGACTAAGACCTATATATAATAATTACTCATGATATCCTTGGTATTCATAGTTCTTCCTTTAGCTTTGCACATTTCTCTTTCTTTTTGTTGAAGCACATTGTCATTGATCAAAATATAGCGTATCAACAGGAACGTTCTTGCAGTCATTAGTCGGTTTAAGACAAAAAACTTAATACGCGCATGCTATAGAATAGGCGAGACCATAGTTATTAAAGCCCTCGCCTGGACGCGCCTTGGACCAGCCTGGGGCTTTTTAACATTTCAAAGCGCCGACGATGCACAAGACGCTAAAAGCCCCAAAGATGTCAAAGCGCTCGACTTGTGAGGCGCTGAAAAAGCGTGCCTTGTGCAGCTTTATTGAGGAGAAGATAAAATTTTAGCATTTCATCCAATATGGAGCACAATTGCATTCCGAAATCCAACCGCAAACAAAAAAATTGTTCTTTCAATCTTGCTTTAGTATCGAACGTAAAATACATTGTTCTTGAACAAAAAAGGAACCCTGTATTCAAAATCATCGTCTTTTCCGCTCGACTTGAGAATGGCCTTGTGTCTTCTTAGTTTGATATTTATGATAATCATATAATGTTTTATTCTCAATATTGTATTTATATGCATTTTTTGAAGTCAAAAATTGAGTTTTAATACATTTTCTGAGTGTATTTTTTTTGCTAAAAAGCAGAAAATGATGCTTAAGGCGCCCAAAAAGCCCTAGGTGCAAAAAGGCACCAGGCGAGGGCCTGGGGCTTTTTGGGGCTTTTTTCCCTTGACAACTATGGACGGAACGCTGAACTATGTGGTTGATTTTTTCTTAACATGAATTGTTCGCTTTGTCCAAATTCATTTCTAGCTTGATTGAACTTTAATTTGGCTGATTTGATTTGTATGATTTGTTGTAAGATTCATCAAGATTGCTTTTCTGTAGACATCAATTAGGCTTTTTTATCATCTTATTATATTAATATGTTTTTCCATAATATAGTAGATAGGAGGAAATATTGGATACTACCTTGCTGTTGGTATGTAAATTGAATGACATTTGGTGAAAATTGTACATCCTTAACCCCCATACACATTATAGATTAGCTGTTGGTATGTAAATTGTATGAAGGATTTGCTTCATTAGGAAATTAATATACAAAATCGTAAAATTGCAAGCATAATTTGTATCATATGCCAACACTGAATTTTGTTATTTTCCGATTTCATTTTAATTAGATGATGGATTGAAAAGTAGTATAAGAAATCCATTCTTTATCAATCTATGCATTGTACTAGAATATCACACATTAAATGAAGTTAGAGTTTGATTTCCTGACCTATTTATCAGGACTAAAGAGTTTATATTTTCCTTATTTAAACTCAATTTATTTTTTTCTATTTGTAAGAGAATAATTCTACTAAAAAATGCTCTTGATTTGCAATGCATTTAATTCAATGAATAATGTGTAACAGGATTATAAGGAAACTGGGCCAAAAGCGATTGTCATATTTGATGGAGCTTTAAGCATACCAAGGGGCAATACTGAACGTCACATCTGCGTTGATTTACATGCTTTGCCACCATTATCTGTTAGATGCCAGCGTTTCCTTGCATATTGGTAAGCTTTTTCTGAATTTGTGACCATTTTTCTCAAGATAGGGGGTTTAATTGGACTGATACATAAATGCTTTAGATTAAAAGTTGATTATTATTGAATTCCAACATAATATGCATTTACAAACATGAAGAAGAGCATGATAGAAAATTTTGGCAGACCAATGTCGTAATTATTTTTGGCTGCAATTTTATTTTTATAGTAGTTCATATTGTTTCACATGTCATGTTTCTTGCCATCTGCCCTTTCCTATCAAATTTATAGCTTAGGTGGGTATTTAGGTTCACATAGTTTGTGTTTGTTATGTATTGCTTTGAAAGATATTTTTTTAAATTGATGGACGTTCTCAAGAAAAATGATGAACACAATTGGCATAGTATTTGCTTACATGATGCAGATTGTACAAGTTGTGATGAGAAACCATTTGTAACTTGATGTTTCCTGACTGATACCTTTTTATAAATATATTTTCTTTGACAACAGGATCATCTCTAATTAATTTGTGCATTATTTGCTTAGCTAATTCAGGAGCATTGCTATTTAAGGTTCACATATTCCTCTTCTTTAAAAATGTGAGGTGTCTCTTCTTGGTTGTACCTACATACCAAGCAGCAACAAACAGTGGTTGACCGTCGATTTATGAGAGTTGCGAGCTACCTTTCTATGGTTCATCGTCATCAACACATGTGTGGAGACCATTTGGTCAACAATAGCTAAGACATATGAAAATGCACGTCATGAAAGTTAGGTTAGGTTTATATGTAGCTAAGGGGTGTAATTTTCGGACTACCATCACTTCTTCATGTGGATCTGAAACACCAACTAGTTTTCTAAATTTTAATATGTTACATTAAAAACAATAGAATCCTTTTTTGGATTTATAAATTTAGCATCTCTGTTATCTTTTTTTTTGTTATATTGTGATTTATAATCCGACCAAGAAAATTGTCGTCCTTTTGCACAAATCAAACTAATGCCCACTCGTTTTTTATGAAGCTCTTCGCATAATACTTTCAACATTTCACCCATCAAACTTTTGATTTTATATCCAACTTAATTTATTTTTCTGATAATGTTTACTACCAAAATATGGTAAACTTTCTAGCTCTCCATATCATTTTATGCAACATTTGAGAACTACTTCTTATGTCCTCACGGTTTCATTATTTTCTCTTTTTTTATGTGTTTCAGGCTGATGTGAAATTGACGGATCGGTAAAATTGTGTATAATTGACAGATCAGTAAAATTGTGTATAATTACATGACGAAAGTAGAGCATATCATTTATTGAAAGTGCATATTCAATCAAATCTCTCCCCTTATCAAAAAAAAATCATCTACCAAAATTGATAAGTTATATAATTAACTAAGTTTTATGATGTTTATTTCTTAGATTCTAAGTTTAGGTTTGTATGCATGTCTAATATTTCTTAACAGTAAAAATAAATAGGATATGCAGAAGTTAACCTAAGTAGAAATCAATGGTAAGAATGTCCATCTCAAACCTTTCACCGCCCACGTAGTTAGCCGTAAAAACTAAGAAAAAGAAACTTCGGTTATCTTAACGCGCTTCTCATACATACATATACACACACACATACATATATATATATATATATATATATACATACATATATATCTGTGTGTGTATGTATATATATGTTGCTTTTAAGACTGTTTCTCCTGTCTTTTAGGAAAATTTGCACATTTGACCCACTTGTTGAAAAAAATAGCAAATTTAGGCCACTTTCGAAAATATTTACAGAAATAGATCACTTTAGGTTTTGATGTTCGCCCATGTCAAAAACAACTTTGGCGATTTTTGAAAAATCGCCAACTAGAAAAATTGTTTTTTTCTTTTGGCTATTTTTGGAAAAACGTCGAAACAGACCTATATTTGTAATTTAGTTTCAAATTGGCCTATATATGTTATTTCTTTCCAAATGTGGCCTATATTGGTAAAATTTCCTGCCTTTTTAAGTTCTTGATAAAAAGCAAGCACTCTTCAGCTTATTTTTTTTTAATTGTCAACTTAAAAAAGGGGCTTTAGAGACTAATCCTGATACTGCTATGCAACTGTTATGAATTTTTTGATGTTATGTAAAATCAATTGTGTTTACTCAAGGAATCCTGGTACTGCTGGTTTTTGGTAAGAAATTACGTAATCTTACTATGTTGTGATGCATAGATAGCTTAAACATATTTTGCATAGATCTTAAGAGAAATATAATGATTGTTTTGGTTTCATTTAGGTTATAAATAAAGGGAAAAGAAAAACTATTCTTTGCCCCTGATTTATTGATGAGATATAGCTTGATATCGCAATACATCTTCCGATCATTGACAAATGATTATTTTTGGAGCTATCACGGTCAAAGCACCAGCTGCCATTTAGATAAATTTATTTACCTTTTTATTTATTTAATTTTTTTGGATTTAATTATTTGAGCTCAATTATATTGTGTTAGATTCATATGCCTTCTTCTAAAATGTTAATTGCAGTCAATGATCTTCTACGATTACTCGAAATAATGTCGATTTTAATAATTTCATACATCTGGATGATCAAATTTTGACAACATTAAGATATTTATTGCTACGTGACATACATCTAACACCATCCAGTCTATACAAAATGTCATCATCCATTGATTTCTTTAATGTCTAGTCCAAAGCACATGTTGTTTGCGACTCGATAAGAAATCAATTGTATTTGATTACATTATTCTCTATATTATGGTTTTAGGCAGCGAATGCCACATGCATAAATTAACATTGAATGGGTTAGATATTATGGGAGATCAGATAGTAGAAGAGGTAAGCGGATCCATCAGATTTTTTTTACCATTTTATGAACAAGGATAAGCAGCTGATATGTTTGTGTGGCTTTTGTTTTGGAGAAGCTGAAGCTGTCTTCATTTTCCTAGTCTATCTTGAGGAGAACATGCAAACTTGAGGTGTTGCTACAAATTGGTAGTTTGAATTGGCTTCATTTTTCACATTTTCAAGTGACTGGCACAATGCACGCATATGTATGAACTTTTTAAAGTATACATATCAACCATGCCTCTATCCAATGTACACTTGTATATGCAAAACTATATATGTTTTGCAAAACTAAAAAACCAAACCGTGCTACCTTTTGAAACGTATGATCAACGATTAAGTCTATCTTTTTTTCATGTAAGCATATCATTTAGCAGCTTCTTATTTTCTACTTATAAGTAAAGTATCAATAGTAAAACCATTCAATAAAAGTTTTTAAATGATCAACAAAGAGGCTTAATTATCAAGTTATTTTTCAAGGCATTTCTCAACTCTTTCAGGTAAAAATCATTAATGTTCAGTTTCACTTAATGTAGGTACCCAAAACGCTGCTTTGCTATATGGAAGATTGCTAGCCAACGTTGCTAATAAAAGGTATGTTTCACTTAACTAAGTTTATAAAATTAAATTAATACCTAAATATTAATAAATTTTTATAAATTAATAAAAATTCAACCAAGATAATTAAGTTATATAAAAAATAATTAAAATTAAAAAATTTACTTAATTTATAAAAATTAACTAATTTTTATATAAGTTAATTATGTTATCAAGCTTTGTACAAATTTAACTAGATTAACTAAAAGTTTATAAAAGTTAATTAATGCTTGTAAAATTTAAGTAAGTTAATTGAGTTTTTATAAAAATTTAACTAATTTATAAACAAAGTCTTATAAATATTCAACTAAGTTAATTAAGTGATTTTTATAAAAATTAATTAAAGGACATAAAAATTAACTAAGTTAATTGAGTTTTGCAAAAATCAACAATTTTTTTGATTAAACTAACTAAAGTTTATGAAAATTAATTTAGTTTTTTAAAGTCATGTTCTCTATTTTGAAATTTTTATTAAATTGTTATAAAAATTGACCAAGTTTTATAAAAAATTGTCTATTTTTTATGAAAATTAAGTAAAGTTTATAAATTAAGTAAGTTTTATAATACTTAATTAAGTTCATAATAATTTAACTAAATTTAAAAGAGGAAGAATAATAGTAGTAGTAAAATAATAACATAATAATAATAATAATAATAATTAATTAATTAATTAAGTTTAAAATAAGTAACAAAGTTAACTAAGTTTTATAATAATTAAATAAGCCAACTGTTTTTTGTAATTAAATAAGTTTTATAAAAATTAATAAGTTTATAACAATATACATGCAATTGTTGAATAAAGTATTTTAAATAAAATTTACATCCATTTCATGAAATTCCATATATTATTGATATATTTCCATATGATTATATAGATTAAGTAAATTTTATAAAATTAACTAAAGTTTATATAAATCAATTTAATTTTATAAAATTAACTAATTTAATCAAGTTCCATATAAATTAGTTAAGTTCAATATAAAGTAATTAAATTTTTATAATTAAGTTTCACACACACATATATGTATGTATGTATAGTTATAATTGCTAATCGTTTAATTTCTTTTTCATAGGTAATTACCCATCTATGGTACATACAAATGGCGACATGCTGCGGTATGTTGACGATTTGAAGTTCTTTTGAAGTAACAACATTTTTGGTTTTGCACATTTAATCGTCATGTGGAGTACGATCTTTTATCACCAATATTATTTACACTTTTGATGTATGTTCATTAAATATTACGACATATTATGCTTTATTTTATGTGAATGTTGAATGGTGGTTATTTTTTCGTTTAATGTGATATATATGATTGTGTGAAATGATATATTGTGTTTATGTAAAAATTTCGATTATAGTGTGGTAATGGATATGTACGTACTGCAAAAAAGATTTTTAAAACGCTGTTAGAGGATTTGATAGCATTTTAAAAACGCTGTTAAAGCCTATAAGAGCTGTAACACCCCACCCTGAGACCCAACTTAGTAAAGAGAATTAACGAGTAATTCCATCTACTAAAGCGGAGAATAGGGCTGCTTAAGGGCGACCATCTATAACTTTGTCTTAAACATCTACTGAATACGTCGATAAATGCAATATAATTTTTTTTTCTTTTCTATCTCAATGGATCGACATACACAGTAAATGCTTAATCCAAAACTATAGGTGGCCAACAGATCTATCAGAACAAAATACAATAACTAAATGTAAAGCACATCATAGAACAGTAATCAACATCATATATATATATATATATACACTGATACATGTTTAGTACAATACAATATGAATACAAATAAAGGTGGTACTCGACCACATCATACACATTGAATCAAATATAAATACATCAGAGTATGCGGAAGAACAGAAATTGCTCAAGAGAAAGGAGAGATGATATCCAACACCAACTTCAAGCTAAGACCAATAGATGATACCTGAAACAACTCGGTCTGACCCGAGTATAAATACACGGGTCAGTCTAGCTACACAAATCAGTCAATATCGGTAATATGAAGCAGAATAGACATAAAGATACTTCTTCTCGAAAGAGAAGAATGAATCGATAAACTCATAAGCTCAACACTTAAGTAACAAACACTACTTAAGTGAAAAAATACCTCGAAGGAGGCAACTCAAACTCAATACTCAAATCAAACACAAGTGCCTCATATCATTATCGACATCCCAAAATGTCTACATGGTTTCCATGAACCATATTTCCTCAAAAGGAGAAACATCAATACAAACTCTCGCCAAAATGGCAACACACATAATATCCTATAAAATCCTAAAATTATTAAAACTCATAACTCAAGCAATTTGATAAGAGTTCAAAACATCATAATTGAAATCACCATATATATAACATCTCATATAGCACCAGGCTATCGATGTAATAAAACATCTTAAAAAGGTAAAATCACAATAAAACAGAAAACTCATAAATCCGGATTGGCCAAATCCCCGATTATAATGCCGAAGCAATGCTGCACGTGCTAAACTCAGATGGCCGAAGCCTTAGACAAGGTCGCTAACACCTCCTAAAGCAGTTCGTCCTCATGACAAGGTCGTTGACACCTCTTCAAACCATTTTGTGAGCCCTGACAAGGTCGCTAACACCTCCCAAAGCAGTTCATCCTCATGACAAGGTCGCTGACACCTCTTCAACCCATTTTATCAGTCCTAAAAAGGTCGCTAACACCTCCCAAAGCAATTCGTTCTCATGACAAGGTCGCTGACACCTCCCCAAGCAGTTCTGTTAGGTAAACATCGTGAATGTGTCACAAACCCACGGATAGGAATCCGAAAAGTGTTACATGTGTCCCATACCACACATTCGCACTTAGCGGTTTACTAGCCGTTATCCGATGCCACACTAGAAACATCATAAAACGCAGAAATTTATATCTCGCCTAGTCTCATTAACGAGTGACAAAGAGCCACCATACTTGTCTCATCTCATCGATAAGCATTAAATGGCATCGTAACTTGTCTCATCTCATCGACAAGTGAAAACATCATGATGGTTTCTCATAAACCATAAATCTCAAAATATGAAATAAGCAAGATTTAAAAAGATAAAGTAATTAATTTAATTTATTTTAAATTAATTAAAGATGAAGTAATTAATTTAATTCACTTTAAATAATTAGAAATGCAAATAATTAATTTAATTCATTTTAAATTAATTATAGTGTGATTAAGTAAATCCTTGCCTATGTATGAATGGATGATATTGATTGCCTTGAATGGTTTGTGATCTCAGATATGAGATTAGTGATGCTGTGTGATATGAATGCTTTGGTTGCATTGTGATGATAATATGGATTATTTGTTTATAATGATAATATGGATTATCTATTTATAATGATAATATGGATTATCTGTTTATGATGATAATGTTGATTATCTATTGTGATTTGTTAATTATCTATCTGTGTGTGTATAGATAATTGAATTGAATTTGTTTTAAACTTTAAAACAACTTGGCCTTAAAAGACACGTTTTGGATTTCGATGAGACTGGGATTGAGTTTTCGGATTTGGATATCCGAAAACCACATCGATCCAAATTAACGATAGGTTGTGAATCTCAAGTGAAGATGAAGATTCAGAGTGCAAGTGTTATCGTCGTTAACTCTGAGGGTGATTCCAAAATGAGTGTAACGAGATAATGCCTTCGGTTTCGTTCAAACCCGGAACGAACTTGTATGGATTGAATGCTTTCAGCACATCGTCAGGTGGACGATGAGCATTCTAAGTGATGTGTTCTGATTAAAGGTAATCGTAGCCTCAAGCCTCATTAACCGAGAATGGCTAAAACAGGGGAGGTGCAGCAAGGCTAAGTGGGTCATGCCCAAGTAGGACGAGATCTTCCCTTGTCTAGAGGTCCCTTTCATTTCGACTGTGTGGGCAGTTTAAGCTCCAACTGCCGGGGTTGTCTTGTTCGGGACTGTCCAGTAAGGGATGGTTCCGGCCTTGAGTTACAGAGGATTGGGAGTAATCCTCGGTATGTTGATCTAGGCCACGTACTGTGACGGGCGGTACCCCAGTAGCCCTGCTATTGTATGGAATCCAAAATCCAATAAGTGCCATCGGATTTGATTGTATTACACACTTTTGTGGCTAGTAGCTGGAATTTAATCAAGTAACAATTTCGGCTATTTTCTATTTACTTGAAAACCCTAGACCTATTATAATATCACTGGATTTCCTATCAAATGTTTTGGTTAGCGTAAGGTAAAAACTTACCCATGTTTATGTGTGGGGAGTCTTACGTGATACCTTTTGTTTTCAAAGGTTTTTAAAGTTAAGCAACCTTAACCTGTTACTCACACCAGACCTATGTCTGACCCGGAGTTTATTTCTGTTTTTCTTAAACTCTTGGGTACTCAAATTTTTACGAGTAGCCAAGGGATTCAGGTTAGCTTTGACGAATTGTGGAGGAGCAATGGAGCAGGAGGCTTCTGCGTTATAGTTATACATAGTATTCCGCTGTGTTGGTTTCTCTGAGTAGTTTCCTTATATTGTATTGAGTTGTATAAGTAGATAGGTGTTTATAACTGTCTAGTATGTGATGTATAATCTGTTTAACTCTGATAATGGTTGCAAACTATGTAATACTTATGTTAATAATATAGTTTATTCGTTCCGCTGTTGAGACTCTGATGTTGTTTCTTCTTTCTCTTCTTTCTTTTCTCTTTTCTATCCCTTTCTTCCTTTAAGATGATGCGATTTTCTGTGGTGAGAAAGTCGGGTCGTCTCACTTGGTATCAGAGCGCTAGGTTGAGCGAATACCTAGGCTCTGGAGTGATTTCTTTCTTGAGAGAGCGTATTTGTAATTTTGATATATATATATATATATATATGTATATATGTATATATTTACCTATCTGTTGGGTTACCCGTTCAAGTTTTCCAATATAAGTTATAAAGGTAGATAAGGTAGTGGTGTGTGTAACATGACTACCATTGGTTGGAGTTTGAATGTTTGAGGTTGGAAGTGTATCTGTCGAGATTGTAGACCTAACACCATCTCGAGTAAGCTTTGCAGTGGTGTACGGATTTCATCGATCTCTGAAGGAAACCTGCTAAGGTTCGGAGTCTATTTTTGAAGTTGGATGAGTAGAGTTTGGATCTGTCGGTTAGGCAGAAGTGAGTGATGGTATCTTGATACCTCAGGAGGTAGTAGCTGCGTGATGAGATGCAGTGATTATGGATGTTCCCGAAGATGTTTTCTTTGGAATAAATTTAAGGAAATAGGTCTGCATCGGTGATGTGGCTGCGTTCAGCATGGTGTTTCTGTTTGGTTTGAAGTTCGAGTTTCTCGAAGAGCTTTGGATTAGGAAATCTTTGGCATCTGTGGCAGCAGTGCAGCTTGGAGTGTTCTGTATGTTGGCAGGGAGTTTTCTGGCTTAGCGGTTTTTCTGAAGGAGGAGTTCAGAAGCAGTAGAGTAGATCCTTTTCTTCGATGGATTGGTTAGGTAAGCGTAAGCTGTTCTGATTGGCAAAGAGAGAACAGTTTTTTCTTTGGATATTAGATTGGGTTGATCGCAAAAGTGACTTGCAATAGTTGAGTGTTCTCTTGGGTTATCATAGATTTTTCGGATGTCTTCAGGGAAGTCAGAGCTTTGTCCGCATCTGGAGATTGAGTTTTCTTATGGACTAGGATTCCAGGAGTGGTACTGGTGGTTCAGTTTAGTAAAAGGACGGTTCTTAGAGATAGAGTTTGATGAAAAAGCTCAGGTTTTGGTGGAGCTTCTGAGTTTTTCTTATGGATCTGGTGAACCATATTTCTGGGATGTGTTGTCTAGTTTATGCTCGTGTTCCTCATCAGCATTCTTTTCTACTCCAGATCAGAGTTGTACAGCAGAAGCAGTTTGGGAGTGCATCTGCTTTTCTTTTTCGGAATGGAGAAGTTTGTTTTCTTCTGATGGTTGTGAGTGGAGTTTGTTCTTGATCTTGGTTGGCCTTGAGGAGATCATTGTGTTGGGTTGTTTTTGGTCCAGTTTGTTTTAGAGGCATCAACGAAGGTTGAGCTGATCAGGAAGGATATAGGCAGTCCAGGATCGTTCGAAGAGTTATGTGGATAGGAGTCGGAGATCTGATTTTGGAAAAGTTTTCTCCAATTTTAGAAGCTATAAGATTTAGTAAGACGGGGAAGTCAGCTACGAGGGGTTTTGGATCTTTCTGTTTTCTTGTGAGGATAAGTGTTTTGGTCTACTGGGAATGAATTGCTAGTTTGGAAGACTGGAATTCAGTGACTTTCACGTATCTCTGAGGGAGTATGTGTATGATCTATCTCTGGTTTTGGAACCAGCAGTTCGGGAGTTTTGGTTGTTGAGTCAGACTTGTTTGTAGGTCTGATATCCTGTTTAGTTTTCTAGATCTAGATGTGTAGAAGCCCTGTAGCTTCGTAGTATTGATTGTTTGGATTTTGTAGAGTGAGTATCCCGGTATTTATACTGGGGAAACTCGAGGAAATTCTATCCAGAATTTTGTCTGGATATTAGATTTGTTTGATTGGATGAATTGGTTGATATGGTTGTTAACATATGATTAATATATGCTTGTGTTTTAAAATTAAAATCTTTAATGAGATTATTAAATTACCTTTGTTTTAAATTTCAGGGACGAAATTCTTTTAAGGGGGAAGGAATGTGATATCCCAGAATTTTTGACAATATCTATTTAATAATCTGTATTAAAATTGAAATTGATTTGATAATTTTTGTTAATAAAATTTGAATTGATTTAATAATTTTCCTTTAATAAATATTTAATTGGTAGAATTTATCTTTTAAAAGCTAATAAATTGATTTCTATTTAAATGAATATATTGTATGTATATATTATAAATAAATAATCTTTGGTTTAAATTTAATAAATGAATCTTGATTTCAAATTCTAATATATATATTTAATAATTTGGAAATTATGATTTAAATTAATATTAAGATTTTCAGGGCATTTAATAAATAACATATGGTTTTAAATTATTAAGGTAGTGTGAATTGTTTAAATTGATTTTAGCTTAAGTTTAAATTTAAATTAATTAACAAAATGGTTTGTTTTTAAATATAGCTTAATAAAATAAGTAATTTATTAATAAAGAGATAATTTCTTTAATAAAATTATTTTAATTTGATAATGAGCTATTTTTAAACAATAATAATAATGTATTGTTTTACTAATGGATTTTAAAAAATAGCATTGTTATTTCAAATTGAATTTGTATATATATATATATAACTTGATTTCAAATTAAATTTTAGAATTTGATTTGAATTTGAATTTAAACTTTTAAAATTCAAAGTATAGATTTTAAACTGTTTTGGATTTTAAAATATTTGTATAAACATCTATGTATATATATAATTGTTTTATTTCTTTAAAATTATCTTTACATATATACATACTAATTAAACTAATTAATTAGGCATAACTTATATACTAACATTTAATTATAACTAATTAACCTTAAAAGACATGTGTTAAGTGATTAACATATTATAATGACAAATGTTGATATTTGAGACAAGTGGCATTTCAAAATTTAGCTTTTTCTTTTATTTTTATTTATAAGTATTTCAGCCTTTATGTAAACAAATATTCTTTCATTCTTATTCTTTTTCTAAATCCAAAATGCAAAGCAAATCTGAGAATAACCTATACCCATTTCTAAAATCACTAATCAAACATCTCTGATCAAATCCCTGTAACCATCTTCAAAAATGCATAGCAAAATCCCTGTAACATTTTCAAGCATGCAAGTCTGTGCATTTTATTTTCTTCTTCAATCTAGAAGCATGTTCAAATAGTCATCTCTGCATGCACCTGCATCTTTTCAAATTAAAGCTAGCATTCCACTTTTAAAGTTCTAAAGCAAGCAACTCAGTTCCAAAATAAGGAAGTCAGTTCCAAAGCATTCAAGTGCAAGTTTTCAAAGAAGCATGTCAGTTTTTAAAAAGAGTTCAAGTTTTCAAAAACTTTTCAAAACAATCTGGAAGGATTTGTCTTCTTCAAAAAAAATAAGGTGAGTAACTTTTAAAATTTAAAATATAATTTTGGTTGCATGCTAGTATGGTTGAATATAAATGTGTATTGTATATATATATATATATATATATATATATATATATATAAGAGAATGTCTGATGTGAATATTTATTTGTGTGCATGCTGTTTATAATTGCTCTGTTCTGCTTTGTTTTTCTCAGGCTTAAAGTTTTTATTTAAAATCATTACCACATGATCTAGTTCTTGAGAGGATCTGATTATCAAACAAATGTTGTTTGATTTAACCTAGATTAATGTTTAAAAATTTTAGTTAGTCAAAATAAGGCTTGTTTGTCTCTGGAAGTATTAAAACATCAGTGCATGTTGATATAAATCAAAATTCAAACTGTGTAATTTATAAATTCAGTATTATAAATCGAATACATCAACTAAATCATGATTTTTAACACTAAAATCATGATTTTTAGAAATAAAATGAAAGTGCAGTTCAGGGTTGAACAAAATAAGGGAAATTTAGGCTTTCTGCTGATCCACTTGCTATAGGAGATCGGGGGTTCTTGCTGGAGGTGGAAGAATGATCATGGATTCAGGGAAAAATGGTAGGAGTTGATCAGAATCACTGTGGAGGTGGCAATGGTGGGTTTTGAGTCTGTAACCCTAGTTTAACTGGGAGAGGTGTTTTGGTTTGGTTCGATTTCTCTGTGTGATCGAGTCCTATCAAACTCGAGGGAATGGTAGCTTGGAAGTAGGTGATGGCTTGGCCGGAGTTTCAGCAACTCTGGTGGTCGTGGATGTGCTGGCGAGGTGATTTCCAAGTTGAAGTGTTGTCTCTGATGATGGGTTCCAGGTTTAGTTTGAAACTCGAATTCAATTTCGAGTTGAGTTGGAGGTAATCTGATGATCGAGTTAGGGTGTTTGAGTGATTGTGGATGTGGGAAGATCATCGCTGATGATCGGAGATGACCAGCGACAACGTGCATGTGCACGGTGCACTGTTATCTGATGAAGTTGCTGTGGTGTTGGATTATGCTCAAGTAAATTTATGTTTGACTCGAAGTAGTTGGGTAGTTTGCTCGGGGGAGTTTGGTTTTAAACTGGAAGCAAAATTAGGATGGGCTCGGGTAGTTTTGTGGTTACATGTTTAAAAGAAAGCTGTCTGTTTCTAAATTTTTAAATTGGTCTTAAAAAATTTTGAAGCAAGATTTAAATAAATTTTAAAATCCAGATTTAAAAATGAATTCAAATTAGCTTTGCATACAGGTTTTAAAATCTATCAGTTTTAAATTTAAAACTGAATTTTAAAATGTAAAGAAGAGATTTAAACTAAGTTTAGATAGAAGTTTTTATCCAAAATCAAATTTGATTTGTATCTTGGTTTGGAGATTAATAAGTTTTTAAAATTCAAATTGTTTTAACAACTTTAAAGTGTTTAAAGTATATTTTTAAATTATTTGAATTTAAAAATGAATTTTGTTTAAACTCTTATAAATTTCTTTTATAAGACAAGCATTTCTTTACGATGTAATTTAAAAGGGTTTTTAAATTGTTTAAACTTTGTTTAAGTTAAATTATATTCATTTTAAATCTCATATTTGAAATGAAATTTTAAAGTAAATTTTAAAGTAAATTGTTTTCAAATGTTTTTGCTAATGACAATTTAGTCATAATTAAGAAATGTTTTTATCTTAAAGTTAAATTAATATTTAATGATTTGAAATTAATTAAATTAATGAGGTAATTAAGGAATAATTAGTTAATTTAATTAATTAATGATTAGGGATTAATAAATAATTGATTAAGGGTTAATCAATTTGTAATTAAAGATCAATAATTAGATAATTAAAGATTATTAATTAATTATTAAAGATTTATTAATTAAGCAATTAAGTTATAATCAAGATTAATTAATCAAGTAATTAAGGATTAATTAAATTACAGTTAACACTTAATTAATTAAATAATTAGAGATTAATTAATGGATAATTAAAGATAAATTAATTTGTAATTAATAATGGTTAATCTAAGTTAATTACTTAATGGAAGTAATTAAAGAATGGTTAATGAAGGTCATTAACTAGGATTATTTAATAATTAATTAATGTGATTAATTTTAATAATTAATTAGATTAATTAATTAAAGATAATTATTTCTGAATTGTTTAAGTGTAATTACTTAATGGAAGTAATTAAGGAATTAATTACTTAATGCAATTAATTGAGTTTCATGTGATTAGATTAAGTTAATTAATTAAGTTTAATTAATTTAAACACTAGATGATTTGATAATAATTACTTAATGTAATTAATGGAGTGTAATTACTTAGTGAAATAATTAATGGTAATTACTGGATGTAATTAATGGAAGATGATTTAAGAATGGAAGTAATTTGGATTAAATTACTTAGTAATTAATCAAGGGATTAATTAAAGATAATTAATTAAGGAGTAATTTATTATTTAATGAAGTAACTAAGGGTAGTTAATTACTGAATATGGTTAATCAAGAGGGATTAATAGTTATGGTTTAATTAAGATAATTACTTAATGTAATTAAATTAAAGAAGATAATTAATTAAATGTAATTAAGGATCAATAATTAATATAATTAATGATGTAATTAAGTGTTGATTAATTAATATAATTAATCAATGATAAGTGATTAAAGAGTAAATAATTAATGTAATTAATTAAGGATTAATTATAGTTAATTAATTAATGAAGTAATTAAAGGTTAATTACTACAAGTGGTTAAGAATAATTATTTTGTGAAATTAATTAAAGGATAATTACTTGAATGTAATTAAAGGATAACTAATCAAGGGTGATTAATTAAGGTGATTAATTAGAGGATGTTTAATTAATTGATTTGTAATTAATTAATGGTTAAGTAAGCAAGACTTAAAAAGATAAAGTAATTAATTTAATTTAATTTAATTTAAATTAATTAAAGATAAAATAATTAATTTAATTCACTTTAAATTAATTAGAAATGCAGATAATTAATCTAATTCATTTTAAATTAATTATAGTGTGATTAAGTAAATCCTTGCTTATGTATGAATGGATGATATTGATTGCCTTGAATGGTTTGTGATCTCAGATATGAGATTAGTGATGCTGTGTGATATGAATGCTTTGGTTGCATTGTGATGATAATATGGATTATCAATTTATAATGATGATATGGATTATCTGTTTATAATGATAATGTGGATTATCTGTTTATGATGATAATGTTGATTATCTATTGTGATTTGTGAATTATCTATCTGTGTGTATATAGATAATTGAATTGAATTTGTTTTAAACTTTAAAACAACTTGGCCTTAAAAGGCACGTTTTGGATTTCGATGAGACCGGGATCGGGTTTTTAGATTTGGATATTCGAAAACCACATCGATCCAAATTAACGATAGGTCGTGAATCTCAAGTGAAGATGAAGATTCAGAGTGCAAGGGTTATCATCGTTAACTCTGAGGGTGATTCCAAAATGAGTGTAACGAGATAATGCCTTCGGTTTCGTTCGAACCCGGAACGAACTTGTATGGATTGAATGCTTTCAGCACATCGTCAGGTGGACGATGAGCATTCTAAGTGATGTGTTCTGATTAAAGGTAATCGTTGCCTCAAGCCTCATCAACCGAGAATGACTAAAACAGGGGAGGTGCAGCAAGGCTAAGTGGGTCATGCCTATGTAGGACGAGATTTTCCCCTGTCTAGAGGTCCCTTTTATTTCGGCTGTGTGGGCAGTTGTGAGCTCCAACTGCCGGGGTTGTCTTATTCGGGACTGTCCAGTAAGAGATGATTCTGGCCTTATGTTGCAGGGGATTGGGAGTAATCCTTGGTACGTTGATCTAGGCCACGTACTGTGACGGGCGGTACCCCAGTAGCCCTGCCATTGTATGGAATCCAAAATCTAATAAGTGCCATCGGATTTGATTGTATTACCCACTTTTGTCGCTAGTAGCTGGAATTTAATCATGTAAAAATTTCGGCTATTTTCTATTTACTTGAAAACCATAGACCTATTATAATATCACTGGATTTCCTATCAAATGTTTTGGTTAGCGTAAGATAAAAACTTACCCATGTTTATGTGTGGGGAGTCTTACGTGATACCTTTTGTTTTCAAAGGTTTTTAAAGTTAAGCAACCTTAACCTGTTACTCACACCAGACCCATGTTTGACCCGAAGTTTATTTCTGTTTATCTTAAACTCTTGGGTACTCAAATTTTTACGAGTAGCCAAGGGATTCAGGTTAGCTTTGACGAATTATGGAGGAGCAATGGAGCAGGAGGCTTCTGCATTATAGTTATATATAGTATTCCGCTGTGTTGGTTTCTTTGAGTGGTTTCCTTGTATTGTATTGAGTTGTATAACTAGACAGGTGTTTATAACTGTCTAGTATGTGATGTATAATCTGTATAACTGTGATAATGGTTGTAAACTATGTAATACTTATGTTAATAATATAATTTATTCGTTCCGCTGTTGAGATTCTGATGTTGTTTTTTCGTTCTTTTCTTTCTTTTCTCTTTTCTACCCCTTTCTTTCTTCAAGATGATGCAATTTTCTGTGGTGAGAAAGTCGAGTCGTCTCAGATAGTTATAACAGCCTATCCTTACATAGGCTGGTAGATACTAAATACGTACCACATGATACAACAGAAATTTGAAATAGACCATTATTGATAAAACGACTCTCCAGTCTTTATGCTCCATTGCTCATTCCAAAATGCTCCAAGTTACCTGACTATTTGGCTACCCGAGAAAATAGGGCATCCAGAGTTTAAGCAAAAAGAAAAATAAACTCTGGGTTAACATGCGACTAGTGTGAGAAACTCATAGTACAAGTATTTGGAAAACAAAAGGGTATCTCATAAGACCAAGCCGCACATAAACACGGAACAGGTTTTTACCTTATGATAACCAAATCATTTCTACATAAAATTCAATGGTATTATTTTTAATGACATTCTTCGAAATCTTTTCAAATAAACATTATTCAAATAGCTGAAATTTCTATATTGGTTAAATTTGACGGCATAATAGGTTTACAACTAAAACCGAAAGCACTTATAGAAGATTTGGATTTCTAATGAACTGCGAGGTAAGGGACTACCTTTAATACAGATTTCTAGAGGAATGTATCGAGGATCCAAATCTTTTAAACCTCTGCAAATTAAGATCGACCTACCCATAGTCCCATCAGGTGGCAGATAGAACCGAATATGATATCACCCCGGCCGTTATTGACCTATCTGGGATCCCATAGCATACACCACATAATTTAAACCCGATGTCACAGTAGGTAGAAATAAATAAATCTTGAAAGGTTATATCATACTCTAATGGTTGAGATCCACTTATCCTTAATGCAACCCTTATTTCACGATTCCTCGGGCGTGAGGCTCGAGGTAATGTTTACCTTTCTTAGAACATTTTCACTTAAAATACCACATTATCATTTCCAACAACACACTATTGATTTCCATTAAAGTACAGCCTATGAACTTCCACGTCTCAAAGAAGGGTGTTAAGAATAAGAAAGGTTACTTACTACACCACCAAATACATAAGTACGTTTATAGAGATCAATGCACTGTGATCTTAGAAATGCAATATTAGACATTCTCTAGACAAGTTGTCCAGGAATATGAAAAACCAAAGGCACTTTCCTACTACATCCTATGGATCATTACGCTTAGGATTAGTAGCGAGTAGTCCTTGCATACGAAGATCCCAGAATGAAGGGACCACTGTTATTTATTTATCTCGAGAGCTACTTTGAAATTATGAACAAGCAGTTATGAAGATCCCTGCCTTCCATTTCATTGTCTTTAACATGTCTTCGCTTTCGAACTCATAAATTGGTTTGAAGTTGTTTTCGAATAAGAAGCACTCAAAATCCAACACTGGTTACTTTGAACCGATCATCAATAAAAAGATGTTAAATAAATAGGTGCTTATCATTTGATTAATTACGTTTTTCTTTATCAAAAATATCTTCTAGAGATATATATCTTTAAAAAAATTCTTTCCACTATATACGGAATCATTTAACCTCTTTTGAACTTTGGAAATATCAAATCATTTTCATAAGTCATATTTGAAAACATTATTGAGTCAAAAAGGGTCGATAAGAGTTATACCAATTCTGCTCAACATTAATTTCCATATTCGACTATTACTATTCGTCGAATGACGGAATAACCACCTTTTAAATTCAAACGGATAGTATAGGTTCCCTTCTCAAAATTTAATACCAAGTATAAGAAGATTATTTCTATATGATCCAAGTCGTATTAAATTTGAAAAAATTAAATCTTTTATACTTGCCTCATTTCCAACATTTCGACCTTATATATTCCTCGCCCACGAAAGAGGCCAGGTGAGTCAGGGCACCAATTGCTCTTTAACATCTCCTTAGTTTAAGCACCTCCCATTTGGATCTGACGAGTAGAAAAATCCAGTCTACTCATTGGCTTTTAGAGCCAAGATTTAATCACTTGATTATAACAGCTTTTCTTTAAATCATTTATTTAAACTTTTTAAAATAAATTATAAAACCTTTAAATCATCTTTAAAATACTTAACGTTTATTTTAAAACATTTTAAAAAGATTTGGAAAAGAATACTTAAGTTTAAAGCCATATTTCAAAAATTATTAAAAGTGCTACTACGGATGGTGCTTTTAAGGCTTATCTGATCAAAACAATTTTTCGATCATTTAGAAATTGTATTTACAACTCAAATCTATTTTAAAACATTTTAAAATATTTATAGAATTTATTCTATGTTTTTGAAGAATTTATCGCTTTGGTTTTCGAATTGTCAAACCACGACTATTTTCAAATTTTGTTTTGCACATATTTTAAAATCTACTAAACAAATCTCGATCGTATCCTTTTTTTAATTTTTGATTATAAGAGTTTGGAAAATTCTTATTACAAAGGATTCTGGCTCCGAATCCATCGTATAAATGGATTTAAGTTTCTACGGTCGCGCACTACTGTTACATGACGCGCCTATTTTTGACTCAATTTTCATAACTTGTCAAAACTACACCAAATTGAGTTTAAGTGTTTTCAAAACATTTATAAACCATTTTAAATCATTTCAAAGCAGTTTAATGATTCCATATCACTTTGTTAACTTGATTCAGAATGTGATTTCCTTGTGTAATATTGACGTGTATTTAACATGACTTGTTTACACAATTAAACAATTGTATTAAAACAACAAATACTTGATGATCAAATCATGATAAACATCCGTAGCAAACATATCACATCAGAATTATATGTGTATATATATAAAAATAGAGTCTCTCACTTGATTCTGGATCGGGCTAACTTTAAAACGGCCATAGCTCCGTTATCTTCGAAATCGGAGCTCATTACTACTAGCACAAATGCTACTAGGGGTTTGGCCACGGTCTTGAGGCTTAGAAAGCTCGACCTTGCTTGGAAAATGGTGGTGCAGGACTTGGTTGCACACTGCCTTGGTGGAAGAAAAAGGAAAAGATCACTAACTTGAACTTTTCTTTGAAGTGGTACAGATTTCGACTGATTTTCTTTTAAAACTCTACTCCAAAGAGTAGAGCCCCATCCCAACTTTTCCAACCAGAGCAAGGAATGGGAGGTTAGCCTGCCCAGCAGGAAGCATTCGTTTTTCAATCATGTTTGTTGGATTAACGGAAAACACAACTTCCCGCCTTGAGGGAGTAGGGCAGATGGGTATCGAACTTGTGACCTCATTAATAGGTTGCAAGTGTCTCTACAATTGCGCCACTACTGTGGACAAAATTTGATTGATTTTGGCATAACTTTGTTTTGGTTTTGTAATATTTTCTTTCTAGGCTATGGAAGCCATTAAAGTAGAGAAGAAGAAGATGAAATAACTTAGGAATTTTATAAAGAAAAGCGTGAATGAAGTGAAGAGAGATGAGTGCTACTTATAGGAAAAAATGAGAATGGAAATATCATGATATTTACGCACAAATGAATCACACACCACCACTTCCCCCTCTCCCCTCATCATGTTCGGCCGAACATCCCCCTCCCCGTATGCATGGTCATGTACTTGTACTTAGTGCGTAAGATGTTGACTTTGGTTTTACTTAAAGGGTGAACTATATTGAAAATATCTTGATATTTTGTAATATATATATATATATATAAGTATATTTGTATGTGTGTATGTGTACATGTGCATGTAAATGTGTTCATGTATATGTATATGTATGTGTGCATATGTGTATTTCAAATAAATCACAACGTTGCACAACTTTTCCACGTTGAATCGTTACAGATTCCAATTTCGATGTCCGGCCATTACTTCACTTCTTATTTAATATATATATATATATATATTTGTAAACAAAGTTCGAAAATAATATTTCTATCATTATATAATATTAAAAAGGGATTATTTAATAATTAAAATAATTATTAAAGCATTTAAACTCAATTTTAATTCAAAAATCATTTATTCCAAATAGCGATATCATTGATGATGTCATAAAGAGATTTTTATTTTCCAAAATAAAATAAATAATTTTATTACATATTCTCACTTGTATATAAAAATGAGTGTATGTATCCATTTTCGTGCAGGATGTCGGGAGGTTTAAAAGCTATTTATTGATAAACGATTTTTGGTCATTTTATCGATATATCTTCTACTATATATATTTTTTAAATATTTATTCAAAATAAGATTACCAAGATTATTTATTATTCAAAAAATTATAATTTATGAAAAAATCTTATAATTGAATATTTAAAAAAAAATTAAGTAATGAATTTGCGATTGTTACAGAGGTTCACTCCATATTGCCTAAAAACACGAGTGAAGAGATGGCAGTAGTGAAAGTAGCTTTTGGGAGTACTAAGTCCAAGACTAATATAGTGGCTAATGGCACAATCCCAATTGACAACCATACCACCCATATGGTGTAGGTGGCCTTCTTTACTAACGGATAAATCTGATCAAAGCTCCTCGTCTTCGGAATGATGTTCTATTGAACTATGCGAACAACGAGATGGGTTGTAGGTTGCAAATTGTCTGAGCTCTAAACATCGATATCTCTAGAAACAATCCACTGCAAAATCTTCGTATTAGCCATCTCATCATCATCCAAATCCACTCTCTATGGCCATCCCTAAAATATCGCCTGAAATCATCGTTAGACAATTCGATCTCGGCTCCCTTCAATTCTGACTGGAGATTATTGTTGCCTTATCAAAGTTGTATGCCAAATTGATGTCAAATAGACGTGTATGCAAGTAGTGTTTTTGCTCAAAAGTGTTATGGTAGAGGATCGGTGCTAATCCTGCCACCGTGAACAATTCTTCGAGTCCAAAGGCGACGAAATCTCCAAATTTGACTGGCCGTCCCTAAAGGAAGGTGAAATTTGTTAAGGCCAAATAAATGGAGATTTTCAGGTCACTTCGGTCAAGCCAAGAGATCTCTTAAGGGGTGAGACTTGGATGGCATGAGGAAAAGTCAGAGGTTCGAGGTGGTTTGAGCGGAGGTCAGGATGGAAGATTGGGTTCAGATCTGGAGAGGTGGAAGGGCTTAATCTGGTGAGCAAAAATTAGCGCCTAGGAAGCGAAGCTGCTGTTGAAGTGGGGTTTACAACAGTGAAGAGGGAGGCAGTATCGCTCGTCGTTGGCGAGGGAGGGAGAGGAGAAGCAGTGGCCTAATTTGGGGAGGAGGAAGTGGATTCGGCTGTTGTAGAGATGAGAGAGGCAATGGGGGAAGGCGACTGAATGGACGTAACTTATAAAGTCGCGTTCCAGGTTCAGGTCATGCCCTAAACCTTTTAACCAGTTGATCGATCCTAGGGCAGCTGGTCGGCCGTTACTGATCGACCGGTTATCGAATTTCAGCGCAGGTTGAACTTGAACCGTATTTGGGCCAAGTTAATTAATAATAATAGTAATAATCATTTCTTCCCTTTTCTTTGATCTAACATGATCCAAAAAATTCTTATCCTGTCCATGATGGTACCGTAGCTTATCTCCTAGCTCTTCGAACCCTTTCCTCAATTATTCAAACCAATCCTAACTTATACTGCTCCTACCATCAACCACTTCAAAAACTCACAAATATTCCAGCTACCATTCTCTGTATTATTTTTATATGGAAATATTCCTCTTATTACTGGTTCGTTACACAACACTTCCTATAAACATACCCTAACTAAATTAAATTTCATTTCTTTTTTATCTGCCCCTTTAAGAGAGAATTTTTAAAAACTTTTCAATTCTTTAAACATGAAAAGTCATCGAGCTATACATGCGCCCCTTTTAACCTTATTGCCAAAATAGAAAATTCTATTTCACCCAAAAACTTCTTAAATCAAAGTCAAACTCTTATCATATTATGTATTTAAGAATTTCTTCTTTTAACTAAAGCTTTTCAATGCAGCCAAATTCATTGGTGTATATTTTTTTTCCTAAAAGTAAATTTTAATAACTATCTTCTTTCCAAACAACAATTTCCAAATATACATTGGAAAACATTATATATATATATCCTCTTTTGGAAAACTCATTTCAAAATTTTAAGGCATTCTCAGATGGGGTTAGACTAAGAAATGATATTTACTTCTCTTCAATATCAATCTGGTTCGTCATCTTAAGATAATTGATGAACATTCTCTTGCAAGAACTTGCTTCAAAATGTCAGTGACATATAGATTATCAATTCCCGCTTGTCTAGACAAAATATGCATCTTCAATTGACAATCTATCGAAATCTATAATATCTAGGTAGCTAAGTCTTAACAATCAAGTCAAACACTATCCAGCCTCTGAGATCCTTCCATATGTCATGCTCATGACCTTCAAATTTAATGCCTTACGTACAGCCAACACTCCGTTGAGTAATCGGGGTAGGTGCGTAATTCTTAACTCTATAAAATTTTCAACTCAGTCTTCTCCATCCTTTTAGAACATGATCACAACTTATTCTACGATACGAATTTATACAGTCCAGCGTAGATTTAGATAGAAACTATAAATACGTACCGTTAGTATAACCGAATAATTATGATCGACTAAACTAGGCTCTAATACCAAATGTAACAACCCGTACTTTAATGGGCCTGAATTTCAAAAAAAATGAAACGATGTCCATTAGGGCACAAATCATTGGTTTTGCTAACTTGTAATAAAAATAAGCATATCAGAGATCGATCAAACTACACTTATAGCAGAAAGGAAACAAAATAGAATATAAATACCGACTGAGGCCACTACCCCGGAATCAGTGATATTCCTTAGTCACCCAAATGCCTTGTTAGTACCGAGCATGAATAAAAAGATTTCTCCATTAACCATTCTACCTTGCTCCAGCGACCTATTCCTCTACATCTGTAAAGAATCGAAATTTGGACCCTCGAAAATCGACATCAATACGTCCACTGTATAGCATGCCGAGCAAATCGACTATTGAAAATACCAGATCATTAGAGGAAAAGAAGAAAGAGGTAGAAGAAGAAACAGAAACAACAACATAGAATCTCACAATCACTGCGGAACAATATATAATAACATGTCTTTATACAAAAAGAACTAACACTGTTATTTACACATTACATCATCGGAGTACAACATATCAATAACTCAATACCGGACAATTATAATAACTTATCCTTACAAGTGCTGAATATACAGCCTACAATACATGGAGGAAAATCAAGTACTCTTAATACATCTTCGTCATCCAGCTCGTCTCCTGAGCTCTATAGCATCCTATCCTATATTTGTAATATTCGGTCTGACACGAGCATTATAACAAAATAACACCCGAGTCACTCTGGAAAATCAACGTGAGAAAACACACTCGATTTGAATTATTAAAGCTATCGAAATCCTTTGAAAACAAAGGTACCTCGTAAAACCACGCCACACATAAACACAATGAGTTTTTACCTTATGATAACGAAAAAATTATGTATCAAAATCATCTGATATTTTAATAGTATCTAGGTATAAATACTTATTAAAATAGCCAAAATTGTTACATTAATAAAATTCCAGCATACTAGGCACTACAACCAAAACCGTAAAGGCACGTATTGGAGAATAAATTCCATACAAATGACTAGGAATTAGGGTACCACCTATCACAGTACAAATCTATAAAAATGTACCAAGGATCACGCCGGGATCCCCTGCAACACGAGACCGGACTACCCTAACCTAGGTAGTACCGAACCTTCTATCACCCTGAGTGTTCCCACCCTTACCGAGTTCTTTGGTGAACCATAATAATTGTGATAACTCGGATTTTTGGACATCTGTTAATTGGTAATTAACATGATTAAAATTATTAAAAATATTGATTTGTATGTTAAACAGATAAAATTTTGATAATAAAAAATATCTGGATATGTAAATGAATTTGAAATATAATAAAGAATATTTGTGATATCCCAGAAATTTCAAGCAAATTCAAATGTGATAATCTCTTTTATAAATTATTTAAAATTGGTAAAAAAATTATTTATTTCAAAAAAATAAAACCGATAATAAATATTTATATCTGAATAAATATTTATTTGATAATCTCCTAATATAATTATTTAAAATTGACAAATTATAAATAAAAATAAGTAATAATGATGGTTCATATATATATCTAAGTAGATTTTAGTAGAAATTTTTTTATTTTTATTTTCAAGTAAATTAAGTTTGTGCTTGTTTAAATATATATATATATATATATATATATACATATATTTGTTGATTTTAAATTGGATTTTAAATTGAAATTGAATTTGAATTAGAAATTCAAAAGATAAACATCTTAGAAATAAATTGGATTTAAAAATAATTATATATGATTTTTATTAGTATGTGATTAGTTTCATACCATTGTCTTTAAAAGGTTTTATAAATATAAATAAAGGATGTATTAAGTATATAATTTGGTTTTTATTTCATTTTCTTTCAAATTATATTTAAGATAAATAAGGAGAAGTTTAAATATTAAAAACACTTAAAACATTTATAAATACAAAACTAAATGGAAAATCTTTTAAATATATATTAAAAACATATTAATATACAAAATGACAAATGTAAACTAATTCTTTATACATTATAACAAGTGTAAACAATTTATAAAATAATAATGACAAGTGTAAGTTAATTCAACAAGTGTCTTAATTTGTATTTTCTTTTTAATAAAATGATAAAACTTAGTTATATAAACCTCTCTACTTTCTCCTCTCATTCCTTTTTGTACCTTCAATTTCAAAAACTAAGAAAACAAAAAAATCCTACAACCTAAAACCAGTAAACAGAAGAAAAAAACAATCAATACTTTCAAATTGTTTCAAACCTGAGGATCCGATCAACTCAAATTCAAGTAGATTCAACATCAGGTTCAAGCTCAGAGTCAAATCAAGTGGCAAGATTAGAATTCCTGTTTGAAAAACTATCATCCCAGGCTTCTCTATTTTCTAAAACTGTGAGTAAGCAATTCTATTTAAGAATTTTAAATCTGTTTTAAAAGCTAGGTGTATGCAGTAATTACTTAAGTAAATTGTGATTTTGTTTGCATGATTATTTAAACAGGAATGCATGTATATATGTATGTGAATGATTGTGTGCATCTCTGGAATGAATATGTTTATTCTATTCGTATTTTTTAGATTCTAAAAATGATTCAAAGATTATCTGCTCTTCCCCTAATCAGTTATTTGTTATGATGTATAAGCAATAAATGTTAGGAATAAGTACATTTTTAATTTAAAAACGGTTTCAAGTAAGATTTAAAAGTAGATTTCACTGAAAGGATAAATTACAGTGAATTTTTAAACATATCAAAATCTTGAACTAAATAATATGTTGTTTTAGGTATTTAATCTGTTTTGTTATTGATAGCTAGGATTTTTGAAAATAAATTGTTGAATTTTAAGCTTTTAAATCAGGAGAAATCATGAGATGAACGAAAGTTGTGTTTTCATCAAATTCTGGCAAACGAGAAGCTTGGTGGGGTCAGGTTTCTTGTGGAAGGTAGATCATGGGTCGTGAATGATGGGAAAAATTGTCAGGGGTGATATCTTTCGCCATGGTGACGCGGTGAGATGATTTTAGGGTTTTAGGCTGTGTTTGGGTCGGGGTTGATTTCTGGGTAATCGCGATGTCGTGCTAGCGTCGAGTGAAGCTGGAGGAAGGGGAAAGGGTAGTAGGGTGCTGAGCGAAGCTTCAGACGTAGGGGCGTGGGTCCTGGTGGTTGGCGGCGGCGGTACGAGCTGAATGAAGGTATGGGAGTTTTTTTCTAGTGATGTTGAAAATCGATTTTTGGGTTTAAGCATCGGCGAGGGTTTTTCGATGGGTCGGGAAACTTGAGGAGGTCGATGGTGATCAGGAGATGGGATAGATGGTCGGAGGATCGTTGACGCCATGTGCACGTGGATGCGGTTGTTCCTGGTGTCAGTTTTTCTTTGATGGGTTTTTCTCGGGTCGAAGCACGGGGAAAGGATAGTTGGGCTCGGGGTTTGATTCGAGTACGTGATGTTAAGTATAACAGTATTTAAAAATTTAAACACGCTATATCAAAAAAAGTTAAGAGGAGGATGAACCTCAGGAAAAGGGGTGTGACTCGGGGTTTTGGTTCGAGTAACTCTAGGATTCCCTCGGTATAATGACTATGTTTCAAATATTAAAGGTAACATAATTAAGTTTTTAATAATTCACTAAATCATTATTTTAAATAAAGGTCTTTATTCAAATATTGATTTAATTAAGTTGTATAATTTATTTCAACCTAGTGAGTTAATACCTAAGGTTGTTAAATTTAATTAGTAGTGTAATTAAATTAAGATGATTAAATGTGTTTAAATCATTAAATAAACTTAAAGGGTTTTAAGTTAAGTTATAGGTTAATGATCAATTATTTTCTAAAGTTATTAGATAAGATTTTTAAGAAAATTAATAAAGATAAATGGTTTATCTTAAGGTTAATTAAGACCTTGGATGATTTAGTAATTAAGAGTAATTAATTTATCTAATTAATTAATGATTTAAGGGTAGTTAATTAATCTAATTCATTGTGAGCTAATTAATTAGTGATTAATTAATTCGTAATCAAGGGTAAATTTATTTAGCAATTAGAGATTAATTACTTAATGCAAGTAATTAAAGGATTAAATTGTTAAGGGTTAATTAATTTAATTTGTAATTAAAGATTAAATTAATTAATAATTAAAGGTTAATTAGTTGAGGAAAATTAACAAATGGGATAATTACTTGATGGAAGTAATTAAGGATTAATTACTTAGTGTAATTAATTAAAATATTGATTAATTAAGGATTGATTAATTAAGGAAATTAATTAAGGGTTAGTAAATTAATGAGTGTGATTAATTAAAGGATAATTAATCAATGTAAGTGATTAGAGGATAATTAATTTGAGTAATTAATTAAGGATAAATGTAATTAATATGAATGGGTGAAGATTGATTAATTTTTGCAATTAATTAAAGGCTAATTACTTAATATAATTAAAGAGGATAATTAAGGGATGATTAATTAATGGTTTGTAATTAATTAATGATTTAATGAGCAAGATTAAAAATAAAGTGAATGAATTAATTAATTTAATTTATTTATTTAAATTAATTAGAAAGGGTGTGACTAACTAATCTTGCTTATGAATGATTGAATGATAATGAATGCCTTGTATTATTTGATATTTCTGATATGAATTGTTTTGTGATATGATTGGGTTGAATAGTGATAATGTGGTTATCTATCAAGACGAATTGCTGTGTGAAGTGACACCCTGTATTTAAAGTTTGAATTGCATTTCACTTAAATAACTTGGGTTAAGATGACATGGGATTCGAAGATACCGGGGTCGGGTATCAGTAAATACCCAAAACCACTTCGATTTGGAATCTACAGTAATTCTTTATAGATTTGATATGTGAAATCAATAGGCTGGAATGGAATAATATGGACCATTGAAACTAAGTAAGGATACTTAGGATTTGATTTGTGAAATAAGTGTTGACTATAACGAGTTATGAACTCGTAGTAAGGTATGAGTTACCTTGGGTTTCAAGTAAGTTTTATGCAATAGTATTTCTTGTTAGATGGGTTCACTCACACTGGTTTCCTGCCTAACTTGGGTGTTACTTTGATGAAATGCTCTGGTCAGACCGAGTATTACAGATTTTCAGCTTAGGACGTTCTGGAGCTAAGGAGGTGAGCTGGATGGCAGGAACGTATGGAGTTTTCCGTTGTGTATATAAGACTGTGTAGTCTGTATGGATTGTAGTCTGGAACAAGTTGTATAACTGTCCAGTTTATGTATAAATGATTGTAACTCTGATGAATTGTATGTAAAGTAACAATTAAAGCTTTTCTTTATAAAACTGTTATTATTTGTTATTATATTTTATCCGCTGTGAATGTGAAATGTTTTTGTTTCTGTTCTCCTTCTTCCTTCTTTCTTCTTTTCTCTAACAATCTGGAATTTTCGGAGTCAAAATTTTTGGGTCATTACATTTTGGTATCAGAGCTGAAGGTTAAGTGAGAACCTTGGCTTTGGTGGGTTTACTCACTAAGGATAGGGTCAATAGTACCCTTAAATGAGTTGAGTGTAATATATATATAAGAGAGTGTACTTGTTATTTTCTTGTATAAAGGTTTCAGAATGGTTTTAAAAAAGCAAATGATTTTTAATAATGAGTTTATATATAAAGCAATGATTCTTCTAACCACTGTATATTAAAGAAATTGGTTGTTGATTAGTGGAATTAAATAAAATAACAAGAATAAAGTGTTGATAGAAATACAACCAAATAGAAATTGGATAATATAAACTATATAAATAAGATAAATGGATCCAAACTGAAACTAAAATCTTGAATTAATAGAAGTGTTTTCAGAATAAGATAATAATGAATTGGTATCCAGATATGGTAATTTTGGTTATTATCATAAATGGTTGTTGTGTTTAATAATGAAATACTTGTTAATGAGAAGCAAAAATGAAATGTTTTAAGGAAGCAAACATTTAGGTGAGTATAACTTATAAATTGAAAGTGAAGATGATCTAAATTTTGATGTTTTAAAATCTAAGTCTAGAAAATTTGGAATTTGTTCAGAAGTGCTAAAAGAAATAATAAGTAGTATTATTTTAATGAAAGGGTCCTGCTTCAAACAAGAGTTTGAAAATTTAATAATTTGTTATGAATTAATAACAAAGGTGGTTTAAAATTTAAGGTATAACTTGGTGTGCAAAGGAAATAAATATGTATGTGTGAGGGATATACATAATATCAAAGATGATTTGAAATAAACTCTAAGTGATGAGTTTTAAATTTTTCCTTGGAATGTGATATGAAAACCTAATGTGATGATTTTTTGAACTTATAAGTGGGAAGATGATTAATAAGAAGTTTAAATTTTAAAATGGAAATTCAAATTGGGTAATAAATTATATTTTGAAGATAAAATTTGTTTTTAACTCTTATTTGAACTTTGAAATAAGTTAAGTAAAGGTAATTTAAATGGAATTTTGAAATTTGGACTCAGAATTAAATTGTTTAAAGATTTAAGTTGATAATTTTAAAATAAAGGCTGGTTTGATTTAAAGGATTATATCAACATTTAAAAATTTAACCCGAATTTATATAACTCGAGATGAGATTTGAATAAAATTAGTTCAAATTGAATTTGATTTGAATTAATTGGAATTATGGTTGAATATGGATAAGTATAAAATTCAAATAGAAAATTTGAATTGAATTAGATTTAAAAGTGAAATTGAAGTTGGATAAGTTTGAAATTCAAATGGGAGTTGATTTGAATTTAGGATAGGAATTGTAGTTAATTTAAATTGAATTGAAACTGAATCAATTTAAATGGAAGTGGAAATTGGGAATTGAGCAGTTTACTCTGAACTATTTTTTTCAAGTAAATTGTTTTAATATAAACTGTTTTAAAAACTATTTTTCCTAGCTATTTACTATACAACTTTTCTTTTAAAAAAACATAAAATTATCTTATAGTTATTTTACAATTACTTTTGGAACTATTTAACTATTTTACAACAATTTTACAACTGTTTTATAAACTAATTACTATTGTAACTATTTTGCAATTATCTAACTGTTTTACAATTATTTGACTATTTTACAACTATTTTAAAAATACTTAACTATTTTAATACTATTTGCAACTAATAGCTATTTTACAGCTACTTATCTATTTTAAACTTTTAAGCTATTTTCTAAACTTAAGCTAGTCAGAGTGCAAACTGTTTAAAATTGAAGTGTTAACCCAAATGGAAATTGGGAGCAATTGTGGATGAGTGAATAGAATCAAAGGGAAGATGAATAGAAGAGAGAATTGGTTTAGCTAATGATCAATGAAGATAAATACGTAGGATGTACGTATATTATTCTATTCGTATAATGATTTGGCCCAGACTCAAGCACCGAACTTCGAGATAGTATATCAACCCGAGTTGGGATTTTTCACTCGATTTTCGACGGCGAACCCTGGATTTGGATTTTTGGTTGATTTTGGAAATTCTCTATCATAGTTATGACTATGCAAGGAGAATGACGGTTTCTGATCAAGAAACCAGATCTGAGTCCGCACTAGGAAGTCGGGTGGATAATACTAGTTCGGAAGTGAAATTATGTGATCGAGTGAGCGATCAGATTTGATACTGCGTACGGATGGTATATGTACATCGTATGTGCTTGAATAAAATTAATACTGGAATTTTGAAGAAATAAGGAATGATTTTTGAAAGAAAAGTACATTTTGAGAAGTATATATGAATAAAGATGGAAGTTGGATAACTTTTGAAATTCACTTTATGGAAGGTAAGTGATATGGTAAATAACTTTATAAGAGAAAATCAAACTTGAACATTTGATTTGATGCATAGTAAAGTTATATATCTGTTATATAAGATAAATCTCCCCTTGTTGAATCTATAGCCAAAAGAAAGGTTTTTGAAAGTATTTGAAGTATAAAAAGGAAATTTATAGAAGTATGAAGCGATCCAAAGATTTTTCAAGGTTTTATATATCTATATACAGATGATTTTTTTGAGAATGATTTGAAAAGGTTTTGGAACCTATGGATTTGGAAAAGGCTTTTGATTTTTAGGAAAAATCAATTTTTGAAATATGGAAAGCCAAGTTTGGAACTATCGATTTGAGATATCAATTTTTGTGTAAAGGAGATTTTGATGTAAATCATAAAGGGTATGATTTGAAAGATACTATAAGTGTATAGTATAAAGTGTTTTGAGATTGGCTCTAGGAAAAAAGGCACTCCCATTGAAATGAACTTCATTAGGAGATCCACGGGGTGGGTCTGCCTTAAGCCCTAGGGGGGAGGCTCTAAAGTTGATCCTGTAAGGAAGTCTGGACAAACTGAAGTTCCTGAGGATTGTGTGTAGTGGGTAGCAAAATTCGAGGGCGTTGATGCCTACAGAGACATTTGGGTTATGCCGTGACGACGGTGTAACTCGATGTCACTGCGTTCTACTATGGACCATAGCGGAAGTCGTGTGCGCCGTGAGAGCCAACGGTCTACGTTTGATTTTACATCGGTAGACTGCGACCCATGGTGACATAGAGGAAGTCGTGTGTGCCATGAGAGCCAACAGTCTACGTTTGATTTTACATCGGTAGATTGCGACCTATGGTAACATAGCAAAAGTCGACAGGTCGTGAGAGCCTAAGGCTACATTGGGACTTAACTAATGTAGTTTGAAACCTATGTGGGAGTGGTGAAGTTTCATTTGGCAGCGAAAATCGAAGGCGTTGATGCCTACAATTACATGGACTTTTTCCGTGATGGCAACGTAAACTAGGATGTAACTGCGATCTGTGGTGGGTTCCATGGCGTAATCGAGGGGCGCAGAGTGCCTACAGTTATATACGGATTTTGGTGGGATGACAACGTAACTATTGGGTTAACTGCGACCATGGTAGGGTTGATGATTTCCAGAGCATTCTCACCAGAGATACTTCCTCTATTTCAAAAAAATGTTTTCTATATTTTCATAATGTTTTCAAAAATGTTTTCCAAGTATTTTCACTGGATGTTGAAAATGGGTCTGCTAAATACTTATAGATTTTCAGTCCTACACCTGATCAACATATGACCGAATTTCTATGAGAACAAGGATAGACTGGTTGAGACATCGAGTTATAAAAAGTATTTTTATAAAAACTATTTTATAATATTATGTGGATTTTAGAAGTGTGTGAAAAAAATGATCAAAGAATAATTTATCTGATTGTAAGTTATTGAATAAATTCTGGCTTCGTTCCTTTTCGGGGACGAAAAGATTCAAAGGGAGGAGGAATCTGATAACCCTGATTTTTGGGCATCTGTTAATTGGAAATTAACAGGATTAAAATTATTAAAAATATTGATTTATATGTTAAACAGAAAAAATTCTGATAATAAAAGATATCTGGATATGTAAATGAATTTGAAAATATAATAAAGAATATCTGTGATATCCTAGAAATTTCAAGCAAATTCAAATGTGATAATCTCTTTTATAAATTATTTAAAATTGGTAAAATTGTTATTTATTTCAAAACAAAATAAAACTGATAATAAATATTTATATCTAAACAAATATTTATTTGATAATCTCCTAATATATCTATTAAAATTGACAAATTATTCTTTTAAAACAAGTAATAATGATGGTTCATATATATATATATATATATAAGTAGATTTTAATGGAAAAAAATTATTTTTATTTTCAAACAAATTAAGTTTGTGTTTGTTATATATATATATATATATATATATATTGTGTTGATTTTAAATTGGATTTTGAATTGAAATTGAATTGGAAATTAAAAAGATAAACATCTTAGAAATAAATTGGATTTAAAAATAATTATATATGATTTTTATTAGTATGTGATCAGTTTCATATCACTGTCTTTTAAAGGTTTTATGAATATAAATAAAGGACATATTAAGTATATAATTTGGTTTTTATTTCATTTTCTTTAAAATTATATTTAAGGTAACTAAAGAGAAGTTTAAATATTAAAACACTTAAAACATTTATAAATATAAAACTAAATGGAAAATATTTTACACACACACACACACACATATATATTAAAAACATATTAATTTACAAAATTACAAATGTAAACTAATTCTCTATACATTATAACAAGTGTAAACAATTTATAAAACAATAATGACAAGTGTAAATTAATTCAACAAGTGTCTTAATTTGTATTTTCTTTTTAATAAAATGATAAAACTGAGTTATATAAACCTCTCTACTTTCTCCTCTCATTCCTTTTTCTGTCTTCAATTTCAAAAACTAAGAAACAAAAAAATCTTGTAACCCAAAACCAGTAAACAAAAGAAAGAAAAATCAATACTTTCAAATTGTTTCAAACCTGAGGATCAGATCAATTCAAATTCAAGTAGATTCAACATCAGGTTCAAGATCGGATTCAAATCAAGTGGCAAGATTAGAATTCCTGTTTCAAAACCTATCATCCCAGGCTTCTCTGTTTTCTAAAAATGTAGTAAACAATTCTATTTAAGAATTTTAAATCTGTTTTAAAAGCTAGGTGTATGCAGTAATTACTTAAGTAAATTGTGATTGTGTTTGCATAATTGTTTACACAGGAATGCATGTATATATGTATGTGAATGATTGTGTGCATGTCTGGAATGAATACATTTGTTCTGTTCATAGTTCTTAGATTCTAAAAATGATTCAAAAATTATCTGCTCTTCCCCTAATCTGTTATTTGTTATGATGTATAAGCAATAAATGTTAGGACTAACTATATTTTTGATTTAGAAACAGTTTCAAGTAAGATTTAAAAGTAGATTTCACTGAAAGGATAAATTACAATGAATTTTTAAGCATATCAAAATCTCGAACTAAATAATTGTTGTTTCAGGTATTTAATCTATTTTGTTATTGAAAGTTAGGATTTTTTGAAAATAAATTCTTGAATTTTAAGCTTTTAAATCAAGAGAAATCATGAGATGAACGAAAGTTGTGTTTTCGTCAAATTCTAGCAAATGAGAAGCTTGGTGGGGTCGGGTTTCTTGCAGAAGGTAGATCATGGGTTGTGAATAATGGGAAAATAGTCGGAGGTGATATCTTTTGCCGTGGTGACGCGGCGAGATGATTTTAGTGTTTTAGGCTGTGTTTGGGTCGGGGTTGATTTCTGGGTGATGCGACATTGTGCTAGCGTCGAGTGAAGCCGGAGGTAGGTGAAAGGATAGCAGGGTGCTGAGCGAAGCTTCAGACGTAGGGGCGTGGGTCCTGGTGGATGGTGGTACGAGCTGAATGAAGGTATGGGATTTTTTCTGGTGATGTCAAAAATCAATTTTTGGGCTTAAGCATCGGCATGGTTTTTTGGATGGGTCGTGAAGCTTGAGGAGGTCGACAGTGATCAGGAGATAGGATCGTTGGTGGTCGGAGGATCGTCGACGCCATGTGCACGTGCACGCGGTTGTCCCTGGTGTCAGTTTTGCTTTGATGGGTTATTCTCGGGTCGAAGCACGGGGAAAGGATGGTTGGGCTCTGGATTTGATTCGAGTATGTGATGTTAAGTATAACAATATTTAAAATTTTAAACAAGCTATATAAAAAAAGTGAAGAGGAGGATGAAGCTCAGGAAAGGTGGTGTGAAAACTCGGGATTTTGGTTCGAGTAACCCTAGGATTCCCTCTGTATAATGACTATGTTTCAAATACTAAAGATAACATAATTAAGTTTTTAATAATTCACTAAAATCATTATTTTTAAATAAAGGTGTTTATTCAAATATTGATTTAATTAAGTTGTATAATTTGTTTCAACCTAGTGAGTCAATTCCTAAAGTTGTTAAATTTAATTAGTAGTGTAATTTAATTAAGATGATTAAATGTGTTTAAATCATTAAATAAACTTAAAGGGGTTTAAGTTAAGTTATAGGTTAATGATCAATTATTTTCTAAAGTTATTAAATAATATTTTTAAGAAAATTGATAAAGATAAATGGTTTATCTTAAGGTTAATTAAGACCTTAGATGATTTAGTAATTAAGAGTAATTAATTTATCTAATTAATTAATGATTTAAGGGTAGTTAATTAATCTAATTTATTATGAGCTAATTAATTAGTGATTAATTAATTCGTAATCAAGGGTAAATTAATTTAGTAATTAGAGATTAATTACTTAAATGATTAATTACTTAATGTAAGTAATTAAAGGATTAAATTGTTAAGGGTTAATTAATTTAATTTGTAATTAAAGGTTAAATTAATTAATAATTAAAGTTTAATTAATTGAGGATAATTAACCAATAGGATAATTACTTGATGGAAGTAATTAAGGATTAATTACTTAGTGTAATTAATTAAAGGATTGATTAAATAAGGAAATTAATTAAGGGTTAGTAAATTAATGAATGTGATTAATTAAAGGATAATTAATCAATGTATGTGATTATAGGATAATTAATTTGAATAACTAATTAAGAATAAATGTAATTAATGTGAATGGGTGAAGGTATATTAATTTGTGTAATTAATTAATGGCTAATTACTTAATGTAATTAAAGAGGATGATTAAGGGATGATTAATTAATGGTTTGTAATTAATTAATGATTTAACGAGCAGGATTAAAAATAAAGTGAATGAAGTAATTAATTTAATTTATGTATTTAAATTAATTAGAAAGGGTGTGACTAATTAATCTTGCTTATGAATGATTGAATGATATTGAATACCTTGGATTATTTGATATTTCTGATATGAAATGTTTTGTGATATGATTGGGTTGAATAGTGATAATATGGATATCTATCAAGATGAATTGCTGTGTGAAGTGACACCCTGTATTTAAAGTTTGAATTGTATTTCACTTAAATAAGTTAGGTTAAGATGACATGGGATTCGAAGAGACCGGGGTCGGGTATCAGTAAATATCTGAAACCACTTCGATTTGGAATCTACAGTAATTCTTTATAGATTTGATATGTGAAATCAATAGGATGGAATTGAATAATATGAAACATTAACACTAAGTAAGGATACTTGGGATTTGATTTGTGAAATAAGTGTTGACTATAACGAGTTATGAACTCATAGTATGGTATGAGTTACCCCGGGTTTTAAGTAAGTTTTATGCAATAGTATTTCTTGTTAGATGAGTTTACTCAAGCTGGTTTCCTGCCTGACCCGGGTGTTACTTTGATGAAATGCTCGGGTCAGACCGAGTATTATATATTTTCAGGTTAGGATGTTCTAGAGCTCAGAAGGCGAGCTGGATGACAGGAACGTATGGAGTTTTCCGTTGTGTATATGAGACTGTGTAGTTTGTATGGATTATAGTCTGGAACAAGTTGTATAATTGTCCAGTTTATGTATAAATGATTGTAACTCTGATGAATTGTATGTAAAGTAACAATTACAGCTTTTCTTTATAAAAATGCTATTATTTGTTATTATATTTTATCCGCTATGAATGTGAGATGTTGTTGTTTCCGTTCTCCCTCTTCCTTCTTTCTTCTTTTCTCTAACAATCTGGAATTTTCGGAGTCGAAATTTTCGGGTCGTTACAGTAATAATATCCAAGAGTATCTAGAAAGGTGATAAACATACCCTAATTGGGTGCAACCTAATTAGCCTTGCTGCGTCTCTCCTGATTCTCAGTCATTCCCGGTTGATGAGGCTTGAGGCTATGATTACCTTTTAAGGAATTTATACTTGGAATGCTTATTGTCCTCCAATGACAATGTACTTATAGCATTCATCCATATAAGTCCGTTCTAGGTCTGAATGAAACCTAAGCACTATTCCTACTACATCCATTTTGGAATCATCCTCATGATTAGTAGTGATTAGCCCTTGCATTTCAATGCTCCATCTTTGACTCCATGCTCTTTTCTTCACTTCGAAAACGTACTCATTGGATCGAAGTAGTTTTCGATAACTTATCCGATCCCGGTCTCTTCGAAACAACGTTCGATATTTCTGGTAAACTCAACCCCGGTTCTTTAGGAAATAAATAGATAAAAATAAGATCGAAGATCACCTCCTAACCGTTAGTAGATGGATTTCATTATCATCGTCCTAGAAGAACGAAACGAGTTTATACGTACAGTATAACATCTTCGACGGAAACAGTGCCATATAATTCCCGTGTTTTCCCTAGACATTCCCAAAGTTATGTTTTGGGTCCAACCAAAGAGTTCATTTTCCACTGAAAACACTAAGTCACATTTAATTTAATTTAATTTTAATAAATTAAATCTCTTTATCAAAAGAATGTACTTATCTTAAAGGAGTAAGTACGTTCACTAACATTATTTTAAAAAATATTTTAAAAGCCCCTTTAAAATAAATATGGAAAGCACCATGCGGTATCCATTATGGATTCATAGCTCAATGATTGCGTCTCTATCCCAAAGAAATACGAAACTTAACTGCATGCAATCTCTGCCTTCGATTTCTCCATGAAAGTATACCATTACTTTCCGAAAACTTTATTTAATAATTTTCTCAAAATAATACTTATAAAATTTCTATATAAATTCCCAAGTTTAATTTACGCAAATACACTTTAAATAAAGTTACTATATTAGACAAGATTAATATTGAATGGTTTATCATTTTAAAATAATAATACTGATTAATTAATAATTAACTTTAAAACAAATCATTTTAAAGTAAATTTAATTAATAATTAAATATATTTTTAAAACAAATTTTAAAATGATTACATAACTACTGAAACCACCTTTTAAATTACTTTGTTTAATAATTAAAAATTCTCTTTTTAACCAACTCAGCTTCTCGACAAAAATATTTTTCAATCTCATATAACCAATCTAACATTTATAAATCTCTCTCGATTTATCACCAATTTGATTTACGCCCTAATTTCGTAAATCCCCTTTTCACATTTCTAAATGCAAAATTAATCATTTTTACTTTAAACCGATTTACCCATCTCATTATAAATTCTTACCATGAATTCATAACTTCAATTTATCAATTGAAAATATTTCACTTTATTTATAAACACCGTTTTATAAATCCCGTAGTTTTTAATTCTACTTTATAATGGTTTCACATCACTTAAATCCATTATAATTTGATTTGTAAATTGAATTCCATTTATAAATTAAGTTCTCAAATAATCCAAACTATGTTCCCAACCCAACCCAATCTCGATTATATTTCCATTTTTAATTAAGAAATCTTATTTAAGATCCGGTATATTCAGTTTCACATTTATTTCCACATGCACTTCTTTTCCCTATCAATTTAAAATCTTGATTTGAAAACCTTTTAAATTTAAAACAAATATCATTAAGGAATTATTATTTGAAACCCTTATTCCAAATCACTATTTACCATATTTGAAATTGTTAAGTACAAATTAAAAGTCAAACTATATATTTTACCCAAATTAATTTCTTTTAATTAATCCAAAATTCGCTATAAATATTTCACTACCATGTTTCTTTTTAATTTCTTTCAAACTCAAAACATATATTATTGTTCCAGTCCAACTCCATGATTCTCAAATCTAACTCCACCATTCAACTTCTCTACTCGATCTCAATCTTATCATCCCAAAAACACATGGCCGAAGCCTCTTATCGAAATGTGACTTGTAGCTCTTTCGTTAAAACACTGTAGAGACGCAAATCGCGAATGGTGATCGAGCTTCACCTATACATGATCGAAAATGTTATTCTCCATGGCGAATCCAAATGTGATATCCGATTTGCAAATCGATGGCTCTTCAACCCAAAAACTTGAACCCTAGTCTCTACTGCCCGTTCAACTTCTATTGTCGAGATACCCACGTCATCACCGAGCCTCCCTAATTTCCTACCAGATCGAAGCTTGTGGTGAAACATGAATTTTAAAATTTGTTTGGTGATTTTAGACAAGTGGAATTCAAGATAGGAATTTTCAAAGTTGTATAACATTTTTTCCTTCTGGCTTCTCTGTATAGTAGCATGCACTTAAAAATAATGGAGGGAAGTGATGTTGGCGTGTAGGAGAGGGAAAAGCACGATCCAATGTCATGTTGATTGAAAGAATATGGTTGATTGACTTAAACAAAATTTAAAATATTATTATTTAATTTCAAATGTCTTGTTTAAACCATTTTAAAATTTTGGACTCCTATCGAGGCATGCCGCTAGGCGTCTATAATATTATACCTCTATTTTGAACGTAATGGAAAATGTTTTGAGTCCTAGTTCGATCGTATGAAGAAGATAGCTTTTTGGACCCAATTATTATATTGAATTTTCAATACTAATTTCAATGTTTTTCTATCCCGTATGGCCAAAAGATAACTCCAAACACTACGAAATTAGAAATACGATAATAATTTACTATTGCGGATCTAATGGAACTGGTTTCCTTGGAATCCGAGACTGTACCCCGGAAGGCTTTTTTACTCGTCAATTTATACAAGCTATTTTTAAATTGAATAAAACACTTTTGAAATCCAATTTAAAAATTTGTTATCTTCATTCTTACTAATATAACTTTAATAAGCCTTTAAATTATTTTTATCAAGCTTAAAACTAAAGGTTCAATGTTTTAACCAATTTTCAATTATTAAATTCAATTATTAAATTATCCAATAAATTTTTATATTTGAAATTCAAGTTAAAATTTAACTTTTAAATATTTAAAATCAATTAAATATTCCAATTTTAAACAACCAAAAATTGTAGGTCGTTAAATTCCTCCCACCTTAAAAGAATTTCGTCCTCGAAATTACTAAATTAAGAAGAATGGTCCAAACCCATTAACTTTCCCAAACCTAATAAGTTTAAACAACCTCCCAAAATTAATTTATTGAAAACACATTATCACCTTTACTAAATTCCAAATTCATCCATAGATTTTAAATAATATTATTTCCTTAATCATTTTAAGTTATAATCCAAAATCAAATTTTAGTTATTAAAAATTTTCTAACTCCTTAAATTTTCAAAAAAATTCGCCTGCGTCTCCTTTACGCGACTAGATCAGAACAACTGCAGATCACCATTACGGCCCAAATCATCAAAGAAAAAAAAGCTAAGTGGCTAAATCATAAAATCATTAATTCAAACAATAATTTTAAACATGTACCTTTTGGTTGGGCAATCCAATTTTCTCTTGATTTTAAATACCTACATCTTATTTACCAATAATATCCAATCAAATAATTCAAAATCATTTTATTCAGCATTTTCAATATCCAATATTTGCTTCCCTTAAGCCTGTACGATGTACATATACCATTCATATGCAATATCCAAGCTGGACACTCACTCGGTCACATAATTTCACTTTCGAACTAGTATCGTTCACACGACTCTCTAGTGCGGACTTAGATCTGGTTCCTTGATCAGAAACCGTCATTCTCCTTGAATAGCCATATACTATGATAGAGAATCTCAAAATCAATCAAAAACCCATATTCATTATTCGCCGTCGAGAGTCGAGTGAAAATTTTCAACTCGGATTGATATAAATCATCTTGAAATTCTGTGCTCGAATCTGGATCAAACCGTTATGCGAATAAAATAATATACGTATAACTTACATATTTATTTCAATTGATTTCTTAGCTATATCAAATTCTTTTTATTCACATCTGTGCAGTTAAAGCATTCGGCAGATTCGAAGCGGTGGAGGTGCAAAAAGTCATAGCAGGGATACGACGAGGATATAGCGGGATATAGCGGATGGCTCTAAAATAGAATATAAAACTCATACTTAATGTTTTTACAAATATATAAATGGTAATTTAATGAAAAATTATCATTCAATTGAATTATAACTAAAACATAAATAATTTTAAACAAAAAACATGTGCGAATATACTCTAAATAAACGTAAATATGTTATATAACATATTGAATTTAGTAGAGTATTAGAGTATTTTCATTTCTAAAAATATATTAAAAATTAAATCAAATAAATTAGTTACATAATTTTTATAATGTATAAATCCAATTTTTTAATTCATTTTATTAAAGAGGATATAGCGGAAATAGCAAAATATAGCGGGAATAACGGGATATAGCGAAAATAGCGGGGATTAAAGCGGAAATGCTATATTTTGGGGCTATATGGAAAAATCGTAGCGGTAGAAATCCGCTATGAGATATAGCGGGGTAATTGCGGGGCATTATCTACACTGATTCACATTTATACTTCACATTCACCTATTTACTTAGTGTGTCTACTCAACGTTAACCCCACTTAAGAATTTCGCCATCTAATTTTCCTAGTCCATTATAACATTTTACACAAAAGTTCTTACATTTATTACCACTTTACCCCTTAAGCTTACATCCATTTCTATCCAAATTCAATTTTGATTTTCCAAGTTCACATTTGATTATTATCAATCAATATTCCAAACCATAACCAAATAACTAAACGATTTAACTAGTTCATTTATTTATTTATCCAAAATTTCAACAGATTCTATTTCCAATAATTATTTCATTTAGCCTACTTAGGCTAAATTTTCAAAATTTACTCTTATTTAACTTAATTCAAGTTAAATCTCATTCCATGGTTAAATTTCAAAATTTTACTTTCCTTGCATCCATATTCAACACTTTAACATATTGCTTTAACTTGAAATTTACAAATTTTATAAGCAATCTAACTTATTTTCTCACATTTCCAACAAAACATTTCAAATCAAAATTCCAGAGTTTAAACAATTTTTTCTATGTATTTCAAATCATTTTTGAAATAATATATAGATGTATACACAAAATTCCTTGGTATATCTAATCATCCCTTTTGAATTTCAAAATCAAAACCAGTTTTGCCAAACAAACTCCAATTGTAGCAATCGCTCCCTTGGAAACTCGAAAATGAATGTCGATGATGCTGCAGTCATTACCAAAATTATTTTGTAGCAACCAAAGTGAGTTTAGTGCTTTTATTCCTTTAAAAATATTTTAAATAATTCCAATTCCAAAATATTCTCCAAATAATACCATTATTATTTTCATAAATTTTAAATATCATTTCAAAACCAACGAGTTTTAAGTTCCCAAATTTCCAACTTTTAAATCCTTTATAAATCATTTTTATAAACCATATCATATTTAAATATTCCTCTGGAATTTATTTCATTATAAATCACATTTACATAATTCCATTTCGTTATGAAATTATTTCTTAACTGTTGACTATAATATCAACTTTTATTCAATTACCACAACAATGATAATAGTTTAATATTATCATTTTCTAACATTCAAGCACACCATATACAACTATAATAATGTATGAAAAATTATTTATTTCATAAAAATAATCTGGGTAAAATTATTTCATTTACCCCATTTTGAAATAATACCATGTCGAATTGTTCTGTTGTAGTGTTTAAAGATCCATATCAATAACGTAAATGACTCATATTAACCAGAATCCATAAGCCACTCAACAAATCAATCAACACAATAAACTTTTTTTTATATCACTAACATATATACGCTCATATCTATTAATACACTCAAACACATTCTAGGGTACTACTGACCCTATCTCTAATGAGTTACCTTATTAAAGCCAAGGTTCTCGCTTAACCTTCAGCTCTGATACCACGTGTAATGAAACAGATTTTTGACCCTCGAAATCGACATCAATACGTCTACTGTATAGCATGCCGAGCAATCGAGTGCTGGAAATACCAGATCGTTAGAGGAAAAGAAGAAAGAGGTAGAAGAAAAAGCAGAAACAACGACACATAATCTCACAGTCGTAGCGGAATAATATATAATAGATAATAACATGTCTTTATACAAAAAGAACTACAAATGTTATTTACGCACTACATCGTCAGAGCATAACACATCAATAACTCAATATTGGATAGTTACAATAACTTGTCCTCACAAGTGTTGAATATACAGCCTACAATACATAGCAGAATAAAATCAAATACGTGTAATATGTCTTCATCGTCCAGCTTGTCTATTGAGCTTCATAGCATCCTATCCTCTATCTATAATACTCGGTTTAACCCGAGCATTATGATAAAATAACTCCCGAGTCAGTTTGGAAAACTAGCATGAGAAAACACACTCAATTTGAATTATTAAAGTTATCAAAATCCTTTGAAAACAAAGGTAACTCGTATGAGCACGCCATACATAAACATGACAAGTCTTTACCTTACGATAACCAAAACATTTTATATCAAAATCATCTGATATTATAATAGGGTCTAGGTACAAATACTTATTCAAATAGCCGAAATTGTTACATTAACTAAATTCTAGCATACTAGGCTCTACAACCAAAACCGTGAAGGCATGTATTGGAGAATGGATTCCATATGAATGACTAGGCACTGGGGTACCACCTATCACAGTACACATCTAGAAAAATGTACCAAGGATATAACGACCCTGACTCGACCTTCGGAAATCGGCACTGAATACATCACCCGTAATCGAATGCCGCAGATCCAAATGTCGAATCTGGTTCGTCGGAGCTTATAACACATTAAGTACAACAACACAGTGGAAGAAAAAGAATATACATCATTGATATACAACAGCTGATTACAACAATGATACAACTAATTGATCCATATTATCAAAGATACAAGATACATCGGAAAGAAATAACTCCAAAAGATAATATCTTCAGAAATCCTCAAGATAGATACTCCAACATATAGCGACACCATTGCCAAAGTTCCAAAGACTCTAAAAGCTAGAACCACCAACATGTTTCCAAACGCTAAGCGAGAAACCCCCGACATGTTGTATTAAGCATACTAGGTAACTCCATATTGAAGCAAATGTGATCGCCAATATCCAAAGGCTTCTAAGATATCGATCCTTTTCCCCTCAATAGCATATTTGAGGAAAAATAGAAATTCTCACGATTTGTATCCAAAGTTCAATTTCAATTGAATAAAAGGGTTATAGAGTCACGAAGCATAATAAAAAAAATTGGATCAAATCTTCCAATTAATAAATATAAGTAAAGGATCTATGGATGAAGATAAAAAACAAAAGTGCATTTCCAATCGTACAAGCAATGCCCAAAGAGCATTCTTTTCTATTTTCATGCTTCATAAGTTCTGTATCCGCTGGATTGAAACAGTCTCTTTTGTTCCTGACCTAATCCTCTAGCTCTTTACTTGCCAGGAGAAGGCTCGAGAGACCAACAACTGAAACTAGCTCGTCAAGTATAGGATAGGTCTACAAGCGGTTGGGAAAAGACCACTTGATGCAAGTATCGAAAACGAACTAGGAAATCATTTAGTACTTTGGAGAATAAAGCATCTTATGGTAAAAAAAGCTTTTGTCCGGAGGCCTACTTATATAAGGCAAAGCATGAATCAATTATGTCTATATCTATTATTTGATTATCTAAAAATCCGAATTCTAGACTGCCCGTGTGGAAAATTTGTAGGCACCTAGAGCTTAGGAAGGGAACAATAAACTCCAGGTCAGTCATGTGACTGGTATGAGCAAACAATAACAGTTTATCTTTAAAACAAACAACAAAAGAAGTAAAAGAAACCTGCAATGCTCTTTTGGAAAATGAAACTACCACAAGGCCTCCTACCGCACACACAATGCAAACGCAGAATTGGAGGAGATTTCTCATTATGATAGTCAAACATGTTTGATATGCAAAAACCTTTTGATATTATTATTAGTGCATAGTGTAGAAAATATTTTGAAAGTATAATATTAATCTTAGCCAGCATAGACATTTCGAACTATGCCTACTATAGCTACCATCTAAATAGTGGTGACCACCATAAGTAAATGGCAGGTTATACAGCTAAAACCATACAAGGCGCGTATTGGATGATTAGATTTCCAACAATGGTCAAGCAAAGAAACTTCCCACACCGAATGGAACGCCTCTGGAGGGACTCCCTCGAGAACCTAACCAGATCTCCGCCAACACAAGGCTGGGTTACCTCTGTAACTAGGTAACTACTAACATGAGCATGCCATCCCCCGGTCCTTACCGACCTTTATCCAAGGTATCTCTATACCAACAACCACAAAGAAATAAGTTTGCAGCAACCACATAGGTAAATATCTGGGCTACATACCATGATACCACCTTTTATCCAGAAGGAAATGGACATACCCTCAGGGGGCGCTACCCCCGAATAACCTTGCTACAATGATTCCTGTTTCGACCATTACCGGATTGTGAGGCTCGGTGAAGTCTCTTCCACAAATCTACGCTTTACACAAAAGCCATGTTTTGATCAACAAATGATCGGCGGCACTTCGTATGCCACATTACCAAATTGAGAATGTATCACTAGTAACCATCAACTACATAACCTCTGAGCCCGTACGTCTCAGAGAAGGGTGTTAAGCTAAGAGAATAAATTCTCCACCACCAAACAGAAATGTATTTGATAGAAACCAGTTTTACATCTCAAAGTGTAATGTCAAACACACATCCATACAAGTCTATTCCGGGTTCAAACAGAACCGAAGGCACTTCCAAAGAAGCCCTTGCAATCTGGGTATTCACAATCCTGATCGGACTCCCCATCACATATGGAGATCTCTATACCGACACGAATCGGTGTAGAGACATTCGACAAGTAATTCTTTTCGTTCTCAAAAATACCCGGTCTTCACCACCGGTCTTCAAATGCTATCCATATCGTCGTATCACGATTCAGAATGGGTTATATGACACAAGGTCCTTTCCCGGCTAAACCGAAGAGTGAGCGCTTAATTTTAAAATCATATGGATGTATAGGGTCTTAGTTAAGTCAAAAAAATAAAGCCCAAAACATTTCTTCAAATGGTTTAAACAAATTACCATTTTAATCTTTTTAAAACAAAAGGATTCACTTAACAAAGTTCACTAATCTTTCACTAAGATTTATTCATAGCTTTTCATAACAATTTCCATTTAGAATCTTTTATACAAAAGATACGCCTTTATGATCCTCTTCAATTTCAAACAAAGCTCAACAATCTTCCACAAAGATTCAGTTATAACTTTCAAAACAATTTCCCTTTTCAAATTGGATTAACTCATCCAATTTTTAAATCAAAGACTCAATTCATAGCTTTCAAAACCATTTCCAAAGATTCTTTCATAACTTGGAAAACCCTTTCAACAAAACTGGAAATTCTTTCATTATATGAAAGCTATTATCATTTAAAAACAAGTGCTATTTGTTTCAGAAAAATCCGATCAAATACACACAAGTTATAGCCTTTAAAGTAAAAATTTGGGTTAAATTCAAATTTCCAAAATAATACTCCCAAAATACTTTAAAGATGGTTTAAAACTATATATATACACATTATATAAATTGTATAAACCTTTCGAACCAAATTTCCAAAACGATTTCAAAACTTAAACAATATACATATTATTCAAACTAAATTTCAATTTCAAACTTTCTTTCAAAAGCTTTTCATATTCAATCCAATTCCATTTCGAAAATCATTTGGATTCAAAATTCAACCTTAAAACCATTTCATTAAATTCAAATATCTATGACTTAACTAATTTCTTCGTGCAATCCATAGTTGTGTGTATATGGTGTAGTCCAAGGGTTTTACACAATAGTGCAACAACATCAATCATCATAGATTCAATCATATCAATATCGGTAAGCGGTATAATCTATAACGCTTATCTTCCATTCACAAATAAATAATATACATTCATCACAAATAAATAAATTACATTCGTCACAGCTCGAATCAAAATAATTCATATCACAAAGCATCACACATCAGAGATGTCAAACAATCACTACACCATAAAGCTGTTTTTGCCACTCCTTCATCCGCCAAATTGGATATTGCTTAAAGCCGTATCAAATTAGAAACGGCTAACAGCCGCATCTAATAAATTTGACACGGTTATAAGCCATAGCAAATTTGATACGGCTATAAGCCGTATCTAATTTCGTGCCTATTTCTGGCGCGAACTTTTCCACTTAATACGCACGTCTTCCCTCCAAATATTTCACTTTCCCCCCATTTAGATACGGTTCTTAGCCGTATCAAATTTGATATGTGTTTTAGCCATATCAAATTCGTGCTAATTTTTGGTGCGAACTTTTTACTGCCAAAATGCCCTAGATTTGTTTTCGTTTCTTTTGTTATTTCATTTCCCCAAGGATAATTCGATTTTCTTTCTTCACAAACACCAAAACACGCCCCAAATCTAGATTTCGTTCTTCACAAACGTCGGCACCTCCAACGCCGTTCGACAACCCTACAAGCTTCAGCTCTTTGCTCGTTCAGTTCAGTGGTATGTTTAGGGTTTCATTTCCATTGATTTTATGTTTAGGGTTTCTATTCTTGATTGGTAATGCATTGTCAAAAGAATTAAAGGTTGTTTGGTAATATATTGTTGGCTAATTTCTAGGATTGATTTGTGTTTGTGTTTAAGAGACCTCAAAAAGTTGTTTGGTCCTACTATTGCACTTCATCAAACATAGCATTGATTCAGTAGTAGATCGTGTTTCCACATAGTTAACTGTGAATATCCAAGCCATACTATTGCACTTCATCAAACATAGCATTGGTAATATATTTTTGGCTAACAGTATTTTGTAAACGTGGATAAGTTTCTTTGTCTGAAAAGAGGATGATCAGTGCGGAAGATATCCAAGCCATGGATCTTTGAAATCACCGTGAATATCCTCAGTAGTTTTTAGATTCACATAATATTTTTGTCAAAATATTTGGGTATTCAAGCATGATTATTGTAGACCACTGAAAATTACTTTGTCATTTTAGACCACTGAAAATTACTTTGTCATTCCTGAAACAGACCGTGTTACTCTAGATATATGTTTGATTTAACGTAATAGAATTAGCAGTCCAAAAATTAAGAGTTTTGAGTAGTTGAAATTCAAAAGAGTGTGTGTAAATGGAAGGCGGATCTTATTACTATTAATCATTTTTTTCTCTTGTTGTTCCCTGATGTCCCTCCTCTTCCATGAACAGTAACTATTAAATTCTACAACAACAAAGATCTGACAACAGAATATATATTGTGAGCTTTACTTTTATATTATTTTCTAATAGCTAACTGATTTGGTTAGTATATATGACATGAACTTACAGTCAGAATATAGCTTTTCTGGTGTTAGCGAACACATTTGTTGTTCATAAGTTTTCTGATATACTATACATGATTTGTAATATGGGACCAAGATGTTAGAAGAGTTATAACACCAAGAAAATGATTTTAATTTTACCTTTATCTGCTTGGAGCCCATATGACAACTTCTTTATTTATATTTACTTGAAAACACAGTTGTTTCCGTCAGATGTGGTTATCGTTCCTTCGCTTCACTATATCATGCTTGCTGCTTTGTTTTCCTTTTCCTTGACCTACAACCAAGGTTGTAAAAAGTGTCATGTGGATGCCAAGCGTTGGGTTTGTATTAGAGTTTAATCGTTCAATTCGTTAGAAACTAATTGAAGCTAGGCATTTTTTGTAAACTCATGTACTTTGATAAAAAAATTAAATAATTTATACAAAATTCACTGTTGTATATAATAGGCCTATATCTGTCAGTTTAGATTCAATTTTTAATTGTCAAGAAAAATGAGAAAACAGTATTATATATTCAGCTAAAACTTCATATTATTTAGCATGCATTTCTTATATAACTGTGAAGCATAATTGCGTATTCATGACTGTGTGTTCTTAATACAACCGCCAAGATGTTTATGTTAGGTGAAAAGCCTCACATGGTGCTTAGGCAGAGATTAAGTAGAAAAGTAATCTTCGCCTAGCGCTTCAGAGGATACTAATCGGATGTGTAGAAGGATTTTTAGGCCTTCCACTTTCTCTTTATGTTGCTTCTGTTCTGTCCAAACCTAGCTGCTCCTTTCTTTCTTTTCTTTTGCCTTTGCATTTTCATATTACTTTTCATCACCCTTCAAAACCAGTACCACTAATTTTAGTTATGTTATAGGTACAATCACCAGAAACATCTCACCCATCACAAAAATGTAAAGTGTGTTTGGAGCAAACAAATCAACAAGTAAATTAAGTTCAAAGCAAAACTGAAATCTGGAAAACCAAAGTCTGGATCAAGCAAAGCTTGGAAGTAATCATCAATAGGATAAAGTAAAAACAAATAAAACTTCCCTGTTTAAGAATCTGTGCTCTGCTTTGACAAATTCCAGGTTTTGCTGCCTCTATTTCAAACTGTTCCAGGTGAGCAAACTCAAATTCTTTAACCAGTTCTTTTGATTCTAGTATCTGAGATGATAATGCTTTGGGAAATGGAAAGATGTATGTGTATATATCAGTTAGTATATATGCATTTATGTGTGTGAAGTGCATGTCTGTTTAACAGACGTACTTACCTCTGTTAAAATATCCAGGTTTATATTAAGAGAGAAAAATTCCACTGATCTGTATATAATAAGTTTTAAACTTCGATTTTAAGATGGAAAATATTTGCAAGACTGTAACATTACCTTTAAAAATAAATTTAAGTGTTTAAATTGGGTAAATACTTTGAAATAAAAATATACGAGGAAGAATTAATCCTAGTCAAATTTTCGAATGTTAAAATTCTTAGTTTTGATCATAGAATTGGATTCGTGTTTATAATTTTAACATAGATATCATGATTTTTAAATCTACAATTGTTGAGAAAATTAGAGATAAACGGAAATGGTACTTTTGTCGAAATCCGTCAAATGGCACGATGAACTTAATCGTACCCTGGTCGGTAAGTAGTTCGAGCATCAACGATCACCAGAAAAATATTCGTAGATTTTCGTGTTGATCGTGGCGACGGTGCAACTAGGTTTTAGGGTTTAAGACCCTGATGGGTTTGATATTGTAGTCGAGGCCATTGTGCCGATGTGGATAATTTGAAGGCAATCGCATCAGGGGGAATTAAGTTGTCGAAGGGTGGCACAGCTTCAGGCGTGGCAGCAGGGTTTCAGACGATCATATGTGTCATTGCGTGGTGATTTTCGTCGACCAGTTGGGTTTTAGGAGGGTCTTGATGACTCGTTTTCGAATTACAACCAAGTTCGACGAACTGGGTGCTTGGGGTGATCGGTTGGATCATCGACGATGTGTAGAAAGTGGAGTCGATGCTCGGAGTCGTTTCGTTCAGATGTGCACGTGCACGAGTCGTTGAGTGTATCTGGGTTGTTTCGTTGAATTTGGGAAGAAATAGGTGAGGCTCGGGTTTGAACTCGTGAAATGTGGTGTTTGACTCAAAGCAGTTGAATGTTGCAGAAGGTCTCGAAGCAAAGCTGGGGTAAATAAGGATTTGGCTCGGGTCGTTTTTGTTTTGTTTCCAGGTTTTAAATTTTAAAAGAAAAGCAGGTTTTAGGTTTTAAAATTTGAAGTAGATCGTACTAGGTTTTAAATGTTTAAATATTATGTGAACTAAGTTTTTTCAAAGCTTAAAATAAAAAGGAATCAACCAAGTTCAAAGTAAATGTATTTAACAAGATTTTTGAAACAAGTTTTCAAAACTAAATTTTAAAATTCAAATGTGATTTGAAAGTAATTTAATTTTGTTTTGAAAATGTTTTTATTAGGTTAATTATTAATTAAATCTCTAAGTGGTTTCCAAATGAAATTTAATAATTGAAATTAATCCATGGGATGAGTACTTAATGAAATTAATTAAGTTAATTTCCAAGTTTATTTTAAAAAAATAAGATTAAATTGGGTAATTAAGAAATGTAAAGTGTGTTTGGAGCAAACAAATACACATATAGATGCAATTTAGGTATATACTTAACTGTATAGTTTCTGCGCAATTCATATTTACACACATATTTAGTAAATATGGAAATATTTTGGTTTTGAATGATAGAAATTTTCTAGGTATTTTGTTCATAAAACAACGCATATGCTTTATGCTAATAGTATATCTAAGGCTAATAGTATTTTCTGGGTTAAACTAAGAGAAAAAAATATTCTTCATTTATACCAAGGTAAAATTATGCTCACGTCTCATGTTCTGTTACATATTATATAAGAAGGCAGTATGTCTTTCAGCATAGGCAAACAACGGATAAATGAATCAGATCTAAGATCTACATGCTATATAAACGGGGTGTAGAAGTTCATTAGTTTTGTTGAAGAAAACGGTGGTAAGAAAGGAGTGTATTTATGCCCTTGCACCCGGTGCAAAAATATGAAGACGATCAAATTAGATGACATTTTTCATTTTCTCAGATGGGGTATTATCCAATCATATACAGTGTGGTATTTTCATGGGGAAAAAAAGGGTGGAGATAGAAAAACAACAACCAGTTAGTCATGCCATAACTACTGATGAGTCTGAACATATTAGGATGGAAGATTTGGTCAATGATGTAGATAGATTTCATCATTTTCAACCTAATAATCCGTTTCCTGATCATGCTTGCGAAGACCCAACTTTCTACTCCTAGAAAATCGCATCATCTTGAAGAAAGAAAGGGATAGAAGAAGAAAAGAAAGAGAAAGAAGAACACAAACAATATCAGAGAACTCACAGCGGAACGAATAAAATATAATATATCTCATAAATATTACATAGTATCTCATTACATCAGAGTACACAACTTAAACAACTGATGAGAGACAGTTATAAACTTCTGTCTAACTGTACAACTCAAGAACAATAGATACAGGTACAAACAAACACAGCGGAACCATAATATATCTACACGTCGAAGCCTCCTGCTCCATATCTTCTCCAGAATTCGTCAAGCTAACCTGATCCACTTGACTACTCATACATAATATGAGTACCCAAGAGTTTAATAAAACAGAAAATAAACACTCGGGTCAGGCAGGGGTCTGGTGTGAGTAAACGGGTTAAAGTTGCTTAATTTTTAGAAAACCTTTGAAAAGAAAGGGTATCACGTAAGACTTCCCACACATAAACATGGAAAAGTTTTTACCTTACGATAATCAAAACATTTAGTAGGAAATCCAGTGATATTATAATAGTATCTAGGGTTTTCAAAATAAAATATAGAAATAGCTGGAATGCTTACATCTCACGTTCCAACATAGTTGGGCACAATCAAAATCGTACAGGCACTTATTGGATTTTGGATTCCATCAATGACAGGGCTACTGGGGTACCGCCCGTCACAGTACGTGGCCTAGATCACAGTACCGAGGAGTACTCCCACTCCCCTGCAACACGAGGTCGGAACCATCCCTTACTGGACAGTCCCGAACAAGACCACCCCGTAGTTGGCGCGACCAACCACACACTAAGCCGAAATAGAAAGGGACCTCTAGACAGGGGTAAATCTCGCTCTCAAGTGGGGTTACCCACGAAGCCTTGCTGCACCTCCCCTATTTTAGCCATTCCCCGTTGATGAGGCTTGAGGTTACGATTACCTTTATAGAACACATCTATCTTAGAATGCTCATCGTCCACCTGACGATGTTCTGAAAGCATTCAATCCATACAAGTTCGTTCCGGGTTCGAACGAAACCGAAGGCACTATCTCGTTGCACTCATTATTGGAATCACCCTCAGAGTCAACGACCATAGCCCTTGCACTCTGATTCGCCATCTCGAATCTATAAGCACTATTCCGTCAAACTCATTACGGAATCACCCACAGAGTTATACTGACATATAGCCCTTACACCTCGAGTCTTCACTTGCTCCACTTGGATTAACGACCTAACGTTAAATTGGAATCGGTGTGGTTTTCGAATTCCAAATATGGAAACCCGATCCCGGTCTCACCGAAACCAAACGCCATTTTAATGTCCAAGTTATACTTAAGGGTTTTAAACAATTTAACTTATAATCAGTATGATATATACACAGATAGATGAATCATATTATCACAATAGATAATTCATATCAATATTCATCTTCACAAAGCAGCATATCACATAACAGATATAACCAAATCATCCAGTATCAACCAATATCAATCAAAATCAATCATCCAATAGCAATCACCAAATATTGATCATCCAATATCAATCAATTAACCAATATTATCCAATCAACCCATATTAATCAAACATCCAAAACAGAATTGATTATCTCGTAATCAATTGGATTACTAAAATCCTTCTTCATTAATTATTATTCCAAATAAATTAATCATCTCTAATGATCTTTCCCAATTAATCTTCCTTGATTAATTATATTTAATTACATTCAAGTAATTATCCTTTCCATATTCAGTAATTAACCTTTTAATTACTATCATTAATTACAATAATTAATGATCATTCATTAATTAATTAACTATAATTAATTGCATTAAACCTTAATTAATTACAATTAATTAATCACATTTAAATTAAACACTTATATTAATCAACCTTGATTAATATCATTAATCACATTAATTAATGATCCTTATTAATTAATAATACTTTAATTAACTAATTAACTTATAATTAATCAACTCATAAATCATAATCAGTAATTAACAATTTGTAATTACTTATTTTAATTAATTAACTTCTTAATTAATTATTAATCTTTGGTTAATTAATCTAATTAATAATCTTTAATTACTTCATTAAGTAATTATTAACCAATTCAAATTAACAATTAATCCTTATTTAATTACTTAATTAATTAATTACATTTTAATTAATTACCTTTGGTAATTAATCTTAAATAATCACATTCTTAAATTAATTAATCACATTAATTAATAAATTAAAATAATTAAATAATTAACTCTTAATTACTTACATAAGTAATTATCTCTAATTACTTCCATTAATAAATCTTAATTACTTTCTTAATTAATTATCTTTAAAACAATTATATTAATCAATTCTTTAATTAATATTATTAAGTGATTAACCAATAATCACTTCAACTAATTACTCCATAAGTAATTACCGTTAATTACTTCCATAAGTAATTAACTGCCTTAATTACATTCACAATTAACCATTAGTTGCTTTATTAAGTAATTATACTTAATTAATTCATAATTAAGTGATTATTAAAAATTAATTAAATAATTAACTAATTATTTAAAATTAATTAAACAATTAATTAATTAACAACTTATATTTAAAAATTCTTAATTGAACTTTACTTATTAACAAATCTAAATAATTACGTATTCTTAAATTCTCATAATTTTAATCTTAATCATCATAATTTAATCATTTGCATTTATTAAATTTTAATAACCTTAAAAACAATCTATTTTATTGGTTACAACATTTTAACCTTACCCTTATCTGAAAGCAAAACATTTAGAAATCAAATTGGAAATTTAAAACACTTTAAATTATCCAATTTGAACTTATTTATTTTAAAATAATTTGTAAAACTCTGTTATTAAACATTACTTAACAATTTACTTAGGAACCTTGATTAATATTTTAAATTCAAACATTCCCTTTAAAATTAACATTCAAATTAAATGAAGTTAATTAGCTTGAAAGAATCATTTTAAAACAAATGTAAATTTTAAAATAACTTCGGTTAATATTTTTTTAAAAGTTTGATTTATATTTAATTCAAAGTAACATGTTTGAACTTGTTTTCCTTTATAAACTTGTCTACACTATAATGCTTACTTCCATTATTCAAACACAAGTCGAATTTACACTAATCATCATTACAGACTTAACCACAAATCACCTCCCAACCCAACCCGAGACAAACACCCCACAACCTCGTGCCTACCCCGAAGCAATACCCCACTCCACTTCCTTCGAGTAGATCCCGCGACCCACACGAATGTCTCCCCGAGCCCCAACTCATCTTCTCCAAACGAATTTTCCCGTGCACACACGTCCACTCGTGTACGTGTCCACGCAACTCCGGCTGCCAACGATCAACGCGCTACGGTCATGAATTCACTTGGAGCACGATCCCAATCCCAGATCCACCAAACAATACGCGAGTCGAAATTTCGTACTCGAGCTCGAAAATGCAGAAACAACACGAACCCAACATCCAATCACCGCCACAATTCTTGACGCCGCTAGACCGTGCCGACCCCACCATCAAAACCCTTCGTCCCCGAGCATCCTCCCCTACGAACGCAATTGAACTCGAACCCATGTCCAAGTCGCAAATGCCTCAGCAAATCAAGACAGTCAGAAACAATCCTAAACCCTAGTTTTAGCAATTCCCTTCAATCCACCATTTTTAAAAATTATTCTGTATTTTTCCCATGATCAATAGCTTGCATACAAACTTCGGTCAAAATCCTAGCTTAAATCATCAAGTAAATCTTCGGCAATCACTCAAAACATCAAAAGCCTTCAAACCCAAAATTCTCTCAAATTAACCAACTAAAAATCATGATACTAGTATTAAAAATCATGATTTCCTATTGCCATTCCCATCATGCAATCAAAATTAAAGTTTAAATCCATAAATTTTTGACCCAATTCGTTATTTACTGTAATTATGAAATTTCTGAGCAAATATTTCATTTAAAAACTTATAAACATTTTTAGATGAAAATTTATATGATTACAAACAACTTCTCTTCACATATCAAGATCTAATATTGTTTGGATTAAAAGATTTTAAATTTTTCATTTAACAGATCATTCACAGAAGACACCTTTGCATGTATACAAACAAACTTTCACAACATATAGGTACTAATCCATATAAATTCAAGCTATAGAATTTTAATACAATTCAATAACAACACATGCAAGGCAGCAAAATAGGATCAACTGTTTTTAAAAAAAAATATTTACTCACCTTGTTATGCAGAGCAGAGCAGGTTTTTAATATCCAGGCTATGCATCTTTTATCTGAAAAATACTTTTACTTTGCTGTTAAAATCAAATGCCTTTGCATGCTTTTAGATTGATGATTAAAAGTGCTGAAACTTCAATTATTCCTGATTCCATTGAATTGCAGTTGAACTTTATTACAGGTTGAAGCTTTTACTATGCAGATCTTCAATTGCATGTTTAAGTTGCAGGTTGGTTTGAACTTTGCAATGCAATTTGAAGTTGCAGATTGAAGTTGAATTGCAGGTTGTAGATTTAATTTTGCATTTTATTTCAGATTTAAGAGATTTGTTTTCTGATTTAGCCATTAATGTTTGAAAGAAAGAAAATCAAAGAAAATGAAATGTTATGTATATATATATATATATATAAAATGAAGACACTTGTTTTTAAGAATATACACTTGTCTCAAATAACACTTAATTGTCTTACAAATGTCATATAGTTGTGCTAACATGATTACACATGTTACTTAAGTGTTTCTAATTAAATTTTTATTAAATTTTAAATATAAATATAACCTTACATTTTATTTTACTCTATAAATGAGTACTTACATATGTTTTTGAAGGGTGTTAATATGTTTACATTTGTACTTAAGTGTTTTTAAACAAATTTTTATTAAATTTAAATGTAAATAAACACTTAATTTTTTATTTTACTTTATAAATGAGTACTTACATATGTAAATATAAACTTCTTTTTAAAGAAAATATTTTAAAACTAAATATAACACGAATATATTTTCTTATACATATTGTTAAAAATCTAAAACATTATACATATACATTTTTAACCATTTAAATTAAACACTTTAAAGAAAACATAAATAAGACTTTGATTTAAATCCCTTCTAAATTATCATTTTTTTTAAAACAACAATTATCTTACATTTTAAAAACAAATGAATTAATCTTTAAATTAATCTTTTGAAAATTGAAACAAAGCTTTAAATTACCATATTTATTCATATATAAATTATTAATGGATTAAAATTAAATTTCAAAACAATATCAACTATAACATATACATACATATATATTTCAATTTGAAACTCCAATCTTTAATTTAAAACAAAAGTGCTTCTATTCACAATATATATATATATATATATATCAATTTTATATATATTATAAATAGAATAAAATTTTAATTAGCTTTTGAAAAACAATCCTTATCAAATTCAAATTGTCAGAAAGATATAAATTACAATTATCAGATTAAATATTTATTAACCATAAAAAGAATAAATTAGTCAATTTTTAAATTAAAATTATAAAGAAAATTATCAAACCAGTTAAATTATTAATGCAGATTATTAAATTATTATTGCCCAAAATTCCAGGTCGTTACAATGCTAATGTTGGAGAGCAGTCTACTGATTATCCATATTGGCAGACCAATGAAATTAAGAAGGATAAATCACTTTTTGGTAGCGTAAAAGAGCCACTGTATCTTTCATGTTCAAAAGGGATTACGAAGCTGTATGCCATTGTGAAACTGAATAGCATGAAGACCTAATACGGCTTTTCAGATAATGGCGTGACTACACTCTTCGAACTAATAAAGGAGATACTCCTCGAAGGTAACATATTGCCGACAACGTACTACGACGTGAAGAAGTTCATTAAGCAAGCTGGGATGAATCACAAAACTTATGATGCATGCATCAATGATTGCATATTGTACTAGAAAGATGATGCGAACAAAGTTTCTTGTACAAATTGCAATGAACTAAGATATATGAAATCATTCAACGAAGAGAGAAAAGGCACCAAAGTACCTCGAAAGACATTAAGACTTTTCCCTTTAATTTCTAGATTGAAGAGACTGTATACTGTACCATGGATAGCAGATGCGATGACCTGGCATGCTCGTGCCAAGTCTGATCTAACTGTAATGCGTCATCCATGCGACACTTCTCAATGGAAAGCGGCAGATTCTTTTGACCACGATTTTGCTGCCGAGCCACGAAATGTCACACTTGCAATAGCGACAGATAGTTTCTATCGACACGCTTCTCTCTCTAACCCTTACAGTTGTTGGCCAGTAATTGTAGTACCATATAATCTTCCTCCGTCTATGTGCATGAAAGGGAGTTCTCAATGTTAACATTGTTGATTTCTAGGCCAAAACAACCAGGGAAGGATATTGATGTTTATTTACAGCCGTTGATAGACGAGTTAAAGCAGTTATGGGAAGGAGTCATTACATTTGACTCGTTAAATAAATCTGAGTTCACAATGAGAGCTAGGGTGCTGTGGGCAATCCATGATCACCCTACTTTTGGGACTTTATTGGGATGTACAACTCACGGTTATTTTGCATGTCCTGTTTGTGGGGAAAAAGCTTGTTCTTATCATCTTCCTGAAAGTAAGAAGATGTGTTACATGGGACATCGAATGCTTCTTCCTAATGAACACAAGTTTCGATACGATAAGACAAATTTCAACAACGAACAAGAACTTCGTCATCCTAAATGGCCATTGACTGGTTTTCAAGTTGAAAAGAAAGTAGTGGATATCAAAATGAAAGTTGGTAAACAAAAAGAAGAAATTAATCGAAAACGGAAAAAGTCAACCAATGAAGAAGTTGACAATGTTTCTGGATGGTATAGGAGGTCTATCTTTTTTTATTTACCATATTGGAAAGCAAATTTGATCCGACATAATATTGGTGTTATGCATACGGAGAAGAATGTCACGGAGCATCTCATTAGCACCATTATGGACCATAAAGATAAGTCAAAAGATGGCATCAATGCACGCAAGGATTTAAAAATCATGGGTATAAAACAAAAGTTGTGGGTGATGGAAGATCCTGAAACAAATAAAATAATCATACCAAAGGCAACTTTTACTTTGAGCAAAGAAGAAAAGATACGGTTTTGTACCATTTTGAAAAATCTAAAAGTGCCTAACAAATTCTCTTATAACTTCCACAACAATGTGAGCATCAATCCTCCTGAACTAAGAAATATGAAGTCACATGATTACCATGTCATAATGCAACATTTTCTTCCGGTATTGCTTCAATATTCTTATCCACAACATAAGGATCTACGAAATGCTGTTCATCGTATTAGTCTATTCTTTAACATTTTGTGTTCAAAGGTGATCAATAGGGAACAACTTTTAAAAGCAAAGGCTAGCTTAGTAGAAGCAATGTGTGTTTTTGAAAAACATTTTCCACCTTCATTTTTGGATATCAGTGTCCACCTTTTGGTTCATTTAGCCGATGAAGCATTGATTTGTGGCCCTGTCAGATATAGATGGATGTATCCCTCTGAACGGTAAATTTCTAATTTCATTTATGTACATCAATATTCAATATAAATAGCTACCATCTACAGTATATAATTGATCACATTCATAGGTTGATGAAAACATATAAAGGATATGTGCGCAACAAAAGATATATCGAAGGGTGTATTGCAGAAGGATATATTGTACAAGAAGCTAGTCTTTACTGCATGGAATATATGCCAAATTGAGGTGATGGCAATCATAAACATACCCACGAAGCGTTTTTAGACGAGGATGATGAGTTTGCTGGTGAGATACCTCTTGATAATGGTAAAGACATAGCGTTAACCGAAGTGCAGTTTGAACAAGTGCATAGATGGATCCTTAATAAGTACGATGGATTGGATGAATGGAAGTAAGTTCACAAACTTGTCCCGAATTTCCATTTTTTTAATTCAATTTATATATACGTTTTGATATGTATTTTCCGTAGGAGGTATAACTCCTATGTGAAAAGTACTAGATTTCAACCTCGAGGCAGGGTTACGACTGTGGAAGCCATTCAAAGTTTTACTCTATGGTTACATAATGAGGTATTACATTGTCTTAAGTATTTCACTTATTTCACTTGTTTATGAGTGGGCAATACACCTTTGTGCCCATGCTTTTTGACTTATTTTGTTTTATGTAGTTGTTAAAGACCTTCGACGTTGATCCAACTCTATGGTGGCTAGTGCATGGGCCGAAGTTCATGGCGCGTAGTTATATGAAGTACCAAGTGAATGAATTTTCATTTTCCACTAAAAAGTACGAAGACCGTATGGTAACACAAATAGCAGTGTATGCATGAGAGCAATTACAAAATTTAGAACGAGTGGTAAGGATAAAAATTAAAAGGAAGCAGAAACAACGTATTACGGAGTCATTCAACGGATACTTGAGTTGGATTACACTAAATTCAAACAAACAGTTTTTTTTTATTGTGATTGGGTAAAGGTCGAGGATAAGGTCAATGGTTGCAAAGTAGATCCCATTTCAAACATGATCATGGTAAATTTATGGAAATTGAAGAACAAAAATAACGTAAATGATGAGCCATTTATTCTTGCATCAGAAGCGAGTCAAGTGTTCTACTCCAAAGATTTAAAAAATAACGGATGGTATGTGGTTTTGCATACACCAAAACGGTTGACTACAAATGTGGATGACATTGAGTTCCCTACTGTCTATCAATCAGCTTTTGAAGACAATGAAAAATTAGAAGACCTTACCAAATCCATATGTTAACTTATTAGTATTCGTACATCACATGATTGTGTGTCTGTATATTTTTAATTGCACGATTGTGTGTGTATGTTTTTAATATATGCGAATTTTTGAAAAATGAATATATTTGGGGCCTTTTTGATTTTCTGATTGCTATTTTGAATTGTTCAATTTAACTGATACATTAATGTTTGATTGAAACCATACTTGTTTGTTCGAATGCTTACTTTGTAACATCTTGACCAATACATTCCTATATTCGACCAATATATGCCCGTCTGTTTTGTGCCATTCACTTGAAATTGATCTTGTCTTGCACCTGTGTGCATTTTCCTTTGTCTGGTGTTGCTTGCGAATTTATGTGCTTCAATTTGATTTAATTGTGTTGTACACTTCTTCCTTTTAATGCTTTGTTGCATTGTTGTGATGCATGTTGCCATCTAGTTATCGTGTCTATATCTGGTCCTCTACCTAGCCTTGCCCTGCCATGTGCACTCAGCCCTGTGAACTTTTGTTTTGCTGCCTTGTATGCTCAATGGTTTGGCTATTTGCCTTGTATCTATGCTATGCTCTAGCCTGAACTGAAATGATGCTGTCTCTTTCTAGTGTTGTAAATGTTTGTTGCTTTGTTGTTATGATGTATACTTGTACTTGTTTACTGCCTTATACATTTCTTTATGCTTATTGCCATCTGTTGTGTCTGAAACATAGTTTGGCTTGAACAATGTTGTTGTGCCTTGTATTTGCTGCACTAAGATGAATTATGAGATATGCTCTTCTTTGAAGCCATGATGTTATTTTTGTGAAGTTTCCTATTTCTGTAGGTGCTTGTACAAGATTTGATTTCCTATATTTTGGTTTTGAGATTTTTATTTGAAATTTTCACTTGCGATATCCTGGTTGTTGATTTTTTGGATGAAAGGTGTTTTGATTTCTAACTAAATCATCGTTGATATATATGTTGATTTCTCTGAAATATATTTGGAAATATTTGGCACTGTTAATCTCTTCCTTGACTTTTTCAACATTGGTGTGTAAATCCATTTACAGCAACATAAATTTTTAGTTTCAAGATGCATGCGTAAATCCAGGCAAGAAAAGGTAAGGGAAAATTCATTTTTGATAATACTAATATTATTGATGGCCATTGAATAATATCATCAGTTTTTTGAATATATAATTTCAGAACACACCTGGGTAAAATATTTTTTCTTTTATACTCCTTCATAAGTTCGTAGATAGCAAAATATTCTCAGTTTTTAATTTATTAGGCAGAAAAGCATCTTGATTGTTTGATATTAATTCACTAAGACATGCCTTTATTTTAATAGCCAATATTTTGGTAACACACTTGTACACAACATTATAACAAGCAATAGGCCTAAATTGAGACACATCTTATGGCAGTTTAGTTTTTGGAGTAAGATGTGACTTAGTATGATTAATCTCACTTAGCAGTTTGTTTGTGTTGAAAAAAAATGCAAGATTGCTTTTGTAAAATCAGTACATATAATATTCCATGTTCTTTGATAGAAGTGTGCAATGAAGTCATCTGGTCCAAGAGAGCTAGTAGCTCGACCATTCCACTATGTGCACTTATATATGTTGTTTTATGATTTTTCTTAGCCTGAACCATTATTGCAAGCACTTGTATATGCTGTCAGGTTGCACTTGCTTTTGCTGGAAATTGAGTGGTATACTTGTTGCCATGCATTGCTGCATTTGCATTTGTATATGCTGGCACTTGCCCTTGTTGCTCTACCTTGTGAAAGCTTGGAGTCTTGAAGCATGAAATCTTTATGTGGTATATATATGCGTGTGTCGGTTTATATATGTGTGTGTGATAAAACTTACATGTATTTTAAAGTGAAACATCCTTTTAGGTACACATAAAACAAATATTTAATTATAGTTTTCACAAACACTGAATTTCACTGACCTTTATATTTTCATTACACTAGAACTAGAATATAATATGCACATACTCAAAGCTTGTAATTTACAAGCACTGTCATGTGCATAAAAACATTTTGAGTGGATCATACAAAGTAATATTAGCATGTGCTGTTGGTTGAGGCAGTGCACATTATATTTTGCAGTGCAAATCATTGATAGAGCTATTTAAATAGATTCATACAAAGTAATATTATATTTTGCAGGAAACCATGTCAGAAAATCCAACATCTTCACATTCATCATGTTCAGAAATCAAGAAAGTGGATCAAAACTTACTTGATATTCCGGTCTCAAATAATGCTGGAAAAATTGCTACTATGCTCGGTAAATTAGTAAGAGCTTATGTGCCTATATCATATATAAGTCAAGACAAAGTACCCAGAATATAAAGGACATCGTTTGGAGCGAATTGGTGGTAAGTATATATTTTTACATATATTCATTACTATTATTATCCTCAAGATTTGATATCTTGAATTCGCTACTATGCTTCAGGATTTGATATCTTGAATTGGTTTTTCGTGATTTGTCTTTCTGTAGAGATTTTATGAGCTCGATCCGCTTTTAAAGGATTTTTTTTAAAGAGAATGTCGGAGGCTTTTAGGAGACACAAGCAACACTTAAGAACAACTTATTATGACACTTTCAACAATGATGAAGAACGGATGAAAAATTGTCCACCTACAATTGCTCAAGAAGATTGGGAAGAGTTCTTAAAAAATGAAGCAACGCCTGAAGCGAGCGGAAGAAGAGAGTCAGGCAAAAAGAACAGACCATTGCTCAGTTATGCTCACCATGCAGGACGTAAAAGTCACGCTAAAGTAGAACAAGAAATGGTAATTTCTATTCATTTTCTTTCAAAAATGATAAAAATCACAACTAACATATTTTATATATTGCAGATCGCTGCTAGTCCATCAACAAATATCAATCGTCGTCAAGTACGGGAGAAGACACACCCGAAAAAAGATGGTAGCATATCAGATGCCACTTCTTCGTACTTTGTAAGTCAAACAAATACTAACTTGCATATCCTTTTCATTAAACATTTTTTAGAGTTATATATGTGAAGGGAAACACAAATGTGATTGTTTGCACTAATTGTTGTTATTTTATAAATATTTCAGGATCAAATTGCGAAACAAAAGGAAAAGATCACTGATAGTGATGAAGAAAAATTGATAGTGGATGAAGACATCTTATCAGAGGTGCTTCGTAAGGATGCAAGGGGTAGGAGCCGCGGCGTTGTGACCGTTGTACCAAAGACTAAAGTTAAGGCTTGTGCCATTGCACAAAATTAACTCAGACATGTTCGTAGAGACCATGATGAGTTGAAAATGAGGGTGGGAAGTTTGGAGGGTACAGTGGAAAATTTGTCTGGGCAATTGGAGGTTCTGATCAACATGGTGGGAAACATCGAACATGGAATTCGCGCATCGGGCAATTCTTCTGATGGAGGACGTGCCACACAATTCAATGCTCATGAATTCGTTGCTTCTCAGTTCCAGAATTCGACCGATGTAGCGAACAATCAAAGATATGAAATCCTCAACTCTGATTTAGATATAATAGCAACGGGTATTTATTACATGCTTCCTATTTTTAGTTGCTTTCGAGCAGATATTTTTTTGGATAGATCTAGACATCTTTAATGCAATAGGTGCTATATGCCGAGATTCTACATCGTCCAAAATCCATGGGAAATCTGTACCACCCACACATGAAAAAGTGGTGTTGGACAACATACTGCTACTAGATGAGAGAACCAACAAAATAAATCATCAATTTGCAGAGACCTTTGCTGAAGTTGGAGTGGGTGGGTATGTGTGCCATCCGTAGGGTCTTATTCAATATCTTTGGACGTTGAAGAAGGTATATTTTCTGTTTATGTTAATACTTTACTATGTATTGTTTTTTGAAACCTCTTCCACTATATACATGACATGTCACATTTAATTTAATTTCCTGCAACCTCGTTCTTTCATTCTAGGTTAACAATAAGGTTTCAGTCAATGCAATAATTGCAGAATCGATTTAGGTAGACCATTGCATATTATGAAATCGTAATTGAATCAAAGTTTATGAGTTAGATCGAAATTCATACAATTACAAACTACCAAAGTTGGGGCCGAAACCATGATCTCAAACTCTATAAACAAGTTAGAATAATAAAAATTAGTTATTATGTTAAAGTTTATTAGATCGCTATATAATGTAAAGTAATAAATGTGTGATGTACTTGAGCTATTAGTATGTCAGTCAACGTTAACATGCATTTGGATAAAATGTTATTATTATTCTCTTACCGTATCGTTTGTTGGGATTAACATTTTCATATTGCATCAACTAGTTAGGTTGTATATTTCATTATCAATGAAAACTAATGATTATACTAATGTAGTTATTTCAGAATTGATTAGACCGTTTCCCATTTGCTGCCAATACTGTGAATTGCCTTTCTATCTGACTAAACTATATTGTCCTTTTACAGTAACTATGCTGTGTCAATCCCTCCAGTACTCATTTTGGCAACTAACTTCATGTGTGCTTTTAATTTTCAAATCATCCGATTGTTTGCATTATAAATCTAATGCTTTTTGTTTCAGTCATATATGAGTTGATGGTAAAATTTCCAATGTTTATGAGATTACTGGCAGTTTGTCAGACGTAAAGAGCGCATTAATAAATTTATTTGGTTGGTTGGTTAATTTAATGATTTACCTCTAGTAGGAAAGGTAGCAACACACAATCAACATATTGCATTGTCTGCGCATTTCTTAATAGCACCAAGCAAAATCATTTAGAAACAAATCTTTCCATGACAACCCTTTCTCTTCGTTCCATTAATGATTCATCATCTGAATGTAATTTTTCGATGAAAGTGTACGCATCTTAGTGCAATATTTATGAAAGAGAGACTTGCATTTAGATTGCAATTCCTGAAAACTACAGATTTTCTTTTCCTCGTTTGTTTTTTTAATATGAGATTGTCTCATTTGTTTGCGATTGCACTGATGGTGTAGTGTCTAGTATTAGTTTCAAGCATATAAATCTGTATTGCCTGGAATACTCTTTTTGTTTATCAAACTTATCTGTTCGTTGTTAAATCTACAACCAGTATCTTATTATTTTCAAAAATAAAACTAGAATTAGGAAAAAAAGAGGAGCTCTTTTGGCTTTTGATTGCCATATATACAACCAAAATCATATTTCAAACTCATTAGGAATAATAACAATGGATAGGGTAGAGTTCAAGTTTTTGAAAGTCAACGTACTGTTCAACTCAAGACAGGAGTCAGGCTGTGTAGTTTCAATATGTCGAGTTAGCGGTCACATTATTTTGTTTAGCAGAAAAATATTATATGATCTTAAAATCAGTATACAGCAACTAAACACTAGAATGGTAAAACTCCCTATCTAATACTATAAAATTAAGAATATAGCTATATATGTAAATCTTATATTTGGGCAGTAGTATTGTTGCTGGGAAAATGAAATTCCAAATGTTTACCACTCCTGTTGGAATCATATTCCCACTCTATATTGACACACTCATTTGGTTTGTATTGTTTCTGGTACTTATTGGCGTGGCGTGTGACTATGGATTAAGGCTCATTTGGAATTTCAGATTTGGACAATGTGTTTTTTTAATCCTTAGACATTAGTTGTATTATCATAAGTAGTTGTATTGTCATAAGGCAGATTTGGAATTTCAGGTTGGTTTATTGTCATAAGTAGATATGGGACTTTAGTGATTGTTTGCCAGCAAGTTGTATTGGTTCCCGTAGTAAAACACTGTAAATTCATATTATGCTTATATGTAGTATCCATATTATGTAATGATATTGTTAAGTTATTATGCATTGCAATGCGGATTATTGAATCATTTGAATCTCTGTCTATAATATTACTTGTTTCGATATCTTGGAATGATTATATATGTGGTATTGAATATGAACCCATGATCGTATAAATTGATGGAATATGTGCAGTACCAAATTAAATAGGTAGGAGCAGGTCATAGGTACGGCTAAAAGCTGTACCTAACTAATAAGTTAGACACGGCCATCAGTCGTATCTAAATGACCTATAGGATTCGGTTCGAGGTTCAATTAGATACGGTTTTAATCTGTATCTAATTTATCACTTAGGTACGGCCTTAGGCCGTACCTGATTGGACTGTTAGATACGGTTTTAATCTGTATCTAATGCGCCTATTAGATACGGCTTTTAGCCGTATCTAAAAGGACAATTAGATACGGCTTGGAGCCGTAGCTAAACAATAACGACACCATTTTTTGATATGGCTTTTCACCGTATTTAATGAGGTTAGATATGGCTTTTAGCCATTTCTAAATACCATTTATGGTATAGTGAATTCAAACATTCAATAGAATCCAAACATTCATAAGTAAGATCAATTAATCATTTGATTAATTTAAACCAGATTTATTACTTATGAATAAATCACTAATCCTGGTTAATTAGCATAAATTAATTACAAATCATTTTGATTAATTATTCTTTAATCATTTATTAATTAACCATTAATAATAAATTAATTATTCTTAATTAATTCCATTAATTAATTACTCCTCAATTAATTATCATTCCTTAATCACCTTCATTAATTAATTAACCTTTATAAATTAATTAATTATCCTTAATTAATCACATTAATTAATTATCCTTAAATTAATTATTCTTTGATCACTCGATTAATTAACCTTTAATCATTAATTAATTACTTTTATTTAAGTAATTATCTTTAAGCAATTAATTATCTTTAATTACTTAATAAATTAATTATCTTTATTAATAAATCATTCCTTAAATACTTTCATTAATTAATTAATCTTTAAATCATTATTTAATTAACCTTAATCATGTGATTAATTTACCTTAGTTTTTAATTGATTAACCCTTAATTAATCACAAAATTAAATCAATCACCTTGATTAAAACAAATAAAACTTTAATTAATCACATTGATTAATTAATCACCTACCTTAATAATTAATTATTAAATTCCATTCGAAAGCATTTACAAATAAAATACATATTATATTACTTTAAAAACAAATCAATTTTAAATATTTAACTTAAAAATTATATTTTGAAACTTTGTTTACAAACTTATTTAATTTTCATTTTAACTTCTAAAACATAATTAATATATTTGAAAACTTGATTAAATTCATCATTACCTTTTTAAACTTTGTTCACCCTTCTATGTTTGTTAAAACTTGATTTAAACATTTATATTGTTTAAAACTTTGTTAAATATTTACCTAAATTTTAAAACCCTGTTGTATTATCAACGACCCGAGCCAAACACTTGTTTACCCGAGCTCAACTTCGGGTAAACTACTTATACCCCTTGCATCGAGTCACCCCTTTTTGTTTTCACGCGCGTTACCCCAAATCAACCCTTCTTCCCAAATGCCTCAACATTCACCTGACACAAGTGATCATTCGTGCACATGCACAGGCGATCGGATCATCTTCAGCCATCACCGCGATCACCTCCACGTCGTCGATGACCCATACAAACATCACAACCACCCAATTTCCTTTGAAATCAAATTTGAACCATCAACTTTTACATGGAACCAAACCCGAACCACAAATCCACTTTGTCAATGACGATCTCGACTACCTGGAACCACGCCGTCCCACCCATAGCTGCATCACAACCTGCCGAGTCGATTCCTCCCATACCGATCACCTCTGGTCCTCCCTCGGCGACGCAGCAACCACCAGAACCTAGCCATTACAAACCTTTCCTTAAACCCTACAACCTCGTCAATCTCCACAATGATCTGAAACTTCTGTCATTATTTTTCCTATGACCCCCTGACCTTCAACTACCTCCACCCTTGATCGTGACCATTATTACTGTATTTATTGACAGAAATCGGCAATCATAGCTATTCCGTTAACCTCGAGACTCCATACGATTTTCAAATCTAAAAATCTTGATCTTACTCTTAAAATTCATCATTTTTAAATGAATTTGATTATATAATCAAAGCATGGGAATTTTATAATCAAAATTGTGACATTCATTGATTTTTCACTGTAATATTATTATTTCCGAGATATTAACTAAATATTTTCACTTGAGTCAATTTTTAAGAAGGGTGTTACACACATGCAAACATTTTTTACTTAAAGGCTAAAGCTAAAAATCGATTAGGTGAATGATTTGAATTTTTTTTTAAATCAGGTTTTAGAACCTGTAATGTTTGAGCAGAGATACATATCTGTAAACATATACACATTTATCACATACAAACACATTTACACCCATGCAATCATTTTTCTTTTCTTCACATCCACTATTAATCACGGATATCAAGATGAAGGTATTTAAAGTGGTAGTTTACTCACCTGGGTAAAACAGAGAAGCAGAGAGGAATGCCTGAATGATATTTGTTTTTAAAACTTGAAAACCAAGTTGACCTGATCTTGTATGCCTGATTGTATTGAGTTGTACTTGAATCTCAAACTAATCTTGCGTTCCAGATTTTCTTTGTTCCAGTTTCAAAGCTTTAAGGTTTTTGAAATTTGAGAGGTGCTTTAGTGTTGAAAAACTTTTAATTGCTCAGGCTTTTGATTTTCATTTCCAGGTTGAACTTGCTTTCTCTGGTTCAAACTTCCCAGATTTGCTTTTGTTTTGGACTGAATCTTAACTTCAGGTTGAAGTTTTAATCTTGTTTAATTGCTGAGATGATTTCTGCTTCTTTGATGTTCATTTTTTTTAGATTTTGATTCCGGTTGAAATAGAAAATTGTTGTTTTTGCTTTCTTTTTCTGTTTTTGTTTCGTTTTCGTTTTGATTGTCTTTGAATATGAAGGATTTGAAAAATGAAGAGAACATGGCCTGATTTCTTTCTATACACATAATTTGTATGTTTTTAATTTTAAAAAGAAAAAGAGTTGTTTGCCACTTGTTTTATTTTGTTACACTTGTTAATACATAGTATAAAAAATTTACACTTGTCAATTACATATGATAATTAAGCAACACATATATGTGCATGTTTTTAACACATACAAATGTCATAATTTGTATTTTTATGTTTATAACCTTAAGTCAAATAATCTATAAATTTTGTTTTCAAACCCTTATGTTATTTTATTCTATAAATATGTTTTAAACCCATCTTATTTTAAATAGTATATTGATTTCAAAAGATATATTTCTACTCTTAAACTAATACTTTACCTTTACACACACACACACACACACACACACATATATATATATATATAATTTTTTTTCTTCAGAGAATGTGACTTAAAATTAATCAAATATAAAGAAATAAATATATAATATATATTTGAACTTTAACTCTTTAAATAGCTTTTATAAATTTATTTATATCAATTTCAAAATATAACTTACAAATCATCATATTATAAATACAAAATAAAGTTTTCTATTAGTATTAAATTTTAGAGTTTTCAAATCCAATATATTATTTAAAACATTTATTTCTGAATTTTCGAATTAGAAATTCTATTTAAAATCATATTTATGTGTATATATATTAATAAACAAATATCTATTTAATTTTGGAAAATACCAAATTAATTCACAATTTAATTTCAAAAATTAAATTAATTACCAGTTTAAATTCGACTTAAAACTGGGATCGTTACAGAGGACCACGTCGGGATCCCCTGCAACAAAAGACCGGACCACACCTTACCTGGAGAGTACCGAATATGCTATCACCCTAGGTATTCTCAGCCTTACCGAGTTCTTCCACGCACCATAGTAATAATATTGAGGGTATCTAGAAAGGTGATAAACATACCCTAATTAGGAGCGACCCACATAGCCTTGTTACATCTCCACTGATTTTCAGTCATTCCCGGTTGATGAGGCTTGAGGCTATGATTACCTTTTAAGGAATTTATACTTGGAATGCTCATTGTCCTCCAATGACAATGTACTGATAGCATTCATCCATACAAGTTCGTTCTGGGTCTAAATGGAACCAAAAGCACTATTCCTACTACATCCATTTTAGAATCATCCTCAAGATTAGTAGCCATTAGCCCTTGCACTTCAATGGTCCATCTTCGACTCCATACTCTTGTCTTCACTTCGAAAACGTACTCGTTCGATCGAGGTGGTTTCTGGATAACTTATTTGATCCCGGTCTCTTCGAAACAACATTCGATATTTTCGATAAACTCAACCCTGGTTCTTCATGAAATAAACAGAAGAAAATAAGATCGGAGATCATTCCTACCTGCTAGTGGACGGATTTCCTTATCACCATCTTAAAAGAACTTAACGAGTTTATACATACAGATAGCACCTTCTAGGGTAACTCTACCATATAATTCTCGTATTTCCCCTAGATATTCCTAAAGTTATGTTTTGGGTCCAGATTTGATAGTCGGTTATTTAACTATTAAATAAAAAATCATTCAACCAAAGAGTTCATTTTCCACTAAGAACACTAAGTCTCATTTAATTTAATTTTAATAAATTAAATCTCTTTATCGAAAAGTATGTACTTATCTTATCAGACTAAGTACGTTCACTAACCATTCTATTCAAAAATATTTCAAAAACCCCTTTAAAATAAATATGGAAAGCACCATGCAGTATTCACCAATGATTCACAGCTCAATGATTACATCTCTATCCCAGAGAAATCTAAAATTTAACAACAGGCAATCTCTGCCTCCGGTTCCGCCATAAAAGTATGCCATGACTTTTCGAAAAATTTATTTAATAATTTTCTCAAAATAATACTTATAAAATTTCTATATAAATTCCCAAGTTTAATTTAGGCAAATACACTTTAAATAAAGGTATTATATTAGAAAAGATTAATTTTGAATGATTTATCTTTTTAAAATAATAATACTAATTAACTAATAATTAACTTTAAAACAAATCATTTTAAAGTAACTTTAATTAATAATTAAATAAAATTTTAAAATAAATTTTAAAATGCTTACATAACTAATTTACTGAAACCACCTTTTAAATTACTTTGTTTAATCCTCTCTTTAACAAACCTAACTTCTCGACAAAAATATATTTTCAATCCTATATAACCAATCTAATATTTATAAATCTCTCTCGATTTATCACCAATTTGATTTACTCCCCAATTTCGCAATCCCATTTTCACATTTCTAAAAGTAAATTTATCATTTTTACTTTAAATCGATTTATCCATCTCATTATAAATTCTTACCGTGAATTCATAACTTCAATTTATCAATTTAAAACTATTTCACTTTATTTATAAACACTGTTTTATAAATCCCACGTTTTCAATTCTAGTTTACAACGGTTTCAGATCACTTAAATCCATTATAATTTCATTTCTAAATTAAATTCCATTTATAAATCAATTTCTCAAATAATCCAAACTATATTCCAAACCCAACCCAATCTCAATCATATTTCCATTTGTAATTAAGAAATCTTATTTAAGATCGGTATATTCAATTTCACATTTATTTCCAAATGCACTTCTTTTCCCAATCAATTTAAAATCTTGATTTGAAAACCTTTTACATTTAAAATAAGTATCACTAAGGAATTATTATTTAAAATCCTTATTCTGAATCTCTATTTACCATATTTCGAAATTGTTAAGTACAAATTAAAAGTCAAACTATTTATTTTACCCAAATTCATTTCTAATAATTAACCCAAAATTCACCATATTTATTTCACTTCCAAGTTTATTTTTAATTTCTTTCAAATTCAAAATATATATTATTGGTATTTAAAAAATACCAAAATCTAGGCCAAAACTACTATAGCATCCAATAAATTTAAATCACACTATATCTACCACAGATTATTCAAATAGATCATATATCAATATATATGAAACTAAATTCAACATTTTTGAGGAATCCAGTTGGATCCCTCCAACCTGTTTTTCTGCATCCACAGATGTTAGTACAACATAAAAATACCAATCCCACTTCGAGGGGAGATATCGCACTAATTTAGGGTCATCCGCTGTTATGTAGGACGTATAGGGTCTCATCCGCTCTAATAGGCAGGAATAATCAATCCAACTACTAATATATAACTACTATATGTAATATCATATTCAACTGATAATAATTTATCAATTCAACCAATCGATCGGTAATTAGTTTTAACTATTTAAAATTAATTCCAATCACCAAATGAGTGAGATTTTCTCATCTTTATTTTTAGTAGTAGCCGAAAAATTTGGATTACGACTAAATTCATACAGCGTTCGAATTTAGCTAAAAATTTTGGAAGCTCCAAATTGTCCCAAACCAATTCATATGCGTACATCTCGTTAATACGAGTGCAATATAACTTGTTTCGTTCAAATATGATTCTGTATGAAAAAGATATTACAGATATAATATTTTTACAAGTTTATACACACACACGCATACACACACACATATACACACTTAATGATAAACTAAAAATTTCAAAACCAATTACCAACCAGCTTATAAGATCAAGTCCGGCCCATCCCTTTTTTTCTTTTCACATTTTGCTCCCGGCCCATAGCCCATGAAGTAACCTAACCCACTTGTCCTACGTCTCCCCTTCTTCTTCCACTCTTCGCATGCCCAAAACGATGCCAACACTCCATGATTCTCAAATCTGACTGCACCATTCAACTTCTCTATTCGATCTCAATCCAATCATCCCCAAAAACATGTGGCTGAAGCCCCTTATCGAAACGCGACAGTAGCTCTTTTGTGAAAACACTATAGAGACGCAAATTGCAAATGGTGGCTAAGCTTCACCCAAACATGACCGGAGATGCAATTCTCCGTGGCGAATCCAAATATGACATCCGATTTGCGAATAGATGGTTCTTCAAACCAAAAACCTAAACCCTAGTCTCTATTGCCCATTCGACTTTCACTGTCGAGATGCCACGTTGTCGCCGAGCCTCCCAAACTGCCTACCAGATCGATGCTCATGGTGAAACACGAATTTTAAAACTTGTTTGGTGATTTTTAGACGAGAGGAATTCAAGATAGGAATTTTTGAAGTTTTATAACATTTTTTTCTTCTGGCTTCTCTACGCAGTAGCGTGCATTTAAAAATAAAGGAGGGACGTGATGTTGGCGTGTAGGAGAGGGAAAAGCACGATCCAATGTCTTGTTGATTGAAAGAATACGGCTGATTGACTTAAACAAAAATTTAAAATATTATTATTTAATTTCAAATGTCTTGTTTAAACCAGTTTAAAATTCTGGACTTCTATTAAGGTGTGCCATTAAGCGTTTATAATGTTATTCCCCTATTACGAACATAATGGAAAAGGTTTCAAGTCCCAGTTTGATCGTATGGAGAAGATAGTTTTTTGGACTCAATTAGTATATTGAATTTTTGATATTAATTTCAACGCTTTTCTATCCCGTACGATAAAAGATAACTCTAAATGCTATGAAATTTGAAATCCGACATTAATTCACTATTACGGATGTAATGAAACTGGTTTGCATCAAAATCTAAGACTGTGTCCCGCAAGGTAATTTTTTCTCGTCAATTTATACGAGTTATTTTTAAATTGAAAAAATCACTTTTTAAATCCAATTTAAAAAATTTACTATCTTCATTCTTATTAATATAAATTTAATAAGCCTTTAAATTATTTTTATCAAGCTTAAAACTCAAGATTCAATGTGTTAACCAATTTTCAATTATTAAATTCAATTATTAAATTATCCAATAAATCATTATATTTGAAATTCAAGTTAAAAGTTAACTTTAAATATTTAAAATCAATTAAATATTCCAATTTCAAATAACCAAAATTCTGGGTCGTTACAACATCTCATATGGGTTGTAATGAGGAGGTGGTCAGAATAACGCTCTAGTGATTGGAAAATTTAATATTTTATCTATAACACAAACTTATATCGATTGGTTTCTATAAATGTTATGTCTTATTACTTACAGTTAATCCATTTAATTCTATATGCGCGTACGATATGTCTATCTAACCTTCTCCAAGATATAATACTAACTTATGCCTATCATTCATAACCTACCCAAAACCCGGCCATTTAATACTTCTTTAATTGGGAGAAGGCAGACCCAACAGCCATTTACTACATTATTCCCCGAAGTGGCCCCTTTGTGTCATGAACGTTAGTCTATCGGTCCTAACTATAGAGACTGGTGACTTATATATATATGAATTTATAATATATAATTGCCGCATTATCGCTAATACTGTCTTAGCCATGTAAGAGATAGTACCCAAGCTACTTAATACCCTTTTTAAATGGAATCGGGCAGACTCTGAATATTTATCGCCTTAATTAAGGCAGACTCCTCACTGATACCTCTCTAACTGACGTTACACGGAAATGTCTTCAGCCATTTAATACTTCCTATTGAAGTGGACCTTGCCGAGATATTATTTATCGTTCATATCTGCTCATTCTGACCATTTAATACTTCATACAAGGAAAAGAGGCCGGCCCTAGAACCACCACTTAATACGTTCAATCCCCAAAGCGGGTCCTGTGTTTTAAGTCGTATCCCATTCCTATGGGTCCTAGGTTGGAGATGCCTCATATTAGTAGTAAGTGTACACAACTACTGGTGGTCTCTTAATGAAGGGCAGACTTCTGTTGTGCAACTCCACTGACTTCACATCCCAACTCGCAAAGTCCAATTAATCATTGTAAGCTTTATTATTGCACAAAGCCCACTAATATATATTATCATATTTAAGGCTACAATTTATTCTAGTGACAATTATGTTGCTTGATAAGGTTCAATTGCTACCTAGCATGTTTTACTTTTTATCCCCATAAATGGCCCTTTTCTAAAATAAATTATTATTATCTTAACAGACGTTTCCAAAGACATTTATTTGCTTATTCGAACCTTACCATTGTTTCTTCCTTAACTTTTCCATGGTTAACCTACCAAATTCATTAATTAGTCTCATTACATCTATTAATAACTTATTTAAATTATTGTAACTCCCAATTTATTGCATATTTATTACCTATTCATTTTTGGAGTTACAATCCTTCCATCTTTATTTTCAATTCTACCATTTATTACACAATCTATTCTAACATTTGGTTTTCATTTAATGCGAATGAATAATATACTACATCAATTATATTTTATGTTGAATGTTTTAGCACGGTTGTGTGTGTGTATATATATATATATATATATGTTTATAAGTTTAATTATAAATTTCCAATTATTAGTCCTTTAACTAGAATATTTCATTTTATATTTTAATATGTTAGAATTATTCTTCCAAAATGGCTTTCTATTATAACCTTTTGTAAATTAACTTAAATTAAGGGATTTGCTTAGTTTTAAGTTACAAGGAATTATTATTTCCTTTTTATTAAAATAGACAACGCAAACTACGGAAAGGAAATCTATGTTTTACACATCTCTTTCTTAATTTGATGTATATTCCTTGTAAAGTCAAACATTGCACTTTTTCTATGAAATTATGATATTAGAAAAATTCATGGAGATTAAATGGACAACACTTCCAAAAATTAAAATACGAAACTCACATTCTAATCAGAATCAAAGAAAATCTGAAGTACACTAATATTTTTACAATCCAATTGTATATCTAGAACAAATTATACATCTTTATCCATATTCACTTTTAATGACTCGGGGACTAATTTCCAATCTAGTTGTATACAATATTCCTATTTATTTACAGAATATGTAGATGGTGTTTTATGCGCTTAATTCAAGCCTATAACTCTTTAGATCTTTATTTAGGCATAAACATCAAATAAAATTCCAATGAAATAAATTTCAATGTTATAAGTAAATTAGATAATTTCCCACTTACCTTTAAAAACTTTCCAAATCTCCAAATCTGAATCTGCTTTCTTGAATCAACTCCATTTTCTTTCTAATCCCAAGATATATGTATAAAAGTGTATACACATACCATTAAAATTGCAAATCTGAGAAGAGATTTGAGAAAAAGGGGAATATATTTGTATAATATTGAAATTTACCTTTTTATTTGCGCAATGTGATCTACTCCTTCTCTTCTTTTATTTATTTTCTGCTCTTCTCCAATTTGTATATATAAACTATTTTAAAGTTGGGAGGAACAATTAGGAAATGGTAGAGTTTTGCTACCCTAGATAAGAAAATATAAGAAGAGAATGGACTGGTTAGGCCTGGATTTATAGGCTCTCGAATCTGTCATATCCATTAGATTTCAATTATTAAATCTCGAGTGCTAGTAGTCGAACGACCATATTGCCGGGGTCGACCAGAGGGATTTCGGTTTGATTATTATTTATTACTAATTTTGGTATTTAATTATTTTTTCTTCGATTTCTTTAAACGGTCGTAACTTCTTCGTTTGAACTTCGATCGTGAAACTCCAAATATGAAAGTTGCTCAAAAAATCACCATGAACGCACTGGTACAAGTTTCGTAGCCAAATTACATTATCTGCTCAAATTCTGTTTTTGGAGCCTAATTCATAATTGAATTATTATTATAAATTTATGGGTGTCACAACAAATGTGATAAGAAAGGCCACTATGCCAGCGATTGTCTTTCTAGAGATAGCAAGAAAGTTATCGATAAGAAGGAAAAGAAATATTTTAACTATGACAAGATGGGGAATTTTAAGTGGTAGTGTCCTGAGCCGGTCAAAACCGAAAGGGGAAAAGTTTTTGCTATGGAGCCTACAGCTTGACCGACCACAGAGAAGAAAGAAAAGGATATTTTATACGGTACACTTTTTATTGATAGCGTTACTATTAAAGTGTTGTTAGATACTAGAGCAGCACATTCGTTCACCTCTAGATGTTTAATAGATATGTCAAACCTTGAACCGACAAACCATACTACTTCTCTAAATTTTGCTAATTCGATAAGCAGCTGTGCAACTCTTGAAATGAGATGTGACCATGTTGAGTTTACTTTGCTAGATCATATGTTTGCTTGCAATTTGCATTTGTCTAATTTTGTGGGTTTTGGGATAATTTTGGGTATGAATTGGTTAAGCCGTTATTATTCTAGGATATTTTTCTAAGATAGAGTAATATCCCTAAGACACCTTGATTGTCGTGATATAATTATATACTCATTAGAAGAATCGAGTTTCGGTATATGTGTGATGTTGGGTGCTATGAAAGGCATGGTGGATGAAATTAATCAAGTTTTTATAGTAAAAGAATACGTAGATGTTTTTGTTCCTATTATGAGACCACCACCAAAACATGCCATATAATTTTGAATAGATCTCGTATTAGAAGTTGAACACGTAAGTAGACCACCTAGTAGAATGAGACTTACAATGATGGAGTAAAAGGTGCAGCTAGTGGATTTGGAATGAAAGAATTTTATTAGACCAAGCAGTTCATCTTATGGAGTTATAGTGATGTTCATAAGGAAATTAGATGGGTCATTGAGATTGTATACTGATTATCGAAAGTTGAACGAGAAGACGATAAAGAATTGTCATCCATTTCCCAGAATAAATGATATGTTCAATCAATTGAGTGGAGCCAAGGTGTTTCCGCAGTTGGACCTGGCAATGGGTTTCCATTAATTGAGAGTGGCGTAGGAAAGTATTCATTAATGGTATTTCGAATAAGATATGGTTCATATGAATGGTTAGTCAAGCCCTATGGACTAGCTAACACGCCTACTTTTTTTTATAAACTTGACGAATCGATTCTTCCGGAAGCATTGGACATGTTCATGTTGGTATTTATTAAAGACATCTTGATATATTCTAAGAATGAACGAGATTATGAAGTTCATCTCAGGATAATACTAAATATGCCAAGGCAGTATCAGCTAGAGGAAAGTTTTCAAAATGACATTTCTGGAAGAAAGAAGTGAAGTTTCGTGGACATGTATTTTTTAAAAAGGGATTATCTTTGGATCCATCAAAGATTGAAGTTATTAATAGTTGAAAAAGATCCAAGACTGTAATCGAGATTAGATGTTTCTTGGGGCTGGCTGGCTACTACCGGAGATTTGTTAAAGATTTCTCTCATATAGCAGCACCGATGACTAAATGAACAAGGAAGGACGTAATGTATATTTAGACCGATAAATAGGAAGAAGCATTTCAGAAGTTAAAGCATTTATTGACAATGAGCCCATGTTAGTTGTTTCGGATAGGAATTAAGATTTTGTTATGTATACTGATGCATGCGGAACTAGACTAGGTGATGTGTTGATGCAAAAAGGAAAAGTCATTAGCTTTGCTTCTCGACAGCTTTAACTATATGAAGTAAGATATCCTACTCGTGATTTATAGTTGGTAGAGGTGATCCTTACATTGAAGGCATGTAGAGACTATCTTTTGGGAGAACAATTTGATTTACTCATAAATCATTAATCCTTGAAGTATTTATTCTCTCGAAAGGAGTTGAATATAAGGTAGCAAAGATGGATAGAATTTCTGCAACGTATGCATTTGGGATTAAATATACGCCAAGGAAAGGGAGTTGTAGATGCACTTAGCGAGAAAACAGCAGAATGTAGTATTGGGGATGTTATCTGAATGGAATGATTTAGAGGCATTGGCTTCTTATGAAGTTAGAATGAGGTCGAGCCAGTTCAACTCAGAATACCGCAATAACTTCTTATTTAGAAGTTCGATCAATATTGAGATTGATGATTTGAAAGATTAGATATTAGCCGATCAGATAAAGTGACTAAAAGTGGAAAGTGAGATTGATGACTTGAAAGATATTGTACTTAACTAAAGAGGCTAGTCGAGAAATAAGGGACGTTGTGTATTTTGAATGTAGAAAGTTTGAAAAAACAAGTTTTTAGAGAATGCCATCAATTGAAATTTACCGTTCATCTTTGAGGTATGAATATATACCGAGATATGAAGAGGAGTTTCTTCTAGGAAGGAATGAAAAAAGATTTTGGCTTATGGGTGAAGCAATGTATGAATTGCTAACAAGTAAAAGCCGAGCTTCAGCCTAAGTAGATTACTTCAATCATTAAAAGTTCCACTATAGAAGTGGAATTCTATATCTTTGGATTTTATTGATGGGTTACCAAGGTCGAATATGAAAAATGAAAGTATTTGAATAGTAGTTGATGACTGGCTAAGAGTGCAATTTATATGCTCGTTAAGTCGATAAGAACTACACTTAGTTTTATACATCAAACATTTGTGACAATTTGTAACAGAAATTTGTGGGTATACCTCAAACGTTTGTGAGATGAAAATGCAGTTTTCCACGAGATTTTGATGTATATAAAATTATGTGTGATCGTGTATGCATATATACTCAAAAAGACCTTAATAATATCTTATCTAAGACTCTTTTAAAGTAGAATAACTTTAGTATGGTCAACGAATCTTCCTTTCTCTTTGAGTCTCAATATCTTCGATCATGGTGTCTGCTTGTAGTATATACCTGCAATCTTGATGAAGTCTACATATGTATATGATTGTATAGTTGTTATCATTGAAACATAAGTTGGAGTTTCTAGCATTATGTGTATATCTTTTTATCTTCACCGAGATTCCTTCATCCTTGCTTAATTAACTCTATCTTCTCCATGGCTTCTTTTACCAAATCAGAAACATGCAATAATTTATCACCAATCCCCAACCAACATGTTAGTGATTTGCATGGCCTTCTGTAAAGTTCTTGGTAAGATGTTATTCCTATGCTAGTATGCTAGTATGACATACTCAACTGTAAAGTTTTTGCTAGTATGTCATGGCAAAAATTGTCATATTTGAAAAGACACTTCTTTTTGAAACTAAAGGAAATCGTCTTTCATGAAGAGTTGCTGCCAATGGAACGAAAAGATTTCTACGAAGAGTAACAACTCTTCATCTGCACCTCTCTGATTCTATAAATAACATCTTGATTGAGAAGTAGAAATAAATAACTTAACTTGATTCGATCTATTCTTTATTCTCTTGATTTAAAAGCACTCCCTTGCATATACATTGATTATATACTCTCAATCCATTATAACCTTTTGGTTATATCACTTCATACAACTCAAAGCAATCATATTCATATACTCAAAGGAGATCATAGGAAGATTTGTACTATAAGTCAAAATCAGTGTTATTGGAACACAAGATTGTCAAAGACACTTTTGTATTAAGCCTATTCCTCTGGATGAAGTGAGGGTAGTTTGTTTAAAGGAAATACCGAATGGGAGCTTCGAGTCTGGATGTAGGACGGGAGGTCCAAACCAGCATAAAAACTCTGGTTTGCATGCTTTTTATTTTTATTATTTATTGTCTACTATTGCATTGATTTTATACCTGCATATTACACACAAGTTAGATAGTATACGATCCACTAGACTTTCAATTGGTATCAGAGCTTGGTTATTTCAGGTTACAGTATCACGTATTTAAAACATATTTAATATGGCAAGTACATTTCAAGAAGGTCAATCCACTGCACGTCCTCCACTATTCACTGGATCTAATTATGCTTACTGGTCTACACACATGCATACTTTTATAGAAGCTAATGGTCTAGAAATTTGGATAGCAACTCAAAATAAATATGAAGCACCTAACATTGATATAGGCACATGGACTGATGCACAAAAAGCAAAGGCATCTAACAATGCCAAAGCTATAAATGTTTTATTTTGCTCACTCAATAAAAATGAGTGTTCACGAGTCATGTTATGCGTTGCTGCTTATGATATATAGCGTACATTACAAATTACCCATGAAGACACAAATAAAGTCAAGGAAACAAAAATTTCTAATCTACAAAATCAATCTTCATCTTTTAAAATGAAATCAAAGGAGTCAATTATTGACATGTCTGCTAGATTTCAAACTATACCACATGATCTTATGGCACTAGGAGTTAAATTTATCGATTTTGATTTAGTCACACGAATTTTGAACTCTATAACAAACGAATAGGAAAGAAAAAATTTAGCCATCGAAGAAGCTAACGATCTTTCCCAACTCAAAGTCGAAGAGTTAATAGGAAATTTGATGTCGTATGAAGCAAATTTACTGGCAAGAAAAAAAATCAAGAAAGGAAAAACATTGCATTTTAGGCAAATAACGACAACTTCGACTTGGAAGAAGATGAGATTGTGTTCGTTGCAAGAAATTACAACAAGTTCAAGAAGTTCAAAAAGATGACAAAATTTCAGAACAACATCATCACTAATTCCTCGAATCAAACATCAATAAAATGCTTCGCGTGTGATAAATTTAGCCATGTGAAGAAAGACTATCAGCCACTCAACAATGAGAAAAAACAAATTCTAAAATTTTAAGAAAAAGAGAAGTGCATTTCAAGTAACTTGGAATGACTCTTCCACTTCATTCGATAGTGACAGTGACGCGGAACAAGCAAATGTTTGCTTCATGGTTAGCACATATGAGGTACTTTCTGAATTAACATATGAAGAACTTAGTGAAATTAGTATAGAATTAGATGACAAGTATAGCGAATTAAAGAAATTAAATAAACAAAATTTAGGAAAATTAAACGGAGCTGAATTAGAATGTTAAAAGACGGGAAAAGTATTTTAGAAGAAAACTTAGAATTAGCACAAAAAGAATGCAAAAAACTATCATCTCAAAATGCTACTCTAACACATGATATATAGAATAACAAAATTGAGAATTATAAACTTGAAGAAGAAAAGTATGAAGTAAAAAAAAAAATTAGAATTAGCTAATATAGAAATTTCTAACCTTAGAAATAAATTAGATAAAATTATTGACAAAGTTTCAAAGTTTAATAAAGTAAAGAAAAATCTGGATAATTTGATAAAGTTTTCAAAACCATCAGGATATAAGAATAGTTTAGGATTAAAAAAATAATCATAAACATTCTAAAAATAATTTGGTCTCTAATAATAATCAAATTTTTAAGAAGTTTAGTACATTATATACAAATTTTAGAAAAACAAAATCTAAATATGAAGATAAGGGAACAAAAATGATTAAGGTGTGGGTTCCTAAAACAAATAACAAATTGATTAGACAAAAACACATAGATGTATATCTAAATAAGATAGTTCATAATAAAAATTACATTTACAAAGGTTCCAAACCCTCATGGGTATGGCTACCTTCTTCTACAAACCTATAGGACCCTAACAAAGGATGTGGGTACCAATTAAACTCTTTATTATTTTGCAGGTACCCGAAAACAAAAATAAGGAAAAATGGATAATCGATAGTGGATGCTCTAAACATATAACGGGAAATGCACACATGCTATCAAATATCAACACTAACTTTTGGGGATATTCCAAAGGATATGTTATCATAATTGGAAACGTCATCAATGTCGGTACATCTACTTTTCCTATTATTTCAAATGTTTTATTAGTTAAAAACTTAAAATATAATTTACTTAGTATAAGCCAATTATGTGATAAGGGATTTAGAATTGATTTTGAAAAAGATAAATGCAATATCTTTTGTCAAAATAAAAATTTAATTTTTGAAGGAACAAGAAATCAAAATATTTATACTCTAAACGTGAATATTAATCATAATAATGATTTATGTTTAACCGCAAATCATGATGATCCATGGATACGGCATAAAAGATTTTGTCATATAAATTTCAAATATATAAAAAAAATTAGCTAAAAACTTAGAGTATTGCATAAAATAAATTTCAAAGCTAAAAATCTATGCGATGCATGTCAAATTGGAAAATTAAAGAAAACCTCATTTAAATCCAAAATAGAAATCTCTACTAGACAACCTCTTGAATTGCTTCATTTGGACTTATTTGGTCCAACTCAAGTACGTTCGATAAATCATAATAAATACATTTTTGTAATTATAAACGATTTTTCAAGGTATACTTGGACACTATTTTTAAAACATAAAAGTGATACATTAGAAATGTTTAAATTTTTTGCTAAACGGGTTAAAACTCTAATGGATTTAAAAATAAAAAGTATAAGAAGTGATCATGGTGGAGAATTTGAAAATGAATTATTTACAAACTTTTGCAATAAGAAGGGAATTACTCATATTTTTTCATTTCCACGAACATTACAACAAAAACAGAGTAGTCGAAAGAAAAATCACACCTTGCAAGAATATGCTCGAGCTCTCCTAAACGGAAGTGACTTACCAAAGAATTTTTAGACCGAAGCAGTTACTACTACTTGTTACGTATTAAATTGAGTAACTCTTTTACCCATCACTAAAAATAGTTGTTATGAAATGTTCTTAAAAAAAAACCAAAAGTATCATATTTTCGAATATTTGGATCAAAATGCCTTATTCTAAATACAAAATATAATCTTGGAAAATATGATTCAAAAGCCGATAAAGAAATTTTTGTTGGATATTTTGATCGAAGTAAAGCTTACAGGATTTTTAACAAACGAACAAATGTTATAGAAGAAAGTCTTCATGTCTTGCTTGATGAAAACTTCAAAAATATAAGTAAAGATAAAGAAGAAATTTTTGACACTAATCAAAATAATACGATTGAAAATAATAGTAATCAAACTAATATGATTGAAAATAGTAACAATCAAAATAACAATGATTTGAAATCACCACCTTGCATTTTAAAAGATCATCCCATTGATAACATAATTTGAAATCTAGATAATAAAGTTTCGACAAAAAGACAAATACATCAAATGAGTAATGCAGCATTTATATCTAATTTTGAACCAAAAATTATAAGGAAGCATTAAATGATTATTTTTGGATTTTAGCAATGCAAGAAGAACTTAATCAATTTGAACGAAATAATGTTTGGGAATTAGTATTAAAGCCAAACGATCAATTACTAATTGGAACAAAATGAGTTTTTAAAACGATTGCTGATGAAAACGGAAATATTATACGTAATAAAGCAAGATTAGTGGCATGGGGATACAATCAAGAAGAAGGCATTGATTATGAAGAGACTTTTGCACCTGTGGCACGTCTTGAAGCCATAAGAATATTACTTGCTTTTGCGTGTCATCATATTCAAATAGATGTTAAACTTAAAAAATATCCAGATACTGTTTATAAACTTAAAAAAGCATTATACGATTTAAAAAAAACATCTCGAGCTTGGTATGATCGATTAAAAGTACATTTAATTAATTATGGGTTTCAAGTTGGTAAATAGATACAACATTATTTATTAATAGAGAACAGAAGGATATGTTGATTGTTTAAATTTATGGTGATGACATTATACTTGGATCTGCTAACGAAAATTAATGTAATGAATTTTCTATAATAATGACAAACGAATTTGAAATGTCTCGTATGGGTGAATTAAATTTCTTTTTTGGATTACAAATAAAACAATTAAATAATGGAATTTTTATAAATCAAGAAAAATACTGTAAAGAACTGCTAAAATGTTTTGGAATGGATAATAAATCAAGTAAACCCACTCTAATTAGTACTTCTACTCATCTGGACAAAGTGAACACGAAAAAGAGTTTGATCAAAAACTATATCAAAGCATGATAGGATCATTACTATACTTAACTGCTTGTAGACCAGATTTTATGATGAGTGTTTATTTATGTGCAATATTTCAAGCACAACCTAAAGAATCACATCGTCGTGCAGTTAAACGGATTTTACGATATTTAGCCAACACTAAAGATTATGGACTATTTTACCCAAAAGGCAGTACATTTGAACTTGTATTTTACAGTGATGCGGATTTTGGTGGATATAAATCGGATAGAAAAAGTATAAGTGACACATGTCATATTATTGGTCAATCATTAGTTTCGTGGTATAGTAAAAAGAAAAATTATGTTTTTCTTTCGACATATGAAGCCGAATATATTTATGTTGCCTTAGCTTGCGCTCAAGTAATATATATGCAACAAACACTTAATGACTATGAAAAGTAATAAACAAATCTTCAATATATTGCTATATACTAGTGTTATCAATTTGTCAAAAATTCAATTAATTATTCTCGAACAAAACATATAGATATTCGTCACCATTTTCTGAGAGATAATGTTGAAAAATAAATAATAACTCTAAAATTTTTTAATAGCAAAAGTCAAATAGCTGATATATTTACAAAACCATTGAGTGAACAAACTTTTATTACGTTAAGATGGGATCTAGGAATTTGTTCGTACACTAACTTGATTAACTAAAGTTATAAAAATAATGTTTAGTTCACTTAAGTCTGTAATAGCTTATATGAAATTTGAACTAAAATTAATTTTATAGCTTTGAGTTAACCACTACCACATAGATCTTTTTAATAAAAACCATTAAGAAATGGGTAATTAAATAACAACCATTTAAATCTTAAGGTTTATGTAACAACCTGAGTTCCGGTGGGTCTGGATTTTTCGAAAAATACTATAACCCAAATTTATTGAAGCTCGAGTTGGGTGTCTGGTATCCTGCAAATAGGCAAAGATAAATATATCAGAGCTCAAATAAATATCACATAGCGGAACTGACTAAAATATAATAGTAAGTAAATACTCACCAGGGTAATAATACTTTCTAAACAAGCGTCACAAAGCTGGAAAATCTCTGTCATTTATCTAACATGGGGGATGATATGAGGAGGGGGTCAGAACTAAATTTCTGGTGAATGGAAAATTTATACACTTCTAAGCATAATTCTATATATATCATTCTATTTCCATTTTCTATTATATTAGATTTATTGAGTTTATAATACTCTCACCTCTATGCGTGAATCATACCCATCTACTCCTTAGTATATTAAGACCTAATAACCAATGTATATGTAGCTACATGCCCAAAGACTGCATCGGTCTTAGGTACAACCCATAGTACCTTCCGTATCCTCCTCGAAAATGACTCCATTGTCTCACTACAAGAGCGTACTATAACTACATCTTTAAAGGATAGCTTCGTGAGGCCTACAATACAGATGTTCCATCGTCTACTATGAAAACGTGAAACTACATCAGCACTAGTTTACACTAGTTCTTGGAAATCCACAGTGTACCACCCAGTGCGTACCTTGAGTACACGTAATCGTTTTATCTACTCACTAAATTCCGCTAACAAGGTCTACGTTATACGGGCTCAGTCGGGTATTTTCTATATCTGTAAAGGTCCGCTTCGTTAGGCCTACAATACAGATATTCTACTTGGTCTGTCTCTTTTCTCATTGCGGCTATGGTCCCCCGCAGCCCCCCTCAACAAATCGAAAGACCTTTCAAGAGCTAAGTGATTGTTCCCTACTGCAAACAATCTAAACATCCAACTGGTTGTGCCCTTCATCCAATGTCTCGATAGTGAAAGAATCATTGGCCTATTGGTTTAACTTTAGTCTTTTCCGAACTAGCTCTAACTGATGATGGCTGATATCCACATGCGACCATCCTTATGGGTCCTGCCCATTATAACTTACTCGTAGACTAGAGTACGTTGTCATACGAATATCATACTCCATCATCAACTTTTTGACTGCCTACAAAGGTCTGCTCGGTTAGGCCTGCAATGCAAAAGCAGTCAAGACATACTCTCTTGATGGAACACCTATAGACCTGCCTCCGGGGGTGCAGCTTCGCTTGGCCTACCCCAGAGGGCCACTCTAGAGTATTCTTACATCCCGTTGAAGTCTTGTACTTCCTTCTAGCCCAAATAACTAAGTTGGATGTGCTCTTTTTGTACTAAAAATCTACAATGAACTGCTTCGTTAGGCTCTTTATCCAGATTCCCTTCAGGTTGCTCCAAACGCACCTTACCATTTTATTAGAATCTACGTCTAATCTTTTATTATGCATTTGGTTTACTTTTCTTATTCTGTTGGGTACTTATTTACCCTAAGAAGCATGCCCAATCCCACCCATGTGTGCGACCATCAGTCCTAGGCTTAAAAGGGAATGCTGTCGGTACAGGCCACTTCTATTATTTTTCTTATTAACTTAATCCAAGATCTAAGTTTGATAAAATAAGCCTCTTTTATTTCTTTCTTTTTAATTATAACCCATGTGTTACAATTATACTTGCAACTGTCACTTTTATATTCTTTTCTTTCTTTTATAACCTACATGTTATAAATGTAATTGCAAGTGTCTCTTTTCTATTCTAGTCTGTCTCCTTTTATTATGATACTAAATTTTCTTTAGTCCTCTTATATTGGGAGAGGACCTTTGTGTCATATAACCCATTCCGAATAATGATACGACGAAATGGGATTTGCATTTGAAGACCGATGGTGAAGACCGAGTATTTGCGAGAAAGATAGGATGATCTATCGATTGTCTCTGCACTGAGTAGCTACGGTATAGAGATTCCTTAAGTGATGGGAAGTCCGATCGGGATTGTGAACACCCGGATTGCAAGGGCTTCTTCGGAAGTGCCTTCGCTTCTGTTCGAACCCGGAACAGACTTGTATGGAAGTGTGTCTGACGTTACAAATTAAGATGTATGTATGTCCATTTCCTTCTGGTTAAGAGGTGGTATCATGGTATGGAGCCCAGATATTTAACCTATGATGTTACTACAATCTCATTACTGTGTGATTGTTGCTTTGTGGTTGAGGATCCTCGGATAAAGTTCGGTAATGACCGGGGATGGCATATTTTTTTGTGTGGAGTTATCAAGTTACAGCTTCATTGCACCCAGAAGTGTGTGGTAACTCGGCCTTGTGTTAGCAGAGAGCTGGTTAAGTTCTCGGGGGCGTCCTTCCAGAGGCGTACCCATTTCGATGTAGGAAGTTCCTTTGCCTGACCATTTGTTGGAAATCCGAAGAAACAATACGAGCCCTGTACGGTTTTAGTTGTATAACCTGCCATGGAATTTGGCGGTAACCTGCTATTGAACATGGTAGCTATAGTAGGCATACGACGAAATGTTGTATGCTGGCTAAGATTAATATTATACTTTCGAAATGTTTTCCACACTATGCACTAATGATAATATTAAAAAGGATTTTGCATATTAAGCATTTTTGACTGTCATAAGGAGAAATCTCCTCCAAGTGTGCGTTTGCATTGTGTGTGTGGCGGGAGGCCTTATGGCAGTTTCATTTCCAAAAGCATAGCGGATTTCGTTTTATTTTCTTTGTGAAAATAACTGTTTTAATATCTCACACCAGTCCCATGACTGACCTGGAGTTTATTATTCCCTTTCTAAACTCTGGGCGCCCGCCAATTTCCACACGGGCAGCCTAGAGTCAGGTTATCAAGTCATTATGGAATTCAGGAGTTGTTATGGAGATCAGGAGCAAGCTTGATGGCGAAGCGTATCACTAGTATATGTTATATTTTCTTCCGCTTTTTGTTTTTGTAACACTCTGATAATGTGATATGAAGTAATGTAATAACAGATATGATTCTTTATTTTAAAGATTATTCATTGATATATTATATGTTGTTCCGCTGCGAAATGTGAGATTTCGTTATTATTTCTGTTTTCTTCTTCTACCTTCTTCTTCTTTAACCCTAAAGACTCGTAAGTTTGTTCCTCTTTGGCTGGATTGTTGTGGAATGTTGCCAGCTCAAAGGAGTACGGATTTTTGGGCCTATACATATGGTATCAGAGCTTAGATTTGCGATAAACCTTGGCTCTGTTAGGTGTTGCTCATTAGAGATAGAGTCAGCAGTACTCTAGAATGAGTTTGAGTGTAATAATAGTTATGAGCGCGTATTTGTTAGTGAATATAAAATTGTTTTATATTGTGTTGACTTATCGGTTGATTGTTTATAGATTCTAGTCGGTGCAGTTTGGCCAACTGTTTCGATAGGGGTTTCTAAACTCTTAAACAAGATAAACCGACACAGTATTGTTTAAAATAGGGTAAATGAAATAATTTTACCCAAAACTATTTTCGTATATAAAAAAATAAATTTTCTATGAATTATTATAATATATGGTTGCTTGGTTGTTAGGAAGCGATAATATTAAATTATTATCATCATTGTATGAGAAATTGAAATCAAAACCAAAAGCTAAGAAAATAGAAAAGAAAAAAATACAAATGAGATTTGTAAATGCAAATTTTAAATGTGATTTATAATTTGGAATAAAATTCATTAATGGAATGAAATTGGTAATGCGAATGTATAAATGAGTTTTATAAATTGAATGAGATTTGACTTGGATCAAGTTGAAAAAAAAACCCAAACATGGGGAAAAATAAAAATAAAATGAATTGAATTCAAGTAAACTAATATGATAATTAATTAATTCATGAAATAGGAAAGTTGAATTAGTTAAATTAAAAACTTGAATTGTGAGTTAAATAAGAATGGTTTGAATTTGCAAATAAATTCAAGTAAGTAGAAATAAATTAAAAATTTCCTTGTTATTAATAGAATGAATTCAAGGTAAATTGAGACTTGAAATGCTAATTAGTTGATAACAAAAATACTTACATCTTTTGAAAGTTAGGCTTTTGTAATAAAAAGTGTATGGGCGTTTCGAAATTTATATGCCTTGTATATATATCTATATATAAGTTGTTGCCATAGTACATGTTTTAAATAAACAACCTGACATCTCTAAATGGCATAATAATACATATATATATTGCTTTATGTTATTACCAGTTCTATTCTGCAGCCTATAATTTTTAAAATGCATAAAGTAAGTGTTGTTGGTTTCATATGTTATATGCCTAAGTTCACATAAGGGTCTGACATATTTTAGATTTGAAGTTCTAATTTAGTTAATATCTAATATATTTTCTTATTCTAAAATGAGGTTGCGTAATAAAATGGTTTCTATGCATAGTACTAGTTAGATTATGTCATATATTGGTTTTAAAAATTCACTTATATTAAAGGACCTGACACGTTTTGCCTGAGTATACATCTTTACTCTATTTTTTCGAAGTTATAAAGTGAACTTTATTTTAAACTAGTTCAACAACATGCCTAGAGAGTAAATGCTTTCGTCCCTTTTGTTTTATAAACTATGAAAATAGAAGTGGCTTAAATAAGTTGAGAAATAGTTATTAAATGAAATTAGTCATTTTGTTATAAACAGAAGTAAATGTATTAACAGAAGTAAATAAAAATTGATTTTCGAATCATTTGAAATGGATATGAGTTCGTTTTGTTTAAAAAAATGAATTGAATGTAAGAAAGTGAATTGTAAATCGCTTAAATTTAATAATAATGATATGTGATGTAGTTGTAAGTAATTAAATTGTACTTATGAGAATTATTTTGAGTGCATTGCTTATGAAAACTATGTGTTTATTATCAAAAACAAGTGAAATGTAAATGAATTTTCTATATATGTCACTTACGTGTTTAAATTGAGTAAATACAGGTACAGGAAAGTCGTTGGGCTGGATTTGGTCGCGCTAAAATGCCAATAATAAACCGCTTTTCTTAAAAATGCTAAGTAAGGTATGCCTATGCAATAAAAATAGGAAATATGAACTGTTTTTGTTTTTTCCGCCCGGGTGGGTCGATGTATATATATTTATATCTTTTGTCGAATTGCAAAAGCTCCTCCGTACAAAGGGGACTCTACCAAAATTTTTCGAAAATTTTGGGAGTTAGAAAATTTTTGAAAAATTTTTGTTAGCGACAAACGATTTCAAATTGGAAATTGAAGTAAATTAGTGAATGAAACTAAATTAAAATAATGATATGAATCAACTATAAATAGAAGATAAAAATTCAATATTCCAAAGTTAAACAGAATCCAAATAGAATTGAAAATTTTCAATTGAATTCAAATGAAATTGAAAATGCAAAATTGAATGAAAATGAATATATAACTTCAATAGTGAAGTAAAAATGATATGAGAAGTATATATTGTAGATTTTGTAAAGTAATGTGCAAAATAAATTAAATGTTGTAATTGAATATTATGGCTAGTAAAATATACAGGCATGTTACAGGAAAAGGAAAATTGGAATCTCTCGACAGAATAGAAAAGAGGGCCGCAGGCGTTCTTTCATTACGAAAGCCCATCTTTATCAATTGGGATTTTGATTTCGAAGATAAAATTGAATTGCTTGACAAAAAGGTACGTATTTGAATTTCAGTATGAAATTTGGTGATTTTCTTGTCTAGCCACTTGGCCTTTTGTTTTCTTTTTGGAATCTGAGGGCCGCGGTGCCATTTTGTAGTTGTACCGAGCTAGCCGCGCAAAGGAGACGCTGGCGAAATTTTTCGAAAATTTAGGGTGTTAGAAAAATTTTGAGAAAATTTCGAAAATTTAAAATTTGGATTTAAATTTAAATTTGAATTGGTTAAGTAAACAAGGTTTTTTGGAAACTTACGATTGAATTTAGAGAATTAGTTGAAGAAATGATGGGCCTTAAATAAAAAGATCTGTTTTGGAAAGTTAAAACTATTTGGAACGGAAAAAAATAATAAATTGGGCTGAGGATCATTCTTCCTAACTAGAAATTTTGGGACGAAATTCTTTTAAGGGGGAAGGATGTGACGACCCAGAATTTTGGATATTTGAAATCGGAATATTTAATTGCATTTAAATATTTGGAAGTTAGTTTAACTTGAAATTTCAAATATAAATACAAATTGGCAATTAAATTATTGAATTTAATTTATTGAAGTTGGATAATTTATTTGAATCTTTAGTTTTAAGCCGATTAAAAAGATTTTAAAGGCTTAGAAAATTTATATTGACAATACTGAAGATAATAGAAGCTTCAGAATTGAATTTGGAAATAGTTTGTTCAGTTTTGAAACTTTTATCGTTTAAACGATATTTAAAAATAGCCTTCCGAGGCACAGTCTCGGAATTCGACGAAACCAGTTCCATTGGATTCGTAATATTGTATTATTATCGGATTTCAATTTCCGTAGCATTCGGAGTTGTCGTGTGATCGTACGATAAGAAAACGCGCTGAAATTTAATTGAAAATTCGATATTTTAACCGATCCAAAAGGCTATCTTCTCCATACGATCAAATTTGGACTCGAAACTTTTTCCATTGAGTTTGGAATAGGGGTATAACATAATAGACGCCAGCCGACACGCTTCGTTTGGAATTCTGAATTTCATAGGTTGATCAGGTGAGATATTTTATAATTAAATAACATATACTTTCCCCCTCTCCAATATATCATACATGGCCGTACACAACTTTGCCTGCCCGTACTCCTCTCTCCCTCTTATTTCAAATCTCCATCATATCGATTTAGAAAAAATGGCAACAGAAAATTCAATTCAGTTAATTCCCTTTCTTTTCTACTTCTCAAAAAAAATTATTAATGGTCGCGTTCCTCCGTTAAAAAATCGAATCCCCTTTTCTTCCTTCATCATTTGAATTCCTTTTTCAGTTGATTCTCGGAATCGAATTCGCAAAATAAAAAATAAAAAATAGAAAAAAGGGAGGAGAGGAGGACGCGAATGAATTTGCGAGTGGAAGCAAGGCCGCATGGATGGAGGTTGGTTTTGGGGCTGCATGCGCGCGCGTTCGTGATGGCTTGGCGTCGCCAGTTGCGGTGACGTTCTGGTGGTAGTCGTGGCGGAATTCGCGACCTAGGGATTCACGTGGGCATGGTGGTCAGCCAGCGGCACGATGATTTTGAAGTTCGAGTTGATGCTGCAGCAATGTCAAAGGCAGTGGCCAACGTGGTGGAGGTCATGGTTTATCTGGGAAGTTCGCTGGTGGCTACTCGATCGGAGAGGAGGTATAAATGTTAATTTGAATTAGTTTTAATTTAGTCTAGATGTGTTAATCTGATATTAGCAAACAGGAAAAAAATATAGATATGTACATTCTTAACTTACCGGGTTATTTTAAAAATAATAACTATGGTGAATTATCTGTTTACTAGTCTATTTAATTATTTTAGTTACTAAAAAAATCAAAATTGTTAGAAAAGTTTTGGTTTAAGTTAAATAATTAGATCAAATAAAATTATTTAAAAAAAATTATTTTGGTTACTACGAATTATTAAAGGAAACTTGTTTAATTAATCTTTTAGTCTAAATTAAATTTATAAAAGGAAATAGGCTGTTTGATAATTTCAAATATTAATGAACTGTATAAATGTTTTTACAAGGTCTAAAATGGTGAAATCAAGCCGGAATTGGTAATGGTTGCAAACAGCAAATAAAAGGTGAGATCTTCTCACTCAAGTTCAAATTGAAATTTCCAGTTTGATTTTTAATTGTTAAATTTAAATTGGTTGATTGTGTGCTTGGTTGATCAATTTATAATAATTATCCACTGGATGATATAATATATATAGTAGTACAGTATATATTGGGTGATTGATTTCCCGCATTATATAGCGGATGAGATCCTATTGCGCCGCTTAATAGCGGATGATATTTTTATAAATCCCATATACCGCGATATTCCACCTCGAAGTGGAATTGGTATTTAATTGTTGTGCTAACATCAGTGGATGCAGGGAAACAGGTTGGAGGGATCCAACTGGATTCCTCAAAACATTTGAATTTGTTTCACATGTTGGGTGTTGATTATTTATAATCCCTGTGTGATTCTATTTGTGGTTAAAAACATTAAAGGCTATAATTTAACCGAATATATTTTTGGTATCGTTGGATACCGGAAGTATATAAAAAAATTGGATTTTTGAAAATTCAAGTTGAAGGTTTATAGTAAACTTTATTTTTGAGAATTGGATAAATTTAAAAGAAGGAATTTTAAAAGGATAAAGTTTTATTTTTAATCCTATTGAATAAAATTCCAAAAACATGGGGAAAAGGCTTAATAAATGGATTTCGGGTAATATTATTGAAAGGTTGAAGAATTTATTTAAAATACAGATTTTAAATATTTGAAAGAGATAAAGGAATTTATTTCAAAAAGGAAATAAGTTTGAAATTAAATTAGGGATTTAATTTGGAGTTGAAATAAATTTTGAAATCGATTTGGAAATTGACTTGGTATTTGAAATTAAATCCTTGGGAAACCAATTTGTAATTAATTTGGTGTTTGAAGCAATTTTGGAAATCAAATTGGAATTGATTTGGTAATTGAAATAAATTTCGGAAATCAATATGAAAATTGATTTGCTGTTCGAAGGGAAATTGATTTCGTGTTTTGAAAATAAATTTAGAAATCAATTTGGAATTTGATTTGGTGTTTGAAAGTGAATGTTGGAAAATCGATTTAAAATCGTATATCAGTTGATATTTAGAAATGTAAATTCACAATGGAAATTTATAAAGGAAAGGGAAATTGGTTTTAAAATAAACATTGGCTTATTTTTAAAGTGTGGAGAAGATTTGAAACTCGTTTCGAAGGATGGGAAGTGATTTGAAATTTGTTTTCAAATGGTTGAAGTGTGAAAATATATCTTAAAAGGATATTTTGGAAATAAATAATTGGGAAAATTATTTAAATCTGGTAATTGTTGTGAATGTTGATTGATAGTTAAATAACCGACTATCAATATTTGCCTTTAAATGGCATTTGAATTTCGATGCGACCAGGGGTCGAATTCCAAGTGGATATCCGAAAACCACATCGAACCTTTGTGATTGTGATGGATCTTTTATTTAAAAGATCAAAGTGGAAATTTTTGTAATTTGTTGAAATCTGAATGAACACTTATTTTTAAAAATAAGCGCTCGTTATTCGGATTAGCCGGGAGAGGACCTTTGTATCATATAACCCATTCCGAATAATGATACGACGAAATGGGATTTGCATTTGAAGACCGGTGGTGAAGACCGGGTATTTGCGAGAATGATAGGATGACCTATCGATTGTCTCTGCACTGAGTAGCTATGGTATAGAGATTCCCTAAGCGATGGGAAGTCCGATCGGGATGGTGAATACCCGAATTGCATGGACTTCTTCAGAAGTGCCTTCGGTTCTGTTCGAACCCGGAACAGACTTATATGGAAGTGTGTCTGACGTTACAAATTGAGATGTAAAGATGGTTTCTATCAAATACATTTCTGTTGTTGGCGGAGAATTTATTCTCTTAGCTTAACACCCTTCTCTGAGACGTACGAGCTCAGAGGTTATGTAGTTGATGGTTACTAGTGATACATTTCCAATTTGGTAATGTGGCATACGTAGTGCTGCTGATCATTTGTTGATCAAAGCATGGCTTTTGTGAAAAGCGTAGCTTTGTGGACGAGACTTCGTCGAGCCTCACAACCCGGAAATGGTCGAAACAGGAATGTTGCGGCAAGGTTTTTAGGGGTCGTGCCCCTAGGGTATGTCCATTTCCTTCTGGATAAGAGGTGGTATCATGGTATGGAGCCCAGATATTTAACCTATGTGGTTACTACAATCTCATTACTGTGTGATTGTTGCTTTGTGGTTGAGGATCCTCGGATATAGGTCGGTAACGACCGGGGATGGCATATTTTTTTGTGTGGAGTTATCAAGTTACAGCTTCATTGCACCCAGAAGCGTGTGGTAACTCGGCCTTGTGTTAGCAGAGAGCTGGTTAAGTTCTCGGGGGCGTCCTTCCAGAGGCGTACCCATTTCGGTGTAGGATGTTCCTTTGCCTGACCATTTGTTGGAAATCCAAAAAACAATACGAGCCCTGTACGATTTTAGTTGTATAACCTGCCATGGAATATGGCGGTAACCTGCTATTGAACATGGTAGCTATAGTAGGCATACGACAAAATGCTGTATGTTGGCTAAGATTAATATTATACTTTCGAAATGTTTTCCATACTATGCACTAATGATATATTAAAAAGGATTTTGCGTATTAAGCATTTTTGACTGTCATAAGGAGAAATTTCCTCCAAGTGTGCGTTTGCATTGTGTGTGTGGCGGTAGGCCTTATGGCAGTTTCATTTCCGAAAGCATAGTGGATTTCTTTTAATTTTTTTTGTGAAAATAACTATTTTTAAGATCTCACACCAGTCCCATGACTGACCTGGAGTTTATTGTTCCCTTTCTAAACTCTAGGTGCCCACCAATTTCCACACGGGCAGCCTACAGTCAAGTTATCAGGTCATTCTGGAATTCAGGAGTTGCTGTGGAGATCAGGAGCAAGCTGGATGGCGAAGCATATCACTAGTATATGTTGTATTTTCTTCCGCTGTTTGTTTTTGTAACACTCTAATAATGTGATGTGATGTAATGTAATAACAGATATGATTCTTTTTTTTAAAGATTATTCATTGATATATTATATGTTGTTCCGCAGCGAAATGTGAGATTTCGTTATTGTTTCTGTTTTCTTCTTCTACCTTCTTCTTCTTTAACCCTAAAGACTCGTAAGTTTGTTCCTCTTTGGCTGGATTGTTGTGGAATGTTACCAGCTCAAAGGAGTATGGATTTTAGGTCCTTTACAGAAGACATCGAAACACAATTTAATATTCCCGATCTCCTTAATGTAATTCTACTCGCTTAGGATTTTAAGTCTGACCATACTCACTACTAGAACAACCCTAACTAGCCATTGGTTTCCAATACCTAAAGTCATAAAAATTAGGTGATAGCATAACATACAAGATCATGTGAACGGTTTATCATAAGCAATGTAACAGATCTAGGTACAAAATTGAACATATAAGCACATCATCGTCCATCAATACATACATACATATATATATATATATATATATATATATATATATATATATATATATATGTCCACGCGATTGTCATTTTATACACAATGTTACTTATAATAAAGTAATACCTTCCTTCATAAAAACTCTTTAAAATAGGCTAAAATATCTTTTCTTTCCTGTTTAAAATCTTGTTAAAACACTTAACAAAAACCATGTTTTTGTTCAGGGAAAACATAGCCCAAAATTAAGTTTAAAACTATCAAATGTCATAAAATATGTTATCTCGTTTAATCTCAAAATCTGATATTATCAAACATTGAAATATATCATGCTATCGCATGTTGAAAACATTGGCTATTGCATATTAAAAAGTTCATAGCCATCGCATGTTGACACTACATGAAGCTATTGCATATTGACATCTATAAGTATCGTATATCAACTAAAATAAGTCATTGCAAGTTGACAAAAATATACAAAGCTGTTCAAGTTGACAAAAATGTACAAATTTGTTGCAAGTTGGCAAAGTATATAGCTATTGTAAGTTGAAAAAATGTATAGTTATCGCAAGTTGATAAAATATATAGCTATTGCGAGTTGATAATTCATTACCATCCAGGTTGATAAAATAATAGCTATCGTAAGTTAATTAAACAAAGCTATTGCTGATTGATAAAACATAGCCATCGCAAGTTGTTAAAACATAAATATCGCAAGTTGAAAAAATAATAGCCATCCCATGTTGAAAATTCAATGGCTATTGTAAGAAGATAAAGCATGATAGTTATCGTAGGTTGAAAATTACATACTATCGCATGTTGATAAACATATAGCTATCGCATTTTGATAAAATAATGGCCATTGCAATCTGACAATGACATTTTCATAAATATTTGCAAAACTTATTTGTATTCTTCAAAAGTAATAAATTTTTACCAAACCAATTTATTTGTCGAAATTTCATTATCTAATCAAGACCTTTTCGATAACTTGCAGCAAAATAAGGAGAGAAAATTCTCTTCTTTTCCTAAAATATAATTATTTTAATAATTATGCAATAAATTTTCTTTTTGCAATTAAGACTTTTGCACAAAATAATTTATATTAAATCAAATTTACTTGGGAAACATTCCCATAATTCCCACAATCAAAATTTACCTCTTTAACATCATGCAAAAATTTAGAGCAAAATAATTAGTTTTCATAATTTAAATAATTAAAATCTAAAATTACCCATTTTATCACTGATAATATTCATATTAAATTCATAATAATTTTGAAAATCATAAAATAAAAATCAATCTACAAAATATCGTTCCAAACGTCATATCAAAGATTCTAAACATTTGGGGATAAAAAAACCTTTGTTTTTTAACATCAAAATCCTCAAGGAAAATTCCCTAAAAATAACCAAATGATTATCTGTCCTATATGCATGATAAACAAGAATAAAATTCAGTTTCCTAATCAAAACATCCAAAAACATAGAGATATAAATATTATTCACCTTTGATTAGTTGTATATGGTGATAATTGCCTTCGTTCGTTTCCTGGCTTTTATTATTCTTTTTTTTTTCTTTAGTAGAGAGCTCTTTGGTTTTCTTAAGTTATGATAGTGTGGCCGAAATTATGAAGGTGTGAGGAGTTATGTTAGGGGATATAACTTATGTGTATTATCTTTACTCTCTTATTCCTCTTTTGTATAAGCAAAGCCCTTATTAATTCTTTTTCTATAAAGAAATTCTCCACTTAAGCTTGAAATTTAATTTATAGTCGCATGGAAATTACCCACCACCCCTCAACACATAGATACATATATATATATATATACATACACACATACAAACGTACATACATACATACATGCATGCATATATATATATATATATATATATATATATATATATATATAATGTGCCACAAAATTAGGGGGTTATAGGTTCTCCTCCTTAAAGAATTTCATCCTCGAAATTCCGATAAGGGAAACAACAAGCATATTAAAACATGCAAACAAGTGTCACAAGCATACAAATCAACAATGCTAGCATGACTGCTTGTCAAAAGTCCATACAACAATATAGAACACACTTTTAAAATAACTAAGGTAAGGTTCTCTAATCATATCCTCAATCTCCCTAGTACAGTCATTCCCATAGTCGTCGTTGACTTTCACTAACTTGACTATCTTATTTCTGAGCACTTTCGTATCTTTATCCACTGTACGAGTAGGTCGTCTAACAATAGTCATATCCGGCTCTACTACTGAATCTTCCAAAATTGCTGGCTCTATAGTAGTCTTTGGCTTACACACATACTTTCTTAAATGAGATAAATGAAAAAACATTATGAACTTCTGCTGAAGTACTTGGTAACTCCATATATTATGCGAGTTTTTTGATTCTCTCTATGAAAGGAAACAGATCAATATATCTAAGCGCCAATTTTCCCGTCTTCCCAAATTGTACAACACCCTTTGCTGGTAATACCATTATGAAAAAAATGTCCAACTGAGAATTTGTAGTCTTTACACCTTTTATTTGAAAGTTTAGTGGATCATATACTATCTAACTTGTGTGTAATATGAAGGTATATAAATCAATGCATAGTAGATAATAAATAATAAAATATAAAAAGCGTCCAAACTAGAATTTTTATACTAGTTTGGATCTCCTATCCTACATCCAGTCTCGAAGCTCCCCTCCGATATTTCCTTTGAACAAACTACCCTCACTACGACTGGAGGAATAGACTTAATACAAAAGTGTCATTGATAATATTGTGTTCCAATAACACAGTTTTTGACTTATAGTACAAATCTTCCAATGATCTCCTTTGAGTATATCAATATGATTGCTTTGAGTTGTAGGAAGTGATGTAACCAAAAAATTATAATGGATTGAGAGTATGTAATCAGTGTATATGCAAGAGAGTGCTTTTAAATCAAAAGAATAAAGAATAGATCGAATCAAGATAAGTTAGTTATTTCTACTTCTCAATCAAGATGCTATTTATAGAACCAGAGAGGTGCAGATGAAGAGTTGTTACTCTTCGAAGAAATCTTTTCATTTTAATGGTAGTAACTCTTCATGAAAGATAATTTACTTTAGTTTAAAAAAGAAATGTCTTTTCAAATATGACAGTTTTTGCCATGACAGATGTTTGTGGTATAACGACAAAAATCTTTTCGTTTTAATGGTAGTAACTCTTCATGAAAGATAATTTACTTTAGTTTAAAAAAGAAATGTCTTTTCAAATATGACAGTTTTTGCCATGACAGATGTTTGTGGTATAATGACAAACGTCTATGACTAGTTTTAATTTTTAATCCGAGATTTGTCACAAACGTTTGTGAGTATACCTTGAACGTCTATGAGATGAAAATGCAGTTTTCCATAAGATTTTGATGTATATAAAACTGTATGTGATCGTGTATGCATATATACTCAAAGTGACCTTAATAATATTTAATCTAAGACTCTTTTACAGTAGAATAAACATAGTATCGTCAATAATCTTCGTTTCTCTTTGAGTATCAATATCTTCGATCATGGTGTCTACTTGCAGTATATACCTGCAATCTTGATAAAGTCTATATATGTATATTATTGTATAGTTGTTATCATTGAAACATAAGTTGGTGGTTCTAAGAATATCCCTTTTGATGATGACAACTATACAATCACAAATCAACTATACATTCAAATGTTAACCATATAATCAGATATCAACAGTAGAATAAAAGTATTATCATGTTTGTCTATGTTTTGTCTCCCCCTATGTATATGCATAAATTTCTCCCCCTTTGTCATTTTCAAAATGGAGGGAAACAATAAATGATACATATATAGCAAATAATCATGGCATGTTATCATCAAATGTTAATGTTCAACATAGAATGAAAAACAACAGTTGTTAGAATATGAAAGCAAATAAGCGTAAGAGTTACAAAAAAAGAAAATAAAGTCTAATTATACTAATTGTGTGAATAAGATAGTCCTCTGTAATTCTCGTAATACTCCTAGTAAGAAGATGGATCCTACTCATATGTACCTGGCCATTGCGTCTGGTCGTTGTACTCGTTATCCTCATGGATAGAAAGGCCTTTTAATGCCATGTATGATTGTTGAAAATGTGGAGTATTGGACACGTACATCTCATCACTACCTTCTTCCTCTTCCTCGGGTTGTACATCTATAAGAGTCTTCCCTCGAGCACTTTGGTCATGTGATGTACCATCGAGAGAGGGTTGCACGTGATAGACTGGTGTTTCAACCTGAGGTGTATGTGTTGGGGAAGGTGAGGATGATGATTGTAAGGAAGATTGGTTACGTGCCTTACGCATTACTTTCCCCAAAGTGGAGACTACTTTGTCTAGTGTATTCTCCATCTTTGTCATTCTAGTGGAAAAGAAAGTTCCAACCCCATCATCTTTTTATTTAAAGCTCGCTGATTGGCCGTGATTATTCTTTGATTTTTTATGGCCAAATCAGAAAGAGATTCATTTGGCGTTGGTTCAAAATAAGCTTCTTTTATTTTGGAGTCGGAATAATATTCGGTATGTGGTTGGACGAAGGTCGTTGTTGGGAAGTATAAGGGGAGTAGGGTTGCTAAGGAGCGCTAGTTGGAGGAGGATCATGACATATCTCATCGATTTTTTCGGAAAGAAATGATGATTTCAGATCAATTGATTGTTTAGCTTTCTTTCCTTTCGAGGAAAAGCCAGTATGGTACATTGAGAAGCGATAATGTTTAGAGAAAGAGATGATGTAGGAGTGGTTTTTACTGGAGATACTTAGTGTTGTCGGATGAGGGGATTTGTAGTCAATAGCCGAATAAGTGGAGCCGAAGTCGGAAGCCATCATTTTATTAGATTTAGAACATTTATCTATTTTATTTATTTCTAAGTAGTGTATAACTGAATTTATAATATAAAATTTAGTTATATTTAGAAAAGTGGTTGAGAAAATTGAGTAAAACTGTAACACCCCACATTTTTAGATAATCAAATAACCAAAATAATTATAAACAGTAATAATGAGCAATTTTGGAATTGTTAAAATATGACCTTGAAACTTATACCATTGTGTTCGTGGCGATTTTTTGATTAATTTACATATATAACACGCCTCGAACTGACTTGGTATGAAAAAGTTATTGACGTTCGAAGTTCCGTATCGAAAAATAATTATACGTGTAAATGTGCGTAAATATATTTGTTTATAAATATATGCGCATATAAATTTTAGAAATAACACATGTTTGAATTTCAAAATAGACGCACGTCATAAACGAAATTAATTGACATTAGCAGTTAGAGGTAATTAATTAACATTAGTAGGCAATGTTAATCAAATCAGCAATTAAAGGAAATTAATTTACATTAATTAGCAATGTTTAAATTTCAAAATAAACATGTGTTATAAAGGGAATTAAATTTGCAATTGATGTAAATTAATTAGAATGAATAATTAACGGTTAAAATTTAACGTTTAAAAATAGAGGAAATAAATTAATAGATATAAAACAGAAAGGCTAGACATGTCAAAACTGACACGTTTTGCTTGTTTTTAATGGCTAGATTTCAATCGCTTTAAACGAATGGATGACGTTGCTTTGGCTCTCTATAAATAAACGTGCAAGAAAATCCTTCAAACCTATACTTTTATGAATGGGCGTAGAAGGCCTATCACTTTTCTTTCTCCTCCAATTATTCAGAAATCAAATATATTAGATTTAGGTTTTCTGATTTGCAGTTTGGAAGTAGAAACTTTAGATCTAGAGAAGAGATGTCCAAATTAAGCTGTCCATATGAGGTGAGCTTTCAAATCTGGTTTTCTATTTTATCCATTTAATTTTCTTCAGTTAGATCTGATTTATAAATCCATACAAATTCCAGTTTGTGGAGCCAAATAGGGTTGCAAAGGGGAAGGCTATGGATAATAGAACTAGAATAAAAATCAAATCTGGAATTTGGAGTATTTCCTTTTCAGGTGAGTGGATTTAAATTATATATCTTTTATATCGATGATATATATTATCGTTAGATTTCCTTTAAATATTTTAACTTAGCATTTGAACTAATTTTAGTAATTAGTTATACTAGTTAGTTATGTTGAAAGTGTAAATTTTATAAGAGAAATGTACTTATATTTAAATGTTAGTTACATGGAAAAAGAAAGTAATCTAATTAAATATAGGTAATATTAGGCTTAAATATTATAGAGAAAGGCATAAGACTAAAAGTGGGATCTTTAAAGTAAATTATGCTAAAACTTGGAGAATGAAATAAAAAGGGAAAATCTAATGAATAACTTGATTTGGAAGTTAGTGATAGATTAATTGGTTGTTTAGAAAAAGGGGAAACATTTCCATAATTTAATATTGTAAACAAAATGGCAAACGTAATTGCAGGAATAAAAACAAGAGAAATGGAATTAGTGCAAAATAGAGACATTAATGTATTTTGCATTATCCAATAAATAAAGAAATAACAAAAGAAGTATCCTGCAGTTATGGCTCATTGTTTATGGCATTATTTTGTATTGAAATATGGAAATGGATTATAGTATAGTTTTTATAACTAATCAAATAGAATAGAACTACTTCCTAGAATAAAAGAGAATAACGCGAAGCGTTAAAGAAATTAAAGAAGAAGAAATAACCAGGTTAATTATTTCATAAGACTAGAAACAATAAACGGAAAATGTAACTAGATCTGCATTTATTGTGCAGATAGTAGAGTAAAAAGTAAAGCAGTTATTGTGCTAAGTAACTTATGATAGTTTGACGTAGTCCCAAGTAAAGACTATTATATAATATAAGAGAACTATAGAAATTTTAGTATCATAATGAAAGAAGACATACTAGAATAGAAAAAAGACATTTGCAATTACATTTATAACATGTAGGTTATGAAAGAAAGTAAAGAATATAAAAGTAACAATTGCAAGTATAATTGTAACACATAGGTTATAATTAAAATGAAAGAAATAGAAGAGGCTTATTTTATCAAACTTAGATCTTCGATTAAATTAATAAGAAAAAATAATAGAAGTGACATGTATTGGCAACATTCCCTTTTAGGTCTAGGACTGATGGTCTCACACATGGGTGTGGTTGATCATGCTGATTAGGGTACATAAGTAGCCAACATAATAAGAAATGTAAACTAAACACATAATAAAAGATTAGACGTAGGGTCTAATAAAATGGTAAGGTGCGTTTGTAGCAACCTAAAGGGAATCTAGATAAAGAGCCTAACGAAGCAGTTCGTTACAGATTTTTAGTACAAAAAGAGCATGCCCAACTTAGTTATTTTAGGCTAGAAGGAAGTATGAAACTTCAACAGGACGTGAGGATACTCTAGGATGGTCCTCTGGGGTACACCTAACGAAGTTGCACCCCCGGAGGCAGGTCTGTAAGTGTCTCATCAAGAGAGTATGCCTTGACTACTTTTGCATTGTAGGCCTAACGAAGCGGACTTGTGTAGGCAGTCAAAAGGTTAATGATGGAGTAGGGTATTTGTATGACACTGTATTCTAGTTTGCAAGTAGGTCATAGCGGGCAGGACCCATAAAGATAGTCGCATGCGGATATCAGCCATCATCAATCAAAGCAGGTTTGGGAAAGACTAGAGTTAAACCAACATGCCAATGATTCTTTCACTATCGAGACATTGGATGAGGGGCATAGCCATTTAGATGTTTAGATTGTTTGCAGTAGGGCACAACCACTTAGCTCTTGAGCGATCTTTCAGTTATTTAAGGGGGGTTGCGTAGGGCCATAGTCACGATGAGAAAAGAGACAAACCAAGTAGAATATTATATTATATTCCTAATGAAGTGAACCTTTACAGATATAGAAAATCCCCGATTGAGTTTCGTGTAAGGTGAACCTTGTTGGAGGAATTTAGGGAGTAGACAGAACAATTATGTGTAGTTCTCAATGTATGCACTGGATGGTACATTGTGGATGTCCGAGCACTAGTATAAGCTAGCGCAGATGCAGTTTCATGTTTTCATAGTAGACGATCAAATATCTATATTGTAGTCCTCACAAAGCTGTCATTTACAGATGTAGTTATAGTACGCTCTGGTAGAGAGACGATGGAGTCCTTTTCAAGGAGGATACAGTAGGTACTATGGGTAGTACCTAGGACCGATGAGGTCACGTAGCTATATATATATATATCATTTACCATAAAAAAGAGGGTAAAGAATCAACGAAAAGAAGCTGATTCAAGTCTCTATTTTTTCTTGGGTACCCGAGAAAAAAATAGAGATAGAGGATAAAGATACCAAATAAGTGAGAAGAAAAAATATACTGATAAAGACGTACCTAGGTAATATCATGGATTCATATAGAAGAAAGGTTGTCTATTGATTAAAACCAAACGCTGTACCTATGGGATAGAGGAAGGGGAAGAAACAGAATCTTTGTTTGGCTTCTTCCTCGGAGAAAGACGATCAAACAATTCCCAATCATGGTCCTTACGAATCAGATCATCCATATAGGATAAAAAAAGAACTTACTATCTTTGGGATCTGATGCTACACCGCTGCTCAATACTTTAGTAGATCGACTATATTACATAAGTTGATTCCTAACTTTATATATCATTTCATGACATAAGTAAGCAGTTTTTAACTGTATCGACCCAAAAGCGCGCTAATTGATCTTTACGATGCTTTTTTTAACCAATTTTAGAGTTAGCCTCGCCTACAAAAAAGTCGTCGAGCGAGTTAGCGAAGATGCATAGATAAGAGAGTGTCAGCCAGTATATTAATTGGGGCCTTCATTCTACTACGCTACGCAAAGTCACTTAGCTCGACTGCAAACACAAATGGAGATACTAGTCTCGTACAAGACGTCTTTTATATTGTTGCTGTAATTAAAGAAGAATTGCCCAATATGCCTCTAGAAAGATCAGAAGTAATAAGAGTTGTAATTGTACATACATGTAAAGAACTCAAACGTGACAACGGTATAATAATACGATACCGGAAGTCTATGTATATTAAAATGGTTTGGTTTGTATAGATAGGAAATGCTTCTAGTAATGATTTTTAAGTTTGATTTCTTCTATATAATACTAATTGATAGGGCCTCATTGATAATGTTTGCGCCAAAATTGGTCACAAACACCCAATACCGCGAAAGCACCCATTTACGTACTCAAATTAATAATAATCAACACAGTTCTCAGCAACAATCAATATAGAATTCAGATCTAAGCAACTAATCACAATGATTCACAGACAATAATCACAAACACAGGATTTATAGTGGTTCGGCGTTCGTGCCTACGTCCACTTTGAAGGTTTTCTCTTTATTGCTTCACTTGATGATCTTATTCAATTACAATGGGTTGTAGCCTTGAACTTGATAATCTTAATTGATTACAATGGATTATAGCTTTGAACTCTGAACTCAACAGCAATAGTGACGAATAGGATTGAATTCACCAGAGTCTGGACTTGCTTTCTCCCTTCTGAATCTCCTCCCCTTTTCTGAATGACCAGGGGCTCTATTTATAGGCGTGGAAGGCCAAAATCCCGCCCAAAACCTGGAGAGGCTGCTTGGCACGTGACGGGGGGGGGGGGGGGGGGGGGGGGGCCCACAGGCCCGCGTTCTTGGACTGCGTGTCCAGTTTGGTATCGATTCGAAGTGAACTTCGAATCGATCAAAAAATTGTCCAATTGCGATGAAACTTGGCGTGGACGTTCTTCATCATGTAATCAAGCTTCTGTGAAAATTTCATGGCATTTGGATCAAGGGATTGAGAGATATGATCGATTCAAGGTGATGCATTTCGGTACGCTGGCAACTTCGAACCGATCCTATGGGTCGTTCGAACCCATATGTTTCGAATCCATATGGTTCGAACCCATAGGTTCGAATCCATACGGTTCGAAACCATAGGTTCGAATCGAACTTGTTGCATGAGGGGGCAGCGCGCTTCGAATCGATGGCTCTGGATCGATTCGAAGTTGTTTTTAACGTGTAGGGTTCGAAGACAGCATGGACTCGAAGCTTGTGATGGGTTCGAAGCTTGAGGTGGACACGAAGTGGTGATGGATACGAAGTTGATGGACGGATTCGAAGTAGTGATGGATACGAAGTTGATGGATGGATTCGAAGTGGTGATGTATACGAAGTTGATGGATGGATTCGAAGTGGTGATGGATACGAAGTTGATGGATGGATTCGAAGTAGTGATGGATACGAAGTTGATGGATGGATTCGAAGTGGTGATGGATTCGAAGTAGTGATGGAGTCGAAGCATGAATTGGCTTGATGGATTCGAAGGGAGACGTTGGCTGATGGATTCGAAGGGAGACGTTGGCTGATGGATTCGAACGTCGCCTCTTCCTATGGGTTCGAATATGATGGGTTCGAAACAGATGGTTTCGAACACGATGGTTTCGAACACGATGGGTTCGAATATGATGGGTTCGAACATGATGGGTTCGAACCGAGCAATGTGTACCTTCTTAACTTGAATCCATCATAACTTGAGCATATGACCTCGGATTGACTTGAAATTTGAAATGCTGGCTTCTATGGTCTTTCTTGTCATGCCTTATTAATTGTGGCCCGATCCGGGCTCGGACAGAATTCATCGATATCCATAGTGAGGTGAAATACGACCAATCTCTGAGGCGAACTATTTTCTGTTTTTGACCAATCTTTTGGTATCACGGCTTTTGCCCAAAAAGCAGGATAACATTTTGCCCCCCAAAACATGCCTTGCGGTAGCAAGGTGTGTTTTGCAATGCCTTGAGCTGGATGTTCATATCCTGTCGTCAACCTGTAAAGAACTTGATAGTTTTATATGTCCTCAAATGACGATCGTTCGTGATCGAGTTTATTCGGGATGGAGCGCGGCCGTTCATGGTCAAGCGCCTAACTTCAGATGACGATCGTTCGTGATCAAGTCATTCGAGGTACAGTGAGTTGTGCCGTTACAGTGAGTTGTGCCGTTCGAGGTGGGCCTCAAATGACGACCGTTCGCGATCGAGCCATTTGAGGTAAAGTGAGTTGTGCCGTTCGAGGCGGACCCCAAATGACGACCGTTCGTGATCGAGCCATTTGAGATGAAGTGAGTAGTGACCGTTCGTGATCGTGTGCCGTTCGAGGCGAGTTTGTGACTGTTCGAAGTCGGGTGCCGTTCGAGGCGAGTTGTGACTGTTCGCGGTCGGGTGCCGTTCGAGGCGAGAAAACGCGCCCGGGAGGGCTTGATGTTTTGAATGCCAGGGTCACGTTCGGGTGAGTTCCTGGATTGTTTGTGTGCCTATTGAAGGCGAATCAGTGTACCCAGAGGGGCTTGATATTGTTGATACCAGGTTCACGTTCGCGTGGGTCCCTGGATCATTTGTTTAGGTATATCACTATCTCAGAGCATGCCTAAGGACCGTTCGCGACCCCGTACATGTGCAAGTAGCCTAGCCATTTCAGAGTTATCAGAATCAAATATTTATTCAACGGGTGAGCTTTTAAAAACAGAAATGTCCAAACAAACCAAGTTCAAATGTCCAAATCAACATGAAATAAAAACAAAGCAAAGATGTCAAAGTCCAAATCAACATGAAATAAAAACAAAGCAAAGATGTCAAAGTGTAAGTTCCCACTACGAAACATTCAATGATCATTCAGAGCATGCCTGGAGAACGTTCGCGATCTCGTACATGTGTAAATGATTCGATTGCGTTAGTGGGAGCTTGCGACTCATTCATCGTTATTTTAACTAATTGATAACCAAACGGCGTCCTGGTTCAGGGTTGCCCCTGGTTGATGTAGACGGTGGCCGCTCTGGCTCCTCCGCTGAAGCTCGCCTCCTCACATACTGAAGGAGCATGCCGTTCCTGATGTGCCCTTCCACCTCGTCCTTCAGATGCCTACAATCATTAGTGTTATGACCGTTTAATTCATGAAATACGCAAAACTTATCTGATTTTCTTTCGCTTGAGGTTGGATCCCTCCGCATTGGTCTGCGATACGGAATCTGCTCCTTGGTATCCTGATAAATGCGTTCCAAACTCTCAGTCAGCTCGGTGTAAGTAGTGAATCGCGGCTCTCTCCGCTGCCGTTTTGACCTGTCATCATAATCCTCAGTCCTTCGTTTTCCTTTATCCTTGTCTGAGTCCTTTTCGATAGGCTTTTTGTCTTTAAGCATATAAACTTCTATTCCCTCTCCTTCTTCTCTTTCTGCATTTGCGTCCTCTAAACGTAAAAACTTTTCTGCCTCGTTGTAGAATTCCTCTAGATCCACGGGTGGATCTTTAGTCAATGAATTCTTGAATTCTGTGCCGTCAGCTACTCCGGACACAGCTGCCATTACCACCATGGACGGATCCGCTCGGTCCACTGACGCTGCTGCTGCATTGAATCGTGCTAGATAACTTCTCAAGGTCTCTCCGGCTTTCTGCTTTAAGGTTGCCAAAGTCATCACATTCTTGGGTCTCGTAATGTGAACCCTGAATTGCCTCATAAATCTCTCAGTTAAACCATTCCACGTTCCGATGGATCCATTCTCTAATTGCCTAAACCACAATGCTGCAATATCTGTCAAGTATAATGGAAAGCACCGGGCCATAACCTCCTCTGGTGCCCCCAGCACTTCCATATGCCTCATATACTTTGTTAGATGAACCGTGGGGTCCGTTCTTCCGTCATACATGTCCAACGATGGTAACTTGAAATCCGGTGGGTTTCTAGCTTGTCTAATTGCCGAAGTGAAAGGACTCCTATTAACATCCTCCAAATCCTTGTTTACCAAACCGCTTCTCATAGCTCTTCTAACCATCTCCGCCAATCTGTCGTTGTCACCGAGGTGCAATCTTCGTTCATTACTTTCAACCTGCCCCCCGAGTTCACGAGGGAATTCTGGAATCTGCCCCCTTGACTGAGCGTTCATTCCTCTGTTGCCTCCAGGTTGCGTGGGCACTCCTCTCTCCCCCTCCGGGACTAGATCTTCGTGCTCCAAGTGTGCGCCTCCTGATCCAGGTGCTATTCCGGATGGTCCTGCTCCGTTCTGAACTCCATCGGTTTCTCTATTCTGTGCTCCAAGTTGTCCAATTTGTTGGAATAAGCTCTGAATCAACTCCTCCTGCCTCTTCATCATTGTCTCCATTTCGTCCCTAGTGATGTAGATTGATGCTTGATTCCCTCCTGAGGAGGCCTCTTGACTTCCTTGTGGTTCACTTCTCTCAGGCCTTGGCCTTCTACTCGATTGTCTTGTCATAATTTCTAGATCTGAACTCCTGTAATTTCAAATTCAACTTCTTCCTGAATTAGCCTTCTCGGTGAAAGCACCAAAATGTTTGCGCCAAAATTGGTCACAAACACCCAATACCGCGAAAGCACCCGTTTACGTACTCATATTAATAATAATCAACACAGTTCTCAGCAACAATCAATATATAATTCAGATCTAAGCAACTAATCACAATGATTCACAGACAATAATCACAAACACAGGATTTATAGTGGTTCGGCGTTCGTGCCTACGTCCACTTTGAAGGTTTTCTCTTTATTGCTTCACTTGATGATCTTATTCAATTACAATGGGTTGTAGCCTTGAACTCTATAATCTTAATTGATTACAATGGATTATAGCTTTGAACTCTGAACTCAACAGCAATAGTGACGAATAGGATTGAATTCACCAGAGTCTGGACTTGCTTTCTCCCTTCTGAATCTCCTCCCCTTTTCTGAATGACCAGGGGCTCTATTTATAGGCGTGGAAGGCCAAAATCCCGCCCAAAACCTGGAGAGGCTGCTTGGCACGTGACGAGGGGGGGGGCCCACAGGCCCGCGTTCTTGGACTGCGTGCCCAGTTTGGCATCGATTCGAAGTGAACTTCGAATCGATCAAAAAATTGTCCAATTGCGATGAAACTTGGCGTGGACGTTCTTCATCATGTAATCAAGCTTCTGTGAAAATTTCATGGCATTTGGATCAAGGGATTGAGAGATATGATCAATTCAAGGTGATGCATTTCGGTACGCTGGCAACTTCGAACCGATCCTATGGGTCGTTCGAACCCATATGTTTCGAATCCATATGGTTCGAACCCATAGGTTCGAATCCATACGGTTCGAAACCATAGGTTCGAATCGAACCTGTTGCATGAGGGGGCAGCGGCGCTTCGAATCGATGGCTCTGGATCGATTCGAAGTTGTTTTTAACGTGTAGGGTTCGAAGACAGCATGGACTCGAAGCTTGTGATGGGTTCGAAGCTTGAGGTGGACACGAAGTGGTGATGGATACGAAGTTGATGGACGGATTCGAAGTAGTGATGGATACGAAGTTGATGGATGGATTCGAAGTGGTGATGTATACGAAGTTGATGGATGGATTCGAAGTGGTGATGGATACGAAGTTGATGGATGGATTCGAAGTAGTGATGGATACGAAGTTGATGGATGGATTCGAAGTGGTGATGGATTCGAAGTAGTGATGGAGTCGAAGCATGAATTGGCTTGATGGATTCGAAGGGAGACGTTGGCTGATGGATTCGAAGGGAGACGTTGGCTGATGGATTCGAACGTCGCCTCTTCCTATGGGTTCGAATATGATGGGTTCGAAACAGATGGTTTCGAACACGATGGTTTCGAACACGATGGGTTCGAATATGATGGGTTCGAACATGATGGGTTCGAACCGAGCAATGTGTACCTTCTTAACTTGAATCCATCATAACTTGAGCATATGACCTCGGATTGACTTGAAATTTGAAATGCTGGCTTCTATGGTCTTTCTTGTCATCCCTTATTAATTGTGGCCCGATCCGGGCTCGGACAGAATTCATCGATATCCATAGTGAGGTGAAATACGACCAATCTCTGAGGCGAACTATTTTCTGTTTTTGACCAATCTTTTGGTATCACGGCTTTTGCCCAAAAAGCGGGATAACAGATAAGTGCTACAAGATCTCGAGTATTAGAACCCATGGTTATGGACTCAAATCCCTTAATCTACTAGGGAGTACATGTGTACGATTCACGTACAGAGGCGAGAGTATTATAAACCCAATAACATAATATAACATAAAATGGAAATAGAATGGTATATGTAGAATTATGCTTAGAAGTGTATAATTTTTCCATTCATCAGAACTTAAGTTCTGACCCCCTCCTCATATCATCCCACGGGTTAGATAGATGGCAGAGATTTTTCAGCTTTGCGACACTTGTTTAAAAAGTGTTATTACCTTGGTGAGTGTTTACTTATTATTATATTTTAGTCTGCTCTGCTTTGAGATATTTATTTGAGCTCTTATATATTTATCTTTTCGTATTTGCATGATACCAAACACCCAACTCGGGCTTCAGTGGATTTGGGTTTTAGCATTTATACAAAAAAATTGAACTTACTGTAACTTGGGTTGTTACATTTGGTATTGGAGCTTAGGTTAGAATATCCTAAGTAAATTAGGAAATATGAGTGAACATGTTTGTATTTTTGAATAAAATATAAATATATTATGTACTAAAATCCAAATAGTCCCCAAATATTGATTTAAACATATGCGAAGTTTTTAGAAGTATATTTGTGCATAGTTTACTAGTTGGATTTAGGATGACCCAAGGATGTTGTCTAGCGGCTAATTTTCTATCGGATTAGAAATTTTCCACAAAAAAATTGAATTAAATTTAACCACAAGCACATGGCGTACAATTTTAGTACGTGGTGAGTAAGGATTGATCCATAGGGAATTTTTAAGATTTTAAAATTTTCAATTCAATCAAATTAGACCAAAATGAGAGGAAATTGTTAACTACAAAAAAGAAGCTAAAGCTAGAATCGAAATGTGATTTAAAAACTATTAGACTAGAGAACAATTTAAAGGCAAATCCACTCCCATATTTTTGTAAATCAACAAATAAATAATTTACGATCTCTAGCTTTGATATTAAGTGAAATAATTGTTGTGTTTATCATAAGTATGGTTTGTTTATGTTATTAATTAACATAACTCAAACCATCAAACTATAATACAAAAAATAAACCACTTATCAATTCTGATAAAAATGAAGCCAAATCAAAAGTTATTTTAAGTATGATCTACTTACTATTGTAACTAGTAATGTAGATCATCAAATTTCAATTTTACTTTCATTTCAAAATCAAAAATTAATTAGCAAATGATGATGTAAATTATGTTTATGTTGAATAAGAATAGCTCATTTGCATAAGCAATATAAGCTATCATACCCACTTGTATAAACTTACATCAAAATTCACTTTCATGAAGCACAAGCTAAAGAGATCATAAATCATAAAAATGTTGAAATTACATAATATTTGAGGGCTTCATTACCCTAAATTGAAGGGGTTTAGCTACTCATTTGTGTTATCAAATCAACACATGTAAGTTTCAACATTGGAAAGCAAAGAGAAGTATAAATTTATGGCATCATATTTTATCTCTGCCTCTCCCTTCTCTAAGCCTTAAAGTACTATGGTCATATAAAGGAAAGAAGCATGCAGTTTCATTAGTATATAAAACCCTATTAAATGCTAAAACAGAGAAGTTTCCATGGGCTTCTAGAATCTGGATGGAAACATCTCCTGCAAAGGAAAATCTTTTGTTATGGAAAGTCATGGCAAATGCTATTAATACAAAAAAGAAACTAGCAAGTTTGGGTATAATTAACAATGAAGATTGTGTTTTCTGTCAAAAGCATCCTGAAACTAATACCCATATTTTTTTGAACGCAATTATACTTTTGGAATTTGGTGCAGGTTGTTGTCAAATGGAAATTTTCATAAACCGATTAAAATCTCAAAATTAGAATGGTTTAATATCTTCAAAGCAACAAGATGGAAATCCCTGAAGACAGATATTATTATGATTTTGTTAAAGGCATTTATATATGAAATTTGGAAGGAAAGAAATAGGAGAATTTTTGATATGAAGACGGAGTCTGCTGCAACTCTTTATAGTATTATTGTTAAGAGAATTCGTAAAAGGCTAGGTAGGCTGAAGTGTAAATAGATGATAATTTTTCAGGGTTTTATCTTGTAATAGGAATGTTGTACTGATATGTAAATGTGGCTGTATTGTGCATGTATTCATAACATAATATGAAATATATTAGGCAGGGCTCCCTTAGCCCATTGATTTTCAAAAAAAAAATTAAACAAAGGAAATGAGATTAACTACTTGCATGAAATAACATCAAACTAATTGCATGAATGTAAATCTACGCTATGAACATAAAAAGAAAGAAAGCATAGAATAAACATTAACAATGAAACAAAGAAAAACATGTAGAAAAGAGAGGAGAAAGAGTCTTGGAAGCCTTTTTTATTTCACTTTGATTTTTGTTAACAACTTGCCAATTTCCTAAGCAAATATATGAGAGAGTAAAAGATATTTACATGTGCATAAGAGAGCTATTTATACATGCATAAAACCCTAATTCCATTTTTAGAGAGCTTTTCAAAAAGCCTTTTGGGATGTGTGACCACAAAGTAACCATTAGCCATTAATTAATCCCTCATTTAATGTGCATGAAGCTTTAACCTCCATTTAATTATCCATTAGCTTTTAATTGTAGATTTAGGCAAGTGGGTGGGGTCCTCCATGATCTTGGACTTGAATTACTTCCTTCTTCTTTCCTTTGTATTCATTTATGCATGCACATATATTCATGAATCCCTTTTCTATATGCATCAAAATTTTCTATAAAAATCATAAAAATGTCCAAGAAAAAATTCTCAAATTGACACATGCGCAAAAATGACCATTTTGCCCCTGAATGAAGATGAATATATGATGATTTGAAAACAATTTAATTTTGGTTTTAAACATGTTAAAATGTCCAAATATGATATTTATTTAAATAAAAAGAGATAAAATATGGATATATATATATATATACATGCACATTTACGTGCACATCAAATACCCTCACACTTATCTTTTTATTCATCCTCGAATAAAGGAAAACTAAGATAAATCCATTTTCGTACGGATCACGATTGCATTGAGTATATGCAACAAGCCGTTAAACCTCTGAGTGTCCTTGGTAGGACGAGTGTTGTCTCGTGAGGCTTTTCAGCAGATACTACCCACAAAATCCGAACGCAGAGTGAAAATATTTACAAAATGCAAGATTTATTTACAGTGAGATTAATGTGAGTTTTCGAAAATATTTACAACGAAGGATTTACTTTTATATCGCTACAAATAAGTTAAATATAAGTTTCGATCATTAACTTCAAATTTTAAGTCATTTACCTGTCAAAATTTCTAATAAAAATTAAGGTGTCATAACAGATAGACCATAGTTTGGCTAGTCTTTTCAATTAATAACACAATGTAATTATGAAATGGATCCTTAATTGATTATCAAAGTTTTTCAAAGTGGTATTCTCATTTCTTTTCAATAACGTGTTAAATCAAACAAGTAATAATAGCGCTTAGATTTCAATTGCTTACTCTCTCTTATTTGAAAATTTTATTGATATTTACATATGCCTAACTTAGGTAAACTGAGGCCAGATATATTACCCTGCACTGCCTTACGGACTGATATGAGGGGAATACAGAGCGTGGCGAGTGAACATACAAGTGTGAATGCTTATCGACTGTAGGCGTTAATAAAAGGAGTTTTTATATACATACACCTAACTCAGATAAATTGAGGCCATATATACCGATCGTGCACTACCTTTCGGGCTTACGTGAGAAGGGTACGGAGCATGGCGAGTGAACACACAAGTATGAACACATAACTCTAAGCGTTAAAAATATATAAATATATACAAATGTTTTTTTACTTATATATATATATTTTTATGTTTTTTTTTGTAATAATTTTTTTTAGAAGGAGAGAGTTTTGCAAAATCATCTTAGCATCATTTAACTTTGAAGATAAAAATGTTATATCCTTTACTTTAAATTTACCATTTTTTAAACAAAGATTTTCAATTAGAACATACTTCATAATTAACACATATGAACCTTCCTATATACTAGTTAAACCATTGTTATTTGTAATCAAACTTCATTTTTATTTTTGTTAGGACAAATAAATTTTCAAAAATTTCAATTTAATAACCAAAACTTATACTTATCCTATAATATTTCTTCAGAAATAAATCAAAATGCTAAAAGGAAAATGTTTTTGAGATTTATAATTTTTGACCTTTATTTTAAATTAAAAATGAAAGTTCAAAAGTACCATGAAACTTTCAAAAATACTATGAAACTTAAAAAAAGAAAAATAAAGAAAAATAAAGATGAAACTCCCCCCATAATTAATTTTGACAGTGTCCCCACAGTCAATGCAAGGTATAATAAGTGTAACTTATAAAAATATGTACATATTTACAAAAGAGAGTTAACATTCTTGCTAGACGTAGCATGGCTCATGAAGAACCAAGAGCTCCTCCTCTTGGTTACAGTGCAATTGCAAGAAAGGTTTCAAACGATGACCGTCGACTTTGAAAATCGATCCATCCCTGGAGTTTTCTATTTTTACGGCACCGTGTGGGAAAACAATTCGTACTACAAGTGGTCCGGTCCATCTTGATTTAAGTTTCCCAGGGAATAAATGAAGTCTGGAGTCATACAAAAGAACTTTTTGGTTAGGCAAAAATGTTTTACTTAGGATTGACTTGTCACGAAGAACTTCAGTTCTTTATTTTTAAATTTTCTCGTTTTCATATACGTCGTTCCAAAGTTCTTTTAGTTCGTCAAGTCATAGTTTTCAGTTTTCTCCAGCTTTCTCAAGATCAAAGTTTAACTTCTTTATTGCCCACAACGCTTTATGTTCAATTTCAACGGGTAAATGGAATGCTTTACTGTAAACTAAATGAAATGGGGACATCCCAAGCTTAGTTTTAAAAGCAGTACAGTAAGCCTAAAGCGCGTCGGTCAATTTTTGAGACCAATCTTTTCGATTTTTGTTGACAGTTTTCTCCAAGATTTGTTTTATTTGTCGATTTGAAACTTGAACTTTCCCACAAGTTTAAGGATGATATGGAGTGGATAACTTGTGGGTTATAAAGTATTTCTTCATTAATGTTTCGAAAGATCGATTGCAAAAATGTGTTCTGTTATCATTGATTATTGTGCGAGGTGTGCCAAACCTCGAAAAGGTGTTTTCTTTGAGAAATTTCACAACAATTCTATGGTCGTTGGTTTTGCAAGGAATGGCTTCATCCCATTTTGAGACGTAATCGACAGTGAGAAGGATATAAAAATTCCAAAAGAATTGGGAAAAGGTCCCATAAAGTCGATACCCCAAACATCAAAGATTTCGATCGTAAGAATGGGGTTTAGAGGCAACATATCTCATCGAGAAATTCATCCAAGCATTTGACATCGATCGCAAGTTTTGCAAAATTCAAACGAGTCTTTGAAAAGAGAAGGCCAATAAAAACCACATTAAAGCACCTTTTCCATAGTTTTTCGAGGACGAAATGTCTACTGCACGCTCGATCGTGGCAAAATGAAAGAACACTCTTGATCTCATTATCCGTAATGCAACAACGGACGATTTGGTCAGGACAATATTTGAACAAATATGGATCGTCCCGATAGAAATATTTCACTTGGGACATGAATTTGTATTTGTCATGTTTGGACCATCATGAGGGAGTTTCTTTAGTGACAAAGTAGTTCACTATATCGGCGTACCATGGATCGATATAAATTGAAAGAAGTTGTTCATTGGGGAAGTTTTCACCGATTGGCAAAGAAGATGGTGCATTCGGAAGACGAGACAAGTGATCGGCTATGACATTATCAGATCCTTTTTTATCTTTAATTGTAAGGTAAAATTCTTGAAGTAAAAGGATCCAACGAATCAAAACGGTATTTAATATCCATTTTAGTGAAGAGATATCGAAGTGTAGAGTGATCTGTGTACACAGTAATGTGTGAACCTATCAATAAAGGTCTAAACTCTTAGAGTGCAAAAACGATAGCCAGAAGCTCTTTATTGGTTGTTATGTAGTTGAGTTGAGCATCGTTCAAAGTCATACTCATGTAGTAAATGACATGAAGGATTTTATTGATGAGTTGTCCTAAGACAGCAGCAACCGCAAAGTTAGAAGCATCACACATTATTTCAAATGAGAGATCCCAATTGGGTGTGCAAATGATTGGAGCAGAAATAAGTTCGTTTTTGATACATTCAAAAGAAGAGATACACTCAGAGTTGAAATCGAATAGAACATCTTTTAGGAAAAGAGTCGTCGAAGGACAAGCGATTTTGCTAAAGTCTTTCACAAAGCATCGGTAAAAGCCAGTGTGTCCTAGAAATGATCGAATGTCCTTAAAATATTTGGGAATTGGTAGTTTTGCAATTACATCGATTTTCGTTTTATCTACCTCAATGCCTTTATTTGGGATAATATGTCTAAGGGCTATGTCTTTTTTGACCGTAAAGTGGCATTTTACCTAATTCAAAAACAAATGTTTATCTTTACATCGATTTAGAACCAATTCGATATGATGTAAACATTGGGGAAAAAATCGCCAAAGATAGAGAAATCGTGTAACGACCCGTGAATTTTTAATAATTAAGTTGGTTATTTTAATTAAAATTTAGTTAAAATGAACGCTGAAATGAAATATAGCAAGGGTAATTAAAAACTAAGTATTAGTATATGGAATAAAATCCTAATAAAGGTAGTAGTGAAAGTGTTATACTTGGGAATATATATATATATATATATATATATATATATATTTAAGGTAAGCATTTAATTATCCAATGCAATAATTTATTTATTAAAGGTAACTGCATGTAAATTTTGGCAATAAAGTTAGTAAAGCTAAATTTGTATAAATTGAATGAAATGGGTTAATGTAAATGTTATATTAGGCTATAAATCAAATGGAAGAAAACGAGCGTCAAATTTGAATTAATTTATGAAATAAAATATATTGAATAATAGTTAAATGAAAATTTATGTGATAAGGTTTATGCAAGTTGATATGTAATGATATTTTTGAAATACCTATTAATTGGAAAAATTTGTAAAAGTTATAATTGAGTGAAATTGTAAATTTGAAGTTAAGTAATAATGGACATAGTAAAGATGGAAATAAAATCAAATATTTGGATATCAAATTTTATTTGATTTTGAAGGTAATCAATAATTTATGAATTAAATGGTAAGTAATGAGAATTGAAGCTGAGTGTAGATTTAATGTAATAACGTTAAGGCTCACTAAATTAGCGCAATCCAAATTTATGGAAACCAATTACAATAAATGTTAGAAACGAAATTTTAATGTTCGTTGTTGATAATAAACCTTACTTTAGTGATTATTAGTATAGTAATGGAAGTGTAATGACAATTAAATAGAAACATAAGTTTATTTTAAGGTAGTAATTGATAAATTGGGAAGATAGTTCATAGTATGTTAATTGATGAATTAATACGCAATGTATGTAGAGTAATAAGTTGATTTAAGGAAGAAATTAAGGAATATTCATTTATTGGTTTTAAAAACCTTAATTAATGCATTTAATTGATAGAAGTACATTTAGGAATATAATATTTGTTCAAATCAAGTTGTACATAGGCGTATATTAATGTCATGAAATAAAATTTTAGCGTATATGAAATTATAAATCTGGACCGATTTGTAACGAACTTATGAATGCAATAAAAAGCAAATAGGTGGAAATTAATATAGGTTGCTTGTTTATTTATTTAGTGTGTAAATAAAATTTGGTAAATCAATTTCTATAAATCCAAATTTAACGTTTTGTTAATGTAAATTAAAGTATAGAAAGAGATATTTATTAATTCAATTGAAGCGTAAAGTTCAATAATTGAATTAATTGCAAGTAAATGAAATTGAATATAGTTAAATAATACGTTATTTGAAATAAAGATAATATGAGAAATTTTTGTAATAGTTTTGAATCCAATATTTAATCCATCTATTTGACAGGAATGGATGGAATACTAATTAACTTATTTAACTAAATGGAATTTAGGGGGATTTTATTTATAATTAGTGAATTTGATGAAATTAAGGATTGATATTGAAACTTATAAATTAACCTTCTCTAAATTGATGCTTAAATTTGTTTAAATCATTGTAAAGATTATGAAGTTAAAAATGTTGAAATCTGTCAATTATCGAGATAAAATTTAAAATCTGATTTAATTAATTAATTATTAATTTATTCAATTAATGGAAAAATAACCATTTTGGCCACTGGCTCGGATTTCGACGAAACTAGTTTTATCGGATCCATAACGGTGAATTATTATAGGGTTTCAAGTTTCGTAGCGATCGGACTTGTCGTCTGATCGTACGGACTCGAAACGCCTTAAAATCGATAAATTGAAATCAATTTGAAAAATATTGATTTTTGGATAACTCCTTCATACGATGCAATTTGAACCTGAAACCTTTTCCACTGCGTTTAAAATATTTTAAAACATCTATTTTGATATATGGGTTGATCCAATTTCGTTCCAGGTACAGAACAGGCTTTTTGGGCCACTTTGTCGTTAGCGCGTACATCTATCTTACCCGATCCATCCTATTTTCAACTTTGCCTATAAATATCTTGCTATAAACCCTAACCTCCCTAATTCTCATTTGTCTGTATGTAAATTTATTCTATTCCTCCTCCTCAATGGCAGACAAAATTCCAGATCCAAATCCATTTCAAAATCAAAGTCAAAAATTCAAAGTCCTTAAAAAATTTCATAAAAATAAATATTTTGAAGGTCTCGAGGAGCGTAAACTAGATCTATGATTCGTTTTCCTAAATGAACGATGGTTTGGCCAGAAATCGATCAAACAGCCACGGCCGTTCGTTATGTCGTGATGGACTACGTCGGATCGAAGCCGTTTCTGGGTTTGGCGGAGATCGATGAGTGCTTCGCATCCATGGGGTTCGTTCGGAAAGTTAACGGCTAGATCGTGTGAATTATCCCGATTAGGGTTTCAAATAGATTGGCGGCGTATGGAGATTTCGGTGACGTGGGGAGGCCGGACGGTGCTGGTAAGTGAGGTTCGTCAAGGCGGTGAGAACGAGGGTGCCCGGAGGGCTTCTGGTGGTCGGTAGCACGCGTTCTCGATGGTCAAAGTGGTCGGTCAAAGGTGAAAATGGGTGTTGTGTTGGGTTCGAAATTTTGTTCTGCGTGCGCAGATTTTGGGAGGTTGAACGCGTGATGACGTGGCAGGAGGATGAAGGTGAATGTGTATTTTGTTTTATTTTTTTATTTGATTTCAACTCGCAATTATCGCTATAACTTCTACATACGAACTCCGTTTCATGCGTGATTTTTTTGTTAGGATCGTAATAAAATTCCGGACATTTTGGCGCTGGTTTGGACGAATTCTGAGACGGTCAAATTTTTGGGTTTAAATTGGATTTGAATTCAATTTAAATTCAAAAGGTGAGTGTTTTAACTCACTCACAACTTCTAAGATTTCTTATGTTTGTTAAATTCATTTATGATGTGATATGAAATTTATTTATAGCTGTTTGGCATATATTTCATCATTATCTCAGTTAATTTGCATTTATTTAATTAACTTGTTATTTAATTCATTGTTGCATATTAAATGCCAGTTAAATTATTGTTATTTTATTGCATATAAACTGCCAGTTAAACAGTTATAATTTATTTTTGAATATAAGCTGATAGTTGATACCTGTTATTATCACCTATTATATATTGATGTATTATTTGAATTTGGATGATGATTGTGATAAATGGTTGATGGTTGATACTGGATGAATGGATTCTGTACTTATATTGTTATAAACTGCAAGTTATTATGCATTTTCATTTCATTCAGGATTGCGGTTTGAAATGATATATAACCGTAATTTTTATTTTAAATTATGGATTGAAATGATAAATATCTGTATCACCTGACCATAGGATAGAAAATTTTATACAGGCACCGCGGTATATATATAAAATTATTTTTGAAATGATTTTTCTATGGTTTTGGAAAGAATATATTTTAATGAATATTGATTTATGATATTTTAAATATTATTTTTATCTGTAGTTAAACGCTTGAATTTAAGCTATGTATAAATTTGGTTTAAATAATAAAAGAAGTTTAAAAATAAAAGTTCAATTTTATATAGATATAATACGGTTAAGCATTTATTTAAATTTATTGATGGAGTTTATAATGTCTTAAATAAAATAAACGTTGGAGGATACATATGAATTTGCTTTGAATTAAGGTAATTTAAGAATTATCCTCGAATAAAATTTATTTGAAATTTTAATTAATTTGGGGTTTTAAAGGTATGATCTTTATAACTTGATTTTGGTTTAGAGGACTTAAATGAATATCAAGTCGATTTAAATGAATATTATCAAGTTAATTAAATTGAAAGAATATCCTGTTATTTGAAGTTTAGAGGTTTTACTTAAATGATATTTGATTTATTAAGTAAACATTTCAAATCTAAATAATAGTAATTGAATTTGATATATATGAAATTATCAAAGAATAAGTTTTGAAATGGTAGAATAATTAAAGATTTGAAATATATGGAAATTAAAATGGTTTATTTGAGAATTTAAACCTATATTTGGAATTTATTTGTGAAATTTAAAAAGCTATTTTGTTATGCAACGCGGTTTAATACTTAAACTATTTAAGTATTAGAAAATTTGTTCCAAAACTATGGGGTTTAAGATATATATTTGAAAATATTATGATTTGGAAAAAGGGATATTTATAAAATAAAAATGATATCTTATTGGTTTGGGGATTTAAAAATATAAATGATATCGTATTTATATGGTTTTGAAAGGCATATTATATTCTGGGTTTAAAGTATAAATTATTTTGAAATACCCGCGGTGTTATAATAACGTTTGGTTGTTGAAGAGACCGGGATCAGAAGTTGTCATACTCTCTGCCAACTCCGAAAACCACTTTAACAACAGTGTACGCGGTGGAGATTCCAGAATGAAGTAGGATGGCGGCGGCGTTTCCTTTAAGGTAAATACGTGGACCCGACTCCCGTGAGTTGGCATAAGGTGGCTAAAACAGGAGCGATTCTCAGGCTAAGGAGGTAGCTCCTCTTATCGGACACATCCCTTCGATATTATACTCTGACTTTTGGATTGATTCGGTGGCCACTTTTGATTTTTGATTTTGGAGGGTGTTGTTCGAGGTGGGCGGTAGTAGCTACTATGCGTTACCACCAGTCCGAATAGCAATTGGTATATCTACCCTGGCATTGCCTAGTTGTGCCGTGTCACCTACCCTAGCGCACCTTATACGATTTTGGTTTTGTACCATACCTATGGAGTGCCCTCTGACGACGCCCTGTACGAGGGAGATTACGGTACTGTATAGAATATGGGAATATATAAATGTGTAAAGATGGAAAATGTAAAGCATTAACGCTATTTAAAAGTAAGTTTATTTTACAATTACACTCTGTTATAATAGCGAAATATACTACATAGTAAATAGTTTAACGAATCCTTAAGAGATGTAAATCCCGAGCATCTCTTGAGTTACTGCACTCATACTTATTTCTGTTGATTTAACTTACATCGATCTTTTAGCTCTGACTCGAGTGTTTGTCTTTTCAATTCGCTCGGGTCAGTCCGAGCGTTTCAGGATTTGAAGATTTTATACTGGAGGATGAAGATGAAGACTTGTAATATTATTATCTACTATATTATTCCACTACACTATTGTATTCCGCTGCATCGATTACTATTCGTTGGTATGTGCAAATCTGATATGTATTGTATAAATATAATTAAATATTTTGTAAACAGCTTCGTGAACTGTATGTTTGATTATTATATTTTATCCTTCCGCTGTGAGATTCTGTTTTGTTTTTCTTTCTCTACTTTTCTTATTTACCCCATAACAATCCTCCCTTCCGTATGGTTTGAATTGGCACGTGTGTCGATTTAAAGCATGCGAAAAGGCGGGATGTTACCTCTGGTATCAGAGCTTTGGTTTAGCGATAAACCTTAGCTTTGTGGGGTTTGACTCTTTACTAATAGGATAGTAATAACCTATGGGAGTCGCTGAGCGTATATATATGAGAGAGCGTATTTGTTAGTGTTATAAAAAGGTTTTAATATTGTGTTAATCTGTTCCGTTTTGTATTTATAAATTCTGGTTGGTGCATGGGATGTTATGACAAATAATAGGGATTTCTAAACACTTAATAGGACAGACCGACATAATATTTGTTTCTAATATAGGTGAATGAAATAATTTTGCCTATTATATTTTCTGTATATAAAGTAATAAATTTTATAAAGATTATATTTGGTTGTAATATATTGGTTGTTAAGTAATGAAATTTATAAATAATAGTGAAATAAGATTTAAATGAAATAAATGAAAATTGGAAATTTAGAACTGAAGTTCCGGGGTTTTGAAAATTTCTTTTGAATGATGTTGAAATATAATAATAATATTATTAGAAGTATTTTCTGATATAAATATTTCAATATAATTTGAAAGAATTGTTTTAAAGAAATTTTGGAAAAGGTACAAGTTCTGTACTTCCCTCTCTGTCGCTGGAAAATAATTTCGGTGATGAGTGCACGCATCATCAACATTCATTTTCGAGTTTCGAAGTGGGGAGACCATTGTAGTAGTTTTACTGCAGATTCATTTTTGATAAACAAATGTAAATCTTGTATTGTTTTAAATATAATTGGATATAAATTGTAAGTATACATTTATCTATTATTTTAAAATGATTTGAAATTAACCCGGTATTTAAATTCTTAAGTTTCCATTAATTAGTAGTTTCAATTATTGTAGTGAAATGAAATGTAACTAATTTATAATTGAAACCTCTAATTAAAATAAGAGATTAAATGATAGGTTATAAATGAAATAACAGGGAAGTTGAAATTTATAATCAATAAAAGCAAAGGATATAATTATTGAACCTCTAAATTATTGAATATTGGACTAAATTAAAAGAAATGAGATTGTATAATTTTCAATTACATTTTTAAAGCATATATATAACTTACCATATAATAAAAGTTACAATGTTAATAAGAAAATGTAATGGGAAATCTTATAAGTAAAGCTTGAGGTAATGAAAGTATTCAATGAATTTGCTGTTATAAATGAGAATTTAATGTTATAAACTTAAGTTATAATTGAAATTTTACTATAAGTAAATATAATTAAAGGTAAGTATTACAAATAGATGATTATAAACTTAATTAAATAAAATGGAAATGCTAAGAAATTGAATGGGACATGAATACTGAAAATGATAATAAACTTAAGTAAACGGTAGAAGCTATTATAAATAAATAAAAAGTAGAAAAGATGAATTGTAACAACCCGCATATTTATTGATTTTATATTTAAATATTTTATCGTTCGTCGGATTTTGGTCCGAAAAGCTACTTTTTGTAAACAGTCGAATTGAGACTCGAGACCACCCCCATTGAGTTCAAAATGATGTTTGCGACCTTTTTGAGTATAAACTTCGATATGTTTGGAGATAGTAGAATTTTGACCTTTTTCACTTAGGGCTTTGGTTTGGGCTGGACCCATCTTACTAACTCAGTCCCAACCCACTCCAACTCTTCATTACTTCATTTCATATTCCTAACACTCAAGCTTAAGCAAAAATGGTGGAAGAGAATGAGAATTAGAAACTCCAAGCCCTAGTTCCTCTTGCTAGCTCAAGTTCTTGCTCCAAAATCAAAGAGAACCCATTAGTAAGCATCTCCTTCTTCTTCTCCAACTCATTCTCTCTTTGATTTCAGAAAATTCCTAAACCTAATTTAGGAAATGTTTCTCTTTTAAGCTTAGATTGAAGCTTCTTGAGTTGTTATTGAAGGGGAATTGATCTTAGCTTGTTTTTAAAGCTTCTCCTTCATTGATTTGGGTTCAAAGGTGAGATTTTTATCTCATATCTTAGTCTATATTTATCTTTGATTGTTAGGTATGAATTCCTAATACTTATTCTTGTGCAATTGCTTTTGGTTTGGATTGATTTGGCGAATATTCCAATTTTTGGTGTTTTGAGTTCAATTCTTTAAAAATCCTAACATTGATGTTTGAACATGTTTTTGGTGATGCATCGAGGAGCATATAGGGTCGGGTAGCCGATTGGCATAAACCCTTAGCGCCGTTGGTCGTGCGATTGCAATTTGGTCGAGATTTGCACCTTATTTGAAATAGGGTAGGAAGTGCAGAATACAGGATTCGGCCGACCGACCTGTAGTCCGGGCACTTCCTGCCTCTGTTTAGGAAGTGCTGGTTACAGGCTTCGGCCGACCGAGCCCCTGGGCCGGTCGACCGACCTGGTGCCCGAGCACTTCCAAACCCTGGTTCGGTCAACCGACTCAGGGAGTCCGGTTGACCGACCTGCTGCTATTTGCCAACTATGCCTATTTTGCCTAGTTGTCTGAATTTCCAACTTTAATCGATTTGTGTTATTTCCCTATTTGTTGTTATCATTTGTTATTGACTTTGATGACTTATTTTCTTCGGGAATTCTTGGAATATCCATTTCGATGGATTCGGTATCGATTTCTTTGGATTCTATTCACGTCTTCAAATGTGAATTTTAGTGATTGATTGTTCCTACAATCTTCTTTGTGATTTGTCACTTTAAAAATATAAAGGTTTTCTATACTAGTAGTAAATATCAAAACTCTTTTTTCAAGTGATTTCAACACTATTTTATTACAAAGCTCGTTTTCTCAAACCGATTTCCAATCTATTAGTATATACAAGCCTTTACCTCACTCGTATGAGAAATCTAATTAAACGACTTAGTAAAACAAGTGGTATGAAACGCTTGTGTTTACTTCGTCCGTTAATTCTTGGACTTGTTCGATTGAAACTCTTGTGACAATTTTCTAGTGGAGATCTACAATTTGTTCGCAAAATATTTAAGTTAAGCTGGTGGTTATGGTCCATGAAGTGTAACGACCCGCCTTTTTGGACAGTTTAAACCGACGATCAAATACACATGCCGATTCTAAACCATTCAAAAGGGAAGATGGTTATTGGGGTAAATAAGAAAAGAAAAGAAAGAGAAATAAAGGAAATGAAACAACACAGAATCTCGCAGCGGAACGATAAAATATAATAGTCAAATAAACAGTTCATGAAGCTGTTTACTATACTTTGACAATTATTTACACAACATTTATCAGAGTTATACATATACAACAGAACAAATAAAATAATGCAGCAAATAGCATGATGCAAGGGTAATAATAGTAATAGTATACCAAATCTTCGTCTTCATCCTCTAGAATAGATCTTCAAAATCCGAAAAACTCAGGGCTGACCCGAGCGTAATGAAAAGACAAAACACTCGAGTCAGGACTAAAATATCCTTATGAAAGTTAAATCAATCGTGAATAAATATGAGTGTAACGGCGTCGGAGATGTTTACGGGGTTTGACATCTCATATCCAGTGTCAACGTGCGTGCAATAACTCAAGAGATGTTATGGGATTTTCCATCTCTTAAGGATCCGTTAAACTATCTACTATGTAGTAATGTACGCTAAGTAGATAATGCCTATCAGTAATATAAAGTATCAAAATAGCGTTAAGGCGTTACCATAATCCCCTTTAACACATTTTTATAATGCCATAGTCTATACAGCACCGTAAGCCCCACCGTAAACTGGTGGTTATCAGAGGGTACCCCATAGGTATAACATAAAGCATAACGTAGTGGTCGCGAATAGGATAATCAGTATGACAAGGTATATGAGGCGATACCAACTAGGATACTAGTAGTTGCGTGATCCGGACTGATGTTGAGCATAGCCAGCATCTACCCCAATACCGCGAAACAACACTCCCAAATCAAGGGGTGCACCCAAATCGCATCACAAATGTAATAGATATGGTATCGAAGAAGCGTGTCCGCTAGAGGTGGCGAACCTCAATGGCCTGGCGCGGCTCCTGTTTTAGTCATGTCAGGGGTCATCCAATATCGTTCTCTTTCTTCAGTCAACGCGTTCACCAAACCATCCACTTCATTCTGGATCAACACTCTGCATATAATAGTTATTAAAGTGGTGTTCGGTATCGACAGAGAGTATGTCCATATATGATCCCGGTCTCTTTAATAACTATGTATTATTACACCGTTGGCTGTTTTATATTTCAAATCGATTCATAATTGATATCAAAATATCATATTCGCTTCAAAAATCAAGTCCATTTCAAATATCATCGTATCTATTCAAATGTAAGATTCCGTTTCAAAAATCATTTTTCGCATCAATATCTCATTTCGATTTCAAAATCATTTCGAATTTCAATTTAGGTTGCAACTTCATTTAACTCAATTCGTATTTAACTTCAAGATTTAAATATAACATTCCACTTTATTGACCAGCTTAGAATTTGAGAAAATAGTTTTAAGTAGTTTAAAAGTAGTTTTAAATAATTTAAAATAGTTAAAATAGTTAAAATCTTAAAATGGATTTGAAATAGATAAATTTAGTCTAAAATAATTTAAATTGGGTTAAGTAGATTTAAAATAGATTAAAATAGTTTAAGTATTCAAAATGGTTTATATAACCGAGTAATTTGGAAAACAAAATAAAACAGCTTCAAAACCAAACCATTTCAATCATAACTTCCCAATTCAAAACAATTTCAATTTCCATTCTACCGATTCAATTTCGATTTCAATTCAAATCCATGTCAACTTTTTGACTTCAAATTTATTCAAATTTTATATTCACTTTCAATTAATTCAATTTCAATTTATATCGATTTGGAGCTTGATTTTTCAAAAATATCCATTTATAACACTTAACAAAATTATCCATCAATATTCAAGTTTTAAATCCAAATTTCAAATATGATTAAATTTCAAGTTCAATTTCAAACTATCGATTTTATATCACCTTTACTTAGAAGTACTCAAAGCTCGAAATAATGTTCAATCTTTTAAAACGAATAAATTTTCGAAATTCAATCATAACCCAATTTTAAATTTCAAAGTCTCAACTTAAATCATCTAACAATTTCTTTTAACCAAAATCTATTTCAACATTCCAAACTCAATTATGCGATAAATTCGATTTCTATAAACTGATTTCTATTTATAACTTTTGAATCAAAACATTTTAATAAATTTCAAATCGACGATTTCAAAAATTATTAATTTAGCCAATTCGGTGTCCGTATATAATTTTCTATCCTATGGCCAAGTGATTATTTATTTCATTTAAATGTCAGAGATGAACATATATCACTTAAATCAAATCACAGTTTCATATGTATGCATAACAGGATATATATAAGCAAGTAAACATCCAAACATTTAAATATCAACCAATAGCATCCATCGAAATAAATCATCCAATAGACAATACAATTCATGGCAATTTCATAGTTATCAATGTCAGGTAATTTAATCGCAATTCAATTTCAATTCCAATTTAACTGACAATTTAATTTTTAACGGTTAATTCAAATGACAATCTATATGACAATTAAATTCTATCAAACAACGACAATAAAATCATAACACTTCATAATGTCAAATTTAACTAACATAAAGATATTTAGTACGTTGTGAGCGTTATAAAACACTCACCTTGATTTTCCGATTTTAAATCAAATCGAACGACGTTCAATTTAACCTGAAATTTTCTCTAGCTCCAAACGATTCCAATCCAATTCCATAGCGTAGTGCTCGTCCATACGATTCCAACGCACCCTGTTTCGTCGAATTCTGACCTTGTATGACAAAGTTATGATAGTTTAAAGTTACATGAATTATAATATAAATAAATTAACAATTTCTTTTTTTTTTAACCTTAAACTAAATCTGGCCGCACGCTACCAATTGAAGAAATCTCGGCCGCTACTTGAAGCTTCTTCCCAAACGCGTTCGTTCCCGGGTTGTAATAACCGAACCCAATCAAGCGAGCTAGGGCTCGAGATTTGCCGCCACCAACCTAGCCGAGACGACGATCTGGAGATGCCGTTCCAAAGCCTATCTCATGCTCGACACTCGGCCTCAACACCGTGGAGCTCAGCCTCCCTATTCACCTCGAAACTCGTGCCGAACTGCAGGCCTTTGGAGGAGCTTTGGCGACAAACCCGAAGCACTATTTTCCGTCATCACCGTTGATCGCGTAGAGCTCGAGGAGATCTACAATCTTCTAGTTGAAGCCTTCTGGGAATAATCGATGGATCGGAAGAAAATTGAGAGAAAGATCATTGTTTTCCGGCCATGGAATTGAAGAACAGCGGCTGAACGTTATCAAACCCTAGGGTATATTAATTTTGCAGAAAATGAATTTCAAGGGGCTTTTATAGAAATTTTAACGAACATTATTCATTCCGGGTTTTCCCAAACTCCGATTTACGCGCGGTGACCATCGTTTCTAGGGTTTATCCCACGTTTCAGACACAATGGAACAGGTTTGGAAGCTAATTCGATCATCTGTGCGAGTTACGGCAATAAACGATCAAATTTAAATTAAATCGATTAAACGAATTTCTATGCGTTTTGGCTCGCCCCGGACAAACGGAAAATCCGATTGACGTGAAATTTAAAATCTTACAATAATATCACATTACGGATCCGATGAAACTGGTTTCGTCAAAATCCGAAACCGTTTGAAAAATGACTATTTTAACTCGCCAAATTAATATTAAAGCAATTTCAACGCGTTTCGAGCTGCCACGGTCAAACGACAACTCCGATTGCTACGAAATTTGAAATCCTATAATAACTAACTATTACGGATCCAATGGAACTAGTTTCGTCCAATTCTGAGACTGTTCAAAATTTGGCTATTTTCCAGTCGAAAATTAAATATTAAAATATTCAATTTTCACAAATTTACTTTTAATTCGATTTTAAAAGTTCTACAACATCATTCTAACTCTAATATGATAAAATAAAATTTTAAAAATCATTTTTAATCATATTAAACCCGTTATTCAATTATCCAATAAATTCCAATTTTAAAATCTTATTAACTCTATTAAAATCCCAATATAACTTACATTCACTTTGGAAACCAATTTGAATCATATTAAATAAAATTTCAATTATTCACTTTATTTTCATATATTAAATTTCAATATCAACTTAATCATATCAAATTCGGAATTTAATTATTCAAACATTTGTAATATTAAATTTAAACAAATTTGATTATTCTTAAATCACGATCTTTTGAAATATTTGAAACGAACTTATAAAATTTAACAAATTCAAGTTATAGAACAACCATTTTCATTAAACGATTATTCAATTCCCATTATTAAATTATTCAATAAATTCCAAATATTAAATTTAAACAATTTCGCTTATCCAATAATTCATTATCTTTTGAAATATTGAAATTGAACTTATAAGATTCAGCTTTTAAAACCAATTCACAATTTAGAACACTATTTTCATTTTACAGTTATTCAATTATTCTATAAGTTTTAAATATTTAATTTAAACAATTTACCTGTTCAATATTCAATATTTGATTTTAAATAAATTTTACTTATCAATCAATTACTCTATTATTCCCAATGAATCCCACATTTATTATCCTATTCAACTATTGACTTTTATTTTTTTATTACTTGGATAATTATTGTTGCAATTCGTTCCAGTTATTATTATTCCAAACGACTTACAATTTTTTTCTAACACTAAATCACGAAATCTTATTAAATTTAGCTATTTTAATTATCGAAAATTTACGGGTCGTTACATTCGTCCCCACTCAGAACTTTTCGTCCCCGGAAAGGAAAAATAAGGGAAAAGGAACTAAGTATAGAACTCAACCTTATGTATATTTATCTCAAAGTTACCAACTCATAATGAAATTCCATTTATAAAGTCATAACTACGCTTTTACTAAGTTATTCCAAACGCCTTTCTAACTTTAAAAGTTAGTTATCAAAACAAGTTATAAAATTTTTAAAACTTGAAAAATTTTCTAACACCCGGATTTTACGGAAAATTTCGGCAGAGTCTCCTTTGCGCGGCTCGATTGGTACAGCTACAAAACGCCTCTACGGGCCCCAAACCAACAAAAGAAAATCAAAAGCCAAGTGGCTCATTGAAAATCACCAAATCCAATGATAAAATAAACATGTACCTTATATTTTTATTAGCGAGCATATACGACTAATATAACATGAAAACGAGCTCCAAATGCGAAGCAAGCGCAATCCGCACCTACTAAACACTCAACAAACCATGAGAAACATGCATATATGAAAATAATATCAATATAGATCATATAGCAACATAACAACTACATGTGCCAACATAGCAAATGCAACAAACAACAAATGCATCCACTAAATCAATTATCATCCAACAAATCCATAACCAATCAATATAAATTCACTTCTCATTAATATTTATTTACTTGGTTTTCCATTTTAATCACAGTTGATTCATTAACGTTGGATTTTTACTAACATTCATTCTCAATTCAATTAGTTAACATTCACTAATTTATATTTTCATTAGTTCACTTCCAATTTCAATCAAATTAAATTCTATTTAAATTCATTTAACTTCCAATTTGATTTCAATAACTTATAGCTTTCAATTTCATTAACACTTAATGAATTATATATACGATCAACTAATAATCATATAACAACCAAATCATACCCAACATAACCAAATTATTAATTTTACATTCAATTTGGCTTATCTCTTTTTATATATATCGTGTTATATAAATTTGAAAGAATCATTTTATATTTGGTATTTTAAATTTCCTAATATTAACTTTTAATTAAGTCCGTAAGTCGTACATATATCATCCGTGAGCAATATCAATCTAATCGCCTATTAGATCACACAATTTCACTTCCAAACTAGTATCGTTCACATGACTCTCTAGTGCGGACTCAGATTTGGTTTCTTGATTGGAAACTGTTACTCTCCTTTCATAGCCATATACTATGATAGAGAATTCCAGAATCAAATTAAAAATCCATATCCATGGTTCGCCGTCGAAAATCGAGTGAAAAATCCTAACTTGGATCGATATAAGTCATCTCGAAATTTTGTGCTCGAATTTGGATCAAATCGTTATGCAAATAAAATAATATACGTACAATCTCACGTATTACCTTCCAATAGATTTCTATCCAATTTATCTATACTAAATTATTTTATTGACTTCTATTTTATTTACAATTAATTATTCGCAATCCATTATTCAATTAATATATCCATTTCTTTACATAACATATTCTTTGACATTATCTTTTCTCAAACATTATATCATAGAATTTACTGACTCAAGTTCATTTTAAACATTATATGTAATTTAATTAAATTCAATTTCATTTTCCAATTGATTCTTAATTAGCTATAAGAAATTCCTTTGTTTACATTTATTTCATTTTCATAATTTCAGTTAATAACGAATTCATTTGTGGAACATTTTATTAATCAACACTTTATTTTATAGTCATTTCATAAAAGTCTAACTTCTCATATATGACTTCTCTTAGTTTACAGATATCTTAAAGGTTACAAATTCAATCATTTTCCAATCCCTTTGCAATTTATATTTATTTTCTATAACCAATTACAAAAGATATTATACAATTCATTTGTCTTCTTTCTTAAGTTCACTTACTTGTTCCATTTATCCATTCATCATTTCATGTTTTATTAAAGTATATAACATTTTTATCACAACCAAAATTTTCATTTATGTACATTTTAATTCCTTTTTGAGTTTTCCTTACTTGTATACTTCAATTATTTTCAGGTTCTGTTTATTTGTACAACATCTCATTACATATCCAAAACATCTTTCAACTTCTTAATATTTGGTAAGTCATATTATATGTTATTAGAATGCAAATTCGGTATTATACAAATTTACAGAATTTCATTTTTCTTGATTAGAATGTACACAAATTTGATTTATTTAAATCCTCTTTACCTTTCAACTTTAAAGTTTTCCCAAAAAATAAGCTTAGATATCTTAATCCTCTTATTTTATAAATTCTGGTTATCCACATTTCATTCAAATAGTTTGAAAATTATTAATTAACAGAACTTAGAAATTTAAATGCCCGGTTCTTTTCAATCGTTTGAAATAAATATATACACTTATATCTTTTTAAATATATCAAATCATACCTTTGGAGTTTAAACCAAAACCCATTTACCCAAAATAATTTCGATAAAAGCAAAGTTTCTTAGAAGTCTCCCCCACTTTGAGACTCGAAAATGAACATCGATGATGCTGCGCAGTCATCACCAAAATTATTTTCCAGCGACATAAGAGAGAAGTATTGAATTCATTCCTTCTTTTAAAAATCTTTTCAATATATTTCCATAAACAATTTCCAACTAATATTACTATATATTTCTTCAAAGCTTTTGAAAACCATTGTCAAAACCTCCGGGTCTTAAATTCAATATTTTCCAATTTAAATCTATTTTAATTTATAAGTTACCTTTATAAATATTCTTATAAGATTTTCTTTCTTAAAAAATTCCACAAGTTGTTTTATTATTGTTTATTATTCAATAAACCTTATTTATTAAAACACAATATCTAATTAATAATAACAATCAATATTATCGTTTCCAACAACCAAATAAGCTAGATAGATCACAATAATTTTTGAAAATAAATTCTTTATATGCAAAATATAATTAGAGCAAAATTATTTCATTTAACCAATTTAAAACAATACTATGTCGAATTGTTCTGTTTAAGTGTTTAGAGATCCCTATCAATGACGTTAATTACTCGTATTGACTAGAATCCATAAGCCGCTCAACGAATCAACCGACACAATATAAAACATTTTATATCACTAACAAATACGCTCTCTCATATATATATTCACTCAGCAACTCATCATAGGGTATTACTACCCTATTTATAAAGAGTCAGACCCCACAAAGCTAAGGTTATTGCTAAACCAAAGATCTGATACCAACTGTAACGACCCGCCTTTTTGGACAGTTTAAACCGACGATCAAATACACATGCCGATTCTAAACCATTCAAAAGGGCAGATGGTTATTGGGGTAAATAAGAAAAGAAAGTAAAGAGAAATAAAGGAAATGAAACAACACAGAATCTCGCAGCGGAACGATAAAATATAATAGTCAAATAAACAGTTCATGAAGCTGTTTACTATACTTTGACAATTATTTACACAACATTTATTAGAGTTATACATATACAACAGAACAAATAAAATAATGCAGCAAATAGCATGATGCAAGGGTAACAATAGTAATAGTATACCAAATCTTCTTCTTCATCCTCCAGAATAGATCTTCAAAATCTGAAAAACTCAGGGCTGACCCGAGCGTAATGAAAAGACAAAATACTCGAGTCAGGACTAAAATATCCTTATGAAAGTTAAATCAATCGTGAATAAATATGAGTGTAACGGCGTCGGAGATGTTTACGGGGTTTGACATCTCATATCCAGTGTCAACGTGCGTGCAATAACTCAAGAGATGTTACGGGATTTTCCATCTCTTAAGGATCCGTTAAACTATCTACTATGTAGTAATGTACGCTAAGTAGATAATGCCTATCAGTAATATAAAGTATCAAAATAGCGTTAAGGCGTTACCATAATCCCCCTTAACACATTTTTATAATGCCATAGTCTATACAGCACCGTAAGCCCCACCGTAAACTGGTGGTTATCAGAGGGTACCCCATAGGTATAACACAAAGCATAACGTAGTGGTCGCGAATAGGATAATCAATATGACAAGGTACATGAGGCGATACCAACTAGGATACTAGTAGTTGCGTGATCCGGACTGATGTTGAGCATAACCAGCAGCTACCCCAACACCGCGAAACAACACTCCCAAATCAAGGGGTGCACCCAAATCGCATCACAAATGTAATAGATATGGTATCGAAGAAGCGTGTTCGCTAGAGGTGGCGAACCTCAATGGCCCGGCGCGGCTCCTGTTTTAGTCATGTCAGGGGTCATCCAATATCGTTCTCTTTCTTCAGTCAACGCGTTCACCAAACCATTCACTTCATTCTGGATCAACACTCCACGTATAATAGTTATTAAAGTGGTGTTCGGTATCGACAGAGAGTATGTCCATATCCGATCCCGGTCTCTTTAATAACTACGTATTATTACACCGTTGGCTGTTTCATATTTCAAATCGATTCATAATTGATATCAAAATATCATATTCGCTTCAAAAATCAAGTCCATTTCAAATATCATCGTATCTATTCAAATGTAAGATTTCGTTTCAAAAATCATTTTTCGCATCAATATCTCATTTCGATTTCAAAATCATTTCGAATTTCAATTTAGGTTGCAACTTCATTTAACTCAATTCGTATTTAAATTCAAGATTTAAATATAACATTCCACTTTATTGACCAGCTTAGAATTTGAGAAAATAGTTTTAAGTAGTTTAAAAGTAGTTTTAAAAAATTTAAAATAGTTAAAATACTTAAAATCTTAAAATGGATTTGAAATAGATAAATTTAGTCTAAAATAATTTAAATTGGGTTAAGTAGATTTAAAATAGATTAAAATAGTTTAAGTATTCAAAATGGTTTATATAACCGAGTAATTTGGAAAACAAAATAAAACAGCTTCAAAACCAAACCATTTCAATCATAACTTCCCAATTCAAAACAATTTCAATTTCCATTCTACCGATTCAATTTCGATTTCAATTCAAATCCATGTCAACTTTTTGACTTCAAATTTATTCAAATTTTATATTCACTTTCAATTAATTCAATTTCAATTTATATCGATTTGGAGCTTGATTTTTCAAAAATATCCATTTATAACACTTAACAAAATTATCCATCAATATTCAAGTTTTAAATCCAAATTTCAAATATGATTAAATTTCAAGTTCAATTTCAAACTATCGATTTTATATCACTTTTACTTAGAAGTACTCAAAGCTCGAAATAATGTTCAATCTTTTAAAACGAATAAATTTTCGAAGTTCAATCATAACCCAATTTTAAATTTCAAAGTCTCAACTTAAATCATCTAACAATTTCTTTTAACCAAAATCTATTTCAACATTCCAAACTCAATTATGCGATAAATTCGATTTCTATAAATTGATTTCTATTTATAACTTTTAAATCAAAACATTTAAATAAATTTCAAATCGATGATTTTAAAAATTATTAATTTAGCCAATTTGGTGTCCGTATATAATTTTCTATCCTATGGACAAGTGATTATTTATTTCATTTAAATGTCAGGGATGAACATATATCACTTAAATCAAATCACAGTTTCATATGTATGCATAACAGGATATATATAAGCAAGTAAACATCCAAACATTTAAATATCAACCAATAGCATCCATCGAAATAAATCATCCAATAGACAATACAATTCATGGCAATTTCATAGTTATCAATGTCAGGTAATTTAATCGCAATTCAATTTCAATTCCAATTTAACTGACAATTTAATTTTTAACGGTTAATTCAAATGACAATCTATATGACAATTAAATTCTATCAAACAACGACAATAAAATCATAACACTTCATAATGTCAAATTTAACCAACATAAAGATATTTAGTACGTTGTGAGCGTTATAAAACACTCACCTTGGTTTTTCGATTTTAAATCAAATCGAACGACGTTCGATTTAACCTGAAATTTTATTTAGCTCCAAACGATTCCAATCTAATTCCATAGCGTAGTGCTCGTCCATACGATTCCAACGCACCCTGTTTCGTCGAATTCCGACCTCGTATGACAAAGTTATGATAGTTTAAAGTTACATGAATTATAATATAAATAAATTAACAATTTCTTTTTTTTTTTAACCTTAAACTAAATCTGGCCGCACGCTACCAATTGAAGAAATCTCGACCGCTACTTGAAGCTTCTTCCCAAACGCGTTCGTTCCCAGGTCGTAATAACCGAACCCAATCAAGCGAGCTAGGGCTCGAGATTTGCCGCCACCAACCTAGTCGAGACGACGATCTGGAGATGCCGTTCCAAAGCCTATCTCATACTCGACACTCGGCCTCAACACCATGGAGTTCGGCCTCCCTATTCACCTCGAAACTCGTGCCGAACTGCAGGCCTTTGGAGGAGCTTTGGCGACAAACCGAAGCACTATTTTCCATCATCACCGTTGATCGCGTAGAGCTCGAGGAGATCTACAATCTTCTAGTTGAAGCCTTCTGGGAATAATCGATGGATCGGAAGAAAATTGAGGAGAAAGATCATTGTTTTTCGGCCATGGAATTGAAGAACGGCGGCTGAACGTTATCAAACCCTAGGGTATATTAATTTTGCAGAAAATGAATTTCAAGGGGCTTTTATAGAAATTTTAACGAACATTATTCATTCCGGGTTTTCCCAAACTCCGATTTACGCGCGATGACCGGTGTTTCTAGGGTTTATCCCACGTTTCGGACACAATGGAACAGGTTTCGGAAGCTGATTCGATCATCTGTGTGAGTTACAGCAATAAACGGTCAAATTTAAATTAAACCGATTAAACGAATTTCTATACGTTTTGGCTCGCCCCGGACAAACGGTAAATCCGATTGACGTGAAATTTGAAATCTTATAATAATATTACACTATGGATCCGACGAAACTAGTTTCGTCGAAATCCGAGACCGTTGGAAAAATGACTATTTTAACTCGCCAAATTAATATTAAAACAATTTCAACGCGTTTCGAGCTGCCACGGTCAAACGACAACTCCGATTGCTACGAAATTTGAAATCCTATAATAACTAACTATTACGGATCCAATGGAACTAGTTTCGTCCAATTCTAAGACTGTTCAAAATTTGGCTATTTTCCAGTCGAAAATTAAATATTAAAATATTCAATTTTCACAAATTTACTTTTAATTCGATTTTAAAAGTTCTACAACGTCATTCTAACTTTAATATGATAAAATAAAATTTTAAAAATCATTTTTAATCATATTAAACCCGTTATTCAATTATCCAATAAATTCCAATTTTAAAATCTTATTAAATCTATTAAAATCCCAGTATAACTTACATTCACTTTGGAAACCAATTTGAATCATATTAAATAAAATTTCAATTATTCACTTTATTTTCATATATTAAATTTCAATATCAACTTAATCATATCAAATTCGGAATTTAATTATTCAAACATTTGTAATATTAAATTTAAACAAATTTGATTATTCTTAAATCACGATCTTTTGAAATATTTGAAACGAACTTATAAAATTTAACAAATTCAAATTATAGAACAACCATTTTCATTAAACGATTATTCAATTCCCATTATTAAATTATTCAATAAATTCCACATATTAAATTTAAACAATTTCGCTTATCCAATAATTCATTATCTTTTGAAATATTGAAATTGAACTTATAAGATTCAGCTTTTAAAACCAATTCACAATTTAGAACACTATTTTCATTTTACAGTTATTTAATTATTCTATAAATTTTAAATATTTAATTTAAACAATTTACCTGTTCAATATTCAATATTTGATTTTAAATAGATTTTACTTATCAATCAATTACTCTATTATTCCCAATGAATCCCACATTTATTATCCTATTCAACTATTGAATTTTATTTTTTTATTACTTGGATAATTATTGTTGCAATTCATTCCAATTATTATTATTCCAAACGACTTACAATTTTTTTCTAACACTAAATCACGAAATCTTATTAAATTTAGCTATATTAATTATCGAAAATTTACGGGTCGTTAAATGAAGCTAAGCTCATATATTTACTAGCTTACTGTAATTGACATTTCTCGTTGACCATGATGATTATTTTATGTTTTAGACTAGCATTGTGCGATGTCCTTTTGATTTGGTTCATCGGATGTCACGCTGTACGACGTCGATGCTCCGAATTATTTGATACATTGGATGTACCGTTTGCACTACATCAATGTCTTTGCTTTTGATACATTGGATGTACCGTTTGCACTACATCAATGTCTTTGCTTTTGATATATTGGATGTACCGTTTGCACTACATCAATGTCTTTTCTTTTGATACATTGGATGTACCGTTTGGACTACATCAATGTATTTGCTTTTGATACATTGGATGTACCGTTTGCACTACATCAATGTCTTTGCTTTTTGATACATTGGATGTACCGTTTGCACTACTTCAATGTCTTTACTTTTGATACATTGGATGTACCGTTTGCACTACATCAATGTCTTTGCTTTTGATACATTGGATGTACCGTTTGCACTACATCAATGTCTTTGCTTTTGATACATTGGATGTACCGTTTGCACTACATCAATGTCTTTGCTTTTGATACATTGGATGTACCGTTTGCACTACATCAATGTCTTTGCTTTTTGATTCATTGGATGTACCGTTTGCACTACATCAATGTCTTGGCCATCCTTTTCTTGTGATTTCTGGATTTCATGTGTTGAATTCTGGAATTTATGTTTCGCCAACTTTTACGATTGGCATTGATATATATGTCATTTATTGTGGCTTGGTGAATGAAATTAGGAGTATGACATTCCTTTTTATCTTTGAGAAGGTCTTTGCGATATTGATTAATCTCTTATTGATTTTTCAATTAGTTATTTATAACAGCTTGGCATTGTGATTATTATACGTTTAGTCATATCTCTTATTCTATATCATTTCATCTGATATTTATAGCTAGACTGATCCGTTTATTATTTTCTTCTTAAATAATACTCGGGTCAGACCGAGATGTTACAGGTGCTTATGCTTGACTTCTCTTCTGGGGTTATCATATGATCTTTTGGCTAACTATTTAGACTAGCAGTTTTTTTGTTGTATACACTTGAGATGTAGACTCATAGATGTATTATTTTGTCTAGCACTTGTATCTATTCTTTTGTGATGTTGTGGATCTTATTTGACCACTACTCTGATATACACTTTTATGTGTAATGTTCATATCTATTTCCACCTTTGTGATATGAATTATCTGTGACTGATTTGTGTTATGTTTATTTCTATATTTGTTTCCGAAGACCTTTATAGCCACTGTGTAGTAGCTTTGAGTTTGTGTCGGCATGTCGGATTTCCTAATGAGATGAAAAGTTATATTTTTATCTGGCATATCGGTACTCGTACAAAGCAATTATGCAGATGGTCACTCCTTAACAACCTTATTCTCCGTGCTATTTGACAGCATTACACCGTAGTGTTCTTGGCTAGCGTGGGTATAGAGGTGGGGCGTCACAGCTTGGTATCAGAGCCAAACTTCGAAACAATGTGGAATAATTTAACAAGGATCACCGTCTTAAGTCCATCTTAGGAGTCGTGCCTTAGGATTTTATTCGAGTCTTCGTACCGATTCATCCTATTTTCCTTATGATTCCTTGTTTTATCTATCAAGATTGCTTGATATTTATCTTGAGAATAACTTTTTCTTCTTCTTTGTTTCTTTCTTAAAGAAGAGAAATGGTTAGACCTGGCCGTCCCAGCGCCGGTCAATCTAGTGATACTCCCCAAGATGGAGTATTCATGTTTGCTCAACAACTTTTGGATCTTGCAAAGAATCAAGAGTTTATCTCTGCTTTGAGTAAGAACCCCGAAATGGTTCTATCTTTGAAACTTGAAGTTTCTTTCAATCAGCTTGTGGATGTTACTCTTCTTCATGGAGAGGTTGGTAAAGGAAGTGTTTGTAATTTTGGGACTTCAAAGAAGAGGCATATTATGTTCAAGGGCCTTAATCCCAATAAGAGAGTGAAGCAAACTACTTTTGTAGCAAAGACTCCAATCCCTAATCGTGGAGGATGCTACAATTGTAATTCTAAGGAACACTATGCGAATATGTGTCCAAAACCTCACTCTTGTCGCTATTGCAAGAAACTGGGTCATCTTTTATCTGCATGTCCCAAACTTTTGAACAAGGACATGAGAAAGCTAAATATTGTGCAAACCCCTAGCAACTCTTCTCTTGGTCAAGGTATTTCACATTCAATCCTTGATGGCGTTATTTTATTTCGTGATCTTCTTATTCGAGTTCTTTTTGATATGGGTTCCATCTCACTATTTTATATCAAAAGAACTTGTTGATTCTTTTTCATTGAAAATATTTTGGGTTTGATGACTTCTTTGAGAGTTGCGAATCCGGATGGTAGATCCGCAACACTCAATTTGCTTTCTATTGATGCCGAAACTATTTTATGTGATTTTTTTTTCCGAGCCTATTTTTACTTAGGCTTCGGAATTGATTTTTGTAAGGACTGGCTTAATTGTGAAGCCCATATCCTATTTTCCGTGTGGACAATTCATCTTCGACATTTTCTATCTGTTAAGCAGATTTCTATTTTTTCTTGTGATTCCGATTTCAAATTTTTGGTGGCATCGATTTTTATTCTTTAAACCCTCATGATGAGGAAAGTTTTATTTCTCTCATCTAAATAATTTGTGAAACTTTTCCGGTATTTTTGAGTTTGTCTTAGGATTATCACCTAAGAAATCTTTTGTGTGGTGTTAAGGTCTTTCTAGTTCGACCTTGCCACCGGTTTTCATTTGCTACGAGTTGCGGAAGTTAGCATTCCACTTACCGCATTCCGCACTCGTTATGATTCTTACGAATGACTTATTATGTCATTCGGTTTATCCAGCTTATTTCATCCATTTTATAAATCGAATATTCTATGAATATTTCGATGAGACCATTCTTGTATTTATTGATTTTGGATGAAAATAGTAATTTAAAATTTTGCAAATCTTTTCCATAAGATTTATTTATAAGTAAAATTGGATTTTGTTCTTGAAACGAACGAATAATATTCTTAAAAGTTTTTAAGAAACATGTTTACTATATAGAAGATGATTTTGTGATTGTATTGCCCATTTAGTGTGTTTAGAATTCTGGTCGATGCGCTTGATCAACGTTATCGATAAGAATCTCCTAAACGCTTTGATGAGACAATCAGACACGATATATTGATTTGTAAAATGTAATTTTTTCTAGAAGTATTTTTACATTGAGATAATTGTGATTTTGAAAGTTTTAGCTTTTCGGGAAAGAAAATTATTTAAAAGAAGTTCTTTCTTTTCGATACTCTTATTCTTGTGATTCCCGTGGGGAACCAAGACTTTATCTTTTGTACCAATGCTAATCGTATTGGTTTGGATGCCGTTCTCTTGCAAAGGAGAACGTATTATCACTTGTGCTTCTAAATCATTATAACTTATCGAGACTAGATATGCCACTCATGATCTAGTGCTCGCGGCTATTGTTTTTACTTTTAAAATTTGGCATCACCATTTTTGGGGAAGAAATTTGTTCTCCACCTCGATCATAAATCTTTGGAATATTTATTTTCTCATAAGGAACTTCATGTTGACTCGAGTTCCTGGCATCATGTGATCTTGATATTCTTTTTATTCCCGGAAGGGAAATCGTGTTGCCAATGCGCTTTGTCGTAGGCAACAAGTTGTTGATTCTTTGATGTTGTCTGAATGGAATTATCTTTTTATTAATTTCATCGGACGTTTTGATATACTTCATTTTAGTGAGCTTTATCTCATTTTTTTATGAACTAGCGTCCGATGTTCTTTTATGGTGTTCGGTTCATCGGATGTACTGTTATTATACTACATCGATGTTCCGTCTTATCTGGATCAATGGGTGTACCATTATTATACTACATCGTTGTTCCGGTTTATCGGTTCATTGGACGTACCGTTTTTGTACTACGTCGGTGTTTCGAAATTATTCAAGCTTTGGATCATCTGGCGTACCGTTTTTGTACTACGCCGTTGTTCTAAATTATTCGAGTTCCTCATTTCTCGGGTGTACCGTTTTTGTACTACGCCGTTGCACTGGCTCAATTTTCTGCTATTCTTGATGTTTTCTGCGTCTTTTAACTATGGAAATGCTTTTAGGTTTCCTATTTTTAATCTCGAGCCGGTGTTATTGATGAAATTGAAGTCTCACTAGTTTTGACTTATGAGCAACATTCCATTCGCATCATTGCTTCGGAGGTTGAGCGCCTTCGGAATAAAGATATTCTTCTTGTGAGAGTTCAATGGTTCTCAAATCTTAGGGATTACTCTTGGGAATCTAGAGAATTCATCAAGCGATCCCGTTCGTGCTAACTCTTTTGTGCTCTTTATGGTGAACTTCTTATTTCAATTTTCTTTTGTGTTGATATGCTTTTATGGTTGTTACTCTTTATTTTCTTCTTAAGTATTGCGAGGACGCAATTTCTTTAAGGAGGGGAGTCTGTAACAACCCACATATTTATCGATTTTATATTTAAATATTTTATCGTTCGTCGGATTTTGGTCCGAAAAGCTACTTTTTGCAAACAGTCGAATTGAGACTCGAGACCACCCCCATTGAGTTCAAAATGATGTTTGCGACCTTTTTGAGTATAAACTTCGATATGTTTGGAGATAGTAGAATTTTGACCTTTTTCACTTAGGGCTTTGGTTTGGGCTGGACCCATCTTACTAACTCAGTCCCAACCCACTCCAACTCTTCATTACTTCATTTCATATTCCTAACACTCAAGCTTAAGCAAAAATGGCGGAAGAGAATGGGAATTAGAAACTCCAAGCCCTAGTTCCTCTTACTAGCTTAATTTCTTGTTCCAAAATCAAAGAGAACCCATTAGTAAGCATCTCCTTCTTCTTCTCCAACTCCTTATCTCTTTGATTTCAGAAAATTCCTAAACCTAATTTAGGAAATGTTTCTCTTTTAAGCTTAGATTGAAGCTTCTTGAGTTGTTATTGAAGGGGAATTGATCTTAGCTTATTTTTAAAGCTTCTCCTTCATTGATTTGGGTTCAAAGGTGAGATTTTTATCTCACATCTTAGTCTATATTTATCTTCGATTGTTAGGTATGAATTCCTAACACTTATTCTTGTGCAATTGCTTTTGGTTTGGATTGATTTGGTGAATATTCCAATTTTTGGTGTTTTGAGTTCAATTCTTTAAAAATCCTAACATTGATGTTTGAACATGTTTTTGGTGATGCATCGAGGAGCATATAGGGTCGGGTAGTCGATTGGCATAAACCCTTAGCGCCGTTGTTCGTGCGATTGCAATTTGGTCGAGATTTGCACCTCATTTGAAATAGGGTAGGAAGTGCAGAATACAGGATTCGGCCGACCGACCTGTAGTCCGGGCACTTCCTGCCTCTATTTAGGAAGTGCTGGTTATAGGCTTCGGCCGACCGAGCCCCTGGGCCGATCGACCGACCTGGTGCCCGAGCACTTCCAACCCCTGGTTCGGTCAATCGACTCAGGGAGTCCGGTTGACCGACCTGCTGCTATTTGCCAACTATGCCTATTTTGCCTAGTTTTATGAATTTTCAACTTTAATCGATTTGTTATTTCCCTATTTATCATTTGTTATTGACTTTGATGACTTATTTTCTTTGGGAATTCTTGGAATATCCATTTCGATGGATTCGGTATCGATTTCTTTGGATTCTATTCACGTCTTCAAATGTGAATTTTAATGATTGATTGTTCCTACAATCTTTTTTGTGATTTGTCACTTTAAAAATATAAAGGTTTTCTATACTAGTAGTAAATATCAAAACTCTTTCTTCAAGTGATTTTAATACTATTTTATTACAAAGCTCGTTTTCTCAAACCGATTTCCAATCTATTAGTATATACAAGCCTTTACCTCACTCGTATAAGAAATCTAATTAAACGACTTAGTAAAACAAGTGGTATGAAACGCTTGCGTTTACTTCATCGGTTAATTCTTGGACTTGTTCGATTGAAACTCTTGTGACAATTTTCTAGTGGAGATCTACAATTTGTTCGTAAATATTTAAGTTAAGCTAGTGGTTATGGGACATGAAGCTAAGCTCATATATTTACTAGCTTACTGTAATTGACACTTCTCGTTGACCATGACGATCATCTTTATGTTTTAGACTAGCATTGTGCGATGTCTTTTTGATTTGGTTCATCGGATGTCATGCTATACGACGTCGATGCTCCGAATTATTTGATACATTGGATGTACCATTTGCACTACATCAATGTCTTTGCTTTTGATACATTGGATGTACCGTTTGTACTACATCAATGTCTTTGCTTTTTGATACATTGGATGTACCTTTTGCACTACATCAATGTCTTTGCTTTTGATACATTGGATGTAACGTTTGCTCTACATCAATGTCTTTGCTTTTGATACATTGGATGTACCGTTTGCACTACATCAATGTCTTTGCTTTTGATACATTGGATGTACCGTTTGCACTACATCAATGTCTTTGCTTTTGATACATTGGATGTACCGTTTGCACTACATCAATGTCTTTGCTTTTGATACATTGGATGTACCGTTTGCACTACATCAATGTCTTTTCTTTTGATACATTGGATGTACCGTTTGGACTACATCAATGTCTTTGCTTTTTGATACATTGGATGTACCGTTTGCACTACTTCAATGTCTTTACTTTTGATACATTGGATGTACCGTTTGCACTACATCAATGTCTTTGCTTTTGATACATTGGATGTACCGTTTGCACTACATCAATGTCTTTGCTTTTGATACATTGGATGTACCGTTTGCACTACATCAATGTCTTTGCTTTTGATACATTGGATGTACCGTTTGCACTACATCAATGTCTTTGCTTTTTGATTCATTGGATGTACCGTTTGCATTACATCAATGTCTTGGCCATCCTTTTCTTGTGATTTATGGATTTCGTGTGTTGAATTCTGGAATTTATGTTTCACCAACTTTTACGATTGGCATTGATATATATGTCATTTATTGTGGCTTGGTGAATGAAATTAGGAGTATGACATTCCTTTTTATCTTCGAGAAGGTCTTTGCGATATTGATTAATCTCTTATTGATTTTTCAATTAGTTATTTATCACAGCTTGGCATTGTGATTATTATACGTTTAGTCATATCTCATATCTCTTATTCTATATCATTTCATCTGATATTTATAGCTAGACTGATCCGTTTATTATTTTCTTCTTAAATAATACTCGAGTCAAACCGAGATGTTACAGGTGCTTCTGCTTGACTTCTCTTCTGGGGTTATCATATGATCTTTTGGCTAACTATTTAGATTAGCAGTTTTGTTGTTGTATACACTTGAGATATAGACTCATAGATGTATTCTTTTGTCTAGCACTTGTATCTATTCTTTTGTGATGTTGTGGATCTTATTTGACCACTACTCTGATATACACTTTTATGTGTAATGTTCATATCTATTTCCGCCTTTGTGATATGAATTATCTGTGACTGATTTGTGTTATGTTTATTTCTATATTTGTTTCCGAAGACCTTTATAGCCACTGTGTAGTAGCTTTGAGTTTGTGTCGGCATGTCGGATTTCCTAACGAGATGAAAAGTTATATTTTTATCTGGCATATCGGTACTCGCACAAAGCAATTATACAGATGGTCGCTCTTCAACAGCCTTATTCTCCGTGCTTGTTGACAGCATTACACCGTAGTGTTCTTGGCTAGCGTGGGTATAGAGGTGGGGCGTCACATGAATGCATTAAATATATGATTATAGATCAAAGTAATGCATTGAGATGCTAAGTAAATGAAATTGAGAAATGAATGCATGAAATGCAAATATATAAGTAAATGAAACTGTAAGAAATAAATGAAAATAAAAAGGATAAACCATTATATGAATGAAAAGGAATCAAAGAACTAATGTATGAAATGAAATTATAATAAAAATAAACTTGATTAATTGTTGAAATTGTTGTTTGTTTTGGTTTATGGTTGTTTGGGGTAAAGATACTTTAAAATTTGTTGGATGAATGAATAATCTTATTTAGTTTCATCTAAGACTATTGAGTAAATGGTGAGCTTAATAGTTTATTTTTCATGCTGCACAATTTAAGGTTTTAAACCCGGACAACTATTTGTTTGTTGCTATGGATGGTTGATTTTATTTGGCTTTATATTGTTGTTGTATGTTGTGATTGCAAGTGATTGTTGTTTGGATTGATGTGGTTGTTATGGTTGAAGCAACTTTAAATATTCCATTTATATAATTGTTAACCTTTTTGGATTATATCAGTGAAATACGGGTTATGGAAGCAATTACTACTGCTTTTAGTTTCATAATTAAGCGTAAATTGCCCGACAAATAGGTACGTTTTCGGATTACGGTCTACAGCGTTATATTATTTTTCCCGCGTTGGGATATATATATTATTTTGGAAAATATATGTTGTATTTTGTTATATTTGATATTATATTTTCTCCCGAGCCTCTCCGTACAAAGAGGACTCTACCAAAATTTTCCGTAAATTTTAGACTTAGAAAGTATTTTAAAAATATTTTTCGAACTTTATTGATCTAAGTATAAAAAGATATAATGATTGTAAATTTGTATATTTTATTTAAAGTAACTAATGGTGTAAATTTAATTTTTTATAGAATTAATATTTTAAATAAGATATATTGATTTCTTAATTCTTATTTTTCCCTTCTTTCTCCTTTTCGGGGACGAAAAGTTTTGAGTGGGGGAGAGTATAACGACCCGTGAATTTTTAATAATTAAGTTGGTTATTTTAATTAAAATTTAGTTGAAATGAACGCTGAAATGAAATATAGCAAGGGTAATCAAAAACTAAGTATTAGTATATGGAATAAAATCCTAATAAAGGTAGTAGTGAAAGTGTTATACTTGGGAAAATTTTAATATATATATATATATATATATATATATATATATATATTTAAGGTAAGCATTTAATTATCCAACGCAATAATTTATTTATTAAAGGTAACTGCATGTAAATTTTGGCAATAAAGTTAATCAAAGCTGAATTTGTACAAATTGAATGAAATGGGTTAATGTAAATGTTATATTAGGCTATAAATCAAATGGAAGAAAACAAGCGTCAAATTTTAATTAATTTATGAAATAAAATATATTGAATAATAGTTGAATGAAAATTTATGTGATAAGGTTTATGCATGTTGATAAGTAATGATATTTGTGAAATACCTATTAATTGGAAAAATTTGTAAAAGTTATAATTGAGTGAAATTGTAAATTTGAAGTTAAGTAATAATGGACATAGTAAAGATGGAAATCAAATCAAATATTTGGAAATCAAATTTTATTTAATTTTGAAGGTAATCAATAATTTATGAATTAAATGGTAAGTAATTAGAATTAAATTCTATATTAATTGAAACTGAGTGTAGATTTAATGTAATAACGTTAAAGCTAACTAAATTAGCATAATCCAAATTTATGGAAACCAATTACAATAAATGTTAGAAACGAAATTTTAATGTTCGTTGTTGATAATAAACCTTACTTTAGTGATTATTAGTATAGTGACGGAAGTGTAATGAAAATGAAATAGAAACATAAGTTTATTTTAACGTAATAATTGATAAATTGGGAAGATAGTTCATAGTATGTTAATTGATGAATTAATACGCAATGTATGTAGAGTAATAAGTTGATTTAAGGATGAAATTAAGGAATATTCATTTATTGGTTTTAAAAACCTTAATTAATGCATTTAATTGATAGAAGTACATTTAGGAATATAATATTTGTTCAAATTAAGTTGTACATAGGCGTATATTAATGTCATGAAATAAAAATTTAGCATATATGAAATTATAAATCCGGATCGATAAGTAACGAACTTATGAATGCAAAAAAAGCAAATAGGTGGAAATTAATATAGGTTGCTTGTTTATTTATTTAGTGTGTAAATAAACTTTGGTAAATCAATTTCTATAAATCCAAATTTAATGTTTTGTTAATATAAATTAAATTATAGAAAGCGATATTTAATAATTGAATTGAAGTATAAAGTTCAATAATTGAATTAATTGCAAGTAAATGAAATTGAATATAGTTAAATAATACGTTATTTGAAATAAAGATAGTATGAGAAATTTTTGTAATAGTCATCAATCCAATATTTAATCCATCTATTTGAGAGGAATGGATGGAATACTAATTAACTTATTTAACTAAATGGAATTTTAGGGATTTTATTTATAATTAGTGAATTTAATGAAATTAAGGATTGATATTGAAACTTATAAATTAACCTTCTCTAAATTGACGCTTAAATTTGTTTAAATCATTGTAAATGATTATGAAGTTAAAAATGTTGAAATCTGTCAATTATCGAGATAAAATTTAAAATCTGATTTAATTAATTAATTATTAATTTATTTAATTAATCGAAAAAATAGCCATTTTGGCCACTGGCTCGGATTTCGACGAAACAAGTTTCATCGGATCCGTAACTGTGAATTATTGTAGAGTTTCAAGTTTCGTAGCGATCGGACTTTTCATTTGATCGTACGGACTCGAAACGCCTTAAAATCGATAAATTGAAATCAATTTGAAAAATATTGATTTTTGCATAACTTCTTCATACGATGCAATTTGAACCTGAAACCTTTTCCATTGCGTTTAAAAAAAATTAAAACATTTATTTTGATATATGGGTTGATCCAATTTCGTTCCGGTGACAGAACGGGCTTTTTGGGCCACTTTGTCGTTAACGCGTACATCTATCTTACCCGATCCATCCTGTTTTCAACTTTGCCTATAAATATCTTGCTATAAACCCTAACCTCCCTAATTCTCATTTGTCTGTACGTAAATTTATTCTATTCCTCCTCTTCAATGGCAGACAAAATTCTAGATCCAAATCCATTTCAAAATCAAAGTCAAAAATTCAAAGTCCTCAGAAAATTTCAGAAAAATATATATTTTGAAGCTCTCGAGGAGCGTAAACCAGATCTGTGATTTGTTTTTCGAAATGAACGACGGTTTGGCCAGAAATCGATCAAACAGCCACGGCTGTTCGTTATGTCGTGATGGACTTCGTCGGATCGAGAAGCCGTTTCTGGGTTTGGTGGAGATCGACGAGTGCTTCGCATCCATGGGGTTCGTTCGGAAAGTTAACGGCTAGATCGTGTGAATTATCCCGATTAGGGTTTCAAATAGGGTGGCGGCGCACGGCGATTCCGATAATGTGGGGAGGCCGGACGGTGCTGGTAGGTGAGGTTCGTCAAGGCGGTGAGAACGAGGGTGGCCAGAGGGCTTCTGGTGGTCGATAGCACGCGTTCTCGATGGTCAAAGTGGTCGGTCAAAGGTGAAAATGGGTACTACGTTGGGATCGAAATTATGTTCTGCGTGCGTTGGTTTCGGGTGGTTGAACGCGTGATGACATGGCAGGAGGATGAAGGTGAATGTGTCTTTTGTTTTATTTTTATTTTATTTGATTTCAACTCGCAATTATCACTATAACTTCTATATACGAACTCCATGTCACGCATGATTTTTTTTGTTAGGATCGTAATAAAATTTCGAACATTTTGGTCCTTGTTTGGACGAATTCTAAGATGGTCAAATTTTGGGTTTAAATTGGATTTGAATTCAATTTAAATTCAAAAGGTGAGTGTTTTAACCCACTCACAACTTCTAAGATTTCTTATGTTTGTTAAATTCATTTATGATGTGATTTGAAATTTATTTATAGCTGTTTGGCATATATTTCATCATTATCTCAGTTAATTTGCATTTATTTAATTAACTTGTTATTTAATTCATTGTTGCATATTAACTGCCAGTTAAGTTGTTATTTGTTTTATTGCATATAAACTGCCAGTTAAACAGTTATAATTTATTTTTCAATATAAACTGATAGTTCATACCTGTTATTATCACCTGTTATAATTGATGTATTGTTTGAATTTGGATGATGATTGTGATAAATGGTTGATGGTTGATATTGGATGAATGGATGTTGTACTTATATTGTTATAAACTGCAAGTTATTATGCATTTTCATTTCATTCGGGATTGCGATTTGAAATGATATATAACTGTAATTTTTATTTTAAATTACGAATTGAAATGATAAATATCCGTATCACTTGACCATGGGATAGAAAATTTTATACATGCACCGCGGTACATATATATAAAATTATTTTTGAAATTTCTATGGTTTTGGAAAGAATATGGTTTAATGAATATTGATTTTTGATATTTTAAATATTATTTTTATATATAGTTAAACGCTTGAATTTAAGCTATGTATAAATTTGGTTTAAAGAATAAAAGAAGTTTAAAAATAAAAGTTTAATTTTATTTAGATATAATATGGTTAAGCATTTATTTAAATTTATTGATGAAGTTTATAATGTCTTAAATAAAATAAATGTTGGAGGATAAATATGAATTTGCTTTGAATTAAGGTAATTTAAGAATTATCCTCGAATAAAATTTATTTGAAATTTTAATTAATTTCGGATTTTAAAGGTATGATCTTTATAACTTGATTTTGGTTTAGAGGACTTAAATGAATATCGAGTCGATATAATGAATATTATCGAGTTAATTAAATTGAAAGAATATCCTGTTATTTGAAGTTTAGAGGTTTTACTTAAATGATATTTGATTTATTAAGTAAACATTTCAAATCTAAATAATAGTAATTGAATTTGATATATATGAAATTATCAAAGAATAAGTTTTGAAATGGTGGAATAATTAAAGCTTTGAAATATATGGAAATTAAAATGGTTTATTTGAGAATTTAAACCTATATTTGGAATTTATTTGTGAAATTTAAAAAACTATTTTGTTATGCAACGCGGTTTAATACTTAAACCATTTAAGTATTAGAAATTTTGTTCCAAAACTATGGGGTTTAAGATATATATATATTTGAAAATATTATGATTTGGAAAAAGGGATATTTATAAAATAAAAATGATATCATATTGGTTTGGGGATTTAAAAATATAAATGATATCGTATTTATATGGTTTTGAAAGGCATATTATATTCTGGGTTTAAAGTATAAATTATTTTGAAATAACTGCGGTGTTATAATAACGTTTGGGTGTTGAAGAGACCGGGATCGGAAGTTGTCATACTCTCTGCCAACTCCGAAATCCACTTTAACAACCGTGTACACGGTGGAGATTCCAGAATGAAGTAGGATGGTGGCGGCGTTTCCTTTAAGGTAAATACGTGGACCCGACTCCTGTGAGTTGGCATAAGGTGGCTAAAACAATTGTGATTCTCGGGCCAATGAGGTAGCCCCTCTTATCGGACACATCCCTTCGATATTATACTCTGACTTTTGGATTGATTCGGTGGCCACTCTTGATTTTTGATTTTGGGGGTGTTGTTCGAGGTGGGCGGTAGTAGCTGCTATGCGTTACCACCAGTCTGGATAGCAATTGGTATATCTACCCTGGCAATGCCTAGTTGTGCCGTGTCACCTACCCTAGCGCACCTTATACGATTTTGGTTTTGTACCATACCTATGGAGTGCCCTCTGACGACGCCCTGTACGGGGGAGATTACGGTACTGTATAGAATATGGGAATATATAAATGTGTTAAGATGGAAAATGTAAAGCATTAACGCTATTTAAAAGTAAGTTTATTTTACAATTACACTCTATTATAATAGCGAAATATACTACATAGTAAATAGTTTAACGGATCCTTAAGAGATGTAAATCCCGAGCATCTCTTGAGTTACCGCACTCATATTTATTTCTGTTGATTTAACTTACATACGATCTTTTAGCTCTGACTCGAGTGTTTTGTCTTTTCAATTCGCTCGGGTCAGTCCGAGCGTTTCAGGATTTGAAGATTTTATCCTGGAGGATGAAGATGAAGACTTGTAATATTATTATCTACTATATTATTCCGCTACACTGTTGTATTCCGCTGCATCGATTACTATTCGTGGTATGTGCAACTCTGATATGTATTGTATAAATATAATTAAATATTTTGTAAACAGCTTCGTGAACTGTATATTTGATTGTTATATTTTATCCTTCCGCTGTGAGATTCTGTTTTGTTTTTCTTTCTCTACTTTTCTTATTTACCCCATAACAATCCGCCCTTCCGTATGGTTTGAATTGGCATGTGTGTCGATTTAAAGCATGTGAAAAGGCGGGATGTTACAAATCGTCCATAAAAACTTCTAGAAAGCGTTTAATCATGTCAGAAAAGATGCCAATCATGCATCATTGGAAAGTAGCAGGAGCATTACAAAGTCCGAATGGCATAGGACGATAAGCAAAGGTACCAAATGGACATGTGAAAGTCGTTTTCTCTTGTTCTTCTGAAGCGATTGTTATTTGGTTATAGCCGGAAAAACCATCAAGGAAGCAGTAGAATTCGTGGCCGGCTAAACGTTCGAGCATTTGGTCGATGAAGGGAAGAGAGAAGCGATCTTTACATGTTGTGGCATTTAGTTTTCGATAGTGAATGCAAACACGCCAACCCGTTTGAGTACGAGTTGGAATAAGTTTGTTTGAATCGTTCTTGACAACGGTTAGCCTGGACTTTTTTGGTACAACGTGAATTAGACTAAACCATGAACTATAAAAGATTGAGTAAATGATTCTATTGTCAAGAAGTTTAAGAATTTCATCATGCACCGCATCTATCATTTTTGGATGAAACCTTCGTTGTGCGCCACGAAACAGCTTGGCATCGTCGATTAAATGGATGCGATGTTGAACAAGAGCGGGATTAATTCCCTTTATATCGAAGATCGACCATCCAATCGCTTCTTTGTTTTCGAAAGAATAGAGAGAAGAGAAGCTTCTTGGACAAGAGAAAGATCGTTAGAAATTATGATAGGACAAGTTTCGTTTTCACCTAAGTATGCGTACTTAAGGTCACCGGGAAGTGATTTGAGGTCCAACTTAGGGAGTTGCTCGGTCAAATAGTTAGGTTGAGATTCGGACTAAGATGTAAGCGATTCAAAGGAAAGAGTATATTCAATCTTTTTGGGGATTTCATGAAACAATTTATCGTAATCGGCCTCGCGTTCATTATTAAGGTCAATCGTCTCGTTTTCAAAGTTTTCGTGAACACTAACTTCCAACGTTTGGTCATGATGTTCATTCGATTGGCTTTCACGATTGAAAATGTTGAGACTCAAAGTCATGTTTCCAAAAGAGATTTTCATCGATCCATTATGACAATTGATTAAGGCATTTGAGGTGGCCAAGAATGATCGGCCTAAAATCAACGGAATTTGGCTCGCGGGATTTATCACGGGTTGTGTTTTGAGAATGATAAAATCAACGGGGAATATGAATTGCCCTACTCCAATGAGCACATCCTCGATTTCTCCCACAGGCTTCTTGATGGAATGATCAACGAATTGAAGCGTAACTTTTGTAGGTTTGAGCTCACCTAAGCCTAATTGTTTGTAAATGGAGTATGGAATCAAATTGACACTCGCACCTAAGTCTATCACGCATTGTTAATCGTCTTGTCTCCAATTGTACATGAAATCATAGGGCAGCCAGGACTTTGTATTTAACAGCATGGATTGGGACAAGACTTCACTCAAACAAGCGGCTAAGAAGACTTTTTGGGTACTTCAGTGTGTCGCTTTTGGGTACACAAATCCCTAAGAATTTTCGCGTACTTGGAGACTTGCTGAACGATGTCAAGAAGCGAAATGTTTACTTTGACTTGTTTCAAAATTTCCAACATCTTTTCCATTTGTTCGAGTGTTTCTTTGGTCGAAGACGATGTCGAAACGGAACATGATACTCGGTAGGTAGGTCTACTCGAGTAAAAGAAGAAGAATTTTGATTGGAATTCGATTCAACGTTTGGCTCCATGTTATGTTCAGATTCATTCATTGCTTTAGAAGTGTCGAGAGAAGTTTTCGGTAAATCGTTTGGACAAACAACTTGATTATCGATTTGTTTAATGGAACGTAAAGTTGTGATAGCATTCAATTGGATGACATTGCTATTTTGAACATCATGGGCTTGATTTGATTTTGGTTTTTATTTTTGGGACTAGGAATGGGATAGCTTGGAAATGTGCCTCATTCGCGTTCACTTACAGACGTAGCTAATTAACTCATTTGCATTTTGGGTTTTGCAATTGATTGGTTTGTGTTTCACATATATAAGGTCGATAAATTTTGCAAATTGCTATTCGATTGAAGGCTTTGAGTAGTTTCTTTTGCCAGTGTTTCAAGAGTTTTCTCAAGTGAACTTAAACGTTTATCGTCTTGGGTAGGATGAGCTGCATTTGGTTGAAAATTTGATTGTTATGGTTGATTACGGTACGAACCCAAAAAGTTTCGTTGAAAATTGTTGGGCTGAAAGGGAGGATTCGAAGCATTACTCGAAAATCCTTGAAAATTGGGATGAACCGTATTCTGCTGGGATTATTTTGGTTCCAAGCAAAATTTGTATAATTTCTCTAACCAGGGTTGTACGTTGGAGAAAATTGTTCATTCTTGGCTTTATTGAAAGCATTGATTTGTTCGACAGAAATGAGGCATTGATAGGCTATATGATTAGGACGTTGCATTTATAACATATTAGTTGAGAATCTTGGTTCATTTGGTTTGATCAGAAAACGTTATCGAATTTTTTAATCATTGCATCGATCTTAGCTTCAAAGAAAAAGAAGATCCTATAGAGTGTACATTCGATCGTGAGTAAACTAATTTTTTTTGAATGTTCCCATTGAGATGATTTTTTGATGAGGTTTTCAAGAAATTGCCAAGCATCGTCATGATGTTAGGTAAGAAAGTTGCATTGGCACATTGATTCGAGCATGGTTCGTGAGCTTTTTTCGAGTCGATCATATAAGATTTGGCAAATCGTTCATTTTTTAAAGTTATGGTGTGCAAATTTTACCAAAAGCTCTTTGAATCTTTTAAAACATTTTTCGAATGGTTCTCCCTTTAATTGATGAAAATTTACAATTTTTTTTTCGGATTCTACTTGTTTTTTCCAAAAGGTAGAACTTTTTTAAGAAAGCTTTTATGAATTCTTCCTAAGTTTTAATCGAGTTTGATGGTAAGTTGTGCAACCATTTTTCAGCGTAATCCATAAGAGCGAACGGGACAATCATAGTTTGATTCCGTCATCGGAAAGTTATCGGAGTTATATGGTTGCGCAAACTTGTTCGAATTTAGTCAAGAAGATATATGGATCATCATGCTCGAAATTGCCAAATTTCTGAAGTGTGGCAATATGTTTCAAGTGAATTTCGAAATGTTACCCGTAGGGGCGGGTAACGCGATGCAATATGGAATATAAACTCTATCAAGAAAGATTCTATCCATAAAAGTTTGAGGGGCATTCTCGTTCGCCATTTCGGAAGGATCGTCTGTTCAAGTTAAACGATTAGTGGTTGAGTCGCGAGTCCAATGATTTGTTGTTGTGTCACGAGTCCAACTAATCATGCACAAGTAAAAGTCGAGAAGAGAAAGAAGTTAGAATCAAGTTTAGAGAATGAAACAAGATTTGAAAAACGAAGAGAAAATTTTGTTGTTTTTTTGTCTTTTTTTTACAAGGAAGAAAACTATTAACCAAGTGAAAATTTTGTTTGATTTTTGTTTTGTTTTTGGCTTTTCAAAATTTTTAATATGTTTTTGTTTTTGTATTTTTTTGTTTTAGAATTTTCAAATATTTACCAAAAGGATTTTTTTTTTATAAAATAGAAAATTGATTTTTATTTTTGAATTTTAAAAAAAAAATTGTATTTGAAAAGATTATATATATATAAATATATATATATATATATAAATATATATATATTGGATTTTTGTTTTTGGTTGAAAATTTTTCTAAGGAAAGGAAAAAGGAATTTTTTTCGGTTAAAAACTAAGTAAAGTGAAATTTATAAAAAAAAATTGAATTTGGGATTTTTGATTTTTTTGTTTTTAAATATGCATGAACTAATGCAACTAAATGAATACGAAGGACTTAATTACAATTTTCTGTCCTTAGTAGCTCTTAACCAAAATTGTATAATCATACTTTGTCTTAAATCAACAAAAATATTTCTCACCCAAGTAACGGACATGGGTCGTCGATGCATAATGAATCGCCGTAGCAATGCAGCTGAAGGTTTAAGTATCTTCAAAGGGTGTAACGACCCAAAAAAATTCGATAATTAAAATTGTTAATTTAATAAGATTTCTGAAATTTAATATTGAAGAAAATTAAAAATTTGTGAATTATTGATAAAAGTTGTGTTGTAATAATGAAAATAACTAAGAGGAAACGTAACAAGGTTAATTTAAGTTAATAATTAATGAACTTGAATGAAATTCTAATTAAATAAAAAATTTAAATGTATGACTTGGTTATAAGTGGAATATAAGGAAGCAAATGTAATTAGTGAATTAATATGTGGAATAATATAATAGGTGGTAATTAGTTGGGAAGAATAAACATACAAGATAATTAAATGTACGTAAATGACGATTAATATAATTACGGAAAGGGTGAATGTAAATTAAAATAATAACGTACATTTACTTATAAGGTAGTAATTGGTATAACAAAAAGCATGAGACCAAGTAAATAAATTAATTGAGAGTATTAATTGTAATTGGATGTAGATTTAAAGTAATAATGTTAATGCAAGGTAAGCAATGCTAATTAAAGTCAACAATAAATGAATGGTAAGGATGTAATCTAAGCTAAATTTTTGATAGATTGAATGTGATTGCGATAAATTGAAATTATCTAAATGTGTAACTTGGGTCTGTAAACAATAAACTTATAAATGTAGTTAAAAGCAAACGATGGCAATAATAATGTGTTGCCCGTTTATTTAGTCTATTAATTGAAATGAGAAATCAAATTTTAATAAAATTGGAAATCAATTAGAGTTAAATGAACCTTAATGTTATATAAACGAGAATTAATGCAATAACAAATTTAGTGCAAATAAATTTATGGAACCAATGGTAGGATCTTAACTGATTGTAATTAATAATTGGAGATAATGTCAATTCCATTTAAAATTTGACTGTTGATTGATGTAAAGATTGTAAATCAAGATTTATTAATTTATTTGAATATAAATTATAGTGATTGGGTTTATTTCAAATAAATGAAATTAAATATCTAGATATTACGTTATTGAAATTAAGATGAAATTTGAGAATAACAATGCAATAAACCACGAACCAATGTTAATTTCATCCGATCGATAATAATGAATTGAAATAATAAGAATGAAAAATAAATTTAATAGAATTTTTGGGAATTTAATTTATAATTTGTGAATATAATGAAATTGAAAATTTAACACTGAAATTGATAAATTAATCAACTCTAATTTGACATTTAAATTTGTCTAAATCATTGTAAATGATTGAGAAATTTAGAATGATAAGAATTGTCAATTATAGTATTGAAATTGAAAATTTTGATTTAGTTAATTTATTTTTAGTTTATTTAATTAGTGTAAAAAATAGCCATTTTGGCCACTGACTCGGATTTTGACGAAACCAGTTCCATCGGATCCGTATCGGTGAATTATTGTAGAATTTCAAGTTTCGTAGCAATCAGACTTGTCGTTTGATCGTACAAGGCTTGAAACGTCTTGAAATCAATGAAATTGAAATCAATTGAAATCAACATGAATTTTTTTTGATTTTAGCATAACTTCCCCATACGATGGAATTTCGACTTGAAACCTATTCCATCACGTTTATAATAATTTAAAATATATCGAAGCTCTCGATGTATGCATCTCAGATCTGTAGTTCGTTTTTGGTTTTGAATCACGGTTTGTACAAAAATTGAAGAACAACTCGCGGCCATTCATCGAGTCGCGATCAACTTAGTCTGATCGACAAATCAATGGCACAGTTATGTAGAGGGGACCGAGGGGAGCCAATCTGAGGTGTTCGTGTGGTCGTTTGATGGTTGGATTTTCATGGAAAATTCGATTAGGGCTTCGGCCAAAGGTTGGAACAACGGCGGCGGCTCAGGCGAGAGGGGGGCGGACCCTGGCGGCACATAGGGGGAAGTGGGGCGAGACTCCGGTCCTGGTCGCTGATGGCGGCGTAGGGGCATGGTTAAACGTCGGTAGAATAAAGGGTTCGGTGTTCAGTGCCTCGCGTGCATGCGTGATTGCGTTCTGGAAAGAGATGAATCTACAGGGTGACGTTGTGAGGAATTTTGTGTTTTTATTTTATTTTATTTTGTTTTAAATTAAATTTTGTTTTCAAATGATCTAACGTGAATAACTCTCACATACAAGGTCCAATTTACGCGCGATTTTCTCCGCTAGGTTCGCATTGGAATTCCGGACATTTTGACATTGGTTTGGACGAATTCTAAGATAGTCAAATTTTTGGGTTTAAATTGGATTTAAATTCAATTTAAATTCAAAAGGTGAGTGTTTTAACCCACTAACAATTTCTAAAATTTCTTATGTGTGTTAAAGTAATTTTTGATGTGATTAGAAATTTATTTATTGCTGTTTGGCACATTTTTATCATCATTCCAGGTAAATTTAATTTATTGAATTAAATTATTATTCAATTTATTACTGCATATAAACTGCCGGTTAAATTAATTTATTATTGAATATAAATTATCAGTAACTACTTGTATTTATTATCTGTTCTATATTGATGTTATTGTTTGAATTGAATGATGATTGCGCTAAATGGTTGATGATTGATATTGGGTAAATGGATGCTGTATTTTATATTGTTATAAACTGCAAATTGTTGTGCATTTTGTTTCATTCGGGATTGCGGTTGAAATGATATATAACCGTATTTTATTTTAAATTACGGATTGAAATGATAAATCCGTATCACTTGACCATAGGGTAGAAAATTTTATACAGACACCTTGGTCTATATATATAAAAATATTTTGAATGATTTTCTATGGTTTTGTAAAGGAATATATGATTTTATGATATATTGATTTGGATATTTATAAATGTTATTTTATAAATAGTTAAATTCTAGGTTTTAAGCTATGTACAAAATTGATTTGAAGTATAAAAGAAGTTAATAATTAAGTTTGATTTTATTAAGATAAAATATGATTAAGCATTTATTTAAATTAAATTGCTGGAGTTTATAATGACTTAAATGAGAATATGGTTTAAGATGAATATGGAATTTAATAAAATTTAGAATTTTAAAGGGTATGATTTTATAACTTGATTTTTGTTTAGAGTGATTTAAATGAATATCAAGTTGATTTAAATGAATATATCAAGTTAAATAAATTAAAAGGATATCTAGTTGTTGAAGTTAAAAGTTTTACTTAAATTATATTGGATTTATTAAGTAGACATTTCAAATCTAAATAATAGTAACTAAATTTGATATATATGGAATTATCAAAGAATTAGTTTTGAAATGGTGGAATATTTAAAGCTTTGAATTATATGGAAATTGAAATGGTTTAATTGGAGGTTCAAATCTGTAATTGGCATTGATTTGTGAAATTTAAGAAGCTAATTTATTATATAAAGTAATTTAATATTATACAATTTAAGTATTGGAAGTTACGTTTCAAAGTTATGGGTTTCAAGGTATTATGATTTGAAAATGCTATGATTTTGGGAAAAAGATATATTTGAAATAAAAATGAATTCATATTGATTTGGGTTTTAATAAAAATGATATCTTATTGATTTGGTTTTTAAATGAAGATGATATCGTATTTATATGGTTTTGAAATGAATATTATATCCTGGCTTTGAAGTATAATTATTTTGAAATGACCGCGGTGTTATAATAACGTTTGGTTGTTGAAGAGACTGGGATCGGAAGTTGTCATACTCTCTGCTAACTCCGAAAACCACTTTAACAACCGTGTACGCGGTGGAGATTCAGAATGAAGTAGGATGGCGGCGGCGTTTCCTTTGAGGTAAATACGTAGACCCGACTCCCGTGAGTTGCCATAAGGTGGCTAAAACAGGATTGATTCTCGGGCCAAGGAGGTAGCCCCTCTTATCGGACACATACCTTTGATATTATACTCTGACTTTTGGATTTATTCGGTGGCCACTTTTGATTTTTTATTTTGGGGGTGTGGCTCGAGGTGGGCGGTAGCTACACGCTATGCGTTACCACCAGCCCGAATAGCAATTGGTATATCTACCCTGGCATTGCCTAGTTGTGCCGTGTCACCTACCCTAGCGTGGCTTATACGATTTTGTTTTGTACCATACCTATGGAGTGCCCTCTGACGACGCCCAGGACGGGGGAGATTACGATACTGTATAGACTATGAGAATATAAAAGTGTGTTAAGGGTTATATGGGTAACTCCTTAACGATATTTTCAGTATATTATATTACTTTAGACACTATTATAATAGCGTACATTACTACATAGTAAATAGTTTAACGGATCCTCAGGAGATGTAAATCCCGAGCATCTCTTAAGTTACTGCACTCATATTTATTTCTGTTGATTTAACTCACATAAGATATTTTAGTTCGGACTCGAGTGTTTTGTCTGTTCAATTCGCTCGGGTCAGCATGAGCATTTCAGGAGTTGAAAGCCTTAATTTTGGAGGACGAAGACAAAGAATTATTATTACTATTTGTTATATATTCCACTACACCATAGTATTCCGCTGCATTCATACTGTTTCGCTGCAATTTTATTGTTCTCTGGTATGTTTAACTCTGATATGTATTATATAAGTATAATCAAATATTTTGTAAAACAGCTTCATGAACTGTATATTTGATTATTATATTTTATCGTTCCACTGCAAGATTCTGTTTTGTTTTTTTTCTCTGCTTTTCTTATTTACCCCATAACAATCCGCCCTTCTGTATGGTTTAAGTCTGACATGGACGGGACGCTACATCTAGTATCAGAGCTTTGGTTTAGCGACAAACCTTAGCTTTGTGGGGTCTGACTCTTATCAATAGGGTAGTAATACCCTATGATGAGTCGCTGAGTGTATAAATACGAGAGAGCGTATTTGTTAGTGATATAAAAAGGTTTTAATATTGTGTTAATTTGTTCCATTTTGTGTTTATAAATTCTGGTAGATGCATGGGATGCTATGACATCAATAGGGATTTCTAAACACTTAATAGGACAGACCGACATAATATTTGTTTTTAATATAGGTGAATGAAATAATTTTGCCTGTTATATTTTCTGTATATAAAGTAATAAATGTTATAAAAGTTATATTTGGTTGTAATACATTGATTGTTAGGTAGTGAAATTTACAAATATTAATTTGAAATAAGATTTGAAGAAATTAAAATAATTGAAATTTGGATAATTTTAGAACTTAAGTTCCAGGGTTTTGAAAACTTCTTTTGAATGATGTTGAAATATAATAATAATATTATTGGAAGTATTTTTTGATATAAATATTTCAATATAATATGAAAGAGTTGTTTAAAGAAATAAGATGTACTCCCCTCTCTGTCGCTGGAAAATAATTTCGGTGATGAGTGCACGCATCATCGACATTCATTTTCGAGTTTTGAAACGGGAAGGCCACTGTAGTAGTTTTACTGCAGATTTATTTTGATAAACAAATATAAATTTTAAGTTGTTTTAAATATAATTGGATATATAAATTGAAAGTATACATTTATCTATTATTTAAAATGATTTGAAATTAAACCGGGTATTTAATTCTTATGTTTCCGTTAAGTGATAGTTTCAATTAGGGTAGTGAAATGGAATTTAACTAATAATTGAAATCCTAAATGATATAAGAAATGTAATGCTAAGTTATAAATGAGATTAAAAGAAAGTTGAAATTGTAATCTTATAAAACGAAAGATATAATTATTGAACATTTAATTAATTAAAAAAAAAATAAGATAAACTTGTATGATTTTAATTGCATCCTTAAAAACATATATATAACTTATCGAATATTAAAAGTTGAAATGTTTAATAAGAAATTGTAATGGAAATTGTACAAGTAAAAGTAGGTAATGAAAGCGTTCAATAAATTGCTTTTATTTATAAGAATTGATGTTATAGAGTTATAAACTTAAGTTGTAACTAAAATGTTACTATAATTAAATATAATAGAAATGTAAGCACTAAATAAATAAATGAAACTGAGAAATGCATAAATGCAATGCAATAAAAAGAAACTTACATGACCCGAATAAATGAAAATGAATAATTGTAAGCAATAAATGAAAATGAATGGAATTAATAAGAATAAACTTAATCTATTGTTTGGAAGTACTGTTTGTTTGGTTATGGTTGTTTGGGCAATGATGCTTTAAATTTGTTTAGATGTATGAATAATCTATTTAGTTTCATCTAAGACTGTTGAGTAAATGGTGCGCTAAGTAGTTTATTTTCCATTCTGGGCAATTTAGAGTTTGAACCCGAACAACTATTTGTTTTTTTATATGAATGAATGATTGATTTGTATTGATTCTATGTGAAGGTTATATGCCTTGTGCAAGTGATTGTTGGTTGTATTGATTTGTTTGTTTATGGTTGAAACAACTCTAATATTTCATTATATAATTATTGACTCTTTGGATTATATAAGTGAAATACAGGTTATGTAAGCAATTGCTACTACTTTTGGTTTCATAATTAAGCGTTAATTGCCCGACAAATAGATATGTTTTCGGATTACGGATTTATAGAGCTATTATATTATTTTTCCCGGGTTGGGATATATATTATTTTGAAAAAAAAATATGTTGTATATTGTTATATTTAATATTATATTTTCTTCTGAGTCTCTCTGTACAAAGGAGACTCTATCGAAATTTTCCGTAAATTTTGGACTTAATTTTTTTTTTAAATGTTTTCCCAACTTTATAAGTTTAAGTATAAAAAGATTTAGTGGTTATAAATTGGTATATTTTATTTAAAATTGATTAATTTTGTAAAATTTACTTGTTTATAAACTTAATGTTTAAGTAAGATATATTGATTTCCTAATTCTTCTTTTCCCTTCTTCTTCCTTTTCGAGGATGAAAAGTTTTGAGTGGGGGAGAGTGTAACGACCCGTAAAAATTCGATAATTAAAATTGTTAATTTAGTAAGATTTTGGAAATTTAATATTGAAGAAAATTAAAAATTTGTGAATTATTGATAAAAAGTTGTGTTGTAATAATGAAAATAACTAAGAGGAAACGTAACAACGTTAATTTAAGTTAATAATTAATGAACTTGAATGAAATTCTAATTAAATAAAAAAAATTAAATGTATGACTTGGTTATAAGTGGAATATGAGGAAGGAAATGTAATTAGTGAATTAATGTGTGGAATAATATGATAAGTGGTAATTAGTTGGGAAGAATGAACATACAAGATAAATAAATGTACGTAAATGATGATTAATATAATAACGGAAAGGGTGAATGTAAATTAGAATAGTAACGTACATTTTCTTATAAGGTAGTGATTGGTGTAATAAAAAGCATGAGACCAAGTAAATAAATTTATTGAGAGTATTAATTGTAATTGGATGTAGATTTAAAGTAATAATGTTAATGCAAGGTAAGCAATGCTAATTAAAGTCAATAATAAACGAATGGTAAGGATCTAATCTAAGCTAAATTTTCGATAGATTGAATGTCATTACGATAAATTGAAATTATCTAAATGTGTAACTTAGGCATGTAAACAATAAACTTATAAATGCAGTTAAATGCAAACGATGGCAATAATAATGTGTTGCCCGTTTATTTAGTCTATTAATTGAAAACGAGAAATCAAATTATAATAAAATTGGAAATCAATTAGAGTTAAATGAACCTTAATGTTATATAAATGAGAATTAATGCAATAACTAATTTAGTGCAAATAAATTTATGGAACAAATGGTAGGATCTTAACAGATTGTAACTAATAATTGGAGATAATGTCAATTCCATTTATAATATGACTATTGGTTGATGTAAAGATTGTAAATCATTATTTATTAATTTATTTGAATATAAATTATAGTAATTGGGTTTATTTCAAATAAACGAAATTAAATATCTACATATTACGTTATTGAAATTAAGATGAAATTTGAGAATAATAATGCAATAAACCATGAACCAATGTTAATTTCATCCGTTCGATAATAATGAATTGAATAATAAGAATGAAGAATAAATTTAATAGAATTTTTGGGAATTTAATTTATAATTTGTGAATATAATGAAATTGAAAATTTAATACTGAAATTGATAAATTAATCAACTCTAATTTGACAATTAAATTTGTTTAAATCATTGTAAATGATTGGGAAATTTAAAATGATAAGAATTGTCAATTATAGTATTGAAATTGAAAATTTTGATTTAATTTATTTACTTTATTTAATTAGTGTAAAAAATAGCCATTTTGGCCACTGACTCGAATTTTGAAGAAATTAGTTCCATCGGATCCATATCAGTGAATTATTGTAGAATTTCAAGTTTCGTAGCAATCGGACTTGTCTTTTGATCGTACGGGCTTGAAATGCCTTGAAATCAATGAAATTGAAATCAATTTGAAATTTTTTTGATTTTAGCATAACCTCCTCATACGATGGAATTTGGACTTGAAACCTGTTCCATCGCGTTTAAAATATTTTAAAACATCTATTTTGAGATATGAGTTGACCCAATTTCATTCCGGAGTCGAAACGGGCCTTTTGGGCCACTTTCATCGTTAGCGTGTATATCTATCTTATTCATCTATTCTATTTTCAACTTTGTCTATATATACTCTGTTATAAACCCTAGCCTACCTATATTTCTCATTTGTCTGCGCGTACAATTTCTTTCACCTCCTCATTTCAATAGCAGACAAATACCTAATATCAATTGCAATTCAAAAATCAAAGTGAAATTTCAAACTCCTTAAAAAAATTCAAAAAAATTATATATCGAAGCTCTCGATGTACGCATCTCAGATCTGCAGTTCGTTTTTGGTTTTTAATCACGGTTTGTCCAGAAATTGAAGAACATCTCGCCGTCGTTCATCGAGTCGCGATCAACTTAGTCTGATCGACAAATCAACGACACAGTTATGTAGAGGGGACCGAGGGGAGCCGATCTGAGGTGTTCGTGTGGTCGTTTGACGGTTGGATTTTCACGGAAAATTCGATTGGGGTTTCGGCCAAAGGTTGGAACCGCGGCGGTGGCTCAGGCGAGAGGGGGGCGGACCCTGGCGGCACGTAGGGGGAAGGTGGGGCGAGACTCCGGTCGTGGTCGCTGATGGCCACGTGGCTGATGGCGGCGTAGGGGCGTGGTCAAACGTCGGTAAAAAAGAAAAGGGGTTCGGTGTTCAGTGTCTCGCATGCGTGCGTGATTGCGTTCTGGAAGGAGATGAATCTACAGGGTGACGTGGTGAGGAATTGTGTGTTTTCTTTTCTTTTATTTTGTTTTAAATTAAATTTTGTTTTCAAATGATCTAACGTGAATAACTCTCACACACGAGGTCCAATTTACGCCCGGTTTTCTCCGCTAGGTTCGTATTGGAATTCCGGACATTTTGAAGCGGGTTTGGACGAATTCTGAGACTGTCAAATTTTTGGGTTTAAATTGGATTTAAATTAAATTTAAATTCAAAAGGTGAGTGTTTTAACCCACTCACGATTTCTAAAATTTCTTATAAGGTAATTTTTGATGTGCTTAGAAATTTATTTATTGTTGTTTGGTATATTTTGATCATCATTCCAGTTAAATTTAATTTATTGAATTAAATTATTATTCAATTTATTATTGCATATAAACTGCCAATTAAATTAATTTATTATTGAATATAAATTGCCAATAATTACTTGTATTTATTATCTATTCTACATTGATGTTATTGTTTGAATTGAATGATGATTATGATAAATGGTTGATGATTGATATTGGGTGAATGGATGCTGTATTTTATATTGTTATAAACTGCAGATTATTGTGCATTTTTATTTCATTCGGGATTGCGGTTGAAATGATATATAACCGTATTTTATTTTAAATTATGGATTGAATGATAAATATCTGTATCACTTGACCATAGGGTAGAAAATTGTATACAGACACCGTGGTCTATATATATAAAAATATTTTGAATGATTTCTATGGTTTTGTAAAGGAATATATGATTTTATGATATATTGATTTGGATATTTATAAATGTTATTTTATAAATAGTTAAATTCTAGGTTTTAAGCTATGTATAAAATTGATTTGAAGTATAAAAGAAGTTAATAATTAAGTTTTATTTTATTAAGATAAAATATGATTAAGCATTTATTTAAATTAAATTGCTGGAGTTTATAATGACTTAAATGAGAATAAGGTTGGAAGATGAATATGGAATTTAATAAAATTTAAAATTTTAAAGGGTATGATTTTATAACTTGATTTTTGTTTAGAGTGATTTAAATGAATATCAAGTTGATTTAAATGAATATATCAAGTTAAATAAATTGAAAGGATATCTTGTTGTTGAAGTTAAAAGTTTTACTTAAATTATATTGGATTTATTTAGTAGACATTTCAAATCTAAATAATAGTAATTAAATTTGATATATATGGAATTATCAAAGAATTAGTTTTGAAATGGTGGAATATTTAAAGCTTGAATTATATGGAAATTGAAATGGTTTAATTGGAGGTTCAAATTTGTATTTGGCATTGATTTGTGAAATTTAAGAAGCTAATTTATTATATAAAGTAATTTAATATTAAACCATTTAAGTATTGGAAGTTACGTTTCAAAATTATGGGTTTCAAGGTATTATGATTTGAAAATGCTTAGATTTTGGGAAAAAATATATATTTGAAATAAAAATGAATTTATATTGATTTGGGTTTTAATAAAAATGATATCTTATTGATTTGGTTTTTAAATGAAGATGATATCGTATTTATATGGTTTTGAAATGAATATTATATCTTGGCTTTGAAGTATAATTATTTTGAAATGACCGCGGTGTTATAATAACGTTTGGTTGTTGAAGAGACTGGGATCGGAAGTTGTCATACTCTCTGCTAACTCCGAAAACCACTTTAACAACCGTGTACGCGGTGGAGATTCAGAATGAAGTAGGATGGCGGCGGCGTTTCCTTTGAGGTAAATACGTAGACCCGACTCCCGTGAGTTGCCATAAGGTGGCTAAAACAGGATTGATTCTCGGGCCAAGGAGGTAGCCCCTCTTATCGGACACATACCTTCGATATTATACTCTGGCTTTTGGATTTATTCGGTGGCCACTTTTGATTTTTTATTTTGGGGGTGTGGCTCGAGGTGGGCGGTAGCTGCACGCTATGCGTTACCACCAGCCCGGATAGCAATTGGTATATCTACCCTGGCATTGCCTATTTGTGCCGTGTCACCTACCCTAGCGCGCCTTATACGATTTTGTTTTGTACCATACATATGGAGTGCCCTCTGACGACGTCCAGTACGGGAGAGATTACGATACTGTATAGACTATGGGAATATAAAAGTGTGTTAAGGGCTATATGGGTAACCCCTTAACGCTATTTTCAGTATATTATACTTTACTTTAGACACTATTATAATAGCGTACATTACTACATAGTAAATAGTTTAACAGATTCTTAGGAGATGTGAATCACGAACATCTCTTAAGTTACTGCACTCATATTTATTTCTGTTGATTTAACTCACATAAGATATTTTAGTTCTGACTCGAGTGTTTTGTCTTTTCAATTCGCTCGGGTCAGCCTGAGCATTTAAGGATTTGAAGGCCTTAATTTTGGAGGACGAAGACGAAGAATTATTATTACTATTTGTTATATATTCCACTACACCATAGTATTTCGCTGCATTCATACTGTTCCGCTGCAATTTTATTGTTCTCTGGTATGTGTAACTCTGATATGTATTGTATAAGTATAATCAAATATTTTGTAAAACAGCCTCATGAACTATATATTTGATTATTATATTTTATCGTTCCGCTGCAAGATTCTGTTTTGTTTTTTTCTCTACTTTTCTTATTTACCCCATAACAATCCGCCATTCTGTATGGTTTAAGTCTGACGTGTGTGTTTTATCGTCGATTTAAAACGTACAAAAAGGTGGGACGTTACAAAGAGACAACCACTATAATATTTACAAATTACCGTAATATTTATAAATGGTTATTACTCCGCCGTAGCCTAGACACTGATAAATAGAATTGTTTAAAGAAAACAATTGTGAAGATCCCTAGATGAGCTCGTGACTCCCTTAACTCAAATGTCTAACATTTATTATTAGTCAAATTCTACGATGAAATGCGTTTGTGAGTTAAGGAAAGGGTGATGTGAATTGGGGTATTTCCCTTAGAAAATAAAAATAAGATGAGATAAATGCAAAACAAAAATTAAACATGAATTTGCAATGCAACTAAAATGAAGTTTGTTTTTGTTTTTGAATTTTGAATTTTTTTATAAATGCATATGCAAATGCAAACAACAATGCAATTAAAATAAAAACAAAATAAAAACAAGGGAAATGGGCATGATAGGAGAGCATGCAGAATTATTAGCAATTTTTTTTTCAGCGGAGATTTTTTTTGTAGATGAAGCAGGCAAGCAATTATTTTTGACAAGCACTTCTGCTTGATATTTTGCTTTGGCAAACTAAAACGAAAAACAATGTGCGCAAGTTTTTTTAGACTAAGTAAAAATGAAAAACAAAAGCAAATGAATTTCTACTTGGAGAAGAGAAATCAAATGAAAACAAAAATATTGAAAAATGGTTTTTTTTTTTGAAGGAGTGAGCTAAAATCAAATTAAACAAAGCAATTTAAAACCAAAAAAAAAAAAAAAATCACTCAAACTAACACAACCCGGCCCAATAACAGACTTGCTTGCTTAAAAATTTACAGACACAAACGAAGATTCTTCAAAACGCAATTGAAATTTTTTCTTTAAAACAAATCTATTTCTTCCCCAAAGCAATTCGATTTCATCCCCAAAGCGCAGAATTTCTTGCTACCCAAAAAAATGAAGTCAAGGCGATTGGGGATAAGGGAGTCGCGGTTGGGTCTTATGGTGGTTTCTGGTGGATTGCTGCTTCGATGGCGTTTGAATTTAGGGGTTGCCATGAGTTGCGAGTAGTTTCTTGTTTGAGGCAGTTCGATTTTGGCAGTGGTTGATTCGATGCTTGCGATGGTTTCTGGTGGATTATGGGTTCAAGGTTGTGGTTGAAGTGGTGAAGAGGGGCGATGGTTGTGGATGTTGGATGAAGGCGACTGTTGAGGAGGAGATGTCGCGCGTTATTCAATTTTGATTTGGAGATGTTCGATGCTTGCGGTTTCGTAGTCTTCAGAGTTACTAGGTTATTGGAGATTTTGGGTAAGCTGGTTTCGCGCTGGGGTATTGGAAATGCTTGGAGTGTGTAGGAGGCGATTGGTGGATTGAAGGCAGGCGATTCGTTGTCAGGTGAGTGGTAAGCAGTGATGAGATAAGAGAATGAGCAGTTTTCTTTAGCAGGTTGCAGTGACTTTAGCAGTGCACAACACCATGGAACAGTAGGACGATAAATGGGCTGCTGTATTGTTTGGATTTTTGTATTGGTTTTTGGTTGTGGTGAACTAGTGATGGTGGAGGTGCTGCAGGATTACGAGGAAGAGGGTGAGGTAGTCTGTGTGAAGTGATGTTTGGTGATGGGGGTTTGAATGTTGCAATGTTGAATTGATGTATGTGATATTTTGATGATTGCTTTGGTGGATCTTGGGTGCGTTCTGTAGTGAAGTGTTTGCAGTGATTTCAGCGGCTGTTCATAGCAATTGCGTTGAAGTTGACGATTTAGGGATGCTTGGCAGATAGAAAGGGGGTGGTCAGATGGCAATCTATGGTATGGTGGTGGTATCTGTAGTATGCACTGGGTGATTGTGGAAGTTTGTATAGGATTGAAATGCAAGGCAGAAAAAGGAGATGTAGTGATACAGTGGCTCGAAGATTTTGAAGAGGCAGGGAAGTCAGGTGGCACTGCAGTGAAGTGGGAAGTAAGTTATGTTGGTGGGTGTATGATGATGGCATTGTGGTCGTGAAAACTGTTAGAAAATGAATAAGTGGCTAAGGTGGGAACAATGTCCCACCTCAGGAAATACACATCCAAATTTCACTATATATACTAAAGCTTAATAAGCTATATCAAAAGAGAACGAGGAGATAGAAAGAATGAGGCAATGAAAGAGAAGAGGCAATGTAGGCATGAAAAATCCTACATATTTAATATTATATGGTCAAAGATTGGGCCTTGGGCTCTTGGGGTCTGATGATTAAATGGGCCTTCGTTTGTTACATGGGCTGCGCTAAAACGGCTAATTTTTTGATCCGAATTATACCGTTTTTGTAGCCAGAAACGGTTGCATCCGTTGGTTAAAGGGTCGCAACATTTCCAACAGTCACATTCATTCAAACAGCCGCGCCTCTTGTCACACAGCCTGTACCATTCTCACATGGCTCAAGACAGTAACACTTCGACAACAAAGCAGCCATTGCCCTCCGCTCCGACAGCACCACTTGTCACACAGCCTGTACCATTCTCACATTGAGAGAGGCCGGAAAAATTCAATGGCCAGGATTTTAAGCGCTGCCAACAGAAGATGCTCTTCTACTTGACTACATTAGGTCTGGCCAAATACCTAACAGAGGACCCTCCACAAGTAGATGAACTCGGGCCCGACGCCACCAAGGTCGACGCCCTCACAGCCTGGAAGGGTTCTGACTTCATTTGCAAGAATTATATTCTCAACGGTTTGGAGAATAGTCTGTACAATGTGTACTGCACTGTCCAAACTGCAAAGACTCTTTGGTTGTCCCTCGAGAAAAAGTGCAAAACGAAAGACGCCGGGATGAAGAAGTTCATAGTCGGCAAATTCCTAGACTTCAAGATGGTCGACACCAAAACAGTAGTCAGCCAGATTCAGGAACTTCAGGTTATCATCCATGAGATTCATGATGTGAAGATGGAGTTAAACGAATCATTTCAACTTGCTGCTGCTATCGGGAAGTTGCTTCCATCATGGAAGGACTTCAAGAACTATCTGAAGCACAAACGGAAAGAAATGACTATGGAAGATCTTATTGTTCGACTCAGAATTGAAGAGGATAACAGAAAATCTGAAAAGAAGCCAACCAACACCATGGTGGCAAAAACAAATGTTGCTGAGACCGACAGGGACAACAAAAGAAAGAGAGAAATAATCCAAATGCAAAGAAGGCTAAGAAGTTCAAAAGGAACTGTCATAATTGCGGGAAGAAAAGCCATAAGGCAAGTGAGTGCTAAGGACCAAAGAAGCAGAAAGACTAAGCCAATGTTACGGAGCATGATAGGCTTTCGGATGGATTTTCAGAAATGAACTTGTCAGCCGTGATCTCAGAATGCAACTTAGTTGGCAACACGAAGGAATGGTTTGTGGACACTGGTGCCACAAAACACATTTGCGCCAACAAGTGGATGTTTTCCAACTACAAGCCTGCGACACTAGAAGAGCAACTCTTCATGGGAAACTCCTCCACGTCGAAGGTTGAAGGAAAAGGAAAAGTGGTTCTCAAAATGACTTCTGCAAAAGAACTCACTTTGAATGATGTTCTGCATGTACCATACATTCATAAGAACTTAGTTTCGGGATCATTACTGAGCAAGAATGGTTTCAAGTTGGTCTTTTTTTCTGATAATTTTGTATTGTCTAAAAATGGGGTGTATGTGGGTAAAGGGTATATGAGCGATGGTCTACTCAAGATGAATGTAATGACTGTTGTACCAAAAGATGTGAATAAAATGGAATCTTCTGTTTATATCGCTGAGTCATTTAATATATGGCATGCTAGACTAGGCCATGTGAATTTTGATACTTTGCGAAAAATGGTTAACTTAGATTTTATACCTAAGTTTACTATAGATCACAACTATAAATGTGAAACATGTGTTGAAGCAAAGTTAACTAGAACTTCCTTTCATCATGTTGAAAAGAATACCGAGCTGTTAGATTTAATACATATTGATGTATGTGATCTAAAGATGTGTCAAACCAGAGGAGGTAAAAGGTATTTTATTACCTTTATCTATGATTGCACTTGGTACTGTTATGTGTACCTACTAAGAAGCAAGGGTGAGGCCCTTAAAACGTTTAAACAATATAAGGCAGAAGTTGAAAATCAACTAAACAAAAAGATAAAAGCCTTGCGAAGTGATAGAGGTGGAGAATATGAATTTCCATTTGAGGAATTTTGCGCTCAGAATGGGATAATCCATCAAACAACAGCACCGTATTCTCCTCAATCCAATGGAATAGCAGAACGTAAGAATCGTACCCTGAAGGAAATGATGAATGCTCTGCTTATTAGTTTTGGATTACCAGACAATCTCTGGGATGAAGCGATACTTTCAGCTAATCATATACTGAACAAAGTACCTCGCAAATAGACCTTTAAGTCACCACATGAATTGTGGAAAAACAGACCTCCATCTTGCAAATACTTAAAAGTGTGGGGTTGCTTAGCAAAGGTAGAAATACCTAAGCCTAAAAAGGTCAAAATTGGACCCAAAACTATAGATTGCATACTTATTGGATATGCTCATAATGGTAGTGCATATCGATTCTTGGTGCATAAATCTGAAATTGATGACATTCATGAAAACACCATAATCGAATCTCGAAATGCAAGATTCTTTGAAAACATATTTCCACTAAAAGAATCCAATGGTACTAGTATCCAAAAGAGATCAAGAGAAGAAGAAACTCTTGAACATCGTGTTGATCATGAAAATGATCAAGAGTTAGAGGAACCAAGAAGGAGCAAACGACAAAGGACATCAAAAACCTTTGGGCCTGATGTAGGCAATGTAGGCAATGTGGACATGAAAAATCTTACATATTTAATATTATATGATCAAAGATTGGGCCTTGGGCCTTGGGGCTCTTGGGGTCTGATGATTAAATGGGCCTTCGTTTGCTAAACGGGCTGCGCTAAAACGGCTAATTTTTTGATCCGAATTATACCGTTTTTGCTGCCAGAAACGGTTGCATCCGTTTGTTAAAGGGTCGCAACCTTTCCAACAGTCACATCCATTCAAACAGCCGCGCCTCTTGTCACACAGCCTGTACCATTCTCACATGGCTCAAGATAGTAACAGTTCGACAACAAAGCAGCCACTGCCCTCTGCTCCGACAGGACCACTTGTCACACAACATGTACCATTCTCACATGGAGAGAGGCCGGAAAAATTCAATGGCCAAGATTTTAAGCGCTGGCAACAGAAGATGCTCTTCTACTTGACTACGTTAGGTCTGGCCAAATACCTAACAGAGGACCCTCCACAAGTAGACGAACTCGAGCCCGACGCCACCAAGGTCAACGCCCTCACAGCCTGGAAGGGTTCTGACTTCATTTGCAAGAATTATATTCTCAACGGTTTGGAGAATAGTCTGTACAATGTGTACTGCACTGTCCAAACTGCAAAGACTCTTTGGTTGTCCCTCGAGAAAAAGTACAAAACGGAAGACGTCGGGATGAAGAAGTTCATAGTCGGCAAATTCCTAGACTTCAAGATGGTCGACACCAAAACAGTAGTCAGCCAGATTCAGGAACTTCAGGTTATCATCCATGAGATTCATGATGAGAAGATGGAGTTAAGCGAATCATTTCAAGTTCCTGCTGCTATCGCGAAGTTGCCTCCATCATGGAAGGACTTCAAGAACTATCTAAAGCACAAACGGAAAGAAATGACTACGGAAGATCTTGTTGTTCGACTCAGAATTGAAGAGGATAACAGAAAATCTGAAATGAAGTCACCAACACCATGGTGGCAAAAGCAAATGTTGTTGAGACCGACAGGGACAACAAAAGAAAGAGAGAAAATAATCCAAATGCAAAGAAGGCTAAGAAGTTCAAAAGGAACTGCCATAATTGCGGGAAGAAAGGCCATAAGGCAAGTGAGTGCCGAGGACCAAAGAAGAAGAAAGAGCAAGCCAATGTTACGAAGCATGATAGGCTTTCGGATGGAGTTTCAGAAATGAACTTGTCAGCCGTGATCTCAGAATGCAACTTAGTTGGCAACACGAAGGAATGGTTTGTGGACACTGGTGCCACAAAACACATTTGCACCAACAAGTGGATGTTTTCCAATTACAAGCCTGCGACACAAGAAGAGAAACTCTTCATGGGAAACTCCTCCACGTCGAAGGTTGAAGGAAAAGGAAAAGTGGTTCTCAAAATGACTTCTGAAAAAGAACACACTTTGAATGATGTTCTGCATGTACCAGACATTCGTAAGAACTTAGTTTCGGGATCATTACTGAGCAAGAACGGTTTCAAGTTGGTCTTTGTTTTTGATAATTTTGTATTGTCTAAAAATGGAGTGTATGTGGGTAAAGGGTATGTGAGCGATGGTCTATTCAAGATGAATGTAATGACTGTTGTATCAAAAGATATGAATAAAATGGAATCTTCTGTTTATATCGCTGAGTCATTTAATATATGACATGCTAGACTGGGCCATGTGAATTTTGATGCTTTGCGAAAAATGGTTGACTTAGATTTTATACCTAAGTTTACTATAGATCACAATTATAAATGTGAAACGTGTGCTGAAGCAAAGTTAACTAGAACTTCCTTTCATCATGTTGAAAGGAATACCGATCCGTTAGATTTAATACATACTGATGTATGTGATCTAAAGATGTGTCAAACCAGAGGAGGTAAAGGGAATTTTATTACCTTTATCGATGATTGCACTAGGTACTGTTATGTGTAACTACTAAGAAGCAAGGATGAGGCCTTTGAAACGTTTAAACAATATAAGGAAGAAGTTGAAAATCGACTGAACAAAAAGATAAAAGCCTTCCGAAGTGATAGAGGTGGAGAATATGAATTTCCATTTGAGGAATTTTTGCGCTCAAAATGGTATAATCCATCAAACAACAGCACCGTATTCTCCTCAATCCAATGGAATAGAAGAACTTAAGAATCGTACCCTAAAGAAAATGATGAATGCTCTGCTTATTAGCTCTGGATTACCAGACAATTTCTGGGGTGAAGCGATACTTTCAGCTAATCATATACTGAACGAAGTACCTCGCAAAAAGACCTTTAAGTCACCACATGAACTGTGGAAAAACAGACCTCCATCTTACAAATACTTAAAAGTGTGGGGGTGCTTAGCAAAGGTAGAAATACCTAAGTCTAAAAAGGTCAAAATTGGACCCAAAACTATAGATTGCATATTTATTGGATATGCTCATAATAGTAGTGCATATCGATTCTTGGTGCATAAATCTGAAATTGATGACATTCATGAAAACACCATAATCGAATCTCGAAATGCAAGATTCTTTGGAAACATATTTCCACTAAAAGAATCCAATGGTACTAGTATCCAAAAGATATCAAGAGAAGAAGAAACTCTTGAACATCGTGTTGATCATGAAAATGATCAAGAGTTACAGGAACCAAGAAGGAGCAAACGACAAAGGACATCAAAAACCTTTGGGCCTGATGTAGGCAATGTAGGCAATGTAGACATGAAAAATCCTACATATTTAATATTATATGGTCAAAGATTGGGCCTTGGGCCTTGTGGCTCTTGGGGTCTGATGATTAAATGGGCCTTCGTTTGCTACATGGGATGCGCTAAAACGGCTAATTTTTTGATCCGAATTATACCGTTTTTGCTGCCAGAAACGGTTGCATCCGTTGGTTAAAGGGTCGCAACCTTTTCAACAGTCACATCCATTCAAACAGCCGCGGCTCTTCCCGAACAGGAAACTCCCCAACCCTATTTAAAGGCATGCATAACCGAAATTAGTAAATTAAGTTTTTCTTCTTCTATCCTTCTCTCTGCATATTCTGTTCTGAAATAAACAGCTCTGTTGAGTTCGTCGTCGCTTGCATCGTCAGCGCAGACTTGCAGGCTCCCGTTCTTTTTCACCTGTTGTGGGAAACAGTTGCTCGCCAACCCGCTGCGCCGTAGGGGGAGCAAATCTGTTTTAAAGGAACAGCGACTGTGCTGGACTCGGATAATTCAACTTGCAACCAAAGTACTAGATGGTAGGAATTGCATTTCAACTATTCTTTTTCCTGTTAACCCAATTACACAATTAGGGTTAGGGTTTTTTGCTCTAATTGATAGACTAGGGTTTCTGTGTGGATAACATTCTTAAAACAGATTTGTGCTTTGTTTGATTCTGTTCTGTGTACTAATTGAAGTCGTATCGTTTCGTACGATGACTCAAGACAATAACAATTCGACAACAAAGCAGCCATTCCCTCCGCTCCGACAGGACCACTTGTCACACAGCCTGTACCATTCTCACATGGAGAGAGGCCGGAAAAATTCAATGGCTAGGATTTTAAGCACTGGCAACAGAAGATGCTCTTCTACTTGACTACGTTAGGTATGGCCAAATAGCTAACAGAGGACCCTCCACAAGTAGATGAACTCGAGCCCGACGCCACCAAGGTTGACGCCCTCACAGCCTGGAAGGGTTCTGACTTCATTTACAAGAATTATATTCTCAACGGTTTGGAGAATAGTCTGTACAATGTGTACTGCACTGTCCAAACTGCAAAGACTCTTTGGTTGTCCCTCGAGGAAAAGTACAAAACGGAAGACGCCGGGATGAAGAAGTTCATAGTTGGCAAATTCCTAGACTTCAAGATGGTCGACACCAAAACAGTAGTCAGCCAGATTCAGAAACTTCAGGTTATCATCCATGAGATTCATGATGAGAAGATGGAGTTAAGCGAATCATTTCAAGTTGCTGCTGCTATCAAGAAGTTGCCTCCATCATGGAAGGACTTCAAGAACTATTTGAAGCACAAACGGAAAGAAATGACTATGGAAGATCTTGTTGTTCGACTCGGAATTGAAGAGGGTAATAGAAAATCGGAATAGAAGTCAACCAACACCATTGTGGCAAAAGCAAATGTTGTTGAGACCGACAGGGACAACAATAGAAAGAGAGAAAATAATCCAAATGCAAAGATGGCTAAGAAGTTCAAAGGGAACTGCCATAATTGCGGGAAGAAAGGCCATAAGGCAAGTGAGTGCCGAGAACCAAAGAAGCAGAAAGACCAAGCCAATGTTATGGAGCATGATAGGCTTTCAGATGGAGATTCAGAAATGAACTTGTCAGCCGTGATCTCAGAATGCAACTTAGTTGGCAACAGAAAGGAATGGTTTGTGGACACTGGTGCCACAAAACACATTTGCGCCAACAAGTGGATGTTTTCCAACTACAAGCCTGCGACACAAGAAGAGAAACTCTTCATGGGAAACTCCTCCACGTCGAAGGTTGAAGGAAAAGAAAAAGTGGTTCTCAAAATGACTTCTGGAAAAGAACTCACTATGAATGATATTCTGCATGTACCAGACATTCGTAAGAACTTAGTTTCGAGATCATTACTGAGCAAGAATGGTTTCAAGTTGGTCTTTGTTTCTGATAATTTTGTATTGTCTAAAAATTTAGTGTATGTGGGTAAAGGGTATGTGAGCGATGGTCTATTCAAGATGAATGTAATGACTGTTGTACCAAAACATATGAATAAAATGGAATCTTCTGTTTATATCGCTGAGTCATTTAATATATGGCATGCTAGACTAGGCCATGTGAATTTTGATACTTTGCGAAAAATGATTAACTTAGATTTTATACCTAAGTTTACTATAGATCACAACTATAAATGTGAAACATGTGCTCAAGCAAAGTTAACTAGAACTTCCCTTCATCATGTTGAAAGGAATACCGAGCCGTTAGATTTAATACATACTGATGTATGTGATCTAAAGATGTGTCAAACCAGAGGAGGTAAAAGGAATTTTATTACCTTTATCGATGATTGCACTAGGTACTATTATGTGTACCTACTAAGAAGAAAGGACGAGGCCTTTGAAACATTTGAATAATATAAGGCAGAAGTTGAAAATCAACTAAACAAAGGGATAAAATCCTTGCGAAGTGATAGAGGTGGAGAATATGAATTTCCATTTGAGGAATTTTGCGCTCAAAATGGTATAATCCATCAAACAACAGCACCGTATTCTCCTCAATCCAATGGAATAGCTGAACGTAAGAATCGTACCCTGAAGGAAATGATGAATGCTCTGCTTATTAGTTCTGGATTACCAGACAATTTCTAGGGTGAAGCGATACTTTCAGCTAATCATATACTGAACAAAGTACCTCGCAAAAAGACATTTGAGTCACCACATGAACTGTGGAAAAACAGACCTCCATCTTACAAATACTTAAAAGTGTGGGGGTGCTTAGCAAAGGTAGAAATACCTAAGCCTAAAAAGGTCAAAATTGGACCCAAAACTATAGATTGCATATTTATTGGATATGCTCATAATAGTAGTGCATATCGATTCTTGGTGCATAAATCTGAAATTGATGACATTCATGAAAACACCATAATCGAATCTCGAAATGCACGATTCTTTGAAAACATATTTCCACTAAAAGAATCCAATGGTACTAGTATCCAAAAGAGATCAAGAGAAGAAGAAACTCTTGAACATCGTGTTGATCATGAAAATGATCAAGAGTTAGAGGAACCAAGAAGGAGCAAACGATAAAGGACATCAAAAACCTTTGGGCCTGATGTAGGCAATGTAGACATGAAAAATCCTACATATTTAATATTACATGGTCAAAGATTGGGCCTTGGGCCTTGGGGCTCTTGGGGTCTGATGATTAAATGGGCCTTCGTTTTCTACATTGGTTGCGCTAAAACGGCTAATTTTTTGATCCGAGTTATACCGTTTTTGCTGCCAGAAACGGTTGCATCCGTTGGTTAAAGGGTCGCAACCTTTCCAACAGTCACATCCATTCAAACAGCCGCCCTTCTTCCCGAACAGGCAACTCCCCAACCCTATTTAAAGGCATGCAGAACCGAAATCAGGAAATTAAGTTTTTCTTCTTCTATCCTTCTCTCTGAATATTCTGTTTTGAAATAAACAGCTCTCTTGAGTTCGTCGTCGCCTGCATCATTAGCGCAGACTTGCATGCTCCTGTTCTGTTTCACCTGTTATGGGAAACAGTTGCTCGCCAACCCGGTGCGCCGTAGGGGGAGCAAATCTGTTTTAAGGGAACAGCGACTGTGCTGGACTCGGATAATTCAACTTGCAACCAAAGTACTAGATGGTACGAATTGCATTTCAACTATTCTTTTTCCTGTTAATCCAATTACACAATTAGGGTTAGGGTTTTTTGCCCTAATTGATAGATTAGGGTTTTTGTGTGGATAACATTCTTAAAACAGATTTGTGCTTTGTTTGATTCTGTTCTGTGTACTAATTGAAGTCATATCGTTTCAGACGATGGCTCAAGTCAGTAACACTTCGACAACAAAGCATCCATTGCCCTCCGCTCCGACAGGACCACTTGTCACACAGCCTGTACCATTCTCACATGGAAAGAGGCTGGAAAAATTTAATGGCCAGGATTTTAAGCGCTGGCAACAGAAGATGCTCTTCTACTTGACTACGTTAGGTATGACCAAATACCTAACAGAGGACCCTCCACAAGTAGATGAACTCGAGCCCGACGCCACCAAGGTCGACGCCCTCACAGCCTGGAAGGGTTCTGACTTCATTTGCAAGAATTATATTCTCAACGGTTTGGAGAATAGTCTGTACAATGTGTACTGCACTGTCCAAACTGCAAAGACTCTTTGGTTGTTCCTCGAGAAAAAGTACAAAACGGAAGACGTCGGGATGAAGAAGTTCATAGTCGGCAAATTCCTAGACTTCAAGATGGTCGACACCAAAACCGTAGTCAGCCAGATTCAGGAACTTCAGGTTATCATCCATCAGATTCATGATGAGAAGATGGAGTTAAGCGAATCATTTCAAGTTGCTGCTGCTATCGAGAAGTTGCCTCCATCATGGAAGGACTTCAAGAACTATCTGACGCACAAATGGAAAGAAATGACTATGGAAGATCTTGTTGTTCGACTCAGAATTGAAGAGGATAACAGAAAATCTAAAAAGAAGTCAACCAACACCATGGTGGCAAAAGCAAATGTTGTTGAGACTGACAGGGACAACAAAAGAAAGAGAAAAAATAATCCAAATGCAAAGAAGGCTAAGAAGTTCAAAGGGAACTTCTATAATTGTGGGAAGAAAGGCCATAAGGCAAGTGAGTGCCGATGACCAAAGAAGCAGAAAGACCAAGCCAATGTTATGGAGCATGATAGGCTTTCAGATGGAGTTTCAGAAATGAACTTGTCAGCCGTGATCTCAGAATGCAACTTAGTTGGCAACACGAAGGAATGGTTTTTGGACACTGGTGCCACAAAACACATTTGCGCCAACAAGTGGATGTTTTCCAACTACAAGCCTGCGACACAAGAAGAGCAACTCTTCATGGGGAACTCCTCCACGTCGAAGGTTGAAGGAAAAGGAAAAGTGGTTCTCAAAATGACTTCTGGAAAAGAACTCACTTTGAATGATGTTCTGCATGTACCAGACATTCGTAAGAACTTAGTTTCGGGATCATTACTGAGCAAGAATGATTTCAAGTTGGTCTTCGTTTCTGATAATTTTGTATTGTCTAAAAATGGAGCGTATGTGGGTAAAGGGTATATGAGCGATGGTCTGTTCAAGATGAATGTAATGACTGTTGTACCAAAAGATATGAATAAAATGGAATCTTCTGTTTATATCGCTGAGTCATTTAATATATGGCATGCTAGACTAGGCCATGTGAATTTTGATACTTTGCGAAAAATGATTAACTTAGATTTTATACCTAAGTTTACTATAGATCACAACTATAAATGTGAAACATGTGCTGAAGCAAAGTTAACTAGAACTTCCTTTCATCATGTTGAAAGGAATACCGAGCCGTTAGATTCAATACATACTGATGTTTGTGATCTAAAGATGTGTCAAACCAGAGGAGGTAAAAGGTATTTTATTACCTTTATCGATGATTGCACTAGGTACTGTTATGTGTACCTACTAAGAAGCAAGGATGAGGCCTTTGAAACGTTTAAACAATATAAGGCAGAAGTTGAAAATAACCTAAACAAAAAGATAAAAGCCTTGCGAAGTGATAGAGGTGGAGAATATGAATTTCCATTTGAGGAATTTTGCGCTCAAAATGGTATAATCCATCAAACAACAGCACTGTATTCTCCTCAATCCAATGGAATAGCAGAACGTAAGAATTGTACCCTGAAGGAAATGATGAATGCTCTGCTTATTAGTTCTGGATTACCAGACAATTTCTGGGGTGAAGCGATACTTTCAGCTAATCATATACTGAACAATGTACCTCGCAAAAAGACCTTTAAGTCACCACATGAACTTTGGAAAAACAGACCTCCATTTTACAAATACTTAAAAGTGTGGGAGTGCTTAGCAAAGGTAGAAATACCTAAGCCTATAAAGGTCAAAATTGGACGCAAAACTATAGATTGCATATTTATTGGATATGCTCATAATAGTAGTGCATATCGATTCTTGGTGCATAAATCTGAAATTGATGACATTCATGAAAACACCATAATCGAATCTCGAAATGCAAGATTCTTTGAAAACATATTTCCACTAAAAGAATCCAATGGTACTAGTATCCAAAAGAGATCAAGAGAAGAAGAAACTCTTGAACATCATGTTGATCATGAAAATGATCAAGAGTTAGAGGAACCAAGAAGGAGCAAACGACAAAGGACATCAAAAACCTTTGGGCCAGATGTAGGCAATGTGGACATGAAAAATCCTACATATTTAATTGTTGAATATGCGCTTATATGTTTTTGTTTGATAATAATAAACATATATATATATATATATATTCATTTAAATGTATTTGTTAATGTACTATTCTATTTTTCATAGATTAAATAAATATTTGTTGAATAATATAAATAACACAGAATTTGAATTCAAACAGAAATTTTATTCAAACAAATATTTATTACAATCTTGAATAGTACAAATTCATGCTCTCACTATACATATACAATTTTGAATACATCACGATTTTATATTTACAATAATAACCTCACTACATATCACTCACACTCGTATTTTGTCTTCAACTGCATTCCAGTTTGAATCCAGCATCTGAGCAATCTGCAAAAATATTCACTAACGCAGTAAAATTGAAAAAGAAATATTTTTGCAATATAAAATGAAATATGATTTTTGAAAATACGATTTGCCTCAGTTATTTGGGTTGTTCGTCATCATTTACATTTGAATTCATCATACACGAACAATGTGACATGCACAGTGTATCACTGTACATGCCACAAGGCCGTGCACATCGATATACACTTGATGATGCTACAAGGACAGGTGAGCACAGGTCAAACCCAAATAAAAAGCCGGGTTCAACTCACGTGCAATATAGTTAAAATCACGACACGAGCACAAGGTCAAATCCGAGTTTTGAAACTGGATTCAACACAAGGCAACTTGAAGAATGCAAAGCTTCGACAAATCAAAACTCCATCAAAGCACATGTATGCAGATCAGGTCCAGTGCCAACAAAGAATCAAGTCTCGACCAAACCAGTTGTAACATGGATATCAAAAGCAATGAACAGAGAACATGCATGAAGACTGATTGAAGTACAAAGCATGCATTGATGAACATGTGTTACAGTGGTGATGCAAGTACAAACCAGAATGAAGACCACTAGTGTACAACTTCAGCAGTGACAATGAAGTGAATTCAAAAATAAAGTACCAGAGACTACAAGTAGAGCAAGTGCAATTCGATCTAACATGAAGTACAACAGTGCACAAACTAAACCAACATGAATGAAGATACAGTGAAGCATGTACACGGGTAAACAACACAATCAAACTGCAACAAGGCAACAAGGAATGGCCAGAACCAAGGCAAGACCAAGTTGCAGTATATAAGTGACACAATGCAAATTAAAACAGAGGTGGCAATATGAACAACTACAACAGGTCAAGCATGTGTACTAAAATTTAAACCAACAAAATGCATTATGAATAGTATAGGCCGAGAACCAGACCAGGTAGTGCAAGTTACAAACCCAAATGTCAACAAGACAAATGTATGTATCAGTGCAGAAGCAAATGCTACCATGACTCGAGTACAAGCTACAACAACATTATATGCTACAGTGACAGTAACAAATGTGCAAAATGTATACAAAGACAGTGAGCATATACATATGTACTCAATGCAAAGTCCAAGTCGAAATGAATCAAAGCCAAGACCGAAGCCAGCAGTAAAAAAAAATTCACGAAATCAATATTGTCAAAGAAAATCAATGCCTTGGCAATGAAGAAATCGAACCAAGTCAGAGTTCTCTACCGTGTCAACCAAGGAATCAAGTGCATACGAATTTGATTAAGTCAAAGAAATCATCAGCATCAAAACAATATCGAACGACCAAAGCAAATTTTTGAAACAATCAGACGAACGCAATTCAAGGAAATCGAACGCATATATAAACCCACAATCATCATCGGCTAAAGGTATTCAAGTTCGAGCAAAACAGAGCATAATCATTCAACTCGAATCATCAATCGAGTTCAAACGAGCAAAAATCAGAAAAGCACAAAAGGCAAAATTACATACCGAAGCAAACAGTGGACTCGATCAAATAGAAGCGGCCAAGAGCGAACAACCGAGAACGAAGCACACGGAGATATCCAATCAACAAGGCGCGACTTCGAATATTATTTCAAAGCCCTAATTACAGATCTGAGATAGAACGAAGTTAAAGCCACCGTATTTTTCTTCTCACGAAAATAAGAAGAGGACCAGGCTAAAATAAGAAGGAAAAAGAATAGGGCCAGCTTATTTATTTTTAAGGGGATTTTATTTAGGGTTTTATAAAAAGGGGTTTTTCATTTGAGCAAAAATTATGCATTCAAGTTTATATTTTAATTTTTGCTCCTGCTTGTATTTTTGAAGTTGTTTTTACTTTTCAAGTCAAAGAATTTGTAAATCACCACCTTGGTTATAGGTAGTGTCAGATTGTCTAGTTAGAATTAGTTCAGTGAGCAGGGTGTGCGAGTTTGCAAAACTCTAAAGGCGGGAGCAGAGTTTGCGAGTAAGCGAAACTCTATAGGCGGAGCAGGGTGTGCGAGTCTAGTAGGGTTTTTTTGAGTGGGAGCAAAGGTTTGCGAGTCTAGTAGAGTGTTTGTAAGCGGGATACTGTTTAATTCTAATAGAAATCTGGGAATGTAGCAGATGGCAGGGGTTGCCGAAGTTGGGTAAATTTTGTGTGTGATTTACTTTTCAGCATATTTATTTCTGCAGTTTGTTTTATGTTTAAATCGAGAAAATTTGCTATAACCCTATTCACCCCCCTCTAGGGTTAATCTAGATCCCACAAGTGGTATCAGAGCTTGGTATTTTTTTAACTCTAGAGTCATGAATTCACCGAATAATACTTTTACTGAGGGGCAATCTATTGCTAGGCCGCCCATGTTTAATGATTCAGAAGCAAGCTTGGAGGAATCTAGTGAGGTCTGTTGGCGAGCTAAGGAGCAACAAGAATGGTTTCTAGATTCAGGGTGTTCTAGACATATGACAGGTGACAAATCGAATTTCCTTAGCCTAGAGAATTTTAAAGGTGGAAATGTGATCATGGGAGACAATAGTAAGTGTAAGATTATTGGTAAAGGAGAAGTAGGTAACGGTACTTTTTCCTTGACTAATGTTTTATACGTTGATAATTTGCATCATAATCTCATTTCTATTAGCCAACTATGTGACAAAGGTATGAATGTGTTTTTTGATAGTGATACTTGTAAAATCATTGATAAATCTTCTAATAACATTGTTTTTACGGGCAAAAGAAAAGGAAATGTTTACTCGCTTTCGTTCGACAATCTAAATCTTTCTAGATGTTTGGTAGCCACTAACGAAGAGGCATCTTTATGGCATAGGAGACTTGGACATGCTAGCATGAGTCTCTTAAAAAAACTTGAAACGAAAGAATTAGTCGGAGGGTTACCACATCAGAAATTTAAAAATAATAAAGTGTGTAAAGCATGTTCCTTGGGCAAGCTTAGTTGATCATCGTTTCATCCTAAAAACATTGTTAGCACATCAAGGGTCCTTGAATTAATTCACATGGACTTATTTGGACCAAATGAAATCACAAGTTTGAATGGGAAACGTTATTGTTATGTTTTGGTTGATGATTATTTTAGATTTACATGGGTTTATTTTTTATCCAAAAAGTCTGAATCTTTTGATTATTTTTCAAAATTTGCAAAACTTGTTCAAAATGAAAAAGGAGTTTCAATTAAAACCTTGAGAAGTGATCATGGAGGCGAATTTGAAAATTTGGAATTTGAAAACTTTTGTGAAGAAAATGGTTTAAAACATGAATTTTCTGCTCCACGAACACCTCAACAAAATGGGGTGGTTGAAAGGAAAAATCGTACATTGCAAGAATTAGCTAGATCCATGTTGAGTGAGTATAAACTACCTCTAACCTTTTGGGCAGAGGCAGTGAATACTTCGTGCTATATAATGAATAGACTAATGATTAGACCAATACTTGGCAAAACGTCTTATGAATTGTGGCATGAAAGGAAACCTAACATTTCTTATTTTCGTGTATTTGGATGTCCTTGTTTCATTCTTAACACAGGTGATCAACTTGGAAAATTTGAATCAAAGGCTGATGAGGGAATTTTCATGGGCTATTCAACAAGGAGCAAAGCTTACAGAATATACAACAAACGAACAAAGACAATTGTTGAATCAATCAATGTGAAATTCGATGAATCTGACCGGGAAAGGACGACTGAAAAGACGGATGACGATGGGGTAGATCATGAAGGCATTGAAGATGGGACATCTAGTGAGAAAGCTGAAAATAGAACTGTTGATGCTGGTAGATTGAAATTCAAATCCAATCATCCTCTTGAATTGGTTATAGGTGATCCTACGGAAGGTATACGTACTCGCTCTTCATTTGATAAAAATTTGTGTTCGTTTTTTTGTCACAGTGGTTTTATTTGTGAAATTGAACCTGATTATGTTGAAATGGCTCTTAATGATGAAAGTTGGGTTTTAGCAATGCAAGATGAACTTAATCAATTTGAGAGAAATAAAGTTTGGAAATTAGTTCCCAGGCCTAATGACTATCCAATTGTTGGAACTAAGTGGGTGTTCAAAAATAAACTTGATGAATCAGGAAATGTAATTAGAAACAAAGCTAGGTTGGTCGCAAAAGGATATAACCAAATAGAAGACATAGATTTGATGAAACATTTGCTCCAGTTGCTAGGTTAGAAGCCATTAGGATTTTGCTAAGTTTTGCATGTTATAAGGGTTTCAAACTTAAACAAATGGATGTAAAAAGTGCCTTTTTGAACGGTGATTTGAAAGAAGAAGTTTTTGTTGAACAACCCCCCGGTTTTGAAAATCATGATTTTCCAAATCATGTGTATAAATTAGAAAAAGCATTATATGGTCTTAAGCATGCTCCTAGAGCTTGGTATGACTGCCTTTGTACATATCTTTTGGAAAATGGTTTTAAAAAGGGGAGTGCTGACACGACACTGTCTCTATTACATAATTTTTGATTGTTTAGATTTATGTGGATGATATCATTTATGGTGCTACTAATGAACTCTTGTGCGAGAAATTTGAACAAGTCATGCAGGCTAAATTTGAGATGAGCTTGGTTGGAGAATTGAAATATTTTCTTGGATTTCAAATCAAGCAAAGCAGTGATGGTATTTTCATCTCACAATCCAAGTATGTGTTGGAACTGTTGAAGAAATTTGGAATTGAGAATTCCAAACCATTGAGAACTCCTATGAGTCCATCAACAAAGTTGGACAAAGACGAGAAAGGAATCGCTGTTGATCAGAAGAAATATCGAGGAATAATTGGTTCACTTCTCTATCTTACTGCTTCTAGACCTGATATTATGTTTTCTGTGTGTTTGTGTGCACGTTTTCAATCTAACCATAAAGGATCTCATTTGAAAGCCACTAAACCAATTTTGAGATATCTTTCACACACACGCAAATTTGGATTATGGTACCCTTCTTGTGAAAATTTTGATTTAGTTGGTTATTCTGATGCTGATTATGCTGGTTCATTGGTTGACAGAAAAAGTACTAGTGGGACATGTTTCATGCTAGGACATTCATTAGTTTCATGGTCAAGTAGAAAACAGAATTGTGTTGCATTATCCACCACTGAAGCAGAATATATTGCTTTTGGAAGTTGTTGTGCTCAAATTTTATGGATGATGCAAACTCTTTCTGATTTTGGCTTAGCTTATAAACAAGTTCCATTAAAATGTGATAGTAAAAGTGCAATAGACTTGTCAAATAATCCTCTTCATCATTCACGCACAAAACACATTGATGTGGGACACCACTTTCTTAGAGATCACATTGCTAAGGAAGACATTTGCATTGAACATGTTTCAACCAAGGCACAACTTGCTGATATTTTCACAAAACCTCTCCCCGAAGACAGATTTTCCAGATTACGTTTGGATTTGGGGATTATGGAAATTGACTAATCTGACCCCCTATTAATTATCTGAAAAGATATATAGTGATTGAAAAGGAGATAATATTGATATTTAACATACATTACTCAAGAGAGTATATTTGGAAAATTTCTTTAGGAATTCAAACAAGAGTTATAAAATTTTTATTGGGTAAAGATTCCATGACCATTCATATATCTATCATATTTCTATCGACCATTGTTTATCAAATCTTAAATATAGTTTGTCGATATGTGGTACTATAATCAGGGATCATTTGTTTTTCATTTCACATTTTTTTGTAAAAATAAATAAATATCCAAAGTATTCACCCTCATTTAAAAGTCCTCACGGTTATGCATGAGTGAATTATTTGGATTTTTGATTATGTGCTTCCATGCTCATTTAAAAGTCCTCACGGTTATGCATGTATGGAATGCATATCAAAATTAATTGATTAAATATACAAGTTGATTCTAATCCCATTTAAAAGTCCTCACGGTCATGCGTGGTTAGAAGATACTTGATTTCATTTTTAAAATTAAATTGGAATACTACTAATCTCATTTAAAAGTCCTAACGGTTATGCATGATTAGTAGATATTCAAATTCCTGATATAAATGTACCACAAGTTGATACAATTGTATGATTTTATATGAGAACATCACTTCCATTATTTCTAAAAGTGGAATATGCGCCTAACAAGGGTAGTTATGATTTTTGTTTGATTGTTATTGAAGTTTAATATTTATATTCAATTTGAGTTTAATGTTGCATTAATATTGATCACTTAATCTCTATTTTTCTCTAACACTATTATTCTTTTGCTGATAACAAAAGGGGGAGAGAAAAGTTAAGATTTTATCAAATAGAATCAAGCAAAGGTCAAATAATTTTCCATTTGCATCTAGGCTCATTTATATATTTTTATTTGTATGCATATATGTAGGGGGAGCATCATGTAGAGAGGAAGCATTTAAATAGGGGGAGCAATTAGAGTATATCATTGATCAAATACATTTAAAACAGTCAAAATCTTAATTATATGTTTGTTATCATCAAAAGGGGGAGAATGTTGAATATGCGCTTATATGTTTTTGTTTGATGATAATAAACATATATGTATTCATTTAAATGTATTTGTTAATGTACTATTCTATTTTTCATAGATTAAATAAATATTTGTTGAATAAAATAATTAACACAGAATTTGAATTCAAACAGAAATTTTATTCAAACAAATATTTATTACAATCTTGAATAGTACAAATTCATGCTCTCACTATACATATACAATTTTGAATACATCACGATTTTATATTTACATTAATAACCTCACTACATATCACTCACACTCGTATTTTGTCTTCAACTTCATTCCAGTTTGAATCCAGCATCTGAGCAATCTGCAAAAATATCCACTAACGTAGTAAAATTGAAAAAGAAATATTTTTGCAATATAAAATGAAATATGATTTTTGAAAATACGATTTGCCTCAGTTATTTGGGTTGTTCGTCATCATTTACATTTGAATTCATCATACACGAACAATGTGACATGCACAGTGTATCACTGTACATGCCACAAGGCCGTGCACATCGATATACACTTGATAATGTTACAGGGACAGGTGAGCACAGGTCAAACCCAAATAAAAAGCCGGGTTCAACTCACGTGCAATATAGTTAAAATCACGACACGAGCACAAGGTCAAATCCGAGTTTTGAAACTGGATTCAACACAAGGCAACTTGAAGAACGCAAAGCTTCGACAAATCAAAACTCCATCAAAGCACATGTATGCAGATCAGGTCCAGTGCCAACAAAGAATCAAGTCTCGACCAAACCAGTTGTAACATGGATATCAAAAGCAATGAACAGAGAACTTGCATAAAGACTGAATGAAGTACAAAGCATGCATTGATGAACATGTGTTACAGTGGTGATGCAAGTACAAACCAGAATGAAGACCACTAGTGTACAACTTCAGCAGTGACAATGAAGTGAATGCAAAAATAAAATACCAGAGACTACAAGTAGAGCAAGTGCAATTCGATCTAACATGAAGTACAACAGTGCACAAACTAAACCAACATGAATGAAGATACAGTGAAGCATGTACATGGGTAAACAGCACAATCAAACTGCAACAAGGCAACAAGGAATGGCCAGAACCAAGGCAAGACCAAGTTGCAGTATACAAGTGACACAATGCAAATTAAAACAGAGGTGGCAATATGAACAACTACAATAGGTCAAGCATGTGTACTAAAATTTAAACCAACAAAATGCATTATGAATAGTATAGGCCGAGAACCAGACCAGGTAGTGCAAGTTACAAACCCAAATGTCAACAAGACAAATGTATGTATCAGTGCAGAAGCAAATGCTACCATGACTCGAGTACATGCTACAGCAACATTATATGATACAGTGACAATAACAAATGTGCAAAATGTATACAAAGACAGTGAGCATATACATATGTACTCAATGCAAAGTCCAAGTCGAAATGAATCAAAGCCAAGACCGAAGCCAGCAGTAAAAAAATAATCACGAAATCAATATTGTCAAAGAAAATCAACGCCTTGGCAATGAAGAAATCGAACCAAGTCAGAGTTCTCTACCGTGTCAACCAAGGAATCAAGTGCATACGAATTTGATTAAGTCAAAAAAATCATCAGCATCAAAACAATATCGAACGACCAAAGCAAATTTTTGAAACAATCAGACGAACGCAATGCAAGGAAATCGAACACATATATAAACCCACAATCATCATCGGCTAAAGGTATTCGAGTTCGAGCAAAACAGAGCATAATCATTCAACTCGAATTATCAATCGAGTTCAAACAAGCAAAAATCAGAAAAGCACAAAAGGCAAAATTACATACCGAAGCAAACAGTGGACTCGATCAAATAGAAGCGGCCAAGAGCGAACAACCGAGAACGAAGCACATGGAGATATCCAATCAACAAGGCGCGGCTTCGAATATTATTTCAAAGCCCTAATTACAGATCTGAGATAGAACGAAGTTAAAGCCACCGTATTTTTCTTCTCACGAAAATAAGAAGAGGACCGGGCTAAAATAAGAAGGAAAAAGAATAGGGCCGGCTTATTTATTTTTAAGGGGATTTTCTTTAGGGTTTTATAAAAAGGGGTTTTTTATTTGAGCAAAAATTATGCATTCAAGTTTATATTTTAATTTTTGCTCCTGCTTGTATTTTTGAAGTTGTTTTTACTTTTCAAGTCAAAGAATTTGTAAATCACCACCTAGGTTGTAGGTAGTGTCAGATTGTCTAGTTAGAATTAGTTCAGTGAGCAGGGTGTGCGAGTTTGCAAAACTCTATAGGCGGGAGCAGAGTTTGCGAGTAAGCGAAACTCTATAGGCGGAGCAGGGTGTGCGAGTCTAGTAGAGTGTTTGTGAGCGGGAGCAAAGGTTTGCGAGTCTAGTAGAGTGTTTGTAAGCGGGGTACTGTTTAATTATAATAGAAATCTGGGAATGCAGCAGTAGGCAGGGGTTGCCGAAGCTGGGTAAATTTGTGTGTGAATACTTTTCAGCATATTTATTTCTGTAGTTTGTTTTACGTTTAAATCGAGAAAATTTGCTATAACCCAATTCACCCCCCTCTAGGGTTAATCTAGATCCTACATTAATATTATATGGTCAAAGATTAGGCCTTGGGGCTCTTGGGGTCTGCTGATTAAATAGGCCTTCGTTTACTACATGGGCTGCGCTAAAACGGCTAATTTTTTGATCCGAATTATACCGTTTTTGCTGCCAGAAACGGTTGCATCCGTTGGTTAAAGGGTCGCAACCTTTCCAACAGTCACATCCATTCAAACAGCCGCGCCTCTTCCCGAACAGGCAACTCCCCAACCTTTTTAAAGGAATGCAGATCCGAAATCAGGAAATTAAGTTTTTCTTCTTCTATCCTTCTCTCTGCATATTCTGTTCTGAAATAAACAGCTTTCTTGAGTTCATCGTCGCCTGCATCATCAGCGCAGACTTGCAGGCTCCCGTTCCGTTTCACTTTGGGAAACAGTTGCTCGCCAACCCGCTGCGCCGTAGGGGAGCAAATTTGTTTTAAGGGAAAAACGACAGTGCTGTACTTAGATAATTCAACTTGCAACCAAAGTACTAGACGGTACGAATTGCATTTCAACTATTCTTTTTCCTGTTAACCCAATTACACAATTAGGGCTAGGGTTTTTTGCCCTAATTGATATATTATCGTTTCTGTGTGGATAATATTCTTAAAACAGATTTGTGCTTTGTTTGATTCTGTTCTGTGTACTAATTGAAGTCGTATCGTTTCAGACGATGGCTCAAGACAGTAACACTTCGACAACAAAGCAGCCATTGCCCTCCGCTCCGACAGGACCACTTGTCACACAGCCTATACCATTCTCACATGGAGAGAGGCCGGAAAAATTCAATGGCCAGGATTTTAAGCGTTGGCAACAAAAGATGCTCTTCTACTTGACTACGTTAGGTCTGGCCAAATACCTAACAGAGGACCCTCCACAAGTAGATGAACTCCAGCCCGACACCACCAAGGTCGACGCCCTCACAGCCTGGAAGGGTTCTGACCTCATTTGCAAGAATTATATTCTCAACGGTTTGGAGAATAGTCTGTACAATGTGTACTGCACTGTCCAAACTGCAAAGACTCTTTGGTTGTCCCTCGAGAAAAAGTACAAAATGGAAGACGCCGGGATGAAGAAGTTCATAGTCGGCAAATTCCTAGACTTCAAGATGGTCGACACCAAAACAGTAGTCAGCCAGATTCAGGAACTTCAGGTTATCATCCATGAGATTCACGATGAGAAGATGGAGTTAAGCGAATCATTTCAAGTTATTGCTGCTATCGAGAAGTTGCCTCCATCATGGAAGGACTTCAAGAACTATCTGAGGCACAAATGGAAAGAAATGACTATGGAAGATCTTGTTGTTCGACTCAGAATTGAAGAGGATAACAGAAAATCTGAAAAGAAGTCAACCAACACCATGGTGGCAAAAACAAATGTTGTTGAGACCGACAGGGACAACAAAAGAAAGAGAGAAAATAATCCAAATGCAAAGAGTGCTAAGAAGTTCAAAGGGAACTGCCATAATTGCGGGAAGAAAGGCCATAAAGCAAGTGAGTGCCGAGGACCAAAGAAGCAGAAAGACCAAGCCAATGTTACGGAGCATGATAGGCTTTCGGATGGAGTTTCAGAAATGAACTTGTCAGCCGTGATCTCAGAATGCAACTTAGTTGGCAACACGAAGGAATGGTTTGTGGACACTGGTGCCACAAAACACATTTGCACCAACAAGTGGATGTTTTCCAACTACAAGCCTGCGACACAAGAAGTGCAACTCTTCATGGGAAACTCCTCCACGTCGAAGGTTGAAAGAAAAGTAAAAGTGGTTCTCAAAATGACTTCTGGAAAAGAACTCACTTTGAATGATGTTCTGCATGTACCGGACATTCGTAAGAACTTAGTTTCGGGATCATTACTGAGCAAGAATGGTTTCAAGTTAGTCTTTGTTTCTGATAATTTTGTATTGTCTAAAAATGGAGTGTATGTGGGTAAAGGGTATGTGAGCGATGGTCTATTCAAGATGAATGTAGTGAATGTTGTACCAAAAGACATGAATAAAATGGAATCTTCTGTTTATAGCGCCGAGTCATTTAATATATGGCATGTTAGACTAGGCCATGTGAATTTTGATACGTTGCGAAAAATGGTTAACTTAGATTTTATACCTAAGTTTACTATAGATCACAACTATAAATGTGAAACATGTACTCAAGCAAAGTTAACTAGAACTTCCTTTCATCATGTTGAAAGGAATACCGAGCCGTTAGATTTAATACATACTGATGTATGTGATCTAAAGATGTGTCAAACCAGAGGAGGTAAAAGGTATTTTATTACCTTTATCGATGATTGCACTAGGTACTATTATTTGTACCTACTAAGAAGCAAGGATGAGGCCTTTGAAACGTTTAAACAACATAAGGCAGAAGTTGAAAATCAACTAAACAAAAAGATAAAAGCCTTGCGATGTGATAGAGGTGGAGAATATGAATTTCCATTTGAGGAATTTTGCGCTCAAAATGGTATAATCCATCAAACAAAAACACCGTATTCTCCTCAATCCAACGGAATAGCAGAACGTAAGAAGCGTACCCTGAAGGAAATGATGAATGCTCTGCTTATTAGTTCTGGATTACCAGACAATTTCTGGGATGAAGCGATACTTTCAGCTAATCATATACTGAACAAAGTACCTCGCAAAAAGACCTTTAAGTCACCACATGAACTGTGGAAAAACAGACCTCCATCTTACAAATACTTAAAAGTGTGGGGGTGCTTAGCAAAGGTAAAATCCCTAAGCCTAAAAAGGTCAAAATTGGACCCAAAATTATAGATTGCATATTTATTGGATATGCTCATAATAGTAGTGCATATCGATTCTTGGTGCATAAATCTGAAATTGATGACATTCATGAAAACACCATAATCGAATCTCGAAATGCAAGATTCTTTGAAAACATATTTCCACTAAAAGAATCCAATGGTACTAGTATCCAAAAGAGATCAAGAGAAGAAGAAACTCTTGAACATCATGTTGATCATGAAAATGATCAAGAGATAGAGGAACCAAGAAGGAGCAAACGACAAAGGACATCAAAAACCTTTGGGCCTGATGTAGGCAATGTAGACATGAAAAATCCTACATATTTAATATTACATGGTCAAAGATTGGGCCTTAGGCCTTGGGGCTCTTGGGGTCTGATGATTAAATAGTCCTTCGTTTGCTACATGCGCTACGCTAAAACGGCTAATTTTTTGATCCGAATTATACCGTTTTTGATGCCAGAAACGGTTGCATCCGTTGGTTAAAGGGTCGCAACCTTTCCAACAGTCACATCCATTCAAACAGCCGCGCCTCTTCCCGAACAGGCAACTCCCCAACCCTATTTAAAGGCATGCTGAACCGAAATCAGGAAATTAAGTTTTTCTTCTTCTATCCTTCTCTCTGCATATTCTGTTCTGAAATAAACAGCTCTCTTGAGTTCGTCGTCGCCTGCATCGTCAGTGCAGACTTGCAGGCTCCCGTTCCGTTTCACCTTGGGAAACAGTTGCTCGCCAACCCGCTGCGCCGTAGGGGGGCAAATCTGTTTTAAGGGAACAACGACTGTGCTGGACTCGGATAATTCAACTTGCAACCAAAGTACTAGACGGTACAAATTGCATTTCAACTATTCTTTTTCCTGTTAACCCAATTACACAATTAGGGTTAGGGTTTTTTGCCCTAATTGAAGTCGTAACGTTTCAAACGATGGCTCAAGACAGTAACACTTCGACAACAAAGCAGCCTTTGCCCTCCGCTCCGACAGGACCACTTGTCACACAGCCTGTACCATTCTCACATGGAGAGAGGCCGGAAAAATTCAATGGCCAGGATTTTAAGCGCTGGCAACAGAAGATGCTCTTCTACTTGACTACGTTAGGTCTGGCCAAATACCTAACAGAGGACCCTCCACAAGTAGATGAACTCGAGACCGACGCCACCAAGGTCGACGCCCTCGCAGCCTGGAAGGGTTCTGACTTCATTTGCAAGAATTATATTCTCAACGGTTTGGAGAATAGTCTGTACAATGTGTACCGCACTGTCCAAATTGCAAAGACTCTTTGGTTGTCCCTCCAGAAAAGTTACAAAACAGAAGACGCCGGGATGAAGAAGTTCATAGGTGGAAAATTCCTAGACTTCAAGATGGTCGATGCCAAAACAGTAGTCAGCCAGATTCAGGAACTTCAGGTTATCATCCATGAGATTCATGATGAGAAGATGGAGTTAAGCGAATCATTTCAAGTTGCTGCTGCTATCGAGAAGTTGCCTCCATCATTGAAGGACTTCAAGAACTATCTGAAGCATAAACGGAAAGAAATGACTATGGAAGATCTTGTTGTTCGACTCAGAATTGAAGAGGATAACAGAAAATCTGAAAAGAAGTCAACCAACACCATGGTGGCAAAAGCAAATGTTGTTGAGACTGACAGGGACAACAAAAGAAAGAGAAAAAATAATCCAAATGCAAAGAAGGCTAAGAAGTTCAAAGGGAACTGCCATAATTGCGGGAAGAAAGGCCATAAGGCAAGTGAGTGCCGAGGACCAAAGAAGCAGAAAGACCAGGCCAATGTTACGGAGCATGATAGGCTTTCGGATGGAGTTTCAGAAATGAACTTGTCAGCCGTGATCTCAGAATGCAACTTAGTTGGCAATACGAAGGAATGGTTTGTGGACACTGGTGCCACAAAACACATTTGCGCCAACAAGTGGATGTTTTCCAACTACAAGCCTGCGACACAAGAAGAGCAACTCTTCATGGGAAACTCCTCCACGTCGAAGGTTGAAGGAAAAGGAAAAGTGGTTCTCAAAATGACTTCTGGAATAGAACTCACTTTGAATGATGTTCTGCATGTACCAGAGATTCGTAAGAACTTAGTTTCGAGATCATTACTGAGCAAGAATGGTTTCAAGTTGGTCTTTGTTTCTGATAATTTTGTATTGTCTAAAAATGGAGTGTATTGGGTAAAGGGTATGTGAGCGATGGTCTATTCAAGATGAATGTAATGACTGTTGTACCAAAAGATATGAATAAAATGGAATCTTCTGTTTATATCGCTGAGTCATTTAATATATGGCATGCTAGACTAGGCCATGTGAATTTTGATACTTTGCGAAAAATGGTTAACTTAGATTTTATACCTAAGTTTACTATAGATCACAACTATAAATATGAAACATGTGCTGAAGCAAAGTTAACTAGAACTACCTTTCATCATATTGAAAGGAATACCGAGCCGTTAGATTTAATACATACTGATGTATGTGATCTAAAGATGTGTCAAACCAGAGGAGGTAAAAGGTATTTTATTACCTTTATCGATGATTTCACTAGGTACTATTATTTGTACCTACTAAGAAGCAAGGATGAGGCCTTTGAAATGTTTAAACAATATAAGGCAGAAGTTGAAAATCAACTAAACAAAAAGATAAAAGCCTTGCGAAGTGATAGAGGTGGAGAATATGAATTTCCATTTGAGGAATTTTGCACTCAAAATGGTATAATCCATCAAACAACAGCACCGTATTCTCCTCAATCCAATGGAATAGCAGAACGTAAGAATCGTACCCTGAAGGAAATGATGAATGCTCTGCTTATTAGTTCTGGATTACCAGACAATTTCTGGGGTGAAGCGATACTTTCAGCTAATCATATACTGAACAAAGTACCTCGCAAAAAGACCTTTAAGTCACCACAAGAACTGTGGAAAAACAGACCTCCATCTTACAAATACTTAAAAGTGTGGGGGTGCTTAGCAAAGGTAGAAATACCTAATCCTAAAAAGGTCAAAATTGGACCCAAAACTATAGATTCCATATTTATTGGATATGCTCATAATAGTAGTGCATATCGATTCTTTGTGCATAAATCTGAAATTGATGACATTCATGAAAACACCATAATCGGATCTCGAAATGCATGATCCTTTGAAAACATATTTCCATTAAAAGAATCCAATGATACTAGTATCCAAAAGAGATCAAGAGAAGAAGAAACTCTTGAACATCGTGTTGATCATGAAAATGATCAAGAGTTAGAGGAAACAGGAAGAAGCAAACGACAAAGGACATCAAAAACCTTTGGGCCTGAGTTCTATGCATATATGGCAGAAAATGAACCTCTAACATATATACAAGCAATGTCATCACCTGATGCTCCTTATTGGAAAGTAGCTGTAAATAGCGAAATTGAATCCATTTTACAAAACCGCACATGGGAACTAGTAGATCTTCCTAAAGGATCGAAACCATTGGGGTATAAATGGATCTTTAAGAAAAAACTTAAAGCTGATGGCTCAATAGATAAATATAAAGCCCGACTGGTAGTCAAAGGATTTAGACAAAAGGAAGATCTAGATTACTTTGATACTTACTCACCAGTAACTAGAATAACATCCATTAGGATGCTTATTGCTATTGCTTCTATACTAAATTTAGAAATACGTCAAATGGATGTAAAAACTGCATTTCTGAATGGTGAGTTAGAGGAAGAAATATACATGCAGCAACTTGAAGGGTTCCTAAGCCCAGGAAATGAGAATAAAGTGTGTGAGTTAGTAAAATCACTTTGGTCTCAAAAAAGCGCCAAAACAATGGCATGAAAAATTTGATGAAACTATGATGACAAATGGATTCAAAATAAATGAATCAGATAAATGAAGGAGTTTCCCATGAAGGTAAAAGTCATTGGAAAGCAATAATAAGGGTTCTAGGATATTTAAAATATACTCAGAACTACAGCTTGCATTACACTAAATATCCTTCCGTAGTAGAAGGATATAGTGATGCAAATTGGATAACTGGTTTGAATGACACCAAATCCACAAGTGGATATGTATTTACCCTAGGAAATGGAGCTATATCATGGAAGTCTTCTAAACAAACGTGTATAGAAAGGTCAACAATGGAGTCAGAATTCATTGCTTTAGACAAAGCCGTTGAAGAAGCAGATTGGCTTAGAAGTTTTCTAGAAGATATTCCGAATTGGAATAAACCTGTTCCACCAATCTGTATACATTGTGATAGTCAGTCAGCTATTGGAAGAGCTAACAGTACACTATACAATGGTAAGTCTAGACATATTCGTCGTAGACATAAAACCGTGAGACAACTACTCTCTAATGGAGTTATCACTATAGACTATGTAAGGTCGAAAGATAACATTGCGGATCCACTAACGAAAGGCTTGCCTAGAGAGAGAGTTCAAACCTTATCGATAGGAATGGGCTTAAGGCCTATTGACTAAAAAGTTTTCCTCAACGGAAACCCAACCTAATTGACTGGAGATCCCAAGATTTAGGTTCAAAAGGACAACTAAGTTAAGGTTAAAACTTAGAAGCACTGGAGAAATCAAACATTTAGACATTCCTAAGGTAAGTCGGTGCACATGCCGCAGGAGAAAAGGGTAAGCTCAGCTTTTAATGATGTCTGTACTTGGAGCTATAAAGAACCAAGTGGAGTATTGCGGAATACTCTTTATAGAATCACCTACGTGAGTGCGAAGGCGCCGCTTCAAGGAGAATTAACGAGGCATGATTCTCTTACGTACTCATGAGACCAAGCAGGTGTTTATGGCTAAAACGAACACAAACAAAGAACCAAGGAGTTAAAAACACTTATCATGTGTTATCTTTATAAAGTTTACACAAAAGGCTTACAGTTCAAAGACAATCTAGTCCACTGATTCGCCAGTAAGTTATAATGATAAAACACTAGGAAAAGTTCAAGGCTTCTGTGCCACTTTTACTAATATGATAAATGTTTCGTAATATTTCAAAACAGAATAGATAACCACCCATTCATGTGGGGGATTGTTAGAAAATGAATAAGTGGCTAAGGAGGGAATAATGTCCCACATCGGGAAATATACATCCAAATTTCACTATATATACTAAAGCTTAATAAGTTGTTTGCGCAAAAAATAGGCAAACACCTCAAAGTCGTACGATTTAGTTGATTATATGTTGTTCTTAGCGATTTGGGTGATTTATGCAAATATATGAAAAGCAGGGACTAAACTGTAAAAGACACACAGATTTATAGTGGTTCGGCCAGAACATGCCTGCATCCACTTTATATGTTATTCTCCTTTTCCCATCAGATTACAAGTATAAAGCTTTGTATACAAGTATATGAAAGTTGTTTGAAAGTTCCTTCCGTGCTTGAGCTCTCAAACTTCTCTGCCATTGTTGTACCCCTGCCCCTCTATTTATAGAGTGAGGTTGGGGGCAGGGGTCTTGGATGTTTATAGCTGCTGGCGGGCCTGGGCTGAAGCAATCTGGTCTGGCAACGTTGGTTCGGCAACACCCTGGTTCGGCGGTGAGTGTAGTGTTGATTGGACCGGTAGTGTGTGGAGCGTGGGTTGGTTCGGCAGTTCCGGTCCGGTAGTGGTTGGTTTTGTGGAGGTTGACTCGATGGTGAGTTGGTTCGGTGTGGCCTTGGACCGGTGGAGCTTGGTCCGGTGGAGGTGATTCGGTGGAGCTCGTTCGGTAGTACATGGAAGTGTGGTTGGTTCGGCTAGGAAGGGAAGTGGAGTTGGTTCGGTATTGAAGGGGTGTACTTAGTTCGGCAGTGAGTTGGGAATGCCGAATGAACTTCTATATTTGGGAGTGCCGAAGGAACTCTTGTATTGGGAACGCCGGATGAACCAAGGCATCTTGAATGCCGAATGAGGTTTCGCTCTACATTGCCGAATGAAACCCTAAACCTTTGATACCGAATGGACTTTTATACTTGAATCATGAGTGAAATCCCAGACTTATATACGCTTGCTGGCTGCTTCTTCTTGGTTCGGTCGTGATGGAAACGCACCCAACACTGATATTCCAGTTTTGACCAAAAATGGGATAACACTTTGCCCCCCAAAACATGCCTTGCGGCAGGAAGGCGTGTTTTGTAATGCCATGAGCTGGATGTTCATATCCTGTTGATGTCCTTGCGGTAGGAAGGCGTGTTTTGTAATGCCATGAGCTGGATGTTCATATCCTGTTGACAACCTGTAAAGAGCTTGATATTTTATATGGCCCTAAATGACGACCGTTCGGGATCGAGCTATTTGGGATGAAGCGTGGCCGTTCATGGTCAAGCGCCTAACATCAAATGATGACCGTTCGCGATCGAGTCATTTGAGGTGAAGTGCGACCGTTCGCGGTCAAACGTCTAAATCCATGCGACGATCGTTCGAGATCGAGTCATTTGCGGTGGAATGTGATCGTTCACGGTCAAGCGCTTTACTTCAAATGACGACCGTTCGGGATCGAGCCATTCGAGGTAAAGTGCGACCGAGCCCAGTCAGAGGGCGGACCTCAAATGGCGACCGTTCGCGATCAAGCCACTTGGGGGTGAAATGTGACTGTTCACGGCCGGTGCCGTTCGCGGCAAAAGATGAAATGGGACCGTTCGCGGTCAAGCGCCTTACTTCGGATGACGATCGTTCGAGATCGAGCCATTCGTGGTAAGGTGCGACTGTTGGCGGTCAGGGGGTGGACCTCAAATGGCGACCTTTCACGATCGAGCCATTTGTGGCGAGATGAGTTGTGCCGTTCGAGGCGAGTTTGTGACAGTTCGAAGTCGGGTGCCGTTCGAGGCGAATTGTGACTGTTTGAGGTCGGGTGCCGTTCGAGACGAGTTGTGACTGTTCGCGGTCGGGTGCCGTTCGAGGCGAACTGTGACCGTTCGAGGTCAGGTGCCGTACGAGGCGAATTATGACCGTTCGAGGTCGGGTGCCGTTCGAGGCGAGTTGTGACCGTTCGCAGTCGGGTGCCGTTCGAGGCGAACTGTGACCGTTCGAGGTCGGGTGCCGTACGAGGCGAACTGTGACCGTTCGAGGTCGGATGCCGTTCGAGGCGAATTGTGACCGTTCGAGGTCGGGTGCCATTCGAGGCGAATTATGACCGTTCGAGGTCGGGTGCCGTACGAGGCGAATTATGACCGTTCGAGGTCGGGTGCCGTTCGAGGTCGGGTGCCGTTCGAGGCGAGTTGTGACCGTTCGCGGTCGGGTGCCGTTCGAGGCAAGAAAGTGTGCCCGGGAGGGCTTGGTATTATCGATGCCAGGGTCACGTTCGGATGAGTTCCTGGATCGTTTATGTGCCTGTTGGAGGCGAATAAGTGTGCCCGTAGGGGCTTGGTATTGTTGATACCAGGTTCACGTTCGAGTGGGTCCCTGGATCGTTTGCCAGATTTCATGTTCGGGGGAGTTTCTGAATCAAATACTTTGGTGGTTCATCGCCATACAAGAGGTGCTTGTGGACCGTTCGCGATCCAACGGGCATACAAGTAAATTTGCAAATATCAAAGCAATAATCATACGAATTCCACAACAGGAATGTTCAAGTCAAGATCAAAGCAAGAGTAAGACGAGGATGTCAAAGTGTAAAATCTTACTATGGTGCGGTCAGTAGTCATTCAGAGCATGCCTATGGATCATGCGCGATCGCTTACATGTGTAAATGATCTAACCGTGTTAGTGAGATGTTTGCGACTTGTTCATCTCTTTCGACCTGCCCCCCCGAGTTCAGGAGGGAATTTTACCTGCCCCCTGGATGAGCGTTCATTCCTTACCAGGTTGCTCAGAGGCCCCTATCTCTCTCTCTGGGATTGGATCAACATGCTCCAAGTGTGGTTCCCCCATGCAGGATCGATGCCTGATTAGCTTCCGAAGAAGCCTCTTGATTTTCCTTCATGTTCACATCTCTCTGGCCTTGGCCTTCTGCTTGATTGTCTCGCCATGACTCTTCCAATCTGAATCTCTAAACTCTCATATTCAAATTCCAAGCGGTAGAATCCTTGAGTTCAATTCTCAGTGAAAGCACCAAAAATGTTTGCGCAAAAAATGGGCAAACACCTCAAAGTCGTACGATTTAGTTAATTATATGTTGTTCTTAGCGATTTGGGTGATTTATGCAAATATATGAAAAGCAGGGACTAAACTGTAAAAGACACACAGATTTATAGTGGTTCGGCCAGAATGTGCCTACGTCCACTTTATATGTTATTCTCCTTTTCCCTTCAGATTACAAGTACAAAGCTTTGTATACAAGTATATGAAAGTTGTTTGAAAGTTCCTTCCGTGCTTGAGCTCTCAAACTTCTCTGCCATTGTTGTACCTCTGCCCCTCTATTTATAGAGTGAGGTTGGGGGCAGGGGTCTTGGATGTTTATAGCTGCTGGCGGGCCTGGGCTGAAGCAATCTGGTCTGGCAACGTTGGTTCGGCAACACCCTGGTTCGGCGGTGAGTGTAGTGTTTGTTGGACCGGTAGTGTGTGGAGCGTGGGTTGGTTTGGCAGCTCCGGTCCGGTAGTGGTTGGTTTGGTGGAGGTTGACTCGGTGGTGAGTTGGTTCGGTGTGGCCTTGGACCGGTGGAGCTTGGTCCGGTGGAGGTGATTCGGTGGAGCTCGTTCGGTAGTACATGGAAGTGTGGTTGGTTCGGCTAGGAAGGGAAGTGGAGTTGGTTCGGTATTGAAGGGGTGTACTTAGTTCGGCAGTGAGTTGGGAATGCCGAATGAACTTCTATATTTGGGAGTCCCGAATGAGCTCTTGTATTGGGAATGCCGGATGAACCAAGGCATCTTGAATGCCGAATGGGATTTCGCTCTACATTGCCGAATGAAACCCTAAACCTTTGATACCGAATGGACTTTTATACTTGAATCATGAGTGAAATCCCAGACTTATATACGCTTGCTGGCTGCTTCTTCTTGGTTTGGCCGTAGTGGAAACGCACCCAACACTGATATTCCAGTTTTGACCAAAAATGGGATAACATAAGCTATATCAAAAGAGAATGAGGAGATAGAAAGAATGAGGCAATGAAAGGGAAGAGGCAATGTAGGCATGAAAAATCCTACATATTTAATATTATATGGTCAAAGATTGGGCCTTGGTGCTCTTGGGGTATGATGATTAAATGGGCCTTCGTTTGCTACATGGGCTGCGCTGAAACGGCTAATTTTTTGATCGGAATTATACCGTTTTTGCTGCCAGAAACGGTTGCATCCGTTGGTTAAAGGGTCGCAACCTTTCCAACAGTCACATCCATTCAAACGGCCGCGTCTCTTCCCGAACTGGCAACTCCCCAACCCTATTTAAAGGCATGCAGAATTGAAATCAGGAAATTAAGTTTTTCTTCTTCTATCCTTCTCTCTGCATATTCTGTTCTGAAATAAAAAGCTCTCTTGAGTTCGTCGTCGCCTACATCGTCAGCGCAGACTTGCAGGCTCCCTTTCCGTTTCACCTTGGGAAACAGTTGCTCGCCAACCCGCTGCGCCGTAGGGGGAGCAAATCTGTTTTAAGGGAACATCGACTGTGCTGGACTCGGATAATTTAACTTGCAATCAAAGTACTAGACGGTATGAATTGCATTTCAACTATTCGTTTTCCTGTTAACCCAATTACACAATTAGGGTTAGGGTTTTTTGCCCTAATTGATAGATTAGGGTTTCTGTGTGGATAACATTCTTAAAATAGATTTGTGCTTTGTTTGATTCTGTTCTGTGTACTAATTGAAGGCGTATCGATTCAGACGATGGCTCCACTTCGACAACAAAGCAGCCATTGCCCTCCGCTCCGACAGGACCACTTGTCACACAGCCTGTACCATTCTCACATGGAGAGAGGCCGAAAAAATTCAATGGCCAGGATTTTAAGCGCTGGCAACAGAAGATGCTCTTCTACTTGACAACATTAGGTCTGGCCAAAAACCTAATAGAGGACCCTCCATAATTAGAAGAACTCGAGCCCGACGCCACCAAGGTCGACGCACTCACAGCCTGGAAGGGTTCTGACTTCATTTGCAAGAATTATATTCTCAACGGTTTGGAGAATAGTCTTTACAATGTGTACTGCACTGTCCAAACTGCAAAGACTCTTTGGTTGTCCCTCGAGAAAAAGTACAAAACGGAAGACGCCGGGATGAAGAAGTTCATAGTCGGAAAATTCCTAGACTTCAAGATGGTCGACACCAAAACAGTAGTCAGCCAGATTCAGGAACTTCAGGTTATCATCCATGAGATTCATGAGGAGAAATGGAGTTAAGCGAATCATTTCAAGTTGCTGCTGCTATCGGGAAGTTGCCTCCATCATGGAAGGACTTCAAGAACTATCTGAAGAACAAACGAAAAGAAATGACCATGGAAGATCTTGTTGTTCGACTCAGAATAAGAGGATAACAGAAAATCTGAAAAGAAGTCAACCAACACCATGGTGGCAAAAGCAAATGCTTTTGAGACCGACAGGGACAACAAAAGAAAGAGAGAAAATAATCCAAATGCAAAGAGGGCTAAGAAGTTCAAATTTTAAAGATTTGATATAAAAGATCTAGGATTGGCTGATGTGATTTTGGGCGTTAAAATTTTAAAGACGTCAGAAGGTTATGTACTATCTCAATCACACTATGCGGCCAAAATACTTGAAAAGTTCAAACAACATAATATAACTGTTGCTAAACCGCCAGTTGATATGAACCAAAATTGGGTTAAAAATACTGGTGATGGAATCTACCAACTTGCATACTCTCGAATACTGGGAAGTATAATGTATGTAATGAATTGTACTAGACCAGATATTGCATATGCTGTAAGTAAGCTAAGTAGGTATACAAGCAATCCTAGTAAAAATCATTGGAAAGCAATAATAAGGGTTCTAGGATATTTAAAATATACTCATAACTACAGCTTGCATTACACTAAATATCCTTCCGTAGTAGAAGGATATAGTGATGCAAATTGGATAACTGGTTCAAATGACACCAAATCCACAAGTGGATATGTATTTACCCTAGGAAATGGAGCTATATCATGGAAGTCTTCTAAACAAACGTGTATAGCAAGGTCAACAATGGAGTCAGAATTCATTGCTTTAGACAAAGCCGCTGAAGAAGCAGATTGGCTTAGAAGTTTTCTAGAAGATATTCCGAATTGGAATAAACCTGTTCCACCAATCTGTATACATTGTGATAGTCAGTCAGCTATTGGAAGAGCTAACAGTACACTATACAATGGTAAGTCTAGACATATTCGTCGTAGACATAAAACCGTGAGACAACTACTCTCTAATGGAGTTATCACTATAGACTATGTAAGGTCGAAAGATAACATTGCGGATCCACTAACGAAAGGCTTGCCCAGAGAGGGAGTTCAAACCTTATCGATAGGAATGGGCTTAAGGCCTATTCACTAAAAAAAATTCCTCAACGGAAACCCAACCTAATTGACTGGAGATCCAAATATTTAGGTTCAAAGGGACAATTAAGTTAAGGTTAAAACTTAGAAGCACTGGAGAAATCAAACATTTAGACATTTTCTAAGATAAGTCAGTGCACATGCCACCGGAGAAAAGGGTAAGCTCAGCTTTTAATGATGTCTATACTTGGAGCTATAAAGAACCAAGGGAGTATTGCGGAATACTCTTTATAGAATCACCTACGTGAGTGCAAAGGTGCCGCTTCAAGGAGAATTAACGAGGCCTGATTCTCTTAAGTACTCATGAGACCAAGCAGGTGTTCATGGATAAAACGAACACAAACAGAGAACCAAGGAGTTAAAAAACTTATCATGTGTTATCTTTATAAAGTTTACACAAAAGGTTTACAGTTCAAAGACAATCTAGTCCACCGATTCGCCAGTAAGTTATAATGATAAAACACTAGGAAAAGTTCAACGCTTCTGTGCTACTTTTACTGATATGATAAATGTTTCGCAATATTTCAGAACATAATAGATAACCACTCATTCGTGTGGGGGATTTTTAGAAAATGAATAAGTGGCCAAGCAGGGAACAATGTCCCACATCGGGAAATACACATCCAAATTTCACTATATATACTAAAGCTTAATAAGCTATATCAAAAGAGAATGAGGAGATAGAAAGAATGAGGCAACGAAAGGGAAGAGGCAATGTAGGCATGAAAAATCCTACATATTTAATATTATATGGTCAAAGATTGGGCCTTGGGCCTTGGGGCTCTTGGGGTCTGATGATTAAATGGGCCTTCGTTTGCTACATGGGCTGCGCTAAAACAGTTAATTTTTTGATCCGAATTATACCGTTTTTGCTGCAAGAAACAGTTGCATCCGTTGGTTAAAGGGTCGCAACCTTTCCAACAGTCACATCCATTCAAACAGCCACGCCTCTTCCCGAACAGGCAACTCCCCAACCCTATTTAAAGGCATGCAGAACCGAAATCAGGAAATTAAGTTTTTCTTCTTCTATCCTTCTTTCTGCATATTCTGTTTTGAAATAAACAGCTCTCTTGAGTTCGTCGTCGCCTGCATCGTCAGCGCAGACTTGCAGGCTCCCGTTCTGTTTCACCTTGGGAAACATTTTCTCGCCAACCCACTGCGCCGTAGGGGGAGAAAATATGTTTTAAGGGAACAACGACTGTGCTGGACTCGGATAATTCAACTTGCAACCAAAGTACTAGACGGTACGAATTGCATTTCAACTATCGAGAAGTTGCCTCCATTATGGAAGGACTTCAAGAACTATCTGAAGCACAAACGGAAAGAAATGACTATGGAAGATCTTGTTGTTCGACTCAGAATTGAAGAGGATAACAGAAAATCTGAAAAGAAGTCAACCAATACCATTGTGGCAAAAGCAAATGTTGTTGAGACCGACAGGGACAACAAAAGAAAGAGAGAAAATAAGCCAAATGCAAAGAAGGCTAAGAAGTTCAAAGGGTACTGCCATAATTGCGGGAAGAAAGGCCATAAGGCAAGTGAGTGCTGAGGACCAAAGAAGCATAAAGACCAAGCCAATGTTACAGAGCATGATAGGCTTTCGGATGGAGTTTCAGAAATGAACTTGTCAGCAGTGATCTCAGAATGCAACTTAGTTGGCAACACGAAGGAATGGTTTTTGGACACTGGTGCCACAAAACACATTTGCGCCAACTAGTGGATGTTTTCCAACTACAAGCCTGCGACACAAGAAGAGCAACTCTTCATGGGAAACTCCTCCACGTCGAAGGTTGAAGGAAAAGGAAAAGTGGTTCTCAAAATGACTTCTGGAAATGAACTCACTTTGAATGATGTTCTGCATGTACCAGACATTCGTAAGAACTTAGTTTTGGGATCGTTACTGAGCAAGAATGGTTTCAAGTTGGTCTTTGATTCTGATAATTTTGTATTGTCTAAAAATGGAGTGTATGTGGGTAAAGGGTATGTGAGCGATGGTCTATTCAAGATGAATGTAATGACTGTTGTACCAAAAGATATGAATAAAATGGAATCTTCTGTTTATATCGCCGAGTCATTTAATATATGGCATGCTAGACTAGGCCATGTGAATTTTGATACTTTGCGAAAAATGGTTAACTTAGATTTTATACCTAAGTTTACTATAGATCACAACTATAAATGTGAAACATGTGCTGAAGCAAAGTTAACTAGAACTTCCTTTCATCATGTTGAAAGGAATACCGAGCCGTTAGATTTAATACATACTGATGTATGTGATCTAAAGATGTGTCAAACCAGAGGAGGTAAAAGGTATTTTATTACCTTTATCGATGATTGCACTAGGTACTGTTATGTGTACCTACTAAGAAGAAAGGATGAGGCCTTTGAAACGTTTAAACAATATAAGGCAGAAGTTGAAAATCAACTAAACAAAAAGATAAAAGCCTTGCGAAGTGATAGAGGTGGAGAATATGAATTTCCATTTGAGGAATTTTGCGCTCAAAATGGTATAATCCATCAAACAACGGCACCGTATTCTCCTCAATCCAATGGAATAGCAGAACGTAAGAATCGTACCCTGAAGGAAATGATGAATGCTCTGCTTATTAGTTCTGGATTACCAGACAATTTCTGGGGTGAAGCGATACTTTCAGCTAATCATATACTGAACAAAGTACCTCGCAAAAAGACCTTTAAGTCACCACAAGAACTGTGGAAAAACAGACCTCCATCTTACAAATACTTAAAAGTGTGGGGGTGCTTAGCAAAGGTAGAAATACCTAATCCTAAAAAGGTCAAAATTGGACCAAAACTATAGATTCCATATTTATTGGATATGCTCATAATAGTAGTGCATATCGATTCTTGGTGCATAAATCTGAAATTGATGACATTCATGAAAACACCATAATCGAATCTCGAAATGCATGATCCTTTGAAAACATATTTCCATTAAAAGAATCCAATGATACTAGTATCCAAAAGAGATCAAGAGAAGAAGAAACTCTTGAACATCGTGTTGATCATGAAAATGATCAAGAGTTAGAGGAACCAGGAAGAAGCAAACGACAAAGGACATCAAAAACCTTTGGGCCTGAGTTCTATGCATATATGGCAGAAAATGAACCTCTAACATATAAACAAGCAATGTCATCACCTGATGCTCCTTATTGGAAAGTAGCTGTAAATAGCGAAATTGAATCCATTTTACAAAACCACACATGGGAATTAGTAGATCTTCCTAAAGGATCGAAACCATTGGGGTATAAATGGATCTTTAAGAAAAAACTTAAAGCTGATGGCTCAATAGATAAATATAAAGCCCGACTGGTAGTCAAAGGATTTAGACAAAAGGAAGATCTAGATTACTTTGATACTTACTCACCAGTAACTAGAATAACATCCATTAGGATGCTTATTGCTATTGCTTCTATACTAAATTTAGAAATACATCAAATGGATGTAAAAACTGCATTTCTGAATGGTGAGTTAGAGGAAGAAATATACATGCAGCAACCTGAAGGGTTCCTAAGCCCAAGAAATGAGAATAAAGTGTGTAAGTTAGTAAAACCACTTTATGGTCTCAAACAAGCGCCAAAACAACGGCATGAAAAATTGATGAAACTATGATGACAAATGATTCAAAATAAATGAATCAGATAAATGTGTCTATATGAAGAATGTATTTATGGGATATGTCATAGTTTGCCTATATGTTGATGACTTATTGATACTGGGCAATAATAATACCATAATCAAATCACCAAAGGGTACGTTGTCATCTAGATTTGATATGAAAGATCTAGGATTGGCTGATGTGATTTTGGGCGTTAAAATTTTAAAGACGACAGAAGGTTGTGTACTATCTCAATCACACTATGTGGCCAAAATACTTGAAAAGTTCAAACAACATAATATAACTGTTGCTAAATCGCCAGTTGATATGAACCAAAATTGGGTTAAAAGTACTGGTGATGGAATCTACCAACTTGAATACTCTCGAATACTGGGAAGTATAATGTATATAATGAATTGTACTAGACCAGATATTGCACATGCTGTAAGTAAGCTAAGTAGGTATACAAGCAATCCTGGTAAAAATCATTGGAAAGCAATAATATGGGTTCTAGGATATTTAAAATATACTCAGAACTACAACTTGCATTACACTAAATATCCTTCCATAGTAGAAGGATATAGTGATGCGAATTGGATAACTGGTTCAAATGACACCAAATCCACAAGTGGATATGTATTTACCCTAGGAAATGGAGCTATATCATGGAAGTCTTCTAAACAAACGTGTATAGCAAGGTCAACAATGGAGTCAGAATTCATTGCTTTAGACAAAGCTGTTGAAGAAGCAGATTGGCTTGGAAGTTTTCTAGAAGATATTCTGAATTGGAATAAACATGTTCCACCAATCTGTATACATTGTGATAGTCAGTCAGCTGTTGGAAGAGCTAATAGTACACTATACAATGGTAAGTCTAGACATACTCGTCGTAGACATAAAACCGTGAGACAACTACTCTCTAATGGAGTTATCATTATAGACTATTTAAGGTCGAAAGATAACAGTGCGGATCCACTAACGAAAGGCTTGCCTAGAGAGAGAGTTCAAACCTTATCGATAGGAATGGGCTTAAGGCCTATTGACTAAAAAGTTTTCCTCAACGGAAACCCAACCTAATTGACTGGAGATCCCAAGATTTAGGTTCAAAGGGACAACTAAGTTAAGGTTAAAACTTAGAAGCACTGGAGAAATCAAACATTTAGACATTCCTAAGATAAGTCCGTGCACATGCCGCCGGAGAAAAGGGTAAGCTCAGCTTTTAATAATGTCTATACTTGGAGCTTTAAAGAACCAAGTGGAGTTTTGCGGAATACTCTTTATAGAATCACCTACGTGAGTGCGAAGGCGCCGCTTCAAGGAGAATTAACGAGGCCTGATTCTTTTAAGTACTCATGAGACCAAGCAGGTGTTCATGGCTAAAACGAACACAAACAGAGAACCAAGGAGTTAAAAACACTTATCATGTGTTATCTTTATAAAGTTTACACAAAAGGCTTACAGTTCAAAGACAATCTAGTCCACTGATTCGCCAGTAAGTTATAATGATAAAACAGTAGGAAAATTTCAAGGCTTCTGTGCTACTTTTACTGATATGATAAATGTTTCGCAATATTTCAAAACAGAATAGATAACCACTCATTCATGTGGGGGATTGTTAGAAAATGAATAAGTGGCTAAGGAGGGAACAATGTCCCACATCGGGAAATACACATCCAAATTTCACTATATATACACTAAAGCTTAATAAGCTATATCAAAAGAGAATGAGGAGATAGAAAGAATGAGGCAATGAAAGGGAAGAGGCAATGTAGGCATGAAAAATCCTACATATTTAATATTATATGGTCAAAGATTGGGCCTTGGGGCTCTTGGGGTCTGATGATTAAATGGGCCTTCGTTTGCTACATGGGCTGCGCTAAAATGGCTAATTTTTTGATCCGAATTATACCGTTTTTGCTGCTAGAAACGGTTGCATCCGTTGGTTAAACGGTCGCAACCTTTCCAACAGTCACATCCATTCAAACAGCCGTGCCTCTTCCCGAACAGGCAACTCCCTAACACTATTTAAAGGCATGCAGAACCGAAATCAGGAAATTAAGTTTTTCTTCTTCTATCCTTCTCTCTGCATATTCTGTTCTGAAATAAACAGCTCTCTTGAGTTCGTCGTCGCCTGCATCGTCAGCGTAGACTTGCAGGCTCCCGTTCCGTTTCACCTTGGGAAACAGTTGCTCGCCAACCCGCTGCGCCGTAGGGGGAGCAAATCTATTTTAAGGGAACATCGACTGTGCTGGACTCGGATAATTCAACTTGCAACCAAAGTACTAGACGGTACGAATTGCATTTCAACTATTCTTTTTCCAGTTAACCCAATTACACAATTAGGGTTAAGGTTTTTTGCCCTAATTGATAGATTAGGGTTTCTGTGTGGATAACAAAAACTGCTTTGGCAAGTGACTGTATAAATTGAAAGTGTAGCAGGCTATTGTATCGGTGGATGAATTGTTGAACGTTGATGAACTGGTGGTTAGGGGAGGATGTTTTGCTTGTTGAAATGATGGTATGTTTTGCTTGGTGTTTGAGTGGGAAAAGGCTGTTGTGTGGCTGCACAAGTGTGTGCAGGTTGATGGGTAGCAAGGAGGAAGGTTGGTTGTGGTTGAAATTGTGTATATTCAGTTGGATTTGTAGAGTTGTGGTGATGTAGTGGTTTATCTGATGTGTGTGTGGAAATGGTTTTCAGGCAACTGGTGGGAGGCAGTGCCGAAAATGGTGGAGATGTAGTGGGAATGAAGTGAAGTCAGGATATTGTATTGGAATGTGTATGTGAATGTGATAAGGAAGTTATGTGAATTGATATGGGGAGTTGAGATGAGATATGATTGCACTTGTAATGGCAAGGAGGTGGAGAAATGAACTGGTATGGTAGAGCACACTGTAGAGCAAGTAGCAACAACAGGGGATGGCACAGTGTAGCAGTGTCAATTTCTTTTGGTATTGAAAGCAATGTAAATCGAAAATCAAATTGCAAAGATATGAAAATGTGTAACGACCCGTAATTTCGCTACTTCGAAAAAGAGAGATTTTGTTCGATTTAAATTTAAAAAGGAGTTTAAATCTTAAATAAAATGTTATATATAATAAATAATTATCTATTCTTATAGTTAATAAATTAAAATTATAAATTTGGATTTTTGAACAAATCGACAAAAGTTAAAAATAAATAAAGGCTTAAATAAATGAATTTAAATATCTATTTAAATAGGTAAATCTTATTTAAAACATCTAATAAAGATAATAAAAGTAAATTTATATATTTAAAAGTATGTTAATAATCGTTTTACAAAAATAACCAAAATTTATAGCATCTTGTCAGTTTTTACATACACTGTAAAAATAGAGATTTTGACATTAATTAAATATGATTTTAAAATATAAAGAGACATGTTTTTATTTATTTAAAGAAGTAAAAAGTTTATTTTAAAGTTTGGTTTACTTCAATATATGGCTTAATAAAAACGTCAATTTTGACTGTAAAATTTGTCGTCAAAAAAGATCGTTTTTAACCAAAACAAGTTGTCGACAAGTTGTTGCAACTTGATACATTTTCTAACTTATAAATACAAGTTTATAAACTGTTTCAACACTTTACATTTAGCACTAAAAGACAAAAGGAGTTTACTTTTAAAAAGTTTAAATAAATGTATAAAAAGTGAAAAGTATGATTTGACATATTTAAAAATAATTAAAGCTTTTATAAAACAACATCATTACCTTACTTCTCATCTCATTAATGAGATGTTATGCTTATGCATTGAAAAAGAGCAAATGGAAAAGTGAAAAGAAAGCTAACTTAAGGAATTAATGACACATACATCCATGCATTTAATGCAAATCAAATCAATACAAAGTCTTCTCTTTAAAATGCAAAATTTAAGAAAGTAATCGTTTCTATCTTTAACATCACCATTAATGCTTAAGTCACATCACTTATGAAAAGGAGCAAATGTTATTTTAACATTTTAAAGTGTAAGAAAAAGAGGTAAACATCATTTCTTATGTACAAATTCAAATCAAACCATTTCTTCTCCATTAAGCAAAGGTCAAATCAAGGGTAGGAAGATAAATTAAAAAATCAAAAAGTAGAGAAGGGTATTTTAGTCATTTGCTATCCAAAGATCAAGTATAAATATGCATCCATACCTTTCATTTTTCACACTTCACTCTCTACCTTCTTCTTCATTTTATCCTTCCTCTTCACCTCCATTTCCATGGCTTCCCACCTCCATTTTCCTTCTACGTCTAAGCCATTCACCTTATACCACTTATACTCCTCCTCCAAAATACCAAAACCCTCTCCACCCTCGGCCAAAATCACCCTACACACCAAATCAAGCCTAGCTTCCACTTATCCACCCCCTACACCCCAAGGCCGAGCCCACACACCATAAACCCGAGCCACCCTAGCCAAGCCGAGCCCCTACACTCCAAACCCGAGCACCACACACCAAACACCTGACCCATACCCTCCTACACCTCCTACACGCCATACCCAAGGCCACACCCTCCTCCACACCAAGGCCGTACTCCCTCTCTTCCATATAAAAAAAAGAAAAGACAAAGAAAAGAGAAGAAAAGGAAAACAAAAGCGTTCAGAAAGGAAACTGCAAAAGGCTAGATGTTGGAAATAGCACGTTAGCGAGAGACGGAAATCTTACGTTAAAGTTTGTCGGAGTGGATATGAAGGTGGAAAATTCTCACCGCCTTTTAAATTATATTGATTATCATGCTTAATTTTTATGTTGGATAACCACCATTTGATGATATGCATGTTTGATTGATTGGTTGGATATGTTGGATAATCCGTGGTAATGTTATAACATTTACCGTATTGAATATGTTAATGTTATATGATTGTTATATGGTTGTGATGATAATTTGGACATCAAATTTCTATTAATTTAGTAATCCCTTTGTTTAAAAAGACCATATTTTAGTAATATGAGATATTGTGGAAAAATAAGTCTCTTTTTATTTAGAAGTGAAATTAAAGTTAAATGAAAGAGAATTTGAAATTTGAAGTGAAACGGATTTGAAAATGATAGTTAATTAGAAACTGAAATTAAGATGAATAGTGAAATTGCAATTGAAATCAATTTTGAAAAAGTGAAGTTTAGTTTGAGGTTGAATTGAAGTTTAAATTGAAATTGGATTTGAAATCTAAGTTTTAAATGAGTTTAATTTGAGGTTAGAATTGAAATTGAGTTAAAACTGGAATTTAAAATTTAATATTAAAATAAAGGGATTATAATAATATTATAATTGGTAATAGTGAAAATATATTTTAAATACTTTAAAAAGTGAAAATATTGATTTAAAATAATTTGCAATGATTTTATAAGTGATAACAATTTGAATAGATTATTTGCAATATTGAAAAATAAGTAAAAATTAGATGCGTCGCGCAACGGTAGTTCGCGATTTCGCGCCGAAAAGTTCAAACGAGTGTATAGAGTGGAATATAGCTCGGAATCCTTCGAGATAAGAAAATTCCGGACTATTATATCCATATCTTCTAAACGAAGAAAGAAAATCAAAGTTTCAACTAGTAGATTTTGAATTAAGACCAAATAAATTTTCTAGAAAAATCGCGCTAGTGCAGTTTAGTGACCATAACAAGAAATTTGTTCAAATGAACGATTTTAATTACGGAAAAATATGGAATAAATTTGATAAATCTATTTAAATAATTTAAAAGAGATTTGGAACGAAAAATATGAATTTTCAAATATTTAAAAGTTGTTTAAATCCAAATAAGCTTACATGGCACTTTCCGCAGCACTTTTCTGCTGCGATTTCTATAACTTTTGGAATATGAGTTTAAATGTAACGACTTTTCGCAGAATAAATTGTGAATGTTTTAAAAAGGATAATTAGGCATTATGAAAGATAATTTGGGATATTTATAAGCAATTTCAAAATAAAGTTGAAAATCTGAGTATGCGGAAACTGCTAGTACATTTGTCCCGCCTATGAGATTTGGGAAGATAAAACAAGGTGTTTAACTAAGGTTAGGAATGGAGCAACCAGTGCCCTGAACATACCTAGCATGTGTTTTCTTTTCTTAGACGAGGGGTGGAACAGATCAAAAGGAAAGCCCGGATGCTCTTAAATAAAAAAGATTCTGTTAAGTTTTCCAAAATATAAGAGGATTCGTATTATCCAAAAGTTAAGCAATCTCCAAAAATGAATGATTTCTATGATCCTATTAACTTCAAAATGTTTGTTAAGATTGGTTTAGGGTTTATCGTAAACGATGTCTTAAATAACATTGTTTTTAACCCGCCTAAAAGTTAAAGAATTGATCAAGAATTGAGTAAGGAAATTTGAGATATTTTCCAAAGAAAAAGAATGAATTTCTTTGAAATTATCCCAAGTCAAAAGAAAGAGATTTCGAAATCATCCGAAAAGAGTTAAAGTGAAAAGAGACTTAATAAATCCTGTATACTCATATTCACTTTCTATCGATATTGGATTTTGAAGGGACCGAGGTCGGATTTGGATAATTCCTATCCGAAAACCACTTCGAACCAATATATACGTTCGAACGTGAAGACATATTGAAGACCGTGGATCTTTATAGCGTGAAGACTGCTTGTTGAACATGCTCTGGGTAGCTCCCAATTATAGAGTTATTTATAGAAGTTGTCTCCTCGTGATGGAGATTTTTCGGATTGCAAGGACTACTCGCTACTAGTGGTAGTAGGAGAGTGCCTTCGGTTTGTCCTGTTCCTGGACAACTTGTATGGACGTTTGTCTGACATTGCATTTCTAACGATTACATACACTGGATTTTACAAACGTACATCAGTAGTGGCGGAGAAGGCAACTTCTCTTAGCTTAACACCCTCCTTGAGACATACGAGCTCAAGGGTTGTATTTTTATGGAAGGTAATTAGTAGTTAAACGGAAATGGCAATGTGGCATTCAAAGATGTGATATGTGCTGTGAGAAAAGGTAATCGTTTGCCTCAAGCCTTATCAAACCGAAAATGACCGAAACATGATTAGATGCAGCAAGGCTAAGTGGGTCATTCCCAATTAGGATATGGTCATCCTCTTCTAGATATATTTCTTCCCGCTATGACGTCGGGGTGTAAATTAATGTGGTGTATGCTAGAGGGCCCTCGATAAAGGTCGTTAAAGACCAGAGGATGTCATATTCGGTACCATCTAGTTATAGAGGTGAGCGGTCTTGTGTTGGTAGAGGATCCTTTGTGATGGTCCTCGGGACATCCATCTAGAGGTGTACCCCTTTCGAAAGGTAGATCCTACGCCTGGTCATTTGTATGAAAATCCATTCTCCAATAAGAACCTACGATTTTGTTTGTAGAGCCTAGTATGCTAGAATTTAATCAATGTAACAATTTCGGCTAAGATTAATAAGTTTATTTACAAAGGTTTTCAAAGAATGTCATTAGAAATAATATCAAAGGTTTTGATATAAAAGTTTTTTAGTTATGATAAGGTAAAAACCCGTCCGTGTTTATGTGTGGGCGTGGTCTTATGAGATACTCTTTGTTCTCAAAGGATTTTATCCAAAGGCTAATATATGACACTGTCATTTATTATTGACTTTTTCTCACGCTGCTTTATCAAGCCTGATCCGGGTATTTTCAATACTCGGGTCAGTTCCGAGTAGTTTAAGGTTTAGTCGATGATGGTTGGAGTTTCCAGAGGAGAGCTGGAGATATTCACCGACATATGGACATATTCTGTTATCCGCTATACATAGTGAATTTTGTTTGATGTTTGTCAGTATTTGTAAGGGCAGGTTTTATAACCGTCCAAGCTGAATTTAGGTTAGACTCTGATATATGTATTTAAAAGTATTGCGCTATAAAAATATTTGTTCAATGTTATATGTTATTCCATTCGTAAGAGATTCTGTTCTGTCTACTTTTCTTTATCACCATTAAAGATCCATCTTTTCGAACAATTTGAGTTGGACTTGTATGGTTTAATTTCGATTCAAATAGTCCAGGAAAATGAGCCTTTGTTGAGTCAAGATTTTTATAGAATTTTGATTTCTGACAAAGGAATAAGCCGTGATCGACAAAAAGAAGTTATTCATTTAAGAAACACAAAGAGCTCCATATATTAGAGGTTGATTATTTGGTATGTTAGTAATTTATGTTAAAATCTATCCTCAAATAATCATATAACTTCAATCTTTCAATATATATACATATGCACATTAACTGTGCAAATTGGACTAAACCGGTCGACCGGTTGAAAATAAGGTGGTCGACCGTTTTTGCCCAGAATGCACAGATAACATGCACACATGCACATAACGTATATATATTTGAATTCCTGTCTACCGGTCCATTTTTGACCTGTCGACCGTTTTTAAACAGAAAGCAACTTTTCCAAAAGACACTTCTCTTCTCCAAAGGTTGCATCTCCTATCTTTCATCAATGATCATAACTCTTAATGGCAACTGTTCACAAAGAGTTACAACTATTTTTCTCTATATATACTCATCTAAATCATTGATTCAAACACAAGTTTTTACACGATCATATATGCTCTCTAATCTAATCTCTAACACTCCTGCATTCTAAAAATTAATTTAGCTTATTGAATCATTGAAATTATTTCATATCTTTTGATTCAATAAGTAAATACCTTCTTTAATCTTTACAAAACATCATTCATATTCTTTGAGGATAAGATTATAGGAAGGGTGTACTACTAGTGACAAATCCGTGTTTTCAAGAACACAAGTTGTCAACAACAATTGTATTTGTTTTTGTTGAAGTCCTCGTGTTGTAAGAGGCAAGTGTTGAAGTCCTCGGTGTTGTAAGAGGCAAGTGTTGAAGTCCTCAGTGTATTAGAGGCGTGAAATCCCGTTCGGCTGTTCGGGTATTGTAAACCTGTTCCTCCGGGTGAAGCGAGGTAGTTAATAGTGAAAATCCAGATAGGAGTCTGGGACTGGACGTAGGACGGTGCTCCGAACCAGTATAAAAATATCTGGTGTGATTTTTCTATTTTTATTTTTGCTTTGCTACTATCATCTATTTTCCGCATTTATATTATAGTCCATATTACACGATCCGTGTGTACTATATTAGTACGTGCATTAGTATACACACCCCACTTTCAGCCTTTACATTTGGTATCAGAGCTTTTGGTTGAGCGAACACCGAAGCTTGATAGGGGTAAGTCTCATCAGAGATAGGATTAGTAATATCCTAGGATGAGTAACTCATAAGAGATAGGGTTAGTAACACCCTAGAATGAGTTATGAGAGTATTATATATATGAGTGTGTATTTGTTAATTTTATAAAAATTATTTTGTTTTAAAGAAATTGGTAGATGAAATAATTTTACCTTGGGTTTATATTATAAATATCAAATGGGATATTATTATTTTTGGGTTAGAAATTAATGATTGTTTGTGATTTTTGCTTAGTAAAACTAAAATATGAATATTTTGTGATTAGAATTGCACAATTTGACTATAAGATATTCCTATAAAAAAATCAATTGTTGAAAATTATAGAACTTTGATAACCCTAGATATTCAGCCTTAAGGAACGATAAATGATTTGATAAGTATAAAATAGGTAAATAAGAATAAATACCTCATGAATTAACTTTCACAATTTGACAATAGGGTATTTGATGGATTTAAGGTTAAGAAATTTGATTTTAAAAAAATGGATAGGTAAATAAGTTAAGATTGGTAAGAAAAAGGATGTGCACTTAGTAAAGTTGTCTTATTAATATATGGATAAGGTAAATAATATTAGCTAAATGGAGACTTTAGGTAAATAAAACTAAAGGTTAAGTTTTATAACTTATTTATTTGGAATAATAGAATTCCACATTTGTTGAAGACCCTAATTGAAGTAATGATGGTTTGAATATTAGGGATATGTATATATACTCTTAGGAAGTAAAGGTATATTATACAAGTTTAAGTCATACTTATGAGCTTAAGTAATAGTGGATTTAGTAAAAAGTAAATGGTTGTGAAATAAAGTTGGATTAATAGAATTTTTGAAGAAATGTATTAGGTAAAGATGAATGTGCATAAGTACATAAGTTAAACGTAGATCATTTTGGCACATAAATTTTGATCTAAGATTTGAGTACAGAACTTTGAGGTGTTTTCACCAATCTGAAAAAAGATTTATCACTCGATTCTTGACGGCGAACATTGATGAGAATTTATGATTATGTACACAAGTTTTATATCATAGTTGAGAGCTATACAAGGAAAGCAAGGGTTTGTGATCAGGAAGTCTGATCAAAGTCCGCACTAGAAAATCGAGGGATCGATACTAGTTCAAAAGAAAAGTTGTGGATTCGAATAGTAGATCGAACCAAATATCACATATAATATGATGTGTTGGGTCTATCTACTTAGTAGTTGGATAGTTATCTCAAATAATAGGCACTAAGATATAGTGGTTGGACTGATGTTGTGGTATGTATATATAGACGTCGGGTAAAGTACATGCTCAGGTCAGATAATGAGTTATGTGGTGGTATTCGTTTATCTTGATATAGTATCAGTGTGGTTGTTTTGGATGCATAGTCTTGTTTGGTTGTGGTATATATTATCTTAAGTGTGTAGTACACACTAGGATGTGTATGATAGAAGTATGACTTGATGTATATATATAACCTTAAGTACGTGATAAGTACCCAGGTTAGTATGGGGAATCTCTATATGTATGTTTGGCATCATTTGTTTTAGTGTTATTATGATATCAACCTTCTTCTTTTCTATTATCAGTAGAAATAAGTCAAATTATTTGAGGATATGAGTATGAGATAGATTCCTTTATCTAACTTTCATTTCGAGGACGAAATGCTTTTAAATATGGGAGAATGTAACGACCCGTAATTTCGCTATTTCGAAAATGAGAGATTTTATTCGATTAAAATTTAAAAAGGAGTTTAAATCTTAAATAATATGCTATATATAATAAATAATTATCTATCCTTATAGTTAATAAATTAAAAAGTATAAATTTGGATTTTTGAACAAATCGACAAAAGTTAAAAATAAATAAAGGTTTAAATAAATGAATTTAAATATCTATTTAAATAGGTAAATCTTATTTAAAACATCTAATAAAGATAATAAAAGTAAATTTATATATTTAAAAGTATGTTAATAATCGTTTTACAAAAATAACCAAAATTTGTCGCATTTTGTCAGTTTTACATACACTGTAAAAATAGAGATTTTGATATTAATTAAATATGATTTTAAAATATAAAGAGACATGTTTTTATTTATTTAAAGAAGTAAAAAGTTCATTTTAAAGTTTGGTTTACTTCAATTTATGGCTTAATAAAAAGGTCAAATTTTGACTGTAAAATTTGTCGTCAAAAAACACCATTTTTAACCAAAACAAGTTGTCGACAAGTTGTTGCAACTTGATACATTTTCTAACTTATAAATATAAGTTTACAAACTATTTATACACTTTGCATTTAGCACTAAAAGACAAAAGGAGTTTACTTTTGAAAAATTTAAATAAATGTATAAAAAGTGAAAAGTATGATTTGACATATTTAAAAATAATTAAAGCTTTTATAAAACAACATCATTGCCTTACTTCTCATCTCACCAATGAGACGTTATGCTTATGCATAGAAAAGGAGCAAATGGAAAAGTGAAAAGAAAGCTAACTTAAGGAATTAATGACACATACATCCATGCATTTAATGCAAATCAAATCAATACAAAGTCTTCTCTTTAAAATGCAAAATTTAAGAAAGTAATCATTTCTATCTTTAACATCACCATTAATGCTTAAATCACATCACTTATGGAAAAGGAGCAAATGTTATTTTAACATTTTAAATTGTAAGAAAAAGAGGTAAACGTCATTTCTTAAGTACAAATTCAAATCAAACCATTTCTTCTCCATTAAGCAAAGGTCAAATCAAGGGTAAGATAGTAAATTAAAAAGTCAAAAAGTAGAGAATGGTATTTTAGTCATTTTCTATCCAAAGCTCAAGTATAAATATGCATCCATACCTTTCATTTTTCACACTTCATCACTTTCTCCTTCCTCTTCACCTCCATTTCCATGGCTTCGCACCTCCATTTTCCTTCTACGTCTAAGCCATTCACCTTCTACCACTTATATTCCTCCTCCAAAATACCAAAACCCTCTCCACCCTCGGCCAAAATCACCCTACACACCAAAGTGGAGCCTGGCTTCCACCTACCCACCCCCTACACCCCAAGGCCGAGCCCACACACCACAAACCCGAGCCACCCTAGCCAAGCCGAGCCCCTACACTCCAAACCCGAGCAACCACACACACCAAACACCCGACCCATACACTCCTACACCTCCTACACGCCATACCCAAGGCCGCACCATCCTCCACACCAAGGCCGTACTCCCTCTCTTCCATATAAAAAAAAAGAGAAGAAAAGGAAAAGGAAAACAAAAGCGTTCGAAAAGGAAACGGCAAAAGACGAGACGTTGGAAATAGCACATTAGCAAGAGACGGAAATCTTACGTTAAAGTTTGTCGGAGTGGATATGAAGGTGAGAAATTCTCACCACTTTTTAATTATATTGATTATCATGCTTAATTTTTATGTTGGATAATCACCATTTGATGATATGGATGTTTGATTAATTGTTTGCATACGTTGGATAATCCGTAGTAACGTTATGACATTTACCGTATTGAATATGTTAATGTTGTATGATTATTGTATGGTTGTGATGATAATTTGGACATCAAATTTCTATCAATTTAGTAATCCCTTTGTTTAAAAAGACTATATTTTAGTAATATGAGATATTGTGGAAAAATAAGTCTATTTTCATTTAGAAGTGAAATTAAAGTAAAATGAAAGAGAATTAAAAATTTGAAGTGAAACGGATTTAAAAAGGATAGTTAATTAGAAATTGAAATCAACATGAATAATGAAATTGAAATCGATTTTGAAAAAGGGAAGTTTAGTTTGAGGTTGAATTGAAGTTTAAATTGAAATTGGATTTGAAATATAAGTTTTAAATGAGTTCAATTTGAGGTTAGAATTGAAATTGAGTTAAAATTGGAATTTAAAATTTAATATTAAAATAATAGGATTATAATTGGTAATAGTGAAAATATATTTTAAATACTTTAAAAAGTGAAAATATTGATTTAAAATGATTTGTAATGATTTTATAAGTGATAACAATTTGAATAGATTATTTCCAATATTGAAAAATAAGTAAAAACTAGACGCGTCGCGCAACGGTAGTTCGTGATTTCGCGTCGAAAAGTTCAAACGAGCGTGTAGAGTGGAATATAGTTCAGAATTCTTCGAGATAAGAAAATTCTGAACTATTATATCCATATCTTCTAAACGAAGAAATAAAATCAAAGTTTCGATAAGTAGGTTTTGAATTAAGACCAAATCAATTTTCTATAAAAATCGCCCTAGTGCAGTTTAATGACCATAACAAGAAATTTGTTTAAATGAACGATTTTAATTATTGAAAAATATGTAATAAATTTGATAAATCTATTTAAATAATTTAAAAGAGATTAGAATTGAAAAATATGAATTTTCAAATATTTAAAAGTTGTTTAAATTCAAATAAGTTATATGGCACTTTCCGCAGCACTTTTCTGCTGCGAATTCTATAACTTTTGGAATATGAGTTTAAATGTAACGACGTTTCGCAGAATAAATTGTGAATGTTTTAAAAAAGATAATTAAGTATTTTGAAAGATAATTTGGGATATTTATAAGCAATTCCAAAATAAAGTTGAAAATCTGAGTATGCGGAAACGACTAGTACATTTGTCCCGCCTATGAGATCTGGGAAGATAAAATAAGGTGTTTAACTAAGGTTAGGGATGGAGCAACCAGTGCCCTAAACTTACCTAGCCTATGTTTTCTTTTCTTAGACGAGGGGTGGAACAGATCGAAAGGAAAGCCCGGATGCTCTTAAATAAAAAAGATTCTGTTAAGTTTTCCAAATTAAAAGAGGATTGGTGTTATCCAAAAGTTAATAAATCGCCAAAAATGAATGATTTCTAAGATCCTATTTACTTCAAAATGTTTGTTAAGATTGATTTAGGGTTTATCTTAAACGATGTCTTAAATAACATTGTTTTTGACCCGCCTAAAAGTTAAAGAACTTGATCAAGAATTGAGTAAGGAAATTTGAGATATTTTCCAAAGAAAAAGAATGAATTTCTTAGAAATTATCCAAAGTCAAAAGAAAGAAATTTCGAAATCATCCGAAAAAAATTAAAGTGAAAAGAGACTTAATAAATCCTGTATACTCATATTCACTTTCTATTGATATTAGATTTCGAAGGAACCGGGGTCAGATTTGGATAATTCCAATCCAAAAACCACTTCGAACCAATGTATACGTTCGAACGTGAATACATATTGAAGATGATTGAAGACCGTAGAACTTTATAGCGTGAAGACTACTTGTTGAACATGCTCTGGGTAGCTCCCAATTATAGAGTTATTTATAGCAGTGGTCTCCTCGTGATTGAGATTTTTCGGATTGCAAGGAATACTCGCTACTAGTGGTAGTAGGAGAGTGCCTTCGGTTTGTCTGTTTTTGGACAACTTGTATGGACGTTTTTCTGACATTGCATTTCTAACGATTACGTACATTGGTTTTTAAAAACGTACATCAGTGGTGGCGGGGAAGGCAACTTCTCTTAGCTTAACACCCTCCTTGAGACATACGAGCTCAAGGGTTGTATTTTTGTGGAAGGCAATTAGTAGTTAAACGGAAATGGCAATGTGGCATTCAAAGATATGATATGTGCTGTGAGAAAAGGTAATCGTTTACCTCAAGCCTCATCAAACCGGAAATGACCGAAACAGGATTAGATGCAACAAAGCTAAATGGGTCATTCCCAATTAGGATATGGTCATCCTCTTCTAGATATATTTCTTCCCGTTATGACGTCGGGGTGTATATTAATGTGGTGTATGCTAGTGGGCCCTCGATAAAGGTCGGTTAGGACCGGAGGATGTCATATTCGGTGCCTTCTAGTTATAGAGGTGGGCCAGTCTTGTGTTGGTGAGGATCCTTTGTGATGGTCCTCGGGACATCCATCTAGAGGTGTACCCCTTTCTGAAGGTAGATCCCGCGCCTAGTCATTTATAAGGAAATCCATTATCCAATAAGAACCTACGGTTTTGTTTGTAGAGCCTAGTATGTTGGAATTTAATCAATGTTACAATTTTGGCTAAGATTAATAAGTTTATTTGCAAAGGTTTTCAAAGAATGTCGTTAGATAGAAATAATATCAAAGGTTTTGATATAAAAGTGTTTTAGTTATGATAAGGTAAAAATCCGTCCGTGTTTATGTGTGGGCGTTGTCTTATGAGATACTCTTTGTTTTCAAAGGATTTTTATCCAAAGGCTAATATATGACACTGTCATTTATTATTGAGTTTTTCTCACGCTAGTTTTTCAAGCCTGATCTGGGTATTTTCAATACTTGGGTCAGATCCGAGTAGTTTAAGGTTTAGTCGAAGATGATTGGAGTTTCCAGAGGAGAGCTGGAGATATTCATCGACATATGGACATATTCTATTATCCGCTATACATAGTGAATTTTGTTTGATGTTTGTCAGTATTTGTAAGGGTAGGATTTATAACCGTCCAAGCTGAATTTAGGTTAGATTATGATATATGTATTTAAAAGTATTCCGCTATAAAAATATTCGTTCAACATTATATGTTATTCCATTCGTAAGAGATTCTGTTCTGTCTACTTTTCTTTATCACCATTAAAGATCTGTCTTTTCGAACAATTTGAGTTGGACATGTATGGTTTATTGTCGATTAAAAGGGTACGGGAAAATGAGCCTTTACATTTGGTATCAGAGCTTTTGGTTGAGCGAACACCGAAGTTTAGTTTGAGGTATTGACTTCAAAATGTTTGTTAAGATCGATTTAGGGTTTATCGTAAACGATGTCAAATAACATTGTTTTTGACCCGCCTACAAGTTAAAGAATTTGATCAAGAATTGAGTAAGGAAATTTGAGATATTTTCCAAAGAAAAAGAATGAATTTCTTAGAAATTATCCTAAGTCAAAAGAAAGAGATTTCGAAATCATCCGAAAAGAATTAAAGTGAAAAGAGACTTAATAAATCCTGTATACTCATATTCACTTTCTATTGATCTTGAATTTCAAAGGAACCGGGGTCGGATTTGGGTAATTCCTATCCGAAAACCACTTCGAACCAATGTATACGTTCAAACGTGAGGACATATTGAAGATGATTGAAGAACATGGATCTTTATAGCGTGAAGACTGCTTGTTGAACATGCTCTGGGTAGCTCCCAATTATAGAGTTATTTATAGCAGTGATCTCCTCGTGATGGAGATTTTTCGGATTGCAAGGACTACTCGCTACTACTAGTGGTAGCAGGAGAGTGCCTTCGGTTTGTTCTGTTTCTGGACAACTTGTATGGACGTTTTTCTGACATTGCATTTCTAAAGATTACGTACATTGGTTTTTACAAACGTACATCAGTGGTGGCGGAGAAGGCAACTTCTCTTAGCTTAACACCATCCTTGAGACATACGAGCTCAAGGGTTGTATTTTTGTGGAAGGCAATTAGTAGTTAAACGGAAATGGCAATGTGGCATTCAAAGATGTGATATGTGCTATGAGAAAAGGTAATCGTTTGCCTCAAGCCTCATCAAACCGGAAATGACCGAAACAGGATTAGATGCAGCAAGGCTAAGTGGGTCATTCCCAATTAGGATATGGTCATCCTCTTCTAGATATATTTCTTCCCGCTATGACGTCGGGGTGTAAATTAATTTGGTGTATGCTAGAGGGCCCTCGATAAAGGTCGGTAATGATCGGAGGATGTCATATTCGGTACCATCTAGTTATAGAGGTGGGTCGGTCTTGTGTTGGTAGAGGATCCTTTGTGATGGTCCTCGGGACGTCCATCTAGAGGTGTGCCCCTTTCGGAAGGTAGATCCCGCGCCTGGTCATTTGTATGGAAATCCATTAGCCAATAAGAACCTACGGTTTTGTTTGTAGAGCCTAGTATGCTAGAATTTAATCAATGTAACAATTTCGACTAAGATTAATAAGTTTATTTGCAAAGGTTTTCAAAGAATGTCGTTAGATAGAAATAATACCATAGGTTTTGATTTAAAAGTGTTTTAGTTATCATAAGGTAAAAACCCGTCCGCGTTTATGTGTGGACGTGGCCTTATGAGATACTCTTTGTTTTCAAAGGATTTTTATCCAAAAGCTAATATATAACACTGTCATTTATTATTGAGTTTTTCTCATGCTGGTTTATCAAGCCTGATCCGGGTATTTTCAATACTCGGGTTAGATCCGAGTAGTTTCAGGTTTAGTCGAAGATGGTTGGAGTTTCCAGAGGAGAGCTAGAGATATTCATCGACATATGGACATATTCTATTATTCATTGTACTTAGTGAATTTTGTTTGATGTTTGTCGTATTTGTAAGGGCAGGTTTTATAACTGTCCAAGCTGAATTTAGGTTAGACTCTGATATATGTATTTAAAAGTTTTCCGCTGTAAAAATATTTGTTCAATATTATATGTTATTCCATTCGTAAGAAATTCTGTTCTGTCTACTTTTCTTTATCACCCTTAAAGATCCGTCTTTTCGTACGAGTTGGACATGTATGGTTTATTGTCGTTCAAAGGGTACGGAAAACGGGCCCTTACAAAATATAACTTGAATTGTAAGTGAAATGAAATAAACTTTTTTTTTGTTTTGAAATGTATATGCTCTTTTTTTAATATGGAAATGCAAATGAAAATAGAAAGGCTATAATAACATGCACACAAACAAATGTAAACAAAAACACGCAAACACATGATATTATTTTTAATGCAAACACACACAAAATAAAAGCGCACAAAAAAAATTCGAAGAATAGAAAATTAAAATCGAAACTACTCCCTGGCAACGGTGCCAAAAACTTGTCTAGCAGCGAATTTTCTATCGGTTTAGAAGTTTACCGAAAAAAATTTAAATAAAATTTAACCGCAAGCGTACGACGTACAATTTTAGTACGTGGTGAGAGCGGGTCGATCCGTGGGGAATTTTTAAGATTTTAAAATTTTCAATTCATTCAAATTAGATCAAAGTGAGTGGAAATTGTTAACTACAAAAAAGAAGCTAAAGATAGAATTGAAATGTTATTTAAAAATTATTAGACTAGAGAACAATTTAGAGGCAAATCCACTTCCATATTTTTGTAAATCAACAAACAAATAATTTATGATCTTTAGCTTTGATACTAAGTGAAATAATTGTTGTATTTATCATAAGTATGGTTTGTTTATGTTATTAATTAACATAACTCAAACCATCAAACTATAATACAATAAATAACCACTTTTCAATTCTCATGAAAATGAAGCCAAAGCAAAAGCTATTTTAAGTATGATCTATTTACTATTGTAACTAGTAATATAGATCATCAAATTTCATTTTTTACTTGCATTTCAGAATCAAAAATTTATTAGCAAATGATGATGTAAATAGTGTTTATGTTGAATAAGAATAGCTCATTTGCATAAGCAATATAAGCTATCAAACCCACTACATCAAAATTCACTTTCATGAAGCACAAGCTAAAGAGATCGTAAATCATAAAAATGTTGAAATTATATAATATTTGAAAGCTTCGTTACCCCTAAATTGAAGGGGTTTAGCTACACATCTGTGTTATCAAATCAACACATGTAAGTTTCAACATTTGAAAGCAAAGAGAAGTAGAAATTAAACAAAGGAAATGAGATTCACTACTTGCATGAAATAACATCAAACTAATTGCATGACTGTAAATCTAAGATATGAACATAAAAGGAAAGAGAGCATAGAAATAAAGATTAACAATAATACAAAGAAAAGCATATAGAAAAGAGAGGAGAAAGTGGCTTGGAAGCCATTTTTATTTCACTTTGATTTTTGTTTACAACTTGCTAATTTCCTAAGCAAATATATGAGAGAGTAGAAGATATGTAAATGTACATAAGATGGCTATTTATACATGCATAAAACCCTAATTCTATTTGTAGCGAGCTTCCCAAAATGCCCTTTAGGATGTGGCCACGAGGTAACCATTAGCCACTAATTAATCTCTCATTAAATGTGCATGAAGCTTTAACCTCCACTTAATTGTCCATTAGCTTCTAATTGTAGATTTAGGGAGGTGGGTGGGGTCCTCCATGATCTTGGACTTGAATTATTTCCTTCTTCTTTCCTTTGTATTCATTTATGCATGCATATATCTTCATGAATCCCTCTTCCATATGCATCAAAATTTCCTATAAAAATCATAAAAATGTCCAAGTAAAAATTCTCAAATTGACACATGCACAAAAATGACAATTTTGCCCCTGAATGAAGATGAATATATGATGATTTGAAAACAATTGAATTCTGGTTTTAAACATGTTAAAATGCCCAAATATGATATTTATTTAAATAAAAAGTGATAAAATACGGATGTATATATATGCACATTTACGTGCACATCAGATGTTGAGCCCTATGTTATTGCCGATTTACAGTGTACAATAAGCTATGTTTTGAGAGAAGATTGGTATCCATATGTTATAGGAAGTGGGAAAGTTCCCTAGGGATAGTAGGGAGAGTATTTTTATTTTGAAAGGAAAAAAAAAATTTTAGTAAGGAAATGAGATTTCCAAGGTTTATGAAGGGTATTCCTAGGGTAGTAAGAAGAGAATCCACTTTATGTCTAGTCTAATAAAATGAAACTTTTGGAATTGAAAAGTTGAAAAATATAATTGTTAATATGTTTGAGGAAGTAAATGTTGGGTTTTCCAAAGCAAATAAAAGTGGTATGAAATTTAAATTGGTTTTTATATGATGTAAATTTTGTTAAAAGTGAAATTCTTTTTAAAGAATTAAAGAGCATGTATAGCTCGCTAGTTTCTTTATAGGTAAACAAAGGTTTTAAATATAAAAACCTAGAGTGTGTTAAGTATCGAAAACGTAGGTTACAACATTTATTATTGTAATAGATGTTTTCATGAAAATAAAAAAAGCATAGACTATGACATTATTATTATAGTAGGTGACTCCTAAAGGAAATGTCTTTACATAGCATGTGAGATTTTTTAATACTTATTTTAATTGAATCCATATATTAGTACTTTTTGGGTTGTAGTAACGGTGTTTTACGCAACATCTATTTTGACCCAAATAAAAAAAATGTGTTTTGAAGGTAGTTTCTAAGTATAGAAATAAAGTGGTTTATAAGTACACTTATTATTTAAATAAGTATATGAAAATGTTTTCTAGTTATGAAAATATTAAAACAGTTTGGAAAATGATTTCTTTTGAGAATAATATAAATTAAATATTAGGAGATTAATAAATTACGTAGAAAATGTTTATTGTAAGTGAATATAGATTAAACATACTTTAATCTATTGGAATGAAATGAATAATGATATAATTTTCTATGAAACCAAATCACAAATAAAGATATTTTATGCAAGTTATAAGGAATACGTGAAAGAGACATACAAGGTATGGAAAGAACCAAATTTTGCATAGCTTATTTCGATAAATTATAAAATAAGTTCCTTGAAATTTCACATAAACATGAAATCCTCTTTTAAAAGATTCATAGAAGGTTTTAGCGTTACTGGTTTCTCATAAGAGAAAGTTATTCCAATACATTAAGGTATAAAACCATTAGGTGTAATAAGAAGTGTAATAATTAGAGACAGTGTTAGTTAAGATGGATATTATGGAGAGCCTTAGTAGGAAACCTAAGCAATGGAATTTTCATATTTTTCCATTGATTATGCACATTGGTTGCTTGCCTTTGTAGAAAGTCCCCCTTTGTAATAAGTTAGAAACTCCTCCAATGTTAGGTAATTGGAAGAGTAAGAAAGTTAAGAGATTTTTGTTAAAATAATTGTTCTTATCTAATCCAGTTTTCGTAAATTTGAAAATCTATGAAATGATGATATTTTAAAAACATGTAAGCACTTTTTTGGAATTCAAGGAAAAACTGTTTTAAGGACAAGCAAGGCATGTTTTAAAGAAAAATGGTTTGGTGAAAAAGTAAATAAGTTTTGGGAAGAGAAAAACTTAGTAAATACTTAAATTTAAAAATCAAAATATTTTTTATGGAAAGCTGTAAAGGTCTTTAAAAGGAAAAGAGGAATAAGTTTTGAACTTAGAATTTGTAAGTTTTCCCCTCTAGGTTTGGGGAATAATTTAAATTCAAAGAGCTTTAAAGATGCAAGTCTTGAAAGATAAAAAGTTAAGTAACTAAGTGCCTTTATTTTTAATAGAAACTTCAAAGTAACACTTTTAAATGAAAGAATTTTGAGATTTGATGTTTCAAAATTTTAGAAGCTTTAATTTTAGAAATGAAATGATAAATACCCAATCAAACTTTTAAGTACGGAGTAGATAGGAATCATTTTCTAGGTGTGACGGGAAAAGTGTAAGGCTATAGCAGCGATTACTTTTAACAGTAATAATAAAAGTTCCCGTAAAGTGTATGGGACATTAGTGAGAACCTAGGAATGTTACTTCATGTGTGTAGACTATAGAAGAATAGTGAAGTGATATTAGTAGGATAGTAAGACACACGTGGTTGGGATAGGTCGTCCTTAGTTAGGGGGAAAATGGAAGGTAAAGGTAAAGAGAAAATTTCCCCAAGCTTAGTTGTCTTTTTAGATAGAGACTGCATAGATTGAAATCCTTATTCATTGTAGTAAATGAGACTTGGTTATTCCATTTTGAGTATGGAATGGAAGAGATGAATAGCTTATTCATCGTGAGTAATATGGCGTAAGTTAGTAACGAGTAATAGGCGACAGGAGGAGCGTATGAGTTGGATTCCTAGAGTAGGACCTTTCTGTGTCAGGGTGGACATGGTCCTAGGCCTCGTAGTCCTAGATGATAGCTGCGTTTAGCTGCTATGTTTATTTATCTAGCATTGCTTTGTAGTAGGACTTGTTTTCTCTTTTATTATGAGATCAAACTCCTATGTAAGCATTTTGTCTTTATTATTACAACTCGGTACTGATTAGTATGATGCTCTTTTTCTGTGATGTTCACAAAAAGAGAATAAAAACGCAGGATGTAAATAATAAAAGAAAAGTAAAAGTTTAAAAGAGTAACTAAAAGGAAAACGACAAATTTAAAGAAAGGGACAAAAATGTCAATGGAAAAATTGGAAAAGAAATTTTTTCTTATGTGAACTATGCTTGGAAAAGAAAATAAAGATTTTAATAGAATAGCAGCACAAGTTCCAAGTACGGAGAAAGAGGTGCACAAAAGTAAAGGGAGAAATTTGAGGTTTCCAATTTTCTACCTTCTTTACGACATGAGAAATCGAGTTCGGAAAATTAGATTTTTTTGAAATTCAAATATCAAAAGTTGTGTGGTAGGATTTGGATGTAAAATTCGTTGAATTACGCCCCTATGCAGTAGGAATGTGGAAAAAATTGGATGAAAAATGTTTTGAGTTTTCAAAAGATTGCATTCATATAAAAATTACAAATATATTTAGGATGCGTGCATCATATTTTAAAATAAATTTTCAAAGAGAAAAGCATTCATGTTAGAGGTACTGCTTAGAAATTCATGTACATGCATATATCTTATATGAAATGACACTTGCACAAAGACACGGATGGTTGTAAAAATTGGATGTACACAAAATGGATGTGATTAATGGGAGAATTACATAGTTTTACCCTTATCGAATTTCGGGGATGAAATTTCCTAAATGGTGAAAGAATGTAACACCCCGCATTTTAGATAATTACATAACCAAAATAATTATAAACGGTGAAAATGAGCATTTTGGAAATTGTCGGTATGTTGCCTCAAGACTTATAACATTGTATTCATGGCGATATTATGATTAATTTACATATATAATATGCCTCAAACGGACTTCGTATGAAAAAGTTATTGACGTTCGAAGTTCCGTATTGAAAAATAATTATATATGTAAATGTGCGTAAGTATTTTTGTTTATAAGTATACGCGCATATAAATTCCAGAAATAACGCGCGTCTAAGTTAAAAAATAGACGTGTGTCATAAAGGAAATTAATTGACATCAACAATTAAAGGTAATTAATTAACATTAATAGGCAATGTTAATCAAATCAACAATTAAAGGAAATTAATTTAAATTAGTTAGCAACGTTTGAATTTCAAAATAAACATGTGTTAAAAAGGGAATTAAATATGCAATTGATGGAAATTAATTATAATGAATAGGCAACGATTAAAAGTTAACATTTAAAACAGAGGAAGTAAATTAATACGTATAAAATAAAAAGGCTAGATACGTCAAAACTGACGTGTTTCGCTTCTTTTTAACAGCTAGATTTCAATCGCTTTAAACGAACGGACAACGTTGCTTTGTCTCTCTATAAATAAACGTGCAGGGCAAGCCTTCGAACTCATATTTTTATGAATGGCGCGGAAGCCCTGTAACTTTTCTTTCTCCTCCAATTCTTCAGAAATCAATATATTATATTTAGGTTTTCTGATTTGCAATTTGGAGGTAGAAACTGTAGATCTAGAGAAGAGATGTCCAAATTAAGCCGTCCGTGTGAGGTGAGTTTTCAGATCTGGTTTTCTAGTTTATTTGTTTATTTTTCTTCAGTTAGATCCAGATTTATAAATCCATACAAATTCCGATTTGTGGATCCAAATAGGGTTGCAAAGGGGAAGGCCATGGATAATAGAACTGGAATAAAAATAGGATATGAAATTTGGAGTGTTTTCTTTTTAAGTTAGTGGATTTAAATTATATACTTTTATGTAGATGCTATATATTATCGTTTGCTTCATGTTAAATATTTTAATTCAACATTTGAACTAATTCTAGTAATTAGTTCTATAGTTAGTTATGTTGAAACAGTAATTTTATAAGAGAAGCGTACATATATTTAAATGCTATTTATGTAGAAAAAGAAAAGAATCCAATTAAATATAAGTAATAGTAGGCTTAAAAATTATAGAGAAAGGCATAAGCCTAAAAGTGAGAAATTTACAGTAAATTATGTTAATACTCGGGGAATGGAATAAAATGGGGAAATGTAATGGATAACATGATTTGGAAGTTAGTGATATATTAGTTTGTTGTTTAGAAAAAGGGGATACATTCCATAATTTAATATTGTAAGCAAAATGGTAAATGTAATTGCAGGAATAAAAACAAGAGAAATGGAATTAGTGCAAAATGTGACATTATTGTATTTTTGCATTATCCAATAATTAAAGAAATAACAAAAGATGTATCTTGCAGTTACGGGTTATTGTTTATGGCATTATTTTGTATTGAAATATGGAATGGATCATAGTACGATTTTTGTAACCAACTAAACAGAATAGAACTACTTCACAGAATAAAAGAGAATAATACGAAGCGTTAAAGAAATTAAAGTAGAAGAAATAATCAAGTTAATTATTTGACAAGACTGGAAACAACAAACAGAAATATGACTAGATCTGCATTTATTGCGTAGATAGTAGAGTATAAAGTAAAGCAGTTATTATGATAAGTAGATTATGTCAGTTGGATGTAGTGATATTGTTCTCCTGTTTTCTGTTCTGTCCTATCTTTTCTCTCTTCTTCTATCTTTTTCTTCTTCTTTAACCATAACGGTACGGTTTTCCGGCCCTCGATTGCTCGACAGTTGATACAGTGGACGTATTGATGTCGGCGTTCGTGGACGAAAAATCGCCGCCCGTTACATTTGTTATCAGAGCATATGGTTAAGCGACAACCATGGCTCTGTTGGGTATTACTCATTAGAGATAGAGTCAGTAGTACTCTAGAATGAGTTTGAGTGTAACAATAGCTATGAGAGCGTATTTGTTAGTGAATATGAAATTGTTTATATTGTGATGATTGGTTTGTTGAGTGGTGTATGGATTCTGGTTAATACGAGTAATTAACGTTGTTGATGGGGATCTCTAAACACTTGTAAAGAACAATTCGACACGATATTGTTTTAAATTGGGTAAATGAAATAATTTTACCTTGATTATATTTTATATATAAAGGAATAATTTTTCAGAATTATTAAAATGTATATAAGTTGATTGTTTGGTTGTCAAAAAGTAAGGACGTATATAAGTTAATTAAAAAGTTGTTTGAATAATCTAAATAAAAGAATAATTGTATAAGCAAATGAATTATAAGAATTGAATTATAATTAATGTGATTTATAATTGTGAAATAAACTTATATATATAAGAAGTGAAACTATATGAATATATTTATGAATATGAGTTGTAAATAAAAATGAAATTAAAGTTAAATGGAAATTTACTATGAATTGGAAATTGAATTGAATTAATAGATTAAATGTAAATCAATTGAATGTAAATTAAGTTGATATGAAATAATGATTTTAAGTGTTAATTCATTAAAATCTAATGTTATTGGAAGTTGAATAATTGAATGAAAATCAATTTAATTAACCAATTGAAAGTAAAGGTGTTAAACCAAGATGAATATAAGCAAAGGAATTTGGTTGTAATTAATATACATTGGTTGTTATATGATTGTCAGTTGATTGTATAAAAACCCATGTACAATTGTGTTAATGAAATTGGAAGCTAAAGTAATTGAAATCCAATTGAAAGTTAAGTGAATCTTGAATAGAATTGAATTTGATTTGGAAGTGAACCAACTTGAATATGAATTAGTGAATATAAACTAATTGAGAATGAATGTTAGTAAAAACATCCACTGTTAATAAATCAAATGTGATTAAACTGAAAACCCATTTCATTGAATATTAATGAGAATATGACTGAATATTCATTGGTTATGAATGTTAGTTGGATGATAGTTGGTTGATGGTTGAATTTATTGCTTTTACTGCATTTGCTATGTTGGCATATATAGTTATTATGTTGCTATATGTTGTATATCGATACTATTGTCTATATACATGTTTCTCATCTGTTTGTTGAGTGATTAGTAGGTGTGGATCGCGTTTGCTTCGCATTTGGAGCTCGCTTTCGCGCTATATTAGCCGTATATGCTCGCTAATAATAAATAAGGTACATATCTCGGATTAAATATCGTACTTTTACACTTTTTTTCCTGCGGGATGCCTCATCACTTGATGAGATGTATATTTGTGATATATATACTGTCATTTTTTTTTGGATCGAGCCGCGCAAAGGAGACTCTGGCGAATTTTTCCGAAAATTTAAGGCGTTAGAAAAATTGGAAATTTTGGGAAAAATTGTGAAAACTATAATTTTGATTTGGAGTTGAAAGTTAAACAATAGTAGTTGTTTTTTAAAAGATAACTAAGTATGATTTGAAAACTTAGTAAAGTTATTGTAAGAAGTTTAACTATGGATTTTGGAAAGTTGATAGATTCTGTAACTTTTCTTACTTAGTAATTTCGAGGACGAAATTCTTTTAAGGGGGAAGTATGTAACAACCCAGAATTTTATTTAATTAAAATTTGAATATTTAATTAATTTAAAATATTAATAAGTGAAATTTATAAGTCGAATAAATTTTATTTCGAATAATTAGATTTAATTGGATAATTAAATCGATAACTTAATATGTGAAATTATAGAAATAATTGAAATTTGGGTTAAATATGATTGAAAATGATTTGTAAAATTTTATTTTATCATATTGGAGCTAGAATGATGTTATAGAACTTTTAAAATTGAATTAAAAGTTTATCTGTGAAAATTGAATGTTTTAATATTTAATCGACTAGTGAAACTAGCCGTTTTTCGAACAGTCTCAGAATTGGACGAAACTAGTTCCATTGGATCCGTAATAGTTTGTTATTACCGGATTTCAATTTTTGTAGCAATCGGAGTTTTCGTTTGACCGTGGCAGCTCGAAACGCATCGAAATTATTTTTAATATTAATTTGGCGAGTTAAAATAGCCATTTTTCAAACAGTCTCGGATTTCGACGAAACTAGTTTTATCGAATCCGTAATGTGATATTATTGTATGGTTTAAAATTTCATGTCAATCGGATTTATCGTTTGTTCGGTGCAAGCTAAAACGTCTAGAAAATCGTTTAATCGGTTTAATTTTAAATCGAACGTTTATTGCCATAACTCGCACAGATGACCGAATTAGCTCCCGAAACACGTTCCATTGTGTTCGAAACGCAGGATAAACCTTAGAAACGCCCACCGGCACGCTTCGTTTGGAGTTCGGAAATTCCAGGATGAATAGTGTTTGCAAAATTTTCTATATAAACCCCTTCACTCTTCATTTTTGCGAATAACCTAAAACCCTAACCCTAACTATTCAGAGCCGCCACTATTGTTCTGAACGGACAGAAAACATTCTCGTTTCTCCTCGATTATCTCCTCATCCACTCCCCGATAGACTTCAACTTCAACTAGAAACTTGTAGATCTCGTCGAGACGAATGTATCCAACGGTGGAGATCACATTTGGAGCTACGGATCTTCATCAATGTAGCCGCATTCGTGGCCAGCTGTGCACGACTTTCAACGAGCTACAGGGGGCCGAGCTTGCTAGTATTGCGGCCGAGGGTGGTGTTCGTGGAGGCGCGCGACGTGAAGGTGGTTGATCAACTTATCGATGCTCGTGAAGGTCGTATAATCTAACCCTAAATTTGAAGATTGGGTTCGGCCGTGCGCGTGATATTACTGGGTTGGGGAAGAAGGTGGGGTGCGGTCACGATTGCAGGGAGCAAGATCCAAGGGCTGTGATGAAGTGTAGGTTAAAAAAAATTAAAAAAAGAAATTGTAAATTTAGTTTATATAAATTCGTGTAACTTTGAATATTCATATCTTTTTCATACGAGGTCGAAAACGCGCGAAACCAGTTGCGATGGAATCGTATGGACGATCACTACGCTATGGAATTGGATTGGAGTCATTTGGAGTTAGTGAGAATTTTGGGTAAAATTAAACATCCGTTTAATTTTATTCGAAATAAATCGCTAAAACGAAATTGAAATCAAGGTGAGAACTTCTCACTCAATCGAATCGGTTTCGATTTTAATTTTGAATAGTTAGATTTAAAATTCTTGAATGCATGTTTGAATGATGATTGTTATATATTGATTGTTAAAATAGACATTATGCGTCGTTAGTAAGCGGATGTTATTTATTAAAAACATATACCGCGAATATTTCATAAACAGTGAAATTGGTATTATTTATGTACTTGGAATTGATTTCCCGCAGTATATAGCGGATGAGACTCTATTGCGCCGCCTATTAAGCGGATAATATTTTAAATCCCATATACCGCGATAATTTCGTACTGGAACGGAATTGGTATTGGGCTAACATCTTTGGATGCAGGAAAACGGGTTGGAGGGATCCAATTGGATTCGTCAACAGTATTTATTTGATTATGGATATTTTGATATTCGTTGATTATCATATCGATATATGATTTCGTTGTTGTCGTGATTGACTATTTGGTATGTAGCATCATTGGGCCAAATTTTGGAATTTTAAAAGGATTTTTAAAGTGATTTTGAAGAGTATACGTTTATAAAATATTTTTGGAATTGATTCATTTTAAATAAATAAACGTTATAATTTTAATGTTATAAAAATTATGATTTTTGAGAAAAATAGTTAAAAGTTGATTTTTGAAAATATGGGGTTATTGATTTTATAAAATGGTTTAAATCAGGATTTTTGAATTTATCGTGAAAAGTTTAAAAATAGGATTTATAAAATTTAATTTTTTTATAAATCAAAATGATGAAATTATAAAGGACTTTAAAGACGTTTTGAAATAATAATATAAATTGATTTATATAAAAGATTTATAAATTGATAATTTATAAATTAAAATATTTGAATTATAAAACGAGTTTTTATAGGTGTTAGAATGAATTGTGAATGAATTTCATAAATGAATGAAATTTATAGAATTATAAACGATGAAGTTATAAATGAAATTTTATAAGCAGTAGGTTTATAAAATTTGTAAAGTTATAAATTGAATAGGTTAATAAAGGAACGATTTTGCAAACAAATAAATTGTAAATATTTAACTAAAATTATGGACTTTTGGTTTATAATTGAGTTATAAATTGAATAGGTAAATAAAGGAGATTTATAAAAGGAAGTTGTTATAAAACAAATAGAAATGGAATTTATAAACATTGTTTTATAAATTCGCAAACGACTTATTTGATAAATAAATTGTTATAACTTATTTATGGAGTTATATTCACGTTTTAGACAGTGAATAATCCTTTAAAGTAAAATGAATAGAAATGATGAAATTAGTTAACAAGTATATTCACGTTTTTGAATAGTGAATAATATGTTAAAGAAAATGTTTTGGATATGATGTTTTAAATAGAATTAAAACGATCTAACGATGTTTTAAAATGTGTTGAGATTCGAAACCATAGATTTCAACATTCATTATTGAAATAGACGTTTTCGAGAAATAGAAGGAAGTGGTGGACTATAACACTGTTGTTATAGTAAATGATTTCCGAAAGGAAATGTTTTGTATAGTATTGGGATTTATATATCTATTTTAATTTCGAATCCCTATACTAGTGATTTTGGGTTGTCGTAACGATGTTTTACGCAACATTCGTTTTGGCCCAAATAAATATGTTTAAGAGAATGATTTCCTTAAAGAATGAAATATATACTTAATTTAGATTTAAGTATATTGAATATTTTCCAAGTGTAGAAAATAAAAAGATTTGTGAATTACTTATTAAATAAGTATGGAAATGTTTTCCAATATAAAGTGAATATTTTGAGAATTTATCTTTTTAGAGATAAATTGAAAATGAATAATTGAAATTGTATATTCGTAGATATTTTGGAATGTAAATTCACTATGGAAATTATAAAAAAAGGGGAATTTGTTTAAAAATACATATTGATTTATTTTTGAGGTATTGAAATTTTATATCTTGTAAAGATATTTTTGGGAAATAAATAATTTGGAAAATTATTTGGAACCTGGTGATGTTGTACATATTCATTGATAGTTCAATAACCGACTATCAATATTTACCTTTGAATGGGTATTTGTTGTGATTTATTTGAATTTGAATGCCACACTTATTTTTGAATAAGCGCTCACTATTCGGGTTAGCCGGGAAAGGACCTTGGGGTCGTATAACCCATTTCGAATATGTGATTCGACGTTATGGATAGCATTTGAAGACCAGTGTTGAAGACCGGGTATTTGCGAGAGCGATAGGATGACCTGTCGATTGACTCTGCACCGAGTTGCTCCGATATAGAGTTCTCCATATGTGATAGGGAATCCGATCAGGGTTGTGGATATCCGGATTGCAAGGACTTCTTTGTAAGTGCCTTCGGTTCTGTTCGAGCCCGTAACAGACTTGTATGGATTGTATGTCTGACATTACAAATTGAGATATAAAGCTGATTTCTTTCAAATATATTTCTGTTGGTGGCGGAGAATTTATTCGTTTAGCTTAACACCCTTCTCTGAGACGTACGAGCTTAGAGGTTATGTAGTTGAAGGTTATCAGTGATATATTCCCAATTTGGTAATGTGACATGCTGAGTGTTGCTGTGAAATGATCATTGTTTGATCATTTGTGATATGATCATTTGTTTGATCATTTATCTTTGTGATCATTTCTTTGATCATTTGTTGACCCAAGCACAGCTTTTGTATAAAGCGTGGCTTTGTGGACGAGACTTCGTCGAGCCTCACACCCTGGAATGGTCAAAACAGGAAAGATGCAGCAAGGTTATTGGGGGTAGCGCCCCTTAGGGTATGTGCATTTCCTTCTGGAAAATGGTGGTATCATGGTATGGAGCCCAGATACTTACTCATGTTGAAACACTTTATTTACTACGGTGTGATGTTGGTTACGAGCGCTCGGATAAAGGTCCCAAAGGACCGGGGGATGGCATACTCGTGTCAGTTGTTACCTAGTTTGAAAGGTAACCCGACCTTGTGTTGGCAGAGATCCGGTTAGGTTCTCGGGGACGTCCTTCCAGAGGCGTTCTCATGTGGCAATGGGAAGTTCCTTGGCCTGACCATTTGTTGGAAATCCAAAGAAACAATATGATCTTGTACGGTTTTAGTTGTATAACCTGCCATGGAATGTGGCGGTAACCTGCTATTGAACATGGTAGCTATTGTAGGCATAAGTGTGGAATGCCTATGCTGGCTAAGATTTATATCTTTACTTTCGAAATGATTTTTCCTACACTATGCACTAGTAATAATATCAAATGTTCTTTTTAATGCGTATCAAGCATCTTTGACTATCATAAGGAGAAATCTCCTCCGATTCTGCGTTTGCATTGTGTGTGTGTGCTGGAGGCCTTATGGTAGTCTCATTTTTAAAAGCATTGCGAATTGACTTTAAAAATATTCCTCTATTTTGATTTTAAAGATAAATAAACTATTTTAGTTCTCACACCAGTCACATGACTGACTCGGAGTTTATTGTTTTCCTTCCTAAACTCTGGGTGCCCACCAATTTCCACACGGGCAGTCAAGAGTTAAGGTTTACCAGGATATTCTGGAATTCAGGATTTGCTGGAAGCAAGCTGGATGGCATGGCGTATTACTTGTATATAGTATTTCTTTTCCGCTGTTTGTTGTTGTTGTTGTACACTCTGATGATATGATGTAATGAAATGTGATGTAATGTAATAACTGATATAGTTCTTTGTTTAAAGATTATTCATTTATCTATTATATGTTGTTCCGCTGCGATTGTGAGATTCTGATATTGTTCTGCTGTTTTCTGTTCTGTCCTATCTTTTCTCTCTTATTCTATCTTTTTCTTCTTCTTTAACCATAACGGTACGGTTTTCCGGCCCTCGATTGCTCGACAGTTGATACAGTGGACGTATTGATGTCGGCGTTCGTGGACGAAAAATCGCTAACGTTACACTTATTAAACCTTCATTCACATATTAACTAAGTATATTTTTCCCAAATACCAATTTTACTCAAGAATTTTACCATTTACCTTCCTTAAGTTTATTATAAATATTCTATATACTTTAGTATTTATTTTTACTTCACCACTTAAGTTTTCACATCTATTTACGTTTATCTTAAATTTCAACTTCATTCTGGATGCAATTTTATCTTTAATTCTTAATTTATTCCCAAATCAAATCTAATATTGAATTCTATTTACCTTATCTCAAACCCATTCTTAATTATCCATTCTTTAAATTAGTTCCATTAACTAATTCGTTTCCAATCAAATTTAATTTCAAATCTTAATAAAAAATTTATTTCCAAACTTCATTTACTTTTAGTCCACCTCAAACCAATTCTTTAACTTTACTTTGCTTAACCCAATTTAAATTGAATTCGAGTATTCAGTTCAAGTTCCATTTACTTACAATTTGAATTAAATATCATTCCAATTTTTCATTTTCAATTCATTTATTTATAAATGTAAATTCATTTGTTCATTCACAAATTTATTTCCTACTTAATAAATTTTTATTTCAATGTCCATTCCATTTAGCTTACTTAGATTCATTTTCGAATGATTTACTTTATTTAACTTAATTCAGTCATCATCCAATTAAATTCAAATTTTAAATTTCTGTAAGTTTTCCAACTTATTTACATTTCACACTGATTTTAATTTAACTCTTCTTCAAGTTAAATTTTGTCCCAAACAATTTTTTTCTTAAATTTTTATATGTTATCCAACCAAATTATATTCTATAAACATTCTAACTAAATTTCTAGAGTTTTAAACAATTGCTTAAACATTCAAAACATTTTTGAAATCATATATACCCAACCAAATTATTCCGTGCATTCCAAAATCAAATCCAATTTTTGCAAACAAACACCAAATTAAAAATATTTTGGCAGCAATTCCTCCTTTGCAAACTCGAAGATTAACACTGATGATGTCGAGATCATCATCGGAATTATTTTTCAGTGACCAAAAAGAGTCTAGTGCTTTTATCCCTTCAAAAACATTTTCCAAATATTTTTAAATTTCAAATCTCACCAGATTTCATAACCAATTCAAAAATATTTCCCAAATAATATCACCATTATTTCTCCAAAACCTTCGAAAATCATTTTTGAACTCAAAGGAATTTAATTTCCAAAATTTCGAATTTCAAATCCTTTCAGTTTATATTCAAATATTACTCTGGAATTTTTATTTCCTTTTCAGTTATAAATTACATATATAATTCACATTTGCAAATCCCATTTTGTATATAAATTTATTCCTTAATCTTTGGTTATAATTTTAATTTCTAGTTCAATTTTCACACAACAATGATAATAATTTAATATTATCGCTTCCTAACAACCAAACAACCATATATGACTATAATAATTTATGAAAAATGATTTCTTTTATATAAAAATAATTTGGGCAAAATTATTTCATTTACCTTATTAAAAATAATACTATATCGGTTTATCTTGTTTAAGAGTTTAGAAACCCCTAACGATGACATGGCGTTCCACATATCAACCAGAATTCATAAACACTCAACCGATAAGTCAACACAATATAAAAATAATTTTTATATTCACTAATAAATTATTGCTCATATCTATTAATACTCTCAAACTCATTCTAGAGTACTATGGACTCTATTTTATGAGTAATCTCCACCAGAGCCAAGATTCTCGCTTAACCTTCAGCTTTGATACCAAATTTAATGACCCGATTTTTCGACCTCCGAAAATTGACATCAATACATCCACTGTATCAAATGCCAAACAATCGAATGTCGGAAAACCGAACCATTAGGATTAAAGGATAAAGAGGTAGAAGAAGAAGTAGAAAACAACATCAGAATCTCACAATCACAGCGGAACAATATATAATATATAACAACAGATTTTATACGAAAGAATCTGTAACTGAATATTACATTACATCATCAGAGTACTCCATAAATCGATGACTCAAATTCAAGACAGTTACATTAACTTATCCTCCCAAAACTGAATATACAGCTTACACTGCACAGCGGAATATATATCGAGTACGTGCGATACGTCTCGTCATCCACCTTGTCTCCTGAGCTCCACAACATCCTATCCTATATTATAATACACGGTCTGACCCGAGCATCATAATAAAACAATACTCAAGTCAGTCTGAAAAACCAGCATGAGAAAACACACTCAATTGGATTACTTAAGTTTTCAAATTCCTTTGAAGACAATGATATTTCGTAAGACCACGCCACAAATAAATATGTCAGGTTTTTACCTTACAATAACCAAAACATTTCTTATCAAAATCCCCCGATGTTATAATAGTGTCTAAGCACAAATACTTATTCAAATAGCCGAAATTGTTGCCATTATTAAATTCCAACAATACTACGTTCCACAATCAAAATTGTAAAGGACATAGAGATAATGGATTTCCATCAATGGCAGGGCTACTGGGACACCGCCCATCACAGTACGTGGTCTAGATCACTGTATCGAGGATCCACCTTGATCCCTTGCTATACAAGACTGGAGCTACCCCTTACTGGGTAGTCCGAGTAAGATCACCCCACGGTTGGGATCAGCAACCACCCACACAGCCGAATAAAAAGGGTCATATAGACAGTGATGATCTTACCCTAATTGGTTGCTAGCAACTTAGCCTTGCGTGCACCTCCCCTGTTTTTTCCATTCCCGGTTGATGAGGATCGAGGCTATGCGTTACCTCTCTAGAACACATCTCACTTAGAATGGTCATCGCCCTCCAGACGATGTTCTGATAGCATTCATCCATACAATTCCGTTCTGGGTCCGAAGGGAACCGAAGGAACTACTCCTACTACATCCATTTTGGAATCACCCTTAGGATTAGTAGCAATCAGCCCTTGCACTTCACTGCTCCATCCTTAAGTCCAAGCTCTTATTCTCCTCACGAAAACATTCAAACTAGATCGAAGTGGTTTTCGAGAAATTAATCTCGATCCTGGTCTCTTCGAAACGATCAGCGCATTGGCCAATTTTGATAGTCAGTTATTCAACTGTCATATAACATCCACAAACAACCATCAGGCTTTAATAATTTTTTAAATTATTTATTTCAAAATATCTTCGCAGGATATTTTTCTACACTTCAACCCTTTGAAAATAGTTTTCAAATCATTTTTTCTCTCGCGGAATAGATTTCCAACCAATTGTTTTATTTCCCTTGAAAATACCAAGTCTTAATACTTAAGATTTTTAAATAATTTAAATCACTTTATTCAAAAAATATATGCTTTAAAACATTTTTAAATAAAACTATTTAAAAGATTTTATTCAAAATAAAAGTTATGAAATTCTAGAATTCGGCGCTTTTTATCAACTTGATGGTAAGGAATTTCTGGATCTAGAAATTCATTTCATATAATTGAACCTTTTCAAACTGTTTCTTTTTAAGAACCAAAAAAATTTATGCCAAAATAACAGATGCCAAGAATAACAAAAGGCCTTGGACGCGTAATGGATCTTGAAGCACTATTTCTGCATCTCCCTGACCAAACCCCCCTACATTAGGATTGCTTGTTAATGGTTGATCAAGCTTGATAGATTCACCCTCTGAAACAAGAAGTTCTGGCCCTGGAGGTATAATATCATACCAATTTCTCAAATAAAAACTTTTGCCAAACTACTTTTTAAAAATAAAGCTACTTTATAAAATATAATATCATTAATTATCTTTTAAATCGTAATACCAATTTAACCTTTAAAATAATTACTACTGTAACTAACTTTATAAACATTTATCTTTAAAATTTTAAACAACTAAATAATAATTTCTCAAAACATTTTTTAAAACAACTTTAAAACTCTTAACTTATACTTAAAAATCTGTTTTGAAAACATACTTGGCTTTTCATGGAAATACACTTTCCATTCCAAAATAATCCATTTAATCAGCTAATAAATCCTTCTCGATTTATCCAATTTAATTTACGTCTCAAACCCGTAAATTTATTTTCCACACCTTTAAAAATAAAAGCACGATTTATTTATTTTTAAAACAAATTATCCATTCCTTTATAAATCCCACCGTGAATTTATACTTTCAAATATCCCTAATATCTTATTTCACTTTAAAAACCCAGTTTATAAATTCCATAGACTCATTCGCCTTTTAAATCAATGTTTCAAACACTTAACAAATTTTCAAATCGAATTCCAAAATTTACTCCATTTTAAAATAAATTCCTTTACTTACTCAATTTTATTTCAAAACCCATTAATTTCAGATTTAACTTCTTATTATGATGTGAAATATATTTAAACTAAAAATACCAATTTAATTTTATTTCAAAATTCTTCTTTTATTTCTTTCCAAACCATTTAAAACCTGAATTTTAAAAATAAATATTTTAGTTTTTAAACAATACCACTTAAGCTCTTAAAATTCAATTATATCCATTTATTCAAAAATCTCTTTTTTTATACTCGAAACTTTATTCGATAGAATTTTAAAATCAAACTTTTATCCTTTCCCATATTCATTCCTTTATTTATACAATTTCAGTATATTTAATTTACTTAGAATTCCTTTTTATTTTCCTTTAAAATCCAATCTTTATATTTTTTTTATTTATTACTCAATATACCCAAATATATTCAATCAAACCATATCTTCCCATAATTTCAATTCCTAATATAATCAATATAATCTATCACAGATGGTCAATGAATCATATCACAGATTATATAAACAATTTCAATATTTTTGAGGAATCTAGTTGGATCCTTCCAACCTGTTTCCCTGCATCCATAGATGTTAGCACAATATATAAATACCAATCCCACTTCAAGGGGTATATCATGGTGTAAAGGGTCATCTGCTATTATGCGGGACTCATAGGGTCTCATCCGCTATATAATGCGGGAATTAATCACTCCAATATATATACTATTATATATAATATATATGATGACTCGGAAGTTTTGGATGTTTGAAAACCGAAATGTTTAATTGATTTGAAATATTTAAAATTCATTTTTAACTTGAATTCAAATATCACTATTTATTTGATAATTAAATTATTGAATTAAATAAGTTGAAGTTGGGTAAAATGTTGAATCTAGAGTTTTATGCCCGTTAAAAATAATTTGAAGGCTTATAAAATTTATATTGATAATATTGAAGATAATAGAAGTGTTAAAATTGAATTTAACAGTGATTTTTTCAGTTTTAAAATTTTATCATTTTAAACTGAATTTAAAAATAGCCTTCCGAGGCATAGTCTCGGAATTCAACGAAACTAATTCCATTGGATCCGGAATATTGTATTATAATCGGAGTCCAAGTTTCGTAGTGTTTGGTGTTGCTGTGTGAACGTACGATATGTAAACGTGCTGAAATTTATATCCAAATTTAATATAATAATTGGGTCCAAAAAAAAAGCTGTCTTCTCCATACGATCGAATAAGGACTCGTAACCTTTTCTAATACGTTCGGAATAGGAGTATAACATTATAAATGCCAAGCGGTACGTCTCGATACGATGCCAAGATTTTAAGCGGCAAATTTGGGACAGTTTAATTTAATTTAAAATAACATGCACCTTGTCTGGTCAGTCAATGAACTTCACCTCAGCCGAAATTTATTCACATCAAAAATTTTCTCCTCAGCTGCTTTTGTTCCCTCTGAAATCACTGCAGCTCATCTGCTACACGCAAAATCACCTCCACGCAGACATTTCTTTTCCTTTATTTCATTTCAATACCGATACCATACGTTTTAAAAATCAATCAAGACAACAATGGCCGAGCAAAATTAGTTCGATCTCTAAAAAATTAAAATTAAATCAATGGTCGGGCTTCGTTCGGCATCCCCTATTCACAAATCCCTATCGATTTGACCTCGGCATGCCTGGAAATCTCGAGTCACGATTCGAAGGCTTGACGTTGCGAGGTGAGGCTTCACGATGATGGCGAGCTACTTCCTTCATCTATTCGAAAAATACGTAATTACGGTCGACTAGATCGAAGTTTTCATTTGGATCGAGGGCTGCATGGATTAGGGCAAGGTCGCTAGGTCATGGTGATCGCTTGAAGGAAGGATTGGGGGTTGCTGGCGAAGGAGCTTTTGATTTTGGGTGGAGCTTTGAGGCGACAGCAATTCGCAAGGCCAGAAGGAGGGGGCATGCGCTCGTAAGGGGTAGGGGTAGTTGTGCCTGGGTTGCGAGGCAGGGCAGAGCTTGGAGGGGTGGAGCTAGGTGGTCCAGGCGTCGAGCGATCATAGGGCAAAGACAAGGTCATTCCTGTCTTCGCGAATCCTACTTGGGTATAGCATTTGTAATTAATTTAATTTCTGTGATTAATCAAGTCATTAGTTTATATATATATATATATAAATTAAATAAAAATAGAGGAGAATATTTTTACCAGAATTTTATACAGTAGCAGTTTAGTAATATATGTGTACATGCATGTTTAAAATATTGAGATAAACCAAATATATATAAGATTTAGATAGTTAAAGAAATGTTATATGGAGTTTATTAAAAGCAGATCATTAAAGTATATAGGCTGTTTCAAAAATAATAATAATAAAATAGAATGAATACACATATGTACCTATTTTTATTTAAATCTTAATTTTAAATTTTTGGCAAATAATTTGGTTAATTAACCTATTTATTTATTTTAGTTACTAAGAAATCATTCAAAGGAAAATTAATTCAAATTTAAATCACTATCCAATTGAATTTATTAAATGGTACTTAATGGTTCGATTTTATTTTGAATATTAATGAATCATATAATGTTATTTCAAGGTCAAAATTTGGAAACCAAGTCAGAATTGGATTGGATTGCAAACAAAGGTCATAGGTGAGTTAATCTCACTCGGCTGGATTTTTAATTTAAATTTAAATGGTTAAATTTAAATAATTAATTGATTGATTGGATTTATTGTGTTATATTATATATAGTAGTATATAATATATCTTGGAATGTTTGATTTCCCGCATTATATAGCGGATGAGACCCTATGCGCCGCATTATAGCAGATGTTATTATATTTAATCCCATGTATCGCGATATTCCACCTCGAAGTGGAATTGGTATTTATGTTGTGCTAACGTCTGTGGATGCATGGAAAATAGGTTGGAGGGATCCAACTGGGTCCCTCAATATTTATTTAAATTATTTAATATTCTCTGTTGTGATTATTTGATATTCTATGATGAATTATATTGGAATATTGAATGCTATGGTTCGATTGAATATATTTGGGTGCAATGAGCTACTAAAAATATATAAATTAGATTTTACAAAGAAAATAAAAGAAGTGAATTTGTAAGCGAAATAATTATAGAAAATTTGAATAAATTAAGAATGAATTGAAAAGAAATGGAAGTGATATTAAAATACTAATAAATAACTTCGAGTATGAATAGAAACAAAGATTTTGGATAAACAGAAATTAATAAATTGTAAAATTAAGTGAATTATTTTAAAGGTATAAATAATTATTTTAAAGTTTAAAGTTTAAATTTATTTAAAAGGATTAAGAAGTAATTTGAGAAATCTAAAATTTGTATTTTCAGTTAAAAGTACTTTAAATCATAATTAAGGAATAAAATCTGAAAGTAATGGATTTTGGAATAAAAGGGAGTGAATTGAAAATCAATTTGGAAATTGATTCAAGTGTTTGAATTGAAATTCTAAAGAAGAATGTGAAGAGAAGTATATTTCTCTGGATAACCAAGTATGTTTTCAAAGTAAATTTTTAAATATAAGATAAAAGTTTAATGTTGTTTTAAAAAAAGCATGTTTTAGAAAATTTATTATTTCTAAATGTTTAAATTCTAAAGTAAGTATTTTTTTAAAATCTATTATCGTAATAATTATTTGAAAGATGATTTGGTATTTTGTTTAAAGAAGAAAATCTAGTTTATATTTATAAAGTAACTTTATTTTAATTATTTCTAAAGTATAATTTTAAATTAAGTATTAAAGTAATTTTCTAAATTTAAATGTTAAACATATTTTACAATAAAGTGTTTTTAAATTATTTTAAAAATCTAAGTTTTGTGCTTGGTGATCTTAGAGGAAATAGAAAATATTTGGGAAATTTATTCGGTAAAAGGAAGATAGTTTGAAACTGTTTTCAAAGGTTGAAATGGAAATATATCTTGCGAAGATATTTCGAGATAAATAAATAGTTTGGAAAAATTATTTATGGTTGATGGATGTTTGTGAATATTAATTGATAGTTAAATAACCGGCTACCAATATTGGACAAATGCATTGATCGTTTCGAAGAGACCGAGATTGAGATTTATTTCTCGAAAACGACTTCGATCCACTTTGTACGTTTTCATGGAAAACGAGTTTGGATTCGAAGATGGAGCGGTGAAGTGCAAGGGTTAGTCGCTACTAATCCCGAGGATATTTCCAAAATGGATGTAGTAGGAATAGTGCCTTCGGTTCCGTTCGAACCCGGGACGGACTTGTATGGATGAATGCTTTCAGAACATCGTCAGATGGACGAATGGGCATTCTAAGGGATATGTTCTAAAAAGGTAACGCTTAGCCTCAAGCCTCATCAACCGGGAATGACTGAAAATCAGGGGTTATGCAGCAAGGCTAGGTGGGTAGCACCCATTCAAGGTGAGGTCATCCCTGTCTAGATGTCCCTTTTTATTTCGTCTTAGTGGTGCGGTTGCTGATCCCAACCGTGGGGTGATCTCACTCGGGATTATCCAGTAAGCGGCAGTCCCGGTCTTGTGTTGTAGAGGGTCGAGAGTGATCCTCGGTACGCTGATCTAGACCAGGTACTGTGACAGGTGGTACCCCAGTGCCTAGTCATTAGTTGGAAATCCAATCTCCCTACGAGCCTTATACGAGTTTTGTTTGTATTACCCACTCTATGGCTAGTAGCTGAAATTTAATGAATGTAACAATTTCGGCTATTTTAATAAGTATTTGTATAGAGACCCTATTATAATATCAGAGGATTTTAATAAAAAGTGTTTTAGCTATCTTAAGGTAAAAACCCGACATGTTTATTTGTGGCGTGGTCTTACGAGTTGCTTTTGTTTTCTAAAGGATTTTGAAACTTTAATAATCAATTTGAGTGTAATTTCTCACACTGGTATTCCAGACTGACTCGGATGTTATTTAACTATAATGCTCGGGTCAGACCGAGTATTATAGGATACATGATATGATGCTGTGGAGCTCAGGAGACGAGCTAGATGGCGATACGTACTCCCGTATTTGGTTATTATTCCGCTGTGTATCCAGTTGTATGTTATTGATGTGAAACTCTGATGATGTACTCTAATGATGTATGTATAAAACTGATATAGTTTTCTTTTGTGTAAAGATCATTTATTATATATTATATTTTGTTCCACTGCGTTGGTTAGATGCTGTTGTTGTTTTCTGCTCTTCTTCTACCTCTTCTTCTTTAACCCAAATGATCTGAACTTCCATTCAACGTGAGTTGATTGATGTAGAATAGTGATGACTCAAGGGGTATGGATTTGTGGGTCGTTACACTTGGTATCAGAGCTTAGGTTCGTGATAACCTTGGCTCTGGTGGGAATTACTCACTAAATAGAGTCCGAAGTACTCTAGAATGAGGTTGAGAGTATTAATATATGAGTGCGTATTTGTTAGTGAATATAAAATTGTTTTATATTGTGTTGACTTATCGGTTGAGTGTTTATGGATTCTGGTCGATATGTGGGACGCCATATTATCGATAGGGATTTCTAAACTCTTAAACGAGATAAACTGACACAGTATTGTTTTAAATAGGGTAAATGGAATAATTTTACCCAAAATTATTTTTGTATATAAAGGAAATGATTTTTCATAAATTATGATAGTTATATATGGATGCTTGGTTGTAGAAAGTGATAATATTAAATTATTATCATTGTATGAGAATTGAAATAATAACCAAGATTAAGGAATAAATTAATAAAATAAATGGGATTAGTAAATGTGATTCATAATTGAATAAGGAATTGAAATCATAATTGAAAACTAAGAAACAAATTCATATATGAATTTGATTTGCAAATGTAAACAATAAATGTGAATTATAGTGTGATTAATTATTAAAATAAGATAAAATTCCAAAGTAATGTTTGAATATAAATTTAAAGGATTTGGGATTTGAAAATTTGGAAATTTAAATTCCTTGAAGTTGAAAATGATTCTCAAAAGTTGAGAAGATAATATATATTGAGAAATATTTTTGAATCGAATTTGAAATCTAGAGAGATTTGGAATTTAAAAATATTTGAAGGGTTTTAAAAGAGATAAAAGCATTGAGCTCTTTACGGTCGTTGGAAAATAACTTCGGTGATGACTGCAGCATCATCGATGTTCATTTTCGAGTTTCCAAGAGAGAAATTGCTACCAAATTATTTTAAATTGGAATTGTTTGCAAATGATAAATTTGATTTCAGAAATGCAAGGAATTTTGGATATAGATGATTTCAAAGGGAATTTTGAAATGTTAAAAAACTGTTTAAACTTTGAAATTTTAACTAAGAATGTTTATGGCATATAATAAGTTTGATAACTTGTAAATTTGGAATTTGTTGAAATAAAATTCAACTTTGTAAGTAAGTAAAGTGAAAACTGAATACTGGAATTTAAATTTGAATTGTGTTAAATTATATGGAATGGGAAAATTAGTCAGGTTGGACTAAATTAAACAAAGTATTGGAATTAAGATTTGTAAGTACTAATTGATTCAGGTGAGTAGACACATAAGTTGAAATTGGGTATTGGGATGATATTAAATGGTATGTAACAAGATTTAACTGGGGTTAAGTTAAATAGAATTGAATTGGAGTAAAATTCAATTGAGTTATGGGTGTTATTGAATGGAATTAGATTCTTACCGGAACAAATGGAAGTAAGTTGGATAAAAAATAATAATAACCATAATAATAATAAGTTGGGATAAATAATTTAGAATAACTTATAAAAGAATTAAAAATCCTTAGAATAAAATATACTTGGGCTATAAATAAGCGTAAATTTTGAGTTAAAAATAAAAGATGAATATATTCAAGCTTAGATGAGTGGAGATGTGTAAAATAATAAGTTGTGACTTATAAAAATTGAAAGTGGGATAGAAAACCCAAAATAAATATTTTTGATGAATTGGAAAATAAAACGAAAAATCCAAACTTGAATTATAAAATAAATTACACTTAAGAAATTTAATGAAGAGATTCTGAGATAAAAAAATCAAGTATTGAATTTAAACCAGGGGAGAACTAATTAGATAAGAAATTAGTTGATGAAATATGGAAATGGTAATCGAAATTATTAACTTAGAATTGAATTGTGAATAGATAATTGAGTTTGAAAATAAAGCTTGAGTTATAGATATAAATTCAACTTAGAACTATAAGTGAATTAAATATGAATTGAAGTTGTATGGAATTGGATTAAAATAAAAATGATTTGAGATAAAAATAAATCCAATTAGAGTATGAATAAATTAAAAAAAAAGAGAATGAAATTAAGTTATGAAATGGTAGTGAATTGAAGCAAATTAACTTAAGTTTAAAGTTAACAGAAGCATGGGATGATGTCGAGTATAACAAAATGGCTTTGAATAAGACCAATGTGAAACCGGATGGAGTGCAACTACGGTTTGTAAATAAGTTCGATTGGAATGGAATTTATATACATTGAGTTGGAATCAATTTAATTTAGTTATGAACTAAAGCAATGGTTTATTTCAATAAATTTTGTCGAATTATGTAGGAAAATTGGTCGCTTGACGTAAACGGAAGTAAACAAATTTATATGAATCAATAGCAAGTTTAATAAATTGATTTTGGCATCTATTTAAATGAATATGAGTTTATTTCGTTTAAAAAATAATTGAATGGAATGGTATGTAATTTGGATGCAAACAATTTAAAACTAGTGTCGAAACCTTGCATATGTACTTATGAATGTATATCACATGCATTACTTGTGAAATCTATGTGTTAGCTATTTGAATATAAGTGAAATGTTAATAAATTGCATATATTTAGCACTTACATGTTTTAATTGAGTAAGTACAGGTATCTAAAGGCCGTATGACAGGATTTTGGTTACGTTAATTGCTAAAATAATAAGCCGCTTGCTTAAAATGCAAAATAGATGTACGCCTATGCAATAAAAATAGAAAATATGAACTGTTTTTGGTTTTTCCGACCGTGTGGGTCGATGTATATATATATTTTTATCTCTTGTCAAACTGCAAAAGCTTCTCCGTACAAATGAGACTCTGCCAAAATTTTCCGAAAATTTTGGGAGTTAAAATTTTTTTGAAAATTTTTGGGAAATTTTTTGTTAGCGATGAAACGATTTTAAATTGGAAATCGAAATAAATTGGGGAATGAAACTACTTTAAAATAATAATATGAATCAGTATAAATGGAAGATAAAATTAAATGTTCAGAGTTGAAAATAAATTAAATTCATATGGAATGGGAGAACCAATTTGAATAGAAGTAGATATAAACTAAAGTGGTGAAGTGAAAATAAATAAAGAAGCATATTAAATGCTTATACTAAACTTAAAAAAAAAGAATGGTAAATTCTTAATTGGAAGTGGATACTACAAATATATTCTAAGTTAATATCTGAATGAATAAATATTGACAATTTGTAAGGAAGTCGATAAAATGTTTTTGAATGTTGTGATTGGTATTATTCCTATGTAAGATATACATGAATTGTAAAGGAAAAAGGAAAATTGGTTTTAATTTCAGAAGATAAATTTAAATTGCTTGACAAAAAGGTATGTGATTTAAATTTCTATATGAAATTTGATTGGGTTTTTGATCCAGCCACTTGGCTTTTGTTTTCTTTTGAATCTGGGGGCCGTAGAGGCATTTTGTAGTTGTACCGAGCTAGCCGCGCAAAGGAGACACTGGTGAAATTTTTCCAAAATTTAGGGAGTTAGAAAATTTTTGAGAAAATTTTGATAATTTAAAATTTGGTTTTAAATTGAAATTTGAATGGTTGGGTATATGATATTAGTGGGAACCTAATGGGAGAAGTTTGAAAAGTTAGGAACAGCAGTAGGGTGTCCTTAATAAAAGGTTGTTTTGGAAAATTGTTAGAAATTGTTTAGTTTTGGGAAAGATAAACGGGTATTGGACCATTCTTCCTAACTAGTAATTTCGAGGATGAAATTCTTTTAAGGGGGGAGGAATGTGACGACCCGGAAGTTTTGGATGTTTGAAAACAGGAATGTTTAATTGATTTGAAATATTTAAAAGTTAATTTTTAACTTGAATTCAAATATCACTATTTATTTGATAATTAAATTATTGAATTAAATAAGTTGAAGTTGGGTAAAATGTTGAATCTGGAGTTTTAAGCCTGTTAAAAATAATTTGAAGGCTTATAAAATTTATATTGATAATACTAAAGATAATAGAAGTGTTAAAATTGAATTTAATAGTGATTTGTTCAGTTTTGAAATTTTATCGTTTTAAATTGAATTTAAAAATAGCCTTCCGAGGCACAGTCTCGGAATTCAACGAAACTAGTTCTATTGGATCCGTAATAATGTATTATTATCGGATTCCAAGTTTCGTAGTGTTTGGAGTTGTTGTGTGAACGTACGATATGTAAACGGGCTGAAATTTATATCGAAATTTAATATAATAACCAGTTCCAAAAAAAGCTATCTTTTCCATACGATCGAATTAGGACTCGTAACCTTTTCCAATGCGTCCGGAATAGGCGTACAACATTATAAACGCCAAGCAGCACGTCTCGATACGATGTCAAGATTTTAAGAGGCAACTTCGGGACAATTTAATTTAAAATAACATGCACCTTGTTTGGTCAGTCAATAAACTTCACCTCAGCCGAAATTTATTCACTTCAAACATTTTCTCCTCAGCAGCTTTTGTTCCCTCTGAAATCACTGCAGCTCATCTGATACACGCAAAATCACCTCCACGCAGACATTTCTTTTCCTTTATTTCATTTCAATATCGATACCATATGTTTTAAAAATCAATCAAGACAACAACGGCCGAGCAAAATTAGTTCGATCTCTAAAAAAATTAAAATTAAATCAATGGTCGAGCTTCGTTCGGCATCCCTTATTCACAAATCCCTATCGATTTGACCTCGGCCTGCCTGGAAATCTCGAGTCGCGATTCGAGGGCTTGACGTTGCGAGATGAGTCTTCGCGATGATGGCGAGCTACTTCCTTCATCTATTCGAAAAATACATAATTACGGTCGATTAGATCGAAGTTGCATTTGGATCGAGGGCTGCATGGATTAGGGCAAGGTCGCTAGGTCGTGGTGATCGCTAGAAGGAAGGATTAGGGGTTGCTGGCGAAGGAGCTTTGGATTTTGGGTGGACCTTTGAGGCGACAGCAATTCGCAAGGCCAGAAGGAGGAGGCCTGCGCTCGTAAGGGGTAGGGGTAGTTGTGCCTGGGTTGCGAGGCAGGGCAGAGCTTGGAGGGGTGGAGCTAGGTCGTCCAGGCATCGAGCGATCATAGGGAAGAGACAAGGTCATTCCTGTCTTCGCGAATCCTACTTGGGTATAGCATTTGTAATTAATTTAATTTCTGTGATTAATCAAGTCATTGTTTATATATATAAAAAAATAATAAGTTAAATAAAAATAGAGAAGAATATTTTTACCAGAATTTTATACAGTAGCAGTTAGTAATATATGTGTACATGCATGTTTAAAATATTGAGATAAACCGGATATATATAAGATTTAGATAGTTAAAGAAATGTTATATGGAGTTTATTAAAAGCATATCATTAAAGTATATAGGCTGTTTCAAAAATGATAATAATAATAAAATAGAATGAATACACATATGTACCTATTTTTATTTAAAGCTTAATTTTAAATTTTTGGGAAATAATTTAGTTAATTTGGTTAATTAACCTATCTATTTATTTTAGTTACTAAGAAATTATTCATAGGAAAATTAGTTCAAATTTAAATCACAAGCCAATTGAATTTATTAAATTGTACTTAACGGTTCGATTTTATTTTGAATATTAATGAATCATATAATGTTATTTCAAGGTCAAAATTTGGAAACCAAGTCGGAATTGGATTGGATTGCAAACAAAGGTCATAGGTGAGTTAATCTCACTCAGCTGAATTTTTAATTTAAATTTAAATGGTTAAATTTAAACGGTTAAATTTAAATAATTAATTGATTGATCAGATTTGGTGTGTTATATTATATATAGTAGTATATAATATATCTTAGAATGTTTGATTTCCCGCATTATATAGCGGATGAGACCCTATGCGTCGCATAATAGCGGATGTTATTATATTTAATCCCATATACCGTGATATTCCACCAGAAGTGGAATTGGTATTTATGTTGTGCTCACGTTTGTCGATGCAGGGAAAACAGGTTGGAGGGATCCAACTGGGTCCCTCAACATATATTTAAATTATTAAATATTCTCTGTTGTGATTATTTGATATTCTATGATGAATTATATTGGAATATTGAATGCTATGGTTTGATTAAATATATTTGGGTGTAATGAGCTACCAAAAATATATAAATTGGATTTTCGAAAGAAAATAAAAGAAGTGAATTTGTAAGCGAAATAATTATAGAAAATTTGAATAAATTAAGATTGAATTGAAAAAAAATGGAAGTGATATTAACATACTAATAAATAACTTCGAGTATGAATAGAAACAAAGATTTTGAATAAACAGAAATTAATAAATTGTAATATTAAGTGATATTATTTTAAAGGAATAAAGAATTATTTTAAACTTTAAAGTTCAAATTTATTTAAAAGGATTAAGAAGTAATTTGAGAAATCTAAAATTTGCATTTTTAGTTAAAAGTACTTTAAATCACAATTAAGGAATAAAATCTGAAAGTAATGGATTTTGGAATAAAAGGGAGTGAATTGGAAATCAATTTGGAAATTGATTCAAGTGTTTGAATTGAAATTTTAAAGAAGAATGTGAAGAGAAGTATATTTCTCTGGATAGCCGGGTACGTTTTCAAAGTAAATTTTTAAATATAAGATAAAAGTTCAATGTTATTTTAAAAAAAGCATGTTTTAGAAAATTTATTATTTCTAAATGCTTAAATTCTAAAATAAGTATTTTTTTTAAATCTATTATCGTAATAATTATTTAAAAGATGATTCAGTATTTTTGTTTAAAGAAGAAAATCTAGTTTATATTTATAAAGTAACCTTATTTTAATTATTTCTAAAGTATTATTTTAAATTAAGTATTAAAGTAACTTTTCTAAATTTAAATGTTAAACATATTTTACAATAAAGTGTTTTTAAATTATTTGAAAAATCTAAGTTTTGTGCTTGGTGATCTCAGAGGAAATAGAAAATATTTGTGAAATTTATTCTGTAAAAGGAAGATAGTTTGAAATTGTTTTCAAAGGTTGAAATGGAAATATATCTTGCGAAGATATTTCGAGATAAATAATTAATTTAGAGAAATTATTTATGGTTGATGGACATTTGTGAATATTAATTGATAGTTAAATAACCGACTATCAATATTGGACAAATGTGTTGATCGTTTCGAAGAGACCGAGATCGAGATTTATTTCTCGAAAACCACTTCGATTCGGTTTGTATGTTTTCATCGAAAACGAGTTTGGATTCGAAGATGGAGCAGTGAAGTGCAAGGGCTAGTCGCTACTAATCCTGGGGATATTTCCAAAATGGACGTAGTAGGAATAGTGCCTTTGGTTCCGTTCGAACCCGGGACGGACTTGTAGGGATGAATGCTTTCAGAACATCGTCAGGTGGACGATGGCAATTCTAAGGGATATGTTCTAAAAGGTAACGCTTAGCCTCAAGCCTTATCAACCGGGAATGACCGAAAATCAGGGGTTATGCAGCAAGGCTAGGTGGGTAGCACCCGTTCAGAGTGAGGTCGTCCCTGTCTAGATGTCCCTTTTTATTTCGGCTTAGTGGTGCGGTTTCTGATCCCAACTGTGGGGTAATCTCACTCAGGGATTATCCAGTAAGGGGTAGTCCCGGTCTTATGATGCAGGGGGTTGGGCGTGATCCTCGGTACGCTGATCTAGACCAGGTACTGTGACAGGTGGTACCCCAGTGCCTAGTCATTAGTTGGAAATCCAATCTCCCTACGAGCCTTGTACGAGTTTTGTTTGTATTACCCACTCTGTGGCTAGTAGCTTGAATTTAATGAATGTAACAATTTCGGCTATTTTAATAAGTATTTGTATATAGACCCTATTATAATATCAGAGGATTTTAATAAAAAGTGTTTTAGCTATCGTAAAGTAAAAACCCGACATGTTTATTTGTGGCGTGGTCTTACGAGATACTTTTGTTTTCTAAAGGATTTTGAAACTTTAATAATAATTTGAGTGTGATTTCTCACGCTGGTATTCGAGACTGACTTGGGTGTTATTTAACTATAATGCTCGGGTCAGACCGAGTATTATAGGATACAGGATATGATGCTGTGGAGCTCAGGAGACGAGCTAGATGGCAATACATACTCCCGTATTTGGTTATTATTCCGCCGTGTATCCAGTTGTATGTTATTGATGTGAAACTCTAATGATGTACTCTGATGATGTATGTATAAAACAGATATAGTTTTATTTTGTGTAAAGATCATTTATTATATATTATATTTTATTCCGCTGCGTTGGTTAGATTCTGTTGTTGTTTTCTGTTTCTTCTTCTTCTACCTCTTCTTCATTAACCCATATGGTCCGAACTTCCGTTCAACTTGAGTTGATTGATGTAGAATAGTGTTGACTCAAGGGGTATGGATTTGCGGGTCGTTACAATATACCACATCCAGTCAATCCAATCAATCAACCAATAATTTAAATTAACCAGATATCCAAGATGAGTGAGATTAACTCACCTTTGTTTTTGTTTTGCAAATCCGACTCAAACCAGTTTGTTTCCTTCACGATTCCAGACCTTGAATAAACATTATATGATTTATTATCATTTAAACCAATCGAACAATTAATTTCCATATAATAAATCTTAACTCAATCTAATAATTTTACTTAAACTAATAATTTCCTTTTTGAAACCTTTTTGTAACTAAAATTAATTAAATAAGTTTATTAAACAAATTAATACATTATTTATAATAAACTAGTTACTTAAAATATGTAAATGTATATTTATTTTATTTTTGAAACTTTATACATACATATGTGTGTGTGTGTGTGTATATATATATATTAATAAGAAATAATCTATATAGGTTAAAATCTAATTTTCGTATAAACTCTTATATTCCAAAATCATACATGTTTACTATTTATCTATATATATTAATATTAAATTGAAAAATAAATTGTAAATATTACCTCACTGTAATAATTCTCTATCTGAAAATAACAAAATTGTAATCTCCTTTTTCTGTAAATATTAGCTTCTTTAATATATTAATTTTAATTAAATTAAATTATAGCAAGCAGATATACCTCAACCCTAGATGAAGACATCACCACCTGCTGTAGCCTCGTCAGCAACGTTGACCTCTGACCTGACAAAATAGCGACCACCCCACCACGAAACCCTGCTCACATAGGAGGCCACACTTCCTAGCATCGACTCCGGCCAAGTCTCTCGAACACGAGCTCGAGCTCACAACTCTGGACTTGAATGATTACCGCGCCACCCAGCTTCACGAAATCATGATTTTGATTTCGACTTCCTAATCTTCGATTCCAAGCCACTCGCGATATCCAATTTGAAATCAAATTCGATTTCGTTCGACTTTAACCTCTTTTAAAAAAATTGAGCGAGTTTCTCTGATTGAATAGAAAATAAAAGAGAGGCCATGATTTCGATTTAAAACAATCTGGAATTCGATTTGAAAAAAATAAGAAGAGCGGTAATTTTTTTTAATTCAGAGAATTGGATTTTGTGTCAAACTGGTTAAGGGACTGATTTTTCTTCGAAGAAGGAAGTTTATTCGGCTAAAATTTTGAAAAGGAAAGGAAAAATACAACGTGTGTCAAACCAAGGAGAACACATGTTCAAAATTTCATTATGTGTCTACGCTTGCTACAATGTTTCAATGCCATAATATTATTTATATTTATATTTAAATTCAATCTTCTTGAATTCATATCTTAAAATCTTGACAACATTCGATGCATGCTGCCAAGCGTTTATAATGTTATACCCCTATTACGAACGCAATGGAAAAGGTTTCGAGTCCTAATTCGATCGTATGGAGAAGATAACTTTTTGGACCCACTATATTGATGTTTCCCAATAATTTTTGCAAATACTTTTCTTCTAAATTATTTTGAAAATTTTGTAAAACAATTTGAACATAATTTTTTAAATATTTTAAACTATTAAAAAAAAATTAAATATTTTTTGAATATATTTTGAAATTAAATAATTTATTTTACTTAAAATATAAAGATTAGAAATTGGAGATAAAGATAAGAGATTGCTATCAAGGACTTTACAATATATTCTAATGACTCTAAACACTAAGTTATAACCTTGGGATCTTCATTTCTTTGTCTTTGAACTCAAGAGTCTTCATAACTATATCTTGAGTCTTTATACTATATAGTCTTCAATTCAGTATCTACGTAATATTTTATACTATATAACTTGGCAAAACATTAGTATCTATATTTTATATGGTTGTTGTCATCAAAATCAGTGACTGAGGTATTAAAAACTTATGCTGTCATGACTCTACCCTTTATCAACCTATCAAAGATAGATGTAAAGAAAAATTTAGAGAGGTGTTAGACATACGTCCAAATGAGTAAATCAGATCTACTATACATACTGTAACACCTCGTATTTTGGAGTGCCATAATATGGAAAATTAAATTAGTAGTAAGTAATTATAAAAAGATAATTAAACTAATTTAATTGCAATAATTATTCTTGGAAGATTTGATTAATTAAGTCCATGACACTTTGAAAAGTTTATTAAATTGAACAAAGGTAAAGAAAACAATTAAAGTCGATCCTATTAATTAGAATAAACAAATTTGAATTTCGAATGAAAAGGAATTTCATATTAAGGAAAATATATTAATGAGAATAAATTCAAGGATTTAAAACTATTAACATATAAACGCCTCACCATACCTTCCTCCTTCTTTGCATTCATTCTCTTTTACAAAACAAAACAAAACCTCTTATTCCAAGGCAGGCCCAAATTTCCAATGGAAAAGAAGAGTAAATCAAACCAAAGATAAAGACTTACATTCTATGGAAAAGAGAAGATTTAATCAAAGTTTTCAAAGGTTAGGTGAGTAAAATATTCTCTAAAATCCTTCAAAATCCGTTTCGGTTAAGATCTAACATTGTTAGGATGTTTTAAATGTTGATAAGTTTGATTTGAGGATTATAAGTTATTTTTGTGTTTACTGAATTAAATGAATAGAATTTGTTCATATTTTATAGCAAAAACGATTTAATCTTCTCCAAATAACTTAAAATTTTAATGTGACATTTTCAATATGAAACTAGAGATGGGTTTATGTTTTTGTAATTTTTGGATGAAGAAATAATTTATTATGAATTTTGTAAGTGGAAAATGACTTATTTCGGATATAAATAAATTTTAAAAATGTCAAAATTTAATATTTTGTTCTGAAATTTTTACTAGAGGAAGAATATGATGTTTTAGAAATTTCGAGAATTTTCTCATTAATTTTCGAATTAAAATGAATTAATTGGAAAAGGAAAATATATTTTTATTAGCAATGTAAGTAATGATATGATAAGTAAGTGGAGCTTAATTTTCGGCTACATTCAGAAAATGTTGTCACAAAACAATAGCAACTAGTAAATAAATGACACCTGCATAGATTAGGTCAAAAGGTCTTACTTTATTAAGGAAAAATATTGTTTTTCATTAATTTATGGATCTTCCATTTTGAAATTCGATAGTATAGAAACTACGTCTTCGATAACGTATAAACTAAGACACTAGACAACTCTAGAGTTAATCACACAATAGCTTATCAATATTAGATCCTCGATAGAATTTGAGTATTAACCTTTAATAGCATATGAGTCCTAACACTCGATAACATATAAGTCTTAACATTCGATAGCAAGAAGCTTAGACACTCAATAGCTTTAAAACTTTGACCCTCGATAGCTCTAAAGTTAAACATTCTATAGCTTAAAGCTTGTGGCATTTGATAGCCTTAAAGTTAAGCACGCGATGGCTTCACATGCGATAAGTATTAGGCTAAAATTTGATCTTAATAATATGATTACTCAAAAAAGAGAATCAATGGTACTTGAATAAGAGGTAAATCTCTTAGGTAAGAAGTCGTCAGGTAAATAAAAAGTGTCCTTGTTGTAAGTCATAAAGTCTCAGTTTCGATTTGACCTAGTCAGCCATTAAACTCCTGAAATAATGTGACGCCCCACCTCTATACCCACGCTAGCCAAGAACACTACGGTGTAATGCTGTCAACTAGCACGGAGAATAAGGCTGTTGAGGAGCGACCATCTGTATAATTGCTTTGTGCGAGTACCGATATGCCAGATAAAAATATAACTTTTCATCTCAAGAGGGAATCCGACATACCGACACAAACTCAAAGCTACTACACAGTGGCTATAAAGGTCTTCGGAAACAAATATGGAAATAAACATAACACAAATCAGTCACAGATAATTCATATCACAAAGGCGGAAATAGATATGAATATAACACATGAAAGTGTACATCAGAGTAGTGGTCAAACAAGATCCACAATATCAAAAAGAATAGATACAAGTGCTAGACAAAAGAATAAGTATACATCATAGAGTCTGTATCTCAAATGTATACAACAAAAACTACTAAACTTAAGTAGTTAGCCAAAAGATCAGATGAACGTCCGATAAGGAGTCAAGCAGAAGCACCTGTAAAATCTCAGTCTGACCCGAGTATTATTTAAGAAGAAAATAATAAACGGATCAGTCTAGCTATAAATATCAGATGAAGTGATATATAATAAGAGATATGACATAAACATATAATAATCACAATGCCAAGCTGTGATAAATAAGTAATTGAAAATCAACAAGAGATTAATCAATATCACAATAATCTACTCAAGATAAAAAGGAATGTCATACTCCTAATTTCATTCACCAAGCCACAATAAATGACATATATATCAATGCCCATCGTAAAAGTTGGTGAAACATAAATTCCAGAAATCAACACACGAAATCCAGAAATCACAATAAAAAGGATGGCCAAGACATTGATGTAGTACAAACGGTACATCCAATGAATCAAATACACTGATGTGGTACAAACGGTACATCCAATGAATCAAAACACTTTGAAAGTGCATGGGTCGTTAGCCCACAAAGAAATGAGACGAAGCTCAATAAAATGAGGTACAGTCCTCCACGTATACAAAGAGACATCGCACATTGCTAGTCTAAACTATAAAATGATCATCATTGATCATCAAGAAGTGTCAATTACAATAAGCTAGTAAATATATGAGTTTAGCATCATGTCCCATAACCACTAGCTTAACTTAAATATTTGCGAACAAATTGTAGATCTCCATCAGAAAATTGTCACAAGAGATTCAATCGAACAAGTCCAAAAATTAACCAACGAAGTAAACGCAAGCGTTTCATACCACTTGTTTTACTAAGTCGTTTAATTAGATTTCTCATACGAGTGAGGTAAAGGTTTGTATATACTAATAGATTGGAAATCGGTTTGAGAAAACGAGCTTTGTAATAAAATAGTGTTGAAATCATTTGAAGAAAGAGTTTTGATATTTACTACTAGTATAGAAAACCTTTATATTTTAAAGTGACAAATCATAGAAGTGATTGTAGAAACAATCGGGCATAAAAATTCACATTCGAAGACGTGAATAAAATCCAAAGAAATCGATATAAAATCCATCAAAGTGGATATATCTAAAATTCCCAAAGAAAAGGTCATCAAAGTCGATAATAAATGACAACAACAAAAGGGAGACAACACGAATCGATTAAAGTTGGATATTCAAACGAATTAGCAATATAGGCTAATCTGGCAAATAGTAGTAGGTCGGTCGACCGGACTCCCTGAGTCGGTCGACCGAACCAGAGGTTGGAAGTGCTCGGGGCACCAGGTCGGTCCACCGGCCCAGGGGGCTCGGTCGGCCGAAGCCTGTAACCAGCACTTCCAAACAGAGGCAGGAAGTGCCTGGACTACAGGTCGGTCGACCGGCCCAGGGGGCTCGGTCGGCCGAACCTGTATACTTGCACTTCCTACCCTATTTCAAAGGAGGTGCAAATACCGACCAAATTGCAATCGCACGAGCAACGGCGCTAAGGGTTTATGTCAATCGACTACCCGGCCCTATATGCTCCTCGATGCATCACCAAAAACATGTTCAAACATCAAAGTTAGGATTTTTAACGAGTTGAACTCAAAACACTAAAAATTAGAATATTCACAAAAGCAATCCAAATCAAAATCAAATGCACATGAATAAGTGTTAGGAATTCATACCTAACAATCGAAGGTAATTCATAGACTTAGATGTGAGATTAAAAATCTCACCTTTGAACCCAAATCAATGAAGAAGAAGCTTGAAAGCAAATGGAAATCAACCACACTTCAATCTCAACACTAGAAGCTTGAATCTAAGCTAAAAAAGAGAAACATTTCCTAAATTAGGTTTAGGAATTTTCTAAAATCAAAGAGAGAATGAGTTGGAGAAGAAGAAGGAGAAGCTTACCAATGGGTTCACTTGAGTTTGGAGCAAGAAGATGGATTTGCTAATGGAAACTAGGCTTAGGAATTTCTATTTCCCATTCTCTTCCACCATTGTTGCTAAAGCTTGAGTGTTTAAGCAAAGAGGAGAAGTTATGAAGAGAAGGGGTTGGGCTGAGCTAATAAGGGTGCAGTCCAAATCAAAGTCATAAGCGGGAAAAAGTAGCAAAAAATCAACTTTCTTCAAACATATCGAAGCTTATACTCAAAAAGGTCGCAAACGGCATTTTGAACTCAATGGGGGTGGTCTCGAGTCTCAATTCGACTGTTTGCACAAAGTAGCTTTTCGGACCAAAATCCGATGAACGGTGAAATATTTAAATAAAATATTTAAATATATAATCGATAAATATGCGGGTTGTTACAGACTCCCCTCCATAAAGAAATTGCGTCCTCGCAATAATTAAGAAGGAAATATAAGAAGTAACAACCATAGAAGCATATTAACACAAAAGAAAATTGAAATAAGAAGTTCACCATAAAGAGCACGAAAGAGTAAATCTGAAAGTTTTCGTTCGATGAATTCTCAAGATTTCACAAGAGCAATCCTTAGGATTTGAGAACCATTGAACTTTTGTCAAAAAGAATATCTTTATATCGAAGGCGCTCAACCTCCAAAGCAATGATGCGAATAGAATGTTGCTCAAAAGTCAAATTTGGTGAAACTTCAATCCCTCAATAACACCGGGCTCAAGAATAAAAACCGAAAACATAAAAGCATTTCCATAGTTAAAAGACATGGAAAATGTCAAGAATAGCAGAAAGTTGAGCCGGTGCAACGGCGTAGTACAAATACGGTACGCCCGAGAAACTAGAAACTCGAATAATTTGGAACACCGACGTAGTACAAAGATGGTACGTCCAATGAACCAAAACAAAGACATTGATGTAGTACAAACGGTACATCCAATGTATCAAAAGCGTATCATTGATGTAGTGCAAACGGTACATCCAATGAATCAAAAGTAAAGACATTGATGTAGTACAAACGGTACATCGAATGAATCAAAAGCAAAGACATTGATGTAGTACAAACGGTACATCCAATGAATCAAACAGCAAAGTCATTGATGTAGTACAAACGGTACATCCAATTAATCAAAGACACTGATGTAGTACAAACGGTACATCCAATGAATCAAAAGCGAAGACATTGATGTAGTACAAACGGTACATCCAATGAATCAAAAGCAAAGACATTGATGTAGTACAAACGGTACATCCAATGAATCAAAAGCAAAGTCATTGATGTAGTACAAACGGTACATCCAATGAATCAAAAGCAAAGACATTGATGTAGTACAAACGGTACATCCAATGAATCAAAAGCAAAGTCATTGATGTAGTACAAACGGTACATCCAATGAATCAAAGACACTGATGTAGTACAAACGGTACATCCAATGAATCAAAAGCAAAGACATTGATGTAGTACAAACGGTACATCCAATGAATCAAAGACACTGATGTAGTACAAATGTACATCCAATGAATCAAAAGCAAAGACACTGATGTAGTACAAATGTACATCCAATGAATCAAAAGCAAAGACATTGATGTAGTACAAACGGTACATCCAATGAATCAAAAAGCAAAGACATTGATGTAGTACAAACGGTACATCCAATGAATCAAAAGCAAAGTCATTGATGTAGTACAAACGGTACATCCAATGAATCAAAGACACTGATGTAGTACAAACGGTACATCCAATGAATCAAAAGCAAAGACATTGATGTAGTACAAACGGTACATCCAATGAATCAAAAAGCAAAGACATTGATGTAGTACAAACTGTACATCCAATGAATCGAATAGCAAAGACATTGATGTAGCACAAACGGTACATCCAATGAATCCAAAAGCAAAGACATTGATGTAGTACAAACGGTACATCCAATGAATCGAAAAGCAAAGACATTGAAGTAGCACAAACGGTACATCCAATGAATCCAAAAGCAAAGACATTGATGTAGTACAAACGGTACATCCAATGAATCGAATGAGACGGAACATCGATGTAGTATAATAACAGTACATCCGATGAACCGAACACCATAAAAGAACACCGGACACTAGTCCATAAAAGGAATGAGATAAAGCTCAATAAAACGAAGTATACCAAAACGTCCGATGAACTTGATAAAAAGATAATTCCATTCAGACAACATCAAAGAATCAACCACTTGTTGCTTACGACAAAGCGCATTGGCAACTCGATTTCCCTTCTCAGGAATAAAAGAATATCAAGATCATAAGATGCTAGGAACTCGAGTCAACATGGAGTTCCATATGAGAAAATAATTATTCCAAAGATTTATGATCGAGGTAGAGAACAATTTCTCATCCAAATATGATGATGCCAAATTCCAAAAGTAAAAACAATAGCCGAGAGCACTAGATCATGAGTGGCATACCTAGTCTCGATCGGCTTTAATGGTTTAGAAGCACAAGAGATAGCACGTTCTCTTTTGCAAGAGAATGACATCCAAACCAATACGACTAGTATCGGTAGAAATAGCAAAGTCTTGGTTCCCCTTCAGGAATCACAAGAATAAGAGTATCGGAAAGAAGGAATCTCTTTTAAATAATCTCCTTTCCTGAAAAGTTAAAACTTTCAAAATTACATTTATCTATATGTAATAATCTTTCTACAAAAATTTACATTTTTATAAGTCAATACATCATGTCTGACTGTCTCATCAAAGCGTTTAAGAGATTCCTATCGATAACGTTGATCAAGCGCATCGACCGGAATTCTTAAAACACTAAATGGGTTGTACAATCACAAAATCATATTCTATATGATAAATAAATCTCTTAAAAAGTTTTAAGAATATTCTTTGTTCGTTTTAAGAACAAAAATCCAGTTATACTTATAAATAAATCTTATGAAAAAGATTTGCAAAATTTTAAATTTCTATTTTCATCCAAAATCAATAAATACAAGAGTAGTCTCATCGAAATATTCTTAGAATATTCGATTTATGAAATGGATGAAATAAGCTGGACAAATTGAATGACATAATAAGTCATTCATAAGAATCATAACGAGTGTGGAATGCGGTAAGTGGAATGCTAATTTCCGCAACTCGTAGCAAACGAAAACCGGTGGTAAAGTCAAACTGAAAAGACCTTAACACCACACAAAAGATTTGTTAGGTGATAATCCTAAGACAAGACTCAAAAATACTGGAAAAGTTTCACAAATTATTTAGACAAGAGAAATAATACTTTCCTCACCATAAGGGCTTAAAGAATAAAATGATACCATCAAATTGGAATCAAAATCAAAAAGGAAAAACAGAAATCTGCTTAACAGATAGAAAATGTCGAAGATGAAGAGTCCACTCAGAAAATAGGATATAGGCTTCATAATGATTAAGCCAATCCTATCGCACAAATCAATTCCGGAGCCTAAGCAAAAATATCGGCTCGGAAAGAAAAATCACATAAAATAATTTCGACATCTAAACAAAAGCAAATTGTTACGGATCCATCCGGATTCACAATCCTCAAAGAAGTCTTCAAGCCCAAAAATGTTTAAAAAGAATCAACAAGTTCTTTTGATATAAATTAGTGAGATGGAACCCATATCAAAAAGAACTCGAAAAGGAAAATCATAAAACAATTGTCATCAAGGATAGAATGGCTACCTTGACTAAGAGAAGAGTTGCTAGGGCTTGCAGCTTTCCTTCTCTCTTGCTTGGAAGCCTAGGGCACGAAGATAAAAGATGACCCGAACCTTTGCAATAACGACAAAAGAGGGGTTTCGGGCACTCCCTTGCATAGTGGTCTGTGGAACTACAATTGTAGCATTGTCCACGACTAGAGGTAGGAGTCTTTGCTACCGGAGTTGGCTGCTTCCCTTTCTTATTAGAATTGGGGCCTTTGAATATGATAGGCCTCTTCAAGTTATTATCGAAGTTCTGTTGGGCACGCACAACTTCAACATCACCTTCATTATCGGCCTCTTCAAGACGAAGAGCGATATCAATAAGCTGATCAAATGAAACCTCTAGTTTCAGAAGTAATGGCTTCTTAAGATTCTTATTCAAGCCATAGACAAATCTCTGATTTTTCTTCAATGGGGTATTAATGTACTCAACCCCGTATTTGGACAGAGATTCGAAAGATGCGACATAGTCTGTCACAGAAGATTCACCTTGAACAAGGTCAATAAAACTCCGGGCCAAAGTTACTTTTTCGGCCTCCGGCACAAATTTCAATTCGAACCTTTCCCGGAATTGCTCCCAAGTGAGATCCGCTTCAATGATTTCAGAAATTAAAAGCTCATACCAATCTAATGCTCTTTCTTGGAGCATGCTAGAAGCCACTTGGACTCGATGAAGGTCAATAAGGTTCATGCGAGAAAAGATGCGATCGCATGATTTGAGCCAAGCTTGAATTTCAATAACACTCTCGGATCCCTTGAATGGCCCTCCACCCAAATCGGTATAGTCTCTGCACAAGCGTGCAAAACCGGATCTAGGATGAGTAGCCTCTGGATTGGGTCCGGCAGCTTGAGCGTTCTTAACAAGATCTAAAAGCTGCTGGGCAGACATAAATACTCCATCCAGGGGAGTAGCACTAGATTGACCGGCGTTGGGACGGCCTGGTCTAACCATTTCTCTTCTTTAAGAAAGAAAGAAAGAAGAGGAAAAAGTTATTCTCAAAATAAATTTCAATCAAACTTGATTGATAAAACAAGGAGTCGTAAAGAAAATAGGATGAATCGGTACGAAGACTCGAATTAAATCCTAAAGCACGACTCCTAAGAAAGACTTAGGACGATGATCCTTGTTAAATTATTCTACATTGTTCCGAAGTTTGGCTCCGATACCAAGCTGTGACGCCCCACCTCTATACCCACGCTAGCCAAGAACACTACGGTGTAATGTTGTCAACTAGCACGGAGAATAAGGCTGTTGAGGAGCGACCATCTGTATAATTACTTTGTGCGAGTACCGATATGCCAGATAAAAATATAACTTTTCATCTCAAATGGGAATCCGACATATCGACAGAAACTCAAAGCTACTACACAGTGGCTATAAAGGTCTTCGGAAACAAATATAGAAATAAACAGAACACAAATCAGTCACAGATAATTCATATCACAAAGGCGGAAATAGATATGAATATAACACATGAAAGTGTACATCAGAGCAGTGGTCAAACAAGATCCACAATATCAAAAAGAATAGATACAAGTGTTAGACAAAAGAATAAGTATACATCATAGAGTCTGTATCTCAAATGTATACAACAAAAACTACTAAACTTAAGTAGTTAGCCAAAAGATCAGATGAATGTCCGATAAGGAGTCAAGCAGAAGCACCTGTAAAATCTCAGTCTGACCCGAGTATTATTTAAGAAGAAAATAATAAACGGATCAGTCTAGCTATAAATATCAGATGAAGTGATATATAATAAGAGATATGACATAAACATATAATAATCACAATGCCAAGCTGTGATAAATAAGTAATTGAAAATCAACAAGAGATTAATCAATATCACAATAATCTACTCAAGATAAAAAGGAATGTCATACTCCTAATTTCATTCACCAAGCCACAATAAATGACATATATATCAATGCCCATCGTAAAAGTTGGTGAAACATAAATTCCAGAAATCAACACACGAAATCCAGAAATCACAATAAAAAGGATGGCCAAGACATTGATGTAGTACAAACGGTAGATCCAATGAATCAAATACACTGATGTAGTACAAACGGTACATCCAATGAATCAAAACACTTTGAAAGTGCATGGGTCGTTAGCCCACAAAGAAATGAGACGAAGCTCAATAAAATGAGGTACAGTCCTCCACATATACAAAGAGACATCGCACATTGCTAGTCTAAACTATAAAATGATCATCATTGATCATCAAGAAGTGTCAATTACAATAAGCTAGTAAATATATGAGTTTAGCATCATGTCCCATAACCACTAGCTTAACTTAAATATTTGCGAACAAATTGTAGATCTCCACTAGAAAATTGTCACAAGAGATTCAATCGAACAAGTCCAAAAATTAACCAACGAAGTAAACGCAAGCGTTTCATACCACTTGTTTTACTAAGTCGTTTAATTAGATTTCTCATACGAGTGAGGTAAAGGTTTGTATATACTAATAGATTGGAAATCGGTTTGAGAAAACGAGCTTTGTAATAAAATAGTTTTGAAATCATTTGAAGAAAGAGTTTTGATATTTACTACTAGAATAGAAAACCTTTATATTTTAAAGTTACAAATCATAGAAGTGATTGTAGAAACAATCGAGCATAAAAATTCACATTCGAAGACGTGAATAAAATCCAAAGAATCGATATAAAATCCATCAAAGTGGATATATCTAAAATTCTCAAAGAAAAGGTCATCAAAGTCAATAATAAATGACAACAACAAAAGAGAGACAACATGAATCGATTAAAGTTGGATATTCAAACGAATTAGCAATATAGGCTAATCTGGCAAATAGTAGCAGGTTGGTCGACCGGACTCCCTGAGTCGGTCGACCGAACCAGAGGTTGGAAGTGCTCGAGGCACCAGGTCGGTCCACCGGCCCATGGGGCTCGGTCGGCCGAAGCCTGTAACCAGCACTTCCAAACAGAGGCAGGAAGGGCCTGGACTACAGGTCGGTCGACCGGCCCAGAGGGCTCGGTCGGCCGAACCTGTATACTTGCACTTCCTACCCTATTTCAAAGGAGGTGCAAATCCCGACCAAATTGCAATCGCACGAGCAACGGCGCTAAGGGTTTATGTCAATCGATTACCCGGCCCTATATGCTCCTCGATGCATCACCAAAAACATGTTCAAATATCAAAGTTAGGATTTTTAACGAATTGAACTCAAAACACTAAAAATTGGAATATTCACAAAGCAATCAAAATCAAAATCAAATGCACATGAATAAGTGTTAGGAATTCATACCTAACAATCGAAGGTAATTCATAGACTTAGATGTGAGATTAAAAATCTCACTTTGAACCCAAATCAATGAAGAAGAAGCTTGAAAGCAAATGGAAATCAACCACACTTCAATGTCAACACTAGAAACTTGAATCTAAGCTAAAAAAGAGAAACATTTCCTAAATTAGGTTTAGGAATTTTTTGAAATCAAAGAGAGAATGAGTTGGAGAAGAAGAAGGAGAAGCTTACCAATGGGTTCGCTTGAGTTTGGAGCAAGAAGATGGATTTGCTAATGGAAACTAGGGCTTAGGAATTTCTGTTTCCCATTCTCTTCCACCATTGTTGCTAAAGCTTGAGTGTTTAAGCAAAGAGGAGAAGTTATGAAGAGAAGGGGGTTGGGCTGAGCTAATAAGGGTGCAGTCCAAATCAAAGTCATAAGCGGGAAAAAGTAGCAAAAAATCAACTTTCTCCAAACATATCGAAGCTTATACTCAAAAAGGTCGCAAACGGCATTTTGAACTCAATGGGGGTGGTCTCGAGTCTCAATTCGACTGTTTTCACAAAGTAGCTTTTCGGACCAAAATCCGATGAACGGTGAAATATTTAAATAAAATATTTAAATATATAATCGATAAATATGCGGGTTGTTACAAATAAAGTTCTTTATTTATGCTTGAGACTAATGAAAATGCGGAAGAAGTAAAATTCAAAATTTGTCCCCTTTTAGTAAGAGGTATATGTCTATTTATAGATAAATTGGGTCATTAGATTTTTGATATGTGACACTTATTGAACGGCTATGATTTGCCGACATGATACATTACGGATTTGACGAGTGGCATGATTTTTTTTCAACTTCCTCATGATGATGTGGCACAACTGGATCAACTAGGAAATGCCGTGTGGTGAACTAGAGTATCGTTCTTAGGTAGCTTTATCAACATGCAATAGCTCATTAGTCTTCATCATGCGATAGCTATGTGATTCTCAACATGCGATGGCTTTTTAATCTTCAACATGCAATAGCACTTTAATCTTCAGCATGCGATAGATCTTTCATTTTCAACATGTGATACCTCTTTAATCCTCAATATGTGTTAGCAATATATATCTTGGCTTGCGATTGCATTATCATCAACTTGCGAAAACTCTATCAACATCTTCTTTTGATGGCTTCATTGATATCAACAAGCAATCGCTTCTCACTACATCAATCTACGATAGCTTCATATTACATAAATCTATGATAGCTTCCTATTACATCAACTTGCTATAGCCTCATATTACATCAACTTGTGGTAGCTTCCTATTACATCAACTTGCGATAGCTTCCAATTACATCATCTTTCGATAGCACTTGACAACCATCAACTTGTTATAACTTTTCCTCAACCTACGATAGCTTAAAAAAAATTTGGTGTAACATTTAACCACTTTCCATTTAATAAAATCATTATATACTTTAGTATAGACACTCACATTTTTGTTCCCTTACTCATGAAACTCTTCCTATCACTTGAGTCTGTTATCTTAGCCATAGAAGTCTTCCCTATTACAAATTGATAGTTGGATTTCTTGTTCTCCTTCCTTATAAATAGTTTTCCCTTTCTCTTTTATCTTTACTAGTTCTTTTAAAATTATTCGAACTAAAATCAAATCTTCCTTGAAATTTTTAATTTTGCGATTAGGTTTTTCAGTAATTAATCTTATTTATCATCATTATCTATATTTGTCGATTTTCAATTTCAATTTTGTATTCTTCATTCATTTAGAAGTTTTCAAAACCATTGATTTCTAAAGGAAAATTTATAAGCTAAATTGTGTTAGTTTATATAAATCTTGAAATGAAGTAATCTAGGGAAGCCATGAAATGATAGTTGCATCATTTAAATTAAAGATAAATTTTTTTTATCTAAAGAATGTATAAGCTGCAAAACAAAATTATTTAAAGAAATAGATTGAACAAAGATCGTAAAATATACGGACTCAAGTTGTTGAATAGTAGGTTTCCAAGACTAATGAAGTTTGAGATTCAACGGTGAATGGTAGAGTGCCACAACTTGGGAATTTTATAGGGTTCAATTTAAAAAACTAAACTCCAGTGAGAGTTTATGAGAGGGTGCCTATATCGATCCGGAATTTCACTGCTTTGATTAGTAAATATTTATTTAATTTAAAAATTCAATATGTAGGCTTTGTAATGAAAATAATCTCATTTTAATAAATTAATAATGATGATAAAATCATTTTCAAAATTTCTTTATCAAATTAAATAGTTCGTAGAAAAATAAAAAATGTGACCGAAGAACTTTTTTCGAAATTTCAACCTTTTGACACCTGAAAGTGGTCGGGAACGTTATTCGTCTTTGTGCACAATATACACACATATATAAGAGTCATTAACTAAATAATAACGCACCTAGAAATAAATTATCTATTGTTAATTTGGATTAGTAAGTGATGTGACAAGACATAGTTTTAAAATAATAAACTTATATATATGTAAGTAATGTCACATATTATATATATATATTAAGTATTGTCACATCTTAGATTGTAATCATTAAACATCATTATCTATTTTCACGTCTTACCCTTAGTTAATAATTTAACTTAAATAAATAAATATATATATATATAAAGAAAGTGATGTGACTAAACATAATCATTATAGTGGAAATTAGCCACAAGGGTCTCTTTAGCATGCGCAATTAGTTTCTAGGACACACAACTGAAATAATTACTTTTAAGGACAAAATAAAAAAATAATTAGTTTCTAAGGCCTAAAAACCTTTGAAATTATGTCCTTGAAAGTAATTGGACTGCTGACTTTGTCCTTAAAAGTAATTATTCTACTGACTTTGGCCTTGAAATTAATTTCTATGGATGTGTGCCCTAGAAATTATTTGGACTGCAAAGTTTGTCATTCTGATGAAATGCCCTATAATTATATCTATATAAGAAAGTGATATGACAAAACATTATAATTACATACATACATACATATATATGTATAATAGTGATGTGACTAAACATAATTATTTTTATATATAAAAGTGATGTGAGTAAACATAATTATATATATATATAAAAGAGTGATGTGATTAAACATAATTATATATATATATATATATATTATAAAAGATTTGTGATGTGACTAGATATAATTATGATAAGTTATATTATTTAATTTATTTTGCTTACATGTGTACCCACCTATGCCTTTCCTTTTCTCCTTACTTCAATTTCCTTCTTCTTCTTGTTAATTTTTTTCACGGCTTCTTCTTTTGGCCTTCAGAGAAGAAAGAGAAGAAAATCCTTAGAAAACTTGTTCAAATTTACTCAAAATCTTCTCCGTTTTCATCCTATTTCCTTTGGCTATAACTTCCAACATTCTGCTCTAAATCATGATTTTCTTTCTTTCAAACCATATATAAATCCAGTGGCTACAACCTTCATGTTGACCGCATCCTCATATTTTTAGTCTAGCTATATAAAAAACGCTTGTCTTTAAGACCCATTTTCGGACCTATGTTTTTGAAGGCCGAAAATACCACCTCTTGTTTTGACCATAATTTTATCAAAATGATTCAAAACGAGTGATTCTTTAATAGAGAAAAGAATTTTAAAAAACTTCACTATTGATTACTTTTCAAAATTCTGAGAGTAAAATGGTGAAAAGCCGAGAGCAAGATGACATATTTTTGGGTTACTTTTTAGAGTTGTGAAGCTTTTCAAGTTCTAAAACATTTCAAGATTAGGAAAGCTTTATTTTGAGTAAATTCTAATCTTTTTTGGAAATATTTTTTCTATGTACATGTTTGTCATTATGGCTAAATGAATGATGTTTGTTGTATGGATTATAACTTGATTTTGATAGACATATATGTGCTAATATGCGGTTAGCATTAGATATGAAAACAATGATTAAGTGCTATGTTTCGATATAAAGTTGTGAACTTGATATGTTATGCAAATGATATTATTTTGTATGTGAGATCTTAGATTTTGGTCGAATGGTTATGAAAGATTAGTAGTTTGGAATGTTGAAAGGACTTGAGGTCCATTGGAAATCTAATCATTTACTAGTTTTGAGTTAGTAAATGTTTTTGTTTAAATTCTAACTCGAGTTAAGGTTTTCAAAACCCTTTCTTTTATGTATTAAAAGATAATCCAAAGTGGAAGGCTAAAGTTTTATATGGTAACCTAGACAAGTAAATTCTAAATTATTACATCCATAATGATAGTCGCTATGGATGCAGTCGGAAAAGTTTAATTCTAACTTTAAAGTTTTCTTTTAAAAATGATTTGAAACCCATTTTCGAATGTAATTAGAAACATATAAGTTAATTATAACTTGATTAAGTATGTTTAATAGTTAATTAATTTATTAATTAAGGATAATTATTTATTAATTAATCAGTAATTAGGTTAAGTAAGTATTGACTAATTAGTGATAATAAAGTAAGTTATTAGAAGTTTTAATTATTGATTAATTAAGTTAAAAGGATAATTATTTTTATTTATTCAAATTTAATTATTTCAATTATTATTTAATCAAAGTTGAATTTTTTAATTAAAGATTAGTTATTTACTTAATTTACTCAATAAGGGATTAATTTTAAATAAATGTTTATTTGTTTAAAGTTTAATTATTAATTTACTTCCAATTAATTAAGACTCAATTATGATTTGATTTTGATTATTTAAGATTTAATTAAGCTTTAATTTGTATTAAACTATGATTTAATTATTAAAATTTATTTTAAACGTTATCGGTTATGTTTTAAGTTGGGTTCTTTTCCAAGTGGTTTGATTTTAACCAATGGATCTCTTGTCTATGATATTAAATACATAAACAACCGTGAATAAGTTAGAATGTGATTATTGTGTTATGTGTTGTATGGACATTCATTAGCAGAATAAAACACCATTCTTCTATGGGGTATTTGTTTGGATTGTTTGGACATGTGTTTAGTAGAATAAATACACGTTCTGCTATTAGTTAATTAAATTATTTCGGACATCTATTTAGCAGGACAAATCACCATCCTACTATTATGTTGTTTAGACATGTATATGCTAGTTGAGTTGTATTGACATGTTATTCGTTGATTTGATAATTGGTTAGATTTACGTATATGTTGGCCTATGTAAATAATTGATAAGTGCCTTGGAATTAAATTGAAATAAAATAGTAACTTAAATCAGTACCATTGGGACTGCTAAGCCTCATTGAAATTTATAAAGTATGGTTTTGAATTTACTTAAATTCTTTAATCAATTTGAGATTAAGGGTTTATGAATGGTTTTTATGTTATATAATTCTTATAAAGGTATTTATAAATGATAACTTGTGTATAGAAAGGGGTTTTACTATAGGAAAGGGTTATTAAGTTGTTTTACAAATGATGTTTTGTAAATGATATTTATAAAGGAGTATAGAAAGGATTATTTAAAGAATTTTAAAAATAGGAAAAAGGATTTATAAATCATTTTAGAGATTTGGAAAGAGGTTTAAAAATTGACTTAAAGGTTTATAAAAGTGGGTAGTAACTTTATTTTGAAAGTTATAAGTTAATTGAAATATGAGATGAGCTTATAGAAAAGGAATTTTTGATAAAGGATAAGCGGAATGTTTTATTTAGAAGAAATGCATGGTTATTTAATATGTGATTTGGAAAGAAGAAAACTCTAAAAAGTTTGTAAATATACTCATACCAATAAGATAAGTATATGATTTTGTTTCAAGGCATGAAAACTAAAATGTTTTGGTATGTTTTGGTAATATATTTACACCGTTGAGATAAGTATATAAATTAAGGGTTTGAGAATAGTGTTTTGAAAAGATCTTGTGATCAGGTTTTATAAAGTGGTTTTATTAGTTAAAGAGAATTAATAAAAGCTTAGTGGATCCCATATGAGAATTAAACCATGATTGGATGTTTTTTTATTTGATAGTTAAATAACTAAATATCAAATCTGGATAAAATGTAACTTTGGAAATATATAGGAGAAACACGAGAATTATATAGTACAGTTACCATCGAAGATGCCATATTGTACATATAAACTCGTTTCATTCTTCTACGACGAATGATAAGGAAATCCGTCCACAAACAGTTAGGAGGTGAACTCCACTCTTGTCATTTGCCCGTTTATTTCCTAGAGAACCGGGATTGAGTTTACCAAAAAATACCAAAGTTGTTTCGAAGAGACCGGGATCGAATATGCTATCTGAAAACCACTTTGATCCAACTCAAGCCTTTTGAAATGAAGACATCGTGAAGCATGGGATCGAAGACATAGCCATTGAAGTGCAAGGGCTACTTGCTATTAATCATGAGGGTGGTTCTAAAATGGATGTAGTAGAAGTATCTCCTTCGGTTTGTCCATATCCTGGACAACTTGTATGGATGAAAGCTGGCATTGCATTGATGCCTGGAGGGCAGTGTTAGCATTACAAGGTCGATTGCTATTCAGAAAGGTAAAACGTAGCCTCAAGCACCACAACCGGGACGAATGGCAAAAGTAGGGCATGTAGTAGAGCTATGTGGTTAGCTACCATTAGGAATGGTCACCCCTTCTAGATGTCCCTTTCAGAGTTGGTTTGCGCAAACACCGTGGTAGTATAAGGCCACGGTGTCAGAGGATGAGGTAATCCGATCTACCATGTTAAAGGGGTAACCAACTCTGTGTTAGCATCAGTGCATTTTCTAGAGGTGTATCATCGGAAAGTACTCCCCTACTGATGTGCATGTAAATGTGCATATTTTTACCACCATATTTATTCTATTTAAATTAAATAAATGATCATATTAAGCATTTTAACATGTTTTAACCAAAATCCATATTAATTCCAAATTGTCACATACCCATCTTCATATAGGGGCAAAACAGCGATTTGTGTATATATATTTCTTTGAGAAAAATTAGTTGAAAATTTATATATATTTGTGTAGGAATTTAATCTCAAATATGAATTGGTTCGTGAAGACACATGCATGTACAAAGTGAATACAAAGGAATGAAGATGGAAATAATTCAAAGTGAAGAACATGGAGGACCCCATCTACCCACCGACCTTAATGAACAAATTAGAGGCTAATGCACATGCTTATGAAATTAATGGCTTCATGTACACTTAAATGATGATTAGTAGAAGCTAATGATTACTTGGCCTGCACACTTTCTCAAGTGCATTTTGGGCATTCTCCAAAAATATGAATTAGAGTTTAACACATGAATATAGACCCCTTATGTTTCATGTAACCCTCTTCTTCCTTAGTCTCACTTAGTTTAGTTTAGGCACAAAATAAAAAGACAAGCTCTCTTTCCCTTTTCATGGCTACTTAGCCATTTTTATTTCATGTATTTTTTCTTTCTTTTTGCAATGTTAATTAGTGTTTTATTTTACTTACATGCTTTTTTTTTCTTTCATGCTAATAGTGTAGATTTTATTTTCATGTAAAGTAGATTAGTTTTAATTCTTGTTAATTAGATTCTCTTTTCCATTAGCTTTCATTTTCCTTTCTTTTTGTTTTCATGTTGCTAGATACATTTGTTAATCAAATGACAAATACAAGAGGCTAAACCCCTTCAATTTAGGGGTAATGAAGCTCTCTAATTGTGTAGCATCAACTGTTTGTTAATTCATGCTCTCTTTTTGTGCTTAATGATGATCAATAAAATGTTTTATTTGTTGTTTTTGATTTGAATTTGATAGCCTATATTGTTGACACCAAATAGCCTATGCTCAAACAATCACTAACACAAATGTCGCTTCATCAAAATATGATTATGGCATAAGAAAGTGATTTGAAATTCAAATTTGATGGTCTATATGTCTAATCAATACTTAATAGGCCATACTTAAAATAGATTTCATTTTCATTTTCATTGTCAAGTTTCATGAAAGTTAGTAAGTGGTTTAAGGGATGTGTTATAGTTTGATGGCTTATGTTGGCTAATCAATAGCACAAATATGCCATACTTATGATAAACACATCAATTAAAGCACTAATGACCATAAAAGAGAGATCATGATTTCATATGTGTTGAACTACATGATCTAGAGAGTTCTATAAATTATCACTTAGCTCTTACATTTGCCTCTCTTTTCTTTTAGTTAGTTAGTTGATTCTCTAGCTATACTTTCATTTCAACTTTGGTAAATTTGATTGAATATGAGATTTAAATCAACAATTCCCTACGAATCGACCCGTATTCGCCATATACTACAAGTGTACACCATGCGCTTGAGATTATTTTTATTTCGAAGTTCGTTCGAATACTTTCTAGTTCATAGCATTTAGCCGATGCGAACAAGTTTTTGGCGCTGTTGCCGAGGAATTTGTTTTGATTTTGATTTTTCATTCTTCGAATTATTTTTGTTTTCTTTGTGTGTTTTAATTTTGTGTGTTACATATTAAAAAAATTATTGTTGTGTGATTTTTGTTTACATTATTTGTGTTTTGTTTTCTAGTTCGAGTTGCATTTTGCATTTGATATAAAAGAAAAAAACTCCAAGAACATTTCTCCAAATTAGCATTACAGTTCATTTCTTATTGTAAAAATTTACATTGCATTCTCATTTTTCAATTACACACACTTCATCAATTTCTATTTTCTATTTACATTTTACACTTTTCTGTTACTGTTGCACTGCCTCTATTATTGTCTTTGTTTACTGTTCTCTGCACAGTGCCATCACCAGTTACAACTACTGTAACTCCACAGCTACATTCACACAGCAGTTCAACTTCATCACCAAACCTAACACTATTGCCTACACCTCCTCCACCTCAAACATTCTCAACTGCTCCTCTACATCACCACCAATTCGAAACAGTCTCAACATATTCACTTCATATATCTACTACCATACCTCCTGTCAATTTCCCTGTCAACTGTCAAGTACCACATATGTAACGACCCGAAATTTTTGAACGGTTAATTTGAGATATTTAAATGGATTTAAATATTTGATTTGGATTATGAATTGATCTTGAATATGGAAATTATGGCTTTCATTTATAAAGTAAATTCAGGATCTAAGATATAATGATTTATTGGAAAATTCGACTTTTGAATTATAAAATTGGTAATTGGGTAAAATATAGAATCTTGAGTTATAAGCTTGTCAAAAATATTTCAAAGGCTTATAAAATTTATATTGATAATACTGAAAGTAATAAATGGGGTAAAATTGAATTTAACAGTAGTTTGTTCAATTTTAGAAATACATCATTTAAATTGATGTTCAAAAGTAGCCTTCCGAGGCACTGTCTCGGATTTCGACGAAACCAGTTTCATTGGATCCGTAATATTGTATTATTATCAGGTTTCAAATGTCGTAGCTTTCAAAGTTATCGTGTGATCATACGAGATATAAAAGCCTGGAAAATAATTAATTGAATGAATTTTAATAGTCAATTCAAAAGGCTATCTTCTGCATACGATCGAATTAGGACTCGAAACCTTTTCCATTATGTTCGAAATAGGGGTTTAACATTATAAACGTCTAGCGGCATGCCTCGGTAGGATGTCGAGATTTTAAGTTGCATTTATCGAGACGTTTGAATTTGAATTTAAATTAATATATAAAAATTTATATTGCTTAGTCAACTCCAGCTGAAATCCTATCCACATCAATGATTTTTTTTGCTTCCCCATCACCCTTTTTTGCTTCTCTTTAGCAGACATTCAACACATGCATCTTTCTCACGCTACCTACCCTTTCACTTCAAATCAAGCCATTTCCATCCCCTATTTCATTTTCACTCACGAAAACATAATCAAAAAAGAAAAAAAGGTTGACGAATCAAAATTGAAAAAAAATGACGGCCCTCTTCTTATTCTTACCCAGTCAACTCGATGTCGAGAGGAACTCGATCGCGTTTTGGTTAGGTCAAGACCGAGGTGTGGGCATGGGATTGGTGGAGTCGACTACGGTCAGTCGAAGTCTGGAAGGAGGCATGGGACCCTCGAGCGTCGCGAGTCGTGCGGTGCTCTGATGAAGGGAGGAAGCGATGGCATTAGTGGTTTGAGCAAGGCGTTTGGGGCTTGCGAAGACCTAGGGGAAAGTTTTGGCTGAAGTTCGATTTCAGTGGAAGGGTTGCGCGCATCTCAGATTAGCGGCGTTGAGGCTCAGTGGTGGCACGGGCTAGGGTAGGCGGCCGTCGCAGGGTCGCGACTATGACATTGAGATCGGCGATTTCGTGGCGGGGCTTTGGCGATTAAAGTGTGTTCGCGAGCAGGGCTTGAGGTAGGATTTTGTTTTCTTTAATTTAATTTAATAATAAAGCACATATATGTATATTTATACAGAGAATAATATGTATGTGCAGGAAATTTTTACAGTAAGATTTAAAAGAGAATTTTCTAAATTTATTTCTAAGATTTATATGTGTATAAATATTTGTACACAATTATTTACAGTAAAAGCAAATTCTGTTGTGGAAAAAATATAGGAATTTTTAAAAAAGAGTTTATACAAAAATTGGATTTTTAAACCTATATAGATTGTTGTTATAAGTGTATAACTTCAAAGGGGAAATAAATGCACATATTTTCACTCAACTAGTTAATTTTTTTTTAAAAATTATTTAAGTAATAAATTTGTTTACTTAACTTATTTAATCATTCTAGAAGCTTGTTAATGGAAAATTAGTTTGAACTAAAGTATTAGTTAGTTAAATTTATTACATGGAATTTATTGTTCGATGATTTCAAAATATTAATAAAACCCTAAAATGTTACTCAAGGTCTGAAAATCGTGGAAACCAAGTCGAGATTATAGTGGATGGGAAACATTTAAAGCAAAGGTGAGTTAATCTCACTCTTGTGGATTGCTATTTAAATTTAGATGGTTAAATTTAAATTATTGGTTGAATGATTGAATTGGTCTAACATGATATATTATATATAGTAGTATATATAGTATATATTGGAGTGATTTATTTCCCGCATTATATAGCGGATGAGACCCTATGCACCGCATAATAGCGGATGATATTTTATAAACGCATATACCGCGATATTCCACCTCGAAGTGGAATTGGTATTGTGCTAACATCTGTGGATGAAGGGAAACAGGTTGGAGGGATCCAACTGGATTCCTCAAATTTATTTAGATTGTTTAATACTATGTGATATGGTTAATGTGATAATCGGTGATAGATTATGTTGGAAATTCAAATGTTGGATGCTATGGTTTGATTGAATATATTCGGATATTCTGAGTTATCAAAAATTTATAGATTTGAGTTTTGAAAGAAAAAAATGGAGAGAATTTTAAGTAAATAATTATAGAAATTTGGATAAATTAAAGAATGAATTGGGAAAGAATAAAAGTTGATTTTTGAATTCTGATAATTAAAATTCCAAGTATGGAGAAATGAGATTTTTTGAATAAATGGGAATAAGTGATTTTCTCAAAAACTTAAGTGATATTGTAAAGGAATGAAGAATTTATTTTAAACAATTCAAGGTTCAAATTTAGTGAAAAGGATAAAGAAGGAATTCAGAAATATGAAGTTGGTACTTTTCAGTTAAATAAGATTTTTAAATCATAATTAAGAAATAAAATTTGAAGTTAACGGGTTTTGAATAAATTAAGTAAGAAAAGAAATTTATTTCAAAATGGAGTAAATTAGAAATCAATTTGAAAATTGATTTGAGTGTTTAAATTTGGAATTTCAAAAAGGGAAGTGAGACTATGGAATTTTTAAACTGAGTTTATAAAAGTGAAGTAATATATCAGTGGATATTTGGAAAAATAAATTCACGGTGGGAATTTATTAAAGGAATGGGTAAATTTGTTTAAAAATAAATAGTGATTTATTTTTAAAGGATGTGAAAGAGAAGTGTATTTCCCTGGATAGCCAAGTACGTTTTCGAAGCAAATTTTTAAGTATAAGTTAAATGTTTTAAAGTTGTTTTAAAAGCATGTTTTAGAAAATTTATTATTTTTAAATGTTTAAATTTTAAAGTAAGTCTTTTCAAATTTATTATAGTAGTAATTATTTAAATGTGACTTGGTATTATGTTTTAAAAAGATAAAATTTTAGTTTATATTTTTAATAAAGTATTAAAGTAGTTTTTTAAATTTAAATGTTAAAGTATATTTTATAATACAGCATTTTAAATTATTTTAAAATCTAAAGTGTTTATACTTGGTGATTTCAGTGGAAATATAAAATATTTGGGAAATTTATTCCGTGAAGGAAAAATGGTTTGAAACCGGTTTCAAAAAGGTTTGGAAGTGGGAATATCTCTTGCGAAGATATTTTGAGGCTAATAAATAATTTGAAAAATTATTTATGTTTGATGGTTGTTTATGAATGTTACTGATAGATAAATAACCGACTATCAATATTGACCAATGCACTGATCGTTTCGAAGAGACCGCGATCGTGATTTATTTCCTGAAAACCTCTTCGATCCGGTTTGAACGTTTTCGTGTGGAAAACAAGAGTTTGGATTCGAAGATGGACCAGTGAAGTGCAAGGGCTAGTCGCTACTAATCCTGAGGTGATTCCAAAATGGATGTAGTATGAGTAGTGCCTTTGGTTCCGTTCGAACCCAGAACGGACTTGTATGGATGAATGCTTTCAGAACATCGTCAGGTGGGCGATAAGCATTCCAAGAGATGTGTTCTAAAAAGGTAACGCTTAGCCTCGAGCCTCATCAACCGAGAATGACTGAAAATCAAGGGTTATGCAGCAAGGCTAAGTGGGTAGCACCCATTAGGGTGAGGCCATCTCTGTCTAGATGTCCCTTTTTATTTCGGATGTGTGGGCGGTTGATGATTCCAACCACGGGGTGATCTTAATCGGGATTATCCAGTAAGGGGTAGTCCCGGTATTGTGTTGCAGGGGATCGGGTGGGATCCTTGGTATGGTGATCTAGGCCACGTACTGTGATAGGTGGTTCCCCAGTGTCTAGTCATTCGTTGGAAATCCATTCTCCCTACGCACCTTTTACGGTTTTTGTTTGTATAACTCACTTTGTGGCTAGTATGCTGGAATTTAATCATGTAACAATTTCAGCTATTTGAATAAGTATTTGTATATAGACACTTATAATATCAGAGGATTTTGATAAGAAATGTTTTAGCTATCGTAGGGTAAAAACCCGACATGTTTATTTGTGGCGTTGTCTTGCGAGATGCTTTTGATTTTCAAAGGATTTTGAAACTTTAATAATCCAATTGAGTGTGATTTCTCACGCTGGTATTGCAGACTGACTCGGGTGTTATTTAACTATAATGGTCGGGTCAGACCGAGTATTATAGAGTACAGATTCTGAATGGACTGCTGTGGAGCTCAGGAGACGAGCTAGATGGCGAGACGTATCCGACATATATGATGTGTATTCCGCTGTGTATTCAGATTTGGAAGGATGGGATATTATAACCGTCCTGAGTGTGTTGTTGATTCTATTGAACTCTGATGTTGTATTCTGATGATATATGTATGAAACAAATTTATTTTTCTTTTGTGTAAAGAACTGTTATTATCTATTATATTTTATTCCGCTGCGATGGTAAGATTCTGTGTTATTTGTTTTCTTTTCTTCTATCTCCTTCTTCATTTTACCCTAATGGTTCGGTTTTTCGGGCGTCGAAAAATCGGGTCGTTACAACATACATACCCCTTCACCATAGCAACCACCATTGCCATTGCCTGTACAAATATTTGACCTCGTACCTTTCAACCTCCACACCAAACTACTATCATATACCAGTCATCTTTCATCCACTGTTATGTACCCCACATTTGCACATCTCAACATAACATCTACTGCAAACTACAACTTCCCACACCACTCACCAGTAGGGCCGGCCTTGACAAGTTGGAGGCCCAAGGCTGAGAAGAAGTAACAAAGTGGGAAAAAATGCAAAACAAGGAAAAATTATCAAGTGCAGGAGTCGAACCCAGGTACTCAAAAAGGAAGTTGAACACTTTAAACACTGAGCTATATTACTTCATGAATATATTATGAACATCTTATTATGTATCATATATATAAATCAAAGATCGAGGCCCCCAGGCCCTAGGCCACCGCCTTGGTGGCCTTGGACCACGGTTGGCCCTGCTCACCAGAGAACCACCCTCCACATATCATAAATCTACTCTAACCCCTATACTCCCCTGCACTCCACAGCATCAAATACTCTCAAACTCATCCCTCGTCAATCACACTGTTTTTATTGGCTTTGGCGCCTACAATAGCCACACGACAACAAGACAACCGCCACTTTCTTCCTTCATCTCTTCTACATACCCATCAACAACAACTACTCGCCAATCACTCACATCATCGACCTCACTAGTGACATCAAACTGCAAAAACTACTCCATTTCAACCTCTACTAACCCACTAAACTCACGAACATCCCATGAAGCTTGAATCACCAGCCTTGACCTGAAAACAGACCACCACGATCAAACCCAGTCACACACCCAACTGCTCCACCATCCTGTCATCTGCCCACATACATTCTACCAACTCCACTTGCACACAAACTGTCACCACCTGAAACCATGACATCCCCTCACTACAATAAGCCACGCGACCCCAACTCGAATCACTCCTACAACTCCATCACATCAATCCCCAAACCTAATCACGACCAAACCAAATCGAATCGCCATCGACTTCATCCACACTGCCTCTAGCTACGAACTCCTCCAATCATTTGCTCCAATTAATAGCAACTCCTCATCGAACACAATCGAACTCCAAACCACAACCAATCCAACACACTTGATTTTGAAAAAAAAAAGATGCAATTGCAAAAGAGGCGATTCTTTTTTTATATGCGCAATTTCGAAAGAGGCAATTATTGTTTAGATTTTGTTCATAATTTTTTTAAGAAGAAAAGACTGTGAAAATCGTCGGAAAGAAATTTTGTGGGTTAAGGATTTCTTACCGGGTCGGGTGAATTTAATTGGGTCGGTTGGAGTTGTTTGAGCTATGTTCTTTAGTTCTTTTCTCAATTTCCTTTTGTTCTTTGATTTTTTTCTTTAAAAAACACATAGAAAAAAAGAGTTAAGTTTTGTTTTGTTTAAAAAACTTTTTTTTGCTTTGTTTCACTGATTTCCATTGTTTTGATTTTCTTGTTGCTTAGTTTATTTCTTCAAAAAAAAAGATAGTTGTTTTCAGTTTAAGTTGTTTTGTTTTTAATTTGTTTAGTTTCATCTTTGATATAAAAACACTATGTATATATCTCGTTTTTTGATTCAGGTTGCCAAAGCAGAATTTCAGAAGAAGAACTGCTGCCAAAAACAAATTGCTGCCTTGCTTATAAAAAAATTATTGCTTACGTCTCTATTTTTATTTGAATTAAATTGTTAATTGCTTGCATTTGAAAAAAAAAATCAAAAACAAAATCAAAAATCTATTCGTAGTTACATTGTTAGTACGCGTTTAATTTCTGCTTTGCATTTCATCCTAGATTTTGATTAATAATAACAATTAGACATCGATAACTTTTAATTGTATATTGACAATTTGTCTTCTTTGAACAATTTAATTTCTTGGTGTCTATGGCAGAGCAATAATCAGTTATAAATATTATGGAGATTTGTAAATATTATACTGAATTGTTCCTCTGAAGGTACTTAAACTTCTGGCTGCATTACTACGGCGATTCGTGATGCACCTATAAATCCTGTTCATTACCTGGCTGAGAACTATCTTGTTTATTTAAGACAAAGTGTAATTATATAATTTTGGGTTAACTTAGGATAAATAATTTGTAATTAGACCCTTGCATTCATATAGTTGCATTAGTTCTGCATATTAAAAAATATTCAAAATCCAAAACTAAAATAATTGTAAATATTCCTTTTCCTTTGAAATTTTTAAATCTTTTTTCTTTGAAATTTCAAAATCCAAAAAAATTTAGAGAAACAAAAATCCAAAAAAAAAATTATAAAACCTTTTCAAAAACAAAGAAAAATTTGAAAAATAAAAAACAAAACAAAAATCAATTTTCCTTTTCAAAAATAGATTTTATTTGTAAATATTTTGAAAAAAAACCAAAAACATTCTTGAAAATGTCCGAGTTTCCCCACTCACTTGAATTTTACAATAGTTGTGAAAATCAATATAATCCATATGATTTTACTCCAAATTCATATGGTTATTTTAACGACAACTTTTGTATCAACAATTCGAATTTTGAACAACAAAGTTTTCAAAACGATGGACAACCCTCAACTCTTGAAAATAGCATTTCAACTTTACTTGAATTCTCTACACAACAAAATCAAAGTATAAATGATTTGTGTAATTCATATTTGTGTAATAGCTCGAGTGAAGGATTTCAAAATTTGAATTTAATTCAAAATTCAAAATGATTTCAATTATAACCCATGCAAATTCAATTTCGAACTCCAAAATGAATTTCAAACTCAACATGAAAATGGAAACAACTTTTCAAACGAATTTGGGAATGAGAATAATCTTAACCATGTTACGAATGAAAACTTTTGTTCTCAACAAATCCAAATCGAAAATTCTCAAGTCAATAATTATAAGTTGGATTTTGTTGAACAAAATTTATGATGATCACACAAATTTGTTGTTTGAAATATATATGAAACAACGTGAAAAACAAAACCAAATCCCAACATGTGACGTGTCAAGCGATAATCCATCTTTTACCCAAATCAATGATTTTCAAATAACAACTTTTGAAATGGAAAATGATGATCTTAACGAAGTTTTTGAAAATTTGGTAATTGAGTTGGATTTCAATTATTTTGAGGGTGAGAAACTCAATCTAAATTTCGATCTTCCCTTTTTAGAAAATTTGAATACAATAACTTTTATTTTGAATTTGATTTATGAAAAAAGTTGTTAACAATCCAACAAAGGGGGTCGAATTTAACGAACACAATTTCTTTGGACTTTTTGAAAATGAGTTGTTAAATTTTCAAGGGGAAGATTTAAATCACCATTTCAATTTGGAAATTAATAATTTGAAAAAAAAATTGATGATGAGCTTGACTTTCAATTTGGTGAAAATAAACTTGAACTTCAATCAATCATTTTATTGCCCCCAAAAATCATCGAAAATAAAACAACTCGTACGATTTTGAATAAAACGACATTCGTTTTTCCAAATCAACATTCAACTTTGAAATCTTTTACGGTTTGGTTTTTTGTGCTTGAGCCGTGTCTTGCATACTTGACGAGACAAATGGATCGGTCTTTGGAAGACCGTTTCATTTACTTTTTAACGATCTACTTTCTAATGCCGTGTAAATACATGTCATTTTCATGTAAATAATAATAAATGTTCATTTCACTTTAGTTGACTGCGGGGACACAGTCAAAATAAAGTTTGTGGAGGGGAGACTCGCTTTCTTTTTTGATTTTTCATAGTTTATTTTACATTTTCTTTTCAAACCCAAAAAAAACTTAAAAAAATTAAGCATTTTGATTCATTTTTAAAGAAACGCTATATGATAAATATATGGGTTTGGTTTATTAAATTGAAATTATTGAAAATTTATTTGTCTTAACAAAAATAAAAATGAAGTTTGATTACAAATAACAATAGTTTAACTAGTATATAGGAAGATTCTTACGTGTAATTATGAAATACATCCTAATTGAAAATCTTTGTTTTAAAAAATGGTTGATTTAAAATAAAGGATATAACATCTTTTTGTCTTCTAAGTTAAGTGGTACTAAGATTACTTTGCAAAGCCCTCTCTTTCAAAAGGAAAAAAACAAAACATTTGTATATATGTAAATATTTTCTATTAATAGCTACGGTCGACTGGTGTACACTATTGTTTGTACACTCGCCATGCTCTGTACCTTTCTCATGTTAGCCCAAAAGGCAGTGCACGATCGGTATATCTGGTCTCAGTTTATCTAAGCTAGGTGTATATATAAAAAAATTCTTTTTAATAACTCCTACAGTCAATAGGTGTTCACACTCGTGTGTTCACTCGCCACACTCTATATTCCCCTCACATAAGTATGTAAAATAGTGTACGGATGATATATCTAGCCTCAGTTTATCTAAGTTAGCTATATGTAAATATTGTAAATATCAATAAAAAATTTAAAAAATAAGAGAGAGTAAGCAAATGAATCCAAGCACTATTTTAACTTATTTGACTTGACTTGTTATTGAAAAAAAATGAATATACCACCTTGATAAGCTTTGATAATCAACTAAGGATCCATTTCATAGTTACTCTTTGCTATCTACCAAAATAACGAGTTAAACTATAGTCTATTTGTTATGATAATTTTGTCTTTGTTGAAAACTTTGACGAGTAAATGGCTTAAATCTCAAGGTAATGATCAAACATATATTTAATTTATTTATGTCAATTTAAAAGTAAATCTTTCATTTGTAAATATTTTCATCCTGCATTTGGATTTTGTGGGTAGTATCCGCTGAAATCACGAGACAACAATCATCCTACTGGGGACACCCGGAGGTTTAACGGCTGGTTGCATACGCTCAATGCAATTGTGCTCCCTACGAAAACGGATTTATCTTAGTTTTTTTTCCTTTATTCGAGGACGAATAAAAAGATAAGTGTAGGGGTATTTGACGTGCACGTAAATGTGCATATTTTTACCACCATATTTATTCTATTTAAATTAAATAAATGATCATATTGGGTATTTTAACACGTTTTAACCAAAATCCCTATTAATTCCAAACTGTCACATATCCATCTTCATATAGGGGCAAAATGGTCATTTGTGTGCATATATTTCTTTGAGAAAAATCAATTAGAAATTGATATATATATTTGTGTAGGAATTTGATCTCAAATATGAGTGGTTTCAGAAGACACATGCATGCACAAACTGAATACAAAGGAATGAAGATGGAAATAATTCAAAGTGAAGAACATGGAGGACCCCACCTACCCACCTACCTTAATAAACAAATTAGAGGCTAATGCACAAGCTTATGGAATTAATGGCTTCATGTAACTTAAAACGATGATTAGTAGAGCTAATGATTATTTGGCCTCCATACTTTCTCAATGGTATTTTGGGCATTACCCAAATATATGAATTAGGGTTTAGCGCATATATATATATATATATATATATATATATATATATATATACCCCTTATGTTTCATTTAACTCTCTTCTTCCTTAGTCTCACTTAGTTTAGTTTAGGCTCAAAATAAAAAGACAAGCTCTCTTTCTCTTTTCATGGCTACTTAGTCATTTTTATTTCATGTATTTTTCCTTTCTTTTATGCAATGTTAATTAGTGTTTTATTTTACTTACATGCTTTCTTTCTTTCATGATAATAGTGTAGATTTTATTTCATGCAAAGTAGATTAGTTTTAATTCTTGTTAATTAGCTTCTCTTTTCCATTAGCTTTCATTTTCCTTTTTTTTCTTTCATGTTGCTAGCTACATTTGTTAATCAAATGACAAATATGAGAGGCTAAACCCCTGCAATTTAGGGGTAATGAAGCTCTCTAATTGTGTAGCTTCAACTATTTGTTGATTCATGCTCTCTTTTTGGGCTTAATGATGATTAATGAAGTGTTTTATTTGTTGTTCTTGATTTGAATTCGATAGCCTATATTGTTGACACCAAATAGGCTATGCTTAAACAATCACTAACACAAATTCCTCTTCATCAAAATATGATTATAGCATAAGAAAGTGATTTGAAATTCAAATTTGATGGTCTACATGTCTAATCAATAGTTAATAGGCCATACTTAAATAGTTTACATTTTCATTTTCATTGTCAAGTTTCATAAAAGTTAGTAAGTGGTTTAAGGGGTGTGTTATAGTTTGAAGGCTTAGTTGGCTAATCAGTAGCACAAATATGTCATACTTATGATAAACACATCAATTAAAGCACTAATGACCATAAAAGAGAGATCATGATTTCATTTGTGTTGAAGTACATGATCTAGAGAGTGGATTTATTCTCTATATTGTCACTAAACTTTTATATTTGGTTCTCTTTTCTTTTAGTTAGTTAGTTAATTCTCTAGCTTAACTTTCATTTCAACTTAGGTTATTTTGATTGAATAGGAGATTTAAATCAACAATTCCCTGTAGATTAACCCATATTCGCCACGTGCTACAAGTGTACGTCGTGCGCTTACTGTTATTTTTATTTCAAAATTTGTTCGGCCGCTTTCTAGTTCGTAGACATTTAGTCAACGTAAGCACTTACCTTGCCATTGTTGGAATCCAATCTTCAATATGTGCCTTACGTTTTTAATTGTAGAGCCTAGTACATTGGAATGTGAGATGCAAGCATTTTAGCTATTTTATCTATTTACTTCAAACTAGATACTATGATAATGTCATTAGATTTTCATATAAAATGTTTTGGTTATCTTAAGGTAAAAACTCATCCGTTTTTATGTGCGGTGTGGTCTTACGAGATACTCTTTGTGAAAAGTTTCAAATATAGAAATCAGTTTGGTTGTTACTTGTTATCGAGTTTTACTCACGCTGGTTTACCAGACTAAGCCGGGCGTTATTCCATGCAGTGCTTGGGTCAAACCGAGCATGTTTTTCCCAGGCTAGCAAGACACTTTGAAGTTGGAGAGGAGCTGGATGGTCAAGACGTATTCACATATATTTTTCTTTCGCTGTATTATTGAGGATATATATTTGTCAATGTAAGGACATGTTTCTATAACTGTCCAAATTTAGGATAAGTTTAGTGTACTCTAACGTTGTATAAATGAAAGAAGATGTTTCCTTTTTGTAAAGGTCATTGTTGTATTATATGTTATTCGCTGCATCGTGAGTTTCTATGTTGTTTGGTTTTCTTCTATCTTCTACCTTCTTCTTTCATCCTAACAAATTGGCATTTACGGCACTTGAATGTTCGGCATATAATACAATAGGCTTGTTAGTGTCGACTTTTGAGGGTCAAAAATCCGACTCGTTGCAGTGCCAAAACATTGAAATAGACGTAATAAATGAATCGACAACATGTGACAAGTGTTTCAGGACTAAAAGGGGCTACTGACACTTAGTACGGATGCTTGCCGAATGTATTTAGGGTGCTGCATTCAACCTCTTAGGAAAGACAGAGTGGCTCTTATGGTGGAATAACTGTCGATTTCATTAGGTTACATTGTTCGAGAAAAAGATAAATTAGTGATAGACATGCCTAGGGAGGTAATCACTAAAATAATTTAATGATAACTTTATGATCGACACCTATATAAGAGTTTGGGTGATGTTTATGAATGTGAATCATGTGATTGATAATTTTGATAATGGTTCATAAATGAATGTTAAGTATAGGGTATACTTGTAATTTTAAAACCTAGTTATATGTATGATCATGATATAATGATTTTTCGCATGAATATAATTGATGTGATGTGTAAGTCAAAGGAAAAACTCGTTCCATGCTTTAGTGACATATTCTTACTCATAGCAAGTTTTATGTCTAGCACGTGTTTTTATTATTTTTCATAATCTCATAGGTACTCATTCGAGTAGGTAGAGTTAGTGGGTTTAGGTAGGTTACTTTTAGAATTCGAATAAAAAAACCGAAGATGAAGTAGGAGGAATATAGCTAATAAAATTTATTTTATTCCACTATTGTAAAATTAAGGATTATAACCTGTTCAGTGTTCGTGTCCGCATTTTCATATGTTGGGCACGACACTACTATCCATGTTTTATTATGATTACCTAATTGTAGGCATCAATCATGTTAACGGAATTATAATGAAATTTTGTACGACTAACTTGTGTAATTATATTTATTTAGCTGCTCTTTTTACTTAATGATGCGAAAAAATATTGATCTCATTTTATCGCTTGAAATAATTCTAGTGATGGCTACAGTATCATCGACATTCATTTTAGGGTCTCAAAATAGGAGACGTTACAACTTGGTATCAGAGCTTTGCTTAGGGGACACTAAAGTAAAATGGAGCTAATTAGAAACTAAATAGTAGAAAAAGAACATCTTGGGGAGGCTGTATACTGTATATGTGTAATGTACTTATATTTTGATACAGATAAATAGGTGGATATATCCATCCCTCTATTTTTGTTCTCGCTCCCTTTAATTTTGTTTCTTTCAAATGTTTGGTTACGCAAAAAGTAAGAATGGATTTTCGTAGTATACATTTGATATTAGGAGATGCAAGAGCGAACGCTAGTAAGGGAACAACTAGTATGTAAACAAATGGCCAAGGAGAGGAGGCAGCCATGGAAGTTTATGTTAAAGCCAGTACTTAAATGCCTGCTTCGGTCGTTGGAGGAATAGATATGAAGGCACTTTTTGGTTAGTTTATGGTGGAAATGATGAGGAAACAACTGGTTAAAGCTGTTGAGCCAAGGCTAGTGGTAGCTAGAGGTGTGGACTTTTCCAAGATGATGCAAGGTTACAATAACTGTGGAGGAAAAGTATTTATAAGGAAGGAGTCTACTTTAGAAGTGCTGAACTGGTTGAAGGTGTGTGCACATCTTTGAAGATTTAGGTTATGATAATGCTCTTAAAAGGAGGTTGACTTCTTATCAGCTTTAGGAGGATGCCTTAGATTGATGGGAGGCCATGATTGTTGAAGTACCAAAAGATAAGATAACTTAGGAGCAGTTTAAAGAGAAATTCGAGGCTTAGTTTATTCTTGAATCGTAGAAAAGTTAGGGAATTCTTAGATCTGAAATTGGAAGAAATGACTTTGGTAGAGTATATCCAAAGTTTCAATGCTCTGAAAAGTACAGAAGGGAGCATGTTAATTCTCCACTAAAGAAAAATGAAAAATTTATTGAAGTACTAGAGAAGGGACTTAGTCATAAGGTGATGGCACACCTGTTGTCTCCTTATGAACTGGTGGTGGAAATGGTAAGGAGGTATGATCACTTGTTTCAAGAGGAGAGGAAGGTTGATGAGCGGGCAGAAGAAAAGATTCAAGCCATATCAAAAGGGTAATAAGAATCAAAAAGGAGCAAAGACCTTAGGTGGAGAAGCTCAAAAGCCGAATGTAGCAGAAATTACCTGTTTTAACTATTGGTAGAAGGGACACTACTCTACTAAGTGTACCTAGCCGAAAAACAAGGATAGGGCCAAGTTCTTCAATTGCAATAGGCCTGGTCATAAGAAAAGGGATTGTCCAGAATTGAGGCGGGGAGAAGTATATGCTTTGGAGGTACCTTCAACTAGACCAATCACGTAGGAAATGAGGAAGATTATTGTTCTTGGAGGTATGATCTCAATTTCTAGTAACTTAATTAGGGTTCTATTTGACATTGATGTTACACACTCTTTCATTTTGAAAATTTTGTTTGCTAGTTTAGGATGAGACACTAGCTATTTGATTATGCCCTTATGTGTAGTTAATTCGATCAGTGTGTATGCCACTCTAAATTAAGGTGCACTGACATGGAGTTTGACTTTTGTGGACTTTTGTTTTTTATGACCCATAAATGTTTGACTTTGTAGGGTACAAGGTAATTTTGGATATGGATTGGTTAGTGCCTAGCGATGTTAGGATCTATTATATCGATAATATTATCGCTTTACAAAATCCAAGAGGCGAAGAAAGGATCATGGAGCATTGGATGTAATGGAGAAAAAAGCAAGGCCGATGTTGTGCAATGGAAGATTAGGAGGAAGTGATTAGTTGAGTGCTGGTAGTTTGATATTTTACTAACATTTTCGAACAATTAATGGGATTAACACCAAGAAAAGCGATTGAATTTTGAATAGACTTGATGCCGAGAGCATAACCTATAAAATGACCACCTATCAAAATGTCATATAAAGATATGAAGTAATCGAAGAAGCAGCTAGTGGAACTTGAGCATCAAAATTTCATTAGGCCAAGTAGTTCACGATGGGGAGCATCCATATTATTCACAAAGAAGCCAATCGACTATAGGAAGTAGAATGAATTCACGGTGAAGAATCATTATCCATTGCCTAGGATAGATGATTTGTTTGACCAGTTGAGTAGAGATAGAGTATTCTCGCAGCTAGATTTGGCAATGGGAATCCATTAACCAAGGGTATCCTAGGATAATGTTCCTTTGACAGCATTTAGAATAAAGTATGGCTCATATAGTGAGTAGTTATGCCTTTTGATTGACCAATACCCCATCGTTCTTTGTAGACCTTATGAACCAAATCTTTCATAATCAATTGGATAACTTTGTGTTAATCTTCATCAATGATATTTTGGTATATTTTAAAAATGAAAGAGACCATGAAGCCCATCTTAGATTAATGTTGAAGATCTCGAGATAAAACAAATTGAAGGCAAAGTTTTTCAAGTGTCGTTTTTGAAAACGAGATGTTAAGTTTCTTGATCATGTTGTTTCAGAGAATAGATTAGTAGTGGATCCATCTAAGGTAAAGACTATTAAGGACTGGAAGGGGACAGAAATGGTAACGAATGAGAAGTTTCTTGGGGTTGGCTGGATATTAGCATAGATTCATTAAGAATTTATCACATATAGCAGCACCCTTGACTAAGTTAACTAGGAAGAATGAGAAGTTCATATGGACTAATAGATGTGAAGGGTCGTTTCAGGAGTTAAAGATGTTACTGATCGAACTTGAAGGGAATTAGAAAAGGGCAAGTGATAGCTTATGCATCAAAACAATTAAGGTTGCATGAGGATCGTTATTCAACTCATGACTTGGAGTTGGTGGCAGCGATCTTTGTTTTGAATATTTGTAGGCACTTCCTTTTGGGAGAGTGGTTGGAGTTATATAAGGACCATATGTCCCTTAAGTATTTACTCTCTCAAAAGGAGTTGAATATGAGGCAATAGAAATAGTTGGAAAATCTACAACATATGAATATATTGAGTACACGCCAGGAAAGGGAAACAAGGTTATGAATGCTTTAAGTAGAAAGTAGCAGAATGGAGTGTTAGCTATGATTGAGGAATGGAAGGCATTAGGGACATTATCCTCGTGTGGGGTACACTATAGGATGAATACTAGATCAAGTCATGACCCCTAAGCATTGGCAAGTTTTCATGTTTGTCCAGCACTTGTGGATAGGATTGCTGCAGGGCAAAGAGAGGACTAATTGATTGCCGAGAAAAATAGGAGATTAGAGATGGGTGTTAATGTTGAGGATTTGAAAGGATTCAAGGTAGATTCGAGAGAATGGCTTAGGAAGAAAAGATGACCATGTGTATTGAATATAGGAGATCTTCGAAAAGAGGTCTTAGAGGAAAGTCATCGGTTCAAGTTTACAATTCATCCCGAATCAGAACAAAAATGCATTGCAACATGTGGTGTGTCCTCTTTTGGAAGAGAATGAAGAGAGATATAGGTGAATGTGTGAAGAATGGTTTCACATATCAGCAAGTGAAAGCCGAGAATTAGAAGCCAAGTGGTTTACTTCAACCCTTGGAAGTACCAACTTGAAAGTGGGATTCGGGATCTATGATTTTATAGATGAGTTACTGAGGTCAAGAATGAGGAATGTTGAAAATTTAATTAAACCGAAAAAACCCGCTTCGATGGTCATCTGCTTCTTTTGAAATTTTAATGGCGACATCCTCTTCGTCTCCTTCTCTGTCATCTTTCTCCTTGGATTCTGCATCTTTTCCCCCTCTTTCTTCGTCTTCTTCTGCTCCTTTGATTTCGATCTCTTCTTCATCTGTTCTTTCTGCTTCCACATCTCTTCATTCATCTTCTGTTACTTGCCTTTCTGGCTCTGAAGCTTCTTGTATCAATGTCTCATCGAATTATAATTGGTCTTCTCTTTTTAAAAGTCTTCCTCGTAATGCTAGGTCGTATAAACCGATCCATTTTGATATTCTGAGAAATCAACCTCCTTCAGTTGTACCTGATCTTGTCAAAGAAGAAGGTGTCAAATATTGGAACAATCACTTAGTTGGTTTCTTTTTGGATGGTACACTCTCTTTTTTAACAGTGGTAAATTTCTTGAAAAGATATTGGAAGATTAAGGGGGAAGTTGATTTTAAATCAAATGGTTTCAATTTCTACTTTAACTTCTCCAATCAAGAAGACAAAGATCAGGTTCTTAATGCTGATCCAATTTTTATAAGAGGTAGAATGTTCATAATTACTAAATGGGATCCATCTATTGGCATTTCACAAGCACAGATCAAGAAAGTTCCAGTGTGGATTCATTTTCATAGGATTCCTCTGATTCTCTGGACACTAGTAGGGATTAACGGGTTAGCTTGTCATGTTGGTAGGCTTATCTTTTTTGATAACAGTACTGAGAAGCTACAAAGATTTAAATATGCTCAGGGTTTAGTGGAGATATCACCGGACTTTGAATTACCGGAGTCTATTTCTATTCCTGGTTTGGGTGAAAACTGTCCTGATGTCAAATTGTCATATGATTGGAGGCCTAAAATTTGTACTAATTGCAAGATTTTTGGGCATGATACTGTTAGTTGTGAGTTTGCTAATGACATAAAGGAGTTTGATTCACAGAAGAAAGTCAATCAAGTTGTAAAAAGTGATAAGAAACAAGGTGATCAAGTTTTTAAAAATAACAGTACTGAAAAGACATGGAAGATTATAGATAGGAGAAACAATGGAATTTGGAAGAAAAAGGAAATAATTTCAAAAGAGAAAGTGCATTTGAATGTTGATCCTGATTTAAGTGTGGAAATTGGTAAGGGTAGTGAAGCAAGTACATTTTCTCTTCCTTCAGTTACATTAAATTCTTTTTCAGTGTTATCAGATCCTTCCTCTGATTTTAATACAGAAGCTACAACTTCTACCTCTTCATTTTCTATTGATGTGCCTTTAGATCCTGCAGTTAGAGTTGTGACTTCCTCTAATTCTGTCAATTCTAGTTCTTCATCTTGCAGTTCTCAATTCAGTTTTCAGTCACCTTCTTTATTGACTTCAGACTCTTCATCACCTTATTTGCATTTATCTCCACCTGATCATATTATTCTTCCTCCATCAGCTAATTCAGTTGATAATAATATTCCTGGTGATTTCAATAATGGAAAGGATTTTAAACCTCAGGAAGTACTTCCTATATCATCCACTAAAATTAAATCTCATCCAAGACATACAAGGAAAAATCCTTCTTCTTTGCTTCCCCCTCTTCAATTGAAATGAATAAAATTGCTTTTTGGAATATTAGGGGTGCTAACTTGCCCTCTAAACAAGTTGAGATTAGGAACTTCATCAAAGTTAATGATATTCATTTGATGTGTGTTTCTGAAACCAAGTTAGATTTACTATCTACACTAAAGGCAGTTAAATTGATATCCCCTTCTTGGCAATTTGATCATAATTTTCATGAATCAAATTTTGGCAGATTGTTAACCTTATGGAATCCATCTATCTTCAAGCTTTCCAGGATTATTGCTTCTGATCAATTCATTCACTATGAATGTGTTCATTTACCTTCTAATTTGAATTTTCATCTCACTTCAGTTTATGCTCATAACTCCCTAACATTGAGACAAGTTTTTTTGGATCAACTTCATCCTTTAAATCTTTCCTCTGCTCCGTGGTTAATTGGTGGTGACTTCAACTGTATGCTTGCTAGTAATCAAAAGTCTGTTGGTTGTCACCTGTCATTGAAAGATATTTCACCTCTTAATAGTGCCATAAATCAATCTAATCTTATTCCAGTCAAATCTTATGGCTCAGTCTTTACCTGGTCTAATAGTAGTAGAAATGGAAATTTAACTCTTTGTAAATTGGATCATATTTTTGTTAACATTTCTTTCTTTCAAATTTGACCTAAACCATTTTATAATACACTTCAGCCTTCATTATCAGATCACTGTCCATTAATATTTCATTGGGGGTATTGATGATAATCGTAGTGGTAACTTTTCTTTTAAATTTTTTAATTTTTGGACTAAGCATGTGGATTATTCTAATATTCTTAAACAGATTTGGAAGATGCAATTTGGCAGGAATCCATTGGCTAATATTTTACTCAGAATGAAGGCTCTCAAATTCCATTTGAGGATATGGTCTGCAGCTAATTTTGGTAAAAATTCAAAATTTTCTTCTCACATTAGGAATGAGCTTATTAAAATTCAGGAAGAATTGAGTGCTAAACCAAATGATCCAATATTACAACATGCTGAATTAGAATTAAGGAAGAACCTAGAACATGTTATTGACAGGGAACTGTCATCCATTAAACAGAAGCTTCACTTGAAATTTGAGAAGGAGGCTGATAGAAATACAAAGTATTTTCATAACTTTCTAAATGCAAAGAGAGCTAGAGAATCTATATCTCAGATTAAAGATATGAATGGTAATGTGATCAGATCCTCTGATGGTATAAATCATGCTTTTGTGCAGTACTTCTCTTCTATACTAGCTCCTCCCAATTCCTTTATTCCTGATATAAAGCCTCTTTTTAACATTAATCTTCCAGTCTTATCTTCCTCTCAATCTGCTTCTTTGATATATGCTATTACTAATGAAGAGATTAGATCTGCAGTGTTTAGTTTAGATCCTAATAGCTGTGGAGGTCCAGATGGATTTAATGCTCATTTTTTGCAACATAGTTGGAACATAATTGGTGATGATATTATTAAAGCTTTACAATTCTTTTTTCTCAATAATAAGCTACCTCCTGATCTCTTTGCCACTTCCATTGCCTTAATCCCAAAGATTGATAACCCTACTTCAGTTGCTGATTTTAGACCAATATCATGTTGTAATATCATCTACAAAATTATTTCAAAAGTATTGGCTAACAGGTTACATCAGTCTTAACAATCATCATCTCAAATAACCAAGCTGCTTATATTAGGGGTAGATCCATTAGTGATAATATATTACTTACTCAGGAACTATTATTTGGGTATGAAAGGAAAAATATATCTCCTAGATGCATGATAAAATTGGATATAAAGAAAGCTTTTGACTCCACAGTATGGACTTCCATTTTAGCTATAATGTCTAGGATGAATTTTCCTAAACCTTTCTTGGCTTGGATTTTCACATGTATTTCTTCACCGATGTATTCTATCTCGAGAGAAGGTAGTCTCCATGGATATTTTAGAGGTACTCAAGGTGTTAGGCAGGGTGATCCTATTTCTGCATATCTTTTTATAATTGTCATGGAATTACTTAATTCTATTTTAAAGGATCTACTTTCAAAGAAAGCTTTTGATTTACATCCTAAATACAAGCATCCTATAATTACACATCTTCTTTTTTCTGATGACCTCATTATTTTTTCCAAGCCTACACATAGAAATATTCAGATTATTTTGTCTTCCCTGCAGTTTTTTTACTCCATCACTGGTCTTCAAATTAACCTATCAAAATCCAATATTTTTGTTGGTGGCTTGCCTCTCTCTAGGAAGATTGATATTATTAATTACTCTGGTCTTCAGGAATTGCCTTCTAATTCATTTTACTTAGGTTTGCCTCTTATAAGTTCTAGAATAACTAGTCAAAATTGTTTGCCTCTCTTTGAGAAAATTATTGAAAGGTTGAGGATATGGCCATGCAATAAATTATCACAGGCTGGTAGGCTTACAATTATTCAATCAATAGCTATGGCTATGACTACATATTGGTCTAGACATTACATTCTTCCAATTAAACTCATCAATATGGTTACAAGTGCTCTAAATAAATTTCTTTGGCATGGTGATCCTTTCTCGAGGAAGCTTATACCCATCTCTTTCTATAAACTGTTTGAGCCCAAAAAGTATGGTGGACTTGGTATTACAAATTTTCTTCTCTGGAATAAGGCTGCTATCTCTGTTTACTTCAATAAAATCTTCATACCTTATAATAATCTATGGTCACAGTGGGTCAATCAGAATCTCATTGGTAAGAAGAATTTTTGGATTATGAGAATACCTCAAAACTGTAGTTGGAGTTGGAGGAATATACTCAAGCTCAGGGAAACCTTTTTACCTTATATTCAATGTAATTATGCAGTGATTACAGGCTTATCATTTTGGAATTCTCCATGGGCTAAGCCAGGTTTGATTTTAAGTAATATAGTGGATTACAATTTAAGAAGGAGTTCTGAAATATCTGAGAATGCAATGGTTGATGAATACATACATGATGGTGCTATAGTTTTACCATATTCTAGTTCATTTCAATTAAGAAGCCTGCGGAATACTATTATCAATTATAAACTTACTAACAATGATAATGCATTAATATGGTCCACTAAGCAGCAGTGCCATTCTATTAAACTTGTATACATGCTACTTTGTAAAAGTGATATTGTCTTTCCATGGTATACTAGAATATGGAATAATGGTTGTTCAGCAAAGCATAACTTGTTACTGTGGAAGGTAATGGCTAATGATCTCAATACAAAGGACAAGCTCTGTAGATTGGGTATTATCTCATATGATTTATGTGTACTCTGCAATTCAGAATCAGAAACTAATACTCATCTATTCTTTGAGTGTTCTTTTGTCTATCAAATATGGTATAGGCTTTTATCCAATGGTGGTTTTTACAAACCATCAAATGTTAGTTCAATTGAATGGTTTAATGTATTCAAGGCAACCAGATGGAAGACTCGTTCAACTCGACTTGTGCTTAAGCTGCTTAAAAGAATGATTCATGCAGTGTGGTCTGAGAGGAATAATAGGGTCTTTGGTAATGGAGTAAAGAATGCATCTCAAATCTACTCCATGATTCATGGCTGCATCTTGAAAGATTTAAGGGCTGATAATGTTTGAAGATTTGAGATTCAGGTCTGTCTTCATATGTTTGATAACTGTTTGAATGATCAGATAGCACTTGATTGTGGTCATCTTGCAGCATGGATATCATTACTGTCTATATGTACTTGGATTGAATCTGTTTTTGTCTTGGTTGTATTATGTTTTTTTGTTTAGTAAGTACTTGTATTGCTTGTAATGAGTTGAGATTGTGGTCATGTAGTGATGCTGTGTGGTTGTAGCTGTCATGTAGTGTTGCTGTGTGGTTGTAGCATTGTAATGTAACATTAGTTAATAAATGAGCTGCTGCTCTTGCTTTTTCAAAAAAAAAAGAATGAGGAATGGTATCATTTGTGTAATGATCGATAGATTGACTAAGAGCGCCCATTTCATTATGTTGAATTCAACAAGGATGGCAATTAGCTTAGTGATGCTAAACGTGAAGAATGATGTAAAGTTGCATGGGATTCCAAGCAGGATTGTTAGTGAAAGAGACCCATTATTTGTTAACGAGTTCTAGAGAAGTTTGTAGAATGCACTAGCTACATATTTGAATCTGAGTATGGCTTACCACCCACGGACAGGTGGTCAAATGGAAGGGTAAATCATGTATTAGAGGATTTGTTAAGAGCATGTGTTTTAGATTTTGGAGGATCTTGAAAAGGTCATTTACATTTGGTAGAGTTTGCGTACAATAAAAATTACTAGTTGAGTACCAAAGTGACACCATTGGAGGTGCTTTATGATAGACCATATACGTCACCCACTTGTTGGTTGGACATAGGAGATAGACTCGTGTTAGGACCCGACTTGTCAGTAGATGTTACTGAGAAGATAGAGTTTACTCATGTCATAATGAAAGTTGCGTAATCAAACAGAAGAGTTATACCAATAAGGGAAGAAAGGAACTAAAGTTCGCATGGGGTGATCATGTATTCGTGAAGTGAAGTGACCCACTTTTCTTCACCTATATTTTAATCATTTTTAGTTGTGTTTTTAAAAAAAAAACAAGGAATCACTTCTTTTAATTAATCTCCCAAGATCCAGAATTTACTAATATAAAAATATCAGTATTTAAATCAAAGTCATATCATTTATATATGTGAAGATATATAAATGTTTCTTTGCCTATCAGAGTGTTAAAGTAGCAAAGAAATTTAGTCACACAGTATTTCTCATAATTGAGAGGTTTTGTGTCACATAGCTATTTCTACACTTTAATCTTTTATTTAACTCAAGATTGACTGATACACGATTCAAGTGAAAGGCAACTATACACATGAAGTCAATATGATCAAGGCAACAAGCCTAGAACTAAGTTAACAGTTACAATGAGCACAGCATTTACCCAGTGCACAACAACCATCAAGTGAACAAGACTAATGAATGCAACTCAAGCTTCCGTCAGTGCTCATTGACTGAAAGCAAACACACATGAATGGTTGATAAAGGTACCAGCTCAATATGCTATGCATAAGAACTAAGGTCAGAGGTGACATCAATGTATTCATATAATCAGGCAATGTCAAAAATTAAGAACAATGCAAAACTTCCAGATGAACACATAATGAAGGCAAGCTACTGAACTCCAAGCAAAGAGCAAGTGACAGTGATCAATATGCAGCGGAGTAACGGATATGCTCAATACACAAACAAGACCACATGATACTGCAAACTACAACACTCAACTAAAACCAAATGTTCCAGACTTTGAATCAAGCATGTAGACAACCGGGTTTAGTTCAATATGATTGCAGTGAAGACTACAAGTACAAAGCATGCACATCAACTCACTACACCATGCAATACAAGTTTCAGCTGAAAAATCAGATGTCCAGATTTTACCAATTCCCAATTTCTCAATCCTTACATACCTATGATTTTCAGGTTTTATGGTATCATAATCCTACTCTTGCTCTAGATATATCATTGGATTTAGTTGCATTTCAATTTTGCCTACACTATAGTTTTTAAATTCAGGAATCTGAAGACTATGACTTCAAGCTTTTGCATGTACTTATATCAATTACAAGTCATGTTTAAGCCTTACTGGTTAGCCAAGACCATGTTCAACCCATCTATTCAATACTTTGGCACATATTTATTAAAAAAACAACTTTAACTTTATAACTGTAGTATAACAAACATGCCAAGGAGAATATATCCATATAACAGATTATATGGCATGTTCTTTTTCATCATAATCCACCTATTTACTCCAGAATCTGTTACTTAAATCATCAACTCACAAGCACATATAATACTTAAGTTTTTTTTCTTTTACATGTTCTTTTCAGGAAAACAAAGCAAGTATCAATCCTGCAAATACACAAAACATAAGAGAGTTTGCCTAGATTATTTATTACAATTAAACTGCTACTTCTCTAAAACATTTTAAAACCAACAAGATCTTCAAACATCCATACAAGCAAGCTACTCAAGCATCTTTCCCTGCAGAAACACTTTGAACTGCCTCAATGAAAATAAGACACCCCAAAGATTGCAAAGGCAACAAAAAGGGTCAGAAAATATATTCCGGTGTGAGTGAAATCATAGATTATAAATAACTTTCATTTACCAAATACTGTGTAGAGAATTCACATGTTTGATGCTTATTCAAGTTCATACTAAAAATCTGAGTATATCTATATACATTTATGTAAGCTCTTTCAAACATACGTGCACCCAAGCATACATCAACACTAATCAATTATACATACATATACTCCTTTGGATTAACTCCCTCAATTCCTCAATCCCCTTTTATCATTTAACTGTCCTTAACTCTTGCCATTGAACACAATGTGTGTATTGCAAAGGGGGCTCAATTCTGTTAACCCTTTACACAGGGGCCTACAGGACTTAAACAAGTCATGCACATACCCATCATCCACCTAATGATGAATAGATCAAGGCACTACTCCTAAATTAGATTTATAATCTAGAGACCATTCTCATTCTCTTTCAGGAGAATTTTATTAATTCTTGAAATGCTTTATATCTTTTTTTCATAAATCAAAGAGTATTAAACTCACTTAGGGATTTCAGCCAGACATATAAAGCATTCATGCAAAACACCATATCCCATTTTAAGGTCATTTTTATTCAATCGTATTTTCTAAAACTTGTATGTATATTTATTTCCAGAAATATTCCCATTTCTTACATAAATCTGGTGAAGTCATATAAGACATTACATTCATTTTACTATGAACATAGGGCATGGTTTTTGAGAAAAACCCATAGAAACATATTAACTTTTTATTTGAACAAATTAGCACATATATTAATATTGCATTGTTCATATCATTTTTAGAATGAACCAGACATAAGCATGAATCCCCTTATTCACACTGCCTACTTCATTCTTCGTTAATACCATATTTCTCAGTAAAAAATATTTAACTCATCTCCATATAAAATCTAGATTATGAGTTACAGGATCCATTTCTGTGATCAGAGTGTTCATCTTTTCCAAGCATTAACCAATACCATCAAAACAGATCAAAACATCAACCAAAGACTTAGCCAAAATACCAACCATAATCAACATTTATTTATTCAGAGAATAAAAATCAAACAAAAACATGATATGGTTTTATAAAAGTAATATGGCTGCCCTTAGCTTGGGTCCTAATGCCTTAAATCTCATGAGATGATTAATCACTCACCTTCGTTCTTCTTTTCCCCGAGAATACTCTAACTTGAAAACGGTGTGAGTTTGCTCTTGTTTTTGAAATATCTTTCTGTTTTCCCAAATAAACTGCTGCTTATGCTTTGATTTTTAAAACATATAGCTAGGGTTTTAGTGGAGAGAAAACCCCATTTTATCCCCACACAAATAAGAGAATTATGTATTGTGTTTATGGCTAAATATGCCATTTTTTTATTCCATTTCGGTTATTACAGTTGCTTTTCTTCTTTTTCTGTGTACAAGCCATTTGCATGTTTCACCTACACACTATTTTCATGTGACTTATCTACATTATGTATTTTCTTATGACAAATCTGAAATGTTCTCATATATATCTTTTTATTAATTAATTCCTTTCTAATGTTTCAAACCATTTGTTTTCTCTTGATTTTAAAAATGTATTTACACATATATAATACTAAACTGGTTTCATATATTTTAGTTATCATAAGAGTTTATTTTATCACTATATACTCCTCTGGCTACTTATATACAATATATATGTGAGATATGTGAATATAAAATTCGTTCACACTTAGTTATTTTCTTCTCATTATTATTTACTGAAAACAACTATCCTCTTCCTTATTTATTTCACTCATTCTTGACATTTATTTTCAAACTATTTTATCCTTTGAATATTTCCATTAACTGATTATCATTTTAAAATCATTTTCATCTCAATAATTTGGGTCTTCACATACTCTCCTCCTAAAAGGAATTTTGTCCCACAATTATTATTATTATTATGTTCATACATTCCCATCTAATTGTATATAAGGCATAACTTCATTTCAGAAATTTCAGAAACATGCATTCAAACCCAATAAAACACACATGAGTAATATTTAAGTTTATCATAATTTTAGGCATACCTTAAGCAGAAAATAGATTAGGATATTTATCCTTCATCCTACCTTCAGTTTCCCATGTACAATCATTCTCATCTAAACTCCACTGGATTTTAAGCAATTTAATTATTTTATTTCTCATTTTCTTTTCTTCTCTAGCCACTAGCCACAATACCCACTGATTCCTTCTTATAAAATAGATTTTATTGAACTTCAACTTGTGTAGTTAATTCCAGAATGGTCTCCTTATCATGCACCCATCTTCTTAATTGAGATACATGAAATACATCATGTATATTACTCAATTCCTCTGGCAATTTCAACTTATAAGCCAAAGTTCCTACTCTTTGAATAATTTCATATGGCCCTACATATCTTGATGATAATTTTCATGCCTTGCCAAACCTCAATATTTTTCTCATTGGCGAAACTTTGAGAAATACATAATTTCCTACTTCAAATTCCACTGGCTTTCTCCCTTTATCTGCATAGGCTTTTTGTCTCTCTTGTTCTGTTCTCATTCTCTACCTTACAAGTTCAATCCTTGCAGAGGTCTCTTTCACATGTTCTGGTCAAAGCAACACTCTTTCACCTGCCTCCATCCAGCATGCAGGAGATACACAAGGCTTCCCATACAAAGCCTCAAATGGAGCCATACCTATAGTGGACTGATAGCTATTGTTATAAGCAAATTCATCTAAATAGAGATGATCTTCCCAGTTGCCTCCAACATCAAGTATACATGCTCTAAGAAAATTCTCTACAATCTTGTTAACAATCTCAGTTTGCCCATCTGTTTGTGGGTGGTAAGCTATGCTCAAGCTTAATTCTGTCCCCATGGCCTCTTGAAAGCTACCCCATAACCTTGAGGTAAACAAGGTATCTCTATCACTAATGATCGTCTTGGGGATTCCATGTAATCTCACTATCTCCTTCACAAATAGTTGAGCTAATTTGTGAGCATTTCTATTTGAATTCACTGGAATAAAGTGAGCTGTTTTTGTGAGTCTATCAACCACAACCCAAATACTATCATTACCTCTTCTTGTTCTTGTTAAACCATCCACAAAATCCATTGAAATACTGTAACAACCCATAATTTTGTAAATATATTAATTAAGTTTTACTTGAAAATGTTGTTTTTTTAAGTAAAATTTTCAATAATTAAATTTTTAAGTTAATAAGTTTTGGTAAAAGAGGGAAAAAAAAACTTATTGTAATTTAAATTTAAGCCTTATTTAATGTAATATTTCTATTATTGATTCAAATAGAAAACATATGTAGTTATTAATGTTTGCATGTGTTCATTTTTTAAATCCCATCTTTTGGTTTTTGCATACTTTTGTTTAAAGTTAAAAAAGGGCTTCTTTATAAAAATAACTTGAATATATTACAAAATATCACAATTCCTTTTATTTCCTTTTAAATTAACGTTAGACCTTAATTTATTGCTTAATATTAAAGAATTTACTAAGTTATAAATTTTAACATAAAGATGTTGTATTAAGTTTAAGACATTATTTACAATGATTTGTATATACATATGTGTGTGCGTCAATTTGACTTAAGATTTATAAGATGGACTTGTATGCAAAGTCATAATTTTTTTTAATCTTAAACCCTTTTAATCTGGAGATTAGGTTCAAAATTGTTGTCTTTAATTTTAGGCTCATAAAATAGTGAAACTTAATTTTAACATATTTATATGTATAAATCTATTATATATATGTACGTATACGTATATGTTTTTAATAATACTATGACCAATAAAGATATATATGAAGGAAACATCACCTTTGTACACAATCTAATATTGCACTTACATAATTTACCATAAAATACATTTGGACAATGAAATTAAAAAGGATATAGTAACGGTTGTAAGTTACTATATAATTGGTTTATTAATGTAGTTATAACTGTTACATTTGGGTATTAAATTGAATATATGCAAATAAACGTATGGTAATGGAGTGAATTCAACATTATATAAGAAATTTTGATAATTAGTGGAAAAAATAAACTTGAGTGTAATATAAAGTTAGTGAAAACATTTATGCAAGTCACCTTTTTATTTAGGGCTGCTAAATTCAGAGTAGGAAGTCAATTACATTTAATTGTAGGTAAATGTTCATTAATGTGAGATAGGACTGTAACTGTAATGTGTGAATGTAAATGAAATGACATAAATGGAAATTTATATTTTATTCATAAGATGAAAATTGGAATATGTATTTTTGTAAGGAAAGATAAACAAATAATAACTAGGTTTATAGAGTGATAACAGATTTAATAAAAGAGTAGGATTAAAGCATGGTAGTTATTGGAAAGTAATTAATTGAAATTTGGATGAATTGGGAATTTTTTTTATGTATTAGTATATAAACCAATTTTAATATTACCCATAAGAGGATAAGTTAATAGTCGATTCAATAACATGATTGAGAAATCAAATATACGGATTTATTGGGAATTTAAAACTTATACTTTTTTTCATAAAATACAGCGTTTTACACGCAATAAATTTTTATACTTTTATTACATATTATATATATATATATATATTATTATTATTTTCTTGTATCCACCTCTATTTTATCTTTCTATTTTTATTTTGTCTAGACAGTCATGTTTATTTATTGGATTGTTGCTTGTTTATATCTTTTATTTATGGCTTGGAAGAAACTAAAAAGGTATGCGTTATATTGTCTTAATTGCTTGCCTTTTTAATTGCCTACTCTTTATTTCTTTTAGCTGTTCATTTTCTTTTGGCCGTGTATTGTACTTGCTGTTCACGTACAAAGCTAATCATTCTCATCTCTCATGCAATTCTAGAAAGAAAGAAAATTTAATACATCAAGTTATTCGTTTATACCCTCTTTCTTTCTTACCTTAGCCCTCCACCTCATTCATAACTGTGTATTTCTTTTTGCCATTCAAATAAAAAGATTCATTTCCCACTTCTCATTTTTATTTGCCTAGTCTCTGTATTATTTTTCTATGTCTATCTCTTGACATTTATTTCTTTATTTATTTGTCTAGACCTTATTTTATCTATTAAATATTTATTATGTGTATTTTTATTTAATATCTTGAAAGAAAAAAAAATTCAATTATACATACGTTATTTTATTTTAAATTACGCATACGCTAAATTGTTTATTTCTTACCTTTTATTTACCTATCTATTTAATTACCATACTTTAGTTATGTATTACTCTTCCTAATCACTCCAAAATCTTCTCCTTATCTCATTCCTTTTTTCATTTGCATATAAGATTAAATAAATATGTTTCTTTTACCTTAACTCATGACCTTTTCAATTCTAGCCTCTTTATTTCTTGCATTCTTGTAGCCATTCATTTTCCATAACCCTAGCCGCCACTTTTATTATTATTTCATGTGAAAAGTTCTCACCTCACATATTTCATTGGCATGAAAAAAAATAGGAAGCTCTAATCCCATGGCTTCTTCCACTTTCTTCCCCTTCTTCCATCTTGTTTTTGCTTTTGTTCTTCAGGCTATTGCTCGGCCTCCACCACCATGACCACCTCCATAACCTCCTCACTTCCTCCACCATATGGCCATGACCACCTAGTGGCCATACATTGCCAAAAGTTAATACAAACCCTAACCAAGCCATGTATTGATCATCTTGCGTTGATTTATCAAGGTTATGTCATTTTAATCCCTATCTTTCATTGTTTTATCTATATTCCTTTGTATTGAATCATGTTCTTATGTCATGATATATTTTTTCTTTATTTTGTTATGTACATGATGTGGATCTTGGCTCTCTTTTCACTCAAGTTTGCATCTTGCCTTGTTTTATCAAAAGGTTATGTCCCTTGATTCATATTGTCCATAGTTTGATTCATAATCTTGTATGTTGAATTATACACTTATGTTTGTATAATTGTTTGTATACAAGATTTGGATCTGACTCTTCATCCACTCAAAAGAATATAGTTGTGCTTTGTCGTGACTTTTCGTGCTTTGCGGAGTTTAGATTTGGGTTCGAATTTCAATTCTAGCTGTTAAAGGTGAGTATTCCTCACCAGACAAACATACTTGTATATTTGTGAATTAATCACAAGTGTAATTGTAAACTTATTTTATTTAATTTTATCTGCCTGTGATATTAACTTACGATGTTAAACCCCATTATTTAATTGACACATCATCAGTTGTATTATCTATTGTTATATTTTGCAGTTATACTATTTATTATTATTTACTGTTTAAAAATCACACTGCAAGTTCCCTGGAAAAAAAAGAGATCATTACAGGCTGAAATGATAGGCCTGAACGATACTTACTTATTTATGCATTCATTTATTTATTTAGTGATTTATTTAACCTGGGATTACGGGTTTGAAATGATAGAACCCGGGTTTTCTTTGTAAATCGCGGATTGAAATGATATATATCCGTATCACTTGACCTAGGCTAGAAAACTATATACAGACCCATGGTTTATATAATATTTTTCTGAAATGTTTTAAAAACATTTTAAATGGAAAATTTATAATATTCTGGTTTAAAATGTATTTAAATGATTTTTATAAAATTTATAATGATTTTTGAATGAGTCAAATGTTAAATAAATGAATGTTTAAGAAATTTTTTGAAATATAACTTATTTTGGGAAATTCTGATTTTTTGTTAAAAGTGAGATTTTAGTAAAGTAAAATAATTGATAATAAGTTATATTCTGGGAATTTAAAAATTAATTGTTAAGTTAATAATTTAATTAAAGAAATGGGAATTTAATACTTGGATTTAAATAAGAAATTCATAATAAAATTTGATTTTTTGCATGAAAATTTACTTATAAATTCATAAAAATATGAGTATTGAAATTATGACTTTATAGTGTGAAAATATATGATTTGTAAGTTAAATATGATTTAAATAAAAATTTACTTAGTTATGAAATTATAGTTAAACCTTGAAATTTTAAATATAAAGGATATTACAGCATTTGTGAATGTTGTAGTTAAATTTAAATGAACTTAAAGGCTAATTTGAACTAAAAGCTATTATAGCACTTTGTAAGTGCTATAGTTGATAAAGATAACTAAAGTTTAGTTGGAAACAAAGAAATCTATTACAGCACTTAAATGTTGTCTTTCGTAAATGAATTGTTTAACCTATAACTTTAGGTAGCATTTTATAAGTGCTACGGAAACTGAATTTTTGATTGTTTTAATAAAATTTAATAATCTTTGGGAAAAAGGCTTAAATTTTGGAATTTGATATGTAATTAATAAAAATAAGGAATTGACTTTAAATGGTTTTAAATGGAAGAATTTAACTTTTAAATGTGAGTTGGAAGGCAATTAATTCCTAAATAAACTGAATAGATTTAAATGGTATTTTATATTAAATAAAATGACTGATGTTTAAATAAATGATGTTTGAAATGATATTATGATATTGAAATGTATTTGAAATTTATTTTGATTTTTAAAGTATAAATACCATTTTTAAAAGTTGTAACCACGAGTTATAATAACGTTTGGTTGTTAAAGAAACCGGGATCGGATATCTGGCATACTCTCTGTCGATACTGAAAACCACTTTGACAACCGTGTACGCGGTGGAGATTCCAGAATGAAGTAGGATGGTGGTGACGTTTTCTTTGAGGTAAATACGTGGACTCGACTCCCGTGAGTTGGCATAAGGTGGCTAAAAACAGGAGCGATTGACGGATTAATGAGATAGCACCTCTGATCGGACGCACTTCTTCGTATGCCATTCTATTGCTTTTGTGATTGTTTGGCGCGCACCTTTGATTTGGGAGTGTTGTTCGAGGTGGGCGGCAGCTGCGCGCTGCGCGTTTCCATCGGTCCGGAAGCGTAATTGGTATATCTACCCTGGCATCGCCTAGTTGTGCTGTGTCACCAACCCTAGCGCGCATTCTACGAGTTTCTGTTTGTGTCGTACCTATGGAGTATCCTCTGGTAGCCTCCCGATCAGGAGGTATTACGGTACTGTATAGACTATTGGCATTATTTGTGTTAAGGGCTATATGGGTAACCCCTTAACGCTATTTAAAAGTAAGTTTATTTTACTAATAGACATTATTATAATAGTGAAATATTACTACATAGTAAATAGTTTAACGGATCCTTAGAGAATGGGCGGTCCCAAGCATTCTTTAAGTTATTTGCTCTATATTACAGTACACTTGAATTTGCTTACACTGTATAAGTATGTATGTCCTTACTCGAGTGTTTCTGTTTTATTTTACGCTCGGGTCAGCCTGAGTTGCAGTTCAGTTTCATCCCAGAGCTAGGATTTCTGTAGATCACTTTCAAGCTGCTGGCAAACTTCCCTTCCAATTCTTTATCTAAATTTTTGAAATCAAGACTAGTGGACATTTGGATTGTTCTACTGATGATTTAAAACTATATTTGGATTAGACTATGTAATTTTTATTTGATTGAGACTATTTATAGTGGCTTCATGAACCACTAAGTATTTTTAAATTCCGCTGCGAGTTTTTTGATATCTGTGTCTGTGATTCTATGATTATTTATTTACTGTATATTTTGAGATTTGCCAAATTTTATTTACAACGCGGTATTTTGAACAATTCAAGTCTGACATGTGCGGATGCGAATGGTTGAAAATATCGGGTCATTACAAATGCTTTCCCATTTCCAGGTAGGCACTTCCAGAGGTTGTAGTAGGCCTGAAGGTCTTTGATAATCTGCCTTGACTTGTTGACATGTTAAACACTTTGCCACATATCTTGCCACTGCTCCTTTCATTCCTAGCCACCAATAATTTCTTTTAAGATCATGGTACATTTTTGTACCACCTGGATGTATAGTGTACTTTGTTTTGTGATGCTCATCCATAACCTCTTGCTTCAGTTCTTCCACATTGGGCACGCAGAGTTTCCTTTTCTTTCTTAAGTAGCCTCTATCATCGACTTCATAATTTTCCACTGATATGCCTTGTGATATCATGTCCTTCTTTTCTTTTAAATTAGTGTCTTGATTCTGCATCTTTCCTATTTTATCAACCAGGGTTGATCTTAAGGAAATGAGACTTAATTTTCCATATTCAATCATGTCACTATGTACATTTTCTGATGCACCAATTTCTTCCTTCATTTCTACTTCACTAAGGATTATTAAATCCTTGAATTCATTCATCATTAAGCTTGCCAAACTTGATTGATGTCTACTCAAAGCATCTACTACCTTGTTAGCTTTTCCAGGAGTATATAATATATCAAGATCATAGGCAGCTAAAAACTCTACCCACCTATGTTGTCTCAATTCAAGTCTTTTTGAGAAAACAAATACTGAAGTGATTTATGGTCTGTAAACACTTCAAATTTAGTACCTAACAAGTAGTGTCTCCATAGCTTCAATGCATAAACAATGGAAGCAAGCTCTAAATCATGAGTGGCATATCTGGTTTCATTTGGCTTGAGTTGCATTGATGCACATGCTATGACTCTTCCATGTTGCATGAGTACTGCCCCTAACCCAGACACACTAGCATCAGTATAAACCACTAATCCTTCATTTCCCTCTGGAACTTGCAAGACTGGACCTTCCATCAATGCCTTCTTCAATGATTCAAAAGCTTGTTCACATTTTTTTGTCCACACATATGGTTGCACTTTTCTGGTTAGCTTGGTTAGTGGAATGGCTATCCTTGCATAGTCTTTTATAAATCTTCTATAGTAGCCTGCCATCCCTAAAAATGACCTTACCTCAGTCACTAATTTGGGTCTACTCCATGATTGCACTGCCATGACTTTCTTTGGGTCTACACAAATCCCTTGTTGAGATATAATATGTCCTAAAAATTTGACTTCATTCTGCCAAAATGTACACTTGGTAAATTTTGCCTTTAAATCATGTGCTCTTAATCTTGACAAAACCAGATGCAAGTGCTTTGCATGCTCCTCTTCTGATTTTGAATACAACAATATATCATCAATGAAAACAACTACAAATTTATCTAGAAAATCTCTGAATGTCTTATTCATTAAATCTACAAAATAGGATGGTGCATTTGTCAATCCAAAAGGCATTACTAAAAATTCATATTGCGCATACCTTGTGTAGAATGCAGTGTATTTAATACTCTCCTCCTCGACCTTCATTTGATGGAATCCAGAGGCTAAGTCTAGCCTTGAAAAGATTCTTGCTCTATTTAATTGATCAAATAAATCATCAATTCTGAGGAGTGGATATTTATTCTTGATGGTAACTTTGTTTAATTCCCTGTAATCAATACACATCCTCATTGTACCATCATGTTTCTTTACAAATACCACTGGAGAACCCCAGTTTGAACTACTAGGCCTTATGAAGCCTTTCTTCTCCAATTCTTCCAATTGTTGTTTTAATTCCACTAGTTCTTTAGGACCCATTCTGGTAGGCTTCTTGATGACAGGACTAACTCCTGGGATTAGTCTTATCTGAAATTCAACTTGCCTATTTTCTGGAACTCCTATAACCTCTCCAAAGATATCTGGGTATTCATTTACTACTTTTATGTCTTCCAGAATTAATTCTTTTTCAGTCATGCTCCACATTTGATTAAGGCAATTTGCTTTGGCTATTTCACTCATGACTATAATATTTTTACCATTTTCTGTTTTCAAAGAAATAGTAAAATTTTCCAAATTTAAAATTGCTTTGAATTTACTCAACCAATCTACTCGTAGAATAATTCCTATTCCAGGATATTTTAACACAAACAAATCATATTTAAACACATTTCCACCTATGTTTAATTCTACTCCCAAACATCTAATTCCTAGCATGCACGAACTACCTAGGGGGCTCTGAAAAAACAAAGGTTTATCAACTAAATTGCATGTGAGAGCTAATTTATTCACTATGTCTTGTGATATTAAAGAATGTGTAGCCCCAGTGTCATATATAACTGAAATTGGATAATCTTTAATTAGGAGTATACCTTCCAATTGTCTAGAATTTCCCACTTCATTTGCTTTTTCTTTGCCTTCCAATGCTCCTACCTTTGCTCCTTTCTTGAACTCCGGGCAATTCTTTTTGATATGACCTTCTTCTCCATAATTATAGCAACCGAATGGGGTCTTCTTAGCTGCTTGACACCTATTACTCATGTGTCCTTCCTTGCCACAGTTGTAGAAAATAATTTTCTTCTTAATTTCCCCACTGGTTGCTCCTTTATCCTTCTTGTCTGAATTCTTCTTATCATAAACATGTGCTCTATTTTTCCCTTTCTTGTTGTTATTAGATCTCTTGTTCCTGAATTTCTCCCTTGCATTATCATGTTTTTCAAAAGAAAGAGTGAGATCTATGACTTGATCAAATGTTTTGTCTTTGTATGGTAGCATTGCTCTACTTAAACCAGCATTAAGTCCTTGAATAAATCTTGAATTCTTTGATTCCTCATTCCCTATGAGCATGATTCCATACTTAGAAAAGCTCTCGAAATTTTGAGTGTATTCAGTCACACTCATTGATCCTTACCTCAATCTTATGAACTCCTCAAGCAATGTTGCCTTAGCTGTTGCTGGGACAAATCTAGCCTGAAGCATATCCTTGAACTGATCCCATTTTATCTCATTTTCTGGTCTTCCTGTGATGATTACCTCCCACCAATCTAATGCTGCTCCTTTGAGTCTTGTAGAAGCTATTTGCCTCTTCCTTTGGTAATTGATTTGCATGTCTGCAAATATCCTTTCCAAAGTTCTCAGCCATGTTTGCACTCCCATGACCCCTTCAGTGCCTTCAAACTCCTTGCCTCTTAAATTTGAGAACGTTTTCAGTAGCTTAGATAACTCCTCATGAGGATTTTCTTCCCTCTGCACCGCTCCTTCCCTAAATGCCCTCGCCAAATCTTGCAAATTGACCAATGGTGTTGCATTAGAGGGTCCTGCTCTGGAGCATGATGGTCTTCCTACCATGATTCACTATACAGTTTACATAGCTAGTTAGTCTTGTTTTTAATTTAATTGTTTCAGTAATCTATTCCTACTGAAAATATTTTTATGTGGTTTGTTCCTTAGAATTTTATCCATATAAGAAATTTAGATTTTTTTTCTATGCTTTTGGTAACATAGCTCTGATACCAACTGAAGTGACCCACTTTTCTTTACCTATATTTTAATCATTTTTAGTTGAGTTTTTTTTTTAAAAACTAGGGATCACTTCTTTTAACTAATCTCCCAAGATCCAGAATTTACTAATATAAAAATATCAGTATTTAAATCAAGTCATATCATTTATATATGTGAAGATATATAAATGTTTATTTGCCTATCAGAGTTTTAAAGTAGCAAAGAAATATAATCACACAATATTTCCCATAATTGAGAGGTTTTGTGTCACATAGCTATTTCTACACTTTAATCTTTTATTTAACTCAAGATTGACTGATACAAGATTTAAGTGAAAGGCAACTATACACATGAAGTCAATATGATCAAGGCAACAAGCCCAGAACTAATTACAATGAGCACAACATTTACCCAATGCACAACAACCATCAAGTGAACAAGACTAATGAATGCAACTCAAGCTTCAGTTAGTGCACATTGACTGAAAGCAAACACATATGAATGGTTGATAAAGGTACCAACTCAATATGCTATGCACAAGAACTAAGGTCAGAGGTGATGTCAATGTATTCATATAATCAGGCAATGTCAAAAAATTAGAACAATGCAAAACTTCCAGATGAACACATAATGAAGGCAGGCTACTGAACTCCAAGCAAAGAGAAAGTGACAGTGATCAATATGTAGTGGAGTAATGGATATCCTCAATACACAAACAAGACCACATCATACTGTAAACTACAACAGACTCAACTAAAACCAAATGTACTGGACTTTGAATCAAGCATGTAGACAACAGGGTTTAGTTCAATATGATTGTAGTATGAAGACTACAAGTACAAAGCATGCACATCAACTCACTACACAATGCAATACAAGTTTCAGCTAAAAAATCAGATGTCTAGATTTTACCAATTCCCAATTTCTCAATCCTTACATACTTATGATTTTCAGGTTGTATGGTATCATAATCCTACTCTTGTTCTAGATATATCATAGGATTTAGTTGCATTTCAATTTTGCGTACACTTTAGTTTTTAAACTCAGGAATCTGAAGACTATGACTTCAAGCTTTTGCATGTACTTATATCAATTACAAGACATGTTTAAGCCTTACTGGTTAGCCAAGACCATGTTCAACCCATCTATTCAATACTTTGGCACATATTTATTAAAAAAACAACTTTAACTTTATAACTGAAGTATAACAAAATGCCAAGGAGAATATATCCACATAACAGATTATATGGCATGTTCTTCTTCATCATAATCCACCTATTTACTCCAGAATCTGTTACTTAAATCATCAACTCACAAGCACATATAATACTTAAGTTTTTTTTCTTTTACATGTTCTTTTCAGGAAAACAAAGCAAGTATCAATCCTGAAAATGCACAAAACATAAGAGAGTTTGCCTAGATTATTTATTACAATTAAACTGCTACTTCTCTAAAGCATTTTAAAACCAACAAGATCTTCAAACATCCATACAAGCAAGCTACTCAAGCATCTTTCCCTGCAGAAACACTTTGAACTGCCTCAATGAAAATGAGACACCCCAAAGATTGCAAAGGCAACAAATAGGGTCAGAAAATATATTCCGGTGTGAGTGAAATCATAGATTATAAATAACTTGTATTTACCAAATACCGTGCAGAGAATTCACATGTTTGATGTTTATTCAAGTTCATATTAAAGATCTGAGTATATCTATATACATATATGTAAGCTCTTTCAAACATACTTGCACCCAAGCATACATTCATCAACACCAATCAATTATACATACATATACTCCTTTGGATTAACTCCCTTAATTCCATAGCTTAATTCCTCAATCCCCTTTTTATCATTTAATTGGTCTTAACTTTTTCCATTGAACACCATATGTGCATTGCAAAAGGGGCTCAATTCTGTTAACCCTTTACACAGAGGCCTACAGGACTTAAACAAGTCATGCATATATCCATCATCCACCTGATGATGAATAGATCAAGGCACTACTCCTAAATTAGCTTTATAATCTAGAGACCATTCTCATTCTCTTTTAGGAGAATTTTATTAATTCTTGAAATTCTTTATATCTTTTTTTCATAAATCAAAGAGTGTTAAACTCACTCAGGGATTTCAGCTAGACATACAAAGCGTTCATGCAAAACACCATATCCTATTTTAAGGTCATTTTTATTCAATCATATTCTCTAAAACTTGTATGTATATTTATTTTCAGAAATATTCCCATTTCTTACATAAATCTGATGAAGTCATATAGGACATTATATTCATTTTACTATGAACACAGGGTATGGTTTTTGAGAAAAACCCATAAAAACATATTAACTTGTGATTTAAACAAATCAGCACATATATATAATATTGCATTGTTCATATCATTTTTAGAATGAACCAAACATAAGCCTGAATCCCCTTATTCACACTGCCTACTTCATTCTTCATTAATACCCTATTTCTCAGTAAAAATATTTAACTCATCTCCATATAAATTCTAGATTATGAGTTACAGGATCCATTTCTGTGATCAGGGTGTTCATCTTTTCAAAGCATTAACCAATACCATCAAAACAGATCAAAACGTCAACCAAAGACTCAGCCAAAATACCAACCATAATCAACATTTATTTATTCAGAGAATAAAAATCAAACAAAAACATGATATGGTTTTATAAAAGTAATATGGCTGCCCTTAACTTGGGTCTTAATGCCTTATATCTCATGACATGATTAATTACTCACCTTCCTTCTTCTTTTCCCCGAGAATGCTCTAACTTGAAAATAGTGTGAGTTTGCTCTTTATTTTTTGAAATATCTTTCCATTTTCCCAACATAACTGCTGCTTATCCTTTGATTTTTAAAACATTTAGCTAGGGTTTTAGTGGAGAGAAAAACCCATTTTATCCCCACACAAATAAGAGAATTATGTATATGTGTTTGTGGCTAAATATGCCATTTTCTTTTCTTTTTTTGATTCCATTTCGGGTATTACAGTTGCTTTTCTTCTTTTTCTGTGTACATGCCATTTGCATGTTTCACCTACACACTATTTTCATGTGACTTATCTACATTATGTATTTTCTTATGACAAATCTGAAATGTTCTCATATATATCTTTTTATCAGTTAATTCCTTGCTAATGTTTAAAACCATTTGTTTTCTCTTGATTTTAAAAATGTATTTACACATATATAATACTAAACTGGTTTCATATATTTTAATTATCATAAGAGTTTATTTTATCACTCTATACTCCTCTGGCTACTTATATACAATATATATGTGAAATATGTGAATATAAAACTCATTCACACTTAGTTATTTTCATCTTATTATTATTTACTGAAAACAACTATCCTCTTTCTTATTTATTTCACTCATTCTTGACATTTATTTTCAAACTATTTTATCCTTTGAATATTTTCCATTAACTGATTTTCATTTTAAAATCATTTTCATCTCAATAATTTGGGTCTTCACATGAAGGTTTCTCCGATTCGAGATGTTATGTGCTTTGAGAAAGCGAGATGATTGGTTCCTAGATATGTAGGTCTATTTCAAGTGATTGAGAGGATTGACAAACGTATATAATATCGAGTTACATATTAGATTGCAGGGTGTGCATAATTTTATTCATATATCGCATTAAATAAATGTGTGCATGACCTTAATACAGTAGTGGAACCAAGTGCAATAAAGGAATTATTTGTACAACAAGATTTGACTTATGTTAGATGACCGAAAGGGATGATAATTTGTGATACAAAGGTGTTAAGGAACAAAGTTATTGGACTTGTTTGCATCCATAAAAGTGACGATAAAGATTATTTGTATTTGGGAGGTAAAGGACATGATTAGGATTATTGATCCCGAGTTGTTTTAGAAATTCATGTATGTAGTAGAGTGATTTGTTTGTCTATTGTATGTACTAGTAGTGGCACTAGTGTATTTATGTTATGATATGATTATGTGTTAGTAGTTGCACCAATGCATTTTGTTTGATGCTTGATGATTTACATTAGTAGAAAACTAGTATAACTTTTAGTACTTGTGTGTATTTAGGATGACGACTTTGCACTATTATGGTATTGATGTAAATTTTTATTCTTACTTATTTGAATTTCAAGGATGAAATTATTATAAGGACGGGAGACTGGAATACCTTATATTTTGAAGTGCCATAATATGGGAAATTAAATTAATAATAAATGATTATAAAAATATAATTAAAGTAATTTAATTGCAAGAATTGCCTAGGGGGATTTGATTAATTAAGTGTGGGATAAATTAAAAAGTTGACTAAATATGCGAACATAATTAAAACAATTACAACCGGATTCATTAATGAGAATAAATAAATTTGAACTTGAATGAAAAGTAATCTTGTTTTAAGAGAAATAGATTAATAAGAATAAACTAGAGGATTTAAAACTATTAAATATAAACACCTCACCATATCTTCCTCCTTCTTTACATTCGTTCTCTTTAATAAACAAAACCCCTTTATTCCAAGGGCGGCCAAAATTTCCAAGGGAAAAGAAGAGGAAATCAAACCAAAGACAAAGACTTTCATTTCTAAGAAAAGAGAAGATTTAATTAAGGTTTTCAAAGCTTAATTGAGTAAAATTTCCTCTAAAAACTTTTCAACCCCATTTGGGTTTGGATTTAACATTGTTTGGATGTTTTAAATGTTGATAGGTTTTATTTGAGGATGGTAAATGATTATTTTGTTTTCAATGATCTAAACGAATAGATTTTTTCATTTTGGGTTAAACATGATTTAATCTTCTTTAAATAACTTGATGTTTTAATATGATGTTTTCCATACAAAATTAGAGATGATTTTTAATTTAGAAATTTTTGGATGAAGGAAAACTTTATTATGAATTTTTTAAGTGGAAATTTTTTTGTTACGGATATAAATTAATGTTTAAAATTGTCAAAATTTAATATTTGGTAATGAAATTTTTACCAGAGGTAGGAGAAGACGTTTTAGAATTTTTGAAAATTTTCCTATTAATTTTCAAATTGATATGAATTAATTAGCAAAGGGAAATATAACTTAATTAATAATGTGATTAAGGAAATGATTAATAAATGGAGCTTAATTTTTGGCTATGGTCAGAAATGTTATTATAAAACAAAAGCAACAAGTGAATAGATGACACGTGTACAAGTTAGGTCTAAAATTCTTGCTTTATTAAGGAGAAATATCATTGTTCATTTAATTACGAATCTACTATTTTGACATTTGATAGCCTAAAAACTAAGCATTCGATTGCTTATAAACTTAGACACTCGATAGCTCTAGAGCTAAGCACACGTTAGTTTATAAACGTTAGATCCTCGATAGCATTTGAGTCTTGACCTTCGATAGCATATGAGTTTTGACACTCAATAGCATATAAGTATTAGATCCTCAATAGCATTTGAGTCTTGACCTTCGATAGAATATGAGTTCTAACACTCAATAACATATAAGTATTAACACTTGATAGCAAGAAGTTAGACACTCGATAACTTTAAAGCTTTAACCTAGTTCTATCAAAAGTAAACATTCGATAGCTTATAACTTGTGGCATTAGACAGGCTTAGAGTTAGGCATAGGATAGCTTTGCATGTAATAGGATAGCATGTGATAGCTTGAACTTTGTTGGCGCTAAAATTAGATACGTGATGGCTTTGCATGCGATAGTTTGGTATGCAATAACTCGACCTTCAATAACACTAAGTATAGCCTGTGATAGCCGATAGGTTAGCATGTAATAGCTTGTCCTTCGATAACACTGCAGTTGAGACATGCGATAGCTAAATAAAAGTTGATACTCTATAGCTATTAAACTAGGCTTGCAGTAGGTAGTGAAGATGAATTCTTTAAATAAATTAAGGGAATTTATGGTGGTATTTTGGAAGCCAGTTTCCAAGATGTTGGTTTTGAAATTTCATAAGGATGAAATTATTAAAGAAAATTTGCAAGTTAAATTGTGTTAACATATTTAAACTTTGAAATGAAGCAAGCTTATGGAAGCTATGAAATGATAGTTGCATCTAAAGAATGAAGCAAGCTTATTTTAAATTAAAGATAAAAGTGTTTTGATAAAGTAGAGATCGATGGAATTATGATTCCACTGGTGGAAGTAATTGAAGCTAGTGTTGATTATTGGAAGGATTATTTGGTGGGTTTTTTCCTCGAATCCAACCCTACCTATCAGCTTGTTAAGGCGCATTGCAACTAGGTATGGAAACCTAAAGTAGGATTAAGTGTACATTTCAATAATGCAATGTTCTACTTTAAATTCTCGCATAGTGATGAAAGAAAACATATTCTAGAGGCTGATCCTATTCTCATTGATGGGAAACCTTTCATTATTACCACATAGAGTCTGTCTGTCAATAGGGAAAAAGATCAGGTGTTATCTATTCCTTTGTGGGCCCACTTTTCTCACATTCCTTCTATTCTTCAACCTCTGATCGGGATTGATTGGATAGTAGGCCTTTTTGGTAAGGTGATATGTTATGACACTAACACAATAGCCAGAAAGAGATTAGTTTATGCCAAAGCTCTCATTGAAATAACTCCTGACAAATCTTTGCCTTCGATGTTGAAAGTCAGACTTGATGAGGGCCATTTTGCTGAGGTCAGAGTTCGCTACAGTTGGAAACCGGAGATTTGTACGTCCCGTCAGTCCTTTGGGCACCTTTTGACTGCGGGTACTAGATCTGCATCTGCTGTCCATGTTCCATTATCTTCTCGGGTTCCACTTCCTCATCCCCCTCTCAGAAGTGGGTTCTGAGGTTTGATCCTAACCCCATTGTTTCCCCTCTGTTGATGCTTCTCCTAGTGATGTTCCTTCTGTTGTTGCTCCTATTGGTACAACCCACTCTGAGTTTGCTACTACGATCTTGTTCGGTTCTATTACTTAGAATTCTGAGGAGCGAGCCTGGGTACATGTTCCATCTGATATGCGGTACTCGCCTAAGACTGACACTTTTTATGCTTTCATCATTGATGTGGCGGGTGAGAGTTATTTTCTTATTTATCACATTGAGGGTGAGGGTTTGTCCCTTTCTAGGGTTGGTGAGATTGGTGATTATAATAAAAGTAAGTTCTGTGACGTTAGTTGGGATAGGAAATTTATTTACTCTCCTTCGTCCAAAGGTTTCGATCCAAAACTGGCTTCTCTTTCCTCTGGGTATGTTCATGTTACTGGTCCATCATCTAATGTTGGTAGTGGTGTTTCCTCTTTGGAAGGCAAGTAGTCCTTTTCGATTAGTAGTTTAGGCTCCTTTTACCTAGCTCCTATGCTTTATTTTCTTTCTTGTATAGGCTTTTCTCCCATTTAGTTGTTCTGTGCATGTGCAGAACACCTGTTTTCACATTATCTATACAGTAGCTCGCCCACTATAAAGCCGATGAACTTTGCTAAATAATAAAAAAATAAAAATGTTTTATCTAAAAATGTGCAGGGTACACAACAAAATAAATTAAAAAAATAGTTTTAACCTTAAGATTGTAATTATACCAAATCATAGAGTTGATAAATGGTAGGGTACTAGGGCTAATGAAGTCTAAAATTCAATAGTATACGGCAGGGCGCCATGAGTCGAGAAGTCCATAAGGTTCGATTTAGAAAAAGTTAATTCTAGTGAGAGTTTATGGTAGGGTCCCAAAACATCAAAATGGATATAATAAATGAATCAGCAACGTGAAACAACTGTTTCTGGACTAAGAAGGGCTATTAACGCTTAATAAAAATGCTTACTAGAATGTACATAGGGTGCTTACGTTCATCCTCCTAGGTGAGTTAGGGTGACTCTAGGATGGAATTAGTGGCTATTTCATCAGGTGATGTTGTTCGAGAAAAAGATAAATTTGTGATAGACATATCTAAGGAGGTAATCACTAAAATAAATTAATGATAACTTTAATTGCCCCTAAATATGAGTCGAGGTGATGTTTGCGAATGTGATTGATGATTGTATGACATGGTTCATAAATGAATGTTAAGTATGCGGTATACTCATGACTTGAAAATGATGCTTTATATATGCTGCTGATGTGATACTTGTTTACATGATATGATGCAATTGTTGTTATATGCAAGCGAGGGGAAAACTCATTCTATGCTTTTGTTGCATGGTTCTCACTATGTGTATGTCTAGGGTAAAGTTTACTCATACCAGGCTTCATGTCAGACTCATATTTTTATTATTTACCATAAACTCATGGGTACTCATTCGAGAAGCTCGGTTTGTGCGCTTAGACAAGTTACTTCTAGAAGACGAATAAAATAGCCAAAGAAGAAGCAGGAGGCTTATAGCTAATAAAAGTTGTTTTTATTATGTTGTTATAGAACCAGGGATTATAAATGTTTAAGTGTTCATGTTTGCATCTTCATATGTCAGGCACAACCTTACTATTTTTTGTTTTATTATATTTACCCTTACGTAGGCACAAAGTGGGTTAATGGAATGAAATTTTTGTAAGACAAATTTGTGTAATGAAATTTATTTAACACTCTGCTTACTTGATGTTGTGACAAAAAAACTGATCTAATTTTGTCGTTGGAAGATAATTTTGGTGATTGCTACAACATCATCGACGTTCGTTTTTGAGTCTCGAAATGGGGGATGCTACACATATACTACAAAAATACTTGTATAACATCGCTAGTGTCTAATACATATGTAAACATACCTTAACCTATACCACTTACATCCATAGAGTCAGACCAACATAACATACATATACATACATATATATATGTATGTATACCTATATATATGTATGTATATATATATATGTATATATATGGTTGGCTACATAATTAAGGACATGTTCCATTCAACTACCCAATATAAACAATTGCACGATAAACAATGTCGTGTGCTCACTATTCATTCAATCCATGGACATAGTCATAAGTGCATCTGCCCAAGGGTGTATAAGCCTTCGTATCAACGTATCCTTTCTCTCATGATTCACATACTAGGTATGTGCAACTTGAGACACCACGGTAATTCATTGGAGAAAATCACGTCAAGGAATCGTCTGATAAGACCATCAATACACATATGAACATCCATGCATCCTATACCATACACATGTTATATATATAACGACCCTATCTGGGTCCTAGGTTCAACCTGGCCCAAAATACAATAATCAGCCGATTAATTAAAGACAAATCGATTGGCCGAAAACTGCATTTTTATACAAGACAATAATCATTCTATTATTTATTTCTAGAAAAAGTACAATTTATTTTTCTTGATATCTCATTTAATTAATTACAACATGTGTCCAGTACTCCATGAACAAATTTAACCATCATGTCGCGATATTTATTCATCAAATCTCCAAAAAAAATTACTCTATATTCTTTTTGTCAAGAAAAATGGGCCATCTTTTATTCGAGGAAGAGAGTACTCATTTTCTTTATATACACACACACATACAAATATGTATATGTTACTCACCTATATTGTTCATTTATTTGAAAATCTTCACATTTGATTCATTTAAAACCATATTTATTAATCTTTCCTATGATAATCCCTTAAATTTACATAGTTATAACACCATATGAAATATACTTCCATTTGCATTGATATTACTCATATACAAGTTCAAATCTTAATGTTTTAATCATAAAAACTCATTAATTTGCATCATACTTTATATATATATTCAATCACCCACTCATTGATTAAAAATCAACTAAATAGTGATTTAATATTATATAATTCGAATTTTGTCCTAGAGTTAGACAAAAAAACATATTATATAAGTATAACTGGATTCCACTAACCTAACAATGATCGAAACCCTTGATTTGACAAGAATTCACTCAGTTCCTCTTTCTGACCTAAGTAGACCATCCTGAAATCTCCTCAATTCAATTCAAGATTTATATCTAAGTGTTGCCCCTAACTTGCTCATTGTTTTGAGATAAATTTCATGCGATCAAGGAATAAATGATAGAGTAATTTTTCTTTGAAGTTTACTATAGAGAGAGGGGTAATGGTAAAGAAGAAGATGAAAATTGAGAATGAGAAATGAACATATATATTTCTCTTATTTAAAACGCAGGCAGGAATATCTTTTCAAATTCAAATTCAACTTACTGGACTTTAGTCCATTTCATCCCACTACAAAACCCAATGACATAGAACATTTGTATCCCCTTCATACAAACTCCAATTCCGACATTCTTATAATTGAAATCGGTCATAAAAATCTAATTGACATAATGGTGCAACTCTTATATAAAATTACAATCTTAACTCTATTAAATAAAATTACCAAAATTCCCCTTAAAATAGTTACTGAAATTTACGGGGTATTACATTCTCCCTCCCTTAAAATAATTTCATCCTTGAAATTCCTAAAGAGCCAAATGTAACTCACACTCTCATATATCACATGCACAACATACACAACATGCACAATCAATCATCCAAACGTCCATTGCATATATATGCTTGGGTGAGGTATATTTAGCAATATAGCACCATATAGGCATGTATGATTATATGGCACGTAAAGTATAATGTCAAATGCATAATTGTAACTATCGACCTTCTATATAAATACAAATGGCATGGCATATTAGGCATGAATGCAAGCATCCTAATACAAGCATATCGGTTCTATGTATATGCACAACCATAATCATAATATAAGATACATAACCTAACAATCTATCTAAATAGTAATCTACTTTGGCGACCCATGAACTAATCAAATAAACTTAATCTAAATCAATTAAAACTAATCTATGGAACATACCAAAAAAGAGTTTAGGATGGAAAGTTCGTATCTTCTCCTCGGGCTCCCAAATACTCTCAGTTGGATCTTCCCCCACTATACTCTTTCCAACTTCATGACTTTGTTCCAAAGTCTTCTCACACCATGTTAGACAATGTGGATCATCCCAAGGCGTGAAACCAATCCAGGCTCTAAATCAACACCCTCCAACTGACTTATTTTGACTCAATAGCTGAATCATGTATACATTTTGGCAAATGTGACACATTAAATAGATTATTAATTCTTATCATCTACTGTGGAAGATCTGCTCTTTATGCTAAACTCCTAATCCATTCCAATATTGGAAGAGGTCCAAAGAATCATGGTGCTAAAACTTTTGAATTTCCAAACCTCATAACGTGCTTCAATGGTGAGGTTTTACAAACACCATCTCCAACTGTAAATTCCTGCTCCATACGTCCCTTATTAGTGTACGAATTCAACCTATCTTATGAAGTCTTAATCATGTTTCTTATTAGCTCTATCTTCTTCGAAGTATCTCAGTGATAAGATGGTGACTTGCATAGCCACTCATGCAACGACAGTGTCATGCCTACGTTAGATTGATAGTTGTAATTATAAGAAAATTCTATAAGGTGGTAAGTTGACTTTCGAAGCACCATCAAAGTCAAGCATACAAACTCTTAACAAATATTTCAATACCCAATTTGAAGTTTGTTTATCTATTTATAGGTGATAAATTGTACTTAGATTCAATTCTATTCCCAACGCATCCTATGGACTCCTCCAGAACTCATTTGTGAAAATTGGTTCCCCATCGCTAACAATATTTACCGGAATTCCATGGAGTCGAATAACTTCTATTGTATATAAAGTAGCTAATGACATCATTGTCCTTGTACTCTTCAATGGTATGAAGTGTGCACTCTTAATGAGGCGATTTATAATGACCCAAAGACTTTCATTAAATCTCCTACTCCTCGGAGATCCATCTATAAAGTCCATAGATATGTTCTTCCATTACTATTAAGGAACCTCTAATTAAAGTAGTAACTCACTTGGCTTCTTCTTCTTCTCTTCTTTGACCCTTTAACAAGTGAAACATCTGGCCACTTACTCCATCACTTATCTCTTCATTATGGATTAATAGAAAACTTGCTTTATATCCTTATACATCTTATCTGCACAAGGATGAATGGTCATCCTAGAATGGTTGCATTTACCTAGAATTTCGTTGATTAATTATTTAATCTTCGGTAAAATAACCTTCTATCCTATCACAACCATCCCTTCTGATCTACGGAGCAACGGTCCAAATGGCTCCACCACACACCCCTTCACAAATGATCCAAGATTGCAACATCCCTAATTTTTGATAAAATTATTCAAAAGATTTAATTAGATATAAACAGAATAATGATGAAAAGGGGATTGAGAGTTGAATAAATTACATAGGGCCATGCTTAACCGTAAGATAAGTGGGCTTCAAATTGGTTTATAAGATAATTAAACTACACATGGGCAATTAGTAAATTAGCCTCCTTATTATACATGGTTATATTTTTCTGTAATTTTCCATCCACATTTATTTTTCTCAAATAAAAAATAAAAAGCAATCCCTAAGATAATCGACCATTAACAAGGAAGAAAAGAGGGATTTCAATCAAAAGCTAAATATCAAAAGTTAGGAGGATTAATCAATAACAAATCCCAAATTCCTTATCAAGTTTAAGGTGAATAATAATTCATTCCATCTCTTTTTGTTTCTATAGTCCTATAATTTCAGCTTGAAGTGTTTATTTTGTTTCAAAGAAATATTGTGTACTGACCCATAAATTTTTAATAATTTTTGTTTTAATATTATATTTAATTGAAATTTTATGAAATTTTAAACAATAAAACTCTGAAATAAAAATTTGATATTCGAAATACGTTTAATTGAACATAGCAATTAATAAATTTTCATCCGATAATATGGAAGTTTATTTTATTGTGTAGTTTTATTTAAATTTAAATCAGCTAAAATTGATGATAATAAAATGTTTTCCAAACCTGAATATTTTTATACAATAAATTTGTAAATCATCTTCTGAGTGAGACGTCATATTTTGTTTCTCCAAATTTGGGCTTCTATTGCTCTGTCTATCTTATTTCTGGCAAATTTGCAGTATTTTTCGGTATCGATATCGACTTTTGATCAAGTGATCGTGCCACTGATATCTGTATGCCGTTTTGATTGTCCCGTCATGCTGATCTCTACGGTATATTCAATTCTGCGTTTTGAAGTCTGGTTCGCAGTGGAATCTACAAAGAAAAAAAAGGGTAATCATATCGGTACTGGTTCTGTGCCTGTTGGTTATTGTGATTTCTCATTTTTTTTCACCGTATCATACCAACAGCGTTTTGTATTTACATTTCTTTTAAATTCTTTGCCAGATCTATACCATTCCCAACGTATAATTGACTTTTTGTTTGCTGATTTTTTCTCTGTTCAATTGCATAAATAATATACGTATGTTAACTGTTTAATGCTTATTCCTCTTCCCACCTACTCTTCTACCTGCTCCTTCATTCTTCTTCTTTTCTTCATGCGCATACCCTCATCTCCAAAGCAATCCATCGACATCCTCTTTTTTTCCCTCATGCCGATCTTCTCCACACAGTCTCGGCAAAGGTCCACGCACAACAACACGTGCGGTACATCCCCACCCGCGTCTCCCCAACCCAAGACCTGCCCTGAAGATGTGACCCAGAGCATGCATCCCTCCCCCGACAGTGCTTCCTTTATTCCCGAGTTCCAGATCTCCAGCCTTATTTTCTTTGTCTCGCTAGCTGCCGTGCCATCCACTTAAGCTTGCAATCTTCTTTTGCATATCAGTAAGTATATATATAGTTATTTTTTTAATGTTGGATTTATATATGTGACGACCCAGAATTTTGAAACATTTGAAATTGAAATATTTAATTAATTTTAAATTATTGGAAGTTGTTTTAACCTTGAATTTCAAATATGACTATGAATTTGGCAATTAAATTATTGGATTTAATTTATTATACATGGGTAAAAATTTGAATCTTCAATTTTAAGCTTGTTAAAAATAAATTGAAGGCTTAGAAAATTTATATTGATGATACTGAAGATAATGGAAGTTTCAGAATTGGATTTGGAGATGTTTTATTCAATTTTGAATTTATATTGTTTAATTCGATATTTAAGAATAGCCTTCCGAGGCACAGTTTTGAAAATTGACGAAACCAGTTCCATTGGATCTGTAATAGTATATTATTATCAGATTTCAATTTTCGTAGGTTTGGAGTGATCGTTTGGCCGTACGAATTATAAACGCACTAAATTTAAATTGGAAATTCAATATAAATACTGGGTTCAAAAAGCTATCTTCTCCATATGATCGAATTTGGACTCGAAACCTTTTTCATTGTGTTCGGAGTAGGCGTATAACATTAAAAACACCCGGCGACAGGCTTCGATAGGAGGTCAAGATTTTTAGTTATGAAATTTGAAACGGTTTTAAATTTAAATTTAAATTTGAAAATAATATATATATATATATATATTTAATAATGTTTCTTCAGGAAATTTTTTACACGTTCTCCCTTTCAAAAAACACCTGGCAAATTTCTTTTCACACGCTCTTCGATCTAGCTCGTTCAAAAGAAAAAAAACAGCCGCGCCCCTCTCCTATTCAAAATCAAAAAAAAAATCTCACAAAATTAAAAAAAATGGCCGCGTAGAAGGGAAACAGAATCGCGACACGCGATTTTGATTTTTAGCATTGGCATCCTCGACCCCAAATTGGTCGATCGGGATTTGTGGCTCGTTGCTGGAGGAAGTACACGCACGTAAGGGAGAGAAGTGGCACGCTCGCGCACTAGTACGCATGCGATCGAGGCGACCTCGGAATCGGGAATGCTTGCGTGTGGGCGACGACAAAGGGGGTTCGCATGGATCTAGGGGTAAACCAATCGAGGGCAGGTTAATGGGTGGTTTAATTCACAGGCAATGCGTCGCGACGACGGTTAGGGTTTGGGATGGTCGTGTACGTTGGTGCGTACAATTCCGGTAGAGGCGATGCTAGTCTCTGGTTAGGCAGCGAGGTATTCTTTTAAATTTTATTAAATTATATACATATATTTATATATAGAGAAGATTATGAAGATAAATATATATTCATAGATAAAAAAAATGTATGTAAAGTTTAAAAAAAGAAAAAAACAGAAAATTATTTTTATGTAGAAAGATTTTGAAAACATATATATAAGATTTTGGGAATAGAAAATTTTAAATGTTGGAAAATTTTGTTTTTTTTAAATTGATTTTGAAATCCATATAGATATTTTAATTTACCCAGTTTATTTTAAAACAATTTATCATGGTGATTTATTTGTTAGTTAACGTATTTAATTATTTTAAGATGCTAAAAGATTTTTAAAGGAAATTTAGTTTTAATTTTTTGTTAAATAAATTTATTTAAAAGAATTGGTTTAAAATTAAAAGTATTAGTTTAAAATAAAATCACTGGTGAATTAAAATTATCAAATGAAAATTTATTATTCGATTATTTTGAATATTAATAAATGGTATAAATGTTTATACAAGGTCTAATACAGTGAAAAAAACAAGTCATGATGAAAATAGATTGCAAAACAAAAGCAAAGGTGAGATCTTCTCACTCAGTTGGAATTTCCAGTTTAATATTAAATAGTTAAATTTAAAATTGTTGATTGGTGGTTGGATGATAAATTAGTATCAGTTATATTGGATTAAACCCTATGCGCCGCATAATAGCGGAGGATATTATATAAAACCATATACCGCGATATTCCACCTTGAAGTAGAATTGGTATTATATATGTATTTGGAGCGACTGATTTCCCGCATTATATAGTAGATGAGATCCCATGAGCGGACGATAGTATTTAATACCATATACCGCGATATTCCACCTCGAAGTGGAATTGGTATTAATTTATTGTGCTAACGTCTATGGATGAAGGGAAACAGGTTGGAGGGATCCAACTGGATTTCTTAAATATTTGAATTTCTATCATATGTTGTGTGATGGTTTGTTTATAATCTATGTATGATTATATTTGTGATTGAAACCATTGAAGGATATAATTTAGTCGAATACATTTTTGGTATCGCACGATACCATAAATAAATAAAATTGGATTTTTGAAATTCAAGTAGAAAATTTATAATAAATTATTTAAAGAATTGGGTGAATTTAAAAGAAGAAATTTAAATAGATAAAGTTTTATTTTTGAAAACTTATTAAATAAATTCCAAAATATGGAAAAAGATTTCAATAAATGGGTTTTGAGTAATATTATTTAATAGTTCTAGAATTTATTTAAAATTCGGATTTTAAATAGATTGGAAGCAATAAAGGAATTTATTTTAAAAGGAAATAAGTTAAGAAATCAAATTTGGAATTTAATTTGGTGATTGAAAATGAATCGTTAGGAAATCAATTTGAAATTTGATTTGGTGTCTAAAATAAATTTTTGAAATCAATTTGGATTTTGATTTGGTGTTTGAAAGTGAATATTTGAAAAATGATTTGAAAATCGTATATTGGAGGATATTTGGAAATTTAAATTCACAATAGGAATTTTATAAAGGAAAGGGAAATTTGTTTTAAAAATAAATATTGATTTATCTTTAAATTGTGGAAAGAAATTTGTGGATTTGGAATATAAATTGAGATAAATTAAGAAAATTTTATTTATTGATTTAAATGGTCCATTTTGAAATGGAAGGTGTATTTTCCCTGGAAAAATGAGTATCTTTTTAAAGTAGCTTACAAAATTAAAAGTTTTGAAGTTGGTTTTAAAAAGGATGTTTGTGGAGAAATTATTTCTTAAGTTGTTTTAAAATCTTTAAAGTAAAAGATTTATTTAATTAGTTATAGAAGTGATTGTTTAAAGATTTAATTGATATTTGGTTAGAAAATGGTTATTTAAACAATTATACACTATCTAATAATTTTATTTAAAAATTATTTTGGACTTAAATTTATATGTGATATTAGTATAATATTTTCATAATTAATATTTAAACAAGTGTTTTAAAATATTTTTATTTTAAATGTTTCCAAGTATATTTTGGATAAGTATTTTAAATTATTTTTAAAATATTTGAACTCGGCAAATTTTCAGTGGAATTAAATAAATATTTAGAAATTTATTCCATGTGAAGAAGGTGATTTTAAATTTGTTTTCAAAGGATTAAAGTGTGAAAAGTGATTTGAAATTTGTTTTCAAAAGATTGAAAGGTGAAAAGTGATTTGAAATTTGTTTTCAAATGGTTGAAGTGTCAAAATTATATCTTGTGAAGAAAGTTTGAAAATAATAATTGTGGGAAAATTATTAAATCTGGTGATTGTTGTGAATGTCGATTGATATTTAAATAATCGACTATCAACATTTGCCTTTAAACGACGTTTGAATTTCGATGCGACCGGGGTCGGATTCAATATGGATATTTGTAAACCATATCGAATCTTTTTGATGGATCTTTTGTTTAGAAGATCAAAGTGGAAATTTATTATGAATTACTCGAATATAATGTAACACTTATTTTTAAAATAAGCGCCCGTTATTTGGATTAGCCGAGAGAGAACTTTGTGTCATAAAACCATTTCGAATAATGATACGACGAAATGGGATCGTATTTGAAGATGGTGTTGAAGATCGGGTATTTTCAAAAGCGAAATGATTACCTGTCGAATGTCTCTGCACTGGGTTGCTCTGGTATAGAAATTTTATCACCCTTTGTGATCGGGATGCCGGACGTGATTAGTGAATATCCAAATTTGCAAGGGCTTCTTTGAAGTGCCTTCGGTTCTGTTCGATCCCGGAACGGGCTTGTATGGATGTGCGTCCGACATTACACTTTGAGATGTAAAGCTGGTTTCTGTCAAATACATTTTTGTTGGTGGCGGAGAATAAATTCTCCTAGCTTAACACCCTTCTCTAAGATATACGAGCTCAGAGGTTATGTAGTTGATGGTTACTAGAGATATATTCCCAAATTGGTAATGTGACATTTGAAGCGCTACTGATCATTTATTGATCGAAGCATGGCTTTGTGAAAAGCGTAGCTTTGTGGACGAGACTTCGTCGGACTTCACAACCCGGAATGGTCAAAACAGGAATAATGCAGCAAGGTTATTTGGGGGTAGCACCCCCTGAGGGTATGTTCATTTCCTTCTGGAAAAGGTTGTATCATGGTATGGAGCCCAGATATTTAACCTATGTGGTTGTTGTAAATTTTATATACTTTGTGGTTGTTGCTTTATGGTTGGGATCCTCGGACTAAGGTCGCAAACGACCGGGGGATGGCATACTCGTGTTAGTAGTTACCTAGATACGGAGGTAACCAGGCCTTGTGTTGGCAGAAATCTGGTTAGGTTCTCGGGGACATCCCTCCAGAAGGGTTCCATTCGGTGTAGGAAGTTCCTTATCCTGACCATTTGTTGGAAATCCAATCTCCAATACACACCTTGTACGGTTTTAGTTGTATAACCTGCCATTTACTTATGGTGGTCACCACTGTTTAGATGGTACCTATAGTAGGCATACAAAAATGGTTGTATGCTGGCTGAGATTAATATTATACTTTCTAAAGGTTTTCTGCACTATGCACTAATAATAATATCAAAAGGATTTTGCGTGCCAAGCATGTTTGACTATCATAAGGAGAAATCTCCTCCTATTGTGCGCTTGCATTGTGTTTGTGGCGGGAGGCCTTATGGTAGTTTCATTTTCCAAAAGCGTAGTGGGTTACATTTTATTTTCTTTGTAAAAATAATTGTTTTAAGATATCACACCAGTCTCATGACTGACCTTTCTTAATACAACGTGATAGGGGGTTCTCGCTTCGCGTTTGGTGGTGAGCGGGAGACTCTTACCCCTACATGTCCCCGGGAAGGGGTTGGTTAACAGGTTAGGTGAAGAAGTCGAAGGCTGGCCGTAAAAGCAAGTTCAGGGTACCATTGTATGCCATGGCAGGGCTGGGATGGTTGAAAACCGTACCAGTCGATAGTGGCTGATGTCAATGGTTGAAAAGCCTAGACCGTCATAGATTGATATCAGAGCATTGGTTAAGCGACAACCTTGTCTCTGTTGGGTATTACACAGTAGAGATAGATTCAGTAGCACTCTAGAATGAGTTGAGTGTAATAATAGATATGAGCGCATATTTGTTAGCGAATATAATTTTTTTTATATCATGATGATTGGTTTGTTGAGTGGTATATGGATTCTGGTCGGTATAGTCTGTAACGTCCCGCCTTTTCGCACGCTTTAAATCGACACACGTGCCAATTCAAACCATACGGAAGGGCGGATTATTATGGGGTAAATAAGAAAAACGAGAAAGAATAAAACAAACAGAATCTCACAGCGGAAGGATAAAATATAATAATAAATATACAGTTCATAAAACTATTTACAAACATTTGATTCTTCTTTATACAATAAATATCAGAGTTCACATACCAATAATATTAATGCAGCGGAATACAGTGTAGTGGAACCATATAATATATAATAATAATAGTAATGAAATCTTCGTCTTCTTCCTTCAGAAAAATCTTCAAATCCTGAAACGCTCGGACTGACCCGAGCGAATTGAAAAGACAAAACACTCGAGTTAGAACTAAAAGATCTTACGTAAGTTAAATAAACAGAAATGAATATGAGCGCAGTAACCCAAGAGATGCTCGGGATTTACATCTCCTAAGGATCCGTTAAACTATTTACTATATAGTATATTGCGCTATTACAATAGTGTCTATTTGTAAAATAAACTTACTTTTTAATAGCGTTAAGGGGTTATCCATATAGTCCTTAACACAAATAATGCCAATAGTCTATACAGTACGCAATACCTCCTGATCGGGAGGCTACCAGAGGATACTCCATAGGTACGACACAAATAGAAACTCGTACAAGGCGCGATAGGGTAGGTGACACGGCACAACTAGGCAATGCCAGTGTAGATATACCAATTACGCTTCCGGGTCGGTGGTAACGCGTAGCGCGCAGCTACCGCCCACCTCGAGCCACACCCCCAAATAAAATCAAAAGTGGCCACCGAATCAATCCAAAGTCAAAGTATGATATCGAAGGGATGTGTCCGATCAAAGGTGCTACCTTATTAACCCGTCGATCGCTCCTGTTTTAGCCACCTTATGCCAACTCACGGGAGTCGGGTCCACGTATTTACCTTAAAGGAAACGCCACCACCATCCTACTTCATTCTGGAATCTCCACTGCGTACACGGTTGTTAAAGTGGTTTTCGAGGTTGGCAGAGAGTATGACAACTTCCGATCCCGGTCTCTTTAACAACCAAACATTATTATAACACCGCGGTCATTTAAAAAGTTTATACTTTGAAACCAGAAAATAATTATCCATTTCAAAACCCATAAATACTATATCATTTCCATTTCCAAAACATCTCATTTTGATATTATTTAAAAAAAACTCAAATCAATAATATCATTTTTATTTCAAATATATTTCTTTTCCAAAATCATATTGCTTAAAATTTATAATATCTTATAACTTTCAAAACATAATACTTCGAAATTCATAGCTTTAAAACCATAACTTCTAAAACTTGAATGGTTTTGGATATTCAACAGTATATAAAATAAAATAGTTGATTTTATATTAATTTATAAAATAAAATAATTTCCACGACTTACCATTTATTTCATTTAAGATTTAGTCAAAATCCATAAATTTAAAATCGCTTTCAGTTTCAATAAACCACTTCAGTTTCAATATATTTCAAACTTTGAATATTAAACAATTGGAACTAAGGTTGGAAATTTCTATTCAACAATTTAAAGTCCTATTATTTATTTTGAAATATTGGCATAATAAATCCAAAATCATTTTAAATAAAACTCAAATTACTTTTAACTATCAAAATTTCCTCCAATTTATTTGTACTTGAAATATTCATTTAATCCATCTTGAATAAAATTTCAGTTATAAAATCATACCCTTTAAAATTTCAAGTTAATAAATTCTACATCAACTTATGAAGTTAAATTCTTAATTAAGCTCGATTCCAAACGAATTTTCAACTTAACTCCTAATATAAATTGATTTAAAACATTAAAAACCCTATATATTCTCAATATCTTAACATGTACTTAACCATATAATATAAATAATCAAACTCCATTATTCATCTTGTTTATTTTATTTAACAAATTTATACACAGCTTAAAATCAATAATTTAACCATATATGTACATAAAATAAGATTTTATATAAGGTCAAAAATTAATATTTATGAAACTGTATCCTATCCAAAACCATAAAATCCTTTCAAAAATATATATATATACCGCGGTGCCTGTATATAATTTTCTACCCTATGGTCAAGTGATACGGATATTTATCATTTCAATCCGCAATTTAATAATAAAAATGCGGTTGTATATCATTTCAAACCGCAATCCCGAATGAAATGAAATGCATAACAACTTGCAGTTAATATAAATAAACATTCATTCATCCAAATATCAATCGTCAACCATTTATTACAAATCATCATCCAATTTAAACAAACATCAATATAGAGCATATAAAATATAACATGTAATAAATACAGGTATTAACTAACAGCTTATATTCAATAATAAATTTAATAACTGTTTAACTAGCAGTTTATATGCAAATAAATAAATTTTAACTGTCAAATTTTTATTCAATAATAACATTTATTCACAGTTAATTTAAATAAATGCGATTTAACTGAGATAATGAATAAAACATGCCAAACTGTCCTGAATAAATTTCTACCCATATCAAAAATCAATTTAACAAACATAAGAAATTTTAGAAGTTGTGAGTGGGTTAAAACACTCACCTTTTGAATTTAAATCCAATTTAAACCCAAAATTTTGACAGTTTCCAATTTCGTCCAAACCAACGTCATCAAGTCCGAAATTTCAATACGATCCTAACAAAAGAAAACGCGCGTGAAATGGAGTTTGTATGCGAGATATATTGTGAAAATTGCGATTGAATTCAAAAATAAATAAATAAATAAAAGAGAACACTTTCACCTTTCAAGCCACGTCACCACTCATTATCAAACATACATGTACTGTTCACACCTGAAACGCATGAAACTCCACCGTTTGACCGCCTTCGACCATCGATTTGCCGCCAATCCAATCGTCAATTCGCCTCCAAACTTCGCCGATAAACAACGCGCTAGGCCCTCTACAAAACCCAAAAGGGATTTTCCGATTAGACGCACCAGTCAAAAACGCCCAATTCAATTTTGACCGCGATTTTTGGTCAAACGATGCAATTGAAAAACGAATTACACCATTGTACTACGCTCGTTAAGAGCTTCAACATATATTATTTTGAGATTCTTCAGAGGATTTTGAAATTTTAGCTTTGGATTTGATTTTTTTGAAATTTGAATTTAGATCTAGTGTGACGACCGCCCATGACTCCCGCACCAAAACAAGGAAATAATGCGCTGAAAGGCGTGCCAGGCAGGCATGGGTGACCGTCAAGGGTAGAATAAACATCGCAGAATCTATCGGATAACTCACAGCGCATGGATAAAATACAATAGAGAAATATATGTATAGTGAAGCTTCATAACAGAATATCATCAAATAAGCATCTTAGAAGCTTAATACAACCATCAGAACAGTTAATACATCAAAACCTCACTACAAAGCACTCAAAGTATATACAGCGGAACACCCAGTACATAATATGAAATAGTATGCAAAAGCCTCCTGCTCGTCTTCGTCATCATCAGCGTAGATCTCCAAGAACAACACCTGTCACCTGCTACCTAGTCTGCCCATCCCAACATGGATGAACAGCCCAAGGTAATAAGAGGAGACATAAAACCTTGAGTCAGACATAGTCCTAGTGAGCAGTAAATCAACTATCAAACATACCAAAAGAGCATAAGGGATAAAAGGAATAGGAACCAAACCATCCCACTCCGCCTCTTTCTACAGTGATAGCCCCCAGACACATACTAAGGAGAAGCGAGCATACATGGCAAACAATTAAAGTAAAGAAATAATCATTCGAGTCAAGGTCGATGTTTTCCAAATACAAACCCCCAAGGCCTAAACCAAGATCAGATAAGCACCCGGAAAACACCGCTCTTGAGACCGAATGATGATACAACCAAACGTCCAAACATCCATGACTCCGGCTATCACTGTTATCATTGCCTTGATTTCATCGTTAGTTGAATGACCACTTGTCAAGGGCTAATGGTAACCCCCGGTTCTAGACATAACTCCACACGTCGTCGCAGCCCGTGCCTAGGAATTTTCGCAACTACCCAGAGTACTAGCACGTCGTCGCAGCCCGTGCTTGGAACGTCGTCGCAGCCCATTCCAACGTACTCTTGCTTTGAGCATGCTAGAACCTTCAACAGCGATGAGATCTCAGCCTCCTAGTCATCCTCCTCGATGACTATTTCCATACTAGCTCAAGCGCCTCTCAGGCTAACCATTATCAACCAACTCGCATCGCATCATCGAGTTATCAACATGCTTGGGATGATCCCGTCTGGATTAAACCAAGGCTATCTCACATCATGCTTCGCTTTATCGCATCATAGCAAAGTCTCATCTCAACATCATGGCTTGCCTCACCGCATCATGGCAAAGTCCCATCTCAACATCATCTAATTCATACATATGAGCTTCAACATCCGCTTCATATGCCACAAGCAGCTTTCACCATTCAAGAGCCTTTCCACTTAGCTTTTGAATCGTCTTCGACCATCTTGTCTAGATCTAACTATCAATCAACTAACATACATAACAATCAATCAAATCAATCATTAGCTTAAGCAATCAAGTAATCAAATATGGTCTAAGTAGGCATTTATAACTACAATGGCAATTTCGTAAATAAATGAGCATAGATATAACATACATGAATCATGGGTTTTTAGAATAGATCCAACAAATATAAATCATGGGTTTTTATCTCTACAACTTGGTAAATGAACTTGCATAAGCAAACATCTTCATAAGTAATGGATCTACACTTGGATCTAAGGAAAAATGCATAAAATCACTATCTACAACACTCCAACAAACCACCAATCCAATATACTCCTTTGGGTCCGCGTGAGAGATAACCACCACTCACCGAATCACCCAAACACTTCAAAAACTAATCACTTCAGATCTGGACGGCAAGGATTCAAGATTGATTCGTCGAAATCTTGCTTGAAACGATGGAATCTAGCTTCGTTGGATGAAGATCTTCAACTTTGACTCTTGGATCTTCGATCTTGGTGGATGTTGGAACTAGATTAGAGTGGAGAAAAGAAGATGAAGAAATGTTGTAGTCGAGCTCTCAAAATGGCAGCACTTCGTTGCTTCAAAATCCGGTGCCAAAAAGTGAAGAAATGGTCACGTATTTATAGGCAGGTCGCCCCCTAACTCGGCCAGTCTTAACTCGCTCGGAGTTAACTCGCTCGGTCTTAGGTCGTTGCCGACCTAAGAATCTCCCCGACCTAACTTAGGTCGCTGCCGACCTAACTCACCCCACACAAGGCCTATCCAACGACCTAAACAAAAGCGCGGGTTAACTAAGCCGCTTACACGATCTAACGGTCCCAAAGCTACGCGACTTAACACTAAGTCGCTCAAGCGACTTAACACACTGGGTTTTCACGACCTAAAACATAACGAGCTATCTACTCTACGACCTAACTAAGTCGCTAATGACTTACGACTTAGAAGGACCACTCGACCTAGCTTCCTTAACTCGGTCAGAACTACTAAGTCGCTAACTCGTTCACCACCAACTCGCTAACCCGGTATCTTCCTTAGGTCGCTCCAAAACCCCTCCGACCTAACAACCATACGACCTAACCCCTTAGGTCGTTAACTCCACTATCTCCTAACTCGCTAGCTATGCTAACTCGCTAACAACCTTAACTCGTAACCCGCCCACTTCTTAACCCATTAACTCTTAGGTCGGCCAGGTCCTATGAGTCGTTAACTCGGCAACTATCTTAACTCGGTCAAGCTCTATAGGTCGGTCACTTCCTTATGTCGTCTACGAGTTAGCCTCTACTCGAGTTAACTTCTCCATACAGTCTAACCTCCACACGACTTAGGCTAAGGACGACTTAAACAACACTAACGACCTAGAAATTCTACGATATATCGACACGTAAAATACGGGTCGTTACATTCTCTCCCCCTTAGGAATTTCGCCCCCGAAATTCCAAACAAACAAGAGCAACCAAAACTATTCTGCATGCCTACCATCCATAGCAATCAACAAACCATGCATCCAATTACTATCCTAGCATGCAGAATTCTAATATTAGAACAAGTTACAAATTCATGAGATGCCACGACACCTTAGGGCCATACCTCGAAGAGTTCAGGATGAGCTGCCTTCATCCTCTCTTCCTCCTCCCATGTACAGTCGTTAACATCATCACTCCATTGTATCTTGAGCAACGTAATCGTCTTCCTCCTAAGCTGTTTCGTGTCGGTTTCAACAACACGAAGCGGCTTACGAGGTCTCGTAACCACTGGATCAACCTCCAAGTCTTCACAGCTATCAGCAGAAACCACCATATTTGAGTCGTGCACATACTTTCGTAGATAATATACATGAAAAACATTGTTCACACCCGCCATCTTTTTCGGTAACTCCAATCTATAAGCGAGCTTTCCAATTCGCTCGATAATCGGGAATGGTCCAACAAATCTCGGAGTCAATTTTCCTTTCTTCCCGAATCTAATAACATTCTTCAATGGAGAAATCTTCACAAAAACCATATCACCCACGTCGAATTCCAAATCCTTACGACGCTTATCTACATAACTTTTCTGACGGTCCTGGGCTGCCTTCATTCGTTGTCGAATGATCTCTATACAATCCGAAGTCTGACGAATCATCTCTGGCCCAAGTATCAACTTTTCTCCAGCTTCCAACCAGCATGTCGGAGAGTTACACGGTCTTCCATACAAGGCTTCATATGGTGCCATACCAATACTTGACTGGTAACTGTTATTATACGTAAATTCCACCAAATGAAGATGATCTTCCCATGATCCTCCGAAATCCAAGACACACGCTCTCAAGAGATCTTCCAAAACTCGGTTGACTCTCTCAGTCTGACCATCTGTTTGGGGATGATAAGCTGTACTCAAACACAACTCGGTTCCCAAAACTTCCTGAAAGCTCTTCCAAAATCCACTAGTGAACAATGGATCTCGATCGCTCACTATACTCTTCGGAATACCATGGAATCGAACTATCCACTTAACATACAACTCAGCCAACTTCGATGCAGTCCTAGTCGATCGAACAGGAATGAATCTTGCACTCTTGGTCAACCGATCTACTATGACCCAAATCCCTTCATTTCCTGCTCTTGTTCTAGGTAGACCATCGATAAAATCCATCGATATCTGTTCCTACTTCCACATAGGAACTTCTAATGGATGAAGCAATCCACTTGGCTTCTTCTGCTCCGCCTTAACCAACTGGCAATTCATACACTTGGAAATAAAATTTCCAACATCCTTCTTCATACCTTCCCAGTAGTAGGTTCTCTTCATGTCCCGATACATCTTATTTCCACCTGGATGAATCGTGAACTTCGAGTGATGACTTTCCCTAAGAACTTCATTTCTCAATCCATCTACATCGGGAACAACTAGTCGTCCTTGCTTTCGAAGCCAAACCTCTCGATCGACTTCAAATCCCTTATCCTTCTCTGGGTCCAATCCAGATTCCAAATCACGGATAATCTTGACAAGCTTATCGTCTCGCTTTTGACTCTCGCCAATCCTTTCCACAAGAGTAGGCCTTATTGATAAGTTTGCCAACATCTCCGGTTCCAATTCACATCTGGGCCTGAAATCATATCCAGCCAAATACTCGAGACTCTTCCATTCTGAAAACATGGCTCCCAATCCTGCATGTCTTCGACTCAACGCATCAGCCACTACGTTACCTTTTCCCGGAGTATAGGCTATCCCAAAATCATACGATGCCAAGAACTCTAGCCACCGTTGCTGTCGAAGATTCAAATCCTTTTGAGAGAACAGATACTTCAACGACTTATGATCTGTAAACAACTCGAATCTAACTCCCAATAGATAATGTCTCCACATCTTCAAAGCAAAAACAATTGCCGCTAACTCCAAATCATGAGTCGGATAATTCCTTTCATGCGGCTTCAGTTGCCGACTTGCTTATGCAACAACTTTATTCTTCTGCATTAGTACTGCTCCAAGTCCAGTACCACATGCATCGGTGTAAACTACCATCTCATCATTCCCACTTGGAATAGTCAAAACAGGAGCACTTGTCAGTCGCTCTTTCAGGATTCCAAAGGCTTGTTCACACTTAGCATCCCAACTGAACACTTGGTTTTTCTTCGTCAATCCTGTTAACGGTGCAGCTATCTTGGAAAAGTCTTTGATAAACCGACGATAATATCCTGCTAATCCAAGAAAACTTCTCACATCGGATGCATTCTTAGGTCTAACCCAATCCTGGATTGCTACCACCTTAGAGGGATCAACCGCTATTCCATTTCCAGAAATAACATGGCCTAAGAACCTCACTTCACTCTTCCAGAAGTGACACTTCGAAAACTTAGCCTTTAGCTGATGTTTTCGCAAGATTTCCAAAACAATACGCAAGTGCGTCATGTGCTCTTCTTCAGTTCTGGAGTAAATCAGAATATCATCCACGAACACAAGTACGAACTTGTTCAACTGATCTCTGAACACTCTATTCATAAGATCCACAAAATATGCTGGTGCGTTAGTCAATCCAAACGGCATTACCAGCCACTCATAAAAACCGGATGGTGTCCTAAAAGCAGTCTTCGACACACTATCCTTAGCCACTCTCAACTGGTGAAATCCCGTTGCCAAATCCATCTGAGAGAACACCTTAGCCTCGTGAAGCTGATCAAACAAGTCATTTGTTCTCGGCAGTGGATACTTGTTCTTCTTAGTCACCTTATTCAGCTCACGATAATCAACACAGAACCTCAACGATCCATCCGCTTTGGTTGCGAACACAACTGGTGCACCCCACTCAAACACACTACGCCGAATGAATACTTTCCGCAAAAGGTCATCAACTTGCACCTTCAACTCTTGTTGCTCCCTAGGCGCCATCTGCCTAAGAGGCATTACAACAGGTCTGGCTCCCTCAACTAGATCGATATGAAACTCGATCTCCCTATGTGGAGGTAATCCTTTGACTTCGTCAAAGACATCCTCAAATCCATTCACAATAGACACCGATGACAGTCCATCCCGTGGAACAACCAGCGAATACATGAAGCTCATGAAGACGCCTTCCTCATGCTTACATTGTATCATAACCTTTCGCCCTTCCACATTCCCGACTGTCACCTCTAGCCTCTCACATTCAATCCTTGCCGCATACTTCCTAAGCCAGTCCATACCCAAAATAATTCCGAACCCCGCAAAGTTCAGAACAAAACAATCACAAACAAAAGAGAAATCATGACTCATCACAACTAGACCACGGCATATCATACACAAAAATGACGAACCCCCAACTGGATTAGTCACAACCAATGGCCTATCAATAATATCCGGTTCCAAACCTAACCGGCCTACAAGATCATCACAAACAAAAGAATGCGACGCTCCAGTATCAAACAACACTCTAACTGGAACACCACAAATGGAAAGAGTACCTTGAACCACCACACTCTTCCCTTTCTCTTCAGCAGTAAGAGCTTTTGAAAACGACGGCACAGCTCCCAAAGCATAAGCTTGCACAATCTGCCTATCCTTCCTCGGTTCTGTACAATCTTTCCTGAAATGCCCTGGTTTGTCACAGTTGTGGCATTTCGCCGGCGCTTTTGGATTCCTACAATCCTTGGAGAGATGGCCCTTCTGTTGGCAATTATAGCAAGTCATTTCGCCCCTCGGCTTCTTCTGGCCATCCTTACCCTTCTGTTGTTGTTGCTTCCTCTTCTTGTTTCCACCCTTCTGTGGCTTAAACCCTTCCTTGGTTGCAGCAACAATAGAACTCTCCCTAGGAAACAAACTCTCATGCCTGAGAGCTTTCTCCACAAGTTTCTCAAACGGATCGTCCAGATGATCCACCAACTGTCTTCCAAGATAAGTATCCAAACCGGTCACCAACTTCTCATTCTTCTGATAGGGAGAATCAATATACGATCTGGCATACTTGGACAAAGCCTCAAATTCAAAAACATACTCAAGAACTGATCTTCCACCTTGCTTGAGTTCAACAAACTTCTTGAACAAAACAGACTTCTGAGCCGTAGAGATGAACTTGGCTTCAAATCTAGCTTGGAACTGCACCCAAGCAATCTCTTCCTCCGGAGTATCTATGGTGATAGAGTTCCACCAATCAGCAGCTCTTCCTTGAAGCTGTCTTGATGCAAGCTTCCTTTTAGTTTCATCCTCAATTCCCAAGTCACCAAAGATCCTTCTACAAGCATCTATCCATCTTTGGACTTCAATGGTTGACTCTGTCCCCAAGAAAACCTTTCCTCCAAGAGCAGTATAATCCTTGCACAACTTAGCAAAATCCACTGGCTTTGGAGCTTGAACTTGAATTCCAACATCTACCGCTGACCCTAGAGTTGGTATCCTTCTCATGATCGAAGTCATCATCGCTTCGAACATAGATCCATAATCAGCAACTCCATCAGCAGCACGACCTTCCCTGGCAGCTGGTCTCCCTCTTCGACTCATCCTTAATATCTACAAAAAGGAATGATTAGAACACCTTTGGGAAACAACTGCACAAGGAGTTCAAATCCTTCTAAGCTACTATAATATATATATATAGTAATCATCCATCAAAATACAATTACGTCTCTCTTACATAGTTACGTCAGCGAGCGTTGGCTAAAATCGATTAACCAAAGCTCTGATACCAAATGTGACGACCGCCCATGACTCCCGCACCAAAACAAGGAAATAATGCGCTGAAAGGCGTGCCAGGCAGCCATGGGTGACCGTCAAGGGTAGAATAAACATCGCAGAATCTATCGCATAACTCACAGCGCATGGATAAAATACAATAGAGAAATATATGTATAGTGAAGCTTCATAACAGAATATCATCAAATAAGCATCTTAGAAGCTTGATACAACCATCAGAACAGTCAATACATCAAAACCTCACTACAAAGCACTCAAAGTATATACAGCGGAACACCCAGTACATAATATGAAATAGTATGCAAAAGCCTCCTGCTCGTCTTCGTCATCATCAGCGTAGATCTCCAAGAACAGCACCTGTCACCTGCTACCTAGTCTGCCCATCCCAACATGGATGAACAGCCCAAGGTAATAAGAGGAGACATAAAACCTTGAGTCAGACAAAGTCCTAGTGAGCAGTAAATCAACTATCAAACATACCAAAAGAGCATAAGCGATAAAAGGAATAGGAACCAAACCATCCCACTCCGCCTCTTTCTACAGTGATAGCCCCCAGACACATACTAAGGAGAAGCAAGCATACATGGCAGACAATTAAAGTAAAGCAATAATCATTCGAGTCAAGGTCGATGTTTTTCAAATACAAACCCCCAAGGCCTAAACCAAGATCATATAAGCACCCGGAAAACACCGCTCTTGAGACCGAATGATGATACAACCAAACGTCCAAACATCCATGACTCCGGCTATCACTGTTATCATTGCCTTGATTTCATCGTTAGTTGAATGACCACTTGTCAAGGGCTAATGGTAACCCCCGGTTCTAGACATAACTCCACACGTCGTCGCAGCCCGTGCCTATGAATTTTCGCAACTACCCAGAGTACTAGCACGTCGTCGCAGCCCATGCTTGGAACGTCGTCGCAGCCCGTTCCAACGTACTCTTGCTATGAGCATGCTAGAACCTTCAACAGCGATGAGGTCTCAGCCTCCTAGTCATCCTCCTCGACGACTATTTCCATACTAGCTCAAGCGCCTCTCAAGCTAACCATTATCAACCAACTCGCATCGCATTATCGAGTTATCAACATGCTTGGGATGATCCCGTCTGGATTAAACCAAGGCTATCTCACATCATGCTTCGCTTTATCGCATCATAGCAAAGTCTCATCTCAACATCATGGCTTGCCTCACCGCATCATGGCAAAGTCCCATCTCAACATCATCTAATTCATACATATGAGCTTCAACATCCGCTTCATATGCCACAAGCAGCTTTCACCATTCAAGAGCCTTTCCACTTAGCTTTTGAATCGTCTTCGACCATCTTGTCTAGATCTAACTATCAATCAACTAACATACATAACAATCAATCAAATCAATCATTAGCTTAAGCAATCAAGTAATCAAATATGGTCTAAGTAGACATTTATAACTACAATGGCAATTTCGTAAATAAATGAGCATAGATATAACATACATGAATCATGGGTTTTTAGAATAGATCCAACAAATATAAATCATGGGTTTTTATCTCTACAACTTGGTAAATGAACTTGCATAAGCAAACATCTTCATAAGTAATGGATCTACACTTGGATCTAAGGAAAAATGCATAAAATCACTATCTACAACACTCCAACAAACCACCAATCCAATATACTCCTTTGGGTCCGCGTGAGAGATAACCACCACTCACCGAATCACCCAAACACTTCAAAAACTAATCACTTCAGATCTGGACAGCAAGGATTCAAGCTTGATTCGTCGAAATCTTGCTTGAAACGATGGAATCTAGCTTCGTTGGATGAAGATCTTCAACTTTGACTCTTGGATCTTCGATCTTGGATGGATGTTGGAACTAGATTAGAGTGGAGAAAAGAAGATGAAGAAATGTTGTAGTCGAGCTCTCAAAATGGCAGCACTTCGTTGCTTCAAAATCCGGTGCCAAAAAGTGAAGAAATAGTCACGTATTTATAGGCTGGTCGCCCCCTAACTCGGCCAGGTCTTAACTCGCTCGGAGTTAACTCGCTCGGTCTTAGGTCGTTGCCGACCTTAGAATCTCCCCGACCTAACTTAGGTCACTGCCGACCTAACTCACCCCACACAAGGCCTATCCAACGACCTAAACAAAAGCGCGGGTTAACTAAGCCGCTTACACGATCTAACGGTCCCAAAGCTACGCGACTTAACACTAAGTCGCTCAAGCGACTTAACACACTGGGTTTTCACGACCTAAAACATAACGAGCTATCTACTCTACGACCTAACTAAGTCGCTAACGACTTACGACTTAGAAGGACCACTCGACCTAGCTTCCTTAACTCGGTCAGAACTACTAAGTCGCTAACTCGTTCACCACCAACTCGCTAACCCGGTATCTTCCTTAGGTCGCTCCAAAACCCCTCCGACCTAACAACCATACGACCTAACCCCTTAGGTCGTTAACTCCACTATCTCCTAACTCGCTAGCTATGCTAACTCGCTAACAACCTTAACTCGTAACCCGCCCACTTCTTAACCCATTAACTCTTGGGTCGGCCAGGTCCTATAAGTCGTTAACTCGGCAACTATCTTAACTCGGTCAAGCTCTATAGGTCGGTCACTTCCTTATGTCGTCTACGAGTTAGCCTATACTCGAGTTAACTTCTCCATACAGTCTAACCTCCACACGACTTAGGCTAAGGATGACTTAAACAACACTAACGACCTAGAAATTCTACGATATATCGACACGTAAAATACGGGTCGTTACATCTAGGGTTTGTAGCCATTGGGAAGAGGAGGAGCTGAAGAAATGAATGCACAAACAAATGAGAATAGATGGAGGCTAGTGTTTATAACTGGGTTTGTATAGGTAGGTTAGAGATAGAGTAGATGGATCCGATAAACAAACGTGCTACCGCTAACGTGGCCCAAAAAGCCCATTCTGACCCCGGAACGAAATTGGGTAAACCCATATATCGAAATAGGTGCTTTAAAATATTTTGAATGCAATGGAAAAGGTTTCACGTCCAAATTCCATCATATGAAGAAGTTATGCTGAAATCAGTATTTTCAAATTGATTTCAATTGATTTCGATTGCATAAATTTCAAGGCGTTTCGAGTCCGTACGATCAAATGATAAGTCCGATCACTACGAAACTTGAAAGACTATTATAATTCACCGTTATGGATCCGACGAAACTGGTTTCGTCGAAATCCGAGTCAGTGGCCAAATTGGCTATTTTCCATTAATTAAATAATTTAATTAATTAAATCAAATTTCCTATTTAAATTCTAAATTTGACAATTCTTATTATTTAAAATTTCCTAATCATTTACAATTATTTTAAACAAATTTAGATGTCAAATTAAATGTTAATACATTTAACAATTTCAGCGTTAAATTACAGTTTTGTTAAATTTAGAAATTATGAATTTCATTATAATAATTCCTTTGAATTTTTTTTAAAATCACATTATTCAAATTCATTATTAAAAACAAATGAAATAAATATTGGAATCAAAACCCATTATATTAACATTCTCAATTTTCACCTAAATTTTCAGTTGTGTAATGTTTTAATATTATATCCCACTTATTTGAAATTAATCCACTTATTAAGTTTCAAATTATAAATAAATTAATAAATATTGGTTTTCACTCCTTAAATCAACCAATCTTCACATTGTCAATAAAAATTAACATTTACATCTTATATAATTAACCATCTTTAATGACAAATCAAACCTACCCTAACTGCTCAAGTAGGACAATTAATGGCAATTGATTTCACCTTAAACGTTATAAATTATAAATTGAAATCCAAATAATTTTGTTTATTGATTTTAAGATCTTGCTATTCATAAATTTACATTTTATGGATGCGATTAACAATGAGTTGTATTACACATCACTAATGTATTAATTAATTTATTTCCCCTTTAACGTGCTACTTAATCTCCTCTGATTGCAAACTGATTTCCAAATTTTATGCAACATACTTAAGAAATAAATACATATCTTAATTGATTCGTAATTTAGAATCCTAAATCCCATTAATCATTCCATCTTGCTTCGATTCCTTTTCACATCAATTATCACTTTATGAGTAAATCAACATTTCCTATTCATTCTGTTACATTCACTTATATTCACTTTATAAATAAATTGGTATTCCATTTAATCCAATAATTATTATCTTTGATTATTGCAATTCATTATCTAATATAAATTTTGAATCTATTTCCTCATTTTTTTCAAATTTCAATAAAATAAAACCTTACAATTGTTTACAAATAAAATGGGGATTGTACTAAATAAATTATTTATTGTCCTGCATTACTTTATTACCTCAATTCACATTCAGTTTGCATAAATCAATATTTTATTTCATTGATAAATTCAATTGATTCCCACTCACCGTTTAATAGCCTAAGTAAACTAGTAACCATTAATAACGGTCACTAATTTCCCTAAATCACATTTATGGGTTTATAATTTCCCATAAATGTTGCAATAACTCATATGATATTAATTTATCCAATCACCATTAAACTTATACTAGTACATCAACTTATACAATATATCTCTAGTTTCCTTAAAATAAATTTATGTTTTTATTAAGTTTTCATTTACTCTTCCGTTACTTTATTAATAATCATTAAAATAACATTTATATCAATAACACATTATAATTACTTACCATTTAAACGAGTTTGATTTATAATAAGTTAAGTGACCTATTAATTAGGTAATTTATACAAATTTGTTATCATACCCATAAATTTACACTTATAACTAAGTCTTACATTTGAATTTATTCAAATTACTATAAATAGGTTTTAATTACCATTGCTACATTTTAATTTAGCTTTCATTCCAATATAAATTTATCACCGTTTATTATTTTTACTAAAATTTAATTACAAAATCCTATTAAATTAACAAATTTAATTGTCGAAATTTACGGGTCATTACACTCTCCCCCACTCAAAACTTTTCGTCCCCGAAAAGGAAAAAGAAGGGGAAAAAAGAATTAGGAATCAATATATCTCATTTAAAACTTTATAACCAATTAAATTTATAAAATTAATTAATTTAGATAAAATATACCACTTTATAACCATTAAATCTTTTTATATTAAAATTTATAAAGTTTGGAAAACATTTCAAAATAATTTCTAAGTCCAAAATTTTACGGAAAATTTCGGCAGAGTCTCCTTTGTACGAAGGGGCTCGGAAGAAAATATAATATAAATATAACAATATACAACAAATATTTTCCAAAATAATATATATCCCAACAAAGGTAAACAATATAATAACGCGATAAACCGTAATCCGAAAACGTACCTATTTGTCGGCTAATTAACGCTTACTTATAGAACCAAAAGCAGTAGCAATTGCTTCCATAAACTACATTTCATTTATAAATTCCAAAGGGTTAGCAATTTATATAAAGTGAAAATTATAAGTGGTTTCAATTACTAACAACAAAACAATTCAACAACCATCAATTTCAACAAACAACATACACAACAAATACAAAACAACCATTTAATCAAACAAACAAATAGTTGTTAGGGTTCAAAACTTTTAAATTGTACGGAATGAAGAATAAACCATCAAGTGCATCATTTACCCAACAGTCTTAGATTAAACACAATGGATTATTCATCTATCCCTACAAAATTAAAGTTTCCTTACCCAACAACCACAAACCACGACAAACAATAATTTCAGCAATTGATTTAGTCTATTCTTATTTATTCCATTCATACATTTATTGTTTGATTCTTTTTATTCATATAACGGTTTATCTTTTTATTTTCATTTATTTCTTTCAATTTTATTTTCATTTTATTTCTTTCAATTTTATTTTCATTTTATTTCTTTCAATTTTATTTAGAAATAACTTCAACCCTTTTTCTTAAGTTTACAATTCCTCTTTATTATATTACATTCATTTATTATTGCATGTCCTCATTTATTTATTACTTAATTTTTATTTATTACAGTATTCATTTTCCTACTAATTTTATTTATAAATAGCTTCAACTGTTTACTTAAGTTCATTATCATTCATTTATACTACTTCATTTCATTTATTTACTTACTTTTCTATTTTAATTTGTAGTCTTTTCAATTTAAACTTAAGTTTATAACTCTATACCATCAATTCTAATAAATAAAAGCAATTTGTTGAACACTTTCATTACATACTTTTACTGTACAATTTCCATTACATTTCTTATTAAACATTTCAACCTTTAATATTTGGTAAGTTATATATATGCTTATAAGGGTGTAATTGAAAGTTATACAAGTTTATCTTATTTCCTTTAATTCATTAATTGTTCAACAAATTTTTACCTTTTATTTCACCACAAAAATTGAAACAATTAAGTAATGAAAATTTAAGAATTTAATATCGGGTTAAATTTCAAATTATTTTAAAATAATAGATAAATATATCTTACAACTTATATATCTCTAATTATATTTAAAACAATTCAAAATTTATATATTTATCAAAAATGAATCTGCAGTAAAACTACCACAGTGGCCTTCCCCATTCGAAACTCGAAAATGAAAGTCGATGATGCGGCCGCCATCACCGAAATTATTTTCCAGCGACAGAGAGGAAAGTACAAAACTTATTTTCTCCAAAATCTTCTTTAAAAAAATTCTTTCGATTAATTAAATATTTATATCAGAAAATACTTATAAACAATTATATTCCAAAATTTATTCGAAAAATTTCAAAACCCCGGATCTTAAATTCTAATTTTCCAAATTTCATTTATTTTATTTTTCAATCTTATTTCTATAATTATTTATACCCTTTATTACCTAACAACCAATCTATTTCAGCCAAATATAGATATCAAATTTTTTTATTTTATATATAGAAATTATAATAGGCAAAATTATTTCATTCACCAATATTAAAAACGAATATTATGTCGGTCTGTCCTATTAAGTGTTTAGAAATCCCTATTGATGTCACAGCGTCCCATGCACCAACCAGAATTTATAAATACAAAACGGAACAGATTAACACAATATTAAAACCTTTTTATAACACTAACAAATACGCTCTCCCATATATATATGCTCAGCGACTCCCATAGGGTATTACTACCCTATTAGTAAAGAGTCAGACCCCACAAAGCTAAGGTTTATCGCTAAACCAAAGCTCTAATACCAGATGTAACGTCCCGCCTTTTCGCATGCTTTAAATCGACACACGTGCCAATTCAAACCATACGGAAGGGCGGATTGTTATGGGGTAAATAAGAAAAATGAGAAAGAATAAATCAAACAGAATCTCACAGCGGAAGGATAAAATATAATAATAAATATACAGTTCATAAAACTATTTACAAACATTTGATTCTTCTTTATACAATAAATATCAGAGTTCACATACCAATAATATTAATGCAGCGGAATACAGTGTAGTGGAACCATATAATATATCATAATAATAGTAGTGAAATCTTTGTCTTCTTTCTCCAGAAAAATCTTCAAATCCTGAAACGCTCGGACTGACCCGAGCGAATTGAAAAGACAAAACACTCGAGTCAGAACTAAAAGATCTTATGTAAGTTAAATAAACAGAAATGAATATGAGTGCAGTAACTCAAGAGGTGCTCGGGATTTACATCTCCTAAGGATCCGTTAAACTATTCACTATATAGTGTATTGCGCTATTACAATAGTGTCTATTTGTAAAATAAACTTACTTTTTAATAGCGTTAAGGGGTTACCCATATAGCCCTTAACACAAATAATGCCAATAGTCTATACAGTACCGTAATACCTCCTGATCGGGAGGCTACCAGAGGATACTCCATAGGTACGACACAAATAGAAACTCGTACAAGGCGCGATAGGGTAGGTGACACGGTACAACTAGGCAATGCCAGGGTAGATATACCAATTACGCTTCCGGGTCGGTGGTAACGCGTAGCGCGCAGCTACTGCCCACCTCGAACCACACCCCCAAATAAAATCAAAAGTGGCCACCGAATCAATCCAAAGTCAAAGTATAGTATCGAAGGGATGTGTCCGATCAAAGGTGCTACCTTATTAACCCGTCGATCGCTCCTGTTTTAGCCACCTTATGACAACTCACGGGAGTCGGGTCCACGTATTTACCTTAAAGGAAACGCCACCACCATCCTACTTCATTCTGGAATCTCCACCGCGTACACGATTGTTAAAGTGGTTTTTGGGGTTGGCAGAGAGTATGACAACTTCCGATCCCGGTCTCTTTAACAACCAAATGTTATTATAACACCGCGGTCATTTAAAAAGTTTATACTTTGAAACCAGAAAATAATTATCCATTTCAAAACCCATAAATACTATATCATTTCCATTTCCAAAACAACTCATTTTGATATTATTTAAAAAGAACCAAATCAATAATATCATTTTTATTTCAAATATATTTCTTTTCCAAAATCATACTGCTTAAAATTTATAATATCTTATAACTTTCAAAACATAATACTTCGAAATTCATAGCTTTAAAACTATAACTTCTAAAACTTGAATGGTTTTGGATATTCAACAGTATATAAAATAAAATAGTTGATTTTATATTAGTTTATAAAATAAAATAATTTCCACGACTTACCATTTATTTCATTTAAGATTAAGTCAAAATCCATAAATTTAAAATCGCTTTCAGTTTCAATAAACCACTTCAGTTTCAATATATTTCAAACTTTGAATATTAAACAATTGGAACTAAGGTTGGAAATTTCTATTCAACGATTTAAAGTCCTATTATTTATTTTGAAATATTGGCATAATAAATCCGAAATCATTTTAAATAAAACTCAAATTACTTTTAACTATCAAAATTTCTTCAAATTTATTTAGACTAGAAATATTCATTTAATCCATCTTGAACAAAATTTCAGTTATAAATATCATACCCTTTAAAATTTCAAGCTAATAAATTCTACATCAACTTATGAAGTTAAATTCTTAATTAAGCTCGATTCCAAATGAATTTTCAACTTAACTCCTAATATAAATTGGTTTAAAACATTAAAACCCTATATATTCTTAATATCTTAACATGTACTTAACCATATAATATAAATAATCAAACTCTATTATTCATCTTGTTTATTTTATTTAACAAATTTATACACAGCTTAAATTCAACAATTTAACCATATATGTACATAAAATAAGATTTTATATAAGGTCAAAAATTAATATTTATTAAACTGTATCCTATCCAAAACCATAAAATACTTTCAAAAAAATAATTTTATATATATACCGCGGTGCCTGTATATAATTTTCTACCCTATGGTCAAGTGATACAGATATTTATCATTTCAATCCACAATTTAATAATAAAAATGCGGTTGTATATCATTTCAAACCGCAATCCCGAATGAAATGAAATGCATAACAACTTGCATTTAATATAAATAAACATTCATTCATCGAAATATCAATCGTCAACCATTTATTACAAATCATCATCCAATTTAAACAAACATAAATATAGAGCATATAAAATATAACAGGTAATAAATACAGGTATTAACTAACAGCTTATATTCAATAATAAATTTAATAACTGTTTAACTAGCAGTTTATATGCAAATAAATAAATTTTAACAGTCAAATTTTTATGCAATAATAAAATTTATTCACAGTTAATTTAACTAAATGCGATTTAACTGGGATAACGAATAAAACATGCCAAAGAGTCATAAATAAATTTCTACTCATATCAAAAATCAATTTAACAAACATAAGAAATTTTAGAAGTTGTGAGTGGGTTAAAACACTCACCTTTTGAATTTAAATTGAAATTAAATCCAATTTAAACCCAAAATTTTGACAGTTTCCAATTCCGTCCAAACCAGCGTCATCAAGTCCGAAATTTCAATATGATCCTAACAAAAGAAATCGCGCGTGAAACGGAGTTCGTACGCGAGAGATATTGTGAAAATTGCGATTGAATTCAAAAATAAATAAAAAAATAAAAGAGAACACTTTCACCTTTCAAGCCACGTCACCACTCATCAAGGCAAACGCACACGTACTGTTCACACCTGAAACGCATGAAACTCCACCGTTTGACCGCCTTTGACCATCAATTTGCCACCAATCCGATCGTCAATTCGCCTCCAAACTTCACCGATGAACAACGCGCTAGGCCCTCTACAAAACCCAAAAGGGATTTTCCGATCAAACGCACCAGTCAAAAACGCCAAATTCAATTTTGATCGCGATTTCTGGTCAAACGATGCGTCGAATTAAAAAACGAATTACACCATTGTACTACGCTCGTCAAGAGCTTCAACATATATTATTTTGAGATTTTTCTGAGGATTTTGAAATTTTAGCTTTGGATTTGATTTTTTTGAAATTAGAATTTAGATCTAGGTTTTGTAGCCATTGGGAGGAGGAGGAGCTTAAGAAATGAACGCACAAACAAATGAGAATAGAAGGAGGCTAGTGTTTATAACTGGGTTTATATAGGTAGGTTAGAGATAGAGTGGATGGATCCGATAAACAAACGTGCTACCGCTAACGTGGCCCAAAAAGCCCGTTCTGACCCCGGAATGAAATTGGGTAAACCCATATATCGAAATAGGTGCTTTAAAATATTCTGAACGCGATGGAAAGGTTTCACATCCAAATTCCATCGTATGAAGAAGTTATGCTGAAATCAATATTTTCAAATTGATTTCAATTGATTTCAATTGCATAAATTTCAAGGCGTTTCGAGTCCGTACGATCAAACGATAAGTCCGATCTCTACGAAACTTGAAACAATATTATAATTCACCGTTACAGATCCGACGAAACTGGTTTCGTCGAAATCCGAGTCAGTGGCCAAAATGGCTATTTTTCCATTAATTAAATAATTTAATAATTAAATTAATTAAATCAAATTTCCAATTTAAATTCTAAAATTGACCATTCTTATTATTTAAAATTTCCTAATCATTTACAATGATTTTAAACAAATTTAGATGTCAAATTAAATGTTAATACATTTAACAATTTCAACGTTAAATTACAATTTTGTTAAATTTAGAAATTATGAATTTAATTATAATAATTCCTTTGAATTAATTTTTTTTAAAATCATATTATTCAAATTCATTATTACAAACAAATGAAATAAATATTGGAATCAAAATCCATTATATTAACATTTTCAATTTTCACCTAAATTTTCATTTGTGTAATGTTTTAATATTATATCCCACTTATTTGAAATTAATCCACTTATTAAGTTTCAAATTATAAATAAATTAATAAATCTTGGTTTTCACTACTTAAATCAACCAATCTTCACATTATAAATAAAAATTAACATTCACATCTTATATAATTAACCATCTTTAATGACAAATCAAACCTACCCCAACTGCACAAGTTAGGACAATTAATGGCAATTGATTTCACCTTAAACGTTATAAATTATAAATTAAAATCCAAATAAATTTGTTTATTGATTTTAAGATCTTGCTATTCATAAATTGACATTTTATGGATGCGATTAACAATGAATTATAACTAATGTATTAATTAATTTATTTCCCCTTTAACGTGCTACTTAATCTCCTCTGATTGCAAACTAATTTCCAAATTTTATGCAACATACTAAAGAAATAAATACATATCTTAATTGATTCGTAATTTAGAATCCTAAATCCCATCAATCATTCCATCTTGCTTCCATTCCTTTTCACATCAGCTATCACTTTATGAATAAATCAACATTTCCTATTCATTTTGTTACATTCACTTATATTCACTTTATAAATAAATTGGTATTCCATTTAATCCATTAATTATTATCTTTAATTATTGAAATTCATTATCTAATATAAATTTTGAATCTATTTCCTCATTTTTTCAAATTCCAATAAAATAAAACCTAACAATTGTTTACAAATAAAATGGGGATTGTACTAAATAAATTATTTATTGTCCTGCATTACTTTATTACCTCAATTCACATTCAATTTCCATAAGTCGGTATTTTATATCATTGATAAATTAAATTGATTCCCACTCACTGTTTAATAGCCTAAGTAAACTAGTAACCATTAATAACGGTCACTAATTTACCTAAATCATATTTATGGGTTTATAGTTTCCCATAAATGTTGCAATAACTTATATGATATTAATTTATCCATTCACCATTAAACTTATACTAATACATCAATTTATACAATATATCTCTAGTTTCCTTAAAATAAATTTATGTTTTTATTAAGTTTTCATTTACTCTTCCGTTACTTTATTAATAATCATTAAAGTAACATTTATATCAGTAACACATTATAATTACTTACCATTTAAATGAATTTGATTTCTAATCAGTTAAGTGACCAACTAATTAGGTAATTTATACAAATTTGTTATCATACCCATAAATTTACACTTATAACTAAGTCTTACATTTGAATTTATTCAAATTACTATAAATAGGTTTTAATTACCATTGCTACATTTTAATTTAGCGTTCATTCCAATATAAATTTATCACCTTTTATTATTTCTACTAAAATTTAATTACAAAATCCTATTAAATTAACAAATTTAATTGTCTAAATTTACGGATCGTTACATAGTCTGTACAACTCTATCGATAGGGATTTCTAATTACTTGTACAGGACAATTCGACACGATATTGTTTTAAAAATAGGGTAAATGAAATAATTTTACCCAAACTATTTTTTTATAGAAAAGAAATAATTTTCTGTAAATTATTATAGTATATGGTTGCTTGGTTGTTAGGAAGTGATAATATTAAATTATTATCATTGATTATTGAATAAAATCATAACTTAAAAACTGAGAAATAAAATCCATATACAAATGGGATTTGTAAATATGAATTGTAAATGTGATTTATAATTTGCAATAGAATTCTAAAGGAATATTTGAAAATGTTTTTGAAAGGATTTGAAATTATAGAAATTAAATCCCTTTTTAGTTTGAAAATAATTTTCAAAGGTTTTGGAAAAGTGTTTTAAAGGGATGAAAGCACTAAACTCTTTTCGGTCGCTGCAAAATAATTTCGGTAATGACTGCAGCATCATCGGTGTTCATTTTCGAGTTTCCAGGAGAGGAAATGCTGCCAAATTATTTTAAATGGTAGTTGTTCGCAAACTGGGTTTGGTTTTGGAAATTCAAAGGATAAGTTGAATTGATTTCAAAAAATAATTTTGAAATGTTAAAAGACTCTGGAACCTGATAAAAATAGTTATGGAATAAAATTTATTAAGGTGGAAAATAAAATTATGAATGAATAAGTAAATTTACAGTTGTAAGTAAATGAAAGTGAAATTGAATGTTGAAATCCATTTTGAATTTGTAAGTAAACAGAATTGGAATTGGAATTGAATTTGATTTATGATAAACAAAGCAAAGTATTGAAATTGAAATTATTAAGTGAAACTAATTGAAGGAATGAAACAAATAAATACGATTTGAAATGAATTGAATTCAATAATTATAAATGAATGGTAAAATTGAATTCATACGAGATTAGAAATGCAGTTTAAATATAAGTAGATATAAACCAAAGTGGTGAATTGGATATTAATATAAGAAGTATATAGAATATTTATATTAAATTTAAGAAATAAATGATGAAATTATTAAGTAAAATTTGGAGTTGAGAAAATATTCTAAATTGATAAGCAAACGAAGGATAAACTGGGAATTGTGAATAAGGGAATGAAAATCAATGTGAATAAAAGAAAAGAAATTGACAAAGTTAATAATTAATTGGAATAAATACGTGGGATATACGTATATTATTTTATTCGCGTGACGATTTGATCCAGAATTCGAGCACAGAATTTCAAGATAGTTATATCGATCCGAGTTGGGATTTTTTTTACTCGATTTTCGACGACGAACCTGGATATGGATTTTTGGTTGATTTTGGAAATTCTCAATCACAGTTTACGGCTATGCAAGGAGAATGACGATTCTAATCAAGAAACCAGATCTGAGTCCGCACTAGGAAGTCGGGTGGGCAATACTAGTTCGGAAGTGAAATTTTGTGATCGAGCGAGCAATCGAATTTGATATTGCATACGAATGATATAAGTACATCATACGGATTAGAATGAAATATGTATTCAAACTTTTGTAATGAAATATGCAAAATAAATTTTGAATGTAGAAATTGGATATAGTTGTTAAATAGCATACAGGTATTATAAAGGAAAAGGAATTGGGATTTGATTTTCGAAGATAAATTTGAAATTGCTCGAAAAGGTATGTATTTAAATTTCATTATGAAATTTGATGACTTTCTTGTCTAGCCGTTTGGCTATTTTGTTTTCTTTTGAAATCTGGGGGCCCGTTGTAGCATTTTGTAGTCGTACCGAGCTAGCCGTGCAAAGGATATGCTGGCGAAATTTTTCAAAAATTTAGAGAGTTAGAAAAAAATTTAACTTTTTTTGATAATTTAAAATTTGAATTTAAATTTAAATTTGAATTATGGAATAAATAACGCTGTTAGGAATTTAAAGAAGATTTTACAAAGCTAGTTGAAGTGGTAATGGGTCTTTGAAAAAAGGATTTGTTTTGGCAAGTTGATAAAATTGTTTGGTTTCGGGAAAATAGTTAACAAGTTAAGGATCATTCTTCTTAACTAGTAATTTCGGAACGAAATTCTTTTTAAGGGGGGAAAAATGTGATGACCCAGAATTTTGGAACATTTGAAATTGAAATATTTAATTAATTTTAAGTTATTGGAAGTTATTTTAATCTTGAATTTCAAATATAACTATGAATTTGTAAATTAAATTATTGGATTTAATTTATTAAAGATGGGTAAAAATTTGAACCTTCAATTTTAAGCTTGTTAAAAATAAAATAAAGGCTTAGAAAATTTATATTGATGATACTGAAGATAATGGAAGCTTCAGAATTGGATTTGGAAATGTTTTATTCAGTTTTGAATTTATATCGTTTAATTCGATATTTAAAAATAGCTTTCCGAGGAACAGTATCGAAAATTGACGAAACCAGTTCCATTGGATTCATATATTATTATCGGATTTCAATTTTCATAGTGTTTGGAGTGATTGTTTGGCCATACGAATTATAAGCACGTTGAATTTAAATTGGAAATTCAATATAAATATTGGGTTCAAAAAGCTATCTTCTCCATAGATTCGAATTTGGACTCGGAACCTTTTCCATTGTGTTCGGAATAGGCGTATAACATTATAAATGCCTGACGGCATGCCTCGATAGGAGGTCGAGATTTTTAGTTGTGAAATTTGAAACAGTTTAAAATTTAAATTTAAATTTGAAAATAATATATATATATATATATATATATATAATAATGTTTCTTCAGGAAATTTTTTACACGTTCTCCCCTTCAAAATACACCTAGCAAATTTCCTCTCACACGCGTCTTCGATTTAGCTCGTTTAAAAGGAAGAAAACACCCGAGCCCCTCTTCTATTCAAAATCAAAATGCAATCTCACAAAATAAAAAAAATGGCCGCGTAGAGGGGAATCAAAATCGCGACACGCGATTTCGATTTTTGGCATTGGCATCCTCGACCCCAAATTGGTCGATCGAAATTTGTGGCTCACTGGTAGAGGAAGTACGCGCACGTGAGGGAGAGAAGTGGCACGCTCGCGTAGGAGTATGCGTTCGATCGGCATGACCTTGAAATTGGGGATGCTCGCGTGTGGGAGACGACAAGTGGGTTCGCGTGGATCTGGGGGTAAGCCAATCGAGGGCAGGTTAATGGGGGGTTTCGTTCACAGGCAATGCGTCGTGACGACGGTTAGGGTTTGAGATGCTCGCGTACGCTGGCACGTACAATTCCGGTAGAGGCGGTGCTGGTCTATGGTTAGGCAGCGAGGCATTCTTTTATATTTTATTTTATTAAATTATATACATATACTTATATACAGATAAGATTATGAGGATAAATATATATTCACGGATTGAAAAATTTATGTAAAGTTTTAGAAAAAAAGAAAATTATTTTTATGCACAAATATTTTGAAAACATATATATAAGATTTTGGGAAAAGAAAATTTTAAATGTTGGAAAGGTTTGTTTTTTTTTAAATTGATTTTGAAATCCATATGGATATTTTAGTTTACCAAGTTTATTTTAAAATAATTTATTAAGGTGATTTACTTGTAAGTTAACCTATTTAATTATTCTAAGATGCTAAAAGATTTTTAAAGGAAACTTAGTTTTAATTTTAATTTTTTGTTATATAGATTTGTTAAAAAAATTGGTTTAAAATTAAAAGTATTAGTTTAAAATAAAATCACTGGTGAACTAAAATTATCAAGTGAAAATTTATTATTCGATTATTTTGAATATTAATAAATGGTATAAATGTTTATACAAGGTCTAAAACAGTGAAGAAACAAGTCGTGATGGAAACAGATTGCCAAACAAAAGCAAAGGTGAGATCTTCTCACTCAATTGGAATTTCCAGTTTAATTTTAAATAGTTAAATTTTAAATTGTTTATTGTGTGCTAGGATGATAAATTATTATCAGTTATATTGGATTAGACCCTATGCGCCGCATAATTGCGGAGGATATTATATAAACCCATATACGGTGATATTCCACCTCGAAGTGGAATTGGTATTATATATGTATTTGGAGTGACTGATTTCCCGCATTATATAGCGGATGAGACCCTATGCGCCGCATAATAGCGGATGATATTATTTAATCCTATATACCGCGATGTTCCACCTCAAAGTGAATTGGTATTAAATTGTTGTGCTAACGTCTATAGATGCGGGGAAACATGTTGGAGGGATCCAATTGGATTCCTCAAATATTTGAATTTGTTTCATATGTTATGTGATGGTTTATTTATAATCTGTGTATGATTATATTTGTGATTGAAACCGTTGAAGGCTATAATTTAGTCGAATATATTTTCGGTATCGTAGGATGCAAGAAATAAATAAAATCGGATTTTTTAAATTCAAGTAGAAAATTTATAATACATTCATTTAAAGAATTGGGTGAATTTAAAAGAAGAAATTTAAATAGATAAAGTTTTATTTTTGAAAACTTATTGAATAAATTCCCATGGAAAAAGATTTTAATAAATGGGTTTTGAGTAATATTACTTAATAGTTGAAGAATTTATTTAAAATTCAGATTTTAAATAGATTGGAAGAGATAAAGGAATTTAATTTAAAAGGAAATAAATTTAGAAATCAAATTTGGAATTTAATTTGGTGATTGAAAATGAATCTTTGGGAAATCAATTTGAAATTTGAATTGGTGTCTGAAATAAATTTTTGAAATCAATTTGGATTTTGATTTAGTGTTTGAAAGTGAATATTTGAAAACGATTTGAAAATCGTATATAAGTGGATATTTGAAAATTTAAATTCACAATAGAAATTTTATAAAGGAATGAGAAATTTGTTTTAAAAATAAGTATTGATTTATTTTTAAAGTGTGGAAAGAAATTTGCGGATTTGGAATATAAATTGAGATAAATCAAGAAAAAATTATTTATTGATTTAAATGGTCCATTTTGAAATGGAAGGTGTATTTTCCCTGCAAAGCCGAGTATGTTTTTAAAGTAGCTTTCAAAATTAAAAGTTTTGAAGCTGGTTTTAAAAAGGATGTTTATGGAGAAATTATTTCTTAAGTTGTATTGAATCTTTAAAGTAAAATATTTATTTAATTAGTTATAGAAGTGATTATTTAAAGATTTAATTGATATTTGATTAGAAAATGGTTATTTAAATAATTACACACTATCTAGTAATTTTATTTTAAAATTACTATGGACCTAAGTTTAAATGAGATATTAGTATAATATTTTCATAACTAATATTTATGCAAGTGTTTTAAAATAGTTTTATTTTAAATGTTTCCAAGTATATTTTGGATAAGTATTTTAAATTATTTCTAAAATATTTGAACTCGGAAATTTTTTAGTGGAATTAAATAAATATTTGGAAATTTATTCTACGCGAAGAAGGTGATTTGAAATTTGTTTTCAAAGGATTGAAGTGTGAAAAGTGATTTGAAATTTGTTTTCAAAAGATTGAAAGGTGAAAAGCGATTTGAATTTTTTTTTTCAAATGGTTAAAGTGTTAAATTATATCTTGCAAAGATATTTTGAAAATAATAATTGGGGGAAAATTATTTAAATCCGATGATTGTTGTGAATGTCGATTGATAGTTAAATAACCGACTATCAACATTCACAACAAGGAAATGTCCTCAAGGTAGCGCCCCCTGAGGATATGTTCATTTCCTTCTGGAAATGGGTTGTATCATGGAATGGAGCCCAGATATTTAACCTATGTGGTTGCTGCAAATTTATTATACTTTGTGGTTGTTGCTTTATGGTTGAGGATCCTTGGATAAAGGTCGCAAATGACCGGGGGATGGCATACTCGTGCTAGTAGTTACCTAGTTATAGAGGCAACCAGGCCTTGTGTTGGCATAGATCAAGTTAGGTTCTCGGGGGTGTCCCTCCATAGGCATTCCATTCGGTGTAGGAAGTTCCTTAGCCTGACCATTTGTTGGAAATCCAATCTCCAATATGCACCTTGCACGGTTTTAGTTGTATAACATGCCATTTACTTATGGTTGTCACCACTGTTTAGATGGTAGCTATAGTAGGCATACAATAATGGTTGTATGCTGGCTAAGACTAATATTTTACTTTCGAAACGTTTTCTGTACTATGCATTAATAATAATATCAAATGGATTTTTCGTATCAAGCATGTTTGACTATCATAAGGAGAAATCTCCTCCAATTGTGCACTTGCATTATGTGTGTGGCGGTAGGCCTTATGGTAGTTTCATTTTCCAAAAGCATAGCGGGTTACATTCTATTTTCTTTGTGAGAATAATTATTTTTAAGATCTCACACCAGTTCCAATTACTGACCTGGAGTTTATTGTTCTTTTCTAAACTCTAGGTGCTCATAATTTTCTACACGAGCAACCTAGTGTCAGGTTAGCAGTTGTTCTAGAGCGAAGTCAGAATGATATGCTGTGGAGATCTGGAGTTCAAGCTGGATGGCGAGGCGTATCACTAGTATAATATTTCTTTTCCACTGTTGTGTTATTGTAAACTCTGATAATGTGATGTATAAACCGATATAGTTCCTTCTTTTAAAGATATTTAGTAATCTATTATATATTGTCCTGCTGCGAAATGTGAGATTCTATTATTGTTTATGTTTCTTCTTCTATCTTCTTCTTCTTCAACCCTAACGGTTTGGTTTTTCGACAATCGATTGTCTGGCATTTGATACAGTGGGCTTGTCGATGTCGACTTTCAGAAGTCGAAAAAATTGGGCCGTTATAATACATTTTTAAAATAAAATGCCACCGAATATTTATATAATTGATTACTATATATCATATTATATACTTAGGCTTAGTTATAGATTTATATATATGTGTTAATTTATATAAGTATACTTGTTGATTTTGAAGTATTTGTAACAGTGGTCAGTATATATAGATATAACTGTTTCCTTATATTTAATGTATTCAGTTACAACATAAATGTTTACTGCAATTTTATATGCATTATATGGTTATATAAATTTGCTTATAAACTACCGTACATATATATAAGTTATAAAGTTTCACTCGTTTTACAGTAAAGAGTATATATATTTTGTATGTTTGTTGTTGATGTATATATATTAGTATATATTATATATATACTTTGATTTGTTATATACATAGATATAAAAGTTGTTTATGTATAATCTCTGATAGTGCTATACATAAATGTTTTGCAAGCTGTTTGTATATATGGGAATGTTTACAGTCTCAAGAAGGTTTGCTTACACATTTATTATATATATATAGTGCCTGTTGTTTATAAAAAAACTTAAGTTGCATGTGGTCATTTTCGTATGAGTATATATTAGTTTATATATTTTGAGTTAGTTTTAGATATATATATATATATATATATATATATATATATATATATATATATAATCTGCAGTTTTATATTGGTATTATAAATATATATCTAATCTGATTTTATAACTTTAGATTTGCTTTATTTTCAAACATTTATGTTGAAAACGACGTATATATAAGTAGTATCCAGGTATGCATACATACATACATATATATATATATATATATATATATATATATATATCTGTGTGTGTGTGTGGTTTTTATAAGATCTGTTGTATAGATATGTTTACATATGTATTACCTATATTATATATATATATATGTTTCAATTTTTCACTAAATATTTTTGATTCTATGTACGGTTCATATATATATATATATATATATTAGTCAATAGTTAATTATAAAGTATATTTTTTATATTGGCCTACACATGATTGTTGTATATATATTTTAGAATATTATATTTTGACGCAACAGGTTGTACAAATTTACTTGTCTGTTAACAGTAGCTTGATTTCTTAAGTTATATATATATGTATATATCAGTCTATATAAATATATAAATTATATATTAGTATTTTTTGCTTTATAAAGTGAGTTGGATCATTTCAATTTGTTGTATAGTTTATACAATTGATTTTATAAATATTGCACATAAGTATACTTGGGTTTGATTTTTTTAAATTTTATTATATGTGTGTTTAATTTAAACCAATGATATTGAAATGTATAAATATTTAATTTAAAATGTGTTTGGATTTTTGAATATGATGTTATATATAGTTATATTTATAAGTTCACTTATAACATTTATCATCATCGATTCAGTTCTGATTTGATTTCGTCAATTCCTTATCTATCAGCTCTGCCGTCGAATTCGTATCCACCTAGCTTTGTTTTGGAATTCACGCCTGGATTTGTTGCTCATTTCTATATCTAATCTCTAGCCTCGAAAGGTGAGCAATCACTCTCGATTAACGTTCTTATCTTTATTAAATTTGATTTCAATTGAAGTGACAATTGAAATATGCTACTTTTAGTTATTTACATTGCTATATATATGTCGGTATCTGTATCTGTTCACTTGTGACATCTGACACCATTATCTATTATTATATTGATGATGTATGCCTGTTATATTATTATCATATCTGTTATCACTCTGAAAGTTCCCTATTAATATAGAATTCACTATGGGTTGAAATGATACATACCCGAACGGACTTTAGAATAGGAGAAAATCGATATAGGTTGAAATGATAGACCCAAGTGATTTTTATTGAATTGAATTTGGGATTGCGAGTTGAAATGATATATACCCGTATAATTTTAAATAATGGATTGAAAGGATAAATACCCATATATTTGACCATAGGATAGAAAATTATATACAGATACCTTTGGTCTATATATAAATATATTGAAAATAATTTCTATGGTTTTTGGAAAGAAATATATGATTTTATAAAATATTGATTTAAGATATTATATAAAGGTTATTTTATGTATATTTAAATTCTTGATTTTAAGCTGTGTATAAATTTGTTTTAATATAGAGCAAGTTTGATAATACAGTTGACTTTTATTAAAATATAACATGGTTAATATTTATTTAAAAATTTTCTTTTAATATAGAGTTTATAATGATTTAAATAAATTAGGGATTGAAGATAAATTTGAAATTGATTTGAAATTGAATTTATCTAAGAATTAAACTCAAATAAATTTGATTTGAATTTTATTAAATTAGAGATTTTAAAGGATATGATTTTGTAATTGGATTTTGGTTAAAATGATTTAAATGAATATATCATTTTTTAAATAAATTGAAGGAATATTCAGTTATTTTAAGTTTAAAAGTTTATTTAAATGATATTGGATTTATTATGTAAATATTTAAAACTAAATAATAGAAAATTGTGTTTGATATATATGTGGAACTATTAAAAATTTAGTTTGAAATTATGGAACATGTAAAGCTTTGAAACGTATGAAAATTTAAATGGTTTAATTAAGGCTCAAATCTGTATTTGAAATTAATATAATTTGAAATTGTTTATTGAGAACTAAATTGAGTTGAAACTTATGAATGAGGATTTGATTTAAATTTGAATTTTGGAATTCGAGTTGATTTGTATTTGTGAAATTTGAGGAAACTATATTATTATATAAGGTATTTTTAAATATTTAAAATTATTTTATATTTTTATATAAATCATTTTAATATAAACTATTTTGATATAAATCACTTTTAATATAAACTATTTTAACTTATAACTCTTTTATATAAACTATTTTACTTTATAACCTATTTTATTATATATATAATAATTTAATATCTAAACTATATAAGGGATGGAAGTTATGTTTTCAAAGCCATGAATTTCAAGGTATTATGTTTTGAAAATATTATACTTTCTAGTATTTTGGTTTCGAAAGTGTTATAACTTTGAAAATGTTGTGATTTTGTTTTGAAATGGAAATGATATCGTATTGATATGGTTTTGAAATGGCAATGATATTTTCGTTTTGAAGTATAAACTATATTGAAATGGCCACGACGTTATAATAATGTTTGGTTGTTAAAGAGACCAAGATCGAATGTTGTCATACTCTCTGCCAACTCCAAAAACCACTTTAACAACTGTGTACACGGTGGAGTTTTCAGAATGAAGTATAGATGGTGGCGACATTCTATTAAGGTATATATGTGGATCCGACTCCTGTGAGTTGGCATAAGGTGGCTAAAAAAGGAGCAATTGACGGGCTAATGAGGTAGCTTCTCTAATTGGACACACTTCTTCGTATGTCATTCTATTACTTTATGATCGATTGGTGCGCACCTTTGATTTTTGGGAGTGTGGCTTAAGGTAGGCGGTAGTGGCTACTACGCGTTACCACCGGTCCGGAAGTGCAATTGGTATATCTACCCTGGCATTGCCTAGTTGTGCCGTGTCACCAACCTTAGCACGTTTTGTACGAGTTTTGATTTGTGTCGTACGTACCTATGGTGTATTTGTGGTAGCCTCCCGATCTAGAGGTACGACGGTACTGTATAGACTACTGGCACTATAAAATGTGTGAAGGGGGATATGGGTAATGCCTCAACGCTAATTTTTAAATATATTATACTTTACTTTAGACATTATTTTCATAGCGTATATTACTACATAGTAAATAGTTTAACGTATCCTTAGAGGATGGTTATCCCAAACATCCATTGAGTTACTTGTATTTCAGTTGTTATTTCACTTGAGTTGGATTTATTGATATAAGAATATTAATCCAGACTCGAGTGTTTCGTGTTTTGCTTTATGCTCGGGTCAGACTAAGTGATTCAGCTTTTGAGACTCACCTTTGGAGTTGGAGGTTCGCTTGGAGATCCATCTATCTATCCAACTTTCAGTTATTCAGTTGATTCCAGTGATGTATTCAGATCTTGTATTTGACTATTATATTTGAGACTTCTATTGTATTTCATTTAACTCTATTATGTATATAGTAGCTTCATGAGCTACTATCTTTTATTTCTGCTGCATATTGTATATTACTTTGTGTCTGTGATTCTGTGATTTATTCATTTACTTTATATGCTAAGGTTTGCCAAATATAAATTAACAACTTAATATTTTGAGAACTTCAATTCCGGCATGTTTGAATGCAATTGGTTGAAAATATTAGGTTGTTACATATTGGATAATGATATGCTTAATTTATGAATTGTGTAACGTAAACAATTTAATTGTACATGAAATTCGTACGGTTTATGGTCAAAACCGTGGTTTATTGATTCTAAAATGCCATGGAAAATTTTAATGTTAAGTAAAACATGATTTTGGAGATGGGTTTTAATTTTTGGAATTTTCCAAGCTATGGAAATTTTATTATGAATTTTTGATTGTAAATATGAGGTATTTGGGTTAAAAATTTATTTTGAATATTCCTGGAAGAATCGGGTCTAAAATTTTAATATGTTTGATTACATGGTGAAATTGATTTTCCATGATTTTTGGGGATTTTTCCCATTCGATTTATTTAGGAAAATAAATAATTGTTAAAGGACTTTTTCGCAAATATTACTTTGATATATGGAAGGGTTTAAATCTTACCTTTATATAGTTTGAATCTAATTAATGCGGTAGTTTTTAATGGTAAAGTATTTGAAAAGTTTTAAAGTAGCCAATCAACGTGTTACAACTAGCAGGTTAGTTATAAAGCAATTGCCATGTTTAGCTATAAATCAACATTTCAGGATAAAGGTGGTTCTGCCTATTTGAGAGGTACCTTTCGACTCCTTTACCTCTGCTCCATCTTAGATGAAACCATCCCTGTCAGAACCTAAATTGTCGGAACCATGACACATGGTATCAATGGAAAAGTGTACGAAGTGTATTGGCAAGTAGCGGAAGGTAGGGTGTTGAAAGCTATGATTTTATAAGAATTGAAACTGAGGTTCTGTTTTAAAGAGATAAAAACCTACCTAGTTTTGAAGGGCTTTCGACCGAGTCGATACCCTATAGAGTCGAAACCTTTGTTTGTTTTCTAAAGCTAAATCCCTACGTTGTTTTACTTTAAGTTTTTAACATAGGCGAAAGCCATGCCTTTGAAAGGGACTCTATAAATAGCTTTTGAAGGGGAACTTTCTCTTTAAATAAGAAATTTTCGAAAGAGCATGTTCCGACCTAATTGAAACCCAGCCAGTATTTTCCTTTCGCAGTATTGAAGTCATCAATACCATGGAAAGGTTATCCTTGTTTTTACCTAAGTTAAGCCACTTCCTAATTGCATACGAATTGAAGGTAATAGAGTCCAAAGGGGGTTTCGACTCTCTCGTTCGAAGTTTTAATTATAAAGGTCTTTGCTTTCGAACTATATTGTTCCGACACCATCAACTTTTCCCCAAATTTATTTTTGTTGGTTTTGAAGGAGATACTTTCATATATAACCATTTTGACCCAAATGAAGTTTTTAAGAGTAAACCTAATGCTTTCAAAAGGGTACTTTATTTGTTTCGAAGCTATGTTTTAACAAATGTTTTCTTGATACCATCGAAAGGTATCATTGGTTTCAGAAGGTTAATATTTAGAGTTTTGAAAAGAGGTTTTCTATGCTTCCGAAGGAGGTCATTTAGTGGTTTCGAATGTGATGTTTTAAAGCTTCAAACCAAATAATCCATTCTCATTTTTAAAGGAAAAACCATGGCATAAATGAAGATTTTAGAAATGCTACTCACATTGCTATTAACCCATAAATGTATTTTGTGAAGAAGGTAGAATAACTAGTTAAGTTGACCAAGTAGTGAATAGAACTTAACAGATGTTAAATTCTTATTAGAGGGCAATAGGTTTACATTAAGCCTAAGAAAATTGTATGATATTGGCAGAGGCAATATGTTCATAGTCAGCCCATGAAAACTATGATTTGATACTGGCAGGGGCCGGTAGGTTTGTAGTAAGCCTATGAAAACTATATCTAGATTAAGATATTGGCAGTCAGTCAATAAGTTCCTATTCAGCCCATGAAAACTAGGATAAGAGATAAGATATTAGAGTTACCAATAGGTTTTTAGTGTTCCAATGAAAACTATGATCATGGACAAATAGTTCTTAAACATTTAACAGGTTAACAGTAACCCTAGAAACTATAGTTGAGACAGATAGTTAGAATGGAAGGGGGATGGGTAATCCAGAATGGATTTATTTGTTTTGCATATCATCATAATATTTTGAAATACTATGTTTTAACCATTATGGATGCAGGAGCACAGTATATGATTTTATAAATGTTTTAGGATATTAGTGAGGGAAAACACGTTCCGCTAAGCGGTGTGGTCTAACTAGATATCTAAGTGGTTTGAGATGTTAAATTATTATTCATACCAAGCTTTATGTCCGACTCAAAGTTTTTGTTTCCCTCTTAAACTCTCGGGTACTCAATTGATTTTGAGTAGGTTGAGTAAGGTTTCCAAGTGTTCTTTTAAACGAATAACGCTTCTACAGATCTGCATGAAGCAAGCTTGTTATTAGAGTTCTTTTATTTCCATTTTGTGTTTTGTTTGTAAAGGAAAATTGTTTTCTTGCATATCTATATACTTTGATCTAAGAATGGGGCATCTTCATATGTTGCTCTTGGTGTATTTTGTAATAGTGATATATTATCTGGACATGTTTTGCGAATTGGGATTATGTAATCAATTTGGAATATTTTGAAATGGAATGTGGAATTCGTCTGATGTTTAATTTTTTTTCATATTCTTATGCTTTTGTATATCAATGTATTTAATGTCGCCGTATTTGGTCGTCGAGGATTAATAACTATAGATGACTGTAGCATATGTAGCCGTTCGTTTTGGCCGCAAAGTAGGGGGATGTTACAAGTTGGTATCAGAGTATAGGTTTATGTAACTTAAAAATAAAACTAAACCTAAAAGATTTTCCAATCATATTCCAATGAATCAGATAATAAGATTGGGGTTTGGGTTAACTTTGTAGTAACATACTTTTATTTTCTATATATATATTTATATATATAAGTGTGTATTCCCCGCTCTCTTAGACCGTTCTTCTATATCTTACAAAGGGTTATATGCAGATTTACGAGAAAGGAGATATGGAAGCAGGAAATAGAAGAGGAAATCTCGATGGAGGATACACCACAACTAATGGAAATGGTCGACCCACTACCAGGAGGAATCCGGGGCGACAGGCTAATGCTAGTAATCAAAATGCTGATCCCAATGTGAGTGTTAGAAACCCACTAGTAGGTATGGGGGTGATGTATCAGTTCTTTGCTAGTTTGATGCAAGCTGGAGCTGCTGCTAGTGTTGTGGGAAATGTAGAAGAAGCTAATCTTGTGGCTCCAGTTGGAAATATTGCTTTGCTGAGTAGAGTTACACCAGTTTGGGTGGAATGCCATTCTTGGGAACGGAGAGTGCCGTAGAGGTTCATAATTGGTTGTTGCATTAGGAGCGTATATTTACCGATTTAGGCCTGAATGATGGGCAAAAGTGAATGTTGGCTCTAGATAGTTGTAGGGGTCAACACTACATTGGTGGAATAGTGTCACAGCCGGAGTGTCGGAAGAAAAGTTAACTTGGGCTGATTTTAAAACGAGATTTAAGCAGAATTTTGTATATGAGTTTACTAAGTCTGATTTGATGAGGAAGTGTATGGATTTAGTGTAGGGAGAGATGTTAGTAGTCGAGTATGCTACCAAATTTGAAGAGTTCTCGATATGGGTATGCTATTATAGATACTGACATCAAAAGGAATGAAAGGTTCGGTCGGAGACTGAAACCAATGCTTGCTAGAATGACCATGACACATGTCCAAGATCCTTGTAATATATTAGTAGAGATGGCCATTCTCCATAAGGAGCTACTTGCTGATTTAGCTAAAGAGAAGTGGATGGAAACTCAGGTTTCTTAGGGAAGAAGAGGAAGTTCTTTAAGAAGAAGGAAACACAAAAGGGAGATACTGCCAAGAAGTCAAAGGCTAAGGTAGCTTGCTATAAGTGTGACAAGAAGGTTTACTTTGCTAATGAATGCCGGTCAGGAAATGGGATGAAAGCTTCAGTTAAGAATAATTTGAAATGCTTCAACTGAGATCAAGTTGGGCATTACAAGAATCAATGTCCAGAGCCATTTAGGGAGGACAAAAGAATGGTCTTTGTTATTGGATCAGCTTGGCCTATGCGGCTGATAAAGGAAAGATTGTGATGGAAGGTGATAAAGTGGATGATGTTGTTAACAAGAAACATCAGAATGTGGTGTTAGCTATGTTGGAAAAATGGAAAGATTTAGAAGCTTTAGTCAGTTGTGATGTGCAGTTAAGATCAACTGCTGGTTCTAGTCAGAGTTTCGCCAGGTTGTCTTGTTTAGAAGTTATACTAGTATTGATTGTGAACATTGCTTCTAAGCAGAAGGAGGATCCAATATTAACTGAAACAATCAGAAGCCTTGAGGTTGGAACTGAGATTGATGATATAAACGATTTTAGCCTTGACAAGAAAGGATGGCTGAGAAAGAAGGGATGGTTGTGTGTTCCGGATGTGGAGGACATGAGAAAAGAAGTTCTTGAAGAATATCATCGATCCATCCTGGAGGAACTAAGATGTATCAGGATATGAAGAGGAGCTTCTATTGGGAAGGCATGAAAAGGGATGTTAGCTTATGGATTAAGGAATGTGCAAACTATCAAAAATTGTAAGCTGAACATCAAAAACCAAGTGGGTTGCTTCACCCGTTAGATATTCCAGTTTGCAGATGGGATTCATTATCTATGGATTTTATAGACGGGTTGCTAAGGTCAAATAGAGGTAATGAAAGTATATGGATTATAGTGCACAAATTGATCAAGAGTGCCCATTTCATTCCAGTTAAGTCAACCAAAACGTCACCTCTGTTAGCTAAGTTGTTCCTGAAGAACATAGTTAGACTGCATGGAGTTCCTAGTAGTATGGTATTTGACAGAGATGCATTGTTCACTAGTGAATTCCAGAAGAGCTACAGGAAGAGATGGGTACCAAGCTTGATATGAGTACTGCATATCACCCACAGACAAATGGGCAGACAGAGAGAGTCAATAAGGTACTTGAAGATTTATTAAGAGCTTGTGTATTGACTTTGGTGGATCTTGGGAGGATCACCTATATTTGGTTGAATTTTCCTACGATAAAAGTTTCCAAACTAGTATAAGAATGGCTCTGTTTGAAGCTTTATATGGAAGGCTACGCAAATCACCAGCATGTTGGTAGGTGATTTGAGACACAGATTGGTCTTAGGTCCAGATTTGGTTAAAGAGGCGTCAGAGAAGATTGATTTAATCCAAATAAGGATTAAGAAAGTTTAGTCCAGACAGAATAGTTACAAAAGTAAGAGGCATAAGGACCTAGAATTCTCAATTGGAGATAAGGTTTTCATTAAGGTACCACCTATGAAGGGTGTGATATGATTTGGAAAGTTAGGGAAGTTATCCCCAAAATATGTAGGTCCATTCAAGATTATAGAAAGGAATGGAAAGCTCGCATATATAATAGAGTTCCTGAGCAGTGTGGCAGGTATCCATGATGTATTTCATGTATCTCATCTTCGCAAGTATGTGCATGATCCAGAGACTACTATTCCTCTGAAAGGGCTGGATAACTTAGTGGAAGAGCCTAATTTGACTTTTGTTAGACAACCAGTTCGGGTTGTAGCTGGAGATGAGAAAAGATTAAGGAACATGATAGTCAGGTTGGTGAAATTTCAGTGGAGTGACAACGAGAAGGACTGTACTTGGGAGACAGGGGACAAGATTATAAATACTTATCCTGATCTGCTTTGAGGGTATGTCTATATTAGATTTATATAGATAATTGCTAGTCGGTTAGACTTGATGGTTGTTTTACAAATGATTGCTATATTTAGTATTTAGTCCTTACTGAATTTCAAGGATGAAATTCTTTAAGGGAGGAGCCTGTAACATCCCTAATTTTTGGTAACATTATTCAGAAGATTTAATTAGATAAATTAAATAGAATAATGATGATAAGGAGATTGAAATTTAAATAAATTACATAGGGTCGTGCTTAACCATAAGATAAATGAGCATTAAACTGGTTCATAAGATAATTAAACTACATATGGGCATATTAGTAAATTAGCCTCCTTACTATACACGGCTACATCTTTTTGTAATTGTCCATTCACGTTCATTTTTCTCAAATCAAAAATAAAACGCAAACCCTAAGATAGCCGGCCATTAACAAGGAGAAAAAGAGAGATTTCAATCAAAGGCTAAAGATCAAAAGTTAGGAGGATCAATCAACAACAAATCTCAAATTCATTATCAAGTTTAAGGTGAATAATAATTCATTCCATCTCTTTATGTTTCTATAATCCTATGATTTCATATTTAGGTGTTTATTTTGTTTCAAAGAAATATTGGATAATGATATGCTTAACTTATGAATTGTTTGATTTAAACAATTTAATTATAAATGAAATTCGTACAGTTTTCGGGTCAAGACCGTGGTTTATTGATTTTAAAATTCCATGGAAATTTTGTTGTTAAGTAAAACATGATTTTTGAGATGGGTTTTAATTTTCAAATTTTCCAAGCTATGAAAATTTTATTATGAATTTTGTAAATATGAGGTATTTGGTTAAAAATTTATTTTGAACATTTCTGAAAGAATTTTGGTCTAAAATTTTAATATGTTTGATCGCATGATGAAATTGATTTTCTATGATTTTTTGGAATTTTTCCCAATTAATTTGTTTGGGAAAATAAACTATTGTTAAAGGATGACTTTTCTACAAATATTACTTTGATATATGGAAGGGCTTAAATGTTACCTTTCTATGGTTTAAATCTAATTAATGTGGCATTTTTTAATGGTTAAGAATTTGAAAAGTTTTAAAGTAGCCAATTAAGGTGTTACAACTGGCAGGTTAGTTAAAAAGCAATTACCATGTTTAGCTATAAGTCGGAATTTTAGGAAAAATGTGGTTCCACTTATTTTGAACGCACCTTTCGACTCCTTTACCTCCGCACCATCTTAGACGAAACCATCCCTGTCGAAACCCTCATTGTCGGAACCAAGACACATGGTATCAATAGGAATTGGTACGAAGTGTATTGGTAAGTGGCGGAAGTTAGGGTGTTGAAAGCTATGATTTCGTCGGAGTCGAAACCAAGGTTCTGTTTTAAAGAGATAAATGCCTGCATAGTTTTGAAGGGCTTTCGACTGAGTCGATACCCTATAGAGTCGAAACCTTTTTTTTTGTTTTCTAAAGCTAAATTCCTGCCTTGTTTTACTTCAAATTTTTAACAAAGTCGAAAGCTATGCTTTCGAAGGGGACTCTATAAATAGCTTTCGAATGGGAAGTTTCTCTTTAAATAAGAAGCTTTCGAAAGAGCGGTTCCGACCTAGTCGAAAGGGTACTTTATTTGTTTCGAAGCTATGTTTTGAATAGTTTTTTCTTGATACCATATAAAGGTATCATTATTTTCAAAAGTTAAATAATTAGAGTTTTTGAAAAGCGGTTTTCTACGCTTTCGAAATGGCATAAATAAAGATTTTGGAAACGTTACACATATTGTTATTAATCCATAACTGTATTTTGGGAAAAGGACAGGATAACCAATTAGGTTGACCCAATAGTGAATATAAATTAACAGATGTTAAATTCTTAATTAAAGATATTGGTAGGGCCCAACAGGTTTACAGTGACCCCTTGAAAGCTATATGATATTGGCAGGGGCCAATAGGTTCATAGTCAGCCTATGAAACCATGATTTGATATTGGCAGAGGCTAGTAGGTTTGTAGTTAGCCCATGAAAACTATATTCAGATTAATATATTCACAATAAGTCCATAAGTTCCTAGTTAGCCGATGAAAAATAGATAAGAGATAAGATATTGGAGTTACCAGTAGGTTCTTAGTGATTCCATGAAAACTATGATATTGGACAAATAGTCCGTAAACATTTAACAGGTTAATAGTAACCCTAGAAACTATAATTGAGACAGATAGTCAGAAATAATGGGGATGGGTAATCCAGAATTGATTTTTTTGTTTTGCAAATCATCAAAATGTTTTGAAATACTATGTTTTAACCATTGTGGACGCAGGAGCACATTATATGGTTTTATAAATGTTTTAGGATTCTAGGGAGGGGAAAACCTGTTCCGCTAAGTGACGTGGTCTCACTAGATATCTAAATGGTTTGAGATGGTAAATTATTATTTATACCAGACTTTATGTCTAACTCGAAGTTTTTGTTTTCCCCTTAAACTCTTGGGTGCTCAATTGATTTTGAGTAGGTTGAGAGTTAAGGTTTTCAGGTGTTCTTTTAGACGAATAAAGCTTCCATGGACATGCAAGTGGCAAGCTTGTTTTTATAGTTCTTTTATTTCTGCAGTGTATTTTTCTTGTAAAGGCAAATTGTTTTCTTGCCTATCTATATACTCTGAGCTACCAAGGGGCATCTTCATATGTCGCTCTTGGCGTATTTTGTAATAATGATAGGTTATCTAAACGTGGTTTGCGAAATGGGATTACGTAATAAATTAGGAATATTTTGAAATGGAATGTGGAATTTGTTTGTCCAGTAATTTTTTCCCATATTCTTGTGTTTCTGTGTATCAATGTACCTAATGTCGCCGTATTTAATGGCCAAGGATTAATAACTATGGATGACTGTAGCATTTGTACCCATTAGTTTTGGGCCTCCAAGTAGGGGGATGTTACAAAGATAGTAACCAAATATTCATCCCGCCTTTCATTTAACCTAATATGATCCATCAATGCAGGTATGACCTCCATTACTGCTAATAATCTAGGCGTGGATTCCGATGAGAGTTGGAAATTAAACTGGAAATAACCTCTAATTTCTTTCATTCCAAAAACATTGAACTTAATGCGAAATTCTTCCAACTCAAATCATCAACGACAACAACATTACCATTTCTTCGAGTTATATGAAATCACAAAATCATATGACGATAAGAATCCCATACACCTTCGTAGTCTAAGACTCAAGTCCTTTTGAGGGAACAGGTACTTGAGGGACTTGTGGTCCATAAATAACTTGAACCTCTTCCCTAACCGATAGTGTCTCCAAGATTTAAGTGTGAATACAACGGAAAATAACTCATGATCATAGGTAGGTAATTCTTCTTGTGATTCTTAAATGCATACTAACGTATACTACAGCCTTCCCTTCTTACATCAGAATAGCACCAAACCCAGTACCGCAAGCATCTTGTATAAATCTAAAAAGGTTTTGTACCATTCTAAATAGTCAGAACTCGCATGCATATCAATAACTCCTTCAACTTAACAAATTCATGCTCACACCGCGAACTCTAGGTAAAAACAAAATTCTTCTTAGCGAGCAATTTAAAAGGTGTTGAGATCTTCTTGAATTCCTTAATGAAATTTTGTAAAACCAAATCAAACCAAGAAAGCTACGAACTTCTGAAGCATTTTTTGGTACCTTCTAATCTTTCATTGCTACTACTTTTCCAGGATCAACTTCCAATCCATCCTCTGATAACACGTGTTCAAGAAAGCAGACCTCATTTCTCCAAAAATGAAATTTTAAGAATTTTGCCCTAAGTTGGTTTCTTCTCAAAACGTCTAACACTTCTCCCAAACTAAGTTGTGCTCCTCTTCACTGAGGGAACATTCGAGAACATCATCCACCAAAACAATAAAAAACTTATTACTATTCTCGAAAGACCCTACCCATCAAATCAACAAAATAAGCTAAAGCGTTAGTCATCCAGAAGGCATTAATACCCACTTGAATAATCCGTCCAGTGTTTGGAATGTGGTCTTTGGGATACTATCTCTGCCACTCTAAACTGATGAAATCCAATGGCTAAGTCAAGCTGAAAGAAACTTTTCCGAAATAAGTTGATCGAAGAGGCCATCAATGTAGGATCGATTTCACCCTAGAGGGGGGAGGGGGGTGAATAGGGTGATGGTATAAATTATAAAAATTAATCGCAGAAGCTTATAAATTAATTTCAATTCAGATCACAGAATAGCAGCACAGATATCGCAGAATATAAAATAACAGAATAAAACAGAACAACACAGAATTTACCCAGCTTCGTCAAAACCCTGCCTACGTGCTGCCCCCAAGGTTTCTACTAGAAATTAGATAGTCCCTCGCTTACACACGTAAACTCGCTATACCCGCTATTGACTAATCTAATTCTACGCTCAAAACCCTGACCACAACTCAACCACCGAGTTGCGAATTCCCAAACTACACACCGTAGTTTGTCCCCTAGTCACACGACTAGAAAATTAAAAATGGTTTAAAAGAAAAATACAATTTAAAAACAATTTAAATAAAATAGCCCTAATTCAAAAATAAAACCCTTATTATAATTTTAAAAGCCCCAAATAAAATAGAATTCGAATAAGCCCGGCCCTCTTTAGTAATTCAGCCCGTCTCTTTCTCGTTCGTAATGGCGGCCGCTGTTTCTTTGTTCGTTCTTCTTTCCTTTTTACAAATTAGGGCTTTTTCGAAGCGCCTATTAGATTTGATCGAATCTCTGGTTGATCAAGAGTTGCCTTGCTCGATCGATTCTTGTTGCTCTCACTGGCTACTTCGATGAGTTCGATTCTTGCTTCTGGTAAGAATTTATGCTTCGTTACTTTTCGATTTTTTTGTATTTGAACTCCAATCTTTTATGCCGATGATGATCTGGGTTAAATATGCGTTCGAACTCCTTTATCTTCATTCGTATAAACTTATTTGAATTTGTCAAATAAGTTGTTCGACCGTTCGATTATATTTTGATGCTGATGATTTATTTGACTTTGTCAATCTCGTATAATTGATGCTTGCTTGGTTGACATGGTTTTGAATCAATTTCGTGATGACCACGGCTTTAATTTGTGACATTTGACTTTGTCACATTCGTATATTTTTATGACTTGATTCTATGCCTTGCATTTGAGACGTTTGGTTATCACTGGCTTTGACTTGGTTACATGGCTCTGTGAATTGCTTTATTGCTAAGGCTCTGACTTTAAATCGTGAGTTCAATTTCTTTTACCTGATGACTTCGGCCATTTTGAATTTTTTACACTGCTCTTCTGGATATTTTTCAAACTATACTCATGCTCGATTTTATTCAAAGTGTTGTTTACTTTGCTGCATATCACTGTACATGTTGTTGCTTCTGGTTACTGAGTTGTTTGTTGTGGATATTGTGGGTTGCCATCTTCATGTACTTGATTTGTGACTGTTGATTCATCTCTCTGCATTTGGTCTGATTGCTTGTGGTTCGGTTCTGGCCATTATTTGTTTTAGTGCAGATTCATGTATAAGTTTGGTCATTGATCATCTTGATGCTTTCTTGATTTGGTAAGAACTTGATACTGTCACATGGTTGTGCACCGGCTTGTGTTCATATCATAATTTGACATATAATTTTCTTCTTGCATTGCTTCTGTTCAGTGCACATCGTCGACAGTTCATTTGAGTCAGTGGAGTTGTTTCATTTGAGTTGTAGCTTGATGGTATTGTAGTTGTTTGTGTCAGTTGCATTGAGTTGTAGTTGTACTGTCTTGAGCTCGTATCACAGCAAACTGCATTTTATATTTCTTGATCATGTTGGCCATTTGGTCGAGCTGTAGTCCAGTGCCCCCATGTCTTGTGTCTGGCCATTCTTTTTGCTATCCATTTTGCATTGGTGCATTGCTGTCATATTGGTTCGAATTGCACTTGCAGTTGTTAACTTGATTCAGTTGTGTTGGAACTGGATTAGTGCAGTTATCATTCTAGTTTGTAACTGCAGCCATGTTTCATTTTGAGTTGCAGTGTTGTGTTTGTTCTCCTGCATGTAGTCAGTTGTAACTGTGTTGGACTTTACTCTGGTTAGCACTTGCACATTTGAAGTTGTAGCATGTCACCGTGATGTTTTCATTTGCTTGAGTTTCAACTGTGCTCGACCATACTTGCCTAGTTTACACAGATGCTCCACTTGTTCATTTTGTTCAAGTGTACTTGTCTTCATTCTGTGTTGAATCCAGTTTCACAGCTCGGGTTTGACCTTGTGCTTGTGTCATGATTTTCAATGTTATTGCACGTGTGTTGAACCCGGTTTTTCATTTGGGTTTGACCTGTGCTCACCTGTCCCTGTAAATCAATCAAGTGTATATATCGACGTGCATGGTCTTGTGGCATATACAGTAATACACTGTGTATGTCACAAGTTGTCCGTGTATGATGAATTCAAATATAAATGATGACGAACAACCCAAATAACTGAGGCAAAAATTATTTTCAAAAACCATATTTTATTTTATATTGCAAAAATATTTCTTTTTCAATTTTACTGCGTTAGTTTATATTTTTGCAGATTGCTCAGATGCTGGATTCAAACTGGAATGCAGTTGAAGATAAATCGAGTGTGAGTGATATGTAGTGAGGTGATGATATGTAAAATAGTGATGTAATTGAATTTGTATCAAAGTTGTATAGTGAATAGTGAGAGCTTGAATTTTTATACTATTCAAAATTGTAATAAATATTTGTTTGAATAAAATATTCGTTTGAATTCAAATTCCGTGTTATTTATTTTATTCAGCAAATATTTATTTAATCTGTGAAAAATAAAATAGTATATTATCAAATACATTTAAATGAATGTATATATGTTTATTATCATCAAACAAAAATCATATAAGCGCATATTCAACAATCTCCCCCTTTTGATGATAACAAACATGTATTTAAGATTTTGAATATGTTAAATGTATTTGATCATAGATATATCCTAATTGCTCCCCCTATTTAAATGCTTCCTCTCTACACAAAGCTCCCCCTACATATATGCATACAAATAAAAATATATAAATGAGCCTATATGCAAATGGAAAATTATTTGACCTTTGCTTGATTCTATTTGACAAAATCTTAACTTTTCTCTCCCCCTTTTGTTATCAGCAAAAGAATAATAGTGTTAGAGAAAATAGAGATAAAGTTATCGATATTAACCAACATTAAAACTCAATTGAATATAAATATTAAATTTCAATAAAAAATCAAACAAAAATCATAAATATTTTGTTAGGCGCATATTCCACTTTTAGAATGATAGGAATGATATCATCATATAAAACCATACAGTTGTGTCTATTTGTGGTATATTTATATCAGTAATTTGAATATCTACTAACCATGCATAACCGTTAGGACTTTTAAATGAGATTAGTAGTATTCCAATTTTTTTTTAAAAATGAATTCAAGTATCTTCTAACCACGCATAACCGTAAGGACTTTTAAATGGGATTAGAATCAACTTGTTTATTTTACAAATTAACTTTTGATATGCGTTCCATACATGCATAACCGTGAGGACTTTTAAATGAGCATGGAAGCACATAACAAATTCCAAGTAATTCACCCATGCATAACCGTGAGGACTTTTAAATGAGAGTGAATACTTTGGTATTTATTATTATTATTATTATTAATTAATTTTTTTTTATTTTAAAGAAAATGTGAAAATGAAAAACGAACGATTCCTGTTTAAAGTACCACATATCGACAAACTATATAGAATTTTGATGAGTGATGGTCGTTAGAAATATGATAGATATAGAGATGGTCATGGAATTTTTACCAACAAACAGTTTTATAACTCTTGTTTAAATTTCTAAAGAAATTCATTAATTATACCGTCTCGAGTCATAATATTTGATCAACATTAACACTCATCACTTTTGCAATCACTATTTTTCTTTTCGATAATCATTAGGGAGTCAGATTAGTCAAAATAGTCATTTAAAATCAAATTCAAAAATAATTATGAAATTAATTTTTCAAAAATGACTAATCTGAACCTATGGCCAAAAATGATTTTCTCCAGGGGATTTTATAAGAAAATTTTCTGCTATTTGAAAATTATTTGAAATGAAAAATATGCAGATATTTTCTATGACAAACGATGCAGTTACTAAATGTCTTACCAAAAATCACATTTCACTAGTAATTTTTCTATCAACTAGATTACCAGTGTAATCTGCATCTGAATTTCTCTTTCACTCAAAAATTATCATCAATTGTATTTTATAAACCAAAAACATGAAGTGTGCACCAAAAATTTCAAATTCAATTTTAACAACAATTTAAATGACATTCTTTTGAATTTAAAATGAAGCCGTGTAAATAATCAGAAAACCGTGAATAAAGAGTTAGCCATATTATAACCAATTGTAATATCCAACAAAACACTATTTTTAATCCAAACTGATATGAAGTAATTCAAAGAATCTAGAGATTTTTATAGTGTTTTTGGCATAAGAATATAATTGGCCAACTATTTTGAATAAGTCAGAATCAAAAATCATCATCTTTTCATCAATCTCAATATTGGCTGAATTTTAATTCAGAATATGGTGCAGATTATCACATTTAATATATCGTTTAAAACATACCATTACCTGTTTTACCTTTACGATATTTTTCGTTGTTGTCCATTGTGATTCTGTCACCTTTATACCAGGCTAAGGAACTTAGCTTTGTCGCCCGTTGCGTTTCTGGAACAACCAAGATCCAGAGAACACTATTGTTGTTCCTTAGCCTGCCACCACACCTACACGATGAAAGATTTATGTGACCTATTTGTTTTTATAGGTCCATGATTGTTAGTGGCAGAAAATTTTGAAAAACAATTTTGTAAAGACCCAAAACTATTTATAATTGTTCCCTTCGGCACCCAAATTTGTTTAACTTTGAGAGATTTTATATTTGTGCCTTTTGGAACCCAAATCGGTATAGTTTTCACATGTTTGGGTCTATACCAACAATTATTGTGATCGTGTCCAAATTTTCTACAAATTGTGCACATATAATTAACTTGATTAATCTTGTTTTCAACAATTTTCGAATTATTATATCCAAGTCCTTATCTAACCGTATTAACAGTTTGTTTTCCTAATAGCATATTTAATGATTTTTCAGTTTTGGAAAATTTTTCTAAAGTAGTAGACAATTGTTGGACTTGTGATTTGAGAGATTCATTTTCGTTTAACAATTGTGTGCACTTTTTAATAGAATTCTCTCTCCTAGTATTTTCATTCTCCTTTAAAATCAGAATTTCATTTTCAAGTGTTTTTATATTGATTTCTGATTTTTTAATTTCCTTTTCAAATGTTGGACACTTATCACACTTAAGGATCCTACTTTGATAGGTTTTAACTAATTGACCAAGTTGTTTATTACATTCTATCAAAGTATCTTTTTGAGATTCAAGTTTGGCGTATTTTTCCCTAAGTCGTTCAAAACAACCGTTTACTTCATGAAAATATATAAGCAACTCAGAATGGGTAAGTTTTGATACCTCACTTGGCTCGTCATCATCACTGTCAGTTGTATCACCTTGAAGACACAATTCTGCCTTTTCGCTTTCACTGCCAGTGCTTTGATCATTCTCGTCTATTTCATCCCAAGTGGCTGCAAAACTTTTCTTTTTCTGTTTCTTTCCATGGCTGGATTTAATTTGTGGACAATCAGGCTTGATATGGCCGGGTTTGTTGCAATTATACCAAATAAACTTTTGTTCTTCCGAGTAGTCTAGTGCTTTGGCTATTCTGCTTTTTGCTTTTTGAATTCGAGCTGAATTTCCATGTTTTTGATTCCATTTTTTGAATTTCCTTATTAACAGCTCCAATTCTGCTGCTCCATCATCTTCATCGTTATCATCATCACTTTTGGTTGTTCCTTTGAGAGCTATTGATTTCTTTTGAGTGTCACCTCCTTCACGCTCTTCTTTGAATTTCATTTCTAGCTCATAAGTGGTGAGATTTCCGATGAGTTCTTCAACTTTAAGTTGTTTTAAATCTTTCGATTCTTATATGGCAGTTACTTTTGCTTCAAAGCTTCGTGGAAGGACTCTGAGGATTTTTCGGACTATTTCTAATTCGGTGTATGTTTTTTCCGAGAGCTTTTGATTTGTATACGATATTGGAGAGTCGTCCGTACATCTCTTTGACATTTTCTTCCTTCGCCATTTTGAAGTTCTCGTATTCGCTGCTTAGCATTGCAAGGCGAGATTCTTTGACTTGAGATGTTCCTTCGTGAGTCACTTCTAGTATGTGCCATATTTCCTGCGCAGTTAGACAATGTGAGACACGATTAAATTCAAATTGATCCAATGAACAAATAATAGAATTCATAGCTTTGGCATTAGTATTTTGTAATTTATTTTCTAGTTCTGTCCATTGTTCCTTTGGTTTCTCTATTTCCTGATTATCTACAGTTATAGTTGGTATTCTATAACCTGTCTCAACAATATTCCAAGCGTCAATGGTTTTCAGAAAAATTTGCATTCTATTTTTCCAGTAATCATATTCACCATTGAACATTGGTGGTCTAACTATCGACTGACCCTCTGCAAAAGCATTATTAAAAGAAGCCATTTTAAAAATTCAAATTTTTAAAACAAAAACCGAATTTTTGAAACACGAATTTTTAAAACAAAAATTGATTTTTGAAACACGAATTTTTAAACAAAAATTGGTTTTTGTAAAATCAAAATTTTAAAACAAAAATGGCTTTTGTTCCTAACTCTGATACCACTTGTAGGATCGATTTCACCCTAGAGGGGGGGTGAATAGGGTGATGGTATAAATTATAAAAATTAATCGCAGAAGCTTATAAATTAATTTCAATTCAGATCACATAATAGCAGCACAGATATCGCAGAATATAAAATAACAGAATAAAACAGAACAACACAGAATTTACCCAGCTTCGGCAAAACCCTGCCTACGTGCTGCCCCCAAGGTTTCTACTATAAATTAGATAGTCCCTCGCTTACACACGTAAACTCGCTATACCCGCTATTGACTAATCTAATTCTACGCTCAAAACCCTGACCACAACTCAACCACCGAGTTGCGAATTCCGAAACTACACACCGTAGTTTGTCCCCTAGTCACACGACTAGAAAATTAAAAACGGTTTAAAAGAAAAATACAATTTAAAAACAATTTAAATAAAATAGCCCTAATTCAAAAATAAAACCCTTATTATAATTTTAAAAACCCTAAATAAAATAGAATTCGAATAAGCCCGGCCCTCTTTAGTAATTCAGCCCGTCTCTTTTTCGTTCGTAATGGCGGCCGCTGTTTCTTTGTTCGTTCTTCTTCCCTTTTTACAAATTAGGGCTTTTTCGAAGCGCCTATTAGATTTGATCGAATCTCTGGTTAATCAAGAGTTGCCTTGCTCGATCGATTCTTGTTGCTCTCACTGGCTACTTCGATGAGTTCGATTCTTGCTTCTGGTAAGAATTTATGCTTCGTTACTTTTCGATTTTTTTGTATTCGAACTCCAATCTTTTATGCCGATGATGATCTGGGTTAAATATGCGTTTGAACTCCTTTATCTTCGTTCGTATAAACTTATTTGAATTTGTCAAATAAGTTGTTCGACCGTTCGATTATATTTTGATGCTGATGATTTATTTGACTTTGTCAATCTCGTATAATTGATGCTTGCTTGGTTGACATGGTTTTGAATCAATTTCGTGATGACCACAGCTTTAATTTGTGACATTTGACTTTGTCACATTCGTATATTTTTATGACTTGATTCTATGCCTTGCATTTGAGACGTTTGGTTATCACTGGCTTTGACTTGGTTACATGGCTCTGTGAATTGCTTTATTGCTAAGGCTCTGACTTTAAATCGTGAGTTCAATTTCTTTTACCTGATGACTTCGGCCATTTTGAATTTTTTACACTGCTCTTCTGGATATTGTTCAAACTGTACTCATGCTCGATTTTATTCAAAGTGTTGTTTACTTTGCTGCATATCACTGTACATGTTGTTGCTTCTGGTTACTGAGTTGTTTGTTGTGGATATTGTGGGTTGCCATCTTCATGTACTTGATTTGTGACTGTTGATTCATCTCTCTGCATTTGGTCTGATTGCTTGTGGTTCGGTTCTGGCCATTATTTGTTTTAGTGCAGATTCATGTATAAGTCTGGTCATTGATCATCTTGATGTTTTCTTGATTTGGTAAGAACTTGATACTGTCACATGGTTGTGCACTGGCTTGTGTTCATATCATAATTTGACATATAATTTTCTTCTTGCATTGCTTCTGTTCAGTGCACATCGTCAACAGTTCATTTGAGTCAGTGGAGTTGTTTCATTTGAGTTGTAGCTTGATGGTATTGTAGTTGTTTGTGTCAGTTGCATCGAGTTGTAGTTGTACTGTCTTGAGCTCGTATCACAGCAAACTGCATTTTATATTTCTTGATCATGTTGGCCATTTGGTCGAGCTGTAGTCCAGTGCCCCCATGTCTTGTGTCTGGCCATTCTTTTTGCTGTCCATTTTGCATTGGTGCATTGCTGTCATATTGGTTCGAATTGCACTTGCAGTTGTTAACTTGATTCAGTTGTGTTGGAACTGGATTAGTGCAGTTTTCATTCTAGTTTGTAACTGCAGCCATGTTTCATTTTGAGTTGCAGTGTTGTGTTTGTTCTCCTGCATGTAGTCAGTTGTAACTGTGTTGGACTTTACTCTGGTTAGCACTTGCACATTTGAAGTTGTAGCATGTCACCGTGATGTTTTCATTTGCTTGAGTTTCAACTGTGCTCGACCATACTTGCCCAGTTTACACAGATGCTCCACTTGTTCATTTTGTTCAAGTGTACTTGTCTTCATTCTGTATTGAATCCAGTTTCACAGCTCGGGTTTGACCTTGTGCTCGTGTCATGATTTTCAATGTTATTGCACGTGTGTTGAACCCGATTTTTCATTTGGGTTTGACCTGTGCTCACCTATCCCTGTAAATCAATCAAGTGTATATATCGGCGTGCACGGTCTTGTGGCATATACAGTAATACACTGTGTATGTCACAAGTTGTTCGTGTATGATGAATTCAAATATAAATGATGACGAACAACCCAAATAACCGAGGCAAAAATTATTTTCAAAAACCATATTTTATTTTATATTGCAAAAATATTTCTTTTTCAATTTTACTGCGTTAGTTTATATTTTTGCAGATTGCTCAGATGCTGGATTCAAACTGGAATGCAGTTGAAGATAAATCGAGTGTGAGTGATATGTAGTGAGGTGATGATATGTAAAATAGTGATGTAATTGAATTTGTATCAAAGTTGTATAGTGAATAGTCAGAGCTTGAATTTGTATACTATTCAAAATTGTAATAAATATTTGTTTGAATAAAATATTCGTTTGAATTCAAATTTCGTGTTTTTTATTTTATTCAGAAAATATTTATTTAATCTGTGAAAAATAAAATAGTATATTATCAAATACATTTAAACGAATGTATATATGTTTATTATCATCAAACAAAAATCATATAAGCGCATATTCAACAATCAATTCAAGGAAAGGAATAATGGTTTTTCCTTGGCATTTTATTCATTTTTCGATAGTTAATGCACAGTCTAAGGGAACAATCTACTGATTAGCGAAAACGACAGTCGCTCCCTATTCTGAGATACCCCTTCTAATGGAATCCTTCTGCAACAACTCGGAAACTTAATTATCTTACTCTATTCTTTCGTTTGGAGCCATATATCCAAGTGGCATCATGACAGGCCTATCATCGTTCTTGAAATTAATTCTAAACTCAATCTCTCTTCGGGGGAGGGGGAGGGAAGACTTGAAAATTTGATAAAAACGTCTATAAACTCTTATGCTATGGGGATAGATAATAAACCGTTCTATGATAGGTCGAGCGAATATAAATAACTCTTCATCATAGAGAAATGGGCTTGTAGAAAATAACAATATCATTGTCCTCCAACACTGCTCATCTAGACTACCCTACTATCACAATCCAATATCACCCCATAATAGGTCATCCAGTCCATTCCTAAAATCAGTCCATACCATAAGAATCTTAGTACACATGTGTCACAAAGTAGCTCCAATAATTTTAAATCATGGAAAACTATAGATAGGTCGATCCCCAATAGGATTCGACAATATAAAAGATTCATGCACCATGTGAGGTCTTAAGTATGAATATTAACCTATACACTTGCGATGTATGAATGAGATGCACCCATGTCAAATAAAGTACGAATAACAAAATCATATTTTAATAACACACCTTCAATCACTATCTGATTCCCTTTCTCCCAAGCATATGATAGCACAATGCCAGCAGTTTGGACAACATCTAATGCATATGCCATAACAACTTGTTTTCCTTTGACAAAGTTAGACACTTCCTTTTCATATGACCAACCTGGTTATAATTGTTGCACTTAATCTTTGATATATTCACCCTACACTCCTTCCTATATGGCCCTTTATATGTCATTGCCTATGAGTGATCATCTGCTTCTTATCTTGTCCTCCTTGAGGTCTATTCCTTTTACTCTTCCACTATTTCTGATTGACCCCTTCTTTGGTTAACTCTTATCCATCTCTCCATTAATAGAATTAAACAAAGCTACTTCTACTAAACCTTCAAACGTAGAACTATAAGGAACCTGATTGAGTCCCAACTCCTTAGTGAGGAATTCAATCCTTTGCGAACTTCATCAACTTATAATTCATGGTATTAATCAAATCAAACCCAAACCTCACCAGTTCATCGAATTGGTTCACATACTCTCCAGCTGAGAAATCACCATGCTTCATAAAGATAAACTTTTCCAATAAAGTCCCTTCTCAGCCCCTGGGAAAAATTTGTCTCGAACCTCCTCTTGAAATATCCCATTATTGTCCTCCTCACCAACTTTTGAAGAAACAATCTCTCACCAGTTCGCTGCTTCTCCTTGCAAATGTCAGGAATTAAGTTGCCTTCTTGCAATATCACTTAAACTAAATAAATTTAAAATTTTATCACACGTGCTTTGCCATACCTGAATTTCCACATAAGGTTTGGTTCTAACACAGGGCTTACTTCTCAAACTAGAGAATCCCTGCACAACTTTGAGAAATCCACAATTGGTGGTGGACGGACAGGAACCACTCCATGTGCAATAGATGCAGGTATTATAGGGTTAACACTAATCTGGCTTATCATCTACAGGTAATGACGAAACCAAATGGGATTGTCCACTCTAAGTATATATACAATTCAGCTCTAGATCCATTTCTAGATCTAGTTTAAACCCTACTAGTATTACTCTCTATTCTAGTTTCTATCTTCGTTGATTTACTCATTCTCAACTATTTGTAAATGGTATTCGTTAGGAACTTTCCAATAGATAGCTAACATAACTGAAACAGTAAATAGTGGTACATATATACCCAACTTATATACACACACAATTATACTCTCTCCCAATAAGTCCTGGTCCTTAAATTAGAGTAAATTTTCACTTTGATACCAAATTTAATAACCTACCTTTTCCACCTTCTGAATTAGTGCACAAATCGACGTTCAAACCATAAGAGCCAAAAAAGATGGTTCATTAGGTTTATGATAAAGATAAACAGAGTAATACTCTAACTACCCGATTTAGAATTCGCAATGGAATGAATTATATATAATACCAAATATCTATATATTCAAATGAAACCAAAGTCATATATCCATAGTCATATCTTCGTACAATACCAATCCAACGATCCACTTAATATCACACTTAATGTCAGATATCAATATATATACACAAAATTATGACTCTGTCATGCGCACCTTCAATGTTAGTTACATCGACATGACTCCACACTCTATCAACTTATCAATGATGGATACAAAGAAAATGTCAAACATACATCTAAGTAAGTGAGACAAATCTACTTCACATATACTATAAATATACTTGTATAACATCATTAATGCCTAATGCATATTTTCCGTGAGCATACTCAGTTGGTCAGGGCCACTTAGAGACTATGGAACAAAGTTCCTTGAGGTCGCGGTTCGAGTCCTGGTAGATTAAGCTGTGTTTCCCATTCAAGGCACATAGGTGGGCTCCTAGAAAACCTACATAAATGGTAGGGGCATCAAATCTCTAAGCTGGGTTGGCATTAAATCCCTCCTATCTGTGGTTGGACCAGGCGGGTTCTGGGTTCATCCCATCCCTTCGATTTTATCAGGGCTCTGGGTTGAGTTTTTTTAAATGTCTAACGCATATTTGAACATACCTTAACCTATATCACCTATATCCATAAATTCGAACTAAAATAACATAACATAACATATCATAACATAACATAACATAACATAACATAATATAATAATATAATATAATATAATATAATATAATATAATATAATATAATATAATATAATATAATATAATATAATATAATATAATATAATATAATATAATATACAGTTGATTACATAAATAAGATCATGTTACATTCAACCACCCATCATAAACAACGACACGATAAACAGTGTCCTACGCTTACTATTTATTTAACTCATGGACATAGTTGCGGGTACATCCATCAAAGGTTATATAAGCCTACATATAGAAGTATGTATTCTCTCATGATCCACACATTAGATATACAACCATGACTCCACCATAAGTCAAAGAAGAAACTAGCATCAAGGAAGCATTTAGTACAACCATCGAATACTTACATGAACATTCATACATCCAATATCATACACATCTTATCATACCAGTGTCACGCCAAGTCATTCATCGCTGACATAAATGGAGAAATGCTTGAACTAAGTATCGATACGATCATTATTACATATAACGACCCTATCATGGTGTAGGTTCAACCTGGCACAGAATATGTTAGTCCAACTGACTAAAGATTCATCAATCAATCGATTACTACTTTTTCTAGAATGCGGTAAGAGTTATGTTATTTCAAAAGAAATTTTGATTTATGACTTGTATCTTCTTTATTGTTTCGATGTTGACTTCGTACTACATGTTTATAATACTTCATAAATGAGTTTAACCATTATGTGTTGTATTTCCTCATCAAATCTCTAAATTTTTCTATATATTCATTAATCACTAATGTTGTTCATTTCTATAAAAATCTTTATTTTTGATTCATTTAAGACCACATTTCTCTTATTCTTTACCTATGATGGACTCTTAAATTTATATGGTTATGATACCATATGAAATATACTTCCATTTGCATAGATATTACTTATATACAAGTTCAATTCTCAATGTTTTAGTCACAAAAAAAATCATTAAATTGCATCATACTTTAAATATATCATTTAAATACACACACACACACACACATTTATATATATTCAATTGCTTACTCATTGCTTAAACATCAGCTAAATATTGATATAATATTATTAAATTTGACATTTCTGTTAGTGTTAAACCAAAAACCATGTTATATAAGTATTATTATATTATAGTCAAAAGAGACGACTTCCATTCACCTAGCAATGATCAAAACCCTTGATTTGACAAGAATTCACTCAATTCCCTTATTGGTTTGAAGTAGATGATCCTAGAATCTCCTCAACTCAACCCGAGGTTGATATTTACATGTAGCCCTCACTTTACTCATCAATTTGATATAAATTTTGATTTGATAAAGAAACAAGAGTAATGGTGTTTTAAAGTTTACTGTAAAGAAAGGGGCAATGGGGAAGAATAAGATGAAATTTGAAGAAATGAGAAATGAACGTACATATTTATCTTATTTATAATGCAAGAGGGAACATTCTTTCAATTTCAAATTCAAATCACTAGCTTTAGGCCCATTTCAGCATACTACAAACCCATGACTTAAAATGACTGATCTCCTTCATACATACTCTGATACTGACATTCTTATAGTCAAAATTGATCAGAAAAATCTAATTTATGCAATGGAGAAACTCCCATTATCCGATTCTACCATTTTTAAAATTATAATTTTACCTCTATTAAATTAAATTACCAAAATTCCCTTTAAAATAGTTATTGAAATTTGCGAGGTATTAAAATCTCGTATGTGATGCTTATCAAAAGCCCTTGCTTTGGAAATTTTTCATGAAGAAACATTGAAGCCTCTCACTTTTTTTTTGAATTCTTGAATAGGAGCCTTTAGTTTAATGCGATTTTTTTAAAAATTTTGCATGAGATTCTATGTGTAGAAAACTTACAAGATCTAACTTTAGTGCTTTCGAACAATACTTATCTTAATTGATTAAGGATATTCAAGATTTTTGTTTGTTGTCATTCTAATAAATATTATGTAGGAGAAGAGTATCAAAACTATTACCATAAGGAAAGTTGGGTATAGTTGTGTTTATATTCAATTTATAAGTTGCATGAAGTGCTTACTTTGACATTTAAGAATGCAAGTAGGTCGATACAAGGTTGAGTCAATAGGACTCCACAATTTGAATGCTTTTACTTCTCGAGATAGCTTATAAGCACCACTATTAAGGGTTGAAGTACTTGGACTTCATATTATGTTGCAAGTTCAATTCTACCATTTAATTGATACCTCGTCGAATATTTACAATTATGTAGGCATATTACCTTTTCAGACCACTCTAAATTGTCGCAGCTTGCCGAGTTTGGAGTTCTCTTTTGCCATTAAAAATTGGTCCTCCCTTAAGCCTAGGGAGATTCTATATTGTATAACTTGGGGCCAAAACTAAGCAATGACACATTCTACCTTCAAGAGTTTCCAAATTTAGTTCAAGAGATACCCTCGAATGTGGGATTTATCAAAAGTCGTATATTTTAATAATGGGAAAATTTCAAAAAAAATCCAATGGAAAAGTGAGATATTCCTTATTAACTTGGTTTCCACATTTGGTTTATGAGTTAAATGATAGTATACACCAACCTATTTGCTAATAAAATCCACTAGATTTGAACAAAAGAATAAAAAATTAAATCCTTTATTTGAATCCCCAAACGAAGCTCCCCGTTCTTTTTGATTGGATGTCCAGATTTCGATTGTCTTACACTTTTAATAATAACGTTTTCAAGAATGTACTATCTCATAGTTCAATTATGGCTAGCCACAGCTGACAGTAAGACTATCGAAAGTGGGATAGACCACGAAACGAGTTAGACCATTTCAAACTATAGAAATTGACCTAAACTATACTATAATCAAAGAATATATGGATTCTTTGAATTTATTCATTATATACATTTTGACTCTATGTGTCTTTATCGTATATAAGATAATAAGGAAGGCAAAGAGAAGGGCAGGCAATTATTCATTATAAATTTGCATCCATCACCATTTCATCTTTATTTATAGAGTTATATAAACAATACAAATTTTTCTATCTTTATAAATGAAGTTATATAATTAGTCCATATTTTCATAAAAAGATTGCATAAAGACACCTAAATGCTCGATCTGACCTTTAGAACATTGAACCACCAAATACCATAATCTGATCCATGGTTTGATCTTCAAAATTGTGGATGATACACATTCAACCTTTGATGTAATTCATACTTCTTTAATCCTTAATAAGCTTCTATTACTCATACACATTTCCTTAGGACCTACTTCATCAAATACTCTTAGTGGTTATCATTCAACTACTCTAATCAAAAGCCTATCATTTCCTTAATCCAAAACCAAATAAAATCATATTCACATTAAATCATATCATAAAACAACAATAGAAATTAAATACATGTGGTGGAGCAAGATTTGATGTTTGTGCAATGATTTTTTCATATCACAATATGAAGTATGAAATTGGGGAAGGATATTGCAATATGTCCAGGCTACACACTTTATATACAATCACTAGGATTTTTGTTATGTATTATCTATTGCAAAAAGAGTTAGCAAGGTAATCTTATTTAGGTGTAAAATTTGAATTGTCCTTATATTTATATATTATTCGAATGAAGTTGGCTCAATTATTAAGCTAAATGCTAAAGTTTTATCCAGTGTACAACTAAAATAATGATGCATTGATTATTTATAACAAAGCAAAGGCCATGAAAAAACGTGAGGATGGATGTGGCGAATGTAAATGAATATAAGTTTACAATTCATTGGTATTTAGAAATTTGTGGGAAGTGTAACTTGAGTTTTTATTGTAAGTGTATGTAACAACCTATTTTAATGCTTGGTGATAAAGATAATGAATCATCTTAATTGAATCAACCGACTTAATCGAATAGATGAGTTAAATAGTGAATTTTAAAGATAAATGAAATATGACTCGAGACCTACTAGATTGCATTCATAATGTCATTTATATGTGAAAAACATTTAAAGTTTATTAAAATCAGATAACATGATAAAATTAGAAGAAAAGAGTAACTAGGGATAAAATAGTAATTTGGCTAGAATTTTCCTTATTAATTCTTAAAATAAGGCAATCTCACATTCATCACCTTCCTCATCTTCTTTTTCTTATTCCTCTTTAAAGTTAGAAACTAGGTTTTCAGAATTAAAATCAACATAGCTCTTTCAAATCTCAACCAAAAATCATAAATTAAATATCTAAGTTCAAGTTAATAGATTCTCTACAAATTTAGCTCTTCAAGTTTGTATTTTTAAGATACTGGAGCTTGATTTCAGATATCAAGAGAGCTTTAAAGTTGGATTGAATTGAAGATTGGATTTCGATAGGCTTGGTGAGTGGGATTTACTTTCCATAATATGTGATCATTTAAGAAGCTAGAATTCATGTTAAATATCCAATATTGGGTTAGGGCTTGACAAATGAACTTGAATTATGATTTTAGGGATGAAAATATTGATTAATGAATGTTTAATAGGAGTTTAATTATGAAATAAATCTATTAAAAACATGGCATTGAATGTTGATATGTTTGGCTTGCACTATTTGTGATGTCAATTATTATTGAAGGTTTAAAGACATTAAAATGAATGGAGAATGATTTAGGCTATGTGATAATGACATTGTGAAATGATTGTGGAAGCTAGGAAGATAATTGAATAGCTAGACTAAAAAGGTAGATGAAACTGTTCATTGCCTCAAAGTCGTTCATTGAATATGAAGTTATAGTCATTTGAATATCTAACAACTTGTATTAAAGGCATGAATCTCTATCGAGAGGCGTTAATGTGAATTTTATCGGCGACTTCAAGTTGAACGTCAAAATGGGAGAAACAAAGATAAATGGGAAAAGGTGGGATGAATTTCCACTAAGGGAAATTCCCTCATCTAGATTCAATCCCAATTGTTATATAAAATGTATTTCAAAAAATAATTCTGATTTTTGTCTTATGTGCATACATAAGCATTTTCTTTTCACAGTTCGCTATGTTGGGTGTGTTTTCTTATGCCATATGATCTTATAGTTATCTTCAATGTTTTGTCTATATAATTTACTTTATCCACATGTAATTTTTCTTAGAGTGATATATTATTTTTGTTTGAATTATGATAAAATTTGTATTATTCAATTATTATGGTGGTATGACCTTTTGAAGTAAAAGAAAAGGGTATTTGGTTGTTCTAGAATTTAGATTATGATTTCTCTTGGTGTTAGCTTATCAACTAATGGCATTAATGATAATGAAGGTGTAAGCATTGATTCCCAACATATTAAAACAATTTGTTAATTAACTAGAGTACAAGGATTCTTTGGTGTACTTAATCAAGAGTTAATGAAATTGTCCAGTTTAAATAGGTATTCAAAAAAAATAGCCTACAAGATGTTTATCGTTTAGTATATTTCTCATGCTACATTATGTTATATGTATTAGAAATATAACCTTTCAAGATACTTTAATATTATTCTAATTTAGTTAGTACTGGATAGTGTGAAATTATGTACTAATGCAAATGTTAGAATACAATTTATTTAAATTGACTTTGAAACATTGTTCGCCTTTTAGCATGATTCTCTTTATGTCGTATATGGAACACTTTTATCGCAATAAATGTGTACGTATTTGCTTTTATATTCTGTGTAATATAAATCTATGTTGAGCTTATGCATTATTAAAATATTAGGCATGCTTAGTAATGTAATGCTTAACAAGTAAGAAATAATTGGTAGTTGGCGTAAAGTTTTTTATATATGACCAATATTCTCTAAAAGAGTTACTATACTTTGCGTGCATTCATCATTAGAAATGAGCTAAATAGTAAAGGACCATTTCGAAGGCCGTCGATGGCTCCATCATTTTGTTTTCGACGGCTTTCGATGGTTGTCTATTTTAATTAATTTATTTCATCATACTATTTTAACTTATTAAATATAAAAGTTTGAAATTTGTTTAAAAAAACTAATTTAATTTCTAAAGATTAAAGAAGATATTTTTATTCAATTTTTCAATTTTATGATGGTTTATGTTTAACTAAATTAGCGTTTTCGATAATGTTTTGTTGTGTAATTCGATATTTAACTTTACTGAAAATTGAACTCAAACGATCAATCTATGCAACTTTCAGTCCGCTCATTATACAACTTCAGTGAAATTTATAATGCGCAATTTTTTCATGAATTTAATTTTTTTACTATGTAACTAATTATGAAATTGTAATATATTTAATATTATAAATTAATATAAAAGAAAGTATTCGATAGAAAAACATAAATTTTCAATCATATATCGATCCAAAGTATTTTGGACCTACTTCCAAAATATGATAAAAAGGTAAATAAATTTAGGGTGTCGATCATGATTCTCAAATTTATATCCATTCGTCTACATTCAGACTAAAAGTCTTTTGTTTGAAGGCTGAACAATCTTCAAACGAGATGAAATTCAGGTCACATATACTTTATAACATATTTATCCAATCCATATGGCTAGAATCGAAAAAAACAGAAGGAAAAAAATTAGACTCAAAATATCTCATTTTTCAAGGAGTTGTATAACGCTTGATGTATATTATTAGGACAACTTCTATGAAAATGATAGTCTACATTTTTTTCTACACATTTTTTAAAATCCGATAGTATAGATTGGATAAATACATAATATATTACATATGGTTTGAATTTCATCTCGTTTGAAGATTGTTTGACCTCTAAACGAAAGCTTTAACTCTGAATGTCGACGAACAACTATAAATTTGAAAAATCATAATTGATACCTTAAACTTGTTATTTTCCTTTCATATTTAGACTGTATATCCAAATACCTTGATGAATATAGGATTAAAAAATTAAGTTTTTACCAAATGTTTATTTTTTTGAAGGAAAAGGTTCTTTTATTAATGACAGTTAAAAATCAAACAATAGTAGGATTCACCTTCTTAAAAAACCTTACCATTGTGGTAAGGAAAAAGAGCATGACATCCTCTATAAGAACAGCTCTAATACAGTACAATAGCATAAACAAAAACAAATACAAAACCAAAAAGAAATACCTAAAAAGAGAACCGACCTACTTAGGCAAACCAAACACCACCCCATCCAAGCATATCAACCCGTATTGGCCCAAAACTTCGCATACACAAAACCTAATCTCCTTTCTTCATGGCCGCCACCTTCATTATCCAACATCGTTCAGCTCAATTCCTCACTTCAAAAACTTTTGGAGCTCGGATGATGTCAAGTGATAGTAGCGAATTTTCCTCTTGAGCTGTAAGCGAACATCGATTCGATGAGTTTGCTTCTTTGCTCCGTCAAGCAACCTTTCCATTCGAATCGACGCCTAACTCTCTATGACCAGATATGATGTGTCGTTGTAGCTTCTGCAACATAAGCCAGGTGTTGAGCACCTGATTTTTATGCGAAGCTTCACTGCAAAGTCAAAAATTATAATCACAACGGGCTATCCACCGTGGGCTGGAGATCAAGTTTGGTCAAGAACGACTTTCACAGATAAGTACTATAAATGCATTATATGAAAAGATGATTATGGGAATCTTGACATTGATTGCAAAGCTTGCACTGAGTATTTACATCCATTCCCCATGTTGTTAGCCTGTTAGAAGTCGGCAAATGTTGTATGTATGCCATATAAGTTTGTAACAGAATTTTCTAATAGTTTTGTTAAACCATATGAGTTTTGTATACATCATCTTGTTGAGCATGTAATCGAACCTCATTCCATACTCTAGCAAAACTGAATTTTTCCTAGTGTGTAATAGTCCAGTTGTCATTAGACTGTTCAGAAGACAGATGAACTTGCGTAATACGGTTTGCCACCTCCCTAGTCTCAGGCATGAATTGAGGTTGTAGTTGTTCACCCTGAATTATACAGTTGACTTTACTAAGAGTATTGTTAAAAATAAATATCCTGTCCCAACCAAGTAGATCAATAAGAGACTTATGGTTGATCTATGGATCATACCACGAGTCCCTATGCTCCCCATTTACGATAATATGACTCATGATATTAGCTGCCAAATCGCGTTGTCGTAGAATGGATTTCATCGTTCCACAAAAATTATTATTGGCGTGCAGGATCCAAAAATTTGTTTTTGATAAATATTTGGTTCTCATCCATCGAGACCATAAGCAATTAGAAGTCAGTAACTTCCGTAATAATTTAAGTCTAGTAGTAGTATTGAGATCGATGAATTTTCGAAGTCCTATTCCCCCATCCATTTTGGGTTTGCATAAATTATCCCAAGATATTTTGTGATACTTTCCCTTCCAAAAAAAGTCTACACATAGGCGATCAGTTTTTGTAGAACTGAGACAGACAGGTGGTAAATAAGAATCCGGTACATAGCGATATGATTTATTATACTTATATCAACTCGGCCCTTCCTGCTATCGTTAATAAGTTGTTGTCTCATCCTTCTAATTTTGTAATGGCCTTTTTTAATAGGGAAGAACAGTGGGAAGCATGAATATATTCTGATATCAGTGGCACACCGAGATAATTGATAAGTAATTTCTTATCTTCTATATGCAAAATACTTGATATTTCAGATTTCCATATAGCACCTTTGCTAAAAAATAATTGCGATTTTGTTTGATTAATCTGTAAGCCAACAATTTCCTCCATTTTAGAAAAAATATGAGTCATGTGTAACAACCCGTAAATTTCCGATAATCCAATTTGTTAATTTAATAATATTTTATGAGTTAATATTGAAAGAAATAAAAATTTGAAATTTAATAATGGAATAATAACTAAATTAAAATGAAACAATGCTACTTCAAGTTAATTGTTAACAATCTTAATGAAACTTCAATTCATTGTAATTAAAAAGGCTATGCTTGATTATAAAATTTAAAATAAGAAACAAATTAAATATTTAATTATTGTATAAAATAGATAGTTAATGGTAATTGAATAAGATCAGTATTGTGTAAGGAATTAAAATGTTCTTTGTATTAATGTGGGCATTGATTTATAGTAGGACGTAAAAGGTAATTAATAATTTAAATGTTGACTTATTAATAAAAGAATGTGTAATGGATGGAAATGGAATAAATGTATTGTAATGAGAGTTATTGTAATAATTGTTTGCAAAGAATAAACTTACAAATGTAATAAAATGTATAATGGTGACAACTATTGTCCGTTATCAATGTATTTAATCAATAGCAATTAAAAGTAATTAAACATTACCTTATGTAAGTTAAGATAATAACTGAAAATTCTGAATGTAATAAAATCAATAGAAGCTTTAATTATATGCATAATGTGGTAATTTATTTGATAAAAGATTGAAACCAAGATAAATAAATGAATTGGGACATTAAATGTGTATAAGTGACAAAATTTTAGTATAATGAAAATAAAATAGTTAACACAAATAATAGATGAAATTAGAGTTATATAGCTGATTGGAACATTTGTTGTAATTAATGAACTTTTAAATGTAATTAAAAGTTAAGAGTAACAATGGTTATAAGTTACCTTTTTATTTAGTTCATAAAATTTAATTTGAAATCAATTGCAGTTAATTTACTTAATTAGTGCAATTAATGTAGATTAAATTGGTAATCGGAGAATGTTAATTCAACAGGATGTAACTAATGAAAATTTTAATCATAATATGACAATTGATTTGAGTAAAAACAATGGAAATCAAGTTTGACCAATTTGTTGGAGTTTATATTATAATAAATGGATATACTGCAATTGAACGTAAATAAATGTTACATTAATGTGGACTAAGACAACAATTGTAGTGTGAACGTAATAAAAGGTATAGAAATGTAAATTTATTTACAAGGAAATGATTTATGAAATAAAAAGATAGAAACCTATGTTAATAATTTCATAAGGTATTGTTGATTTAATAGTATGAGTGTAAATCAAAATAAAACAATAAAAATGAATAAATTTAGTAAAGGAGTAAACATACGTTTATTTATTTGAAATGTTTGGTAGCTGAAAGATTGATTGTAGAGACGAGAAACCATTATTTAGTAAGAACTGTAAAATTACTGTTTGTATTCAATAATGTATAAATATGTTTAAATTGCTATTAGATAGAAAATAATTGTTCTACTTCTCACTACATTCATTTAGCCCATTTTGAAACTTAATCAACTGAAATTAATGTAATTGAAAATTTTCAATTAATAGGAGAGAAAATACTAATTTTAAATTAATAGGTGCAATTAAAAGTAGCTTATGTTTTGTGAAAATATAAGGAAAGTTTGAATTAATGAAAAGAACATCAACGTCAAATAAAATGAATGTTTCGTTTGTGAATGTAAGTGTAATTTCACTAAAATAAAGAATAGAATGGTTGATTTTAAAGAAAGAAATATGTGTTTATTTGGACTGTGTTTTAGCTTACAAATTGATTACAAGAATAGGAAAATAATCTATTTCAGCAAGTTTTTGAGGAGAACGGTGTGTAGCACGAAACTACATAGCCGATTAATAATATACATATACATATATATATATATATATATATATATATATATATAAAATTACTAAGATCGATCAATAGGCCTGATCGATGGCAAAAGCACAAGCAGCATAATCAATGTTAAGGGAACAAAGTAGCATGCCAGCATGAAATTGCAGGCTAGGAGTTTTCAAAAATATACAAATTTAGACTTAATTTGACCAACAAAACCAAAAAGTACTACTGTGGAGAGAAATCTTAGAGAGACGGTGGCTAAAAAACAAGCGAACCACTAGCTGTCGCCAGGACGATCAGCCGGTGCGACTGGCGTTGTACTGCCTACAGATTCAGGCGATGGAGACCGAGCTGGTGGAAGCCGAAGACTGAACGATACCGAGAAGGAAGAGCCTGTCCAATACGCAAATATATTAGAAATTTTATTGTATATGTTAAAACACGAGTTGGTGGGTTTGTTGAAGACGAGGGCATTCCTTTCTTTCCAAATGACCCAGCTAAAGATAGCTAGCAGAATATCTAGGTGGTGGTTCGGTACACAGTATTGCCAGTGATCAAAAAAGTCTGTGATTGTGTATGTATGTCCTAGGTTGTGTACACAAACCGAAACCCATATATAGTATGATAAATCACATTCAAAGAAAAGATGACGGATCGATTCAGCTTCAGTGTTAAAGAAGGCACAATTCTGATCAGTTGTAATGTTTAGGCGCTGGAGACGATCTTCAGTATTTATGCGTCAATGGATGAGACACCATCACAAGAATTTGATACGAGGAGGGATGCGGCATTTCCAGACACGAGCGAAAGAGAATAATCAGCAAGGGTGGTTTAGAAAAGAGGAGAATTAGGATACTGAAAAGCCTCTTGAAGGAGATAGTGTCCGTATATGTCTATCCGGCGTTGAGGGGTCCAGGGTTCCAGATTGTAGCAGGCGGAGTATGGAAAGGATTTCCGTGAAGGTGTCTTCGGCGAAAAGAGTTGGTGGACATAGACTAAGTAGGCCCACGGAGACAGCATCCGACACAGTCAGGAGTGGTTTATTGGAGTAGGAAAAGAGGGATGGAAAGGATAGGTTTAGAGGGGAGAGGTTGTGCCAATTGTTGAGCCAAAAAAGACAATTTGATCCATTGCCTATGTTTACCTGTATATGGTGTTTGATACGATCCATTGATGCTAGGACACCTGACCAGAATGGGGAGGGTTTGACACGTGGAGCAAAATGAAGAGCACGGAATAGATCGTCGTTGTAATGGGATGCCAAGATCCAGTCTTTCCAGATGAACCGCCCTGGCGAGAAGAGACGCCAGAGCCATTTTGCTAGAAGTGCCCGGTTGAGGGATGATAGGTTGGTAATGCCTAGTCCACCATGATCCTCGGGCATACATACAATTTTCCAGTTGACAAGGCATTTGGCTTTCCCCCCATTCCATAGGAAGGGGCGTCTAATAGTATCGATTTTTTTTTGAAACCCAGCATGGAATCTTGTGGAACGAGAGCCAGTAGAGAGGAAGCGCCGAAAGTACCGCTTTAATTAAGACCAGTCTTCCCCAAGTCGATAAAGTGTTTGCTTTCCAACCTGCAAGTCTTGATTCAAGTTTGGATATGAGGGGTGTCCAGTCAGATCGGTGAAGCTTGGTGGGGCGCAGGATGACGCCAAGGTAGGATAAAGGGAAGGTGTCAAGGCGGCAGTTAAAGGAGGAGGAGATGTGGGGACCGAGGTGATCAGCATTTCCAAGCATGATGACGGAACTCTTACTAAAATTAATTGATAGGCCGGAGATGAGTTCGAAGGTGTAAAGGAGGACCTTAAGACAGTGAATGTGATCAGGAGAGGGAGAGACGAAAAGAATAGTATGATCTGCAAACTGGATGTTAGAAATCATAAGATTAGGGCGAGAGTTGGGGCGAGAGTTGGGGCGAGGGTTGGGGGAACCAATACCAGCAAAGAAATTGCTAGATATTGCCAGTTTGATCATACGATTAAAAACATCCGTTACTAGAACAAAGATGAGTGGAGAGAGAATCACCCTGTCTGAGACCCCTGGCAGATTTAATGAGCCCTCAAGGTGATCTGCCGATCTGAATCGATGAAAGGCTCGAGTTTAGGGTTGTAACGACCCGTATTTTACGTGTCGATAAATCGTAAAATAGATGCATTAAGTCGTTTAGAGTATGAGTCGACCATAGCTTAAGTCGTATGGAAGTTAACTCGTGTGGTGCTTAAGTCGTGGGTAGCTTGGGTCGTGTGAGCGAGTAAGAGAGGGTAGCGACCTAGGAGTTAGCGGTGTTAGCGACCTAAGAAAGATGAGTCGGTTGAACGACTTAAGACAGTGAGCGGGTTAGTAGATTGGAACGACTTAAGGGGTTGCCGAGTTAAGGGTTTGGCCGAGTTAAGGTGTGGCCGACTCATAGGTATGACCGACTTAAGGGTTAGCAAGTTAGTGAATTGAGCGACTTATAGGATGGAACGACTTAAGTATTGAACGAGTTAAGGTTAGGTCGTTAAGAGGTTAAGTCGTTAGGACCTGGTGTCTATGATAGGTCGTAACTCGCGTGCGAGTTAGGTCGCGAACATGTTGGGTCAAGCCTGTGTTGAGTCGCGTGAGAACTGGAGACGTTAGGTCGTGAGTCGTTTGATGGCTTGAGTCGGTAGGGTTGCTAAGTCGTTGAGCCGTGGAGTGAAGGGTCGTAGGTCATAGCTCGCGAGGGCATTAAGTCGTGTGTTGTCTCTCGTGTTAGGTCGGCAGTGGGATAAGCTATTGAGTTGTGAGTCGTGTGTGATGTGCAGGGTGTGTTAGGCCGTGAGTTTTAGGTCGTTACCGACTTATGTTAAGTCGCGTGTGTGCTTGGGTAGGATAAGTCGTATGCCGCATGCTTTTGGGTCTCAGGTCTTGAGGTTGGGTCGCTAAGTCGCGAACGACTTAAAAGTTAGGTCGTGGACGACCTAAGGGGGCGGCGACCTAAGGATTTCCAGCCTATAAATAGAAGGGGTTCGCTTCACTTTTTGGCACCGGATTTCGGAGCGACGAAGTGCTGCCATTTTGAGAGCTCGACTACAACACTTCTTCACTTCTTTTCTCCACTCTAATCTAGTGATTCCTTCCATCTAGATTGAAGATCAAATCGAAGATCCAAGAGCCAAAGTTGAAGATCTTCATCCAACAAAGAGAGATTTCATCGATTGGAGTGAGATTTTGCCGGATCAAGCTTAGATCTTTGCTGTCCATATCTGGAGTTGGTTGTTTTTAAGGTGTTTAGGTGATTCGGTGAGTGGTAGTTATCTCTCACGCGGACCCAAGGGAGTATATTGGATTGGTGGCTTGTTTATGTGTTAAAGATAGTGATTTCTTGTATTTTCCCTAAGTATGCGTGTAGATCTATCATCTATGAAGTTTTGACACCTATTTTACTACATGTTAACTTATGCAAGTTTATTCACCAAGTTGTAGAGACATTTGCCTATTATTCATGCTTATTAGATTTGGACATTTTAATTACCAAATTGTCATTTCCTTGTATAATTGCTTATTAAACCTTGTTTGAATGTTTGATTGCTTGGATTAATGATTGTCTTGATTGATTGTTTAGAGTTAGTTGATTTATGGTTGGATCTAGACAAGTATGGTCGAAAAGGATTCAAAAAGCTAAGGGAGAGGCTAAGGGATGAGAAAAGCTGCTTGTGGCATATGTAGGGGATGATGAAGCTCATATGGACGGATATGATGACGATGTTGTGATGGAGCTTTGCTATGTTAAGATGAGGCGAAGCATGATGTGATGTAGCCTTGGCATAATCAAGACGGGATCATTCCAAGCATGTTGATAACTCGAGGGATGGTTCGAGTTGGTTGATAATGGATTGCTCGAGAAGTAGCTTGGGCTAGTATGAGAATAGTTGTCGAGGAGGATGACTAAGAGGCTTGGATTTCATTGTTGTTGAAGGTTCTAGTAAATTCAAAGCAAGAGTACATGGGATGCCCAAACGACTACAGGTAGGTGGTCGGGACACCCAAAAGACTACAGGTAGGTGGTCGAGTACTCTGGGCAGAGTAGGTAAGTCCTAGGCACGGGTCACGATGACGTGCAGAGTTTATCTAGAACCGGGGTTACCATTAGCCCTTGACAGGCGGTCATTCAACTAACGGTGAATTCAAAGCAATGATAACAGTGATAGCCAGAGTCATGGATGTTTGGTTGTATCATCATTCGGCCTCAAGAGCGGTGTTTTCTGGGTGCTTATCTGATCTTGGTTTAGGCCTTGGGGGTTTGTATTTGGAAAACATCGACCTTGACTCGAGTGATAATTACTTTATTTTAAATATCTGCTTTGCTATGCTTGTTTATGCTTAGTGGGTCTGGGGGCTATCACTGTAGAATGAGGTGGAGTGGGATGGTTGAGTTCCTATTCCTTTTATCCTTTATGCTCTTTTGGTATGTTTGATAGTTAATTTACTGCTCACTAAGACTGTTGTCTGACTCAAGGTTTTATGTTCAACTCTTATTACCTTGGGCTGTTCATCCATGTTGGGATGGGCAGACTAGGTAGCAGGTGACAGGTGCTGTTCTTGGCTACCAACGCTGTTGATGACGAAGACGAGCTGGAGGCTTTTGCATATTGTTTTCCTACTATATGTACTAGATGTTCCGCTGTTTGTTTGATACTCTGAGTGTTATGTAGTGAGGCTTGATGTATTGAAAATTCAGATGATTGTATAAAACTATTATGAGTTTATATAATGAGACTTCTGTTCTATAGAGCTTCACTATGTATATTTTCTATTCTATTTTATCCATGCGCTGTGAGTAATACGATAGAGCCTGCTGTTTTATCTTACCTTGACTATCGTCCATGGCTGCCTGGCACACTTTTCAGCGCACCATTCCCTTGTTTCGTGCGGGAGTCATGGGCGGTCGTCACATTTGGTATCAGAGCTTTGGTTAATCGATTTTAGCCAACGCTCGCTGACGTAACTACGTATGAGAGACGTAATTGTAATTTTGATGGATGATTACTATATATAATATAGTAGTTTAGAAGGATTTGAACTCCTTATGTAGTTGTTTCTCAAGGTGTTCTAAATCATTCCTTTTTGTAGATATTAAGGATGAGTCGAAGTGAGAGACAAGCTGCTAGGGAAAGCCGTGCTGCTGGGGGAGCTACTGACTATGCTGCAATGTTCGAAGCTATGATGACTTCGATCATGAGAAGGATACCAACTTCAGGACCATCAGTAGATGTTGGAGTTCAATTTCAAGCTCCAAGACTAGTGGATTTTGCTAAGTTGTGTAAAGACTATACTGCTCTTGGAGGGAAGGTTTTCTTGGGAACAGAATCAACCATTGATGTTCAGAGATGGATTGATGCTTGTAAAAGGATCTTTGGTGATTTGGGAATTGAGGATGCAACTAAGAGGAAGCTTGCATCAAGGCAGCTTCAAGGGAGAGCTTCTGATTGGTGGAACTCTATCATTATTGATACTCCAGAGGAAGAGATCACTTGGGAGCAATTCCAAGTTAGATTTGAAGCTAAGTTCATCTCTACGGCTCAGAAATCTGTTCTATTTGAGAAGTTTGTGGAGCTCAAGCAAGGTGGGAGACTAGTTCTTGAGTATGTTTCTGAGTTTGAAGCTTTGTCCAAGTATGCTCGGTCGTATATTGATTCTACGTATCCGAAGAATGAGAAGTTTGTGACAGGCTTGGACACTTATCTTGGGAGGCAGTTAGTGGATCATCTGGACGATCCATTTTAGAAGCTTGTGGAGAAAGCTCTCAGGCACGAGAGTTTGTTTCCTAAGGAAGGGTCTGTTGCTGATGTGACCAAGGAAGAGTCCAAACCACAGCAGGGTGGAAACAATAAAAGGAAGCAGTAATAGCAGAAGGGTAAGAATGGCCAAAAGAAGCCAAAAGGCGAAGTGACCTGCTACAACTGCCAGCAGAAGGGCCATCTCTCCAAAGATTGTAGGAATCCCAAGGTACCGGGAAAGTGTTACAACTGTGATAAGATGGGACATATCAAGAAGGACTGTCCAGAACCGAGGAAAGATAAGCAGATTGTGCAAGCTTATGCTTTGGGGGATGTTCCATCATCTTCGAAAGCTCCTACTGCAGAAGAAAAGGGGAAGACTGTGGTGGTTCAAGGTACTCTTTCTGTTTGTGGTGTTCCAGTTGGAGTGTTGTTTGATACTGGAGCGTCGCATTCATTTGTTTGTAATGATCTGGTAGACTGGTTGGGTTTGGAACCGGACATTGTTGATAGACCATTGGTTGTGACTAATCCAGTAGGGGGTTCGTCATGTTTGTGTATGGTATGCCGTGGTCTAGTTGTATCGAGTCATGATTGCTCTTTTGTTTGTGATTGCTTTGTTCTGAACTTTGCGGGGTTCGGAATTATTTTGGGTATGGACTGGCTTAGGAAGTATGCGGCAAGGATTGATTTTGAGAGGCTGGAGGTGACAGTCGGGAATGTGGAAGGACAAAAGGTTGTGATACGATGTAAGCATGAAGAAGGTGTCTTCATGAGCTTCATGTATTCGTTGGTTGTTCCACGGGATGGACTGTCATTGATGCCGGTTGTGAATGGATTTGAGGACGTCTTTGACGAGGTCAAAGGGTTACCGCCGCATAGGGAGATCGAGTTTCGTATCGATCTAGTTGAGGGAGCCAGACCTGTTGTGATGCCTCTTAGGCGGATGGCGCCTAGGGAGCAGCAAGAATTGAAGGTGCAAGTTGATGACCTTTTACGGAAAGGATTCATTCGGCGTAGCGTGTCCGAATGGGGTGCACCAGTTGTGTTCGCAACCAAAGCGGATGGATCGTTGAGGTTGTGTGTGGATTATCGTGAGCTGAATAAGGTGACTAAGAAGAACAAGTATCCATTGCCGAGAATAGATGACTTGTTTGATCAGCTTCATGAAGCTAGGTTGTTTTCTCAGATGGATTTGGCAACGGGATTTCACCAGTTGAGAGTGGCTAAGGATAGTGTGCCGAAGACTGCTTTTAGGACACCATCCGGTTTTTATGAGTGGCTGGTAATGCCGTTTGGATTGACCAATGCACCAGCATATTTTGTGGATCTTATGAATAGAGTATTCAGAGATCAGTTGAACAAGTTCGTACTTGTGTTCGTGGATGATATTCTGATTTATTCCAGAACTGAGGAAGAGCACAAGACGCACTTGCATATTGTTTTAGGAATCTTACGGAAACATCAGCTAAAGGCTAAGTTTTTGAAGTGTCGCTTCTGGAAGAGTGAAGTGAGGTTCTTAGGCCATGTTATTTCTGGAAATGGAATAGCGGTTGATCCCGCTAAGGTGGCAGCAATACAGGATTGGGGTAGACCTAAGAATGCATCTGACGTGAGAAGTTTTCTTGGATTAGCAGGATATTATCGTCGGTTTATCAAAGACTTTTCCAAGATAGCTGCACCGTTAACAGGATTGACGAAAAAGAACCAAGTGTTCAGATGGGATGATAAGTGTGAGCAAGCTTTCGGAATCCTGAAAGAGCGAGTAACGAGTGCTCCTGTTTTGACTATTCCAAGTGGGAATGATGAGATGGTGGTTTACACCGATGCATGTGGTACTGGACTTGGAGCAGTGCTAATGCAAAAGGATAAAGTTGTTGCGTATGCAAGTCGACAACTGAAGCCGCATGAAAGGAATTACCCGACTCATGATTTGGATTTAGCGGCGATTTTTTTTGCTCTGAAGATGTGGAAACATTATCTATTGGGAGTTCGATTCGAGTTGTTTACGGATCATAAGTCGTTGAAGTATCTTTTCTCCCAAAAGGATTTGAATCTTCGACAGCAACGATGGCTAGAGTTCTTAGCATCATATGATTTTGGTATAGCCTATACTCCGGGAAAAGGTAATGCAGTGGCGGATGCGTTAAGTCGAAGACATGCAAGTTTGGGAGCCATGTTTTCGGAATGGAAGAGTCTTGAGTATTTGGCTGGATTTGACTTCAGGCCTAGATGTGAATTGGAACCTGAGATGTTGGCAAACTTATCAATAAGGCCTACACTTGTGGAAAGAATTGGCGAGAGCCAAAAGCAAGACGATAAGATTGTCAAGATTATCCGCGATTTGGAATTTGGATTGAATCCAGAAAAGGATAAAGGATTTGAAGTCGATCGAGAGGGTTGGCTTCGGAAGCAAGGACGATTAGTTGTTCCCGATATAGATGGATTGAGAGATGAAGTTCTAAGGGAAAGTCATCACTCGAAGTTGACAATTCATCCAGGTGGAAATATGATGTATCGGGATATGAAGAGAACCTACCACCGGGAAGGTATGAAGAAGGATGTTGGAAATTTTATTTCCAAGTGTATGAACTGCCATTTGGTAAAAGCCGAGCAGAAGAAGCCCAGTGGATTGCTTCAGCCATTAGAGGTTCCTACATGGAAGTGGGAGCAGATATCGATGGATTTTATCGATGGTCTACCTAGAACCAGGGCAGGAAATGAAGGGATTTGGGTCATCGTAGATCGTTTGACTAAAAGTGCAAGATTCATTCCTGTTCGATCAACTAGGACTGCATCGAAGTTGGATGAGTTGTATGTTAAGTGGATAGTTCGATTCCATGGTATTCCGAAGAGTACAATGAGCGATCGAGACCCATTGTTCACTAGTGGATTTTGGAAGAGCTTCCAGGAAGTTTTGGGGACTGAGTTGTGATTGAGTACAGCTTATCATCCCCAAACAGATGGTCAGACCGAGAGAGTCAACCGAGTTTTGGAAGATCTTCTCAGAGCATGTGTTTTGGACTTCGGGGGATCATGGGAAGATCATCTTCATTTGGTGGAATTTGCATATAATAACAGTTACCAGTCAAGTATTGGTATGGCACCGTATGAAGCATTGTATGGAAGGCCGTGTAACTCTCCGACATGTTGGTTGGAAACTGGAGAAAAACTGATACTTGGGCCATAAATAATTCGACAGACTACGGATTGTATAGAGATCATTCGGCGACGAATGAAGGCAGCCCAAGATCGTCAGAAAAGTTATGCCGATAAGCGTCGTAAGGATTTGGAGTTTGATGTAGGCGATATGGTTTTTGTGAAGATTTCTCCACTGAAGAATGTTATTCGATTCGGGAAGAAAGGGAAATTGACTCCGAGATTTGTTGGACCATTCCCGATCATCGAGCGAATTGGAAAGCTCGCTTAAAGATTGGAGTTACCAGAAAAGATGGCGGATGTGCACAATGTTTTTCATGTATCTTATCTACGGAAGTATGTGCATGACTCGAATATGGTGGTTTCTGCTGATAGCTGTGAAGATTTAGAGGTTGATCCAGTTGTAACGAGACCTCGTAAGCCGCTTCGTGTTGTTGAAACCGACACGAAACAGCTTAGGAGGAAGGCGATTACGTTGCTCAAGGTACAATGGAGTGATGATGTTGACGACTGTACATGGGAGGAGGAAGAGAGGATGAAGGCAGCTCATCCCGAACTCTTCGAGGTATGGCCCTAAGGTGTCGTGACATCTCACGAATTTGTAGCTTGTTCTAAGTCTTAGAATTCTGCGTGCTAGGCTAGTGATTGGATGCATGGTTTGTTGATTGCTGTGGATGGTAGGCATGCAGAATAATTTTGATTGCTCTTGTTTGCTTGGAATTTCGGGGGCGAAATTCCTGAGGGGGAGAGAATGTAACGACCCGTATTTTTCGTGTCGATAAATAGTAAAATAGATGCATTAAGTCGTTTAGAGTATGAGTCGACCATAGCTTAAGTCGTATGGAAGTTAACTCGTGTGGTGCTTAAGTCGTGGGTAGCTTGGGTCGTGTGAGCGAGTTAGAGAGGGTAGCGACCTAGGAGTTAGCGGTGTTAGCGACCTAAGAAAGATGAGTCGGTTGAACGACTTAAGACAGTGAGCGGGTTAGTAGATTGGAACGACTTAAGGGGTTGCCGAGTTAAGGGTTTGGCCGAGTTAAGGTGTGGCCGACTCATAGGTATGACCGACTTAAGGGTTAGCAAGTTAGTGAATTGAGCGACTTATAGGATGGAACAACTTAAGTATTGAACGAGTTAAGATTAGGTCGTTAAGAGGTTAAGTCGTTAGGACCCGGTGTCTGTGATAGGTCGTAATCGCGTGCGAGTTAGGTCGCGAACATGTTGGGTCAAGCCTGTGTTGAGTCGCGTGGGAACTGGAGACGTTAGGTCGTGAGTCGTTTGATGGCTTGAGTCGGTAGGGTTGCTAAGTCGTTGAGCCGTGGAGTGAAGGGTCGTAGGTTGTAGCTCGCGAGGGCATTAAGTCGTGTGTTGTCTCTCGTGTTAGGTCGGCAGTGGGATAAGCTGTTGAGTCGTGAGTCGTGTGTGATGTGCAGGGTGTGTTAGGCCGTGAGTTTTAGGTCGTTACCGACTTATGTTAAGTCGCGTGTGTGCTTGGGTAGGATAAGTCGTATGCCGCATGCTTTTGGGTCTAAGGTCTTGAGGTTGGGTCGCTAAGTCGCGAACGACTTAAAAGTTAGGTCGTGGACGACCTAAGGGGGCGACGACCTAAGGATTTCCAGCCTATAAATAGAAGGGGTTCGCTTCACTTTTTGGCACCGGATTTCGAAGCGACGAAGTGCTGCAATTTTGAGAGCTCGACTACAACACTTCTTCACTTCTTTTCTCCAATCTAATCTAGTGATTCCTTCCATCTAGATTGAAGATCAAATCGAAGATCCAAGAGCCTAAGTTGAAGATCTTCATCCAACAAAGAGAGATTTCATCGATTGGAGTGAGATTTTGCCGGATCAAGCTTAGATCTTTGATGTCCAGATCTGGAGTTGGTTGTTTTTGAGGTGTTTAGGTGATTCGGTGAGTGGTAGTTATCTCTCATGCGGACCCTATGGAGTATATTGGATTGGTGGCTTGTTTATGTGTTAAAGATAGTGATTTCTTGCATTTTCCCTAAGTATGCGTGTAGATCTATCATCTATGAAGTTTTGACACCTATTTTACTACATGTTAACTTATGCAAGTTTATTCACCAAGTTGTAGAGACATTTGCCTATTATTCATGCTTATTAGATTTGGACATTTTAATTACCAAATTGCCATTTCCTTGTATAATTGCTTATTAAACCTTGTTTGAATGTTTGATTGCTTGGACAAATGATTGTCTTGATTGATTGTTTAGAGTTAGTTGATTTATGGTTGGATCTAGACAAGTATGGTCGAAAAGGATTCAAAAAGCTAAGGGAGAGGCTAAGGGATGAGAAAAGCTGCTTGTGGCATATGTAGCGGATGATGAAGCTCATATGGATGGATATGATGACGATGTTGTGATGGAGCTTTGCTATGTTAAGATGAGGCGAAGCATGATGTGATGTAGCCTTGGCATAATCCAGACGGGATCATTCCAAGCATGTTGATAACTCGAGGGATGGTTCGAGTTGGTTGATAATGGATTGCTCGAGAAGTAGCTTGGGCTAGTATGAGAATAGTCGTCGCGGAGGATGACTAGGAGGCTTGGATTTCATTGTTGTTGAAGGTTCTAGTAAATTCAAAGCAAGAGTACATGGGATGCCCAAACGACTACAGGTAGGTGGTCGGGACACCCAAAAGACTACAGGTAGGTGGTCGAGTACTCTGGGCAGAGTAGGTAAGTCCTAGGCACGGGTCACGATGACGTGCGGAGTTTATCTAGAACCGGGGTTACCATTAGCCCTTGACGGGCGGTCATTCAACTAACGGTGAATTCAAAGCAATGATAACAGTGATAGCCATAGTCATGGATGTTTGGTTGTATCATCATTCGGCCTCAAGAACGGTGTTTTCTGGGTGCTTATCTGATCTTGGTTTAGGCCTTGGGGGTTTGTTTTTGGAAAACATCGACCTTGACTCGAGTGATAATTACTTTATTTTAAATATCTGCTTTGCTGTGCTTGTTTATGCTTAGTGGGTCTGGGGGCTATCACTGTAGAATGAGGTGGAGTGGGATGGTTGAGTTCCTATTCCTTTTATCCTTTATGCTCTTTTGGTATGTTTGATAGTTAATTTACAGCTCACTAAGACTGTTGTCTGACTCAAGGTTTTATGTTCAACTCTTATTACCTTGGGCTGTTCATCCATGTTGGGATGGGCAGACTAGGTAGCAGGTGACAGGTGCTATTCTTGGCTACCAACGCTGTTGATGACGAAGACGAGCTGGAGGCTTTTGCATATTGTTTTCCTACTATATGTACTGGATGTTCCGTTGTTTGTTTGATACTCTGAGTGTTATGTAGTGAGGCTTGATGTATTGAAAATTCAGATGATTGTATAAAACTATTATGAGTTTATATGATGAGACTTCTGTTCTATAGAGCTTCACTATGTATATTTTCTATTCTATTTTATCCATGCGCTGTGAGTAATACGATAGAGCCTGCTGTTTTATCTTACCTTGACTATCGTCCATGGCTGCCTGGCACACTTTTCAGCGCACCATTCCCTTGTTTCGTGCGGGAGTCATGGGCGGTCGTCACAAGGGTGCATTTGATCCAGTTGCACCATGTAGATGGAAAACCTCTGTGTATAAGGAGCTCAATAATAAAGTTCCAATTCACTGAATCGAAAGCCTTGGAGAAATCTAGTTTTAACAGGACCCCAGGGGTGTTGTTCGAATGACAGGAGGAGATTTTTTCTTGTGTAGCCGCAACGCAGTCTAGGATGTTCCTACCTTGGATGAAGGCTGATTGCTCCACACCAACTAATGATTCCATGAATGTTTGAAGATGGTTGGCAAGGACTTTGGTGATCAGTTTAAACATGGTATTCAGAAGGCTAATAGGTCGGAAGGCTGATAAGGAGTTGGCTCCCTCGGATTTAGGCAGGAGGACAATATTGGCATAATTTAGTCGAGCAATGGCCATAGGATTAGCGTAGAATTCGGCACACATGTCTAGGAATCCCCCTTGACAACTCCCCAGAAATGTTTGAAGAAGAACGGGCCAAAGCCATCTGATCTCGGAGATTTATCCTCATCCATGTCCTTAAGGGCGGCTAGGATTTCTTCTTCTGTGAAGGGTGAATCAATAGGAATTGGCGAAGGGTTGGGATATAGGAGATTCCAATCTATGGGAGGAAGGGGAGGCGAGGGCTTACCAAGCATGGAGCGGTAAAAGTCGGTAAAGAGGTTTGCAATTTCAGAGAGGTCGGTGATTGGGATGTTGTTCTGCATTATTTCAGGGATGGAAAGGGACCTGTGGCGACCATTTGCTAATTTGTGAAAGTAGGATGTATTTTTACCACCTTCTTTTATCCACTTGGCTTTGGACCGTTGTTTCCATCCAATCTCTTCTTGTTTCATAAGTCGTTCAAGCTCAGCTTCTAGATTTGAGAGTTTGAGTGAGTCACAATTATCAAGGGAAAGAGATTCTTCCTGGATATTTAGGGCTAGAATTTCATTTTGAATGGCGGCTATGCGTTTGCGGTGAGCCCAAGATTGATTTCGCCCAAGGTTTGAGGATTTTTCTCAAGAATCTGAGTTTACATACTACACGTGTGGTGGCCGCGGGGGACTTGGTCGGCTGATCCCATACCAATTTGATAAAGTCCTCGAAAGAGGGTTCAAGTAGCCAGAGTCTTTCAAATCTAAAAGGAAGTTTGAAGGTAGGAAGGGTGCCTGAGTCAAGACAGAGAGGACAGTGATCCGATATGATGGTAGTGAGGCCGATGCAGTTGGAGAGAGGATGAATATCTTCCCAGGATGGATTGAAAAGGAAACGATCGAGCTTAGCGAGTGAAGGCGATTGACGCTTGTTGGTCCAGGTAAAATGTCGATTGTTGATTGGGGGCTCAATAAGTGAGCAGGAGTTGATGAAGGCATTGAAATCATCTAAGTCAAGTTAAAGATTTCCTGAGCTCCTCTCGTTTGGGTATCTAGTTGTATTAAAATCTCCGCCTATTATCTAGGGGCCGTATAAAGATGATGCAAATTCCACGCAGCCCGACCAAAGTTTTAATCTTTCTTGTAACGTGTGGGGGGTATATATGTTTGAGAAAAAGTGAATAGTATCGGATTGTGTGTGTCTGAGCGCTACATGGAGTACAGAGGGATGGGATATAATTTGACAAAGGGACCAAAAAGATTCGTTCCACATGGTGATTAGGCCCCCTAGAGCCAATAGCGTTGGAGAATGCATGTCCTGTGAGATTGGGACCACCTATTTGTCTAATTTGAGAAAGAGTTGGATTGGACAGTTTAGATTCTTGAAGCAGAAGGATGTCTATGTTTAGGGGTGATAAGGATAGATAGATTGAGTGTCTCTTAGAGGGGTCCTCTAGTCCATGAATATTCCATGATACAATTTTCATTGGGTAAGAGACAATCTCTCCTGTTCTAGGGTTTGTATGGCAGTGTAATGTTCATCATGAATAGTTACCCCCATACAACGTGCTAGCTTTCTGTTTAATTTAGAACTAGTAGAAGAAAAAACTACAGTTTTGTAAAAACAACCTGTAAGGCCAAGTAATGATCTTGCATTTCTGCGCGCTTCTTCTAACCCGCGTCGGAGTCAAATCATTCCTCCTTGGTTGCATCAGCATCGGGGATGAGGGAAAGGCCAGATTGTGATCAACCAAGGGGGGATGGATGGATGCTCGAGGATGGTGCTAGGTGGGGTCGGGAGCTAGGCGAAGATCATCCATAGGAACAGGTCGCAGAGGAGGAGCTTGGAGGTGGAGAGGCGTCGAAAGATCCAGATCAAATAGTGGGTCCCAACATTAAGGGGCAGGAACGGTAAGGGGACCAAGGAAGTTGTTTACTTTATGTTGGTTTCATGGGGAGGGGGAAGGTGGGCGAGGCAGGTTCAAAGTTCATCGCATCAAAGCAATCCTTCGAAACCAGCTCAGTTGATGGTATATCTAGTGGGTCGTTAAAACATTTCAAATCTCTTCCATAGTCCAGGCCCAAAAGGTAATTCTCCCGCCTGGTGCGTGGATGAGCGTGTTCCCATCTAGAGACGGTAACGAGGTAATCCGCGTCATTAAGACGAACTCTATATGATGATGAGGAAGGGATCCCCACTAGGAATTGCATCTTGATATATAGGAGCCGGCGATCGAATTCGGACCAATCGCATCTGTCGAACTCTGTGAATCTACCCATCGGGTTGATCACCGTTTGCACCACATCAGGGTTGTGTCTAAGGGATTCTGGGATTCCTTTGATCGTCGCCCGGCTTGGGTTTTCGAGGACAATTGGAGCCAGCGTTTCATGCTCTGGGCATGCTTCAAGGAAGATGGGACCCCTGGCTTTGGAAAGTATTTTTCGGTTAAGGGCTATATTTTTTATGGAAGCGGAGGGGCAGGCAATGAGGAAGTGGTTGTCGTTGAGGAACCAGATTGGCCATTCTCTATGCCTGACGGCGGATAGCAGGGTTCTACCGAGAGATTCAACAGACCAGGCGTCGTCGATGATTGTGGAGGTGATGTATAGTTAGAAATTAGCCATTGGGAAGTGGTATACTGGTTCTGGAGGGGAAGGGGGAGAAGGATGATTGTCACAGTGTGTGAAGGGAGAGGGAGAAATTCGATTGTGTTCAGTATTTTTCTGGGTGGGGCCAGAGTGGGGATGAGTGGATCGTTTGTCACATGCGGCTTTGGTGGCAGAAACAACAAAAGGTGAATTAGATGTATCATAGCAGGCGGGGTGAGTATTTGCAGAAACCAAAGGATTTTTAGATGTTCCCAATGCAGAAGGTCTGGAAGGACAGTGGGAGTAGTAATGTCCAAAATATCCGTAGCAATAGCAAATCTTCGGTTCCCTACAGTTATTCGCCACGTGGCCCTTGCCATCACATCTGAAGCATCTTTTGTTTGATTTTAAAAAATCTAAAGTTTGACGGTAAGAAGCGAAGAAGGGGACGGGACGCCTACGGTTGTATTGCCTGGGAGTTGGAAGAAGAGGATCCTGAGTGGGAGTGGCTGCCACTTGCGCATATGTTCTCACTTTGTTCTGGGTTGGCCGAGAGTAACCAGGTGGATTAACACCTACGCCAGGGGGAGAGCTACGTAGAGTATTAGCATGGAAGGACGAAGGGGAGGCAGGAATCGGGATGGAAGGATAGTAAGATGGACGAAGGTATTTGGGAGGGACAAAAGAGATGTCGGAGAATGATAGTGAAGGTACGTAGGGAATAGGCGGGTGGGAGGGTTCATCGGAAGCCATTATTCAATTAACTTGCCATCTTTTGCATCCACTTAGCCAATGGCTTCCGATGAACCCTCCCACCCTCCTATTCCTTACGTACCTTCACTATCATTCTCCGACATCTCTTTTGTCCCTCCCAAATACCTTCGTCCATCTTACTATCCTTCCATCTCGATTCCTGCCTCCCCCTCATCCTCCCATGCTAATATTCTACGTAGCTCTCCCCCGGCGTAGGTGTTAATCCACCTGGTTACTCTCGGCCAACCCAGAACAAAGTGAGAACATACGCTCAAGTGCCAGCCACTCCCACTTAGGAGCCTCTTCTTCCAACTCCCAGGCAATACAACCATAGGCGTCCCTTCCCCTTCTTCGCTTCTTAACGTCAAACTTTGGACTTTTTAAAATCAAACAAAAGACGCTTCAGATGTGTTGGCAAGGGCCACGTGGCGAATAACTGTAGGGAACCAAAGATTTACTATTACTACAGATATTTTGGACATTACTACTCCCACCGTCCTTCCAGACCTTCTGCATTGGGAACAACTAAAAACCCTTCGGTTTCTGCAAATACTTATCCCGCCTGCTGTGATACATCTAATCCACCTTTTGTCGTTTCTGCCACCAAAGCCGCACGTGACAAACGGTCCACTCATCCCCACTTTGGCCCCACCCAGAAAAATACTGAACCCAATCGAATTTCTCCCTCTCCCTTCACACACTATGACAATCATCCTTCTCCCTCTTCCCCTCCAAAACCAGTAAACCACTTCCCAATGGCTGATTTCTCACTGTCATCACCGCCACAATCATCGACAATGACTGGTCTTTTGAATCTCTCAGTAGAACCCTGCAATCTGCCTTCGGGCATAGAGAATGGCCAATCTGGTTCCTTGACGACAACCGCTTCCTCATTGCCTGCCCCTCCGCTTCCATAAAAAATATGGCCCTTAACCGAAAAATTCTTTACAAAGCCGGAGGCTCCATCTTCCCAGAAGCATGGCCAGAGTATGAAATGCCGACTCCAATTGTCCTCGAACACCCAAGCTGGGCAACGATCAAAGGAATCCTAGAATCCCTTAGACACAACCCTGATGTGGTGCAAACGGTGATCAACCCGGTAGGTAGATTCAGAGAATTCGACAGATGCGATTGGTCCGAATTCGATCGCCGACTCCTATGTATCAAGATGCAATTCCTAGTGGGGATCGCCGACTCCTATGTATCAAGTCTTAATGATGCAGATTACCTTATTACCGTCTCTAGATGGGATCATGCTCATCCACGCACCAGGCCAGAGAATTACCTTTTGGGTCTGGGCTATGAAAGAGATTTGAAATGTTTTAACGACCCACTAGATATACCATCAACTGAGTTGGTTTCAGAGGATCGCTTTGATGCGATGAACTTTGAACTTGCCTCGCCCACCTTCCCCCTTCCCATGCAACCTAATATGGATGATGAAGTAAACAACTTCCTCGGTCCCACTACCGTTCCCGCCCCTCAACGTTGGGACTCACTATTTGATTTGGATCTTTCGACGCCTCTCCACCTCCAAGCTCCTCCTCTGTGACCTATTCCTATGGATGATCTTCGCCTAGCTCCCGACCCCACCCACCTCCATCCTAGAGCATCCATCCATCCCCCCTTGCTTGATCACAACCTGGCCTCTCCCTCATCCCCGATGCTGATGCAACCAAGGAGGAATGATTTGACTCTGGCGCGGGTTAGAAGAAGCGCGTGGAATGCAAGATCATTACCTGGCCATACAGGTTGTTTTTACAAAACTGTAGTTTTTTCTTCTATTAATTCTAAATTAAACAGAAAGCTAGCACGTTGCATGGGGGTAACTATTCATGATGAACATTACACTGCCATGCAAACCCTAGAACAGAAGAGATTGTCTTTTACCCAATGAAAATTGTATCAGGGAATATTTATGGGCTAGGGGACCCCTCTAAGAGACACTCAATCTATCTATCCTTGTCACCACAAAACATAGGCATCCTTCTGCTTCAAGAATCTAAACTGTCCGATCCAACTCTTTCTCAAATTAGAAAAATAGGTGGTCCCAATCTCACAGGATATGCATTCTCCAATGCTATTGGCTCTAGGGTTGCCTATTCACCATGTGGAACGATCTTTTTGGTCCCTTTGTCAAATTATGTCCCATCCCTCTGTACTCCATGTAGCGCTTAGACACACACAATCCGATACTATTCACTTTTTCTCAAACATATATGGCCCCCACACTTTACAAGAAAGGTTAAAACTTTGGTCGGGCCGCGTGGAATTTGCATCATCTTTATACGGCCCCTGGATAATGGGCGGAGATTTTAATACAACTAAATACCCAAACGAGAGAAGCTTGGGAAATCTTTCACTTGACTCAGATGATTTCAATGCCTTCATCAACTCCTGCTCACTTATTGAGCCCCCAATCAACAATCGACATTTTACCTGGACCAACAAGCATCAATCGCCTTCACTCGCTAAGCTCGATCGTTTCCTTTTCAATCCATCCTAGGAAGATATTCATCCTCTCTCCAACTGCATCGGCCTCGCTACCATCATATCGGATCATTGTCCTCTCTGTCATGACTTAGGCACCCTTCCTACCTTCAAACGTCCTTTTAGATTTGAAAGACTCTGGCTACTTGAACCCTCTTTCGAGGACTTTATCAAATTGGTATTGGATCAGCCGACCAAGTCCCCCTCAGCCACCGCAGTATAGTATGTAAACTCAGATCCTTGAGAAAAATCCTCAAACCTTGGGCGAAATCCATCTGGGGCTCCCTCCGCAAATGCATAGCCGCCATTCAAAATGAAATTCTAGCCCTAAATATCCAGGAAGAATCTCTTCCCCTTGATAATTGTGACTCACTCAAACTCTCAAATCTAGAAGCTGAGCTTGAACGACTTATGAAACAAGAAGATATTGGATGGAAACAAAGGTCCAAAGCCAAGTGGATAAAAGAAGGTGATAAACATACATCCTACTTTCACAAATTAGCAAATGGTCGCCGCAGGTCCCTTTCAATCCCTGAAATAATGCAGAACAACATCCCAATCACCGACCCCTCTGAAATTGCAAACCTCTTTACCGACTTTTACCGCTCCATGCTTGGTAATCCCTCACCTCCCCTTCCTTCCATAGATTGGAATCTCCTATATCCCAACACTTCGCCAATTCCATTGATTCACCCTTCACAGAAGAAAATCCTGGCCGCCCTTAAGGACATGGACGACGATAAATCTCCAAGACCAGATGGCTTTGGCCCGTTCTTCTTCAAACATTTCTGGGGAGTTGTCAAGAGGGATATCCTAGACATGTGTGCCCAATTCTGCGCTAATCCTATGGCCATTGCTCGACTAAATTATGCCAATATTGTCCTCCTGCCTAAATCCGAGGGAGCCAACTCCTTATCAGCCTTCCGACCTATTAGCCTTCTGAATACCACATTTAAATTGATCACCAAAGTCCTTGACAACCATCTTCAAACATTCATGGAATCATTAGTTGGTGTGGAGAAATCAGCCTTCATCCAAGGTAGGAACATCCTAGATTGCGTTGCGGCTACACAAGAAATATTCTCCTCCTGTCATTCGAACAACACCCCTGGGGTCCTGTTAAAACTAGATTTCTCCAAGGCTTTCGATTCAGTGAATTGGAACTTTATTATTGAGCTCCTTATACACAGAGGTTTTCCATCTACTTGGTGCAACTGGATCAAATACATCCTAAACTCAAGCCTTTCATCGATTCAGATCGGCGGATCACTTGGAGGGCTCATTAAAACTGCCACGGGTCTCAGACAGGGTGATCCTCTCTCTCCACTCATCTTTGTTCTAGTAACAGATGTTTTTAATCGTATGATCAAACTAGCAATATCTAGCAATTTCTTTGCTGGTATCGGTTCCCCCAACCCTCATCCCAACTCTCGCCCTAATCTTATGATTTCCAACATCCAGTTTGCAGATCATACTATTCTTTTCGTCTCTCCCTCTCCTGATCACATTCACTGTCTTAAGGTCCTTCTTTACACCTTCGAGCTCATCTCCGGCCTATCAATTAATTTTAGTAAGAGTTCCGTCATCATGCTTGGAAATGCTGATCACCTCGGTCCCCACATCTCCTCTTCCCTTAACTGCCGCCTTGACACCTTCCCTTTGTCCTACCTTGGCGTCATCCTACGCCCCACGAAGCTTCACCGATCTGACTGGACACCCCTCATCTCCAAACTTCAATCAAGACTTGCAGGTTGGAAAGCAAACACTCTATTGACTTCGGGAAGACTTGTCTTAATTAAAGCGGTACTCTCGGCGCTTCCTCTCTACTGGCTCTCGTTCCACAAGATTCCATGTTGGGTTTCCAAAAAAATCAACACTATTAGACTCTCCTTCCTCTGGAATGGGGGAAAAGCCAAATGCCTTGTCAACTGGAAAATTGTATGTATGCACGAGGATCATGGTGGACTTGGCATTACCAACCTGTCATCCCTCAACCAGGTACTTCTAGCAAAATGGCTCTGGCGTCTCTTCTCGCCAGGGCGGTTCATATGGAAAGACTGGATCTTGGCATCCCATTACAACGACGATCCATTCCGTGCTCTTCATTTTGCTCCACGTCTCAAGCCCTCGCCATTCTGGTCAGGTGTCCTAGCATCAATGGATCATATCAAACCCCTTATCCAGGTGAACATAGGCAATGGATCAAATTGTCTTTTCTGGTTCGACAATTGGCACAGCCTCTCCCCTCTAAACCTATCCTTTCCATCCCTCTTTTTCTACTCCAATAAACCACTCCTAACTATGTCGGATGCTGTCTCCCTGGGCCTACTTAGTCTATGTCCACCAACCCTTTTCGCCGAAGACACCTTCATGGAAATCCTTTCTGTACTCCGCCTTCTACAATCTGTAACCCTGGACCCCTCAATGCCGGATAGACATATATGGACACTATCTCCTTCAAGAGGCTTTTCGGTATCCCAATTCTCCTCTTTTCTAAACCACCCTGGCATATTATTCTCTTTCGCTCGTGTCTGGAAATGTCGCATCCTCCTCGTATCAAATTCTTTCAATGGTGTCTCATCCATGGACGCATAAATACCAAAGATCGTCTCCAGCACCTAAACATCACAACTGATCAGAATTGTGCCTTCTGTAACACTGAAGCTGAATCGATCCGTCATCTTTTCTTTGAATGTGATTTATCATACTATATATGGGTTTCGGTTTGTGTACACAACCTAGGACATACATACACAATCACAGACTTTTTTGACTACTGGCAATACTGTGTACCGAACCACCACCTAGATATTCTGTTAGCTATCTTTAGCTGGGTCATTTGGAAAGAAAGGAATGCCCACGTCTTCAACAAACCCACCAACTCGTGTTTTAACATATGTAATAGAATTTCTAATATATTTGCGTATTGGACAGGCTCTTCCTTCTCTGCACCGTTCAGTCTTCGGCTTCCACCAGCTTGGTATCCATCGCCTGAATCTGTAGGCAGTACAACGCCAGTCGCACCGACTGATCATCCTGGCGGCAGCTAGTGGTTCGCTTGTTTTTTAGCCACCGACTCTCTAAGATTTCTCTCCACAGTAGTAGCTTTTGGTTTTGTTGGTCAAATTAAGTCTAACTTTGTATATTTTTGAAAACTCCTGGCCTGCAATTTCATGCTGGCATGCTACTTTGTTCCCTTAACACTGATTATGCTGCTTGTGTTTTTGCCATCGATCAGGCCTGTTGATCGATCTTAGTAATTATATATATATATATATATATATATATATATATATATATATTAATCGGCTGTGTAGTTTCGTGCTACACATCCGTTTTTTTCAACAAAAACAATGAATGTTGAAATCTATGGTTTCGATACTTAATACATTTTAAAACATCTTTAAATCGTTTTAATTCTATTTAAAATATCACTTTCCTAAAACATTTCTTTAATATATTATTCACTGTCCTAAATCTTGAATATACTCCGTTAACCAAATTCAACATTTGTACACATTTTATTTTAAAGGATTATCCGCTGTCCAAAAATCGTGAATATACTCCTTTAATAAGCTATAATAATTAACTTATCAAAATAAGTCGATTTCGAATTTATAAAACAATGTTTATAAATTCCATTTATATTTTATAACAACTTCAACTTATAAAAAATTACTTTATTAAGAAATTCTATTTATTTCTCATTTAAATGCCAAAATCCAATTTATAAGTTAATTACTTATAAATCTCTATTTTACATAATCTATTCATTTTATAACTTTACAATTCATAACTCTATAAATTTCATTCACTCATGAAATCCATTTATACTTCTTTTTAACACTTACAAAAAATCGTTTTATAATTCCAATATTTTAATTTATAAATATCAATTTTATAAATCTTTTATATAAACCGTTTATAATAATTCAAAAATCTCAATTTAAACCATTTTACAAATTAATCAACTACTTATTTCAAAATTCACATTTCGGTTATATTTCACAAAAATCATAATTTTTACAACATAAAAATTATAACGTTTATTTATTTAAAATGAATCAATTCCAAAATTCAATAATATGTATACTTTCAAAAATCACTTGAAAATCCTTTTAAATTCGAAATCGTTACTTTTAAATTTTTAAAACTCCAAAAATAGGCCCAATGCTGCAACAACACCAATACATCAACCACGGCATCCAAAACATCATATATCATATGATAACAGAATATATCACAATATCTGTAAATAAATCCATACCGTTGAGGAATCCAATTGGATCCCTCCAACCTGTTTCCCTGCATCCACAGATGTTAGCACAATACCAATCCTGTTTCAAGACGGGATATCATGGTACATGGGTTTATATAAAATATTATCTGCTATTATGCAGCGCAATAGGGTCTCATCCGCTATATAATGCGGGAAAATCAATTCCAAGTACATATATAATACCAATTCCACTTCAAGATGGAATATCGCGGTATATGTGTTTATTAAATAACATCCGCTTAATATACGACGTATAGGGTCTATTTCAATACAACATATAGCAATTTATCATTCAATCACACATTCAAGCAATTTTAAATCTAACTATTTAAAATTTAAATCGAAACACAATTCGATTGAGTGAGAAGTTCTCACCTTGTTTCAAATACAGTTGCAGTGTTTCGTCCCGAATAAAATTAAACGACCGTTTAATTTTACTCAAAATTCACACTAGCTCCAATCAACTCCAATCCAATTCCATCGTGTAGTATTTGCGAATACGAACCCAGTGCAATTCGTTTCGTCATTTTTCGACCTCGTATGAAAAAGATATGATTTTCAAAGTTTAAATGATTTCATATATAAATAAATTCCATTTCTTTATATTATTTTTAAACCTTTTATTTTTGGACCGTTCGTTTCAAGCCCCTGCACTCCTGGCCGCACGCAATGTCTTCTTCTCCCCCAGAAAAAACGCAACCGAGAAACCCATATGGCCGCCATTATAAATCGAATTTTCGCGACCTCCATAAGTAATTTGAAGATGATCCGACACCTCCACGTCGAAGCCGCCATCGCCTAGCACAAACGTCCCTGAACTGGTAGAGCTCGGTTGCGTTTTATCTTCGGAAAACGTGCGCCAACAATAAACGAACGCGGCCTAATTGCCGTAGATCCATGCAACGAATCTTGATCATCTCCTTATGGATGTGAAGTTCACATCACTCTCTACAGCTTCTTAGTTGAAAACATTTGATGATAGTGAGTGGACTGAGAGAGAACAAGGGAAGAAGTTTCGAAATTTTTGGCCATTGTTTTGTTTAGTGGTGGCCTGAAACCCTAGCTAGGTTTTTAGTGTAAAATGAAGAAAGTTAGGTCCTTTTATAGAAAATTTCTGAAACAATATTCACCCGAAACTTTTCCAAACTCCAAACGAAGCATGCCGCTTGGCATTTATAATGTTTTACCCCTATTCCAAACGCAAGGGAATATATATCGGGAGTCAATTCAATCATATTTGAAAGATAAGTTTTCAAATCGACCATTTAAATTTAAAAATCACTTAAACCGATTTCTACGTGTTTTAGCTTGCCCCGGACAAACCGTAAATCCGATGGACACGAAATTTGAAAAATTACAATAATATGACATTATGGATCTGATGAAACTGGATTCGTCGAAATCCAAGACTGTTTGAAAAATGACTATTTTTACTCGTCAATTAAATATTAAAATATTCAATTTCCACAAATTAACTTTTAATCCGATTTCAAAAGTTCTATAACATCATTCTAACTCCAATATGATTTAATACTACTTTATAAATCAATTTTAATCACATTAAACCCAATTTCCAATTATTTCTGTAATTTCAAATATTAAATTATCGATTTAAATTATCCAATTAAATCTAGATATTCGAAATAAAATTTATTCGACTTACAAATTTTACTTGTTAATATTAAAAATCAATTAAATATAAGAATTTCAAATGACAAAAATTCTGGGTCGTTACAATCTTGAAGCTTGAATCTGTATATATAGCTGTTGTTCGTGATCGTGCTTGAAGTAAAGTTGTGAATCTGCTTGCATGTATACGAATTTATGTGTGTATATATATATGTGTGTGTGTGTGTGTGTAGATATGTTTGTGCATGTCTGTTGTACAGGCATTGATGTTCTATTCCAGATTTACAATGGTTAAACAAAATTAAAAAAAATCAAAATCTGTTCACCTACTTTTTAATAGGCTTTAATGTTTAAAACAAAAGGTGTTAAAATTAACATGATTTGAGTTTTAAAAATATTTTTTTTAAAGAACAATCGGTTTAAGATTTTCTGGGAAATCAAAATTTATAGTGAAACTCAAATGCATATCAAAATCCAAGTATCTTAATTTCTTGAATCGATTATATAATATGATTTGCTTTCGAAGATAATAATTTTTAAAAGAAAAATCATGATTTTTAGTTTAGTAAATTTTGAGAATTTGTGAGTTGAATGTGAAATGGATTTTTGGCAATTCACGGCGATCAGTGAGGAGAAGGGTCTCGGGGTTACTTTTGGAGTTGCCTGGGTGGTTGTCAAGCTAGGGAAAAATAATTGGAGATTTTTTCGATCAATGTGGCAACGGTGAATAGTGAAGTTTTAGGGTTTAAACCCATGTTTTAGTCGTGGTTGGATATTGTGTTGCTGTCGTTTCGTCAGGGAGCCGGAGTTGATCACACCAGTGGCAATCGGAACGAGGGAAGTAGGCGGAGCTCTGGCCGGGTTGCGTGGCCACTAGTGGTCGAGATCGTCGAAGTGAGGCATTTTCGCTGAGGAGGTTTTAGGTTCCAAGATGTGTTGGGTAGCTCGATTTGGAGTTCGACGTTGTTGGGGTGATCTGGGTAGTCGGGTGAGTGAGGGTGGTCGTTAATGATGTGCTGGTGGTCGCGACTCTAGTCGGAGGTGACTAGATGATTGGTGCACGTGCACTTGTGCATATTTGTGCCTAGTTGATCGAGTTGATTGGGGAAGAAGGTGATAGCTCGAAGAAGGACTCGGGGGAAATGAGAATGGTCTCGGGTTTGTTATCGGGTGATCGTGAGTATGTTAACAAGTTTAAAAAATTTAAACTAAAAACAAGTTGAAAAAAGGGGAAATGACTCGGGGATAGGCTCGGAGGTTTGGTATTTAGCTCGGGTTGATACCTGGGTCGTCTCGGGTTTATGATTTCACAGTTTTTAAATTTTAAAATTAAACAAGTTTTAAAAGTTAATCAAGTTTAACAAATTTTGTTAAACTAATTATTTTATACAATATGTGTTTATTTATGGATTAATTAAAGGTTTTAAATTTAAATTATTTTAATTAATGAAGTTTAAAATATTTTAAATATATATATGCTTTCATAAATTAATTCTTAAGCCTATTTTTATATAAGAAATTAAATAACTTAATTAAGAAATGAATTAAAAAGATAGAGATTTTTTTAGTTGTTAATTAACTTAAGTATCTAAGTTAATTTATGGATTTATAATAAATTTATTTCAAAGAGTTAAATGTTTTAAAGATCAATTATTTTGGTTTTAAAATAATTTTATATTAAGTGATTAATCAATGTGATCCCTAATTGTTTTCAAATGGTATTTGCTAATGTAATTAATTATGATAAATGGGTTATCTTAGGATTAAAGGATCATTAATTTGAAATTAATGATAATTACCTAATTAAAGGTTAAATAAGTGTTAATTTAGGATCAATTAATTTGTTAAGAGTTAATTAATTAATGATGAGTAATTAAAGGATGATTACTTAATAAAATTACCTAATGTAGTTAAGAGATAGTAATTTTGTGTAATTACATTTAAGGATAATTTATTAATTAAGATAAATTAATGTAAGTAATTAAGGGTAATTAACTACTTAAAAATAATTACTTAATGAAAGTAATTAGGGATAATTAATTAATGATTAAAGGTTGATTAATCAAGTGACTAAAGAATAATTAATTAAAGGTTAATTAATTTATGTGATTAATTAATTAAGGTAATTAATTAAGGATAATTAATTAATTTAAAGATTAATCTATTAATGAAAGTGATTATGGATTAATTTATTATTAAAGGTTAATTAATAAATGATTATTAATTAAAATGGTTTGTAATTACTTAATGTTGATTAATAGGATTGGTAAATTATTCATAAGTAATTAATCTGGTTTAAATTAATCAGGTGATTAATTGATCTTACTTATGGATGTTTGGATTGTATTGAATGCTTTGAAATTGTTTGATGTTCCTGATGTGTGATGTTTTGTGATATGATTGAGCTGTGAACTGTGATTTATTTACCTGTGATGAATTTACATATTTATCTATGAATGAAGATAAGCGTTATAGGAATTATACCGCTTATCGGTATTGTTGTGCTAGAACTGATGATGATTGTGATATGTTATTGTTGTGTGTAAAACTCTGGACTACACCACACACACAAAAATATGGATCTCACGAGGAATTGGTTAAGTCACAGATATTTGAATTCAACATTATTTTATTCAAAATGATGAAACAGTTTTAAAATTTGAATTTTGAATCCAATTGGTTTGGAAGTGAAACTGAGTTGAATATGAAAAGCTTTTGAAAAGGAAGTTTTGAAATCTAAATTTAGTTTGAATGTACTATGTCTTGTTAAATTTTGAAATTATTTGGAAATTATGGTTTGAAAGGGGTTATACAAGTTATACAATATATATATATATATATATGGATTTTAAATTATTATAAATAAATTATTTTGGGAATTTGAATTTAATTCAAATAGAACTTGCCGGGAATACGGCAGTTCGCTGATTTTCCAATGTATTCTTTAAAAGGCTATAACTTGAGTAAATTGACTCGGATTTTCTCGAAATGAAAAGCATTTGTTTTCAAATGATAATTGCTTTCATATAAAAAGAACTTCCAGTTTTTGTTGAAAAGATTTCAAGTTATGGTGAATCAAATTGAAAATAGTTTTGAAAGCTATGAATGAATCTTTGTTAAAGATTGATGAACTTTATTTCAAATTGAAAAGTGATCTTAAAAGGGGTGAATCTTTCGTTTAAAAGATTAAAAGTGGAAATTTGTTTTAAACCATTCAATATGTAAGGTTTTGGGAAACAAGTGTTAAAAGTTGTAATTTAACTAAGATCCCAATATATCCATATGCTTTTTAAATAAGCGCTCAATATTCGGTTTAGCTGGGAGAGTACTTTCTGTCATAAAACCCATTCCGAATAGTGATATGACAAAATTGATAGCATTTGAAGAAGATGGTGAAGACCGGGTATTTTCGAAAACGAAAGGATTACCTATCGAATGACTATGCACTGAGTTGCTCTGGTATAGAGATCTCCATATGTGATGGGGAGTCCGATCGGGATTGTGGATACCCGGATTTGCAAGGGGTTCTTTGGAAGTGCCTTCGGTTCCATTTAAACCCAGGGTGGACTTGTATGGTTGTATGTCTGACATTACACTTTGAGATGTAAAGCTAGTTTCTATCAAATACATTTCTGTTTAGTGGCGAAGAATTTATTCTCTTAGCTTAACACCCTTCTTTGAGACGTACGAGCTAAGAGGTTATGTAGTTGATATTTACTAGTGATATGTTCCCAATTTGGTAATATGGCATACTAAGTGTTGCTGATCATTTATTGATCGAAGCATGGCTTTTGTGAAAAGCGTAGCTTTGTGGACGAGACTTCGTCGTACCTCACACCCCGAAAATGGTCGAAACAGGAAGAATGCTGCAAGGTTATGAGGGTCGTGCCTTTTAGGGTATGTGCATTTCCTTTTGGATAAAAAGTGGTATCATGGTATGGAGCCTAGATATTTAACTTATGTCATTATCGCAATTTGTTGGTGTTGAGAGCTCTCAGATAAAGGTCGGTGACGACCGAGGGATGGCATATTCATGACAGTTAGTTACCTAGTTACAGAGGTAACCCGACATTGTGTTGGAAGAGAGCCGGTTAGGTTCTCGGGGAATCCCTCCAGAGGCGTACTCATTCGGTGAGGAAGTTCCTTAGCCACAATTTGTTGGAAATCCAAAAACCCAATACGCGCCATGTATGGTTTCAGTTGTAGAACCTACCATTTAACATGGTAGCTATAGTAGGCATACTATAATGGTACGTGTGCTGGCTAAGATTTATATTATACTTTCAAATATTTCTACACTATGCACTAATAATAATATCAAAAGGATTTTCGTGTATCAAGCAAGTTTGACTATCACAAGGGGAAATCTCTTCCAATTGTGCGTTTGCATTGTGTATGTGGCGGGAGGCCTTATGGTAGTTTCATTTTCCAAAAAGCATTGTGCATTTCTTTTTACTTCTTTTGTTGTTTATATTTGTTCAAAACAAATATTTTTGTTTGCTCACACCAGTCTCATGACTGATCTGGAGTTTATTGTTCACTTTCTAAACTCTGGGTGCTCACAATTTTCCACATGGACAGCCTAGAATCAGGTTTTCAAATAATCAAATAGTAGATGTAGATTCGATAGCATTCAGTCTGTGGATTTGGCGATCGCATTATGCACCGAGTTTGCTTCAGTTCAGCTTGATGGTAGTTCAAGTTTCTGGTTTGGAGTCTTTGGAGCTTGGCATTGAAGACATTATCTTTCCATTGCTGTCACTTTGTTTTTCCGTTGTAGTATTTATCTCTGATATTATTGAATACTTTATATTGTATCATTGTTATATCAAATGTTGTGTATCAATAAATTATTCATTTTATTTCCGTTGTGTTGTTATTACCTAATGTTGTTATAAACTCCGACGAACCAAATTCAACGTTTGAATTTGCGACCTTCGAATACGGATGAAGTATTTGGGAGTCGATTTTCAAAGGCTGAGTCAGGGTCGTTAGAGATAGCCACCTAATCTTCTATAAAACAATATAGTCAATTTTTGTTTCCTATAAAAGGGCAATATCAATAAGATAATCTTTAAGAAATGCTCTAATTTTATCACATCTATTTAAATAATGTAGACCGTTAATATTCCAACTAATATTCCTCATAATCCAGATGATCTAACCCTCTCTATTTCCTTAATCCTAATGTATGCAGTATCTATCTCATCATTAGTAAAAACAAAAGCAGTTCCCTAGCTGACTAACATAATTCATAGTGGATAAACTACCTAGAGAATAGGAAGAATAAGTACTACTAAAACAGAAACCATACCTAAGCTTAAGTTCGAAGTGCCACTCATGGAACTCGAATCAGTTGAGTTGCCCATACACGAAGACCGACTGTTATGAACCCTAGCACTACGAATAACAACAGCAGATTTCCTACGCCTGGGTCTCTTAGTTGTTGAATATGCGCTCTGCGCTTATATGATTTTTGTTTGATGATAATAAACATATATACATTCATTTAAATATATTTGTTAATATACTATTTTATTTTTTCACAGTTTAAATAAATATTTGCTGAATAAAATAAATAAAACAGATTTTGAATTCAAACAGATATTTTATTCAAGCAAATATTTATTACAATTTTGAATAGTACAATTTCAAGCTCTCACTATAACTATACAACTTTGATTACAATTACATCACATTTCATATTTACAGTTCACCTCACTACATATCACTCACACTCATATTTTGTCTTCAACTGCATTCCAGTTTGAATCCAGCATCTGAGCAATCTGCAAAAATATAAACTAACGCAATAAAATTGAAAAAGAAATATTTTTGCAATTCAAAAATAAAAGACAATTTTTGAAAATATGATTTGCCTCAGTTATTTGGGTTGTTCGTCATAATTTAAATTTGAATTCGTCATACACGAACAACTTGTGACATACACAGTGTATCACTGTATATGCCACAAGGCCGTGCACACCGATATACACTTGATTGATTTACAGGGACAGGTGAGCACAGGTCAAACCCAAATGAAAAGCCGGGTTCAACTCACGTGCAGTATATTCAAAATTACGACACGAGCACAAAGTCAAACCCGAGTTTTGAAACTGGATTCAACACAAGGCGACATGACATGAATGCAACGAAGACCAACAGCAAAATGGACTGCAACAATCATGTATGTAGATCAGGACCAGTTCCAACAAACAACACGTCTCGACCAAAACAGTTGCAACATGGATATCACAAAACAAAACTCACTGGAATGAACAAGCATGCACATACACCAGAAGCTCAAGTCAATGCACAGTGCAAACATATGCACCTAAGTGACACAGTGATACAAGCAACATAATGCAAACTACAATCACGGCAACATGCTTGAAGACCACAGCTCGACTAGGTAACAACATGGAATATACCAAAGTATGGAGTGTGCAAGTGCAAACAACAGCAACTAAATGCAACACAGTGGGAACCACAATGCAAGCCGAGCATCAAGACACTAAGCAACTGGAAACAACAATGAATGGATGCAGAGATACAAGGCATATCAAATGAATGCAACAATGTGCACAGGCCAGAAACAATATAGTAATGACAGCAAGCATGAAGTGAAGAGTATATCAGTCAACAATATCACGTGACAAGTTGAAGCAATAGTGTCACAATATCAAAGCACAGAACAACCTTGTATCAATAACAATGCAACACAGTGGCAATGCACCATTTAGAAGTGACTCAAAACAAGCAGTGCAGACCACAAAAGTGCAACAGAGAGACATACAATGTATGGAACTTGAACAACAGTATCAATGACAGATGCATCATATATACAAACAAAGTGCAACAAGTATTGCAGTAATAAACAACATCAGAAAATCAAGTTCAAGGCAATAGTGACAATGCAGACACAACTGAAATGAGACAGGTCAAGAAATGGAGTATCAAAATGATGCAAATAACAACAAGTATAGGCCGCAACAGTATGCACCAGTCAAGGCTACTACATGAAGCAACACAATATGAATGAACTCGCAGCAGTAAAAAATTTCACGAAATCAACATGGTCAAAGCAAATCAACGCAGTGATAAAAACTCAAGTGAGTATGAAGAATTGACGAAGTCAAAAATCAACACCGTGATGAGCACGGCAATTCAAAGCCACAATTCAAAGCCGTGATCACCAAGCAATGAATATACAGGAATTGAAAAGGTCAGAAATCATCAGCATCGTTCAAGAATAATAAAGTGGCCGAGATGAAGAATTTGAAAAATTCAAATTTAATTTTACGAACGAAAATTCAGGGCATTGAACCCTATATAAACCATTCAACATCATCGGCAACAGATCAGAGTTCGAATACGAAAATCAAAAAGTAACAAAGCATAAATTCTTACCAGAAGGAAGAATCGAACTTGGTAAAAATTGAAGGAGCTGTGAAGCAAAGAGAATAGAGCATCGATCATCAAGCAATCACGAAGAACAATCTACCTGATCGAAGTAATTAAAGTTGGCTTCTTCAATTTTACACAAAGCCCTAATTTTCAAAAGGAAGAATAACGAACGAAGAAACAAGAGCCGCTATCACAAACAAAGGAACGAGCCGATAAAAAATATAAAGAAGAAAATAGGGCCGGCCTATTTTATTATTAAAGGCTTTAGTATATTTTTTAATTAGGGTTTAGGGTTATCTCTTATTGTCTGTTAATTGTTGTTTTTTATTTTCGACTCAAAAGAATTTGTAAATCACCACCTAGGGTTTAGGTAGTATCAGATTGTCTAGTTAGAATTAGTTCAGTGAGCAGGGTGTGCGAGTTTGCAAAGCTCTATAGGCGGGAGAAGAGTTTGCGAGTAAGCAAAGCCTAATAGGCGGGAGCAGAGTTTGCGAGTAAACGAAACTTTATAGGCGGGAGCAGGGTGTGCGAGTCTAGTAGAGTGTTTGTGAGCGGGAGCAAATGTTTGCAAGTCTAGTAGAGTGTTTGTGAGCGGGAGCAAATGTCTGCGAGTCTAGTAGAGTGTTTGTAAGCGTGATACTGTTTAATTCTAATAGAAATCTGGGAATGCAGCAGTAGGCAGGGGTTGTCGAAGCTGGGTAAATTTTGTGTGTGATTTACTTTTTCAGCATATTTATTTCTGCGTTTTGTTTCTGTGTTTATATCAAGAAAATTTGCTATAACCCTATTCACCCCCCCCCCCTCTAGGGTTAATCTAGATCCTACAAGTGGTATCAGAGCCCGGTATTTTTTGTTTTTAACTCTAGAGACATGAATTCACCGAATAATGCTTTTTCTGAGGGGCAATCTATTGCTAGGCCACCCATGTTTAACGGGAACGATTATGCTTATTGGAAAGTTAGGATGGTTATCTATCTTAGTTCTGTTGATTATGTTGTTTGGGATATTATTGAAACTGGATATAAACCTCCCGCTATAACTGTTGGTGGTACTGAGATTCCTAAACCTAAGGATAGATGGGATGCTAACGATAAGAGATTGAAAACGACAAATGCTAAAGCCATGAATGCTTTGATATGTGCTCTTGATAAAAATGAATTTAATAGAATTTCTCATTGTACAACAGCACAGGAAATTTGGCACACTTTGGAGGTGACACACGAAGGAACTTCTCAAGTCAAGGAGTCTCGTCTAGCCCTATTAAGCAATAAATACGAAAACTTTGTGATGGACAAAGGCGAGAGCATAAAGGATATGTTTGGACGCTTTTCAACCTTGGTATACAACGCTAGAGCGCTTGGGAAAGTATTCACGGAGGTAGTGCTTGTGAGGAAGATACTACGAGTCCTACCGATGAACTTTGAGGCAAAAGTCACGGCAATACAAGAATCGAAAGATCTGAGTAAGCTAAGCATGGAGGAGTTGATTGGTAACTTGATGACATATGAGCTTGAGCTAAAAGCAAAGGAGGAACGCAACAACTCCAAACCAAAGAAGAAGACGATTGCCTTAAAGAGCAAACAAGAGAGCAATGAAGATGAAATAGATCCAATTGAAGAGCTTGCAATGGCTGTCAATAAACTTAGAAACTCATCAAGATTCAAGCCACGCAAGAAGAAAACAAAGGGCAACAGGTCAAAAGATTTTGAAAATTCCGATAATGAACTGACGTGTTATAACTGCAACAAGCCTGGCCACATCAAACCAGAATGCCCACTTCTCAAATACAACAAAGAAAAGCAAAAAGAAAAAGAAGGCTTTTGCAGCAACTTGGGATGATGAAGAAGGAGAGGAAGTTTCGGATAGCAGCTCAGAGGAGGCTAACTTGTGTTGTATGGCAAAATCAGAATCAGAAGCAACCTCCAAGGAATCTAGTGAGGCAGGTGAGTATTCATATAGAGATCTTGTTTTTATGTGTCTTGATCTTACTAAGGTTGTAAGGACCTGCAAATCCGTACTCCTTGAATATACACTAATCTCCAAAGATTAACTCAAGATGAACAGAAATACGAATTCTCATTGTTTAAGAAAGAGAAAAAAAGTAGAAGAAGAGATAAAAGATAGAAAATAGAACGGAACAGAAGAAAACAGCAGAACAACATCAGAATCTCACAATCGTAGCGGAACAACATATAATAATAAATGAATAATCTTTAAACAAAGAACTATATCAGTTATTACATTACAACACATTTCATTTCATTACATCAGAGTGTACAACATCAAACAACAACAAACAATGCAGCGGAAAAAGAAATACTATATACTAATAATACGCCATGCTATCCATCTTGCCTCCATCAACTCCTGAATTCCAGAATATCCTAATAAACCTGTCTCTTGACTGCCCGTGTGGAAATTGGTGGGCACCCAGAGTTTAGGAAGGAAAACAATAAACTCCGAGTGAGTCATGTGACTGGTGTGAGAACTCAAAACAATTTATTTATCTTTAAAATCAAAAATAGAGGAATATTTTTAAAGTCAATTCGCAATGCTTTTAAAAATGAGACTACCATAAGGCCTCCCGCACACACACACATGCAAACGCAGAATCGGAGGAGATTTCTCCTTATGATAGTCAAATATGCTTGATACGTATTAAAAAGAACATTTAATATTATTACTAGTGCATAGTGTATAAAACAATTTCGAAAGTAGAATATAAATCTTAGCCAACATAGACATTTCGAACTATGCCTACTATAGCTACCATCTAAATAGTGATGACCACCATAAGTAAATGGCAGGTTCTACAACTAAAACCGTACAGGGTTTCGTATTGGGAATTGGATTTCCAACAAATGGTTAGGCCAAGGAACTTCCGATTGCCACATGAGAACGCCTCTGGAAGGACGTCCCCGAGAGCCAAACCGGATCTCTGCCAACACAAGGCCGGGTTACCCCTAACTGGGTAACTACTGACACGAGTATGCCATCCCCCGGTCCTTTGGGACGTTTAACCGAGCGCTCGTCACCAACATCACACAATCATAAATAAAGTGTTTCAACATGAGTAAGTATCTAGGCTCCATACCATGATACCACCCTTTTCCAGAAGGAAATGCACATACCCTAAAGGGAGCTACCCCTCATAACCTTACTGCATCTTTCCTGTTTTGACCATTCCGGGGTGTGAGGCTCGACGAAGTCTCGTCCACAAAGCCACGCTTTATACAAAAGCTGTGCTTTGGGTCAACAAATGATCATAGAAATGATCACAAAGATTAAAGATCAAACAAATGATCATATCACAAATGATCAACACAATGATCATTTCACAGCAACACTCAGCATGTCACATTACCAAATTGGGAGTAGATTGCCAAAAACCTTCAACTACATAACCTCTGAGCTCGTACGTCTCAGAGAAGGGTGTTAAGCTAAGAGAATAAATTCTCCGCCACCAACAGAAATATATTTGAAAGAAATCAGCTTTATATATCAATTGTAATGTCAGACATACAATCCATACATGTCTGTTCCGTGATCGAACAGAACCGAAGGCACTTACAAAGAAGTCCTTGCAATCCGGATATTCACTAATCACGTCAGGACTTCCCATCACATATGGAGTCTCTATACCGGGGACCATTCGATGCAAAGACATTCGACGAGTTGTCCTTTCGTTTTCAAAAATATCCGGTCTTCAACACCGGTCATCAATGCTATCCATTACGTCGTATCACTATTCGGAATGGGTAATCCGAATAACAGCGCAATAATTTAAAAATAAGTATGGCATTCAAATTCAGCAAATCACAACAAATACCTATTCAAAGGTAAATATTGATAGTCGGTTATTGAACTATCAATGGATATGCACACATCACTAGATTCCAAATAATTTTCCAAATTATTTAATTTCCCAAATTATATCTTCACAAGATAAATAATTTTCACACTTCAAAAATAAATCAATATTTATTTTTAAACAAATTCCCCTTTCTTTAATGAATTCCATAGGGAATTTAGATTCCAAAATATCTATGAATATACGATCTCAATTATTCATTTTCAAATTATCTTCAAAAAAGATAAATTCCCAAAATATTCACTTTATATTGGAAAACATTTCCATACTTACTTATTAAGTAATTTTCAAATCCATTTATTTTCAACACTTGGAAAATATTAAATATACTTAAATCTAAATTAAGTATATATTTCATTCTTTAAGGAAATCATTCTCTTAAGCATATTTATTTGGGCCAAAACGAATGTTGCGTAAAACATCGTTACGAAAACCCAAAATCACTAGTATAGGGATTCGAAATTAAAATAGGTATATAAATCCCAATACTATACAAAACATTTCCTTTCGGAAACCATTTACTATAACAACAGTGTTATAGTCCACTATTTCCTTCTACTTCTAGAAAACGTCTATTTCAACAATGAATGTTGAAATCTATGGTCTCGAATCTTCAACACATTTAAAAACATCGTTAGATCGTTTTAATTCTATTTAAAACATCAAATCCAAAACATTTTCTTTAACATATTATTCACTATTCAAAAACGTGAATATGCTTTGTTAACTAATTTCATCATTTCTATACATTTCATTTTAAAGGATTATTCACAGCCTAAAACGTGAATATAACTCCATAAATAAGTTTCAACAATTTACTTATCAAAATAAGTCGTTTGCGGATTTATAAAACAATGTTTATGATTTTCATTTCTATTTATTTTATAACAACTCCTTTTATAAATTCCTTTATTAAGCTATCTCAATTCATATCTCAGTGATATACTAAAAATTCATATTATAAGTCAAATGCTTATAATTTATCTGTTTACAAAAATCGTTCTTTTAAACTTCCCAAGTTGTAAATCTTATAACCTATAAGATTCATTTATTTATCCAAATCTATTCCTTTTAATATCTTTACAAATTTTATAAACTTACTGCTTATAAAATTCCATTTATAACTTCACCGTTTATAATCCTATAAATTTCATTCATTTATGAAATTCATTCACAATTCATTCTAACACTTATAAAAACTCGTTTTATAATTCCAACATTTTTAAATTTACAAATACAGTTTTATAATCTTTTATATAAATCAATTTATATTATTCTTTTAAAACGTCTTTAAACTCCTTTATATTTTCATCATTTTTGATTTATAAAATAATCAAATTCTATAAATCCTATATTTTAACGTTTTACAATAAATTCAAAAATTCCGATTTAAACTATTTTATAAAATCATTAACCCCATATTTTCAAATCAACTTTTAACTATATTTCTCAAAAATCATAATTTTTATAACATTAAAATTTATACGTTTATTTATTTAAAATGAATCGATTCCAAAATTATTTTATAAAACGTATACTTTCAAAACTCACTTTAAAAATCATTTTAAAATTCCAAAATTTGGCCCAATGATGCTACACACCAAATAGTCAATCACGACAACAACGACATCATATATCAATATGATAATCAATGAATATCAAAATATCCATAATCAAATAAATACTGTTGAGGAATCCAGTTGGATCCCTCCAACCTGTTTTCCTGCATCCACAAATGTTAGCACAATACCAATTCCGTTCCAGTACGAAATTATCGCGGTATATGAGATTTAAAATATTATCCGCTTAATAGACGGCGCAATAGGGTCTCATCCGCTATATACTGCGGAAAATCAACAACTGCAATATATACATATGGCAATATATATATATATATATATATATATATATATATTGCTATTATATATAATACCAATTTCACTGTTTATGAAATATTCGCGGTATATGTTTTTAATAAATAACATCCGCTTACTAACGGCGCATAATGTCTATTTTAACAATCAATAGATAACAATCATCATTCAAACATGCATTCAAGTATTTTAAATATAACTATTTAAAATTAAAATCGAAACTGATTCGATTGAGTGAGAAGTTCTCACCTTGATTTCAATTTCGTTTTAGCGATTTATTTCGAATAAAATTAAACGCGCGTTTAATTTTACCCGAAATTCTCACTAACTCCAAATGACTCCAATCCAATTCCATAGCGTAGTGCTCGTCCATACGATTCCAACGCAACTGGTTTCGCGCGTTTTCGACCTCGTATGAAAACGATATACATTTTTAAAGATACACGTTTTTTTTATATATAAATTTACAACAATTATTTTATTTTTATAAACCTAATAGAATCTGGCCACTGGATCCTTGCATCTCCACATCAGGCCGTCCCTCCTTTCTCCTTCCCCCGTCCCTTTTTACGTGAAAATCACGTACGCAACGCACCCATTGGCCGCCGTATAACCCTAATAGCCGCAACCTCCTCGACGACATTTACTACGATCAGATGGTACCATCTTGAAGCCCATCCCCTATGCTACCTTCGGCATGAGCCATGTCGAGCTCGGCCCTATCTTTAGCTCGAGAAACATGACCAAAGCCGGCCACTTCAAACCCAAATTCGCGACAATCCAAAGCTCCATTTCCCATCATAGCCGTTGAACTTCAAGATCTTGGAACGCTCTTCATTATTGCTGTTGAAAGTTTTGTGAATCGTTGCTTTGATTCGAAGAAATTGAGGGAGAAAGAATGGTGTTTTCTGGCCTTCGGTTTCATTGGAGGCGGCTAGGGTTTTAAACCCTAATTTTTTTTTGTGAAGAGAGGGGGGCTATTTATAGAAATCTATCGAACACTATTCATTCCGGAATTTCCAAACTCCAATTTACGCGCGGTGACCGATGTTTCTAGGGTTTATCACATGTTCCGGACACAATGGAACGTGTTTCAGGAGCTAATTCGATCATCTGTGTGAGTTATGGCAATAAACGTTCAATTTAAATTTAAACCGATTAAACGATTTTCTAGGCGTTTTAGTTTGCACCGGACAAACGATAAATCCGATTGACACGAAATTTGAAACCATACAATAATATCACATTACGGATCCTATGAAACTAGTTTCGTCGAAATCCGAGACTTTTTGAAAAATGGCTATTTTAACTCGCCAAATTAATATTAAAACAATTTCGATGCGTTTCAAGCTGCCACGATCAAACAATAACTCCGATTGCTACGAAAATTGAAATCCGGTAATAACTAACTATTAAGGATCCAACGGAACTAGTTTCATCCAATTCTGAGACTGTTCGAAAAATGGCTAATTTCACTAGTTGATTAAGTATTAAGTATTAAAATATTCAATTTTCACAAATAAACTTTTAGTTCAATTTTAAAAGTTCTAAAACATCATTCTAACTCCAACATGATTAAATAAAATTTTACAAATCAATTTCAATCATATTTAACCCAATTTTTAATTATTCATGTAATTTAACATATTAAATTATCGATTTAATTATCCAATTAAATCCAATTATTCAAAATAAAATTTATTCGACTTATAAATTCACTAATTTATATTTAAAATTAATTAAATATCCAAATTTTAATTAATTAAAATCCTGGGTCGTTACATACTTCCTCCCTTAAAAGAATTTCGTCCTCGAAATTACCAAGTAAGAAAAGTTACAGAATCTATTAACTTTCCAAAACAAATTAAAATTCTTACCATACTTTACTAAGTTTTCAAATCATACTTAGTTATCTTTTCAAACACAACTACTATAGTTTAACTTTCAATTCCAAAATCAAAGTTAAGTTTTCACAAATTTTCCAATTTTTCTCAAAAATATTCTAACGCCTTAAATTTTCGAAAAAATTCGCCAGAGTCTCCTTTGCGCGGCTCGATCCGAAAAAAATGACAGTATATATATCACAAATATATATCTCATCAAGTGATGAGGCATCCCGCAGGGAAAAAGGTGTAAAAGTACGATATTTAATCCGAGATATGTAACTTATATTTTATTAGCAAGCATATACGGCTAATATAGCGCGAAAGCGAGCTCCAAATGCGAAGCAAACGGGATCCGCACCTACTAAACACTCAACAAAAAAATGAGAAACATGTATATAGACAATAGTATCGATATACAACATATAGCAACATAATAACTATATATGCCAACCTAGCAAATGTAGTAAAAGCAATATATTCAACCATCAACCAACTAGCATTCAATTCAACTAACATCCATAACCAATAAGTATTCATTCATATCCTCATTAATATTCAATGAATTGGGTTTTCAATTTAAATCACATTTGATTCATTAACAGTGGATGTTCTTACTAACATTCATTCTCAATTAGTTTATATTCACTAATTCATATTCAAGTTGGTTCACTTCCAAATCAAATTCAATTCCATATAAGATTCACTTAACTTCCAATTGAATTCCAATTACTTTAGCTTTCAATTTCATTAATACTTAATGAATTATATACAATCAACTAATATACATTTTAATAATTCTGAAAAATTATTTCTTCACATACATGAAATATAATCAAGGTAAAATTATTTCATTTACCCAATTTAAAACAACATTATGTCGAATTGTTCTATTCAAGTGTTTATAAACCCCTTCGGCATAGTTGTACAGACCGTGCTGACGAAGGTTCATACGCCACTCAATAAACCAATCATCACAATATAAAACAATTTTATATTCACTAACAAATATGCACTCATAGCTATTATTACACTCAAACTCATTCTAGAGTATTACTGACTCTATCTCTAATGAGTAATACCCAACAGAACCATGGTTGTCGCTTAACCATATGCTCTGATACCACCTGTAAGGACCCGCAAATCCGTACTCCTTGAATATACACTAATCTCCATAGATTAACTCAAGATGAACAGAAATACGAATTCTCATTGTTTAAGAAAAAGAAAAAAAAGTAGAAGAAGGGAGAAAAGATAGAAAATAGAACGGAACAGAAGAAAACAGCAGAACAACATCAGAATCTCACAATCGCAGCGGAACTACATATAATAATAAATGAATAATCTTTAAACAAAGAACTATATCAATTATTACATTATAACACATTTCATTTCATTACATCAGAGTGTACAACATCAAACAACAACAAACAATGCAGCGGAAAAAGAAATACTATATACTAATAATACGCCATGCTATCCATCTTGCGTCCATCAACTCCTGAATTCCAGAATATTCTAATAAACCTGTCTCTTGACTGCCCGTGTGGAAATTGGTGGGCATCCAGAATTTAGGAAGGAAAACAATAAACTCCGAGTCAGTCATGTGATTGGTGTGAGAACTCAAAACAATTTATTTATCTTTAAAATCAAAAATAGAGGAATATTTTTAAAGTCAATTCGCAATGCTTTTAAAAATGAGACTACCATAAGGCCTCCCGCACACACACACATGCAAACGCAGAATTGGAGGAGATTTCTCCTTATGATAGTCAAATATGCTTGATACGTATTAAAAAGAATATTTGATATTATTACTAGTGCATAGTGTATAAAACAATTTCGAAAGTAGAATATAAATCTTAGCCAACATAGACATTTCGAACTATGCCTACTATAGCTACCATCTAAACAGTGGTGACCACCATAAGTAAATGGCAGGTTCTACAACTAAAACCGTACAGGGTTTCGTATTGGGAATTGGATTTCCAACAAATGGTCAGGCCAAGAAACTTCCCATTGCCACATGAGAACGCCTCTGGAAGGACGTCCCCGAGAACCAAACTGGATCTCTGCCAACACAAGGCCGGGTTACCCCTAACTGGGTAACTACTGACACGAGTATGCCATCCCCCGGTCCTTTGGGACCTTTAACCGAGCGCTCGTCACCAACATCACACAATCATAAATAAAGTGTTTCAACATGAGTAAGTATCTGGGCTCCATACCATGATACCACCCTTTTCCAGAAGGAAATGCACATACCCTAAAGGGAGCTACCCCTTATAACCTTGCTGCATCTTTCCTGTTTTGACCATTCCGGGGTGTGAGGCTCGACGAAGTCTCGTCCACAAAGCCACGCTTTATACAAAAGCTGTGCTTTGGGTCAACAAATGATCATAGAAATGATCACAAAGATAAACGATCAAACAAATGATCATATCACAAATGATCAACACAATGATCATTTCACAGCAACACTCAGCATGTCACATTACCAAATTGGGAGTATATTGCTAAAAACCTTCAACTACATAACCTCTGAGCTCGTACGTCTCATAGAAGGGTGTTAAGCTAAGAGAATAAATTCTCCGCCACCAACAGAAATATATTTGAAAGAAATCAGCTTTATATCTCAATTGTAATGTCAGACATACAATCCATACAAGTCTGTTCCGGGATCGAACAGAACCGAAGGCACTTACAAAGAAGTCCTTGCAATCCGGATATTCACTAATCACGTCAGGACTTCCCATCACATATGGAGTCTCTATACCGGGGACCATTCGATGCAAAGACATTCAACGAGTTGTCCTTTCGTTTTCAAAAATATCCGGTCTTCAACACCGGTCATCAATGCTATCCATTACGTCGTATCACTATTCGGAATGGGTAGTCCGAATAACGAGCGCAATAATTTAAAAATAAGTGTGGCACTCAAATTCAGCAAATCACAACAAATACCTATTCAAAGGTAAATATTGATAGTCGGTTATTGAACTATCAATGGATATGCACACATCACTAGGTTCCAAATAATTTTCCAAATTATTTAATTTCCCAAATTATATCTTTAAAAGATAAATAATTTTCACACTTCAAAAATAAATCAACATTTATTTTTAAACAAATTCCCCTTTTCTTTTATAAATTCCATAGTGAATTTAGATTCCAAAATATCTATGAATATACGATCTCAATTATTCATTTTCAATTTATCTTCAAAAAAGATAAATTCTCAAAATATTCACTTTATATTGGAAAACATTTCCATACTTACTTATTAAGTAATTCTCAAATCCATTTATTTTCAACACTTGGAAAATATTCAATATACTTAAATCTAAATTAAGTACATATTTCATTCTTTAAGGAAATCATTCTCTTAAGCATATTTATTTGGGCCAAAACGAATGTTGCGTAAAACATCGTTACGACAACCAAAAATCACTAATATGGGGATTCAAAATTAAAATAGGTATATAAATCCCAATACTATACAAAACATTTCCTTTCGGAAACCATTTACTATAAAAACAGTGTTATAGTCCACTATTTCCTTCTATTTCTCGAAAACGTCTATTTCAACAATGAATGTTGAAATCTATGGTTGTGAATCTTCAACACATTTAAAAACATCGTTAGATCGTTTTAATTCTATTTAAAACATCAAATCCAAAACATTTTCTTTAACATATTATTCACTATTCAAAAACGTGAATATGCTTTGTTAACCAATTTCATCATTTCTATACATTTCATTTTAAAGGATTATTCACAATCTAAAACGTGAATATAACTCCATAAATAAGTTTCAACAATTTACTTATCAAAATAAGTCATTTGCGGATTTATAAAACAATGTTTATAATTTTCATTTTTATTTATTTTATAACAACTCCTTTTATAAATTCCTTTATTAAGCTATCTCAATTCATATCTCAATGATATACTAAAAATTCATATTATAAGTCAAATACTTATAATTTATCTGTTTACATAAATCGTTCTTCTAAACTTCCCAAGTTATAAATCTTATAACCTATAAGATTCATTTATTTACCCAAATCTATTCCTTTTAATATCTTTACAAATTTTATAAACCTACTGCTTATAAAATTCCATTTATAACTTCACCATTTATAATCCTATAAATTTCATTCATTTATGAAATTCATTCACAATTCATTCTAACACTTATAAAAACTCGTTTTATAATTCCAACATTTTTAAATTTACAAATACAGTTTTATAATCTTTTATATAAATTAATTTATATTATTCTTTTAAAACGTCTTTAAACTCCTTTATAATTTCATCAATTTTGATTTATAAAATAATCAAATTCTATAAATCCTATATTTTAACTTTTTACAATAAATTCAAAAATCCCGATTTAAACTATTTTATAAAATCATTAACCCCATATTTTCAAATCAACTTTTAACTATATTTCTCAAAAATCATAATTTTTATAACATTAAAATTTATACGTTTATTTATTTAAAATGAATCGATTCCAAAATTATTTTATAAAATGTATACTTTCAAAAATCACTTTAAAAATCATTTTAAAATTCCAAAATTTGGCCCAATGATGCTACACACCAAATAGTCAATCACGACAACAACGACATCATATATCAATATGATAATCAACGAATATCAAAATATCCATAATCAAATAAATACTGTTGAGGAATCCAGTTGGATCCCTCCAACCTGTTTTCCTACATCCACAAATGTTAGCACAATACAAATTCCGTTCCAGTACGAAATTATCGCGGTATATGGGATTTAAAATATTATCCGCTTAATAGACGACGCAATAGGGTCTCATCCGCTATATACTGCGGGAAATCAACAACTGCAATATATACATATGCCAATATATATATATATATTGCTATTATATATAATACCAATTTCACTGTTTATGAAATATTCGCGGTATATGTTTTTAATAAATAACATCCGCTTACTAACGGCGCATAATGTCTATTTTAACAATCAATAGATAACAATCATCATTCAAACATGCATTCAAGTATTTTAAATATAACTATTTAAAATTAAAATTGAAACTGATTCGATTGAGTGAGAAGTTCTCACCTTGATTTCAATTTCGTTTTAGCGATTTATTTCGAATAAAATTAAACGCGCGTTTAATTTTACCCAAAATTCTCACTAACTCCAAACGACTCCAATCCAATTCCATAGCGTAGTGCTCGTCCATACGATTCCAACGCAACTGGTTTCGCGCGTTTTCGACCTCGTATGAAAACGATATACATTTTTAAAGATCCACGTTTTTTTTTATATATAAATTTACAACAATTATTTTTATTTTTATAAACCTAATAGAATCTGGCCGCTGGATCCTTGCATCTCCACATCAGGCCGTCCCTCCTTTCTCCTTCCCCCCCCGTCCCCTTTTACGTGAAAATCACGTACGCAACGCACCCATTGGCCGCCGTATAACCCTAATAGCCGCAACCTCCTCGACGACATTTACTACGATCAGATGGTACCACCTTCAAGCCCATCCCCTATGCTACCTTCGGCATGAGCCATGTCGAGCTCGGCCCCATCTTTAGCTCGAGAAACTTGACCAAAGCCGGCCACTTCAAACCCAAATTCGCGACAATTCAAAGCTCTATTTCCCATCATAGCCGTTGAACTTCAAGATCTTGGAACGCTCTTCATTATTGCTGTTGAAAGTTTTGTGAATCGTTGCTTTGATTCGAAGAAATTGAGGGAGAAAGAATGGTGTTTTCTGGCCTTCGGTTTCATTGGAGGCGGCTAGGGTTTTAAACCCTTTTTTTTTGTGAAGAGAGGGGGGCTATTTATAGAAATCTATCGAACACTATTCATTACGGAATTTCCAAACTCCGATTTACGCGCGGTGACCGACGTTTCTAGGGTTTATCCCGCATTCTGGACACAATGGAACATGTTTCGGGAGCTAATTCGATCATCTGTGCGAGTTATGGCAATAAACGTTCAATTTAAATTTAAACCGATTAAATGATTTTCTAGGCGTTTTAGTTTGCACCGGACAAACGATAAATCCGATTGACACGAAATTTGAAACCATACAATAATATCACATTATGGATCCGATGAAAATGGTTTCGTTGAAATCCGAGACTTTTTGAAAAATGGCTATTTTAACTCGCCAAATTAATATTAAAACAATTTCGATGCGTTTCGAACTGCCACGATCAAACAATAACTCCGATTGCTACGAAAATTGAAATCCGGTAATAACTAACTATTACGGATCCAACAGAACTAGTTTCGTCCAATTCTGAGACTGTTCGAAAAATGGCTAATTTCACTAGTCGATTAAATATTAAAATATTCAATTTTCACAAATAAACTTTTAAGTTGATTTTAAAAGTTCTAAAACATCATTCTAACTCCAAAATGATTAAATAAAATTTTACAAATCAATTTCAATCATATTTAACCCAATTTTTAATTATTCCTGTAATTTAACATATTAAATTATCGATTTAATTATCCAATTATTCAAAATAAAATTTATTCGACTTATAAATTCACTAATTTATATTTAAAATTAATTAAATATCCAAATTTTAATTAATTAAAATCCTGGGTCGTTACAAAGGTAGTGGATACTCTTGAATCTAAAATTGAAAAATTGAAATCTGATAGGAGAGAATTTGCTCGTGAAAATTTTAGGTTAAAAACTGAACTTGAAAATATTCAAAACCTAGAATGTAAAAAATGTAAGATTTTAGATTCAGAATTATCAAAACTTAGGAATAACTTTGAGAATCTTGAAAAAGAAAACTTGAATCTTAAGGAAACCATCGACACTAGGAAAAAGGATTTTATAAATCGATGCACCTCACTTGTAACTGAAAACACATTACTTAAAACCAAAGTCCAAAATCTTGAGAAATCTCTGAATAACTTTTCAGAAGGAGAAAAATCTTTCAAAATGTTATTGGGAAATCAAATTTTTGCTAACAACAGAAAAGGACTAGGTTTTGGGAAATCACAAGATGATGATAATGCAAAAGGTAAAAGTGTCTTTGCTCGATCTGAAATATTTGGACATCATAGTCATAGGAGCACAAAATTTAATCAAGTCAATTTAATGTGCACGATTTGTAGAAAATTTGGACATAATCAAAATAATTGTTGGTATAGACCCAAACACGTGAAAACTACACCAATTTGGGTTCCAAAAGGCACAAATATAAAATCTTTGAAAGTCAAACAAATTTGGGTGCCAAAAGGAACATATATAAATAGTTTTGGGTCTCCACAAACATATTTTTCATGTTCTGCCACTAACAATCATGGACCTATAAAAACAAATAGGTCACATAACTCTTTCATCGTGTAGGTGTGGTGGCAGGCTAAGGAACAACAACAGTGTTCTCTGGATTTTGGCTGTTCCAGAAACACAACGGGCGACAAAGCAAAGTTCCTTAGCCTAGTACAAAGGTGACAGAATCACAATGGACAACGATGAAAAATTATCGTAAAGGTAAAACAGGTAAATTTGTTTCTGAACGATATATCAAATGTGATAATCAGCACCGTAATAAATCAGCCAGTAATGTGATGATGAAATGAATGATGTCTTTAATTCTGACTTATTCTTAATTGATATTTTTTTATGACTTGTCCTTATTTATGACCTTGATTTGTGCTTAAATGATGACCAATCAGATTTTCAACTTTGAACTAATCCATATAAATTGGTTCGGTCAAATGATGGTTACTCATGCTACACGTAGATATATTTGTTTTGACATTTTGGTCACTGCTTATAAATTTGCACGATTTCAAATTTCATGTGTAAAGCTGTTAAAAAGGATTTTAAGAAATTGTTGAAACTTCAAGAAATTGTTTTTGATTGACTGTTGATTACTCATAAAAATAACTGTTTTTGAAACTGACACTATGATATTTGTTTGATTGTTAACACGGTCTCAATTCAAATTCAAGAGAATTTCATTTAAATTGTTGTTAAAATTGAGTTTGAAATTTTCTTATGCACATTTTTCATGGTCTTGGTTTATCAAATTTAGTTAGTGATATTTTGGAGTGAAAAAGAAATTCAGATGCAGATTACACTGGTAATATAGTTGATAGAAAAATTATTAGTGTAACGTGATTAATTTTTGAAACATTCATTTGCTGCATCGTTTTTCAAAGAAAATATCTGCATATTTTTCACATGAAATAATTTTCAAATAGCAGAATTTTTTTATAACCCCTTCGAGAAAATCATTTTTGACCATATTTTCAGACTAGTCATTTTTATTTGATTTTAAATGACAAATTTTGACTAATCTAACTCCCTAATGATTATCGAAAAGATCAATAGTGATTGAAAAAGTGATGAGTGTTAATATTTGTCATACATTACTCAAGACAATATATTTAGAAAAATTTCTTTAGAATTTCATAACAAGAGTTATAAAAACTTTTTGTTGGGTAAAAATTCCATGATCATTTCTATTTCTATCATCTTTCTATCAACCATCACTCATCAAAATCATATATAGTATGTAAATTTGTGGTAGTTTACAAAGGAAATTATTCGTTCTTCAATTTATATTATTATAAAGGAAATTATCTGTGCTTCAAATTTATGATATTCTTCAATAAAAATAAATATCCAAAGTATTCACTCTCATTTAAAAGTCCTCACGGTTATGCATGGGTGAACTACTTGGATTTTTGATTATGTGCTTCCATGCTCATTTAAAAGTCCTTACGGTTATGCATGTATGGAACGCATATCAAAATTAATTGATTAAATAGACAAGTTGATTCTAATCCCATTTAAAAGTCCTCACGGTCATGCGTGGTTAGAAGATACTTGATTTCATTTTTTAAATAAAAATTGTGAATACTACTAATCTCATTTAAAAGTCCTAACGGTTATGCATGGTTAGTAGATATTCAAATTTCCCGAAATAAATATACCACAAATAGACAGAACTGTATGATTTTTTGATGATTTTATCTCCATCACTTCTGAAAGTGGAATATGCGTCTGACAAGGGTAATTATGATTTTTGTTTGAGTTTTATTGAAATTTGATATTTATATTCAATTGAGTTAAATGTTTGATTCATGTCTGTCACTTCATCCCTATTTTTATAACACTGTTATTCTTTTGCTGATAACAAAAGGGGGAGAGATAAGTTAAGATTTTGTCAAATAGAATCAAGCAAAGGTCAAATAATTTTCCATTTGCATATAGGCTCATTTACATATTTTAATTGTATGCATATATGTAGGGGGAGTATCATGTAGAGAGGAAGCATTTAAATAGGGGGAGAAAATTGAACGATCAAATACATTTAATACATTCAAAATCTTAAATATATGTTTGTTACCATCAAAAAGGGGAGATTGTTGAATATGCGCTCTGCGCTTATATGATTTTTGTTTGATGATAATAAACATATATACATTCATTTAAATGTATTTGTTAATATACTATTTTATTTTTTCACAGTTTAATAAATATTTGCTGAATAAAATAAATAACACAGATTTTGAATTCAAACAGATATTTTATTCAAACAAATATTTATTACAATTTTGAATAGTACAATTTCAAGCTCTCACTATAACTATACAACTTTGATTACAATTACATCACATTTCATATTTACAGTTCACCTCACTACATATCACTCACACTCATATTTTGTCTTCAACTGCATTCCAGTTTGAATCCAGCATCTGAGCAATCTGCAAAAATATAAACTAACGCAGTAAAATTGAAAAAGAAATATTTTTGCAATTCAAAAATAAAAGACAATTTTTGAAAATATGATTTGCCTCAGTTATTTGGGTTGTTCGTCATAATTTAAATTTGAATTCATCATACACGAACAACTTGTGACATACACAGTGTATCACTGTATATGCCACAAGGCCGTGCACACCGATATACACTTGATTGATTTACAGGGACAGGTGAGCACAGGTCAAACCCAAATGAAAAGCCGGGTTCAACTCACGTGCAGTATATTCAAAATTACGACACGAGCACAAGGTCAAACCCGAGTTTTGAAACTGGATTCAACACAAGGCGACATGACATGAATGCAACGAAGACCAACAGCAAAATGGACTGCAACAATCATGTATGCAGATCAGGTCCAGTGCCAACAAACAACACGTCTCGACCAAAACAGTTGCAACATGGATGTCACAAAACAAAACTCACTGGAATGAACAAGCATGCACATACACCAGAAGCTCAAGTCAATGCACAGTGCAAACATATGCACCTAAGTGACACAGTGATACAAGCAACATAATGCAAACTACAATCACGGCAACATGCTTGAAGACCACAGCTTGACCAGGTAACATCATGGAATATACCAAAGTATGGAGTGTGCAAGTGCAGACAACAGCAACTAAATGCAACACAGTGGGAACCACAATGCAAGCCGAGCATCAAGACACTAAGCAACTGGAAACAACAATGAATGGATGTAGAGATACAAGGCATATCAAATGCATGCAACAATGTGCACAGGCCAGAAACAATATAGTAATGACAGCAACATGAAGTGAAGAGAATATCAGTCAACAATATCAAGTGACAAGTTGAAGCAATAGTGTCACAATATCAAAGCACAGAACAACCTTGTATCAATAACAATGCAACACAGTGGCAATGCACCATTTAGAAGTGACTCAAAACAAGCAGTGCAGGCCACAAAAGTGCAACAGAGAGACATACAATGTATGGAAATTGAACAACGGTATCAATGACAGATGCATCATATATACAACCAAAGTGCAACAAGTATTGCAGTAATAAACAACATCAGAAAATCAAGTTCAAGGCAACAGTGACAATGCAGACACAACTGAAATGAGACAGGTCAAGAAATGGAGTATCAAAATGATGCAAATAACAACAAGTACAGGCCGCAACAGTATGCACCAGTCCAGGCTACTACATGAAGCAACACAATATGAATGAACTCGCAGCATTAAAAAATTTCACGAAATCAACATGGTCAAAGCAAATCAACGCAGTGATAAAAACTCAAGTGAGTATGAAGAATTGACGAAGTCAAAAATCAACACCGTGATGAGCACGGCAATTCAAAGCCACAATTCAAAGCCGTGACCACCAAGCAATGAATATACAGGAATTGAAAAGGTCAGAAATCATCAGCATCGTTCAAGAATAATAAAGTGGCCGAGGTGAAGAATTTGACAAATTCAAATTTAATTGTACGAACGAAAATTCAGGGCATTGAACCCTATATAAACCATTCAACATCATCGTCAACAGATCAGAGTTCGAATACGAAAATCGAAAGGTAACAAAGCATAAATTCTTACCAGAAGGAAGAATCGAACTCGGTAAAAATTGAAGGAGCTGTGAAGCAAAGAGAATAGAGCATCGATCATCAAGCAATCACTAAGAACAATCCACCTGATCGAAGTAATTAAAGTCGGCTTCTTCAATTTTACACAAAGCCCTAATTTTCAAAAGGAAGAAGAACGAACGAAGAAACAAGAGCCGCCATCACAAACAAAGGAACGAGCCGATAAAAAATATAAAGAAGAAAATAGGGCCGGCCTATTTTATTATTAAAGGCTTTAGTATATTTTTTAATTAGGGTTTAGGGTTATCTCTTATTGTCTGTTAATTGTTGTTTTTTATTTTCGAATCAAAAGAATTTGTAAATCACCACCTAGGGTTTAGGTAGTGTCAGATTGTCTAGTTAGAATTAGTTCAGTGAGCAGAGTGTGCGAGTTTCCAAAGCTCTATAGGCGGGAGCAGAGTTTGCGAGTAAGCAAAGCCTAATAGGCGGGAGTAGAGTTTGCGAGTAAACGAAACTCTATAGGCGGGAGCAGGGTGTGCGAGTCTAGTAGAGTGTTTGTGAGCAAGAGCAAATGTTTGCAAGTCTAGTAGAGTGTTTGTGAGCGGGAGCAAATGTCTACGAGTCTAGTAGAGTGTTTGTAAGCGTGATACTGTTTAATTCTAATAGAAATCTGGGAATGCAGCAGTAGGCAGGGGTTGTCGAAGCTGGGTAAATTTTGTGTGTGATTTACTTTTTCAGCATATTTATTTCTGCGTTTTGTTTCTGTGTTTATATCAAGAAAATTTGCTATAACCCTATTCACCCCCCCCTCTAGGGTTAATCTAGATCCTACATTAGTTGATGAACATAAAAATAGAGCTTTGCTAAAAAAAGTACCCTCTCTATCGAATACTAAAAGCAAACTAATTTCACCCTAAAGAAACTTATTCTTAGCCTCTCCAACAACTACCCCAACCATGCCACATACAGTATCACAAAAATTTATCAAACTATGCGAGCTATCAGTAGGAATCTTATCTTTAAAACATCAATTACTTTATCATCAGAGTTTTCTGCTATGCCAAACACTTCCTCAATAAATAGAGCACCAGAACTACACCAATTCTCTCCCTTATTTTCCCCAATCACACTACAAAATCTATTACCATTAATAGCCAGTATTCGAGAATTGTCAGCAAGTGTTGTCGAAACATCCACTACAAAGCCCATATCGTTCGAATTGATACCATCATTCAATGAACTTTTAACTGAAGTAACATCCATTTCCATAATACTAGTATTAAACATGAAAACAATGGTATCTACACGATGAGTATTAAATAAGCAGACATTGGTATCTGCATGATGTTCAACTGTCATAAAAATTCTTGCATCAGCCAACACTACTAATATTGTCATCTTTAAACCAACAAAACTCAAGTAATCACCAACCACGTCTAAATCCAATATGACCCTTTCACTGCCTTCAAATGCCATCAAATTAACCATTACATCCTTTAACAACTTGCTCATGTGCACATTAGTATCCAGGAATCAAATTAAAATAGCTTTTCTTTAAACATTTATTTAAATTCTTTTTAAATAACTAAAAAACTTCCAAATCATTATTAAAACACTTAATTATTCATTTAAAAACATTTATAAAAGATTTGGAAAAGAATTATTAAGTTTAAAGGTATATTTCAGAAGTTATAGAAAAAGTGCTGCGGAAAGTGCTTTTTAAGCTATATTGATCAGAACAAATTTTTATTATTTGAAAATTCATTTTTATTACTCAAATAACTTTTAAAACATTTAAATATTTAAAAGATTTGTTCCTTATTTTTAAACTAAGAAATCCATTTTTGGATCCCGAATTACAAAACCGCGATTTTTCAAAAAGCTTGTTTTACTCATATCTCAAAATATACTTATCAAATCTCGATTTTCCTTCTTCATCAGAAAATTATGGATATAATAGTTCGAAAAATTATTATCTCGACGAATTCTGAGCAAAATTCCATCTTTTACACTTGTTTGACTTTTATGACGCGAAATTGCGAACTACCGTTACCGATGCGCCTATTTTTGACTAATTTTTCAAGTATCATTCAAACTTCACCAAAACATTTAAAATATTTATAAAACATTTCAAACCCATTTTAAACCATTTTTAAAGAGGTTTAACAATCCATACATGCCATTTCATTAATTTAAGGAAAGGGATTTCCTTTGTGCATATTGATGTGTATTTCCGTGACTTGCATATATTTTCAACATTCATATGGAAACATCCAAACTTGACGATCGAAACATATTAAACATCCATTTAAAATAGCATATCATCATCCAAATAAATTATAATAGTTTAGTAGTTCTCACCATAATTTTCCCTTCGAGCTAATATAAAATCAGCTATAGCTTCGCTACGACTGAATTTAACTTTACAGAATCGTGCTCCAAAACCTTGAACTGGCTAGGCATAGCTAAGGGAGGAGAAAGGGCTATGCCTTACCTTGGGAAGTGGTGGAAAGGAGGCGTTTTGAGAAGTCTGAATACGTATTTAATGTGTTTATAATATTTGCATTATTTCGGCATAACTTTCTTGCTAATGTTATTTTATGAAGAGTAGCCATTAGAGAGGCCATTAGCGCTTGAAAAGAAGAGGAAGATGGAAAGTTGTGTGAAAATGTGAATGAAGGTATGCATGTATTTATAGCTTTGGAAGCCTTAAGGGCTAAGCAACTTCAAATAAATATCTTTATTTCATTATCCATCACATCGCCAATTTTCCACCCTTTTTCCACATGTTAATACCTCCCCCTCCATATGCTCCATCACTACATTCACTTCATGTATGCATATGTTGACTTATGTAAGCTTAAGGAGGAAGCTTGCTTAAAATATCTTATATATTTTATATTATGTATGCATTTTTTTAGTGTGTAAGTATATTTGTATGTATACATATGTTCATGTGCATGTTAGTGGATGCATTTGTCTGTATGTATACATGACATATAAACAACGTTGCATAGATTTCGAGCAACTTTCGTTCGATAAACCGTTGCCAATTGAAGAACCGATTCCCAAGCACATTTTGACTTATATTTTAACGTACATATATTTGTAAACAAAATTTGAAAAACATTTTCTTATCATTTTAGATGAATTAAATTGATCATATTTGAGTTATAAAATCATATGTTTTGATATTAAAAATTATTTACAAAATTTGCCTTTATACCGATAAAGCGATATTGATTTATCGGTATACTTTCAAATAAAACATATCTCTTTATAAAACTATTATAAATGATTCATTATCATTTTATAACTATTCAAAATGAATTATCATCATTTAAAATAATATTAAACCACTAAATCTTAATCTAAATTAAATAAATCAATTATTTAAATTCAATGTTATTTTATCGATATAAATTTCGAGGAAAATATTTTATTTAAATATTATTCAAAATAAGATAACTATTACTTATTATCACTCAAAACAATATTATTTTAATTATCATCCTTTTATTTGCATATATCTAAAAATAAATACAATTTACTAAAGTGATAAATTAGCAGGTCGTTACAAAATATCAGTTGAATTATTAGTGCGGTTTGCATATTTTTGTTAACTAATGGTTCATAAAAACAAATATAGAACAATATGTGAAACCTAAGAGATGATATTAGAAGCTTGAATTGATGTTAATTTTTTGTTATCGTTCTTGCAATTAGAAACATGTCCACATTGTTAATCTCTTCATAACTATTTACATATGTGTACCTCCATGATAACATTACTATAACCATTTCCAAGACTATCACCAATTCAAATGTTGGTGATGGGAAAAGAAAGTTTGAGAGAAGGAAGCACACCTGAAACGATAAAAAATAATTATATTATTGAAGAAACAACATTTGAACTTTTAGATTTTGATTTGGGAATTAATATAATTTTCGGTTGAATAATTGTAGGGCAAGGACAATGAATGTGAACCACTGAATTGGGATGAAACCTCTGAATTTATTGCTTAACGAGGGGTAGTGTCTACCGACCCAAACAATGTTGTCAGTGGCATTCGTATTGGACCAACTATTGTGACCATTGTTATATGTTGTATGGATAAACCAGATGTTATTTATGGAGGCCTACACATAACATATCAGTATTAGGACATGCCGAGAATAAAGTAGTACCATGGCTAGCTACTTACATTAAGATGGTATTGCAATGAAACTTGAATGAAGTCAGCGGAGTAAATTTTACAATTCACAATAAGCTCGTAGGACTGAAATTACAACTATTATATATGATCACATTTTACAATACAATGATGATTTTGAACGTGATTATTTCTACAGATTCATGATTTTGAACGTGAATAAATTAAGATGTATATGCTATGTCATTCCCTGTTCGCTTTCTTCCCTAATTTACAATTCAATTACACATATTTTTAGGAGGGTAGTACAGTCCTTTAATCGAGGGTTGGACCATAGTTAATCATCATAGAGAATGAGTATAAATAAGGCATGATAATCATTCATATGTTCTTTCCCACTAAAACGTTAAAAGTAAGCATGAGTGCATGACTTTATTATATTTTATTATATATGCATACCTATGCTCGTTACTCTTCAAAATTGTAGTATGTATGTTGAGATCCTAAAAGCACTGCTCTACTAAAGAAATAAATCGTTTTGGTATCACGAGATTAAATTTTGATCATTTTTATGGTGTATTGATTAATTAATATTTTTTAGATAATGTTAGTTTATTTAATATTTCAAAAAAATAAAGTTTCCAATCTCTTTTTTATCAGGGGCGAGCATCAATGGATAAAATTTGACACTTAATCAGACCTTTAGGTGACATTAACTCGGTTACTCATGCTAGTAAGACTTGAGATGGTTGAATTTAACAAAACAATATACACTTTCATAAACCTTACATCTAGTCTGTCTCTGTATTTGCGCAACTTGCTCACACACTCCCTTACATCAATATATCTATATATACATATTTGAGGGTATGAATTCAAAATCATGATTGTATTCAGAAATATCAAATTTAATTTCTAAAAAAAAATGCAGACAACTAGTAAAAGACAAGTAGCAAGAGAACATGGTTGAGCATTGAGGAAATCATAAATCTGATTTCTAAAATTAAACACAGGCATATAACAATATGATTTCTGCATATAATTGTCTACTTTTGTGTATCAGAGGTTTAACATGGTTGAACTATTTATATTTTCCTTTCTAGAGTAACAGCAGCTCCCAAGAGAACAAATGTATGATGTATGCTTAGAATGAGGGTGAGGAGGCTGTTGCAGAAGGAAGAATCTGTTCTGGTGATTCGAAACATATTGTAAATGGTATTTCGCTTGGTTTTTTCGCCATTATGATTTGGGTCGATACTATAAAAAAAATGAAACATTTACTTATGGCGACCTACAGTTGACATGTCATGCATTACAAATGCAGTTGGTAGGAAATTAGCATGACTAAAATCAAAAGTTGAAGTCGAAAAAGAAAATGGAATTGCTGCAACTTCTTCTTCTGCACCCAGACCCATTTTCTCAATGAAAACAGACCATGTAAGTCTATCATCGTATCTCAACTAGTAATCTCTTTTTGATAATAATCTCTTTTTATTCCAATCAATTTCAAAGTTGTTATTAGATATTAAATGCAAGTCGATAGATGTGGGTGGAACGTACGAAGTAGTGGTTGAAGGTACTGTCACTTCAACTGATCTAACAGCGATGATCTATTGTCGTCCATTGGGACATTATGCTATAAGAGTTTAGGTAGACTTTGTAAGAGTTCCAAATGCAACTATGGAGACCACCATCGGCGTTGGCTGCATGGAAGATGCCCTTGGTGTTCATAGCTTGGCTGATGGCAAAAGTCATTATGGACATGAAATGAAAGGTATATTTATTATGTGTATCACTCCCTTTTTAATTTATTGTATGTATATAAAAAATGTTGGGGCATCCAAAGTCTCGAAACTAGATAGTATTCAAACGATCAATGAATAAGTGAGTGCTTCTAAAAAGATGAATACTGCTACTTAGTAGAAAAAGAAAATAGATGTTATACAATCAAATTTCTAAATATACTATGTGTAGGACATGTGTAACGACCCGTATTTTACGTGTCGATAGATCGTGAAATTTACAGGTTGTTAGTGTTGTTTATGTTGTCTCTAGCATGAGTCGTAGGGGGAGTTAACTCGTGTGTTAAGTGTTGAGTCATGACCGACTCATAGGCTTAGCTGACTTAAGGATTGAACGAGTCACGGCTTATAGGGTTTGGATGAGTTAAAGGGTGGCCGACTCATGAGGGTATACGACCTAAGATTTGTGACCATGATAGAATCTGACCGACTCATAGAGGTAGCGACCTATAGGTTTGGCCGAGTTAGTGAGTTGCCGAGTTAACAGGTCAAGGTAGTGAGCGACTCAGTGTTAAGTCGTTTGACCGACTTATAGGTAGAGCGGCTTAAGGGGTTAAGGCTTAGGTCGTGGATAGTTGAGTCGGTGGGGTTTTGAGTCGGTAGGGGGCTTAGGTCGGCAGGGTGTGTTATCTCGTGAAGTTGTTAAGTCGTGATTCGGTATGTGTTCTGGGTTTAGGTCGGCAGGGAACTAGGTCGTGTGACCCTGTGTGTGTGTGTTGTGTAGTTGGGTCGGTATACTAGTTAAGTCGGCAGCGACCTAAGTTAGGTCGGAGGCCTTTGTATCGTGTAGGTCGTTGGGTCAAAGCACTGCCTGTGTTTGAGTCGTATGAGAGTTAGGTCGGCTATGCCGATGAGTCGTGTGGCAGATAGGTCGTTGGGTCGGCAGAGGCTAGTTGAGCTTGTGTCGGTAGGATTGGCTTGAGTCGTGGACGACTCATGGGTTAGGTCGGGGCCGACCTAAGGGGCAACGACTCAGGGGAAAATCAGCCTATAAATAGAGGACTTTGGCTCACTTTTTGGCACCGGTTTTTGAAGCAACGAAGTGCTTCCATTTTGGGACCTCGACTACAACATTTCTTCATCTTCTTTTCTCCATTCCAATCTAATTCTAACATCCATCCAAGATCGAAGATCGAGATTGAAGATCCAAGAGACAAAGTTGAAGATCTTCATCCAACGAAGCTAGATTTCATCGTTTGAAGCGAATTATTGCCGGATCAAGCCTTGATCTTCGCTGTCCAGATCTGTAGTGATTAGTTTTTGAGGTGTTTGGGTGATTTGGTGAGTGGTGGTTATCTCTCACGCGAACCCAAAGGAGTATATTGGATTGGTGGTTTGTTGGAGTGTTGTAGATAGTGATTTTGCGCATTTTTCCTTAGATCCAAGTATAGATCCATTGTTTGTGAAGATGTTTACCTATGCAAGTTCATTTATTAAGTCATAGAAACAAAACCCATGTTTTATATTTGCTAGATCTATGCTAAAAACCCATGATTCATGTATGTTAGTTCTATGCTCATTTATTTACGGAATTGCCATTTTAGTTATAAATGCCTAATTAGATCTTGATTGAATACTTATTTGTTTGGATTAATGTTTGCCTTGATTGATTGTTGTGAATGAGCTATCTAGTTGATAGATTTGGACAAGTATGGTCAAAGATGATTCAAAAGCTATAGAAGAGGCTCTTGAATGGTGAAAGCTGCTAAAGGCATATGAGGCGGATGTTGAAGCTCATATGTATGGATTGAATGATGTTGAGATGGAACTTTGCCATGATGCGATGAGGCAAACCATGTTGTTGAGTTGAGACTTTGCTATGGTATGATAAAGCGAAGTATGATGTGATGTAGACTTGGTGTAATCCAGGCAGGGATCATTCCAAGCATGTTGATAACTCGAGGGATGGTTCGAGTTGGTTGATAATGGATTGCTCGGGAGGTAGCTTGAGCTAGTATGAGAATAGTCATCGAGGAGGATGACTAGGAGGCTTGGATCTCATCGTTGTTGAAGGTTCTAGCATGCTCAAAAGCAAGAGTACGTGGGCGCCCAAAACGACTACAGGTAGGTAGTCGGGACACCCAAAAGACTACAGGTAGGTAGTTGAGTACTCTGGGCAGAGTAGGTAAGTCCTAGGCACGGGTCACGATGACGTGCGGAGCTATGCCTAGAACCGGGGTTACCATTAGCCCTTGACAGGTGGTCATTCAACTAACGGTGATATCAAGGCAATGATAACAGTGATAGCCAGAGTCATGGATGTTTGGTTGTATCATCATTCGGTCTCAAGAGCGGTGTTTTCTGGGTGCTTATCTGATCTTGGTTTAAGCCTTGGGGGTTTGTATTTGGAAAACATCGTCCTTGACTCGAGTGGTTATTTCTTTTCCTTAATTGTATGCTATGTTATACTTGCTTCTCCTTAGTGTGAGTCTGGGGGCTATCACTGTAGAAAGAGGTGGAGTGGGATGGTTTGGTTCCTATTCCTTTTATCCCTTATGCTCTTTTGGTATGTTTGATAGTTGATTTACTGCTCACTAAGACTTTGTCTGACTTAAGGTTTTATGTCTCCTCTTATTACCTTGGGCTGTTCATCCATGTTGGGATGGGCAGACTAGGTAGCAGGTGACAGGTGCTGTTTTTGGAGATCTACGCTGATGATGACGAAGACGAGCAGGAGGCTTTGCATATTAGTTTTCTTACTATTTGTACTGGGTGTTCCGCTGCTTGTATATATTCTGAGTGCTATGTAGTGAGGCTTTGATGTATGGATTTGCTTGGATGATTGTATCAAACTACTGTGATGCTTATATGATAATTTCCTGTTATGAAGCTTCACTATATATATATTTCTCTATTGTATTTTATCCATGCGCTGTGAGTTATGCGATAGAGTTTCTGTTTTATTGTACCCTGACTATCGTCCATGGCTGCCTGGCACGCTCTTCAGCGCTCTTTTCTCTTGTTTTAGTGCGGGAGTCATGGGCGGTCGTCACATTTGGTATCAAAGCTTTGGTTAATCGATTTTAGCCAACGCTCGCTGACGTAACTACGTACGAGAGACGTAATTGTATTTTGATGGATGATTACTATATATAATATAGTAGCTTAGAAGGATTTGAACTCCTTATGCAGTTGTTTCTCAAGGTGTTCTAATCATTCTTATTACAGATATTAAGGATGAGTCGAAGAGGGAGACCAACTGCAAGGGAAGGCCGTGCTACTGAAGGAGCTGTTGATTATGGAACTATGTTCGAAGCGATGATGACTTCGATCATGAGAAGGATACCAGCTCCAGGGCCATCTGTAGATGTTGGAGTTCAAGTCCAAGCTCCAAGACCGGTGGATTTTGCTAAGCTTTGTAAGAACTATACTTCCCTTGGAGGAAAAGCTTTCTTGGGGATGGAGTCGACTATTGAGGTGCAGAGATGGATTGATGCATGTCGAAGGATCTTTGGTGACTTAGGGATTGAGGATGCAACTAAGAGGAAGCTTGCATCGAGACAGCTTCAGGGAAGAGCTGCTGATTGGTGGAATTCTATCACCATCGATACTCCAGAAGAAGAGATTACTTGGGAGCAATTCCAAGTCAGATTTGAAGCTAAGTTTATCTCTACGGCTCAGAAATCTGTCTTGTTTAAGAGGTTTGTGGAGCTCAAGCAGGGTGGGAGGTCCATTCTGGAGTATGTTTCCGAGTTTGAAGCTTTGTCCAAGTATGCCAGATCGTACATTGATTCTCCCTATCAGAAGAATGAGAAGTTTGTGACTGGTCTGGATGCTTATCTTGGGAGGCAGTTAGTGGATCATTTGGACGATCCATTTGAGAAGCTTGTGGAGAAAGCCCTTAGGCATGAGAGTTTGTTTCCTAAGGAAAGTTCTGTTGTTGCTGTAACCAGGGAAGGATCTAAACCACACCAGAGTGGCAATAAGAGGAGGAAGCAGCAGCAGCAAAAGGGTAAGGATGGCCAGAAGAAGCCGAAAGGCGAAGTGACTTGTTATAACTGCCAACAGAAGGGCCATCTTTACAAAGATTGTAAGAATCCCAAGGTGCTAGGAAAGTGTTATAACTGTGATAAGCTGGGACATATCAAGAAGGATTGCCCAGAGCCGAGGAAAGATAGGCAGATTGTGCAAGCTTATGCTTTGGGAGTTGTGCCGTCGTCTTCAAAAGCTCCTACTGCTGAAGAGAAGGGGAAGAGTGTGGTGGTTCAAGGTACTCTTTCTATTTGTGGTGTTCCAGTTAGAGTGTTGTTTGATACTGGAGCGTCGCATTCTTTTGTTTGTGATGATTTGATAGGCCGGTTAGGTTTGAAACCGGATATTGTTGATAGGCCATTGGTTGTGACTAATCCAGTTGGGGGTTCGTCATGTTTGTGTATGATATGCCGTGGTCTAGTTGTGTCGAGTCATGATTGCTCGTTTGTTTGTGATTGCTTTGTTCTGAACTTTGCGGGGTTCGGAATTATTTTGGGTATGGACTGGCTTAGGAAGTATGCGGCTAGGATTGATTGTGAGAGGCTGGAGGTGACAGTCGGGAATGTGGAAGGGCGAAAGGTTGTGATACGATGTAAGCATGAGGAAGGCGTCTTCATGAGCTTCATGTATTCGCTGGTTGTTCCACGGGATGGACTGTCATCAGTGCCTATTGTGAATGGATTTGAGGATGTCTTTGACGAGGTTGCCGCCGCATAGGGAGATCGAGTTTCGTATCGATCTAGTTGAGGGAGCCAGACCTGTTGTGATGCCTCTTAGGCGGATGGCGCCTAGGGAGCAGCTAGAGTTGAGGGTGCAGGTTGATGACCTTTTGCAGAAAGGATTCATTCGGAGAAGTGTGTCTGAATGGGGTGCACCAGTTGTGTTCGCAACCAAAGCGGATGGATCGTTGAGGTTGTGTGTGGATTATCGTGAGCTGAATAAGTTGATTAGGAAGAACAAGTATCCATTGCCGAGAATAGATGACTTGTTTGATCAGCTTCACGAGGCTAAGGTGTTTTCTCAGATGGATTTGGCAACGGGATTTCACCAGTTGAGAGTGGCGAAGGATAGTGTGCCGAAGACTGCTTTCAGGACACCATCCGGATTTTATGAGTGGCTGGTAATGCCGTTTGGATTGACTAACGCGCCAGCATATTTTGTGGATCTTATGAATAGAGTGTTCAGAGATCAGTTGAATAAGTTCGTGCTTGTGTTCGTGGATGATATTTTGGTTTACTCCAGAACTGAGGAAGAGCACAAGACACACTTGAGAATTGTTTTGGAAATCTTGCAGAAACATCAACTGAAGGCTAAGTTTTCGAAGTGTCACTTCTGGAAGAGTGAAGTGAGGTTCTTAGGCCATGTTATCTCTGGAAATGGAATAGGGGTTGATCCCGCTAAGGTGGCAGCAATCCAGGATTGGGTTAGACCTAAGAATGCATCTGATGTGAGAAGTTTTCTTGGATTAGCAGGATATTATCGACGGTTTATCAAGGACTTTTCCAAGATAGCTGCACCGTTAACAGGATTGACGAAAAAGAACCAAGTGTTCAGATGGGATGATAAGTGTGAGCAAGCTTTCGTAATCCTGAAAGAGCGACTGACAAGTGCTCCTGTTTTAACTATTCCAAGTGGGAATGATGAGATGGTGGTTTACACCGATGCATGTGGCACTGGACTGGGAGCGGTGCTAATGCAGAAGGATAAAGTTGTTGCGTATGCAAGTCGACAACTGAAGCCGCATGAAAGGAATTATCCGACTCATGATTTGGAGTTAGCGGCAATTGTGTTTGCTTTGAAGATGTGGAGACATTATCTATTGGGAGTTCGATTCGAGTTGTTTACAGATCATAAGTCATTGAAGTATCTATTCTCCCAAAAGGATTTGAATCTTCGACAGCAACGGTGGCTAGAGTTTTTAGCATCATATGATTTTGGTATAGCCTATACTCCGAGAAAAGGCCACGCAGTGGCTGATGCGTTAAGCCGAAGACATGCAGGATTGGGAGCTATGTTTTCAGAATGGAAGAGTCTCGAGTATTTGGCTGGATTTGACTTCAGGCCTAGATGTGAATTGGAACCTGAGATGTTGGCAAATTTATCGATAAGACCTACTCTTGTGGAAAGGATTGGCGAGAGCCAAAAGCGAGACGATAAGCTTGTCAAGATTATCCGAGATTTGGAATCTGGATTGGACCCAGAGAAGGATAAGGGATTCGAGGTCGATCGAGAGGGTTGGCTTCGAAAGCAAGGACGGCTAGTTGTTCCCGACGTAGATGGATTAAGAGATGAAGTTCTGAGGGAAAGTCATCACTCGAAGTTGACAATTCATCCAGGTGGAAATAAAATGTATCGGGATATGAAGAGAGCCTATTACTGGGAAGGTATGAAGAAAGATGTTGGAAATTTTATTTCCAAGTGTATGAACTGCCAGTTGGTGAAAGCTGAGCAGAAGAAGCCCAGTGGATTACTTCAGCCATTAGAGGTTCCTACATGGAAATGGGAGCAAGTGTCGATGGATTTTATCGATGGTCTACCTAGAACCAGGGCAGGGAATGAAGGGATTTTGGTCATAGTAGATCGGTTGACCAAGAGTGCAAGGTTCATTCCTGTTCGATCAACTAGGACTGCATCGAAGCTGGCTGAGCTTTATGTTAAGTGGATAGTTCGATTCCATGGTATTCCGAAGAGTATAGTGAGCGATCGAGACCCATTGTTCACTAGTGGATTTTGGAAGAGCTTCCAGGAGGTTTTGGGAACTGAGTTGTGTTTGAGTACAGCCTATCACCCTCAAACAGATGGTCAGACTGAGAGAGTCAACCGAGTATTGGAAGATCTTCTTAGAGCATGTGTTTTGGACTTCGGAGGATCATGGGAAGATCACCTTCATTTGGTGGAATTTGCATATAACAATAGTTACCAGTCGAGTATTGGTATGGCACCATATGAGGCATTATATGGAAGACCGTGTAACTCTCCGACATGTTGGTTGGAAACTGGAGAAAAGCTGATGCTTGGGCCAGAGATGATCCGACAGACTTCGGATTGTATAGAGATCATTCGGCAACGAATGAAGGTAGCCCAAGATCGTCAGAAAAGTTATGCCGATAATCGTCGTAAGGATCTGGAGTTCGACGTAGGTGAGATGGTTTTTGTGAAGATTTCTCCATTAAAGAGTACTATTAGATTCGGGAAGAAAGGGAAATTGACTCCGAGATTTGTTGGACCATTCCCGATTATCGAGCGAATTGGAAAGCTCGCTTATAGACTAGAGTTACCGGAAAAGATGGCGGGTGTGCACAATGTTTTTCATGTATCTTATCTACGGAAGTATGTGCACGACCCAACTACGGTGGTTTCTGCTGATAGCTGTGAAGATTTAGAGGTTGATCCAGTGGTTAGAAGACCTCGTAAGCCGCTTCATGTTGTTGAGACCGACACGAAACAGCTTAGGAGGAAGACGATTACGTTGCTCAAGGTACAATGGAGTGATGATGTTAACGACTGTACGTGGGAGGAGGAAGAGAGGATGAAGGCAGCTCATCCCGGACTCTTCGAGGTATGGCCCTAAAGTGTCGTGACATCTCATGAATTTGTAGCTTGTTCTAAGTCTTAGAATTCTGCATGCTAGGCTAGAATTGGATGCATGGTTTGTTGATTGCTATGGATGGTAGGCATGCAGAATATCTTTGATTGCTGTTGTTTGCTTGGAATTTCGGGGGCGAAATTCCTAAGGGGGAGAGAATGTAACGACCCGTATTTTACGTGTCGATAGATCATGAAATTTACAGGTTGTTAGTGTTGTTTATGTTGTCTCTAGCATGAGTCGTAGGGGGAGTTAACTCGTGTGTTAAGTGTTGAGTCGTGACCGACTCATAGGCTTAGCTGACTTAAGGATTGAACGAGTCACGGCTTATAGGGTTTGGATGAGTTAAAGGGTGGCCGACTCATGAGGGTATACGACCTAAGATTTGTGACCATGATAGAATCTGACCGACTCATAGAGGTAGCGACCTATAGGTTTGGCCGAGTTAGTGAGTTGCCGAGTTAACAGGTCAAGGTAGTGAGCGACTCAGTGTTAAGTCGTTTGACCGACTTATAGGTAGAGCGGCTTAAGGGGTTAAGGCTTAGGTCGTGGATAGTTGAGTCGGTGGGGTTTTGAGTCGGTAGGGGGCTTAGGTCGGCAGGGTGTGTTATCTCGTGAAGTTGTTAAGTCGTGAGTCGGTATGTGTTCTGGGTTTAGGTCGGCAGGGAACTAGGTCGTGTGACCCTGTGTGTGTGTGTTGTGTAGTTGGGTCGGTATACTAGTTAAGTCGGCAGCGACCTAAGTTAGGTCGGAGGCCTTTGTATCGTGTAGGTCGTTGGGTCAAAGCACTGCCTGTGTTTGAGTCGTATGAGAGTTAGGTCGGCTATGCCGATGAGTCGTGTGGCAGATAGGTCGTTGGGTCGGCAGAGGCTAGTTGAGCTTGTGTCGGTAGGATTGGCTTGAGTCGTGGACGACTCATGGGTTAGGTCGGGGCCGACCTAAGGGGCGACGACTCAGGGGAAAATCAGCCTATAAATAGAGGACTTTGGCTCACTTTTTGGCACCGGTTTTTGAAGCAACGAAGTGCTGCCATTTTGGGACCTCGACTACAACATTTCTTCATCTTCTTTTCTCCATTCCAATCTAATTCTAACATCCATCCAAGATCGAAGATCGAGATTGAAGATCCAAGAGACAAAGTTGAAGATCTTCATCCAACGAAGCTAGATTTCATCGTTTGAAGCGAATTATTGCCGGATCAAGCCTTGATCTTCGCTGTCCAGATCTGTAGTGATTAGTTTTTGAGGTGTTTGGGTGATTTGGTGAGTGGTGGTTATCTCTCACGCGGACCCAAAGGAGTATATTGGATTGGTGGTTTGTTGGAGTGTTGTAGATAGTGATTTTGCGCATTTTTCCTTAGATCCAAGTATAGATCCATTGTTTGTGAAGATGTTTACCTATGCAAGTTCATTTATTAAGTCATAGAAACAAAACCCATGTTTTATATTTGCTAGATCTATGCTAAAAACCCATGATTCATGTATGTTAGTTCTATGCTCATTTATTTACGGAATTGCCATTTTAGTTATAAATGCCTAATTAGATCTTGATTGAATACTTATTTGTTTGGATTAATGTTTGCCTTGATTGATTGTTGTGAATGAGCTATCTAGTTGATAGATTTGGACAAGTATGGTCAAAGATGATTCAAAAGCTATAGAAGAGGCTCTTGAATGGTGAAAGCTGCTAAAGGCATATGAGGCGGATGTTGAAGCTCATATGTATGGATTGAATGATGTTGAGATGGAACTTTGCCATGATGCGATGAGGCAAACCATGTTGTTGAGTTGAGACTTTGCTATGGTATGATAAAGCGAAGTATGATGTGATGTAGACTTGGTGTAATCCAGGCAGGGATCATTCCAAGCATGTTGATAACTCGAGGGATGGTTCGAGTTGGTTGATAATGGATTGCTCGGGAGGTAGCTTGAGCTAGTATGAGAATAGTCATCGAGGAGGATGACTAGGAGGCTTGGATCTCATCGTTGTTGAAGGTTCTAGCATGCTCAAAAGCAAGAGTACGTGGGGCGCCCAAAACGACTACAGGTAGATAGTCGGGACACCCAAAAGACTACAGGTAGGTAGTTGAGTACTCTGGGCAGAGTAGGTAAGTCCTAGGCACGGGTCACGATGACGTGCGGAGCTATGCCTAGAACCGGGGTTACCATTAGCCCTTGACAGGTGGTCATTCAACTAACGGTGATATCAAGGCAATGATAACAGTGATAGCCAGAGTCATGGATGTTTGGTTGTATCATCATTCGGTCTCAAGAGCGGTGTTTTCTGGGTGCTTATCTGATCTTGGTTTAAGCCTTGGGGGTTTGTATTTGGAAAACATCGTCCTTGACTCGAGTGGTTATTTCTTTTCCTTAATTGTATGCTATGTTATACTTGCTTCTCCTTAGTGTGAGTCTGGGGGCTATCACTGTAGAAAGAGGTGGAGTGGGATGGTTTGGTTCCTATTCCTTTTATCCCTTATGCTCTTTTGGTATGTTTGATAGTTGATTTACTGCTCACTAAGACTTTGTCTGACTCAAGGTTTTATGTCTCCTCTTATTACCTTGGGCTGTTCATCCATGTTGGGATGGGCAGACTAGGTAGCAGGTGACAGGTGCTGTTTTTGGAGATCTACGCTGATGATGACGAAGACGAGCAGGAGGCTTTGCATATTAGTTTTCTTACTATTTGTACTGGGTGTTCCGCTGCTTGTATATATTCTGAGTGCTATGTAGTGAGGCTTTGATGTATGGATTTGCTTGGGTGATTGTATCAAACTACTGTGATGCTTATATGATGATTTCCTGTTATGAAGCTTCACTATATATATATTTCTCTATTGTATTTTATCCATGCGCTGTGAGTTATGCGATAGAGTTTCTGTTTTATTGTACCCTGACTATCGTCCATGGCTGCCTGGCACGCTCTTCAGCGCTCTTTTCTCTTGTTTTAGTGCGGGAGTCATGGGCGGTCGTCACAACATGTATCCACCTAAATCACTTGTGCAGCATAAACTTAGGTTGATATTTAAATAAAAAGGTTGAGAGAGGTCTCTTTGTTGAGATAAATGTGTTTGTTCTATTGTTGTCATCTTAAGCAACAGTGGTAGGATAAAGCCGGTTGATGTGGATATAAGCTATCAAGCTATCTACTTCACTACATTTTTTTGTCTTTTTATCTCCACTTTTGTCACGGTAGCAATCTAAATCCTATGGATGATTATTTCTTTATACGGTCTAGTATGAATTAAAAAAACATGAGCTGGTATGTACATTTTTTTAAGTAGGTGAAGGTTACATGTGTAGCATAAGATTGTCCTCTTTTGGTCCTTTAGCATGTGCTATATGCTGCATTTTTAAACCTTGTTAGCCTTAAGTGAATTGTAAAATAGTAGGCTTGTATATAATCATTCAATAAATCTGAGAAAGATTAGAAATTTATTTCATAGCTCTATCTTAATAGGCTGGAAACATAAAAAGAGGAATGCTTTGGACAGTCGCTCTTAAGCGAGTGTACCATTTACTTTCCATCTTATTGATGGAGTGCATTCAATGCTAAAATTTGAAGTCCAAAGATTAAATAAAGATTCGTAGAAGGTGGAATATGTTTTTCTACTTAGAAAAATAATAAAACTAGTTAAATTTATTTTAATGGTACATTTAAATATGTTTGAGAAAACTACAAATTAATAAGTTTTATTTGTGTTCTATTTCAAAATTTTATGTGTTTTCTATATTCTCTATTTAATAAATCATTACACGTTTTATTTATTGTTAATTATAAATTTACCCAAATGATGTAGCTAATAAAATATAGTATCCTAAATATTACATGTAGTTCGAATTTTATTGTACAAACAGTGTTCGGAAATGCATTTTAATGTGGACATGCATTGGTGGGATCTCCTAAAATTTTCTTCTTCCACCTTTCCACTAATCCCATTACCTCAAAAACTACATTCCGCTTTGTGTAATATGAAAATTTATGAATAAAGACTTCTCTGAGCAGAGGAGCTGGAGATTTGAGAATCGAATTCTAGATTTTTTTTCGTGTGAATCACATTACTAGCTTATATTAGTCAATAATCGAACAATTAAAAATGGATATAGGGAAATGCTTAGAATAAAGATTTATGGTAAACTAATAAATGGAATAAGAAAAATTAAGTTAGAAAAGGTTTTAAAAACTAAAATGCAATACAGATATAGTAAAGATATAACTAAACAAGGGAAAGTAGGATCCAAAACATGATTTATAATGTTAATCAAAATGCGACAAGATTTATGTAAATACTCATAGATGAATTAAGAAAAGATTACTTCAAAAACATAGGAAGAGAATGGTAACTAATGTAGAAATGGTAAAGAAAAATATATAAGAAAGTAGAAAATGGGCAAGGGAGGATGTTGGAAAAAATGATCTATAAAAGGGTGTATGTAAAAGCTAAAAAAATGAAATAAGGAAAAACTAATTTTATAAGTGTAAAAAGTGATGGAAGATAAAGTAAAAATAACATAAGAAACTAAAAATAAAAAAGGAAAAAAGGATGGCACAAAAACTGATTTACAATGTAGTCAAGATGAAATAATTCATGTAAAACTAAAAGTGAAATAAGAAAGAATAAGTTGATAAGGTTTTAAAAGAATGAAAATAATATTGGAACATTAGTGCATGTGTGTTTGGGCTTCTGACCTCGGATGTAGTGTACATTTGAGAAGACTTTTGATGGTAGAGTGTAGATAAAAAGAATTTTTGTAGGAAGACTCTTAGTCGATTTATATTATGATAGTCTTGAAAGTAACAGAATTGAGGATAAAACAATTTGATCAATGCAGAAAATAAAGAAAAAATTCGGATGTAGTCTTCACCTTATGATTCTCTATCTTTCCATAATCATACTGCATCATGTTGGTGTCGATTTTGTCATGATTAAATCCTAAAGCTGATCGTGTTTGAACCTGGTGATTTATCCTAAGATTATGTTTGAACCTGGTCATTATATGAATGGGTTACAATGATGTTCAACTTTGCAACATGAATCCTAAAACTTTTAGTTCTCGACAAGTAGGAAGATAATGGAAGATTATGTTATTATGCTAAATGTGCATATTCTTAATTCTGTGGTCTTTGAATAGGTTGTTACATTGCAATAGATGGATTCTTGATGTTTCATTTGACACAATAACGTGTATCTTGGAATTTGAAATATGGAACATTATAACGGGCTAGGAAAATTTTTACAATTTTAAATGCTTGGCAACATTATAGCTGAAAGGCTAGAGCGCATTCCGTTTCAGATTATCCTCACTAGAAGGTATTATTTTAGATTATCCTCACAACTCAAAACAAATGAGATGAGTATATGGATTAATAGTCGCTCGAAAGCTACCGAGCATAGCATATGTGACATATAAGTTGTAGAAAATTTCTAATTCTAAATGAAAAGTGAATGATTAAATATCCACACTTTGACTTGCCGTCTTGGTGTTTGCTGGATATACTTTTCCTTTGTTAAGGCTGAAGTTTTTCTTCCTTTCGGCATTGTCTTCTTATTATTTGATATGTTAATTATGTATGCAGACTTGTCATTAGCAGACTTGTCTCCTTTTGGCATTTTCTCTATTAAGGCTAAAGTATTTCTTCCTTTTGGCACTGTCTTTTTATTATTTGATATGTTAGTTATGTATGCAGACTTGTCATTAGCAGACTTGTCTCCTTTTGGCATTTTCTTTGTTAAGGATGAAGGTTTTCTTTCTTTATTAAGGCTGAAATTTTTCTTTGCTGGAAACAATTAAACTTTTTTATCTTTATTAACACTGTTTTTAAGTAATTTTTATTTGTAGTAACATAAACTGATACATATCTCGTTTCTTCATCTTCAGGTCTTCAAAAATTGAATATGTAGGGAGCTCCAGCTTTAGTTGTTTATGATACTTACTTGATATGGTTTTCTGGCTAACTCTTTTTGGTAACTAATGTAAGCTTCTCTAAGTTTGGACTTTAGCTTTGATTTTTGTTTAGAAACTAATGTGTTTATATATAGTTATATACTAGTATGGTTAGATAATTATTGTATTTACGGTAGCTTAGTTATTCACGTATTATTTGATTGCATGATTGTGAATAATATGTTTGCTGGTTTTGTATTGAATTGTTTATTATTACTGTATGATACAAGTGATGAACAAAGTGAAATGGAGAGCGAACGAGCTAAAAGAGCGGAAAATATAGGCGGCAGCAGTTTAAAAAAATTTAGCAGCGTTCATAAAACGCTATAGAAATAATACGTAACGAAACAACTGTGATAACCCGGATTTTTGGGCATTTGTAATTGATAATATAATTGGGTTAACTAATAGAAATACTGAATTTATAGATTGAACAAATGAATCTGATCAAATAAATATTTGTAGTTGTGTTGTATATATATACATAGATTTTAAATAGAATTATTATATACAAGTTGAAATTGTATTTGCTTAAATATATGTATATGTAAAATTGATTTGAAATATAATTTGAATTTGGATATTTAAATTGGAATTCAAATGATATATATATATATATATATATCTTAAATTATACTTTGATTTTAAAATGTATTTTATTTGATTTTATTGAGAACATAAATTGTTTGTATTATTTTCTTTTTAAAGGAAATTATTTATATAAATTAGAATATGTATTTATAAATTAGAAAATTAATTACAAAAGCTTTACAAATAAATATATCATGCATAATTACAAATGTAAGTATATGAATGTATCTAATTACAAGTGTAAATGAATTCTAAATTGTAATTGACAAATATTAACTAATATGACAAGTGTCATCTTTGTATTATCATTTCTTTAAATTTTAATAAATCATAATTTACTCTTTATTAACGCCTATCTTCTTTTTCTTTCATTTTTTTTATACATTTCTTAAACTTAAGAACTCAAACCTGTAAATATTCTCAACTAAAAATCCAAGCTGTAATTAAATCAAGCTTCCATTTTTTCCAACCTGAAATCAAACAAAAGGCCTGTAATTTTAAAAAATAAAATAAATATCTAGCAAAGATTATCATGCAATCAGCAGCATTCGACCTGAAACCAAAAGTCTTAAATCATCAAGTTCCAGTTTCAAAAGATCTAAGCATTTTTCTCTGCAATTCAAGTTCAAATAAAGCTTTCCTGTTTCAAAAATCAAGGCTTTCTATTCATCTTCTTTCACGTGAGTAACCCTAAGATTTGATCTGTTCAAAATCCTGTGACATGCAGTAATTTATTGGAACAAAGTATGATATGCATTTGCAAGATTATTATTTGAATCGCATGCAGATATATATATATGATTATATGGTATGTGCATGTCTGAAAAATATGAATACTCTGTTCTGTTATTCAAGTTTTCAAAACCTGATCAAATTTAAATAACTCTTTCCTGATTCATTTTTAAACCTTGATGTATAAACGAAACTTGTTGATGTTAATAGGATAATTGATTTAAAAATATTTCTAATAAGAATCTGAGAATAGATTTAATAAAAAGGAAGAAAAACAGTGAAATCCAATTCATATCAAAATTTTGATTTAAAAAGAATTCCGGTTTCTTGTATATAATCTTCTTCGTTTTCGAAATCTAGGATTTTAAAAAAAACTATGATTTGTAGACTTGTAATTAGTGAGATTTTGCGAGATGATTAGTTTTGGGATAACTGTAAATTGCCATTGGTCGAAGTCGATCTGTGACTTGTGGCTCATGTTAAAGGTGGTTCGTGGGACGAGTATGGTGGGAAAAATAGTCTAGTATTTTTTGGAATGTCGTGGTGAGAGGTCGACATCGATCTAGGGTTTAGGTTGAGTTGGATTTATGGTTGTTCTCAAAGGGAATTTCAATGCCGATGTTTATTAGAGTTGGTCGGAGCAACGGGAAAGGGAACGAGGATCTTAGGTAGAGGTCCAGGTATGTGGCCGTGGCCTCCGGTGGATGGAGATGGAAGATTGAGGTGATAGATGATTAGGAATTCTATCTTTAGGCATTCGATTTCTTCGTTTTTGCTCTGTGATGTGGATCGAATTTCTGGGAATTCGATGGGGTCGTGATGATCGACAGCGACTTGTGAGTGCCGGTAGGGTCGATCAGATCGACGTTAAACTCGCATGCACGTGCATGATGATGTTCTGGTGCATGTCAGTTAAAGATGGGAAGAATTTGCTGAGTTTAAGAGTGGAGAAAGGAGAGGGAATTGGGTTCGTCTCGGGTTGCTTTGTAGTGGCACGAGTGAGACACCGAGTTTTTATGCGAGAGTTTGCATGATCGAGCACGGCTGAAATATAGAAGAAGAAGAAGATAGGAAGAAGAGATGGGTCGGGAAATTAGGACTGGTTCGAGCTTGTATCGGGTTTTGCTTGAGTTTTTGTGGAGTAATCTTTGGGTTGTAACTGGTTGCATTAGTTTATCGGGTTGGGCTAGGGTAGTGTTGTATTGGGCTTGTGTTGTTTTTGTATATTAAAAGACTTCGAAACATAAGTTTAGATATTAGGTTTCCAAGTAAAGATATCTATTAAGTTATCAAACGAATTTTCAAAATTCAGATTTATAAGTCAAACGTGCCCTGAATTTAATTAAATTGTTTTGAAAATTGTATTAATTTCTTAATTATATTTTCAAATGGGATTTGAAATAATTAAATTAAGTAAGTAAATTAAGGAAAGTATATCCAACCTTGTTGGTACAATGATCGCAAGTGAGTTATATAAGTTGAATCCTAACATTTAATTTAAATGATAATTACTAAATGTAAGTAATTAAAAGATAAATTTGTTAAGGATTTATTAATTTAATAGTAATTAAAGGTTAAATTAATTAATAATAAAAGGTTAATTAATTGAGGATAATTAATTGATGGAATAATTACTTAGTGAAACTAATTAAAGGGAAATTACTTAAGGGAAATAATTAAGGATTTATTACTTAGTGTAATTAATTAAAATGTTGATTTATTTAAGAAAATTAACTAAGGGTTAGTTAATTAATGAATTTGATTAATTTATGGATAATTAATCGATGTAAGTGATTATAAGATAATTAATTTGAGTAATTAACTAAGGATCAATGTAATTAGGATGGATAGATGAAGGTAAATTTAATTTGTGCAATTAAATTATAGTTAATTACTTATTGTAATTCAAGGATAATTAGTCAAGGGTGATTAATTAAGATGGATAATTAAAGGAACATTAATTAATTGGTAATTAATTAATGTTAAGTAAAGGTAATCTAAGTGATTAAACATTAGAAATTAATTTAATTAAAGATTAATTAAATTAATTTTGGAAGTATTAAATCTTGCTTATGAATAATTGAGTGATGTCAAATGCCTTGAATTGGTTAATATCTCTGATATGAAATGTTTTATGATATGATATGTTGGGTGGACAGTGATATTGTGGTTATCTATCGATGATGAATTGCTGCGTAAAAAGTGACATCCTGTATATAAAGTTGAATTGTATTTCACTTGAATAACTTAGGTTAAGATGATATTGAATTCGAAGAGACCGGGGTCGGATATCGGTAAATACCCAAACCGAATTCGATTTGTATTCTATAATAATTCTATATATGTTTGATATGTGAAATCAATAGGCTGGAATGGACTAATATGGAACTTTGAAACTAAGTATGGGTACTTAGGGATCAATTTGTGAAAAAAGTGTTGGGCATAACAAGTAATGAACTCGTAGTGAAGTACGAGTTACCCGGATTTTTCTTTTATGGTTTGAACTTAGTGTTTCAAATTATATGGGTTTACTCATGATGGTTTCTAGCCTGACCTGGGTGTTACTTTGATGTAATGCTCAGGTCAGACCGAGTATTATAGATTTTTAGGTAAGGACGTTCTAGAGCTCAGGAGTAGAGCTGGATGGCACGAACGTATGGAGTGTATTCAGCTGAGAGATATTATGGATTATCTAGGACAAGTTGATTTTATTTTTCCGGTATTTATGTAAATGTTGTAACTCTGATATATTAAATATAATTTACTGATACAACTTTCTTTATGTAAAGAATATCATTTGATATAATATTTTATCCGCTGCGAATGCGAGATTCCGAGTTTGGTTTTCTGTTTCTTCTTCTATATCTTTTCTTCTTTTCCTAACTATTTAGAATTTTCGGGATCGAAATTTTCGGGTCGTTACATTTGGTATCAGAGTTGAAGGTTAAACGAGAACCTTGGCTCTGTTGATATTACTCATTAAAGATAGGATCAATGGTACCCTAGGATGAGTTGAGTGTATATATATGAGAGCGTTCTTGTTATTTTCTTATGTAAAGATTTTAAATGATTTTATATAAGAATATATTTTGATATATAAAGCAATATGTCTTTCTAATAAATATTAAGGTAATTAATTGTTAAATTATTGGAATGAAATAAGGTAGTAATAGAAATACAACCAAATTGAAACTAAATAAAGATAATTTTGAAATGGATTCAAACTGAAATCAAAATCTTGAATTTAGGGAAGAATTTCAGAATAAGATAATAATGAATTGGTTCCAGATATGATAATCTTGGTTATTATCATAAATGATTGTTGTATTTAATAATAAAATGTATGTTAATGAGTAAGCAAAATGAAATGTTTAAGAAAGTAAAACATTTGAGTAAGTATAACTTATAAATTGGAATTGAAGATGATCTAAATTTCGAAGTTTTAAATCTAGGTCCAGAAATTTGAATTTTTTTCAAAGTGACAAAGAAATAATAAATAATGTTATTTAATGTATTTGAATGAAAGGTCCTATTTCAAACAAGAGTTGTTTGAAAATTTAATGAAATTTGTTTTGAATTAAAACCAAAGGTGGTTTGAAATTTAAGGATAACTTGGTGTGTAAAGGAAATAATATGTATGAGGAATATACATAATATCAAAAGATGGTTTGAAATAAACTCTAAATGTTGAGTTTTAAATTTAGAATGAGATGTGATACCCAAAGTGATATAAGTTTTTAAACCTATAGGTGGGGAGATTATTTATGAGAAGTTTAAAATTAGAAATGGAAATTCAAATTGGGTAAAGTTGACTGGAATAAGTAAATTGAATTTAACTTTGAGAAAGTAAAATAATTCAACAAGCAACCTGAATTGGAAATTTCAAGATGAAATTGGGATTTAACTTGGGAAGTTAAATGGTTAATTTGAATTGGGAATTTGTGTGATTTCAAAATAGGTTTGAGATCTGGAAATTGAAAATGGATGGATATTTTAAAATAATTTGAATGATACCATCTTGTTGTTATTAATAATCTTTTAAGTTGAAATTGGATTTGTTTAAATGAATAAAGAAATGGGGTGTGTTAATATATCCATTATTAAGATAAAATGGAATTTGGATTCAGAATTAAATGGTTTAAAGATATAGGTTGATCTGGTTTAAAGGACATTTCAAAATAACTCGAATTTATATAATTCGAGATGGTTTAAATTTGAATTTTGAATTGAATTAGTTCAAATTGAATTTGATTTGAATTAATTGAAGATGTATAATTATAAAATTCAAATGGAAATTTTGAATTAGATTGATTTGAAATGATTTGAAATTGAAGTGGGTTCAATTTGAAATTAGTTCAAATTGATTTGAATAATTTACAATTGTGATTAAAGTTGAATAAGTAAATTCAAATGGAATTTGATTTGAATTTAGGAAGGAAATTGAGAATTAATTCAACTTAAATTGGGTTTAAATCAATTTCAATGGAAGCTGAAGTTATTTAAATTGGAATTGAGTCAATTTAAATGGAAGTGGAAATTTAAATTGAATTGATTAGAGATGGAGGTTGGAAATTGAACAGTTTGACTCTGGACTATTTTCAAAATGAATTGTTTTAATATAAATCAATTTTTTCCAAAAGTATTTACTGTACAACTTTTCTTTTTAAACCTAAAACTATCTTATACTTGTTTTACAATTACTTTTGGAACTATTTAACAATTTTACAACTGTTTTATAAACTAATTATTATTTTTCAACTACTTTATAACTAATTACTATTTTTACAACTATTTCGCAATTATCTAACTATATTATAACTGTTTGACTATTTTCCAACTATTTTATAATTTCTCAGCTATTTTATAGCTATTTTACAATTAATAATTATTTTTCAACTACTTATCCATTTTTAACTTTTTAAGCTATTTTCTAAATTTAAGCTGGTCAGAGTGCAAACTGTTATGACTAAATATCCATTTGAGATAAGAATTGAAGTGATAATCCAAATGAGGATCTAAGAATTGTGAGTAAGTGAATGAAAATTTAAGTGAATGTGAATAGAAAAGGAAATTGATTTAGCAATATTCAATTGAGATAAATACGTAGGATGTATATATATTATTCTATTCGCATAATGATTTGATCCAGATTCCAGCATAGATTTTTGAGATAGTATATCGATCCGAATTGGGATTTTTCACTCGATTTTCGACGGAGAACCTGGATATGGATTGTTGATTTGTTCTGGATATTCCTTATCATAACTATAGCTATGCAAGGAGAATGATGATTTCTAATCAAGAAACCAGATCTGAGTCCGCACTAGGAAATCGGGTGGACGATACTAGTTCGAAAGTGAAGTTGTGTGATCAAGTGATTGATCAGATTGATATTGCGTACAGATGATGTATACATCATACGGGTTTGAACGAAATTGATATTGAAGATATGTGGATAAGAATTGTAAAATGGTTTTGGAATGAAAAGTATATATTGTGAAATAAAGTGGAAATTGGATATTTCTATGCTGGAAGTTTACTTTATATAAGTAAGTAATATGGTTAATAACTTTATAGAGTAATCAAATTTGAATATTTGATTTGGAATAAATAAAGTTATATATCTTTGTTATATAAGATAAATCTCCCATTGTTGAATCTATAGCTAGAAGAAAAGGGTTTGAAAATATGTGAAGTATAAAAGTGGATTTATACAAGTTCGAAATGATCCAAAGATTTTGCAAGGATATATATATATATATATATATATATATATATATATATATATATATATATATAAAGGATTTCATGGGAATGATTTTGAGAGAAAAGGTTTTCGAAACCTTTGGATTTGGAAAGGCTTTTATTTTTGGGTAAAATCAATATTGGAATTTGGAAAGCCTAGTTTGAGAATTATCGATTTTTAGGATAATCGATTTTGTGAAAAGGAGATTTATATGGAATTCATACTAGGTGTATGATTTGGAAGATACTATGTGTATAGTATAAAGTGTTTTGAAAATGGCTCTAGAGAAAAAGGCGCTCCCTTGACATGAACTTCTCAGGAGTACCATAGGTTGGTACTGCCTTGGGCCTCAAAGGGGGAGGTTCTAAATTTGATCTTGTGAGGAGTCCGGACAAAACTAGTTCCTGAGGATTATGTGTAGTGTGTAGCGAAAGTCAAGGGCGCTGATGCCTACAGAGGCACTTGGGTTATGCTATGACGACAGTGTAACTCGATGTCATTGCGATCTACTGCAGACCATAGCGAAAGTCGTGTGTGCTGCTGAGAGCCAACAGTCTGCGTTTGATTTTATATCGGTAGACTGCGAACTATGGTAACATAGCGAAAGTCATGTGTGCTGCTGAGAGCCAACAGTCTACATTTTATTTTACATCGATAGGCTGTGACCTATGTGGGAGTGGAGAAGTTTCATTTTTGGCAGCGAAAATCGAGGGTGTTGATGCTTATAGTACATGGACTTTTGCTATGATGGCAACGTAACCCTGGAATGTAAATGCGATCTGTTGTGGGTTCCATGGCATAATCGAGGGGCATAGAGTGCCTACAGTTACATGGACTTTTGCTGCGATGACGACGTAACCCAGGATGTAACTGCGACCGTGGATAGGGTGATGATTTCCAGAGCATTCTCACTAAAGAAGTTTCCTTGATTTCAAAAATATTTTCTATATTTTCAGTAAAATTATTCTCCAAGTATTTTCACTTGGTGTTAGAAAAAGGTCTGCTAAGTACTTATAGATTTTTAGTTCTACGACTGATCAACGTATGACCGAATTTCTATAAGAACAAGGATAGACTCATTGAGATATCGAGTTATAGAAAGTATTTTTAAAAAACTATTTTTGTAATACTATGTAGATTTTAAATGTGTTTTAAAAACTCTTAATAAAAGAATAATTTTTCCTGATAACAAGCATTTTATTAAATTCTGGCTTCGTTCCTTTTCGAGGACGAAAAGATTCAAAGGGGCGAGGAATGTGATAACCCGGATTTTTGGGTATGTGTAATTGATAATATAACTGGGTTAACTAATAGAAATATTGAATTTATAGATTGAACAAATGAACTTGATCAAATAAATATTTATATTTGTAATTGTGTTGTAATATATATACATAGATTTTAAATAGAATTATTGTATACAAGTTGAAATTTATTTGTTTAAATATATGTATATGTAAAATTGATCCGAAATTTAATTTGAATTTGGATATTTAAATTGAAATTCAAAAGATATATATATATATATATATATCTTAAATTATTCTTTCGTTCTAAAATGTATTTTATTTGATTTTATTGAGAACGTAAATTGTTTGTATTATTTTCTTTTTAAAGGAATTTATTTATAGAAATTAGAATATGTATTTATAAATTAGAAAATTAATTACAAAAGCTTTATAAATAAATATATCATGCATAATTACAAATGTAAGTATATGAATGTATCTAATTACAAGTGTAAATGAATTATAAATTGTAATTGACAAATATTAACTAATATGATAAGTGTCATCTTTGTATTATCATTTTATTTAAATTTTAATAAATCATAATTTACTCTTTATTAACTCATATCTTCTTTTTCTTTCATTTTTTTCTACATTTCTTAAACTTAAGAAATCAAACCTGTAAATATTCTCAACTCAAAATCAAAGCTGTAATTAAATCAAGCTTCCATTTTTTCCAGCCTGAAATCAAACTAAAGGCCTGTAATTTTTTTTAAATAAAAATAAATATCCATTTTCAAACTAAAGTCCTAAATCATCAAGTTCCATTTTCAAAAGATCTAAGCATTTTTCTCTGTAATTCAAGTTCAAATAAAGCTTTCCTGTTTCAAAAATCAAGGCTCCCTCTTCATTTTCTTTCAGTTGAGTAACCCTAAGATTTGATCTGTTCAAAATCATATGACATGTAGTAATTTCTTGGAACAAAGTATGATATGCATTTACAAGATTATTATTTGAATTGCGTGTAGATATATATGATTATATGGTATGTGCATGTTTGAAAAATATGAATATTCTTTTTTGTTATTCAAGTTTTCAAACCTGATCAAATTTAAATATCTCTTTCCTGATTCATTTTTAAACCTTGATGTATAAACGAAACTTGTTCATATTAACAGGATAATTGATTTAAAAATATTTCTAATAAGAATCTGAAGATAGATTTAATAAAAAGGAAGAAAAACAGGGAAATCCAATTCATATCAAAATTTCGATTTAAAAGAATTCCGTTTCTTGTATATAATCTTCTTCGTTTTCAAGATCTAGTATTTTAAAAACAAAACTATGATTTTTAGACTTGTAATTTGTGAGATTTTGCGAGATGATTAGTTTTGGGATAATTGTAAATTGCCATTGATCGAAGTTGATCTGTGACTCGTGGCTCGTGTTAGAGGTGGTTCGTGGAACGAGTATAGTGGGAAAAATAGTCTAGTATTTTCTGGAATGTCGTGGTGAGAGGGCGACATCGATCTAGGGTTTAGGTTGATTTGGCGTTGTGGTTGTTCTCGAAGGGAATTTCAGTGCTAATGTTGATTCGAGTTGGTTGGAGCAACGAAAAGGGAACGAGGATCTTAGGTAGAGGTCCTGGTACGTGGCTGTGGCCTCCGGTGGACGGAGATGGAACATTGAGGTGATTGATGATTGGGAATTCTGTCTGTAGGCGTTCGATTTCTTCATTTTTGCTCTATGATGTGGATCGAGTTTCTGGGAATTCGATGGGGTCGTGATGATTGATAGCGACTTGTGGGTGCCGGTAGCGTCGATCAGATCGACGTTGAACTCGCATGCACGTGCACGATGATGTTCCGGTGCATGTCAATTGAAGATGGGAAGAATTTGCTGAGTTTAAGAATGGAGGAAGGAGAGGGAATCGGGTTCGTCTTGCGGTTGCTGTATAGTGGAACGAGTGAGGCGCCGAGTTTTTGTATGAGAGTTTGCATGATCGAGCACGGTTGAAATTTAGAAGAAGAAGAAGATAGGAAGAAGAGATGAGTCGGGAAATTAGGACTGGTTTGAGCTTGTATCGGGTTTTGCTTGAGTTTTTGTGGTGTAAGCTTTGGGTTGTAACTGGTTGCATTAGTTTATCGGGTTGGGCTAGGGAAGTGTTGTATTGGGCTTGTGTTGTTTTTGTATATTAAAAGATTTTGAAACATAAGTTTAGATATTAGGTTTCCAAGTAAAGATATTTATTAAGTCATCAAACAAATTTTCAAAATTCAGATTTATAAGTCAAACGTGCCCTGAATTTAATTAAATTGGTTTTGAAAATTTTATTAATTTCTTAAGTATATTTTCAAATGGGATTCAAAATAATTAAATTAAGTAAGTAAACTAAGGAAAGTATATTAAACCTTGTTGGTACAATGGTCGCAAGTGAGTTATGTAAGTTGAATCCTAACATTTATTTTAAATGATAATTACTAAATGTAAGTAATTAAAAGATAAATTTGTTAAAGATTTATTAATTTAATAGTAATTAAAGGTTAAATTAATTAATAATCAAAGGTTAATTAATTGAGGATAATTAACCAATGGAATAATTACTTGATGAAAGTAATTAAAGGGAAATTACTTAAGGGAAATAATTAAGGATTTATTACTTAGTATAATTAATTAAAGGGTTGATTTATTTAAGAAAATTAACAAAGGGTTAGTTAATTAATGGATTTGATTAATCTATGGATAATTAATCAATGTAAGTGATTGTAAGATAATTAATTTGAGTAATTAACTAAGGATCAATGTAATTAGGATGGATAGATAAAGGTTAATTAATTTGTGTAATTAAATTAGAGTTAATTACTTATTGTAATTCAAGGATACTTAGTCAAGGGTGATTAATTAAGATGGATAATTAAAGGAACATTAATTAATTGGTAATTAATTAATGTTAAGTAAAGGTAATCTAATTGATTAAAGAATAGAAACTAATTTAATTAGAGATTAATTAAATTAATTTTGGATGTATTAAATCTTGCTTATGAATAATTGAGTGATGTTAAATGCCTTGAATTAGTTGATATCTCTGATATGAAATGTTTTATCATATGATATGTTGACAGTGATATTGTGGTTATCTATCGATGATGAATTGCTGTGTAAAAGTGACATCCTGTATATAAAGTTGAATTGTATTTCACTTGAATAACTTAGGTTAAGATGATATTGAATTCGAGGAGACCGGGGTCGGATATCAGTAAATACTCGAACCCATTTCGATTTGTAATCTACAATAATTCTATGTAGATTCGATATGTGAAATCAATAGGATAAAATGGACTAATATGAACCTTTGAAACTAAGTATGGGTACTTAGGGATTAATTTGTGAAATAAGTGTTAGGCATAACAAGTAATGAAGCCGTAGTGAAGTATGAGTTACCCGGGTTTTCCTTTTATGTTTTGAACTTAGTGCTTCAAATTATATGGGTTTACTCAAGCTGGTTTCTAGCCTGACCCCGGTGTTACTTTGATGTAATGATCGAGTCAGACCGAGTATTACAGATTTTTAGGTAAGGATGTTCTAGAGCTCAGGAGTCGAGCTGGATGGCAGGAACGTATGGAGTGCATTCAGTTGAGAGATATTATGGATTATCTAGGACAAGTTGATTTTATTTGTCCAGTGTTTCTGTAAATGTTGTAACTCTGATATATTAAATGTAATTTACTGGTACAGCTTTCTTTGTGTAAAAAATATTATTTGATATTATATTTTATCCGCTACGAATGTGAGATTCTAAGTTTGGTTTTCTGTTTCTTCTTCTATCTCTTTTCTTAACTATTTAGAATTTTCGGGATCGAAATTTCTGGGTCGTTACATTTGGCGAGTAAAAAATGCTAAGAAATCTATATTGGTACGATGAGACGCAACATAAATATATATATAAATATATATATATATATATATATATATTGGCGTTATTAAATGCAACCGTGAAGTTTGAGCTAAAGCTAGAACATGTATAGCAGCATTTAAAAAATGCAACTAAAACATTTTGTAGTAGCATGGAAAAGCCTTTCAGTGGCATTTTTGAACCGCTACAAAATATATATGGGTGCATTTGGAAAATTGCTGAAATAATTTTTTTTTCCATGGTGTTTACTAAAATTCTACCTAAAGTCAGGCTGTTTCGTTGCTTGTCGTTCCACGACGTTTATTAAAACGCTACCAAAAATTTTAGTAGCATTTTTCAACGCTACCAAAAATAGTTTTTGTTGTAGTGTTTGAATCCAAATGGGTGTGTTGGTTACCCATCTAAATCCGGTGAGTGTACCCAGAGCTCGAAAAATTTGAAGGGTATGTCTCATATTCTTGAAAATGAGGTTGTATAAACTTTGATATTTGAAAAGAAATCCTTACAAGAAATTATACATAACTGGATGTAGTGTAACTCCGAACCAATGTAAAAATCCTAGTGTGATCTCACCAACTCTTTACTTTTTAGTTTTACTCCATTTAAATCTATCTGTGTTTGCATCTATGATGGTCAATTTTCATTATGTAAATTATAATCTTAAAATAATTCAAAAGGATTCATAAAAGTTAGTAAACACTATTCACCCCCTTTAGTGTTAAGTTATCCTTATGATCCTTAATTCTGCAAATTAACGCATCAAATATTTGATGTCATAAATGCTTTGTTAGAGGAACAGTCTCGTTCTGCAAGGTGTGAATTTGCGAAGAATTGTTTAACGTAAAGATGTTAAAGGGAATGAAAGTGGAAGCATGCATCATAATGATGAAAGGCTATATTGATGGACTTGCTTAAGAGATGTGACGATTAGCAACTAGTTGCAAGTATACTTAATCGTCGGTTCTCTTACTTCATAGTTTGAGCTGTTCATATTGAACTACAATATGAACCAATTGAATATCAGCCTAATAGAGCTACTCAATATGTGAAGATCAGCCAAGTCTTCATCCAAGGATCAAGATGCAGAATTTGCAGTAAAAGGAAAAGCATCATCTTCGAATGGTTTGAAGAAAATGGAATGGGTTAATAAGAAGAATAAGAAGACTACTTTAATTGACAAGGGTGAATGTCATCATTGTTACAAGAAGAGTAGTTGGAAAGGGAATTGTCCAGAGTACTTAAAGAGTGTCAAAGATAAGAAACAAAATAGTTCTGCTGCTCTTATAGGCATATTTATGTTTGAAATTGTTTTGCAATCAATAAATTATTTTGGGTATTAGATGCTGGATCTGAAACTCATATTTGTAATTCATTATGAGGACTTAAGAATAGACGCCATTTGGCAAAAGGAGAGATGAGACTTTATGTTGCCGAAAGGATCTCTATATAGATGCAACTGCATTTGGAGACTATCATCTAGTTTTTCCTAATGGATTAGGTTTTAATTTTAAATAATTGTTTTTGTGTAAAGAACTTTACTTATGGTATAATTTCTATGTCTAGACTGGATATATTTTTCATTCTGTTAATAATGTCATGAACTTTATGCGAACGAAAATAAAGTCTATAATGATTTTTTGGATAATGACAATTATATGATTAATACTAAATATGTCTGTACCATGAATAATTTTTCTAATTTTGACATAAATAATAACTATCTTTGACATCATAGGCTAAGTCATATAAGTTAGAAATTTAGGTTTTCTACCATCATTTGATTTTGAATCATTCGATATGCGTAAGTCATGTTCCAAAGAAAAAATTACCAAGCACCTTTTCAGTAGGAGCAATGAAAGAGTTAATGAACTCTTGAATTCATATGTTCTGATGTATGTGTCCCAATACCTATAATTACCAAAGATGATTCTTTTTATTTTGTAAAATTTACGGATGATTTCTCAAGAATAGGATATGTGTACCTTATGAAGAACAAATCTGATTTCCGTGAGAAATTTAAAAAGTATAAGAATGAGGTGAAAATCAGACAAACCATAAGATTAAAATACCCTGATGCAATCAAGGAGGTGAATATGTCAAACAAGAGCTCCAACAAAACCTAAAGGATAATGGAATTATCCCTCAGGTTACTCCACCATATACTCCACAACACAATGGTGTTTTGGACCAAAGTAATCGAACCATACTGGATATAATTTGTTCCGTGATGGGTACACTACAACAAAACAGCCATTTTACAACGGGCAATGCCCGTTGTAATATGGATTTCACAACGGGCATGAGCCCGTTGTATTAGGCCTCGTTGTAATAGGTCGACCATATTTTACAACGGGCAATGCCCGTTGTAATACATGATATTGCAACGGTTTCTGACCATTGCAAAATAAATGCAAATTTAAAAAAAAATTACAGCAGCATCCATGCAGTACATCCATACCAATAATGAATAATTTAACGAGTAATAAATATTATCATAAAACAACCAAAATCACATACGAAAAGAATAAAAGCTAGAGTCATAAATTTCCAACACATTCCAAAAAGTTAGATAAGTTTACATCGACATAGTTCTAATATACACATGACAACTAGTTTCATAACAACCAAATACATAAAGCATTAACACATAATTAACACTTCTTCCTTCTATTACTGTTTATGTAATAAAACTTCTCCCTTCTTCATTACAACTTCTCCCTTCTTCATTGTACTCGCACCCAAATCTAGTCCTTCTATTATTGTTTCTGTTAATAAAACTAAAGTCAACATGATATAAATCTGGCTAAACACTTTTATATTCTACACATGCAAGTTGAATGGAATGGTAAGCATTGCAACTTCTTCCTTCTTCATTGTACTCACACCCAAATCTAGTCCTTCTATTACCGTTTCTGTAATAAAATTGAACTCTACATGATATAATCTGACTAAACACTTTTACCAAACATTTATGCTTGAATCTTTATGGGAAGAAATGCCAAATATTTTTTGTGGGTTGTTATTCATTAGATATTAGTGTCAAATTTATGAAAAAGGTTAAAATAGTCATTATTAATGGTTTATTTTTTTAGGTAAGATATATACCTTCATTTGTTACCCAGCTATAAGTTTCATCGAAACCTTTCTTCATAAATACAATCCGAACCAGCAACTTCCCAGTAAGTTTTGCAGCCATGTACATTCAAGAGCCGAAAATGAAAACATAATTTTAGGGGATACGATAGAAATGTAGCATGCATGCATCCGCTGCAAGCAAATTTGAACGAATAATGCATGCTCTTTTGATCAAACATCCAAAAATCACCCAATTCAGCTGCATCAGAAAAACTGCACCATAGAATTTCACACAGACAATTAGAACCTTAGAGGTGTGCTATCATTATTCAATGCACAATAACAGTTTTCATGTAAAGCTAGAAGAGTGAGGATCTTGTGAGATTTTGAAGTTATTGTGCACATAACGTAAGATTTTAAAATCAACTTATACACCTGATTTAGAAAATTAGTTCATTAAAATGTTTGTCACAAAAAAATTGTGTTAATGCCTGCACGCTTAATAACCACGCACAGCTTGATACCTTTCTGTGTAAAGGATGCAACTAAAATACAGACATATTTCATTAAAAGAACTATTGATGTATAAGCTCAAAAGGAAAAAGGAAAAAAAAGGAAAAGAAAAGGTGAATCGTTAAAGATTAGACTTGCCTGCATCATGATGTTGAACTTGGGCTAAAGACATTAACATTCTATCATTTTCTCCAAAGTGGACTAATAGTGGTTCCATAGACACATTCTATCATCTACAAATACTCTGCTCCAAGTATCATTACATAGAACAATCAAATTTTCATAATTAAAGTTTACCCTACTTTTCGTGCAAAAAATCAGACTTAATCGAAAACTAATTTCATGTATATATTTACCTCCTCCTTGTTTCCCCAACTACTGTACTTGACTTCATATCCATTTGCAGTAATTGCCTCAATAGTTGCATCATACCTACGCATTCAATTTGTTAACCATGGAGAACACACAAAACCAGAAAATAGTGAGCTTTCAGATATTTTGACTAGATAGCACAATAATCCTAAGTCAGCACATACTGAGGATAATTGATAATTGATATTTTGAAATTAAAATATATAGAAAGAGAATGAAGGAGAAGAGAGAGAGAATTTCTAGAATCAATGAAATAGTTAGATAAATGTGTTACTAAGGGATCTTATTTTCCTCTTTTTAGTACCGTTGCTAAAAAATTACCATAAAATTTTACACCATACTATTTCTAATATCAGATTTTTTTTACGATGTACAACTACGAACCAACATTATTTTTAGCGGCTATCAATTATTTTGGGTTCCATGAATTCGCTTGTTCGTTTCAGTTTCTTTGTTCCAACTGTCTGTAGTTTTCAAGTAAGAAATGCACATATGCAGAGCACAAATTTTCTGCTTCGGCCTTAGTATTTTTATAAAAACTACAAATGTATGAACAATAAAGTAAATAAGGATACAAAACATCCAAAAATAATGCGAAGAACCCCTTCTGCACCGAAACACAAACGAGCTCGCTTACATTCTTTCTGCTCTGAACGTATTCAACATGAAAAACACATAAAAAAATAAATCAATTTAAGTGATAAAAAAATTGTGCTTAAAGAAAAAAGAAAAGAGAAGAAGAAGAAGTGTACTTACTGTGCATATCAGAGACAGCAGGGTAAGCATGGTCTCGAATAGACCAAGCTAAAAGACTTGTTAACAAGTAAATGAGTCCATATATGTATAGTGCCATCACAGGATTTGAGCCGATACAGAACTGAATATATCTTAAGCTCTTCATCACTGTATAAAATCTATCTTTGTAAGTAATAGTTTGATCAATGATGACTGATGCAATAGTATTTTCTGAACCAAATATATTCAGTATTATGATTCCCTTAAATATATGCCAAAAACATTCTGCTATTTTAGAGACCATGCAAAATTTAAAAACAATATAAATCATTCTACAGCCATATATATTTCCTTCATTGTTCAAACTTCTCCACCAAATCTAATAGTCCATGACCATTGCTCCTTTGACCACTGATTTCAATGGGAAAATGGAATAATTATTGGTAACGTACGTCACTTACATTGCATTAGAAGTTACCTGTTCAAAAATCCAAGAATTAAACAAGCAAAATTTCAAAAAAAAATTGAAAAGTGAAATGTAAACAGGAATAAATTAACAAAATGCTTATGAAAATAAAGCAACCAGTGTCGCAAAGGCGTGAATGTTTATTTTCTGCCAACCAAACGAGATTCCTAACAACTTGAATTTATACTGAGAATCAGATACCATGTGGCATTTTCTTTATTTCAAATAGCACAGGCTAAAACTGAAATACGAACATGACTAATCATGCAACCTCAGCAGAAAGATTGTGAATGGTTAAATATGAACATAAAATCGAAGTTAAACATAAAGAAGATGGTAGAATAAATTATGCCAAATCTGAACATAAAATTGACGGTAAACATAGAGAAGATAGCACCGAATGATAATAACTCCACTGCAACTCAGAATCTAGTTTGGGATTTCTATAATTATCTCCCCAGTAATGACTTCAACTAAAAAAATATCAAATCTATATATTGAAAACAGGAATCAAACTGAAATATGTAAAAACCAGTCGCTGGTTCGGACTTTCGTCAAATCTAAGACTGAGGCGGCAATTATCTGACGGTGACAAGGGAGGACGACAAGCGACACAAGAGGTGAGGTGAAGAGGCAGAGGAGGCCGAACGAAGGCAACAAGAAATTAGGGATTTGAGGAGGACAACAAACGAAGGCGATTTGAATTAGGGATTTGATGAGGACGGGTCTCCAGTCGCCATTATTTTGTGAAAAAATGAATATTCACTTTGAACCAGGTGATTCTCTAATAACTGGAAAGTAAAAAGTCTATTAAAATGCTGCTTGAACCTCTTACAACGGGTACTATATGAGTGTTGTAAAATTGGTATCTATTACAACGGTCATTTTGTGAACGTTGTAAAATTAGCATCTATTGCAACGGGCACAAAAGGACCGTTGTAATAGCATTCTATTACAATGGGAAGTCATTGTCTGTTGTAAAAAAGGTGTTGTATAAGCATCTATTACAACGGTCCTGAATGGACCATTGTAATAGCCTTCTATTACAACGGGCAGCAAATACCCATTGTAAATAGGGCGTTGTAATAGAGTATTTTTGTTGTAGTGGTAAAGATGAGTTACAACTTCCCTATTGGGGATATGCACTGAACAATGCATATGTTAAATTTGATACCCACAAAATCTATGCCTAAGATGCCATATGAGATGTGATGTGGGAAGAAACCTTACCTCATACATTTAAAGATGTGGGGTTGTCCAACCTCGTTAAGAATGTTGGTCCTAATAAACTTTAGCAAGATCAGCCTTGTGTAAAATTAAAGGATATCCCAAGAATTATATGGAATATATTTTCTATAATACCAAGGAACAAAAGGTTATTGTTTATGAACATGCTCTCTTTCTAGAAAAGGAATTTCTGTCAAAAAAATTAATAGCAAGGTTGTAGACTTTGATGAGATCCAAGAAGTCAACATAGAGGCTAAACCAATGAGCGAATCAAATTCACCAATATACAAAAACACGTAACCTATTAGAAGATCTAATAAGGAATCGTGTGCACCAGAGAGTACGGTTTTCTCATGGGTGGCGAGAAAGAGGACTATGTCTTGGAGGGCGGCACTTTTCCCTCATTCCAACAAACATTGTAGAGTAAAGACTCTATATCTTGGCTTGGAGATATAAAATCCAAAATGGATTTCTTATATGAAAAAATGTGTAGACTTTATCTAACACACCCGATGGGATAAAACTCATCAGCTGCAAATGTACTTTTAAGAAAAACCTAATTATAGATGGACAAATGAGACCTACAAAGATAGACTAATTACAAAAGGATTTTGTTAAATTCAAGGCGTTAATTATGACGAAATGTTTTTTCTCGTAGCAATGCTTAAGTCCGTTTGGATAATGCTAGCTATTGCTGCATTCTACAACTATGGAATATAGCAAATGGATGTGGAAATGGCATTTCTAAATAAAGATTTAGAAGAGACCATTTATATGTATCAACCCGAAGGTTTCAGGCTTAGTGGGAGTGAGGGCAAGGCTTACAAGTTATTAATATCCAGTTACGGACTTAAACAAGCGTCGATGAGTTGGAATAGATATTTTGATAAGGTAATCAAACAGTTTGGTTGTTATCAGAACACAGAGGAAGTGTGTGTATATTGAAAGGAACACGGAATTGTCATCATGTTCTTAGTTTTATACATTGATGATGTTAATTAGTAATGAAGTTTTATTATTGCAACCGGTGAAAGCTTGGTTATCTAAGAATTTCTCCATGAAGAGTTTGGGAAAAGAACCCTATACACTAGATATAAAGATCTATAGAGATAGATCTAAGAGGCTGTTGAGATTGTTTTAATCCCCGTACGTAGATACCATACTGAAAAGGTTCATGGAGAGTTCCCAGCATGAAGTGTCACAATGCAATTTGGAATCGTCCTTTCTAAGAAAGATGCTCTTCAAACTGATGAGGAGAAAGAGCATATGAAGAGGAAACAAAATGCATCAGTAATTGGTTTTATAATGTATGTTATGTTGTGTACTAGACTAGTGTGGCCAAAGCAGTAGGATGCATAAGGCGATGTCGGCCTAATCTCTGAGAAAGGCATTAGGCTGTTGTAAAATGTATACATAAGTTTTAATAAATACTAAGGAATTATTCCTCATTTATGGGAATGGTGACCTCCTTATGAAAGGATATACAAGCACTAGCTTTGAGAGTGCTATTGACAATAGTAAGTTAGTGTCAGATTACGTCTTCACTTTAAATGGTGGGACCATTAGTTGGAAAAGTTCCAAACATGAAATGGCAGTTGATTTCGATGGAGGCCAAATACAACGCCTTCAACGAAGCAACCAAGGAAGTAGTCTAGAAGTGCAAATTTATTAGTTATCTAGGGGTGATTCCCAATACGAAAGATACGATGACATTATTGTATAACAACAATATTAAGATGAAGATCACTAAGGAACCTAGATTACACATCTAACCGCCCCGATATTTTCAACCATTCGCATCCATTATAAGTGTATAGGTAGACACTCATACCGGAATTGAATTGCTCAAAATACCGCGTTGTAAATAAAATTTTGGAAAATCTCAGAATATACAGTAAATAAAAGTCACGGATCACAGACACAGAGAAATAATAATGCAACGGAAGTAAAAGAAATAGTAGTTCATGAAGCTACTATATAAAAATATCAGAGTTACATAAAATACAACAGAAGAAATAAAGTAAAAAGGAAGTCTCACTACATAGAAGTCTACTAATACAAGAGCTGAAAGGAACAACAGGCCGCAAAAGATAAAACTTGACAAGTAGATAATCTCCAGCAATTTCAATCTCCAGAAAGTGGAAATCCAAATCTGTGAATACTCAGGCTGACCTGAGCGTAAATAAAAATACAAACACTCGAGTCAGGACATACATACTTATACAATGTAAACCAACTCAAGTGAACTGTAGTAAAGGTACAAGTAACTTAGAAGATGCTTGGGGACCGCCCATCTTCTAAGGATCCGTTAAACTATTTACTATGTAGTATATTGCGCTATTATAATAGTGTCTATAGTAAAGTAAACTTACTTTTAAATAGCATTAAGGGGTTACCTATATAGCCCTTAACACGTAATAGTCCCAGTACTCCATCCAATATCATAGTCCTCATGATCGGGAATCCACCAGAGGATACCACACGGGCTACGGGAGAAAGCCAAACTCATACAAGACGCGATAGGGTAGGTGACACGGTACAACAAGGCAATGCCAGGGTAGATATACCAATTACGCTTCCGGGTCGGTGGTAATGCGTAGCGCGCAGCTACCGCCCACCTCGAGCCACACCCCCAAATAAAATCAAAAGTGGCCACCGAATCAGTCCAAAAGTCAAAGTATAATATCGAAGGGATGTGTCCGATCAAAGGTGCTACCTTATTAACCAGTTGATCGCTGTTTTAGCCACCTTATGTCAACTCACGGGAGTTGGGTCCACGTATTTACCTTACAGGAAACGCCGCCACCAACCTACTTCATTCTGAAATCTCCACCGCGTACACGGTTGTTAAAGTGGTTTTCGGTATTGGCCGGCTATAAGACAATATCCGATCCCGGTCTCTTTAACAACCAATCGTTATTATAACCCGTGGTTATAACTTTAAAACAATATTTTCATACTTCAAAATAAAATATCCTTTCAATCCAAATCTTTATCAAAGAAAGATTAAATCATTTCTAAACCATTTCAATATATCAACATACCATATCTTTCAAATTCAAATATTTATCAAAATAAATATCAAGTCATTTCAAATCATTTAGTACATAAATATCATATCTTTCCAACTTCATTTTTGAATCATTTTAATTTCAAAATATCATAACTTTCAAAAACTTTATTTCAAACATTTAATATATATCGAAATATCATATCTTCTCAAAACTTCATTTCAAATCATTCAATATATCATATCTTAAACATCTTTAAATTCAAAGATAACATTCATTTATTATCATCTCAAATCACCTTTTAAATAATTTATATTCCATCAATTTAATTCAATTAAAATCATTTTAAAAGTGTAATTATTATACTTTCAAATCAAGTATTCAAATTTCAAATTTTCAAGTCATTCTGAGCTCATTTACTAAGTCAAAAATCATATTTATTAAAATTTCAGCCTTTCGTAGCATTTAGAAAAAGCTGTTATACGTTATACTTGAAAACATTTTAATTCAGCAAAGACAGCTCTTAAAAACTGCTGTTAAAACTCAGTTTTAGTTAAATTCTAGTTTAAAACAGCAAAGACAGCATTTCCTGAAATGCTGTGGTAGCTCAGATTTCAAAATAAGGTTTAAATTTGATTTCAGCAAAGACTGCAGACACTATAGCATTTCCAGAGAATGCTACAATAGACCTGAGTCCAATATTAGCCTATAAGTTCAATTACAGCAACTACAGCATTTCAGAAATGCTGCAGTATCTCTTTTTACACAATTTTAGTTCAATTCAGAAAACTATAGCATTTCTGAATGCTATTAAAAGTTAATTCCAGGTTTTAGTGTATTTCCAGCCAATAATAAACTTCAATTTAAAATCAATAAACATTTTTATAATCATATTTTAACCTTTAAAATGATCATTAACATATCATTTAACATATTATGTTTATACAATAAATTTCTTATACTTACATCCAGTTTTCAACAATTTACTAAATAAATTCAAGTGTAAAAGTTTCCAATTCTTCATATTTTAAATAAGCAACTTAACACTTATCTTTCCTCCATTTCTCAAATAATCTAATTTTTTTTTATTAACTTAAACCTTTAACTAAAAACCAATTTTACATTTCCAAGTCAAGTTATACTTTTAAAAGATCACTTTTAAACATTCATTTATTTAACCACTTAAATTCATAGAAAAATCAATAATACTTTAATAAATCACTTAAATTCCAAATTTAATCAAATTATCATATTTACCAATTTCCAATAAAATTAAATTTCCATTTTATTCATATAACCTAAATATCGTTTTAACCAAAATTCCAAATTTCCAAACTTAAGTTATATTTAATAATCCCATTTAACCATTCATTAATTACATTTTTAACTCATAGAAAAATCATAATTTCTTTATTTTGAACATTTAAAAACCTATTTAAATCAAATTTCGTAAATTAATATTTTAAAATACTTAAAATTATCCAAAATACTTTATAAAATAACCACGGGTTTGTATATAGTTTTCAAACCTAGGTCAAGTGATACATATATGTATCATTTCAATCCATAGTTTAAAAAGAAAAATCCGGGTTCTATCATTTCAAACCTGCAATCCCAAGTTAAATAAAATAAATAATAACCGTTCAGGCCTATCATTTCAGCCCATAATGATTTTCCCTATTCTAAAGTCCGTTCGGGTATGTATCATTTCAACCCATAGTGATTTCTAATCTACAGGGAACTTGCAGTGTGATAAACAGATATAAATGAACAGTAACAACATATATATAATAACAGATGATAGGACATGAAATTTAACAGGTTTAACATCATATGTAATTAATCACGGGCAGTTATAACATCACATAATAGTTCTACACATTCAAATGGTGTCAATTCACATTTGTATAAGTATAAACGTTTGGTGAGATTACTCACTTGTATAAGCTGGAGACAACGATCAAAAGCACAAACTGAGATCTTCAAAAGCACTATGGCACGACAATGATTCGAGTTTGAGAGAGCCAAAGATAAATCTCCTTGGATACATGAGACGAACAAATATATGAAACATATGTTTCAAAAACAATATATACTTAAACAATGTTAGAAATAGATGTATAAAACAAAACTAAAGACTTTGCACATGCTCTCTATGCTTGTTTGCATGGCCTAGGGGATCAATAAGGTCAGGTTTGAGCATGGTTTGGATCAGGTTTGGGTATGGAAAAGGTGCGGCTACAAGGCTAAACAAGTGGAGGAAGTTACACTTAGGGTAGGTGAAGGGTTTAAGGCAAAATAGCATGTTTTTGGTCAACCAAAGGGCTCGGCCTTGGAGTGGTTTGGCTTGGCCATTCAAGTTCAGATCTGGAATGATGTTGGAGTGGTGTGTGGTGGTTTGGTCAGAGGTGGCGGCGGCGGCTAGAGGTAGTGGTGGTGGTGGTGGAAAATGAAGTGGCGAAGCAACAAGGCTCAAACTAGCATGTTTTCAAGGCATAGGTTGGATTTTGAGGGGTTTTTGTCACCATGGTTGGCTCGGATATGGTCATGACCTGGAGTGTAGGTGGTGATGATGGAAGGGAAAAGATGTAGAGAGTGGTGGCCATGGCAATAGTGAGGAGGCCATGCAAATAGAAGAAAGAAACAAGACAAAAGTACGGAAAAAATGGAAGGAAAATATGCAAAAAGAGGAAGCCATTACCCAATTTTTTTCTCCTACCCGTGAATGAATGAGAAGTGAATTTTTTTTTTAGTGAATGAAGACTGGAATACACGAAAAAACAAAGTAATATACAGCCAAAAGAAGTAAAGGCTAATAAATAAATAAAAACTGCCAAAGAGTAAATGAAGAAACGGTAAAAGATACGACTTACGTTTCAAAAGCTTTTAAAACCTTTGGTATTTCTTTTATTTATTTATATAAGTTTACATTACTGAAAATAATAATGATTTTGGTCACAAATTCAAAAATATAACAAAATATAAGATATATATAAATATTTATTAATGATATAAGGTTAAAATAAGAAAATAGCACAAGATTGCAAACTAGTCTAGTAAAATGGAAAATAAACAGAACGAACTTTGGAAAATTTATATGGACTTGTGAAAATATTTATAACAAAGATAACAACATAAAATTAAAGATTCATTCACAAATAAATATATAAATTTAAATTTTAATATAATTTAAATAAAGAAAATAGCAGAAAAATGGAAACCAGGCTTAAAATTTGGAAATAAATTCAATAAGCTTTGGAAAAAATTCAAACATCACTTTAAAAATATTAAAAGACAAAATATACTTAAAAAAAATAGTAACACATAAAAAAAATTAAAAAAAAAATAAATTTAAAGAAAATAGGAAAAGATTTAAAGAAATTGCTTAAAAATCCAAAACAGTGTCCAGAAATTACAAATAAATCACCATTGACTTTGGAAAATTGTTTACTTTATTTTAAAATTATTACAATACAAAAATATACATACAATAACATATTGACCCAGATTAAAATGAAATATGACAAAATATAATTTATACAATTTAAAAATAACAAAATTGCATAATAAACAAATTGCACTCAATATTGAAATTTACATTACTTTCACAGTTTAACTCCGTTTTCAACGAAACGAAAAGCAGTGTTCAAGTTATTACATCTATTTTCATAATAAAAGATAAAATTTAAGATTTAAAATGATTTTAATTTTAATTTTAAAAGTCAAAGTTCAAACAGTTTGAGTAGAAATTCATTTTTTTTAGTAAAATGTCCAATTTATACTATTTTAAACTATAGATCAGCATTTATATTTAAAATGAAATATTTGAAATAAAAATAAAATAAAGTAAAATTTAAAATATATAGGCAAAAATCTAGGATTGTTACACTCTCCCCCACTCAAAACTTTTCGTCCTCGAAAAGGAATGAGGTACGGAAAAGCATAGAAAAAGATAGAGTAAAATAGGATTAAGATAAGATGTCAAGAAGATTGAAATTGTATCTGATAACTGTTGTTATAGGTAAGTTTAACAAGGTGGAGATGATCTTTCCAAGATTCTCCAAAATTAAGAACACAAACACGAAAAAGGTGGATTCAAAATGATTACCAAAGATTATCAAAGATTATAGAAAGATTTCTAAACGGAAAGATTATAGAAAGATGCCTATACCAGTCTGTAGGAAGATAAGGATAATAAGGAAAACAAAAAGATAGTTTGAAAAACAAAATAAGGAAATAAATTTGAAAGCATGGAAATTTCAACTTAAATAGAGAATAAATCTTTACACAAGTTAAATAAATCTTAACTATCCCAAATTTCATTATCTTATTATCCAATCATCTTAAATTAACAATTTTTAAAACCATGGGTTTGAAAAATAATCATTTATTACACTCACAATGTACTTAATAAATTTTATTCTTCTTTATTCCTAATTAAAATTAAAATTATTCCGCTCAATATATTTATCACTTATGTTAAATATACTTACACTTATTATAACTGCTTTCTTTTATTCTTAGTTCTTTTAACATTATTTTATATTGTAAATTATTCAATTACCCATTTATTCTATTTACCTATGTTAATCTTTTTTTTTCAACTAAAATTTAAGTGTATAACGTTTATTATAACCACTCAAATTTTATTTATAAATTGTTTTTATATTGTATATTATCCAATTACATTGTTAACTTCTGAAATTAAGGTAAGTTATATTGGAATGCAATTGAGTATTATACAAATAAAACTTTCCAATTCAATTATCTCAAATTTGAATTATTTATCCAAATTTTTTTTATTTTCTTTTTATAATTGAAATTATTCTTTAAAAAAAATTTAAGAATTAAATTTCTGATTTCTTCAAACCATTTGGAGATAACTAAAGGTATGTACATAGTTTATCAAATCAAATTTAAATCATATCTCTATATATTATAAATCAAGTCATATTTTAGAAATTCAATTCAAATCAATTTGATTTAGCAAAACAAAGCTGTAGTAAGTCTATGGAGCGGTCTCTTCACTTCGAAACTCGAAAATGAACGTTGATGATGTCGCGGTCATCACCGAAGTTATTTTCCAGCGACAAAGAGAAGAGCACTAATTTTTAAACTTTCAAGTTCTTTGAAAACAAATTTCTATTCGAAAATACTTTAAATAATACAACCCTTTAAAACTTTAAACACAAGGTTTGAAACCATCGGAAATTAAATTCTCAGATTTCTTGTTCTAAATTCATTTAATTTATAACTATCTATAAATTCATTTATAGAAAAATAAATGATAAATCAAGTATTATCACTTCAAATAATCAATTTAAATCAGTTTATTAAGTTCCATAAATTTACTTATATATCAAATTTTATTTCATTAACCAAATTTTAAAATAATATTGTGTCAGTTTATTCTGTCAAAGTGTTTTCGAAATCCTATCGATAGCGTTGATCAGACGAATCGATCGGAAACCCAAATTAACATCAACAACTCAAACAACACAATATATAAAACAAAACATAGATATACAAGTACAATTCAAAATGTTTGGAAGAATAGATTGGAAACAAAAGACAGGATGATTAAATAACAGAGTAGGGGGGTGGATAAGCTTAAATAAATCGCGGGCAAACTTAACCGGGTCAACCGTGACTTAAAGAATAAGATCAATGTGGATTTTTCTGGGGTAAATCTACATTAAATCTCAAGAGTTAGAGTTTGGGATAACAAAAGATATTAGCATCTAGACCAAGGATAGATATAAATCTCTGGTGAATCGATGCTAGTTGTAAAGGAGTTTTACCCTTTTACAATTCAATTTTTGAGATTGGCGGGATTGCCAACTCATTATAAAGATCATTCGAAGCGGAGTTATGGGATACTCCAGAATCAAAAGAAGATGAATAGTGAAGGACACGAATGGATTTTGGAACCGCAGGGAACGTTCCAAAATTCAAAGAAATCGAGTCAAAAAGGAAGAGATTCAAACTCGAATGAAAGTGATTCTGTAAATACATTCACTCCATATGCTGAGTTTTGCCTAGAGCTACCAAAGCTTTGATACCAACTTTAACGGCCCCGATATTTTCAACCATTCGCATCCATTATAAGTGTATAGGTAGACACTCATGCCGGAATTGAATTGCTCAAAATACCGCGTTGTAAATAAAAATTTGGCAAATCTCAGAATATACAGTAAATAAAAATCACAGATCACAGACACAGAGAAATAATAATGCAGCGGAAGTAAAAGAAATAGTAGTTCATGAAGCTACTATATAAAAATATCAGAGTTACATAAAATACAACAGAAGAAATAAAGTACAAAGGAAGTCTCACTACATAGAAGTCTACTAATACAAGAGCTGAAAAGAACAACAGGCCGCAAAAGATAAAACTTGACAAGTAGATAATCTCCAGCGATTTCAATCTGCAGAAAGTGAAAATCCAAATCTGTGAATACTCAGGCTGACCTGAGCGTAAATAAAAATACAAGCACTCGAGTCAGGACATACATACTTATACAATGTAAACCAACTCAAGTGAACAGTAGTAAAGGTACAAGTAACTTAAAAGATGCTTGGGACCGCCCATCTTCTAAGGATCCGTTAAACTATTTACTATGTAGTACATTGCGCTATTATAATAATGTCTAGAGTAAAATAAACTTACTTTTAAATAGCATTAAGGGGTTACCCATATAGTCCTTAACACGTAATAGTCCTAGTAGTCCATCCAATATCATAGTCCCTCCTGATTGGAAAGCCACCAGAGGATACCACACGGGCTACGGAAGAAAGCTAAACTCGTACAAGGCGTGATAGGGTAGGTGACACGGCACAACTAGGCAATGCCCGGGTAGATATACCAATTATGATTCCGGGTCGGTGGTAACGCGTAGCGCGCAGCTACCGCCCACCTCGAGCCACACCCCCAAATAAAATCAAAAGTGGCCACCGAATCAATCCAAAGTCAAAGTATTAATATCGAAGGGATGTGTTCGATCAAAGGTGCTACCTTATTAACCGTCTATCGCTCCTGTTTTAGCCACCTTATGCCAACTCACAGGAGTTGGGTCCACGTATTTACCTTACAGGAAACGCCGCCACCAACCTAATTCATTCTGGAATCTCCACCGCGTACACGGTTGTTAAAGTGGTTTTCGGTATTGGCCGGCTATAAGACAATATCCGATCCCGGTCTCTTTAACAACCAATCGTTATTATAACCCATGGTCATAACTTTAAAACAATATTTTCATACTTCAAAATAAAATATCCTTTCAATCCAAATCTTTATTAAAGAAAGATTAAATCATTTCTAAACCATTTCAATATATCAACATACCATATCTTTCAAATTCAAATATTTATCAAAATAAATATCAAGTCATTTCAAATCATTTTTAATACATAAATATCATATCTTTCCAACTTCATTTTGAATCATTTTAATTTCAAAATATCATAACTTTCAAAAACTTTATTTCAAACATTTAATATATATCGAAATATCATATCTTCTCAAAACTTCATTTCAAATCATTCAATATATCTTATCTTAAACATCTTTAAATTCAAAGATAACATTCATTTATTATCATCTCAAATCACCTTTTAAATAATTTATATTCCATCAATTTAATTCAATTAAAATCATTTTAAAAGTGTAATCATTATACTTTCAAATCAAGTATTCAAAGTTTCAAGTCATTCTGAGCTCATTTACTAAGTCAAAAATCATATTTATTAAAATTTCAGCCTTTTGTAGCATTTAGAAAAAGCTGTTATAAGTTATACTTGAAAACATTTTAGTTCAGCAAAGACAGCTCTTAAAAACTGCTGTTAAAACTCAGTTTTAGTTAAATTTTAGTTTAAAACAGTAAAGACAGCATTTCAAGAAATGCTGCGGTAGCTCAGATTTCAAAACAAGGTTTAAATTTGATTTCAGCAAAGACTGTAGACCACTATAGCATTTCCAGAGAATGCTACAATAGACCTGAGTCCAATATTAGCCTAGAAGTTCAATTACAACAACTACAACATTTCAGAAATGCTGCAATAGCTCTTTTTACACAATTTTAGTTCAATTCAGAAAACTATAGCATTTCTGAATGCTATTAAAAGTTAATTCCAGGTTTTAGTGTATTTCCAGCCAATAATAAACTTCACTTTAAAACCAATAAATATTTTTAAAATCATATTTTAACCTTTAAAATGCTCATTAACATATCATTTAACATATTATGTTTATACAATAAATTTCTTATACTTACATCCAATTTTCAACAATTTACTAAATAAATTCAAGTGTAAAGTTTCCAATTCTTCATATTTTAAATAAGCAACTTAACACTTATCTTTCCTCCATTTCTCAAATAAACTAAAAAAAATTTATTAACTTAAACCTTTAACTAAAAACCAATTTTACATTTCCAAGTCAAGTTATACTTTTAAAAGATCACTTTTAAACATTCATTTATTTAACCACTTAAATTCATAGAAAAATCAATAATACTTTAATAAATCACTTAAATTCCAAATTTAATCAAATTATCATATTTACTAATTTCCAATAAAATTAAATTTCCATTTTATTCATATAACCTAAATATCATTTTAACCAAAATTCCAAATTTTCAAACTTAAGTTATATTTAATAATCCCATTTAACCATTCATTAATTACATTTTTAACTCATAGAAAAATCATAATTTCTTTATTTTAAACATTTAAAAATCTATTTAAATCAAATTTCATAAATTAATATTTTAAAATACTTAAAATTATCCAAAATACTTTATAAAATAACCATGGGGGTGTATATAGTTTTCTAACCTACAAGTGATACAAATATGTATCATTTCAATCCGCAGTTTAAAAAGAAAAATCCGGTTTTTATCATTTCAAACCTGCAATCCCAAGTTAAATAAAATAAATAAAAACCATTCAGGCCTATCATTTCAGTCCATAACGATTTTCCCTATTCTAAAGTCCGTTCGGTTATGTATCATTTCAACCCATAGTGATTTCTAATCTACAGGGAACTTGCAGTGTGATAAACAGATATAAATGAACAGTAACAACATATATATAATAACAGATGATAGGACATGAAATTTAACAGGTTTAACATCATATGTAATTAATCACAGGCAGTTATAACATCACATATGTAACAACCCGATATTTTCAGCCATTCGCATCCGCACATGTCGGACTTGAATTGCTCAAAATACCGCGTTGTAAATAAATTTGGAGCAAATGAAATACAATCGCAGAATCACAGACACAGAAATATCAGAATAACTCGCAGCGGAAATTAAAATACCATAGTAGTTCATGATGCTACTATAACAAACTCTCAAAACATAATACATAATATCGTCTGAAAAACATATACAATAGAAATCTCAATTACGTAGCAGTTTATCAATACCAAAGCTGAAATAGAACAACTGAAACTGAAGGGATAGATAACTAGACAAGCAGAATCTCCAGCGATTCCTAGCTCCAGAAAGAAATCCAAAGCTAAGCTATAAATACTCAGGCTGACCCGAGCGTAAAGTAAAACACAAAATACTCGAGTCAGGACAATATATACTTATATAATGTAAACTAACTCAAGTGAACTGTAGTAGAAATGCACAATAACTCAAAGGATGCTTGGGATCCCCCATCCTTTAAGAATAAGTTAAACTATAAATTAAATACATCCCGTGGTTAAAATTTAAAAATGGTATTTTATACTTCAAAATCAAATATCATTTCAAAATTCAGTATCATTCAAAATCCATTTCAAAATATCAAAATATCATATCTTTCAAACCACATTCATTTTTATTTAATTTAAATACCATTACAAAACACATTTCAAAATAGTTTATATTTCAAAACAAATTACTTCATTTTAAATCATAAAAATGAAGTTATTATATTTAATAATTAAATTATTAAATTTACAAAATTTGAGTCTTTCAAAATTCATTTATCCACTTAATTTATTAAAACAGATGAAAATTCAACTTTCGCAGCATTTAGAAATTGCTACGGAAAGTTACGTTCAAAACAGTTCAATTAAACAAAAGATAGCATTTAAAAAGGTTGTAATAGGGTTACATTAGTTTCAAATAAAACTTAGCTAAATTCAATAATTATAGCATTTACAAAAATGCTATAATAACCTTTAATTAAACTTAGCCATTTGGTTCATTATTATCAACTACAGCATTTACAAATGCTGTATTATCATTTATATTAGAATTAATAGCATTTCAGAAATGCAGTTAATTAACTTCAAGTATTCAATATAATTTCACAAACAATTATATTTTTATTTAAATCATTTTTAGCTTATAAAATCACATAATTTCACTTTTAAAACAGTCATTCAAATACCCTTATATTCATGATTTTATAAAGTTAAATCTCCATTCAAAAATCAAAATTTAATAATAATTCACTTATTAAATTCCAACATTAAATTTTATATTCATTATATTAAATTTAACTTAACATTTAAGTTTAAAATTTTCAAATATAACTTAATTTCATTTTTATTTACTTAACTTAAAATTCACTTTAAAGCCAAATTCACAAATTTCCAATTTTAGTTATATTTCCAAATTTCAACCTAAATATTCATTCATTTCACATTTTAACTTTATTCAAAAATCATTGATATATTATAAAATCATTTTAAATTCATTTAATTCAAAATATCATAAATTTATCATATTTTCATATTTAATTTAAATTCCATTTATCACCAAATTCTAGTTTCCAAAAAAACTTACATTTCAGATTTTCTAACTTTACAATTTATTTATTTCACTTATAAATTTTCAGAAAATCAATAATGCTTTACAAAAATCATTTTTAATCAAATTTAAATCAAAATATTATAATATTTACATTTCTAAAATAATTTAAAATTTTTAGAAAAACATATTTTAACAACGGGTCTGTATTTCATTTTCTAGGCTAGATGAAGTGATACGGGTAATATATCATTTCAACCCGTAATTTACAAAGAAAACCGGGTTTGATCATTTCAAACCCGCAATTCCAAGTAAAAGAAAATAATTGAAAATCATTCAGGCCTATCATTTCATCCCATAACGATTTTCTCCTATTCTAAATTCCGTTCGGGTATGTATCATTTCAACCCATAGTGATTCTAGTCTACAGGGAACTTGCAGTGTGATAAACTGATGAAAATAATAGAATAGCATGAAATAACAGTAACATATGGTATAACAAGTGTAAATATAGGTGTGAACTTCATATGAATATAATATAGCAGCTATAACAGGATGATATGCATTTACAGATTCAGGTGATGTCAGTTTACCACTATATAAGTACATATTAGTCTGGTGAGATTTACTCACCTGTTTAAGCTGAAGATGACAACCAAAACACACGACAAGGAATCTTCGAAGGCACGACAACATGAATAAGATTTGAGATCGGGAGAGCCAAAGATTAATTTCCTTAAATATATCAAACAAAACAAATACAAACATGAATTACAAACCAAGATATTACAAAACAATGCTAGGAATAACTACAAAATTCAAAGCTAGAACTTTTGCACTTGCATTCAACCTTGTATGCTTCAGCTATGGACTGGGAAGGCACTGTTATGGGATGGTTTTGAATCAGGTTTGGATCAGGTTCGGGTTCGATAGGGTCGGCCATAACATGGATATGAAGGAGATGAAGTGTATAGGCATGTATAACTCAAATCAAGGTAACCAAAGTAGAATTTCTGTGCATAAATAGTTCGGCCCTAAGCATACATAGGCACGGCCAGGCCTGGTAGGGTCATGTACTGATGTGGCAGGGGTCTCACGTCAGCAAGTGGCTGGTGGTGATGATGCAAAGGTCGGCCAAGGTGATGTGGTGGAGTGGTGAAGGTAAAGGAGCTTGGCAATGCATGTTTAGGTGGAGTTTGCTCAAATATTTGGTGGATCTACATCATGGATTGCCACGGCTATGGATGGACAGTGGGCTGGAGGGGATGGCAGCTGGTTGTGGTGGTGGTGGAGGTGGCTATGGTGGTGGAGGAGCAAGGGCTGAGCTACAAAGGTGAAGACAAGTGCAAAGAGATAAGGAAAACAAGAAGAATAAGCGAAAAAGAAGAAGAACTTTACCAAACTTTTACTTCAGGAGTTCATGGCCGAAAATTTTGGATGAGAACTTTTATTTTCGAGAAAATGAAGTTGGATGCAGCTGAAGAATGATAGGGGACGGCCAAAAAGAATTGAATGCAATAAGGTTAGGAAAAATGAAGAGACGGGAAAACAAAAGGTCTTAAGCAACTAAAGAGACATAAACTTTTCAAATTTCCTTTTATTTATTTATATAAGTTTAAATTTATGAGAATAATAATAATTTCAGTAAAAATTTCGAAAATGCAACAAAATATAAAAATATAAATAAATAATAATAGTTATATAAGGTAAAATAAGAAAATAGCTCAAAAAATACAAACTAGTCTAGAAAAATGAAAAATAAACAGAATGAACTTTGAAAAATTTATATGAACTTGTAAAAATATTTATAACAAAGATAATAACATAAAATAAAAATGCATTGAAAAAAATATATAAAATTTTTAATTAAATATAATTTGAATGAAGAAAATAGCAGAAAAAATAGAAAACAGCCTTTAAAAATAGGAAATAAATACAGTAAACTTTGGATAAGTTTTATTATCACCTCAAAAATATTAAAAGACAAAAATATACATAAAATAACATAATGACACATTTTAAAATAAAATATGACAAAGAAAATATAATTTGTATAATTTAAAAATAGACAAAATTGCTAAATAAAATAGATTGCATTCAATATTGAAATATACATAACTTTCACAATTTAAATCCGTTTTCAACGAAATGAAAAGTAGTATTCAAGTTATTAAATATAATTTCATAATAAAAGATAAAATTTAATAATTTAAATATTCAAATTTGAAATTTAAAAAGAAAAATCAAAGTTTGACCAGTTTGACCAGAAATCCATTTTTCAGTAAAATATTCAATTTATACCAGTTGGAATTACAATTCACATAATAATTAAAGTTTATATTTAAAAATGAAATGTTTGAAATGAAACAAGTTTAATATAAATTTAAAATTGAAATAAATTCAAAATTAAAATATACATAAAAACCTAGGGTTGTTACACTCTCCCCCACTCAAATCTTTTCGTCCTCGAAAAGGAAGGAAGTGGAGAGACAACTAGAAAGAGAAATAGGTTGGAAGACATTCGAAAGAAGGTAGGGAGAAAGTATCTAGGAGGGAAAGCAGGTTGAAAGACAAGGATGAACCATTATTTAAACCATTATTCATTTCAATTAAAATTTCATAATATTTTAAACATTTTATAATATGATGAATAGTCATTTGATTCAAATCTGATGGTTCAAAGTAAACAATTTCTAAACATTTTAAAATCTTTAGGAGGGAAAATAACTGATCAAAATATTCTTTATATAGTACTTTATCAAGATACTTTTATCGAAATACTTTTATAACTCGATGTCTTAACAAGTTTACTTTCGTTCCTGCAGACTCTGGCTATGCGTTGATCAGGCGCAAAGCTAGAATTCTCCAAGTACTTAGTAGACTTGTTTCAGCACCCAGTGAAAATAATGAAAACACTTTTAAAAACAGATATGGAAAGTACAATCCAAACAAATCAACCAAATCGAAACAGTTGTCTAACCATGGATCGCAGATACACAATGGTTACGCCTGGATCCCCCAGGAAACAATCTGTATCCGTAAGCTTTCTCAGCCCTGCGAGTTACGCCATGATGACGAGTAGAATGCAGGATACACAATGGTTACACCTGGATCCCCCAGGAAACAATCCGTACCCCTAGGCAAGACTCAGCCAGGCACTTGCGCTACTCTTCGCGACCTACACAAATTGCAGGATACACAATGATTACGCCTGGATCCCCCAGGAAACAATCCGTACCCCTAGGCAAGACTCAGCCAGGCAGTTGCGCTATGTAGTCGCGATCATAAGACCACGGGGATCGCCGTGGAATTCGATGGACACTCGAGTATCATATCCGGAAAACCCAAATCAAAGAGAGAGAATAATATCGATAGAATGAATCCACAGTGTGGCCACAAAGCGGATATCAAGCAGAAGGCACTTTCCATATCTTTACTTCGAAAATATGTATCATATAGTACCTTTCAAAATCACTTTCAAATATAATACTTATATAAAGTCCATTATATATAAGATTTCATTTCAAATCAAATACTTTTCAAAATACTAGTATATCAAATCACACTTATATAGATTTCGATTATATAGGATTTCATTTTTCAAAATTGAGTACCTTTTCAAATCAACAGTTCTCAAATCAATGGTTTACTTATACAAATAATTTTTATATAAGTTCGATAGCTCCCAAATCAAGTATTAAATAAAACAGGTTCTAAATTTTAAACCATTTCGATATCAAATAAATTTTAAAATCATATATGATGTCACCAAATCATTTCTTTCAAGTTATACATATTCAGTTTCAAAATTTCTTAAAACAATAGGTTTAGAAAATAATCCAAATTTCCAAATCAACAAAATTTAGGTCAAATAAATCCATTTCCATTTCAAACATGTATTCACTTCAAAAGTCATAATACTTTCAAAGTTATGAATCTTTCGAAACTAAAATACTTGAAATCATTACACTTTGAAAATCATAACATTTAGAAATCATGCATTTGAAATCATAAAACATGCCCTTAATTCTTTACATTTCAAATTTTTTTTTTCAATTAAACCAAAATCTCAAATTTTCGATTTTAATTCAATTCAAACCATCAGTTTCAATTCAATTTAGTTTTCCAATGAACCCTTTCGAATATTATCAAATTTCAAATATAGATTTGATTTACAAAATAAACTATTAAATCTTAAATATGTTTCAAGGCTTAAATATACCATATTTCAAAACTAAATTTCATAATTTCATATATCTCAAATTTTACTTCATTATTACTTACATATGTCATTATTTCGCAACATTACATTCGATCGCTCGCTTGATCACACAAGTTCGCTTTCGAACTATTATTGTCCATTCGACTTCCCTAATACGGACTTCGATATGGTTTCTTGACTAGAAGCCATCAGTCTCCTTGCATAGCCATATACTATGATAGAGAATTCTAGAATCAAGCCCAAAATCCATATCAAATATTCGCCATTAAGACTCAAATGAAAAATCCTAACACGAAATGGTGTAATTCACCTCGAACTTGTGTACTCAAACTTGGATCAAATTAATTATGCGAATAAAACAGCATACGTACAACTTATGTATCTATTCCAACTTGTTAAATAAATAGTTTCATAAAGATGTTACTAAGTTAAAACATTTAAAACTAAATTTTTCTCAAACATTTGAAGACTAATTTTTATCCAAAACATTTCAAAATTAAATTTCATATTAGTATAATTCAAAATAGTCTTATTTATTTACTTAACAAAACAGTTTCAACTTATACAAATCATATTATTTCATACTTGAAGCATACAAACTAAACTTATATTCTTTATCAAATACCTTATACCTTTCAAAATTTCTTAGCTTTGAAAAGTTAAAGTTGATTTGGAAGTGCTCGAACCTTAAAAATAGTCGAAGAAATCATAATTTCAAATCCAAGAGTGGGAAATCACTAACAAATCAGTAAATCAATTCCAATAGATAAGGTTATATCAAAACAAATCTGAATCTCGAGGACTGAACACCGACTTACTTTAAATCATTTCAAATATATATATATACATATACATATATCTTTCGAATATCAAACCATATTTCAAAATCTGAAATCAAAATTGGCTTCACAAAATCACTCGCATAGCAAAGCTACTAGAGTGGCCTCTCCCCCACTCAGAAACTCGAAAATCAATGTCGATGATGCATGCATTCATCATCGAAATTATTTTCCAGCGACACAAGTGAGTTCTGGACTTCAATTAACTTTGAAAAACTTCTTTGAAATTCCTTAGAAATCATTGAAATTCATTCGAATACATTTGAACATTTCTTATTTGAAATATATATATATATATATATATATATCTTTAAATCATATTACTATATATATTTTCCAAAATCTTAAAACCGATTTCAAAATACCGGAATTCGATTCCTCGAAATTCAAATTCAAAACCCTTCAGTTATAAATCATTTTTGTATAAATCAAGTTCTTATAAAATTTTCAAAATTGCAAATTCTTTCGAAGCTTCCAATTTTCATTTTAAAAGGTATATAATCCTTATTGGAAACATTTCACTTTTATATATAAAAATATGGCCATCCTTAATAATTTCGATGTATGCTCAATTTCAAAATACAACCAAATACAAATTTCCAAAGGATGATTCAGGGAAGGATTTCAAACAAACAAAGATTCAAAATTAGAGGGACTCTAATCAAATAGAATTCTAGTTCGAAGATAAACTCAAACGAAGATGAGATAATTTAATTACCAAATAGAGGATAGATAAGCCTATATAAATCGCGGGCGAACTTAACCGGTCAACCGAGACTTTAGGAATATGATCGATGCAGAAATCTAAGGCAAATCGACAATCGATCGCCGAAGATAGAATCCCAGTAGAGCAGGAGATAGATAACATCGTAAACCGTGGATACAGAAATCTTTGGTGAATCAATTGTAATTTGTAAAGGAGTTTCACCTCTTTACAGATCATTTAAAGATTGGCGGAATCACCGATCTTTAGAAAGGTCATTCCAAAGTGGAGTTATTGGAATGCTCCAAAATCAAAAAGGTAAAATAGGGAAGATAAGGCTGGACTTCGGAACAAGAGGGAGTGTTCCAAAGTTCAGGGAACCCTAATCGATAAGAATTCTAACCAAGAGGTTTCTAACAAGGTTGATACAGAAGGAATGAAGTTTAGAAAATCTTGGTTTCAAAATAAAAAAAATTATACCACAATAATCTTTGAAACTACTTTAAAAATCATTTAGAAATTATTTTATACTTCGAAAATACGTTCTCTCACAAGGAAATGATTCTGAGATTGATTTCACCCATTCTAGGATATTTCTACCCTATCTATAATGAGTTTTTGCTCCATAGGCTAAGGTTTGCCTAAAAACCAAAGCTCTGATACCAACTGTAACAACCCGATATTTTCAGCCATTCGCATCCGCACATGTCGGACTTGAATTGCTCAAAATACCGCGTTGTAAATAAATTTGGAGCAAATGAAATACAATCACAGAATCACAGACACAGAAATATCAGAATAACTCGCAGCGGAAATTAAAATACCATAGTAGTTCATGAAGCTACTATAACAAACTCTCAAAACATAATACATAATATCAGTCTGAAAAACATATACAATAGAAATCTCAGTTACATAGCAGTTTATCAATACCAAAGCTGAAATAGAACAACTGAAACTGAAGGGATAGATAACTAGACAAGCAGAATCTCCAGCAATTCCTAGCTCCAGAAAGAAATCCAAAGCTAAGCTATAAATACTCAGGCTGACCCGAGCGTAAAGTAAAACACAAAATACTCGAGTCAGGACAATATATACTTATATAATGTAAACTAACTCAAGTGAACTGTAGTAGAAATGCACAATAACTCAAAGGATGCTTGGGATCCCCCATCCTTTAAGAATAAGTTAAACTATAAATTAAATACATCCCGTGGTTAAAATTTAAAAATGGTATTTTATACTTCAAAATCAAATATCATTTCAAAATTCAATATCATTCAAAATCCATTTCAAAATATCAAAATATCATATCTTTCAAACCACATTCATTTTTATTTAATTTAAATACCATTACAAAACACATTTCAAAATAGTTTATATTTCAAAACAAATTACTTCATTTTAAATCATAAAAATGAAGTTATTATATTTAATAATTAAATTATTAAATTTACAAAATTTGAGTCTTTCAAAATTCATTTATCCACTTAATTTATTAAAACAGATGAAAATTCAACTTTCGCAGCATTTAGAAATTGCTACGGAAAGTTACATTCAAAACAGTTCAATTAAATAAAAGATAGCATTTAAAAAGGTTGTAATAGGGTTACATTAGTTTCAAATAAAACTTAGCTAAATTCAATAATTATAGAATTTACAAAAATGCTATAATAACCTTTAATTAAACTTAGCCATTTGGTTCATTATTATCAACTACAGCATTTACAAATGCTGTATTATCATTTACATTAGAATTAATAGTATTTCAGAAATGCACTTAATTAACTTCAAGTATTCAATATAATTTCACAAACAATTATATTTTTATTTAAATCATTTTTAGCTTATAAAATCATATAATTTCACTTTTAAAACAGTCATTCAAATACCCTTATATTCATGATTTTATAAAGTTAAATCTCCATTCAAAAATCAAAATTTAATAATAATTCACTTATTAAATTCCAACATTAAATTTTAAATTCATTATATTAAATTTAACTTAACATTTAAGTTTAAAATTTTCAAATATAACTTAATTTCATTTTTATTTACTTAACTTAAAATTCACTTTTAAGCTAAATTCACAAATTTCCAATTTTAGTTATATTTCCAAATTTCAACCTAAATATTCATTCATTTCACATTTTGACTTTATTCAAAAATCATTGATATATTATAAAATCATTTTAAATTCATTTAATTCAAAATATCATAAATTTATTATATTTTCATATTTAATTTAAATTCCATTTATCACCAAATTCTAGTTTCCAAAATAACTTACATTTCAGATTTTCTAACTTTACCCTTTATTTATTTCACTTATAAATTTTCAGAAAATAAATAATGCTTTACAAAAATCATTTTTAATCAAATTTAAATCAAAATATTATAATATTTACATTTCTAAAATAATTTAAAATTTTTAGAAAAACATATTTTAACAACGGGTCTGTATTTCATTTTCTAGCCTAGATGAAGTGATACGGGTAATATATCATTTCAAGCCGTAAATTACAAAGAAAACCGGGTTTGATCATTTCAAACCCGCAATCCCAAGTAAAAGAAAATAATTGAAAATCATTCAGGCCTATCATTTCAGCCCATAACGATTTTCTCCTATTCTAACTTCCGTTCGGGTATGTATCATTTCAACCCATAGTGGTTCTAGTCTACAGGGAACTTGCAGTGTGATAAACTGATGAAAATAACAGAATAGCATGAAATAACAGTAACATATGGTATAAAAAGTGTAAATATAGGTGTGAATTTCATATGAATATAATATAGCAGCTATAACAGGATGATATGCATTTGCAGATTCGGGTGATGTCAGTTTATCACTATATAAGTACATATTAGTCTGGTGAGATTTACTCAACTGTTTAAGCTGAAGATGACAACCAAAACACACGACAAGGAATCTTCGAAGGCACGAAAACATGAATAAGATTTGAGATCGAGAGAGCCAAAGATTAATTTCCTTAAATATATCAAACAAAACAAATACAAACATGAATTACAAACCAAGATATTACAAAACAATGCTAGGAATAACTACACAATTCAAAGCTAGAACTTTTGCACTTGCATTCAACCTTTTATGCTTCAGCTATGGACTGGAAAGGCACTGTTATGGGATGGTTTTGAATCAGGTTTGGATCAGGTTTGGGTTCAATAGGGTCGGCCATAACATGGATATGAAGGAGATGAAGTGTATAGGCATGTATAACTCAAATCAAGGTAACCAAAGTAGAATTTCTATGCATAAATAGTTCGGCCCTAAGCATACATAGGCACAGCCAGGCCTGGTAGGGTCATGTACTGATGTGGAAGGGGTCTCACGTCAGCAAGTGGCTGGTGGTGATGATGCAAAGGTCGGCCAAAGTGATGTGGTGGAGTGGTGAAGGTAAAGGAGCTTGGCAATGCATGTTTAGGTGGAGTTTGCTCAAATATTTGGTGGATCTACATCATGGATTGCCACGGCTATGGATGGACAGTGGGCTGGAGGGGATGGCAGCTGGTTGTGGTGGTGATGGAGATGGCTATGGTGGTGGAGGAGCAAGGGCTGAGCTACAAAGGTGAAGACAAGTGCAAAGAGATAAGGAAAACAAGAAGAATAAGCGAAAAAGAAGAAGAACTTTACCAAACTTTTGCTTCAGGAGTTCATGGCCGAAAATTTTGGATGAGAAACTTTTATTTTCGTGAAAATGAAGTTGGATGCAGCTGAAGAATGATAGGGGACGGCCAAAAAGAATTGAATGCAATAAGGTTAGGAAAAATGAAGAGACGGGAAAACAAAAGGTCTTAAGCAACTAAAGAGACATAAACTTTTCAAATTTCCTTTTATTTATTTATATAAGTTTAAATTTCTGAGAATAATAATAATTTCAGTAAAAATTTTGAAAATGCAACAAAATATAAAAATATAAATAAATAATAATAATTATATAAGGTAAAATAAGAAAATAGCTCAAAAAATACAAACTAGTCTAGAAAAATGAAAAATAAACAGAATGAACTTTGAAAAATTTATATGAACTTGTAAAAATATTTATAACAAAGATAATAACATAAAATAAAAATGCATTGACAAAAAATATATAAAAATTTTAATTAAATATAACTTAAATGAAGAAAATAGCAGAAAAAATAGAAAACAGCCTTTAAAAATAGGAAATAAATACAGTAAACTTTGGATAAGTTTTATTATCACCTCAAAAATATTAAAAGACAAAAATATACATAAAATAACATACTGAAACATTTTAAAATAAAATATGACAAAGAAAATATAATTTATATAATTTAAAAATAGACAAAATTGCTAAATAAAATAGATTGCATTCAATATTGAAATATACATAACTTTCACAATTTAAATCTGTTTTCAACGAAACGAAAAGTAGTATTCAAGTTATTAAATATAATTTCATAATAAAAGATAAAATTTAATAATTTAAATATTTAAATTTGAAATTTAAAAAAAAATCAAAGTTTGACCAGTTTGACCAGAAATCCACTTTTCAGTCAAATATTCAATTTATACCAGTTGGAATTATAATTCACATAATAATCAAAGTTTATATTTAAAAATGAAATGTTTGAAATGAAACAAGTTTAAAATAAATTTAAAATTGAAATAAAGTCAAAATTAAAATATACATAAAAATCTAGGGTTGTTACAACATAATAGTTCTACACATTCAAATGGTGTCAATTCACATTTGTATAAGTATAAACGTCTGGTGAGATTTACTCACTTGTATAAGCTGGAGACAACGATCAAAAGAAAAAACTGAGATTTTCAAAAGCACTATGGCACGACAATGATTCGAGTTTGAGAGAGCCAAAGATAAATCTCCTTGGATACATGAGACAAACAAATATATGAAACACATGTTTCAAAAACAAGATATACTTAAATAAGGTTAGAAATAGATGTATAAAACAAAACTAAAGACTTTGCACTTGCTCTCTATGCTTGTTTGCGTGGCCTAGGGGATCAATAAAGTCAGGTTTGAGCATGGTTTGGATCAGGTATGGGTATGGAAAAGGTGCGGCTACAAGGCTAAGCAAGTGGAGGAAGTTACACTTAGGGTAGGTGAAGGGTTTAAGGCAAAATAGCATGTTTTTGGTCAACCAAAGGGCTCGGTCTTGGAGTGGTTTGGCTTGGCCATTCAGGTTCAGATCTGGAACGATGTTGGAGTGGTGTGTGGTGGTCTGGTCAGAGGTGGTGGTGGCGGCTAGAGGTGGAGGTGGTGGTGGAAAATGAAGTGGCGAAGCAACAAGGCTCAAACTAGCATGTTTTCAAGGCATAGGTTGGATTTTGAGGGCTTTTTGCCACCATGGTTGGCTCGGATATGGTCATGACCTAGAGTGTAGGTGGTGATGATGGCAAGGAATAGATGTAGAGAGTGGTGGCCATGGCAATAATGAGGAGGCCATGTAAATAGAAGAAAGAAACAAGTCAAAAGTATGGAAAAAATGGAAGAAAAAATGCAAAAAGAGGAAGCCATTACCCAATTTTTTTCTCCTAGCCGTGAATGAATGAGAAGTGGAATTTTTTTTTTAGTGAATGAAGACTGGAATACACGGCCAAACAAAGTAATATACAGCCAAAAGAAGTAAAGGCTAATAAATAAATAAAAACTTCCAAAGAGTAAATGAAGAAACGGTAAAAGAAACGACTTACATTTCAAAAGCTTTTAAAACCATTGGTATTTCCTTTATTTATTCATATAAGTTTACATTACTGAAAATAATAATGATTTCTGTCACAAATTCGAAAATATAACAAAATATAAGATATATATAAATATTTATTAATGATATAAGGTTAAAATAAGAAAATAGCACAAGATTGCAAACTAGTCTAGAAAAATGGAAAATAAACAGAATGAACTTTGGAAAATTTATATGGACTTGTAAAAATATTTATAACAAAGATAACAAAATAAAAGTAAAGATTCATTCACAAATAAGTATATAAATTTAAATTTAAATATAATTTAAATAAAGAAAATAGCAGAAAAATGGAAACCAGTCTTAAAATTTGGAAATAAATTCAATAAGCTTTGGAAAAAATTCAAACATCACTTTAAAAATATTAAAAGAAAAAATATACTTAAAATAAAATATTGACACATAAAAAAATTAAATTTAAATAAAATAGGAAAAGATTTAAAGAAATTGCTTAAAAATCCGAAACGGTGTCCAGAAATTACAAATAAATCACCATTGACTTTGGAAAATTGTTTACTTTATTTTAAAATTATTATAATATAAAAATATACATACAATAACATATTGACCCAGATTAAAATGAAATATGACAAAATATAACTTATACAATTTAAAAATAACAAAATCGCAGAATAAACAAATTGCACTCAATATTGAAATTTACATAACTTTCACAGTTTAACTCCGTTTTCAACGAAACGAAAAGCAGTGTTCAAGTTATTACATCTATTTTCATAATAAAAGATAAAATGATTTAAAATGATTTTAATTTTAATTTTAAAAGTCAAAGTTCAAACAATTTGAGTAGAAATTCATTTTTTTTAGTAAAATGTCCAATTTATACTATTTTGAACTATAGATCAGCATTTATATTTAAAATGAAACATTTGAAATAAAAATAAATTTGAAATAATTAAAATAAAATAAAGTCAAATTTAAAATATATAGGCAAAAACCTAGGGTTGTTACAACACATGAAATCGAGACACGTTCTTCGAAAGTTCCACCTCATTAGAGAATTCGTTGAGGAGAAAGAAGTTGTCATTTGTATCGCCTCATAAATTGAAAAATAATTAATTAAATGAAATTAATTAATAATTAGTAACGCCGAAAATAGAATTTTTACAAATGTTGGAATTTGGCTACGAAATTTGCATCGTTATGCTCTGGCGATTTGTCATATTTATAGATTTTCGATCGGAGCTCAAACAAAAATGTTATTAAGGATGAATATTTTAGATCGAAAATAATAGTATATGTTATTAGGGAGATAAATAAAAATTTATTAATGCTAATTATCATTAGGGGTTACTTAATGTTTAAATAAGGTTAATGTTAATCAAAGTAGAAAGAGATTATATCGATCGGTCGTATAAGGAATTAAATAAACAAAAAAATGCCGCATAATTAATTAACATAACTAAGTAACTAGTCGACCCCTAACTTGGATCAGTCGATCGCTAGAGGTCAACTTGGGGAGGAGTAATGGTCGACCGGTCGATGATGGCGGCTGTGAATTTGACTTAGGTCGAATGATTCAGGTTTAAAATTAAAGAATCTAACGGCTGGCATCATTCGAACACTAATAAATACGGGCTTAACTCCTTAATTTTCTTATGACAACCCACATCTCTAGACACACACCGATCCAAAGCTTAGTGTTTCTTTCAGCATCATATCATGACGAGAAATACAAATCGTCGGGGTTATAAACTATCAATAATACAGAGACTAAGACAAACAGATATAATCTATGATAAACTAAACTTTCACAGCTCAGAACGAAGGAAATAAACATGTATATCTCACAGAAAAACATAAGTCTAAAAAAATCAAATCTTTGACTCAGAAAAATATCAGTAAGTGATCCAAATCAGAGTCATGGCAAAAATATCCCTCAAAGTTTGATACATAAAATAATTGTACTGATATGATAGAGTAATACATAGAGAGAGAAATATGATATAAGTGATCTCCAAACTAAGTCCACTCTCCAAGTAGCAAGAATGAGCCAATTACATGTTTCCCTTTCCACCTATGGTGGGGAAAAAGATGGAAAAGGAATGGGTCAGGCAAAAATCTAGTGAATGAGTACAATTTTAATATGCGATGACCATGTGTAGATAACTTTAAAACTACTCTAAGTGACATAAGATGTGTAACAAGTGTCTGTGAATTCCAACGGTCCAATACCTAAGGATTCTTTTCAAACATAATGGTCGAACTACTAATCAAACCTCACACTAACGATTGGCCAACGTGGGAACTAATCTCTCACCATACCTACCATCAACACAATGCCTGGAGAGGGAGAATACCATAATGCAAACTTATGCGGTGACTCATCGTATGCACCTATGTTCACTCTCGATTGTAGTGGCAAAATGCCTCTTATCATACTATGCCAATGTCCCCCAAGGAACTACCATTAGTATCAAGGCCAATTTACTCTATAGCCTCTTATCGTGTCACGCCGTAGTCCACATGTACCGCGTTGTGCCAGAAATCATGCCTACATACATCTCTAGTTAACATCAGGCTCACTCAGGTAGTGTCTTCACCAGTGTCGTGCGCCCATTCGTATGAAACGCCCCGAAGCCTATGCAAAATACATCGCCCTAATCAATATCCATATTTACAAAATACATTGCCCTAGTCAATGCTGATAGAGAATAATTTCCTTACTCTCTCATACATGTGTGTATAGCCTAAAATAGGCTTAAACAAACAATTCATCATTTATATAATTTATTTATGACTAAATTATCTAATTTTTATTATTCAACATGGGCCTTAGGCCAAGGTTCAAATTATGCAGTTTTCGTTTTGAGTGGTCAACCGCTCTTCCTATATCGTTGATTGCTACCGGTCGATCGCTTGGGTCCAAGGTCGATCGTTCACATAGTAAAATTAGGTTTTTTTTTATAATTTTTCAATTGTCGATTGTTTATGTTCGTAATTTATGCCGTTGTCCATGTTTTATTAGCCCTAAATACTAAGTGACTAGTTTATACATCTGTTTATAATTCAATTTAGATTTTACCATTTAGGATTTCCAAGTTTAACCATGGGATAGGTGTATAAATCAATGGCAGTATACTATAATTTATATTCTAGGGTTTTAGATTTCAGTTTAGGGTTCATAATATATTCAATTTGGGATTTGAACATCCCAAATCAATCAAAATAATTTAAAACTAACTATAGTAATCATCTTATTAAAGTTGTGCCCACTCACCTCAAGCCCAAGCTCTTCCTTTTGCTTTTGCTTAAGAATTATCCCTACAAATCAATATCTTCGCCTTGATCCGTCTTGGTTAAATCTCTTTTATTCTTCTAGGTTGAATTTATTTGATTTTGAGAATTTTAGAGTTTAGGATTGAGAGAAAATTTTAACAGAGTTAGGTTATTGTGAACTATTATATGAGAATTAGGGTTTCATTAGTTTAAGTATTTAAAGAGGTAGGGTTTTATTTGTGCCATTGCATTAGCTTAGGGAATACTTTCATAGAACTGGGTTCGTATATCACACCATTTATCCCAAGCAATCGATTAGAGCTATAGAAACATGTCATAGGAAAATCAAGAATGCTTGATTTTACTTGAGCCAAGGTCGATCGCTCCACTAGCAGGATCGATCACTACCAGTCGACCATCAACCCTTACAAGTCGACTGTTGGCTATGTTAATTTTTAAATTTTAATTTTATTCTATCGCCCATAGCTCCTCCATACTTTCTGATTTTGATATGTTATATATGAAAATCATTTAGAAAATCTCTACGAACGCAATGGTGCCAGTTCCGTAGCCAAGTTCGGTCTATATGGAAAAAATTATTTTAAGTCCTTATTTTATTTTAATTTAATTTTCTTATTAAATTTCATTAAATTTTCAGGGTGTTACATTTCTTCTCATATTTTATGAAGAAATGGCAAAGCTCTGCCGTTTTCTCTTCTCCATAAATTTTTTACCTAAATAAATCTGTAGTTTATATATGTATATACAAGTGGAGAATAGCAGAGGATAACAGGGAAGAAGAATTAGGTCGAATCGAATGGCTAAAGCTAAGGTAAATTATAAATCCAGATCCAAATCTTAATCAAATGCAAATCTCTCCTCGGATCAAAATTTCTAATAGATATACGTATGCTTGCGGTATATGTAGTTTGAAAGGGAAAAAAGGGAGTCAAACTGAAATAACAAGGATTAGATCTGGAGATTTGAAAAGCTAAAATAGTGAGTGGGAAATTATACATTTTATGTAATATTAGATTAATTCACTGTAAAAATTTCCCTATATACCTTTGTATAATTATTTTAGAGTTGTAGGCTTAATTATATGTGTGTAATGAAATTTAAACCCATGCCTTCATTTCAATAAACTATTAACTTGAATCTAGAAAGTAAGCATGTTAGTTGCAGTCCCTAAATTAATAGGATTTTGTAAATATTTCAAATTCATAGATTTAAATGGTATATGTTAGTTAATATGAAATAGAGGTTATTGCAAATTGAATAGGAGTTTAAGTAGTGTTTTAATTCATTGAAATGAAGTATGTTGCAATGTAAATTTCTATAAATTGTCTAGTTTTATAAATATGAATAAATGTGTAACAGTTGAAATAACAAGGATATTCCTAAAAGAAAGAGATGTAAAAAATATGGATGTTTACCATATTTCATACTGGCTATTCAATATTAAAAATAAAAGATAATTCCTTGTAATTCCAAACATAATACAAATCCTCTTTTTGGTAGGTTATGGAAGTTTACAGTTTTAATAATTTCTTTTGAGAAAGATGTAATTCCAACACATTAAAATGTAGTAATCCCTAGGTATAGACTAAAGAACTGTAAGTAATGACAATAATGGTAGACTAAATGTAAAACTATATATGCAATAAAAAAAAGTTAGAAATTAAATACTAAGAAATGAAAAATAGATAAATTATTGAAATAAATAGCGAAGTTAGCAATCAAAGGAAGATAGTATGAGATAAAAGGGAATAGTAAATATATCTAATATTAAAAAGGAGAAATGAATGGTAAAGGATATTTAAACCTTTTAAGTTAAAATAAGCGGTAAATGAGATTAAATTGACATTAATGAAAGAGAAGTAAATGCATGTTAAAGTAAAAGAATATTATTAACAATTGAACAATGGAGTCCTACTAAATAGACAAGTGTAATTATATACGTAGTCACAAGTATGTGTTTATGACGGATGTCAATTATTAAAGTTAATCAATAGCTTGGATTAGATAAGAAATGACTTAGTCATTAAAATGGGTTGGAATGTGAGGTCAGTATTGTTACACAATTGAAGTTTACCCACTGTAAAGGGCTACCGGCAGTTGTGTATACATTATGTTGATGTGGGACATATCCAAATATAGGGCCAGTGGAATTGTACGTTTGCGTATAGGTGAAGGGAATACCAAGGAGGATAGTTCACCTCGGTCGAAGTGTCAAAGCACAAGTAGTATAACAACCCTAGATTTTGACTATATATTTAAATTTTACTTTACTTCATTTTGAAATTAATTTAAATTTGTTTTATTTGTGTGATATCATTTCTAAACATTTTTAAAATAATAATGTAATTTTTCCAAAATTTACTGTATTTATTTCCTATTTTTAAAGGCTGTTTTCTAATTTTCTGCCATTTTCTTCATTTTAAATTTCTTTATTTTATTTTAAATTTGTTTTATTTGTGAAATTTCAACTCTAAATATTTTTAAAATAATAATAGTATTTTTCCAAAATTTACTGTGTTGATTTCCTATTTTAAGGGCTGTTTTCCCCTTTTTTGCTATTTTCTACATTAAAAATTATATTTAAATTAAATTTTAAATATTTATTTTGTGAATAAAATTTTTTTTTATGCTATTATTTATGTTTAAAAATACGTTACAAGCTCATATGAATTTTCTACAAATTACTTCATTCAATTTCAAATTTTCTAGTCTAGTTCACTATTTTAACTATTTTTCCTTAATTTTACTCTATATAATTAATAAATGGTATATATATTTTTATATTTTTTTAAAGTTTCGAAATTTTATCTGATAATATTTTTATTTCAGAATATATAAACTTATACAAATACTTAAAGGTAAATTGAAAGGGTTTGTGACTTTTTATTTCCAATGGCTTTTGATTTTCCCGCCTTTTCACATTTTTAACTTACTTTTGCCATCAATTAGCCATAATAACTCACATACTTCAGCTTCCTACCTCCATTATTCATTCACGTACATCATTTCTCATCTCATTAAAAAAAATTCGGCCTTCATTTTTTGAGAAGTTGGAAATTCTATTTTTCTTTTATCTCCTTTTGTTCACTTATGCTGATTTTTCGTTTGATTTGCACTTGATCTTCTTTATCATAGGATCGGCATGCCCCTCTCCAGCCCCTGCCGCCACTACCACCACCTGAGCACGCCACTAGCACCTCCTCCTCACTGACCATCCCCATCTGTACCACCCTAGGTGGTAGTTCCTTCACCAAGTTCACCAAACTCCAACATCTTGACCTAGCCAAGCACAAGCCTTCACATCCACCACTTCCACCACCCATGGCCGCCACCTACATGACCACCACCACCTCCAGCACCTCCAGCACCCTCTTCCACATCACCACAGTGGATCCCACTCCTCTGTCCATGACCACAGCAGCCTTGGCCGAGCTTTGTTTGCTTGAAACTTGTGATGTTGTTAGTAGTTACGCTTTGTTGTGTTGTTTTTCCATCTCCATAACTTTTGCCATCAACAAACTCATGTTAGGCCGACCTTAGCAACCCAGACCTGACCCAAAACCATTGCCTTAGACCTGTACTCCACCTCTGGCCAAGCCTATGGGATGTCGGAAGCAAGTGCAAAGCATTTCAGCTTTGTTTTATGAAGTTATTTCTAGCATAGTTTATCGTATTTTTGGTCTGAAATCTTATAATTGTTATATTGTTTGTTTGATTGGTATTCAAGGGGATTAATCCTTGGCTCCTCCATTCGTATCTGTGTCGTGCTTTTGTGCTTGTGTAGATCCCGTTTGTGCAATTCGTCGTTGTGTCATCAGCTCAAAACAGTGAGTTATTCTCATCAGACAGTTTTATACTTATATGAATAGTAAATTGATCACTTGTGAATATGTGAACTGCATCACTATATTATTATTTGCTATGTCACTATTATATGATGTTCACCCATGCTTAAACACCTATTATGACATTTGTTACTTTTATATTATGCTGTTCTGTTATTTTATCCGTTTATCACACTGCAAGTTCCCTTTAGATTAGAATCACTATGGGTTGAAATGATACATACCCGAACGGACTTTAGAATAAGGGAAAACCATTATGGGCTGAAATGATAGGCCTGAATGATTTTCAAATTTATTTCATTTACTTGGGACTGCGGGTTTGAAATGATAAAATCCAGATTTTCTTTGTAAATTACGGATTGAAATGATATATTACCCATATCACTTTTCCTAGTGTAGAAAATTATATACAGACCCGTAGTTAATATATTTTTCTAAAAAATTTAAAATTATTTTAGGAATGTAAATATTAAAATATTTTGATTTAAACCTAATTAAAAATGATTTTGGTAAAATATTATTGATTTTCTGAATAATTACAAGTGAAATAAATTAACGAAAAGGTTAGAAAATTTTGGATGTAAGCTATTTTGGGAAATTTGATTTAATTATAATTTGAAATTAAATAGAATATGAAAGCATGATAAATTTATGATAATTTGAATTTAAAGGAATTTAAAGTGATTTTATATCATATTAATGATTTTAATAAAGTTGAAATGTGAAATGAATGAATATTTAAGTTGAAATTTTGAATTATAACTAAAATTGGAAATTTTTGGAATTGACTTAAAAGTGAATTTTTGATTAAGTAAATAAAAATATAAACTAAGTTATATTTTAGAATTTGAACTTAAGTGTTAGGTTGAAATTTAAATGTAATGAATTTAAAATTGGACACTGCAATTTAATAAGTGAATTAGTGTTAAATATGAATTTTTAAATGGAAATTTAACTTTATGAAATCATGAAATTAAAGAAAATTAAATGATGGTTATAAAAGTAAAATTATGTGATTTTATAAGTTAAAAGTGAATTATAGAAAATATAATTGTTGGGAAATTTTATTGAAATTTGAAGTTAATTAACTGCATTTTTAAATGCTATCATATCTAATATAAATGAAAATACAGCATTTGTAAATGTTGTAGTTGATAAGTGAACTAAATAGCTAATTGAATGAAAGACTATTATAGCATTTTATAAATGCTATAATTGTTGGATTAAACTAAGTTTTTCTTTGAAACTATTGTAACACTATTACAACATTTTAAACGCTGTCTTTTGTTAAATTTAACTGTTTTGAATATAACTTTCTATAGCAATTTCCAAATGCTGCGAAAGTTGAATTTTCACTGTTTTGATAAAATTAAGTGAATGAATGAACTTTGAAAGTTGAAAATTTTGGAAGTTTAATAATTTAATTATTAAATGTAATAACTTCACTTTTAAAGGATTTAAATGAAGTAATTTGTTGGAATTGAACTATTTTGAAATGTGAATAGTATTTTAAAATTTAATAAAAAAGAAAATGTTTTCAAATGAAATGATAAGTTGATATTTTGAAATAGATCTGAAATGATATTGGATTTTGAGAAATAAATACCATTTTTGAAATTATAACCACGGGTTGTAATAATGATTAGTTGTTAAAGAGACCGGGATCGGATATGGACATACTCTCTGTCGATACCGAAAACCACTTTAACAAATGTGTACGCGGTGCAGATTCCAGAATGAAGTAGGATGGTGACGACGTTCCTAAGGTACATTTCGTGGACCTAACTCCCGTGAGTTAGCATAAGGTGGCTAAAACAGGAGCGATCTCGGGCCAAAGGAGGTAGCACCTCTGCCTGAACACACTTCTTCGATACCATTCTATTACTGTTGTGATCGATTGGGTGCACCCCTTGATTTTGGAGTGTTGTTCGGGGTGGGCGTATGTGGCTGCTGCGTTACCACCAGCCCGTGTGCGTAATTGGTATATCTACCCTGGCATTGCCTTGTGTGCCGTGTCACCTACCATACCGAGCCTTTAGTACGAGTTTGTTTTTCTCCCGTAGCCCATGTGGTATCCTCTGACAGTCACCCGGAGTGGAGATGGCATGATATTGGATGGACTACTGGGACTATTATGTGTGAAGGGTGATATGGGTAGCCCGGAACGCTATTTAAAAGTATGTCTATTTTACTGTAGACATTAGTATAATAGCGAAATATTACTATATAGTAAATAGTTTAACGGATCCTTAGAGGATGGGCGGTCCCAGGCATCCTTTAAGTTACTTGTATCTTTATTACAGTTCACTTGAGTTGGTTTACATTATATAAGTATATATTGTCCTGACTCGAGTGTTTTGTGTTTTTCTTTACGCTCGGGTCAGCCTGAGTATTCACAGCTTTGGATTCTCTTCCTGGAGCTGGTCTTTCACTGGAGTTTCTACTTATCTACATATTTATCTACTTCTGTTTCAGCTGTATTAGTTTATCTCATGTATTAGTGAACTTCTATGTATTTGGAAATTCTATTCTGTTGTTTTTCAGACTATATTATGTATTTGGTTTGAGACTCTGTTATAGTAGCTTCATGAACTACTATGTTATTTTATATTCCGCTGCGAGTTATTCTGTTTGTTCTGAGTCTGTGATTATGTATATTTGATTTCATTTGCTCCAAATTTATTTACAATCTGTTATTTCGCATCATTCAAGTCTGACATGTGTGTCTTCCATTGCACTTGGAGGGTGCAGCATGATAGGGGGTTCTCGCTTCCTGGTTTGGTAGCGAACGGTTGACTCTTACTCCTACATGTCCCCGCGGGGGTTGGTGGTGCAGTCAAGAGGCTGGCCGTAAAGGCAGAACACAGGTACCAATGTATGCTACGGTGGACATTACCTCGCTGGCGCGGCCCGTTACAGTTGGTATCAGAGCTTTGGTTTTGGCAACCATTGCCTCCGCGGAGCAAAAAACTCATTAGAGATAGGGTATTTCCACCCTAGAATGAGTGAAATCAATCTCAGAATCATATATTTGTGAGAGACGTATTTTCAAAGTATAAAATGATTTTTCAAAATGTTTTCAAAGGATTTTCAAAGATTATTTTGATATATAAATTTTTCTTGCTTTTAAAGGATTTTCAAATGTTTTCTAACTTCCTTTCTTTCGTGTCTACCTTGTTAGGATTTTTCTTTCTTTAAGATATCCATCCAAGTGTATTACCTTGTCTTATCTTAATTTATCTTCGGCTTGTCTTTATTCTTGTCCTAAATTCATTCTTGATATTTTCCAGGATGAATCGAGGAAATGCCAGAGGTAGGGATCGCGGTATTGCCCCAGCTCCTCAACCTTTTACTCCAGTCAGGTTTACTGTTCTTTGTAAGGAATTCTCTCAACTTGGTGGAACCCCATTCACCGGTTCAGAGACTATCATTGAGGCTCAGCAGTGGTTGCGAAGTCTTGAGAGGATATTTACTCGTCTTAACATTACTGATGCTCAGAAGCGTCAGCTTGCAGCCTGGCAGTTGCATGATTCTGCTTTAGATTGGTGGGAGTCCGTTACGGCTAACACCGTCGAGGCTGATCTCACTTGGGAGCAGTTTAGGTATCCTTTGGGTTATCTTAATTTTGTTCCTATTTTTCCTTTCTTTGAATCTATCTTAAGCTTGTTTTCTGTATCTCTTTTCCAGGGAGGCTTTTGTGGCAAAATGGATGCCAGAAGCCGGGAGATCCCAGCTTTATCGTGAGTTTTTGGATCTGAAGCAGGGTACCATGTCTTTTGCTGAGTATGAGAGGAAATTCAATGAACTTTCCAAGTTCGGTCCTGGCCTTATTGATACTCCTCTTAAGAAGAATGAGAAATTTATTGCTGGTGCTCGGCCAGAGTATTATAGTCGCCTTATTTCTCATGTTCATGGTTCTTTCACCCAGCTTATGGATACGGCTATTCGCTATGAGAATCCCACATCCAAAGGTCCTGCTGTTTCTGGTGCTCAGTCTTCCTCTGCAGTTTCCAAGAAGCGTAAGCCTAATTTTCAGCAGCAGAAGAAGAATTGGCAGAAGCGTCCTGGTTTGGGATCTTCATCATCTGCCCCTGCTCAGAGGCAACCAGTTGATCTCTCCTCCATCACTTGCTTTAGGTGTGATCAGAGAGGGGCACTATGCCAATAGCTGTCCCACATTATCTGGTGTTGCATTTCCTCCACCTGCTCAGTCGGCTAGACGTGATCTCTGCCATATCTGTCTCTAGCCCGGTCATTTTAGGAAGGATTGTCCTACCCAGCAGAGGGGTGCTCCTTCTAGTATATGTGCTGTCACTTTTGCCTCATCTCCTGTTCCTCCACCTGCCCCTGCTCCTAGTGATGACCAAGGTACACTCTAGGGTTCATTTACTTTATTTCATCATCCTGTTTGTGTGTTGTTTGATACTGGTGCTTCACACAGTTTTATTTCTATTGATTTGTGTGATAAGTTTGAACATCTCCTTTCTCCTGAGAATACTTCTGTTCCATTATGTGTTTCAAATCCTATTGGGGGTCCTGCTAAGCTTAATCGGATTTGTCGAGAGGTGAAACTTCTCCATTCTGATCATCGCTTTAGTGGTGATTTTTATATTCTGGGCTTCGATGCTTTTGATTTATTGCTTGGTCAGGATTGGTTAGTGAATCATAATGCTCATATCTCTTGTAAAGCCCAGTCTGTTCAGCTTGTTGATGATCAAGGGAATTCCTTGATTATTCAGTACCGCATGCCTCAGGATTTTGCTGGCAACTTTATTTATTCTTTGGATTCTTCTCCCAGTGACCTTGATTCAACTCCTGTGGTTAGATTATATCCCGATGTATTTGGTGAAGTCACTTCTTTACCTCCGAAGCGGGAAATTGATTTTCGGATTGATCTTATTCCTGGTGCTCGACCTATTGTTCTTCCTCCTAGAAGAATGGCACCCCGCGAGATGGGTAAGCAAATTGAAGACTTATCTTCCAAAGGTCTAATTAGGCCCAGTTTTTCTGAATGGGGAGCTGCGGTGGTTTTTGTCACCAAATCTGATGGTTCACTTCGGATGTGTGTTGATTATAGGGAGCTGAACAAGCTCATTATGAAAAACAGATATCCTATGCCTCGTATCAATGATATGTTTGATCAGCTTCATGGTGCCACTATTTTCTCTCAGCTTGACCTTGCCACAGGTTTTCATCAGCTCAGGGTTGCTAAGGATAGCATTCCCAAGACTGCTTTCCGCACTGAGAATGGATTTTATGAATGGTTAGTCATGCCTTTTGGTTTGACTAAGCCCCTGCTTTCTTTGTTGATTTTATGAATCGTGTTTTTCGTGATGTGCTTAATAAATTTGTGCTAGTCTTTGTTGATGATATCCTTGTCTTCTCTAAGACTAAGGATGAGCATAAGTCGCATTTGAAATATGTTCTTGAGACTCTCAGAAATCATCAGTTAAAGGCTAAATTTTCTAAATGCCATTTCTGGAAGGATGAAGTCCGTTATCTCGGGCATATTGTTTCTAGTAATGGAGTTTGTGTTGATCCAGTTAAGATTGCTGCGATCAATGTAAGTCTTTCTTTCTTCTCTTTCTCTATCATTTTAATAATTCTATTTTTCCTATTGTCCTTATTTTCTCCCGATTCTTTTTCAGGATTGGGAAACTCCAAAGATTCCATCTGATATTCGTAGTTTTCTGGGCCTTGCCGGTTACTACCGGAGATTCATTGAGAATTTTTCTCGGATTGCTGCACCTCTCACAGCTTTGACTCGGAAGAATGTCAGATTTGTCTGGAATGATCAGTGTAAGGCTGCATTCAGTGAGTTGAAGAGCAAGCTAACTTCCGCACCAGTTCTTACTGTTCCGAAGGGAAGTGAGGGATTTACAGTTTATACTGATGCTAGTCGTGAGGGTTTGGGTGCTGTTCTCATGCAGGATGGTAGGGTTATTGCCTATGTCAGCCGTCAGTTGAAGACCCACGAAGCAAATTATGCTGCTCATGATTTAGAGTTACTTGCTGTTGTCTTTGCTTTGAAACTTTGGTGGCATCATCTTCTTGGAACCAAGTTTGAGCTTTTCACAGATCATAAGTCTTTGAGATATATCTTCATCCAGAAGGATCTGAATCAGAGGCAAGTTCGTTGGCTTGAGTTTCTGGCTTCTTACGACCTCGACATTAACTATACTCCCGGTAAAGCTAATGTTGTGGCCGATGCTCTAAGTCGGAAGAAGGCTTTGTTGTGTCAGCTTGTTGTTTCTTCTTCTCCTCTTCTGGATCGGATTACGGCTAAGCAGGATGAGGATGAGATGCTTAGATTGATGAAGGAGAGTGTTCGTAGCAGAGTTGGTGGTAGTAGAGGTAGTAGTGGAGCTCAGATTGATGACAAAGGGATTTTGCGGATTAATGGCAGGATTTGTGTTCCGAAGGTTGATAGTTTGAGACAGGAGTTGCTTTAGGAAAATCATAGATCCAGACTTTCTATTCATCCTGGTGTGCCGAAGATGTATCAGGATATGAAGAGGCTTTATTGGTGGAAGGGGATGAAGTGGGATATCTCTATCTTTGTTAGTCGGTGTGCGACTTGTCAGCAAGTCAAAGCCGATCACCAGAAGACCCCTGGTTTGTTGCAGCCCCTCGAGATTCCTAATTGGAAGTGGGAACAGGTTTCCATGGATTTCATCGATGGTTTACCGAGGACTCGGAAAGGCAATGAGAGTATCTGGGTTATTGTTGATAGACTGACCAAGTCCGATCATTTTATTCCGGTCAAGTCTACTCGTTCTGCTTCTAGTTTATCTAAGATTTACATGAGAGAGATCGTTCGTCTCCATGGTGTTCCTCTCGGTATTGTTTGTGATCGTGACCCTATCTTTACTAGTCAGTTCTGGAAGGCTTTTCAGGAATCTTTGGGTACTCGTTTGAATCTGAGCACTGCTTATCATCCTCAGACCGACGGTCAGACGGAAAGAGTAAATCAGATTCTCGAGGATCTTCTTCGTGCTTGTGTGCTTGATTTTGGAGAATCTTGGGAAGATTATCTCCATCTTGCCGAATTTACCTACAATAATAGCTATCAGGTATTATCTTATCTTCTGTTTTCAGTCTATTCTTGATCTTTTTATCTATCTCATTCCATCTTTGCATTTAGGCCAGTCTCAAAATGTCTCTGTTTGCTGCTTTATACGGGCGACCTTGTAGATCTCCATCTTGCTGGATTGAATCCGGTAATCATTTGGTTCTTGGTCCTGAAGTGATTTTGGAAGCTTCTGAGAAAGTTGAGGAGATTAAGAAGAGGTTGAGAGTCGCTCAGGATAGACAGAAGAAATATGCTGATAGGCGTAGGAGAAATTTGGAATTTGCTGTTGGGGATCAGGTGTTCCTTAAAGTTTCTCCCTTGAGGAATGTCATTCGCTTTGGTCATAGAGGGAAGCTTTCTCCCAGGTTCATTGGTCCTTTCCACATCATGGAAAGAGTTGGTTCTTTGGCTTATCGTCTGGATTTGCCCGAGAAGCTTTCTGGAGTGCATGATGTATTCCATGTCTCACATCTTCGCCGTCATCTCCATGATCCATCTCCTATTGTCCAGCCTTCTGCTCCTGATAGTTTGGATATTGAGCCTAACTTGACTGTTGAGAGGAAGCCACTTCGTATTGTCGATAGAGATACGAAGCAGCTCAGAAGAAAATCTGTTAATCTGGTCAAAGTACAGTGGAGTACTGATGATCGAGATTGTACTTGGGAAACGGAGGAGAGCATTCGTGCTTCGAATCCGGAACTATTCGTTTTAGGTACTATTTTGTTTCTTTATCTTGTTTCTCTTTATTTTTCCTTTCCGTTCTTTTCGAGGACGAAAAGATTTGAGTGGGGGAGAGTGTAACAACCCTAGATTTTGACTATATATTTAAATTTGACTTTATTTCATTTTGAAATTAATTTAAATTTTTTTTATTTGTGTGATATCATTTCTAAACATTTTTAAAATGATAATGTAATTTTTCCAAAATTTACTGTATTTATTTCCTATTTTTAAAGGCTGTTTTCTAATTTTCTGCCATTTTCTTCATTTTAAATTTCTTTATTTTATTTAAAATTTGTTTTATTTGTGAAATTTCATCTCTAAATATTTTTAAAATAATAATAGAATTTTTCAAAATTTACTGTGTTGATTTCCTATTTTTAAGGGCTGTTTTCCCATTTTTTGCTATTTTCTACATTAAAAATTATATTTAAATTAAATTTTAAATATTTGTTTTGTGAATAAAATTTTGTTTTATGTTATTATTTATGTTTAAAAATACTTTACAAGCTCATATGAATTTTCTACAAATTATTTCATTTAATTTCAAATTTTCTAGTCTAGTTCACTGTTTTAACTATTTTTCCTTAATTTTACTCTATATAATTAATAAATGGTATATATATTTTTATATTTTTTTAAAGTTTCGAAATTTTATCTGACAATATTTTTATTTCTGAATATATAAACTTATACAAATACTTAAAGGTAAATTGAAAGGGTTTGTGACTTTTTATTTCTAGTGGCTTTTGATTTTCCCGCCTTTTCACATTTTTAACTTACTTTTGCCATCAATTAGCCATAATAACTCACATACTTCAGCTGCCTACCTCCATTATGCATTCACGTACATCATTTCTCATCTCATTAAAAAAAAATTCGGCCTTCACTTGTTGAGAAGTTGGTAAAATTCTATTTTTCTTTTATCTCCTTTTGTTCACTTATGCTGATTTTTCGTTTGATTTGCACTTGATCTTCTTTATCATAGGATCGGCCATGCCCCTCTCCAGCCCCTGCCGCCACTACCACCACCTGAGCACGCCACCAGCACCTCCTCCTCACTGACCATCTCCATCCGTACCACCCTAGGTGGTAGTTCCTTCACCAAGTTCACCAAACTCCAACATCTTGACCTAGCCAAGCACAAGCCTTCACATCCACCACTTCCACCACCCATGGTCGCCACCTACATGACCACCAACACCTCCAGCACCCTCTGCCACGTCACCACAGTGGACCCCACTCCTCTGGCCGTGACCACAGCAGCCTTGGCCGAGCTTTGTTTGCTTGAAACTTGTGATGTTGTTAGTAGTTACGCCTTGTTGTGTTGTTGTTCCATCTCCATAACTTTTGCCATCAACAAACTCATGTTAGGCCGACCTTAGCAACCCAGACCTGACCCAAAACCATTGCCTTAGACCTGTACTCCACCTCTGGCCAAGCCTATGCGATGTCGGAAGCAAGTGCAAAGCATTTCAGCTTTGTTTATGAAGTTATTTCTAGCATAGTTTATCGTATTTTTGGTCTGAAATCTTATAATTGTTATATTGTTTGTTTAATTGGTATTCAAGGGGATTAATCCTTGGCTCCTCCATTCGTATCTGTGTCGTGCTTTTGTGCTTGTGTAGATTCCATGTGTGCAATTCGTCGTTGTGTCATCAGCTCAAAACAGTGAGTTATTCTCACCAGACAGTTTTATACTTATATGAATAGTAAATTGATCACTTGTGAATATGTAAACTACATCACTATATTATTATTTTCTATGTCACTATTATATGATGTTCACCCATGCTTAAACACCTATTATGACATTTGTTACTATTATATTATGTTGTTCTATTATTTTATCCGTTTATCACACTGCAAGTTCCCTTTAGATTAGAATCACTATGGGTTGAAATGATACATACCCGAACGGACTTTAGAATAAGGGAAAATCATTATGGCCTGAAATGATAGGCCTGAATGATTTTCAAATTTATTTCATTTACTTGGTATTGCGGGTTTGAAATGATAAAACCCGGATTTTCTTTGTAAATTACGGGTTGAAATGATATATTACCCGTATCACTTTTCCTAGTGTAGAAAATTATATACAGACCCGTAGTTAATATATTTTTCTAAAAATTTTAAAATTATTTTAGAAATGTAAATATTAAAATATTTTGATTTAAAACTAATTAAAAATGATTTTGGTAAAATATTATTGATTTTCTGAATAATTACAAGTGAAATAAATTAACGAAAAGGTTAGAAAATTTTGGATGTAAGCTATTTTGGGAAATTTGATTTAATTATAATTTGAAATTAAATAGAATATGAAAGCATGATAAATTTATGATAATTTGAATTTAAAGGAATTTAAAGTGATTTTATATCATATTAATGATTTTAATAAAGTTGAAATGTGAAATGAATGAATATTTAAGTTGAAATTTTGAATTATAACTAAAATTGGAAATTTTTGGAATTGACTTAAAAGTGAATTTTTGATTAAGTAAATAAAAATATAAACTAAGTTATAATTGAGAATTTGAACTTAAGTGTTAGTTTGAAATTTAAATGTAATGAATTTAAAATTGGACACTGCAATTTAATAAGTGAATTAGTGTTAAATATGAATTTTTAAATGGAAATTTAACTTTGTGAAATCATGAAATTAAAGAAAATTAAATGATGGTTATAAAAGTAAAATTATGTGATTTTATAAGTTAAAAGTGAATTATAGAAAATATAATTGTTGGGAAATTTTGTTGAAATTTGAAGTTAATTAACTGCATTTTTAAATGCTATCATATCTAATATAAATGAAAATACAGCATTTGTAAATGTTGTAGTTGATAAGTGAACTAAATAGCTAACTGAATGAAAGACTATTATAGCATTTTATAAATGCTATAATTGTTGGATTAAACTAAGTTTTTCTTTGAAACTAATGTAACACTATTACAACATTTTAAACGCTGTCTTTTGTTAAATTTAACTGTTTTGAATATAACTTTCTTTAGCAATTTCCAAATGCTGCGAAAGTTGAATTTTCACTGTTTTGATTAAATTAAGTGAATGAATGAACTTTGAAAGTTGAAAATTTTGAAAGTTTAATAATTTAATTATTGAATGTAATAACTTCACTTTTAAAGGATTTAAATGAAGTAATTTGTTGGAATTGAACTATTTTGAAATGTGAATGGTATTTTAAAATTTAATAAAAATGAATATGTTTTCAAATGAAATGATAAGTTGATATTTTGAAATGGGCCTGAAATGATATTGGATTTTGAGAAATAAATACCATTTTTGAAATTATAACTACGGGTTATAATAACGATTGGTTGTTAAAGAGAACGGGATCGGATATGGACATACTCTCTGTCGATACCGAAAACCACTTTAACAACTGTGTATGCGGTGGAGATTCCAGAATGAAGTAGGATGGTGACGACGTTCCTAAGGTACATTTCGTGGACCTAACTCCTGTGAGTTAGCATAAGGTGGCTAAAACAGGAGCGATCTCGGGCCAAAAGAGGTAGCACCTCTGGCTGAACACACTTCTTCGATACCATTTTATTACTGTTGTGATCGATTGGGTGCACCCCTTGATTTTGGAGTGTTGTTCGGGGTGGGCGTATGTGGCTGCTGCGTTACCACCAGCTCGTGTGCGTAATTGGTATATCTACCCTGACATTGCCTTGTGTGCCATGTCACCTACCATACCGAGCCTTTAGTACGAGTTTATTTTTCTCCCGTAGCCCGTGTGGTATCCTCTGACAGTCACCCGGAGTGGAGATGGCATGATATTGGATGGACTACTGGGACTATTATGTGTGAAGGGTGATATGGGTAGCCCGGAACGCTATTTAAAAGTATGTTTATTTTACTGTAGACATTAGTATAATAGCGAAATATTACTATATAGTAAATAGTTTAACGGATCCTTAGAGGATGGGCGGTCCCAGGCATCCTTTAAGTTACTTGTATCTTTATTACAGTTCACTTGAGTTGCTTTACATTATATAAGTATATATTGTCCTGACTCGAGTGTTTTGTGTTTTGCTTTGCGCTCGGGTCAGCCTGAGTATTCACAGCTTTGGATTCTCTTCCTGGAGCTGGTCTTTCACTGGAGTTTCTACTTATCTACATATTTATCTACTTCTGTTTCAGCTGTATTAGTTTATCTCATGTATTAGTGAACTTCTATGTATTTGGGATTTCTATTCTGTTGTTTTTCAGACTATATTATGTATTTGGTTTGAGACTCTGTTATAGTAGCTTCATGAACTACTATGTTATTTTATATTCCGCTGCGAGTTATTCTGTTTGTTCTGAGTTTGTGATTCTGTATATTTGATTTCATTTGCTCCAAATTTATTTACAATCTGTTATTTCGCATCATTCAAGTCTGACATGTGTGGATTATTGTCGATTTGAATGGTACGAAATTAGGGTTGTTACAAGTAGAGTCTGCTTAAACTTTTTAGGAGTATTAAGTAACAAGTGGGTATTTCCTAGATTGCATTAGGCAATCAAAATAGAGCGATAAGCAAGGCTCGTCGCTATGACAATGAGATTGGTACCATATGTAGGAGCTATTTCATAGGTCGACAATGTCATCGACGTGCAATCAGTGAAAAGACGAGGATTACGGCTAAACAGGCTACTTCTCCTACTTCTATAGATCACGTTTTAGTCATGCATCACTACAGTTGTTAGTTGGTTTGTTTGTTATGAGGCAAATCCAGATAACCCTTAATGGAGGTCTTTCAAAATGAATAGGATATGGCTAAACTACTGTAAGGTCATTATTATGCACTTTGGGAGTTTCTTGATATGTACGATAATAAGGATGTGATACTGCATTGGCAATGGATCCTGACAAGATGCTAGGTTATAGATACTAGCAGGAAGTATCTTGGTCCAAAGGGGGACTATGATACTTTTATACACACACATGTATGTGGTTATTGTCTACTTCGAGTAAATGGAACGTATCGTATGTGAGACGACCCGACTTTCCGCTCCCGGAAAATCACATCATCTTTAAGAAAGAAAGGGATAGAAAATAGAATAGAAAGAAGAGAAGAAAGAAACAACACATCAGGATCTAACAGCGAAACGAATAAACTATATTAATAACATAAATATTACATAGTTTACAATCATTATCAGAGTACATAGATATACAACACATACTAGACAGTTATAAACACTTGTCTAGTTATACAACTCAATACAACAACTCAGAGAACACACAGCGGAAAACTATATATATCTACTCGCAGAAGCCTCCTGCTCCATTGCTTCTCCATAATTCGTCAAAGCTAACCTGAATCCTAACCTGAATTACCCTTGACTACTCATAAAAATTTGAGTACCCAAGAGTTTATGAAAAACAAAAATAAACTCCGGGTCAGACATGGGTCTGGTGTGAGTAACAGGTTAAAGTTGCTTAACTTTTAAAAACCTTTTGAGAAGAAAGGTATCATGTAAGACTTCCCACACATAAACATGGAAAAGTTTTTACCTTACGCTAACCAAAACATTTGATAGGAAATCCGATGATATTATAATAGTGTCTAGGGTTTTCAAATAAATAAGAAATAGCCGAAATTGTTACATTCATTAAATTCCAGCTACTAGCCACAAAAGTGGGTAATACAATCAAAATCGTTGGCACTTATTGGATTTTGGATTCCATACAATGGCAGAGCTACTGGGTACCGCCCTTCACAGTACGTGGCCTAGATCAATGTAATAACCCGTACTTTTAACGCTATAAAAATGCTAAATTAAATAAAATTTTAATTAGAAATCCGATAGAAATAAAATTTTACGATTTATTAAATGGAAATCTCTTTATATATATATATGTGTGTGTGTGTGTGTGTGTGTGTGTGTGTTACAAATCCAAAACCAAAATTCGTTGACGACCAATTTCGATAAGACCAGTAATGTAATACATATTGAAACGTAATGAAATAATATGAAATAGTCGTGACCAATAACAGAAACCAAATTAATAATTTTAACGAAAGAAACATGCGTTTTGCGTTAAATGGAAATTTTCGTTAAATAAAAATAAACAATAAAATTTCGCAACGAAATTTCGATATTTGAAACGCGTCTAGTTAAGCATAGTAACCGGTAAATTTTCGTCCGAAAATATGAAAGTTTATTTCGTGCGTAAATTACTTCAGTTTAATTAGTTAAAAAGCGATGAAAATAAAACGTTTTCAAAACCAAAATATTTTTACATAGAAAAATTCTAAAACATATTTTGAGCAAGTTGTCAGTTTATCGTTTTTCAAAATTCGGACATCTTTGGCTCCGTCGATCTTACTTTTCTGCGATTTTTACGCATTTTCCGTAGTAGAAAATTTGAAATTTTTATAATCTAATCGTACTACTGATATCTGCATACCGTTTTAATCATCTCATCGGGCTGATCTCAACAGTGTATTCATTTGAGCATTTTGAAATACGGTACGCGTCGAAATCCATAAAAGCGATAAATCGTACCAGTGTCCAAATTCTAACTTTTTGTTTTCCTTGTGCTTTTTAACCAGTTCAAACCCAACAGTCATTTGTTTTAGTACTTCATCAATTCGCGTGGACGTCTACTGTTAATAAATTTCGAGAATTTGAAGCGTATCATTTCTTTTCCTAAGCATCCATCAGTCCCAAAGCATGCATTCATTAATCTTTACGTTAGTTATACTGTAAGTCTCTCCTCCTTTTCCCATTTTGCTTTAGTTATTTTCTATCTTCTTCCTTATGATCTCAGCCACCCCATCTTTCTCCTATCTCTCTGCCATGTCCAACTTCCACCAAACTACAGTCACCGCCACTCTTCCTCTGCAAACCCGACCCGCCTCCATCCCTTGACAGCGGACCCACTGCAGCGGCCGCGCCATGCCGCGCGCAACCTCCGTCCGCCCATTTGTCTTCCCGCAGCCTTCTCCCCTTCTCGTGTAAGTGTATAATATATGAATATTAATTTATTTACTTATTTGTAGAAGTTTATATATGTATTTGCTATTATGCGTGAGTTTTAAGTAAGTATATTATGTGTGTATAGTAGGTTATAAGGTGATAGAGTGAGTTTTAGAGATGAGTTGGTAAAACAAAGATTTGTTTATATGCATCATGAGTCATATACAGATATATATATGAGTTTCAAAAAAAAATTATTGTTTAACAGTGGTTTCGCATAAATATTGAGAATCTGTTGTATGTACTTTGTTTACACATATCTGTTGCTATATTAGTTTATGTAAACTTTTAAAATATCAGTTGTTAGGATATATGTCTTATATAAGTAATATACTGCTTGTCCGCATATGTACAGTGAATATGATATGTAGGCTATATAAATTTAGTTTAAGGAACTAATCTTTTATAAGTTAGTAATGGATTCTAGTTTCAGGTTTACAGTAACCTGTAGGTGCTTTATATTTAATGTCATGCTAACTTATATGTAGGAATGTTAATTGGGTTTTAAACATTTGAAAACTGTTGTTCCTACGTTTGTATAATTGTCAGTTATACTAGTTTTAATGTTTTAAATTTTGTTTTTTTCTGAAAAATGATGTACATACTGTTCAAATTTATAGCCGTCGGGTCATGGATATATACAGTGATTATATACATATACGTTAGGCGTTTGTGTTTATTCTGCTTAAAGTTGTAATATAAGTTGAGATAAATAATAGTTATGATTACCTGCATGTTGTAGTCAGTGGTCAGCCATACTACTTGTACTTTGTTTAGGCCTATTTTGCCACTTCATATTTTCCATATTATAAAGTTACTTATAGGTATATATAATATATTGGCATATGTGTTTTATTCAAACATGAATTTTAAACTTATATATGTAAATTGCTGGGTATGTATATGTATATATATATTTAGTTATATTCTTTTAATGTTAAAATCTAATATGTACGAATGATTTGTGTCCATGTTTTACATTTGTATATTCTTAAGTATATGGGTGGTGTTTCAAAATATAGTGTAAATATATATATGATTTTGTAAGTTGTATCTATATCAATTCAATCGTATCATTTATCATCATTTGAACCAGTTCTGATTCGATTCCGTTTATTCCTATTTATCAGCTTTGAGCGTCGATTCATGCCAATCTTGCTTCGATGCGGAAATTCGTGCTTCGATTCGTAACTTGATTCAAATCGCCAAATGTCTCTAGCCTCGAAAGGTGAGCAATCACTCACGATTAATGTTCTTTTATTTATTAAATTTGATTTCAATTGAAACGACAATTGAAATATGCTGCTGTTATTTATTGCACTATTATTTATGTATCAGTTCACCTTTGACATCTGACACCGTTAATCCAGTTTGGTTGATATTTTATTGTTGTTTGTTGTTTTATATTGGATGTTAAATTGTAATGTATAAAGTGATAAATATTATGCAATTGAAATTTGTCGTAGGATAGTTTAAAATTTTGAATCGACATATGTGTTGAATTTGATTAGTTAATTTGAATAATATGACCGCTTGAAATGTTAAATAAATTGACACGTAGAAATAGCGTTAACGACACCTTGAACCATTTATGTTGTATAAATTGTTGTAGTTTGAAATTGAATAATAAATATCATGAAGAACTTTATGAAGATTAATGTAATAATCTTTAATCTACATGAAATGATAGTGTAGATTCTAGAGATAATTATATTAATTCGCACAAATAACAATGCGAATTAATACGATTATTTCGGGATTATTCGAATTAATTATTGGATTGCTATTGATTGTTGTTATTGCTTGTTTATTTACTTTGACACCATCACAGTTATTACACTGCAAGTTCCCTTTATTATGCTTGATCTTGAATTGAAATTGGAATCGGGTTGAAATAATATATACCCAAATGAATTTGACCTAAGATAGAGAATTAAATAAAAAATCCGATTGGTTAATAAATTGATTTAAAAATAAAATAATGATTTTATTCGAGCAAAGAATAAGTTTTGAAATGAAGTTGGAATTTGAATTTTGTGAAAGGAAAATGTAACGATTGAAATCTGAAACAAATATTACATAGTAATTAATGAAAGAACGTTGTTTGAAATTTAATTATTTAAAAATTAAATTTGGAATTAGTAATAAATAAAAATTTGGAATTAGTAATAATTGAGTTTTGAAATTTTTAAGTTTGAAATCATTTAATAATTAAATTCGAAATTATTAAGTTGAATTTATAATTAAGTTGAAATGATTTGATAATTAAGTTTTGAATTCACAATTAAGTGTAAATGATTTAATAATTAAGTTGAATTTATAATCAAGTTGGTAATTATTAAGTTTTGAAATTATTAATAATTAAGATAGAAATTATTTAATAATTGAATAAGATTTAATTATTTGATAATTGAATAAAAATTGAATTCTTGGATAAGAGAAATTGAACTTTTGAATAAGTGGATTTGAACTTCGTTAATAAATGAAATTGAGTTTCTTTATTTATTAAAGTTTTGGAAAAATTATTTAAGTAAGTTAATAAGTGAAATTGAAACTTCTCGATTATGTGGAATTTAGTTCTTTATTAATTGAGTTTGAAATGTGTAACGAATTCAATAAATAAGTGAAATTTAAATTTCTTTAACAAGAAATAAAATGTGATTTATTGAAATGAATGAGATTTATTGAAATTAACGTGAGACTTGTAAGTTAAAGAACTTGATTGACGAATTAAATTTAATTCAATTTGAAGTTTTGATACAAGAAAGTTGAACTTAAGTAATTAATTTAATGAATTGAAATTTAAATGGAAATTGTTTTGAATGACAAATTTACTTAGTGAATATTGAATGAAATCGATCAATGGTTTTGAATTGATTTGAATGATAGATAAATTTAATTTCGGAATAAAACTTATATACATACTTGAATCAATATTCGAATTGTTTTAAATAAAAATCAAAATTGAATTGTAAGACTTTGAAATGGTTATTGGGAAGTTTTGAAACATAAATTTTGGAAATTGATAGTGAAAGACGAATGAACTGTTGATTTATAAATTGAAATTGAAATTGAAATTGATTTGTTTTTGAAATTTATTAAATGACCAATCGGTGTAATAATTACGAAAGTTATTCAAGAGACCGGAATCGGTTATGGACATACTCTCTGTCTAAACCAAAAACCACTTTAATTACTATACGCGGAGTTGTGATCTAGAATGAAGTGGTTGGAATGATGTACGTGATGACTGAAGAAAGAGAACGATAATGTATAGCCTTGACACTTGTGTCAAATTGGAAATGACTAAAATCAGGAGCTGTGCCGGGCCAAATGGGGTTAGCCACCTCGAGCGAACACACTTCTTCGTAACTACTACTCATTACTTGTTATCGATTGGTGCACCCTCGTACTTTTCAGGAGTGTTGTTTCGCGGTGTTGCGATTGCTGCGGCGATGCGTTCTCACCAGTCCGGATCAGGCGAACGGTAGTTTCACTACCTTGGGTATAGCCTCATGTGCCTTGTCATACTTGTATCCCTATATACGCGACCACTACGAATTTGTTTTGCGTTATACCTATGGAGTACTCCTTGATATCCCACCAGTTTACGGTGGAGTTAAAGTGCTGTATAGACTATGATGCCTATTAAATGTGTTAAGGGGGATAATGGTAACGCCTTAACACTATTTTGATACTTTATATTACCGATAGTCATTATCTATTTAGCGTACACTACTACATAGTAGATAGTTTAACGGATCCTTAGAGGATGGTGATTCCAACATCCTTTGAGCTACTTGTATCTCGATAGCTATTTCACTTGAGTTGGATTTATTGATATGAGAATATTAATCCTGACTCGAGTGTTTTGTGTTTTGCTTTACGCTCGGGTCAGACTGAGTGTACCAGTATTCGAGACTCACCTTTAGAGTTGGAGCTTTGCTTGAAGATCCAGACATCTATTCTGCTTTCAGTATTCGATGATTCCTGTGATGTATTCTGATTTTTACTTGATGTATCGTATTTCTCTTCTATTGTAAACTCTGATGTATCTTATATATTTATATAGTAGCTTCATGAACTACTATCTCTTTTACTTCCGCTGCATATTATTACTCTGTGTCTGTGTTCTGTGATTATTTATTTACTGTATATCTATGTTTTGCCAAATTTAAATTAACAATCCGGTATTTTGAATTATTCAAGTCCGACATATGCGGATGCGAATAGTCCAAAATAGCGGGTCGTTACAGTTGGTATCAGAGCTTTTGGTAGCTTTTGGCAGAACTTAGCATATATGGTAAATGTATTTACAGAATCACTCTCATTCGAGTTTCAATCTCTTCCTTTTGACTCAATTCCTTTGAATTTTGGAACGTTCCCTCGGTTTCGAAATTCATTCTTGTCCCTCACTATTCGTCTTCTTTTCAATTCTGGAGCATCCCATACTCCACTTCGAATGGCCCTTATAATGAGTCGGCGGTCTCGCCAATCTTCGAACGATTTGTAAATGGGTGAAACTCCTTTACAATAAGCATTGATTTACCGGAGATTTCTGTATCCTTGGCTTACGATGCTATCTATCTCACGCTATGCCTGAATTCTATTCCTTGAGATCAAATGTTGATTTACCTCGAAATTCAGCATCGATCTTATTTTTGAAGTTACGGTCGACCCGGTTAAGATTGTTCGTGAATCAAATAAGCTTATCCATCTCCCAATTCTGTTAATTGAATTATCTTATCTTCTGTTTCGAACCTATTTTCGAATCAAAACTCTCTTTGATTTGATTTCATCAAATTTGAGTCTCTATGCTTATTTGAAATCCATTCTTATATCATCAAGCGAGGAAGTGCATTTGTGAATTAATATTTAAAATGTTTTATATATATTGTGTTGTTTGAGTTGTTGATGTTGATTTGGATTTTCGATCGGTTCGTCTGATCAACGCTATCGATAGGATTTCCAAAACACTTGAACAGAGCAAACTGACACAATATTGTTTTCAATTTAGTAAACGAAATAAATTGTGTATAAAAATATTATATAACTATAATTTTCCTGAAATTAAATGGTTAACCAATCCGTGGTCCAAAATGATAATATTAATTTTCATTTATGTATAAACCATTGGCTATTGTATAATATAAATAAATGAATTTATAAAACTTGGATATAATTTGATTTAGAATATAAAATGAATTTAAAACAAGAATTTAGGAATTTAATTTCCGATAGATTTCAAACCTTGTATTTAAAGTTTTAAAAGGTATATTATTTAAAGTATTTTCAAATAGAAATCATTTGAAAGAAATTTTAGACGTTTAAATCAGTGCTCTTCTCTTTGTCGCTGGAAAATAATTTCGGTGATGACGGCCGCATCATCGACATTTATTTTCGAGTTTCGAAGTGGAGAGACCAATTCGTAGCTTTGCTACTGTTTTGATTTGGAAATTTAATCGATTTGAATTTCATAAAGTATGATTTGATTTGTAATATATATTGATATTATTTAAACCTGATTTGATATTATATATATATATATATATATCTAAATAAACTTGAAGTTACTTTAAAATTTAATTCTTAAATTTACGATAAAGGATAATTTCAATTATAAAATGAAATCAAAAGTTTTGAATAAATATTTAAGTCTGAATAATTAAATTAGAAATTTACATGTATAACACTCAATTGCATTAATAGAAATTACATAATTTTCAAAAGTTAACTATGTAATTGAATATTATAAAATATAAAATGATATCAAAGGAATTTTTAAATAAATTTGAGTAGTTATATTAAAAGTAGATATACTTAATATAAAGGTGATAAGATATATTAAGTAGAATAAATTTAATAATAATTTGAAATAAAAAGAATTGAATTCGTCGAATAAAGTATGATTGTAATAAATGACTATTCAAATTTATGATCTTTGGAATTGTTAATTTAAGAAAATTGATTATAAACAATATAAAATTTCTTCATAAATAAAATGTGAGTGCGTATAATAAATGTGATTCACTTATATTTAAAATTATAAAATGTTTAAGGAGATAAATGGAATAATAAGTTAATCGAATAATAGATACGATTAATTAAATAAAACTTTTGTTTTGAAAGTTAATAAATTGAAATTAAATCAACTTCATGAGACATCTTGAATTAATTGAATTTAAATTGAATTTCATTTGAAAGAAACCTTTAGTACCTAACGTTAATAAATGTGAAATCAAATCAAATTAATGAAAATATTGAATTTAAAATCAAATTGTTGAATATAAATTTATTTAAATTGAAATTTATATGGTTTAAATTAATTGAATATTATGTAATTCAAGCCTATTTTCTTTTAATGGTTTCTATTCTCCTGCTTCCTTCCTTTTCGAGGACGAAAAGTTTTGAGTGGGGGAGATTGTAATAACCCGTATTTTTAATGCTTTAAAAATACTAAATTAAATAAAATTTTAATTAAAAATCCGATAGAAATAAAATTTTACGATTTATTAAATGGAAATCTCTTTATATATATGTTACAAATCCAAAACCAAAATTCGTTGACGACCAATTTCGATAAGACCAGTAATGTAATACATATTGAAACGTAATGAAATAATATGAAATAGTCGTGACCAATAACAGAAACCAAATTAATAATTTTAACGAAAGAAACGTGCGTTTTGCGTTAAATGGAAATTTTCGTTAAATAAAAATAAACAATAAAATTTCGCAACGAAATTTCAATATTTGAAACGCGTCTAGTTAAGCATAGTAACTGGAAAATTTTCGTCCGAAAATATGAAAGTTTATTTCGCGTGTAAATTACTTCAATTTAATTAGTTACAAAGCGATGAAAATAAAATGTTTTCAAAACCAAAATATTTTTACATAGAAAAATTCTAAAACATCTTTTGAGCAAGTTGTCAGTTTGTCATTTTTCAAAATTCGGACATCTTTGGCCCCGTCGATATTATTTTTCTGCGATTTTTACGCATTTTCCGTAGTAGAAAATTTGAAATTTTTATAATTTAATCGCACTACTGATATCTGCATACCGTTTTGATCATCTCATCGGGCTGATCTCAACAGTGTATTCATTTGAGCATTTTGAAATACGGTACGCATCGAAATCCGTAAAAGCGATAAATCGTACCGGTCCAAATTCTAACTTTTTTTTTCCTTGTGCTTTTTAACCAGTTCAAACCCAACAGTCATTTGTTTTATTACTTCATCAATTCGCGTGGACGTCTGCTGTTAATAAATTTCGAGAATTTGAAGCGTATCATTTCTTTCCCTAAGCATCCATCAGTCCCAAAGCATGCATTCATTAATCTTTACGTTAGTTATACTGTAAGCCTCTCCTCCTTTTTCCATTTTGCTCTAGTTATTTTCTATCTTCTTCCTTACGATCTCAGCCACCCCATCTTTCTCCTATCTCTCCGCCATGTCCAACTTCCACCAAACTACAGTCACCGCCACTCTTCCTCTGCAAACCCGACCCGCCTCCACTCTTGCGCATGCAAACTCAGAACCCAAAGCCTAACTCACGCACACAGTGACTGCTCCTCCCTCTCCCTTGCTTGCATCACCGCACGTGTGGCCTCCGCCCATGCAAGCAACCCTCCAACCGACGCCGCACTCCACCATGTATCGGCCACCTCACTCCCTTCCAAACCGAGCGCCTCCATTTACCACGCAACTCGCGAACCCACCACCCCACCACCGTGCGCCTCCTCCACATCAACGGCCACGGCAGCCAGTACATGGACCCCGATTCACCTTCGCCTACCACCACCGTATGCTTCACTTCCTCCTCCCGCTACCTGTCGCCTACAGCGTCACCCAATATATTCCTTCCAGACCCACGTCGCTGACTCCGCGTCCATCCCTTGACAGCGGACCCACTGCAGCGGCCGCGTCATGCCGCGCGCAACCTCCGTCCGTCCATTTGTCTTCCCGCAGCCTTCTCCCCTTCTCGTGTAAGTGTATAATATATGAATATTAATTTATTTACTTATTTGTAGAAGTTTATATATGTATTTGCTTTTATGCGTGAGTTTTAGGTAAGTATATTATGTGTGTATAGTAGGTTATAAGGTGATAGAGTGAGTTTTAGAGATGAGTTGGTAAAACAAAGATTTGTTTATATGCATCATGAGTCATATACAGATATATATATATGAGTTTCAAAAAAAAAAAATTGTTTAACAGTGGTTTCGCATAAATATTGAGAAGCTGTTGTATGTACTTTGTTTACACACATATATTGTTATATTAGTTTATGTAAACTTTTAAAATATCAGTTGTTAGGATATATGTCTTATATAAGTAATATACTGCTTGTCCGCATAGGTACAGTGAATATGATATGTAGGCTATATAAATTTAGTTTAAGGAACTAATCTTTTATAAGTTTGTAATGGATTCTAGTTTCAGGTTTACAATAACCTGTAGGTGCTTTATATTTAATGTTATGCTAACTTATATGTAGGAATGTTAATTGGGTTTTAAACATTTGAAAACTGTTGTTCCTACGTTTGTATAATTGTCAGTTATACTAGTTTTTTTTTTTTAAAAGGAGTATGTTTTAAATTTTGTTTTTTTTGAAAAACGATGTACATACTGTTCAAATTTATAGCCGTCGGGTCATGGATATATACAGTGATTATATACATATATGTTAGGCGTTTGTGTTTATTTTGCTTAGAGTTGTAATATAAGTTGAGATAAATAATAGTTATGATTACCTGCATGTTGTAGTCAGTGGTCTGCCATACTACTTGTACTTTGTTTAAGCCTATTTTGCCACTTCATATTTTCCATATTATGAAGTTACTTATAGGTATATATAATATATTGGCATATGTGTTTTATTTAAACATGAATTTTAAACTTATATATGTAAATTGCTGGGTATGTATATGTATATATATATTTAGTTATATTCTTTTAATGTTAAAATCTAATATGTACGAACGATTTATGTCCATGTTTTACATTTGTATATTCTTAAGTATATGGGTAGTGTTTCAAAATATAGTGTAAATAAATATATATATATATATATGATTTTGTAAGTTGTATCTATATCAGTTCAATTGTATCATTTATCATCATCGATCCAGTTCTGATTCGATTCCGTCTATTCCTATTTATCAGCTTTGAGCGTTGATTCATGTCAATCTTGCTTCGATGCGGAAATTCGTGCTTCGATTCGTATCTTGATTCAAATCGCCAAATGTATCTAGCCTCGAAAGGTGAGCAATCACTCACGATTAATGTTCTTTTATTTATTAAATTTGATTTGAATTGAAACGACAATTGAAATATGCTGCTATTATTTATTGCACTATTATTTATGTATCAGTTCACCTTTGACATCTGACACCGTTATCTGTTACGTATGCAATAATAATCCAGTTTGGTTGATATTTGATTGTTGTTTGTTGTTTATATTGGATGTTAAATCGTAATATATAAAGTGATAAATATTATGCAATTGAAATTTGTCGTAGGATAGTTTAAAATTTTGAATCGACATATGTGTTGAATTTGATTAGTTAATTTGAATAATATGACCCTTTGAAATGTTAAATAAATTGACACGTAGAAATAGCATTAACGACACCTTGAACCATTTATGTTGTATAAATTGTTGTAGTTTGAAATTGAATAATAAATATCGTGAAGAACTGTATGAAGATTAATGTAATAATCTTTAATCTACATGAAATGATAGTGTAGATTCTAGAGATAATTATATTAATTCGCACAAATAACAATGCGAATTAATACGATTATTTCGGGATTATTCGAATTAATTATTGGATTGCTATTGATTGCTGTTATTGCTTGTTTATTTACTTTGACACCATCCCAGTTATCACACTGCAAGTTCCCTTTATTATGTTTGATCTTGAATTGAAATTGGAAACGGGTTGAAATGATATATACCCAAATGAATTTGACCTAAGATAGAGAATTAAATAAAAAATCCGATTGGTTAATAAATTGATTTAAAAATAATAATGATTTTATTCGAGCAAAGAATAAGTTTTGAAATGAAGTTGGAATTTGAATTTTGTGAAAGGAAAATGTAACGATTGAAATCTGAAACAAATATTACATAGTAATTAGTGAAAGAACGTTGTTTGAAATTTAATTATTTAAAAATTAAATTTGTAATTAGTAATAAATAAAAATTTGGAATTAGTAATAATTGAGTTTTGAAATTTTTAAGTTTGAAATCATTTAATAATTAAATTCGAAATTATTAAGTTGAATTTATAATTAAGTTGAAATGATTTGATAATTAAGTTTTGAATTCACAATTAAGTGTAAATGATTTAATAATTAAGTTGAATTTATAATCAAGTTGGTAATTTTTATGTTTTGAAATTATTAATAACTAAGATAGAAATTATTTGATAATTGAATAAGATTTAATTATTTGATAATTGAATAAAAATTGAATTCTTGGATAAGAGAAATTGAACTTTTGAATAAGTGGATTTGAACTTCGTTAATAAATGAAATTGAGTTTCTTTATTTATTAAAGTTTTGGAAAAATTATTTAAGTAAGTTAATAAGTGAAATTGAAACTTCTCGATTATGTGGAATTTAGTTCTTTATTAATTGAGTTTGAAATGTGTAATGAAGTCAATAAATAAGTGAAATTTAAATTTCTTTAACAAGAAATAAAATGTGATTTATTGAATGAATGGGATTTATTGAAATTAACGTAAGACTTGTAAGTTAAAGAACTTGATTGACGAATTAAATTTAATTCAATTTGAAGTTTTGATACAAGAAAGTTGAACTTAAGTAATTAATTTAATGAATTGAAATTTAAATGGAAATTGTTTTGAATGACAAATTTACTTAGTGAATATTGATGAAATCAATCAATGGTTTTGAATTGATTTGAATGATAGATAAATTTAATTTCGGAATAAAACTTATATACGGACTTGAATCAATATTTGAATTGTTTAAATAAAAATCAAAATTGAATTGTAAGACTTTGAAATGGTTATTGGGAAGTTTTGAAACATAAATTTTGGAAATTGATAGTAAAAGACGAATGAACTATTGATTTATAAATTGAAATTGATTTGTTTTTGAAATTTATTAAACGACCAATCGGTGTAATAATTACGAAAGTTATTAAAGAGACCAGAATCGGTTATGGACATACTCTCTGTCTAAACTGAAAACCACTTTAATAACTATACGCGGAGTTGTGATCCAGAATGAAGTGGTTGGAATGATGTACGTGATGACTGAAGAAAGAGAACGATAATGGATAGCCTTGACACTTGTGTCAAATTGGAAATGACTAAAATCAGGAGCCGTGCCGGGGCAAATGAGGTTAGCCACCTCGAGCGAACACACTTCTTCGTAACTACTACTCATTACTTGTTATCGATTGGTGCACCCTCGTACTTTTCAGGAGTGTTGTTTCGAGGTGTTGCGATCGCTGCGGCGATGCGTTCTCACCAATCCGGATCAGGCGAACGGTAGTTTCACTACCTTGGGTATTGCCTCATGTGCCTTGTCATACTTGTATCCCTATATACGCGACCACTACGAATTTGTTTTGCGTTATACCTATGGAGTACTCTCTGATATCCCACCAGTTTACGGTGGAGTTTACAGTGCTGTATAGACTATGATGCCTATTAAATGTGTTAAGGGGGATAATGGTAACGCCTTAACACTATTTTGATACTTTATATTACCGATAGTCATTATCTATTTAGCGTACACTACTACATAGTAGATAGTTTAACGGATCCTTAGAGGATGGTGATTCCAACATCCTTTGAGTTACTTGTATCTCGATAGCTATTTCACTTGAGTTGGATTTATTGATATGAGAATATTAATCCTGAATCGAGTGTTTTGTGTTTTTCTTTACGCTCGGGTCAGACTGAGTGTACCAGTATTCGAGACTCACCTTTGGAGTTGGAGCTTTGCTTGAAGATCCAGACATCTATTCTGCTTTCATTATTCGATGATTCCAGTGATGTATTCTGATTTGTACTTGATGTATCGTATTTCTATTCTGTTGTAAACTCTGATGTATCTTATATATTTATATAGTAGCTTCATGAACTACTATCTCTTTTACTTCCGCTGCATATTATTACTCCGTGTCTGTATTCTGTGATTATTTATTTACTGTATATCTGTGTTTTGCCAAATTTAAATTAACAATTCGATATTTTGAATTATTCAAGTCCGACATGTGCGGATGCGAATAGTCCAAAATATCGGGTCGTTACAATCAACGTACCGAGGATCACTCCCGACCTCCTGCAACACAAAGCCGGACCCATTCCTTACTGAATAGTTCCGAACAAGACAACCCCGTGGTTGTAGCTAGAAACCACCCACACAGCCGAATATAAAGGGACTTCTAGACAGGGATCAATCTTGCTCTCCAGTGGGCGCGACCCACGAAGCCTTGCTGCACCTCCCCTGTTTTAGCCATTCCCGGTTGATGAGGCTTGAGGCTACGATTACCTTTATAGGACATATCACTTAGAATTCTCATCGTCCACCTGACGATGTTCTGAAAGCATTCAATCCATACAAGTTCGTTCCGGGTTCGAACGAAACCGAAGGCATTATCTCGTTACACTCGTTTTGGAATCACCCTCAGAGTTAACGACAATAACCCTTGCACTCTAAACCACCATCTCGAATCTATAAGAACTAATTCCGTCAACTCATTACGGAATCACCCACAGAGTTATACTGACTCATAGTCCTTACACCTCGAGTCTTCACAAAGCTCCAATTTGATTCACGACCTAACGTTATTTGGAATCGATGTGGTTTTCGGATATCCAAATATGGAAACCCGATACCGGTCTCATCGAAAACCAAAGCGTGTCTTTTAAGGTCCAAGTTGTTTTAAAGGTTTAAAACAATTCAATATAGTATCTATATACACAGATAGATAATTCATAAATCATAACTGATAATCAACATTATCACATAACAGGTAACCCACATCATCAATATCAAATAGATATTCCATATATCACCATCACAATAGATAACCTATGTTATCATCACAATACAATCAAACATCCATACCACATAATATCATTTATCTCATTACTGAGATTCCAAAACATCCAAGTCAATCAATGACATCCATTCATTCATAAGCAAAGATTTACTCATCATCATATAATTAATTTAAAATGAATTAAATTAACCATCTCTATCTCTAATTAATTTAAAATGAATTAAATTAATTACTTCATCTTTAATTAATTTAAAATAAATCAAATTAATTACTTCATCAAATTATAACTTGCTTACTCAACCATTTAATTGATTACAATCAATTAATCATTCAAAATAAATCATCCTAATTAATCACTCTTGATTAATTACTCTTAATTACATTCATGTAATTATCCATAATTAATTTCACAAATTAATTATCCTCAACTAAACAGTAATTACCTTTAAGTACTTCAATTAATTAATTAATCATAATTAATTATCCTAATCCTTAATTAATTACATTAATTAATTACCTTTAATTACCTATTATTGATTAATTAATCATAATTAATCATCTTTAATTACATCATTAATTAAAATAATTAATGATCCTTAATTATTAATTACCTTAAGTAATTAACTTATAATTATTAATCATCATCATAGATTAATTACATTTAGTAATTAACTAACTTAATTACTTTATTTAAACCAAATTAATTATCCTTAATTAATTACTTAATTAATACCTTGATTAATTATTAAATAATTAAACCAAATTACCTCACACTTAAACATCTCCACTTAATTACAGTCATGTAATTATTAATTAATTACTTAACTAAGTAATTTCCAATCATTAATTACATAAAGTAATTATTTATAAACCCAAGTGTTAAAAATTAATTAAACTTAATTAATTAAAAATAAACAATCTCATTAAACTAAATTAATTACATTAAGTAATTAATTCCTAATTACTTTATCAAGTAATTATACTCAAATCATTCATAATTGATTATTATTAAATTAATTAAACTAATTAATTATAAAAATTAACCATATTAATTAATTATTAAATAATCCCGGTTAATGACCTTCATTAACCATCCTTAAATTATTTTATAAGGTAATTAACTTGAATTAATTACAATTTAAATTATCTTTAACCATTCATTAATTAAAGTTAATTATTAAATTAATTAACCTTAATTTAAAACTTAATTACATAATTAATATTCATTTATCATTAATTAATAATTTAATTAATGATCTTAATTTCAAATTGATTAATCATTAATCAATTATTAATTCCAATTCAATTAATTAATTAAATTAATTAATTAATCTTAATCACCTTATTAATTAATTCTAAAACATAAATCTTAATCAAATTTCCAGAATAAAACATAACTTAATTATGTTTAAAGCAATTTGTTTTAAAACAAATTACTTAAGAATTTTCCTTTTTAAATTTCAATTTAAATTCAAGCTTAAAATAGAATAATTTTAAAACTTATCAAAGTTTTAAATAATTTAAAACTTATTTACCACAGAAAATCAAACAATACTATATGAAAATTTTAAAGTTAAATCCATTTCAAAACCTTTAATAACTTAAATTTTCACTTTCATTTAAAACTTCAATTTAAACCTTCTTTAAAATTTAAACCTGAATTTCAAATTAAACTTTTGAATTTTCAGATTTTAAATAACCTCAAATCCACTCATATTTTTAAAATCTCATTTCTAAAAGTGTTTAAACTATTTTATCAAACCAAATGGTTAATTAAGTTTAAATTTCTGAAAATTTTATTTTATTTTTAAAAAAAACTGGGATTTAAATTTAAAATAGAAATTCAAACTTGAATTAAATTTTAAACCTAAACCTTGCTTAAAATCTAAAACTACAAATTTAAAAAATATTTAAAACCTAGATTTTAAAAAACAGGCTTCTGTAGCCTGGAAACTACAGGTTCAACCCGAGGAAAATCACTTTTTACTTCGGGTTCTATGCTGTTTGCTTCAAGCTAACTCCCACTTTCCCCTGAAACATTCCCAATCCCAACTGTTTGCCAGAAACATGTCGCCGTGCATATGCACGGCGACCACCACCTCTGGCGATCATCTCAGGTGATCAAGCCACAACCAGAAACCCCGCAATCCACTAACATCATCACCAAATCGAACGAAAATCAAAGCATTCAAAATTCACCCCACATTCAGACCTAGAATTTTTTTTTTACAGGTTTCAACTCAAAACCTGTTAGCGTCCATTTCAAGTTGCTCCGACCACCTGGCGTTCAACCCCTCCGGCCTCCAGTCCCTCTACACATCAACTACCCATTCACCAAAAGCTAGAACACTCGATCAACCCTACACTTCAAATCATCTCAATGCACAAACCCATACAAAACTAGGGTTATATTCTAAAAATCAAAACTGCATCAATTCTAATCAATTAAACCCTCATTTCTGATTTTACTAAGAATCTACGTTCCTTTTACTATAACTCAGAAGAATTTTATGATTCCTCAAGTATCAGATTGCAAGAATTGCTCAAATTCATATTTTTGGTTCAAGAACCAACTGTAAATGAAACATACTCCTAAAAATTCCAATACTTGATTTAAAAATCAAGTTACAGTTTATATTTTCGACTTGTATTACTGAATTATTATATTAATTAGATTGGGTTTGATTAAAATTGAACATGCATGATGTTCCTACAGTTTCCAGAGTCCAGAAACAAGTTTATTATCCTAAATAAAATTTAATACTTTAATTAGGATATACTACATATTTTATTTGAAAATTTGCATCTAAACATAGATTAGATCTGGAGTTCATGAATTTTGAATTATATTTTTAGTCTGGAATCTAGATCAGGAAAATAAATCATCAATGGCAAACAGGCATTCAACTCATCATATATGCAGACATTTTCTTCTTACTCATCAAGAAACAATTCAAGCAACTATATAAATTTAAATTAGTTTTTAAAATAAATTGTTACTCACAATTAGAATGCAGAGCTCAGTTGAGTTTTGCAGAAAACACCAAAAATGCAGGCATGCTCTATCTGATTTAGAAATCTTAGTTGCTCATGATCCATACCCTAGTTACTTGCATGCAGAAAGAACGCAGTTGCTAAATTCCCCAAACACATGCAGATGTTATCACTCCCAGTTTAAACAGAATGCAGAAAATAAAAGTGTGCGGGCTCTTCTTGAATTTTGCAGATTTGATCTTTGAGTAACATGTAGATTATTGGTGAATAGATGCAGATTTGCATTGGACTTGAACATGTATTTGAAGGGCTTAGATATGAGGACTTTATGATTTTGAATAGGGTTGAATATGCAGATTTTATGGACAGAATGTATATATGAAGTAGGTGAGTTTTGGATATGCAGAATTTTGATTGTGGATATGAAAAATGAATTTTTGGTCTTGATTTGATTAAGGAAATGGAAATGAAATGAAGATGTAAACTTAACTAAATGTATTTTCAGATTTTATTAAAAGAAAAGAAAATTTAAAACTAAATTTTAACACTTGTCAAACTTTATAACACTTGTCAATTTGAATGCATATGAATTTAACACTTGTTTTCTCTTTAAAATGATTAGTACTAATTACAAATTAATGTGTGTGTAATCCTAAGTTAATATGTTAGTTTATATTTAAACATGTGTATGAATTTATAAATGAAAACAAACTATGTTTACAAAACTTACACAAATAAGAATTAAAACAATTAAACAATTTAAGATTTATACATTTGAATTTAAATTCAAAATCAAAAAATTTCAAATCAAGTTATAGATATAAATTCAGTTTGAACTAAAAATTACAAATCTATTCAAAACTTATTTAAAAAGTCATTACAATATCAATATTGCTTTTATAAATCTCTTATTATTAAATTAAAAACATCTTACAAGAAATTATATTTTTATTAATAAAATATCCATTTTATTAAGTCATGAAACCATTTTGCTAAATCTATTCTAAATTTTAAACTCAAGCCACTTTAATTTAAACATTTTAATATTTTTCTTATCAATTTTTTAAAATCATATTTTTATTTATGAAATAGTTATAAAACTCAATACTAATAAAATCAAAATTTCCAAATTAAAATGTCTATATTAGAATTTTAAAACATGATTCAATTATTAATTTAAACCAAAATCATTTATTTAACTTTGAAAGCTTAAATATTAAATAAAACAAATTTTCCAAATTATTAAAACTAGAAAATATGCTCTACTTAATAAAATTAAAACAATACCAATCTATTAAAATATAAACCATATATTTAAAATGGAAATCAATTTATTATTTAAAAGATAAAATAACCAATTTAAATATTTATTGAAGAAGATTATTAAATTTATTTGAATTATTATTAACAGAATATCAATATCAATTTTAACTACAGATTATTAAATTGATATTGTTAAAAATTCCGGTATATTACAGTCCTTCCCCCTTAAAAGAATTTCGTCCTCGAAATTTAAAAAAAAGGTAATTTAATAATCTTATTAAATTTTAAATTTTAAACTTTAAACACAAGCATATATCAAACATATGCTAATAACCAAAACAACCAATTCAACCAATCAAACATATCTAATTATCCAGGCAAAATTCTGGATAGAATTTCTTCGAGTTTCCCTAGGTATATATATATACCGGGATACTCGCTCCAGAGAATCCAAACAAACAATACTATGAAGCTATAAAGCTCCTATACAACTATATCTATAACACTAGACAAGATATCAGACTACAAACGAGTCTGACTCAACAACCAAAACTCCAGAACTGCTGGTTCCTAAACCAAAGATAGATCATACACTTACTCCCTTAGAGATACGTGAAACTCATCGAATCCCAGTTATCCAAACTGGCAATCCAATCCTGTAGATCAATCACTTAATCTCCTAGCTCACAGAAAAGATCCAAAACACTTCAGAGCTAACTTCTCAGACTTACCCAAACTTATAGCTCACTTACGATCAGAGAAAACTTATCCAAAATTAAATCTCCGGTTCAGATTCCAAATCCCTCCGACTCTTATCCACAAAAACTCTTCGGACAATCCTGAGCTGTCCATAACCTTACTGATCAGTTCAACCTTCGCTGATGCTTCTAGCAACAAACTGGACCAACAACTTCAACAAAATGATCTCCTCAAGATCAACCAAAACTCAAACTCAACTCTTCAACATCAGAAGACAACAACTCACTTCTCCTGTCTGGGAAAAGAAGAGCAGATACACTTCCAAACTGCTTCCGATGCTCAACTCTGATCCGAAGTAGAAGAAAATGCTGAAGAAGAACATAAGCACAATAGGACAATACACCCCAGAGATATGATTCAGCAAATCCATAAGAAAAATCAGAAGTTCCTCCAAAACTCCGAGCTGCTACACCAACTCAACTCCTGGAACCATCCTACTATAAAGCTGAACCACCGGTACCACTCCTAGAATCCCAGTCGATAAGAAAGCTCAATCTCCAGATGCGAACCAAACTCTGACTTCTCTGAAGACATCCAGAAAAACTCAGATAATCCAAGAGAACACTCAAACAAACGCAAGTCACTTTAGCGAACCACCCAAACCAAATCCAAGGAAAACTGTTCTTCCTTAACCAAACGGAACAGCTTAATCTTAACTAGCTAACCCATCGAAGAAACGGGTCCACTTAACTGCTTCTAAACTCCACTTCAGAAAAACTGCTAAGCCAGAAGACTCCTTGTCGACATACAGAACACTCCGAACTACACTGCTGCCACAGATGCCAAAGAATTCCAAAATAAACTCTCCGAGAAACTCGGACTTCAAAGCAAACATAAACTCAAGCTGACCACAGCCACAACACTGAAGCAGGCTCACTTCCATAATTTGTTCCAAAGTAAACATCTTCGGGAACATCCATAGTCACTGCATCTCATCACGCAGCTACTACTTCCTAAGGTATCAAAATACCATTACTTACTTCTGCCCAACCAACAGATTCAAACTCTACTCATCCAATTTCAGAAATGAACTCTGAACCTTCACAGGTTACCTTCAGAGATCTATGAAGTTCTTCATCACTATAGAACTCACTCGAGATGGTATTTGGTCTACAGTCTCGACAGATACACTTCCAACCTCAAACATTCAAACTCCAACCAATGGTAGTCGTGTTACACACACTACTACCCCATCTACCTTCATAACTTATATTGGAAAACCTGAACAGGTAACCCAACAAATAGGTAGAAATAAATATATTTATAAATTAAAAATTACAAATACGCTCTCTCAAGAAAGACACCACTACAGAGCCTAGGTATTCACTCAACCTAATGCTCCCTAAGAAAGACACACTTCAGAGCCTAGGTATTCACTCAGCCTAATGCTCTGATACCAGCTGCGACGTACTAGGCTTTTCAACCATCGGCAACGGCTCACGACCGGTAGGCTTTTCAGCCATCCCAGCCCCGTTGTGGCTCACAGTGATACCTCGGGTTTGCTTTTACGGCCAGCCTCTCGACTCGCAACCAACCCCGCAAGACCTTATACTATCCCCGGGGGCATGTAGGGGTAAGAGTCTCTCGTTCGTCACCTAACGCAAAGCGAGAACCCCCTATCACGCTGTAATGTAGCAAACTCGATCCCGGTCTCATCGAAAACCAAAGCGTGTCTTTTAAGGTCCAAGTTGTTTTAAAGGTTTAAAACAATTCAATACAGTATCTATATACACAGATAGATAATTCATAAATCATAACTGATAATCAACATTATCACATAACAGGTAACCCACATCATCAATATCAAATAGATATTCCATATATCACCATCACAATAGATAATCTATGTTATCATCACAATACAATCAAACATCCATACCACACAATATCATTTATCTCATTACTGAGATTCCAAAACATCCAAGTCAATCAATGACATCCATTCATTCATAAGCAAAGATTTACTCATCATCATATAATTAATTTAAAATGATTTAAATTAACCATCTCTATCTCTAATTAATTTAAAATGAATTAAATTAATCACTTCATCTTTAATTAATTTAAAATAAATTAAATTAATTACTTCATCAAATTATAACTTGCTTACTCAACCATTTAATTGATTGCAATCAATTAATCATTCAAAATAAATCATCCTAATTAATCACTGTTGATTAATTACTCTTAATTACATTCATGTAATTATCCTTAATTAATTTCAGAAATTAATTATCCTCAACTAAACAGTAATTACCTTTAAGTACTTCAATTAATTAATTAATCATAATTAATTATCCTAATCCTTAATTAATTACATTAATTAATTACCTTTAATTACCTATTATTGATTAATTAATCATAATTAATCATCTTTAATTACATCATTAATTAAAATAATTAATGATCCTTAATTATTAATTACCTTAAGTAATTAACTTATAATTATTAATCATCATCATAGATTAATTACATTTAGTAATTAACTAACTTAATTACTTTATTTAAACCAAATTAATTATCCTTAATTAATTACTTAATTAATCCCTTGATTAATTATTAAATAATTAAACCAAATTACCTCACACTTAAACATCTCCACTTAATTACAGTCATGTAATTATTAATTAATTACTTAACTAAGTAATTTCCAATCATTAATTACATAAAGTAATTATTTATAAACCCAAGTGTTTAAAATTAATTAAACTTAATTAACTAAAAATAAACAATCTCATTAAACTAAATTAATTACATTAAGTAATTAATTCCTAATTACTTTATCAAGTAATTATACTCAAATCATTCATAATCGATTATTATTAAATTAATTAAACCAATTAATTATAAAAATTAACCATATTAATTAATTATTAAATAATCCTGGTTAATGACCTTCATTAACCATCCTCAAATTATTTTATAAGGTAATTAACTTGAATTAATTACAATTTAAATTATCTTTAACCATTCATTAATTAAAGTTAATTATTAAATTAATTAACCTTAATTTAAAACTTAATTACATAATTAATATTCATTTATCATTAATTAATAATTTATTAATGATCTTAATTCCAAATTGATTAATCATTAATCAATTATTAATTCCAAATTCAATTAATTAATTAAATTAATTAATTAATCTTAATCACCTTATTAATTAATTCTAAAACATAAATCTTAATCAAATTTCTAGAATAAAACATAACTTAATTATGTTTAAAACAATTTGTTTTAAAACAAATTACTTAAGAATTTTACTTTTTAAATTTCAATTTAAATTCAAGCTTAAAATAGAATAATTTTAAAACTTATCAAAGTTTTAAATAATTTAAAACTTATTTACCACAGAAAATCAAACAATACTATATGAAAATTTTAAAGTTAAATCCATTTCAAAACCTTTAATAGCTTAAATTTTCACTTTCATTTAAAACTTCAATTTAAACCTTCTTTAAAATTTAAACCTGAAATTCAAATTAAACTTTTGAATTTTCAGATTTTAAATAACCTCAAGTCCACTCATATTTTTAAAATCTCATTTATAAAAGTGTTTAAACTATTTTATCAAACCAAATGGTTAATTAAGTTTAAATTTCTGAACATTTAATTTTATTTTAAAAAAACTGGGATTTAAATTTAAAATAGAAATTCAAACTTGAATTAAATTTTAAACCTTGCTTAAAATCTAAAACTACAGATTTAAAAAATATTTAAAACCCAGATTTTAAAAAACAGGCTTCTGTAGCCTGGAAACTACAGGTTCAACCCGAGGAAAATCACTTTGTACTTCGGGTTCTATGCTGCTTGCTTCGAGCCAACTCCCACTTTCCCCTGAAACATTCCCAATCCCAACTGTTTGCCAGAAACATGTTGCCGTGCATATGCACGGCGACCCCCACCTCTGGCGATCATCTCAGGTGATCAAGCCACAACCAAAAACCCTCAATCCACTAACATCATCACCAAATCGAATGAAAATCAAAGCATTCAAAATTCACCCCACATTCAAACCTGGATTTTTTTTTACAGGTTTCAACTCAAAACCTGTCAGCGTCCATTTCAAGTTGCTCCGACCACCTGGCGTTCAACCCCTCCGGCCTCCAGTCCCTCTACACATCAACTACCCATTCACCAAAAACTAGAACACTCGATCAACCCTACACTTCAAATCATCTCAATGCACAAACCCATACAAAACTAGGGTTATATTCTGAAAATCAAAACTGCATCAATTCTAATCAAATAAACACTCATTTCTGATTTTACTAAGAATCTACGTTCTTTTTACTATAACTCAGAAGAATTTTATGATTCCTCAATTATCAGATTGCAAGAATTGCTCAAATTCATATTTTTGGTTCAAGAACCAACTGTAAATGAAACATACTCCTAAAAATTCCAATACTTGATTTAAAAATCAAGTTACAGTTTACATTTTTGATTTGTATTACTGAATTATTATATTAATTAGATTGGATTTGATTAAAATTGAACATGCATGATGTTCCTACAGTTTCCAGAGTCCAGAAACAAGTTTATTATCCTAAATTAAATTTAATACTTTAATTAGGATATACTACATGGTTTATTTGAAAATTTGCATCTAAACATAGATTAGATCTGGAGTTCATGAATTTTGAATTATATTTTTAGTCTGGAATCTAGATCAGGAAAATAAATCATCAATGGCAAACAGGCATTCAACTCATCATATATGCAGACATTTTCTTCTTACTCATCAAGAAACAATTCAAGCAACTATATAAATTTAAATTAGTTTTTAAAATAAATTGTTACTCACAATTAGAATGCAGAGCTCAGTTGAGTTTTGCAGAAAACACCAAAAATGCAGGCATGCTCTATATGATTTAGAAATCTGAGTTGCTCATGATCCATACCCTAGTTACTTGCATGCAGAAAGAACGCAGTTGCTAAATTCCCCAGACACATGCAGATGTTATCACTCCCAGTTTAAACAGAATGCAGAAAATAAAAGTGTGCAGGCTCTTCTTGAATTTTGCAGATTTGATCTTTGAGTAACATGCAGATTATTGGTGAATAGATGCAGATTTGCATTGGACTTGAACATGTATTTGAAGGGCTTAGATATGAGGAGTTTATGCTTTTGAATAGGGGTTAATATGCAGATTTTATGAACAGAATGTATATATGAAGTAGGTGAGTTTTGGATATGTAGAATTTTGATTGTGGATATGAAAAATGAATTTTTGGTCTTGATTTGATTAAGGAAATGGAAATGAAATGAAGATGTAAACTTAACTAAATGTATTTTCAGATTTTATTAAAAGAAAAGAAAATTTAAAACTAAATTTTAACACTTGTCAAACTTTACAACACTTGTCAATTTGAATGCATATGAATTTAACACTTGTTTTCTCTTTAAAATGATTAGTACTAATTACAAATTAATGTGGGTGTAATCCTAAGTTAATATGTTAGTTTATATTTGAACATGTGTATGAATTTATAAATGAAAACAAACTATGTTTACAAAACTTACACAAATAAGAATTAAAACAATTAAACAATTTAAGATTTATACTTTTGAATTTAAATTCAAACTAAATTCAAAATCAAACAATTTCAAATCAAGTTATAAATATAAATTCAATTTGAACTAAAAATTACAAATCTATTCAAAACTTATTTAAAAAGTCATTAAAATATCAATATTGCTTTTATAAATCTCTTATTATTAAATTAAAAACATCTTACAAGAAATTATATTTTTATTAATAAAATATCCATTTTATTAAGTCATGAAACCAATTTGCTAAATTTATTATAAATTTTAAACTCAAGCCAATTTAATTTAAACATTTTAATATTTTTCTTATCAATTTTTTAAAATCATATTTTTATTTATGAAATAGTTATAAAACTCAATACTAATAAAATCAAAATTTCCAAATTAAAACGTCTATATTAGAATTTTAAAACATGATTCAATTATTAATTTAAACCAAAATCATTTATTTAACTTTGAAAGCTTAAATATTAAATAAAACAAATTTTCCAAATTATTAAAACTAGAAAATATGCTCTACTTAATAAAATTAAAACAATACCAATCTATTAAAATATAAACCATATATTTAAAATGGAAATCAATTTATTATTTAAAAGATAAAATAACCAATTTAAATATTTATTGAAGAAGATTATTAAATTTATTTGAATTATTATTAACAGAATATCAATATCAGTTTAATTTTAACTACAGATTATTAAATTAATATTGTTAAAAATTCCGGGATATTACAGTATGCATATGTGGAATTTAGACGACTAGTAAAACAAAATACATAACATGTAATAGAAGATAATTGACATAAACTAGTGTTTTGTATAATGTGCGTAAATTATTAGTCGCCAGAATATTGTTCTAACCCCCTTCTCATTACAACCCATAAGATAACTTTAAAGGGACAAGTACTGGTGTAAGGGGGAATGGTGGAAGGATAGATTTCCTTATGCACGCTCGTCAATGACAAGGACATCAGAAATGTCAACCTTGGTCGGTATCTATATGTTTTATTATACTTCACTATTCCGTTGTGAGTTTATATCGGTGGTGCTCTATATGCATTTTTTAATTTGTAGGATACCAAAATCAACGATTCATATTTTGGTGGACTTGGGTTTTCGGTTTAGTAAAAATTCAGGCCCATTAAGGTGCAGGTTATCACATTTGGTATCAAAGCTTAGGTTAATCGATCATGGTAATTAGGATACAGTAAGTAAACGTATTTGTTTTTTTCTATAATTATATATATAATACGCCAAATTCTAAAAATTCCGACATAGAAGTAGTTGCATCCATATTCTAAAAGAATGTACAATGTGATTATAAGCTGGAGCAATGCAAGAAGTTGAAGATATACACCGATCCCGATTATCCCACAGAAAGTAGGTCATACAGGAAGACGTTGACTTAAACAGAGCATGAATGTGACATATGGAAGAGTCCTTGAAGCTGGATAGTATTTGACTCATTTTTAGAGCATAGATTTGCCCTTTGGTTGTAAATCCTTGGAGGATTGTCGATTGATGATGTACATTAATCCAGATAATGGGAAAGTGAGAATCTATATGTTGTAGATATCTAAAAGAGGAATTAAATAAGTTCCTAAAAGAATGTGTGTTGTAATCAGTCAAAGATAATAGCCCATTTCTAATATGCTAAGAGGAGATATGTCAGTAAGTAGAAAATAAGAATAATTCAAAAGAATAGACAAATAAAATCTACTCAGAGTCTGACCCTATATGAAAGAATTTAATATAAATTTCAAAAAAAATATAAATAATATATTTGAAATGATTTTCAAAGGAAATATTTGAAGGTAGAAAGATCATATTTTTCAAACGTAAGTAAATATTAAATTTTCAAAAAATAAAATATCTGTATTTTAAATAAAAAGTTCTAATAACATTTAAAATTAGGTTGTTTGAAAATTTCAAAATGGGCTCATATAAATATTATTTCTTTGGAAAAAAAATAGTATGGCGTATATGGCTCATTGATTATGTTGAAATGAAAATTTTTAAATTGTAAAATTCTGTTTAGAGGTGGACAACAGGAAATGGTACTGGTTTGAAGTAGGGTAAAAAGAATGGAAAGGAGACGAGAACTCGAAAATAAAGTAGTAGGAGAATGCACTGCAATGGTTTAATAAAGAAGACTATAAATTAAGAGAAAAATTATATAAATAGAAGCAATTTAAATAAGAGCAGCTTAGGTAGAACAAAATTAAATAGTAGTAACATTAGGAAATTTAAATAGAAACAACATTAGGAATTGACATTAATATAATGTTAGTAATTCTAATTAGAAACTACATAGGAAATTAAAGGCAAACCAAAGGAAAAGGGATATTTTCATTAATTGTGCACATTGACTAAATGTATCTTTAAAAAGTCCACCTCTTATGCTATTAGAGACTCCGTCGGGGATTGGAAGTAGAAATAGAATGAGTAATAGAAAAATAATAGGATAGAAGTGTCCTTATGTGAGGATCGTCCTACACCATTGGTACCCAATATAACTAAATAGTTCACTACTGACGTATCCAACTGTTGTAGGATGATCATCAAGGGTTGAACATGAAATAGAACATCATAAAACATATCGTATATCTCATAGCACATGGAGAAAAATATAATATACATCATAGATATAAAATAGGAGAGCCAGTAATAACTAATTGATATAAATATCAAAGTGCAGATCCATAGAGTTATACAACAAATAATATAGTTCATACAAAATGAAAGTAAACATGTTAACTATCTTATAACAATAGTAATAATCAAGCATCATTAAGGCTCTATGGTGTTATAGAGCGGAATAAGTGTAGAAATCCATGTATAATATGGATAGCTCCATCAAGCTCGTCCTCTGCATAACTAATGCATCGCACCAAGACCTGTTATTTAGTCTGCTTATTTAAGAATACCTAAGATAATAAGCATCAAAGCATAAAACTTCAGGTGAGATAGTAGTCTAGTGTGAGTAGAAAATAAATCTCAAAATACTGTACAAGTCGATATAGTAAGGAACAAGAGTATACACCATACCCAACATGTCCCTGCAACTAAAGAGTTGCATATAACGAACATAATATACTTGTAACAACCCTACATTTTTTGCATATAATTTAAATTTGACTTTATTTTATTTTTAAATTATTTTAAACTTGTTTTATTTCAAACTTGTTTTATTTCAAACATTTCATTTTAAATATAAATGATGATTATTAAGTGATTTACAGTTCAAATTAGTATAATTTGAATATTTTACTGTAAAGTGAATTCCTGGTCAAACTGTTCAAACTGTTACTTTTTAAACTTCAAATTTAAATTATTTTAAATCTTAAATTTTATCTTTTATTATGAAAATAGATGTAATAACTTGAACACTGCTTTTCATTTCGTTGAAAACAGAGTTAAACTGTAAAAATTATGTACATTTCAATTTTGAGTGTAATTTGATTTATTTACATTTTGTCTATTTTAAATTATATAAATCTTATTTTCTTTGTCATATTTTATTTTACTATATTGTATGTATGTTTTTGTATTATAATAATTTTAAAATGAAGTAAACAATTTTCCAAAGTCAATGGTGATTTATTTGTAATTTCTGGACACTGTTTTGGATTTTTAAAAAATTTCTTTAAATCTTTTTTTATTTTCTTTAAATTTAATTTTTTTTCTTATGTTTTAATCGGTTATTTTAATTATATTTTGTCTTTTAATATTTTTTAAAGTGATGTTATAATTTTTCCAAAGTTTATTGTGTTGATTTCTTTTTTTTCAAAAGGCTGTTTCTTATTTTCTGCTATTTTCTTCATTAAAATTATATTTAAATTTAATTTTTTTTTATTTTGTGAATTTACTTTTATTTTATATTATTATTTATGTTTAAAAATATATTACAAGCTCATATGAATTTTCTAAAATTTATTTCATGTAATTTCAAAATTTCTAGACTAGTTTACTATTTTTAGTTATTTTCCTTAATTTAACTTTATATAATTAATAAATATTATATATATTTTTATATTTTGATGAATTTTCGAAATTTTATCTGGGATTAATATTATTTCCAGAAATATCAAGTTATATAAACATATATAAGAAATATGAAAGGTTTTGTGACTCTTTAGCTACTTGTGACTCTTTGCTTTCCACCTCTTCATTTTCCAAACTCATGCATTCATTTTGCTTGGTCGACCTTAATTCTTTCAGCTGCACATTTTTCTCATTCATTCCCGTATACAAACTCTTCTCAATCATAAAAAGCATGGCCTCTATTCCTTAGGCAAAGAGTTGGTAATCTTCTTCTTCTTTCTACTCATTTTCTTCTTGTTTTCTTATGATTTTGCTCTTGCTTTCTTCACCTTCAAGGCTAAGCTCCTTCCATCTCCTCCACCTTGGCCTCCTCCACCACCACCACATCTGGTCAACACTTCCTCCAGCCTACAGCCGAGCCATGGCCGTGCCTTTGTGTTGACTAGATCCACTAAAATATGAACATACACCACATATATGCACCTAGCCGAGCCTACCTTAGCACCACTACCTCAAAACTCCACTTTGGCCGCCACATACACCACCACCCTAGCTGACCTGAGACACCTCTACCACATCATCCTCCACCCCCACCAGACCTGGACAGGCCATGCTAGCTTGTGGCCGAGCCTTTTTATTGCTTAGAAAACCATGTAGTTTGCATTGACTTGTAATTCATGTGTCACAAAACCTTTGCTCCATCATTGCCCATGCTATGGACGACCTTTAGGAACCCAAAACTGATCTAAAACCATGTTGTAGCCGTGCCATTTTAGATCATAGCTGAAGCATAAGAGGTAGAAAGAAAGTGCAAATACTTTGGCTTTGTTTTGTACATCCAATTCTATCATTGTGTAGTGATAATTTGTGTCGAAAACTTATATCTATTCCATTGTTTTGTGTAAATGTTTGAACAAGGCTATTAGCTTTGGCTCTCCACTCTCTTGTTTTATCCGTGTTGTCGTGCCTTCGTAGTGTCGTTATGCGTGCTTTGGCAGCGATCTCCAGCTTTGAACATGTGAGTACCTCTCACCAGACATTATGTACATATATAAGTAGTAAATTGACACCCTGTGAATCTGTAGAACTATATGATCATGTTATAACTGCTTATATTATTATCATATGATGTTCACACCTGTTATTACACCTATTATATTATATGTTACTGTTATTTCATTCTATTCTGTTTATTTTATCTGTTCATCATACTGCAAGTTCCCGTTAGATTAGAATCACTATGGGTTGAAATGATACATACCCGAACGGACTTTGGAATAAGGAAAAATTGTTATGGGCTGAAATGATAGGCCTGAATGATTTTCAATTTATTTCATTTACTTGGGACTGCGGGTTTGAAATGATAAAACCCGAATTTTCTTTGTAAATTACGGGTTGAAATGATATTACCCGTATCACTTTTCCTAGTGTAGAAAATTATATACAGACCCGTAGTTAATATATGTTTTTCTAAAAAAAAATTAAATTATTTTAGAAATGTAAATATTAAAATATTTTGATTTAAATCTAATTAAAAAGGATTTTTGTAAAATATTATTGATTTTCTGAATAATTGTAAGTGAAATGAATTAATGAAAAAGTTAGAAAATTTTGAATGTAAGTTATTTTGAAAAATTTGATTTAATTATAATTGGAAATTAAATTGAATATGCAATTATGATAAATTTATGATATTTTGAATTTAAATGAATTTAAAGTGATTTTATATCATATTAATGATTTTTAATAAAGTTGAAATATGAAATGAATGAATATTTAAGTTGAAATTTTGAAATATAACTAAAATTGGAAATTTATGAAATTGACTTAAAAGTGAATTTTTAGTTAAGTAAATAAAAAAAATAAAAAAAAGTTATATTTGAGAATTTGAACTTAAGTGTTAAGCTGAAATTTAATGTAATGAATTTAAATTTGAATGTTGAAATTTAATAAGTGAATTATAAATAAATATTGATTTTTGAAAGGAAACTTAACTTTATAAAATCATGAATTTAAGGAAAATTAAATGATGCTTATAAATGTGAAATGTATGATTTTTTAAGTTAAAAATGATTTAAATAAAAAAATAAGTGTTTGTGAAATTCTATTGAATATTTGAAGTTAATTAACAGCATTTTTAAATGCTGTCTTTTGTTAAATTGAATTGTTTTGAATGTAACTTTCTGTAGCATTTTCCAAATGCTGCGAAACTTGAATTTTCATTGTTTTAATAAATTTAAGTGCATAAATGAACATTGAAAAGTTTAAATTTTTGGAATTTAATAATTTAATTATCAAATGTAATAACTTCATTTTTATGATTTAAAATGAAGTAATTTGTTTTGAAATATAACTATTTGATATATTAAAATGATTGAAATGTGGTTTCGAAAAGATATGATATTTTGATATACTAAAATGATTGAAATGTGGTACTGAAAGATATGATATTTTGGTACATTGAAATGATTTGAAATGTGGTTTTGAATAAATATAACTATTCTGATATAGTAAAATGATTTGAAATGTGGTTTTGAAAAGATATGACATTTTGATATATTAAAATGATTTGAAACAAAGTTTTGAAAGATATGATATTTTGATATTAAATGATTTGAAAAATGGAGTTTTGAAAGATATGGCATTTTGATATTAAAATGATTTGAAAAGAAGTTTTGAAAGATATGATATTTTGGAAATGAAGCTTTGAAAGGTTATGATCTTTTGATATATTAAAATGACCTGAAAGGAAGTTTTGAAAGGATATGATAATTTAATATATTGAAATGGTTAGAAATGACTTGATATTTTTTTTGACAAATATTTGAATTGAAAGATATGGTACGATGATATATTGAAATGGTTTGGAAATGATTTAATCTTTATTTTGATAAAGACTGGGTTGAAATGATATTTTATTTTGAAGTATAAAATATTGTTTTAAAGTTATAACTATGGGTTATAATAACGATTGGTTGTTAAAGAGACCGGGATCAGATATTGTCTTATAGCCGTCCAATACCGAAAACCACTTTAACAACTGTGTACGCGGTGGAGATTCCAGAATGAAGTAGGATGGTGGCGACGTTCTCGAGGTATATTACGTGGACCCAACTCCCATGAGTTGGCATATATGAGTAAAACAGGAGCTATACCGGGCTACACAAAGGGTCGCATCCTTTCATCGAGCATGCTCCATCGAAAACCATTCTATTACTTTTGTGATTCGATACGTGGCGCCACTTTGATTCGGGGGTATTGTTCGAGGTGGGCGGAAGCTGCTGGCTTGCCGTCACCACCGGTCCGCGAGTGCAAACGGTGTATCCACCCTGGCATTGCCTCGCGTGCCGTGTCATCTCCTTATAGTGAGCCCACTACGATTTTGGTTTTAAAGATCCGACCGCATTAAGGTTCACCATCCCCTTACGCTATTTTCTATATGATTATACTTTACTGATTAGACACTACTGTATATAGTGCAATATACTACATAGTAAATAGTTTAACGGATCCTTAGAGGATGGGTGGTCCCAAGCATCTTCTAAGTTACTTGTACCTTTACTGCAGTTCACTTGAGTTGGTTTACATTGTATAAGTATGTATGTCCTGACTCGAGTGTTGTATTTTTATTTACGCTCGGGTCAGCCTGAGTATTCACAGATTTGGATTTCCACTTTCTAGAGATTTGGAATCGCTGGAGATTATCTGCTTGTCTAGTTTTATCTTTTCAGTATGTTGGTCCTTTCCAGCTATTATATTAGTAGATTTCAATGTATTGAGACTTCTTTTGTAATTTATTTCTTCTGTTGTATCTTATGTAACTCTGATATATTTATATAGTAGCTTCATGAACTACTATCTCTTTTACTTCTGCTACATTATTATTACTCTGTGTCTGTGATCTGTGATTTTTATTTACTGTATATTCTGAGGTTTGCCAAATTTTTATTTACAACGCGGTATTTTGAGCAATTCAATTCCGGCATGAGTGTCTACCTATACACTTATAATGCATGCGAATGGTTGAAAATATCGGGATGTTACAGTTGGTATCAGAGCTTTGGTAGCTCTAGGCAAAACTCAGCATATGGAGTGAATGTATTTACAGAAACATTTTCATTCGAGTTTGAATCTCTTCCTTTTTGACTTGATCCCTTTGAATTTTGGAACGTTCCCTGCAGTTCCAAAATCCATTCGTGTCCTTCACTGTTCATCTTCTTTTGATTCTGGAGTATCCCATAACTCTACTTCAAAATGATCTTTGTAATGAGTTGGCAGTCCCGCCAATCCCAAAAATTGAATTGTAAAGGGGGAAAACTCCTTTACAATTAGCATCGATTCACCAGAGATTTATATCTATCCTTGGTTTAGATGCTAATATCTTTTGTTATTCCAAACTCTAACTCTTGGATCGAATGTAGATTTACCCTAGAAAAATCCACATTGATCTTATTCTTTAAGCCACGGTTGACCCGGTAAATGTTGCCCGTGATTTATTTAAGCTTATCCACCTCACTGTTTTGTTATTTAATCATCTTGTCTTTTGTTTCCAATCTATTCTTCCAAACATTTGAATTATACTAGTATATCTATGTTTTGTTATATAAATTGTGTTGTTTGAGTTGTAGATGTTGATTTGGGTTTTCGATCGATTCGTCTAATCAACGCTATCGATAGGATTTCTAAATCACTCTGACAGAACAAACTGACATATATTTTCACTCTGACTAAAATATGAACATACACCACATATATGCACCTAGCCGAGCCTACCTTAGCACCGCCACCTCAAAACTCAACTTTGGCCGACACATACACCACCACCACCAACCTAGCTGACCTGAGACACCTCTGCCACGTTATCCTCCACCCCACCCAAACCTGGACAGGCCATGCTAGCTTGTGGCCGAGCCTTTTTATTGCTTAGAAAACCATGTAGTTTGCATTGACTTGTAATTCATGTGTCACAAAACCTTTTCTCCATCATTGCCCATGCTATGGCCGACCTTTAGGAACCCAAACCTGATCAAAAACCATGCTGTAGCCATGCCATTTCAGATCATAGCTGAAGCGTAAGAGGTAGAAAGCAAGTGCAAACACTTTGGCATTGTTTTGTACATCCAATTCTAGCATTGTTTAGTGATAATTTGTGTCGAAAACTTATATCTATTCCATTGTTTTGTGTAAATGTTTGAACAAGGCTATTAGCTTTGGCTCTCCACTCTCTTGTTGTATCCATGTTGTCGCACCTTCGTAGTGTCGATATGTGTGCTTTGGCAGCGATCTCCAGCTTTGAACATGTGAGTACCTCTCACCAGACATTATGTGCTTATATAAGTAGTAAATTGACACCCTGTGAATTTGTAGAACTATATGATCATGATCATGTTATAACTGCTTATATTATTATCAAATGATGTTCATACCTGTTATTACACCTATTATATTATATGTTACTGTTATTTCATGCTATCCTGTTTATTTTATCTGTTCATCACACTGCAAGTACCCTTTAGATTAGAATCACTATGGGTTGAAATGATACATACCCGAACGGACTTTGGAATAAGGGAAAATTGTTATAGGCTGAAATGATAGGCCTGAATGATTTTCAATTTATTTCATTTACTTGGGACTGCGGGTTTGAAATGATAAAACCCGGATTTTCTTTGTAAATTACGGGTTGAAATGATATTACCCGTATCACTTTTCATAGTGTAGAAAATTATATACAGACCCGTAGTTAATATATGTTTTTCTAAAAAAAAAATTAAATTATTTTAGAAATGTAAATATTAAAATATTTTGATTTAAATCTAATTAAAAAGGATTTTTGTAAAATATTATTGATTTTCTGAATAATTGTAAGTGAAATGAATTAATGAAAAAGTTAGAAAATTTTGAATGTAAGTTATTTTGGAAAATTTGATTTAATTATAATTGGAAACTAAATTGAATATGAAATTATGATAAATTCATGATATTTTGAATTTAAATGAATTTAAAGTGATTTTATATCATATTAATGATTTTTAATAAAGTTGAAATGTGAAATGAATGAATATTTAAGTTGAAATTTTGAAATATAACTAAAATTGGAAATTTATGAAATTGACTAAAAAGTGAATTTTTAGTTAAGTAAATAAAAAAAATGAAACTAAGTTATATTTGAGAATTTGAACTTAAGTGTTAAGTTGAAATTTAATGTAATGAATTTAAATTTGAACGTTGAAATTTAATAAGTGAATTATAAATAAATATTGATTTTTGAAAGGAAACTTAGCTTTATAAAATCATGAATTTAAGGAAAATTAAATGATGCTTATAAATGTGAAATGTATGATTTTATAAGTTAAAAATGATTTAAAAAAAATAGTGTTTGTGAAATTCTATTGAATATTTGAAGTTAATTAACATCATTTTTAAATGCTGTCTTTTGTTAAATTGAATTGTTTTGAATGTAACTTTCTGTAGCATTTTCCAAATGCTGCGAAACTTGAATTTTCATTGTTTAAATAAATTTAAGTGCATAAATGAACATTGAAAAGTTTAAATTTTTGGAATTTAATAATTTAATTATTAAATGTAATAACTTCATTTTTATGATTTAAAATGAAGTAATTTGTTTTGAAATTTAACTATTTGATATATTAAAATGATTGAAATGTGGTTTCGAAAAGATATGATATTTTGATATACTAAAATGATTGAAATGTGGTATTGAAAGATATGATATTTTGGTATATTGAAATGATTTGAAATGTGGTTTTGAATAAATATAACTATTTTGATATAGTAAAATGATTTGAAATGTGGTTTTGAAAAGATATGATATTTTGATATATTAAAATGATTTGAAACTAAATTTTGAAAGATATGATATTTTGATATTAAATGATTTGAAAAATGGAGTTTTGAAAGATATGACATTTCGATATTAAAATGATTTGAAAAGAAGTTCTGAAAGATATGGTATTTTGGAAATGAAACTTTGAAAGGTTATGATCTTTTGATATATTAAAATGACTTGAAAGGAAGTTTTGAAAGGATGTGATAATTTAATATATTGAAATGGTTAGAAATGACTTGATATTTATTTTGATAAATATTTGAATTGAAAGATATGGTATGATGATATGTTGAAATGGTTTGGAAATGATTTAATCTTTATTTTGATAAAGATTGGGTTGAAATGATATATTATTTTGAAGTATAAAATATTGTTTTAAAGTTATAACTACGGGTTATAATAACGATTGGTTGTTAAAGAGACCGGAATCGGATATTGTCTTATAGCCGGCCAATACCGAAAACCACTTTAACAACTGTGTACGCGGTGGAGATTCCAGAATGAAGTAGGATGGTGGCGACATTCTCGAGGTATATTACATGGACCCAACTCCCGAGAGTTGGCATATATGACTAAAACAGGAGCTATACCGGGCTACACAAAGGGTCGCACCCTTTCATCGAGCATGCTCCATCGGAAACCATTATATTACTTTTGTGATTCGATACGTGGCGCCACTTTGATTTGTGGGTATTGTTCGAGGTGGGCGGAAGCTGCTGGCTTGCCGTCACCACCGGTCCGGGAGTGCAAACGGTGTATCCACCCTGGCATTGCCTCGCGTGCCGTGTCATCTCCATATAGCGAGCCCACTACGATTTTGGTTTTAAAGACCTGACCTCGTTAAGGTTCACCATCCCCTTAACGCTATTTTCTCTATGATTTTACTTTACTGATTAGAATCTACTGTATATAGCGCAATATACTACATAGTAAATAGTTTAACGGATCCTTAAAGGATGGGCGGTCCCAAGCATCTTCTAAGTTACTTGTACCTTTACTACAGTTCACTTGAGTTGGTTTACATTGTATAAGTATGTATGTCCTGACTCGAGTGTTGTATTTTTATTTACGCTCGGGTCAGCCCGAGTATTCACAGATTTGGATTTCCACTTTCTGGAGATTTGGAATCGCTGGAGATTATCTACTTGTCTAGTTTTATCTTTTCAGTCTGTTGGTCCTTTCCAGCTATTGTATTAGTAGATTTCTATGTATTGAGGCTTCTTTTGTACTTTATTTCTTCTGTTATATCTTATGTAACTCTGATATATTTATATAGTAGCTTCATGAACTACTATCTCTTTTACTTCCGCTGCATTATTATTACTCTGTGTCTGTGATCTGTGATTTTTATTTACTGTATATTCTGAGGTTTGCCAAATTTTTATTTACAACGCGGTATTTTGAGCAATTCAATCCGGCATGAGTGTCTACCTATACACTTATAATGGATGCGAATGGTTGAAAATATCGGGATGTTACAATGCTACTCTACGAACATCATAAAGGTATACTGCAAACTAAGTATGATGATGGGTGTCCAGTTGACCATATCCCCAATATCTATGTTCAGTGACGTCCCTTGAGTGATAGACTATGGAAGAAAACAATTAAAATAACTTTAGCATCCATCAAACAATCCTCACCATCACGCAATGTGCTCTAGATATATGCTAACTCGTATCGCTTTTCCCCTGCTAGAGACTAACGAAAATCCGATTTTTTAGTATACCCATCTTTAGCCCAAAGCTGATACTAGACCCTTTTCCTCTATTTAGGTATACCGATCCAAACAATCGATCTGGGGTAACCTAACATAGTACTCATGAGCATCCCCATAGTAGCCCTGCTTTCGAGTACATCTGAAAACATTTTGAGTATCAACGATCCCTTAGCAAGCGTATATAAGCCCTTTCCTCACTCCATCAAGTTTTTATTATCCTTAAGGAACTATTCCACATTTCTTCACTCCATGATAGAACCATTCAACATTCTATCTGTGGGCCACCCTTCCTAGAACTCGCCCTTTATGAACAATCTCACGACTTCTTTCAACATCAAACTGCCATTTTCAGAACCTAACTCAATTCACCTTCGAGTTTCCATCACCAAAGTCTCTAAAGCTATCACTGTTCAAATATATCGTCATCAAACCCCAAGTAAGCAACAAACACCTTTAGCACGACCTTCAGAGCCTAAGCTTCCCCTCTAAAAGTTTCACCCCGATTCCAAAAAAACCTCTCCGTGTTGAGTGGTGGACTTAACCTGATTTCTTATCCTACTTCTTTCCTAAAGTACTTACTTTCCAATGCTTTAAATTCTAAGCATTTGGACCCCAACCCTTTCCTTAGAAAATCTACTTTCCTCTCGATACTGTATCCAATACTTAGCCAAAATTTTGGTTTCTAACTTCTAGAACCCCCCTTCCTTCACCAAGCACAAAATTTTCTAAGTCCAAATTACATGAGTGGTCACCACCGAGAGAATTCCACTGACCACTTGTGAGAGAAATCTACCAATCACACGCTCCAAGGTGTAAGGGACAGGGGATTAAGGATCTTAAGGCTAATTTAACACTAGAGGGGGTGAATAGTGTTTAATGGATTCTTAGACTTATATGAACTAATTTAAAAATTATGACACGAAAAAATGCAAAACTTAATCACAGAGAAATTACAGAATCAAACACAGATGCAGAAAGTAAATAAAAAGTAGTAAAGGGAAAGAACACACCAGATTTTATACTAGTTCGGAGTTACCCTACATCCAGTCCTGTACCAAGACAAACCATCTCATACAGATTTTTATTATACCAATGTCGGGATTACATTCCTCAATTTCTAAGGCCTTGAGGTACCCTCCTGTCTCACGAATCCGGGGCAAACTCTCTTGATTTAAGGACCATAAGATTACCCAATTGATTTCCAGGCACAACCATACCTTATAGAGAGATTTGATAAACTTTTGATTACAAATTGATCCTGTAACTCTATATAGCACTTTGATCTTCGAGAGAAGGCAGAAAATTAAACAAGAATGAGATTTTAATTTGATTCACTTGAAAATTTGGCAGAAATTCACCATGATCTTAAAATTATGAAAATTATAGAATATGGATTTGTGGAGAAGAAGAAGTGAAGAAAATAAAAAATTTGTTGGTTAATTTTTTTTTTGTGAAGGCTATTTATAAAGTACCAATGGTCATAACCATTCGTGAAGAGATTTAAACAAATAGACACCTCTTTTGAAAATGAAACTTTTGAATTCAACGGCCACTATGTCGACATGGAGTATCTCAAGATGTCAACATCCCTACGTTAAAAACAATGTAAAATTTTGTTTTGAAAATAGTATTGGAAGGAAAACAAGATAAAACGACTCTGGAGTAAAAAACAATGTTTAAAACAAGAGTTTATTTAAAAACTAAAACAAAGAATATTTTAAGGCTAAAACATCCTTTTGAAAATCATTTGAAAAGATAATTTTAAGGCTAAAACATTTTGAAAAGCAATTTTGAAATCATTTTGAAAAACTATTTTGAAGTAGTTTTGCAAGCTTCTTCTGCAAAATATCTCATCACATCAGGACTCAAGAACTTGTACAAAACCAGGATGTTCGTGGGTTTGTAAGCCACTTGTCGTAGGTTTGTAAGCTACTTGTCATGGGTATGTAAGCCACTAAGAAAGTAGAAATGGGTTCCATCCTAAATGAAATTCGGAATGAAGATTTCCATGCAATTATGAAGTTTCAACAAAAACTAGACACATATCTTGAAATCTTGAGTCTTGAGCTTTTACACTGATCAGTCTTCGGTAATCAATACCTACATATATATATATATATATATCCTGCATATACATGTCTATCTAGACAATAGTGTTAGTATATATTTTTTAATTAGTTAAAAGGGTTGTTGTCATCAAAACCAACATCTTAGTTCATAACAATCTCCCCCTTTTTGATGATGACAACCTGTATTTATAAAATATACTTATAATACCATAACTCCCATCATGACTCCCTCTTACTCCATAACTCCCCCTTACTCCAAGCCAACTATTATTTTATAACTTCTCCCCCTTTGTCATCAAGAAAAACTTCTTAAAAATCCCTGAACTTGTTATAAGATAATAATCCATAATAAAATAGGGTAAACCATATATAAGTGCTAAGTGTGATGATAAGTGTAATCCAAAAAGTAAATCAATCATCAAACAATCATATTGATAGTAATTATTCAATCCAAAAATATATACAAACCATACCAAATAAGTTAAGTCAATCAAATTTAAAACACACTAATCAAATCAAACAAATAACATACCGAATGACTAGGCATTTCTTGGTACTTCCACCCATCCATCTTCTCTAAAGATAGGGTCTTCTTTGATGGCATCCCATTCTTCTTTATATTTGTCGAGAGTGACTGGTGGATTTCCTTCGAGATCGTCCTTGTTAAGGGCTGAGATCATCCAGCGAAGGGCATTGAAATGTCTCTCTTGCTCCTTGATCATATGTATTTGACTCAATTCTAGCTCTAATTACGAAGTATGAATATAAGAATATTCTAGAAGGAAGTGAGAGTTTCTTCAAGATTATCACTTAGATTCTTAATCGGATAAGCCACAATTCAAGAAATAGGAAGAAGTATGAAAGAGAGTCATTAGAGATGAAGTTTGAAAATTTATTCTGGAAGAAACAAATAAAATAGGGGTAGGAAGTCGTTTGAAATGAATAGACATAAGACAATTACATGAAATTTAAATTTGAAAGTGTAACTATTTTCTGCCTGTTGGATGTCGACATAGGGAGATGGTGTATGTCGACCTGCTTCTGCTTGAAATGACATGTTGCTTTGTTTTCTATATTATGAACAAATCTATTGAACTAAAATTTGTATAATATAAAAACAAGCAATTATAGAGACAAGTGAAGTTGAATACAGGAAATGAAAGATTCCATTAATAATTCTAGTCAACATTACATAAGATAATATAATATTAACTAAAATAAAGGAAATACAAAAATAGAACTTAAGATAACATGAACTAAAACTAGTTAGATGAAGACGAAGAAGATGATAGTCCAAGCTTTCTATTAATTTTTACGAAGAACTTGCCGATTTTAGTGGAAATCTTATCCATTTTCTTACTCATTGATCTTTTAAGTGTCTTTTGACTTTCCACTATAATTCTTTGATTATTGAGAATGGTCTTGTTAGATCGATTGGTGGGATTAGTAGGATATTCAATACTTTCAAAGGAGGTTTCTTGATCTTCCTCTTCCTCCTCTTCAATTTTCATTCCTTCCTCTTCCTCTTCTTCTTCCTCCATTTCTTCCATTTCTTCATGAGCAAGCCTTTCTTCTTTTTCCGTAAGTGTTTCATATGGTTGAACCACTAATGGAATTTTGCATAAGGGAAATGTTCCCATGATTGAACACTTTCCTAGTTATAAATTCTTCCCTTTTGAAATAAACTCCGAAGTAATTAAAAATCCAGGTGAGATAAATTCCATGATATAATGTGTTTTCACCCATAGTAAAATTCTTGGACCTTAGCTCATCCAAAATAACTTGAGCCCAATTAATATCATAATTTCCAAAAATTGCAAAAAGAGCTTTGCAAACTTTTGAAGTCGGGTTGTTGTAATTTCCTGATCTTGGTACAAGAATGTGTTAGATAAGAAGATTAACAATTCTTACTTTTGGACGAAAATAACGATTTTTGAATTTGAAATTGTCATACCCTTCAAAGATGTAAAGAAATGTCTCTCAATCATGTTCATTGATTTGAAATTCCGAGAGATTCATTCCGGTATACTTACATCCTAAAATATTTCCCAAAATTTCATAATTCAAAACAATTTGTGTTCCTTTAACTCTACTCCAAATTTGTCCTTCCCCATCATAAAAACCATAATTCAATTCGCATAAGACATCTTAACAAGATTTGGATAACATACAAAATCATTTTGTTTGTTATCAACTAAACTAAGAATAGAACATTGTTGAAAAAGATTTGCAATTTCATAAGAAGGAAAATCTTCAAAAATAGCAAATTTTCCCATATGAATTTTACCAAAGTTTACATAGTTGATGTAAGCTTTGATAGCTTCCGGGTCATTAAAAAGAAAGTTTTTGATAGATTTTGGAAGCCTAATGGTGTTATGAGAGGAGTTGAAGATAATGAAGATAAGTTTGAAATTTGAAATAAAAGTGAAAAGTGATGATAAAGAGAGTGAGATAAATAGAGATTTTATAGACATGTTCTCTTGTCAAGAGACATCTTTCAAGAGCATTGAAGTTGGTGAAAAGTTGGAGGGAAATTCAAAAGTTTGAATTCAAATTTTGAAATCAAATTCTGAGGGGCATGTCGACATGGGGTATCTGGGTATTTCGACGTGTGCCTATTGAATCAAAGGACAAGTTTCTATTCCTAATTCCTAATATATATATATATATTATATCTTATATTATAATTATATAATTCTTATGATAACATTAAATATAATAATACTTAAATATTAATAAATTAATATTTAAAATATTATTAAAATAATATTATTTTTGAATTTAAAATTCAAATTTCAAGGGATAAATTTGAATTTAAAATTCAAGGAATTTTAAAACAATCAAGCAAACAAACAAGCATCCATTCAAACAAGAAAAATAAAAAATAATGTAAATGCGTACTTATTTTTAGATCCATACTCCTATCGTCATCTGATTCATGAAAAGCAGTGAAACACAGATTTGAATTATCCATCTTCTTTTCATCGTCACTAGATGATGAGTCTGAGTCATCAAGAGTTGTTGTGAATGCTTTCTTTCTTTTCCTTGACGAGTCATTGTTTAAGGAGAACAACTGTTTATCTGGATACAGATAATCTTTCCTATAATGCCCGACTTTATTGCGGTTGGAGCATCTATCATTGTTGATGTTCTCCGTATTATTTCTGGAATTCCTTTGATCATTTCTTTTGTAATTATTGTAACGACCCAGAATTTTCGATCCCGAAAACTCCAGATAGTTTGGGAAAGAAGAAAGATAGAAGAAGAAGAAGAAACACAACAAAGATTCTCACATTTGCAGCGGATGAAAATATAATATCAAATAATAACAGTTTACAAAAGAATTCTGTATCTGTCAAATACATTTATAATACATCGGAGTTACACATATATACAGACACTGGATATACACAATCATCATATCTCATATACAACAATATAATACATCGGAAACACTCCATACTTTCTTGCCATCTAGCTCGCCTTCCGAGCTCCAGAACATCCTTACCTGAAAATCTGTAATACTTAGTCTGACCCGAGCATTACATCAAAGTAACAACCAGGTCTGGCTGAAAACCAGCGTGAGTAAACTCATCTAACATGTAATTCCAATTCATAGAACTTATTTAAAACCCGGGGTAACTCGTATCAATTTACAATTTCACAATTTGTTATAGACATCACTTATTTCACACATCACTTTTCTAAGCACCAAAACTTAGATTAAATAGTCCAATTCACTTAAATCATTTCATTCCAGCCAATTGATTTCACATATCAATCTATAAAAATTCGAAGTGGTTTTGAGTATCTTCTAATACCCAACCCCGGTCTCTTCGAGTCACATGTCATCCTAACCCAAGTTATCCAAATGAAATATACTTCAAACTTTAAATACAGGATGTCACTTTACACAACAATTCATCATTGATAGATAACCACAATATCATGTCCGCCCAAACATATGTTACCACAAAACATTTCATATCAGAGATATCAACTCATTCAAGGCATCCAAAACCATTCAATCATCCATTAGCAAAGCTTGATCACTTCCAAAATTAATTTAATTAATTCTAATTGAATTACTAACCTTACTCACTTAGATTCCTTCACTTAACATTAATTAATTTCAAATCAATTTATTAATCGTCCCTTAATTATCCATCTTAATTAATCACCCTGGATTAATGATCCTTCAATTACATTCAAATAATTATCTTTAATTAATTACACAGATTAATTATTCTTAACCAAAAACAATAATTAATCTTTAACTACTTCACAAATTAATTAACTATAATTAATTATATTAATCCTTAATTACTTATAATAATCAATTACTCATAAATTACTTATTATTGATTAATTAATCTTAATTAATCAACCTTTAATTACATCATTAATTATATAAATTAATGATTGCTAATTACATTTTTAATTATCCTAATCTAAATTAATTCCATTAAGTAATTAATCATTAATTAAACCACAAATATTAACCACTCTTGATTAATCTCAACTTGTAATTAACTACCTTTTTATTTACTTCATTAAATAAATTAATTACTCCTTAATTAATTATCTTAATTAATCTCTTGTATAGTTACACAAAATAATTATACCCAAATTGCTTCTATTAACAAATCATCATTCAACTAATTTCATCCAGTAATTGTTAATTAATTACTTCCCTAAGTAATTATAATTTATTAATTACATTAAGTAATTACCTATCAAACCACGCAATGATTATTCTAAATTAATTAAACTTAATTAATTAACTTAAACCTTAATTAATTAATTCAAACCCTTAATTTCTAAATTAATTAACCCAAATCATTAATTAATTGAATTAATTAATTATCCATTTTAATTACCCTACTATTTTAATGAATCACAAATCACTAAGCCTTTATTAACTTTAAAATGAAAACATTTTCTTATTTATGATTTAAGTTTAAAACAATTAAAAACCTTTTAAATTCTCATGTTAAGGAAATACTCATTTTATAAAAGAATTTTACAGGAATTTAAAAGCAAATTCATTTTTAAATTCAAATCAATTTAAAATGCACTTAAACATTCAAGTTGTTTAAAACAATTAAAAAACTTCTTTTCATTTTAAAACTGGAATACATATTTAAATCTGAATCCAGATTAAACTTAGATTTAAAACCTTCTTATGTTTTAAATTCATTTTTGAAATTCAAACCATTAAACATTTTAAAGTAGTTAAAACAATTTAAATCTTAAAACTTTATTTGTTTAAAAACCGAGATTCACTAACTTGAATTCCAGATTTAACTTTGATTTAAACTTGTTTTAAATCTCATTTTAAAAATTTTAGGGAAAAAACAGAACAGGTTTTCTCTTTAAAAACCTGTAACGAATATTAACCCGAGGCACCATCATTTTGCTTTGAGTCCAAGACCAAACTTTCCCAAGAAAATCACCCAAATACTTCGAGTCAAGCAACAATTAACCCGAGAACCAACCAAAATCAAAGTCACCAGATCATCAATGCACATGCACGGTGCCGTTGATCATCTCTGGCCACCACCATTGATCTTCTAAGATCGGTTAACACCCAACCACCCAATTTATTTTATTTATATTTTAGAATCCCAAATTATACTTATCCAATCATAACACGGCACAATTTAATTTCCAAATTAATCTTTCACAGTATATAAACAAAATGCATCATCAATTATGAAAATAATTTCTATATTTTGAGGAATCTAGTTGGATTCCTCCAACCTGTTTCCCTGCATCCACAGATGTTAGCACAACAATAAATATCGATCAAATCTGATAATAATTATCACACACAACTAAACATCCAATCAACAATTTAAATATTAACTATTTAAATTAAATGGTACGCAGATGTGAGTGAGATTAACTAACCTTGAGTTTCGACGAGCGTTTTAAATTTTAAATTGAATCGAACTGTTCGATTTAATTCAAAATTTTCGCTTGCTCCAAACGCCTCCAGATCTGCATCATAGCGCAGATCCCGACGCTGCGATTCCGACGCTTCCTGTTTCGTCCGATTCTGACCTCGTATGGTTAAGATATGACTTGTTAAACATTTGAATACATATTAATATAAATAAACTTTTTTTACACCATCAGCCGTTCTCTTCTTCACGCAACATCCGGTTTGAACGAAACCCATTTCCGCCATGAAACCTTAAATGCCGCTTCATCCTCGATAGGCGAGACGACGATCAGATGCCACCATGAGAAGCGCCTCCTCGAGCTACACCTCCACCTAGAACTTAGTCGAACTCGGCCCCTTCTTTTCTCAGAAAAATGCTAATGAACGCACATTCGTCACGGCCAAATCATGGCCACCATGCAGCTCCGATGATGATCTCCACCGTTGGATGGGTAGATCTCCTTGAGCTCTTCTACTTTGCAGTTGGAGATTTCGACCCAAGCTTACAGATTGGAGGGGATTTGAGGAAGAGTGAGATAAACTTTCATCCATTGAAAACAAAAAATGGCGGCCGTGTTCTCTCTGTGCCCTAGGGTTTCACTGTGAACGATTATATATGCGTTAATGAATATTATGTTAATATTAAATTCAATTTTAACGAGCTTTTACAAACGAACTCCAAATCACACGTACCGTCAGGCATTTATAAGGTTTTACCCGCATTCCAAACACAATGGAATGTGTTTCAGAGGCTAATTTGATCGTATGTGGAAGTTAGCTTTTTAAATTGATTTAAAATATTAAATTATCGATTTTAATTTCAATGCGTTTCTCACCCGTACGAGCAAACGGTAAATCCAAACGCTACGGAATTTGAAATCCGGTAATAACTAACTATTACGAATCCAATGGAACTGCTTTCATCGAATTTCGAGACTGTGCCCCGGAAGGCTATTTTTAAATTCAATTTAAACGATATATTATTAAAACTGAACAAATCACCTTTAAATTAAATTTTAACCATTCTATTATCTTCAGTAACATCATTATAAATTTTATAAGCCTTCAAATTATCTTTAATAGGCTTAAAGCTGAAGATTCAATAATGTACCCAAATTCAAATTATTAATTCAATAAATTCAATCGCCAAATTCAAACTGATATTTGAAATCCAAGTTAAACTATCTTGCAAATATTTAAAATTAATTAAATATTCCAATTTCAAATACCTAAAAATTTTGAGTCATCACAATTATTCATTTTTCTGTATTTTAGGAATTTTCGGAAGTTTCTTGTCATGGAGGCAATCTCCTCATCATTTTCTGGTTCTAAATCTTCAGTTGTTGCATTGAATGCTAATTACTTCTTTTCTGTAGCCTTGTTTTCTCTTCTTCCTTGCAGTTGAACTTCATAAGACATCAGATTCCCAATCGATTCTTCTATTTTCATGAGACTGATATCATTTGCTTCTTCGATTACAAGTGTCTTTTGATCCCATTCTGGAGTGAGTGAATTTAAATTTTTCTGACTTGGTCTTCCTCCGAAAAGCTTTTTCCCAGTGAAATTAGTGAATTAACAGTATGTTGAAATTGACAGTACATGTCGGAAATGGACTCATTTATATGCATTTGAAACAATTGAAACTGATTAGTCAATACGGGAATTTTAATCTATTTAACTTTGCTTGTCCCTTAATGAGTAACATGCAAAGTTTTCCAGATTTCACACACTCTATTAAACTCATTCTTATCTAGTGAACAAAATAATATATTCATGGCCTTTGAGTTATTTTGTGCAACACCCTTTTGCTCAGCAATCCACTGGGAAAAATTAGTAGTTGGTTCAATATAATCAGTTTGTGTGATATTCCAAGTGTCTAATCCTACATATTGTAAATAAATTTTCATTCTACAAGCCCAATATACATAATTACTGCCGTTGAAAAATGGTGGTTGTGATATCCCGGAATTTTTAGCAATATCAATTTAATAATCTTTATTTAAAATTAAATTGATTTGATAATATTGATTAATAAAATATGAATTGGTTTAATAATCTAATTAAATAAATATTTAATTAGTGATTTTATCTTTTAAAAGCTAAATAATTGTTTCTATTTACAATGTATATATATATTTGTATATATATTATGGATAATCTTTGATTTGGAATTTAATAAATAAATAAAGTTTTGTTTTCTAATTCTAATAATATATTTAATAATTTGGAAATTATAATTTAAATTAATATTAAGTTTTCAAAGTTATTTAATTAATAACTATATGGTTTGTAAATACTTAAGATAAATGTAATTGTTTAAAATTATATCTCATCATAATTTTCAAATTTAAAATAAAAGGTTTGTTTTATTTCATTTTAAATATTACTTGATAAATATGATGTGAAAATTTTACATATAAGTTTAAATCACAATATGGCATATGGTCTTAATTCATTTAATAATACTAATTTATAATCTCTTTTATAAATCATTTAAAAGTGTTATTTTCAAGCCATATTAATAATGTATTATTTTTTCCACATAAATATAAAAAGAATTAAAATAAGAAAATGGAATTATCATTTTTAAATTGAATAAGTTGACTTTATTTGGATTTCAAAAGCTTAATTTGAATTTGGAATTTATTTTGAAAATTCAAAATAATAGATTCTTAAAAATATTTGGATAAGCTTTAATTTATAATTTGTTTTTATTACATTTTCTTTACATAAGTAATTTACATATATATTTACATAAGTATAAATAAAATAAGTAAAACCTTTATTAACATTTAAAATAAAAAGAAAATTTAGCAAACAAGTGTTAACATATTAAGTAATCAAACAACATGTGTGAATATATTAAGTTATCTAAATACATGTGTTAGCTAATAAATTAAGGTATTTGACAAGTGTATTTCAAATTTTCATTTTTTTTCTTTTATTTTGTAAAATTTATTTCAGCCTATATAACATTGTCTCCTCCTCTTAAATTTTCTTTTCAAATTCTAAGCTAATAAAGCAAGTTTGAAATCATCTCTTAACCCAAAACATATCTGATTCTAATCTGCAAATCCGCTTCAAAGACAATTCAAGCTTGTGTTTTGTTCAAACCTGGAATTTAAGCAGATATAATCAAAGCTTACGCATTTTTTCTTCAAACCTGTAATCTCATTTCCATTTTCAAAAGAAAATTTGAAATCTCACTCCTCAAATAAAAATTGAAAATCAAAAGCCTGTAATTCATTGTCATTTCTTTCAAAAAGCAAACCTGTAGCCAAGTTTGCAAAGATCTAATCTAAATCTAGAGTCAATAAAACTTGAGCAAAATTTTTTTCAAATCTGGAAGCCTGCATGCAACTGCAAGTGTTTTCTTCCAATCCTGAAAATTATCTAAAGCATGCATGTAGTTTCCAAGTTTCAAAGGCAAGAAGCATTTCAGTTTTAAACATCAAGCAAGCATTCCAGTTTCCAGTTTAAACAATTCTAGATTTTTGCTTGAAGTCATTCACGGCCTCTGTTCTTCATCATGTCTGGGTGAGTAACATCACCTTTTAAGATTAGTATCTATCATCTGATGCATGTTAATTTCTGGACAATGAGTATGTTTTGTGTGATTTTATATGAATGAATTATCTGTTTATGTGGGTAGAAAGTGTGCATGTTTGTTTCCTCTAGCCTTCATGTATCTTTAATTTTCAAGCTTCTGTTTGATTTAAAATCATTATCTCTTGATGTAGTTTAGGTTTGGATTTGAGACCTAAACAAAATCAGACTGTTTCATCATAGATTATAATTTAAAATTTCTACTTAAGTCAAAATGTACTTGTAATGGAACTGGGTACAAAACAACAGAGCAAGATTGATATAGGTGAAAATTCAAACACTTTAATTCATCGATTTAGGAACATAAACTAAATCCTTAACCCTAGACATGAATTTTAAAAATGAAATTATGATTTTTAGTTAAGTTGTGAATGAGTAGTTCTTGTTTGTTCAATTTATAAGTTCTGGGTGGCCTCTGGCGATTCAGTTGACCTGAGGTGTCAGATTCTTTTTGAAGGTAGAACAGAGATCGAAGGGATCGACAAAAATGTCAGGATGATGAACTATGAGTTGTGGTGGCTACGGCGGCTAATTTTTGATTTTAACCCTAGTTTTAAACAAGTTAGGAAATTGGATCGTCTCTGTCTCTAGGATTGATCGAGTGAGATGAGGCTTTGAGGGATGGTAGCTGGATCGATGACGAGGGCATGGTCGGAGCGGCAGCGTTTACGGTGGTCGGAGGACAGAGAATTGTGGCGTTGACAGGTTTGGATTTGGGGTTGGTTCTGTGTTTCCAGGTTTGGAAGTGGTGTCTTGATTTTGATTTTAAGGGAATGGTGAAGTTCTGATGATCGTGGGCTGAAGCGTGGGTGGTTGCCGACTTAATGAAGCCATGGTGAAAGGCCGGAGTTGATCGGAGTCACGGTGCATGTGAACCGTGGACTTATGTTTTCTGGTGAAGTGGTTTTGGGATGGGTGTAAATGTACTCGGGTTTCACTTGAGTATTTCGAGTATTTACTCGAAGATATGTGAGATATGACTCGAAGTAAAAAGAATAGGCTTGGGTAAACTTTGGTTACCGGTTCTGATTAAGAAAACCTGATAGTTTTTCTGTTTTAAAATTTAAACTAAATTTAAATAAAAAGCAAAGCAAGTTTTAAACAAAATTTTGAAACAAGTTTAAATCTGAATTCAAATAAGTTTGAATTCTAGTTTTTCTAAAAAAATAAACAAGTTTTTATAACAATGAAATGTTTTACCCACTTTAAATTGTTAGAGTATTTTATAAAGTGTTTAAAAAAATCTGAAAATGAGATTTAATTAGGACTTTAAATTTAAGTTTAAATCTGAATTGTAAATCTAAATTCAAATTGAATTTGAATCTTAGGTTTTGAAAAGAAAATAAAGTTTATAAATTCAAATGTTGTAATTAAGTTTGAATGTTAAAGTATTTTATGACATTTTTTTTAAGTCTGAAATATAAGATTTAAACGGGTTTTTAAGTTTAAGTTTGAATCTGAATTCAAAGCTTGATTTGAATTCTAGTTTGAAGTAAATAATGACTTTAGACTTAAAAGTTTTAAAACAAACTTTGAATGTTTTAAATATGGTTTGAAGTTGAAAATGAATTTGGTTCAAATTTCTTTTAAAATTCTTTTATAAATAAGTAATTCTTTAACATGTGATTAAAAGGCTTTGAATACTTTTAAAAAGCTTTGTTAAAGTTAAAATTGTTTTCATTTTAAATCTTAAATTTAAAATGGAATTTAAAGGAAAATCTAGAAGACAAATTATTTTAAAAAAATACTTTGTTAATGATAATTAAATCATTAATAAGATTAAGGTTTACCTTAAAATTAATTAGGACTTAATGATTTATAATTCATTAAATTATTATGTTATTTAAGATGAATTATCCATTAATTCAATTAATTAATGATTTGAGTTAATTATTCATTAACCAAGGATTTTATTTAATTAATTAAAGGATTAAGTAAGATAATTAAAATTTATTAATTTGTAATTAAGAAATCATTTGTTAGATCAGTATTGTTTTTAATTAATGATTTGAAATTTATTAATCGAGTAATTAACAAATAATTAAGTTATAGATTAACACTTGATTAATTAAATAATTAGGGATTAATTGATGGGTTTTATAGATAATTTAATTTGTAATTAATAATAATTAATCTCCAATAATTACTTTAGAGAAGTAATTATATATTTGTTAATGGTTAATGAAGGTCATTAACTTACGATTATTTAATAATTAATTAATGTGATTAATTTTATTAATTAATTAGATTAATTAATTTAAAGATAATCAATTGTGAATTGTTACTTAACGGAAGTAATTAAGAAATTAATTAATAATTGTAATTAATTAAGTTTATTTTGATTAGTTTAAGTTAATTAATTAAGTTTAATTAATTTAAGATAATCACTGGATAATTAAAGAAGTGATTACTCAATGTAATTAATAAAGAATAATTACTTAGTGAAGTAATTAAGAAGATAAATTATTGGATGTAATTTAATTGAAGGATAATCAGGTAATTGAAGAGTTTTAGGAATTAATTACTTTGTGTAATTAATATGAAGATAATTACTTAGTAGAAGTAACTAATAATTAATTACTAGTGTAATTAATTAAGAATTGATTAATAAAGTTATTTGAAGATAATTAAGAAACGTAATTAATTAAGTGAAATTAATTACTTAATGAGATTAATCTAGGTGATTAATAAATGTAGTTAATTAAAGATTAATTATTAAAGATAAGTAATTAAGGAGTAATTAATTTATCTAATGAAGTAATTAAAGGTAGTTAATTACTGAAAGTGATTAATCAGTAGTGATTAATCAATATTGTTTAATTGATAATTACTTACTTAATGTGATTAATTTGAATAGGGTAATTATAAATAAAAATAATTAGGGATCATTAATTTATATAATTAATGATGTAATTAAGGATTGATTAATTAAGATTAATCAATCAATAATAAGTGATAAATGAAGGAATTAATTAATGTAATTAATTAAGGATTAATGTAATTAATTATAATTAATCAATTAATGAAGTAATTACAGGTTAATTAATGAATTTGGTTTAGAATAATTAATTTGTGAAATTAATTAGAAGCTAATTACTTGAATGTAATTAAAGTATAATTAATCAAAGGGTGATTAATTAAGGTGATTTATTTGAGGGTAATTAATTTATTGATTTATAATTAATTAATGGATATGTAAGCAAGATTTATATGGATGAACTAATTAATTTAATTTACTTTAAATTAATTAGAAAAGAAGTAATTAATTTAATTCATTTTAAGTTGATTATGGAATGATGATTAATAAGTCATTGCTTATGTACGAATGATTGATATTTATTGCCCTGAATAGTTGAGATCTCATATATGAGACAAGTGATGTTGTGTGATATGGATGCTTTGGTTGCATTGTGATAATTATATGGATTATCTGTTGATTATCTATTATGATATTGTGGATTATCTATCTGTGTGTATATAGATAATATTGAATTGAATTGTTAAAACAACTTGGACCTAAAAGACACGTTTTGGATTTCGATGAGACCGGGATCGGGTTTCCATATTTGGATATCCAAAAACCACATCGATCCAAATTAACGATAGGTCGTGAATCCCAAGTTAAGATGAAGATTCAGAGCGCAAGGGTTATCGTCGTTAACTCTGAGGATGATTCCAAAATGAGTGTAACGAGATGATGCCTTCGGTTTCGTTCGAACCCAGAACGAACTTGTATGGATTGAATGCTTTCAGAACATCGTCAGGAGGACGATGAGCATTCTAAGAGATGTAATAACAATCCGATATTTTCAGCCATTCGCATCCGCACATGTCGGACATGAATTGCTCAAAATACCGCATTGTAAATAAATTTGGAGCAAATGAAATACAAATCACAGAATCACAGACACAGAACAAATAGAATACCTCGCAGCGAAATATAAAATACATAGTAGTTCACGAAGCTACTATGGCAGAGTCTCAAACTAAATACATAATACAGTCTGAAAACAACATAATAGAAATCCCAAATACATAGAAGTTTATAAATACCAGAGCTGAAATAGAACAACAGAAACTGAAAGGAAATAGATAACTAGACAAGCAGAATCTCCAGCGATTCCTAGCTCCAAAAAAGAAGTCCAAAGCTAAGCTGTAAATACTCAGGCTGACCCGAGCGTAAAGTAAAACACAAAACACTCGAGTCAGGACAATATATACTTATATAATGTAAACCTACTCAAGTGAACTGTAGTAGAAATGCACAATAACTTAAAGGATGCTTGAGATCGCCCATCCTTTAAGAATCAGTTAAACTATAAATTAATTACATCCCATGGTTAAAATTTCAAAATGGTATTTTATACTTCAAAATCAAATATAATTTCAAAATTCAATATCATTCAAAGTATCATATCTTCCAAACCACATTCATTTTTATTTAATTTAAATACCATTACAAAACACATTTCAAAATAGTTTATATTTCGAAACAAATTACTTCATTTTAAATCATAAAATGAAGTTATTATATTTAATAATTAAATTATTAAATTTCCAAAATTTTAGTCTTTCAAAATTCATTTATTCACTTAATTTATTAAAACAGATGAAAATTCAACTTTCGCAGCATTTAGAAATTGCTACGGAAAGTTACATTCAAAACAGTTCAATTTAACAAAAGATAGCATTTAAAAATGCTGTAATAGGGTTACATTAGTTTAAAATAAAACTTAGTTAAATTCAACAATTATAGCATTTACAAAATGCTATAATAACCTTTAATTAAACTTAGCCATTCGGTTAATTATTATCAACTACAACATTTACAAATGCTGTACTATCATTTACATTAGAATTAATAGCATTCAAAAATGCAGTTAATTAACTTCAAGTATTCAATATAATTTCACAAACAATCATATTTTTATTTAAATCATTTTTAGCTTATAAAATCATATAATTTCACTTTTAAAACAGTCATTCAAATACCCTTATATTCATGATTTTATAAAGTTAAATCTCCATTCAAAAAAAATCAAAATTTAATAATAATTCACTTATTAAATTCCAATATTAATTTTTAAATTCATTAAATTAAATTTAACTTAACATTTAAGTTTAAAATTTTCAAATATAACTTAATTTCATTTTTATTTACTTAACTTAAAATTCACTTTTAAGCCAAATTCACAAATTTCCAATTTTAGTTATATTTCAAAATTTCAACTTAAATATTCATTCATTTCACATTTAATTTTATTAAAAAATCATTAATATATTATAAAATCATTTTAAATTCTTTTAAATTCAAAATATCATAAATTTATCATATTTTCATATTTAATTTAAATTCCATTTATCACCAAACTATAATTTCCAAAATAACTTACATTTCAGATTTTCTAATTTTACCATTTATTTATTTCACTTATAAAATTTTAGAAAATCAATAATGCTTTACAAAAATCATTTTTTTATCAAATTTACATCAAAATATTATAATATTTACATTTCTAAATTATTTTAAAATTTTAGAAAAACATATTTTAACAACGGGTCTGTATTTCATTTTCTAGCCTAGGTAAAGTGATACGGGTATATATCATTTCAACCCGTAATTTACAAAGAAAACCCGGGTTTGATCTTTTCAAACCCGGGATCCCAAGTAAATGAAAATAATTGAAAATCATTTAGGCCTATCATTTCAGCCCATAATGATTTTCTCCTATTCTAAAGTCCGTTCGGGTATGTATCATTTCAACCCATAGTGATTCTAATCTAAAGGGAACTTGTAGTGTGATAAACTGATAAAAATAACAGAACATAATATTACAGTAATAGATGTTATAACAGGTGTATAAGCATGGGTGAATATCATATAATCATAATATAGCAGGTGTAACATGATAATGCATTTTACAGATTCAAAATGGGTCAATTTACTAGTTATATATGTACATATTGTCTGGTGAGAATAACTCACCGGTATAGCTGGAGATGAAAACAAACGAATGCACAACTAAGATCCACAAAAGAACGAAAGCATGACACACATTCGAGTGGGAGAGCCAAAGATTAATTCCTTTGAATATAATTCAAATAAAACAATACAAACAGTATAAGTTTTCAACCCAAAATTTCAATAAAACATTGTTAGAAATGACTGCATAAAATAAATCCAAAGCTATTACACTTGCTTTCAACCACCTATGGTTCAGCTACAGGAATAAAATGTATGGCTAAGGGGTGTGTTTGGATCTGGTTTTGGGTTTATAGGTCGGCAATTGCATGGATATAAAGGAGTAGAGAGATATGTGCAAAGGTATGAGCATGACACTACACTCCAAGGCAACAAAAAAATGGTTTCAAGGCAAAACAAGCCACGGCCAAAGGAAAGTGGTCACGGCCAGCTCTGGTGTGGTTAGTAGGAGGACATGGCAGTGGTGTCAGGTCAGGAATTTGCTGGAGATGGTGGTGCAAGTGGCGGCCAAGGTGATGGTTTGAGTGGTGGAACAAGATTGACGCTTGGCTAGGTTGAACAAGTGGAGTGTTTGCATAAACTTTGGTGGATCTAGTCATAGATGACCACGACATGGCTTGGTCAGTGGGCTGGAGGAGATGGTGACCTGATGTGGTGATGGTGGAGGCGGCTATGGTGGTGGAGGAGCAAGGGCCGAACCATGGAAGGTAGAAGGCATGCTCAAAAATCAAACAACAAGTAGAAAAAATGGAAAAAGAAGATGAAAGTTTACCAAATTTTCATTGTTCAGATGGAGGCCGAAAATTTTGAGGTGAGAAGTGTTTCTATACGTGAAAAATGAATAGAAATGCAGCTGAAAGAATGAGATATGGTCAGCCCCAAAATGAATGCAAGTGTTATTGAATTTGAAAAGACAAAAGGAGGTGAAAAGACAATGGTATGTTAAAGGTCAAAACTCTTCATATTTCTCTAATTTCTTTTGAAAATTTTAATAAATGAAAAATTACTTATAATTACAGATAAAAACACGAAAAATATAGTAAATAAATAAAAATAAATAAATAAATATTAATTATATATAATTTAATTAATAAAAACAGCAAAAATTGCAAACTAGTCATGAAAATATGAAAATAAACGCAATGAAGTTTGGAAAATTTTTATGTACTTGAAAAATATTTATAAATAAAGATAAGAACACAAAATAAAAATGAATTAACAAAACACATAAATAAATATTAATTTAATATAATTTAATGAAGAAAATAGCAGAAAAATAGAAACTAGCCTTTAAAAATAGAAAATAAATGCAATAGACTTTGGGAAAATTTAAACACCACTTTAATAAAATTTAAAAGACAAAATATATATAACATGACATATTGACACATTTTAAAATAAAATATGACAATAAAAATATAGTTTATATTATTTAAAATAAACAGAATTGCTAAATAAAGCAGATTACACTCAATATTGGAATATACATAACTTTCACAATTTAAATCTGTTTTCAACGAAACGAAAAGCAGTATTCAAGTTATTAAGTATATTTTCATAATGAAAGATAAAATTTAAGAATCTAATATTTAAATTTGAAATTTGAAAATCAAAGTTTGACCCAAATTTACCGAAATCAACATTTCAGGAAAATATTCAATTTATACCATTTTGGAATTATAAATCACATAATAATCAAAGTTTATATTTAAAAATGAAAAGTTTGAAATGGAACCAGTTAAAAAATTTAAAAATGAAATAAATTCAAAATTAAAATATACATAAAAATCTAGGGTTGTTACACTCTCCCCCACTCAAATCTTTTCGTCCTCGAAAAGGAAGGAAGTGGAGAAACAACTAGAAAGAGAAATAGGTTGGAAGAATTCGAAAGAAGGTAGGGAGAAAGTAGCTAGGGGGGAAAGCAGGTTGAATGACAAGGATGAACCATTATTTAAACCATTATACATTTCAATTAAAATTTCATAATATTTTAAACATTTTATAATATGATGAATAGCCATTTGATTCAAATCTGATGGTTCAAAGTAAACAATTTTTAAACATTTTAAAATCTTTAGAAGGGAAAATAACCGATCAAAATATTATTTATATAGTACTTTATCAAGATACTTTTATCAAAATATTTTTATAACTCGATGTCTTAACAAGTTTACTTTCGTTCCTGCAGACTCTGGCTATGCGTTGATCAGGCGCAAAGCTAGGATTCTCCAAGTACTTAGTAGACTTGTTTCAACACCTAGTGAAAATAATGAAAACACTTTTAAAAACAGATATGGAAAGTACAATCCAAACAAATCAACCAAACCGAAACAGTTGTCTAACCATGGATCGCAGATACACAATGGTTACGCCTGGAACCCCCAGGAAACAATCCGTATCCGTAAGCTTTCTCAGCCTTGCGAGTTACGCCATGCTGACGAGTAGAATGCAGGATACACAATGGTTACGCCTGGATCCCCCAGGAAACAATCCGTACACCCAGGCCAGCTCAGCCAGGCATTTGCGCTACTAATGCGACCTACATAGAGTGCAGGATACACAATGGTTACGCCTGGATCCCCCAGAAAACAATCCATACCCCCAGGCCAGCTCAGCCAGGCAGTTGCGCTTTGCAGTCGCGATCATAAGACCATGGAGATCGCCATGGAATTCGATGGACACTCGAGTATCATATCCGGAAAACCCAAATCAAAGAGAGAGAATAATATCGATAGAATGAATCCACTGTGTGGCCACAAAGCGGATATCAAGCAGAAGGCACTTTCCATATCTTTACTTCGAAAATATGTATCATATAGTACCTTTCAAAATCACTTTCAAATATCATACTTATATAAAGTCTATTTTATATAAGATTTCATTTCAAATCAAATACTTTTCAAAACAATAGTATATCAAATCACACTTATATAGATTTCGATTATATAAGATTTTACTTTTCAAAATTGGGTACCTTTTCAAATCAACATTTTCAAATCAACTTCATACTTAAACAAATCATTTTTATATAAGTTTGATAACTCCCAAATCAAAGTATTTAAATAAACAAGGTTCTCAATTTCAAACCATTTCAACATCAATTCAGCTTCAAAATCATATATTATTTCACCAAATCATTTCTTCCAAATTACATAAATTTAGTTTCAAAGTTTCTCAAACAATAGATTTAGAAAATAAACCAAATTTCCAAATCAACAAAATTTAGGTCAAACAAATTCATTTCCATTTCAAACATATATTCACTTCAAAAGTCATAATACTTTTAAAGTTATAAATCTTTCGAAACCAACATACTTAAAATCTTTTCATTTTGAAAATCATAACATTTTGAAATCATACATTCGAAATCATACATTCGAAATCATAAAACATTCATTTAATTGTTTACATTTCACAAATTTATTCAATTAAACCCAAATATAAAATTTCCAATTTTAATTCAATTCAAACCATCAGTTTCAATTCAATTTAGTTTTCCAACAAAACCATTTCACATATTATCAAATTTCAAATATAGATTTGATTTACAAAATAAACTATTAAATCTTAAATATTTTTCAAGGCTTAAATATACCATATTTCAAACTAAATTTTATAATTTCATATATCTCAAATTTTCTTAATTATTACTTACATATGTCATCATTTCGCAACATAACATTCAATCGATCGCTTGATCACACAAGTTCGCTTTCGAACTAGTATTGCCCATTCGACTTCCCTAATGCGGACTTCGATATGGTTTCTCGACTAGAAGCCATCAGTCTCCTTGCATAGCCATATAATATGATAGAGAATTCTAGAATCAAGCCCAAAATCCATATCAAATATTGCCCATCAAGAATCAAATGAAAAATCCTAACACGAAATGGTGTAATTCACCTCGAACTTGTGTACTCAAACTTGGATCAAATTAATTATGCGAATAAAACAACACACGTACAACTTATGTATCTATTCCAACTTGTTAAATAAATAGTTTTATAAAGATGTTACTAAGTTAAAACATTTAAAACCAAATTTTTCTCAAACATTTGAAGACTAATTTTTATCCAAAACATTTCAAACTAAATTTCGTATTAGTATAATTCAAAATAGTCTTATTTATTTACTTAACAAAACAGTTTCAACTTATACAAATCATATTATTTCATACTTGAAGCATACAAACTAAACTTATATTCTTTATCGAATACCTTATACCTTTCAAAATTTCTTAGCTTTGAAAAGTTAAAGTTGATTTGGAAGTGCTCGAACCTTCAAAATAGTCGAAGAAACCATAATTTCAAATCCAAGAGTGGGAAATCACTAACAAATCAGTAAATCAATTCCAATAGATAAGGTTATATCAAAACAAATCTGAATCTCGAGGACTGAACACCGACTTACTTTAAATCATTTCAAATATATATATATATACATATACATATATCTTTCGAATATCAAACCATATTTCAAAATCTGAAATCAAAATTGGTTTCAAAAAATCACTCGCATAGCAAAACTACTAGAGTGGCCTCTCCCCCACTCAGAAACTCGAAAATCAATGTCGATGATGCATGCATTCATCACCGAAATTATTTTCCAGCGACATAAGTGAGTTCTGGGCTTCAATTAACTTTGAAAAACTTCTATGAAATTCCTTCGAAATCATTGAAATTCATTCGAATACATTTGAAACATTTCTTATTTGAAGAAAAAAAATATTTAAATCATATTATTATTATATATTTTCCAAAATCTTAAAACCGATTTCAAAACACCGGAGTTCGATTCCTCGAAATTCAAAACCCTTCAGTTATAAATCATTTTTGTATAAATCAAGTACTTATAAAATTTTCAAAATTTCAAATTCTTTCGAAGCTTCTAATTTTCATTTTAAAAGGTATATAATCCTTATCGGAAACAATTCACTTTTTATATATAAAATATGGTCATCCTTGATAATTTCGATGTATGCACAATTTCAAAATACAACCAAATACAAATTTCCAAAGATGATTCAAGGAAGGATTTCAAACAAACAAAGATTCAAAATTAGAGGAACTCTAATCAAATAAAATTCTAGTTCAAAGATAAACTCAAACGAAAATGAGATAATTTAATTACTAAATAGAGGAGGAGATAGATAGCATCGACATCCGAGGATACAGAAATCTCCGGTGAATCAATGCCAATTATAAAGGAATTTCACCCCTTTATAAATCATTCAAAGATTTACGGAATCACCGCTCTGTAGAGAGGTCATTCCAAAGTGGGGTTACGGAATGCCAAAATCAAAAGGGTAAAATAGGGAAGACAAGACTAGATTTCAAAACAAGTGGGAGCGTTCCAAAGTTCAGGGAACCCTAATCGATAAGAATTCTAACCAAGAGGTTTCTAACAAGGTTGATACAGAAGGAATGAAGTTTAGAAAATCTTGGTTTCAAAATAAAAAAAAATTATACCAAAATAATCTTTGAAACTACTTTAAAAATCATTTAGAAATCATTTTATACTTCGAAAATACGTTCTCTCACAAGGAAATGATTCTGAGATTGATTTCACCCATTCTAGGATATTTCTACCCTATCTCTAATGAGTTTTTGCTCCACAGGCTAAGGTTTTCCTAAAAACCAAAGCTCTGATACCAACAGTAACAATCCGATATTTTCAGCCATTCGCATCCGCACATGTCGGACTTGAATTGCTCAAAATACCGCATTGTAAATAAATTTGGAGCAAATGAAATACAAACCACAGAATCACAGACACAGAACAAACAGAATACCTCGCAGCGGAATATAAAATACATAGTAGTTCATGAAGCTACTATGACAGAGTCTCAAACTAAATACATAATACAGTCTGAAAACAACATAATAGAAATCCCAAATACATAGAAGTTTATAAATACTAGAGCTGAAATAGAACAACAGAAACTGAAAGGAAATAGATAACTAGACAAGCAGAATCTCCAGCGATTCCTAGCTCCAGAAAAGAAATCCAAAGCTAAGCTGTAAATACTCAGGCTGACCCGAGCGTAAAGTAAAACACAAAACACTCGAGTTAGGACAATATATACTTATATAATGTAAACCAACTCAAGTGAACTGTAGTAGAAATGCACAATAACTTAAAGGATGCTTGGGATCGCCCATCCTTTAAGAATCAGTTAAACTATAAATTAATTACATCCCGTGGTTAAAATTTCAAAATGGTATTTTATACTTAAAAATCAAATATAATTTCAAAATTCAATATCATTCAAAATATCATATCTTCCAAACCACATTCATTTTTATTTAATTTAAATACCATTACAAAACACATTTCAAAATAGTTTATATTTCGAAACAAATTACTTCATTTTAAATCATAAAATGAAGTTATTATATAATAATTAAATTATTAAATTTCTAAAATTTTAGTCTTTCAAAATTCATTTATTCACTTAATTTATTAAAACAGATGAAAATTCAACTTTCGCAGCATTTAGAAAAAGTTACATTCAAAACAGTTCAATTTAACAAAAGATAGCGTTTAAAAATGCTGTAATAGGGTTACATTAGTTTAAAATAAAACTTAGTTAAATTCAACAATTATATCATTTTCAAAATGCTATAATAACCTTGAATTAAACTTAGCCATTCGGTTAATTATTATCAACTACAACAGTTACAAATGTTGTACTATCATTTACATTAGAATTAATAGCATTTCAAAAATGCAGTTAATTAACTTCAAGTATTCAATATAATTTCACAAACAATCATATTTTTATTTAAATCATTTTTAGCTTATAAAATCATATAATTTCACTTTTAAAACAGTCATTCAAATACCCTTATATTCATGATTTTATAAAGTTAAATCTCCATTCAAAAAAAAATCAAAATTTAATAATAATTCACTTATTAAATTCCAACATTAATTTTTAAATTCATTAAATTAAATTTAACTTAACATTTAAGTTTAAAATTTTCAAATATAACTTAATTTCATTTTTATTTACTTAACTTAAAATTCACTTTTAAGCCAAATTCACAAATTTCCAATTTTAGTTATATTTCAAAATTTCAAATTAAATATTCATTCATTTCACATTTAACTTTATTAAAAAAATCATTAATATATTATAAAATCATTTTAAATTCTTTTAAATTCAAAATATCATAAATTTATCATATTTTCATATTTAATTTAAATTCCATTTATCACCAAATTATATTTCCCAAATAACTTACATTTCAGATTTTCTAATTTTACCATTTATTTATTTCACTTATAAAATTTTAGAAAATCAATAATGCTTTACAAAAATCATTTTTTATCAAATTTACATTAAAATATTATAATATTTACATTTCTAAAATATTTTAAAATTTTAGAAAAACATATTATAACAACGGGTCTGTATTTCATTTTCTAGCCTAGGTAAAGTGATACAGGTATATATCATTTCAACCCGTAATTTACAAAGAAAACCCGGGTTTGATCTTTTCAAACCCGCAGTCCCAAGTAAATGAAAATAATTGAAAATCATTCAGGCCTATCATTTCAGCCCATAATGATTTTCTCCTATTCTAAAGTCCGTTCGGGTATGTATCATTTCAACCCATAGTGATTCTAATCTAAAGGGAACTTGCAGTGTGATAAACTGATAAAAATAACAGAACAACATAATATTACAGTAACAGATGTTATAACAGGTGTATAAGCATGGGTGAATATCATATAATCATAATATAGCAGGTGTAACATGATAATGCATTTTACAGATTCAAAATGGGTCAATTTACTAGTTATATATGTACATATTGTCTGGTGAGAATAACTCACCGGTATAGCTGGAGATGAAAACAAACGAATGCACAACTAAGATCCAAAAAAGCACGAAAGCATGACACACATTCGAGTGGGAGAGCCAAAGATTAATTCCCTTGAATATAATTCAAATAAAACAATACAAACAGTATAAGTTTTCAACCCAAAATTTCAATAAAACATTGTTAGAAATGACTGCATAAAACAAATCCAAAGCTATTGCACTTGCTTTCAACCACCTATGGTTCAGCTACAGGAATAAAATGTATGGCTAAGGGGTTTGTTTGGATCTGGTTTTGGGTTCATAGGTCGGCCATTGCATGGATATAAAGGAGTAGAGAGATATGTGCAAAGGTATGAGCATGACACTACACTCCAAGGCAACAAAAAAATGGTTTCAAGGCAAAACAAGCCACGGCCAAAGGAAAGTGGTCACGGCCAGGTCTGGTGTGGTTAGTAGGAGGACATGGCAGTGGTGTCAGGTCAGGAATTTGCTGGAGATGGTGGTGCAAGTGGTGGCCAAGGTGATGGTTTGAGTGGTGGAACAAGATTGACGCTCGGCTAGGTTGAACAAGTGGAGTGTTTGCATAAACTTTGGTGGATCTAGTCATAGATGACCACGGCATGGCTTGGTCAGTGGGCTGGAGGAGATGGTGACCTGATGTGGTGATGGTGGAGGCGGCTATGGTGGTGGAGGAGCAAGGGCCGAACCATGGAAGGTAGAAGGCATGCTCAAAAATCAAACAACAAGTAGAAAAAATGGAAAAAGAAGATGAAAGTTTACCAAATTTTCTTTGTTCAGATGGAGGCCGAAAATTTTAAGGTGAGAAGTGTTTCTATAGGTGAAAAATGAATAGAAATGCAGCTGAAAGAATGAGATATGGTCAGCCCCAAAATGAATGCAAGTGTTATTGAATTTGAAAAGACAAAAGGAGGTGAAAAGACAATGGTATGTTAAAGGTCAAAACTCTTCATATTTCTCTAATTTCTTTTGCAAATTAATAAATGAAAAATTAATTATAAATACAGATAAAAACACGAAAAATATTGTAAATAAATAAAAATAAATAAATAAATATTAATTATATATAATTTAATTAATAAAAACAGCAAAAATTGCAAACTAGTCATGAAAATATGAAAACAAACGCAATGAAGTTTGGAAAATTTTTATCTTGAAAAATATTTATAAATAAAGATAAGAACACAAAATAAAAATGAATTAACAAAACACATAAATAAATATTAATTTAATATGATTTAATGAAGAAAATAGCAGAAAAATGGAAACTAGCCTTTAAAAGTAGAAAATAAATGCAATAGACTTTGGGAAAATTTAAACACCACTTTAATAAAATTTAAAAGACAAAATATATATAACATGACATATTGACACATTTTAATATAAAATATGACAATAAAAATATAGTTTATATTATTTAAAATAAACAGAATTGCTAAATAAAGCAGATTACACTCAATATTGGAATATACATAACTTTCACAATTTAAATCTGTTTTCAACGAAACGAAAAGCAGTATTCAAGTTATTAAGTCTATTTTCATAATAAAAGATAAAATTTAAGAATCTAATATTTAAATTTGAAATTTGAAAATCAAAGTTTGACCCAAATTTACCGAAATCAACATTTAGGAAAATATTCAATTTATACCATTTTGGAATTATAAATCACATAATAATAAAAGTTTATATTTAAAAATGAAAAGTTTGAAATGGAACCAGTTAAAAAATTTAAAAATGAAATAAATTCAAAATTAAAATATACATAAAAATCTAGGGTTGTTACAGATGTGTTCTCTAAAGGTAATCGTAGTCTCAAGCCTCATCAATCGGGAATGACTAAAACAGGGGAGGTGCAGCAAAGTTAAGTGGGTCATGCCCAAGTAAGACGAGATTTACCCCTGTCTATAAGTCCCTTTATATTCGGCTGTGTGGGGCAGTTGATTGCAACAACTGTCGGGGTTGTCTTGTTCAGGACTGTTCAGTAAGGAATGGTTCCGGCCTTATGTTGCAGGGGAGTTAGGGTGGCTCCTTGGTACGGTGATCTAGGCCACGTACTGTGATGGGCGGTACAACAGTAGCCCTACCGTTGTGTGGAATCAAAAATCCAATAAGTGCCAACGGTTTTGATTGTATTACCCACTTTTTTGGCTAGTAGTTGGAATTTAATGAATGTAACAATTTCGGCTATTTCCTATTTACTTGAAAACCCTTGACCAATCATAATATCACTGGATTTCCTATCAAATGTTTTGGTTAGAGTAAGGTAAAAACTTTTCCATGTTTATGTGTGGGAAGTCTTACGTGATACATTTGTTTTCAAAAGATTTTTAAAGTTAAACAACTTTAACCTGTTACTCACACCAGACCCATGTCTGACCTGGAGTTTATCTTCTGTTTTCTTAAACTCTTGGGTACTCAAATTTTTACGAGTAGCCAAGGGATTCAGGTTAGCTTTAACGAATTGTGGAGGAGCAATGGAGCAGGAGGCTTCGGTGTTAGATATATAGTTTCCGTTGTGTGTTCTCTGTATTAGTATCTCTTTGTTGAGTTGTATTGAGTTGTAATAACTAGACAGGTGTTTATAACTGTCTAGTATGTGATGTATATGTTGTGTATCTCTGATATATATTGTATATTGTGTAAATACTTATGTTATTAATATAAATTATTCGTTCCGTTGTTGAGATTCTAGTGTTGTTTCTTCTTTCTCTTCTTTCTCTTCTTTCTCTTCTTTCTTTTCTCTTTTCTATCCCTTTCTTTCTTAAAGATGATACGACTTTCTGTGGAGAAAAAGTCGGGTCGTCACAGTGGTCTGACAGTAGACTGACCTTCTACAAATGAACTAGTGTTAGTGACAACAGAACTCGTCCCAGAGTTGACATTACCAGTGTTGGTATCCATTAAAACAATTTTCAAGTTTCTGATTATGAATACTATGAAAACCAATGCTTTGATACCAATTGTAAGGGACAACGGATTAAGGATCTTGTGATGACCCAAAATTTTGGCAACATTAAGTTGATGATCTTCTAATATAATTGTTTAAAAGTTGCAAAACTTGTATTTTCAAACAAATGAAATATGCTTGTTATTTTGCTATTATTCATATATATATATATATATATATATATATATATGGTTTGTGAATAAAACTATAATTTGGAATTCAAAATAGATATCTTAAAAATAATCTAGACTTAAAAATTCTACATTTTTAAACACTGGTGTTTATATATAGTTGTTAATTTAAGAATAAATAACTTAAGTTTAAAATTTAAGTAAGAATAAATAAAAAGATTTTAATATATTTCTTTTGAATTATACATGAGTAAATATAATTAGTAAATATATAAGCATAAGTATAAAACATAGAAGGGTTTTATCCTATTAAATAACCATAGTAAATAAAAAGTAAATATAAAAATATAAAACCTAAAACATAAATAAATATAAAAATATAAAGAAAATTTAAAGTATTGATTAGGACATTTGTAAGATAGGGAATAAACTATGTGTACAAGTATCAATTGTTTCTTTTAAATTGAAAAAAAAGAAACTAAAGGTTGTACATAGTATTCTCTTTTACATATACATATTCTCAACTCCCTTTTTCTTTCATTTTTATAAACCAAAACCCAAAAGAAAATTAAACAATAACAACTTCAAGTTTCAAACTGGAGCAAAGCAAAGATTCAAGTGGATTCAAATTCAACTCAACCCAAAGTATTTCAAGATCAGATCATACTTCAAGTGTAGATTTCCAGATTCAAAAATATGTTCCACTATTTAACATTATTATGTGAGTAAACATCACTTTTAAATCCTTAATCTATTTTATAACCTGATGCATGTGATAAATTCTTGTAGTTATGTGTGAAATTTTTGCATGAATGTATGATTATGCTTGCATGTATATCAGTATATAGTTGATATTTGTATGCCTGTATGTGTTTGGATATAGGAGCCCTTGTTCTGGTTTTACAGATACAAAACCTATTCAAAAATTCAAATTCTCTTCCTCTAATCTCCTATAGGCTATGTTGTATAAACGAATTATGTTTGGATTACCTAAATATTAATTTTTAAAATAATTTTAAGTATAATTAGAAAGTAGTTTTAACTGGAAAATAGAAAATATAGTTAAATTCAAAGCATGTCAAAAATTCAAATACCGTGATTTCTTATTCCAACTACATAACCTAATTCGAGTTTAAAAGCCATGAATTTTAATGGTGAAATCAATATTTTTAAGTTTGGAAATCTTGAGATCTTGCGAGTTGAACAGAATCGAGAGTTTGCTCGATTTCTGGCGATCGGCGAAGGGAGGAGTCTCGAGGACGTTACTGGAGCATGCTCATGGGTCGGGGGTGTTGGCAAAAATGGTGTCTAGGTTTATCGATCACAATGGCTGCTTGGCAATGGCGTTTTAGGGTTTAAGGCCATGTTCGAGTCGGCGAGGTTTGCGAGGCGATTGCGACGTCATGGGCGCATCGGATGGACCGTAGTAGGGGATGGAAGCGTGGGTCTACGGCAAAGGTTTGGTCGGAGTGTCGATGCTTCTAGTGATCGGAGGTGGCAACGCGAGGTGATTTTTGGATGATCAGGTTCTGTTCCAGTGGAGTTCGATATGTTCGAATTCGATTTTCGTGGTCGTTTTGAAGAGCGGGTGGTCGGAATCAAAGAGGAGGTCGAAGTCGATTTGCTGGCGATGGTAGCGATGGTCGGAGCAGTGGCGTTCGTCTGTGCACGTGCACGTGTGTCAGTTGTGTCGGGGTTTAATGATCTGGTATAAGAGAAGGGAGGAGAAGGAAGAAGATCAGGAAGATTTGGGTTTGGCTCGGGGTTGTCTCAGGTTGGACTCGAGGACGGTACCGAGTTGTTTGCGTGTGTTTTAAGTATTGTAAAAGAGTTTTTAAAATTAAACCAAAACAAAGTTCATAAAGAAAAAGAAAGGAAAGAAGAAGAAGGGTTTTGACTCGGGAGAAATATGGGTTTGCACTGGGTTTGACTCGGGCCTGTACTAGGATATTAACAAAGTTTTTAAAAACTAAAAATAAAACAAGTTTTAAACAATTTTTCTTAACCAATTTTATTTTAAATGATTAATATTTTAATTAAATATTTGGGTTACTTAAAAAGTTGTACAATTATTTATTTTTAACATAAATTAATTAAGTTTAAAGTATTTATTTATGTGTCCTTTATTTTAGTTAATTCTTAAATTTATTAAATTGAAATTTAATTGTGTAATTAAGTAAGAACGACAAATGTTTTAAACAAAGATCTTAGTTGATTTATATACTAATAATAATGAATTAATTACAAATGTTTATTAAATAAAATTTAAGTGATAATTATGTAAAGGATTAAGATAAATGGTTTATCTTAAATTAATTAAGGTCTTAAGTAATTAAGGGATAATTAATTAATGACAATAATTAATTATAATTAAATAAATGGTTTGAAATTAGTTAATGTTAATTAGGGAGGATTTAGTAGTAATTGATTTATTTTGTGATTAAATTAAATTAATCAGGAATTTTGTGGCTAGTTATCTTGCTTAAGGATGATTAAATTTTATTGAATGCTTGGATTGATTAATATCTCTAGTCTGATAATTTGTGATATTCTTTGATATGAAATGCCTGGATTAAACGGTTGATAAATATGAGCCATTTATTTGGATAAGTTATCTATGGTGGAAATTTCTGTGTGAATATGACATTCTGAATTTAAAATTGAATTGTATTCAATTAAACAACTTGGCTTAAAGGATGGCAATGGGTTCGAAGATTTCGGGGTCGGATATCAATAATATTCGAAACCATTTTGATTAGTAATCTATGATTCTTTATTGATTTGATTTGTAAAATCAAATAGGCTGGAATGGAGTAAATTGAGTAAACTTGGCCATTTAAACTAAGTAGCGGCACTTAGATGTTACTTAAAATACGAATGGGTTTGTGTAATAAGTGTTTAACTATAACAAGATAAGAACTCGTTGTGAGGTACGAGTTACCCTGGTCTTCAAAGAAGTTTATAACTTAAGTATTTCATATTAAATGGGTTTACTCATGCTGGTTTCCAGCCTGACTCGGTTATTACTTTAAAGTAATCACTACTACAAAACAGGCCATTTGCATCGGTTGTTTACCCCCCTTTTGCATCAGTTCAGCAACCGATGCAACAGGCTTAACACTTTTGCATCAGTTCTGAAACCGATGCAAAAAAGTCCTTTTTGCATCGGTTTCTACTAACAACTGATGCAAAATATCATGGATGGTTGCTTAGACACAGCCCCATGTTGCATCGGTTGTAATGAAAACCGATGCAACAAAGGAACTTGTTGCATAGGTTGTTGTTGAAAACCGATGCAAACTAATCCCTCTATTGCATCAGTTTTTTATAACAACCGATGCAAACTAATCCCTCTATTGCATCAGCTATTTATACCTGATGCAAAAAACCCATTCTCAGAAACTATTATTACAGTACTCAAATAGACTATATATATATTATTGATTATAGCAAACAATTATTGCACGCAATATTACAATCATTCAAAATTAAATTTGATGGCAAATACAAACTGAATAACATAATACCAAAATAAACATATATCATCAATTATAGTGTTAATAATCTATACAAAATAATGGTTCACACATTCATTTTAGTAGCATAATTCAGATCTTTAGTACAACAGCTGCCACTTCTACAACTTCTACCACACTGCACCATTTTGACCACTATCCTCTGCCAATATTCAATCACAACTTCTCTCACCATATCCACCTAGTGCTGCACTGTCCTGTACCTCATCACACACTGTCAAGCTTCTCCACAAACCAAAATTCACCACTTCTATTACCAATCAGACCATCAACTCAAGTGCAGCAGTTCATCAACCAATACAGTAGTTCATCACAATCAAAATACCATTGCTACTTCAGTTCAACTTCAAAACCACAACATCCACAGCAGCATCCTCCACTGCCAGAACCACCATCTTCAATTCACAGCAGAACTATCTCCAATAAAACATCACCACAACCACAATTTTATCCCCCATCTGCTGCTACAACAGTTCTGTCAACTCCATCCAGTCATCGGCCATCAGACTGCTAAACTTCCTCAACTTAAAGGGGCACACCTTTCAGATATAATAACAATTGGCATCTATCAAGTGGCTATTTAGATCAAGTAGTTACAATTTTATCAGAATTCACATGGGGTTCACCAATTCAGAAATTTATGATAAAGCTCATAAGAATTAAACAAAACTTAAAACTGTGGAATAAGACTAGACACAAAGACAGAGAAAACTTGGTAGACTTCGAAACAAGTTTCAATCAGAAGTTAGTTGATGCAGATAATGACCCATAAAATCCTCTACTTTATGAGGCAATGATGAATGCAGGATGTATACTGAAGCAAAAAATGTTTGAAAAATATGAAGAGGTCAAGCAGAAATATGTAGAGGCAATGACGAATGCAGTCAGTTTTGTCCTGTAGAATGATTATTTTCGTTGCTAGTGTTGTAATAAAAATAAAAAAAACTTACTTCAAGTTGTTCTTGTAGCTTCTTTTGCACCTCTATTTGATATTTCAAAGTCTCTGATGGTGGCAGTTCACTCTAAAGTAATAGATAAGGGTATGTATTTTCACTCTCATGGTAAATACTAAATATTTTGATCATATAATCCATTTATAAAGAAACCTACCCAACACAGTTAACTCGGGAAACACTTGCGGTAATGGCAAATGTATATCCACCGGAACTCCCTGTATTTTAACAATCAAACGCATTGGTACAAGAGTTATAGGAATCTGTACTTGTGATGCAGATTTCTTATTTACATTATAGTCTTTTTGATAATTCATAAATTGCACGTACCACTGGTACATATTTCTCTTCTATTAGAAAACTGTGATAATAACTAGTTACCTTTTCTACTAGGTTCAGGTCCTGTATCTTTAGGTGATTGCTTTCCAAGTCTATATTTCTACGGAAAAAAAGGAACCCCAAAAAAGATTATATCTCAAAATTAGTATAATTATAAAGTTAGCATCCCACATTAAATGTTACAGCACTAGTAAACCCTTCCTAGGATATACAGAAACAAGATTTATATTATGACTTAAAACGTTTATGCATCTTCCACAGGAACCACATCTTACGTATTTATACCTGCTTGCAGAAGAGTAATTCTCATTCTTGATGTCCAACTTGTTGAAAATACCAGTGTTTAATATTTGGACTAATCCTTGCAAGTTCTTATACATCTCTCCGTAGTTATTTTGTTTATCTTCCTCCACCACATGATCCTTGACGCTAGACGAAAAGAGAGAAATAAATTAGAAGTTAGCGATGAATATAAAAACACAAGTCGTATGGGAGAGGAAAAAACACATTCAAAAACACAAGTTGTACGGGAGAGGAAAAAACACATTCAAATAACTTGCAATTTATTTGGATTGCATTTATGCTCAGCCTAAATAGTTAATTAACATTGCACAGCATCGATGATGGGTCAAATATCAAACTTCAAATGATATTATTTTTTTCGCAAATATTATTTTATATTTACTAAATGTTACAGTTTGCTAACAAAAAGTACTGATATTACACCAATATTTTCAAGATATCTCATATCGATCCTTGACAATATTATATATGTACCGATATTAACATCTTAGTACTCAACTTAACCCATTCTATTGCTCCCAAAGAAAGCAATCAAGGTTTCCTAAATTTTAGACCCCGTAGATTTAGAGCCTCTTTTACATAAGTAAACAGTTTGAATGGTAGAAATACGTAGGAAGCTTAATGCAGGGACTATGGGCTGTAAACCATAGAAAATAAAAGCATTGTGTAAGAAACAATCCTTACTTGATTTGAATATGGAGGGGCGCTTTGGAATCATCTTTAAGATTCATAACATCTACCACAAGTGCAAGTCCAATAGCGATACACTTAACGAAGATTGATTTTTTTTCACCATTATCAGATTTCACATACACAAATGCATACCCCTCTTCAGAGCTATTCCAACCATCAATTCCAATATCTTCTCCATCTAAAAATTAATATAAGAATAAAGGTTATATTAAAAAGTCACCTTCAAAAATGATGGATAAGCAAATTCATAGCAGAAGATGTACTGCTAAACTAAATATTTAACTATAAGTTGCTCATAAATCAAATATGTTAAAAAGGTTATGGTTATACACATATGTTAAAAAGGTTTACAATATTACAAAAGTGACATGTTACTTGCATGATTAAAGTATTACCAAATCAACATGGATTCATTGAACTACATTTAGTAGCTAGCTTCAGACCATTACACTCACCTCAACAATCAAAACAACTTTCAATACTTCATCAGTCTGCCTACTACAACACTGAACAACTGCCACACCTCTGTGCATATCACTGAACCCTACTTCTTCCTTCACCACAACAGTGCTTCTACTTCGTATACATAACCATCAACAGTTCACACTTCTACTTTCACCTCTGTGCACCATAGTGCATTTCATACAACAGTGCATATGACCCCACTACTACAACCACTGCTGTCAATTCACCTCTGCCTTCAATCACAACTTCTTCCATACATCCAACCACTGATGTCAGTTCATCAATCACTGCTACATCATACACGGTGCCTATACAACTCACTATACATCAATCACTGCTACATCATACACAGTGCAAAAACTGTGCACTTCATCTCCTTTGTTACACTATACCACCCATTGCCTTACTTGCCTGCATACATCTAATTACCACTATCACACTTGCCTGCCTATTATCCCACAGTCATTCCAACCCAAACTTCTTCAATTCACTACACATACCATATATCTGACCACCAATACAAACATCATACTTAACCATGTGTTGTTTCTCTGTGAATAAACAATCTATTGAGTAATAATAAAAATATTTCGGTTAATTTTTTTACCATTAAAAAATAATGATTCATAAAAACATCCGACCTGCTGGATTCCAAATAGTGGAATAGGTGACTAAGAAAGATCAGCTTCGGAAGTAATGAAACTTATATTAGCAAATTAAGCTATACAAGTGATGATTTGTGTTGTACAACACATGGACATGCAGATTCATGTACCTCTATATCAAGAGAAAATAGAGAAAAATGAATCTGTACAGTAAGGCAACAAATTTCAAACATTCACCTAAACCCTTTTTATATTTCAGTTTTGAGCCTTCTTAAAGTATAATGAGAATGGTGTTTGTTATAAGTTATTACAAAAATTCTTATTGCTCTGATTTTGAATATGAAATTAAGTATACATCTGGCATCCATTCAACTTCTCAAGGCAAAGAAAATTCTGTCTCATGCATATATTCCCCAATTGATATATCAATGCAGGAGAAATTGAATGAAACGGTTAAAGTATATAAAAAAAAAATTGTCTCTCTTTGAAAAAATTATCATCTTGTCTGTATTTGGAGTTAACTTCATACAAACAAATTCCAAAATATGCAAAGTGCCGATGGAACTAGCAAGAGTCATGTCAAACTGCTTGACTCAGTGTCCGGCAAGTAGTTTGAAAGGGATAATATAGCTGATGGACTGTCACTTATGACCCAATCTTTTGCATCACAATTTGACCTTGAAGCTACAACAACATCTAGAATATATATTCTTTTGAGACTGAAGACATATAAGTGATCTAAAACAAGAGAAGGACACCGTGACATAATTTGATGTAGAGTGAACATAATCACCATAAAAAACCGTGTTCAACCATATACAGCATGTAGAATCTAAAGAATGCATAAAGAGAAGCTTGCAAGTAAAGCTTGTGAACAATTGGGATGTTAATCATTTATACCAGTTTCAAAAATTTTCCAAACTTAGCCCTCGCAGGTTGAGAAGCTCCACCAACAGCATTTCATCGAGGACTCCCCGATAAACTCTCTGTAAAACCCTATATCATAACATCCCATAAGAGACTACAATAGGCTTAAAAAATTGAAGAATTATATTAAAAAGATCGATAATACTCTTTGAGTTAGAACCAACCTACTAAAGTTACCCCATTCCTTTTAAGCACGGAAGACTACAAATTGTTAAAGACCCTATCTTCAACTATTACACCTCCATTAGCAACTGTCCATATTAGCCCTTAAGATAATTTGAATTTCTGTGACATGCCACATCACCCAAGCCAAGCAGAGAAGGCGTCGATGATCATCAGGCTACCTGTTCGAAGAGAAACTTGATTGACTAATTATTAGATTGCATTATTTGTTTTAAGCTATCGTCATTATAATTGCTTGTTTATTGTTTAGACGATAATTTTGAACTGTTATATATTTTTTTATTTGTTCTAAAATAAACACAGGCCTAAAAAATAGATAAGTTACCAATTAATTTAAAAAAAAATCACGCATTCAAATACATATACATCTTTAAAAATTTGTATCCATACAACAATCATTACTACCACTAGACAAAGAATACATTGAATTGCTGAATTTATCCAACCATGTAAACATTTTTTTATTTACATAAAGTGAAAATAAAATTAAAGAATTGGTAAATTGGTAGTGCTGATACGTAATTTTCATCACACAATCAAAAAAAATAGGAATATATTTTTGAAAGCAAATAAAGAATATAAATAGCATGTTAAATATCAGCAATTTTTTTCTCAATGTTCAAGCGCATACTCTGATTATTATCATTGCACAATATCAAGTGTGCAACTAGCAGTGAACAAACCATGGTACAAACGGTACCAACTAAATAGAAATGCAAGACTAAACATGAAAACAATTCAAGATTTCAACGTAGAATAACACAAAACATCTGTCCATTTTTCTAAAGAAATTCATATCCAAGTTTCTTTTTGAAATTCATAGTAACCAAACAAAAACGCTACCTCCTATTACCAAAAACCACGAAACCAATCGACTCACTTCAGTCGCATATTCGAATTTTATAATTACCTCACCTCGAACTCGAACACTAGACTTCAATCACTTTACCAGCTCACTGCCTACTGTCCCTCGTCACTGCAGTTTTATCGCCTCCACCAACAACGATTTCCAAATCGCGAGTTCCTAATTCACTTAGACCAACTACTCGTGACCAACCCACCAGCGACTGAAATCCCCAAATCAAATTGAACGCATCAAATCTCCTAGAATCCGCAACTGAATTTTAGAATTGCTTGCGAGAGCCGATTTTGATTTGGCATTGAGATTTTCTTTTAGGAGATTCGATTGAAAACTTTATATTCGTTTTCAAATTGAAATAATATATATAATGGTTATAAATTATAGGAAATAATGTTGTAAAAGGAAGTATGCATACCGATAAATTATAGGAAATAATGTTTTCTTCTTAACGAGTTACGGGGGAAGGGGAGGGATAAATGAAAGCTAAGCGGGAAATGAAAAGTTAATGGGAGGGAAAATGAAAGTTGGGGTAGCAAACCAATGGAAAATGAATGCAAACTAATGTAGTTGCATCGGTTGAATTTAAAACCGATGCAACTAAAACTATTTGCACGTACCAATTGCATCGGTTGTTGGTGACAACTGATGCAAATTTGATTTTTTTGTTACCTATTGCTTTTCACATACCAATTGCATCGGTTATTAAGATGGAACTGATGCAAATAGTTCTATTTGCATCAGTTTTTACTTCAACTGATGCAAATGAGGCGAAGCAATATGCACTTTTTGTACTAGTGAATGCTCGGGTCAGATCGAGTATTACATATTTTTAGGTTAGGTCGTTCTAGAGCTCAGGAGGCGAGCTGGATGGCAGGAGTGCATGGAATGCATTCTGTTGTGTAATAGAGTTTGTACTAATTGTAGTCAGGGACAAGTTGTTACAGCTGTCCAGTTTATTTGTGAATGATTGTACTCTGACATATGGTCTATAAATTATCAGTTACAGCTTTTCTTTGTATAAATGATGTTATTTGATATTATATATTGATCCACTGTGATTGTGAGATTCAGTGTTGTTGTTTTCTATTCTTCTTCTACCTCTTTTTCTTCTTACCCTAACAATCTGGGATTTTCGGCATTCAATTGCACAGCACTTCCACAGTGAACGTATTAGTGTCGAATTTTTAGAGTCGAAAATTTTGGGTCGTTACATTTCGTATCAGAGAAGAAGGTTAGGCGAGAACCTTGCCTCTGGTAGGTGTACTCATTAAGGATAGGGTCAATAGTACCCTAGAATGATTTGATTGTCTTATATATAAGGGCGTACTTATTATTTTCTTATATAGTGATTTCAAAAATAGTTTTAAAGATAGGCTTTATATAAGCATATATTTTGGTATATTAAGTAATACTTTTTCCAATTATCATATATATTAAGGTAATTGGTTGTTGATTATTGGAATTAAATATAATAATAAGAATTAAGTGGTAATAGAAATAGAACCAAATAGGGATTTGGGTAAGGATTAACTATGAAGATAAGTTGAGCTAAAAATGGATTCAAAACTGAATTTAAATCCCAGAAAATTTAAAAGAATTTTATAAGTATTGAATTAAATTACTCTGATTTTATTCTCCAACAAAATGAAATGTTTTAAGGAAGCAACAATTTAGATAAATATGACTTATAAATTGAAAAGAATTTAAATCGTGAAGTTTTAAATCTAAGTCTGGAAAATTTAAATTATTTCAAAGTATTAAAAGATATAATGAATAATATTTTTAAATGTAGGAATCTAGTTTTAAAACAAGAGTTTTTTAAATTTTTAAAAGGAATTTGTTTTGAATTAAAAACCAAGAACGGTTTAAATTTAAAGTATGACTTGATGTGCAAAAGAAATGAATATGTGTAGATATGTGTGTGTGTGTGTGTGTGTGTGTGTGTGTGTGGGGATATACATAATAACAAAGTTGAATTGGAAATAAACACTAAGTGTTGAGTTATGAATTTTCCCCTGAAATGTGATGTAAACCTAAAGTGAAATAAGTTTTTGAACTTACAAGCGAGAAGGGATGTTAATAAGAAGTTTAAAATTTGAAATGGAGAATTCAAATTGAGTAAGGTTGACAGGATTAAGTGAATTAAATTTAACTTAGCGGAAGTTAAATAAGTTAGAACAAACCACCTGAATTGGAAATTTCAAGATGAAATTGAAATTTAACTTAGGAAAGTTAAATGGGTTGGTTTAAAAGGGAGTTATGTGTGATCCCAAAAAGAATTTGAGTTCTGGAAATTGGTAATGGATGCTATTGATGGATGTTTTAGATAATTTGAATGTTTATTTGCTTTGACATATCCTGCTATCATCCTTTTGTTATTAATAAATGAAACTATGAATTGGATTGTTTTAAATGAATTAAGAAGTGGATTATGATAATATACATCCATTGTAGAAATAAAATGGAAATAAAACATTATTTTGAAACCATTTAAATGATTTTGATTTTTAGAAATAAAATTGGAATTATGGAAATGGAATCACTTTGAACTCAAGATTTAAATGAACTTGCAAACTGAAATTGTTAAGAATTGGTAACGAATTGGATTTCAAAGACTAAATTGTTTAAAAAGGATTTGAACTATTATTTGAACCTAGAAATAAGTTTATTTTGGAATTTTGAAATTTGGATTTAGAGTTAAATTGTTGAAAGAATTAGGTTGTTAAATTAGAAATAAGGGTTAATTTGATTTAAGTGGTTAAATCAACATTTAAAAATCTAACTCGAATTTATATAATTCGAGATGGGTTGAAGTTGAGATGGGAATTGAAGATTAGTTCATTTTGAAATTTGAATTGAATTAATTGGGAGTGTAATCAAAGTTGAATAAGTTTAAATTCTGTGACGACCCGGGATTTTGGCAATGTTATTTTAATAAGCATTTAATTTAATTAAATAAAATACAAGCTTATCATTTTAAAAATAAATAAGACTATGGGCCAATTACCATTCATATATATATATATATATATATATATGTATGTATGTATTGTGAAGGAAACTGTGATTTGAATATTCAAAGTAAAATCTTTAAAAAATATTTACAATAAATCTATTTTTATTCACACTAAATTAAATTTAAAAGCTCTACATTATTAACATTTAATCTAAATATATGCATATGAACGTAATATATATAATAATCTTTAAAATAAAATTTATCTTATCAATATTAAATATAAGTATAAAATAAAATATATGATTTTAAATTAAGTGTTTGATAGTAAGCTTAAAATAGAAATAAACATAATAAGGATTTATGTTAAAAATAAGTATATAAGTGGGTTTGTGTGTATGCAACATAAGCTAAAACTATAAAAATAACTATAACAATTTTAAATTAAGCACAAGAGATAAAATAAAATCAGGCAAGAAATGTATGTTTGCTGTGAATTATGCAAGGAAAGAAAGAAAGAGAAAAAAATATCTACATACAAAAAATAGGATAAGTATGTAAACTTGTAAGAAAACATTTGCGTTAAATGCTATCTATTCTAGCACAAAATATGGTCATTTCGAAATATTCACATATCATTTCAGTTTTTGAAAGAAAATATGGTTTAGTCAAGGAAAACAAAATCTCTGAACAAATACAAAACAAAAGAAGAAAATTCTTGTACAGCAAGATACCTACCTCAATAAAAACTTTCTTATATATATATACATCCTTTTAGTTAGTTTGTTCACAACTTAGTAAACCAGAAGAAAAAAAGTAAACACCATCAATTTTACAAACTCAAATTCAATTCAACAACAAAGCAAGAAGATTTAAAGGAAGATCAAGCCAGCAGTTTTTCAAACAGTATTGGTTCTCTGTTCCAAAACTTTTTTATACAGGTAAGTAAACATACTATTTTAAAAATTTAAATCTGTGTATTTGATTCATGAATAATTTGTGCTTTGCTGTATATTTTAAATAAGTAGTTCTATATATGTATATGTTGTACTATGTAGTTTGGAATGGTCTGTTCTTCTTGTTTTTGGTTACAGAGTAAAGTAAACTATAAAAAAAATTAAATACATCTTCATACAAACATTATTAAGGTTAGGGTTTCAAGCAAAACAAGTTGTTTAAACTTAAATTATGGCCTAAAATTTGTTCTATGCTCGGTATTGAAGTGTTGACTTTGTAAATTCAGTTTTATAGTGACAAAGACAATCATATGATAAATTTGAATATTTTAAAATATTAATTCGATTATATAACTTGAATCAACTTTCAAAGATAGGATTTTTAAAACTAAAATGGTGAATTTTAGTTAAGTATTCTACGAGCAGTTCATAGTTGAACAGGAAATGCTTTTTAACCAATTTATGGTGATCGAACAAATATTGAATATTGAGATCTTGCTTCAAGCTAGCTTGGCCATCGATGAAGTTAGGAAAATTGTTAAATATTTTTCTATTGTAAGAGATGGTGGAACGAGAAAGATTTAGGGTTTAACACATGGGTTTGTCGTGGTCAGGAAACGAGGTGATTTCGTCACCTTTGGTTGATCGAGTTGCATGAAACTCTAGGGAAGTGTAGTACAGGGGATTGGCGAGATGAGGCCGAAGTCGTAGCGCCTCGGGTGGACGGTGTAGATGGGGCGAAGTGATTTGCTGAGGAGAGTCAAGTTACAGGTTTTCGAACGAAGGGCTAAATTTTGATCTGGAATTTTTGGCATCGTGTGGATTGTTGTAATTGAGTGTAGCGGTGATACACGACTCGCCGGAGGTAGCGTAGTTCGCCAGAGCGCCGGCGAAGCGCCGTGCACGTGTACGGCACTGGAATGGTGTAAGGAGGTTTTGGTGGTGAACGACATGAGTAGATGCTCGAGAAAATGAAGAGCTTGCTTCGGGTTGGGACCTGAGTGCGTGAGCGTGCTTACTTGTTCTTGTAGTTTAAACTTAAACTTTAACTTAAACTTAACTAAAAAAAAAGTATGTGAAGAAGAAGAAGGGGACTCGGGGAAATGGTGGGAGAAACTCGAGTTATAACTCAAGTAAAAACTGGGTTTTCTCGACTTTGGTTTCAAGTGCTTAGCGTAATTAAATTTGATGTTAACTATCTTAAACAAATCTTAAGTATTGATGATTTAGTTAGTGTTTGACAAATTTGAGTTAAGAATTTATTTCAAGTTTTAATGAACTAAGTGAATACCTAAAAATGTTTTAAATCTTAATTAATACTTTAATTAAGTAGTTAATTTAAGATAAGTGTTTAATTTAATTAAAACTAAATCTTTTTAAGTTAGTAATAATTTGATTTCAAAGATATTAAGGAAGATTGTAAATGTTAAGTAAGAAGATAATTAAGAATATTAATTCATTAATGATGGCAATTAATTAAGTGAATTGAGTTTTTTTTAAATTTGTTATTAAAGATTGATTAACAAATGATTAAGTGATTAATTAATTTGTAATTAAGAACTTTAATTTTAGCTAATTAAAGTTAACTAATAAATAATTTGTAGTTAATTAATTAAGTAATTAATTAAGGGTTAATGACTAATTAGTTAGTAATTAATGATTAAGTAATGGATAATTGAGGAGAAACGAATTAAGTAATTAAGGTTTAATAAATTGATTAAGAAGTAAATAATTAATTAAATGGTATGAAATGGAATAATTAATTAATCAATGAATTATCGAGAAGGATTAAAGATGCTTTCTTATGGATGAATGTATAAGTAGAATATCTGAATTTGTGATATCTATTTGGTGATATTCTGTGATACTCTATGATATATTCTGGATATATCTGTGATGTTTGAGTATGATTTATCTGTGATAAATGCTATGTGAATTCAATGTGTTGAATTAAATTGTTTAAACTATTAAACAACTTGGCCTTTAAAATGGCGTTTGGATTTCGATGAGACCGCGATCGGGTGTCAGTTATGATTATCCGAAAACCACATTGATCCAAATTAAACAGTAGGTCATGGCATCTCAAGTGAAGATCGAGATGGTGTTTCAGAGTGCAAGGGTTATCGTCGTTAACACTGAGGGTGATTTCGAAATGAGGGTAATGAGATAATGCCTTCGGTTTCATTCGAACCCGGAACGAACTTGTATGGATTGAATGCTTTCAGAACATCGTCAGGTGGACGATGAGCATTCTAAGAAATGTGTTCTCTAAAGGTAATCGTAGCCTCAAGCCTCATCAACCAGGAATGGCTAAAACAGGGGAGGTGCAGCAATGTTAGGTGGGTAGCACCCAAGTAGGACGAGATATACCCCTGTCAAGATGTCCCTTTTATTTCGGCTGTGTGGGCAGTTGTTGGCCACAACTGCGGGGTTGTCTTGTTCAGGACTATCCAATAAGGGACGGTTCCAGCCTTGTGTTGTAGGGGGTCGGGAGTGATCCTCGGTACGGTGATCTAGGGCCCGTACTGTGACGGGCAGTACCCCAGTAGCCCTGCATTGAAGGAAACCCATTCTTTCTACGAGACCCTATGGTTTTGATTGTATTACCCACTTTTGTGGCTAGTAGCTGGAATTTAATGAATGTAATAATTTCGGCTATTTTCTGTTTACTCGAAAACCCTAGACACTATTATAATATCACTGGATTTCCTATCAAATGATTTGGTTAGCGTAAGGTAAAAACTTACCTGTGTTTATGTATGGGAAGTCTTACGTGATACCTTTATTTTCAAATGGTTTTCAAAGTTAAACAACTTTAACACATTTACTCACACCAGACCCATGTCTGACTTGGAGTTTATTTCTACTTTTCATAAACTCTTGGGTACCCAAATTTTTAAGAGTAGCCAAGTGATAGGTTTTAGATTGTTGAGTTCTGGAGGAGCTTGGAGCAGGAGTCCAGACGTATCTATCTATCCAGTTCTGCTGTGTTAGTTAATGTATGTTGTATTTTGCGATGTATGTAATGGCAGATGTATATATGACCGTCTTGTTGTATGATGTTGTGCAACTCTGATATATGTAAAACTATGTAATTAGTTATGTGATGTATTATATTTTGTTCCGTTTCCGCTATTAGATTCTGATGTTGTTATTCTTTCTTTCTATCTTTTCTATTACTATCTCTTTCTTTTCTTATTGATGATACATCTTTCTACGGGTAGAAAGACGGGTCGCCATAAATTCAAATGGGAATTGATTTGAATTTGGGAAAGGAATTGAAGTTAATTCAAATTAAATTGAAATTGAATCAATATAAATGGAAGTGGAAATTGGAAAATGATGGGAATGGGAGATTGGGAAATTGAACCAGTTTGACTTTGAAACTATTTTACAACTAATAACATTTTATAGCTACCTAACTATTTTAAAATTTTCAAGCTATTTTCTAAATTCAAGTTGATCAGAGTGTAAATTGTTTATAATTGAAGTCATAACCCAAATGGAAATTGAAGCAATTGTGAATAAGTGAATAAGTGAATAGAAATCAAAATGAATATGGATAAAAAGAAAATTGATTTAGCTGATAATCAATGTAGGTAAATACGTAGGATGTACGTATATTATTCTATTTGCATAACAAATTGATTCAGATTCGAGCACAGAATTTCGAGATAGTATATCAATCTGAGTTGGGATTTTTCATTCGATTTTCGACGGCGAACCCTGGATATGGATTTTTGATTGATTCTAGAAATTCTCTATCATAGTTATGACTATGCAAGGAGAATTGTGACGCCCCACCTCTATACCCACTCTAGCCAAGGACACTACGGAGTAATGCTGTCAACTAGCACGGAGAATAAGGCTGTTGAGGAGCGACCATCCGTGTAATTGCTTTGTGCGAGCACCGATATGCCAGATAGTAAAGCATATTTCATTTAAGGAGGAAATCCGACATACCGACGCAAAACTCAAAGCTACTACACAGTGGCTATATATAATCTTCGGAAACAAATATAGAATTAAACATAACATAAATCAGTCATAGGCAATTCAAATCACAAAGGCGGAAATAGATATGAATATTACACATATAAGTGTATATCAGAGTAGTGGTCTAACAAGATCCACAAATATCACAAAAGAACAGATACAAGTGCAAGACAAAAGAATATGTATACATTAAGGAGTCTATATCAAGTGTATACAACAAAAAATGCCAATCTAAATAGTTAGCCAAAAGTCAGAGTAGCAAATCCCAAAAGAGAAGTCAAACAGAAGCACCTGTAACATCTCGGTCTGACCCGAGTATTATTTATAAGAAAATAATAAACGGATCAGTCTATCTATAAATATCAGATGACATGATATAAAGTAAAAGATATGGCATAAACATATAATATCCATAATGGCATACTACTATAAGCACGCAAATGATGATCAACAAAAGATCGTTCAATACCACAAGAATCTTCACAAAGATCCAAAAAGGGTTTCATACCCAAAATTTGTATTCACAACAAGTCAATGACACACGAATTCACCAATGCAAAAAAATTGATAAATCATATCAATGAAAGTCACTAAAATTGGTGAAGCATAAATTCCAGAATTCAACACACGAAATCCAGAAATCATAAAAAGGGGGAGGCCTATCACACGAATGGGAGCATGAAAACTCACCAACATATGTATCACACGAACGAGACGCTATCTCATGGTAGCTAGCCATTAATTTTTAACACACGAACGGCCCGAAGACCATGGGGCGCTACCCCACATGTGTGAGTCGAAATCACATAGAAGCGGGGTCTAGTCTCCCTCGCAGACAAAGAGACATCGCACAATTGCTAGTCTAAACCACAAAAATGATCGTCATGATCATCAAGAAGTGTCAATTACAGTAAGTTAGTAAATATATGAGCTTAGCTTCAGGTCCCATAACCACTAGCTTAACTTAAATATTTACGAACAAATTGTAGATCTCCACTAGAAAATTGTCACAAGAGATTCAATCGAACAAGTCCAAGAATTAACCGACAAAGTAAACGCAAGCGTTTCGTACCACTTGTTTTACTAAGCCGTTTAATTAGATTTCTCATACGAATGAGGTAAAGGTTGGTATATGATAGTAGATTTGAAAACGGTTTAAGAAACGAGCTTTGTAATAAAATAGTGTTGAAATCGTTTTGATGAAAGAGTTTTGATATTTACTACTAGTATTGAAACCTTTATATTTTTAAAGTGACAAATCATAGAAATGATTGTACGAACAATCAATCATCAAAATTCACATTCGAAGATGTGAATAAAATCCAAAGAAATCGATTACGGAATCCATCGAAATGGATATTTCAAAAAATGACGAAGAAAATGTCATCAAAGTCAATAATGAATGATAACAACAAAAAGGGAATCAACACGAATCGATTAAAGTTGGAAATTTCAAGCTAAATAGGCAAATAGGCAAAAGACTGTAGATTCAGACGTCTGAAATCAAGGATTCAGACGTCTGAATCTGGAAAATAAAATATTTTCCAAAACAGAATTCAGACGTCTGAATCCTTGATTTCAGACGTCTGAAATAGGCACTTTTTAGCCTATTTCCTTTCTGGTTCCAAACGAACCAATTCAGACGTCTGAAATCATATATTCAGACGTCTGAATCTGCGAATAGAAATCTTCCCAGAATAATATTCAGACGTCTGAATACTACGTTTCAGACGTCTGAAACTGGGGTTCAGGGCATTCCCTGAACCTAGGCCAAAAATGGCCAAATGGATACCGGAAGCGATCGATCGAGCGAAACGACTAAGGATTTACGCCAAGCGACAACCCAGCCTTAACGGCTCTTCGATACGCCTCAAATATCAATGTCCAAATATCCATAAAAGGATTTTCATAGATTTTGATTTCAAAACACCAAAAATTGGAATATACACCAAATCAATCCAAACCAAAATCAATTGCACAAAAATAAGTGTTAGGAATTCATACCTAACAATCGAAGATAATTATAGACAAAGACGTGAGATAAAAATCTCACCTTTGAACCCAAACAAATGAAGAAGAAGCTTGAAAGCAAAGGGAGAATCAACCACTCTTCAACACAACCCAAACGAGCTTAAATCTATGCTCAAAAAGAAGAACATTCCCAAAGTTAGGTTTAGGAATTTCTGAAATTCAAGAGAGAAGGGGTTGGAGAAGATGAAGAGAAGGTTTACCAATGGGTTCTTCTATTAGTTTGGGGATAGAGTTTGATTTGAAAAAGAAAACTAGGGCTTGAGTTTCAATTTCCCATTCCACTCTCCATTGTTATAAAAGCTTGAGTATTAGGAAAATAGAAAGGAAGTAAATGAAGAGGAGAGGGTTGGGACTGAATACATAAGTGGGGTTATTGGGCTCAGCCCAAACCAAAGCCCTAAGTAAAATGTGGCAAAATTCCTCTAACTCCAAACATATCAAAGTTTATACTCAAAAAGATCGCAAATGGCGCTTTGAACTCAATGGAAGTGGTCCCGAGTCCTAATTCGACCGTATGCAAAAAGTAGCTTTTCGGACTAAATTCCGAGTATCGATAAAATATTTAGATAAAATATTTAAATATAAAATCGATAAATATGCGGGTTGTTACAGACTCCCCTCCTTAAAGAAATTGCGTCCTCGCAATATTTAAGAAGAAGACATATATAGTAACAACCATGAGAGCATATTCAACATAAAAGAAATCTGAAATAAAAGGTTCACCTTAAAGAGCGCGAGAAAGTAAGTCCGGATGTGTTCGCTCGATGGACTCTCTAGGTTCCCAAGAACAATCCTTATGATTTGAAGACCATTGAACTTTCACAAGCGGGACATCTTTATTTCGAAGGCGTTTGACCTCCGAAGCAATAATTCGAATAGGATGCTGCTCATAAGTTAAATTAGGCGAAACTTCAATCTCTTCCACAACACCGGGCTCAAGAATAGAATCGGAATCTCGAAGACATTTCCGTAATTGAGAAACGTGAAACACGTCATGCATGGCAGAAAACTGAGCCGGTAATGATAGGCGATAAGCCATGGAACCAATACGTTCAGTGATAGGAAATGGCCCAATATATCGAGGTGCTAACTTTCCCGATCGACTGAAACGTACAACACCTTTCATAGGTGAAACACGAATAAAAACAAGATCTCCAACAGAAAATTCTAATTTCCTTCTCCGGTTATCGGCATAGGATTTTTGTCTACTCTGGGCTTCCTTCATCCTATGTCGAATAAGGTAAATTTTCTCTGTGGAATCCCGAATAAAATCTGGACCTAAAGCCAGCTTCTCACCGGCCTCAAGCCAACAAGAAGGAGATCAGCATGGCCTTCCATAGAGTGCCTCGAAAGGTGACATACCAATACTAGATTGGAAGCTATTATTATAGGAAAATTCAACAAGAGGAATATGATCTTCCCAGCTTCCACCGAAATCAAGCACACAAGCACGAAGAAGATCTTCAAGAGTTTGATTCACACGCTCGGTTTGCCCATCGGACTGAGGATGATAAGCGGTGCTAAAATTAAGCTTCGTTCCTAAAGCTTTTTTAAGACTCTTCCAGAATCCACTAGTAAACAAGGGATCGCGATCACTAACAATAGAAGTAGGAACTCCATGTAATTTAACAATATCTTTAACAAAGAGTTTGGCCAAAAGAGGAACGGTTCGGTTAGACCGAACGGGAATAAAATGGGCAGATTTAGTAAGTCTATCAACTACAACCCATAAGCTATCATGACCCGAACGAGAACGGGAAGGCCATCTATAAAATCCATGGCAATTTGGTCCCACTTCCAAATTGGAATTTCTAAAGGTTTCAATAACCCACCGGGCCTTTGATGTTCGGCCTTAACGAGTTGGCAAGTCATGCAACACTTAATGAAGTTAGCGATGTCAATTTTCATTCCCTTCCAATAATAAAGTCGCTTCATATCCGCGTACATTTTACTACCACCGGGATGAATGGTAAATTTAGAACGATGGGAATCTTCTAAAATATCTTTTCGAAGATCACTAATATTTGGCACGATAAGTCTACCAAATTTCTGAATGCCGCCATGAGAATCAATATCAAAGTCTTCCAAACCTTCACTATCAATTCTATCCTTAAAATTTTGGCCAAGAAGAGCCAAGTCGGGATCTAGCCTTTGAGCTTCAAGAATGCGGTCTAAAAGAGAAGGATGAGCCTCAAGGCTACATAAAACAAATGATGAGCATAAATCGGATACGCGGTCTCGAATCTAACAATTGGATAAGATCTCCAGATCATTCCATTCAAATATCATCATAGAAACAACTGCTTGTTGCTTACGGCTAAGAGCATCGGCGACACGATTACCCTTACCGGGTGTATAAAGAATATCAAGATCATAAGGAGCAAGGAACTCGAGCCACCGTTGTTGACACAAATTAAGTTCCTTTTGAGAAAATAAATACCTTAAAGACTTATGATCGGTATAAAGAACAAATTTCTCTCCTAAAAGATAATGACGCCAAATCCGAAGAGCGAAAACAATAGCCGCGAGTTCTAAATCATGTGTGGCATATCTAGTCTCGGCCGGCTTCAATTGCCTAGAAGCATAAGCAATAACACGTTCTTTTTGCATAAGAACGGCACCCAAACCAATGCGACTAGCACTGGTATAAACAATGAAATCTTGGTTCCCATCGGGAATCACAAGAATAGGAGCATCGGAAAGGAGTTCTTTTAATTTCTGGAAAGAAGCTTCACATTTGTCCGACCAAACGTATTTGGCACCTTTCTTTGTTAAGCTAGTGAGAGGCACGACAATTTTAGAAAAGTCTTTAATAAAACAACGGTAATAGCCCGCCAATCCGAGAAAGCTACGGATTTCAGTCACACTCTCAGGTCTTTTCCAATCTTGAATCGCTTCAATCTTTGAAGGATCCACGGAAATTCCGGATTCGGAAATAATATGACCGAGAAACTTCACACGAGATCGCCAAAAGTGGCATTTAGAAAATTTTTCTTTTAAATGATTACTCCTAAGAGTTTCCAATACAATCCAAAGATGCTTTTCATGTTCCTCCTCGGTTTTTGAATACACAAGGATATCATCAATGAAGATGAGAACAAATCGATCGAGAAAATCTTTGAAAACTCGATTCATAAGGTCAACGAAATAAGCCGGAGCATTCGTTAAACCAAATGGCATAACAAGCCATTCATAAGATCCATAACGGGTACGGAACGATGTCAAAGGAATGCTATCCTCTGCAATACGAAGTTGATGAAAACCGGCAGCCAAGTCCAATTGTGAAAAGACTCTAGCACCGCTAAGTTGATCGAATAGGTCATCAATCCGAGGTAAAGGATATTTATTTTTGATAGCAAGATCATTAAGCTTGCGGTAGTCAGCGCAAAGCCTAAGCGTACCATCGGATTTCTTCACAAAAATAGCTGAAGCTCCCTAAGGCGAGGAACTAGAGCGAATAAATTGCTTCGTCTCCAATTCAGATAATTGTTTACGCATCTCCTCATTCTCCTTATTAGACATGCGATAAGGAGGACGAGTAATAGGTTGAGCTCCAGGGATAAGATTAATTTTGAACTCAATTGCTCGCTTAGGTGGCAATCCTAAAACGGGCTCAAATATGTCGGAAAATTCACGAACAACGTGAATAAGAGCAATGACATCTTCCTCATCATCATTATCGTCATCACGAGGATTTAAAGAATATAAAGATGCAGTCAAAGAAGAATCCGAATCTTTAAGAATAATAGAAATCTTCTTTACAGATTGCGGGTGTCGGAGATAAATAGTCCGCTCGGGACATAGGATGTGAGATTTATAACGGTTAAGCCAATCCATTCCTAAAATCATTCCAAAGCCTAAATAACGCATGACATGCAAATCGGCTAGGAAGGAAAAATTGCATAAAATAATCTCCACATCTTTACAAATTAAACTAAGAGTTGCGGATCCACCAACCGGATTCACAATTCTTAAAGAAGTCATTAAAGCAACAACACTTAAAGAAAAGGTATCGACAAGTTCCTTTGATATAAAAGAGTGGGATGCACCCGTATCAAAGAGAACTCGAATAGGTTGATCACGAAATATAATAATACCATCAAGGATAGAATGAGACATACCTTGACCATGAGATGTGTTGCCAGGGGCTTGAGCATTCGTGACAAGGTCAAGAAGTTGCAGGGTAGTCATAAAAACTCCATCTTGGGGTGGAGCACTAGATGGTCCAGCTCTGGGACGACCAGGTCTAACCATTTCTCTTCCCTAAGAAATAAAGAAGAGAAAGAATAAGATTATTCACTAATGAATATCAAGCAATCTTGCTAGATAAAACAAGGAATCATAAAGGATATAGGATGAATCGGTACGACGACTCGAATTAATCCTAAGACATAACTCCTAAGGTGGATTTAGGATGATGATCCTTGTTAAGTTATTCTACATTGTTCCGAATTTTGGCTTTGATACCAAGCTGTGACGCCCCACCTCTATACCCACGCTAGCAAAGGACACTACGGAGTAATGTTGTCAACTAGCACAGAGAATAAGGCTATTGAGGAGCGACCATCCGTGTAATTGCTTTGTGCGAGCACCGATATGCTAGATAGTAAAGCATATTTCATTTAAGGAGGAAATCCGACATACCGACGCAAAACTCAAAGCTACTACACAGTGGCTATATATAATCTTCGGAAACAAATATAGAATTAAACATAACATAAATTAGTCACAGGCAATTCATATCACAAAGGCGGAAATAGATATGAATATTACGCATATAAGTGTATATCAGAGTAGTGGTCTAACAAGATCCACAAATATCACAAAAGAATAGACACAAGTGCAAGACAAAAGAATATGTATACATTAAGGAGTCTATATCTCAAGTGTATACAACAAAAACTGCTAATCTAAATAGTTAGCCAAAAGTCAGAGTAGCAAACCCCAGAAGAGAAGTCAAACAGAAGCACCTGTAACATCTCGGTCTGACCCGAGTATTATTTATAAGAAAATAATAAACAGATCAGTCTATCTATAAATATCAAATGACATGATATAAAGTAAAAGATATGGCATAAACATATAATATCCATAATGGCATACTACTATAAGCACGCAAATGATGATCAACAAAAGATCGTTCAATACCACAAGAATCTTCACAAAGATCCAAAAAGGGTTTCATACCCAAAACTTGTATTCACAACAAGTCAATGACACACGAATTCACCAATGCAAAAAAATTGATAAATCATATCAATGAAAATCACTAAAATTGGTGAAGCATAAATTCCAGAATTCAACACACGAAATCCAGAAATCATAAAAAGGGGGAGGCCTATCACACGAACGGGATCATGAAAACTCACCAACATATGTATCACACGAACGAGATGTTATCTCATGGTAGCTAACCATTAATTTTTGACACACGAACGGCCCGAAGACCATGGAGCGCTACCCTACATGTGTGAGTCGAAATCACACAGAAGCGGGGTCTAGTATCCCTTGCAGACATAGAGACATCGCACAATTGCTAGTCTAAACCACAAAAATGAATGTCATGATCATCAAGAAGTGTCAATTACAGTAAGTTAGTAAATATATGAGCTTAGCTTCATGTCCCATAACCACTAGCTTAACTTAAATATTTATGAACAAATTGTAGATCTCCACTAGAAAATTGTCACAAGAGATTCAATCGAACAAGTCTAAGAATTAATCGACGAAGTAAACGCAAGCGTTTCATACCACTTGTTTTACTAAACCGTTCAATTAAATTTCTCATACGAATGAGGTAAAGGTTGGTATATGATAGTAGATTGGAAAACGGTTTAAGAAACGAGCTTTGTAATAAAATAGTGTTGAAATCGTTTTGATGAAAGAGTTTTGATATTTACTACTAGTATTGAAACCTTTATATTTTTAAAGTGAAAATCATAGAAATGATTGTAGAAACAATCAATCATCAAATTCACATTCGAAGACGTGAATAAAATCCAAAGAAATCGATTACGGAATCCATCGAAATGGATATTCCCAAAAATGACGAAGAAAATGTCATCAAAGTCAATAATGAATGATAACAACAAAAAGGGAATCAACAAGAATCGATTAAAGTTGGAAATTTCAAGCTAAATAGGCAAATAGGCAAAAGACTGCAGATTCAGACGTTTGAAATCAAGGATTCAGACGTCTGAATCTGGAAAATAAAATATTTTCCAAAACAGAATTCAGACGTCTGAATCCTTGATTTCAGACGTCTGAAATAGGCACTTTTTAGCCTATTTCCTTTCTGGTTTCAAAAGAACCAATTCAGACGTCTGAAATCATATATTCAGACGTCTGAATCTTGGAATAGAAATCTTTCCAGAATAATATTCAGACGTCTGAATACTACGTTTCAGATGTCTGAAACTGGGGTTCAGGGCATTCCCTGAACCTAGGCCAAAAATGGCCAAATGGATACCGGAAGCGATCGATCGAGCGACAACGACTAAGGATTTACGCCAAGCGACAACTCAGCCTTAACGGCTCTTCGATACGCCTCAAATATCGATGTCCAAATATCCATAAAAGGATTTTCATAGATTTTGATTTCAAAACACCAAAAATTAGAATATACACCAAACCAATCCAAACCAAAATCAATTGCACAAGAATAAGTGTTAGGAATTCATACCTAACAATCGAAGATAATTATAGACAAAGATGTGAGATAAAAATCTCACCTTTGAACCCAAACAAATGAAGAAGAAGCTTGAAAGCAAAGGGAGAATCAACCACTCTTCAACACAACCCAAACGAGCTTAAATCTATGCTCAAAAAGAAGAACATTCCCAAAGTTAGGTTTAGGAATTTTTGAAATTCAAGAGAGAAGGGGTTGGAGAAGATGAAGAGAAGGCTTACCAATGGGTTCGCCTATTAGTTTGGGGCTAGAGTTTGATTTGCAAAAGAAAACTAGGGCTTGGGTTTCAATTTCCCATTCCACTCTCCATTGTTATAAAAGCTTGAGTATTAGGAAAATAGAAAGGAAGTAAATGAAGTGGAGAGGGTTGGGACTGAATACATAAGTGGGGTTATTGGGCTCAGCCCAAACCAAAGCCCTAAGTAAAAAGTGGCAAAATTCCTCTAACTCCAAACATATCAAAGTTTATACTCAAAAAGATCGCAAACGGCGCTTTGAACTCAATGGAAGTGGTCCCGAGTCCTAATTCGACCGTATGCAAAAAGTAGCTTTTCAGACTAAATTCTGAGTATCGATAAAATATTTAGATAAAATATTTAAATATAAATTCGATAAATATGCGGGTTGTTACAAGAATGACGATTTCTGATCAAGAAACTAGATCTGAGTCCGCACTAGGAAGTCGGATGAACGATACTAGTTCGGAAATGAAATTGTGTGATCGAGTGAGCGATTGGATTTAATATTGCGTACGGATGGTATATGTACATCATACGTGCTTGAATAAAATAGACATTGGAAATTTTGAAAAGAAATGTAAAAATGATTTTCAAAAGGGAAAAATATTTTTTTAAATATATGATGAGTAAAAGTGGAAGTTGGATATCTCTGTAATTGAAATTCACTTTATGAAGAGTAAGTAAGGTAGTAAACTTTATAAAAGAAATCAAACTTGAATATTTGATTTGGCATAAATGAAGTATGTATATATTTTTGTTATATATGATGAACTACCCTTATTGGAATTATAACCAGAAGATGTGATCTTGAAAAGTATTTAAAGTATAAAAAAGGAATTTATATAAATAAGATGTGATCCAAAAGTATTTTGTTCTAGTTAAAAAAATAAACTTATATATATATATATATATAAATGATTTTATGAGAATGGAATTAGAAAAAAGAAAAGCTTTGGAACCCATGAATTTGGTAAGACGGAAAAAAATCAAATTTGGGAATTTGGAAAGCCAAGTTTGGAAACGATCGATTTTGAGATATCGATTTGTGTAAATGGGATTTATATGTGATACACATAAAGAGTATGATTTGAAAAATGCTATATGTGTATAGTATAAAAAAATTTGAGAATGCTGTGGGAAAAAGGCGCTTTAGAGTGAAACTTCTAGTAGGAGATCCACAGGGTGGTTCTGCCTTGAGCCCTAAGGGAAGGTTCTAAATTTGATCCTAACAGGATGTCCAGGCTAACTGAAGTTCTTGAGGATTAAGGTTGGGATAGCAAAAGTCGTGGCGCTGATGCCTACAGGGAAATATGGGTTATGCTATGACGACAGTGTAACTCAGTGTAACTGTGATCTACTATGCACCATAGCAGAAGTCAAGGGGCAGTGAATGCCTAAGGTCTATGTTTGATTTCGCTGGGAGAACAACGTAACATTGGTAGACTGTGATCTATGAAGACATAGCGAAAGTCGTGTGGCAGTGAGTGCCTGCAGGCTACATTGAGACTCGACGGATGTAGTCTGCGATCTATGTGGTCTGTGTGGTGAAGTTTCATTTGGCATCGAAATTCGAGGGAACTGATGCCTACAGTTACATGGTTTTGCGGTGATGGTAATGTAACCCTGGGTGTTGCTGCGATCTGTGGCGGTTCCATGGTGTAATCGAGGGGCGCGAAGGCCTACAGTTTTCTATAGATTTCGCCGGGATGGCGACGTAACCATCGGGCTAACGGCAACCATGGAGGGGGTGATGATTTCCAGAGCATTCTCACAAAAATGTTTTCGATATTTTAACGAATGTTTTCAAAATATTTTCACTGGGTGTTGAAAATGGGTCTACTAAGTACTTATAAACTTTCAGTCCTCCGCTTGATCAATGTACGATTGGATTTCTGTAAGAACAAGGATGAACTTATTGAGACATCGAGTTAAAAAGGTTATTTTTATAAAGCTATTTTGGTAATATTATGTGGATTTTAAAGTGTTTTGAAAATTTAGAATAAAGAGGAGTAAAGTGTTAAGAATGTCTAAGGAATAATTTAACCGATAATTAACAGTCTAATTTAAAACTCTTCTTTGTTCCTTTTCGAGGACGAAAAGAATTAAAGGGGGGTGGATTGTGATGGCCCAAAATTTTGGCAATATTATTTTTATGATCTTATAATATAATTGATTAAAAGTTTCAAAACTCGTATTTTCAAACAAATGAAATATGCTTGCTATTTTAGTATGATTCATATATATATTGTTTGTGAATAAAACTATAATTTGGAATTCAAAATAGATATCTTAAAAATAATCCAGATTTAAAACTCCACATTTTTAAACACTAATTTTATATATAGTTATTAATTTAAGAATAAATAACATAAGTTTAAAATTTGAATAAGAATAAATAAAAAGGTGTAACGACCCGAAATTTCCGAAGCCGGAAATTCCAGATAGTTATGAAAAAGAAGAAAGAGATAGAAGAAGAAGAACAGAAACATCAACAACTCACAATCGCAGTGGATAAAATATAATAATAATAATAACAGTTTACAAAAGAATACTATATCCGTCGATTACATTTAATATACATCAGAGTTTCATATATATACAGTCACTGAATATATATAATTATCATGTCTCAGATTTACAATAATATGATACAGCGGTAATACTCTATATGTTCCTTCCATCCAGCTCGCCTCCTGAGCTCCATAACGATCTTACCTGAAAATCTGTAATACTCGGTCTGACCCGAGCATTACATCAAAGTAACACCCGGGTCAGGCTGGAAACCAGCGTGAGTAAACCCATCCAACATGGAACACATGCATACAACTTATATAGAACCCGGGGTAACTTATATCAATTTAACCAATTCACAATTTGTTATAGACAACAATTATTCCACATATAAGTTTCTAAGTACCAAACTTAGATAAAATAATCCAATCCACTTAAATCATTTCATTCCAGAGATAACAACTCATTCAAAGCATCCAATATCATTCCATCATTCATAAGCAAATTTTATCGCTTCCAAATTAATTCAATTGATTCTAATTGAATTTCTAACCTCCAATCACTTAGATCCTTTACCTTGTCAATTACTTAATTCAAATCAAATAATTTAATCACCCCTTCAATATTCGTCTTAATTTATCAACCCGAATTAATTATCCTTCAATTCCATTAAAGCATCTATCTTTAATTAACTTCCCAATATTAATTATACTTAACCAAAATCAATAAGTAATCTCAATTTCTTCCAGAATTAATTAACTATATTAATTGCATTAATTCTTAAGTACTTATATTAATTAATTCTTCATACATCACTTGTTATGGATTAATCAATTCCAATTTATCAATATTTAATTACAACATAAATTATATAGGCTTATGATTTCCAATTATATTTCGTTTTATCCTCAGCTAAATTAATTATATCAAATAATTAATCATTAGTTGAACCGCAAACATTAATTTTTCTTGATTTATCTCAACCTGTGATTATCTACCCTTTCATTTACTTCATTAAATGTATTAATTCTCCTTAATTTAATTAACTTAATTTGTCCCTCGTTTTATCACACCAGTAATTTTATTTTATTAATTACATTAAGTAATTACTTATTAAACCATCAAACGATCATTCCAAATTAATGTAAACTTAATTAATTAACCCAAATCATTAATTAATTAAATTAATTAATTAAATTAATTAATTAAATTTTTTTCATTTAAATTATCGTACCTATTTAATGAATCATCGATCATTAACCCTATTTGATTTTAAACAGAACCATTTTCTCATTTATGCTTTAAGTTTAAAACCGTTTAAAACCATTTAAAACCCAAATACCTCGAGTCAAACCACAATTAACTCGAGAAACAACCAAATCTAAAATCACTAGATCATCAGTACACATCTAAACAATTCAATCATTCATCTAATTATTTAAATTTAACCATTTAAATTTAAATAAAATCCAGGGCGTGAGATTACTCACCTTTGATTTTGCTGTTGCAATCCATTCCAATTCGATTTTGTCTTCTCAGTTAAGACTTGTATAAACATTATGGATTTTATTAATACCTGAAATAATTAAATTATCAATTGCCATTTAATAAAATTTGATTTATCAATTATTTTATTCAAACTAATTTTCCAATAATAAATTATTATTCCTTTCCTTTTGTGTAACAACCCGCATATTTATCGATTTAATATTTAAATATTTTATTTAAATATTTTGTCGTTAATCGGATATTGGCCCGAAAAGCTACCTTTTGCAAACGGTCAAATTAGGACTTGAGATCACTTCCATTGAGTTCGAAATACCGTTTACAATTTTTTTAAGTATAAACATCGATAGGTTTGGAGTTAGTGAAATTTCACTAACTTTTCCCGCTTTGGACTTTGGGTTAGTTTAGCCTATTAAGCCCAAGTTCCAACCCCCTTCTCCTCACTCTTCATAAATTTCCTAACTAACTCAAGCTTTGGCATTAATGGTGAAGAGAATGGAAAATTAAAACTCCAAGCACAAATTCAATTGCAAATCCAACATTCAACTCCAAATTCAAGTAGAAGATATTGGATTCAAGCTTTGGATTGCTTCTCCTTGCTTTCAAGCTTCATCTTCATAAATTTTAGTGCAAAGGTGAGATTTTTATCCCACAAATCTAGTCTATATCTATATTGGACTGTTGGGAATGATTCCCTATCACTTTAGTATGCACATTTGCATTTGGTTTGGATTGGATTGGCGAAAAAACTTCAAATTTTAGTGATTTTAGTGAAAAACTGCCCCTAGGTCGTTCTGGCCATTTTTTAGCTCGTTCGGAGTTAAGTCGTTCGTCCATAGGTCGTGAGTCGTTTACGAGTTAACCCTAGGTCGTTCTGGCCATTTTTTAGCTCGTTCGGAGTTAAGTCGCTCGTCCATAGGTCGTGAGTCGTTTACGAGTTAACCCTAGGTCGTTCTGGCCATTTTTTTAGCTCTTTCGGAGTTAAGTCGTTCGTCCATAGGTCGTGAGTCGTTTACGAGTTAACCCTAGGTCGTTCTGGCATTTTTTTAGCTCGTTCGGAGTTAAGTCGTTCGTCCATAGGTCGTGAGTCGTTTACGAGTTAACCCTAGGTCGTTCTGGCCATTTTTTTTAGCTCGTTCGGAGTTAAGTCCTTCGTCCGTAGGTCGTGAGTCGTTTACGAGTTATCCCAATAGGTCGTTGGACCCTTAACTCGTAGGTCGTTGGACCTTATCTCGTTAGGTCGCTCCTGGCCTAACCCTTAAGTCACACAACTCTTAAGTCGGTCACGAGTTATCCCGTTAGGTCGCTTCTGGCCTAACCCTTAAGTCGCGTAACCTCTTGGTCACTTGACCCCTTCCCTCTTAACTCGTTCTGCCGCGTGGTCTTAACTCGTTAGGGTTTTAGGTCGTTGCCTTCTTAGGTCGCTCGATCCTATTCTCCCTTAGGTCTTCACTAGGTCGTGCCGTTTTGGACGGGGCGCTGCCCCGCACCATGCACCCCGCCGGGGGCGCTGCCCCCTGGACCCCCGCGACCTGACCGGGCAGGTCGAACCCCGTAGCAGGGGCGTTGCCCCCGCACCCCCACCTTGGGGGGTTGCCACCCCCCTCCGTAGGGGATCTTATCAGAAAAACATTGAGCTGATTTCCTTGGATTTTATTCACATCTCCGTATGCGATCTTTGTGACTGATTGTTTCTACAATTGCTTCTGTGTTTTATCACTTTATAATATAAAGGTTTCAATACTAGTAGTAAATATCAAAACTCTTTTAACAAACAATTTCAAATCTATTTTTAATAACAAAGTTCTTTTCTTAAACCGTTTTCCAATCTATTAGTATATACAAACCTTTACCTCACTCGGATGAGAAATCTAATTAAACGACTTAGTAAAACAAGTGGTATGAAACGCTTGCGTTCACTTCGTCGGTTAATTCTTGGACTTGTTCGATTGAACCACTTGTGACAAATTTTATTAGTGAAGATTTACAGTTTGTTCGTAAATATTTAAGTTAAGCAAGTGGTTATGGGACATGAAGCTAAACTTATATATTTACTAGCTTAGTGTAATTGACACTTCCCGTTGATCATGACGATCATTATGATGATTTAGACTAGCAACTGTGCGATGTCTCTTGTTGCGAGGTTAGACTAGACACCACTTGTGTGATTCCACTCACACATACCTTTTTGCTTTTTGGTTAGTCTGGACCTCATTCTGTGTGATTCCATTCACACATGTGGGGTAGCTCCCCTGGTCTTCGGACCGTCATGTGATAGGCCTCTTTCTCTTTTCTATGATTTCTGGACTTCTTGCATTGATTTCTAGAATTTATGTCATTGACTTGTCATGAGTACAAGTTTGGGGTATGATGCCCTTTCCGAATCTTTGAGAAGATTCTTGTGATATTGATTATCTCTTATTGATTGATCTTCTGTTAATCATTATTTACATACTTATAGTGGTATGTCATTATGGATATTTTATGTTTATGCCATATCTTTTATGTTATATCATGTCATCTGATATTTATAGTTAGACTGATCCGTTTATTATTTTCTTAAATAATACTCGGGTCAGACCGAGATGTTATAGGTGCTTCTACTTGACTTCTTCCTAGGGATTCATCACTCTGACTTTTGGCTAACTGTTTAGATTAGCAGTTTTTGTTGTATACACTTGAGATATAGACTCATAGTTGTATTCTTTTGTATAGCACGTGTTGCTATTCTTTTGTATTATTGTGGATCTTACTGACCACTACTCTGATGTACACTTTCATGTGTTAGTTATATATTCATATCTTCTTCCGCCCTTGTGATATGGTTGTCTGTGACTGATTTGTGTTATGATTATTTCTATGTTTGTTTTCGAAGATTATTCATAGCCACCGTGTGATAAGCAATTACATGGATGGTCGCTCCTCAACAGCCTTATTCTCCGTGCTAGTTGACAGCACTACACCGTAGTGTTCTTGGCAAGTGTGGGTATAGAGGTGGGGCGTCACATTTTGAAACCCATATACTAAAAATTAATTTATTGTTTTTTTTCAAAAATCTACTTTTATATAAATATTCAACATTTTAAATTCCTTTCTTCCTAAGCTCTTATCTACATAAAACTTCCATTTACCTAAGTATATTATAGCATGCCAGTTATATTTATTCATATTTCGCAAGTCTAAATTTTAAATAATTTTTCTATACAAAAATATTTCCCTGACTAAAAGAGTTTCCTATTTAAACTTGTTTATTTATTTTTATTTTTTCGGCCTACAGATGCATCCACATATATACACAATTATAACCAGGATGGGTTTTATGTTTTACCGCAAATTCTTTCTGCTCTCACTCATATTTTCATATATATATTATTTTAAATAAATCAAAATTGAAAGAGATAACATGTAAATCTCACCGCAAATTCTTCCAGAACCCTAACTCGAGCATCCCCCACAGTCGCGAAGTCACCTTATTCCACGCGACCTCGAATAACACGCACGAGCTTTCAAATGCGTGAACCCTAACTTGGAACGCAAGCTGCTACTTTACCCGCTCGCCACGCGCACCTTGCCATCGAGTCGAAATCCAGAGTCTCCACGAACCCTAGCTCGCGAATCGCCCAATTGTTCGCCGCGATTTTGTCGCTTCGGCTAGATTTCATTTTTTTATTCGGCTATGAAGTCGACTTTGATTTCATTGAAGGAGAAAGAACGAGGTTTAGGAACAAAACACGGCGACCTCTCTCTTTTCTTTTTTTCGAAGTATCGGCCATTAATCTTTCCGAAATAAATTACAGAGTGATTCTTCAAAGAAGGAGACAGGTCCAGATTAAAGAACGAAGGCTAGAGGCTTCCTGAGTACGATTGTTGGAAAAAAAAATATCTCTGACTAATGTACTTCAAATTTTATTATATTATAAAACTTACAAACGTCTCGTTAAGCATAACGCGAAATTCCGAACCCCGTATCAGACATGCCGATAGGTGTTTATAAGGTTTTACCCGTATTCCGAACACGATGGAACGTGTTTCGGAGGCTAATTTGATTGTATGCGCAAGCTACAGAAGAAAACGATCAATTTTAAATTAAATTAATTAAAATAATTCTAAGCGTTTGAGCTGCCAGTGTCAAACGACCACTCTGATTGCTACGAAAATTGAAATCTGATAATAACTAACTATTAAGGATCCAGTGGAACTGGTTTCGTCGAATTCCGAGACCGTGCCTTGGAAGGCTATTTTTAAGTTCAATTTAAACAATATAATTTCAAAACTGAACAAATTATCTTTAAATTAAATTCCAATCATTCTATTATCTCCAGTATTATCATTATAAATTTTATAAGCCTTCAAATTATTTAAACAGGCTTAGAAATTTCAGATTCATCAATTTACCCAATTTTCAATTATTAAATTCAATATTTAAACTATATAATTCAATGATTTAATTATTAAGTAAATATTGATATCTTGAATTCAAGTTAAAATCAACTTTTAAATATTTTAAAATCAATTAACTATTCAAATTTAAATTGTTAGAAATTCCGGGTCATCACATTCCTCCCCCCTTAAAAGAATTTCGTCCCCGAAATTACTAGATAGGAAGAATGGAACCATACCCGTTTACCTTTTTACCAAAACCAACAGTTTTATCAACTTGCCACAATATCTTTTATTAAAGATTCACTATTACCTCAACCAACTTCCAAAACCTTTCATGGTTTCCAACAATCCATTTTTACCCAATCGTTTAAATTTCAATTTAAAACCAAATTTGGAATTATCAAAATTTTCCCAAAAATTTTCCAACTCTCTAAATTCCCGGAAAATTTTGCCAGCATCTCCTTTGCACGGCTAGCTCGGTACAACTACAAAAGGCCTCTACGGGCTCCCAAATTCCAAAAGAAAACAAAAGCCAAGTGGCTAGATCAAAAACCCAATCCAATTTCATATAGAAATTTAAATGCATACCTTTTTGTCTGCCAATTCACATTTATCTTTTGGAATCACATCCAATTTTCTTTTCCCCCTTTTAATACCTGCATATCTTACTTGACAATAATATCCAATCGTATCCCTTCCAAATCATTGTATACATTTTCCAACATAAGTTACATACCCACCTTTATTCAAATTAGTTTCCGTGCTTTCATACGAATTAAATTTACTTTAAATTTTGAATATTAAATTTTTATCTTTCAAGTATAACTGATTCATATTAGTTCATCTACAAATTTACTTTAAATTTTCAATTTGAAATTGTTTTGTCGTTTAACAAAAATTTTCCCAAAAATTTTCTTAAATTTTCTAACTCCCAAAATTTTGAAATTTTTTTGGCAGAGTCTCCTTTGTACGGAGGAGCTTTTGCAATTTGACAAGAGATATAAATATATATACATCGACCCACCCGGTCGGAAAAAGCAAAAACAGTTCATATTCCTATTTTTATTGCATAGGCGTACCTTATTTAGCATTTTAATCAAGCAGCTTATTTATTTTAGCATATATCGCGTCCAAATCCAGCCAAACGGCCTTCAGGTACCTGTACTTACTCAATTTAAATATGTAAGCGCAATATATAGAAAATTTATTAGCATTTCACTTACTTTAATGGCAAAACACAAACATTACAAAAGCACCAAACACCAAACGCTTACCATAAGCAATTTATATTATTTTTAAAGCTAATACAATTGCTTTCAACCAATTCATAAGCCATTTTATTCAATTTTAATGGTTTGCAACTCAATTTCTTACATTCCATCGATTTTTAATCCAAACAAACTTATATTCACTTCAATTAATTCTATAACCAATTTATTTAATCTCTACCAACTCACAGAAATTTAATTACTTTTGTTTACGCCAACTGGCAACTATTGTTATGCAATTTCGACGATATTCGCTGAATAAAGTATCTATTTTAGTTTATAACTACTTCAAATTAATTTCAACTCATTCTAAATTTAGTTCCTTTTCATTTCTAATTTATTTACCAACCATACATTGCGTTTCATCTCATCTCCGCATTGGATTCATTCAAAACAATTTATTAAGCTTGGCACATTCAACTTATAAATTAATAACCATTTCCCATTTTAATTTAACCCAGACTTTTATGATCTTTTACATTTGCTCGAAGCCAAATTTCTATAAATTTTAAACTTAAGTTAATTTACTTTCTTCAAATTATTTCAACTTCATAACTTGAGCTCACATCATTTGCAAATAAATTTTCTTTTCACCTTAACTTGATTTTATTCCATTCAAATCTCATTTCAATCTACAAATTCATTTGATTAGTCATTATAAATTAAATTCCCAAATTCAATTCATTCACGACTCAGTTAACTAATTAAAAGGCCATTTTCAATTTATTTTACATATCTGGGTTTTGTTTACAATTCAACCATTTCTATTATAATTCACCCTTATTTCATTCGACAACACTTCCATTATATCTAATTTACTTGCTAATTTCATTAAATATTATTCAAATCACCCTTGAATTTTATTTGTAATTCAAACCATCACATTTTTCAATCCAACTTTATTTTATTTTTATTTTACAACATCTCCTCTTATTTAATTCATTATCAAATCCTAGTCGGATTCTATCTACAATTCTAATTCATTTCCAAACTCCATTATTAATTTACAATCCATTTATTTACCAAAGTTAAATTTTATTAGCATACTCAATCAAACAATTATTTAACCAATTGGCTTATTTCCAACTTCTAAATCAATATTCGATTTTAATTACAAAATTACTTCATTAAAATTCCAGTTTGGATTTCCTTTTATTTCCCCAAAATTCTAACATCTTTATTTAAAAATTTTAGAAATGCTTTTAAATTCACATCATACTTAATAAAATAGCTCTTTATATACTTCTTATAACTCAATGTCTCAACCAGTCCATCATTGTTCTCATAGAAATTCAGTCATACATTGATCAGGCGTAGAATTGAGAATCTATAAGTACTTGGTAAACCTTTTTTCAACACCCAGTGAAAATACCATTGAAAATAATTTTATTGAAAATATTGAAAATATTGAAAGCATTTTGAAATAGAGGAAATATCTTTGGTGAGAATGCTCTGGAAATCATCACCCCCATCCATGGTCACAGTTACATCCAGGGTTACGTTGCCATCGCAGCAAAAGTCCATGTAACTGCAGGCTCTCCGCGGCCTCTCGATTACGCCATGGATCCCACCGAACAGATCACAGTTACATTCCAGGGTTATGTTGCCGTCACAGCAAAAGTTCAAGTAACTGCAGGCTCTCAGCGGCCTCTGATTTTCGCTGTCGAAATGAAACTTCTCCACTCCTACATAGCTCGCAGTCTACCGATATAAAATCAAACGCAGACTGTTGGCTCTCAACGGCACACACGACTTCCGCTATGGTATACACTACTCATAATCCCCAGGAACTAGTTCTGTCCGGACTCCTCACAGGATCAACTTTAGAACCCCCCTTGGGGCTCAAGCCAGCACCATCCGAAGGCACTCCTGAGAAGTTCATTTCAAGGGAGCGCCTTTTTCCCCAGAGCCCACATCAAAACACTTTATACTATACATATATAGTATCTTTCAAATCATACACCTAGTATGATATCATACAAAGCTCCTTTACACAAAATCGATAATTCTCAAGCTAGGCTTTTCAAATTTAAATATTGATTTTACCAAAAAATTAAAAGCCTTTCCAAATCCAAAGATTCCCAAAATCCTTTTCCAAGATCCTCATAAGATCCTTTATATGTATATATTCAGACATATATAATTAATTTTTTTTATAAAACTTTGGATCCTTTCAAACTTGTATAAAACTCCTTTCATACTTCAAATATCTTCAAAAATCCTTTTCTTCTGGCAATAGATTTAACAAGGGGAGATTTATATTATATACAACAAAGATATATAACTTTGTTTATTCAAAATCAAATATTCAAATTTCATTACTCTTTTCAATATCACTTTCGTTCAAATCCGTATGATATACACATATCATCCGTACGCCATACCAATCTGATCGCTCACTCAATCACACAATTTCACTTCCGAATTAGTATCATCCACCCAACTTCCTAGTGCAGGCACAGATCTGGTTTCTTGATCAGAAACCGTCATTCTCCTTGCATAGCCATAACTATGACAGAGAACATCCAGAACCAATCAACATCCATATCCAGGCTCGCCGTCGAAAATAGAGTGAAAAATCCCAACTCGGATCGGTAAACTATCTTGAAATTCTGTACTCGAATCTGGATCAAATCACTATGCGAATAGAACAATATACGTACATCCTACGTATTTATTTCCATTGATTATCAGCCAAATCAATTTCCTTTCTATTCCCAATTGCCTCAATTCCATTGAATTATCGCTTCAATTCTTATCTTGGTTGGGTATTTAATCAATAACAGTTTGAACTCCGACCAGTTTATATTTAGAAAATAGCCTGAAAATTTTAAAAATAGATAAGTAGTTGAAAAATAATTATTAGTTTACAAAATAGCTATAAAATAGTTAATTAATTGTAAAATAGTCGGAAAATAGTTGAATAGTTTCAGGAATTTCAAATAATTGCAATATAGTTGTAAAATAGAAATTAGTTTGTGAAATAGTTGAAAAATAGTAATTTGTTTATAAAACAGCTACAAAATAGTTAAATAACTCCAAAAGTAGTTATAAAATAAGTATAAAATAATTTTGGGTTTAATAAGAAAGGTTGTATATATTAAATAGCTTGGAAAAATTTATTTATATTAAAACAATTTATGCTGAAAAGTAGTCCAGAGTCAAACTGTTCACATTCCCAATAATTCAATCTTAATTTCCACTTTCGTTTAAATTGACTCAATTTCAATTTGAATAACTTCAATTTTTATTGCAATTTATTTAAGCCCAATTCAAATTGAATCAATCTTGATTCCTTTCCCAAATTAAACTGAATTCCACTTTAAATTATCTTTACTCGTGTATTTCAAGGTTCAAATAAGAGTTAAATACAATTTTATTTGTTTTCAAAATTTAATTTATTATTCAATTTTATCTTCCAGTTTGAAGGCAGTTCTTAAACAAGTTTATTTTACAATTCAATTATTCAAATTTATTTTATTTATACAATACCATTCTCAATTTAAATATTTTTATTAACAATAGGATGATATCATCCAATTTATTTTAAAACGTCCATGCATTTACAATTTTTAAATCTCAAACCCGTTTTGTGATCACACAAATTCCCAATTCAAATCAACCATTTAACTTTCCAAGTTAAATTCCAATTTACTTAATCCAATCAACCTTACTCAATATGAATTCCCGCTTCAAAGTTCAAAATTCTTTCCCTCTTATAAGTTCAAAACTTGTATCACTTTGGGTTTTTACATCACACATCAGGGAAAAAATCAAAACTCAACCTCTTAGAGTTTATTCAAACTATTTTTGATATCATGTATATCCATACATACATACATATTTATTTCTTGGCCCTCCCAGCCATGTTTTAAAATTTTAAACCACCCTTGGTTTTAAATTCAAATCAATTTTCAAACAACCCATTGTTTGCAACAAGTCCCAGTTATCCAAATAATACTTATTTATTATTTTTCATTACTTTGAAACAAAATTTTCAAATTCCGAGACCAGATTTAGATTTTCATTTTCAATCAGTTAAATTTTAATATAGTTGTATTTCTATTTCTACTTAATTAAATTCCAATTCAAGACTTCAATTTGGTTGTATTATATTACTTCTTAATTTTAATTTCAATAATTAACAACCAATCACCTAAATATTATTATAAGGAAATATTACTTTATATATCAAGATATATATTTTATATAAAATCATTTAAAATCTTCGTATAAGAAAATAACAAGTATGCTCTCATATATATATATATATATATATATATATATATATATTCTCAACTCATTCTAGAGTACTACAGACTCTATTAAATGAGTAATCCCCACCAGAGCCAAGGTTCTCGCTTAACCTTTCAGCTCCGATACCAAATGTAATGTAACAACCCGCAAATCCGTACCCCTTGAGTCATCACTATTCTACAACAATCAACTCAAGTTGCACAGAAATACGAACTATTTGGGTTGAAGAAGAAGAGGTAGAAGAAGAGAATAGGAAACAACAACAGAACCTAACCATCGCAGCGGAATAAAATATAATAAATAATAAATAATCTTTACTCAAAATCAAATATATCTGTTTACATATATTACATCATCAGAGTACATCAATCACAAGTCAACATCAATATTCATACAAATGGATACACAACTCAACACAGCGGAATATATATATATATATATATATATATATAAACAAGTACGAGAGTACATATCGTCATCCAGCTCGTCTCCTAAGCTCCACAGCATCATATCTTGTACCTTATAATACTCGGTCTGACCCGAGCATTACAGTAAAATAACACCCGAGTCAGTCTGGAATACCAGCGTGAGAAAATCACACTCAATTGATTATTAAAGTTTCAAAAATCCTTTTGAAAACAAAAGCATCTAGTAAGACCACGCCACAAATAAACATGTCGGGTTTTTACCTTACGATAGCTAAAACAATTTTTATTAAAATTCTCTGATATTATAATAGTGTCTATAGAAAGTAAAATAGAATCTAGCTGAAATGCTTGCATCTCACGTTTCAGCAATAGTTGGGCACAATGAAAACCGTACGGGCGCGTAGGGAAAATGGATTCCAACTAATGGCTAGGCACTAGGGTACCACCTGTCACAGTACCTGGTCTAGATCAGCGTACCGAGGAGCCACCCTAACTCCCCTGCAACACAAGACCGGAACCATCCCTTACTGGACAGTCCCGAGCAAGATCACCCCGCGGTTGGGATCAGCAACCGCCCACTAAGCCGAAATAAAAGGGACATCTAGACAGGGATGACCTCACCCTCCAGTGGGGGCTACCCACAAAGCCTTGCTGCATAACCCCTGATTTTCAGTCATTCCCATTTGATGAGGCTTGAGGCTAAGCATTACCTTTTTAGAATATATCCCTTAGAATGCCCATCGTCCACCTGACGATGTTTCGCAAGCATTCGTCCATACAAGTCCGTCCCGGGTTCGAACGGAACCGAACGCACTATTGCTACTACATTCATTTGGAAATATCCTCAGAATTAGTAGCGACTAGCCCTTGCACTTCACTGCTCCATCTTCGAATCCAAACTCGTTTCCACGAAACGTACAAACTGGATCGAAGTGGTATTCGAGAAATTAATCTCGATCCCGGTCTCTTCGAAATGATCAACGCATTTTTGTCCAATATTGATAGTCGGTGATTTAACTATCAATTAATATTCAAAAACATCCATCAAACAATAAATAATTTCTCAAATTATTTATTTATCTTAAAAATATCTTCACAAGATATATTTTCACTTTTCAAATTCTTTTGAAAACAGTTTTCAAAACTATCTGCCTTTCTCAGAATAAATTCCAAGTATTTCTGTTTCCACTGGAATCACCAAGCACAAAACTAGATTTTTTTTAAATTAATTTAAAACACATTACTTTTAAAAATATACTTTTAAACATTCAAGTTAAAATTTCTTTAATAATTTTTTAAAAATACATACTATATGAATATTTGAAAATAAGGTTACTTAATAAAATATAAAACTAGATTTCTACCTTTAAAAACAAAATACAAAGTAACTTCTTAATAATTATTACTAGAATAGATTAAAGAAAATACTTACTTTAGACTTTTAAAAAATAGAAATAATAAATTTTACGAAACTTGCTTCCTTTAAAAACAACTTTAAAACATTTAATTTATATTTAAAAATTTACTTTAAAAAAACATACTTGGTTATCCAGAGAAAAATTCTAACTTCAATTACTTAAATCAATTTTCCAAATTGATTTCCAATTTATTCCATTTGAAATAAATTTCTTTACTTACTCAGTTCATTTCAAAATTCATTAATTATGGATTTTATTAATATTGTTATTATCTTCCGTTTGATTTTAAATCCTTTAACGGAAATATACAAATTCCAGATTTTCCCAATTTCTTCCTTATTCTTTACAATAATTTAAATCTTAAATTTTAAATAAATGTTTTCTTCTTTTAATTAATATCACTGAAGATTTAATATTCATTAACTTCCTGTTTATTCAAATTTTCCTTTCTATACTCACAATTTATTTATTAGAAATTTAAAGTCACTTTATTTCTTCTCCAATTCATTCTTAAATTTATTCTATAATTACTTTACTTACAGATTCACTACTTTTATTTTCCTTCAAAAATCCAAATTTTTATATATATTATTTTGGTAATTCATTATACCCAATTATATCAACCAAGCCATAGCATTCAATACTTCCACATAATTCATTATAGAATATCAAATAATCAGAACAGAGAATATTAAATAATTTAAATAAAAGTTGAGGGGTCCAGTTGGATCCCTCCGACCTGTTTTCCCTGCATCCACAGACGTTAGCACAACATAAAATGCCAATTCCAAAATATACCATACTATATCACATCAATCAATTTAACCATTCAAACAATTATTTAAATTTAATCATTTAAATTTAAATGTAACTGAGTGAGATTAACTCACTTTCGATTTTTGTTTTTCCATCCAATTCAAACTCGCCTGGTTTTCCCCACGACTTTAGACCTTGTATAAATATTTATAGTTTATTAACATTTGAACCACTTGAATAATCAACTACCATTCAATAAATTTAATTAACTAATTATTTTGTTAATAATCGAATAAATCGAACAAATAATTTCCATTTGCTAAATTAATCTAAATTAACAAATAATTTTATTTAAACGAATTGAATAATCACTTGTCACAAAAAATTAACTAATACTTTGGGTTTAAAATAATTTCTCTTTAACCATTTCTAAATTAATTAAACAAGTAAATTACAAAGTTATCTCCCTTTTGAAAATATATATTTATTTGTTGTTTACCTATAAACATATCTTATTAAATTCTAAGAAAATAAAAAAAATTCCATTTCAGCCTATACATATATATACCTTTTGGTTTAATACTATAAAAACAGCATAAGATTTCATCTAGAAATTCCTTTCTATACAAAACTATTTCTGTTATAAACTTCATTGTTATACACTTACTTTCTGCATATACGTATTAACTGAAATGAAGAGAATTTCTGTTAGTATTTTATTATTTTCTGTATATATGTTTAAACAAAACTGCTTACTGTAAATATATATAAATATATTTATTAATTTATTTATTTTTACTTACTGTACAAATTTATATACATAAAAATCGAAAATAAAATGGTTGATATACCTGACCTAATCGAACAACCCTAGTCGCGAACGCCTTCATCGAGCTCATCAATATACGGCGCTTCTCCCCCATGATTAACACTAGCCGAAACTCTCACCTCCAAATCCCATATCGAAGTCGCGACTCGTCTCCCTAATTCGAACGCGACTTGAATCGCCCTAATTCCAGCGGCGCCTCGCTCGATCGAGATTCACTCGATCCCCTACTTTCCACGCGCTATAATTGCCCGAGCATCGCGATGGCGATCGCGATTTACATCGTAGGATGTAATATTTTTTTTAAGAACCAAATTCGGTTTCGATTATTAGAAGAGAGGAAAGAGAATAAGACTATCGCCCATTTTTTTCGTTTGATTGATTAATAAAACCTTGAGCTTCGGTAATGAAACGAAATCAAGGGAAAGTAATGTCTGCGTGGAGGTGATATTTGCGTGAAGCAGACAAGCTGCAGTGATTTTCAGAGGGAACAAAAACTGCTGAGGAGAAAAGGGGTGATGGTGAAAGAAAGGTAACTGATGGGAAGGAATTTCGGCTGAGTTAATTAGGTTATGTATAAATATTAAATTCAAATTTTAAATTTAAATTGTCTTGAATTCAAAGCTTAAAATCTTGACATCCTATCGAGGCATGCCGCCTGGTGATTATAATGTTATGCACCTATTCTGAGCGCAATGGAAAAGGTCTCGAGTCCTAATTCGATCGTATGGAGAAGATAGCTTTTTGGATCAATTATTATATTGAATTTCAATATAAATTTCAGCGCATTTATATGTCATATGCTCACACAACAACTCTGAATACTACAAAAACTGAAATCCGTTAATAATTCAATATTACGGACCCAATGGAACTGGTTTCGTCTAATTCCGAGACTGCGCCTCGGAAGGCTATTTTTAAATTCAATTTAAACTATAAAATTTCAAGACTAAACAAATCACTGTTAAATCTAATTTTAAAACTTTTGTTATCTTCAGCATTATCAATATAAATTTTATGAGCCTTCAAATTATTTTTAACAGGCTTAAAATTCCAGATTCAACATTTTATTCAACTTCCAGTTATTTAATTCAATAATTTAATTGTCAGATAAATTGTGATATTCGTAATTCAAGTTAAAATTACCCTATTGAATATTTAAAATCAATTAAATATTCTGATTTTAAATGCTCGAAAATTTCGGGTCGTCGCATTCCTTCCCCCTTAAAAGAATTTCGTCCCCGAAATTATTAGTTAGGAAGAATGGTCCAATACCCGTTTACTTTTTTTTCCGAAACCAAACGGTTTCTAACAATTCAACATCTTACCAACTATCTTCTTATAAAAGACCTATTATTATTCTTATTAACTTCCCAAACCCTCCCAATAGTTTCAAACAATACTATTTGATTAACCATTCAAGTTTCAATTTAAAATCAAATTTTGAATTATCAAAATTTTCTCAAAAATTTTTTAACTCCCTAAATTTTCAAATTTTTTTGCCAGCGTCTCCTTTGCGCGGCTAGCTCGGTACAACTACAAAAGGCCTCTACAGGCTCCCAAATCCCAAAAGAAAATAAAAGGCTAAGTGGCTTGATCCAAATCCCAATCAAATTTCATATAGAAACTTAAATACATACCTTTTTGTCGAGCATTTCAAATTTATCTTCTGAAATCAAAATCAATTCTCTTTACCTTTATATTACCTGAATATCCTGCTTAGCACTAATATCCAATCACAATATTCCAAAAACATTTTATCGACTTTCTCACAAAATGTCAATATCTATTCATTCCAATATTATCTTAGATTATATTTGTAGTATCAATCTTTCATTTAAGAACTTATCATTCCCTCTTAAGTTAGTACAAGCATTTTATGTGTTACTTATATTTATTTTCATCTCCTACTTTAGTTTATATCTATTCCTATTCACATTGATTCTTTCATTTCCATATGAATTCAATTTATCTTTAACTCTGAATATTTAAATTTTATTTGTCATTTATAACTAGTTTATGTCATTATTGAAAATTGGTTTCATTTACTAACTTATTTTAGTTTCCAATTTGAATTTGTTAGTCGTTAACAAAATTTCCAAAATTTTCAAAAAATTTCTAACTCCCAAAATTTATGAATTTTTTTGGCAGAGTCCCCTTTGTACGGAGGAGCTTTTGCAATTTGACAAAAGAGATAAATATATATACATCGACCCACACGGTCGGAATACAGAAAAACAGTTCATGTTTCCTCTTTTTATTGCGTAGGCGTACCTTATTTAGCATTTTTAAGCAAACAGCTTATTTATTTAGCAGTTAGCGTGCCCAAAATCCAGCCACACGGCTTCCAGGTACCTGTACTTACTCAATTTAAACATGTAAGTGCCACATATATAAAGTTTAATGACATTTCACTCTTTTTAAACAATTTCAACACATGAACATTAAAAGCAATGTAACTAAACAACGTTTATAAGCAACTTATATGGTTTTTAACACTTACGCATTTGTTTCAACCAATCCATACGCCATTTCATTTAATTTTAATGGTTTATAATACCATTTCTTACCTTCAATTTATTTTAACCCCAAAAAAACTCATATTCAATTCAATTGATTTCAAAATCAATTCTATTTCACTTTTATCAATTCATAGCATCTTAATTACTTCCATTTACATCCAATGACAATTTATTCTATGAAATTTGACGAGATCCATGTGAATAGATCAGTATTTATGCTTTATAACCAATTTAAATGGATTTCAACTCAATTTATACTTACTTCTATTCCATTTTTAAATTTATTCACGATCCATATATTCTCATTTTCATTGCATTTCAGATTTGAATCCATTCATTTCCATTTCATTTTATTATCCAAACCAGTTCATTCAAAACCATTAACAATTTAGGTTCATCTTCATTACCAATTAAATTTCCTTTTTATTTAAATTCATTCACGACCGTTTATTCAGCTCGACCCATTCCAAGCTTGCATATTACTACCCATTCCCGAATTAATTCAAACCAAGCTTTAATTTAATGGTCTTCCAATTTTACTCGTAGTCGAGCTTCTAATTATTCTTAACTTAAGTTAATTTACTCAATTTATTTCACTTTAAACTTAAGTTCACTTCCATTTGATTCTTATTTATCCCATCCATTTATTTATTCATTATAATTAGTTTATCCACTCAATCCATTTTGAAATTTCATTTCCTTAAATATTATTTATAACCCACCAAATTCTATTTCGATTCAAATTTATTTTTACTTGATTTAAATCCAACCCAATATCATTACACTTAGTTTTAAGTTGAATTTAATCCAACTCTTCCATTTGTTTAGTTAAGTCAATTTACTTCATTTTATACTTAAGCTCATTTTCATTTTACAAGTAAATTTTTCTCTTTTCTACTCAACTTAATTCTCTCTCAATTAAATCTCATTTTAAATTTGCAATTTCATTTGATTGGTTATTATAGAATTTAACTTTCCAGATTCAACTCATTCAATTTATTACCTGGCTATTTTCCAATTTATCTTTACTTATTTGGATTTTATTTGCAATTCATACCATTACTATTTTAATCCATTTATATTTGTATTCGATACATTTCAATTATACTTAATTTGTTAACACTTCACATTAAATTTTAATTAATAACTCAAGTTCTAAATCCACTATCCATTTTCAATTTACCACCAAATTTCATGAACTCACAATTCAGTTACATCTACTTTACTGACAATTCAAGTCGAATTTAATTTATAACTTGAGTTTTATTTCCAAACTTCATCATAAATTCACAATTCAGCTTCTATTAAACAACATTATGTTCCCATTTACACATTTTATTAACCAATTTATTATAAAATTAGTTCTCTCCTATTCATAGTTCAATACTTGATTTTTAATTTCAAATATCACTTCATTTAATTTTTTTAAGTTCAATTTATTTTATAATTCAAGTTTTGATCTTCATTTTATTTTTCAATTCATCAAACAATATTTATTTTGGATTTTGTATTCCATTTTCCATTTTATAAGTCACAATTTATTATTTACACCATTCCATTCATTATAGACTTGAATATGTTCATCTTTTATTTTTTTAACTCAAGCCTTCTATTTATTTATAGCCCAAGCATATTTCATTTTTATGGATTTCTAATCCTCTTATAAGTTATTCTGATTTATTTATTTCAATTCAATCCTTATCCAATTTATTTTCCATTTGTTCAGGTAATAATTTAATTCAATACATTAATTCAATTGAATTCTTATTCCAATTCAATCTTATTTTAACTCAGATTTCTTTAACTCAATTCGATTTCAACTTGATTCGAATACAACTGGATATTATTTTCAGCCTATCCAATTAATGTAAATCCAGTTAAATTTTTATTTCCTTAATCCAAGCTTATTTTATTTTTAATTTTTATCTTTAAATTTAAATTCCAACATTCAAAGCTTATATTCCCTTCCTGATTTAAAAATCATCTCAATTTACAAGCTTACAACTTATCTCATCAGGATTTTTAAACACCCGACTTTTGGTTTCCAAGCATTTTGAAATCTCCAACACCCAAATCACACTTCTCAAAATATCAAACCCACCCTGGTTTTATTCCCAACAAATTTCCTTTGAGATTTTCAAAAACAACCAGCTTTTCTGAAAAATTTATTTTTGGCAGCAATCTGTCACTCAGAAATTCGAAAATGAATACTGATGATGCGACCGTCATCATCAGAATCGTTTTCCAATAATCCAAGTGATTTCAATGCTATATCACTTTCAAAATCCATTTAAAACAGATTTCCATTCATAAATATCTCCAAAACAACAATGCTATTATTTATCTCCAAAACACTTCGATAAACATTTCCAAATCTCCGGGATTTTAAATTTCTAAATCATGCTTAAATAAATTTTAACTATAATTCATTTGTATAGTTTATGCTTATACAAATTTCCATTTAATTGCATTGCAATTTATAATTTACATTTATAATTCATATTTATAAATTTCATTTTATAATGAATTTATTCCCTTAAATTTTAGTTATATTTCAATTCCTAGTTAAATTTTCACTTAACAATGATAATACTTTAATATTATCATTTCTAACATCCAAGCAACCATATATTAGCTAAATAGTTTTCAAAAACTATTCTTTATATCAAAATATGTTTTTGGGTGAAATTATTTCATTTACCCACATTTAAAACAATACCGTGTCGATTGTTCTATTCAAGTGTTTAGAAACCCCTTCAATACAGTTGTGCAGACTATGTCGACGAAGGGTCATATGCCACTCAATAAACCAATCAACACAATATTAAACAATTTATATTCACTAACAAATACGCGCTCATATCTATTAATACGCTCAAACTCATTCTAGAGTACTATAGACTCTATTTTATGAGTAATTCCCACCAGAGCCAAGGTTATCACCAACCTAAGCTCTGATACTAAGTGTAACAGCCCGCAAATCCGTACCCCTTGAGTCATCACTATTCTACAACAATCAACTCAAGTTGCACAGAAATACGAACCATTTGGGTTGAAGAAGAAGAGGTAGAAGAAGAGAATAGGAAACAACAACAGAACCTAACCATCGCAGCGGAATAAAATCTAATAAATAATAAATAATCTTTACTCAAAATCAAATATATCTGTTTACATATATTACATCATCAGAGTACATCAATCACAGTTCAACATCAATATTCATACAAATGGTTACACAACAACTCAACACAGCGGAATATATATATATATATATAAACAAGTACGAGAGTACGTATCGTCATCCAGCTCGTCTCCTGAGCTCCACAGCATCATATCCTGTACCCTATAATACTAGGTCTGACCCGAGCATTACAGTTAAATAACACCCGAATCAGTCTGGAATACCAGCGTGAGAAAATCACACTTAATTGATTATTAAAGTTTTAAAAATCCTTTTGAAAACAAAAGCATCTCGTAAGACCACGCCACAAAGAAACATGTCGGGTTTTTACTTTACGATAGCTAAAACAATTTTTATTAAAATCCTCTGATATTATAATAGTGTCTATAGAAAGTAAAATAGAATCTAGCTGAAATGATTGCATCTCACGTTTCAGCAATAGTTGGGCACAATCAAAATCGTACGGGCGCGTAGGGAAAACGGATTCCAACTAATGGCTAGGCACTGGGGTACCACCTGTCACAGTACCTGGTCTAGATCAGCGTACCGAGGAGCCACCGTAACTCCCCTGCAACACAAGACCGGAGCCATCCCTTACTGGATAGTCCCGAGCAAGATCACCCCGCGGTTGGGATCAGCAACCGCCCACTAAGCCGAAATAAAAGGGACATCTAGACAGGGATGACCTCACCCTCCAATGGGGGCTACCCACGAAGCCTTGCTGCATAACCCCTGATTTTCAGCCATTCCCATTTGATGAGGCTTGAGGCTAAGCGTTGCCATTTTAGAATATATCCCTTAGAATGCCCATCGCCCACCTGACGATGTTTCGCAAGAAGTCATCCATACAAGTCCGTCCCGGGTTCGAACGGAACCGAAGGCACTATTCCTACTACATTTATTTGGAAATATCCTCAGGATTAGTAACGACTAGCCCTTGCACTTCACTGCTCTATCTTCGAATCCAAACTCGTTTCCACGAAACATACAAACCGGATCGAAGTGGTATTCGAGAAATTAATCTCGATCCCGGTCTCTTCGAAACGATCAACGCATTTTTGTCCAATATTGATAGTCGGTGATTTAACTGTCAATTAATATTCACAAACATCCATCAAACAATAAATAATTTCCTAAATTATTTATTTATCTCAAAAATATCTTCACAAGATATATTTTCACTTTTCAAATTCTTTTGAAAAAAGTTTTCAAAACTATCTGCCTTTCTCAGAATAAATTCCAAGTATTTCCGTTTCCACTGGAATCACCAAGCACAAAACTAGATTTTTCTAAATTAATTTAAAACACTTTACTTTTAAAAATATACTTTTAAACATTCAAGTTAAAATTTCTTTAATAATTTGTTAAAAATACATATTATATGAATATTTGAAAATAAGGTTACTTAATAAAATATAAAACTAGATTTCTACCTTTAAAAACAAAATACTAAATTACTTCTTAATAATTACTACTAGAATAGATTAAAGAAAATACTTACTTTAGACTTTCAAAAAATAGAAATAATAAATTTTACGAAACTTGCTTCCTTTAAAAACAACTTTAAAACATTTAATTTATATTTAAAAATTTACTTTAAAAAACGTACTTGGTTACCGAGAGAAAAATTCTAACTTCAATCACTTAAATCAATTTTCCAAATTGATTTCCAATTTATTCCATTTGAAATAAATTTCTTTACTTACTTGGTTCATTTCAAAATTCATTAATTATGGATTTTATTATTATTGTTATTATCTTCCGTTTGATTTTAAATCCTTTAACGGAAATATACAAATTCCATATTTTCCCAATTTCTTCCTTATTCTTTACAATAATTTAAATCTTAAATTTTAAATAAATGTTTTCTTCTTTCAATTAATATCACTGAAGATTTAATATTCATTAACTTCCTGTTTATTCAAATTTTCCTTTCTATACTCACAATTTATTTAATAGAAATTTAAAGTCACTTTATTTCTTCTCCAATTCATTCTTAAATTTATTCTACAATTACTTTACTTACAGATTCACTACTTTTATTTTCCTTCAAAATTCCAAATTTTTATATATATTATTTTGGTAATTCATTATACCCAATTATATCAACCAAGCCATAACATTCAATACTTCCACATAATTCATTATAGAATATCAAATAATCAGAACAGAGAATATTAAATAATTTAAATAAAAGCTGAGGGGTCCAGTTGGATCCCTCTGACCTGTTTTCCCTGCATCCACAGACGTTAGCACAATATAAAATGCCAATTCCAAAATATACCATACTATAGCACATCAATCAATTTAACCATTCAAACAATTATTTGAATTTAATCATTTAAATTTAAATTTAACTGAGTGAGATTAACTCACTTTCGATTTTTGTTTTGCCATCCAATTCAAACTCGATTGGTTTTCCCCACGACATTAGACCTTCTATGAATATTTACAGTTTATTAACATTTGAACCACTTGAATAATCAACTACCATTCAATAAATTAATTAACTAACTATTTTGTTAATATTCGAATAAATCGAACAAATAATTTCCATTTGCTAAATTTAATTAAATTAACAAATAATTTTATTTAAACCAATTGAATAATCACTTATCATAAATAATTAACTAATACTTTGGGTTTAAAATAATTTCTCTTTAACCATTTCTAAATTAATTAAACAAGTAAATTACAAAGTTATCTCCCTTTTGAAAATATATATTTATTTGTTGTTTACATATAAACATATCTTATTAAATTCTAAGAAAATAAAAAAAATCCATTTCAGCCTATACATACATACATACATATATATACACACCTTTTGGTTTAATACTAAAAAAACAGCATAAGATTTCATCTAGAAATTCCTTTCTATACAAAACTATTTCTGTTATAAACTTCATTGTTATACACTTGCTTTCTGCATATACGTATTAACTGAAATGAAGAGAATTTCTGTTAGTATTTTATTATTTTCTGTATATATGTTTAAACAAAACTTCTTACTGTAAGTATATATAAATATATTTATTAATTTATTTATTTTTACTTACTGTATAAATTTGTATACATAAAAATCAAAAATAAAAAGGTTGATATACCTGACCTAATCGAACAAACCTAGTCGCGAACGCCTTCATCGAGCTCATCGACGTACGGCGCTTCTCCCTCATGATTGACACTAGCTGAAACTCTCACCTCCAAATCCCATATCGAAGTCGCAACTCATCTCCCTAATTCGAACGCGACTCGAATCGCCCTAATTCCAGCGGCGCCTTGCTCGATTGAGATTCACTCAAGCCCCTATCTTCCACGCGCTATAATTGCCCGAGCGTCGCGATGGCGATCGCGATTTACATCGTAGGATGTAATATTTTTTTCTTAAGAATCGAATTCGGTTTCGATTATTAGAAGAGGGGAAAGAGAATAAGACTGTCGCCCATTTTTTTTTTTGTTTGATTGATTAATAAAACCTTGAGCATCGGTAATGAAACGAAATCAAGGGAAAGTAATGTCTGCGTGGAGGTGATATTTGCGTGAAGCAGACAAACTGCAGTGATTTTCAGAGGGAACAAAAACTGCTGAGGAGAAAAGGCGTGATGGTGAAAGAAAGGTAACTGATGGGAAGGAATTTTGGCTGAGTTAATTAGGGTATGTATAAATATTAAATTCAAATTTTAAATTTAAATTGTCTTGAATTTAAAGCTTAAAATCTTGACATCCTATCGAGGCGTGCCGCCTGGCGATTATAATGTTATGCACCTATTCTGAGCGCAATGGAAAAGGTCTCGAGTCCTAATTCGATCGTATGGAGAAGATAGCTTTTTGGGTCAATTATTATATTGAATTTCGATATAAATTTCAGCGCGTTTATATGTCATATGCTCACACAACAACTTCGAATACTACGAAACTGAAATCCGTTAATAATTCAATATTACGGACCCAATGGAACTGGTTTCGTCTAATTCCAAGACTGTGCCTCGGAAGGCTATTTTTAAATTCAATTTAAACTATAAAATTTCAAGACTAAACAAATCACTGTTAAATCTAATTTTAAATCTTTTGTTATCTTCAGCATTATCAATATAAATTTTATGAGCCTTCAAATTATTTTTAACAGGCTTAAAATTCCAGATTCAACATTTTATTCAACTTCCAGTTATTTAATTCAATAATTTAATTGTCAAATAAATTGTGATATTCGTAATTCAAGTTGAAATTACCCTATTGAATATTAAAATCAATTAAATATTTTGATTTTAAATGCTCGAAAATTCTGGGTCGTCACATGTAAGGACCCAAAATTTCCGAAGCCGGAAATTCCAGATAGTTATGAAAAAGAAGAAAGAGATAGAAGAAGAAGAACAGAAACATCAACAACTCACATTCGCAGCGGATAAAATATAATAATAATAATAACGGTTTACAAAAGAATACTATATCTGTCGATTACATTTAATATACATCAGAGTTTCACATATATATACAGTCACTTAATATATACAATTATCATGTCTCATATTTACAATAATATGATACAGCGGTAATACTCTATACGTTCCTTCCATCCAGCTCGCCTCTTGAGCTCCATAACGTCCTTACCTGAAAATCTGTAATACTCGGTCTGACCCAAGCATTACATAAAAGTAACACCCGGCTTAGGCTGGAAACCAGCGTGAGTAAACCCATCCAACATGGAATACATGCATACAACTTATATAGAACCCGGGGTAACTTATATCAATTTAACCAATTCACAATTTGTTATAGACAACACTTATTCCACATATAAGTTTCTAAGTACCAAACTTAGATAAAATAATCCAATCCACTTAAATCATTCATTCAAGAGATAACAACTCATTCAAAGCATCCAATATCATTCCATCATTCATAAGAAAATTTTATCGCTTCCAAATTAATTCAATTGATTCTAATTGAATTTCTAACCTCCAATCACTTAGATTCTTTACCTTGTCAATTACTTAATTCAAATCAAATAATTCAATCACCCGTTCAATATTCATCTTAATTTATCAACCCGAATTAATTATCCTTCAATTCCATTTAAGCATCTATCTTTAATTAACTTCCCAATATTAATTGTACTTAGCCAAAATCAATAAGTAATCTTAATTTCTTCCTGAATTAATTAACTATATTAATTGCATTAATTCTTAAGTACTTATATTAATTAATTCTTCATACATCACTTGTTATGGATTAATCAATTCCAATTTATCAATCTTTAATTATAACATAAATTATATAGGCTTATGATTTCCAATTATATTTCGTTTTATCCTCAGCTAAATTAATTATATCAAATAATTAATCATTAATTGAACCGCAAACATTAATTTTTCTTGATTTATCTCAACCTGTGATTATCACCCTTTCATTTACTTCATTAAATGTATTAATTCTCCTTAATTTAATTAACTTAATTTACCCCTCGTTTTATCACACCAGTAATTTTATTTTATTAATTACATTAAGTAATTACTTATTAAACCATCAAATGATCATTCCAAATTAATATAAACTTAATTAATTAACCCAAATAATTAATTAATTTAATTAATTAATTAATTTAATTAATTAATTAATTTAATTAATTAATTAATTTTTTTTCATTTAAATTATCCTACCTATTTAATGAATCATCGAATCATTAACCCTATTTGATTTTAAACAGAACCATTTTCTCATTTATGCTTTAAGTTTAAAACCATTTAAAACCCAAATACCTCGAGTCAAACCACAATTAACTCGAGAAACAACCAAATCTAAAATCACTAGATCATCGGTACACATCCAAACAATTCAATCATTCATCCAATTATTTAAATTTAACCATTTAAATTTAAATAAAATCCAGTGCGTGAGATCACTCACCTTTGATTTTACGGTTTGCAATCCATTCCAATTCGATTTTGTCTTCTCAGTTAAGACTTGTATAAACATTATGGATTTTATTAATACTTGAAATAATTAAATTATCAATTGCCATTTAATAAAATTTGATTTATCAATTATTTTATTCAAACCAATTTTCCAATAATAAATAATTATTCCTTTCCTTTTGAAACTCATATACTAAAAATTAATTTATTGTTTTTTTCTTTCAAAAATCTACTTTTATATAAATATTCAACATTTTAAATTCCTTTCTTCCTAAGCTCTTATCTACATAAAACTTCCATTTACCTAAGTATATTATAGCATGTCAGTTATATTTATTCATATTTCAAAAAATCTAAATTTTAAATAATTTTTCTGTACAAAAATATTTCCCTGACTAAAAGAGTTTCCTATTTAAACTTGTTTATTTATTTTTATTTTTTCGGCCTATAGATGCATCCACATAAATACACACTTAAAACCAGGATGGGTTTTACGTTTTACTGCAAATTCTTTCTGCTTTCACTCATATTTTCATATATATATATATATATATATATTATTTTAAATAAATCAAAATTGAAAGAGATAACATGTAAATCTCACCGCAAATTCTTCCAGAACCCTAACTCGAGCATCCCCCATAGTCACGCCGTCACCTTATTCCACGCGACCTCGAATAACACGCATGAGCTTTCAAATGCGTGAACCCTAACTTCGAACCCAAGCCGCTGCTTTACCCACTCGCCATGCATGCCTTGCCATCGAGTCGAAATCCAGAGTCTCCACGAACCCTAGATCGCGAATCGTCCAATTGTTCGCCGCGATTTCGTCGCTTCGGCTAGAATTAATTTTTTTATTCGGCTATGAAGTCGACTTTGATTTCATTGAAGGAGAGAGAACGAGGTTTAGCAAAAAAACACGGCGACCTCTCTCTTTTCTTTTTTTTTCGAAGTATCGGCCATTAATCTTTCTGAAATAAATTACAGAGTGATTCTTCAAAGAAGGAGACATGTCCAGATTAAAGAATGAAGGCTAGAGGCTTCCTGAGTATGATTGCTGCAAAAAAAATATCTCTGACTAATGTGCTTCAAATTTTATTATATTATAAAACTTACAAACGTCTCGTTAAGCATAACGCGAAATTCTAAACCCCGTATCAAACATGCTGACAGGTGTTTATAAGGTTTTACCCGTATTCCGAACACGATGGAACGTGTTTCGGAGGCTAATTTGATTGTATGCGCGAGTTACGGAAGAAAACGATCAATTTTAAATTAAATTAATTAAAATAGTTCTAAGCGTTTGAGCTGCCAGTGTCAATCGACCACTCCGATTGCTACGAAAATTGAAATCCGATAATAACTAACTATTACGGATCTAATGGAACTGGTTTCGTCGAATTTTGAGACTGTGCCTTGGAAGGCTATTTTTAAGTTCAATTTAAATAATATAATTTCAAAACTTAACAAATTATCTTTAAATTAAATTCCAATCATTCTATTATCTCCAGTATTATCATTATAAATTTTATTAGCCTTCAAATTATTTAAACAGGCTTAGAAATTTCAGATTCAACAATTTACCCAATTTTCAATTATTAAATTCAATATTTAAGCTATATAATTCAATGATTTAATTATCAAGTAAATATTGATATCTTAAATTCAAGTTAAAATTAACTTTTAAATATATATTTTTTTTTGGCAAAGCCAGCGGGGTTGACTGGTCCCCTACCAGTTTATTGCAACACAATAAAAGTTACAAACAAAATGTTAGAAAAAGATAAAGGAAGTGAGAAAGGAAAAAACAGAAAAAAAAAACAATTGAAAAAACAACAAAAAATCATGCCCATCGAATAATCAAATTGTCAGGGTAATCTCTGTTGCAAGTCTTCAATTGCAAGTGGATGGCAGTCTTAACTTCATGCCATAGGTCCTCCAGTTTCTTCCTTTGCGTATCAAAAACAATCGCATGCCTTTCCTTCCATATGAGTCTCATGTATATTTTCAAACTTACAACCAACATTCTAGATCGAGCACTTCTCCATCTCGTAGCCTTATATATGATGCTCCACACAATACTCGAGCTTCCAGAAGATAGATTATAACCAGTTGTGCTACTGATGCAGATGATCAAGATCTTGAGTGCAGGGCATTCAAAAAAAAAGGTGATCTGCACTCTCCTCATACAAATCACAAAACAGACACAAAGGTGAGCAAGGCAACCCAATACTGTTTAATTTACCTCTGGTCAGCAGTGCCTGATTTAACACTTTCCACATCATCAAATTTTGAGATGGAACGGAGTCATTCGACCAGATAACTGAGTACCATTTAGATGCAGGTAGGGGAGAGAAGTCAGAGCAGAAATTGTACACACAGTGAACACTGTGTTGCTTCAAGTCCCAAGTGATAGCATCATGGTGTTGAGTAGTGCAGTATTTGTCTTGGATATCTTTCCACATGACTTTGAGCATTTGATTACTAGTATTTGGCATCTGCACCTTCCCTTCATGCATGAATTCATTTGCTTTTGCATCATATCGTCTACCATATTGCTGAATCTGTTGATAGTCACAAACCTGAGATAGAATAAGGCCCTTACATGCCCATGGTTCATGCCAAAAGCTAACCATAGAGTTAACAGTAACATGATATTGAATAATAGGGAGATAAACTTGTCTTAGCTTCAGAATGATTCTCCAAATCCAGCTGCTGTTTTGTGATATGTCCATACTCTAAAAATATTTGGTCTTAATGTAATGTTGCCATATCCATTTAACCCATATTGTATCCTTCTTGTTGATAATGGCATCAAAATGAGTACTTATTGCAGCTTGGTTCCACCTCCTAGGATTAATAACACCGAGACCACCAAGCTTCATGGGATTTTCAATTTTTGTGTAGGAGCATGGCATCAACTTCCTGTTATGAACGCTGCCAGTCCAAAAGAATCTAATCATGGCCGACCTTACAAGTTGCATCAGTTTCATAGGGAGGATCATTGAACGTGCCCAGTAGACCAGAGAAGAAAAAACAACAGTTTTGATCAGAACAAGTCTACCACTTTGTGTTAATTTTCTATTCTCCCAAGCACTCATAACTGAAGTAATCTTATGGTATAATGTAAAACAGTCAGCATTAGTAATTTTCTTAGAGATTAGAGGGAGACCAAGATACTTCATATCGTTATCCATGCATGTGAAGCCAATATGTTGATAAAGAGCAGTTTTCAGAGCATCACTAACTCCCACAACAAGCATGGAAGACTTAGCATGATTGATAGTAAGACCTGTCATACGGTAAAAGGACTGTAATGCGTCCAGAATGGCCGACAGAGATGGAAAATCAGGTTTAGTAAACAACATCACATCATCAGCAAACATTATAGAGTTAATTTGAAGAGTATTGCACTTTGGATGGTACTTTATTAATTTCTGTGAGTATTTAGTGTTAAGAATAACAGTGAAAACTTCCATAACCAACAGAAAAAGATATGCTGATATTGGATCTCCCTGTCGTATGCCCTTGCTACTACTGAATAGGCCCACAGGTCTTCCATTAATAACTACAGAAAATGTAGGGGAGGAGATACAAACATATATCCAGGAAACAAAAATTCTGGGGAATCCCATGTGTGCCATAATTCGAACTATTGAAGTCCAGTGAATAGAATCATAGGCCTTTGAAATATCAATTTTTAGAGCTGCCGCAGAGGCAACATTATTTCTACCATATCCTTTAAGCAGCTCTTGAGCTAGAAGCACATTGTCAAGAATATTCCTTGATGGTATGAAAGCTGCCTGGTTCATTGAGACAACAGAAGGCATAACATTAACCAGACGAGTGGCTAAAATTTTGGTGATACATTTATATAAAACATTGCAGCAGGAGATTGACCTGAATGAGGTCACACTAGATGGCGGTGTGACTTTAGGGATTAATGCAATATTAGTGCAATTCACTTCACGAAGAAGTTTGCATTTAGAAAAGAAATTGTGAATTGCTTGGCAGAATTCATGACCAAGCACATCCCATGTTGAAGTGAAGAAAATCACGTTAAGGCCGTTTGGACCACCTGAAGAGTGTTTGTTCATTGAGAAAAGGGTGTCTTTGATTTCTACATCTGTAACAGGCTTAATAAGAGTGTTAGCTTAATGAGAAGTAATACATGGCAAGGCAAGAGATGAAATTTGATCAAGGTCAGGTGAGAAACCAGTAGTATTGCCAAGAAGATTAGTGAAGTATTCAACAAAGGCTTTATCAACTGAATCAACAGTAGTACATAAGGTACCTTGTTCATCAAAAATTCTGTAAATATTTTCTCTAGCATGTTTTACCTTTAATGCATCATGGTAGAAATTAGTATTCCTGTCACCTTCAACAATCCACTTATTGTGCAGTTGTTGCCTCTTCATGTTAGCTTCCAAGTTGAGAGCGTTATTAACTTTATTGAATAAAATGGATTCATCTGCAGCAGCTTGTTCATCGTGGGGGTGGTCCATCATATAATCTTGCTGTTTCTGTAGTTGTTCCTTAAGAGTTGTTGATAGCATGCTACTAGTTCCAAAGGTGGAAGAGGCCCACATCTTGATCTCTTGTTTAATCCTTTTCAATTTTCTGCAAAACTTATACATGGGGTTACCAAAGCAATTGAATTCAGTATTTACTTGTGAAACTAAAGTCAGAAAGTGTTCATGCTTGTGCCAAGCATTAAAAAATTTGAAACTTCTTTTTTCCTTTCGAGAATGGTGACCCAGCGATAAAATCAAAGGAGAATGATCGGACATAATTGGTTGAGGCAGGAAGACTGATATGGTAGGCCATCTAGATAGGGCTTGGAAGTTGATGAAGGCATGATCAATTGTGGTGAAAGTACGAACTCCACTACGACTTCTATTATTCCACGAGTACTTAGCACCAGACTTGTTAACTGAGAATAAATCAGCCTCAGCTACGGCTAAATTGAGTGGAGCAATATCTCTAGGGGATAGTGGGTTACCTCCAATTTTATCAGAGAGCTTAAGGCAAGAATTGAAATCACCAAGAACAAGCCAGGGGTGAGAAGATTGTCGTAGCGGGGGCAAGGAGGTGAAGAAAGAATTTCGAGAAAGCACCGAGTTATCAGCATAGACAAAAGTGATGAAGGAGGAGATTGAAGTTTGAATTTCTTGGACATGAAAGTGAATAAACTGTCTTGTGGTTAAGATTGGGGAAAGAGTTATAACTGCAGGATCATAGATTATAAGAATACGCCCGTATGTAGCTAAATCAAGATTATGATGAAATTTCCATTTTGGATTAATATAATCAGCAGCTCTGATGGATAATGGTAAATTGAGTTTGGTTTCAAGCATTCCAAAAAGGCAAATGTCATAGTTTGAAATGATGCTTTTCACCTGATCAAGTTTTGCATTACTATGTGCCCCTCTGAGATTCCAGGCAGCGATTTTGTTATACATAAAAAGTTATTGGTGAGAGGTGGAGTTATTTCTTCTCTTTGCAGAAAGAGATCGTGTTTCAATTTTCCTGTGATTGGGGGGAGGTGAGGAGGTTTCCTGAGTCTTAGCGGTGGAGATGGTAGGCTTTGGAAGTGGGGTTGGTTGAGAATGTGGTGATGAGGAGTTTGTTGGCCATCCAAGCAAGTCTATTGAGAAGTTGTAATGAGATAATTCTGAATTTGGCACAACAACATTTGGCTTGTGCATAGAAGTAATTAATTGGACGATGTTGTTTTCAAATGAAATACACCATGCACAGTCCAGTTCGGTATCATTTGTGTCAGCCTGTGCATGCACTTCAATATTGCTTTTACCAGTTTCAGTGCTTTTGCCACACTTTGTTGTTTCACAGTTACTTCCATGTTGCTTAACTATAGTGCAAGTAGTTTGGATATCATCATCTATATTACCAACTGCATGGTTTGTGTTGTTGTTAATAGCTTTCTCACAGAACTCTTCACATATATTTTCAAGTGACAGTTGCTCTTCCTACTCTTCTACAATCACCACTGTTTCTTGCACTTCCTCCTCATTTTGCAACAGACTAAAATTGTTATGTGTAACAACAGTACACACTTGTTCAACTGTATCAGTTTTATCCCCAACCTTATTAACATTTGTTCTGTCTTCATCCTCACCAAGTTTATCTTCTTCATTTGTTCCTTCTATTTTCTTTGCTGCTCCCTCTACTTCTTTTCTGTTGTCTCCTTTGTTCACTTTGTTCCTGTTTACTTTTTGCCACACTTGCTTCACCTTATCATGTTTGTCTGCAGCTTTCCCCTTCCTCCCCATGTTTTGTTTCTCTTCACCATTTTCTTGCTGCTTAGTAGCTTCACATTGTTTTCCATTATCTTCATTTACTGCCTTCTTGCATGTTGTTACCATATGCCCAAACTCCTTACATGTATTACATATTTCCGGCCTCCACAAATAATCAACTCCAACAACTTGTTCAGTTCCATCAAGTAGTTGAACAGTGAAGGATTCTGGTAAGTCATTATGTGGTGTGACCTCAACTAAACATTTGGCAAAGGAGATTCGCTCAAACTTTTCAGTTGAAGCATCCATACACAGCAGTTTTCCAATCCTTGTTGCTAACCAATTAATTCCCAATGGTGACCACGCAAACAAAGGAATGTTGGATAACTTAATCCAAACTGGTACAGCTTTGATACTACTACAAGTATTCCCAACGTTTTCATCCCATGGCTTAAATATTTTAAAATCAATTAACTATTCAAATTTAAATTGTTAGAAACTCCGGGTCATCACAAAAGGTTTTAATATATTTCTTTTGAATTATGCATGAGATAAATATAATTAGTAAATATATAAGCATAAGCATAAAATATAAAAGTGTTTTATTCTATTTAATAACCATAGTAAATAAAAAGTAAGTATAAAAATATAAAACCTAAAATATAAATAAATATGAAAATATAAAGAAAATATAAAGTATTGATTAAGACATTTGTAAGCTAGGGAATAAACTATGTGTACAAGTGGCAATTGTTTCTTTTAAATTAAAAAAAATATAATAAATATGAGAAACTAAAGGTTGTACACATTATTCTATTTTGCATATACATATTCTGAACTCCCTTCTTTCTTTCATTTTTACAAACCAAAACCCAAAAGAAAATTAAACAATAACAACTTCAAGTTTCAAACTGGAGCAAAGCAAAGATCCAAGTGGATTCAAATTCAACTCAACCCAAAGTATTTCAAGATCAAATCAAACTTCAAGTGCAGATTTCTAGATTCAAAATTCCTCTATTCAAAATTATTCTATGAGTAAACATCACTTTTGAATACTTAATCTATTTTATAACCTGATGCATGTGATAAATCCTTGTAGTTATATGCGAAATGTTTGCATGAATGTATGATTATGGTTGCATGTATATCAGTATATAGTTGATATTTGTATGCATGTCTGTATTTGGATATAGGAGCCTCTATTCTGGTTTTACAAACACAAACCTATTCAAAAATTCAAATTCTCTTCCTCTAGTCTCTTATAGGCTATGTTGTATAAGGGAATTATGTTTGGATTAACTAAATATTAATTTTTAAAATATTTTTAAGTATAATTAGAAAGTAGTTTTAACTGGAAAATACAAAATACAGTAAAACTCAAAGCACTTCAAAAATTCGAATACCATGATTTCTTGTTTCAACTACATAACCCAATTCGAGTTTGAAAACCATGAATTTTAATGATGAAATCAAGATTTTTAAGTTTGGAAATCTTGAGATCTTGTGAGTTGAACAAATCGAGAGTTTGATCGATTTCTAACGATCGGCGAAGGGAGGAGTCACACGGTCGTTACTGGAGCATGCTCCTAGGTAGAGGGTCTTGGCAAAAATGGTGTTTGGGTTTATCGATCACCGTGGTGGCTTGGTGATGGTGTTTTAGGGAATAAACCCAATTCGAGTAGGCGAGGTTTGCAAGGAGATTGCACATCATGGGTGCATCGGGATGGACTGGAGTAGGGGGTTGGAAGCATGGGTCTACGGTGAAGGTTTGGTCGGAGTGTCGATGCTTCTGGTGAACGGAGATGGCAATGCGAGGTGATTCTTGGATGCTCAGGTTCTGTTCTAGTGGAAATCGATATGCTTAAATTCGATTTTCATGGTCGTTTTGAAGAGCGAGTGGTCAGAATCGAAGGAGGAGGTCGAAGTCGATTTGTTGGCGATGGCAGCGATGGTCGAAGCAATGGCGTTCGTTTGTGCACATGCACGTGTATCAGTTGTGTCTAGGTTTAAAGATCGGTATAAGAGAAGGGAGGAGAAGGAAGACGATCGGGAAGATCTGGGTTTGGCTCGGGATTGTCTAGGGTTGGACTCGAGGAAGGTACTGAGTTGTTTGCATGTGTTTTAGCTGTTGTAACAGGGTTTTTAAATTTAAACCAAAACAAAGTTTAAAAAGAAAAAGAAAGAAAAGAAGAAGCGTTTTAACTCGGGAGAAATGTGGGTTTGCACTGGGTTTGACTCAGGTCAGTACTAGGATATTTACAAAGTTTTTAAAAATTCGGAATGAAATTCAGAATGCACTGGTTTGACTCGGGTCAATATTGGGTTTGCATGAAGGTAGAAATGGGTTCCATCCCAAATGAAATTCAGAATGAAGATTTCCATGCTATTATGAAGTTTTAAAAAAACTAGACACGTATCTTGAAATCTTGATCTTGATACTCTAGAGTCTTCAATCTTGAGTCTTGAGTCTTTATACTGATCAGTCTTCAATAATCAATACCTGCATATATATATATGTATGTATGTATGTATGTATGTATGTATGTATATGTATGTATGTATGTATATGTATGTATGTATGTATCTATATATCATGCATATACATATATATCTAGACAATAGTGTTAGTATATAATTTATAATAAGTTAAAAAGGTTATTGTCATCAAAACCAACATCTTAGTTCCTAACACAAAGCTTCTCATCCAAGTTTCATCCAATTCTGACCATCCTTTCCCTCGATTTGCCAATTCGACCACCTCTTTCCTAACTACCTCAAAACACTAACAAACCATATCAAAGCACAAGATACAAACTGAAATATCATACGCATACATCCATTCATACATGCAATCTATAAGAACATGATAATCAAGCAAATCTTAATATAAATCTAATTTTTACACTAGCATATGAATATGAACAAAAGGGGTTGCAAAACCATTTAAAATCAATTAAATTTTAGCCATAAACATGTATAAAAGTACGATTAAAGTTAATATTTTAGGATCGTGTTAAAAAATCAATTTTAACTACATAAACATGCAAAGTATGTTTAGAGGTCAAGAACCACTCACCAAATACCTAAAATGCTAATTAATCTCCTTAGATCTAAGAGGACAGCAGGGAAGAGTAATGCAAATTACCCAAAATGATAATCTCAATTTCCTTTATGCTAATCACCCCTCTAATTTATAATTTGCTAAGATTACGAAGGAAAATGTAGGTTTTTAATGAATTAGGCTTAATGGTGGTTTAGAGCTATTTTGGAGAAGATGAAATAACTTGGATAAGTTCCTACAGCCTCCTCTTAGCATAATTTTCAAGATAGGTTGGCAAGATTAAGTATGAGCTTAGTCCATTAATGTCGGCTAACCGCAGCCAAAACTTAAAACAATGTTAAATTTAAAATGGTATGTCCATTTTTCTGTTATGATCTCTTTAGAATGTGAAACCATCGTCCTGAAGAAATGGAAGTGGTTTTAGACCCTATTTCGGCCCCTATCGAAATTTATAGTCCAAATAAAATTTTCCGGGCCAAAACAGTCAGAAATTCAGAAAAAATCATAGATGTGCAAAATGTCCCTAAGAGTCACTTTCCAAAATTTTAGAGTCATATGACCTCATAAGAATAAAATAAAAATATTTGACGATCCTTTGGTGCATAAAATACGAGTTGTTACACCATGTCTACTCCAGTTTTATCGTTAAAATTATAAAAGACGTTTTAGAAACAATGTAAAGTGTATTTTTAAAGAAATGTTTGTTTAACAATTGAATTTTTAAAGTCAAAAACATAATAAATAGTTTGAGCTAAATATCCCAATTTTAAAAATTAAAATCCTTATGTTAAAAAAAGCCTTTAAAGGAAAAGTGATTTGAAGGACTATTCATGTAATAAAACTTGACCTTTGTTTGAAAAGAAGGAAAGGGTCTTTTTAAAGATTAAATTGCTAACTTTTCATTTTAGACTTAATAAATAAACTTAATTGATAAATACTAAATTATAGTTAAAAGTTAAGACATCTACAATTAACATTGATTAAAATAAAGAGATTTTCATGATTCCTTTTTAAAACCAAACTATTGATGGATTTAATAAAATGTTTCCAAGTTTATATTTTTTTAAAGATAAATTTTTTGGGATTAAGTGCTTTATAATTGTGAAGCTTTAATCTTAGAAAAGGAAAGCAATAATCAAACTTATTTTTTTAACATTGATTAGATAGGGATGATTGGTTAGGTAAGATGAGGTGAAAATTAAGGCTATGAATAAAATAGTGATGAATAATCGTAGAGTAGGAATAGTGGTCCCCGTTGAATAAAAGGAATATTGGTATGAGCCTAAAAATGTTTCATTAAACATATGTGAAGATCATAAAGTAAAACCTACAAGGAAATGAAAAATGGTATCAAAGTATATTTATGTGAGTTCTAGAGTATACCTACATGAAAGATTAAAAATAATGAAAGCATATACTAAGATTTAAGAATACTACCAAGGGATTTGGATTAAAAAGAGGATAGTAAATAATTAGTTGTGATAATGGAAGTAACGGATAGAACATATTTATTAAAAGCCAAAACGGAAAGTTAAGATATATGGGTTATAGTAGTATGACATGTTAGAAAGGTCCATTTAATTTAAGTAAGAAGTAATAGGGCCATAACATTATTAATGTCAGCTGATGTTGAAGGTTAGCTTCCAGCAATTGTTTCTTTTAGGTTTGAGTTTTAAACATCAGTTGTTTCTGTTAGTATAAAATGCCAACAATGTTATGAGAAATGTTTCTTTTTATTTATTTCTGGATTGACCACTATATTTATTGGGAAACAGTATAAATAAGAAAACCTCATAATGGACACTTAGGTTGGAAGTTTATAAAATAAATAAGAAAATTTATTAAATCAGCTATTAAAAGAAAAGTAAAGTCCCAATATATTTTAGTGAGCGAAGGACAGTGAAAGCTTATTGCGAAACTACGGGTCACTATCCTACATCTTAAAAGCTAAAATTTATAAATGAACTTATGTGTTAATGCTATTTTAAAACAAAAGAAAAGGCTTTTGAAATTGAAAATTTTACCGTGCAAGAGGATAGAGTTCATTATGGATGTTAAACTATTGAGTTAATCCTAGTTGCGTAGAATGTGACATAATTTATTTTGAAAAGAAAAAATATAAATACTTTTGAAAATTTTTGTTCAAAATTTTTTATTTTAAAAAATAAAATACTTTTATGAAAGTTTTTTAAAAAAATACTGTGACGAACTGTCTCCTCGATCCTCGAAAATCGACACTAGTACACCCCCGGTATTCCCATGCCGTAAATTCAAGTGTCGGGGAGGTAGGTTTTCTGGGGTTGAGTAAAAGATAGAAACACAAAATCTTACATTACATTAAATATATTAAAAGTATATACAATCATCATCACTAGGGTACGTAGGATTTTTTGTATGCACTAACCTAGCTAGGAATAGTTATAACCGCCTGCTCTCACATTTGCTGGCATTACTAACATATATATAGCGAAAAACAATAATAGATAGATAGATATCCCCATCAGGTGCTCCAGCTTCATGCTCCAAAAGTCTCTTCCAGCATTCTCCTTCTTAAACACTTTAAATTGAATCCTGATTACATAGCTGCTTGACAAAATAGGTCACCCAGAGTTTAAGGGAAAACAAAATAAACTCCGGGTCAGTCATGGGACTGGTGTGAGAACTCAAAATACGTTGTTTGAAGAAAAAAATGGTATCTCATAAAACAACCCCACACATAAAACGGAACGGGTTTTTACCTTATGATAACCAAAACATTCTTGCGGAAAAATAGAAGATATTATTTTTAATGACATATCTTTTAAAATGTTTGCAAGTAATTTTATTAATCTTCGTCGAAATTGTTACATTATTAAATTCCAACATACCACCTTGTAAAACAAGGCTTTCTACATCTAAAATCTTACGGGCTCTTATTGGAGAATGGGTTTCCATACAAATGACCAGGTGAAGGGACTATCTTCCGGCAGCTCATTTCTAGAGGAATGTACCAAGGCCCAATAGATGGTCCTCAACTAACACAAAACCGACCTACCTCTTCCTAGATAGTACCCAATATGTCATCACCCCAGTGGTTACCGACCTACCCGAGACGTCTCATAGCATTCACCATAATAATTTGAACCCGAACATCATAGCGGGTAGAAATATATCTAGAATGGGATGATCATACAATAATGGTTGCGGACCACATAGCCTTGCTGCATCTAACCTGTTTTGGACATTTTTTGGTGTGAGGCTTGAGGTAACGATTACCTTTCTCATTTCACATCATCTTTCTTTGAATGCCACACTGCCATCCCATAGTCATACAACTGATTTCTACAAACGTATAACTCCTGAGCTCATACGTCTTAGGAAAGGATGTTAAGCTAAGAGAAGATGCCTTCTCTACCACCAGACAGATGATACGTTCCTAGAGATCACTTATGTAGCTAGGAAAGCAACGTCAACATTCATCCATACAAGTTGTCCAGGAATAGTATAAACCGAAGGCACTCTCCTACCACATCCTGTTAGGAGTTCACCCTAGGATCAGTAGCGATTAGTCCTTGCATCGAATATTTCATATTGAAGAAACTACTGCTATTATACGTATATTGGGAGTTTATCCCGAAATGATCAACAAGTAGTCCTTCCTTATGAAAATCCACATATCATATCCATATCTTTACAGATATGTAAATTGGTTCGAAGTGGTCTTTGGATAGGAATCATCCAGATCCTACCCTGGTTCCTTCGAAATAATCATCGATTAAAAGATGTTCATGTGAATAGGAAATTATTCTTTAATTGATTTGATTCTTTTTATCAAAATCTCATTAGGAGATATACATTTACAAACCATTCTTTCTGGTATATATGAAAATATTAAACCTCTCTTATAAAGTCCTTTTATAACTTTTAAACTCTTTTAAATAAACTCGAAATCGTTTATTTTTCATTCAAAGATACTGATTCGAGTAGAGAAAATTCACTATTTCCTCCATCGGCTAGTCCGGATAGCCAGTGAGAGCAGGAAACTGGTTTCCAAACTCAAGCCTAGACACCATCTCATTGACACCCATAAGGCGGTCAAGTTATTTGATCGTCTCGAAATCCTATAACCGTTCCAAAAATTATTTAAATCATCTTTAAAACACTTTATAAATCATTTTAAAATATTTACAAAAGATTTGTAAAAGAAATGTTAAGTTTAAAACTATTTTTCAGAAGTTGTAAAAAGTGCTGCGAAAAAGTGCTCGGGAAAATGCATTTTAAGCTATATTGATCCAAACAACTTTTTATTTTTTCAAAATTCACTTTTATTTCTAAAATCTCTTTTAAACCATTTCAAAACATTTATAAGATTTATTCCACATTTTAAAACAATTTTAAAACATTATTTTTAAAGAAATCCAGTTTTTGATTCCGAGCTACAAAAGTAGGATTTTTGTCAAAACTTGTTTTACTCGTATTTCAAAATCTACTTATCGAAATCTTGATTTTATTCCTTCGTTGGAAAAATATGGGTATAATAGTTTGGAAAATTCTTATCTCGAAGAATTTCGAGCTATGTTCCAACTTTTACACTAGTTTGATTTTTATAGCGTGAAATCGCGAACTACCGTTACGTGACGCACTTATTTTTGACCAAATTTTCTATTTCTTTCCACACTTCACCAAAACACTTTTAAATATTCATGAATCGTTTCAAATACATCATAAACCATTTATAAGAGGTCTAACACTTCCATATACACCATTTCACTAATTTAAGGAAAGTGGTTTCCTTTTGTGTTTATCGACATGTATATTTCTGACTTGCAAATATATTACATATTCATGTGAAAACAACCAAACTTGATGATCAAAGCATATTAAATATCCATTTGCAACATCATATCCTCATTCAACATATAGTATAACAGTTATAGGAGTTCTCACCTCGGATTTCCAATGATTCATAAAAAGAATGCTATAGCTCCGCCATTCGAGTTCCGAAGCTCACTAATCTTCGAATTTTAGTTCCTAAATGTCTCGACCAAGTCTTCAGAAGGCTAGTGGGTGCATGGCCTAGGGTATGGCTTGGGTTGGGCTCGGCTTAGGGTGGAGTGAAGAGGGGTTTGTGAAGAACAAAGGAAAATGAGGAGTTTTTGGATTGTTTTATGGTGTTTTACTGTATATAACTATCTTTTATAATTTTAGTTTCTTTTTGAATTTATTTCTTTTAGTTTGGAAGCCATTATAGAGGAAGAAAAAGCTTGGAAATATGAAGAAGAAAATGAATGGGAAAAGAGAGAAGAGGGTAGGGTATTTATAGGAAAAAAGAAGTGTGTAAAAGAAGATATGTAAACACCACTTCTTCCAAGCTTCTCCAACACACAGTCCCCTTCAAAATACATAGCCAAAGCGCCCCCCCATGTGCACACCATTTGCATCATCTCATGTGCATATATGTTGGCTTGTAAAGACTTAAGGAGTAAGTTTGTTTTAAAATATTATATATTTTTTATTTTATATCTTTAACTTAATTATTTGTTCATATATGTGTTTATGTGCTTGTTATTATGGTGTACATGTACATGTGTATGTAACATATACCTATAACATTGCACAACTTCCACACATAGTATCGTTATAAATCCCGATTTCGATTTTCGGTCGTAGTTTCTCTTTTAAGTTTATAAGCATATTTTTGTAAACAAATTTTGATAAATATTCTTTTTATTATTAACTAATTAAAATGATCAAATTTTATTTATAAAATCGAATAAATTAATAATAATAATTATTTACAAATTTATTTGTATTATCGATAAATCTAAATGATCATTTACTTAAAGTGATATATTTACGGGTCGTTACAGAATCCCTTCCTTAGAAAATTCCATCTTAGAAATTAAGATAAGAGAGAATAGTTCAAAACAAAAATATATTCGATATGATAGAATATACAAAGTATGAATAAGTGATTACACGACAGGCGGTGAGTACACTATAATGATAAAATTTATTCCTCAATTCTAAACTTGGGATATGCCTTTCTCATTCTATCCTTCGTTTCCCAAGTGCAATCCTCAACATCTCCACTCCATTGAACTTTAACTAATCTTACTACCTTCCTCCTTAATCGTTTCTCATCACGATTAACAATTCGAATAGATCACTTAATAATTGCTAAATTCATTTCCACCTCCTAGTCTTCCCGAGCAGTCGTTTTTACGATTTGCTCTGGGTCATGCATATGTTTCCTCAAATGAGATACATGAAAAACATTGTGCACTCCTGACATCCTTTCTGGCAATTGCACTCGATAAGATAGCAAGCCAGTTCATTAAAGAATGGGAAATGGTCCAACATATTGAGGTGTTAACTTTCCAGCTCTTCCAAATCTCACCACTCCTCTCATCAGAGAGACTTTCAAAAAGAATGAATCTCCAACTGAGAATTCCAAATTTCTACGCCTTTGGTCTGCATAGCTTTTATGTCTGCTCCTAACTTCCTTTAGCTTCTTCCTAATCAATTCGAATTTTTTTGAAGCTTCTTATGTCATAACAGGACCAAGTATTTACCAATCTTCGGTCTCGATACAACATGCTGGTGACTTGCACGGACGACCATATAGAGCTTCATATGTTGCCATGCCGATACTAACTAGATAACTGTTGTTATAAAAGAACTCTATTAAATGCAGATAATTTTCCTAGGAGGCTCCAAAATCTAGAATACATGCTCTTAGAAGATCTTCCAACACGCGGTCGACCCTTTCCGTCCATCGATCAGTTTGAGGGTGATAGACAGTACTTATATTTAGCCTGGTTCCCAAAGTTGTTTGTAATCTTTTCGAAAACTGACTGGTAAAGATCAGATCTCGGTCGCTTAATATACTGCTTGGAACTCCATGCAATCATACAATCTCTTTAATATACATATATACATACATACATACATATATATATATATATATATATATATCAGCAAGGCTTGTAGAGGTCCTTGTTGGCTTAACTAGAATGAAGTGTGGACATATAGTTAATCGATCTATGATAACCCAAATGCCTTCATTCCCTTTTCTCGTTCGAGGTAAGCCATCAATGAAATCCACTGATATTAGATCCCACTTCCAAGTTTGAATCTCTAGAGGTTGAAATAACCCTGCAATTTTCTGTTGATCATTCTTGACGTGTTGACAATTGGTGCATCTGCTAACATAAATGGATATGTTTCTTTCATGCTTTTTTCCCAAATTGTGCACTTCAAATCTTTGTACATTTTGTTAATTCCTGGATGAATGCTAAATTTGGATTTGTGATATTCAGCTAACACCTCCTATATAAGATTTTCTATATCTCAAACACAAACTCGTCCATTCATCGTAATACTCCACTTTTATCCACTTCAAAGCTAAATTTTGGTCCTTGGCATATATTCTTATAAATTTTCCTTAAAAACCTATCTTCCTTTTGTTTACTGTAAATTCTTTCCAGAAGAGATGGAGTTACTAAATAATAAGAAATAACAACATACTTCCTACTTAATGCATCAGCTATTGCGTCGGCTTTTCCTAGTGTATGTAAAATATCTAGATCATAAGATGCGAGAAATTCCAACCAATATTGATGCCTCATGTTTAAATCCTTCTAAGTAAAAAGATACTTTAATGATTTAAGATCCATAAAGAGATTAAAATTTTCACTTAATTAAAAGAGGAATTTTATTTACTAAGGTCAATTCAAAGTTTTATTGAAATAAACTATGAAAACTTCTTACCTAGCAAATAGTGCCTCCATATTTTTAATGCGAACACCACGGCTAATAAATCTAAGTCGTGTGTTGCATAATCCTTATCATGAGTCTTTAGTTCTCTTCCTGCATAAGAAATCGCTTTCCATTCCTGCATTATACCAACTCCTTCTCCACAAGCATCAGTATAAACAGTTAATCCATTATTTCTATTTATAATTGTTAGTACTGGAGCAGTTGTTAATCTCTTTTTGAGTTCCCGGAATGCTACTTTACATTTAGGAGTCGAGATAAAATTGGCATCTTTCATAGTCAACTTCGTTAGGTGGTAGGCAATCTTTGAGAAGTCTTGAATAATCTTCCATAAATATCCGGCCAAACCTAAGAAGCTACGAACTTCCTTTGGAGTTTGTGGTTGCTTCCAGTTAAAAACGGCCACAACTTTTAAAGGATCTACTGAAACTCTGTCCACTGACACTATATGTCTAGGGAATCTTACCTCATTCTCCCAAAAATGGTATTTTGAGAATTTGGATTTAAGCAAATTATTTCTTAATATCTCTAACACAATTTCTAGATGTTTCTCGTGTTCTTCTTTTGTCTTAGAATAGATAAGGATATCATTAACAAAGACTAACACAAATTTATTGAGTACATATCTAAATACTCTATTCATAAGGTCTACGAAATATGCAGGTGCTTTGGTTAACCTAAAAGGCATAACTAACCATTCAAAGAAAGTGTTTGGACCTTTGAATGTAGTTAGGTGGATGCATTCTTCTGCAATTCTTAACTGATGGAATCTTGTAGCTAGGTGGATGCATTCTTCAGCAATTCTCAACTGATAGAATCTTGCAGCTGGATCCATTTTTGAGAATAACCGAGCCCCATGTAATTGATCAAGCAAGTCATGTATTCGAGGTAGAGGATATTTGTTCTTAATCATTTGTTTATTCAGATCTCGATAATCTACGCACAACCTTAGAAATCCATTAGACTTGGCCATAAAAACTACTGCAGATCCCCAACTTGAATGACTCAACCTTATCAACCCTTTCTTTAACATCTCTTGAGTTCAGTTATTTAACTCCTCTCTCTACTTTAGAGCCATCCTTCGATCTTGTTGTTTAATTGGCATCGCATTGGAAATCAAGTCAGTACGAAATTTGATTTCCTAATGTAGGGGTAAACTTTTTACTTCTTCAAAAACGTTTGGGAATTCTTTAACAATGGGTATGGTTCCTAATCCTTCCTGGGATGAGTCTAGTGCATATAGGAAACTTCCCCTCCTTCGACTAGGATCTTCACAATATATTTCCATTAAACTTGCCCAACTTCGTTTTCATGAAAATTATCCTTTTTATGCAATCTAGAATAGCTTCTTGTTTAGTCAACCAATCATACTAAGTAAAATTCCGAATTAAATAAAATCTAGGACAAATTGGTCAAAAGGAAATTTATAGGAAGGGTAGGAAATTTGGACTTTTTCATAATTCATGCAAAGGTTAGTAGTACCTCCTATAGGATTCGTCATGCAAATAGGGGTATCAACAAACTAAGGTTTAAGTTTTAATTCTTCTATAGTTTTTTAGAAATAAAACTATAAGAAGCTCCTATATCAAACAATATTCTATCTAAAACATCTTCGGTAAAAACACTATCTTTCAAAACTCCCTTGCCTTTTACATCCTGAGAGGTTGAAGGCTCATCCTTAATTGCGTAAACTCGGGCTTGCTCTCCCTTCCTCATAATCGGAAAATCCTTGATCATGTGTTCCAGCTAATGATAATTATAGCAGTTTGGTGGTGGCCTATGAACCTTGAGGTAACACATAGCCTCTTTCAAATAGTTACCTTGGGATCCTACATATTTTCCTTGACCTGGATTTTTTCCATTTTGATTAAACTTCCTCTTCTTCCAATTGTTGTTGTTATTGTTTGTCTGTGCTACTACTGGCTTCGTCTTGTCCAATTTTTCATAACGAAATCCCATATCCAACAAATCTATAAAGGACCCCTTAACATAGGTAGTCATCCTCCTTTGGTATTTCTCATTCATCCTAGAAATAAACTTCTCGTTTTCGACTAGACCCGGCCCAAAACAAGATAATTCATTAAGCTTATTTGCATACTCCTCAATAGACATTTCCTTCTGCTGTAAATCCATAAAGCTTCTATAAAGATGAGATTTTCCCGATGCTGACATGTACTGCTCCTCCTTAAAACTTTCCCAAGAGAAATTGTCCTCAAAATCATTCAGGGTGATAGACTCCCACCAAGCTAAAGCCTCATCCTGAAGTTGCCATGAGGCCAGAAATCTCTTTTGCTCATCACTAATATCTAACGCCTTAACAATCCTTTCACATAATTTAATCCCTGCTTATACTTCAATAGTAGCATTTGTACCCTTGAATGGTTTCCCCCTAAGCCGGTATAATTCTTGCACAGAGTGGCAAAATTAACCTGGGGTTGTACGGGAGCTATGTCTTCTATAGCAGCGGTTTGAGATCGATCGTTAGTTGTTATGGTGTTGCTATTTCCCCTTCTTCGTCCTCTACCAATACTCATGCCTTACTACCTGGATTTAGTAAGATAACTTAAGAATACAAAGACGAAAATATCTTCGGAAATGGGTATATAGAAAAACTTCTATTTAGATAAGGAATCTAAATGCACACTCTCAAAGGTTCAACTCATTCAAGGGCATTACTAACCGTATCTCTAATGAGTTATACCCCACCAAATCCAAGGTTCTCACTTAACCTTCAACACTAATAATAAATGTGACGATCCATCTCTTCGACTCTTGGAAATCGACAGTAATACATCCACGGTATTTACATGCCGTAAATCTAAGTGCCGAGGAGGTAGATTTTTAGGGGTAAAGTATAGTAAAAGATAGAAACACAAATTCTCACAATACATTAAATAGATAAATAGTACATATAATCACCGTCACTAGGGTACATTCGAGTTTTTATATACACTAACCCGGCCAGGAACGGTTATAACTGCCTGCTCCCACATTTGCTGGCATTACTAACTTATTTACAATGGAAAACAAAAATAGATAGATAGATGTCCCTATCGGGTGCTCCAGCTTCATGGTCCAAATATCTCTTCCAGCATGCTCCCTTTAAAACACTTTAAACGGAATCCTGAATGCTTGTCTGCCTGGGAAAATAAGGCATCCAGAGTTCTAAGGGAAAACAAAATAAACTCTGTGTCAGTCATGGGACTGGTGCGAGAAATCAGAATACACTATTTGAAAACAAAAGGGCATGTCATAAGACCACACCGCATATAAACATGAAATGAGTTTTTACCTTATGATAACTAAAACATTCTTATGTAAAAATAAGGGATATTATTTTTAATGACATATCTTTGAAAACTTTTGTAAGTAAATTTCATTAATCTTAGCCGAAGTTGTAACATTACTAAATTCCAGCATACCACCTTGTAATACAAGTCTTTCTACATCTAAAATCTTACGAGCTCTTATTGGAGAATGGGTTTCCATACAAATGACCAAGTGAATGGACTACCTTTAGGCAGTACATCTCTAAAGGAATGTACAGAGGCCCAATAGACGGTCCTCTACCAATACAAGACCATCCTACCTATTTCTAGATAGTACCGAGTATGTCATCACCCCGATCTTTAGCGACCTACCCGAGACGTCTCTTAGCATACACCACAATAATTTAAACCAAAATGTCATACAGGTAGAAATATATCAAGAAGGGGATGATCATACCCTAATGGTTGCGAACCACACAGCCTTACTACATCTAGCTAATTTTGGTCATTTCCGAGTGTGAGGCTTGAGGTAACGATTACCTTTCTCATTTCACATCATCTTTCTTTGAATGCCACGCTGCCATCCTATGGTCACACAACTGATTTTTACAAACGTATAACTCCTAAGCTCATACGTTTAAGAAAAGGGGCTAGGCTAAGAGAAGTTTCCTTCTCCACCACCAAACAAATGATATGTTCATAAAGATCACTTATGTAACTAAGAATGCAACGTCGGACATTAGTCCATATAAGTTGTCCAGTAATAGGACAAACTAAAGGCACTCTCCTACCACTTCCTATCGGGAGTTCACCCTAGGATCAATGGTAATTAGGCCTTGAGTCTGATATTTCATATTAAAGAAACTACCCCTATTATACGTATATTGGGAGTTTGTCCCCAAATGATCAACAAGCAGTGCTTCCGTATGAAAATCCCCATATCATATCCATGTCTTTACTTCGAATATGAAAATTGGTTTAAAGTGGTTTTCGGATAGGAATCATCCAAATCCGACCCTGGTTCCTTCGAAACAATCATCGATAACATCGTGTTCTTGTGAATAGGAAATCATTCTTTAATTGATTCAGTTCTTTTTATCAAAATCCCTTTTGGAGATATACATTTAAAAAATATTTTTTCCGGTATATACGGAAATATTAAACCTCTCTTATAAAGTCCTTCAATAAATTTTAAACCCTTTTAAATAAACTCAAAACCGTTTCATTTTTCATTTAGGAAGATATTGATCCAAGCAAAGAAAATTCACCATTCCCTCCATCGAGCCAGTTCGGATAGCCAGGAAAAGTAGGAAACTGGTTTTCCAAACTCAAGCCTTGGCACTATCTCTCTAACCGTAAGGCGGTAAGTTATTTGATCGACTCTAAACCTTTAATCATTCCAAAAATACATTAAATCATCTTTAAAACACTGTATAAATAATTTATAAATATTTATAAAAGATTTGTAAAAGTTGTTAGGTTTAAAACTATTTAAAAAATTATAAAGAGCTGCGAAAAAGTGCTTTAGAAAGTGCCTTTTAAGCTATATTAATTAAAACAACTTTTTATTATTTGAAAATACACTTTTATTTCTCAAATCTCTTTTAAACTATTTTAAAACATTTATAAGATTTATTACATGTTTTAAACAAATTTAAAACATTATTTTCAAAGAAATCCAGTTTTTAATTCCAAACTACAAAATCGGGATTTTTCCAAAACTTGTTTTACTCATATTTCAAAATCTACTTATCAAAATCTCGATTTTATTCCTTCATTGGAAAACTATGGATATAATAGTTTGGAAAATTCTTATCTCGAAGAATTTTGAGCTAAATTCCACCTTTTACACAAGTTTGATTTTTATAGCATGAAATCGCGAACTACCGTTATGAGACGCACTTATTTTTGACCAAATTTTCTATTTCTTTCCAAATTTCACCAAAACACTTTTAAATATTCATGAAACATTTCAAATACATTATAAACCATTTATAAGAGGCTAAACACTTCCATATACGTTTCGTTAGTTTAAGGAAAATGATTTCCTTTTGTGTTTATCGACGTGTATATTCGTGACTTGCATATATATTCCATATTCATGTGAAAATAGCCAAACTTGATGATCAAAGAATATTAAACATCCATTTGCAATATCATATCATCATTCAACAATAATATAATGGTTATAGGAATTTTCACCTTGGATTTCCAATGATTCACAAAAAGAATGCTATAGCTCCACTATTCGAGTTTCGAAGCTTAATAATCTATGGATTTCAGTTCCTAAATGTCTCGACGAAGCCTTGAGGAGGCTAGGGGTGCATGACCTAGGGTGTGGCTTGGGTTAGGCTCGGCCTAGGGTGGAGTGAAAAGGGGTTTGTGAAGAACAAAGGAAAATGAGGAGTTTTTAGATCATTTTGAGGTTTTTTATTGTATATATAACTATGTTTTATCATTTTAGTTTCTTTGAAATTATTTCTTTTAGTTTGGAAGCCATTAAAGAGGAGGCAAAAGCTTGAAAATATGAAGAAGAAAATGAATGGAAAAGGAGAGAAGAGAGTAGGGAAATTATAGGAAAAAAGAAGTGTGTAAAAGAAGATATTTAAACATCAATTTTTCCAAGCTTCTCTGACTTACCATCCCTTTCATAATACATGGACAAAGCACCCGCATATGCACACCACTTCCATCATCTCCTGTTCATATATGTTGGTTTGTAAAGACTTAAGGTGTAAGTTTGTTTTAAAATGTCATATATATTTTATATTATATCTTTAACATAATTATTTGTTTATATATGTGTTTAAGTGCATATTATATCCTTAACATTCTCATGTGTGTACATGTATATGTGTATGTGACATATACCTAAAACGTTGCACAACTTCTACATGTTGTATCGTCACAAATCCCGTTTTCGATTTTCAATCATATTTTCTCTTTTATGTTTATATGCATATTTTTGTAAACAAATTTTGAAATAAATATTCTTATTATTATTAACTAATTAAAATGATCATGTTTTATTACAAAATCATATAAATTAATAATAATTATTATTATTTACAAAATTATTGTATTATCGATAAAGTTAAACGATCATTTGTTTAAAGCGATATATTTATGGGTCGTTAAAAATAAATTTTTAAAATTTTCAAAATTTAATTTAAAAAGATTTTGAATCGAAAAAGAGGAGAATTTTTATTTTTTGAAATGCCACAAGCTTAGCATAAGGAAATAGTCAATAGGATAGTGAGTGTGAATTTTACTATACAAAGGAAGTGATAGTAAAATAACGTATAGTTAGTGATGAGGGAAAAATTCTTTTTTAGCTATGGATCTATTTTTCCATACCTTGTCAACAGGCGGACAAAAATATGGTTTTAAAATAATTCTGCTTTAAAATTTTAAAGATTTAAAATAAAAAATTTACCTATGCAAACTTTACTTGGAAAGTTGAAAAAAAGGATCTAGGCATAAGAGAAGGTTTCAAAGTATAGTGGAAGAAGGGTGTACCAGAGAGGGATGCAAAAACAAATAGTTTAATTTTCAAATTTTGTGTATATATAGAACTGCCGGTATAAATAGGTTGTCTGCGTCATATTTTCAAAATTGTTTTAAAAAATGCATTTAAATAGGAGGTGCCAATTTAGAATCATTCTGCATACATGTCATATATTTTGTGATACACCAAGCACTTGTACACTGTTGGTTGCAAAATTAACTACACACTAATTGATTAGTTAGATTAGAATGGTTGCGCGCTATATTACATGATTCAGTCCTTGAGGAATTTTGAGGACGAAATTCTTTTAAGAGGGGAGAATGTAACACCCTATGAATTGAACAATGATTGGTTAAAAGGAAATTAATTAATAACCTGTAACACAAAAAATAGAATTTTTATGAAAATCACAATTTGACTACAAAAATTACACTGTTGTGTTTGTGGCAATTTTCTTATCAATTTTCATGTGTAAAGTTTTTCAATCGAACCTCAAAAGAAAAAGTTACTAACGTTTGAATATTTCAAATAGAAAGTAATTAAATATGTAATTAGAAAAAAATAAAAAATAATTAACGCTAACTAATGTTAATGGTTACTTAACGACTAAGTAAGGTTAGTGTTAATCGGAGCAAAAAGAGATTATCTCGATCGGTCGTATAAGGAATTAAATCAATAAACAAAACATCGCATAATTAATTAACGTAATTAACCCAACCAATCGACCCCTAACTTGGATTGGTCAACCACATGCGGTCGACTAGTGGGGGAGTGACAGTCCATCGGTGGATTATGGAGGCTATGAATTTAAACTAGGCCAAACGACCCAAATTAAAAATAAAAGAATATAACGGTTGACGTTGATTTGAAACCCTATAAATTCAGGCCTAACCCCTCACTTTCCTTTTCATATTTTATGAAGCAGCAGGGAAGCTATGACATTATATCTTCTTTACAAATTCTTAAATATAAGTAAATCTATAGTTTATATATGTATATACAAGTGGAGAATAACATATATGATAATAGGGGAAATGAATATGGTCGAATCAAATCGCCAAAAAAGGTAAATTATAAATCTAGATCTGAACCTAAATTAAATACAAATATCTTCTCAGACCTAGATTTCTAATACGTACATGTATGCATGCTTTTTATATAGTCGATAGGGAGAAAAAAGGTAGTTAAACTGAAATAACAGGATTAGATCTGGAGAGTTGGAATGCTAAAAAGGCTAGTGAGAAAATATTTTTTTATATATAATATTGAATTTATTCCATTGTAAACTTGTTCCTTGTATGCCTATATATAATTATTTTGGAGTTGTAGGCATAATTATGCATGTGTAATGAAATTTAAACCAATGCCTACATATTTTGTGAACTATTAACCTGAACCTAGAAAGTATGCATGTAAGTTGCAGTCCTAAAATTAATAGGATTTTATATATATTTCAGATTCGTAGATTTAAATGGCATATGTTAGTTAACATGAAATAGAGGTTATTGTAAATTGAATAAGATTTTAAGTAGTATTTTAATTCATTAAAAAGAAGTGCGTTGCAATGTAAATTTCTATAAATTGTCTAGTTTTATAAATATGAATAAATGCATAACGGTTGAAATAACAAAGATATGCCTAAAAGAAAAGGATGCACAAAATAAGGATGTTTACTGTATTTTGTACTGTCTATTTCAATAATAGAAACAAAATGATAATTCCTTGTAATTCCAAACATAATGCAAATTCTCTTTTGGGTAAGTTATATAGGTTTAGTGTTAACATTTCCTTTGGGAAAAATGTAATTCCAACGCATTAAAATATAGAAATGCCTATGTATAAACAAAAGAATTGTATGTAATGACAATCATAACAAACTAATTGTAAAACTAATATATGTAATAAAAGAAACGTTTGAAATTATGCAATAGGCTTTGAAATGTAGAAAAATTATTGAAACAAGTAAGTAATGAAGTTAGCATGTGACGACCCGAAATTTTCAAACATTTAAAATTGGAATATTTAAATTAATTGTAAATATTTAAAAGTTAATTTTATACTTGAATTCAAATATCACTATATATTTGATAATTGAACTATTGAATTTAACAATTTGAAAAGTGGGTAAGATGTGAAATCTGGAGTTCTAAGCCTGTTAAAAATAATTTGAAGGCTTGCAAAATTTATTTTGATAATACTGAAGATAGTAAAAGTGTTAAAATTGATGTTAAAGGTGATTTGTTCAATTTTAAAAATATATCGTTTAAATCGATATTTAAAAATAGCCTTCCGAGGCACGGTCTCGAAATTCGAAGAAACCAGTTCCATTGGGTCCGTAATATTGAATTATTATCGGATTTCAAATTTCATATTGATCGGAGTTGTTGTGTGAGCGTACGATAAGTAAACGCGTCGAAAATTAAATAAAACTTTAACTGATCAAATCAATGTCGTCGGCGCCTTCTTAAACACGCTTTCCTTTTAATATTCAGTCGAACCCTTCTTGGCCTTCATTTTCAAATCGTTAACCCTAAATTAAAAAAAGGGCGAATGAAAACCGAAAACTAATTCCCTCTTCTAAAATGGAAATAAAAAAAAATGGCGGAACAAAAGTAAATCGAGGCGAGCCTCGTTCATCGTCGAATTCCCAATCTCGACTATAGGGGGGTCGCTTCTTCTTCTTTTTATCTCATGCTGCCTGAATCTATGTTTTCGGCATGTTCGTCGCGGAAGAGAGATGTTGTGCTTCGATGGAAGTCGCGACGTGGCTCGATTGTCTGAGCGAAAAGGGGCTCGACCTGGAAGTGGTGAGCCATGGTAGCATGAGGCAGTCGCGACTATCTGGAGAGTTGCGATGTAGGCGACAGCGATGGTGGGAAAGGGACTCGACTTGGGAGGGCTTGCGGCGGCTACTCGATGTGATCGAAATCAAGATGCAGGGTGGGTGTGCTCGGGTCTGATCGGTAAGGTAATTAAAATTTTATTTTAGTTAGTAAATTTAAAACTCTTTGAATTCAATTTGTCCATTATCATTTATCAGCATGTATATGTATATAACTCAGTCCGTTGTTTTTCAGTAAAAAGAGAAAAATGTTTACTTTTTAATTATAAAATTTCAGAAGTTAAATTTATATATATATACTAGAAATTTATATAAGACTTTGGAAAAAAAATTTACATGGGATTGGTGATAAAATTGTACAGTTGATTTATTTAGTTACTAAAAGAAAAAATGGGAAAAGAGGAGAATTAGTTTAAAACTAATTAATTGTTAAATTTAATAAATTGTTTGATTAATTCAAATATTAATAAATTATATAAATATTTTATCCTACTAGTTATTTTAAAAAGAAATGGGTTTGATGATTAAACTATTTTAATTAACTTATTTAAGTATTAGGTTACTAAGGATAATTTGTTAAAGAAATTTTGGTTTAAAAATCTAAAATTAAATTATAAGTTAAAATAAATAAGTAAACGTAAGTTAATTATTGGACTAATTCAAGTATTAATGAAATCATCTAATGTGTGACAAGGTCAAAACGGGAAGTCAAGGCAAGGTTGAGGTGATTTCAAAACGAAGCAAAGGTGAGTTAATCTCACTCTGCTGAATTTAAATTTAAATTTAAATGATTAAATTTAAAAATTGGTTGAATGGTTGAATTGATTTGATGTGCTATATTATAGTATATAATACATCTTGGAATGATTGATTTCCCGCATTATATAGCGGATGAGACCCTATGCGCCGCATAATAGTGGATGATTTATATTAATCCAATATACCGCGATATTCCACCTCGAAGTGGAATTGGTATTTTATGTTGTGCTAACGTCTGTGGATGCAGGAAAACAGGTTGGAGGGATCCAACTGGATTCCTCAACATTTATTTAAATTATTTAATATTCTATGTTGTGATTAATTAATATTCTATGATGAATTATATTGGAATATTGAATGCTATGGTTTAATTGAATATATTTGGGTATAATGAGTTACCAAAAATATATAAATTGGATTTTGGAAAGAAAATAAACGAAGTGAATTTGTAAGCGAAATAATTATAGAAAATTTGAATAAGTTAAGAATGTATCGAAAAGAAATGGAAGTGATATTAAAATACTAATAAATAACTTCGAGTATGAAAAGAAAAAAAGATTTTGAATAAACAGAAATTAATGAATTGTAAAATTAAGTAATATTATTTTAAAGGAATAAAGAATTATTTAAAACTTAAAGTTTAAATTTATTTAAAAGGACTAAGAATTAATTTGAGAAATCTAAAATTGGTATTTTCAGTTAAAAGTATTTTAAATCATAATTAAGGAATAAAATCTGAAATTAATGGATTTTGAAATAAAATGGAGTAAATTGGAAATCAATTTGGAAATTGATTCAATTGTTTGAAATTGGAAATTTAAAGATGAATGTGAAGAGAAGTATATTTCAATGGATAACCAAGTACGTTCAAAGTAAATTTTTATATATAAGATAAAAAGTTTAATGTTGTTTTAAAAAGCATGTTTTAGGAATTTATTATTTCTAAATATTTAAATTCTTAAGTAAATATTTTTCAAATATATTATCGTAGTAATTATTTAAAGGTGACTTAGTATTTTGTTTCAAAGGAGAAAATCTAGTTTTATTTTTTATAAAATAACCTTATTTTAAATATTCCTAAAGTATAATTTTCAATTAAGTATTAAAGCAGTTTTCTAAATTTAAATGTTAAAGCATATTTTAAAATAAAGTGTCTTTAAATTATTTTAAAACTCTAAAGTTTTGTGTTTGGTTATTTCAGTGGAAATAGAAAATATTTGGGAAATTTATCCAGAAAATATTTGGTGTCGGCCAAATGCGCTGATCGTTTCGAAGAGACCGAGATCGAGATTTATTTATCGAAAGCCACTTCGATCCGGTTTGTACATTTTCGTGGGAAAATGAGTTTGAATTCGAAGATGGAGCAGTGAAGTGCTAGGGCTAGTTGCTACTAATCCTGAGGATATTTCCAAAATGGATGTAGTGGGAATAGTGCCTTCGGTTCCGTTCGAACCCGGGATGGACTAGTATGGATGAATGCTTTCGGAACATCGTCAGGTGGACAATGGGTATTCTAAGGGATATGTTCTAAAAGGTAATGCTTAGCCTCAAGCCTCATCAACCGGGAATGACTGAAAATCAAGGGTTATGCAGCAAGGCTTGGTGGGCAGCACTCATTTCCGGGTAAGGTCGTCCCTGTCTAGATGTCCCTTTTTATTTTGGCTTAGTGATGCGGTTGCTGATCCCAACAGTGGGGTGATCTTACTCGGGATTATCCAGTAAGGGATAGTCCGGGTCTTGTGTTGCAGAGGAGTTAGGGTGGCTCCTCGGTACTGTGATCTAGGCCACGTACCGTGACAGGTGGTACCCCAGTGCCTAGTCATTAGTTGGAAATCCATTTTCCCTACGCGCCTTGTACGAGTTTTGTTTGTATTGCCCACTCTGTGGCTAGTAGCTGGAATTTAATGATGTAACAATTTCGGCTATTTTAATAAGTATTTGTATATAGCCCCTATTATAATATCAGAGGATTTTAATATAAAAATGTTTTAGCTATCGTAAGGTAAAAACCCGACATGTTTATTTGTGGCGTGGTCTTACGAGATGCTTTTGTTTTCAAAGGATTTTTGAAACTTTAATAATCAAATTGAGTGTGATTTTCTCATGCGGGTTTTCCAGACTGACTTGGGTGTTATTTAACTATAATGCTCGGGTCAGACCGGGTATTATAGGATACAGGATATGATGTTGTGGAGCTCAGGAGACGAGCTGGATGGCGATACGTACTTTCGTATTTGATTATTATTCCGCTGTGTATCCAGTTGTATGTTATTAATGTTGTTGAAATCTGATGATGTAAACTGATGATGTATTGAATAAACAGATATATTTGTTTTTTTGTAAAGATCTGTTATTATATATTATATTTTATTCCGCTACGATGGTTAGATTCTGATGTTGTTTTCTATTTTCTTCTTCTACCTCTTCTTCTTTAACCATAATGGTTCGTATTTCTGTTCAACTTGAGTTGGTTGATGTAGAATAGTGTTGGCTCAAGGGGAATGGATTTGCGGGCCGTTACACTTGGTATCAGAGCTTAGATTAGTGATAACCTTGGCTCTGGTGGGGATTACTCATTAAATAGAATCCGAAGTACTCTAGAATGAGTTTGAGCGCATTAATTGATATGAGCGCGCATTTGTTAATGAATATAAAATTGTTTTTATACTGTGTTGATTTATCGGTTGAGTGTTTATGGATTCTAGCCGATGTGTGGGACGCCATGTATCGATAGTGATTTCTAAACTCTTAAACAAGATAAATCGACACTGTTTTGTTTTAAATAGGGTAAATGAACTAATTTTACCCAAAATTATTTTTGAGTATAAAGGAACTGATTTTTCGTAAATTTTTATAGTTATATATGGATGTTTGGTTGTTAGAAAGTGATAATATTATCACTATTGTATGAGAATTGAATAAGAAATTGAAATAATAACTAAAAATTAAGGAATAAATTAATAAGTAAATGGAATTTGTAAATGTGATTCAAATTGAACAAGGAATTGAAATCATAATTAAAAACTAGAAACAAATTCATACACAAATGAAATTTGTAAATGTAAACAATAAATATGAATTATAGTGTGATTAATAATTAAAATAAGATAAAATTCCAAAGTAATGTTTGAATTTAAATTTAAAGGATTTGGGATTTGAAAATTTGGAAATTTAATTCCTTTGAAGTTGTAAATGATTCTCAAAAAGTTGGGAAGATAATATATATTGAGAAATATTTTTGAATCGGATTTGAAATCTAGAGTGATTTGGAATTTTAAAATATTTGAAGAGCTTTAAAGGAGATAAAAGCATTGAACTATTTTCGGCCGCTGGATAATAATTCCAATGGTGATCGCGACATCATCGGTGTTCATTTTCGAGTTTCCAAAAGGGAGATTGCTACCTGGATGTTTTGTATTAATGTTTGTTTGCGATATTGGGTTTGATTTTTGAAAATGAAAAGGGATGGTTTGATTTAGATATATATGCTTTCAAAATTGAATTCAATTTAAAATTCAGTAAGTTATAGGGAATATTAAATAGAATTGAATTCTTATTCAAATGAAATTAAAAGAATGATAAGAAGTTAGATTAACTGGAAACGAGTTAAATAAAAATTTGAACGGGAATAAATTAATTCCGACGGCTTATAAAAGTTGGAGTTTATGAAAAGAATATAAGTGTGTCTTATAAAGATTGAAAAGTGAATATATTTGAGCTAAAATGAAAGGGAGTATTGGGATATAAGTGTATGGCTTATAAGTGAGAAAAGGAGAGGAATAAAAGCCAAAATAGGTTTGACATTTTGGTGGACAAAATGAAAATCCGATCTTGAATTATAAAATAGAATTGAATTCAGGTTAAGTAATAAAGTGATTTTTGAAGATAAAAATCAAATATTGAATTAAAAGTGAGAAATAAACTAAATTTAGGATAAATTAGTTAATGAAATATGGAAATGGAACTCGAAATTATTAACTTAGAATTGAATTGTGAATAGATAATAATGTTTAGAAATAAAATTTATTTTTGGTTGAAAATGAATTTGTGAATGAATAAATGAATTTATAATTGTAAGTAAAGGAACTGAAATTGGATATTGGAATGGTATTAAATGGAATTAAGTCCTTGCTTAACAAAATTCAAAAAGAATGGTGTGTAGCTAGATTTAACTGGAGTTAAGCTAAATAAAATTGGGTTGAAACAAATTCAGTCGAGTTATAGATAATATTGAATGGAATAAAATTCTTACTTAAATAAATAAATGTAAGCTAAGTAAGTGTTGAATTGGATTAAAATAGTTTTGGTATGAGTTGTAAACGAATCAAATTCAAGCATAAATTGAATGGCCTTATTATTAATAAATTCAATAATGAATTGTTACTGTGAATTAAAATTAAAAATGGATAAAAGAATAAACTAATCGAATAAATTAGTAAAATGGTTGGGATTTGATTAAAGGAAAATCAAATCAAAGATTTGAATGGAAGTTGGTTGAATAAAATAAACATAAGTTATTGGGTGGAATAGTTTGAGGAAAATAAATAACCTAAGAAAATTGTTAGATGGTTATTTAATATATTGATTGCCGAGTTTAATAAAATGGTTTGGAATCAAACTTTTTGGACATAAAAGAAGATACAATGAAAGATTGTGAATAAATTAAAAATGGGATGGAATCAAGTGTAAATTGTGTTGGAATCAATTTAAATGGTTATAAAGCTTAAGTAATTATTTATTCACATTAATATTGTCGAATTGCATTAGAAAATGGATCGTTTGATGTAAACGGGGTTAGATAAAATTGTATGAGTTATTAGAAGTGAAATAGGATGATTTTGAAATAAATTGGAGTGGATATGAGTTTGTTTTGCTTAGAATTAATTAAATATAAGCAAGTAAGTTGTAAATCACATAAACTGTATGGAATGGTTTGGAAATTGGTAGCAAGCAATTGTAATAAGTGTCGGAACCTTATATGTACTTATGGAAATTATATAACATGCGTTATATGTGAAATTTATGTGTTTGCTATTGTAAGTAAATGAAATGTTAATAAATTTGCATATATTTAGCACGTACATGTTTTAATTGAGTAAGTACAGGTATCTAAAGGCCGTTTGGCAGGATTTTGGTCACGCTAATTGCTAAAATAATAAGCCGCTTGCTTAAAAATGCTAAATAAAGGTACGCTTACGCAATAAAAATAGGAAATATGAACTGTTTTTGTTTTTCCGACCGTGTGGGTCGATGTATATATATTTATATCTCTTGTCAAATTGCAAAAGCTCCTCCGTACAAAGGAGACTCTGCCAAAATTTTCCGAAAATTTTGGCAGTTTGAATTTTTTTAAAAAAAATTCACTAACTGCAAAGGATTTAAAATTAGTAAGCAAATAGATTTTTTTTTAAAAAAATTGAATATTTTAATCTAATTTAAAAAAATGTGAATGTAAAGTAAGGCGAAATCAAAGAAATTGTTTGAAGAAACTAAAGGAAGAAAAAGTTTGCAGGTAACTTTTATTTGAGATTTTAAATAAATTAGTAAGCGGAACTAATAAAAGGAAATGGTTAATTACATATGGGTTGATATAAGGCGAATACAATTCAATATACAAAGTTTGAAGACAAAATTGAATTCAAGTAGAATTGAAAGATGGAAATCTGAATGGAAATTTGGAAAAAGTATTTGATTGGAAAGCAATTAGTAAATTGAAACAAATTAAATTCAAATGGGATTGTAAAGGCGTAGTGAATAGAAATGGATATAAACTTTAATAGTGAAGTGAAAATAAATAAAGAAGCATATGAAATGCTTATACTAAACTTAAGAAAGGAATGGTGAATTCTTAATTGAAAATTGATATTACAAATATATTCTTAGTTAATATTTGAATGAATAAATATTGACATTTTGTAAGGAAGTCGATAAAATGTTTTTGAATGTTGTGATTGGATATTATTTCTATGTAGGATATACATGTATTATAAAGGAAAAGGAAAATTGGTTTTGATTTCAGAAGATAAATTTGAATTGATCGACAAAAATGTATGTGTTTAAATTTCTGTATGAAATTTGATTGGGTTTTGATCTAGCCACTTGGCTTTTGTTTTCTTTTGAAATCTGGGGGCCCGTAGAGGCATTTTGTAGTTGTACCGAGCTAGCCGCGCAAAGAAGACGCTGGCGAAATTTATCGAAAATTTAAGGAGTTAGAAAAAATTTTGAGAAAATTTTGATAATTCAAAATTTGTTTTTAAATTAAAATTTGAATGATTGAGCAAAAAGTATTGTTTGAAACTATGGGAGAGTTTGGGAAGTTAGTAATAATGGTAATGGGTCTTCTATAAAAGAGATAGTTGGTAGGATGTTGGATTGTTTGTTTTGAGAAAAGTAAACGGGTATTGGACCATTCTTCCTAACTAGTAATTTCGGGGACGAAATTCTTTCAAGGGAGGAGGAATGTGACGATCCGAAATTTTTAAACATTTAAAATTGGAATATTTAAATTAATTGTAAATATTTAAAAGTTAATTTTATACTTGAATTCAAATATCACTATTTATTTGATAATTGAACTATTGAATTTAATAATTTAAAAAGTAGGTAAGATATGGAATCTGGAGTTCTAAGCCTGTTTAAAATAATTTGAAGGCTTGTAAAATTTATTTTGGTAATACTGAAGATAGTAAAAGTGTTAAAATTGAATTTAAAGGTGATTTGTTCAATTTTAAAAATTATATCGTTTAAATCGATATTTAAAAATAGCCTTCTGAGGCACAGTCTCGGAATTCGACGAAACCAGTTCCATTGGGTCCGTAATATTGAATTATTATCGGATTTCAAATTTCGTATTAATCGGAGTTGTTATGTGAGCGTACGATAAGTAAACGCGTTGAAAATTAAATAAAACTTTAATTGATCAAATTAATGTCGTCGGTGCCTTCTTAAACACGCTTCCCTTTTAATATTCAGTCGAACCCTTCTTGGCCTTCATTTTCAAATCGTTAACCCTAAATTAAAAATAAAAGGGTGAATGAAAATCTAAACCTAATTCCTTTTCTAAAACAGAAATCAAAAAAATGGCGGAACAAAAGTAAATCAAGGCGAGCCTCGTTCGTCGTCGAATTCCCAATCTCGACTATAGGGGGGTCGCTTCTTCTTATTTTTATCTCGTGCTACCTGGATCTATGTTTTCGGCATGTTTGTCGTGGGAGAGAGATGCAGTGCTTCGATGGAAGTCGCGACGTGGCGCGATTGTCTGAGCGAAAAGGGGCTCGACCTGGAAGTGGAGAGCCATGGTAGCATGAGGCGGTCGCGACTATCTGGAGAGTTGCGACATAGGCGGTGGGAAGGGGACTCGACTTGGAAGGGCTTACGGCGACTACTCGATGTGATCGAAATCAAGATGCAGTGTGGATGTGCTCGGGTCTGATCGATGAGGTAATTAAAATTTTATTTTAGTAAAGTAAATTCAAAACTCTTTGAATTCAATTTGTCCATTTATCAATTACCAGCATATATATATATATATATATATATATATATATATGTATGTATGTATATGTATATAACTCAGTATGTTGTTTTTCACTAAAAAGAGAAAAATGTTTACTGTTTAATTTTAATATTTCAGAAGTTAAATTTATATATGTACTAGAAATTTATATAAGACTCTGGAAGAAAATTTTACATGGGATTGGTGATAAAATCGTACAGTTGATTTATTTGGTTACTAAAAAAAAGAGAAAAGAGGAGAATTAGTTTAAAACTAATTAATTGTTAAATTCAATAAATTGTTTGATTAATTCAAATATTAATAAATTATATAAACATTTTATCCTACTAGTTATTTCAAAAAGAAAGGGGTTTGATGATTAAACTATTTTAATTAACTTATTTAAGTATTGGGTTACTAAGGATAATTTGTTAAAGAAATTTTGGTTTAAAAATCTAAAATTAAATTATAAGTTAAAATAAATAAGTAAATGTTAGTTAATTATTGGATTAATTCAAGTATTAATAAAATCATCTAATGTGTGACAATGTCAAAAACGGGAAGTCAAGGCAAGATAGAGGTGATTTCAAAACGAAGCAAAGGGGAGTTAATCTCACTCAGTTGAATTTTAGTTTAAATTTAAATGATTGGTTGAATGGTTGAATTGATTTGATGTTCTATATTATTGTAACGACCCGGAATTTTGGGCAATATAAATTTAATAATCTGTGTTAATAATTTAATTGGTTTGGTAATTTTCTTTATAATTTTAATTTAAACTGATAAATTTATTCATTTTATGGTTAATGAATTTTTAATATGGCAATATTGTTAAGATTTGTTTTTTTAAGCTAATAAATTTTTATTCTATTTATAATATATATAAAATTGATATATATTGTGAATAGAAGAGCTTTTGTTTTAAATTAAAGATTGAAGGTTCAAATTGTAACATATATGTATGTATATGTTATAGTTTGATATTGTTTTGAAATTGAATTTTAATCCATTAATAATTTATATATGAATGAATATGGTAATTTAAAGCTTTGTTTAATTTATATTTTCAACGGTTAATTTAGAATTAATTCATTTGTTTTCAAAATATAAGATAATTGTTGTTTTAAAAATATGATAGTTTATAAAAAGGATTTAAATAAAGTTTTGTTTTATTTCTTTAAAATGTTTAATTTGAAATGGTTAAAAATGTATATGTATGAGTTTTAGATTTTTAAAATACATGTATGAGAATATATATTTGCATTATAATTAATTTTAGAATATTTTCTTTTAAAAGTGATACATACATATGTAAATTATATTTGTTAAGTAGCTTGAAAAAAAAAAGAAAATGTAAGTGTATATTTACACTTAAATTAAATAAAATTTTAAAAACACTTTAGTACAAATGTAAACATGTTAATCCTTTTAATAACACATGTAAGTAAATTAAGCAAGTGGAGTGACATTTGTTTGAATTAAGGAACATGTGGCATTATTCATTTTAATTTTAATAAATGTTTTTAGAAAAAGAAAGTTAGTTTTTCACAAACATTTTTCCTTTGTCTTCTTTCTTAGCTCAAAACAAAAAAAATTCTTTCTTCAAACATGAAATTAAACCAAAATCAAATCTGAAGTAAAAACAAATCTACAAACTCAAAATCAAGCAATATACTTCATAGCAACTTGGAAATCTGCAAATTGAAAACCTGAAAGTAAAATCTGCTAGCAAAGTTCTTCACAGTAAAAATGAAATCTGCAACCTGCAATTCAGCAAGATCAACCCGAGATTAAGTGGTGTTCATCTACACGTCTGAAAAAACAATTGTAAGCATGCAGATGGATTTTACAATAGTAATTAAAAGCTTTTTCAAAATTTAAGAATTCAAGCCTGGGATTAAAACTGTTGTTCCCTGCTCTGCATATATTTCAGAAGTGAGTAAATCTCTTTTAAATACAGTATTGACCTGGTTATTACTTCCTGCATGTGATGTTTTGAAATCTATCTTGATGTGGTGTGGAAATCATCAGTATTCATAATTTTGAATTTATAAATATGAATTATTTCTGAATATTATGTGCATGCCTGTATATTTATTCACGATGTACTTGGTTCTGTAATTTATAATTTTGATCAAAACCCAAAACTTATTCAACTGGTTTTATTTAAGATCATAGATTCAAATATATTATGTTTGATTATCCTCAAGTTAAAACATAAATTTGCTTCAAGAAGTATAGGTTAGAATTTTTCCTGGAATCAAAAAATGCAGTGGCAAATCCTAAAATACATGATAAATCAACTTGTTTATTTTTGGATCTGAATTACATGATTGAAATCATGTTAGTAAATAATGAATTTAGGAGTAAATATCAAAAAATTTAGTTGAGGAATTAAGATGAATTTGGGGTTTGTTTGCAAATTGGGTTTTAGGCAATTGCCGAAGATTTACTTGATAAACTTAGTTCATATTTGAATTGAAGCTTACTTGAATGCTATAGATGATGGGAAAATGTAAATTAATTTTTCTAATGGCAGAGGAGTTAGGAATTGAGCAAAATAGGGTTTAGAGTTAATTGGTTTCGGTCGAACTGTAATGGGTTTTGCGACATAGGTAATGATTCGAGTGGGTTCATTTTTGGTGAAAATGAAGTTTGAGTCGCGACGCTTTGATGGTGAGGACGGCAGGGTTGGTCGGCGTCGAGGAGCATGGCCGTAGGGGAGCTTTTGTGGTCGGTTATTGCTGCAGATTCTCGAGTTGAAGGGTCATTTTGTGATTCATGTAGTTTGGGTTCGATCTGGGTTTTGGGTCGAGTTCGCGTGCACACGAGTGGACGTTGGCGATGATCGTGGTTGCCCACGGTGGCCGGAGTCGGTGGGAGACGTACACACGTGTACGCTTGTGCACTGTTCCTCTGGTTTGGAGAAGACAGGTTATTGCTCGGTGATCATCTCGTGTTTTCGTTGAGTCGACTCGAAGCAGGGAGTTGTTTTTTTTCTTCGGGGCTGTCGCGTGGGGTGGGAGTGATTTACTCGGGTTTTAGGGGTAGTCATCTCGAGTTGGTATTCTGTATAATGTTAAACTGCAAAAGTTACTTGATGTTGAATAAATAAATACAAGCCTAAGTTTTTATAAAAGGGGAAATAAATTTATGGGTTATAACTTGTTCTTTGAAGTAAATATAAATCAAATTATTAAAAGTGACAATTGAATTTAATTTCAAACTTAAATTGTTTAAGATGATTGCTTTTGAAAGTAATTATCTTGATTTAATTTTGAATTTTAATTCAAAAGAAAGTTATCATTTTAAGATATTAAATCAAAGTTATCAAGTAATGATTTTAAAACTAAGTTTTAATTAGATTACTTAAAGTGTTTTCAATTTGAATTTGATTTCTAAATCCTTTATTTTCAAATAAGGATAAGATTATAATATTGAAAACCAAATTGAATAATTTATTTTTGAATTGTTTAAGCTTAATCAATTTCAAATAACTTATTTAAAAAGATAAATAATGTTAAATTATTTTGATATGAATTCGAGAATACTTAATAAATATGATTTGTTAATTAAGATTAAAGTTCTCTTAATTAATTTAGGATTTTGAATTATAAGATGTTAATTAATTAATTGTTTAATTAATTTTAAATAATCAGTTAATTATTTATTTAATTTTTAATAGTCACTTAATTATGGATTAATTAAGTATATTTACTTAATAAAGTAATTAATGGTTAATTGTGAATGTAATTAAGAAAATTAATTACTTATGGAAGTAATTAATGGTAATTACTCATGGAGTAATTAATTGAAGTGATTATTGGTTAATCACTTAATAATATTAATTAAAGAATTAATTAATATAATTGTTTTAAAGGTAATTAATTATGAAGTAATTAATTAAATAAATAAGAATTATTTAATGATGAGATTAATTATTTGTTAAATAATTAATTAAGAGATTAATTAAGGTTTATTAATAAAAGTAATTAGAGATAATTACTTATGTAAGTAATTAAGAGTTAATTACTTAATTTAGTTTAGTTAATTTATTAATATAATTAATTAATTATTGAATGTGATTAATTTAAGATTAATTACCAAGGGTAATTAATTAAAATGTAATTAATTAATTAAGTAATTAAATAAGGATTGATTGTTAATTTAAATTGGTTAAAAATTACTTAATGAAGTAATTAAAGATTAATTAATTGAATTAATTAATCAAGCATAAATATAATTAAATTAGAAATTAATTAATTGAGAAGTTAATTAATTTAGTTGAGTAATTACAAATTGTTAATTACTGATTATGATTAATGAGTTGATTAATTATTAGTTAATTAATTAAAGTATTATTAATTAATAAGGATCACTAATTAATTTTATTTAGGATATTAATCATGGTTGATTAATATAAGTAATTAATTTAAGTATGATTAATTAATTGTAATTAATTAAGAATTAATGTAATTAATTATAGTTGATTAATTAATGAATGATCATTAATTATTGTAATTAATGGTAGTAATTAAGGTTAATTACTGAATATGGTTAAGGACAATTACTTGAATGTAATTAAGATAATTAATTAATTAGTGAAGATCATTAGAGATGATGATTAATTTATTTGGAATAATAATTAATGAAGAAGGATTTTAGTAATCCAATTGATTACGAGAAAATCAATTTTGTCTTGGATGTTTGATTAATATGGGTTGATTGGATAATATTGGTTAATTGATTGATATTGGATGATCAATATTTGGAGATTTATATTGGATGATTGGTTGATATTAGATGTTTGATATTGGTTTGATATTGGATGATTTGGATAGATCTGATGTGATATGCTGCTTTGTGAAGATGAATATTGATATGAATTATCTATTGTGATAATATGATTCATCTATCTGTTTATATATATATCATCCTGAAATATAAGTTAAGTTGTTTAAACCCTTAAGTACAACTTGGACATTAAAATGGCGTTTGGTTTCGGTGAGACCGGGATCGGGTTTCCATATTTGGATATCCTAAAACCACATCGATTCCAATTAAACGTTAGGTCGTTAATCCAAGTGGAGCAAGTGAAGACTCGAGGTGTAAGGGCTATACGTCAGTATAACTCTGTGGGTGATTCCGTAATGAGTTTGACGGAATAGTGCTTATAGATTCGAGATGGTGAATCAGAGTGCAAGGGTTACGGTCGTTGACTCTGAGGGTGATTCCAATAATGAGTGCAACGAGATAGTGCCTTCGGTTTCGTTCGAACCCGGAACGAACTTGTATGGATTGAATGCTTTCAGAACATCGTCAGGAGGACGATGAGCATTCTAAGATAGATGTGTTCTATAAAGGTAATCGTAAGCTCAAGCCTCATCAACCGGGAATGGCTAAAACAGGGGAGGTGCAGCAAGGCTTCGTGGGTAGCCCCCACTTGAGAGTGAGATTTACCCCTGTCTAGAGGTCCCTTTCTATTTCGGCTTAGTGTGCGGTTGGTCGCGCCAACTACGGGGTGGTCTTGTTCAGGGCTGTCCAATAAGGGATGGTTCCGGCCTTGTGTTGCAGGGGAGTTAGGGTGGCTCCTCGGTACGTTGATCTAGGCCACGTACTGTGACGGGCGGTACCCCAGTAGCCCTGCCATTGATGGAAACCCATTCTTCCTACGAGACCCTACGGTTTTGATTGTATTACCCACTTTTGTGGCTAGTAGCTGGAATTTAATCATTTAAAAATTTCGGCTATTTCTTATTTACTTGAAAACCCTAGACACTATTATAATATCACTGGATTTCCTATCAAATGTTTTGGTTAGCGTAAGGGAAAAACCTTTCCATGTTTATGTGTGGGAAGTCTTACGTGATACCTTTTCTTTCCAAAGGTTTTTCTAAAGTTAAGCAACTTTAACCTGTTTACTCACACCAGACCCCTGTCTGACCCGAGTGTTTATTTTCTATTTTATTAAACTCTTGGGTACTCATATTATGTATGAGTAGTCAAGTGGATCAGGTTAGCTTGACGAATTCTGGGGGAGTAATGGAGCAGGAGGCTTCGACATGTAGTTATATATTGATTCCGCTGTGTATGCTGTGTCTGTATCTTGTATACTTGAGTTGTATAGTTAGACAGAAGTTTATAACTGTCTATTATCTGTTGTTTAAGTTGTGTACTCTGATGTAAATAGATACTATGTAATATCTTATGTTAATTATTATATTTTATTCGTTCCGCTGTGAGTTCTCTGATGTTGTTCTGTTTCTTCTTTCTCTTTCTTTTCTTCTTCTATCCCTTTCTTTCTTCAAGATGATGCGATTTTCTGGGAGTAGAAAGTCGGGTCGTCTCACTTGGTATCAGAGCATTAGGTTGAGTGAATACCTAGGCTCTGAAGTATGTCTTTCTTTAAGGAGCATTAGGTTGAGTGAATACCTAGGCTCTATAGTAGTGTCTTTCTTGAGAGAGCGTACTTGTAATTTTTAAATATAACTATATATATATATATATTTATATCTACCTGATTTGTTGGGTTATCTGTTCGGATTTTCCAACATAAGTTTTAGAGGTGGATGGAGTAGTGGTGTGTGTGTGTAACACGACTACCACTAATGGAAGAGGTTCCATATGTTTGAGGTCGGAAGTGTATTTTTCGAGACTGTAGACCTAATACCATCTCGAGGTAGATGTGTAGTTTGGAGTGAGGATTTCTATGATGTCCGAAGAAAATCTTTTTAAAGATTCGAAGCTCGTCTTTGAAGTGTAAGTTTGGATTTCGCTCGGGAAAGCGAATTTTTCTAGTGTTTGGATTTGTTGGAAGTGCATAAATAAGTGATGATATCCTGATAACTGCTTGATGAGATGCAGTATCCTTGGATATTTTCCGAAGGGGTTTTCTCTGGAAGCAGTTTTAGTAGTGGTTGAGGAGCAGCCTTTACCTGCTGCAGGGAAGATTTAGGAATTTAGGAAGGTTGAGGAGCAGCCTTTATATTCAAAGTAAATTTTTACATATAAGATAAAAGTTTAATGTTGTTTTAAAAAGCATGTTTTAGGAATTTATTATTTCTAAATATTTAAATTCTTAAGTAAATATTTTTCAAATCTATTATCGTAGTAATTATTTAAAGGTGACTTAGTATCTCGTTTCAAGGGAGAAAATTTAGTTTTATATTTTATAAAATAACCTTATTTTAAATATTCCTAAAGTATTATTTTTAATTAAGTATTAAAGTAGTTTTCTAAATCTTAATGTTAAAGCATATTTTACAATAATGTGTCTTTAAATTATTTTTAAAATCTAAAGGTTTGTGTTTGGTGATTTCAGTGGAAATAGAAAATATTTGGGAAATTTATCCTGAAAAAGGAAGGTAGTTTGAAACTGTTTTCAAAGGGTTGAAAGTAGAAATATATCTTGCGAAGATATTTTGAGATAAATAAATAATTTGGAAAATTATTTATTGTTTGATGTATATTTGTTAATATTAATTGATAGTTAAATCACCGACTATCAATATTGGCCTAATACGCTGATCGTTTCGAAGAGACCAGGATCGAGATTTATTTCTCAAAAACCACTTCGTTCCGCTTTGTACGTTTTCGTGGAAAAACAAGTTTGTATTCGAAGATGGAGCAGTGAAGTGCAAGGGCTAGTCGTTACTAATCGTGAGGATATTTCCAAAATGGATGTAGTGGGAATAGTGCCTTCGGTTCCGTTCAAACCCGGGACGGACTTATATGGATGAATGCTTTCGAAACATCGTCAGGTGGACGATGGGCATTCTAAGGGATATGTTCTAAAAGGTAACGCTTAGCCTCAAGCCTCATCAACCGAGAATGACTGAAAATCAGGGGTTATGCAGCAAGGCTTGGTGGGCAGCACCCATTCCGAGTAAGGTCGTCCCTGTCTAGATGTCCCTTTTTATTTCGGCTTAGTGGTGCGGTTGCTGATCCCAACCATGGGGTGATCTTACTCGGAATTATCCAGTAAGGGATAGTCCGGGTCTTGTGTTGCTGGGGAGTTAGGGTGGCTCCTCGGTACTGTGATCTAGGCCATGTACCGTGACAGGTGGTACCCCAGTGCCTAGTCATTAGTTGGAAATCCATTTTCCCTACGCGCCTTGTACGAGTTTTGTTTGTATTGCCCCCTCTGTGGCTAGTAGCTGGAATTTAATGATGTAACAATTTCGGCTATTTTGATAAGTATTTGTATATAGCCCCTATTATAATATCAGAGGATTTTAATATAAAAATGTTTTAGCTATCGTAAGGTAAAAACCCGACATGTTTATTTGTGGCGTGGTCTTACAAGATGCTTTTGTTTTCAAAGGATTTTTGAAACTTTAATAATCAAATTGAGTGTGATTTTCTCACGCGGGTTTTCCAGACTGACTTGGGTGTTATTTAACTATAATGCTCGGGTCGGACCGGGTATTATAGGATACAGGATATGATGTTGTGGAGCTCAGGAGACGAGCTGGATGGCGATACATACTTCCGTATTTGATTATTATTCCACTGTGTATCCAGTTGTATGTTATTAATGTTTTTGAACTCTGATGATGTAAACTGATGATGTAATGAATAAACAGATATATTTGTTTTTGTGTAAAGATCTGTTATTATATATTATATTTTATTCCACTGCGATGGTTAGATTCTGATGTTATTTTCTATTTTCTTCTTCTACCTCTTCTTCTTTAACTCTAATGGTTCGTATTTCTGTTCAACTAGAGTTGGTTGATGTAGAATAGTGTTGACTCAAGGGGTACGGATTTGCGGGTTGTTACATAGCAACTAACGGAAGATAGTGTGAGATAAAAAGGAATAGTACATAGATTTAGTAGTAAAAAGGAAAAATAAATGGTAAGGTATGTTTAAACTTTTTAAGTTAAAAGTAAACAGTAATTGATGTTGACCCAAAAAATGGACCAACATCTTGGTTTAAATTTGAAAACACCAGCCCTGTTCTGACAGAGCAATATCATAGATCACAGATATAAAGAAATAACGGTAAAATAAAGCAGACAGAGAATTTTTATAGTGGTTCGGTGGTTAATCAAACCTACGTCCGCTTTATAGTTTTATTATAGACTGATTGTTGTTACAATAGATGTTTAATTATAAGGCTTTGATTGTTTTCTAGAGTTGGAATCCACTGGAGAATCACAATGTATTCCTTTGGAGATTGTTGTGGGGAAGGTAGAGAGTGAAGAATGGTTCCAGCAGAGCTTTAGCAACCGGTCCAAAGAAGATCCTCCTTATGCTGCAGGTAGTATGCTATTTATAGAGATCAAAGAGCTTCTGGGATAGGTCTATCTTCATCAGCTCGCAGGTAGGTCACAGACGACCTAAGGGGACCTTTGCTCGCAAAACTAGCCAAAACCATGGGTCGATGACGACCCATAGACTTGGTTAATTTTGCGGGCCAACATCTTTCCTTTCTTATAGTGTTTCATAGCTGACTTGTTTGAAGGGTAGAGGAGAGGAATGGGTCACTAATGATCCAACCACTTAGTAATTTTCTGGAGACTGGAATTGGAGATGTTTCCATAGCCTTTGATTGTTGTTGTCGCTCTTCGATGGAAACTCACTAACTACTTATGTTCAGCTACCGATTATACAAAAGGAGTGCCGATCTCTTAGCTTCGTTTATCACGATCGTTGTTTAGTTGTATGGCTCGACCCTTGTCGATCCCTTATCTTAGCTTTTCTGGTTAAGCCCAGAACCATCTTGTTTACCCAATGTTCTGCTGTGTTAAAAACCCGAATAACATTTGGCCCCCATAGTATGTCTTCATTGCAAACAAGGCATGCTCTGGAAGTTATCGTTTTCAATATCCATTTGTTGATTTCCAAGCAATTGCATGAGATCTTTACGAATACGCTATCCTAACGTTGTTGGTCGTCTTTCTTTGGTTCTGATTTCTTTTGCTATCCACAGCGTATCACATTTCTGCTTGTAGTTTCCCAAGATGCTTTGGAATAATGAACAGTTGTAATAGATCGAGCTTGAGATGGATAGATGAAGCTTTCTTTCTTCTTTTCCTCTATAGGCATTCTTTGTCGTCGTCATGTCATCGTTCGTTTTTTTATAGGGTCGCTAACGATCCATGTGGGATGGGTCGCTAGCGACCTAACTCCATAGGGGAATTTTGCAACAAAGTTAGGTCGGGTTGCTAGCGACCCACAATGAGTCCGGTTGCTAGCGACCCTATTACTTAGCAAAAATTCTGGAACTTCAGTTTGCCTACTTATACCCAAGTTGACTCCATTTTCCTTCATTTGATCCGAGCTACTCCATTTCTTCAAGCGACCAAATCATCTAGCAATTCGACCCTAGCAATCGAAGCACCAATTTGACATGATCCCTTACTTTGTTTGAGTCCAGGCCGCTGATCCATCCAAGCATTCATGAAACCCTAGCCATCTATTAATTTCACTCGAATCTGAACCTTAGCTCACCGTTGACCTGTGGCCGGCCTACTATTGGCTCAACAATAATCCATTCGATAGCTCGCTGAGTTTGATTCGTGATTCTTCTTGCGCCTTTAAATCCATTTTCAGGTGGGTTTGCTTAGCGAGTTGATTAATCGGTGCATTTGTGCGATGATTTGATGACTACTGTCCACTTGCGATGTTAATTACAAGAAGTTTGAGTTGATTGCAGTATAATGGAGGAAGATAGTAGATCGAATCTTGAATTATCTCTTAGAACGGCATTTGGGCTTTGGCCCAAGGCTTGATGTGTTTTGCTATCTTCGTCCATTAGACCAGAATTGGCATGTCTTCGGTTTCATAGATGCAACTTGCACGACGTATTACTAGTCGACCTTAATTTTCTAGAGAACTTGTGCTTATCCTGCTTGGTTATTCTACACTCAATGCTTCTGTAATTAGAGGAGTTTTCTGTGTTGCTTCGAACAATGGATCCGTTCTCGATCATTGATCGATAACGGGTAAGTTCACAAGAAGTATACACAAAAAATGAAAAACGAATTGGCATGCGAAGTTCTTTTCTTTTCCACTATAAGCGAACTATCTACACGGGATAGAGCATTTGTAGTGCATCTAGCATCGAGTTTACCCCATATAGAAAACACCCTTGTAACGAGCCAGTTTTTGAGTCGTCTGAATTTAGAATTTTTAATTGAATTTAAATATTGAAAAATGAATATTATAAGTTAAATTAGTTAATTAATTGAATTTGGAATATAATGTGAATAAAAATGATTTCTAACATTGTTTTAAATGCTATTTGAATTTGAATGGAGTTCGTGAAGTTTTAAAATTGAATTAAAAGTGATTTGGCAGAAATTGGAAATTTAGTATTTAATTACGTGTAAAAATAGTCATTTTTGACACTATCTTGGATTTCGCCCAAACCAGTTTCATTAGATCCGTAATAGTAAGTTATTATAGGATTTCAAATTTCGTGCCGATTGGACTTACCGTTTGACCGTGCAAGCTTGTAACGCACCGAAATTAATTAAAGAATTTTAATAAAATAATTCGATTTCGAAAACGTATCTTCTATATACGATGGAATTGGCCTCTGATATATATTCCACTATGTTCAAAATAGGGGTATAACATATTGAACGCCAGGCTTACGCTTCGTTTGGAGTTCGAAAATTTGTTGGGTGAATAGTGTTTTAAACATGGCTACATAAGGATCCTAAACTAACCCTAAACTACCAAAACCCTATCCCTAAACTAGCAGCCGCCATTATAGATATCAATGGCCAGAATTTCATTCTCTTCCTCCTCGATTATCTCCAATCCACCCGGTTTCATGAAAAACTTCCTAAAGAAAAATCGTGGAACTCGTCGTGACGATTAAATCCAGCAGTGATGATTGGATTTCATGATGTATATCGATGGAAAATCTCTCTCAAAGGCGCACCATCCAACTTTTTTTTGATGTCGATAGTTTGAGCTGGACGAGTCCAATCATTGGCCAGAGGTGCGTTGGCCGAAGGTGGAGCTAAGGAGGACGCACGCGTAGGCGGTGACAATGGTCGTCACAATCATCGGAGGAGGGGCAGAATTGATCGAATGAAGTGAAGTCATGGCCGCTGTGGGTTTTCAAATCGGGGAAGAAGGAATATAAGCGGATGGCCAAGATCAGATCTCAGGGGATCAACGGTGCAGATTTACAGAGGTTTAAATGAAAAAAGGAAGTTGTAAATTAAATTCTATAAAATTCGTCTGATCTTATAAAATTCATATCTTTGTCATATGAGGTCCGACTCAGATGAAACAAGTTGCATTGCACTCATTACTGAAAATACTATGCATAAGAATTGGAATGGATCGATTTGGAGCTCGTAATATTTTTGGGTAAAATTAAACACTCGTTTAATTTTATTCCAAATAAGAACACTACAACGACGACTGAAACCAAGGTGAGTAAAACTCACACTCTTTGGCTGCTTGTTCTTTTATAAGTGGGAATATTTTTATTATGTTGTTCTGGTGATTGTATGGATGTATAATATATATATATTGTTAACTCACCTTTTGGCAAGGGGATGAGCAGGTGGATTTAACTAAATCGACTACTCATTTGTTGAGATTAGAATACGATGGGTTTGAGCTAGTTAGATGGATAGATGGTCGGTCATGGATGGTTCAGTGTGGGTCATTTGGTTAAGGTGGCTCAAAGGTGGCTCGGTCGTATGCGGTTCAGCCAAGGAGAGAAGGTCATGCATGGATCGACGTATTAGAGTGGATCGGTGAGTTAAAGTGGTTCAGCGTCAAAGTGGATCGGCAAGTTAAAGTGGCTCGACATCAAAGTGGATCGGCATCAAGGTGGTCCGGCATCGTGAGTGGATCGGTCGTGGAGTGGATCGGTCAGATAGGACCGGTCGGGGTAGATAGGTCAAAGTGGTCGGTTGAGGAGGTTCGTTAAGGTAAAGGAAGGAAGGTCACGTCTTTCGGTCATGATGTGAAATTTGAGGTGGGTCGGCCAGATATGGTTCGGCATTGGTGGTTCGGCCTCGATGGGGTCGGCCTTCATGGTTTTTCGTGTTCTGGTTCGGCCAAGGTAGTTGGGCAGAAGTAGTTCGACAGGATGGTGTGGATCGGCATAAAGGAATGGGATCAGCTTCATGGGAATGAAGTGGGTCGGCATGACTTAAGGACAAATTCTAGGTCGGCAAGCTTATTTCCTCGGTTCGGCCCTTATCTTCCTTTGGGTCGTCTAAAGAGGATCGAGTCAGCAGAAGAAGTGGGGATCGGCGTATCACAGGGTCGGCATCATATAGCTACTTTGGGTCGGCTGCTCATTTGCTTCGATTCAAACCCCACAAAGCTAAGGATTTTCGCTAAACCAAAGCTCCAATACCAGATTGTAACATCCCGCCTTTTGTACGTTTGAATCGAAGATAAACCACACATGTCAGACCCAAACCACACAGAAGGGCGGATTGTTATGGGGTAAATAAGAAAAAGCAGAGAAAGAAAAAACAAAATAGAATCTTGCAGCGGAACGACAAAATATAATAATCAAATAACAGCTCATGGAGGTGTTTGCAAAACATTTGATTATACTAAGACAATATAGAATCAGAGTTACACATACCAGAGAATAACAAATAACAATGCAGGGGAACAGTGTGAATGTAGTAGAAAAATATAGTATATAATTATAATAATGCAATCTTCGTCTTCGTCCTCTAGAAATAAGGTCTTCAAAACCTGAAATGCTCATACTGACCCAAGCGAATTGAAAAGACAAAACACTCGAGTCAAAACTAAAAGATTTTATGTAAGTTAAATCAATGGTTAATATGAGTGGAATGGCATCAAAGGTATTTACGGGGTTTGACATCTCCTATCCAGTGTCTAACGTGAGTGCAGTAACTTAAGAGATGTTCCGGATTCACATCTCCTAAGGATCCGTTAAACTATTTACTATGTAACAATATTTCGCTATTATAATAATGTCTATTAGTAAAATAAACTTACTTTTAAATAGCGTTAAGGAGTTACCCAATCTCCCCTTAACACAATAATAGACCTAGTAGTCCATCCAGTATCAGCCCATCTCCAGATCGAGAGACTACCCTAATACTCTACGGGCTACGGGAGAAAGCCAAACCCATACAAGGCGCGCTAGGGTAGGCGACACTGCACAACGAGGCAATGCCAGGGTAGATATACCAATTACGCATCCGGACTGATGGTGAGGCATAGCGCGTAGCTACCGCCTACCTCGAGCCACAGCCCTAAAAAATCAAAGGGCCCCAATCAATCACAAAGTAATGGAATGGTATCAAAGGAGTGTGTCCGATAAGAGGGGCTACCTCACTGGCCCGTAAGCGCTCATGTTTTAGCCACCTTATGCCAACTCACGGGAGTCGGGTCCTCATATATACCTCAAGGGAACGCCGCTGCCATCCTACTTCATTATGGAATCTCCACCGCGTAACGGTTGTTAAAGTGGTTTTCGGAGTTGGCAGAGAGTATGACAATTTTCGATCCCGATCTCTTTAACCACCAAACGTTATTATAACACCGCGGTCATTTTAAAACAGTTTATACTTTAAAACCAAATATCATTGCCCTTTTCAAAACTAAATCAATATGATATCATTTTCATTTCAAATATGTGCTTTCTAAAATCATAACACTTTCGAAGTTATAACATTTCGAAATCAAAACACTTGAATATAACACTTTCAAATTTAAAACCTTAAAACTCATAACTTTGAATCATAACTTCCATCCCTTAAATGGTTTAAATATTTAAAATACTTCTTATTATAAAATAGCTTCTTCAATTTCACAAATCAATTCCAAAACAACTGGAATTTCTAAATTTTAAATTTAACCAATTCCAAATCACATATCTCAATACAGCTCAGTTTCCAAATGAACTATTCCAAATTATATCGGTTTCAAAACAGATTTGATCCACAGAATAAACCACTTCAAATTCATTATATTTCAAACTTTAAGTATTGAAAATTTCAAAAACTAAATTTGGTAATTACAATTCAAAAATTCACTTTTCTATTATTTAGTTTGAAATATTTTACATAATAAATCCATTATCATCTAAATAAAACTCAGATTACAAATAACTAAATATTTCGTTCAATTTATTCACGCTTGAAATATTCGTTTAATTCACCCTAAACAAAAATCAAGTTATAGAATCATACTTTTTAAAGTTTCAAATTTAATAAATTTTACATCAGCTTATTTGAGTTTAGTTCTTAGATAAATTCAATTTCAAATAAATTTCCAATTTAACTTCCAACCTTAATTTATTTAAATCGTTATAAACTCTATATTAAAATAAAATTTAAATACTTATCCATATCATCACAATGGAAATCAAATTTATTATTAAGCTTATTCTATATTAAAACAAATTATACCTAGCTTAATATTAAGGATAAAATAACATTTATATAATATCTAAAATCAATATTTATTTAAAACCATATATTTCTTTACAAAACCATAGAAATCATTTCAAAATATTTTTATATATATAGACCACGGTGTCTGTATATAATTTTCTATCCTATGGTCAAGTGATAGGGATATTTATCATTTCAATCCGTAATTTAAAATACAAATACGGTTATATATCATTTCAAACCGCAATCCCGAATGAAATAAAAATCCATAACAACTTGTAGTTTATAACAATATAAAATACCATATCCATTCATCCAATATCAATCATCAAACATTTATCACAATCATCATCCAATTCAATCGATTACATCAATATAGAACAGATAATAAATAAGAGGTATTTACTGGCAGTTTATATTCAATAATAAATTAAATAACTATTTATCCAAATAAATTCAGATGAACCGAGATGATGATTCAAAATGTGCCAAACAGTCGTAAATAAATTTCTAATCACATCATAGATCAATTTAACAAACATAAGAAATTTTAGAAGTTGTGAGTGGGTTAAAACACTCACCTTTTGAATTTAAATTGAATTTAAATCCGATTTAAACCCAAAATTCAAACAGCCTTAGAATTTGACCAAACTAGCGTTAAAAAGTCCAGAAGTTCAATATGATCATAGCGGAGAAAAGCATGCATGAATGCGAGTCCGTATGCAAAAGTTATTGCGTTTAGAATAGTCAAAATTTAAAAGATTTAAAAGTAAAATAAAAAGAAGAAGAAAAACGTCACCTGCCTCCACGATCACATGAACCTCACGCACCGAAACCCTACCCCCAGTCATTCACGAACGCGCCGCCTCCTTCCATAACCACGCCGCCGCACATAGCCGCGACTACATCTACACGGCCGCTCCACCTCGTGAACCCCCCATCGTCTCGCGACCAACGCAGCACTGATCGGCGTCGATTTGAGCAGTCGTCGCCACCGAAAATGCCAACCTTAATTGAATTTTTACGCTCGATCCAACCATCAATTCGATATACAACCAGCACCGATTAGCTATGTGCGACGGTCTCCACAGCCCAATAACCTTAACTCAACGATCCGTCGACGTTCATCACAACTCGATGAACGGCCGAGAATAAACCTTCAATTACTGGACAAGCGGTAGTTCGAATTGGAAAACGAATTATAGATTTGAGATACGCTCATCGAGTGCTTCAAATCGATATATAATTCGATATAGTTTGAGGAGATTTGAATTTTTATTTGATTTTGAATTGCAATTGGATTTGGAATTGAGAATTTGTTTGTCTGCCATTGAGGAGGAGAGACAGCTGAATTGTACGTACAGACAAATGAGAATAAGGAGTGGCTAGGGTTTATAACGAGGTATATGCAGGCAGAACAAAATAGAACAGATGGGCACGATCAAACTTGGGTTTTGAACGCTAATTGACCCAAAAAGCCCGCTTTGACTCTGGAACGAAAATGGATCAACCCATATATCAAAATAGATATTTTTGAATATTTTAAAATCAATGGAACAGGTTTCAAATCCAAATTCCATTGTATGAAGAAGTTATGCAAAAATCAAGTAGTTTCAAATAGATTTCAATTGATTTCAGTTTCATTGATTTCTAGGCGTTTCGAGCATGTACGATTAAATGACAAGTCCGATCGCTACGAAACTTGAAATCAAACAATAATTCACCGTTGTGGATCCAATGGCATAGGTTTCATCGGAATCCGAGTCAGTGGCCAAAATGGCAATTTTCCAGTTAATTAAATAATTTAATATTAAATTAATTAATCACTTCTTCAATCTAAATTTAATTATTTATCATTTCTGATTACAAATAAACTTCTAATTCATTAACCAAAATTTCCTATCAATCAAATAAGGATTTATTGCAAAATTTATAGTGCTTACCTTCAATTTAAGTAAATTCAAATAAATTATATTTTTTTATTTCAATTAAATTAATACAATTTGTATTCAATCTCTTTATTCAATCAATCATCATCTTATGGATAAATTTAACATTATTATATATATTCAATTAACCTAATATTTTTATAGTCATCGACTAAATTCATATTAACGTAGTTTTAAATTACGTTTAATTGCAATGGATTTAGATCTAATTCAATAAATTAAATAAACGGGTAAACAAATAATGATTATCACCATTTGCCTAATTCAATCACATTCATACTTTATTATCAAGCAACAAATATTATAATTACTTATCTAACATTGATTTTTATCAAATTACAGTTTATTGCGTATTATTTCATCAAATAATATACCTTTGAATTTATTTCCAAATTTACTATTTACATTCAATTATAACCTTACAATTGGTTTCAACTAATTGGGATTGCACTAAATTAATTATTTATTAACTTGCATTAACATTATTACCTTAATTTACATTCAATTACTATTAACAATGTGTTATTTCATTAGTCATTTTAAATGATTACATTTGTTCTCTTATATTCACTTTGTATCCAAGGATAGCCTTTCAATCACTTTATTAAATTTGAATTCCATTACTTATTAATAATTCACTTAAGTTAACTTTGTTACATTTCATTTTAGCATTCATTTCATTATTAAATTACAAAGTTTTAATTCCTTCCGTATTAAATTACCAAAACTTATAAATTAAACAAATTTAAAACATCGGAAGTTACGGGTTTTTACACTCTCCCACACTCAAAACTTTTCGTCCCCGAAAAGGAAAAAGAGGGAAATGAAAGAATTAAGTAGTCAATACATCTTATTCAAAAATATTAATTTTATAAACAAATGATTTACAAAATTTGATAATTAAATAAAATATATCAATTTAAAACTTTAAATCTTTTTATACTCAAATTAATAAAGTTTAGAAATCATCTTTCAAAAAATTTCTAGGTCTAAAATTTATCGAAAATTTCGGCAGAGTCTCCTTTGTACGGAGAGGCTCGGAAGAAAGTAAAATATCAATATCTATCACAATATCTCGAAATAATATATCCCAACAACGGGAAAATAATATAATAACGCTATAAAACTATAATCCGATAACGTACCTATTTGTTAGGCAATTAGCGCTTATTTTATGAAACCAAAAGCAGTAGCGGTTGCTTTCATAACCTGTATTTCACTTATATAATCCCAAAAGGTTAACAATTATATAAAATGAAATATTTAAAATTGTTTCAATCACTAATAACAAATCAAAATAAACAACAATCATTTGTAACAAAGCATACAACAATCATATAAAATCAACACAAATCAATCATCCATTCATATCAAACAGAACAAATAGTTGTTCGGGTTCAAAACTTTAAATTGTACATAATGAAAAAATAAACTACTAAGTGCACCATTTACTCAATAGTCTTAGATGAAACTAAATAGATTATTCATACATCCAAACAATTTTAAAGTATCCTTGCCCAAATAACCATAAACCAAACAAACAACAATTCCAAGTATAAACTAAGTTCAATCTTATTAATTTCATTTCACAAAATTTATTGTTTCATTTCCTTTTCATTCATATAATGATTTATCTTTAATTTACATTTATTTCTTGCAAATTTTCATTTCCATCCATTGGTTCAATGTTTATCTCACTTATTTCATTCATTACTTACCAACTTCATTTCATTTATTAATAATACTTACCTTTCTATTATATTTAATTAGTAATCTTTCATCTACACATCAAATTCTTATTTATTAAATAATTTCATTGAAAACTTTCATTACTTCAAGTTTTACTTGTATAATATCCATTACATTCTCTTATTAATATTTCAACTTTTTACATCTTTTGGTAAGTTATATATATGCCATTAAGAATGTAATTGAAAGTTATACAAGTTTTTCTCATTTCTTTTAACTAAATTAATGTTCACTAATCCTATCCTTTGTTTTATAGGTTACAATTCCAACTTTTTTGAAATTTCATTTATAACCTAGCATATAATCTCTTATTTTAATTAGAGGTTCCAATTATTAATTAGTTACATTCCATTTCACTACAATAATTGAAACTATTAATTAATGGAACTTAAGAACTAAATACCAGGTTTAATTTCAAATCATTTTAGAATAGTAGATAGATGTATACACTTACAATATATATATCCAATTATATTTAAAACAATTTGAAATTTACGTTTGTTTATTAAAATAATTCTGTAGTAATACTACAGTGGCCTTCCCACTTCGAAACTCGAAAATGAATGTCAACATGCGTGCACTCATCACCGAATTTATTTTCCAATGACAGAGAGGGGTGTACAGAACTTATTCCTTTTCAAAATTTCTTTAAAACGATTCTTTCAAATTATATTGGAATATTTATATCAGAAAATACATGTAAACAATATTATTATATTCCAAAATCCGTTGAAAGCAAATTTCAAAATCCTGGAACTTAAGTTCTAAAATTTCCAAATTTCATTTATTTTATTTTCTTCAAATCTTGTTTCTAATCAATATTTATGAATTTCACTACCTAACAACCAATACAACCAAATATATCCTTTATAAAATATATTATTTTATACATAGAAAATATAATAGGAAAAATTATTTCATTCACCTATATTTCAAAAAAAATATTGTGTCAGCACGTCCTATTAAGCGTTTAGAAATTCCTATTGATGTCATAGCATCCTATGCACCAACTAGAATTTATAAATACAAAACGGAACTAATTAACACAATATAAAAACCCTTTTAAAACACTAACAAATACGCTCCCTCATATATACACTCGGCGGCTCATCATAGGGTGTTACTACCCTATTAATAAAGAGTCAAACCTCGCAAAGCTAAGGTTTTTCGCTAAACCAAAGCTTTGATACCAGATTGTAGCATTGCGCCTTTTTGTACGTTTAAATCGACGATAAACCACACACGTCAGACTCAAACCATACAGAAGACGGACTGTTATGGGGTAAATAAGAAAAAGAAGCGAAAGAAAAAAACAAAATAGAATCTTGCAGCGGAATGACAAAATATAATAATCAAATAACAGTTCATGAAGCTGTTTGCAAAACATTTGATTATACTAATACAACATAGAATCAGAGTTACACATACCACAAAATAACAAATAATAATGCAGCGGAACAGTATGAAAGTAGTGGAATAATATAGTATATAATAATAATACAATCTTCGTCTTCGTCCTCTAGAAATAAGGTCTTCAAAACCTGAAATGCTCAGAATAACCTGAGAGAATTGAAAAGACAAAACACTCGAGTCAGAACTAAAAGATTTTATGTAAGTTAAATCAACGGTAAATATAAGTTGAACGACGTCAGAGATGTTTACGGGGTTTGATATCTCATATCCAGTGTCTAATGAGAGTGCTGTAACTTAAGAGATGCTCTAGATTGACATCTCCTAAGGATCCGTTAAACTATTTACTATGTAGTAATATTTCGCTATTATAATAATGTCTATTAGCAAAGTAAACTTACTTTTAAATAGCGTTACGGAGTTACCCAATCTCCCCCTTAACACAAAAATAGTCTCAGTAGTCCATCCAGTATCAGCGCATCTCCAGATCGGGAGACTACCCTAAATACTCCATGGGCTACAGGAGAAAACCAAACTCGTACAAGGCGCGCTAGGGTAGGCGACACGGCACAACAAGGCAATGCCAGGGTAGATATACCAATTACGCATCCGGACAGATGGTGACGCATAGTGCACAGCTACCGCCCATCTCGAGCCACACCCCTCCAAAATCAAAGGGCCCCAATCAATCACAAAGTAATGGAATGGTATCGAAGGAGTGTGTCCGATAAGAGGGGCTACCTCATTGGCCCGTAAGTGCTCTTATTTTAGTCACCTTATGCTAACTAACAGGAGTTAGGTCCATGTATATACCTCAAGGGAACGCCACCACCATTCTACTTCAATCTGGAATTTCCACCGCGCACACGGTTGTTAAAGTGGTTTTCGAAGTTGGTAGAGAGTATGACAATTTCCGATCCCGGTCTCTTTAACAACCAAACGTTATTATAACACTACGGTCATTTTTAAAATATTTAAAATCACGTATCATTGCCCTTTTCAAAACCAAATCAATACGATATCATTTCATTTCAAATATATCCTTTCTAAAATCATAACACTTTCAAAGTTATAACATTTCGAAATCAAAACACTTGAATATAACACTTTCAAATTTATTACCTTGAAACTCATTACTTTGAATCATAACTTCCACCACTTAAATGGTTTAAATATTTAAAATACTTTATCTGATAAAATAGCTTCTTCAATTTCACAAATCAATTCCAAAACAACTCGAATTTCTAAATTTTAAATTTAACAAATTCCAAATCATAAATTTCAATAAAGTTCAGTTTTCAAATAAACTATTCAAAATTATATCGATTTCAAAACAGATTTGATCCACGGAATAAACCATTTCAAATTCAATATATTTCAAACTTTAAGTATTCACAATTTCAAAAACTAAGTTTGGTAATTACGAACCAACAATTCACTTTTATATTATTTAGTTTGAAATATTTTACCAAATAAATCCATTATCATCTAAATAAAAATCAAATTACAAATAACTAAATATTTCCTTCAATTTATTTACACTTGAAATATTCATTTAATTCACCCTAAACCCAAATCAAGTTATAGAATCATACCTTTTGAAGTTTCAAATCCAATAAATTTTACATCACCGTGTTTGAGTTTAATTCTTAGATAAATTCAATTTCAAATGAATTTCCAATTTATCTTCCAACCTTAATTTATTTAAATCATTATAAACTCTATATTAAAATAAAATTTAAATACTTATCCATATCATCACCATGGAAATCAAACTTATTATTAAGCTTATTCTAAATTAAAACAAATTATACATAGCTTAATATCAAGGATGAAATAACATTTATATAATATCTAAAATCAATTTTTATCTAAAACCATATATTTCTTTACAAAACCATAGAAATCATTTCAAAATATTTTTATATATATAGACCACGGTGTTTATATATAATTTTCTATCATATGGTCAAGTGATATGGATATTTATCATTTCAATCCGTAATTTAAAATATAAATACGGTTATATATCATTTCAAACTGCAATCTCGAATGAAATAAAAATCCATAACAACTTGCATTTTATAACAATATAAAATACCACATCCATTCATCTAATATCAATCATCAAACATTTATCACAATCATCATCCAATTCGATCAATAACACCAATATAGAACAGATAATAAATAACAGGTATTTACTGGCATTATATATTCAATAATAATTAAACAACTATTTATCCAAATAAATTCAAATAAACCAAGATGATGATTCAAAATATGCCAAACAGTCATAAATAAATTTTTAATCACATCATAAATCAATTTAATAAACATAATAAATTTTTGAAGTTGTAAGTGGGTTAAAACACTCAACTTTTGAATTTAAATTGAATTTAAATTGAATTTAAATCCAATTTAAATTCAAAATTCAAACAGCCTCAAAATTTGACCAAACTAGTATCAAAAGGTCCGGAATTTCATTACGATCTTAGTGGAGAAAACCGTGCATGAATGCGAGTCCGTATGCAAAAGTTATTGCGTTTAGAACAGCCAAAATTTAAAAGATTTAAAAGTAAAATAAAAAGAAGGAAAAAAATAAAACGTCACCTGGCTCCACGATCACGTAAACCTCACGCACTGAAACCCTGCTTCCAGTCGATCACGAATGCGCCGCCTTCTTCTATAACCATGCCGCCTCACCTAGCCGTGACTACGCATACACAGCCGCTCCACCTCGCGAACCCCCCTATCGTCTCGCGACCAACGCAGCACTGATCGGCGTCGATTTGAGCAGCCGTCGCCATCGAAAATGCCAACCTTAATTGAACTTTTGCGCTCGATCCAACCATCAATTCGACATATAACTAGCACTGATGAGCTGCATGCGATGGTCTCCACAGCCCAGTAACCTTAAATCGACGATCCGTCGACGTTCATCACAACGCGATGAACAGCCAAGAATAAACCTTCAATTAGTGGACAAGCAGTGGTTCGAATTGGAAAACGAACTATAAATTTGAGATGCTCTCATCGAGAGCTTCAAATCGATATATAATTCGATATAGTTTGAGGAGATTTAAATTTTTGATTTGATTTTGAATTGCAATTGGATTTGAAATTAAGAATTTGTTTGTCTGCCATTGAGAAGGAAAGACAGCTGAATTGTATGTACAGACAAATGAGAATAAGGAATGGCTGGTTTATAACGTGGTATATATAGGCAGAACAAAATAGAACAGATGGTCTCGATCGAATTTGGGTTTTGAACGCTAATTGACCCGTAAAGCCCGCTTTGACTCCGGAACGAAAATGGATCAACCCATATACCAAAATAAATGTTTTTGCATATTTTAAAATCAATGGAACAGGTTTCAAGTCCAAATTCCATCATATGAAGAAGTTATGAAAAAAATCAAGTTGTTTCAAATTGATTTCAATTGATTTCAATTTCATTGATTTCTAGGCATTTCGAGCCCGTACGATCAAACGACAAGTCCGATTGCAATGAAACTTGAAATCCTGCAATAATTCACCGTTACGGATCCAATGAAACTGGTTTCATCGAAATTCTAGTCAGTGGCCAAAATGGCTAATTTCCAGTTAATTAAATAGTTTAATATCAAATTAATTAATCACTTCTTCAATCCAAATTTATTTATTTACCATTTCTATCATTTCTCATTACAAATAAAATTCTAATTCATCAACCAAAATTTTCGTATCAATCAAATAAGGATTTATTGCAAAATTTATAGTGTTTACCTTCAATTTAAGTGTATTCAAATAAATTATATTTTTAGTTTCAATTAAATTAATACAATTTGTATTCAATCTCTTTATTCAATCAATCATCATCTTATGGATAAATTTAATATTAGTATATATCCAATTAACCTAATATTTTTACAGTCATCAACTAAATTCATATTAACATAGTTTTTAATTACGTTTAATTGTAATGGATTTAGATCTAATTCAATAAATTAAATAAATGGGTAAATAAATAATGATTATCACCATTTGCCTAATTCAATCCCATTTATACTTTATTATCAAGCAATAAATATTATAATTACTTATCTAACATTAATTTTTATCAAATTACTTTTATTGCGTAGTATTTCGTCAATTAATATAACTTTGAATTTATTTCCAAATTTACTACTTACAATCAATTATAACCTTACAACTGTTTCAATTAATTAGGATTGCACCAAATTAATTATTTATTAACTTGCACTAACATTATTACCTTAATTTACATTCAATTACCACTAACAATGTGTTATTTCATTAATCATTTTAAATGATTACATTTGTTCTCCTATATTCACTTTGTATCCAAGGATAGCCTTTCAATCACTTAATTAAATTTGAATTCCATTACTTATTAATAATTCACAGTTATCTTTGTTACGTTTCGTTTTAGCATTCATTTCATTATTAAATTACAAAGTTTTAATTCTTTCCGTATTAAATTACCGAAACTTATAGATTAAACAAATTTAAAACATCGAAAGTTATGGGTCGTTACACTCTCCCACACTCAAAACTTTCGTCCTCGAAAAGGAAAAAGAGGGAAAAGAAAGAATTAAGTAGTCAATACATCTTATTCAAAAATATTAATTTTATAAACAAATGATTTACAAAATTTAATAATTTAAATAAAATATATCAATTTAAAGCTATTAAATATTTTTATACTCAAATTAATAAAGTTTAGAAAACATTTTTCAAAAATTTTCTAAGTCTAAAATTTATCGAAAATTTTGGCAGAGTCTCCTTTGTACGGAGAGGCTCGGGAGAAAATAAAATATCAAATATAATAATGTCTATTGCAATATATCAAAATAATATATCCGAACAACAGGAAAATAATATAATAATGTTATAAAACCGTAATCCGAGAACGTACCTATTTGTTGGGAAATTAACGCTTATTTTATGAAACCAAAAGCAGTAGCGATTGCTTCCATAACCTGTATTTCACTTATATAATCCCAAAAAGGTTAACAATTATATAAAATGAAATATTTAAAGTTGTTTCAATCACTAACAACAAATCAATATAAACAATAATCATTTGTAACAAAACATACAACCATCACATAAAATCAACACAAATCAATCATTCATTCATATCAAACAAAACAGATAGTTGTTCGGGTTCAAAACTTTAAATTGTACATAATGAAAAAAGTAAACTACTAAATGCACCATTTACTCAACATTCTTAGATGAAACTAATAGATTATTCATACATCCAAACAATTTTAACGTATCCTTGCCCAAAACTATAAACCAACCAAACAACAATTCCAAGTATAAATTAAGTTCATTCTTATTAATTTCATTTCACAATATTTATTGTTTCATTTCCTTTTCATTCATATAATGATTTATCTTTTAATTTACATTTATTTCTTGCAAATTTTCATTTCCATCCATTGATTCGGTGTTTATCTCACTTATTTCATTCATTACTTACTAACTTCATTTCATTTATTAATAATACTTACCTTTCTATTATATTTAATTAGTATTCTTTCATCTACACATCAAATTCTTATTTATTAAATAATTTCATTGAATACTTTCATTACTTCAATATACATTACATTCTCTTATTAATATTTCAATTTTTTTACATCTTTTGGTAAGTTATATATATGCCTTTAATAATTTAATTGAAAGTTATACAAGTTTTTCTCATTTCTTTTAACTAAATTAATGTTCAATAATCCTATCCTTTGTTTTATAAGTTATAATTTCAACTTTCTTGAAATGTCATTTATAACCAAGCATTTAATCTCTTATTCAAATTAGAGGTTCCAATTATTAACTTGTTACATTCCTTTTCACTACAATAATTGAAACTATTAATTAACGGAACTTAAGAACTAAATATCGGGTTTAATTTCAAATCATTTTAGAATAGTAGATAGATGTATACACTTACAATATATATCCAATTATATTTAAAACAATTTGAAATTTACATTTGTTTATCAAAATAATTCTTTAGTAAAACTAATACAGTGGCCTTCCCACTTCGAAACTCGAAAATGAATGTCGATGATGCGTGCACTCATCACCGAAATTATGTTCCAGCGACAGAGAGGGGAGTACAGAACTTATTCCTTTTCAAAATTTCTTTAAAACAATTCTTTCAAATTATATTGGAATATTTATATCAGAAAATACTTGTAAACAATATTATTATATTCCAAAATCCTTTGAAAGCATTTCAAAATTCCGAAACTTAAGTTCTAAAATTTCGAAATTTCATTTATTTTATTTTCTTCAAATCGTGTTTCCAATCAATATTTATGAATTTCACTACCTAACAACCAATATATTACAACCAAATATATCCTTTATAAAATATATTATTTTATACATAGAAAATAAAATAGGAAAGATTATTTTATTCACCTATATTTCAAAACAAATATTGTGTCGGTCTGTCCTATTAAGCGTTTAGAAATTCCTATTGATGCCATAGCGTCCTATGCACCAACCAGAATTTACAAATACAAAACGAAACAAATTAACACAATATAAAAGCCCTTTTATAACACTAACAAATAGCTCTCTCATATATATACACTCCGTGGCTCATCATATCCTATTAATAAAGAGTCAAACCTCACAAAGCTAAGGTTTTTCGTTAAACCAAAGCTCTGATACTAGATTGTAACATCCTGCCTTTTTGTACGTTTAAATCAATGATAAACCACACACGTCAAATTCAAACCATACAGAAGGGCGGATTGTTATGGAATAAATAAGAAAAAGCAGAGAAAGAAAAAAACAAAATAGAATCTTGCACTGGAACGACAAAATATAATAATCAAATAACAGTTCATGAAGCTGTTTGTAAAACATTTGTTTATACTAATACAATATAGAATCATAGTTATGCATACCAGAGAACAACAAATAACAATGCAGCGAAACAGTATGAATGTAGTGGGACAATATAGTATATAATAATAATAATAATAATAATAATACGATCTTCGTCTTCGCCCTCTAGAAATTAGGTCTTCAAAACCTGAAATGCTCAGACTGACCTGAGCGAATTGAAAAGACAAAACACTCGAGTCAGAACTAAAAGATTTTATGTAAGTTAAATCAATGGTAAATATGAGTGGAACGACGTCATAGATGTTTACGGGGTTTGACATCTCCTATCCAGTGTTTAACGTGAGTGCAATAACTTAAGAGATGCTCGGGGTTCACATCTCCTAAGGATCCGTTAAACTATTTACTATGTAGTAATATTTCGCTATTATAATAATGTCTATTAGCAAAATAAACTTACTTTTAAATAGCGTTAAGGAGTTACCCAATCTCCCCCTTAACACAATAATAGTCCTAGTAGTCCATCCAGTATCAGCGCAATTCCAGATCGAGAGACTACCCTAAATACTCCACGGGCTACGGGAGAAAACCAAACTCATACAAGGCACGCTAGGGTAGGCGACACAGCACAACGAGGCAATGCCAGGGTAGATATACCAATTACGCATCCGGACTGATGGTGACACATAGCACGCAGCTACCGCCCATCTTGAGCCATACCCGCAAAAAAATCAAAGGGCCCCATTCAATCACAAAGTAATGGAATGGTATCAAGGAGTGTGTCCGATAAGAGGGGCTACCTCACTGGCCCGTAAGCGCTCCTGTTTTAGCCACCTTATGCCAATTCATGGGAGATGGGTCAACGTATATACCTCAAGGGAACGCCGACACTGTGACGACTCGAGCTCAATGTCCGACAAACAACGTCAAATTCGTATCGCTGGAGCTTGCAACAACATTAGATGATAAATAACACAGCCGAAACAAAAGATGATATCATTGATACAACATGAATACAATATCTGATATATCAATTTGATACAATGACAATCATCAACATCAGAGAATATGTACAACACAAAATACAGCGGAACACGACACAATATAAGATGAGTCTTCAACATAATCCAATACTGCAACTCCAATCCAAACTCCAAAGCCAGAGCTCCAAAACTTCAAGCTCGATCCACCATCAAGGTTGCACAAAGCTAAGTAAGTGCAGCCCATGCACTCCCAAGACTCCTAAATGTATCAAACAAAAAGCTGAAGGCTACCAAATCGATATCTACTACCTGACTATCTGAAAAACCAAACTCTAGACTGCACGTGTGGAAAATTGTAGGCACCCAGAGTTTAGGAAGGGAACAATAAACTCCAGCTCAGTCGTGGGACTGGTAAGAGCAAACAAAAACAGTTTATTTTTTTAAACAAACAAAAGAATTTAAATTTGAAATCCGTAATGCTTTTTGGAAAATGAAACTACCATAAGGCCTCCCGGCACACACACTATGCAATCGCACACTTGGGGGAGATTTCTCCTTATGATAGTCAAACATGCTTACTATGCAAAAATCCTTTTTGATATTATTATTAGTGCATAGTGGAAAACATTTCGAAAGTATAATATTAATCTTAGCCAGCATTGGTACCATTATACTATGCCTACTATAGTTACCACATAAGGTGGCAGGTAGTACAACCGCTATCGCAAAGGGCTCGTATTGGATGATTGGATTTCCAACAAATGGTCAGGCTAAATAACATCCTATTGCCACATGGGAACGCCTCCGGAGGGACGTCCCAAGAGCTTACCTGGCTCTCTGCCAACACAAGGCCGATTACCCCCTTCCTGGAAAGTAAAACCTAAGATATGCCACCTAGGGCTGTCAATGAGTACCTGAAAAATCCGAAATCCGTCCGTATCCGTATCCGATATATGAAAAATTATCCGATATTCGAAAAACGGATACAGATACGGATATGACCATATCCGTATTCGATAATTATCCGTTCGTTTTTATCAAGATTATAGTTATTTTTTTATATATTTTAGTACATAAAATGGCTGTCTTTTAGTATTATATCCCGATAAAAAAATTAATATGTATATAAAAAAACAAGTTTTACTACTTTAAATTATTTTTCTTAGTGTATTTATTATTTCTATATATTTAGTATAAAAAAGAATTTATAATAAACCAAAATTTTTTATTTATATGTTTAGATTTATCGGTTGCGAACTGATCGAAGAATATCCGATAAATATCCGATATCCGTTCGAATCCGCGGATACGGATATCCGATATTCGAAAATGATTTCGGATACGGATACAGATATAGCACTATCTGTATCCAAAAGTATCCGTTTACAGGCCTAATGCCACCCCTGGTCGTTTGCGACCTTTATCCAAGGATCCTCTACACCAACAATATCACACAGTAATAAATATACTACAGTGTCCACATGAGTAAGTATTTGGGCTCCATACCATGATACCACCCTTTTCCAGAAGGAATGGACATACCCTAGGGGAGCTACCTCTGAAATCTTGCCGCATCATTCCTATTTCGACCATTACCGGTTTGTGAGGCTCGATGAGGCCTTGTCCACAAAGCTACGCTTTTTTACAAAGCCGTGCTTTGATCAACAAATGATCAGCAACACTTCGTATGCCACATTACCAAATTGGGAATGTATCACTAGTAACCATCAACTACATAACCTTTGAGCTCGTACGTCTCAGAGAAGGGTGTTAAGCTAAGAGAATAAATTCTCCGCCACCAAACAGAAATGTATTTGATAGAAACCAGCTTTACATCTCAAAGTGTAACGTTAGACACACATCCATATAAGTTTGTTCTGGGTTCGAACAGAACCGAAGGCACTTCCAAAGAAGCCCTTGCAAATCCGGATATTCACAATCCTGATCGGACTTCCCATCACTTAGGGAATCTCTATACCGTAGCTACTTAGTGCAGAGACAATCGATAGGTCATCCTATCATTCTCGCAAATACCCGGTCTTCACCACCGGTCTTCAAATGCTATCCATAACGACGTATCATTATTCAGAATGGGTTATATGACACAAGGTCCTCTCCCGGCTAAACCGAATAATAAGCGCAATATTTAAAAAACATATGGATATGGGATTTCAGTTAAGTCACAACTTTAAAATCTAAAACTTTCCTTTCAAATGGTTTAGACCAATTACCATTTTAAATCTTTAAACAAAAAAGGATTCATTTCACAAAGTTCACCAAGTTTCACAAAGATCGATTCACGGATTTCAAAACAATTTCCATTTCAATTGGATTAATTCATATAATCTTTAAATCAAAGATTTAACTCATAGCTTTCAAAACCCATTTCCAAAGATTCATTCATAACTTGGAAAATCATTTCATTTGAAATTCCTTAAATACAAATTGGAAATTCATTTCTTATATGAAAGCTTTTATCATTCGAAAACAAACAGTTTTTATTTCGAAAAAAATTCGATTTCATTTATACAAGTTAGAAACTGGGTTAATTCAAATTCTCAAAACCATACTTTTAAAATGGCTTAAATTCATTTAAACTTGCATAACCTTTTTACAACATAAATTCTCAATATAGAATTCAATTTTAAATTTTTTTGAATTCAAATTTAAATCAAATCTCAAAACTGAATCAAGTTATTCAAATATAACTTTTATCTTCGAAATTCCTTTTCAAAAGTTTTCACTTTAAACCTAATCCATTTCTGAAACCATTTGGATTCAAAAATTAACTAATTTCCACATGCAATCCATATTTGTGTGTATAGTGTAGTCCAGGGCTTTAACACAATAGTGCAATATCACCAGTCATCACAGACAAAATCACAACAATATCGATAAGCGATATAATCCTATAACGCTTATCTATATACACAGAATCACAGATAGATGATATAAATGCATTATAATAAACAAATAACATTCATCATAGCTTGAATTAAAAATATTTACATCACAAAGCATCAAACAGTAGAGGATATCAAACAATTCACAGCATCCAATAGAATATAGTCATCCATAAGTGAAACCAATTAAGATATCTGATTAATCTAAACCACAATCATTTGCCTATGATTAATTCCTTGTCAAGGTTAATTAATAATTAATTAATTACAAACATTTAATTAATTATTCTTTAATTCATCATTAATTACCCTTTAATTAATAATTAATCCTTAATTAATTATTCTTAACTAATTACAATAATTAATTACTCCTTAATTAATAATTATTTCTTAATCATTTTAATTAATTAACCTTTAATTAATTATTCTTAATTTAATTACCTTAATTAATTAACCACATTAATTAGTTATTCTTTAAAGTAATTAACCCTTAATTACTTGGTGAATAAATCTTTAATCATTAATTGCCCATTCTTAATTACTTCCATTTAAGTAATTATTTTTAATTAATCAATCATTAATCACTTGATTAATTAACTTGAATTTACTTTAATTACTTTCATTAAGTAATTTACTCCAAGTAATAAATTTGCTTTAACAAGTAAAATTTAACTTAACCTTGAAAAGTTAGTAAACAATTTTAAAACTTTCTTTATATTAATCAACTAACCTTTAATTAAGTTAAAATAACTTTTAAAATAAAGGTTATGTTTATTTTAAATCATTTTAAACTTGGTAATTTAAAACAATTTGTTTAAAAACTTCCTTAACTAATTTAAAACTGGGTTAACATTTATTACTTACTAAAAAAATCTGTCTTAACAAAATTGTTTCAGAGTAAACTTGATTTTTCTTTTAAAATTTGAAACGGTCTCTACCCCAAATCAAATGACCCGAGTATTTTCAAAATCTTCCCGAGTATTGCTTCGGGTTTCCCTCGTGTTACTGCTGCTTCGAGAAAATCACGCTCCTCTTCGAGCTATGACCCGAGTTTCCCTTCATCTTCGTTCCCTATCGAAACCACTAGATACATTGATACGCGCGTGAACGTACACGATCGCGTCGATCATCTCCGGTCACCATAGCGATACCCGGCAAGTCGACGATCATCACTTCGACGCACACAACCACTCAGATTCGTCAATCGCAATGTAAATTAAAATTGAGAATTCCAGTACCATCTGTAACCAAACCCAGCTCCATAAAAACCCACTCGCCACTGCGATTCCAACCTCCGGTCAACTCGCCCCTACAATCCAAGCTTCGCCATACAACGACGATCCATCCCCCTAGGTGCGATCTCCTTAAACATCTCGATGACGACGCGGCCATCACATTTTCAACCTTGACCGAAACATACGACTTAAACCTTATAACCTCGTCGTTCCTCCACCATGATCATTGATAAACTCAGTTAGTATTTTTCCCATCAACCTCGTTCTATGAGCAACCTCTGACATTAATCCCAAGCCCCAGTTCGACCTCGATTGACGGCAAATGACAAAAAGACGTTTTTTGTTCATCTTGAGATTTCACTATACCTACTTGCCTTAAAATCACGAGACTCGTATCAAAAATCATCATTTCGTATACAAACTTGATTGTATAATCAGATTTTAAAATTAAGATATTCAAATTTTTGATATTCTTAAAAACCCACTGTATTTTCTAAATTCCAGAAAACAATTTAACTTATTTTACTTAAAAATATTTTTTCTACTTGAATCTTGATTATACAAGTATATTTTGTTTAGATCCTTAGACCTAACAAGAATCAGAGGAATGGGAATTTATTTTTGAAGTTATTTAGAGCCTGTAGGTTTTAACAGAGGTATATACATACCTACATACAGACACGCATCATCAAATCTGTACACATATGTATACATACAAACATAGTTACAACATAATTCATCTCATTCATCATCATTGAGCACAATCGAGATAGAAGATTGGGTTTTTAAATAGAGTTTGCTCACCTGAATATGGATAAGGCAGAGAAGCAGAGGTTTCAGAAGGTTGAAAACTGGAAAGAATTCTGAAGCTTGATGCTTTGAAGGTTGTACTCTGATCTGTGTTTTAAAACTGTGATGATTTGCTTTGACTTCCAGATTTGAACTTGAATCTGAGACTTGATCTTGTTTTGGTTTTAAATTTACTAAGTTGAATTTTTATTTTGCATTAAACTGAAAATGATCTTGCTTTTTCTCTAATTCCAGACTTCGATTTCTATTTCAGAAATAAACTGAAGCTCTCCTTTTTTCTTCTTTTGGTTTTAAATTTTTGATTTAGGAGGATTCGAATTTCTTGAGTTGAAGATGATTTTGTTTCTGTTTTCCAGGTCTCTTTTTCTTTTTTGATTTTCAGATTTCAGATTTTGAGAACGGAGATGAAGAGACTATTGAATTCATCAGCCTGGGTTACTCTTTTCTCATACATGTTATTTATGTCTTTTAAATTTTAAAAATATTTAGTTTTGCCACTTGTTATCACATGAGAGTTCTTACCTAACACTTGTTAATTTTCATTTACATGTTTTACACTTGTTACATGTAGTAAAAATTGTGTTTATACCCTTTATTCAAATTGTTTTGTAAACTTTATTTTAATCCTTCATGTAAATGTATTTTCATATGTAACATATGTCTTATTTTAAAATGTTTATGTTTTCTTTAATATTTATATTCACACAAATAAAATTTTATCCCAATTATTTTCACATTACAACCTTTAATTTAGCTCACTATATTAACATACATATATATATTTATACATTCTACAATCATGCATTTCTTATCATTTATTTTTGTACAACTTTTAAAAAGGAAAAGAATGATTTAAAATATTTGATTGCATATTAACAAATGATCACTTTTATTCATATATGTATATATATAAGAGGATTAAATCTTAAAAATAATATTTTGAAAATTAGTACATTAATTCTTTGAAAATTAATACATCTTCCAAATATATTTAAAATTTTAGAAAACAAACTATCATTAACTTTTTAAAGCTTTTAAATTCTACTTTATTTTTTAATACATTATATTTTTAAATTCAATATTTGTTTATAAAATACTTATTCTTATATTTCAAATCAAATTGCTACTTGTAATCTAAAAATTTTATTTATTCTAGAAATTTTCTAATTAATTCACAAATAATCCCATAATTTAATTTCAAAATTAAATTAATTATCAAATTAAACTTGACTAAATTTCAGGGATGTCACAGATTCCCCCCTTAAAAAAAGTTTCGTCCTCGAAATTTGCCAGGGAGATAACAAAGAATAGATGATAGATAAAGAAATATCTTCTCAAAACAAATTGGATATCTATTCTTCATTTGGCTTACCAAATCAGAATATCAACAATAGATATGAGAACAAACTCAATCAACTACGAAACAATTAGGTTATCTGATCTACGAAATATGCAGGGACACTGGTTAGTTCGAAGGGATAACTAACCGTTCGTAGATATATCGAAACCCAATGAACAGACAGAAATAGATTCGACTATGATCTCAGATTCAAGATTTAACTTATTTACGAATTGTTGATAAATAAAACTATGTATAGCTCCCGTGACGAACAAACTTGAAAATTTTAATCGTAAATAAGAAGGTTACCTATTAAATTTTCTTTTCCTTTATCATCCTTTGAGGTTGAAGAATCATCTCTGATTGCATACACCCTTGCTGCTAGAGCTTGCTTCCTTGCTGGACAGTCCTTGATCCTATGTCCTGGCTTGCGGCAATAATAGCATCTACTAGATTCCTGATCTGGCCTCATAAATGGCTCTCTCATTCCTGGCTTCCAAGGGTTCTTACATTTGTTCGAGTAATGACCTTTCTCCAAGTAATTGAGACAAGTAACATCTTTCACCTTTTTCTTCTTTCCTTTACCTTTCCTCGGTTTCTTTCCACCAAACTTCCTTTTCCTCCAATTCAGATTGCTTGTATTTCCATCCTCCTCTGGAACTTCCTGCTTATCCAGAGTATCGTATCTATAACCCATATCAACCAATTCATAAAACGATTCCTTTACGTAAGTAGTCGTCCTCTCTTAGGATTCCTTGTTTATTCCTCGAATAAACTTTTCATTCTTTTTCAAAGGTGTATTCACCAACTTCGGACCAAATCGAGATAATTCATTGAATTTATTCAAGTATTCCACAAATGATAAGCCTTCTTGCTTCAAATCTGCGAACTCGTGGTACATTCTAGAGATACCAACAGATGGCATATATCGCTGCTCGAACACTTCCTTGAAATGACTCCAAGAGAACTCATCCGCCGGCTCATCCAATGTAACTGTTTCCCACCAAGCTAAAGCCTCTTCCTTGAGTTGTCAGGAAGCTATCAATCGCATCTGATCATCTTCCAGTTTTAGTCCTTTGAAAATCCTTTCACACGATCGAATCCAGGCTTGTGCTTCGATAACGGTTTCCTTGCCTGTGAATGGCTTTCCACCAAGTCTACAAAAGCTTCGATATAAATCGGCCAGATTTGGTTGAGATTGAATGGGAATATCTGTCGTTGCAGGGCCTTGACCGATTGAAGTGGTACTTCCCCGTCCCCAATCTCGTCCTCTTCTTCACTCATTCCCACTATTTGTAATAGTAAGAAAACCGATTTATGCATTCGGATGGAGTATCTTAGAGAATAACAATAGATAAAGAGAATAGACTAAGTAGTTTGGGTTTTGGTTTCACTGGTTGTACTCATTCTAGGGTATACTTCACCCTATCTCTAATGAGCCATCTAATGTGTTGTACTCCGTAGCTAAAGTTCTTACTTAACCTTCAGCTCTGACCAACTGTGATGACCCGAACTCGATGTCCAACAAACAACATCAAATTCATATCGCTGGAGCTTGCAACAACATTAAATGATAAATAACACAATAGAAACAAAAGATGATATCATTGATACAACACGAATACAATATCCGATACATCAATTTGATACAATGATAATCATCAACATCAGAGAATATGTACAATACAAAATACAGCGGAACACAACACTATATGAGATGAGTCTTCAACATAATCCAATATTGCAACTCCAATCCAAAACTCCAAAGCCAGAGCTCCAAAACTTCAAGCTCGATCCACCATCATGGTCGCACAAAGCTAAGCAAGTGCAGCCCATGCACTCCAAAGACTCTAAAATGTATCAAACGAAAAGATGAAGGCTACCAAATCGATATCTACTACCTAACTATATGAAAAACCAAACTCTAGACTGCCCGTGTGGAAAATTATGGACACCCAGAGTTTAGGAAGGGAACAATGAACTCCAGGTCAGTCGTGGGACTGGTGTGAGCAAACAAAAACAGTTTATTTTTTAAAACAAATAAAAGAATTTAAATTTGAAATCCGCAATGCTTTTTTGAAAATGAAACTACCATAAGGCCTCCTGGCACACACACCATGCAATCGCACACTTAGGGGAGATTTCTCCTTATGATAGTCAAACATGCTTACTACGCAAAAATCCCTTTTGATATTATTATAGTGCATAGTGGGAAACATTTTGAAAGTATAGTATTAATCTTAGCCAACATAGGTGCCATTATACTATGCCTACTATAGCTACCACCTGAGGTGGAAGGTAATACAATTGCAACCGTAAAGGGCTCGCATTGGATGATTGGATTTCCAACAAATGGTCAGGCTAAGGAGCTTCCTATTTCCACATGGGAACGCCTCTGGAGGGATGCTGTAACAACCCGCATATTTATCGATTGTATATTTAAATATTTATTTAAATATTTCAACGCTCGTCGGATTTTAGTCCGAAAACCTACTTTTAGCAAACAGTCGAATTGGGACTCAAGACCCCTTCCATTGAGTTCAAAATGCCATTTGCAACTTTTTTGAGTATGAACATTGATATGTTTGGAGCTAGCTAAAAATTTGACCTTTTTCACTTTGGGTTTGGGTTTGGGTTCAGCCCACTAGCCAACTTAATACCCCAAACTGAACCACTTCTCTTCATTCATTCCCTTTTCCTTATCTTTTCAGTTCTAAAGAGAATAATGGGGGAAAATAAAAAGAATTAAAATCCTAAGCCCTAGTTTCCATTTGCAAATCAAGTTCTAGCTCCAAATTCAAAGAGAAGCATTGGTAAGTATCTTCTCCTTCTTCTCCAACTCATTCTCTCTTTGATTTCAAAAAATTCCTAAACCTAATTTGGGAAATGTTTCTCTTTTAAGCTTAGATTCAAGCTTCTTGTGTTGTGATTGAAGTGTGGTTGATCTTCCCTTGTCTTCAAGCTTCTCATTCATTGTTTTTGGGTTCAAAGGTGAGATTTTTATCTCGCATCTATGACTATAATTATCTTCGGTTGTTAGGTATGAATTCCTAACACCTCTTTATGTGCATTTGCTCTTGATTTGGATTGGTTTTGTGAATATTCCAATTTTTTGCGTTTTTAAGTCAAATTTGTGTGAAAATCCTTTTATGGATGTTTGATCATGCTTTTGGTGATGCATCGAGGAGCATATAGGGCCGGGTTGCTGATTGGCATAAACCTTAGAGCCAATGTTCATCCGGTTGCATTTTGGAAGAGTTTGCTCTTCAATTGGATAGGCTGAAAAACAACCCAGGCATGATTCAGTTGACTGAAATCTCTGTTCAGTCGACTGAATCTGGAACCCGAAAGTTTCCAGGCATGATTCATCGACTGAAATCTCTGTTCAGTCGACTGAACCTGGAAACAGAATGTTTCCAAGCATGATTCAGTCAACTAAATTCTCTGTTCAGTCAACTGAAATCTCTGTTCAGTCAACTAAAATCTCTATTCAGTCAACTGAATTTGCGGTTTCAGCCCACTTTGCCTTTTGGGATTGAATTTCCAATTTGAATCAATTCGTGATGATCCTATTTGTTGTTATCATTTATTACGACTTTGATGACTCCTTTTTTAGGGATTTTTGAATATCCATTTCGATGGATTTTTTATCAATTTTTTTGGATTTGATTCACGTCTTCGTATGCGGATTTTAATGATTGATTGTTTCTACAATCATTTTTATGGTTTGTCACTTTAAAAATACAAAGGTTTTTATACTAGTAGTACATATTAAAACTCCTTCATCAAAATGATTTCAACACTATTTTATCGCAAAGCTTGTTTCTTAAACTGTTTTCCAATCTACTAGAATATACAAACCTTTACCTCACTCGTATGAGAAATCTAATTAAACGGCTTAGTAAAACAAGTGGTATGAAATGCTTGCGTTTACTTCGCCAATTAATTCTTGGACTTATTCGATTGAATCTATTGTGATAATTTTCTAGTGGAGATCTACAATTTGTTCGCAAATATTTAAGTTAAGCTATTGGTTATGGGACATGAAGCTAAACTCATATATTTACTAGCTTAGTGTAATTGACACTTTTTGATGATCGATGATGATCATTTTATGGTTTAGACTAGCAATGTGCAATGTCACTTTGTCCACGTGGAGGACTGCACCTCATTTTATTGAGCTTCGTCTCATTTCTTTGTGGGCTTTCGACCCATGCACTTTTAATGTGTTTCGATTCATTGGATGTACCGTTTGTACTACATCAATGTCTCGGCTTTTCGATTCATTAGACGTACCGCTTGCACTGCGTCGATGTTCCGAATTGTTTTGTGTTTCGATTCATTGGATGTACCATTTGTACTACATCGATGTCTCGGCTTTTCGATTCATTGGACGTACCGTTTGCACTGCGTCGATGTTTCGAATTGTTTTGTGTTTCGATTCATTGGATGTACCGTCTGTACTACATCGATATCTTGGCTTTTCGATTCATTGGACGTACCGTTTGCACTGTGTCGATGTTCCGAATTGTTTTGTGTTTCGATTCATTGGATGTACCGTTTGTACTACATCGATGTCTCGGCTTTTCGATTCATTGGACGTACCATTTGTACTGCGTCGATGTTCCGAATTGTTAGTGATACACGTGTTGGGAGATTTTAGGCTCCCGCTCGGGATTGGCCATCCTTTTCTTGTGATTTCTGGATTTCTAATTATTGATTTCTGGAATTTATGTTACACCAACTTTTACAATTGGCATTGATATGTATGTCATTTTTTTGTGGCTTGGTGAATTAAATAAAGAATATGACATTCTTTTTGATGCTATGAGATTCTTGAGATATTTGCATGATTTAGTTGATTTTCTATGTATACTTGTCGCAGTATGACATTTTTGGTTATCGTACGTTTTTATTACATCTCTTCTTATACCTCATTTTATCTGATAACTATAGCTAGAATGATCCTGTCACGACCCGAACTCGATGTCCAACAAACAACATCAAATTCGTTTCGCGGGAGCTTGCAACACCATTAAAAGATAAATAACACGGCGGAAATAAAAGATGATATCACTGATATAACATGAATACAATATCCGATACATCAATTTGATACAATGATAATCATCAACATCAGAGAATATACAACACAAAATACAGCGGAACACGATACAATATGAAATAAGTCTTCTCAGAATATAATACTGCAACTCTGATCCAAAAAGCTCCAAAGACAGAGCTCCAAAACTCCTATCTCGATCCACCATCAAGATTGCACCAAGCTAAGCAAGTCTCGTCCATATCCAAAGAAAACTGAACTAGCTCCAGATAATCTACTGAACCTAATTATCTGAAAAACCAAACTCTAGACTGCCCGTGTAGAAAAATTTTGAGCACCCAGAGTTTAGGAAATAAACAATAAACTCTGGATCAGTCATGGGACTGGTGTGAGCAAACAAAAACAGTTTATCTTTAAAACAATCAAAGATTTAAACTTTTACAATCGCAATGCTTTTAAAAATGAGACTACCATAAGGCCTCCCGCACACACACACAATGCAAACGCAGAATCGGAGGAGATTTCTCCTTATGATAGTCAAAGATGCTTGATATGCATTAAAAAGAACATTTGATATTATTACCAGTGCATAGTGTAGAGAAAATTCATTTCGAAAGTAAAGATATAAATCTTAGCCAGCATAGACATTTCGTACTATGCCTACTATAGCTACCATGTTCAATAGCGGGTTACCGCCATATTCCATGGCAGGTTATACAACTAAAACCATACAAGGCTCGTATTTGAAGAATGGATTTTCCAACAAATGGTCAGGCCAAGGAACTTCCCATTGCCACATGGAAACGCCTCTGGAAGGACGCCCCGAGAACCAAACCGTTCTCTGCTAAACAAGGCCGAGAACCCCTTTTCCCAAGGGATATTACAAACCCTCGGATATGCCACCCCCGGTCCTTTGGGACCTTTAAACGAGAGCTCTCTAACCAACATCACACCATAATAATAAGTGTTTCAACATGAGTAAATATCTGGGCTCCATACCATGATACTACCCTTTTCCAGAAGGAATGGTCATACCCTAGGGACGCTATCCTTGAAAACCTTGCCGCACAATTCCTGTTTCGACCATTACCGGTTTGTGAGGCTCGACGAAGTCTCGTCCACAAAAACACACTTTATACAAAAGCCGTGCTTTGGGTCAACAAATGATCATAGAAATGATCACAAGGATAGACGATCAAACAAATGATCCTATCACAAATAATCAACACAATGATCATTTCACAGCAACACTCAGCATGTCACATTACCAAATTGGGAATATATCGCTGATAACCTTCAACTACATAACCTCTGAGCTCGTACGTCTCAGAGAAGGGTGTTAAGCTAAAAGAATAAATTCTCCGCCACCAACAGAAATATATTTGAAAGAAATCAGCTTTATATCTCAAATTGTAATGTCAGACATAACTATCCATACAAGTCTGTTCCGGGCTCGAACAGAACCGAAGGCACTTACAAAGAAGTCCTTGCAATCCGGATATCCACAATCCTGATCGGATTCCCCATCACATATGGAGAACTCTAAACCGGAGCAACTCGGTGCAGAGTCAATCGACAGGTCATCCCATCGCTCTCGCAAATACCCGGTCTTCAACACCGGTCTTCAAATGCTATCCATAACGACGTATCACATACTCGGAATGGGTTATACGACCCAAAGGTCCTTTCCCGGCTAACCCGAATAGTGAGCGCAAAATTTAAAACATATGGATATGGGATTTCGATTAAGTCACAACTTAATAATTCCAAAGTTTCTTTCAAATGGTTTAAACCAATTACCATTTCAAATCTTTTAAACAAAAAGATTTATTTCACAAAGTTCACTCAGTTTCACAAAGATTCATTTACGGATTTCAAAACAATTTCCGTTTCAATTGGATTAACTCATTTAAATCTTTAAATCAAAGATTTATCTCATAGCTTTCAAAACTTATTTCCAAAGATTCATTCATAACTTGGAAAATCATTTTCGATTCAAACTTGAAATCTCTTTAATATTAATTGGAAGTTCATTACTCATATGAAAGCTTTTTATCACTTAGAAACAATAGTTTTATTTTGGAAAAACCTCGATTCTATTTATACAAGTTACAATCTTTGGTTTGATTCAAATTTCCAAATCAACGTTTAAAAACGGTTTAAACCCATATAACTTGCAAAGCCCTTTTTAAATCATAAGTATTGAATATAGAATTCAATTTTGAATTTCAATCTAAATCCGATTATTCAATTTTCAAATCTTTATTAGTTATTCAAAAATAACTTTTATTCTTAAAACAGCTTTTCAAAAGCTTTTCATATTAGACTTAATTTATTTCCAAAACTTTTTGAATTTAAAATTTTCCAATTCAAAACTTATAAAAAAAAATCCGTGACTTAATCGATTTCCACGTAAAATCCATATTTGTGTGTGTATAGTGTGGTCCAGGGGTTTTACACAATAATGCACAACATCAATCATTACAAATACATCAATATCGATAAGCGGTATAATTCCTAACGCTTATCTTTATTTACAGATTCATTGATAAAGTAAATTTATCAATCACAGGTATTCATCATTATGATTCGATGTGGGTTTCGAATAACCAATTGGAATCCGACTCCCTGTCGCATCGAAAATCAAATGTCGTTTTACGGCAAAGTTGTTTAAATAGTTTAAACAGTTTAAATCCAATACGTTGAATTCACATAACAGTTATCATAGATAAATCATACACAGTCATCACAGATATATTCAGAGTATATCACCGAGTATCATAGAATATCACCAAATAGATATCAAAGTGAATCAAACAAGAATCATCAATTCATATCAATAAAGTTTGATCTATTTAACTTAATTACTTAAGAATACTATTTTCTGCCGCTTGATTAATTACTAATTAACCAACTTATTAAATTATTTAAGTTATTACTTAATTACTCTTTTGATTAATTAATTCGAAATTTTTAATTAATAATCTAAATTATTACTTTATAGAACTCAATTACCCATTAATTACCAATTAATTTCTTAGTTAATCGTTAATTTCCAATTTAATCATTTAATTAGTTAACTATTATTAATTAATTAACCTTAAGTAGTTAATTTAAGTTCTTAAGTTTAAACTGATTTAAACACAAGATTAATTTCAAACTACAAATTTATTTAATCCTTAAGTTATTTATTAAATTACAAGTATATAAGTTAATTTTACATTGTTAATCACTTACACTTTAAATTAATTTAATCACTTTATATTTGTAAACTCCATCAGTGGTTTTAAATCAAATCTTAGCTTTAAATTGTCAATATTAAAACTTTAACAAAATAACTTAAAGGCTATAAGTTGATTCAGTCACAAAGAATTTGGAACCCGAAGTAAACGAAACGTTTACTCGAGTAAAGCTCGAGACAACCCCTGCTCTTTCTCACGTCACTCTCCCTCTATTCTTCTTCTTCTTTTCTACCTGATCTTCTTTTTATTTATTTATTTTTATTTTCATTTTTATTTTGTTGCTTAAGTTATAAAATTTAAACTACTGTATTCACCAACACACGCGCGTACCAGAATCAACTCGAATCAATCTTCAGGAAATCACGAATTTTCCCAGTCTTCACGAACCCAAAACGAAGGACTTCCAGATATCACTTAGTCGCCGTGCACGTGCACGGAGCAGCGACGCCGCTCTGGCGATTGGTGAGGCCTCCCACAAATCATAAACTACCTCGACGTCGAACTCGAGACGTCGAACCACCCGATCTTACCATCGTTCAAAATCAAGCAAAGCCTGAGAAGCTCGAACCCAGACATCGATCACAAATTCGATTTGCAAATCCAATCCCAGTCCATCTGGCGTCCAGCAAACCCAGTCACGCCTCCGCCACCTACCAAGCTTCACCTCCCTCAAATGATGTGCCACTCAACGCACGGTGGAGGTCGCGGCGGACAAGAGTTCGTGCGTCACAAAAATTAGGTTTACGAAACAAAAACGATTACTGTAGTCGCCACCGTGGATGATGCCACCTCCGGCCATTTTTCCTACGACCACCGTAGGCTCCTCCTCCTCCTCGCGCAACCCCGACACTCCCAGTTCATCGCATCGCCAGGAATTGGTCAAAAACCAATTCCAGATCATCTGCCAATTTCTCCTTGCATACCCATTGAAAAATTACCATTTCCGATTTAAAAATCCTATCTTCTGATAACAATTCAAATTATGTAATCAGATTTGAATTTCATGACATTTGAATTTTCCAAGATTTATGTATGCTCTGTACAAAATCAGGTTTTTACAAAATATAATTTGTTATTTTACTTGTAATTATTTTGAAATAATAACTAATAATTGAATACACATATTTTCTTTTAATATCCAGGCTTATCATTGATTAAGTGGGTAAATGTTGGGTTTTTGAACAGAAGTGATGTTCTGTAACAAGGCAGAGATGGTTTCAGTCAAAACAAACATTCACATCTGCTGATAACAAACACAAGGGATATTTATGCATGTGTGTAATAAAGCAACTTCAAATCTCAGGCTAACAAGCAGCAAATGAAATCTCTTTTTAAGTTGTTTACTCACAGGCATTAACACACAAAAGAAAATTTCTGGGTAAAAATATTTGCTCACTGTTTTGAGAAGAGGAAGAACAGAGGTGGTTTAAAACTTGAAATGACATGCACAGGCTTATATATATTGATATGTGAATAAACATGCATTTTTAACATCTACTCAAGCATATTTCACAACAAACTTCAGATATCAATCACAAACAATTCAGATATAAACATATTCTACTGTTTTGAATGAAGGTTTACTCACCTATATGCACAAAGTAGAGAAGCCAGGGAAGAACAGAGACAGTGAAGCCTGTTTTGCTTTTGTTAAACTTGAATGATGTTTGAACTTGTAAATGGTGATTTGCAACTTTTGTTTTGCTTGATATTTTCTTTTACAGTTTTCTTTCAGTTAGGTTACTAAGTTTGGTTTGAATAAAAAGGAAATGAAGTAGATGTATATTAAAAGAGACAGTGTTGTACAAGGTATAGGCTTACTTCTTTTGCTTGAACATGTACTTCCTTTATTTAACTAAAGATCTTGAATGTTTTGGAGGCTGAAAGGAAGTAGCCTACTTCGGCTGAGATGATATCAAGACATGCTGAGGAGATGTGGCATTTAATGCATGTGTCCTAATTTATTTACAACTTATACTATTTGTTATGTATGTATACTTCTTGCTTTGTATAAGCATGCTCATGTGTACTTGTGCTTATATAAAATTCATTTGATTTTATATTTTTGTTTTTTTGCAGTTTTTAGTTTCTTTCTTTTGATGTTTACTTTACATTTTACTTACTTTTCATATTTGTTTTATGCTTTGTATTCTATTTTTTTTCTCTTAACATGTTCCTTACTTGTTGCAGCCTCTTTCCTATATTTTTATTTATGTATGTAAATTTTATTCTAGTTTTGTTTGTTTTTATTTTATAGTTTGATTAGTAAACATTGATTTATAACTTATATTTTATTTTATACTTTTTAATATTATTTTTAAAGAAACTTCATTTTGAACTTCCAAATCAAACTTTTGTTTATAATTCTATTCAGTTGAAAATATTTAACTTTATATTTTACTCTATACACTTATATTCAATATTGATACGTAGTTTTATTTTATTTTGTTTTAAACTTTTTGTTTATAATTCAATTCAATTCATTCGCTTTGAGTTTCAAATCAATTTCAAAAACAAATAAATATAAATTTCTTATTAAATTTGAAAAATTCAACCAAATCCATAATTTAATCTAAAATTCAATTAAATTATAAATTGAAATTCGTCTTTAAAACGGGGATCGTTACAGATCCGTTTATTATTTTCTTCTTAAATAATACTCGGGTCAGACTAAGATATTGCAGGTGTTTCCTCATGACTTCCTATCTGGAACCATCTTCTGACTTTTGCTTAACTAATTTAGATTAGTATTTTGTATTGTATACTTTTGAGATATAGACTCATTGATGTATACATATTCTTTTGTGTAGCACTTGTATCTATTCTTTTGTGATATTATGGATCTTGTTAGATCACTACTCTGATATACACTTTTATGTGTAATATTCATATCTGTTTCTGCCTTTGAGATATGAACTTCTGTGACTGATTTGTGTTATGTTTATTTCTATATTTGTTTCCGAAGATATTGTAGCTTCTGTGTAGTAGCTTTGAGTTTGTGTCGGCATGTCGGATTTTCTCTTGAAATGAAATGCATGTTATACTATCCGACATATCGACGCTCGCACAAAGCAATTACACGGATGGTCGCTCCTCAACAGCCTTATTCTCCACACTAGTTGACGACATTACTCCGTAGTGTCCTTGTCTAGTGTGAGTATAGAGGTGGGGCGTCACAGCTTGGTATCAGAGCCAAACTTCGGAACAGTGTAGAATAATCTAGCAAGGATCATCATCCTAAGTCTTTCTTAGGAGTCTTGCTTTAGGATTTAATTCGAGTATTCGTACCGATTCATCCTATTTTCTTTATGATTCCTTGTTTTATCTATCAAGATTGCTTGATATTTATTTTGAGAGTAACTTTTCTCCTTCTTTCTTTCTTAAAGAAGAGAAATGGTTAGATCAAATCGTCCAAGTGTCGGACAATCTACTTCTACTCCCCAGGATGGAGTATTTATGTCTGCCCAGCAGCTTCTTGATCTAGTAAAGAACGCTCAAGCAGCCGGACCTATCCAGAGCCTACTCACCCTAGATCCGGTTTTGCACGCTTATGCAGAGACTATACCGATTTGGGTGGAAGGCCATTCAGGGGATCCGAGAGTGTTATAGAAATTCAAGATTGGCTCAAATCGTGCGATCGCATCTTTTCTCGCATGAACCTTATTGATCAACATCGAGTCCAAGTGGCTTCTAGCATGCTCCAAGAAAGAGAATTAGATTGGTATGAGCTTTTGGTTTCTGAAATCGTTGAAGCAGATCTTACTTGGGAGCGATTTTGGGAAAGATTCGAATCAAAGTTCGTGCCGGAAGCTGAAAAGGTGACTTTGGCCCGTCGTTTTATTGACCTTGTTCAAGGTGAATCTTCTGTGGCAGAATATGTCGCGTCTTTTGAATCTCTTTCTAGATACGGGGTTAAATACATTAATACCCCAATGAAGAAAAATCAGATATTCGTCTATGGCTTGAATAAGAATCTCAAAAAGCCTTTGCTCCTGAAACTAGAAGTTTCTTTTGATCAGCTTACTGATATCGCTCTTCGACTTGAAGAGGCCGATAATGAGGGTGATGTTGAAGTTGTGGGTGCCCAACAGAACTTCAACAATAACATGAAGAGGCCTATCAAATTCAAAGGCCCCACTACCAACAAGAAAGGGAAGCAACAAACTCCGGTAGCAAAGACTCCTACCTCTAGTCGAGGACAGTGCTACAATTGTGGTTCCACATACCATTATGCTAATAGGTGTCTGAAACCTCTCTTTTGTCGTTATTGCAAAAGTTCGGGTCATCTTTTATCTACATGTCCCAAACTTCCAAGAAAGAGGGAGGGAAGGCTTAATGTTGTGCAAACGTCTAGTGACACTTCTCTTGGTCAAGGTACTTTTTATTTAATCCTTGATGACATTGTTTTATTTCGTGATCTTCTTATTTGAGTTCTTTTTTATATGGGCCATCTCATTATTTTAATATCAAAAGAACTAGTTGATCCTTTTTCTTTAAACATTTTTGGGCTTATTGACTTCTTTGATAATGGCGAATCCTGTTGGTGGATCCGCAACGCTCAGTTGGTTTCTTGTATTGATGTCGAAATTATTTTATGTGATTTTTCTTTCCGAGCCGATTTTTTTACTTATGCTTCGGAATTGACTTTTGTACGGATTGGCTTAATTATTATGAAGCCATATCCTATGTCTCGAGTGGACTATTCATCTTCGACATTTTTAATCTGTTTAGCAGATTTCTATTTTTCTTTGTGATTTTGATTCCAATTTGATGGCATCATTTTATTCTTTAAGCTCACATGTTGAGTAAAGTGTTATTTCTCTCATTTGGGTAGTTGTGAATTTTCCGGTACCTTTGAGCTTGTCTTAGGATTATCTCCTAGGCAATCTTTTGAGTGGTGTTAAGGTCTTTTCAGCTTGACCTTGCCACTGGTTTTCATTAGCTACTAGCTGCGGAAGTTAGCATTCCACTTACCGCATTCCGCACTCATTATGATTCTTATGAATGACTTATTATGTCATTTAGTTTGTCCGGCTTATTTCATCCATTTTATGAATCAAGTAATTCTACGAATATCTCGATGACTCCATTCTTGTATTTATTGATTTTGGACGAAAACAACAATTTAAAATTGTTGCAAATTTTTTTTAGGGAAGATATTTTATATGTATAGTTGGATTTTGTTCTTAAATGAGCAAAGAATATTCTTAAAACTTTTTAAGAGATATTTTTATCATATAGAAGATGATTTTGTGATTGTATTTCCCGTTGAGTGCTTTAAGAATTCTGGTCGATGCGCTTGATCAACGTTATCGATAGGAATCTCCTAAACGCTTTGATGAGACAGTCAGACACGATATATTGAATTGTAAAAATGTAAATTTTTCTAGAAAGATAATTACATAAAGATGATTGTAAATTTTGAAAGTTTTAGCTTTTCAGGAAAGAAGATTATTTGAAAAATTCTTTTCCGATACTCTTATTCTTGTGTTTTTCGAAGGGAACCAAGATTTTATCTTTTTGTACCAATGCTAATTGTATTGGTTTGGGTGCCATTCTCTTGCGAAAGAGAACGTTCTACCACTTGTGCTTCTAAGTCATAAAAGCCTATCAAGACTAGGTATGCCACTCATGATCTAGTGCTCGCGGCTATTGTTTCGCTTTTAGAATTTGGCATCATCATTTTTGGGAAGAAATTTGTTCTCCACCTCGATCATAAGTTTTTGGAATATTTATTTCTCATAAGGAACATAATTTGCGTCAACCTCGTTGGCTCGAAATTCCTTGTATCTTATGATCTTTTAACCAAGTTCATCGGACGTTCGGATGTACCTTGTTTTATTGAGCTTCGTCTCATTTCTTTTATTGGCTTGCGTTCGATGTTCTTTTATGGTGTTCAGTTCATTGGACGCATCGTTTTTATACTACGTCGGTGTTCCGAATTATTTGAACTTTGGTTCATTGGATGTACCATTGTACTGCGTCGGTATTTCAAATTATTTGAACTTTGGTTCATTGGACGTACCGTTGTACTGCGTCAGTGTTCCGAATTATTTGAACTTTGGTTCATTGGACGTACCATTGTACTGCGTCAGTGTTCCGAATTATTTGAACTTTGGTTCACTGGACGTACCGTTGTACTGCATCGGTGTTCCAAATTATTTGAACTTTGGTTCATTGGACGTATCGTTATACTGCGTCGGTGTTTCGAATTATTCGAGTTTTGGTTCATCTGGCATACCGTTATTGTACTGCGCCATTGTTCTAAATTATTCGAGTTTCTAGTTTCTCGGGCGTACCGTTATTGTACTACGTCGTTGCACCGACTCAATTTTCTGTTATTCATGACGTTTTCTCATGTCTTTCTACTATGGAAATGCCTTAGGGATTTCGATTTTTATTCTTGAGCCCGGTGTTATTGAGGAAATTGAAGTTTCACCAGATTTGACTTATGAGCAACATTCCATTCACATCATTGCTTCGGAGGTTGAGCGCCTTTGGAATAAAGATGTTCTTTTTGTGAAAGTTCAATGGTTCTTAGATCCTAAGGATTGCTCTTGGGAATCCTAGGAATTCATCGAGTGATCCCGTTCAGGCTTACTCTTTCATGCTTTTTATAGTGAACTTCCTATTTCAAATTTCTTTTGTGTTGATATGCTTTTATGGTTGTTACTCTTTATTTTCTTCTTAAGTATTGCGAGGACGTAATTTCTTTATAGAGAGGAGTTTGTAACAACCCGCATATTTATCGATTGTATATTTAAATATTTTATTTAAATATTTCATCGTTCGTCGAATTTTAGTCCGAAAACCTACTTTTAGCAAACAGCCGAATTGGGACTCGAGAACCCTTCCATTGAATTCAAAATATCGTTTGCAACCTTTTTGAGTATAAACATTGATATGTTTGGAGCTAGCTAAAAATTTGACATTTTTCACTTTGGGTTTGGGTTTGGGTTCAGCCCACTAGCCAACTTAATACCCCAAACTGAACCACTTCTCTTCATTCATTCCCTCTTCCTTATCTTTTCAGTTCTAAAGAGAATAATGGGGGAAAAGAAAATGAATTAAAATCCTAAGCCCTAGTTTGCATTTGCAAATCAAGTTCTAGCTCCAAATTCAAAGAGAAGCATTGGTAAGTATCATCTCCTTCTTCTCCAACTCATTCTCTCTTTGATTTCAGAAAATTCCTAAACCTAATTTGGGAAATGTTTCTCTTTTAATCTTAAATTCAAGCTTCTTGTGTTGAGATTGAAGTGTGGTTGATCTTCCCTTGTCTTCAAGTTTCTCATTCATTGTTTTTGGTTCAAAGGTGAGATTTTTATCTCACATCTATGACTATAATTATCTTTGGTTGTTAGGTATGAATTCCTAACACCTCTTCATGTGCATTTGCTCTTGATTTGGATTGGTTTTGTGAATATTCCAATTTTTGGGTTTTTAAGTCAAATTTGTGTGAAAATCCTTTTATGGATGTTTGATCATGCTTATGGTGATGCATCGAGGAGCATATGGGGCCGGATTGCCGATTGGCATAAACCCTTAGAGCCAATGTTCATCCGGTTGCATTTTGGAAGAGTTTGCTCTTCGTTTGGATAGGCTGAAAAACAGCCTAAGCATGATTCAGTCGACTGAAATCTCTGTTCAGTCGACTGAATCTGGAACCCGAAAGTTTCCAGGCATGATTCAGTCGACTGAAATCTCTGTTCAGTCGACTGAACCTGGAAACAGAATGTTTTCAGGCATGATTCAGTCAACCAAATTCTCTGTTCAGTCAACTGAAATCTCTGTTCAGTCAACTGAATTTGCCGTTTCAGCCCACTTTGCATTTTGGGATTGAATTTCCAATTTGAATCGATTCGTGATGATCCTATTTGTTGTTATTATTTATTACGACTTTGATGACTCCTTTTTTAGGGATTTTTGAATATCCATTTCGATGGATTCTTTACCGGTTTCTTTGGATTTGATTCACATCTTCGTATGTGGATTTTAATGATTGATTGTTTCTATAATCATCTTTATGGTTTATCACTTTAAAAATACAAAGGTTTTATACTAGTAGTAAATATCAAAACTCCTTCATCAAAACGATTTCAACACTATTTTATCACAAAGCTTGTTTCTTAAACCGTTTTCCAATCTACTAGTATATACAAACCTTTACCTCACTCGTATGAGAAATAAAATTAAACGGCTTAGTAAAACAAGTGGTATGAAATGCTTGCGTTTACTTCGCCGGTTAATTCTTGGACTTGTTCGATTGAATCTATTGTGATAATTTTCTAGTGGAGATCTACAATTTGTTCGTAAATATTTAAGTTAAGCTAGTGGTTATGGGACATGAAGCTAAACTCATACATTTACTAGTTTAGTGTAATTGACACTTCTTGATGATCGATGGTGATCATTTTATGGTTTAGACTAGCAATGTGCGATGTCTCTTTGTCCACGTGGAGGACTGCACCTCATTTTATTGAGCTTCGTCACATTTCTTTGTGGGCTTGCGACCCATGCACTTTTAATGTGTTTCGATTCATTGGATGTACCGTTTGTACTACATCGATGTCTCGGCTTTTCGATTCATTAGACGTACCGTTTGCACTGCGTTGATGTTTCGAATTGTTTTGTGTATCGATTCATTGGACGTACCGTTTGTACTACATCGATGTCTCGGCTTTTCGATTCATTGGACGTACCGTTTGCACTGCGTCGATGTTCCGAATTGTTTTGTGTTTCGATTCATTGGATGTACCGTTTGTACTACATCGATATCTTGGCTTTTTGACTCATTGGACGTACCGTTTGCACTGTGTCGATGTTCCGAATTGTTTTGTGTTTCGATTCATTGGATGTGCCGTTTGTACTACATCGATGTCTCGGCTTTTCGATTCATTGGACGTACTGTTTGCACTGCGTCGATGTTCCGAATTGTTTGTAATACACGTGTTGGGAGATTTCAGGCTCCCGCTCGGGATTGGCCATCCTTTTCTTGTGATTCCTGGATTTCTAATTATTGATTTCTGGAATTTATGTTTCACCAACTTTTACAATTGGCATTGATATGTATGTCATTTTTTGTGGCTTGGTGAATTAAATAAAGAATATGACATTCTTTTTGATGCTATGAGATTCTTGAGATAATTGTATGATTTAGTTGATTTTATATGTATACTTATCGCAGTATGACATTTTTGGTTATCATACGTTTTTATTACATCTCTTCTTATATCTCATTTTATCTGATAACTATAGCTAGACTGTTCCGTTTATTATTTTCTTCTTAAATAATACTCGGGTCAGACCGAGATATTGCAGGTGCTTCCTCATGACTTCCTATCTGGAACCATCTTCTGACTTTTGCTTAACTAATTTAGATTAGTAGTTTTTATTGCATACATTTGAGATATAGACTCATTGATGTATACATATTCTTTTGTGTAGCACTTGTATCTATTCTTTTATGATATTGTGGATCTTGTTAGACCACTGCTCTGATATACACTTTCATGTGTAATATTCATATCTGTTTCCGCCTTTGAGATATGAACTTCTGTGACTGATTTGTGTTATGTTTATTTCTATATTTGTTTCCGAAGATATTATAGCCTCTATGTAGTAGCTTTGAGTTTGTGTCGGCATGTCAGATTTCCTCTTGAAATCTAATGCATGTTATACTATCTGACATATCGACGCTCGCATAAAGCAATTACACGGATGGTCGCTCCTCAACAGCCTTATTCTCCACGCTAGTTGACGACATTACTCCGTAGTGTACTTGGCTAGCGTGAATATAGAGGTGTGTCTCTGTCAACACAAGGCCGGTTACCCCCTTCCCGGGAAGTAAAACCTAAGATATGCCACCCCCGGTCGTTTGCGACCTTTATCCGAGGATCCTCTACACCAACAACATCACATAGTAATAAATATACTATATTGTCCACATGAGTAAGTATCTGGGCTCCATACCATGATACCACCCTTTTTCAGATGGAATGGACATACCCTAGGTGAGCTACCCCTGAAACCTTACCGCATCTTTCCTGTTTCGACCATTACCGGTTTGTGAGGCTCGATGAGGTCACGTCCACAAAGCTACGCTTTTTTACAAAGCCATGCTTTGATCAACAAATGATCAGCAACACTTCATATGCCACATTACCAAATTGGGAATGTATCACTAGTAACCATCAACTACATAACCTCTGAGCTCGTACGTCTCAAAGAAGGGTGTTAAGCTAAGAGAATAAATTCTCCGCCATCAAACAGAAATGTATTTGATAGAAACCAGCTTTACATCTCAAAGTGTAACGTTAGACACACATCCACACAAGTCTGTTCCGGGTTCGAACAGAACCGAAGGAACTTCCGAAGAACCCCTTGCAAATTCGGATATTCACAATCCCGATCGGACTTCCCATCGCTTAGGGAATCTCTATACCGTAGCTACTCGGTGTAGAGACAATCGATAGGTCATCCTATCGTTCTCGCAAATACCCGGTCTTCACCGCCGGTCTTCAAATGTTATGCATAAAGACATATCATTATTCGGAATGGGTTATATGACACAAGGTCCTCTCCCGGCTAAACCGAATAATGAGCGCAATATTTAAAAAACATATGGATATGGGATTTCAGTTAAGTCACAACTTTAAAATCCAAAACTTTCCTTTCAAATGGTTTAAACCAATTACCATTTTAAATCTTTAAACAAAAAAGGATTCATTTCACAAAGTTCACCCAGTTTCACAAAGATCGATTCACGAATTTCAAAACAATTTCCATTTCAATTGGATTAATTCATTTAATCTTTAAATCAAAGATTTGACTCATAACTTTCAAAACCCATTTCCAAAGATTCATTCATAACTTGGAAAACCGTTTCATTTCAAATTTGAAATTCCTTTAATACAAATTGGAAATTCATTTCTTATATAAAAGCTTTTATTATTTGAAAATAAACAGTTTTAATTTCGAAAAAAATCCGATTTCATTTGTAGAAGTTAAAAACCTTGGGTTAATTCAAATTCTCAAAACCATACTTTTAAAATGATTTAAATTCATGTAAACTTGCATAACCTTATTACAACATAAATTATCAATATAGAATTCAATTTCAAAATTTTCTTTTGAATTCAATTTCAAATTTCAAAACTGAATCAAGTGATTCAAAAATAACTTTTATCTTTGAAATTCATTTTCAAAAGCTTTTCACTTTAAACCCAATCCATTTCCAAAACTATTTGGATTCAGAAATTCAATTTTAAAACTATTTTAAAAATCTGTGACTTAACCAATTTTCACGTGCAATCCATATTTGTGTGTGTATTGTGTAGTCCAACGGTTTAACACAATAGTGCAATATCATCACTCATCACAGTCAAAATCACAACAATATCGATAAGCGGTATAATCCTATAACGCTTACCTATATACGCAGAATCACAAATAGATGATATAAACGCATTATAAATAAACAAATAACATTCATCACAGCTTGAATTAAAACTATTTACATCACAAAGCATCAAATAGTGGAGGATATCAAACAATTCACATCATCCAATAGAATATAGTCATCCATAAGTGAAACCAATTAAGATATCTAATTAATCTAAACCAGAATCATTTGCCTATGGATAATTCCTAGTCAAGGTTAATTAATAATTAATTAATTACAAACATTTAATTAATTATTCTTTAATTCATCATTAATTACCCTTTAATTAATAATTATTCCTTAATTAATTATTCTTAACTAATTACAATAATTAATTACTCCTTAGTTAATAATTATTTCTTAATCATTTTAATTAATTAACCTTTAATTAATTATTCTTAATTTAATTACCTTAATTAATTAACCACATTAATTAATTATTCTTTAAAGTAATTAACCCTTAATTACTTGGTGAATAAATTTTTGATTATTAATTGCCCATTCTTAATTACTTCCATTTAAGTAATTATTTTTAATTAATCAATCATTAATCACTTGATTAATTAACTTGAATTATTAATTAATTTACTTTAATTACTTTCATTAAGTAATTTACTCCAAGTAATAAATTTTCTTTAACAAGTAAAATTTAACTTAACCTTGAAAAGTTGGTAAACAATTTTAAAACATCCTTTATATTAATCAACTAACCTTTAATTAAGTTAAAATAACTTTTAAAATAAAGGTATGTTTATTTCAAATCATTTTAAACTTGGTAATTTAAAACAATTTGTTTAAAAACTTCCTTAACTAATTTAAAACTGGGTTAACATTTATTACTTACTAAAAATCCTTATTAACAAAATTGTTTCAAAGTATACTTGATTTTTCTTTCAAAATTTGAAACTGTCTCTGCCCCAAATCAAATGACCCGAATATTTTCAAAATCTTCTCGAGTATTGCTTCGGGTTTCCCTCGCGTTACCGCTGCTTTGAGAAAATCACGCTCCTCTTCGAGCTATGACCCGAGTCTCCCTTCATCTTCGCTCCCAATCAAAACCACCAGATACATTGATACGCGCATGCACGTACACGATCGCGTCGATCATCTCTGGTCACCATAGCGATACTCGGCAAGTCAACGATCATCACTTCGATGCATACAACCACTCATATTCGTCAATCGCGATGTAAATTAAAATTGAGCATTCCAGTACCATCTGTAACCAAACCAAGCTCCACAAAACACACTCGCCACTGCGATTCCGACCTCCGGTCAACTCGCCCCTGCAATCCAAGCTTGCGATACAACGACGATCCCATCCCCCCAGGTGTGATCTCCTTAAACGTCTCGATGACGTTGCGGCCATCACGTTTTCAACCTCGACCGAAACATACGACTTATGTAACAGCCCGCAAATCTGTACCCCTTGAGTCAACACTATTTTACATCAATTAACTCAAGTGGAACAGAAAATACGAACCATTTGGGTAAAAGAAGAAGAGATAGAAGAAGAAGAAACTAAACAATGTCAGAATCTCACAGTCGTAGCGAAATAAAATATAATAGTAAATAATAGATCTTTACACAAAATGAAACTATATCTATTTTATACATCATATCATCAGATTATTTCATACAACAACATTTACCAGTCAGGCAATCATACAATCATAGCAGCGGAATATACATATAGGGACAGATAATACGTCTCGAACTCCAGCTCCTCTCCTGCTCCATAACATCCTGTCCTGAACATATAATACTCGGTCTGACCGGAGCATTATAATAAAATAACACCCGAGTCAGTCTGGAATACCAGCTGATAATAATGCATCCAAATTGATTATTAAAGTTTCAAAATCCTTTTGAAAACAAAAGCATCTCATAAGACCACTCTACAAATAAACATGTCGGGTTTTTACCTTACGATAGCCAAAACACTTTCTATAGAAATCCTCTGATATTATAATAGGGTCTATTTACAAGTACTTATAAAATAGCCGAAATTGTTACATCTATTAAATTCCAGCTACTAGCCACAAAGTGGGTAATACAAACAAAACTCGTAAAAGGCTCGTAGGGAGAATGGATTTCCAACAATGACTAGGCACTGGGGTACCACTTGTCATAGTACGGGGCCTAGATCACCGTACCGAGGACCACTCCTGATCCCCTGCAACACAAGGCCGGACCCATCCCTAAATGGACAGTTTCGAATAAGATCACCGCGCGGTTGGGATCAGCAACCGCGCGGTTGGGATCAGCAACCGCGCGGTTGGGATCAGCAACCGCGCGGTTGGGATCAGCAACCGCACCACTAAGCCGAAATAAAAAGGGACATCTACACAGGGATGACCTTACTCTCCAGTGGGGGCTACCCACGAAGCCTTGCTGCATATCCCCTGATTTTCAGTCATTCCCATTTGATGAGGCTTGAGGCTAAGCGTTACCTTTTAGAACGTTTCACTTAGAATGCCCATCGCCCACCTGACGATGTTCCGAAAGCATTCGTCCATACAAGTCCATCCCGGGTTCGAACGGAACCGAAGGCACTATTCCTACTACATCCATTTTGGAAATATCCTCAGGATTAGTAGCGACTAGCCCTTGCACTTCATTGCTCCATCTTCGACTCCGAACACGTTTTTCCATGAAACGTACAAACCGGATCGAAGTGGTTTTCGAGAAATAAATCTCGATCCCGGTCTCTTAGAAACGATCAACGCATTTGTCCAATATTGATAGTCGGTGATTTAACTATCAATTTATATTCACAAACATCCCTCACACAATAAATAATCTCACATTATTCATTTGCCTCTAATATCTTTACAAGATATATTTCCAAATTTTTCAAAGCTCGTTTGAAAACAATTTCCCAAAATTCTTCCTTTACAAGGTAAATCCTTTATCATCAATTCCCATTGGAAATAACCAAGTTCAAACAATTTAGATTTTTAACAAGTAAAACACTTTATTCTCAAATATGCTTTAAAATATGGAAATTTACTACTAGTTGTTACTCAAAAATATGATTTCAATATGTAAAGTAAAATCATTTATTTTGATATAAACTTTTATTATAAACAAGGTTTTGTTAAACTAAATTTAAAAGTAGTGTTTTAAAGAGATTAATATTAATTTCAAAATAACGTAAGACAAAACCAGCCTTTAAATAAATCCATTTGTAAAAATAATTATAAATGTATTCTTAAATCATCACTATTGCTAATTTATTAATTTGTTACTTTAAAATAAAATTTTCAAACACTCTTTAAACAAGTTTAAACTTTAAACTTTCTTTTAATAAAAATCTGTTTAAAACTCAAACTTGGTTTTCCAGGGAAACACACTTTCCATTCCAACATTCAAAGAATTCATCTTATAAATCTAGCCGTCTTATTACCATTCAAATTCATGTTTTAATAACATAAATTTCCTTTCCATGCTTTTTAACAAAGATAACTTCTTTCGAAGCCCAAACAATAGTTTTCCATTCCTGGAAATTTCCTTTCAAAGTTCGGGTTTAAAAATCCTTTAAAATAAACTTTTGAGAATTTATTAAAGGAAAATAATACTTATGAATTACTAAAATAAAATCCCATTGGTGAAAAATGCATTTCAAAGTATTTTATTTACATTTAAAACTGTTAATTTATATTTGGAAAGCCTCTTTTAAATATTTTATTAAATTTCCAGGAAAACATCATCAAATAACCCCGTCGTTATTTTTAACCATTTATAATTTCTATAGAATTTATTCCAAGAAATCTATACTTTATATTTATCTACTGATAAATTTCCGCTTCGTTTATAATTCCAAATTTACCAATTTCATTCTTCACCCAAACCAAATTCCCAATTTTATTTCTTTAAATTTTTTATTTAACAATTTCTTTTATTTCTTTTAAAAAAAATCCCAATTTATTCCCTTTATAATTAAATTCTGGATTTATAATTTATCCAACAACATCACAGTACAGTTTAATTTCTAATTTATCAATCACAACATTTAAACAGACATCATTTCCAATTATAAAAATAATTACTACATCGTGAGGAATTCAGTTGGATCCCTCCAACCTGTTTTTCCCTGCATCACAAATATTAGCACATCACGTATATAAATATCAATCCAGACTGATAACAACAATTATATTCAACCAATCACACAGATATTTAAATATTAACTATTTAAATTAGCTAGCATCCAGATGTGAGTGACAATAACCCACCTTGAGTTTCGGCGAGCGTTCGAAATTTAAATTAAATCGAACGACGTTCGATTTAACTCAAATTTCTACTTGCTCCGATCATCTCCAAACTTGCGCTGCAGCGTAGAGTACGACGCTGCGATTCTGGCGCTACGAAAATTGACGAAATCTGTTAAGGTGTGTGAAAGTTATGGATTTTTAAAGTTTGAATAACGTTTTAAACAACTTTTTCTTTTAAATTTTAAAATTTCTTTACCAAAATACATCAGGCCGTTCAAAATCGAATGAAGAAATCAGGGCGCGTTCTCCTCATCTTCCTCTCACGTGAAACAGGCATCATTCGAACCCATCGTGCTGCCCATTAGGGCTTCACCTCACTCCTCCATCGCTCGTCGAGACCACGATCAGGTGCCGCCATCTTGAAGCTCTGCACGCGACACGCCACCACCGGCCAACTCGTCGAGCTCGGCCACGTGTAGCGCCAGCAAAACGGGGATGAACGGTGAAAGAACTCGACGCTCTAGCTCCTACCTCGATGCAAATTAAACGATTTCCTCCGTAGGATTTGTAGTACTCGACGAGTGCTACGATTCTCCAGTTGGGAATTTTGAGAAATAACGCGTGGATTAATTGCAAATTGAAGGCGAAGGTGGGTGATTTTCGGCCATTGGAGTGATGAAGACGGCGGCTCTGAATATAGGCTAGGGTTTAAGCAATAAATGGATATATATAATATTAATTTAATCTCGTTCTACAAATTTTAACAATCTATGCAAACGAACTCCAATCCTCACGTACCAACAGGCGTCCCTAGGGTTTTTCCGCGTTCCGGACACAATGGAACAGATTCTGGAAGCTAATTTGATCGTATGCGCGAGTTTCAGAACTAAACGATCAATTTACAGTTAAATCGGTTGAATCGATTTCTAAGCATTTCGCGCCGCCGGAGTCAAACGACAACTCTGATTGCTACGAAAATTGAAATCCGATAATAACTAACTATTACGGATCCAATGGAACTATTTTCGTCGAATTCCGAGACTGTGCCCCGAAAGGCTATTTTACCTCGTCTATTAAATCGAGCGATTTTCAAAATTGTCAAAAACGCTTAAAATTTCACTTTTAAAATTTTAGTACCTTAATAATAAATCATATAAAATATATAATCACATTACAAATCATTTTGGCTCATTCCGGACCCAAAATCTGATTAATTGCATTTTAATAATATTAAATTCATCTTTAAATTAATATAAAATCCCAAATATTAACTTATCAACTTAAAAATTCATCTAAAATTCCCACCATACTATTTACACTCAAATAACTCAAAATAAAATTTTAGAATCGATTTTTATATCCATTTCACCCAGAATCTTTAATTATCCCAATTCTAATAGTAAATTATTATTATTCAAATTTCAATTAAATTTTTGTATCTAAATTTAACTAATCTTATTAACTTAACCAAAGTCTTTTATTCCAAAATTCAAATTATAATCCATATTCAACATTTAAAATGAATTATATGTTCAAATTTGGTGACCCAAAATTCCGGGTCGTTACATTCCTTCTTCCTTATAAAAATTTCGTCCCCGAAATTTGCTAAGGTAGAAAGAATGTTCCCAACTCAATAGCAAAACTTACTTAGTGAAAATCCCAAATTCACTTTTCCCAAATCCTTTAGTTTCAAATCGAAACTACTAATTCAATCCTATTCCAAAATCCTTTATTTCCAATTGTTATTTGAAATCAACTTGTCGCTAATGAAACAAATGCTTCTACACTCATTAACTTGACCAAAACTTCTTTAGTTAAAACTTATATACAACTTCCCAAAACCCTTTAGCTCAAATCCAAACTCAAATGCTTTATTTATACTCAAAAGCTTTTGTTTCAACATTATTTCAAACACAACTTTTCAAGTTAATTTCAATTCCCAAGTTTCCAAAAAAATTCTAACTCCCAAAATTTCCGGAAAATTTTGACAGAGTCTCCCCTGCACGGAGGAGCTTTCGCGATATCGCGATACAGATAAATATATATACATCGACCCACACGGTCGGAAATCAAAATATATCACAATATATACATCATTTTCCCTATTATATTAGCGTAGGCGTACCTTTTTTAGTAAATTTTTAAAACAAGCAGCTAATATAACGCATATACGCGCTCCAACTCTCTCAAACGCCTTCTGTACCTGTACTTACTCAAAAAACTCATCAGTTTTCAAAGATATGAACATTTTTAACAACATTTCCAATATAAATGTAAGCCAACATATTCATTTACATCCCAAACAACACTTTGCATAATTTTATAAGTAAACCATATTTTATAACATGCATAAAGTTTCCTTTTCTAATGCCAAATCCCACTTATTTCACACAAAGGGTTTACATACAAGTTTCGCTATTTCAATTCATACTCTACCCAATTTTCGAATTGATTCCCTAAGAAAATTTCATTTCAATTTGATACATTTGCATTTCTATTATAACTCACTTACATTTATACTCAAATCCATTTATTAAGATTTTAGCCCATTCTACTTTCATCCAAACCAACTTCATCTTATTTCACTTGAATGATTTACATTCAAGTTTACTATATACCATTCATATTTATTACAACCAATTCATTTCTATTTCAATATGATTAACATATGCCTTACTTGCATTTCTTTACTTTAGCTTACATTCCCAATTTGATTTACAATCAAATTTTATTTTAAACTTGAAACATTTGCATTTCTTTTATGATCCATTTCCATTCATATGCAAAATCACTTAATAACATTTCAATCTATTCCAATTAATTCAAAACTAATTCCATTTGCTTCTTTAAACCAACACAATTCCGAATGCAACAAAACAACCAATTCTTATGCAGATTTTTATGTCATTCAAGCAAATAATCATCACTTAAGCTTATAACCATTAAAATTAATTCTACTTAGATTTATATTAATTTTATTCAATTTTGCCTAGTTCACAAGCCAAGTATTTTTATTCCAATGCAATTGTTAAATAAAATTTTCCTTACATTTTTATTTCATTAACCAATTCAGGTTTATATTAATTTCATTCCATCCTGGATTATTTACAACCCATACATCTTTAATTTATCACAATCATTAATTAATACCATTTCACTTGCAATTCAATTTTATTATCTAACAAATTTCATTCAAGAGTACTTAATAAAGCTTATTCACAGTCATTTTATTTCTATTTTTCAAGTTGCTTAAGTTCTTTCACAACAATTTTCATTATCTTCTTATATCAATTTTATTTTATTTCCATTTGATTCTCATTCAATCAAATTCCAATCCATTTACAAATTCGAATGCCCTTTGTTTACTTATTCAATCCATTTTAGATTTATTTTATTAACAAAGAGACCACTTAAATTATTTCACTCATTTGAATTTATTTATAAATCAAATCATCATTATTATAATCTAATTTCATTATCCATTCACACTTCCAATATGTATTACCAAAATTAAATTCCATTCCAAAACTGGACTTTATTTACTTTCTAAATTTTGGCCAAACTATCAAAATTTTATTCATGCCAATACAAATTCCATTTAATTTAGCTTACACAAAATTCATTTCCAAACAATCCTTTTGAATTTAGTTGAGTGAGCATTTACTTCATTCAACATCATTTAAACTAAATTAAATTTCCATTCAATTCGATTCTTATCCAAATTTATTTCAAATTTACTTGAAATTTTGCTTAGCCAAATTAAATTAATTCCACTTCTTTACCACTTAAATAAGGATTGAATTTCATTCAATATGCCTATAATGCAACTGAATTTTGTATTTCATTTCACTTCAATTTTATTCCTCCATAAATAAATTCAAAACTTATTTTCTATTGTAAGTTCATTCATCCTTTTATATCTCACTTTCCTTATCTTACTTTATATTCCATTTAATATTAAGTTTAAATTCATCATACCATTCAACATTTCCCATTTGTGATTATAATTCCACTTTACTTGGGTTAAAATCAAAGTGTCCAATCTCAAGTTCATCAACTTATTTATTTATAAGTTTATATTGCTCATTTTAATCCTTTTATGTCACATAACCACAATTCCAAATTTATTCCAAATTTCTATATATATATATACATATATATATATATATCTGAATTCTTAAAGATACAAATTTTCTTTCACGTAAATTCTTACACAAATTTAAATCCACATTTCCAGATTATAAGTATAACATTTAATAGCTCATGGGTATAATTTATTACACAGTGGCCCACAATTACAAGGTCACTTTACATTTCAATTTAACCCAAATCAATTTAATTCTAAGTCCAATTTATTTAACTTATCCCAAGTTAAATTCAAATTTTCTATTCACTTTCATATATTCCATTCACTTCCAATTACTCAAGTTAAATTTTAATTCCAAGATTAAAATTTTCATTTCCTTCTTATTAGCATCAACTTCACCAAATAAGTTCAATAGTTGATTCATTTTACTTTACACATTATTTAAACAGAATTTCCCAGAATTCAATTACCCGGTTTTATTGCAAAACCATTTTGAAATATATCTAATAATCTACTCATACTTTCCCGGTATATCAAATCAAACTCCCATATTTCTAAAACAATCTGTTTTCACCAAAACAATTTCCCTTTTTGAAATTCTAAAATTACTTGTATCACAAAAAAGTCTAACAAATATCATAACCAACCACTTTGGTAGCAATCCATCACTTTAGAAACTTGAAAATGAATTCTAATGATGTGGCCAGCATCATCATGATTATTTTCCAGCGACTGAAGTGAGTTCAATGCTTTCTAACTTTCCCAAATTCATTTCAAAACGGTTTACATTCAAACATATAACTCCAAAATAATATTCCATCATTGCCTTCAAACACCTTAGCAACATTTCAAACTTTCCCAGGATTTTAAATTTCCAAACTGTGTTTTTAATACATTTAAAATCCTTTCCAAAACTTCCGGGATTTAAATTCTGGTTTAATTTAGTTATTCTTCCTTTGTATAATTTATACTCATAGAATTTATTAGCTTACAACCATTTCAAATTTAAGATTAAATTTTAGATTCTTATTTGATTAAGACATTAACAACCAATCATCCAAAAATATAGATAATAATTTCAGAAAAATTATTTCTTTTATATCAAAATATAATTTGGGTAAAATTATTTCATTTACCCACTTTAAAAACAATACCATGTCGGTTATCTTGTTTAAGAGTTTAGAAACCCCTATCGATACGGTTGTACTTCCCGTACCGACCAGAATTCATAAACACTCAACCGACAAGTCAACACGGTATAAAAAGAATTTTATATCCACTAACAAGTACGCTCTCATATCTATTAATACGCTCAACTCATTATAGAGTACTATTGACTCTGTTTAATGAGTAATTTCCCCACCAAAGCCTAGGTTGTCGCCAACCTAAGCCCTGATACCAAGTGTAACATCCCGCAAATCCGTACTCCTTGAGTCAACACTATTTTACATCAATTAAGTCAAGTGGAATAGAAAATACGAACCAATAGGGTTAAAGAAGAAGAGATAGAAGAAGAAGAAGCTAAACAATGTCAGAATCTCACAGTCGTAGCGGAATAAAATATAATAGTAAATAATAGATCTTTACACAAAATGAAACTATATCTGTTTTATACATCATATCATCAGAGTATTTCATACAACAACATTTACCAGTCAGGCAATCATACAATCATAGCAGCGGAATATACATATAGGTACAGATAATACGTCTCGAACTCCAGTTCCTCTCCTGCTCCATAACATCCTGTCCTGAACATATAATACTCGGTCTGACCCGAGCATTATAATAAAATAACACCCGAGTCAGTCTGGAATACCAGTTGATAATAATGCATCCAAATTGATTATTAAAGTTTCAAAATCCTTTTGAAAACAAAAGCATCTCGTAAGACCACGCCACAAATAAACATGTCGGGTTTTTACCTTACGATAGCCAAAACACTTTCTATAGAAATCCTCGGATATTATAATAGGGTCTATTTACAAGTACTTATAAAATAGCCGAAATTGTTACATCTATTAAATTCCAGCTACTAGCCACAAAGTGGGTAATACAAACAAAACTCGTAAAAGGCTCGTAGGGAGAATGGATTTCCAAAAATGACTGGGCACTGGGGTACCACCTGTCACAGTACGGGGCCTAGATCACCGTACCGAGGACCACTCTCGATCCCCTGCAACACAAGGCCGGACCCATCCCTTACTGGACAGTTCCGAATAAGATCACCCCGCGGTTGGGATCAGCAACCGCACCACTAAGCCGAAATAAAAAGGGACATCTAGACAGGGATGACCTTACTCTCCAGTGGGGGCTACCTACGAAGCCTTGCTGCATATCCCCTGATTTTCAGTCATTCCCATTTGATGAGGCTTGAGGCTAAGCGTTACCTTTTAGAACGTTTCACTTAGAATGCCCATCGCCCACCTGACGATGTTCCGAAAGCATTCGTCCATAAAAGTCTGCCCGGGTTCGAACGGAACCGAAGGCACTATTCCTACTACATCCATTTTGGAAATATCCTCAGGATTAGTAGCGACTAGCCCTTGCACTTCACTGGTCCATCTTCGACTCCGAACGCGTTTTTCCACAAAACGTACAAATCAGATCGAAGTGGTTTTCGAGAAATAAATCTCGATCCCGGTCTCTTCGAAACGATCAACGCATTTGTTCAATATTGATAGTCTATGATTTAACAATCAATTTATATTCACAAACATCCATCACACAATAAATAATCTCACATTATTCATTTGCCTCTAATATCTTTACAAGATATATTTCCAAATTTTTCAAAGCTCATTTGAAAATAATTTCCCAAAATTCTTCCTTTACAAGGTAAATCCTTTATCATCAATTCCCATTGGAAATAACCAAGTTCAAACAATTTAGATTTTTAACAAGTAAAACACTTTATTCTAAAATATGCTTTAAAATATGGAAATTTAAAACTAGTTGTTACTCAAAAATATGATTTCAATATGTAAAGTAAAATCATTTATTTTGATATAAACTTTTATTATAAATAAGGTTTTGTTAAACTAAGTTTAAAAGTAGTGTTTTAAAGAGATTAATATTAATTTCAAAATAACGTAAGACAAAACCAGCCTTTAAATAAATCCATTTGTAAAAATAATTATAAATGTATTCTTAAATCATCACTATTACTAATTTATTAATTTGTTACTTTAAAATAAAATTTTGAAACACTCTTTAAACAAGTTTAAACTTTAAACTTTCTTTTAATAAAAATCTGTTTAAAACTCAAACTTGGTTTTCCAAGGAAACACACTTTCCATTCCAACATTCAAAGAATTCATCTTATAAATCTAGCCGTTTTATTACCATTCAAATTCATGTTTTAATGACATAAATTTCCTTTCCATGATTTTTAACAAAGATAACTTCTTTCGAAGCCCAAACAATAGTTTTCCATTCCTGGAAATTTCCTTTCAAAGTTCGGGTTTAAAAATCCTTTAAAATAAACTTTTGAGAATTTATTAAAGGAAAATAATACTTATGAATTACTAAAATAAAATCCCATTGGTGAAAAATGCATTTCAAAGTATTTTATTTACATTTAAAACTGTTAATTTATATTTGGAAAGCCTCTTTTAAATATTTTATTAAATTTCTAGGAAAACATCATCAAATAACCCCGTCGTTATTTTTAACCATTTATAATTTCTATAGAATTTATTCCAAGAAATCTATACTTTAAATTTACCTACTGATAAATTTCCGCTTCGTTTATAATTCCAAATTTACCAATTTCATTCTTCACCCAAACCAAATTCCCAATTTTATTTCTTTAAATTCTTTATTTAACAATTTCTTTTATTTCTTTTTAAAAAAATCCCAATTTATTCCCTTTATAATTAAATTCTGGATTTATAATTTATCCAACAACATCACAGTACAGTTTAATTTCTAATTTATCAATCACAACATATAAACAGACATCATTTCCAATTATAAAAATAATTACTACATCGTGAGGAATCCAGTTGGATCCCTCCAACCTGTTTTTCCCTGCATCACAAATATTAGCACATCACGTATATAAATATCAATCCAGACTGATAACAATAATTATATTCAACTAGTCACACAGATATTTAAATATTAACTATTTAAATTAGCTAGCATCCAGATGTGAGTAAGAATAACTCACCTTGAGTTTCGGCGAGCGTTCGAAATTTAAATTAAACCGAACGACGTTTGATTTAACTCAAATTTCTACTTGCTCCGATCATCTCCAAACTTGCGCTGCAGCGTAGAGTACGACGCTGCGATTCTGGCGCTACCAAAATTGATGAAATCTGTTAATGTATGTGAAAGTTATGGATTTTTAAAGTTGAATAACGTTTTAAACAACGTTTTCTTTTAAATTTTAAAATTGCTTTACCAAAATACATCAGGCCGTTCAAAATCGAATGAAGAAATCAGGGCGCGTTCTCCTCATCTTCCTCTCATGTGAAACAGGCATCATTCGAACCCATCGTGCCGCCCATTAAGGCTTCACCTCACTCCTCCATCGCTCGTCGAGACCACGATCAGGTGCCGCCATCTTGAAGCTCTGCACGCGACACGCCACCGCCGGCCAACTCGTCGAGTTCGGCCATGTGTAGCGCCAGCAAAACGGGAATAAACGGTGAAAGAACTAGGCGCTCTAGCTCCTATCTCGATGCAAATTAAACGATCTCCTCCGTGGGATTTGTAGTACTCGACGAGTGCTACGATTCTCTAGTTGGGAATTTTGCGAAATAACGCGTGGATTAATTGATATATATATAATATTATTTGAGTGATTTTCGGCCATTTGAGTGATGAAGACGGCGGCTCTGAATATAGGCTAGGGTTTAAGCAACAAATGGATATATATATATAATATTATTTAATATTAATTTAATCTCGTTCTACAAATTTTAACAATCTATGCAAACGAACTCCAATCCTCACGTACCAACAGGCATCCCTAGGGTTTTTCCGCGTTCCGGACACAATGGAACAGATTCTGGAAGCTAATTTGATCGTATGCGCGAGTTACAGAACCAAACGATCAATTTACAATTAAATCGGTTGAATCGATTTCTAAGCGTTTCGCGCCGCCGGAGTCAAACGACAACTCTGATTGCTATGAAAATTGAAATCCAATAATAACTAACTATTACGGATCCATTGGAACTGGTTTCGTCAAATTCCGAGACTGTGCCCCGGAAGGCTATTTTACCTCGTCTATTAAATCGAGCGATTTTCAAAATTGTCAAAAACGCTTAAAATTTCACTTTTAAAATTTTAGTACCTTAATAATAAATCATATAAAATATATAATCGCATTACAAATCATTTAGGCTCATTCCGGACCCAAAATCTGATTAATTGCATTTTAATAATATTAAATTCATCTTTAAATTAATTTAAAATCCCAAATATTAACTTATCAACTTAAAAATTCATCTAAAATTCCCACCATACTATTTACACTCAAATAACTCAAAATAAAATTTTATAATCGATTTTTATATCCATTACACCCAGAATCTTTAATTATCCCAATTCTAATAGTAAATTATTATTATTCAAATTTCAATCAAATTTTCGTATCTAAAATTTAACTAATCTTATTAACTTAACCAAAGTCTTTTATTCCAAAATTCAAATTATAATCCATATTCAACATTTAAAATGAATTATATGTTCAAATTTGGCGACCCAAAATTCCAGGTCGTTACAACTTAAACCCTATAACCTCGCCGTTCCTCCACCATGATCATTGATAAACTCAGTTTGTATTTTTCCCATCATCCTCGTTCTATGAGCTACCTCTGACATAAATCCCAAGCCCCAGATCGACCTCGATCTATGGCAAGTGACAAAAAGACGTTTTCCGTTCATTTTGAGATTTCACTATACCAACTTGCCTTAAAATCACGAGACTCGTATCAAAAATCATCATTTTGTGATACAAATTTGATTGTATAATCAGATTTTAAAATTAAGATATTCAAAATTTTGATATTCTTAAAAACCCACTGTATTTTCTAAATTCCAAAAAATAATCTAACTTATTTTACTTAAAAATGTTTTTTCTACTTGAATCTTGATTATACAAGTATATTTTGTTTAGATCCTTAGACCTAACAAGAATCAGAGGAATGGGAATTTATTTTTGAAGTTATTTAGAGCCTGTAGGTTTTAACAGAGGTATATACATACATACATACATGCAGACATGCATTATCAAATCTATACGCATATGTATACATACATACATACATATATATATATATATACAAACATAGTTACAACATCATTCATCTCATTCATCATCACCGAGCACAATCAAGATAGAAGATTGGGTTTTTAAAGAGAGTTTGCTCATCTGAATATGGATAAAGCAGAGAAACAAAGGTTTGAGAAGGTTGAAAACTGGAAAGAATTCTGAAGCTTGATGCTTTGAATGTTGTACTCTGATCTGTGTTTTAAAACTGTAATTATTTGCTTTGACTTCCAGATTTGAACTTGAATTTGAGACTTGATCTTGTTTTTGTTTTAAATTTATTGAGCTGAATTTTTCTTTTGCATTAAACTGAAAATGATCTTGCTTTTGCTCTGATTCCAGACTTTGATTTCTATTTCAGAAATAAACTGAAGCTCTCCTTTTTTCTTCTTTTGGTTTTAAATTTTTGATTGAGAAGGATTCGAATTTCTTGAGTTGAAGATGATTTTGTTTCTGTTTTCCAGGTCTCTTTTTCTATTTTGATTTTTAGATTTTAGATTTTGAGAATGGAGATGAACAGACTATTGAATTCATCAGCCTGGGTTACTCTTTTCTCGTGCATGTTATTTATGTCTTTTAAATTTTAAAAATATTTAGTTTTGCCACTTGTTATCACATGAGAGTTCTTACCTAACACTTGTTAATTTTTATTTGCATGTTTTACACTTGTTACATGTAGTGAAAATTGTGTTTATACCCTTTATTCAAATTGTTTTGTAAACTTTATTTTAATCCTTCATGTAAATATATTTTCATATGTAACATATGTCTTATTTTAAAATGTTTATGTTTTCTTTAATATTTATACTAACGCAAATAAAATTTTATCCCAATTATTCTTCACATTACAACCTTTAATTTAGCTCACTATATTTACATACATATATAAATATATATATATTTATACATTCTACATTCATGCATTTCTTATCATTTATTTCTGTACAACTTTTTAAAAGGAAAAAATGATTTAAATTTTTTTGATTACATATCAAAAAATGATCACTTTTATTCATACATGTATATATATAAGAGGATCAAATCTAAAAAATAATATTTTGAAAATTAGTACATTAACTCTTTGAAAATTAATACATCTTCCAAATATATTTAAAAGTTTAGAAAACAAACTATCATTAACTTTTTAAAGCTTTTAAATTCTACTTTATTTTTTAATATATTATATCTTTTAATTCAATATTTGTTTATAAAATACTTATTCTTATATTTCAAATCAAATTGCTACTTGTAATCTAAAAAATTTATTTATTCTAGAAATTTTCTAATTAATTCACAAATAATCCCATAATTTAATTTCAAAATTAAATTAATTACCAAATTAAATTTTACTAAATTTCAGGGATGTCACAGCCACCATCCTACTTCATTCTGGAATTTACACCATGCATACGGTTGTTAAAGTGGTTTTCGGAGTTGGCAGAGAGTATGACAATTTCCGATCCCGGTCTCTTTAACAACCAAACGTTATTATAACACCGCGGTCATTTTTAAAATAGTTTATACTTTAAAACCAAATATCAATTCCCTTTTCAAGACCAAATCAATACGATATCATTTTCATTTCAAATATATCCATTCTAAAATCATAAAACTTTCAAAGTTATAACATTTCGAAATCAAAACACTTGAATATAACACTTTCAAATTTATTACCTTGAAACTCATAATTTTGAGTCATAACTTCCACCACCTAAATGGTTTAAATATTTAAAATACTTTATATAATAAAATAGATTCTTCAATTTCACAAATCAATTCCAAAACAACTCAAATTTCTAAATTTTAAATTTAACCAATTCCAAATCATAAATTTCAATATAGTTTAGTTTCCAAATGAACTATTCCAAATTATATCGATTTAAAAACAGATTTGATCCACAGAATAAACTAGATATTGTGATCCACTGTTTTTACTGCTTTCTTTTTAATTTTTACCGTTCTTCACATTATTACTCTCTACATACATTTTATCTGTGATCTATGATGTTGGTTGGTGCATTCATCTGGATTTGTCTGTAAGTGACCAACTCTGGTGCTAACATTTTGGTGCTTTCACTGGGAAAGCCAGGACTCAGGGATTCAGAAGCTTGGACTTTGGATTTAAAGGCTTAGGAACTTGGATTCTAGAGACTATGGCAAAGCAATCAACCAGAAGACAGAGGACGGAAAGAAGCCAGCAAGTGGGAGGTCGGGAGGCCTCCTATGGAACTAGTCAAGCCTCCATCTACATCACTAGGGATGAGATGGAGATGATGATGGGAGATGGATGAATTGCTAAAAAGATATATGGAGGTAATGCAGAACCTATTTCCAAAAGTTGGACAAGCTAGAGCACAAAGTCAAGGGAATGGATCGACTGTGGCTGCTGGTAATGCAGAACAAGGAATCAGAGCTGTAAAAGTTTTTGGTGGTCAAAACCAGAACCAGGCTGGAGGGATTGAAGGAAATTAGCAAAGGCCTAGTGGCAGACCCTCAGGATTGGATACTAGAATAGGTATGAATGAAGCTCGACGAGCAGGGACCAACGTGAACGTAAATTGCTAGCATGAAGAGTACTACCCAAAGTACCCTCCAGGACATTAGGGACAAAGTGGAGATGCGAACAGGGGACTACCTCGGATGGAGACGAGCGGATGGCTAGATGAATAAGAAGGATTATGAGAGGAGGGCTACCGAGCTAAGGCTTGGAGGATGTCAATTGGAGTTCGTTCACTCTGGATATCAAGAACACAGGGAACCCTCTAGAATTCAAACTGCCAACACTAGTGGCCTATAATGGAAAATCAGACCCAACTATGCATGAAACAAGATACATCAGACATATGGAAGTGATGGGGGTGTCTGAGGAGGTGATGGAAAGATGTTTCCCATTATACTTGACGGATTTGGCTACGTTTTGGTTCAGGCGGCTGGAGTTTGATCAGGACATGGGTCGAGCTAGTGGAATGCTTCATGAGACAGTTGAGGGTCCATGTGACGCGACCTAAGAATATAATGACACTGGCATCAATGAAGCAGAGGACAGAAGAGTCCGTAAGAGGTTTTATAATGAGATTTAGTGCAGCTGTGGCCTCGGTAGATTGCCCGGATCCATTAATGATTTTGATGGAGGCAATAGCAGGGATTATAGATGGCATGGAACTCAAGGATTCATTAGCATGGGATCCGCCATAGGATCTTAGGGAGTTTTATCATGAGTCGAAAAAATTCATTCGGTTAGAGGATTCGCATGATGAAAGGCAGGAGATAAACGCCGTGCAAGGCGAAGGAATGTCTGATGAAGAATGAAGATTGGATAAAGGAAAACGTAAGCTGGATGATGGACCTAGTGGTTTAAACAAACGGAGGAGAGGTTGAGAACCCAAATTTGCAACGTATGTGGATTTAACAGATAATTTGAAATGGATTTACTTGGACACTCGGGGACAACTCCCCTGTCAAAAACCACCCAGGAGGAATCCCACTAAATGGGAACGCAAGAGCGGGGAGTATTGCCTATTCCATGAGCTGGAAGGGCACTCCGCGGATGAATGCCGCCACTTGAAGGATGTGGTGGAGGAACATGTTAGAAGTGCTAGGCTGCCACAGTATGTGAAGAATCGGACGAGAGAAGTAGAACACGAACAGCTACCGCTTGGATCAAATAGGAACGACCATGGAATGGTGTCACGGCTCGTCATCCGCTGATCGTGATGGCAAGTACCGAGTTCAGGATTTGGACTCTGGTCATCGAATAATATTTTATGATTTTGTTTTTAAAAAAATAGCCACCATACCACTTACACATGTAAGGGTACCAGAGTGGTCCCCAGGCATGCTCTGAGATGGTAATAGGCTGCTTTTCCCGGAGAGACGGCCCTTAGCTTTTTCTGTTTTTCTTATTGGACACTTAGACTTTGGATTTGATAAATGGATTTTGGTTTTATGCAAAAAACATATAATGGAGAGTTATGGGATGGATATTGGAAGTCGGTTGGAAATTAATCACTTAATGTTCAGGGACACTAAACCAGAGTGCAGGGAGCGACACCGCTTCGTCGGAGAGCGACATGATCGACTCGCTCGTCGTTGTTTCCCTTCTTCGGAGAATGATCGGATGGGATCCAACAAGAGCCCGAAGAGGCTACAATCGGTATAGGACTTAAGTCATGACATCGCTTAATGTTCAAGGTGAACCGAAGTGCAGGGAGTGACGCTTCTCTGCCAGAGAGCGATAGTATCGGCTCACTCAACGCCTTTTCCCTTCACCAAAGAATAATAGGATGGGATCCAGTATGAGCCTGGAGAGGCTGATATCGGTTCAGGAGGATCGGGGCATCGCTTAATGTTCAGGGACCCTGAACCAGAGTGCAAGGGATAGGTTGCTTTGCCGAAGCGCAACATGATCTGCCTATTCAATCGTTGAGTTTGGATTGAGCTTAATAAGGGTTCGAGAGGCCATCAACGATCCAAAGAGATCGTAGGATTCGATTACTGACTTCCAAGGCATGAAATGGATTTGGATAATGGCTTCGAACAGCTAAAGATTTCGATAAGGACCCGGCGAGGTCCCGAATATGGATTTTACGACCCGGCGAGGTCCTCGCTTCAGATTTGGAACCGGCAGGGTCCTCGATTTGGACAACAGGACTCGAAGAGGCCCTGAAATCGGATAAAACAATCCAGAGAGATCTTGGATTCGGTTAATTGGTTTAGGATGGATTCAAAATTGAATAACGATTCGGAATGGTCGCGGAGTAGACTATAGGTTGTGGACGGAATTGCTTGATAATGAATGGAATAATGAATTCGGATATCAGATTTGAGGCTAAACAAAACACATCTTCTAATTGCAAGGCATGTTTTGGAGGGAAAATGTTCATCTTCATTTTGGCAAGGCCATGAGCTGGCGGATTTAACTAAATTAACTACTTGTTTGTCAAGATTGGAATACAATGGGTTTGAGCTGGTTGGATGGATAGATGGTTGGTCATGGATGGTTCGGTGTGGGTCGTTCGGCTAAGGTGGCTAGGAGGTTGCTCGATCGTATGCGGTTCGACCAAGGAGAGAAATTCATGCATGGATCGACATGTTGGAGTGGATCGGCGAGTTAAAGTGGTTCAGTGTCAAAGTGGATCGGCGAGTTAAAGTGGTTCGACGTCAAAGTGGATCAACATCAAGATGGTTCGGCATCGCGAGTGGATCGGCCGTGGAGTGGATCGGTTAGGTAGGACCAGTCAGGGTAGATAGGACGAAGTGGGTCGGTTGAGGAGGTTTGGTAAGGTAAAGAAAGGAAGGTCATGTCGTTCGGTTATGATGTGAAAGTTGAGGTGGGTCTACCAGATATGGTTCGGCATTGGTGGTTCGGCCTCGATGGGATCGGCCTTGGTGGTTCGTCGTGTTTTGGTTCGGCCAAGATAGTTGGGCAGAGATGGTTCGGCATGATGGTGTGGACTGGCATAATGGAATGGGATCGGCTTCATGGGAATGAAGTGGGTCGGCATGACTTAAGTGTAGGATCTAGATTAACCCTAGAGGGGGGTGAATAGGGTTATAGCAAATTTTCTCGATTTAAACAAACTGCAGAAATAAATATGCTGAAAAGTAAATCACACACAAAATTTACCCAGCTTCGGCAACCCCTGCCTACTGCTGTATTCCTAGATTTCTATTAGAATTAAACAGTATCCCGCTTACAAACACTCTACTAGACTCGCAAACATTTGCTTCCGCTCACAAACACTCTACTAGACTCACACACCCTGCTCCGCCTATAGAGTTTTGCAAACTCGCACACCCTGCTCACTGAACTAATTCTAACTAGACAATCTCACACTACCTACAACCTAGGTGGTGATTTACAAATTCTTTGATTCGAAAAGAAAAAATACAAACTTAAAAACAGAAATTAAACTAAAACCCTATTTGAATATAAACCCAAAAACTAAAGACAAAACCCCTTTTATAAAATACGGCCGGCCCATTATTTCTTTAACCCGATCCTCTTGCTTGGAAAAATGATGGCCGTTCCTCTTTGTCGAATTAGGGCTTCGGCTTCTTTCTCGAATTAGGGCTTTCTCTCTGGTTTTTCTCTTGCTCGCGGCTTCTCTGATGATTGATGGTTTGCGTTGCTAGCCTCGTTCTCTGATGATCGATTCACTTGAGATCGGTTGCTTGGTTGACTTCGAGATTGTGAATCGTTTGCAGCCGCTCCTTTGATCGAGTTCGATAGATTGGTATGTAATTTTCTTTTTGTTGCTGGTTAAATTGCTTGCTTTTTAACTCGATGCTGATGATGAATTTTAGGTTTGGTATTTATATGAATTCGACACTTGCTTCAATTTGATACTTTCCAAATTTCTGCTTCCCTGATGCGCACGACTTTCCTGATATATTTTCAACCTTGATGCTCACGGCTTTAACTTGAGAGCGTTCGATCCTTCTTGTGTCACACGGCAAAAACTTTCCCTTTTTAATTTTCTTTGACTATTTCAAAGATACGTTTTTTGATTTATTTATTTTATTGTACACTGTCATGAATTCGAATTCTCTGGCCCTTCCATGATTTCGTCTTCACTATGAATTTCTCTGTACTTGTTGAACTTCGTTCATCTTGTATCATCGATTTACACGGCATTGACTATTTTGGCACGTCTGCATCCTTATCTGCGTTCATCTTTGCACTTTTCTTTTTCACTGTAACAGATGCTACACTTGTTCATGTATTCAACATTGTTCGCTTTGACACAAATGCTTTGACACATTGCCATGCTATTCACTGTTGCATTTTGCATTTGGTCTGCACTTTCACTGTTGCACTCGAGTTTTGTTCATCCAATTCGTTAATCCTTGTAGCTTGCTGTATTGTCTCTGATCTGTGCACATTGTTGTATTGTTGATGTTCTTTGTAGTTTTCATTTTGTACTTCTTTGTGCTCTGGTCATTGCTTCATTGTGTACTTGATAAATGCACTTCTGGTATGTTGACTGTTGCTTGATTTTCCTGAACTTGATTTTTTAGTCATTGAATCTGCTGGCTTATTCATGTATCACATTTGTAGTTTGCGTCTGCAGTTTGCATTGTTCATGTCGCTGGACTTGTTGTTGTACACTGCATAGTGTGATATATTGGTCATGTTGCTTTCATTGTTGTTGACATGTGCATTGTGTTCATTTGAGTTGTGTCTCTGATCTTTATCGGCACTGGCTGTTGTCTTTGATCGTGGCTTCTTCTTTTGTATACATGTCCACTGTAGTTTCATTGTGACTTCACTGATGCATGGTTTTAGACTTGTTTCATGTTGCAGCTGACTTGTGTCAGCATTGTGTATATTCATGATGTTGTGTTGTGATCTTTCTTTCTCTGGCACACTTGTGTACCTGTTCAGGTTCACAGTTGCTTCATACCGCTACTTGGTCTGACTTGTGTCTTGAGCTTCTGGCCTGTATTTTGATGTTGCCACTGTGTTTCATTTGATCTGTTATGTTGGTGGCAATTTTGTTCTTCTGGATGCACTTGTCTGATTGAGTTGCATTGTTCCATGTGTTTGTGCTTTGATGCAGTTTTGATTTGTCAAAGCTTTGCATTCTTCATGTTGCCTTGTGTTGAATCCAATTTTAAAAGCTCGGGTTTGACCTTGTGCTGATGACGAGATTTCATTTATATTGCACCTGAGTTGAACCTGTCTTTATGTTTGGGTTTGACTTTGAGCACACCTGTCCCTGTAGCATTATCAAGTGTATATCGATGTGCACGGTCTTGTGGCATGTACAGTGATACACTGTGCATGTCACACTGTTCGTGTGTGATGAATTCAAGTGTGAATGATGACGAACAACCCAAATAACTGAGGCAAATAATATTTTCAAAAACCATGTTTCATTTTATATTGAAAAAACATTTCTTTTTCAATTTTACTGCGTTGGTGAATATTTTTGCAGATTGCTCAGATGTTGGATTCAAACTGGAATGTAGTTGAAGACAAAATACGAGTGTGAGTGATATGTAGTGAGGTTATTAATGTAAATATGAAATCGTGATGTATTCAAAAATGTATATGTATAGTGAGAGCTTGAATTTGTACTATTCAAGATTGTAATAAATATTTGTTTGAATAAAATTTCTGCTTGAATTCAAATTCTGTGTTATTTATTTTATTCAACAAATATTTATTTAATCTATGAAAAATAAAATAGTACATTAACAAATACATTTAAATGAATATATATGTTTATTATCATCAAACAAAAACATATAAGCGCATATTCAACATTCTCCCCCTTTTGATGATAACAAACATATATTTAAGATTTTGTACATGTGTTAAATGTATTTGATCAATGATATACTTTAATTGCTCCCCCTATTTAAATGCTTCCTCTCTACATGATGCTCCCCCTACATATATGCATACAAATAGAAATATATAATTAAGCCTAGATGCATATGGAAAATTATTTGACCTTTGCTTGATTTTATTTGACAAAATCTTAACTTTTCTCTCCCCCTTTTGTTATCAGCAAAAGAATAATAGTGTTAGAGAAAAATAGAATCAAAGTGATCAATATTAATCCAACATTAAACTCAAATTGAATATAAATATTAAACTTCAATAAAAATCAAACAAAAATCATAACTACCCTTGTTAGGCGCATATTCCACTTTTAGAAAGAATGGAAGTGATATTCTCATATAAAATCAAACAGTTGTATCTACTTGTGGTACATTTATATCAGGAATTTGAATATCTACTAATCATGCATAACCATTAGGACTTTTAAATGAGATTAGTAGTATTCGAATTTAATTTTAAAAATGAAATCAAGTATCTTCTAACCACGCATGACCGTGAGGACTTTTAAATGGGATTAGAATCAACTTGTCTATTTAATCAATTAATTTTGATATGCGTTCCATGCATGCATAACCATGAGGACTTTTAAATGAGCATAGAAGCACATAATCAAAAATCCAAGTAATTCACCCATGCATAACCGTGAGGACTTTTAAATGACAGTGAATACTTTGGATATTTATTTATTTTTACAAAAAAAATGTGAAATGAAAAACAAATGATTCCTGATTATAGTACCACATATCGACAAACTATATTTAAGATTTGATAAACAATGGTCGATAGAAATATGATAGATATATGAATGGTCATGGAATCTTTACCCAACAAAAAGTTTTATAACTCTTGTTTGAATTCCTAAAGAAATTTTCCAAATATACTCTCTTGAGTAATATATGTTAAATATCAACATTTATCACCTTTTCAATCACTATTTATCTTTTTGATAATTAGTAGGGAGTCGGATTAGTCAAAATTTGTCATTTAAAATCAAATAAAAATGACTAATCTGAAAATATGGTCAAAAATGATTTTATCGAAGGGGTTTTATAAGAAAATTTTCTGCTATTTGAAAATTATTTGAAATGAAAAATATGCCGATATTTTCTTTGAAAATCAATGCAGTTACTAAATGTCTCAAAAAACACGTTCAACTAGTAATTTTTCTTTCAACTAGATTACCAGTGTAATCTGCATCTGAGTTTCTCTTTCAATCCAAAATATCACTAACTAAAATTGATAAACCAGACCATGAAGTGTGCATCAAAAATTTCAAACTCAATTTTAGCAACAATTTAAATGACATTCTTTGAACTTGAATTAAAGCCGTGTAAATAATCAGAAGACCGTGAACATAGAGTTAGCCGTAACCAAAAACATTGTCATCCAACAAAACACTATTTTTAATCCAAACTAATATATATGAAGTAAATCAAAGAACAGTATTTTTGGCATAATATAATTGGCCAACTATGTTGAACAAGTCAGAATCAAAATCATCATCACATCATTATCACAATTTTGGCTGATTTAATTCAGAATATGGTGCAGATTATCACATTTAATTTATCGATCAAATAAATATACCTTCACCTGTTTTACCTTTTTGATAATTTCTCGCGATTGCCCATTGTGATTCTGTCACCTTTGTACTAGGCTAAGGAACTTTGCTTTGTTGCCCGTTGTGTTTCTGGAACAGCCAAAATCCAGAGAACACCCTTGTTGTTCCTTAGCTTGCCACCATACCTACACGATGAAAGATTTTTGTGACCTATTTATAGGTCCATGATTGTTAGTGGCAGAAGCATTATGAATAAATAATCTCTTTGGAACCCAAACTTGTTTAGTCCTTTTATTCTTGTTTCAATAGACATGAAATTTGTTTGTAGAATTCTTAGGAACCCAAACTTGTATAAATTTTGTGTTCTTGTTCCTATGACTACAATTTTCAACACGATGTCCAATTATTTCACATCTATCAAAGACACTCTTACTTTTTGCATTACCATCAACTTGTGTTTTCCCAAAACCTCCTTTTCTGTTGTTAGTAAAAATTTGATTTCCCAATAGTATGTTGAAAGATTTTTCGCCTCTTGAAAAGTTATTCAAAGATTTCTCAAGATTTTGGACTTTGATTTTTAGGGTTGTGTTTTCAGTGACAAGTGAGGTGCATCTATTTATAAAATCCTTTTTCCTAGTGTCAATGATTTCCTTAAGACTCAGGTTTTCTTTTTCAAGATTCTCGAAGCTATTCTTAAGTCTTGATAATTATGAATCTAAAACTACATCTTTTACATTCTAGGTTTTGAATATTTTCAAGTTCAGTTTCTAACCTAAAATTTTCACGAGCAATTTCTCTCCTATCAGATTTCAGTTTTTCAATTTTAGATTCAAGAGCATCAACTACTTTAGTAAGATCAAGACACATAAAAACAAGATCTTTATAAGAATAGTCACCTGCCTCACTAGATTCCTCTGAGCTTGCTTCTGAATCTGATTTTGCCATGAGACACAAGTTATCCTCCTCTGAGCTACTATTCAAGACATCCTCTCCTTCTTCATCATCCCAAGTCGCTGCAAAGGCCTTTTTCTTCTTTTTCTTTCCTTGGTTGTATTTGAGAAGTGGGCATTCTTGTTTAAAGTGGCCAGGCTTGTTGCAATTATAGCACGTCAATTCATTATTGGAATTGTTAGACTCTCTTGACCTATTACCAGATGTTTTCTTCTTGCGTGGCTTGAATCTTGACCATTTTCTATGATTATTGACAGCCATTGCAAGCTCTTCAATTTGATCTACTTCATCTTCATCGCTCTCTTCTTTGCTCTTTAAGGCAATCGTCTTCTTCTTTGATTCGGAGTTGTTGTGTTCCTCTTTTGCTTTTAGCTCAAGCTCATATGTCATCAAGTTGCCAAGCAACTCCTACATGCTTAGTTTACTCAAATCTTTCGATTCTTGGATTGCCGTGACTTTTGCCTCAAAGTTCATTGGTAAAACTCGTAACACCTTCCTCACAAGCTCTACCTCAGTGAATACCTTCCCGAGCGCTCTAGCGTTGTATACCAAAGTTGAAAAGCGTCCAAACATGTCCTTTATGCTCTTGCCTTTGTCCATCACAAAGTTCTCGTATTCATTGCTGAATAGGGCTAGACGAGACTACTTGACTTGAGAAGTTCCTTCGTGTGTCACCTCCAAAGTGTGCCAAATTTCCTGTGTTGTTGTACAATGAGAAATTCTATTAAATTCATTTTAATCAAGAGCACAGATCAAAGCGTTCATTGCTTTAGCATTTGTAGTCTTTAATCTCTTATCGTTAGCATCCCACCTATCCTTAGGTTTAGGAATCTCAGTATCACCAACAGTTATAGTGGGAGATTTATAGCCAGTTTCAATAATATCTCAAACATCATAATCAATAGAACTAAGATAAATGCCCATTCTAACTTTCCAATAAGCATAATCATTCCCATTATACATGGGTGGCCTAACAATAGATTGCCCCTCAGAAAAAGCATTATTTGATGAATTCATGACTCTAGAGTTAAAGAAAAATACCGTGCCCTGATACCACTTGTAGGATCTAGATTAACCCTAGAGGGGGGGGTGAATAGGGTTATAGCAAATTTTCTCGATTTAAACAAACTGTAGAAATAAATATGCTAAAAAGTAAATCACACACAAAATTTACCCAGCTTCGGCAACCCCTGCCTACTGCTGCATTCCCAGATTTCTATTAAAATTAAACAGTATCCCACTTACAAACACTCTACTAGACTCGCAAACCTTTGCTCCCGCTCATAAACACTCTACTAGACACGCACACCCTACTCCGCCTATAGAGTTTCGCTTACTCGCAAACTCTGCTCCCGCCTATAGAGTTTTGCAAACTCGCACACCCTGCTCACTGAACTAATTCTTACTAGACAATCTGACACTACCTACAACCTAGGTGGTGATTTACAAATTCTTTGATTCGAAAAGAAAGAAAACAAACTTAAAAAAAGAAATTAAACTAAAACCCTATTTGAATATAAACCCAAAAACTAAAGCCCTTTAAAACAAAACCCCTTTTATAAAATACGGTCGGCCCATTATTTCTTTAACCCGATCCTCTTGCTTGGAAAAATGATGGTCGTTCCTCTTTTTCGAATTAGGGCTTCGGCTTCTTTCTCGAATTAGGGCTTTCTCTCTGGTTTTGCTCTTGCTCGCGGCTTCTCTGATGATTGATGGTTTGCGTTGCTTGCCTCGTTCTCTGATGATCGATTCACTTGAGATCGGTTGCTTGGTTGACTTCGAGATTGTGAATCGTTTGCAGCTGCTCCTTTGATCGAGTTCGATAGATTGGTATGTAATTTTATTTTTGTTGCTGGTTAAATTGCTTGCTTTTAACTCGATGCCGATGATGAATTTTGGGTTTGGTATTTATATGAATTCGACACTTGCTTCAATTCGATACTTTCCAAATTTCTGCTTCCCTGATGCGCACGACTTTCCTGATATATTTTCAACCTTGATGCTCACGGCTTTAACTCGAGAGCGTTCGATCCTTCTTGTGTCACACGGCAAAAACTTTCCCTTTTTAATTTTCTTTGACTATTTCAAAGATATGTTTTTTGATTTATTTTTTTTATTGTACACTGTCATGAATTCGAATTCTCTGGCCCTTCCATGATTTCATCTTCACTGTGAATTTCTCTGTACTTGTTGAACTTCGTTCATCTTGTATCATCTATTTACACGGCATTGACTATTTTGGCGCGTCTGCATCCTTATCTGCGTTCATCTCTGCACTTTTCTTTTTCACTGTAACAGATGCTACACTTGTTCATGTATTCGACATTGTTCGCTTTGACACAAATGCTTTGACACGTTGCCATGCTATTCACTGTTGCATTTTGCATTTGGTCTGCACTTTCACTGTTGCACTCGAGTTTTGTTCATCCAATTCGTTGATCCTTGTAGCTTGCTGTATTATCTCTGACCTGTGCACATTGTTGTATTGTTGATGTTCTTTGTAGTTTTCATTTTGTACTTCTTTGTGCTCTGGTCATTGCTTCATTGTGTACTTGATAAATGCACTTCTGGTATGTTGACTGTTGCTTGATTTTCCTGAACTTGATTTTGTAGTCATTGAATCTGCTGGCTTATTCGTGTATCACATTTGTAGTTTGCGTCTGCAGTTTGCATTGTTCATGTTGCTGGACTTGTTGTTGTACACTGCATAGTGTGATCTATTGGTCATGTTGCTTTCATTGCTGTTGACATGTGCATTGTGTTCATTTGAGTTGTGTCTCTGATCTTTATCGGCACTGGCTGTTGTCTTTGATCGTGGCTTCTTCTGTTGTATACATGTCCACTGCAGTTTCATTGTGGCTTCACTGATGCATGGTTTTAGTCTTGTTTCATGTTGCAGCTGACTTGTGTCTGCATTGTGTATATTCATGATGCTATGTTGTGACCTTTCTTTCTCTGGCACACTTGTGTATCTGCTCAGGTTCACAGTTGCTTCATACGGCTACTTGGTCTGACTTGTATCACTTGTGTCTTGAGCTTCTGGCCTGTATTTTGATGTTGCCACTGTGTTTCATTTGATCTGTTATGTTGGTGGAAATTTTGTTCTTCTGGATGCAGTTGTCTGATTGAGTTGCATTGTTCCATGTATTTGTGCTTTGATGCAGTTTTGATTTGTCAAAGCTTTGCATTCTTCATGTTGCCTTGTGTTGAGCCAAATTTGAAAAACTCGGGTTTGACCTTGTGGTGATGACGAGATTTCATTTATATTGCACCTGAGTTGAACCTGTCTTTATGTTTGGGTTTGACCTTGTGCACACCTGTCCCTGTAGCATTACCAAGTGTATATCGATGTGCACGGTCTTGTGGCATGTACAGTGATACACTGTGCATGTTACGCTGTTCGTGTGTGATGAATTCAAGTGTGAATGATGACGAACAACCCAAATAACTGAGGCAAATAATATTTTCAAAAACCGTGTTTCATTTTATATTGAAAAAACATTTCTTTTTCAATTTTACTGCGTTAGTGAATATTTTTGCAGATTGCTCAGATGCTGGATTCAAACTGGAATGTAGTTGAAGAAAAAATACGAGTGTGAGTGATATGTAGTGAGGTTATTAATGTAAATATGAAATCGTGATGTATTCAAAAATGTATATGTATAGTGAGAGCTTGAATTTGTACTATTCAAGATTGTAATAAATATTTGTTTGAATAAAATTTCTGCTTGAATTCAAATTCTGTGTTATTTATTTTGTTCAACAAATATTTATTTAATCTATGAAAAATAAAGTAGTACATTAACAAATACATTTAAATGAATATATATGTTTATTATCATCAAACAAAAACATATAAGCGCATATTCAACATTCTCCCCCTTTTGATGATAACAAACATATATTTAAGATTTTGTACATGTGTTAAATGTATTTGATCAATGATATACTTTAATTGCTCCCCTTATTTAAATGCTTCCTCTCTAGATGATGCTCCCCCTACATATATGCATACAAATAGAAATATATAATTAAGCCTAGATGCATATGGAAAATTATTTGACCTTTGCTTGATTTTATTTGACAAAATCTTAACTTTTCTCTCCCCCTTTTGTTATCAGCAAAAGAATAATAGTGTTAGAGAAAAATAGAATCAAAGTGATCAATATTAATCCAACATTAAACTCAAATTGAATATAAATATTAAACTTCAATAAAAATCAAACAAAAATCATAACTACCCTTGTTAGGCGCATATTCCACTTTTAGAAAGAATGGAAGTGATATTCTCATATAAAATCAAACAGTTGTATCTACTTGTGGTACATTTATATCAGGAATTTGAATATCTACTAATCATGCATAACCATTAGGACTTTTAAATGAGATTAGTAGTATTCGAATTTAATTTTAAAAATGAAATCAAGTATCTTCTAACCACGCATGACCGTGAGGACTTTTAAATGGGATTAGAATCAACTTGTCTATTTAATCAATTAATTTTGATATGCGTTCCATGCATGCATAACCATGAGGATTTTTAAATGAGCATAGAAGCACATAATCAAAAATCCAAGTAATTCACCCATGCATAACCGTGAGGACTTTTAAATGACAGTGAATACTTTGGATATTTATTTATTTTTACAAAAAAAATGTGAAATGAAAAACAAATGATTCCTGATTATAGTACCACATATCGACAAACTATATTTAAGATTTGATAAACAATGGTCGATAGAAATATGATAGATATATGAATGGTCATGGAATCTTTACCCAACAAAAAGTTTTATAACTCTTGTTTGAATTCCTAAAGAAATTTTCCAAATATACTCTCTTGAGTAATATATGTTAAATATCAACACTTATCACCTTTTCAATCACTATTTATCTTTTTGATAATTAGTAGGGAGTCGGATTAGTCAAAATTTGTCAATCAAATAAAAATGACTAATCTGAAAATATGGTCAAAAATGATTTTATCGAAGGGGTTTTATAAGAAAATTTTCTGCTATTTGAAAATTATTTGAAATGAAAAATATGCCGATATTTTCTTTGAAAAACAATGCTGTTACTAAATGTCTCAAAAATCACGTTCAACTAGTAATTTTTCTTTTAACTAGATTACCAGTGTAATCTGCATCTGAGTTTCTCTTTCAATCCAAAATATCACTAACTAAAATTGATAAACCAGACCATGAAGTGTGCATCAAAAATTTCAAACTCAATTTTAGCAACAATTTAAATGACATTCTTTGAACTTGAATTAAAGCCATGTAAATAATCAGAAGACCGTGAACATAGAGTTAGCCGTAACCAAAAATATTATCATCCAACAAAACACTATTTTTAATCCAAACTAATATATATGAAGTAAATCAAAGAACAGTATTTTTGGCATAATATAATTGGCCAACTATGTTGAACAAGTCAGAATCAAAATCATCATCACTTCATTATCACAATTTTGGCTGATTTAATTCAGAATATGGTGCAGATTATCACATTTAATTTATCGATCAAATAAATATACCTTCACCTGTTTTACCTTTACGATAATTTCTCGCGATTGCCCATTGTGATTCTGTCACCTTTGTACTAGGCTAAGGAACTTTGCTTTGTTGCCCGTTGTGTTTCTGGAACAGCCAAAATCCAGAGAACACCCTTGTTGTTCCTTAGCCTGCCACCATACCTACACGATGAAAGATTTTTGTGACCTATTTATAGGTCCATGATTGTTAGTGGCAGAAGCATTATGAATAAATAATCCCTTTGGAACCCAAACTTGTTTAGTCCTTTTATTCTTGTTCCAATAGACATGAAATTTGTTTGTAGAATTCTTAGGAACCCAAACTTGTATAAATTTTGTGTTCTTGTTCCTATGACTACAATTTTCAACACGATGTCCAATTATTTCACATCTATCAAAGACACTCTTACCTTTTGCATTACCATCAACTTGTGTTTTCCCAAAACCTAGTCCTTTTCTGTTGTTAGTAAAAATTTGATTTCCCAATAGTATGTTGAAAGATTTTTTGCCTCTTGAAAAGTTATTCAAATATTTCTCAAGGTTTTGGACTTTGGTTTTTAGGGTTGTGTTTTCAGTGACAAGTGAGGTGCATCTATTTATAAAATCCTTTTTCCTAGTGTCAATGATTTCCTTAAGACTCGGGTTTTCTTTTTCAAGATTCTCGAAGCTATTCTTAAGTCATGATAATTATGAATCTAAAACTACATCTTTTACATTCTAGGTTTTGAATATTTTCAAGTTCAGTTTCTAACCTAAAATTTTCACGAGCAATATCTCTCCTATCAGATTTCAGTTTTTCAATTTTAGATTCAAGAGCATCAACTACTTTAGTAAGATCAAGACACATAAAAACAAGATCTTTATAAGAATAGTCACCTGCCTCACTAGATTCCTCTGAGCTTGCTTCTGAATCGGATTTTGCCATGAGACACAAGTTAGCCTCCTCTGAGCTACTATTCGAGACTTCCTCTCCTTCTTCATCATCCCAAGTCGCTGCAAAGGCCTTTTTCTTCTTTTTCTTTCCTTGGTTGTATTTGAGAAGTGGGCATTCTTGTTTAAAATGGCCAGGCTTGTTGCAATTATAGCACGTCAATTCATTATCGGAATTGTTAAACTCTCTTGACCTATTACCAGATGTTTTCTTCTTGCGTGGCTTGAATCTTGACCATTTTCTATGATTATTGACAGCCATTGCAAGCTCTTCAATTGGATCTACTTCATCTTCATCGCTCTCTTCTTTGCTCTTTAAGGCAATCGTCTTCTTCTTTGATTCGGAGTTGTTGTGTTCCTCTTTTGCTTTTAGCTCAAGCTCATATGTCATCAAGTTGCCAAGCAACTCCTCCAATCTTAGTTTACTCAAATCTTTCGATTCTTGGATTGCTGTGCCTTTTGCCTCAAAGTTCATTGGTAAAACTCGTAACACCTTCCTCACAAGCTCTACCTCAGTGAATACCTTCCTGAGCGCTCTAGCGTTGTATACCAAAGTTGAAAAGCATCCAAACATGTCCTTTATGCTCTTGCCTTTGTCCATCACAAAGTTCTCGTATTAATTGCTGAATAGGGCTTGACGAGACTCCTTGACTTGAGAAGTTCCTTCGTGTGTCACCTCCAAAGTGTGCCAAATTTCCTGTGTTGTTGTATAATGAGAAATTCTATTAAATTCATTTTTATCAAGAGCACAGATCAAAGCGTTCATTGCTTTAGCATTTGTAGTCTTTAATCTCTTATCGTTAGCATCCCACCTATCCTTAGGTTTAGGAATCTCAGTATCACCAACAGTTATAGTGGGAGATTTATAGCCAGTTTCAATAATATCCCAAACATCATAATCAATAGAACTAAGATAATTGCCCATTCTAACTTTCCAATAAGCATAATCATTCCCATTATACATGGGTGGCCTAACAATAGATTGCCCCTCAGAAAAAGCATTATTTGATGAGTTCATGACTCTAGAGTTAAAGAAAAATACCGTGCCCTGATACCACTTGTAGGATCTAGATTAACCCTAGAGGGGGGGTGAATAGGGTTATAGCAAATTTTCTCGATTTAAACAAACTGCAGAAATAAATATGCTAAAAAGTAAATCACACACAAAATTTACCCAGCTTCGGCAACCCCTGCCTACTGCTGCATTCCCAGATTTCTATTAAAATTAAACAGTATCCCGCTTACAAACACTCTACTAGACTCGCAAACCTTTGCTCCCGCTCATAAACACTCTACTAGACTCGCACACCCTGCTCCGCCTATAGAGTTTCGCTTACTCGCAAACTCTGCTCCCGCCTATAGAGTTTTGCAAACTCGCACACCCTGCTCACTGAACTAATTCTTACTAGACAATCTGACACTACCTACAACCTAGGTGGTGATTTACAAATTCTTTGATTCGAAAAGAAAAAAAACAAACTTAAAAAAAGAAATTAAACTAAAGCCCTATTTGAATATAAACCCAAAAACTAAAGCCCTTTAAAACAAAACCCCTTTTATAAAATACGGTCGGCCCATTATTTCTTTAACCCGATCCTCTTGCTTGGAAAAATGATGGTCGTTCCTCTTTTTCGAATTAGGGCTTCGGCTTCTTTCTCGAATTAGGGCTTTCTCTCTGGTTTTGCTCTTGCTCGCGGCTTCTCTGATGATTGATGGTTTGCGTTACTTGCCTCGTTCTCTGATGATCGATTCACTTGAGATCGGTTGCTTGGTTGACTTCGAGATTGTGAATCGTTTGCAGCTGCTCCTTTGATCGAGTTCGATAGATTGGTATGTAATTTCCTTTTTGTTGCTGGTTAAATTGCTTGCTTTTTAACTCGATGTTGATGATGAATTTTGGGTTTGGTATTTATATGAATTCGACACTTGCTTCAATTCGATACTTTCCAAATTTCTGCTTCCCTGATGCGCACGACTTTCCTGATATATTTTCAACCTTGATGCTCACGGTTTTAACTTAAGAGCGTTCGATCCTTCTTATGTCACACGGCAAAAACTTTCCCTTTTTAATTTTCTTTGACTATTTCAAAGATACGTTTTTTGATTTATTTTTTTTATTGTACAATGTCATGAATTCGAATCCTCTGGCCCTTTCATGATTTCATCTTCACTGTGAATTTCTCTGTACTTGTTGAACTTCGTTCATCTTGTATCATCTATTTACACGGCATTGACTATTTTGGCACGTCTGCATCCTTATCTGCGTTCATCTCTGCACTTTTCTTTTTCACTGTAACAGATGCTACACTTGTTCATGTATTCGACATTGTTCGCTTTGACACAAATGCTTTGACACGTTGCCATGCTATTCACTGTTGCATTTTGCATTTGGTCTGCACTTTCACTGTTGCACTCGAGTTTTTTTCATCCAATTCGTTGATCCTTGTAGCTTGCTGTATTATCTCTGACCTGTGCACATTGTTGTATTGTTGATGTTCTTTGTAGTTTTCATTTTGTACTTCTTTGTGCTCTGGTCATTGCTTCATTGTGTACTTGATAAATGCACTTCTGGTATGTTGACTGTTGCTTGATTTTCCTGAACTTGATTTTGTAGTCATTGAATCTGCTGGCTTATTCGTGTATCACATTTGTAGTTTGCGTCTGCAGTTTGCATTGTTCATGTTGCTGGACTTGTTGTTGTACACTGCACAGTGTGATCTATTGGCCATGTTGCTTTCATTGCTGTTGACATGTGCATTGTGTTCATTTGAGTTGTGTCTCTGATCTTTATCGGCACTGGCTGTTGTCTTTGATCGTGGCTTCTTCTGTTGTATACGTGTCCACTGCAGTTTCATTGTGACTTCACTGATGCATGGTTTTAGTCTTGTTTCATGTTGCAGCTGACTTGTGTCTGCATTGTGTATATTCATGATGCTGTGTTGTGACCTTTCTTTCTCTGGCACACTTGTGTACCTGTTCAGGTTCACAGTTGCTTCATACTGCTACTTGGTCTGACTTGTATCACTTGTGTCTTGAGCTTCTGGCCTGTATTTTGATGTTGCCACTGTGTTTCATTTGATCTGTTATGTTGGTGGAAATTTTGTTCTTCTGGATGCACTTGTCTGATTGAGTTGCATTGTTCCATGTATTTGTGCTTTGATGCAGTTTTGATTTGTCAAAGCTTTGCATTCTTCATGTTGCCTTGTGTTGAACCAAATTTGAAAAACTCGGGTTTGACCTTGTGCTGATGACGAGATTTCATTTATATTGCACCTGAGTTGAACCTGTCTTTATGTTTGGGTTTGACCTTGTGCACACCTGTCCCTGTAGCATTATCAAGTGTATATCGATGTGCACGGTCTTGTGGCATGTACAGTGATACACTGTGCATGTCACACTGTTCGTGTGTGATGAATTCAAGTGTGAATGATGACGAACAACCCAAATAACTGAGGCAAATAATATTTTCAAAAACCGTGTTTCATTTTATATTGAAAAAACATTTCTTTTTCAATTTTGCTTCGTTAGTGAATATTTTTGCAGATTGCTCAGATGCTGGATTCAAACTGGAATGTAGTTGAAGACAAAATACGAGTGTGAGTGATATGTAGTGAGGTTATTAATGTAAATATGAAATCGTGATGTATTCAAAAATGTATATGTATAGTGAGAGCTTGAATTTGTACTATTCAAGATTGTAATAAATATTTGTTTGAATAAAATTTTTGTTTGAATTCAAATTCTGTGTTATTTATTTTATTCAAAAAATATTTATTTAATCTATGAAAAATAAAATAGTACATTAACAAATACATTTAAACGAATATATATATATATGTTTATTATCATCAAACAAAAACATATAAGCGCATATTCAACATTAAGGACAACCTCCGAGTCGCCAAGCCTATTTCCTTGGTTCGGCGCTTATCTTCCTACGGGTCGGCTAAAGAGGATCGGGTCGGCAGAAGAATTGGGGATCGGCATATCACAGGGTCGGCATGAAATAGCTACTTTGGGTCGGCTGCTTATTTGCTTTGAGTTGTGGATAGGTTTTCTTCGGGCTAATACCCAAAATGCTTTGGGTCGGCATGTACAGAACTCAGGGTCGGTCACGATGAAGGGTGTACGTTCGACAAAGGTCTCGATGGGCCCGTACCACTCAGGGAGCCCAGCACCTCAGGTTTTGCTAATAAATATAGCATATAGGGATTCAGAAAAAGGGATCTCCATTCTGTCTCCCTTCATCTTCTATACCAAGGTTGCTCTGCCACTGTTGTTCTAAAAACTCTAGATTGTAACTGTAATTGATTTTGATATCAATAAAAAGGAAATTTCTGGAGTGAACGTAGGCTGAAGTCAGCCGAACCACTATAAATCCTCTGTTTTTACTGCTTTCTTTTTAATTTTAACTGTTATTCACATTATTTCTCTCTACATACATTCTATCTATGATCTATGATTGGTGGTTGGTTCATTCATCTGGATCTGGGTGTAAGTGACCAATTTTGGCGCTAACATATATATATATATATATGTATGTATGTATATATGTATATATGTATATACGTATATATGTATATGTATGTGTATGTATATGTATATATATGTATATGTATGTATATATATTGGTTGATTGGATATATTCCAGCATATTTTAGCGGATGAAACCCTATACGTTCCCGTGTATGAGCGGATGACTCTTTATACACATATCTGCCTCGAAGCACACATTATACATATTCTCATATGCATAATTGTTTCAGGTTACAGGTTGGAGGGATCCAATAGGATTCCTCACTATTATTGATTTTATTTACAGATATTGATATATATGTTGTATCATGTGATTTTTGTTGTGTCAGATGCCATGATTGTTATTATCCATGTGAATCGCCTTATTTAGTGTTGTTGTAGCATTGGCCATACTTTGTAATTTCAAAATAATAAGATGATGTTTTTATCTAAAAATGGATTTCAAAATTAATTTGGAATTATATACATTTTAATAATTTGAATGGAGGATTTTATTTGAATAAATAAAGGTATGATTTTCGATGTTCTTAAATTATAATTTTGTGAAATACTTTAAATAGAGATTTCGAATGGTTTTATAAAAATATATTTTATAAATAACATAATATCTTTTAAACGATGTTATATATATATATATATGATATTGAAATGTGAGTAATAGTTTTGTAATTGGATTTGAAACCAACATTTATATTGGACTTGAAGTTAATATTTTATGAATGGATTTATATAATTATATTAGATTTTTTGTGAAAAGAAGTATAATTGGATTTTCATAGCAAATGAAATTTAGAAAAGAATGGATTTATAAAATAGAATTTTGTAAATATATAAGTGATGTAGAAAATAGAAGTTTTACAAAAAATAAAAGCAAGATTATAACATTGTTTTATAAAGGCGAAATTAATTTAATTAGATAAGCTGCATATGGATTTTTGTAAAGGAGTTATATCCACATTTTTAAAGTGAATAATTGGAAAGTGATTTCGTTTATAAACGATTAATAAAATCAGGCCCGGTAACTACTTATGTGCTAGATTTTGTTTGTTGCCTTGACAGTTAAATAATCGACTATCAAATTTGGCCATTTTAGTTTCTCAACTTGATGTAGAAACTAATTAGTCGTACACTTAATACGTAATTGACTATGTAGGCTTGATTATCGTTTGTGTTGAGAATGTTGATTCGTGTAGTGCGGAATTATTACTCCAATCTATCGAGCTTCCTTCTTTGTCGAAGGTTAGCAAGTTGAAAGTTGGAGACGTGATAAGTCCATAAGACTTGGTTTCTATGTGAGGTTGAGAAATGCTTTTGCGTCGTTGGTGCGAATAGAACGGGAACAAATTCATCTAAAAACCACTTCGGACCAACATATATGGGACGATTGTGCAGGTTGGTCGATGATATTGATATTTAGGATTTTCAAAGTGCAGGACTACTTATTGATCATTTGGGGTTAAAATCTCAATATATATATAGTAGCAGCAGTCTCTTCATTATAAAATATCCATTGCAAGGGCTGTCACTACTAATCCTATAGGATGTGGTAGGAGAGTACCTTCATTTTGTCCTATTCCTAGATAACTTGTATGGATGAGTGTCTAACATTGCATTTCTAAGATTATGTACATTGGTTTTTACAAACGTACATCATCTGGTGGCGGAGAAGGTAATTTCTTTTAGCTTAACACCCTCCTTAAGACATACGAGTTCAAGGGTTGTATTTTTATGGAAGACAATTATTAGTCAATGGGAATGGCAATGTGGAATTCAAAGATTATGATGATAATGATGATGATATGTGATATGTGAAAGGTAATCGATACCTCTTATGGCCTCACTCCTCGAAAATTGACTGAAGCAAAGATAGAAGCAGCAAGGCTAAGTGGGTGGCTCCCATTAGGAGATGTCATCACTCTTCTAGATGTATCTTTACATGCCATGATGTCATGTATCTGATTATTGTAGACGTATGCTTGTAGCCACGGATTAGGTCGATAATGACCGGAGTGATGACATATTCGGTACTATCTAGGAATGGATAGGTCGGTCTTGTGTTGGTTTAGGCGCCGAGTATCTTGACCCTAGGTACAACCCTGTAGAGGTGTACCGAGATATGGTTTGGAAAGGTAGTCCCTTCACCTAGTCATTTGTATGGAAATCCATAGTCCACTACATGCCTGTCATTTTGTTTGTAGAGCCTAATATTGCTGGAATTTAATAATGTAACAATTTCATCTATGTTGATTATTATTTGTATAATAGACACTATTATAATATAACATGATTTGATGAAATGGTTTGGTTATCGTAAGGGAAAAACCCGTCTGTGTTATGTGTGGACGTGGTCTTACGAGATACCTTTTGCTTTGATAAAGGAAATGTTTTGATAACTTTATAAATTCAGTTGATGTGTGTTTTTCTCATGCTGGTTTACCAGACTGATTAGGACGTTCTTCCCTTTCAATGCTCGGGTCAGACCAAGTATATTTACAGGTTCAGATTTGGTGCTTTTGGAGCTTCAGTAGGCGAGGTGGAAATCTTCATGTCATATGCGCATATCTGTTTATTTTTCCGCTGCTTTGCATTGTTGTTGTAAATTATCAGCATTTGTGAGGATGGTTTATTATAACTGTCCAAGCTAATGATTACTTGATATCGATTTGTGTATATTGCAGTTTTTGTTTATAAAGATTATTGATCTATATTATATGTTATTCTGTTGTGATGTGAGATTCTGTATTGTTTTGGTTCTGCTTCTCTCTCTTCTTCTTCTCTTCTTTTCTTCTTTCTTCTCTCTTTCTTCTCACCCTCTCTTTTCTTTCTCACGATGATCTATAATTCTATGCGCTCTGGGTCGACATGTGTGGTTTATTGTCGATTCAAAGGGTATGGATTTGTGGGTCATCTTAGTTGGTATCAGAGCTTAGGTTTAGTATACTCTTAAGCTTTGATGTGTACTCAATATGGATATGGTTAGTACTACCATAGAATGAGTTGAGTGTGTGTGTGTGTGCATATATATATATATATATATATATATATATATATATATATATATATGAGCGCATACTTGTTAGTGATATAAAAATGTTTTTTATTGTTTTAAATTGGGCATATTAAATAATTTACCTTGACTATATTTTATATAATAGTTATATGATTTATCGGTTGGTAATGAATGGTAATATTTGATTAGTATCATTTGTTGTTATGTTTAAATAAAATCTATTATTATAAATCTAAACAAAGATAAGCAAAGAAGTAAAGTGAAATTATATATGTATAAATTTGTGAAAGTGATTTATAAATAAGAAGAATTTAAAAGAAACAACAAAAAGCACTAAATTCACTACAGTCGCTGGGAAATAATTTGGGTGGTGAATGTTGCATCATCGGTGTTCATTTTCGAGTTTCTAAGTGATGGATTTGCTACCATTGGTAATATAATTATGAGGTTAAGTTTTTTTTGACGAAAAAAAGTTGAATTTAAAAAAATCCAAGGATGTTGACAAAAATATATAGAAAATGAGTTTTTTGAACTTTTAAATTGAAAATGGTATATATATATATATATATAAGAAAAGAAGTTGAAAAACTAAGGGTGTGTTCTTTTTTGAACCGAAAGGGGCAAACGAAATGGGCACGGGAAAGGGGATGGAAAAGGGGTTGGTTCGCGAAATGAGAATGTGTTCTTTTTTACACACGAAAGGGCATGGCGAATGAGCACAGGGTGTAAAATAGGGAAGCAAACATATCAGGCAACGAAAGCTTCATTTTCATCTATTCGTGTGAACTGGACTGAGGAGTGGGGGCCGGCGTCGATGCGTCAGACGTTTCGGACGCGTCCGATGTGAAAGCGAACTTTACTGCCCAGTCCACAAAAAGAACGGTACCTAAGATATGAACTTAAAATTTATTTTAAGTAAAGTTAAATAAACCGAGCTAGCGAAATGAGTTATATGAATTGAAGTTCAACTTAAGAAAAATTAAATAAATCTAATTGAATTTGAAATGAATTAGATTAGTATTTGAAATGAATCAAATAAAAATGAATATACACTTAAGCTGTAAAGTGATTATATAACCATGAATTGAAATTATAGAATGTGAGTAAACTTAAGTAAATATTTATGAAACTGTAAACGGAATAAGAAAATGTAAAGTAAAACCAAATATCAAAATGATTTAACAATTTTGTTAAGCAAAACAAAATTAGCATTTGAATAGTGATATGAAATTTGACTTATGGAAAAGTCAAATAAAATGACTTTAGAATTGAAATCTAAGTTAAGTTAAAAGGAAATGATTTTTGAAATGAACTTTAACTCAAGTAAAGAAAAAGAAATAAACTATTGAAATGAGTTAAATAAAATAGAATTTGAATTGAATTGGAAGTGAACGTAAGTTGTATAGTGAAAGTAACTATAGGTGAGAATGAAACAAAACATAATTTAAGCGAAGTTAACGAAATGTGAAAATTAAAATGAATAAGCGAAGTAAAGTGGAAGCTAATGAAATACGAACTTGAGTTATAAAGTGAAATTCAACTTTAGTTGCAAAATGAATTGAATTGAACTAATGAATAATTAGTGAATGGCATATGATTGGAAATGTTATTTGTTAAAATTGAATATAACTTAAGTTGTGAATTGATAATAAACATAAGTGATGTTGTATTGAATGATTGTAACATAACTTAAGTAATTGATTTATGAAATAAATCATCGGTGTTGTTAGTATTAAAAGAAGTATACTAAATAATGAATAAATTCTGAATAAGAATAAATGTGAATGCAATGAAATGTTGTTAAAAATAAATTGAATTTAAAATGAATGTAAATGTAAATGAACGTGATTATAAATTGAATGAAATTGAATATAAACCAATTGGAAGTAAATAACTTGAACGTGAATCCATTGAATGTTAATAAATTTAATGTTAATGAATTGAGCGTAAACGAAGGAATGTAAATTAGCTGAACGTAAACTAATTGAATATAAATAGAATGAATGATAGTAAATGAATGTTAATCAATGAAGATCCATTAATGGAATGTGAATTAATTGATTGCAAATATAATGAATGCTAACATGAGATTAAAGTGTATGAATTAAATGTTGATGATTGAAAATGTATGTTGATTTGGTTAGGACATTGAATGGATGTTGTTTGTGCGTTGATTTCTTATGTTGCATGTTTTTCATTTGCTTATGATCATTGTATATTTATGTTATGTATTGATATTATTTTTTATACATATTTCTCATTGGTTGTTGAGTGTTTATTAGGTGCAGATAGCGTATGCTTCGCATTTGGAGCTTGCTTTCATGCTATGTTAGCCGTATATGCTTGCTAATAATATATATGGTACATATCTCGGATTATATATCGTATTTTTACATTTTTTCCTACGGGATGCCTCATAATTGAAGATGAGATGTATATTTGTAATTATATAAATATTATTTTTTTTGGATCGAACTGCGCAAAGGAGACTCTGGTTAAATTTTCTAAAAATTTAAGGCATTAAAATAATTTTGACAATAATTTGGAAAAAAAAATTATAACTAAAAGTTTTGATTTTTGAGTTATAAATTGAAATGATAATAGTTGATCTTTTGGAATGACATTAGTTGATAACTACAAATGACTTTGGAAACTTAGAAAAGTTTTTATAAAAAAAGTCGCAGCTAAATGATTTTGGAAAAGTTAAACACTTAAAAGAATTTATTAATCTATTCCAACTAATTGGTTTTGAAAGTTAATGGAGTTGTAGCATCTTCCTTACTTAGTAATGTCGAGGACGAAATTCTTTTAAGGGGAAGAATGTAACGACCCAATTTTTTTAGTCGTCTGAATTTAGAGTATTTAATTGAATTTTAATATTGAAAAATGAATATTATAAGTTAAATCAGTTCATTAATTGAATTTGGAATCTAATGTGAATAAAAATAACTTCTAACAATGTTTTAAATGCTATTTGAATATGAATGGAATTAGTGAAGTTTAAAAATTGAACTAAAAGCGATTTGGTAGGAATTGAAAATTTTAATATTTAATTAACGTGTAAAAATAGTCATTTTTGACACTGTCTTGGATTTCGAAATCAGTTTCATTGGATCCGTAATAGTGAGCTAGTATAGGATTTCAAATTCGTGTCCATTGGACTTACCTTTTGACCGTGCGAGCTTGAAATGTACAGAATTTACTTAAACGATTTTAACTAAAATAATTCGATTTCGAAAACCTATCTTCTGTGTATGATGGAATTGGCCACCGATATATATTTCATTGTGTTCAGAATAGGGGTATAACATATAGAACGACATGCGTACGCTTCGTTTGGAGTTTGGAAATTTGTCGAGTGGATAATGTTTTAAACATGGTTATATAAGGATCCTAAACTAACCCTAAACTACAAAAACCCTAGCCCTAAATTTACAGCTGCCACTATAGATTTCAATGACCAAAATTTCGTTCTCTTTCTCCTCGATTATCTTCAAATCCACCCAGTTTCATGAAAAACTTCATAAAGAAAAATCATAGAGCTCATCGAGAAGATTATATCCAATGGTGATGATTGGATGATGTATATCGACGACAAATCTCGCTCAAAGGTGTTCCGCTCAACTTCGTTTTGACGTCGATTGTCCAAGCTGGATGAGGCCAGTCGTTGGCCGGAGGTGGCGCTAAGGAGGACGCACATGTAGGCAGTGATGGATGGTCGTCACGATAGTAGGAGGAGGGGTAGAATTGATCGAACGAAATGAAGTCATGACCGCTGTGGGGTTTTCAAATCGGGGAAGAATGAATAGAAGCGGATACCTAGATCCGATCTCACAGGATCAACGGTGCAGATTTACAGAGGTTTAAATAAAAATGGAAATTGTAAATTTAATTTTATAAAATTCATGTGACTTTATAAAATTCATATCTTTGTCATACAAGGTCCAATTCAGACAAAACGAGTTGCGCTCCTTACTGAAAATACTATGCATAGGCATTGGATTGGATCAACTTGGAGCTAGCAAGATTTTTGGGTTAAATTAAACACTCGTTTAATTTTATTCCAAATAAAAACACAACAACAACGATTGAAACCAAAGTGAGTAAAACTCACACTCTCTGGCTAGCTTATATTTTTTATAAGTGGATATATTCCTGCATATTTTAGCGGATGAGACCATATACGTTCCTGTGTATGAGCGGACGACCCTTTATAGGTGCGTCTGCCTCAAAGCGGACATTGTACATATTCTCATATGCATATTTATTGCAGGTTTGGTTGGAAGGATCCAACAGGATTCCTCATTATTGCTGATTTTATTTAGTGATATTGATATATATGTTGTATCATGTGATTTTTGTTGTGTTGGATTCCATGATTGTTATTATCCATGTGAATCGCCTTATTTAGTGCCATTGTAGCATTGGGTCATATTTTGAAATTTCAAAATAATAAAATGATGTTTTTATTTCAAAGGGATTTTGGAATTATATACATTTTAATAATTTGAATGGATTTAAAAGAAAAGGGTATTTATTTAAATAAATAAAGGTATGATTTTCGATGTTATTATATTATAGTTTTGTTAAATACTTTAAATAGCGATTTCGAATGGTTTTATAAAAGTATTTTATAAATAACATAATAGTTTTTAAACGATATTTTACAAATATATATATATATATATATATATATATATATATATTTATATTTATATGGATTTGAAATTGAAATATGATGAATAGTTTTATAATTAGATTTGAAACCAATGTTTTATATTGGATTTGAAGTCAATATTTTATGAATGGATTTATATAATTAAATTAGATTTTTTGTGAAAAGAGTTATAATTGGATTTTCATAGCAAATGAAATTTAGAAAAGAATGGATTTATGAAATAGAATTTTATAAGTATATAAGTGTTGTACAAAATAGAAGTTTTATAAAAATAGAAGCAAGATTATAACATTGTTTTATAAAGGCAAAATCAATTTAATTTAATAAGCTAAGTATGAATTTTTATAAAGGAATTATATTTACGTTTTTAAAGTGTAATATTGGAAAGTGACTTAATTCATAAACGATTAATAAAATCAGGCCTAATAATTACTTATATGTTAGATTTTGTTTGTTTTTTTAATAGTTAAATAACCGACTATCAAATTTGACCATTTTAGTTTCTCAATTTGATGTAGAAACTAATTAGTTGTATACTTAGTGCTAATCTGTGTAGGCTTGATTATCATTTGTATTGAGAATGTTGATTCATGTAGTGCGGAATGATTACTCCAATCTATCGAGCTTCCTTCTTGGCTGAAGGATAGCTAATTAAAAGTTGGAGACGTGATAAGTCCATGAGACTTGATTTCTATATGTGGTTGAGAACCACTTTTTCTTTGGTGCGAAGAGACGGGATCAGATTTATCTGAAAACCACTTCAGACCAACATACATGCGACGATTGTGCAGGTTGATCGATGATATTGATGCTTATGGCTTTCATAGTGAAGGACCGCTCGTTGATCATTTGGGGTTAAAATACCAATATACATATAGTAGCAATCGCCTCTTCGTTATGAAATATCCATTGCAAGGGTTTTCACTACTAATTCTATAGGATGTTGTAGGAGAGTACCTTCAGTTTCTCCTATTCCTGGATAACTTATATAATGATCGTTTGGAATTGCATTTCTAAGATTACGTACATTGGTTTTTACAAACATACATCATATGGTGGCAGAGAAGGAAATTTCTTTTAGCTTAACATCCTCCTTAAGGGATATGAGCTTAGGGGTTGTATTTTTGTGGAAGGCAATTAGTAGTCAACGGGAATGGAAATATGGCATTCAAAGATGATGATGATGATGTGTGATATGTGAAAGGTAATCGATACCTCTTTTGGCCTCACTCCGGAAAATGACAAAAACAGGGATAGAAGCAGCAAGGCTAAGTGGGTCGCTCCCATTGGGAGATGTCATCACTCTTCAAGATGTATCTTTACACGCTATGATGTCATGTATATAATTATTGTTGATGTATACTACGGCCATGGATTAGGTTAGTAATGACCGAACTGATGACATATTCGGTACTATCCAAGAAAGGGTAGGCTGGCCTTTTGTTGGTTTAGCCGTCGAGTATCTCGGCCCTAGGTACATCCCTCTAGAGGCATACCGTGATTTGGTTTGGAAAGGTAGTCCCTTCACCTAGTTATCTGTATGGAAATCAAAAATCCACTACGTGCCTGCCATTTTGTTTGCGGAGCCTAGTATTGGTGGAATTTAATAATGTAACAATTTCAGCTATATTGATTATTATTTGCATAATAGACATTATTATAATATAGCATGATTTGATACGAAATGCTTTGGTTATCATAAAGGAAAAACTCGTCTGTGTTTATTGTGGACGTGGTCTTACAAGATACCTTTTGTTTTGATAAAGGAAAAGTTTTCATAACTTTATAAATTTAGTTGAAGTGTGTTTTTCTCAAACTGGTTTACCATAATGATCCGGGCGTTTTTCCCTTTCAATGCTCAAGCCAAACCAAGTATATTTACAGGTTTGGTGATTTTGGAGCTTCAGCAGGCGAGATGTAGATCTTCGTGTCGTATACACATATCTGTTTAATTTTTCGCTGCTTTACATTGTTATTGTTTTAAATTATCAGCATTTGTGAGGACCGAATATTATAATTGTCCAAGCTGATGATTACTTATTGTGTACTCCGATATTGATTTATGTATATTACAGTTTCTCTTTGTATAGATTATTGATCTATATTATATTATTCTGCGGCGATGTGAGATTCTATATTGTTTTGGTTCTTCTTCTTTCTCTTCTTCTTCTTCTTCTTTTCTTCTTTCTTCTCTCTTTCTTCTCACCTTCTCTTTCTTCTCACCCTCTCTTTTATTTCTCATGATCGTCTGCAATTCTATGTGCTCTAGGTCAACATGTGTGGTTTATATTCGGTTCAGATGGTATGGATTTGCGGACCGTCTCAACACGGCGCTTGCCCCAGTTCGCACTTGAAGTCTGACGTGTTGATTACAAGCAAAGTTTCTTTGGAATTCAAGTGTGGTAGGGGAAACTTATGAAATTAGGATAGGTTTACCTAACCGTTTTTAGATGCCAGTTCTGTTATATAGAATGCAGCAGTCATCCATATGCCGTAAGTCAAACGGGCGAAGCCCGATGCTCTCCGAAGCTGAGTCATCATCTGACTCGCAAGCCCAGTGTAGTCAATTAGTTCCAGTTGGGCCATCGTGGACCATACGCCTCCCAACTTTCGAGTCCTGCTTAGTCCTCCTGAAAGGGCATCATCAAAGATTTCCACCAAGGCTCTTCACAATATATATACATAGCATGGAACTCCCAAAGAGGACGTGCATCTACCGGTGAAAAACGAATTCACTTATATGCCCCCTTAGGGTACACTACTTGTCATCGATACATGTGTCTGAATGGAGCCGTGCCTCCCTTCAACGATTTTCTATGCGAGACGCTCTCGAACTTGGAAATTACCCCCATTCCAAGTTCATCTGAATGGTTACGCCATCCTTACTTTATTGCATGTCCTTTTCACGTGGACGTTCAACCGAGCTCCACTAAATGAGTTATGGTATTTTCTAACATTCAAGGGGAGAGACGATTGTCCTTCTTTGATTATAATCGAGGCCTAGAGGAACCGAAAGATCGTCTTTCGCTTATAAAGAAATTTATCATAGTTCAAGATGTGGTATTTTTCGTTAGATGCCCCGAGGGGTTCAACTGTCGGTGGACAACAAGGTGTAGGCTTCTCTTTTCTATTTGTCGAGCTCCAAAGAATTGTAATGGAGTTTCTAATTAATTGTATTCCCCATGCAGTTATCCCAAGGACGAATAGAGATGTAACTCTCAACGAAGTTTGCCAAACTTTAAAGGCTATCGACATTGAGGAGAGGTGCGTTAGAGTTCTGCTGACCGATGAGAATCTGCACTGATATGGACTGTTGGCTCCAAGTAGATCCATCGCTTAGATTGAAGCTCCCTTTCCCCATTGAGCCAGAGTTCACATAAGATCCTCTTCTTCGTCCCATGGTTCCAGGAAGGCCAGAAGATAGGTTGCCAATCCACAGGATAACTCAGAGAGGCCCATAAGGAGGAGGAAGTCACGGCGGTTGGTTTGGGCGGTTTAGCTAGTATGCCTCCAATTCTGGAGGAGGTGGAAGAAGAGTTTGTGCATAGACAAGGAAAAGCCATGATAAACTGAGAAAAAGAAGAAGGAGAGTTCGAGAGTAGTAGTGACGAGTCTACCGCTAGTGATTACTTCTCGTCAAAATCTGAAGGTGAAGACTTTGAATCTTGCAACGAGACTCTAGGAATGAGTCCGGATTTACCGAGCCCATCTCCTTGCGATGCGAGTGGTGAAGGCAAAGCCCGTGAAACTGAAGGGCATCAAGAATCCCTAAGTAGGGATGTCAAAGCGGAGTTCGAAGATTTCAATGATGTTTGCCTTGACTTCAATGCGCTCATGAAAGGAGATTTTAAATTTGACATGACGCCTCCTGCTCAGGTGATATCACGCCATTAGTTAGCTCAGTTCTACTTACAACAACTAAAGTCGGTCCGATCCTACCTTCGATAGCCGTTTGTTCTGGTTTGTGATGACATCTTAGGCAATATTAGAAATACACAGCACGTTGCACTAGGATTACACTAATTTCCATGTTTCGTTCCTTCACATATTTGCTCAACTTATATTATGCTTATAAAAAATTTCATGTATGCCTTATTCCAAGTATGATGAGAGGGCAAGGCATCTATGATGACTTCGAGGATTATACTGATTCACAGTGGTACCCCAAGCGCTCCTCCAGTCGCCATTAACTCCGAGAAACAAAAGAAGAGTATCAGTAGAGGAAGGAACTCGAAGCTAAAACCCATTGCCAAGAGGAGAGAGACAGAGCTCGCTCACATAGAGGCGGGCATGAGAAAAGAAGATATCATGAGGAAAGAGATGAGCTGTCAAAGAAATCAAAGTTCCACTATCGCTCCCATCCTTCTGAGCTTGCTTCAAAACAAAATTCTGTGGGCAGGGAAATTGTTATCACTTCTGTCATGATTCTACCCCCAAGTCAAGTTTCATCCTCTTCGGCTGTTACTGCTGCCCCCTAACACATATCATCCCAACCAGAGGCCGGCATACACTCTTCTTTCGAGCCCCCTAAGCTTGATGCAAAACTTCAGGGTTGGTTCTTAACAGGGGTTAAGTTTGACATGGACCTTCATTTTGTTTGCAGGGATTCCTTCGTGCCACATCTCTAAGCCATCTAAAACGACCTACAGAAGACTGAGAAATGGAAGAAGATCTACAAGCAGCTGGCGGGCACTAATAGATATCCTTACTAAGAGATCCTCTCCTTCGAAAACGAGAAAGATGATTTTGAAAGGGCATTGGCCAATCAGGATGCTAAAATTAAAAGGTTGGGGGAGGAGAAAGAGACAGCGCTTCGGGAAAGTAGGAGAACCGCTAGCCTGATAAAGGATTTAAAGGATGCGCATGAGAAGGTCGAGATTTTCTAGAGAGACGAAACTAAAAAGACTCATGTGAAAGAGATTAAATTGAAAGGAGAAGTGACCGCTTGCAATGCTATCTCGAAGCTTAATGGAAAAAATCGTTGATCATGACCTAATTATTGAGGGGCACAACAAATGATCTCCGAGCAAGCCGAGACCATTGCCAAGTTACTGGCTCAGGTCGCATAACTTAGTGCCAACAAGACTGCTGTTGAGATTGAAATGGCTGCGGTGACTGTGGATTATTTGGACATCCAACACACTATTGATCGGAAAATGGAGAAGCTGGATGCGACAACTCTAAACTTCTATGTCAACTATCTGTTGCATCAGGGAAGTCTTAGCTACCTTGGTTCGAAGTTTCCACGCACTCTTGCCCTCGTTTGGGAGGAAATCTTATCTCATTTCGCCGACTGCGGTGATGTTTACTCCGATCAAGATTTACGAGATGCCTATCTCAATGATGAATCTAAGACAGCACTGCTTGAAGGCTAGGAGATCCTCCGAGTCAAATGAGAGAGGGAGGCCGAGGACACTACCTTGATGATCGCCACCGATGCGCTTATCAAACCTTCTTCCTCTGATGTGGGCGGACCATCGGAGCAGTTCCATGATCAATCGATGAGTTCAGGGGTCGACATTATTCCTCATGTAGTGGAGCGCTCAAAAGTAAGTGAAGGCGATGAGTTCAAAGTCGCTATTCATGATCCTTCCCTTGGTGTAGGTAAAGTCCGTGCTTCTCCTGAATTCGGAAATCTCCATCTTATGCCGCAGGAGTAAGAGGAGTTTGATGCTTTTATTTTTGATCTTATAGGTCCATCTACTTCTCCTTTTAACGCACCAACAACTTCAGCGCCTACGCCTACTACTATTTTTACGTCCTCTGAGATTGTATTTGTTCTTGCTACAGTTCCCAGATCCACATCTAGTTCACAACCGAGGCCAAAGGTCGAGAAAACAGCGGTGCTCCATGGCTTGGACAATCCATCAGTGTGTTTGTAAGGTGATATAACTATAGAAGAGACTAAAGAGCAAGAGATGCAGACAGGGCAGCCGTAGAAGACCCATCATGATTAGGTTGCCATCAAGAAGGAAAAGGTGGAGGCAGTCAAAGCTCCGAAGGGCTCTCGGAAATCAAGGAAACGTAAAGGAAGGGGCAGCTCTTCCGAAAAACATTTAGAGGAGGAGGAGGAGATTGCCACCGAGGTGCATATTGGCATTACTGGCAGTGATACCTCTCCTGAAAAGAAGCATAAACTACCAACCAGAGGTGGAAAGGGAAGCGGTGGTAAGAAGCATTGAGCAGTTGGCGTGAGGATGGACTTGATTTCAACCAATAGCTTGTAAGAAGACTGACTTATTTTTGACTTGTTTTTGTTTCGTTTCGAGTCATTTTGTTCAAATGCAGAGTCTGTAGTTTTTATCCTTACTGTAGAGTCAGTATTTTCTCTTGTTAGCCATTGTGGTGTGGGTACGGCCCCAACATTTTGATCATATGTATAGAAAATGATGAGAAAAATAATGATATTTTGAATGTACTTTTATTTGTTTATTCATATATATTCTATGTACTCGTGCTTATTTCATTTCATACTTTTCTAGTTCTGTGATTATAGCCAAAATCCTTCATTCGAAGTGACAGCAGCTACAGATTAACAGCATTTAGGGAATTTTTGTTTAGAAATTCGCAAAACTTTTTTCTTGTTTAGAATTTTGTTTGGAAGTTTATAAAACATTGAGATAGAACTTATGGGCTTATTATTATTTAGAGTGACAGAACTTGTAAACTTATTGCATTTGTGCGATTCTGTCTTTGTACAGGTGTATGCCCCTTAATTTACAATGTTGTTTACTTCAAACAATTTTCCAATATCAGGTTGCTTAGGGTTCAGATAGCCTCTATTGAAAATCAAGCTACGTAATGACCTGATCTTTCTTTGGAAGTATTGCGACTTAACATGTAGTTTCCATTTTCGGCAGCATTCAGGTGAGTATGCAATTTATGCATGGATATCCATTGTCGATCATTGAGTGCCTTCCTTCTAGCACCAATTATTCCTCACTAAATACGTAGGGTTTCTTAATCCCCTCGGTGCTGCCCATCTTCAGGTCATGCGGGGGCTATTATTTTAGGATTTAGCGCCCCAAGGGAGTGTGAGTTTGGATGCTTTTTGGCGTCATCTCTCTCTAGGCAATGCGAGAAGTTGGTTTTAAATGTTCATATGCATTGCCTATCTCTGGGCAGCGTGGGAAATTTATTTTGAGCTTCCTCGACATCGCCTTTTTTCGAGCAACACAAGGAGTTCGTTTTCGATGTTCCTCGGCGTTGCTTATCTCTAGGCAATGTGAGGAGTTTTAGTTTAAGTGTGCGGGTTTCGATATTCCTCGACGTTGCCTATCTCAAAGCAATGCGAGAAGTTTAAATTTATGTGTGCGGCTTACGAAATGCGTGGCTTTGAATGTTTCTCGGCCTTGTCTATCTCCGGGCAATGCGAGTAGTTTGTTATTGACATTTCTTGGCATCGCCATCTCCAGGCAACATGAGGAGTTTGAATTTGAGTCCACAGCTTACGAGATGCATGGCTTTTGATGTTCCTCGGTGTTGCCTATCTCCGGACAATGTGAGGAGTTTGTATTCAATGTTCCTCGTCATCGCCTATCTTCGGGCAACCCGAGGAGTTTGTATTCGACATTCCTCGGCGTCGCCTGTCTCCGGGCAACCCAAGGGAGTTTGTATTTGATGTTTCTCGGCATCGCCTATCTCTAGGCAATGCAAGTTGTCCTTTTTCGACTTTCCTCATCCTTCGAGTAATGTAAGGAGTTCATTTTGGATGTTCCTCGCGTTGCCAATCTCCGGGCAACGTGAGGAGTTTAAATTTAGGTGTGCGGCTTACGAGATGCATGGCTTTTGATGTTCCTCGGCACTGTCTATCTTCGATAATGCGAGGAGTTTGTTTTTTAAGTTGATCCCCGGCGCTGCCTATCTCCAGACAAGTGAGGAGTTTCAGTTTGGTGCTCCTCGGTGTGGCCTATCTTCGGGCAACGTGGATGAGTTAATTTTTTAAGTGGTTCCTGCATCGCCTGTTTCCAGGCCATGCGAGGAAGCTAGTTTTTTATATACATCCTAGAGTTGCCGGGGAAACATCGGTTTTTCTTTTTCAAGAGGCAAGGATCGAGTTCCGCCGATCCAACGGTTTGAGTTGATTTGCTTCCGTCGACATGGCGGGTAGTTATTACGAACACAGTCTGGTTGGTTCAAGAAGCAAATTTCATTAAGGAAAACATGGAAGATTCTTTACCTATTTACAATGCCACCGACATTTCCAGGATGGCTTATTTGCTGAAAAATAGAAAACACATAAAATAGTTTCTTAGATGAAATAACGGTGGAGTGATTCGCTATTCCAGGTTCTGGGAACTGCGACCCCGTCGACAGTTGTCACCTTCAAAGTCCCATCGCTGAGCTTTTAATAAACGACATACAGTCCTTACCATCTTGGTTTGAAGTCTCACGGTACAGAATAAACTAGCTTGAGCACAAGATCTCCAACTTCGAAGGTCTGACTATGAACTTTGGAGTTGAAGTACCGAGCAATCCTTTTTTGCTAGGCTGTTGTTCTCAGCTCTGCTTCCTCTCTTTTTTCATCGATAAAGTCTAGTGATTCAAGTCAGAGTTTCTCATTTGGTGTTTGATTAAAATTCTACCGTTGGTGTAAGGGGACTTCTAATTCAATAGAATCATAGCTTCTGAGCCATATGCTAATGCGAACGGAGTATGACCAATTGCCGCTTTGTGTGTTGTCATATGTGCCCATAGTGCGAATGGATGTTCGTTAACCTAATTTCCTTTTGCTTTTGTTAATCGGCTTTTGATGGTGGATTTGATGAACTTGTTTATTGCTTTTATTTTACTGTTTGCTTGTGGATGAGCCACTGCGAAAAAGATTTTCTCGATTCGAAAGCGCCTGCAGAAGTCTTTGAACTCGACGCTTTCGAATTGGGTTCCATCATCGGTGATGATTTTTTTCGGCACACCAAACCTGCAATTGATGTTTTTAGTGACAAAGTTAATAACTTGCTTTGTGGCTATGGTGGCCAGTGGTTCCTCTTCGGTCCATTTTGTGAAATAATCTACGGCAACTATAGCATATTTGACTCCTCCTTTAACTATTGCAAGGACACCAATTAGATCAATCCCCCATATCATAAATGGCCATGGGTAGACCATTTGTGTCAGTTCCATTAAAGGTGTTCTCTTAATTTTGTTAAATATTTGACAGCGAACGCATCTTTTGGCATGATCTACGGCATTGCGGTTTATTGTTGGCCAAAAGTATCCGTATCAAAGGACTTTCCTTGCTAGCGTATGCCCCGTAGTCTTGCCTTAGCATTCTCCTTTATGTACTTCCTTCAATATTTGTCGTGCTTCGTCATCGATCACACACCTAAGAAGACGGGTCAAGAATCCCCTTCGATGGAGTATCACATCGTATATCATGAACCTTGGTGCCTTGCGGAGGAGCTTCTTCTCTTGTTTTCGGTCAGTTGGTAGGGTTTCTACAAGTAGATAGTCCTTTATAGGTGTCATCCATATATCTGGCTCGGTAGTGATCTCTAGAATTTAGTCCACGTCCATTTCATCTATGCTCGGGTTGGTTAGCATTTCAACCGGAACCAATCCCAAAAGTCGGGCTTCTCCACAGCTTGCTAGCTTGGCCAAGTCTGCTTTGGTGTTTTGTTCTTATGGGATGTGGGTTATGGTATAATGCTCAATATCACTTAACAGCTCTTGTACTTTGGACAGGTACGGGGTGAGATTTTCTCCACGTTCTTGATATTCCCCTTTCGCTTGACAAACGTTGCTAGGAATTGTTGTATATGTGAATAGATTTTATCCTGAGTTTCTTCACAACCTTTAGTCCAGCAATCAAGGCTTCATACTTTGCTTCGTTATTTGTTGCTCGAAATTCCAAGCGCAAAGCATAGCTAATGGATCGCCCCTCGGGGGTTTCAAGCACTACACCTGCTTCCGAACAGAGGTTGTTTGATGCACCATCGACGAAGAGTTTCCATTGCGTGCCTACTTCTGGCTAAATTTCCTCCTCGTCGTCCCTTACGTTAAATTCGATAATGAAGTAGGCCAACGCTTTCCCGTTGATCACTTTCCTTGGATGGTTTGTGATGTCATATTGGCTCAACTCTATATTCCACTTGAGTTGTCGTTTGGAAGTTTCTGGCCGGTATAAAACTTATTTTAGGAACTCGTCAGTCAATACTTTGATCGGATGATCCTGGAAGTACGGTCTTAATTTTTGGGATGCGATCAAAAGGCAATACGCTAGCTTTTTCAAATTTGGGTAATTCTTCTCAGATCTAGTGATTCGTTTTCTAATGTAGTACACGGGTCGCTGGATTCTCACTTCTTCCCGCACGAGAACAGCGCCCAGTGCGTGCGAGAAAACCGCTATGTAGATGAATAGGTCTTCTGCATCCACCGGCTTTGATAAAATTGGGGAAGCTTCCATGTGTCGTAACAGTTCCTCGAAAGCTATCTAGCAAGCTTCACTCCATTCGAAGTTTTTCCTTCCTTTCTTCAGTGCGTCGAAGAACGGTATGCACTTGTCTGTAACTTTAGAGATGAACCGATTTAGTGCTGCGACCTTTCCATTCAAGCTTTGAAGTACTCTCTTGTTTTTAGGGGCTTGGACTTCCCGTAACGCTGTTATTTGCTCCGGATTTTCTTCAATCTCGGGCACTTACTATGAATCCCAGGAATTTCCCAGAGGCTACTCCGAAGTGAAATTTAAGTGGGTCAGCTTCATTTCATATTTGCAGAGTATTTCAAATATGTCAACGAGATTATCTAGATAGTTAGCACTACTCAAGATTTGACTAACATGTCTTCTACGTAAACCTCCATAGTCTTCCCAATCTGGCATTTGAACATAGTATTCATTAGCCTTTGGTATGTTGCCCTTTCAGTTTTCAAGCCAAATGGCATTACCCTAAAGCAGTACTGTGCCAAATCAGTGATGAGGCTGGTGTTCTCTTAGTCTAGTTCATACATCAGGATTTGGTTATAGCCCGAGTACGCATCCATAAATGTCAGTAGCTCATGTCATGTTGTTTCATTTACCAGTTGATCAGTCCTTAGGAGCGGGAAGCTATCCTTCGGACAGGCTTTGTTGAGGTTCGAGAAATTAATACAGGTTCTCCATTTTCCATTAGACTTCTTGAATAGGACTGGATTTGATACACATTTGGTGTATGTTGCATCTCGGATGAAGCCGTTGGCCATCAGTTTATCCACTTCCTCTCTCAGTGCCTTGGACCACTCGTGGCCCAAGCTGCGCCTTTTATACTTTAGTGGTGTAAATTTAGGGTCAATATTGAGTGCATGCAAGCAATTTTAGGTGACACCCGACACATGTTGGAGTGTGACCAAGCAAACACGTACAAATTGGCGTGGAGAAATTTGGTTAGTTTTGATCGCATCTTGTTTCCTAGGTGCAACCCAATTTTTAGGACCTACGTTGGATCATCCATACTGGGGCAGACATCGTCAACTCTGCTGGTGCTGCCCGATCCTCCCCTAAGCTCTTCTTCCTTGGGTCTAAAGCTTTGTCGAATCGGCTATGGTCCCCAAGCCGGGGCGATTTTGTAGTTGCTCTTCAGAGGGCTTACGGATGTGAAGGGCCTTCCCTACATCCTTTCCTTTTTTCCTTTCTTCTTGACTCATGCAACTCTATGATGTAGCATTCCCGGGTAATGCTTTGGTCTCCTTTCACAATTTCGATTCTATGCTCGATAGGGAACTTTATTGTAAGGCACCATTGGGCCAACGCTATTCTGAAGTCGGCTAATGCGGGACGCCCCAAGAATGCATTGTATGCTGACATTTCATCTTTGATCACAAAAGTCTGAATAAGGGTGACTCTTTGCTCAACACCTCAAAGCTTCACAGGTAGGTTGATTGTTCCCACCGGTTGTTTGGGTTCTCCGGTAAACCCTTGAATCTTAGTCTGGTACGTGGACATGCATTTCATGCCAATCTTCATTTGGTTAAAAGTTCGTATAGAAAGTATGTTAACTGAACTGCCATTATCAACCAGCACCCATCGGAATATGGTGAGACTGATTCCTATTGTCACCATCATCGGGTCGAGAGTTGGAGCTTCAATCCCTTCGGTGTCCTGATTGCGGAACACTATGTCACCGCTCAAAACCTTTTGCTGCTTGGACGGAGTTTTATCATCTACTATTAAACATGATCCCTTTAGAGCATGCTTTAATGAACTCACATATGGCTCCATCTCTCCCCAACTTCTTTGTGCGGGATGTGTTCCCTCTGATATTGTCCCGATAATAAGCCTCTGGTTAGTTCGTTTTCGCTCTTCTTCATTTGTTCCAGCTTGATTTCTTTTCTCCCTTGGAGATTGGGGAACCATAGGTTGAATGGGTTTTTGTGGCTTCTTCGCATGCTCTTGAAGTTTGTTGTCTTGGATCAACCCTTCGATGAGGTCCTTAAGGTGGCGGCATTTGTTTGCATTGTCCATGCATCTCGTGGAAGTGGCAAAATTTCCCTGAATGCTTTTGCTGTTCCATCACCACCTTTCTTAGAGGTTTCTTCTATTCTTTAGTTTCTTGTGTTGCAAGATAAATATTCTCCAGAGTGTCATTCAAGGGGGTATAATCCTCCTGTCTAAACCCTCTAAATCTTTTGTTGCTACCACCATTATTTCTTTTATCAGAGTTCTGGTTTCTTCTCTTCTGATTCCCTTTTTTTGCAACTCCTTGGGTACTTCTAGGACCGTGCATGTTTTGATTTACCACCGTGTCACTTTGTCTGGCATCCATTTGCTGTGTATCGGCAGACTTTCTTTCTAATTTCTACACTTCCTCCAATCTCAAATACTAGCTTACTTTACGATCGAAGTCTTTTCTTTTAGTAGGTTGCTTCATCTTAATCCACTTCCTAAACTTCGTTTCTGGGTGAATAGCGCGAACTAACGCTATGAAAACCATATCCTCATTGGGGTTTCTTACTTCCATTACCACGATGTTAAAACTACTCATGAATGATTTCAATGACTCGTTGCGCCCTTAGACCAATCTGGATGGGGACATCATGTCCTTCGGTTATGCAGTATGAAGCCTGAAGTGGTCATGGAATTTCGTTGCAAGTTGGTCAAAAGTAGAAATGGATCTTTGAGGGGGGTATAGTAAACCACATAAATGCGACTCCTAGAAAAATAGGGAAACATCGGCAGCAGATGACTTTTGAAACATTAGTTCCATCCATATACTAGCTGTACTTGTACAAATGGGGTTTTGGGTCCTTCTTCCATCGTAGGAGGGGATAGTTGGCATATTGAATTTGTCTGGGTATCTTACATTCAAGATCTCGCTAGTAAAAAGGGTCCGACTCGGGGTAGATCCCCATTCATCGTCCATTCGGTCCTTACTCTAGTCCATTAGCCGTCTGACCATGTCTGCTATGTATGCCTTTGAGGTCTGGTAGTCCAAGGGGTGGCAATCAGTCACTAGGCCAAGTGTTTGGTTCTGCAAATGGCCTTGGCATGTGGGATGAAGCCTAGGCCCTCTTGTCTCCGAGAGAGCCACTCCCGCGGGACCCCGTTGGCTGGTAGTTGGCCTAATTGGGGCAATTTGGATATTTCTAGCATCATCGAATGCATTGACATTCTCTTCCATTTAATCTTGCTCTCCATCTTTCGAATCAGAGAAATTGATAGTTATACCTTCCTGCAAGGTTTTGACCCGTAGATTCAAATCAAAGATCGGTTGCCTTATGCCGGGTGGAGTATCTCATTCTCCTCCACGCCGCATCCTGTTGTTACATTTCTTTGTGGCTACTTTCCGTTCCTTCTATGCAGGTCAAAAACGGAGGAATTCTCTTGTTCTACAAAGTCACTGGTTCAGGCACAACCATTGGCGTAGGGTTTGATTGTAGGATCAACAGAGCATTGAGCTTCTCCATTAGAGCCTTTTGACTATTTTCCATTTTTGATTGATATCCTCATCCATCTTATTCAGCTCGTCCGTGATGACGACTTCATGCTAACTGGAGGATGCTGGTGCCTAGTTTCGTAAGTTAGTACCATTTACTTCATCTTGTTGGAGACTAGCTTCTTCTCCAGCTATTACTGCCCCAATGGATCTTCCAAAAGCAGTTCTTCTTCTTCCAGGAGCCATTGGTCCTAAAATAGTAAGTTCTTCAAGCAATGATTGAGGATCTAACTTTTGGACCCATAGGATCCAAAGTAGATAGCTAGATCTGGATCCTGAGTTGGGTTATCAATGAAAGCACCAAAATGTTGGTCCAAAAAATGGACCAACACCTTGGTTTAAGTTTGAAAGCACCAACCCTGTTCTGACAGAACAATATTGCAGATCACAGATATAAAGAAAGAACGCTAAAAAAAAGTAGACAAAGAATTTTTATAGTGGTTCGGCTATTGAAAAAGCATACGTCCACTTTATAGTTTTATTATAGACAAATTGCTGTTACAATAGATGTTTGATTATAAGGCTTTAATTGTTTCCTAGCTAGACTGAATCTCCAAAATTGGAATCCACTGGAGAATCATAGTGTATTTCCCTTGGAGATTGTTGTGAGGGAGGTAGAGAATAAAAAATAGTTCCAACAGAGCTTCAGCAACCAGTCCGAAGAAGATCCTCCTTATATTACAGGCAGGATGTTATTCATAGATATTGGAGAGCTTCTATGTCAGGCTTGTCTTCATCAGCTCGTAGGTAGGTAACAGACGACCTAGGGGGATCTTGGCTTGCAAAATGAGCCAAAACCATAGGTCGCTGGCAACCCATCATCCATGGGTCGCTCGCGACCCACAGACTTGGTTCATTTTGCGGGCCAACATCTTGCCTTTCTTATAGTGTTTCATAGCTGATTTTTTTGAAGGGTTGAGGAGAGGCATCGATCACTGATGATCCGATCACTCAGGAATTTTCTGGAGTTGGAATTGGAGATGTCCCCATAGCCTTTTATTGTTGTTGTAACGCTTTGATGGAAAATCACTAGCTACTTATGTTCATCTACTGACTGGACTAAAGGAGTGCTCATCTCTTAGGTTCGTTGATCCCGGTCGTTGTTTCGATCATATGCTTGACTCTTGTCGATCCCTTATCTTAGCTTTTCTGGTTAAACCCTAAACTATCTTGAATACACAAGGTTCTGCTGGATTAAAAACTTGGATAATAATAAGGGATTTATAAACCTTTTAAGTTAAAAGTAAGCAATAAATGATAATAAATTGACATTAATGAAATGCGAAGTAAATGCATGTAAAAGTAAAGAAATAGTATTAAAGGTTGAACATTGGAGGCGTAATAAATAAATAAGTACAAATATATATGTAGCCTCAAGTATATGTTATGATGGGTGTGAATTTTCAAAGTTAGTCAATAGTTCGATTTGATAAGATTTGAATTAGTCATTAGAATGTGTGGGAATACAAGGTTCACATAATAGAAGTCTACCCTCCTTAAAGCGCTATTAGTAGTTATGAGGCAGATCTAACTGCAGGACCTGTATAATTATATGTTCGTGTATAGGTGAAGGGAATACAATACCCGGTCGAAGTGTCAAAAGACAAGTAGAGTCTTCTTCAACCTTTTAGGAGGTATTAGGTAACAAGTGGGTATTTTCTAGATTGCACTAGGTAATTTAAATTGGACGATGAGCAAGACTCGATGCTATGATAGTGAGATTGGTACCATATACGAAAGCAGGAGCTATTTCATAGGTAGACAACGTCATCGGCCCTGAGCGGTCAGTAGAAAGATAAGGGTTGCACCTAAACAGGCTACACTTTGCACCAGTGTAGATCACGTATAAGTCATGCATCGCCATAGTTGTTTATTAGTTAGTTTGTTATGAGGCAAGGTTAGATAACCCTTAATGGAGGTCTTTCAAAATGAATAGGTACGTCTTACTATTATGACGATGTTACTAGGCATTATGGAAGTTTCTTAATATGCATGATGTGGAGGATGTGATACTGCATTGGTGATGGATCCCGATGAGGTGCTGGGTTACAGATACTAGAGGGAAGTATCTTGATCCAAAGAGGGACGGTGGTAATATGGTACATTTATACACACATACATACATATACATATACATATACATATACATATACATATACATATACATATACATATATATATAAGTGCATATATGTAGTTATTATCTACTTTGAGTAGATGGGCATATCGTACGCATACGTGGAGTCGAAATGGCTAGTAAAATAAAAGACATAACATATAATGGAAGACAATTTGCATAAACTAGTGTTACCTATAAATTATATAATTTACCAGTCACTAGAACACTGTTCTTATCCCTTCCTCATTACAACACATATGATAGCTTTAAAGGGACAGATACCGGTGCAAGGCATGAAAGATGGAAGGACAGATTTCCTTATGCATGCTCGACACTGATAAGGATACTAGATATCATAAGTGCCAACCTTGGTTAGCAACAATATATTTTATTATATTTTACTATTCTATTGCAAGTTTATATCGGTAGTGCTCTGTTATGCATTTGTCTATTTACAAGATACCAATCTTTTAGTGGACTTAGATTTCGATTTAGCGAAAATTTAGGCTCATTAAGGTGCAGGTTGTTTCATCATTCAAGATTAGATACGGATGACAACATAAAAAATCCATTCATGAAAAGTCTAGCAGTAAATATTCATAATCAAGATGTATTAAGACTAGAAATCAATACATTCGATGAGGCTAGAGTATGCACGCTCTTCAAATGTTAGACAGTGTATTACTCATGGCAATCGAGGGTATCAAAGGGTTATGTATTATTTGATAACTATGAAATGACTTAAAAGATAGTTTTTTATTGGTTAATATAACTAAGGTCAAATAGAAAATATCAAAGTGACAATATTATACAGTTCTCTTGACTTGAGAAAATGTTGAACTTCAATGTAGACACTCCACATTGATCACAGTTAAATCATGGCATGATATATATCAAATGACTATAATTGGCCTGAATTAAAGCACTGGAAGCGAAACACTTTCAATATAAAATTCAACTCCTCGGTTGTATAAGGTTAGCACCATGGTTAATTGAAGTCAACTCAAAGTCAAAATCTCAAGCTCGAGCAGTTCCGTTAATAATTATTATTATTATTAAATCAAGGACTTCGTGTTTGGACTATACAGTTGAATGTGGATGATATTGAAATTTTGACCAATAACAAATTCCATAAGTCCTAATGTGATATAGTTTGACAAAGAGAATTGGTGTAAATAATTGTCACTATCAAGGACCACTTAAAATAGTAAAATTAGATTTTACTAGAACTATGTAAGCAATAAATTTGATCAAACTGTCATACCACTAGTTAAATTGACGTATGAATGTTACTATTTTAATTGTTCAATATTAATCGCTGACTGAATTTACACTTAAGAGTCACATAACCATAACGCTGAATACTCAGATTACCACCTGATGTAATTAAATTATAATTTCTGTAAATTAATTAATATTTGTGAAATATTAATTATAAATTTTATTTGATTTATTTGAATCAGTATTGAAAACAGTACATACATAAAAGTTATATATGTACGTATCGATAAACGATATCGATGTGCATTTAAATTGGATTTAAAATGTGAATTTACTAATATGATTTGAAAGTGCAACAATGCCAATTTGCCTACTGATATGGCCAACCATGGGTAAAGGGTTTAAGGGTGTCATATTTTTTATATTTGGATTTGAATTAGTGGAGAAAGAGGTGGTAAAGATTAGATCCACATCTCCTCTTTTCGCGTGCTCTCTCTCTCTTCTTATTTAAACCCACAACCCACTTCTTTTTTGAGTTTACTCTTCCTCGACTTCTCATTCCCTGTATGCTACAATAATCATATGCATCTTGTCCTCTATTTTCAAACCAAATACAAGCTTAAATCAAATAAAATCAAAAAGTGCGTAGATCTCTTCAATTTCTTGCAATTTCGAGAAGAGTTAGAACCAAATTCTAGGACATTATTAGATTCAGCATTCAAGGTGTTACAATTAGGCTACTGCTAAAGTAAAATTTATTTTATATCAATTTATATACCTAATTGGTATGCTATTGTACCAGTATGGTTAGATTTATATCATGAATTCTTGTATGTATTTGTTGTCAATATACATACATTCATACACATATACATATATATATAAGATTGTTATAAATGGCTTTTTTATTTCTCGTTTGGTTTTGGCCATATTATATTAATAAATTCAAATTAAAAATTATTTTAAAAGCATTTGTAAATTAAAAATTATCTTTTTAAAACTTATATTATTTATAAATTAATATTAATAAATTATATATATGTCATTTTGAATGTACATGAATTAATATATATACACACACATACATAAATACATACATACATGTATATGTATTTAATTCAAAATATGTTATTAATATCTATTAGTTTGAAACATTAATTTGGAATTTATATATATATATACACATATACATATCTTATAAAACATAATCTTATAAAAAGTTCAATTTTTCATATGGAAATTTTAATTTTAATTAAAAAACATAAAATAATTGCACTGATTTATTATACAAAAAATTGATTTTGTGAAAACTAAAACATGGTTTAAAAATAAATATTCACACATATATTTTATTATATATATTTATAATACAATATTATTTAAATATATAAAAGGTTTTAAATTTATATAATTTAAAATATGCTTATAGATATATATATATATTCAAAAGAAATTTTTTGTATATGTTTATATAAACATGGCTTGATACTTTACTGGAAAATTGAATTTGAATTTAAATTTTAAAGGATAATTTTAAATCTAGATCTAGTTTTAAATTAGAATTTTAAAATATTTAAATTTTGAATTCTAGATTGCTTTGTATTTAAATTATAAATAATAATTTTGTATATGAATAGGTAAATATATAAATATTTACTTTATAGTTATATGTAAACATATATATGTATAATATATATATATATATAATGATTGACAACAAATATTTATATGAAGGGGAAAACATGTATGTTACGGTGTAAATCCCAACACTTACATATGAGCATGTTAAACCATGCACACTTTTTATGTTGCACATGCACGTACACGTACATGCGTATTTGATACACATGTGCACATTATATATCATTTATATAATCAAATAAAATCCTTTTATTAATCGATTTAATAAAACAATAATTTTATTTAAAGTTTATTTAGATCAGATCTAGATTAATTTAGACTTCATAGGCCCAATAAGATCCCAAATAGATTTTTTTTTGAAATTCACCTATTTAACCCATTGTGCGCTGATCTAGATCCAACACTAACTTAGTAGATGCAGGTTGAGGTATGGTTTCATTACCTTTCATATTACCGCTTGGTATTGTACTTGGTATAGTAGCGTATCGGTAATAATGCAGATTAATAATATTTCCTTTTCGCAGACTTTATATCTGACCATCTCTTTGTTGTCTCTTATGTTATCTATTACCGCTAGTAGAGTAAGTTGACTTAGAGATGAGGATTCTACTATTTAAAGGCGAATTAAAAAGCCATGGCTATTACCACTATGGTTATATCTATCCAGTATATTTTACATGCTAGACTATATTAAATGAGACATGCCGTATATGAGATTTGGTGTACCATTTGCAGGATGTATTATGCTTTTTGAATCTTATGTCTCCTTATATGATATGCACTTAGTCTATTTCATGTTTATGTCGATACTATTTTCAATTTGTGACGACCCGCCTTTCATTCCACAGTTGACGTATCATCATTAAGAAAAGAAATAGGTAGAAAAAGAATAGATAGAAAGAAAGAACAACATCAGAATCTCACAGCGGAAACGGAACAAAATATAATATATCACATAACTGTTACATATTCATTACATTAGAGTTACACAATTACACAACATTATCACATTAGACGGTCGTGAAGACCTGTCTATCCAATACATCCCAAAATACAACAGACAAACGACACTACACAGTGGAAAGATATATAGATATAGCTACGCCAAGACTTCAGCTCCAAGCTGCCTAAAAATTTGTCAAGCCAAACCTCATCACTCGGCTACTCATAAAAATTTGAGTATCGAATATTTTAAGAAAAAACAGAATAAACTCCGAGTCAGACATGGGTCTGGTGCGAGTAAACGGTTAAGTTATTTAATTTGAAAACAAAACCTTTGAAATAAAAGGTATCTCGTAAGACTCTATGCAAATAAATACGGACAAGTTTTTCCCTTATGATAACCAAAACATTAGATAGGAAATCCAGTTATATTATAATAATGTCTAGCGTTTTCAATATAAAATACAGAAATAGCTGGAATGCTTACATCTCAGGTTCCAACATAGTTGGGCACAATCAAAAACGTACAGGCACTTATTGGAGATTGGATTCCATACAATGGCAGGGCTACTGGGCTACCGCCCGTCACAGTACATGTTCTAGATCATCGTACCGAGGATCCAGCCTGATCCCCTGCATCACAAAGCTGGAGCTATCCCTTACTGGATAGTCCGAATAAGACAACCCCACGGTTATGGCCAACAACCGCCCATACAGCCGAATAAAAGGGACCTCTAGATAGGGAAAACTCTTATCCTACTTAGGTGCTACCCACTTAGCCTTGCGTGCACCTCCCATGTTTTAGCCATTCCCGATTGATGAGGCTTGAGGCTATGATTACCTATAGAGAACATTTAACTTGGAATGCTCATCGTCCTCCATTGACGCTGGTCTGATAGCATTCATCCATACAAGTTCGTTCCGGGTTCGAACGAAACCGAAGGCATTATCTCATTACACTCATTTTGGAATAACCTTCAAAGTTAACGACAATAACCCTTGCACTCTGAAACTCCATCTCGATCTTCACTTGAGATTTCACGATCTATTGTTTAACGTGGATCGATGTGGTTTTCGGATAATCAAATCTGATATCCGATCCCGGTCTCATCGAAATCCAAATGCCATTTAAAAGGTCAAGTTGTTTAAGGTTAAACAATTTAATTCAATACTTTGAATTCACACAGCATTCATCACAGATAAATATCACACATTTATTACCGATTATATCCAAAGCATATCACATCACAGTATATCACAGATTATCATACTATTGATATCAGTCAGTTTAGAATAATCAATCATCTACAAGCAAGAATTATTAATCCATATTATAATTAATTTAATAAATTCATATTAAATTAATTACTTAAAAATTAATCACCTAACCCTGCTTAATCAATCATTAATTAATTACAACCATTTGAATTAATTAATCATTCTTTAATACCTTATAAATTGATTAATTAATCTTTAATTAATCAATTTTAATTTATACTTAATTATTAGTTAATAAACCTTAATTATTAATTAATAACCTTTAATTACAAATTAATTAGTCCTTAATTACCAGTTAATCAATCCTTAATTACTGATTGGTTAAACTCTAATTACTTAATTAATGCTTAATTATAACTTAATTAATCAATAATTACTTAATTAATTAATCTCTAATTATAAATTAATTAATCTTAATTACTTAATTAATTAATCTCTAATTATAAATTAATTAATCTTAATTACTTAATTACTTAATGTCTAATTATAAATTAATTAATCTTAATTACTTAATAATTCTTAATTATCATTTAATTAATCTTTAATTAATTAACTTAACCCTTAATTATTAATTAATTAATCATTAATCATTAATTAATTAAATTAATTAATTACACTTTAATTACTTTATTAATTTAATTAATCTTAAATCATTAAAACCTTAATTAACCTTTAAGATAAATCTTTATCTTTTTTAAGGACTTAATTATCATTAACATATGTATATAAAACATTTTACTTTTAATTTAACACTTAATTACATTTATAAATTAAGTTTTAAAATAACTTAAAAAGAATTTTGACTTAACAAATTCAAGTTAAACCAATTGTATAACTTCCTATAATCAATTACTTAAAAACATTTATTATGTAAAGAAATGGATTTAAGAAATAGATTTAAACTAGATTTATTTTAAATTTAAAAACTTGCTTATTTTAAATTTTAAAACTGCTCAGTTTTTACTTCGGATTCGACCCGTCTCCTAGCCGAGTCCTGCCTCGAGTTCTTCTTTCTTATTTTTTTAAACTTAAATTTAGTTTCAACTTTAACCCTGATACTCACGCTAACCCGAAAACGACCCCGACCCACCCTGCCCTTATCCCGAGTATCCCTTCGAGACAACTCTACTTCCCAACACTGACACACCAGCCGACCTTGTGCACATGCACCGTCGGTCGTCGGGGCTCTGACCACCGCCGACTCCTCCAACTCATCAACGATCACCCCTACTAACTATCCTGACCACCAAATCTTCACTCAAAGCCTAAATCGAAATCGAACTACTCTGGTCAAACCTGGAAATAAACCATCGCCTGAAATCCCTCTCGACTCGACAACGCCGACCATCAACATCCTTGAAACTTCGGCCACACACTCTCTGACCTTCCACGCTTCCATCCCTCCAAGTCCGATGCCCTAGAGACGACACAACAACTAATTTTCCAGCCTCGGTGAAAATTTGGGTTAAAACCCTATTCCGACCCAACGCCGCCGTCACGGTGGAATATAAAACCACCTAACATTTTTCCTATACTCGCCAAACTCCCTCTACCCCCAATCGAGACCCCGACCACCCCGAGTTCACCCATTACCAAAAGTAGCCCAAAACCCACGTTCTGATCAACTTTGAAATGCTCACTCAACACCACCCTATAAATCCTGAATTAACTTCTAAAATTCATGATTTTAGATAACAAAACAGATTATAAACCTGAAACCATGAATTATTCAAGTCAAGAATTTGATATGTTTACAATTTCCATTGTCTTTCTAAATTTCCAGATAGTTTTCAACTTATCATGCTTAAATATATTTTTAATACTTAGTTTATGTAAAAGAAAACATATTTTTCTTAAATTTCACAACCTATAGGAGAATTTTTGAAGAGAACTTGATCTTGGATCAAGATTTTAGCTTGTCAGTTATAAAATAGAGATATGCATAAGTTTACAGACATGCATACTTATAAATCTACATATTTATAACATGCAAACCAAAGTTACACTCATGCAAACAATTATCACATCACCTATTTAATATATACATCACAACAACAAATTTAAAACATGCAATTTGGTTGTTTACTCACTTGTTAGAATATGAATAAAGAAAACTTTATGAAACATGAGCTTGAAAATGCTTTTGATCTTTTGATCTGGAAACTGGAAAACTTGTTTTGACTGAGATGATTAAGGCTTCGATTAGTTGTAAGCTTGCTTAGTTGATTCAGGTTGAATGTAGTTGATTGCTTTGATAGCTTGATGATCTTTGCTACATGTTTGAAGATTGAAGATGAAATCTTGTTGTTGTTTTTTGCTTTGATTGCTTATGAATTTTTGGTTTAAGTTGTATACAGGCTTTTGTTTTTGAGTTGGTTTGAAATGTTTACAGGTTTTAGGTTTTTCTTTGTTTTGAAAATGAGAAGAATAGAAAAATAAATGAAGAGAAGAAATAGATGCATATATAGACTCAATTATGATAAAAGAGAAGAAAATAAAAATAGTGACACTTGTTTAAAAATCTAACATTTATCATTAGCATGTATTACTTTACTTACATCTATTAAATTGTACTTATTTAGCTTACATGTGTAATTATGCATGTTTTTAGTTAATTTTAAATGTTTTAATAAAGCTTTTGTATTTAATTTACTATTTAATAAATACATTTCTTTAATTTATATAAATAAAATCCTTTAAAGAAAATAATATAAAACCAATCGTATTCTAAAGAAAATCATATGTAATATATTTTAAATCCAATATTATTTTAAGAGATCTATCTTTTGAAATTTCAAATTTAAATTTAAATTCAATTTAAAATTCAATTTAAAATCAAGTCATATATATATACACATTTAAACAAACACAAATTCAGTTTGTACATAATAATTCTATTTAAAGCCTTATGTATATATACATATAAACAATCCATATTATTTGTTTGAAAAATATCAATTCTACCAATTTTAAATATTTTACAAAAGAGATTATCACTTTTATTTGCTTGAAATTTCTGGGATATCACATTATTCCTTCTACTATGAGATTTAGTTAAGCCTATAAATGTATGTTCGAGAAATTTGAAATCCGTATTCGAAAAGCGAATAAATGTCCAATATTTGAAAAACCCGATATGGATGCAGATACAAAGGCATCCATCTTCGAAAATTATCCATCCAGTCTTTTTCAAGATTATAGTTTATATTATTGTACAATATAAGACATATATTTATTGTTTTATTAAGTTAATAATTTATATTAAATGCATTTAACGTATATTAACTACTCAAAACTATTTATTATCATCATATTTGTTTATTTCGCATTAATTTTATAATCAATGGAATTGAAAAAATAATTATATTAAACCAAATTATTTTATATTTGTTTCTTAATTTATCAGTCGTTTGCAGATATGATAATTATCTGATATCCATCCATATCCGCTATTTGAAAATAATTTCAGATGTGGATGCGGATATGACACTATCCGCATATGAAAGTATCCATTAATAGCCTTACATTTAATATGATCGTAGATCTGATAGATATGTTATGTATTGTTGTTTTAAATTCTACTCTTAACAAACCTTCATACGTGGTGCTTATGAAATCTAAATGCTCTTGTGCATGAACTACGGTTATTAAAATGGCGTGTTATTATTTTGATGCATATACTGTATGTATTACGATAATATTAAAACTTTGATACAATGTAATCAAATTTTATTGGACACAATTTGAATACAATGAAAGTTGATTTAAATCAGTTAAGTCATCTTTGATTCGATTTAAAGTAGTTTCAATGCAATGCAAGCCTTTTAATCATGGTCAGTCTAGAGTGTATATGCCATGGGCTGAAATTATATTGTACACATATTTAGAAGATAGGGAAAAAGTCAAGTAAACTTAAGTTTCATAAAGCATGCCTCAAACTTAATTTGTATATCGTATGCTATGGAAGTCAAGTTCAATTATAAATTTAAGTCCATCTTGGAAATGACGAAATCTAGAATTTCAAATTTTCAGTTTTATATATCTTGTCACTCCTACACAGTGACCAGACTCAACTCCGGTCCAACCTCAAATAACCTTGGATCATGGACCTCTATACTACGGAACTCAATCAGACCTCGATCGTGCATGAATCTAGGTCGAAGCTTCGAACCAATGGTCCAACCGTCCGTTTTTACCTGGTTGATAGTGGTTTCTTTTAGTGTGTTGCTAAAAACACCCAGAAAATGCTGACTAATACCATTTTTAAAGAACACCATACCTAATCACCATATGTGCTATTTCATGCATCAAATAAACGAAATAAACTACCATTTCTGTAACGACCATTATTTCACGTATTGGAGGATTGTAAAATAATTATATTTAATTTATTTGAGATTGTGTCATTCTAATACTTTGAAATAGGATTCTTTGGGGTGTTTTACACGTCCATGATTTTTCCCGAATTTCCATGTTACCATTTTTCCTTTGGAGATCTTATTTTCGCTATAACTTTGATAGGAGCCGAATTAGATGTTCTAACCTGGTTCATTGCTTCGGGATGGTGGTTTCTCATTCCGTAGAGTGGTCATATAGAAAATCAGATAAGCAGTTAGGAAGTTGTAGCAGTTTTAAATTTTTTAGATACTAGCCAGAATGAGAAAGTGGATTAATGGGTCAATTAGCAAGCCCATTACTCTAACCTGGTTTGGCTATAAATATAAGGTGAGAAAGACCATTTGAAACATTTACCTCTCATTTTATATCAGCCTCCAAACCTACCTGCTCTCTAATTCTCCATTCTTTTAATGGATTTTATTTCAAATCGTCTATAATCTCAAATGGAGGCTAGATCTTCATTGAGGGACTTGACCTCATCAATGGATCACATCTACACCTAATTTGTTGCTATCTGGATCAGATCTCCTCTCATTTTCATAGGTTTGATTGGTTTGTGAGTGAGATCTCTCACTTGCCTATGATGGATAATATGTTGTAATTAAGTGATTATAAGTTAGGATTTTCAAATTAAACTATAAGTTGATTAGACATAGGTAATTTTAGATTTAGAAACCTCAGATCAACCTAATTAAAACATGTAATATGGATTAAATCATTGGCATATATGGCTATGTAATTCATTGATTTAGATGGGATCTATGCTTGTTATGATCATTGATTGAATTGAATGACTTGAATATTTATGGTTGAATGTAAATGTATGATTTTCTACGTTTAATTCATTGATGTGATTGAATCGCTTGCTATGCTTGATTTGTTTGCTAGTGTTGTGCATGTTTAGGACTTAGATTGGTGATCGGAGCATATCGGGAGCAAAGTTCATCGAAACCGCATGAAACTTGGAGGTATGGCTCTAGAGCACACAAGGATGACATCTTGAAAACTTCACGACAATTGCAGCAAAGTATTTGGATCAGTACCAATCTGATTCAAATCTTGTGCACCAATTGATATGAGATCAAAGAGGATGGTAAAGCATGTGTTCCAGTGGTGCTCTATGAAGTTGGATCAAAGGATAGGCCAAGTATTGAGGATTCGATGGACCATCTATGTTGAATCGGCTACGGAGCATAGATTGAACGACCAAGAGGCTAAGAGGGAAAGCTTGGGGTCCATGGTATCTAGAGGAAGTGTACTAGAGGATGCAAGAGAAACGGAGCCAAAAATTATCTAAGTAGATCCAATTGATCGATACCAATCCAAATTATAGGCTCCAAAGTTGATGAGATCATGAGGGAAGATTGGGGGATGGTTATGGATCATGTTGGAAGTTGTGGCTCGCCGATTGCTTCGGCATTTTGAAAGTTACAACATGATGAATCAGCTCTTTAGTTGGGACTTCGGATAAGGAGTAGAATCGAAGGAGTTAATAGACAGCTCGGGACAGAACGTGGCTGTGGTATAATGGACTGGGTTGAGCGGTAGGACTCATGCTCGGAAACGAATTAGAACTGTGAAGCTTGAAAGGTTTGGGAGTGCCATGGAATCGTTGATAACACGGAGTGTTCTAGTTGTGTTCAAGCAGGGGTACTATATGCGGGGGGACCCGAGGGCTGGTAGTGCCATTCATGTACCCTGTATCGCTCCAAAAGGGTTTGGGTCATATGGTATAGTTGTATCACAGGAGACAACCGTGTGGGGTTTCAGACCTGAAAGTACAGTGGAAAACAATCGAGAACCAGGATTTCCATTAGTCTCTGGCAAGGCGAGGACGAGGCCATACGAGTTATCATATGTTCAAGGCTTTAGAAGATGATATCTAGGTTTTGGTTGATGGATGTTATGGTTACTATGGTTGCTATGTTTGCTGCCTGCTTTTGGGTAGGCTATCATCTATAGGAATGCTGGAGAAGGGATTGGGAATAGGGATAAAGGAGGAGGCTACTTAGATTCTTTTATCATGTTCTGTTATAGTATCCTATTGTCATTTATTTTTGCGGCATATTATACCTTATTATTTGTGTGCTAACTCTTTAGTTTCAGGGATAGGTCGGGTATGGTTTTGTGTACCTGTCTAGTACCATATTTTCCAGTATAAATTTTAATAGTCATTTACTGCTCACACCGGATTGTTGTCTGACCCAAGGTTTTATGTTTTCTCTTATCATCTTGAGTACTCTTAAATAGGAAGACTAGATGATAGTTTTGGAGTCACAGTTGATGTATGAAGATGAGCTTGGAGGAGCTATGGAATATTACTGTATATTTCTAGTTTCTGTTGTTTGTTATTATGTACTCTAAGGAATGTAGCGAGGAAATGTTGTACTAAGATACTATGACATTTGTACCATAACTCATGATTTTCCAGTAGAGATGTTATCTTTCATTAGTGATGGATTACTATATTTCTATTGTATTTTCTATATTATATTTTATCCATGTGTTATGAGATATGCAACAGGTTTTCTACTTTAAATTTCAACCTTGATGATCATCCCATATCAGCCTGGAACATTTACAACTCTCTTTTAGTCATTTTGTGTGGATGGTATGTGGCGGTCATCACGTTTGGTATCAGAGCTTTGGTTACGAGTTAACCGAAGTAATTCGAGAGTATACGCTAAAGGAGGGAGCATACTTGTTAATAAGGATATTAGGCTGTATAAAATTATTATATAGTACGGTGTGCACTTGGGTACCATTACATCTTTTCTTGGAAAGAGGCTAATCATTCTTATTACAGATAAGAATGAATCGGAACACAAGAAATGTTGTTAGGAATAACTTTGCTTTAGGAGTGGAAGAAGGAGAGGAATTGGGAGCTGCTACACCCAATTTTCAAGCCATGTTCGGTGCAATGATGGCTTCGCCGATGAGGAGAGCTCAAACTACTCTTGGTGTGGTTTTGGGTGGTGGTGCTCTTATGCAAGTACCTAGAGTCGACTTCGCCAAGCTTTGTAAGGATTATTCGACTCTAGGAGGGAAGCCGTTCTTGGAGATCGAATCAGCTATTAAAGTGCAAGATTAGATGGATATTTGTGACCACGTTTTCAAGGATATAGAGGTAGAAGATGCTATGAAAAGGAAGCTTGCTGTGAGAATCCTACATGGCTGAGCTATATGTTGGTGGAATGTTATTACCAAACTACTTCGAAAGATCGGATCTCATGGGATCATTTCAAAACTAGATTTGAAGAGAAGTTCATTTTTACGGCTCAGAAGTCAGTGCTTTTCAAGAAGTTTGCTGAGTTGAAGCAAGGAGAGATGTCTTTATCTAAGTATGTGGCGGAGTTTGATGCTTTGTCGAGGTATAGGATGTCTATTGTTGATACTTTGAAGAAGAATGGGAAGTTTATTACTGGATCGGATGACCACTTAGGAGAGAAGCTAGTGTACCACATCGAGGTGTCTTTTGAGAAGCTTGTTGAGAAAGCCCTTAGATATGAGAGAGTTTGTACCTGAAGACTAAGACTGCTATTGTGGCTATTGCTAAGAAAGAGGAACCGAAACCATAGCAGGGCGGTGGAGGTAAGCAGAATGGAATGGAAAAAGGAAGCAACAACAAGGAAAAGGGAGTCAGAAAAAGAATAAGAGTGAAATTATTTGCCATGGTTGCAAGGAAAAGGGCCACTATATTAAGGAGTGCAAGGTTGTTAAGAAGTACTACAACTGTGATAATCTTGGGCATATGAAGATAAATTGTCCTAAACCACCTTAAGGATAAGCATATTGTGAAGGTATATGCTTTGGATGCTGTTTCGACTTCATCTTGTGCTCTTACCGCTAAGGATAAGGTGAAGGGAGTCATGGTGGAAGGTATGCTTCCATCCGAGATGTTTCTATTAGAGTTCTTTTTGATGTTAGAGCTTTGTGTTCTTTTTATCTGTGGTGCGTTAGTATGCAGACTAAGTTTGGAACCCGAGATAGTAGACCGACCTTTGATTGTAACAAAACCCGTTGGAGGATCTACTAGTCTTTGTATGATTTGTCATAGTTTAGTGTTATCGAGTCATGGATGTTTTTTTTGTTTGTGATTGCTTTGTTCTTAATTTTGCTGGGTTCGGAATTATTTTGGGAATGGACTGGCTTAAGAGGTATGCGGCTGTAGTGGATTGCAAGAAGCTAGAGATGACAATTGGGAATGTGGAAGGGCGAACGGTAGTGATATGCTGCTTACCAGAGGATGGGGTTTTAGTCAGCTTTCTTTATTCGCCTGAGATTCCATGGAAGGATAGTCATATGTGCCTATTGCTAGAGAGTATCCTGATGCCTTTGAGGAAGTGATAGGATTGCCGCCACATAGGGAGATCGAGTTTTGGATCGACTTAATAGATGGACCAAGACGCAGAGTTATGCCTTTGAGGCGTATGACACCCAGAGAGCAGCAAGAATTGGAGGTGCAAATGGATGATTTGCTGAAGAAAGGATTCATTCGGAGAAGCATATCCGAATGGGATGCACCTGTTGTATTCGCAATGAGGGCAGATGGTTTTCTGAGGCTATGTTTGGATTATCGCGAGCTGAACAAGGTTACGAATAAAAATAAGTATCTGCTTCCATGGATTGATGATCGATTTGATTGGCTGCATGGTGCAAAGGTGTTTTCTCAGATGGATTTGCCAATAGGATTTCACCAGTTGAGAGTGGCTAAAGAAAGTATGCTCTTACTACATTACGGACACCGTCAGATTTCTATGAGTGGTTGGTGATGCCTTTGGATGACTAATGCTCCAACATACTTTATGCATCTCATGAATAGAGCCTTCAGAGATTAGTTGAACAAATTTGTTCTTGTGTTCATGGATGAATTCTGATTTATTCCAGAACAGAGGAAGAGCACAAGACACACTTATGGATTGTCACTACAAGAAAAACCATTTATAGTTGCAAAAATTGGTGGCGTTTCTTTCTAAATGCAGCCAAAAGGTATTTCCCTAACAAATATAAATGCTGCCAAAAAGATTTCATGTTCCCGCTTTGCACCCGCGTAATCAAAGTAAAAAATATTTCATGAATTTTTTTTATTTAGCGTCATGTTTCCCTTCCTAAACTTTTCCCTAAATAATATTAATTGTGTCGTTTCCAACCTCCTCACTCGTTCTCCCTTCCCCGATCGATCTCCACCGCCTACCCTCGTGTCGTTTCCAAACTCTCCTACTTCTCCATGAACTACATCATCAGCGTCCTCCTAATCCTCTTCCTCAGCCTCCGCTAGCACCCGATTTCCCTAATCGGGTTCATCCTCATGATGTGCGCGTGGCTGTTCCTCTACTTCCTGCGGGATGATCCTCTGGTGATCGTTGGGAGGCAGGTCGGGGACGGGGTTGTGGTGATTGTGCTTTCGGTGCTGACTTTAGGGTTTTTGATTTTGATGCTGGTGTTGATTAATGTGGTTTCGGCAGTTTTGATTGGGGTTGAATTGGTGTTGATTCATGCTGCGGTTAGGGATCCGGATGATTTGGATGGTGGCGAGGGAAGTATAGAAGAAGGTGGGTGGTATCAGGTGGCTGTTGGAGGAGGTGGTCCTTATTGATTTTTGTTACTGATTTGGATAATCTGAGGTACTTAATTCCTCTTGCGTTTTGTGCTGTATTTTCTGTTAATCCACGGTGTATGTTTTGGTTGTTTGTTATATTCATTCTGTAAAATTGGGTTTTTCTGTGAATGAATCAAAGGTATTTTGATTGAATTGAATTTCAGAGCTATAGTTTCTCAACTATTGTTGTGCACTGGGGAAAAACGATGATATGTAAATTCTACATTTCTACTAATAATTATATATAGGAATATCTACACCGCCTTTCCTAAAATGCACTTTCATTCATCTATATATACTACTGTACCAACTTTCTTTCTATTTGTAAAAATATTTGAAACGAAAATCCAATTGATATTATCCTGAACAACCTTTTCAAAGCTGAGTTTCTTTTCATAGTGGATTCAAAGTCTGTCTGAACTGAATTTTCAATTTTTATTTGTTATGCCTATCCATTTGTTTAATTGTGCCACTTAGATCGAATTCGTTTTAAGCTTATTGATTTTTTGAGTCAAGATAATAAAAATACTATCAGTTAACTCCATATCAACTATATTAGCATTGTAAATAAATTTAGACGATTGATTTCATCCAAATTTTTCAACCCTAATTTACGAGTTGTTTGCGTTTAGGATCTATAGAATATGCAGGTATGTAATCCGTATTATTTTATAGATATGTTCCTTCATGTGTTTGTCTAAAATTTGGATTTATTTATTACTAGCTAAGCTTTGTATTGATTGTGTTGGTCATAATACACCCTATCGATATGCAGGCTCGGAATTTCTGCAGTAATTATACATTTTGCTTACTGTAACGCAGTTTATGTAAAATTAGTAATATTATGACGTCAACGTTGTTTTGCTCTTCTACTACGGTCCTAATTTTTTTAATTTGGAAAAATATGCAATGTTGTACAAAGTGGTATTAATTTGGTCATTGATTAAGATGCGGTTAACCAATTCTGGTCATTTTAACAGCGTTTTTAATTTGGCACATGCGGTCAACCAATTCTGGTCATTTTGCAAAGCGAGTTTTCATACCATTTTCTACAACTGAGTTGATTTTATTACACATTAGTTCTCCTTTTTAATTAGTAATAATTGATTAGATTTTAAAGTTTCGTATATTTGGTAACCATGTATGGTCAATCATTATATTAACCATACGTTTACAACATTTATGTGCTTCGGAGTTGATCGCAATGGATTATTGATTTCCGTTTTAATGTATTAAGCTAATTGGATGCACCACTCACTTTTTAGATGATGTTCCATGTCATTTTTGTGCACTTGATCTGATTCCACTACACACCACTATCCATCATATCTTCTGCTTTTCTATTGAAGTTTTGGGTTTAACTTAGTCTGCATTCAATACTTTTTTGGTAAAAACTTGTTCAGTGACGGTAATTTAACATTGAATCTACTTTGGTTTTGTATCATTAAATTTTTGGATGAACTACTAGAGTAAGATATTAACAGGATCCTACTCTTCAAATAGTTTGATGCATCACGCCTCTTCTTCAAAAATGTTTCCCATTAATATTTTGATTTAGTACTTGTTCAGACTATTTAACTCTGAATAATTTTATTTGCTAGGTATTTGAGTAAACGAGTATGTTCTTTCCTTCAGATTGAGCTATGATTTTCATTTGTTGCAGCTGGTTCAATATGTGAATAATTTTATGTGTTAATGTAGGGAGCTACAAGATTACAGAATCTTTCTAATGTTTTATTTCCTTGCAACCATGTAATTATACTTTTGTATAGGTCAGACAAAAGATTGTTTATTTAATAATTCCTATTTGCTTCCTATATCTAAATTGGTTTTTGTTAATTAATGTTCTTTTGGTTTGTACTATTCTTCGTAATATTGTTTAAACTGATTCATTGTGATATGATATTGCAGGTTGGAAAAACGCTGTTAACATTTAAAGTTTAACTCAAAATCTTCAAGACAAGCCTTCAATTTCATTTGTTGATTAAGAAAAGGAAGGAACAAATAGTGGATGACTGCATCTGTGAAGAGCCAACTTCTGGTAATCGAATTTCATAAAAATTTATCCCTCTTTGATAGCTAAGACCAAAATTTTATGAAGCAAGTATCAAAACAATATGTCATGGCAATTTGATTCCCCTCGCTGTTAAGCTCACCTCCAATTGCAAAAATGCATAGTGGTTAATGCATTATGTGCATGTCTTATATTAGGGAACGATAAATGAAGATGGAAAGTTAACTCGACCGTGGGGATAAAAGTCTTGCTGTAGTACTGTCTTAAATGCCTTTAGGTGTAATCGAGGAAATTACTATATGTCCTGACTATTACATTTATAACATACAATGGTATCGTTACATAAATCCAAATTTTTATTAACTGACTATTATGAAGAAAAAATTAATTAATTTTTTTCTTCTGCACTATAAAGTACATGTCTGCTACAGATAACTTATCGATTCAGTTGTTGTTATCCCATATTTACAGTCTAATTGTACAGCCAATTACATATTAGTGGAAAATTGGTTTTTTCATGTAATCTGTTTATGGTTAACAACATCGCTTCTTCTTAATTTAAACTAAAGACTTCACTAACGTTTCCTCGACAATAACTGCTAATGGTTATGATAATTAAAAGCTGAATTAAATAAGATCGTTTGTTTATGAAGATTTGTGTAAAGCAGAATTTAACTTCTGCAATGACTTATGTATCTTTCTGTTGGGAAGTGAAGCAACTTAAATTGTCAGCAGTTACTACGTCACGACGGGTTGAGGTAAAAGAACTATCTATTTTATTTTAGTGATCATGACATATAAGTTGGTAAAATAATCTGATGCACCAAACTTTGCCATTTGTTTTACATTGAACTGTATTGGTGGAAAAAAGGAATGATATGGTTACAAATTGTATCATAAGCTACTGACTGAAGTCATTATGGATTGTTGACTCATCTAGGTACGCTGCATACTAAGCCTCGAGTTGTTTGATGTAGTTTGAATTGAATCAGTACTGAAGTTGGTAACTTTTAAAAAGTTTTGCATGTTAAATGTACCTTTACTAGAAGAACCACTGATAAACTATGTACTCTACTAAACTGGTCTATAAGTTACATATAAAAAAGATTTTGCCAACGAAGCTAAGAGGGTAGGAACCATTAGACATCCTAATATCGTGCCCTGGAGAGGCTATTACTGGGGACCAAAGGAGCAAGAAAGGCTTATTGTTTCTGATTACATTTACGGAGAAAGTCTCGCTCTTTATCTTTACGGTAAGTTGCTTGATTCTGCATTTTCCTCATTGCTGCACACTGTTTTACTATTCCTTTGTTCATTTTCTTGTTTTTAACTGTTTAAAAATTTATCCCTCTTTGATTTGTTCTCTCCCTTGGGAAAGTTCTTATGAATAAATTAAGAAGCTTTAAGATGATTGTATGCACTTTAAAGTGGAATTTATATAACACAGGAATGTTCAAGTTAATAAAGTTACAGACTGTATGCACTAGAAGTAGTTTTATGCATCTTTATATTTGTAGGCATCAGTGTATCCAGACTGTAATGCTAAAAAGAGTTTTGCTACCTGCTTTAGTTGATTACTCCATCTCATTTTGAAAGTGTTGAGTAGAATGAATAAACATACAGCTGTATATTTTTTAGGAATTTTGAAAACTTTTGTCAATTCGAGGAGGCGCTGCTGTAAGAGACGAAGGCGAGTTTGAGTAAGAGACGAAGGTGCTTACATTGTCATTTTTTTCTTGCTCAGGTTGTTGGATTCGCCATTCTATCAAAGGAGGGTTCGTAAGTGTGCAAAATGTATTCCTACTATTTAAGCTCAAGAAAGGACTTTATTTCATTTGTTTTATAACTTTGATAATTTGTATGACATCATTTATAGTAGGATATACTTGTATAATGTTGTAGATGTTTGATCTCATATTTGAAGTCCTAGGAGTTAACGTAATTGTTTGACTATCTGTTGTGCTTTCACTTGTGTAGGCATCAGACTTTTGAAGAGAGAAAATTTGGACTTGATGATGCTAGCTTTCACTTGTGCATGCAACAAAGAATTATGGGTAATCAAACGTTTTGTTGGCACTAGATAGATATAACATTTATTAGTACCCGATGTGTAAATTTGTAAACAAATGGTTATTATATGTGAGTTAGGTTATTTTTTCGAAAAACTATTGTATTGGAATGGTTATGGATATTTTATTTGATTATATGGTTAATGTGTTTTTTAACTTATTTGAATATGATGATTATGTGAGTGATCGTTGATTGATATAATAGAACCAAAATAGACCATTAACAGGAAATAATAGCATGAAAAAATGGTATAAAATAATAAACAACTTTTAGTAGTGTTTCAAAAACGCTACCGAAATATATATGGCGACATTGAGTAAATGCAACCGTAAAACAGGGGTAGAGTTGGAAATTCTATTCGTAGCGTCAAAAAATCTTTTGGTGGCGTTTTTTAAACGCTATAAAAAGATTTATGGTGGCGTTTGAAAAACGCTGCCAAAAAAGCATTTATAGTGGCGTTAAAATAAATGCAACAAAAAATCATGGATTTTTAGTCGCATGTTTTCTCACAGCGTTTATCAAAACGCCACCAAAAGTTTTTGTAGCATTTTTTGAGCGCCACAAAAAACAAAATTTCTTGTAGTGTGTGCTTGAGATTTTTGAGGAAGCACAAGTTGGGACCTAAGTTCTCTAAATTTCACTTCTGGAAAGAAGAAGTGGGATCCTTAGGACATGTCGTGTTAGGGCAAGGAGTTGTAATGGATCTTGCAAAGATGGTAGTGATCCAGGATTGGAATCAACCCAAAAATGCTATGAATGTGAGAAGTTTCCTTGGATTGGTAGGATATTATAGGCGCTACATAAAGGACTTCTTAAAGATTGCGGCACAATGACCAACTTGACCAAGAAGAATTAGACTTTTACTTATAATGCAAGAAGTGAGCATGCATTTGTAACTTTGAAGGAAAGGCTGAAGAGTGCACTTGTATTGGTTGTTCTGTGTGGGAATAAATAGATGACAGTATGCACAAATGCTTGTGGTACTGGTCTTGGAGCCATGTTGATGCAGAAAGGGAGAGTTGTCACTTATGCTAGTCGACACTGAAACCACATGAAAGGAGTTATCAACTCATGACTTGGCGTTAGCAGTTATTGTATTTGCTTTGAAGATGTGGGAACACTATTTGATGGGAGAAAGATTTGAGCTATTCACATACCATAAATCCTTGAAGTATCTTTTCTCTCAAAAGGGTCTTAACCTTCGGTGGCAACGATGGTTGGAGTTCCTAGCTCCTTATGACTTTGATATTTTCTATACTCTACGGAAAGGTAATGCAGTGAAAGATGCATTGAGCAGAATACATGTTGAATTGGGAGCTATGTTTTTGGAATGGAAACATATGAGTATATAGCTGGATTTGTTTTCAGGCCACGTTGTGAGTTCGAGCCTAAGATGCTAACAACTTTATTGATCGGACTTATTCTAATTGAAAGGACTAGTACTAATCTGAAGCAAGACTCTAAGCTAGTAGTAATCGTGGAGAAGATTGAAATTGGAGTAAAATTTTAAGATTTAAGACTGTATGAGATTGACCGAGATGGTTGGCTTCGTAAGGATAAGAAATTAGTTTTCCAGATATTGATGGATTACGTGATGAAGTGCTAAGGGAATGCCATCATTCTAGTTAACCATTCATCTCGATGGCAACAAAATTTATAGGGATTTGAAGAGGACTTACTACTGGGAGGGAATGAAGAAGGATGTGGGAAGTTTCATCCTAAAGTGTTTGAATTGCTAATTAGTGAAGGCTGAGAAGAAGAGGCCTAGTGGATTGCTACAACCACTAGATATCCCTGAATCGAAATGGGAATAGATATTTATGGATTCTATAGATGGATTTCCACTGAGTAGAGCAGGATATGATAGTATTTGGGTAGCGATAGATCGTCTAACCAAAAGCGCAAGATTCATACGTATCAAGTCTACTAGAATGACATCCAAGTTGGCAGAATTATATGTTAATTGGATTGTTCGATTCCATGATGTTCCAAAGAGCATTGTAAGCGATAAGGACCCATTGTTTACTAGTGGATTCTGGAAGAGCTTTTAAGAGATTATGGGAACCGAGATGCACTTGAGTACAGCTTATCACCCATAGATGGATAGCTAGATCGAGAGAATAAATCGAATATTGAAAGTTCTTCTTTGGACGATTATAGATTTTGGAGGGTCTTGGGATGATCACTTGCATCAAGTGGAGTTCGCCTATAATAACAGTTATCAGTCGAGTATTGGCATGGTACCATATGAAGCATTATATGAATGACCTTATAATTTGCCTTCATGTTGGTGGGAAGCAGGTGAGAAGTCGATATTTAGACCAGAGATGATTAGAAAGACTTCTAAAAAGATAGAGATTGTTTGGCAATGAATGAAGACTGCTCAAGATCGTCAGAAGAGCTATGTTGATAAGAGAAGAAAAGATTTGGAATTCTTAGTTGGAGATATGGTATTTATTAAGATTTCTCCTCTAAGGAATGTTGTTCGATTTGGTAGGAAGGGAATTTAGCATCTAGAATTGTTGGACCTTTTCCAATTATCGAGAGAATTGGGAAATTAGCTTATAAGGTATATCTACCTCTGAAGATGATGGGTGTGCACATTGTTTTTCATATCTCCTATCCACGAAAGTTTGTGCATGACTTGGGTATTGTGGTAGCACAAGATCAACTAGAAGAGATAGAGGTTGTGCCAGAAGTTTCAAGACCTCGTAAGTTGCTTCGAGTCATTGGGAATTACACGAAACAGCTTAGGAGGAAGATAGTTAAGCTAGTTAAGGTGCAATAGAGTGAGGACGATATCGATTGTACATGGGAGACAGAAGAGAGTATGAAGACGGCCTATTCAGAACTCTTTAAGGGGTAAGACCCATAGGTCGTATTTACTTGCACCATTGTATCTTATATTATTAAAATTCTGCATGCTAGGATAGGTTTTTCTTGCTATTGTTGATTTGGATGCTTAGTTGGATCGTTAGATGGTTGCTAATGGATGATAAGCATGTAGGATAACCTTAGGTACTTATGTTTATTAAGTTATTTCGAGGGCAGAATTTTTAAATGGGGGAGAATGTAAGACCCGTATTTTACATATCAGATGATCGTAAAATAATTCTCTTTAATTCATTTGAGGTCGTAGCATTCTAATACTTTGAAATATGATTCTTAGGGGTGTTTTACACTTCCATGATTTTTTTCAAATTTCTATGTGCCATTTTGCCCTTGGAGATATTATTTTGGCCATAACTTTTGATAGGAGACAAATTAGATGTTCTAACCTGGTCATTGCTTCGGATGGTGGTTTCCCATTTCATAGAGTGGTAATATAGGAAAGTTGGATAAGTTGTTAGGAAGTTATAACAGTTTTAATTTTGTAAATTGCTAGCTAGAATTAGAAAGGGGATTGATGGGTCAATTAGCAGCCCATTAGTCTAATCTGGTTTGGCTATAAATATGAGGTGAGAAGACCATCTGAAACCTTTGTCTCTCATTTCATATTGGCCTCCAAACCTACCTCCTCTCTAATTCTCCATTCTTTATATAGATTTCATTCCAAATCATCCCTCATCTCAAATTAGAGGCTAGGTCTTCACTGAGTGGTTTGATCTCATCGATTGGATCACATCTACACCCATTTTCTACTGTCTGGATCAGATCTCCTCTCATTTTCATAGGTTTGATTGGTTTGGTGTGTGGTTATGATCTCTCACTAGTTTATGATGGATAATATGTTGTAATTAGGTGATTACTATAAATTAATTAGACAGAGGTAATTTCAGATTTAGAAACCTTAGATCAACCTAATTAAAACATGTAATAATATTACATCATTGGCTATTGTCATTTATGCATATATGGCTATGTAATTCCATGATTTAGATTGGATCTATGCTTGTTTATGATCATTGATTGAATTGGATGACTTTGAATGTTTATGATTGAATGTAAATGAATGATTTGCTATGTTTGATTCATTGTTGTGGTTGAATTACTTGATATGCTTGATTTGTTTGCTAGTTTTTTTGCATGTTTAGGACTTAGATTGGTGATCAGAAAATATTGGGAGCAAAGTTTGTCGGAATCACATGACACTTGGAGGATATTTGGAGCATGCAAGGACGACGCCCTAAAAGTTTCACGACGATTGTAGCAAAGTAGTCGATCGGTACCGCTCCGATCCAATTGGATCGGTACTGATTTGAATCTTATGCACTAATTGAAGTAAGATCCAGTATCCAGGGGGATGATAGAGCATGGGTTCCAGTGATGCTATATGAAGTTGGATCAAAGGATAGGCCAAGTATTGAGGATTCGATGGATCATCTATGTTGGATCAACTATGGAGCATATATAGAAGGACCAAGAGGCTAAGGGGGAAAGATTGGGTTCCATAGCATCTAAAAGAAGTGTACTAGAGGATGCAAGAGAAATAGATCCAAAAATTGGCTAAGTATTCGGACAGGTACCTATCCAATCCAAATTATGGGCTCCAAAGTTGATGAGATTTGGAGGAAAGACTCTAAGATGGTATGGATCATGCTAGAAGCTGTGGCTCATTGATTGCTTCAACGGTTTGGAAGTTATAGCATAATGAAGTTCTGGCTCTTCGATCAGGGGCTGGATAAGAGTATGATCGAAGGAGTTGATAGATAGCTCGGGATGGAACGAGGCTGTGGTATAATGGACTGGGTTGAGTGGTGGTACTCATGCCCGGAAACGAATTGGAATTGTGAAGCTCGGAAGGTTTGGGAGTGCTAAGGAATCATTGATAACTCGTAGTGTTTTGTTTTGTGCAAGCATGGGTAATATATGCATGGGCACCCGAGGGCTGGCAGCGCCGGTCGTGTACCTTGGACCGCTCCGAGGGGGTCTAAGTCAGGCAGTACAGAGGTGTCACAGGAGACAACCGTGTGGGGTTTCGAACCTGAAATTATGGTGGAACACAATCGAGAACCGAGATTTCTATTAATCTCCGGCAGGGCGAGGACGAGGCCATATGAGTTATCATATGTTGAAGGCTTTAGAAGATGATGGCTAGGTTTTTGTTGATGGATGCTATGGTTACTATGGTTGCTATGTTTCCTGTCTGCTTTTGGGTAGGCTATCATCTATAGGAATGCTGGAGAAGGGATTGGGAATACCGCTAAATGAGGAGGCTGCTTAGATTCTTCTATCCTGTTCTGTTATAGTATCCTATAGTTGTGTATTTTTGCGGCATATTATAACTTATTATTGTGTGCTAACTCTTGGGTTATAGGGACATGTTAGATATGGTTTTGTGTACCTGTCTAGTACCATATTTTGCAGTATATCTTTTGATAGTTATTTACCGCTCACACCAGACTATTGTTTGACCCAAGGTTTTACGTTGCCTCTTATCATCTTGGGTACTCTTAAATGAGTAGACTAGATGACAGGTTTGGAGTCGTAGTTGTTGTACGAAGACGAGCTTGGAGGAGGTATGGGGTATCACTCTATGTTTCTAATTTTCGCTATTCGTTGTTATATACTCTGAGAGAATAGTGAGGAAATGTTGTACTGAGATACTATGACATTTGTACCATAACTCATGATGCTCTAGTAGAGATGTTATTTTTCATTAGTTATGGATCACTATATGTTATATTGTATGTTTACTATATTATATTTTATCCATGCGTTGTGAGGTGTGCAATCAGTTTTCTACTTTAAATTTCACCCTGGTGATCGTCCCATATCAGCCTAGCACATTTACAGTGCTCTTTTAGGTCATTTTTTGCGGGGGATATGGGCGGTCGTCACAATTTCATAGAACCCTAACTTCCCTCCTTTTTCTTCTTCCTCGTCTTCAGTCTAGTAGTTTTCCACACCTCGCAACAATGAGAAACTCAAAGTCACCAATAAAAACAAGCATCTCAACAAAATACCATAATCATTTCTTAATACCACAAAAAAGATTAGACAAATCATAAAGACCAAATAAACATTGCAAAGTAACATTAAAAAAATTACAACGCTAATTTAAATCAAAATCTCCCTAATTTCTTCCTTGATACATTGACTATTCACCAACTCACCTTCTTCCTTAAAAAGGTTCTCTCTCTTCATTGGTTAGCAATCTAAGAGTTGAAAATTTAATCGATTCTGATAATGTTATTTTGAATTTCAAAGATTTTAGGTAGTTAGGGTTAAAGAGCAATGAAAATGACAGAGGTTGATGGAGGATTAAAATAAGTAGAAGAGGATATAAGACGTGATGAAGTTGCGTATTCGAGTTTTAGGTTTTAGACGTAATGAAGTAGATTTGAAGGCGCTAAGAAAAACTTGGTGATTACTGATTGAATTAAAAAATAAAAGCGGTACTAGGAAGCACCTTAATTAATTGAGGTTGAAATAAAAATTTATGGTATTAGTCAACACTTTTTTGAATGTTTTTAGAATACACTTCTTTTATTTTCATCTTACTTTCTCACAATGCCATTCCTCTCATTCTTATCTTCTGTACTGTTTTGAAAAAGAAAATCTACATTGCAAAAATTATCATCTCCTCACAAGCTAAATAACAAGCTTTAATACTTCGTTTATCGCATTGTAAGCTCCTTTAAATCATTGCAAATTTTGTCAAGTTCACGGTTTCTAAACCTCTGTTGTTGTGCACTGATACCGTGTACAAACTGCAGTTGTTTTAGTGCAGTTGTACACTGTAACAACATACAACTTCGGTTGCAGACCCTGTAAGCTCGCCTACCTAACATTTTAATTTAAACCAGCGTTACGGCACGCGCTTCACGCGTGATAAAGACATCTGAATTGTTTTTCTACAAATTGTATTTGTTTAATACGTTCAAAAAAATGATTTTCATAAAAATTTAATCATATTTTTGTGTTAAATCGTATGTAGTTAATTTGATTTTTATTTATAAATTACAATATCTGATTTTTTTTCGTTAGTTTAAAATTTCATTTATATTATTAATTAATAGAAAAATGAATTTGTAAAGTAGTTTATTATTTAAATCCTATTTTTAAATGATATTAAGACTTGATAAATATTTATAAATGAAAATTTGAATTTGTAAAGGAAGTTTAATTGTCAGATCCTATTTTTAAATAGTACTAAATTTTAATAATATTTTTAGAAAGCATTTTTGATATTTCACACTGTCGTCAAAAAAGTGTGACACCAAATACATTATAACTATTAATAAAGAAATATTTATGGGTATTTTTGAAACTTCACGGTTGAACCAAAAGTTTGTGTTTCAATTCCAACTATTAATAAAAAAAGATATTTTTACGTGTAGCTTGTATATAAATGTGTAAATTTTCTTAAAATAAATTTACGGTGACGAAGGTTTAACCATCAATACCTTAAACCTTAAATCATAACTATTGGTCATGGTCATGGTATGGTCATAAAAACTATGCTTTTACAATTTTGTTGGATTTTGTTACTTGTAGAAAATAGGACATAAACTGAACCAAAATATTAATCGAGAAATATTCTTATTATTCTTTTGCCAGAAAAGGGACCTGATATACGATATATAAGTGGATGGATATTTTGACAAATTTATTTTTACAGGAAATTATTGTTAAGAACAAAATTTCTCAGCATTTTAGCCTCAGAGATAGACCTTCAGTATTTTAGCATGAAAGACAACTTTCTTTAGATATCAGTTTTTAGTTATTAATAGCAGTTTTTAGATATAAGTTTGTAGTTATCGGTAGCAGTTTTTAGGTATCAGTTTTTAGTACGGTAACAATTTTGAAAGAATGTTTGTCCTTGTGGTAAATATACTGAAATTGTGTTCTTGAGTCTTTGAATTAATTCTCTTTTACTTTTATTACAGTAAAATGTAAACTGTACGGATAAAATAAAGGGGAAATTAGGAAAAAAAACACAACTTTAAAGGAAGGAAAAAAAAATGAGTCCTTAAACGAATTCTGCTTCCAGATATTCAATAACGTAGAAAGCGGAAAGAAAGATCAAGCAGGCATGGCTGCTTTGAGCTACCCCATGTGTCGTTCTTTCAAATCATTTCTTCAGCAAAGTTTTCGGCGTATGATTCTTTCTCTTGTACGTTTTTTTGTTATTATTTACACCTCAATTTTAAAACAACTACATGTTTTAGGCTTAATCAAAATTCTTGTCGAATACCCAGTGCTCCAGTTATGATTTGCGTCTTTACAGTAAAAAGAACTCATATTGGTAACTGATTAGCTTACCGGCTGAGTATGTTTCTACTGTACACTTGGTGCATTTCTTTAACGTTATGGGTTTGAATAAAGTCATCGCTTAATCGAATTTCATATATTATTTTTAACGTGGAAACATTTTTATCGCAGTCTGTATTAGTTTTCACTTACTTCATTCTGAAAACATCGTACGAGAAAAACAGTATTTTGTATGTGCAGATGAGGTGTTTGTATATTTGTTTCCAATAATACGGCCTCTGTTATGATGTTGATATTATAGACATGAATGGAAGTGGGATTATTATCCTTCCAGCTTATAAACATGAATGGAAGTGTTAAAGATGATATTGACATATATGATATTCTACACTTTCTTATGTGATGTAGTACAAGTAACATTGTTCCTTAAGTGCTTAGGAGAACAGGTAACGTACCAATTTTAAAGCATCATGTGAATTTTTAGCTGTTAAAACATTCCTAATTGTGTATGTGCGGTAATTTTTGTTTTTGTTTTAATATCTTCTTGTCAGTTCCATTGGCCGATATGCAATTATGTAGATCTAAACATAGAACCTATGCTGCTGCAAAACCTGAAAAAATTCAGATAACAAAGAAGTGAGATCCCTCTCTTACGCTTGTGTTAATTTTATTTGTTTCTGTAATTATTATATATTCTTTACTTTAATGGAAGCAGCCATATTACTTAAGGGTATTGAATGCTGGTATTTGATAAAGAAATTCATATTTAGGCTTTTTTTTTCAGGATTAATAACACATGGGCATATATTTTTATTATCAAATCTGTTTGAACTGTTTGAATCTGTTCCATAACAATTTAGCACTTCATTTATGTGAGCTTTACCGTTTTGTTAAGTAGTCGTATTTTGTACGTCTTTAAGTCTTCAAGTATTGCTAGCGATCAATCTAAGTAGTATAATTTATATTTGTACTCATACCTGTAGTTTCTTATTGCTTAATTACCCAACATCTTTATTCATTAATCGGCACTGAACTGACATCCTTGTGATATTTATCTTAATTAACCAACGTGTTAAACAACACATCAATGCATATATATTGTTTGTTTTGCTTGCCAACGTCATGCACATGTCATTTATGTACAGTCTTAGATTTCCTATCCGAAAAGATAGTATTTATTGTTGTTACGCATGATATTACATTGTATGTAGAGTGTTTCTCAATTTTTGGAACATTTTATTTCTTACAGAAAGAAGAGATTAGATGAAGTTTGCCTTGAACGGTACCATCAGTACAGCAGAACTTTAATACAATCCTGGATCCTGCAAGGTTAGTAATCCAATTGCTTTGTCAATTACGTCTAAAATAATATGTGCATTGGTACTTTTTATTTTATTTTTAGTTTTTTATTGAAGTTTTAATATTAGCTACTCGGTTATATTATGTCATATGTAGGTTTGTTCATCCTACATTTTATTTAACTGGCATCACCTAATGCATGATAAATATTGTTCTAGGCAAAGTTTTTGTGAATGGGAAATTAGTAAACAAAGCCGGTGCTCCTACTTCAGATAAAGCAGTAGTGGAGATAAAGGCAGAAATACCCAAATATGTATGTAGGTGATGATCGACTTTAACCTATTTTTATAGTGCATGAAGAGCACCTTTATAGATGGCTAAGTTTTACTTGATACAGAGCAGGATATAAGTTAGAAGCTGCTATAGAGCAGTTAAGTATTGACGTGAAGAATAAAGTAGCACTTGATTCAGGGCTATCAACAGGAGGGTTTACGGATTGTTTGCTTCAGCATGGCGCATCGTTTGTTTATGGTGTAGATGTGGGATATGGACAGGTAGTTATTTTTTAGTGAATTGATAGGTTGATGGACAAGAAGTACATTTTAGATTTTGTGTACAAGCAATGCTTTAGACACCCTCATGAAATCTTGATTCCACAATCACACTTTTTATTTTCTTGGGTGTTTACTTGCGCATAAACTATCTCCAAAACTATTTTATTTCATTTTTTGCATCAAAATGCCATTCTACTTTCAGTATCTATCAAACGTATAATACATTTTACAAGCTTTACATGCCAGTGTAATACATCAATTTGAATTAATCACTTCTAGAATTGAATTTCATGCTTCAATCAACATTTTACAGCTGAGAAAATATTTTCCCTTGAATTCCTTGGTGACATTTTGTTATCAAAGATGAAACCAATTATATATTAATGTCTCTACAAAGCTAACCTTTTATTATGTTTATAGGTAGCTGATAAAATCCGTCTGGATGAACGGGTCAGTGTAATTGAAAGAACAAATTTAAGATATCTTTCTGAACTTCCTCAACAAGTTGACTTGGTGACTCTAGATTTGTCATTCATTTCTATACTTACGGTATGCAGTATGCTGAACAGGAAGTCTAGAATAAAATATCTTCTTTTTTCAATAATTGATATTCCCCTCTTTATTGTTTTATTATTATTATTTGGGGTTATTTTGTTTGTAAGCTTTGGGGTACCTAAAAGACTAACAAAAGATATAGTTATGACCTTATGGTTCATACAGTATCCAGAAAGTTCTATGGGGAAATTATGATAGTAGTTTTAATACATTATTAGATGCATAATTAATGATAAATGATGAAAACAAAGGTTTTCATACACGTTCTTCTTCTTGTTATTTTTTATTCCACATTGCAATTTTAAATATAATAGGGCAAGTTCAAAACTTCATACTAACACTCTTTCTTGCTCATCCTAATTTGTTTATCTGGTATTATGCTATACACACTTTCATTTGGCAGATTTAAATATTATATGTATGCATATAGGTGATGCCTGCAGTAATCAAGTTGATGAAAGACGACTCTACATTGGCTACACTGGTTAAACCTCAGTTTGAGGCCCGTAGATCTCAGGTTTGTGGTTTCGTTTTGTATTCTATAATTCAATACCATTGTGACTTTGGTTTCACGGTCTGAAAAGAATTCATACACTTGCAAACTGAATATGAAGTGCTTTTGTGTAATTTTTCTTCTGCTTTTGACCTCTTTCAGGTTGGAGGCGGTGGCATAGTAAGAAACCCTCTAGTGCATCAGGAAGTAAGTTTTAGTAAGCTTGCTCTAACACTAATTACTAAATTTGGATAATGCACAACAGTTTCATTATTGGAGAAATAGCAAAGAGACTGCACAATGTGCCTATATGTACGTCATTTGCTGCAAGTCATTTAAATTGAATTCACTCAATTTTATATCAATAATTGAGATACAGATGCATGAACACGCTAATAAAATGCAAACGTAGGTTTATGTAATTTCAGTTGTTATTTGAATATTGAAAATACATACGAATAAATTATATTTTTTATATGAGATTTACTGACTTATTTCCAGAAGCAACGGCAAGTTCATCATCCTTGCCTTTTTTTTTCCCTAAATGACAGGGATCAACAACATGAATTCTCATTTTCCCCAATTTTCTATTTTGTCATGTCATTGGTTAAATTTATTATCTTTAGATCATTTTCATTCTCATTGTAATTTAGTTCTTTTTTTCCTGTAGTTTTCCTTCAATTTAAATATTGTCTCCTTTCATCTGGTGCATCATCTGTGTTTCCTGTATCTGTTCGTGTCATTTATGTCTATTTTACCTAATTTTTTTTCATTTATAAATATCACTTTTAGTTTTTCTCTAACCCTGTCATTTGTAACTCATAGTTTTTAATAACTCCAATCATCCTCTTAACATTCTTATTTCTCACTTCTTATTTCTCTGGCTCTATGAATTTTCATTCTCTCAGAAATTGCAAACCCTAATTTGCAAATAAAAGGCAGTTCATAGGATTTTCGATCTGTCAATCCAAACAAATCCATTTTCTTACTCACTAGCAAGTAAAGGTGGGTATCCTATCTCTTGATCTCTGTTGAAAGCTGCATTTTTTCTCTCTTAGATAATTTTGATTATCTTTATTTGTCATGAATGATTTTTAGGATGCACGTGTTATTGAATTTTTATAAGACGTGTCATATTAAATGCTGGGTAATGGGTATACATTGTGAATATTTAACCATTTTTACCTTGTATGCTTTGTTAGTTTCTTATACTAAAAATACCGCTCTATCCTAACTATCTGGCTGATTCCTCCCGTATTCGGGGAGCAGTCTAGGAAGAATGTATAACCTAGATGCTAAGATTTATATAAAAAAAAAAATTGTAGATGGTAATCAACATACAACAAAATATTCAGTCATTCTTCATACAGTGTGCCCAATATTGATTTTACGATGTACCTATTTACATATATGGGTATATAATAAGTTTTTGAGTTTGATTTTCATTATCAAACTCAAAAGTTTGCTCAATTTGACACAATGTATCATTAAGTACTTTTGATTGAACCAAGTAATATGCATGTCTACTTGCATCAACAAGTATCATCGATGTACAAAATCTGAATACCAATTAGCATTGGCACCTTGATGTAGCTATACATAAAATCAATAGTAAACATAATGCAGGTACTGGAAAAGATAATAAATGGAGTTGAAGAATTTGGATTCTGTAGCAAAGGCTGGATAGAATCTCCAATAAAGGGCGCTGAGGGTAATACAGAATTCCTGGTCTGCTTCCAAAGAATACCGCAGAGGGAACAATCCAAGAACAATAATTCTGAAAACAAAGATTATGCATTTGATTGATTTAGATAACAGAAAATGAAATGAAGAAGGGTTGTTGCTTGTATTCTTTTCTGAAGGGGTTTAGTTGGCTTTACCGTTGTTCCATGTAGGTAATATGTTATCAGTGTAGCTGATTGTATTATCTCCTGATGCGAGATCTCATTTAGGTGTAAACTGATGCAGTTCATCTACTATTTGTATGCGGATTATAAGCTGTACTATATTTTCACTGAACAAAATTTGTAAAATTTTAAGTGTTAGTGCTGCTTTATTTCGAAAATACTATTTAGTCTACTGATTTTGATCATTTGTAGTAAATTCTGGACTATATAACAAATGATGGACGTGATTGCTTGTGGGTGTGTTATAGCTTAACGCCTTAACCACATCCAACATGTCATATTTTGAAGCTCACGATAGCTGGTAAGGCAAACATGATCCATATTAAATCCGATCCAACTCATATAAACTCAATTCAACTTAGTTCGGGTTATATATGGATTACAATTCATAACATTTTCTATATACAGAACCAGGTGTAGTATTTTCCAACCTTATATAGAAAGGAAAAATATGTTTTAAATTTTTATATCAAGTAAAATTATAGTGTCAAAGCCTAAAATACACACTATCCACTCAACATTTAGAATAATTCCATCATCTTAATTAATCTGGACCATTACATTTCACAAAATATTTAATTTTAATTACATTTCTCTCCTTGATAAAAAATCAATTTTTGACTGTTTTACCCTCAAAGCCGGGTCACGTATAAGTATTTGTATTTGTCTACGTATTTCACACACATATATACACACGCATTATTAACTGTTTGCCTATCATTTATTATGAGTTTTTGGGCCTAAGGGAAAAGTTGAAGAAAAATTTAGTTTTAGGGACACGAAGTTTGATTTTTACACTAAAAAGTGTCCTTCAAATTAAAAAGCAAATTTGTTGTCCTCGAGACTAAATTTTTTTTGTAACTTATTTCCTGTGGCTATTTTCCTGTATTTATTATTTCAAATTATTATATTAATCTAGTAAATAATTAAATAAATAGAGGTAATTAGTTTAAAGGCAAAACTATACTAATTTTTAAATTTAGGACGAATTTTTAAATTTAAGCTCAAGAACAATAGCGCGTTTTCTTCAAACGACTTCAACAGTTTTCTCCGTTGTTTGAAGCCACCGTCTGAAGCCTGCCGTAGCCGTCGCCGCCCTAACCTTATCCTGTCGTAGCCGTCGCCTCACAAGCCCTAACCTGCCGTAGCCGTCGCCGTCGTCAAGCCCCCGCCGTCGTCGTCCAAGCCGCCGTCGTCCATTCCAAAATTGAAAAAAAAACTAATTCGACACGCCAATCCAAATGTAAATCAGAAATTTCGTGAAACTTGAAGTCGAGTGCCAATAAATCTAGAAGTAAGAAACAAATGAAGAAGCAAAACACAGAAGAAGAAGAAGAAAGTCCAAAAGTTTTAATCACAAGTCGAATGATATATAGATATAGCATTTCTATATTTGGAACACAATAGGCTTTGTTTAATATGATAAATTATATTTGGGTATAGCATAAGTATATTTCAATTGAATAAGGATGAAAAAAATATGAAAAATGATATTTGAATTTAGCATAAGTATATTTAAAGTGAACTAGCATTAATAGAATATACAAAACGAAATAAGTATTCCTAAAGAAAACTACCATGAATAGAATATGCAAAATGATAATTATATACAACATATGTATTTTTTAATATAATATTTTAATCACAAAGTCCCCCACCATGTTATGATATACAAAATGATAGTTTAATATAGCATTTGAGTTACGAAGTCCATTATCATTTTTAAAATTGAAAAAAAATGAAAATTTAGTGTAGCATTTTAGTTATGAAGTCCAATATCATCATTACAATATGCAAAATGGGATTTAATGTAACATTTCAATCACAAAGTCCGCTACCATGTTTATGATATGCAACATGACAGTTTAATGTAGCATTTGAGTTCTGAAATCCAATACCATGTTTAAAATATGCAAAATGATAGTTTGATATAGCATTTTAGTTATGAAGTCAAATATCAAAGTTACAATATGCAAAATGAGATTTGATGAAGCATTTTAATCACAAAGTCCACTAGCATGTTTAAGGTATACAAAATGATAGTTTAACATAACATTTTAGTTATGAAGTCCAATAACACGTTTACAATATGAAAAATGATAGTTTAATGTAGCATGATAGTTATGAAGTCTAAAATCAGGATTAAAATATGCAAAATGAGCATTAATGTATCATTTTAATTACAAAATCCACTAGAAGATCTAAAGTAACCAAAATGATAGTTTAATATAGCATTTGAGTTATGAAGTCCACTATCATGTTTAAATATGCAAAATGATAATTTAATATAGCATTTCAATTACGAAGTCCTCAAGCATGTTTAGGACCTTCAAAATGATAGTTTAATGTAGCATTATAATTATGAAGTTCATTATCATGTGTAAAATATTCAAAATGGTATTTTAATATAGCATTTTAAGTACGAAGTCCACTATCATCTCATAGGCTCGGTCATAGGTTAGGCCATGAGTTCGGTCATGGGCTCAATCAAGGGCTTGGTCATGGACTCAATTATGGAATCGGTCATCGAGATATATTGTTTAATCTGGCATACCATCGAATAAAAAAGCTAACTAGAAATCAAGCCTAATCAAGTATGTATGAGTGAAAAATCCAACCTGATGCCAAACCTAATAAGGTGCCTATGAATGCAAAAGCAAACGAGATACCAAACCTAATCAGGTATATATGAATGAAAAAGATAACTAGATGTCAAGCCTAATCGGGTACGTATGGATGCAAGACCTAACCGGATGCCAAGCCTAATAGAGTATGTATGGATGCAAAAGCTAACCGGATGCCAAGCCTAATCAGATACATATGGAACCAATCTATACATGAGATATATTGTTTAACCGAACGTACATCGAATGTAAAAGCTAACCGGACGTCAAGCCTAGCCGGGTACATATGGAACCAATCTACATCTGAGATATAATGTTTAACTAAGTGTACCATCGAATGTAAAAGCTAACCGGATGCCAAGCCTAATCGGGCATGTATGGATGCAAGAGCTAACCGAATGTCAAGCCTAATCGGGTAAGTATGAATGAAAAAGCTAATCGGATGTCAAGCCTAATCGGCTACGTATGGATGCAAAAGCTAACCGAATGCCAGGCCTAATCGATATATATATATATATATATATATATAACCAATCTATATCCAGGATGTATTGTTTAACCGAGAGTACCATCAAATGTAAAGGCAAACCGGATGCCAAGCCTAGTCACGTACGTGTAACATCCCCTACTTGGAGGCCCAAAACTAACTGCTATGGATGCTTAGTCATCCATTGTCATTAATCCTCGGTGATCAAATACGGAGACATTAGATACATTGATACACATAAACACAAGAATATGAAAAAAAATTAAACAACAAACAAATTCCACATTCCATTTCAGAATATTTCAAATTGATTACGTAATCCTAATTCGTAGACCACATTCAGATAACATATAATTATTACAAAATACACTAAGAGCGAAACATGAAGATGTCCCCTTAGTAGATCATGGTATATAGATAGGCAAGAAAACAATTTGCCTTTGCAAACAAACACACAGCGGAAATAAAAGAACTCTAATAACAAGCTTGCCTCCTACACGTCCTCGAAAGCTATATTTGTCTCAAAAAACACTGGCAAATCTTAACTCTCAACCTACTCAAAATAAATTGAGTACTCGAGAGTTTAATGGGAAGACAAAAACTTCGAGTCAGACATAAAGCTTGGTATGAATAATAATTTACCATCTCAAACCATTTAGATATCTAGTGAGACCATGCACCTAGCGGAATGGGTTTTCCCCTCACTAATATCCTAAAATATTTATAAAACCATATACTGAGCTCTTGCATCCAAAATGGTTAAAACATAGTATGTCAAAACATTATGATGATAGGAAAAAAAAATCAATTCTGGATTACCCATCCCCATTCATTATATCTGTCTCAATTATTGTTTCTATGGTTACTATTAAGTTGTTAAATGTTACCAATCACTTAGTTTTCATAGGATTACTAAGAACCTATTGGTAAATCCAATATCTTATTTCTAATCTTAGTTTTTCATGGGCTAACTAGGAACCTATTGGCTGACTACCAATATGTTAATCCAGATATAGTTTTCATGGGATAACTACAAACCTACTGGCCCTTGCCAGTATCCAATCATAGTTTCCATGGGCTGACTATTAACCTATTAGCCCCTACCAATATCATACAGTTTTCATGCGCTAACTATAAATCTATTGGCCCTTGCCAATATATTTAATTAAGATTTTTAACATCTGTTAAGTTATATTCACTACTAGGTCAACCTAGCTGGTTATTCTGCCCTTTCCACAAAATACGGTTGTGTTAATAACAATGTGAATAATATTTCCAAAATCTTTATTTATGCCATGATTTTTCCTTTAAAAATGAGAGTGGGTATTTGTTTCGAAACTTTAAAACGTCACTTTTGAAACTACTGGATGACCTCCTTCGAAAGCATGGAAAATCTTTTTTCAAAACTCTAAGTGTATACCTTTCGAAATCAATGATACCTTTCGAAGTTATTAAGAAAACATTCTTTAAAACATAGCTTTGAAACAAATGAAGTACCCTTTCGAAAGCATTAGGTTTACTCTTTGAAATCATTTGGGTCAAAATCGTTATATACGAAAGTATCTCTTTCGAAACCAACAAAAATAAATTTGGGGAAAAGTCGATGGTGTCGAAACCATCTAATTCGGAAGCAAAGACCTTTAAAATCATAACTTCGAAGGACAGTGTCGAAACCCCCTTTTGACTCTATCACCTTCGAAACCCTCAACCCCTTCGAAAGCAATTAGGAAGTGGCTAACTTTGGCTAAAACAAGGGTAACCTTCTAAAAGCACCACGGTGGAAAGGTAGCATAGCGGCCAGGTTTCGATTAGGTCAGAACCTTCGACTGTGTTGGTTATGACTAGGACGAGGCAGAATCAAAGGAGTCGAAAGGTACTTACTATCTGAGGCGGAACGCCTTTTTCTGGGTTAAAGGTTGAATTGTTGCAACTTTAGTATTACTTTATAACAACTTGCCTATTTGTGAAACATTGATTGGCTGCCATAAATCTTTTCAAATACTTTACATTTAAAATTGCCGCATTTATAATAGATTAAAACCATAAAAATGTAACGTTTAAGCCCTTTCATATACTAAAATCGATTATTTCAGAAAAGTCATTCTTTTAAAATAATTTATTTTCCCCAGTAAATCAATTAGAAAAAATCGCCAAAAATCATATAAATTCAATTTTATCATGTAATCAAACATATTAGAATTTTAGACCCAATTTATTCCTTAAATATTCAAAATAAATTTTTTAAACCCAACTACAACATGCTTTTCATCAAAAATTCATAATAAAATATCCATAGCTTAGAAAATCCTGGAAATTAAAACCCATCTCCAAAATCATGTTTTACCTAACATAAAAATTTTCCATGGCCTTTTAAAATTGATAAGCCACGGTTTCGACCCTAAAACCGTGCATATTACATGTATATATAAATTATCTAAATCAAACAATTCGTAAGTTTAGCATATCATCATCCATTATATCATAGAAACAAGATAAATACTCAAATCCAAAATCACATGATTATAAAACCAAAAAGAGATGGAATTAATCATTATTCATCTTTAGATTGATAAGGAATTTGAGATTTGTTGTTGATTAATCCTCCTTAGCTTTTGATCTTTAGATTTTGATTGAAATCCCTCCTTTCCTCCTTGTTAATGGCCGACTATTTTAGGGTTTGCGTTTGATTTTTTGATTTGAGAAAATGAACATGAATGGAAAATTACCAAAAGATGCAGCCGTGTATAATAAATTGGTTAATTTACTAATATTCCTATATGTAGGTTAATTAACCTTTAAAACGATTTAATGCCTATTTATCTTAGGGTTATGCATGGCCCTATGTAATCTGTTCAACCTCAATCCTCTTATCATCATTATTCTATTTAATTTATCAAATTAAATCATCTGAATAATGTTATTAAAAATTATGGATATTACAGGCTGCCCCCTTAAAAATTTTGTCATCGAAATTCAGTAAGGACTAAATGCTAAACATAGCAATCATCTGTAATAACACCTAACAACCATACTAGTCTAACTAACTCCCAACTACCTATATAAATCTAATATAGACATACATTCAAAGTAGATCAGGATAAGTATCTCCAATCATGTCCTCTTTCTCCCATGTAAAGTCCTCATTGTCGCTCCACTGAACTTTCACCAACCTGATTGTATTATTACTTGATCTTTTCTCATCTCTAGCTACAATCTGAACTGGTTGTCTAACAAAAGTCAAATTAGGCTATACCACTAAGTTATCCAACCCCGTTGGAGGAATAGTAGTCTCTGGATCATGCACATACTTGCGAAGATGAGACACATGAAATACATTATGGACACCTGCCAACTGTTCGGCAACTCTATTCTGTATGTGAGCTTTCGAATCCTTTCTATAATCTGGAATGGACTTACATATCTTGGAGCTAACTTCCCTAACTTCCCAAATCATATCACACCTTTCATAGGTGATACATTAATGAAAACCTTATCTCCAACTGAGAATTCTAGGTCCTTGCGCCTCTTATATGCGTAACTCTTCTGTGTTGACTGAGCTTCCTTCATCTTTCATCGGATTAACTCAATCTTCCCTATCACCTCTCTAACCAAGTCTGCACCTAAGACTAACTTGTCTCCAATCTTCAACCAACATGCTGGTCATTTGCAAGGTCTTCCATACAAAGCTTCAAACAGTGCCATTCCTATACTAGTCCGATAACTATTATTATAAGAAAACTCAATCAAATGTAGGTGATGCTCCCAAGATCCACCAAAGTCCAATACACAAGCTCTCGGTAGATCTTCGAGTACTTTGTTGACTCTCTCCGTCTACCATCTGTCTGAGGGTGATATGTAGTACTCATGTTAAGCTTGGTCACTAGTGAACAAAACATCTCTGTCACTGACTGTACCACTAGGAACTCCATGTAGTCTAAATACATTCTTTAGGAACAACTTAGTTAAAACAAGTGCCGTTCTGGTTGACTTAACTAGAATGAAATGGGCACTCTTGGTCAATCTATCCACTATAACCCATGTACTTCCATTACCTCCATTAGACCTTGGCAACCCGTCTATAAAATCCATAGATATCGAATCCCATTTTCAAACTGGAATCTCTAAAGTTTGAAGCAATCCACCAGGCTTTTGATGTTCATCTTTCACTTGTTGACAGTTTGCACATTGTCCAACCCACATTCCAACATCCCTCTTCATGCCTTCTCAATAGAAGTTCCTCTTCATATCCTGATACATCTTGGCTCCTCTGGGATAAATCGTAAACTTGGATCGATGACATTCTCCAAGAATTTCTTTCCTCAAGTCCTTCACATTCAGAACACACAAACTATCCCTTCTTTCTTAGCCACCCTCTCTAGTCAAGGCTAAAATCCTTTAAACATCGATCTTTGTTCCAATCTCAAGTCTTCCGATCCTTTTAGCTAATACTGGATCCTCCTTCTGCTTAGAAGCAATTTTCTCAATCTATACTGATCGAACTTCTAAATAAGGCAACCTAGCGGTACTTTGGCTAGACCAAGCAGTCGATCTTAATTGCACATCACAAATGACTAAGGCTTCTAAATCTTTCCATTCTGCCAACATAGCTAACAATACATTCTAATGTTTCCTGCTAAGAACATCAGCCACTTTATTACCTTTTCCTGGTGTATATTCTATACTAAAATCATATGCATCCAAAAACTCCAGCCACCTCTGTTGTCTCATATTCAACTCCTTCTAAGAGAATAAATGCCACAAAGACTTATGATCGGTATATAACTCAAATCTCTTCCCTAAGAGATAATGTCTCCAAATTTTCAATGCGAAGATCACAGCTGCCAACTCTAAATCATGGGTAGGATATCTAACTTCATGCATGCATAGGAAGTGACTTTACCACTCTGCATCAACATCGGTCCTAATCCCGTTCCACATGCATCATTATACACCAACAACCCATGGTTTTCTGTCTGGAACTACTAATACGGGTGCATTGGTCAACAATTGTTTTAATTTAAGAAATGCCTCCTCCCATTTGTCGGACCAAACAAAATCTCACTTCCTTCCTGGTTAGCTTAGTTAACGGCACTGCTATCCATGAGAAATCCTTAATAAATCTCTGGTAATAGCAAGCAAGTCCAAGAAAACTCTTAATCTCGATCACCGTCTCTGGTCTCTTCCAATTATTCACAGCTTCGATCTTATCTGGATCGACCGACAACCCTTTCTCCGAAAACCATGTGACAAGAAATTTTACCTCTTTCTTCCAGAAATGACGCTTAGTAAACTTTTCCTTCAGCTGATTCTACCTCAGCGTCTCAAGTACTACTCTAAGATGAACTTCATGCTCTCTCTCATCCTTAGAGTATGCTAGAATTTCATCTATAAATACTAGTACAAATCTATCCAATCCTTAACGACCCATCCAGTTTCTTCACAAACACCATGACCGCTCCCTAAGGCGAACTACTTGGTCTAATAAAATTCCTTCCCTTTAGATCCACCAGCAGCACCTTTAATTCCTTCATCTCAGTTGGTGTCATCTTACTAGGTGGTCCACTTATAGGTTCAGCTCCTAGCACAAGATCTATTTTTAACTCAACAGCTCTTATCGGGAGTATGACTGGCTCAAGGACATCTGCAAACTCTCTTGCTACCCGAACTTGACTTAACTCATTTCCTACCTTCATAGCATAAAGCATAACATTACCACTCCGGTCAGTATTCTCTACTGAGAATATCACTCGGTTATGATTATCATGGTGTCTCGGTGATATTTCTTTATCTTGGCAAAATATTTTAGCCTCATACCTACCCAACCAATCCATACCCAAAATAATCTCGAAATCTACGAAATCAATAACATACAAACTGCATGTAAATTTATGACCCAACAAATCAAGTTCTAATTGTTCACATTTTAACCCTAGATTTTCATACCCTCCTATTGGATTCGCAACCCTTAAGGAAGTAACAATTTAGGTGGGTTCTAGACATAATCTATCAACCAAACACGGTGATATAAATGAATGCGATGTATCGGTATCAAAAAGTACTCTAACTAAAATAATCTGAATCAAAAGCATACTTCCATCACAATCTTTCCTTTTCAGACATAGTGGGTCTAGCTTATCTGATAGTAAAGACCTTTCCTTTGTCCTCCAGATCTGGCTTTGGACACTGATTCTTGCAATGCCCAACTTGATCACAGTTGAAGCATTTCACATTCTTCTTAACTGCAGTTTTCTTCCCATTCCTGACCGGCATTCATTAGCAAAGTTACCTTTCTTGTCACACTTATAGCAAACTACCTCAGCCTTTGACTTCTTGGCAGTATCTCCCTTATGGGTTCCCTTCTTCTTAAAGAACTCCTTTTCTTCCCCTGAGAACCCTGAGTTTCCACTGACTTTTCTTTAGCTAAATCAGCAAGTAACTCCTCACGGCAAATGGACATCTCTACCACTATATTACAAGGATTACGGACATGTGTCATGGTCATTCTAGCAAGCTCGGGCCTCGGTCCCTAAATGAACTTCTCGTTCCTTTTGATGCAATATCTATAATAGCATATCCATATCGAGGCAGCTCTTCAAACTTAGTAGTATACTCAACTACTAACATCTCTGCTTGCATGAAATCCATAAACTTCCTCATTAGCTCAGATTTAACAAACTCATTTACAAACTTCTGCTCAAATCTCGTTTTAGAATCAACCCAAGTTAACTGTTCTTCCAGAACTCTGGCAGTGACACTCTTCCACCAATGTAGCGCTAACCCTTGCAACTGTCTAGAGGCCAACCTTCTCTTTTTCCATCATTTAGACCCAAATCAGAAAATATACACTCACAATGCAACAACCAATTCTGAACTTCTATGGTACTTTCCATTTCCAAGAATGGCTTCTCACCCAAAATGGTGTAATCTTTACTTAGTAAAGCAATATTCACAACTGGATCCACATGATTAGCTCCTCCAACATTTCTAACAACATCAGTATCAGCACCAGCTTGCATCAAACTGACAAAGAACTGATACTTCACTCCCATATCTACTGGTGGATTTCTAGCATCTACATTGGCTTCATCATTAGCCTATATACCCGGGTTTCTCCAGCAGTGGGTCGAGCATTTCCATTAGTTATGGTGCTTCCCACACCGAGATTTCCCCTTCTATTTCCTACCTCCAGATTTCCCTTATCGTAAATATGCATACGAGCCTCATAAGATGTAGAAGAATGTCTAAGAGAATAGGGGATACGTACTTATATATATAATAATATATAACAAATACAAGTACGTTACTATAGCTGTTTGCACCAAAATTGGTCACAAACCCTAGAAGTAATGAAAGCACCAGTGTAGATACATAGATTCACAATATTCCAACACAGATCTCAGATCCAGATAGAGTAGAGAATAAAGATGAAGAAACAATATAGTTAAAATGGAAGAAAGTAGGAAAGAACATAAGAATTATAGTAGTTCGGCAATCCGGCCTACGTCCACTTTGAATCGATCCTTTTTTATTCCCTATATATTGTAGTTACAATTACAAGCCTTTAGTATCAATTACAAAAATGGCAGAGCTTCCACATCCAAGAAGGAGAAGATTCTCCTTTTAGTTGGCATAACACTCTTATTTATAGGTGTAGATCTGAAAATATCCACCTCAAAAACCTGGAATACCTTTTCTCTTATGCAGGTGGTCCCGTCACATCGATCTGTAGCGATTTTGGATCGATGCATGTTCAATTCATATCTACACAAAATTGGTCCAATCGAGCTGAGATCATTCATAGAGGTTCTCGACTGCATTAGGAAACTCTTCTAAAAATTTCATAGCATTTGGACTTGTAGATTATGAGTGATCGATGCAAGCTTGATTTTTGGTATGCCGCTACGCTTGTATCGATAATGGTTTGTATCGATACTTCTTCGTATCGATCGATTAACATCGATCGCCGTCGTATCCATCATCCACGTGTCAATCGGTCCCCATATCCATAGCCGTAGCCTTCGCATCAATCTGAACTTTATGAGCTCCGGTCCATATCTTCGCTCCATGCCGATCGCTTCCTTCGCATTCATCGGTTCGAAGTACAGAGTCGTCGTACCCATCTATATTTCATATCCATCTAGCGCCGCAGCTTTCGTATCTATCGACACCATGCTCTTCGTATCGTTTACATGTATTGATCGATACGAAATGCATCGATACAAAGACTTACTAATCTAAACCGAATGCCAGACGCACGCGTTAGTTCAAACTGTATCCATCCTAACAACAGTCCATACCCATGTCGACCGATATGAAATCATCGAATACATCCCTGATCGATACGTACTACCACCGATCTAAAGCTAGGTGTGCTATCCCTATTCGCATACATCCAGCTACTTCTTTTTTCGTATCGATAAAAATCATATCGATACGAGCTACAACTGTCGATACGAGACAAAACACCCTTCCTATATCCATACTGCCACGTGATCAGTATGAACCATATCCATACGAACCAATCTTTATGAATCTTGATCCATCCATATCTCGAGCATATGAACTCCGTTAACTTTTGATGATATCGATCGTAGCCTTGTTTTCGGTCGATCTCCAATCCTGATATCCATCCTTTCCAGCCGACTTGTTGATATCGTGGCCTTGACCAAAAGGCAGGGTAACATTTGCCTCCTAAAATTTGCCTTGTGTTAAGAAGGTGTGTTTTGAATAGCTCTAAATCTGATATTCGAAGTCCATATTCCATCCATAGCCATACCATCCAATTCATAATCCAATCCATCACCAAGCCATCCTATCCGAGTGCCACAGCCATATCCTCATCCAAATCCATGACTAATCCTAGTAGATATCCATATTCATAATCTCTCCGGGTTCTTGTCTAGCGCAGTCCACACTCGACAACCTGTGCTAAGCAATGCCTTGGTGTCCGTGGTCTAGAGTCCCTGAGCGCTGAGTAATGCCATGGCTTATGTCCTAAGCCGAATCCTAATCACTTCGGACCCTTGCCGAGTATAGTCCACACTTGACGACCTGAAATAGTAACCGATAATATAGGGCCTAAGTCCTAGGCCGAATCCTAATCGCTCCGGACCCTTGCCGCATATAATCCATACTCAACAATTTGAATAAGTCGCTTCGCTACGCTCAGATGAAGCGACTTACCCCTTGCCAGGCATTATCCATACCCGACGACCATTTACTAAAAGCCAAATAAAAAATCCAACCAAAATTAAATCCGAAATCCAGATCAAATCGAAAAACCAAAAATCCATACTACAAATCCAAATCAATATCCAAACCAAAAAGAAAGCGTCCAAATTAAAGACCAAACTAGGAAACAAACAAAACCAGGAGTTCAAACCAAATGCCAAAACCAAACCAGAAAAAAGCAAATTTCCAAATCCAAAAAAGAAAAAAACCGATCTCACAAACTATAGCGTCATGGTTCATCATCATCTCAAAGCATGCCTAGGGGCTATCTCCGTCCCCGTACATGAGTAAGTGACTTGGCCGTTTGTCCAGAGTTTTTTATTTATTCCATATCATTCCTGTCAGATGATAACCAATCGACCATCATTCTTGTGCCTCGTACCATCGTTGTTTGATGTAGACGGTGGCTGCTCCTGTTCCACTACCGCATTCAGAGTTCCGAATTATTGTCACAACTGACCACTCCTTACATGCCCCTCGATGATATCTTTTAAATGCCTACAGCTATTGGTATTATGCCCATCCAGGCCGTGAAAGATACAGTGCCTTCCGGATGCCCTCTCGCATTCCAAGGGTTCTCTCCTAACGGGTCTCCGATAAGGAAGGTGAATCCGAGTCTCCATGAATATCTGTTCTAAAGGTTCGTTCAATCCTGTGTAAGTGGAGAATTTCGGCTCTCTCCATCGCTTTCTTTCTTTTCCAAATTCGTCATCCAACTTCCCATTTCCTTTATCTTTATCTTTACCTAAGCTTTCGCTGGATGGTTCTCCATCCTCAGCCGTGTTTATTTCCTTCAACTTCAGTTCCGAATATGCATCTTCCTGCCGAAGAAATCTTTCGGCCTCATGAAAGAACACCCCGAGATCCATCGGTGGATCTCGTATCAATGATACTTTGAAATCCGAGCTATCCATGACTTCCGAGACTGCCGCCATCAAAACCATTGATGGGTCCGGTCGATCCACTGAAGCGACCGCTGCATTGAACCTAGTCAAGAATGCCCTGAGCGATTCTCCTATCCTTTGCTTCACTGATGTTAGCATCATTACGGTCTTCGGCCTTTTGATATGAACCCGAAACTGCTTTAAGAACTAATCCACCAATTCTGATAGGTCCCTCTTCCAACTTCCTGAACCACATAGCAGCTATATCTGTTAAGTATAGGGGGAAACATCGGGCCATAACTCCCTCCAATGACCCCAGCACTTTCATGTGTGTTATGTATCTCATTAGATGATTGTAGGATCGGCATTGCCATTATATACCTCCAGAGTAGGCAGCTTAAACTCTGGTGGATTCCGGGCCATTCTGATTTCATGGGTAAATGGACTCCTGTTTACTCCTTCCAGATCTCTGTTTGCTAAACCTCCACGCATAGTTCGCCTGATAATCTTAGTAATCCAGTGTTGTCCACCAAGGGTTGTCCCCTATGTCCCCAAGGGAATTCTGGTACGTACTCTTCATCACGTACTCTTGTATTCCCGCCAGCATCTTGTTGTGTGGTGTCACTTGGAATTCCTTTACGAATCGGTCTAGATTAACAGTTGTGTGCTGATTACGGGCTACACCCAGTTGAGCTGCTCCATCCGATTGTCTGTTGAATCCATCCGTTCCAGCTCCGTGGATCTGAACTCTAGCAGCTGCAGCTTTTCCTGCCTGTCCAAACTGTCTGAGAAGGTTCCGCATTATTTCGTCCCGTCTTTTCAAAAGCTCTTCATGGATAGCTCCAATCATCATCTCCATCTCGTCTCTGGTGATGAAGGCCGAAGTTTGATTAGCTTCTGAAGATGCTTCCTGGCTTCCTTCATGTCGACTTCTCTCCGCTCTTTTTCTCCTTGTTGATTACTTTGCCAAGGCTCTTTTTAGATCTGATTCTTTAGCTCTCCAAATCTGAACTTCAAATCCGGTATAGCGGGTGCCAATCGTTCTAGGTGAAAGCACCAAAGTGTTTGCACCAAAATTGGTAACAAACCACAGAAGTAATGAAAGCGCCAGTGTAGATACACGGATTCAAAATATTCCAAGACAGATCTCAGATCCAGACAGAGTAGAGAATAAAGATGAAGAAACATTATAGTTAAAGTGGAAGAAAGCAAGAAAGAACACAAGAATTATAGTGGTTCGGCAATCCGGCTACGTCCACTTTGAATCGATCCTTTTTTTATTCCCTTTATACTGTAGTTACAATTACAAGCCTTTAGTATCAATTACAAAAATGGCAGAGCTTCCGCATCCGAGAAGGAAAAGATCCCACTTTTATTTTCCATAGCATTCCTATTTATAGGTGTAGATCAGAAAATATCCGCCTCAAACCTGGAATACCTTTTCTCCTGCGCAGGTGGGCCCATCACATCGATCTATGGCGATTTTGGATCAATGCATGCTCAATTCGTATCGATCCAAAAGTGGTCCAATCGAGCTGAGATCATTCATAGAGATTCTCACGTGCATCAGAAAGCTCCTCTCAAAATTTTATAGCATTTGGACTTGTAGATTATGAGTTGTGATCGTTGCAAACTTGATTTTTGGTATGTCGCTACGCTCGTATTGATACTGGTTCGTATCGATACTTCTTCGTATTGATCGATTAACATTGTTCGCCGTCGTATCCATCATCCATGTGTCTATCGGTCCTCATATCGATACCATAGCCTTCGCATCGATACGAACTTTACAAGCTACGATCCATTTCCTTTGCTCCATGCCGATCGCTTCCTTAGCATTCATCGGTTCGAAGTACAAAGTCTTCGTACCCATCTATATTTCGTATCCATCTAGCGCCGCAGCTTTCGTATCGATCGGCACCATGCTCTTCGTATCGATCCCATGCTTTGATCGATATGAAATGCATCGATACGAAGACTTACCAATCTAAACCGAATGCCAGACGCATGCATTAGTTCAAACCTGTATCCATCCCGACAACAGTCTATACCCATGCCGATCGATATGAAATCATCGAGTACATCCATGATCGATACGAACTACCACCGATTGAAAGCCATGTGTGTTATCCTTATTCGCATCCATCTAGCTCCTTCTTTTTTCGTATCGATACAAATCATATCGATACGAAACAAAACACCCTTTCCATATCCATATTGCCACGTGATCGGTACGAACCATATCGATAGGAACCAATCTTTATGAATCTTGATCCATCCATATCTCGAGCATACGAACTCCGATTGTCCTGAAATTCGAAATATAGCATCTCCTAGCTTTGTTCATCATTCCTAATCAATCTCGTCTTGATTGGAGCTAGGTCAACTTTTGACGATATCGATCATAGCCTTGTTTTCAGTCGATCTCCAATCTTGATATCCATCCTTTTCAACCGATTTATTGATATCCCGGCTTTGACCAAATGGCGGGGTAATAATAGCGCTATCCCAAACCCCAATCTTATTATCTGATTCATTGAATTACGTTTGGAAAAATCTTTTAGGTTTATGTTTCATTCAAATTTTCATAAACCAATGCTCTAATACCAACTTGTAACATCCCTCTACTTGGAGGCCCAAAACTAACAGCTACTGATGCTATAGTCATCTGTAGTTATTAATCCTCGACGACCAAATATGGCGATACTAGATACATTGATACACAGAAACACAAGAATATGGAAAAAAATATCGACAACAAACAAATTCCATATTCCATTTCAGAACATTACAAATTGATTACATAATCCCAATTCGCAGACCACGTTCATATAACATATAATTATTATAGAATATGCCAAGAGCGACGTATGAAGATGCCCTCTTGGTAGATCAGAGTATATAGATAGGAAAGAAAAAAATTCCTTTACAAACAAACACACAGCGGAAATAAAAGAACTCAAATAACAAGCTTGCCTCCTACACGTCCTCGGAAGCTTTATTTGTCTAAAAGAACACCGGGAAATCTTAACTCTCACCCTACTCAAAATCAATTGAGTACCCAAGAGTTTAAGGGGAAACAGAAACTTTGAGTCAGACATAAAGCCTGGTATGAATAATAGTTTACCATCTCAAACCATTTAGATATCTAGTGAGATCATGCCGCTTACTGGAATGCGTTTTCCCATCACTAATATCCTACGACATTTATAAACCCATATACTGTGCTCCTGCATCCACAATGGTTAAAACATAATATGTCAAAACATTATGATGATATGAAAAATAATCAATTCTGCATTACCCATCCCCATTCATTCTAACTATCCGTCTCAATTATAGTTTCTAGGGTTACTATTAAGATGTTAAATGTTACCAATCACTTAGTTTTCATAGGATTACTAAAAACCTATTGGTAACTCCAATATCTTATTTCTTATCCTAGTTTTTCATCAGCTAACTAGGAATTTATTGGCTGACTGCCAATATGTTAATCCGGATGTAGTTTTCATAGGCTAACTAGGAACCTATCGGTTGACTGCCAATATATTAAGTTATATTCACTACTAGGTCAACCTAGCTGGTTATTCTGCCCTTTCCCTAAAATATGGTTATGGGTTAGTAATAATGTGAATAATATTTCCAAAATCTTTATTTATGCCATGGTTTTTCCTTCAAAATGAGAGTGGGTTCTTTGTATTGAAACTTTAAAACATCACTTTTGAAACTACTGGATGACCTCCTTCGAAAACATAGAAAACCTCTTTTCAAAACTCTAAGTGTATACCTTTCGAAACCAATGATACCTTTTGAAGGTATCAAGAAAACATTACTTAAAACATAGCTTCGAAACGAATGAGGTGCCCTTTCAAAAGCATTGGGTTTACTCTTTCAAAATTGTTTGAGTCAAAATGGTTATATACAAAAGTATTTCTATCGAAACCAATAAAAATAAATTTAGGCGAAAGTCAATGGTGTCGGAACCATCTAGTTCGGAAGCAAAGACCTTTAAAATCAAAACTTCGAAGGACAAAGTCAAAAACCCCTTTTGACTCCATCACCTTTGAAACTCCCATTCCCTTCAAAAGCAATTAGGAAATGGCTAACTTTAGTTAAAAGAGGGATAACCTTCCAAAGCACTATAGTCGAAAGGTAGAATAACAGCCAGGTTTCAACTAGGTCAGAACCTACCCTTTCGAAAGCTCTTGTTTAAGGAACAAAAAAGTACCCCTTTGAAAGCTAATACTTTGACATAATATGACAGCCTTCTTCGAAAGATAAATATAAAACCCTTTCGAAAGCATACGTTTCAATTAAGTCGGAAGCTTTAAGTTAAACAAGGCAAGAATTATAACTTATGAAAAACATAGCAGGGTTTCGACTCCATCAAAAGCTTACCTTTCGACACCAAGCCTTTCGTCTTCCTTCCAATCCACTACATACCATCTAAGTGATATCTTATGTTTGGTTTCGACTAGTGTGGTTTCGACTGTGTTGGTTACGACTAGGATGAGACATGATCAAAGGAGTCGAAAGGTACTTATTATCTGAGGTGGAACGCCTTCTTCAAGGTTAAAGGCTGAATTGTTGCAACTTTTAGTAATTATCTTATAACATATTTCCTATTTGTAAAACATTGATTGGCTACCATAAAACTTTTCAAATACTTTACATTTAAAACTGCAGCATTTATATCAGATCAAAACCATAAAAATGTGACGTTTAAGCCCTTCCATATACTAAAACATATTTTTTTTAGAAAAGTCCTTCGTTTAAAATAATTTATTTTCCCTAGTAAATCAATTAGGAAAAATACCCAAAAATCATAGAAATTCAATTTCTTCATGTAATCAAACATATTATAATTTTAGACCAAACTTCTTTTTGAAATATTCAAAATAAATTTTTAAACCCAATTATATTGTGTTTTTCATCAAAAATTCATAATAAAATTTCCATAGCTTGAAAAATCTTGAAAATAAAATGCATCTTCAAAATCATGTTTTATTTGACATAAATTTTTTTTCCATGGCATTTTAAAATTGACAAACCATGGTTTTGACCCTAATACCATATGCATTACATGTAAAAATAAATTGTTTAAATCAAACAATTCGTAAATTAAGCATATCATCGTCCAATATATCGTAGAAACAAGTACTCAAATCTGAAATCACGTGATTATAAAACCAAAAAGAGATGGAATGAATTATTATTCACCTTAAGCTTGATAAGGAATTTGAGATTTTGTTGTTGATTAATCATCCTTAGCTTTTGATCTTTAGCTTTTCATTGGAATCCCTCCTTTTCTCCTTATTAATGGCCAGCTATCTTAGGGTTTGCATTTCATTTTCTTGATTTAAGAAAATGAACGTGAATGGATAATTACCAAAAGATATAACCATGCATAATAAATTAGCTACTTTGCTAATATGCCCACATGTAAGTTAATTAACCCTTAATTCAATTTAATGCCCATTTATCTTATGGTTAAGCACGACCCTATGTAATTTATTCAAGTTTCAATCCCGTTATCATCATCATTCTATATAATTTATCTAACTAAATATTCTGAATAATGTTATCAAAAAATTAGGGATGTTACAGTACGTATGGATGCAAAAGTTAACCGGATGCCGAGCTTAATCGGATACGTATTGATGCAAAAGCTAACCAGATGCCAAGACTAGTCGGTAAAATGAAATCAATCTATAGCCAAGATGCATTGTTTAACCGAGCATACGTATGGTGTAAAACCTAACCGGATGTCAAGCCTAATCGGATATATATGAAAGCAATCTATACTCGAGATATATTGCTTAATCGAGCGTACCATCCAGTGCAAAAGCTAACCGGATGCCAAGCCTAATTGGTTATGTATGTATGCAAAAGCTAACCGGATGCCAAGCCTCATCGAGTACGTATGAATGCAAAAGCTAATCAGATGTCATGCCTAATCGGGTACATATGAAACCAATCTATGCTAGCGATGAAATGTCTAACCGAGCATACTATCGAATGTAAAAGCTAATCGATGCTAAGCCTAATCGGGTACATATGGATGTAAAAGCTAACCGTATGCCAAGTATAATCAGATTCGTATGAAACCAATCTATATTCGAGATATATTGTTTAAAAGAGTGTACCATCGAGTGTAAAAGTTAATCGAATATCAAGCATAATCGAGTACATATGGATGCAAAAGCTAACAGAATGTCAATGCTAATCGGGTATGTATAGATGCAAAAGCTAATTGGGTGCCAAACCTAATCAGGTATGTATGGATGCAAAAGCTAACTGGATGGCAATCCTAATCGAGTACGTATGGAACCAATCTGTCATTTGTATTTTTAAATTAGCTCATTACAATGTATCAAATTGAATGGAATGTGCTACTCGATAGTTAAAAATATCATTTATATTTTTAGAGTGTACTACAATGTATCGAATGTGCCGAATAATAGGTAAAAATATCATTTCTATTTTTAAAGTGCATTAGAACGTATTGAATGTGCCGAATGATAATTAAAATAGTTTAATGTAGCATTATTTATGAAGTTCATTATCATGTTTAAATATTCAGAATGATATTTTTATATAGCATTTTAATTACCAAGTCCATTAGCATGTTTATAATATGCAAAACTATAGATTAATGTAACATTTTAATTATGAAGACCACTATTATGTTTATGATATGAAAAAAATAGTTTAGTGTAGCATTTTAATTACAAAGACCACTAGCATGTTTAGAATATTCAAAATAATAGTTTAATATAGCATCTTATTTATGAAGTACGCTAGCATTTTATTTATGATATATGTATATTCAAAATAAAGCAACTCAGTAAACAAGCAACTGATGCATCATGTTTTATACATATTTTATCATCTTGTGAAACATATGAGAAACTTTATCTAATCAAAATCACATCTTGTGCAGATTCTTAAAACAAAACTTATTCCAGCTCCTTGAAATTTAGGAACATTCAATCATTCTATTACAAATACATAAACTATAATAACAACAATGTAGAATATAACGTTCAATTATGCATTACACATATAGAATTATAATGATAAGTTCATATAGTATTTTTTTTCTTAGTTCATTTCAGTATACTTAAATGCCATCGTTACCTTCGGCACCACCAGCAGCCTTAACTTCCACTCCATCGTCGCTCATCTAAACTCCACCGTTGAAGTCATCGCCTAAGTCATCGAAGGCCTTCAAAGTAGTTGCCACCACCTACAGTGAACGAGCTCTGCCTATGCTTACGCCACCGTCGCCTATTCATGTGATGTCATGCCACCTTTTCTTGTGATGCCCCCACCTGTACTAGAAAACGAGATTTGAGAACATTCTAATTTTCTTGTAAAGAATTTCCTTCAGGCGAAAGTATAAAGCTTGCATCCTCAAAACGTAAAATTAATTGACGCTTCTTTCATTCCTAAAACGATGCTATGTTTTTCATTCAGCCAATTTTCCTAAAATAAATATATAATATTTATATATTTTGTTTATTAATTTTTATACCTTGTAATAATAAAATGAATAAACATATTAAAATCATCTTTATATTAATTTCTCCATAATAATTTATAACTTTTATAAAGTACTTTAGTAAATTAATATAGGTCGAAAGCTAAGAATAGCGGTTGTGTGACTCGCGGATTTGAACTTACCTTCAGGAATATTAAGCAAATTTAACATCAAAGCATATACAGACTTTACCAAAGCATAGTAGTGGATACTCATTCAATTGTATATAGATCATCAAGGTGAAGTTCTACCTCTACTCATTTTTTAAATTGCACATTTAAGTAATGAGACAATGTGGATGTTATGTTTTTTTCATCAACATTATGTCAACGTTAAGGCAGTAGCCAATAGTATAATAATATCATTATTTAACTATGAATTTTGTCATTTGAAGTCACTTGGGTCAATCCAATAATATTTATCAATAAACTATATTTTTTTGTCAAAGAATATGATTTTATGTCAAATTTCAAATATGGTGACAATAACCTTCTATATAAAAAGAGATGAATCCACTCTTGAGTGGAGTTTCACTTCGCAGGTCTTGATACTTATCATATTATAGTCATAACATGAACTAATATGACATGATTGACGATAATCACGGTAAAGTCTCCACACATAAGTTCCATAATACTCTTAAGTTGAAAGACTATATCACATCGTCATGTCTGATATTCTATTTGATCTAGATATAATTATTGACAATGAGACAAAATGAAACAAATACCAAAACCATAATTTAGTAATTTTTCACTAGATCTTTATTTTGTGTTATCAATATTAACATAGTTACAACAACTTATATTCAGCAAGATTTAATAAAAGAGAATTTTGAGTTTTACAACCAATTCAACTTTAATTGTAATTTTAATATTTGGTTTATTAAATTTAGTTTAATTTAATTTAAGCTTTAAATTTAATTGGTTTTAATTTATTTCTGAAAAGTTCATATTTTATTTACTATTGAAATTCACATATTCCAAATGAAAAATTACATGTGAAATATAAGAATGATATATGAAATAAATAACATAGAATACCTGTGCGATCATGTGGATTTGTGATCACATCATATATCATGTGTATATTTAATAATGTGTAACAGAAGTGTGTTTTGTTAATATACACACAAAATTATATATATACACTCGTGTATATGTTTTTATATTATTACTTCAGCCCCTTTTAAATTTTGAATTTCTTTATTTAATAATAAAGTTAACGACCTAGTAGAAAACTATAATAGCTCGTAATTTTGCTACTTCGAAAATAAAAAATTCATTTATTTTAAATTTAAAAAGGTTTAAAACTTAAATAAATAACTTATTTAATAAATAATAATAGGGAAGTTATTTGTTCTTATAACTACTGATTAAAAAGTATAAAATTGGATTTTAGTACACAGCAAAAGTTAAGTTTTGTAAAAAATAAATGAAGGCTTGAATAAATAGGTTTAAATATTTATTTAGAAACTTAAATATTATTTGAAGCACCTAATAAGGATAATAAAAGCATATCAAAAGATTTAAAAGCATATTAATAATCGTTATACAAAAATATCCAAATTTTGTCGCATTTTGTCAGTTTTACATACACTGTAAAAATAGAGATTTCGATATTACTTAAATATGATTTTAAAATATAAATAGAAATGTTTTAATTTATCTAAAAGAAGTAAAAAGTTCATTTTTAAGTTTGGTTTACTTGAGTATATAGTCTAACAAAAACTTCAAATTTTGGTTATAAAATTTGTCAACAAAAACACCTTTTTCAATCGTAACAAGTTGTCGCAACGTTGAATAAATATGTTAACTTTATAACCTATATAATACAACCTTATAAACTTTAAAACACATTATATTTAGCACTAAAAGACAAAAAAGTTTACTTTTGAAAAGTTAAAATAAATAAATAAATTAAAAGACATGATTTGACTAATTTTATTTTATTTTTAATCTTTTTAAACAACATCATTGCTTATATTTCATGTCTCATTAATGGGATGCTATGTATAAGCATAGAAAATGAGCTAAGTTATATGTTTAAAGTATTAGTAAGCATAGAAATGGTGACACCTCATGTTATTAAGCTTGTACATTTTCTAAAACCCATAAATGCATATCTAATCAATGAAAAGTCTTCTGTCCTTTTGTGTATTTAAATTAGAAAATAATAAGTAATCATTTCTCTTCTTAACATCACATTTTCCCATCCAATCTCTCCTTTCATGTTAAAGAAAAATGTATATTTAAATGTAAATATAAAGAGGGTAGTAAGGTCATTTGCCACTCAATTCTCCACCTATAAATACAAGCCCAAACCTCTTCATTCTTCATTTCATTTTCATTTTACAAAATTCCAAATTCCACTATCTTCTTCCGTTCTTCCTTCTACCTTCAAGCCATCACCACATCAACAAAACCGAGCTGCACCACCATTCTACACCCATAAATCCATGCACCCCCTCCTTCCCACCTACCCCTAAAATCCACGCACCCCCTCCTTACCACCTACCCAAGCCACACACACTACCATACCACAAGCACCCACCCTCCTCTCTATATACCTGAGCCCTACACCATATACCCGAGCCTAAAGCCCAACCTACCCACCTCAAAGCACATGCATACCCTACTTACCCGCCATCAAAACTCACGCACCCCTTTACCCAAGCCACCCTAGGCCGTACCCTCCTCTTAATCCCATAGATGCATTTCAAAAAAGAGAAAGAAAGGAAACGAAAAATTCAAGACATTCGAAGAAAAAGCACGTTAGATCAAGAAGCATGCTGGCTTATAAAAGAGATTGATGGAGTGGATATGAAGGTGTGAAAATTCTCATCGCTATATAATTTATATTGATTATTAAGTTGATTTGCTATGATAGATAATCACTATTTTATGATATGGATGTTTGAATGGTTGTTTGAATGCTGGATAATCCATAGTAATGTATGACACTTATTGTACTACACCCGTATTGAGGTAGACAAGAAATGATAACTGATTTTAAGTTCTTTTATAAATTATAGAAAGTAACCAATGTAGAAAGACTAGAAATTAGAAAGAGATTTAGGGAAGCCTTGTCTAAGTACGAAGACTTAGAAGTTTTAGATACACCGATTTCTAGTGACGAGGATGATGTGCAAGTAGGGGAGCCCTCGGGACTAGTACCGGGATCATTCGACAATCCAATATTCAGATGATGAGGATGTGTTGCCCATAGGTGCAGATACTTATGCAGGGGTAAAGGCCGACGTTGAGGAAGATGATTGGATGTTGTGATCAATTGAGTGAGGATGAGGAGCCTGAGGAAGAAGAGCCTATAGAGGAGCCCATGGAAGAGCCGGAGGAGATCGAGCCGCTGATAGAGGAACCCGTGGCAGTGGAGACAGAGGACTCGGGGATTTATGGTACATGTTTATATGATGATGATGATTCGGAAAGTGATGAGAAAATCATTTGGAAGATGGGTACGCCTATTCAGGAGATAGGATCTCCTATTCCAGAGCTAGTCGAGGATCTCGGTTTAGAGAATATTGTTGTGGAAGAGCATTTGCCATGGATTTTGAAAGACCCGCAGTGGCAGCCGCCTGGTTGGGATTTAGCTCAAGAGATGATAGATGATGAGGAGCCAGTAGAGGACGGGAAGGAAATAGAGTAGCTAGTAGAGATCGACCATGAGGCACCATCAGAGGGTTCATCCGATGAGTAATGTTACGCACTTAGGGATATTTTGGGTTGACTGATGTTGATAGTTGACTTGTGACTATGTATTTATCTCAAGTGTGTAGTATGCACTCAGGTTAGAAGTTTGGGACTGATATCTGTATTTCATGATCAATATTTAGTAGCATTTCATTTGCATATGTTGACCTTTATAGTTTCGTATCTTTGACTTCATTTCGAGGACGAAATGCTTTTAAGTAGGGAAAAGGTGACGACCCGTAATTTTGCTACTTCGAAAATAAACGATTTCATATATTTTAAATTTAAAAAGGTTTAAAACTTAAAAAATAGGTTATATATAATATAATAATAGATAAATTATTTGTTCGTATAACTACAAATTAAAAAGTATAAATTTGGATTTTATTACAAATCAGCAAAAGTTAAGTTTTGTAAAAAATAAATAAAGGCTTAAATAAATAGGTTTAAATATTTATTTAAAAAGTTAAATCTTACTTAAAACATCTAATAAAGATAATAAAAGTATATCAAAAGATTTAAAAGTATATTAATAATTGTTTTACAAAAATATTCAAATTTTGTCGCATTTTGTCAGTTTTACATACACTATAAAAATAGAGATTTTGATACTATTTAAATATGATTTTAAAATATAAATAGACATATTTTAATTTATTGAAAAGAAGTAAAAAGTTCATTTTTAAGTTTGGTTTTACTTGAGTATATAGTTTAACAAAAAGGTCAAATTTTACAGTCAAACGTCAAATTTTGACAGTAAAATTTGTCTAAAAAAACACCGTTTTCAATCGTTACAAGTTATCGCAACGTTGAATAAACATGTTCACTTTATAACCTATATAATACAACCTTACAAACTTTAAAACACGCTACATTTAGCACTAAAAGACAAAAAATGTTTACTTTTGAAAAGTTAAATTAAATAAATTAATTAAAAAACATGATTGACTAATTTAATTTTATTTTTAACCTTTTTAAATAACATCATTACTTATATTTCATGTTTCATTAATGGTATGTTATGTATAAGCATAGGAAAGGAGCTAAGTTATATGTTTAAAGTATTAATAAGCATAGAAATGGTGACACCTCATATTATTAAGCTTATACATTTCCTAAAACCCATGATGCATATCTAATCAATGAAAAGTCTTCCCTTCTTTTGTGTATTTAAATTAAATAATAATACGTAATCATTTCTCATGTTAACATCACATTTAATGCCCATTCAATCTCTCCTTTCATGTAAAAGAAAAATGTGTATTTAAATGTAAATATGAAGAGGGTAGAAAGATCATTTGCCACTCAATTCTCCGTCTATAAATACAAGCCCAAACCCCTTCATTCTTAATTTAATTTTCATTCTACAAAATTTCATTATCTTCTTCCATTCTTCCTTCTACTTTTAATCCATCACCTCCACATCACCAAAACCAAGCTACACCACCACTCTACACCCCTAAATCTACGGCCAAACACCTCCAAACACCCCTACATGCCTCCAAAATCCACGAACCCCCTCCTTCCCACCTACCCGAGCCACACACACTACCATACCACACGTACCCATCCTCCTCTCTACATGCCTGAGCCCTACACCATATACCCGAGCCTAAAACCCCACCTACCCACCTCAAGGCACATGCGTACCCTACTTACCCGCCATCGAAACTCATGCACCCCTTTATCCAAGCCACCCTAGGCCGTACCCTCCTCTTAATCCTATGGACACATTTAAAAAAAGAGAAAGAAAGGAAATGAAAAACTCGAGATGTTCGAAGAAAAAGCATGTTAGATCAAGAAGTACGCTAGCTCATAAAAAAGATTGACGGAGTGGATATGAAGGTGAGAAAATTCTCATCGCTATATAATTTATATTGATTGTTAAGTTGATTTGCTATGATAGATAATCATCATTTTATGATATGGATGTTTGAATGATTGTTTGAATGTTGGATAATCCATAGTAATCAATGACATTTATCGTACTACACCAATATTAAACATGTTAATGTCATGTGATTGGTTGTACGGTTGTGATGTTAATGTGAACACCACATTTCTATCCTTATTGATTAAGTGATCCCTTTGTTAAATAGATTCAATTTTGGTGATATGATATACTTTGAAAAAATAAGTCTCTTTTAAGTGAATTGAAACTAAAGTGGAAATAAAAGAGAATTTAAAATTTGAAGTAAAACCAGATTTAAAAATGATAATTAAATTTAAAATGAAATTGAGATGAATAGTAAAATTGAAATTGAAATCGATTTTGAAAACTGAATTTGATATTAAGGTTGAAATTTTAATTAGAATGAAAATTAGATTTGAAGTCTAAGTTTTAATTGAGTTTAACTTGAAGTTAGAATTGAAATTTGATTTTAAAATTTAATATTAAAATAATATGAATAAAATAATATTAATAATAGTGAAAATACATTTTAAATACTTTAAAAAGTGGAAATATTGATTTAAAATGATTTGTAATGGTCTTATAAGTGATAAAATTCAATTTGAATAGATTATTTGAAATATTGAAAAATAAGTTAAAACTACGCGCGTCGCGTGAAGGTAGTTCGCGATTTCGCGCCGAAAAGTTCAAGTGAGTGTATAGAGTAGGATATGGCTTGGAATTCTTCGAGATAAAAAAATTCTGGATTATTATGTCCATATCTTTTAAACGAAGAAGGAAAATTAAAATTTCGTTGAGTAGATTTTGAAATATATCCAAATCAATTTTCTAGAAAAATCGCGCTAGTGTAGTTTTAAGTGACCATAATAGGAAATCTTTTTATTTTTAAATGGACGTTTTCAATTATGAAAAAAATATGGAATAAATTTGATAAATCCATTTAAATAGTTTAGAAGAGATTTGAAATGGAAAATAAGAATTTCAAATATTAAAATGTTGTTTAAATCAAATAAGCTTATATAGCACTTTTCGCTGCCCATTTATGCTGCAAATTCTTCAACTTTTTGAATATGAGTTTAAATGTAACGATTTTTTCTAGAATATATTGTGAATGTTTTTAAAAGAAAAATTAAGTTTTTAAAAGATAATTTGGAATTTTTATAATCAATTTCAAAATAAAGTTGATAATTGAGTAAGTAGAAATGACAAGTATATTTGTCTCGTTTGTGAGATCTAGGAAGATAAAACAAGGTGTTTAACTAAGGTTAGGGATGGAGCAACAACCAATGCCCTAAACTTACCTCGTCTCTATTTCTTTTCTTAGGCGAAGGGTGGAACACATCAGAAGGATAGCCCGGATGCTCTAAAAAGATTATATTAATTTTTCCAAATTGAGATATTATCCAAAGCAAAAAAATGAATTAACTTAGAATTACTCCAAGACAAAGAAAGAGATTTAGAAATCAATAGGAAAGAATTAAACTAAAAGAGACTTTATAAATCATGTATACTCATATTCACTTTTTATCGATAATTGGATTTCGAAGAAACTGGGGTCGGATTTAGGTGATTCCTATCTGAAAACCACTTCGAACCAATTTACGTGTTCGAAGATTGAGATGTTTGAAGACGGAGATATTGAGAAGAATAATAACGAGGGACTAATTGTTTATTAATTGGGATTAAACTCCCGATTCACTATATTGTAGCGGTGGTCTCTTTATTATGAAAAACCTCAAAACCACAAGGACTTCTCTCCTAGTAACGGCCGAGGAAAGTTCCTTCGGTTTCGTTCGGTCCTAGAATGAACTTATATGGAAGAATGTATGACCTTGCATTCCAAATCATAATGAGTGATCTCTATAAATGTATATCAGTCGGTGGCGGAGAAGACGCCTTCTCTTAGCTTAACACCCTTTCTGAGACATACGAGCTCAATAAGTTAAACGTTTGTAGAAATCAGTCGTGTGAATGTGGAATGACAATGTGGAATTCAAAGTGAAAGAATATGTGCTATGTGAAAAGATAACCATAGCCTCGAGCCTCATCAACCGAAAATGACCGAAACAGAGTTAGATGCGGCAAGACTAAGTAGGTCGTTTCCAATTTGGGTATGATCATCCCCTTCTAGATATATTACTTCCCGCTATGACGTTCGGGATGTAAATTAATATGGTGTATGGAAAAAGAGCGCTCGGTTAAAGGTTGGTAACGACCGGGGGATGATATATTTGATACTGTCTAGTTATAGAGATAGGCCGGTCATGTGTTGGTAGAGGATCCTTTGTGATGGTCGTCGATACATTCCTCTAGAGATGTACTGTCGGAAGGTAGTCCCTTCACCTAGTCATTTGTATGGAAATCCATTCTCCAATAAGAACCTACAAACTTGACTATAAACCTAGTATGCTGGAATTTAATAACGGTAACAATTTCGGCTAAGTTCAAAGAGATGTCATTAAAAATAATATCAAATGTTTTGTTATAAAAGTGTTTTAGTTATCATAAGATAAAAACATGTCCATGTTTATGTGTGGGCGTGGTCTTATAAGATACTCTTTCTTTTCAAAAGGATTTCATTTAAAAGCTGATATATGACACTGTCATTTATTATTTAGTTTTTATCACGCTGGTTTATCAAGCCTGATTCGAATATTTTCAGTACTCGGGGCAGATCAGAGTAGTTTCAGTTTTAATCGAAGACGGTTGGAGTTTCTAGAGAAGAGTTGGAGATATTCACCTAAGTATGGACATATGCTATTATCTGCTACTGCGTGTTTTTCTTTGTTTAATGTTTGTCAACAATTGTAAAGATAGATGCTTACAACTGTCTAAGTTGAATTTAGGTTAGACTCTGATATATGTATTTTAAAAGTTTTCTACTGTAAAGATATCGTTCGATATTATATATTATTCCATTCGTGTGAGATTTTGTTATGTCTTATTTTCTTTATTACCCTTCATGTTCCGTCTTTTCGTGCAATTCGAGTTGGACATGTGAGGTTTGTTGTCGAGTCAAAGAATACAGAAAAACGGGCCTTGACAAAAACTCGGTGTTTTTATAAATTAATATTTATGTATGTATAGACATACATATTTATAAATGAATAAGTGAACATATAATACAATGAATATGCTTAAAATTCTGTATATATAATTATCTAGTCCGTTTTTAGTCGTGAAATTTGTTTCTTTAGTTTCAAATCTATAAATTTGATATATGTATACATACACATATTGTGTGCATGTGTACATATATATATTTATTTATTTTAAGATTTATATATGAACTTATTCTTATTCTTATTAAATGTTATATATATTTCAAATAATATCCTTTTAAAGCTGAGAACAAAAAAATGTTTTCTAAAAACTGTCAATGAAATAATTTTTAAACACTATTTAACATATGTACATTAATTATTATAATAAACAAACATTACATAATTATAAAATAGATAAATTAAAGTCCGAAAAAATGTTTCTTCATTAATATATATTTACATTTTAATTGTAATTTTATTTTTGATTATTTTATATATTGGATGAAAGCTTTTAGCCATTAATATATAATAAAATTTAAATTTCATTTAAGTTTTTGCATATTAGATCTAACTCATTGTTGACACGTCGTACTGCAAGATTTTTTCACCTTGGAGTATGACTTATTTCTCCTCCTAGCTGGGTTTGCAATTCCTAGCTTAATGCTTCAAGTTGCAGACAATGGAGGCTTGAGTTTGTTGTGGAGTTGATATTTATAGCCATAGGATATTAAAAATATCTTCTTATATTTCTTCTATCTTTATTTCTAGATCTTATCTAGTCAAGATATGGATTCAAACTCTCTCCTTCCTTCCCGTTATGGTTGGCACCATTCAGTTGATTCAATTTTTAAATCTTAGGTTTAACTAATATCAAATAATTAGTTAAGTATTTATTTTGGTCCATCTATTCAATTAAATTAAACATTTCTATACTATTTTAATTAATTATAATGCCTTAAATAAATAGATAAATACAACATTTATATTAATTTCTCCATCAATTTATAACATTCATAAATTAATTTAATCAAGTTGAACTTACAAAAATGTTGACTAACACTGTTGTGCTTACTCCTTGGTGTGAACTTGGCCCATGATAATATTCAAACAATTTAAATATTAAGGCTACATAGACTTTGTAGAACTATGTGTTATGGGAGTTTAACTCATGACCACTTAAATGAGAACCCCAAAGCATGGTGGAAAATGAGATTATGGTAAGAAGTGCAAAGACAACCAATCAATATCTCAAGTCAAATCTCAATCTAATCCAAAACCAATCACAATCACCAAACAAAGCAATATGAATCAAAGCAATAACGACAAAATAAATCACTCGTCGATTTATAGTTGTTCCACCAACGTCTTCTTAGTGTACATCCACTTTGAGAGAGAGCCTTTATTAATACCAATGAGAAGAGTATAAGAGATTGTTTACAATGATCAATATTCTTAGAGAATAGATTTATGGAGAATAGGCTGAATAGATTTGTGGAGAATAGAATTGAAGAAAACCGGGTTTTTTTAAACCTTAGATATTAATGAAGAATAAACCCTTAATCAAAAAACCTTAGAGTGTCTTTTGCTTTGAATCCTAAAATAGCTTATATAGTTAACCATCATTCCTTAGCAAATCCCCAAAATTCCCCTTGAAGCCTTTACGAATCATTCCAATCAGCCCAGCTAAAATATGCAGCACACATCGGCAAGATGACAGACGTCTATCAAAAGATTAGGGAAATAAGTTTCCTTGCTCTCAAACGTCTATCACAAGATGATAGTCGTCTGTCATAAATCTTGGGTTACCAAACCCTGAGCTCAGATTTCTATCACTATCCCACAGACATCTATCAGCTGTTGCTCCAGTTGCACTCCACCTTCTTCGTCATATCTTCATCCTCGAAGCTTTGATTTGCGAACCGTCCTCTCTGTCACCAGCTACTTCTGACCACTTAAATTCTCCATATAGTGTCGTCAAAACTCGACACTCCACCTTGACAGTATATCCATTTCCATCACCAACAACTGATAGTGCCAAACTACCACCACTTCTACCTTTAACCATGCAAGCTTGAATACTTTCACAATGAGCTCTGACAATGCTACCATCCATTACACTCCATCAACGAGCTCCGCAAAGCCCCCGTCCACTGATAATGTGTTGAAAGCACCCAAATTCAAAATCGTCTCACCAAAAGACAAAACTTCTAAGGAGTATAAACTAGTACTCACCAAGAAGATAGAACCACAATCTCTCACCAATACTCTTCCTCATCCATAACCAAGCCCTCCCTCAACCGTGTTACCCCGTGGCACCTAGCACTTCCTCAAGCAAATCAAGTTCGAGCAATGCTCGAACTTCCCAACCTGCAATGCCTTAGTAAACATATTTGTCATGTTATCCTTTGTGTGCACTTTCTGAAGATATACTTGCTTATCTTCATCCATGGCTACTAAAAATGACTCTCTCACTTTAATATGCTTAATCGTGAGCTAAAGGCCAATTTCTCCGCCAAGTGAATGTCACTCTGGTTATCACATCGAACATCCATACTATCATGTTTGAATCATAAGTCACACAACAATCATCTTAAATAAAGTGCCTCCCTTGTTGCCTCCACCACTGCTATCAACTCCGCCTCCATAGTGGATAAAGCAACTACTGGTCTGCAATCTCGATCTCTAATTTATGGTTATTCCACCAAGTGTGAAGACATATTCAAAAGTTGACTTTCCTTGATCCCTATCACCGGCGTAGTCCGAATTACAATAACCAACCAACTTGCAATTCATCTCCTCACTACCACAAAAAACAAGATCATGAGATGATGTACCTCTAAGGTATCTGAATATAAGCTTCACAGCTCCCAATGTGATTTCCGTAGATCATCCATATGCTGGCTAACCATCCGATGGCATTTGCAATATCAGGCCTCAAACACACCATAGCATACATTAAACTTCCAATGCACTTGCATATAGCACCTTTGCCATATAAGACTTGCCTTTCTCCAAAATAGGCGATTTCTTACTCAAAAAATTCACATGCAAAGGTAAAGGTGTATTTGATGCCTTTCCATCCTTCATGCTAAACCGGCAAAACACTTTCTCAATGTACTCCTTTTGAGTCAATTTCAACTCAAAACGCTTTTGAACCCTTTCGATTTCAATGCCCAATATCCTTTTTCTTTCCCCAAGATCCTTCATTTCCAATTCTAATTTTAGGCTCAATTTTGATTTGTTGATTTCATTCTTATCTTTTGAAGCAATGAGTATGTCGTCCACATGCAAGAGTAACTATACCTAACAATCATTTTCCAACTTCTTGAAATACACATAAGCATCATTGATGCTTCTATCAAAACCATTTTCAAGCATAAAATGATCAAATCTCTTGTACCATTGGCTATGTGATTGCTTTAAATAATATAGTGGTTTCTTTAACTTGCAAACCAAATTTGACTTACCATCTACAACAAAATTTTCCAGTTGCTCCATGTAGATGCCTTCATCCAAGTCACCATGCAGGAAGGCGGTTTTCACATTAAGTTGCTCCAACTCCAGGTCGTGAATAGCAACTATATCAAGTAATATCCGGAAGTATGATGCACAACCAGTGCAAAAATCTCATCATACTACTTTCCCTTCCTTTGTGCAAACCCCTTAGCCACTAGCCTAGATTTGTATCTCCCATCATCCTTCACCTAGTATATCCATTTGCAACCAATAGCACGGTTTCCTTTAGGAAGTGGAATAAAATCCCAAGTTTGATTCTTTATCAACAATTGCATCTCTTCCTCCATGGCACAAATCCACTTCGAGCTATCACTCAAATTCATGACGTCATCAAGGTCCATCGGTTCATCTTGAACCACATGATGAGCATAGTCCAAATTATCACAAAAGCTGAGTTAGTTCCAATCACCATATCTATCGTGTGGCTTTATAGCACGTCGAACCACCCGAGTAGCAATACTATCACCCAAACTCCTTTCAGCTCCATATTGAATCGAATCTTCTCTAGAATCATGTACATCACTAACACTACTAGAGGAACCATATAGACTATATGATGTAACATCAACCGCTTCCTTCTCATAAATATCTTCAACTACTCTACTCCTTAGACAAAAGATATGATTAACTTCCTTCTCCTTTGATTCACCATGAACCAAACCCGAAACATCCGATGAGCTCTTATTCTTATTGAATAAAGCCGACTCATCTAAAGTAACATGATGAGAATTCGTAACCTTCTTCATTTTTGGATTCCAAATTCGATAATCCATCCATATAACCAAGCAAGATCTCCTTGAAAGCTCTAGGTTTAAGCCTATCATTTTTTGGATTATGCATATAAACCGAACTACCAAACATACAAAGATAACTCAAGTCAATATTCTTTCCCTTCCATACATCCTCTAGAATTTTGTTACCAATAGCTAAGCATGGAATTCGGTTCATAATATGCACCATGGTTGACAAAGTTTCAGTCCAAAATCCCTCAGACAAACCTGATGTCAATCTCAAGCATCAAGCTTTCTCAAGTAGAGTATGATCCACTCCATAACTCCATTCGACTACGGATTTCCTGGTGTAGTAAAATACCTTCGACTTCCATTATGCTTGCAAAACTTCAAGAACTCTTTGGAAACATACTCTTGGCCATTGTCAAACCTTAGAATCTTCAAAGACTTACCACTCTCATTCTCAACAAGAGCCTTCCATGCTTTGAAATTTAAAATGCATCTGACTTGGCCTTCATAACATACACCCATACCTTTTGAGAAAAATTATTAATGAAAGAAACATAGTACCTTGCTCCTTCCAAGAAGCTACCGGTGTCGATCTCCAAACATCCATGTGAACATATACGAGATCTCTTTATGTTTCCTTCACTAAATGAAACTTTAATTTGCTTTCCCATAACACATTCCTTGCAAAACTCTAGTTTGTTGAAACTCTCTCCATCGATCATCTCCTTCCTTCGAAGAATATCCAAACTCCTCTCCGAGACATGGCCAAACCTCAAATGCCACAATCTAGTAACATCCAAGCCACGAGAACTATCAACACCTACACAAATTTCACCTTCAATAGTCACACCTTGAAGCAAATAAACACCATGAGTCCTAACATCCTTCCACCACAAGCACACCCTTTGAAACCTGCAAGCTATCAATCTTAATAATGATCTTACATCCTAGAGAATCCAGCTGCCCTAAAGAGTTAAGAGGCTTCCGAAGCCCCGGAACATAGCGTACATTTGTGAGAGTACGAACCACTCCGTCAAACATCCGAATTTGCATGGAACCAATTCCCTTTGACTTATAAATAGCACCGTTACGTGTAACAATTGAATTTACCTTTTTGTCGACACAAGAAGAAAAACAATTCCTATTCGACATCATATCGTAAGACGCCACTGAATTGAGCACCCATTCGTTACTTGAAACATCCATGCTACCGCCATCAAAACATCTATGTCTCACTCACCAATGTTCTCCACCATTACGGATGAAAATGCTACTTCCTTCTTTGCCTCTTCTTGTCCGGATACTCATTCTTCCATTGATCGGGTTTCTTACAAATAAAGCACCTTCTATTCTTTTCTTTGACTTTTCTCTCCAATCGGGCTTTCTTGATTTAGAACGCCCTTGGTTCCCTTTCTTCTCATATCTCCTCTTCTCCACAAATAAACCATAGCCACTACTCACTAACACTTCAATCATCCAACTACTTCATTTGATTCCGCAACTCCTCGCTAAGAAGACCTTTTTTGACATCATCAAGAGTCAAAGTATCCCACTATAAATCAAACTATTTGAGAAACTGTATAACGGTCCAACAACAAACAGAACAATATCATTGCTTTTGCTCTTCCTCAATCTTCAAATCCATCACCTTCATTTTCATTGGCAAATCATCAAAGACATTCAAGTGTGCCTTTAGCGAAGTACCCTCCTTCATCTTTATAGGTGAAGAATGTTCGCAACAAGATTAAATGGTTATCTAGCGACATCTTCATATACAACTCCTCCAACTTGTCCTAAATACCCTTAGCAGTAGTCTTACCACTAATTTTAGAGATAACATTCTCCCCCATAGCAAGTTGAAGTGTAGTGAATTCCCACTCTTTCATTCCTCTCTCTCAATATCTAAGATGTCCACCGGCAACAGATGCATATCAAGCACTACCTAATGCACATGATTCCGCCTAAGAACTGCTTTTATCTTCCATTCCACTTTTCAAAATCATTATAGCCATTCCGCTTGTCTAGAACCAATTGTGATCTCAAAGCCACGTATGAGCTATGTACGTACAACGTTACACTACTTGGACTAACCATTGATGGACTACCCAAGGTATTATCTGATTCTAGCATTTTCACAACCACTTACCAACAAGAAAACTCCGATCCCAAATGTTATGGGTATTCTAAATCTAGACTCAAATCAAAACCCTAAAGCACGGTGGAAAACGAGATCGTGGTAAGAAGTGCAAAAAAACCAACCAATAGCTCAATCCAATCCAAAACTAATCACAATCACCAAACAAGCAATATAGAATCAAATAATAACAATAAAATAAATCACACACCGATTTATAGTAACGTCTTATTAATGTACATCCACTTTAAGAGAGAGCCTTTTTTAATATCAGTGAAAACAGTATAAGAGATTGTCTACAATGATCAATATTCTTAGAGAATGTATTTATGGAATATAGAATTAAAGAAAACTAGGTTTTGTTAAACCCTAGCTATTAATGGAGGATAAACCCTTAATCAAAAAACCTTAGTGTATCATTTGCTTTGAATTTTGATATAGCTTATGTAGTGAACCATCCTTCCTTAGCAAATTCCTGAAATGCCTCATAAAGCCTTCACAAATCATTTTAATCAGTGCATGTAAAATATACAACACACATTTATCCAGATGTCTGTCCTAAGATGATAAACATTTGTCAGAAGATTCTGGAAACAAGTTTTCCTACTCTCAGATGTTAGTCACAAGATGAAAGATGTCTATCACAAATCCTGGGTTACCAAAACCCTGAGCTCAGATGTCTGTCACTTTCCCACAGACATCTGTCACTTGCTGCTCCAACAATAATTCACCTTCTTTATCATATCTTCCTCCTTCGAACTCCGATTTGCGAACCATCTTCTCCATCACCAAGTTACTTCCGTGCCCTTCAATTCTCTATAAAGTGTCGCTAAAATTCAACACTATGGTATTAGACACAAGTACAGTTATTTAAAGATCATTTAAGTGAAATTTGATTTAAGCCACACCTTAAGTAACGATATTTTGTGCACATTTTCCTTTTGTCATCACCATATCATTCTTAGAGTTTGATCAAAGGTTAAGAACTCCAATAATATTTGTAGTTATTATGTAGTACCATTTTAATGCTCTAAGGTCAATTTGATAACATTTATCAATTAACAAACGTTCTCTAGCTGGAGTTTTGACTTAAATTTGACTATCCATTATGGTGACATTAACCTTCTAAAATGAAGAGACGAGTTCTCTATTGAGTAGCAAGTGGTTCAGTGTTTACCTAATTATGGTCGTAAAATGATCATCATGGAATATAATTGACCATAATATAAATATAGTTTAAATACTTAAAATCAATAGGACACTTAAATCTGAAGACTACCACACATTATTGCACGTTTTTTCTATTTTAGCTAAGTTGTATTAACCTATGGAAGACTCTCGTTAAGTCGTTTTATAATTGTTTCAAGTAACTATAAGCACGTAATCCCTTGATGTCCCAACCGTCATGAGTAATTCACCATCCATCGTATGAAGAATATTACATACGCTAGTCTTAATGTGATTTGACATCCTTTTCTTGATTCATTTTGACTAGGAACATTTTAAGGATAAGTATTTTAAATACTTGATTTAGTACTCATGATTACTCACAACTACAATCGATTTAATACTTTTCCTAAGATTTTTCTACTTATGTGTATCTAAGGTATTTAAATCATTACTTAAATCACAGTATAATAACAAATATAATAGACAAGAAACCAAAAGCATACTTTATTTTTAAAAAATTATCATAAAAAAGTTAGGTTATATAACAAATTACATAATTGTCTGTAGAGCATACCGCTAACTCTATAAAAATTACATATAAAAGACTCTTAATGAGTTATTTTATAATTGATCCAAATGAATAAAAATACGTAATCTATCTTATTAGCCATGAGTAAATCACTATCATCATTTGGAAGTTACATACACCAGTCCAATCAATGTGTAGATATCCCTTTCTCAATATACCATTTACCATTAATATTTAAGGATAACTATTTATGTTTATTCGGTACGATTAAATACTCATGGTTATGAACTCTTTTATAATTGCGATAAGCTAAATACTTTATTTTAAGGATTTATAATTATATGTTATATTAACTATTAATCATATGTATATTTACACATAAAAGAAAGAAAACCTACATTGTACTTTATTTCGAATAAAACTTCTTATAACAATTATGTAAGCCCCCATTTTGGTGTGCTGGTTTAATTAAGAATGCAATTTATTTAAATAATAGTTAAATTAATTTAATAAGATAATTAATCAAAAGAGAATTTAACTAGTCAAGTGTAGTTGGGCATTTATAAGATTGATTAAGATTAACTAAGAGCAATTGAGTAAAATGCAACAGAGTTTATTTCCTTTAAAATGAAAGAATGATGGAAATAAACAAGGGAAGTTAGAATTATATGTAATTCATAAGGAGTAATCTAAACCCATTAGAAAAATCCCACATCTCTTCATTTATTACTTATTATCATACACGTAGATCGAATACAAAACAGAATAATAGTGAAGGCCAACTACTATGGAAAATAAGAACTTAGGGAAAAACCACTTCAAAGAAGAATTTAATCGCTTTAAGGAAGGAAATTAGCTAAACCTTCCTTATTCGTGAGTAATATTAACCCTAATTTCAGATTTGCCCTAGGTGGGCTCAAATTAATTCTCTTTTTATATTATAAATGGCTATAAAGCATTCATAAAAACGTTAATATATTATGAATGAATATATATGTTGTATATAAAAGTTAGTTAACTATTTAAACTAACTTGAACAGAGGAGTGCAAATTGTTTTAAGTTTTGAATATATAATAGAAAATGGGATTGTAGGGATGGGGTTTTAATTCAGGAAGTGTATTATATTTTTACGAATCATTAGAATCTTCTAGATGGAAAAATAGGTAATTTTGAATTAATTAATTTAAATATAAAAGTTAGCTATTTTGGTCTGAATTTTATAAGTCGATGATGTTTTTTGGGAATTTATCTATATTTTTCCATATATTTGGAAATAACATGAATTATCAAAGTGAAGGGAAAATGAGAAAAAATGTCGTTTAATTGATTAAATAATAATAAAGGACGATATAAGTGCCTAGTCTTGCCCTTTGGAGTGTCCAATGCTCCTATATTCTTTTTGGATCTTATGAACTTAATCTTTCACGATCAGTAGACAGATTTTTGTTAGTCTTAATAAACTATATTTTGATATACTTTAAGAGTGACCGAGACCACAAAGTTCATCTTAGACTTATGGTGGAAACCTTAAGGCAACATAAGTCGAGGGTGAAGTTTTCCAAGTGTTGTTTTTGAAAATGTTAAGCTAACTTTCTAGGCCATGAAGTTTAGAAAAATGGACTAGTTGTGAATCTATCGAAGGAAAATTAATTAATAATTGGACACCTATGAGATGATGGAAATGAAAAGTTTCTTAGGATTGATTGGCTATTATTAGAGACTGATTAGGGATTTCTCGCATATAAAAACACACTTGACTAAGTTGACTGGGGAGAATGAGAACTCCCATGTAGACTAACAAAGGTGAAGGGTCGTTAGTGAACTGAAAAAGTGTTTAATAAATAAACCTGTTTTGGTCATGCTTGAGGGGAATTAGGATTTAATTATCCACACCAATACTTGTGGAACCAGATTTGGAACAATCTTGATGAAAATAGGTCATATGATAGCTTACGCATCTCAATGGTTGATGTTGCATGAAATTCACTATCCAACCTATGATTTGGAGTTGGAAGATGTGATCTTTGCAATGAAGATTTGGAGAGCTTATTGGTTGGAATGGTTCAAATTGTATGTGGCTATAAGTCTCTTAAGTTTTTGTTCTTTTAGAAGGTGTTAAAAATGAGGCAATAAGATGGTTAGAGTTTTGATGGCATATAATTTTAATATCAATTATATGCTAGGATAATAGAATAAGTTTATTAATTCTTTAAGTCAAAAGTAACACAATAGACTATTAACCATGATTATGGAGTGAGAGATTTTAGAAGAATTAGCTTTTTGTAGTGTGCATTTTACATCGAACATCTGACCAGGTTGGGATCTTGGTGCATTGCCAAGTTTGGAAGTTCGCCCAACATTGATGGATAGAATTACTACAAGACAACGAGACAATCCGTTGATAACCAAAAGAATTAGGCAATTTAGGATGGATGAGAATGCTAAAGACTTGAAAGGATTTGAGACTGGTTCTAAAGGGTGGCTTAAGGTTGTGTGTTTCAAATGTAGGAGATCTTCAAAAGGAAAGCTATTGACCAATTTACCATTCATCCCGGAGAAATCAAGATGTACCGCAACATGAAATGTGTGTTCATTTGAGAAGGTATGAAAAGGGATATTGGCATACCTCCTAAGAAGTGTCTTACTTGTTGGTAAGTAAAAGTTAAGCATTAGGAGACTAGCGAATTATTCAAACTTTCAGAAGTACTTACTTAGTGGGATTAAATTTTAATGGACCTTATAGATGGATTCCCAAGGTCAAAAGCATGACACTATACGGGTAATGGTCAGTGGATTGACTAAGAGTGCCCACTATGTTTGTATAAACTCGACAACAATGACTACTAGTTTAGTAAAGCTATATGTGAAGAATGATGTATGACTCTATGGTATTAGAAGTATCATTATTAGCAATGGAGATCTGTTATTCACTAATGAGTTCTAGAGAATTCCATGGAGTACTTTAGGCATAGAAATGAACTAGAGTACACCTTACAATCCATAGATAAATGACCAAATGGAAGGTGTAAACCGAATACTAGATATTCGCTAAGAGCATGTGTTCCAAGATTTTGGAGGGTCTTGGGAAGACTGTTGGCATTTGTTAGACTTTTTGTAACGTCCCGCCTTTTCGCACGCTTCAAATCGACACACATGCCAATTCAAACCATACGGAAGGGCAGATTGTTATGGGGTAAATAAGAAAAACAAAAAGAATTAAAACAAATAGAATCTCACAGCGGAATGACAAAATATAATAATCAAATATACAGTTCATGAAGCTGTTTTTCAAAATATTTAAGTATACTTACAATATACATCAGAGTTATACATACCATAGAATATTAATAATGCAGCGGAATACAATAGTATAGTGGGACAATATAATATATATTAATAATAATACTGAAATCTTCGTCTTCGTCCTCCAGAGATAAAGCCTTCGATCCTGAAATGCTCGGACTGACCCGAGCGAATTGAAAAGACAAAACACTCGAGTCAGAACTAAAAGATCTTATGTAAGTTAAATCAACAAAAATAAATATGAGTGCAGTAACTCAAGAGATGCTCGGGATTTATATCTCTTAAGGATCCATTAAACTATTTATTATGTAGTATATTTCGCTATTATAATAGTGTCTAATTGTAAAATAAACATACTTTAAAATAGCGTTAAGGCTTTACATTTTCCACCTTAACACATTTATATATTTCCATAGTCTATACAGTTTCATAATCTCCCCCGTACAGGGCGTCGTTAGAGGGCACTCCATAGGTATGGTACAAAACCAAAATCGTATAAGGCGCGCTAGGGTAGGTGACACGACACAACTAGGCAATGCCAGGGTAGATATACCAATTGCTATCCGGGCTGGTGGTAACGCATAGCCGCAGCTACCGCCCACCTCGAACAAACACCCCCAAAAATCAAAAAATAAAGGTGGCCACCGAATCAACCCAAAGTCAGAGTATAGTATCGAAGAGATGTGTCCGATAAAGGGTGCTATCCCCATGGCCCGAGAATCGCTCTTGTTTTAGCCACCTTATGCCAACTCACGGGAGTCGGGTCCACGTTTTTACCTCAAAGGAAACGCCGTAACCATCCTACTTCATTCTAGAATCTCCACCGCGTACGCTGTTATTAAAGTGGTTTTCGGAGTTGGCAGAGAGTATGACAACTTCCGAGCCCGGTCTCTTTAACAACCAATCGTTATTATAACACCGCGGTCTCTTCAAAATAGTTTATACTTAAAACCAGAATAAAATATCCATTTCCAAACCATATACTTACGATATCATTTCTATTTTTAAAACCTCAAATCAATATGATATCATTTTTATTTTATAAATATCCCTTTTCCCAAATCATAATATTTTCAAATATATATATATATCTTAACCCCTATAGCTTTGAAACAAAATTTCTAATACTTAAATGGTTTAAGTATTAAACCTCTTTGCATAACAAAAATAACTTTTTAAATTTCACAAATAAATTCCAAATATAGGTTTAAATTCCCAAATAAACCATTTCAATTTCCATATATTTCAAAGCTTTAATTATTCCACCATTTCAAAACTTATTCTTTGAAAATTTCATATATATCAAATTCAATTACTATTATTTTGATTTGAAATGTTTACTTAATAAATCAAATATCATTTAAGTAAAACCTTTAAACTTCAAATAACAAGATATTCTCTCAATTTAATTAACTTGATAATATTCATTTAAATCGACTTGATATTCATTTAAGTCCTCTAAACCAAAATCAAGTTATAGATCATACCTTTTAAAACCCCAAATTAATTAAAATTCCAAATAAATTTTATTCGAGGATAATTCTTAAATACCTTATTTCAAAGCAAATTCGTATTTATCTTCCAACATTTATTTTATTTAGGACATTATAAACTCCATCAATAAATTTAAATAAATACTTAACCATATTATATCTAAATAAAATTGAACTTTTATTTTTAAACTTCTTTTATTCTTTAAACCAAATTTATACATAGCTTAAATTCAAGCGTTTAACTATATATAAAAATAATATTTAAAATATCAAAAATCAATACTCATTAAACCATGTTCTTTCCAAAACCATAGAAAAATCATTCCAAAGATAATTATATATATATATATATATATATATATATATATATATATATATATATATATATATATATATATACACACACACACACCACGGTGCCTGTATAAAATTTTCTATCCTATGGTCAAGTGATACAGATATTTATCATTTCAATCCGTAATTTAAAATAAAAATTACGGTTATATATCATTTCAAACCGCAATCCCGAATGAAATGAAAATGCATAATAACTTGCAGTTTGTTACAATATAAGTACAACATCCATTCATCCAATATCAACCATCAACCATTTATCACAATCATCATCCAAATTCAAACAATACATCAATGTATAACAGGTGGTAATAACAAGTATCAACTATCAGTTTGTATTCAAAAATAAATTATAACTATTTAACTGGAAGTTTATATGCAATAAAATAAATAACAATTTAACTAGCAGTTAATATGCAATAATGAATTAAATAACAGTTAATTAAATAAATGCAAATTAACCGAGATAATGATGAAATATATGCCAAACAGCTATAAATAAATTTCAAATAACATCATAACAAACATAAGAAATCTTAGAAGTTGTGAGTGGGTTAAAACACTCACCTTTTGAATTTAAATTGAATTTAAACCCAAAAATTGTAAATCTCCAAATCCGTTTAAACCAGCGCCAAAGTGTTTGAAATTCCAATACGAATCTAGCGGAGGAAACCGTGCGTGAAACGGAGTCCGTATGTAAGAGTTATCATCGTTAAATGATTTGAAATTTGAAATAAAGAGTAAATAAATAAATAAATAAATTAACCCTTACCACTATTTGCCACGTCAACACGTATTCGCCACTCGACCGTAACTCACGCGACATCTACAGATATCGACCGAAACCCCTACCTCAGCGCGTTTGCTTGCTCAAATTTATCGGCCATCACGCACGTCTCCAAGAAGATCAGGCGATGCCATCTCCTCTAGCGCCTTAGGCCACCCCCACTAGTGGTTGCACGACCCTCCTCATCACCCCCAAACGGACCCGCTGTCGTGATCTATATCTCCAATTTCTGGCAAAATCCCTCACCTATACCACGAACTAACTGTACTGATCTCCTCCACTCGACGTCCTCTTCGATGTTGCACTACCTGATCGTCGTAAGATCGACGATCTTCCATCAAATCCGACAACCCTCAACGAACGGCCGGCAGTTATTCATTAAATTTTGGACATACGGAAACTCGAATCGAAAAACGAATTTCACCAGAAGATTACGCACTTCGAGAGCTTCAACATATATTTTTTCTGAATTTTTCTGAGGATGTTGAATTTTATGCTTTGGATTTGATTTGCAATTGGATCTGGAAATATAGAATTTTGTCTGCCATTGAGGAAGATGAGGAATAGAATGAATTTACGTACAGATAAATGAGAGTTAGGGAGCTAGAGTTTATAGCAGGATATTTATAGATAAAGTTGAAATGGACAGATGAATCCGAATTATAAACGTGCTAAACGATAATTGGCCCAAAAAGCCCGTTCTGACTCCGGAACGAAATTGTATCAACCCATATATCAAAATAGATATTTTAAAATATTTAAACGCAATGGAAAAGGTTTCAGGTTCAAATTGCATCGTATGAAGAAGTTATGCTAGAAACAATATTTTCAAATCGATTTCAAATTAATTTCAATTAAATCGATTTCAAGGCATTTCACGTTCGTACGTTCAAACGACAAGTCCGATCTCTACGAAACTTGAAGTCCTACAATAATTCACCGTTACGGATCCGATGAAACTGGTTTCGTCAAAATCCAAACCAGTGGCCAAAATGGCCTTTTTTAATAATAATTAAATAAAAAAATTTAGTCAATTTAGACAAATTTTCAATTTTAATTCGATAATTACCGATTCTTATCATTTTTAATTTCCCAATCATTTACAATGATTTAAACCAATTTAACTGTCAAATTAGAGTCGATAAATTTATAAATTTGGGTATTAACTTCCATTTCATTAAATTCGAAAATTATAAATTAAATTTCCAAAAATTCTATCAAATTTACTTTTCATTATATTATTCAGTTCATTAGTAACAATTAGATGAAACTAACATTAGGTTCATACTTTATTACATAAATATCTTAAATTTTCATCTGACTAATATTTACGTAATACTTAAATCTTTAATTCCCATTTTGCAATAAACCCAATTACCTTAATTTTACATTTAAATAAATAAACCCTGACTCCCATCCTTATTATTCAACGATCATTGTCCTATAAGCATATTTAACATTGTTTACGTTTCATTACCCTGATACTTTCCGCTTCACCTTTATTCTTATTAACTATTTTATTTCCACTTATTGTGTAATAACTACCATAATCCAATCTTAGTGAAATTTGTCAATTTCACCCATTAATTTAGATTTTAAATCTAATAAATTAATCTACCTTGGTCCCATTCTTTATTTTATCAATCTTTACTTTAATTTACATTACCAAAACGTTAAATTAAATTTATTACAATTGATTACCAAAGTTTATTTAGCCCATTAGATAAACAAAGAAATATATATTAATTGCCACCTCTATGCTTTTAATTGCCTTTATAAGTTTGTTACTTCAATCCAGATTATAATTCAATATATAATGCTAATTTTATTTCATTGCATTACATATATGCCTATTTACATCTTAATTTGAATGAATATTACCTTTCTAAATGTGTACTTCTATCAATTGAACACATTAATTAAGGTTTTTAAATAATTTACATTCTATAAAATTTATAACATTAAATTTACATTCTATTGATTTTTTTACGTATTAATTTCTCAATTAACAAAATTTGAACTTACTTCCCCAATCCACCAATTACTACTTAAAAATAAATTTACGCATCTATTAATTTACATTCACTCTTCCGTTACTATATTAATAGTCATTAAAGTAACGTTTATTATCAATAACAACATTATAATTACTTAACGTTTATATGAACTTTATTGCCAATAAATTCATTGACCAATAAATTTGGTAATTTATAATAATTGTTATCATACCCATAAAATTTACACTTAAGTTTATGTTATATTCAATTTATTTTATTTCATAAATTAATTCAAATTTTACGCTCGTTATCTTCCATTTGATTTATAGCCTAATATACATTTACATTAATCCCATTTCATTCCATCCATTAATGAGTATTGTATTGAAATTTAATTTATTAGCTTATATCAACCTTATTACCATTAATTGCAATTGGATTACCGAATTTATTCAATACCCTAAATAAATAACATATATTAATTCAATACTTACATTTTTTTTCTTTATTTTTTTCCTAAATTTTATTACAAAATCTCATTAATTTAACCAAATTTGTTTACCAAAATTTACGGGTCGTTATACTCTCCCCCACTCAAAACTTTTCGTCCCCGAAAAGGAAAAAGAAGGGAAAAGGAAAATTAAGAAATCAATATATCATATTTAAATATTAAATTTATAACAAATAAATTTACAAAATTAATTCATTTAGATAAAATATACTAATTTATAATCATTAAATATTTTTATACTCAAATTAATAAAGTTTGGAAAACATTTTCAAAATATTTCCTAAGTTCAAAAATTTCGGCAGAGTCTCCTTTGTACGGGGAGGCCCGGACGAAAATATTATATCAAATATAACAATATACAACATATATTTACCAAAATAATATATATCTCAACCCGGGAAACAATATAATAGCGCTGTAAAACGTAATCAGAAAACGTACCTATTTGTCGGGCAACTACGCTTATATTATGAAACCAAAAGCAGCAGCAATTGCTTCCATAACCTCTATTTCACTTATATAATCTGATAAGAGTTAGCAATTATATAGAATGAAATATTTAAGTTGTTCAACTACAAACAAATCAATCAACCATCACTTGCAACAAGCATACAACCATCACATAAAATCAACACGCATCAATCATTCATTCATATCAAACAAACAAATAGTTGTTCGGGCTCAAAACTTTAAATTGTACGGAATGAAAAATAACTACTAAGTGTACCCTTCACTCAACAGTCTTTAATGAAACTAAATAGATTATTCATTCATCCCAACAATTTTAAAGTATCCTTACCCACACAACCATAAACCAACAAACATCAGCAATTTCAAACAACAGATTTAGTTTATCCTTATTAATTCCATTCATCCATTTGTTGTTTGATTTCTTTTTATACATATAATGGTTTATCCTTTTACTTTACGTTTTACTTCTTACAACCTTTTACTTTTATTCATTCGTTCAATGTTTATTTTAATTATTCCTTTATTACTTACAAATCTTATTTCATTCATTAATGCCATCATTTATCAATTATTACATAATTTCATTTATTAATATTCATGCTATTCATGTTTAGTTTAAATCCTTTGCACATAAATTCATTTGCTAAAGTTTACAATCATTTATTTATATTACTTACCTTCTTATTATATTAAATTAGTAGCATTTCAATTATACTTAAGTTTATAACCCTACAATATCAATTCTTATTTATTAAAGAATTCCATTAATTACTTTCATTATCTCAAGTTAATTACTTGTATAATATCTATTACATTTTCTTACTAAAATTTTTAACTCTTATATCTTTTGGTAAGTTATATGTGCCTTTAAGAATGTAATTGAAAGTTATACAAGTTTCTCTCAATTCTTTTAATTAATTAATGGTTCAATAATTATATCTTTCGTTTTATAAGATTACAATTTCTACTTTCTTTTAACCCCATTTATAACTTAGCATTAAATCACTTATTTTAATTAAAGGTTTCAATAATTAATTACTTACGTTCAGATTCATTGCAATAACTGAAACTATTAATTAATGGAAACTTAAGAATTTAAATACCGAGTTAATTTCAAATCATTTTAAATATAATAGATAGAGGTTTATACTTAAAATTTATATATCCTATTATACTTAAAATAATTTAGAAATTTATATTTGGTTATCAGAATAAATCCGTAGTAAAACTACTACAGTGGCCTTCCCACTTCGAAACTCGAAAATTAATGTCGACGATGCGTGCACTCATCACCGAAATTATTTCACAACGATAGAGAGGGGAGTACAGAACTTATTTCTTTTCCAAATTTCTTTTTAACAATTCTTTCAAATTATATTGAAATATTTATATCATAAAATACTTCTAAATAATATAACTATTATATTCCAAAATCATTCGAAAACTTTTTCAAAACCCCGGACTTAAGTTCTAAGTTTCCAATTTGAATTATTTTATTTTCAATCTTATTTCAACTATTATTTATAAATTTCATTACTTAACAACCAATACAACCAAATATATATTATCGTTTATAAAATTTTATATATATAGAAAATATAATAGGCTAAATTATTTCATTCACCTATATTCAAAACAAATATTATGTCGGTCTGTCCCATTAAGTGTTTAGGAATCTCTATTGATGTTGTAGCATCCCATGCACCAACCAGAATTTATAAATGCAAAACGGAACAAATTAACACAATATTAAAACCTTTTTTTTATAACACTAACAAATACGCTCTCTCATATATATACCCTCAACGACTCCCATAGGGTATTACTACCCTATTAGTAAATAGTCAGAACCCACAAAGCTAAGGTTTATCGCTAAACCAAAGCTCTAATACCATATTGTAACGTCCTACCTTTTTGCACGCTTCAAATCGACACACGTGCCGATTCAAACCATACGGAAGGGCGGATTGTTATGGGGTAAATCAGAAAAACAAGAAAGAATTAAAACAAACAGAATCTCACAGCGGAAGGATAAAATATAATAATCAAATATACAGTTCATGAAGCTGTTTTTCAAAATATTTAAGTATACTTACAATATATATCAGAGTTATACATACCATAGAATATTAATAATGCAGCGGAATACAATAGTATAGTGGGACAATATAATATATATTAATAATAATATTGAAATCTTCATCTTCGTCCTCCAGAGATAAAGCCTTCGATCCTGAAATGCTCGGACTGACCCTAGCGAATTGAAAAGACAAAACACTCGAGTCAGAACTAAAAGATTTTATGTAAGTTAAATCAACAGAAATAAATATGAGTGCAGTAACTCAAGAATTGCTTGGGATTTACATTTCTTAAGGATCCATTAAACTATTTACTATGTAGTATATTTCGCTATTATAGTGTCTAATTGTAAAATAAACTTACTTTAAAATAGCGTTAAGGCTTTACATTTTCCACCTTAACACATTTATATATATTCCCATAGTCTATACAGTACTGTAATCTCCCTCGTACTGGGCGTCGTCAGAGGGCACTCCATAGGTATGGCATAAAACCAAAATCGTATAAGGCGCGCTAGGTTAGGTGACACGGCACAACTAGGCAATGCCAGTGTAGATATACCAATTGCTATCCGGTCTGGTGGTAACGCATAGCCGCAGCTACCGCCCATCTCGAACAAACACCCCCAAAAATCAAAAATAAAGGTGGCCACCGAATCAATCCAAAGTCAGAGTATAGTATCAAAGAGATGTGTCCGATAAAGGGTGCTACCCCCTTGGCCCGAGAATCGCTCCTGTTTTAGCCACCTTATGCCAACTCACGGGAGTCGGGTCCATGTTTTTACCTCAAAGGAAACGTCTCCACTATCCTACTTCATTCTGAAATCTCCACCACGTACACGGTTATTAAAGTGGTCTTCAGAGTTGGCAGAGAGTATGACAACTTCCGATCCCGGTCTCTTTAACAACCAATCGTTATTATAACACCGCGGTCTCTTAGAAATAGTTTATACTTTAAAACCAGAATAAAATATCCATTTCAAAACCATATACTTACGATATCATTTCTATTTTTAAAACCCCAAATCAATATGATATCATTTTTATATTATAAATATCCCTTTTCCCAAATCATAATATTTTCAAATATATATATCTTAACCCCCATAGCTTTGAAACAAAATTTCTAATACTTAAATGGTTTAAGTATTAAACTGCTTTGCATAACAAAATAGCTTTTTAAATTTCACAAATAAATTCCAAATATAGGTTTAGTTCCCAAATAAACCATTTCAATTTCCATATATTTCAAAGCTTTAATTATTCCACCATTTCAAAACTTATTCTTTGATAATTTCATATATATCAAATTCAATTACTATTATTTAGATTTGAAATGTTTACTTAATAAATCAAATATCATTTAAGTAAAACCTTTAAACTTCAAATAACAAGATATTCTCTCAATTTAATTAACTTGATAATATTCATTTAAATCGACTTGATATTCATTTAAGTCCTCTAAACCAAAATCAAGTTATAGATCATACCTTTTAAAACCCCAAATTAGTTAAAATTCCAAATAAATTTTATTCGAGGATAGTTCTTAAATACCTTATTTCAAAGCAAATTCGTATTTATCTTCCAACATTTATTTTATTTAGGACATTATAAACTCCATCAGTAAATTTAAATAAATACTTAACCATATTGTATCTAAATAAAATTGAACTTTTATTTTTAAACTTCTTTTATTCTTTAAACCAAATTTATACATAGCTTAAATTCAAGCGTTTAACTATATATAAAAATAATATTTAAAATATCAAAAATCAATACTCATTAAACCATGTTCTTTCCAAAACCATAGAAAAATCTTTTCAAAGATAACTATATATATATATACATATATACATACCGCGGTGCCTGTGTAAAATTTTCTATCCTATGGTCAAGTGATATGGATATTTATCATTTCAATCCGTAATTTAAAATAAATATTACGGTTATATATCATTTCAAACCGCAATCCCGAATGAAATGAAAATGCATAATAACTTACAGTTTATAACAATATAAGTACAACATCCATTCATCCAATATCAACCATCAACCATTTATCACAATCATCATCCAAATTCAGACAATACATCAATCTATAACAGGTGGTAATAACAGGTATCAACTATCAGTTTATATTCAAAAATAAATTATATCTGTTTAACTGGCAGTTTATATGCAATAAAATAAATAACAATTTAACTGGCAGTTAATATGCAATAATGAATTAAATAACAGTTAATTAAATAAATGCAAATTAACCGAGATAATGATGAAATATATGCCAAATAGCTATAAATAAATTTCAAATAACATCATAAATGAATTTAACAAACATAAGAAATCTTAGAAGTTGTGAGTGGGTTAAAACACTCACCTTTTGAATTTAAATTCAATTTAAACCAAAAAATTGCACAGTCTCCAAATCCGTCCAAACCAGCTCCAAAGTATCCGAAATTTCAATACGAACCTAGCGGAGGAAACCAAGCATGAAACGGAGTACGTATGTAAGAGTTATCATCGTTAAACGATTTGAAATTTGAAATGAAGAGTAAATAAATAAATAAATTAACCCTTACCACTATTTGCCACGCCAATACGTATTTGCCACTCGACCGTAAATCACACGACATCTACAGATCTCGACCAAAAACCCTACCTCGGCCGCCTTTGCTTGCTCAAATTTATCGGCCATCACGCACGTCTCCAAAAAGATCAGGCGATGCCATCGCCTCTAGCGCCTCAGGCCGCCCCCACTGGTGGTTGCGCGACCCTCCTTGTCACCCCCAAATGGACCCGTTGCCGTGATCTATATCTCCAATTTCTGGTGAAATCCCCCACATATACCACAAACTAACCGTACTGATCTCCTCCCCTCGATGTCCTCTTCGATGCTGCACTACCTGATCGTCGTAAGATCGACGATCTACCCTCAAATCCGACAACCCTCAACGAACGGCCGGCAGTTATTCATTAAATTTTGGACACACGAAAACTCGAATCGAAAGACGAATTTCACCATAAGATTACGCACTTCGAGAGCTTCAACATATATTTTTTCTGAATTTATCTAAGGAGGTTGAATTTTATGCTTTGGATTTGATTTGCAATTGGATCTGGAATATAGAATTTTGTCTGCCATTGAGGAAGAGGAGGAATAGAATGAATTTACGTACAGACAAATGGGAGTTAGGGAGCTAGGGTTTATAGCAGGATATTTATAGATAAAGTTGAAATAGACAGATGGATCCGAATTATAAACGTGCTAAACGATAATTGGCCCAAAAAGCCTGTTCTGACTCCGGAATGAAATTGGATCAACCCATATATAAAAATAGATATTTTAAAATATTTAAACGCAATGGAAAAGGCTTCAGGTCCAAATTGCATCATATGAAGAAGTTATGCTAAAAATAATATTTTCAAATCGATTTCAAATTGATTTCAATTAAATCGATTTCAAGGCGTTTCACGTTCGTACGATCAAACAATAAGTCCGACCTCTACGAAACTTGAAATCCTACAATAATTCACCGTTACGGATCCGATGAAACTAGTTTCATCGAAATCCGAGCCAGTGGCCAAAATGGCTTTTTTTATAATAATTAAATAAAAAAATTAGTCAATTTAACCAAATTTTCAATTTTAATTCGATAATTACCAATTCTTATTATTTTTAATTTCCCAATCATTTACAATGATTTAAACCAATTTAACTGTTAAATTAGAGTCGATAAATTTATAAATTTCGGTATTAACTTCCATTTCATTAAATTCGAAAATTATAAGTTAAATTTCCAAAAATTCTATCAAATTTACTTTTCATTATATTATTCAGTTCATTAGTAACAATTAGATGAAACTAACATTGGGTTCATACTTTATTACATAAATATCTTAAATTTTCATCTAACTAATATATACGTAATACTTAAATTTTTAATTCCCATTTTGCAATAAACCCAATTACCTTAATTTTACATTTAAATAAATAAACCCTGACTCCCATCCTTATTATTCAACGATCATTGTCCTATAAGCATATTTAACATTGTTTACGTTTCATTACCCTGATACTTCCCGCTTCACCTTTATTCGTATTAATTATTTTATTTCCACTTATTGTGTAATAACTACCATAATCCAATCTAAGTGAACTTTGTCAATTTCACCCATTAATTTAGATTTTAAATCTAATAAATTAATCTACCTTGGTCCCATTCTTTATTTCATCAGTCGTTACTTTAATTTACATTACCAAAACGTTAAATTAAATTTATTACAATTGATTACCAAAGTTTATTTAGCCTATTAGATAAACAAAGAAACCTATATTAATTGCCACCTCTATGCTTTTAATTGCCTTTATAAGTTTGTTACTTCAATCCAGATTATTATTCAATATATAACGCTAATTTTATTTCATTGCATTACATATATGCCTATTTACATCTTAATTTGAATGAATATTACCTTTTTAAATGTGTACTTCTATCAATTGAACACATTAATTAAGGTTTTTAAATACTTTACATTCTATAAAATTTATAACATTAAATTTACATTCTATTAATTTTTTTAAGTATTAATTTCTCAATTAACAAAATTTGAACTTACTTCCCCAATCCACCAATTATTATTTAAAAATAAATTTACGCTTCTATTAATTTACATTCACTCTTCTGTTACTATATTAATAGTCATTAAAGTAACGTTTATTATCAATAACAACATTATAATTACTTAACATTTAAATGAACTTTATTTCCAATAAATTCATTGACCAATAAATTTGGTAATTTATAATAATTGTTATTATACCCATAAATTTTACACTTAAGTTTGTGTTATATTCAATTTATTTTATTTTATAAATTAATTCGAATTTTACGCTCGTTATCTTCCATTTGATTTATAGCCTAATATACATTTACATTAATCCCATTTCATTCCATCCATTAATAGGTATTGCATTGAAATTTAATTTATTAGCTTATATCAATCTTATTACCATTAATTGCAATTGGATTACCGAATTTATTCAATACCTAAATAAATAACATATATTAATTCAATACTTACATTTTTTTCTTTATTTTTTTTCCTAATTTTTATTACAAAATCTCATTAATTTAACCAAATTTATTTACCAAAATTTACGGGTCGTTACACTTTTCTTATAATAATAGTTACCAGACAAGAATTAGCATGGAACCATTCGAGGTGCTTTACGGAAAACTATGTATGATGTCTGTTTGTTAGTTAGATATGTGAGATCTACTCATGCTTGGACCCGATGTGGTAATAGATGCTACTGGCCAATTCATGCCAAGATAAAAGTTGTAAAGTTGAGGCATAAGAGCTATGCTGATAGGAGGCATAAGAATGTATAGTTCTCTATAAGCGATCATGTATTTATGAAAGTTCCACCTATGCAAGGTGCCATGTGCTTTGGAATGGCAGAAAAATTGACTCTTATATATGTAGGTCTATTTATTATGACAGAGAAGATGGTAAACTCACTTATCAAGTCAAGTTATCTAGTAGTTTAGCAGGTGCGCGTACTTTCGTAGTTTGTATTGAAGGAAATGTGTGCACGACCCAAGTGCGATTGTGGATCTGAGGGTCATTAAGGAGTTTTCTGTAGAATAAATTTGACGTATGTTTGAAGATTGAAGAAATAGTAGGTAATGATATAAACGAATCTAGGAACAAAGTTATCAGACTTGTTCCCATCTGTTGGAATGATGAGAAAGATGACTATACTTGGAAATTAAAGGATAAGATTAGGAGTATCTATCCTGAACTATTCTAGACATGTATTGATAATATAAATGTGTTTATTTATCTATTGTATGAATTGGTTGTAGCACCATTATATCTTGTGCTATCTTATGATTGTGTGTTACTAGTTGCACTAATACATTATCGTTGATAATTTTATAGTAGTAAGTTACTAATGTACTAACCTGTACTTGTGGGTGTATTTTATGTTGATGATGGTGTTGTTGTTCTTGCTCACTCGGATCTTTGGACGAAATTCATACAATGAGGGAAGGCTTAACATCCCATATTTTGTAATGTCGTTATATTAGCTAGGTAGGAATGAAATTTATTTATTAATCAAAGGAATTTATTAATAAGGTTGCGTAAAGGAATTTAATTAATCAAGTGTAATTAGACACTTAAGTGATAATTATGCTAAAATAACAGTAACTATTATAAAATATAACGTAATGATAAAAAGATACAAATAATGTTATATTATTGGTGTAGTGAAATGTAGCTTGAGAACTTGCCCATGTATATTGCCTTACCTCTATTTACTACACATCTACGGTGATTGCCTTGTTGCGACGAGTCCGAGCTAGTTAGTTTGTTTAATCGTGCTTCACATGCTTTTTGGTGCTAGGTGTGTGGTTGGTTTAGATGGGCTACGGATCAATGCTTTTGCTTCTTCCTGGTTAATTTAGTGAGTTTAATGTAGTTCCTTGACTACTTTGAAATATGTGTTGGTGAATTGTGGCATTTATGTTGTATCTCCTCTAAGATTTTATGGCTGACCTTTATAGCATTTGTATGTAATGTTTCAAATCTTATATGCTAGTTCCACCTTAGTGCTCACTTGTATCTTCCTATGTTAAATAAACATCAAGTCTAGTGCTTTAAGTTTTAAGTGTTACACTGAGAGCACGTCATGTGAGTTGTATTTTGGTAGTTAATCTATAGTTGTTGAGATAATTCGTCCCCACAACTGTTATTCAGTTAATAAAAAGTGGACGGGCAATTATAGAAACCAGTTTTCCTTGCAAAAAATGAAGGAAGCTTGGATTATGGTTAATGGGCAAGGAGTGGTCCAAACTGATTAAGAAAACACTCATATTTCTTCATTTATTTCTTGCATAGTCAAAAACATGTACAGAATACAAAAGAGAAAAAATGGAGGCTATTTTCTAAAGGGAAGAAGAAGATAAAGCAAGACAACTTCAAAGAAGAATTTAATCTTGTTAAGGAAGGAAAGTAAGCTAAATCTTCATTTATGGTGAGTAGTATTAATGTTGATTTTGAGTTCACCGTGATAGAGTTAAGGGTGTTCCTAGGAGCTTTTATGTATTTTGTTATATCACTTGACTCTTATATAATAATCTTATTCGAAATAAAGTATGCTTTTAGTTTTTTTTCCAATTATATGTGTTGTTATTATGATATAAGCAATGATACAAATACATTAAACATATACAAGCAGAAAATCCATAGGAAAAGTACTTTATCAATTGCAGTTGCGAACATGTTGTATTGAATCGAGCACTCAAATAATTATCCTTAAATTGTTCTTAATCAATATGTATCGAGAAGAGGATTCGATACATCTATTGGGACCAGTCTATGTAATGCACTCCATAAAATAGACAGTGAATCACTCATGACCATTGGGGACATCAAGGGATTACGTAATTATGATTGTATGGAAAAATCATAGAATGATTCAGCAAGAACCTTCTATAAGTTACTAAAACTAAGTCAAAATGGAAGATCTCATGTAACAAAGTGCAGTAATCTTTAGACTTGGGAGTATTTTTGGTCTTAAGTAGTAAAATTATACTTTGATTACGGCCAATCACATGACATCATGATTAAGTTATGACCACAATCAAGTACATATTGAACTACATGTAGTGAAACACTACTCAGGAGAGGATTCATCGCTTTCGTTATAGAAGATTAGCGTCACCGTAATTGGTAGTCAACTTGAAGTCAAAATCTCTAGCAAGAGTAAAACGGTTTATCAATAGATGTTACCAGTTTGAACCAAGGACTTTATAGTGGTGTTTTGCAATTAACAATGGATATTGGTGAAGGTTTTGGCCCTTGATCAAACTCTAGATACCTTAGTGATATAACAATGATAAAAAGAAAACTTGCACAACATATCGTTACAAAGGTATAGTTTAGTAAAATTAGAAACTGGATTTCACCAAAATGATCTATAGCTATTTGAACTTATCCCCAAACTGTACTTCAACAATATCCATATAGGCTATAATATTTAAACTGTTTAAATATTGCTGATGATCGAGTTCACACCAAGGAGTCAACATAACAATGTTGTTGCCTATTTTCCAAATTCAACTAATGTAAATTAATTTAATAAAATTAGTTTTAATTTTTTTGAGAAATTCATTTAATACTTTTTAAAAAAATTATAAGAATTTGATTAATTTGATTGATAAATCAGTAATTAGATAAGTGTGTGTATACCTGTAGCGATAAAAGTTATAGTTGAAAAATTATCTTAAACTGTTTAAGATAAATTCAATAAATTTTTTGACACTTATTAAAAAAATTAAATGTTTATTAATTAGAATATACCAATATATTTGTAAATAAGACTACAAACCTGTTTTATATTTTCTTAAAATTGTTTTGAGAAACTAAGCTAGAATTTAAAATTATTTAATTAAAATGTTAAATTGTATAATTAATTAGTTAAACGGCTAACTAGTTAACACACACAAACATATATATATATATATATAAACATTATAGTTAAATATTCTTCTATATTTTTTAAGATAAATAATATAAAATTTCTAAAATTTTGAATGATATTTAACTACATTAAGAACTAAAATTGATTTAAATAATATTTAATTTATAAGATATATATAAGCGTTATATATGTTAACTAAATTATGATAGTCATAAATAAATTAAACTTACATAATAGTATGTATAACTAATATAAGTGGAACGGAAATAAACCTACATACTTGAAAAAAATATGTATTATACGTGTACCGTGATTTCAGATGTGTCCAATGCTTGAATTAGTAGGGTATTTAATATGAAATACATTATTCCTTACGTCAAAATCACTCTAATTATATTAAAAATTATAAATCTTTAATACAGTTGTCCTTTATTGTTTATATATTGATAGATTTCGCATATGCACGAGTTATTGGGAAAAATCAATGTAGAGATGTTATGTGTAGTAATATTAATGTAGTGCATGGATAAGGTAAGATAAATGCATGTATTTGTTGAGAAAACTCAAGGTATGTGCATTGTAATTAGGTTGTTGAGAAATGATTTGTAAGAGGGAATAATCTCCCTTTATTTGTTGGGAAACTCAAGGTCAAGGTCGATATCAGAACATATACCACAGATAGGAGTTGTAAATGATACAACCTATAAAGGGTTATTCATCGTTTGCGGGACTACAATTTATTGAGCAAACTCAAGGTCAAAATCCCAACGAAAGTGAGTCCTAACACGCAATAGGGAAATTAAATGATTATTATATTTCCTTATGGTTTTGAGCAATATAAAAATCTAGCAGGATCCATATCAGAATAATGAAATGCTTACATTTAACATTTCTAGTGTTGTAAAAATACATGCTATGTAAAATCGAAGTTATCTACTTCAATAAATTTGTGCAACTAATCCAATTAACAAATTTTTTCATAAATTAAAAAATTCTAATGAGATGAATTAATATTGACAAAGAAATATAAAAAACACTTACTAATAAATCCCTTGGCATGTTGTCGATTAAAGACCCATGCAAGAGACGAATTATAAAACTACTAAATATATTCGTACCTAGGTCACTTAAGTGTTTATTTGCTCAAGATTATATATTTTCTTTTGAATTTTGAGTTCTTAAACAATACAAGGATATGGATATTAATTCCATCCTATTAGATCATATACAAAAGTTGTATCGTAAATAGTCACGTTTGCAATATATAAAACCACGATGAAATTGATTCACTCAAATTGAGAAAGTAAACCATAATGCAGGATCATGTGTTCAATTCATTGAATACAATAGAAGTCTTTTTGTGTTGAAAACAAAACTAGAGTAAGGACTAAAGATCAACCTAGGAATTCAATCACTGAAGCGTCAGTCTTGATTAACTTACTTAACTACAACCCATATGATACCCATAAAATGATAAGGATGCCCAAATGCAATTCTGTAAAGAATTTGATTTAGTCTAATAGTAAGAGTTTCCATTTGAATGGTTCGACCATTTGCAAAGGATAGCGAATGTCCCCGAGTGGATGTAACATAGGCACAGTTAGGTGAAGAGAATGATTGGTCACCTCAGCTTCATGCAGAAACATTGAAAACGAGATTGTATATATACTAAGTAGATACTTAATATGGAATGATAAACGTGATTTATATTCCAAATATAATTCTATTATAGAAAATTATTTTCTATAATAGTTATTTGTTTGAATTTAAGATATTTGATCTAAAACTCTCGATTGTTAACTAGTTACAGTGAACAAAATAAATAGCTCATAATAATTGGTTGGATAGAGCTTCGCATTTCATACACAGTTATAGTAATGGCGACAATAGTAAAAGCTTACCATATGAAACTTACTGGTGGATGCATCAAACGTGCCTTTATATATGTACTAAGTATTATTAATGAAATAATAACTGTCTTCAATATTAACTAAAAATAGATGTAGTTTTATTTTAGTATGAATATCATGAATTTTCGTTATAAAATAAACCTATTGTAATAATGGTTTTTTTTCATAACCACGGTGATGCCTTAACTATAGAAATTAAAGAAGCATCTAAATTTTTTTACAATATTTTGGAATTATGGACTAAGCCATATTTTTGAGAAATAATTCTCTAATTATACGATTATGAATCATGTGATGCTCATGAATTGTATCTCAAAAGATTAAGGGTAAGCACCCATTCAGTGGAGTGACAAAGGAGTTAATGAACTCCTCAAATTAATGCATATAAATGATGCAAGGACCCGATTCTTCGACTTTCGAAAACCGACATCAATACGTTCACTGTATCAACTGCCGAGCAATCAAATGCCGGAAAACCGAACACTTAGGGTTTTAAGAAAAAGAAAGAGGTAGAAGAAGAAAGAAAAAGATAGATCAGAACAATATCAAGATCTCACAATCGCAGCGGAACAACATATAATAAATAAATAAATATTCATTAAAACAAAAGAACTGTATATTTTATACATTACATCACATTACATTCATTATCAGAGTTTACAACAACAAACAGCGGAAAAGAAATACAATATACTAGTGAATACGTCATGCCATCCATCTTGCCTCCAGCAACTCCTGAATTCCAGAATATCCTGATAAACCTGACTCTAGACTGCCCGTGTGGAAATTGGTGGGCACCCAGAGTTTAGGAAGGGAAACAATAAACTCCAGGTCAGTCATGTGACTGGTGTGAGAACTTAAAATAGTTATTTATCTTTAAAACAAAGAACATGATAATTTTAAAATAGATTCGCAATGCTTTTTAGAAAATGAGACTACCATAAGGCGTCCCCCACACACACACACAATGCAAACGCAGAATCGGAGGAGATTTCTCCTTATGGTAGTCAAAGATGCTTAATACGCATTAAATTTTTTTTTGATATTATTACTAGTGCATAGTGTAGGAAAAATCATTTTGAAAGCAAAGATATAAATCTTAGCCAGCATAGGCATTTCGCACTTATGCCACTATAGCTACCATGTTCAATAGCAGGTTACCGCCACATTCCATGGTAGGTTATACAACTAAAACCGTACAAGGTTCGTATTGTTTCTTTGGATTTCCAACAAATGGTCAGGCCAAGGAACTTCCCATTACCACATGGGTACGCCTCTGGAAAGACGACCCGAGAACCTAACCGGATCTCTGCCAACACAAGGATGGGTTACCTTTCAAACTAGGTAACTACTGACACGAATATATCATTCCTCGATCATAACCGATCTATATCCGAGGATCCTCGATTTCCAACAACCACAAAGCAATAAATTTGCAGCAACAACATAGGTTAAGTATCTGGGCTCATACCATGATACCACCACTATCCAGAAGGAATGACATACACCAAAGGGGCGCTACCTCCTAATAACCTTGCTGCATCCTTCCTTTTTTGACCATTTCCGGGGTGTGAGGTCCGAAGAAGTCTCGTCCACAAAGCCACGCTTTATACGAAAGTTGTGCTTTGATCACAATGCTCAACAGCACTTCGTATGCCACATTACCAATTTGGGAATGTATCACTAGTAACCATCAACTACATAACCTCTAGGGTGTTAAGCTAAGAGAATAAATTCTCCGCCACCAACGGGAACATATTTGATAGAAACCAGCTTTACATCTCAAATTGTAACGTCAGACACACCTCCATACAAGTCCGTTCCGGGATCGAACGGAACGGAAGGCACTTACAAAGAAGTCCTTACAATTCGGATATTCACTAATCACGACCGGACTTTCCATCACAAAGGGTAATAAATTTCTATATCGGAGATCAGCCGATGCAGAAACATTCGACGGTAATCCTTCTGTTTTCACAAATATCCGGTCTTCAACACCGTTCTTCAAATGCAATCCATAATGACGTATCACATATTCGAAATGGGTTATACGACCCTAAGGTCCTTTCCCGGCTAACCCGAATAGTGAGTGCTTATTTTAAAAATAAGTGTGGCATTCAAATTCAAACAAATCACAACAAATACCTATTCAAAGGTAAATATCGATAGTCGGTTATTTAACTATCAATAGGTATGCACAACATCGCCATATTCCAAATAATTTTCCAAATTATTTATTTTTCCAAAAATATCTTTACAAGATATATATATAATTTCCATACTTCAAAAATAAATCGATATTTATTTTTAAATGAATTTCCCTTTCTTTTATAAATTCCATAGTGAATTTATATTTCAAAATATCTATAAATACACGATTTTCAAATCGATTTCTAATATTCATTTTCAATTTATCTTTAAAAAGATAATTCTCAAAACGTTCATTTCATATTGGAAAAACATTTCCATACTCATTTAATAATAAGTATTTCACAACTCTATTTATTTTTCAACATTTGGAAAATATTCGATATACTTAAATCAATATTAAGTATACATTTTATTCTTTAAGAAAACATTCTCTTAAACACTTTTATTTGAGTCAAAACGAATGTTGCGTAAAACATCGTTACGACAACCCAAAATCACTAGTATAGGGATTCGAATTTTAAGATAGATATATAAATCCAAATACTATATAAAACATTTCCTTTCAGAAATCATTTACTATAACAATAGTGTTATAGTCCACCATTTCCTTCTTTCTCGAAAACGTCTATTTCAACAATGAATTTTGAAATCTATGGTTTCGATATTTAATATATTTTAAAACATCTCTAATCGTTTTAATTCTATTTAAAATATCATTTTCCCAAAACATTTCTTTAATATATTATTCTCTATCCAAAATCGTGAATATACTTCGTTAATCCAAATTCAACATTTTCTGCACGTTTTATTTAGAAGGTTATCCCCTGTCCAAGATCGTGGATACATATCCTTTAATAAACTTCTATGTTTAATCTATCGAATTCAATTGATTTCGGATTTATAAAGTAACGTTTATAAATTCATATCTATATATTTTATAAAAACTTCAACTTATAAAATCCCTTAATTAACAAATTCTATTTTTATCTTATTTAAATGCTAACACCCTTTATAAGTTAATTATTTATAGTTCTCTTATTTTACAAAAATCATTTCCTTTAATAACTTCACAATTTTATAAATTTCATTCACTTATGAATTCATTTATAATTCATTTTAACGCTTATAAAAACTCGTTATATAATTCCAGTATTTTTATTTATAAATATCCATTTTATAAATCTTTATATATAAACCATTTATAATAATTAAAATATCCCAATTCAAACCATTTTACAAATAAATCTACTACTTATTTCAAAAATCAAATTTTATTTATTTCTAGTGTCTAATGATACCAGAATTTCATTCGGCTAAATTTTAGCCTTTAACGATTTCAATTATAAAGATAATCACACAGGGATTATAATGAAAAGAAATCAACACACAATATTGAAACCAATTCAATTATTTGAGGAATCCAGTTGGATCCCTCCAACCCGTTTCCCTGCATCTACAGACATTAGCACAATACCAATCCTGTTTCAAGACGGGATATCGCGGTATATGGGATTTATAAATTATTATCCGCTTAATAGGCGGCGCAATAGGGTCTCATCCGCTATATAATGCGGGAAATTAACTCCAAATACATATATAATACCAATTCCACTTCAAGGTGGAATATCGCGATATATGGGTTTAATAAATAACATCCGCTTAATATACGACGTATAGGGTCTATTTCAATCAATTGATAATAAATTATCATTCAAGCATACAATCAGCATCCAATCACACTACCAATCAAATTTTAAATCCATATATTTAAAATTAACCAAACAACAAATTTTCAAGTGAGAAGTTCTCACCTTTTTTTTTATTTTGCAATGCAATCCAAACCAGTCACTTCTTCACGATTTAAGACCTTGTATCAAACAATTATATAATTTATAAATATTCAAATAAATCGAACCATTAAATTTTCATTTATAAATTTAATTACCAATGATTTTATTTTAAACTTAAAAATTAAAAATTTGAACTGATTTTCTTTAAATAAATCTAATTGTCTAACCATTTGACAAATTTAATTTACTAACAATTCAATTTAAACAAATGATTTCATTTCAAACCAATTTCTTTTAAACAAATTTGTTTAACTAAAATTTTAGTTTTAAAACTATATTTTCGTTTCAATTAAATACTTTAGCAATTAAAAGTATTACATAAATTAACTAAACAAATAATTACTAAAATAAATTGGAAAATTCTATTTTATCTCCATCTTCCATTTTTTCAAACTGTATAAACTAAGAAGATAATCTATATTCACTTTAAAAATCTAACTTCCATTTTTTCAAACTGTATAAACTAAGAAGATAATCTATATTCACTTTAAAAATCTAACTTCTTTTTATTTATTTATTTTCATTTTTTTAATAATAACAGAAGTTTTGTTTTACTGCATACTTATAAATATCCAAACTTTAAAGATTTCGATTATAAAACTTATTGTAATATATATCTTTTAAATTAAAATAAAACCCTACAACTAAAGCAATTGAGAATCACGTACCCAATTTCAAACGAAAGCTTGAACGTGCGCCCTAGGACCTTCCTCCCAACTGCTGCCTCCACGCCCTAGCCTCGCGAGCGAATTCCCAAACTCCAACGCGAAACCCTAGAACGCTACGACCCTTCACCAGTGTTTTGCTCATGCCACCGCATTTACTCCGGCATCGTGAACGAGCCTTCCACCATCTGCGAGCACCCCTACGATCGAAGTCGAGCTCATCCACGATCGAACTCCCTATATCGATACGCCATCGCCGCTCGCCTCCACCAAATCGAAATTAGGCCTCGCGCGAAACCCCTCTCGCACCACAATTTCTGTCGCGCGAGACCTCACTGTCACGAGCTTCGCGGCATCGAGCTGCTGCCTGGGTCGCGTTTGTGATGAATTCGAATTCAAACGAGGCTTCGGCCATTTGGTTTTAATTTGGGGAAGAGGAATAGAAGAGGAGGGAGACGGCGTGATTTTGTTTTTGTTTGGATCTGAGGATTTCGAATGAAGAATTTGGGAACGAAGAAATTAAAAGGAGCGGCCATTCAAATTTTCTCAACTGAAATGCTCGACCATTATAATTTTTTTAGATTTGCTCAGAGGTTTAAGAAATGAAGGTTGCGTGATTTCTGGCTGAAACAAAGGGAAAACGTGTTTGCATTACCTCTACAGTGTTTTAAGTTGAGGCCAAAAAGTGCTGATGTTGACCCAATTCAAATTTAAATTAAAATTGAATTCGATTTAAATTTCAACGCGTTTACGTATCGTGTGCTCACACGGAAACTCCAAACACTACGAAAATTGAAATCCGATAATAATACAATATTCCGGATCCAATGGAACTGGTTTCGTCGAATTCCGAGACTGTGCCTCGGACGGCTATTTTTAAATTCAATTTAAACGGTATATTTTTAAAACTGAACAAAAACTATTAAATTCAATTTTTAAAGTTTTATTACCTTCAGTATTATTAAAATAAATTTTATAAACCTTCAAATTATTTTAAATCATCTTAAAACTGAAGATTCAAATTTTTATTCAACTTTCAATAGATTAAATTTTATAATTTAATTTCCAAATTCATTCTGATAATTTGAAATTCAAGTCAAACCATCATTAAAATATTTAAAATTAATTAAATATTTCATTTTCAAATGTTCAAAAATTCTGGGTCGTTACAAATGAAATCAGTCGATGGTCTAATAATACAAAAATGGAACTACATATTTCTTTAAATTCATCGATGAAGTATTACAGATATAAACATGTGTATTTGATTACAAGTGGTACATCCATGAGAATTTCATGGAGTAAAAAATGAAAGTAGTAAATATGACATGCAATGGAAATAAAACAATTTAATATGATCTAATAGATGAGTATATTGGGAAAGAGTTCAAAAGGTACCTAAAATATGATTCAATCTTAAAAGTCACTCTTCTTTATGATACATAATGATGTATCGATAAGAATTAATTAGAATTTGTTAGACAAAGTACGATTGATGATGAGTAAGGTTGAAATTACTTCTTTGTGTGATAATATGTACTTAAGAGTAAGTACATATGTTAAATTCAGTTTCAACTAAAGTGAAATTTCCAAAATCATATAAGATCTGAGCTGATAAGAAACCTGTAACAACCTTAGTTGGAGATTACCGCTAATATTAAATTATAATGATAATTATAATTTAATATTGGATTTATTGATTTAATTGGAAGTAAATTTTGAAGTATATTGTTTAGTTGATATAAACAATATTATTGGATGAAATCTTGGGTAAATGAAATTGATTGTGTTTCAACATGAGAACATGAGATTTATTTCAATTTAAAATGGTTGAAATAAATTCTAAAATGAAGAAGAAATATTTTTATTGTGAATAAAAAGATAAACATGTGTGGAAATAAATTTATTACTTTATTTCATGAATTTTTGAGTGGAGTTGTGCAACAACATTCAATTAACATGTAAAATTTGGTGATATTGTAATTTATTGCCAAAATTGCTTTTTGTTTGTTAATAATACAAAGTAAAATGGTTATTAATTAACTAATTACAATAAATATATTTAGTAATGGTGTTTTTATGTTTTAGGGATGTTAAAATAATTATTTACACTTTATTGGATGGAAAATGTATTTTATTTAACTAAAACATGTCAAATTTTCATTATTTCTTTAAATAGTGTAAATTTGTTAAAAATAAGAGTTTATTGATAAAATAACATTTAAAATTGTTGAAATATGATGATTTTATCATCTTAATAAATTCTAGACGTTGCAACGATCGCAATGCAGTTTATTTCGTTTAAAAGGGATGAAAGTTGAGAAAGATATGAAAAAAAAACCTTTGCATATATAAAAAACACTTCATTATTTAGGCTAAGTAATTAATTTTGGGCTAATGGGTTGAATCCAAATACAAACCCACTTGAGAAGAGGCCTCTGGAGAAAAGAGAAGTATGTACAGACACTTCACTTCCTTCTCATCTTCTCAAAATAGAAGAAAACTCCAATAACTCAATAATGGCCTCCATGCTAATTTTTTTTGTTAATTATCTAATTAAATCCGCAAAATCTAGAGTTTCTCTTGCTAGAAACATAATCTAAGGTAATCTCCTACCTCATTAATTCCTAATTCATGAAAATCTCATATGTTGTTACTGTAAGTTTTGTTTTGATAATTTTTCTTCTTGCATGTTCTTGTTTCATCTTCCATAGGTCCTTCTAGCTCCAATCCTCGCTGAAAGTCTCCATTTTGCAACCAAAATCATCATCTTTTGCCGCTAACAGTAAGTGAAAATTTGTAGCAAACTATAAGCAAATAAAATACTTCGCTGAGTAAAAGTTTGGTACTGTGATATTTTTTTTTGATCTTTTTTGATATGTTTATCTGGCTGAAATAATGCCAATTTCATTTGCCCATATCTTGGTTTAAAATCACGTTTCTTTAGTAAAATATTTTATAATTAATTTTATTTACTTTAATTACTTTAATGGTTTTTGTCAGACGTATGAGGAAGTAAATTAAACGGTTTAGTAAAATTACGAGGTATGAGACTCGTGAATTTACTTTATCGGTTAATTTCGGACTTGTACGATCGAAACAACTTTTGAGAATTGTTTGAATTCCTCTTTGATGACAACCACTTCGTGGTATGTTTTTGATGTATTTAAATCCTAATTGGGGCATTATTCCATATCAATTTATTTGGTTCATATATATATAGTCGAGAACTCCTATATAGAAGTATATTCGATAATGGGCTATATTAATGGAGATGCTCTTGCCAATGATATGAGGCAAATATTTCGATGGAATTTGATGATGATTGATGACTTTATGTTATTTATTACTTGTCGATAAGATGAGACAAGTTTGACATTTCATACCATTCGCCAATGACGTGAGGCGATTCTTATGATGATTTAGATGATTTTCATAGTGTGGCATCGACTAACGGCTAGAAAACCGCTAAGTGAGAACGTGCGGTATGGGACGTACGTTACCACTTTCCGGGTTACTATCCGAGGGTTTATGACACATTCTAGAAGGACTACCAGTACTTTGAGTCCCGATCGGGTCAAGCAATGTTTGGCTCGATCACTGTGATGGTGGGGGCTCAACGAACACCGATTGGAGTGAAGACTCCAATCACTATGATGGCGGGTGTTCGGGATGGATATAGATGACGTCATAGACCGGAACAATTCGATGTGAGGACTCCGGTCAATAGATGGATATGGTACCATAGTGATGGTAGTACTGGTAAGTAGCACGTGCATCATTGCTTCGGCATGCGAGATCTGGCCAATCCGAGGTTTCTTTTGATGATTCATGATGATTTCAATTTCACCACCTTTTTATGTGTTTTCTACAACTTTATAGATGTGAGAAAGGCATATATGATTTCTTGGTGGATTTTGTTAATTTCAAATTTATGAATTGATACATGGGATTTCATATGATTTTGGAAGGTTGATTATTTCATGAATGATTTTTAGGAGTTTTCCCCTATACCCTACTCACTCATTCTCTTATGTTAAACCCAAGTTTATATATAGATGCAAACCAACTATAGTGACATGTAGAAGTTATATGTTATCTACTCTAGTAGCTCATATCTGCTTATGTTTCCCTTTAGGCTATAAAGGAAAAGTTCCCTTTTACCTTATCGTATTTCTTTTGTAAGATTAAGTTTGCCTGACTCGTGTGTTTATCACTCGGGTCAGACCGAGTTAGAGGTTAGGTCGGATATCTATCTTTTGTGCTTGGACCCATTTTTCTTTTTGAGGGGCTCATGACTATTGACTTGGCTACATCTTTCTTGTTGTGTCTTTTGTGTTAGTATATTGTACATATTCTTTTATGGGAACGGAGATGTATGTATATTGTGTGGTTGCACTCCGCTATGATGTGGGGTATTACATTTGATGTTTGGCTTGTATTAGTATATATATCTGTGGCTGCTGTTCTGTGATGTGATTGTTATATTTATTGCATTTTGTTCTAAATAGATCCTTTAGCCGTGTAGTATCGTATTAGTTAAACATTTAGTATGTCGACCACTTGAGATACACAGGAAAAAAATATATATGGTAAAAATCGACGTACTTAGTCTTTAGCTAATGCATTACTATTCGGTCGCCCTTAACCAGCCCTATTCTCTACATTAGTAGATGGAATTACTCGTTAATTCTCTTTACTAATGTGGGTCTCGGGGTGGAGCATCACTGCTTGGTATCAGAGTGAGAACTCAGAATAAAATGAAATAAACGCGGAACAGTGAACATGATGAACCATACATCAAGTATAATACCCTTGTACATCTCATCCCTTAATCATGGCCAGCTTAGTCATATCCCTATCCTTTTCAATTCCTTTGGGGTAGATAGAAAGGAATACGTCTAGGAATGTTAAATGTTATTCCGTAGTATTCCTTAATTACTACATTTCAATTGCTTTATATATATATATATATATATATATATATATATATATATATATATATATATATATATATATCTACCCTGTGAATGATCTTCTCTCATTTTTATCTTTCAGCTATGTCTGGAAGAGGTAGAGCTCGCCCTTCGGCTACGGGACCGTCTAGTGGTTCTCGCCCCAAAGGCATTTACATGTCCACCGATCAGATTCGTGAGCTTCTCAGCCTCCCGTGCCGGTTCCCTCTTCATCTCCTCGTGAGTATGTATTTGCGCGACTATGCAGTGACTTTACTCATCTCGAAGGCAAGCCATTCAAAGGCTCCGAGTCGGTTCTTGATGTACAAGCCTGGATTTGCACTTGTGAGCGTGTATTCTTACGTATGGAGCTTTCAGATCATCATCGAGTTCTTGTGGCATCCAGTATGCTACAAGAGCGTGCTTTAGATTGGTACGAGCTTCTTATCGTTGAGGTGGATAAGACTAACCTCGCATGGCAGCAATTCCGAGACAGATTTGAGCTTAAGTTCGTACCCGAGTCTAAAAAGGCTTTTCTTGTTGAGTCACAGCTTCTATGAAGATTTTGATTGCTGACAACAATATTAAAGCGATCGACAAATCAAGACGTACATATGGTATTCTAGATTATAGGTTGATTATTTGATGTTATAATAGTAATAAAATTGTCAAAATCTATCCTCAAATAATCATGCACAAAATATAATATATATATATATACATTTATATAGGTTGTGCACTTTATTGTGCAACTTAACAGAGACCGGTCGACCGGTCCAAAAATGAACGGTCGACCGTTCCTGTTGAATGTGCACAATAAACGTGCACACATGTACATAACGACTATATTTTTAAAAACCTGTCTACAGGTTAGTTTTTGACCTGTCGACCGTTTTTAAACAGAGAGCAACTTCTTCCAAAAGACACATCTTTCTTCAATGGTTGCGTCTCTTCTTCTTCATCAATGATCATAACTTTTGACTGCAACTTTTCACCAAGGGTTATAACTATTTTCTCTCTATAAATACACATTAATATCATTGATTAAAAAATAAGTTTTATTAAGATTATATATGCTCTCTATCTATTCTCTGAATTCACTTGCATTCAAAAAGCTCTAAACTACTTTCATTCCTTATTGAATCATTGACACTATCTCATATATTTTGATTCAATAAGCAATATAAATTCCATAATCTTCACAAACATCATTCACAATTTGAGGATAAGATTATAGGAAGAGTGTACTACAAGTGACAAATCCGTGTTTACAAGAGCACAAGTTGTCAACAACAATTGTAATTGTTTTTTGAAGTCCTCGGTATTGTAAGAGGCAAGTGTTGAAGTCCTCAGTGTTGTAGAGGCGTGAAATCCCGTTCGGCTGTTCGGGTAATTGTAAACCTGTTCCTCCGGGTGAAGCGAGGTTGTTATTAGTGAAAATCCAGATAGTAGTCTGGGACTGGACGTAGGACGGTGCTCCGAACCAGTATAAAAATCTCTGGTGTGATTTTTCTATTTTTTTTTATTTACAATGCTATTATCATCTATTTCTGCATTTGTATTGTAATCCATATTATACGATCCGTGTATACTATATTAGCACATATAATTGTATACACACCGCACTTTCATTTGGTATCAGAGCACGGTCATCATATAACCGTAACACAGTTATTTGATATATTCTTGTAATATGGCAAATAACGCAAGTACTAGCACTCAAAACACCACTTACACAGAAGGGCAATCGACACAAAGACCTCCATTTTTCAATGGTCTTAACTATAGTTATTGGGCAACACGTATGTCATTCTTTATGCAATCAAGTAGCTATGATGCTTGGAATGCTACTCAAAGAGAAATAGTGAATCCAACAACTGATTATTCAGAATGGACTGTGGCTGAGAAAACGGCAGCAGCCGTAAATGCAAGAGCAATAAATATGTTGTTCTGTGCATTAGACCAAAATGAATATAATCGTGTCAGTATCTGTACTACTGCATATCAAATTTGGCAAACGCTAAAAATCACTCATGAAGGTACTAACAAGGTTAAACAAGCCAAAATAGCCATGCTGAAAAGTCAATTTCAAAATTTCAAAATGAAACCAAATGAGACAATCAATGAAATGTATTTACGGTTTCAAACTATTCACCATGCACTTATTGGGTTAGGACAAAAGTATTCTGATTTTGATGTTGTTTCAACAGTCCTACATTCTCTGACTAATGAATGGGAAGGAAAAGTATTAGCAATTGAAGAAGCTAATGATCTTTCCGTCATGAAGCCAGATGAATTGATAGGAAATTTAATGTCCTATGAAGCAAATTTGCAGGCTAGAAAAGAACAGAAAGAAGAAAAGAAAAATGTAGCATTTCATGTTGAGAAAGATGAAAATGAATCAGATTCTGAAGATGAAGATTTGGCATTCATTGCTAAAGGTTTCAAAAAATTCCTAAAATATCGAAAAGCCAGTCGCTACAATAAAAGGAAACCTGGATCAAATAAACCATCTTCATCTGCTATAGAATGTTTCAACTGCCATAAAAAGGGACACATGCAGAAGGATTGTCCAGAACAAAAGAAAAAGTCAGAAAATGACAAATTCAAATATAAGAAGGACAAATCAAAGAAACGAGCCTTCTCAGTAACATGGGATGATTCAGAGTCATCTTCATCAGAAAGTGAAAGTGATTCGGAGAATGAACAAGCTAATGTTTGTTTTATGGCAACAGAAGATGAGGTACAAATTCCTACATTTGATGAATTACTTGATATTAATGCTGAATTGATAGTCAAATATAAAGACATAAAACGTCAATTAAAAGTAGTCAAAGCAGATTTAAGTAGAGCAGAGTTTGAACGAGATATGTTAAAAGATGAGAAGAAAATATTAGAAGAAGAACTTGAAAATATTCAAGAATCATCATCTAATGTTGACTCTCAAATATCTCTTTTGAGTCAAGAAATAGAAGCTCAAAAAGAGAAAAATAATGCTCTCACTACTGAAAATCATGAACTTAAAGCAAAAGTCAAAATTCTAGACCTAGAAAAAGCTAGTTTACAAACAAAGTTTGATGACATTACTCAAAATGTTTCTAACTTTAACAAAGGTCGAGAAAATTTGACTAAAATCATTGAAAGTTCACAATCTATTTCAGATAAACAAGGTTTGGGATATAACAAACATAAAACTAAGAAACATCTTAGAAATAAAAGGAAGAAGAAAGTACAAAAAACTGAAGCTAAGAAAAATCTTAGTTTATTATATTTCAAACCAGAACCAATAGTGAAATTTCAAAAGAAAGATGTCAAGACTATCAAAATATGGGTTCCTAAAACAAATAACAATTTGATTAGGAACAAATACATTCAGCAATTCATGAATACTGTGCATCTTAATAATAATTATATATATAAAGGGGATACCGGACCCAAATGGGTTTGGACTCCTAAGACCTAACTCTTAGGACCCTATGAAAAGTGGGTACCATGAACTTAATTCTATGTTTGCAGGTCCCACTGAAGAAAAGAGGAAAGTGGATATTGGACAGTGGTTGCTCAAAGCATATGACGGGAGACAAGAGCTTACTAACAAATATTAAATACTCAGATGGTGGCTCAGTCACTTTTGGAGACAATTCAAAAGGTTATATCATCGGCAAAGGCGATGTGAGCAATTGTGGTACATCTAACTTACCTCTTATTACTAATGTCATGCTAGTTAGAAATTTAAAACACAATTTACTTAGTATTAGTCAGTTATGTGACAAGGGTTTTATAATTTCCTTTTCAAATAATAAGTGTAGTATTTTAGATAAAGATCATAATTTGGTTTTTGAAGGTTATAGAGACAGAAATATATATATTCTAAATATGAATATTAATCATAATTCAGATATGTGTCTTATGGCTAATGACAATGATCCATGGCTATGGCACAAACGTTTCTGTCATATAAACTTCAGAACTATTGACAAGCTAGCCAAAAACAATCTAGTTAGAGGACTACCCAAAATGAGTTTTAAAGTTAACAACATTTGTGATGCATGTCAATTAGGAAAATTGACCAAATCATCATTTAAATCCAAGAAAGTCATATCAACATTACAACCGCTTGAGTTACTGCACATGGATTTATTTGGACCTACTAGAGTTCAATCAATAAATCACAGTCAATATGTGCTTGTAATTGTTGATGATTTCTCTCGTTATACATGGACAATTTTCTTAAAAAATAAAAGTGATACTTTCGATCATTTCAAATCTTTCGTCAAAAGAATTCAAAAATCAAAAGGGATTAAAGTTAAAAATATAAGAAGTGATCATGGCGGAGAGTTTGAAAATAATGAATTTGAACATTTTTGTACAAAGAAAGGTATATATCATAATTTTTCGTTTCCCAGAACTCCACAACAGAACGGAGTAGTAGAACGAAAGAACCGAACTTTACAAGAATGTGCAAGAACATTATTAAATGGAACCACCTTACCAAAACACTTCTGGGCAGAAGCTGTTTCAACTGCCTGTTATGTTTTAAATCGTGTATCCATAAGACCTCTTACCAAAAATACTCCTTATGAATTGTTTAACAAAAGAAAGCCCAAAATCTCATACTTCAAAGTTTTTGGTTCTAAGTGCTTTATTTTAAATACGAAAGACCAGCTTGGAAAATTCGATCCAAAAGCCGATGAAGGAATATTTGTCGGTTATTCGGAACGAAGTAAGGCCTATCGAATATTTAATAAACGAACCAAAACTATTGAAGAATCACTTCATGTATCTTTTGATGAAATCTATCAGCATCCTCACACAATATCAGATGATGACGAATCAATAGTCATTAATAATCCAATCATCTCAAATACTGATTCTGACTCAGAAGTAATTATTGAGAATACTCCTCAAATATGTGAATTACAATCACCACCAAGAATATTAAGAGACCATCCGGCCCAAAATATAATAGGTGAAATAACATCACATGTCAGAACAAGGAGTCAACTCAATCAAATGGGTCATATCGCTTTTCTCTCAAATATCGAACCCAAGAATTCAAAAGAAGCTGCTACAGATGATTACTGGATCATTGCCATGCAGGAAGAACTAAATCAGTTTGAGCGCAATGACGTTTGGGAACTTGTTCCGAGACCAACTGATCAGTCAGTAATTGGTACTAAATGGGTCTATAAAAATAAGGCTGACGAACAAGGAAATATCACCAAAAATAAAGCAGATTAGTAGCACAAGGATACAATCAGGAAGAAGGTATCGATTATGAAGAAACTTTTGCACCAGTTGCTCGACTAGAAGCTATTAGAATTCTATTATCTTTTGCTTGTTATCATAATTTCAAACTTTATCAGATGGATGTCAAAAGTGCTTTTCTCAATGGATTTATCAAAGAGAATGTCTATGTCGAACAACCACCTTTATTCGTACATGAAAAATATCCTGACCATGTGTTCAAACTTAAGAAAGCTCTGTATGGTTTAAAACAAGCACCTCGTGCTTGGTATGAACGTTTACGTAGCTATCTTATTAATTCAGGGTTTGAAATAGGCAAAGTCGATCAAACTTTGTTTATTAAACATTCTCGAAATGATATTCTGGTTATCCAAATATATGTAGACGATATCATCTTTGGTTCAACAAACGATAAACTCTGCAAGGAATTTGCAAGTATTATGACCAAAGAATTCGAAATGTCTCATATGGGAGAACTATCTTATTTTCTTGGACTTCAAATCAAACAACTTTCAAACGGTATTTTTATCAATCAAGAAAAATACTGTGAAAATCTTATCAAACGCTTCGGATTACAAAATACATCTGGTAAACCAACTCCTATGAGTACAACTACACATCTTGAAAAAGATGAAAGTGGTAAGAATGTTGACCAGAAATTATATCGAAGCATGATTGGTTCTCTTCTTTATCTTACAGCTAGTCGTCCAGATATATTAATGAGTGTTTGTTTATGTGCTCGTTTTCAAGCCGATCCAAAGGAATCACATTTACGAGCAGTGAAACGTATAATTCGTTATCTAAATAATACCAAAGATTTTGGTCTTTTCTATCCAAAAGAATGTCCATTTGAATTAGTATCATATAGTGATGCTGATTTTGGTGGCTCACGGACGGATAGAAAAAGTACAAGTGGTACGTGCCATTTTATTGGAAAATCACTTGTCTCTTGGTTTAGTAAGAAACAGAATTGTGTTTCACTATCAACATGTGAAGCTGAATATATATCAGCGGCTCTCGCTTGTACTCAAGTACTATATATGCAACAAACACTTCAAGATTTCGATATACATTTATCGAATTCTATTATATACTGTGATAACACGAGTGCAATAAATCTCTCTAAAAATTCAGTAAATCATTCTAGAACCAAACATATTGATATCCGTCATCATTTCCTTAGAGATAATATTGAAAAAGGTAATATACATCTTGAATATGTTCACACTGACAATCAAATAGCCGATATTTTCACTAAACCATTACTTGAATCTAGTTTTATTAACCTACGAAGAGAGCTTGGCTTAGTATCTCGGAAAGATCTAGAATAGAATAAGTAACCTTCAAACTTAGGCTATATATTTTTCAAATAATTCTTAAATTTCAGCCTATAACAAACTATACCTATTTTTATAACTTTTTTTTTCTATCATTGTTTTTGTTTACGGCTAATTATCTCTAACAAATCCTATCCTCAAGTTCATTGGCAAACTTTTTTCTATATAAACGTTTGAAAAATACACTTTCATTCATTCACCTTCTTGCTGAAAATTATAAATCACCTTAAACAAACTACCATGGCACACATTTGCGACAAATGCGCAGAGGAATCTCATATTTCTATCACTAGCTCGGAGTCGGAGGAACAATATTCTCCGATTACATCGAAACAAAGGCCGGAATACCCTCACCATTGTTTTCGCACACCTGGCCATACTCCAACATCCAAGCGTGCAAAGAAAGCACTATTCTGCTCTCCGCGCACGAAGGCGCAAATCGATGAAATTCATCACTACCAAAAGCATCAAATTGATCTTCAACGACAACTACATTATGGTCAAAACCTACTATACCATGAACAACAACGTACTTCAACTCGTTTATCCGCTTTAGAACGAATGGCTTCATTCTTCTGCGGTTCAAACAAACACGATGTTCATGAACCAATGCCGTCAAGACCATCGACTTCAACAACTCCAAACTCTTGGGATAAAAACTATAACGAGAATGAAGGAGCTCGATATAAGTGGAGTCCGTGGGCTAAACGCATTGAAAACGACAAGAATTCTAATAACAACTCACCTTCTCATTAGAATTCCATAATGTATATTATTTTGCTTTCATATATAATTCTTGTAATACAGTATATTTTTGCAATAATAACATAATATATAATATATTCAGTCGACTCGTTTTCAAAATTTTTGCAAAATTCTGCATTTTTGCACACAGAGCCAAACCGGTCGACAGCCTAAAATATGACCGGTCGACCGTTTTGCTCTCTGGTTGAAAACGGTCGACCGGCAATACGCAGGCGGTCGACCGGTCGGCAGTTATTACTTTTTTTTTATATTTCACGTATATATTTTTGCCACCAACCCTCTTTACTTTCTACTCTCCACTGAAAATTTTCCCATTTCCAAACCCTAGTTCATATTCTCAAGCTTCACAAACTCTCAAATTCTCTTCAATGGCTCCTCCTCAGAAAAAATCAAAGAAAAGAGCAACATCAGAAACTTCTTCTCTTACTCTCTCTGCTAGAAAATGGTTAGAATCTCCGGTTGCAGTAACTAGATGGAATCAAATGACAAATTACAAATTCCATCCAGGCTCATTCATCAAATTCGACGATTTCACTGCATACGGTATTCAAAGATTAGCAAATAGATCTCGTATCTCTCCTCTTATTGATTTTTCTGTAAATAGCGTACAAATTAATCATTTGATGATTAAGCTATTTTATGCGAATATGAATTTAGAGGAACATACTCCGGAAAATCCAAATGGAGTTATTTGGTCAGTAGTATGTGGCAAGCGAATCTATCTCACTTATGATAGAATTGCTTCTATTTTGGGAATACCGAATAGGGGTGAAGAGTTTTCATCGACATTTTGTGAAGTTTTCACCCGGAATAGTACGAGTCATAAATTTATAGAAGATGATAGTAACGGCACCAAATCGATTGGGCTACGACCGACTGCAAGGTTGTTACACCATGTCCTAATGCACTCTCTATTTCCTCGATTAGGAAACTATGATGCCGTTTACAAAGAGAATTTCAAGGCTCTTTATGCTATCTACGATGATATCGAAATAAATTGGGTTCACATGATTTTCGATGAAATTCTTAAGGTAAATAATTCTACTCGTCCACATTTCTTCTATAACGAGTATATTATGCGTATGTTGCTTGCATGTGGAGTCACACCCCCGGATTCGGCATATTCTACACCAAAGTGTATTGACTCCACTACTATTAAACGAATGAAGCTTCCTCCTCCATATGTTCATATTATGCCATTCGAACAATGGCAACAACGCGATACTCAAGAACAACAAGCTCCACCATCTCGTCGTCGTTCTGAAGATGTTAGATTATTGAAATCTAAATCATCTACAAGAGAATCTCTTGAAACCATCGCTCGGAATCAATTTTTACTTGAATCAAGACTAAAACGAATGGATTCGAAAATTGATAGACGATTCAATAAGGTAAAGTCATTCTTCGGCGCTATATGGGATGCTATATCATGTAGCACATCCGTCTCGACCCAACATCAAGACCCCGGAAAACGTCCGGCTCCTCCAACTTTTACTTGGTCGACATCCGAGGAATCCGGTGGTACAAGCGGACAAGGTCGTGGGGACAATGACGATGATGATGACGATGACGATGACGACGACGATGATGATGATGAGGAAGAGATTCAGTCGGAATGAAGTTAGTTTGTTTTTCTTTTCATTTCTTTAAAAACATATATGGCACTTGTACTAAATAGTGTCCATCTTTTTATTCGTAGTAGACTATGACTTGCATTGTACTTCATCAAAACATCCTGTGTTTGAATGTATGCATTGTTCTCTTTGGTTTATATTTTCTATTGTTTACTCCTTTTTGTCGATGACAAAGGGGGAGAAAGGTGCTAATAATTGTTTGCAGGATGAAAGAAGCTAATAATTGTCTGCAGGAAATCACATATTCAGGGGGAGATCCTATACTTGAGTTTTTATATTGTCATCAATCAAAAAGGGGGAGAATGTTGAGTCACAGCTTCTATGAAGATTTTGATTGCTGACAACAATATTAAAGCGATCGACAAATCAAGACGTACATATGGTATTCTAGATTATAGGTTGATTATTTGATGTTATAATAGTAATAAAATTGTCAAAATCTATCCTCAAATAATCATGCACAAAATATAATATATATATATATACATTTATATAGGTTGTGCACTTTATTGTGCAACTTAACAGAGACCGGTCGACCGGTCCAAAAATGAACGGTCGACCGTTCCTGTTGAATGTGCACAATAAACGTGCACACATGTACATAACGACTATATTTTTAAAAACCTGTCTACAGGTTAGTTTTTGACCTGTCGACCGTTTTTAAACAGAGAGCAACTTCTTCCAAAAGACACATCTTTCTTCAATGGTTGCGTCTCTTCTTCTTCATCAATGATCATAACTTTTGACTGCAACTTTTCACCAAGGGTTATAACTATTTTCTCTCTATAAATACACATTAATATCATTGATTAAAAAATAAGTTTTATTAAGATTATATATGCTCTCTATCTATTCTCTGAATTCACTTGCATTCAAAAAGCTCTAAACTACTTTCATTCCTTATTGAATCATTGACACTATCTCATATATTTTGATTCAATAAGCAATATAAATTCCATAATCTTCACAAACATCATTCACAATTTGAGGATAAGATTATAGGAAGAGTGTACTACAAGTGACAAATCCGTGTTTACAAGAGCACAAGTTGTCAACAACAATTGTAATTGTTTTTTGAAGTCCTCGGTATTGTAAGAGGCAAGTGTTGAAGTCCTCAGTGTTGTAGAGGCGTGAAATCCCGTTCGGCTGTTCGGGTAATTGTAAACCTGTTCCTCCGGGTGAAGCGAGGTTGTTATTAGTGAAAATCCAGATAGTAGTCTGGGACTGGACGTAGGACGGTGCTCCGAACCAGTATAAAAATCTCTGGTGTGATTTTTCTATTTTTTTTTTATTTACAATGCTATTATCATCTATTTCTGCATTTGTATTGTAATCCATATTATACGATCCGTGTATACTATATTAGCACATATAATTGTATACACACCGCACTTTCATTTCTTACTCGCCGCTTCATCGAGTTGAAGCCCGGAAACTCTTCAGTTTCAGATTATGTTTCTTCCTTTGAGTCCCTCTCTAAGTACGGGTTGGAGTTCATTAGTATCCCATACAAGAAAAATCTTAAGTTCATATCCGGACTTAAGAAATATTTGAAGAAGTCTTTAATGCTCAACTCAAGCTTTCTTTTGAAGAGTTAGTTGATGCCGCTCTCCATCTCGAGACAATTGAGAATGAGAAAGATAGTGATGGTGAGGGTGGTGTTCAGTCTAATCCAAAGAAGAAGAAGTTTCCTTTCCGTAAGCCTAATTTCTTTCCTTCTAAGAAAAAGAAGCAAGTCGGATCTTCTTCTCAATCTCAAGCCCCTCCTCAAGCTAAGCCTTTTGCTTGCTACAATTGTGGATCTCCTAACCATCCAGTCCGAGAATGTCCTAAGCCCAAGAGATGTAACTACTGCAAAGCTGAAGGACATTTGGTTTCTGCTTTTCTAAGAAGAATAGAGGTTCTCGTCCGAGGAATCTCAATCTAGCAACTTCTAGTGACGCGACTCAGTCGAAAGGTACATTTTCTCCCATCTTAGAGGGTCCCATTGTTTTCCATGATCGATCGATTAGAGTGCTCTTCGATACGGGTGCGTCACACTCATTCGTATCGAAGGTTCTCGTGGATACCTATTCTTTGGATGTTTCTTGCTTGCTTACTTCTTTGAGGATTGCGAATCCCATCAGGGGGTCCGCAACCCTTAGCTTATATTGTGATAATGTTGAGGTTCTTCTTTGTGGATTCTCTTTCCGTATAAATCTGCACGTGATGCCTTCACTTGGTTTTGATATGATATTTGGTATGGACTGGCTAGTTCGATAAGATGCCAGATTCTTTGTTCTGATAGAGTCATTTACCTCCGCCATCCAGACTCTCCTTCGCGTTTATCTCTTATGCTTCGGGATAAAGATTGTGATTCCGTAGCATCCTTATATGCTCTTGATTCTCGAGACGATGGGGATGATGTGTCTCGAATTCCGATCGTTTGTGACTTCGCTGATATTTTTTAGCCTGGTTTGGGATTGCCACCCAACGGGCCATAGAGTTTCGTATTGACCTCATCCCTGGTGCGTAACCAGTTCGTCGTCCTCCCACGAGGATGTCTACTAAGGAGAACGAGGAACTTAAGAAGCAACTCCTCGAGCTCGAAGCTAAGCACTTCATTCGATCTAGCTCTTCACCGTGGGGTGCCGCGGTGGTATTCGTAAGGAAGTCCGATGGGACTCTTAGGCTTTGTTTCGACTATCGCAAGCTTAATGAGTTAACCATCAAGAATCGCTATCCTTTGCCGAGAATTGATGATATGTAGCATCCCACTTACGGCTTTCCGCACTCGTTATGGTTCTTATGAGTGGCTCGTCATGCCATTCGGTTTGACGAACGCTTCTGCTTATTTTGTCGATCTCATGAATCGGGTATTCCGGAAATATCTCGATAAATTCATGCTTGTATTCATCGATGATATCTTAGTATATTCCAAGTTCGAAGAGGACCACGCTCGACATCTTAGAATTGTCTTGAGTACTCTCCGCCAACATCAACTCAAGGCAAAGCTTACTAAGCGTCACTTCTGTGAAAAGCAAGTGAAATTCCTAGGTCATGTCGTATCTTCCAATGGTATCTCAGTCGATCCTTCTAAGATCGAGGCTATTCAGAATTGAAAGAGGCATGAGAATGTTCATGAGATTCGTAGCTTTTTGGGATTGGCTGGTTATTGTCATCGCTTTATTAAGGATTTCTCTCGTATCGTGCTTCCCTTTACAAACCTTACTAGGAAGGGTGTTCGTTATGTTTGGTCAGATAAGTGTGAGGCTTCCTTCCAGCAATTGAAGGAGCTTCTCACACATGCTCCCATGCTTGTGGTTCCTAAATGGAATCAAGATCTTATTGTTTATACCGATGCCATCCATAGTGGTCTCGGTGCAGTTTTAATGCAAAAGGATTGGGTAGTTGCCTACGCTTCAAGGCAATTACGTCCGAACGAGATTCAGTACGCTACCCATGATTTGGAACTTGCATCTATCGTCTTCGCATTGAAGATATGGCATCATTATCTCTTAGGTGAGCATTTCATCATTTATACAGATCATAAGTCCCTCAGATATCTCTTTTCTCAAAAAGATCTGAATATGAGGCAACAACGATGGTTAGAGTTCCTCGCCTCATATGATTCGATATCGAGTATACCCCTAGAAAGGGTAATCGTGTAGCTGAGGCGCTTTGTCGCAAGCATTTAGCCGTAGTTTCTTTGATGATAGCCGAATGGGATGTTTTGGAGACCTTATCTTGCTTTGATATTCGCGATCGAGCACAATCATCTGATTCACCTGTGTTATGATTCAGTATGGAGGCTCGACCATCTCTTCTAGATTGTATCTCAGAGGCTCAGAGGCGTGATGCTTATACTATGCACCTCATTCAGTCATGCTCATTTGGGTCCCGTGATGAGGAGTTGCGGTATTTTTCTATTGATTCTCATGGTTGTCTTCGTCTGAAGAACCATATAGTTGTGCCTTCAGATTCAGCACTTAGGCGTGACATACTTGATGATTGTCATCGCACTAAGTACACCATCCATCCGGGTAGCAGTAAGATGTACGCGGATATGCATCGCCTTTACTATTGGAAAGGCATGAAGTGTGATATTGCAAGTTATGTAAGCAATTGCATGACTTGTCAGCTTGTCAAGGCCGAGCATCAGTGGCCATCTAGACTTCTTCAGCCTTTAGAGGTCCCACAGTGGAAGTGGGATCAAGTATCGATGGACTTTGTTGACGGCTTACCTCGTTCGAGGTCAGGCCATTCTAGCATTTGGGTTATCGTAGATCGTCTCACGAAGTCCGCACATTTTGTTCCTATTAAATCTAATAGGAATTCTCCTATGTTGGCAAAGCTTTATATTAAGGAAATCATACGATTACATGGTGTTCCTTCTTCGATCGTATGTGATGGTGATCCTTTGTTTACCAGCCATTTCTGGACCAGTTTTCAGCAAGCTTTGGGAACAAAGCTGTGGGAACAAAGCTGAATCTTTCTACAGCTTATCATCCCCAGTCTGATGGACAGACTAAGAGGGTGAATCGTATTCTTGAAGACCTTCTATGTGCATGCATTCTTGATTTCAGTGGTTCTTGGGAGGATCATCTTCCATTGGTAGAGTTCTCCTACAATAACAGCTATCAATCCAGTATTGGTATGGCTCCCTTCGAGGCACTGTATGGAAGACCGTGTCGATCTCCATCTTGTTGGCTATAATCTGGCGAGAAGTTTATACTCGGTCCAGACTCAGTTCGCGATTCTTCAAAAAAGATATCTCTTATTAGACAGAGGATGAAAGAGGCACAGAATCGCCAGAAACCTTCGCGGACAACTGTAGGAAGCCTCTTGAATTCGCTGTCGCTGTCGGTGATCTTGTGTTCATTCGAGTATCTCCTTTAAAGGGAGTGATGCGCTTTAGCTCTACAGGGAAATTGGCTCCTCGTTTTATAGGACCATTTTCGATTACTGAGCGCATCAGTCCAGTTGCTTACCGAGTGATTCTTCCATCTTATTTATCTGGTATTCACAACGTCTTCCACGTCTCTTAGCTTCGGAAGTGCGTTCGAGACTCTGATTCCGTTGTTGATCCATCCAAACAGCTTAAGCTTGAGATCTCACCAAATCTATCTACTGTTCAGCAGCCTATTCGCGTGCTTGATTCGGAGGTGAGACGCCTTCGGAGCAAGAACGTACCTCTTGTAAAGATTCAATGGTCAGAAAACCCTAATGATTATACTTGGGAAATTAGAGAATCTATCGAGCGATCTCTTCCTAGCTTTCTTTCTTCTTCCAGTGACGGTGGGAATTTATTATCTCAAGCTATTTCTTGTTTCTTTTAGTTGAATCATCATAAGTGTTACGGTTTTTCCCCTAGAAATTGCATGGACGCAATTTTGTTAAGGGAGAGTCTGTAACAATCCTGGTTGGAGATTACCGCTAATATTAAATTATAATGATAATTATAATTTAATATTGGATTTATTGATTTAATTGGAAGTAAATTTTGTAGTATATTCTTTAGTTGATATAAACAATATTGTTGGATAAAATCTTGGGTAAATGAAATTGATTGTGTTTCATCGTGAGAACATGAGATTTATTTCAATTTAAAATGGTTGAAATAAATTATAAAATGAAGAAGAAATATTTTTATTGTGGATAAAAATGATAAACATGTGTGGAAATAAAGTTATTACTTTATTTCATGAATTTTTGAGTGGAGTTGTGCAACTACATTCAATTAACATGTAAAATTTGGTGATATTGTAATTTATTGCCAAAATGCTTTTTCTTTGTTAATACTACAAAGGAAAATGGTTATTAATAAACTAATTACAATAAATATTTTTAGTAATGGTGTTTTTATGTTTTAGGGATGTTAAAATAATTATTTACACTTTATTGGATGGAAAATGTATTTTATTTAACTAAAATATGTCAAATTTGCATTATTTCTTTAATAGTGTAAATTTGTTAAAAATAAGAGTTTATTGATAAAATAACATTTAAAATTGTTGAAATATGATGATTTGATCATCTTATTAAATTCTAGACGTTGCAACGATCGCAACGCAATTTATTTCGTTTAAAAGGGATGAAAATTGAGAAAGATATGAAAAAAAACCTTCGTATATATGAAAAACATTTCATTATTTAGGCTAAGTAATTAATTTTGGGCTAATGGGTTGAACCCAAATACAAACCCACTTGATAAGAGGCCTCCGGAGAAAAGAGAAGTATGTACAGACACTTCACTTCCTTCTCATCTTCTCAAAACAGAAGAAAACTCCAGTAACTCAATAATGGCCTCCATGCTTTTTTTTTGTTAATCTCCTAATTAAATCCGCAAAATCTACAGTTTCTCTTGCTAAAAACATAATCTAAGGTAATCTCCTACCTCATTATCCCTAATTCATAAAAATCTCAGGTGCCGTTACTGTAAGTTTTGTTTTGATGATTTTTCTTCTTGCATGTTCTTGTTTCAGCTTCCACAGGTCCTCCTAGCTCCAATCCTCACTGAAAGTCTCCATTTTGCAACCAAAATCATCATCTTTTGCTGCTAACAGCAAGTGAAGACTTGCAGCAAACTGTAAGCAAATAAAATACTTCGATGTGTAAAAGTTTGGTGTTGTGATATTTTGTTTTTGATCTTTTTTTATATGTTTATCTGGCTGAAATAGTGCCAATTTCATTTGCCCATATCTTGTTCATCCGGCATTGGATTGCTGTCATACTTGTTCCATTTGTAGTAAATTTGTTAGAGTTCATTTCTGCAAAATTTTATCGAGTTTCGAGTCGGTTTGGACCTCCTTATTTGCTATCAAAGTTGCAAAACCGAGAGGGTATTTGCATAGAAAATAATAATAGTGCTCTATTGGCTGAATAGTATTTTTGGCATAACTTTTGCGTTTCACATCAGAATATAGAAATTTTAGATGTTTCGAAATTCTTGTGAAATATGCCACAACGTTTATGTTTTCGATTTTGAATGATTTCGAAGTCTACATAGTGAAAAATTGACTTTTTCATCCTTGGTCCGTGTTGATGACCAGTGCACATAATTTTTTTCTAGGTAGTATTTCTATCATAACTTTCACGATAATGATCAAAATCTTGAAATTCAAGATGTTATGAAATCCTTAGGAAATATGCTACAACTTTTATGTTTTAAGTTTTGTAAGATTTTGTCACTTACATGGTGGAAAATTGATGTTTTTACTGCTGGTCTGTCATTGACAGCCACAATATTTAAATATTTGTCCGATTTCGACAATTTCATTTGCATTCTTTTGCAAAAATTTTTTTACGAAATTCGATGCTAATATTTGATCATTTTGTCGAGCAATGGACTAGTCAAGTTAAGATGAGATTTGAGTTTAAATTTAATTCAAATTCGATTTAAATTTGAATATCGGTTTATGCCGATTAAATTGCAAATTGATGTTTTCTTGAGTTTTAAAAATCCAAATAAATTCCATAAAATATTATAAAATCATGGTTTGTGTAATAAATGTTTTTATACATTTTTAAAGGTTTCTAAACAATTATTCTTTATTTTCTAGGCTTTCAAAAATCATTAAAATTCTTTTAAATGATGAGTTTTCTCTCAAAATCCTTTAGATAAATTTCTAGAAATTGGTTTAAAATCCCATTTTCTTTAGTAAAATATTTTATAATTAATTTTATTTACTTAATTACTTTGATGTTTTTTTCGGACGTATGAGGAAGTAAATTAAACAGTTTAGTAAAATTACGTGGTATGAGACTCGTGAATTTACTTTATCGGTTAATTTCAGACTTGTACGATCGAAACAACTTTTGAGAATTGTTTGAACTCCTCTTTGATGACAAACACTTCCTGGTATGTTTTTGATGTATTTAAATCCTAATTGGGGCATTATTCCATATCAACTTGTTTGGTTGATATATATATATATATATGTATATGTATATATATATATATATATATATATATATATATATATATATATATATATATATAGTCCGAGAACTCCTAAATAGGAGTATATTCGATAATGGGCTATATTGATGGAGATGCTCTTGCCAATGATATGAGGCAAATATTTCGATGGAATTTGATGATGATTGATGACTTTATGGTATTTATTACTTGTCGATAAGATGAGACAAGTTTGGCATTTCATACCATTCGCCGATGTTGCGAGGCGATTCTTATGATGATTTAGATGATTTTCATAGTGTGGCATCGACTAGCGGCTAAAAACCGCTAATTGAGAACGTGCAGTATAGGACGTACGTTACCCTTTTTCGGGTTACTATCCGAGGGTTTATGACACATTCTAGAAGGACTACCAGTACTTTGAGTCCCGATCGGGTCAAGCAATGTTTGGCTCGATCAATGTGATGGACGGGGCTCAACGGACACTGATTGGAGTGAAGACTCCAATCACTACGATGGCGGGTGTTCGGGGTGGATATCGATGACGTCATAGACCGGAACAATTCGATGTGAGGACTTCGGTCAATAGATGGATATGGTACCATAATGATGGTAGTACTGGTAAGTAGCATGTGCAGCATTGCTTCCGCATGCGGGATCTGGCCAATCTGACGTTTCTTTTGATGATTCATGATGATTTCGATTTCACCACCTTTATATGTGTTTTCTACAGCTTTATAGATGTGAGAAAGGCACATATGATTTCTTGGTGGATTTTGGTAATTTTGAATTTATGAATTGATACTTGGGATTTTATATGATTTTGAAAGGTTGATTATTTCATGAATGATTGTTAGGAGTTTTCCCGTATACCCTACTTACCCATTCTCTTATGTTAAACCCAAGTATATATATAGATGCAAACCACCTGTAGTGACATGTAGAAGTTATATGTTATCTCCTCTAGTAGCTCATATCTGCTTATGTTTCCCTTTAGGCTATAAAGGAAAAATTCCCTTTTACCTTATCGTATTTCTTTTCTAACGATAAGATTCGGTTTGCCTGACCCGTGTGTTTATCACTCGGATCAGACCGAGTTGCTGGTTAGGTCGGATATCTATCTTTTATGCTTGGACCCATTTTGCTTTTTGAGGGGCTCATGACTATGGACTTGGCTACATCTTTCGTGTTGTGTCTTTTGTGTCAGCTTATTGTACATATTCTTTTATGGGGATGGAGATGTATGTATATTGTGTGGTTACATGCCACTATGATGTAGGGTATTACATTTGATGTTTGGCTTGTATTAGTATATATATCTGTGGCTATTGTTCTGTGATGTGAATGCTATATTTATTGCATTTTGTTTCTGAATAGATCCTATAGCCGTGTAGTATCGTATTAGTTAAACATTGAGTATGTCGATCACTTGAGATACACGGGAAAAAAATATATGGTAAAAGTCGACATACTTAGTCTTTAGCTAATGCATTACTATTCGGTCGCCCTTAACTAGTCCTATTCTCTGCATTAGTCTTTTGTCTTATCTTTACTGATGTGGGTCTCGGGGTGGGGCGTCACTAAACCTCTGTATGTCCTTGGTCAAGGAGTTAACTAGTTGTATAGTCGAGAGGCTACACGTAAAAATCGCTTACGAATGGTCTACTATGGACTACCCTAAAGGTTTTTCGGACTGACCACCAATGGTTGGCTAATTTATACTATGACTATAAGTTTTATGAACTTAAAATTGAATCTGTTTTATGTAAGAATTAGATAAGACAAAAGACTCTAACATTGAAATGGGACTGCATAAGATAAATGAAATTAACCAACCCTAAAATGGAAATGACTTATTATTTTGTCTAATAAGAATTCTTTCACATTAAATAGGGACTGTGAGTTTCTTATCATTGTTGGGGAAAAAAATTGTTAGCGATCACAATTTCCTCGATTGTTAGTAAGCCATGAAGAGCACAGAATCTACCATATGACATGATGCTTAAATCCAAATTATATTACAAGTACATTATCAGATATGATCTTGATAATTATACCCGAAAGGGTATGATACATCAACCGTAAGCGTATCTCCAAAAGGATGACTAATGCAGTTTTAATATAGTAAGCATCGTTAATGAAGATAACCTCGTAAATATCAATTGTTGAAATTAGCGTAATAGATTTGTTAGTCAACATGCTTAAGTTAATTTGGATTCTACTATGAAATTGCCATCCAATATGACTTTGGATTTAAAAACATCTTTATTGAAATAGAAATTCTAAATAATGATTTAGAGTAGACTATTTGCACATGTTAACTAAAATGTCACGATGTTAATGGGACCGATAATAGATTTTGTAAGTGTTGGATAGGATCCAAGAATTATTACGACAATATCTTTCAATAAACATTAGAATTGATAAAATATTTTTATCGAAAAACCAAATAGTTTGATTTTCAGTCAAAATGCAAAGGAAGAGTGTGTCTATATGGATTAAGAGGTACTATAATATTTCTAAAACTATAAGTAAACAACATATAACTGATTATTTACTGTGCACCTACATTAAAATCAACTTTAGTTTTATTGTTTAATTCTGGATATTAGATTTGAAAAGGACATCTTCTATAAATAATAGAAAAAAAATATTGGGACTGTTCCAAGCATAAACACAAGCACCATATTAAAATGTTTAATATAGAGCATATGGGATGGAATCCTTATGCATAGCAATAGGAAATTATCTTATATGCTATGTTATCTACTATATCGTATTTCACTTGTATAATTGAAACACCGAGCAATTATCAAATCTGAATTAAGACAACTAAAAAATAAGTATGAGTATTCTCGAGTATTTACAAAATACTAAAGAATTGTTTATGGAAATAACAGACTCCTTAAAAAGGATTGTTCAGACTCGAACTTCATAGTTGATATCAAATATAGTTTTTAATCCTAAACCATGTTCAACCTTGGTGAAAGGGCTTTAAGTTGGAAATGTTCCAAACAAGAGCTAATGGCTAATTCAGCTGGAAGACTAAGTATATCATCTTGAATAGCATAACATTTAAAGCACCCATGCATGGACTTATAAGACTAGGAGTGATTCTAAATATTGGGAATCCCACGGCATTGTTTTGTAAAAAACAATGCCACGTGAAAGAACCTAGGGCTGACAAGGTGTCTTGGACACATACTATGAATGTTCCAAATGATAAAGGTAGTTTATTAACGATGGAGAGATCTTAGCTGACATAGTAGATAATAATGCAATATAGCATAACATTCAGTAAGGGATTAGCTCAATCAGTTTTGAAATGATGAGAGAAATGTGATTAAGATTCAGTAATTGACCCCAGGTGCAAGTGGGAGATTGAAAGAGCTAGTGGTATGCCTTAAGGGAAATTTTGTACTTTTTTTACTTATATCTAACTCTGTGATCAATATGTTCATTAAAAAAAGATGTTTTATTTATGTTATGTACTTTATTATAATGTGGTACAATCAATTAAAAAATTAAATTAAGGTTTATTACTCTATTTTTTCGTAAGTAAGAATATGGTGATCAAGCCTCTAAAGCCCAGCCCAATCTGGTATAGCCTAAGTCAGCTTAAGTCCAGGCTGCCAGTCCCCTTTAAGCTAGCTAAGAGTTGGAGGATGGCCAACGAGGTTCGCTATGCCACCATCTCAGGTCCTGGCCAAGCACATAGCGGCCCATCTACTCACGGTGATCTGGCAAGGCACGAAAACCAGTGCAACTCAACAAAGCATAAAAATAACTCTCGATCTCGCTTACAATCAGTCCTCTCACCCCGACTCGCTTCCAATACGACACTGTGTCTACCTACCCACTTAAGCATATTTGCCATCTCCTTTCCAGACAACTTAGCTCAACATCATTTTCAGCATGGTCCCCTCATTTGGTCTAGTCTCAATGCTGCCATTTACGAATTATAGGTCATTGCAGCATACCACACCCTGCTCAGCATGCCCTCGGTTCTCAGTGGTTCCCTATCCTCTTCATGGTCCTAGCACCCAGCAAAGTAATTGACCCATCTTGCCATCTAAGCAAAATGGAAGTAAGGAAACAAGAGGTAAGGCTAAGTGTACCTACTCCTTACAAGAAGCATGTTCCATTTCTCTAGCACGCCCCATAACATAAATGCATTGAATACGAAGTAAGGCAAGGCATCCTTAGTACATTTCTCTTATTAGCCTTCATCCCAGCCATATTTGTCTTTCATCTATCAATAGTCTCTTATCAATTCCGTTCATCTAGATCAATGGCCAGGCGTGATTCCTGCATGTTTTACCGCACTTTCTCAACCGTCTAAACATTAGTATAAATATACCATGCATTGCAACATTATTGGTGTTTGGTTGTTGTATTATGGTTGGTTTTTATTTTTGGATTTTGGGTTTTAGGTGGTTTTTTGTTGTTGGTTTTTGGTGTTGGTTGTTGGTTGGTTTTAATTATTGGTGTTCGGTTCAGTTTAGTTCAACTTGGTTTAATTAAGGTCAGTTCCGACGCTAACGCTAGGCTGGCAGTAGTTGGATTTTTGGTTAGCAAATAGATAGCCACTTTACGGAAGTGGGAAACGACACGAATTTTGGATACTATATGCAACCGAAAATACTTTTTAGAGCAAATCCTTAAGATTAGTTGCTTCATTAATCTTAAGCAACTCATTTATTTTGTTCATTTTATTATTCACTTGCAATTCCTTATAATTGTAAGAGAGCAATATAGTAAGAAAGCTTCATAGCAGATGTATATATCTTCTCAAACCACTCTATACCTTATGTCATTTACCTTTAAATGCTCGCTTCCCTATAGCTGCTTTTAAGCCTGGTGATTAGCAAACGACCTTTTTTTTCATGATGCATCATCATAATTTATAGTCTAATGAAAATAAAGTCAACATTTTAGTTCTAGAAGGAAGGCCAAACCTTCAATCGTGTGGTTGACAGCTACACGCTCTAAGCCATAATGGGCATCAACATCTTGATGCTGTAGCTAGTAACCAAGTTGGATCTCCTTAAGAAGTTGGTAGTTATCAACCAAGTAATGGAGGTTGCGCATGTGATCCGCATAAGGATTGGGTCAACCATTAAAAGCCAAGTTCCTTCACTCTCCAAGAATGCTCCCTCCTACAAAAATGCTTGAGTCGGTCCAGTCCATGTCCGAGGTTAAATCTGAGGGCAATACAGCAAGTCAAGCAATATTGACCACCTATTGTCCATTCCCCTTTTTGAAGGATCCTTGAGCTGCTCAATGCTTCGGTTGTGTTTGGATCAATCCCTCCCTCCTCGAGCCATCAAGAAGACTCCTTTACCACCCTTGCCCTCAACGATGATCAGATGGGGTTAGGCGCCAATCGACATGTCTGAAGACATTCGGGTGCAACAATGAATATCCTTAACCACACTTGCAAGCTCAGCCCTACGGCGTAGATAAGTTCCTGATCATTATAATAATTTCAACTACTATATTTGTTATTATGAACAGCGACACTAACCGTCCATCTCACCACTTAACAACACACTTATAACAAGTACTCAAGCTAGTTCTATGCTCCAGATCAAGCAAGAACTGCACTCATTTTATGGCTTTCTACGTGTCACCTAAGAGAACCCTAAATGCCTAATAGGCTCTTGTTTGATCAGGGTCCATTTGTCACTTTGCACATGATCGCTTATCACCCAATAAAACCCAAGGGAAAACGTGTGCTCTCATTTAACACTAGTGTCGTCCGCCACTCAACACTTGGTTGACACTTGGTTCATATGCATGTCCGGACTTAACCCATAATATAACCGCATTACTTTTAACATATTCTAAATAGATATATGCATTTTCTACAAATAATGTAGGAACCCCTTTTGGCTACGTGTCACCTAGGAAAACCTCAAGCCACTCTGTGCTTAGGTTCGGGTCGGAATGGCCTACCACTCATCCATGTAGCGTATGACTTAGGAGTCACTAAGGTTCGTGTTGGACTGCCCAACAACAAAGTAACATAGTGAAGCACGGCTGTCATGTGCTAACCTTAGCACCCAATAAACAACTAGGTGGCTCGATCAATACTCACTTCCAAGTCCACTGACCGGCTCAACCTATTAACTAAAATAGATCGGTCAATTCAATGTATGGGACCACATTAGCAATATGATACAAGCCACTTTACAAGCCACACGTTCAAACTACAATTTGCAACTGTGAATATGCTTTATTCAGTTCAGAAGAGTGCATGGGCATAACGCTTTCCCTACTAGACTTGTAATGATAATCTTATTGCTAAGTAGTTGAAAAGAAGAAGGAAGAGAGAGTGAGAAAGAAAAGCATGCCAGTGGAACAGTTTTGAAGATCCAGCTTCAAATGCGGAGATGAACTCCCTCACTACATCAATCGATCGAAAAATTGTCGAAGAATGGGGAGTATGCTACCATTTTTGAAGCTTTCCACATTGAATCTCATAAGAGGTCTTGGAAAGCTTTTGGAAAAATTTGTCAAGGAAAAGACAAAGACTTCAACCGTGACATCGCAGGCAGAAGAAGTAGCTACTACACTTTCCAATAGAGCAATTAAGCATCCAAGCCAGCCCTAATTTAGGAAGTTAGAGAAAGATGATGAGGAGGAACACTAACATCAGCTAGATCAGTATCTCAATACTGATGAGAAATCACCATCGAAAAGACAGCCAGAGAGCGCAAGCCTAGGTCGAGCAATAAATGAAGATCCATTTCAAAATCAAAGCCCAAAATAATAATCTAAACTACAGTCCACAAAAGAAGTTAGGCATCCAACAAAGTTTTCTCCTTTTTATTAACTCCAAATAAGTTTGACAAAACCAAAGGTGCTCGAAAATATTTGTAAAGGAAGAGAAAGATAATATTAACTATTTTTACTGATGGAAAACCATACAATATTCGAGTTATCTAAAGAAATTACATGGAAAAAGCTCCATGAGTTCAAGGTGAAGGAAAAGAAGAGTATTTATATGCATCCTCCTTCAATTGCAGCCACTATGCTTAAAATTGAAAATAAGGATCTCGACCATTAAAGAATACTCAAGTGTTGTGTCACACCATTTGGGTGGAGGGAATGAAATATCTTGGCCACGTCTTGAAAAGTGCAATCATTATCGCTAATGGCACAATGCCATATGGAAAGTGCATTAATACATAGTAAAGCTGCCAATCAATGAAGCTTCGTGATTTAACAAGCCTGCACCCGCATGTGGGCATGAACTTGGAAGCAAAATGTTACTCAATTTTTTCATAAGTAAGGATACGGTAAATAAGGCTCCTGATTTCGGCCTAGCCTGGTCTGGCCTATGTCAACTTAGATCCAGGCCAGGTGCATAGTAGCCCGTCTATTTATGTCTATCTAGCAAGGTAGGAAGACTAGTGCAAGTCAATAAAGCATAAGAACTACTCCCAATCTTGCTTCAAGTCGGTCCTCTCAAACTAAGATGGAACCATGTATGCCCACCCGCATAAGCATCTCTCTCAGCCCCATGCCGACTAAAGTAGCTCAAGACCGTCTCTACCGTGGTCCGTCATTTGGTCCAATCTCGATGCAACCGCTGTATATAATAGGTCGTTTCGGCATACGTCACCTGGCTCACATGTCCTTTGTTCTCAACGGTTCCCCATCCTCTTCATGGTCCCAGTCCTAGTTTACTAACTTGGCCCGTCTTTCCATCTAGGCATACTGGAGTAAGGCAATAAGAGGTACACCTATGTGTAACTACTCTTAATAAGAAGTATGTTCCATTTCTTTAGCATGTCGCCACAATCCATTTCTTTAGCATGTCGCCACAATACAAATGCATTGAATGCGAAGTAAGGCAGGTCATACCTCTGGTACAATTATCCTATTGGTTTTCATCTCAAATACACATTCCTTTTATTTAGCGATCTGTCTCTTGTAAAGTTTATTTTGTCAAATCAATGGCCATGTTCGATTCATTTTACCGCACGATCTCAATCGTCCAAACATTAACCATGAATCTACCATGCATTGCAACATTAAAGGGGTGGTTTTTCTTGTTGGTTGTTGGTTTTTGATTTGGTGGCGTTCGGTTCAATTAAGGTCAATTCCAACCCTTAGTGCTTGGCTGGTGGTGGTTGGTTTTCTGTTAGCAAATAGATAGCCATTTCATTGACGTGGGAAACAATAAGATTTTCTAGATACTATACGCAACCCAGAGTCTTTCTCAGAGCAAACCCTTAAGATTAGCTGCTCTATTAGCATTAAGTGCCTTATTTCTCTTGCTCTTGTAATTATAAGAGAGCCATATGGTAAGAAAGCTTTACAGTGGATGTAGGCAGCTTCACCAAACCACTCTATATCTTATGTCACTTACCTTTAAATGCTTGATTCCTTATAGTTTTTTCTTTTAAGTCTAGTGATTAGCAAGTGATCTTTACTCTTCATGACTGTAACATCCCGATATTTCAACCATTCGCATCCGCACATGTCGGACTTGAATTGCTCAAAACATTAGATTGTTAATCTACAGTTGGCAGAACTCAGCATGTACAGTAAATAAAATAATCACAGAATCACAGACAGAGTAATATAACAATAAGCAGTAGAAACAAAAGAATAATAGTTCATGAAGCTACTATATATATAACAGAGTTAAAACACGATACGACCGAAGTCTCGAATACATAGAAGTCTCAATAAAATAGTCAATAAAAAAATTTGAATATATCACCGGAGTCAACTAAATAGCTGAAAGCTGAATAGATTGATGGATCTCCAAGTGAAGCTCCAACTCCAAAGGTGAGTCTCAAATGTTGTGCCACTCAGTCTGACCCGAGTGTAAAGCAAACACAAAAACACTCGTGTCAGGATTAGCATTCTTATATCAATAAATCCAACTCAAATGAAATATCAACTGAAGTACAAGTAACTCAAAGGATGTTTGGGATAACCATCCTCTAAGGATCCGTGGAACTATCTACTATGTAGTAATATACGCTATTATAATATTGTCTAAAGTAAAGTAAACTATTAAAATAGCGTTAAGGCATTACCCATTTCCCCCCAACACATTTTTATACATTCTCATAGTCTGTTACCGTAACTTCCCGTAAATTGAGCTTATCAGAGGGCACTCCATAGGTATGGTACAAAACAAACTCGTGGTGGTCTCGATAAGGTAGGTGACACGACACAACTAGGCAATGTCAGGGTAGATATACCAATTACACTTCCGGACTGGTGGTAACGCATAACAGCTACTACCGCCCACCTCGAAACACGCTCCCAAATCAAAATCAAGGGTGGCCACCAAATAAATCATATAAAGTCAAAATATAATATCGAAGGAATGTGCCCGATCAGAGGAATGACCTCAGTTGGCCTGTCAATTGCTCCTCTTTTGCCACCTTAAGCTAACTCATGGGAGTCGGGTCCACGTATATACCTCATATAGGACCGCCGCCACCATTCTACTTCATTATGGAATCTCCACCACATACATAGTTGTTAAAGTGGTTTTCGGTGTTGGCAAAGAGTATGACAGTATCCGATCCTGGTCTCTTTAACTACCAATCGTTATTATAACACTACGGCCATTTCAAAATAGTTTATACTTCAAAATCAAAATATCATTGCCATTTTAAAACCATATCAATACGATATCATTTCCATTTCAAACCAAATACAATATCATTTCCATTTCAAAACATATCAATATGATATCTTTTCCATTTCAAATATATCCATTTTCGAAAATCATAGCACCTCAATGTTATAACACTTTCGAAATTATAAAGCTTCTAAACCATAACACTTTAGAAATAATAACTTAGAAATCATAATATATTGGAAATCATAACACTTTGGAAATCATAATTTAGAAATCTTAATACTTTGGAAATCATAACACTTTCAAATCATAACACCTTGAAAAACGCATAGTACTTTCCTTTAAACCGTTTAGATATTAATGATGGTATATATAATAAAGTAGTTTATACAATAAAATAGTTATAAGTTAAAATAGTTTATATTAAAATAATTAGTATATTAAAATAGTTTATACTAAAAATGATTTATAAAGTAAAAGATAAAAATAGTTTTAAATATAACTGAAATTTACCTTATATAATAATATAGTTTCCTCAAATTTCATGAGTTGATTCAAGTCAACTCGAATTCCAAAATTCAAATTTAATTCAATCTCAATTCATAAATTTCCACACATTAGTTTCTCAAGAAACCATTTCAAAGTAAATCGATTTCAAATACAGATTTTTAACCACAAAATAAACCATTTCAATTTCAATATATTTCAAAGCTTCAAATATTCAAACATTTCAAAACCAAATTTGATAACATCATTTATATCTCAATTTTAACTTTGCAATTATTTAATATTGAATATTCACTTAATCAATCCAATATCATTTAAATAAAACTCAAATTACAAAATTTAGATAAACTAAATATCCCATTTCAATTTATATAAATTTGAAATAATCAATTGAAGCACCTTTAATCAAAATCAAGTTATAAAATCATATCTTTAAAATCTTAAATTCAATATATTTCAACTCAAACTTATTTAAGTATAATTCTTAAATAAATACAATTTCAAACCAATTTCTATTTCTAGTTCCAACCTTAATTTATTAAAAATCATTATAAGAATCTACTTTAAAATATAATTTAAAATATTTAACATATTGTATTTTAGTTATATCAAACTTTATCATTAAACTTATTTATATTAAAATTAATTTATACATATTTTGAAAAAGTAAAATTATAAGAAAAATCTTAAAATTTATAATTTCAAACCAACTTATAATTTTACAATTTTCAAAACATATAATTTTAAAAATCAAGAATTTAACTATATATAAAATAAAATTTATATATAATATTTAAAAAAATCAATATTTATTAAAACCATATATTTCTTTCCAAAACCATAGAAATCATTTCAAAAATATTTATATATTGACCAACGGTGTCTGTTATAATTTTCTATCCTATGGTCAAGTGATATGAATATTTATCATTTCAATCCGTAATTTAAAATATATACGGGTAAATATCTTTTCAACCCGTAATCCCAAATTCAATTCAAAGAAAATCACTTGGGTTTATCATTTCAACCCATAATGATTTTCTCATTTTCTAAAGATCATTTGGGTATGCATCATTTCAACCTGTAGGGAATTCTATACTAACAGGGAACTTGTAGAGTGATAATAGATATGATAATAATATAAAAGGCATATATCATCAATATAAGTAACAGATAATGGTGTCATATGTCACAGGTGAATAGATACAGATAATTTCATATATATAGCAATGTAAATAACTAACAACAGCATATTTCAATTGTCATTTCAATTGAAATCAAATTTAACAAATATAAGAACATTAATCATGAGTGATAGCTCACATTTCGAGTCACGATAGGTTTTTCCAAGAAATTAGCTACGAATTCCAAAGCATGGCTTGATGGACACGATTCAACGAACAAAGCTGATAGATAAAGAATAGACGAAATCAAATCAAAACTGGATCGATGCAGATATATGGTATAAGTGAACTTATATATATATAACCATATATAAAAAATCAAATTCTAAATTCAAACATATATTAAATTAAATATATATGAATTTCAAAATCCATTGTTTTAAACTAAAACTCAAATACTAAAGTCAAATATATATATACATATATATATATATAAATTATATGCTATATTTAAAACAATATTTGTTATAAAATTAGTATTGATAAAATCAACTTAAATCCAAAATAGTGTGTGTGTATATATATGTGTGTATATATATATATATAAACAAAATATATGTAAGCTATTTATATATGCAAACAACTACATGCATGTTACTCAAAATGTATGCAGACGCAATACATACACAACTATATATATGCAGACCCATTATAAATATATACACAATACAAAAATATATATGCAGACCCAAACAACATATTAGTATAAGTTATATAATAACATATATAACACTATTATGACTTATATATGCTATCAACATGTTATATAGTACAATAACTTATATAATAAAATTTACTGTAACACCATATATATCAAGTACCAGTAAACAATACATATGTATATACTAACTTTTTGAACACAACAACTTAAATATATATATATATATATATATATATATATATATATGGACTCAACCTTTACAAACTAATATAAGCCTTTATATTGTAAACTAGCATTTCACAGCAATATATATATGAACTGACATAACACATATAATATATAATATATGTGCAAACTCATATTGTAAACATATTATTTAACTAAGATATATGTATACACACTTTATATAAACAGAAGCTATACATAAAAATCAAAATATCAACAAGTTATAAAACCCAGATATTCTTAAATTATATATAATGTACTAACATATCTATGCACGCAAACATATAAGACAACGTAATGAAATAAGATCAGTATATAACAACAATTATGACCTATCATATTATATAATTTTATATAATCTAACCTATATATGCAACTGAGATGGAGCATATATATAACACTGTAGCATAAATATAAACCATCAAATCATATAAATAACTATCATGCAATATATACATACAATTATATAACTTAACAAATTTATATACATATCACAACATAATATATAACAAATATTACCCACATATATATTCAACTAATACAGGTAAAGTAACATGCATGTACTATTATATTTTAAACTTCTCTAAGTCAACAGATTATAAACTAATATATATATATATATATATGTATGTATGTATGTATGTATGTATGTATGTATAACTTATATACCATAATACAGCCTACATAGATATACACAGTAGAACAATATGAAATAGACAAATATATATATATATATATATATATCAACAGATGATTTACAACTTACATAACTTATACACTTTAAATGACTATATATATATACCTATTACTCAAATACATATATAGACCAATACTTTACCAATTTATAAAGGCAGACAGTACAACATGTATGTGGCAAAAATGTGTATGGAAACACTTGCAGACAGTACCAAATATCATAAAAAATATATCATGAATACAAACATATATATACAATGCATATATATACCTATCCAACGAAGCAGCAAAGGAAGCTCGGCCAGGGATTGGTAGAGGAAAGATGATGCTTGAAGGTCGGAGGGGTTTGAGGCCGAGGGGAAAAGAGGGAGAGGAAGCGTAGGTGGAAACTTTGGTCGAGATGGTGGTGACATGGGGTTGTGAGGATGGAGGCCAGAGGGAAGGAAACATGAAAGCGGAGCCTTGGTGGAGATGCTCGGCCAAGAGGAGAGATGGAGGAATCTCGAGAAAACAAAACGAGAGCAGGCTTGCAAAAGAAGATGAATAGTACTATATGATTATATTATTTATTTCAAATGGAAAAGCAGAGAACAATGAACTGGTTAAAATATTAGAACCAGTGGAAACAAAAGGTAAACGCGAGAATTTAGGAAAAATATAAACACAAATAGCTGTTGGATTCTCAAGAATGTTAATGACAAATGACTGTTTGCTCGGCTAACGAACACACGAATAGGCATATTGAAATCAAAACGGATGCCAATACAATAAATTATTTCACTGGTTTCGCCATGCACCGGATGTCGAAACACACAATGGAATATATTGTGGAGATCAGCACGACGAGATGATCAAAACGGTATACATATATCAGTAGTACGACCATCCTATCAAAATTCGATAATCGGTACCGAAAATGTTGCTAATTTGCCGAAAATAAGATAAACAGAGCAATAGCATTCCAAATTTGACGAAATGGAAGATGACGTCTCACTAAGAAGATGATTTACAAATTTATTTTATAAAAATATTCAGGTTTGAAAAACATTTTATTTCCATCTAATATTAATTGATCTGAATTTGAATAAAATTTCGTAATAAAATAAGCTTTCATATTATCTGATGAAAATTTACCATTTACTATGTTTAGATAGAGGTATTCCAAATATCAAATTTTTATTTCAAAATTCAATTATTCAAAATTTCACAAAATTCAGTTAATTACATTATAAAAATCTTAAAATTTACGGGTCGTTACAATGACTTATTATCATAATTCTGAGGTTGATAAAATATACAGTCAACGATATTAGTAAGAAAAACCTTTGATAAAATGTTATGTAATTGTAGTTGCATTGCAATCCTCGGTAATTAATCATAAAATAAAATGATATTTTGTTTTAAATATTTCTAGTCAAGATGTTTCGAGAAAGGATATCGATATATCTATTGATACTAGAGTACATAATGTTTTCCAAATTTTGGGTAGTGTGTTACTCATGGATTCTAGGGGCACTAAGGGGTGAAGTACTCGTAGTTATTACATAATCATGGAATAACTTTTTAGAGATTTTCTTGCTGGCTGATAACAGCTAGATTAAAAATTCTGGTTTGACAATGTTACATAGTTCGCTCAACTTGAGAATATTGTGAAACTTTAATGTGGATGCTCCACTCTGATTACAATGAATCATAGCATATCATCGGTCGAACTGTAATAGTTGGATATGAGTTGAAGCACTGAAAGTGAAACATTATTCAGTATAGAATTCTGACCTTTAGTTGTATGAGGTTAGTACCGTACTCAACTACACTCAACTCAAAGTCAATATCTCTGGCTAGTGTATAACATTAATAACAAATTTTATTATTGAACCAATAACTTTCTTTATGGACCGATCGAGTAGAATGTGGATAATATTAGAGTTTTTGACCAATAGCCGATTACATACATCCTAATGTGACATAATGTTCGTGAAGAGTACGTGTATTAATTTTCCCTCTTGGTACTGTTTAAGATAATATAAAGGATGAATTTTACTAAAAATATCTTTAAGAGATGAATTCAGCTAAACTGTCACATAATTTGCTAAGGTGACTTGTGAAGTTAATACTTGAATTTTTTAATATTAATCACTAAGTGAATTCAATCTCAAAGTCACATAATCACATTTCTTAAATCCCATTTTTTTTTTACATAATTTAATTAGTTTATAAAGTGTTATAAACTAATTAATATTTATGAATAATAATAATTAATCTAATTGATGTTTTGGTGTAGTTTGTAATTATTTTGTGTGTAGATAAAAGTTTTATATACGCATATCGATATACGATGTTAGTATGTATTTAAATAGTTTTAAATACAGTTAATTACTTAACTAGTTTTTGAAAATAGCATTTCATGTGTTGGAAAGATAGGCAGGCCATACTAAAGAGAGTAAGAAATTTGGATGAGATATAATTAAGATTTGATTGGGGATCTAAAAGAGGATGTTTTAAAGAAAATTAAAACGGGATGGTTCGTTCAATTCCAGTAAGATCGGATGGTGGCTCTAGCATTCTAGGAGCTGATTTGCAAATTAAGGTTCTACGAAGGGCCAGATTCTCTCAAATTCAATTCTTTTTTTGTTTTATTCATTCTTGATATTTAACCCTAACCCAAATTGCATATATGTATATTATATTTCTACTTACTAGATTACATTTGAAACTACTAGTGTATTGTAATTTAAACATAAAACCACTTTTACGCTTAATTTTAAATTTGTTTAATATTAAGGTTTATTAGATCTAAAATCTATTTGTTAATATAATTTTTATTTTTCTAATAAATTTATGCATGTTCTCACAATTTAATTTATCCACAATTGTGGATTTAATATTCAAATAATTGAACTGTATATGGGTGTGTGTATGTTTTTAACTTTATGTTATTTAATTAAAACTAATGTATTCAATATTTTAGTGTTTAATCAAATATGTATTCAAAATTTAAATTTTAAATTAGAATATATGTATATGGAATGTTTTAATCAATTAACCATATTGTTAGAGAAATATCTTATTTGGAGCAATATATTAATTGTGGAAATTCTTTATAATAATCTTGTTTGCATATGCGTTCTTACCGCATTTCAAATCTAAAATATTGAAGCGAAGACAGTTTGATTATAAATAATTATAGAATCATTTTTTGTATAAAGAATGGATAGGGTATCAATTGGGTTTTCATAAAAAAGGAAGCGGAATCAATTAAATGTATCACCTTTTTCTCTTTCATCTCTAAATCAAAATTTGAATAGATCCAAATCTAATATATATTTGTTTTTTATTCCAACCTTTTTTAAACGCTAAACATTCACTTGTTTTAAAGTTATCTGATATTTATTATAGAAATTATTTTTCAAATATATATATATATATATATATATATATATATATATATATAAATGGCGATATAGATATCATGTACATGTGTATATATATGTCCGAACTATATGTTTGTGTATGGTAATATAAATATCTATATACAAAAAATATACACATTCAAAAAGTAATTTAATGACATCTTCTACTTCAACAAAAATGGCCACATCTCATGTTGATGAACGATGCTTCCTTCCACTTTCCCCTATCTCTTTGAACTAATTTCCTTCGACCCTTATCCTTCTTGTCTTCTTCCTTTTCGTGGCTTGCTCATCCAGGAAGCTCTCGCCACCTCGCCACCACATGAAAATCCTTCACTAACCAGATTTGGTCATGTTTTCAACCATGTTTCTATCTCAACCAATATATCCTCGTCTTCACCTGCATATGCCACCTCTAACTATGATTTTCCTCATTTGGAAACCCTTGGTGCAGCCCGCCTTTCCCCAATCTTGTCAGAAATTCTTGACCTCATATTTTAATCATTGATCCTTTCATATGCTTGAATCATCCCTCAAGAGAATAGATCCATCTTCCACTCCGATTTGGGGTGTGCTTGCTACTACAGTCGGCATAGTTAATGTTACCCTTTTCTTACCTTTGTTGGTTACTGGTAATGTAGATGGGCAGTGGCTGTCTAACTAAATTAATGAAGTTGATAATAATGTGGATAAGCAGATAATGAAGAATTATTCTTGTATAGAGGGAGGCCTGGTTTTTGAGTGTTGCTCTAATCACATACAAACTACTTGTAGAAGTGATAATGCTCTAGATCATGATCGTAGCCTGCTATGCTGCCAGATCCTTGTGCCCTACCTCCTATTGCTTCGACTAAGCCTAGTAACAAGTGAACATCTCTTTTCAAAGCATTGCCAAGAAATGCGGGTAAATAAGTTCCTCGATGTTTTGAAATTGAGGAGGAAGATATGGTGTGGTTCCTCCGGTTGAAGTGTTAGAAGCAGGGGCTAATTTTAATCTGAGTATCTAACGGGTTTCTTCCTTGATTCTACCCTCCTATCATGTTGCTCGTGATCATTGTCACCATCTTTGGAACATTATAAGTATACTTCAAGTCAATTTTGACAATTCTATGTTCCTTTTCAAGTTCTATAGAAAAGATGAAAGGCTTCATGTTTTGGAGGTGAATCCCTCCATCATCGCGGGCCAGCCTTTCATTATTACCTCATGGAGTATGACGGTTGATAAAGCTAAGGAACAAATTCTCTCTATATCTGTATGGGCTCATTCCTTATATATCCCTTCAATGTTGCAGCCTATGATCAGGTTAAATTAGTGAGTGTTTTTGGCAAGCTCAAATATTTTGATGTTAATACTGTAGCTAGGAATAAGCTAGTATACGCCAAGTCTCTCATTGAAGTTTCTCCTAAAAAGCCTTTACCTTCTTAATAAAGGGCATGCTTCAGTAGTTGATGTCTACTACAGTTGGAAGCACGATTTTGCATATCTTGTCACTCTTTTGGTCACCTTATGAAAGCTTGTAAATAATGGTATGATATATTAATACCTCGGTTATTGATTTTGATAACAACAACTTACACAATCATATAAAATATATATAATAATGTCATGCTACGCTATATAGCATATAATAGAGAATAATACACAGGTGTTGATTCAAAGATGTATAGTTTAAAGACTCAAACGATAGACGTGGAGTCTCATGAGTTCAAAGATTAAGATTTCAAGATCATAATTTAGTTTATAGAGTCATAACATATAGTGTTAGAGTCCATGGTAGCAATTTTTGATCTCCATTTCAAATTTTCTAATCTTTTATATTTTAAAACCAAAATATATTTCAAAATATTTCATAAAAGTTTTTCAAAGTTCAAAATGTTTACTAAATATGTTCAAACTACTTTACAAAGTAACAAATTATTTTACAGATTATAGGATTTTCAAAACATTTTAAAACAAATAAGTTTTTAAAATACAGTAGCATATGTCCACATATAGGAATAGGATATGTTGACATATATGCAGCCAATTGTTTTTTCAAATTTTGAAATGAAGTATCTATTCGCTGCAATTCTTTAAAAATGGACCCATATATTCATTTACTATATAAAAGGGGGTGAAAATGAATTTTTTGACAACTACTTACTTAAATACTTTCATCCTCTTGCTCTTTTCAAAACTCCACTGAGAAATACACTCTACTCTCTTCAAAATCACATAGAATCAATTCATACTTCATTGTATTGATTCAACACTACTTTCTTATTATTTTTGGAAGCATCTCTCTTTCAATTTACTGAATAAAGTACTGTCCAAGAGGTTATAGGATCCATTATATCCAAAGTTTATGAAAATATGTTTGGAAAAACTATCACTCTATTTGTATTTGCTTTGGGTGTGCTTGTAGCCTATTCAAATCAAGTAGGTGTGCTTAATAGCCAGAAAATCTAGCAAGTGTGCTTATAGCCCAGTCAAATCAAGTGGTCTACCCTGAGCTTGGAAATTTAAGATGGTATGTCTCATAGTCTTGAGATCGAAATTGTATTTGGGTTTGCCTTCTTTCTAGTTAAAGATTGCTGTTTGAAAATAAATCTATATAAGCAATTATATGAGACTGAATGTAGAAGAAATACGAATCAGTATAAAAAACCTTAGTGTCATCTCTCTAACTCTCTATTTTACTTTATTGTTTTTATTTTTATCTATGATTGCATCTATGATTGATTGTTGGTATGTTTCTATATTGATAATCTGCGATTAAATATTAATCTTGAAAGAAATTTAAAAAGATTTACATAAGTTAGAAAACATAATTCATTTCTTCTTTAGTGTTTAATTAGCCTTCAGATCCATAATTAAGCAACCCACATTTGGTATCAGAGCCCTAGGTTTCCCAAAACTCGTAATTTGATTTTTGAAAAGTATAAATGGCTAGCATTAACTTTGGTTAGTACATACTAACACTTTTATGGTAAAACATTTTTGTGAAACTAATATATCACTTTAAAATAAATTAGAAACTAATTATTCTGAAAAGTAACTTGATATGTTGGAAATTTATAATGTTGTATTTACAACAAGATTATTATATGGTTAATGGTAAGCGGACACTTGATATTCGTTCATCACAAGTCAAGGACAAATGGTACTGGATAGTGAGTGCTCAAGACACATGACTGGAAATCCGAAACACTTGAAAGATATTATTTTACAAAGATGGCGGATCGATTAACTTCAGAAACAACTCCAAAGGATATGTGATTGGTATTGGCAATGTTGGTAACACTAAAACTCCTACTATTTATAAAGTCTTGCTAGTTAGGAATCTGAAACATAACCTGCTCAGTATTGTTCAAATGTGTGATAAGGGTTTTAAAATTAAGTTTGAAAGGATAATTTCCACATCAAAGATAATGTATCAAAGAATTTGAAGGTATTAGGAAGCGTAACATTTATATTTTAAGTATAAAAGTGTCTAATGACAATCTCTATCCTTTGGTTGAATCTAGTGACCCTTGGATTTGGCACAAAATATTTGGATACTTGAATTTCAATCACTTTCCTAAAGTTGCTAGATATGACTTGTTAGGGATCTTCCTAAAATAAGTTTCAATGTCAACAACTTATGTGATGCCTGACAACTAGGAAAACTATATAAAAGTTCATTTAAATTAAAAGATATGATTCCCACATCTCATCCTCTTGAACTTATTCACCTGAATCTTTTTTTACTTCCGCAAATACAATCAATAAGTCATAATAGATATGTCATTGCAATTGTAGATGATTTTTCTACATATACATAGAAAATTTTCTTAAAACTTAAAAATGATGCTTTAAAATTTTAAAATTTTTACTAAAAGAATTCATAATCAAATGTCTTTTAAAATCAAAACAGTTAGGAGTGATCATGGAGGAGTTCGAAAATGAAAATTTTTAAAACATTTTAATAAGAAAGGTATTACACATAACTCTTCGTTTCCAAGAACACCTCAACAAAATGGAGTAGTAGAACTGAGATAGAACTATATAAGTGTGTGCTAAAACCATGTTAAATGATAGTGATTTACCTAAAAGTTTTTGAGCTGAAGCGGCTACTACATCATGTTATATTTTATGTAGAATTTTAATAAGACTCTAACTAAGAAAATTCCTTATGAAATATTTTATAATAAAAAGCCTTAAGTATCTTATTATATATTTTTTGGTAGTAAATGTTTTATATTGAATATAAAAGACAATTTAAATAAATTTGATACTAAAGTAGATAAATGAATTTTTATTGGATATTCAAACACAAGTAAAGTTTATAGAGTTTTAACACCAGATCTGACACCATTAAAGTGACATTATATATTTCATTTGATAAAAATTTAAGATTAATAATACCAATTTTAATGAAGAAGAAAATATTAATAATGAAATTACAAGTAATGAAATCACTAAAGATGAAAATAATGGTAATTTAAAAATTCATATCCAAATAAAATAATTAAATTTTTAAAAGATCATCCTATAGAAAATATTCTAGCAAATATAAAACTGTTGTAAAAACAAGAAACCAATTAAATAAAACGAGTAATGTAGCTTTTATCTCGACCAATGAACCTAAAAATTCAATTAAAGCATCATTAGATGATTCATAGATTTTTGCTATACAAGAGGAACTAAATTAGTTTGACCAAAATGTTATTTTGGAATTAGTCCCAGGACCTAAAACTAAATCTGTATTAGGAACTAAGCGGTCTATAGAAATAAAATGAATGAAGAAGGAGAAGTCATTAAAAATAAAGCTCGTTTAGTCGCTCAAGGTTATAGTCAAGAAGAAGGTATAGATTTTGATGAAAATTTGCTCCTATAGCTAGATTAGAGGTTGTTTGAATTCTACTCGCTTTTGCAAATCATGATATTGAATGATCTGCCTTGCTTGAACCTAAAGACGACACTTAGTACATGCTCGACATTCATGTGCTGATTATTTAGGTGTCTGAAAAATAGGTCATTTGGGGTTGAAGAAAGAAAGACAGAACAAAATCTCACAAACATGATGAGAAATATATAATATAACAAACGAACTTTTCAAAAAAAGTCAACTTTATTATATACACAATATCGGAGTACACTAACCTATTATCAACCTGGATAGTTATATTAGCATGTCCGTACAAATGCTGATTAACACAAACAAAAAATCGAAGCAATAAAAACAATGGAGGAATATAAGATACGTGAATACTTCTTGAGAATCCAGCTCATCTCCTAAAAGCTCCAAAAGAACCAGCTAAATATGGAAAATATGCTCGGGCTGACTCCAGCATTGTAGGAAAACAATGCCTGAGTCAGTATGGTAAAAATCCATGGGAAAAGTCAAAACAAATCATATGGATTAATATATTTGAAAAACCTTTCAAAATAAAATGTATCTCGTAAGACCACATTGCACATAAACACGGACGGGCATTTACCTTACGATAACTAAAACATTTTATTATAAAAATCCAATGATATTATAATAACGTCTAGGTTTAAAGTAAATATTGAATCATAGCTAAAATTCTTACATTAATTAAATTTCAGGATACTAGGCTCTACAATTAAAACCATAAATGCATGTATTGGAAAATGGGTTCCAACTATGACTAGATAAGGGACTACCTTCCGATGGTACACCACTAGAAAATGTACCTGAGGGCCATAGATACATCTGCCCCTCTGCTACACAGAGCCGACCAGCCCCTTTAACATGTCAAGCCGGATCACCTCATCCCTTGACACCGAGGCTACAACATTGCCCCTTAATGCTTGCGTGCAAAACAACTCTAAAAGGACAATCAAGAATGGAACGACGACTCTTAATGGTAGTTAACCACAAAGCTTTGTTGCACACCCTATTTTAGCCATTTTTCAGAGTTGTGAGGCTTGAGGCTATGCTTTTACCTTTTCTACTAGCAGACCATTTTGGAATACTAACGCTACCCTTTAGGTAAAGATACAATGCTAGCATTTGTCCATACAAGTTGTTCCGAGATCTAACAAACATTCAAAATTTACTCTCTTCCATTTTGGAATCACCTTTAGGAAGAATAGCATAGCCCCGTAGCATACTTCATCATTAACGTTATTAGTTTTGTGTGGTTCAGATAAATTCGAAAATCAGTTTCTCCAAACTAAGCGATAATTTCTAGCTAACTTAGTTTTGGCACTCTAAAAGTATGAAATAAGTATTTGGGTCCTTACCAGAGAACTCGAATGTACCCAACATACTTCCTGAGTTAAAATAGGTTCATATTTGATATTCGGTTATTTAACTATCAAATAAACAAATAATAACAAATTAGAGATTTTATTTACTCTAGCAACCACTAAGCCTAAAAATAATTCTTTCATTTGTTAATAAAGTGATTTAAAACATTCAAATTTTATTTAATAATTAAATACCATTTAAAATTTTATTTAAAAATAATTAAACCTTTAATTGATAATCAAACAATAACTAACTTTTAAATAAATAATTAAACCCTAATTGATCTTTAATTAATTATTAAATAATAATTTAAACTTTTAAATAATAATTAAATATTAATTAAATAATCCTTAATTAAAACTTAAATAGTAAATTAAATGTTGATTTAAAATAATTAAATCATAATTAAGTTTTTAATTAAATCTTAACTTAATTAGTACATATTAGATAATTAAACCCTTTTTAAAAATAAATAATTAATTAATAATTAACCTTTATTAAATAATAATCAATTCTTAATTAATTAAATAATAATTAACCTCTTATTAGTTAACTAATTAATAATTTACTTGCTTAAAAATAACTAAGTACTAATTACCCTAACTTATTTAACGATTAAGTGCTAATTATCTTGCTTAATTACTTGATTAAATATTCAATACATAAGTAATTTAATAAATAAATAATTATTATTTATAAATAAAAAATATAATATTTTAATACATTTTTCAAAAGGATACTAAAGTTAAAATATTAAAAATTGCAAATGAGTTCGTTTTTAAGTACTACATTTATGGCGACTATCGCTATACGACCCGTAATTTCAAAACTTGTTTAATATTCTAATTCATTTCCAAACTCTCGCTTTATGCTTAAAAATTACTTTATAACTTAGGAATAAAGTTTTTAGAAAAACTAGAAGTGAGGTTTAAAACTTTTTAAAAAACTTCCTTGCAATTTAAAGTAAGAAAAGAAACCACTTATATAACGGATTTCAATGTCGCCGTACAAACATTTTGAATGCTAATCTCTTTAACATACAACACCTAGCATATCACAAATAATTATACATGCATATATAAAACATAAGGTAAAATTACTACCTTTAAACCCAAGCTTTGCTTATTTACTTTAATTCCAAGTCCATAACAAACATTTTATCCAAACACACACACACACACACATAAAAATCCAAATCAACGCTACATTTACTCATATAAGAAATGATTGATCAATAAGGAATACTTTAATCTTCTAGTTTAAAAAACTTCAAACAAAGATGGTAGCTTTCTCACCCATAAACTTACCAAAACAACACGACATTCACTAATACATAAATACGACCTCATATCTTGGCTATGACTTTGGAAAAATGTGATTTTGGAGGCCTTAAGGCCTATAGTTGTTCAGCCTTAAAGGATTTATGGCTCGACCAAGGCTTGAAATGGATGGAGAGGCTTGCCTTGGTTAAGTGAAGCTGTAGAAGTGGAGGAATTTTTTTTAAGCAGGGTCTTGGAATTTAAATAAGAATAAAACTAAGAATTTTTAACTTTTGAAATTTTCCTAGGAAGCCACGAATTATTCATGGAAGCTTATATGAATTTTACAAAGATGGAAATAAAATGATCCAAATGAGGGAAAAAACGAAAATGGGTTTTATATAACATAAGGTAGCTAAATTACCTAAATGCCCCTTGTACTATATCCTCCACCCTCCTTGCGCAACCTCACTATGCTCCTCCACCTCCATTTACCACATGCCACCCTTAATTCCCCCCTTCCCTAATATTTAACCAACATCCCTTAGTACCATATATACTCAATGTTTCTTAATATGTGATGGTATTTTTTTTCATTAAACCTTATTATATATACAAGTCACATCATACTTTTTTTAATTAACTTAAGTAAACACATACATATATGTATATGTGTATATACATATATATATATATATGTATGTATGATTCTAACTTATCTATAAATGTATGTATATGTATTACTCAAATGTGCACAACATTTTCGACAACTTTTATTCGTCAAAAAGTCAAAAATTCGAAAAACGAATTCCGGTCACATTTTCAATTTTTCTTCGAACAAATTATTTTCCTAAATTTTTTTAAAAATTCTCTCACCATCATTATTTATTTCATAAAAGGGCTTTATTTCAATTATAAAAACCAATATTTGAATATTCAAAATTAACCAAATATTCACAAATTAAAGTGGTGAAATTTTGGGTCCTTACACTCTCCCCTCTAAAAGAATTTTGTCCCCGAAATTTCTACCACAACCTTAACCCAGAAACAACAATCCCAAACATAATTAACACTTTGCATCAGTCTGTATGATGTACATAGATCATTCCTATGGAAAATTTGATTTGATCACTTACTCGAATACATAACTTACCTCCAAACTAGTATCGCTCGCCCGACTCCCTATGCGGACTCTAACCAGACTTCTTAATTTAAAACCTTCATTCTCCTTTCATAGCCATATATAACGATAGAAAACTTTTGTTTCACATTAAGAACCCTCATCAAGTGTACACCGTCGAAAATCCGGTGATAAATCCTTATTCAGAATGGTTTGAGATACCTCAAGTTATGTACTCGAATCTTGGATCGATAATTATATGAAAAAGAGGAAGGATCTATGTACAATTTACGTACTTATCTAAGGGTCCCTACTGCTCAATTACTTTTTACCCTCCCACACCATTCTTATGAAAACATTTCATAATAATTTCAACATAGATTCAAACATTTTAAATGTTATAACTTAGTGAAACCTTTTATAAAATCGTTTTAAATTTGTTAAGTTGATGTACTCTCCAACATTCTAAGAGTATATACAAAACATTTGATTTTGAAATCCTATTCACTTTTAATTATTTAGATGTAGGCCCAAAATAATTTAGATATCAAAATTAAGTGGACCAATATAAACTCTTTACCCAAATCGGTCCGGTATGTAGTTACAAAAAGTAGGACGCTAGTATACAAACTCTAATCTAGAGTCTACTTCTCTTTAGACACTTCTAAGGTAAAGGTGTTTATTAGCCGACTTAATAACATCAAATAGAAATTTACCTCTTAGGTTTTAAAATCCAGAAAGACACTATTTACTATAACTAAGTTTATGATATCTTCTCATTAAATTACTTCAATTCTGACTTTTTTTATTAACCTACTCTCTAATCAAAATACCTTATGATGGATCAACCTTTATCCTACTAAGCTTGACACAATATAAAGCCATGAACCATATTGGTTCAAGTCCTAGTCTATCTACAAGGCTAAGGGAAATAAGCTATGATAAGAACCAATATCAAACAAAGGACAACAGAAGGAATATTATATATATATATATATAACATCATTTAAACTAAAACAACCTTAGATACTAAATAAGGAACTACTTTAGATACAATAGAAGATACACTCCATCACAGAATAGAAGTACACTCAAAAAGATATGATACAATAAAAGAGACTAAATAAGGAACTACTTTAGATAATACTTCCTAATACTAGCCTTAATTCTTCCTAGTGCTAAACCAACCTTTCCATAACTTCCTTTCCCTTTGTTGCTGCTAAAGTGGATGGTGCTAAAATAAAAACAAAGGGCCTAGGCTACTCCCCTTTCCCTAGCATAGGACAATCTTTGATGAAGTGACCTTTCTGATGGAAATACTAACAATTCTTTAGTGTAGTCCGCATCTTTAGCTTTAATACCTTAATGGCCTTTTCTTCTGCCACTTTTCATTTCATACCTAACTTACATTCCTGAACAAAGTGATCATATTTCCCATACCTAAAGCAACCATGTATGGGCACATTAGTATTACGCTTGCGCTTCTTATTCCCAACTGGTTAGTAGTAGGCAACTTTGGAGATAAATCATCGAATTGTAGAGCTTTCTTATTATCTTCTCGAATGATCCTTAAATATAATTATTCATCATGTCGTTACGTAACTTATCACACAAGCCCAATAATTATTAACCTCGATAAGTGAGTCGGTACCATTGAACTTTCTTTTACTCAAAATCTCAAAGTCATGATATAGCAAAGCAAAGTCTATTGGGCCTTGATCTTGCAGCCCTTCCTTAATAACATATGTCTTGGATTTAAAAACACAAGTGTTCATAATTCTTTGCTACCTGAATTCATATCAATACCTTAGAATATTCCCAGGAATAAGGTTGCTCTAAATCAAGGTTAATAAGGAAGGATTACCATGAAAGAATTCCTAAGAAAATATTATTCCAAAGAAAGAGACACCCAAGGGAGGGATTTTCTAAGAAAGGATGCCTAAAGATGGATATCTTCAAGCTATATCTTCATAAGAATTTCTTAAAATTAGTCCTTTGTATATGGAATATATTTCTAGATGTTAAACCAAAAGAGACAGTCTGATAAAACTAAGTTTATGAAAACCTTCTTATTAAATTTAACCCATTTTAAAGCTTGTCTTAATTTTATTAAGGTTGTTCAAAAATTATTTAACCCCACCTTTCTACTTTTTAAAGGAAAAACACTTTAAACCTTTACTAGCTATTCTCTAAGTCTAAAACATGATTTTAGAAAAAATAACAATAACTACATATGATTCAAAACTTACTATACATAATTTCCTAAAAACACCATACATACTAAGGGTTCTTCCTAAAGATCTTATCAAAACTATGGTCCTCCAAACCCACCCATTGGTACTTCCCCCATCTTTTCCCTCTTGTAGGGGATGATTTCTTAATAGTTCCATGGTCTACTGTACCCTCTCTAAAATGGTGCAATTCTTCTTGATGTGCCCAAGCCGATGGTAGAAAAAACAATGTTTTTCCTAAACATTAGGAACCTATGGGCCCTAGCCCTCTTACTCCTTTTATACAATAATTCGCGATATGTCCTATCTTTTGACACCGTTAGTAAGTAATTTCTTTTCCCTTCTTGAAAAAACATCCTCTACCGGGCACGTTCTTCTGATTTGTTCTTCCAGGGCTTCCTCCAATGCGACAAAAATTTCCTCCTTTTACGATTACTGATATTGCTTTCTAGAGAGGTTGTTAGCTTCTTTTGATCATTAAAACTTCTATTCTGGGTTCACAACTCCTTTGACGATTTGACTATCAGCCCTACCGTCCTTAGAGACTATCCTGTTAGATTCTTTTTCCCATCTACATCCTCCTTGTGCACTTATTTCTTACTATCTGAATATAACAATATATCCTTAGGATACACTTCCTAACAAGATTTATGTGGGAAAAGGTATCACCCACAAATGATAAAGAAATATTATCATTTCCAAACAACAATCACAACAAAATTACTATATTAGTTTATAAAAATTATTCCTTTTTTCATAAAATATAATCCTAGATAAAATAATACATTTACCAAATTTAAAATGATACTGTGTCGGTTTGCCTCTTTAAAATGTTTAGGAACCCTATCGATACCGTGGCGTCCTACATCTCGACCAGAATTCATAAACCACTCAACCAATATCAACACAATATAAAACATTTTTTAATCACTAACAAATACACGCTCTTATTATATAATACACTCATACTCATTCTAGGATCTCACTTATCCTATCTCAAATGAGTTTACCTCACCAGGGCCAAGGTTCTCGCTTAACCTTGTGATCTGATACCAAATGTAACGATCATCCTTTCTTACACCTAAAAATGACACTTAATACATCCTTGATATTCATATGTCGATCATTTAAGTGTCCAAAAACAAGTCATTTGGGATTAAAGAAAGAAAGACAGAACAGAATCTTACAAATGTGATGGGAAATACCTTATATAACATATGATCTTTACAGAAAGAAAGCATCTTAATTATATACACAATATCAAGTACACTAATCTATTATCTGTCTGGACAGTTATAACACCCTGTTCTTACAAATGCTGATTAACACAAACATAAAATTAAAGCAACATAAATAGTGGAAGAATATAAGATACATGAATATGTCTAAAAGAATCCATCTTGTCTCCTGAAATCTCCAAAGGATCCAACTAAATATGGAAAATATGTCGGACTGACCCAAGCATTATAGGAAAACAATGTCCAAGTCAGTCTGGTAAAATCCAACGGGAGAAAAGCTTGAAGCAAATCGTATGGATTACTAAATTTGAAAAACCTTTCAAAATAAAAGATATCTTGTAACACCAAGCCGCACATAAACATAGACAGGTTTTTACCTTATAATAACTAAAACATTTTATTATAAAAAATATGGTGATATTATAATAATTTCTAGGAGTAAAGTAAATATTGAATCATAACCGAAATTGTTACTTTAATTAAATTCCAACATACTAGGCTCTACAATCAAAACCGTAAAGGCACGTATTAGAAAATGGGTTCCAATTATGACTAGGTAAGGGACTACCTTCCAATGGTACACTCCTAGAATATGTACTTCATGGCTACAAATGCATCTGCCACTCTGCTATACAGAGCCAGCATGCCCCCTTTAACATGACAAGCTGGATTACTATAACGATCCGGATTTCATCGCTTTGATTTGTGAATATGTAATTAATATTAAATATACAAATATTGGTTTTTATAATAAAAATAGACCTCTTTAATTTATAACTAATATCATAAAGTTCACTTTTGAAAATTGTTTACCAAAATAGATAGTTCATAGGAAAATAGAAAATGTGATAAAAGGACATTTTCTAGAATTTCGACTTTTTGACACCGGAAATTTGTCAGAAACGTTGTTCGCCTTTATGCACTGTATATACACATCTACAATAGATAATTAACCATATAATAATACAATTAGTAATATATTATCTTATGTTAATTATGTTTAAGAAGTGATGTGACAGTTCATAGTTTTTTTAAAAAAAAACTTATACATAAATATTATTTTTATCTCTTGTCATATCATAATATTTATCATCATTAACCATTACTAAGCCTAAGACATAACTAAAGGAGGAAGTAGATATGACAAGTAAGGAAAGAAAAAAGTTGATATGCAATTCATAGATTTAAAAATAATAAACATTTTATGTATATGTGTTGTCACATCTTTTATATTTTCACAAAAAACATCGTTGGCTATAATTACATTTATGATATGACTAGAGAAGTTGATGTGATGCATGAGAGAATGAGATGTTGATTTGATTTCACAAAATGATGACATGTTCTAAATTTTTTTAAGCTAAGGTTAAAACGGTAATATTCCTACTTCCTTCCTCTATAAATACATGCCACCTTCACCAAATCTTGACCAAAGCATAACTCTGGGAATATTTAGGTGAAACACTTGAGTTATAGGGCACAGTTATCCTCATGATGTGGTACTGTGTATATAAACCTTGTTTTGTTCTCCTAGGATAATGATAAGAAAATCCAATTACGTAATGGTCAGGGGTGATTCCTGCTCTTGTGTTGTCTAATTATTTCCTAAAGAATCGAGGTTGAGTTCATCGAAAATGATCGAAAGTTGTTTTGAAGAGACCGGTGTCGGATATGTTATCCGAAAACCACTTTGATCCAACTCAAGCATTGCAAATTGAAAGCATCGTAAAGATCATGGAATCAAAGATAGAGATGTGAAGTGCAAGGATTAATCGCTACTAATCCTGTGGGTGATTCCAAAGTGGATGTAGTAGGAATAGTGCCTTCAGTTTCATTTAGACCCAGAATGGACTAGCATGGATGAATGTTGATAGCACATTGTCATTGGAGGGCAATGAGAATTCTAAGTGTAAATTTTCTTGAAAAGTAATCGTAGCCTATAGCCTCATCAACCAGGATGACTAAAACAGTGGAGATGCAGCAGGGCTAAGTGGGTTACTCCCAAGTAAGTTATGATCATCCGTATCTAGAGTTGCTATTATATTTCATTTGTATGCTTTGGGGCCCATTAACGGAGGAGTGATCATATTTGGTACTATCCAATGAGGGGTAGGTCGGTCCTGTATTGGCAGGGGATCCAGGCGAGGTCCTCGGTGTTATTTTATATAGAGATGCACCATGACGGGCGGTACCCCAATAGCCCAGTCATTATGTGGAGTCCATTCTCCAATAAACACCGTACGGATTTAGTTGTGCCCAAGTATGCTGAAACATGAGATGAAAGTTCATCTATTTTCATATTTTAGTTTGACCTCTGGACATCATTGTAATATCGTTGGATTTTCTATAAAAGTGTTTTGGTTATTGTAATGTAAAAACCCATCTGTGTTTATGCATGGCGAGATCTTACGAGATACCTTTGATTTCAAAGGATTTTTCAAGTTAATAAATCAATAAAAAAATTTGCAATTTGAGTTTACTCACGTTGATGTTCCTGACTGACCTGGGCGTGATTTCCTTATAATGCTTGGGTCAGACCAAGAATGTTTGCCAGGTTAGCTTTAGATGCTTTGGAGCTATGGAGTCGAGTTGAAGGCCCAGAACGTACTCTCGTATTTTGGATATCTTCCATTGTGTATGTGTTGTGTGTAATTTGTCTGTTGTTATAAGGACGGGTGTTATAACTGCCCAACTCTGATATGTATATGTGTAAAAAAGGTCTCTAATTTTGTAAAGACTTGATTATATTATATATTATTCTGTTGCATTGTGAGATTCCATGCTTTTCAGTTTCTCATTATCTTTCCTTTCTACTTTCTTTCCCCTAACAATCTGTCTTTTCGGTACTTGGTGGTTCGGCATGTGAATACCGAGAATGTATTAGTATCGACTTCTAAGGGTTAAAAAGCTAGGTTTGTTACAATTACCTCATCCCTTGACACTGAGGCTGCAACATTACCCCTCGATGCCTATGCGGAAAACAACTCTAAGGGGACAATCTAGAATGTGATGATGGCTCCAATTGGTAGCTAGCTACATAGCTCTACTTCATGCCCTGTTCTAGCCATTTTTTCAGGTTGTGAGGCTTGAGGTTATACTTTACCTTCTCTACTAGTAGACCATCTTGGAATGCTAACACTGATCTCCAAGCAGAGATGCAAAGCCAGCATTCATCTATACAAGTTGTTCTAACTTACTTCCTGAGTTAAAACAGGTCCATATTTGATAGTCAGTTATTTAACTATCAAATAAAAAAACTACAATTCAGAGAGTTAAATTACTCATAACAACCATTAAGCCTCAAAACAGTTCTTTCATTTATTAAATCTTTTTTTCAAAACTGTTTATTAAAAGCATCCATATACTTATCTTACTAACATAAGTACATTCACTAAACAATTTATGAAAGGTTTCTCATTTACAAATCATATCAAAGAATCCAAAAAAATGTTATTAAATTAGAGATAAAGATAACCTTAAATAATATTAATTCGGTGTTAGGTGTAGAACGAATGTCCATACCACCAGAATTAAGAAGGTCAGTCAAAGAAATCAATCTCAAATTCTTTTGTAAATTTCCTTCAATAAATCCTTTTAACAAATTTCTTTTGTGAATATATTTCCTTTACCCAAAACTCCAAACCACTTTGTAAAACTTATTTTATAAATATTAAAAACCATTTACAACACTCTTTATAAATCTTCAAAATCATTTATTCTTTATTTTAAAAAAAACTCCTTTAATAAAACTTAATCCATAAAGTTCCCTTGATAAAATCAATTATTTAAAACACCTTTAAATAAACAAGTTATTTTTTAAAACATTCTTTATTTAGTTATTTTTAAACCACATTAACAAGACATTGATTTCAAACAATCGTTTAAAAGGATTAAATTAACTTCAAACATTTGATAAATTAATTGTTTAACTATCCTTTAAGTATCATATTTGAAATAGTAATAAACTTTCAACCATTTCAATAGGATAAAATGAAATAATTGATTTTGCAAAATCAAATTGAGGCTTAGTGACCATAGTGGTTCATTTAATTGGGTTTAATTTATCCAATTTATGACAAGAGTATTACATAACAAGCAGATATGTAAAGGGAATCAGCCAATAACAATCAATCAACATATGAGTAAATGTCCGAGTTAATAAAATAGCAGAATAAGGATTTGTTCTGCCCAATAGATGTCAACATAATCTACTTAGTGAATTACAACAGAATTATGATTTATTCTACTAAACATATGTCATTGGGTTTCATATTCAATTAGGGTTACTTAAGAATGATCGACAAAAATCCTTCGTATAAAAATATTCTTTAAAAGAAACTTTCTTAATAAAAAACCTAAGCGATTTAAAACTTTCAAACATTATTTAATAATTAAATAACATTTAAACCTTTATTTAAAAAAATTAAACCTTTAATCAATAGTTAACAATAGTTAACTTTAAATAAATAATTAACCCTAATTAATCTTTAATTATAATAATTTAAATTTTTAAATAGTAATTAATAATAATTAATCTCAATTAATTAATTAACTAGTCCTTAACTAAAACTTAAATAATAAATTAAACCTTAATTTAAAATAATTAAATCATTATTAAGTTGCCACGAGTGGTGCTATGAATTCAGGCTCAGGTATGCACTCTGATTTGGGTAGTACATTTTCATCTTATGCTTTATGCAGTTTGTCTACTCCTGAGTTTAGCCAGTTAGCTAATGATACTGCTTCCATTTTTTCTGATGTTGAGATTGACCTAGAGTGCATTAGTAGTAAGAAATTTGATAGGGCTAGATTTGTTGGTATATGAGGATTATTAGTTGGAATATCAGAGATTTACACGATTTAAATAAATGTGACAAAGTTAGGGCTTTTTTAAAGACTATTCTATTAAAATTGCATTACTAGGAAACTAAAATTGAATGTCCCGATATTTGTTTTTATAGAAGATTAGGTGGGTTCATTTTAGGAAATGGGTTTTTTTACCTTTTGTGGGCACTTCTGAGGGTTTACTGGTTGGGTGGTGGGATAACTATTTTAAACTGCTCCAATGTATTTCCAAGCAATATTCTTTGCATATTTTACTCATTAATCTTAGTGATAATTCATTTTTAAATATTTCTAATGTTTATGGGCCTAACTCAAAAATAGGTCATCGGATTCTTTAGAATGAATGTCTAGAACATAGATCTTTAGCTCCAGATTCTTGGATTTTAGGGGGTGATTTCAACATTACACGTTTTATAGGAGAGTATTCACCGCGGGAGGGTGATTTCTTTGCTATGGAGGAATTTGGGCAAATTATTATTAGTTCTAATTTGATTGAAACCTCTCTTTCTAATAGAGATTTTACTTGAACTAATACTAGGGAATCCCTATCTATGGCTCTTCTTGATAGGTTTTTTATTAGTGATGAAATTGAATTTTTCTATTTGTAGAGTTTATGGTTTGCCTTACACTTATTCTGATTATTGTCCTATTATTCTCACTTGTGAACAACATAGGGTTATTAATAGATCTTTCAAATTCGAAAAAATGTGTCTAGTAGAATCCAATTTTTCATATTTAATTAAAAATAAGTGGATTTCTATGAGTTATTATAATATTAGAAATAAGGATAATTCTGCTAAAAATTTGTATTAAAACTTAGGGATCTTCTTAAAAATTGGAGTAAAAATGTTTTTGGTAGTATAAAAATTAAAAAAGAAAATATTCATTCTTAGATGCTTAAAATAAACAAGATAGAAGAAACTACACAACTAAATTTAGGTTAGCATAATATTCTTGTTTATCTAAAATAGAACTTAATTCTATTTCAAAAAAGAGGAGGCTGTGTGGAAACAGAAATCTTGGATTCAATAGATAAATGAAGGTGACAATAATACCATATTTTTTCACAATATGGCTAATGGTAGAAAACATAGTAACATGATTTATTCTATTTTTGTGAATAATGAAGAACTGGTTGATCAAAGAGACCTTAAAAAGGGCTCTACTGACAATTATAGAGACATTTTTGGTAATAAAAATAAACATACAATTAATGCTAGATGGAATAATCTTTATCCTTCTGATTTAACTGTTGACCTTTCTGAGTTAGATAATCCTTTTACTGAAGAGGAAATTTGGAAAACTATTAATGACATGCCAAGTGATAAATCCCTGGCTTCGGATGGGTTCCAAATTTTCTTACATAAAACATTTTGAGATGTTTTAAAATTTGATTTAATTAGCATGTTTAATGAATTCTATAATGGAGAATTGCAATTAGGAAGATTTAATTTTGCTAATGTTATTTTATTAGATAAAAAAGTAGGTGCGAATAATTTAAAAGATTTTAGACCTATTTCATTAATTAACTTTTTGGTTAGAATTATTTCCAAAGTTTTAGCTAATAGACTTAGTATAAGAATGAATGATCTAATTGATTGTTCACAAACTGCTTTTATTAAGGGGAGAAATATCACTGATAGTGTGTCTGTTGTTCAAGAATACATTAATCATTGTTGTAAGAATAACATAACTCATGCGATCTTAAAATTAGACTTTGCAAAAGCCTTTGATTCGATTGATTAGAAGTTTCTAGTATATATTTTCCATGCGAGAGGTTTCAGTCATAGATAGATTAACTGATTATGAATTTACTTAGAATTGGTAACTCCAATATTATGGTTAACGGTATTTTTGGTAATAAAATTCAATCTAAGCGAGGTTTAAGGCAAGGTAATCCTTTATCACCTCTCTTGTTTAACTTAGCCACGGATGTTTTCGCTAAGATAATTAAAAAAGCAGTTGATAATGGCTCCTTGGAAAATGTGGGTAATGATATATCCGTCCTTAAATTTGCTGATGATAGCTTGGTTTTTTCCTCTCACTTGCCTAGACACGTTATCAGTCTTAAACTTATTTTATACAGTTTTGAACTTTTATCAGGTTTAAAAATAAATTTTGATAAAAGTTCGGTTTTGGTTTTAAATGATTTTCAAAAGTTTGAAAGTTTAGTTGCCAGCACGCTTAATTGTAAAACTATGAATTTTCCATTGGACTATATTGGTTTTTTGATTAGACCTACTAAACTTAAACATGATGACTGGTTTATTATCATAGATAAAATCAAAAATAGGATTTCTAATTAGAATGGGAAATTTTTATTGAGAGCGGGTAGATTAGTTCTAATAAATTTTGTCTTATCAGCTCTCCTAATCTATCGGATGTCTATGCATCTTTTTTCAGATTGGGTGATTGATAAAATTGACAAAATTGAAAGGGACTTCTTATGGAGATGGGGAAAACTCTAACAATGGCATTAAATGTTTAGTAAATTGGGAAATGTTTGTAAGTCTAAAAAGGATGGTGGTTTAGGAGTCATTAATTTGCATAATATGAATTTGTCTTTGTTAGGTAAATGATTATGGAAGTTTAAGGAAACTAATGATAATCCTATTTGAAAAGAAATCATTTCTAAATATTACTATGATGGTAGTGATAATTCATATCAAATTACTCCTACGGTTATATGTAAATTGTCCAATTTTTGAAAACCTATTTTAAAATGTCACGAGATTTTTAACTTAGTCACTAATATAATAGTTCATTCAGGTAATAGTACTTCTTTTGGGCATCATCATTGGATTTATGTTATCCCTCTTAGAATAGAATTTAAAGAGCTATATGAAATCTATAATTTTAAGGATGCTTTAATTATATAATTTTTTTTCTCCCGAAAATGACCCTCCTTGGAATTTCAGTTTTAACAGAATTTTATTGGTTCAACTCTTAGGCAGCTTGCTTTGCTTTATGCTAGATAAAACCTATATAATTTTGATAATGATAAAGATAATATTATTTCAGACTAAGATAAGAGTAAGAAATATACTTCTAACTCTTTTTACAAATTTAGTAAATTTTCGGGTGTAACCAATAACTCTTTTAAATTTATTTGGAAATCCAACGCTCCACTAAATCTGAAATTCACATGTGGTTAATTATACATGAAAAACTAAATGCTATAGAATTTTTAAAAAGAAAAAAAATGCAAATCGATAATAAATGTTATTTTTGTAATCTGCATTTTGAAGATACTAAATATGTATATTATGATTCATGGATACTTTTTCCATTTTGAATAATACCATAAAAATCTTTAACTTTAATCTAATAACTAAAATTTATGATTATGAATATGATTGGAATAGTTTTAGATATAAGTTCAAAAAGGAAAATAGATTTTTACTTGACCCTTTTTTCATTATAGTTTGTTGGTATATTTGATTTGAAAGAAATCGGATAATTTTTAAAAATAATTATAGTCATTTTAATAAATCGATTCTTATAATTTTTCATTTTGTTTTAATTGGATATCTAATCCTAAATATAGATTAGCTAAAAATAATCTATTTAAATAATATCTTAATAAGGTTGATAATAATATTAAACTATTTAAATATAAAAATAATATTTTTGACATTAATAATTATAGTATTAATATTTTTTCACACTTAAATGATGATTTCATTATGTATTACAACATCCTTTTGATCAATGGTCCATAAGGATATCTTCGATTTGTTTTATTTATTGTTTTAATTTTTGTTCGTATTAGTTTATAGATCTATAGGTTCATTCGATCATGGATTCCTTCAGTCAATTTTCTAATCTTTATTTTATTCTTTCATATTAGCTTAAATCTTGTATCATTGCTTCTATTTCTTTTATACATATATATGTATATAAATTTCATTTCTATACATATATGTGTATCATTCTAACTATTTTCTTTAGTTCTGTTTCAGATACAGGTCCTGTAACGACCCTGGTTTTGAGTTAAATTTAAATTAGTAATTTAAATATAAAATTTGGATTTATTTGTGAATTTATTTGAATTTTTCAAATTGAATAAGATATGTACCTGTTTATTTATATAAATTATAACTTGAAATTGAATTTTTCCAAATAAAGAAATGTGTTTATTCTATATAGATTGTAAATGTAACGACCCAACTTCCACACTCCAGAAAGTTGCATCGTTAAGAAGAAAGAAAGGGATAGAAAAGAGAAAAGAAAGGAAAGAAAGAACAGACCACATCAGAATCTCACAGCGGAATCGAATAAATTATAATATATCACATAAAACTTTACATAGTATCTTATACATCAGAGTAATACAGCTAATACAACACAAAACTAGACAGTTACAAACATCTGTCTAGTTATTACAATCCAAGTACATCAGAGAAATAGATACAACTCAAACACAGCGGAACCACTAAATATATCTACACGCTGAAGCCTCCTGCTCCATTACCTCCTCCAGAACTCGTCAAAGCAATCCTGAATCACTTGACTACTCATACATAATATGAGTACCCAAGAGTTTAATAAAACAGAAAATAAACACTCAGGTCAGACAGGGGTCTGGTGTGAGTAAACGGTTTTAAAAGTTGCTTAACTTTAGAAAATCCTTTGAAAACAAAAGGTATCACGTAAGACTTCCCACACATAAACATGGAAAAGTTTTTACCTTACGCTAACCAAAACATTTGATAGGAAATCCAGTGATATTATAATAGTGTCTAGGGTTTTCAAGTAAATAAGAAATAGCCGAAATTGTTACATCTATTAAATTCCAGCTACTAGCCACAAAAGTGGGTAATACAAACAAAACCGTAGGGTCTCGTAGGGAAAATGGGTTTCCATCAATGGCAGGGCTATTGGGGTACCGCCCGTCACAGTACGTGGCCTAGATCACCGTACCGAGGAGCCACCCTAACTCCCCTGCAACACAAAGCCGGACCCGTTCCTTACTGAACAGTTCCGAACAAGACCACCCCGCAGATTGGTCGTCACCAACTGCCACACAGCCGAAATATAAAGGGACCTCTAGACAGGAGTAAATCTTGCTCTCAAGTGGGTGCTACCCACGAAGCTTTGCTGCACCTCCCCTGTTTTAGCCATTCCCGGTTGATGAGGCTTGAGGTTACGATTACCTTTATAGGACTCATAAATCTTAGAATGCTCATCGTCCACCTGACGATGTTCTGAAAGCATTCAATCCATACAAGTTCGTTCCGGGTTCGAACGAAACCGAAGGCATTATCTCGTTACACTCGTATTGGAATCACCCTCAGAGTTAACGACGATAACCCTTGCACTCTATATCACCATCTCGAATCTATAAGTACTATTCCGTCAACTCATTACGGAATCACCCACAGAGTTATGCTGACGTATAGCCCTTACACCTCGAGTCTTCACTTGCTTCACTTGGAATAACGTCCTAACGTTTAATTGGAATCGATGTGGTTTTCGGATATCCAAATATGGAAACCCGATCCCGGTCTCACCGAAACCAAACGCCATTTTAATGTCCAAGTTGTACTTAAGGGTTTTAAATAATTAACTTATTTCATTATTATCTATTTCACATAGATAGATAAACTACATCTAGCAATAGATAATCACATTCATATCATAATAGATAATCTGTATCATCCATAAACATATAATCATTCAACCAAATAATCCATCACAAACTATCATACTTAAACCAATCATCCATATCATACAGATACAACTAGTCTCATTCCTGAGATCACAACTATTCAATCAATAGCATCCATAAGCAAAGATTCATTAACCATCAATTATAATTAATTTAAAATGAATTAAATTAATTACAACTATCCCTAATTAATTTAAATTAAATTAAATTAATTAACACATTTACATCTTGCTTAACATCCATTAATTAATTAACCCAGTTAATTAATTCACTTCCTAAGTATTTAACCTGATTAAACAACCTTGATTAATCAATCACTAATTACAATAAGTAATTAGTATTAAATTAATTTCATAAATTAATTAACCTTAATCATAAGTAATTACAATAATTAATCATTTATTAATTAATTATTATTTAATCAAACAATCCTTAATTACATCATTAATTATAATAATTAATGATCTCTAATATTACTTAATTAAAATTAATTACATTTAGTAATTAATCTAATTATTAATCACCTTGATTAATATCCAATTAAGTAATTAACTATCTTTAATTACTTATTAACAAATTAATTAACCAATAATTAATTATTAATTAATTCCTTAATTAATTACTAAAGTAATTATCCAAATTACTAATTACATTACAGTAATTATCATTATTACTTCTCTAAGTAACCCTGCTCCACTAATTACATTAAGTAATTACTTCCTAAATCATCAAATGATTTATTAAAATTAATTAAAGTGAATTAATTAACTTAATTAAATCACATATTAAAATTAATTACATTAATTAATTACTTAATTATCCTTAGATAATTATCATCATTTATTAATTAACATATTTCATTAATTATATACTTAAGAAAATTTGAATTAGATTAATTATCAAAATTAATCTAAACCATTATTCAAAATCAAATAATTAAGTAAACCCTTAATCATCTTAAAGATTTTCAAAATAATCAAATTACCATTAAATGACTCATTTAAATTCAAAATGTATTAAAACAATACATTTCTAAAATTAAATTCAAATTCCAATTTTTATTTAAAGATTCAAATGTTTAATTATTTAAACATTGATCCAAATTAAATAATTATAAAACCTTACAATATAATGGATGTTAAGAACATTCATTACCTAACTATAAAGAAAGATTTAAAATTAATTACTTGATTAAAATAGATTGAGCCCTTGAAAATAAATTGATTTGTTTAACTTCAAATCAACATTAAACACTTCATATTTATTCAAGAATTAAAGAATAAATTCTTCAAGTTTTTAAAACTTACTTGAAATCAAATTTAACATTTGAACATGTTCATATAATTTTTTATTATTTTACAAACTGGTTTTGAAATCAAAACTGTTCCAAAGAAATTTGAAACTGTTTTTAACTAAATTTCAAAACCAATTTAAATCTTGTTTAAAACATTCAAATTTGCTCAAAATTTTAAAACTCAAATAAACTGTTTTAAATCAAAAATCAGGTTTAAAAGATAACCTGAAACTATTTTAAATCTTGACTTAAACCCAGATTAAATTTTGTTTAAATTTAAGATTCTCATTTTCAAAAACTTTAAACTTCAAACTAAATTTTAATTCAGTTTTCAATTTCCACCTAAAATCAAATTCCCACACAAAAAATTTAAATTTCATCCAAATGTTAGAATTTGCAAAGCTACAGGATTTCAAACCTGAAACTGTTTTGTTTTAAAACTTGATTTTAAAACAGAATTTAAACTTGTTTAAATTCAAAAATTTCATTTTTTAAAAACTTTAAATTTCAAACCTCATTTGAAATTAGATTTAACTTCCACTTAAATCAGATTCTAACTAAAAAATATAATATGAATTCTCTTAACTAAAAACCTCAAAATTTACTCTTTGTCTTTAAACCTGCAACTGTTTAACTACTGATTTAAAAAAAAAATTATATCTTGTTTAAATTTAAGATTCTTATCTTTAAAAACTTTGAATTCAAAAATACATTTGAATTCAGTTTCTACTTCCATCTAAAATCAAATTTCCATACCAAAATTAAAATTTCATTCAACATGAAAAACTGCTAAACAACTTTCAGGTTTAAAACCTGAAACAGTTTTAATTTTTTGATTTAAAACCAAACTTTAAACTTGTCTAAGACATTTCATCTTTTAAAACTTGAATTTCAAACTCTATTTGAATTCAGCTTCAACTTATACATGAATCAAACTCCTGCACTTGAGTTTGATTTCCATTCAACATTAAAAAAAAAACTGTGAAAGCTCTCTGTTATAAACCTGTAACCATTCTACCCGAGAAACCCCCTAATTTACTTCGAGTTACAACACATATTGCTTCGAGTCAGAAGCAAAACTACCCGAGTTCTACTTCGGGTCAAAACCCTGCACACCCATCAGAGTTCACCAGTGTTACCACTGCAACAAGACCCACCTGTCAACACCCATAAATTCCACCTCCAGCCACCATCATCGACACAACCTTGGATATAGCTTCCTTTACACCCCCTCTACAAACTCCCAAAACCTCAAATAACTCGATGCAACAAAGTGATGTGCAGAACCCCATAACCTAAACACTGCAAGACTAGGTTTTAAAACCTGGAAAACCCCCAATCCACACTCCTCTCTCTCTGATTCTCCATCACCTAATCCACTCCAATCTCACATCAATACACCACTGACATGAAACATCATAACATCCTAAACCCACTACAGTATGCATCTTAACCCTCCCCAAATTCACTAGCCTACAATATACATCAAATTTTCCATTTCTGTTTTAAAACAGAAATGCCTTTCCTTAACAGTTTATTTAAAACTGTAATATTAGTTTCCAAAATCCATAAATTCAATCATGCATCCTGTTACAAACTGTTTTAATGTTTTTAAAAGTTTGATATACTTACTTCTAGAAAACATCTACTATTATAAATGTTTTCCAAAGACTACAGAGTTTTAATATAGTTAAATTCTGATTTATAACTAACACTTCATTCTAAACAACAAAGTTTGTTTATATTACAAATTCTAGTTGATATCAATCAGGTGATAATGGATTCTAAATAATCTTAGTTTTTTATTAAAAAAAAAACACATCAGGTTTGCAGATACCTGCAGCAGCACATATATATACATATTTATGTATAAGTACACAGAAATATTTATCAATATAAATCACACAAACATACATATTTCTACACACTTCACATGCACAGAAACTTAAGCTTATAAATTGTGAGATTATTCACCACAAAAAAAAACACTGCAGATTTGATTATTGTTAAAAACAGCATGCATTAGTCTTTAGATATCCTACTTGCTAAAGCATTAATTTAAAAAGAAAAACTGTTTTTAAAAATAAAGGTTTACTCACCTTATTAAATTGAAGAATGCAGAAAACAATTTGATGCAGAGCACAAGCTTAGGCAGATCCATTTTCCAGAAATGCAATCTGAAGTGCATGTTGATCTTGGCTTGCATTTGATTACAGAAGTTGCTTTTATCTTGTATTTGTATGCATGCAGACCTTTATCTTCATTTGCTAGAGTATGACATTGATCTTGCAAATTGATGTTGAGGATTGCAGCAAATTTGATTGAAGATGTATGCAGTTTTTAGATTGCAGATATAAAGTTTGATTTATATTTTGATTTTGCAGATTTGTAGTTTGATTCTTGAACATGAGTTAAAATTTGGATTTTGGATTTTCAGATTTTCTGAAAATCTGGTTTTCAGGTTTTTCAATCTGAAGAAAAATGTTTTAACCCCAAAGTATTTGTTATATTCACTTATCAATGTAAATTAAAATAAAAAGCTTTGAAATCAAATGCCACTTGTTATGTTTAGGTGTAGATAATTTTACAAGTGTCTATTTTATTAGTTAAATGATCAACACATATGCATGTTAATATTTAAAAGCCATTTCTAAATTTCTAAATGTATTTAAATTATCTTAAACTATTTCTAATTTGTTTTTAGCAAGTTTTAAATGTTGTATTAACCTTAGCCTTGAAATAATTACATGTTTATTTATAACTTCTTATAACATTCATTTTAATGTTTGATTGATATATTTTAACAAGAATGAATTAAATCTATTCAAAGAAAAGCAATTTAAAATAAAACAAATCAAACTTTTATTATAAAACAAAATTAAACTATATTTATTTTATAAACAAAAATAAATGCTCACTTATATTTTTATAAAAATATAAGAAAGATTTTTAAAACAAACTATTGAAAAGTTACAATACTAATTAACTTAAATCCATTTACAATTTATTCATTTATATATAAATTAGAAAATATCCTTTGTTAAATAATAAATTAAAATTAAAAACCAAATCTTCTATTTACAATGTATAATCATTTATACATCATAAATAAAATATTTTTAAATTAGTTAAGAAAGATTATTTATTACTTAAATATTTTTAACCTTTGAAAACAATATCATTTAACAAACTAAATAACTATTAACTTTCAAAAGAAAATTCCAGTTTAAATTAAATTATTAAATCAATATTTCACATTTTAAAATAATTATCAATGAAATTATCAAATAATTATTGCCTAAATTCCCGGGACATCACAGTAAATAGAATTTTGGATTTGAAAATCCAAATAAAAATATCTTGGAAAATAAACTGGATTTGAAAACTCTATGATTTAAAATTAATATAATGAATTTCTAAAAGCTATTTAAAGAATAAATTCTAATATATATATATATATATATTTGTATACATGTTTATTTAAAGGTATAATAGTTTCAATTTAAATCAGATTTGATAAAAATGGTTTGTAAAACTAAATTGAAAATATATACATATACATTTATAAAAAAAGAAACATAATTCCTAAATATATAAAGGTGTAAACGTATGTTATATATATATATATATATATATTAATTGTAAATTGAAAACTTTGATTCAGAAATTCAATAATAAATATTATCAAACAGATTGGATTTAATTAATATGTATATGTGATTATGTTAGTGTATAATTAATTTTTAAAACATTTTCTTTATACTTGAAATAAAATTCAGTTTTGTATACATTTAAAATAAATAGAAAGTGTATTACATAATTGATAAATCAAGGGTTAAAACAAAATTTATAAACTAATTAAAGATTAGGGGTCTAAACAAAATTTATATATAAATTAAAGAAAGGGTTTGAACACAAATTATTTACATTTTGACATCTGTAAAGTTTTAAATTCATGAATTAACAAGTGTAAAAGAAATAGATATATGGAATTACATGTGTTAATTCAATTAACAAGTGGCAAATAAATCTTATTTTAAATTAAAATTAAAATTATAAACCTAACGTATAAGAGTGAAACAGGCTAATGTATGATCTTCTTTCATCCTTCTCAAGAAATGAAAAACCAGGGAAATTGAAACCTGGAAATTAAAACCTGAAAACAAAAAAAAATCTGTTTTCGAAATCTTAAACCTGGAAACCAAAATTCAAAAGCATCTCGAATATGAAGTATCATCACAAGCAAATTCAACTTATATTCAATCAAGTAACAGGTCAAAATAGATCAATAAATAAAAATACAAATCAGATCAGGTTCAGAACTCCAGATCAAACTCAAATAAAAATTTCCAAATCATTTCCAGTTTTTCAAAACCTGGAAGTAGTACAATATCCTGAAGCATAACCAAAGCAATCAGACAACTAATTAATTCCAGTTTCAAAGTTTCTCAAACAAATCAAGTGGAAGATCAAATCAAAACAATTTTTAGAAAAAAATTCAAAGCCTGTTCTTTGTTCTTCCCAAATCCTGGTGAGCAAACCTTATTTTTTAAAACCAGATTTTCTTCATTCTTATGCCTGTGATGGTGATGATTTAGAAACGTAAATATAGCTGCAAGTATATACAAATATATATGTGTGAATGAATGTATGCATGTCTGTGCAGGCATGTACATCTCTCTGTTTAACATTTATAGGCTACCATTTCATCAAGAAAAATTCACATCTTCATGTTTAAATCATTTCAAACTATGATTCCTAAAAGAAAATTGTTTATTACAATGTAAAGTTATTTTCAAAATAATATTATAAAAAATGTTAAGCAAATAGTTTTGAAAATAATAATTTACAGTAAGATCATTATATATAAGGAAAATCAAACATTTTAACTTTAAGAACCGTTTTCATAATCATGTTCGTATAATAAAATGATGATTTTAGATAGTCTCATGATTTTTAAGCAAGTATATGTCGAGAAATTTCAAGACGAACGAAAAACTTGTTTTGGGTAAATTCCGACGATCGGCATGTTTTTTTTCATCGTGATCAAGGTGGAAGGTGGTTTGGGTGTCATGGATCATAGGAAAAATGAAATCGTATTTTTCCAGTCGTCGTTGTTGACGATACGGCTGGAGATAGGGTTTTAGGGATGTTTTGTTCGTTAAGATTTGCAAAAAAAAATTCGTGGTCAACAGTGGATAAAGGTGATCGGACCGGGGGGAAGGGATGCGTGGACAATCGACGGAGCTTGGGTCGGAGTCACGGGGTTTTTGGTGTTGTAACATGGCAGCATGAGGCTCTTTAGGGTTGATCAGTGGGTTTCTGTTTTGAGCCGAGTGGCTCATTTCGATCTCCTATGCGATGAGTCGGTGCTGGGTGGTCATTTGAGTTGGGACAGTTGTCACCGACGTGATGGAGGTAGTTTCGATGGTCAGAACATCGTCAACCGATCGTACACGTGCACACGAGGAAGTGCGTATCAGTTGACTTTTGAAAGATTTGGGAAGATGAAGTTACTCGGGGCAAACTCGAAGAAATTGGCGAATTAGCTCGGGAAAGTGAAAGGAATGAAAAATCCAAAGTTGAGCTCGGGTAAGTAAGAGATTGGCTCGGGTAAAACAAGTATTCGCCTCGGGTTAACAATTTACAATTCTAAAATTTTAAAAATTTGAACAAGTTTTCCATTTAATCAAGTTTTAGAACTTTTTCTTGATTTATTTTTAAGATAATAAATGTTTATTTTTAGTTTGAATAAATTGAGGCTTTTAAAAAAATTTAATTAATCAATCTTGAAGTATTATATATATATATATATATATCCTTTATTTATTCTTAAATTTATTTTGATAATTGAAATAGTAGATTTACTTAAAGGTTTTAAGTTAAATTAGATATTAATAATATTTTATCTCAAATGTTATTTAAAATGAGATTATGAAATTAATTAAGATACTCGGGTTATCTTAAGAATAAAGGATTATATATTTGTAATTTAATTACTTAATTAAAGGTTTATTAAGTAATAAATTAAGATTAATTAATTTGAAAAGGGTGAATTAATGTACTTAGTAATATGATTATCAATTAATTAAAGGTGAAATAAATTAAGGTGAGTAATTAAAAAGATTATTACTTAATTAAAGATAATTACTTTATGTAGTTACATTAAAGGATAATTAATCAATTAAGATAAATTAATGTAAGTAATTAAAGGTAATTACTTACTTAGAGACAATTAATTAATTAAGTAATTAATTAATGATTAAATTTCATTAATTAAGCGATTAAAGGATAATGACTCAATTAATTGGTGATTTATTAATATAAGTGATTGGGGATAATCACTTGTTGTAATTAATTAAGGGTAATTAATTAAAGGATAACTAAATAATTAAAGGTTAATTATTTAATAATCAAAGGATGATTAAATTATTAATTAAGGATAATTAAGTAATAATGAAAGGTTAATTAGTTTATTATTAAAGGTTAATTAATTAAAATATGGTTTGTAATTAATTAATGTTAATTAACCAGGATTAGTGATTTATTCATAAGTCATTAATCTGATTTAAATTAATCAGATGATTTATTGATCGTACTTATGGATTTTTGGATTATATTGAATGTTTGAATTGTTTGGTATCCCTTATGTGTGATATTCTGTGATGTAAATTGTTTGAATTGAGCTGTGTGTGTAATTTATTTATCCGTGATGCATTTTACGTATATATCTGTAACTCTGTGAATGAAATATAAGCATTAAAGGATTATACCGCTTACCGATATTGCTGTGCTTGAATATGTAATGATTGATGATGTTCCACTATTGTGTAAAACTCTTGGACTACACTATACACACACAAATATGGATTTCACGAGGAAATCGGTTAAGTCACAGATATTTTGAAATCTAAATATTATTTTGTTTAAAAGTTGAAGTTTGAATCCAAACGGCTTTGAAAATGGAATTGAATTGAATATGAAAAGCCTTTGAAAGGGAAGTTTTGAAATTGAAATTTAGTTTTGAATATACCGTATCTTGTTAAATATTATTTGAAATTATATTGGAAATCATGGTTTGAAAGGTTTTTACAATTTCCATATATGAATTTAAAACTATTTTAGATAAATTGTTTTGGGAATTTGAATTTAATTTAAATTAGAACTTGCCAATAATACGGCAGTTTGTTGATTCTCGGTTTATACTTTTAAAAGGCTATAACTTATGTATATTTGATCTGATTTTTCTGAAACAAAATGTATTTGTTTTCAAATGATAATAGCTTTCAAATAAAGAAAGGATTTCCATTTTTTGTTGAAAGCTGTTTTAAATTTCAAATGGAATTATTTTGAAAGCTACAGATGAATCTTTGTGAAAGATTGGTGAACCTTGTATTTTTTTGATTTGAAAATGGTAATTTTTTAAACCATTTAAAAGAAAGGTTTTGGGTAATAAGTTGTGACTTAACTAAGATCCCACTATATCCATATGGTTTTAAAAATATGCGCTTATTATTCGGTTTAGCCGGGAGAGGACTTTGTGCCATTTAACCCATTTCGAATAATGATACGACGTTATGGATTGCATTTGAAGACCGGTGGTGAAGACCGGGTATTTTCGAAAGCGAAAGGATTACTTGTCGAATGTCTCTACATCGAATGGCCCGGTATAGAGATTTGATCACCCTTTGTGATAGGGAGTCCGGACGTGATTAGGGATTATCCGAATTGCAAGGGCTTCTTTTGAAGTGCCTTCGGTTCTGTTCGAACCCGAAACAGACTTGTGTGGATGTATGTCTGACGTTACACTTTGAGATGTAGAGCTTGTTTCTATCAAATACATTTCTATTTGGTGGTGGAGAATTTATTCTCTTAGTTTAACACCTTTCTCTGAGACGTACGAGTTCAAGGTTATGTAGTTGATGGTTACAAGTGATACATTCCCAATTTGGTAATGTGGCATACGAAGTGCTGCTGATCATGTGTTGATCAAAGCATGGCTTTTGTGTAAAACATAGCTTTGTGATGTGACCTCGTTAAATCTCACAACCCGAAAATGGTCGAAACAGGAAGGATGCAGTAAGGTTATGAGGGTCGCGCCATTTAGGGTATGTCCATTTCCTTCTGGAAAAGGGTGGTATCATGGTATAGAGCCCGGATGTTTAACCTATGTGGTTGCTGCAAACCTATTGCTTTTTGGTTGTTGGTGTTGAGTGCTCGGATAAAGGTCGGTAACGACCGAGGAATGGCATTACTTGTGTAGCAGTTACCTAGTTACAGAAGTAACCCGGCCTTGTGTTGGCAGAGAGCTGGTTAAGTTCTCGGGCCTTCCCTCCAAAGGCTTACCCATGTGGCCCAGTAAGTTCCTTTGCCTGACCATTTGTTGGAAATCCAATCACCGATACGCACCTTGTATGGTTTTAGTTGTAGAACCTGCCATTTACTTATGGTGGTGACCCACCTTTTTGATGGTAGTTATATTTGGTATACCATAATGGTGGTATGCTGGCTAAGATTAATATTATACTTTTGAAATGTTTTCTGCACTATGCACTAATAATAATATCCAAAAAAAGGATTTTGCGTATCAAGCATGTTTAACTATCATAAGGAGAAATATCCTCCAATTGTGTGTTTGCATTGTGTGTGTGGTGGGAGGCCTTATGGTAAGTGCTCGGGGCACCAGGTCGGTCGACCGGCCCAGGGGGCTCGGTCGGCCGAAGCCTGTAACCAGCACTTCCAAACAGAGGCAGGAAGTGTCTGGACTACAGGTCGGTCGACCGGCCCAGGGGGCTCGGTCGGCCGAACCTGTATACTTGCACTTCCTACCCTATTTCAAAGGAGGTGCAAATCCCGACCAAATTGCAATCGCACGATCAACGGCGCTAAGGGTTTATGTCAATCGACTACCCGGCCCTTTATGCTCCTCGATGCATCACCAAAAACATGTTCAAACATCAAAGTTAGGATTTTTAACGAATTGAACTCAAAACACTAAAAAGTGGAATATTCACCAAATCAATCCAAACCGAAAGCAAATGCACACGAATAAGTGTTAGGAATTCATACCTAACAATCGAAGATAATTATAAGCATAGACGTGAGATTAAAAATCTCACCTTTGAACCCAAACGATTGAAGCAGAAGCTTGAAAGCAAAGGGGGAATCAACCACACTTCAAATCCAACTCAAGAAGCTTGATTCTCAACTCAAAAGAAGAACATTCCTAAATTTAGGTTCAGCAAATTTCAGAAATCAAAGAGAGAATGAGTTGGAGAAGAAGAAGCAGATGCTTACCAATGGGTTCTCTAGAGTTTGGAGCTAGAAGATGGATTTCCTAATGAAGACTAGGGCTTGGAATTTTAGTTTCCTCTTCCACTCCTCCATTATTATGAAAGCTTGAGTATTAGGAAAATAGAAAGGAAGTAAATGAAGAGGAGAGGGTTGGGACTGAATACATAAGTGGGGTTAATGGGCTCAGCCCAAACCAAAGCCCTAAGTGAAAAAGTGGCAAAAATCAACTTTCTCCAAACATATCGAAGTTTATACTCAAAAAGGTCGCAAACGGCATTTTGAACTCAATGGGGGTGGTCTCGAGTCCTAATTCGGCTGTTTGCAAAAAGTAGCTTTTCGGACCAAAATCCGACGAACGATAAAATATTTAAATATAAAATCGATAAATATGCGGGTTGTTACATATACACACACAAATATGGACTTCACGAGGAAATCGGTTAAGTCACAGATATTTTGAAATCTAAATATAATTTTGTTTAAAAGTTGAAGTTTGAATCCAAATGGTTTTGAAATGGAATTGAATTGAATATGAAAAGCCTTTGAAAGGGAAGTTTTGAAATTGAAATTTAGTTTTGAATATACCGTATCTTGTTAAATATTATTTGAAATTATTTTGGAAATCATAGTTTAAAAGGTTTATACAATTTCTATATATTAATTTAAAAATTTACAAATGTCAAAAAGTAAATAATTTGTGTTTAAACCCTTTCTTTAATTTATTTATAAATTTGTGATATCCCGGAAATTTGGAAAATATAAATTTAATAATCTGTGTTATAAATTTAATTTGATTTGATAATTTTAATAACAAATTTGGAATTTGATTTAATAATCATGTTTTAATAAATATTTAAATTAAAAGATTTTATTTTTTTCAAATAAATAAATTGTTTTTTGTTTATAATATATATATTTGTATATGTTATAAATTGATAAATTTTGATTTTTGAATTTAGTAAATGGATTAATTTTCTAACTCTAATTTATATTTGATAAATTAGAAATTTGATTTTAAATTTGAAATTTAACTTTTCAACACAATTCAATAAATAATTTTATGGTTTACACTTATGGAAAAATCTTATTTGTTTAAACTTATGTTTTAATTAACTTAAGTATGAATTTGAATTAGAATAGCATTAAAACTTTGTTTTATTTTATTTTATTTTAAATATTTCTTAAAATTTTATAAAAGAGTTAAAATACAATTTCAAATGATCTTAATTTGTTTACAATCTCTTACATAAATCTTTTTTGATATGGTTTAATTTGTTATTTTTGAATAAAAATTATAATACTTAAATTCTTTTAAACATAAATAGATTGGTAGTAATAGGATTTGTTAAGAGTTATATATGCATCTATATATAACTTGATTATTAAAATTTGATTTGATAAATTAATTTTAAATTTGAATTTGATGTTTTGAAATTAATAACATAAATACTTCAATATTTTTGAATATGCTATATTTTTAATTAGTTGTTTTTATTTCTTTTTAATTTAAAAAGAGATAAAACTCATTTGTATATTACTTAAGAAATAAAATAGATTTAAAAACTTATAAACAATTTTCAATTTAAATTTAAATTTAAATACTTAAAATACATGTGTAGGTCTCTTAAGACATCTTATTAACATGTGTTAGTTATAAAATAAACTATGGTGACAAATGTTAAGAATAGAGACAAGTGTCTCGTTTAAATTTCTTTTTCTTTTATTTTTAATTAAATCAAAAAAAAATTGTTTATATAAACATTTCTTCTTTGCCTTATCTTTCTTTTTCCTATTCTTCTTCAAACTTAAGAAAATCATTCAGATTCTAAAATCTGAATTCATCTACATTCAAATAAATCTGCAAAATCTATTTCCCTCAAAACCAAAAACTATCTGAATCATACTCATTAACCTGAAATGCAAATCATTCTTAAATCTGAAGCTCTCTTCAAAAATCAGTAACTTAAAAATCATTCTGCAATTTAAAACCTGTAGCTCTTTAATCTCATCAACCTGAAGCAATCTATAACTCAATAGAACTGCATTCACTTCCTTTTATGAAAGCCTGCAAAGTTTTGAGCTTCATCAACCAAACCTGCATTGTTTTCTGGAAACAAAGGCATTTGCAGTAAATTAAAATGGATCTGGGAACTGCATACATCAAGGAGTAGAGCATTTTAGTAAAAATAAGATGGATGATTTTAAAGGCAAACCTAAGTTTTTTTTTTAAAAAAAAACAAATCTAAAAGCAATTTGAAGCTTTCAAGTTCAGAGCAACTCAGGGTCAGGCTTATCTAAACAAAGGGTGCTCTGCTAATAACATACCAGGTGAGTAACATTTTTAACAAAAATAATTTAAGTAATTATAGTTGCTTAGTTTATTCCTGTGGTAATCTTATTGAAGTGGATGAATGAGAAGGAATTCCCTGTAATATGCATGTTTTTTTTTCTTCTGAATATATGTTGCTGTTAAAATATGTCCTTGCTTGATCTTGCTTGTTCTAGCATACCAAGTTTGGATCCAGATCAACATGACCTTACATTCAAATCTTTGTTAAGGTTAAGATTCAAATAAAGTATGGTATACAGTTTTAATTTTTATTCAATATGGAAAAAAATAAAAAAAATAAAGTGAAACTGTAATGTCTTTGGAAACTTAATAATAACAGAAGAACTGCATGTAAGCAAAAAAAAATTTCATCCGGTTTCATTAATGCAAGAGTATAAATTGATTTCTCAAACCAATACTTGAATTTTAAAATTAAAATCAAGAATTTTAATTGAAAAATGAGAGAGCATTTCTGGGTTATTCAAAATGGGGTTTTTGGGTTGTAACTGATATCCTAGAAGATTGGGGTGGCCATGATTCTCTCTGGTGATAAAGTAACGAGTGAAGATCTAAGGAAAATTTTTGTTGAATGGTTTTACGCAGTGAGGTAGTAATAATTTGGGGTTGAAGTTTTTAACCCTAGTATTTGTGTTCATCTGGAAATTGGTTCGCTGCAGACTCTAGAGGCAATCGAGTTCATTTATATTCAAGTTGGTGATTGATGGAGTATAGTTGAAGGTGTGGACGGAGGTGAAGTCACCTAGTTGATCGGAGGTAAGTGATTTCGGGTGATTCCAGTTTCGACCATTGTTTTAGTATTGGGAAGTCGAATGCTTAAATTCGAATTGGGGTTTCTGCCGTTGATTTAAGGGTTGGAGTGGCACTAGGAGATGGCCGTTGACTTGCGTAGGGGGTCACGATGGGTCGGAGATGGTCGCTGCGGTGGTGCAGGTGCACGATTTTGAATGGTGTGTCAGTTGATTTTTAGGGGTGAAGGGGATTTGTGTTTACTCGGGTTATCTCATATTTTGCTCGAAGTAATTGGTTTGGGGACTCGAAGAAAATTGGTGTGAGGCTCCAGTGTTTAAATTTTGGTTACAGGGAATTTGGGTAAACCTGTTAGTACAGGGTTTTGTATAAACCTGTTTTTATTTGAAATTTAAATTGATTTCAAGATAAATTTAAAAGGAAATTGTTACTCGAGTTACTCGAGTTATTTTAGTTTTAGTTCGGGTTAGTTTGTTAGAGTTTGAAAACCTGTCGTGTTTTCAAAAATTTAAAACTAAATTTAAAGCTAAAATTTTAAAGTGGAAGTTAGAATTTAAAGCAAGTTGAATTGAATCACAAGTTGGAATGATGAAGTATTTAAATTCAAAATTTACTTTAAAATAACTTTGAAGAAGTTTATTGTTTAAATTTTTTTTTTAAAGAATTTGAATTTAAATTTGAAATTGAGATATGAAGTAATGTTTAAATAAAGTTTAAATTTGATTCAAATCTAATTTTGAATCTTTGGTTTAAAATAAATTTAAGTTTTATAAATTTAAGTGTTTAAACCAAATTTGATTGATAATGTAGAAATTTAAATGGTTTAATTTTAAAAAAGAAATTTCTTTTATAATTAAAGTTTTATTATCAATTAAGGGTTTTAGATTGATTTTAAACTTGTTAAAGTTAACAATAATTTAAATGTTTTGTATTTCATTTAATTATTAGAGTAATTAAATGAATAATTAATTTATTTAATAAAATAATAAAATAAATAATTACTTAAAGTAATTAAGGGTTAATCTTAAGGATTTAGTATTAATTATTCTTTGAATAATTAACTTGTAATTAAGAATAAATAATTAAATAAGATTAGTTTTTAATTAATGATTAATAATTAATTAATCAAGTAATAATGGATTTAATTAAGTTTTAATTAACACTTAATTATTTAATTAATCTGGAATTAATTAATGGGTTAGTTAATGATTGATTAATTAAATTGTAATTAATAATGATTAAAATAAGTTAATTATTTTGAAAAAATATATTAATGAGTTGTTAATAGTCAATGAAGGACATTAATTAAGGATTATTTAATAATTAATTAATGTGATTAATTTAAATTATTAACTAGATTAATTAATTTAAAGATAATCATTTGTGTAGGTTGTTAAGTATAATTATTTATGGAAGTAATTAAGGAATTAATTACTTATTGTAATTAATTGAGTTAATTTGATTAGTTTAAGTTAATTAATTCATTTTAATTAATTTAAAATAATCATTTGATGATTTGTGAAGGATAATTACTTAATGTAATTTAATGATGAGGAATTACTTAAGGAAGTAATTAATGGATATAACTATATATAATTAATTGGAAGTGATTTGATTTTGAGCTATTTAAATATAATTACTTTGTGAATTAATCAAGGGATTAATTTGAGATAATTAATTAACGAGTAATTAATTTATTTGGTGAAGTAATTAGGGGTAGTTGATTACTGAATGGGGTTAATCAAGGGTGATTAACAATTATGGTTTAAATTAAGATTAATTACTTAAAGTAATTAATTTAAATAAGGTAATTAATTAAAATGTAATTAGAGATCATTAATTAATATAATTAATGATGTAATTAAGATTGATTAATTAAGATTAATTAATCAATAATAAATGATTAAAGGTAATTAATTAAAGTAATTAATTAAGAAGTAATGTAATTAATTTATAGTTAATTAATAAAGGAAGTAATTAAAGGTTAATTACTGTATTTGGTTAAATATAATTAATTTGAGAAATTAATTAGTGTATAATTACTTGAATGTAATTAAGGGTTAATTAATCAGGGATGATTAATTAAAATGAATCATTGGATGATGATTAATTAAGTGATTGATAAATTATCAATAGTAATATGAGCAAGTTGATATTGATGAAGTAATTAATTTAATTTACTTTAAATTAATTTGCATGATATAATTAATTTAATTCATTTTAAATTAATTATATTTGGTGTGGTTAATCATTGCTTATATAGATGGATGATGTTGTTTACTTAGATGGTTTGAATCTCAGATATGAGATAGATAATGTTGAGTAATTTGGATGCATTGGTTGCATTGTGATGTTGATATAGATTATCTTTTTGGATAGTGATAATATGGTTTATCTGATATGATGATAATGTTGATTTTCTGTTGTGAACCTATGATTTACCTATTTGTATGGATATAAATAATTGAATTGTTTTAAACCTTTAAAACAACTTGGCCTTAAAAGATACGCTTTGGATTTCGATGAGACCGGGATCGGGTTTCCATATTTGGATATCCAAAAACCACATCGATTCCAATTAAACGTTAGGTCGTTAATCCAAGTGGAGCAAGTGAAGACTCGAGGTGTAAGGGCTATAAGTCAATATAACTCTGTGGTTGATTCCGTAATGAGTTTGACGGAATAGTACTTATAGATTCGAGATGTAGATTTAGAGTGCAAGGGTTATCGTCGTTAACTCTGAGGGTGATTCCAAAATGAGTGTAACGAGATAATGCCTTCGGATTCGTTCGAAACCGGAACGAACTTGTATGGATTGAATGCTTTCAGAACATCGTCAGGTGGACGATGAGCATTCTAAGAGATGTGTCCTCTAAAGGTAATCGTAGCCTCAAGCCTCATTAACCGGGAATGGCTAAAACGGGGGAGGTGCAGCAAGGCTTCGTGGGTAGCTCCCACTGGAGAGCAAGATTGATCCCTGTCTAGAAGTCCCTTTTTATTTCGGCTGTGTGGGCAGTTGGATGTACACCAATTACGGGGTTGTCTTGTTCGGGACTGTCCAGTAAGGGATGGTTCCGGTCTTGTGTTGCAGGGGAGTTAGGGTGGCTCCTCGGTACGGTGATCTAGGCCACGTACTGTGACGGGCGGTACCCCAGTAGCCCTGCCATTGTATGGAATCCAAAATCCAATAAGTGCCAACGGTTTTGATTGTATTACCCACTTTTGTGGCTAGTAGCTGGAATTTAATAAATGTAACAATTTTGGCTATTTCTTATTTACTTGAAAACCCTAGACACTATTATAATATCACTGGAATTCCTATCAAATGTTTTGGTTAGCGTAAGGTAAAAACTTTTCCATGTTTATGTGTGGGAAGTCTTACGTGATACCTTTCTTTTAAAAGGATTTTCAAAATTAAGCAACTTTAACCTGTTACTCACACCAGACCCATGTCTGACCCGGGATTTATCTTTTGTTTTCATAAACTCTTGGATACTCAAATTTTTATGAGTAGCCAAGGGATTCAGGTTAGCTTTGACGAATATTGGAGGAGTTGTGGAGCAGGAGGCTTCTGCGTTAGATATATGGTATTCCGCTGTGTGTTCTCTGTGTTAGTATTGTTTTGTCTCTGAGTTGTATTATGTTGAAAATACTAGACAGGTGTTTATAACTGTCTAGTATGAGTTGTATATCTGTGTACTCTGATAGTCGTTGTAAACTATGTAATATTTTATGTTATTAATATAATTTATTCGTTCCGCTGTTTAGATTCTGATGTGTTGTTTCTTCTTTCTCTTCTTTCTTTTCTTCTTCTATCCCTTTCTTTCTTCTTAGCGATGCGACTTCCTGGAGTTTGGAAGTTGGGTCGTCACATATTTTATGTATACAAAACTGAATTTTATTTCAAGTATAAAGAAAATGTTTGAAAAATTAATAATACACTAACGTAATCACATATACATATTAATTAAATCCAATCTATTTTATGATATTTATTATTGAGTTTCCAAATCAAAGGTTTCAATTTAGAATTAATATATATATGACATATGTTTACACTTTTATATATTTAGGAATTATGTTCCTTTTTTTATAAATGTACACATATATATTTTCAATTTAGTTTTACAAACCATTTTTATCAAATCTTATTTAAATTGAAACTATTATACCTTAAAATAAACATGTACACACACACACACACACACACACACACACACACACACACACATATATATATATATATATATTAGAATTTATTCTTTAAATAGCTTTTAGAAATTCATTATATTAATTTTAAATCATAGAGTTTTCAAATCCAGTTTATTTTCCAAGATATTTTATTTGGATTCTCAAATCCAAAATTCTATTTACAATCTATATAGAATAAACACATATTCTATTTATTTGGAAAAATTCAAATTCAAGTTTTCATATTATATTTTATATAAATAAACAAGTACATATCTTATTCAATTTGAAAATTCAAATAAATTCATAATTAAATCCAAATATTATATTTAAACTACCAATTTAAATTTAACTCAACCGGGGTCGTTACAGGTCTTGGGCTAGACATGGTGTTAGTTTCTTATTGTAGGTGCACAGGATTGCGGATTGCCGGATTGCTGTATGCAGGGAGGGGTTCTTCTCAGTACATCTTCATCTTCACTATGGTGTTTTGTTTTCAAGAGAATTCACTATTCAGCTATGACCTACTTTCAATTTTACCGAGTCTTCAGAGTGGCATTTCCAGTCCAAATCATTTGTACTTCTGTTTCAGATCATTCGCTTTTTCCATGCCTTCAGAGTTAGCAACATGGAGTTTCCTTCTTTGAGCTGGCTTCTAGTTTTATTGGATATTTCATAGTTTTTCAGGTACTTCTAACACCTTAATATAGAGCGGCGGCCATGCCAGAGCTCGATATTGGGGTGTAATGGGCGGTGGCCAAGTCGGAGCTCATTTTACGGTACTTGAGTTTTTCCTTAGATTTTTGTACTTAGATTAGCTACCTACCAGGCATGTTGGCAGCACCTTGTCATGATATATATATATATATATATATATATATTAATGTGTGCTCTCCTTTATTTTAGAGGATCACATATTTTTCTCAAAAAAATCAAATCATTATTAAGTTTTTAATTAAATCTTAGCTTAGTTAGTACTTATTAAATAATCAATAATTAATTAAGTTAATAAATAAATAATTATATTTTTAAATAAAAATATAAGATTTGAAAATATTTTCAAAAGGATACTAAAGTTAAAAAATTAAAATTGCAAAAGAGTTCATTTTTACAAATTGCATTTATTGCGACTATCACTATACGACCCGTAATTTCAAAACTTGTTTAATATTCCAATTCACTTCCAAACACTTGCTTTATGCTTAAAACTTAATTTATAACTTATGAATAAAGTTTTTGGAAATACTAGAAGTGAGGTTTAAAATGTTTTATAAAATTTCATAGCAATTTAAAGTAAGAAAAGAAACCACTTATATAAGAGATTTCGATATCGCCATGCAAATAATTTGAATGCTAACCTCTTTAATTTACAACGCCTAGCATAGCACAAACAATTATGACATGCCATATATAAAACATAAGGTAAAATTACTACCTTTAAATCTTAACTTCACCTATTTACTTTATTCCAAGTCCATAACAAACGTTAAATCCAAGCATATAATATACACAACAAATCCAAATCAACGCTACATTTACTCGGATAAGAAATGATTGATCAACAATGAACACTTTAAGCTTCAAGTTATTTTTTTTAAAAATAAAGGTGGGAGCTATCTCATCTAAAAGCCAACCAAAACAACATGATCCTCACTAATACTCATCTACGACCTTATATCTTTGCTTTGACTTTGGAAGCATGTGATTTTGGAGGCCTTAAGGCCTATAATGGTTCGACCTTGAGGGATTTACAGCTTGATCAAGGCTAGAAATGAATGAAGAGGCTTGCCTTAGTTAAGTGAAGTTGTAGAAGTGAAGGGAAATGTTTTAAACAAGGTATTGGAATTCAAAAAGAGAATAAAACTAATAATGTCAAACTTATAAATTTTCTTAGGAAGCCATGAAATGTTCATGGAAGCTTATAGGAATTTATAAAGATGGAAATAAAATGATCCTGAGAAAAAGTAAATGGAAAATGGGTCTTATATAACATGAGATAGCTAAATTAGCTAAACGCCCCTTATATTATATTTCCTCCTTGCACCACCTCACCATGCTCCTCTATCTCCATATACCATACCCCACCCTTATATCACCCTTCTTTAATGCTTAGCCAACATGACTTAGTGTTATATCTACTTAATGCTTCTTAAGATGTGATGGTATTTTCTTCATTTAATCTTATTATATATACAAGTCACATCATACTTTTTTTATTTAATTAAGTAAAATGCATACATATTTGTCTATATATATATACACACAGATATATATATGATTCTATGTATTTGTGTTACTCAAATGTGCATAATATTTTTGACAACTTATTCGACGAAAAGCCGAAATTTCGAAAAACGAATTCCGATTAAATTTTTGATTTGTCTTCGAACAAAATAATTTTAAACAAATTTTAAAATCTATTTCACCACCATTATTTACTTCTTAAAAGATTTATATCAATCATAAAAACCTATATTTGAATATTTAAAATTAAATAAATATTCACAAATTAAAACGATGGAATTCTGGATCATTACATAATAATTTTAGATTATTTCAAATGGATGTCAAAAGTATCTTTTTAAATGGTTTTATTAAAGAATATGTTTGTGTAGAACAACCCCAACTTTTGAAGAAGAAAAACTTTGAAATCATGTTTATAGATTAAAGAAAGTTTTATATGGATTAAAACAAGCTCCTAGAGTACGGTATGATAGACTTAAATCTTATTTCTTACAATGTTACTTTGAAATAGGAAAAGTATATAATACTTTGTTTATTAAAAGAAATAATACTGATATTCAACTCATACAGATATATGTAGATGATATTACTTTTGGATCAACAAACGAACAACTAAATAATGAATTTTCTGATATAATGCTAAAGAATTTGAAATTAATCATATGGAAGAACTAAATTTCTTTTTAGGATTACAAATAAGACAATTAAGTGACGGTATTTTTATTAGCCAAGAAAAATATGCTAAGGATCTCGTTAAAAAATTTGGTATGTCAAATACTAGTGGTAAACCAACTCCCATGGTAGCTAGTAAGAAACTAAATAAGGAAGAAAACTCAAGAGATGTAGATCAAATAATATATCGAGACATGATAGGTTTCTTACTCTATATAACTACTAATAGACCTGATATAATGCATAGTATTTGTCTCAGTGCAAGATATCAGTATCAACCTAAGAAAAATCCCTAAAGCCTATAAAAAGAATACTAAAATATGTAAGCACTGTACTAGATTATAGACTTTTTTATGCAAAAGAAGATTCCTTCAAATTAATTTTCTTTAGTGATGTTGACAATGCAGGATGCAAATCAGACCAAAAAAGTGCAAGTGGAACTCATCTCTTTTTAAGACGCTCTTTTATTTTATGGTTTAGCAAAAAGCACAATTTTAGGTATTTATCTACAATAAAAGCAGAATATATCTCTGCTACATTAGCATGTTCATAGGTTATGTATATGCAACAAGCTTTAAAAGATTTTAGTTTAAATTTCTCTAAATCACGAATATACTATGATAACACTAGTGCAATAAATCTATCTAAAAACCCAACACATCATGATAGGACCAAACATAGACATAAGGTATCATTTTCCAACAGATAACATAAATAAAGAAGTCATTTCACTCGAGTTTATAAATACTGAAAATCAAATAGCCGATACAATAGTAAAACCGCTAACACAAATATCTTTTATTAAACTTAGAAGAGAGTTAGGAATATGATCTTTCCCTCAAATATAAATATAATAACATATATAACTACAAATTTAAAAAGAATAACAAAATTTGAAAATTAGCCTGCATCTGTCGACATACAATCTGCCTATATGTGACATATACTGCAGATTTTAAAAAACTGTTTTCCCTCTTAAATTCAAAATTCATAATATAATTGTATAACCACCAAATTTTGAAATCTTTCTCATTTAGCTATCTTCTTCTTTCTATAAATTCAAAATAAAATAAAAATAATGGATTCCTCAAGTTCCAAACTACCAAGAGATGAGACTGTCCCTTTTAACTTTAAAACCACTACTTTAGGCCCCTTCCAAACCAGCACCATCGACAAAATCATCAAAATGGAGGATGATCTGAAGCATGTCCTCGACATGCTTTTAGAAATAGAGGTTGTTCAACTATGCATCTTAAAGGAACAAGAAGAGAAGGGCGCATCCTTTGAAATCTCCAAAATCATGTATTGGATAATGCAGCCAATCTAACCGTAATCAAACAAGAAACCCATAATCTTGTCATTCACAACCCTATGAACAATAAAAAGGAAGAAGAGGAGGTAGCGGGGGAAGATGTCGCTAAAGATGAAGATGAAATCAAATGTATAGGAAAATTTTGCTTCGATCATGATGGAACTCTTATGGAACAAAAAGGAAACTTTGTCTCGGCTATCCCTTTTTACCCATTCATAAGTCTTCCATAATAAAAAAAGATGTGTTAATTCATACGTTTAAGTTTGGATTGTCTAGGTTTGGATTGTTAGTATTATTAGGTATTTATTCGGTTTGGTTTATTTAAAAATGTATGCTTGGATTGATACTTTGATTTGTATAGTTCGATTTAAAATAAATAAAGATTGTCTTATCTTATTTAAAGTCTCCATATATTAATCATCATGTCAAATTACATCATATTTAGTATGCTTCATTATTATAATCCATAATCATTGATTATTGACTCTACAGTTTTAAGTATTTTGTCTAGGAGGAGTTTTATTTTTCATCCCCTTTTTTGACAAAAGGGAGAAAAATATAAAATACACACACACACACACACACACATATATATATTCAAGGGGAGTTATATTATATTTCATACATGAACATTTAATGGTTATCACCATCAAAAAAGGAGAGATTGTTAATACCATAGCTATTAATATTGATGATAACAACCTTAAACAATCATATAAAGTATATATACAAATGTTTTGCCGAGTTACATAGTGTACAGTGCAGAATATTACATGGGTGTTAATTCAAAGACTATATAGTATAAACACTCAAGAGATAGACACGAAGATCCATGGGTTCAAAGACCAAGATATGAATATTTCAATATTATAATTTTATGTATAGAGTCATAACATATGCTATCAAAGTCCTTGATAGCAATCTTTGATCACTATGCTAAATTATCTAATCTTTTTTATTTAAAAAAACATATTTCAAAATAAAAGTTTTCAAAGTTCAAAATATTTATAAACTATGTTCCAAATACTTTACAAAGTATTGAATTATTTTACATGTTATAGGATTTTCAAAACATTTAAAAAAATAAGTTTTCAAAATACACTAGCATATGCCAACATATAGGAATAGAATATGTCAAGATATATGCCTCCAATTAATTTTTCTAATTTGGAAATTAAGTGTTCATTCATCGCAATTTTTCACTAACGGACACATCTGTTCATTTACTACATAAAAGGATGTGCAAATGAATTTTCTGACTACTAATTACTTATTTTCTTCCCTCCTCTTACTCTCTTAAGAATTCCATCGATAAATATACCATATTCTCTTCACAATCATATAGAATCTGTAACGACCCAAAAATGTTTGATAATTAACTTTTGTTAATTTAATAAGTTTTGGTAATTTAATTCGGAAAGAAAATAAAAATCTATAACTTAATAATGAAATCACTAGAATAAAGGTAATAAGGTTAATGCAAGTTAATAAATAGTTAATTTTGGTGCAATCCCAATTAATGGAAACAATTGTAAGGTTATAATTGATTGTATTTAGTAAATTGGGAAATAAATTTCAATAAATGTATTAATGTAAACTAAGATAATATTTGAAAATAATATCAATTTCATTTATAATATGACAATTGGTTGATTTAAAGAATGGAAATCAAGATTTATTAATTTATTTGAATTTAAATTACATTGATTGGGTTTATTGCAAATAAATGGAATTAAATATTTAGATATTACGTTAATGAGAAATTAAGATGAAATTTGAAGATTTTAATGTAATAAATCATGAACCAATGTTAGTTCCGTCCTTATTGTGATAAAAGATGTGAATAACAAGGTTTAAAAACTTAATAAATGGATTTTTGGGAATTTTAATTTATAATTTCTGAATTTAATGAAATTGAAATTAAACACTGAAATTGATGGATTAATCAACTTTAATTTGACATCTAAATTTGTTTAAAATTATTGTAACTGTTTAAGAAATCAAAAATGATAAGATTTGTTAACTATGGAATTGAAATTGTAAAAGTGATTTAATTAATTAAATATTAAATTATTTAATTAATGTAAAATTAGCCATTTGGGCCACTAACTCGGATTTTGACGAAACCAGTTTCATCGGATCCGTAACAGTGAATCATTGTAGGATTTCAAGTTTCAAAGCGATCGGACTTGTCGTTTGATCGTACGGGCTCGAAACGCCTAGAAATCAATCTAATTAAAATCAATTTGAAATATGTTGATTTTAACATAACTTCTTCATATGATGGAATTTGGACTTGAAACATATTCCATTGAGTTTAAAATATTTTAAAACATATATTTTGATATATGGGTTAAACCAATTTCGTCCCGGAGTCGAAACGGGCTTTTCAGGCCATTTATCGTTCAACAGTCCAAACCAATCATATCCGTTCCTCTATTTTTTAGCTTTGTCTATATATATCCTATTATAAACCCTAGCAGCCTTTCTATTTCTCATTTCTGTACGTACAGATACTTCTGTTTCTCCTCTTTCTCAATGGCTGAAACCCTAATCTTCCCAATCCAACTTCAATTCAAAATACAACTTCAGAAATCAAACTCCACAAACTATATCGAATTATATATGGATTTGAAGCTCTCGACGAGCGCAAGTCAAATATATGATTCTTTTTTTTATTTGGGTTTCCATGTGGCTGAAACTAGGCAAATTTGTCTCGACTGGAACGTCTCGATATTTTCAACCATTCGAAGACGCATATGTCGGACTTGAATTTCTAAAAATACCGAATTGTAAAAATAAATTTGGCAAAACTCAAATATGCAGTAAATTAATAAATCGTAGATCATAGACATAGAGTAATATAATGCAGCGGAAGCAAATAAATAGTAGTTCATGAAGCTACTATATAAATACATCAGAGTTAAACATGATACAACAGAAGTTCAATACAATAATCAAGTACAAAGCTGAATACATCACTGGAATCCACTGGATAACTGGAATCAACTGAATACTGAAATTGAAATAGATAGCTAGATCTTCAAGAAAAGCTCCAACTCCGAAGGTGAGTCTCTAATGATGTATCACTCAGTCTGACCCGAGCGTTAAGCAAATACACAAAATACTTGAGTCAGGACATACATACATATACAATGTAAACCAACTCAAGTGAACAGTAATATAAGGTACAAGTAACTTAAAGGATGCTTGGGACCACCCATCCTCTAAGGATCCGTTAAACTATTTACTATGTAGTAATATTTCTCTATTATAATAATGTCTATAGTAAAATAAACTTACTTATAAATATCGTTAAGGAGTGAACCAATATTCCCCTTAACACATAATAGTGCCAGTAGTCTATACAGTACCGTAATACCTCCTGATCGGGAGGCTACCAGAGGATACTCCATAGGTACGACACTAATCAAACTCGTACAAGGCGCGCTAGGGTAGGCAACATGGCACACAAGGAAATGCCAGGGTAGATACACCAATTACGCACACAGGCTGGTGGTAACGCGTAGCAGCTGCTATCTCCCACCTCGAGCCACACCCCTAAATCAAAAAACAAAAGTTGCCACCAAATCAATCTCAAAGTCAGAATATAATATCGAAGAAGTGTGTCCGATAAGAGGGGCTACCTCCTTGGCCCGAGATCGCTCCCGTTTTAGCCACCTTATGCCAATTCACGGGAGTCGGGTCCACGTACATACCTCAATAGAACGTCTCCACCATCCCGCTTCATTCTGGAATCACAACCGCGTACACGATTGTTAAAGTGAGTTTCAGTATCGACAGAGAGTATGCCCATATCTGATCTCGGTCTCTTCAACAACCAACCGTTATTATAACCCATGGATATTTATTTCAAAAACTTTTATACTTTCAAAGCCAAAGTAGCCTATCCATTTTAAAATCATATCATTTGTTTCAAAATTAGTATATACTTTCAAAACCAGAATATCATACCCATTTCAAAACCATATCACAATAGTATTATTTCCATTTCAAAACTAATTCAATAATATGTCATTTCCATTTCAAAACAAATTCAATAATATATTATTTCCATTTCAAACCAAGTCAAATGTTATCATTTAAATATAACCAAATTTCAAATCACTGAATATTTCTTTCAATTTATTAAACTTGAAATATTCCTTTAAATCATCTTAAACCAAACCATTTTATACAGTCATATTTTTAAATCTTCAATTTTTCTCATTTTTAACTTACCAAACTTATTCCACTTCCAAAAGTTTTTATTTGGGTATTACTTAACTTATAAATTTTAATAAAATAACATTTTGTTAATGAATATCCCATTTAAATTAAAATTCCTTTGTTAAGTCAATACTTTGTAAATTGCGTAACTTTTATTTCAACCAACAACCTAATATTTTATTTAATAATTAATTTTACACTTTATTTAAAGTACCCATTTCATAAATAAAATATCTTACCATTGTTAATATAACGATCAAATTTCTTTATAAATATATTCATTTGACATCAAATAACTATGAATTTCAATTAAACAATTCTATTACAAATGTCCAAGCAAAACTGTATTTTAATTTATTAATTCAAAATACATTCTTTATTATACAAAACCTGTCCATTTCATAAAATAAATTCATTACAATTACCAGGTTAGATTTAACATTCCATATTAAATCAAAATTTCATTATTAAGTTATTTATCGTAAATAAAATTCTTTGAATTCCATTTAAACCAATTATTAACTTATAAAATACAATACACCTTCATAAGTTAAAGCCTTAAATCAATTTTATGTTAAATTTCATATATTTATAATTTCAGAATACTTAATAATTTTCAGAGAATATTTAAATACTCAATAAATTTTTGGAAAATATTATTTAAAAAATATAACCATGGGCCCATATAATATTTTCTAACCTAGGTCAAGTGATACGGATAATATATCATTTCAATCCGTAATTTAAAAAGAAAAATTCGGGTTCTATCATTTCAAACTCGTAATCCTAAGTAAATCAAATACAATAAAAATCACTCGAGCCAATCATTTCGGCTCACGATGATTTTTCCTTATTCTAATATCCGTTCGGGTATGTATCATTTCAACCCATAGTGAAAGGGGACTTGCAGTGTGAGATACAGAAAATAAAATAAAATAAACAGTATAATATATAATATCATATCAGATGATGTAATAAATATGTAAACAGAATTTAACATCATATAAACATATCGCAGTTATATATGAACATATTAACATAGCATATAAATTTTCTACAATTCACATGTCATTATTTCATAATTATATGAGTACGGATGTCGAGAGTGATAAACTAACCTTCCGAGGCTAGAGAGATGAACGAGAATAGAGGCGAACAGTCAAAGATAAGCATACGGATCAAGCGAGTGGAACAGCGATAAGTTAGGATTTAGCTGCGATAGATTTGACATTGAGGATGTCAGTCAAATGGCACGAGATCAATAAAACAAGATATTTTACATGTATATAATTTTTCTAAAATCATTTTAAACATATTTTAAAATAAAATATATATTTATTTTCAAATCAACATTAAATACCAACATATAAAATATCTATATATATTTATGCAACAAATTCACAAATACATATGTTTCAAAAGTCAGAACCCTTATATAAAATAAAATCAAATCAAATCAAATGTAACTTGATATATATATATATATAAGATTTCGCAAATAAACACGTATCCTTAATCTATATACTGTAACAGAAATATATATATTTGAAAAAATTGAATATATAAAACTAAGAATTACATAACTGCGACTGAATGCAATACATGCTATATATAAACCACAAAAAAAATAACTTAGAAAAACCACATATTATATACATATAAAATCACAGCAGTCAATATGGCTTAAACGTATAAGCAAACCACCATAAAATTTATATAAGAAAGACATTAACTCAAACTGATAATACAAATCCTTATAAAATGATACACAAAAAAACTAAAAACATACATAAGGGCATGCGAAGAATATATATAGACTAACGTAAACACACTTGCACAAACACCTATATATAAGTTTTTATATATGGCTATCATATCTTCCTGACATAACCATTTTATAATATAATATATAGACAGACTTATAAGCAATATAACATACATAGGTTATTTAATATGATTAGGTTAAGGTTATATATATATATATATATATATATATATATATATATATATATATATATTTAAAACATAACAAACAGTGATATATATCAATATACCTATTATATGCTTCGCAAACTATATATATATATATATATGAAAACCGTACATATAAAACAATATTCAACAAGTATTCACCTTGCAAAAATCATCCGCCGAGAGAGGAGAAAAGATGGTTCTCGGCTTGGGAGGAAGAATGAATCGGTGAGTGAATTCCTGTTGTCGACATGCAGGTTGGATTCGAGAAACGAGGTGGCTTCGACAATTTGATGGAGCTGCTATCGGGTAGCGTAGAGGCTTGGCTAGCTTAGTGAATTTGGAAACAAAATGAACGCCACTTTTTTTATTCATTTTGTTTTGTAGTCGAATGAATGAAAGGGGAGATGGAAGATTATTGATAACGATGTAGGCGTAGGGGAGAGAAGAAATCAACGGGAGAAGGTAGAAGTTTAAAAGTTTACAGCAAAGTTTGTTTGCAGAAGTGAGAATTGAAAATGAGGGCAGAAGAGAAGTCATAAAAAAAAATATGCAAGTGAAAAGGGAATGAAAGAGTTAGAAGTTGATGCAGCGGATATTTAACAAAACGATATAGATCGATGAAAGTAGCAAACGGTGGATTGAAGATACTGAAATGCCCAAATTCGTTGATCACAAAGATACCGAATTCTAGCTATCTTTGACACGTTGATCGCGCACGATACCGTGAAAGAAGATCTACAATTCTTCAAACGTTGATCAAGCGCACTTGATACCGTGAATTGGCTTCAACGATCGTTGATTCGAGCGCACTCGAATAACCGAAAGTGGAGATAGGAGATTACACTCAACTACCAATTTTAGATGAAAGCACACAGCAATCAAAACAAAGTTTTATTCAAAAAATCAACTACTCCAAAATGTACAACACACGCCCTATTATAGCTTTTTTCACCCTGACCCTTAAGTCGTTGCCGACTTAACTCCCCTTAAGTCGTTGCCAATCATGACTCACGACTCACGACTCAACATTCAACGACTCAAGGAAAAGAAACAAACAAATTACAATGTCACGCCTTAACTAGGTCGTTGCCGACCTAACAGATACTGCACGCCTCAATTACAACACAACACATATATACAGCGACTCAATCAACCTAACTCGTCCAGTACATGACTTACGACTTATCAAATAGTCGACTCAACCTGTTACAATACATTCGACTCATCACAACATTCGGCCGACTTATCTTTATGCCGACCTACGACTAAAGAACATAACGACTCAATACAGAACGACTTACGAATGACAATATATTACATCACTTACGACTTACTCTAGGTCGTTGCCGACCTAGCCTTCTCAGTAGGTCGTAACTCTTTAGTTCGAAACCCTTTAGGTCGTAGCTTCTTTCCCCTTTCTTTGTTAAGTCGTAGCCGACTTAAGCCCTTAAGTCGCAGCCGACTTAAGTCTTCACTACAACAATGTGGCAGATCACTAGGTCCTTGGCTTTTAACTCGCAGCTCCTCCTCACGTGACTCCTTAGGTCGGGGCCGACCTTCATTAACTCGTGAACGACCTAAGCCTTGTGCTTCCGTAGATCGTGCTGCATCATCCTCCCCTGGTTGAGAAAAATTCGTCCTCGAATTTGCAAATTCTTCCACATCAGATTGTTCATCTCCATAATATGGCAAAAGGTGCTTAACATTGAACACGTCAGACGTGTACACATCCTCCGGCAGCTTCAACTTATAAGCATTTTCATTGATTTTCTTTAGAATTTTAATTGGGCCAATTTTCCTAGCTTTAAACTTGTTATAAGCGCCTACTGGAAAACGATCCTTTGTTAACACAGCATATACCAAATCTCCCTCATTAAACTCAACACTTTTTCGCTTCATATCTGCGGATCTTTTATACTTCTCATTTGCTTTCTCCAATCGCTCCTGAACGATTTTATGACATTCAGTCAACCCATCAACAAAGTCTACAGCTCGTTTAACCGTCCCCTTCGTTTGTGGTACTACCGTTAAGTCCAACGGTCCCCTTGGTAAATTTGAATATACAATCTGAAATGGACTGAATCCCGTACTACGATTCACTGCATGATTATGAGCAAACTCTGCTTGGCATAACTTCATGTCCCAACTCTTCAGATTGTCCTTCACAAGACATCGTAACAAATTTCCCAACGATCTGTTGACAACTTCTGTCTGTCCATCTGTTTGCGGATGGTAAGCGCTACTAAACTTCAGCTTTGTTCCAACCATCTTCCACAAACTTAGCCAAAAGTGACTCAAAAATCTGGTATCCCTGTCTGAAACAATAGATTCTGGTAACCCATGTAAACGATAGATTTCTTTAAAGAATAACAGTGCCACATGGACTGCATCTGCCGTCTTCTTACAAGCAATAAAATGTACCATCTTCGAGAAACGATCCACTACAACATATATAGAGTCATTCCCCCTTTGAGTTCTCGGCAATCCCAACACGAAATCCATGCTAATGCCTATCCACGGTTTTGTAGGAACAGGTAATGGCATATACAATCCCGCATTTGTAGCTGTCCCTTTCGAAACCTGACAAACATGACATCTATGCACAAACCTTTCAACCTCTTTCCTCATTGACGGCCAAAAATAAGATTGAGAAATTAACTGCAAAGTACGATCTCTACCCACATGTCCTTCGTCGTGCAACTCTTTCACAATTTTCATTCTCAAGCTGCAATCTGGTACACATAATTGATTTCCTTTGAATAAGAATCCATCTATCAACACAAATTCATCAGTATTTCCCTCCTTAACTTTCTCAACAAACTTCTTAAAGTAAGGATCTTCTTCAATCAGCTCTGGCAATAATTCAAAACCTGTCACTTCAACTTTCATTGTCGTTAATAAATGACTCCTCCTACTCAAAGCATCAGCCATGCGATTCGTTATCCCTGATCTGTGCTTCACGACAAAAGTAAACTGTTGCAAATAGGCAATCCATGATGCTTGCCTTGCTGAAATCTTGTCCTGCCCCTGCAAATGCTTCAAAGCTTCATGGTCTGTGTAAAGAACAAACTCCTTATGGAACTGATAGTGTCTCCAATGTTTCACTGCTTGCACTACAGCATAAAACTCCACATCATACGTACTATATCTCATCTTCGCCCCTGATATCTTCTCACTAAAGTATGCAATAGGACGTCCCTTCTGACTTAACACCCCTCCGATTCCAACCTTTGACGCATCTGTGTGTAGTTCAAAAAACAATTGAAAGTCTGGTAATACAAGAATTGGTGCTGACGTCAACAGTTTCTTGATTCTCTTAAAAGCAACCCCAGCTTCCTCCGACCAAGAAAATTGTTTTCCTTTCATACAATCAGTAATTGGTGCCATCATGCTACTGAAGTGTGGAATGAATCTTCGGTAGAATGATGCTAACCCATGAAAACTTCTCACTTCCGTAATCGTCCTCGGCTGTGGCCAATTCCTGACTGTTTCAACTTTATTCTGATCCACTTGGATACCTTCTCCTGGCACAACATATCCCAGAAATAAAACACTCCTCGTCATAAATACACATTTCTTTGTTGCGGCATAGAACTGTTCTTGTCGTAGGACCATCAACACTTCTTTCAAATGATGCAAGTGCTCCTCTGAATTCCCACTGTATATCAGAATGTCATCGAAATACACCACCACAAATTTTCCGATAAAAGGTCTAAAAATTTGGTTCATCACCCGCATGAACGTACTTGGTGCATTCGAAAGACCAAATGGCATAAGCAGCCATTCATACAACCCTTCTCTCGTCTTGAATGTTGTCTTCCATTCGTCTCCTGGTCTAACTCGAATTTGATGATATCCGCTCTTCAAATCAATCTTCGAAAATATAGTAGCCCCGCTCAACTGATCCAACAAATCATCCAATCTGAGCATTGGGAATCTGTACCTCGCAGTGATCTTATTCAGTGCCCGACTATCGGTACACATCCTCCATGTTCCATCCTTCTTTGGAACCAACAAGGCTGGAACCGCACAAGGATTTAAACTTTCCTGCACACGTCCCTGCTCAAGCAACTCTTCCGCCTGCCTCCTCAACTCTTCATGTTCCTTCGGACTCATTTGATAATGTGGTCTATGCGGTAATACTGTTCCCGGAACAAGATTGATTTGATGTTGAATGTCTCTCAGTGGCGGTAACTCCTTAGGCAACTCTTTTGGAAATACATCCTCAAATTCTTTCAAAACTGGTTTCGCTTCTTCTGGAATTTCAACCTCTTCATTACTCTCTCGTCCAATTAACAAAAAGACTTCATGTTCCTCTTCGAATTCCTTAACAAACTCTTTCAAAGATAGCAAAGTTTTCAGTTCTTCAATCTCCTCCAACTTGCTTTCCTTCTGTTGTTGCTTCTTGGGAACTAAAGTAATTTTAGTACCTTTAAACATGAAACTATAGCTATTAGCACGACCATCATGTTGCACTGCTCTATCAAATTGCCATGGTCTGCCTAACAACAGATGACACACATCCATGTCTACAACATCACACCAAATTTCGTCTTTGTATTTCTTCCCAATTGAAAAATTCACACAAGCTCTTCGTCCAACTTTCACCTCACCACCTTTCCTTAACCATGCTAACTTGTACGGTTTAGGATGCTTCTCAGTTTTCAAGTTCAACTTCCTTACTGCTTCAGTAGAGACAATATTGTCACAACTCCCAGCATCAATGACGAATTTGCAAACCTTTTCTAGAATAGTGCATGTGGACTGAAATATGTTATTCCTCAACCAACTATTTTCCTCTTCTTGTTTCGGTGCCAAGTAACTTCTCATCATCAAATTACACCCTTCATCTCCGGACAACTCTTCTTCCTCCTCAACATAATGTGAATTAGAACAATCAGCTTCCACATCCTCTTCTTCAATCTCAGCAACCATTGCTCTCTTCTTTGGCTTCGGACATTCATTGCTTTTGTGACCCATCTCCTGACAATTGTAACATTTGAAACTGCTATTACTCTTTGTCTTCTCAGCCTCCTTCACCGCTGGTTTAATGATAGGTTTAGAAACATTAGAACTTCCACTAACACCCTTCACTTGATTGTTATAATTAGTAAATAGACCACCTCCACGCCTTCCCTGCTTCTCCCAAGCCAACGCTTTCTGGTGTGCTTCTGCCACAGATCTTGAATCGAACATATTAACCATATCCTGGATCTGCATTCGCAACCCTCCAACAAATCTAGCAGTCAGCTGTTCTTCTGTCTCCATTATGTCATTTCTAGCAATGAGTTGGTAAAATTCATCTGCATAATCATTAACTGATTTCATTCCCTGCCTTAGATTCTGCAATCTCTGGTACACGAGTGATTGATAGTTGTAAGGTAAAAATGTAGCTCTCATCAACTTCTTCATCTTATCCCAAGATTCAATCTTTGACTTTCCCATTCTCTCCCTTGTAAGTTTGGTTTGCTGCCACCACGCCAAAGCTCTTCCCCTCAACCTAGTAGCAACCAACTTCACCCTTCTATGTTCGGGAATCTCCTTAAAGTCAAAAATCTCTTCCACATTAGACAACCAATCAAGAAATTCTTCTGCTACCATTCCACCTTTGAACTCAGGAATTTCCATCTTCATCCCCGATTCCCATCGACGATCATCTTCTACATCTCGATATGAATTTCGAACTTGGTCTCGATCTCGATAATGAATGCTAGCTCTATCACCTTCTTCATCAAAATCAAATGTTCGTCTATATCGATCTCGACCATCGACGTCCCTTCGATCACGCATGGATCTTCTACTATGTCTCTCTTCATCTCTATATGGCTCTTCTTCAAACTCACGTGGAGTTCTTTTCTCTTCATGTCCATAGTCATGGTGATCTCTCCTCGATGAAATTGATGTTTCTCTTCTCTCTCTAAAAGATTGCGGTGATACCCTTCTCGCTTCCGTAACCGATGGCGAAACTCGGTTTCCTCCATGGTTCGAGATTGGTGATCTCCTCCTTTGATTTTGATTCAAATCATTCATCAATTTCTCTAACTTCCCAATACCTTCATCAAATTTCTCATTAATGCGTTGTTCCATTTGCTCGGCCTCTTCTCTTCTATACAACGCTTCAACATTTTGATGACAATTTGCTCTTCTCGGCGGCATGATTGAATCAACACAAACACTAAAACAAATACTTCAAAAATCTTCAACACAAGTCAAACAAGCACGGCTCCAACTCAACTTGGCTCGGCCTCAACACTTCAACACAAAATCAAATTCAAACAACTTCCACACTTTGATCCAAAAGAATATGGATCGAAAACTTCTAACTTGTTGCAACTTCAAGATGAACACGATGAACATCAAACTTCAAACTCCTTGGCTCCAAGACTCGGCTTAGCTATGATTGGCTAAGTCTAGCTCTGATACCAAACTGACGCAGCGGATATTTAACAAAACGATATAGATTGATGAAAGTAGCAAACGGTGAATTGAAGATACTGAAATGCCCAAATTCGTTGATCACAAAGATACCGAATTCTAGCTATCTTCGACACGTTGATCGCACACGATACCGTGAAAGAAGATCTACAATTCTTCAAACGTTGATCAAGCGCACTTGATACCGTGAATTGGCTTCAAAGATCATTGATTCGAGCGCACTCGAATAACCGAAAGTGGAGATAGGAGATTACACTCAACTACCAGTTTTAGATGAAAGCACACAGCAATCAAAACAAAATTTTATTCAAAAAATCAACTACTCCAAAATGTACAACACACGCCCTATTTATAGCTTTTTTCACCCTGACCCTTAAGTCGTTGCCGACTTAACTCCCCTTAAGTCGTTGCCGACTCATGACTCACGACTCACGACTCAACATTCAACGACTCAAGGAAAAGAAACAAACAAATTACAACGTCACGACTTAACTAGGTCGTTGCCGACCTAACAGATACTACACGCCTCAATTACAACACAACACATATATACAGTGACTCAATCAACCTAACTCATCCAGTACACGACTTACGACTTATCAAATAGTCGACTCAACCTGTTACAATACATTCGACTCATCACAATATTCGGCCGACTTATCTTTATGCCGACCTACGACTCAAGAACATAACGACTCAATACAGAATGACTTACAAATGACAATATATTACATCACTTACGACTTACTCTAAGTCGTTGCCGACCTAGCCTTCTTCCGTAGGTCGTAACTTTTTAGTTCGAAACCCTTTAGGTCATAGCTCCTTTCCCCTTGCTTTGTTAAGTCGTAGCCAACTTAAGCCCTTAAGTCGCAGCCGACTTAAGCCTTCACTACAACAATGCGGCAGATCACTAGGTCCTTGGCTTTTAACTCGCAGCTCCTCCTCACGTGACTCCTTAGGTCGGGGCCGACCTTCATTAACTCGTGAGCGACCTAAGCCTTGTGCTTCCGTAGGTCGTGCTGCATCAGAAGTCTAGCAAAATAAATGAACGTGCAGTAGCCCAAAAGTTTTTTTTGACATGAGTGAACTCAAAAGATTTTGAACGATGAAATATAAAAGCCAAGGAAAACCAAAAGGTTTTAAAACTGGTACCGATACAAAATCATTTTTTGCTGATTCCGCTGCGTATGGTATCTCGAAACACAGAAATGGGTATGCCGTAGAGATCAACCCGATGAGGCGATCAAAACGGTATACAAGTATTAGTGGTACGATCATCCGATCAAAAGTCGATAATCGGTACCCAAGAATGCTGTTAATTTGCCAGAAATAAGATAAACGGAGCAATAGAAGTCAAAATTTGAAAAACAAAATATGACATCTCACTCAGAAGAGGATCTAGAAATTTTCTATAGAAAAATATTCAAGTTTTGAAAAATAATTTATCATCATCAATTTTAACTGATTTAAATTTAAATAGGATTACACAAGAAAATAAACTTCAATATTATCAGATGAAAATTTATCATTTGCTATGTTTAAATTGATGTATTTCAAATTTCAAATTTTATCGTTTAAAATATCACAAAATTCCAATTAAATATATAAATAAAACAAATAAATATTATTAAAAAAAATTCGGGTCGTTACATCGACCGCTTGTATGTGAGGAAGTAGGTTAATGGTGGATCTTCGTTTCTGTGGTGATAAGAGTGGTACATTAGTGGAGAGAGTGTCGAGGGGGTTCAATAGGTGTGGCTAGTTTGTGCTAAGGGGATCGAAAATCGCCACAGTGGGTTGAAATACGTCGTCGGCGGTCGTTCATCGTTGATGAGACGGAGGAGGCCGCTTGGAGGGGGGTAGACACGGCTCGGGGAGGGGGTTACGGTGGAGGTGCTTGATCATGAGGAAGGCAAGCATGTCAGAGCCCAAATCCGGTCAAAGTCGAATGATTGGCGGCTCCAGTAGGCTCGAACGTGATGTATAAGGGGAAGGGGTAGGGTTCTTGTAGTGATAAGGTAGTGACATGTTTCTTTTTTTTATTTTATTTTCATTTGTTTCAAATTTAAATCGTATAACTTCAAACGTGCATTACTTTTACATACAAGGTTCAATTCACATGCGGTTTTCTCCGCTGCAACCCTATCAAAATTCCGGACGTTTTGACGCTTGTTTGGATGGATTCTGAGGCTGTTTGAATTTTTGAATTTAAATTCAATTTAAATTCAAAAGGTGAGTGTTTTAATCCACTCACAACTTCTAAAATTTCTTATGTTTGTTAAGTTGATTTATGATGTGATTAGAAATTTATTTATGACTGTTTGGCATATTTTGAATCATCATCTCAGTTTATTTGAATTTATTTGGATAAAATAATTATTTAATTTATTATTGAATATATACTTCTAGTAAATACCTGTTATTTATTATAGGAAAATAGGCAAAAGGAAAAGGTTACAAAAAAATTTAGTCTCAGGGACGGTAAGTTTGTTTTTTAGCCTGAAAAACACTTTATAGTGTAAATAGAAAATGATAGCTACATCTATCATTCTATGATTTACACTACAAAGTGTCCTTCAGACTAAAAAAAAAAAATTACTGTCCCTGAGACTAATTTTTTTTTTCAACTTCTTCCATGTTCTTAAAAACCCCTATTTATTATATGTTCTGTATTGATGTTATTGATTGAATTGGATGATGGTTGTGATAAATGTTTGATGATTGATATTGGATGAATGGATGTTTTATTTTATGTTGTTATAAACTGCAAGTTGTTATGGATTTTTATTTCATTCGGGATTGCGGTTTGAAATGATATATAACCGTATTTATAATTTAAATTACGGATTGAAATGATAAATATCTGTATCACTTGACCATAGGATAGAAAATTATATACAGACACCGTGGTCTATATATAAAAATATTTTGAAATGATTTCTATGGTTTTGTAAAGAAATATATGGTTTTAGATAAATATTGATTTTGGATATTATATAAATGTTATTTTATCTTGATATTAAGCTATGTATAATTTGTTTTAATATAAAATAAGCTTATTAATAAGTTTGATTTTTATTGAAGATAATATGGTTAAGTATTTAAATTATATTTTGATATAGAGTTTATAATGACTTAAATAAATTAAGGTTGGAAGATAAATTTGAGATTTATTTAAAATTGAATTTATTTCAGAATTAAACTCAAATAAGTTTGATGTGAAATTTATTAAATTTGCAATTTTAGAAGGTATAATTTTATAACTTGATTTTGATTTAAGGCGAATTAAATGAATATTTCAAGTATAAATAAATTGAAGGAAATATTTAGTTATTTGAAATGTGAATTTTATTTAAATGATAATGGATTTATTATGTAAAATATTTCAAAACTAAATAATAGAAAATTGAATTGTTGAATCGAAATTACCAAACTTAGTTTTGAAATTGTTCAATACTTAAAGTTGAAATATATTGAATTTGAAATGGTTTATTCTATGGATCAAATCTATTTTGAAATTGATAAAATTTGGAATAGTTTATCTGGAAACTAAATCGTATTGAAATGTGTGATTTGGGATTTGGTTAAATTTAAAATTGAAAATTCGGAGTTGTTCTGGAATTGATTTGTGAAATTGAAGAAGTTATTTTATTATATAAAGTAATTTAAATATTCAAACCATTTAAGTGGTGGAAGTTATGTTTCAAAGTTATGAGTTTCATGGTATTATAATTTGGAAGTGTTTTGATTTCGAAATGTTATAACTTTGAAGGTGTTATGATTTTAGAAAGGATATATTTGAAATGAATATGATATCGTATTGATTTGGTTTTGAAAGGGCAATGATATTTGATTTTAAAGTATAAACTATTTTGAAAATGACCGTAGTGTTATAATAACGTTTGGTTGTTAAAGAGACCAGGATCGGAAGTTCTCATACTCTCTGCCAACTCCGAAAACCGCTTTAACAACTATGCACGCGGTGGAGATTTCAAAATGAAGTAGGATGGTGGCGGCATTCCTTTAAGGTATATACGTGGACCCGACTCCCGTGAGTTGGCTTAAGGAAGCTAAAACAGGAGCGATCTCGGGCCAGTGAGGTAGCCCCTCTTATCGGACACACTCCTTCGATATTATATTCTAACTTTGAGACTATTTGGTGGCCACTTTTGACTTTTTATTCTTAGGGATGTGGCTCGAGGTGGGCGGTAACTGCGCGCTATGCGTTACCACCTTCGTAATTGGTATATCTACCCTGGCATTACCTTATGTGTCGTGTCACCTACCATAGCACGCCTTGTACGAGTTTGGATTTCTCCCGTAGCCCATGGAATATTTAGGATAGTCTCCCGATCTGGAGATACACTGATACTAGATGGACTACTGGGGCTATTACGTGTTAAGGTGGAAAATATAAAGCCTTAACGCTATTTAAAAGTAAGTTTATTTTATTATAGACATTATTATAATAGCAGAATATTACTACATAGTAAATAGTTTGACTGATCCTTAGGAGATGTGAATCCCGAGCATCTCTTAAGTTATTGCACTCACGTTAGACACTGGATACAAGATGTCAAATCCCGTAAACATCTCTGATGTCGTTCCACTCATATTATCTACCATTGATTTAACTTACATAAGAAATTTTAGTTCTGACTCGAGTGTTTTGTCTTTTCAATTCGCTCGAGTTAGCCTGAGCATTTTAGAATTTAAAGATTTTATTTCTGAAGGACGAAGACGAATATTGTATTATTGTTATTTATTATTATTATATTATTCCACCAGGTTCATACTGTTTCGCTGCATTGTTAATGACTATTCTCTAATATATGTAACTCTGATTCTATATTGTATTAGTATAATCAAATGTTTTGTAAACAGCTTCATGAACTGCTATTTGATTATTATATTTTGTCATTCCGCTGCAAGATTCTGTTTTGTTTTTTCTTTGTTTGTTTTTCTTATTCACCCCAATAACAATCCGTCCTTCTGGATGGTTTAAGTCTGACGTGTGTGGTTATCATCGATTTAAAGCGTACAAAAGGCTGGATGTTACATCTGGTATCTGAGCTTTTGTTTAGCGATAAACCTTAGCTTTGTGGGGTCTGACTCTTTATTATTAGGGTAGTAATACCCTATGATGAGTCGCCGAGTGTATATATATGAGAGAGCGTATTTTTTAGTGTTATAAAATGTTTTTATATTGTGTTAATTTGTTCTGCGTTGTATTTATAAATTCTGGTTGGTGCATAGGATGCTATGACATCAATAGGGATTTCTAAACACTTAATAGGACAGACCGACACGATATTTGTTTTGAATATAGGTGAATGAAATAATTTTGCCTATACATTTTCTATATATAAAATAAAAAATTTATAAATATTACGTATGGTTGTAATATATTGGTTGTTAGGTAGTGAAATTTATAAATATTGATTGGAAATAAGACTTGAAGAAAAAAAATGAAATTTGGAAATTATTGAACTTAAGTTCCGGGATTTTGAAATTTGCTTTCAAAGGATTTTGGAATATAATAATATTGTTTATAAGTGTTTTCTGATATAAATATTCCAATATAATTTGAAAGAATTGTTTTAAAGGAACTTTGGAAAGAAATAAGTTCTGTACTCCCCTATCTCGCTGGAAAATAATTTCGGTGATGAGTGCATGCATCATCGACATTCATTTTCGAGTTTCTAAGTGGAAAGGCCACTGTGGTAGTTTTACTGCAAATTTATTTGGATAAACAATTATAAATTTTTAATTTTTTTTAAATATAACTGGATATACAAGTTGTAAGTATATATTTATCTATTATTCTAAAATGATTTGAAATTTAACCTGGTATTTAGTTCTTAAGTTTCCGTTAATTAACAGTTTCAATTATTGTAGTAAATTGGATGTAACTAATTAATAATTGGAACCTTTAATTAAAATAAGAGATTAAATGCTAGGTTATAAATGAAATAACAAGGAAGTTGAAATTTATAATCTATAAAAAAAGCAAAAGATATGACTATTGAACATTAAATTAATTAAAGAAATGGGAAAACTTGTCTAACTTCCAATTGCATTCTTAAAGCATATATATATATATATATAACTTACTAAATAGAAAAAGTTGTAATGTTTAATAAGAAAATATAATAGGATATTATACGAGTAAAATTTGAAGTAATGAAAGTATTCAATGAAACTCTTTAATAAATAAGTATTGATGTTATAGAGTTATAAACTTAAGTTACAATTTAAATGTTACTGTAATAAAATTGATATGCCAAGTAATTGAATTGAACATGAATATTATGGATATATGAATGAAAATAAATGAAATTGAGAAATGAATGAATGTAATGCAAAAAAAAAAAAATATGACATGAATAAATAAAAAATGAATTTATGTAAGTATAAGTGAAAATAAGTGAAATGAACACTGAATCAATGGATGGAAATGAAATTTGCAAGAAATAAATGTAAATTAAAAAGATAAATCATTATATGGATGAAAAGGAAATCGAACAACAAATGTATGAAATGAAATTAATAAGAATGAACTTGATCTATTGTTTGAATTTATTGTTTGGTTTATGGTTGTTTGGGCAAGGATACTTTAAAATTGTTTGGATGTATGAATAATCTATTCATTTTTATCTAAGACTGTTGAGTAAATGGTATACTTAATAATTTATTTGTCGTTCTATGCAATTTAAAAGTGTTTAAGCTTGAATTAACTACTTGTTTTGGTTTATGTGGATGAACAAATTGATTTGTGTTGATTGTATATGATGATCGTATGTTGGTTTCAATTGATTGTCGTTGTTTTATATTGACTTGTCTTAAAGTAGTTGAAAACAACTTTAAATGTTTCATTTTATATAATTATTAACTCTTTTTGGATTATATAAGTGAAATACAGGTTATGGAAGCAATTGCTACTGCTTTTGGTTTCATAATTAAACGTTGTTTGCCCGAAAAATAGTTACGTTCTTGGATTACGGTTTTCTAGTGATATTATATTGTTTTTCCCGTTGTTGGGATATATTATTTTGAGATATTATGATATGTATTGTTATATTTGATATTATATTTTCTTCTAAGGCTTCCCGTACAAAGGAGACTATGCCGAAGTTTTCCGTAAATTTTGGACTTAGAAAATTTTTGAAAAATGTTTCCCAAATTTTAATTATTTGAGTATAAAAAGACTTAATGGTTTTAAATTGGTATATTTTATTTAAGTTAATTAATTTTGTAAATTTATTCGTTTATAAAGTTAATATTTTTGAATAAGATGTATTATTTACTTAATTCTTCATTTTCCCTTCTTTTTCCTTTTCGGGGACGAAAAGTTTTGAGTGGGGGAGAGTGTAATGACCCAAAAAATTTCGATAATTAACTTTTGTTAATTTAATAAGTTTTGGTAATTTAATTCGGAAAGAAAATAAAAATATGTAATTTAATAATGAAATCACTAAAATAAAGGTAATAAGGTTAGTGCAAGTTAATAAATAGTTAATTTAGTGCAATCCCAATTAATGGAAACAATTGTAAGGTTATAATTGATTGTATTTAGTAAATAGGAAAATAAATTACAATAAATGTAATTAAATATTATGTTAATGTAAACTAAGATAGTATTTGAAAATAATGTCAACTCCATTTATAATATGACAATTGGTTGATTTAAAGAATGGAAATCAAGATTTATTAATGTATTTGAATTTAAATTACAGTGATTGGGTTTATTGCAAATAAATGGAATTAAATATTTAGATATTACGTTAAAGGGAAATTAAGATGAAATTTGAAGATTTTAATGTAATAAATCATGAACCAATGTTACTTGCATCCTTATTGTGATAAAAAAATGCAAATAACAAGGTTTAAAAACTTAATAAACGAATTTTTGGGAATTTTAATTTATAATTTCTGAATTTAATGAAATTGAAATTAAACACTGAAATTGATGGATTAATCAACTTTAATTTGACATCTAAATTCGTTTAAAATTATTGTAATTGTTTAAGAAATCAAAAATGATATGATTTGTTAACTATGGAATTGAAATTGAAAAAGTGGTTTAATTAATTAATTATTAAATTATTTAATTAATGTAAAATTAGCCATTTTGGCCACTGAGTCGGATTTTGACAATACCAGTTTCATCGGATCTGTAACAGTGAATCGTTGTAGGATTTCAAGTTTCGTAGCGATCAGACTTGTCGTTTGACCGTATGGGCTCGAAACGCCTAGAAATCAATCTAATTGAAATCAATTTGAAATATGTCGATTTTGACATAACTTTTTCATACAATGGAATTTGGACTTGAAACCTATTCCATTGAGTTTAAAATATTTTAAAACATCTATTTTGATATATGGGTGACCCAATTTCGTTCCGGAGTCGAAACGGGCTTTTCGGGTCATTTATCGTTCAATGGTCCAAACCAATCGTATACGTTCCTCTATTATTCAGCTTTTCTATATATATCCTATTATAAACCCTAGTAGCCTTTCTATTTCTCATTTCTGTATGTACAAAAACATCTGTTTCTCCACTTCCTCAATGGCTGAAAACCCTAATCTTCTCAATCCAACTTCAATTCAAAATACAACTTCAGAAATTAGACTCCACAAACTATATCAAACTATAAATGGATTTGAAGCTCTCAACGAGCGCAAGTCAAATATATGATTCGTTTTTCGATTTGGTTTCTGTGTGGCCGAAACTAGGCGAATTTGTCTCGACCGTTCGTATGTGAGGAAGTAGGTTAACGGCGGATCTTCGTTTCTGTGGCGATCGAATGGTACAGTAGTGGAGAGAGGGTCGAGTGGGTTCAATCGGTATGGCTAGTTTGTGCTAAGGGGATCGAAATCGCTATGGTGGGCCGAAATACGTCGTCGGCGGCCGTTCGTCGTTGATGAGAAGGAGGAGGCCGCTTGGAGGGGGTAGACGCGGTTCGGGGAAGGGGTTACGGTGGAGGTGCTTGATCAGGAGGAGGCGAGCGCGTAAGCGGCGAAATCAGGTCAAAGTCGAACGATTGGCGACTCCAATAGGCTCGAACGTGATGTACGGGGGAAGGGGTAGGGTTCCTGTAGTGATAAGAGAGTGACATGTTTCTTTTTTTATTTTATTTTCATTTGTTTCACATTTAAATCGTATAACTTCAAACGTGCATAACTTTTACATACAAGGTCCAATTCACGTGCGGTTTTCTCTGCTACGACCCTATCAAAATTACAGACAATTTGACACTTGTTTGGAAGGAATCTGAGGCTGTTTGAATTTTTGAATTTAATTTGGATTTAAATTCAAAAGGTGAGTGCTTTAACCCACTCACAACTTCTAAAATTTCTTATGTTTGTTAAATTGATTTACGATGTGATTAGAAATTTATTTATGACTGTTTGGCATATTTTGAATCATCGTCTCAGTTTATTTGAATTTATTTGGATAAAATAGTTATTTAATTTAGTATTGAATATAAACTGCTAGTAAATACCTGTTATTTATTATCTGTTCTATGTTGATGTTATTGATTGAATTGGATGATGATTGTAATAAATGTTTGATGATTAATATTGGATGAATGGATATTGTATTTTATATTGTTATAAACTGCAAGATGTTATGGATTTTTATTTCATTCGAGATTGCGGTTTGAAATGATATATAACCGTATTTATAATTTAAATTACGGATTAAAATGATAAATTTCTGTATCACTTGACCATAGGATAGTAAATTATATGCAGACACCGTGGTCTATATATAAAAATATTTTGAAATGATTTATATGGTTTTGTAAAGAAATACATGGTTTTAGATAAATATTGATTTTGGATATTATATAAATGTTATTATATCCTTGATTTTAAGCTATGTATAATTTGTTTTAATATAGAATAAGCTTATTAATAAGTTTGATTTTTATTGAAGATAATATGGTTAAGTATTTAAATTATATTTTGATATAGAGTTTATAATGACTTAAATAAATTAAGGTTGGAAGATAAATTTGAGATTTATTTGAAATTGAATTTATTTAAGATTAAACTCAAATAACTTTGATGTGAAATTTATTAAATTTGAAATTTTAGAAGGTATGATTTATAACTTGATTTTGGTTTAAGTTGAATTAAATGAATATTTCAATTATAAATAAATTGAAGGAAATATTTAGTTATTTGAAATTTGAATTTTATTTAAATGATAATGGATTTATTATGTAAAATATTTCAAAACTAAATAATATAAAATTGAATTATTGAATCGAAATTACCAAACTTAGTTTTAAAATTGTTTAATACTTAAAGTTGAAATATATTGAATTTGAAATGGTTTATTCTGTGGATAAAATTTATTTTAAAAATCGTAAAATTTGGAATAGTTTATTTGGAAACTAAATCGTATGGAAATGTGTGATTTGGGATTTAGTTAAATTTAAAATCGAGAATTTCGAGTTGTTTTGGAATTGATTTGCGAAATTGAAGAAGCTATTTTATTATATAAAGTAATTTAAATATTCAAACCATTTAAATGGTGGAAGTTATGTTTCAAAGTTATGAGTTTCAAGGTTTTATAATTTGGAAGTGTTTTGATTTTGAAATGTTATAACTTTGAAGGTGTTATAATTTTAGAAAGGATATATTTCAAATGAATATGATATCTTATTGATTTGGTTTTGAAAGGGCAATTATATTTGGTTTTAAAGTATAAACCATTTTGAAAATGACCGCGGTGTTATAATAACGTTTGGTTGTTAAAGAGACCGGGATCGGAAGTTGTCATACTCTCTGCCAACTCCGAAGACCACTTTAACAACTGTGCACGCGGTGGAGATTCCAGAATGAAGTGGAATGGCGGCGGTGTTTCTTTGAGGTATATACATGGACCCGACTCCCATGAGTTGGTTTAAGATGGCTAAAACAGCAGCGATCTCGGGCCAGTGAGGTAGCCCCTCTTATCGGACACACTTCTTCGATACTATCTTCTGACTTTGAGATTGATTTGGTGGCCACTTTTGACTTTTGATTTTTAGGGGTGTGGCTCGAGGTGGGCGGTAGCTGCGCGCTGTACTTCACCCCCAGCCTGTGTGCATAATTGGTATATCTACCCTGGCATTGCCTTATGTGCCGTGTCACCAACCGTAGCGTGCCTTGTACGAGTTTGGATTTCTCCCGTAGCCCATGGAGTATTTAGGGTAGTCTCCCGATCTGGAGATACGCTGATACTGGATGGACTACTGGGACTATTACGTGTTAAGGTGGAAAATGTAAAGCCTTAATGCTATTTAAAGTAAGTTTATTTTACTGTAGACATTATTATAATAGCGGAATATTACTACATAGTAAATTGTTTGACGGATCCTTAGGAGATGTGAATCTCGAGCATCTCCTAAGTTATTGCACTCACGTTAGACACTGGATAGGAGATGTCAAATCCCGTAAACATCTCTGATGTCGTTCCACTCATATTATTTACCGTTGATTTAACTTACATAAGATCTTTTAGTTCTGACTCGAGTGTTTTGTATTTTCAGTTCGCTCGTGCCAGCCTGAGCATTTCAGGATTTGAAGACTTTATTTCTAGAGGACGAAGACAAAGATTGTATTACTATTATTTATTATCATTATATTATTCCACCACAATCATACTGGTCTGCTGCATTGTTAATTACTATTCTCTAGTATGTGTAACTCTGATTCTATGTTGTATTAGTATAATCAAATGTTTTGTAAACAGTTTTATGAACTGTTATTTGATTATTATATTTTGTCGTTCCGCTGCAAGATTCTGTTTTGTATTTTCTTTCTCTTCCTTTTCTTATTCACTCCAATAACAATCCATCCTTATGTATGGTTTAAGTCTGACGTGTGTGGTTTATCGTCGATTTAAAGCATACAAAAAGGTTGGATGTTACAGAATCAATTCATACTTCATTGTATCGATTGAACACTACTTTTTTAATGCTTTTGGAAATGTTACTCTTTCAATTCATAGATCAAAATGATGTCCAAGAGGCTATAAGACACATTATATCTGAAGTTTAAGAAATTATCTTTGGAAAAACTATCAACTCTATTTGTATGTGCTTTCGATGTGCTTATACCCACTCAAATTAAGCGGTTGTGATTAATAGCTTGGAAAGCTAATGGTATGCTTGTAGCTCGGTCAACTCCCCTGAGCTTGGAAATTCAAGAGGGTGTGCCTCGTAACCTCAAAATTGAGATTGTATTTGGGTTTGCCTTCTACCTGATTAAAGATTGGAATTTGAAAAGAAATCCATATAAGCAATTGTGTGGGACTAGATGTAGGACAAATCCAAACTAGTATGAAATCCTTGGTGTCATCTCTCTAATTCTCTACTTTACTTTATTATTGTTGTTTTTATTTATGATCGCATCTGTGATTGATTGTTCGTATATTTGTACGTTGATAATCTGTGATTTAATATTAATCTTGAAAGAGTTTTAAAAGGATTCACACAAGTTAGAAATCAATATTCACCCCTCTATTGTTTAATAGCTTTAAGATCCATAATTCTGCAAACGACGTGATGCTTCTACTCCGCTTGATGATAAGATTCCTCATCCTTCGGCGGTGAAGTGGGTTTCGAATGTTCTCCCAACTACTGTTGTTTCTCCTTTCGAGATTGTGTGGTAACCTTTGGTCACCAATAACCCCTCTGCTAATGATATTGATGACAACTCTAAGGTTTTATCGAATGTGGTTCTTCCTTCCTCTGAATTTTTTACGGTTCGAATGAGCATGCATGGATTCATAAGCCTTTTGAAATGAGGTATGATCCTAATGGTGGAAGATTTTATAAGTATGTTGGTAGTGATGAAGAAGAAAATGACTATTTTATCATGTAGAGGATGTAGGCCTTACTATCTCTATGTTTGGCCAGGTTAGTGATGTGTATCGCCCAGTTCTATCAGATGATTCATGGGATAGGAAATTCCTTTACTGCTCAGACTCGATGGATTTTGTTTCTTCCTCGGCTACATGCTTTTTTGGGTTTTACTTGTTATTAGGCCTGAATCTTTGGATGAGGGGAGTGGATCTTCCTCTTCGGAGAAACACTAGTTTTAATGCATGCGTCGAACACCTGTTTCTTCTTCATTTGTATATTTACGACCCATAATAAAGTTGGCTAGCTTTGCTAAAAGTAATGTACACATATTATAATGTATTTAAACACACACACGTGCGCACGGGCGTGGGCACATACACACACACATATATAGTTGGTAGACTTTATAGGCCTATTAAGATCCAAATAATTTTTTTCAAATTCTCCCTTTTCTTTCACTATCAAAACAAGCTGGACCCAACGGAACGTTAGTGGTATGAGTAATGATAAACGAATAAAATACATACTCATAATCCTAACGAAATATAAACCAATCATGATTAATTTTAGATATTATAAATTTACTTTATTTTATGCATAGGCTACTACCACAATGGTCTTTTGTAACAAATAACATGTTTCGGCTTAGAGGCAGAATTTTATTGATTTAGGATCAATCATATGAGGTGTATTATGAATCTAAGAAATATTTAACAGTAGAGACAACCAATGTTGGAAGATTAGGTTTTGTTAACTATCATTTATGTAAGAAATTTTCATTCTGAAGGAAAATGCCGTGGCATCAAATAATTTTTGAATCAACAAATATTACAACTACGTGGCAACTTATGGATGATTTTAACAACTTATTATCTCCAATCGATGAGCATGGTCTTCCTATTTATTTTAATCAAATTAGAAGTTTTGACAACTATTTATTGTAATTATAATTGACGGAAATTAAAGCTCTATGATTATATAGAGCATAAAATGATTATAATAATTTTGAATATATTTTTCTCAATGATATATTTTTTCAGATTTTTGCATTTATGAAAAAAATTAATCTTTTGCATTTTTGAAAAAATTAATTTCGCTTAATTATTCCAGTGACCACAATCCACTACTAACATATTTGGTTCAGACTTATTCATGGAAGGTAAACCCTTCAAATATGGTAATTCATGGTTTCAAGCTGATGATTATGATAAATTTGTATATAATAGTTTAAATTTTCAAGTATGGGTGATTCTAGATATTTTTTTTTACATAGATTGAAAAAGTGCAAGAAAATGCTGAATCAACGGAACAAGAAAAAAATTGAAGTTATAGAGTACCATATAGGGTTGTTTAAGGGTGCGATTAGTTTTCTAACATTGTAGTGTAAAGCATATTTCAATAATGAGGGAGGGTGTTTCTAATGAAGCCAACAAAACTTGATGAAGTGAGAGAAACAATATGTTGTACTTATAAAGATGAAAGCCCAGGTCTAGTTGATATAAATTCTGAATTTATGAAATTACATTAGGACTGTATTACATATGATTTATTGAAGCAATTATAGATTTATTTGATAATGCTGGATTGCCTCAATGCTTGAATCATACTTTCATATCTTTAGTCCCTAATATGAAAAACCCAAGCAATATAGAGGACTCGGACCTATCTCTTGTTGTAAAATGTAATATAAAATACTAAGTAATATACTGTGTAATAGACTTAAGAAGTTTCTTCCACTTTTGATAGCACCAAGCCAATCGGCCTTTGTTTGTGGAAGGAATATTGGAGAAAATACATTACTTTCTAACGAATCACTAAGAGATTTCATAAAAAGGGTGACCACAATTTTTGAAAGTTGATTTATATAAAGCATATCACAAAATAAGTAGGGAATTTATTCGTCACTCTATGGTTAATAAGGAGTTCCCTACTCATTTCATTAATGTAATTTATAAAAGTATCAGTATCCCAACCTTCTTTTACTACAAGGAGTGCTTAAAGGTTTTATTGCAAGCAATAGGGGAACTAAATAAGGGAACCCACTTTCCCCTTAAATATTTTTCATGGTATTAGAGTATTTTACATATTTAATGGATGAAGCATATGCCAAAAAGGAATTTCTGCCTATCTCAAATATATAATCAATCATTACTTTTTATTTTATGCCGACGACTTGATACTATCTGGAAAATCTACTGTGCAAAGTGCATAGGCATAATGCCTAGGTTTATGAACTTCAAATTGTACACTAGAATGAGTATGAATGAAATGAAGTCTACACTTTATTTTTAGTACAGATGCAATACGTAAACATCATATAAAAGGTATGTTATAGGTGGATGTGAGAAACTCACTGATCATTTATTTGGGGGTGCCTCTTTTAGCTAAATACTCTACTACTTTCAATGCAATAATTTGTTGGAAAAGATACAGGAAAAGTTAGATGGTTGGTGTGACAACCCGTCTTTCAATACCCCGAAAGACGTATCATCATTAAGAAAAGAAAGCGATAGAAATAGAAAAGATAGAAAGAAAAGAACAACAATCATCAGAATCTCACAACGGAAACGAAACAAAATATAATATTACACATATCCATTACATAGTTTTACATATCAGAGTACATAAAATAATACGACTTCATTACATCTGACATTTATAGGAGTCTGCCAAACCATACAACCCAAAATACAACATCAAAAGTCACTACAGCGGATAGAGATAGATAAGTACGTCTGGACTCCAGCTCCAGCTTCCAAAATATTCTCCAATCCCAACCTAATCACTTGACTACTCATAAAAATTTGAGTACCCAAGAGTTTATGAAAAACAAAATAAACTCCGGGTCAGACATAGGTCTGGTGTGAGTAAACAAGTTAAAGTCGTTTAACTTTAAAATCATTTGAAAACAAAAGGTATCACGTAAGACTCCCCACACAAAAACATGGGTAAGTTTTTACCTTACGCTAACCAAAACATTTGATAGGAAATCCAGTGATATTATAATAGGGTCTAGGGTTTTCAAGTAAATAGAAAATAGCCAAAATTGTTACATGATTAAATTCCAGCTACTAGCCACGAAAGTGGGTAATACAATCAATACCGTAGGGTCTCGTAGGGAAAATGGGTTTCCATCAATGGCAGGGCTACTGGGGTACCGCCCGTTACAGTACGGGGCCTATATCACTATACCGAGGACCACTCCCGATCCCCTGCAACACAAGGCCGGAACCATCCCTTAGTGGACACTCCCGAACAAGACAACCCCGCAGTTGTGGCCAACAACAGCCCACACAGCCGAAATAATAAGGGACTTCTAGATAGGGGAAAATCTCGTCCTACTTGGGTAAGACCCAGTTAGCCTTGCTGCACCTCCCCTATTTTAGCCATTTTCGATCGATGAGGCTTGAGGCTACGATTACCTTTAGGGCACATTTCTTAGAATGCTCATCGTCCACCTGACGATGTGCTGAAAGCATTCAATCCATACAAGTTCGTTCCGGGTTCGAACGAAACTGAAGGCATTATTTCGTTACACTCATTTTGGAATCACCCTCAGAGTTAACGACAATACCCCTTGCACTCTAAAACTCCATCTCGATCTTCACTTTGAGATGTCACGACCTAACGTTAACTTGGATTGATGTGGTTTACGGAAAATCAAATTTGATCCCCGATCCCGGTCTCATCGAAATCCAAACGTGTCTTAAAGGCCAAGTTTTTTAAAGATTTAAACAATTCAATTCAATTTAAACATTGAATCCACACAGCATTATCCATAGATAATAACCAACATTAATCATAGATATATATAGTATCTCATCACAGAATATCTCAGACTATCATCCAACAGATATCAACCAAATTCAGATATTCAATTCACAATAATCACCCATAAGCAAGCACGTCTCTAATTCATATTATAACTAATTTAATTAATTCAAATTAAATTAATTACTTACGAATTTATCACTTTACCTTGCTTAACCAATCATTAATTAATTAATCACAATCATTTAATTAATTAATCACTTCTTAATTATCCTCATTATCAATTAATTAATCTTTAATTAATTAATAATCCTTTAATTATTAATTAATAACTCCAATTATTCATTATTAAAATTTGATTAAAAATAAATCATTCCTTAATTGATTACCCATTAACCCTTAATTTACAATTAATTAATCTTAATTATTTGCTTAATTAATTACAAATTATAAATAAATTCATCTTAATTACTTAATTAATTATAAATTAATTAATCTCAATCATTTAATTAATTAAGTCTTAACCGCTAATTAATTAACTATTTAATTATAAATTAATTAAGGTTTAATTACTTAATTAATTAACCCTAATTATTAAATTAAATAACTCTTAACTACTAATTAATTAATCACTAATCACTTAATTAATTAATTACTAATTACTTAATTAATTAATCTTTAATTAATTATTTAGTTATCTATTAATAATAATTTAATTTTTATTCTTAATTATCAATTAATTAATTCATAATTAATTAATTAAATCTTAATAAATTAATTAATCTAAAATTATTAATTAATTTAACCTTAATTACTTATTAATTAAAGTAATCTTAACCCTAAAACTTAATTAATTTTTAAAACAAAACAATTTCATTAATTACTTAAAATTATTACATATTTACAATATTTCCAATTTGTTTAAAACCTAATTACCTTTTTTAAAAGTTAAATTTAAATGAATATAAAATCATCTTAAAGCTTAACTATCAAAATATAAAATACTTTGAATTAAAATGTTTAACATTTCACAAAGTAGTTTAAATAAAATTTTAAAATTTTAAAACTTAAGACAAATTTGAAACCTTTTAAAAACATTACTTGTTTCGGGTTTCGACCGACCCAAACTCGATCACTCGAGCCCAACTTCTTCTTCCCTTCCTATTTCTTTAGCTAAGTTCAACTAACCCAATTACATTATTCTGGGAAGAAGCAACATAAAAGAATCCCTGGCACGAGCAAACTTCAGAAACACTCGAGAAAAACACGAGCTAGGACCTTTCCCTACCCGATCACTAACTCGAGTCACCCCATCACCAACCTTTACTAGCACGAACACTGACACGTGCACGTGCACATCGCTCCAACACCGCCGCCACCACCAGCGACATCGCACGCAAGCCCCTCTTCGTCCTCTGACACATCCTCAATCGTTGATCAGCCCTTGCGCGAGCTAAATAAAAAAAAGGATAACTCGAACCCATCACCAGAACAGCATCTCGCCAGAAAATCCCTTCAACCCCACAACGTCGACCATCGATCGCCTCGAAATCATGGCCACATCACCGCAAGGCCTCCACGCTTCTGCTCCTAAAATCATTCGCAACTCGATCCACTCAAAAATTCCCAGTCATGAAACTTTCGAACGCAACCAATACACAGAACAAAACCCTACTTCCCCCAATTCCAAATTCCCTGATGAATGATTTCCTATTCTACTATTTTTCACAGATTCACCGATCACTACTCATGCTCCAATCCAAGCCACGACCCTCTGATTCCATCCAGTCACTAGTTTTTGATCAAAAGATCATTTCTGGTCATCACAAAATTTCTACCCCAAATCCAAACTAAAAATCAGGATTTTTATTTTAAAATCATGTTTTTCTGAGTAGATTTAAGAAATAAAATTTATTCAACAAAACACAATACATGATTTTATCATGTTATTAATTTTCTTACTGTATCTTCTTAGATTAAGAAGATTTTCTAACAATTTCTATTTGAATAAAATTTTAAACCTTAATTCATGTTTAAATAACAAACTGCATTTGAAGATTCAAACTTAATAGTGATTTGAAATGGAAATTTTGAACTTTGTGTTTAAATTTACTCTGTAACTTAAAAATACAGAGAAGCGTCAGGAAATTTCAAGCATGCACGGTTTTAATTATAACATGTAAACAAAGATCTTACAGAAATAGGTACATGTAAACATCAAACATATCTAAAATTCACATGCAAAAATTTTTATTACTTAAATTTTCTAGATTATAAATTTACTTACCTGTATTTATTTTTAAGCAGAGACCCAAAATTTTGAATCCTGGAGAAAAAAGAACGACTGCGGATTTTAACTTGTAATTGCTTGATGATGTTGCTTCAACTTTAATCAATCAGCACTTAAGATGGAACAGCTTTGAATTTTGCCTTTCAGGAATTTGATTTTTTCAGGAACCCTTGATTTTTTTGCAGATTTTTCTATTATATTCTGTTTTGCAGTTTTGAAGCTTTGAAATGAAACTGGAATTCTTGTTTTAAAATTTTTGGTTGAAGAGTAGAAATTTATGAAGTTTAGATTTTTGTAAATGAAAAAGTGATTTTTTTCTTGCTTTTTAGAAAATGGGAATGAGAAAAATTTAAAGGAAGAAGATGAAATACCCTTTTATAGAAATAATTTTGCTTTATAAAAATTAAAGAAAATAATTTAAAAATTATGACACTTGTCATTACACAATGTTATCCTCCTAACACATGTTATTAGAGCGCTTTAAATTTTAACAAATGTAATCTTCATGCAAAAAGGATTTTAAAATGTTTTTATTAATTAAATTTCTAAATTTAAAATACATTTTTAATTCATATAAATCAATTCTTCTTAAAAGAAATAAATATAAATCAAATTTTATATTCTAAATAAAATCATAGAAATACACTCTTAAAATCAAAGTATAATTTAAAATATAAATGGCCCTATTTTGAAATTTCAATTTAACAATTCAAATTCAAATTAAATTTCAAATTCAATTTAAAAAAAATTTGATATGTATACAATTTTAACAGATCCATTTCCATTTGTATATATTAATTTTAATTAAAATCAATATACATTTACAATCCATTTATTATTATTGTTTAAAATAACAATTTGATCAATTTAAATTAATTTATTAAAAAGATTATCATATTTAAATTGGGTTTGAAATTCCGGAAAATCACATTTCTCCCCCTTAAAAGAATTTCGTCCTCGAAATTTAAACAAAGGATAATCCAAAAATTTCATTTTATTTCAACAATTCAAGCATACATATCATCCATACATAAGAAATCAACAAACAAAACATCCAAACAACAATACATCCAATACAAACATCACTAGTTATCCAGACACATATCCGGATAAGCCTTCCTAAAACTATCCAGAGTCTCCCAGGTACAATCTATGGGATCCTCAGTCCACTGGACTTTAACGAGCTTCACTATCTTGCTTCTGAGTTGCCTCTCGTCTTGATCAACAATTCAAATAGGATGTTTGACAACTGATAAGTCCGGCTCAACCTCTAAGTCTTCCTGCACAGCTGGCTCCACAATAAGAGATGGATCGTGCACATATTTCCGTAGATGAGATACGTGGAAAACGTTTTGAATTCCAGCCATCCGGACTGGCAATTTAATTCCGTATGCTGCGACACCAATCCTCTCGAGCACTCGAAACGGACCATTGTATTTCGGTGCGAGTTACCCTATCTTCCCAAATCTTACTGCTCCTTTAATAGGGGAACTTTGACAAAGACAAAATCACCAATCTCAAACTCCAATTGTCTTCGTCTTTTATCTGCATATTTCTTTTGATAGTCCTGAGAAGCTCTCATCCTTTTCTTGATAAGCTCAACTTTAGCAGATGCTTCACGGATCAGATCTGGCCCATGCACAATACGGTCCTTCGACTCTATCCAACAGGCGGGGGATCTACTCGGCCTTCCATACAGAGCTTCATAGGAAGTCATCTTAATACTTGCTTGTTAACTATTATTATAAGAGAATTCCACTAGATGTAGATGGTCTTCCCACGATCCACCAAAATCCAATACACATGCTCTCAGCATATCTTCTAGAATTCGATTTAGCCTCTCTGTCTGCCCATCTGTCTGGGGATGATATGCTGTACTTAATCTCAAACTTGTTCCCATAGCCAATTGTAAAGCCTCCCAAAATTTGCTGGTGCAGATAGGATCTCGATCACTTACAATATTGACTAGAACACCATGCAATCTCACTATCTCTCTCAAGAAAGTCTCTGCCAGAGAAGCTGCAGTACGGGTTGCCTTAACTGGTATAAATGAGCGCTTTTGGTTAGATGATCAATGATCACCCATATTCCTTCATTACCCTTCTTGGTTCTAGGCAAACCATCGATGAAATCCATCGAAATCATCTCGCACTTCCATATCGGGATCTCCAAAGGTTGTAACAAACCGGCTGGCTTTTGCTGATCTCCTTTAACTTGCTGGCAGATAGCACAACAATTAACGAATCTAGTAATATCCTTCTTCATGCCCGGCCACCAGAAAATCCTTCTCATATCCTTATACATCTTTGAGATTCCTGGATGGATATTTAATTTGGAGCGATGACTTTCAGATAAGACATCTTGCTTCAATTCCTTGAAATTTGGAACACAGATCCTTCCGTTGATCCTCAGTGTCCCTTGGTCATCAATCTTAAAACTGGAACACTGACCCTTCTTAACTCTCCTGGTGATTCTTCTTAATTTACTATCAGATTCTTGCTCGCTCGAAATTCTTTCTAGAAGAGATGGAACCACTTCCAAAAGAGATAGAACTGCATTTCTGCTAAGAGCGTCTACCACAACGTTCGCCTTCCCTGGGGTATACAGAATATCCAAATCATATGATGCCAAGAACTCGACCCAACGCTGCTGTCTTAGATTAAGATCCTTTTGAGAGAAAAGATATTTCAACGGTTTGTGATCCGTTAATAGCTCAAACTTTTCTCCTAAAAGATAGTGCCTCCATATCTTTAAAGCAAAAACTATGGCCAACAGCTCTAGATCGTGCGTAGCGTAGTTCCTCTCATGTGGCTTCAATTGTCGACTCGTGTACGCAATTACCCTACCATTTTGCATTAGCACTGCTCCCAATCCAACAATACAGGCATCAGTATAAACTTCAAACTTGATCTTCCCATCTGGAATAGCCAATACAGGAGCACTTGTCAACCTTGCCTTTAGATTCTGAAAAGCCTCCTCACATTCCCGTGTCCATTTGAATTTAGCTCCCTTCCTTGTCAGCTTTTTTAGGTGTGAAGAGATCTTGGAATAATCCCTAATAAACTTCCTGTAGTAACCAGCCAATCTAGAAAACCGCGAACTTTTGTTGGTGTCCGAGGCTGCTTCCACTCCAGAATAGTCTCAACTTTCGCTGGATCTACAGAGATTCCCTCAGCAGAAACAATGTGGCCCAAAAATTTTACTTCTGATTTCCAAAAATGACACTTAGAGAACTTCGCCTTTAGATCGTGTCTTCTCAGGGTTTCTAATACTATTCTCAAGTGCTTCTTGTGCTCTTCTTCCGACTTATAATAAACCAAGATATCATCGATGAACAGCAAAATAAACTTATTCAACACATCTCTAAAGACTCGGTTCATTAGATCTACAAAGTAGGCAGGAGCGTTGGTTAACCCGAAAGGCATAACCAACCACTCATAGAAACAATTAGGTCCCCTAAATGCAGTTAAGGGAATATTGTCCTCAGGTACCCTTAACTGATGGAAACCTGATGCTAAATCCAACTGAGAAAAGAATGAAGCTCCATGAAGCTGGTTGAAGAGATCATCAATACGAGGAAGAGGATACCTATTCCGAATGTTCACTTTGTTCAATTCACGATAGTCTACACAGAACCTTAGCGACCCATCCGACTTGGTGATAAATACTGCAGTCGAACCCCAGTAAGAAAAACTGGGTCTAATCAAACCCTTCTCCAACAGATCTTGAGTTTGCTTCACTAGTTCCTCTCTCTCCCTAGGAGCCATCCTCCTACTAGGTTGAATTACGGGTACTGCTCCTGGAATCAAATCTATGTGAAACTCTATTTCTCGGCGCGGAGGCAAACACTTAACTTCCTCGAATACGTCTGAGAAATCCTGGACTACTTGTAACAACCCGCATATTTAACGATTTTATATTTAAATGTTTCATTTAAATATAGCGTCGTTAGTCGGATTTAGGTCCGAAATGTTACTTTTTGCAACTGGCTGAATTGGAACTCGAAACCATTTCCATTGGTTCAAAAATGGCGTTTGCGATCTTTTTAAGTATAAGCTTCGATATGTTTGGAGTAAGTTGAATTTTGCAACGTTTTCTATATGGATTTTAGGTTTGGGTTCAGCCCATTTGTTAGTTTGAACCCCTAACTCATCCCTCTCCTCTCCATTCTCTCATTCCACTCTTCTAAAGCTTAAGAAAACTGAAATGGTGGAAGGGAAAGGGAAATAGAATTTGCAAGCCCTAGTTTCCTCTTGCAACTTGAAATTTTGCTCCAAATATCGAAGAGAAGACATAGGTAAGCTTCTCTTCATCTTCTCTATCTCCTTCTCTCTTCAATCTCAGAAATTCCTAAACCTAAACTTAGGAAAATATTTATTTATTCTTAGATTGAAACTAGTAGAGTTGAAGTGAAGAGTAGTTAGTCTCCTTCTTGTGTTTGAACACCTTCTTCTTTGTTTTTGGGTTAAAGGTGAGTTTTGAACTCACATCTACTTCTCTTGATTTCGTTGATGTTAGGTATGAATTCCTAACACTTGTTCATATGCTTTTGCTTTCGATTTGGTTTGCTTTGGTGAAATTGCCAAATTATGATTTTGAAGCCAAATCTATGTAAAACCTTATATGGTTGATGTTTTATGTTGTTCGGAGTGTTTGGGTGTGTCGTTAAGCTTGGGTAGTCGTTTGACGTAAGCCCATAATCAACACGCATCCGATTGCTTTCTATTTGTTTGGCCATAATGGCCTAGGTTCAAGAAATGCCTGAACATTGAGTTTCAGACGTCTGAATATTGTTCTAGGGAAGTTTCTCATCCCCAGATTCAGACGTCTGAATTTATATTCCAGACGTCTGAAAGTGTTTAATTTCGACCAGAAAGGAAATAGGCAAAATATTGCCTATTTCAGACGTCTGAAAATTTGGATTCAGACGTCTGAATCCTCTTTTTGAAAAAGAAATTGAATTCCAAATTCAGACGTCTGAATCTCTTCTTTCAGACGTCTGAATATGCTTTTTTTTTCCAAATTGCCTTGTTCGTTTAGTTTTTTCCAAATTTGATCGACGCTTGTTGATTCCAATTAGTTATTTATACATATTTGACCTTGATAATTCCTTTTGACTTCATTCACGAGTTTTATAAATGATTTCTTCAAATCGTATTAAAAGCCCGCTTCTCTAATTTATGAATTCTATTTAAAGCACACACAATTTCGCACTTCGAGCGAAGTGGAAGGGTGATTAAATGGTTGGGCAAAACACGGACCATGAATCTGTGCATTTATCCTTCCGATTAATCCCCGACCTATTCAATTGATCGTTTTAACCTTCGGGTTTGGTTTACCGATGATATGAGGTGAACTTTGTACTGCTTTGAGTGTGAAATTAACTAACGGATAGTAAACCGTTTAGTGCGAACGAGTGGTTATGGGACTCACATTACCACTTTTCGGATTCCTTTTTGAGAGTTATGACACATTCCACCAGTTAGTGGTGTCTAGTACTGGGCCTCCGGACCTTCACCACTACGGTTTGTTGCCTTCGGGTATGTTGCCTTCGGGTTTGTACCTTCGGGTTTGTGCCTTCAGGTTTGTGCCTTCGGGTTTGTTGCCTATAGTATCGCTTCCGATGTTGGTCGTTATGAGCCGCATGGGTGATATTGGGTTGCCCTATTGTATCGCTTCCGATGTTGGTCGTTATGAGCCGCATGGGTGATATTGGGTTGCCCTATTGTATCGCTTCCGATGTTGGTCGTTATGAGCCGCATGGGTGATATTGGGTTTGGAGTCTTCGGGCTCATGGATCCTTGTTTATACAGTACTGAGCTCGAGCAATTTTTCTAATGTTTCATTCATATGTATATTCCCTAGGTATCGCCCTTCGGTGTTGGTCTTTTTGAGCCGCATGATATGTAGCGATTACCTTGTGGAACTTGTATACCTTATTGGTATTTGTTATTGCCTTTTGGCTTGCTTTGGGATATTCTTATCCTTTGTTTCTATATGTTGTCGATGATATGAGGCTTGTTATCATATGATTCATCTTTTGTTAGATGATTGTGTTATCTCTTCTAGAGATATTTGTTATACTTTGTAACCTTGCAGGTTTATTGTTGTTCAGTTTATCTAACTGGTTTGTTTAGCTAGATTGACCCGTGTAATTTATACTCGGGTCAGACCGAGATGTTTCAAGTTAGGTGCTTTTGGACTTAGCCTATTTTGCTTCCGCATGGACTATTCGGCTTGTTCCTTTTTGTTAAAGCTTTTTGTGTAGTCCTTTTATTTGTAACTCTGATATATGTATTCTTTTGACTCGTCTGTATATTGTGGTTTGCTATACCACTTGACATGTATTATTCTGTAAACTCTGTTATGTATCTGTATATGTGTATATGGTGATCTACTGTTCTGTGATGCGTATTACATTTAAATTGTTATATTCTGTTCTGATAGATCCTTCAACCACCTATGGTTTTGTTTTAAGTATTCATTGGGTATGTCGACCTGCTTGGTATGTTTATTGTCGATGTATTCAATAGATAGTTAGAGCAAGGCTATAGATGGTCGCTCCCAACCAGCCTTATTCTCCGTGTTAGTTGACGGCATTACTATGTAGTGTCCTTGACTAGTGCGGGTATAGAGGTGGGGCGTCACTGCGTGGTATCAGAGCTGAGTTCAGGACAAAATATGATAAACACAGAATAGATACACATATTACAGTACATCAAAGTGTATAAGTGATACAAATCTTTGAATCATCGTGCCTTTCTTTTTCTTCTTCTATCAAAGGTTAGATAGAATTTGGGGAATACGTCTAGGAATGAATTTTATTCCATAGTATTCTGTATTGACGTATCTACCTTGTGAATAATCTTGTTCTTATCTTACTTTCAGCATATGGCTGGAAGAGGCAGGGGACGACGTTCGGATGCTGGACGATCCAGTGGTTCACATCCGGATGGCGTTTATATGTCTGCCGATCAGTTTTTGGAGTTGTTTAGGAGCACTCAGCCTCCAGTTCCTCCTCGAGTGTCTCCACCTCGTAAGTCTGCCTTTGCACGCCAGTGCAGTGATTTTGCTCATCTTGGAGGGAAAGCCATTTAAGGGCTCGGAGTCCGTTCTTGAAGTCCAAGCTTGGTTTCGCACGTGCGAGCGTATCTTCTCTCGTATGGATCTTTCTGACCATGATAGAGTTCTTGTAACTTTTAGCTTATTACAAGAGCGTGCTCTTGATTGGTATGAGCTTCTTGTAGCCGAGATTGATGAGTCTACTCTTTCTTGGACTAAGTTTCGGGAGCGGTTTGAACTCAAGTTCGTTCCTGAATCTGAAAAAGTTTTATTGACCCGTCGCTTCCTTGAGTTGAAGCAAGGGAAATCTTCTGTTTCTGAGTATGTTGCATCATTCGAGGCTTTATCTAAGTATGTTCTTGAATTCATTAGCACTTCTTATAAGAAGAATTTGAAGTTTGTTTCTGGTCTTAAGAAGTATCTTAAGAAGTCTTTGTTGCTCCAGCTTAAGCTTTCTTTTGAGGAGTTGGTAGATTCTGCACTTCATCTCGAGACCGTCGAGAAGGAGTGTGATAGTGATGTTGATGTTGAGGTTTCCAAGAACCCTAACAAGAGGCAGTTTCCAATTCAGAAATCCAGATCTTTTCCTTCTAAGAAGAAGAAGACTGGCAGTTCTAGTTCTAAGCCTCAGCCTTCTGGAACACCTTTCATTCGGAAGTGTTTCAATTGTGGGTCTCCGGATCATATTATTCGAGCTTGTCCTAGGCCTCTCTTATACCTCTATTGCAAGAAGGAAGGTCATCATGTTTCAGCTTGCCCTACTGTTCCGGCTGGTGCCAAGTCTAGCAAGCTTTATGCTGCCAAGGCTTCTGAAGGTCCTTCTCAACCCAAAGGTATATCTCCATCTATTTTAGAAGGTTCTATTTTATTTCGTGACCATAGTATACGAGTTCTTTTCGATACGGGTGCTTCACATTCTTTCGTATCGAAAAAGCTCGTTGATGATTTATCTTTGGATGTTTCTTGTTTGGTTACTTCTTTAAGGATTGCGAATCCTATTGGGGGATCCGCGACCCTTAGCTTGCTTTGTGATGATGTCGAGATTGTTTTATGTTTTCTTTTCGTGCGAGTTTGCACGTTATTTCTTGTCTGGGATTTGATATGATTTTGGGTATGGACTGGCTAGTGAGATATGATACCAGGATTATTTGTTCGGAGAGAATTATATATCTTCGACATCCGGATTCGCCTACTCAGCTATCTCTTATTCTTCGGGATGTGGATAATTCCGAAATGGCTTTATATTCTCTTGATTCGCGAGATGATGATGATATATCTCGTATTCCTATTGCTTGTGACTTTTCTGATGTTTTTGAACCTGTTTCGGGTTTGCCACCCAAGCGGGCAATTGAGTTCCGCATTGATCTCATTCCAGGCGCGCAGCCAGTTAGTCGTCCTCCTACGAGGATGTCTACAAAGGAAAATGAGGAACTCAAGAAGCAGCTTTTAGAGCTTGAGTCTAAGCAGTTGATTCAGTCCAGTTTTTCTCCGTGGGGATCCACGGTCGTCTTCATGAAGAAGTCCGATGGAACTCTTAGGCTTTGCATTGACTATCGCAAACTTAACGAGTTAACCATCAGAAATAGGTATCCATTGCCTAGGATCGATGATATGTTCGATCTATTGAGTAGTGCTAAGGTCTTTTCTCAGCTTGACCTTGCCACAGGTTTTCATCAGTTACGAGTCGCGGAAGATAGCATTCTCTTACCGCTTTTCGCACTCGTTATGGTTCTTTTGAGTGGCTCGTTATGCCGTTCGGGTTGACGAACGCTCCTGCTTTCTTTGTCGATCTCATGAATCGGGTATTCCGCGAATATCTCGATAAGTTCGTCCTTGTTTTCATTGATGATATCCTTATTTATTCTAAGTCTGAAGCTGAGCATGCTAATCACTTGAGATTGTCTTAAGTACTCTTCGTCGTCGTCAACTTAGAGCCAAATTCTCTAAGTGCCACTTTTGGGAGAATAGGGTTAAGTTCTTAGGCCATGTTGTATCTTCCGATGACATTTCTGTCGATCCCTCAAAGACCGAAGCCATCCAGAATTGGAAGAGGCCTGAGAATGTTCATGAGATTCGTAGTTTCCCTGGATTGGCGGGTTATTACCGTCGGTTCATTAAGGATTTTTCCCATGTTGTGCTTCCTCTCACCTGCCTTACTCGGAAAGGCATTCGTTTTGATTGGTCCGACAAGTGTGAAGCTTCCTTTCAGACATTGAAGGAACTTCTCACTAATGCTCCTATTTTGGTGGTTCCCGAGGGGAATCATGATCTTGTTGTCTACACCGATGCTTGTGGTAGTGGTCTCGGTGCTGTTCTTATGCAGAAGGATCGGGTAGTTGCTTATGCTTCTAGGCAACTGCGTCCGAATGAAGTTCGCTATGCCACTCATGATCTTGAGTTAGCCGCCATTGTCTTTGCCTTGATGATTTGGCGACATTATTTATTGGGCGAGCGCTTCATTCTCTATACCAATCATAAATCTTTGAAGTATTTGTTCACTCAGAAGGAACTCAATATGAGGCAACAACGTTGGCTCGAGTTTCTTGCCTCCTATGACTTCGATATCCAGTATACCCCTGGTAAAGGTAATCATGTTGCTGATGCGCTTAATCGCAAACATTCGGCTGTTATTTCTATGATGCTTGCCGAATGGGATGTTCTTGAGACTCTATCTTTTTGTGAAATTTGGGATCGAGGTTCATCTTCTGATACTCCTATTCTATTATTTAGTGTGGGAGCTCGATCTATTTTGTTGGATCGTATTACCGATGCCCAACGGCGTGATCCTGATTTGTTGCATCTTATTCATCTTTGTGAGTCTGGATCCTGTGATGAGGCGTTGTGGGATTTCAGCATTGATTCTCATGGGTGTCTTCGCAAGAAGAACCGTCTTTTTGTGCCTTTTGATTTTGCACTTAGGCATGACATTCTTGATGATTGTCACCGTTCTAAGTATACCATTCATCCTGGTAGTAGTAAGATGTATGCCGATATGCATCGTCTTTATTATTGGGAAGGCATGAAACGCGATGTGGCGAGTTATGTGAGTAATTGCATAACTTGTCAGCGAGGCCGAACATCAGCGTCCTTCTGGTCTTCTTCAGCCTCTAGAGATTCCATTGTGGAAATGAGATCAGATTTCTATGGATTTCATTGACGGCCTACCTCGTTCGAGATCAGGCCATTCTAGCATTTGGGTCATTGTTGATCGCCTCACCAAGTCTGCTCATTTTGTCCCTATTAAGTCTAATAAAACAGCTTTGCATTTGGCTAAGTTGTATGTCAAGGAAATCGTGAGACTTCACGGTGTTCCTAGTTCTATTGTGAGTGATCGTGATCCTTTATTCACGAGTCATTTTTGGTAGAGTCTTCAGCAAGCTTTGGGAACAAAGCTTAATTTTAGTACAGCTTATCATCCGCAGTCTGACGGGCAGACTGAACGGGTGAATCGTATCTTGGAAGATCCTCTCCGTATTTGTATTTTTGATTTCGGTGGTTGTTGGGAGGATCACCTACCTCTTGTAGATTTCTCCTACAACAATAGTTTTCAATCTAGTATCGGTATGGCTCCTTTCGAAGCCTTATACGGAAGACCATGTCGATCACCTTCTTGTTGGTTGGAATCTGAAGAGAAGCTTATTCTTGGTCCAGATTTTGTTCGTGATTCTTCCGAGAAGATTGATCTTATCCAGTTGAGAATGAAAGAGGCACAGAGTCGCCAGAAATCCTACACGGACAACCGTAGGAAGCCTCTCGAGTTCTCGGTTGGTGATCTAGTTTTTATTCGTGTTTCTCCTTTGCAAGGGGTTATGCGTTTCAGTACGACTGGGAAATTGGCTCCTCGCTTTATAGGACCATTTTCTATTACTGAACGTATTGGCCCTGTGGATTATAGAGTTTCACTTCCTTCTCATTTATCTGGCATTCATGACGTGTTTCACGTCTCGCAACTTCGGAAGTGTCTTCGGGAATCAGATTCTGTTATTACTTCTCCTGATTTGTTAGAGCTTGAGATCTCATCGAACTTATCTATTGTACAGCAACCTATTCGCGTACTTGACACGGAGGTGCGACACCTTCGGAACAAGGACGTGCCGCTCGTTAAAATTCAATGGTCCGTTAGTCCCAATGACTGTAATTGGGAAACCAGAGAGTTTATTGAGCAATCCTATCCGGGTTTTCTATCTTTGCTTGGGAACGGTGAGTATATCTTTTCGTCTCAAGCTTATTTCCTTTTCTTTTGAGTGTTGTATGTATGTAGTTGTTACAAGTATCGTCTCTGGGAACTGCGGGGACGCAATTTTGTAAGGAGGGGAGATCTGTAACAACCCTCATATTTAACGATTTTATATTTAAATGTTTCATTTAAATATAGCGTCGTTAGTCGGATTTAGGTCCGAAATGTTACTTTTTGCAAACAGCTGAATTGGAACTCGAAACTATTTCCAATGGTTCCAAAATGGCGTTTGCGATCTTTTTGAGTATAAGCTTCGATATGTTTGGAGTAAGTTGAATTTTGCAACTTTTTCTATTTGGATTTTGGGTTTGGGTTCTGCCCATTTGTTAGTTTGAACCCCTAACTCAACCCTCTCCTCTCCATTCTCTCATTCCACTCTTCTAAAGCTTAAGAAAACTGAAATGGTGGAAGGGAACGGGAAATAGAAATTGCAAGCCCTAGTTTCCTCTTGCAACTTGAAATCTTGCTCCAAATATCGAAGAGAAGACATAGGTAAGCTTCTCTTCATCTTCTCTATCTCCTTCTCTCTTCAATCTCAGAAATTCCTGAACCTAAACTTAGCAAAATATTTGTTTATTCTTAGATTTAAGCTAGTAGAGTTGAAGTGAAGAGTAGTTAGTCTCCTTCTTGTGTTTGAACTCCTTCTTCTTTATTTTTGGGTTAAAGGTGAGTTTTGAACTCACATCTACTTCTCTTGATTTCGTTGATGTTAGGTATGAATTCCTAACACTTGTTCATATGCTTTTGCTTTCGATTTGGTTTGCTTTGGTGAAATTGTCAAATTATGATTTTTGAAGCCAAATCTATGTAAAACCTTATATGGTTGATGTTTTATGTTGTTCGGAGTGTTTGGGTGTGTCGTTAAGCTTGGGTAGTCGTTTGACGTAAGTCCATAATCAACACGCATCCGATTGCATTTGATTTGTTTGGCCATAATGGCCTAGGTTCAGGAAATGCCTGAACATTGAGTTTCAGACATCTGAAACCCCAATTTCAGACGTCTGAATATTGTTCTGGGGAAGTTTCTCACCCCCAGATTCAGACGTCTGAATTTATATTCCAGACGTCTGAAAGTGTTTAATTTCGACCAGAAAGGAAATAGGCAAAATATTGCCTATTTCAGACGTCTGAAAATTTGGATTCAGACGTCTGAATCCTCTTTTTGAAAAAGAAATTGAATTCTAGATTCAGACGTCTGAATCTCTTCTTTCAGACGTCTGAATATGCTGTATTTTTCCAAATTGCCTTGTTCGTTTAGTTTTTTCCAAATTTGATCGACGCTTGTTGATTCCAATTAGTTATTTATGCATATTTGACCTTGATAATTCCTTTTGACTTCATTCACGAGTTTTATAAATGATTTCTTCAAATCGTATTAAAAGCTCGCTTCTCCAATTTATAAATTCTATTTAAAGCACACACAATTTCGCACTTCGAGCGAAGTGGAAGGGTGATTAAATGGTTGGGCAAAACACGGACCATGAATCTGTGCATTTATCCTTCCGATTAATCCCCGACCTATTCAATTGATCGTTTTAACCTTCGGGTTTGGTTTACCGATGATATGAGGTGAACTTTGTACTGCTTTGAGTGTGAAATTAACTAACGGATAGTAAACCATTTAGTGCGAACGAGTGGTTATGGGACTCACGTTACCACTTTTCGGATTCCTTTTTGAGAGTTATGACACATTCCGCCAGTTAGTGGTGTCCAGTACTGGGCCTCCGAACCTTCACCACTATGGTTTGTTGCCTTCGGGTATGTTGCCTTCGGGTATGTTGCCTTCGGGTTTGTGCCTTCGGGTTTGTTGCCTATAGTATCGCTTCCGATGTTGGTCGTTATGAGCCGCATGGGTGATATTGGGTTGCCCTATTGTATCGCTTCCGATGTTGGTCGTTATGAGCCGCATGGGTGATATTGGGTTTGGAGTCTCCGGGCTCATGGATCCTTGTTTATACAGTACTGAGCTCGAGCAATTTTTCTGATGTTTCATTCATATGTATATTCCCTAGGTATCGCCCTTCGGTGTTGGTCTTTTTGAGCCGCATGATATGTAGCGATTACCTTGTGGAACTTGTATACCTTATTGGTATTTGTTATTGCCTTTTGGCTTGCTCTGGGATATTCTTATCCTTTGTTTCTATATGTTGCCGATGATATAAGGCTTGTTATCATATGATTCATCTTTTGTTAGATGATTGTGTTATCTCTTCTAGAGATATTTGTTATACTTTGTAACCTTGCAGGTTTATTGTTGTTCAGTTTATCTAACTGATTTGTTTAGCTAGACTGACCCGTGTAATTTATACTCGGGTCAGACCGAGATGTTTCAGGTTAGGTGCTTTTGGACTTAGCCTATTTTGCTTCCGCATGGACTATTCAGCTTGTTCCTTTTTGTTAAAGCTTTTTGTGTAGTCCTTTTATTTGTAACTCTGATATATGTATTCTTTTGACTCGTCTGTATATTGTGGTTTGCTATACCACTTGACATGTATTATTTTGTAAACTCTGTTATGTATATGTATATGTGTATATGGTGATCTACTGTTCTGTGATGTGTATTACATTTGAATTGTTATATTCTGTTCTGATAGATCCTTCAACCACCAATGGTTTTGTTTTAAGTATTCATTGGGTATGTCGACCTGCTTGGTATGTTTATTGTCGATGTATTCAATAGATAGTTAGAGCAAGGCTATAGATGGTCGCTCCCAACCAGCCTTATTCTCTGTGTTAGTTGACGGCATTACTATATAGTGTCCTTGACTAGCGTGGGTATAGAGGTGGGGCGTCACACTACTTCAATATCTTCAACCCCCTCTCGGGAAGTCTCTACTCCATGTAAAAGACTACTCAAGTGAATTCTAGAGTTATCACACATTACTCTGGCAATCCTACCCTGATCAGTTTCCAACGAAACTGTTCTCTCATCACAATTTAAGACAGCCTTATATTTGTCGAGCCAATCCATTCCCAATATAAGGTCAAAACCCTTAAAATCCAACACATAAGGGTCACAAGAAAAACTATGGGATAGATAGGAGATTCTCAAATCCCTACAGATCCTATCTAATTTGGTTGCCACTCCTATAGGATTAGATACACAGATGGGATTGTCTACGGTCCTAGGGGTAAGAAAGAAATTCTCTATAGATTCCAGAGAAATAAAACTCAAAGAAGCACCAGAATCAAACAAAACTTTAATATATTTGCCGTCTAAAAGTAAGGTACCTTCCATAACTCCTTTGCCCTTAGACGAGTTTGATGTTGCACCTTCCAAAGCAAATACTTTATTCTGCTGGACTTTATAAAGGAACGGGCAATCTTTAATCATATGTCCCAGTTGATGGCAGTTGAAGCAAAGAGACTTCTGAACTAAAGCTGAACCTGGTCTACTATAATGCTGCCGCTGTTTTTGTTGCTAAGACCCTTTTCTAGGACACTTATTCGCCAGGTGATCTTTATGCTGACAAATATAGCATTTGCGTGGTCCATTGTTGTTTCCAGACTTCTACTTGTTTTGCCTCCTCCAATTAGGATTGAATTTTCTTTTATTAGGGTTACAATAATTTCCTCCTGATGCAGCTACTCGCGCTACTGATGTTTTATTCATCAAGTCCTCATATCTTAACGCAATATCAATTAGCTCCACAAAAGACCCTTTCAAGTGTGCTGTCATCCTTTCATGATACTCTGGCCTCAATCCTTGGACAAACATATCATTCTTTTTACGAGGGGTGTCTATAAGTCCTGGACCATAGCAAGATAACTCGTTGAATTTAGTCTCGTACTTAGCTATAGTCATGTTTCCTTGTTTTAGATTCAGAAAATCCTGATAAAGACGAGTTCTCCCTGCAACAGGCATGAACTTCTCCTCAAACAACTCCTTAAACTCTTTCCAAGACATATCGTCCTCCGAGACATTTGCAATCACTGCATCCCACCAGGCTGCACCACCACCTTGTAATTGCCACGAAGCCATTATCATCTTCTGCTCATCCGATAATTTCATGCTCTTAAAGATTTTCTCACACGAGCGAAGCCATGCTTGGACCTCTATTATAGTTTCTGACCCTTGAAATGGTCTTCCTCCAAGATTAATGAAGTCCTTGCATAATGCAGCAAAACTGAATGGAGACGGTACTGGATTAACAGCCTTATTATCAGTCTGTTCTCTCCTATTACTAGTTGATGCACTTCCTATAACCCTTCCCCATCTGCCTCTTGAACTCATTCTGGCTACCTGAACAGGTAACCCAACCAATTTAGATAGGGATATAGTTATATAAGAAAATTACAAATACGCACTCTCAAGACAGATAATACTCCAGAGCCTAGGTGTTTCTCAACCTATGCTCTGATACCAACTGTGACGACCAGTTTTTCAATACCCCGAAAGATGTATCATCATTAAGAAAAGAAAGAGATAGAAATATAAAAGATAGAAAGAAAAGAACAACAATCATCAGAATCTCACAGTGGAAACGAAACAAAATATAATATTACACATATCCATTACATAGTTTTACATATCAGAGTACATAAAATAATACGACTTCATTACATCTGACATTTATAAGAGTCTGCCAAACCATACAACCCAAAATACAACATCAAAAGTCACTACAGCGGATAGAGATAGATAAGTACGTCTGGACTCCAGCTCCAGCTTCCAAAACATTCTCCAATCCCAACCTAATCACTTGGCTACTCATAAAAATTTGAGTACCCAAGAGTTTATGAAAAACAATATAAACTCCGGGTCAGACATGGGTCTGGTGTGAGTAAACAAGTTAAAGTTGTTTAACTTTAAAATCATTTGAAAACAAAAGGCATCACGTAAGACTCCCCACACATAAACATGGGTAAGTTTTTACCTTACGCTAACCAAAACATTTGATAGGAAATCAAGCGATATTATAATAGGGTCTAGGGTTTTCAAGTAAATAGAAAATAGCCGAAATTGTTACATGATTAAATTCCAGCTACTAGCCACGAAAGTGGGTAATACAATCAAAACCGTAGGGTCTTGTACGGAAAATGGGTTTCCATCAATGGCAGGGCTACTTGGGTACCGTCCGTCACGGTACGGGGCCTGGATCACCGTACCGAGGACCACTCCCTATCCCCTGCAACACAAGGCCGGAACCATCCCTTACTGGACAGTTCCGAACAAGACAACCCCGCAGTTGTGGCCAACAACTGCCCACACAGCCGAAATAATAAGGGACTTCTAGACGGGGAAAATCTCGTCCTACTTGGGTATGACCCACTTAGCCTTGCTACTCCTCCCCTAGTTTAGCCATTCCTGGTTGATGAGGCTTGAGGCTACGATTACCTTTAGGACACATTTCTTAGAATGCTCATCGTCCACCTGACGATGACCTGAAAGCATTCAATCCATACAAGTTCGTTTCGGGTTCGAATGAAACCGAAGGCATTATTTCGTTACACTCATTTTGGAATCACCCTCGGAGTTAACGAAAATAACCCTTGCACTCTAAAACTCCATCTCGATCTGCACTTTGATATGTCACGACCTAACGTTAACTTGGATTGATGTGGTTTTCGGAAAATCAAATTTGATCCTCGATCCCGGTCTCATCGAAATCCAAACGTGTCTTAAAAGCCAAGTTATTTAAAGATTTAAACAATTCAATTCAATTTAAATATTGAATCCACACAGCATTATCCATATATAATAACCAACATTTATCATAGATATATACAATATCTCGTCACAGAATATCTCAGACTATCATCCAACAAATATCAACCAAATTCAGATATTCAATTCACAATAATCACCCATAAGCAAGCATATCTCTAATTCATATTATAATTAATTTAATTGATTCAAATTAAATAATTACTTAAGAATTAAGGTTTAATTACTTTATTAATTAACCCTAATTATTAAATTAAATAATTCTTAACTATTAATTAATTAATCACTAATCACTTAATTAATTAATTACTAATTACTTAATTAATTAATCTTTAATTAATTAATTAATTAATTATCTATTAATTATAATTTAACTTTTATTCTTAATTATCAATTAATTACTTCATAATTAATTAATTAAACCTTGATAAATTAATTAATCTAAAATTATTAATTAATTTAACCTTAATTACTTATTAGTTAAAGTAATCTTAACCATAAAACTTAATTAATTTTTAAAACAAAACAATTTCATTAATAACTTAAAATTATTACATATTTTGAACATTTCCAATTTGTTTACAACCTAATTACCTTTTTTTTAAAAGTTAAATTTAAATGAATATAAAATCATCTTAAAACTTAACTATCAAAATATAAAATACTTTCAATTAAAATGTTTAACATTTCACAAAGTAGTTTAAATAAAATTTTAGAATTTTAAAACTTAAAGCAAATTTAAAACCTTTTAAAAACATTACTTGTTTTGGGTTTCGACCGACCCAAACTCAATCACTCGAGCCCAACTTCTTCTTTCCTTCCTATTTCTTTAGCTAAGTTCAACTAACCCATTTACATTATTCTAGGAAGAAGCAACACAAAAGAATCGCTGGCACGAGCAAACTTCAGAAACACTTGAGGAAAACACGAGCCAGGACCTTCCCTACCCGATCACTAACTCGAGTCACCCCATCACCAACCTTCACTGGCATGAACACTGATACGTGCATGTGCACGTCGCGCCAACACCGCCGCCGCCACCAGCGACATCGCACGCAAGCCCCACTTCGTCCACTGACACATCCTCGACCATTGATAAGCCCTTGCGCGAGCTAAATAAAAAAAAAGGATAACTCGAACCTATCACCAGAACAGCATCTCGCCAGAAAATCCCTTCAACCCCACTACGCCGACCATCGATCGTCTTGAAATCACAGCCACATCACCGCAAGGCCTCCATGCTTTTGCTCCTAAAATCATTCGCAACTCGATCCACTCAAAAATTCCCAGTCACAAAACTTTCGAACGCAACCAAAACACAGAACAAAACCCTAGTTCCCCAATTCCAAATTCCCTGATGAATGATTTCCTATTCTACTATTTTTCACAGATTCACCGATCACTACTCATGCTCCAATCCAAGCCACGACCCTCTGATTCCATCCAGTCACCAGTTTTTGATCAAAAGATCATTTTTGGTCATCACAAAATTTCTACCCCAAATCCAAACTAAAAATCATGTTTTTCTGAGTAGATTTAAGAAATAAAATTTATTCAACAAAACACAATACATGATTTTATCATGTTATTAATTTTCTTACCGTATCTTCTTAGTTTAAGAAGATTTTTAAACAATTTCTGTTTGAATAAAATTTTAAAACTTAATTAATGTTTAAATAACAAACTGCATTTGAAGATTCAAACTTAATAGTGATTTGAAATGGAAATTTTGAACTTTGTGTTTAAATTTACTCTGTAACTTAAAAATACAGAGAAGCGTCAGGAAATTTCAAGCATGCACGGTTTTAATTATAACATGTAAACAAAGATCTTACAGAAATAGGTACATGTAAACATCAAACATATCTAAAATTCACATGCAAAAATTTTTATTACTTAAATTTTCTGATTATAAATTTACTCACCTGCATTTATTTTTAAGCAGTGACCCAAAATTTTGAATCCTTGAGAAAAAAGAATGACCGTAGATTTTAACTTGTAATTGCTTGATGATGTTGCTTCAGCTTTAATTAATCAGCACTTAAGATGGAAGAGCTTTGAATTTTGCCTTTCAGAAATTTGATTTTTCCAAGAACCCTTGATTTTTTGCAGATTTTTCTATTGTATTCTGTTTTGCAGTTTTGAAGCTATGAAATGAAACTGGAATTCTTGTTTTAAAATTTTTGGTTGAAGAGTAGAAATTTATGAAGTTTAGATTCTTGTAAATGAAAGAGTGATTTTTTTCTTGCTTTTTAGAAAATGAGAATGAGAAAAATTTAGAGGAAGAAGTTGAAATACCCTTTTATAGAAATAATTTTGTTTTATAAAAATTAAAGAAAATAATTTAAAAATTATGACACTTGTCATTGCACAATGTTATCCTCCTAACACATGTTATTAGAGTGCTTTAAATTTTAACAAATATAATCTTCATGCAAAAAGGATTTTAAAATGTTTTTATTAATTAAATTTCTAAATTTAAAATACATTTTTAATTCATATAAATCAATTCTTCTTAAAAGAAATAAATATAAATCAAATTTTATATTCTAAATAAAATCATAGAAATACACTCTTAAAATCAAAGTATAATTTAAAATATAAATGGCCCTATTTTGAAATTTCAATTTAACAATTCAAATTCAAATTAAATTTCAAATTCAGTTTAAAAATCAATTTGATATGTATACAATTTTAACAGATCCATTTCCATTTGTATATATTAATTTTAATTAAAATCAATATACATTTGCAATCCATTTATTATTATTGTTTAAAATAATAATTTGATCAATTTAAATTATATTAAAAAGATTATCATATTTAAACTGGGTTTGAAATTCCGAAAGATCACAGTCGGAACACTAAATTTGTATCACATACTGGAAAGGAAGAATTAACATGCTCTGTTATTAATCTAATGATGTTTTATTGGATATTTATTTATCAACTATCTGAGCAAGCTGATTGATAAAATAAATGAATTATGTTCCGATTTCTTTTGGGGTGGTAAAAATAAAAGGATAGCCTCGTTTATTTTGTGCAAACCTAAATTGGAAGAGGTATTGGATAAGAAGACTTAAATGATCTCAAGAAGGCATCAGCTATCAAAAGGATATAGAATTTCCTCACCAAGGATATTTGTGGGAAAATTGGATGCATTTAAAATGCTGTAAATAAAATATTTTTTGGTTAATGCATATACAATTCATCTAGACATGGTAAAATATGTCGAGATTGAAATTTAATAGTAAATTCTTCTTCAATATGATATCAGTAGATGGTAAAGAAACTTATTTATGGAAGGAGCCTTAGATTAATAGTAAATGTCTAGTTAATATACTTGGACCTAACAGATTTTATATGACAAGGTCTACTAATGAAAAGTTTGCTTAATTTACTTGAAATGGTGTTATTGACCCTAGTCTTCATGTTGCAAGTAGAGAAGTTGTGGGGGAAATTACTCAAGTTCAGATACATATAAATGTAAATGTGAAATTGTGAATTACTACTTGTAAAACCCCGCCTTTATACCAATATTACCTAAGAGTATTACTAAGAGTAACACAGAGAATGAGGCCATGTAGGTGTTTCCAGGATAGAACAATGCAAAAATAACATCGTTGCATATAAATAGATCATATCATACTCTAACGAAATCAAAAATTGTATATTACACATTTTAACATCTCACACAATATTTGATTTGATTTTATACATTTAAAAACATTTAATTTAAATATAAAACTATATCAATTTCTAATACAAATGAATATATAAATCCGTTGACTTTGTCCATCCATCACCTCGTACCCAAAACTATTTCAGCTAAACCTGTTGTGATGACCCACCTTTTTGTCCCTTGAGAGTGACACTTAATACGTCCATGATATTCATGTGTCGTTGCCCAAGTATTTGAAAGACGAGTTGTCATGGGGTAAAATATAAGAACAGAACAATAATCACACAACGGAATAGTAAAATATAACATAAAATAAGATAGTACATACAGTTACTTCCCAACATGGAGATGTCAAAGTTACAACAGAAGTACTACCATCAGTCTAGGTAGTTTTAACAACCTTCCTTTAAATATACATAGAGCCAATATCTTATAACAACGGAAATAAATAGCTAGATAGATAAGGAGCCTCCTACTTGTCCACCTTCTTCAAAAAAGCCCAAAGAAACCTGTCATTTTTGGACTACTCAAATATAAATAAGTACTCGAAAGTTTAGGGAAAATAAACAATTCGAGTTAGACAATAAGTCCATATGAGTAAACTCCAAAAAATGGAATACAAAAAATAACTAGTGAAATCATGTCGCAAAAACGCGGAACGGGTTTTTTCCTCACAAGGACAACATCCAATTATAAAAGAAAGGACATAAATAATTAAACATCGCGAAGAGCACAAGACGCTTCCCGATGCAATTAAGAAAGAATCAATCCAATGATTTGAATCAAAAATAAGGAAAAGGAATTTTTCTAACAATGACTAGGAGGGTGAGCCCCCCTTATCGAAAGCATACCTTTAGAAAATATACTTGAGAACTACGATGGCTCTTGGAAACCTCCAAGCCGAACCTGCCAACCTTATCGAGTATCCGAGTATTTCACATCTCCGCGCGCATACAACCGAAACTAATCGAGAGTAGATGTAACAATACCCTAATAGGAGCAGCCCCACATAGCTTGACCCTCACTCGCTCTTTATTTAGTCATTTCTGACAAAGCATATCAATGCTCTAAATGAGCAATAAATCGTCTTAGATTGACGAAACAAAAACAAAAGGAAGAAGGGTGTCGAAATTTATGGTTAAGGTATCAACTATCGGGGATAACAAAACGATCGTATGTGGAAATTAAATCTTATACTCTTCCAATGCTTGGAAAATATCCATATACTTATTTCATCGGTATAAGTATATTCACATAAAAATTAAGATCATATTTCAAAAGCATACTTAAATGGGTCAAAAATAATTGTCTACAAGAAATGCGAATGTTTTCCATTATAATTATAAAGATCATTTGTGGAAACCAAATCTCCTACACTTGTCATATTTCTGATATTCTTGACTTACTCTACCCCTCGCCCGAAAAAAATCTAGGTAAGTCAGGGCACTTGTTGCTCCTCGCCTTGCCTAGACACTTTGGTTCCAGATCTCACAAATAGAGGATCAATCTACTCATCGACTTTTAGTGCCAAGTATAGGACTACTTAACCTATTTAAATCATTATATAAATTTTGAAGCTCCTTTAAATAATTTAAACAAATATTTAAAACTTTCATTCAAATCATAACTTAAACCCATCATCTTTAAAGAAGAATACGACCAAGAGGGGTGAAGCTCCCTCTTAATAAAATGAGATAGACAAAAGGGGTGTCATCTCCTTTTAACCAAAAAGTCACTAAATATCAATCCTAAGTTAAAAGGTGGTGTAAGTTCCCTTTAACTAAACATCAAAGTTATTGCTCATAAACTAGTCGAGCACAAATCAAACAACCAAACAAGAATAATAACAGACTCATTATTATTAACAATTTACAATCAATAGTTAACACAACATTTGTTAAAATGTGAATGATTCAAAGAAAGAGATTAATATTACACTGACTGTAAAATAATTAAATTATACTACCCATAAAACTATGAAAACAAGGAATATACTCACAGAATAAGTTATGCCTACTAAACTATGAAAACAAGGAACATACTCACTTCCTATTTGCTTTGATGGAGACTTGGAATACTTTGCCTTTGATAACGAAGTTTAGTTCTTTTCTTTATTTTTGGAATGAATTAAAATGAGGTATGGACTTGGCTATTTATAGGTGAAGAGAAAGGTACTTTTGTCATTTCCTACGGCCAAACCAGATCCGACCAGATTTTGGTCCAATAGTAACCAGCCTTATGGCCTAATTTGATTCGACCAAATTTTGATCCAATAGAAAATCTTGATGGATTAATTTGATTCGACCATAATTTGGTCCAATAGTAATCCTCCTTATCAACTATGGAATAACATAATTCGATCAGATTTTGGTCCAATGGCAACCATCTGCATGGCAGAACTTGATTCGACCAGATTTCGGTCCAATGGAAACCATCTGCATGGTATATAATAATCATTATGTTATTTTACTTCATTAGGTAAGTAATTATACTATTTTGTTTTATTAGGCAAGTAGTTATGCTATTCGGTTTTATTAGGCAATGTTAATAATTCTCTTTTTTTTATTAGGCTAGTAATTATACTATTATACTTAATTAGGCATGGTTAATAATTATTTCTTGTTTTATTAGGCAAGTAATTATATTATTCTTTTTATTAAGCAAACTTATTCTTAAATAAATTGGTACTCCTAACCGCCTCATAACTCGAACCATCTTTAAACTAATATTTTACATCAGTTTAAAAAAATCCATTCGAGACGTTTTATCCAAATTTTTATTCTAGATATAAAATCTATTATTTAATCGTTGAAAAACAAACTGACTATTCAAATTCAAAGTGATTAAATTATGGATAGTTACATCCTCCCCTCCTTAGAGGAAATTTCATCCTTGAAATTAATCAAATAAACTCAAGATATCAAAGAAACCCAAATGATATCATATATACCACACAAAGATATAAGGAAAATGACCTCAACACAACTGTTGAGTATACTAAAACGAAACAAAAAAATACAAACAACAACTATATCAACTCAGGATAAGAATTCTTAATATAATCCTCAATTTCCCAAGTGCAATCTCTAACATCTCCACTCCACTGAACCTTAACAAGATTCACAACCTTCTTCCTTAATCAATTTATATCACGAGCGACAATAGAATAATCCGCCTAAGAACGGTGTGGTTAGGTTGAACCTCCAAATCAACTTGTTCTCCAGTTCTACTATCATCGAAGGGTTGTGTACATACTTACGTAAATGAGACACGTGAAATACGTTGTGCACACCTGATATTCGATCTGGTAACTCCACTTTATATGCAAGTTTACCAGTCCGGTTTAGAATGGGAAAAGGGCCAATATATCTAGGAGCTAACTTCCTTGTCTTCCCAAACCTCATGACACTTTCAAAGGAGATACTTTTACAAATACCAAGTCCCCGACTAAAAACTCTAGATCCCTACGCCTTTGATTTGCATAACACATTTGTCGATCTTGTGCTTCCTTTATCTTTAGTCTAATATCAACTACCTTCTCAGTGGCTTCTAAGATTATGTCCGGTCCGAGAATAAGTCTATCTCCAGATTCAACCCAACACAATGGAGAACGACATGGACGACCACAAAGAGCTTCAAAATGGGCCATACAAATGATTGCTTAATAGCTGTTGTTGTAAGTGAATTCGACTAAGGGTAAATGATCTTTTCAAGAACCCTCTAAGTCTGGAATGCATGCTCGCAATAAATCTTCCAAGATCCAATTCACTCTCTCTGTCTTCCCATCTGTTTGAGGATGGTAAGTTGTACTTAGAGTTAGCTCAGTCCCTAAAGCAGTCTGCAGTCCCTCCCAGAACCTACTAGTGAATATCGGGTCTCGGTCACTTACAATACTACGAGGAATCCCATAGAGCCTCACAATCTCCTTCACATACAAACTCACCAGACTCGTAGCAGTCCTAGACAGCTTAACAGGAATGAAATGGATACTCTTGGTCAGTTGATCGACTATAACCGAAATTCCATCGTTACCTCTTCTTGACCTAGGAAGCCCATCAATAAAGTCCATAGAGATCTACTCCCACTTACACTTTGGGATCAAGTGGCTGAAGCAATCCAGTTGTCTTTTGATGGTCACTCTTAATCTACCGGCAGTTTGCACAATGACTCACAAAGATTGAAATATCTCGCTTCATCACCTTCCACCAGAATACCCTCTTCATATCTTTGAACATCTTGGTCACTCCTGGATGAAAAGATAACTTTGAAGGGTGGCATTCGGCTAACACTTCTTGGCTAACACTTCTTGCCTAAGTCCATCAAAGTTTGGAACACAAATACGCCAATTGATTTTCAATACGCCTCGGAGATCAATCTCAAAGCTGGAAATAAGACCTTCTTCAACATCCTTCTTAAGTCCAGCCAAAATAGGATCTGCCTCTTGACTGGATGCAATTCTCTCTAACAATACTGACTTAACTTCAAGATTTGCAAACCATTGCTACATTCCTACTCAATGCATCAGCAACGACATTTTCTTTTCCAGGGGTATAAAGAACCTCTAGATCATAAGAAGCAAGAAACTCCATTCTCTGCTGCCTTAAATTCAAATCTTTCTACATAAAAAGGTATTTTAAGGATTTATGGTCTGTGTATTACTCGAACCCACCCAAAAGTTAACTTTAGTGCGAACGCAACAGCCTAAAGCTTTAAATCGTGCGTAGCATAATTTTTCTCATGCGGCTTTAGATGTCGACTCGCATGGGTAATAACTTTCCCATGCTACATCAGAACTGCTCCCAATCTGGTACCACAAGCATCTGTATACATGGTCAAACCTTCGCTCCCATCTGGAATGGTTAAAACAGGAGCGCTACTCAACTTCCTTTCCAAGTCATTGAATGCTTGATCACACTTAGAAGTCCAAACTAACTTAACATCTTTCTTTGTTAACTTCTTCTAAAGAGAAGCAATCTTCGAGAAGCCCATGATAAACCTACGGTAAAACTAGCCAATGCCAAGAAACTTCTAGCTTTCGTCACACTTTTGGGCTTCTTCCAGTCTTGAACTACAACAGCTTTAGATGGGTCAACCGATATGCCTTGTCTCGATATAACATGCCGTAGAAATCTAACTTCGATTTTCCAAAAATGATACTTGGAAAACTTAGCCTTTAGCACATGGCTCCTTAAGGTATTGAGTATGACATGGAGATGATATTTGTGTTCCTCCTCTATCTTTACATAGATAAGAATGTCATCAATAAAGATGAGAACAAATTTATTAAGAGTATCTCGAAATACTCGATTCATTAAGTCCACAAAATAAGTAGGTGCAATAGTCAATCCAAACGACATAACTAACCACTCGTAAAAAAATTCTAGAGTCCGAAAAGCTGTTAAAGGAACACTCTCCTCTGCTACTCTTAATTGGTGGAAACTGGTGGCAAGATCTAACTACAAAAATATCAGAGCACTGTGGAGTTGATCAAACATATCGTCTATTCTTGGCAAAGGATATTTATTCTTGATAGTCCTTTTGTTCAACTACCGATAATCTAAGCATAACCTTAGAGAACCATCCGCCTTTGTAACAAAAACGATCAGTGATCCCCAACTTGAGGTACTGCGTCGGATCAAGTCCTTTTGCAACAAGTCATACGTCTTCCTTTCTAATTCCCTCTTCTCTTTTGGATCCATCCTTCGTAAGGGTTGTACAATAGGTCTAGTTCCTGGAACCAAATCTATATGGAACTCGACTTTATGGTGAGGAGGTAAATCTTTCACTTTGTCAAAATATCTGTGAAATCTCAAACAACCGGTACGTCTCCTAGCTTCGCTTTAGCCACTTCGAGTGAATAGAGAAAACTGCTCACTAATTTCTTAGGCTCTTCACAACTAATATAAACACCAACATCTCCTGCATCACTAACTCTAACGAGCCTTCTACCATAATCCAAGATAGCTTTAAACTTAGATAACTAATCCATTCCCAGCGACACTCCAAAACCCATAAACCCAAGAACAAATAAGTCAAAAGGAAAGGGATGATTTTGACAGGAAATAGGTACATTTAGACACACGGTGTCAAGATTTGTTGGACCTCCAATTGGGTTTGACACACAAAGAGGATTCCTTATGATAACATATTTAAGGTTTAGTTTATTCATTAGATCAAAAGAAATAAAATATAGGAAGCTCCTTATCAATTAGCACCTTTATAGGAATATCATAGATGAATAATTTACCTTGCGACACTTACTTCCCTTTTTGATCTGAAGAAGTGGATGGTGTCTCTTCAATGGCAAAAGTCTGTCCTTGAGATCTCTTTTTAGGAAAAGGCACTTCATTTTTCATATGTCCTGGCTGGCCTCAATTAAAACATGTGGCAATTGGGCAGTGATTTGCAAAGTGGTCCATCTTATTGCACTCGAAACAAAGAATGTTGGCCAAGTTGGTCTGCTTCTTCTTTGCTGGAGCGCCATCTTCGGGTTTCTTACCTACACCTTGATTCTTTCCCTTAAACTTATGCTTGAAGTTTGGTTTTCCTTCAACTGGTATAACCGATAAACGCTTGGCACTTACTGCTGGTCCTACACCCTTTTGGACTTCTTCCTTAATATCAATAGCCTCAAACCTCAAAGAAATGCTAATAATGTTGGTGAACGTACCCATAAGATGATTGGTCATTTCACAATGGAACTCTGGTTGCATTCCATTCACAAACATTTCATTTTTCTTGAGCGGTGTGTCTATCAATCAAAGTACAAAATGGGACAAAGCACTGAACTTATGCTCACACTAAGACACAGTCATATCACCCTGCTTTAAGTCAATGAAACTTCCAAATAACTGAGTTCATCCGGCTTCTAAAATAAACTGTACTTCAAAAACTTCCTTGAACTGGGCCCAAGAAAACTCACCCTCTGGAGTACTAGCTGTTTCTAAATCCCACCAATCCATCACCGATTTTTGAAATTTTCGCGATGCCAACAGCCATTTCTCCGTATCTTTCAACAGAAGATCTCCAAATATTCTTTCACAAGTTTGAACCGATAACTGCACTCCAGGAATGTCTTGAGTCCCCTAGAATGGTTTCCCACCAAATGTGGTAAAATTACTACATAAAGTTGCTAAGTTCATAGGGCCTGAACTTGCACTAACGTTACCTCTACCGGATCTACAGTTGACATAGTAGCATTTCTAGGTACCCTGCAATTGGTAGCAATGTTAGTTCCAAATCCTCTCCTTCCTCCTCTTCCTGTATTCATTTTATATTATCTAAACAAATAATAGGTATGTTTATAATACAAAATAGGATTAAAATGGTTTAAGGAAATAACACCAAAGGATCTAAAACTAGACTTTAGAGGATAAACATTACTATTATAAAATTAAAAATACGCTCTCTTAAGATTGACTCATTCTAGGGCATCACTTACTCTATCTCTAGTGAGTTGTACCCCAATCAGGCCAAGGTATTCGCTCAGCCGATGCTCTTATACCAACTGTGATGACCTACGACACTTAATACACCATGGTATTCATGTGCCCTTGTCCAAGTATCTGAAAGACGAGTTGTCATGGGTAAAATATAAGAATAAAACAATAATTTCATAATGGAACGGTAAAATATAATATAAAAATAAGACAGTGCATAAGGTAACTCCCCCACATGGAGTTATCCGAGTTACAACAGAAGTACTACTATCAGTCTAGGTAGTTAATACAACTTGCCTTTAAATATACATATATAGAGCCAACATCTCATAACAGCGGAAATAAATAACTAGATAGATAAGGAGCCTCCTGCTCGCCCACCATCTTCAAAAGAGCCCAAAGAAACCTGTCATTTTTGGAAAACTCAAATATAAATAAGTACCCGAAAATTTAGGGAAAATAAAGAATTCGGGTCATAAAATACGTTCGGTATGAGTAAACTCCAAAAATTAGAACACACAAAATAACCATTGAGGCCACGTCGCAAAAAAGTAGAACGGGTTTTTCTCTCACAAGGACAACTTCCAAGTATAAAAGAACGGACATAAATAATTAAACATCGCAAAGTGTGCAAGACGCTTCCAGATGCAATTAAGAAAGAATCGATCCAAAAATTTGAATCAAAAATAAGGAAAAGGAATTTTTCCAACAATGACTAGGAGGGTGCGCCCTCTTATCGAAAGTATACCTCTAGAAAATATACTTGAGAACTATGATGGCTCTCGAAAACCTCTAAGCCGAACCCCAGCAAACTTACTGAGTATCCGAGTATTTTACATCTCTGTGCGCATACAACCAAACTAATCTAGAGTGGATGCAACAATACTCTAATGGGAGCAAGCCCATATAGCTTGGTCCCACTCGCTCTTTCTTTAGTCATTTCTAATAAAGGATATCAATGCTCTAAATGAGCAACAAATCGTCTTAGATTGACGAAACAAAATCAAAAGGAAGAAGGGTATCGAAATCGATAGTTAAGATATCAACTATCGGGGATACCAAAACAATCGTATATAGAAGTTAAATCATATACTCTTTCAGTGCTTGGAAAATATCCATATACTTATCTCATTCGTAAATATATTCAAATAACAATTAAGAGGATTTCATATTTCAAAAGCATACTTAAATGGGTCAAAAATAATTGTCTACATGAAATGCGAATGTTTTCCATTATAATTATAAAGATCATTTATGGAAATCAAATCTCCTACACTTGTCACGTTTCTGATATTCTCGACTTACTCTACCCCTCGCCCAGAAACAAAGCTAGGTAAGTCAGGGCACTGGTTGCTCGTAGCCTTGCCTAGACACTTCGGTTCCAGATCTCACAGATAGAGGATCAATCTACTCATCGACTTTTAGAGCTAAGTATAGGACTACTTGCTTTCCATAAGTAACCTATTTAAATCATTATATAAATTTTGAAGCTCCTTTAAAATACCTTAGACAAAGATTTAAAACTTCCATTCAAATCATAACTTAAACCCATCATCTTTAAAGAAGAATACGACCAAGAGGGGTGAAGCACCCTCTTAATCAAATGAGATAGCTAAAAGGGGTGTTATTTCCTTTTAACCAAAAATTCACTAAATATCAATCCTAAGTTAAAAGGTGGTGCAATTTCTCTTTAAATAAACATCAAAGTTATTGCTCATAAACTGGTCGAGCACAAATAAAACAACCAAACAAGAATAATAACGGACTCATTATTATTAACAATTTACAATCAATAGTTAACACAACATTTGTTAAAATGTGATTGAGTCAAAGGAAAGAGATTAATATTACACAGACTATAAAATAATTAAATTATACTCATAGAATAATTTATACCCACTAAACTATGAAAAGAAGGAACATACTCACAGAATAAGTTATACATACTAAACTAAAACAAGGAATATACCCACTTCCTATTTGCTTTGATGGAGACTTGGAATACTTTACCTTTAATAATGAAGTTTAGTTCTTTTCTTTAATTTTTGAGTGAATTAAAATGAGGTATCTAGTTGGCTATTTATAGGTGAAGATAAGGGTACTTTAGTCATTTTACAGCCTAACTAGATTCGACCAGATTTTGGTCCAACAGAAACCAGCCTTATGGCCTTATTTGATTCGACCAAATTTTGGTCAAATAGAAAACATCTTGATGGCTTAATTTGATTCGACCACATTTTGATCCAATAGGGATCCTCCTTATCAACTATGGCATAACATTATTCGACCATATTTTGGTCCAACGGAAACCATCCGCATGGCAGAACTTGATTCAACCAGATTTTGGTCCAATGGCAACCATCCGCATGGAATATAATAATCATTATGCTATTTTGTTTCATTAGGCAAGTAATTATACTGTTCTGTTTTATTAAGCAAGTAATTATACTATTCTATTTTATTGGAAGGTTAATAATTCTCTCTTGTTTTATTAGGCAAGTAATTGTATTCTATTTTATTAGGCAGGGTTAATAATTCTTTCTTGTTTCATTGGGCAAGTAATTAAACTATTCTTTTTATTAAGCAAACTTATTCTTAAATAAATCGATACCCCTAACCGCCTTATAACTCGAACCATCTTTAAACTAATATTTTACATCAGTTTAAAAAAAATCCATTCGAGACATTTTATACAAACTTTTATTCTAGATATAAAATCCATTATTTAATCATTTAAAAACATAATGACTATTCAAATTCAAAGTGATTAAATTATGGATCGTTACATCTATAATAAATCCTCGTTCGGACCCAAGGATTGTTGATAAAAGCAAACCCTTAATCAGGCTACTTCTAGCTATTGGAGTTTATAGGCAACTGAAATTTTTTATCAATGGTAATTAAATATAAATATTCAAACTTCATTTGTTTAATAAAATTTCAAAACTCATCATTTACGAAACAATTTTAATTGACAAAACCTTTGAAATTATTCCATTTATAGATTTTCCCTAAGAAAAATTTGCGGGGATGCAATTTTATTAGGTGGGGGAGTATGTAACAACCCGATATTTCGAGAAGCTATAAATTTATTTAATGTATAATTAATTGATAATAAAGCTTAATTAGCTAATTTTTGATAGCATTATTTAGAAGATTTAATTAGATAAATTAAAATGAATAATGAAGATAAAGTAATTGAGATTTAAATAAATAATATAATGGGTTGTGCTTAATAATAAAATTTAATAGGCTTAAATTGGTTTGTAGGTTAATTAAACTACACATGGGATATTAGTAAATAGCCATTATATTGAACATAGCTATACACTTCTTACCCTTTCCATTCACGTTTCATTTCTTAATTCCACAAATGCTAATCAAAAACAAAAATATAGTCGGCCATTAACAAGGTGCAAAAGAGGAAATTTCAATCTTAAGCTAAGGATCAAAGCTAGGGAGGATTAATCAACAACAAATCTCAAATTCCATATCAAATCTTAATAACTTCATACCATCTCTATATTTTTCTATGATTATACATTCTTGAATTTATGATAAAAATTCGTTTTATGAAAATATGGATGATGATATGCTTGAATTATATTATGTTTGATTTATTTTAATTCATTCATAATGAATTTGCACAGTTTTGAAGTAAAACCGAAAGTTTATGATTTTAGAATGCCATGAAAAAAATTTATGTTAAATAAAACATGATTTTGGAGATGGGTTCAAATTTTCAAAATTTTCCAAGCTATAGAAAATTTATTGTTAATTTCTAAAGGAAATATTGTATAATTGGGTATAAAATGTATTTCGAGAATTTCAGCGAGAAATTAGGCCTGAAATTTTAACATGTTTGATTACATGATGAATTTGATTTTCTGCGATGTTTGGGGATTTCTCCCAATTGACTCACCAGGGAAAATAAATTATCTTAAAAAGGCACTTTTCTACAAATGTTGATTTGGGTATATGGAAGAGCTTAAACGTTATATTATTTAATTCATATCTGGTTAAATGCTACAGTTTTAATTAGAAGTATTTAAAAAGTTTTTATGGCAGTCCATCAATGGTTTACAAATAGGCAAGTTGATATAAAACAATTACTAAAGAAGCAACATTTCAGCCTTTAATTTAGAAAAAGGTGTTCCGCCTCAAATAATAGCACCTTTCGACCCCAATGATTTCACTCCATCCCAGTCGAAACATATGTAGTCGAAACCCATATAGTCAAAACCAATACACAAGGTATCACTTAGATGGTACGCAATGGATTGAAAGGAAGGTGGAAGCCTCGGTGTCGAAAAGTAAGCTTCTGATGGGGTCGAAACCCTACTTTGTTTTCAAAAGTTTAGTTCTTGCCTGGTTTTACTTAAACTCTTTGACATAGTCAGAACATATGCTTTCGAAAGGGTTTACATAATTATTTTTCGAAGAAGGTTGCCATACCATGAAAAGAAGTTATTTTTTGAACTGGGTTCCTTTCCCTTAAAAATCAGAGCTTTCGACCGGATTGGTTTCGACCTAGTTGAAACTTAGCTGCTCTTTCGACTATAATTAAAAACAGGAATGCTTTCGAAATGTTATTCTTATTTCTACTCAAGTTAAGCCTTCCCTAAAATGCTTTTGAAAGGGGTTAAGGGTTTCGAAGGCAATGGAGTCGAAAGGGGTTTTGAATCTATCCTTTGAAGTTTCATTTTTAAAGTTTGTCGCATTCTAATAGATGGTTCCAACACCATCAACTTTTTCCCCAAAACCATTTTATAAGGGTTTCAAAAGAGATACTTTCATATTTAACCCTTTGGCCCAAATGATGTTTTTAAAAGAATAAACCTAATGCTTTCGAAAGGGGCAGTTTCATTTGTTTTGAAGCTATATTCTTAAAAAGATGTTTTGATACCATCAAATGGTATAATTGGTTTCAAAAGTGAATATTTATCTTGGGGTTCGAAATGTTCGTTTAGAATGTTTTGAAAAGAAGTTTCGCTTTCGACGGAAGTCATCCAGAGGTTTTCAAAAGTGATGTTTTTATAATCTCAAAACATAAACCTAATCTAAATATAAAGGAATAACCATTGCCTGAATAAACAAAAGGGTTTTGAAATGAAGAAGTTTTCCTTGATTAAAAGAGTTAAGGGGTTTAATCAAGATATATATATATATATATGTAATGATCCTCAATTTTGAACAATTTAATTTGTGAATATTTAATTTATTTTAAATATTTAAAATGATGATTTGACGTGAATTTCAAATTATCAGCATAAATTGGCAATTAAATTTTAGAATTTAATCTAGTGAAAAGTTGAATAGAATTTGAATTTAACTTTGAAGCTGAAATTGAATATTGAATTTGTATTTTAAATTCGAACTAAAGACTTAGAAAAATAGTTTGGATTTACGAATTTTTATTTATGTAAGTTAATAAATTGGTGGTTAGTTTAAATAACATTCTTTAACTTAAATAAAATAGAATAAAATTTTAATCAATAACAAAATAAATAAATAAAATACTAGTTAAAATTTTAACAAGATTAATCAAGCAAAATATACAAAACTAATTGAATTTAAATTGAAAAAAAAGAGGAGAAAAAAAATAAATAAAAATAAATAAGTATACTGCCTTATACTTTGTTCAGCTACAAACACGCCCCAATCTATGCCTTTAATCACGCCTTCCATCACGCATTCCCTCTGCCAAAACACGTTCCCTTTCCCTTTTTATTCGATACCCCATTCAATCGAAACCCTTCAGTAATCAAACGAAAGAAGAAAAAAATTAATGGCGGCCGTCCTCGTTCCTCGTCGTCTCTTCGATTCTGTGCTTCAACAATTAGGGCTTCAGCTTCGATCTTCGTTAATTGTGCTCAGTACACTCTTCGGCCATTTCGATTCGGTGAAAGGTGAGTTCTTTGCTCACGATTGATTTTGATTCAAGTGTTTAAATTTGTTTGAATTGGATGTTTGGTTGCATGCTATGTTTTGGGGGGTTATTCGTTATCAATTGCTCGGATTTATTTGAATTTGATTTAAACTGTTAAGAACAGATGCTATTTGGGATTTAATTTAAATTGATGAGAACAGATGCTATCAATTTGACACTATTTGGAATTTAATTTAAATTGATGAGAACAGATACTATAAATTTTAATTTGAACTGTTGAGAACAGATACTATAAATTTTGTTTTTAAATTAATAAGAACAAATGCTATTTGATATTTGTTTTCAAACTAATAAGAGCAGATGCTATTGATTTTAATTTTAATCTGATGAGAACATATGCTATTTAATATTTTGTTTTAAATTGTTAAGAACGGATACTATATAATTTGTTTTAAACTGATAAGAACAATTGCTATTTGGGATTTATTTTTAAATTGATAAGAACAGATGTTAATTGAAATTTGTTTTTTAACTAATGAAAACAGATGCTATAAATTTTGTTTTTAAAAAAAATCTGATGAGAACAGATGCTATTAAAACTTGACTTGCTTTGTGTTGCTGCATGTGATGGATCTTTGAATCTGGTTGTGGAAAATTGTGTTTATATGTGCTTGTATGAACTTCTGTTCATATGGGTTGTATATATGTGTCTGTAAACCCCCCTATGGTTTGATGGTTTGCTGTGTATCATGCTTGCATGCCTATATATGAATGATCTCAGTATAAAGGTCTGTGAACATCCTATAATCTGAAAATAACAAAATTGACAAGTTTAAAATAATTGTTGATGAAAATGATGCATGCTAAAATTCTTGGAACCATTATGTGAAGCTTGAATGTTTTTTTAAGTATGGAATTAAAAGTATGTATGTGAATATGTATTTTTGCATATACATGCCACTGTGAGTAAACAATCTGACTTTGGTTCTGAAATATTGTTTGATGTTGAATGTATTTAATAAGTGCAGTGGCAATAGATTGCATGTAAGAAATTTTGGCACACATGTTTTAAATATGCAAATATAAATGGAACATATCTGAACATGCTTTGCTACTTCTTTTTAAATTTAGTTTTAAATTTTAATCTGGAATCTGTGAACTAAAATTTCATGTAGTTTTTGTTTACAAGATTTAAAAGCATATCACATCCATCCCAATCTTGCTCTTCTTTATTCCTTCTGAGACAAATTGAAAACAAGTTGAAAAAAAATTTTTGTTCCTTTGAACTTGCACTAGGTCTCTGCATCCCTTTGTTTGATCATCATGTAGCTTACTGTGTTCATTTGAATACTTTGTATTTCCAAAATTTTGATATGTTGTCCACCTGAGTTTGATGCATTGCATGTACTCTGTCTTTGAGCTGCTGTGTTGATTGAATTGTTGTACCTGGGTTATATCACTGATCATTTGTATACACATAGTTGTATGCTTCTCGGTTGCACTGTAGTTTGGTCTGCATCCCTTTGTTTGGTCATTAGTTGTAGCTGAACAGTTCATATTGCTGTTGACATGCCTTGTACTTGTAGTTGTATTCACTGTGTAGTTGGGGCTGCTGGATTTTGTTGTACACTGCTGCCTGAGTGCCAGTTTACATTGTTCTTGTGCACTGACCATATGGTCTCTGCTTATTTGTAGCTTGTATCGCTTGTTTCCCCTGCCTGTAACTTTTTTTTTTCTTACAGTAATGATTCAAAATCCCTATCCTTCAATTATTTTGGAAAGAAGAAAAAAAAATGGAAGTGTGAGGTTCAATTCTGTGCTTTAATTATTCCTCTAATACCCTGTTGCATTTAGTTTATGTTGTTGCACTCATTTGTAGTCTGCACCAACATATGCTTTTGTAGCCTGATCTTTGTTGAACATGTGTTTTGCTATACTGTTCACTTGAGTTTGAATTTGCTGTCTCATTTGAAACAGTGCAGTCCCTTTGTTTTGAGATATATGCATGTTGACTAGTTCACTTGCTCATATATGTTGATTCACTGATGCATTTCTTATGGTCTATTTCTTTGTTGTTATGAGCTTAATGAGTTGTGCTCATTTTGGTCTGCACTCTATAAACTTTGAGTTGTATTTGTGAACCTTTTGTTGCTTCATGTCTTTGGCATTTCTGAGTCTCTGCCTTTGATAGCCTGCTTTGACATTTGTTACTTGTATTGCTTGTCTGATGCCTTCTTGACTCTTTTATCTGTGCATTGGCCTTGAGTTGAACCCAGTTTTGAAACTTGGGTTTGACCTTGTTTTGATCTGATAGCTGTGCTTTTTGATTGGTGCACACGTGTTGGCGAGGCAGTGCACATGTGTGAAAATATACGTGTGTACTGCAGCCACACAGGATTGATAGATTTCGAAAAATAATAATTTAATTGAAGTTGTTAATGTAAAAAATCCATAATAGATCTAAATTGATTCATGTGATTCGTCATCTCTGTTACCATGTTATTCAGTTCATTACAAATTTAATTACTTGAATAAAGATTAATCCTGACTCGGGTGTTTTTGTGTTTTGCAATAAACGCTCGGGTCAGACCGAGTATTTTTACAGCTTGAAGATTTTCAGGCAGCGAAGTTAGAGAGAGAGGGGAAAGCACTCCACTAAAGTTTTTTCTAGAAAATTTTCTTGTACTTAATAAAATAAATTGTTTCCGCTATATAAAAATTTAATGCATTGTACAAACTCTGATATATGTATGTAAGAAAATTCATTTATGAATAATATTATGATTATTCTGTGATTCTGTGGCTGATTCTGTTTAAACTCTATAAACTGACTAACAATCCGTCGTTTTGAACGTTTCTAGTTGGTTTAATTACCGACTGGAGGCGGTCAGGGCGGTGGGTCGTTACAAAAGTGGTATCAGAGCTTTGGTTTACTCAAAGCTCAGTTTATGATGTTTAATATGAATAGTTACTAGAACCACTTTAAAGAAAAATATTTTTCAAATCTAAAGAAGTATGAAATTGTTTTCTTTAAAATGAAAGGTATTTTGAAAGTTAGAATTATTTTGAAAATTCCCCTCTCTAAATTTAGAATTGCGATAGTTTCGATCGTTCGGAAACTCATTATCGAATTATTGAGATTTATGAAAAATAAAATATAAGTGAAGTGAATTAATGAATTGGTTTGAATCAAATATTGTGAATATCTACAAAATAATAATTGTGAAATAAAATGATATTTCAATTTAGTTATAGCCAAGAGGATAATTAAACTATGACTTGAGAATTTGATTCTGAATTCTTTTGAGAAATTGATTTCAAATGTTTTGAAGAACGATTTAGTAAATAAATGGATTATAAGTATTTAACTTATAATATGGACTTTTGGTATATAACTGAGTTATATAAATTGAATTAAATTGAATTAATAAAGAAGATTTATAAATCGAAGTTTATAAATAGAAATGGAATTTGTAAAGATTGTTTATAAATTCGAAACCAATTGAATTTGATAAATGAAAAATAGGAGTTATTAAAGGAGATATATTCGTGATTTTGGACAGCGAATTATCCTTTAAGTTAAATATTGTGATAGTAAATGTTGGTTGGGAATTTTATCCACGATTTTGGACAGTGGATAATCCTTTAAAAAAAAGTGTAGAAACACTGAATTGAATAAATAAGTATATTCACGATTTTGGACAGTGAATATATTATTGAATAAAACGGATATGTTTTAGAGAAGTGATATTATGAAATGAGGTTAATGTGGAAATATAAATTTAATGGAACTAAGTTGATGAATGGCTTACTAAAGGACTAGTTGATTATTTTTGAAATAGAAAGTAAATGCAAAGTTCAAATAGAATTTAAATTTCAAGTTTGATGTTTGTCAACACGATAATCCATTATAGGTTTAATAAATTCAGTGATGAATTTGAATTTAAACGTGTGGAAAATTAAATTAAGTGAAAAACTTAATATTGAAAAGTTTGAAATTGGTTTAGAACTAATATTATGAAAAGTAGGAGGAATTCAAAATATGAATTAAGTTGAGGTTGAAGTTGAAAAAGTTAATGGTTTTAAAGATGTTTTAAAATGCATTAAGTATCGAATACATAGATTTCAACATTCAATTGTTGAAATAGATGTTTTCGAGAAAAATAAGGAAATGTTGGACTATAACACTGTTGTTATAGTAAATGGTTTCCGAAAGGAAATGTTGTTTATAGTATTGGGATTTATATATCTATCTTAAATTCGAATCCCTATACTAGTGATTTTTGAGTTGTCGTAACGATGTTTTACGCAACATTCGTTTTAACTCAAATAAATGTGTATAAAAGAACGATTTCCTTAAAGAATGGAATATATACTTAATTTTGATTCAAGTATATTGAATATTTTCCAAGTGTTGAAAATAAATGAACTTGTGAATTACTTATTATTTAATAAGTATGGAAATATTTTCCAATATGAAATGAAAGGTTTGAAATTTTATCTTTTAAAGATAAATTGAAAAATGAATATTTGAAATTTGTTTCAAATGGTTAAGTTGGAAAATTATATATATCTTCTAAAGATATTATTTTTGGGAAATTTGAACGATCAGTTCAACTTGAATATTTTCCAAAAAGATAGAATCTTGAGTTAAATTGAGTTTAACTTCGACATAAAAAACTATATAAGTTGAGCTTTGAATTTTGGATAGTCGATTGGGATTGTATGTCTAACATTGTGAATTGATGACATAGCATTTGATCTCTATTAAATATATATCTGTGGTGGCGGAGAATTTATTCTTTTAGCTTAACACCCTTCTCTGAGACGTACGAGCTTAGAGGTTATATATCGATAGACATCAATTATGTGTTGAGAATTGACGATGTAACGTGAAATCCAAATCGAATGTGAAGTCGATAATGAATTGGATTATGAATGTGAATTAGGTTTGAAATAACCTTAAATTTTCAAATCGATTTAGAGGAAAATTTTAAGTGAAATGGAAAAATTTGGAATCCTCTATTTGTGATGAATGTGAATTGAGTTTTCGTAACTTATATATGTGAATATAATAATTCGAAAACCATCAGTTTGGAAAGTCATTATTATGAAAAGTCCTGTGTAAGTTTACATAGGTATGATAAGTACGAAATGTGAAATGAAGTACTATATGTATATGACATATGTTTTCTAAAAAATGAGGATATGGAAATGTACCTTCCATTTATTATTTGTGAAGGTGATTGGAACTCGGTGGAGTGTCCATTGGAAATCGTAGCTACGTAGAATTTCCATTAGTGGAATGTCCATTGGGACTGACTGGAATCCCCCACGATGGATTATCGTGTTTGGGATTAGGTGAATTGATGTTGGCGTAATTCGTGGGGCGTGATGCCTACAGTCACAAGCGATTCCACTGGGATAGTGGCGCAACCGCCGTGTAAACTGCGATCTAGAAACCGAAGCGTAATTCGAGGGGCGTGATGCCTACGGCCACGAGCGATTCTACTGGGAAGTAGCATAACCGCCGTGTGGACCGCGATCTAAGGCGACAACCATGGCGAAATTCAAGAGAGGTGAGAAATCTAAGGTTACAAGCGATTCTACTGGGATAGTAGCGTAACCGCCGGGTAAACAGTGATCCATGGGGGAACGTGCTTTCCATATCCATTTTTAAAAGAATTTTAAAAAAAAGTATTTTCACTGGGAGTTGAAGCAAGTATATTTAGTACTTGGAGATTTTTAGACTTGCGCCTGGCCAGCGTATGCCTAAAGTCTGTAAGAACGACGATGGACTTGTTAAACTTCGAGTTATCAAGTATATTCAAACTTTAAATAAGAAAATCAATAATATGAAATTAGAATTACATAATTCTAACTTAATGAATTAAGGAAGAAGATCTTTAAAACATCTTGAAAGTCCACAGCTTTTGGATAAGATATATTATGCAAATATTTAGCATGGAAGAATTTCAAGTTCAAAAATTGGAGTTTTGTAAGTCAAAAAAATTTGGTAAAAGACTTTTGTGTCTTGATTATTGAAATTGATGAACAAAACTAGTGAGATAAAATAAATGGAATGAATCCTATATTTATTTGCGAGTTTGAAACTTGGTAAAATTGTGTAGAATATAAATATCGGTGAAATTTTAGCAATCGTTTTTCCTAACTTATAATTTCGGGACGAAATTCTTTTAAGTAGGGGAGATTGTAACGATCCTCAATTTTGAACAATTTAATTTGTGAATATTTAATTTATTTTAAATATTTAAAATGATGATTTGACGTGAATTTCAAATTATCAGCATAAATTGGCAATTAAATTTTAGAATTTAATCTAGTGAAAAGTTGAATAGAATTTGAATTTAACTTTGAAGCCGAAATTGAATATTGAATTTGTATTTTAAATTCGAACTAAAGACTTAGAAAAATAGTTTGGATTTACGAATTTTTATTTATGTAAGTTAATAAATTGGTGGTTAGTTTAAATAACATTCTTTAACTTAAATAAAATAGAATAAAATTTTAATCAATAACAAAATAAATAAATAAAAAACTAGTTAAAATTTTAACAAGATTAATCAAGCAAAATATACAAAACTAATTGAATTTAAATTGAAAAAAAAGAGGGAGAAAAAAAATAAATAAAAATAAATAAGTATACTGCCTTATACTTTGTTCAGCTACAAACACGCCCCAATCTATGCCTTTAATCACGCCCTCCATCACGCATTCCCTCTGCAAAAACACGTTCCCTTTCCCTTTTTATTCGATACCCCATTCAATCGAAACCCTTCAGTAATCAAACGAAAGAAAAAAAAATTAATGGCGGCCGTCCTCGTTCCTCGTCGTCTCTTCGATTCTGTGCTTCAACAATTAGGGCTTCAGCTTCGATCTTCGTTAATTGTGCTCAGTACACTCTTCGGCCATTTCGATTCGGTGAAAGGTGAGTTCTTTGCTCACGATTGATTTTGATTCAAGTGTTTAAATTTGTTTGAATTGGATGTTTGGTTGCATGCTATGTTTTGGGGGGTTATTCGTTATCAATTGCTCGGATTTATTTGAATTTGATTTAAACTGTTAAGAACAGATGCTATTTGGGATTTAATTTAAATTGATGAGAACAGATGCTATCAATTTGACACTATTTGGAATTTAATTTAAATTGATGAGAACAGATACTATAAATTTTAATTTGAACTGTTGAGAACAGATACTATAAATTTTGTTTTTAAATTAATAAGAACAAATGCTATTTGATATTTGTTTTCAAACTAATAAGAGAAGATGCTATTGATTTTAATTTTAATCTGATGAGAACAGATGCTATTTAAAATTTTGTTTTAAATTGTTAAGAACAGATACTATATAATTTGTTTTAAACTGATAAGAACAATTGCTATTTGGGATTTATTTTTAAATTGATAAGAACAGATGTTAATTGAAATTTGTTTTTTTAACTAATGAAAACAGATGCTATAAATTTTGTTTTTAAAAAAAATCTGATGAGAACAGATGCTATTAAAACTTGACTTGCTTTGTGTTGCTGCATGTGATGGATCTTTGAATCTGGTTGTGGAAAATTGTGTTTATATGTGCTTGTTTGAACTTCTGTTCATATGGGTTGTATATATGTGTCTGTAAACCCCCCTATGGTTTGATGGTTTGCTGTGTATCATGCTTGCATGCCTATATATGAATGATCTCAGTATAAAGGTCTGTGAACATCCTATAATCTGAAAATAACAAAATTGACAAGTTTAAAATAATTGTTGATGAAAATGATGCATGCTAAAATTCTTGGAACCATTATGTGAAGCTTGAATGTTTTTTTAAGTATGGAATTAAAAGTATGTATGTGAATATGTATTTTTGCATATACATGCCACTGTGAGTAAACAATCTGACTTTGGTTCTGAAATATTGTTTGATGTTGAATGTATTTAATAAGTGCAGTGGCAATAGATTGCATGTAAGAAATTTTGGCACACATGTTTTAAATATGCAAATATAAATGGAACATATCTGAACATGCTTTGCTACTTCTTTTTAAATTTAGTTTTAAATTTTAATCTGGAATCTGTGAACTAAAATTTCATGTAGTTTTTGTTTACAAGATTTAAAAGCATATCACATCCATCCCAATCTTGCTCTTCTTTATTCCTTCTGAGACAAATTGAAAACAAGTTGAAAAAAAAATTTTGTTCCTTTGAACTTGCACTAGGTCTCTGCATCCCTTTGTTTGATCATCATGTAGCTTACTGTGTTCATTTGAATACTTTGTATTTCCAAAATTTTGATATGTTGTCCACCTGAGTTTGATGCATTGCATGTACTCTGTCTTTGAGCTGCTGTGTTGATTGAATTGTTGTACCTGGGTTATATCACTGATCATTTGTATACACATAGTTGTATGCTTCTCGGTTGCACTGTAGTTTGGTCTGCATCCCTTTGTTTGGTCATTAGTTGTAGCTGAACAGTTCATATTGCTGTTGACATGCCTTGTACTTGTAGTTGTATTCACTGTGTAGTTGGGGCTGCTGGATTTTGTTGTACACTGCTGCCTGAGTGCCAGTTTACATTGTTCTTGTGCACTGACCATATGGTCTCTGCTTATTTGTAGCTTGTATCACTTGTTTCCCCTGCCTGTAACTTTTTTTTTCTTACAGTAATGATTCAAAATCCCTATCCTTCAATTCTTTTGGAAAGAAGAAAAAAAATGGAAGTGTGAGGTTCAATTCTGTGCTTTAATTATTCCTCTAATACCCTGTTGCATTTAGTTTATGTTGTTGCACTCATTTGTAGTCTGCACCACCATATGCTTTTGTAGCCTGATCTTTGTTGAACATGTGTTTTGCTATACTGTTCACTTGAGTTTGAATTTGCTGTCTCATTTGAAACAGTGCAGTCCCTTTGTTTTGAGATATATGCATGTTGACTAGTTCAGTTGCTCATATATGTTGATTCACTGATGCATTTCTTATGGTCTATTTCTTTGTTGTTATGAGCTTAATGAGTTGTGCTCATTTTGGTCTGCACTCTGTAAACTTTGAGTTGTATTTGTGAACCTTTTGTTGCTTCATGTCTTTGGCATTTCTGAGTCTCTGCCTTTGATAGCCTGCTTTGACATTTGTTACTTGTATTGCTTGTCTGATGCCTTCTTGACTCTTTTATCTGTGCATTGGCCTTGAGTTGAACCCAGTTTTGAAACTTAGGTTTGACCTTGTTTTGATCTGATAGCTGTGCTTTTTGATTGGTGCACACGTGTTGGCGAGGCAGTGCACATGTGTGAAAATATACGTGTGTACTGCAGCCACACAGGATTGATAGATTTCGAAAAATAATAATTTAATTGAAGTTGTTAATGTAAAAAATCCATAATAGATCTAAATTGATTCATGTGATTCGTCATCTCTGTTACCATGTTATTCAGTTCATTACAAATTTAATTACTTGAATAAAGATTAATCCTGACTCGGGTGTTTTTGTGTTTTGCAATAAACGCTCGGGTCAGACCGAGTATTTTTACAGCTTGAAGATTTTCAGGCAGCGAAGTTAGAGAGAGAGGGGAAAGCACTCCACTAAAGTTTTTTCTAGAAAATTTTCTTGTACTTAATAAAATAAATTGTTTCCACTGTATAAAAATTTAATGCATTGTACAAACTCTGATATATGTATGTAAGAAAAATTCATTTATGAATAATATTATGATTATTCTGTGATTCTGTGGCTGATTCTGTTTAAACTCTATAAACTGACTAACAATCCGTCGTTTTGAACGTTTCTAGTTGGTTTAATTACCGACTGGAGGCGGTCAGGGCGGCGGGTCGTTACATACATATATATATATATATATATATATATATATATATATAAAGAGGATTTCAAGGATAATAAACCATAGGTGTTGGTATTATTTTGTTGTTATGTTTACTTCTTTATATACTTATTCACATTATTATTAACCCATAACTACATTTTGGGAAAAGGGCAGAATAACTAGTTAGGTTGATAGTAGAGAATATAACTTAAGAAATGTTAAATCTTAATTAAAGATATTGGTAGAGTCCAATAGGTTTGTAGTAAGCCCATGAAAACTGTGTATAACAAATGATATTGGCAGGGGACAATAGGTTCATATTCAGCCCATGAAAACTATGATTTGATACTGGCAGAGGGCAGTAGGTTTGTAGTTAGCTCGTGAAAACTATATCCGAATTAAGATATTGTTAGATAGTCAATAGGTTCCTAGTTAGCCCATGAAAACGAGGATAAGAGAATAGATATTGGAGTTACCAGTAGCTTCTTAGTAAGCCCATGAAGACTATTAAATGGGACAGATTGCCCATAAGCATTTAACAAGTAAATATTGAACGTTAAAGCTATAATTGAGACAGATAGTCAGAATGAATGAGGGTGGGTAATCTGGATTTGATTTACTTGTTTTGCATATCATCATACTGTTTTGAAATTCTATGCTTTTAACCATTGTGAATGCAGGAGCATGGTATATGGTTTTATAAATGTTTTAGGATACTAACGAGGGAAAATCCATTCCGCTAAGCGGCATGGTCTCACTAGATATCCAAATGGTTTGAGATGGTAGACCATTATTCATACTAGACTTTATGTCCGACTCGAAGTTTTTGTTTTCCCTAAAACTCTGGGGTACTCAATTGATTTTGAGTAGGTTGAGAGTTGAGGTTTCCAGATGTTCTTTTATATGAATAAAGCTTCTAAAGACATGCAAGAGTCAAGCTTGTTATTAGAGTTCTTTTATTTCCGTTGTGTGTTTTATTGTAAAGGCAAATTTTTTAGTGGCTTATTATATACTCTGCTCTACCAAGGGGGCGTCTTCATTTGTCGCTCTTAGCATATTATATGTTATCTGAACATGGTTTGCGAACTGGGATTATGTAATCAATTTGGAATATTTTAAAATGGAATGTGGAATTTGTTTGCTGCTTAATTTTTTTCCATATTCTTGTGTTTCTGTGTATCAATGTATCGAATATCGCCGTATTTGATAGCCGAGGATTAATAACTATGGATGACTGCAACATCCATAGCCGTTAGTTTTGAGCCTCCAAGTAGAGGGATATTACACTACCAGTGGACAAATTATGAAAAAAAAATTAGTTTCATAATGCTTGGGATAAAATCATAGAGCACAATCCCAATTAAGTTGGAGAAAAGTTATTTGGCATGACAAAAACTCTTAGAAAAGGAATTTTTACTCCTACAATGCATTTTCAACAGGCTACATACATGAGATCGATTATCTAACTATGATTTATATTTTAATACGACTTGTGTTCCGTGTGATGAGATGAATGAAACTTGAGATCATTTGTTATTTAGATGTTCCTATTGTAGGTATTTATGTTCGGTATATAGATTAACGATGAAGTACCTACAGCACCAAAATCAATATTTAACATCGTCGAAGCTGCTTATAAATACAGAACCACTTCTTCACTAGAAATCAAGTCAGAGATATTGCTTGTGCTGCCTTGACTATAGTGATCTACCATATCTGGAAAGAACAAAATAGAATCTGAATGTGGGTATAGAATTGCAGCTGTATTTTACTTTATTCTTGGTGTATAAGATTGTATTTTGATGTATTTTTATATTATTTTTGATATTGTAAGTTAATATATAAATGAAATATGTGTTAAGATGCCCATCTAGGTTAGGGGGTTGTAAGCTTTTGATGAGGCTGATTACTAAAATATATGATTGGTTTTTAGTTATAACAGTACCATTTTAAAAACAATACAATTTTTGGCTTACATATAATTATATTTATATATATATATATATAATAAATTATTAATATATAATAATGGATATATATCAATACATAAATTATTTATAAATATATATATATATACAATTAATGATTTAAATTACCGAATTTTTAACAACTTCGATTAAATTAAACAAAAAAATTATTTTTTAAATTCAAAAATCTTGAGGTTAGAGGTTTTAACTCTTTTTAGTATATTAAATCCATGTGTTTTTAATTAATTTTAATGATTTTTCAAAGTATTTGAATCTTACTCTTTTGACCTTTTCAAAAAGATTAATTTTTGGAATTAAAAAAATACAAGTTTCATTTATAAAATTAAATTTTATGCGTACTTATGTATATATAATTTTTTATGCGAATCTAAAATATTTTTTTTTAAACTATTAAAGGAGGAAAACATTTAATAGTTAAATGAATAAAACGTCTATTTAATACAAGTTTAGATCTAAAAAGATTATTATTATAGAAAACCCAAAACCAAATTTATAAATATATAATGTATGTATATGTATATGTATATGTATGTGTTGTTTTTTATCTATTAGTTAATTGTTTAAAAATTTTAATTTTAATTTTTATTAATAATTATGGTCGAACTATTTACGTATAAATTGAAAACATAAAGTATAAATATAATAAAATTTAAATGTATTTAATATACGAATTACCATTTTAGTGATCCTACCAAATGTCGAACACTTTCGTTATTATTGCCTCCTCCCTCTCCATGGCTATGGGTTTTAATGTCAGCCTTTAACTTCCCCAATGTCTAATGGGAGCAATGATTGGGTTGGTTGAGTGTATAGGAATAAGATTGGAGGTTACCTATTTATAGACATCTAGGCATCTAATATCTTCCTCATTGTGCTCAAACGTCCCCTGGAGACTAAGCCCTTTTATAGACTATGTCCCCATACCATCCGTCTTTTATAGCCAACCCCTTTTGACCTTGCATTGTCAAAATACCTATTGACCCTTTTTTGAATCAGTTATTTAACTATATTATTTAAACCTTTTTTCAATTGTACCGAGTACAACATTTATATATCATTCTATCAATTTTAAGTTTCAATTAAATAATTAAAAACCATAAAATATTAATATAATATTTGTATTAATTTATTATTAATTTAAAAAATTTATAAACTAATTTTATGTTAACTGAATTTTGAAATAAGTAATAATGTGATTATGTTGAATCAGCAGTGTCAGCCAGATCTTTGGTCAATATTTAAATAATTTGAATATTGAAAAATGTATGGACCTTGCTTAAGTACAATATTGGGCATAAAATCAATGGTTATAGATCATTTAGATGAAATCCAATTTTTAATTTACTTTAAGCTCACTTCATAATGACATTTTGTACATGTATTTTTTCATCATTACCATATCACTTAGATATCTAGAGTTTGGTCAAATATCTTTGTGAATGTAAGGAAAATGAGATGGGCTGTGAATAATTCACTTTGGGTCTATTTGTGAAAGAGTAAAATGAATAAGAAAGATATTGAATTTTCTTTGTTTTCTTTGAACCACCCCAGAGCTAGCTGGTTCTCCCCGAAATGCGTTGAGGCGCAGCAGTTGACTGGACATCTAGGGGTAAAGCACTATTTCGGTGCGGGCCGCGAGAGCGGTACCAAATCGAGGCAAACTCTGAATACTAGATATGACCCCAAAATTACAGGGGCCAAGGTCGGCCAGTGAGACGATGGGGGATAAGCTTCATCGTCGGTGAATTTCAACGTGGCGGATAAAATAATATATCGGCATGGCCCAATCAATAGTTCAAGTCACACACTCCCATAATCCATCCATCCTCTCTTCGGAGAATCCACTTCAACTATTCTTATCAAATAAGAACTAAACTACTTCGGAGTACAAGTGATAAACTAGATTTATTATCATAACCAAAGACTTTTACGGGTTCATAAAAAATCAAACCATTTAAACCATGATCATGAGCAAGTGCATAAATATACTCCTGAAAGAGTAACAGAATTCTATTTCTATATTCTTTTTTCTAGATCTAAGGACTACATTTTTACTTTACAAAAAACTGGGAATAGATCCATAGGTTCGATACCTTGTTATAGAACTCGTGCTTTAGAGAAATATAAGATCAGATAAAGTTGACAAGTTGGCTGCCCCCACGAATGATATAAATACTACTGTTGCTTTAGCTTTACTCACGTCCGTGGCATATTTTTATGCGGGTCTTACCAAAAAAGGATTGGCTTATTTTGGAAAATACATTCAACCAACTCCAATCCTTTTACCAATTAACATATTTTGCAAGTTTACTAAAAAATTCTTTGGCTAAGTTTATTTTATAGGAGTTGAAGGATAGAAAAAGTAAGGATATATTTTATACACAGTAAAAAAATTCTTTTTTTTAAGAATAAAAATAAAAAAAAAACCTACCTATTTTCTATTATGGATTGGAAACTAATGTGTAGAAGAAACAGTATACTGACAAAAAAAATTTCCAAAGTCAAAAGAGCGATCGAAAAAATTAAGACCTAGAGCTCGAGGACGTAGTTATCCGATAAAAAGGCCAACTTGTCATATAACAATTGTATTAAAAGATAAATCAAAATTATCTTTCGATGAATTTAAGATTTAGATTCATATTTAGAAAAAAATCTCTAGTAATATTGGCATTTAATTGCATAGACCACTTTAAAGTCTTTGGTTCGATCTGATAACATTATCGATTACTCGATTTATTCTAGCCAGAGATTTTGACTTTTAAGTTAATTATAATTACAATGATACTAATTTTTACAAAGAAGGAGATAAATCCTATCTTCGTAGAATTTCACTTCATGTACTTCAACGTATACCCAAAAATGTTCATAATAAGGTCATCGTGCCAAGTGTATAATCGAAGTACATCCTAGGTACTAAAGTTTAATAGTATCCTCAATTACGAAGACTATTATACATCATTACCATGAGATCTTCTATTTTTCCTTGGTTGATGGACCTATAGAAGACCCTCTTCGAGTTATTATATGATTGTTTTAAACTGCCATAAGTTTGTAAAAAATTTCTTCCAATAATAAACATGAGTAATTTACTGTCCATCATATGGAGCGCATTAGGTACACTAGTCTTAATGTGACGACCTGGAATTTTTGGATATTTGAAAACATGAAATATTTATTTGATTTTAAATATTTGAAAGTTAGTTTAACTTGAATTCAAAATATCACTGTTTTTTGGCAATTAATTTATTGAATTTAATAATATGAAATTGGGTAAAATATTGCACTTTCAGATTTGAGATTGCTAAAAATAATTTGAAGTCTTGTAAAATCTATATTAATAATACTGTAGATAATATAAGTGTTAAAATTGAATTTGGAAGTGTTTTGTTCAGTTTTAAAATATACTGTTTAAATTTGATATTTAAAAATGGCCTTCAAATGCACAGTCTCAGATTTCAACGAAACTAGTTCCATTGGATCCGTATTAGTGTATTATTATCGGATTTCAAATTTTGTTGTGTTTGAAGTTGAAGTGTGACTGAACGATAGATAAATGCGCTGAAATCTATAGCGAAATTCAATATAATAACTGGGTCCAAAAAGCTATCTTCTCCATACGATCGAGTTAGGACTCGAAATGTGACGACCCGGAATTTTTTAACAATTTAAATTGGAAATAATTGATTTTAAATATTTAAAGGTTAATTTTAACTTGAATTCCAAACATTAATATTTGCTTGATAATTAAATTATTGAATTATATAATTCGAAATTGGGTAAAATTTTGAATATGGAATTTTAAGCCTGTTAAAATATAATTTGAAGGCTTATAAAATTTATAATGATAAAACTGAAGATAATAGAATGGTTGAAATTTAATTTAAAGGTGATTTGTTCAATTTTAATAATATATCGTTTAAATCAATATTTAAAAATAGCATTCCGAGGCACAGTCTCGGATTTCGAGGAAACCAGTTCCATTGGATCCGTAATAGTTAGTTATTATCGAATTTCAATTTTTGTAGCGTTTGGATTTACCATTTGCTCATGCGGGTGAGAAACGCGTTGAAATTAAAACCAATATTTTAATATTTTAAATCGATTTTAAAAGCTAACTTCCACATACGATCAAATTAGCCTCCGAAACACGTTCCATTGCGTTCGGAATGCAGGTAAAACCCTATAATCGCCTAGCGGCATTGCTTAAGAGGAGTTCGAAATTTTATGGTAGCAATCACAAGGGGGCATTTTGGAAATTTTATAATATAATAAATTTTGAAGTACATTTAGTCAGAGATATTTTTATAATAGCGTACGTAGGAAGGTATTTTCCCAAACCAATAATTTATTTTCGTCTTCCTCTCTAAGCTTAAAGGAGAAATCGAAACTAAACTAAAAAAACGTATGCCACAACTTCTCTTTCAAAAAAAATAAAGAATATAAAAACGGCTGTTCGAAATCGTTCAGAAACGAAAAGGGGCGAATATATTATCACCCTTTACTCAAATTTCGATTCCTCTTCAACTTTTCGAAGCTGGCCTCCCAAAATTTCTTCATTCCTTTCCTTTACGTATTCAAACTGCATTCGAACTCGAGAGGAGCAGGCCGCGTGAGCATGTAAGCGAGCACCACTTTGTCGAGCCGAGGATGTCGCGGTGACATCGACAGGGTTGGGGTTGTCGAATCAAGCACCTCATCGTGGTCGAATCTGGCATTGACCGATTGGGTATCGTGGGTTGTTTTTGGAACCGCATGTAGCGCCTCCAGGCCGTGAGCATTTTCACGAAGCCGAGTTCCACTGGATGGGATTGACGAGTCGGTGGGTGATGTCGGGTGGTGGTTTGTTGAGGAAGAAAGGTACGTACCTGCGCGTGTACAGGGAATAGAAGGGAGGAAGAAGAGGGGGTATGCAGTGTGGGCCGGCCTCTGTTTTAGATGGTTCGAGTTGCGATGGGATCGTGACCTCGTCATCTACCCGTAGGGATCAGTTAGGACGAGTTTGGAGTTCTGATAATTTCAAACAATTTGAAATGTATCCGGATTCAATTGAAACGGAATGCGTAAGGCGGATGAATTCAATGTGAGTAATCTCACACTTTGAATTTTTATCTAAATTTAAATGGTTAAATTTGAGTATTTGGTTGCATGATTGAATTGATTTAATATGCACTGTGAACTGATGATCATGTAAATTTTGGTTTTGGTTGGTTCTCAAGTTAATTGTTGCTTGACTCGAAGTATTCGAGTTTTGAATTATTTTAAACTTAAAACATAAATAAGGAAATGTTTTCATTTTGAAATTAATAAGGGCTTAATGAATTGCGATTCATTAAGTTAGTAGGGTAACTAAAAATGGATAATTAATTAATTCAATTAATTAATGATTTGGGTTAATTAAGTTAGTAATTAAGGGTTTAAATTAATTAATTAAGGATTAAGTTAATTAATGAAGCTTAATTAATGTGGAATAATCATTGGTGGTTTGATAGGTAATTACTTGATCTAATTAATAAAATATAATTACTTGTGTAATTAATCAAGAGATTAATTAAAATAATTAATTAAGGAGTAATTTATTTAATAAATAAATAAAAGGTAGATAATGATAGGATGAGATTAATCAAGAGTGATTAATATTTTTGATTCAATTAAAGACTAATTTTTTAATGTAATTAAATTAGATTAGGACAAATTGAAATGTAAATGAGAAATCATTAATTGATATAATCAATGATGTAAATAAAGATTGATTAATTAAGATAAATTAAACAATAATAAGTGATTTAAGAGAAATTAATTAATAAGGAATCAAGGATTAATGTAATTAATTATAGTTAATTAAATTATGAGGTAATTAAGATTACTTATTGATTTTGGTTAAGAAGAATTAATATCGTGAAATTAATTAAAGTTAATTACTTGAATGTAATAAAAAGATAATTAATCCAGTGTGATTAATTAAGATGAATAATGAAGGGTTGATTAATTAATTGATTTGGAATTAATTAATATTGAATAAAGGAATCTAAGTGGATGAGGGTAGTAATTCAAACAGGATTAATTTAATTAAATTTGTACGAGATTAAGCTTTGCTTATGCATGATTGAATGGTATTGGATGCTTTGAATGAGTTGACATCTCTGATAAGAAATGTTGTGTATTTCATTTGGATAACTTGGGTTAGGATGACATGAGACTTGAAGGGAGCGGAGTCGGGTATTAGGGAATACCCGAAACCACTTCGAATTTTATAGATTGATATGTAAAATCTATATGCTGGAGTAAAGTGATTTGGAGGAATTGGACTATTTTAAATCTAAATCTTTGGTATTTAGAAACTTATATGTGAAATAAGTGATGTCTAGATTAAATTGTGGCTTTGTGAATTTATATGAGTTACCCGGGTCCTATATAAGTTGTATGATTTGTATTCCATGTTAAATGGGTTTACTCACGCTGGTTTCCGGCCTGACCCGGGTGTTACTTTGGTGTAATGCTCGGGTCAGACCGAGTATTACAGATTTATAGGTAGGTACATTCTGGAGCTCAGGAGGAGAGCTGGATGGCAAGAGCGTATAGAGTATTTCCGCTGTACTTATATTATTGTTAATCCGAGACATGATAATTGTATATGTTTAGTGACTGTATATATGTGGAACTCTGATGTATATTAAATGTAATCGACAGATATAGTATTCTTTGTAAACTGTTATTATTCATTATTATATTTTATCCGCTGCGAATGTGAGATGTTTGGTGTTTCTGTTCTTCTTCTTTTATCTCTTTCTTCTTTTCATAGCTATCTGAAATTTTCGGGTTCGGAAATTTCGGGTCATTACAGTTGGTATCAGAGCTGAAGGTTAAGTGAGAACCTTGGCTCTGGTAGGGATTTCTCATTGAATAGAGTCTGCAGTACTCTAGAATGAGTTGAGTATATATTTATATGAGCGCGTACTTGTTATTGGCTTATAAAATTTTTAAATGATTTTATGTAAAAAAATTATATATTTTGGTATATAAAGCAATATTTCCTTATAATAAATATTAAGGTGATTGGTTGTTAAATTATTATAATTAAATTAAGAAATAATATAATAAAACCAAATTGAAATCTTAGACTGGAATTAAATTAAGTGGTAACAGAAAATACAACCAAATTAAAATTTAAATTAATTAAAAATGAAATTCTAGAATTAGAACTCAAAAATTAAATTATTTAAAAACTTTAAATGAACAAAGTTAATTTGGTTTAAAAGCTAAACCAACCTTTGAGAATTTAACTCGAATTTATATAATTCGAGATGGTTTAAAATTGGGATTGGAATTGAATTAATTCAAATTGAATCTGATTTGAATTAATTGGATTCGTGATTGAAGATGGATAAGTTTAAAAATTTAATGGAAAATTTGAAGTGGATTAACTTAAGGTATTGAAATTGAAGTGAGTTCAATTGATATTAGTCCAAATTGATTGGAATAATTTGAAATTATAATTAAAGTTGAACAGGTTTAAAATCAAATGGAATTTGATTTGAAGTTGGAAAGAAATTGAGAATTAATTCAACTTGAAGTGGAAATTTAAATTGAATTAATGAGAATGGAGATTGGGAATTGAACAGTTTTGTCTCTGGACTATTTTCAAAATAAATTGTTTTAATATAAACTTATTTTTTTTCAAGCTATTAAATATATACAACCTTTCTTTCTTAAAGCTAAATTATTTTATACATGTTTTACAATTATTTTGGAGCTATTTAACCATTTTTCAACTGTTTACTAAACTAATTACTATTTTTTTCAACTATATTACAAATTATTTACTGTTTTACAACTATTTTGCAATCATCTAAAATTTTTGGAACTATTTAACTATTATTTTACAATTAGTTAACTATTTTACAGCTATTTTGCAAACTATTAATTATTTTTTTCAACTACTTACCTATTTTTAAATTTTCAAGCTATTTTCTAAACTGGTCGGAGTTCAAACTGTTACTGGTTAACTTTCCAACTGAGATAAGAATTGAAGTGATAATTCAATGGAATTGAAGCAACTGTAAATATGTGGATAGAATTTAAAGGAAATGTAAATGGAAAGGAAATTGATTTGGCTAATACTCAATGAAGTTAAATACATAGGATGTACGTATATTGTTCTATTCACATAGTGATTTGATCCAGATTCGAGTATAGAATTTCGAGATAGTTTATCGATCCGAGTTGGGATTTTTCACTCGATTTTCGACGGCGAGCCTGGATATGGATGTTGATTGGTTCTAGATGTTCTCTATCATAGTTATGGCTATGCAAGGAGAATGACGGTTTCTGATCAAGAAACCAGATCTGTGTCTGCACTAGGAAGTCGGGTGGACGATACTAGTTTAGAAGTGAAATTGTGTGATCGAGCGAGCGATCAGATTGGTATAGCATACGGATGATAGATGTACATCGTACGGGTTTGAATGAAATTGATATTGAAAAGAGTAATCAAATTTGAATATTTGATTTTTAATAAACAAAGTTATATATCTTTGTTATATAAGATAAATCTTCCCTTGTTGTATCAATTAATGGAAGAAAAGGATTTTGAAGGTGTTTGAAGTATAAAAGGAATTTTATACAAGTTTGAAATGATCCAAAGTTTTAAATGAAAATTATATATATCTGTATATATATATAAAGGATCTTATGAGGATTTTGGAAAAGGTTTTGAGAACCTTTAGATTTAGAAAGGCTTTTGATTTTTGGGTAAAATCAATATTGGATTTGGAAAACCTATTTTGAGAATTATCGATTTTGGGATAATCGATTTTGTGTAAAGGAGATTTTCATGAGATTCATACTAGGTGTATGATTTGAAAGACACTATATGTGTATAGTATAAAGTGTTTTGATGATGGCTTTGGGGAAAAAGGCGCTCCCTTGAAATGAACTTCTCAGGAGTGTCACCGGATGGTGCCGCCTTGAGCCCCAAGGGGGTTTCTAAAGTTGATCCTGTGAGGAGTACGGACAAACTAGTTCCTAAGGATTATTGGGTAGCGAAAGTCGAGGGCGCTGATGCCTACAGGGGCATTTGGGTTATGTTGTAACGACAGTGTAACTCGATGTCACTGCGATCTACTGTGGGGACCATAGCGAAAATCGTGTGGAGGATGAGTGCCAACAGTCTACACTTGATTTTGCCGGGAAGGCAACGTAACATCGGTAGACTGCGATCTATGGTCGAGTGGAGTGGAGGAGTTTCATTCTTTTGGCAGCGAAATTCGAGGGCGCTAATGCCTACAGTTATATGGGTTTTTGCTATGATAGCTACGTAACCCTAGTTGTAGCTGCGATCTGTAGCGGGTTCCACGGCGTAATTGAGGGGCGTGGAGGCCTACAGTTATCTATGGATTTTGTCGGGATGGCAACGTAACCATCGGGTTAACTGCGACCATGGATGGGGGTGATGATTTCCAGAGCATTCTCACCAAGATATTTCCTCTATTTTCAAAACTGTTTTCGATATTTTCAGTAAAATTATTTTCGAAGTATTTTCACTGGATGTTGAAAATGGGTCTGCTAAGTACTTATAGATTTTCAATCCTACGCCTGATCAACGTATGACTGAATTTCTGTGAGAACAAGGATAGACTGGTTGAGACATCGAGTTATAAGAAGTATTTTTATAAAGAGCTATTTTAACATTATTATGTGAATTTTAAAGCATTTCTAAAAGTTAAAAAAAAAAGGTGTTGGAATTTTGGAAAACGAAAGAAACTCCAAACTGGAATTATGAAAACAAAATTGAACTCAGGAAAATTTAATGAAGTAATTTTCTTTATAATAAAAGTTGGAAGTAAGCTAATAAATAATTATTTGATAGAGTATGTTAATAAAATTTAACCCGGTTAAATAAATGGATTGTAAGTTGATAATGGAGTTTGGGGTATGAACTTGAGTTAAATAAAATAGAGTTGGAACAAATAGTGATGGTTTGAATTACAAATGAAAATTCAAGTGTGTTATAAGTAATATTTAACGCAATGTGCAAGTAACTTAGATATAATGGAGGTGTTTTCAAATGAAATGAAAGTGAATTATAATAGGAATGGTTTGAGTTGCAAACAAAACCCAAGTGAATAGAAATAAATTGAGAATCGCCTTGTATTAATAAAATAGATTCGAAAATGAATTAAGTAAGTAAATTAAAATTTTAAAATGGGTTAATTGAGTTAAATAATTAATGGATGAAGTATGATTGAATAAAAACTAAATCAAAGTTGAAATTGGAATTGGATTATTAGACTGAACTTAAGTTCGGTGGCATATTAATTTGAAGTATAAATGAGTTAGGTATGTGCTTGGATATTATTTTGATAAATTGAGAAGGTGAATTAAAATTAAAATTTAAATGGATGGGCTAACTGAATTTAATGGAATTTGATTAAATGAGAATCAAATAGAAGTAAACTTAAGTTTGATGTTGGAATAAATTAAAGTAAATTAACTTAGGTTTAAAATTTATGGAAGCTTAGCTCCGAATAAGGGTGAAAGCCCGTTAAATAAAAGCTTGGATTGAATTAATTTGGGACTGGCTAGAAGTACACAAGAATGGAATGTGTCGAGCTAAATGAATGATTGGTGAATAAATTAGAAATGAAATGGGAGTAGTTACAGAATGAGTTGAAATTAATTTAAAGTAGTTATAAACTAAATAAATACTCTATTAAGCGAATATTGTCAAATTTGCATAAAATGAATTGTCATTTGACGTAAATGAAAGAAATTAAAATTATTTGGGTTGAGAGGAGTTAAATAACTTGATTTTGAAATTAATTGGATGGAATGTGAGCTTGTTTGGGTTGAAATAAATTGGATGTAAGCAATTGAGTTGTAAACCACTTGAATTGAATGGAAATGTTTGCGAATTGGTTGTAAACAATTAAAATTTAAGTCGGAACCCCATAAGTGGCTTATAAAGATTGTTAATCTGCATTGCTTATAGAAACTTGTATGTTTGCTAGTTAAATATGTTAAATATTGTTAAATTACATGATTTTAGTGCTTACATATTTAAATTGAGTAAGTACAGGTACCTGAAGGCCGTTTGGCTGGATTTGGTTGCGTTAAGTGCTAAAATGAATAAGCTGCTTGCATAAAATGCTAAATAAAGGTACGCCTACGCAATAAAAATAGAAAATATGAACTGTTTTTGCTTTTTCCTACCGTGTGGGTCGATGTATATATATTTATATCTCTTGTCAAATTGCAAAAGCTCCTCCGTACAAAGGAGACTCTGCCGAAATTTTCTAAAAATTTTGGGAGTTAGAAAATTTTTGAAAATTTTTGAGAAAATTTTCGTTAACGACAAAACGATTACAAATTGGAAATTAAAATAAATTAGTAGATGAAACTAATAAGAATTAGTTATAAATGGAAGATAAAATTTAATATTCAAAATTGAAAATAAATTGAATTCATATGAAAACGGGAAAAACTAATTTGAATAGAAGTAAATGCGAAAACCTATATAAGGAAAGGTATAAAATGATTTGAAAGGTTACGATTGGATATTGTTGCTAAGTGGGATACGCAGATATTATAAAGGGAATGGAAAGTTGATTGTGAGTCCAAAGGATAATTTTGAATTGCCCGACTAAAAGGTAAGTATTTAAATTTCTGTATGAAATTGGATTGGGTTTTTGATCTAGCCACTTGGCTTTTGGTTTCTTTTGGAATTTGGGAGCTCGCAGAGGCATTTTGTAGTTGTACCGAGCTAGCCGCGCAAAAGAGACGCTGGCAAAAAATTTCGAAAATTTAGAGAGTTAGAAAATTATTGAGAAAATTTTGATAATTCAAAATTTGGTTTTAAATTGAAATCTGGATGATTGAACAAAAGGGTACTGTTTGAAAACTGTGGGAGAGTTTGGGAAGTTAGTAAGAAGGACAATGAGTCTTTTATAAAAGATATATTATGGCAAGTTGATATAACTGTTGGCTTTGGAGGAAAGTTAACTGGTATTGGACCATTCTTCCTAACTAGTAATTTCGGGGACAAAATTCTTTTAAGGGGGAAGAATGTGACGACCTGGAATTTTTTAACAATTTAAATTGGAATATTTAATTGATTTTAAATATTTAAAGGTTAATTTTAACTTGAATTCCAAACATTAATATTTGCTTGATAATTAAATTATTGAACTATATAATTCGAAATTGGGTAAAATTTTGAATATGGAATTTTAAGCCTGTTAAAATATAATTTGAAGGCTTATAAAATTTATAATGATGATAACGAAGATAATAGAATGGTTGAAATTTAATTTAAAGGTGATTTGTTCAATTTTAATAATATATCGTTTAAATCGATATTTAAAAATAGCATTCCGAGGCACAGTCTCGGAATTCGACGAAACCAGTTCCATTGGATCCATAATAGTTAGTTATTATCGGATTTCAATTTTCGTAGCGTTTGGATTTACCTTTTGCTCGTGCGGGTGAGAAACACGTTGAAATTAAAACCAATAATTTAATATTTTAAATCGATTTTAAAAGCTAACTTCCACATATGATCAAATTTGCCTCTGAAGCACATTCCATTGTGTTCGGAACGCGGGTAAAACCCTATAGTCGCCTAGCAGCATTGCTTAAGAGGAGTTCGAAATTTTATGGTAGAAATCACAAAGGGGCATTTTGGAAATTTTATAATATAATAAATTTTGAAGTACATTTAGTCAGAGATATTTTTATAATAGCGTACGCAGGAAGCTATTTTCCCAAACCAATAATTTATTTTCGTCTTCCTCTCTAAAGCTTAAAGGAGAAATCGAAACTAAACTGAAAAAAGGAATGGCTGCAACTTCTCTTTCAAAAAAAAATAAAGAATATAAAAATGGCTGTTCGAAATCGTTCAGAAATGAAAAGGGGCGAATATATTTTCACCCTTTACTCAAATTTCGATTCCTCTTCAACTGTTCGAAGCCGGCCTCCCAAAATTTCTTCACTCCTTTCCTTTGCGTATTCAAACTGCATTTGAACTCGAGAGGCGCAGGCCGCGTGAGCATGTAAGCGAGCGCCACTTGTTTGTCGAGCCGAGGATGTCGCAGTGACGTCGACAGGGTTGGGGTTGTCGAATCGAGCAGCTCATCGTGGTCGAATCTGGCATTGACCGATTGGGTATCGTGGGTTGTTTTTGGAACCGCATGTAGTGCCACCAGGTCGTGAGCATTTTCACGAAGCCGAGTTCCACTGGATGGGATTGACGAGTCGGTGGGTGATGTCGGGTGGTGGTTTATTGTGGAATAAAGGTGCGTACCTGCGCGTGTACAGGGAATAGAAGGGAGGAAGAAGAGGGGGTGTGCAGTGTGGGCCGGGCTCTGTTTTAGACGGTCCGAGTTGCGATGGGATCGTGACCTCGTCATCTACCCGTAGGGATCAGTTGGGACGAGTTTGGAGTTCTGATAATTTCAAATAATTTGAAATGTATCCGGATTCAATTGAAACGGAATGCGTAAGGCGACTGAATTCAATGTGAGTAATCTCACGCTTTGGATTTTTATCTAAATTTAAATGGTTAAATTTGAGTATTTGGTTGCATGATTGAATTGATTTAATGTGCATTGTGAGCTGATGATCGTGTAAATTTTGGTTTTGGTTGGTTCTCAAGTTAATTGTTGCTTGACTCGAAGTATTAAAGTTTTCAATTGTTTTAAACTTAAAACATAAATAAGGAAATGTTTTCATTTTGAAATTAATAAGGGCTTAATGAATTGCGATTCATTAAGTTAGTAGGGTAACTAAAAATGGATAATTAATTAATTCAATTAGTTAATGATTTGGGTTAATTAATTTAGTAATTAAGGGTTTAAATTAATAAATTAAGGATTAAGTTAATGAAGTTAGTTTAATGTAGAATAATCATTGGTGGTTTGATAGGTAATTACTTAATGTAATTAATAAAATATAATTACTTGTGTAATTAATCAAGAGATTAATTAAAATAATTAATTAAGGAGTAATTTATTTAATAAATGAATAAAAGGTAGATAATGATAGGATGAGATTAATCAAGAGTGATTAATATTTGTGATTCAATTAAAGACTAATTATTTAATGTAATTAAATTAGATTAGGACAAATTGAAATGTAAATGAGAAATCATTAATTGATATAAACAATGATGTAAATAAAGATTGATTAATTAAGATAAATTAAACAATAATAAGTGATTTAAGAGAAATTAATTAATAAGGAATCAAGGATTAATGTAATTAATAATAGTTAATTAAATTATGAGGTAATTAAGATTACTTATTGATTTTGGTTAAGAAGAATTAATATCGTGAAATTAATTAAAGTTATTTACTTGAATGTAATAAAAAGATAATTAATCCAGTGTGATTAACTAAGATGAATAATGAAGGGTTGATTAATTAATTGATTTGGAATTAATTAATATTGAATAAAGGAATCTAAGTGGATGAGGGTAGTAATTCAATCAGGATTAATTTAATTAAATTTGTATAAGATTAAGCTTTGCTTATGCATGATTGAATGGTATTGGATGCTTTGAATGAGTTGACGTCTCTGATAAGAAATGTTGTTTATTTCATTTGGATAACTTGGGTTAGGATGACATGAGACTCGAAGAGGCCGGAGTCGGGTATTAGGGAATACCCGAAACCACTTCGAATTTTATAGATTGATATGTAAAATCTATATGCTGGAGTAAAGTGATTTGGTGGAATTGGACTATTTTAGATCTAAATCTTTGGTATTTAGAAACTTATATGTGAAATAAGTGATGTATAGATTAAATTGTGGCTTTGTGAATTTATATGAGTTACCCGGGTCCTATATAAGTTGTATGATTTGTATTCCATGTCAAATGGGTTTACTCACGCTGGAAACATGTTAAATGGGTTTACTCACGCTGGTTTCCAGCCTGACCTGGGTGTTACTTTGGTGTAATGCTCGGGTCAGACCGAGTATTACAGATTTCCAGGTAGGTACGTTCTTGTAACAAACGGGGTTTTCGTTCTTCGAAAAACCGACATCGATACTCACTTTATCGACTGCCGAGAAATCAAAGGCCGAAAACCGAGATGTTATGGGTTTTTAAAAAGAATTTAAGAAAAGAAAAAGAGAGAAAAGATAGAAAATTTTAAAAATAGAACGGGACAGAAAGGAACAACAACAGAATCTCACAATTCGCAGCGGAACAACATATAATAATGAATGAATAATCTTTAAACAAAGAACTATATCAGTTATTACATTACATCACATCATTACATCATATCATCAGAGTGTACAACATCATACAACAACAAACAGTGCAGCGGAAAAGAAATACTATATAAATAATACGCCATGCCATCCAGCTTGCCTCCAGCAACTCCAGAATATCCTGATAAACCTAACTCTTAACTGCCCGTGTGGAAATTGGTGGGCACCCAGAGTTTAGGAAGGAAAACAATAAACTCCAAGTCAGTCATGTGACTGGTGTGAGAACTCAAAACAGTTTATTTATCTTTAAAATCAAAATAGAGGAATATTTTAAATCAATTCGCAATGCTTTTAAAAATGAGACTACCATAAGGCCTCCCGCACACACACACAATGCAAACGCAGAATCGGAGGAGATTTCTCCTTATGATAGTCAAAGATGCTTGATACGCATTTAAAATAACATTTGATATTATTACTAGTGCATAGTGTAGGAAAAATTCATTTTGAAAGTAGAATATAAATCTTAGCCAGCATAGACATTTCGAACTATGCCTACTATAGCTACCATCCAAACAGTGGTGACCACCATAAGTGAATGGCAGGTTCTACAACTAATACCGTACAGGTTTCGTATTGGGAATTGGATTTCCAACGAATGATCAGGCCAAGGAACTTCCCATTGCAACATGAGAATGCCTCTGGATGGACATCCCCGAGAACCAAACCGGATCTCTACCAACACAAGGCCGGGTTACTCCTAACTGAGTAACAACTGACCGAATATGCCATCCCCCGGTCCTTTGGGACCTTTTCACCGAGCGCTCGTAATCAATTCACACAATCATAAAGTGTTTTCAACATGAGTAAGTATCTGGGCTCCATACCATGATACCACCCTTTTCCAGAAGGAAATGGACACATCCTAAAGGGTGCTACCCCTCATAACCTTGCTGCTTCTTTCCTGTTTTGACCATTCACGGTGTGTGAGGCTCGACGAAGTCACGTCCACAAAAACATACTTTATACAAAAGTCATGCTTTGGGTAAACAAATGATCAACACAATGATCACTAAGATAGACGATCAAATAAACGATCCTATCACAAATAATCAACACAATGATCATTTCAGCATCACTCAGCATGTCACATTACCAAATTGGGAATATATCGCTGATAACTTCAACTATATAACCTTTGAGCTCGTACGTCTCAAAGAAGGGTGTTAAGCAAATAATAAATTCTCCGCCACCAACAGAAATATATTTGAAAGAAATCGGCTTTATATCTCAACTTGTAATGTCAGGCATACAATCCATACAAGTCTGTTCCGGGATCGAACAGAACCGAAGGCACTTACAAAGAAGTCCTTGCAATCCGGATATTCACAATCCTGATCGGATTTCCCATCACTTAGGGAGTTTCTATACCGGCGCGACTCGGTGCAGAAACAATCGATAGGTCATCCTATCGCTCTTGCAAATATCCGGTCTTCAACACCGATCTTCAAATGCAATTCACAACGACGTATCACATATTCGGAATGGGCTATACGACCCCATGGTCCTTTCCCGGTTAACCCGAATAGTGAGCGCTTATTCAAAAATAAGTGTGCATTCAAATTCAATCAAATCACATCAAATACCCATTCAAAGGGAAATATTGATAGTCGGTTATTGAACTATCACTGGATATGCACACATCACCAGATTCCAAATAATTTTCCAAATTATTTATTTTCCAAAATATCTTTACAAGATATTTAATTTCAACACTTCAAAAATAAATCAATATTTATTTTCAAACAATTTCCACTTTCACATATAAATTCCTTAGTGAATTTATATTTCAAAATATTCGTGCATATACGATTTCAATAATTCATTTCAATTTATCCTCCAAAAAGATAAATTTTAATTATTCACTTCATATTGGAAAACATTTCCATACTTATTAAATAAGTAATTCACAATCTTTTATTTTCAACCCTTAGAAAATATTCAATATACTTAAACCGAATTAAGTATATATTTCTTTCTTTAAGGAAATCATTCACTTAAACATATTTATTTGGGCCAAAACGAATGTTGCGTAAAACATCGTTACGACAACCCAAAATCATTAGTATAGGGATTCGAAATTAAAATAGATCTATAAATCCCAATACTATTCAAAACATTTCCTTTCGGAAATCATTTACTATAACAACAGTGTTATAGTCCACTATTTCCTTTTATTTCTCGAAATCGTCTATTTCAACAATAAATGTTGAAATCTATGGTTTCGAATCACAACACCTTTTAAAACATCGTTAGATCGTTTTAATTCTATTTAAAACATTCACATTCTAAACAATTTTCTTTAACGTGTTATTCACTATTCAAAAATCGTGAACATACTTCGTTAACAAATTTCATCCTTTTATTCAATTTATTTTAAAGGATTATTCACTGTTCAAAATGTCAATATAACTCTATCTCTAAGTTATAACAATTAACTTATCAAAATAAGTCATTTGCGGATTTATAAAACAACGTTTATAAATTCCGTTTCTATTTATTTATAAAAACTTCCTTTTTATAAATTCCTTTATTAACCTATTCCAGTTTATAACTCAATTATAAACTACAAGTTCATATTATAAGTTAATTACTTATAAAACGATTATTTTACAAAATCGTTCATTTAACTTCCCAAATTATTAATCTTAACTTATAAGATTGTTTATTTATCCAAAATTCATTCTTTCGATAACTTTATAAATTTTATAAACCTATTGCTTATAAAATTTCATTTATAACTTCACAGTTTATAATTTCATAAATTTCATTCATTTAGGAAATTCATTTTCACTACATTCAAACACTTATAAAAACTCGTTTTATAATGTCCATAATTCAATTTATAAATATCCATTTATAAATCTCTTAATATAAATTAATTTATATTATTCTTTTAAACGTCTTTAAATTCCTTTAAAATTTCACCGTTCTCTTGATTTATAAAATAATCAAATTTTATAAATCTTATATTCAAACTTTTAATAATAAACTCAAAAATCCAGTTTAAACTATTTTATAAAATCATTGGTTCATATTTCTCAAAAATCGACTTTTAATCGTATTTCTAAAAATCAGCTTTTTAACTATATTTCACAAAAACCATAATTTTTATAACTTTAAAAATTATAACGTTTATTTATTTATAATGGATCAATTCCAAAATATTTTATCTTTTCAAAAATTACTTTAAAAACATTTTTAAAATACCAGAAATTTGGTCCAACGATGCTACACACCAAATAGTCAATCACGACTACAAAGATATCATATATCGATATGATAATCCATCAAATATCAAAATATCTGAAATAAAATAAATACTGTTGAGGAATCCAGTTGGATCCCTCCAACCTGTTTTCCTGCATCCAAAAACATTAGCACAATACCAATTTCGCTCCAGTACGAAATTATCGCGGTATATGTTTTTATTAAATAACATCCGCTTACTAACGGCGAATAATGTCTATTTTAGCAATCAATAATTTACAGTCATCATTCAAACATGCATTCAAATATTTTAAATCTAACTATTTAAAATAAAAATCGAAATCTATTCGATTGAGTGAGAAGTTCTCACCTTGATTTTAATTTCCGTTTTAGCGATTTATTTCGAATAAAATTAAACGTGCGTTTAATTTTACCCAAAATTCTCACTAACTCCAAACGACTCCAAACCAACTCCATCGCGTAGTGCTCGTCCATACGATTCCAATGCAACTGAGTTTGCATTTTTTCGACCTCGTATGAAAAAGATATCAAATTTTGAAGTTACACGAGTTTTTAATAACTTTAAAACAACATTTTCTTTATAATTTAAACCTACACCAATTCCTAGCCCTTGGATCTGCTCCCCCCCTATCTGGACCGCTCCCTTCCTCCCTCCTCTTGCGTTTCTTCCTACAGATACTATAGAACGCACGCAACCCATTCTTGACCAAACTAGGGTTAATTATTTCAACACCAATACTCGACGATACCTCATCATACTACCACCACGTCGAAGAGCACGACGCAAGCTATGCTCGGCCCCCCCTAGGTGAAACTCGGCTGCACAATGAGCCTAGAAAGGCGTGCGAAAGTTATGACAGTCGGCCCCATTTATCTCACAATCCATAGCTCCATTCGCGATCTCCACCGTTGATCTCGTAGCTCTCGTCGTGTTCTATCACTTTGTAGTTGAACTTTCTTGCTAATTCTTGATGGATTTGGAGAAATCAAGGGGGAGAGGAGATGAATTTCTGGCCATAGGTTATGAATGTGGCGGCTAGCAATTATTAGGGTTAGGGTTTCTTATTTTAGCAAATATTATGAAGATGGTGGTCTATTTATAAGGAACGAGCGACACTATTCATCCCGGAAATTCCAAACTCCGATTTAGACGCCGTAACCAGCGTATCTAGGGTTTATCCCGCGTTCCGGACACAATGGAACAGGTTTCGGAAGCTAATTCAGAAGTATGTGCGAGTTATGGCTGAAAACGCTCAATTTGAATTAAACCGATTTAAGTCGATTTCTAGGCGTTTTAATTCGTACCGGACAAACGGTAAATCCAATTGACTTGAAATTTGAAACCTTACAATAATATCACATTATGGATCCGATGAAACTGGTTTCGTCGAAATCCGAGACTTTTTGAAAAATGGCTATTTTGACTCGCCAAATTTAAATTAAAAATAATTCGATGCGTTTCGAGCTGCCACGATCAAACGATAGCTCCGATTGACACGAAAATTGAAATCCAATAATAACTAACTATTACGGATCCAATGGAACTGGTTTCGTTCAATTCTGAGACTGTTCAAAAATTGGCTATTTTACAGTCGATTATTAAATATTAAAATATTCAATTTTCACAAATTAACTTTTAATTCGATTTTAAAAGTTCTAAAATATTTCTATAACTCCAGTATGATTAAATAAAATTTTCCAAATTATTTTCAATCATTTTTAACTCAATTTTTAATTATTTTCCATAATTTAACGTATTAAATTATCGATTTAATTATCCAATTAAATCCAATAATTCAAATAAAAATTTATTTGACTTATAAATTCACTTATAAATATTTAAAATTAATTAAATATTCAAATTTTAATAATTAAAAATTCTGGGTCGTTACAGTTCTGGAGCTTAGGAGGCCAGTTGGATGGCAAGAGCGTATAGAGTATTTCCGCTGTACTTATATTATTGTTAATCTGAGACATGATAATTGTATATGTTTAGTGACTGTATATACGTGGAACTCTGATGTATATTAAATGTAATCTACAGATATAGTATTCTTTGTAAACTATTAGTATTCATTATTATATTTTATCCGCTGCGAATGTGAGATGTTTGGTGTTTCTGTTCTTCTTCTTTTATCTCTTTCTTCTTTTCATAACAATCTGAAATTTTTGGATTCGGAAATTTCGGGTCATTACACGAAACCTTTTCCAGCGCGTTCGAAATAGCGCTATCACATTATAAACGCCTAGCGGCATGCCTGGGCAGGAGTTCAAGATTTTAAGCTGCGAATTCAAGACGATTTAAATTCAAATTCAAATATAAATATAATATATATTTTGACTAGTCAAAACTTTATTTTTTACTATATTTTGGCCACTTGTCTTCCGGGTTACACCATTTGTCATGCACATAGGGAATTTTGAAGACGCGTCTTCTTTGTAAAATATTTGGCCGAAGAAAATCGCCGAGCTTCTTCATTTTCATATTATAATCTCATAATGAAATAGAAAAAATGGCCCAAGGCTCTTCATAAATAAAAAGAGAAAAACCCCAAATCGAATCCCCTCGGCAACGAAATAAAAATTTCTTTTTTATTTTCTTGCATCCTCTAAATTAAATCGACCGTGGCCAAAGGGAGCGCTGTATTGTTCATCGCATTTTGGGGGTTCTAAAGGTCGATCGAAGTCATGATTGGAGTCGCGTGCGAGCCGGCGATAGCCAAGAGAGGTTGAAGTCGCGTACGTTACGATTATGGCAGGAAAACTCACGAGCGTGGTCGAGCTCGCGGCAGTAAGTGGTGCGTGCATGCGAGTGTCATCGTGGTCGCAGTGATAACCGAGGCTAAGTCGAGCACGGGGGAAGAGTTGCTGTTCATCGAAGTTGGGGGATCGAACGCGGCGACTAGAGGCGAGTTCGTGGTCGAGGCCGTGATGGTGAGGGCTGGATTTGCATTCAAGGGTTAGGAGCATGGGTTCGCATGTTTTCGATGAGGTATACTTCCAGTTTTTCTTCAATTACAATTAACATATATATTAGAAAGGATATAAAAATATATAAAAATATTTTTAGTTTACCGTTTGATTTTAAAGAAGTATTAAAGTGATATATATATATATGTATGTGTGTGCGTGTGTATTAAAACATATTTGAAACAATATGTGCAAATTTATAAATTGTAATGCAATGGAAAATTTATTTTGAGCATTTTTAAATTGATAGTACTCAAGTCTAAAACCTAAGTTTAATTTGTTGATTTTTAGTTTATTAATCAGAAATTATTTTTAAAGATAAGATTTGAAAAAATATAGGGATTTTAAATGTTTGAAGAGTGTATATATAACAAATTTTAAAATCTATATATTATTTTATAAGTATATATCTATATGAAGTTTCAAAGATAAAAATGTATTTAAGGTGATTAATGCGGTTAATAAACTTATTTAAATTATTTAATTACTAAAAGATATTTTAAAGGGAAAATTAGTTTAAATTAAATTATTAGTTGATTAGATTATAAAAAGAAATTAATTGTTTGATAAGTTCAATACTAATAAACCATATAGTGTTGTACAAGGTCTGAAATCGTGAAGGAAACAAGTTAAGATGGGATCGGATCGCAAAAATAAAATCAAAGGTGAGATCATCTCACTCAGTCGGATTACCTAGTTTAATTTAAATAGTTAAATTTAAATTATTGGATTGGTTACTTGAATTGATAATTGTTATTAGTTGGATGTTATGTTATATATAATAGTGTATATATATTGGAGTGATTGATTTCCCATATTATATAGCGGATGAGACCCTACACGCCCCGCATAATAACGGATGATCCTTTGTACCACGATATACCGCCTTGAAGCAGGATTGGTATTTAATTTGTTGTGCTAACATTTGTGGATGTTGAAAAACAGGTTGGAGGGATCCAACTGGATTCCTCAAATGTTTGAATTTATTTCATATGTTGTGATATGATTTATTGATAATCTATGATTGATTATATTAGTAATTGAAAATATTGAATGCTATGGTTTGGTCGAATATATTTTTGGTAGCTTAAGATATTCAAAATATAAAAATTTAATTTTTGGAAGGAAAATTGAAGTGGATAATTTTAAGTAAAATAATTTTGGAGAATCGGATAAATTAAAAGAAGGAATTTAGAAAGGATAAAGGTTGATTTTTGAAATCCTATTGAATAAGTTCCAAGTATGGGGAAAAAGATTTTTTTTAATAAATGGAAATAAATGGATTTTGAGAACTTAAGTAGTATTGTTCAAAAGTTGAAGAACTTTATTTAAAATTCGGATTTTAAATGGTTTGGGAGAAATAAAGGGAGAATTTAAAAAATATTAAGTATGAAATTAATATTTCAGAATTTAAGTAAGATTCTAAATCGTAAATATAGAAGTAAATAAGGAATTAATGGATTTTAAAATAAATTTGGGTAAGTAAAGGAATTTATTTTAAAAAAATGGAGTTAGTTTTGGAAATCGATTTGAAACTGATTAAATGTTTGAAACTATAGAGGATGAGACTATGGAATTTATAAATTGGGTTTATAAAGATAAATAATATATCAATGGATATTTGGAAGTATAAATTCACGGTGGGAATTTATAAAGGAATGGGTAATTTGTTTTAAAAATAAATAGTGGTTTATTTTTAAAGGTGTGAAAGAAAAGTGTATTTCCTGAAAAGCCTAGTACGTTTTCAAAGAAAATTTTTAAGTATAAGTTGAAAGTTTTAAAGTTGTTTTAAAAGAATATTTTTGAGAAATTATTTATATAAGTTGTTTAGAATTTTAAAGTTAAATATTTATTCAATTAGTTACAGTAGTAATTATTTTAAAAGGCTAATTGGTATTATGATTTAAAAAGATAATTATTAATATTTATATTTTATAAATTAATTTTATTTTAAAGATAGTTTTACTAAAACTTTTATTTGAAAAACTTGTATAGAAATTCATAACTTTTATTTTAAGAATGTTTTGGCTTAAGTATTACATGAGAAATTACTACAAAATTTCATAATTAATATTTTGAATAAAGCGTTTTAAATAGTTTTTATTTTAAGTATTTTAAAGTATAAATTTTTAGATAAAGTGATTCAAATTATTTTAAAATCCAAAGCATTTAGTCTTGGTGATTTTCAGCGGAAATAAACAATATTTGGAATTTATTCCGCGAGAGGAAAGTGATTTGAAAACTGTTTTCAAAGGGTTGAAGTGTAGGAAAATATCTTACGAAGATATTTTGAAATAAATAATTTGGGAAATTATTTAATCTAATGGTTGTTTATGGATGTTATTTGATAGTTAAATAACCAACTATCAATATTGGACTTTAAGATGGCATTTGAATTTCGATGAGACCGGGATCGGATTCCAAATGGTTATCCGAAAACCACATTGGATTTTAAAGGTGGATCTTTTTTTTAAAAGATTAAAAGTAGAAATTTGTGTCACATGTTTTAAAAAAGCGCTCATTATTCGAAAAAGCCGGGGGAGGGCATTAAGTCGAAAACTCATTCCAAATAATGATACGATGGAATGGGATTGCATTTGAAGACGGTGGTTGAAGACCGAGTATTTTTGAAAACGAAAGGATTGCCTGTTGATTGTCTCTGCACCGAATTGCTCTTGTATAGAGATTACCCTATGTGATGGGGAGTCTGGACGTGATTAAGGGATATCCGGATTTGTAAGGACTTCTTTCCTTAATTGGAGGAAGTGCCTTTGGTTACATTCAGACCCAGGATGGACTTGTATGGATGTATGTATAACATTGCACTTTGAGATATAAAGCTGGTTTCTATCAAATATATTTCTATTGGTGGCGGGGAATTTATTCTCTTAGCTTAACACCCTTCTTTGAGACGTACGAGCTCAGAGGTTATGAGTTGATAGTTATTAACGATATATTCCCAATTTGGTAATGTGGCATGCTAAGTGTTCAGCGTTGGTTGATCGAAGCATGGCTTTTGTGTAAAGCATAGCTTTGTGGGACGAGACTTCATCGATCCTCACACCCTGGGAAATGGTCGAAACAGGAATGATGCAGCAAGGTTATGGGGTTCACGACCCTAAGGGTATGTGCATTTTCTTTTGGATAAAAAGTGATATTCTGGTAAGGAGCCCAAATATTTTTACTTATGTGGTTGTTGGAAATTGAGGCACCTCGGTAAAGGTCGTTTACGACCGGGAGATGGCATACTCATGACAGTTAGTTAGTTACGGAGGTAACCCGGCCTTGTGTTGGCAGAGATCCGGTTAGGTTCTCGGGACATCCTTCCAGAGGTGTACCCATTCGGATAAAGGAAGTTACTTAGCCTTGGCCATTTGTTGGAAATCCAAACAAAACAATACTAGCCCTTTAGATTTTAGTTGTAAAACCTGCCATTTAACATGGTAGCTATAGTAGGCATACTATAATGGTACGTATGCTGCCTAAGATTAATATTATACTTGCAAAATGTTTTTCACACTATGCACTAAAAATAATATCAAAAGGAATTTTGCGTATGAAGCATGTTTGACTACTATAAGGAGAAACCTCCCTCATGTGTGCGATTGCATTTGAGTGTGTTCTAGGAGACCTTATGGTAATTTCATTTTGCAAAAGCATGAACGGATTTCTTTTTGTACAAATAACTATTTTTAGTTCTCACACCAGTCCCATGCTGACTCGGAGTTTATTGTTCCCTTTTCTAAACTCTGGGTGCCCCTAATTTTCCACACGGACAGCTTAGAGTTAGGATATCAGTAGGTTCTAGAGCTAAGTCGGGAAGTAGATGTGGATTTAAAAGTCTTTGTTTTGGAAGCTTTGGGTTTTAGGCTTTTGGTTTGGACTTTGGAGCTTTGGAAATGAAGATGCAGTATGTTGAACTCTGTTGGAAGACCACGTTGATTCCGATGTTGTGTAGTATATATATGACTCTGATGATGTAGTGTATAAACAGATATAGTTCTTTTTGTTTAAAGATTAGTCATTTACCTATTGTGTATTTTTCCGCTGCGATTGTGAGATTCTGATATTGTTCCTATTTCTTATTCTACCTCTTTCTTCTTTAACCCTAATGATTCGGTTTTTCGGCATTCGATTGTTCGGCATTTGATACAGTGGACGTATTGATGTCGATTTTCGGGCGTCGAAAAATTGGGTCGTTACATTTGGTATCAAAGCTAAAGGTTAAGCGAGAACCTTGGCTCTGGTGGGGATTACTAATTAGAAATAGTGCCATTAATACTCTAGAATGAGTTTTAGTGTATTAATAAATATGAGCGCGTATTGGTTAGTGAATATAAAAATTGTTTTTATATTGTGTTGATTTATCAGTTGAGTGTTTATTGATTCTAGTCGATATGTGGGGCGCTATATCATCGATAGGGGTTTCTAAACTCTTAAACAAGATAAACCGGCACATTATTGTTTTAAATAGGGTAAATGAAATAATTTTACACAAATTATTTTGTATATAAAAGAAATAATTTTCCGTAAATTATTATAGTATATATATGGTTGCTTGATTGTTAGAAAGTGAAAATATTAAATTATTATCGTTATTGTGTTGAAATTGAACTAGAAATTCAAATTATAACCAAAGGCTAAGGAATAAATTTGTATAACAAAATGGGATTTGTAAATATGAATTATAAATGTGATTTCTAAATTGAAATAAGATGCTAGAGTAATTTTTGATAGGGATTAAAAGGATTTGGGATTGAAATTTTAAAAGATTAAATTCCTTCTATTTGAAAATGGTTTTCAAAGGTTTTGGGGAAATAATAGTGATATTATTTCAGAAATATTTTTGAATTGGATATGAAATCTGGTGCGATTTGGAATTTTAAAATATTTGGAAAATGTTTCTGAAGGGATGAAAGCACTAAACTCTTTTCGGTCGCTGGAAAATAATTTCGATGACGATCGCGACATCATCGGTGTTCATTTTCGAGTTTCCAGGAGCGGAATTGCTGCTGAATAGTTTTATAATTGGAGTTGTTTGCAAAACTGGGTTTGGTTTTGAAATTCAAAGAGATAAGTGAATTTACCGAAGGATTTTGGATATAATCGATTTCAAAGATGATTTTGAAATGTTGAGTAATTGTTCAAAAGACTCTGGAATCTTATTTAAAATGTTACGGAATATAAATAAGTTTGATAACTTATAAAAATTTGAAATTTGTTGGAATAAGATTCAACTTGAAAAGGGATAAATAAAAGTAAGTGTAAAACCCAAATAAGTGGGAAGGTAAGCTAATTAACTGAGGTGAATCAAAAGAAATTAGCGAAAGTAATTAAATTTGGAAAACTAATAGAAATTTAAATTTTAAATTGAACTGGAGTGTAATTAAATATAATTAAGAAAAAGTGAAGTTAAAGAAAGGTCTAAGGAGACTAAGTGAAATGATTACCCAAATAAAATTTATTAAGGTGGAAATAAATTTTTGAATGAATAAATGAATTTACAATTGCAAGTAATTGAAAACTAAATCTTGAAATTCATCTTGAATTTGTAAGTAAATGGAAAATTAGTGAAGTGGACTAAAGATAATAATGGTTTGGAAATAAAAGTGGGTGAGATATGAATAAATTAGTAAGTGGAACTAATTAAAATGGTTAGTTAAAAATGGATTGAGATAAGATGAATAGAATTCAATATTTAAAGTGAAGGGTAAATTAAATTCAGAATGGAACTGAAAATTTAAGTTAAATGAAAATAGATGTGAAAGCTTAAGTTGTGAAGTGAAAATAAATTTTTAAGTGGGTAAAATAATTATTTTGAGGTTTAGGAAGATTAATGGTAAATTCCTAAGTTAAGTTGGAACTGAAAAATATTCTAAGTAAATATTTAGATGAAGATTTAATAAAAGTTGGGTAAAAAGGGAAATTGAATTCAAATGAATTTGAAAATGAAATTTTGAATAAAAGTATAGATAAACCAAAATAAAGAGGAAAGAAATATAAGAAGTTATATAAAATATTTATTGAACTTAATAAATGAATGGTGAAATTCTTAAGTAAAATCTGGAATTGGGAAAATATACTAAGGAAGTATTTGAATGGAGTAAATAACAGTGTGGGAAATAAAAATTTTGGATAGAAATCAATATAAATGTGAAAAAAAAAATTAGTTAAAAATCAATTGGGCAAAATACGTGGGATGTACGTATGTTATTTTATTCGCATAGCGATTCGATCCAGAATTCGAGCACAGAATTTCGAGATAGTTATATCGATCCGAGTTAGGATTTTTTTCACTCGATTTGCGACGGCGAACCCTGGATATGAATTTTGATTGATTTTAGAAATTCTCTATCATAGTTTGTGGCTACGCAAGGAAAATGACGGTTTTTGATCAAGAAATCAGATCTGGGTCCACAATAGGAAGTCGGGTGGATGATACTAGTTCGAAAATGAAATTGTTTGATCAAGTGAGCGATCGAATTTGGTATCGCGTACGGATGATATATATGTATCTTACGGACTTGAATAAAATAGATATTGAAACTTTTGTAAAAGAAAAGTATAAAATGATTTTGAATGTTGTAATTGGACATTATTGCAAAGTTGTATACACAGCGGTTTTAAAGACAAAAAAGGAAATTGGGATTTTTGACTACAGAAGATAAATGTAATTTGCTCGATAAAGGTATGTATTTAAATTTCTATATGAAATTTGATAGTTTTTTGGTCTAGCCACTTGGCCTTTTGTTTTCTTTTGAAATCTCAGGGCCCATAGGGGCATTTTGTAGTTGTACCGAGCTAGCCACGCAAAGGAGATGTTGGCGAAATTTTTCAAAATTTAGAGAGTTGGAAATTTTTTGAGAAATTTGGATAATTTAAAATCTGAATTTAAATTTGAATTTGAATTGTTGAGAAAATAATATTGTTTGGTAGTTATGGATGAGTTTAGAAAGCTAATAGAAGTGATAGCATGTCTTTAATAAAAAACTGTTTTGGGGAGTTGAAACTGTTTGGTTTTGGAAAAATGATAAACGAGTTGTGGACCATCCTTCTTAACTAGTAATTTCGAGGACGAAATTCTTTTAAGGGGAAGAATGTGACGACCCGGAATTTTGGATATTTTAAAACATGAAATATTTAATTGATTTTAAATATTTGAAAGTTAGTTTAACTTGAATTTAAAATATCACTTTCTGTTTGGCAATTAAATTATTGAATTTAATAATATGAAATTGGATAAAATATTTCATCTTCAGTTTTAAGCTTGTTAAAAATAATTTGAAGTCTTTAAAATCTATATTAATAATACTGAAGATAATATAAGTGTTAAAATTGAATTTGGAAGTGTTTTTTCAGTTTTAAAATATACTGTTTAAATTTGATATTTAAAAATAGCCTTCCGAGGCATAGTCTCGGATTTCAATGAAACTTGTTCCATTGGATCTGCAATAGTGTATTATTATCGGATTTCAAATTTCGTAGTGTTTGGAGTTGATGTGTGACTGTATGATAGATAAAAGTGTGAAATCTATAGCGAAATTCAATATAATAACTGGGTCCAAAAAGCTATCTTCTCCATACGATCGAGTTAGGACTCGAAACCTTTTCCAGCGCGTTCAAAATAGGGGTATCACATTATAAACGCCTGGCGGCATGCCTGGATAAGAGTTTGAGATTTTAAGCTACGAATTCAAAGCGATTTAAATTCAAATTCAAATTTAAATATAATATATATTTTGACTAGTCAAAACTTTATTTTTTTACTATATTTTGGCCACTTGTCTTCTGGATTACACCATTTGTCAAGCACACAGGGAATTTTGAGCACGCGTCTTCTTTGTAAAATATTTGGCCGAAGAAAATCCGAGCTTCTTCATTTTCGTATTATAATCTCGTAATCAAATTTAAATAGAAAAAATGTTGAAGCCTCTTAATAAAAAAAAGAGAAAACCCCAAATCAAATCCCCTCAACAACAAAATAAAAATCGCGTTTTTATTTTCTAGCATCCTCTAAATCAAATCGACCGTGGCCAAGGGGAGCGCTGCGTCGTTCATCGCATTTTGATGGTTCCAGAGGTCGGTCAACGTCGCGATTGGAGTCGCGTGTGTGCAAGCGATAGCCAAGAGAGGTCGAAGTCACGTACGTTTCGATCACGGCAGGAAAACTCACAAGCGTGGTCAAGCTCGCGGCAGTAAGTGGCGTGCGCATGCGAGTGTCGTCGTGGTCGCAGTGATAACCGAGGCTAAGTCGAGCATGGGGGAAGAGTTGCTGTTCATCGGAGTTGGGGGGTCGAACGCGGCGACTGTAGGCGAGTTCGTGGTCGATGACGCGATGGTGAGGGCTGGATTTGCGTTTGAGGGTTAGGAGCCTGGTTTCGTTTGTTTTCTATGAGGTATATTCCAGATTTTCTTCAATTACAATTAACATATGTATTAGAAAGGATATAAAAATATGTACAAATATTTTTAGTTTACTGTTTGATTTTAAAGAAGTATTAACGTGATATATATATATATATATATATATATATATTATAAAACATATTTGAAACGATATGTACAAATTTACAAATTGTAATGCAATGAAAAATTTATTTTGAGCATTTTTAAATTGATAGTACTCAAGTCTAAAACCTAAATTTAATCTGCTGATTATAGTTTATTAATCAGAAATTATTTTTAAAGCTAAGTTTTGGAAAAAATATGGGGATTTTAAATGTTTGAAGAGTTTATATATAACAAATTTTTAAAATCTATATATTATTTTATGAGTATATATCTATATGAAGTTTCGAAGATAAAAATATATTTAAGGTGATTAATGTGGTTAATAAACTTATTTAAATTATTTAGTTACTAAAAGATATTTTAAAGGGAAAATTGGTTTAAATTAAATTATTAATTGATTAAATTATTAAAAAGAAATTAATTGTTTGATTAGTTCAATGTTAATAAACCATATAATGTTGTACAAGGTCTGAAATCGTGAAGGAAACAAGTCGAGATGGGATCGGATCGCAAATAATAAAATCAAAGGTGAGATCTTCTCACTCAATCGAATTACCTAGTTTAATTTAAATAGTTAAATTTAAATTATTGGATTGGTTACTTGAATTGATAATTTTTATCAGTTGGATGTCATATTATATATATATATATATATATATATATTGGAGTGATTGATTTCCCGCATTATATAGCGGATGAGACCCAATGCGCCTAGCATAATAGCGGATGACCCTTTACACTATGATATCCTACCTTAAAGCGGCATTGGTATTTAATTTGTTGTGCTAATATCTGTGGATGCAAAGAAACGGGTTGGAGGGATCCAACTGGATTCCTCAAATGTATGGATTTATTTGATATGTTGTGATATGATTTATTGATGATCTGTGATTGATTATATTGGTAATTGAAATTATTAAATGCTATGGTTTGGCCAAATATATTTTTGGTATCTTAAGTTATTAGAAATATTAAAATTTGATTTTTGGAAGAAAAACTAAAGTTGAGAATTTTAAGTAAAATAAATTTAGAAAATTGGATAAATTAAAAGAAGGAATTTGGAAAGGATAAAGGTTGATTTTTGAAATCATATTGAATAAATTCCACGTATGGGGAAATTTTCTTTTAATAAACGGAAATAAATGGATTTTGAGAACTTAAGTAGTATTTTTAAAAAGTTGAAGAATTATTTAAAATTCGGATTTTAAATGGTTTAGGAGAAATGAAGGGAGAATTTTAAGAAAAAAATTAAGTATGAAATTAATATTTTAGAATTTAAATAAGATTCTAAATCATAAATATTGAAGTAAATATGGAATTAATGGATTTTAAAATAAATTTGGGCAAGTAAAGGAATTTATTTTAAGAAAATGGAGTTAGTTTTGGAAATCGATTTAAAACTGATTAAATGTTTGAAACTATGTTTTAAAAGGAGAATGAGACTATGGAATTTATAAACTGGGTTTATAAAGAGAAATAATATATCGTGGATATTTGGAAGTATAAATTCATGGTTGGAATTTATAAAGGTGTGGGTAATTTGTTTGAAAAATAAACAGTGATTTATTTTTAAAGGTCTAAAAGAAAAGTGTATTTCCCTGAAAAGCCAAGTGCGTTTTCAAAGCAGATTTTTAAGTATAAGTTGGAAGTTTTAAAGTTGTTTTAAAAGAATGTTTTTGAGAAATTATTTATTTAAGTTGTTTAGAATTTTAAAGTTAAATATTTATTAAATTAGTTATAGTAGTAATTATTTTAAAAGGCTAATTGGTATTATGATTTAAAAAGATAACTATTAATATTTATATTTTACAAAGTAACTTTTATTTTAAAGATAGTTTTGCTAAAACTTTTATTTGAAAAACTTGTATAGAATTTCATAACTTTTATTTTAAGATTGTTTTGGCTTAAGTATTACTTGAGAAATTACTCTAAAATTTCATAACTAGTATTTTAAATAAAGTGTTTAAAATAGTTTTTATTTTAAGTATTTTAAAGTATATATTTTTAGATAAAGTGATTCAAATTATTTTAAAATCCAAAGCGTTTAGTCTTGGTGATTTTTAGTGGAAATAAACAATATTTGGAAGTTATTCCACGAGAGGAAAGTGATTTGAAAACTGTTTTCAAAGGGTTGAAGTGGTGGAAAATATCTTGCGAAGATATTTGAAATAAATAATTTGGAAAATTATTTAAATCTGACGGTTGTTTATGGATGTTATTTGATAGTTAAATAACCGACTATCAATATTGGCCTTTAACACGACATTTGAATTTTGATGAGACCGGGATCGGATTCCAAATGGTTATCCGAAAACTGCATTGGATCTTAAAGGTGGATCTTCTGTTTAAAAGATTAAATTTGGAAATTTGTATCACATGTTTTAAATAAGTGCTCATTATTCGAAAAAGCCGGGGAAGGGCATTAAGTCGAAAACCCATTCCGAATAATGATACGACGGAATGGAATTGCATTTGAAGACAGTGGTTGAAGACCGGTTATTTTCGAAAACGAAAGGATTGCCGGTTGATTTCCTCTGCATCGAATTACTCCGGCATAGAGATTACCCTATGTGATGGGGGGCCCGGACATGATTAGGGGATATCTGGATTTACAAGGACTTCTTTCGTTAATTGGACGAAGTGCCTTCGGTTTCATTCAGACCCAGGATGGACTTGTATGGATGTATGTCTGATATTACACTTTGAGATATAAAGCTGGTTTCTATCCATTATATTTCTATTGGTGGTGGAGAATTTATTCTCTTAGCTTAACACCCTTCTTTGAGACGTACGAGCTCAGAGGTTATGTGCATTTCCTTTTGGATAAAGTGTGGGTTTCTGATATGGAGCCCAGATATTTTTACTTCTATGGTTATTGGAATTTGAGGCGCCTCGGTAAAAGTCGGTTACAACTAGGGGATGGTATACACATGACAGTTATTTACAAAGGTAACCCGGCCTTGTGTTGGCAGAGATCCGGTTAGGTTCTCGAGAAGTCCTTCCAGAGGCGTACCCATTCGAATAAAGGAAGTTCCTTAGCCTTGGCCATTTGTTGGAAATCCAAACAAAACAATACGAACCCATTATGATTTAAGTTGTAGAACCTGCCATTTAACACGGTAGCTATAGTATGTATACTATAATGGTACGTATGCTGGCTAAGATTAATATTATACTTGCAAAAAAAATTTCACACTATGCACTAAAAATAATATCAAAAGGATTTTCGCTTATCAAGCATGTTTGACTACTATAAGGAGAAACCTCCTCATGTGCGCGATTGCATTTGAGTGTGTGCCAGTAGACCTTATGGTAGTTTAATTTTTCAAAAGCATGAACGAATTTCTTTTTGTACAAATAACTGTTTTTAGTTCTTACACCAGTCCCATGACTGACTCGAAGTTTATTGTTCCCTTTTCTAAACTCTGGGTGCTCCTAATTTTCCACACAAGCAGCCTAGAGTTAGGTTATCAATAGGTTCTGGAGCTAAGTCGGGAAGTAGATATGGATTTGAAAGTCTTTGTTTTGGAAGCTTTGGGTTTTGAGCCTTTTGGTTTGGACTTTGGAGCTTTGGAAATGAAGATGAAGTATGTTGAACTCTCTTGGAAGACCACGTTGATGATATTTTTTCACTGTTAAGTTGTATTCCGCTATTGTGTAGTATATATATGACTCTAATAATGTAATGTATAAACAGATATAGTTCTTTCATTTAAAGATTAGTCATTTATCTATTATATATTGTTCCGCTGCGATTGTGAGATTCTAATATTGTTCCTATTTCTTCTTCTACCTTCTTCTTCTTCTTTAACCCTAATGATTCAGTTTTCGGGCATTCGATTGTTCGGCATTTGATACAGTGGACATATTGATGTCAATTTTCGAGCGTCAAAAAATCGGGTCGTTACACTTAACAAAGGCGTCGATATCATTTTCTCGATACATCTTTGCAAGGATTATAAATATTCGTATGTATTATCGATTCAATATCCATGGTATGAACACATTCATAACTGCAAGTGATAAAATCCTTGTTATAAGGATTTTTTACTTATATATGTTTAGTGTGTTAATTAATGTTAGTTATATCTATGTATGAAAACATATATAATAAAATGTAAAAACCAAAAGCCCACTTCATTTCGAATAAGATTCTTCTATAAGAGTCACGTTACATAACAAATTCCATAATTCCCCAAGAACACCCTTAACTCTATCAATTCATACGCAAAACAGTATTGTAAATAGAGGCATGATAAATTTCCCACATGTTTTTTGCTTTTGGAAATGATAAATTTAATTCGCTATTGCCAATCAAATTCATTGTTTAGAATTATCATCATTGAATGAAATGTCATCAATAAAAACACATGTTAGAGGAGCATGAATAGGATTCTACATTTTACAATATTAAAAAATGTTATCAGGTGATCTGGAAGGAGAGGAACAACTATCTCGTCAGAATCTAGACTATTTACATCATCGCACTGTCAAAACGATAAGTTGTAGGATAAAGATTCGAAATCGTGCTCGTTGAATTGAGTGAGAATTCAAGTAGGCTTTGGGCTATGTTTTTTACATTGTTTTTTTTTATTTCCTTTCTTTTTTTCTATCCCTGTACACCCTTGTAAATTCTATTAAAATGTTTAAGTCTAGTTAACTCGAATTGCCTTGTGAAACTCTAACATTATTGGACTTCTATCTAAGAATGCAATCTTAGTTTGGGTAAGTGTTATTAGGTGTTTGAACCAAATGACACATTAAGGGGATTGAACTACAAAACGATCAAAGAACAAATTAGGATTCTTAAAAAAGATCAAGGTCGGAGTATCAAGGGAAAACGTTAAGTTTGAAAAAAACTTAATGGATCGATACCGACCGATAGACGGGTCAATATCGACTCATAAAAATTTGGATATTAAGCCTACTTTGCTTCTAATCTGATTCTACATGATATTTAAAGGAAAATACTAGTTTTGGAGACATGTGTCAGGTCGGTACCAATCAATCCAAAATACCCTTTTTCCCCTGAAGACTCAAATCTTGGAAAATCAGGCAAATATGAAGAACTTGGGGAAAGGGTCGAAGTATCAATCGGTACCAATCGATCAACTGAGGTATATCGATAAAATTAATCTTGTTTTTTAGGTAATTTTAACTAGTTCATCCTCGTATCTTCTTGGATCTGACTGTTTGTGGGGCTCAAAATGAGATATGGTGATTTTGGTATGTGGATTCATCTATAAATAACAAACTTCAATATATGGAAAAGCACTTTTGGACCATTGATCCTTTTTTGCATGGAAACTCCACTAAATTCGAAATAAGCAATCTTAGTTTTGATATTACATTGTAATTCAGTTGTAATATAAATAACCAACCAATAAAAACATTGAAGTAGTCGTAGGTCATAGAACTTGCTGAACCATTATAAAATCTTGTGCTTCTTTATGTATTCTTGCAATTTTGTAATGCCCCGTTCTAGTTTCAGATTACTAGAGAGAAATCACTGTTCGATAGCTTAAAAAGGACTCAAGAGGACCAATCACTCATATACACTACTTTAGGTCAAGATGAACACGTTTTAATACCTAAACACATTTGAAATGATACGTATCTTATCTTGACACAAGGCAATATACACAAGTTTAAAGAATTTGTATAGATCGCATATCAGGAAGTAAAGTTTTCACAACATAGTGAATCAAAAGATTGATATGTACATCGTCATCACTTAGCTAACTATATACAAACCGCCTCAAACTAAGTCGTCCTAGTAAAATCATAGTCGACCATATGAAAACAAATACATATGGGCTAACACATCCCAGCGGATTCTATATGGGTTTTCTGATTATTCTTGGTCCATATAACTCTAATTGTCCCTCTAATATGGAAATGCATGTCTATATATTTCTAAATCAACCACTGGTCTAAAATTATACATAGTATACTGGTCTCTATCTCTATATCACAAGAAATAACTTCAAAGCCGGAAAATGAAATCATCTTGAAACAAATCCTCAGTCTATCTCGAGGAGTTATCACGAAACAAAACCTTGAGTCAAGATAGATATCAAGATGTGAGTATAGTCATGCAATGAGAACAAATGAATGTGTCATTTCAATTTTTGTGAGATGTAAAGGTTGCATATAGATCACTCACACCAATAAAATTTCCTTCAAATCCTTTTTTTCACAAATTAGTGATAACACACATGTCAAGGCACTATTCAATATAACATACACATCTGTAACTCTAATCAACTGGAATATCATTTCCTATTCATCTTAATTATGAGTTGTGTTGTGCTGTACAAATTCAAATTCTATTCAAAACAAACATTTTATGAGGAACCGACACTATGCTTTTCCTTATTGGAGTGCTAAATCATACTTTCTTTTGTGAATCCCAAAAGGGTTGCACGTTGATAAATCTCATTAGTGGATTTGACCTCTACATAGATTATTAGCATTGGTAAGTCATCACAATCTTTTTCACCCTTATACTTCCAATTAGTTATGACATCTACTTCACACAATCCCACATTTGTCATACTCTTTTGGTATCTGAAGATATGGCAAATCTTATTGGTGTTATAGCTTCATCATATCTCCATCTAGTGGTGTTTCTTCTCTTCATTTTCACACATCTCCAACAATCTTCATTAACTTCAATAGCTTCATATGTATTGGCAACAAATCATTTGGACATAATGATGAGGGATAAGGTCATCATAATTCGGGTTGCGACCCTTGAATAAGTCCGTTAGGATTGATACGGTGTCTTGTAGTTAATATCCTATACAATTTCTGATAAATGCTAAAATTATTACTTTTAAAATATTTGACTTTCAATTCTATATTTATTCCCGAATTATCGCTTTAGCCTATCACATAACCCATTTGATTTGCTTTGTTCATATACCATGGTTTAACTTGCAGTTTATAGCAAAAAGCGATTATACACATAACATTGAATATTAACATCCAGGCTAAAATATAGTAACTAACATGAAATGACGAAATGCAATTAAATAAGTTTGTATAATATCATACACATTAGCACCAAATCACACAAGCATATATTTTTTATGCTAAAGTAAAATTTTGAATTATTCAAATAGAATTTATCTTTCAATTCAAATTCAAATCCTTAAATATATTTAAAAAATTCAAACTTTACTTTAAAATAATATAAATTTCTTCCCAAAATGCTTCAAAAATGCCTTCAAGAATTTTCAAAAGCATATATTTAAATTTCATCACTTTTCCATTATTTAAAATATTTAGGCCTATATTTCCAATTTAAATCCAAAATATAATTAGATAATTCAAATTCTATCCTTAAAAATGTAAATTTTTATTCAAATACTTTGAACATGCTTTTGGGAATTTTCAAATCAATAAGCTTGAATTTTCTTAATTTTTTCTTTTCAAATATTTAAACTCGAAAACTCCAACATATTCAATTTAAATTCGAAATGAACTAAAATATTTTAATTTTTCAAGACTGATAATTATTTATAATATATATGTATCGGTGTTAGTTTTAAAATTTTCAAAACTTCAAAAGTTCGGTACTTCAGTTTTTAAATGAATTTTTTATTCCTCCATACATTTTCTGTAAATCAATTTTCAACTTATAGTAAGGCAAAATCTTCTCCAAACTTCGTTCTATTAAAAGAATTCATATTCTAAAGTGATAATGAAGTGTAAACAGACTTTGAATCATCATTCAAGTGCACAAACAATCAAAGGAATGAAAAGTGAGGTAAAAACACACATTTTGGCAAAATTTTGGGCATTACTGACCAAAATTTACGATTATCGGTCGACCATCCAAATTTAGGGTGTTCATCTGGTCGTGTCAATTTTTAGGTATTAATGACCAAAACATCACCACTTTTAGGATGCCAATTGTCATTATTTGATTTCCAGACTTCGGATGATTGCATATATGGGTTCTACTAGACCATATCCTCTTAAACTACATCAGTTATGATCATAACAGAGATCAAGAGATGAGAGACAATAAGATATATATGCAGTGACTTTGCTTTACACATAAACTGAGATGAAATGGGATATTATAAGCTTAAAAGAGGGAGAATACTCAGATCCCATAGCTAAACAATTTGATGATGATGATTTGATGAAAAGAAATGGCAACATAAGTGGATTCAAGTTTTTTAAAGGAGGAGGAATAATGAAGAATCCAGGATTTACATAGGTATGGGTTTAGGAAACTTTAAGTTTAAGGTAATGGTATAGGTCAAAATATAATTATGATGTAGATAAGTAAAAGTGTTGTCAAATAATATAGTTTCAATATATTTTATTTTCTTTGAAATAATTTCTAACCTTTAACCGTCTTACTATCTAGACGGCTATTATATATCCACTCAAAATTCCACTTGAGGTGTTTTATCCAAATTTTATTTTACTTACATAACAAATTTTCTTTTGCTAAACGTTTGTTTTTAATTTTCAATAATTATAAAATATTGTTACCAAAATAATTCCAAAATTTTCAAATATTATTTATTTGATCAAATAATTTTCCAAACAACTTCTAAATATTTAAAAATAGAATTCAAGTTTTAAATTTGAATTTTTAAATAATTAGTTTCTAATAAATCCCAAATAAAATCCAAAATAATGTTATTATGGTTAATCAAATACCGAGATGTCATAAGTCTCTTACTAAAATAATTTGTATTCCTTTGATTAGGGGTATTTTTCCATTTTACATGCATACGTTTTTGTTGCTTGCACTGGGAACGAGATCAGGAACATATATGTGATTACCACTAGGATTTGAAGAAGGTCTCCAATTGGATTTAGAGGAAATGATTGCAAAGAAAGCTATAGGTAGGTAAGGAGTAATTATTGAAGAATCAAAGGGGTCGGATCATGGAATAGATAAAGTAAACCGGGAGTGAGCTTTGGATTCATCGAATGTTGTAAAAAAGTAAGACTTAGAATGGATAATGAATGGCATTGATCAAAAAATACTACAATCTCAAATGATCATCATGAAGGAGAAGAAAAAGCAATTCGCTCTAATAATGCAGCCTCATTAAGAAGGAGGATCGCATAGACATCATGATGGTAGGAGTCATTCTTCAACATTTGTGTTTAGCGAAGAAAGTACAGTTGATCGATATAGAGATGGAAAGCACAAAGCAAGAGAAGGGAGTGCAGGAGCTTCGAGGAGTTAGAGGAAGCGAATTGGAGTAGGAGCTCAAAGTCAAGGTCGATTTGGTACTAACCCATCACGGGTTGGTACCGATCGAGTAGTTGCCCAAGTGGATCTTAGCGACAACACTAGAAATGATAATGATGATGTTGGACAAGATGTTGGTCCTCAGATGGATTCATCAGAGAAAACACAGCTGGAAACACCCAAAAAGGATGCAGTCAATGTCGAAATATTTTGAAAATAGCAAGTTGACTCCATAAAGACATGGGGACCTAGGCATCATTGTAATAGTCATGAATGTTTGGCAAGTCGAACATACAGCGATGTTTACAATGGCCATAATTCAAGGAAAAGTGAAGGCAACAATTAATCAATCGTGGAGATAATCAAAAGATTGCTTCAACATAATCAGCAACATGACGATAGTTGGGAGATTGTTACTAGTCCGAATCCTTTTTTTGAGAAGAGTAGGGTTGCTTGATATCCTAATAAATTCATAGTGCCGACAATGTCAAGCTATAGTAGATTGAAAAACCTCATACAACATTTGATGAAGTATGACTTGCACATGGACGGTGCCGAAGTGGATGATGATGTTAAATATAGATGTTTCCCCTCTTTCTCGAGGGTTTAGCAAAGAAGTGGTTTTGTAGCTTGTAACCTAAGTCCATATCATCTTATGAAGAATTAGCGAATAGATTATTGGATCAATTCCTTATTCACTCGGTAGAGCCTAAGGATGCATAGTCCTTAGCAAATTTGTATCAATGGTTCAGTGAGACCTCGAAGAACTTTTCAAAGAGATTTGGTGCTGCTGTGACAAAGGTAAAGAACCCTAGGGATGATATTGTTTTGATGTCTTTGATAAGTGGAGTGGATAAAAGAACGGATTTTGGTAGATAGTAAAGAATGAAGAAATCCAGTACCCTGAAGGACTTCTATAGAAAGGCAAATGATTTTGTATGCTTGGAAGAGGTGGTTGGAGGAGGATTCTAGGCGCTAATGGTCAAGCAAGACCTGGCAGCATATGAAAAATTATGTGGCTATCAAGCAAGGTGGTGATAAAAATAATCGAAATTACAAAAATGGAGTTAGCAACCAGAAAAACTCGAATGCTGGCTGTAAGAAATAAATCTAGAGGTAGCAGTTCAGGTTCAACTATGATGGAAAGTATACAGAGTAGATAGACTCCATCGAGAATATCTACCTTACTATGCAAGGAATAATGAGGTATAATAAATAGAGAGGTACGGGAGTTTACTAAGGCATTCACCTTAAGAGATGTATTATGCGATTGAGGAAGGAGCTCTTGCCAAACATCATTAGAAGATTGATGACAACATCATTTTCCATATTAGGGATGTAGATAAGGACAAGGCACCGACACTCGACTCGATGGTGATAAAAACCATAATTGGTTTGCAACTTTTAACCGAGCTTCGGATTGCGAAAGCTCGGTTAATATTTATTTTAGATATACATTCAATAAGTTGCCACTCATAAAATTATGCCATGTAAATCCTTCCTTTAGGGATTTATTGGAGAGGTAACAGCTCCAATAGAGTGCATCAAATTTCTTGTCTAGCTTGGACATAACCTTACTATGGCGATACGGGTTCAAACGTTCATTGTGGTGGATGGATTCTCCATCTATAATGCATATTTGGGCTGACCGACCACTAGCAGATCTTAGGATCACACTCGCTCTATGGTGCATGAAGATGAAATTCCCCTGGAATAATGGAGTAGGGGTAATTCAAGGGACTAAAGCATATGTCGAGAGTGCTATGTCACAGAGCTTATAAAGGCTCAATAAAATGAAAGAGGAGAGGACCCAAGGAAGATAGTCTGCATCAAGAATGCATACACATAGCAACAACCACTTGATCCTAGGAATGGGTCTGGTAACTATTAGTGCACGGCCATGGATTAACATAAATAGTTAAACAAGGGTGAGGAAGGGACCAATGGAGCTGATGGATGAGGTTCAAGGGGATGATGATGATCCAACAACAATTATCAAGATTTATCAAATTAGCATAAGGATAAAAAAGGAATTGGTAGGTTTTCAAGGAATCTATAAGGTTTCTCTAGGAGAAGGACATGTTTGCGTGGACACATTTTGATATGTGTGAGATTTCACCTAAAGTTGCTTATCATGCGCTAAACATGACCCTAATCTTTCCCCAGTAAAGTACAAATGATGCAGCATAAAAACCTATGACACCCCATGAAATGAATTGTAATTAATTAAAAAGAACAAATAAATAATTAGTAAGGCTCAAAAAGTGAATTTAAGAAAATATCATAATTTGACCACAAAACTTGCATCATTGCGTTCGTGGTGGTTTTCTGAGCAACTATCACATATAAAGTTTTGCGATCGAAGTTGAAACAAAGTAGTTATTGACGTTTGAAAAGTGTGAGTTAAAAATAATTAAAAAGGAATTTAGGAAATAAATGATAAATAATGCTTGGACCTCACCAATGGACCTCCTCATGGAGCCAATCGACCACCAGCAGTCAATTGTCTATATGGGAGCAAACAACCAGTTCAAGTGCCGACAGCTAGAGTTGAGTCTCAGTTTAACGACCCAGATTTAGTAAATATAAATCTGATGGATAGAATTGATTCAAGCACCTATAAAGAAAGGCCTAGCCCCTTACTTTTCTTTTCATATTTTCTAAACAGAGTAGCGGAGCTCTGCCATTTTCTCTTCTCAGCTATTTCTAGAAATATAAAACTATTATTGTGTGTGCGTGTATCAGAGGATGGTAGAAAATAAAAGAGAAGAAGCGAATCAATTATATGGAAAAAGGAAATTCTATAGTTATAAATCTATAATCCAACTTAATCCAATCTCCTCTTGGGTGTGTAGTTCTATTGGGTGTATATATATATCTTGTTACATATTTTTGGGATGGAAAGGAAACAATGAGTAAACTAAAGGAATGGATTCAGATTTGGAAGATTTGGAAAGTTAGGAAGATGAGTTGAAAACTATATGATTTATATATAACACTAAAATATATATCATTGAATTTCATTTGATTGTTATGCATATGCAAGGTATGTTGAATTGTATGTTTAAAATAAATATATTTAATTGAAATTTCTCCTACATATTCTGTAAGTTATGTAATTGTAATGGAATGACATGTAAACCCTAATCTGGAGTGTTATAGGTACAATTTAGTTTTATCTATTTTCGTATTAATTTCCATAGGCTGTCTAACTTCACAATTATGTATAAAAAGTGCATCATTTGGAATAACAAGTAAAATACTAAAACGAAAGAGATGTGTAATGTATGAATGTTCTTCTCTGTAGTTTGCACTATCTTTTTCAATAAAAATAAAAGGTGATAATTTCTTGTAATTCCAAATGGCGAAAAAGTCTCACTTTAGGCGGTTTATGGAAAGTTATAACGGCAATAATTTCCTTCTTGGGAAAGGTAGCTCCAATATATTAAAATATAAAAATAAATATTCTATGTAAAATATACATATAAGCGTATTTATAAAATTCATAAACGTAGGAATTAGGGAGTTATATATATATATATATATATATATATATATTAAATATAACTATGCCCTCTTTTATTATAAGGTAAATAATAAAGCATAGTTAATAAATATACGTTGATACTCATACTGGCTATATTAGGACGATTAAATTCTAATAACATGGGAAATAATAGGATTAGGAGGATGCAATGGAAAACGAGGTACTAACTCCAATATTTATAAATAATGATTGTAATATGATAATAAATGTGCAGGTAATAGGGAGTTATAGAAATCAAATAGGCACATTAATATGTTTAAAGGGATTAACTGCAGAATTAAACCTGACATTTATAAAGGAAATAGAAAGGCATAATAAGTTAGATTTGAAATGAATGAATGAATGTCATTAGTGATTATCAATTTGAATAATAATAATCATTTATTAAGGAAAATTAATTGAAGGTAAATAAATAAGAAACGTTTAAGTGACATAAAAAGAAAATGAGGGATATAGGAAATAAGCATACAAGATAAGAATTTGTTTGAAGCGAATAAATAAATAAATACTGATAAATAAGCTTAAGAGGAAATATAATTTCCATAGTGAAAATTATATAGCCTCAACAATATGTTTAGGACAAGCATGAATAAATGGGCCCTACCCAATATTTTAGTTTATGATAAATGATTTGGTTTAGTATGGTTTAGAATGCAAGTTCTGTAGAGTTACACAACGTAAGTCTGCCGTTCACTGGAGACTAGCAGTAGTTATGTATATGTACTATTGATGTGGAACATCTCCAACGAAAGGACCCTTAGGGTAGGGGTATGTGTTCGCATACAGGTATGGGAAAATATAACAAGGTTTTGTCCTGGATTTGAAGTATTAAACTGCTTAGTATAATTAGGGATGCAAGCAGTTTACTTCAGGGTGAAAGGCATTAAATAATTATTAGATCTTCCTCTTTATTTAAGAAGTCTTGAGTAACCTACGACGGTGCATAATTGGAAAATGAGGTCTGCTTCATTTCTAAACTAGAGGTATTAAGTAAATGGAATGGGTATTTTCTTTGAATTGTATTAGGAAAGTCTAAATGGGATTCTGATTGTAGGAGGTCATGGGCTATGTAGTGTTGTAGATGGGTCACTATTTATAATTAGGCTGACATATAGGCTTTGACTCCAATGGTCATTAGCGTAGACTTGGATTACGCCATGATGGATTTCGCTTCCTACTAGTATAGAATCCGTATGGGATACACAATGACCTCAAAGTTTAATTAACTGTTTGTTTGAGGTGGACAAGTTAACTCTTAGATAAATCTTTGAGATGTGTTAGTAATACAGCTAATTAAATTATAAAGTCGTATTTAGGAGTCATCGACCTTCGTAATTAGGGCCCATTGACTATCAATTAGGTTACGGAGGGCATGCTTTGGGTTTGAGGTACTAATTGCATTGGGCATTCCTCCACTTTATTTAAGAAGTAAAGTGGCCAGGGTTTTCTTTTGTGCAGTTTAATGCTTATAGTTATACCTTGGTAATGGTTGGATATATCGCATGTGCATATGGAATTAAACGATGAACCGTGAATACTAGATATAAAACTTAAGTAAAAATTAATTGGCATAAACTAGTTTTATGAATAAAGTATGTCAAACCCTCTTCTCATTACAGCCCATATGATAGATATAATGGGACAAGCTAATGATGCAAAATGGGAATGGTAGATGGAGAAGCCTTCTCATTTATGCACAGCATTGACAAGAAAACTAGATATTCAAGGAATAATGTTGATTCCAAGATAGTAGTCTTAGTCGGTACATATTTTATACTATATTTTTCTATTCCACTAGGAGTTTATGTAAATAGCTCTCTATTAAACTTATGTTTATTTCATGTTACCAACACCAACGATTTGTACCCTAGTGGAGTTGGATTTTGATCTAGTCAAAATTCGAGCTCATTTAGGTGCGGGTTGTTGCAAAAATAGAGCAATCTGCTATGCTAAAGGAAAAAGTGGATAAGTTGAAGGCACACAACTTTATCCACGATGTATTGTATGCGGTATGGATATTGAATCCAATAATGGTTAATAATGAAAATAAGAAGTGGCAGACATGTGTTGATTATTCTTACTTATACACATTTTGCCCAAAAGACTACTTTCTAGTGCCATGGATCGACTAGTTAGTGGATGGAACAACCAAACATGAGCTTCTAATATTTATGGATGCTTACTTTGGTTACAATCAAATTATGCCATACGTCCCTAATCAATAGCATACGAGCTTTGTCATGGACTTAGGACTATATTACTATAGAGTTATGTTATTCAGTCTTAAGAACACTAGAGACACTTACCAGTATTCGGTTGATAAGGTGTTCGCTGAATAGATCAGACGGAAAATGGAAATCTTCATGGCTAATATGCTGGTAAAGTCACAAAAATTTACGTTCTGCGTATGCGATCTTTTGGAGCTATTTTATGTATTTCAAAAATGTAGAATGAAGCTGAATCCAATTAAATGTTCTTTTGGAGTCTCATCCGGAATTTCTTTAGGGTTTATTGTGAACTTAAGGGGCATCGAGTCTAACCAAATCAGGTTGAAGCTTTAAAGAAGATTCCAACCCCATGGATAAGGAGGGAAACACAAAGCTTGAATGGTAAAGTCATTATTTTGAGTTGGTTCATCCCAAAGGAGAAAGATAAGTGAAAACCATTCTTTAATGCCCTTAGAAAGGGAAAAAGGGATTTCTGAAGGATGAGCAAATATGAAGCTGCTTTTCATAGTCTATTAGAGCATCTTCATAAATCACCAATTCTATCGAAGCCTTTGGCGGAAGAAGATCTTTACATCTATTTGACAGTATCAAATGATGCATTGAGTGTGACTTTAGTGCATGAGGAGTGCAAAATCTAAAGGACAATATACAACACCAGTAAGTAGTTTACTAGAGGGCAAAATCAATATTTGAAGTTGTAGAAGTTATCATAACGTTTGTTGATTACATCAAGGAAGTTGAGATCATATTTTCAAGCCCATGTTAATAGGTCAACCCTTAAACAAGTATTGCATCACCGCGATACTTCGAGGTGATTATTGAAGTGAAATATCAAGATGAGTCAATATAAAACCATGTATCATCCTAGGAAGGCGATTTGAAGATACACAATGGCAGAATTCATTATCGAATTCACTATGTGGATGACAAGACAGATGAAGAGTTAGTTGAGCTTTCTCAGTAGAAATTATGTATACACAAAGCATCCAATGACCATAGTTATGGAGCCAGAGTAGTTCTGGTAACTCGTAATGTTGAAGGATATGATATCCATTAAACTTGAGTTTCATGCCACAAATAATTAAGCCAAGTAAGATGCATAGATATAGAGACTCAAGATAGCAAAAGAATTGGGAGGGTGGACATTACACTTCTATAGTGACTGTAAATTAGTGGTTCTCCATATAAAGGAGTTTCAAGCTAAGGGTACATTACTCGCCCTTTACTAGTCGAAAAACATTGGAACTACTGGATGACATTGAACACTACCTGATAACGCACATTCCCAAAGTGGAAAATACAAGTGTTGATTCATTGTCCAAATTGACTAGCTTGGAGATTCACGACTGTTGGAATCATGTCATTTTTGAGATCTCCCAAGTATAAATGAGATGAACATTGACTATGTCATTGATATCGATGAGAAGGAGTAGTTGATGACTTCGTTTAAGGATTATTTGTGAAGGGAACTCTTCAAAAGAATCGGAATGAATAATTAAGCTCTGGTGTAATAACACGTTATATTATTGAAAATTATGTCTTATTGTTGAGATAATTTCCCCCTCGCTAATATGTGTCCACAAGAATGAAGCTAAAAAGATCTTAGTAGATGTTCATGAAGGGAGATGTGACGATCACATCAATGGATAGAATTTAGGAAAGGATATTCTTCAACATGGACATTTATAGCCCACTATCAACCGAGATACAATTGAGTAGTCAAAGAAATGAGACAGGTGCTAGAAATTGGCAATAATACCAAGAGCGCCTTCCAATAAGCTCAAGCAAATGGTTATCCTATGGCCATTTTTATAGAGTTAGGGGTGTACCATAGGGCAATTATATAATTTTTTGCATATATCGAACTCGATAACCAATCTTATTTGAAATAAAAGGTGTTTTCTATAACACTCCTTAGAAATTAATAAGAAAATAATTGATTAATAAATTATTAATAATAATCCTGAAAATGTAAATTTTGTAAATGTTGGTACTTGGCCATGAAAGTTGGGTCGTTATGTTCGTAGCGATTTACTGATTAATTTCCATAAATAAAGTTTTGAAAGCAAAGCTCAAACGGAAAAGTTATTTAAGTTTGAAATTTTCAAATTGAAAATAATTCATATAGAATTCAAATTGTAATCAATGTTAATAAACTAAGATTTAAAGATTAATGTCGATTAGAAGATGGGTTAGAGAAAATGTTAAAGTAACTATTAACATTATATATTAAACAAGGAATTAAATAATCGATTAAATGGCACAAAATATGTTCGCATAATCAAGCAACCGGTTGATCGCAAGGGTCGGTCGATCACCAGTGGTCGACCGCTAGGTAGGAGCGGTCTACTGGTTTGTGTTATGGTAGGTAGGATTTCTTAAGCCAGGAGCAACTCAGATTTTATTATTTTAAACCGACTCAAATTAGACGGTTCCGTTGACTTCTAACTGCTATAAATAAGAGCCTAACCCCCTTACTTTTATTCAACAATTATTTGGAAACATAAGCGAAGCTCAATCTGTTTCTTTCTTCTATATGATTCGAAAATTTCTTAAGGTCTTCAAGTAAGGGATTTTAGATATTTATATCCAATTTCTAATTCTGTTCTCCTCCAATCCCTAAAATTTAGAATTAACTAATATACGATCCAATTACTGTATATTTCAAAAGGGAAGCGATTTAGGAAGAGATTGAATAACATGCGTGTTCAAATCTAAAGGAGAAAGCTGGGAATTATCTATGAGTGAAAATCATTTGTTTTCTCATTTTATTAATCATATAGTGTAGCTTGATATATGCCTTGGTGAATTTTGGTTCATGAAAACTTCGAATCTAAACCCCCAAAATTCCACCAAAGTGAATCTCAATTATTCTACATTAAAATACTATAACTTATGTAGTTATTGAAATTTTTTCATTTTACATTCTATTCCACTTCTCACTTTGTTATTTTGATGTTTTAGAAAGGAAATGAATGAGGAATTGGTGTGCAAAGTATAGATTCTCTTATTCGTAGTTTGCACTACTCTATAATTTAAATATGAATCCATTTTTCACTGTATATGTAGAAGTTGAATAGATAGTAAAAGGATTGAACTGTAAACTCTATCGATGTTGATTCTACTATTTCAGCATAAAATAAGTTTGGTAATTGATTCTATTTTCTTATCCAAGTCTATTATTAGACTAAGGATATTAGCTAATTTATATGTTACGGTATGGAACTGGACATGCATAAATTAGAAGTTTTGACATTTAACGATTAGTGTAGGGTGCAATCTTTACACGTCCAGGAATATTTTAGCTTTTTTTTTAAATCGGTTAATCTTTATTACTTTCTATAAACAGGCCAATGCCCTAGTTACAAAAGACATATGCTATTCATTATAACTCGTACACTTCCAAATTCTATTGCTTGATAAAGCACGGTCCTTTTTCATGACGGCTCCCGAAAGTTTGATAAGTTTCCTTCAGAGTCTGCCTTCATCTTCCATTTCGCCAATAGTAATTTTTCTGGTCCCCTTAGGCTGGTGAGTATTTTTTGGTTATTCGCGAGATTATTATTTTCACATCACGATCTATTTGGGCATTGACTGATTGAATGTCTTTCTTCTCCTTGTTAAAAGTCCTGTAGTTCCTTTCTCGCCAGAGATGCCAAATGGAAGTTGTGAAGCAAATTTTGAATACTTCCTGTAGAAAGTTCGAACTGTTTCTTCTGTTGTTCAGGTAAAAAAAATTCATCTTTCAGAGTTTTAACTTCAATCGACCCGACACATTTCATTTTTTGTAAGCTCCAAACCGATTTTGTAAAGTTACGCTCAGAAAACAAGTGTTCGTGGCTTTCATTCTATTCATTACAGAAACTGCATGTTGTTTCTTCAATAATCCCCCAATTTTTTAGACGGTCTTTTATGGGAAGTCTGCCTAAAATGGCTTTGTATGTAGTATGTTCCATTTTTGGGGTAACCGATTTGCTCCAGATTGTATTGTACCATTCAACTTTTTGATGCTTATGCCTGGTATGCTCCAGTATTTCATGGAATAGAAATTCTCCAGACTTTGAGTTTTTCATGCTCCATTCATCAAAGACTCTTTCTGAATATATGGGAATCTTCTGAATTTCATGTGTGTAGTTCCTTGTCACAATCTGTTTTTCACATTTCCATACTCCTTCAATGATGCTTGAAACAGTGCAATTTGGTTTACCATAATCCAAGAATCCTTCCATTCCTAGCCTATCAATTAAGCTTTTATTGTTAAACCAAGGATCTCTCCAAAGATGTTGTATAACCATTGGCTATTTTCCTTTCAATCAGAGGTTTTGAAGATTCTCTATGTTTCAGGATGTTCTTCCATATGACTGAAGCATTGTTAGGTAGGGAATCTGTCTAGAAATTGGTTTTAATGTATTTTGCTCTCATCCACTTTGGCCATAAATTCTCTGATGATATTATATTCCAAGCCAACTTGATGCCATACATTTTTTTAAGTTCAAAAAGATTTTTAAGACCAACTCCACCCTCCTTCTTAGGTCTCCACAAGTCTTTATAGCTGATTTTGTGTATTTTTCCCCTCCATATAAAGTATGCATAGACAGAGTTAATTTTCCCTAGGGAACAATTTGGGATTTGAAATATTTGGAGCCAGTATCTAACTTTAGAGGTGATCACTGTATGGACTATTCCACTCTGCCAGCAAAAGATAGCAATTTGGACCTCCAATCTTGTAATTGCTCTCTTATTTTATCTATCAGTTTGGCACATTCTCTGTCTGTAATGGAATTCGTAGATAATGGAATGCCCAAATATTTAATTGGGAGTACCCCTTCTGATACCCCAATTCTATTGATCAAGTTATGCTTATCTTTGCAAAATTTATTGAAATAACATTTAGTTTTCCCTTCATTCAGTTTCAATCCACCATACGTTTCTAAGTGATAGAAAATTCTTTAAGAGCATCAATTGGCTGTAAATTAGCTTTCATGACTACTAAAAGGTCATCTGCATATATAACGTGAGTTACCTTTGGTATAATTCTGTGCACAGGGATAATCTTATTATGATGACATGCTAGTTCCATTTGTAGGGAAAACCACTCCATTGCAACTGCAAATAGGTAGGGGGGATATGGGGTCCCCTTGTCTTAGTCCTCTGTTGCTAGTAATGTATCCTCTAGGTACTCCATTAACCAGAATTGAGAATGTTAGGGTGGAAATACAGAACCTTATCAGCTTTAAGAGACTTTCTGGCATTCCCAATGCCTTGAGCATGTGAATTACAAAGTGTCTATTCACTTTATCATAAGCTTTGTGTAAGTCTACTTTAAGACACATTTTGTTTGCTCTTGGTTTATTAAAGTCTCTAATAATTTCATGAGCCAACAGGGAGTTCTCTGAAATTAATCTCCCTTTTATAAATGCATTTTAATTTTAGGCAATCAAGTTAGGGAGAACTTTGTTTAGTCTTGAGCATATAATTTTACTTAATATCTTGTAAGAAACATTGCAACAAGAGATAGGCCTGTAATCTTCAATTTTGTTTGCTTTTTTAATTTTGGGAATTAGGAATAGTTTAGTTATGTATGTATAAATATATATTAGCATACGAATAACGCATAAGTGTTATCATGCAATAAATAGGTTAGTAATTAGCATTAAAACCGCATAGGATGGTAGATATGGATGATTATAATTAGTGATGAAATAAAGAATCTTTCTTTCTAGCCTTAGTAGAATGTGGTGAGGTACATGTCAGTATGGCTAGGTGAGTGTAAATTATGACTAAGTTTTAGGGATGTGAGGTTAGTTAAAAGCATATGGAAGTCTGTCCCAGCTAATCTGCCTATAAGCATGTGACTTTGGGCTAATATGAGACATCATTTATAATAAGTACCCATGGAGGACGCGAGTTTAGTCCCAATTTTGTAGGGTAAGTCTACCAAGTTCATTTGGCTATCAGTGTCTATGAATGGTTGGACTCATATTGAGATGTCACACCTGATTTACGGGTCATAATAATAGGACTTGCTTAAGGGATCGAGGATAGTAAGTGGCTATTATAGGATCCGCCTCCATCACAATTAGGGGATGTTACAATTCGTAGTATTAACTTCCGGTACAGAAGCACCTGAATATGGAATAAAATTTTCACAGATTAAAACACTTTTCTAATTACATTTCAAAACAAAATTTAATATCTAAATTACATAATCCCAAACGTTTCACAAGTTTAGATCAAATATAATTATTTTATAAACATGCCAAGAGCGACATATGAAGATGTCCCCTTGGTTGACCAGAGTACTAAATTGTCATAACAGACATAATACAACACATTAGAAATAAAAACATAGCAACTCCTAAATAATTAACATCAGTTTCCTTCTCCTCTCTGAAATCTTTATTCATCCACCTACTAAAACTTGAAAATCCTCCACCTTCAGTCTACCCAAATAATATTGAGCATCCAAGAATTTAAGTGGAAAACATAAATTTCGAATCAGACATAAAGCCTGGTGTGAATAATACTATACATCTCGGTTATATGATATTAGATGAGACCACGCTGCTTAGCGGAACATGATTTCGCTTACTAATATCTCTTTTTAAAACATGTCTTTTACAAACCAAAACCTTGCAACCAAACTAGTTAAAACAATAATATCAATATCATGTAAGCATATAAATTAGGCAATCAATGGACTATCTATCCGAATACTATACGGCTAACAACTAACCTTTGGCTGACTCGGGCCTACCAAACAAAATAAACAAATAGCCTAACCTCTATTAGATGCTCTTCTTGACAGTCTGTCCCTAACTTACTCTCCCAAGTCAACTGATCCTAATGGTTTTGCAAGCTCACTGACAACATATCCTCGCTATGTATATTCCTTTCTACGTGTAACAACATTTAGTCTTATCTGTAATAAAACCCTACACATTGGAATTTTGGACTAAATTAGCAAGGGGCAAATAGCTAATATATAGGGCTTAGCCCCATATCAGTTCCATCTAGTATTCTAATATCTGAGACATTTAACTTAGGGTCTTCTACCCTTAAAATTTTCCTTGAAAAACATTTTCTTTCAAATTGATTTAACCCTTTAAATCATACTTAAACAAGGAAAATATACTCTATGCTTTACTCAAATCACTTTGCCACGTTATATATACTTTACATAAAGCATTGTTGATGAAACATTCAAAACCTTTAAAAGTACCCCTTTCGAAACAATTGGAAGTTCCCCTTTCGATACAAGCAAACTACTTTACTTAAAAAACCTAGACCGAAGGCCAAAACGTACCTTCCAAACCATTTACATATAATTTTCAAAAATATTGAAATCTACTCTTTCAAAAGCATTATAAAACCATAGACATCCTCCTTTCAAAACACCTTAAACATACCTTTGGAACCTTTGGAAACCTTCCACTTAAAACCTTTCAAAAACATAGGCAAACCACCCCTTTGAAACCTTCATTTAAAATCATTCAAATACTTTTCTATAGACAAACCGTTCGAAAATATTGGTTTCAAATAAAACATGTGGAACAACCTTTCGAAACCATTGAAAACCATTCCTTCGAAACCTTTAGGTTTAACTTTCAATAGAATAAAGGATCTTCAAACAACTAAGTCCAAAGTACACTCGAAAGCAATTTCCTAAGTAAATAAGTGGATGGTGTCGAAACCAATCCCTTCGAAAGCATTTTAGAAGCAGCTTGGGTTTTAAAACAAAGAAACTCTTTCAAAGGCATTGCTTCGAAAGGTACAATGCGGCAGCTAGGAGTTTCGACCCCTTCAAAAGCTCCTTTATAAAACAAAGGCGCAACCTCTTCTGAAACCATTCTTTAAAACCATTTAACCAAGTCGAAAGCTATCTATGTCGAAAGTATTCATTTCGAAAGCAAAGCAGACGTATTTACTTCTAAAAGCGAAGTAAGGTTTCGATCTCTTTGGAACCCCTTGTTTCGACTATATACCTTTTGCCTATGTCCAATTCACTATGTCTTTAATACCATGCACATTGGTTTTGATGGAGATGGAGGTGGAAGTACCTAGTCGAGAGGTACATGCCCAAAGTGGCGAAACGGCAAAAGCATACAAAAACTGTTTTCTTTCTTTTTAAAGAAATTTCTTTCCATCTAACTTACTTATTTGTCAACATGTGATTGGTTGCTAATTTCTTTTCCAAAAATCTTTTCCAAAAGTGTTACGGAAATTTTATCAATAAATAATTTAAAAGATTTACAAATTTCCCCCTCTTATTTTATAAATATATATATAACATTTAAGTCCCATAACTTAATTAATTTTATATACTTATTAAAATACTTCGGAAAATTCTACAAAAATTCCCATAAATCGCTTTTAAAACATTTTCTAACATATATTGATTTCTGACCCAAAAATATTATAAATTAGCCATAATTAATTTTAAACCCAATTAACTATTTTCTTCACTAGAAATTAATAATAATCCACATTAATTCAGAAAATTATAAAATTTGAAAATCTTCTCTAAAATAATATTTCTTACCTTATTTAAAAATTGCAAGGCATTTTGATGTCATCTAATAGGGTTTTCACATTAAAACTTATTTTAAAATCCATATGAAATAGCATAAATCATCAACAATTATATATATCCATTTTAACAATAAAAAACAGGGCAAAACATTTGCAAACTAATTCGGATTTCTACCTAAAACCAAAAATTATAAAAACATGAGATGTAACCTATTATTCACCTTAGCATTGTGATTAAGGAATTGTGATTTGATCTTAGATAAAGTTGCTTAAGATTCTTCCTCTTATCTTCTTCTTGTTTTCCCTTATTGGTGGCCAGCCTCTCTTAGTATTTGATTTTGTTTTACATGTGTAAAATGAACAGGCATGAAGGGTTTAGGGTATTAGAACATGTATTATTCCTACTTTGCCCATTATCTATTTGCCTTACCTGTTTCATTTTTTTTACTTAGTCCATTGTTTTAAATTGGCATGGCTACCACTATTAACACAAACCTTAATTGCTTAACTATTTCATTATTTCATTTAATTAACTAATTAAATGTCCTAAATAATATAACTAAAAATTAGGACCATTACACTAATATTCGATTAGCCTTTTTGGATCTAAAATTAGGCATGTTTTGAGACTGGTTGTTACATTTTCTTTCTATCATACACTTGATATAATGTGTTATATTGATTGATTGCTTTAATTAAAATTGTATTTAACAGATAATCCAAAATGGTGCATTTTATGATAATAGTTATAAAGTAGTGCAATCATGAGTAATTTATCACTACGAAAATAAAAATATTATTTTAAATATTCCTAGTCAAGATGTATCAAGACCAGACATCGATATATTCATTGAGACTAGGGTATGCAACGCTCTCCAAATGTCGGGCAATGTATATCTCATGACCACAGGTGGCACCAAGGGGTTATGTACTGATAATTATTGGATAACTATAAAATGACCCACACGATAGTTTTTTGTTGGTTAATTTAACTAAGGCCAAATCAAAATTATCGATGTGACTAATTTGCACAATTCTCTCTACTTGCGAATACTATAGATTTTCAATATGGAAGATCCACTTTGACTATAGTTAAATTATGGCGCAGCATCCGTCGAACGAATATAGTTAGGTCGAGTGAAATCATTAGAAGTTAAATACTATTCAAGAGAGGATTCGTCTCCTCGGTTATATGAGGTTAGTATAACGGTCAACCGATGTCAACTCAAAGTCATAGTCTCTAACTAGATCAGTTTGGTTAATAATAACTGTTATTATTGAACAAAAGACTTTGTGTTTGAAATATAGAGCTAAATATGGATGATATTGGAATTTTGACTATTACGATATACCATAAGTCTAAAGTGATATAGTTTTGATGAAGAGAATTAATGTAAACAATCATCATTATCAGGTACCACTTATAGTAAGTAAATTCGATTTTACTAAAAGATGCGAAAGTGACAAATTTAGACAAAATGTCATACCACTAGCTAAGGTGACGTGTGAATGTTATTATTCGATGTTCGATATTATTTGCGGACTAAATTTACATGTTTGAGTCACACAACCATAATGATGAATACTCTGAGTAAAACACACAATTTAATTAATTTATAAATTATTGTAAATTAATTAACATTTCTGGAAATATTAAATATTGACTTTATTTGATTTGCTTGAATATCATTAGCATTTAATAAAGTGCATATATAAAATTTATAAATGCACGTATTGATATACGACATCGATAAAATATTCAAACTAGGTTTAAGTAGGTTAATTGCTAAGTTGTTATGGGGATATTTTTTTCTTCTGAGGCCCACATGCATGATGGAAAAGGGAAGAGTTTTCAGATGTGATTTGAAAATCCAAAGAAGCAATTAAAAGAAGGAATTAAGTCAGTTACTCTTCTTTATGACTCACCTAAACCACATTTACGAAATGTTTTTATCCTTCCCTATTTAATTCGGTTTCTTTTTCTAATAATATAAAGAGGAGGGAGATAATTTGATTGTATTTAATTAGGAATTATACGTGGAGGTTTTAAAAAGGAAAACTGAAAGGTTTCGATGTTTCCGTTAAAACATATCATCTCTTATTCAATCCATCATTATTCTACTCCTGGCAAAAGATCTTATCTTCATTCTGTTGCTTTTCTCCTCTCTCTTAATGGCCTTAATGAAAGAAAAAAAAATGACATTCCCTAAAATTTTTTAGATAAAATCGATAACATTCAAGGTGGTATTTCCTTCTAGGTCTTTGCTAAATCCAAAGGTTGATTCAATCGAATCATAGTTTTATTCTTCATTCAAAGCATAAATCTTAGGCTTCATCCTTAGGTAATTCTAATTTTATCTTACTATATTTTGACTATGTTAATAAAGTTTAAATCCTATACATGTTATAACTCTTATCATTTGTTCGTTGTTGACCTAAAGTTTAGGTATGATATGTAATTAATTATGTTCATTATGATAATATAAATAAATCCTACATTTGCTACAAACTTTTCATCATATATTCATATTATATGTATAGTTTAGATCTAATTCATTTTATAACAAATTTATATACGCCTAATTATCAAGTCTAATTTTATCATTGGTTTAGAAATTATAATTTTATAGAAAAGCAACAAACAAATAATTTTGGATTTGAAACCAATTTAATTAATTTATGTATTTTGTACCTCAGTATATACACAAACCTAAATCAACTATATATGTAATTATTTAAAATTATTCTGGAGCTTGAATACATGTTTCACATATTGTTGTTTTGAATATAATTTTTGTTGTTATTGATATTTGTTTTACAGTTGTATCAATTAAAGAAAACATAAGTGGATTTTTGTGAGAAATATTATAAACACATTGAATCCCTTTTAAGTTCAATTTGTTACTTTAATTTTAAGAATGCAATAGATTACAAAGTTTGCGCGCATGCATGTGTGTATGTATACACACACGTTATTTGGACATAGTTTGCATTTATTCATATATATATATATATATATATATACACACACATGTATGTGTTTGAGTATTCAAATTGTTTTGAAATAACATTAAAGATAAGTTAATGAAATGAGATAACTCCTCTACCTTCTCCTCTCCTTATTAATTGCTTTGATATAATTAATTATCCTTTTATATATATGTAAACTTTTGACTGGGTAAAATAACTTTCTAACATATTATGTATAAGTAAATGTAAGTAAATTAATTAAATGAGATAACTCCTCCACCTTTTCCTCTCCTCTTTAATTGCTTCCTTTAACATAATTGATTGTCCTTTTATATATATGTAAACTTCTAATTAGGTAAAATAACTTTCTAACATATTATGTGTAAATAAATATAAGTAAACTATATATATGCATATATTATCATTTTATATAATTTTAAAATAAATTATAGGCAGCAATGACATATATAAAGGGTGAATATGTCCATTGCGGTGTGATCCCAACACTTGTATATGTATATATTAACCATGTACACTACTTATATGTTGCACTTGCACTATACACATATGAATGTATTTGATACATTCATTATTATGTATTTAATTTCAAATTAAATTCAAAACTCCTTTTACTTATGAAATAAAGTAAAATATTGATTTTATTTAAGAAACTTAAAAAAGTTTTGAATGAATTTAGATTTCATAGGCCGATTAAAGATCAAATAAAGGATTTTTTTATATACTTATCCTTTCGCTCCCCTATGGACTGACCCAAGTCCAACAATGGTATCAAAGCGAGATTGGTGAGGCATTCACCTAGTACATTAGATGTCATAGGTTCCATCCCTGCAACTAGCATGATAGGGGATTCTCACATTGTGTTCTGTGATAAAACATTATCTCTTACCGTTACATGTCCTATGATGGTTGTACTAATCGAAAGGCTGCATGTAATACTCACCTATGAGGTACCTAATTATGCCACCACAAAGGAGTTTGGGTCTAAACAACAATAGTATCAGAGCCCAATAGCTAATGTAGACTATATTATTCATGTTAGGGATAACTAAGCTTACACAACTTAGTACAGTGTCTAGAAAGGTAATATCTAGGATTGGAATTGGATAATCAAGTATCTTGTTCTAACTAATTTCGGGGCTGGTCTGAAAGATAAAATGAGCACAAAGGTTGCACCTAATAGAAAAGGCCCATTTTGAATTGGGCTTTGGGCTAATTTTTAAAATAGTTTTGAAAGTTAATACAAGATTTTAAATTTAAAAGTTAAATTTAGAATAAATTTTTTTATTATAAAATGTTATAATATAACATTAAATTTTAAAGTGGTTGAAAAGGTCATGAAATTTTCATAATGTTTAAAAATATTTAAATATTAGTTTCAAATTTTAAAATATATTAAAAAGATTAATAAAATAAATAAATTAAGTCGGTTAATTAATTAATACTAATATGCATGTATTATGCATAATGATATATGGTATGTTATTTTAAAGTGTTTAAGATATCATAAGTATACATATATGTATATAACATAAATTTTCAGAACTAAAACAATTTAATTAAATAAATATATAAAAGGATTAATCAGGATGCCCTTATGAATGAGACTGTCTTTAGTAATAGCTTTGTCGAGAGTAAGGATCCATATAAGAAATGAGCAAGAGGGGAGTGGGATTTTGCATTTCCAGAGTCTAGGGAAAGAGAATGAACTAGTCGAATTAGAAAGAGCAAAGTAGCACGAAGAAACCAAGAAATGTTTGCTTGAGGTCAGGCCCAAAAGAAGCTGTCAGGGGATGAGAATAGGTGGACGGACTAAAGGATGTGTAGAATTTAGAGGAGTTGGGTGAGAGTGGAGCCAGAGATAGCAAGGTCAGAGGAGAAGCAATGGAACCAAAGAGAAATGGCTTCGAAAATCAACGCCGATTTGTAGGATACCACTGAGTAGAGATCGAAAAATGAATTGGAAAAGGGGGAGCTATTGAACCAAGCAGGAATCCCCATTCCCAATATGGACTTGAAAAAAATGAATAACCCATGAGATTGAATAGAGGACACCTGCCCAGAAAGGGAAAAGGTAGTTGGTGGGAGAAGAGAGGAGGATATGGAAGGGATTAAAGTCATAATGTTTAGATAGGATCCAGGACTTCCAAAGGGGAGTATCAGAGGAGAGACAACAAAAAATTCATCTTAAAAGAAGCGCAAGATTGAAAAAGAACAAGTTTGGAATACCCAGAACACCTTGAGACACATCTTTGCAAACAATATACAAACTTACTAAATTTTTAGCTCGCGAGCCATGCCAAAGGAAAGATGGGCGAAATTTGTCAATAGCTAAAATAACCCATCTAGGAATACAATGAAATGAAATCCAATCGGTATGGATAGCCGGAAGTATAGATTTGATCAAAATTAAATATCTAACCATAGAGAGGGAAGAGGCTTTCCAAGTAGCTAAGCATGAGGAAATTTAAGATATAAGCGGGAGATAGTCAGAGCGAATCAATTTTGTAGGACGGATAAGGATCCCAAGGTAAGAGATTGGGAAATACTCAATACCACAGTTGAGAGTATTGGCAACTAGGGGGCATAAGGTGGTCAGTTCCACGAAAGGTGGAACATTAAAGAAACCCAAACAGATGTAAGGGATAAATACATATGTAAATGTATGTAGACCATGATTTCTGATGTGTTTAACACTTGAATCGCGAGGGTGTTTCATAAAAATTGCATTATTCCATAAGTCGATATCGCTCAATATAATATATTGAAGATTATGAACCTATAATATAACGTTGTCCTCTATAATATATATATATATATATATTACTTGCATACTCCTTAATTGTTGAGAAAACTCAAGCTAGAGATGTTATGTATAGTATTACCAATATATTGAAAGACAAGGTAAGATAATTTTATCTGTTGAGAAAACTCACAGTACATATACTATACTTAGGCCATCGTGATATGATAGGTACGAGTGAATAATATCTTTCGATTTGTTGAGAAAACTTAAGGTGGAAATGAGATTAGGATAAGGAACCATAGGTTAGAGGTTGTATCACATACAATGAACAAGGAGTTATTATCATTTATAGGGCTATGATTTGTTGAGAAAATTCAAGATTAGACTCCGAAAGCGGATGAGTCCTAACACTCACTAATGAAGTCAAAAGACTTCTATGTTTCATCTTAGGTTCTGGAGAATAATAAAAGACTAATGGGAGACTTATTAGAAAAATGACATTATAATATTCAACCTTTTTAATATTGTAAGAATTATGCTGAATAATGTTAATACTTTACACTGATAAATTTATGCATTTAATATAATTGATAAAACATTTATCAATTAAAATATACAAAATGAAATGAATTGAAGATCGATAAATAAATACACACACTCACTCACTCACTGCTAAATTTCCTGTACATTAATGTTTTCTACACCATGTAAGTGCCTAATTTTATAACTACTAAATATGTTCGTAATTTGGCCGCTTACATGTTTATTTTTCGAGATCGTGTACTGCATTATATGATTTTCAAAGTTAAAAGAAATATAAAACTATATATATTTGATCCATATACAATGGCATATAAAAGTTATATGATAAATGGTTACAGTTCGTAATGTACAATACTTTGATGAAATTGGTTCATTTGAAGAAACGAATAAGCGGTACTGTGAGATTGAATATTCAATTTGATTAATTATAATAAAGATTGTATTGTGTTAAATGTAACACTGGACCAAACTATAAGATAGATTTAAGAACTCGATCGCGGAATGTAAGTTTGACCAGTTTACAAAAAGTGTGACATATTTGATGTCCTTAATGTTAAAGATAATCGAGTGGGCTTTTGTAAAGATTTTGTTGTGATGTTGTAGTAAGGATATTCTTTTGAATAGTTTGTCCATTTAGAAAGAAAAACAAATGTACAAGAGTAGATGTGATTTAAGGTACAGTTGGTATGAAGATAGTGAATAGTCACTTCTACTTCATAAAGAAACATCAAAAACGAAAATTGTAATATCAATAAATGATACTTAACATTGGAATAAGAAATATGATTTCTATTTTGAAATGTATTTTTTTATTTTTTATGAAATTTATTTCGTTGAGTTAAAGATATTTGATCAAATAACTCTCCATTATAAACCAATTGCAGTACATGAAATATATAATCTATATTAAGTGAATGATGGACATTCGAATTTACTATTCCTATTACACCGATGGCAAAGATTATAGGAGCATGTTATATAACACTTATCGACTGCATCAAGTTATGCAAATTGTTTTTTGTAAACAATACCGAAAATTATTTATAAAATAATGACTATTTTTTCGGTGTCAACTAAAAAATAGACATAGTTATATTTCAATGTGAACAATATGAATATTTATTATGAAATAAAAATATAGTGTGGTATATGTATTCACAACAAAATATTGCATTGAATAATACTGAAGTATCTAAAATTATTTATAATTATTTTGGAATGATAGGCTAAGCCATATGAATCATATGACACTAGTTAATTATATCTCAAACAATTAAGGGCCATGCACCCATTTAGTGGAAGCGTCATAAGAGTTGATGAACTTTTCAAATTGATATGTGCTGATGTAGACAATCGAAAATCTATTAATACTAAAATGATTCCACATGCTTTGTTATATTCACCGATGAGTTACCATTGACATAGACATGTGTATTTGATACACATGTAGCATGTCAATGTAAGCTCATAGAGTATAAAACGGAAGTGTTATTTAATTTGATCGAGTAGATGTATATACTAAAAAGAGTTTCGTACGTACCTAAATGAATAAATGTTCAATCTCAAATATCAGCCATCCATACAATACATAATGATGTATTAATACGAAGTAATTGAACTTTGTTGGACATAGCAAGATTAATGACGAGTGAAGTTAAGCCAAACTTTTTTATAAAGTGTGTGCTTAAGAGTAACGCACAATTGTTAGAATTAACATTATCCAAAAAATAGTTTGAAAACCCATACATGATAAAGGTTTATAAGATATTCCTATATATCCTATGCCAAGGAATTAGCTGGTTGTGTGAATCGAAAAACTGCATGTAATAATTTTATGTAATGGACCTTGTATGAATTATCCAAGAGAAATTTGGGAACTATAGTCCTTAGATGACTAATTTTTATTGTGAACATAAATATATTATGAACTAATGCAAAATCGAGTTTATATAAAGAAATTTAAGAAATGTTTATGATTTCCCATTCTATTGCACAAAGAAACAACCGTGTTTCAAAAAATACCAACTTCATAACAAAGGAATTTCTTCAAGAAATTATTGGTGTATAATAAATTTGGATACGATCAAGGGATAAAACTAATTGCAAGGGACGAAATAAATTGACCGAACCTAAATGAACACAATACATCAGAACGTCTAATGAGTATTCCTGTACATCAAAGAGAAACTGTGAGTTCCTTGTTAACGTCAAGAATAAATAATCCTCAGTTGTTTAATTAAACCATTAAGAGTATTGACTCTATGATATGGTACAATGCACATATCTAAAGTAGATTCCAAGTATATTATCAAGATATAATTTTGATAGTTGTACCTAAGGGATAGATTCATTGGCGTAAATGTATCTTTAAGAGAAAGAAAATGAAGCTGGAATATAGTAAGCCAAATCGATAAGAATAATATCATTAATTTCAGGTGTTGAAATCAGTATAATAGATTCACCATTTAATGTAGTTGATTTGATTTGGATTTTATTCATAAAATTATCGACTAATATGACTTTGTGCATTGGTACATATGTGTTGAAATAGAATATTCTAAACAATGTTCTAGAGTAAAATGTTTACACATAATAACCAAAGCATCTCGAAGTTGATGGGAGCAATATTGAGTTTGTGGATTTTTGGATATGGTCTGAGAATGGATACGAAAGCATCATTCAAAAAACCATCAAAATTGAACAATTATTTGGATAGAAATATCAAATAGCTTTATCATCAACCAAAACGTAGTGAAAGCATGTGTTCATAAGAAAGAGCATTAAAAGGTACATTGATATTTCAAACCTAAGTAAACAACATATCACTATTATTGGACGATGTACTTATGTTAAAATCAGTCTTAGTTGTTTAAATACTCAACATTGGATTTGTAAATGATGTCTTTTATAGCAAGTGTAAAAGATATTGGGAATGTCCCAAACGGTATGTTAGGACACCTTAATAAAATGTTTAATACATAACATATAAGATAGATTCCTTTGGCATTGGCAATAGGAATTATCATATATGTTATATTGCCTATGATATCATGAATTATTTATGTATTTGATGCATGAAGCAAATATCAAACCCAAAATGATATCACAAAATGGTTGTCTGAAGTGTTCTCGTGTATTTATGTAATACTAGAAATTTTTTTACAGAAAACAACAAACTCCTTGTGAAGGTATGTTCGGTCTTAAAATTTCGTAAGTGATATTAAGCATAATATGTCAATAATAAATTCAAGTTAAGAATCTTTAAGTTGGAAATGTTCCAATTGAAAGATTATGGTGGATTCAATAAAAAGGGCTAAGTATGTCGCCTTGAATAGCACTGTAATAAAAATAGTGTATCTAAATATAAATTCACAAATTTATAATTGAAATAAAGGAGATTCAAAATGTTGAGAATTCCATAACATTACTATATAATAACATTGTCACGATATAGTTCATAATTGAACTTAGAGCTTGCTAGAAGTTAAGAGGCATACCGTGAATTGTTCCACGCGATAAAGATAATTTATCAGCATCAGAGAGAGTTGATTGATATAGTAGAAAAGTGAAACAAAATAGCATACTTATCCAATGAGAGAATGATCCAATTGGTTTTGAGAAAACTGATAGGAAATTTGGAATAAGATTCCATAATTGACCCCAAGTGCAAGTGGAAGATTGATAGAGTTAAGGGTATGCCCTAAGGACAATTATGTAATTTATAAACATATATCTAACTCGATAACCAATCTTATTTGAAATAAATGGTGTTTCCTTTCTATCATATAATTAATGTAATGTGTTATATTAATCAATGATTTAACTAAAAATATATTTAATAGAAAATCCATAAATGTTGTGTTTTGTGATAGTAGTTAAAAGCGTTGTAACCATGAATAATTTATCATAATGAAAATAAACGTACCATCTTAAATATTTCCAGTCAAGATGTACTGAGATTGGATATCAATGTATTCGTTGGGACTAGAGTATGCAACATTCTCTAAATGTTAGGCAGCGTATTATTCATCACTTCTGGCGGCACTAAGGGGTTACGTAGTGATAGTTATTAAGTAATTATGGAATGATTCACTCGATAGTTTTATGTTGGTTAATATAAATAAGGTCAAATAGAAAATATTGATGTGACTAATTTACACAGTAATTTCGACTTGAGAATACTATTGATCTTTAATGTGGAAGCTTTGCTTTAATTATAGTTAAATTATGGCATGACATCCATCGAATGCCTATAGTAGAGTTGAGCAGAAGCACTAGAAGTAAAACACTATTCAAGAGAGGATTCGCCTTCTCGGTTATATGACATTAGTATCACAGTCAACCAATATCAACTCAAAGTTAAAGTCTACAATCAGAGCAGTTCGGTTAATAATAATTGTAATTATTAAACTAAGGACTTTGTGTTTGGACTATCGAGTTGAATATGGAAGATATTGGAATTTTGACCACTACCAAATTCCATAAGTCCAAAGTGATATAGTTTTGACGATAAGAACTGGTGTAAATGACCATCGCTATCAGGTATCACTTATAATAAATAAAATTCAATTTTACCAATAAAGACACGATTTAATTAATTTATAAATTAGTGTAAATTAATTAATATTTATGAAATATTAATTGTTGAACTTTATTTGCTTTATTTGAATATCATTAACATTTAATAAAGCACGTACATAAAAGTTATAAACACGCATATTGATATACAATATTGATAAAATATTTAAGCTGTGTTTAAATAGATTAATTTCTATGAAAATTTGGGAATATTTTTTGAGACCCGCATGCATAATGAAAAAAGGAAGAGATTTTTCAAATGCAATTTGAAAATCTAAAGGATTAATTAAAAGAGGATATTAAATCTCAGTCCTTTGCTCTTTATGACTCATCTAAATCTAATTTATAAAATGATTTTTGTCCTTTTCTCTTTAGTTATATTTATTCTACAGAAATATGAAGAGGAGGGAAAGGATTTGACTGGAATTAATTAGGAATTAAATAGGACGATTTTAAAAGGGAAATTTGAAAGGTTTTAATCTTACCTTCTCTCTTATTCAATCCATCATTATTCTATTCCTGACAAAACATCTTATCCTCTTTCTTTGCTCTCCATTTCTCCCTTAATGGCCTCCATGAAAGGAAAAAAGACATTCCTTAAAAAAAATTCAAATAAAATTCATGGTGGTTTTTACCTGTCCTGGCAAAATCCAAAGGTCGATTCAATCGAGTCAGAGTTTTTTCTTCATTCAATATGCAAATCTCAGGCTTTATCTTTAGGTAAGTCTAATTTAATGTTATTATATATTCACCATGTTAATCAAGTTTAAAATCCACTACATATTACATCTAATATCATCGTTTTTTCATTATGTTGACCCAAAGTTTAGATATGATATATGTTCGTCATGATTACATAAGTAGATCCTACATTTTCTATAATCATTTCATCGTATGTTCATATTATATATATAATATAGATCTAATTCATTCTACAACAAAGTTATATATGCATAATTTCCTAATCTAATTTTGTTATTGTTTTAGAAATTATTATTTTATAAGAAAAGGCAAATAAACAAACAAACAATTTTGGATTAAAAAAAATTTAATTAATTAATGTATTTTGTATCTCTGTATACATAAACATAATTAAGTATATATGTAAATTTTAAAAAATTATTTTGGAGATTGAATACATGTTTCATTCATTTGTTGTTTTGAGTATAATTTTTTTGTTGTTGATATTTGTTTAAGATTTATTTCAACTAAAAAAACATAAGTAGACTTTATGTAAAAAATTGTAAACCCTTTGAATTTTTTTTTACTTTAATTTTAAAAATGTAATAGATTACAAGTATTACACACACGTATGTGTTTTATACTGATTTAAAACATAGTTTGCATTTATTCATGTATGCATACATATATGTGTTTGAGTATTCAAATTGTTTTGAAACAGCATTAAAGATAAGTTGATGAAAAGAGATAACCCCTCCACCTTTTTGTCTCCTTAATAATTGCTTTCTTTAACATAATTGATTGTCCTTTTATATATATGTTGGTAAAATAACTTTCTAACATATTATGTATAAGTAAATATAAGCCAACTGATGAAATAAGATAACTCTTCCACCTTTTCCTCTCCTAGTTGATTGCTTCCTTCAACATAATTGATTGTCCTTTTGTATATACGTAGACTTCTGATTATGTAAAATAACTTTCTAACGTATTATATATAAGTAAATATAAGTAAACAGTGTATCTGCATATATTTATTTTATATAATTTTAAAATAAACTATAGACAACAAAGGCATATATAAAGGATGAACATGTCTGTTGCAGTAAACCCCAACACCTATATATATACACAAACTAACTACGTGCACTGTTTGTATGTTGCACCTACACTATAAACACATGCATGTATTTGATACATTCATTCTTATATATTTGAATTCAAATTAAATTTAAAACTCCTTTTACTTATGAAATAAAATAAAATATTGATTTTTATTTAAAAGAAACTTAGAAAAGTTCTGAATGAATTTAGACTTCGTTAGCCCATTAAGGATCCAATAAATGAATTTTTTATATTTACCCTTTAACTCCGTTGTAAGCTGGCCCAGTTCCAACACATTTTAGTTTTAGGGAATTAATATTACTATAGTGCTATCAATGTCCCGCAGAGGAGCGTATATGCAATTATAGTAGTGGACTACCCCATAAAATGAGTCGAGGCAAAGCTCCTCGCCAAGATCATTTCGGAAAGCAATCAAATGAAAAAAATATTTTGATTAGGTTCAAGATGCCATAAAATATTATTATGAATAATGGAATTCAATTCAAAAGTGTAGAATTATATGATCAATATCAGATTGGGAAGAGTATTTTGGTGGTGAGACATCCATAGGCGAATAGACAGGTGAAAATGGTGAATAAGATCATCATATTCACCATAAACAAGTCTTTGAAGAAAGCTAAGGAGAACTGGGTAAATGAGTTACCAATGGCTTTATAGTCTTATCGAACAACCCAAAAGTCCACAATCGGATATACTCCATTGGCATTGATATACAAAACTGATGATATGATTCCAGTTGAAGCTAATGTCCCTTCTCATAGTGGATGCAATTTGAAACTAAGATGAACATGGATTTGTTATTATCATTCCTTCACTTGGTGGAGGAAAGCAAAGAAGAGGCAAATTTGAGGGTAGCTGCTCCCCACCAAATAGTAGCCAGGCAATTCAATGCCAAGATCTGAAACTGTGCTTTCGAAATAAGCAACCTCGTTTTGAAATGGGTCTTCCTAGTATAAGGCACTTGGTCAGGATTGGGAAGGACCTTATGTGATAGGTAAGAAGCTTGGAGAAGACACTTTCAATTTATCAACGGTAGATGGGATCCCAATTTCATTGGGGTAGAATAGTGAGCATTTGAGTATCTATATCACTTGGTATTTTATGCATTTAGGATTTGATTTCATTCAGATTGGATGTAATAAAGTGCAATTCTCTATTTGATTAACTGGAATAAAGTTTAGCTTTTTGACTTAGTTGAATCATATTCTTAATGTTTGACTTTATGCTACATGATTAGTAACATAACAAACATTCTATGTTTTGAAAATCAAACGTCTACATATCCAGAGATATGTATCGATGGACTCCTTTAAACCATGAATAGTTCTCTAGAGTATAATAGGACTTCAAACTAATTAGATAATTTTCTCCTACACATCTTATCTTTAACCAACGAGCGAAGATAGGTTGAGTCAGAGATAGATGCTCGAACATAGGCATCACGAACATCAATACCCAAAGATAGACAACGGTGTATAATTGAATTTTTATAGGCAAAAATATTGGGTCATATTGGTGAATGTGCATACAGGAGAGGAAAACACAGCCAATTTTCTTTTAAACAAAGCAATCCATATGGCATGGTATAATTTCAGTCGCAACATCACAATACATTTTTAATCATAATTGAACATAATAAGTTTGACCTATAATAAACAAACTAAGTAATGGAAACAACATAGTGTAACTACAGGAGTTTGTTTACATGTACAGAGTTACAGTAAATTAATGCATTGCACAAATCACAGACACAAACATGTATGATATATAAGTAACTCATTATAAACAACTATATATTTATGCATGCAGGGAAGATACATAGGTACATAATATAAAAAATGCGATGAAATTAAAGACAAGAATTTGAATAAAAATCATCTACCATTACTTCACTTATTATTTATAACTTGCGAGGCATGGACCTATAAAACCATGGCCTATGTGCATTGAAATTCCAAAAAAGCAAAAGGATAAAAAGACAGAAAGGAAAAAGGTCTTAAGAGAAGTAGCCAGAGCTCTCATTCATTCCTCTCCTTCCACCTTTCTTTGGTTTAGTAGTTGATCACTTTTGGTGCTTAAGTTGGCTGGCATACTCCCATCTAGAGGCATGGTGTCTTCTTCGGTGGTTGAAAGATCATCGTTAGTCGATATGATGTGTTTTCGCTTATATGATTGGAAAACTTCGAAGGAAGGTGGAGTAGTAACTAGCATAGAAGAGAAAAGCGGCATATGAGTGGAAATAGATAAGAGTGGAAGAGGAATGGTCAGGCCTGGTTCGATCTAATCATTCAGGAGCTTTGAAGTGTATATCGCTAGATTTGCTGCCATAGAACGCCCAGGCCTAAAGTGTGAGAAACATCGACCTCGTCATCCTCATCAATGGAAATGCTTCGTCATATAACTCCTTCAAAGCATATATTCGCACAACATAAAGATCGGGGCTGGACCCAACTAAGAGGTAGGAATGAAAAAGATTGATGAAATGATCACTAAATGGCAGAAGTAGTTTCGAAATCTAGAGTGAGGAAAACATCAAGAAGTTACAATAATGATGTCTGACTTGTGATAAGGCAAATTTGATGGTATGACTTAGAAATATCTTTAGAAGACATTCGAAGTCGAATTTTTTCTTACACTGGCGAGTTCAGAGATTTATCTTGCTAAAGGAGATGCAAGCTTAGAAGAAGCAACCACAATATTCCCTTCTTCTAGAGATAGAGTGAATGTAGAAGTAGTGGGGATATATGTATAGAAAAAGGAAAATCTAATATAGCCATCTACATCGGTAGCAGTAATGGATGTTATTGGAATAAACGTAGGAATTATGATGGCTTAAAGATGGCAGCCGCAGAAGTGATTATTTCCACTTAGTGCTATTTAGAATTCGGATCAAGAATGTTTTTAGCTGATTTATCCATGATGGGACCTACGAGGCCCCCGATGGACGCCCTATGCTGTGAGTTCTGCATCTCGTTGTTCTCAACCCTTCTCTAGGGCTTCAAGATCTCCTTCTTCAAAGAAAACTACTTTGAGTTCTTCTTCATTAAATTTGTCCCATTCCATTTCTCTCTCACACTTAAATATTTCATTATAGACTTCGATAATGACTTGGAGGTATGTGTCGTCGTACTATCTGAGGTTTTTAGTTTTGATGACGTTAACATATAAGCCAAAGATTATGTTCTTGACCTATTCTTCATATTATGCATGTTTACTATCTGCTTGAGTAAGGCGAGCTTTAAGCTCAATGACTCTATCCTCAAATGACCTTTTCTTCTCTTGTAAGTCAAAAACTTCTTTTCTCTTGAGCTTAGATGCTCACTTAGGCTCATTTTTTATTTTTTTGATCCTAAGTTATAGGTTTGTTAACTATGTGATGGAAGTACTGAGTTTTACGATGATGGCATCAATCATGTACTCGACTACTTTTTTCTCTTTTGCTGACTCACCACTTTGGATGTAGGCTAGCTCAATATGTCCATCAGGTATGGGGATATGGTTCTTTAATGCTAAGATATCATCTTGGTGATTTCTCTCGCTCCTTCCTAAAAATCTTCTCTTTCCCATTCAGTTCATTCTCAACCTTATCAAGCCGGTCAAGCAGGTTTTTATTAATTTTCTCATCAATCTTTGACTTTTTTCTCAACCATTTCAATATTAAGGAAATTCTTCTGGTTGATGTCGTAAGGTTTCTAGCGAGTTTTCTCTAATTTTTATATTTCTCACCATTGCTCGATGCATGGACATCCCCACTTCTAAATCTCTTTTTGGGATGTTGATCAGGTTGTAATTAAAGTGAACTCCCATTGGACCCATATATGGATGTTGGAGTTGCATATCTAATGAAGGAGCAAGCATTGGCACCATTGAAGTAGAGGAGGTGACGACAGGTATTTCCTTCCCAAGTCTTTTAGGGTAATCACCAGAAGGAATAATAAGGGTAGGTCTAGTCCAAGAAGCATGAACCAAAGATTTAGAAGTAAAGCCAATAGCAGGAGCTCTTGAAATAGGAGATGGCGATGGACTTCAATTAGGCGGGGAGCGATTCCTATCAGAGTATGGGTCTTAGGATAGGCTTAATGAAGATCTCTTGAGATATTGAGAGCTGGAACTCCTCGGAGATTGGGGTTGCCCTTTGTATTCTTTGCCATGATCACGACATTGTCTCTCACTCTCTTCCTCTTCTTTCATCTTCTTTCTTTGGACTTCTATATCCCTTTCTCTTCTTTCTTCTCTTTCTCTTGTAGATTCGCTAGGGAGACTTATCGAGACTGGGAGCTCAAATGGTACAATAGAAGATTCTCACTAGTCTTCTTATTGAGATCCTTGAGGAACTTCTTAGATCTTTCCATAGTACCTAGAATAAAATAAAAGACAAGATTACAACATGGAAATTTATGGAAAAATGCACGCATATAGAGTGAACGTGTGTTTGTGGTCCTAAGTGCAATGAAGGAATGCCCTAATAATTCTATGGACCATGCTTGGTTAGAAGAGGCAAGAAGGCACTTTCTCTTATAAGGAAGGAAGGGTATGTCACTAAACTTGTTAAAGATGTCTTGGATTTCTAAAGTGTTAAAATTGTGCCATTGAAGGTTTATGGTCCCTAGGTTGGGCAGTGAACTATAGATATCGTCAAAGGCCTAGAGAGTGGACGACTCTCTGAACAGGCTATGATATGGCTTAGGCACTTGCTCAGGGACCCTCTTCTTAAGTGTTTGGATGGGAGAGCAAAAGTTGAGGTCCCTTTCTCTTCTGCATTCTCTCCAGTCAATTCATTTCCTTCTTCTTCTCCCTATTATTCTTCATATTCCTTTCTTCCTTTTTTTCCATCTCATAGTCGTCTTCCTTATCTTCATTCTCAAAAGTGACTTCTATTTGTTCCTCCTCTTCTTTGACTCTACGAAGGGCTAATGTTGAAAAGGGGCAATCTCGATTTGGGGAGAGGCCTGAGAAGTGTCAGGAGAAGGTGGCATGAAGTGGACTCTTTCGGCCATTCTATGATAATGGTGTTGACGAAGACAGAGGTTGGTAAGAAAGAGGGTCGTATTTCTTTCATTACTGAAAGGCTTTGAGTTGGCAGACCATTTAAATTAGGCCATCATTTTCGACCCTGGGAGGGATGACTGTAGAGAAAACGAAAATAGGTTAGTGACTTGAGTAGAGTAAATTCAAGTGAGATGAAGTATGCAATATATGAGTTACATCAAGAGAGATATCTTTGTGAGAAGCCAGCAGGGTAACATAGACAATGAAGTATTGTCTTTAAAGTAGCTTCTCTAATTGTGAAGGTCAATCACCACACGACAACCATGAAAGGCCTTGAAGAATAATACAGTTAGACTATCCAATCTACTTTTAAAGTTGTAAAGATATCTAATTTGCTGAATGAAGGCGTCCTACTCATATGCACTTCAAAGATAAATAAGAGGCAAGGTAACATGGTGGAGTTGAGAAGTAGCCATGTAACGCCCCATCGTTATACCCATATTACCCGAGAATTTTATAAGCAATATTGTCAAGCAATATGGAGAATAAGGCTGGTTAGGAGCAACCATCCATAATATCATTTTGGATGAGTATTTGTACGTCAAATATTGTAATTACTTTTTTTCATTTTCTTATTGGAAAGGATTCGACGTATACAATCCAAGCGCAAAACAATAATACATCGGCTTACGAATAATTCAAAACAATACATCACATAATATACAACATAGAATCACAAGTCGCAATGGAAATATAATAAATCAAATATATCATAAAGTGCCACCCTAAAAAAGGGAAAACTAGACTTACATATACAAAAATATACATTTATGGACTTAACAGGCCCAACATTATACATAACAACTCAAGTCAGCACAATATCAAATATACAACATGAATACATGTAAGACTAGCAACTCAAAGTAAACTATATCGTATATATATACTGCATAGATCTAATATAGCTAGCCCACGTCTAAAGTCACTGAGTCTCTGTATATGTCAAATATCGATCTAACCCATGTATAATAAAATGTAATAAACGGGTCAAACAATCTCTAAATATTCAAGGGACGAGATCATAATAATATACATGCATAAACAACAAGGGTATAGAAACTCATATGTAGAGTAAACTAAACATGTTCAACTACCATAATAATAACTCATAGCGAATGATTCCAAAGTCTAGAGATAGCCATAAGAAAGTAAATAGCAACACATCACATGATTCAAAAAATCGTAACATAGAAATACAGCCTTCCATAGGCAAATCTAAATTAGGGTGAAATACCAAATCATATCTGAATAGTAACACATAGCCACTTAGTGGCAAAACACAAAAGGACATTCTTATCCTTAAAATTTATTCATCGAGATGGGGGCGCCTATCACAGATTGATGAGTTTGAAAACTCGCCGAACATGCGTGTTATCCTAAGATGGTCCAGAGGATCCATAGATGGGTATGAAAATTCATAAAATACAGATGAGCGTAAAGCTCCACAAATGAGCATGAAGCTCCACAGATAGGCATGAAAACCAATAAACGTAGATTAAGTTTCATATATTTATGCATAGTAACCATCCAAGTAACAACTGTATGTCCCGTAACCACTCGGGTTTACTCGAATATTTACAATAAGTTAGTAAACTACTTGTATATACTCTAGATTAGTAAGTGAATGAGTTACGCCCAATGTCTCATAACCACTTTGCGATACTTAAATATTTACTAAAAGATTATAAACCTCATTCAACTAAAATATTCAATTGAACAAGTCTAAGAATTACCCAATAAAGTAATACAATTGTTTCATACCACTTGTATTGCTAAATTGTTTAATTAAATTTATCATTCAAGTGAAGGCAAAAATTGAAAGAAAGCATTACTCTCAAAAGTTACACAAGAAATGCCAAAAAAGCATATAAATAGCCAAAGGTTAAGCACAATAAAAGCCCATATGAGTTTAGTTTTGAAAGAAAATAATATAATTTTACCATATAAAAAATGATCCATAAAATACTTTATTTATATATTTACTTTCAAACTTCTCATTTAAAAATACATAAGCTCATTTATTTTTCAACTATATATGTTTACTTATCACTTAATAACATAAACTATAAATTCGAATAGAATACAAAACGTGTGTATGTATATGTATATGTATATATATAGTTGTTCTAAAATCACCTTAAAAATACATTCGTACATACATATGTATGTATGTATGTATGTATGTATGTATGTATGTATGTATGTATGTATGTATGTATGTGTATACATGCATGTATGTATGTGTAGTTCTAATACCATGTTCCAAAAGCCATGAAAATAAGTAAACATTTATTTATGAAACCATAAATACTGATTTTCCAAAATATATTGATATACTACATTTGATTAGAATTAACATAGGTTTTATATTTTAAAACATACTTTTAAATCCATAAACCATTTCTACTAACAATACTTATAACACACACACATAACTAGAATCACTTATTCTAATCATTGATAAAAATAAATTAAATTTATAGGAAAACAAGATTGAAATCAATAAATTATAATAAACTTTTTTTTGTAAATTGCTTTTAGATATAAGATTCATATACCTATTTAAATCACCAAATATTGAAACTAATATTATATTTTATATATGTTTTCAAGTGATTATAAGAGAATATATTTAATATAGCTAGTTTAAAGATAACTTCGTTTTCCTTTATACTATACATTAATTTATATATAAATTATTAAAAATAAATTAAAATTATAAATTTTACCCAAAACATGAAGCTTTTGAATTTCTAGAAATCGCAGAAATTAAGAAATCAAAAGAAACTAACGAAAACAGGGGAAAAAGGGAAACATGCTGAAATCCACAGGGAATGAAGCTTTAAAGAAACCGGCAGGTCGACTAGTTATATTGTTATGGGTCAATCGATGGAAGCTACTGGTCGACCGGTGACACTACCTAGAGCTTGAAAACTCCAAGCATCGTCTCTAATGATGATACAATCAAATTCTGGCCATCAAAACTTGTATTATACAACCCAGAATCTCAATTGCATGCACTAGAAAAATTTCATACAATCAAGGTATTAAAAAGGAAGAGATACAGAGTTACTATAAGAAATTATCGCTGACAATAAACTAGTTTGAACAAAGAACAAGCTAGAGGTTTGTAGCCATAGAAACAACAAAATTGTCTTCAATTTGCCAATATTCAATATAAATTCTCATGCATACCATAAAATCTTAGAGATAGATCTTGTAAGGTTTTAACTTACTTCGAATTCCTAATTAGGTTTGCCAAACTCTCCATTTTCAGAAAACTCTAACAGTTGTTCAACCAAAACAACAACAAAAATCCTAATCTACGTTACTGAAAACTAAAATCCAAAGCCTTAATGAATCGAATATGGTTTTGAGATCGTCACTTGAGATTGTTAGCTTCTTTAATATTTAATTTGCACTGAAATCAAAGAAGTTAAATTTTAGGGTTTCAAAAAGGAAAAGTTTCTGTTCATTTATTGTAAAACTGAAATATGAGATAAAAGAAGAATGTACAATATTATACTTAGTAAATATTCTTTCTCACTTAATTTGTATTGGGCTTCAGGATAAAGTTTCATAACCCAACAAGATAATAAAATGTATTCTAGTTAGTTACACTATTTTAGGCTCTAGTTATTTAGTTTGAAACCCAAAAAGAATTAAATAACCATTTTTATCTAATTACTTACTAGCAGCTTCAAAAAACAAAAGCTTAAATATTTGAACCAAGACCAAACGAGTAAAATGACTTCTTAAATTATTTTAACAATGCACAATACTAATCTAAAATTCTTATTTTATTTAAGAAATAAAAGATTTAAACTAAATAAATATTCTTATCCAAATTCTAGTTTTGATTATCTTTAAATAAAACTCTAGAATTCTAATTCTTCCAATATTTTACAACTTTAGGATTCACCATAATTAAATAAACCTCAATAATGTTTTCAAATGATTTCAACCCCTTTGAGAATACTAATATTTCTCAATTCCACAATGATTTAGAATTAATCATTCTAAAACAATCAATTTTTATAAATTAATACAAAATTCCAATTAATGATTTAAATTCTATAATTTAAATCATTATTTATTTTATGTTATTAACTCAAAAATCCGAGTTGTTAAGCCAACCTTATGGATTGCGGTATGTGTCTCAAGGATAACTTAAATGAAGGAACTATCCCAAGATAGGCACATATATCAGTTGCATGCAATGTATCACTCGAGAGGATTATGAGCACGTTGTTATGGTGCGGGTAGTAAGGCCTCGTCAAGCGGAATCCCATGTTGAATGCAGATCCTTTGAAGACCTGCAACAAATAGACTAATCATTGGAGAATTCAGTAGGTTGTTCATGAACACGATCCTAATGAGATTAACGTTAGAAGCTATTTCATTATGTAGTACCTTGACTATCATCATCGGTGCTACTTTAGGTGGAAGTATGTATCGACTATGGGATTAATGAGCTCTAAGAGGAGTCAGATCGGAGTTGGAAGCCGCTACTGGAGGAATTGAGGAAGAAGCAGCTGTTGTAGTGGAGGAGACACACTGTGAGCATTTGAGCGATTACAGTATAGACTGAAAGCTTGGCGGATGAGCATGGTTATGTAATTTAAAATCATAGTATCTATTCTAAATGAATAATCCTTATGCATTACTGATGCATAGGATCCAACAAAAGTCGATATGTGTCGACTAATTAGGTTTGTATATTGATCGGAGGCAGTGTCATTTCATATGTAATGTGTGTCATGTGTGCTTAGTATAGTATATGGAAGCACTTTGGGTAGAAAGCCTGCGCATGCTAACGGGCGAGCTTTGGCACATGATGGAACTATTGTTCAAATATTACCTGTTAATGGATAATTTACGCTAACGCAACTAAATGAAATCCAAGGCGGTATGGAACTTTATCTTTCCACTTGGGGATCCTAAAGAGATGGCAATATCATTATAGAATATATGAAATTTGAAGGATGGCTTAAGTTTCGACGGGATTTATATCCTGACACTCGAATTCATTATAAAACAGACGTAATCCATGAGCGATTCCGCAAATGTCTCTAAGAAGTGATTGATCAATTTATTGATACCACCACTAAGGAATTTGTTCCCTTCCATCAACACCTTGGCTCAACCCTTAGAAATTTCTCCCCTGCCAATGGTCTTGCTCTTGGATCAAGAGTCGATGGTAGATGGTGTCAAGGGATGGATTGGGCCAGTGGGGAACAACAATGGTGATGGAAAATGAATGATGAAAACGTGATAACGACGTTGATCTGATGGCTAATCTAACTTGAATCGTGAAACGAAGTCGATGGTTGAAAATTTAGAGTTGGATTGGATCAAGCTCTTAAATTATCGATGGTTCGACAGTGTTTATCGATATGAGATATGAGTTCGAAGATGGACTGGTGCATGGATCTAGAAGTAGAAACAAAGATGGTTTCATCGTTCAAGAGCTCGAATACAAAAGGGGCAATTGTTGAAATGAAAATGTGATTGAAAATTTCATTAAGTATTTTGTATATACATTTGGAGAAAAGTGGATCGGTATCAACCCACCGGATTCATATGGATTGGTACCAACCCACAAAAAAATTGAGAAAAGGAAAAAAGAGGATTTATTGATCATGGATTGGAAAAACTTTCAAAGATTCTCAATGATAATCGAAGACTTCAAATAGAACATTTCAATATTTATATATGTTGAAAAGGAATAATTCTATTACTGTTTGGAATATTCTCAATGAAGATGCAATATTCTATGGAAACAATTTGCGTGATGAAAGCATCTCTGTAGATTTGGATTCTGTCACTTGTCTCGGTTTGAAGCATGATTTGTGTTCATAAAAGCATACTTTGAGGGGGCCGGTGTTATCTGGTATTTGAGCCACGTGACATTACAATGGGATTGGACTACGAAACAATGAAGAAATGGATCAAGAAGCTTGGAAGAGATTAATGATGGAGTACCAAGAAAAAACTTCAAGTTTGGAACAAACTTGATGGATCGGTATTAATCTATCATAATTTAGATATTATGCACATTTTGCATCTACTATGATTCAACATGTTATTTTGAAGAAAAAAGACTAGTTTTGAAGATAGAGATTAGGTTTACCAATCATCCAAATTACTATTTTGCCCCTGAAGACCCAAACCTCTAAGACCTAAGCAAATTTGAAGAAAATGGGAAAAGATTTGGTCAAAGTAGCGATCAGTATGATCGATCAAATCTCAATTTTTGGGAAAATTTTGACCAATTCTTCCTTCATTCTTCTCGGATCCGAGCGTTTTGAGCAATTCAAAACAAGATTTGACGATTTTGGTGCGTGACTCATCATTAATAAATAACTTCAACATATGGAAATTGACCTTTTGACCTTCGATAAACTTTTATGTGGAAACTCTGCTGAATCCAAAGTCAAGTAATCTTAGATATGATATTGCCTTGTAATTTAGTTACAATAGCGAAAACCGATCAATAAAAATATCAAAGTGGATGCAGGTTATAGAATTTGTCGAACCACTATAGAAATCTTATTTTCGTTTTCTTTTCTTGCAATTTCTTATATGTATATAATCCATTTTTATTCAACTTGAGAGGCGTGTCCAATTTATGTGCAAACGGTTGTAGAGTAATTTTAGAGCGAAGGGTGATAAGCAAGAAGCAAGCTATTTTTGATCCCATGAAATTGCTATGTTTTCCCCTTTATTTTAATAAAAATGGCTTGACAAAATTATCCTTCTTCCATTTCCCCTTATTATGTACTATACCTATTTATCTGCTCTATAGTTTACCTATTTAGACACTTTTCTTAAAAAAATTAAAATATTCTTCGTTGAATGTATATTAGAAGTGAATTATTATAGCAATTGAAAGAATTAATGAATCGTTTTTATTTCCTATTTTTCAGATTCGTACATAAATGTTAGCATCTTGTAAAAGAGTGATTATGAGTTTTTTTTTAACAACCCAATAGACCGCTTGCATGAATTACCATTTACTGAAACTACCTACCACTTTGAGTTTATTATTGAGTCACCCTACTTGGTGATCCAATCTATCTTTTACTCATCGTCTTTCTTCTTAACTGAAATTTAAATTAAGAAAAATATATATTTCATGGAATGATTTGAATCAAAAGTATTAAAAAGTTGAAGTTGATGATTGAAAATTTTGGAGCATTAAATGATATCAATGTTTAGATCAAATGAGATCCAAAGTGATTGGAGAGTACCCTTGAAACATTTGTTTTATTTTGGAGTTTAACCGAGCAATTTAATTGGTTAACTTAGCAGGCTTATGGGCTTAAACTCGAATTTTGCGAACAATGTTCCATTTTATTATAGAATTGTACTGCACAGGCACGTGTCAATAGCATACTTTTCTCGACCAAATCAGAAGAACATACATACTCACAATCGTACTACAACAGAAATCAAATCTCACTCTTCGTCGCTTTTATTGTTTCTTCCTGTCTAGCCAACCATGGACGAAGAATATGATGTCATTGTTCTTGGAACTGGTCTAAAAGAATGCATTCTGAGCGGTCTTCTCTCCGTTGATCGCCTCAAGGTCAATTGATCGCTTACAATTTATTATAATTTTTATGCGATTTGTTTGTTTTGTTACCATTTACTATAGAGATTCAATATGATATGGATTTTGCAGTATAGATTTTGTTTGAATCTGAATATTAAAAACAGGTCACAGGTTATCATTTGTTTCGCAATCACTTGATCTACATGTCGTCTGCTTACATGATGGTAGTTTGCGTCGATAATTGGAATTTATTGATTGTCGAATATTCGTAAATTAGGTTTTCTGGGTTTGATCTGTGTATCCGTGCATTGGAATAAGAATATAAATGCATCCTTTCAATTGCAATTTAAATATTTGGATGAAAGCTGTACGTAACCATTGTCAAAATGGCGGATTTAGAGTTCTTTCTTTTTTTTCCCTTCCTTTTCAAATACTTGATAGTTTTTGAATGACAAACTTTCAGTATAAATAGAAGACAAGTATAAATGCTTAAATGAGTAGGTCAATATTCATTCACTCATTGATTAGAGCACCCTCCATTTTATTTTAGTACCTCTGATTTGTACATGGTTAAGATGAAGAACTAAAGAAGAGTACAATTCTTTTCTTTCAACATCAATGCCATTTTACCCTTTTTATCCGTTGAAGTCCAACTTTTGATGGTTTATTACAATAATTCTCTTCATCCGAGCGCAATATCATATCAGAATAACCACATTTTCAGATTATGATGATTAAAATCAATAGATGAAAATCTAAAACTATTTTTCAAACCTTGAGCAAGTAATTTCTCATTACACGGAGTGCTACTTTAGAGTAGGACCATTGTTCTCATATATTATATCATGATTCCATATGCTTCTTTGCACCACTTTTCTGTGCCCTTGTCAACCATTTTATACTGAGTTTTTCTCCATATAAAGCCACTGTACCTTGTAGAGTTGTCTTAGAACCTGATGGACTTTGCATATTTAGTAGTTCTCTTAAAAAAACGCATTAGTTATTAAGAAGCAATCATGGTAATGTGCATCATCAGCTTAAGCTGTTTGGATTACCTGTAATGATTTTCTTTCCAGCCATCTGATAGTTTCTTTGGATTCATTGAGCATCTATATACTTGATTATGTCTCTTGCTATAATCATTCAGTATGATTTAAACTTAAAGTTTTGACTCTGCATAAATAACTAGTTATTTTAGTTTTCTGCATGTAATTTTCATTTTTGTGTCAACTTCTTTCCAACGGAGAAGAAAATTTCTGTTTATTTCTTTTAATGATTTGGAGTTGGATGTACATAGTACTTGAATGGAGATATGGCATTCTGCTAAAATTAGTTATTTGCAACAGGTGTTACATATGGACAAAAATGATTATTATGGAGGAGAATCGACCTCACTCAATCTCATCCAGGTTAGCGAATATGAATTAACGTAGAACTATTACGTGACACATATAAAACAATTTAATTATTTACACATATCAATTTAAGGAATTTAGTAATAAGGATGTTTTACTTATATTTAGTTGCATACTATTTCATTTCCTCACTGCAGCTGTGGAAGAGATTTAGAGGAAACGATCAACCTCCATCAAGTTTAGGCCCAAGCAAAGAGTACAATGTTGATATGATTCCAAAGGTACCATCTTGCATCCTTGGTATATTGCATTGTGCTTCTTCATGTTACTAATCATTTTTGCATTTCTTAAAATTTGGCATTAGTACTTTTTGTCTACTTTTAGGTACTGAATTCGCGCTGTTGTTTTTGATGCTTAGTGTAAGCTATCATGTGTCCCTTAGTTAAATCATTTAAGCAGTACTTAGGCTGATGATAGAAGTAGGACATCAAGTTTAATGCAACCTGCTTATATATTTGCATCTCCTTTAAATCAAAAACCATTAAAATTCACTATAAACTACTTTCTAGTTTATGATGGCAAATGGTACATTGGTTCGTGTCCTCATCCACACAGATGTAACAAAATATCTCTCCTTCAAAGCTGTAGATGGAAGTTATGTCTTCAGTAAGGGAAAGGTATCGTTTTCTAAAAAAATACCTTGTACCTTTTATTTATGTACATTTCATTTCTCTCTTACTTCAATCATCAAAGCAGATTCACAAAGTTCCTGCTACTGACATGGAGGCACTTAAATCTCCATTAATGGGTTTGCTTGAGAAGCGCAGAGCTAAAAAGTTCTTTGTTTATGTTCAAGAATATAATGAGAATGATCCAAAAACTCATGGTGGATATGACCTCACAAAAATGACTACAAAAGAACTTATTGGGTATGTTTCAGACATTAAATTTTACCAATTTTATTATCTTATAAATTTATTATGTTCTGATACTTTTTGCCAGAAAATATGGGTTGGATGATAACACGATGGACTTTATAGGTCATGCTTTGGCACTCCATAGAGATGACCAATATCTAAACGAGCCAGCTCTTGACACCGTAAAGAGAATGAAAGTAACGCTCTTATACTTTTTGCTCAAGTATAATGTGAATGATAATACAAGGAAAAACTTGATTTAACCTGAAAGTTGATTCATACCTTATATTCACATTCTGTATATGTCCACGAACTCCCTTTTCCATTCAAGCATTTCACTTATAAACATGTATATTTTGAAACTTAAGAGTGGTTCTTTTTGCTGATTGATAAAAGCTCATCTCCAAGTGTCATTCTGGTAAATATTACATCTATGCAAGTAACTAAATTGCCAATAAACAATCATATAAAACAAAAGAAATGTTAAACAGCCAGAGTGCCATAACAAATAATCTTATCAGTAGGTGTTGTCTAACAGAAAATTAGATAAATTTATAATTAATCATTCAATTTACACTTCTAAGACTAGATTCCTATTTCCTGTGCTGATCAATTTGCTTCTTTTGGTGTCTAGCTTTATGCAGAATCTCTAGCAAGATTTGCAGGTGGATCACCCTATATCTATCCTTTGTATGGATTGGCAGAGCTGCCGCAGGTTTATATCATTATTCTCATTTTATGTAAATAAATTATAATGCCATATACGAAGTTTACTGTTAATATAGGCATTTGCCCGCCTTAGTGCTGTTTATGGTGGTACTTATATGCTGGCTAAGCCTGATTGTAAGGTATCTATTTTAACACCTTGACGCTCAAGAAATTATTTGAAATATTTGAAATACTTTGCATGTCGCATGCTTTTAAGATTAAAACTTAAGTGGTATTTATCAATAAAATAGGTGGTATTTGACGAGGAAGGAAAAGCATGTGGCGTGACATCTGAAGGAGAAACTGCTAAATGCAAGCAAGTTGTATGCGATCCATCTTATTTACCGGACAAGGTAGAAGTTTAAATATTTTTGTTGATGTGCCATTTTTAGACTTCATATAGTCACAGTGCTGATTGTATACGCCATTTTGTGGCATATGAAAATCTGTTATCTGCTGTTTAACTGATGCATAATGCAAAGTTCAAATAAACATATTTAAATCAATATTCATATAGCGGTGGGTGAAATTTACATTTCAATCTGCACAAAGTACTTGCATTTTAAACCATAATAGAAGAAGCCTTGATAAATTTATTCATTTATTGTTAATCTATTTATAATTTTTCATTTTCTTTGAAATATGCAGGTAAAGAAGGTGGGGAAGGTTGCAAGGGCAATTGCTATTATGAGCCATCCTATTCCTAACACAGATGATTCTCATTCTGTGCAAATCATATTACCTCAAAAGCAATTAAAGCGAAAGTCTGACATGTAAGCTTGTCCATAACATGTTAATTTACCAGTTAGTTTACCAAATAATTCTTCTCTCTATTATACTTTATGGCAATTATAAGATTACGCTAACGTATCAACATGGCATGTATTAAAGGTCTCATGCAATGTTTTATAGCGACTCAAGGTTCAAGGCTTTGGAGGTCCGACCGGTCAAACCATTAGAACCATGCATCCATTTTTCCAAAATTTATACATGTCAAATACAACTTAACACAGCATAAACCACAAGCGCAAAACATACAATATTAATAATTCACGTATCACAAATCACAATAATTCACATAATATCTTAGTATCATACAAAACTATAATTGTTCACAAAATCACTAAACCCATGGTCCACAGTCTCGTACACAAGACAATGTTCACATAATATCACTTACACATTAGTGCTGATAGGTCACAATATTATAGAACAACAAATGTCATAATGACATTATAATTACATAATGGTACATTAGACTAATGAAAATAAGTCACAAGATTACATAACCATTATACACATAATTATTCAAGATCAAATATTAATATCGTATATGTTTACAAACACTAATATCATTACTGCTTAAAACAATTACAGTGAGTATTAATATATAAGTGAGCGATATCAGTTTGTATTTTGTAACATCAAATGAGCTACTACAGTGACATTAACCATAATTATAAGGTAATCTGAATATTAAAATCACTTTATCCATTAATAATGAGTATTAGCATAAATATTGGTATCAGTTTAAATGGATAAACTGATAGAGAGAAAGGCTTAGGTCAAATTGCTAAAATAATTCCTAAACTGATGAATCTCAGGTCAATTTACAAAAACATACGATGGTGGACCAAAGAAAGTATTGCTAAACTGATAGGAGTTCAATTATTACTAACCGTTAAATAAAAAAGAAAATTGATGTCTGTAGGGATCGTTTCTATCGTGCACAAGGAAGAGGATGGTCTGTGCGGTGGTGCTTGCGGAAAGTGCCTGCGGTGAAGGTTGTTCAGTGGGGACACTTTGCAGTGGCGGCTGTAGATAATTTAGGGATAAGGTTTTTCAAGGGCCGAGGAAGAACACAATTTATTAAAAAAAGAAGGAGAAACAGTAATTGAGCTGCTGAGAAGGAGATGCGAAATTTGAACAGTTTGAAAGGTTTAACGCGCGGTTTAACCTGCAGCTAAGTACAAGAGGTTGGATTGACTTTCAGGACTTCATGGGTCAAGGCCGGTGGTTTTCACTGTTCAACTGCGGCCGGATGGAGTTATGAAAACGCTGGTCTCATGAAATTGAAATGGTCTTATTGGGACTTCATTGTACATATGGAGAGAGAATGCCTATACCAAGTGGGGGAGCTAGAATTTCGTACAGTCCGAGCTACAAAAAAATTGATAAAAAATTAAAATAAAATAACCGACACAACAAGTAAATGAAAAATGAACACAAAATCATTCAAATAACACTGATGAAATTATGGGTAAATTGATTTTCCATTGTACAGTTATGATCAAATAAATCAAATCCAGGCATTTAGCTAACAATCGCAATTCATATTAAAGAAAAAGCACTGTCAAATGAATTCGGTCAAAAGATGAGAAATTTAGAAATTGAGGAGCACTGTAGCACTTTTTTAAGAATAATATTTATTGAAATATAATATAAGGGGTAGCACTGTAGCAATCTTAAGAATAATAATAATAAATTGGGTGACTTTTACCAAATATTTGGTTTTATACTCTCTTTCTAGGTTTGTTTTTATGAAGGGAATGAATGGATATGCAGATGATAGGTTTATCAACTTATTAAATAGTTTGATTAGCTAAATTAGTATTGATAATAAGTTACTTAAGTATCTTAGAATATTAGTGATGCACGATGGATAAGATCCAATGGAATCAGGCAATAGTCGTGCCGATCAAATTTAAAGTTGGGTTTTAAACCTTTTAACCACGTCATGTCTGACTGACCTACAAATCCGATCCGATCCAGGATTTCTAGGATCGTATTGAATCAGATATTGGTTATTATTTATAGTATAAAATTTCCAAATTGATATAATTGTGGACCGTTTGTATGAAAATTGTTAGTTGTGTATGAGATCTTCTTTTGTCAAATAAGCTTATTCTCCTTAGGAAAGTTTGCATTTTTACTGTATATCTGTATTGTTTAATTTTCATAGTTTAATCAAATTCTATCGTGGATTTATAAAATCAATATAACAAGTTGTTTGTATCAAAAGTTTGAGATTGTAAACTAAACAAGTTTGTTAAATGAGGTAATATATTATCTTATTGTTGCAAATTAAACAAAACTGAAACTAAGCAAATATAATGTAGTATAAAATTACATTTTTCCGGCTTCTAATTGAATAAAGTTAGATCAGAAAAGGTCACAGTTTTTATTTTATCTACATTTAACAAAATATAATTACACTGGCTCATAGACTTAGATAGAAGAACAAACAATCCCTTAGTAGCAGAAGAAAAACAACAAATGTTATATTGAATTATTGAAAGAATAAGTTTTAAACCAAATAAAATAGGTAGAATTTAAACACTTCAATTTCATTAATGTTAATCAGTTTATCATAAAAATATGAAAAGAAAAAAAAATGAATTTAGGTTCTAGATTAAAACAAAAAAAAAGTGCAAATCAAAGCCAGTGAGAACTAAAAAAGCCAAAGATGAAAAGAGACGACAATGTCAATTTTAAAATTAAAGGTGGACATCTCGTTTTTGATGATTTAGAATAAATCGAGTTGGTTATCCTGTAGGTTTTAACCATTTGGATCTGCCAACCAATTCGTCATAAATGGATTTCTAAAATTTGAGTCTAGTCCGATCCAATTTTAAATTGAATTGGTTGTGATACAATATTTGGATTGGATTGGATTCGATCCATTAGATAATCGATTCATGCACACTCCTTAAGCATATGAACCTTTATTGTAGCTAGATATGCATAAGCGTCTATGACTCTTGTATTCTCGAGCTAGACAATTTAAATCTGAAACCAAACTTTGGGGGTAATCACCTTCACAAAAATTCAGCTTGTTTGGATAATCTTAACATTTTCAAAACTAATATTTAAAATTGAATGCTTAATTCAGCAATTAATATTTACCTTGACTTTATGAACATAGCAACATACTATAGATTTTGAAATGGATATCTGTAATGTTGATTTTACATCCCCGAAGTTTGGTTTTCTATAGCTAGCTCAAAAAAATATAGGTGATTAGGTGTAATGTATTGTAATGCTTATAGCCTATACCTCATGTGTGTGTGTGTGTGGGACTAATGCCAATTGTAGGAGACTAATCTCTTCCTGATACTATGAACAGGTACCTATTTTGTTGCTCATACACGCATAATGTTGCACCAAAAGGGAAGTTTATTGCATTCGTGTCAACTGAAGCCGAAACCGATCAACCTGAGACAGAACTTAAACCTGGAATTGATCTACTGGGTCCTGTTGACGAGATTTTCTTTGACACTTATGATAGATTTGAACCAATTAATGATCATGCCTCGGATAATTGTTTCATATCAACTGTATGCATCTTTTTCTCGTTATTATCTTTATATTGTGCAACTATAATTTTCATCAATCTGACTGCTCCATTTGTCTTTGCAGAGCTACGATGCAACAACACATTTTGAATCTACTGTTGTCGACGTTCTAGCTATGTATACCAAAATTACTGGAAAGGTAACTTTCAAGCACAGCTTTTTTCCATTGCATTTCTGGCTATTCTGAAACACGCAAACCAACTAACCCCCCCCCCCCCCCCCCCCCACAAAAGCGGTGGAGCCAGCTTTTAACTTTAGATAGGGCAAAAAATTGAAGGAATAAAACAAAATTCCAACACTTGCAGCTAGATTTTTTTTTTTCATATCAGCAGCAAAAAAATGATAATTCAATGTACATTTAAAACAATGCTAGAAAAGTAAAAACATTATTTAATTGATCTAATGTGCTAACTGGATTAAACAATGAATTGACATAGGGCAAAACATTGGTTTTAAGGAGGGCTAAAGCGTAAAACATTACCTTTTCTAATTAAATTTAAAACACGCACAGAGATACGCATGCACGCACAGATAAACACACACACACAAGGACATAAGATTTTACTGGGTAAGCTGTCTGAATGACTATTGTGATTTAACCAGGAAATATCTCTTGATATTATTCAGCAACTTCAGTTACTTGCACCGAGAATTTTTTGATATATGATGGTTATTTCTTTTAGCTATCTTTAAATAAAACTAACATAAGTATCGGTTATATTCTCCTTCTTATTTACAGACTGTTGACCTTAGTGTGGATCTAAGTGCTGCTAGTGCTGCTGAAGAATGAACACTGATTGAAGCATAAATATGCAATTTTCTAATTTATGTTTTATTCTCATAATAATTAACTTTCTCAAGTGATCAACCATGTTTTTTGTAAAAATCTACTATGATTTTCTTTTCCTTTTGTTTTGTACTAAATTGTTTACAGATATATCCATGCTTTTGAAATTGCACTGAATGAAAAATGCATCATTTTTCTTTTTTCTTTTTTTGTTTATGTGCACCATACCATTTCTATTTGGATGTACTTGAACAGTTGGACTAGCATAATAGCTGCATGAAGCATAACACTTCAGACTCTGTTAGTTTGCCTGTTACTTGGAAGATCATGTGCGAGCTTCCTAGCGCTTGGTCTATTTAGTGCTTCAACGTATTGAGGATATTGAGAAATGTGTGTTTGATGCACTGTGATTTGAAGAAGGAAAAGAAAAAGGAAGAAAGAGACTAACATTACTAGTTACCTCTTACAGTACAAAGAGGCAACAACGAAACTTATATTCAGAGAGGACAGGTCCCAAGGTCCAAATTTTCAACAAGAATAGTTTAATGGTATGCACGCTAAATTGAGGGTTTTAATAGATTTTATCAGGTAAAAATTGTTGAGCGCAACCGTGGAATATAATTTTGCAGGTGATAAACAAGTTGTTAAAAGTTTTTTTGTAATGATAGACAAATTAATTTTAGAATGTAATGTTGTCTTTAGACTGTGTATCATTCCTTATCATTACTAAATTGAACCAAAGAGTTTTAGACCTTGAGGTCGAGTTAAAGAAATCCCAAGACGATTGTAAATCTTATGAGCTTGTGTTTTCAGAAGGGAACCGGATCGATTCTTCTACTGCGTAGACCACTTCAACGACCCAAGAACTCATAACTTGGCTCGAATGGCAATGGGGCGGGTTTTTAGTATCCCATATCCGTCTTGGATTTTTTAGATCTCGCCCTAGACCCGTCCCGTAGACCGGTGCCGGTCTGAAATTTTGCCCCGTACCCGGGACCTGAAGGGTCATGTATTGATTCAAAATTGTATACCAACTTACATATATTTATTTGTTTATACTCGTTATCACCAAATAATACATGAAATACAAATAACGTGTCTAAGAAAAGTTAGTAAAAATGATGTGTACAATAACAATTCAAAAAATATATACATATATTATTGTATAATTATCAATGACGCAACTTAATACTCTAATTTTTTATATAGATTATTTATTGGAACATTTTAATATCCATGCTAGAATCACTTATATCTAAGAAGATTAATAAATCATTATAGTAATAAAGCAGTTTCATGAGATGTTAGTAGTACGGGTCGGGTTGGGGCGGGTCAAGCGAGCCCCGACCCGACCCTAGACCCGGAGCACTCAAGAACGGGTCACGGGTCTACCCGTCCCAATGACCCAATGGGACGGGTCTGGACGAGCCAAAACAGGGGCGGATCGACCGGGTTTGGACCCTAGCCCGTCCCTTTGCCATCCCTAGCTCTAAAGGTTATAATACTCATAGATCTGGAAGACGTGGCAACCAATCTTCCTTTTTCGCTTAGCACATTCCCTCCTGAATCGTCTATGATTTTAAGTGGAAAAGGGATAGAGTTGGAGGTTTGTACCACTTCTGTAATTTTTTGTAAATTATTAACTTCATAGTAAAATCTGATTGGAAATAAAATATGTTTTTCTTTTCATTATCCACTTGTTATAATGTGTTATAATTATTTAATTTAAGTATATTTAATATAAAGTCTATAATTGTGTGTTTTGTGTGATAATAATTACAAGATGTTGTAATGATGAATAATTTATCACAATGTAATAACCACATCGTTTTAAATATTCCTAGTCAAAGTGTATCAAGACTGGATTTCGATACATCCGTGAGCGGTGTATTACTCATGGCTGCTGGAGGCATCGAAGGATTAACGTACCAATAGTTATTGGATAACTATGAAATGACTCGTTTGATAGTTTTCTCTTGGTTAATGTAACTAAGATCAAACAAAAAATACCAATGACAATATTACATAATTCTCACGACTTGAAAATACTTCAAGCTTCAATGTGGAAACTTCACTTTGATTATAGTTAAATTGTGGCACGACGTCCATCGAACGACTATAGTTGGGTCGAATGGAAGCATTAGAAATGAAACACCAATCAATGAAGAATTCGCCTCCATAGTTATATGATGTTAGTATCACGGTCAACTGAAGTCAATTCAAATGCAAAGTCTCCGAGCAAAGCAGTTCAGTTAATAATAACTATTAGTATTGAAGCAAGGACTTTGTGTTTGAATTATAAAGTTGAATGTGAACGATATTGGAACTTTGACCATTACCAAATTCCACAAGTCGTAAGCTGATATAGTTTTGACGAAAAGAATTTGTGTAAATAATTGTCACTACCAAACAACGCTTAAAATAAGTAAAATTGGATTTTAACGAAGCTATTGTAAGTGGTAAATGTGGCCATGACCTCACATCATTAGCTAAGGTGGCGTGTGTACGTTAATATTCAATTTGTTCGATATTAATCGCTAATCGAATTTACACCTAAGAGACACACAACCGGAATGTTAAATACTCTGACTACCACCTTATTTAATTTATTATAATTCGTATGAATTAATTTAATCAATTAATATTATAAATTTTATTTGATTTGCGTTGAAAATAGTATGTATATAAAAGTTGTATATATACGTGTCGATATAAGAATCGATTTACTTTTAAATTAGATTTAAATGTATTTTGTTAGATCGACTTGAAGTGATTGGGAGGCCTATGAAGGGACCTGATATGGCTGACCATAGGTGTAGGAGGAAGTGGTTGGATTTGATTCAAAAAGGGGGTTTGAGTTAGTTGAGATATTTGTGGATCCAGATCCACTTTTTGCCCCTCTCTTTCTCTGTTATTTAACACCCTTAATCCCTCATTTGTTGCTCTCTCTTTTGGGATCTCCTATCATCCACATCTTGGCTAACCACTCTCCCATCTTCCTCCATTATTTCAAGCATCAAACAACACAAATTCGATTAAAATATGACATCGATGTGTAGTACTTTCAGTCTGGTAGCTCCCCGTGGAAGGATTTGAATTTAGATTTAGGTGGAGTCGATCGATTCAGCATTCAACGTGTATTAGTTAGCTATAGTCAAGATAACTAATAAATTTACAATTTTATATATTTGTTTGATAATTATATTAAATTATATATGCCAGATTGAATCATGATATCACGAATCCATATATGTATGTATGTGTATATGTATATATGTGTGTGTGATGTCAACATTGGACGTGAATATATATATAATGCGATTAATAATTGTTTTTGAAGATATGTGATTAATAATATATTTATAAATATATATGAGTGTTTGTGCGTGTGTGCATATATAGCTCTCGACCAATAAATAAATTTCTTTTAAAAAAAATCGAATTTATATAATAATTTAAAAGGGGCTTTTAAACAAAATTTTATTTTTTGCGTGTGTGTATGCGTATATATAATATAAATATGTATGACATATAAAATTTTGTTATATCATATACATAAAAGTATTTTCGAAAATAAATAATTTTTTTACACACATATATGAAATCGCACACATATATATTATCATTTAAAAATATGACATATTATTTTAATGTAATATATATATATATATTATATTACATGCATGTACATATATTTTAATATACTTTTATGATTGTGAATTTTTTTTAATTAGTTTTTTAAAATATTTCCGTACGGAAATGGTTTAGTTAGAAAAACCAATTTTTTCAGAAAACCTTACGTATTTTAAATAAATAAAAAGTTAGATTTTGTCAAACATATTTTAGGCCGAAAATATATATGAATATATATATATATATATATATTATTCATTAAATTTTAATATATAATGTTATTTTATATTCAAAATATAAATATAAATACACACACGCATAATATTGAAAAATATTTATTTTTAATTCTATATATTTATATGTAGCGATTTTACTTTATTAAAATATTTTTGGTTGATTTAAATCTGAAACTAGAAAATAATTTAAATTATAGATCTGGATCTAAAATTTAAAAACTAAAATTTGGAGTTAAATTTAAATTTATAATCATTAATTTTTTCACTTACAAATATAATTATTTTCATTATTAACACACACACACACACACACACACACACACACACATATTAAACAACACATATATATACGAAAGAGCTATCATGTCCGTTGTGATATAAATCCCAACACTTATATACGGGCATGTTGAATCATTTACGATGTATATGTTACATGTGCATGTACACACACATATGTATACGATATGCATGTTTATATTATAATAATAAATTTAATATTAGTATAAAACTTTATTTACAGATTAAATAAAATAATGATTTGATTTAAAATTAATTTAGATCAAATCTAAATAAATTTAGACTTCATATGTCCAATAAGATCCAAAATGGAATAATTTTTTTGAAATTTACCCATTTAACCTGCCGTATGCTGGTCCAAATCCAACAGAAAGAAAGTTCTTGACTATAACAAAGATGTGAAAAAGCATTCAAATGAGTAATTTATGGTAGAACTTTCCAGGTCGTGCCTCTAAACCAAAACTCTCAAGTTTGAGAAGATACCTTGATTCAAAAGGTCATGACACTAGAGATGGATAATAAAGAATTTTCAATTAAAAAGGCACTCCTCAAGGATATAAATAAAAACGTCGATCATAGTTTAGTGTTATAAATCAATATCGTTAAACGTTAAACACTCCAAGGTAAAAAGTAAAGAAGCTCAAGCACTATTTGCAATTGGCTAATCAAGACCCTACTGACCCTCCAGATGCTATTAAATTATTGGAGAGAAAAATTAAGCGGAACTGAGAGAAATCAAAGCTTAAATCATTTCTTATTGCTTTTAATCTGAAAGTTGATTTCTCATTTCTCGGGTTGGAAGAATGAGCACCTTTAAAAGAATGTAACTACAAGCTACCAAAGGTTCAGATACTTCTTTATATACATGTGTGCAGATAAACCCAAAAATTATTTTATACAAGGAAGGTGTGTCACCAAGTGAACTCCATATGTGTACCCTTAATTGGTATCGTTGATAATGGGAAAGACTAGTTATATCCTTCTTTTAACTTTTAATAATGAATAAATATCATTTTTAGATTCTTTGTGTTTACTTTTCTTTCATGTTCATGTATTACTTTGTATGAATCCTATTGTTTTGAAATATGCCCTAGGATTTTATTTTTCCTAAAACTTTTAGCATGGATTGCACTTACCTATGTCATATTTACTTAAGTGTTATGATTGTTCTGAGCTTTGATGAATTGGAGCTAAAAAAAAGCTTTTTAGTCATGAAAATTATTTGTAAATGAAAATGTTTGACAACGGTCTTTGAAGTTTGACAGTAATTTTGGCTTCCTTTATTAGAGACATAGTATGAACTTGAACAATTCTCTTTCGAACGATCATCTTATCTAGATACAATTAGTGGGTACAAGACTTACTATCTGGTTTCTGCTTGTTAGTCTAACCATACTCTTTCTTTCAATTAGTTTCTTCGATTGGGCGCGAGTGGTGCGATTGAAGGCTTGCTCGTACCATTCTTAATATCAATATTTTTTGATATTCAAAGGGTTTCCTTAGCCAAGCATGTATAGTAGAGACTAAGGGCTTCCCAACTTTATTTTTAAGGTGCCTCAAACAGGCACATAGTGGGAACTGAAGGCTTTATACAATTTAATGCGAAAGTAAACTTTGTCTAAGTGTTTCATTGATTTATTTGAATCAAGAAGTCCATTAACAATCATAAACCTTGAACTAAGAGTTACCTTACCAACAAGGATACATGTTTTTGAATGGGTTACCTTACCAGTTAGGATAAGTTTTTTAATGAGTTACCCTACCAACTAGGATAAGAGTTATTAAATCCTCATAGTGACAAGCATATCCTAACTAGAGAAACTACTAGCCATAATGCATAAAATTTGGATTCCTTAGTTGAGGACAAAACCTTTATACTAAGGACTATCCGTTCCTTGCCAAAAAGAATAAGATTGTTTATTTTTTTACCCTTACAAAAAAGTGTCATTCTCAACTAAAGAGATACACATATCATGATTAATGAACTAGGTTTTTCCAGGCCGAGAACTGATCTTTTAATGATCATAGTTCTTAGAATAGAATGAATCTACTGGAAAAGATAAATTGAGACTCATAAAATTCCATATAAACCTTTTATTTATTTGCTGATGTCCACTTTGGAAAACCTTGAAGACAAATTCTTATAATTCAAGAAAAACCTATTGTATCATAAGAAGACCAAGAGTTTGAAAAATACGGAATAAATCCAGAGACTTATGATTTTTGAAATAATTAATAGTTATGAATAGGGTGAGAAGTCCATGTTGAGTAGATATAGAAAATCAAGTAATATAAAAGATAATCCTTCTTCGGTATGAATTGACTTGGTAGAAGAGGAATTTAACAGGTCTAGAGTAAGAAGCTAGAAAAATTCATTGGCTGAAATCCATGCGCATGCATTCTTAACAAATTCTTGAACTTTACTCTTTTAATATTCCTTTTGACATTCGAGAAAGTGCTTTATAATCATTAGTTTTGTGTCCGATCAATTCATAATATTTGTACCCCTTCCTCATCTACCTTAATTTTCTTTTCCTTCAGCTTTGATGACTAATAATCAAGTTCTAATTTGGTCGAGAGATATATGACCTCATTTGATATTTGAAGGGGGTATGGGTGTATTCCTTTGTTTTTGTAGTTTCCTCGGATTTGCAAATGAAAGGTCAACGTAGATGTACCTCTACTTTAGTCAGTCTCCTCATTTTTCTTTCTGATGTTATTTTGTCATGTATTCCCTGAAGGAGGACTAATTATTTTTTATTGATATTCACCCTCTGCATCATCTTCTCGTCTTAAATTCTATTTAACCTAATAAAGTTACGATATTCCTTGGGGTAATTTTTATAATTTATTGTAAATTATTAACTCTTTAATAAAATATCGTTTGAAATAAAAGGTGTTTCTCCTGTTATATATTTACTATATTATGATATATTAATTAAATAATTAATTTAAATATTTAATAGAAAAATCCTTAAATAATATTTTATGTGATAGTAATTACAAAGTGTTGTGATCATGAGATATTTATCAAAATGTTAAATAACATATTGTTTTAAATTCCTAATCAGGATGTTTCAATAAAGGATATCGATTCATCTGTTGAGACTAGAGTACGTGGCGCTCACCAAACTTTAGGAAGTGTATTACTTATGGCTATTAGGGGAACTAAGAGGTTACATGCTGATAGTTATTGGAGAGTTATGGAATGAGTTGGTTGAGTGTCACTCATTGGTAAATGTAATTAAGGTCAAAAAACATATTTCAATGGCGATTTTACATAGTTCCCCCAACTTGAGAATATCGTTGAACTTCAATATGGACACTCCACTTTCATTGTAGTTAAATAATGGCATGGTCACCATGGAACGACTATAGTTGGGTACGAGTTGAAGTATTGGAAGTGAAACACTATTCAATGGAGGATTCTCTCCTCGGTTATATGACGTCATTATCACGGTCAACTATTATCAACTCAAAGTCCAAATTTTTGGCCAGAGCAATACTATTAATTATTATTGTTATTATTATTATTGAACCCAAGAATTTGTGTTTGGAGAAACCAAGTTGATTGTGGACAATATTAGAATTTTGAGAAAAACAAATTTCCATAAGTCCTAAAGTGATATAGTTTTGATGAAGAGAATTAGTGTAAATAATCGTTACTAACTGCATTATACCATAAAATTGAATTTTACCGAAAAGATATATAAGAGATAAATTCTTCCATACTGTTACATCATTAGCTAATCTAAAGTATGAACGTTAATATTTGAATTGTTCGATATTTATCGCTGACTGAATTTATACCCACAAGTTGCAAAACTGTATTGATGAATACATCAAAATACCACTCAATTTAATTAATTTACAAATTTTGTAAATTAATCAATATTTATGAAATATTAATCACTTATTTTATGCATTGGTGCTACTAGTAAAATTTTGAGTGACATTAGTAATTAATTGGGTGCATACATAAAAGTTATATATGTACAAATCGGTATATGATATTTATACGTGTTTCTATTGGATTTAATTGTAATTAATTACTAAACAGGTTTGAACTGAGATGCTCTATGTATTGTAACACCCTATATTTTAGAGGGCCTATAATACGAGGAATTGAATTAAATTAATAATAAGATATTATCAAATAAATAGGTAAGATAATTTAATTGCAAGAACTTCCTAAGAAAGATTGGATTAATTAAGTATAGGGCACTTTATAAAGTAAATTGAATTGACCAAGTAAGGATGGTCTTGTTAATGAAAATAATTTTAAATTTCTGGATTGGAAGGCTTGTTTAAGGGAAATGTAATAGTGTGTGTAGAATAGGATATTTTCCCAAGCCAAAAGAGCTAACCCACTTTCTTTAGCCCTAATTCCTTGTTCATTCCATTTTCATTTCATTTCACAAAACAAAACCCTAAAACCAAAGAAATAAGGCCGACCATTATTTTCAAGGAAGAAGAAGATGATTTCAAAGCTAGAAGATAAAAGCTTTCAAATTTGAGGATAAACGAATATCAAAACATGTTTTTTTAAACCAAGATGAGTAAAATCTTTCTCTAGAATCTATTCTAACATATGGGTTTGAATTTAATTTTCATATGAATGTTTTAGTAATGTTAAACATGTTTCTACGATTAAACATTATTTGATGGTTCTTAGATATTTAAAATGAAGTAAACTTTTTCAGATTTTAGGTAACACGTTGATTAATCTAAGCTAAATGTTTTGAAACTAAAATATGATGTTTATAATAGGGAATTAAAGATAGGCTTTAAATTTAGAATTTAGAATTTAACTCTAATTTTTAGGATTTTTCTAAGTTAAGAAAATAGTAAATTTTAGGTTAAATATTTATTAAAAATAATACAACTAATTATTTTGAACTAAAATTTTAGAAAAAGGTGAAATATGATAAAGCTGATTTTTGGTATTTTTTGGATTTTTCCCATCAATTTTGATTTTATATGAATTAATTGGTTAAGAAAAAGGATAATTAATGAAATGAGGATGATATTAGCTCATTTCTGTAAAGAAAACTGTAAAGATAAATAATATCCAATGAAATTTTGACACCAAATGAGATTTGGTGAAAAGTTAATAATAAACAAGGAATGACTCGGGTTTCAAAATAATTACAAGAACGCCGTTTATCGCACGAGAGCATATATAACATTACATGTGATGCCACAGTGGATATAACCCATAAAGGCTATTAATGAGATAATATGCGATAGAATTGAAGCTATCTATACACGAGGCCTATATATACATATATATATAGTAGGTCACGAAGGCCTTAATACATATAACCCATGATAGCTTGGGAGAGCTATCAAATGAAAGCTTTGTTGAGCTTAGTACACAAAAGTTGGGTATGGAACTTAGCATATGATGGTTGTGGATAAGATAACACACGATGGCTTCAGGATACACAACATGAGAAGACTATGAATGAGATAAAGTACGAAGGCTTTGGGCAAAAGTTAGCACACGATGGCCCAGGGGGTTTACATATGACATCATCTAACGAATTAGAATGGGATGACTATATATAAGATAACATGCAATGGCTTAGGACCCATGATGACTATGGGATAATCAACATGCAATAACTAACCTTAACATTCAAAGGCTATGGGATAGCCAATATGTGATGACTAAGGTCAACACTCAAAACCATGGGATGCTATATTTTCCACATAAAATGAGAAATGCTTAGTGCATATTGGAAGACCGGTTCCATGTGTTATCGAACAATTTCATAGGGATGAAATAAATCAAAGGTTTTTACAAGTTAAAACTATGTTAACTTATTTTGAAATGTAAGAAACCTTAGAGAAGCTAATAAACGATAAGTATCATTTAAATGAAAAAAGATGTTTATCTAAATGTGTAGGGTACATAGCTAATGAATGAATGAAATCGGTTAAATTATGATCATAAAGCTATACCAGCTCATGGAGTTATTAGATGACAGAGCGTCTTAACTATTAGTCTAAAATTCAACGGTATATGGTAGGGGCACACAATAGGTTTCAATCCTAAAAGATTTATAAAATCTAAAGGCAAATTAAGGTAGGGTGTCAAAACAACAGCGTGGTGTCAAAATTAAAACGAATAAATTGGCAGCGTGAATGATAGGGATTAAGAGGGCTATTGATGCTTACTAAAATGTATTCATAGTGCTTGCATTCAACCTCCTAGGAGAATCCGGTAGCTCTTATTGGTGGAATGAGTAGCCATTTCATCAGATGATGTTGTTCAAGAAAAGATAAATTGATGATAGATAGACCTAGGGAGGTGTTCACCAAATAATTTAATGATAACTTAACGGTGAAAGCCTAAAAAATAGATTAGATGATGTTTGAATGAATGATGAATGGTTGTATAACATGTTTCATAATAGATCATAAGTATAGTGTATACTTAATTTGAATTGATATATGACATGTTCCTGGATGATTAATGTGGGGTACACCTTTTGTTTGGATATGCATATGGTTTCTTTTTATGTAATATTTTTTTACATGATGTGATATACTATGCTATGATGATGAAGTGAAGGAAAAATCCGTTCCACGTTAGTGGCATGGTCTCACTATGGATAACTAAGGTAAAGGTTTTAATCATACCAAGCTTTATGTCTGACTCATATATTTATTAATTTCCATAAACTCATGGGTACTTGTTTGAGTGGGAAGATTTTATGAATTAAATAGTTATCTTTTGAAGGATGAATAAAATTTAGAAGACGAGAATGGAGGCTTGCTGTTTATAATAAAAGTTATTTTGAAATTTCGCTATGTAAAACCTGGATGTATAACTGGTTATATGTTATATTGGCATCTTCATATGTCGGACATAGCACTACTCTATTTATGTTTCATTTGTATTTATCCTTGCATGGGCAATGATTTGGGTTAAAATGATGTAATGAATTATGTAATTCAAATTGATGTAATGAAAAAGCTAGTTAGTTGCTTTGTTTACTTATATTGTGCAAAATAATACTGGACTCACTTTGTTGTTGGAAAATGATTTCGATGATGGCTACAAAATCATCAACGTCTATTTTTAAGTCTCGGAGTGGGGGATGTTACAACATGGTATCAGAACTTAGGTCTAGGAGAACACTTAAATAAAGCAAAGTAAATAGCAACTTATTTGTAGAATACAAACACCTTGGAGAGGGTATACGCTACATATAACTTACTTGTATTTTGATATAGATATATAGGAAAATATATCTTCCCCATTACGATTCTCGCTTTTTTTTACTTCCATTTCTTACGAACCCTTACATATGTGGAAGGCTAGAATGGACCTACATAACCGACATTTAACCATAGAAAGTACGAAAGTGAACATTAGTGGAGGAGATAAAAGTACACAAAATAACGACCAAGTAGGGGATGAGAACTTAGAAGATCATACTAAGGTCGGTACTCAAATGTCTGCCCCGGCCGAAGGAGGAATAAATGTGAATGATTTGTTCTACCAATGGAGATGATGAGGCAACAACTAACTTGAGTTGTTGATCCAAGACAGGAAGCAGTAAAAGAAGTAGACTTTTATAAGATGAACAAAGATCTTTCAGAGCCATGGAGGAAAGGATTCATAAGGGAGGAGTCTGCATTGGGGCTGTTAAATCAGTTGAAAGTATTTGAATGTATCTTCGAAGACATGGGATATAATTATGCGTAAAAGAGGAGGATGACTTCTCATCAACTCCAGGAGGATGCATTGGACATGTGGGAGGCAGTGATTGCTGAAGTCCCAAAGGAGGAGATAACCTGGGAGTAGTTTAAGGAGCGATTTACGGCTCAATTTATCTCCGAATCTTAGAAAAATGCTTTGTATAGGGAGTTCCCCTCTTAAAGCAAAGAGAGATGACTTTGACAAAGTATATCCAATGCATTTGTTGAAATATGAAAGGAACATATCAATACTCCACTGAGGAATAATGAGAAGTTCACAGAAGGTCTAAGGAACTGGTTGAATCATAAGGTGATAGCTCATCTTTTGGCTCCATTTGATATGGTGGTGGAAATGGCAAGGAGGTACAATCATTCATTTCAAGAAGAGAAGAAAGCTGACATTAGACCTAAGGGTGGGCAGAAGAAAAGATGTAATCCCTACCAAAAAGGAAAAAAGAATCAGAAAGGTGGAAAGAATTTTGGAGGAAGAACTTAGAATCCGAATATAGCTAATGTCACTTGCTTTAGTTGCGGCTAGAAGGGACGCTACTCTACTAAGTACCCAGCCAAAGAAAAAGGATATGGCCAAGTGTTTTATCTTTAATAGGCTAGGCCATAAAAGGAGGGATTGTCTAGAAGCTAAGAATGCAAAGTTTTTTTGCTCTGGATGGACCTTTGTTTGAATTGACTGGGAAGGGGAAAGGAAAGGGTGTGCTTGGAGGAATGATTTTGATTTCTGGTATATTAGTTAGAGTTCTATTTGATACTGCTGCTATTCACTCTTTCATTTCGAGAGATTTCGTTGATAGTTAGAATTAGACATTACCTATTTGATTACGTCTTTATGTGTGGTTAATCCGACCAGTGGGTATGTCACTCTCGAATTAAGGTGCACCAACCTTGAGTTTGAATTGTGTGGAAATTTGTTTGTTCGCTACCTATATATGTTTGACTTCGTTAGGGATAGGGTAATTTTGGGTATTAACTGGTTGGTGCATAACGATGCTAGGATTTATTATGTGGGTAAGATTATCGTTGTACAAAATTCAAAAAGACGAGAAAGAGTTATCATAGTGTTGGATGTAATAAAGGAGAAGTCGAACTTGATGTTATGTGCCATGGATCAGGAAGATGAGATTAATAGAGTATGTGTAGTCCAAGAATTTGCAAATGTTTATGAATCTATAATAGGATTATTACCAAGAAGGGTAATCAAATCCCATATATACTTGATGCTATGGGTGCAATTTATTAGTAGACTACATAATAGAATGCCGCCAAAGGAGATGGAGGAATTGAAGAAGTAGCTAATGAAACTTGAGGATAAAAGTTTTCTTCGATTGAGTAGTTCGCCGTGCGGAGCATCTGTGGTATTTGCATAGAATCCAAATGGATCGTTACGGTAGTGTACTGATTATAGTAAGCTACACGAGCTAGCAATGTAAAATCATTATCCATTATCCAGGATAGACGATTTGTTTGACCAACTAAGTGGAGCCCGAGTATTCTCTCAGCTAGACTTGGCAATGGGTTTCCATCAAGTGAGTGTAGTAGGAGATAGTGTTCCGTTGATTGCATTTCAAAAAAAGTATAGTTCATATAGTGGTTAGTGATGCCATTTGGACTGACCAACATCCTGTGTTCTTTATGGACCTTATAAAATGAATCTTTCACTATCAATTGGGTAGATTTGTGTTGGTCTTCATTGGTGATATTCGAATATACTCTAAGGATGAAAGAGATTATGAAGTCCATTTAAGATTGGTGTTGGAGACGCTGAGACAACACAAGTTGAATGCAAAGTTTTTGAAATATCATTTTTGAAAATAGGAGGTGAAGTTTCTTAGGCATGTTGTTTCAGAGAATGGATTAGCAATAGATCCATTGAAGATAGAAATTATACTGGTTGGAAGAGACTAGAGATGGTCACAGAGATGAGAAGTTTCTTGCGATTGGTTGTCTATTACCATAGATTCATTAAGGATTTTTCTTGTATAACAGCACCCTTGAATAAGGTGGCTAGAAAGAATGAGAAGTTCGTAAGCACTGATAAGTGTAAGGAATCATTCTAGGAGTTAAAGAAGTTATTGTTGAACGCTATTGTGTTGATTGTGGATGAAGGGAACTAGTATCTGGTAGTGTATACTGATGCTTATGGAACATGTTTGGGGGCGGTGTCGATGCAAAGAGGGCGAGTGATAGCTTATGCATCAGGGTAATTGAGACCGCATGAAGTTAGATATTCGACTCATGATTTGGGGTTGGCAGTAGTGGTGTTTGCGCCGAAGATTCGGAGATAATACTTGTTGAGAGAACAATTCAAGTTGTATATGGATCATAAAACCCTCAAGTATCTATTCTCTCAAAAGGACTTAAATATGAGGCAACAGAGATGGTCGAAATTTTTGGTGGCATATGATTTCGGGATAGAATATATGCTAGGAAAAGGAAATAAGGTCACCAATGCTTTGCGTAAGAAACATCAGAATGGAGTGTTAGTAGTGATTGAAGAATGGAAGATGTTATAGATGTCAACTTCTTGCAGAGTGCATTGTAGGTAGAATACTGGATCGAGTAGAGGTCCGAGTATGCTAGTAAGTTTGGAGGTAAGTCCGATACTCATGGATAGGATTACGACAACGCAGAAGGAGGACCCACTAATTTTCAAGCGAATTTGGTGATTAGAGATGGCACAGATGTTGAAGATCTGAAAGGATTTGAGATTGACTCGAAGGTTGGCTTAGAAAGAAAGGAAGACCATACATTCCGGATATAGGAAACCTTTAGAAGGAAGTCTTAGAAGAAAGTCATCAATTGAAGTTTACTATTCATCCTGAGATACAAAGATGTATCTGATATGAAGAGATTCTTTTTTAGAAAGGGATGAAGGGAGATGTAGGAGACTGCGTGAAGAAATGGTTCACTTGTCAGCTAGTAAAAGCTAAGCATCAAAAGCCGAGTGGTTTACATTAACATTTGAAGGCATTGACTTGGAAATGGGATTCAATATTTATGGATTTTGTTGCTTTATTGTCCAGGTCAAGGATAGGAAATGAACACATTAAGTGATAGTTGATAGATTGACTAAGAGTGCCCACTTTATCCTTGTGAAGTCAACGAGAATAACAGCTAATATATCAAAGCTATATATGAAGAACATAGGGAGACTACTGTTGAATATGCAAGTATATGATTTTTGTTTGATGATAATTAACATATATAAATTCAATTAAATGTATTTTTTAATGTACTATTTTATTTTCACAGATTAAATAAATATTTGCTGAATAAAATAAATAACACAAAATTTAAATTCAAATAGATATTTTATTCAAACAAATATTTATAACAATTTTGAATAGTACAAATTTAAGCTCTCACTATATATACACAATTTTGATTACATCACATTTCAATTTACATAATTTTCCTTACTACACATCGCTCATTCACTCGTATTTAACCTTCAAGTTGAATCCAGCATCTGAGTAATCTACAAAAATATACATTAACGCAGTAAAATTGAAAGTATAATATTTTTACAGCATAAAATAAAATGTAATTTTGAAAATATTATATGCCTCAATTATTTGGGTTGTTTGTCATCATTTAATTTTGAATTCATCATACACGAACAGCTTGTGACATGCACAATGTGCCATTGTACATGCCCCAAGGTCGTGCACACCGATATATACACTTGATAAAATTATAGGGACAGGTGAGCACTGGTCAATCCCAAATGAAAAGCCAGGTTCAACTCAAGTGCAATATGAACAAAGTCACGACACGAACAGAAGGTTAAACCCGAACCTTAAAACTGGATTCAACACAAGTGAAATTAAAAATATACATATAGAAATGGTCAACCAAACCAGGTCAGCGCCAAAAATAAACCAGAACAACAAGTGGAACTGACCACACAAGAAAATCATGACCAACAAGCAGTAAACAAACAAAACAGCAATGAAAATGGGATAGATCAGAAATGATCTTCATGAAAACCAGAAACCAGATCGAATAAATCAGGCCGGTGTTATGATACAAAACCAGAGACCAAAGAATGGCCAAAAGAAATAATCAGACTGCAAATATCACGAAGGCACAAAGGCATTGACCACACTCGAGTACACATAAAAACAACTCAAACTCAAGAAACAAGTTCATCATGCAACATCAAGTGATGCAACAAACATGTATGCATACACATTAGAACCAGGTCAATGCAATAGTGGATAGTACAAGCTTAACTACAAGCGTACATATATACAGAGTTGTACATGTACTCGAGACAACATGGAAGCAGTGCACACTGCATGTAACAGTTTCAAACTACTAGTGTGGCAATAGTGGTGCAATATACATATGTATAAGGGCGTGTATCAAAACCACGCTATAAAAAGCAACTCAAGACAATGCAGAGAAAACCAGAACCACATGTCCAGACTGAACAACAAAATGCACCAGTACAAAACCAGTGTATAGTTCGAACAAAAGTGAAATAGAGGTGGCAACATGGAACTGGAGACTAACCAAGTTAATAATGAAAACTGACTCGGTGGCTCAACAACATCAATATACACAAGCAAAACTACTACATAGTACAAGCATAAACTTTCAAAAATATCAAGTCAGGCCGAAGACAAGGTGGAATATTTGTAACAACAGCAATTTCAAAATAATCAAGGCAGAATCAAATTTATCAAAATACCAAAATTCAAGTCGAAGCCATGAGCAATTGGCCATAGTTAAAGGCCAGCAAATCGTGGTGGCCAAGAAATCGAACCAAGTAAGAAATCAACACCGTGGGAATCAAGTAACAAATATACGAAATTGACAAAGTCAGAAATCATCATAAACATCCAAGCAACATTGAACGACCGAAACAAAATAAATGACAAATTCAAATGAATGAAATTATAGGAATTCGATTCCTATATAAACACAATCATCATCGGCTGTGAAGTTCATTCGAGTTCAAGCATATCACAGATCACAACATCAATTAGGAACTCGAATCAAGTCAAGTATAGTATATATCGAAGAAGAAACGAATATACCAATTTTCGCTACAAACTCGACTCAAATTGAAGGAGCCGTGAGCAAAGTAAGGAGACATCGATCGACAGAGCAAGCAACATGGAATCATCATTCAATCGAGCAGTTGAAGCCGACAGCCTCAATTTATCCAAAGCCCAAATTTCGAGCAAAGGAAAAGAGGAACGAACGAGACAAACAAGCTAAAGCAAGCAGCAAATTATCACAACAGAACAGGCCGAGAAAACATAATAGAAAAGGTTTTTTTTAACTTCACATATGGGCCGGTTTATTAAATTGGGCTTTAGTTTATAAATTAGGGGTTTTGCTTTTTAATTGTCTTTTAAATTGTATTTTCCTTTTAAACTTGAGTAAATTCTAGTCATGTGACTAGGGGACAAACTACGTGGCATAGTTTGAGAATTCGCGACTCAATGGCTGAGTTGTGGTAGGGTTTTGAGAGTAGAGTTAAGGCTAATCGATAGCGGGTGTCGTGAGTTACGTGTGTAAGCATATGACTGCATAATTTCTAGTTAAAACCTTAGGGGCAACACGTATGCAGGGTTTTGCCAAAGCTGGGTAAATTCTGTGTTGTTCTGCATTTATTATTCTACTATTACCTATGCTGCTATTATTCTGATATATCTATATTGAAATAATTTTGTATAAACTTCCATATTAAAGTTTTATAATTAATAGTATCACTCTATTCACCCCCCCTCTAGGGTGAAATCGATCCTACAAGTGGTATCAAAGCAAGGTACAAAAGCAATTTTTTTTTAAAAAAGTTTGATTTTTCAAAGACCAATTTTTTTGTACAAAATTGAATTTTTAAAATGGCTTCTGTTAATAATGTTTTTACTGTGGGTTGGTCCAATATTATTACTCCTGTTTTTGATGGAACAGATTTTTTGAATTGGAAATTAAAAATGGAATTTTATTTAAAATCTGTTGATATTAAATGTTGGAATATTATTGAAAATGGGTGTGATATAATAGACGAGAAAATTACTTCGATTAATGCTCTTGCTATGCATATAATATATTCTCATATTAATCAAGATAATTTAACTTTATCTCCCATTGTGAAAGTGCATGGGAAATCTGAAAAACTTTTGATGCAATATATGGTGCAAAAGTCAACAACCGTGAGAGATCCCCTATAATCAAATCAGAAATTAAAGAAACGTGCTTAGCAGGATTGGTAAAAGGAAGTGACAATGATAATGATGATGGAGCAGCTGAGCTGGCGTTACTAATGAAGAGATTCAATAAGTGGAACCACAAATACAGAAACCCAGCTCTAGATCAAAAACTGAAAATCAGAATAGTTAAAACACTAGACAACCCAGAAGAATGTGAGATCATCCGTCACAAGTGCAACAAAACCGGACACATCAAGCCCAATTGTCCTCGAAATTGACATGGCCAAGAAAAGTATTCAAAAAGGAAAAGTTTTGCAGCTACGTGGAATAAAAGTGATGATGACAAAAGCGTTAGCCGTAAAAGTGAGAAAGCAGATCTGTGCCTATGAGGTAATATAACCGATAGCGACGATGATGAGCCAAACGAGGTATCAAAACTCACTCGCTCAGAATTACTTACATATTTCCACAAAGTAAATGGCTGTTTTGAAAGACTTAGGGAAAAATATGCCAAAATTGAATCACAAAGAGATAGTTTGATAGAATCAAACAAACTGCTTAATCAATTGGTTTAAAACTATCAAACTAAAACCCCTAAGGGTGATAAGTGTCCAACATTTTAAGAGGAGATTAAAAAATCAGAAATCAAAATTAAATCACTTGAAAATGGAATTTTGATTTTGAAAGAGAGTGAAAATACTAGAAGAGAAAATTTTATTAAAAAGTGCACTCAGATATTAAATGAAAATGAATCATTTAAAACACAAGTCCAACAATGTCAACGACTTTAGAAAAATTTTCCAAAGGAGAAAGATCGTTGAATATGTTATTAGGAAAACAAACTTTAATACAGTTAGACAAGGACTTGGGTATAATCAATTTGAATCTGTTAAAAACAAAATTAATCAAGTCAATTCAAAGTGCACAATATGTGGAAAAACTAGACACAATCACAATAATTGCTGGTATAGACCCAAAGATGTGAAAACCATATCAATTTGGATTCCAAAAGGCACAAATATAAAATCCCTCAAAGTTAAACAAATCTGGATGCCGAAAGGAACATATATAAAGAGTTTTGGGTCTCTAAAAACTTATTTTTCAAAATCTATTGCCACTAACAACCACGGACCTACAAAAACAAATAGGTCATAAAAATCTTTGATCGTTTAGGTGTGGTGGCAGGCTAAGGAACAACAACTGTGTTACTTGGATTGTAGCTGTTCCAAGAACATAATGGGCGAAAAATCACAGTTCCTTAGCCTAGTATAAAGGTGACAGAATCACAATGGGCTACAATGAAAAATTATCGACAAAGTTAAAATAGGCAAAGATATCTTGAACGATATATGTAAAAATATGCAGCATAATTTGATTCAATTCAGCCAGTTATTGATAAAGAAATGAATGATGATAATGATTCTGATTTTTTTAAAATTGTTGGCCAATTATATTCCTATGTCAAGAACACTTTAAAAATCTCTCGAGTCTTTGGACTATTTCATATAGATTAGTTTGAATTAATGATGGTGTTCTATTAGTTGGTGATAATACATTTGGCTGACTCTATATTCACGGTTTTTTGTTTATTGGCACGGCTTCAATTAAAATTGAAAAGAATTTCATTCAAAAAGGTCTTCAAGAATTTGTTACAACATCACGGTCTGGTCTATAACATTTGGTAATCTCGAGTGAGAAAAATTCAGATGCAGATTACACTGGTAATCCAGTTGATCGAATAATTACTAGTGAAACATGATTTATGTTAAGACATTCGGTGACTGCATCATTTTTCAAAGAAAATATCTGCATATTTTCACTTGAGATAATTTTCAAATAGCAGACATTTTTCTAAAGCCCCTTCAAGAAAATATTTTTTGTTGACCTTGTTTCAGATTAGTCATCTTAAAATATTTGATTTTATAATTATTTTTGGATTTGATCTTAGATGATTACATTGACTAATCTAACTCACTACTAATTATCGAAAAGATAAATAGTGATTGAAAAAGTGATGAGTATTGATATTAATCATATATTATAACTTGAGACGGTATATTTAGTAAATTTCTTTAGAAATTTGAACAAGAGTTATAAAAACTTTTTGTTGGTAAAAATTCCATGACCATCTCTAGTTCTATCATAATTCTATCGACCATCACACATCAAAATTCAATATTGTTTGTCAATATGTGGTATTTTAAATAGGAAATCATTTGTATTTCATTTTATGTTTTTAAAAAAAATCCAAAGTATTCACTCTCATTTAAAAGTCCTTACGGTTATGCATGGGTGAATTATTTGGAATTTTTGATTATGTGCTTCCATGCTCATTTAAAAGTCCTCACGGTTATGCATGTACGGAATACATATCAGAATTGATTGACTAAATAGATAAGTTGATTCAAATCCCATTTAAAAGTCCTCACGGTTATGCGTGATTAAAAGATAATTGAATTTATTTTTTTTAAAAGAAAAAATTAGAATACTGCTAATCTCATTTAAAATTCCTAACGGTTATGCACAGTTAGTAGATATTCAAATTCCTGAAATGAATATACCACAAATAGACACAACCGTATGGTTTTATATGATGACATCATCCATATCATTCTGAAGTGGAATATGCGTCAAATGGAGTATTTATGATTTTTGTTTGATTTTTTGTTGAAATTTAATATTTATACCCAATTGATTATTAATATTGTATTAATGTCTATTACTTTTATCTCTATTTTTCTAACACTATTACTCTTTTGCTGATAACAAAAGAGGGAGAGAAAAGCCAAGATTTTGGCAAATAAAGGTCAAATATTTTCTATTTGCATCTAGGCTAACTTGCATATTTTTATTTACATGCATATATGAAGGGGGAGCTTTATGTAGAGAGAGAGCATTCAAATAGGGGGAGCAAATTGAATAATCAAATACGTTTAATAAATTCAAAATCTTAAATATATGTTTGTTATCATCAAATGGGGGAGATTGTTGAATATGCAAGTATAGGATTTGTGTTTGATGATAATAAACATATATATATATATATATTCAATTAAACGTCTTTTTTAATGTACTATTTTATTTTCACAGATTAAATAAATATTTGCTGAATAAAGTAAATAACATAGAATTTAAATTCAAACAGATATTTTATTCAAACAAATATTTATAACAATTTTGAATAGTACAAATTTGAGCTACCACTATATATACACAATTTCGATTACTACACATTTCAATTTACATAATTGTCCTCACTACATATCGCTTATTCGCTTGTATTTAATCTTCAACTTGAATCCAGCATCTGAGTAATCTGCAAAAATATACATTGGTGCAGTAAAATTGAGAATAAAATATTTTTGCAGTATAAAATAAAATTTAATTTTGAATTTGTTCGTCATCATTTAATTTTGAATTCATCATACACGAACAGTTTGTGACATGCACAGTGTATAATTGTACATGTCACAAGGCCATGCACACCGATATATACACTTGATAAAATTATAGGGACAGGTGAGCACAGGCCAAACCCAAATGAAAAGCCAAGTTACACTCAAGTGCAATACAAATAAAGTCACGACACGGGCACAAGACCGAACCCGAGCCTTAAAACTGGATTCAACACAGGTGAAATTAAAAATATACATAAGAAAATGGTCAACTGAATCAGGTCAGTCCCAAAAATAAACTAGAACGGCAAGTGGAACTGACCATACAAGAAAAGCATGACCAAGGAGTAGTAAACAAACAAAACAGCAATGAAAATGGGATAGATCAAAAATGATCTTCATGAAAACCAGAAACTAGATCGAAATCAGGCCAGTGTTATGATACAAAACCAGAGACCAAAGAATGGCCAAAAAAAATAATCAGACTGCAAATGTCACAAAGGCACAAAGGAATATACCACACTCAAGTACACATGAAAACAACTCACACTCAAGAAACAAGTTCATCATGCGACATCAAGTGATGCAACAGACATGTGTGCATACACATTAGAACAAGGTCAATGCAATAGTGGATAGTACAAGCTTAACTACAAGCATACATATATATAGAGTCGTACATGTACTCGAGACAACATGGAAGCAATGCACACTGCATGTAACAGTTTCAAACCACCAGTGTGACAACAATGGTGCAATTTATATAATATATATATATGTATATGTATAAGGGCATGTATCAAAACCACACTACGAAAAGCAACTCAATACAATGAAGAGAAAACCAGAACTACATGTCCAGACTGAACAACAAAATGCAACAATACAAAACCAGTGTACAGTTTGAACAAAAGTGAAACAGTTGGCAACATGGAACTGGAGACTAACCAAGTTAATAATGCAAACTGGTTTCGGTGGCTCAACAACATCAATATGCACAAGCAAAGCTACTACATACAAGCAGGAACTTTCAAAAATATTAAGTCAGGCCGTAGTCAGGGTGGAATATACAACAACAGTTTCAAAATAATCGAGGCAGAATCAAATTTATCAAAATATCAAAATTCAAGTCGAAGCCATGAGCAATTGACCGTAGTCAAAGGCTAATAAATTGTGGTGGCCAAGAAATCAAACCAAGTCAGAAATCAACATCGTGGGAATCAAGTAACAAATATACGAAATTGACAAGTTCAGAAATCATCATAAACATCCATGCAACATCGAACGACCGAAACAAAATAAATGACAAATTCAAATGAACGAAATTATAGGAATTTGATTCATATATAAACCCAATCATCATCGGCCATGAAATTCATTAGAGTTCAAGCATATCACAGATTACAACATCAATTAGGAACTCGTACGAAGTCGAGTATAGTACAAATCGAAGAAGGAACGAACATACCAATTTTGGCAACAAACTCGACTCAAATTGAAGAAGCTGTGAGCAAAGTAAGGAGACGTCGTTCGATAGAGCAAGCAACATGGAATCATCGTTCGATCGAGTAATTGAAGTCGGCAACCTCAATTTATCCAAAGCCTTAATTTCAAGCAAAGGAAAAGAGGAACGAATGAGACAAACAAGCTAAAGCAAGCAGCTAATTATCACAACAGAACGGGCCGAGATAACATAATAGAAAAGGAGGTTTTCTTTTAACTTCACATATAGGCCGGTTTATTAAATTGGGATTTATTTTATAAATTAAGGGTTTTGCTTTTTAATTGTCTTTTAAATTGTATTTTCCTTTTAAAATTGTGTAAATTCTAGTCGTGTGATTATGGGACAAACTACGTGGCGTAGTTTGAGAATTCGCAACTCAGTGGCTGAGTTGTGGCAGGGTTTCGAGCGTAGATTTAAGGCTAGTCGATAGCAGGTGTCATGAGTTTATGTGTGTAAGCGTCTGACTGCTTAATTTCTAGTAGAAACCTTGGTGGCAGCACGTAGGCAGGGTTTTGCTGAAGTTGGGTAAATTCTGTGTTGTTCTGCATTTATTATTATGACGACCCAGAATTTTTGACATCTGAAATCTGGGGATCCGCGGAGGCATTTTGTAGTAGTACCTTCTAGCCACGCAACGGAGATGCTGGCGAAATTTTTCGAAAATTTAATTTAATAACTAGGTTCAAAAGGCTGTCTTCTTCATATGACCGAGTTAGGACTCGAAACCTTTTCCATTGCATTTATAATTTGTTTTGGCTTATGTTTTACTTGAGAATTTTTAGAAAATTTCATAGTTATTATTTTATGTAAAGTGTTTTAAAATAGTTTTATTTTAGGGATTTTAAAATATATATTTTTGGATAAAGTAATTTAAATTATTTTAAAATCTAAAGTATTTAGACTTAGTAATTTTCAGTGGGAATAAACAATATTTGGAAATTTATTCCACGAGAGATAAGTGATTTTAAAACTGTTTTCAAAGGGTTGAAGTATAAAAAAATATCTTGCGAAGATATTTTGGAATAAATAATTTGGAAAATTATTTAAATCTAATGGATGTTTGTGGATGTTGTTTGATAGTTAAATAACCGACTATCAATATTTACCAATGCACTGATCGTTTCGAAGAGACCGTGATTGGGATTTATTTTTCGAAAACCACTTCGATCCGGTTTGAATGTTTTCGTGAGGAAGACAAGAGCTAGGAGTCAAAGATGTAGCAGTGAAGTGCAAGGGCTAATCGCTGCTAATCCTGAGGGTAATTCCAAAATGGATGTAGTAGGAGTAGTACCTTCGGTTCCGTTCGAACCCGGAACGGACTTGTATGAACAAATGCTTTAAGAACATTGTCAGGAGGACGATGAGAATTCTAAGTGAATGTGTGCGAAAAAGGTAACGCATAGCCTCGAGCTTCTTCAACTGGGAATGGCTAAAACAAAGGAGGTGCACACAAGGCTAAGTGGCTAGCAACCAATTAGGATAAGGTCACCCCTGTCTAGATGTCCCTTATATATTCGGCTGTGTGGACGGTTGCTGATCCCAGCCGTGGGGTGAACTTATTCGGACTATCCAGTAAGGGGTAGCTCCAGCCTTTTGATGTAGGAGATCAGGGTGGATCCTCAGTACGTTGATCTAGACCACGTACTGTGACGGGCGGTACCCTAGTAGCCCTGCCATTGTATGGAATACAAACTCCAATAAGCGCATATACGATTTTGATTGTGCCCAACTATTACTAAAACGTGAGATGCAAGCATTTCAGCTAGATTCTATTTACTTTCTATAGACACTATTATAATATCAGACGAATTTTTTAAAAAATGTTTTGGTTATCGTAAGGTAAATACCCGGAATGTTTATTTGTAGCATGGTCTTACGAGATATCTTTGATTTCAAAAGATTTTGGAAACTTTAATAATCAAATTGAGTGTATTTTTCTCGCTGGTTTTCCAGACTGACTCAGGTGTTATTTGACTATAATGCCCGGGTCAGACCGAGTATTATAGAGTATAGATTTTGGATTGACTGTTGTGGAGCTCGAAAGACGAGCTACATGACGAGAGTACTTTCGTACTTGATTATTATTCCGATGTGTAAGGACTTGTTACCGAACTGTCCGGATTTGTTGAAATGATTGTTGTACTCTGAGAAATGTATGTATATAAGATGATACAGATTCTTTGTATTTAAAGTCGATGTTATATATCATATTTTATTCCACTGCATTTCTGAGATTTTGATGTTGTTTCCTATTTCTTTTTCTACCTCCTTCTTCTTTAACCCTGATGGTTCAATTTTTCAGGCATAGAAAAATCGGGTCGTCGCATTTGGTATCAGAGCTGAAGGTTAAGCGAGAACCTTGGCTCTGGTGGGGATTACTCATTTGAATAGAGTCCATAGTACTCTAGAATGAGTTTGAGTGTATTAATAATATGAGTGCGTATTTGTTAGTGAATATAAAAATTGTTTTTATATTGCGTTGACTTATCGGTTAAGTGTTTATGAATTCTGGTCGATATGTTGGACGCCATGTCATCGATAGGGGTTTCTAAACTCTTGAACAAGATAAACCGACACAGCATGGTTTTAAAAATAGGGTAAATGAAATAATTTTACCCAAATTAATTTTGTATACAAAAGAAGTAATTTTCCGTAAATTATTATCGTTATATATGGTTGCTTGATTGTTAGGGAATGATAATATTAAATTATTATCATTATTGTATGGAAATTGAATAAGGAATGGAAATCGTAACCAAAGTTAAGAATTTATTTTTTGTAACAGTATGTAATTTGTAAATGTGAATTTCAAAGGCGATTTATAATTGGAGTGGTATAAAATTCCACATCAATAATTGAATATGAATTGGAAAGATTTGGAATTTGGAATTTTCGGGAAGGATTTAAAATTCCTACGGGTTTGAAAATGTTTCAAAGGTTTTGGAGAAATAATAGTGATATTATTTGAGAAATATTTTGAATTGGATTTGAAATCTGGTGAGATTTGAAATTTTAAAATATTTGGAAAGGGTTTTTGGAAAGAATGAAAGCACTGAACTCACTTTGGTCGTTGGAGAATAATTTTGGTGATGACTGCAGCATCATCGAGATTCATTTTCGAGTTTCCAAGAGAGGAATTACTGCCAAATTGTTTTAAATTGGAATGGTTTGCGAAACTGGGTTTGGTTTTGAAATTCAAAGAAATGATTTGAGTTGATATATATAATTTAAAAAATGTTTTTGAATGTTTAAGCAATTGTTTAAACTCGAGCAGTTTAACCAAAAATGTTTATGGATTATAAACAAGTTTGAAAACTTATAAAGTTGAAATTGCTTGCAATGGAATTATCTTGTAATAGTAAATAAAAGTAAATGTGAAAACAAATTAAGCTAGGGAAGTAAACCAATAAGATGAATGTAAAGAAAAAGTCTGGGTGGACTAAGTGAAATGGTTAGTTAAATAAAATTTATTAAGGTGGAAATAAATTTGTGAATGAATAAATGAATTTACAATTTCAAGTAAATGTGACAATAAAATAGCTAATAAAGCAAGTAAATTAAATAAAGTAAATTCAACAGATTTTGAATGGAATGTAAATAAGTTGAAAGACTTATCGAAACTTAAAATTTAGAGTGAATCGGAATGTAAGTGGAAGTGAGCTTTGAGAAAATAACTATTGAAAATGAGATTATTGAGATTTTAAACAAATGTATAGAGGAACAAAGGAATTTACATTTGTAAGTAAAATGGAAGTGGAATGTTGGAATTAAATTTGAATTGTGTTAAATAAAGTGAAATGGAAAATTAGTCAACTTGGATTAAATAAAAGAAAGTATTTAATTTAGAATCAGTGAGTGAACTAATTGATTTAAATGGAAAGTAAGTGAAATTGAAATTGAATATTGGGTTTGTTTAAAGTAAAGTAAAGTTGTAGAGCTAGTTCTAAGTGTACTAAAATAATAAAAGTTTGGAAGGTAAATTGAATGAAAAATGAAATTGAAACTTAAGTTAAATGGAAACAGATATAAAGGCTTAAGTGATAAAGTAAAAATGAATATAAGAAGTGAATGAAATATTTATATTGAACTTAAGGTGGAATGGTAAATTCTTCAGTAAAATTTGGCATTGGAAAATATTCTAAGTTAATGTTGAATGAAGGATGAGTAAAGTGTGAAATGGAATAAGCATGGATAATTAAATAAAAATAAAAATAAATGTGAATTAAAAGAGAAATTGAAGCTAATAATCAGTTGGAAATAAATACGTAGGATGTACGTATATTATATTATTTTATTCGCATAGCGATTTGATCTAGATTCAAGCACAGAATTTCGAGATAGTTATATCGATCCGAGTTTGGATTTTTCACTCGATTTTCGACGGCGAACCCTGTATATGGATTTTTGATTGATTTTGGAAATTCTCTATTATAGTATATGGTTATGCAAGGAGAATGACTGTTTCTGATCAAGAAACCAGATCCGAATCCACACTAGGAAGTCAGGTGGACGATACTAGTTCGGAAACGAAATTGTGTGATCGAGTGAGCGATCGAATTGATATTGCGTATGGAAGATATATGTACATTGTACGACTTAAGTAAAGCTAATATTGAAGTCTTGTAAAAGAATGAATGAAATGATTTTGGATTTTTGTAATTGGATATTATTGCTAAGTAAAATATTTAGGTATTATAAAAGCAAAGGGAATTGATGATTTTGATTCAGAAGATAAATTTGAATTGCCCAACAAAGAGGTATGTGTTTAAATTTTTGTATGAAATTTGATGATTTTCTGGTTTAGCCACTTGGCTTTTTGTTTTCTTTTGAAACTTGGGGGTCCATGGAGGCATTTTGTAGTAGTACCGATCTAGCCGCGCAAAGGAGACGCTGGTGAAATATTTCGAAAATTTAATTTAATAACTTGGTTCAAAAAGCTATCTTCTCCATATGACCAAGTTAGGACTCGAAACCTTTTCCATTGCGTTTATAACGTTATACCCCCATTATGAACGCAATGGAAAATGTTTCAAGTCCTAACTCGGTCGTATGGAGAAGATAGCGTTTTGAACCAAGTTATTAAATTAAATTTTCAAAAAGTTGTCCAACAAAAAGGTATGTGTTTACATTTCTATATGAAATTTGATGATTTTTTGATCTAGCCACTTGACCTTTTGTTTTCTTTTTTAATCTGGGGGTCTGTGGAGGCATTTTGTGGTAGTACCGATCTAGCCGCCAAAAGGAGATGCCGGCGAAATTTTTCGAAAATTTAATTTAATAACTAGGTTCAAAAAGCTATCTTCTCCATACGACCGAGTTAGGATTCGAAACCTTTTCCATTGCGTTTATAATGTTATACCCCCATTGTGAATGCAGTGGAAAAGGTTTCAAGTCCTAACTCGGTCGTATGGAGAAGATAGCCTTTTGAACCCAGTTATTAAATTAAATTTTCAAAAAATTTCGCCAGCGTCTCCTTTGCACGGCTAGATCGGTACTACTACCAAATGCCTTCATGGACCCCCAGATTTCAAATGTCTAAAATTCTGGGTCATCATAATTATTCTGCTATTATCTGTCTGCTATTATTCTGATATATCTATGTTGAAATAATTTTGTATAAATTTCCACATTAAATTTTTATAATTAATAGTATCACCCTATTCATCCCCCTGTAGGGTGAAATCGATCCTACGACTACATGGGATATAGTTGCATCATTAGCGATAGAGACGCATTGTTTACTAGTGAGTTCTGAAAATGTTTGCATAGTGCATTGGGTATGGGTTTGAGATGATATGCAGTTTACCACGCACAGATTGATGGTCAAATCGAGAGAGTTAACCGTGTGCTCGAAGTTTTGCTGAGCACATGTGTTTTGGATTTTGGAAGATCTTAGAAAGACCATGTGCATCTAGTTGAGTTTGCCTACAATAAAAGTTACCAGTCGAGTATCGGGATGGCACCATTTGAAGCGATGTATAGTAGACCATGCAGTCACATGTTTACTCATTGGACATGGGAGATTGACTCATGTTAGGACCCGATTTGGTAAGAGAAGCTACTAAGAAGGTAGAATTGATTCGCACCAAGATGAAAACATCACAATCCAGTTAGAAGAATCATGTTGATAAGCGAAGGAAGGAGCTTGAGTTGATAGTATGCGATCATGTATTCGTGAAGGTTTCTCCGATGCATGGAGTTTTGTGCTTTGGAAAGGCTGAGAAGCTAGCACCAAGATTTGTAGGACCATTTTTAGTGACCGAGGAGATTGGTAAGATCGCCTATCAAGTTGAGTTATCAAGTAGTTTGGTGTGTGTGCATAATGTTTTTCGTATATCACATTTGAGGAATTGTATGCATGACCCAAGTTCGATAATGGAACTAAGGGCGATAGAGATTTACCTATAAGCTTGATTTGACATATATGAGACCACCGAAAGGAATAGTAGGTAGTGATATGAACGAATTGAGGAACAAAGTTATCAGGCTTGTTCGTGGCAGTGGAGTGCAGACAAGGAAGACTATATTTTGAAGGTAGAAGACAAGATTAGGAACATCTATCCTGATTTATTTTAGACATTCATGTATATATAAAAGGGTGCTTTGTTTGTCTGTTGTCTGGACTAGTAGGGTACTAGTATATTCATATATGATATGACATTTTTATTGATGATAGATGGTTTGCATTAGTAGGGTACTAGTGTAATCTTTTGTACTTGTGTGTACTTATATGATGACGACTTTGCACTTTTAAGGTGTTGGTGTAAATTTTGGTTTTCTTTATTGAAATTTTATAAGGAGGGACTATAACAACCCATATTTTAGAGGGTCCATAATACGGGTAATTAAATTAAATTAATAATATGATATTATTAAAGAAATAAATAAGATAATTTATTTGCAAGAATTGCCTAAGAGAGATTTGATTAATCAAGTATGGGACACTTCATAAAGTTAATTGAATGAACCAAGGATAATTAAAAGAAACTATGGTTGGCCTAGTTAATGAAAATAAATTTAAATTTTTGGATGGGAAGGTTTATGTTAAAGGAAATGTGATAGTGTGGCTAGGCTAACATGGGATATTAACCCAAGTCAAAAGCACTAGCCTACTTTCTTTAGCCCTAACCCCTCATTCATTCCATTTTCATTTCAGAAAATAAAACCTTAAAACCTAAGAATCAAGGCTGACCATAGTTTTCAAGGAAGAAAAAGAAGGTTTAAAAGTTAGAAGATCAGAGTTAAGGAAAAGGGAAGATCAAAATAAGTTTTCTTAAACCAAGGTGAGTAAAAGATTTCTCTAAAATATATTCTAACCTATTGAATTCGGATTTGATTTACATGTGAATGTTTTTCTCATGTTAAATATGTTGAATGATTAAACATTATTTGGTTGTGCTTAGAAATTTAAAATTAAGTTATTTTGTTCATGTATTAGGGTAAAACATGAATAAATCTAAGATAAATGGTTCAAAATCGAAATATGATATTTATAATGATCGGTTAAAAATTTGTTTTAAGTTTCATAATTTTTAGAATTTAATTTTATTTTTTGAAATTTTCTAAGTTGAGAAAATAGTTAATTTTCTAAGTTGAGAAAATAGTGAATTTCAGCTAAATTAATTATTAAAAATAATAAACTTGATTATTTTGACCTGAAATTTTGGGAAAATGTAAAACATGATAAAGTTAATTTTTGATGAATTTTAAGATTTTTCCCATTAATTTTAGATTTTATATGAATTAGTTGGCCAAAGAAAAGGATAATTAATTGATGATAATTAATTAGTGAAAGGAGGATGATCACTTCTGAAAAGCGAACTGTAAAGATAAATAACAGTCAATGAAATTTTGACACCAAATGGATTTGGAAAATGTTAATACTAAACAGTAAAATGAATCAGTTTTCGACATAATTACAAGGACGCAATTTAACTCATGAGAGCATATATAACATTACATGCGATGGCACTAGTGGAAATGACCCACGATAGCTATTAACAAGATGATACGCGATAATATTGAAGCTATATATTCACAAAGGTCTATATATACATATAGATTATATGTCATAAAGGTTTTAATACATATAACCCACGATAGCTTTGGAAATCTAACAAACGAAAACTCTATCGAGCTTATCACATGGAAGCTAAGTATGGAACTTAGCACACGATGGCTATGGATAAGATTTTGCATGATGAATTCAGGAAGCATAGCATGCAAAGACTATGAATGGGATAAAGCACGAAGACTTTAGGCGAGTTAGCACACGATGACCTAGGGGTTTACATACGATAACATCTAACAAATTAGAATGCAATGACTATATACAGCATAGCATACGACGACTTAGGATTAATAACCAGCGATGACTATGGGATAGTTAACATGCGATAACTATACTTGGCTTTGAAGGCTATGGGATAGCCAATATGCGATGACTAAGGTCAACACTCGAAAGCATGGGATACTATATTTTCTAAGTAAAATGAGAACATTCTAAGGGCGCTTTGGAAGAAAGTTTCCAAGTTTTATTTAACCATTTCATAGGGATGAAATAAAGGAAATGTTATTATAAGTTAAAATTGTGTTAACTTATTTTGAACTGAAAAAAGCTAAGAGAAGCTAATAAATGATAGGGTATCATTGTAACGATCCGTAATTTTTGATAATTAAAAATAGTTAATTTAATAATGTTTTGTGATTTAATGTTGGAAGAAATAAAAATTTGTGGTTTAATAATAAGAATAACCGAAATGAAATGTAATAGTATTAATTAAAGGTAATATATAACTACTTTAAATGTAATTCCAATTAATTGAAATGATTAAAAAGTTATAATAGGTTATAGATTGTAAATTTATTGTAATAATGTGTGTATTAATTGATAATTGGATTAAAAGAGTTATTTATAATTTAAATGTTATATTAGTTATTGAAATAATGTGTAATAAAATGTAATTGGATAAATTAGTGTTGTGAGTTGTTATAACATTTGTTTGTAAATAATAAACTTATATATGTGATTAAAAGTTAATGGTGACAATTATTATTTGGTACCAATTTATTTAATCAATTATAATTAAATGAAATTAATGTTACATAAAATGAGTTAAGATGATAACTGTAAAGTTGAGTGCAATAAAATGCACAGAAAGGTTAATTACATTCATAAGGAAATAATTTATTTAATGAAGGGAATGAGACCTAGACAAATTAATTTTTGAGGCTTTAATTATAATTTGTGTGAAAATCGACAAAGATTCAAAATAATTGAAATATTGCAACCAACATGGTAAAAGATGAAATTTGAGAATATTAATGTAATAAAGTATAAACCAAGGTCAAATATATATTTAAGTTAATGATTGATTGAATTAAAAGATTGAAATCAACATCTAATTAATTTATTGGAATTAAAAATTATTATTTATTTGACTTAATTACAGCTGAAATTGAACACTGCAATTAATGTAATATTTAACACTGAATTAATAAATAAATTTGTTTTAAATGATGGTAAATGTCTAGGAAACAAAAAATGATAAAATTTGTTAGTTATTAAAAGTGGAAATAAAAAATTGATTTAATTAATGTGAAAATAGCCATTTTGGCCACTGGCTCGGATTTTGATGAAACCAGTTTCATCGGATCCGTAACGCTGAATTTTTATAAGGTTCAAGTTATGTAACAATCAGACTTGCCGTTTGATAATACAGACTTGAAACACTTAGAAATCAATTTAGTTAAATTCAATTGGAATTAATTTAAATAAGCTAATTTTAAAGATAACTTCTCCATACGATGTAATTAGGACTCGAAACCTATTCCATTGAGTTTAAAAATATTGAAAATGTCTATTTTGATATATGGAATGACCCACTTTCTTTTTGGAGGCAGAACGGGCTTTTTGGGTCACTATTTGTCATTCGTACCAATTCGATATGTATTTATTTTCTTATCGGGCTTTGTTATTATAAATAGCTTTGTTTCTCAAATCCAAGCAGTCTTTCAGTTACCACTGTACGTACATTTCCTTCTCATTTCCTCTTTCCAATGGCAGTAAACAGATAAATTACAAACCCTCAATTCAATTTGAAAACCAAATTGAAAATTCAAACTCCTCAAGCCTTATCATATTATATATCGATTAAAAGCTCTCGACGAGCGCAATCTAGTTATGCTGTTTGTTTGTGTAATTGAGTTATACTTTGTTCAGAATCCGTCAAATTGTTCTTGGCCGTTTATCGAGTCACGATCAACTTCGACCGATCGTCGATTGAATGGTATGGATGGGTAGAGATTGTCGTGGGAATAACATCTGTATAGTTCATAGGTGATGTTGGCGGTCGGATTGCCTAGAATAATTCAACCTAGGGCTAAAAATTTCGGCGGCGGGTGCCCTTTTCATGTTGTGATCGATGACGTGGGGTTGTTGCGCCCGGGGGGGGGGGGGGGGGGAGGGGGTGTCGAGAGCCGTAATTGAGGTCGGCAAAGTCAGTTAGTTGATTTCAGGCATGCACGATTGTGGGAAGGTGGGCGGCGCTGTTTCGTTCGATCGAGGGCGGTTGTTTTGTAGCTAGTAGGGTTTCGTGAAGATGGTTTGACGTGGCAACATTTAACGGGTGTACGTTTCTTTTTATTATTTTATTTAAATTTTGATTTTTCAATGTTCTAATATGCATTACTTTCATATACGAGATCCAATTCACGAGCGGTTTATTCCGCTGCGATCGTATTAAATTTTCGAACATTTTGACGCTCGTTTACACAATTTTTGAAACCGTTCAAATTTGGACCTTATTTTGGATTTCAAATCGATTTGAAATCAAAGGTGAGTGTTTTGACCCACTCACAATTACTAGATTATCTTATGTTAGTTAAATTAAATTTATGATGGATCAGAAGTTTATTGATTGATGTTTGGTAGGTTTAAATTGTCATTCTAGTTAAATTTGAATTTTATTGCAATTAATCATCGTTTAATTTAATATTAAATTTAATTGTCAATTTAATACCTATTAATGATAATCGGTTATCTATTAATGTTTATTGGTTGATTTGGATGATGATTGTGATGGATGTTTGATTGTTGATATTGGATGACTTGATGTTGTATTTTTATATTGTTATAACACTGCAAGTTCTTTATGGATTGAAATGATACATACCCGAACGATGATACATACCCGAATGATCCATAGATTAGGGAAAAATCGTTATGGGTTGAAATGATAGACTCGATTGATTTTATGGATTTTTATTTAATTCGAGATTGCAGTTAGAAATGATATATAACCGTAAATTTTTAAATTGCGGATTGAAATGATAAATATCTGTATCACTTGACCATAGGGTAGTAAATTATACGGACACCGGATTGGTTAAATTAAATGATTTTTAATTCTTTAAATTTTGAATTCAGTTAACTAGCGTTTTGAAATAGAAATGTATTTATATAAACTGAATTATTTTCGATAATCCAAGTGTTAATGCTGAAATTAGAATTGACTTAATGAATTGTTCAAAGGATTTAAATTGGAATTTTAAAGTTGAAGTGTCAAATATGAATGAATTTATCGGAAATGAGTTATTGAAACGTTTGGATATAACTTTGAAATCTATTTTAAACTAATTTAAACTATTTTAATTAAATTAATTATTTTAATAAAATTAAAACTATTTTAATCGATTTAAAACTATTTTAATTTATATTAATCTATTATAACCTATTTAATCCAATTTAATCTATTTTACCAATTTTAAGCTAATTAAATTTATTTAATCTATTTTAAACCTATTTAATATAATTTTAATCTATTTTAAATTTATTTAATCTATTTTAAATCTATTAATATAATTTAAATCTATTTAAACTATTTTAAATCTATTTAATATAATTTAGATCTATTTAATCTATTTTAAATTTATTTAATCTATTTAAAATCTATTTAAGATAATTTAAATCCATTTAATCTATTTTAAATCTATATAAATCATTTTAGATTTAATTAAATCAAATTTAAATCTATTTAAACTATTTTTACTATTTAAACTATTTCAATCTATTTTAAACTATTTTTAAAACTATTTATGACTGCCTAAACTATTTTCTAAAGTTTCAGACTGTGTAAAGTTAAAGTATTTATATTTAAATCCTTGATGATGATACAACCTAAGTTGGAATTTGGAATTGATACCTTTTTGTGAAATGACATATTTGAGTAAATATGATTTTGAAGCTGAATATGATTTTGGAAGTGAATGTGGATTTTAAAGTGAATAAAATTTGAAAATGATATGGCTTTGAGAATATGATATTTTGACATCAATTGTGAATTGACTTTTTGAAATGTAAAAGAACCATCTGTTGTGAAATAAGTGTTTGATTGTTAAAGAGACTGAGATCAGATATTGTCATACTCTTTGCCAATATCGAAAACCACTTAACAACTGTGTACGTGGTGGAGATTCAGGAAATGAAGTAGGATGGTTTAGCGAACGATTCTATATGATGTATTTACATGACCTTGACTCCCGTGAGTCAGCTTAAACGTGACTAAAACAGGAGCCATGCAGGGCCAAGTGAGATCGAACCTCCGATCGATACATTTCTTCCATACCATATTATGACTTTGTGCTGATTTAGTGGCCACCCCACGATTTTGATTATGGGAGTTGTTCCAAGGTGGGCGGTAGTTGCTGCTATGAGTTTCCACCAGTCTGGATCCGTAATTGGTACATCTAACCTGGTATTACCTCGAGTGATGTGTTCACATGCCCTATCGCGCCTTCTACGAGTTTGTTTTGTGTCATACCTATAGAGTGCTCTCTGATAGCCTACAAGCGGGTGGAGTTTACAGTATCTGTATAGACTACGACATTATATAAAACGTGTTAAGGGGGTATGGGTAACGCCTTAAAACTGTTTTCATACTTTACTATAGACACTATTATAATAGCGTATTGTACTACATGCTAGATAGTTTAACGGATCCTTAGGAGAAGGTAACCTCGAACATCTCTTAAGTTATTGCACTCACATTGACACTAGATAGGAGATGCTAAACCCCGTAAACATCTCTGATGCCGTTAAACTCATATTTATTTACTGTTGATTTAACTTACGTAAGATCTTTTGGTTCTGACTCGAGTGTTTTGTCTTTTCAATTCGCTCGAGTCAGCCTGAGATTTTTAGTTTATCGAAGAATGCTTCCTGGAGGATAAAGACAAAGATTTTGTACTATTATTATTTATTATATTTATTCCATTGCATCATGTTAATCCACTGCATTCATTTATTATTTATTCTTGTTGTATGTAACTCTGATTTGAATTATAAAAGTATAATCAATGTTATTTGTAAATAACTTCATGAACTGTTTATTTGATTCTTATATTTTGTCATTCCGCTGTGAGATTCTGTATTTGTTTCCTTTCTTTCTCTGGTTTTCTTATTTACCCCAAAACAATCTGCCCTTTTGAATGATTTGAGTCTGACATGTGTGGTTTATCGTCGATTTAAACCATCCAAAAAGGCAGGTTGTTACAATTGGTATCAGAGCGAGGTTTAGCGATAACCTTAGCTTTGTGGGGTCTGACTCTTTAGAAATAGGGTAGTAATACCCTAGAATGATTCACTGAGTGCATATATATGAGAGAGCTTATTTGTTAGTGCTACAAAAGTTTTTGGTATTATGTTAATTTGTTCCGTTTTGTATTTATAAATTCTGGTTGGTGCATAGGACGCTATGACATCGATAGGGATTTCTAAACACTTAATAGGACAGATCGACACAATATTGTTTTGAAATATAGGTAAATGAAATAATTTTTCCCATTATATATTTTGTATATAAAATAATAAATTTTATAAATGATGTAGTTGGATGTAATATGTTGTTTGTTAGGAAGAATTTTTTTATAAATATTGATTGAAAATTAGATTTCCAAATAAAATGAATATAAATTGGAATTTGAGAACTTAAGTTCCGGGATTTTGAAAATTCCTTTCGAAGATTTCAAATATAATATTAGTATTATTTGGATGTATTTTCTGATATAAATATTTCAAGATGATTTGAAAGAAATGTTTTAAAAAGAAACTTTAAAGAAAATAAGTTCTGTACTGTAACGCCCCACCTCTATACCCACATTAGCAAATAGTATTATTAGATAATACCGTCTGCTAATACGGAGAATAAGGCTGGATAGGAGCGACCATCTGTAGCCTTGCTTTAACTATCTATTGAATACATCGACAATTGCCCTTACCTAGCAGATCGACATGTCCAATGAATACTTAAAACAAAACCATAGTTGGCTAGAGGATCTATCAGAACAGAATATAACAACTCAAATGTAATATACATCACAGAACAGTAAATCATCACATGCACATATACTGATACATAACAGAGTATACAAAACGATACATGAAAGTGGTATAGCAAACCACAATATACAGACGAGTCAATAATACATATCAGAGTTACAACAGATGAGGACTACACAAAAGCTATGACAAACAAGAAACTAGCGGAATAGTCCATGCGGAAGCAAAAGATGCTAAGTCCAAAAGCACCTAACCTGAAACATCTCGGTCTGACCCGAGGATAAAATACACGGGTCAGTCTAGCTAAACAAATCAGTTAGATAAACTGAACGATAATGAACCTGCAAGATCATATAGTATAACAAATATCTCTAAGGGAGATAACACAATCATCTAACAAAAGATGAACATAATAAAACAAGCCTCATATCATCGGCAACATAGATAATCGAAGGATATAGATATCCCAAAGCAAGCCAAAAAGACAAATAACAAATACCCATAAGGTATACAAGTTCTACAAGGTAACCTCTACACATCATGCGGCTCAAAAAGACCAACACCGATGGGCGATACCAAGGGAATATAATCATATCAGTGAAACATCAGAAAATTCCAATTGCAACAAACCTAAATATCCAATGAGCGGTGGTGAAGAAACCACTCCAATATCTCTCGAGCGGTGGTGAAGAAACTACTCCTATATCTCTCGAGCGGTGGTGAAGAAACCACTACGAAAGCGCTACTAAAAGCAACAAGCCAGAAGGAGACAGCCCGAAGACACTATCCCAAATGCAACAGACAATCCCAAATATCTCTCGAGCTGGGGCAAAGGACCAACTCCAAAAGCGATACTAAAGGCAACAAGCCAGAAGGAGACAGTCCGAAGACACTATCCCAAAGGCGGCATGTCACAAACTCCTAGAAAGGAACCCGAGAAGTGTTAACGTGAGTCCCATAACCACCCGTTCGCACTAAACGGTTTACTATCCGTTAGTCAATTTCACACTCAAAGCAGTACAAATTTACCTCATATCATCGGTAAACTAAACCCGAAGGTCAAAACGATCAATTGAATAGGTTGGGAATTAATCGAAAGGATAAACGCACAGATTCATGGTCCGTGTTTTGCCCAACCATTTAATCATCCTTCCACTTCGCTCGAAGTGCGAAAGTGTGTGTTTTAAATAGAATTAATAATTTGGAAAAGGGAGCTTTTAATACGATTTGGAGAGATATTTATAAAACCCGTGAATGAAGTCAAAAACAAGTCATCAAAGTCAATCGTGAATGAAAATCACAAACCAAGTCGATAAACATCGATAACCAATGAAATATCAACCAAAAATAGGCAAATAGGCAAAACAGGGGATTCCAGGCGTCTGTAGGGTGCATTCAGACGTCTGGTTTCGTCTTTTGGAAAATCCCAGCAAAACAGACCAGACGTCTGATTTTTGCGAACCAGCCGTCTGAAACCATTCAGACATATGAAACTGAGGGTCAGACGTCTGAAAGTGGTTTCTGACTTTCTTCCAACTGCCGTATGTTTATATTTTTCACTCCAGGTACAAACCAGACGTCTGAGCTTGATTACCAGACGTCTGGTCACCTGGTCTGGGCAACAATTTGCCTAGGCCAAAGTGGCCAAAATATATCGAAACCAGTCGATCCGAATCCAATGCAATGGACATGAATAGAGGTTAGTAATTCATACCTAACCTCAACCAAAAGCAATAGCTTAGATGTGAGTTCCAAAAACTCACCTTTTTAACTCAAGAACAAGAAGAAGAAGCTCAAATGCAAAGGAACAAGGCCAACCACTCTCTACTTCAACTCTACTAGCTTCAATCTAAGATCAAATAAATATTTCCTAAGTTTAGGTTTAGGAATTTCTGAGATTGAAGAGAGAAAGAGATAGAGAAGATGAAGAAGAGGCTTACCAATTGCTTCTCTTTGATTTTGGAGCAAGAAAATGAGCTAGCAAAAAGAACTAGGGTTTGCAATTTCTATTTCCCTTTCCCTTCCACCATTTTCAGTTGGAGCTTGAGTTTAGAAGAGTGGAATGAGAGAATGGAGAGGAGAGGGCTGAGTTAGGGTATTAGTTAAGCTAGTGGGCTGAACCCAAACCCAAAACTCAATAGAAAAAGTAGCGAAATTCAACTTACTCCAAACATATCAAAGATTATACTCAAAAAGATTGCAAACGACATTTTGAACTCAATGGAAGTGGTCTTGAGTCCCAATTCGACCGTTTGCAAAAAGTAACATTTCGGACCATAATCCGACAAACGACGTCATATTTAAATAAAATATTTAAATATACAACCGATAAATATGCGGGTTGTTACAGGTACTCCCCTCTCTATCGTTGCAAAATAATTTCGATGATGAGTGCATGCGTCATCGACGTTCATTTTTGAGTTTCAAAGTGGATAGACGGTTGTAGTAGTTTTAGTACACTTTGCTTGATAAACGAATCTTAATTTTGAATTCCTAAATATGATTTGATCTATAAATGATGAATATATATATATACACACACATATTATTTTAAAATAATTTAGAAATATAACCTGGAGTTAGTTATTAAACCTTCTGATAATTTATAGATTTCAGTTAATGTAATAAACTGAAATCTTAACTATTTAAATGTTGGGAAGCTGCTAAGATGTGAAATAATAAATTAGATGTCAATAGATTAATGGAATATAAAGAAATTGAAGATTTTCATTTATAAATTAAGAAATGGAAATAAGAAAATGTAACTATTGAAAATTTTGTTAATTAAAATAAAAATAAATATGATAACTTGTGTAACTTTCTATTACGTTCTGTAAAGACACATATATAACTTACCAAAATGTAAAAAGTTGTAATGTTAAATAGGATATGTAATAGAATACTATACAAGTAAACTTTAGTAAATCAAAAAGTTTAATGGAATTTCATCTATAAATAAGAATTCTGATATTAGAAATTGTTATAAACTAACGTTAATAGTTTGAAATGCTACTAATTAAATGTAATAGAAGTGAATAATGTAAAAAAAATGATTATAAACTTAAGTTAACATTTTAAGCTATTTATAATCGAATTTAATAGTAGAGGTGAATACTGTAAGTAATGATTTTAAAACTTAAGTGATGTTTGAAGTCAATTATAATTAAAGTAAACAGAATATATATATATATATATATATATATATATACTATTTGCGAAAGAAATAAATGTGAGGAGAAAAACATATAAAATAAAAATTTAAGTAAGAATTAATTCACGAATGAATATTGGTGTTAAAAAGAAATCAAAGTAAATAATAAATGTGAAGCGAACTGAAATAAAAAGGGTATGCAATACTTAAATAATGAATTCATTGATTTTTTAAATAACTGCATGAAAAAAGAGGAATAGAAAAAGAAACAACATATGTAAGTATATGGATATAAAGTAATAGAATAATAATAATAATAATAATAATAATAATAATAATAATAACAACAATAATAATAATCATTATATGAATAAATGGGAAATGATTCCATAAGTAATGAAGTCGGATTAATTAAAATGGTATTGTATAAATGAATGGAAAATGAATTTTGTAAGTGATAAATGTTAAGCAAGTAAAGAAGTAATGTATGAACAAATGAAAATGAACAGTAAATAATGTGAAAAAAAAGAGTAATAAGAATAAAACTTAAATACTATTGAAATTATTATTTGTTTGACTTATGGATTGGTTGGGAAAGGATACTTCTATTGTGTAGGATGTATAAATGATCTATTGAGTTTTATCTAAGACTAGTTTATTTATCATTTTATATGGTTAAAAGTTTCTGAACCCGAACAAACCATTTTTTTTGGTTGAAATGGATGGATGATTGATTTCTTGGTTGAAATGATGTTTGTATTGTTGTTTGCAAATGATTATTGTTATGTTGTGGTAATTCGTTTGTTATTCATGGAAACAACTTAATTATTCCTCTTTTATATAATTATTAACTTCTTTGGATTATATAAGTGAAATATAGGTTATGGAAGCAATTGCTACTGCTTTTGGTTTCATAAATTAAGCGTTGTTTGCCCGACAAATAGGTACGTTTTCGGATTACAGTGTATTATACTGTTTTTCCCACGATTTGGGATATATTATTTTGAAATGTATGATATATATTGTTATTACTGATATTATTATTTCTTCCAAACCTCTTCGTAAAAAGGAGACCCTGCCAAAATTTTCCATGAATTTTGGACTTAGAAAGTTTTCTGAAATGTTTTTCAAACTTTTATTTACTTGAATATAAAAGGTTTTAATTGTTTACAAATTGATATTTTATTTAAATTATTTACTTGGTGTAAATTAATTATTATAAATTTAATATTTTAAATAAGATATATTAATTCCTTAATTGTTTCTTTCCTTTTCGAGGATGAAAAATTTTGAGTGGGGGAGAGTGTAACGACTCTTAATTTTTGATAATTAAACATAGTTAATTTAATAAATTTTTGTGATTTAATGTTGGAAGAAAAAAGAATTTGTAGTTTAATGATAAGAATATAACTGGAATGAAATGTAATAGTATTAATTTAAGGTAATTTATAACTGCTTTAAATGTAATTCCCATTAATTGAAATGACTAAAAAGTTATAATTGGTTATAGATCGTAAGTTTATTGTAATAATGTGTGTGTTAATTGATAATTGGATTAAAAAGTAATTGATAATTTAAATGTTGTATTAATTAATGAAATAATGTGTAATAAATTGTAATTGGATAAATTAGTGTTGTGAGTTGTTATAATATTTGTTTGTAAATAATAAACTTATAAATGTGATTAAAAGTTAATGGTGACAATTGTTATTTGTTACTAATTTATTTAATCAATTGTAATTAAATGAAATTAATGTTACGCAAAATAAGGTAAGATGATAACTATAAAAGTTGAATGCAACAAAATGCACAGAAAGGTTAATTACATTCATAAGAAAATAATTTATTTAATGAAAGGAATGAGACCAAGATAAATTAATTTTTGAAACATTACTTATAATTTGTGTGTAAATCGACAAAGATTCAAAATAATTGAAATATTGCAACCAACATGGTAAAAAATGAAATTTGAGAATATTAATGTAATAAAGTATAAACCAAGGTCAAATATATACTTAAGGTAATGATTGATTGAATTAAAAGATTGAATTTAACACTGAATTGATATGTAAATTTGTTTTAAATGATGGTAAATGTCTAAGAAATCAAAAATGATAAAATTTGTTAGTTATTAAAAGTGGAATTAAAAAATTGATTTAATTAATTTAATAATAAATTATTTAATTAAAGTGAAAATAGCCATTTTGGCCACTGACTTGGATTTCGGAGAAACCAGTTTTATCGGATCCATAACGGTGAATTATTGTAAGTTTTTAAGTATTGTAGTAATCAGACTTTCCGTTTGATCGTACAGATTCGAAACGCGTAGAAATTAATTTTATTAAATTCAATTTGAATCAATTTGAAATAAGCTGAATTTTAAGCTAACTTCTTCATATGATGAAATTAGGACTTGAAACCTGTTCCACTGAGTTTAAAACTATCGAAAACATTTATTTTAATATATCGGATGACCCACTTTCATTTTGGAGGCAGGATGGGTTTTTGGGTCACTATTTGTCGTTCGTACCAATTCGATATGTGTTTATTTTCTTATCGGGCTTTGTTATTATATATAGCTTTGTTTCTCAAACCTTAGCAGTCTTTCAGCTACCACTGTACGCACATTTCCTTCTCATCTCCCCTTTCTAATGGCAGTAAACAGATAAATTACAAACCCTCAATTCAATTTCAAAACCGAATCGAAAATTCAAACTCCTCAAACCATATAATATTTTATATCTGTTTGAAGCTCTCGACGAGCGTTATCTAGTTTTGCTATTCGTTTGTGCAATCGAGTTGTAGTTTGTTTAGAATTCGTCAAATCGTCCTCGGTCGTTTATTGAGTTACGATCAACTTCAACCGATTGTCAATTGAATGGTATGGATGGGTTGAGATTGTCGAGGGAATAACATTCGTATAGTTTGTGGGTGATGTTGAAGTTCGGATTGCCTAGAATAATTCGACCTAGGGCTAAAAAATTCGATAGCAGCTGCCCTTTTCACGTCGCGATCGATGACATAGGGTTATCGCCGGGGGGGGGGGGGGGGGGGGGGGGTGGTTTCGAGAGCCAGAGTTAAGGTCGGCGAAGTCAGATAGGTGGTTTCAAGCGTGCACGATTAAAGGAAGGAGGGCGGTTGTTCTATAGCTAGTAGGGTTTCGTGAAGATGGTTTGATGTGGCAACATCTAACGGGTGTACGTTTCTTTTTATTATTTTATTTAAATTTTGATTTTTTAATGTCCTAATATGCATAACTTCAATATACGAGATGCAATTCACGCGCGGTTTATTCTGCTACGATCGTATTAAAATTCCAGACATTTAGACGCTGGTTTGGACAAATTTTGAGACCGTTCAAATTTGGACCTTATTTTGGATTTCAAATCGATTTGGAATAAAAGGTGAGTGTTTTGACCCACCCACAACTACTAGATTATCTTATGTTAGTTAAATTAAATTTATAACGTGATTAGAAATTTATTGATTGATGTTTGGTAGGTTTAAATTGTCATTCTAGTTAAATTTGACTTTTATTTCATTTAATCATCGTTAAATTTAATATTGAATTTAATTGTCAGTTTAATACCTGTTAATGATAATCAGTTATCTATTGATGTTTATTGGTTGATTTGGATGATGATTGTGATGGATGTTTGATTGTTGATATTGGACGACTGGATGTTGTATTTTTATATTGTTATAACGCTACAAGTTCTCTATGGGTTGAAATGATACATACCCGAACGATCTATAGATTAGGGATAAATCGTTATGGGTTGAAATGATAGACTCGACTGATTTTAAGGATTTTCATTTAATTCGGGATTGCGGTTTGAAATGACATATAACCATAAATTTTTATATTGCGGATTGAAATGATAAATATCTGTATCACTTGACCATAGGGTAGAAAATTATACGGACATAGAATTTGTTAAATTAAATAATTTTTAATTCTTTAAATTTTGAATTCAGTTAACTGGCATTTTGAAATAGAAATGTATTTATAAAACTGAATTAGCTTCGATAATCAAGCGTTAACTGAAATTGGAATTGATTTAATGAATTGTTCAAAGGATTTAAATTGGAAGTTCAAAGTTGAAGTGTCAAATATAAATGAATTTATCGGAATTGAGTTATTGAAATGTTTGGATATGACATTGAAATCTATTTTAAACTAATGTAAGCTATTTTAATTAAATATACTATTTTAATCAATTTGAAACTATTTTAATTTGTTTTAATCTATTATAACCTATTTAATCCAATTTAATATATTTTACCAATTTTAAACTAATTAAATTTATTTAATTTATTTTAAACCTATTTAATATAATTTAAATATATTTAATCTATTTTTAATTTATTTAATCTATTTTAGATCTATTTAATATAATTTAAATCTATTTAATCTATTTTAAATTTATTTAATCTATTTTAAATCTATTTAATATAATTTAAATATATTTTATCTATTTAAAAACTATTTAAGATCATTTAAATCCATTTAATCTATTTTAAATCCTTTTAATTTATTTTAAATCTATATAAATCATTTTAGATCTAATTAAATCAAATTTAAATTTATTTTTACTATCTAAACTATTTCAATCTATTTTAAACTATTTTTAAAACTATTAAAACTATTCATAGCTACCTAAACTATTTTCTAAAATTTCAGATCGTGTAAAATTGAAGTATTTATATTTAAATCCTTAATGATGATATAACCTAAGTTGGAATTTGGAATTGATATCTTTTTATGAAATGACATATTTTAGTAAATATGATTTTGAAAGTGAATATGATATTGGAAGTGAATGTGATTTTGAAAGTGAATATGATTTGAAAATGATATGGTTTCGAGAATATGATATTTTGATATCAACTGTGAATTAACTTTTTGAAATGTAAAAGAACCATCTGATGTGAAATAAACGTTGGGTTGTTAAAGAGACCGGGATCGGATATTTTCATACTGCCAACACCGAAAACCACTTAACAACTATGTACGTGGTAGAGATTCCAGAAATGAAGTAGGATGGTTTGGAGAACGATTCTGTATGAGGTATTTACGTGATTCTAACTCCCGTGAGTCAGCTTAGATACGACTAAAACTGGAGCCATTCCAGGCCAAGTGAGGTCGCACCTATGATCGGACATATTTCTTCGATACCATATTATGGCTTTGTGATGATTTGGTGGCTATGCCTCAATTTTGATTGTGGGAGTGTATTTTGTGATGAATTAAAAAACCATTTGCCGAAGGGCATTTTTATTTTATATACATATTATATTTATTTTAAACTATAATTTTAGTGTAATTATATATATATATATATATATATATATATATATATATATATATATATATCTTCAACTATATGTTATTTAAAATACTGTAATATTTTAATTTTTAATATATGATGTATATTATTTTAAATGTATAGATCTAGTTCCTTTTCTAAAACTGGTTTACCAAGTAGACAAATTTAATATTTTGAAAATAATTTTGAATTTCAAAATTATTGACTTTGTTAAAAATGGTTTATTTTTGAAAAATCGAAATCGAAATATATATATATATATATATATATATAAATTTTGGGCAGTAATGTGTATATAAAGGATCTATGTGTCAGTTGCTGTGTAAATTCCAAAACCCATACACGTACACATCAACCATGTATATATTACATATATGTTGCACGTTCACAATACACACGTGAGTATATTTGGATATACTCAAATTTAAATTCATTATTTAATTAAATCAATGAGTTAAATAAAATATATTTTTATTTAAATCAAATTTAGATTAGATCTAAAATTAGTTTAGACTTCGTAGGCCCAATAAGATCTAAATTAAAAAAATCTATCATATTTACCTGCTTCCAACTAGCCTGTATCCAATAATAGTATCAAAGCCTTAATGGTCTATGTTGTCTAAAATTAACAACTTTAGGGCCAACTAATAAAGCCTACTCGTCATTTGGGTTTCCAGAATAGTAATGTCTGAGCTAAAAGTTATGAATTATGAGGGCATTTCATAAGAAATATCTCTAAATTGATATCACTCAAACTGTATTTGTATATAAATTAAATTGACGGTAACTAAAACTAATTATTAATAATTGAAATGAAATTCCAATATTGAAATAATGTAAATTTTTATACTTGGTTATAAAATTGAATATAAGGAATAAATGTGAATATTTAATTATTATATAAGATAGATAGTTAGTGGTAATTGAGTAAATCAGTATTATATAAAAATTGTAACATTTTTTGTGAATAATGAATTAATAAGTGTAATTGAAAGTTATGATAACGATTGTTAGAAGTTCCCTGTTTATTTGGTCTGTTAAATTAAAATGGGAAGTCAATTAGAATTAAATGAACTTTAGTGTTACGTTAAAAAGGTTAAGACAATAAATAAGACTGTAAATGTAACAAAATGAAAAGTGCTAATTCTATTCATATTTGATAAGTGATGTAATATAAAGAATGAAACCAAGTTAAATAAATAAGTTGAGAATTTTAATCATAAGTATTGTATATGTTTGACAAAAATACAATAAAATAGAAATATGATAGTTAACATAAAGTAAATATGGAAATTGGAGTATATTAAGATAATGAAAGGTAAAAAAAAGGTTAACTATGTTTATAGAGCAATAACGGACTTAGTAAAAAGATTGGAATTGAATCAAATCAACTTATTGGAATTAATTATAATTAACTGGAATTGAATTTATAATAAATGGATTTAGTGTACATAAATGAAATTAAATAATACGTTGCTTGAAATTAGATGAAAATGGAAATTATTAATGCACTAAGAGATAAACTATGATAATTATACTATAAGATGAAATTGATTGAATAATAAATGGAAAGCAAATCAAATTGAATTATTGGAAATTGAGTTTATAATCTCTAAATTTATTGAAATTTAAATTTAAAACTTTGAAATTGGTGAAATATGCAACAATAAATTTATATGGAAATTTGTTATAAAGAGTTATAAATTACTAAGTAGGCCAAAGTGATAGAAATTGTAAATAATGAAATATTGAATACAAAGGTGAATTAATTAATTTAATATTTACTTGGTGTGAAAATAGCCATTTTGGCCACTGACTCGGATTTCGACGAAACCAATTTCATTGGATCCGTAACAGTGAATTATTGTAGGAATTCAAGTTTCGTAGCGATCGGGCTTGTCGTTTGATGTACGGACTCGAAACGCCTGGAAATCAATTTAATTAAAATCAATTTGAAATAAGATAATTTTAACGTGACTTCTTCATAAAATGGAATTAGGACTTGAAATATGTTCCATTGGTTTTAAAATATTTGAAAACATTTATTTTGATATATGGGTTGATCCATTTTCGTTCTGGAGTCGAAACGGGCTTTTCGGGTCGTTTGTCGTTTAATCAATCTTGCCCATCTATTCTATTTTCAGCTTTGTCTATAAATACCTTGTTATAAACCCTAGCCACTCCTCATATTCATTTGTCTGTACATACACATCTTCTCAACTCTTTATTTCAATGGCAGATAAAAACCTAATTCCCAAATCTCAAATTCAATTTCAAAATTCAAATCAAAAGTGCAAACTCCACAAACTATATCGAATTATATATCAATTTGAAGCTCTCGACGAGGGCAAGTCAAATATATGATTCATTTTTAGATTTTGGTTTCAGCGTGGTCGGAATTGAGCGAATTAATCTCGATCGTTTGTCACGCTTCGATCAACGACGACGAATCGTCGATTGGAGGATGTAGTTTTGTAGAGGGGACCGAGGGGACCTCATCGGTGTAATTGGTTCGATGATTCAACGGGTAGATTGAGCAATTTATTTAGCTAGGGTTTGGTATATGGCAGTGGCTTCTACTCCTTGACGTCGATCGATCGGCATTCGAGTGGCGTCTTGGCATGGGGAGGTGCGTAGGAGGTCGGGGATGCCGGTGACAGTCATCGCGTGTTTGTGGGCCAGCGATGATGATCGTTCGACTTCATTCATACGTGTGCGGGGTAGGGCGCCTGTAGGTCCTCGAGCGCATGTTCTAGATGATGGTGATGTGGCAGTATCATGTTCTTTCTCTTCTTTTGTTATATTTAATTTATTTAATTTAAATTTCTGAATGTTCTAATCAACGTAACTTTTGCATACGAGGTCCAATCCATGCGCGGTTTGTTCCTATGGGATCGTATCAGAATTTCGGACATTTTGATGCAGGTTTGGAAATTTGAAGACTGTTTGAATTTTGCGTTTAAATTGGATTTAAATTCAAAGGTGAGTGTTTTAATCCACCCACAACTTTTAAAATTTCTTATGTTTGTTAAATTAAATTTATGATGTGATTAGAAAATTATTTATGGTCGTTTGGTATATTTTAATCATCATCTCAGTTAATTTGAATTTATTTGAATTAAATCATTATTTAATTTAGTGCCAATTAAATACCTGTTATTGATTATCAGTTCTATATTGATATTTATTGATTGTTTTGGATGATGATTGTGATGGATGTGGATTGTTGATATTGGTTGAATGGATGTTTTATTTTATATTGTTAAAACTGCAAGTTCGTTATGGATATTTATTATTAATTCAGGATTGCGGGTTGAAATGATATATAACCGTAAAATTATAAATTGCGGATTGAAATGATAAATTTCCGTATCACTTGACCCTAAGGTAGAAAATTATATATGGACACCGGATTGGTTAAATTAAATAATTTTAAAATTCTTAAATTTTTGAATTTAATCAATTTATGTTTTGAAATAAAATTTGATTTATATAAATTGAAGTATTATTGAAAAATCAAGTTTTGCGTTGAAGTGTGAATTGGTTTAAAAAGGAATTTCTTTAAGAAATTTAATTGGAAGTTTGAAGTTAAACTTTTAAGTACAGACGAAATTCTATCGAAATTGAGTTATCAAATTTGTTTGAAAATAACTTTGAAATATTTTTGGAATTGGAGTGATCCGAAATTCGATATTTGAACATGGATTAAAACGATATGAAATTCGATAGTTTATTGAAATTTTGTTTGTCTATTTGGAAATTTGAAATGGTCCAAATATATTGAAATGAAATGAATAGTTTAATTTGATATTAATTTCAAACTCATGTTTCAATATAAACTGTTTTAAAAATATATTATATAAAAAAATTCTTCTAATTATTAAGATTTTCAAATTTATTACTCTATTTAACTAATATTAACTATATGAATTATTTTAATCTATTTTAAACTAATTTTGTTTATTTTAAACTAATTAAACTATTTTAATTTATTTTAAATATGATTAATCTATTTTAAAGTTGTTTAATCTATTTTAATTAATTTAATCTATTTTAAATCTATATTACTCACTTATAACTATTTAAACTACTCTCTTCCAAATTCCGAATCAAGTAAAATGGATGGGTTTATATTCAAATTTCTCGATTTTTAAAGATAATATGGTTAATGATGTCATAACCTAAGTTGGGATTTAAAAGTTATAACTAATTGAATATGATGATTTTGGAGTAAGGATTTTTCTTATTTTGGAAGTATGATTTTTGAAAGAAAGTATGATTTTGGAAACGATATGATTTGGAAAGTGATTTAGTTTTGAGAATACGATACTTTGGTATATATTGTGAATTTACTTTTGGAAAGGAAATATAATTATCAAACTATGATTTCAAAGGCAAAAATGATTTCGAAAGCAAGTAATGAGTTTGAAAGTGATATAGTTTGAATTGAATATGATATTTTGATATCAATTATGAAATAATTTTGGAAATGTAAAAGAACCATCCAGTGTGTAATAAGCGATTGGTTGTCAAAGAGACCGGGATCAGATGTTGTCATACTCTCTGCCAATACCAAAAACCACTTTGGCTGTTGTGCACGCGGTGGAGATTCCAGAATGATGTAGGATGGTGGCGATGATCCTAAAGGTATATTTACGTGGACATAACTCCTGTGAGTTAGCATAAGGTGGCTAAAACAGGAGCGATTCGGGCCAAGTGAGGTAGCCCCTCCGATCGGACACATTCGATCGATACTGTATTATGATTTTTGATTTATTTTGTGGCCACCCTTTGATTTTTACTAGGGAGTGTGTTTCGAGTTGGACGGTAGTCGCGGCTATGCATTACCAACAGTCCGGATGCGTATTTGGTATAGCTACCCTGGCATTGCCTAGTTGTGCCGTGTCACCTACCCTGGCGCGCCTTCTACAAGTTTGTTTTGTACCATACCTATGGAGTGCCCTCTGACGGCATCCAGTACTGGTGGGATTACGGTACTATATAGACTATTGGAATATATAAAATGTGTTAAGGTGGAAAATGTAAAGCCTTAATGCTACTTTAATGCGTTTACTTTACTATAGACATATTACAATAGCGTATTACTACGTAGTAGATAGTTTAACGGATCCTTAGAAGATATGAATCTCGAACATCTCTTGAGTTACCGCACTCACGTTAGACACTAGATAGGAGATGTTAAACTCCTTAAACATCTCTGATGCTGTCACACGCATATTTACCATTGATTTAACTTATATAAGATCTTTTAGTTCCGACTCGAGTTTTTCGTATTTTCAATTCGCTCGGGTCAGCCTAAGCATTTCAGGATTTGAAGACTTATTTCGGAGGACGAAGACGAAGATTTATACCACTACTATTTACTATATTATTCCACTTCATCATACTGTTCCGCTGCATTATTATTTATTTATCTCTGATATGTGTAACATGATACTGTGATGTATAAGTATAATCAAATGTTTTGTAAACAGCTTCATGAACTGTTATTTGATTATTATATTTGGTCATTCCGCTGTGAGATTCCGTTTTGTTTTATTTCTTTCTCTTTTTTCTATTTACCTCAATAACAATCTGCTCTTTTGTATGGTTTGAGTTGGCACATGTGTCTGCTTAAAGCGTCCAAAAAGGCAGGATATTTCAGTTGGTATCAGAGCTAAGGTTTAGTGTTAACCTTAGCTTTGTGGGGTCTGACTCTTTATTAATAGGGTAGTAATACCCTATGATGGTATATGAGAGAGCATATTTTTTAGTGTTATAAAAGGTTTTTACATTGTGTTAATTTGTTCCGTTTTGTAGTTATAAATTCTAGTTGGTGCATAGGATGCTATGACATCGATAGGGATTTCTAAACACTTAATAGGACAGACCGACACAATATTTGTTTTGAAATATGGATAAATGAAATAATTTTTCCTATTGTATATCTTTATATATGTAATAATGATTTATAAATGATATATATTTAGTTGTAATATATTGGTTGTTAGGTTGTGAAATTTATAAAAAGTGGTTGGAAATAAGATTTGAAAACAAAATAAATGAAAATTTGAAATTTAGAACTTAAGTTCCGGGGTTTTGAAAATTTCTTTCAAATGATTTTGAGATATAATAAAAATATAAAGTATTTTCTGATATAAATATTTTAACATAATTTGAAAGAATCATTTTAAAGAAATTATAGAAAGAAAGAAGTTCGGTACTCCCCTCTTTGTCACTGGAAAATAATTTCGGTAATGATTGCACGCGTCATCGACATTCATTTTCGAGTTTCTAAGTGGGAAGGCCACTGTAGTAGATTTACTGCAGATTTATTTTAATAAACAAATATAAATTTTAAATTGTTTTAAGTATAATTAGATATATAAGTAGTAAGTATATACATTCATCTATTATAATTAAAATGATTTGAAATGGAACCCGGTATTTAGTTCTTAAGTTTTTGTTAATTAATAGTTTCAATTATTATACCGAAATGGAATGTAACTAATTAATAATTGGAACCTCTAAATGAAATAAGAATTAAATGTTAGGTTATAAATGAAATTACATGAAAGTTGAAATTTGTAACCTATAAAACAAAGGATATGATTATTGAACATTAAATTAATTAAAAGAAATGAGAAAAACTTATGCAACTTTCAATTGCATTCTTAAAGAATATATATATATAACTTATCAAATATTAAAAGTTGTAATGTTTAATAAGAAAATGTAATGGAATATTATACAAATAAAACATAAATAGTCGAAGTGTTCAATGAATTAGTTTTATAAATAAGAGTTTAATGTTATAGTTGTTATAAATTTGAGTTATAATTAAAATGTTACCATAAGAAAATGATACTTCTAATTGTTTGGACGTATGAATAATCTATTGAGTTTTATCTAAGGCTGTTGAGTAAATGATATGCTTAGTAGTTATTTGACATTCTATGTGATTAAAAGTGTCTTAACCCGAACAAACTATTTGTTTGGTTGATATGGATGGATAACTGATTTGTATTGATTTCATATGATGATTGTATTAACTTCTTTTAGATTGTATAAGTGAAATACAAGTTATGGAAGCAATTGCAACTGCTTTTGGTTTCATAAAATAAGCGTTAATTGCCCGATAAATAGGTACATTCTCGGATTATGATTTTCTAGCGATAATTATATTGTTTTCCCGCTGTTGGGATACATTATTTTGGAAAATATGTTATATATACTGTTATCTTTGATATTATTATTTCTCCCAAGCCTCTTCGTACAAAGAAGACTCTGCCGAATTTTTTCATAAATTTTGGACTTAAAAAATTTTGAGAAATGTTTTCCAAACTTTATTACTTTAAGTATAAAAGGATTTAATGATTATAAATTGATATTATTTTATTTAAATTATTTGACTATGTAAATTAATTTTTTATAAATTTAATATTTGGAATAAGATATATTTATTTCTAAATTCTTTCTTTTCTCTCCTTTTTCCTTTTCAAGGACGAAAAGTTTTGAGTGAGGGAGAGTGTAACAACCTGTAAATTTTCGACTATTTAAATTGTTAAATTAAAAAGTTTTAGTAATTTAATATGGAAAGAAATAAAACTTTGTAATTTAATAATGAAATGAATGCTAAAATGAAATGCAACAATAGTAATTAAAACTAATTATTAACAATTTAAATGAAATTCCAATAATGAAATAATGTAAATTTTTATACTTGGTTACAAAATTGAATATAAAGAACAAATGTAAATATTTAATTATTGTATAAGATGGATAGTTAGTGGTAATTGAGTAAATCAGTATTATATAAGAATTGTAACATTTATTTGTAAATAATGAATTAATAAGTGTAATTAAAAGTTATGGTAATGATTGTTATAAGTTACCTGTTTATTTGGTCTATTAAATTAAAATGGGAAGTCAATTAGAATTAAATGAATTATTTATTTTTTTAGCAAAGCTAAGCGGGGTTGACTGGGCCCCTACCAGTTTATTGCAAGCACAATAAAAGAAATTTGCACCATAACAAACCTACGGCACAAAGGAAGAGGAAAAGAAAAAGGGAAAGGCCAAAAATTAACAAAGGAAGCAAAACAAAAAGCAACAATGCCACATTCAGTTCCACATCCCGGTATTAAGACTCCCATAACTATACGAGTTGTTTCTCACACCATCTCTGATTGTGTTAATCAGTAGATTCCACATATCAATCTCACTTTCATTCTTTCCATTGAAGACTCTTTTATTTCTTTCTCTCCATATGACCCGAGTGAACTTTTTGACTACAAGTAACAACAACATACTCGTGTCATTTTTCCATCGGGTGGCTCTATATATGTTGCACCATTCAAACTTTATTACTTTAAGTATAAAAGGATTTAATGATTATAAATTGATATTATTTTATTTAAATTATTTGACTTTGTAAATTAATTTTTTATAAATTTAATATTTTGAATAAGATATATTTATTTCTAAATTCTTTCTTTTCCCTCCTTTTTCCTTTTCAAGGACGAAAAGTTTCGAGTGAGGGAGAGTGTAACAACCTGTAAATTTTCGACTATTTAAATTGTTAAATTAAAAAGTTTTAGTAATTTAATATCGAAAGAAATAAAACTTTGTAATTTAATAATGAAATGAATGCTAAAATGAAATGCAACAATGGTAATTAAAACTAATTATTAACAATTGAAATGAAATTCCAATAATGAAATAATGTAAATTTTTATACTTGGTTACAAAATTGAATATAAAGAACAAATGTAAATATTTAATTATTGTATAAGATAGATAGTTAGTGGTAATTGAGTAAATCAGTATTATATAAGAATTGTAACATTTATTTGTAAATAATGAATTAATAAGTGTAATTAAAAGTTATGGCAATGATTGTTATAAGTTACCTGTTTATTTGGTCTATTAAATTAAAATGGGAAGTCAATTAGAATTAAATGAATTATTTATTTTTTTAGCAAAGCTAAGCGGGGTTGACTGGGCCCCTACCAGTTTATTGCAAGCACAATAAAAGAAATTTGCACCATAACAAACCTACGGCACAAAGGAAGAGGAAAAGAAAAAGGGAAAGGCCAAAAATTAACAAAGGAAGCAAAACAAAAAGCAACAATGCCACATTCAGTTCCACATCCCGGTATTAAGACTCCCATAACTATACGAGTTGTTTCTCACACCATCTCTGATTGTGTTAATCAGTAGATTCCACATATCAATCTCACTTTCATTCTTTCCATTGAAGACTCTTTTATTTCTTTCTCTCCATATGACCCGAGTGAACTTTTTGACTACAAGTAACAACAACATACTCGTGTCATTTTTCCATCGGGTGGCTCTATATATGTTGCACCATTCAAACTTTATTACTTTAAGTATAAAAGGATTTAATGATTATAAATTGATATTATTTTATTTAAATTATTTGACTATGTAAATTAATTTTTTATAAATTTAATATTTTGAATAAGATATATTTATTTCTAAATTCTTTCTTTTCCCTCCTTTTTCCTTTTCAAGGACGAAAAGTTTCGAGTGAGGGAGAGTGTAACAACCTGTAAATTTTCGACTATTTAAATTGTTAAATTAAAAAGTTTTAGTAATTTAATATGGAAAGAAATAAAACTTTGTAATTTAATAATGAAATGAATGCTAAAATGAAATGCAACAATGGTAATTAAAACTAATTATTAACAATTGAAATGAAATTCCAATAATGAAATAATGTAAATTTTTATACTTGGTTACAAAATTGAATATAAAGAACAAATGTAAATATTTAATTATTGTATAAGATAGATAGTTAGTGGTAATTGAGTAAATCAGTATTATATAAGAATTGTAACATTTATTTGTAAATAATGAATTAATAAGTGTAATTAAAAGTTATGGTAATGATTGTTATAAGTTACCTGTTTATTTGGTCTATTAAATTAAAATGGGAAGTCAATTAGAATTAAATGAATTATTTATTTTTTTAGCAAAGCTAAGCGGGGTTGACTGGGCCCCTACCAGTTTATTGCAAGCACAATAAAAGAAATTTGCACCATAACAAACCTACGGCGCAAAGGAAGAGGAAAAGAAAAAGGGAAAGGCCAAAAATTAACAAAGGAAGCAAAACAAAAAGCAACAATGCCACATTCAGTTCCACATCCCGGTATTAAGACTCCCATAACTATACGAGTTGTTTCTCACACCATCTCTGATTGTGTTAATCAGTAGATTCCACATATCAATCTCACTTTCATTCTTTCCATTGAAGACTCTTTTATTTCTTTCTCTCCATATGACCCGAGTGAACTTTTTGAGTACAAGTAACAACAACATACTCGTGTCATTTTTCCATCGGGTGGCTCTATATATGTTGCACCATTCAAACTTTATTACTTTAAGTATAAAAGGATTTAATGATTATATATTGATATTATTTTATTTAAATTATTTGACTATGTAAATTAATTTTTTATAAATTTAATATTTTGAATAAGATATATTTATTTCTAATTCTTTCTTTTCCCTCCTTTTTCCTTTTCAAGGACGAAAAGTTTCGAGTGAGGGAGAGTGTAACAACCTGTAAATTTTCGACTATTTAAATTGTTAAATTAAAAAGTTTTAGTAATTTAATATGGAAAGAAATAAAACTTTGTAATTTAATAATGAAATGAATGCTAAAATGAAATGCAACAATGGTAATTAAAACTAATTATTAACAATTGAAATGAAATTCCAATAATGAAATAATGTAAATTTTTATACTTGGTTACAAAATTGAATATAAAGAACAAATGTAAATATTTAATTATTGTATAAGATAGATAGTTAGTGGTAATTGAGTAAATCAGTATTATATAAGAATTGTAACATTTATTTGTAAATAATGAATTAATAAGTGTAATTAAAAGTTATGGTAATGATTGTTATAAGTTACCTGTTTATTTGGTCTATTAAATTAAAATGGGAAGTCAATTAGAATTAAATGAATTATTTATTTTTTTAGCAAAGCTAAGCGGGGTTGACTGGGCCCCTACCAGTTTATTGCAAGCACAATAAAAGAAATTTGCACCATAACAAACCTACGGCACAAAGGAAGAGGAAAAGAAAAAGGGAAAGGCCAAAAATTAACAAAGGAAGCAAAACAAAAAGCAACAATGCCACATTCAGTTCCACATCCCGGTATTAAGACTCCCATAACTATACGAGTTGTTTCTCACACCATCTCTGATTGTGTTAATCAGTAGATTCCACATATCAATCTCACTTTCATTCTTTCCATTGAAGACTCTTTTATTTCTTTCTCTCCATATGACCCGAGTGAACTTTTTGACTACAAGTAACAACAACATACTCGTGTCATTTTTCCATCGGGTGGCTCTATATATGTTGCACCATTCAATATTGCTGATTCTTGTCCCGCTGCCATAGCCAAGAATAAACATATTTTTTTTGCCACAAGCTATGCACTATCTTACAATTGAAAAACAGGTGCAGATTAGTTTCAAGGTCATCATGATAGAAACAACATGTCGCATCAATAGCCATACCAATGTTGAACAGTCTGTCTTTGAGATTCATAGCATTTCTTAGCACTTTCCATAATAATAAGTTATCATTTTCCTTACAGTGTCGATTCCATACTCTCTTGTCCCAAGCAAAACAGGGCATCTCTGAACCATGATTTAAGCAAACATAAATTTTAGAAATGGAATGATCAACAAGATAAGCAGACCACAGAACCCTATCGTCGGAAAATGCAAGATAATGTTGCCTATTGATCTCCAGCCATAACTGACGAATGTTCTGATTGCTGGAGAAAGGCAAGGTGATAGTACCATCATAAATAATCCTTGGCTTTGGCATCAAAAGGAATTCCAGATTGGATTCTTTGATTGTATGTCATTATTTTGTTTAGAACAAGCCTAGTCTTGGCCCACGGATCATTCCAGAAACTGACTGTTCCATTAGAGGAAGCTATATGTTTTAGGTGAGGAAGCATCATGGGTCTTAGATTAAGAATGGATCTCCAAGTCCAGCTGCATCCATGCGGGATGTCCATGCACCAGAATGATTTATTGCGAAGGTTGTACTTCTTTGTCCAAGTCACCCAAATGTTGTTTTTAGAGTTTAGTAAATTGTCCAAATGAGCACTGAAGGTATCCATATTCCAATTTCGGATATTAATGATGCCAAGACCTCCCATGTTCTTCTTTGTTTCAACCTTGCTGAATCTAATAGGCTTGAGACTGGTTGAGTATGCCAAAAGAAATTACACATAGCCTTCCTGATCATTTGGACAAGCTTCTTGGGGAGGATGAAGGTTCTACTCAAGTAAGCAGTATAAGTGAATATGACTGATTTAATTAGGGCCAGTCTTCCTGCCTGAGAGAGGTATCTATTAGCCCAACCATTCGTGGTGTTAGTAATCTTATCATAAAGTTGCATCCATTGGGTTGTGGAAATTTTGGAGGAGGTCATTGGAATCCCGAGATATGAGGGAGTTTCCGATGCTTGAGGTAGGTGGCATATGTTCAAAAGAGATAGGGAAGTAGGGGCAGAAACTCTCGCAATATGTATGGATGACTTGTCATAGTTAATGGCAAGTCGCCAGAATTTGTGAAATGCATTGAGAACTTCCATTATGTTGCTTATAGACTGAGAGGTTGGTTTGGTGAATAAAATGAGATCATCAGCAAACATAAGAGAAGATATTAATGGGTCTTTACATTTGGGGTGGATGTGAATCCTTTTGCAGGCAATCTCATGGTTTATCATTGTTGTTAGAACTTCCATGACCAAGATGAAGATGTAAGAAGACATAGAGCAGCCTTGTCTGATTCCTTACGTACTCTGGAAGTAGCCAATAGTCATACCATTGTAATTCAAGGTGAAGTGAACTGAGGAGATGCAGGTGTATATCCAGGAGGCAAAATGAGAAGGGAAGTTCATTTTGGCAAGGATTCTGGAGATAGAGGACCACTGAAAAGTGTCATATGCTTTTCTTATATCAAGTTTTAACATGGCTCTTGGGCTGACAGAGGCTTTGTTATAATCTTTGAGAAGTTCATGGGTAGGAGCACATTGTTAAGGATGCTTCTCCTCTGCAGAAACGCTGCTTGGTTAGGGGATATGAGATATGGTAGCACATCCTTAAGCCTGCTAGCAATGATTTTGGAAAGGCACTTATATGTGATGTTGTAGCAGGAGATAGGTCTGAATTTCATAACATTGACGAGATAGTCAGTTTTGGGAATTAAAGCAATGTTGGTAGCATTAACTCCAGAAAGCATCTTGTTGTGAGTGAAGAAGCTATTCACAGCACATATAAGATCTTTGTTGATGATATTCCAACAACTGGTAAAGAAATTAGCGTTGAAACCATCCGGTCCTCCGCAAGAATCCTTTTTCATTTCAAAAATACTCTGCTTTATTTCGTCATCTTTCACTTTGGTGGATAGGAAGGCAACATGCTCAGAACTGAGATAAGGGAGATTCAGGTCACTGATGATAGAAAGATCAGGCTGGAAATCATCAGCATTTCCAAGGAGGTTTGTGAAGTAGTCAAGGAAAGCATTATCAACATCGAGAGGAGTAGAACATAACCTCCCAAATCGGTCATTTATGCTATGAATGTGGGATTTGGAGTGTTTAATTTTTAGGATATCATGGAAATTTTTTGTATTTCTGTCACTAAGGTTATTCCACTTGAATCTGAGCTTCTGCCATCTCATATCATTCTCTGTTTCTAAAGCTTTTTGGTATTGGTCTTGAAGCTTGTATTCGATGTTAGCTAATTTAGTGTTTTCTGGGAATTACATTGCCTATGTTCTAGCATTGGCTAAGGAAATCTCAAGAGAGGAAGAAAGGAGGTCACCTTTGCCAAACCTGCTTCTTGCCCATGAGCCAAGAGCACTTTTCGTGTTCTTCATCTTTTGCTGCAAAACAAACATGGGAGTACCAAAAAATTTAGTGCTCCAAGCCTCTTTAACAATGTTCAAGAAATCAGGCTCTTTAGTCCAAATGTTAAAAAACTTAAAAGAGGACTTTCTATTCAGGCTACCAGTTTCCATGAGAATGATTTGGTGGGAGTGATCTGAGAGAAGGGGAGGGGGAGGAAGGTAGTCAATTTTGGCCATGAGGTTAAAGATGGGAAGTTGCAAAAGGTGTGATCAATTTTACTATATATTCTTCTTCCAGACCTACTTTTGTTGTCCCAGGAAAATCTGGCTCCAGCAAAAGGAATATGGATGAGATTAGTGGATTTTATGGATGTGTTCAAAGGCGTGATCTCTTTTAAGGTTACAACATTTCCACCAATTCGATCATTGTGAGTAAGGAGATAGTTAAAGTCCCCTGAGACAATCCAAGGGTGGGTGTTTTGGGCTAGGTGAGGAAGGTAATCATGGAGGGATTGTCTGCTAAGGGCACTATTATCAACATACACAATAATAAGATACATGGTTTTGGATGAAGGAATGTGAAGAAGTTGCAAGTGTATGAATTGTTTATGAGAGAGAACCGGGGATAAAGTGTAGATGTTTGGGTTGTATAGAATCAAGATTCTTCCATAAGGGGCTTCAAGAAGATTGTGTCATGATTTCCACAGCTGGTTGATGTAGTGAGCTTCTTTTAAGCTTAGAGCAAGACTGAGTTTGGTTTCAGGGATGGCTATGAGATTGAGATCATGATTAGAAATGATGGTTTTGACTTGGTTTAATTTGGTTTTGAGATGAGCTCCTCTTATATTCCACACACCAAAGGCTTGTGTCATTGAGGAATACTGTTAATAATGGAATTCTATGTTGTCTTGCTTCTGGTTGCAGAAGAGGGGCTTACACTTGTTTCAGGAAGGATTCTAGTGGTTGAGGTGATCTTGGAAATGTTGTAGTCAAGTAAGGGTTTATTGGTATGGTGGTTTCCTCTTCTGATTTTGGATTTGGTTTTGGGGTGAGGATGATGTGGTTTTGAGGAAGATGTAGATGGTTCAATGGACGGTAAGGGCATGTCAGAAAAGCCAGGCGGTGGTAGAATGTGGGAGTATGGTACAGGAGAGGAAGTCATGGCATTGAGGAAAATGTCATCAAAATGTTTATGGGGTGTGGATGGTTTTGTTTGATTGGTTTTCATGTTGGGCAGTGAGGAAGTTTTGGTTAAGTGGTTTATTGGCAAAGCATTTTTGTGTGCACTTGTAATATTCATGCACACAACTTCTGTGTATGAATAGTTATGTTCAGAATTTTCCACTATGTCTTCCATATTTGCTGCTTGCTCTTCTCCATCATTCTCCTCCAAAGTTGACAGTGCTTTGAAACAATTGTGCTCTATGATACCACACTGTTCATCTTTCTCATTTGACGTCCCCATGTTTTCTTTGTTTTTTGTCAATGTGGTTTCCTCATTTGCTTGTGCTTCAGGCAACTGAACTGTGCCATTGTCCAGGGAAGGTTGCGAGTTTTCTTTGTTATTTCTCGAAGAAGATGCCATATTCTCCAGTGTATTTTTTGGGTGCTTGCTGCCCTCACGAACCGGAAAATTACTTCTATGTGTGTTGGACACTAACCTTCTGTGTTTCATTGATCTTATGCACTTGCTTTCTCATTGCAACCTTCTTCCATTGATGTGTTCCCGAATTTTCCCCCTTTTTGTTTTTTACTTTTCTCAATAATATTATCTTGCTCTTGAACGGGGGTCTCCTCATGCTCTTGCTCTGGTCTTACATCACACAAATCCGTCATATGGCCAAACACTTTGCGGTGTAAGCAGTTCTCAGGCTTCCATAGGTAGTTTACATGAACGTACTGTTCACTCCCATCCATAAGCATGACTGGAAATTTCTCAACTAATTCTTTATCTGGTGTCACTTCAACGAGGCATCTGGCATAGTTAATCCTTTCAAGTTTTTCTGTTGATTCATCTAAACATATTAATTTTCCAATTCTTATTGCCAACCAGTTTATACCGAGATGAGACCAGGCATAAATTGGTATGTTGGAGAGTTGTAACCAGACCGAGACTGCTCTGATTTTTCCTCTAACATTACCAAGCTCAGGGGACCACTGTTGAATGATGAATATCTTGTTTCTAATGAATATTGGGTCACTTCTTAATATCCTAGATCTGTCCTCCTCACACGAGAGATGAAAGAGGAACAAGACACCATCGTATTTTACTTTGACAGCTCCTTTCAATTTCCAGATCTTTTTGAGATTTTCAACAACAGTAGTGAATGACAGAGGCTTGTCAAGGAAGAAGCCAACAGTTTGATCTTGTCAAATTTCTTTGCCTGCTGCCATGACTTCCAGGGGGTACCATGGCGTCGCCATTGAATTCAAGATTCATGGTGATCGGGGAGTAAACGCCTCCATTGCGAGGCTTCGCTTTGAAGAGATGCGACCAAGATGGGCCTGGATTGGAAGGAAGGGCAGGCTGTGGGTTTGGCAGTACTGGTGCAGAGGTAAGTGGGGAGGAACATGATGGCGGGTGGGTTGCTGAGGAAGGCACAGGGAGCAGGGATGGTAGGTAAGGTAAGGACAGGAGGTATGGTAGGACATGAGACATGGGCACGGTGGGTGATGGGATTGGTCAAAGGAGAGGGAAGAGGGGGAAAGCCGTTGCCATGAATGAAGTCAAAGTTGAATATTCAACCCAACCCATTAATAAGGTTAAGACAATAAATGTGATTGTGAATGTAACAAAATGAATAGAAGTGCTAATTCTATTCATAATTTGATAAGCAATGTAGTAAAAAGAATGAAACGAAGTTAAATAAATAAATTGAGAATTTTAATCATAATTATTGTATATATTTGACAAAAATACAACAAAATGGAAATATGATAGTTAACACAAAGTAAATATGGAAGTTGGAGTATATTAAGATAATGAAAGGTAAAACAAAGGTAACTAGGTTTGTAGAGTAATAATTGACTTAATAAAAAGATTGGAATTGAATTAAATCAACTTATTAGAATTAATTATAATTAATTGGAATTCAATTTATAATAAATGGATTTATTGTAAGTAAATAAAATTAAATACTACATTGATTGAAATTAATTGAAAATGGAAATTATTAATGCACTAAGAGATAAACCATGATAATTATACCATATGATGATATTGATTGAATAATAAATGGAAAGCAAATTAAATTGAATTATTGGAAATTTAATTTATCATCTCTAAAAATATTGAAATTTAAATTTAAAACTTTGAAATTGGTGAAATATGCAACATTAAATTTATATGGAAATTTGTTATAAAGAGTTATAAATTACTAAGTAAGACAAAATGATAGAAATTATAAATAATGAAATATTGAATACAAAGGTGAATTAATTAATTTAAAATTAATTTATTTAATTAGTGTGAAAATAAGCCATTTTGGCCACTGACTCGGATTTTGACGAAACCAGTTTTATTGGATCCGTAACAGTGAATTATTGTAGGAATTCAAGTTTCGTAGCGATCGGACTTGTCGTTCGATTGTATGGACTCGAAACGCTTAGAAATCAATTTAATTAAAATAAATTGAAATCAATTTGAAATAATTTGATTTTAGCATAACTTCTTCATACGATGGAATTAGGACTTGAACCTTGTTCCATTGATTTTAAAATATTTGAAAACATTTATTTTGATATATGGGTTGACCCATTTTCATTCCGGAGTCGAAACGGGCTTTTCGGATCGTTTATCATTCAATCAATCTTGTCCATCTATTATATTTTCAGCTTTGTCTATAAATACCTTGTTATAAACCCAAGCCAATCCTTATATTCATTTGTCTGTACGTACTCTCAACTCTTCATTTCAATGGCAGATAAAACCTAATTCCCAAATCTCCATTTCAATTTCAAAATTCAAATCAAAAGTTCAAACTCCACAAACTATATCGAATTATATATTGATTTGAAGCTCTCGACGAGCGCAAATCAAATATATGATTTGTTTTTCGATTTAGATTTCAGTGTGGCCAGAATTGAGCGAATTAATCTAGACCGTTCGTCGTGCTTCGATCAACGACGATGGATCGTCGATTGGAGGATGCAATTTTGTAGGGGGGACTGAGGGGAGCGCATCGGTGTAAGTGGTTCGACGATTCAACGGCTTGATTGAGCGATTTATTTTGCTTGGTTTTCAGTACATGGTGGCACTGCTCCTCCGTGACATCAATCGATCGACATTCGAGTGGCGTCTTAGCGTAGGGAGGTGGGCAGGAGGTCGGCGATGCAGTGGCAGGCATCGCGCGTTTGTGGGCCAGCGAGGATGATCGTGCAACTTCATTCATACGCGTGTAGGGTAGGGCACCTGTCGGGTTCTCGAGCGCGTGTCCTAAATGATGGTGACATGGCAGTATCCCGTTCTTTCTTTTTTTTTGTTTAATTTATTTAATTTAAATTTCTGAATGTTCTAATCAACGTAACTTTTGCATACGAGGTCAAATCCATGCTCGGTTTGTTCCTATGGGATCGTATCAGAATTTAGGACATTTTGATTCTGATTTGGACGAATTCGGAGACTATTTGAATTTTGGGTTTAAATTGGATTTAAATTAAATTTAAATTCAAAGGTGAGTGTTTAACCCACTCACAACTTCTAAAATTTCTTATGTTTGTTAAATTAAATTTATGATATGATTAGAAACTTATTTATGGCTGTATGGTATATTTTAATCATCATCTCAGTTAATTTGAATTTACTTAAAGTAAATCATTATTTAATTTATTGCCAATTAAATACCTGTTATTGATTATCAGTTCTACATTGATATTTATTGATTGTTTTGGATGATGATTCTGATGGACGTGGATTGTTGATATTGGTTGAATGAATGCTTTATTTTATATCGTTAAAACTACAAGTTCATTATGGATTTTTATTATTACTTCGGGATTGCGGTTTGAAATATATATAACCGTAAAATTATAAATTACGGATTGAAATGATAAATATCCGTATCACTTGACCCTAGGGTAGAAAATTATATACGGACACCGGATTGGTTAAATTAAATAATTTTAAAATCCTCAATTTAATTAATTGATGTTTTGAAATAAAATCTGATTTATATAAATTGAAGTATTATTGAAAAATCAAGTTTTGCGTTGAAGTGTGAAATGGTTTAAAAAGTAACTAAGAAATTTAATTGGAAGTTTGAAGTTAAACTTTTAAGTATAAATGAAATTCTATCAAAATCGAGTTATTAAATTTGTTTGAAAATAACTTTGAAATATTTTTGGAATTGGAGTGATCCGAAATTCAATATTTGAACGTGGATTGAAATTATATGAAATTCGATAGTTTATTGAAATTTGGTTTGTCGATTTGGAAATTTGAAATACTCCAAATATGTTGAAATGAAATGAACAGTATAATTTGATATTAATTTCAGACTTATATTTTAATACAAACTGTTTAAAAATAAATTATAATTTTTTTTCTTCTAATCATTAATATTTTCAAATTTATTAAACTATTTAACTAATATTAACTATATGAATTATTTTAATATATTTTAAACCAATTTAATTTATTTTAAACTAATTAAACTATTTTAATTTATTTTAAATCTAATTAATCTATTTTATAGTTATTTAATCTATTTTAATTATTTGTAACTATCTCAACTACTTTCTTCCAAATTCCAAACCAAGTAAAATGGATGGGTTTATATTTAAATTTCTCGATTTTTAAAGTAAATATGGTTAATGATGTCATAACCTAAGTTAGGATTTAAAAGTTATAACTATTGAATATGATGATTTTGGAGTAAGAATTTTTCTTATTTTGCAAGTATGATTTTTGAAACAAAGTATGATCTTGGAAATGATATGATTTGGAAAGTAATATAGTTTTGAGAATGTGATATTTTGGTATAAATTGTGAATTTTGGAAAGGAAATATAATTATCGAACTATGATTTCAAAGGTGAAAATGATTTGGAAAGTAAGTAATGATTTCGAAAGTGATATAGTTTGAATTGAATATGACATTTTGATATCAATTATGAAATGATTTTGGAAATGTAAAAGAACTATTCGGTGTGTAATAAGCGATTGGTTTTCAAAGAGACCGGGATCGGATGTTGTCATACTCTCTGCCAATATCGAAAACCACTTTGGCAACTATGTACGTAGTAGAGATTCCAGAGTGAAGGAGGATGGTGACAACGATCCTAAAGGTATATTTACATGGACCTAACTCCCGTGAGTTAGCATAAGGTGGCTAAAACTGGAGCGATTCCGGGCCAAGTGAGGTAGCCCCTCTGATCGGACACATTTCATTGATACTATATTATGAGTTTTGATTTATTTGGTGGCCACCCTTCTATTTTTACTCCGGAGTGTGTTTTGAGTTGAGCGGTAGTTGCGGCTATGCATTACCAACAATCCGAATGTGTAGTTGTTATATCTACCCTGGCATTGCCTAGTTGTGCCATATCACCTACCCTAGCGCTCCTTCTACGAGTTTGTTTTGTACCATACCTATGGAGTGCCCTCTGACAGCACCCAGTACAGGTGGGATTGTGGTACTGTATAGACTATGAGAATATATAAAATGTGTTAAAGTAGAAAATGTAAAGCCTTAATGCTACTTTAATACCTTTACTTTATTGTAGACATATTATAATAGTGTATTACTACATAGTAGATAGTTTAACGGATTCTTAGGAGATGTGAATCTCGCACATCTCTTGAGTTACTGCACTCACGTTAGACATTGGATAGGAGATGTCAAACCCAGTAAACATCTCTGATGTCGTCGCATGCATATTTACAGTTTATTTAACTTACATAAGATCTTTTAGTTCTAACTCGAGTGTTTTGTCTTTTCAATTCGCTTGGGTCAGCCTAAGAATTTTAGATTTGAAGACTTATTCCGGAGGAAGAAGACGAAGATTTGTACCACTACTATTTACTATATTATTCCACTGCATCATACTATTCCGCTGCATTATTATTTATTTATCTCTGATATGTGTAACCCTGATAATGTGATGTATAAGTATAATCAAATGTTTTGTAAACGGCTTCATGAACTGTTATTTGATTATTATATTTTATCATTCCACTATGAGATTCTATTTTGTTTTATTTCTTTTTCTTCTTCCTATTTACCCCAATAACAATCTGCCATTTTGTATGGTTTGGGTCGGCACGTGTCTGCTTAAAGCGTCTAAAAATGCAGGATGTTTCAATTTATGGTCGTCTATAAATGAACCTTTACAAGAGAAACCCAATAATGCACTAACCCTATGGTAGTAAAAGCATATAACATTGGGTAGCTAATTATGAAATCGCTCAAGTTTTTGTGTTGTCTACATTAAAAAAACTACTGCAAAAGCAACATGAAAATATGACTGTCCATAAAATATTCAAAAGTCTCAAAGCTTTGTCTGGGAACAATCTAGTTCCATAAGGTACGAGATTACTAAGAAGCTGTTCAGTACGACGATCAGTAAACGCATATGTGTTTAGGATTTCATATTAGAAATAAAAGGCTATATTGATAAGCTTTTAATGCAAGATGTGAAAATAAGTAATGAACTGCAAGCGGATTTGATTCTAGGCTCGCTGACCCCACGGTTTGAGTCATTAACATTGAACTATAATATGAACCAGTTGGGCGTAAACCTCATCAAGCTGCATAATATGTTGAAGTCGATTGTAGGATCATTCAAGTATCAAAACACAGTGTTAGCTTTGAAGGGTAAGGCCATGTCTTTAAAAGGTTTGAAGAAACAAAAGCGAGATCTAGGAATGTTAAGAAGGATGCTCCTACTAATAAAGGTAGATGTCACCACTGTCACAAGAAGGAGAATTGGAAGCAAAATTGTTCGAACTATTTGAAGATGGTCAAAGAAAAGAAGGAAGGTGTTTCTTCCACTCCTAGAGGTACGTTTATGATTCAAAACTAGTTTGCAATTAATGATATTTATTGGGTTTTAAATACTAGATCTAAAACTGATATCTGTAATTCGTTATAGGGACTTAGGAATAGACGACATGTGGCAAAGGAAAAAGGTGGTTTTATGTTTCTGATGGATCTCTAATAGATGCAATTATAGTTGGAGACTATCACTTGACTTTGCTAAATGGATTTGATTTGATTTTGAATAGATGTTATTATGTCAAAAAGTTTATATGTGGAATAATATCAGTGTCTAAACTGTCTAAGAATGGATATAGATTTCATTGTGGTAATAGTGCTATGAACATTTTTGTCTGATGGAAATAAAACATACCATGGTTTTTTAGATAATGGCATTTATGTACTTAATTTTAATCATAAACTAGTTGTTAATAAATCTTTTGTTGACATTAATAGTTACTTATGGAACTACAGGCTAGGTCGTATTAATGACAAAAAGCTGCATAAACTAAAAATTGAGGTTTTCTACCATCTTTTGATTATGGATCATTTGACACATATGAGTCATGTCTCAAAGGAAAAATGACCAAAATACCCTTCAGTGGGAGCAATGAAATATTAATGATCCTTTTGGCCTTGTACATATTGATAAATGTGGCCTAATGCCTATAGTGAAAAAGGATAGTTAACTTACTTTGTAACTTTTACTGATGACTTTTAGGGACTAGGATATGTATATCTTATGAAGAATAAATCCAATGCCCATGAGAAATTTAATGAATATAAGAATAAGGTTGAAAATTAGACAGACCATAAAATGAAAATATTCTGATCAGATTGAAGATGTAAGTAAGTTGGGCAAGAACTCCAACAATACTTAAAAGATAATGAGATTATTTCTTAGATTACTCTATGCCATACTACCCAACACAATGGTGTTACGTAAAGAAGGAATCAAACACTATTAGATATGTTTCATTCCATGATAAGAAAGGCTAAAGTACCTCTTTCCTATTGATGATATGCATTAGAAACCACAACACATATTGAATTTCATTCCTACTAAATATGTGCCTAAGGTGCCACATGAGATGTGGTATGTGAAGAAACCCCGCCCCAATCATTTGAAAGTGTAGGGTCATCCACCGTCACTAAGAACGTTGACACTAATAAACTTGAAGCGAGGTTGGCTTTCTTTAAACTTATAGGATACCCCAATAATTCGTTGGGATATTTTTTTTGTAACATCAAGGAAAAATGGATATTGTTTCTTGAAATGTTTTCTTTTTAGAAAATGATTAACAACAAGGTTGTAAACTTAGATGATCTAATTCACCATTTTAAGAAAACAACCAACATATTAGATGGTCTAATAGGGAATCCACGCACCAAGAGGTACTGTGGATTTCACATAGATGATGAGAAAGAGGACCATAACATAGAAGAGGACACTCCCTACTTATTCTAACAAGCACTGTAGAGTAAGGACTGTATACTTTAGCTTGAAGCTATAAAATCTGAAATGGATTCCATGTATGAAAACATAGTGCGGATTTTGGTTGACATATCCAAAGGGATGAAACCCATCGATTGCAAATTGTATTTTTAAGAAAAAGCTGTAGATGGAGAGGTAGAGACCTATAAAGTAAGGCTAATTGCGAAAGGTTTTTGTCAAATTAAAGGTGCTGATTATAACGAAATGTTTTTGCCTATAGGGATGTGTTTTCTCAAAAGTGTGACAAACACCCAATCAATTAACAAATGAAAATTATAAAAGCAGAGAGATCAAAAGGTAGGAGAACATACGAACTAGAGTGGTTCAGGAAAAATCAATAGCCTACGTCCTCTATCAAATTTGTTACTAATTATACTTTGCTCTTATAAAGAGAATATTACAAATCGGTATCAAATAACTTGGTAAGGATTTGACATAATTTTGGTGCAAAGTCAAAGAACAAAGAAAAAAGAAGAAGAAGTTAATATTCCTTTTTCCAAGTCACCTCCTCCTCTATTTATAGACGAAACCTATCATCAAACTCGCAGGAAGTTTCTCAACGTTCTCCACTTTAGGCTCGAAGTTGTTGGAAGAGATCATGGTCAGAAATGTGAGTAAAAATGGGTACTAAGTCATGCGACTTTGCATTTTTGTGCTTTATCTTTCATCTTCTGCCCAAGCTATGTTGGCCCATTACTTATCATACATGAATTGCATCGAGTTATGATCATCATGGATCGGTATCGAGTTGTGCAATGAACTTGTGCCTTCATCTTTTTTGCTTCTTTATCATTTGGCTTCTCTATAAAGTGGCCAATTACTTTCTTTATAATCAATAATTGATATCGACCCTTGAGACTTCATCTAGATCTTGGCACTTCATTTGTATTCTTGACTTCTATTTCATTTTGCAAGCATTCAACGATTCTAATTTATTGAGATATCACTTGGTTTAAAAGTAGAGTAACACTTGGCCCCTTCCCATCGAAGTATGCTTTGTGTTAATAAAGCATGTTTTGGATCAAGACAAGCTATCGACTTTGACTTTGATTTGGAGAGACATTCTTATCCTCTGAACCGTCTTTGTAAAGAAATGCATCCTTTTTGACTGATAGGCCACTTCACAGAGTCCTTTTTTCATATATTTTAAATGGATATAAGAGATACAGTATCCAATTTCAATCCTTTCCCTGGCTTTGAAATTTCTAAAAGTTTCTTTTTCTCATTTGGTCAGGTAGGATTTCATTTTTCATCCTTCTTTACCATTCATTTGCATTGTTATTCTCTTTTCCTTTTCTTTTTTTTTTGTTTTCTTTTCTTTTTTTAATACCACATGGACTATTGTCGATTGTTTTCCCAGTGTTACTATTAAAGCAACACTTAGAATTTTTTTTACTTATCACTTTCACTTTGCTTCCTATTTGAGCTTTTTGGCTCTTAAGCTTTTGTGATTTATAGATCTAAGCTTCCATAAACGTCACTACCAATTTCCATTCTCCACGCTGATCGTCTACAATCAATTATCACTGTTGATCTAAAATAGCTTGCTACATCCGAGCTTTCAGAACTCATAGTCGACTTATTTAGATTTTGACCTGATTCCTCACTTCCTATGTCACCTTCTCATAATCACCGCCTGAGGTGGATCGCTGTTGCTTTATGGTTATCAATGCCTAGCTATGTTTGTTGATCCATACTTAACTAATTTTTGTGTTCCTTCTTCACCATTTTACACTTAGCCATGGCTGACATTGAGGTCGGGTCGAGAACTTTGGTTTTCCCAGGGCTAACTCCAAGCTGCCATAGGTTGGACCCAAAGTTGCTTTGGGAAAAACTAGATGCAATCATCCATCTTCATATCATGGTGTTAACTTTGAATTTTCCTAGGCTTAACCTTATGTTTCTTGTGTGGCAATGGAACTTGCCTTTTCTAACAAGTTTTTAAGTGTAGAGAGGCATCGTTCGATTCCTATCGATTCTTAATTGAGTATAGATCAGTGGTTTGGCTTTGGTGGGATGATTTCAAATAATGGTCACGTCAAATATGCTTTAGTGCTCGATTGTATCATGCATGATACCTTGGGTCAAACTCTTTACTATTGTGTCCATACAAAGGAAATTTCATATCGCTCTGAAAAACGGTTCCATTATCGTAAATTCTATTATAACAGGTAAAATCCAATACACGATTCCATAGTGCAATGGAGCTCGTTTTCTAGCATGATCGAGCTATTTATATAAGTGTTCGCATACACCATGCTCTAGACACAAGATACACACTACATAGACTGAACTACACATCACTACCTCAGTTAATGTATAGGATCCGGTTGGCCAATATATGTTGACTTCCATTGGGTCTCAAGCATCGGCAACATGAGCTTAGTTACAACACAAATATTGTGCTTATTTATCGAGTTTTTCAATAAGTTAGGAACCAGAGACGCTCCTTGCATCACTTTGCCATGGATGTAGATCCATCTACTTCAGAGTTTACTCCACCAATGGTACATTCAACTCTTCTACCTCGGCGTCTACTTTGATACCTTTTAGGCTTTGACCTTTTTTCCTTATCGCAAAATTATTTATAAATGGTTCCTTTTTCCATAGAAGATGAATCCTATACAGAGGTTGCTGTCAATATTAATCTAGAGGATGTCATGATTCTTGACAACCCTTTAGATTCTCTAGCATCAACTTTAGCGGAGATGAATGTTAGAAGAATCTGTGACCACTATGGTATTCTATTTGTAGAAACCTTAACCCTAGCCTTTTTCAGTGGGCCCATGCCCTAATAGAAGAGTATATAACTTGCAATCGTTACATGTTCCTTTCTAGGGGCGTACCTCCATTTAACCACTTCGTTTGGCTCGTTCTTCAATTTATGAAGCTTGCCCCTATCCAACATCATCCAAATGGGTATGCTTCATAGAATGTACCTAAATAACTTTCATTTGGCACTTGGGTAGGGTGCCGACACTTGAAGAGATTAGATATTTGTATAGTTTCAAGAAGTGGAACAATAACCTACCATAACTTATATAGAATCTTATTAAGGCTACCGCATAATTATTGGCCTCATGAATAAACTTAGTCACTCCAAAGATTAGTATTTCCTTGTTCACTATCCAACTAGCTTCACTCAGAAATGGTTGTTAAGATGTAAGTCCACCCTCATATCTTGACTTTACAGAGTTCGTTCATTCTACTGATGCTGTCATTTCACAAATTTACCCAATATTCCAAAGATATTTGCTAGCGCAACTTTGGTGCACATACTACAAGTTTTAAATACATCCCCGTTGATTAGCAGAGAATGAAATCTCTCTCCACCAACTCTTAAATGTGACACTTCTAGCCTCCTCATAACAGTCACAGTCTCAACATACTTCCTATTTTTCGTAGGGATGCACAGCCTGCATAAGAGGCTAAGACTAAATCCCCAATGGTCGAAAATCAAGAGACCTAACCTATGGCATGGGATCACCCTATTGATCAAAGGGAGGATGAGAATGATGGATAAAATGATGAAGATGAGAGTGATGGTGGAGGAGACAACGATGACATGGAACTTGGATGTGAATCTACGAGAGAGATAGGTGGTGATGAAGGGGATTCACCCCTTACCCACCATTCAAGAATAAAAATAATATCATCTCGTCTATTTCCATGGCCATAATGGATCTGAGTGGAGAGACAACCCCGGCCCTGATGATACCTTTCAATCACTTAGGAGTATTCCAAATAATACCCATTTGTATGTTCTGGCTACCTTTATTATTTGTGATCTTGGTTCTCAGATTCATGTTGCTGTGGATGTGCCTTCCACCGCTATGGGAGAAATAATCCACTCAACTGACTACACGAGCATGTTCTATAGGATCAATAGGGTACATTGACACCTCACACGATATCCAAATTCACAACATGTTCACTTTGCATGCGCTATTTCTTGACTATCAATTCTTAATTCAATCGTGCCTCTTTTCAGATACAACAGGGCATTTTGGACTCTTTGGCAACCTATTAGGCAAATCATCCCAATATTTGAGTCGTAAATCATTTGGTTCTTGACGCTGCAGGCACGACTTATGATAGGAGTCCGATTTTGCAAGGTTTCAAAGGAAAGAAAAATAGAGTAGAGATGATGAGGAGAGACATTACTATGCGGATTGCTCATGAGCGTTCCGAGTCTACTAGAAGGCCTCAATCTCTATATCGCATACACTCTCTTTTTCCTAAGTCTATGGATCCATATTCTTCGAGGCCCGATAATCTCATCTTTCCTCCAAAGCTTATATTGCTTCCATATCAATGCCTTCTCCTACTCAACCTTTAGTTTCTTTTCATAAATCCAAACACATTCCTCAACCCGCTGACTCCACAACTTCTAAGCCTATTAAATAGAGGCTTGGCAAAGTGCCTACTCTTGTGCATATCTCTACGTCAGCCTTGGAAATAGTTTTAAGTCCTTACCTCGCTGAAAAGCATAAATCTTTCCCTAACTTTGCTTCACTAGGGTTAAATTCGATTGTCCCTTAAAGAATATTCGTCAAGAAGTCACTATTCATACTAAAGCATGCATTATTGATGTTTATGAATAGTATTTGTTTATGTCAAAAGTTGGTACAAACATCCTAAAATTTATAGAAGTAAATAAAATGAAGAAATTAAATAAAAATGGGAAAGAGCAACCAATAATAATTTATAGTGGTTCAGCTAATCACTGACTTAAGTCCACTTAAAGCTTTGTTAACGATTCTATAAAGTTTCTACAAATGTGATCCTATGGATCGGTGACGATCCAAGAAATTATTCAAAAATATAGAAATTTGGAATGTAGAAAAAAGGATCTTAAAATAATGCCTATAATTTCCTATTTATAAATGAAAATTAATGGATTTGTCTCCACCAAGTTCTCCCTATGTCAACTTCAGGGATTGGTACTGATCCGAGTGCTATGGATTGGTGGCGACCTATAATAATGGTCTGTTGAGCTCTAACTGATCATTCAACATTGCTTGGTAGTTCACATTTGTTTTTGTGTTTCAAATCTCTTGGAGTGGTCTTAATTTGGGGTGGGATCCTTGGTTTAGTAATGGACTAAGTGCATTTAGTTAGGTTGCCACGAAGTTTGGTCTTTGTACATTGAGGTTTGACTCATAAATTATCGATGATCCATGCCATATGCATGTTACGACTAACATTCGCGTTAGCTTCGAACAACATGAAGTAGGGTTCCATTTTATGTAATTTTTTTTAGATAAATACCAAACCAAGGGGTTTAGATCGGTACCAAACCAAGAAGTCTTTATTTTTACCCCATTGGCTTTGGCCATCTAGATCATTTTATCATTTAAGCCATCTTCACAAGTTCTTGGCATGTTGATAGCTTTATCTTTGAACTTCAACCGAAATTTGAATTCTAAAGTTACCATTTTGGATTTTTGCTCTTTATTTGACTATTTAATTGATCAAATTCGTTTAAATATGGCTTGGTTATAAAGTTGGATAAATTTTTCCACCAAAGTATGTCTTGTGTTAACAAGATATGCTTTGGATCAGGATGAATCATTAACAAACTTTACTCTAAACAAGTTCCTAACTTTTTTTGAATCATAAAGCAGTACATCTATTCCAAATCGTTATATCATTTTGAATAGCGTTGGACTCATATATCTCAGATAGTAAATGAGTTAAAACATGTTGTTTGAGTTTTCCATTCAGATTCTAGAAAGTCTTTAACAATTCTTTCTTTGGATTACCCATGTAGGATTTTGCTATTCAAGACTCCATTTGGTTCTACATTTCACTTCACATTATTTCTTATCACCATTTTACCTCTTTATTTTTATTATTATATATATATATATATATATATATATATTGGATATCATGATTCATATCGACTTGAAGGCCATGGATTGACACCTTGTACTTAGGTAATTTTTTTGCTACTTTCTTCGTTCACATATACTTCAAAAGATAAGCCTCTTTTCGCCTTCTACTTTCTCATTCACTTGCCTAAGGATTTTCAAACTGAACCTCTCCATTGCCGAAACCTTTTATTGATTTCAACTTGCTCCTTGGCCACCATCACCGCTTCAAACCACAACCGTCGGTCATTATAATCGCCGCCGTAGCTCGTTGCCTTCATCTTGCATACGCGAACTTAATCCTTAACTAATTTTAGTTTTAGGCCTCCCTTTGACCCATTCAATCTTCGAATTCAAATTTCTCTACTTTAGCATAGGTAAGAAGCGGTGTTGCTATGAGTTCGCCAGCGTTAGCCACTGACCATCTCCAATCGCCATATGAACCCCATGTTTTCTCTTCTTGGATCGATGGTCGATCCCAGACTTTGAAATTTTCTGAAATTTTAATATGAGCTTGGCCTTGGAGTTGCCGTGTTTGACTCAGAGTATACACATGATTTTCCTAGAAATGATTTGAGTCATTACCTAGCATGAATTACTTCTAGTCGACTTATTGTTGAACCTTGGCTTAGCTCGTGTTTTTTTGCATGGCTACTAATCCTTGGAGATTTTGTAACAAAAATTACATATTTGGTAATGAGCGGAAGGATGGAGTTCTCAAGTGATACTGATATTTGATTAATAATTATGGTTCACTGGGATGGTTTCATATAACACTCACTTTGAACGCGTTCTGGGCTTCGCACAATCTGTTTGTTAATCTCTTTAAATTAGTCATTTCACGGACGTATTTGCAAAAAGAGATCCCATGTTGCTCCAGACAACGGTTTTATTATTGTAAACTACATGATAGCAAGTAAACCTCAATATATGGTTCTGTAGCGCAATGGTATTCATTTTCCAAGACTGAACATTATAGAGTACAGATTCTGGATGGATTGCTGTGGAACTCAGGAGACAAGCTGGATGGCGAGACGTATCCGACGTATATGATTTGAATTCCGCTGTGTATTCAGTTTTGGAAGGACAAGATATTATAACCGTCCTGAGTTGTGTTGTGATTGTATTGAACTCTGATGTTGTATTCTGATGATGCATGTATAAAACATATATATTTTCTTTTGTGTAAAGATCTGTTATCATCTATTATATTTTATTCCGCTGCGTTGGTAAGATTATGATATTATTTCTATTTCTTCTTCTATCTCCTTCTTTTTACCCTAATAGTTCGGGTTTTTTCGAGCGCCGAAAAAGCCTAGACCGTTACACAAGTGAGATTTCTATGTAGAACTTTCATATATATTGTGCCTTAGACAATGGATACAACACTGCACAATTCGAATTGTATGTTATTTCTCCATGTCGAGGTATAAGATCTGGTTGGCCAATGCATGTTGGTATCCGTTAGATTGTATACATTGACTACACATGGCTCTTCTCCAACATGAAGGCTAAAGCTTTTATATTTCCTGAATCTCCTTATGTATGAACATTTTTAACAGTTATGGATTATAGATGCTCTTCGCGTCTCTCCACGATGGCAGCAGATCCATCAACATCAAAATATGTGAGTCAGATACAGAATCTAGTTCATCAACAATGCCTATCACGAAGTCTACTTCTACACCTTCTTGTTTTCGACCAACTAGTCATCAAAGAGGGCAATCTTTAGAGATAGTCCCTTTTGTGTTTCCCGAAGAACTTTCTTTAGGTTTTCCCCCGATATAGACATTGGTAATGCCATTATCTTGATAGATCCAAAAGATTCTCCATCTTTGAAAGTGGAAGAGGCATCTCCTAGATGGATATGTGAGAGGCATGGAATTTCTTTTGAAGATGTATTAGTTTCTACAAGCTATCAATGAGTACATCTTCCATCTGAAGGGTATATTGCTTGTAGCTGATATTTGAAATGGTTGTGTGTGTTCAACCACTTCATTCTTTCAATTCTCTAATTTATGATGCTGGCCCCAGCCCAATCACATCCAAATAGTTATGCTTTCTTGAACAACATATACATGATATCTGTTCACCATTTGAACAAGGAACCTTCTATCGAAAAGATCCGTTATTTATATGGCTTTTAGCGCTGAAAGGGGTCCCTTTAGCTCACTTTCTTGGAACCTTCCAGAGGCTATCAGATAATGTTAGGGCTCTGGCAAAAATTGAGCAATTCTAAGGATAAATTTTTCTTTATGCGTTGTCTTCCTAACTTTGCACAAAAGTGGTTATCAGGATGTAAGTCTAGTGCTCACTCTTTCTACTAATGTTGATATCATAATTTCAATTGTTAACCTCATTATTTCATGTATTTGCAGACAACTCGAGAAGACCCGACAATGCAACCTTAGCAAGCACCCTTGCATCTCTTCAAATGATTCTGCCTAAAGGAAGGGATATGAAATTCATCCTTACCGACGAGAACCTATAAGCATATAATCTCTTTGAGGAAGGCGGTAAAGTAGGCCACATGCATGAGGTTCAAGAGGATGTTCGACCTGCATATGAGCATAAGATTATGGTTAAGGTCGATGAGGGTCAGGAAGTGCCCCTTGTAGAAGATCTTGTTATCGATCCAGGAAAGGGGCAAGAGGTATGAGACATTAGCGAAGAGAAAGATATTAATGGAGGTGGCAATAAGGATGTAGATTTTGGTCAGTCATCCTCTAGTGATGAGAGTGGTAATGCTCATATGCCACCTATTCCATGACGGCTAAAAATAGAAATCATTTCATCTCGAACTTCCTTGCAGCCTTCATCAGCTTCTATACTAAAGGAGACACCTATTCTTCGATCTGGGGATATTTATGGGTCCTTCAGGAGCAAATCGAATGAAATTGTTTCTTTCGGTATTGGCAGCATGAGTATTGGTGATATTGATTTTCCTATTAATTTGCCAACTGATATGCCTATAACTAAAGAAGGGTAAATAACCCTTGTCTGCAAAATTCAAGTCTACGGTCCGTAGGAGGGGAGCACTAGGACACATCAATACTTAAACCATATCACATTTTTTCATGGTATGCAACATCCTTTAGTTTACTAGTACTAACTCGCTTGTGTTTAATTTTCATATGCCATGGAAAATAAGCATTTGTTTGACAATCTTAAGAGCCAAGGAACTAAGTAATTGGTTCCTCTGATTGTCAATGTGAATCATCCTGATGCAGCGCAACAGGAGTTCCGACCTAACGAATTATGACCTGACTCAATGAAAGCAGATTGCGCCTTAAGTCACTCGGACGATAGCTCAGTGGCTTTAAGACGCTCGGGTTCCTTGAGTCGCGAACGACCTAGCGACTTACGACCTACCAAGATAAGTGATGCAGCGCCATGTGATAAGCCGCGCGCCTTAGGTCGCTCCAGCTTAGGTCCCGAACAAACTAAAGCCTTAGGTCGCGAACCTTAGGTCGCTACATTCCTTAAGTCGTTCAAGCTTATGCCGTTGTACCTTAAGCTGCCATCTTCTTAGGTCGCTCAATGCTAAGTCGCCCAGAAGCTTATGTCGCTCAAGGCCTCCTGTTGCTGTGCTATGTCGCTTGTATATATTGAGTCATATTTTGAATATATTTTAAATTCTTATGTTGCAATGATGTGCTGTTGTAACTTTTTTTTTTTTGTGTCGTAAGTCGTGTTGATCTTAGGTCGTGTGTGTTGTAACCATCTTAAGTCGTTGTGTTGTTGAGTCACGTTGGGGTTAGGTCGTAGGTCGCCGTGTGAGTTAGGTCGGCCGAACTGTGTTGTAAACTCCTATAAATAGGGGTATGGTGTCACTTGTAAAGGTGGTTGATTTTTGAATAAACTTTTGTTTGAGTGCTTTATGCCTCTTTAAAATTGAAAGTTGATTGTTATCTCCTTTCTCCATCTTCGGTTATTCGAGTGCGCTCGAATCAACGATTTTGAAGCCGATTCACGGAATCTCGTGCGCGAGATCAACGTCGAAGAATCGTAGATCTTCTAACACGGTATCGTGCGCGATCAACGTGTTAAGGATAGATGGAATCCGGTATTTCGTGAGATCAACGAATTTGGGCATTTATCTTGGGTATTATCAATCCATCGATTCATCTTTGTATCGTTCCATCGTCGTTTGATCGTTGTGCATCATTTGGTGACAACTTGTTGTTATCCGCTGCGTCAATTTGGTATCAAAGCCTAAACTTAGCTAAGTCATAGCTAAGCCGAGCCTGTGTGGAGCCAAGAGGAAGTGTAGGAGCCGAATCAGAGTGATGGTTTGTGCAAAGTTAAATCAAAGCCGAGCCAAGTCATTTTCAGAGCTAAATTAGCCGTGCATCAATTTTGTAAGTTGAATCCGAGTTAAAGTGATTTTGGAGATTGTCTGATAAACATGCCTCCGAGACGTGTTAATCGATTTCAAAATGTTGAAGATGTGTATAAAAGACAAGAAGCTGAGCAAATGGAACAACGTATCAATGAAAGTTCGATGAAGGTATTGGGAAGTTAGAGAAATTGATGAATGACATGAATCAAAGTCAAAGGAGAAGGTCACCAATCTCGAACCATGGAGGAAACACGGTTTCACCATCGGTTTCGGAAGCAAGGAGGGTGTCACCACAACCTTGTCGAGAAAGAAGAGAATCATCAGCTTCAATGAGACGAGAACACCATGAGTACAAAAATGAAGAAAGAAGAACTCCACGGGGGTTTGAAAATGAATCATATCGTGATATTGAAAGACAGGGTAGAAGGACCATGAATGATCGTGGAGATGTAGATGGACGGGATAGATATCGAAGTACATTTGATTATGATGAAGATGGTGATAGAGGTAGTATTCATTATCGAGATCGAGACCAAGTACGAAGTCAATATCAGAATGTAGAAGATGATCGTCGATGGGAGTCAGGGATGAAGACAGAGATTCCAGAATTCAAAGGAGGAATGATAGCGAAAGAATTTCTGGATTGGTTATCAAATGTTGAAGAAATTTTTGACTTCAAGGAAGTACCCAAGCATCGTAGAGTTAAGTTGGTTGCTACAAGATTAAGGGGAAGAGCTATGGCATGGTGGCAAAAAACTAAACTTACATGGGAGAGAATGGGAAAGTCGAAGATTGTTTCATGGAAAAAGATGAAGAAGTTGATGAAGGCTACTTTCTTACCTTATAATTATCAGTCTCTTATGTATCAGCGCTTACAAAATTTGAGACAAGGGAAAAAGTCGGTAAATGATTATGCAGATGAGTTTTATCAACTGATTGCTAGAAATGATATCATGGAGACGGAGGAACAGTTGACGGCTAGATTTGTTGGAGGATTGAGAATGCAAATTTAGGATATGGTGAATATGTTTGATTCAAGATCCGTTGCTGAAGCACACCAGAAGGCTCTAGCTTGGGAGAAGCAAGGTAGAAGAGGAGGTGGTGTGCTTACAAGTTCAATCAATCAGGTGAAAGGGGCTAATAGAAATACTAATGTTTCCAAGGCTGTTAGTAAACCGGTTGTTAATGAAGTTGCTAAGACCAAGGTCAACAACAATTTCAAGTGTTATGACTGCCAGGAGTTTGGTCATAAGAGAATGAATGCCCGAAGCCTAAGAAGCGAGCGATGGTTGTTGAGGTTGAGGATGCAGAAATAGAATGTTTCAATTCACCACAAGTTGAGGAGGAAGAAGAATTATTGGCGGGAGACGAAGGATATTCTTTAATGATGAGGAGATCTTGCTTGACGCCAAAGCAGGAAGAGGAGACTAGTTGGTTGAGGAGTAACATTTTTCAGTCGACATGCACTATTTTTGGAAAGGTTTGTAAGTTTGTTATCGATGCAGGAAGTTGTGATAACATCATCTCTACAGAAGCTGTAAAGAAGTTAGCGTTAAAGAGAGAGAAACATCCCAAACCCTACAAATTAGCTTGGTTGACGAAAGGTGGGGAAGTGAAAGTTAGTCGAAGAGCTTGTGTAACTTTTTCCATCGGAAAGAAGTATAAGGATGAAATTTGTTGTGACGTGGTAGATATGGACGTATGTCATTTGTTGTTGGGGAGACCATGGTAATTCGATAGAGTTGTGCAACACGATGGTAGGACTAACTGCTATAGTTTCATGTTCAATGGCACTAGAATCACTTTAGTTCCTAAAAAGCGACAACAAAGTGAAAGCAAGTTGGAGGAAATCGAGGAATTAAAAAATCTGTTATCTTTGAAGGAGTTTGTCAAAGAAGTAGATGATGGGCCTGAAGTATTTCTGTTGATTGGATGTGAAAGTAGTGAAACGGTTGAAATTCCTGAGGAAGTTAAGCCAGTGTTGAAGGAATTTGAAGATGTATTTCCTGGAGATATACCAAAAGAATTACCACCATTAAGAGACATACAACATCAGATTGATCTTGTTCCGGAAGCTGTGTTACCACATAAACCACACTATAGAATGAGTCCAAAGGAGCACGAAGAGTTGAGAAGACAAGTGGAGGAGTTACTTGAACAAGGGCGCGTACAAGAAAGTTCAAGTCCTTGTGCAGTACCAGCCTTGTTAGTGCCAAAGAAGGATGGAACTTGGAGAATGTGTATAGATAGTCGAGCACTAAACAAGATTGCAGTGAGGTACATATTTTCGATGCCCAGATTGGACGACTTGTTAGATCAGATGAACGGAGCTGCTATCTTTTCAAAGATTGATCTGAAGAGTGGGTATCATCAGATTCGAATTCGACCAGGGGATGAATGGAAGACAACCTTCAGAACACGGGAGGGGTTGTATGAATGGCTGGTCATACCATTTGGTCTTTCGAATGCACCTGGTACTTTTATGCGAGTGATGAATCAGATCTTTCGACCATTTATTGGAAAGTTCGTGGTGGTATACTTTGATGATATATTGATATACAGTGGAAGCGCAGAAGAACATCTACAACACCTGCAGGAAGTATTGATGATACTTTGTCAGGAGCAATTTTACGCGGCAACAAAGAAGTGCCTATTCATGACACACAGTATTTTGTTCTTGGGACATGCGTTGTCGAAGGAAGGAATCCATGTGGATCAAGGTAAAGTTGAAGCAATCAAGGATTGGCCACAACCCAGGACTATAACTGAAGTGAGAAGTTTTCATGGGTTAGCATCATTCTACCGAAGGTTTATTCCACATTTCAGTAGCGTGATGGCACCAGTGACAGATTATATGAAAGGAAAGCAGTTTGTGTGGACTAAAGAGGCTGATTCTTCTTTCCAACGAATCAAGACACTTTTGACTACGACACCGATTCTTTGATATCCGGACTTTCAGTTACTCTTTGAGTTGGATATTGATGCATCTAAAGTTGGAATTGGAGGAGTGTTAAGTCAAAGGGGACGTCCAATTGCTTATTTTAGCGAGAAACTTTCTGGAGCCAAGACAAGATATAGTACCTATGACTTGGAGTTCTATGCTATTGTCCAAGCCATAAAGCACTGGAGACACTACTTGTTTTACAAGGAGTTTGTGTTGTATACTGATCATGAAGCATTAAAACACTTGCAGGGACAGGATAAGATTGCAGCCATGCATGCTTCATGGATCACATACTTGCAACAGTTTACATTTGTTGTAAAGCATAAGTCGGGAGTTGCAAACCGGATGGCAGATGCATTGAGTAGAAGAAATCATTTGTTGACTACGATGAGAGTTGAAGCGACGGGTTTTGAAGTAATTCCAGAATTGTTTGTTGAAGATCCTTACTTTGCTAAGATTATAGATGAAGTCGAGAAAGGACAGACGGATGAGTATGTGTTGGTAGATGGTTTTCTATTCAAAGGAAATCGGTTGTGTATACCAGCGTGCAGTTTGCGAGTGAAGATTGTGAAGGAATTGCATGAAGAAGGTCATGTGGGAAGAGATCGTACCCTGTAGTTGATTTCTCAATCATATTTTTGGCCTTCCATGAGGAAAGAAGTTGAAAGATTTGTGCAGAGATGTCACATATGTCAAGTTTCCAAAGGGACAGCTACAAATGCAGGATTGTATATGCCATTGCCCGTGCCCACTAGACCATGGGTTGATATTAGCATGGACTTTGTTTTGTGTTTGCCAAGAACTCAACGAGGGAACGATTCTATATATGTTGTGGTGGATAGATTTTCAAAGATGGCACATTTTATAGCTTGTAAAAAGACCGCCGGTGCAGTCCGTGTTGCTCAATTGTTCTTTAAAGAGGTTTATCGACTACATGGGCTACCTAAGACCATTGTTTCTGACCGGGATACTCGATTTCTAAGTCATTTTTGGTTGAGTCTGTGGAAGATGGTTGGGACTAAGCTGAATTTTAGTAGCGCCTATCATCCACAAACGGATGGGCAAACGGAAGTGGTGAACAGATCTTTGGGGAACTTGTTGAGATGTCTAGTGAAAGATAATTTGAAAAGCTGGGATGTGAAATTGTGTCAGGCAGAATTCACACCTAATCATGCTGTTAATCGAAGTACTGGATTCAGTCCATTTCAAGTAGTATATTCAGGAATTCCGAAAGGACCGTTGGATTTGTCGATAGTTCCACGTCAGAAAGGGGTTGTCAAACGAGCTTGTGATTTCGTGAATGAGTTGCAGGAGTGTCACAGGATTGTTCATGAACGATTGCTTAAGTCAAATGAGAAGTATAAGAAACTGGCAGATAAGAAGCAAAGGAGTGTGGACTTCAAAGAGGATGATTTTGTTTACGCAGTATTGACGAAAGATCGTTTTCCAGTTGGAACTTACAATAAATTGAAAGCTCGAAGGATTGGTCCAGTAGAAATCTTGAAGAAGATTAATGATAATGCTTATCAGTTAAGATTGTCGGATCATGTCCATACTGCCGACGTTTTCAACGTCAAACATCTGATTCCGTATCATGAGCATAAGCTTGTCGAAGAAGAGGAAAGTGTGAATTCGGGGTCGAATTCCTTTCAACCAGGGGAGGATGATGCAGCGCAATAGGAGTTCCGACCTAAAAAATTACGACCCGACTCAATGAAAGCAGATTGCGCCTTAAGTCACTCGGACGATAGCTCAGTGGCTTTAAGACGCTCGGGTTCCTTGAGTCGCGAATGACCTAGCGACTTACGACCTACCAAGATAAGTGATGCAGCGCCATGTGATAGGCCGCATGCCTTAGGTCGCGAAAAAACTAAAGCCTTAGGTCGCGAACCTTAGGTCGCTACATTCCTTAAGTCGTTCAAGCTTATGCCGTTGTACCTTAAGCTGCCATCTTCTCGGGTCACTCAATGCTAGGTCGCTCAATGCTAAGTCGCTCAGAAGCTTATGTCGCTTAAGGCCTCCTGTTGCTGTGCTATGTCGCTTGTATATATTGAGTCGTATGTTGAATATGTTGTAAATTCTTATGTCGCAATGATGTGTTGTTGTGACTTGTTTTTTGTGTGTCGTAAGTCGTGTTGATCTTAGGTCGTGTGTGTTGTAACCATCTTAAGTCGTTGTGTTGTTGAGTCGCGTTGGGGTTAGGTCGTAGATCGCCGTGTGAGTTAGGTCGTCTGAACTGTGTTGTAAACTCCTACAAATAGAGGTATGGTGTCACTTGTAAAGGTGGTTGATTTTTGAATAAACTTTTTTTTGAGTGCTTTGTGCCTCTTTAAAATTGAAAGTTGAGTGTTATCTCCTTTCTCCATCTTCGGTTATTCGAGTGCGCTCGAATCAACGATTTTGAAGCCGGTTCACGGAATCTCATGCGCGAGATCAACGTCGAAGAATCGTAGATCTTCTAACATGGTATCGTGCGCGATCAACATGTTAAAGATAGCTAGAATCCGGTATCTCGCGAGATCAACGGATTTGGGCATTTATCTTGGGTATATCAATCCATCGATTCATCTTTGTATCGTTCCATCGTCGTTTGTTCATTGTGCATCATTTGGTGACAACTTGTTGTTATCCGCTGCGTCACATCCTATGAGTCAAGTTAGGGAAAACGCCAAAGGCCGGATTATAGGAGGCAGGACAAATATTATGTGCCTCATAATGAGTGCCATAGGGAATCCAATAGAATTCCATTTCCTCGACGCGGATCTCATTCTTCACTACTGCATAGTATGGATAGGTTTTTCAACGAGACTTGATTCTGTTCCATCTATCGGGATGCTAATTGCTCCAATTTGAGCCCCTCCTAGAATAGAACCAATAATATCTTCTCATGTTCCATAGAGATCTTAGCAGTCATCTGGGCCGGTGTCTACTAAAAGTCCCAAACAAAGATTTGGGACGTAACAACTTCATGCCCCTACTGCTACCGTAGAGGCCGAAATTGTTACAAACCCACATTTTGCTGTTATGTAGAGTGCTTTTCCAAAAGTTTGCTTCGATGAAAATGTATGTGTTCCTTACTTAAAGGATATTCCTCAAACATTTGGCTCTAACATCATGGCTTGTGTGGATGATGTGTATGATCAATAACATAAGTGAAACAGGATAGCTAAAACCATTTTAGAAGTATCTTATAAGAGAAAGATAGAAATCAAGGGGGCGTCTTAAAAAAACGACAAATGTATCATCAAAAAAGATGATAAAGAAGTTGAAGGGCTTGAGCCTTCGCTGGCTAATGCGAAGAATAATTTGGAGGAAAAGACAAAGTGTTTTAAAGAAGTTTGCCAAACCTAGTAGAGGCAACTTGAGGCTGCTCACCAAAGAGTCACACTCTTTCATTAGACAATGAAAAACTCTAAAGGAACGTTGAAGAGAAGGATTCATAAAAAACAAGATTGAAAATGCTGTTGGAGGTCTAGAAGAAGGTAATGGATGATGCATTTACTCAGGCCTAGGATTACTGCAACGATTTAGTGGACACTTGTCAGATGAGAGACGATGCTAAGACCTAGGCAAGAATGGCCGATAAATGAGTCCAAGCTACCGAGAACCGAGTTAAATCTGAAATTGAGCCCACTCTTATGCAATTCTATGCAAATTCCATTAAATTCGACAACTTATGGTAGTTAGAAGAAGGGTATCCCTAGGCTTTAGCCATGGCTTGGGAGGAGATATTAATGTAGGAATAGGACTATTTTGATGGGACTGAAATCGACAAGGAGGAGTTAAAGCTCAATCTTCTGGAAGAGGAAGACATAAAGGCACTTAAGACCGACATGCTCTTTTTACATCCTAATATATCTATGGAGGCATAATTTGATAGGGTTTAAAGGATTTGGGTGAAAGTTCTAGTTATTTTCCCCAAGGAACCACAATTATGACCTCGATGCTAGCGCCTGATAGGACTACTTCCTTGACATTGGGGGTACCAGCTATTGAGACCGTTACTTCTTTCCCTAGTTCCACTACTACTTCTGTTGTTGGGATAATTTCCAGTATTTCAACTGCTCTGGCATCCTCTTATGATATCTATTATAACCCTGAAAAGGCTGGCTTCATGGGTACTAAGTCGTTTCTGAAGTTGCCTATCTTATCACCCATCTTAGAGGGAGGCTCAACCAGCACACTAGTTCATATGGTGCCTATATCTCCTTAGGGTATATCATTAACCTCACTCGTATTCAAGATTTCTCACATTATAATAACCGATGTATTCATCTCTACTTTTTCATTTTTCAAGTTTTGGATCGACCTGCTTTCGTTTCCCTACTTGAAGGAGGCTTATATTTGGGTATTTGAGCTACACCGACTGAATCAATCATTGTCCCATTCCAACTCCATCCTCTTTAGCGGGTACCAGTTTGGGTCCTAATGCCGAAATGATAAATTCTCTGGATGAGGCCACGAGTGATACTTATGGGATACAAGGGGATGAAGATATTATCAATAATAGGGTCACTGGACATTTATCACGACCATCGATGCAGGGGATGCAACGATCATAAGCCATATTGGTTAAGGATGCTAGAAAAGGAAAATTCGATGACATTCCTCCTACTCTATCATTTTCATTGCCTATGATGCCAAGTGTCATTCACACTTTTGGCTCTTTTTTCGGTGGTGCTTAAAGTAAAGATCCTCAATCTTCATGGAGCGACTATGATTGAGAAACTGGCCCTAGAGGTTATTTTTCAAAGGGTGGTAAAGGTAAGAAATCTTACAAAAGGCAGACGAAGAATGCATAGTCTAGCCTTTTTTTGTTTCTTTGTTATTGGTTTAGTTTGAAGTTTGTATACATAGGTGGGTTTTGTGCGGGAACAGCCCTTGCTTTTTTCGAAAAAGTTTGTTAATAAAGAATAAAGTAGCTTCTTTTTAGATTTCACATTTATTCGCTTATGTGCTTGTTTTATTCTACCTTTTATTCTAATTGCAAATGCGCTTAAATCGTAGCACATTAATCACCCATTGTAAACATGTGCCTTTTTACTAGTGATAAAGTGTAATTCTTATACTACTCCTTGTTATCGTGGAGTGAGGTCTTAAATGTCTATATCTAGACATCCATATTCGGTAATGCCTATCTCTGGCATTGACTATATATGTCATATCTCTGGGGCTAGTCAAGCAAAATGCCTATCGTTGGGCATCACATATTGACTTTGTCAGTCTCTGGACAATCGTTCGGTGCCTTGCTTGTCTCTAGGCAAGGGTGCTGGGGTGCACTATCCTACCCGACCCGTATGTGTTTATACTTCGACACGCGAATCATAGGTCAAGGGAGTCAGTTGGCACATATCTATTTATAACCGAAATGGTTACGTTCCAAGAGCACAATCATGGATTGCAAGATCTGATTGGTACCTATCTCCAAGCACCTATATACTTGCATTTTACAAACAGCAATATTCAATTATACTGTTATTCATAGTGCATGGTTAAGCCAATATGGTACAGAAATCCATCAATTCCCAAAGCCAATTCATTTTATATTCACAAGAATGGCTGATTTCGCCTGGTTACACTAAGACCTAACTAAATATTCACAAAGATACATCTTAAGCAAAATAGCATCATAGATGTTATCTATTCCATGCTCTCGAAAGTGAGATTCCATCAACATTTGCTAGTTTAAATGTTCCATCTCCAAACTTATGTTCAATAGCATACAGACCTTCCCAGCTTGGGCCCATACTCACTAGACCATGGAAAATTCATTAAGGATGAGATTGTCAATCTCAAAGGTCAGATTCCTATCCTTTGTTGAGCTAATCATTTTCGGTGAGCAACGACCCTCAAATCGGCTTCGTTTCTCTTCTCATCGACCATATCGAGGGACCCTAGCAGGAGTTCCTCGTTTATTTTGGGGTTGTAATGTAACCTTTGATCATAAGGAGTTCTAACTCAATCAGAATCATGTCCTATGATTCATAGGCCAAAGCTAATGGAGTAGAATAGTCGTGGACTTATGGGTCGTTCGATAAGCCCAAATCCAAGAGGCAATTCATCGAAGCACTTGCCCTTAGCTTTTGTCATTCGTTTCTTTTGGATGGATTTGATTATTTTGTTCATTGCCCCAACCTGTCCATTCACTCATAGGTGTTCCACTGCTGCAAATATTTTCTCTGTCTGATATTTGCAGCAAAATTATTTGAATTCACCGCCGTCGATTTGGGTTTCATTATCAGAAATAGTTGTTTGCGGAATCCCAAATCAACAAATAATTTTTTTGGCCATGAAATTGACCACCTTCTTCATGGTGATTGTGGCAAGCGATTCCGCTTCAGCCCATTTCCTGAAATAATCAACTGTAACAACAGTGTATTTTTCTCTGCCTTTCGATATTGGTAACGTACCAGTAATGTCAATCCTTATACCACAAATGGACATGGATTGACCATTTGTATAATTTCCGTTGACAGGGCTCTTGGAATCTTCATAAATCTTTGGCATCTATCACACCTTTTGGTATAATCAGCTACATCTCAGTTGATGGTCAACCAAAAATATCCACAATGAAGAATCTTTCTTGCCAGTGTTTGCCCCCGGTTTGGTCGCCACAAGCTGTTTCATATACATCTACAAGGATCTTTTTAGCTTCTTTACTAGCGACACACCATAGAAAGGTAGCTAAGAACCCTCTTTTGTACAATATTCCTTCCTGAATAATAAGTCATGGAGCTTTTAAGAGGAGTTTTCTCGTTCATTTCTTCCATTTGGAAGAGTTTGTCTTGGCAAGCACTCCTTGATCGGAGTCATCTATGATTCCTTTTCGCTTCAGCCTCCAAGATCCAATCAATGTCAATCCAGTTAATGCTCGAAGCTGACATACCAACACCTGGAACTAATCCCATAAGCTGTGCATCCTTGAAACTAGTCAGCTTGACTAGAAAATCGACCTTTATGTTCCCCTTTAGGGATATGCGTTATCATGTAATATTCGATATCATCGAGTAGTTTTAGAACCTTTGTCAGATAAGGAGCTTGCCTCACTCCGTTAGCCTAAAATTCTTTTTTCACCTTGCAGACCACCAATTGAGAGTTTCCATATGTGCAAAGTTTTGACCCCCTAACTCCTTTGCTATCTTGAGCCCCGCAATTAGTGCTTCGTACTCAACTACATTGTTTATTGCGGGGAACTCAAGTTTTAAGGCGCAGCAAATTGATCATTCTTTGGGGGTTACCAAAAACACTCCTATCCCCGAGCAATGCTCATTGAATGCTTCATCCTTGTATAACTTCAAATGAACACTTTGCTCTATGCTTTTTTCTCTTTCCTCATCCTAGGTAGTAAATTGAACAATGAAATCAGCCAATGTTTTTCCTTAAATTGTCTTCTAGGATGATATGATATATCGTACTAACTCGATTAAATGTTCCACTTCAACAACCTTCCCAAAGTTTGGGTCCAGTGCAGTACCTTCCTCAGAGGTTGGTCAGTCCATACTTTGAATGTAAGGGCTTGAAATCAGGGGCAGAGTTTTCTTAATGCCATCAACAAATAGTAGGCTAGTTTCTCAAACTTTGGATAGTTTCTTTTAGCTCCTGCTAACCACTTGCTGACGTAGTATATTGGCCTTTGGATCCTGGCCTTCTTGCATACCAAAGCAACACTTAAAGAATGGACCCATATTGCCAAGTAAAGAAATAGATCCTCTCCTTCAAAAAGTTTTTATAGGACAAGTGGTCTTTCTAGATGATCAACTAAGGCTTGCAATGCATCCTTACACTCTTTTGTCCAATAAAAATTCCATTTTCCCACTTTGAGGACATCGAATAATGGTATACACTTGTCTATAGCCTTTGAGACAAATCGACTTAACACGATTACTTTTATGTTTATGCTATGTACCTTCTTTATTGTCTTCTGGACTTCGACATTCCTTAAGGCCTTAATCTACTATGCATTGGCCTCTATGCCTCTCGATTTTACTATAAAACCCAAGAACTTTTCGAACGTGATTGCAAACGAGCATTTCAGTGGGTTGAGTTTCATTTCATAACTTTGGAGCATGCCAAACATTCTAATAGGTCTTCAAATGGTCATCATTATCATATCTTCTACATAAACTTCTATTGTGCACCCAATTTGATTTTTGGACATCGAATTTACTAATCTCAGGTAGGTTTCTCCTTCATTCTTCGGACCATAAAACTTAACCATGTAATGATACAATCCTAGTTTGGCTATAAATTTGGTGTGTTCTTGACCTGGATATGCATTGGGATTTGATTATAGCCCGAGTAAGCATCCATGAATGATAGCAATTCATGGCCGGTTGTAGACTCAACTAGTTGGTCAATCTTTGGCAATAGGAAGCTGTTTTTTGGGTATGCCTTATTCAAGTCTAAAGAGTCAATGTATGTTCACCATTTTCCATTAGGTTTCCTGACCAGGACTGGATTAGATACCCATTTAGGGCATACAATAGCGCGAATAAGGCGGTTGGCATTTAGCTTATCTACTTCTTCTTTCAGCGCAACAAATCGCTCTGGACCCAGGTTGCGCTGTTTCTATTTCACAGGAGGACATCTAGGGTTTTATTCAATGTATGGTATGCTATCTTCGACAATATTCCACATATCAGAATGCGTCTAGGCAAACACTTCCATGTTTGCTCAAAGGAACCCTTTCAACTCCTTCTTCACCTTCATACTGAGTTGAGATCTGATCTTCAGGACCCGAATAAGATCATCCTGATCGATCGGGATATTGATCATCAAATTGGCTAAGACCACCCTCATATCCTTTGGCTCTTTCCTTTGATCCATAGCTTTGTGGTATTCTCTATGCTAACCGAGCCAGGGCTTAGGCGGTGGTTTCTATGCATCAATTGATTTGATATGGAGAGTCTTCTTCACATCCTTTCCTTTTTCACATTGTTTTGCTTTTCTTTGCTCCACGACGTAGCAGTCACACCCTACATTCTGATTGCCCTGGATGACTCCTACCCCGTTTTCCATAAGAAATTTCATTGTCAGGCACCATGGGGTAAGGGCCATCTAAAAACCGACGAGGGCAGGTCGGTCTAAGGCGTTATACGTCGAAAAAGAATCCATCACCACGAAGGTCACCACCCGCACTCTCTTGCGGTTACCTTATGCTAAACTCATCGATAGATTAACACACCCCACAGGCTCCCCAGCCTCTCCTGTAAATCCCTGAATCTGGGACTTACATGGCTTTAGATCTTAACCATCCATCATCATCTGGTCATAAGCTTTTTCGAACAAAATATTTATAGAACTCCCACAATCAATAAGAACTTTCCTCATAGTTGTTGGCCTACTCATGGCCTTTATTACTAATGGGTCGAGTGTCAGTTCTTCGACCCCATCTGCATCATGGTTTACACATAATATCATGTGTCATGGTTTCAACTGCTTTGCTAGAGCTCCGTCTTCGATGCCAAAGCAATTCTCCTATACCATATGTTTCAAAGAATTTCTTATCTCTCCACCTCATTCCAGCTCTTCGTCGTTGGGTGCAGACAACCAAAGCAAATGCATTTTTGACGCTTATTTTTGTTTCAAATTAAAATGCACCCAAGCATATAGGTACATTTGGTGCTTATTTTTGTTTTCGATTTTTCACACCACCACACATTTTTCCTACTTCTGCACCTTCCCACTAAAATTTTAGGGCACCATCTTTAGAACAAAATAGCGAAAAGGGGAAATAAATTATCGTGGTCGATTACGTTCACGATTCAAAAGAGGCGAAAGCAGCTGGCCCAGTAGAGCATACAGTCGTTTGTGCACTAGTTGACCCTAAACTGCATCGCTACATCACAACTCTTATTCCTTGTCACTAGCAATCCTTCACCAGATCAACAACCAAGCACCAGATCTGTGACCAAAATCCCATATCTTCATGATTCAGAACCGTGTGAGAACCGCCAACAATACCACTTGTTTACCTCCACTACCAACTATGTTTCCTATACTCTCTAATTCGACCTCCGTCATCTCATCCATACCATCACCATCAAACCCGAAGACTCCCGCACCATCTTCTACTATTGGTCATCTAATCCAACCTCAAAAACATGAAAAATGTTAGGAGAGACGATTGTTTTCTCTGTTCGATTCATTTTTCAGAAAACTGTTCGCCACAACTACATGTACCAGTTTCATCAAAGTTGAGTTTTAACTTTTTTTTTATGCGGTTGAGATATTAGGAGTTTTGATTAGTAGAGAAGTTACTGGCTTGATTGTTGAAGGCTGTGTGCATTTTGAGATGAGGGAGTTATAAAAATAATTATACAGAAAAATTTGATTGACAATTTGAATTCTTTCAAGTTGATTGAGAATACTAGGAGTTTTGATTAGTGGAGAAGTTAATGGCTTGATTATTGAAGACTGCCTGCATTTTGAGATGTGGGATGTTATAAAAATAATTATATAGAAGAATTTAATTGGCAATTTGAATTCTTTCAAGTTGATTGAGAAATTGGAAGCGTAATATCAGGCCCGAGTTTATGGTGGATGCAGATCTTCTTGTTGTCTTGTTTACTTAATATTTTGATCCAAATGAGATAATCAAAGAAGTATGAATAACGAATTGGGGATGATTTATCTGTTTGACATTAATTGGACTTGCAAATTCATAGGGTTTGTTGTTATGAAAAGTAGAGTGCACAAAAGATGTTCGATGAAATGTCCTTAGGTTTATTTGTTGTCTTTGCATATAAATCTGACATTATTGGATAGATGCTTACTGGAATCGTCCTGAACACTAATCTAAGAAATACTATAATCATCCTGAAGTGCAAAAATCCTTGCATGCAAATGTTACTAGAATCAAGTAAGCCTGGTATACATGCAGGTAACATTGTGATTTGTATATATTGGAATTTAAGTAACTTTTTAGATTGATTTTTTTGTTATAATGAATTTATCAACGACATTGTGGGAATATATTAGAGCGATTTGCCAAAGTCCATGCTTCCGATTTATAAAGAGTTAATTGAAGCTGGATTGAGAATATAGGGTATCAGGAAATTATTGTAAAGGACGAAATTTCACAGTTTTTTAGCCTCAAGGACAGACCTTCAATATTTTATTCTGGAGGGCAACTTTCCGTAGGTATCAGTTTTTAGTTATTGATAGCAGTTTTTAGGTATCCGTTTGTAGTTATCGGTTGCAGTTTTTAGGTATCAGTTTTAGCTCGGTAGCAGTTTTGTTGTCCTTATGAATAATTTTGGAAAATGTTTGTCCTTATGAATAATTTTTGAAAGAATGTTTTTCCTTGTGGTAAAAATATTGAGGTCGTGTGTTTGAGGCAAAAGATATACCAATATTTGTCCTTTAAAATAATTCGCCCTATAGGTATTTAGGTAAAATTAAGTTTACTACAGTTTCTATTTAAAAATCATTCACAAGCTTATATATTGTTAAATTTGAATAGTGGAGACGCATATGCAATAGTACTAGTGATAGGAATAAGATACTCAATTAATGCTCTTAATCTTACAAATCTAGTCAGTTGGTTTCCTTGGTATGATCAAGGATAGGTAATAAATATTAGCAAATTACGTTTATTTGTTGCTTTATACACACACACACAATGTGATGTAAATTCATGTTTGTTTCTCTGCTTTTGTTTCTTATATTTCTTTGCTTTCCATGGAAGTCAACATGCTGACAAATGTCTGTAATGCAAAAGCTTGTTACCTTTGATGTTATTTTAAATTTAACAGTTTAACACCTTGTTATGTTTTTTTCCTATTATAACAAGCTTGTTAATTATATTTTAGTTTTCTCATTTTAGCAAACTTATTCCAATTTCAGCATGAATATAAAATGGAAACCTAAAATTCAAAATCAGGCCAAATATACCTAATCTAGTCTGAGCCTAAGATTTCCATGATTGATGCGGCACATACCTCAATTCGCGGCGAAGATCGCTCTTACCTAGGTCACCAGCGACCTACCTTAGGTCGCAAAGAAGATGCAGCGAGTTCCTCCAGTGTGAATCGCGAGCACACCCTAGGTCGCGAACGACCTTCCCTAACTCGCAGCGAGCTTAGGTCGCGCTTCCTCCTCCCTAAGTCAAACGAAGCCATGGGTCGCTCTAGCAGCCTAAGTCGCGAAGCCCAAGGTCGCGAGCAAGATGCGAAGCCATGGGTCGCTCCTCCAGCTTGAATCGCTCCACCATAGGTCGCGAACAAATGCGAAGTCGTGGGTCGCTCTGCCCTAGGTCGCTGCCGAAGCCTGTCGTCGTTACTATAGGGTATGAAGTCGCTGTTGTTTCCCATGTCGTTGAGATAAGGGCCGCGAACAGTTGTACTTGTATCTTTTAGGTCGTAGCCTGTGTGTACTAGGTCGTTTATATGTCGTAACTTGTATTTTGTTAAGTCGTTTGGTCTGTTAGGTCGTAGGTCGTTTGTATCGTGGAATCTGTTAGGTCATAAACGACCTAAGTTAGGTTGAAGTTGATATGTGTGTGTGTTGTAACCCTATAAATAGGGATGTTGGGTCATTTGTAAAGTTAGTTGAATTTTGAATAAAATTTTGAGTGCTTTGTGCCTCTTTTGAAATTGGAAGTTGAGTGTTATCTCCTTTCTCCATCGTCGGTTATTCGAGTGCGCTCGAATCAACGATTTTGAAGCCGATTCACGGAATCTTGTGCGCAAGATCAACGTCGAAAAATCGTAGATCTTTTAACACGGTATCGTGCGCGATCAACGTGTTGGAGATAGCTAGAATCCGGTATCTCTTAAGATCAACGGATTTGGACGTTTGGTATCACTAATTCATCGATTCATATTGCTTCATCTAATCGTTCATCGATTAGTTTGACACGAAATCTTCATTTTGTCGTCATCGTCATAATCCGCTGCGTCAGTTTGGTATCAGAGCTTGAACTTAGCCAATCATAGCTAAGCCGAGCCTGTGCGGAGTAGAGAAGAAGGATTGGAGTTGTGCATCACTTTTTGTTTGAGCTAAGTAGAGAAACCGAGCTTATTAGAGAGATCATGCCTCCGAGACGTGCTAACCGATTTCAAAATATTGGAGATGTGTATAGAAGAGAAGAAGCTGAGCAAATGAAACAACGTATCCATGAAAAATTCGATGAAGGTATTGGGAAGTTGGAGAAATTAATGATAAATATGAATCAAAGTCAAAGGAGAAGGTCGCCAATCTCGAACCATGGCAGAAACAGAGTTTCGCCATCGGTTACAGAAGCGAGGAGGGTGTCGCTACAATCTGTTCGAGATAGAAGAGAGTCATCAGTTTCAACAAGGCGAGAACATCATGAGTATAGAGATGAAGAGAGAAGAACTCCACGGGAGTATGAACGTGAGCCATATCGTGATGCTGAAAGACATAGTCGAAGGGATATGCGTGATCATAGAGATGTTGATGGTCGAGATCGATATCGAAGTACATTTTATTATTACGAAGAGAGTGACAGAGGAAGTATTCATTATCGAGATCGAGACCAAGTACGACGTCAAAATCGGGATGTAGAAGGTGATCGTCGATGGGAGTTGGGGATGAAAACTGAAATTCCAGAATTCAAGGGTGGTATGCAAGCTGAAAAATTCCTTGATTGGTTATCTAATGTTGAAGAGATTTTTGACTTCAAAGAAGTTCCTGAGTTCTCGCAGAGTTAAGTTGGTTGCTACTCGGTTGAGAGGAAGAGCTATGGCATGGTGGCAGCAAACAAAACTTGCACGGGAGAGAATGGGCAAATCGAAGATTGTCTCATGGGAGAAGATGAAGAAATTGATGAAGGCTACTTTCTTGCCTTATAATTATCAATCTCTTATGTATCAGCGATTGTCAGGGAACAAAGTCTGTGAATGATTATGCGGATGAATTTTATCAACTGATTGCGAGGAATGATATCATGGAGACAGAGGAACAATTGACCGATAGATTTGTTGGAGGGTTGAGAATGCAGATTCAAGATATGGTGAATATGTTTGATCCGAGATCCGTCGCTGAATCACATCAGAAAGCACTTGCTTGGGAGAAACAAGGGAGACGAGGAGGTGGTGTGTTTACAAATTCCAACAATCAAGTGAAAGGGCTAGTAGCAATGCTAATGTTTCCAAAACAGTCAATAAACCGGTTGTCAATGAAGCTGTTAAGACCAAGGTCAACAACAATTTCAAGTGCTATAACTGTCAGGAATTTGGTCACAAGAGCAATGAATGTCCAAAACCTAAGAAGCGAGCAATGATTGCTGAGGCTGAGGATGAGGATGCAGAAGCAGAATGTTCCAATTCACCGCAAGTTGAGGAGGAAGAAGAATTGTTGGGAGATGAGGGTTGTAATTTAATGACGAGGAGGTCTTGTTTAACAGCAAAACAAGAGGATGATTCTAGTTGGTTGAGGAGCAACATTTTTCAGTCAACATGCATTATTCTGGGAAAAGTTTGCAAGTTTGTTATTGATGCGGGAAGTTGTGATAACATTATCTCTTCAGCAGCTGTAAAGAAGTTGGCATTGAAGACTGAGAAGCATCCTAAGCCCTACAAGTTAGCTTGGTTGAGGAAAGGTGGGGAGGTGAAGGTTAGTAGAAGGGCTTGTGTAATTTTTTCGATTGGGAAGAAATACAAAGATGAAATTTGGTGTGATGTGGTTGATATGGATGTATGTCATCTGTTGTTGGGGAGACCGTGGCAGTATGATAGAGCTGTATAACATGATGGACGTACCAACAACTACAGTTTCATGTTTGAAGGTACTAAAATCACTTTAATTCCTAAAAAGCAACAATAGAAGGAAAGCAAGTTGGAGGAGATTGAAGAGCTAAAAACTTTGCTATCTTTGAAAGAGTTTGTTAAAGAAGTCGAAGATGAACCTGAAGTATTTTTGTTGATCGGACGTGAGAGTAATGAAGTGGTTGAAATTCCTGAAGAAGTAAAGCCAGTACTGGAAGAATTTGAAGATGTATTTTCTGAAGAGCTACCAAAAGAGTTACCACCGTTGAGGGATATAGAACACCAAATAGATCTTGTTTCAGGAGCTGTGTTACCACATAGACCACATTACAGGATGAGTCCAAAAGAATACAAGGAGTTGAGAAGGCAGGTGGAAGATTTGCTTGAACAAGGGCGTGTACATGAAAGTTTAAGCCCTTGTGCAGTTCCAGCCTTGTTAGTGCCCAAAAAGGATGGAACGTGGAGGATGTGTACCGATAGTCGGGCACTGAACAAGATTGCCGTAAGGTATAGATTTCCAATGCCAAGATTGGATGATTTATTAGACCAGTTGAATGGAGCTATTATCTTTTCGAAGATTGATCTGAAAAGTGGATATCATCAAATTCGAATTCGACCAGGGGACGAATGAAAGACAGCATTCAAGACACGTGAGGGGTTGTATGAATGGCTGATTATGCCGTTTGGTCTTTCGAATGCACCTAGTACGTTTATGCGGGTGATAAATCAGATCTTTAGACCATTTATTGGGAAGTTCGTGGTGGTGTATTTTGATGATATACTGATATACAGTGGAAGCCCAGAAGAACACTTGCATCATCTGAGAGAAGTGTTGAGGATACTGCGACAGGAACAATTTTATGCTGCAACGAAGAAATGCGTATTCATGACGCATAGTGTTTTATTTTTGGGATATGTTATATCAGAAGGAGGTATACAGGTGGATCAAAATAAAGTCGAAGCGATCAGAATAAAGTTGAAACGATCAGAAATTGGCCATAACCCAGGACGATAACAAAAGTTAGAAGTTTTCATGGTTTGACATCATTCTACCGAAGATTCATTCCACACTTCAGTAGCGTGATGGCACCAGTTACTGATTGTATGAAGGGGAAGCATTTTCATGGTCAGAGGAAGCAGGATTTGGTTTTGAGCAGATCAAGGAACTTTTGACGTCAGCGCCCATTCTAGTATTACCAGACTTTCAGTTATTGTTTGAATTACATACTGATGCATCTAAGGTTTGAATTGGAGGGGTGTTAAGTCAGAGGGGCCTTCCTATTGCTTATTTCAGTGAGAAGCTTTCGGGAGCCAAGATGAGATATAATACTTATGATGTAGAATTTTATGCTGTTGTGCAAGCCGTGAAGCATTGGAGACACTATTTGTTCCATAAAGAATTTGTTCTGTATACTGATCATGAAGCATTGAAACATTTGCAGGGACAGGACAAAATTGCAGCCAGACATGCTTCGTGGATTGCATACTTACAACAGTTTACATTTGTTGTGAAACAAAAATCGGGAGTTACAAACCGTGTTGCAGATGCATTGAGTAGAAGGAATCATTTGTTGACTACAATGAATGTAACGACCCGTAAATTTTCGATAATTAAATTAGCTAACTTAATAAGATTTCGGGATTTGGTGTTAGAAAAAAATTTGTAAGTCGTTTGGAATAATAATAACTAGAATGAAATGCAACAAATTTATCTAGTTAATTATTTATGAATTGAATGAAATCTCAAATCAATTGAAATAATATGTAGTCAAAGGTAATTGATTCGAAGTAATATAGTAAACCGACTGATAATGAAATTTTATTTAAAATTCCAATATTGAAATCCGTCAAATATTAAACAATTAAATTGTTAAAATTTAATATTTGGAACTTATTGAATAACGGGTTTAATATGATATAAAAGGGATTTGTAAAATTTTATTTTATCATATTAAAGTTAGAATGATGTTGTAGAACTTTTAAAATCGAATTAAAAGTAAATTTGTGAAAATTGAATATTTTAATATTTAATTATCGCCTGAAAAATAGCCAATTTTTGAACAGTATCAGAATTGGACGAAACTAGTTCTATTGGATCCGTAATAGTTAGTTATTATCGGATTTCAATTTTCATAGCAATCGGAGTTGTCGTTTGACCGTGGCAGCTCGAAACGCGTTGAAATTGTTTTAATATTAATTTGGCGAGTTAAAATAGTCATTTTTCAAACGGTCTCGGATTTCAACGAAACTAGTTTCATCGGATCCGTAATGTGATATTATTGTAAGGTTTCAAATTTCGTGTCAATCGGATTTACCGTTTGTCCGGGGCAAGCCAAAACGCATAGAAATTAGTTGAATCGGTTTAATTTAAATTTGATCGTTTATTGTCGTAACTCGCGCATATGATCGAATTAGGCTTTGAAACTAGTTCCATTGCGTCCGGAATGGGGGTAAAACCTTATAAACGCCTGGCGGCACGTCTCAATTGGAGTTCGGATGATTTTGGACCTACCTATATAAATACGCACGCAAACCGAGGCAGTTTTATTATTATTTTAATCTAGAAACCCTAATTGACTTCAGCCCTAGCCGCCATTTCCTGAATCAATGGCCACGAAATTCGAAGCTTCTTTCTCATTTTTCTCTCAATCCATCAACAATTAGCAAAAACCCTCAACTACAAAGTTGTAGAGGACGATGAAAGCTTCAAATCCACACGGAGATGATCGAAAACGGAGCTTCGAACCAACGGGAAATCGAGCAAGAAGGGGCTGCGTTTTTCACGCAAATCGAGGTGATAGGGGAGGCCGAGTTCAGCATGGTGGCAGCCGATGGTGGCTCTCGAGCGGGGCTTCGCAACGATGGTCTCTGATCAACTTCCCGACGTTCGTGGTGGCCGCGATTTGGAACCCTAGGCCGCGGTTGATGGGTTCAAATGTTGCGTCTCTAACCTGGGAGAAGAACGTGAATTGGAGGGAGAAAGAAGGTGCGGCCCAGATCTGCTATGCAGGAGATCAACGGTGATGATGGGGTGGGTTTTAAAAATTTAATTAAGCTGTAATTAATTTATATAAAAATTCGTGTTAACTTTAAACCATCATAACTTTGTCATACGAGGTCGGAATTCGACGAAACTTTTTGCGTTGGAATCGTATCGACGAGCTCTTCGCATTGCAACTGGATTGGAATCATTTAGAGCTAGAGAAAATTTTGAGTTAAATCGAACGTCGTTCGATTTGATTTAAAATCGAAAAATCAATGTGAGTGTTTTATAACGCTTACACCGTACTAAATATCTTTATGCTAGTTAAATTTGTTATTATGTAGTGTTATGATTTTATTTGTCGTTGTTTGATAAAAATTTAATGGTCATATAGATTGTCATTCGAATTAATCGTTGAAGTTTAAATTTGACAGTTAAATTGAAATTGAAATTGAATTGCAATTTAATCACCTGACATCAATATCTATGAAATTGCCTTGAATTGTATTGCCTATTGGATGATGTATTTCGATGGATGCTATTGGTTGATGTTTGAATGTTTGGATGTTTATTTGCTTATATAGATCCTGTTATGCATACATATGATACTGTGATTTAATTTAAGTAATATATACTCATCCTTGACATTTAATTGAAATAAATAATTACTTGGCCACAGGATAGAAAATTATATACGGACACCGAATTGGCTAAATTAATAATTTTTGAAATCATCGATTTGAAATTTATTTAAATGTTTTGATTTAAAAGTTATAAATAGAAATCAATTTATAGAAATCGAATTTGTCGGAAAAATTGAGTTGGAATGTTGAAATAAATTTTGGTTAAAAGAAATTGGTAAATAATTTAAGTTGTGACTTTAAAATTTAAAATTTGGATATGATTGAATTTCGAAAATCTATTTATTTTAAAGATTGAACATTATTTCGAGCTTGAATATTACTAAGTAAAAGTGATATGAAAATGATATTTTGAAATCGAGTTTGGAATTGAATCATATTTGGAATTTGGATTTAAACTTGAATATTGTTGGAAATTTTGTTAAGTGTTATAAATTGATATTTTGAGAAATCAAGCTCCAAATCGATATAAATTGAAATTGAATTAATTAAAGGTGAATGTAGAATGGAATTGATTTGAAGTAAAAGTTGATATTGTTTTGAATTGAAATCGAAATTGAATCGGTAGAATGGAAATTGAAATTGATTTGTATTGGGAAGTTATAATTGAAATGGATTGATTTTGAAGCTGTTTTAATTTGTTTTCCAAATTACTCTGTTATATAAACCATTTTGAATACTTAAACTATTTTAATCTATTTTAAATCTACTTAACCCAATTTAAATTATTTTAAACTAATTTATCTATTTTAAATCCATTTTAAAGATTTTAAGTGTTTTTAACTATTTTAATTATTTAAACTACTTTTAAATTACTTAAAACTATTTTTCTAAAATCCTAAGCTGGTCAATAAGGTGAAATGTTTATATTTAAATCTTGAATTTAAATATGAAATCTGATATTTTGAAAGATACGATGATATTTGAAGTGGATTTGATTTTTGAAGCGAATATGATATTTTGATATCAATTATGAATCGATTTGAAATATAAAGAGCCAAAGGTGTAATAATACGTAGTTATTAAAGAGACCGGGATCGGATATGGACATACTCTCTGTCAATACCGAAAACCACTTTAATAACTATTATGCGCGGAGTGATGATCCAGAATGAAGTGGATGGTTTGGTGAACGTGTTGACTGAAGAAAGAGAACGATTATTGGATGACCCCTGACATGACTAAAACAGGAGCCGCGCCGGGCCATTGAGGTTCGCCACCTCTAGCGGACACACTTCTTCGATACCATATCTATTACATTTGTGATGCGATTTGGGTGCACCCCTTGATTTGGGAGTGTTGTTTCGCGGTGTTGGGGTAGCTGCTGGCTATGCCCAACATTAGTCCGGATCACGCAACTACTAGTATCCTAGTTGGTATTGCCTCATGTACCTTGTCATACTGATTATCCTATTCGCGACCACTACGTTTTGATTTGTACCTTGAGTATATGGATTGCCCTCTGGTGACTTCCGGTTTTGGGGAAACTACGGTCTTGTATATGCTTTTGGGAATCTAAAATGTGTTAAGGGGGATTATGGTAACGCCTTAACGCTATTTTGATACTTTATATTACTGATAGACATTATCTACTTAGCGTATATTACTACATAGTAGATAGTTTCACGGATCCTTGAGAGATGGAAAATCCCGTAACACCTCTTGAGTTATTGCACGCACGTTGACACTGGATATGAGATGTCAAACCCCGTAAACATCTCTGACGCCGTTACACTCATATTTATTTACGATTGATTTAACTTTCATAAGGATATTTTAGTCCTGACTCGAGTGTTTTGTCTTTTCATTACGCTCGGGTCAGTCCTGAGTTTTCAGATTTTTGAGGATCTATTTCTGGAGGATGAAGACGAAGATTTGGTATATTATGTACTACTATTATATTCATTCCATTCCGCTGCATTGTTGTATGATATTTGCTGTGTATGTAACTCTGATAAATGTTGTATAATAATAATCAAATGTATTCATTTCAAATGTATTCATTTAATTAACAGCTTCATGAACTGTTATTTTATTATTATACTTTAGCCTTCCGCTGTGAGATTCTGTGTTGTTTCATTTCCTTTATTTCCCTTCCTTTTCTTTTCTTAATTACCCCAATAACTATCTGCCCTTTTAATGGTTTGGAATCGACATGGGTATTTGATCGTCGGTTTAAACTGTCCAAAAAGGCGGGTCGTTACAGTTGGTATCAGAGCTTTGGTTTAGCGATAAACCTTGGCTCTAGTGGGGAATAACTCATTGAAATAGAGGTAAACTATATGAATGAGTTGAGTGTATATGGGAGAGCGTACTTGTTATTTGATATAAAATGGTTTTATATTGTGTTAATTTGTTCCGTTGAGTATTTATGAATTCTGGTCGATACTTGGGACGCCAAGGCGTCGATAGGAATTTCTAAACACTCGAATAGGACAAACCAACACAATATCGTTTTGGAATATATTTTATATAAAAGAATTATTTGAATATTTATTCATTTTGATTGAATTGATTGTTAGGAGATGATAATATTAGATTATTATCGTTATTGTTTGATCAGTCAATATTTACAACAATTGATTAAATAACAATGGATTTAGGAAAATGAAATCTTGTAAACACAATTGATAATGAATATAAATGAATTTTAACTTGGATTTGGGAATTTAAATTCCGGTGCTTGAAATTGACTTACAAGAATATGAAAAACATAATATGAGTATTATATGATAGTATAATTGAGTTGAAATTGTTTTCGAAGGATTTTTTTTTTATGATAAGTGTTATATTCCCTTCTCTTGACGCTAGAAAATGATTTCGGTGATGAGTGCACGCATCATTGGCGTTTATTTTCGAGAGTCCGAGTGGGGGAGACCACTTAATAGCTTGTCTAAACTTTGTTTTGATTCAAATTTTATTTTATTTTGTACTCTCTATAGTATGATTTGTTATATAAATTATATAAGTATATATTATTTCAAAACTTGATTTGAAATGAAACCGGGATTGGAATTCTTAAGTCCTTTAATAATTAATGATTTTTTTTTAAAGGATTGAAATGAATTTAGACTTGAACCATTAAGGAACTTCTGAATTGTGAAATGAGAAATGAACCTAAGAGCTAAGTGGAAATATCAAGTGAGGTAGAAATCATTAGAATTAGGAAATTATGAACTTAAAATAAAAGTGAAACTGTAAAACTCGCGTAGTATTAAAATTCATTCTATAGCATAGATATAACTTACCAAAATATTTAAGAAGTTCAAAAATGTTATATGAATTGTTAATTGGATAATATACAAGTATAGGTTTGAATAATGGAATATGCATTTAATCAATGGTTTGCAAATATAAATAAAATTGTTAGTAAATAATTGGAATTTAAATTAACCTTTAAAGGTGATTCACAATTATGTTAATATAAAATGGAAATACTATATGTGAATGTAAATGTGAAAAAAAATTATAGTGAAATTTAAGTAATGACTTAAGAATTAATAAATTGAAAATTCAACTTTAAATGGAAAGAAGTTGTATGTTGTTTAACTACATTCTATTTGCATAACTATAACTTACCAAATACTTAAAAGGTTTACAATGCTAATAAGGATAAGTAGAGAAATAATATACAAGTGTGAGAATGAATAATAAAATGTGAAGATCTATTGATAGTTGTAAATATAAAAGAAATTTAAGCTGTAAAATGAAGGATATATATAAGTGAATGAATAAAAATTTAAAATTAATGAAATATAGATTTGGTAAATGGAAACTAATTAAATTTGAATATAACTAAATGTCTATAAGCTTGGAAGTGTATGAAATTAAAATTGACTTGGAAATGTATAATTGATTTAGTGTAGATTTTGAATGGATGTTAATGTTTGATATGCATTGGTTGTTAGATGGATGATAATTGATTAAGTAGAATTCATTAGTGTTAATGGAATTGAATAAACGGAATAAAATTTTAAATAATTAAATTCAAATTGGGAGCAAATTGACTTTGAATTAAAAATGTGAATGAAACAAACTTGAATAAATCGGAAACAAATTGAATGTAAACCTATTGCATGGATGAATAAGAAAATAAATGACTTTGTGTTTATGATTGTTTTTTTTTAGAAAATTTGAAGTTTTGATGGTTTGCACTTTGAAATAATAAAAGCAAATTTTTGGAAAAATCCAAATTTGTCCAATATATGCTGAAACGAAAAAAACCATAACTTTTAAAAGGCTGAACGGAATTCGACGCTTTTGGACTTTTCGAAAAGCTTAGAAACTATAGCACAACTTTTATTTAGAGTGTCTTGAGAAATTCTTTCGTCTACTAGGTTAAAAACTTGAATGTTACTCGCTGTCCTGTGTAAAAAAATAAGTAAAATCTGAACCATACAACCTTAGTATTTTCGCCATATCTTTTGACTGGTTTATCGGATTTTGATGATCTTGCCCTTTCTGGAAAGCTAAGAACTTAAGCTAAAACTTTTATTTTAAGTATTTTGTGTTTTAATGTCGTTTAGAAGGTCTAAAATGTGGGTGAACGTCGCGGACCTGCACAATTCATTGCCCAGGCTGAGGCGTATCCCCTAAGTAAAGCGGCCATAACTTTTGAATGGATGATCCGAATTCGATGATTTTGGACATTCCGGAAAGCCTGAAATGAATGCAACAACTTTTGTTTAGATTCGGTTGTCAAATTTTACAGTTTAGTTGACCTATGGCTAAGATTTGTTTGCTGTCCAGAAATTGAAATCTCAGTTTTGAAGCTAAATATGTTATATATATGTTGTGTAGGCTAAATATATCGATCTATCTTTATATGCATGGTTCTAACTTAGTTATTCAGCATTTTAGTAGGTAGCAAAGGGGTTGCGCTTTGTTGTGGAGCTCGCTTCTACGCTAAACGCATAATGTAAGTAAAATGCTAATAAATGCTAAATAAAAGGTACGCTTACGGTTTTATATGATATTGGTGATATTTATATGTTGTTTCCCCACATATGGGATGCCTCATCATTGAGATGAGATGTATATTTGTGAAATATATGCTATTATATTTTTTTCGATCGAGCCGCGCAAAGGAGACTCTGCCGAATTTTTCCGTAAATCCGGGTGTTAGAAATTTTTTTCAAGTTTAAATTTTTTTTATAACTTGTTTTGATAATTAACTTTTAAGTTTAGAAAGCCGTTTGGAGTAACTTAGTGGAAGCGTAGTTATGACTTTATAAATGGAATTTCATTGTTTTATAAGTTGGTAACTTTGAATAAAATATATCTAATGTTGAATTCTATACTTAGTTTCTTTTCCCTTCTTTTCCTTTTCGAGGACGAAAAGTTTTGAGTGGGGGAGAGTGTAACGACCCGTAAATTTTCGATAATTAAATTAGCTAACTTAATAAGATTTCGGGATTTGGTGTTAGAAAAAAATTTGTAAGTCGTTTGGAATAATAATAACTAGAATGAAATGCAACAAATTTATCTAGTTAATTATTTATGAATTGAATGAAATCTCAAATCAATTGAAATAATATGTAGTCAAAGGTAATTGATTCGAAGTAATATAGTAAACCGACTGATAATGAAATTTTATTTAAAATTCCAATATTGAAATCCGTCAAATATTAAACAATTAAATTGTTAAAATTTAATATTTGGAACTTATTGAATAACGGGTTTAATATGATATAAAAGGGATTTGTAAAATTTTATTTTATCATATTAAAGTTAGAATGATGTTGTAGAACTTTTAAAATCGAATTAAAAGTAAATTTGTGAAAATTGAATATTTTAATATTTAATTATCGCCTGAAAAATAGCCAATTTTTGAACAGTCTCAGAATTGGACGAAACTAGTTCTATTGGATCCGTAATAGTTAGTTATTATCGGATTTCAATTTTCATAGCAATCGGAGTTGTCGTTTGACCGTGGCAGCTCGAAACGCGTTGAAATTGTTTTAATATTAATTTGGCGAGTTAAAATAGTCATTTTTCAAACGGTCTCGGATTTCAACGAAACTAGTTTCATCGGATCCGTAATGTGATATTATTGTAAGGTTTCAAATTTCGTGTCAATCGGATATACCGTTTGTCCGGGGCAAGGCAAAACGCATAGAAATTAGTTGAATCGGTTTAATTTAAATTTGATCGTTTATTGTCGTAACTCGCGCATATGATCGAATTAGGCTTTGAAACTAGTTCCATTGCGTCCGGAATGGGGGTAAAACCTTATAAACGCCTGGCGGCACGTCTCGATTGGAGTTCGGATGATTTTGGACCTACCTATATAAATACGCACGCAAACCAAGGCAGTTTTATTATTATTTTAATCCAGAAACCCTAATTGACTTCAGCCCTAGCCGCCATTTCCTGAATCAATGGCCACGAAATTCGAAGCTTCTTTCTCATTTTTCTCTCAATCCATCAACAATTAGCAAAAACTCTCAACTACAAAGTTGTAGAGGACGATGAAAGCTTCAAATCCATACGGAGATGATCGAAAACGGAGCTTCGAATCAACGGGAAATCGAGCAAGAAGGGGCTGCGTTTTTCACGCAAATCGTGGTGATAGGGGAGGCCGAGTTCAGCATGGTGGCAGCCGATGGTGGCTCTCGAGCGGGGCTTCGCAACGATGGTCTCTGATCAACTTCCCGACGTTCGTGGTGGCCGCGATTTGGAACCCTAAGCCGCGGTTGATGGGTTCAAATGTTGCGTCTCTAACCTGGGAGAAGAACGTGAATTGGAGGGAGAAAGAAGGTGCGGCCCAGATCTGCTATGCAGGAGATCAACGGTGATGATGGGGTGGGTTTTAAAAATTTAATTAAGCTGTAATTAATTTATATAAAAATTCGTGTTAACTTTAAACCATCATAACTTTGTCATACGAGGTCGGAATTCGACGAAACTTTTTGCGTTGGAATCGTATCGACGAGCTCTTCGCATTGCAACTGGATTGGAATCATTTAGAGCTAGAGAAAATTTTGAGTTAAATCGAACGTCGTTCGATTTGATTTAAAATCGAAAAATCAATGTGAGTGTTTTATAACGCTTACACCGTACTAAATATCTTTATGCTAGTTAAATTTGTCATTATGTAGTGTTATGATTTTATTTGTCGTTGTTTGATAAAAATTTAATGGTCATATAGATTGTCATTCGAATTAATCGTTGAAGTTTAAATTTGACAGTTAAATTGAAATTGAAATTGAATTGCAATTTAATCACCCGACATCAATAACTATGAAATTGCCTTGAATTGTATTGCCTATTGGATGATGTATTTCGATGGATGCTATTGGTTGATGTTTGAATGTTTGGATGTTTATTTGCTTATATAGATCCTGTTATGCATACATATGATACTGTGATTTAATTTAAGTAATATATACTCATCCCTGACATTTAATTGAAATAAATAATTACTTGGCCACAGGATAGAAAATTATATACGGACACCGAATTGGCTAAATTAATAATTTTTGAAATCATCGATTTGAAATTTATTTAAATGTTTTGATTTAAAAGTTATAAATAGAAATCAATTTATAGAAATCGAATTTGTCGGAAAAATTGAGTTGGAATGTTGAAATAAATTTTGGTTAAAAGAAATTGGTAAATAATTTAAGTTGTGACTTTAAAATTTAAAATTTGGATATGATTGAATTTCGAAAATCTATTTATTTTAAAGATTGAACATTATTTCGAGCTTGAATATTACTAAGTAAAAGTGATATGAAAATGATATTTTGAAATCGAGTTTGGAATTGAATCATATTTGGAATTTGGATTTAAACTTGAATATTGTTGGAAATTTTGTTAAGTGTTATAAATTGATATTTTGAGAAATCAAGCTCCAAATCGATATAAATTGAAATTGAATTAATTAAAGGTGAATGTAGAATGGAATTGATTTGAAGTAAAAGTTGACATTGTTTTGAATTGAAATCGAAATTGAATCGGTAGAATGGAAATTGAAATTGATTTGTATTGGGAAGTTATAATTGAAATGGATTGATTTTGAAGCTGTTTTAATTTGTTTTCCAAATTACTCTGTTATATAAACCATTTTGAATACTTAAACTATTTTAATCTATTTTAAATCTACTTAACCCAATTTAAATTATTTTAAATTAATTTATCTATTTTAAATCCATTTTAAAGATTTTAAGTGTTTTTAACTATTTTAATTATTTAAACTACTTTTAAATTACTTAAAACTATTTTTCTAAAATCCTAAGCTGGTCAATAAGGTGAAATGTTTATATTTAAATCTTGAATTTAAATATGAAATCTGATATTTTGAAAGATACGATGATATTTGAAGTGGATTTGATTTTTGAAGCGAATATGATATTTTGATATCAATTATGAATCGATTTGAAATATAAAGAGCCAAAGGTGTAATAATACGTAGTTATTAAAGAGACCGGGATCAGATATGGACATACTCTCTGTCGATACCGAAAACCACTTTAATAACTATTATGCGCGGAGTGATGATCCAGAATGAAGTGGATGGTTTGGTGAACGTGTTGACTGAAGAAAGAGAACGATTATTGGATGACCCCTGACATGACTAAAACAGGAGCCGCGCCGGGCCATTGAGGTTCGCCACCTCTAGCGGACACACTTCTTCGATACCATATCTATTACATTTGTGATGCGATTTGGGTGCACCCCTTGATTTGGGAGTGTTGTTTCGCGGTGTTGGGGTAGCTGCTGGCTATGCCCAACATCAGTCCGGATCACGCAACTACTAGTATCCTAGTTGGTATTGCCTCATGTACCTTGTCATACTGATTATCCTATTCGCGACCACTACGTTTTGATTTGTACCTTGAGTATATGGATTTCCCTCTGGTGACTTCCGGTTTTGGGGAAACTACGGTCTTGTATATGCTTTTGGGAATCTAAAATGTGTTAAGGGGGATTATGGTAACGCCTTAACGCTATTTTGATACTTTATATTACTGATAGACATTATCTACTTAGCGTATATTACTACATAGTAGATAGTTTCACGGATCCTTGAGAGATGGAAAATCCCGTAACACCTCTTGAGTTATTGCACGCACGTTGACACTGGATATGAGATGTCAAACCCCGTAAACATCTCTGACGCCGTTACACTCATATTTATTTACGATTGATTTAACTTTCATAAGGATATTTTAGTCCTGACTCGAGTGTTTTGTCTTTTCATTACGCTCGGGTCAGTCCTGAGTTTTCAGATTTTTGAGGATCTATTTCTGGAGGATGAAGACGAAGATTTGGTATATTATGTACTACTATTATATTCATTCCATTCCGCTGCGTTGTTGTATGATATTTGCTGTGTATGTAACTCTGATAAATGTTGTATAATAATAATCAAATGTATTCATTTCAAATGTATTCATTTAATTAACAGCTTCATGAACTGTTATTTTATTATTATACTTTAGCCTTCCGCTGTGAGATTCTGTGTTGTTTCATTTCCTTTATTTCCCTTCCTTTTCTTTTCTTAATTACCCCAATAACTATCTGCCCTTTTAATGGTTTGGAATCGACATGGGTATTTGATCGTCGGTTTAAACTGTCCAAAAAGGCTGGTCGTTACAATGAAGGTTGAAGTGGCAGGGTTTAAAGTACTTCTAGAATTGTTTGCTGAAGATCCTTACTTTGGGAAGATGGTAGATGAAGTCAATAAAGGGAAGAAGGATGAATATGTGATGATAGATGGGTTTCTATTCAAGGGTAATCGATTGTGCATACCAGAGTGTAGCTTGCGAATGAAGATTGTAAAAGAATTACACGAAGAAGGACATATGGGTAGAGACCGTACGTTACAGTTGATTTCTCAATCTTATTTTTGGCCTTCGATGAGAAAAGAAGTTGAAAGATTTGTGGAGAGATGTCACATATGCCAAGTTTCCAAAGGGACAGCTAAGAATGCAGGATTGTATATGCCATTGCCTATGCCTACCAGACCATGGGTTGATATCAGCATGGATTTCATTTTAGGTTTGCCAAGAACTCAATGTGGAAATGATTCCATATATGTGGTGGTAGATAGATTTTCGAAAATGGCACATTTCATAGCTCGTAAGAAGATCGCTGATGCAGTCCGTGTTGCTCAGTTATTCTTTAAAGAGATTTATCGATTACATGGGTTACTTGAGACCAATGTTTCTGACAGGGATACGTGATTTCTAAGCCATTTTTGGATGAGTTTGTGGAAGATGGTTGGAACAAAACTGAATTTTAGTAGCGCTTATCATCCGCAAATAGATGGGCAAACGGAGGTGGTGAATAGATCATTGGGAAACTTGCTGAGATGTCTTGTGAAAGATAATTTGAAGAGCTAGGATATGAAGTTATGTCAAGCGGAATTTGCACATAATCATGCTGTTAATCGAAGTACTGGTTTCAGTCCGTTTCAAGTTGTCTATTCAGCAATTCCAAAGGGACCGTTGGAATTGTCAACAGTGCCAATTCAGAAAGGAGTTGTTAAACGAGCTTGTGATTTTGTTAATGAGTTTCAGGAGTGTCACAGAACTGTTCATGAATGATTACGTGCATCGAATGAGAGGTATAAACAACTGGCGGATAAGAAGCGATGGAGTGTGGACTTCAAAGAAGGTGATTTGGTTTACGCCGTATTGACAAAAGATCGTTTTCCAGTTGGAGCTTACAATAAACTGAAAGCTCGCAAGATTGGACCAGTAGAAATCTTGAAGAAGATCAATGATAATGCGTATCGGTTAAGGTTGCCGGAAGAGGTTCATACTTCTGATGTTTTCAATGTCAAACACTTAATCCCGTATTGTGGAGAAAAGCTTGTCGAAGAAGAGGGGAATGTGAATTCGAGGTCGAATTCCTTCCAACAAGGGGAGGATGATGCAGCACATACCTCAATTCGCGGCGAAGATCGCTCTTACCTAGGTCACCAGCGACCTACCTTAAGTCGCAAAGAAGATGCAGCGAGTTCCTCCAGTGTGAATCGCGAGCACACCCTAGGTCGCGAATGACCTTCCCTAAGTCGCAACGAGCTTAGGTCGCGCTTCCTCCTCCCTAAGTCAAACGAAGCCATGGGTCGCTTTACCAGCCTAAGTCGCGAAGCCCTAGGTCGCGAGCAAGATGCGAAGCCATGGGTCGCTCCTCCAGCTTGAATCGCTCCACCATAGGTCGCGAACAAATGCGAAGTCGTGGGTCGCTCCGCCCTAGGTCGCTGCCGAAGCCTGTCGTCGTTACTATAGGGTATGAAGTCGCTGTTGTTTCCCATGTCGTTGAGATAAGGGCCGCGAACAGTTGTACTTGTATCTTTTAGGTCGTAGCCAGTGTGTACTAGGTCGTTTATATGTCGTAACTTGTATTTTGTTAAGTCGTTTGGTCTGTTAGGTCGTAGGTCGTTTGTATCGTGGAATCTGTTAGGTCGTAAACGACCTAAGTTAGGTTGAAGATGATATGTGTGTGTGTTGTAACCCTATAAATAGGGATGTTGGGTCATTTGTAAAGTTAGTTGAATTTTGAATAAAATTTTGAGTGCTTTGTGCCTCTTTTGAAATTGGAAGTTGAGTGTTATCTCCTTTCTCCATCGTCGGTTATTCGAGTGCGCTCGAATCAACGATTTTGAAGCCGATTCACGGAATCTTGTGCGCAAGATCAACGTCGAAGAATCGTAGATCTTTTAACACGGTATCGTGCGCGATCAACGTGGTGGAGATAGCTAGAATCCAGTATCTCTTGAGATCAACGGATTTGGGCATTTGGTATCACTAATTCAGCGATTCATATTGCTTCATCTAATCGTTCATCGATTAGTTTGACACGAAATCTTCATTTCGTCGTCATCATCATAATCCGCTGCGTCAATGATTAAGTTAGGGTGACTGCGAAAATGAAATGGAAGGAAATGTTATAGTAGGAAAATATTTTGTGAAATGAGAAGTCAGCAATGTCCTTTTATGTATAACTAAACAACCCGCAAAAATCTTTTCATATCAAAGATTTAAAAACATACATAATGATGAGTATCAATATACATCAATTTCTAGTCAATCACCGATCATAATTTGATTAGTCTGCCCATGTAACTTCTTTTATAAAGTATGCTCATTTTATGCCTAACTTGTCTTTATATTTTGAAGATGTATTTGCTATTGTAATTACCCACAAAAAAACTGTAAGATAGAGAAAGAAAAAGTAGAGGGATCAATATACAGTACTCATGAACTGTACATTAAATTCTACTGTCGAACTTAAAATTGAAAGATAAGCCCAGCCTATTAAATATTTCTATTGATTTTTTGTATGGCTTCACTCTCATACCAAGTTTTTGTTTTCTTTTACTGCACATGACCTATGTATTTTTTTAAAACCGAAGGTGGGGGGATGGAGCGAGATATACATGGGACTAACATTGGTAACAGTGGGAAATTAGATGTCTGATTGCCTACTTAGTCGTTTAATTTTATTGTATTATAATATGCAAAGTCCATTTTCAAATATGATTACTGATTTTTAGCAAGGTGAAAAACTTTTTAGCACAATAAAGGAACTTAAGAGCTAATATACAAAGTAGCAGCAGCAGTATTTGAGTTTGTTTATTTTTTTTCATGCAGGATTTTTAGGAACCTTTAGAGTTTTAATAGTAAATTCGTAAAAATTCAACAGTACAAAAATGCTTTTTTGTTTTACTAAATATTGAATGCTTTTGGAATATTACTTTGATAATGATTAGCGAATTAGCGATAAGGTAATGGATAGTTATATTTTGATTTTTTTTTCAACGGTGCATATGATCATAAAACAGTAAAATTATACTGCATCTATAACGTATCGAACTTCCATATTGACATGTTTGATATTATACTCTATTGAAAGTTGTGCATGTAGGATTATTTTTAAAATCGAAAAAAACATAGCTATCTAGTCCATTTCTGTACCTTTTCTAATTTGAGAACAGTTTAATTTTTTTATATGACACATTTTTAAGTGCATTAAAGAATGAGTTTTGTTAAAGAATATTTATCTATCTACCTACATTTTATGTAATATTACATGTTGAATTAAGTTTAGAGCTGTAGAGATGATAGGATAAAGTTTGAATGGATGGAAAAAGGTTATAAAGGAAAAGCGTTAAACTCGGAGAAATTAGATGTTTGATTACCTACTTAGTCAATTAATTTTATTGTATAATTGGTGTAGATTTATACTTTTTTTCTTCTTATACTAATTTTGTTCGTTGACTTGAAGTAGGCTGAAGGAATGATTGTCATGGAGTATGCAAACGAGGTTGGTGAAATATCAATGGTCGAGAGCTAATTCTAATCGTGCTTCTTTTTCGATGAACATATTGCAGTTTTATAATGTAATTATATACTATTTGTGCCTTTTTATCAATGTAGTAAACATAAACTATGTTAATAAAAAATATTTATACCATTTGGTGGATAAGATTCTTAGTAATAATATATTTACAAATTTCTTAAGTGTAATTTTTTTTGGTTTTAAAACCTAAAACGGTATCAATTTATTTTTGCTTTAGCAAACATTTGCTATGGTCATTACCAAATGAACGAAGAAAAAGACGTCATTTGCTTCGGTTCAACAATCGAAGCAATAGACGTTGGTCTTTTGCATCGTCTTCATTTCCTTCGGTCGATGAATCAAGCAACAGAGAAGCAAATGACCGAAACAAATGACCTGTTTTGTACTAGTGTTGGGTTTAGCGTGTCTTTGATCTCCATCCTGGAGGGCTTTCATATATTGTTGGAGTTTCTTTTTTGAATTAAATCTTCAGTAACGTCCCGCAAATGTCTACACTCATTTGTATTATGGTCATGCGTCTCGCGGAAGAGGCAATACTTTCTGGACTTTTTCTCCCTCTCAATCAACTCTTCGGAGATGATTTTTTTATGTTGTTCAGTACCTTGTTTCATAAAGTAGATATTTTCAATTATGTTATTTAGCAGTGTATAATCTTCATGCTTCGGAAACCTTGGACGTTTCTTGAAGTCCGGCTTTCTACCTCTATTACCCTGGTTATTTCTCTTCTAATTATTACATATGTTCCCTACATTAATAACAACGTTCTTGGAACTCATGCCACTTTGTTTCATAGCCATGTTACTCTAAACCACCTCTTCCAGGCGCAAGTATTGGGTTGTCTTTCTGAAAAACTTTTCCATGGTCGGCGGTGGTTTCATACTTAAAAAGTTACCGAAATCCATATCAGAATGTAATCCCTTAATCAAAATGTAACGATCCTAAATTTAAATTAATCAAATAAATTAACTAAAAGGCCAGAGCATCCCAAATAAGAGAAGCAAGAGGAAATTATAAATGCAAAAGGGGTTATGAGGGCCCACTTTATTATGAGACAATAAACAATACTCCTCTCTATTCATTCAATTCATTCTACCTAAAATAAAATAAAAAGCCAAGGAAGAACTTTAATGATGGTGGCTTAGAGAAGGCAAATAGTAAGAAGATAAAGAAAACGCAAGCTAAAAGGGACTAAGAAGACTAAAGCTAGACATCTTAAAGATCTATACGAGTAATACTTAACCTTTCTATATCAATCCCAAATTTATGGTCTCGTTTTAGTTTTTTATAATTTTAAGTATGATAGGTGCATATGAGTTTATTACGCAAAAGCTTAATGATAGATTTGGAGGAAGAATTGATAAATATGGGATATTTAGATGTGTTTCCCCTACTTTAACAATTTTGAATATAGTGAAAATTTTATGTGAGTTCTAATTATGATTCTCGAGATGGGTTTTAGTTTGGGAAATTTTTTTGGCCTACCTGATCTTATATGATTTATTAAAGGTGCGTAACTAGAAAACAAGTAAGGGAAAATTCTCTTAAAATTTTAAATGACGATTTAACTATGAAGAACAAGGGTTTACAAGTTTTCTAGGAATTTAAAAGATGAGTGAGATAATGACCCATGCAAAGATATTGTTAGAGATGTCGGAGTTTTTCTAAAATGGTGTTGTTGTGGTTGCTCTACATTTATAAGTAAGAACTGCGCATAACATGAAGTGGTCATGCTGCGCCATATTTAGGAAGGAAACAATTAATAGAAAAGGTGAGAAGCAGTCAATGTTTAGGCAGGGTGGTACTGCATCTGTAAAAGTAGTAGACTAAACCTAATAAAGGATAAGTAGGTGGGACTTGGGGAGAGACTAGGTTAGTACAATTAAGGGATCATGCGCTAGAAATAAGATTGAAAGGGTTGTTGATGCTGGATGGGAATGCATACTTGAATGCACACCTAAAGAAAGTGAGGAAAGACATTCAACTTCTAGGGATTGCAGTAATGTATTCCAAGCAGTTCAAAATTAAAAAAATGTTTAGGGACTGCATGTGGGTTTCTTTGTGGCCAATTATGGTGGGGTAATTCCAGATAGTTTTAAATAGTAAGAAATAAATAAAGAGGGACTGCAAGAGACTATTTCTTTGTAGTCCAGGGCTTAACTAATTAAATAGTAAGTATTGCAAGTGGCCAGGTCCACATAGTTTGAACTAATGAAGGAATCTAATGAAGACAGCAAGGAGATGATTCCAAGTAGTATTAGATAAGAGAAAACTTAATGGGATGTTAAGATGGTAATGTGCATCGAGCCCAATATCAAGTGGTAATAGTTTGTTAAAGAATAATCTAAATTGGGAATTGAGTGGGAGATGTGCTAGGGGTGTAGTAGTAAATAGGGACCGCTTTAGAAGTGTAAGATGTAGGCGTAGATAATAACCAATTGCATCAACATTTTGAAGGTTCCACCCTTGATGTTTAAATAATGATATTGAAACCCAATCTATGCAGTACAGTTGGTCTCATTATATGATTGTTTTGGGTCAGTATTATTCACCCCAGGCCTTATTATTGTTTCCCCTATAAACCTACGGGTGCTCATTTGAGTAACTGAGTTTGTGGGATTTGATAAATATGAAATAAGGGTCATAGTACGAAGATCGAAGATGGAGCAGGAGGCATGTAACTAATAAAGAATTTTGTTTCCACTGTACTAAGGAGTGCGGGCCGTATCATCATATGTTAATCTGACCCTTTACTGCGTTATTTTTTTATTATATTTGACCCCTACGTGGGCACGTCTTTGACTTTACTTGTGGTAGAAGTATATGTAATGAATGTTAAAGAAAATTTAATGCAATGAAAAATATTTAGTTGCTCCATTTACTCTGTCTATGTTTAATTAATAGACTAAACTCACTTTCATCGTAAAAATATTTGGTGATGACTGCAGCAGCATCGGCGATTATCTCTGAGTCTCAAGTGAGGGATTTTACAGTTTGATTTTGAGCATATGTTAAGGTCATTTAAGTAAAATAGAGCTTAAAAAAGATGAGAGCGATATTTAAGGAAAAAATATATGTAATATACACTCTGAAGAGGGGATGCGCTACTATATATATATATCGTACTTGTATATTTCTATATAGATTTATAGGAAGATATATTCATCCACCTATTGCTGTAGAGACTCGCTTAACAGAAAAGAAAAATGGTTTTGAGAAGTGGATGAGTTATGATAGGAGGAGAAGGTGTGAGAAGAGAGACTAAAATATGCCGACTGATGAAGGGAACAAGGAAAGAGTTCTAAGGGCAGTAGGGAGGAAGATGGTAGCTAGCAAATGAGGCAGACATAAATACAAATGTCTTGTTTAGGTAGTTCTGGCTTAGATGGTGAGGGAAGCTACACCGAAGGCAGTTCATCCAAGACCTACAGCAGCAAGAGAGGACTTCCCAAAGATGAACAAAGAATATAAGGGTTTGGAAGGAAAGGTGTTTACAGGGATAAAGCCACCAGTTGAAGTATTGAAATTGCTAGGAGTCTACGAGCACATATTTGGATACTTAGGGTTGGATGATGCACATATGAAAAGGCTAGCATTGAGGTAGTTGCAAAAAGACACACTAGATTAGTGGGAAGCAATAATCGCTGAGACCCCAGAGGGAGAGATCACTTAGGAGCAGTTCAAAGAAAGTTTAGAGGTGCAGTTTATACCAAAGTCTCAACAAAGTGTGCTGTTGGGGAGAATTTATTGATATGAAGTAGGGAAACCTTACATTGGACGGGTACAACCAAAAGTTTAACTTGTTTGCTAGGTATGGCGGATTTAGATTATTAATACCCTATTGAAGAAGAATGAGAAGCTTATTAGGGACTTGAAGCAAGGTCATGATCATAAGGTGATGACTCATTTAGCATCTCCTTTTGAGTTTGTTATTGATATGGCTAGAAGGTATGATGGAACGTACTAGGACCAGAGAAGAGTGGATGTTAGACCTAAAGCAGAGTAGAAGAAGAAGCCTGCCCTATATACAAAAGGCAAGAAGGGAGTGCTAAAGAGGAAGTATGGTGATGTTACTATTGCAGAAGTGGTATGCTATAGATGTGGACAAAAAGGGCATTATGCTTCAAAGTGCCATATGCCTAAGAATGTTGGTAAGATGAAGTGCTACAAGTGTGATAAGATGGAACATACGAAAAAGGATTGCCCAAAGCTTAAAGTAGAGGTTTGCGCTTTGGAGGAACTAAGGGAAGGACCATTTTCCGAGGAAAAAAGAAAGGGAAAAGTCTTAAAAGGCATGGCTTTGATTTATGGTAAGTTAGAATACCGTTTGATACTAGTGCTACATAATCATTTATAGCTAAAGGCTTGGTTGATAGACTTGGGTTAGGAGTCACTAATTAGTCACTTTCATATGTGTAGCAGATATGATAGGAGGGTACGCCACTCTCGGATTAAGATGCACTAACCTAGATATCGAGTTAAGTAGGTGTAAGTTTTCTCCCTACGTGTTTTACTTCATAGGCCTTGAAGTTATTATAGGGATGGACTGGTTATAGAAGTGTAGTGTAAGAGTGCACTGGGCCAAAAGGCTAATTACCCCAAATCATCTGAATCATAGAGATAGAGTATATATGGTCTTGGAAGAACGTGGAGAACTGCGTAGGAATATTATGCTTTAATTTTGGAAGAAGACCTTGGAGTAGTACTTGTAGTGAAGGAGTTTCGAGATGTATTTGAGTCGGTTTCGGGGTTACCACACTTAAGAGCGGTAGAGTTTCGTATTGACTTGCTACCAGGGACTGAACAGTTTAACCAACCTCCTAGTAGAATGCCATCAAAGGATATAAGGAGTTAAAGAAGCAATTGGTAAAGTTAGAAGGACAGAGATTCATAAGGCCAATCAGTTTGCCTTGGGGAGCGACGGCAGTGTTCGTAATGAAGTTTGATGGATCTTTAAGACTGTGCATAGACTATTGGAATCCGAATGAAAGGATGGTGAAGAATAGGTATTTTTTGCTAAGAATTGATGATCTATTTGATCAATTAAGTGGAGCTAAGATATTTCCACATTTGGACTTAGCTACATGGTTCAATCAAATGAGAGTTGTAGAGGAAAGCATTCCTTTGACAGTGTTTAGAACAAAGTACAGTCCATATGAGTGTTTGGTTTCCATTTGGGTTGACTAATATGTTGAATATGCGCTTATATGTTTTTGTTTGATGATAATAAACATATATATTCATTTAAATGTACTTGGTAATGTGCTATTCTATTTTTCATAGATTAAATAAATATTTGTTAAATAAAATAAATTACACAGAATTTGAATGGAATTTGAATTCAAACAGAAATTTTATTCAAACAAATATTTATTACAATCTTGAATAGTACAATTTCAAGCTCTCACTATACATATACATTTTTGAATACATCACGCTTTCAATTTACATTATAACCTCACTACATATCACTCACACTCGTATTTTGTCTTCAACTGCATTCCAGTTTGAATCCAGCATCTGAGCAATCTGCAAAATATTCACTAACGCAGTAAAATTGAAAAAGAAATATTGTTGCAATATAAAATAAAATATGGTTTGTGAAAATATGATTTGCCTCAGTTATTTGGGTTGTACGTCATCATTCACACTTGAATTCATCACAAAGTCGTGCATATAGATATTACAGGGACTGGTAATCATAAGTGGTTGCAATACACACGTGTACATTCATACACGTGTGCACTGCCTCGCCAACTCGTGTGCGCAGCCAAAAATAGCAAGTGTGCAAGCACAACTTCAACAAACAAGGCAATGCACTATGCAATGTACAACAAGTCCAACAGCCCAAATGAACAACAAAGGGTCAAAGCTCAATGCACATGAAACCAAAGGCCGAGCAATTGATATATGGTGATGTAGTCAACAACTACACAACTGCAAGTACAGGTTTCAATATCAAAGGAACAATGAAGCAATGTCGAGCTCAGTACAACACAGTAGTGTACATGAATACTGCAACTGTCACAAGACCACACAGCAGTATACACGAATACAACAACAATATCGAATACAATATGCACAAGCAAAGAACCAAAGTCAGTGGCAAGCTACAAACTGCAACGTCAAGTTCAGACCAAACAGCAATGATGGTAATGCAACACACTGCAGACACCTATAATACAAGAGAGGCACAATAACAACTACAAAGAGCAGCTACTCAATGCAACTCAGTGGCAAATGAAGGCAACATGACTAAAATATGACAATGCAAACTGAACGACAGATCAGTCATGACCAAAGAGAAGTAGTGCAAGCATATGAAATGGCAACTCAGTGATATATGCAACAAGTTCAGATAAACAAGCCAGAGCCACTAAAGTGCAGAGCAACTACAAAGTGGCAGCAGTTCAGATGACATAGCAGAAACGACCAAAGTACAACAATGCACAGTGATACAAAGCAAATTCGACAGGCAAACAACAATCCCAACAGTAATGCATGCATGAAAAACCAGTAACAATATAGATGCAAGTAAATGCAACACATATATACATACATAGGTGTATGTATACACATGGCAGTCAAAGACATAATGACAGAAGTTCTGAATCAACAATGAAGACCACTATGCAGTGTACAACAGTGACATGCACATCATCCAAACAACAAATGAATGACCAGAACAATGACCAAGCAATGACCAAACTACAAAGAACATCAACAATGCAACAATGTGCACAGCAGATCAAAAGCAACTGTTCTTAACTGCAAGTTCAAACCGAAACACAAGTGCACAACCAACTCAATCACAAACAAGTGCACCACTGAGCTATGCAAATGAAACACAGTGGCAACACCACAAATTAACTGCAACATTTCCACGAATGCAATGCTAATTCGAAGCTCAGGTTCAACTAACCAGAAAATGGCCAGAGACGAAGGACAGAGAAATTCACAAACTTGAAGTGCAGTGATACATGGAATCACAAATTCAAGTTAAACCATCCAGAGCAGTTATGGTCACGGAAACAAGTGTGTGTACCATGAGAAAAGATTCAAATTCGTATTTTTGAAAAAGTCAGAATTTTCGAAAATAGGATGCTAAAGGCAAGTCAGAGAATTCAACGAAAATATTCGTTTTTGAAAAAGTCAACACATGAAAGAGGAAAGTTCTTTGCCATATCGAACGTATCAAAATCAAAGCCGTGAGTAACAAGTCGACAGTAAATCAGGAAAGACGTGCGCAACAGGCATTAGAAAATTAGGAAAGTGATGAAGTCGTGAATTCATATAAATACTGAATCCCAATTTACATCATAGGCATCGAGTGAAAAAGGCGAACAATCGAACCAACAAACAGAAAAATTACATACCAATCTCTCAAACTCGATCAAAGGAGCAGCTGCAAGTAGAATCGGTCTTCAGAGAACGAGCGTGAGCAAGAGCAACGCAAGTCAGAGAACCGATCATCAGAAAGCCCCAATTTTGAATCGAAGACAGAAGTCCTAAATTAGTGGCAAAGAGAATCGGCCACATTATTCTTCACTGAGCAAAAGAAAGGAACGGGTCAAGGAATAATAGTGGATCGGATCAAAGAATAAGGGGCCGGCCTTATTATCAAAAGGGAGTTTAATTTTTTAAAGGGGTTTTTAGTTTGAGCAAAAAATTAAGGGTTCAAAGTTGTAATTTAATTTTTGCTCCTGTTTTAATTTTGAAGTTGTTTTTTCTTTTCGAGTCAAAACTTTGTAAATCACCACCTAGGGATTAGGTCGTGTCAGATTGTCTAGTTAGAATTAGTTCAGTGAGCAGGGTGTGCGAGTTTGCAAAACTCTATAGGCGGGAGCAGTGTTTGCGAGTAAGCGAAACTCTATAGCCGGGAGCAGGGTGTGCGAGTCTAGTAGAGTGTTTGTGAGCGGGAGCAAAAGGGTCTGCGAGTCTAGTAGAGTGTTTGTAAGCGTGATACTGTTTAATTCTAATAGAAATCTGGGAATGCAGCAGTAGGCAGGGGTTGCCGAAGCTGGGTAAATTTTGTGTGTGATTTACTTTTCAGCATATTTATTTCTGCAGTTTATTTCTGTGTTTAATTCAAGAAAATTTGCTATAACCCAATTCAATCTAGATCCTACAAGTGGTATCAGAGCACGGTATTTTTCTTTAACTCTAGAGTAATGAATTCATCAAATAATGCTTTTACTGAGGGGAAGTCTATTGTTAGGCCACCCATGTTTAACGGGAATGATTATGCTTATTGGAAAGTTAGGATGAGTATTTATCTTAGTTCCATTGATTATGATGTTTGGGATATTATTGAAACTGGCTATAAACCTCCTACTATAATCGTTGGTGATACTGAGATTCCTAAACCTAAGGATAGGTGGGATGCTAACAATAAGAGAATGAAAACGACAAATGCTAAAGCCATGAATGCTTTGATATGTGCTCTTGATAAAAATGAATTTAATAGAATTTCTCATTGTACAACAGCACAGGAAATTTGGCACACTTTGGAGGTGACACACGAAGGAACTTCTCAAGTCAAGGAGTCTCGTCTAGCCCTATTCAGCAATGAATACGAAAACTTTGTGATGGACAAAGGCGAGAGCATAAAAGACATGTTTGGACGCTTTTCAACTTTGGTATACAACGCTAGAGCGCTTGGGAAGGTATTCACTGAGGTAGAGCTTGTGCAGAAGATACTACGAGTTTTACCAATGAACTTTGAGGCAAAAGTCACGGCAATCCAAGAATCGAAAGATTTGAGTAAACTAAGCATGGAGGAGTTGATTGGTAACTTGATGACATATGAGCTTGAGTTAAAAGCAAAGGAAGAACGCAACAACTCCGAACCAAAGAAGAAGACGATTGCCTTAAAGAGCAAAGAAGAAAGCGATGAAGAAGGATAAGATCCAATTGAAGAGCTTGCAATGGCTGTCAATAATCTTAGAAAATGGTCGAGATTCAAGCCACGCAAGAAGAAAACGAAGGGTAATAGGTCAAGAGATTCTGACAATTCCGATAATGAACCGACGTGCTTTAACTGCAAGAAGCCCGGACACTTCATACAAAAATGCCCACTTCTCAAAAACAACAAAGGAAAGAAAAATACGAAGAAGGTATTTGCAGCGACTTGGGATGATGAAGAAGGAGAGGAAGTTTCGGATAGCAGCTCGGAGGAGGTTAACTTGTGTCTTATGGCGAAATCAGAATCATAAGCAAGCTCTGAGGAATCTAGTGAGGCAGGTGAGTATTCCTATAGAGATCTTGCTTTTACGTGTCTTGATCTCACTAAAGTAGTTGATGCTCTTGAATCTAAAATTGAAAAACTGAAAACTGATAGGAGAGAACTTGCTCATAAAAATTTTAGGTTAGAAACTGAACTTGAAAATATTCAAAACCTAGAATGTAAAAGATGTAAAGTTTTAGATTCAGAATTGACAAGACTTAAGAATAACTCTGAGAATTTTGAAAAAGAAAACTTGAGTCTTAAGGAAATCATTGACACTAGGAAAAAGGATTTTATAAATCGATGCACCTCACTTGTCACTGAAAACACAACACTAAAAACCAAAGTCCAAAATCTTGAGAAATCTTTGAATAACTTTTCAAGAGGCGAAAAATCTTTCAACATGCTATTGGGAAATCAAATTTTTGCTAACAACAGAAAAGGACTAGGTTTTGGGAAAACACAAGTTGAGGATAATGCAAAAGGGAAGAGTGTCTTTGATAGATGTGAAATAATTGGACATCGTGTTGAAAATTATAGTCATAGGAACAAGAACACAAAATTTATACAAGTTTGGGTTCCTAAGAATTCTACAAACAAATTTCATGTCTATTGGAACAAGAATAAAAGGACTAAACAAGTTTGGGTTCCAAAGGGTTTGTTTATTCATAATGCTTCTACCACTAACAATCGTGGACCTAGAAATAGGTCACAAAAATCTTTCATCGTGTAGGTGTGGTGGCAGGCTAAGGAACAACAACGGTGTTCTCTGGATTTTGGCTGTTCCAGAAACACAACGGGCAACGTAGCAAAGTTCCTTAGCCTAGTATAAAGGCGACAGAATCACAATGGGCAATCACAAAAAATTATCGTAAAGGTAAAACAGGTGAAGGTATACTTATCTGATCGATATATTAATTGTGATAATCTGTACCATATTCTGAATTAAATCAGCCAAAATTGTGATAATGATGAGATGATGATTTTTTTGATTCTGACTTGGTCTACATAATTAGCCAATTACATTTATACCAAAATCACCGTTCTTCGAATTACTTCATACATATTTGTTTGTATTAAACATTATGTTTTGGTGGATACATTTGGTCATAATTCGGCTAACTCTATATTCTCTTTTTCTGATTATTTACATGGCTTCAATTCAAATTCAAAGAATGTCATTTAAATTGTTGTTAAAATTGAGTTTGAAATTTTTGATGCACTTCATGGTCTGGTTCATCAATTTTAGTTAGTGATATTTTGGATTAAAAGAGATACTCGGATGCAGATTACACTGGTAATATAGTTGATAGTGAAATTACTAGTGTAACATGATTAATTTTTGAAACATTCATTTGCTGCATCGTTTTTCAAAGAAAATATCTGCATATTTTTCACTTGAAATAATTTTTCATTTAGCAGAATTTTTTTTCTCATATAACCCCTTCGAGAAAATAATTGTTTGACCATATTTTTAGATTAGTCATTTGATTTGATTTTAAATGACAAATTTTGACTAATCCGACTCCCTACTAATTATCAAAAAGATAAATAGTGATTGAAAAGGTGATGAGTGTTGATATTTAACATACATTACTCAAGAGAGTATATTTGGAAAATTTCTTTGGGAATTAAAACAAGAATTATAAAACTTTTTGTTGGGTAAAGATTCCATGACCATTTCTATATCTATCATCATTTCTATCGACCATGGTTTATCAAATATTTAATATAGTTTGTCGATATGTGGTACTATAATTAGGAATCATTTGTTTTTCATGTCATATTTTTTAAAAAATAAATAAATATCCAAAGTATTCACTCTCATTTAAAAGTCCTCACGGTTATGCATGAGTGAATTACTTGGATTTTTGATTATGTGCTTCCATGCTCATTTAAAAGTCCTTATGGTTATCCATGTATGGAATGCATATCAAAATTAATTGATTCAATAGACAAGTTGATTCTAATCCCATTTAAAAGTCCTCACGGTCATGCGTGGTTAGAAGATACTTGATTTCATTTTAAAAAAAATTAAATTGGAATACTACTAATCTCATTTAAAAGTCCTAACGGTTATGCATGATTAGTAGATATTCAAATTCCTGATATAAATGTACCACAAGAAGATTCAACTGTATGATTTTATATGAACACCATATCCATCAATTCTAAAAGTGGAATATGCGCCTAACAAGGGTAGTTATGGTTTTTGTTTGATTCTTATTGAAGTTTAATATTTATATTCAATTTGAGTTTAATGTTGGATTAATATCGATCACTTTATCTCTATTTTTCTCTCACACTATTATTCATTTGCTGATAACAAAAGGGGGAGAGAAAAGTTATGATTTTGTCAAATAGAATCAAGCAAAGGTCAAATAATTTTCCATTTGCATCTAGGCTCATTCATATATTTCTATTTGTATGCATATATGTAGGGGGAGCATCATGTAGAGAGGAAGCATTCAAATAGGGGGAGCAATTAGAGTATATCATTGATCAAATACAATTAACACGGTCAAAATTTTAAATATATATTTGTTATCATCAAAAGGGGGAGATTGTTGAATATGCGCTTATATGTTTTTGTTTGATGATAATAAACATATATATTCATTTAAATGTATTTGGTAATGTACTATTCTATTTTTCATAGATTAAATAAATATTTGTTGAATAAAATAAATTACACAGAATTTGAATGGAATTTGAATTCAAACAGAAATTTTATTCAAACAAATATTTATTACAATCTTGAATAGTACAATTTCAAGCTCTCACTATACATGTACATTTTTGAATACATCACGATTTCAATTTACATTTATAACCTCACTACATATCACTCACACTCGTATTTTGTCTTCAACTGCATTCCAATTTGAATCCAGCATCTGAGCAATCTGCAAAAATATTCACTAACGCAGTAAAATTGAAAAAGAAATATTGTTGCAATATAAAATAAAATATGGTTTCTGAAAATATGATTTTCCTTAGTTATTTGGGTTGTACGTCATCATTCACACTTGAATTCATCACAAAGTCATGCATATAGATATTACAGGGATAGGAAATCATAAGTGGTTGCAATACACACGTGTACATTCATACACGTGTGCACTGCCTCGCCAACTCGTGTGCGCAGCCAAAAATAGCAAGTGTGCAAGCACAACTTCAACAAACAAGGCAATGCACTATGCAATGTACAAAAAGTCCAACAGCCCAAATGAACAACAAAGGGTCAAAGCTCAATGCACATGAAACCAAAGGCCGAGCAATTGATATATGGTGATGTAGTCAACATCTACACAACTGCAAGTACAGGTTTCAATATCAAAGGAACAATGAAGCAATGTCGAGCTCAGTACAACACAGTAGTGTACATGAATACTGCAACTGTCACAAGACCACACAGCAGTATACACGAATACAACAACAGTATCGAATACAATATGCACAAGCGAAGAACCAAAGTCAGTGGCAAGCTACAAACTGCAACGTCAAGTTTAGACCAAACAGCAATGATGGTAATGCAACACACTGCAGGCACCAATAATACAAGAGAGACACAACAACAACTACAAAGACCAGCTACTCAATGCAACTCAGTGGCAAATGAAGGCAACATGACTAAAATATGACAATGCAAACTGAACGACAGACCAGTCATGACCAAAGAGAAGTAGTGCAAGCATATGAAATGGCAACTCAGTGATATATGCAACAAGTTCAGATAAACAAGCCAGAGCCACTAAAGTGCAGAGCAACTACAAAGTGGTAGCAGTTCAGATGACATAGAAGAAACGACCAAAGTACAACAATGCACAATGATACAAAGCAAATTCGACAGGCAAACAACAATCCCAACAGTAATGCATGCATGAAAAACCAGTAACAATATAGATGCAAGTAAATGCAACACATATATACATACATAGGTGTATGTATACACATGGCAGTCAAAGACATAATGACAGAAGTTCCGAATCAACAATGAAGACCACTATGCAGTGTACAACAGTGACATGAACATCATCCAAACAACAAATGAATGACCAGAACAATGACCAAGCAATGACCAAACTACAAAGAACATCAACAATGCAACAATGTGCACAGCAGATCAAAAGCAACTGTTCTTAACTGCAAGTTCAAACCGAAACACAAGTGCACAACCAACTCAATCACAAACAAGTGCACCACTGAGCTATGCAAATGAAACACAGTGGCAACACCACAAATTAACTGCAACATTTCCACAAATGCAATGCTAATTCGAAGCTCAGGTTAAACTAACCAGAAAATGGCCAGAGACGAAGGACAGAGAAATTCACAAACTTGAAGTGCAGTGATACATGGAATCACAAATTCAAGTTAAACCATCCAAAGCAGTTATGGTCACGGAAACAAGTGTGCGTACCATGAGAAAAGATTCAAATTCGTATTTTTGAAAAAGTCAGAATTTTCGAAAATAGGATGCTAAAGGCAAGTCAGAGAATTCAACGAAAATATTCGTTTTTGAAAAAGTCAACACATGAAAGAGGAAAGTTCTTTGCCATATCGAACGTATCAAAATCAAAGCCGTGAGTAACAAGTTGACAGTAAATCAGGAAAGACGTGCGCAATAGGCATTAGAAAATTAGGAAAGTGATGAAGTCGTGAATTCATATAAATACTGAATCCCAATTTACATCATAGGCATCGAGTGAAAATGGCGAACAATCGAACCAACAAACAGAAAAATTACATACCAATCTCTCAAACTCGATCAAAGGAGCAGCTGCAAGTAGAATCGGTCTTCAGAGAACGAGCGTGAGCAAGAGCAACGCAAGTCAGAGAACCGATCATCAGAAAGCCCCAATTTTGAATCGAAGACAGAAGTCCTAAATTAGTGGCGAAGAGAATCGGCCACATTATTCTTTACTGAGCAAAAGAAAGGAACGGGTCAAGGAATAATAGTGGATCGGATCAAAGAATTAGGGGCCGGCCTTATTATCAAAAGGGAGTTTAATTTTTAAAGGGGTTTTTAGTTTGAGCAAAAAATTAAGGGTTCAAAGTTGTAATTTAATTTTTGCTCCTATTTTAATTTTGAAGTTGTTTTTTCTTTTCGAGTCAAAACTTTGTAAATCACCACCTAGGGATTAGGTCGTGTCAGATTGTCTAGTTAGAATTAGTTCGGTGAGCAGGGTGTGCGAGTTTGCAAAACTCTATAGGCGGGAGCAGTGTTTGCGAGTAAGCGAAACTCTATAGGCGGGAGCAGGGTGTGCGAGTCTAGTAGAGTGTTTGTGAGCGGGAGCAAAAGGGTCTGCGAGTCTGGTAGAGTGTTTGTAAGCGTGATACTGTTTAATTCTAATAGAAATCTGGGAATGCAGCAGTAGGCAGGGGTTGCCGAAGCTGGGTAAATTTTGTGTGTGATTTACTTTTCAGCATATTTATTTCTGCAGTTTATTTCTGTGTTTAATTCGAGAAAATTTGCTATAACCCTATTCACCCCCCCTCTAGGGTTAATCTAGATCCTACATAATATACCTACATTCTTTGTGGACTTAATGAACATGATCGTTCGAGATAAGTTGGATAGATATGTATTGGTGTTTATAGACGACATATTGGTGTATTCTAAGGATGAGGAGGAGCATGCGGTTTACATATGCTTGTGTTGGAGACATTGAAATGGCATAAGTTGAAGGCAAAATTTTCTACATGTCATTTTTGGAGGAGGGAAGTGAATTCCATAGGTCATGTGATTTTGGAAGAAGGGTAGTTCATAGATCCTTCGAAGGTGGAGGTAGTATATAGGTGGAAGAGACCCGAGATTGTGACCGAAGTGCGATGTTTCTTATGATTGACTGCCTATTACCGAAGATAAATTAAAGACTTCTCCTATATAGCTGCGCTAATGACGACGCTAACTAGGAATGGTAATCAAGTTATTTGCAAACAATAATTTGAGAAGGCATTCTAGGAATCGAAGTGTAGGTTGACGATGCACCCATGTTAGTAATACTCGCATTGAATAATGGTATGACCAAATATACTAATGCGTCAAGTTTTTGATTAGGAGCAGTGTTGATGCAGAAGATTAGAGTAATTACTTATGCATCTAGGCAGTTGCAACCCCATGAAATTCGATGTCTAATGCATGATTTAGAGTTGGCAGTAGTTGTTTTCGCAATGAAGATTTGGAGGTATTATCTCCTAGGGAAAAGGTTTGAGTTGCATACTCACCTCAAGTCCTTGAAATATTAAGTATGATTGGCCTTATAAATGGCCATGCAGTTTATAGAATCGTATGATTTTGGGATAATATACCTCAGGAAAGGAAACAAAGTAGCTAATTCATTAAACAGAAAGCGGCAAAGTTGTGTTTTGCTATGATAGAGGAATGGACCGTTTTAGAAGCATTGTCTGTGTGTGATGTGCAATTTTGGTCTAATGCAGGTCTAAGTCGTGCATCTAGAATGCGATCATGCTTAGAAGTCAGGCCTACACTAGTACAATGGAAAGTAGAATTGTAGAAGGGAGACAATTTCTGCACGGACATGGTGAGGAATTTGGACTTGGGAGTCGAAGTAGTAAAATTAAAGTGATTCAGTGTTGATAATGAAGGCAGACTGTGGAAGAATGGGAGGTTGTATGTTCAGAGAATAGATGAACTGCGAAAGGAAGTGTTAAACGATTGCCATCGTTCAAAGTATACTATATACCCTGAAGGTACAAAAATGTACCAAGATATGAAGAGGGGTTTCTTCTGGGAAGGGATGTGTAACAACTTACCCTCTCGACCTCCAAACGTTGACACTAATACACCCATGGTATTCGTATGCCAAGCATCCAAGTGCCGGAAGGACGAATTTTTAGGATGAAATAAAAAGAAAAGAAAATAGAATAGGAAAGAAGAGAGCATAATATCCAAGTCTCGTAGCGGAACGACATATATAATATTAAAAGAAAAGTACAAATGATTACTTCGATACAGAAATTTTGGAGTTACAAAACCTGAGTATTATCATCGGCCTAGGTAGTTATAATAAACCATCTTTATAAATGCTGATATATATAATAATAATGCAGTAGAAATAGAAATACTATGATAGCAGAAACATCAAACTTGTCTTCTCGAGCTCTAATTAACATCAACAAAAACCTTCCTCTCTCAAACAACTCAAAAGAGCATGCGAGGAATTTAGGAAAAATGAAAACTAAGCGTCAAACGTAAGTTAGGTATGAGAAACTCAAGATATATGTGTACATCATATAAAACTTTTGAAACTGCATGGAATGCCATAACGACTATCCCCTCAAAAGAACCACTATTAAATACGTACATAAGATGATATAATGGATAATGTCCAATGGTAGAATACAAATATTGTAACATAGATGGAATGGTTACATTGGTTGCATTCAACAGCATATTAGGAGTATAATCAAATCCGATAAGTAACGTTTGCATAAAATATTTTCTCGAAGATCCCTTCGATCAAGCCAAAATCCAATCTCCATGCACAATGATCTGAAAATACCTTTCAAGCATCGTATATCTCTAGATAAAATATACCATAAGATAAACACAAAGGCCTACTCCCGAACATAAACATGAACCACATGGTACCAAATATCATCAACTCCCTCGTGCAACATCGATAAGCATACTCTAGAAATGGAGTTGACAATACCCGATCGTGGGACTACAAAACCCCAGATTGCGCATCCTACTCTCTCTTTAGCCATTTCCTATGTCAATGTCACGTTCGGCATCATTCACACGAATCTTCATTACTTGAACATAATATGAATCCAAATTGGATTCCCACATCTCGGACAGATCTTGTAACCACACATGGATTCTCATATCTCAACAGATCTTGGAATCACACATAGATTCCTACATCCTGAATAGATCATGAACAACCACATGTGTTCAAGTATCTTAAACAGATCTTGAATCTCCATATAGATTCTCGCATCTCAAATAGAACCACTTCCAAGAGATAGAACATGTATCTCAGTCTTGAAGTAGTTTTCGATAAGTAAAACATTTACCGATCCCATTATCTTCAAGACTGAATCGAGAATTTATGTAACGACCCGATTTTTCGACATTCGAAAATCGACATCAATACATCCACTGTATCAAATTTCGAACAATCGAATGACGAAAAATTGAATCATTAGGGTTAAAGAAGAAGGAGGTAGAAGAAGAATTAGAAAACAATATCAGAATCTCACAATCCCAGCAGAACAATATATAATAGATAAATGACTAATCTTCAAAAAAGAACTATATCTGTTTATACATTACATTATCGGACTACAACAAAATTTATAGCACACAACTGGACAGTTATCATAACATGTCTTCACAAAACTGACTATACAGTTAATCATACACAGCGGGATATTTGTCAAATACGTTTGATACGTCTCGCCATCCAGCTCGACTTTTGAGCTCCATTGTAGTCCATCCAGAACCTGTACTCTATAATACTCGGTCTGACCCGAGCATTATAGTTAAATAACATCCGAGTCAGTCATGAAAACCAGCGTGAGAAAACATACCCTATTGGATTATTAAAGTTTTCAAAAATCCTTTGAAATCAAAGGTATCTCGTAAGACCACGACATAGATAAACATGCCGGGTTTTACTTACGATAACCAAAACATTTTCATCAAATCCGTCTGATATTATAATAGTGTCTACTGAAAGTAAATTAAAATCTAGCTGAAATGCTTGCATCTCACGTTTCAGCATAGCTGGGCACAATCAAAACTGTACAGCTGCTTATTGGAGATTGGTTTCCATACAATGGCAGGGCTACTGGGGTACTGCTCATCACAGTACATGATCCAGATCACTGTACCGGGGATCCACCTTTGATCCCCTGCTACACAAGACTAGAGCTACCCCTTACTGGATAGTTCGAATAAGATCACCCTGCGGTTGGGATCAGCAACCGCCCACACAGCCAAATAAAAAGGGACCTCTAGACAGGGTTGATCCTGCCCTAATTGGTTTCTAGCCACTTAGCTTTGCTGTATCTATCCTATTTTAGCCATTCCCAGTTGATGAGACTCGAGGCTATGCGTTACCTTTTTAGCACACATTCACGTAGAATGCTCACCGTCTTCCTGACGATGTTCTGAAAGCATTTATCCATACAAGTCCGTTCTGGGTCCGAACGGAACCGAAGGCACTACTCCTACTACATCCATTTTGGAATCACCCTCGGGATTAGTAGTGATTAGCCCTTACACTTCACTGCTTCATCTTTGACTCCCAGTTTTTGTCTTCCTCACGAAATTGTTCAAACCGATTCGAAGTGGCTTTCGAAAAATTAATCCCGATCTCGGTCTCTTCGAAATGATCAGCGCATTAGCCAATATTGATAGTCAGTTATTTAACTATAAAATAATATTTACAAACAACCATTAGTCTTAATAATTTTCCAAAATTATTTATTTTAAAATATCTTCGCAAGCTATTTTCCATACTTCAACCCATTGAAAACAGTTTTCAAATCACTTTCCTCTCGCAGAATAAATTCCCAAATATTGTTTTATTTCCACTGAAAATTACCAAGTCTAAATACTTAGGTTTAAAATAATCTAAAATCGCTTTACCCGAAAATATATATAGTTTAAAACATTTAAAATAAAAACCACTTAAAAGACTTTATTTAATTACTAGTTATGAAATTTTATAATAACTTCTCATGTAAAATTTAAGCCAAAACAAATTTTAAAATAAAAGGTACAAAATTCTATACAAGTATTTCAAATAAAACTTAGCCAAGCTATCTTTAAAATAAAACTACTTTATAAAATATAAATATTAATAATTTTTTCTTAAACCATAATACCAATTAACCTTTTAAAATAATTACGACTATAACTAATTTAATAAAATATTTACCTTTAAAATTTCAAACAACTTAAATAATAATTCCCAAAAACATTCTTTTAAACAACTTTAAAACTTTTAACTTAACTTAAAAATCTGCTTGAAAACGTACTTGGCTTTTCAGGGAAATGTACTTTGCTTTCACACCTTTAAAAATAAACCACTATTTGTTTTTAAAACAAATTACCCATTCCTTTCTAAATTTCCATCCTGAATTTATACTTCCAAATTATCCTCTGATAAATATTTCACTTTATTTATAAACCCATTTATAAATTCCATAATCTCATTCTCTTTTTTTTAACCCAGTTCAAACACTAAATCAATTTCCAGATCGATTTTCAAAATTTACTCCTTTTTAAAAATAAATTCCTTCACTTACTCAATTTATTTCGAAACCCATTTATTCCATATCCACTTCTATATTTATGATTTAAAATCTTATTTAAAGTCTGAAATATTAACTTCATACTTAATTTAAAATTCTTCTTTTATTTCTCCCAAACCGTTTTAAATTCTGAATTTAAAACAAAGTCTTCAATATTTAAACAATACTACTTAAGTTCTTAAAATCCATTTATTTACATTTATTGATAATATTTTTCCCCATACTTGGAATTTATTCGATGGGATTTCAAAAATCAACTTTTATCCTTTTCTAAATTTCTCCTTTTAATTTATCCAATTCTCAAAATTATTTTGCTTAAAATTCTCTATTTTAATTTCCTTCCAAAAATCCAATTTTTATATTTTTGATATCTTAAAATACCAAAATATTATTCGACAAAACCATAACATTCAATAATTTCAATTTCCAATATAATCATTCGTAGATTATCAATAAATCATATCTCAGAATATGAAATAAATTCAAACATTTGAGGAATCCAGTTGGATCCCTCCAACGTGTTTCCCTGCATCAACAGATGTTAGCACAACAATTTAAAATACCAATCCCGCTTCAAGGCGGGATATCATAGTATAAAGGGTCATCCACTATTATGCGGGACACATAGGGTCTCATCCGCTATATAATGTAGGAAATCAATCATTCCAATATATACTATATATACTACTACATATACTATCACATCCAGGCAATTCGAGCAATCAACCAATAATTTAAATTTTACTATTTAAATTTAAACGGAATCCAAATGTGTGAGATTAACTTACCTTTGATTTTAATTTGCAGTCCGACCCAAACCGGCTTGTCTCTCCACGATTCAGACCTTGTACAACATTATATGCTTTATTAATATTTTGAACAAATCAGACAATATATTTTTACCATTAAATAAATTTTAATTAACTAGTTTTAAATAATGGTTAAATTAACCTAATTTACATTTGGAAACAGTACCTTTGGTACCCCTAGAAATAATAGTTTATACACTTGTTTTAAATGAGAAATAAATCATAGTTGATAATGATTCTCATTTTTGAATTGAAATCTATTGGGTTAATAAAATTCCAAATTTTACTTTGCTATTGAATTTTGATAAATAATTTGATTTAAAAGTTTATACCCACTTATCATTAAATTAAAATGATATAAAAATTAAATTACCTTAAGATATATATATATATATATATATTTCCTTAATCTATACATGTATACAAACCTCAGCTAGTATCTGGCAAGTGATAAAATCAAAAATTTATTTACAAGCTTAAACTTGAGTAAATATTAAATTAAAATGTTTCAAAATTTAAATTACCTAAAAGAAACAGGAAATAAGACGACGATCATCGGCTCGACTGCTCTGAACTCCTCGTTGCTGACACCTCCACGAGAACTGCGATCTGAATCGCATCCTCCCAATCCCGAGCACGAATCCCAATCCATGTCGTAGACTGTCGACCACTGTCGACCCTTCAAATGCTGTCGCCATCGAGAACTCCTCACCACATCGATCAAAACATGATCCCATGCCACCTCCTCCAGAGTCGACGACAAATACTATACCTGTCTCACGAGCGAGCACCCCTTGCTCCAACATGACCCCTTTGGTCGCAAGCCTCTTTGAATCGAACACCAATGACTCGATCTCCTAGCAACCCTTGCGGTCGCGATTACCAGGCATTCCCGTACCCTATTTATTATTATTTTTAAATGATTCGATCAATTTGGGCAAGCAAGAAAGAAGTGGAGGTTGAATTGAAGAATGGAGCACTAGAATCGTAGTTCAGCTATAAAGAATTTTTTTTGAACGAACTCTCACTCTCTTTTCTTTTCTTTTTTTTAATTTAAAGACGCGTGTTAGAAGATGCAGGAAACGTGTCCTCAGGGTGGACAAGTGTTGGATGTGAAAATAAATTTTGACCAGTCAATAACTATAGATATATTTAAATTTAAATTTAACTTTAAATCGACTCGATTATCGCAACTCAAAATCTCGGCATCCTATCAAGGCATGCCACTAGGCGTTTATAAAGTTATTCCCCTTCTCCGAAAGTAATGGAAAAGGTTTTGAGTCCTAATTCGATCGTATGGAGAAGATAGCTTTTTGGACCCAGTTATTAAATTGAATTTTCGATATAGATTTCAGCGCGTTTACTTACCGTACGATCACACGACACCTCCAAACACTACAAAACTTGAAATCCAACAATAATATACTATTATGAATCCAATGGAACTGATTTCGTCTAAATCCGAGATTCTGCCTCGGAAAGCTATTTTTAAATGTCAATTTAAACGATATATTTTTATAACTGAACAAACCACTTTTAAATTTGATTCTATCACATTTATTATCTCCAGTATTGCCAATATAAATTTTATAAACCTTAGAAATATTTTTAACAAGCCTGGAACATCCAGATTCAACAATTTTACCCAATCTCAAATTATTAAATTCAATAGTTTAATTGCCAAATAAACAGTGATGTTTGAAATTCAAGTTAAACTAACTTTCAAATATTTAAAATCAATTAAATATTTCAATTTCAAATATCCAGAATTTTTGACTCATCACATTCCTCCCCCCTCAAAAGAAGTTCGTCCCCGAAATTACCAGTTAAGAAGAATGGTCCAATACCCATTTACTATCTTTCCAAAACCAAACAGTTTTTAACAACTTTCCAACACCATTTTTTATTTAAGACACATTATCACTCTACTAACTTTCCAAACTCATCCATAACTTCCAAACAATATTATTAACTTAACCAGTTCAAATTATAACTTAAAATCCAAATTTTCTCAAAATTTTCTAACTCCTTAAATTTTGAAAATTTTTGCTCGCGTCTTCTTTGCGCGGCTAGCTCGGTACAACTGCAAAATGCCTCTACGGTCCCCAGATTTCAAAAGAAAACAAAAACGCCAAGTGGCTAGATTAGAAAATCATCATATTTCATACAGAAATTTAAACACATACCTCTATGTTGGCTAATTCAAATTTATCTTTAGAAATAAAAAAACATCCATTTATCCTTTGCCTTTAGATACCTGTACTTATCTACCAATAATGTTTACCAGTACAGTCAAATTTATCTTACTCATCTCTTTACAAAATTTCAATATTCATTTTATTCAAGCCCGTATGATGTCCGTATATCATCCGTATGCAATATCAAATCCGATCACTCACTCGATCACACAATTTCACTTCCGAACTAGTATCGTCCACCCAACTTCCTAGTGCGGACTCAGATCTGCCTTCTTGGTCGGAAACCGTCATTCTCCTTGCGTAACCACCTACTATGATAGAGAATTTCCAGAATCAATCAAAAATCCATATCCAGGGTTCGCCGTCGAAAGTCGAATGAAAAATCCCAACTCGGATCGATATAACTATCTCGAAATTCTGTGCTCGAATCTGGATCAAATCGTTATGCGAATAAAATAATATACATAGATCCTACATATTTATTCCAATTGATTATTAGCTATATCAGTTCTCTTTTTATTCACATTTGATTTTGATTTCCATTCACTTATTCTCATTTATCATTTCACCCACCCTTACTAAACCTTCATTTAGTTAACTTAGAATATTTCTCCCAAAACCAAATTTACTTAAGAATTTCACCATCCATTTCTTAAGCCAAATATAAATATTCTATATACTTCTTATATTTATTTTGAATTCACCACTTTGGTTTATATCTACTTATATTTAAATTGGATCTCCAATTCCATATGGTTTCAATTTACCTTTATTTTAAATATTGAATTCTATTCATCTTATCTCAACCCATATTTATTTAATCCATTCCTTAAACTAATCCTACTTACCAATTTATTCATATCTCAAACACTTCTATTCCCAAAATTTTACTATGTTTATTCCATTTAGAACTAATTTTTCAACTTCACTTTACTATGCACGATTTAAATTAAATAACATCCTACTATTCAATTTTAATTCATTTGCTTACCATTTAAATCAATCAGTTTACTTACTAATTTAATTTCAATACTTTGCTTTCTTTAGTCCAACTAGACTCATTTTCCATTTCCTTCATTTGGCACAATTTAGATTTAATTCAAACATTAAATTTCACTTCCATTTAGTTACAAATTAAATTAATTTGTTCATTCACAAATTTATTTCCATCTTAATAAATTTTATTTCAGCGACCATTTTACTAAGCCTACTTTGATTTATTTCCTCAAAGCTCTCCTTTAATTAACTTAATTTAGTCAAATCCTAATTCAGTTCAAATTTTAAACTTATATTTCATTTACTTCATTTAATTGGTATATCTATCACTTTATTTTATTGTCATACTTACCTTAACATAACTCCTTATTTAAGTTGAATTTTATCCCAACAAGTTTCAAATTTTATAAGTTATCAAACCATTTATATTCTATAAGCATTTTAATTAAACTTCCAGAGTTTAAGAAATTACTTAAATATTTCAAAATTATTTTTGAAATCAAGTGTATCCCAAAATCCTTTAGTATGTCTAATATTCCTTTGTATTTAAAAATCAAAACGGTTTTACCAAACCAAAACTTCAACATTTCAAAATCGTTTTTGAAATCAGTTATATACATAATTCAATAGCATATCCAATTATTCTTTGAATTTTAAAACCAGCCCAGTTTTGCAAACAACTCCAATTTAAAACATTTTGGTAGCAATTCCTCTCTTGGAAACTCGAAAATGAACATCGATGATGCTGCAGTCATTACCGAAGTTATTTTCTAGCGACCGAAGAGAGTTTAGTGCTTTTATCTCTTTAAAACCCATCGAATATTTTTAAATTCCAAATCTCACCAGATTTCAAATCCAATTCAAAAATATTTTCCAAATAATATCACTATTATTTCTCCAAAACCTTTGAAAATCATTTTCAAACTCAAAAGGAATTAAATTCTCAAATTCCAAATCCTTTTAACTCATATTCAAACATTACTCTGGAATTTTATCTCATTTTAATTATAAATCACACTATAATTCACATTTATAAATTTCATTTGTTAAATGAATTTATCTCCAAATCTTTGGTTATACGATTATTTCCTTATTTCAATTACCATAACAACAATGATAATAATTTAATATTATCACTTCCTAATAACCATCAACCATATACTATAATAATTTACAAAATTATTTCTTTTATATACAAAAATAATTTAGGAAAAATTATTTCATTTACCCTATTTTAGAACAATAGTAGGTCGGTTTATCTTGTTTAAGAGTTTAGAAATCCCTATCGATACAGTTGGCCAGACTGTACCGACAAGAATCTATAAACACTCAACCTATAAGTCAACACAATATAAAAACAATTTTTATATTCACTAGCAAATACACGCTCATATCTATTAATGCACTCAAAGTCATTCTAGAGTACTACGGACTCTATTCCAATGAGTAATCCCCACCAGAGCCAAGGTTCTCACTTAACCTTCAGCTCTGATACCAATTTGTAACGACCCGATTTTCGACCCTCGAAAATCGACATCAATACATCCACTGTATCAAATGCCAAACAATCAAATGCTGGAAAACCGAATCATTAGGTCTAAAGAAGAAGGAGGTAGAAGAAGAATTAGAAAACAATATCAGAATCTCACAATCGCAGCGGAACAATATATAATAGATAAATGACTAATCTTTAAACAAAGAACTATATCTGTTTATACATTACATTATCATAGTACAACAAAATTTATTGCACACAAAATGGACAGTTATCATAACATGTCCTTAATAACTGACTATACAGTTAATCATACACAACGGGATATTTAACAAATACGTGTGATACGCCTTGCCATCCAGCATGTCTCCTGAGCTCCATAGCAGTCTATCCAAAGCCTGTACTCTATAATACTCGGTCTGACCCAAGCATTATAGTTAAATAACACCCGAGTCAGTCTGGAAAACCAGCGTGAGAAAACACACTCAATTGGATTATGTTAGCACCAGAATTGGTCACTAACACCTTTGAGAGATATTGTGTGGAGAGATTAATGAATAAAGTAAATTAAAACAGAGAATCGTATGATAAATTAAATGAAAAAACAAGGACTTCGGATTTATAATGGTTCAGCGTAACTGCCTACGTCCACTTTGAGTTTTGATCTTTAGTGCTTTCACAAGTGATTGAATAAAATACAATCCATACTATAAAGACTTTGATACAAGTGCTAAGTAAAATAGAATAAGTCTTGAATGCAATAGAGTCTCCCTAATGTTCTCGAAAAAAGAACCATTTCACTGTACCCCTGCCATTCTATTTATAGATGAAGATGGGTTGGACTTCCCTCATAGGCCTAGGAGCAAGATACCTCGACACGTGGTAAGTAACTTCTGCACACCGAGCCATAAATGCCGAACGGCGATTGCCGAGCGATGTTGGTCGAACCAGAGAATGCTGAGCGAGGGCTTAGTGCCGAACGACACTCGTATGCTAAGCCACACACCCAGGCCGAACGACATTCGTATGTCGAGCGAGGGGTGTGCGTTGAACTACACTCGTATGCCGAAAGAGGTGAGTTGTCGAACGACTTTTCTATGCCGAGCGAGGTAAGATGCCAAACGACCCCTCAATACCGAACGAGGCAATATGCCGAACGACCCTACTATGCTGAACAAGGCAAGATGCCGAGTGACCCTTCTATGTCGAACGAGGCAATATGCCGAACGACCCCTCAATGCCGAACGAGGCAATATGCCGAACGACCCTTCCATGCCGAACGAGGCAAGATGCCGAACGACCCCTCAATGCCGAAAGAGGCAATATGACGAATGACCCTTCTATGTCGAACGAGGCAAGATGGCGAACGACCCCTCAATGCCGAATGAGAAAATATGCCAAGCGACCCTTCTATTTCGAGCGACCCTTCTATGCCGAACGAGGCAATATGCCGAGCGACCCTTCTATGTCGAGCGAGGGGAGGTGTGTCGAACAAGGCCCATGCCGAGCCTTTTGTTACATGGTCAAACAACTGGGTAACACTTGCCCCTAAAGTGTATCATGTGGATGAACATGATGTTCTTTGAATCATGAGTACTCCGTGTTTTGCTTTAAGCCCTTGTTCTATCTTCTCGGTAGCGTTTTCTTTCGACCTCCTGAATGCCAAACGAAGCGTTGATGCCTAACAAGGCTTTGATGCCGATCGAGGTCTCAATGCCGAACGAGGCCTTGATGCTGAACGACATAGTGATGCCGAACGACATGTTGACGTCGAACGACCGAGGCGCCTTGACCGTATCTGCCGGTCACTGTCTATTTGCTTTCCCTCTTTTCTATATAACCCAACACTTCTCCTCTTCCCCCCTTTTACTTTTACCTCCACTCTCCAAGGCTTTCGAACACATCTTCCACCAGGCTCCTGCTAATCACCTTAACATCCCTTTTCCTATCGAATCCAGTACGTTGTATCATGTCCTCTCCCATCGATGAACCCAAACAATTTTCGATTCCAAATTCAGAACTCCCTAAGCTTCGAACCATTCCTTAGGTATGAAATTCTTCACCATTGAACACTCCCGATTAAGGGTTTCGTTCAAGACTAGAATCCATAATGATCTTCTCTACCCCCATTTTTTTTAAACTATGATGGTAGGAGCCATCCAGATGAGGAAGATGAACATAAGACTTTGGCATGCTTTAGGCTTAGATGTAAAAGAAGGAGGGTGTTAGAGGTCCTTGTGAAGTAGGTTCTAGTCTGTTTACCGAACGAGGTGACAGGAAGGGTGGTTGGCTTAGTAGGGATCAGCGAGGTTAAGAGGTGTTGGTTAAGTGTGTTGTGCGAATTGGAGGAAAATGTATGGCTATGGCTCGGTATGACTTTCGTATGCTGAGCGAGGGAGAGGGAGTGTAGTAGTGAAGTTGAAGTTGGGTCTTGCGTGCCGAGCGATGTGGCTCGGTATGACCATGGCTCGGCATGACTCCCTTATGTCGAATGAGGTAAGAGGGAGTGCAGGGGAGAAGTAGGAGTTGAGGGCAAAGTGCAAAGCGATGCATCTCGACATGATTTGCCGAATGACTCATCTGTGCCGAGCGGTAGAGAAGGAGTGTAGGAGGAAGTTGGAGTTGAGGGAAAAGTGCCGAGCAATGCAGCTCGGCATGACTGCAGTTTGGCATGACTTGCCACATGCCGAACGGTAGATAGGGAAGGTAGGAGAGTGACGCAGGTAATAAATAGTCGAGTCTCTGCTGTGTCTTTCAACATTAAGTTTGGCAGTATGCCACAACAGTCAGAACCATCTCAACTCGAACATAATGCATGTTGACTTAACTTATTTCCTATGCCCGAACATATGATAGTGAACAAGGATAAGGACTTAAGCGAACAAGCATATCGAACTAATCCGAACTAATAATCTTTCTGTTTCAGCAACTATAAACCTGAACTTAACTTGGTTAAAATAGATAATAACCTTCCGCATATAGTGTCAATGTCGAGCTGAAAACAGAAACCATCGTATGACAAGCTTTGGGAGATGGTCAACGATGACGGTCTTCAAAGACGAAAGTTCAAAGCTTAACTTCATTTCATCAACTCTGGGACTTTTAATTCCTTGGCATTTATACTCGAACAATTGCACTAGTTGACACACCATACAGGGGAGTATTTTTGTTGTTAAGTCTAACGCCGATTGTTTTTCAAGTATAGTTCAAACAGGTGTTTCATCAGGTCCCGCACTCATTAAAGATGTCTAGGAAATCTAGTTCTGCCACAATCTCGGATAGACCCAGGCCATCTTCTCAACAGGAAATGGTTGGAACCTCAAATCCATCGACATTTCCTGTACAAGATATACCAAGCCCCACGATCGCATCCGTCAACTTGGCTCCTGATGCCTTGGATGCAGCAATCTTTTTAGACGACCCGATCGATTCTCAAGCTTCGAGAATTAACAAAAGTGCTCTTCGTCGCATTTGCTCAGTTCACGGGATTCCTTTCGATGATGTGTTGGTTCCATTAGGACAAGATCGTCCTCACCTGCCCCCAGTCGGATATACGGCCTACAACAAATTTATGTGCTGGGTTGGTAGCGTGCTACCATTCAACTCCTTCCTTCGTGACCTGTTATAGTACATCGAGATAGCTCCATCATAGTTGCATCCTAATAGTCACTCATTTGTATATGGGATGTGCATCCTCTTCATGTGCGTCCTTTTTAGGCTCCCGAATCCTGGCGATATCCGCTATATTTATCATTTCAAGAGACGAGCGGACATCCCATCTTTTGTATTTCTTGAGCCACACAACAAGTGTCAAATTTTGACTAGGGCGTGAAGCAAATCTGCCGAGTACAAGCAGGAGTGGTTCTATATGCGCTGTCCCCTTGGCTTCGCAAGGAGATGGGTGGAAGAGAGTAAGTTTCTTTTTTGGATCAATACTTGAATTTGGAAGAATTTGCACCTTTTCTAACTTTTATCTACTTTTACAGGTATCAGCCCACGTCCCGAAGGCTACGGGTATTCTAAAGCTGTTGAGGCTATTCGAGCTATCCCCGTAGGAGACTGGGACATTAGATCTCTTGTTTCGAACGAATCGCTCTCGAAGTTTGGGCTGCTGGTGGCAGGCCGCCGAATAAGCCTTCCTCAAGGCATTACCATAACTGGGTCTGCTTTAGGCTAAGGAAAAAAGCAACCTGGGCCTTCAACACGTGATTCCCCTGACAAATCTGAAGAGGGGGAGATTAAAGAAGCTAAAACGCCCGAAGTATGTGGCGAGAATGTTAGCCCCGCTCGAGAGCCGGTAGCCGAGGTTCACGATATCGAAGTGACGCCTCCACCTGCGAAGGGAAAGAAAAAATTGACTTACAAGTTGAGGAAGAAGACAGCGGGTGGAACCTCTAAGGTCACCATCACTCCGGTGGAGAGAGAGCCTTCTCCTCAACACTTAGAGAGTTCTTTAAAAGGCCTTTCGAACCTCACTATTCTTGATGACTTGCTTAATTATGGCTTCAATGATCCGAAAGTCCTTAAGCTTCATTCGCCTACGAGAGGCGATGCAGGTGCTCAAGCCTAAAACCAGGTAGAAAAAACTCCTATAAGTAAAGACAAAAAAACTGGTCCGTTGGGGGAAACACTAGGACACACACGGACACATGCACTTCATTTCACACTTAAATTTTAGCCATCACTCTACACTTTGCTAACTTGTCGTTATCCAAATTTTGCACAGTTGACAAGGGATGTACTCACGGACTCGATCGTCTTCGTGGGTCATCTATTTTTCATCATTCTGTCCGGGATTCGGGTTCCGACAAACGCCGAGACAGGGATGACACTGGCGATCGAGACTACCGCCACCGAGAATCGTCTTATCGAAGAAAAACCTACAGCCTTTCCTCCTGCTCTCGCGATCCTGCTTCTCAACCAGAACAAGGCAAGGAGAAGTCCGCACATAAGGGGTCCCAGCCTGAAGCCCACCGAGATCAACTTCCGGTTCATCCAGTGCCAGGCCACCCCGGGAACCCCACAAAACATTATAGTCTCTAGGCAAACTCCCCCCTCCCGCATTTGATCCATCGGTAGCAGAAAGACTTGCTGAGCTCAAGACCACGTTCTTGAAGATATGCTTTGATGGTTTGAAATTTCTCCCGGCGATTCAACACATTCCGGGACATATCAAACGTAGCGCTATTGCTTGTACTAACAACGTCTGCATTCAACGTGACGCGTTTGTCCACTTAGCTAAAAAAGTCTCGGAAGTCTCTATTGAGCGTCAACACGAAATTGATCGCCTAAAGCTCGAGGCTATTGACGATAAAAATATTACTAAAGCTAAGGATGAAGAGCTCTCTTCATACAAGTCTTAGATCGAAGTTGCCCAAAAAAGTGATAAAGACACGGCAGAGCCTGTTAATCGTCTGAAGATGATTCATAAGAAAGAAATTGATGAAGCGGTCCAATGCTACGGGGCGTTAGCTTTAGAGAAGGATTCTATTCAAAAGGAGAGGGATGCATTCGCCCAACGAGTTAAAGAGTTGGAAGTGCTACTCCTCAAAGAGAGAGAGAAAGGAAAAAATTGTTGCTCGGAAGAGTCGCAACGATATTGCGATGAGATTGTTGCCACACGACCCTTAAAATCAAAGCTCGACGACGAACTCTCTAAAGTGGAGATGCTGAAGGATGAAGCCCGTGAGGAGGGTAAAAGAATTGCATCCACAAAGTTTGAGTCTCGCCTTGAGGCGGCTACGGAGGCTGGTAGGGCGGAGATCAAGTGCTTGTTTGACCCGCTTATAGCAGAATACAACGCCCGTGTCCTCATGCATCGGGACTTAACTTTTCTTGGCGAAGGCTACCTCGAATCTCTAGTCGAGGCATAGGAAGCTTTGTTAAAGATCAAAAAGGTCGAGCTAGACTCCGAGGAGGTCGACGAGGAGGCTTTGGTAAAGGAATTTCTCAGGGGAAATGAGCCCTCAGACCTGTCTGCAGCCAAGGCTCTCCACTGCAAAGGTTCTCCCTCGTCAAAAGGAAATGATGACATTGTCAGTCCGTCTGGAACCGGGTCTCCGTTCCTCCCCTACCCAATCGGTTGGTCGGCCAGCACTTGATCCGTTCGAGCAACACGTTGGCTATGACCCGAAAGACCCTGGCCTCGACATTCATGTTCTATCTCCCATTCCAGAGGGTGAGACTCCTCGGACGGTTGAGAGTCAACAAGAAATCGGTAAATAACTCTTCTTTTTAGAGTTCAAAGAGCCGAGCCGTCTTTTTCGGCGAGAGGCAATTATATTCCAACGTTTGTCTCTTGTGATTTTACGTAGGCCGCTTTGACCTCGAGCCCACTCCAAGGAGCGATGACGCCAAAGAGGAGAAGGAGAAGGCGCAGCTGTCCAAGCGGGAGAGACTCCCGGCCCTGGTGCTCAAGTGATTGAGGCACTTAACGGGGACAAGTTCGAAACTTCGTCTCCCGTCGAAGAAAGTTATGAAATTGAGATTATAGGTGCCTCTGAAGACACTTCAAAAATGAGCAATAAGGAGCAACACATGGAGGAGAAGAAAAAGAAAGATGAAATCAAAGTCGAGCCTCGAGTTGTGGATCTAGATGACCCTTTGAACAGGCCTTTGAAGGTCATTCTCCCTGGTGGGTCCAGGCCACTAGAAGTCCCTCGTCCTCCCTCGGATGTTACTTTCCCATCAAGCAAAGCATACAAATGAAAACGCGTGGAGGAGGAGTCGTCTGAGAAATCGAAGGAGGAAAAAAACCCATAGAAACCAAGGAAGTAGCTGTTACACGCGTTTAAGGAGAGTTAGCTTAGATTATGTAATTATTTTTTATTTATTTTCATAGTCAATGTAGATAGACTTTGTTTCCCAAGGGATTGACCAGGAAACTTAGTACTCGGCCAGAAAGGAGTGCTCGGCACAAAGTAGCGCTCGGCCAGAAAGGAGCGTTCGGCACAAAGTAGCGCTCGGCATCAGGAGAGCATTCAGCCAAATTAGGTTGTTTGGCTTCCAGGACACGTTCGGCATCCAGGACACGTTCGGCATCCAGGATACGTTCGACATTGAATGCCGTTCGGCCAATTAAGATCGTTCAGCACTCATGCCCCATTCGACCTGCATCTCTCATTCAACCTCCCGCCTCACTCGGTCTAAAGAGGGAAGACTCGACATGGCTCGTTCGGCATAAGGGGGAAGGCTCGGCATGCTTCGTTCGGTACAAGAAGGAAGACTCGGCATGCCTTTTCCGGCCTCCCTGGTTCGGCGTACAGTACATAAACTACTTGGACCAAGTTATTCGGCCACCTGGCCCACCAGGGAAGTCCAACCCACTTTCGTCTATAAATAGAGAGGCAGGGACACAGAAAACAGGATCAGATTTCAGAGAACACAGGGGAGACTCTGCATCATCCAAACCTCATCCAAGACTTCTACTTTTATTTCACAATTGTATTCGAATACTTAAAAGAGGATTGTATCTGTAATCAAGTTTAAAAGTGAGGAAATAAAGGATCAACTTCAAAGTGGACGTAGGCTACAACGCCGAACCACTATAAATTCTGTGTTCTCGTCTCCCGCATTTTAATTTATATTATCTTCCCTATTTTAATTTATCTTCTTCATTAATCTCTCTACACAAACTCTCTAAGGGTGTTAGTGACCAATTTTGGCGCTAACATTTTGGTGCTTTCACTGAGAATCGAATTCTCAGGTTGTGAGGATCTACTTTGTAGCTACTGGATTGCATAAATCCCCCGAAGAAGATCCGTAATTATTCATAAGGCATCTGTTGATTCTACTCAGAGTTACGACTAACGACTCTACCATGGGAAGACCACGAACAAGATCGACCTCCCAAAATGTAGATGCCCGCGAAACCGCTAGTGTTCAACAATTTGGACCTAACGATCAACAAGCAATTCGAGGCACGGGGCCCTCCAGCCAAAACCAAGCGGAAGCTGTTTAACGAGCAGAATTGAATGACTTGATAAAAGAGCTTACGGAAAGCAGAAGGCAACTCGCTGAGCAAATGCAAGTTAATGCTGACCTCATGACCCGATTTGCTCAACAGCAGCATCAGAATGCTGGAGGTAGCCCTGTCCCCTACTCCGAAGATGATAGCTCAACTTCAGCTGATGAACCTCCCAGGCGTAGACGCCGCAAGGATGAAGATGACCAAGCAGGTGCCACTGATCTCTCTACTAGAAATCAAGCCCGTGGAGCGGAACCCAACCTTCCTCCTACCATACAAACCCCGGATTTGACAGCTATGGTCAGGCAGTTGATGAGAGAGAATCAAGGTTTGACTAATGAAGATTGGGGAATGTCTAAGAGTCATACTCCCTTCACAGATACCAATTTACAGGCTGAATACCCAAGAAAGTTTAACATGCCCACCATACCCGCCTATGAAGGAAAAACTGACCCTAGACAACATGTAATGAGGTATGGATGGATGATGGATTCAGCAAGGGCCAACGACGCAACTAAGTGCAGGTGCTTTCCAATAACTCTGTCTGGAATTGCCACCATGTGGTTCACTCGACTTCCTCCGAGGTCAATCTCAAACTTCGACGAATTAGCAAGGAAATTCATAGAACAATTCAGGATACACGCCACTCGACCCAAGGATGTGATGTCCTTATCAAGCGTGACCCAAGCTCTCGGAGAATCACTGAAAGCATACTTGTAGAGATTTCATGTTGCTGCTACTGAAGTGAGCAATCCAAACGACCACGCGATTTTGATGGCAGTAATGCGTGGAGTGGATCCAGACTCTGAATTTGGGGATTGGTTGACGGGAAAGCCACCAGCTACGTTGGAACGTTTCTATTCGAAAGCCCACCAGTTCATAAGGAGGGAAGAAGCTCGGTGGATAAGGAAAGACAAGGCACCAGGGTCCGTTCAGGAGTCTGTAAAGGGCAACATCGCCATGAAAGCAACCAACGATAACCCTGGAAAGGCCCAGGCCAGCGTCCAAAATAAGCCCGGGCAGTCTAAGGGAACTAGAAGTGGAAATCCTGGAAAGAAGAAGGAAACGGGGAGATGGAAGTCAAGGATCCCAACCTACAAAGAATACACTCCACTGAATGCGTCTCTTGAAAACATCTACTTATCGACCTGCAACACTTTTCAACACGCCCTAAGGAATCAACAGAGGAGCAAAAGCGGACTGGAAAGTATTGCCGCTTTCACGAGTCTTATGGGCACAACACAGACGAATGCAGGCATCTCCATGACGCTATTGAGAAATTGATTAGGCAGAAGAAGCTGCAGGAATTTGTCAAAGATACGCCAGAAGGAAAACAAGAGACTTCAGACCCCGAACGTGGCCCAGCTCTACACCAACCAGAGCAACCTACTCGAACTGTGGGAAGATTGATTATTAACACAATTACTGGTGGACCTCATCCTGCGGATAAAAATTGGCAGGAAATGGAGCGATATGCTAATTCCTTGAGACATACAGAGCAGGAGTGCTGTTCAAATGTGGAGGATGGAACTCCCGCAAAGCAGCAGCGCACGATGCACGACGATATTGTATTCAGGAATAGAGACGCGGATAAGGTGGAAGCTCCCACCATCGATCCATTGGTCATATCCGCAACCATCGGACCGACATTCGTAAGGAGAATCCTAATTGATTGTGGAAGTTCCGTTAACATCATCTTCAAGAAAGCATATGATCAAATGAAGCTGGAGACTAAGGATTTGAAGCCATCTAAAGCCCAAATCCATGGCTTCAATGGCGCAGCCACAGACGCAGAGGATATGTGGAGTTACCAGTTGAACTGGGACAAGGTGAACGCAGGAGAGTGCGAATCCTACCATTCATAGTACTGAATGTTGATTCACCATACAACGTGTTTTTGGGACGACCAGCCCTCGCAGATTTCAAGGCAGTCTTGGCCCCGTGGTGTCTCACACTGAAATTCCCGACAGACAAAGGGGTTGGCGTAGTGCATGGCGACCAAGCAACCGGACGTGCATGTTACGTGGCTGAGCTAAGAGAGGCCCAGCGCAGAGAAAAGGGGAAGACGGCGGACAACATCGTCCGCATCCCGAATTCTGATGATTGACAATTAGCGCCCGAGCCCTGGCTCGGGCGACATTCTCGGATCGTCGGAGACATAGATCCGAGAGATGACAAAGGGGAACCCAGGGAACCAGACGCAGCACCGGTCGAACTAACAATTGATATTCCAGTTAGCCACAGCGACCCGACACGAGTTCTTAAAATTGGGTCACAGCTCGATCCCCTAATGGCAGAGAATCTATCTGATTTCCTCCGAGCGAATCTTGATGTCTTCGCCTGGACACACTCTGATATGCGTGGGATTTCCCCTGCAATTGCGATCCATATGTTGAATATAGACCCGAAACACGTACCTGTGAAGCAAAAAAGGAGAGGCATGGACCCGGAGAGGTCTACAGCTCTCAAAGAGGAGGTGGATAAACTCAAAGCCAATGGGTTTTTCCGCGACGTCCTCTACCCGGAATGGGTGTCCAACCCTGTGTTGGTAAAGAAAGCAAACGGGAAATGGAGAACATGCGTTGACTATTCCGATTTAAACAAAGCCCGAAGGATAGCTTCCCGCTACCACGAATTGATCAGCTGGTCGATTCGACTGCCGGGCATGAGCAACTATCTTTTATGGATGCATACTCCGGGTACAATCAAATCCCAATGCACATCCCGGACCAAGAACACACCAGCTTCGTCACAAACGTCGGGCTGTATTGCTATGTAGTAATGCCTTTTGGGTTGAAGAATGCAGGAGCGACCTATCAACGCCTGGTGAACCGAATGTTCAAGGATCAGATTGGTAGAACAATGGAAGTCTATGTGGATGACATGCTCGTGAAGTCACGACAGTCAAACGACCACATCCGAGACTTGGCAGAGATGTTCAGTGTACTAAGGCACTATGGGATGAAGATCAATCCTTCAAAGTGTTCATTCGGCGTGGCATCAGGGAAGTTCTTGGGATTCATTGTGAATGCACAAGGAATTGAAGCTAACCCGAAAAAGATCCAGGCCATCCGAGATATACATGCACCTAGAACCATAAAACAGGTACAGAGCTTGAACGGAAAAGTAGCTGCGCTCAGTCGATTCATATCTAGAGCCACAGATAAGTGTGTTCCTTTCTTCGATGTCATAAAGAAAGGAAAGAGAAACTTCGAATGGACGACTGACTGCGAGGAAGCATTCCGAGCCCTGGTGAGACACTTGGAAAGTCCTCCAGTGTTGTCAAAACCAGTAGACCACGAGACGTTGTACGTATATTTGGCTGTGTCTCAACACGCTATTAGTACAGCCCTAGTTCGCGAAGAAGACAAGGTTCAAAGGCCGATGTACTATGTTAGTAAACGACTGACGGGGGCAGAAAAGAATTATCCAAAGATCGAGAAACTTGCCTATTTCCTGGTGATTGCATCACGCAAGCTTCGTCCCTACTTTCAGGCGCACTCAATCAGTGTTTACACTGACCAACCCTTGCGACAGGTACTCCAACGACTGGAAACTTCCGGTAGGATGCTAAAGTGGAAAATCGAGTTAAGCCAGTTTGATATCACCTACCTGCCGCGAAGGACCATCCAAGGGCAAGCATTAGCTGACTTCGTTGCTGAGTTCACCATTCCTGATGAACCGAGTGAAAATCACAAAGTAATCCCTCCTGTCCGATGGAAGATGTTCACTGACGGGGCATCTAACGACCGTTGGTCGGGAGCTGGGATAGTTCTGGTAACTCCCGAAAACCGATCGATTAGCTACGCTTTGAAGCTCGAATTTACAGCGACAAATAGCAAATCCGAATACGAAGCACTGTTTGCTGGCTTAAGACTTGCCAATGAACTGAGGGTAAAGTCCATCGAAATCTTCTGCGACTCACAGCTGGTGGTATATCAGGTACTGGGAGACTACCAAGCGAAAGGACAAAGACTGGCTCCTTATCTTGCTCGGGTCCGGGAGCTACTAGTAAACCTGGAATATTATGACATTTGGCATGTCCCGCGTGAACAAAACAGGGAGGCCGACTCGCTGGCTAAATTCGCGAGTACTGGCGATGCACAGCAGATGGGATTGTTCCCTGTCGAGACTCTGCTTGCTCCAAATATAGACATGATGGAGATAGATCTCGTCTTGGAGACCGAACTCGAAAGGGGATCATGGCTGACCCCGATCAAAAAATACTTGCTACACGGGGACTTACCTGAGAAAAGAAGCGAAAGACGCCAAGTCCTTCGTAAGGCTTCGCGTTATGTAATGCAAGACGGGATAATGTATCGGAGGGGATTCTCGACCCCCTTACTCTGGTGCGTGGCCCATGACGAGGTAAACCGGGTGTTGGAAGAAGTCCATGAGGGAGAATGTGGTGATCATACCGGGGGGCAAACTTTGGCGAGGAAAATCCTCCGCTATGGATATTATTGGCCGACTGTAAATCGGGATGCTGCAGACTATGCGAGAAGATGCGACAAATGCCAGATATATGCAAAGATTCCGAGAGCTCCGCCAACGGAACTCACACAAATGGTTAGTCCCTGGCCATTTGCAATGTGGGGAATCGACCTAATTGGATCTTTGCCCATAGCCAAAGGAGGCGCGAAATATGCAATAGTGGCAGTCGATTATTTCACCAAGTGGGCGGAAGCAGAGCCAATGGCCACAATCACCACAAAGAAAGTCATTAATTTCGTTGTACGAAATATCATATGTCGTTTTGGCCTCCCACAGACCATCATAACGGACAACGGAACTCAATTCGAAAGCAAGGAATTCAAAGAGTTCTGTCAGAGGTATGGCACTGAGAAAAGGTTCATAGCAGTTGTTCACCCGAAGGCGAATGGGCAGGTAGAAGCCGTCAATAAAATCATCAAGTCCATATTGAAGAAGCGTTTGGAAAAGGCTAGAGGCAAGTGGGTGGATGAACTCCCAACAGCGCTTTGGGCCTATAGAACTACCCACAAGACCGCGACTGGCCACATACCATTCGCACTGGCATACGGCACGGAAGCCGTCATACCCGTAGAACTTGAAGTTCCGTCACACCGGGTAACCTATTACGATCCTGCGTCAAACCAGGATCTCCTATTGGAATCATTAGACTTCATTGATGAGAAACGCGAAGAAGCTGATTTGAGAGCAGCCTCATACAGACACCAAGTCGCTAAATATTATAATGGAAAAGTCCAGCCCAGAACCTTTAGTGTGGGAGATCTCGTTTTGAAACGAGTCTTTCCAACCCCTTCGAACATGAATCCCGCATGGGAAGGTCCATACGTCATCGAACGGAGGCTTGGAGAAGGAACTTTCAAGCTAACGACCGTCGATGGTGCGACACTCCCCCGAGCATGGAACAACGAGCATTTGCGGCGTTATTACACTTAGTCTATTTTCCTTTATGCGGTAGTTGCATTTATTTCCAGTATGCTTTCTTCTTGGCATGTAATAAGATAATCTAGCTTGTGTTCATCAATAAAGGCTTGAAGCCATCTTTTCCATGAATGACCAATGTCTCTTCGTATGATATTCCTATGACGCGCAATTAAAAATTATGATATCCTGGCTAGCGTACGAACGCTTATAATAAAGGACAAAAAATCTCCAAGTCCCCGGAGTGCGGACTGGAGTACTCTAAGTCCCCGGAGTGCGGACTCGAGTATAAACGACAAAAAAATCTCCAAGTCCCCGGAGTGCGGACTGGAGTACTCTAAGTCCCCGGAGTGCGGACTCGAGTATAAACGACAAAAAATCTCCAAGTCCCCGGAGTGCGGACTGGAGTACTCTAAGTCCCCGGAGTGCGGACTCGAGTATAAACGAAAAAAAATCTCCAAGTCCCCGGAGTGCGGACTGGAGTACTCTAAGTCCCCGGAGTGCAGACTCGAGTATAAACGACAAAAAATCTCCAAGTCCCCGGAGTGCGGACTGGAGTACTCTAAGTCCCCGGAGTGCGGACTCGAGTATAAACGACAAAAAATCTCCAAGTCCCCGGAATGCGGACTGGAGTACTCTAAGTCCCCGGAGTGCGGACTCGAGTATAAACGACAAAAAATCTCCAAGTCCCCGGAGTGCGGACTGGAGTACTCTAAGTCCCCGGAGTGCGGACTCGAGTATAAACGATTCAAAATCTCCAAGTCCCCGGAGTGCGGACTGGAGTACTCTAAGTCCCCGGAGTGCGACTCGAGTATAAACGATTCAAAATCTCCAAGTCCCCGAAGTATGGACTGGAGTACCCTAAGTTCCCAAAATGCGGACTCGAGTATAAATGATCCGAAATCCCCAAGTCCCCAGAGCGCGGACTCGAATACAAATGACTCGAAATCTCCAAGTCCCCGGAGCACGGACTGGAGTACTCGAAGTCCGGTATATAGACTTAATTACAAGCAGTTCAAACCTCCGAGTTCCTTGAATAGGAACTACGACACAAATGACTTGGATATGTCAAGTCCCCAACATACGGGCTATGAAATATTCTAAGTGCTTGAAGCACCAAGTGAAGATTGATCAAATCCAGGGAAGCTCCCAAGCCATGTAAAGACGAACCAAGAAGTCTAAGTTACCCATAACAATTCATATTTCAATCACAACCATAAAAGAAACTGAATAATAAAAGTCTTTTGAGAAGAAAAAAGTGAAGATCAAATTTTATTCACAAAAAATCTTATTTACACAGTCTACAAAAATTAGTACATGACTTAAACTAGTTCTCGTTGAACGGGGACGACGGTCATTTCTTGTGTTTCTTTGACTTATTCTCGGATGGTTCCTTCCCAGAACGCTTACTCTTGGAATCCTTCCCTGACGGAGTGGTGACGACCGAAGACGTAGGGGGAACATCCATGGGCTGGGACCTGCCAAGAAGAATGACCTTCAATGGTTTGTTCAGAGGATCGTCCAGGTCCACTTCACGCGGCTCGACCTTGACTGAGGTCGTATCTCTTTTCTCTTTCTCGAGCCGTTCCTTCATGCTCAAGTCGGATGTGTGCTCAGAGGTGCCTGTGGTTTCTACTTTGAAACTCTCCGAGGAAGAGTCAGATTTGCCTTCATCCAGCGCCCCGATTACTTGAGCATCTGGACCAGGATCTTCGCCGACTTGAGTACCTCACTCGCCTTTATCTCCACCTCCTTGGCGGCATCGCTCCTCGGAGTGGGCTCGGGGTCAGAACATCCTGCACAGAAGACACGAAAATAAACAAGTGTTAGAACACAACAACTTCTGAGGGAACGAGAAAGATCTTTGTGAAGCCCAGAGGTTACTCACCAGATGCCGGTGGGTTCTCAGTCGCCGGGGGTGTCCCGCCCTCCGGGATGGGAGATAAAACATGAACGCCAAGCCCGAGGGCTTCCGGGTCATAACCAACGTGCTGCTCGAAGGGGTCAAGTGTCGACCGACTGGCCGGTTGAGTAGGCACGTGAACTGGGGGCACAACGCCGGAAGGGTCCATAGCCACCTCTTTCCCTTTCCTGGAGGGAGAACCTTTGTTGTAGAGGGCTTTTGCCGCCGATAAATCTGAAGGCTCCTTCCCCCTCAGGAATTCTTTTATCAATGCTTCTTTGTCGACCTCATCGGCGTCGCTCTCAACCTTCCTGATCTGAATCAGGGTCTCCCATGCCTCAGCCAATGACTCAAGGTAGCCGTCACCCAGAAAAGTTAGATCTCGATGCATGAGAACTCGGGCATTGAACTCAGCGATGAGCGGGTCAAATTCGGTCTTTATCTCCTCCCTGCCTTCTTCCCTGGCCGCCTCGAGGCGAGAGTCGATGTCGACAGTTGCTGCCCTTTTACCTTCCTCACGGGCCTCATTCCTCAGTGCCTCGATTTTGGAGAGATCGTCTTCAAGTTTCCCCTTTAAGAGCCTGGTGGCGACGATCTCATCACAATAGTGCTGCGCCTCAACCTGGGCGGCCACTTTCTCTTCCTTCTCCTTATTGAGTTGCTCCTCGAGCTCCTTAACTCGCCTATTAAGCACATCTCGCTCCTTCTGAACGGAGTCTTTCTCCAAAGCTAATGCCTCACACCGTTGAACCGCTTCATCGAGCTCTTTCTTATGAGTCAATTCAAGCTGAGAGACTGCCTCGGCGGTATCTTTAGCATTCAGACGAGCAGCATCAAGCTCGGACTTGTAAGTAGCCAGCTCTTCGTCCTGGGCCTTAATGTTATACCTGTCATGGATGGCCTCGAGTTTTAGACGATCGATTTCGTGCTGGCGCTCCATAGAGACTTCAGAAAGTTTCTCAGCCAGATGGACGAACGCGTCATGTTGCACGTAGACGTCATTGGTACAGGCGATAGCATTTTGTTTGACATCTCCGGGAATAGGATGAATCGCCCGGAGGAACTTTAACCCATCAAAACAAATCTTCAAAAACTTAGCCTTAAGTTCGTTCAATCTCTCCGACACTGTCGGGTCTGTTACGGGAGCGGGAGGAGATGGCTTTGAAAGTTCGCCCTTCCTATGAGAATTTCGGGAGTGCCAGGTAGAAGAAGAGTCAGAATGTTGGTCCCGGGGAGCATCAGAATGCGGCCTCTTATGGCCACGTTTGTCTTTGCTTCGCTCCTGATAAGAAGAGGTCTCCTGGCGGTGTTCGGGCTGATAATAAGTTTTCTTCCGGGATGACGAGTCCCAGGCATGATAATCTCGGTCGCTGTCTCTGTCTCGGCGCTTCCCGAGGCCCGAGTCCCGACCAGACTGGCGTAAAGTCGACGAACCGCGAAGGCGGTCGTATCCGTGAGAGCGCCCCATGTCACCTGCAATCAAACAATAGCGAATTAGCGAGAGAGAAGAATGGTGAAAAAAAAGTAGGTGCAAAGCGAAATGCATGTATCTGTGTGTGTCCTAGTGCTACCCCCCGACGGACCAGTGGCTTTGCTAACGGGAGTTTTTTCCCCTTGGATCGGGGCCGGGACGCCCGCATCACCCCTGATGGGTGAGCGAAACTTAAACAGCTCTGGGTCATCGAAATCATAGTCGAGCAAGTCGTCGGGAATGGAGAGGTTCGATAAGCCTTTCAGAGAACTTCCAACGTGCTGTGAAGAAGCCTCTTTCTCTGGCTGAACAGGCGTAGCTTTGGAAGTCCCACCAACCTTCTCTTTCCCCAACTTGCGCGTCAGCTCCTTTCTCCCCTTCGAAGGGGAAGATGACGTTTCGATATCATGAGCTTCAGCTGCAGGACCTAAATCCTCACCTCGCTTTTTAGGTGGCTCACCTGAATTTCCCCTTCTTCCGGTACTTCAAGAGAAGGGCAACGGATGATTCAGGCAATTTTTTCCCTCTGACGGGCATGGACTTGGGAAGCGATACGCCCTCTGGAAGGCTAACCCGGCGGCCAGGGGCTAGAAAGCCGAATTTCGATAGTGACTCATTGGAAATGAGGGCTCGGATATCTCGCTCTTCAGCAGGAAGAGCTCTAATGGCGTCGACAGCATCGGAGTACCCCCCGTCCTCGGGACGTGGGACGAGATCTGAAAAAATAGAACAATGAGTTAGGAGAAGTTCAACCTCAATCGGGAACGGACATCAACTCAGAGAAAGGACTTATTTCCTTCAACCCACCGCCTCGCAAAGCCTTGGGGGCAGCGCACGTAAAACCACTCCTGTTTGTACAGGGCGAATTTGCTACTCCACGCGCTAGTGAAAAGTTGGCACTTCCGATGTGGCTCAAGAAACATGTAAGAGGGGCTTTCTCCCCGTTTCTTGGTCATATAGATGTACCTTATATCGCCGGGAGTTGGAGGCCTGGAGAAGACGGCCATGAAAAGCATGTACGTGCCATAAATGAAAGCGTGACCATTTGGATGAAGTTGAGACGGGGCGACGTCCAGATACTGCAGCACGTCGCGAAGGAATAGATTGAAAGGTGGCACGCTACCAACCCAGCACATGAACTTGCTACACGCCGTATATCCGCTGGGGGCAGATGTGGGCGGTCATGCCCCGACGGAACGAGCACGTCAGCAAACGGAATGCCATGAATAGAACATATCCGCTTAAGAGCGGCCTCAATGACTCTCGAAGCCTGTGAGTCAACTGGGTCATCCATTAAAATTGACGATTCCAAAGTATCGGGAGCCCAGTCATGAGCGGGAGAAACTGACGGGTCAGTTGTGTCGGGGGCCGTTCGCTTAGAAGACGGCCCAGGTTTGTCGGAAAGTGTAGCAGAACTGGATCTTTTGGACATCTTGAATAAATAGCAGACCCAACCAAGCACTTGTGTGAACTATACTCGAAAAATGATCGACGTTAGAATTAACAACGCAGATAACCCCCCCGTGTGGTGTGTGAACTAGTGCAATCAATCGTGCATAAGCATTTAATATAACGTCAAGCCTAAAAACATCGCTTCCGAAAACCGTCATCGCTGACCGTCTCCGAAAGCCTTCTGAATAACGATTGCAGTAAGACACTAGAGGTATTTATGTATGGTCAGCATGTTAAGTATATTCGGCATTTGCTTGTGTTCGGCATTTAGGTCTGTTCGGCACCTAGTTATGTTCGGCATGATAGTTTTTTCGGCATTCACTTGGGTTCGGCATTAAGGTCTGCTCGGGGCCTAGCTATGTTCGGCATGTTAAGAGTATTCGGCATTTAGGTATGTCCGACATGTGTATGTGTTCGGCATTAGGGTTCGCTCGGCATCTAACTACGTTCGGCCGGACAGTTTGCTCGGTTAACTGATGGCTCGGCAAGGCCATTGTTCGGCCTACATCCATCGTTCGGCCAAAGCTCAGTTCGCACTGAGAATGTGACGTTCGGCCAGAGTACAATTCGGCCAAATCAACGCCCGGCCTTGCCGCTGGCTCACACTTCACCCTTCTAACCCCTTTGTTCGGCCATCGTTACGCCGTGCCAACTAAGATCATGGCCGAGTCCAAACACTCGGCATATCCTCCATACCTTCCTCTCCTCCACCGAACACCCACTAAAAATCCTACAAGGCATTCGAATTTAGCTCTCTCTCTCCCTACCTCTAGACGCTCGACCTTGGAAACGCTCCAAATCGAACTCGAGTCCTCACCAACACTAAATCTATTCGAATCGATGGGAAATTGCCAGAAAAGGAACTCGGGTGAGAAGACTATACCTAGTACGTGAATCGAGCGTAGGAAAGTTATGAGGAACTCTTGAATTCTGATCGCACGAATGGCTTGAGAGCTCGGAATTGTAAAAGCAAGAAGTGATAAAAGAGAAGGAGAAGAGGTCGGGTTTTATAAGGGAAAAGAGGAAGTTGAAGAGCTTCTGACCGGCTCTACCGGTCAAAATGCTACCGGCACTTGTCTCGTTCGGCTCGATCATTCGGCATACAAAGTCACTCGGGGTAACGTATCGTTCGGCCTTCCCTGCTGCGTTCGGCCAAGGGAGCCTTATGACCCTCAAGGGTGATGACCAAGGTTTAATCAAAGTGCATCACGATCGGTCACGTAATACACTTTGGGGGGCAAGTGTTTCCCAAGGGATTGACCAGGCAACTTAATACTCGGCCAGAAAGGAGTGCTCGGCACAAAGTAGCGCTCGGCCAGAAAGGAGCGTTCGGCACAAAGTAGCGCTCGGCATCAGGAGAGCGTTCGGCCAAATTAGGTTGTTTGGCCTCCAGGACACGTTCGGCATCCAGGACACGTTCGGCATCCAGGATACGTTCGGCATTGAATGCCGTTCGGCCAATTAAGATCGTTCGGCACTCATGCCCCATTCGACCTGCATCTCTCATTCAACCTCCCGCCTCGCTCGGTCTAAAGAGGGAAGACTCGGCATGGCTCGTTCGGCATAAGGGGGGAAGGCTCGGCATGCTTCGTTCGGTACAAGAAGGAAGACTCGGCATGCCTTGTCCGGCCTCCCTGGTTCGGCATACAGTACATAAACTACTTGGACCAAGTTATCCAGCCACCTGGCCCACCAGGGAAGTCCAACCCACTTTCGTCTATAAATAGAGAGGCAGGGGCACAGAAAACAGGATCAGATTTCAGAGAACACAGGGGAGACTCTGCATCATCCAAACCTCATCCAAGACTTCTACTTTTATTTCACAATTGTATTCGAATACTTAAAAGTGGATTGTATCTGTAATCAAGTTTAAAAGTGAGGAAATAAAGGATCAACTTCAAAGTGGATGTAGGCTACAACGCCGAACCACTATAAATTCTGTGTTCTCGTCTCCCGCATTTTAATTTATATTATCTTCCCTATTTTAATTTATCTTCTTCATTAATCTCTCTACACAAACTCTCTAAGGGTGTTAGTGACCAATTTTGGCGCTAACAGACTTTGACTCCATGTTTTGGAGGAGTTGTAGTAGGACCTCATTTTGGATTGATAAATAAAATTTAGCTTGTTTGTCTTTCAAATGAATTTTGTTGTTCAGCTTACTGTATATCTGTGATCGAAACCCAAGCTCTTGCGAGTTACGTAAACTCCCTATTCATTTTTGTATTACTCGAAGATTTTCTGGAAATCGTAAGTACTTTGTTTTATGCTATACATACTTAGAATATTTTGGTCCGCACTCAAGGGACTTGTAGATTTGGAATCGTTCATTCTCTAGTCCGCATTCTGGGGACTTAAATTACTCCAGTTCGCACTCTGGAAACTTGGAGATTTTGAGTCGTTCATACTCTAGCCCACACTCAAGGGACTCAGAGTACTCCAGTCCGCACTCAGGGGACTTGGAGATTTTAAGCCGTTTATATATTAGTCCGCTCTCAAGGGACATAGAGTACTCCAATCCGCACTCTGGGAACTTAGAGACTTTAAGTCGCTTATAGTCTAGTACGCACTCAGGGGACTCAAAGTACTCCAGTCCGCACTCAGGGGACTCGGAGATTTTAAGTTATTTTTACTCTAGTCCGCACTTAGAGGACTCACAGTACTTCAGTCTGCACTCACGAGACTTGGAGATTTTAAGTCGTTTATACTCTAGTCCGCACTCAGGGGAATCAAAGTACTCCAGCCCGCACTCAGGGGACTTAGAGATTTTAAGTCGTTTATACTCTAATCCACACTCTGGGGACTCAGAGTACTCCAGTCCGCACTTAGGGGACTTGGATATTTTAAGTCGTTCATACTCTAATCCGCACTCAGGGGGACTCAGAGTACTCCAGTCCACACTCAAGGGACATGGGGATTTTAGGTGTTCATGCACGTTCATACGTCAGACAGAATAATGTAACTCTTGTTTTTTCCCACAGAGTTATCATATACGAAAACATCAATAATTCATGGAAAAGGTGGCTTCAAGCCTTTATTAATGAAAACAAACTAAATTATCTTATTACATGCCAAAAACTAAGAATCAACAAAATAAAAAAACACTGAAAATAATTGCAACGAATATAGAAAAGGAATAGACTAAGTATAATAATGTCGCTAGTGCTCGTTATTCCATGCTCAGGGGAATGTCGCGCCATCAACGGTCGCTAGCTTGAAAGTTCCCTCTCCAAGCATCCGTTCAATGACGTATGGACCCTCCCATATGGGATTCAGATGCGAGGGAACCGAGAAAAATCATTTCAAAATGAGCTTGCCTACATCAAAGGCTCTCGGACGGACTTTTTCATTATAATATTGAGCGACCCGGTGTCTATATACGGCCGCTCTTAAATCAGCTTCATCACGTTTTTCAACAATGAAGTCCAGCGATTCCAGCAAAATATCCCGATTAGTCCTGGTGTCGTAATGAGTTACCCGATGTGATGGAACTTCAAGTTCTATGGGTATAACAGCTTCCATGCCATATGCCAATGCGAATGGAATGTGGCCAGTCGTGGGTTTGTGCTAAAGTGCTGTTGGAAGTTCATCCACCCACTTGCCTATAGCCTTTTCCAAACGCTTTTTCAATATGGATTTGATTATTTTGTTCACAGTTTCCACTTGTCCATTGGCTTTTGGATGAGAAACTGCTGCAAACCTTTTTTCAATGCCATACTTTTGACAAAATTCTTTGAACTCTTTGTTTTCGAATTGAGTTCCGTTGTCTGTAATGATAGTCCGTGGAAGGCCAAAACGATATATAATGTTTCGTACAATGAAATTAATGACCTTCTTGGCGGTGATCGTAGCTAAGGGCTCTGCTTCTGCCAACTTGGTAAAGTAATCGACCGCAACTAACGCGTATTTCGCACCACCTTTGGATATGTAAAGAACCGATTATATCAAACCCCCACATTGCAAAAGGCCAGAGACTAACCATTTGTGTGAGTTCCGTTGGCGGAGCTCTAAGGATTTTTACATACTTCTGGCATTTGTCACATCTTCTTACGTAGTCTGCAGCATCTCAATTTACACTCGGCCAATAGTATCCGTAGCGGAGGATTTTCTTTGCTAACATCTGCCCCTAAGTATGGTCACCACATTCTCCTTCATGGACTTCCTTCAGGACTCGTTTTATCTCATCGTGGGCAATGCAGCAGAGTAAGGAGGCCGAGAATCCCCTTCAATACATTATTCCGTTCTACATTACATATCGCGAAGCCTTACGAATGACTTGTCGTCTTTCGCTCTTTCTTTCGGGCAGGACCCCGTGTAGAAAGTATTGCTTAAATGGAGTCATCCATGTTTCCTTCTCGATTTCCGTTTCTAACACAAAATATATCTCCATCATATTTATGCTCGAAGTATGTAAGGTTTCGACGGAAAGCTGTCCCATTTGCTGTGCATCACTAATACTTGCAAATTTCGCCAATGAATCAGCTTCTCTGTTTTTGTTCACGTGGAACATGCAAAATATCATAATATTCTAGATTTAATAGCAGCTCTTGAACCTGTGCAATGTATGGGGCAAGTCTCTGTCCCTTCGCTTGATAGTCCCCCCCTCTCCCCCCCCCCCCCGCACCTGGTATACCACCAGTTGTGAGTCACAAAAGATTTCAACCGATTTTACCCAGTTCTCTGATAAGTTTCAAGCCAACAATAATGCTTCATACTCGGCTTCGTTATTTGTCGCTGGGAATTCAAGCTTCAAAGCATAACAAATTGACTAGTTTTCAGGAGTCACAAGAACTATAACAGCTCTCGAGCAACGGTTGTTAGATGCCCCGTCGATGTATAGCTTCCATTGAGCGGGAGGTATTCATCTGACATGGCGAATTAAACGATGAAGTCCGCTAGCGCTTGCCCTTGTATGGCCCTTCACGGCAGGTAGGTAATATCGAACTGAATCAACTCGATATTCCATTTTAACATCCTTCCAGAGGTTTTCGGTCGTTGGAGTACCTGTCGTTATGGTAGATCGGTATAAACACTGATTGAGTGTGCCTGAAAGCACGGATGAAGCTTGCGTGATGCAATCACCAAGCAATAGGCTAGTTCCTCAATCTTAGGATAATTTCTTTCTGCCCCCGTCAAACGTTTACCGACATAGTACACTGGATTTTGAACTCGATCCCCCTCGCGAACCGAAGCTTTATTGGTAGCATGCTGGGATACAGCCAAATACACATATAACATTTCATGGTCTACTGGTTTTGATAGCACTGGAGGACTTTCTAAACGCCTTACCAGAGCTCGGAATGCTTCCTCATAGTCAGATGTCCATTCGAAGTTTCTCTTTCCTTTCTTTATTACATCGAAGGAAGGGATACTCTTATCTGTGGCTCTGGATATGAATCGACTCAGCGCAGGCACTTTCCCATTCAAGCTTTGTACCTGCTTTATAGTTCTGGGCACTTATATGTCTCGAATAGCTTGAATCTTCTCCGGGTTAGCTTCGATTCCCCGCGCATTTACAATGAAACCTAAAAACTTCCCAGATGCAATGACAAAGGAACACTTTAAAGGATTGATTTTCATTCCATAATGTTTGAGTATATCAAACATCTCCGCTAAGTCTCGAATGTGGTCGTTTGACTACCGTGACTTCACGAGCATGTCATCCACATAGACTTCCATTGTTCTACCAATCTGGTCTTTAAACATTCAATTCACCAGACGTTGATAAGTCGCTCCCGCATTTTTCAATCTGAAAGGCATCACTACATAGCAATATAACCTAACGTCTATGAAAAAACTGGCGTGTTCTTGGTCTGGAATGTGCATCGGGATTTGATTATATCCCGAGTGCGCATCCATAAATGACAGAATCTCGTGACCGGCCAATGAGTCGACCAGCTAGTCGATTCTAGGTAAAGGGAAACCATCCTCCGCGCATGCTTTGTTCAAATCAGAGTAATCTATGAAAGTTCTCCACTTTCCATTTGCTTTCCTCACTAGCACAGGGTTAGACACCCATTCGAGGTAGAGGGCGTCACGGACGAACCCATTGGCTTTGAGTTTGTCCACCTCCTCTCTGAGAGCAGCGGACCTCTCCGGATCCATTCCTCTCCTTTTCTGTTTTACAGAAATATACTTTGGGTCTATGTTCAACATATGACTCGCAATAGCGGGAGAAATCCAGCACATATCAGAAAGCGTCCAAGAGAAAACTTCAGATTCGCTCGGAGGAAATCGATGAGATCCTTGACCACTGATGGGTCGAGTTATGATCCAATCTTAAGTACTCATGATGGGTCATCTCGACTGACTGAATGGCAATCGTCAGTTCAACCGGTGCTGCTTTTGCTTCCCTGGGTTCCCCATCATCATCATCCCTCGAATCTATGTCTCTGTAGATCCGAGAATGTTGCCCGAGCCAGGGCTCGGGCACTGCTTGTCAATTGTAAGTATTCCGGATGCGGACGGAGTTGTCCGCAACCTTTCCTTTCTCTCTATGTTGGGCCTCTCGCATCTCAGCCACATAGCATGCACGACCGGTCGCCTGATCGCCATGCACCACACCAACTCCTCTATCTGTCGAAAATTTCAAAGTCAAACACCAATGGGCCAAAGCTGCCCAAAACTCTGCTAGGGTCGGTCGACCCAGAAACACATTATATGGAGAATCAACATCCAAAACTATGAAAGGTAGGATTCGCACCCTCCTACATTCACCTTATCCTAGTTCAACTGGCAATTCAAGATACCCCACTACATCAGTCGCTGCACCATTAAAGCCATGGATACGGGCTTTAGATGGTTTCAAATCCTTCGTCTCCATCTTCATTTGGTTGTACGCCTTTTTGAAGATGATGTTAACAGAACTTCCACAATCAATCAAAATTATCTTCACAAATGCTGGCCCGATTGTCGTGGATATGACCATCGGGTCAACGGTAGGAGCCTCTACCCGGTCAGCATCTCGTCTCCTGAAAACTATATCGTCCGTCATTGTCCGCTGCTGCTTAGCTGGGGACCCGTCCTTAGTATTTGAACAACATTCAAAATTTGCATGTCTTAGGGAGTTAGCATACCACTCGATTTCCTGCCAATTCTTGTCTACAGGGTGAGGTCCACCGACTATCGTGTTTACGACCAATCTGCCCATAGTTTGGGTAGGTTCCTCTGGTTGGCATGGGTCCGGCCCGCGTCTTGGATCTGACGTTCCTTGCCTTCCTTCTTGTGGGTTCTTGACAAACTCCTGCAACTTTTTCTGTCTAATCAGCTTTTCTATGGCATCGTGGAGGTCTCCACATTCTTTCGTATTGTGCCCGTAAGTCTCATGGAAGCGACAATACTTCCCTGTCCTCTTTTGTTCCTCTGTTGACTCCTTTGGGCGTGGTTTTCTGTATTGGAAAGTATTACAAGTTGAAAGTTAAATATTCTCCAGGTATGCATTCAGAGGAGTATATTCGTTGTAAGTTGGAATCCTTGGCTTTCATTTTCCTGCTTCCATTTTCTTTCCAGGATTTCCTCCTCCAAACCCTTTAGATTTCTCAGGCTTGTTCTGAACATTGACTTGAACCTTCCTTGAATTTTCACCAGATTGTTTTACAGCGATATTGCTTTTCACAGTCTCCTGAATAGTCCCTAGTGCCTTATCTCGCCTTGTCCACCTGGCTTCCTCTCTTCGTATGATGATGAGCCTTTGAATAAAAATGCTCTAGCGCAGTCAGAGGGTTTCCTGCCAACCAATCTCCAAACTCTGAATCCGGATCCAGTCCCCACATTACAGCTATCAGAATTGCATGGTCATTAGGGTTGCTCACTTCAGTAGCCACAACATGAAATCTCTGTAGATACTCCTTCAGCGACTCCGCTGGAGCCTGAATTACACTAGATTGGGGCATCACGTCTTTGGGACGAGTGACATGTATTTTGAACTATTCTACAAACTTCGCCACCAATTTGTCAAAGCTAGATATAGACCGTGGAGGAAGTCGAGTGAACCACATGGTGGAGATTCCGGATAAAGTAATTGGGAAACATCTACACTTGGTCACGTCATTTGCTCTAGTCGAATCCATCACCCATTCATACTCATCACATACTGTCTGGGATCAGTCTTCTCTTCGTAGGCTGGGACAGTTGGCATGCTAAACTTCCTGGGGTACTCGGCCTGTAGAATAGTATCTGTGAATGAAGTATGACTCTTGGATATCCCCCAATCTTCATTAGTCAAGCCTTAATTTTTTCCCATCAACTATCTGAACATAGATGATAAGTCCGGGATTTGTATGGAGGATAGAAGAATGGACTCCGTTCTACGGGACCGCTCGGGTTGATGTCTCTTATGTTGGCGGTCTGCCAAACGTGTATCTTGGGGACCGGCTTCATTGGGGTCTTAGTGAGCCAGACGTCCGGTTTCCACATGTGCTCCAGCTCCTAAGTTTCCCGTTCCGGCTTGGGTCGATCTACAGCACCTGCTTGTGTAGTTTTAGTTTTGCGGCGTCTACGCCTGGGAGGTTCATCGGATGAAGTCGAGCTATCAGATGAAGAGTAAGGAATGGGGCTAACTCTAGCATTTTGATGCTGTTGCTAAGTAAGCCGAGTCATGACATTAGCATTAGCTTGAATTTGCTCGTTGAGTTGTCTTCTGCTTTCCATGAGTTCTTTCATTAAGTCGTTGAACTCTGTTCTAGTGACAACTTCCATTTGATTTTGGATGGCAGTTCCTGCACCTAGGTTTGCTTATTGATTGCTAGGTCCTATTTGTTTTACGCTAGCAGTCTCGTTGATGTCCGCGTTATGAGAGGCTGATCTGGTACGTGGTCTTCCCATAGTAGAGTTATTGATAGGAACTCTAAGTAGAATCAATGGACGTCCTATGAATGACTTGGATCTCCTTCGGGGATTTATTCAATCTAGTAGCTACGAAGCAGATCCTAGTAGCCTAAGAATTCGTTTCTCAATGTAAGCACCAAAATGTTAGCACCAGAATTGGTCACTAACAACCTTGAGAGAGTTGTGTAGAGAGATTAATGAAGAAAGTAAATTAAAATAGAGAATCGTATGCTAAATTAAATGCAAAAGCAAGGACACTAGATTTATAGTGGTTCAGCGTAACTGCCTACGTCCACTTTGAGTTTTGACCTTTATTGCTTTCATAAGTGATTGAATACAGATACAATCCGTACTATAAAGACTTGGATACAAGTGCTAAGTAAAATAGAATAAGTCTTGAATGTAGCAGAGTCTCCCCGGTGTTCTCGAAAAAAGGTCCATTTCATTGTGCCCCTGCCCTTCTATTTATAGACGAAGATGGGTTGGACTTCCCTTATAGGCCTAGGAGCAAGATAACTCTTCCCGTGGTAAGTAACTTCTGCGCACCGAGCCAATGCTGAACGGAAATTGCCAAGCAAGGTTGGTCGAACCAGAGAATGCCAAGCGAGGCCTCAGTGCCGAATGGCACTCGTATGCCGAGCCACATACCCAGGTTGAACGACATTCGTATGACGAGCGTGGGATGTGCGTTGAACTGCACTCGTATGCCAAACGAGGTGAGATGTCGAACGACCTTTCTATGTCGAGCGAGGTAAGATGCTAAACGACCCCACAATGCCAAACGAGGCAATATGCCGAACGACCCTTCTATGCCAAACAAGGCAAGATGCCGAGCGACCCTTCTATGCCGAACGAGGAAAAATGCCGAACGAGCCCTCAATGCCGAATGAGGTAATACGCTGAACGACCCTTCTATGCCGAACAAGGCAAGATGCCGAATGACCCCTCAATGCCGAACGAGGCAATATGCCGAATGACCCTTCTATGCTGAACAAGGCAAGATGCCGAACGACCCCTCAATGCCGAACGAGACAATATGCCGAGCTACCCTTCTATGCCGAGCGACCCTTCAATGTCGATTGAGGCAATATGCCGAGCGACCCTTCTATGTTGAGCGAGGGGAGGTGTGCCGAACAAAGCCCGTGCCGAGCCTTTTGTTACATGGTCAAACAACCGGGTAACATATTATTAAAGTTTCCAAAAATCCTTTGAAATCAAAGGTATCCCGTAAGACCACGCCACAAATAAACATGCCGGGTTCTTACCTTATGATAACCAAAACATTTTTATCAAATCCATCTAATATTATAATAGTGTCTATTGAAAGTAAATTAGAATCTAGCTGAAATGCTTGCATCTCACGTTTCAGCATAGTTGGGCATAATCAAAACTGTACAGGCGCTTATTGGAGATTGGTTCCCATACAATGGCGGGGCTACTGGGGTACCGTCAATCACAGTACGTGGTCTAGATCACTGTACCGAGGATCCACCTTTGATCCCCTGCTACAAAAGAATGAAGATAATGCTTACTGGATAGTCCGAATAAGATCACCCCAAGGTTGGATCAACAACCGCCCACACAGCCGAATAAAAAGGGACCTCTAGACAGGGATGACCTTAGCCTAATTGGTTGCTAGCCACTTAGCCTTGCTGCATCTCCCCTGTTTTAGCCATTCCCGGTTGATGAGGCTCGAGGCTATCCGTTTCCTTTTTAGCACACATTCACTTAGAATGCTCACTATCCTCCTGACGATGTTCTGAAAGCATTCATCCATACAAGTCCATTTCGGGTCCGAATGGAACCGAAGGCACTACTTCTACTACATCCATTTTGGAATCACCCTCAGGATTAGTAGCGATTAGCCCTTCTACTTTACTGCTCCATCTTCCACTCTCAGCTCTTGTCTTCCTCAAAAAAACGTTCAAACCTGATCGAAGTGGTTTTCGGAAAATTAATCCCGATCCCGGTCTCTTCGAAACGACAGCGCATGGGCCAATATTGTTAGTCGATTATTTAACTATCAAATAACATTTACAAACAACCATCGGTCTTAATAATTTTCCAAAATTATTTATTTCAAAATATCTTCACAAGTTATTTTCCATACTTCAAACCTTTGAAAACAGTTTTAAAATCACTTTCCTCTCACAAAATAAATTCCCAAATATTGTTTTATTTCCACTGAAAATTACCAAGTCTAAATACTTAGATTTAAAATAATTTAAAATAGCTTTACCCAAAAATATATATACTTTAAAACATTTAAAAAAACCACTTAAAAGACTTTATTCAATTACTGGTTATGAAATTTTATAATAAATTCTCATGTAAAACTTAAGCCAAAACAAATTTTAAAATAAAAGTTACGAAATTCTATACAAGTTTTTCAAATAAAACTTAGCCAAACTATCTTTAAAATAAAACTACTTTATAAAATATAAATATTAATAATTATTATTTTTTAAACCACAATACCAATTAACCTTTTAAAATAATTACTACTATAACTAATTTAATAAAATATTTACCTTTAAAATTTTAAAAAACTTAAATATTAATTCCCAAAAAGGTTCTTTTAAACAACTTTAAAACTTTTAACTTAACTTAAAAATCTACTTGAAAACGTACTTGGCTTTTCTGGAAAATACACTTTCCTTTCACACCTTTAAAAATAAACCACTATTTATTTTTAAAACAAATTACCCATTCCTTTATAAATTCCCATCCCGAATTTGTACTTCCAAATTATCCTCTGATAAATATTTCACTTAATTAATAAACCCGTTTATAAATTCCATAATCTCATTCTCTTTTTTTTAACCCAGTTCAAACACTAAATCGGTTTCCAACATTTACTCCATTTTAAAAATAAATTCCTTTACTTACTCAATTTATTTCGAAACCCATTTATTCCATATTCACTTCTATATTTATGATATTAATTTCATACTTAATTTTAAAATTCTTCTTTTATTTCTCCCAAACCATTTTAAATTCTGAATTTAAAATAAAGTCTTAAATATTTAAACAATACTACTTAAGTTCTGAAAATCCATTTATCTCCATTTATTAAAAATATTTTTCCCCATACTCGGAATTTATTCAATAGGATTTCAAAAATCAACTTTTATCCTTTTCTAAATTTCTTCTTTTAATTTATCCAATTCTCTAAAGTTATTTTACTTAAAATTCTCCACTTTAATTTCCTTCCAAAAATCCAATTTTTATATTTCCGATATCTTAAAATACCAAAATATTATTCGGCCAAACCATAACATTCAATAATTTCAATTACCAATATAATCAATCACAAATTATTAATAAATCATATCTCAAAATATGAAATAAATTCAAACATTTGAGGAATCCAGTTGGATTCCTCCAACCTGTTTCCCTGCATCCACAGATGTTAGCACTAACAATTTAAAATACCAATCCGCTTCAAGGTGGGATATCACGGTATAAAGGGTCATCCGCTATTATGCGGGGCGCATAGGGTCTCATCCGCTATATAATGCGGGAAATCAATCACTCCAATATATACTATATATACTACTATATATACTATCACATCCAGACAATTCAAGCAATCAACCAATAATTCAAATTTTACTATTTAAATTTAAACGGAATCCATAAGAGTGAGATTAACTCACTTTTGATTTTAATTTGTAGTCCGATCCAAACCAGCTTGTCTCTCCACGATTTAGACCTTATACAACATTATATGGTTTATTAATATTTTGAACAAATCAAACAATTTATTTTTACCATTAAATAAATTTTAATTAACTAGTTTTAAATAATGGTTAAATTAACCTAATTTACATTTGGAAATAGTACCTTTTGTACCCCCAGAAATAATAGTTTATACACTTGTTTTAAATAAAAATAAATCATAGTTGATAATGATTCTCATTTTTGAATTGAAATCTATTGGTTTAATAAAATTCCAAATTTTACTTTACTATTGAATTTTGATAAAAAATTTGATTTAAAATTTATACCTACTTATCATTAAATTAAAATGATATAAAAATTAAATTACCTTAAGATATATATATATATATATATATATATATATATAGACACACTCATACACATCCTTAATCCATACATGTATATTAATCTCAGCTAGCATCTGGTAAGTGATAAAATCAAAATTTTATTTACAAGCTTAAACTTGAGTAAATATTAAATTAAAATGTTTAAAATTTAAATTACCTAAAAGAAACAGGAAACAAGATGACGATCATCGGCTCGACTGCTCTGAACGAGGTGATTGTCCTCGTTGCCGACACCTCCACGAGAACTGCGATCTGAATCGCGTCCGCCCCAATCGCGAGCACGAATCCCAATCCACGTCGCAGACTATCGACCACTGTCGACCCCCCAAATGCTGCCACCATTGGGAACTCCTCACCACATCGGCAGATCGAAGAACGATCCCACACCGCCTCCTCCAAAGTCGACGACGACTACTATACCGATCTCGCGAGCGAGCGCTCCCTTTCTCCAACACGACTCCTTTGGTCGTGAGCCTCTCTGAATCGAACACCAATGACTCGATCTCCTAGCAACCCTTACGGCCATGATTACCAGGGATTCGTGCGCACTATTTATTATTATTATTATTTAAATGATTTGATCGATTTGGGCAAGCAAGAAAGAAGTGGAGGTTGAATTGAAGAATGGAGCACTGGAATCGTAGTTCAGCTATAAAGAGATTTTTTTTGAATGAACTCTCTCTCCCTTTTCTTTTCTTTTTTAATTTAAAGACGCATGTTAGAAGATGCAGGAAACGTGTCCTTAGGGTGGATAGGTGTTGGATGTGAAAATAAATTTTGATCAGTCAATAATTATAAATATATTTAAATTTAAATTTAAATCAACTTGATTGTCGCAACTAAAAATCTCGACATCCTATCAAGACATGCTGCTAGGCATTTATAAGGTTATACCCCTATCCAAACGCAATGGAAAAGGTTTTGAGTTCTAATTCGATCGTATGGAGAAGATATCTTTTTGGACCTAGTTATTAAATTGAATTTTCGATATAAATTTCAGTGCATTTACTTGTCGTACGATCACACGACAGCTCCAAACACGACGAAACTTTAAATCCGATAATAACATACTATTACAAATCCCACGGAACTGGTTTCGTCAAAATCCAAGACTATGCCTCAAAAAGCTATTTTTAAATGTCAATTTAAACGATATATTTTTAAAACTGTAAACCACTTTTAAATTCGATTATGTCACATTTATTATCTCCAGTATTGCCAATCTAAATTTTATAAGCCTTAGAAATATTTTTAACAAGCCTGGAACATCCAAATTCAATAATTTTACCCAATTTCAAATTTATTAAATTCAATAGTTTATTTGCCAAATAAACAATGATATTTGAAATTCAAGTTAAACTAACTTTAAAATACTTAAAATCGATTAAATATTTCAATTTCAAATATCTAGAAATTCTGGGTCGTCACAATTTGGCCATTCAATGATACTAAAAGCGATCACATATGAAACCAAGTCTAGTATAATTATCACATTTTCGATATTTTCATCTCACGCTATCCCTCGGTCAAGAGAGAAGCCCGTAGGTTAAAGCTCTATTGCTCATATCCTTACATGAACATAGGCCTTAATTCCCACAAATAGACAAGCCTACTTCATCGACTTTTAGTACTAAGTATACAACTAGATGTTTTCCATAAATGAGTAAACACACAAAGCACGATCAAGTCACATAAGCGAATTCTAATCCCTTTTCTGTTTAATTAACCTTTTATTAATTAGAATCTCTTTTATTAGTAAAACTTCTTTTATCTAATAAAACATTGTTTATCAATTACTAGTATTCATTTGTGCTCTTTTCAATACTTCGAAAATTATTCATATACGTATTTAAAATGGTTTAAGTATATTCACAAATCATTAATAAGATTTCCTACTTTAAACCTTTGCTTTTTCTGAACTTCAAAAAGTATTTATATACTTATCTCAAATGGTAAAAGTATATTAACAAATCATTAACAATATTTCTTTCTTTAAACCTTTTCTTTTTCTATTTTTTCAAAAGATTCCATTCTTATAATTTCCTTTAAAATATCCGTTTTAAAGATCTAAGTGCTTTCACAAATCTATTCAAAAGAATTAAGACTAATGTTACTTTGTTTCTACAAAATCAAAGCCATTTCACTTATGTTTATTTTTAAAACATTCTTTTAAAGATCTATTTACACTCATAAGTATAGTAAAAAAGAGTTAAAGATGAATGTTATTAAAACATTGTCACAATAAACCCAAAATAATTCCATATTTGTTTTATCTTCAAAACATTCTTTTCAAGATCTAAGATAATACTTGATTAAGTTCAACATTCGACTAATCGATTATCTAGTTAAAACAATTGCTTATATAAATCACTTTTTGTATACTTAATTTGTTTTTGACATTTCAACTTAACCATTCCTTGTTTAAGAGCGAAGATAGGTAAGTTAGAGCACTGGTTGCATCAAATCCTTGCCTACACGCCTCGTTCTTGAATCTTACAAGTAGATAAGCATACTCGTCGGCTTTTAGCTTTAAGTATAGTATTAATGATTCTCATAAACAAGTAACAAACAACATGATTAACCCATTTTCGACATTCCTGACTTAACTATTCCTTATTCAAGAGGGAAGACCAATAGGTTAGACCTCTATTGCTCCATCCCTACTCGACATCAATCTTAACTGCTAAAAGTAGATAAGCCTAATCCGTCGGCTTATAGCGTTAAGAAAAGTTAATTACCTTTTAAATAAGTAAGTAAACAACATGATTAACATGTTTTCGACATTCCAACTTAACCATTCCTTGTTCAAGAGGGAAGCCTAGTAGGATAGAGCTCTATTGCTCCATCCCTACCCGATATCAATCTTAACTCTCAGAAATGAGATAATCGTCGGCTTTTAATGTTAAACGTCTTCTTTAGTTTTTCAAAATTTATACGAAATTTTAAAAATAAATTTAAATTCAAACCAACTTTAATATACTTCAAAATATGTTTGAAAACATCTCTAAAGAGATTAGAGAAAAATACCAAATTTAAATATCATTTTTAAATACTTAAAACCATAAGCGACTTACTACAAGATTTATAAATGATGTTAAAAGTCCTTGTCAAAACCACATTGAAAGAACAATATTTGTGACTAAATTTAACCACTTTAACAAATGAATTAAGTCTTGAAATTATTATAATAAGTACTACCATTAGGTTAATTAAATACCATGTGAAGAAGCCCTTAAAAATATCTTTCCATTTATTTATAAAAATTTCCAAAACAAGGGATTTCGAAATGCGCTTATAACAACTATTTTCGCTTCAAACAGTTTCAAACTTGCTTCAATTTAACACATAAGTTAAACAACCATTTAATCATCAATTCATAACCACATCACATGTATAAGAGCGTAATAGAAGTAATCTTATATAGTATAAAGTTATCGTTTTCTTTTAAAACATGATGGGTCCAAAGTTTATAACTTTAATTAGTTAATGTCACTTTAAGTTTATACTTTGCACACAACATATATACATAATATATATTAATAAGATAGTGAGATAATTCAATTAGATCTAGTCCAAACCCAAGCACAAATCCACAAGAACCAAAGAACCACCTCCTTCTATCATCACAAGCCAAAAGATCCAGCCTTTAGCACTTCCAAGCCAAAGCAACCTCCTCCCTTTCCTCCTCCATGCTTACGGCCCCTCCTTGGAACCCCCTCTTCCTCTCACCTTCCCCTACTTATTTCATATTAAGCATGCGTTCTCATGTTGTCTTAAGCCCAAAGCCAAAGTTTAAAGTAAGTTGGAGATGATTCAGTTAAGACTTCAAAATGTTAGAGAGTAGTTAGTGGATTAGTGCTTAAGCAGTTGCACTATTTTTAACACACATACTTTTTCTCAAGCTTAAGTGAATTAATGATTTATTCCTAAGGGTATGCCCTCATTATATAGGATTTTACAAGAGGGCATAACCACCTCTTACCTTCCATAAAAGGTTAAAAAGGAGTCTCCTTTTCACATATTAACTATACATCTCTCCCTTTTTTTATTTAAAAGTTAAGTATTACCATAAAAGGTCATTTTCTAAATATCTTTGATGATATCACCTATCACATCAGTAAAAAAGTTTATTTAAATGACAAAAAGGTTTTGTTTCATTTTCTTTAACTCCTAAGAAATTAAGTATATGCAAAAAAATCCGAACAACTTCTGACGGTTAAAAAACTATTTATTAATAAAACGATTTTCGACCACATTATCGATATTTTTTCAAAGTATTTATTTTTGTAACATTTTTTCAAAGTAAGTTTATCATCATTACATATGATTAAAATGAGGGTTAAAAAGCTTGTTAAATAATTTTATTAACACTTAATCAAAGATTCAAATATTTATATAATTCAGGTATATAAATACGAAGTATCCGAAATTTCGAGTCATTACAGGATGAAGAAAGATTTATAGGAGTATGTGAGGAGACGTCTTACATGCCAGCGTGTGAAGTCAGAACATCAAAAGCCAAGTTGGCTCCTACGACCTTTAGAGGTTCCAATATAGAAATATAATTTAGTGTATATGGACCTCATAAATAGGTTGCTAAGAACAAAAGCATAAAATAAAGGCATATGGGTCATTGTTGACGGACTAACCATACATGCCTATTTAATTCCTACAAAGGCTAAGAGGATGACATTGAAGTTAACAGAAATATATGTGAAGGTAATAGTGAGACTACACGGGATGCCTAGTACTATTACTAATGAACGATATTTACTGTTCGCTAGCGTGTTTTGGCAAAGTTTGTAGAAGGTATTGGGTACAAAACTGCACATGAATACTACATACTATTCACAGACAGATGAACAGACTAAGTGGATCAACAAGGTCATGGAAAACTTGCTGTGAGCATGCATTTTAGATTTCAATGAATCGTTGGAGGATTACTTACATCTGGTAGATTTTTCATACAACAACAGCTATCTGAACAATATTAGAATAGCTACATTTAAGGAATTGTATGGAAGGCTATGTAAGTCGCGTGCATGTTAGTTGAAGGCAGGGAAAGGATTGTGTTGGGACCAGATGTGGTGAAGGTGCTACTGAGAAGGGGTAATTGATCCAAGCAAGAATAAGGGCAATGCAGTCTCGGTAAAACAGTATGCCGACACGAGGAGAAGGACTTGGAGTTCGCATTAGGTGATCAACTGTTCATGAAGGTTTCTTCGATTATGGGTGTAACGCGCTTCGAAAAAGATGGAAAGTTAGCACCGAGATATGTAGGACCATTTTCGATCATAGATAAGATTTAGGATGGTGGCATACAAGTTGGATTTGCCCAGTGTTTTTGCAGGAATTCGTAGTGTGTTTCACATATCATGCTTGCAGAAATACATTAGAGATCTTGACATAGGAGTTAATCAGAGCATAATAGAAAACAGTCATAAAGACAAATATGACATATGTGCACTGACCAGTTCGATTATTGGATCCGGATGAGAAGCAGCTTCAGTGAAGCTAGTGTGCATCCAGTGGACGCAGATCGGGATGACTGCACATGAGAAATAGAGGGTAAGGTTAAGAAGACCTATCTGAAGTTATTTGTTTCAGATTAACACATGAGCTTTGTAATTAATTATATTGCTATAGATCATATATATGTATGCGTGGATATTATGGTTGTTTACCATATTATTAGATAACACTAGTACATTTTGTATTCATGGATTAAGAATTCATGGGTATGATTAGGGGAAGCACGAACAAGAGGACAAACCTTTACTGAACCATAATTGAGTTTTATAGGGGTGTTTCCTTTAAGGAGGGAAGACAGTAACGACCGTAAATTTAAATTAATCAAATAAATTAATTAAAAGGTCAGGTCACCTAAATAAGAGAGCAAGGGAAAATAAAAAAATGAAAAAGTAGTTATGAGGGCCCAAGCCTAAATTATTGTGGGACAATAAACATTACTTCTCTTCATTCATTCAAACATTCATTTCATTCTACCTAAAATAAAATAAAACGCTAAGGATTTTAATGGAAGTGGATTACAGAAGGCAAATAGGAAGAAAATAAAGAAAACGCAAGCTAAAGGGGACTAAGAAGATTAAATCTAAACATCTTAAAGATCTAAGTGAATAATACTTAACTTTCTATGCTGATCCCAAATTTATGGTCTCGGTTTAGATTCATATGACTTTAAGCATGATGGGTAATAAAGGTTTCTATTAACAAACATAGATGCTTAATGAATAATTTGGGGTAAGAATAGATAAACATGGTAGGTTTAGATGTGTTTCCCCTACTTAAACATAAAAGCTTAATTAACAGTTTGAGGAATTTTTTTATATGATTTATTGTTTGTGCATAACTAGAAAATAAATAAGGGAAAATGCTCTTAAAATTCCAAATCAAGATTTAAGTATGTAGATTAGGTTGACGAATTTTCTTGGAATTTATTAGGGTTTTCTACAAGGAAAACAAATTGGTATGTGTAATACCATGCTGGGAAAGTTTGGACTGGAGGATGCATGTGTAATATTATATATACAAAACAACTGTTAGGTGGAAAGATCCAAATTATTTGCTGAAAAGAAAGAAAAACCACACTACAAATAATAGAAAGTAAAATAAGGAAGAGTGAGATAACAATACGTGTAAATACGTTGTTAGAGATGTCAAGGTTTGCCCAAAATGACATTAGGGAATCAGCTCTACATTTATAAGTAAGAACTGCGCACAACATGAAGGGGTCATGCTGCACCATAATTTGGAAGGAAACACTTGATAGGAAAGGTGAGAAGTATTCAGTGTCGGGGAAGGATGGTACTACACCAAGAAAAGTAGTAGACTAAACCTAATAAAGGATAAGGAGGTGGGACTCGTGGAGAGGCCAAGTCAGTATGTGGAAGGGATCCTGTGCTAGAAACAAGATTGAAAGGGCTATTGACGATGGATGGGGACACTCACTCAAATGCACATCTAGAGTCGGTGGTGATAGACATTCAACTTCTAGGGACTACGTTGGAGTATTCCAATCAGTTCCAAATTAAACAAATGTTTAGGACTGCGTATGGGTTACTTTTTGGTCGACTACGATGGGGTGATTCCAAGTAGTTTAAAATAGTAAGTAAATAAATATAGAGGGACTACAGGTGGTTGTTTCTTTGCAGTCTAGGGCTTAACTAATTAAATAGTTAAGTACTACGAGTGGCCGGGTCCACAGAGTTTGAACTAATGAATGAATCTAAAGAAGATTATGGTGGGATGATTCCAAGAAATATTAGATAGAAAATAAACCTTAATGGGATGTTAAGATAGAATGTGCATGGGGCATAGTATCAAGTGGTACTAGTTTATTAAATAGTACTTTGCATTAGGACTTGAGTAGGAGCTGCACCAGGGGTGTAGTGGTAAATGGGAACCGCTTAGGGAAGCGTAAGATGCAGATGTAGAGAAGAACCAATTACATTAGTATTTTGAAGGTTCCACTTTTGATGTTTGAATAATAAGTGGGAAACCTAATCTATGTAGTACATTTGTCTCATTATATGATTGTTTTGGGTAAGTGGTATTCACACTAGTACTTATGTCGAATTCGTGTTTTTATTATTTTCCCCCATAAACTCACGGGTGCTCATTTGAGTAGGCCAAGTTTATATGATTAGATAGGTATGAAATAAGGGCCATACTACGAAGATCAAAAACGGAGTAGGAGGCTTGTAGCTAATACATATATTTGTTTCTACCATACTATATAATGTGGGCCGCATCATCATATATTGACCCGACTCATTATTATGTTATTTTCTATTATATTTGACCTCATATCAGCATGTCTTTAGGTTTACTTGTGGCAAAAGTATATGTAATGAATGTTAAAGCTAATTTGATGTAATAAAAAATATAGCTGCTCTGTTTACTTTATCTATGTTTAATCAATAAACTGAATTCACCTTCATTTTTGGAAGATAATTCTGGTGATAACTACAACATCATCGACGTTCATCTTTGAGTCTCAAGTGGGGGATGTTACACAAAGCCATTAAAACAGTGTCCTCCTTTGCATTATTTAACAATCAAAACCATGTTAAACCTTCTTAAAACGTCTTTCAAAAACTCTTCAAAATTTTGAAAAAAGTTTGACAATGACATTACATCTCTTGAACGGGTTGCATATAGTTGGAACTACTCCATAAATCTCCTAGCCAGTTGGTTGAACGATGATATGCACCTCGACGGAAGCCAAGAGAACCACATCGTAGCAACACTTACCAAAAGTATTAGGAAACATCAAAATCTCATGGTGTATGTTTCCCTTGCCGTGTCCAATGCCATTCATACTTCTAATTTTTTTGTCTTGGGTCCGTTGTTCCACTTTATGATGGCATGTTATGCATAGTGGACCTTCTCGAATTTTCTTCTTGAAAAATCTCCTCGGTGAATGGGTTCCTACTAGGAGAAGAACTCCATTTATCATTATTTCTATGCTGGTTTTCACTCACCGGCTTTCTCATGGTATCCGCCAAAAATTCTGCTTCCATTAGATCCACTGTATAGTGATAATCATAGCATGCCCTAAGTGTGTCTCTGCAAACGATCTTGGTTGATTCCATGATATATGGTTCTTCGGTCTTTGGGTGGACTATTTATACTGTTGATCGATTTCTGTAATTCTTATGTGATGAATCAACAATAGCTGTCTCAACTCTAACATTTTGGCCACCAACAATAGGGCCATCTCCACCATCAACATCATCAGGAAAGTCAATGACATCCCTAGCATTCACCACCTAATATTTCGGGGTGGTACCGACCTAAGAGGATGGGTTGATACCAATCCAAGTGTCTCTATTTTAAACTGCCCCTAAGCTATTTCTCGAGGCTCCGGCTTCTTTTCTTTTCATCCTATGTTTCCTTTCCCTTTGATTTTTACAGGATGAGGAGGAACTATCATCTTTTGAATCAAAGGGCGATAATTCCCTCATGTTCCTTCTACAACCCAGGACATCTAGGTCATCAAGTCCAAGTTTCCTCTTTATCTGTTTCATTATTGCATTCTAGCTTTCAAGTAGCTTATAGTCCAGTTCTTTCATTTTTTTATCCATCTTGACCCTTATGATTATATCTTAAGCGCTTTGAATTTCAACAGTGCTGGCCAGAGCGGTTTCGACTTTTCCTTAGCATTTCTTAGTGTCATTACTTTGGTAGATTGTATGATAAACATAGCAAAATTTGAATAATCATAGACCTTAGGAATGAAACTTGTTGATATACTTTGTGGATTAAAGCAATCCAAAGTTGAAAATAGATCTAAATAGCGAGAGATTAAAATGTTCTCAAACGAAAGCACCAAAATATTTTTGCCAAAAATTGGCACAAATGCCCAAGAAATTTATAGAAGGCACAAAAATGAAAAAATTAAATGAAAATTGAGAAAAAGAAAAAAAATTTATAGTGGGTCGGCTAATCACCGACCAAAGTCCATTTAAGCTTTGTTAATGATTCTACAAAGTTTTTATAAACGCGATCTTATGGATCGGAGCACTATGGATCAGTAATGATCCAAGGAATTATAACAGAAGTACATTAATGTAGAAAAAGGATCCCGAAATAGTGTCCATCATCCTCTATTTATAGATGAAGATCAATGGATTTGTCTCTCCCTACATTCTCCACATCTTGAAGGAGGTTACTTAAAGAGATTATCGCCAAGTCATCAAACTTCAAGGATCAGTACCGACCTGAGTGCTATGGATCGGCGGTGACAAAAAATAATAGTCTATTGAGCTCTAACTGATTATGCAACGTTGCTTGATGTTTTACATTTTCCTTTGTGTTTCAGATATCTTAGAATGGGCTTGAATTAGAGTGGGATCGTTTGTTTGGTGATGGGCTAAGTGCATTTATTTGGATTGCCATGAAGTTTGGCCTTTATGCATTGAGGTTGACTCATAAATCGTTGATGATATATGCCATATTGCATTTATTTACTAGCATTTGCCTTAGCTTCGAACAACATGAAGTTGGTTACAATTCTGAGTAAATATCTTGGATTAGTATTGACCTAAGGGGTTCAAATCTGTATCGAACCAAGAAGTCTTTACTTTGTGCACATGACTTTGGCCATCTGGAGCATCTTGGCATTTAAGCTATCTTTATAGGTTCTTGACATGTTGATAGCTTTATCTTTGAACTGTAACTGGAATTTGAATACAGAAGTTATTGTTTTGGATATTTGTTCTGCTATCTGACTATTTGATTAATCTAATTCATCCAAATATGGCCTTGTCATAAAGTTGGATAACAAATTATATTTGCAAGCGATTCGCTCATTCCTTGTCCGAGAATAACAGAGCTAACAAGTGATTATTCGACGTAACGAAACCGAGAAGAAGGATCATAAGTGGATTCATGAATCTAATGAAGAGGCCATAGAAGGTCCTGAGTTATCACAAGGCGATGATGACATGACTATTACCACTGTCAAGGGTCTTGCAGGCGGGCCATCAATCGTAGAGGGGTAGGCTTTCAACCTTTCCAAAATGAAGAGAACTTAAAATGAGAAGGGAGTTGAGGACATCCCCCCTCCTTTTTTAGTACCAATCCAGAAGTTTGTCATTCTTACTTCTACACATCTGGTGATTGGCATTTTTGCTGAGACCTTAAGTCTTCGAGGAGCAATAACAATAGGGACGAGTACCACAAGAACGCCTTTCAGTATGGATGGATGAGGATTCTCATAAGGCAAAGATTTTACTTTCTCTAGATAAGAAGAAGTGGAAGAGGAAGAGGGAAGAGGAAGAGGAAGAGGAAGCATGGTTAGGAATAGTTTTCTTATTTTGCTTTCTATTTATGTTTATGTATACAAGCCGCTGTTTTGTGGGTACGTTCCCGCTTTTGCTTTCAAACACTTAGATGTCAATAGAGTTTCTTTTCTTTATGATTTTATCTTAATTACTTCTTTGTTTTTGTATAATAGACCTATATATTTAGTGTGTGTGCAAATAATTTTCTATAATCCAATTAGATTCATGTTATCCATATCCGACTTTGTTCAATGCCATTATGTATCGTAACTCTGTACACAAATAATTTTATGCGATTGCCTAGTATTACTTTAGTGTTTTTTCATTTATCATTGCTAATGCATTCCTTGCTTGACTAAACAAAACCATGAATGATTGGTTAATTCCATGGTTAATTTTGTTCTTCTTCGATTGGACATGCCCCGTTTAAGGGTAAATATGATCGTATTTGTGAAAAATCTTTAAGTGCATATCGTTTCTTATCTCTTAAAAGCATTTTTTTTGAATATCTATCATTAGAAGTTTTTCTTTTATCCCACCTATCTCTAAGCATTGACCAAAAGCAATCGTCAACCGTTTTTGCTTTCATCGGCTAGGAACTTATCGACAAGCCGTAAGCATAGATGTACTTACAAAAAGACACAATTATACACTGGCTCCTATTTTCGAGAACTGGTGCTTTAGATGCCTATCTCTTGACATCAATCCTTAACCTTGCCTATCTTTGGGCACTGGTCAGAGATTAGAATTGTAGGGGAAAATTATCTAATTGACCCCAGTACAATTATACTCCTATCACTCAATCATGTATTGAAGAAGTTTATCACTACCTATCTCCGGGTACCCAGATGTCTAGTTTTCCAAAACACAGGATATTTAGCTCTGCCACTGTTCATAGGACACGAGGCCAAGCTTTTCAGAATATAGTTCCATCGATCCCAAATCCAATTTCATTTAGAAACACAAGAATGGAAGACTCGGTCTCATTACATTAGAGCCTAACCATTTATTTGCAGAAATAAATCTAAGTGAAATAGCACCTCAGATGCTTGCTATTCCATACCCATGGGATTGATATCACATCAACAGTCGATAGCTTGAAAGTTCCATCGCCAAGCTTATTTTTAATCGCATAAGGACCTTCCTAGTGTAGACCGAGTTCCCCCATACCAGGAAAACCCATTTCAAAACGAGATTGCCTATCTTGAAGGTACAGTTTTTGACCTTCGCATTAAACATTCATGCTACCATTTTCTGGTGAGTAGCTACCCTCAGATCAGCCTCTTCTTATTTCTCATCGACTAAGTTTAGAGATTTAATAAAGAGTTTCTCATTCATTTTAGGATTATGGTGCATTCATTGATGAGAAGGGACTTCCCGTTCAATTGAAATCATGGCCTCATATCTATAGGCCAAAGCAAATAGAGTATGGCCAGTCGTAGACCTACGGATTATTTGATAAGCCCATAGTGCTAGTGGTAACTCATCTACCTAATTACCTTTGGCTTTCGTCAAACTTTTTTGAGGATGGTTTTAGTGATCGTTCACTACTTCCAACCATCCATTCATTTGTAGGTGCACTACTACCGAAAAGCTCTTCTTAATTTGATACAAATTACATAAGTCTTTGAACTTGGTACTGTTGTTATCCGATTTTTTAACCTAGCAGGACCCACTAGAAAGCAGAATGATCTCGTGACATCAGGATGGCTTAGAACTTAACCATAAAGGCTAAAGCTAGGGGTAAACGATAGCCAAGCTATATCACTAAGGCAACGACTGGGATCGACTAATCCAAGAGACTAGCATTCTTTTAGCCTAATCAACAGCTCAGTCCAAACAGCTAGTAAATTGTCATTAAAATGGAACAAAAATGATACAAGACCATGGAAACATCTCAAACTGCAAACTTCAGAAATATCCTAAGTGATTGTATCGCCACCAACCCATAACCTATGGGTCGTTAGCGACCCATGCACCTCCTCAAATCATCAAATGAAGCAACTAGGAAGGCAAGGAAGAAATAGTTAATTCTTTAGCTCACTTACGATCCAAATCTATTGGTCGTCGGTGAACTGTAGACCATGGGTCGCAAGCGACCCATGGTTTTGGCTCGAGTCGTGAGCTAAACGCGCAGGGTCATTCCCTACCTATCTACGAGTAGTTGATAAACAGGCATGGCCCAGAAGCTCTCTGACCACTATAAATACCATCCTACCTGCAACATAAACTAGATTCTCTCCGGACTGGTTGTTGAAGCTCTGTTGGGATTAATTTTCATTCTCTACCTCCTTCACAACAATCCCCAAAGGAATTCGTTGTAATTCCCCACTGGATTCCATCTCTGTGAATTCAATCTAGCTAAAGATAATCAATGCCTTGTAATCAAACATCTCTTGTAAAAGAAATCAGTCTATAGTAAAACTATAAAGTGGGTGTAGGCTTGATTAACAACCGAACCACTATAAAATTTTTGTCTTCTTTCTTTTACCGTTCTTTTTCTATGTCTACTATCTATAATATTACTCTGTCAGAACTTTGCATTCCACATTGGAACTGATAACAATAACAAGGAAAGAAGGAATTAGGGCACTAGTAAAAAGAAGCCAACCTTCAAGAAGCATCTAAGATATATGAAACCCGAAGTGTATACCCCACTGATTGAAACTATGAAAAAATTTACTTTGTTATGCTAGGAATTAAAAATTATGGGAAGCCGCCATAGAGGGAGGCAACTAAAAAAGAATGGCACTCGGGTAAGTATTATTGCTTCCACGAGGTACATGGCATAATATCAATGAGTGTCGTCATTTGAGGGATATAATTGAATACTTGATTAAAAAAACTGCATCAATATGTGAAAGACCTGTAGGTTGGCGGGTAGATGGATAGTAGACCCCAAAGGTAGATGACCCAACAGAATCAGGCTGGTCCTTATAGTGATAGACCAAGGTAGCCTAAAAAGAAAATTGTGATAAACACTATTATTGATGAACCTCATCCGGCCTTGAAAAGCTACAATGTGATGAAGAGGTACGATACTTCTTTAAAGCTTGTTGTTTAGGAAACCTTTTTCGTTGTGGCAGATGGAGCTTCAACAAAATAGTTAAAGAAAATGAATGATCATATTGTGTCTAGAAATAGAGATATGGATTGGATAGAAGCACCTATGCTTGACCCCTTGGTGATTACGACCGAGTTGGGCCATCGACTGAGTCCTGATTAATTACGGGAGCTCGGTTAATATTTTGTTTAAGAAAACATTTGACTAGATGTGGATGAATGAGCATGACCTAAACCCATGTAAATCCTATATCACGAGATTTACCAGAGTGACTAAGAAGCCTGTTAATTGTGTTGATTTTTCGGTTGAGCTAGGTGAAGGAGATCACAGGATGGTGTGGGCTTGGATATTTGTTGTGATCAATACGTTCTCAGCTTATAGTGCTTTCTTAGGATACCCGACCCTAGCCGATTTTAGGACAGCTCTTACTTAGTGGTTCTTAATGATGAAGTTCCCCATGGAGAATGGGGTAAGAGTTATTTTGGTAGATTAGAGTACTAGTCGTGAGTGTTATGTTATCGAGCTTAGAGTGTCGAAGTGACATGAGAAGGGAAAGGGTGCAGAGAAGACTATGTACATCGAAACAGTTAATGTATAACAGCCACCACCAAGGCCCTAGCCTGGGTTCTATAGTAAATCATAAATCAATGGATCTATGAATAGAGCCAGAGGTTGTGAAGACCGCCCTGGTGGAGCTGACGATTGACATCCTGGTCAATGAGGATGACCCCAGTCAGGTTCTATAGATGGGTCTTAGCTTGGCATGAAGATGAAGAAGAGTTGGTAAAGTTTCTATTATCTAACCTAGATGTGTTTGCCAAGACACAATCAAAAATATATGGAATGTCACTAAAGGTAGCATGTCGTACATTGACTGTGGACCTACATTACGTTCCTATGAAGCAGAAGGGGCACAGTCTAAGACCAGAGCGATCCGTTGCTTTGAAAGAAGAAGTGGATAACATGAGGTAAAATGGATTTATCCATGATGCTTTATACCTTGAGTGGGTATTGAGTTCTAATCAAAAAGTGAAATGGAAAATGACAGTCATGCACCAACTATTCAAATTTGAATAAAGCATGCCTGAAGGATAGTTTTTTGGTGCTTAGAATTGACCAACTCATTGAAATAACAGTCAAACGTAAACTATTATCCTTCATGGATGCATACTCTGGCTACAATCAAATAGTAATGCATATTCCAGATTAACAACACACTAGTTTATCTCTAATTTGGAATAGTGTTATTGCTGTGTAATGCCATTTGGTATGAAGAATGCTGGAGCTACCTACTAGCGATTGGTAAAGTCAATGCTGAAAAATAAAATTGTACAAACAGTGAAGGTTTATATGGATGATATGCTTGTGAAGTTACAATGATTGACAAACCACATGCATGCCTTATAAAATTGTTTGATGTTTTGTGAAAATATGGGACCAGGCTTAACCTATTGAATGATCTTTCAAAGTCGCATCGGAAAATCTAGTGTAGAATAAATCATTGAATGTTGTTACTACCCAAAGAACAAGGAGGGAAATGCAGAGCTTGAACAATAATGTCTTCAGATTAAGCTGATATATTTCAAGGGGATGGACAAATGTGTACCCTTTTTTGGTGCTCTCAAAAAAGAAAAAGGAAAGTTTGTCTGGATAGAGGGATGTCAGAAAGCTTTCCAAGACTTACTTAACCATATAGAGAGGCCTTTAATCTTGTCAAAGCCTTTGGAAGGAGATGATTTATTTGTTTACTTGGCATTGTTTTCTCACACACCTAGTGCAACCTTGGTACATAAAGAGTCTAGAATTCAAAGGGACATATATTATATCAACAAGCGGTTCACTGGAGCAGAGAGGAATTATCCAAAGTTAGAGAAGCTAGCTTACTTCTTATTGATTGCTTCGAGGAAGTTGCAGCCATACTTCCAAACTCACCCGATTAAAGTGCTAACCGATCAGCTTCTAAGGCAAGTACTGCATCGACCCAAGAATTCACGGAGATTATTAAAGTAGAATATTGAGTTGAGCCAATATGATATAACCTACCATCCTTCAAGGGACATATAAAAGCATACATAGGCTAATTTCATTGTCGAGATCACTATCCACGATGGAGAAGTGGAGAAATATGTGATCTATATTACTCAACGGAAGTATATATACAGACAGAGTATCTAATGGACATAGCTCTAAGGAAGAGTGATCCTGGTAACCCCAAAGGAACAAATGATATGCTACACCTTGAAGCTAGAGTTCCTAGCAACAAATAACGAATTGAATATAAAGGGTTAATCGTGGGACTTAGGATAGCAAAGGTATTGGAAGTCAAATCATTACACATTTTTAGCAACTCTTATTGGTGGTACACCATGTAAAGGAGGAATTTAAGGATAAAGGAGAGAGACTTGCCCTTTATGTAGCAAAAGTTCTATAATCGATGAACGATATCGAACACCACGTGATAACACACATTCCCAGAGAAGAGAATAGAAAGCAGATTCATTGGCAAATTGGCTTGCTCGAGCGTTGAACATCTAATGGGACGTGTTCTAATGGAGCTTTTATCAGCTCTGAGCATCAACCAAATGGATCCTAATTGGATCTTGGAGGTCGAGGTGGAGAAGAAGTCATGGATGACTTTGATCAAAGAATACCTGCTAATGGGAACTCTCCTAAACAGAAGAAAGGAATGATGAAAACTACTACGTAAAGTACAAAAGTTAATCATTTGAGATGGTGCGTTATACATAAGAGGACTCTTTGCTACCTTATTGCAATGTGTCACCAAGGAAGATGCTAAGAAGATCCATACCGATGTGCATGAGAGAAGTTGGGGTGATCACACTAGGGGGCAACTTTGGCGAGAAAGATTCTTTGCTATGGAAACTTTTAGCCAACAATCAACCAAAACAAGGTTGATTATACTAGAAAATATGATAGATGCCAGAGATTTGTAAAGATCCAGAGAGCTCCATCCAGGAAGTTTACAAAAATGGTCAGCCCATTAACGTTTACAGTTTTGGGACTTGATATAATCGGTGTGTTATCGATGTCAAAAGGTGGAGTGAAGTATGCCATCTTAGCCATGGATTACTTCGCAAAGTGGGTTGAAGTGGAACCATTAGCCATGATAATATTGATTAAAATTATCAACTTCGGCGACGAATAATATTTTCCAATTTGGTGTTCAACAGAAGATTATAACTGACAATGGAACTCAGTTCAGAAGTATTTAGTTTAAAGATTTCTGCAATCGGTATCAAAATGAAAAGAAGCTAATGGCAGTAGCAATTCCGCAAGCTAATAGACAAGTAGAGGTGATGAACAAGATTATCAAATCCATCTTTAAGAAGTGATTGATGAAGGCCAAGAGCAATTGGGTCGATGAACTATCACTGGCATTATGGGTTTACCGAGCGACCCATAAGTTCGCGACCAATCATACTCCATTTTATTTGACTTATGGATTAAAGGCCATGATTCCAATTGAATTGGAAATTACTTCCCATTGAAGAATACAGTCTAATTCTAAGATGAACGATGAGCTCTTGCTTGAGTCCATCGACTTGGTCGATGAGAAATGAGAGGAAGCTGATTTAAGGGTAGCCACTCACCAAAAAAGAGTAGCATGAATGAGGTCCAAAACTGCACCTTTAAATAGGCGACCTCGTTTCGAAATGGGTCTTTCCTAGCCGGTAGCAATTGGCTCTAATTGGGAAGGTCCTTATGCTATTAAGCATAAGCTTGGAGATAGAACTTTAAAGTTGGCAACCACCGATTAAATCTCAATTCCAAGAGTATGGAATAGCAAGCAATTAATACGTTATTTCATCTAGACTTACCTTTGTAAATAGTTGACTAAACTTTGATGTAATTAGGCAGAGTCTACCATTTTTTGTTTATAAATAGAATTGGCTTTTAAGGATAGATGGGTCTATACTTTTAAAAGCTGACTTCATGCTGCTTGAATAAGTGAAATATTGAACATTCTATATTTTGAAAACACTAATATCTCCTTTGATCCATGATAAGGCCGTTGAAGTATAATTAAACTGCGGTCAATTAGATGATTCACTTCCTTGCATCTGATCTTCGACCAATGCCTAGAGATAAACAAGGTCTAAAATTGGTCTACGAAGTTAGGTAATAACAAACTCCTTTGTCCAAGATAGCCTCATTGGAGTATAATCACACCAGGGTCGATCAAACGATTCACCCTATACGTTTGATCTTTGACCAACACATATGGATAGGCACTGTCTATGGTCTATGCTTAGAGATAGATACCCAAAACATTGGGTCCTAAAGATAGTAACTGGCATGAAATTGAACCTTTTGTAGATATGGCTTATTCCCAAATGAGACATGCTTGGCTAATGATAAGTGGTGATGGTCAATGAATATTTTTGACTGACATCCATAGATAGGCAAGAATGAGAATGGGATGCATATATAAGATGTTCAAAGTGATGTTTCCTAATGATAGGAAATGATGTGAGCTTAGAAGATTTTGTGATTAAACCTTGTTTATGGTCAAGCGGGACTTGACCAAAGATAAGCTAGATAGGCCATAGAATTGATCGAACCATCACGATTCTATTTAGCCAAGAAAGAGATATTTTGGCTGCAATAAACAAGAATAAATAATGAAGTATCCAGGCAACCGTGGGAACTTATTCACATATACAGAGTTATGATGAATGATAACATTACATATATTCAAATGCAGCCATTGCATATTTAATTATCCATAGACACAGAGATAGAAAAGGTAAAATAGGACAGAAGTCTGAGAAAAGAACAACTTTATTCACATTTAACTTTTGAAAGCAAAAGCGGGGGTCAGACCCACACAACATATACATGTGCCAAAACTAAAAAAACACTAAATAAGAAAATGATATCTAATCATTCTTCTTCTTCCTCCTGCTTTTCTTATTGCCTTGTGGAGAGGCTAAAGCCGGCCTATCTTAGATCACATCCTTCCTAAAAAATAGACGGCCTTTGGGATCCTCATTCTAGTTATAATAATTTTCTAGGTATTTGGGTGCCTTATCATGAATGTCTTCTGTTGTAGGAGCAGAAGTTGGAATGATGAGTGATGGGGTCGACAAAGCTACTGAGATTGGAGCTGGAATATCATCAACATCCTTTTTTTGACGTTCTTCATTATAATTAGATACACACTTTAAGACTATGAAATTGATTGTTAGAACCTGTTAGTCCTTGAGATGATGGTTTTGATGACAATAACCTTAGGACTTGTTATAAAATATTAAATCTAAAATTACAGTTTAGATATATATATATATGTATATGCAGGATATAAATATGCAGGTACCAAGAATGAAGACCGTACAATATAGAGATTCAAGACTAAAGATATCAAGATTGAAGACTCATGAGTATCAAGATATCAAGAGTTCAAGATTTAAAGATTACAAGATAAGTATTGAGTCTAGAATTATGTTAAAACTTCTTGAAAGCACATCTTTATTCAAAATTTATTCGTGGAATGAAATCCACTTCGAGCCTGTTAAAGAGATGGAACCCTAGTGGGATGGAACCCACGACAATACCAAGTGGAACATATAGTGGTCCTATTTTGATATCCACTAATTTTATAAAAATGCTTTTCAAAAATATATCTCTTGTTTTTTAAAAATGTTTTCAAAACTTTCTTTTCAAAAAGACATCTCTCTTGGTTTTAAATATTTTAGCCTCAAAACTATTTTTATCATTTTTAATATTTTGATTTCAAAAATGTCCTTTTTTTAAACCATCTATTGTTTAAATATTTAGCTTTTAAATATTTATATACTCAGATTTTAAATCACTTTATAGATTAAGATTATATATTAAATATTACTTTTATATGTTTAAACTATATTCAAATATATTTACAAAGTTTAGAAATTGTTTTAACAAATTAAAGAAACCAATTTTGATAAGAAAATAAAAATCACCAATTTTGTCTAGAGCATGTTGACACCCTCAACCCCCCATGTCGACATGGTGCCCGTTAAATTCAAAACTCAAATTTTAACAAGAAGTGTCTATTCGTCTTCTTTCACGAATAGATATGGTTGTTGATCTCCTATTAATACCAGCAGTTCTAAACGAATTTTTAATCAGATTTCACTTATTTTCTCTCCTCTTCATCTTCCACATTTATTCTAAAGAATTCTAAACTATACTCTGCCAAAATACCAAGTGAATCAAACTTTATTATCTCTTGTTTGGTTCTCTTCCACTCTCTCCATAAGATCTCAGTGCTATTCAGAGTTATAGGATCTTTTGTAAATCAAACTGTTGAGTAAAAGGTGCGGTTGAGCCTTGAAATCAATTGGGTGTGATTGTAGCCCTTGAAATCAATTAGGTGATCTTGTATCCTGGTTAAATCAAGAGAATTTCCCTGGACTCGAATACAGGAGGTTGTACCTCGTAGCCTTGAAGCCGAGGGTGTAATCTAGGAGATTATTTGAAAAGAAATCTGTACGATTGTGCCGGACAGGATGTAGGGTAACTCCAAACCATTAAAAAATCCTAGCGTGTTCTTTCTTTTACTGCTTTTATTTAGTATTTGCATCTGTGTCTGATTCTGTGATTATGTATGTGTCTATGAATTGCATTTGTTGGTGATTAAATTACATAAGTTTCAAAAAGGTTTAGAAAATCCATATAACACTATTCACCGCCATAAGATCCGTAATCCGCATTTCGCACATTTGGTATCAGAGATTAGTTTTCAAAGTTTTCATAATCTGAATTTTGAAAAAGTTTGTAAAATGGCTATTTTTGGGGATTTTGTTAACACTTGTTTAAAATTGTTCATATCATCATTGTCTCATAAGTCTGCATATAGTTATTATAGAAAATCAAGCTGTCTACGGAGTTTGTATTCTATGCAGAAATAAAAATGTTATATGGCCTTTGAAGAATCAACGCTCAATGGACAAATTGTGCAAATCAAGAAGAATAAGTGGATACTTGATAATGGATGTTCAAGAACATGAATGGTAATCTAGATATGCTGAATGATATTATCTATAAAGATGGAGGATTGGTTAATCTTGGAGACAACTCAAAAGGATATGTGATTGGCATCGACAATGTCGGTAACTCTAAAACTCCTACTATTTCTAATGTTTTATTAGTTAAGAATCTGAAACACAATCTTCTTAGCATTAGTCAACTTTGCGATAAAGGATGAAAAATTAAATTTGAAAAAGATAAGTGTCGCATCGAAGATAATAATTCGAATATTATATTTGAAGGAATTAGGAAGAAAAATATTTATATTCTTAGTATGAAAATCTTAAATGATAGTCTATGTCTTTTGGCTAATACAAGTGACCCTTGGATTTGGCATAAAAGATTGAGGAATTTGAATTTTAAACTCTTATATAGACTTTCTAAACTTGATCAAGTAAGAGGTCACCCCAGAATGAATTTTGAAATAGATAGTATATGTGATGCTTGTCAATTAGGAAAACTTAGAAAGAGTTGTTTCAAATTAAAAGATATGATTTCAACTTCAAAACCTCTTGAGTTACTTCATCTAGATTTGTTTGGTCCATCTCAAATTCAATCAATAAATCACAATAAATATGTCTTTGTAGTTGTAGATGATTATTCTAGGTTTACATGGACAATTTTTATGAAACATAAAAATGATACTTTTGATTCATTTAATTTTATAACAAAAAGACTTCAAAACCAACTTTCTTTAAAAATTATAACTATTCGTAGTGATCATGGTGCGGAATTTGAAAATGAAAATTTTGAGAGATTCTGCAATAAAAAGGGAGTAACTCATAATTTCTCTTTTCCAGGAACTCCACAACAAAACAAAGAGGTAGAAAGTAAAAATAGGACGATTCAAGAGTGTGCTAAAACTAGACTTCAGATAGTAATTTACCAAAACATTTTTGGGCTGAAGTAGTCGCTACAACTTGCTACATTTTGAATAGAATATTAATTAGACTGTTAACTGATAGAACACCTTATGAACTTCTTTACAAGAGGAAATCAAAGGTATCTTATTTTAGAATTTTTGGAAGTAAATTTTTTATTCTAAAAACAGAAGATAATTTGGACAAATTTGATTCTAAATCCGACAAAGAAATCTTTATCGGATATTCTAATAGAAGTAAAACATACAGAGTTTTCAATTTAAAAACTAATACCATTGAAGAAACAATGCATGTTTCATTTGATGAAAATTTCAAAGATGTTGAACAAATTAATGATGAAGAAGATTTTGCTACCCTAAATAATGAATCATTTGAAACAAATAATGAACTTATTCATCCAAATAAAAAGGTTAAGCTTTTAAAAGATCATCCTATAGAAAATATACAAGGAAATATTGAATCTGTTGTTAGAAATAGAAATAAACTAAATAACATGAGTAATGTAGCTTTTATATCATCTGTTAAACCTAAAAATCCAAAAGATGCATCATCTGATGATTCATGGATTCTGGCTATGCAGGAAGAACTGAATCAATTCACTAGAAATGATGTTTGGGAACTTGTTCCTAGACCTAAGGATAAAACTATAATAGGAACTAAATGGGTTTATAAAAATAAAATGAATGAACTAGGTGAGGTCGTTAGAAATAAAGCTTGATTAGTCGCACAAGGTTATTGTCAAGAAGAAGGAATAGATTTTGATGAAACTTTTGCATCCGTAGTAAGATTAGAAGCCATTAAAATTCTACTTGCTTTCGCAAACTATAATAATTTCAAATTATTTCAAATGGATGTTAAAAGTGCTTTTCTAAATGGATTTGTGAAGGAGGAAGTTTATGTTGAACAACCTCCACTCTTTAAAGATGAAAAATTTCCAAACCATGTTTTCAAACTTAAGAAAGCTCAATATGCTCTGAAACAAGCTCCTAGAGCATGGTATGCAAACTAAGATCTTTTTTATTACAATCAAATTTTGAAATTGGTAAAGTAGATAATACTCTTTTCATTAAAAGAAATAAAAATGATATCCATCTAGTACAAGTTTATGTAGATGATATTATTTTTGGTTCAATTAATCATGAAATGAATAAAGAATTTTCTGAAATAATGATAAAAGAGTTTGAGATGAGTCATATGGGTGAACTTACTTTCTTCTTAGGTTTACAAATAAAACAATTAGATAATGGTATTTTTATTAGTCAAGAAAAATATACTAGGGATCTAGTTAGTAAATTTGGCATGACTACTGCGAGTAGAAAACCCACTCCCATTGCAACCAATGATGATTTAAATAAATAATCTCTTTCAAAAGATGCAAATCAAAAAATATATAGGGGAATGATTGGATCACTACTATATATCACTGCGAGTAGACCTGATATCGAGCATAGTGTTTGTCTCTGTGCAAGATACGAATCTCAACCTAAAGAGACTCACTTAAAAGCTGTGAAACGTATCATAAGATATGTTAAACATACTTTTGACTATGGTTTATTTTACGCTAAAATGATTCTTTTGATTTGATCTCTTATTGTGATGCTGACTATATTGGTTGCAAATCTGACCGGAAAAGTACAAGTGGAACTTGTCATTTTTTAGGGCATTCTCTGGTTTCATGGTTTAGTAAAAAGCAAAACACTATTTCTTTATCAACAACTGAAGCAGAATATATCTCAGCTGCTTTGGCTTGCTCTTAAGTCATTTATATGCACCAACCCTAAAAGATTTTGGATTAAAAATTTCAAAATCACCAATTTATTATGATAATACTAGTGCAGTAAATTTATCTAAAAATCCTACTCATCATGCTAGGACTAAACATATTGTTATCACACATCATTTTCTCAGAGAAAACAAAAGTAAAGAGATTATTTCTCTTGAATTTATCAACTCCGAAAATTAAATTGCCGATATTTTAACCAAACCCTTAAATCAATCTACATTTAATAACTTAAGAAGAGAACTAAGAATTTGTTCAATAACTGAGATATAAAATATTTATACAGTAACATATATTTCTAACAAAAATATACAAGAAAACCAAATTTTTCATAGGGATGTCGACATACCCCTACCACCCATGTCGACATGCAACGACAAAATTTGGAAATTTGATTTTCCCTCTAAAAATAGTTTGGTAGTTATATAACCTATGTATTTCAAATTTTTTTTGTCTTCTCACTTCTCTTTCTCTGTATTAAACTTTCGAAAATTAAAAGTAATGGCCTCCTCCACTAATCAAACCAAAATGACACCATTTCTTTCCCTTCTCCTCATTCCGGTCCGTTTCAACGCACTCACTGGCATGTGTGATAAATATTGAAGAGTTTATGAAGGATGCCATGAAAATGTTGACTGAACTTCAAGTTGTGCAAATAAGGATGGCAAAAGAACAAGAAAAGCAAGGCAAAATTCTACGGAATATGCAAAAATCCCTAATGGATAATCATGCAAATTCTATAGTGATTGAAGAAGATTCTCCCAATATTCAAGTGCATAACCTCTTAGAGCACAACGAAGAGGAAGAAGAAGAAGAAGAAGAATAAGAAGAGGAAGAATGTCATGACCCGCCATTTCGTACCATTCAAATCAACAACAATCCACACATGTCAAACTTGAATGATGCAAAATAACAGATTGTAAATAAATTTGGAGAAAATGAAATCAAATACACAGAATCACAGCCACAGAACAATCAGAATAACTACAGCGGAATATAAAATAAGATAGTAGTTCATGAAGCTACTATAACAGAGTCTCAAAAAAAAATACATAATATCAGTCTGAAAACAACATAATAGAAATCCCAAATACATCACTACTACATGAGATAAACTAGAACAGCTGAAACAGAATTAGATATATAAGTAGATAGGAAGAATCTCCAGCAAAGACCATCTCCAGAAAGAGAATCCAAAGCTGTGAATACTCAAGCTGACCCGAGCGTAAAGCAAAACATAAAACACTCGAGTCAGGACAATATATAATTATATAATGTAAACCAACTCAATTGAACTATAATAAGGTATAAGTAACTTAAAGGATGCCTGCGACCGCCCATCCTCTAAGGATCCGTTAAACTATTTACTATATAGTAATATTACGCTATTATAATAATGTCTACAGTAAAATAAACTTACTTTAAAATAGCGTTCCGGGCTTACCCATATCACCCTTCACACATAATAGTCCCAGTAGTCCATCCAATATCATGATATCTCCAGATCGGGAGACTATCAGAGGATACCACACGAGTTATGGGGGAAAAAACAAATTCATAGTAAAGGCTCGGTACGGTAGGTGACACGGCACACAAGGCAATGCCAGGGTAGATATACCAATTACCTACACGGGCTGGTGGTAACATAGCAGCCACTACGCCTACCCCGAACAACACTCCAAAATTAAGGGGTGCATCCAATCAATCACAACAGTAATAGAATGGTATCGAAGAAGTGTGTCCGGCCAGAGGTGCTACCTCTTTTGGCCCGAGATCGCTCCTGTTTTAGCCACCTTAAGCTTACTTACAGGAGTCAGTCCACGTAAAGTACCTCAAGAACGTCGTCATCATCCTACTTCATTCTGGAATCTCCACCGCGTACACAGTTGTTAAAGTGGTTTTCGGTATCGACAGAGAGTATGTCCATATTCGATCCTGGTCTCTTTAACAACCAATCGTTGTTATAACCCGTAGTTATAATTTAAAAATGGTATTTATATTTCAAAAAATCAAATATCATTTAACAATTCAATATCATTTCAAAATATCCAACTTACCGTATCATTTCAAAACCACATTCATTTTATTCAAATTTTAAATACCATTTCAATTCACATTTCGAAATAATTTATTTTTCAAAACAATTTACTTCATTTAAATCTTTATAAATGAAGTTATTATATTTAATAATAAAATTATTAAATTTCCAAAATTTTAAACTTTCAAAATTCATTTATTCACTTAAGTTTATCAAAACAGTGAAAATTTACCTTTCGCAGCATTTGGAAAATGCTACGGAAAGTTACTTTTAAAACAGTTCAATTTAACAAAAGACAACATTTAAAATGCTGTAATAAGGTTACTTAAGTTCAAATAAAACCTTATTTAAATTTAACAATTACGGCCCTTACAAAGTGCTATAATATCCCTTTATTAAAATTTAGCCATTTGGTTCATTTATACCAACTACAACATTTACAAAATGCTGTAATATCATTTACATTATAAATAATAGCATTTCAAAAATGCTATTAATTAAATTCCCAAATATTCAATAAAATTTCACAAACAATTAAATTTTTATTTAAACCTTTTAAACTTATAAAATCATATATTTTTCACTTTTAAAACAATCATTTAATTTACCTTAAATTCATGATTTTATAAAGTTAAATTTCCATTCAAAAATCAATATTTAATAATAATCTACTTATTAAATTCCAACACTCAATTTTAAATTCATTAAACTAAATTTTAACTTAACACTTAAGTTTTAAATTTCCAAATATAACTTATTTTTCATTTTATTTACTTAACTTAAAATTCACCTTTAAACAAAAATCATAAATTTCCAATTTAAGTTATATTTCAAAATTCAACTTGAACATTCATTCATTTCACATTTTAACTTTATTCAAAAATCATTAATATATTATAAAAATCATTTTAATTTCATTTTAATTCAAAATATCATAAATTTGTCATAATTTCATATTAAATTTAAATTCTATTTATAACCAAATCAAAATTTCCAAAATAACTTACATTTCAAATTTCTAACTTTACCATTAATTTATTTCACTTATAAATTTTTAGAAAATCAATAATACTTTATAAAAATCATTTTTAATTAGACTTAAATCAAAATATTATAATATTTACATTTCAAAAATATTTTAAATTTTTTAGAAAAATATACTTTAACCACGGGTCTGTATATCATTTTCTAGCCTAGGTAAAGCGATACGGGTAATATATCATTTCAACCCGTAATTTACATAGAAAACCCGGGTTTTATCATTTCAAACCCTTAGTGATTCTAATCTAAAGGGAACTTGCAGTGTGATAAACTGATATAAATAACAGAATAGCATCATATAACAGCAACAGATGATATAACAGGTGTTTAACATGGGTGACCATCATATGATCATAACATAGCAGGTGTAATATGATGATGCATTTTATAGATTCAAATGTGATTGGTTTAGTAGTCATATAAGTATAAAACTGTCTGGTGAGAATTACTCACAGGTATAAGTTGAAGACACTAATCAAATGCACAAACTGAATTCCACAAAAGCACGATAGCATGACAAAGATTCGAGTGTGGGAGAGGCAAAACTAATTGCCTTGAACACATTCAAACAAAACAATATAAACAACATAAGTTTTCAACCCAAATTCAATTAAATAATGTTATAAATGAATGCACAAAACATCTCCAAACCACTTGCACTTGCCTTCAACTATCCCAAGGCTCCGCCATGGGTTAAAGTACACGGCTAAGGTGTGTGTTTGGGTCTGTTTGTAGGTTTATATGGTCGGCCTAAGATGGGAAGAAGATGATGCAAACATTGGGTGCATAAACTACACAACACAAAGCAACACACAATGTTTTCAAGGCCTAAATGGGTCACGGCCAAAGGCACATGGGCACGAACAGTCTTCAGGTGTGTCAAGGATGATGTGGCAGAGGGTGACAGGTCAGGTAGGGGCTGGAGATGGTAGTGTAGGCGGCGGCCAAGGAGGAGTTTGAGGTGGTTGTGCATGATGAAGCTCGGCCATGCTTGATTCAAGTGGAGTTTGGTGCATTTTCATGTGGATCTACCTCATGGGACGGGTCGGCTTGGCTATGGGGGTTAGAGAGGAGGTGGTGGAGACTGGTTGTGGTGGTGGTGGAGATGGCCAAGGTGGTGGAGTGGTGAGGGCCGAACCAAAAAGATGAAGAAATGCAAGTACAAAATCACATAATTCAAGTATAAAACAATGAAAAAGAAAAGAGATTTTACCAAACTTATTTGTACAGGAATAGCCGAATTTTTTTTGTGAGTTGATAAGGAAAAATTCACGTGAGAACGAAGTGGGAGCGGTCAGCTGAAAGAATGGAGTTAAGGCAGCAAAAATTGAAGAGGTGTTGGTTGAAATGTGAAAAGACAAGAATACAAAAAGCCTTAAGCAAATAAAAGGTCATCAAAACTCTTCATATTTCTATAATTTCTTTTGCAATTTTTAAATAACCGAAATATATATATATAAATTTAGATAAAAACACGAAAATATAGCAAATAAACAAAAATAAATAAATAAATATTAATTAAATATAATTAAATTAAGAAAAATAGCAGAAATTGTAAACTAGTCTTGAAAATTTGAAGATAAATGAAATGAACTTTGGAAAAAATTTTATGTACTTGAAAAATATTTATAAATAAAGATAAGAACACAAAATAAAAATGCATTCACAAAATAAATAAATAAATTTTAATTAAATATAATTTAATGAAGAAAATAGAAGAAAAATGGAAAATAGGCTTAAAAAATAGAAGATAAATGCAATAAATTTTAGAATTTTTTTTATCATTTTAAAAATATTTATAAATGAAATCTTACAAATAAAACAAATTTAAAATAATTTCAAAATAAAAATAAAGTCAAATTTAAATTATATTCAAAAACCTAGGGTTGTTACACTCTCCCCCACTCAAATCTTTTCGTCCTCGAAAAGAACGGGCAATGAAAAATAAAGAGAAACAAGATAGAAAAACAAAATAGTACCTAAAACGAACAATTCCGGATTCGAAGCACGAATGCTCTCCTCTGTTTTCCAGGTACAATCTCGATCATCAATACTCCACTGTACTTTGACTAGATTAGCAGATTTCCTTCTGAGCTGCTTCGTACCTCTACCGACAATACGAAGTGGCTTCCTCTCAACAGTTATATTAGGCTCAATATCCAAACTATCAAGAGCAGAAGGCTGGACAATAAGAGATGGATCATGAAGATGTCGGCGAAGATGCGAGACATGGAATACATCGTGCACTCCAGAAGGCTTCTCGGGCAAATCCAGACGATAAGCCAAAGAACCAACTCTTTCCACAATGCGGAAAGGACCAATGAACCTAGGAGAAAGCTTCCCTCTACGACCAAAATGAATGACATTCCTCAAGGGAGAAACCTTAAGGAACATCTGATTACCAACAGCAAATTCCAAATTCCATCTATGCCTATCAACATATTTCTTCTGCCTATCCTGAGCGGCTCTCAACCTCTTCTTAATCTCCTCAACTCTCTCAGAAGCTTCCAAAATCACATCCGGACCAAGAACCAAACGATTACCGGATTCAATCCAGCAAGATGGGGATATACAAGGTCGTCCGTATAGAGCAGCAAACGGAGACATTTTGAGACTGGCCTGAATGCAAATATGGAATGAGATAGATAAAAGATTAAGAATATAATGAAAAATAGAAGATAAGATTATACCTGATAATTATTATTGTAGGTGAATTCGGCAAGATGGAGATGATCTTCCCAAGATCCTCCATAATCAAGCACACAAGCACGAAGAAGATCCCCGAGAATCTGATTCACTCTTTTCGTTTGACCGTCGGTCTGTGGATGGTAAACAGTGCTCAGATTCAAACGAGTACCCAGAGATTCCTTAAAAGCTTTCCAGAACTGACTGGTGAAGATAGGGTCACGATCACAAACAATACTGAGAGGAACACCATGGAGACGAACAATCTCTCTCGTGTAGATCTCAGATAAGCTAAAAGTAGAACGAGTAGACTTGACCGGAATAAAATGAGCGGACATGGTCAGACTATCAATAATAACCCAGATACTCTCATTACCCCTCCGAGTCCTCGGTAAACCATCGATGAAATCCATGGAAACCTGTTCCCACTTCCAATTGGGAATCTCACGGGGCTGCAACAAACCAGGGGTCTTCTGGTGATCGGCTTTGACTTGCTGACAAGTCGCACACCGACTAACAAAGTTAGAGATATCCCTCTTCATCCCCTTTCACCAATAAAGCTTCTTCATATCCTGATACATCTTTGACACACCAGGATGAATAGAAAGCCTGGATCGGTGATTCTCCGGAAGCAACTCCTGCCTCAAACCATCAACATTCGGGACACAAATCCTGCCATTAATCCTTAAAATCCCTCTATCATCAATCTAAGCTCCACTACTGCTACTACTACCACCACCAACCCGGCTACGAACACTCTCCTTCATCAATCTAAGTAACTCATCCTCATCCTGCTTAGCCATAATACGATCCAGAAGAGGAGAAGAAGAAACAAAGAGCTGACACAACAAAGCCTTCTTCCGACTCAAAGCATCGGCCACAACATTAGCTTTACCAGGAGTATAGCTAATATCGGGGTCGTAAGAAGCCAGGAACTCAACCCAATGAACTTGCCTCTGATTCAAATCCTTTTGGGAAAAGATATATCTCAAAGACTGGTGATCGGCGAAAAGCTCAAACTTGGTTCCAAGAAGATGATGCCTCCAAAGCTTCAAAGAAAAGATAACAGCAAGCAACTCTAAATCATGAGCATCATAATTAGCCTTATGGTTTTTCAACTGACGACTGGCATAGGCAACGACCTCACCATCCTGCATGAGAACAACGCCCAAACCCTCACGACTAGCATCAGTGTATACCGTCAATCCATCACTTCCATTCGGAACGGTAAGAACTGGTGCGGAAGTTAGCTTGCTCTTTAACTCATTGAATGCAGCCTTACACTGACCACTCCAGACAAACTTGGCATTCTTACGAGTCAAAGTAGTGAGAGGTGCAGCAATCCAAGAAAAATTATCAATGAATCTCCGGTAGTGACCGGCAAGGCCCAGTAAACTACGAATATCAGATAGGGTCTTTGGAGTTTCCCAATCCTGAAACAGAATAGGGAAAAAATAAGAAAAACATGAAAGATAGAATTATTAAATGATAAAGAAAAGAGAAGAAAGAAAGACTTACATTGATCGCAGCGATCTTGACTGGATCAACAGAAACTCCATTACTAGAAACAATATGCCTGAGATATCGGACTTCATCCTTCCAGAAATGGCATTTAGAAAATTTAGCCTTCAACTGATGATTTTTTAGATTCTCAAGAACATATTTCAAATGCGACTTATGCTCATCGTTAGTCTTAGAGAAGACAAGGATATCATCAACAAAGACTAGCACAATTTATTAAGCACATCATGAAAGACACGATTCATCAAATCAACAAAGAAAGCACGAGCATTAGTCAAACCAAAAGGCATGACTAACCATTCATAAAAGCCATTCTCAATGCGGATAGCAGTCTTGGGAATGCTATCCTCAGCAACCTTGAGCTAATGAAAACCCGCGGCAAGGTCAAAATGAGAGAAAACAGCGGCACCATAAAGCTGATCAAATATATCATTGATACGAGGCGTTGGATATCTGTTTTTCATAGCGAGCTTGTTCAGCTCCCTATAATCAACACACATCCGAAGAGAACCATCTGACTTAGTGACAAAAACCACCGCGGCTCCCCATTCAGAAAAACTAGGCCTAATCAGACCTTTGGAAGACAAGTCCCCAATTTGCTTTCCCATCTCAACCTTCTCGCGGGGTGCCATTCTTCTAGGAGGAAGAACCACAGGTCGAGCACCAGGAATAAGATCAATCTGAAAATCAATTTCCCATTTCGAAGGTAAAGAAGTGACTTCACCAAATACATCGGGATATAATCTTACCATAGGAGTTAAATCAAGATCACTAGGAGAAGAATCCAGAGAATAAATAAAGTTTCCAACAAAATCCTGAGGCATGCGGCACTGAATAATCAAGGAATTCCCTTGATCATCAACAAGGTGAATAGTCAGTGCTTTACAAGAGATATGAGCATCATGATTCACTAACCAATCCTGACCAAGCAATAAATCAAAAACATCGAAGCCCAGAACATAAAAATCACCACAAAAGCGATGATCAGAATGGAGAAGTTTCACTTGCTTACAAATCCGATTAAGGTTAATAGAACCCCCAATAGGATTTGAAACACATAATGGAACAGAAGCATACTCAGAAGAAAGGAGATGCTCAAACTTATCACACAAATCAACATAAATAAAACTGTGGGAAGCTCCAGTATCAAACAAAACATGAGCATGATGATGGAATAAAGTAAATGAACCCTGGAGAGTACCTTGGTCATCATTAGGAGCAGGAGGAGGTGGAGGAACTGGAGATGAGGCATAAGAGACAGCAAATATATGAGAAGGCGTATCCCTCTGCTGGGTAGGACAGTCCTTCTTAAAATGACCAGGCTGGAGACAGATATGACAAAGATCACGCCTAGCCAACTGAGCAGGTGGAGGAACAGTAGCACCAGCTAATGTAGGACAGCTATTGGCATAGTGTCCCTTCTGATCACACCTAAAGAAAGTGATAGAGGAGAGTTCAACTGGTTGCCTCTAAGTAGGAGCAGATGACGAAGATCCCAAACCAGGATGCTTTTGCCAATACTTCTTCTGCTGATGGAAATCAGGCTTATGCTTCTTGGAATTAGCAGAGGAAGACTGAGTACCAGAAACAACAGGACCTTCAGATGTGGGGTTCTCATAGCGAATAGCCATATCCATAAGCTGGGTGAAAGAGCCATGAACATGAGAAATAAGGCGACTATAATACTCTGGACGAGCGCCATCAATGAATTTCTCATTCTTTTTTAGAGGAGTATCAATCAGGCTAGGACCGAACTTGGAAAGTTCATTGAACTTCCTCTCATACTCAGCAAAAGACATGCTACCCTGCTTAAGATCCATAAATTCATGATAAAGCTGAGATTTCCCGGCTTCTGGCATCCATTTTGCCACAAAAGCCTCCCTAGAAAGAGATACAGAAAACAACTTAAGATAGATTCAAAAGAAAAGGAAAATAGAACAAAATTCAAGATAACACAAAGGATACCTAAACTGCTCCCAAGTGATATCAGCTTCGACGGTGTTAGCCGTAACAGACTCCCTCCAATCTAAAGCAGAATCACGCAACTGCCAAGCTACTAACTGACGCTTCTGGGCATCAGTAATATCAAGACCAGTAAATATCCTCTCAAGACTCTGCAACCACTGCTGAGCCTTAGTGATGCTCTTCGAACCGGTGAATGGGGTTCCACATAGTTGAGAGAATTCCTTACAGAGAACAGTGAATCGAACAGGAGCAACAGGTTGAGGAGCTGGGGCAGTACCACGACCCCTGCCTTTGGCATTTCCTCGATTCATCCTGAAAAATCAAGAATGAATTTAGGACAAGATAAAGACAAGCCAAAGATAAATTAAGATAAGACAAGAGAATTCATTAGGATGAATATCCTAAAGAAAGAAAAATCTAACAAGGTAGATACAAAAGGAAAGAATTAGGAAACATTTGAAAATCCTTTAAAACAAGAAAAATTTTATATCAAAATAATCTTTGAAAATATTTTTGAAAACATTTTGAAAAATCATTTTATACTTTGAAAATACGTCTCTCACAAAGATATGATTTTGAGATTGATTTCACTCATTCTAGGGTAGAAATACCCTATCTCTAATGAGTTTTTGCTCCGCAGAGGCAATGGTTTGCCAAAAAAATAAAGCTCTGATACCAACTGTCACGACCCGCCATTTCGTACCATTCAAATCGACAATAATCCACACATGTTGGACTTGAATGATGCAAAATAACAGATTGTAAATAAGTTTGGAGCAAATGAAATCAAATACACAGAATTACAGCCACAGAACAATCAGAATAACTCGCAGCGGATTATAAAATAACATAGTAGTTCATGAAGCAACTATAACAGAGTCTTAAAACAAAATACATAATATCAGTCTGAAAACAACATAATAGAAATCTCAAATACATAGAAGTTCACAACTATATGAGATAAACTAGAACAACTGAAACAGAAATAGATATATAAGTAGATAGGCAGAATCTCCAGCAAAGACCAGCTCCAGAAAGAGAACCCAAAGCTGTGAATACTCAGGCTGACCGGAGCGTAAAGAAAAACACAAAACACTCGAGTCAGGACAATATATACTTATATAATGTAAACCAACTGAAGTGAACTGTAATAAGGTACAAGTAACTTAAAGGATTCATGGGACCGCCCATCCTCTAAGGATCCGTTAAACTATTTACTATACAGTAATATTGCACTATTATAATAATGTCTACAGTAAAATAAACTTACTTTAAAGTAGCGTTTCGGGCTTACCCATATCACCCTTTACATATAATAGTCCCAATAGTCCATCTAATATCATGATATCTCTAGATCGGGAGACTATCAGAGGATTCCACATGGGCTACGGGAGAAAAACAAACTCGTAGTAAAAGCTTGGTATGGTAGGTGACACGGCACACAAGGCAACGCCAGGGTAGATATACCAATTACCCATAGGGGCTGGTGGTAACGTAGTAGCCACTACGCCCACCCCTCACAACACTCCAAAATCAAGGGGTGCACCCAATCAATCACAACAGTAATAGAATGGTATTGAAAAAGTGTGTCCGGCCAGAGGTGCTATCTCTTTTGGCATGAGATCGCTCCTGTTTTAGCCACCTTAAGCTAACTCAGAGTCAGGTCCACGTAAAGTACCTCAAGAACGTCGTCGCCGTCCTACTTCATTCTGAAATCTCCACCGCGTACACAGTTGTTAAAGTGGTTTTCGGTATCGACAGAGAGTATGTCCATATTCGATCCCGGTCTCCTTAACAGCCAATCGTTATTATAACTCATAGTTATAATTTAAAAATGGTATTTATATTTCAAAAAATCAAATATCATTTAACAATTCAATATCATTTCAAATCCATTTCAAAATATCCAACTTATCATATCATTTCAAAACCACATTCATTTTATTCAAATTTAAAATACCATTTCAATTCACATTTCAAAATAGTTTATTTTTCAAAACAATTTACTTCATTCAAATCATTAAAAATGAAGTTATTATATTTAATAACTAAATTATTAAATTTCCAAAATTTTAAACTTTCAAAGTTCGTTTATTCACTTAAGTTAATCAAAATAGTGAAATTTTACCTTTCGCAGCATTTGGAAAATGCTACGGAAAGTTACTTTTAAAACAATTCAATTTAACAAAAGACAGCATTTAAAATGCTGTAATAAGGTTACTTAAGTTCAAATAAAACCTTTGTTAAATTTAACAATTACAGCCCTTACAAAGTGCTATAATATCTCTTTATTAAAATTTAGCCATTTGGTTCATTTATATCACCTACAACATTTACAAAAATGCTGTAGTATCATTTACATTATAAATAATAGCATTTCAAAAATGCTATTAATTAAATTCTCAAATATTCAATAAAATTTCACAAACAATTAAATTTTTATTTAAACCTTTTAAACTTATATATTTTTCACTTTTAAAACAATCATTTGATTTACCTTAAATTCATGATTTTATAAAGTTAAATTTCCATTCAAAAATCAATATTTAATAATAATCTACTTATTAAATTCCAACATTCTATTTTAAATTCATTAAATTAAATTTTAACTTAACACTTAATTTTTAAATTTCCAAATATAACTTATTTTTCATTTTTTTACTTAACTTAAAATTCACTTTTAAAAAAAATTCATAAATTTCCAATTTAAGTTATATTTCAAAATTCAACTTGAACATTCATTCATTTCACATTTTAACTTTATTCAAAAATCATTACTATATTATAAAAATCATTTTAATTTCATTATATTCAAAATATAATAAATTTATCATAATTTCATATCAAATTTAAATTCCATTTATAACCAAATCAAAATTTCCAAAATAACTTATATTTCAAATTTCTAACTTTGCCATTACTTTATTTCACTTATAAACTTTCAAAAAATCAATAATAATTTATAAAAATCATTTTTAATTATATTTAAATCAAAATATTATAATATTTACATTTTAAAAATATTTTAAATTTTTTAGAAAAATATACTTTAACCATGGGTCTGTATATCATTTTCTAGCCTGATACAGGTAATATATCATTTCACCCGTAATTTACAAAGAAAACCCGAGTTTTATCATTTCAAACCTTTAGTGATTCTAATCTAAAGGGAACTTGCAGTGTCATAAACTGATATAAATAACGTAATAGCATCATATAACAGTAACAGGTGATATAACATGTGTTTAACATGGGTGACCATCATATGATCATAACATAGCAGGTGTAACATGGTGATGTATTTTATAGATTCAAATGTGATCGGTTTACTAGTCGTATAAGTATAAAATTGTCTGGTGAGAATAACTCATAGGTATAAGCTGAAGATAACAATCAAATGCACAAACTGAGATCTACAAAAGCACGATAGCACGACAAAGATTCGAGTGCGGGAGAGCCAAAGCTAATTGCCTTGAACACATTCAAACAAAACAATATAAACATAAGTTTTCAACCCAAATTCAATTAAACAATGTTATAAATGAATGCACAAAACATCTCCAAACAACTTGCACCTGCCTTCAACTATCCCTAGGCTCGGCCATGGGTTAAAGTACATGGCTAAGGTGTGTTATGGGTCTGGTTGTGGTTCATATGGTCAGCCTAGCATGGGAAGAAGATGGTGCAAACATTGGGTGCATGAACTACACAACACAAATGTTTTCAAGGCCTAAATGGGTCACGGACAAAGGCACATGGGCATGGCCAGTCTTTAGGTGGGTCAAGGATGATGTGGCAGAGGGTGACTAGTTAGGCAGGGGATGGAGATGGTGGTGTAGGTGGCGGCCAAGGAGGAGTTTGAGGTGGTGGTGCATGATGAAGCTCGGCCATGCTTGATTCAAGTGGAGTTTGGTGCATTTTCATATGGATCTACCTCATGGGATGGCTCGGCTTGACTATGGGGTTGGAGAGGAGGTGGTGGAGACTGGTTGTGGTGGTGGTGGAGGCGGCTAAGGTGGTGGAGTGGTGAGGGCCGAACCAAAAAGATGAAGAAATGCAAGTGCAAAATCACATAATTCAAGTATAAAACAATGAAAAAGAAAAGAGATTTTACCAAACTTATTTGTACAGGAATAGCCGAATTTTTTTTGTGAGTTGATAAGGAAAAATTCACGTGAGAACGAAGTGGGAGCGGTCAGCTGAAAGAATGGAGTTAAGGCAGCAAAAATTGAAGAGGTGTTGGTTGAAATGTGAAAAGACAAGAATACAAAAAGCCTTAAGCAAATAAAAGGTCATCAAAACTCTTCATTTTTCTATAATTTCTTTTGCAATTTTTAAATAACCGAAATATATATATAAATTTAGATAAAAACACGAAAATATAGCAAATAAACAAAAATAAATAAATAAATATTAATTAAATATAGTTAAATTAAGAAAAATAGCAGAAATTGGAAACTAGTCTTGAAAATTTGAAGATAAATGAAATGAACTTTGGAAAAAAATTATGTACTTGAAAAATATTTATAAATAAAGATAAGAACACAAAATAAAAATGCATTCACAAAAATAAATAAATAAATTTTAATTAAATATAATTTAATGAAGAAAATAGCAGAAAAATGGAAGCTAGGCTTAAAAAGTAGAAAATAAATGCAATAAATTTTGAAAAAAATTTATTATCATTTTAAAAATATATATAAATGAAATCTTACAAATATAACAAATTTAAAATAATTTCAAAATAAAAATAAAGTCAAATTTAAATTATATTCAAAAATCTAGGGTTGTTACACTCTCCCCCACTCAAATCTTTTCGTCCTCGAAAAGAACGGGCATGGAAAAATAAAGAGAAACAAGATAGAAAAAAAAATAGTACCTGAAACGAACAATTATGGATTGGAAGCCGATGGGCCTATTGCCACCCCTGTGCTTCCTATAGCCGATGGGCCTATTGCCATCCCTACCCACCCTCCACCAGTCCGCTCCTCCATCCTACCATCTGTTTCCAACAAACCTCTCTTCCCCGAACCCAACGCCGAACACGGGTCTACCAGGACCTATGCTCAGGTGTTAGCGGCGGCACCTCGGTCTCCCCTCTGCCAAATCCCCCAGCCAAGCGCCGTTCCCCCTTACCGGATTTTAGAAATGTGCGTCACACGATTGAATTCTTGAAGTCGAAAAGCCGCTGTCGACGTTGTGCGGGCCTAAGACACATGGCAAAAAACTGCAGGGACGCTAAGATTTGCTATTATTGCGGATATTTTGGGCATCCTTATTCTCACTGTCCCGATAAGCCCATTAAGGTCACTCACCCACACAAATACAGCTCATCCCACCCCCTTCCCAATAATAATAATTCCAACTCATGTCGCTGGGTCCCCAAGTCTAATCCTACAACAGCCTTTCAGAAGCTATCCCGCTTCCCAACGCACCCCTCTCCCCCTCCAGTTCCCAATAACCTGCCTCAGTCAATGTCTCATACTCACAATTCAGAAAACAATTCGAAAAAATTTAGACGAATGGAGCCATCTCTTCTCATCACCGTGGAAATTATTAGCGGAGTCTGGTCGATTGACTCACTTCACCACGCCCTCACCACCAACTTCCATCACCAGAATTGGCCCATGTGGCTACTGACAAATAACAGCTTTATATTTGAATGCCCCTCATATTCACTTCGTGACCAGATTCTCCAAAGATCAATCATCAGAAGAACAAATGCAGTAATTCAATTTCAAGCATGGTATGAACCAGAAATCCCAGCCCCACCTCTGGATCCGCCGGCATGGGCTCGGGTCTCAGGCTTCCCAGAACTCTTTCGATTCAACTCGGACGCCATCTCTGACGCAGTCAGCCCTGTGGGTAGATTCCTGGCGCAGGATGACAGTGAGTGGGCAAATCTTGATCACCGCTTCTTGTATATCAAGATACAATTCTACAGTGCCATCAGTACCCCATCCTCCTTCGTCGCCATGGTGAACAACGTGGCATATCCCCTTACCATAGAGAAATGGGAGCATGTTCATCCCAACAGGAGACCGGAAAATCACTTGCTTGGCCTGGACTACGAAAAGGATTTTCAATTTTTTGAAAAACACATACCAATTGCCAACTTGGATTCCGAGGAAAGATTTGATGTCATGAACTATGAGCCCCACTTCTCTGGCCCCATTCCGGCTCCTGTCCAACCCACCGATCAATCGATAGAGGTTGTGGGTCCAAGAGGCTGGGACCCCTGGCCGGCTCAAGAACAAGCATGGAATCCATATGCTGACCCAGATCTTTCAACCCCTACCCTCAACAGCTCTCTCCTCTACCAGTAAACCGCACTTCACCCCCCTCCCAACATAACATTATACCCCCTCCTGTTGCTCATCTCCCTACACAGACACTCCCTGTTCCACAGTCTGATCAACAAGGCCCCTTGGTCACACCGACGACTGTTCGTCGGAGTTCTAGACTGGATAAAGCGGCTTCCCATCCTGGTAGTTTCTTCAAACACGTTGTTTTCTCCTCCATTAATAAAAGTTTAAATAAAAAAATGGCACGTTGCATGGGCGTGAGTTTGCTTGATGAACACTACACATCCACGCAAGCACTAGAATCGGAGCGTTTGTCGTTATCCCAATGAAGCTAATTTCCTGGAATGTAAGGGGGCTTGGGGACCCTAGTAAAAGACATTCTGTTAATCGCATCATTGCCCCCCACAAAATCGACATTCTATTTCTGCAGGAATCTAAATTATCTGACCCCTGTCCCAATATTCTTAGACAAATAGGTGGGACATCCCTTTCGGGTTGGGCCTACCTAAACGCTTTAGGTTCTAGTGGAGGCATTATTATAGTCTGGAATGAATCAGTGTGGTCCCTCTGCCAAACCTTCAATAACCCATCAGCCTTACATGTAGCCCTTCGCCACTTGCAAACTGGAAGGATATTCTTCTTCTCCAACATCTATGGCCCACTTAATATTCAAGATCGAATCGACCTATGGAGAAATTGCCTCCCCTTCGCCTCTCACATCAATGGCCCTTGGGTGGTTTGCGGAGATTTCAACACCACCCGCTCCTCTATAGAAAGAAACTCGGGCAACCTTTCCCAAGACTCAGAATCCTTTAACTCCTTCATCAACCAGTGCTCCCTAATTGATCCACCTATCAGTAACCGCCTATTCACCTGGTCTAACCGTAGATCGAACCCCTCGTTGGCTAAACTTGACCGCTTTCTCTTCAACCCTGCCTGGGACAACCTTTACCCCCTCTCGGTGATCTCTGGCCTAGCCACAACCATTTCGGATCATTGCCCTCTCCTCCTTGACACTAGTTCTCCTATCTGCCATAATAGACCCTTCCTTTTTGAGCGACTCTGGCTTCTTGAACCGTCATTTGACAATTTTATCAAAAATATCTGGTCTCAGCCTTCCGACATTTCCTCTGCCACCACCAGAGTTGTTGCCAAACTCCGATCTCTCCACAAGATCATCAAACCCTGGGCTAAGTCTGTCTGGGGTTCCATTTGTTCGCGTATATCTTCAATCCAAGAAGAAATCCTTGACTTAAATATTCTTGAAGAATCATCCCCTCTTACCGATTCGGATCGAACTCGGCTAAAAAATCTGGAATCAGAACTGGAAAGGCTGATGCTGCAGGAAGAAATTGGATGGAAACAGCGGTCCAAAATGAATTGGATTGAAGAAGGAGACAAAAACACTGCTTTTTTCCACCGCCTTGCAAATGGCAAACGCAGGTCAACTTTCATTCCCGAAATCATCCACAACGACTCCCATATCACAGATCAATCAGACATCCTCAATCTTTTCTCTTCATATTACCGTAACATTTTGGGCAACCGTCACCCTCCTATCCCACCCATTGACTGGAATCTGCTATACCCCAACAGTCCCCCAATCCCCATCGATCAGCCGTTCTCAGAAGCAGAAATCTGGGCTGCTTTGAATGACATGTCCGACAACAAAGCCCCGGGTCCAGATGGCTTCGGCCTATTTTTTTTCAAGCATTACTGGGATACCGTCAAGGCAGACATTATAGAGATGTGCACCGAATTCCATGATGACCCAGCATCAGTGGCCCGCCTCAATCACGCCAATATCATCCTTCTCCCCAAAACCCCTGGAGCCTCCACCCTCCCATCCTTCCGCCCCATCAGCCTCTTGAACACCACCTTCAAAATCATAACCAAGGTCCTTGCCAACCGCCTTCAATCAGTCATCGCCCCCCTAATTGGTATTGAGCAATCGGCGTTCATCATGGGACGTAATATAATGGATTGTGTAGCGTCTACACAAGAGGTCATCTCCTTCTGCCATCAATCTTCAACGCCATGTATTCTACTTAAATTAGATTTCTCTAAGGCTTTCGACTCAGTCAACTGGCAATTCTTGTTGGATCTCCTGAAACATAGAGGCTTCCCCCCAAAATGGTGTACATGGATCCATTGCATTCTCAACACCAGTTTCTCCACAATTTCGATTAATGGTGCTTCCAGTAGCCTAATTAAGTCCACTCAAGGTCTACGTCAGGGAGACCCTCTCTCTCCCCTCCTCTTCACCCTTGCCGCAGATGTCCTTAATCGTATGATCAAACTTGCAATCTCAAACAACCTTTTTGATGGTATCAAACTCCCCAACTCGAATCTGACCATATCCAACCTCCATTTTGCCGACGATACTATCCTCTTTGCCTCCCCCAACGACACTCATATCCGTTGCCTTAAAGTTACCATGTACACTTTTGAACTAATATCTGGCCTCTCCATTAATTTCAACAAAAGCTCCATCATCATGCTGGGCAACTCCGATCACCTAGGGCCTTCTTTCTCCAAATTACTCAATTGTAAATTATCACAGTTCCCGATCTCTTATCTGGGTATCCCCCTCCGCCCAACGAAGCTCCTGAAAACAGACTGGATCCCCCTCATCAACAAAATCGAAAATAGACTCTGCTCCTGGAAGGCGCACTCTCTCTCCTCCGCCGGCCGACTAGTTAAGTCTGTCCTATCAGCCATTCCCACTTATTGGATGTCGTTTTACACGCTGCCTACATGGGTAAGAAATAGAATTGATATGATTAGAAGCTCCTTTTTATGGAATGGGGGTCGAATTAAGAAACTGGTGAATTGGCGGACTATTTGCTTGCATTCCAATAATGGTGGACTTGGTATTGTTGACCCGCATCACTTCAACCTCGCGCTTCTGGCTAAATGGCTATGGCGTTTTCTTTCTTCAGGTTCATTCCTTTGGAAATCTTGGATTTCCTCGTGCCACTACGCTTCCAACCCCCACCTGGCCCTCCACTTCACCCCCACCATCAAACCTTCTCCCTTCTGGTCTGGCGTCCTCTCCACCCTCCCCCGAGTTAAGTCTCTTTTCCATGTCAAAGCTGGTAATGGTGAGAACTGCCTCTTCTGGCTTGATACCTGGCACGGTCAACTTCCACTTGCCTCTTCCCTCCCCAACCTCTTCTCCCTCTCCCCCTCTAGCCACATTTCCATTTCCAACTCCCTCCGCCTTGGCGCCGATCACTTCTTTCATCCTATTTCGACCTCTCCACTTTTGCGGAGCTCCTCCAAGCTGCTTCTATCCTTCGCTCCATCCAACTTGCCCCCCAACCCGATAAGTTCCTCTAGGCCCCTAGCCCTACAACCGGCTTCTCAGTCTCCTCCTGCTACTCCTACCTTAACAACCCTGGACGCCTCTTCAATTTCTCCACACTGTGGAAGTGCAGACTTCAGCCCCGTATGGCATTCTTCCAATGGTGTCTCATCCAAAACCGCATCAATACCAGAGATAGGCTCTTTCGTTTTGGCATTGTACCGGAGTCCTCTTGCGTTTTTTGCTCTACTGTAACAGAAAGTATACAACATTTATTCTTCGACTGCGATTTCTCCTATAGAGTCTGGGCGGCAACATCCACTCACTTACTCGGCTACGTCCCAACTATCACCACCTTTTTTGATCATTGGCAGTATAATCCCCCCAACATACACCTGGATCCCTTTGTAGCTGTCTTCAGTTGGTGCATTTGGGTTGAACGTAACGATCGGGTGTTCCATGGTACCAATCCTCACTTTGAGAGAGCATGTAGGCGTATTATTTATTTTTACTCTCTATCAACAAGGCATAGTTACTCTGCACCATTCAGGCTTAGACTGCCATACTCCACCACTTTGCCGACGGAATCAGCTGGTAGCACTTCTGCTGATCCTATTGTCAGGCACCATAGACAGCAACTGTAGTCCCCTGTGCACAAATTATCTGTTTGTCTGTACTTGTTCTGCATTACTATGTTGTAGTTGACTGTTCTCTTATTTTGTGATGTAAGACTACGTTGTAAACTCTCATCATTTTGGCCATCGATCGGGCCTATCGATCGCGCTACTTATATATTTACTATTATCTAACCGGCTGTGTAGTAGCACGCTACACATCCGTCTTGCTCTAAAAAATTCTGGATTGGAAGCACGAATGCTCTCCTCCGTTTCCCAGGTACAATCTCGATCGTCAGTACTCCACTGTACTTTGACCAGATTAACAGATTTCCTTCTGAGCTGCTACGTACCTCTGTCGACAATACGAAGCGGCTTCCTCTCAACAGTTAGATTAGGCTCAATATCCAAACTATCAAGAGCAGAAGGTCGGACAATAATAGCTGGATCATGAAGATGTCGGCGAAGATGCGAGACATGGAATACATCATGCACTCCAGAAAGCTTCTCGGGCAAATCTATACGACAAGCCAAAGAACTATCTCTTTCCACAATGCGGAAAGGACCGATGAACCTAGGAGAAAGCTTCCCTCAATGGCCAAAACAAATGACATTCCTCAAGGGAGAAACCTTAAGGAACACCTGATCACCCACAGCAAAATCCAAATTCCGCCTATGCCTATCAACATATTTCTTCTGCCTATCCTGAGAGGCTCTCAACCTCTTCTTAATCTCCTCAACTCTCTCAAAAGCTTCCAAAATCACATCAGGACCAAGAACCAAACGATTAGTGGATTCAATCCAGCAAGATGGGGATCTACAAGATCGTCTGTATAGAGCAGCAAACGGAGACATTTTGAGACTGGCCTGAATGCAAATATGGAATGAGATAGATAAAAGATTAAGAGTATAATGAAAAACAGAAGATAAGATTATACCTGATAACTATTATTTTAAGTGAATTCGGCAAGATGGAGATGATCTTCCCAAGATCCTCCATAATCAAGCACATAAGCACGAAGAAGATCCTCAAGAATCTGATTCACTCTATCTGTTTAATCGTCGGTTTGTGGATGGTAAGCAGTGCTTAGAATCAAAAGAGTACCTAGAGATTCTTGAAAAGCCTTCCAGAACTGACTGGTGAAGATAGGGTCACGATCACAAACAATACTGAGAGGAACACCATGGAGACGAACAATCTCTCTCATGTAGATCTCAGATAAGCTAGAAGCAGAATGAGTTGACTTGACCAGAATACAATGAGCGGACTTGGTCAGACTATCAACAATAACCCAAATACTCTCATTACCCCTCCGAGTCCTCGGTAAACCATCGATGAAATCCATGGAAACCTGTTCCCACTTCCAATTGGGAATCTCAAGGGGCTGCAACAAACCAGGGGTCTTCTGGTGATCGGCTTTGACTTGCTGACAAGTCGCACACCGACTAACAAAGATAGAGATATCCCTCTTCATCCCCTTCCACCAATAAAGCTTCTTCATACCCTGATACATCTTTGACACACCAGGATGAATAGAAAGCCTGGATCGGTGATTCTCCTAAAGCAACTTCCGCCTCAAACCATCAACATTCGGGACACAAATCTTACCATTAATCCTCAAAATCCCTCTATCATCAATCTGAGCTCCACTACTGCTACTGCTACTACCACCAACCCTGCTACGAACACTCTCCTAAATCAATCTAAGCATCTCATCCTGCTTAGCCATAATACGATCCAGAAGAGGAGAAGAAGAAACAACAAGCTGACACAACAAAGCCTTCTTCTGACTCGAAGCATCGGCCACAACATTAGCTTTACCAGGAATATAGCTAAGATCGTGGTCATAAGAAGCCATAAACTCAAGCCAATGAACTTGCCTCTGATTCAAATCCTTCTGGTAAAAGATATATCTCGGAGACTGATGATCAGTGAAAAGCTCAAACTTGGTTCCAAGAACATGATCCCTCCAAAGCTTCAAAGCAAAGACAACAGCAAGCAACTCTAAATCATGAGCAGCATAATTAGCCTCGTGGGTTTTCAACTGACGGCTGCCATAGGCAATGACCTTACCATCCTAGATGAGAATAGCACCCAAACCCTTACGACTAGCATCAGTGTATACCATTAATCCATCACTTCCATTTGGAACGGTAAGAACTGGTGAGGAAGTTAGCTTGCTCTTTAACTCATTGAATGCAGCCTTACACTGATCACTCCAGACAAACTTGGCATTCTTACGAGTCAAAGCAGTGAGAGGTGCAACAATCCGAGCAAAATTCTCAGTGAATCTCCGGTAGTAACTGGCAAGGCCCAGAAAACTATGAATATCAGATGGGGTCTTTGGAGTTTCCCAATCCTGAAACAGAATAGGGGAAAAATAAGAACAATAGGAAAGATAGAATTATTAAATGACAAAGAAAAGAGAACAAAGAAAGACTTACATTGATCGCAGCGATCTTGACTGGATCAACAGAAACTCCATTACTAGAAACAATATGCCCGAGATATCGGACTTCATCCTTCCAGAAATGGCATTTAGAAAATTTAGCCTTTAACTGATGATTTATGAGAGTCTCAAGAACATATTTCAATTGTGACTTATGATCATCCTTAGTCTTAGAGAAGACAAGGATATCATCAACAAAGACTAGCACAAATTTATTAAGCACATCACGAAAGACACGATTCATCAAATCAACAAAGAAAGCAGGAGCATTAGTCAAACCGAAAGGCATGACTAACCATTCATAAAAATCATTCTCAGTGCGGAAAGCAGTCTTAGGAATGCTTCCTCAGCAACCCTGAGCTGATGAAAACCCGTGGCAAGTTCAAGTTGAGAGAAAACAGTGGCACCATAAAGCTGATCAAACATATCATTGATACAAGGCATTGGATATTTTTTTTTCATAGTGAGCTTGTTTAGCTCCCTATAATCAAAACACATCCGAAGAGAACCATCAGACTTGGTGACGAAAACCACCATGGCTCTCCATTCAGAAAGACTAGGCCTAATCAGACCTTTGGAAGACAAGTCCTCAATTTGCTTTCCATCTCAACCTTCTCGTGAGGTGCCATTCTTCTAGGAGGAAGAACAACAGGTCGAGCACTAGGAATAAGATTAATCCGAAAATCAATTTCCCGCTTCGGAGGTAAAGAAGTGACTTCACCAAATACATCGGGATATAATCTAACCGTAGGAGTTGAACCAAGATCACTAGGAGAAGAATCCAGAGAATTAATAAAGTTGCCAGCAAAATCCTGAGGCATGCGAAACTGAATAATCAAGGAATTCCCATGATCATCAACATGGTGAACATGTCAGGCTTTACAAGAGATATGAGCATCATGATTCACTAACCAATCCTGACCAAGCAATAAATCAAAAGCATCGAAGCCCAGGACATAGAAATCACCCCAAAAGCGATGATCAGAATGGAAAAGTTTCACTTGCTTACAAATCCGATTAAGGTTAGCAGGACCCCCAATAGGATTTGAAACACATAATGGAATAGAAGCATACTCAGGAGAAAGGAGATGCTCAAACTTATCACACAAATCAACAGAAATAAAATTGTCGAAAGCTTTAGTATCAAACAAAACACGAACAGGATGATGGAATAAAGTAAATGAATCCTGGAGAGTACCTTGGTCATCACTAGGAGCAGGAGCAGGTGGAGGAACTGGAGATGAGGCAGAAGAGACAGCAAATAAACCAGAAGGAGTACCCCTCTGCTAGGTAGGGCAGTCCTTCTTAAAATGACCAGGCTGGAGACAGATATGGCAAAGATCACGCCTAGCCAACTGAGCAGGTGGAAGAACAGCAACACCATCAAATTTTCAAAAGAAGTGTCTATTCGTCGTATCCTTTCATAAATAGATATGGCTGTTGATCTTCTATAAATACCAGTAGTTCTAAATGAATTTTTAATCAAATTTCACTTGTTTTCTCTCCTCTTCATCTTCCACATTTATTCTAAAGAATTCTAAACTATACTCTGCCGAAATACCAAGTGAATCAAACTTGATTATCTCTTGTTTGATTCTCTGCCACTCTCTCCATATGATCTCAGTGCGATTTAGAGTTATATGATCTTTTATAAATCAATCTGTTGAGTAGAAGGTGCGGTTGATCCTTGAAATCAATTGAGTGTGAATGTATCCCCGAAACTCAATCAGGTGATCTTGTAGCCTGGTTAAATCAAGAGAGTTTCCCTAGACTCGAATACAGGAGGGTGTACCTCGTAGCCTTGAAACGAGGGTATAATTTGAGAGATTATTTTGAAAAGAAATCAGTATTATTGTGCAGGACTGGATGTAGGGTAACTCGAAACCAGTATAAAATCCTATTGTGTTCTTTCCTTTACTGCTTTTATTTAGTATTTGCATTTATGTCTGATTCTGTGACTATATCTGTGTCTGTGAATTGCATTTGTTGGTGATTAAATTGCATATGTTTCAAAAAGATTTAGAAAATCCATATAACACTATTCACCCCCCTCTAGTGTTATTCGAGCCTTAAGATCTGTAATTCGCATTTCTCACAAGAACCATGGTCCTTATCCCTTGTGATGATTAAGTCTTCATCGCCCTGCATCATATCAGGATCACCCATAACCTCTTGGTTTAGTGCGTGAATCTTTTCAGCATCAGGACCCGGAGAGTACCTAGCTAAAGAGGTTGGAATTGAAGATAGGGTAAAGATGATGGTAGATTTAGTCATCGAAGCTTGAGTGCCTAAAGGTTGCAAGGGTAGGTGGAACTGAAATTTGAGAAAGAGAATAGAGATTAGAAACGTTTACGGGTGTCATCTGAGCCTTCTCGAACCCAGTAGCAATTGGCGATATGCCTTCTAGGAAAAAAGTTGTTTAAGAAGGAGTCCCTGTCTGACTCTCCTCTATAATGGGGGATAAAGAAGGAATCGAGGTGGACTTGGGAAGTGTGTAACCAGGACCCTCAGGATTATACCGAACATGCGCCGAGGATGTTAAATAAGCTACTGCCACCAAATTCACTTTAGCAATTGAAGTTCGAGAAACCCCAAAAGAATAGATAATAGATTTAGAGACGAGAGTCCCAGATGTGATAGAGGTGACGGCAGCAGAAGTAGCTATCACTAAGTTGGTAGTCTCTAATGAGAGTCCTTAAGGTATGGGAATTGATCTTTCACCCAAATCCTTAGAGTCGGATTCGGGAAAGGCCTCTACAGGCACTTAAGCAGAAGTAGAGGCCTCGGAAGCTAGTATCACCTGACCCACAACAAGAGCATTTAGATATCCGTCATCTAAGAGATCGTCCTTCAGAATGTCATCACTAATCTCGTTTGAGCGTTGTCTTTCCTGTTTGAGAATTTCATCCTAGGTCATAGCGAGTGCTTTGGGATATCTGTCATCAAGCCTGTTCAAAATGGTTTTCTATCAATTAGAAAACCCTTAAATTATTAAAATAAGAATACCGCAAGCGCACGTCGTACAAGTGTAGTAAGTATGCGAGTATAGGTTGATCCCACAAGGAAAGCAAGAATTTCAAATTCACTCAATCAAATTATCCCAAAACTTTTGAATTTTTTTTAAACTAAAAGGTGTATGATAACTAGAAAATATTGGAATAAAAGCTATGAGATTAAAATGGAATTTAGAGGTGAATCCGCTTTCACTTTTACACAAATCAACCCAAAATAAATTTATAATCTTTTTATTATCATATGTAGAATTAATTGATGTATTTATTTTAAGTATGGTCTATTTGTGATACTAACTAACACAACTTAAACTATCTGGAACGACACGTAATTTCGCTACTTCGAAAATAAGAGATTTTTGTTTATTTTAAATTTAAAAAGGGTTTAAAACTTGAATAAATAAGTTATATATAATAAATAATAATGGAGAAATTATTTATTCATATAGTTAATAATTAAAAAGTATAAATTTGATTTTAGAACAAATCACCAAAAGTTAAGTTTTATTAAAATTAAATAAAGGCCTAAATAAATAAGTTTAAATATTTTATTTAAAAAGATAAATCATATTAAAAACATCTAATAAAGATAATGAAAGTATATTAAAAGATTTAAAAGTATATTTATTATCGTTTTACAAAAATAATCAAATTTTGTGGCATTTGTCAGTTTTACATACACAGTAAAAATAGAGATTTTGATATTATTTATATATGATTTGAAAATATGAATAGATACATTTTATTTTATTTAAAATAATTAAAAATTTCATTTTTAAGTTTGGTTTACTTAAATATATAGTTTAACAAAAACATCAAATTTTGACTGTAAAATTTGGCAACAAAAATACTGTTTTCAACCAAAACAAGTTGTCACTACATTATTGAAACTTGATAGTATCATGTAAACATATTAAAAAATTTATGAACATCTCTCTGATATTAAGGAAAGATTAATTAATTAAAGTAAAGCACAACATGATAAAAAGAGTTTACTTTTATAAAATCTAACCAAATATCTTTATTTAAATCTCATTTTTTTACTACAAACATCATCATTACACTCATTTCCATCACCATAATTGCATAAGCCTTATCTTACATGGAAAAGGAGCAAAAGGTTATTTATGTAATTTAAAAAGTAAAAAAAAAGACAAAATCATTACTTAAGGACTTAAGATCACATCCAACCTTCTCTTCTCATTAATGCACATCCTTTCTCATGTTGGAAAAAGTATTTAAGTATGGTTTAAAAATAAAAAAAATAAAGAAGGGCATTGTAGTCATTAGGCAAGAAACTACATGCATAAATAAGAATCCATACCTTCCATTTTTTCACAAACTCATTTTCTACTTTCTTCCTTAAGCTCTTCTTCTTCATCTTCTTCACCTCCATTTCCATGGCTTCCCACCTCTCCATTCTCTTGAAATAAAAAATAAAACAAATTCCACCTTCCAAAACACTACCCACTACCTCCTCTAAGCCAGACACACATCCACCCGAGCTCTATTTCACCCTATACGGCCATCCACGAGTCCACCATCCTCCACACCCCACGGCCTCTACCCTACTCGAGCCCCTATAGCTCACGCACCCTTCATATTAAAAAAGAAGAGAAAGAAAGAAAAGAAAGGAAAGAAAAATGAGCAACACGGTTTAGTTCGTTAGCCGTAAACACGCCAATTCGCCTAAAGATTGACGGAGTGGAAATAAAGGTGAAAAAAATTTCACCGCTTTTAAAAGATCGTATTTTGATTTTTTTTATAATAATCATCTTATTACTATGCAAGTATACACCCCTTTAAAATGTTGTTATGGATATTTGGTTATGTTTATGTTATGTTTGAATAGTTGCAAGTATTTATGATTGTGATTATTTATCATATTAGCTTGTGTATGGACCATAATTATGTTAGTGATAAATCTTAAACTTGGTTATGCTCATTTTGATTAAGTATTCCCTTTGTTAAATAAGACCAATTTTGGTGATATGATATACTTTGGAAAAATAAGTCTCTTTTTAATTGGAATTGAAATTAAAGTGGAAATAAAAGATAATTTAAAATTAGAAGTGGAATTGGATATGAAATGGAAAGTTAAATTGAAATTGAAATTAAGATGAACAGTGAAATTGAAATCGATTTTGAAAATTAAAATTGAGATTAAGGTTGAAATTCAAATTAGAATAGAAATTAGATTTGAAATCTAAGTTTTAATTGAGTTTAATTTGAAGTTAGAATTGAAATTGAATTGAAATTGGAATTTAAAATTTGATATTAAAATAATCGTAATAAAACAATGTTATTATACGGAAATATTGAAAATACATTTTAAATACTTTAAAAGGTGAAAATATTGATTTAAAATAATTTTTAATGATTTTGTAAGTAATAAAAATTCAATTTGGATATATTATTTCAAGCGTTGAAAAATAAGTTAAAACTAGGCGCGTCGCGTAACGGTAGTTCGCGATTTCGCGTTGAAAAGTTTAAATGAGTGTCTAGAATGGAATGGAGCTCGGAATTCTTCGAGATAAGAAAATTCCAGACTAATATATCCATATCTTCTAAATGAATAAAGAAAATCTTGATTTCATTGAGTAAATTTTGAAATATATCCAAATCAATTTTCTAGAAAAATCGCACTAGTGCAGTTAAGTGACCATAACGGGAAATTTGTTTAAATGAACATTTTTAATTATGGAAAAATATGGAATAAATTTGATAAATCAATTTAAATAGTTTAGAAGAGATTTGAAGTAGAAAATATGAATTTTACATATTAAAAAGTTGTTTAAATCAAAAAAGCTTATATAGCACTTTCCGCACTTTTGTGCTGTGAATTTTATAACCTTTTGAATATGAGTTTAAACGTAGCAATTTTTCCTGGAATCAATTATGAATGTTTTTAAGAGAATAATTAAGTGTTTCAAAAGATAATTTGGAATTTTTATAATCAGTTTCAAAATAAAGTTGTTAACTGAGTATGCGGAAACGACTAGTACATTTGTCCCGGCTGTGAGATTTGAGAAGTTAAAATAAGGTGTTTAACTAAGGTTAGGGATGGAGCAACCAGTGCCCTGAACTTACCTGACCTATGTTTTCTTTTCTTAGGTTAGGGGTGGAACAGATCGATAGGAAAGTCCGGACGCTTTAAGAATATTATATTAAGTTTTTCCAAAATAAAAGAGAATTACCGTTTTCCAAAAGTTAAGCAATTTAAGTATAAAAATATTAATCTCCAAAATGAATGAATTACAACTTGGATTACATAGAGATAATCTTCTTATACTTGGTATTAAATTCAAAAGAAGGAACTCGTCCTATTCATGGAATTTAAAAGGTGATTTCATCATTATTCCACCCATAGCACTTGTTGAATACAAAAATTGATATTGATCAGAATTAAAATGATTTATATGATCCTATTTAAAAATATTTGCTAAAGTTGATTTAGGGTTTACAGTAAACGATGTTTTAAAAAACATTGTTTTTGACCTACCTAAAAGTTAAGGAATTTGGATCGAGTGTCAAGTGAGGAAATTTGAAATATTATCCAAGAAAAAAGAATGAATTAACTTAGAGTTATTCTAAGACAAAAGCAAGAGATTTCAAAATCATCCGAAAAGAATTAAAGTGAAAAGAGACTTAATAATCTTGTATATTCATATTCACTTTTATCGATAATTGGATTTCGAAGGAACCGGGGTCGGATTTGGGCGATTCCTATCCGAAAATCACTTCGAACCAGTTTACATGTTCGAAGAATGATGATGCTTGAAGATGGAGATATTGAGACGAATAATAACGAAGGACTACTTGTTGATTAATTAGGGATAAACTCCCGATTCACTATATTTTAGAAGTGGTCTCTTTGTTATGAAAAACCACAAGGGTCTCAACTAGTAATGGCCGAGGAAAATACCTTCGGTTTCGTTCAGTGCCAAAATGAACTTGTATAGATGAATTCTTGACCTTCCAATCCAGGTCACAATTAGTGATCTTGTAAAAGTATATCAGTCGGTGACGGAGAAGACACCTTTTCTTAGCTTAACACCCTTTCCTGAGACATACGAGCTCAAAAGTTATACGTTTGTAGAAATCAGTCGTATGAATGTGGAATGACATTCAAAGTGAAAGAAGATGTGCTATGTGAAAAGGTAATCATTGCCTTGAATATCATCAACCGGAAATGATCAAAACATGGTTAGATGCAGCAAGGCTAAGTGGGTCATTCCCAATTAGGGTATGATCATCCCCTTCTAGATATATTTCTTTCCGTTATGACGTTCGGGATGTAAATTATTGTGGTTTGTATGCTAGAGCGCGCTCGGTTAAAGGTCGGTGATGACCGGGGGATGACATATTCGGTACTACCTAGATATGTTGGTCTTGTGTTGGTAGAGGGCGAATGTTCTATGCCTCAGGACATCCATCTAGATGTGTACCCATTGGAAGGTAGTCCCTTCACCTGGTCATTTGTATGGAAATCCATTCTCCAATAAGAACCTACGGTTTTATTTGTAGAGCCTAGTATGCTGGAATTTAATAATGGTAACAATTTTGGCTAAGATTAATAGGTATATTTGCAAATGTTTTCAAAGAATGGTCATTAAAAATAATATCAAATGTTTGATATATAAAAGTGTTTTAGTTATCATAAGGTAAAAACCCGTCTGTGTTTATGTGTGGGCGTGGTCTTATGAGATACTCTTTTTTTTCAAAAGATTTTATTTAAAGGCTGACATATGACACTGTCATTTATTATTGAGTTTTTCTCACGCTGGTTGTAAAGCCCGATCCGATTATTTTCAATACTCGGGTCAGATCCGAGTAGTTTCAGGTTTAGTTGAAGACGGTTGGAGTTTCCAGAGGAGATTTGGAGATATTCATCTACATACGGACATATTCTATTATCTGTTGTGGTTTGTTTGTTTTAGTTTGATGTTTGTCAGCAATTATAAGGGAAAATGTTTATAACTGTCCTAGCTGAATTTAGGTTAGACTCTGATATGGTAATGTAAAAGTTTTCCGCTATAAAGACATTGTTCAATATTTTACGTTATTCCATTCGTGTGAGATTCTGTTCTATCTATTTTCTTTATTACCCTTCATGTTCCATCTTTTCATGCAATTTGAGTTGGAAATATGTGGTTTATTGTCGATTCAAAGGGTATGGAAAAACGAGTTTGTAACATTTGGTATCAGAGTTGAGGGTTAAGCGAGAACCTTGGCTTTGGTAGGGTAAAGACTCATCAAAGATAGGATTAGTAATATCCTAGGATGAGTAACTCATTAGAGATAGGGTTAGTAATACCCTAGATTGAGTTATGAGAGTATTATATATATATTGAGTGCGTATTTGTTAATTTTATAAAAATTATTTTGTTTTAAAGAAGTTGGTAGGTGAAATAATTTTACCTTGGATTTATATTTTAAATATTAAAATGAATATTATTAATTTTTGGTTAGAAATAAAGGATTGTTTGTAATTTGGCATAGTAAAACTAAATATGAATATTTTGTGATTAGAATTGCATGATTTGACTATAATATATTCCATAAGAATCAATTAGTTGAAAGCTAAAATTTAGAACTTTAATCATATACCCCTATACATTTGGGTATTAAGGAATAATGACTTAATGATCATCAATATTGATGGATTTGAAAGCTAAGTACAAATATCTTGTGAAGTAAAATTCATGATTTAACTATAAGATATTTGATGATAATATTGAAGATATAAGTTGTAATTAGAGAATGTTGTAAAAGAAACGCACACTTAGAAAAAAAATTCTTATTAACAAGATAGAAAAAGATAAGCCTAAATTGAAACTTCGGGTAAATATAATATAAAAGGGTATGTTCTATAACTTATAAAGGAGATAAGATAATTTTAAATTTAGACACTTTGGTTAGGTTAAAATGAAAGTGAAATTTAGGAATAAGAGATATAAGAAATATCATCCTAATATAAAACTTTGAATTAGTGATAAATTTAGGGCAACATTTGTAATGAAGTAAGATTAGAATTGGATATTTTTGAATAATATGGTTAGTAGGTTAATTGTTAGATCAAATTTTTTAAATAACGAATACTATGTGAATTAACTTTCACAATTTGACTATAAGGTATTTGATGGATTTAAGGTTAAGAAATTTGATTTAGAAAATGGATAGGTAAATAAGTTAAATTGAAGACTAGTAAGAAAAGGACGTACACTTAGTAAAATTGTCTTATTATCATATATGAATAAGGTAAATAATATTAGCTTAATTAAGACCTTAGGTAAATAAAAATAAAGATTAAGTTTTAAAAATTATTAATTTGGAATAATAGTAAAATTCCACATTTGGGGATATGTATATATACTCTTAGGAAGTAAAGGTATATTATATAAGTTTAAGCCATATTTGTATGCTTAAGTAACAAAAGAATTTAGTAAAAAGTAAATGGTTGTGAAATAAACTTGGACTAGTAGAAATTTTGAAGAAATATAGTTGGTAAAAATGAATGTGAATTAATACGTTAGTTATACGTAGATCATTTCGGCACATAAATTTTTGATCTATGATTTGAGTACAGAACTTTGAGGTGTTTACACCAGTCCGAAAAGGGATTTATCATTCGATTCTTGACGGTGAATATTGATGAGGATTTGTGATTATGTATTCAATTTTTCTATCATAGTTGAGAGCTATGCAAGGAAATCAATGATTTGTGATCAAGAAGTCTGATCAGAGTAAATCGGGGATCGATACTAGTTCGGAAGTAAAGTTGTGGATTTGAATAATAGATTGAAACAAATATCACATATAGTATGATGTTTTGGGTCTGCCTACATAGTAATTGAATAGTTATTTTAAATAGTAGGCATTAAGATATAAGGGTTAGATTTATGTTTTGTTATATATTCCTCAAGTGTAGTGCATGATCAGGTCAGAGGATGGGATATGTGGATGTTTTCATTTATGTTGATATAATATCAGTTTGGTTGTTTTTTTGGATATATAGTCTTTTTTGGTTATTGTATATATTATCTTAAGTACGCACTTGGATGGGCGAATAGAAGTTTGACTTGATGTATGTATGTATGTATGTATGTATGTGTGTATGTATAACCATAAGTACGTGATAAGTACTTACGTTATTGTGGGGAATCTCCGTATGCATGATTGGTATCATTTGCTTCTGTATTGTTATGATATTGACATTCTTTTTATATATGCATTTTTCTTTCATCAGTAGAAATAAGTCAAAATGTTTGTGAATACGAGTATGAGATAGATTCCTTTATCTAACTTTCATTTCGAGGATGAAATACTTTTAAGTAGGGGAGAACGTAACGACATGTAATTTCGCTACTTCGAAAATGAGAGATTTTATTTATTTTAAATTTAAAAAGGATTTAAAACTTAAATAAAAGTTATATATAATAAATAATAACGGAGAAATTATTTATTCTTATAGTTAATAATTAAAAAGTATAAATTTGGATTTTAAAACAAATCAACAAAAGTTAAGTTTTGTTAAAAATAAATAAAGGATTAAATAAATAAGTTTAGATATTTATTTTAAAAGTTAAATCATATTTAAAACGTCTAATAAAGATAATAAAAGTGTATTAAAAGATTTAAAAGTATATTTGTAATCGTTTTACAAAATAACCAAATTTTGTTGCATTTACATACACTGTAAAAATAGAGATTTTAATATAATTTAAATATGATTTTAAAATCTGAATAGACACGTTTTAATTTATTTAAAAGAAGTAAAAATTTCATTTTAAGTTTGGTTTACTTTAATATACAGTTTAACAAAAACGTCAAATTTTAACTGTAAAATTGGTCCGCAAAAACACTGTTTTCAACCAAAACAAGTTGTCGCCGCATTGTTGCAACTTGATAGTATCATGTAAACATATTTACAAAGTTATAAACATATCTCTTATATTAAGAAAAGATTAATTAAGCAAAATGATTAACTAATTAAAGTAAAGCACAAAATGACAAAAGGCTTTCACTTTTACAAAATCTAACCAAATCCCTTTATTTAAATTTCATTTTTTACTACAAACATCATCATTACACTCATTTCCATCACCATAAATGCATAAGCCTTATCTTACATGGAAAATGAGCAAAAGGGTATTTATGTAATTTAAAAAGTAAATAATAAAGACAAAATCATTACATAAGGACATAAGATCACATCCAATCTTCTGTTCTCATCAATGCACATCCTTTCTCATCTTGGAAAAAGTATTTAAGTACGGTTTAAAAGTCAAAAAAGTAGAGAAGTGTATTGTTGTCATTTGGCAAAAAACTACATGTATAAATAAGCATCCATACCTTCCATCTTTTCACAAGCTCATTTTCTACTTTCTTCCTTAAGCTCTTCTTCTCCATCTTCTTCACGTCCAGTTTCATGGCTTCCCAGCTCTCCATTCTCTTGAAATAAAAAAATAAAATAGTTTCCACCTTCCAAAGCACCACCCACCACCTCCTCCAAGCCAAACACACCTCCACCCGAGCTCAACCTTCACCCTATACGGCCATACAAGAGTCCACCATCCTCCACACCCCATGGCCACCACCCTACCCGAGCACTTATAGCTCACGCACCCTTCATATAAAAAAAGAAAAAAGAAAGAAAGGAAGAAAGAGAAGAGAGCAACACGTTTTAGTTCTTTGGCCGTAAACACGCCAATTCGCCTAAAGATTGACGGAGTGAAAATAAAGGTGAGAAAACTTTCACGCTTTTAAAAGATCGTATTTTGATTTTGTTATAATAATCATCTTATTACATATGCAAGTATACACCCCTTTGAAATGTTGTTATGGATATTTGGTTATGTTTGTGTTATGTTTGAATAGTTGCAAGTGTTTGTGGTTGTGATTATTTATCATATTAGCTTGTGTATGGACCATAATTATGTTGGTGATAACGCTAAACTTGGTTATGCTCATTTTGATTAAGTATTCCCTTTGTCAAATAAGACCAATTTTGATGATATGATATACTTTGAAAAAATAAGTTTCTTTTTAAATGGAATTAAAATTAAAGTAGAAATAAAAGAGAATTTGAAATTAGAAGTGGAATTGGATTAGAAATGGAAAGTTAAATTGAAATTGAAATTGAGATGAATAGTGAAATTGAAATCGATTTTGAAAATTGAAATTGAGATTAAGGTTGAAATTTAAATTCGAATGGAAATTAGATTTGAAATCTAAGTTTTAATTGAGTTTAATTTGTAGTTAGAATTGAAATTTAATATTAAAATAATAGTAATAAATAATATTATAATTTGGAAATATTGAAAATACATTTCAAATACTTTGAAAGGTGAAAATATTGATTTAAAATGATTTGTAATGGTGTTATAAGTAATAAAAATTCAATATGAATAGATTATTTCAAGCGTTGAAAAATAAGTTAAAACTAGGCGCGTCGCGCAACGGTAGTCCGCGATTTCGCGTCGAAAAGTTCAAATGAGTATATAGAATGGAATGGAGCTCAGAATTCTTTGAGATAAGAAAATTCCAGACTATTATATCCATATCTTCTAAATGAAGAAAGAAAATCAAGATTTCACTAAGTATATTTTGAAATATTTCCAAATAAATTTTCTAGAAAAATCACGCTAATGCAGTTAAGTGATCATAACGTGTTTAAATGAACATTTTTAATTATGAAAAAATATGGAATAAATTTGATAAATCTATTTAAATCGTTTAAAAGAGATTTGAAGTAGAAACTATATATTTTCAAATATTAAAAAGTTGTTTATATCAAAAAAGCTTATAAAGCACTTTTTGCACTTTTATGCTGTGAATTCTATAACCTTTTGAATATGAGTTTAAACGTAGCGATATTTTATGGAATCAATTATGAATGTTTTTAAAAGAATAATTAAGTGTTCTAAAAGATAATTTGGAATTTTTATAATCAATTCCAAAATAAAGTTGATAACTGAGTAAGCGGAAATGACTAGTACATTAGTCCCTCCTGTGAGATCTGGGAAGATAAAATAAGGTGTTTAACTAAGGTTAGGGATGGAGCAACCAGTGCTCTAAACTTACCTGACCTATGTTTTCTTTTCTTAGCCAAGGGGTGGAACAGATTGAAAAGAAAGCCAAGATGCTCGAAGAAGATTATATTAAGTTTTTCCAAAATAAAAGAGAATTACTGTTTTCCAGAAGTTAAGCAATTTAATTATAAAAAGATTAATCTCCATAATGAATAAATTACAACTTGGATTTCATAGAGATAATCTTCTTATACATGGTATTAAATTTCGAAGAGGGAGATCATCCTATTCGTGGAATTTAAATGGTGATTTCACTGTTATTCTACCCATAGCACTTATTGAATAAAAAAATTGATATTGATCAAAATTAAAATGATTTCTGTGATCCTATTTACTCAAAAGTGTTTGCTAAAATTGATTTAGGGTTTACAATAAACGATGTATTAAATGACAATGTTTTTGATCCGCCTAAAAGTCAAGGAATTTGGATCAAGAGTTAAGGGAGGAAATTTGAAATATTATCTAAGGAAAAAGAATGAATTAACTTAGAGTTATTCTATGACAAAAGCAAGAGATTTTGAAATAATCCGAAAAGAATAGAAGTGAAAAGAGACTTAATAATCTTGTATATTCATATTCACTTTTATCGATAATTGGATTTCAAAGGAACCAGGGTAGGATTTGGGCGATTCCTATCCGAAAACCACTTCGAACCAGTTTACGTGTTCGAAGAAAGAAGATGTTTGAAGTCGGAGATATTGAGACGAATAATAACGAAGGACTACTTGTTGATTGATTGGGGATAAACTCCAAATTCACTATATTGTAGCAGTGGTCTCTATGTTATGAAAAACCTCAAAACCACAAGGTCTTCTCGCCTAGTAATGGCCGAGGAAAGTATCTTCGATTTTGTTCAGTTCCAGAACGAACTTGCATGGATGAATATCCGACCTTCCATTCCAAATCACAATTAGTGATCTCTGTAAAAGTATATTAGTCGGTGGCGCTGAAGATACCTTCTCTTAGTTTAACACCCTTTCCTGAGACATACAAGCTCAAGAAGTTATACGTTTGCATAAATCAATAGTGTAAATGTGGAATGACAATGTGGCATTTAAAGTGAAAGAAGATTTCTATATGAAAAGGTAATCGTTGCCTCGAAACTCATTAACTAGAAATGACTGAAACAGGGTTAGATGCAGCAAGGCTAAGTGGGTTATTCCCAATTATGCTATGATCATCCCCTTCTAGATAAATTTCTTCCTATTATGACGTTCAGGACGTAAATTATTGTGGTTTGTATGCTAGAGCGTGCTCGGTTAAAGGTCAGTAACGACTTGGGGATGACATATTTGGTACCACCAAGTTAAAGAGGTAGGCCAGTCTTGTGTTGGTAGAGGGTAGATGTTATGTGCCTCGGGACATCCATCTAGAGGTGTACACATCGGAAGGTAGTCCCTTCACCTGGTCATTTGTATGGAAATCCATTCTCCAATAAGAACGTACGGTTTTGTTTGTAGAGCCTAGTATGTTGGAATTTAATAATGGTAACAATTTCGGCTAAGATTAATAAGTTTATTTGAAAATGTTTTCAAAGAATTGCATTAAAATTATATAAAATATTTTGATATATAAAAGTGTTTTAGTTATCATAAGGTAAAAACCCGTTCGTGTTTATGTGTGGGCGTGGTCTTATGAGATACTCTTTCTTCTCAAAAGGTTTTATTTAAAGGCTGATATATGACACTGACATTTATTATTGAGTTTTTCTCACGCTGGCTTATCAAGCGAGATCTGGGTATTTTCAATACTCGGGTCAGATCCGAGTAGTTTCAGGTTTAGTCGAAGACGGTTGGAGTTTCTACGGAAGAGCTGGAGATATTCATCTACGTATGGACATATTCTGTAACGACCCGAAATTTTCGACCCTGAAAATTCAACATTTATACATCCACTGTACAAATGCCGAACAATCGAACGCCAGAAATTCCAGATTGTTAGGGTTAAAAAGAAAGAGGTAGAAGAAGAACAGAAAACAAAACACAGAATCTCACATTTTGCAGCGGATCAAAATATAATATCACATAATAGCATTTACACAAAGAAAAATTGTAACTGTCCGATTACATACATTTCATCAGAGTTACAACCATTACAAATAGACTAGACAGTTATATCAACCTGTCCCAAACTGCTATCAATACAAACTCTAACACACAATGGAATATACTCCATACGACCTGCCATCTAGCTCACCTTCTGAGTTCCAAAACGCCCTAACCTGAAAATCTATAATACTCGGTCTGACCCAAGCATTACATCAAAGTAACACCCGGGTCAGGATGGAAACCAGCGTGAGTAAACCCATAAAATTTTAAAATATGGAATTAAAAGACTTATTTGAAAACCTGGGGTAACTCGTACCTCACAACGAGTTCTTAACTTGTTAAAACCAACACTTATCTCACAAATAATTCCTAAGTACCCTTACTTAGTTTCAATGGTCCAGTTTTCTTAAATTAATCCATCCAGCCTATTGATTTAACATGACAAATCTATAAAGAATTATTGAAGATTTCAAATCGAAGTGGTTTCGGGTATTTACTGATACCCGACCCTGGTCTCTTCGAATCCAATGTTATTCTTTAAGCCAATTTGTTTGAGTTTAAACAATACAATTTATATTCACGATTTCATATTCACACAACAATTTATCTCAGATAGATAACCCCCAATTTCACAGTTCAACCAAAGTATCTCAAATCACAAAGCATCACAATCTCATATCGGAGATATCAAATTCATTCAATATATCTTAATCATCTATAAGCAAGGTAAATTAATTGTATCATTTCTAATTAATTTAATTGCTTTCGAATCCTACTTACTTAACATTAATTAATTACAATCATTAGTAATCATTCTTTAATTATCAAGCTAAATTAATTATCCATAATTACTTTCATTAAGTAATTATCCCATTGATTAATTATCCTCAATTAATTAACCTTAATTATAAATTAATTATCCTCTAATTAATAATTAAATTAATTAACCCTTAACAAATTAATCCTTTAATTACTTACACTAAGTAATTATCATTTAAGTAATTAATCTCTAATTACTAAATTAATTAATCTCTAGTTACCAATTAATTGAACTCTAATTAATTAATTTATAACCCTTAATTATTTATTAAATGCTTACAATTAATCACTTGAGAAATTAATTGATTAAAGTTTAATACACTAATTAAGCACTCACTTAATTCCATGATTAATTTATTTGGAAACACTTAGGATTCAATTCAATTAACTAACTTAATATAGAATTATCCAAATCAAAACAAATTAAATTCAGAAACATTCTATTTAAAAATTAAATTTGAAACTTATTTAAAAATTAGCTTTGAACTTGTTACTACAAACTTAATTTTTAAAACAGGTTAACAAAATTAATTATGCTTTAAAACCTGATCACCTTTTATCTTTTCTTAGTTTTGAAAACTTGTTTATAAGGGTTACTTTATTAAGGTTTGAGAAACCCGAACTAAAGGCTAGACTCCACAAACCAACACCCGAGCAAAATCACGAACACAACATCTTCGAGACAATCACCACACAACTTCGAGCACGCACCCGAGCAAACCATTTCTTCCCCGATCCACACATCCCACAGATACACAAGGCACCAATGTACGTGCACATGAACTCCGTCCATCTCTGATCCTCGCTCCGACCTTCCACACGTCGGCGACGACCATCTCGATCCAACCGACCACCCAGAACCACTAACCACATTAACGAATCGAAATCGAACAAATTTCGATAACTAATAGGAAGACCCGATCTTGTGCCAGAACCTTCGTCTGAGATCTGCGCTCCCTTTCCCCTACCCCAGAGCCAACTCGAAACCATTGCGGCGTCGCATAGCCTTTGAAAACAACGACGACCTGAACTATACCTTGAACCCTAAATCGGTGCCAAACGTTCACCATGATGGTCTGAAAATCCAGAGACCATTTTTCCTAAGTGCTACGTCCCCCAAGCTTGCCTCAGCAATGACCTCGACCACCCAAAACTCGCCGTTCATCAGAAATCAGCCAAAACCCAATCCACGTTCAACTCGCAATTTCTCCCTAGTTACTTATCTAAAAATCTTGATTTAATTTTTAAAAAATATAGTTTCAATTGAAAATCAGGTTATACTCACGAAATATTTAATTACTGAAATCAAATTTTTGATATAAGTCAAGTTCTTACTGTAATTTACCTTCCACTGGAAAACTGCCCATAAATCTTACTTAAAACTATTTTTAAATCAAAAATCTTGTTATTTCTATCATATATTGTATATACATCTTAATTTATAACAGATTAATGAAAGAGAAATTAGTTTTTGAATATTGTTAAAGCTCGTAGAATTAAATACAAAGCCAATATATTTGTTCACAGACATGCATGCAATATCAACATACATATATGCATGCTTTCATCTTCAAACAATCATGCAAGCATATTTCACTTCACAATTTCAAGGATCATTACATGCATCAGATCATCAAATAAATTTAAGCTTTTGAAATTTTGTTTACTCACAGTTAATTGACGACTAGAGAAATTTGAAACTGGGTATGCTGTGATCTTTTGAAAACTGGATGATGCTTGATAATCTTTTGAAAACTGGAAAGTTGTTGAAATGATCTTGCCTTGATTGTTTTAAGTTAAAAGCTTGCTTTAAACTGAGATGGTTTTTCTTGTTGAGATTTGAGGTAGATGATTGCTTTAGATCTTTTCTAGTTTGATTATTTTTGAAGACGAAACCTTGTTTTGAACTGAGATTTGTAAAAGTGGATTGTTGTTTGATATCAATTTCTGGTTTTAAGTTGTTAACAGGTTTTGTTTTCTTTTTCTTTGAGTTTAAAAATGAAGATAGAAAAGAATTGAAAGAGAGGGTATAGATATATTTATATCCTTGTTTTAACAAATTTTAAAAATAAAAGGAAACAAATTACATGGCACTTATAATTTGCATGATAATGTTTGCTTACATTTGTTAAACTACAAGCTGTTTACTCAACACTTGCATTATGCATGTGTTAAATATACTTTTAAATGTTTTTATACAACTTTTATATTTAATTTCTATTTGGGAAATACATTTTCTTAATTTATATTTATAAAATCCTTTAAAGAAAATAATATAGAACTAATTACATACTAATAAAAATCAAATATACATTATCAATTTATTTTAAGATATTTATCTTTTGAATTTCAATCTCAAATTCAAATTAAATTTAAAATCAACTCATATATATATATATTAAACAAACACATATTTAATTTGTTTGAAAAAATAATTTTTCCAATTTTAAATAATTATATTATAAAGATTATCAAACCAATATTTATCCAAATATATATTTTTATCATCAGAGTTATTTATTTAACTTATAAATCGGTATTTCTACTAATTTAATCTAGCTAATTTATCAATCAACAGATGTCCAAAAATCCGGTTTATCACATTCCTTCCCCCTTTGAATCATTTCGTGCTCAAAAAGGAACGAAGGCAGAATTTATTAAAATGCTTACTGTCGGCTTAAATTGCTTTTTGATCATCTTCAACTATAAACTCTTTTATTAAGAATTTTTAAAACACTTTAAAATCTATAAAATATTACCAAAATAGTTTTATAAAAAATACTTTTTATAACTCGATGTCTCAACAACATCGTTCGTTCTTACAGAATTTCGGTTATACGTTGATCAGGCGCAGGACTGAAAATCTATAAGTACTTGGTAAACCCTTTTTCAATATCCGGTGAAAGTACTTGGAAAACATTTTCGAAATTTTTGTGAAAATGTAGAAAACACTTTTGAAAATATTGAAAACATCTTTGTTGAGAATGCTCTAGAAATCATCTCCCCTCCATGGTCGCAGTTAACCCGATGGTTACGTTCCCATCCCGGCAAAAATCCATGTAACTGTAGGCTTCAGCGCCCTCGAATTTCGCTACCAAATGAAACTTCACCACTCCTACATAGATCGTAGACTATACTAGTCGAGTTCTAATGTAGTCTGTAGGCTCTCATGGCCTTACGACTTCCACTATGGTCTGCAGTAGATCGCACTGACATCTAGTTTCACTGTTGTCACAACATAACCCAAATGTCTCTGTAGGCATCAGCGCCCTCGACTTCGCTACCCATAACACAAAATCCTCAGAAACTTCTCCAGACTTCCTCCAAGGATTCAATTTAGAGTCTCCCCCTTAGGGCTCAAGGCAGAACCACCCCGTGGAACTCCTATGAAGTTCATTTCAATGGGAGCGCTTTTTTCCCCAGTGCCAATCTCAAAACATTTTATACTATACACTTATAGTATCTTTCAAATCATACTCTTTATAATTCACATAAAAATCTCCTTTACACAAAATAGATATCTCAAATCGATAGTTCCAAACTTGGCTTTCCAAATTCCCAAAATTAATTTTTCCCCAAAAATCAAAAGCCTTTCCAAAATTCATAGGTTCCAAAACCTTTTTCCAAAATCATTCTCATAAGATCATTTATATATATAGATATATATAATCTTGAAAAATCCTGGATCGCTTCATACTTATATAAATTCTCTTTTATTCTGCAAATATTTCCAAATATCCTTTCTTCTGGCTATAAATTCAACAAGGGAAGTTTATCATATACAACAAATACACAGACACACACACACACACACACATACATGCTTCATTTATGTCAAATCAAATATTCAAATTTGATTTTCTTTTATAAAGTTATTTACCATATCACTTACTTTTCATAAAGTAAATTTCAAAAAAATATCCAACTTACACTTTTATTCATATATATTTCTCAAAATATACTTTTTTTTTCAAAAATCATTTCTGATTTCTTTCAAAATTTAAATATCAATTTCATTCAAGCACGTATGATGTACATATTCATCCGTACGCAATATCAAATCCGATCGCTCACTCGATTACACAATTTCACTTCCGAACTAGTATCGTCCACCCGACTTCCTTAAGCAGACTCGGATCTGGTTTCTTGATTAGAAACCATTATTCACCTTGCATAGCCTAACTATGATAGAGAATTTCCAAAACCAATCAAAAATCCATATCCAGGGTTCGCCATCGAAAATCGAGTGAAAAATCCCAACTCGGATCGATATACTATTTCGAAATTCTGTGCTCGAATCTGGATCAAATCTCTATGCGAATAAAATAATACATGTACATCCTATGTATTTACTTTCATTGATTATTAGCTAAATGAATTTTCTTTCTATTCACCTTCATTTTGATTATGTTCACTTATCCACAATTTCCTCCATTTCCATTTGGGTTATCACTTCGTTTATAAACAGTTTGCACTTTGACCAACTCGAATTTAGAAAATTGCTTGAAAAAGTTTAAAATAGATAAGTAGTTGTAAAATAGTAATTAGTTGTAAAATAGCTGAAAAATAGTTAAATAGTTATAAAATAGCTGTAGAATAGTCGGAAAATTTTAAAATAGTAATTAGTTATAAGCAGTTATAAAATAGTGATTAGTTTTGTAAAACAGATGTAAAATGGTAATTAGTTTCCAAAATAATTGTAAAACAAGTATAAGATAGTTTGGGATTTAAAAAGAAAGGTTGTGTAGTAAATGCTAGGAAAATAGATTTAAAACAGTTTACATTATAACAATCTATTGGAAAATAGTTCCAGAGTCAAACTGTTCAATTTTCCAATCTCCATTTCCAATTAACTTTCAATTTCCAACCTCATTGAATTGATTCAATTTCAATTCAATTCAAATTAACTTCAATTCCCTTCCCAAATTCAAATCAATTTCCATTTGAATATAAACTTATTCAACTTCAATCTCATTTCCATTTAATTCAAATCAAATTCAATTTGAACTAATTCAATTCCAGTCTCAACTTTAAATCATCTCGAATTATATAAATTCGAGTTAAATTTTAAATGTTGATTTAACCCCTTAAATCAAATTAACCTTCACCTTTAAATCAACAACCTAAATCTTTAAACAATTTAACTCTGAGTCCAAATTTCAAAATTCCTTTTTAAATTTCCTTTACTTAACTTATTTCAAAGTTCAAATAAGAGTTCAAAAATAATTTAATCTTCAAAATCCATTTTATTATCCAATTTTCACTTCAAACTTTGAAACCGATTCTTAAACAATTTTAGTTTGCAAATTCATTTTTATCATTTGAATCTTAAGTTCAAAGTGATTAAATTTCCATAATTTCAATTTTATTCCTAAAAATCAAAATCGTTTAAATAATTTCAATTAAAGTTTTATTTCCATTTTATTTCAATAATCCATGTATATTACCCCAATCCGTTTCTTAATTCATTTAAAATAATCCAATTCTCAGTTTCATAGATTATTAATAACAACAGGATGATATCAGGTTAAGTCAAAGTAAATAAACATCCAGATTATTTAAAATTAGCATCAATCAATAGCATCCATTACCAATTTCTATATCTCAAACCCGTTTTGAGATCACACACGACTCCCATTCAAACCAACCATTTAACTTTCCTAAGTTAAAACTAAATTTCATTTTGAAATTTCCAATTCAGGTTGTTTGTTCAAAACGTATTTAACTTCCTCTAAGTTAAATTGAATTTACTTAATCCAGTCAACCTTACTCAATTTGAATTCCCATTTCAAATTTTAAAACTTCTTATCAAAATTCTTTCTCACTTATAAGTTCAAAACTTATTTCTCTTTGGGTTCACATCACATTTCAGGGAAAATTCAAATCTCAACACCTAGAGTTTTTTTCAAATCATCTTTGATATTATGTATATCCCACATATATATATTTATTTCATCTGCACTTCAAGTCATACTTAAATTTCAATCCATTCTTGGTTTTTAATTTAAACAAATTCCTTTAATTTTTTTAAAACATCGCTTGTTTTAAAGTATGGTTCCTACACTTAAAATATTATTTATTTTATCTTTTAACACTTTAAAGCAATTTAATTTTTCTGGACTTAAAATTTAAAACTTCATAATTTAAATCCATTCCAATTTATAACTTACACTTCCATAAAACATTCCATTTTGCTTATCATTATTTATTATTTGAAAACATTCCATTGTTAGACACCACAACCATTTTATGATAATAACCAAGATTATCATATCTGGAAACCAATTCATTATTATCTCATGCTTCTACAAATTTCAGGATTTTATTTTCTGGTTTGAATCCACTTCTAGCTTATCTTATCTGTATAGCTCATATTATCAAATTCCTATTTGGTTATATATTACCACTTATTTCTAATTAAAACATTTAATTTTAATGATCAACAACCAATTACTTTAATACATGTAATAATTTGAAAACTATGGCTTTATTATCAAAATATAAGCTTATATAAAAATCACTTTTAAAATCATTTTAAAATCTTTATATAAGAAAATAACGAATACGCCCTCATATATATATTACACTCAACTCATTCTAGGGTACTACTGACCCTATCCTTAATGATTAAACCCATTAGAGCTAAGGTTCTCGCTTAACCTTCAGCTCTAATACCAACCATAATGACCCGAAATTTTTGACCCCGAAAATTCGACATTTATACGTCCACTGTACAAATGCCAAGCAATCGAATGCCGGAAATTCCAAATTGTTAGGGTTAAGAAGAAAGAGGTAGAAGAAGAACAAAAAATAAAACACAGAATCTCACATTTCGCGGCGGATCAAAATATAATATCAAATAATAGCATTTACACAAAGAAAAACTGTAATTGTCAAATTATATACATTACATCAGAGTTACAACTATTACAAATAGACTAGACAGTTATATCAACTTGTCCCAAACTACTATCAATACAAACTCTAATACGGCGGAATATTCTCCGTACGTTCCTGCCATCCAGCTCACCTTCTGAGCTTTAGAACGTCCTAACCTGAAAATCTGTAATACTCGTTCTGACCTGAGCATTACACCAAAGTAACACCTGGGTCGGGCTGGAAACCAGCATCAGTAAACCCATAAAATTTGAAAATATGGAATTAAAAGACTTATTTGAAATCTGGGGTAACTCGTACCTCACAACGAGTTCTTAACTTGTTTAAACCAACACTTATCTCACAAACAATTCCTAAGTACCCTTACTTAGTTTTAATGGTCCAGTTTACTTAAATTATTCCATTCCAGCCTATTGATTTCACATAACAAATCTATAAAGAATTATTGAAGATTTCAAGTCGAATTAGTTTCGGGTATTTACTAATACCCGACCCTGCTCTCTTCGAATCCAATGTTATTCTTTAAGCCAATTTGTTTGAGTTTAAACAATACAATTTATATTCAGAATTTCATATTCACACAACAATTCATCTCAGATAGATAACCCCCAATATCACAGTTCAACCAAAGTATCTCAAATCACAAAGCATCACAGTCTCATATCAGAGATATAAAATAATCTAATTCATTCAATATATCTTAATCATCTATAAGCAAGATAAATTAATTGTACCATTTCTAATTAATTTAATTGCTTTCAAATCCTGCTTACTTAACATTAATTAATTACAATCATTAATTAATTATCCATATTACTTTCATTAAGTAATTATCCCATTGTTTAATTATCCTTAATTAATTAACCCTTAATTATAAATTAATTATCCTCTAATTGCTAATTAAATAATTAACCCTTGACAAATTAATCCTTTAATTACTTACATTAAGTAACTATCATTTAAGTAATTAATCTCTAATTACTTACATTAATTATTCTCTAATTACCAATTAATTAAACTCTAATTAATTAATTCATAACCCTTAATTATTTATTAAATACTTACAATTAATCACTAGAGAAATTAATTGATTAAAGTTTAATACATTAATTAAGCACTCACTTAATTCCATCATTAATTTATTTGGAAACATTTAGGATTCAATTTAATTAATTAACTTAATATAGAATTATCCACGAACCAATTAACTAACTTATTTATTAACTTAATATAGAATTATCCACGAACTCAATTTAATTAATTAATTAACTTATTTATTTAAAAATTAGCTTTAAACTTGTTACTACAAACTTAATTTTTAAAACAGGTTTACAAAATTAATTCTGCTTCAAAACCTGATCACCTTTTATCTTTTCTTAGTTTTGAAAACTTGTTTATAAGGGTTACTTTATTAAGATTTGAGAAACCCGAGCCAAAGGCCAGACTCCACGAACCAACACCCAAGCAAAATAACGAACTCCACATCTTCGAGACAATCACCACACAACTTCGAGCACGCACCCGAGCAAACCATTTCTTCGTTGATCCACACATCCCACAGATACACAAGACACCAGTGTACACGCACACGAACTCCGTCTAGTTCCGATCCTCGCTCCGACCTTCAACACGTTGGCGACGACCATCTCGACCCAACCGACCACCCAGAACCACTATGAATCAAAATCGAACAAATTTCGATAACCAACAGGAAGAACCCGATCACCCATCACCTCGTATCACCCATCTCCGACCACCGGAGACCCCGGCCTTGTGCATGAACCTTCGTCTGAGATCTACGCTCCTTTTCCCCTACCCCAGAGCCAACTCGAAACCATCACGGCGTTGCACAGCCGTTGAAGACAATGATGACCTGAACTATAGCTTAAACCCTAAATCGATGCCAAACGTTCACTATGATGGTCTGAAAAATCCAAAGACCATTTTTCCCAAGTGCTACAACCCCCAAGCTTGCCTCAGCAATGACCTCGACCACCCAAAACTCGCCGATCATCGGGAATCAGCCAAAACCCAATCCACGTTCAACTCGCAATTTCTCCCTAATTACTTATCTAAAAATCTCGATTTCATTTTTAAAATCATGGTTCCAATTGCAAATCAGGTTATATTCATGAAAAATTTAATTGCTGAAATCAAATTTTTGATATAATCAAGTTTTTACTATAATTTACCCTCCATTGGAAAACTAGCTACAAATCTTACTTGAAACTATTTTTAAAAATCTTGTTATTTCTATCATATATTGTTTATACATCTTAAATTACAACAGATTAATGAAAGAGAAATTAGTTTTTGAGTACTTTTGAAGCCTATAGAATTAAGAACAGAGCCAATATATTTGTTCACAGACATGCATACAATATCAACATACATATATACATGCTTTCATCTTCAAACAATCATGCAAGCATATTTCACTTCACAATTTCAAGGATCATTACATGCATCAGATCATCAAATAAATTTAAGCTTTTGAAATTTTTCTTACTCACAGTTAATTGGTGAGCAGAGTAGTTTGAAACTGGGAACGCTGTGATCATTTGAAAACTGGACGATGCTTGATAATATTTTGAAAACCGGAAAGTCGTTGAAATGATCTTGCCTGGATTGTTTGAAGTTAAAAGCTTGCTTTAAACTGAGATGATTTTTCTTGCTGAGATTTGAGATAGATGATTGCTTTAGATCTTTTCTGGTTTGATTATTTTTGAAGATGACACCTTGTTTTAAACTGAGATTTGTTAAAGTGGATTGTTTTTTATATCAATTTCTGGTTTTAAGTTGTTAACAGATTTTGTTTTCTTTTTCTTTGAGTTTAAAAATGAAGATAGAAAAGAATTTAAAGAGAGGGTATAGATATATTTATATCCTTGTTTTAATAATTTTAAAAATAAAAGGAAGAAAATCACATGACACTTGTAATTTGCATAATAATGTTTTCTTACATTTGTTAAACTACAATCTATTTACTCAACACTTGCATTATACATGTTTTAAATATATTTTTAAATGTTTTTATACAACTTTTATATTTAATTTCTATTTGGGAAATACATTTTCTTAATTTATATATAAAAATCCTTTAAAGAAAATAATATAGAACTAATTATATGCTAATAAAAAATCAAATATACAATATCAATTTATTTTAAGATATTTATTTTTTGAATTTCAATCTCAAATTCAAATTAAATTTTAAATTAACTCATATATATATATATATATTAAACAAACACAAATTTAATTTGTTTGGAAAAAATAATTTTGCCAATTTTAAATAATTATATTAAGAAGATTGTCAAACCAATTTTTATCTAGATATATAATTTTATTATCAGAATTATTTATTTAACTTATAAATCAGTATTTCTACTAATCTAATCTAGCTAATTTATCAATTAACAGATGTCCAAAAATCCAGGTTATCACATATTCTATTATCCGTTGTGGTTTGTTTATTTTAATTTGATGTTTGTCAGTAAATATAAGGATAGATGTTTTAACTGTCCCAGCTGAATTTAGGTAAGACTCTGATATATGTAATATAAAAGTTTTCCGCTGTAAAGATATTGTTCAATATTATATGTTATTCCATTCATGTGAGGTTCTGTTCTATCTATTTTCTTTATTACCCTTCATGTTCCGTCTTTTCGTGCAATTTGAGTTGGACATATGTGGTTTATTGCAAAGGGTACAGAAAAACGAGTTTGTCACACTATCAAACTTTAATACATCATCCGAACCCACTTGTCAAATCTAATGAACCTGATTATTAAATCAAAAACAAAATCTGATTTAAGCATGATCATTTTACCATTTTTTGATAAGTAACATAAAACATCAAATTTTGATTTTCCTTTCACTTTCATTACCAAAATCAATTAGTTAGATGAAAATGTTACTTATTTTTATATTGGATAAGTATAGCCTATTTGTAATTGTTGAATTACTAGTTTTGATTCATGACAAGACAGTTCAGAAACTAAAGAAGAATTTGCATTCATACATGACAAAAAGAAGACAACAGAGGATCTCTAGGTTTAAATTAACTATTACAGATATTGAGTCTTAGACATATGTTAAAATCAATCCTCAAGTTTTCGATTTTAAATTTTTTCTTTATAAAACAGAATTCACTGTGCAATTTATGCACAGCCAGTCGACTGACTGTTCTTGCCAGTCGACTGACTGTGCATATGCACAACAGTGAACACTATTCATAATTTTGAAACGGCAAATATTTTAAATTTTTAAATATTCAAACACCAATCGACTGACCCAATATACCAGTCGACTGAATCGGCTTCAACTGCAAAATTTCTGAATGGACATCTTCTTCCATTAAGGGATGCACTGCATGAATAGATGTCTCTCTTGGCTGAAACTCTTCACTAAGAGTTGCATCTCTCTGAAAACTATATATAGTAGTTATCCCTCACTTCATAATAACCAATTTTCTGATTCTAATTCTCTATATTCTCTCTTGTGATTATTCTAGTGCATTCATACTCTCCATTGCTTTGAATCTTTGAATTATATAACATATACTTTGATTCTTAGCAATATTCTCCCTTTCAAATCTTCACATACGCTTTATATTCTTGAGGAATTGATTATAGGAAGTTTGTAATCTTAATAGACAAATCAGTATTATCAAGAACACATTAAGTCAACTACATTGTACTTTGTTAAAGTCATGTTCTGCTGCTCAGGCAAGGGAAAGTCCTCTTCTGCTGCTGAGGCAAAAATCCTGTTCTTCTGCTCAGGTGTTATTTACCTATTCCTCCGGGTTAAGAAAGGGTATTGTTAGTTAAAGCCAAAAGTTAGTCTTGGACTGGACGTAGGACGGTGCTCCGAACCAGTATAAAATCTTTGGTGTCATTTTACTTACTGCATTTATATTTCACGTTATTTACTATCTATACTCTTTATTACTGTTTATCCATATTATACGGTGCTATACACTTTCATTTGGTATCAGAGCAAGGCATCTTATAACCATTACAATTTATCTGATATCTTATTAATATGGAAAATAACACCAGCGCTACCACTAACACTAGTTTTATTGAAGGTCAATCCACTGCACAACCTCCTTTCTTTAATGGTTTAAACTATAATTATTGGTCTACTCGTATGAGAATCTATATGCAATCAAATAATTTTGAATCATGGAATATCACACAAAATGAATACACTCCTCCTACTGGAGAATATTCCACTTGGTCAAACACACAAAAACTAGATGCTACTGCCAATGCTAAAGCTATGAACATGTTATTCTGTGCACTAGATAGAAATGAATTTAATCGTGTTAGCATGTGTCAAACTGCTTATGAAATATGGAGAACGCTTAAAATCACTCATGAAGGAACTAACAAGGTCAAACAAAGCAAAATCTCCATGCTCAAAAATCAGTTTCAAAACTTTAAAATGAAACAAGATGAATCCATCAATGATATGTACTCTAGATTTCAAGATATCTATCATCCACTATTAGGATTAGGAGAAAAGTACACTGATTTTGATATTGTATCAAAAATCCTAAACTCTTTAACGGATGAATGGGAGAGAAAAGTCTTGGTTATTAAAGAAGCTAATGACCTCTCTACCATAAAACCTGAAGAGTTAATAGGAAATCTAATGTCCTATGAAGTGAATTTGCAGGCAAAATGAGTACAAGCACAAGATAAAAAGAACATAGCTTTTCATGCTGAGGAAGAAAAAGATGAAGGTTCGGATGAAGAAGATCTAGCATTTATTGCCAAAAATTTCAAAAAGTTCTTGAAATTCCAAAAAAATAACAAAAATAATGGAAAAGGGAATTTTCCAAACAAACCATCATCCTCAGTTCTAGAATGTTTCAATTGTCGTAAGAAAGGTCATATTCAGAAGGAATGCCCAAAATTAAAGAAGAAATATTTCAAAGGCAGAAAAGAAAAGAAAAAGAAAGCATTCTCAGTAACATGAGATGATTCAGACACTTCTTCATCAGAAAATAGTAGTGACAGTGAAAACGAGCAAGCAAATGTATGTTTCATGGCTACTGAAAACGAGGTTAGTGATTTTACTTTTGATGATTGATTGAGATAAATTCGGAGCTTGTTGACACTCTAAAAAACTGAAAAGAAAATATAAGGAGACTCGTGAATATCAGAACAAAGCAGAATTCGAAAGAAATATGCTTGGAGATGAAAAGAAAATATTAGAGGAAGAACTTGAACAATTACAAGAATAACTCTCTAATATCAATTCTCAACTCACTCTTTTGAGTCAAGAAATTGAAAATCAAAAAGAGAAGAATGATGCTCTTGTTTCTGAAAATCATGAACTAAAAACAAAAATAAAATTGATAGAATTAAACAATACTAGTCTCAAAACTAAGTTAGAAAGCATCACCAAAAATGTTTCAAACTTTAATAAAGGAAGAGAAACATTATCAAAAATTATTGATAACTCTCAATCTGTGTTAAGTAAGAAAGGGTTAGGATATGTTAAGAAAACATCAGCTCCATCTAAAAAGAAAATTAGGAGAAATATTAATCCTACTAAAGTTCAGACAAAAAGGAATTCTTACTCAAAAAGCATAAAAATTTGGGTTCCTAAAACAAACAACAGTTTGATTAGAAAGAAATATATAAACACCTTTTTACAAACCGTTCATAAAAATAAAGATTATATTTTTAAATGGGATACTGAGCCCTCTTGGGTTTGGTTTCCTAAGATTTAACTCTTAGGACCCTATTAAAAAGGTGGATACCAATACTATATTATATTTTTTGTAGGTTCCACTCAAGAAAAGAGGAAAATGGATACTCGAAAGTGGTTGCTCAAAACATATGAAGGAGACAAAGATATGCTATCAAATATTATTTACACAGATGGAGGCTCCGTCACATTTGGAGACAACTCTAAAGGATATACCATCGGCAAAGGCGATGTGAGAAACAATGGCATTTCAAATTTACCTCTTATTTCAAATGTTTTACTTGTCAAAAATATAAAACATAATTTACTTAGTATCAGCCAATTGTGTGACAAAGGATTCAAAATCACTTTTTCTGACAACAAATGTAGTATTTTTTATCAAAATCAAAATCTTATCTTTGAAGGAAATAGAGACAGAAATATCTATGTTTTGAATATGAAAATAAAACATAATTCAGATATGTGTTTAATAGCCAAAGAAAATGATCCTTGGTTATGGCACAAACGATTCTGCCATATTAATTTCCAAACTATAAATAAGCTTTCTAAAAATAATTTAGTAAAAGGTCTACCAAAAATGAATTTTAAAATAGATCATATTTGTGATGCATGTCAGTTAGGAAAATTAACTAAATCATCTTTTAAATCTAAAAAGGTTATTTCAACCTTACAACCACTTGAATTACTACATATGGATTTATTTGGACCAACACAAGTACAATCCATTAATCACAGTAGATATGTGTTTGTAATTGTTGATGATTTTTCTAGATATACTTGGACTATTTTTATGAAAAATAAAAGTGATACTTTTGATAACTTCAAATCGTTTGTCAAAAGAATTCAAAACTTTAAAGGTTTGAAAATCAAAAACATAAGAAGTGATCATGGAGGAGAATTTGAAAACGAAGCCTTTGAACATTTCTGTAAGAAAAAAGGAATATTCCATAATTTTTCTTTTCCTAGAACTCCACAACAAAATGGGGTTGTAGAACGTAAAAATAGAACCTTATAAGAATGTGCAAGGACTTTGTTAAATGGAAGTACGTTACCAAAACATTTTTGGGCTGAAGCAGTTGCCACAGCTTGTTATGTTTTGAATCGTGTTTCTATTCGACCACTAACTAAGAATACTCCTTATGAACTTTTTAATGGACGAAAACCAAATATTTCCTATTTTAAAGTTTTCGGTTCAAAATGTTTTATGTTAAACACAAAAGATCAGCTTAGTAAATTTGATCCAAAATCCGAGAAAGGAATCTTTTTAGGATATTTGGATCGCGGCAAAGCTTATCGAATTTATAATAAAAGAACAAATATCATTCGAAGAAACTCTTCATGTACCTTTTGATGAAAATTTTAAACCAACTCCAAGTATAATAGATGATGAAGATTTCCCTAATAATACCACAAATACAGAAACTACAACCTTTGAAATTAATGAAAACATTGCTCACAATAACAATGAATTAAGATCTCCACCTAGAGTATTAAGAGATCATCCTTCTATTAATGTTATTGGAGAACTAAATTCATCTATTAGGACAAGAAGTCAATTAAATCAAATGGGTCATGTAGCTTTTCTTTCTCATATTGAACCTAAAAATATTAAAGAAGCATCTACTGATGAAAACTGGTTAATCGCTATGCAAGAAGAACTAAACCAGTTCGAAAGAAATGACGTTTGGGATTTAGTTCCACGACCTAGTGATCAATCAGTTATTGGTACAAAATGGGTTTTCAAAAATAAAGCAGATGAACAAGGAAATATTACTAGAAATAAAGCTATATTAGTTGCTCAAGGTTATAATCAAGAGGAAGGAATTGACTATGAAGAAACGTTTGCTCCAGTCGCTAGGCTAGAAGCAATACGAATCTTACTAGCTTTTGCATGTTTTCATAACTTTAAATTATATCAAATGGATGTCAAAAGTGCTTTTTTAAATGGTTTTATAAAAGAAAATGTTTATGTTGAACAACCTCCATTATTTATACATGAACAATTTCTTGACCATGTCTATAAACTCAAAAAGGCTTTATACGGTTTAAAACAAGCACCTCGTGCTTGGTACGATCGTCTTAAAAGTTATTTACTAAATTTTGGTTTTGAAATTGGAAAGGTTGATCAAACTCTTTTTATTAAAAGAAACAAGCATGATATTTTAATTATCCAAATATATGTTGACGATATAATTTTTGGATCTACAAATGAAAAGCTTTGTCAAGAATTTTCTAAGGTAATGACAAATGAATTTGAAATGTCACATATGGGTGAGTTAAATTATTTTCTTGGTTTACAAATAAAACAACTAGAATATGGTATTTTTATTAATCAAGAAAAATATTGTAACATTCTAATTAAACGCTTTGGTATGGAAAATACTTCTACCAAACCAACTCCTATGAGTACAACCATACATCTTGATAAAGATGAAAATGGAAAAAGTATTGAGCAAAAATTATATCGAAGTATGATTGGATCGTTACTATATTTAACAGCTAGTAGACCTGACATAATGATGGGTGTTTGTTTGTGTGCACGATTTCAAACAGATCCCAAAGAATCACATTTAAGAGCAGTGAAACGCATATTACGGTACCTTAATAAAACCAAGGACTTTGGACTATTCTATCCAAAGGAATGTCCTTTTGAATTAGTATCATATAGTGATTCTGAATTTGGAGGAAGCCGGACAGATAGAAAAGGTACAAGTGGGACTTGTCATTTTATTGGACGATCTCTTATATCTTGGTTTAGTGAGAAACAAAACTGTGTTTCATTATCAACATGTGAAGAAGAATATATTTCTGCCGCCCTGGCATGTGCTCAAGTTATATACATACAACAGACACTACAAGATTTTGGTTTTAATTTAACTAAATCAGCTATTTACTGTGATAATTCTAGTGTTATTAATTTATCTAAAAATCCTGTTAATCACTCACGAACAAAACACATTGACATTCGTCATCATTTGCTTCGTGGTAATATTGAAAATAATTTGATAAATCTAGAATTTGTTTCCTCTAATAAACAATTGGCAGATATATTTACAAAACATTTAAACGAAAATACCTTTGTTAATTTAAGACGAGAGCTTGGTATTATTTCTTTTAAAAATTTATAATATATATATATATATATATATCTATATTTGTAGCTTCTAATAACACATCTTTGCAATATATATATATATATATATAAATTTTACTCAATTTTTATCCAAAAAAATAAAAAAATTATGACTCTAGCAGGACTTGAACTCATAACCACTCCTATGTTTTCAAATACTTCTTACCATTTGAGCTATGATTGTTTCTTGTTTCATGTAGAAGATTGGTTCTATTTATTCTGAATATTTTCGTTCTAAAAAAATTAGAAAATAACATAGCCACCGAGACTTGAACTTGGGTCTCCTAGCAGGTAACTCCATAGCTTACCAGTTATGCTATGATTACATTTTCTACTGAGTTATATGGTTCATACATTTTTAGCTATATACCTTTCATATCTTTAAATTATTCTGCCCCTCTATTTTTTTATTTTAATCTCTGGTTATTAACTTTTGAAGGTCTATAACCATTCATTCTAAGCTCATATTCAACTATATAAACTGCCCCTTCTCGTTTATTAATCATCATTACAAATTTTTTACAAAATATTTACAAACTATAATCTTCTCAATGGCCTCTCAAAACTCTCATGATTCCTCTAACTCAAAATTATCTTTTGCTACTCCAACCTCTTCAAGTAACTATGATTCATCCAGTATCTCGACTCCAACATTGCCAACTCCTACCCCCATTCATGAACCAGGAAGATATCACACCGGTTTTTCACCAAAACCAAAAAGGTCTCGAAGATCGTTGTTTCTTTCTCCAAAAACAAAAACAAAAATTGATGAAATCCATCACTATCAACAGGAGCAAGTCAATTTACAAAGAGAAATGTTTTACGAACAGTGGATGAATTCAAATCGTCTAAGTCTTATTGAATCTATTGCACTTAAGTTTTGTGGCAAATCATCTAAGCATGATGTTGTTAAACCTTCAACATCCCGTCAAGCAAATTCATTCGGCTGGAATAACTGGGAACAATCACCAACTCAACCTCCAGCATCTCCAAACTCATGGGAACGCCAAAATTATTGGTGTCCTTTGCAACCTCTTGCTGAGCATACCAAGGTTGAACCACAAGAATGCTCTCCGAAAACTCCAAAATAATTATCATTTCTTGTATATTATTGTTTCTGCTTATTTGTATTTTATTTATATATTTGATTCTTTATAAAAAAATTGTTTTCTTAGCTTCATGCAATTTTTACTTCCAGTCAATCGACTGAAAATAAAGGTCAGTCGACTGAATGCAGGGTTTCAAAACTCTCAGAAAACCAGTCAGTCGACTGACCTACCACGTTCAGTCGACTGGCTGTTGAATTTTTTTGCAAATAACAATGCACCGGTCGACTGAATGTTATTACCAGTTGACTGGCTGTAGGCCAACTGCCTTTATCTTCCCTATTTACTTACCTATTTCCCACATTTCACTTTACTCTTCTCAGTTTTTTACCCAAATCTATTTCGCCCAAAACCCTAAATTCCCAATTATCCTTAATTTTTTCACTAAAAACTCAATCAAATGGCTCCTCCAAAACGTCAAAGACAAGGTTCTTCCGTCGATCCTACCGATGCCCAAATTGCTCAATGGCTATACAATGATGTGGCTGTAACAAGATGGCATAAAATGAAAACTCAAGGATCTTTGAAGGTTCTTTCATGGTCTATAGCGATTTCGCACGGTAAACGTCCAAAACCTAGATTAACATGGTCAACTTCCGAAGAACATACTAGTAGTGATACTAGTGGCACAAGAAGCGGTGCTCATGGAACTTCTAGACCCGGAAAGGAGCCTGTACAAGAGGAAGATGAGTAGGTTCTTTTCGTAAGTAAGTTGGATATGAATTATTTATCACTCTATTGACAATTTAAACATATGAAACTCTATTGCAACTTATTGAGACTTGTACTAAATAGTCTCTCTTTTATGTATTTCTGCACTTTTATTTTATATTTTTGTTTGCTATATCTCCTTTTTGTCGATGACAAAGGGGGAGAAAAAGTATGTGCACTAACATATTTGATGCAGGAAAAAGATATCATACATTCAGGGGGAGAAATATTTTTCTCTCCAATATATATATAGGTTGTCATCAATCAAAAAGGGAGAGAATGTTGAATTACTAGTTTTGATTCATGACAAGACAGTTCAGAAACTAAAGAAGAATTTGCATTCATACATGACAAAAAGAAGACAAAAGAGGATCTTTAGGTTTAAATTAACTATTATAGATATTGAGTCTTAGACATATGTTAAAATCAATCCTCAAGTTTTCGATTTTAAAATTTTTCTTTACAAAACAGAATTCACTGTGCAATTTATGCACAGCCAGTCGACTGACTGTTCTTGCCAGTCGACTGACTTTGCATATGCACAGCAGTGAACACTGTTCATAATTTTGAAATGGCAAATACTTTAAATTTTTAAATATTCAAACACCAGTCGACTGACCCAATATACCAGTCGACTGAACCGGCTTCACCTGCAAAATTTCTGAATGGACATCTTCTTCCATGAAGGGATGCACTGCATGAATAGATGTCTCTCTTGGCTGAAACTCTTCACTAAGTGTTGCATCTCTCTGAAAACTATATATAGGAGTTATCCCTCACTTCATAATAACCAATTTTCTAATTCTAATTCTCTATATTCTCTCTTGTGATTATTCTAGTGCATTCATACTCTCCATTGCTTTGAATCTTTGAATTATATAACATATACTTTGATTCTTAGCAATATTCTTCCTTTCAAATCTTCACATACTTTTTATATTCTTGAGGAATTGATTATAGGAAGTTTGTAATCTTAATAGACAAATCAGTGTTATCAAGAACACATTAAGTCAACTACATTGTACTTTGTTAAAGTCCTCTTCTGCTGCTCAAGTAAGGGAAAGTCCTCTTCTGCTGCTGAGGCAAAAATCATGTTCTGCTGCTCAGGTGTTGTTTACCTATTCCTCCGGGTTAAGAGCGGGTATTGTTAGTTAAAGGCAGAAGTTAGTCTGGGACTAGACGTAGGACGGTGCTCCGAACCAGTATAAAATCTCTAGTGTCATTTTACTTACTGCATTTATATTTCGCATTATTTACTATCTATACTCTGTATTACTGTTTATCCATATTATACGGTCCTATACACTTTCAGTAATTAACAACATAGGCTATCAAATTCACTAATAAACAATAGACTTCAGTAAACGTCAAATTTACACACAAAACAAGAGATCATAAATGAAATCAATATGTTTATTTTACATGATTCATAAGAACTTCATTCCTCTAAATTGAAGGGCTTGATCTTCTCATGAATTCAATTCAACGTATGTGCATTTTGACATTAGAAAGAAACAAAAAACTAATTAAAGAGAAAGAGAGCTAACTAATTGCACAAAAGGAAATCTAACCAACTTGCATGAAATAAAAAGAGCATGTAATAAGAATAACACAAAAGAGAAGAGCATGAAATAAAAAGAATGAAAATAAAAGAGAAGACTAAGAAGCCGTTAAATAGAAGATGACTTTTATTTCAATTTGCCACTACAACTGCATATGCATTAAAAAAAGTGATCCATTACATGAAACTAAAAGGGTATTTATACAAGTCTAAAATCCTAATCATTTTTTAGGGCGCTATAAAAATAATCTCGACTTTATGTGGCATCCAAGTCATCATTAATGATTAATTAATCCCTACTAACTTGTGTTTTTCTTCTAATCTTGGTCCATTAGTAAGTGGGCAGGTGGGCTCCTCCATTAAGTGTTGATTCTTTTCTTTTCATCTTTCTTCGGCTTTCAACAAATGTGCATGCATACATCAAATAACCCCACACTTATCTTTTTATTCATCTTCGAATAAAATAAAACTAAGATAAATTCGCTTTCGTTGGAAACACGATTGCTTGGTATGCAACAAGCTGTTAAACTCTAGGTGTCCCTAGTACGACAAGTGTTTTTTCGTGAGGATTTTTATCAGATACTACCCACAAAATCCAAATGCGATATGCAAAGTACCTAATGCAAGTTTTATTTACAAAGATACGAATGCAACTTTTTATTTACAAAATGAAGAACTTTCGCTTTAAATTAACATGAAAGAGCAATATACAAGTCTCGGTCATTATCAATAAATTTTGGTCTTTACTAATTAAAAATTCCAGTGAAAATTAAGTTATCATCACAATCAGACTCCGAGTTTGGCAAGTTGTTTCGACTAAAATCATAGTGCAATTATGAAATAAATTCATTTATTGATTGTCAAAGTTTACTAAGTGGTATCTTCATTTTGTTTTGTAAAATAAGTTAAATCAGTAAAGTCAAGACAATACTTAGGTTTCAATACTAACTCTCTCTCTTATTTGTAAAAAAATCATTAATATTAACATTATTATTATTATTTACATACACCTAACTCAGAATACTGAGGTCGGCTATACCATCCATGCAATGCCTTGCGAGCTAAATGAGAAAAGTACAAACAGGGACGAGTGTGCATACTTATGTGTGAACACCTGACTTTAGATGTATATTATCACTATTCATATACATAAACCTATTAAGAAACTAAGTCCAGATATACCATTCATGCACTACCTTGTGGGCTTACGTGAGAAGAGTATAGAGCTGGTGGGTGTACACACACATGTGTAACACTGACTCTAGCTGTTATTTTATTATTATTATTTTTTCCTTTTTTAGAGAGAGATTTTTGCAAAATCATCTAGCATTAATTAAATTTAAAGCATAAAAATGTTAGCATACGTACTTTAAATCAACCACTTTTTAGACGAAGACTACAATTTAGAAAACACTTCATAATCATCACCTATGAGTCTCCCTATATACTAGTTATGCTATAATTGCTTGGAAATTAACTTTTCTTTTTATTATTCATTGGGACAAGTAATTTCCCAAAAAAATTTCGATCTAATGATCAAAACTATATGCTTACTCAACCGTGCCTATTCAAAAGTAAATTATGATGCAAATTTTTTTGGAATATTTGTTAAGTTTTTTTGAAAAAAATGGGAAAGAAAAATGCAAAAATCAAAGCATGTAAAAATAAATATGAAACTCCCCCACACTTGATTTTGACTATTTTCCCATAGTCAATGCATAATGTAATGAGTGTAAATAAGATGTACATATTTACAAGAAAGGGTTAAAATTCCTTACTAGACGTGGTATGGCTTATGAAGAATCATGAGCTCTTTCTCTTGGTCACTTGCCAATTCTAAGTATGGTTGTAAACAATGGTTGTAGACTTTTAAAATCGATTCATCCCTAGGGTTTTCTATTTCTATGGCACCATTGAGAAAACAGTACTTACCACGTATGGTCCTGTCCGTGAACATTTAATTTTCCACGAAATAAACGAAGTCGAGAATCATACAAAAGAACCTTTGATTGATGGAAATATTTTTCTTAGAATTGACTTGTCATGAAAACTTTGGTTTTTTCTTGAAAATTTTCGAATTTTCATACTCGTCATTCCTAATCTCTTCTAATCATTGAGTTGCAATTTTTTATTTTCATTATAATTTTCAAGATCAAACTTTATGTTCTTTATTACCCAAATACTTTATGTTCAAGCCCAACTAGTAAGTGACACGCTTTACCATATACTAATCTAAAAGTGGACATCCCAAGATTAGTTTTAAAAATAGTTCTGAAAGCCCATAGCACATCTTTTAATGATTCTTTTCGTTTCATGTTTCCTTTTATGATTATCCATAACATTTGACAACGATCACACATTTACAAAACTTGAATGTGTCTTTGAAAAGTGTAAGCCAATAAAATCCACATTAGAGCACCATTTCTGCAGTTTTCATCGGACTGAAATATCCACCACATACTTGGTCATGACAAATGAAAGAACACTCTTCATTTCGCTATCTAGGATGCATCGTCGAATGATTTGGTTGGAATAATACTTAAACAAGTATTGATCATCCAAATAGAAATATTTCACTTTGGATAGAAATTAATATTTATCTTGTCTGGACCAAAATGAAAGAGTTTCCTTAATGACTAAATAGTTCATTGTATCTGCAAACCATGGGTCGACGGAAATTGATAAGAGTTGTTCATTGGGTTCATTGATTGGCGAAGAAGATGGTGCGTTTGGAAGTGAGACAAGTGATTGGCTATGACATTGTCGGATCCTTTTTTGTATTTAATTGTGAAGTCAAATAATTCTTGGAGTAAAGGATCTAACAATCAAGTGAGACTTTGCATCCGTTTTAGCAAAAAGGTACCTAAGAGTGGAGTGGTCACTATAGACTGTGATGTGTAAGCCTATCGAATAAGGTTGAAACTTTAAGAGCGTAAAAACTACGCTAAAATCTCTTTTTCGATGGTTGTGTAGTTGAGTTGAGCATCATTCAAAATCATACTAGCATAGTAGACGATGTGAAGGATTTTGTTAATACATTCTTCTAGGACAGCACCAAAAGCAAAGTTAGAAGCGTCACACATAATCTTGAAGGGAAGATCCCACTTAGGTTAGTAAATGATTGAAGTGGAAATGAGTTCATTTTTAAGATATTCCAAAGAAGAGACACAATTAGAATTGAAATCGAAAGGAACATCTTTTTCCAAAAGAGTAGTTAAAGGTCGAGCGATTTTGTTGAAGTCTTTCACAAAGCGTGGATAAAAAACAGCATGCCCTAAGAATGGTTTAATGTCTGTAACGAATTTAGGAATGGGTAGATTTGAAATAACATTAATTTTTCCTTATCTACCTCAATGCCCTTATTTGAAATGACATGTCTGAGGACTATGCCCTGTTTGACCATAAAATGGCATTTTTTGGATCTTAAAGTTACGTGTTTCTCTTTTTTCTCTTTGCATCGATTTAGAACCAACTCTAGATGTTGTAAGCACTTTGAAAAAGAATCTCTAAAGATAGAGAAGTCATCTATAAAAACTTCTAAAAAACATTCGATCATGTTAGAAAAGATGCTAATCATGCATCATTGGAAATTCGTAGGGGCATTACAAAGTCCGAATGGCAGACGTCGATAAGCAAAGGTACCGAAAGGACATATGAACATCATTTTTTTCTTGATCTTGGGAAACATTTGGAATTTGGTCATAACCGGAATAACCATTAAGAAAACAATAGAATTTGTGATTGGATAATCGTGTTGCAAAATTTAATCTTCGATAATCAGTGCAAACACACCAACTCGTTTGAGTACGAGTTGGACTGAGTTCATTAGCATCATTCGTGACAACGGTGAGTTCAGACATTTTTGGTAGGACGTGAATTGGGCTAACCCACGAACTATCAGATATGGGATATATGATATCCTTATCAAGAAGCTTAAGAATTTCTTTTCACACCCCATCTTTTTTTAGGCTTAAGCCTTCGTTATGCATCATAAGTAGACTTGGCTTCACTAGTTAAGTGAACGCGATATTGAACAATTACAGGGTTAATTCCTTTAATACCTGAAATGGACCCCCCGATCGCTTCTTTATTTTTAGAAAGAAGAGATACTTCTTGGTTAAGAGATAGATCTACAGAAATATTAAGGGGAAATTTTCGTTTTCACTGAAGTATGCATACTTAAGGTGACAAAAACGAGATTTGAGCTCTAAATTAGGAGGTTTCTCAATTAGAGAAATCAGCTGAGTTTTGGACTCAGCTGTGAAATGTTCGAAAGGAAGCATGTCTTTGATCTCATTTGGAATTTCTTGGAACAATTGTTCGTACTCTGCCTCCTGTTCATTGTTAAGGTCAATTGTTTCATTATCAAAGTTTTCTTAAAAAGTGATAACTTCTTGTAACATCCCGCCATTTTGGACCATTCAAATCAATAATAAAACCACACATGTCAAACTTGAATAATTCAAAACAATAGATTGTTAATAAAATTTGGAGCAAATAAAATCAATCACAGAATCACAGACACAAAATATCAGAATAACTCGCGGCGGAATAAAATAAACATGGAAATTCATGAAGCTCCTAGATACATAATCTCCAATTAATACATAATACCTAAGTCTGAAAACAAATAAAATGGAAAGTCTAGACACTTAAGTTCTCTACTACAAAAGCAAAAGCTGAGTGAAAATAACTGGAATGGAAATATCTGGTAGACAACTAAATTTCTGACGAATCTCTAGCTCCAAAAATAAGGATGAATCCAAAGCTGAGAAACTCAAGCTGACCCGAGCGTAAAGCAAAACACAAAACACTCGAGTCAGGACATACATACTTATAAAATGTAAATCAACTCAAGTGACATGCAAAAGAAATGCATCAGTAACTTAAAGGATGCTTGGGATCGCCTATCCTTTAAGGATCCGTTAAACTATCTACTATGTAGTAATATATGCTATTATAATAAGGTCTAAAGTAAAGTAAACTATTAAAATAGCGTTAAGGCATTACCCATATCCCCCTTAACATGTTTTATATATTCCCATAGTCTATACAGTATCGTAATCCCGCCCGTACTGGACATTGTCAGAGGGCACTCCATAGGTATGGAACAAAACAAACTCGTAGAAGGCGCGCTAGGGTAGGTGACACGACACAACTAGGCAGTGCCAGGGTAGATATACCAATTACACTTCCGACTGTTGATAACACATAGCCGCAACTACCGCCCAACTCGATCCACACTCCTAAATCAAAGGTGCGCACCAAATCAATCACAATGTAATAGAATGGCTAATGATGAAATGTGTTCGATCGGAGGAGCTACCTCACTTGGCCCGTCAATTGCTCCTGTTTTAGCCACCTTATGCTAACTCACGGGAGTTAGGTCCACGTATGTATACCTTTAAGATCGTTGCCACCATCCTACTTCATTCTGAAATCTCCACCGCGTACACAGTTATTAGTGGTTTTCGGTGTTGGCAGTGAGTATGACAACTTCCGATCCCAGTCTCTTTAACAACCAAACGTTATTATAGCTCGTGGTTATTCAAGTTCAAATGGTTTATTTTTCACATCAAACATATTCCATTCAAAACCATATAAATTCCATAACATTATTCTTTAAAATATTATTCATTTTTCCAAAGTCGTACACTTTCAAATTCATTTAATTATAGCCCCTTGAAATGTAAAAATTTAGAGATCATAGCACTTTAAAAATGTAACCTTTAGAACCATAACATTCAGAACTATAACCCTTTAGAAAATTTTGTAGCATTCTGGAAATGTCACCTTTAAGAAAACGCAGCAGTGCAGAACTGCTACTGTAAGAATTCGCAACGGTGCAGAATTGTTACTGTAAGAATCCGCAGCAGTGTAGAATTGTTACAATAAGAAATCGCAACAGTTTTGAATTGTTACCGTAAGAAATCGCAGTAGTTTTGAATTGTTACTGTAATACTTCCTACTACAATAGTTTATATAATCAAACAGTACATATATTTACAGTTTTATCATAGTCATTACATCATTCCTATTATATTACTCTAATTTTAGCTATTTGATCACTAAAGAAACCACATCTTTAGTCAAATAACTTTGTTACTATAATGTCAAATTTTAAAGCTGAAATCCTTATGCTAAGTTAAAAGTACGTTATTAACTTACACTTTATTTTCTTTTCAGTAAATAACATTTATCATTTTTATTACCTAAGTTATATCATTTACATTAGTTAAAACTTACATGTCAAATGTACGTTTTAACTTACATTTTTTTCCACAAGAAAAACCATTTATCATCTTAATCACTATTTCATGAATTAAAACTTACAATTTATAGGTTAGAATAAAATACCTTTATTAAGTCAAATTGGATTATTAAATTTTAATTAACCTTCATATTGTAAATTAGATTTCAAAATTTACATTTCTAACTGTTTATTTCTTATAAAAAATTTAACACATATAAACAAATTTACAAAAATCAATACATTAAGTTTTAGTTGAGATTCATATATAAAAATCCAAAATACTTAATAATTTTTAGAAAAATTATTTTATAACAACAACAGAGTCTAGGGTCAAGCAAATATGGACATATATCATTTCAATCCGCAATTTATTAATTTTCTGGGTTTTATATCATTTCAAACCCGCAATAAATCAAATAAAATCGCTCAGGCTTATCATTTCAGCCCATGACAATTTTCCTCAATCTAAAGATCATTCGGGTATGTATCGTTTCAACCCATAGTGAAGGAACTTGCAGTGTGAGAACAGAATATTAAATAAACATAACAACATTCAGCATATCATGGCATATGATCATAACAAGTATAATATGATATGAAATAACATAAATAAACATAGGTGAAATTCTCAACTTGCATATACAAATCCATTCAATTCCATTGTCATCAATTCACTAAAATATAAGTATGTTGTCAAGAGTGATTACTCACCTTCTTTGGTTAGAGAAGTGATTTCAAACACAACACAACGATTACAACAAGCACGACATTTACGGACAAGCTTGAGTGGGAGGAGAATCTAAATCCAAAGCTTTGAAAAATAAAATAAATTTCATATGTAAACAGTAATTCGCATAGAAAAATAAAAGTAGAAAAAATATATATTTGTAACCATGTGAAGAGGGCTTGTCTAGGGGACACATAGGTTTGGTCTAGGGTTTGTTTGGGTTCGGTCTAGGCTAGATTTGGCGTTCGGCTAAGGTTAGGGTTTGGGTTCGGTCTAGGCTAGGGTTAGGGTTTGGTTGTGGAGAAGGTGGTCACGGCCAAGACAAAGCAAGGGGAAGGGTGAGGTGATGGTTCGGCTATAGGGTTTGTGTTTGGAAGAAGAGGAGTGGAGGCTGAAATTTTTTGAAGAGGAAGGGAACAAGGAAGGAGGAGAAGTGGTTTTGGCTAGGGTTTTTGGTTGAAGGAAGGAGAAATTTTAGAGGAGAACTTTAAGGTTTTGAGGAGGAAGAGGAAGAAGAAAAACTTACATTAATTTCTTTCTGCGGAGGCACAAATGAAAATGAAGAGTCTGGCAAGACCCTAGGATATTATATAGTCATCTCAATCATGTGGCTTCTCATCTACTAAAGAAATTCCCAGCCAACTAGTACAAGCCCAAAATCAAAATGTAAATAAGATAAATGTTATAGGAAAATAACTACGAGTATTATGCCAAAATTTGTAAATTTTTAGAAGTAGAAATCAAAACTTTACAAAACGAAAACAAAGAAAATGTTAGAATTAATTCCATCTTCATAAAAAAAGTAAAAGTTCAAAATTTAAAATTTTCACAGAAGGTTAATTTGACCAAAGTTGACCAAAATTTGCATTTTAAGAAAAATCTTTATTTTATTAAACTGGAAGAACATTTCACATCAAAAGTTCGGGACTCCATTTGCAAGCGTCGCGGGTAATCTCCCAAAATATTACATTAAATTTCCAAGTTTATCAAATTTTAAAATAATTATATTCAAAATTTCAAATGACTTTTCATTTAAAATATTTTCAAAATTTGCGGGTTGTTTCATCTCCCCCACTCAAAACATTTCATCTCGAAAAGGAACAAGACCTAGAAAACAAAGAAGGATAAAATAGGATAACAAATAGTACCTGGAACAAACAATTTCGGATTCGAAGCACGAATGCCCTCCTCCGTTTCCCATGTATAATCCCGATCATCAGTGCTCCTTACACTTTGACCAGGTTGACAGATTTTCTTAGTAGCTGCTTCGTACTTCTATCGATAATACGAAGTGGCTTCCTCTCGACAGTAAGGTTCGAATCAACGTCCATACTCTTGAGAGCAAAAGGCTGGACAATCAAAGATGGATCATTAAGATACTGACGAAGATGTGAAACATGGAACACATTATGCACTCCAGAAAGCTTCTCAGGAAAATCCAAGCGATAAGCTAAGGAACCAATTCTCTCTAAGATACGGAAAGGACCAATAAACCTAGGAGCCAGCTTCCCTCTCCGACCAAAACAAATCACATTTCTTAATAGAGAGACCTTAAGGAAAACTTGATGACCAATAAAAAACTCCAGACTCCTCCTACGCCTATCAGCATACTTCTTATGTCTATCCTGAGCAATCCTCATCTTTCTTCTAATCTCCTCAACCTTCTCAGATGCTTCTAGAATCTTACTAGGACCAAGAGCCAAACGATTACCGGATTCAATCCAGCAAGACGGATATTTGCAAGGGTGTCCATAAAGAGCAGCAAATGAAGCCGTTGTGATACTAGCCTGATAACTATTGTTGTAGGTGAATTCAAAAAGATGGAGATGATCTTTCCAAGATCCTCCATAATCAAGGACACAAGCACGAAGAAGACCTTCTAGAATCTGATTCGCTCTTTCTGTTTGACCATCGGTCTGCGGATGGTAAGAAGTGCTCAATCAGATGAGTACCTTAAGATTCTTGAAAAGCTTTCCAAAACTGACTGGTAAAGATAGGGTCCTTATCACAAACAATACTGACCGGAACACCATGTAGACGAACAATCTCCCTCATATAAATATCAGCCAAACTAGAAGCAGAACGATTGGACCTAACCGGAATGAAAAGAGCTGACTTGGTCAATCTATCAACTATAACCCAAATACTCTCATTACCTCTCCTAGTCCTCGGTAATCCATCAATAAAATCCATAGAAACTTGTTCCCGTTTCCAGTTGGGTATCTCAAGAGGTTGCAATAATCCAACAGCCTTCTGATGATTAGCCTTAACCTATTGACAAGTCGCACATCTACTAACAAAAAAAGAGATATCACGCTTCATACCACTTCACCAATATAGCTTCTTCGTATCCTGATACATCTTCGTCACACCCGGATGAATAGAAAGTCTGGACTGTTGATTTTCTCCAAGTAACTCTTTCCTCAATCCATCAACGTTAGGGATGCAAATCCGATTATTAATCCTCAAAATACCTCTATCATCGATCTGAGCTCCACTTCCATCTTGGCTACTACCACTAACCCTTCTATGAACATTTATCTAATAAGCCCAAGCATCTCATCCTCATCTTGCTTAGCAATAATACGATCCATAAGAGGAGTAGAACCAACAAGCTGACATAACATCGCCTTCTTTCGACTCAAAGCATCAGCTAAAACATTAGCTTTTCCGGCGGTATAGTTGATGCCGAGGTCATAAGAAGCTAGAAACTCAAGCCATCTAACCTGCCTCAAATTCAAGTCCTTCTGGGTGAAAATATATTTCAAAGACTTATGATCCGTAAAGAGCTCAAACTTAGTTCCTAATAGATGATGTCTCCAAAGCTTCAAAGCAAAAACTACGGCAAGAAATTCCAAATCATGGGCTGCATAATTGGATTCATGAGTCTTCAACCGACAATTGGCATAAGCGATAACCTTACCATCCTGCATCAGAACGGCTCCCAAACCTTCACGACTGGCATCGGTGTATACCATTAATCCCTCATTTCCATTTGGAACGGTAAGAATTGGTGTGGAAGTAAGTTGCGCTTCAACTTATTGAATGTAGCTTCACACTTATCATTCCATCTAAACTTAGCATTCTTACGAGTTAGAGCAGTGAGAGGTGTAACAACCCGATTAAAATTCTCAATGAATCTTCGATAATAACCGGCAAGGCGCAAAAAAATACGGATATCAGATGAAGTCCTAGGAGTTTCCCAATTCAAAAATAGAATAGGGAGAATGAGAACCGAGAAAGAGATAGAATAATTAATGTACAAAGGAAAGAAGAGAAGATAGACTTACATTGATCGCAGCGATCTTAACTGGATCAAAAGAGACTCCATTACCAAAAACAATATGTCCAAGAAGTCGGTCTTCATCTTTCCAGAAATGGAAATTCGAGAATTTAGCCTTCCATTGATTACTCCTAAGAGTTACTAGAACAAATCTCAAATGAGATTCATGCTCCACCCCTGACTTAGAGAAAACAAGAATATCGTCGACGAAGACTAGAACAAACTTCTTAAGAACATCACAAAAAACGTGATTCATAAGGTCGACAAAGAAAGCAGGGGCATTAGTCAAACCAAAAAGCATAACTAACCATTCAAAGAAACCATCCTCAGAATGGAAAGCGATTTTGGGAATACTTTCCTTGGCAATTCTGAGCTGGTGGAAACTGGTGGCAAGATCAAGTTGAGAGAATACAGTAGCTCCATAAAGCTGATTGAACATATCATTAATACGAGGCATTGGATATCTATTTTTCATTGTGAGCATATTCAGCTTCCTATAATCAACACACATCATCAAAGTACCATCAGACTTAGTGACAAAAACCACTACTGCTCCCATTCGGAATGACTGGGTCTAATCAAACCTTTAGAGAACAATTCTTCAATTTGCTTCATCAACTCAACCTTCTCATGGGGTGCCATTCTTCTGGGTGGAAGAACTATAGGTCGAGCTCCAGGAATGAGATCAATACGGAATTTGATTTCCCGTTTAGGAGGTAAAGAAGTGACTTCACCAAACACATTGGGAGAGAGTTTGACTATAGGAGTAGAATCAAGATCACCAGGGGAAGAATCAAGAGAATAGATAAAACTACCTGCATACTCCTGAGGCACACGGCACTGAATCATCAAAGGATTACCCGGTCATCAACAAGAGAAACAGTTCGGGTCAAACAAGAGATAGCAGCTTCATGATTCTTCAGCCAATCTCCTCCAAGCAACATATCAAAAGCATCAAAACCAAGAACAAAGAAGTCATCAGAAAAACGATGGTCTAAATAATAGAGTTTCACCTTTTTACAAATCCTATTAAGGTTTGCGGGACCACCAATAGGATTTGAAACACACAAAGGTACATTTGCATACTCAGGCGAAAGGACATGTTCAAACATATCACAAACATCCATAGAAAGGAAATTATGGGAAACTCCAGTGCCAAATAAAACATGAATAGGAAAATTAAACAAAGGTGGATTCGAAAGAAGGAAATCCTAAAAAAATTAGATTTTAAAACAAGAAATTTTTTATATCAAAATAATCTTTAAAATCATTTTTTTCAAAAATCATTTTATGCTCAAAAATATGTTCTCTCACAAAGAATGATTCTAGGACTGATTTTACTCATTCTAGGGTATTTCTACCCTATCTCTAATGAGTTTTTTTGCCCTGTAGGATAAGGTTTGCCTAAAATAAAAGCTCTGATACCAACTGTAACATCCCGCCATTCTGGACCATTCAAATCGACAATAAAACCACACATGTCAGACTTGAATAGTTCAAAACAACAGATTGTTAATAAAATTTAGGGAAAATAAAATCAATCACAAAATCACAGACACATAATATCAGAATAACTCGCAGCGGAATAAAATAAACATAGGAGTTCATGAAGCTCCTAGATACATAGTCTCAAACTAATACATAATACCCAAGTCTGAAAACAAATACAACGGAAAGTCTAGATACATATGTTCTCTACTACAAAAGCAAAAGTAGAGTGAAAATAACTGGAATGGAAATATCAGGTAGACAGCTAAATCTCCGACGGATCTCTAGCTCCCAAAAAAGGATGAATCCTAAGCTGTGAAACTCAAGCTGATCCAAACGTAAAGCAAACCATAAAACACTCGAGTCGGGACATACATACTTATAAAATGTAAATAAACTCAAGTGAACCGCAAAAAAATGTATCAGTAACTTAAAGGACGCTTGGGATCGCCCATCCTTTAAGGATGCATTAAACTATCTACTATGTAGTAATATACGCTATTATATTAATGTCTAAAGTAAAGTAAACTATTAAAATAACATTAAGGCGTTACCCATATCCCCTTTAACACATTTTATATATTTCCATAGTCTATATAGTACCGTAATCCCACACGTATTGGATGTCGTTAGAGGGCACTCCATAGGTATGGTAAAAAAAAAAACTCGTAGAAGGCGTGCCAGGGTAGGTGACACGGCATAACTAGGCAATGCCAAGGTATATGCCAATTACACTTATGGACTGTTGGTAACGCATATCTGCAACTCTCGCCCAACTCGATCCACACTCCCGAATCAAAGGTGGGCACCAAATCAATCACAATGTAATAAAATGGCTAACGACGAAGAGTGTCCGATCGGAGGAGCTACCTCACTTGGCCTGTCAATTGCTCCTATTTTAGTCACCTTATGCTAAATCACGAGAGTTAGGTCCACGTATGTACACCTTTAGGATCGTTGCCACCATCCTACTTCGTTTTGGAATCTCCACCGTGTACACAGTTGTCAAAGTGGTTTTTGGTGTTGGTAGAGAGTATGACAACTTCCGGTCTCTTTAACAACTAAACATTATTATAACACGTGGTTATTCAAGTTTAAATGGTTTATTTTTCATATCAAACATATTCCTTTCAAAACCATATAAATCCCATAACATTATTCTTTGAAATATTATTCATTTTTCCAAAGTCGTACACTTCCATATTCATTTAATTATAACCCCTTGAAACTTAAAAATTTAGAGTTCATAGCACTTTAAAAATGTAATCTTTAGAACCATAACATTCAAAACTATAACCCTTTAGAAAATTTTGTAGCATTCTGGAAATGTCACCTTTAAGAAAACGCAGCAGTACAGAAATGCTACTGTAAGAATTTGCAGTGGTGCAGAATTTTTACTGTAAGAATCCGCAACAGTGCAGAGTTGTTACAGTAAGAAATCGCAGCCGTTTTGAATTTTTACCGTAAGAAATCGCAGCAGTTTCGAATAGTTACTGTAATACTTCCTACTACAATAGTTTATATAATCAAATAGTACATATATTTATAGTTTTATCATAGTCATTATATCATTCCTATTATATTACTCTAATTTTAGCTATTTGATCATTAAAGAAACCACACCTTTAGTCAAATAACTTTGTTACTATAATGTCAAATTTTAAAGCCGAAATCCTTATGCTAAGTTAAAAGTATGTTATTAACTTACACTTTATTTTCTTTTCAGTAAATAATATTTATCATTTTTATTACCTAAGTTATACCATTTACAGTAGTTAAAAATTACATGTCAAATATACGTTTTAACTTACATTTTTTTCCATAAGAAAACCATTTATCTTCTTAATCACTATTTCATGAATTAAAACTTACAATTTATAGGTTAGAATAAAATACCATTATTAAGTGAAATCGGATCATTAAATTTCAATTAACCTTCATACTGTAAATTAGATTCCAAAATTTACATTTCCAACTGTTTATTTATTATAAAAAATTTAACACATATAAACAAAGTTACAGAAATCATTACATTAAATTTTAGTTGAGATTCATATATAAAAATCCAAAATACTTAATAATTTTTAGAAGAATCATTTTAAATCAACCACAGAGTCTGTACACAATTCTCTGACCTAAGGTCAAGTAAAAACGCACATATATCATTTCAATCCGCAATTTATTAAATTTTTGGATTTTATATCATTTCAAACCCGCAATCCCAAGTGAAACAAAATTGCTCAGGCCTATAATTTTAGCCCATAACAATTTTCCTTAATCTAAAGATCGTTCGGGTATGTATCGTTTCAACCCATTGTAAAGGAACTTGCAGTGTGAGAACAGAATATTAAATAAACATAACAATATTCAGCATATCATGGCATATGATCATAACATGTATAATATGATATGAAATAACATAATATAAACATAGGTGAAATTCTCAACTTACATATACAAATCCATTCAATTCCATTGTCATTAATGCACCAAAATTTAAGTATGTTGTGAAGAGTGATTACTCATCTTCTTTGGTTAGAGAAGTGATTCCAAACACAACACAACGACTACAACAAGCACGACAATTACGGACAAGCTTGAGTGGGAGGATAATCCAAATCCAAATCCGAAGCTTTGAAAAATAAAATAAAATTCACATGTAAATAATAATTCGCATAGAAAAATAAAAGTAGAAAAAATATATATTTGTAACCATGTGAAGAGGGCTTGTCTAGGGGAAACATAGTTTTGGTCTAGGGTTTATTTGGGTTCGGTCTACGCTAGATTTGGGTGCGGTTTGGTTCGGCTAGGATTAGGGTTAGGTTCGGTCTTGGCTAGGGTTAGGGTTTGGTTGTGGAGAAGGTGGACACGGCCAAGGCAAAGCAAGGGGAAGGGTGAGGTAATGGTTCGGCTATAGGGTTTGTGGTGGGAAGAAGAGGAGTGGAGGTCGAAATTTGTTGAAGAGAAAGGGAAAAAGGAAGGAGGAGAAGTGGTTTTGGATAGGGTTTTTGGTTGGAGGAAGGAGAAATTTTAAAGGAGAAGTCTAGGGTTTTTAGTAGGAAGAAGAAGAAGAAAAAACTTACATTAATTTCTTTTTGCGGAGGCGTAAATGAAAATGAAGAGTCTAGAAAAACCCTAGCATATAATATAGTCATCTCAATCATGTGGCTTCTTATTTACTAAAGAAATTCCCAGCCCAATAGTACAAGCCCAAAATCAAAATGTATATAAGATAAATGTTATAGAAAAATAACTACGTGCAATACGCCAAAATTTGTAAATTTTGAGAAGTAGAATTCAAAATTTTACAAAACAAAAACAAAGGAAATGTTATAATTAAATCCATCTTTATAAAAAAAGTAAAATTTCAAAATTCGAATTTTAATTTTTTCACAGAAAGTTAAACTTTGACCAAAATTGACCAAAATTTGCATTTTAAAAAAAATCTTTATTTTATGAAATTGGAAGAACATTTCACATCAAATCCCAAAATATTACATTAAATTTTCAAGTTTATCAAATTTTAGAATAATTATATTCAAAGTTTCAAATGAATTTTCATTTAAAATATTTTCAGAATTTGCGGGTTGTTACACTTCCGAAATGTGGCCGAATGGTTCATTCAGTTGATTTTCTAATTTAAAGATATTAAGACCTATGGTCATGTTACCAAAGGAAATTTTCACCGAACCATTTCGAAAATTGACTAAAGCATTTGAGGTGGCTAAGAAGTGTCATCCTAAAATCAAAGGAATTTGGCTAATGAGATTGTTTATAGCTTGTGATTCAAGGACGATGAAATTGATAGGGAATATAAATTCCCCCACTTTAATGAGTACGTCCTTGATTTCTTCTATCGGTTTCTTTATTGAACGATCGGCCAATTGAAGGGTGGCCTTCGTCTGTTTAAGCTCACTTAGACCGAGTTACTAGTAAACTGAATGTGGGAGCAAATTTACGCTAGCACATACGTCTAACAAACAATTGTTGATTTTCTTTTCTCCTATCATACACGGGATTATGGGGCAACCGGGATCTTTGTACTTGATAAGAATGGATTGAGACAAGACTTCGCTTAGACCGACCGCTAAATAGACTTTTTCCAGCACTTGAATGTGTTTCTTTTCGGTGCATGTCCTTTAAAAACTTAGCATACGTTGGGACTTGTTAGATGATATCTAAGAGAGGAATGTTCACTTTGACTTGTTTGAAATTTCTAAAATCTTTTCCATTTGATCGAAATGTTTCATAGGTCAAAGTGGATGTGGAAATGGAATTCAAAACTCAATAGGTAGATCTACTTGAGTTAAAAAAGAATTAGACTCAAAATTTGGTTCAAGGTTTGACTCGATGTTTTGATCGAAATTGTTTGTGGCTTCCGAAGGGTCCAGAGGAACTTTGGTATTTGTATTGAAAACTCGGTTGTAATTTGCTTAAGGATCGCAAAGTGGTAATAGCATTCATTTGATTCAAATTGCTATCATGAATGATATGAGCATGGTTTGAGCTTGTGTTTTGCTTCCTAGGGTTTGATATGGGTTAACTCGGAAATGTACTACTTTCCCGTTAACTCATGGTAGCAGCTAACTGACTCATTTTCCTTTCGTTTTTAGCGATCGGTTGACTCATTTTTGCATATACGAAGTCGACAAAATTTACAAATTATTATTCGATTGAAGATTTTGAGTGGTCACTTTAGCCGAAGTTTCAAGACTTTTCTCGAGTGATGTCATGTGTTTGTCATCTTGAGGAACAAAAGATTGTTGCGCTTGGTATTGAGAAGGTGGCATAAAATTTTTTTGAAACTGATTTGGTTGAAAAGGGGGATCTGAAGTATTGTTTGGGAATGCTTGAAAAGATGGTCGAACCAAATTTGTGTTCGAATTGTTTTGGTTCCAAGCAAAGTTAGGTTGATTTTTCAACCAGGATTGTATGTTGGAGTAAATGGGTCATTCCTAATTTTGTTAAAAGCATCGATTTGTTCTAACGAGTAAGGGTATTGATTGGAAATGTGGTTCAGATCATTACATTTATAACACAAGACCCAAGATGCTCGGTTCATTTGATTAGATGAAAGAATGTTATCAAATTTATTTATCATCACATCTATCTTCGCTTCTAAGGCCGACGATGATCCTATCAAATGTGCACTTGACCTTGAATAGATTGATTTCTCATTAGATCGTTCCCATTGAGTGGTCAGCTAATTTTTTGAGAAATTGCCAAGCGACATCGTGATGTTGTGCTAAAAAGTTTTCTTGGCACATTGATTCAAGTATTTTTCGAGAGCTATTTTCAAGTCCGTCGTATAAAATTTGGTATAGAGTCCATTTTTCAAAATTGTAATGTGGACATTTCATTAAAAGTTCCTTAAATCTTTCAAAGTATTTTTCAAAATATTCACCCCCAAATTGATGGAAATTTACAATTTCATTTTAAATATTAGTTGGAAATTTTTTTGCAAATTCATCCTAAGTTTTAATCGAATCCGAATGCAAGCTACACAACTATTTCTCGACGGAGTCGATAAGTGCTAATGAGATTAACCTAAGTTTTATTCAATCGTCGCATAATTGTTGAAGTTTTTTAGTTGCACAGACTTGTTCAAATTTCGTTAAAAAGATATAAGGATCGTATTTTCAAAATTGACAAATTTTGAAAGTGTGTTAATATGACTTAAATGGTTTCAAATTGATTACATATTGGGGCGGTAAGGTGATACAAGAAGGAACAGAAACTCGATCGTGAAAAATTCTGTCCATGAGTGTTCGAGGAGGATTATTGTTCGTCGTGGTTGAAAGATTATTTATTCGAACTAAATGATTCGTTGAAATGTCATGAGTCCAAACGCTCATGCACGAGGGAGAAGATTAAGGAGTGAAGGAAAATGGAAATAAGAATGAAAAGAGAATAAGATGGAAATGATTTTGTTTGTTTTATTTTTTTAAATGCTTTTTTCTTAAATTTGAAGAGAGAAAAGGTAAGAAAATGTTTTTTTTCAAAAGATTTTTGAATTTTTGAATTTTTTATGCATGAAACTAATGCAACTAAATGAATGCGAGGACTTACTCAAAAAATTTCTATCCTTAATCGCCCCTAATCCAAAATTGTCTTATGACACTTTGACATAATTCAATGAAATAATTCTTAGCCTGGTAACAGATAGGATTATCAGTGCACCACGAATCACCATAGTAATGCAGCTGAAAGTTAAAGTACCTTCAAAGAAGCATCAATATAATATCTTATGAATCACTGAAATGATGACAAATGATTGTTGCTCTACCGTTGCCTTAGACACCAAGAAATAGTTTGTTAAAAGAAATCAATTTGTCAAAATATAAACTTGCCTTAAATGAGCCCGTAACAACCTTAAGTTCAATGTCCAACCTTTATTATTTAATTTAATTTTCTACAATGAAATGTAATTTGTGGGCAAAAGAATGGGTGATGAAATCCCCATCTTATATGAAGTTGGGTATTGCCCTTAGAAAATAAAAAACAATATGAAATAATGCAAAACTGAAATTTAACATGCATTAACAGCAATTTTTTTGTTTGTTTGTTTTTTTATGATGCAAGCAACCAACAATCCAAGATAATAATAACAAGAGATGAGAAAACGATACCACTAACAAATTTATTTCTAAAGCAGCAATCATTTTGGCATAAGCAAAGGAAAAATAGAGCAATTTTTAGCAAGCAATTCTTCTTCTTGTCTGCTTTTCTTCTATTTACAAGTTGAACAAGGTTTTTTTTTTTTTTTATAAGGATAGAGTGGAAACAAAAGAATTTTTTTATCGTTACCTAAGTGAAAACGGAAACAATTTTTTTTGAAGAAGAAAAGAGATTTTTTATGCTAAAATGACTCATCCCAAGTACCCACAAAGCCAAAAAGAAAATATTGCAATGAAGTTCCAAAAAAAAACAACCCAACTACTAAAATTCCCAAAACCAAAATTTCAAATTTCAAAATCAGCAATCATGTTTCCCAAATCAAATTTCCAAATTCCAAATTCCTAAAGCTTGATAGATAGTCATGGGTTGATGGTCAATGAAGTCGCAAGTTGTTCTGATTTAGGGTCGCGGGTGGAGGCGACACAAAGGTTGAAGTGTTTTGGGTTGGGATCGCCATTGGGTGAGGTTAATTGCAGAGCAGATCACGGTGGGTTTGTTTATCGTGGAAGGTTGCAGGATTGTCCATGTTCAATTGGCGGTCAGTTGTTGCCTATAGGCAATGGGTGAGTTTCATGTTGCGATTTTGCTCGAAGTTGAGATTTTGGTCGCTGATAAAATCCGAGGTTATTGCGGTTGATGAAGGCGTTGGGTTGGGGTTTGTTTGAGGATTGTATGAGGGTTGGTCGATGGAGTTTTTGCTTAGTTGGTCGAGTTTTGACTGTAGGTAGAAGTTGTTGCAGGTAGAGGTTGGTTGTTTTGGTTATTGAAGGTTGTTCGGTGGTGCTAATAGTAGGTTGTTGGAGTTTGTTAATTTATAGGAGGTGTTTGGTGGTAATGGGTCTATGCAAAAGTGATTTCGGCATAGAAGTTATTTATGGGTTGGAGGGTGGTTGAAGGTGGCCGATGAAGGGAGGCTTTGATGAAGGAGTTGAAGTTGAATTGGTTAAAATAAAATATGTAAATATGCACTGAACCAACATGAAAACAACAGCAAATGAAAATGAAATGTAAATATGGATTTAGTTAAAGCAACAGACAACTAAATGCCTTAGGCACTACTGCCTATGATGAATGAAATGTGTAGTTCCTATAGCAACAACAGAGAATGGAAACAAATGCATAGTGAGTGGCGTTGAGTTGCACAAACGAAATGCACACCGTCTCACAAATGAAATGCACAAATCAAAACAGAAAAAAGTGCAAATATAAACAGTGCAATGTGGATTTTTTTATGTTTTTTCAAACTAAAGAAGAGAATGCAACATAAAATAAAACAAATGTAAAAATAATTCAAAGAGTAAAATAAAATTAATTTGCTTTTTTCGGAAACGGTGCCAAAAACTTTTTCGGAATGGTTTTTCTATCGATCAGAAAATTGCCGAATTTTGGAAAATAAAAATACCGCAAATGCATTATGTACAATTGTAAAACGTATGCGAGTATGGGTGAATCATACACGGAAAGCAAGAATTTCAAATTCAATCAATCAAATTACCCCAAAAGTTTTGTTAATGTATTTTTAACTAAGAAGCGTATAAAACTAAAGGAAAATTGGAATAAAAGCTATGAAATTAAAATGCAATTTAGAGGTTGATCCACTTTCACTTTCATAAAAATCAATAAAAAATGAATTTATAATCTCCCCTTCCTATCGTATGTAGAATCAATTGATGTATTTATTATAAGTATGGTCTATTTTTTATATTAACTAACATAACTTAAACCATGTAACTTTAATACATCATCCAAACCCATTTCTCCAATATAATGAAAATGATTATGAAACAAAAAAATAAAATCTAACTTAAGCATTATCTTTTTACCATTTTTTAATCAAGTAACATAGAACATCAAATTTTGATTGTACTTTCATCTACTTTATCAAAATCAATTAGTTAAATGAAAATGTAACTTGTGTTTATATTCGATTAAGAATAGCCTATTTGTAATTAATAACATAGTTTACCAAATTCACTGATAAACAACAAACTTCCATTAATATTTATCACATAAGATCATTAATGAAATCATTATGTTTGATTTTACACGATTCAGGAGGGCTTCATTCCCCTAAATTGACGGGGTTTAGCTTCTCATACATGAACATATATGGATTTCAACATTAAAAAGAAACAAAAACTAATTACAGAGAAAAAGAGCTAAATAATTGCATAAAAGGAAATCTAATCTACTTGCATGAAATAAAAAGATCATGTAATAAAAATAACACAAAAAAGAAAAAAAAACATGAAATAAAAAGCACGAAAATAAAAGAGAAGGCCATGAAGTCATTAAAGAAAAGATAACTTTTATTTCAATTTGTTGCTGCAACTACATATACATTAAAAATATGAAACATAAGAGCATATTTGTGATGTCCCGAAAATTTAGGCAATATTTGTTTAATAATTTCATTAATAATTATTTTAAAATGTGAAATATTGATTTAATAATCTAATTCAAACATAATTTTCTTTTGAAAGTTTATAATTATTTAGTTTGATAAATGATATTCTTTTCAAAATTTATAATAATAATAATTGAATTTGAGAATCTTATTGTTTTAAAATGTTAAAAATATTTAAATGATAAAATTTCCTTTCTAAGCTGATTTAAAAATATTTTATTTATAATGTATATATGTGTATACATTGTAAATAGGAGTTTTAATTTAAATTTTAAATTTAAATTTAATAAAGGATATTTTCAAATTTATAATATATATATGTGTATAATTTATGAATTGATTTAAATTAAACTGAAATTAGTATTGAAACTTTTCATAAGTCAATTTATAAATCTATCTTGTATTTTCAAAAAGAAATTATAGTAAATATTTTGTTATTAATATATAATAGTTAAAAATTGTATTTTATAATAAAGTTCATTTTGTTTTATCTTAAAATTGTTTTGAAATAAATTTAGTTTATTTATTTTAAAGTATAATATTTTGATTTGAAATCTTTGGAATAAAATGAATTCAACATTATTCTTTTCTTTTTAAAAGTTTCTCTTTTGAAAATTAGTTTTAAATAATTTTTAAAAATATTCAAGCAATATTTAAATATGTAAAGATAATTCATTTGTAATCATTTAAAGACTAAATATAAATAAACATACAAAACATCTTAAGTTTAAATTAGATTGGTTTTATCTTAAATTAAAACATTTTTAAAAACAAAGAAATTCATCTTTATATCTTTATCATACATGTGTTAAGCTTCATGTTTTTAATTGGACACTTGTAATTAATCTTCATATCTAAATAACAAGTGGCATACTAAATCAATATTGAATTTATTATTTTAAATAAAATCTTAAAACAAATCTTTTTGTTTCAAACATCTTTTCTCCTATAATGAATCTAAGTTCAGATTTAAAGAAAACTGAAATCATTTTCACTCTAAAATCCACAACCCAAATTCAATCAAGATCTGCAATCAAAGTTTTTAAATCTGCATAAGGAAACCCAAATTGCAAATTCTGTTTGAACCTGCAAACCAATTTCTTCAACCTGTAAAGATCAATCCAAGCATAGAGTTGGGTCTGCATGCAGTTTCAAAACCTGCAAAATATCAAGCTAAAACCAACTTCAACTAGCATGCAAGCAGATTCAATCAATGCATTGGAATTCAGGATGCAGGGATGACTTGCATCTGGAATGCTTTCTGTTTTTCAATTTAAGGTGAGTAAATTTTCTGTTTTAAAAATAGTTTCTTCTTTTAAAATCAAGCTATCAAAATTTTGCAGAAATTAAAGTTTAATTCACAATGCTTTTAAATAAGAAAATTTAAAAACAGTGGCAAATTAATAACTGCTCTGTTCTTTTCTCTTTAGTGAGTAATCTCAAATCTATAGGTTGTTTGAAATTTTATATGTGCATGAGTGTAACGCCCCACCTCTATACCCACGCTAGCAAGAACACTACGGTGTAATGCTGTCAACTAGCACGGAGAATAAGGCTGTTGAGGAGCGACCATCCGTGTAATTGCTTTGCGCGAGCACAGATATGTCAGATAGTATAACGTGCATTTTATTTCAAGAGGAAATCCGACATACCAATACAAACACAAAGCTACTACACAGTGGCTATAATAAATCTTTGGAAACAAATATAGAAATAAGCATAACACAAATCAGTCACAGATAATTCATATCACAAAGGCGGAAGAAGATATGAATATATAACTAACACATGAAAGTGTATATCAGAGTAGTGGTCAAAAAGATCCACAATAATACAAAGGAATAGCAACACGTGCTATACAAAAGAATACAACTATGAGTCCATATCTCAAGTGTATACAACAAAATAAACTACTAATCTAAATAGTTAGCCAAAAGTCAGAGAGATCAATCCCAAGTGAGAAGTCAAGCTGAAGCACCTGTAATATCTCAGTCTGACCCGAGTATTATTTAAGAAGAAAATAATAAATGGATCAGTCTAACTATAAATATCAGATGAAATGATATAGAATAAGAGATACGACTAATCGTATAATAATCACAATGCCAAGCTGTGATAAATAAATGATTGAAAAATCAATAAGAGATTAATCAATATCGCAAAGATCTTCTCAAAGATAAAAAGGAATGTCATACTCCTAATTTCATTCACCAAGCCACAATAAATGACATATATATCAATGCCAATCGTAAAAGTTGGTGAAACATAAATTCCAGAATTCAACACACGAAATCCAGAAATCACAAGAAAAGGATGGCTAAGACATTGATGTAGTGCAAACGGTACATCCAATGAATCACAAAGCAAAGACATTGATGTAACGGTACATCCAATGCATCAAAAGCAAAGACATTGATGTAGTGCAAACGGTACATCCAATGTATCAAAAGCAAAGACACTGATGTAGTGCAAACGGTACATCCAATGTATCAAAAGCAAATGGTACATCCAATGTATCAAAAGCAAAGACATTGAAGTAGTGCAAACGGTACATCCAATGTATCAAAAGCAAAGACATTGATGTAGTGCAAACGGTATATCCAATGTATCAAAAGCAAAGACATTGATGTAGTGCAAACGGTACATCCAATGTATCAAAAGCAAAGACATTGATGTAGTGCAAATGGTACATCCAATGTATCAAAAGCAAAGACATTGATGTAGTGCAAAGGGTACATCCAATGTATCAAATAATTCGGAGCATCGACGTCGTACAGCATGACATCCGATGAACGAAATCAAAAAGACATCGCACAATGCTAGTCTAAAACATAAAATGATCGTCATGATCAAAGGGAAGTGTCAATTACAGTAAGCTAGTAAATATATGAGCTTAGCTTCATGTCCCGTAACCACTAGCTTAACTTAAATATTTACGAACAAATTGTAGATCTCCACTAGAAAATTGTCACAAGAGTTTCAATCGAACAAGTCCAAGAATTAACCGACGAAGTAAACGCAAGCGTTTCATACTACTTGTTTTACTAATCCGTTTAATTAGATTTCTCATCCGAGTGAGGTAAAGGCTTGTATATACTAATAGATTGGAAGTCGGTTTGAGAAAACAAGCTTTGTAATAAAATAGTGTTGAAATCATTTGAAGAAAGAGTTTTGATATTTACTACTAGTATAGAAAACCTTTATATTTTTAAGGTGACAAATCACAAAGAAGATTGTAGGAACAATCAATCACTAAATTTCACATTCGAAGACGTGAATAGAATCTAAAGAAATTGATACCGAATCCATCGAAATGGATATTCCAAGAATTCCAGAAGAAAATAAGTCGTCAAAGTCAATAACAAATGATAACAACAAATAGGAAACAACACGAATCGATTAAAGTTGGAAATTCAAACAATTAGGCGAAATATGCAAAATTGCATCAGGTCGGTCGGCCGGCTACAGAGCTCGGTCGACCGGACCCTGCTCTCAAAATTCCTCGGGAAGCAGGTCGGTCGGCCGAACCCTGTGGCTGGTCGACCAGACCATAAACAGAGAAGTGCTTATGCACTTGGAAGCAGGTCGGTCGGCCGGCAGCAGAGCTCGGTCGACCGGACCTATTGCCAGTCCCTTCCTAGCTCATCGAATACAATGGCCAATCACGACCAATTTGCAACCACTCGAGCATCGGCACTAAGGCTTTATGCCTATCGACTACCCGGCCCTATGAGCTCTTCGTTGCATCACCAAAAACACATTTGAACATCAAAGCTATGCTTTTTAATGAATTGAACCCAAAACACTAAAAATTGAAATTTTCATCAAATCAATCCAAACCAAAAGCAAATGCACACGAATAAGTGTTAGGAATTCATACCTAACAGTCGAAGATAAATATAGGCTTAGATGTGTGATAAAATCTCACCTTTGAACCCAAACGATTGAAGAAGAAGCTTGAAAGCAAAAGGGGAATCAACCACTCTTCAAATCCAACTCAAGAAGCTTGATTCTAAGCTTAAAAGAAGAACATTCCCAAAATTAGGTTTAGGAATTTCTGAAATTGATTAAAAGAATGAGTTGGAGAAGAAGGAGGAGATGCTTACTAATGGGTTCTCTTTGATTTTGGAGCAAGAACTTGAGCTAGCAAGAGGAACTAAGGCTTGGAGTTTCTAATTCCCATTCTCTTCCACCATTTTTGCTTAAGCTTGAGTGTTAGGAATATGAAATGAAGTAATGAAGAGTTGGAGTGGGTTGGGGCTGAGTTAGTAAGTGATTAATGGGTTTAGCCCAAACCAAAGCCCTAAGTGAAAAAGTGGCAAAAATCAACTTACTCCAAACATATCGAAGCTTATACTCAAAAAGGTCGAAAACGTCATTTTGAACTCAATGGGGGTGGTCCCGAGTCCTAATTCGACCTTATGCAAAAAGTAGCTTTTCGGACTAAATTCCGAGTATCGATAAAATATTTAAATAAAAAATCGACAAATATGCGGGTTGTTACAGACTCCCCTCCTTAAAGAATTTGCATCCTCGCAATATTTAAGAAGAAGATATATAGTAACAACCATAAAAGCATATTCAACACAAAAGAAGTTTGAAATAAGAAGTTCACCACAAAGAGCACGAGAAAGTAAGTCCGGATGTGTTCGCACGATAAACTCTCTAGATTCTCAAGAACAATCCTTAGGATATGAAGACCATTGAACTTTAACAAGCGGAACATCTTTATTTCGAAGTCGTTTGACTTCCGAAGCAAAGATACGAATAGGATGTTGCTCATAAGTTAAATTAGGTGAAACTTCAATCTCTTCCACAACATCGGGCTCAAGAATATAATCAGAATCTCGAAGACATTTCCAAAGTTGAGAAACGTGAAACACGTCATGGATAGCAGAAAATTGAGCCGGCAATAAAAGGCGATAAGCCATGGAACCAATACGTTCAGTGATAGGAAGTGGCCCAATATATCAAGGTGCCAATTTTCCCGATCGGCTGAAACGTACAACACCTTTCATAGGTGACACACGAATGAACACAAAATCTCCCACAGAAAATTCTAATTTCCTTTTTCGGTTATCGGCATAGGATTTTGTCTACTCTGGGCTTCTTTCATCCAATGACGAATAAGGTCAATCTTTTCTGTGGAATCACGAATAAAATCTGGACCTAAAACCAGCTTTTCACCGGCCTCAAGCCAACAAGAAGGAGATCGGCATGGCCTTCCATAGAGTGCCTCGAAAGGTGCCATACCAATACTAGATTAGAAGTTATTACTATAGGAAAATTCAACAAGTGAAATATGATCTTTCCAACTTCCACCAAAATCAAGCACACAAGCACGAAGAAGATCTTCAAGAGTTTGATTCACACGCTCGGTTTGTCCATCGGACTGGGGGTGATAAGCGGTGCTAAAATTAAGCTTCGTTCCCAAAGCTTTTTGAAGACTCTTCTAAAATCCACTAGTAAACAATGGATCACGATCACTAACTATAGAAGTAGGAACTCCATGTAATTTAACAATCTCCTTAACAAAGAGTTTGGCCAAAAGAGGAACGGTTCGGTTAGACCGAACGGGAATAAAATGGGCAGATTTAGTAAGCCTATCAACAATCACCCATAAGCTATCATGACCCGAACGAGAACGGGGAAGGCCATCAATAAAATCCATGGAAATCTGGTCCCACTTCCAAATTGGAATTTCTAAAGGTTGCAATAACCCATCGGGCCTTTGATGTTCGGCCTTAACGAGTTGGCAAGTCATACAACGCTTAATGGAGTTAGCGATGTCAGATTTCATTCCCTCCCAATAATAAAGTCGCTTCATATCCGCATACGTTTTACTACTACCGGGATGAATGGTAAATTTAGAACGATGTGAATCTTCTAAAATATCTTTACGAAGATCACTAATATTTGGCACGATAAGTCTACCAAATTTCCGAATGCCGCCACGAGAATCGATATCAAAGTCTTTCAAACCTTCAATATTAATTTTATCCTTAACATTTTGTCCAAGAAGAGCCAATTCGGGATCTAGCCTTTGAGCTTCAAGAATGCGGTCTAAAAGAGAAGGATGAGCCTCAAGGCTACATAAAACAAATGATGAGCATAAATCGGATACGCGGTCTCGAATCTCACAAGTGGATAAGATCTCGAGATCGTTCCATTCGGATATCATCATAGAAACAACATCTTGTTGTTTACGGTTAAGAGCATCGGCGACACGATTACCCTTACCGGGAGTATAAAGGATATCAAGATCATATGCTGCAAGAAATTCGAGCCAAAGCTATTGACGCAAATAGTTCCTTTTTAGAGAATAAATATTTCAAAGACTTATGATCGAGGTGGAGAATAAATTTCTCCCCAAAAATGATGATGCCATACTCTAAAAGTGGAAACAACAGCCGCGAGCACTAGATCATGAGTGGCATACCTAGTCTCGATCGGCTTTAATGATTTAGAAGCACAAGTGATAGCACGCTATCTTTTGCAAGAGAATGACATCCAAACCAATACGATATGCATTGGTACAAAAGATAAAGTTTTGGTTCCCTTCGGGAATCAGAAGAATAAGAGTATCGAAAAGAAAGAATTTCTTTTGAATAATCTTCTTTCCTGAAAAGTTAAAACTTTCAAAATTACATTTATCTTTATTTAATAACCTTTCTAGAAAAATTTACATTTTTACAAGTCAATATATCGTGTCTGATTGTCTCATCAAAGCGTTTAGGAAATTCTTATCGATAACGTTGATCAAGCGCATCGACCAGAATTCTTAAAGCACCCAATGGGCAATACAATCACAAAATCATCTTCTATATGATGAAAATATCTTTTAAAAGTTTTGAGAATAGTCTTTGCTCGTTTAAGATCAAAATCCAATTGTACTTATAAATAAATCTTATGAAAAAGATTTGCAAAATTTTAAATTTCTATTTTCATCCAAATTCAATAAATACAAGAATGGAATCATCGAAATATTCATAGAATATTCGATTTATAAAATGGATGAAATAAGCTGGACAAACTGAATGACAAAATAAGTCATTCACAAGAATCGTAATGAGTGCGGAATGCCGTAAGTGGAATGCGAACTCCCGCAACTCGTAGCCAAATGAAAATCAATGGCAAGGTCGAGCTAAGAAGACCTTATCACCATACAAGATATTTCTTAGGTGATAATCTTAAGACAAGTCCAAATAAACCGGAAAATTTCACAAACTATTTAAATGAGAGAAGTAAAACTTTCCTCATCATGAGGGTTTAAAGAATAAAAATCGATGCCACCAAAAATTTGAAATTGGAATCACAAAGAAAAATAGAAATCTGCTTAACAGATTAAAAATGTCAAAGATGATTAGTTCTCACGGAAAATAGGATATGGGCTTCGCAATAAGCCAATCCTTTCCAAAAATCGATTCCGAAGCCTAAGTAAAAATCAGCTTGGACAGAAAAATCACACAAAATAATTTCGACATCAATAAAAAGCAAATTGAGTGTTGCGGATCTACCATCCGGATTCACAATTCTCAAGGAAGAAATCAATCCCAAAGTTGTTTAAAGGAAAAGAATCAACAAGTTCTTTTGATATAAAATAGTGAGGTGGAACCCATATCAAAAAGAACACGAACAAGAAAATCACAAAGCAAATGTCATCAAGGATCGAATAAGAAATACCTTGACCAAGAGAAGTGTTGCTAGGGGCTTGCACAATATTTAGCTTTCTCATGTCCTTACTCAAAAGTTTGGGACATGCAGATAAAAGATGACCCGAGTCTTTGCAATAGCGACAATAAAGGGGTTTCAGGGACTTAATTACATAATGGTCCGTGGAACCACAATTGTAGCATAGTTTGCGACTTGGGGTAGGAGTCTTGGCTACCGAAGTTTCTTGTTCCACCTTCTTCTTGCTTTGAAGTTTGGGGCAGGAAGAAATATGATGACCTGTATTTTTGCAATAGCGACAAAAGAGTGGCTCCGGACACTCCTTTGCATAGTGGTCCTTAGAATTACAATTGTAGCATCCTCCATGATTAGGGATTGGAGTCTTTGCTACAAAAGTAGTTTGCTTCACTCTCTTATTGGGGTTAAGGCTCTTGAACGTAATATGCCTCTTCTTGGAAGTCCCAATATCACAAACACTTCCTTTACCAACCTCTCCATGAAGAAGAGTAACATCCACAAGCTGATTGAAAGAAACTTCAAGTTTCAAAGGTAGAACCATTTTGGGGTTCTTACTCAAAGCACAGATAAACTCTTGATTCTTTACAAGATCCAAAAGTTGTTGGGCAGACATGAATGCGCCATCCAGAGAAGGGCTACTGGATTGACCAGCGCTAGGACTTCTAGAACTAACCATTTCTCTTCCTTTAGAAAAGAAAGAAGGAGAAAAGTTATTCTCAAAATAAATATCAAGCAATCTTGATAGATAAAACAAGGAATCATAAAAGAAAATAGGATAGGACGGTACGAAGACCCGAATAAAATCCTAAAGCACGACTCCTAAGAAAAACTTAGGACGATGATCCTTTTTATAATATTCCATATTGTTCCGAAGTTTGGCTTTGATACCAAGCTGTAACGCCCCACCTCTATACCCACACTAGCCAAGAACACTACGGTGTAATGCTGTCAACTAGCATGGAGAATAAGGCTATTGAGGAGCGACCATCCGTGTAATTGCTTTGCGCGAGCACAGATATGTCAGATAGTATAACGTGCATTTTATTTCAAGAGGAAATTCGATATACCGATACAAACACAAAGCTACTACACAGTGGCTATAATAATCTTCGGAAATAAATATAGAAATAAGCATAACACAAATTAGTCACAGATAATTCATATCACAAAGGAGGAAGAAGATATTAATATATAACTAACACATGAAAATGTATATCAGAGTAGTGGTCAAAAAGATCCACAATAATACAAAGGATTAGCAACACGTGCTATACAAAAGAATACAACTATGAGTCCATATCTCAAGTGTATACAACAAAATAAACTACTAATCTAAGTAGTTAGCCAAAAGTCAGAGAGATCAATCCCAAGTGAGAAGTCAAGCTAAAGCACCTGTAATATCTCAGTCTGACCCGAGTATTATTTAAGAAGAAAATAATAAACGGATCAGTCTAACTATAAATATAAGATGAAATGATATAGAATAAGAGATATGACTAATCGTATAATAATCACAATGCCGAGCTGTGATAAATAAATGATTGAAAAATCAATAAGAGATTAATCAATATCGCAAATATCTTCTCAAAGATAAAAAGGAATGTCATACTCCTAATTTCATTCACCAAGCCACAATAAATGACATATATATCAATGCCAATCGTAAAAGTTGGTGAAACATAAATTCTAGAATTCAACACACGAAATCCAGAAATCACAAGAAAAGGAAGGCCAAGACATTGATGTAGTGCAAACGGTACATCCAATGAATCACAAAACAAAGACATTGATGTAGTGCAAACGGTACATCCAATGCATCGAAAGAAAAGACATTGATGTAGTGCAAACGGTACATCCAATATGTCAAAAGCAAAGACATTGATGTAGTGCAAACGGTACATCCAATGTATCCAAAGCAAAGACATTGATGTAGTGCAAACGGTACATCCAATGTATCAAAAGCCAAGCCATTGATGTAGTGCAAACGGTACATCCAGTGTATCAAAAGCAAAGGCATTGAGGTAGTGCAAACGGTACATCCAATGTATCAAAAGCAAAGCCATTGATGTAGTGCAAACGGTACATCCAATGTATCAAAAGCAAAGACATTGATGTAGTGCAAACGGTACATCCAATGTATCAAAAGCAAAGACATTGATGTAGTGCAAACGGTACATCCAATGTATCAAAAGAAAAGACATTGATGTAGTGCAAACGGTACATCCAATGTATCAAAAGCAAAGACATTGATGTAGTGCAAACGGTACATCCAATGTATCAAATAATTCGGAGCATCGACGTCGTACATCGTGACATCCGATGAACCAAATCAAAAAGACATCGCACAATACTAGTCTAAAACATAAAATGATCGTCATGATCAAAGAGAAGTGTCAATTACAGTAAGCTAGTAAATATATGAGCTTAGCTTCATGTCCCATGACCACTAGCTTAACTTAAATATTTACGAACAAATTGTAGATCTCCACTAGAAAATTGTCACAAGAGTTTCAATCGAACAAGTCCAAGAATTAACCGACGAAGTAAACGCAAGCGTTTCATACCACTTGTTTTACTAATCCGTTTAATTAGATTTCTCATCCGAGTGAGGTAAAGGCTTGTATATACTAATAGATTGGAAGTCGGTTTGAGAAAATGAGCTTTGTAATAAAATAGTGTTGAAATCATTTGAAGAAAGAGTTTTGATATTTACTACTAGTATAGAAAACCTTTATATTTTTAAAGTGACAAATCACAAAGAAGATTGTAGGAACAATCAATCACTAAAATTCACATTCGAAGACGTGAATAGAATCCAAAGAAATCGATACCGAATCCATCGAAATGGATATTCCAAAAATTCCAGAAGAAAATAAGTCATCAAAGTCAATAACAAATGATAACAACAAATAGGAAACAATACGAATCGATTAAAGTTGGAAATTCAAACAATTAGGCGAAATAGGCAAAATTGCATCAGGTCGGTCGGCCGGCTACAGAGCTCGGTCGACCGGACCCTACTCTCAAAATTCCTCGGGAAGCAGGTCGGTCGGCCGAACCCTGTAGTTGGTTGACCGGATCATAAGCAGAGAAGTGCTTATGCACTTGGAAGCAGGTCGGTCGGCCGGCAGCAGAGCTCGGTCGACCGGACCTGTTGCCAGTCCCTTCCTAGCCCATCGAATACAATGGCCAATCACGACCAATTTGCAACCACTCGAGCATCGGCACTAAGGCTTTATGCTATCGACTACCCGGCCCTATGAGCTCTTCGTTGCATCACCAAAAACACATTTGAACATCAAAGCTATGATTTTTAATGAATTGAACCCAAAACACTAAAAATTGGAATTTTCACCAAATCAATCCAAACCAAAAGCAAATGCACACGAATAAGTGTTAGGAATTCGTATCTAACAGTCGAAGATAAATATAGGCTTAGATGTGAGATAAAAATCTCACCTTTGAACCCAAACGATTAAAGAAGAAGCTTGAAAGCAAAAGGGGAATCAACCACTCTTCAAATCCAACTCAAGAAGCTTGATTCTAAGCTTAAAAGAAGAACATTCCCAAAATTAGGTTTAGGAATTTCTGAAATTGATTAAGAGAATGAGTTGGAGAAGAAGGAGGAGATGCTTACTAATGGGTTCCCTTTGATTTTGGAGCACGAACTTGAGCTAGCAAGAGGAACTAGGGCTTGGAGTTTCTAATTTCCATTCTCTTCCACCATTTTTGCTTAAGCTTGAGTGTTAGGAATATGAAATGAAGTAATGAAGAGTTGGAGTGGGTTGGGGCTGAGTTAGTAAGTGATTAATGGGTTCAGCCCAAACCAAAGCCCTAAGTGAAAAAGTGGCAAAAATCAACTTACTCCAAACATATCGAAGCTTATACTCAAAAAGGTCGCAAACGTCATTTTGAACTCAATGGGGGTGGTCCCGAGTCCTAATTCGACCGTATGCAAAAAGTAGCTTTTCGGACTAAATTCCGAGTATCGATAAAATATTTAAATAAAAAATCGACAAATATGCAGGTTGTTACAATGAGTTTGAATATAATTGTTGACTGTTGTGTGATTATGCCTGCATATATTCTTGAATATGCAGATAAGTGATGCATAATTTTTAACAGTCTTGCTACTGTCCTAATTAGGATTTTAAATACAAAACCCTTTCTTTATGTCTGAATCTTAGATAGAAATTATTGTGTGAACAAATGGTATTGTTTAGCATAGATTAGGTTTGTAAATTTTAATTTAGAAAAGTAAAGCCTGTCACTTCTGAAAATAAATAACGATAGACAATAGTTACCAAAAGTAAAATTACCAAATATCTTAAAATTATTCAAAACATGTTTAAAACTTTAATGCATGTTTAAAAACAAGGATAATAAAACAAGCATCAAGTTTTTAATCTTCTGTGTTGTTAGTAAATAAGGACTGTGCAGAATTTGGTATTTTGGGGATATCAAATCATATGATAGATTTTGGTACCTGGATTTCTGCCTGGAGGTTGAATGTTGACTGGGAAGTGGGGGAAAAATTCCTAGTAGTTGATCGGAAGAAGGTAGCAACAACAATGGTCATTTACAGGTTTCTTGCCTTGTTTCTGGGGGAAAGAGATTTTGTAGGTTTTTAATTCCCTTGTTTCATCGAGCTTTGCCATATTTTGGAATTGTGAAGAGGGGGTATAGGTGGAGCAATGGCCGGAGTTGGAGATCATAAGATGGTCGGAGTGGATTGACGTGGGGGTTGACAAGTTTGGGTATGTGTTTGGTGAAGTTTTTTTTTCCAGGCTGTTTGATTTCTTGATTCTAAATATTCGAGCTGCAGAGGGTTTTGTTGATGATCATTGTCAAGTAGAGGGATGGATGGTGTATTGGAGAGGTTGGTGGAGGTAGCTGGAAGTCGTCGGAGCATTGGTGCATTTGCACAATGGATAGTGGTCTCTGGTGAACTCTGGGTGTGCAGGTTTTGGTGACTCGAAGTTAACCTCGTGTAGTATATGTTGTGACTCGAAGTGGGCAAGGGTTTAACCCGAAGTATTTTGATGATAGTCTCGGGTTTGTGGAGTGCAGGAGATAAATCTGTGCAGTTGTGTTTTTTTAAAATCTGGGAAACTCAAATTTTTTTTTAAAAAAAACTATGATTTAAATTCAAGTAGGCCTATGAATTCAAAAGTTTAAAATGATGAATTTAAATTTAAAGTAAGGTTTAAATTCTAATTAGAAATCATGTGTAAAATGTAAGTTTTCAGGATTCTATGAATCCAGTTTTTATTTAAAACCAGTTTTGTTTTTATTTTTATTTTTAAAGGGGATTCAATTTTTAAAACAAGATTCAAATTTAGGTGTAAGTTTGAATTAGGTTCAAGAGTACTTTTTAATTCAAAGTTTAAAAATGAAACTTTTAAATTTTAAGCCGGATTTAAAATTTAGTTTTAAAATCAAGTTTTAAGTATGATTTCAATTTTACTTTGAAATCGGTTTGAATTCAAAACAGTTTTGAAATTTTTTTAAATATTGGACAGGAAATGTTTTTAAGTAGCATTTAAATATGAATATGATTTCAAATAAAGGTTTAAATTTAAAAGAATTCTTTCCTTTAAGTATTGAAATAAAATTATGATATATTCAATTTTGAAAGTTAAAATCATCTATCTATTTTAAAAGACTTGATTTATTTTTAGTAAAATTTAGTAATATAGATTTTTCTTATATAATAATGATGGCTCTTTATCTTTAGGTTTGTAAATTATTTAAATTTGGGAATGTTTGTATGGTTAAACATTTTTAAATTTTAAAATGGAAGTTGAATTTAAATTTAGAAATGTATTATTTAAATACATTTGAATAATTAATAAGCCATTAATAAGTAAATAGATTAATTTAGAAATAATTAAGATAATTTGGAAATTTACTTATTAAATTGATTTTAATTAATGTTTTGGATTAATTTATAATTAAAGATGATTAATGAATAATTAATCTGAGATAATTCACTTAAGCAAATAATTAATGAAAATGTTGTTAATTATATAAGATAATTATCTAAGGATAATTAATTAATAATTAATTAATGTGATTAATTTTGATAAATTAATTAGATTAACTAATTTAAGATAATCAATTGTAATTTGTTAAGCATAATTACTTTATTAAAAGTAATTAAGGGATTAATTACTTATTGTAATTAATTCTGATAATGTGCTTTGTTAAATTAATTAATTTAGTTTAATTAATTTAAGAAATAATTTAATAATTTAATGATAATAATTACTTAATGTAATTTATGGAGCAGGATTTCTTAAAGAAGTTTTAATTGATAATTACTGGAATGTAATTAAGGAAAGGTGATTTATTTTAATAAAGTAATTTGGATAATTACTTTTGTAATTAATCAAGTAATTAATTAATATAGATAATTAATTATTGGATAATTAATTTATTAATAAGTAATTAAGGGTAGTTAATTAGTGGATTTAAATATTAATCAAGGTGATTAATAATTGTATTTTAATTTTAGATTAATTACTAAATGTAATTAATTTTTAATTAAGTAATTAATTTAAATATTAACTAGAGATCATTAATTATTATAATTAATGATGTAATTAAGAATTGTTTAATTAAGTATTAATTAATTAATTAATTGTAATTAATTAAGGATAAATGTAATTAATTATAGTTAATTAATAAATTAAGTAATTAAATGTTAATTTCTTATGATTAAGGTTAATTAATTTTATAAATTAATTTAAGACTAATCACTTATGGTAATTAGAGGATGATTAATCATAGATGTTTAATCAAGTTGAATACTTAGTGAATGATTAATTAACTAGGTTGATTAATCAATAGATTTATAAGCAAGATTTATAGGTGAGTAATTAATTTAATTTATTTAAATTAATTAGAGATAGAAGTAATTAATTTAATTCATTTTAAATTAATTATAATTGATGGATAATATATCATTGCTTATGAATGTTATTGATTGGATGATTGTGATCTCAGAAATGAGATGAGTAGTATCTATAAGATATGGATGCTTAGTTATAGTATGATCGATTGTTTTGGTAGTGATGATTGACTGTTGTGATGATTATCTATTGTGACAATGTTATGGGTTATCTGTTATGATGAAAATATATAATTTATCTATCTGTGTGAAATGGATGCTAATGAAATGAGTTAATTGGTTAAAACCTTTAAGTATAACTTGGACATTAAAATGGCATTTGGTTTCGATGAGACCGGGATCGGGTTTCCATATTTGGATATCCGAAAACCACATCGATTCCAATTAAACGTTAGATCGTTAATCCAAGTGGAGCAAGTGAAGACTCGAGGTGTAAGGGCTATACGTCAGTATAACTCTGTGGGTGATTCCGTAATGAGTTTGACGGAATAGTACTTATAGGTTCGAGATGGTGGTTCAGAGTGCAAGGGTTATCGTCGTTAACTCTGAGGGTGATTCCAAAATGAGTGTAACGAGATAATGCCTTCGGTTTCGTTCGAGCCCGGAGCGAACTTGTATGGATTGAATGCTTTCAAAACATCGTCAGGTGGACGATGAGCATTCTAAGATAGATGTGTTCTCTAAAGGTAAATAGTAGCCCCAAGCATCATCAACCGGGAATGGCTAAAATAGGGGAGGTGCAGCAAGGCTTCGTGGGTAGCCCCCACTTGAGGGTGAGATTTACCCCTGTCTAGAGGTCCCTTTTTATTTCGGCTGTGTGGACGGTTGTGAGCTCCAACTGTCGGGGTGGCCTTGTTCGAAACTGTTCAGTAAGGAATGGGTCCAGCCTTGTGTTGCAGGGGAGCGGGCGTACTCCTCGGTACGGTGATCTAGGCCACGTACTGTGACGGGCGGTACCCAGTAGCCCTGCCATTGATGGAATCCAAAATCCAATAAGTGCCGGTACGGTTTTGATTGTGCCCAACTATGTTGGAATGTGAGATGTAATCATTCCAGCTATTTCTGTATTTTATTTTGAAAACCCTAGACACTATTATAATATCACTGGATTTCCTATCAAATGCTTTAGTTAGCGTAAGGTAAAAACTTTTCCATGTTTATGTGTGGGAAGTCTTACGTGATACCTTTTATTTTCCAAAGGATTTTCTAAAGTTAAGCAACTTTTAAACCCGTTTACTCACACCGGACCCCTGTCTGACCCGAGTGTTTATTTTCTGTTTTATTAAACTCTTGGGTACTCATATTACGTATGAGTAGTCAAGTGATTCAGGATTGCTTTGACGAGTTCTGGAGGAGATAATGGAGCAGGAGGCTTCAGCGTATAGATATATATAGTGGTTCCGCAGTGTTTGAGTTGTATCTGTTTTTCTCTGATATACTTGAATTGTAATCGCTAGACAGATGTTTATAACTGTCTAGTTTGTGTTGTATTGGCTGTAAAACTCTAATGTATATGATACTATGTAAAGTATTATGTGATATAATATAATTTATCCGTTCCGTTGTGAGATTATGATGTTGTCTGTTTCTTTCTTTCCTTTCTTTTCTCTTTTCTATCCCTTTCTTTCTTCTTAATGATGCGACTTCCTGGTATTTGGAAGTTGGGTCGTTACATTGTGGTATCAGAGCATTAGGTTGAGTGAATACCTAGGCTCTGTAGTGGTGTCTTTCTTGAGAGAGCGTACTTGTAATTTTAAATATAAATATATTTAATTCTACCTATCTGTTGGGTTACCTGTTCAGGTTTTCCAATATAAGTAATAAAGGTATACAGGGTAGTGGTGTGTGTAACACAACTACCAATGGTTGGAGTTCCGAGTGTTTGAGCTTGGAAGTGATCTGCTAGGGAAGTATTGGGCATCTTGAGGAGTTTGGCAGTTTGGTGTAAAGGATTTCACTGATCTCTGAAGGAAAATCTTTTCAAGATTCGGAGTGTATCTTTGGATTTTAAGCTTGATTTCACTTGTGTGAGTGGATTTTCTTGAGTCAGGATCAGTTTGGAGTACTGAAGCCAACAATAGAATTTTGACAACCTTAGAAAGGAGTTATGTCTGTATTTGAGTTTGAGACTCAGTCTGACAGGGTGTTTTGTGCTTGGTTTGAAGTCGAGTTTCCTGAGGGATATCGGTCTTCTGAAGGCTCTATTGTGGAAGTGGCTGGTGTAGCTTTTAGGTTCGATGAGCTTTTGGGTAAGAAAGTTTTTGCAGCAGTAGTAGCAGTGAGTGGCCTGTTTCTTCGATGGTTCTGAAGTCTCTGTGATTCTTTTGTCAGTAGGCCGGGCATATGGTGAAGCTTGTCCATTTCTTCTGGAAGCTCAGCTAGGTGTGATGTTTGTGGTTGAAGGTGGACCACTAGTTTCCCTTTTGATTTGAAGGCTTTGGCTGTTTTGTTTGGTAAAGGGAGAATAGTTTTCTTTGGATTTGGTTAGATAGAATCGCAAAAGTGACTTGCGATGATCCGGAAGTTTCCTGAGTAACCTTTGTTTGGATTGAAGCATCTCTAGAAGATGTTTGAGTTATCGAAGTGGTTTGATATTTTCCGGATGTCTTCGAAGGAGTTAAGTTTTGCATTCGCATCAGGAGATTGAGTTCTGTTTCGACTTGGTTTTTTTGGAGATTTTATGGAATTTGATGAACAATGTTTTCGGGATAAGTTGATCAAGCTTTGTACCTGTGTTCATCAACAACATTCTCAAATCAGAGTTGCGCAGTGGAAGCATGGTGGCAGCTATTCCAGAATAGAAGCAACACCCGATTCATTCGGAATTTGTGTTTTGTCTTGGATCAAAGGATTTCTACGGAAAATTCACTTTAATCTGGAGACTTGGATGTCTTGTGCATCTGTTCTGTTTTCCCAATAAGTGTAGTTTATCTGAAGTCTTCTGATATCTGTAATAGAGTTTGTGTGGTGGATTGGATTGACCTAGAAGGTTGGAGGCACCCCAGGATCGACAGGAAAGATTTGTGGATAAGAGATTGGATCCTTCTGTTTTCTCTCAAGGGTTTAGTGATTGATCTACAGGATTGGATTGCCAGTTTGGATAACTGGGATTTGATGAGTTTCACGTATCTCTGAGGGAATACGTGTATGATTTATCCCTGGTTGTGGAACCAGCAGTTCTGGAGTTTTGGTTGTTGAATCAGACTCTTCTGCAGTCTGATATCTTGTCTAGTGTTGTAGATATAGTTGTATAAGAGTTTTGGAGCTTCTTAGTATTGATTGTTTGGATTCTTTAGATCGAGTATCCCGGTATATATATATACTTGGGAAAACTCGATAAAATTTTATCCAGAATTTGTTTGGATAATTAGATTTGTTTGATTGGTTGAATTGGTTGTTTTGATTGTTAGCATATGTTTGATATATGCTTGTGTTTTAAATAAAATCTTTAATGAGATTATTAAATGACCTTTGCTTTTAAATTTCGAGGACGAAATTCTTTTAAGGGGGAAGGAATGTGATGTCCCGGAAATTTGGGCAATATTTGTTCAATAATTTCATTAATAATTATTTTAAAATATGAAATATTGATTTAATAATCTAATTCAAACATAATTTTATTTTGAAAGTTTATAATTATTTAGTTTGATAAATGATATTCGTTTCAAAATTTATAATAATAATAATTGAATTTGAGAATCTTATTGTTTTAAAATGTTAAAAATATTTAAATGATAAAATTTCCTTTCTAAGCTGATTTAAAAATATTTTATTTATAATGTATATATGTGTATACATTGTAAATAGGAGTTTTAATTTAAATTTTAAATTTAAATTTAATAAAGGATATTTTCAAATTTATAATATATATATGTGTATAATTTATGAATTGATTTAAATTAAATTGAAATTAGTATTGAAACTTTTCATAAGCCAATTTATAGATCTATCTTGTATTTTCAAAAAGAAATTATAGTAAATATTTTGTTGTAAATATATAATAGTTAAAAATTGTATTTTATAATAAAGTTCATTTTGTTTTATCTTAAAATTGTTTTGAAATAAATTTAGTTTATTTATTTTAAAGTATAATATTTTGATTTGAAATCTTTGGAATAAAATGAATTCAACATTATTCTTTTCTTTTTAAAAGTTTCTCTTTTGAAAATTAGTTTTAAATAATTTTTAAAAATATTCAAGCAAATATTTAAATATGTAAAGATAATTCATTTGTAATCATTTAAAGACTAAACATAAATAAACGTACAAAACATCTTAAGTTTAAATTAGATTGGTTTTATCTTAAATTAAAACATTTTTAAAAACAAAGAAATTCATCTTTATATCTTTATCATACATGTGTTAAGCTTCATGTTTTTAATTGGACACTTGTAATTAATCTTCATATCTAAATAACAAGTGGCATACTAAATCAATATTGAATTTATTATTTTAGATAAAAACTTAAAACAAATCTTTTTGTTTCAAACACCTTATCTCCTATAATGAATCTAAGTTCAGATTTAAAGAAAACTGAAATCATTTTCACTCTAAAATCCACAACCCAAATTCAATCAAGATCTGCAATCAAAGTTTTTAAATCTGCATAAGGAAACCCAAATTGCAAATTCTGTTTGAACCTGCAAACCAATTTCTTCAACCTATAAAGATCAATCCAAGCATAGAGTTGGGTCTGCATGCAGTTTCAAAACCTGCAAAACATCAAGCTAAAACCAACTTCAACTAGCATGCAAGCAGATTCAATCAATGCATTGGAATTCAGGATGCAGGGATGACTTGCATCTGGAATGCTTTCTGTTTTTCAGTTTAAGGTGAGTAAATTTTCTGTTTTAAAAACAGTTTCTTCTTTTAAAATCAAGCTATCAAAATTTTGCAGAAATTAAAGTTTAATTCACAATGCTTTTAAATAAGAAAATTTAAAACAGTGGCAACTTAATAACTGCTCTGTTCTTTTCTCTATAGTGAGTAATCTCAAATCTATAGGTTGTTTGAAATTTTATATGTGCATGAGTTTGAATATAATAGTTGACTGTTGTGTGATTATGCCTGCATATATTCTTGAATATGCAGATGGGTGATGCAAAATTTTTAACAGTCTTGCTACTGTCCTAATTAGGATTTTAAATACAAAACCCTTTCTTTATGTCTGAATCTTAGATAGAAATTATTGTGTGAACAAATGGTGTTGTTTAGCATAGATTAGGTTTGTAAATTTTAATTTAGAAAAGTAAAGCATGTCACTTCTGAAAATAAATAACAATAGACAATAGTTACCAAAAGTAAAATTACCAAACATCTTAAAATTATTCAAAACATGTTTAAAACTTTATTGCATGTTTAAAAACAAGGATAATAAAACAAGCATCAAGTTTTTAATCTTCTGTGTTGTTAGTAAATAAGGACTGTGCAGAATTACGTATTTTGGGGATATCAAATCATATGATAGATTTTGGAACCTGGATTTCTGCCTGGAGGTTGAATGTTGACTGGGAAGTGGGGGAAAAATTCCTAGTAGTTGATCGGAAGAAGGTAGCAATAGCAATGGTCATTTACAGGTTTCTAGCCTTGTTTCTGGGGGAAAGAGATTTTGTAGGTTTTTAATTCCCTTGTTTCACCGAGCGTGGCCATATTTTGGAATTGTGAAGAGGGGGTATAGGTGGAGCAATGGCCGGAGTTGGAGATCATAAGATGGTCGAAGTGGATTGACGTGGGGGTTGACAGGTTTGGGTATGTGTTTGGTGAAGTTTTTTTTCCAGGTTGTTTTATTTCTTGATTCTAAATATTCGAGCTGCAGAGGGTTTTGTTGATGATCATTGTCAAGTAGAGTGATGGATGGTGTATTGGAGAGGTTGGTGGAGGTAGTTGGAAGTCCCCGGAGTAGTGGTGCATTTGCACAGTGGATAGTGGTCTCTGGTGAACTCTGGATGTGCAGGTTTTGGTGACTCGAAGTTAACCTCGTGTAGTATATGTTGTGACTCGAAGTGGGCAAGGGTTTAACCCGAAGTATTTTGATGATAGTCTCGGGTTTGTGGAGTGCAGGAGATAAATCTGTGTAGTTGTGTTTTTTTTAAATCTAGGAAACTCGATTTTTTTTTAAAAAAAACTATGATTTAAATTTAAGTAGGCTTATGAATTCAAAAGTTTAAAATGATGAATTTAAATTTAAAGTAAGGTTTAAATTCAAATTTGAAATCATGTGTAAAATGTAAGTTTTCAGGATTCTTTGAATCTAGTTTTTATTTAAAACCAGTTTTGTTTTTATTTTTATTTTTATTTTTAAAGGGGATTCAATTTTTAAAACAAGATTCAAATTTAGGTGTAAGTTTGAATTAGATTCAAGAGTACTTTTGAATTCAAAGTTTAAAAATGAAACTTTTAAATTTTAAGCCAGATTTAAAATTTAGTTTTAAAATCAAGTTTTAAGTATGATTTCAATTTTACTTTGAAATCAGTTTGAATTCAAAATAGTTTTGAAATTTTTTTAAATATTGGACAGGAAATGTTTTTAAGTAGCATTTAAATATGAATATGATTTCAAATAAAGGTTTAAATTTAAAAGAATTCTTTCCTTTAAGTATTGAAATAAAATTATGATATGTTCAATTTTGAAAGTTAAAATCATCTATCTATTTTAAAAGACTTAATTTACTTTTAGTAAAATTTAGTAATATAGATTTTTCTTATATAATAATGATGGCTCTTTATCTTTAGGTTTGTAAATTATTTAAATTTGGGAATGTTTGTATGGTTAAACATTTTTAAATTTTAAAATGGAAGTTGAATTTAAATTTAGAAATGTATTATTTAAATACATTTGAATAATTAATAAGTCATTAATAAGTAAATAGATTAATTTGGAAATAATTAAGATAATTTGGAAATTTACTTATTAAATTGATTTTAATTAATGTTTTGGATTAATTTATAATTAAAGATGATTAATGAATAATTAATCTGAGATAATTCACTTAAGTAAATAATTAATGAAAATGTTGTTAATTATATAAGATAATTATCTAAGGATAATTAATTAATAATTAATTAATGTGATTAATTTTGATAAATTAATTAGATTAATTAATTTAAAATAATCAATTGTAATTTGTTAAGCATAATTACTTTATTAAAAGTAATTAAGGGATTAATTACTTATTGTAATTAATTCTGATAACGTGCTTTGTTAAATTAATTAATTTAAGAAATAATTTAATAATTTAATGATAATAATTACTTAATGTAAGTTATGGAGCAGGATTTCTTAGAGAAGTTTTAATTGATAATTACTGGAATGTAATTAAGGAAAGGTGATTCATTTTAATAAAGTAATTTGGATAATTACTTTTGTAATTAATCAAGGAATTAATTAATATAGATAATTAATTATTGGATAATTAATTTATTAATAAGTAATTAAGAGTAGTTAATTACTGGATTTAAATATTAATCAAGGTGATTAATAATTGTATTTAATTTTAGATTAATTACTAAATGTAATTAATTTTTAATTGAGTAATTAATTTAAATATTAACTAGAGATCATTAATTATTATAATTAAAGATGTAATTAAGAATTGTTTAATTAAGTATTAATTAATTAATTAAGTAATTAATTAATTGTAATTAATTAAGGATAAATGTAATTAATTATAGTTGATTAATAAATTAAGTAATTAAATGTTAATTTCTTATGATTAAGGTTAATTAATTTTATATATTAATTTAAGACTAATTACTTATGGTAATTAGAGGATGATTAATCATAGATGTTTAATCAAGTTGAATACTTAGTGAATGATTAATTAACTAGGTTGATTAATCAATAGATTTATAAGCAAGATTTATAGGTGAGTAATTAATTTAATTTATTTAAATTAATTAGAGATAGATGTAATTAATTTAATTCATTTTAAATTAATTATAATTGATGGATAATATATCATTGCTTATGAATGTTATTGATTGGATGATTGCGATCTCAGAAATGAGATGAGTAGTATCTATAGGATATGGATGCTTAGTTATAGTATGATGGATTATTTTGGCTGTGATGATTGACTGTTGTGATGATTATCTGTTGTAACAATGTTATGGGTTATCTGTTATGATGAAAATATATAGTTTATCTATTTGTGTGAAATAGATGCTAATGAAATGAGTTAATTGGTTAAAACCTTTCAAGTATAACCTGGACATTAAAATGGCGTTTGGTTTCGATGAGACTGGGATCGGGTTTCCATATTTGGATATCCGAAAACCACATCGATTCCAATTAAACGTTAGATCGTTAATCCAAGTGGAGCAAGTGAAGACTCGAGGTGTAAGGGCTATACGTCAGTATAACTCTGTGTGTGATTCCGTAATGAGTTTGACGGAATAGTACTTATAGGTTCGAGATGGTGGTTCAGAGTGCAAGGGTTATCGTCGTTAACTCTGAGGGTGATTCCAAAATGAGTGTAACGAGATAATGCCTTCGGTTTCATTCGAACCCGGAACGAACTTGTGTGGATTGAATGCTTTTAGAACATCGTCAGGTGGACGATGAGCATTCTAAGATAGATGTGTTCTCTAAAGGTAAATCATAGCCTCAAGCCTCATCAACCGGGAATGGATAAAACAGGGGAGGTGCAGCAAGGCTTCGTGGGTAGCCCCCACTTGAGAGTGAGATTTACCCCTGTCTAGAGGTCCCTTTTTATTTCGGCTGTGTGGACGGTTGTGAGCTCCAACTGTCGGGGTGGTCTTGTTCGGAACTTTTCAGTAAGGAATGGGTCCGACCTTGTGTTGCAGGGGAGCAGGCGTACTCCTCGGTACGGTGATCTAGGCCACATACTGTGACGGGCGGTACCCCAGTAGCCCTGCCATTGATGGAATCCAAAATCCAATAAGTGCCTGTACGGTTTTGATTGTGCCCAACTATGTTGGAACGTGAGATGTAAGCATTCCAGCTATTTTTGTATTTTATTTTGAAATCCTAGACACTATTATAATATCACCGGATTTCCTATCAAATGCTTTGGTTAGCGTAAGGTAAAAACTTTTCCATGTTTATGTGTGGGAAGTCTTACGTGATACCTTTTATTTTCCAAAGGATTTTCTAAAGTTAAGCAACTTTTAAACCCGTTTACTCACACCAGACCCCTGTCTGACCCGAGTGTTTATTTTCTGTTTTATTAAACTCTTGGGTACTCATATTACGTATGAGTAGTCAAGTGATTCAGGATTGCTTTGACGAGTTCTGGAGGAGATAATGGAGCAGGAGGCTTCAGCGTGTAGATATATATAGTGGTTCCGCAGTGTTTGAGTTGCATCTGTTTTTCTCTGATATACTTGAATTGTAATCGCTAGACAGATGTTTATAACTGTCTAGTTTGTGTTGTATTGGCTGTAAAACTCTGATATATATGATACTATGTAAAGTATTATGTGATATAATATAATTTATCCGTTCCATTGTGAGATTCTGATGTTGTCTGTTTCTTTCTTTCCTTTCGTTTCTCTTTTCTATCCCTTTCTTTCTTCTTAACGATGCGACTTCCTGGTATTTGGAAGTTGGGTCGTTACAATATTTATACAAGCCTAAAACCTTAATCTCTTTCTAAGATGCTACCAAAAATACCCTTGAATTTGTGTCGGCTCCAAGCTGTCGTTGATTAATTAGACCCTACTAATTTGTGCTTTCGCTTTTAACCGTGGTCCATTAATAAGTGGGTGTGTTAGCTCCTCCATGAAGTGTTAATTCTTTTCTTTTCTTCTTTCTTTAGATTTCAACACATGTGCATGCATACATCCATTAAGCCTCTTCCAATTTTCATACAATTTCCTACAAAATAAGATTAGGATGTGAATTTTCTCAAAATAAATGCATGCACAAAATTACCATTTTGCCTAACTGTAGACGAGTGAATGATGATATGAAAACACTTTTTAAATATTATTCAAATCATGTAAAAATACCTTAATATGTCCTTTATTCAAATAAAAGAAGATTAAGTATGAGAGTAAAAATATACATTTTTTTGAGTACATCAAAGCCATTTCAGATCGCCACATTTAATAACATTCCTATAAAAGCAAACCATAGTAGGCTCGATGTCAAACTTGATACTTTCCATATGTTAGGCACATGGGTTTCTACATCCATTTGTTCTTGTTCATCATCGTGCATTTTACCCTTATATTCTTTGCTCGTACTCAGAAAATCACTCTTTTCTTTCTTCTCAGCTTCCAACACAGTCTCCAAATTCAAAATCTAATAAGTTTCTCACCGACTTTGATTTGGAGAGCTTTCTTTTCTACGACAAAAGCGTAACTCCTATAATATGGTGACTTGAGATGATCTCGTTGAATCTTAAATATATCTTCAAAAGCTTTCCTCTCATTATCATTTTTCCCAGTCTCCTTTTCCTAAAGGATTAGTTAATTAGCCTTGTTAACATAAAACAAAGCTTGAGAAAACTTCCACCATGTGTGATGTTGGTCGTACGAATGGTTCACACAAGCTGTGATGTCTTTGTCCACATTGAAAAGAATGTCATTTAAAGCATATGCAAGCTTAATCCAATCAAAGTAGAAAGTAGAGAACGATCTTTCAAAAGTAGCAAGCTATTGATTTGAAGAAGATTTTATAATAGGTGTAGAAACATGAACATATGTGATTTCCTTAATAGGCATTTGATTAGTATGCTCAGAAGTTGCAGAACCAGATGGTCGAACAACTTGTTTAGGTTTACAAGAGGTTACATAGGTTGTATAGAAGGCACCGACGAAGTGGGAACAGTTGGAGCTTTAGATGGCAGACATGATCAGGTTTGGACGAATATGGATCTAGGCTTTGGGAGAGGAGAACGAGCATGATGTTGAAAGAGAGATATCTAGCTCGATCCAAAGCGATCGCTAGATTCCCGCTCATGATCATCACGGCGATTATGTTCCCCTTTATTTCACCTCTCCTAATCTTTTCTTCAACACCTCACTAAATTAGATTCATAGGATGATTCATGATGTCGACACAAAGGGTTGTGCCAGCGATAAATGGTACTTTGGCCATGGAGAAAGTCGAAAATAATTAAGGCATCCCACTATACCTAAAAGGAAAACACGATTAAGTTAAGATTTATAATTCAAGGGACTGGCAGATGTCGATGTATGCCCTATGGACAATTATATAATTTGTTACATATATCTAACTCGATTACCAATCTTGTTCGAAACAAAAGGTGTTTTATTTTTATTATATACTTAATATAATATGTTATATTAATTGATTTAATTAAAATATATTTAATAAAAAACCCGTAAATGGTACGTTTTGTGATAGTAGTTACAATGCATTGTAACCACGAGTGATTTAGATAATAAAATAAACGTGTTGTTTCAAATATTCCTAATCAAGATGTATTGAGACTGGATATCGATACATCCACTGAGACTAGAGTATGTACGCTTTCTAAATATTGGGCAATGTATTACTCATAACTATTGGAGGCACCAAGGGGTTACATACTAATAGTTACTACATAACTATGGAATGAATGAATCACTCAATAACTTTCTGTTGGTTAATATAACTAAGTTAAACATAAAATATCAAGTAGATAAAATTACACAGTTCTCTTAACTTGAGAATATTGTTGATCTTCAATGTGGAAGCTCCACTTTGATTATAGTTATATAATGGCAAGGCATTCATCAAGCGACTATAGTTGGATCAGGTAGAAGCATTGAAGTGAAACACTATTCATGAGAGGATCCGTCTTCTTAATTATATGAGGTTAGTATCATGGTTAGCTGAAGTCAACTCAAAGTCAAAGTCTCTACCAGAACAGTTTGGTTAATAATAGTTGTATTATTTAACTATTGGACTATGAAGTTGAATATGGATGATATTGGAATTTTGGCCACTACAAATTGCATAAGTCCTAAGTGATATAGTTTTGTCGAATAGAATTGGTGTAAATAATTGTCACTACTGGATAACGTTTAGTAAAGTAAAATTGAATTTTATCAACACTGAGTAGGCGATAAATTTAGCCATGATGCCACACCACCTACTAAGTGACGTATGAATGTTAATATTCGAATTTTTCGATATTAATCACTGACTAAATTTACACCTAAGAGTCACAAAACTGAGATGATGAATATTCCCTTTTACTACTTGATGTAACAAATTTTTAATTGCAATAAACTAATTAAATTTTATGAAATATTAATTATAAATTTTTATAACTTATGTGTTGAACGGTGTTATATAATGTTTGTATAATAGTTATAAATATTATGATTGATATACGATATGGGTATAATTTAAATTTGGATTTAAATATGAACATTGTTAGGGCTTGTATTTTTTTTAAGGAACAAAGAGGGTTTGTAATTTAGGCAATGGTGCTTGCATAGGGATTCCTACCATATATGATGTAGCTTGGTGGTTTTTAATATAAAGATAAGCGGAAATGGTTAGAGAGATATTTGAAATTGTGATCCACTTTTTACTCTTCCATCGCCCTTTAAATAAGTCATGCTTTAATCATTGTTTTTAGATCTTTTTTCTCCTCCTCCTACCTGCAAAGTTCAACAAGAAATATCCCCTTTCAAACCCGAAAATATCTAAGAACAAATCACATTTAAACTCTTTGATTTGATCGTCGGGGGTAAAGTAGTTCGGGAGACAACAACTAGAAAACTTAGAATTCGATGCAAGGAGCCATTTCATCATTTAAAAGTATGATCTATAGGTTTCGGTGAAAGGAATGCTTCAGATTTATTAATATTTTAAATTGCTTTAGTTAATTAATCGATCATATGTCAGCTAGATAGATCACATCACAAATTGGTAAATAACTATGTTATCGCATATCGATGGTTATATATCTGTATGCATAATATTTTTGTAGATATCATCTTGTTGATCTCGGTTGAATAATAAAAAAAATTAATTTTTTTATTAAAATATTATGGTTAAATGATTTTATCAATTAAATCAAATGTAACAATCCTATTTTTCAGTATCACTTAAAATAAATTAAATAAATATTTAAATTGGAAATTTAAAATGAGAAATTTGATTTTTCATTTATTGAAGTTGGAGAAATTAGAATTTAAGTATTTTATTAGAATAATAATCGACATGGGAATTTTAAAATGTGTATTTATTAGATAAGCAATATATGTAATTTATTGATGTAAATTTTTTGTTTTAAACTTGTTAAAGAAGATATTGGTGTATTTTAAATATCATGTAATTCATTTTGATTAAAATTAAATTAAATAGTGTTAATTGTTAAAAACAATTTATGATGTTATTTAGTTATGATGGGTTTTGTTACTATATTAAAACACTTAGACAAATTGTGAAGTTATTAGTTAATTTAAATTGATTAGTTTTGAGTCTGATACCAAAATTAATGACCCGAAATTTTCAACCCCAAAAATTCGACACTAATATGTTCGTTAGAAAAGTGCCGATTAATCGAACGTCGGAAATTCTAAATTGTTAGTGTAAAGAAGGAAACGAGGTAGAAGAAGAAGCAGAAACAAAAGCACAGAATCACACAATCGCAGCGGAACAAAATATAATATACAATTCAATTGCATTTACACAAAGAAAGCTATAAATATCAATTTATACAATATATCAGAGTATAATCAATACAATCTCAAATACACAGCGGAATATATTCCATACGTTCCTGCCATCCAGCTCGCCTCTTGAGCTCCAAGATGTCTTAACCTGAAAATTTGTAATACACGGTCTGACCCGAGCATTCCGATAAAGTAACACCCGAGTCAGGATGGAAACCAGCGTGAGTAAACCCATTTAATATGAAATACTTAATTTGTAAAGCTTCTTTGAAAACCCAGGTAACTCGTTCATCACTATGAGTTTATCTTGCTATAGCCAAACACTTATTTCACAAAATAATATCTAAGTACAGTTACTTAGTTTAAATGGCCAAGTTTACTTAATGTATTCCATTCCAGTCTATCTGATTCTAAAATCAAATCTATAAAGAATTATAGTAGTTACTAATCGAAGTGGTTGCGGATATCGCTGATATCCGATCCCGATCTCTTCGAATCCAATGCTATCTTTTAGGCCCAGTTGTTTAAGCGAAGACAATTTAATTTAAATTCAGAATGTCATATTCACATAGAAATTTCCATCTCAGATGTCTATTTAAACAAATATCTCACATTTATCAACAGTTCAATCCTGGGTGTCTCATATCCCAGAATATCCCAATTAACATATCGGAGATATTAAAGCAATATAAACATTTAATCCAATTTAAATCATTCATAGGCAAGATTAACTAGTCACACCATTTCTAATTAATTTAAAAAAGAACAAATTAATTACTTATAAATCCTGCTTAATTTCCATTAACTTATTTAAAAGCCATTTATTATTTTATGTAAATTAACATTTGGAATTAAATAATAACATATAAAATAACTTGAGACCTTTGATAATTTTAAAGTTTAATATATTTCCTTAATTATCCACTTAATTACATCATTTGGTTTAATTTTAAATAAGTTAGGAATTAATTTAAAACAAAATTAACCTAATATATAATTACCTTAAATCAAAACAAATTAAGTTCAAAACATTTAACTTCAATTCTTTGTTTTGAAACTTGCTTTGAAGCTTGTTTAAAAATTTACTCTCTTTAAAACTTGGTTAACACATTAATTTCCTTTCAAAAATACTCGACCCAAGCCCAAAAATCATGATCACCTACTCGAGCCAAATCCAAACTACCTCGACCTTTCTTCCTTCTTCCTCTCCTCTCTAATCACAGCAACAAACCCACCCAGACACGCACAGAAATACGTGCACGTGCATACGACATTAGAGCTACGGCGATCACCATCCACCACGTCACCAAGTCGCCGTCGACCTCATCGTCCACTTCATCCACCCAAAAACCCGACACTAACCTCCCATCGAAATCGAGCAAGCGAGCAACAACAGACAACAAAACCAATCGCAAAGATCCGCCACACACTGCCACCTCCGACCACTATAGACCCCGTCATCACGCCTAGAGACTTGCCAGACCACCCTCTTCTTATTCCCCCTACTCCGGCCCCTTCGGATGCCATCTTGACGTTGCACAGGCCTCATAATCGCCGTCGACTCGAGCCTAACCTTAAACCCTACATCATCGTCACTACGACGCTACGGCGACCGGAAAAATCATCGATCATTTTTGCCATACGCCTCGACCCTCGAGCTACCTGTAGCAACGATCACGACATACCACCATCCTCTGATCGTTGGAAATCACCCAAAAACCCAATTTTCGATCATCTTCGATTTCTCCTCTAATCCTAACTTAAAAATCACAAAACATCCACCAAAAATCATCAATTTCAAAGTCGATTTCAGTCATGTATGGAAACATGTAATTTACATAATTGATTTCTGACATGTTTTGATTTTTCATTGTAAATTAATTTTTCCAGATAAATATACTTACTAGTTTCACTTGAAAACATTTTTAAAAATAGGATTTCATGTTTACAAACACATTTCCTTTAGACATCATAAGCTATAAGTAATTGAGTGAAGAGAAATAAATTTTTGAACGAAAATTTGGGTTTGTCACAACAACCAGAGACATGCATATATACATACATACAGTACATTCGGCTTGTATACCCAGACAAAAATACATTTCTACATCCATGAAAAACATTTTCACAACATTACTACCCTTCTTTGTCACATGCATCAGATAATAAAGTGGTTAGGCTTAAAAAAATGAAGTTTACTCACCTTTATAATGTTTGAAAAGAGAACGGTTCTGAAACTGGAAGCTGTAGCTTGATCTTCATCTACTGCTTTACTTGAATTTGAATTTAAATCTTGCTTTGCTTCAGTTGAAACTTGAAGTAGTTTATTTGTTTTTCCTTTATTATTTTTCCTGGTTTTAGTTTTTTGTTTGATTTAAAGAAAATGAAAGAAATGGGGATATATATAAGTATATAAAACAAATAAATTTGACACTTGTATTAGTATGTGCCTCTCAAGCCTACAAATGTCCATATACATTTATTTTATATACTGTTTTTATATGATTTATATTTATACTTTTATATTTATCCTTATTTTAATTTTAAACTAAGATTATTAAAATTTTAAATCAATAACTAAGTATATATACTAGTATTTAAAATTTAGAGTTTCAAATCTAAATTACTTTTAACATATTACTTTGAATTTCAAATCATAGTTTTATTCATAAACCATATATATGAATAATAGTAAAGAGATAGTATATTTTATTTGCTTTGAAATGATAAGTTTTGCAAATCTAAATAATTATATAAGAAGATTATTGAATTAATACTTATATCCAGATATCTTACATCCCAGAACTCATCTATTCGACTTATAAAGTTAATATCCCACTGTTTAGTCCAGTTAATTATCCGATTAACAGACGTTAAAAATCTAGGTTGTCACATTCCTTCCCCCTTTAAATCTTTTCGTCCTCGAAAAGGAACAAAGAAAGAATTTTAATTATACTATTAATTATCAGTTAAATTATTCTTTAAACATTTTTAACCCTTAACTCTTTTTATTTGAATTTTTAAAACACTTTAAAAATCTACATAATATTATCAAAATAGTTTTACAAAAATACTTTTTATAACTCGTTGTCACAATAAGTCCATCCTTGTTCTCATAGAAATTTGGTCATACGTTGATTAGGCGTAGGACTGAAATTCTATAAGTACTTAGCAGACCCATTTTCAACACCCAGTGAAAATACTTAGAAATTTTTTTTGTGAAAATATAGAAAACATTATAGGCGAGAATGCTCTAGAAATCATCACCCCCTCCATGGTCACAGTTAGCCTGAAGATCACGTCGCCATCCCAGCAAAACCATAGAAAACTGTAGGCATCCGCGCCCCTTGATTACACCATGGAACCGACAGAGATCACAGCTACACCCAGGGTTATGTTTCCATCATGGCAAAAATGATGCAACTGTAAGCATCAACGCCCTCGAATTTCGCTGCCAAATGAAACTTTACCACACAGATCACATAGATCGCAGACTACATCAGTCGAGTCCCAATGTTACCTGTAGGCACTCACTGCCACACGACTTTTGCTATGTCTTCATAGATCGCATTCTACCGATATTACGTCGCTCTCCCAGCAAAATCAAACATAAACCTTAGGCAATTACTGCCCCTCGACTTCCGCTATGGAGCGCAGTAGATCGCAGTTACACCGAGTTACACTACCGTCACAGTATAACCCAAATGTCTCTGTAGGCATCAGCCCCCTCGACTTTCGCTACCCCAACCACAATCTCAGGAACTATAGTTTAGTCCGGACATCCTCTGGGATCAAATTTAGAATCCCCATTAGGGCTCAAGGCAGAACTACTGCGTGGATCTCCTATTATAAGTTTCATCTCTAAATGGGAGCGCCTTTTCCCCCACAGCATTCTCAAAACATTTTATACTATACACATATAGTATCTTTCAAATCATACTCTTTATATGCATCACATATAAAACCCATTTACACAAAATCGATATCTCAAAATCTATAGTTTCCGAACTTGGTTTTCCAAATTCCAAAATTTGATTTTTTTCCAAAAATCAAAGCATTTCAAAATCAGTTAATGCAAACACATTTCCTTTAAAGATCACAACGTTAAAGAGATTTAGTGATGAGGATTTAATTTTTGAACTTATTTTTGAGTCTGTTAAACCAAACAGAGGCGTGCAGACAATACATTAAACATGTACACCCAAGCATCACACAATTTCATCCATGCATCTAATATTCAAGTCATTACACTATCAAATCTTCATGCATAAAAAAATAAAGTAGGTTTGGTTTAAAAAAAAATGAAGTTTACTCACTTGAAAATTTGAACAGAGGATAGTCGAAATCTGGAAACTTAATTTGAAACTGGAAGCTTGACTTTTTGAAACTCCAACTTGATCCGGATCTTACTTGTTTAAGCTTGAATTTGATTCTTGTTTTGCTTCAGTTTGAAAAAATCAAGCTTCCAATTTCAAATTAAGTTTCCAGATTTCGACTATCCTCTATTCAAATTTTCAAGTGAGAAAACTTCATTTTTTTAAAACCAAATCTATTTTATTTTTGTATGCATGAAAGATTTGATAGTGGTAATGACTTGAATATTAGATGCAAGGATGAAATTGTGCGATGCGTCAGTGTACATGTTTAATGTACCGTGTGCATGCCTCTGTTTTGTTTAACAGACTCAAAATTAAATTCAAAAATTAAATTCTCATTACTAAATCTCTTTTAGGTTGTGATCTATAAAGGAAATGTGTTTGCATTAACTAAATCAAAATTATTTTTAAGATACTGACTTTGAATTTCAAATCATAGTTTTATTCACAAACCATATATATATGAATAATAGTAAAATATCTAGCATATTTTATTTACTTTGAAAAGATAAGTTTTAAAAATTTAAATAAAAGAGAGTTATGAATTAAAAAGGTTTAAAGGATAATTTTACTGATAATTCACAGTATAATTAAAATTCTTTCTTTGCTCCTTTTCGAGGACGAAAAGATTTAAAGGGAGGAGGAATGTGACAACTTGGATTTTTAACGTCTGTTAATCGGATTAAATGGATTAAACATTAGGATATTAACTTTCTAAGTCGAATAGATGAGTTCTGGGATGTACTATAAGTGTCATGAATTGTGTTATTGATTTGTGTTGTACTCTGACATTGTAATGTAATAAACAGTTACAGATTCTTTTGTATAAAAATCTATCGTTTATCTATTATATATTATTCTGCTGCGTTTTTGACGTTCTGATGTTGTTTTCTATTTCTTCTTCTATTTCCTTCTTCTTTAAACCTAATGGTTCGTATTTTCGTCCACTTTGAGTTGAACTGTTGGAGAATATTGTCGGCTCAAAGGGGTATGGATTTGCAGGTCGTTACATTGGATTATTAATGTTTTCAAAATCCTTTGAAATCAAAGGTATCTCGTAAACTTTAATAATCTAAATAAGTGAAATTAAGCGATAAAAGAAATGAAGAATTTCCTTCTTCTTATTGGTTCCATTAACAACATGAAGCCTATTAGTGCGGAAGAGAAGTAAGCTTTCTCTCTTTTGTACTTGGGAAAAAATTGAACAATACATTTATTTTCCTTTTCCATTTACCATAAATAGAACTTTCCCTTCCTCATACTCTAAAAACCTAGCCATAAGCAAAATTAAGTTTTTAAAATCAAAATAAATTTCAAAAATTTAGATAAAATCAAGGTACATTTAGTAAACCTTTGTCTATCCTCTAATTCAATCAATTTCAATTTTTATAGTTGTGAACTTGTGTTCTTCTTTTCATTGGAGACAATTGTTAGAGTTTATTGAAATCTAAGAACATGGTTTATGCGAATGAGTTGTAACAACTAATTAAAGAAGAATTGCGAGCTAATCACTCACAACTATCTCTATTTTGATTTCAAGTTACTGAATTTATTGTTTGGATGAGTTATTGTTGAATTGATCCTAATTTTATGCTCTATCTATTATCATACGAAACACTATTTTTTGTTTGCTAAAAATCCTTATCATATTATCACTTGATTCATTAAATCGTAGTTGAATATGTGTTTGCATGGCATCAAAATCAATATCCTTGAAGTCAAAACCAAGTATAGCCTGAAATTTACCATGGACGGACCACCTGGATGCGACGGACACTGCCTGGGGATCGGCTTAGGCAGTGCCACTGATGGACCAGTCATATGTGACTGATGCACCAGTCATGACTTGGGTAGAGCCCCAGGTTGTGTCCATTATCTTCTCGATTGTCCCGTTCGAGTATTATTCGCCGATTGTTTCCTCGATTGCTTTGTTGCCTTGCTTTGATGTTTTGGTTGATGTACTTGCATGGTTTAAGGCTTATTTGGTGATAATTTACTTGACTATTTCTAGATGTTTAAACCCTCACTTGGATACTCTTGTTTCCATAGAGAGAAGACTATACGTTTCTTTACCTAATACGCTATTTCATTGCACCAATTTACAAATTTTCTTACAAAGGGAGGAAATTATTTGAAATAATTTTTTTGTACCTATACATGTACATATGTTTAAGAGGAAGTAAATTTGGAACTTTATATGTATATAGCTTTACTTACAAAGTGATTTCGAAGCAAGTTATATAAGTATAGTTCAGAATTAAATCATGTTTTTAGTGTGTGTGTATTAGGGTTTTTTAAATTAACATTACTAATAAACTTATTAGCAAAACTATTTTATTATAACAATTCACAATCTCCCTTGGATAAGAACTTAAATTAAACAATCTAATAAAAAATGGTGTGAAATGCTTGCATTTACTTGATAGATTAATTCTAGAACATGTTTGAATGAAAATTTATTTGCACGAGTGGAATTTTCTAGCTGTAGTAAATATTCGAGTGTCGTCAAGTGGTTTTGGTATATTCATCGACACTCTTATAATTATTAATCAAATGTGGATAACACTTATTTAATGAGTTTTCAGACTCATTCTTGGGTGATCTATTTAGGATGATTAATGAGTTTTTCGGCCCATCTTATTATACTCGTTATCAAGCGAGTTCTGATTTGCAAAGTTCAACCTCTAGTATTGGCACGAAGTGCATGTCTCCTGTAGTGACTTGAGAAGTGCATGTCTATTGCTGCAAATATGGTTGTGATTTTCTATGCTCTTATTATATGGTTGCGATTTTCTATGCTCTTATTATATGGTTGCTTTGACTTTGATTAAATAAGCATAAACTTAACTATAAACCATGGATTATAAAATTAAGTATTAATGTGTTAGTGAAGCTCAATTTATGAATATTTATCCTTGGCATGTATGCAAGTTTATTATTATCAGCATATCACCCTTTGTGATAATTAGAGATAGTCTGACCCGGGTGCTATTTTAATGCTCGAGTCAGACCAAGACTTGAATGGTACAGGGACTCAGTGACCTTGGATGTGAGCTAGCTTAAAAAGTTTATTTTGATATTGTTTATATTTTTGATGTACCTTTTTAGTGTAACTTATATGCTTGATCTATGTTTGTATATGTGGTTGACTTTTATAGTCATGTGTATCGAGATTTGTCAATGTTTATATATATATGTATGTATGTATATAAATGTGAGTCCAGTATTTTGGTAACAACCCTGAATTTTATGATTATTTTAGTTTATCTTTTAATTATTTTAATTGAAATTCCTGATTTAAAAACTTTATTTTATTTATGGATAAAACATTATTTTATTTATTAAAATGGATAAATTTTGTTATTTTAAATATAAATTTTGATTTTGATGTGAATTATATTTCCAAACCTGAATAAATAGAATATTTCCAGAAAATGTGAATTTTGGTCAATATGGTCAAACTTTGACTTTTAAATTTAAATTTTAAATATTTTAAAATTTTAATTGTATCTTTTATTGTGAAAGTAAATTAAATTTCAAGAATACTGCGTTTTATTTTGTTGAAATCTGATTTATATTGTGAAAGTTATGTTTTTTACAATATTGTGTGTAAATTGGTTTATTTAACAAAATTTTTATTTTAATTTATATAAATAATACTTTTGTTTGTCAAATCAAGTTCTAGTTTGTGTAACATGTCATGTTATGCATATATTTTATTTTTAAAACATTATAAAGTGAAGTTATAATTTTCAAATGCTTATTGTATATTGTTTATAATTTTAATTGTAGTTTTAATTATTAAACTATTTCTTTATTTATTTTCTACTTTTTCTTAAATTAATTAATTATTTTTCTTTTTCACTTTATTTAGTTCAGCATTTTATTTTATTTACTGAACTTTATTTTTTATTTTTAATTAAAAAGGAAATGGAAATTTCAAGAGTCAAAACCCTCTCATTTTTCCTTGTGTCTTTCCATTTGCCTTCGACTTTTCATTTTCCAATTACGTCTTCATTTTGATTGGCCACATTTCCTTTTGTAGCCGTGATTTCTCATTCACTTTCATATGAAATTTTTTTTTCTACTCATCCAAAAACTCACGGCTAAGAAATATATGCTAATGGCTATCTCCTTCTTACTCTTCTTCTCTTCAATTTTCAATGAATTTAGCCTTCCTCTCCCACCTTTCTTGCTCGGCCACTAGCCTCTCCAACCTTCAGCTCCACTCACCACCACATCTACAGTAGCTCCTCCTCCTTCACCTCTGATCTTGACCTGGCCGTGCCATCCAATGGAAGCCATCAACCAAAATTTGCACAAAACTCCATACAAATTGCAAAAATGCCTGAAAACTATGCATAGCCGAGCTTAGTCTTCATCACAACCACCACATATTGCCTTGGCCGCCTCCTATTTATTCACCACCACCATGATACCACCTCTGACCATCTACCTACCCATTGTCCAGACCTGAACCATGCAATGGCCAAGCCCACATCACTTTTGGTCGAGCCCAAAGTGTTGAACAAAAACTCCTTTTAGCCTTGTCCTTCGTCCTTCTCTGCATTGTAACTCCTAACCACTTCACATCCTTGCTAGCTGTGCATTCATGATGCCATGCCCGAGCTTATCATCATGATGGCCAGGCATATAGAGTCCCCTAGGCCAAGCTTTTGAAAGATAAAGACAAGGTCAATTTGTCTTGTCTTTGTTGCTTTGTATTTCTATTTGTTCAATATTGTTTTGCTTGTATATTCATATGTTATATTGTTTGTGTTTATTGGATTGTTACAAATGATCATCTAGGCTCTCTCCACTCATTTGAATCCAATGTCGTGTTGTGTCGTGCCATCGTGCTTTTGGATCTATTCGTGTAGTTTGATTTGTTAACTCAGCTTGAAAAGGCGAGTCTTTCTCACTCCGACGTTTTTACTTATGAATTAGTGAATTGATGACAAGTGTTCAGTAAATTAAAAATGTTATGCAAGTTAATGATGATGATATGATATTCTGTGCCATGTTATTACCATGACAACTTTGTTAATTATCACATGACATCTGATATATGACATTTTATTGTGACATTGCTTATATTGTTTATGTCTATGATCACACTGCAAGTTCCCAAGTTCCCTGTTAGAATAGAATCACTATGGGTTGACATGATACATACCAGAATGGATATTAGAATAGGGAAAAATTATTATGGGCTGAAATGATAAGCCTGAGTGATTATTATTTATTTTTATTTACTTGGGATTGCGGGTTTGAAATGATAGAACCCGGTTTTCTTTACAAATTGTGGATTGAAATGACACATATCATATCACTTGACCTATGTTAAAAAAATTTATACATACCCCCGGTATATTTTTAAATGATTTTTCTATAGATATGTATTTTTAAAAGTATGAAATTTGATTTAAAAATATATATTGTATGGTTTTGAGAAAGTTAAATATTAAGTCTTGAAATTGTGAATTTAAGTATGAAAATTTAAAGTAAATGTGATTTTGACTTTAAATTTTAAATGTAAATAAATAATGGAAATTTAATTTAAAGTTTGGAAATGATATTTAAAGTAAAATTTTAAGTTTTATTTAATTTATAAGTTAATAAACGGTGAATTTTGACTTAACAAATGAATTGACTTTTTAAAATTTGATATTCAATTACAAAATTTTGTTGTGATAAATCATATGTTAAATTAATTTAAATGTGAAAGTTTAGAAGCCTAAAAATATGATTTGTAAGTTTAAAATTTTCTAAAATTGAAGTTTTTTTGTTTTTAAAAAGTTAAAATAAAATCTGGAATTTATTTTATTGCATTTCCAAAATGCTATAGTCTTATGACAACATTTTTAAATGCTGTTGTTTTTGAATGTAACTATGTTGAAATAACTAGATATCTATTACGGCATTTTATAAATGTCGTTGTTTCTAAACTAAACTATTTTGAAAACTATAAGCTATGATAGCACTTTATAAATGCTATCGTTTCTATAATTTGACAATGTTTGGAAATGTTATAGATTTTAACACTGTTTGAGTTATATTTTAAAGTATTAAATGATTTAACTTTTGAAATTGATTATTTGAGAAATTTTAGGAGTTTTGAATATATTTTTGTATTTAAATTTGAAATTTTAAGGAATTTAAATTGAATTTGAATTTAAATAAGGTTTACTTGGTTATGTGTTGATTTGAATGAAATGAAATGAGATAAATGAATTTTTGAATGAAATTTTGAAATGTGTTTAAAATGATATTTAATTGAAATATTTGATTTTAAAAGGTTTTTAAATTTGAATATTTGAATTTGAATTCAAATAATGATTTGATAATAAGGTTCACTTGAAAGGATATAATATTTTAATGATTGAAATGGTTTTAAGGACATGATCTTTATTTTTGATAAAGAATGTGAATTTGGAATGATATTTGATTTTAATGAATGAATATTTGAAGTTTATATTAGTGTGAAAGGATATTTGGTTTACTTGTAATTTGGGTTTATTTTAATGATATATATATATATATATATATATATATGAGTTTTCAAATTTAGTTTTGAAATATAGTATATTAAAGCTTTGAATTATATTGAAAGATTTAATAGTTTATTTTGTGGACCAAATCTATATTTGAAATTGAATTGAAATTGATGGTTTGAATTGAATTAAACTAGATATTTGAAAATTTGGGTTTAACTGAATAAATTTGAAAAAAACATGTAAAGAATTAAAGGAAGGTACCATGATTTCAAATGTATGATTTTGAAATATTATGATTTTCAAAGTGTAATGATTTCAAGTATTTTGGTTTCGAAAGAGTTATAACTTTGAAGGTATTATGATTTTTGAAAGTGAATATGTTTTTGAAATGGAAATGATATCGTATTGATTTGGATATAGTTTTGAAATAAAAATATTTTTGATTTTATTTTGAAGTATAAACTATTATGAAATGACCATGGCGTTATAATAACGTTTGGTTGTTAAAGAGACCGGATCAGAAGTTGTCATACTCTCTGCCAACTCCGAAAACCACTTTAACAACCGTATACGCGGTGGAGATTCCAGAATGAAATAGGACGGTTGTGACGCCCCACCTCTATACCCACGCTAGCCAAGAACACTACGGTGTAGTGCTGTCAACTAGCACGGAGAATAAGGCTGTTGAGGAGCGGCCATCAATAGTTAGGCCTTACACTAGTATTGGTTATCTCGATAGGAGTGGTATGTAAATATATATATTCTTTCATTTTCCATCTCTGATTTATTTTCTCCCATCGAAATACCCCAATTCCAGTATAAAACGAACTACGATGGTTCATAATAGTTTAGAATAGTAAATATAAAATATTACACAGATAATATAATGCGGAACACAAATAAAATAGAAAGTCTCATATATATAATAACTGATGTCAGTTACAATACATTTGATACAATACATATGACACGGTACATATGATACAACTACTATAAGTGACGACGACTACTCCAAAAGATATGAAAGAACTTCATAGCTCTAGCAGCAACCCAAAGCAGAATATCTACAACCTGAAATACTCGGTCTGACCCGAGTATTAGATTTAAAGGAAATAATACTCGGGTCAGTCTAATTCAAACTCAGTTATTAGTGCACAGAAGCAATAATAATTAAATAATGAATAGACGACAGTAATTAAACCAGATCAGAGTGCAATTCAGAATATTGAATTGAAATGAACAAAACAGTTCAAACCATTGAAATATCAATTAAATATTAATTCAACTAGGGCTGCAGTACACGCACGCGTGCACTGCCTCGCCACTACGGAATATGGAATACGCAAAAAGATCCATAAGTCAAAACAAAAAGAATATCATACACGCCATACCGTGTGGCTGCAGTTCACGCTTGCGTGCACCGCCTTGCCACTATAGTGATGTCGTGCCCAAGAACTCAATACCGTGTGGCTGCAGTTCACGCTTGCGTGCACTGCCTTGCCACTATAGTGCTGTTGTACACAATAAAAATTCACAAACGAGCACAAGGTCAAACTCGAAAACCGAGTTCAACACAAGTGTAATGCTAACACAAAGTGAACAGTGCTTAAACAAGAACCAGAACACAAATCCAGACCAGGCAATAAAAGAAGTACAACTGAAATGCACATAACACATGTGCCAGATACAAGTGCTCGTACACATAAATACTCAAAGTCAAGAATACAGGTTACTGCATATTAAATATGCAAACAAAATGAAGGCAAGAAAACAACACAGCAATGAACACATTGGAGCTGTAGTTATGCCATTCACACATACATATATATACATATATGTATGTATATACATGGTGATAACCAGCAAACATTTCCGAAAGAAATAATTAGCAAACTACTGCAAATTTAAAAGAAAGAAAAACTTTATTCAAATGCCAAGCTTCAAAGATAAAACATGCAGTATGCTGTGATACAAGCATGCAACAACAAGAAAACCAGTTCAATATGATGATAACACAGCAACCCCAAAACCAAAGACACAACAGTGATGCAAATGCATGTACAAACTGTAGCGTATACATGAAGGTCACAAAAATGCATTAAGCAATTCATATATACAACATAGCAGCCCATACATGCAAACTGCCTCAAAAATGAATCAGATGCAATCAAGTGCATCACTACAAAACAAGCTCAAAAGGACAGTACCATCTAACCAAGTTCAAAGATGCAACTATAATGAAACCATACCAAAGTGAAACACTGAATCAGATGAACCAGCAAAGGGTAAAAAACTCAAAGAGCATCAACAATGCAACATGGTGCAGTGAAGATTACAATGTATGAATCAGTGCAGAAGCAAATGCTACCATGGCTCGAGTGTTTGCTACAGCAACAAAGAGCAAGGCTAAGGCACAGTGCTATCAGGTTGAAGACATATTACAGTAACAATATGAACACAGCAAAATACAACTTCAATGCAAACAAATCAGCAGTTCGAACATACCAAAGTCATGGGATGCAGTATAAATTCATATCAATAGAGTTCAAGGTTCGGTACAGAAGCACCAACCCTAACCTATGTCAACTTACAAAATTCCAGTGAGTAACAACGATCAAAAAATCATCAAAACAAGAATCAAAATAGTGACAGTGCCGTAGTCAGCCAATTCGAAACCGTGATAACCAATGCCAACAGTGAAAATAATATATACATATGAAATCATCACAACAGTGAATACTAACAGCAATCAAAACTGTCATGAGATACCAGTAAACAAGAAAAGGCTACAGTTTCAAAACAAGACATTGCCGAACCCAAATTTCTTTCACAAATTCAATTTCAAGCTAAACAAAATCAATGCAGATGCCAACATAGAAATGAGCAATGCATATATAACAGTGAAACTGGGTGATACCAAAGACTACGAGAACAAACGACAATTGTTTGTACTAAATTGGTGTGGATTCCAAGCAAGTCAAAGTCTTGGAATCACCTTAATTAGCAAATCCAAAAACCCAGTTTCATAAAAGACGAACATGTCAAAAATCGAAGCCTAACATTATCACAAACCGTAGTCTAGAGAGAATCAATAACGAGATACAATCGAACAACCGAAGCACTATACTAAGAATGAAGTAGATGTGAGTAAATAAGATTACTCACCTTATTCGAAGAACCCCAAATCGCAACGAAGGCGAACTCGAATCCATTGTCAAAACATCTCAGAGACGCGCAACCGATAGAGCAATGAATCGCGTTAACTTGAGCAGTTGAAGTCGACCTTTTCGATTTTTATAAAGCCCTAATTTGGATTGAAGGAGGAAGAGAGAGGCCGCCATAATTTTCGTGATTTGGTTAGGGTTGGTGAACGAATGAAAAAAATGGATAAATGGGGAGAGGGGGACCGGTTTGAATAAAAAGAGGGGATAAGGCCAAATAAAATAAAAAGAAAACTTTTATTTAAAGTCCTAAATTTCTTTTAACAATTTATAAATCAATTTTAATTCAAAATTTAAAAACTTCAAATGGAAATTTGTGTCAATATTAATCGTTTAATTGTCGATTATAATAGATGCAAAATACCGGGTTGTTACAGACTCCCCTCCTTAAAGAAATTGCGTCCTCGCAATCATAAGGAATAAATTAACAAAAGGTAACAACCATAAGAGCATGAAAGGGTAAACTTGAACGTGTTTGTTCGATGAATTCTCTGGATTCCTAAGAGAAAACCATAGAATTTAAGAACCATTGAGAATCTCCACAATAGAAACATCTTTATTTCGAAGGTGCTACACCCCCGAAGCAATGAGGTGAATATAAGGTTGCTCAAGAATAGAAATCGGAAATCCCTAAGGCATTTCCGGAACCAGAAGACGTAGGAAACGTCATGAATAACAGAAAATTAAACCGGTACTCCGGCGTAGTACAATGTAAACACCAAAGAAATCTTTTAATTTCATAAAAGAAATTCACAAATTATCAACAAAATCTAATTATCAATAGATAATTCAGAAATCTCAAATCACAAATATTCGATTATCAAAAACGATAATCAAATCAACAAGTATTCGATTATAAAAATCGAAAATCAATCTTAAATCACAAATACTTAATTATCACAAATGATAATTAAATCTCAAATATCTAATTATCACAGGCGATAATCAGAAACAATAAATATCTGATTATCAAAAACGATAAATCGGAAATCATAAATATCCAATTATCAAAACGATAATCAGAAATTACCACAACGGTAATCAAATTTCAAATCACAAATATTTAATTATCACAATTGATAATCAAATTTCAAATCACAAATGTTTAATTATCACAATTGATAATCAAATCTCAAATCACAATTGTTTAATTATCACAAACGATAATTAAATCTCAAATATCTAATTATCACAAACGATAATTAGAAACAATAAATATCTGATTATCAAAAACGATAAATCAGAAATCATAAACATCCAATTATCAAAACGATAATCAGAAATTACCACAACGGTAATCAAATTTCAAATCACAAATTTTTCAACTAACGAGTCCGAAATTAAACGAAATAGCAAACGCGCATGACCCATAACCACGAGTTTTACTAAATCGTTTAATTCACTTCATAGTTTCCTTGAAAGTGCAAAATTGTGTATTTTAAATAAATAACATTTTACGTTCTCAAACGGACAAGTCCGGAATTAAGCGAATCAGTAAAAGAAAGGGGTCATAGTCCTCGGTTTTTCTGAAACGTTTAAATCGCTTCCTCATTCTTTTGAAAGCGTAAACTGTAAATAAAAAAAATTTTGAAAACCATTTTATTTATAAAATTACAATTTACATTCTCAAACGAACAAGTCCGGAATTAAGCGAATCAGCAAAAGAAAGGGGTCATAGTCCTCGATTTTACTGAAACGTTTAATTCGCTTCCTCATTCTTTTGAAAGCGCAAATCGTAAAAATTTTGAAAACAATTTTTAAAACACGTGATTAAAACAGCGACATCAGTAGCAACTTCGATAAGTGGATTTTCATTCATCAAAAATGTCACAAGAATCTTCTCAAAGATAGGAAGGGGTATCATACCCTAAACTCGTATTCATAACAAGTCAATATCACACGAATTCACCAATGCACAAAAATTGATAAAACTTATCAATAGAGATCACGAAAATTGGTGAAGCACAAATTCTAGGAATCTACACAAGAAATCCAGAAATCACAAGATGAGAGTATGAAAACTCGAACCGGAGTATGAAAACTCGAACGGAGTATGAAAACTCGAACCGGAGTATGAAAACTCGAACCGGAGTATGAAAACTCGAACGGAGTATGAAAACTCGAACCGGAGTATGAAAACTCGAACCGGAGTATGAAAACTCGAATGGGAGTATGGAAACTCACATACACGTGAGCATGAAAAATCACCAACACGTGCAACACAAAGCGAGAACGGGAGCATGGAATCTCACCTACACGTGAGCATGAAAATCACCAACACGTGCATCGCAAAGCGAGAACGGGAGCACGGAATCTCACCTACACATGAGCATGAAAATCACCAACACGTGCAACGCAAAACATAAAATATCCATAATAACATACTACTATAAGTATGTAAATAATGATCAACAGGAGATCAACCGATGAGATAATCAATATCACAAGAATCTTCTCAAAGATCCAAAGAGGTATCATACCCCAAATTTGTACTCATGACAAATCAATAACATATGAATTCACCAATACACAAAAATAGGTGAAGCATAAAATTTCCAGAAATCAACATAAGGAATCTAGAAATCACGGAAAAAGGGAAAGAGGCCTATCACATGACGGTCCGAAGACCAAGGGGAGCTACCCCACATGTGTGAATGGAATCACACAGATTGAGGTCAAGACTAACCAAAAAGCAGAAAGGTATGTGTGAATGGAATCACACAAGTGGTGTCTAGTCTGACCATCAGAATGATCATCATGATCAACGAGGAGTGTCAATTACACTAAGCATGTGTGAATGGAATCACACAGATTGAGGTCAAGACTAACCAAAAAGCAGAAAGGTATGTGTGAATGGAATCACACAAGTGGTGTCTAGTCTAACCTCGCAAATAAAAAGACATAGCACAATTGCTAGTCTAGTTCATAAAGCGATCGTCAAGATCAACGAGAAGTGTCAATTACACTAAGCTAGTAAATATAAAAGTTTAGCTTCATGTCCCATAACCACTTGCTTAACTTAAATATTTACGAACAAACTGTAAATCTTCACTAATAAAATTGTCACAAGAGATTCAATCGAATAAGTCCAAGAATTAACCGGCGAAGTAAATGCAAGCGTTATATACCACTCGTTTTACTAAGTCGTTTAATTAGATTTCTCATACGAGTGAGGTAAAGGTTAGTATATACTAATAGATTGGAAAACGGTTTAGAAAAAGAGTTTTGTAATAAAATAGTTTTGAAATCGTTTAGAGAAAAGGGTTTTGATATTTACTACTAGTATAGAAAACCTTTATATTTTTAAAGTGACAAATCACAAAAATGATTGTAGGAACAATCAAGCACAAGAATTCACATACAAAGATGTGAATAGAATCCAAAGAAATCGATACTGTATCCATCAAAAGGAATGTTCACAAAAATCCCGAAGAAAATGTTATCAAAGTTGCTAATAAGTGGTAGCAACAAATTGGGGAATTAACAAGAATCGATTAAATTTGGAAAAACAAAGCAGAACGAGCATAAATGCATAAATGACTTCAACGAAAATGAAAATCAAGTCAATGCCGAAGTCAACAAATAACGGCCATAATAGAGTACAAAACGATTCAACATCCTCATCAAAGGACTCAACGTCAAACAAAGTCAGAGTCTTGGAAATCAAGAATTTAGAAATTTCTCAAAAACAAAGTGACCGAAGTCGAATGGAAATCAAGCCGAGGAAAACATAAAATATCAAGTTCGGAATTGTTGAGATTCGAACAAAATCAATCATCGGCTAAATCAAATCAAAGCCGAAAACACAAGAATTCAAAAATCAAATGCATATGAATAAGCGTTAGGAATTCATACCTAACAATCAAAGACAATCATATGCAAATATGAGAGATAAAACGTCGACAAATAGTTGTAACACATGTACTATCTAAGTTATGTTTTATATTTGTTCTAAACCCCAGGCTCTGATACCAAGCTGTGACGCCCCACCTCTATACCCACGCTAGCCAAGAACACTACGGTGTAGTGCTGTCAACTAGCACGGAGAATAAGGCTGTTGAGGAGCGGCCATCAATAGTTAGGCCTTACACTAGTATTGGTTATCTCGATAGGAGTGGTATGTAAATATATATATTCTTTCATTTTCCATCTCTGATTTATTTTCTCCCATCGAAATACCCCAATTCCAGTATAAAACGAACTACGATGGTTCATAATAGTTTAGAACAGTAAATATAAAATATTACACAGATAATATAATGCGGAACACAAATAAAATAGAAAGTCTCATATATATAATAACTGATGTCAGTTACAATACATTTGATACAATACATATGACACGGTACATATGATACAACTACTATAAGTGACGACGACTACTCCAAAAGATATGAAAGAACTTCATAGCTCTAGCAGCAACCCAAAGCAGAATATCTACAACCTGAAATACTCGGTCTGACCCGAGTATTAGATTTAAAGGAAATAATACTCGGGTCAGTCTAATTCAAACTCAGTTATTAGTGCACAGAAGCAATAATAATTAAATAATGAATAGACGACAGTAATTAAACCAGATCAGAGTGCAATTCAGAATATTGAATTGAAATGAACAAAACAGTTCAAACCATTGAAATATCAATTAAATATTAATTCAACTGGGGCTGCAGTACACGCACGCGTGCACTGCCTCTCCACTACGGAATATGGAATACGCAAAAAGATCCATAAGTCAAAACAAAAAGAATATCATACACGCCATACCGTGTGGCTGCAGTTCACGCTTGCGTGCACTGCCTTGCCACTATAGTGCTGTTGTACACAATAAAAATTCACAAACAAGCACAAGGTCAAACTCGAAAACCGAGTTCAACACAAGTGTAATGCTAACACAAAGTGAACAGTGCTTAAACAAGAACCAGAACACAAATCCAGACCAGGCAATAAAAGAAGTACAACTGAAATGCACATAACACATGTGCCAGATACAAGTGCTCATACACATAAATACTCAAAGTCAAGAATACAGGTTACTGCATATTAAATATGCAAACAAAATGAAGGCAAGAAAACAACACAGCAATGAACACATTGGAGCTGTAGTTATGCCATTCACACACACATATATATACATATATGTATGTATATACATGGTGATAACCAGCAAACATTTCCGAAAGAAATAATTAGCAAACTACTACAAATTTAAAAGAAAGAAAAACTTTATTCAAATGCCAAGCTTCAAAGATAAAACATGCAGTATGCTGTGATACAAGCATGCAACAACAAGAAAACCAGTTCAATATGATGATAACACAGCAACCCCAAAACCAAAGACACAACAGTGATGCAAATGCATGTACAAACTGTAGCGTATACATGAAGGTCACAAAAATGCATTAAGCAATTCATATATACAACATAGCAGCCCATACATGCAAACTGCCTCAAAAATGAATCAGATGCAATCAAGTGCATCACTACAAAACAAGCTCAAAAGGACAGTACCATCTAACCAAGTTCAAAGATGCAACTATAATGAAACCATACCAAAGTGAAACACTGAATCAGATGAACCAGCAAAGGGTAAAACACTCAAAGAGCATCAACAATGCAACAGGGTGCAGTGAAGATTACAATGTATGAATCAGTGCAGAAGCAAATGCTACCATGGCTCGAGTGCGTGCTACAGCAACAAAGAGCAAGGCTAAGGCACAGTGCTATCAGGTTGAAGACATATTACAGTAACAATATGAACACAGCAAAATACAACTTCAATGCAAACAAATCAGCAGTTCGAACATACCAAAGTCATGGGATGCAGTATAAATTCATATCAATAGAGTTCAAGGTTCGGTACAGGAGCACCAACCCTAACCTATGTCAACTTACAAAATTCCAGTGAGTAACAACGATCCAAAAATCATCAAAACAAGAATCAAAATAGTGACAGTGCCGTAGTCAGCCAATTCGAAACCGTGATAACCAATGCCAACAGTGAAAATAATATATACATATGAAATCATCACAACAGTGAATACTAACAGCAATCAAAACTGTCATGAGATACCAGTAAACAAGAAAAGGCTACAGTTTCAAAACAAGACATTGCCGAACCCAAATTTCTTTCACAAATTCAATTTCAAGCTAAACAAAATCAATGCAGATGCCAACATAGAAATGAGCAATGCATATATAACAGTGAAACTGGGTGATACCAAAGACTACGAGAACAAACGACAATTGTTTGTACTAAATTGGTGTGGATTCCAAGCAAGTCAAAGTCTTGGAATCACCTTAATTAGCAAATCCAAAAACCCAGTTTCATAAAAGACGAACATGTCAAAAATCGAAGCCTAACATTATCACAAACCGTAGTCTAGAGAGAATCAATAACGAGATACAATCGAACAACCGAAGCACTATACTAAGAATGAAGTAGATGTGAGTAAATAAGATTACTCACCTTATTCGAAGAACCCCAAATCGCAACGAAGGCGAACTCGAATCCATTGTCAAAACATCTCAGAGACGCGCAACCGATAGAGCAATGAATCGCGTTAACTTGAGCAGTTGAAGTCGACCTTTTCGATTTTCATAAAGCCCTAATTTGGATTGAAGGAGGAAGAGAGAGGCCGCCATAATTTTCGTGATTTGGTTAGGGTTGGTGAACGAATGAAAAAAATGGATAAATGGGGAGAGGGGGACCGGTTTGAATAAAAAGAGGGGATAAGGCCAAATAAAATAAAAAGAAAACTTTTATTTAAAGTCCTAAATTTCTTTTAACAATTTATAAATCAATTTTAATTCAAAATTTAAAAACTTCAAATGGAAATTTGTGTCAATATTAATCGTTTAAATTGTCGGTTATAATAGATGCAAAATACCGGGTTGTTACAATGGTGGCGACGTTCTTGAGGTATATTACGTGGACCCAACTCTAGTGGGTTGGGATAAGGTGGCTAAAACAGGAGTGATCTCAGGCCAAAAGGGGTAGCTCCTCTGGTCGGACACACTTCTTCGATACTATACTTTTACTTGTGGTTGATTTGATGGCCATCCTCGGATTTTGATATGGGAGTGTGTTTCGAGGTGGGCGTATGTGGCTGCTACATTACCACTAGCCCGTGTACGTAATTGGTATATCTACCCTGGTATTGCCTCGTGTGCCGTGTCACCTACCATAGTGAGCCTTACTACGAGTTTCTATTTGTGTCGTATCTATAGAGTATCTTCTCATAGTCTCCCGATCAGGAGATATGCAGGTACTGTATAGACTACTGGCATTATTTTGTGTTAAGGGCTATATGGGTAACCCCTTAATGCTATTTTAAAGTAAGTTTATTTTACTGTAGACATTATTATAATAGCGTAATATTACTCATAGTAAATAGTTTAATGGATCCTTAAAGGATGGGCGGTCCCAAGCATCCTTTAAGTTACTGATGCATTTTTTTACCATTCACTTGAGTTGATTTACAGTTCATAAGTATCTATGTTCTAACTCGAGTGTTTTGTGTTTTTCTTTACGCTCAAGTCAGACTGAGTGATTCAGCATTCAAGACTCACCTTCACAGTTGGAGCTTTGCTTGAAGATTCAGCCATCTCTTTTGCTTTCAGTATCCAATGATTTCAGTGTTGTATTCTGATTTGTATCTGATGTATCTTGTTACTCTTCTGTTGTATCTCGTTTAACTTTGATGTATCTTATTTATATATAGTAGCTTCATGAACTACTATCTCTTTTACTTCCGCTGCAATATTATTTACTCCATGTCTGTGATCTGTGCCTACTTATTTACTGTATATTCTAAGATTTTCCAAATTTTATTTACAACACGGTATTTTGAGCAATTCAAGTCCGACATGTGCGGATGCGAATGGTTGAAAATATCGAGTCGTTACATTTGGTATCAGAGCTTTGGTAGCTTTAGGAAAACCTTAACATATATGGTAAATGTATTTACAGAATCACTTTCATTCAAGTTTGAATCTCTTCCTTTTTGACTCGATTCCTTTGAATTTTGGAACGTTCCCTGCGGTTTCAAAATCCATTCGTGTCCCTCACTATTCATCTTCTTTTGATTCTAGAGTATCCCATAACTCCACTTCGAATGATCTTGATAATGAGTCGGCGGTCTCGCCAATCTCAAATTGATCGGTAAGGGAGTGAAACTCCTTTACAACAGCATCGATTCATCTAAGATTTTATATCCTTGGTTTAGAGGCTAGTACCTCTTATTATCCCAAACTCTACCTCTTGAGACCGAATGTTGATTTACCCCAGAATCCACATCGATCTCACTCATTAAGTCACGGTTGACTCGGTTAAGGTTGCCCGTGATTTATATAAGCTTATCCATCTTCCTATTCTGTTATTTAATCATCCCATCTTTCTTCCAACTTATCTTCAAATCATTCTTGAAGTGTATTTGTAAACTAATATTTAAAATAAATGTTGTATATATTGTGTTGCTTGAATTGTTGATGTTGATTTGGGTATCTGATCGATTCATCTGATCAGCGCTATCAATAAGATTTCTAAAACACTTGAATGGAGCAAACTGACACAATATGTTTTTTTCAAATTTAGGAATGGAATAAATTTTGTAACTATATTATAAATATTTTTCTGGATTTTGTTGAATTGGTTGTTAAGAAATAATATTTGATTTTTTTTATATCATTATCTCTTGTTTCATATATAAATAATTGAACTATAAAACATGGTTAATTATTTGGAAATTTAAAATGAATTTAAAACAAGAATTTGAGAATTTAATTGCCGATGGATTTCAACCTTGTGTTTAAAGTTTTAAAAGGATATATTATTTAAAATATTTTCGAATAGAAATTTGTTTCCAAAGAATTTTAAAGTTTAAAATTAGTGCTCTTCTCTTTGTCGCTAGAAAATAATTTCGGTGATGACTCCAACCTCATCGATATTCATTTTCGAGTTTCGAAGTGAGAAGACCGTTCTATAATCTTGTTACAGTTTTTTTTCCGGAATTTAATTGATTTGAATTTCTAAAATAAGACTTGATTTACAACATATGCTGATATATGATTTAAATTTTGAATGGATATATAAATATATAGTATATGTGCATTTATTTATCTCTAAACAGTTTGGAACTTATCGGAAATTTAATTCCTAAATTTTATCTTGAAGGATAATTTCAAGTATAATTTCAAGATTTAGATAAATATTCAAGCTTGAAATGATTGAATTGGAAAGTTTTATTTGTATATTACACAATTTCATTCCAAGATAACTTACCTTAAATTTTAGAAGTTGAATATGTAATAAGATAATATACAATATGAAAAGATTTTATAAATAAAATTTGAGTTGTTATAATAAATGTTATGCACTTAAATTTTAGTTATAAAAGGATTAACAGTGGTAAATTGAAAAAAAGGGGTAATGGAATAATTTACAATATAAAATGATGTTAAAGGAACTAAGAATAAATTTAAAGCAGTTATAATAAGTAGAAATATATTTAGCATATGTGATAAAATATATTGAGAGGAATAAATTTAAATTATTATTAGGAATAAAGAAGAATTAAATTTATTGAGTACATTTTTGAGTATATTAAATGATATTTTTTTTAAATCCATGATTTTAGAGATTGTTTATTTATGATAATTGGATGATAAGATAATGAAATTAGAGATGGCTAAGATTTATTTAACTTATGTAAAATTAATTTTCAATTTAATTTGAAATTTTCATGGTTTTAAATTTATTATCTTATTTTGTTTTCAAACTATCTTTTGATTGTCTTTATTTCCCTTATCTTGCTACAGAATGGGGCGGCTATTGCTTGTAGCAGTCTGTCTAGAGTCTTTCAATAATCTTTGATAATCTATGGTACTCATTTTGAATCTGAGCACTGCTTGCCATCCGCAGACCGTCGGTCAAATGGGAAGGGTGAATCAGACTCTAGAAGATCTTTTTCGTGCTTGTGTTCTTGATTCTAGATTATCTTGGGAAGATCATCTCCACCTTATAAAACTTACCTATAACAACGGTTATCGGGTATAATTTCAATCTTCTTGTCATCTTGTCTTAATCCTATTTCATTCTATCTTTTTCTATGCTTTTCTGTACCTCATTCCTTTTCGGGGAAAAAAAGTTTTGAGTGGGGGAGAGTGTAACAACCCTGAATTTTATGATTATTTTAATTTATCTTTTATTACTTCAATTGAAATTATTGATTTAAAAACTTTATTTTATTTATGGATAAAACTTTATTTTATTTATTAAAATGGATAAATTTAGTTATTTTAAATACAAATTTTGATTTTTATGTGAATTATATTTCCAAACCTGAATAAACAGAATATTTCCAGAAAATGTGAATTTTGGTCAATATGGTCAAACTTTGACTTTTAAATTTAAAGTTTAAATATTTGAAAATTTTAATTTATCTTTTATTATGAAAGTAAATTAAATTTTAAGAATATTGCTTTTCGTTTCGTTGAAATCTGATTTATAGTGTGAAAGTATGCTTTTTACAATATTGTGTTTAAATTGGTTTATTTAACAAAATTGTTTATTTTAATTTATATAAATAATATTTTTGTTTGTCAAATCATGTTCTAATTTGTGTAACAATGTCATGTTATGCATATATTTTATTTCTATAACATTTTTAAAGTGAAGTTATAACTTTCAAATGATTATTGTGTATTGTTTATATTTTAAATTATAGTTTCAATTATTATACTATTTCTTTATTTATTTTCTACTTTTCCTTAAATTAATTGTTTATTTTTCTTTTTCACTTTATTTAGTTCAGCTTTCTATTTTATTTACTGAACTTTATTTTTTATTTTTAATTAAAAACGAATGGAAATATCAAGAGTCAAAACCATTCATTTTTCCTTGTGTCTTTCCATTTACCTTCGACTTTTCATTTTCCAATTGGCACTTCATTTTGATTGGCCATCATTTTCTTCTATAGCCATGATTTCTCATTCACTTTCATGTGAAAAAAATTTTCTACTCATCCAAAAACTCACGGCTAAGAAATATATGCTAATGGCTATCTCCTTCTTACTCTTCTTCTCTTCAATTTTCAATGAATTTACCCTTCCTCTCCTACCTTTCTTGCTCGTCCACTAGCCTCTCCACCCTTCAGCTCCACTCATCACCACATCTACACCACCTCCTCCTCCTTCTCCTCTGATCTTGACCTAGCTGTGCCATCCTAAATGTTTGATTCCTAAATAACATTTGGTCGTTACATTTGGTATTTTGAGAAGATATTGATGCATACTATTTCCATTGCGATGTTTGATTCTATGTCGTATATGTAACGAATTGGCCTTTTGGGCCTCGAAAGTCGGCACCAATACGTCCACTGTATTATCTGCAGAGCATTCAAGCGCAAGAAAGACCGATCGTTATGAGAAAGAAAAAAGATAAGAAGAAGTTAAATAATCACAGAATCCCATAATGCAACGGAATAACATATATTATGAAATAGATCTTTAGACAAGAAGAAAATAACTATAATATACATTCATCAAATTAGAGTTCTCTAACTAACAGTCAGCCTGGACAGTTATAACAATTGTCCTTACAAGTGCTGATAAATAACTGTTAAATGTAGCAAAAAAAATAATCATGTATGTGAATACGTCTTTAGGCCTCCAGCTTGTCTACTTCAGCTCCAAAGCATCCAAATTAAATCTGTAATATGCTTGGTCTAACCCAAGCATTATAATAAAATAACACTCAAGTCAGTCTGGAAAACCATCATGAGAAAAACATACCCAACTGTATTTTAAGTTACAAAAAACATATGAAATCAAAAGTATCTTGTAAGACCACGCTGCACATAAACACGGACTGATTTTTATCTTACGATAGCCAAACCATTTCATACGAAATTCTTTGATATTATAATAGTGTCTAAGGGTGAAAATAAAATATTAAATAGCTGGAATGCTTGCATCTCACGTTTTAGCATAGTTGGGCACATCTAAAACTGTAAGGCTCGTGTTGGAGATCGGATCCATACTATGATAAGATAAGGAACTGCCTTCCGATGATATTTCTCTAGATAAAATGCACCGGAGTCTGACAAGAACATCTTGTACCCCTAGCACAAAGGACTGGCCTAGCACTTGACCAGTAGTTTCGAATATGATCACCGTTTTTATTAATGGGCCCCGAAGCATACATTAGTAGATAATGATCGATCTAGATTTTGGAATGACCATACCCTTATGGGAGCTACCCACATGGCTATGATCAATGCCGATTTTTGTCATTTCTTGGTTGATGAGGCTAGAGGCTACATTTTACCTCTTTGAATAGCAATTCCACTTGGAATGCTAACACAACCTCCCAGTGCGGTGTCAACATTCATGCATACAAGTTGTCCAGGATAAGGAAAAACCAAAAGCAATACTTCTGCTACATCCATTTTGGAATCACCCTCAGGATTAATAGCAAGTAGCCATTGCACTTTAGAGGCTCCATCTTCGATTCTATACTATTCAAGTTGTCTTTATTTCAAAACGCTTGAGTTGAATCGAGGTAGTTTTTGGATAACATATCCAATCTCGGTCTCTCCAAAAAAACTTTTGATGAATTCTGGTAAACTCAATCTCGGTTCTTTAGGAAATAAATAGCCAAAAGATAAGAGCAAAGTTCGCCACCTAACCATTTGTGGATGGATTTTCTCTTCATTTGTCTAGGAGAACAAAATGCGTTTATACGTACAGTATAACACCATCGACTGTAACCGTACCATAAAATTCTTATGTTTCTCCTAGATATTCCCAAAATTATGTTTTGGTCTAGATTGATAGTCGGTTATTTAACTATCTAATAACAATCATTTAAACATATACTTCATTTCCCATGGAAATCACCGAGCCTCACAATTAAATCTTCCATTCATAAAAATCACTTTGAAAATACTTGAAAATCACTTCCATATACTTATCTCATTGGTATAAGTAAATTCACAAACCATTTCTTTCAAGAATACCTAAAAGTATTAAAAATAGACATGGATCATACCATTCATTATCAACCATGGACAAGACTTTACACAATGGCTACCTCTCTATCCCAAAGAAAACATAATTAATTGTACTAATCCCTACCCTTCAATTACGCCATGAAATTCCACCATTACTTTCCAAAATCTCTTTATTTTTAGATATCTCCCAATCTATTTGTAATGCTTATTTATAAATTTCCACGTTAAATTTAGAGAAATACTCTTTTATAAATCTCAATCCATTTATAAGACTTCCATTTTAAAGTCACTAAATCATTTACAGACTTCTTTTTTAAAAATCATTCAGAACCTGACTTCTTTTCAATTTCAAACCTCTTTCAAATTTATAAACTTCTTTCATAAAAAAGTCTTTCAGAAAAAGGATTTTTTTTATCAGCAATTTACTATATAATTTTAATAAATAAAAATTAAACATCATAAAAATTTCTTTAAACCTCTTTAATAATAAAAATAAACTTTAAACTATTATTAATATAGCATAAATATAAACTTTTAAACTTTCTAATAATATAATAAATAACCTTTAAAACATTTTTAATAACGTAATATATTAAAATAACTTTAAAACTTTTAAAAATAAAATAAATCAACTTTTTACAAAATTATATATGAAATAATTTTCTAGTTTTAAATAACCAATAATAAAATAATTTATTTTTAAAATATTATAAATATAAAATTTTACTTTACTAAAGAAATAATTTTACAAAACATATGGTAAAATAATAATTTAACAAAACATTTTTGAAAATGTATAATAATTCAATAAACATTTTACTTCAAATTATAAATTTGAAGTTAATCAAATCTATAATTTCCAAATCTAGAGAGAGGCTCAGCTACCCTGATCGTACGTAAACAAGCTACCATTAAATTCAATTGGACTTCTCAACTTAAATCATGCATATATGTAAACAAATCCATATTTAATAAGCAATTGTTAACACATCACATATTTAGTATTAATCACTGGCACTTAAATGCATGTCCAAATTAATATAATAGCAGAACGGAGATTTATTCCACTAAACAAATGTCATTCAAGATAAATCTTCCATTCATTATTAGACAGTGTTTATTTGGTCAAATAGATAACACCAAACAGTATACTTAAACTAACTACATTCTTATTTTCAACAACGTAATTATATTAATCAAAATCAACAATAATTTATCACCTCATACATGATCCATTTCTTCAACAAGTTTGGAATACAATTTAAACTCAAACAACACCTAATAGCAATTCAAGATGATATATCATGATCTTAGATCAAATTTAAACAATCTAATAGCATTTCAAGATGTTATATCGTGTTCTAAGATTAGATTCAATAACTAGCGAATTCAACAATCCAAACGGGCATAAATAAATTTATCTACTATAAAACATACTATTTACCCAAAAGAGTGAGTTTAACTCACCAAAGTTTCAGTCGTCACTTTTGCATTCTAGTTTCAACTAAAATGAACATCGTTCAATTTTAGCATAAAATTTAAATAGCTCTGATTTCTACAAAACCAATTCCTAAGCATAGCGTTCGACTCTAAGAGCTTAACGCAACTGACCGTACCTCGTTTGGACCTCATGTGGACAAGACACACAATTTATAAGATTACGATTTTAAATTATTATTATACAATTCACTAATCACAATCTTATTTCGCTAATTACCCTTTAATCATTTTAAACCCTCTTATTCCTCAAATCAGTACTCTCCCGCCCACTCCAGTGAACAACCTACTATGCTACCATCTTCTCTCATCCATCACTCTCACTCCGGTCCCCGAAAACACAAATTGAGAGAGCTGAACTCTTCCTCTTATCAAACTACATCTTCCTGACACAATCTCCCCGAGTCCGTGTAGCCACAAGTAAACACGACATCCACATTATAGCTACTACCCTACGATGATGCGATTATCACCACTCAGTCGCACCTCTTTAGAAGATCACCCAATGTGCTCCATGCTACCAAGAATTCGAATCTAAACTCAAACTTGCATGTCATTTGCTTAAATTCCCAAGAATTCGAACCTTAAATGCAAACCACTGCTGCACAACATCGAGTAATGTGAACTGTAGCTGCCACAAACCACAACCATTTCATTTTAAAGACCCATCCAAGAAGAATTTATAGATCCAAACTTTTACTTTTATTTTATTTTATTTTTAACTGATATTGAATATTATAAGAGGGAATGGATATATTTCTTGTTTTGAAATCTCTTTTTTAGGGAGAAAAAGGTACAAAAAGATGGATAGGAGAAAAGAAAAGGAGAGGAAAAAACGAGGCTGGTATCAGAGAATTATTTTATTGACTCTAGTTTTAAACTGAAATTTTCGACATCTCGCTGCACCTCTTTTCATTTGCGTATGGATACCGAATCGAGAAAACAAAAATACGATAGCGCTCAAAACAGCTTGACCTCAAAACAATAATAATGTACATTATTTATTGGATTTTGAAAAATCACAAAAACACTATCGTCTGCCGATAAATCGTCAAATGGCAACTTAAAATTTTCATGGTAAAATCATATAAATTATAATAAAATTATGCCAATAGAAATTAAGTCGTAATGATATAAATAAATTTTTCAATTATTTATTTGAACTATTCTAATTGTAAATAAATTTACAATTTAATTGGATTTTTTTATTCACTTATTTAAAATAGTCTAAATAAGTCCATTAAATACATAAATAAATACTAAATTTAAAATCCTAATATTTGATTCACTATTCAGATATTAAATTCACCAATTCAAATATTTAAATAATTCTCTTTTTAGAATTTCAAATAGTAACTTAAACTTAATCGATTTATTTAGATTTTGAGTTATTTAAAATTTTAAATCGACATATTACTATTGAAATCAATTAAATATCTCAAAATCAAATGGCTAAAATTGTGGATCATTATAGTATATTATATTATGTATTTTATTGAGTTTGATTAAACTATTGTATTATCATTTTCCACCTGGATCGGATATGTGAAATTACCACTTGTAAGAAAAGAAAAGAAAAATATAGTCACATTATCCGACATATTCAATAATCATCTAAAGCAATTTTATAGGTGGTCCCTCCTAACCAGCCTTATTCTCTACACGAACAAATACTATTACCTAGTAATACCCATTGCTAGTGTAGTCTCGGGGTGGGGCATTACATATAAAATATTATTTCATTTGATATATGTGTTTAAAATATTTAAAAAAATTGTACACATTTAAAACCATTGAGAAGTAAAAAAATATTACTTATTTTATAAATACGAGTATATATACACGCCTAGGTGGGGCTACATTAATCACAGTGTCATGCATTTATAGTTATACCCATGGAAGTAGATTTGGCATTACCGTTGTATGCATAAACTAAACCTGAAGCAACTCCCGAAAAGATAGAGATAATTGTAGTATATTCATGGAACCAGTAACTTGAAAGCATTCATAGTTTTATCATTCGTTTCTTTTGTTTTAGTTTATTTTATAATATTGGAAATGGAAATAATACTTGTACTTTTACATGCATATATTTTTAGTTAATGGGGTTGTGAGCAAAAATATATCTAAATACATCAGTGATTAATTGTTTCTTTGCCACCATTTTTCTACATTTCTATTTTTTTGTGCTTACAAATTACTATTTTATTTAATACATAGAAATATTTAGAAATATTTAGTATAAGTTGTACATAGCGTATCTAATAGTTATAAATATTCACATTTTATTTAATTAAAAAAAGAGTGAACAGATGTGTGTTGTAGGTGTAAATGTTTTGCTAGTCACAAAACTTTTATTTTAAGTTGTTTTGTTGGCAGTGCAGTGACAAATTGATAGTAAAATTCCATTGATAGGTAGTTAAGGATAACTGCTTCATGTTTTAAGGGTTATACAGTGCAGTTTCTAAGACTCCGACCAGTGACCTCAAGGAACTTTGTTCCATGATCACTAGGCAGCCCTGTCCACCTGAGCTGTGCATGCAAACAAAATTATATTAAATATATTATTATGCATTTAATGCATATTGACTATTCAAACCATTTATTATTGTACGTTTTGATTTTGAATACTTTAATAATCAATGCGACTAGAAAAAAATTAAATCAAAAAAAATTTATTTATGTTTCTTGATTTATCGATTTTCAGCAAATATGCTAATTATCCGATGTTCGTTCGTATCCATGAATAATTGATATTCAAAAATGATTTCGGATGTGGTTATGACACTATCCACCTCTGAAAGTACCTATTTACATGATATTACCCCCATAAAAAAATTCCTATGTTGCATGTCTTTCGGTTTTAGTTTCCCATCATGAACTAATAAATCATGGACCTTAAAATAAAGTTCACGGAAAAATAAGAAACAATGCATGCTCGATCAGAACATTAATGCTTTATTCATTTCAGAAAAACTGTTTATTTATTGTTAATAAGTGTAGTGATAATTTTTGCTATTTTGAATATTTTTAAGGACCTTAACAATGTGGCTTGCTACATCAACATCATTTTTTGTATAATTAAAGAGATATTCAAACAAAACAACTGAATCCAAATAATAAGTCACATCAATTTTTGAACCAACCGATAGCACTAAAATACAAATTATGTTAGAACTACAATAGATTTTGAGATTTGATTAGTCAAAGTTGTAATAAATGATGGAGAACTTAGACGTCTCTAACTACTCATGCTAGTAAAATTCTTACTAATCTTTTAAAATGAACCAATTTTCAGTTAAGTTGTCTTTATTAAGTTCACAAATCAATGGCCCTGACATGGCTCAGTCACACACACTCACACACACGCTAACGATAGCAAACAAATTATGATCAAAACATAAAGAAAGATATATGCACTACTTGTGATTGCACTTAAATTGGAGGCAAGTTTGAACATGATACATTTTTCACAGAAACAGTAATCCAATATTCTATGTTAACATGAAGCGCAAGCCACTTCAATGACTTCAAGACATCAATTCTATAAATATTAACATTATTTGTAGGCATATCATTACGCAGAACATAAGTGGATAACAATACGCATAGCTTTAGACAATTGAAGTACATGCACTATGTAAATGGTTTGCAAGCATAAGATTCAAAAAAGAAAACAGAAAAAATTTGATCAATCAAACACTGTTCATACAATTGAAGTACATGCATAATGTACATGGTACAGATTCTAGTTTTGTTCCATTATAGTATTATAGCATGTTGTGCACGAATGTTATTTGATCAATCAAAGACCGTTCCTATATTAAAGTAGGAAAAAATATATTATATGAGATTGGTCTTTGTAAAACAATAAATATGTACATAATCTTAATTTTTTGTTCATTTATCTAAACGCATAATGCATATATACATGAACATACATAAGTCCATGCATGTAATTTTAAATTTAACGGGACAAAGTTTCTATAGTTTCCTAAAATCTCGTTATTTTGTTGTTTTAATTACCATCAAAATGATACTTTTTAATATATAACAAATTATAAATTTATTGTTTTCCCTTTTTTGCAAACTGGTCACATTGAAGTGCGGAATTTTATGAATTAATTCAAAAAGTAGTCATGTTCATATATGGATGATTTTCATACTTCGTATATGTCTAATATTCATATTTTCATTTCAGTAGTTGAGAGATTAAAATATAGTCCTGTATAAATAGGATGATCAAAATTTTATTATACTCTCATATAGCCTATTGGTACCAAAACCCATGAGTTTTTTTTATCATGACGTGATGAGATTCATACTTGGAAGCAAGCTAGTAGCGACGTTTAATTTATTTTCCTATACCACCCTCATAGTGGTAACAATATGCTTTTTTATTATCTTGTTCTATTTAAATTTAATTTGACTACTCGTTTTTCCATAAATGAAAATACTAATATAATAATACATAGAGTTCAAATTTAATATTTTTCAAGAATAAGTCCAACAAATACAATTTACACACATTATTATAGCTGTCATGCTTCATATTTCCTAATTCTTCTTCCTTAATCAATACAATTTCCCCAACAAATGTTACCCACACTTGTGGTCGTGCTTTGTGGATATTTAGCTAAGCCATCCAACAGAGGAGAGATTTGAACCATATTCTACACAACCTGCTCAATTAGATTAGGCATCTCCAGTAGTTGTAGCCTATAACATTGAATCACGTAAACTTGTTTTCAGCACAGAATAGAAATTGAAACAGTGGAATAAAAAATTCAACTTATCAAAATGAATGTGTTATAACTCAATAAATTATTACTATTATATAATCATTCAATATGCACTTCTAAATTTAAAAATACAAAAACCAATAATTCAACCTATGTAGAATATTAGAATGTATTCAAATGCCCATCGAATAATAATCAAGTTTAGGTTCAATAATCTGGAATATTGGTTGCTTTATTTCTATAAACAGCTTACATCCAAGCACATGTAAGTTCAGAAAAAGAACTAAACACCAACTTCGCATGGCAACTAAGAAAAAGAACTAAACAACATAAGAAAGAAAGGTTTGTAAGTGAAAAATGAGGAATGCTAGAGATAGAGTATTTCTAAATCCCTATTCATGTAGCCTGCTCAGTCACCTCTGCCTTATCTACATTATTCATTCGGAAGAGGAAGAGAACGTGCGCTGAAGAGGAAGAGAATGCCCAAATATGGTAACTCTGTATGGTCCATAGTCTATATACTTCAAGTTTATAATGTCAAACAACCAACTGACCAATAAATATTAAAACATCCATACATAATGAATTTTTAGATAAATATCAAAACCCATTCCTAAATTACACCAAAATAAATAGTAATAACACCGACAATGAAATATGAAAATAAAGAAACTTTACCACCATTGGGAAATATTAAACAACCATAATAGTCAACCATACCTCAAACACCAAACAAAGTTAATTTATGTTGGAAAAGCTAAATGTCAAAAACAAAAAATCAATGCGACTATTTTTTCTCTCACATGTGAGTAAGTCAAAGAACTCAAAAAATGAACTTCAGGCAGAGCAATAGCCATGAAAGAACTTTAAATTCGACATATTAGAACAACATTGTAAGAAAATGGGTGTGAAACAATAAAATAATACTATCATTGTCCGTAACTTTGTAATTAAAGAACAATTAAAACAGGAAAAGTGCCATACATCCTTTGTAATAATTAAACCATTAGAAAGAAAAATGAACTAACTGAGAATGAGAATAGAAGCAAATACTGAAAGCTTTAAAGTTGGGTTTCAACGTAATAAACAATTACTTTTTTGATTTCGGTATTCAAATTGGTGTTGATCTTTCAAAATTTTTACTTACCTACTGCAAAGTTGAAGAAGTAAAAACGTATGATAACATAGACAATTTTCCTCTTGTAATAAATAATTACAATAACCTTTTTAAGGATATAAAAATACCTTTTAATGTATTGATGGAAAAAAATAAAACTCAGCCATAATTGAGCCCGCATAATGTAAATATAGTAATGCAATTAATGGTTATAATTAAGACTTATAATTTGTTCCCTGGCATAAAAGATTAACCACTGTTTGAGGTTCATGAATATTTTTGTCATTTATCACTATTCATTACCCACCTAATTTATCAAAGTTAATAATATTTTTCATGTATAGTTAATAACAACATGGTAACCTTCATCTATTTGCAACAATAATTCATGTGAAGAAACATATATTTTTGGCATAAAACAGGATTCTGAAGACAAATTGTGAGGGTCATAAACCACATCCATAAAAGATTAACTTAATACGTCAACAAATCTATTTCTGCGCATGCAAGAAACATAATTTGAGGCAGATATTAATGTTCAGCGGATAACGAAAAAAATGAAAATAGGAAATATGAAAAATATAGGTAAACAATATATTCGAAATGCCATTATAATGCACCTTTTTGAATTGGGCTAGACCTCTATATGATGAGAAAAAAAATGTAAGTTCCTTCCCTGTTTTAGCAAAATATAAGAAGCATACCAATTCCTTAGTCTGATCAAATAATATGCACACCCCAATCATCACAAAGATAAAAGTAGCACTAATTATCAAATATTCAAATCTGAAACTAATAACATAATTAAGATTGAATATATATACATGAGCTTATTGTAAAGTCTATTTGAACTTTGAAGCAACTAACAAAATGATCTGTGTGACAATTAGCTCTACCATAAGATATATCTACAAATATAACAATATTTCTGACCAATTTCAATTGGTTCAGACATGATGGGTCATTTCAATTAGCCTAAACCAATATTTAAAAATATGAATAACGTGTTAGGTTCAATAGTGAATGATGTGTTAGTTTCAAAGTGAATTGTAAAGTCATATGATTGGAGTAGTAAAGGAATAGAAATAATTTTCTTTTTTTATAGTAAATTGTTTTGGTAAAGCTAAGTATATAAAACAGGGACCCAACACCTTTAAATCCGGACATTTAATTTAAAGCTGCTCTTTTTTTGTCACCCTGATGGATAGGAATCCAAAGTAAAAAACACATATGGACTAAATATTCATAAAACAAAAATCATTTTCCTTTCTTCTTTTGTCAAATAGGGTTTCAACATTTGACCACACTGTCTGTTGCTTTTCCTTGAATGATAGATGACAGGTATTGTAACGACCCGAAATTTTGGGTCGCTAAATTTGAACATTTAATTCATTTTAAAAGTTGAATTGGATTATAATTTGAATTTTTAAATAAAAGAATTTAGTTAAATTAATAAAATTGGTTTAATTTCAAATATGGCAATTTAATTGAAATTTGAATAATAATAATTTAATATTAGGATTGGGATAATTGGTAATTATGAGCGCAAATAGGTGTAAAATTTGATTCTAAAGTTTATTTTGATTCTAATTGGATTTGAATTATAATATTGGACTGTTGGATGAAATTAATAGTTGATAGATTGAATTTGGAATTTTATATTAATTTAATAATGGAATTTAATAATATAATAATGCAAATATTCAGATTTTGATTTAAACTGAATCAAAATGATTTCTAATGTGAATATAAATTTTATACAAGTTATAATAGAGTTAGTAAAATTTTAAAAGTGAAATTTTAGCTGATTTCGACGATTGTGAAAATCGCTCGATTTAATCGACGAGTTAAATAGCCTTCCGGGGCACAGTCTCGGAATTCTACGAAACCAGTTCCATTGGATCCGTAATAGTTAGTTATTATCGGATTTCAATTTTCGTAGCAATCAGAGTTATCGTTTGACCCCGGCAGCTTAAAACGCTCAGAAAATACTTTAACCGATTTAATTTTAAATTGATCGTTTAATTCTGTAACTCACACATACAACCGAATTAAGCTTCCGGGACCTATTCCATTGTGTCCGGAACGCCGAAAAACCCTAGAAACGCCTGTCGGAACGCGTAGATTAGAGTTCGTTTGAGTAGGTTGTTAAAAGTTGAAGAACGAGATTAAATTAATATTAAATATTATTAAATATATTTATATTCATTCCTAAACCCTAGCTAAAAACGTGAGCCGCCGTTCTCTTTTATTTCAATGGCCGGAACTCTTCCTTCTTCTTCCCTTGATTCCCACTTATCCTCTCATTGTTTTTGAAAATCTCCAACTGGGAAATCGGAGAGCTCGTCGAGACGATGCTATCCAACGGTGGATCTTTTCCGACGTCGCCGTATGGGGCCAGAAATGAGTCGATAGTCATAGCCGTTTGTATATGTTTTCGCATGCCTAGGAGGTACCGAGCTCCGCGTGCTTAGTGTCGAAGGAGGAGGTTGCTGAGGTGGTTTTCATGGAGGTAGCTGATCGAATTATCGGTGAGCGAGGAGGGTGCGGTTCGAAGCCCTAGCGGCGACGTGAGTGGGTTCTTTCGACCCTCTATTTCGCGTACGAGAAGAGAGAGTTGGAGCGGCCTATTTTTTGATGAACGACCCTAATTTGTTTGTGGTAAAATTAATAATTAAATAAAAGGAAATTGTTTTAAATTCAATTCAAACTTTAAAATCAAATATCTAATGCATATTGTATCAGATTTCGACGAAATTTGCGACGCCGGAATCGCAGAGATGCGTACTACGCAATGGTGCAGTTCGAGAATCATTCCGGGCAAGTAGAAATGTAAGTTAAATCGAACGTCGTTCGGTTTAATTTAAATTTCGAACGCTCGCCAAAACTCAAGGTGAGTTTAACTCACTCACATCTGGATGCTAGCTAATTTAAATAGTTAATATTTAAATATATGTGCGATTGGTTGAATATAAATGTTGTTATCAATCTGGATTGATGTATATACTTGTTGTGCTAATATTTGTGGATGCAGGAAAAACAGGTTGGAGGGATCCAACTAGATTCCTCACAATGTAGGAATTATTATGTATCTTGTTTATATTCTGAGATAGCTAGATTTTGAATTCAGTTATTTAGTGAGATAATTTGATGAATAAAACCTAGAATATTAAAAATGAATAAAATGAATTGGGTTTTAAAGGAAATAAAATGAATTTTTGAATAAAGAATTTAAAGGAATAAAATTTGGAATCTGGTTTGGATGAAGATTGAAAAATTTTAAATTTGGAATATAAATAAAGTGGGAAATTTATCGGTTGATAAATGTGGAAGTATGAATTTTTGGTGAGAAATCCTATAAGGAGTTATAAATTGTTAAAAATAACGATGGGTTATTTATTTGATAATGAATAGCGTTTGCCTCGGAATGTAATATGTTTTTAATGAAGCTTTCCAAAATATAAGTTAGCAGTTTAAATGTATTTAAAATATTTTGAAATACTATTTTAACCCATTGGAATTTAAGTAGGTATTCATTTAAGTGATTTCTTAAGCGCATTTTTAAATAAATAAATCTGTAAAGTTTATTTAAAAATATTCTAAACCTATATTGTGGAAGTAAATTTTCGGGAATGGAAAAGGTGTTAAACTTCAAAAAGGAGTTTATTTTTAAGCATGGAAAGGAAATTACGTTATTTAAACATAAATCTTGGGTTAAAATGGATTGGGCAGGATTTATAAGAAAATTTGTTTGGGGTGTTTGAATGGAAGTGCTTTTCCTTGGGAAACCAAGTTTGTGTTTTAACAGATTTTATTTAAGAACAAGTTAAAGTTTAAACTTGATTAAAAGAGTATTTTTGAAATTATAATTTTTAAGTAACTAATTAGTAAATTCGCAATAGTAATTATTTACGAATACATTAAAAATTATTTTTACAAATGGATTTATTTAAAGCCTAGTTTTGAATAAAGTTATTTGAATTATTATTAATCCTTTTAAAATCTACTTTTAAATTTAATTTAACTAAACCTTTATGTAAAATCAAGTTTATGTCTTAATAAATAGTTTTTACTTCACATATTTTAAATTTATATTTTGAGTAAATAACTAGAAGTAAATTTACATATTTTAAAGTATATTTCAGCATGAAATGTTTTAATTGTCTTAATTCTAAATTGTTTTGAACTTGGTTATTTCCAATGGGAATAAATGGTAAAGGATTTACCTTGCAAAGGAAGAACTTTGGGAAATTGTTTTCAAACGAGTTTTGAAATTTGGAAATATATCTCGAAAGATATTTGAGGCAAATAAATAATGTGGAAAATTATTTATTGTGTGATGGATGTTTGTGAATATAAATTGATAGTTAAATCACCGACTATCAATATTGGACAAATGCGTTGATCGTTTCGAAGAGACCGGGATCGAGATTTATTTCTCGAAAACCACTTCGATCCGGTTTGTACGTTTCGTGGAAACGTGTACGGAGTCGAAGATGGAGCAGTGAAGTGGAAGGGCTAGTCGCTACTAATCCTGAGGTTATTTCCAAAATGGTGTAGTAGGAATAGTGCCTTCGGTTCCGTTCGAACCCGGGACGGACTTGTATGGACGAATGCTTTCGGAACATCGTTAGGTGGGCGATGGGCATTCTAAGTGAAACGTTCTAAAAGGTAACGTTTAGCCTCAAGCCTCATCAAATGGGAATGACTGAAAATCAGGGGATATGCTGCAAGGCTTCGTAGGTAACCCTCACTTGAGAGTAAGGTCATCCCTGTCTAGATGTCCCTTTTTATTTCGTCTTAGTGATGCGGTTGCTGATCCCAACCGCTGGGTGATCTTATTCGGAACTGTCCAGTAAGGGATTGGTCCAGCCTTGTATTGCAGGGGATCGGGAGTGGTCCTCGGTACGGTGATCTAGGCCCCGTACCGTGACAGGTGGTACCCCAGTGCCTAGTCATTGTTGGAAATCCATTTTCCCTACGTGCCTTGTACGAGTTTTGTTTGTATTACCCACCTTGTGGCTAGTAGCTGGAATTTAATCATGCAACAATTTCGGCTATTTTATAAGTATTTGTATATAGACCCTATTATAATATCAGAGGATTTCTATAAAAAGTGTTTTAGCTATCGTAGGGTAAAAACCCGACATGTTTATTTGTGGCGTGGTCTTACGATATGCTTTTGTTTTCAAAAGGATTTTAAAACTTTAATAATCAATTTGGATGCATTATTATCAGCCGGTTTTCCAGACTGACTCGGGTGCTATTTCATTATAATGCTCGGGTCAGACCGAGTATTATTTCTTCAGGACAGGATGCTTTGGAGCAGGAGAGGAGCTGGAGTCCGAGATGTATTATCCATATTTATATATATATCCGATGCTATGATTATATGGTATATCTGATTGGTAATTGTGATGTCTGAGATACTCTGATGATATGATGTATAAAACAGATTTAGTTCTCATTTTGTGTTAAGTTTTATTATTGTGTATTATATTTTATTCCGCTGCGACTGGGAGATTCTGATATTGTTTAGTGTCTTCTACTTCTATCTCTTCTTCTTTAACCCTAATGGTTCGTATGTCTATGCCTCTGTAGTTAACAGAGGTGGAATAGTGTTGATTCAAGGGGTTCGGATTTGCGGGCTGTTACAGTTGGTATCAGAGCTTAGGTTGGCGACAACCTAGGCTTGGTGGGGAAATTACTCATTAATTAGAGTCAAAAGTACTCTATAATGAGTTGAGTGTAGTAATAGCTATGAGAGCGTACTTGATAGTGGATGTAAAATTGTTTTTATACTGTGTTGACTTATCGGTTGAGTGTTTATGAATTCTGGTCGGTACGGGAAGTACAACCTTATCGATAGGGGTTTCTAAACTCTTAAACAAGATAAACCGACATAGTATTGATTTTTAAGTGGGTAAATGAAATAATTTTACCCAAAATTATATTTTGATATAAAAGAAATAATTTTCTGAAATTATTATTTATATTTTTGGATGGTTGGTTGTTGATACTATAATCAAATAAGAATCTAAAATTTAATTTAAAATTTGAAATGGTTATAATCAAATAAAATTCTATGAGTATAAATTGTACAAAAGAGAATAACTAAATTTAAATTAATCAGAATTTAAATCCCGGAAGTTTTGGAAAGGATTTTAAATGTAATGAAAAAAAATAAAAGTTTGGAAATTTAAAATAGTGGGAAAGTTTGAAATGAATTTGGGAAAGTAGGAAGCACTGAACTCACTTCAGTCGCTGGAAAATGAATCCTGATGATGCTGGCCACATCATTAGAATTCATTTTCGAGTTTCTAAAGTGATGGATTGCTACCATGTGAGTGATTATGATATTTGTTGGACTTGTTTGTGATACAAGTAATTTTAGAAGTTCCAAAAGGGAAATTTCTTTGGTGAAAACAGATTGTTTTAGAAATCTGGAAGTTTGATTTGATATACCGGGAGAGTATGAGTTGATTATTATTTCAAATTGGTTTTGGAATAAAACCGGGTAATTGAATTCTGGGAATTCTATTAAAAGGCAAAATTTGTGTAAAGTTAAAATGAATCAACCATTGAACTTATTAAGTGAAGTTGATATTAATAAGGAAGAAATGAAAATTTTAATCTTGGAATTAAAATTTGACTTGAGTAAATGGAAGTGAATAAAATAGATTGAAGTGAATAGAAAATTTGAGTTTAGCTTGGGAGTGATTTGAATTAAATTAAAATGTAAATTGACTTTGTAATTATGGGACATTATGTAATAAATTATACCCACAAGCTATTAAGTATTATGCTTATAATTTGAGATTGTGAATTTGAAATTTGCAAAGGATTAAGGTGAGAGAACATTGTATCCTTAAGAATTCAGTGATATATATATATATATATATATATATATATATATATATAAAATTTTAAATTGTGATTATATGATGTAGATGGATTAAAATGAGCAATATGAGCTTTAAAATCAATAAGTTGGTGAACTTATAAATAGAAAATGGAATTACGACCAAAATTGGGAAATAGTTGAATGGTATGGTGAATTCAAACTTAATCTCAAATGTAATGTAAATTGAAAAGGGTGAATGAACTTAAGTTAGTAAATAAGCTTTGAACTTGTATATGAAAAATTAAAATTGGATTGAATTAAAACCAAAATTCAGTTGTGTTGCAACTAATTCTGAATAGAATTAAATTCTTATTTAAGATAGCAAAAGACATGGAATGAATTCAAGTGGGTTAAATAAAACTTAGTTGGACTTGAATTAAATTTGGAAAGGAATTAAATTGGAAGAAAATTTAATTCAGAGAAGTAAGAATGATATTTTATGAATGGATTTTAACTCAACTAAATCCAAAGAAATTGTTTAAGAATGAATTTAGCATAAGCTAAATTAAAAAAAGGAAGCTTGAAAATGAATTTAGTGTAAACAAAACTAAATGAAATTTGTATAGGCATGGATGAAATTTTGGTGGTTGGTTAAGAGAAATTTGGAAAGAAAAATAAAAACCCAATCTAGTATGGAATTTAAATGTTGGCAATTAAAAAGTTGAGAGTGTGAATGAATAATGGAATAAGATTATAATAGTGATGGTTTGAAATATAAATAAATTCAAATGAGTGAAATAATTTAAAGTGGTCTCTTTGTTAATAAAATAAATCTAACATGGGTTGGATAAATAAACATAGTACATTAAAATTTGTAAATGGATTGGAATTGATTTGTAAGAGAATCAAATGAAAATAAATTTTGATTTATAAGAAGATAATGAGAATATTGTGACAGAACTTAAGTAAATTGAAAGACAAAATTAATTGTGGATAAGCTTTATTAAGTAATTTTAAATGAAATTTATTTAGATAATAAAATTGAAATGCAAGTGAAAAAAAATTAACTAATTATTGAGATGAAATAAGAATGTATGAGTTGTATATAAACCAGAATGGAATGATATTCATATAAATCTATATGGATAATGAATTGGAAATATAAGGTTTGAAATTTAATTCAATAATTTTGATAAAGCAAGAATTTTGGGCTGTAAATAATATAGAATCGGATGTTACTAATTTAAACTTAAATGATGATCTTGAAGTGAAAATAAGAAATTGAGTTTAAAAAATTGCAACGTGATAAGAATGCTTGGTTTGTGAACCATGCAAAATTGAATAAAATTAATATAAATTTAAACTGGAATTAATTTTAATGGTTATGAGCTTAAGTGGTGATTATTTTTGCTTGAATGACATGAGTATTTGCATGTATTCATAATTGAGTCGTTTAAACAGCAACTGAATTGGTTTTGAATTAATTGGAATGGATTGAAATGTTATTAAGTGATTTTGCATATGAATGAAATGGATCATAAAAGAAATGCAAATGTTTCAAGTTAAAGATATTATCTGATTGTTAATCCAATTGGGAATGTAAGTTAAAATAAAGAAATGTAAGTAAGGCATATGTTAATCATATTGAAATAGAAATGAATTGGTTGTAATAAATATGAATTGTATATAGTGAACTTGAATGTAAATCATTCAAGTGAAACAAAATGAAGTTTGGACTTGAATAAGAAATTAAAAGGTGATTGAGATCTTTGAATTGTTGATAAAATATGGTTAACATTTGTAAATTATGAATTTTGCTTGGTTAGGCTATGAAATGGATATGTTAGCTTACATTTATATTGGAAATGTTGTTAAAATGTTCATATCTTTGAAAACTGATGAGTTTGTTGAGTAAGTACAGGTATGGGAGGTGACCGATAGAGTTGGAGCGCGTATATGCGTTGTATTAGCCGCTTGCTATTAAAATTTGCTAAAAAGGTACGCCTACGCAAATATAATTGGGAAATGATATATTTGTTGTGATATATTTTGGTTTCCGACCGTGTGGGTCGATGTATATATATTTATTTGTATCGTGATATCGCGAAAGCTCCTCCGTACAAGGGAGACTCTGCCAAAAAATTTCGGAAATTTTGGGAGTTAGAAATTTTTTGGAAATTTGAAAATTTGTAATTAACTTGGAAAGTTGTTTTTAAGATAATGTTGAAACAAAAGCTTTTGAGTATAAATAAAGCAAATGAGTTTGGATTTGAGCTAAAGGGTTTTGGGAAGTGTATATAAGTTTTAACTAAAGAAGTTTGGGTTAAGTTAATGAGTGTAGGTGCATTTGTTTCATTAATGACAGGTTGATTTCAAATAACAATTGAAAATAAAGGATTTTGGGATAGGAATTGGAACTAGTAGTTTCGATTTAAAACTAAAGAATTTGGGCAAAGTGAATTCTGGGATTTTCACTAAGTGGGTTTTGTTGTTGGATTAGAAACATTCTTCTACCTTAGCAAATTTTGGGGACGAAATTTTTATAAGGGGGAAGGATTGTAACGACCTGGAATTTTAGGTCGCTAAATTTGAACATTTAATTCATTTTAAAAGTTGAATATGGATTATAATTTGAATTTTTAAATAAAAGAATTTGGTTAAATTAATAAAATTGGTTTAATTTCAAATATGGCAATTTAATTAAAATTTGAATAATAATAATTTAATATTAGGATTGGGATAATTGGTAATTATGAGCGCAAATAGATATAAAATTTGATTCTAAAGTTTATTTTGAGTCTAATTGGATTTGAATTATAATATTGGACTGTTGGATGAAATTAATAGTCGATAGATTGAATTTGGAATTTTATATTATTTAATAATGGAATTTAATAATATAATAATGCAAATATTCGGATTTTGATTTAAACTGAATCAAAATGATTTCTAATGTGAATATAAATTTTATACGAGTTATAATAGAGTTAGTAAAATTTTAAAAGTGAAATTTTAGATGATTTCGACGATTGTGAAAATCGCTCGATTTAATCGACGAATTAAATAGCCTTCCGGGGCACAGTCTCGGAATTCGACGAAACCAATTCCATTGGTTCCATAATAGTTAGTTATTATCGGATTTTAATTTTTGTAGCAATCGGAGTTATCGTTTGACCCCGGCAGCTTAAAACGCTCATAAAATACTTTAACCGATTTAATTTTAAATTGATTGTTTAATTCTATAACTCGCACATACGACCGAAATAAGCTTCCGGGACCTGCTCCATTGTGTCCGGAACGCAGAAAAATCCTAGAAACGCCTGTCGGAACGCGTAGATTAGAGTTCGTTTGAGTAGGTTGTTAAAAGTAGAAGAACGAGATTAAATTAATATTAAATTAATATTATATATATTTATATTCATTCCTAAACCCTAGCTAAAAACGTGAGCCGCCGTTCTCTTTTATTTCAATGGCCGAAACTGTTCCTCCTTCTTCCCTTGATTCCCACTTATCCTCTCATTGTTTTTGAAAATCTCCAACTGGGAAATCGGAGAGCTCGTCGAGACGATGCTATCCAACGGTGGATCTTTTCCGACGTCGCCGTATGGGGCCAGAAATGAGTCGATAGTCGTGGCCGTTCGTATATGTTTTCGCATGCCTAGGAGGTACCAAGCTCCGCGTGCTTGGTGTCGAAGGAGGAGGTTGCTGAGGCGGTTTTCATGGAGGTAGCTGATCGAATTATCGGTGAGCGAGGAGGGTGTGGTTCGAAGCCCTAACGACGACATGAGTGGGTTCTTTCGACCCTGTATTTCACGTACGAGAAGAGAGAGTTGGAGCGGCCTCTCTTTTGATGAACGGCCCTGATTTGTTTGTGGTAAAATTAATAATTAAATAAAAGGAAATTGTTTTAAATTCAATTCAAACTTTAAAATCAAATATCTAATGCATGCTGTATGAGATTTCGACGAAATTTGCGGCGCCGGAATCGCAAAGATGCGTATTACGCAATGGTGCAGTTCGAGAATCATTCCGGGAAAGTAGAAATGTAAGTTAAATCGAATGTCGTTCCGTTTAATTTAAATTTCGAACGCTCGCCGAAACTCAAGGTGAGTTTAACTCACTCACATCTGGATGCTAGCTAATTTAAATAGTTAATATTTAAATATATATGTGATTGGTTGAATATAAATGTTCAGTCTGGATTGATATATATATAATTGTTGTGCTAATATTTGTGGATGCAGGAAAAACAGGTTGGAGGGATCCAACTGGATTCCTCACAATGTAGGAATTATTACGTATCTTGTTTATATTCTGAGATAGCTAGATTTTGAATTCAGTTATTTAGTGAGATAATTTGATGAATAAAACCTAGATATTAAAAATGAATAAAATGAATTTGGTTTTAAAGGAAATAAAATGAATTGTTGAATAAAGAATTTAAAGGAATAAAATTTGGAATCTGGTTTGGATGAAGATTGAAAAATTTTAAATTTGGAAATATAAATAAAGTGGGAAATTTACCAGTTGATAAATGTGGAAGTATGAATTTTTGGTGAGAAATCCTATATGGAGTTATAAATTGTTAAAAATAACGATGGGTTATTTATTTGATAATGAATAGCGTTTGCCTGGGAATTTAATATGTTTTCAATGAAGCTTTCCAAAATATAAGTTAGCAGTTTAAATGTATATAAAATATTTTGAAATACTATTTTAACCCATTAGAATTTAAGTAGTTATTCATTTAAGTGATTTCTTAAGCGCGACTTTAAATAAGTAAATCTATAAAGTTTATTTACAAATATTCTAAACCTATATTGTGGAAGTAAATTTCCGGGAATGGAAAAGGTGTTAAACTTCAAAAAGGAGTTTATTTTTAAGCATGGAAAGGAAATTACGTTATTTGAACATAAATCTTAGGTTAAAATGGATTGGGCAGGATTTATAAGAAAAGTTCTTTGGGGTGGTTGAATGGAAGTGCGTTTTCCCTGGGAAACCAAGTTTGTGTTTTAGCAGATTTTATTTGAGAACAAGTTAAAGTTAAACTTGATTAAAAGAGTATTTTTGAAATTATTATTTTTAAGTAACTAATTAGTAAATTCGCAATAGTAATTATTTATGAATACATTAGAAATTATTTTTACAAATGGATTTATTTAAAGCCTAGTTTTGAATAAAGTTATTTGAAATTATTATTAATCCTTTTAAAATCTACTTTTAAATTTAATTTAACTAAACCTTTATGTAAATCAAGTTTATGTCTTAATAAATAGTTTTTACTTCACATATTTTAAATTTATGTTTTGAGTAAATAACTTGAAGTAAATTTACATATTTTAAAGTATATTTCAGTATGAAATGTTTTAATTGTTTTAATTCTTCATTGTTTTGAACTTGGTTATTTCGAATGGGAATAAATGGTATAGGATTTACCTTGTAAAGGAAGAACTTTGGGAAATTGTTTTCAAACGAGTTTTGAAATTTGGAAATATATCTTGAAAGATATTTGAGGCAAATAAATAATGTGGAAAATTATTTATTGTGTGATGGATGTTTGTGAATATAAATTGATAGTTAAATCACCGACTATCAATGTTGGACAAATGCGTTGATCGTGTCGAAGAGACTGGGATCGAGATTTATTTCTCGAAAACCACTTCGATCCGGTTTGTACATTTTGTGGAAACGTGTACGGAGTCGTAGATGGAGCAGTGAAGTGCAAGGGCTAGTCGCTACTAATCCTGAGGATATTTCCAAAATGGATGTAGTAGGAATAGTGCCTTAGGTTCCGTTCGAACCCGGGACGGACTTGTATGGACGAATGCTTTCGGAACATCGTTAGGTGGGCGATGGGCATTCTAAGTGAAACGTTCTAAAAGGTAACGCTTAGCCTCAACCCTCATCAAACGGGAATGACTGAAAATCAGGGGATATGCAACAAGGCTTCGTGGGTAGCCCTCACTTGAGAGTAAGGTCATCCCTGTCTAGATGTCCCTTTTTATTTCGGCTTAGTGGTGTGGTTGCTGATCCCAACCGCGGGGTGATCTTATTCGGAACTGTCCAGTAAGGGATGGGTCCGGCCTTGTGTTGCAGAGGATCGAGAGTGGTCCTCGGTACGGAGATCTAGGCCCCGTACTATGACAGGTGGTACCTCAGTGCCTAATCATTGTTGGAAATCCATTCTCCCTATGTGCCTTGTACGAGTTTTGTTTGTATTACCCACCTTGTGGCTAGTAGCTGGAATTTAATCATGTAACAATTTCGGCTATTTTATAAGTATTTGTATATAGACCCTATTATAATATCAGAGGATTTCTATAAAAAGTGTTTTAGCTATCGTTAGGTAAAAACCAGACATGTTTATTTGTGGCGTGGTCTTACGAGATGCTTTTGTTTTCAAAAGGATTTTACAACATTAATAATCAATTTGGATGCATTATTATCAGCTGGTATTCCAGACTGACTCGGTGTTATTCATTATAATGCTCGGGTCAGACCGAGTATTATTTGTTCAGGACATGATGCTTTGGAGCAGGAGAGGAGCTGGAGTCCGAGACGTATTATCCGTATTTATATATATATCCGCTGCTATGATTTTATGGTATGTCTGATTGGTAATTGTGATGTATGAGATACTCTAATGATATGATGTATAAAACAGATTTAGTTATCATTTTGTGTAAAGTTCTATTATTGTGTATTATATGTTATTCCGCTGCGACTGGGAGACTCTGATATTGTTTAGTTACTTCTACTTCTATCTCTTCTTCTTTAACCCTAATGGTTCGTATTTCTATGCCTCTTGAGTTAACAAAGGCAGAATAGTGTTGATTCAAGGGGTTCGGATTTGCGAGCTGTTACAGGTATATATTTACATTGCGAACTGATTTATATTTTGGTCTAATTTTTTTTACCTAGTTGGGGATCAACCTGATAGGATGATTTAGTTTATGAAGATTTGATTGAGTGGAAGATATAAAAGGTAAAGTGGATAATGCAAGTAAACTCCGTACACTGATAAATAATGAATGCAAATTTTACAATAAAAAATTCCACGCTATATACATGAAAAAAACCCAAGGGACACAATGTGTGGACTTAAGTTAGAAAATTCCAGTCCATTCTATTACCATATCATAGAATACCAAATCAATGCCCTTACTAAATTTTCAGTATACAATCACATTCGAATGAAATGAAGATTTGTAAACAGAACACATTAATTAAATTCATGTGCTCAAATCTCAAACTGCATATGATGTCGGCTTGAATAAAATTGTTACGGTGCAATCTTAGTATTAATAACCAAAAAAAGATTAATTCCAAAACATATGTAAATTAAACATATACCATATCAAAGAATACCAATAGGTTGTTAACTACCAAACTAAACAAATACCAAATTTTGGGAGAGAAAATTTCAAGCAGTACAAATTATATCTAATTTTATATCTGGTTGAAATGGATAAAAAAATTATAATTTGCAAAATGGATATCTTGATTACCTTCTATATTAATTGGTAATCATGTATGCATGTGGTTGTGTGTGTTTAGATAGTTTCATGTGCTTTTGAAGGAAATAGATGTTATAATTGAGATATTTATGCATTGATAGAAAATATAAGTTGGATAGTGGGAAAAAAACAGGATAGGAAAATTTTACGTGATAATTTGACTCAAAATTAGTGTCTTCTAATTTATGGTAAAAAAATATAACCATACCGTAATGTAGTGTCAGAAAGAGCTATAAGAAAATATGCAGCTAACTTGCAAAGCCAATGGATTATTGAGGTAATTCCAACAAATCAATCATTCACAATTGATAATAATTCTATAAACTTATGCACAACATTTTATGTATACCATTAGCTAACAACATTAGATCAAAATGATAATCGGTGATGTAAATGAATTCATTACCAAATGCCATGGTCAATGTACGATCTCAAATTTTAGAAACCCCACAAATACTCAATCGATGTCCAACACCACCCAGTCGATGGTTGACAGTACATAAAAGTGGAATACATTATACACTGAAAAACATGCTGCAACACAATTTAAAAGCAAGTTTTTAATTTTTTAATATCCTAAAATAAATAAATGTGTAAGTAAAGAAGAATAAAAATATTCAATCCCATCTTTAAGAATTTAGGTCGTGACATGATCTATGGTAAGAAAAATAAAATTTTCTTACTTAATCAGTGAAAATGGCAGGTAACTCCAACTTTTACATGAAAGTCGTGGTTTTCAAGTTATTCTTTGTAATATCAATAAATATTGAAGTTCAAGTGCATAAAGAGAATAACACATATCCATAGAGATAAATTAGTGCATTCAAGTAAGTTGTAACATATCATAAAGTTCAAGCGATTGAAGTTCAACTGCATTGAAAGTAAGTGGATGCCATTGCATAGAGCTACAAAAATTGATTTTTACATTTGCAAGAATCCCTTATGTGAAAGGATTGGAAACAACATTTGCATTCAAGTAGCTCGTGAAGATTTAATAAACATAAATAGTAATAAAATGTTTTAGACTTGATTTATGTATTGTAAAAGGCAACTTAATTGACTATAAACTTCACACTGATATCCTACCTGGAAGTTTTATACGACTATTGCATCTTCTACCAATAATGATAAGGAAAAATACTTTAGCATGCAAAGACTATTTATGTAGGCATCTGTGAAGACAAACCCTGTTTTCAACCTAGCTTGTACTCAGAAAAATAATCATATTTGTCATCATAATAAGTGAAAAAAATTAACAAGCTCTTCAGCATATAACTGCTTTCCTTATTTCCTTGTTACAACATCAAGTATGTATTTAATGTCTTTTTAGAATCAACAAATTGAAGAACGTGTATAGTATCAAGAAATCAAATACACACCATGGAAGTTGTTAAGCTTGAGTTAAAACTTTCATGGAACTATGGATCAAATTAGAGGGTAGATCATGACAATAATATTAGAATAAGATAGAAATGATATATTAATTTATTGTAAAAAAAACAGTAGTAAAATTATCTATGATTGACTAAATAATTTCACAAACCTTATCAAAACGAACTACTTCCCCACCTTGATTGAAAGCAGCCCATTTTCTGGTAGCTGAAAATTATGTCATCCGATCCGCCTTCCAAAACCCAATCTAACTACAAAATCAGATTAAAATTAGACAAACAATAAATTATTTCAATTAAATGAAGAAAAACAAAACATAATTAATGGAAATTTAACAGCCGATTTGAGAAACCTTATCAAATGAAATTACTTCCACTATAAAGGCCGGCCATAGTATGGATTTCTCTGTCTAATCAGCCATCTGAAAGCCAATTCGAGAAGACACAGCATAATTGAGATATTTGGGGAAAGAGAGGAACAAAATCAGTTAAGGCGAAGAATAAAAAGGGGAAGTAAAACGTAAGAAAACAATTCTGCAGCAACATGTCCCACATTGTCCAAAATATATTAATTGTTGTTGTACATAAGCTAAGGGATGAAGAAGAAATCAGTTCTAATATTATTTACTTGACATGTAGTGTTGCTGTAAAGTTTAATAATATGGTTCTATTTATGTAGTAGAGATGTAAAGGGCATTTTGGAAAATTCAGTTCTTTATGGAGATATAAAGGGTATTTTAGGAAATTCAAAAAAACACGGTTGAATTCTATTAATTGAATTCTCATTATTAATAGTAGATATTTATTTATTTATTTATTTAAATTATTTATTTGATTTAATATTAGTTAAACAAACAAAATATATTTATAATACATTTATAAATAATATAATATTATATAAAAATTAAAAAATATGCATTTTTACTTTAAACATATTTTTATATTTTCTTTATTATTAAATATGCATGGATTAAATTTTAGAGTATATTTTATTTAAAAATCATTTAAATAGAATTTTTTTTAAAAAAACTTCTTTTAGGTCATGAGTAACAGATAATATATGCATTTAATATATAATACAATCATAACTATATTTAAATTTAATAAATAGCTATATGCTCACATATATATAATATATCAATGTGTGTGTGTATAAATTAGAAAATAACTAATTTTTTTTCTTATAATGTTAGCGTCAAAATTGGACACTAACACCCAAATTTGGATGAAAGCACCAAGTACCAGTCACAGCTCACAGATAAATTATATGTAGAGAGTAATAATGTGAAGAACAGTTAAAATTAAAATGAAAGCAGTAAAGAACAAAATATTTTATCGTGGTTCGGCTAACTCCGGTCTACGTCCACTCTAGAAGTTTCCTTTTTATTGATGTAAGAATTAGTTACAGTTACAAAATGGGAGAGTAACCTTAGCCTTAGAAAATAGAAATTCAGAGAGCCAGAAGAAGATCCACCCATCTGGAGACCCACATGCTGTATTTACAGGCAAATCTAGGTTGTTGGGCCTCTTGAGTAATTTGGGCCCACCAAGGCCATAACCGAGCCATGCTTTACATTGTAACCGAACCATACATGCCAAACGACAACCAAGGCTGGACTACCATTACCGAGCCACCCTATCTTCACCGTAATGCCGAGCGACCCACGATGCTGAGCGACCCACGATGTCGAGCGACCCACGATGTCGAGCGACCCACGATGTCGAGCGACTCCACGATGCTGAGCGAAGTGCGAGGCCGAGCAAGGTACCATGTCGAGTGAGGTACCTTGTCGATCGAGGTGTGACGCCAAGCGAGGTGCGATGCCGAGTGAGGTGCGATGCCGAGCAAGGTGCGATGTCGAGCGGTGTCTACCGAAGCACTACCTTATGCCGAACGACCCTGACTTCTCTACAATGACGAGCGACCCTATGTTGATCGAACCACCTCACCAAGGTCGAGCCATGCTAACAGTGCTGAGCCATAATGACGAACCTCAATGCCGAGCGACATTACTAAGGCCGACCGGCCCTTGACTTCCAGACCGAGCCATGCAACTTCTCTACTTCTCGACCGAGCGGCGTATCCAAGTGAACTTCATTCTTTCAAACTAAATCCATCACATTCCAACCTCGATAACCGTGAAGTCGACTTAGTTAATTCCTTCTGTCCATTGCCGTACTACGAGGCGGGTTAACACTTGCCCCCCAAAACATGCCTTGGTATTGGAAGGTTTGTTTTGAATAGCCTCAAATCCAATATCCGAAGTCCGTACTACATTCGTTATCAAACAATTCCATCAAAATCTGATAGTTTTTTTCGCGACCGTTCCAAGTCGTTGTTTAATTTCGAATTTCCCCTTGGAAGTCAACATTCAAATCCTACGATCTTTCCAAACCGTTGATGACCTCTCCGGATCCTTGCTAAGTTATATCCAAACTTAACGATTGAATAGGCAGATCATGTTGCGCTCTGACGAAGCAACCTACCCCTTACGCTCCGGTTCAGCGTCCCCGATCATTTAGCGATGCCCTGATCCTCCTAGACCGATGTCAGCCTCTCCAGGCTCTTACTGGATCCCATCCTATCACTCTCCGGTGAAGGGGAAACAACGTTAAGTGAGTCGATCATATCGCTTTATGGCGAAGCATTGTCACTCCCTGCAGTACGGTTCAGTGTCTCTGAACATTAAGCGATGTCAAGATCCTCCTGGACTGATGACAGCCTCTCCAGGCTCTTACTGGATCCCATCCTGTCACTCTCTGGTGAAGGGGAAACAGCATTGAGGGAGCCGATCGTGTCACTCTCTGGTGAAGCAGCGTCATTCCCTGCACTCCGGTTCAGTGTCCCTGAATATTAAGCGATGTCACGATCCTCTTGGACCGATGTCAGCCTCTCCGGGCTCTTACTGGATCCCATCCTGTCACTCTTGGGCGAAGGGGAAACAACGTTGAGTGAGCGATCCTGTCTCTCTCTAGCGAAGAAGCGTCACTCCCTGCACCCGGTTCAGTGTCCTTGAAATAAGCGATGCCATGATCCTCCAGGACTGATATCAGCCTCTCTGGGCTCTTACTGGATCTCATCCTGTCACTCTCCGGAGAAGGGGAAACATGTTGAGTGAGCCAATCCTGTCGCTCTCTAGAGAAGCAACGTCACTTCCTGCACTCCGGTTCAGTGTCCCTGAACATTAAGCAATGTCATAATACTCCTAGACCGATGTCAGCCTCTTCGGACTCTTACTGAATCCCATTCTGTCACTCTTCGGTGAAGGGGAAACGATGTTAAGTGAGTTGATCTTGTCACTCTTAAGCGAAGCAACTCACTTCCTGCACTTTGGACCCCATCTCTCCGGATAAGGTCATAAAGCGATTAATTTCAAATTGACTTCCAATATTCATCCTCTAACTTTCCGGTCAAAGGTTTATTTTATGAAATTCAATTTCATTTATTAAATTCAAATTCCAAGTGTCCAATCATAAAACAAAGGAAAAATCTAGAAACAGCCTCTCCAGGCAGAGCGGTCTATTACCATCTCAGAGCATGCCTGGGGATCTCTCTGTTTCCTGTACATGTGTAAGTGGGATAGCTGTTTTATTTTGAAATCAAATCTACGAAATTTAAATGATCGACCTAAGTTAAATTCCTGAACCTGGCCATTGGCATCATGATTAATTGACGACGAGTCGTGATCCCGAGCCGGGATTTGTTCTGTTAGGTGGAGGCGGTAGTTTCTCAAGTCCTACGGCCACTGTCTGATTTCTCACGTACTCTGGCAATCTGCCATTTCTAACATGCTCTTCCAACTCATCCTTCGGATGGCGGCATTCATCAATAGCATGCCCTTCCAACTCATGGAACAGGCAACACTTTCCACTTCACGTTCCCATTCCATGGGATCTCTCATGGGTGGTTTCCGATAGGGGAGGTGGCCCCGAGTTTCCGTGTAAATCCGTTCAAGGTTTGCCGTCAAGTCAACGTATTGTTTGAATCTGGGTTCTTGGAAATTCTTCCGTTTGCCAGGACCATCGTATCTGCCATCCTGTTTTCGCTTTCCCTTGTTTATTCCAGTGTGTTCCTTGGAGGTTTCTTCGCCTTGCACGGCGTTTGTTTCTCGCCTTTCGGCGCGTGAATTCTCTAGTCGAATGAACTTTTCAGCTTCAATATAGAATTCTCCAAGGTCTTGTGGCGGATCTCTTGCCAAAGAATCCTTAGAGTCTATGCCAACCCCTGCTACCGTCGCCATCAAAATCATCGATGGATTCGGAAGATCTACTAAAGCCACCGTTGCATTGAATCGCAACAGAAAATCTCTTATAGACTCTCCGGTCCTTTGCTTCATTGAAGCTAAGGTCATTGCACTCTTGGGTCGTGCCATGTGGACCCTAAATTGTCTCATGAAGCATTCCACTAGCTCACTCCATATTCTGATTGATCCATTCTCTAGCTGCCAGAACCAAAGCGCAGCCAAGTCTGCTAGATATAGAGGGAAGAATCGTGCCATCACTTCCTTAGATGCCCCCCGTACTTCCATATGCCTGATATATCTGGTAATATGCATGGTTGGGTCTGATTTCCTATCATAACGATCCAGCGCGAGTAACTTGAACTTTGGAGGATTCCTTGCATTTATGATATTCGAAGTGAACGGACTTTGACTAACTTCCTCTAAGCCTCCGATTGACAATCCTCCTCTCATAATCCTCCTTATTAATCCAACCATCCACTTGTCTCCATCCGGGGGTAGTCTCCTGTTTCCATCTCTACCTTGCCCCCATGTCCTAGGGGGTACTCCGGGTAGTACTCTTCATGTTGATCGTTTAAGTTCACGTTGGTCCCTGCTTGCTGAGCTTCATTCACCACTCCCCTAATGTCCAATCTTGGAGGTCTGCCCCCGAGCCTTTGCTAATTTCCTTCAATCCCACCAGCCTGGTTCTGGTGTTGACCTCCAAAAACTTCTACTGCTCTGGTTCCTTGTTCTACAATGCCAACAGCCGCGGTTGGTCCATTCCCTTGACTTTGTGCTCCAACATGTCCAACCTGTCGAAGCAGGTTCTATATCATGTCTTCCTGCATTTTCAGCATCGTCTCCATCTCATCCCTAGTGATATAGATGGATGCTTGACCTGCTCCAGCTCTATAGGAGGCCTCTTGACTTCGCTTCTGATTGCTTCTGTCACTTACTTTCTTGTTGATGGCCTATCCATTGCTTTCTAGAATCCAAGTTCCTAGCTCCAAAATCCCTGAGTTCAACCTCTCAGTTGAAGCACCAAAATGTTAGCGCCAAAATTGGACATTAACACCCAAATCTAGATGAAAGCACCAAGTACTAGTCACAGCTCGCAGATAGATTGTATGTAGAGAGTAATAATGTGAAGAACAGTCAAAATTAAAATGAAAGCAGTAAAGAACAAAAGATTTTACAGTGGTTCGGCTAACTCCGGCCTACGTCCACTCCAGAAGTTTCCTTTTTGTTGATGTAAGAATCAGTTACAGTTACAAAATGGGAGAGTAACCTTAGCCTTAGAAAATAGAAATTCAAAGAGCCAGAAGAAGATCCCCCCATCTGGAGACCCACATGCTGTATTTACAGGCAAATCTAGGTTGTTGGGCCTCTTGAGTAATTTGGGCCCACCAAGGCCATAGCCGAGTCATGCTTTACATTGTAACCGAACCATACATGCCAAACGACAACCAAGGCCGGACCACCATTACCGAGCGACCTTATCTTCACCGCAATGCCGAGCGACCCACGATGCCGAGCGACCCACGATGCCGAGCGACCCACGATGCCAAGCGACCTCATGATGCCGAGCGAGGTGCGAGGCCGAGCAAGGTGCGATGCCGAGCGAGGTGCGATGCCGAGCAAGTTCCGATGCCGAGCGAGGTACGATCCCGAGCGAGGTACGATGCCGAGCAAGGTGTGATGCCGAGCGAGGTGTAATGCGGAGCGGTGTTTACCGAACCACTATCTTATGCCGCACGATCCTGACTTCTCTGCAATGTCGAGCGACCCTATCTAGGTCGCACCACCTCAATAAGACCGAGCCATGCTAACAATGCCGATTCACAACGACGAACCTCAATGCCGAGCGATTTTACCAAGGCTGACCGGCCCTTAGCTTCCAAACCAAGCCATGCAACTTCTCCACTTCTCGACCGAGCGGCGTATCCAAGTGAACTTCATCCTTTCAAACTAAATCCATCACAGTCCAACCTCGATAATCGTGAAGGCGGATTAGTTAAATCCGCCTGTCCATATATGTATTTATTTACACAATAATTTGTATACACGTATATGTATTTATTTACATAATAATTGTAACACCCCATAAAATAAACAGTAATTAATTAAAGAGAATTAATAAATAATCAGTAAGGCCCAAAACTAGAATTTAAACAAACATCAAAATTTGAACATGATACTTGCACTGTTGCCTTCGTGGCAATTTTCTAAGCAACTTTCATATATAAGGCTTCGCTATCTGGGTTCAAATGAAGAAGTTATTGACACTTTAAGTTTTTAGATCAAAAATAATTAAAATGGAATCAAGGAAATAAATAATAATTAACACCTAGACCCTAATAGTCGAGCCTAGTGGTCAACCGCCTATAGAGAGTAGTTGATTCGCTCAAATTTTGGCAGCTAGGATTGAACCTCGGCCCAACGGTCCGGATTTAATAAAAATTATCTAGCGGATAGAATTGATTCCAATGGCTATAAATACATGCCTAACTCCTCACTTTTATTCTCATATCAACAGAGCTCTACCATTTTCCTTCTCCATTATTTCCAGAAAATATAAAACTACTACTATATATATACATATATATATTAAAGAAGTGGAGAAAATAAAAGAGAAAAAGAGAAGGAGTGAATCAATTCTGCGAAAAATGTAAATTATATAATTATAAATCTGTATTCCACTTAACTCAAATCTTCTCTTGGATCTTTAATTCTAATAGGTATACACACACACAACACACACCTTGTTATATATACTTTAGGGATAGGAAGAAAAAAAGGAGTCAATTAAGGAATTGGATTCCGATATTGGAGATTTGAAATGCTAGGAAGGTGAGTGTAAAATTATATGATTTATATATAACATTGAAATTTATGTCGCTGAATTCTATTTGATTATCATGCCTATGTAAGATCTATTGAATTGTAGGCTTAAAATTAATATATTTAATCCAAATCTTGCCGATATATTTGATAAGTTATGTAATTGTGCTGAAATGACATATACACGCTAATATAGAAATTTTGGAAATCGGTCCCTTAAAATTTTAAAGTATGCTATTAATAAGATTGTGACGTTTATTCCAATTTATGTTAATTGGGTTGTAATTTGTTTAGTAATCATTTGGAATGCCCTAATTTAACTTGGAATGTTAATTTCTATGTTTTAATTTATTGCGAGCATTAAAAGTACAATTTAGTTGTATCCATTTCTATGTAAATTTCCATTAACTGTCTAACTTCAGACTATGTATAAAAAGGGCTCCTTTTCGAATAATAAGGAATGTACCTTAATGAAAGATGTGTAAAGTACAGATGCCCTTCCACGTAGTTCGCACCGTCTGTTTCAATAGAAATAAAAAAAGATAATTCCATGTAATTTCAAATGGAGCAAAAGTCTCATTTTTAGGTAGTTTGTGGAAAGTTAGACATGCCTACCTCGTATGATTAAACCGTACCCGATCTTAGTAGTAATTGGATTAGGCCTAGGTCTTGCCTGGATACTTGGAGTCAAAACCAATACCCACATTTATAGGGTGGGTTCAGACCAAAACTTGTACCATTGACAGACCTAGTTATAACGATGATAATTTCTTTCTTTAGGAAAGAATAGCTAAACTATATTAGATGTGGAAGTAAACATTCTTTGTAGAATTTACACATAGGCGTATATTTTAAGATTTCATAGCATAGGAAGCAATGAGTTAAAAATGGCTACAAGACACATTTATAACCCGCCTTCTAATTAAAGTTATAAAAATACATTGGGTAACAAATACAGCATAATAAGTAAATATATGTCCGTCACTAGTTACAACTAGGACGACTAAACAGTAATAACATAGTAAATCATATGATTAGGAGGTTGTAATGGAAAAGAGGTAGTAACTCCAACACTTATGAAGAATAATTGCAAAATTAGTGGGCAATAAAAGCATTGTTGATAGGGAGTTGCATAAATTAAATGGAGGCATAAATGCATTAATGTGATTGATTATAGAATTCAACATGACATTTATGAAGGAAATGAAATAAGCATAATAAGTTTGATTTGAAATGAATGAATAAATGTCATTTTTGATTGTCCAATATTAATAATAATAAGCGTTTATTAAGGTCAATTAAGTGGGAGGTAAAGAAATAAGTGACATTTTAGTGACATAAAAAGGAAATGAAGAATGTAGAAAATAAGCGTATAAGATAGGCATAGGTTCGCAATAAATAAATAAATAAATACTAATAAATAATCTTAGGAGGAAATATAATTTCTATAGTTTAAATTATATGGCATCAATAATACGTTTATGATGAAAGTTAATTAGCAGGTCTAGCCTACTATTTAGGTCTAGGATAAATGGCTTGGTTTAGTATGGGTTAGGATGCAAGGTCAGTAGAGTTACATAATAAAACTCTGGCCTTCACCTAAAGGTTACTATTAGTTGGGTATACGCAGTACTGATGCGGAAAATCTCCAACTATAGGACCCATGGAGAAGGGATATAAGTTTGCGTATATGTGTAGGAAATTATACCAAGGGTTTGTCTTAGTCTTGAAGTATTAAATGGCTCATTACTTTAAGGGATTTCAAGGGTTTATTTCAGGGATGAAGGTATTAAATGATCGTTGGGCCTACCTCCTCCCTATTTGAATAGTTTTAAATAACCTACGATGGTGTCTAATTGGGAAATGGTGTATATTTCATTTCTAAGCTAGAGTATTAAGTAATCGGAATGAGCATTTTCCTCGACTTGTATTCAGGCAGTCTAAATAGGATTTCGACTGTGGGAGGTCAACGGGCTATGTCAGTGTTGTTGATAGATATGTATTTAGAAGTAAGCTTTAACTCCAACAATCCCTAGCAGTCGTTAGCACAAACTTGGGTTATGCCCTGATGGATTTTGCTTCTTACTAGTGTAGAATTTGTATGGTATACACAAAGGCCTCAAAGTTTAATTAATCGCTTGTTTATCGGAAGTCGGCTAGCTAACCGTTAGATAAGTCATCGAGATGCATTAGTAATATAAAAAATTAAATTATACAGCCATATCTATGGATTATCGGCCTTCGTAGCTTGGGCTGATTGATTACCGAGTAGTACATTACAGTAGGCCTATTTTGGGGTTGAGGTATTAATTGGTCATTGGGTCTGCCTCCTTCTTATTTAAGAAGTATTAAGTGACCGACGTTTTCTTTGGGTAGTACAACATACACACACACGCACACGCACACTCGCACATATTTATATATAGTTGTACCTCAGTGAAGGTTGAATATATTGTATGTGCATATGGAATTAAACTAATAAGTCATGAATAATAGACATAATATTCAAATAGAAATCAATCGGTATAACTTGTGTTATGGATAAAGTGTGTAATTTTTCAGTCACTAGAACGTTGTTCTAACCCCTTCCTCATTACAACCCACATGATAACTTTAAAGGTACAGGCTAGCTAGTGCAAGAAGGGAACTATAGATGGAGAAATCTTCTCATTCATGCTTGGCACTGATAAGATAACTAGATATCCAAGGAATGGTATTGATTCCAAAGTTGTAGCCTTAATCAGTATATATGTTCTATTATATTTTTCTGTTCCACTAAGTTTATCCTAGATAGCTTTCTGATAAACTTATCTTTATTCAGGTTACAATTACCAACGATCTGTACCTTAGTTGACTTGGGTTTCAATTTAATCAAAATTTTAGGCCATTAAAGTATAGGTTGTTACATTTGGTATCATAGCTTAGGTTAGTCGATTATAACAATTATAATATGTTGAGTGAATGTACTTGTACTTTACCTATAATTATATATATATATATATTATAGGTCAAACTTATTAATTTTGATTATTGAAGTAGTTACGACTATATTCTTAAAAGGTGGATGGGTAACTATGAGTTGGGACAATAAATATAGTTATATTTTTACACTTACCACATTTACCTCATGGGGTGTAGGTTGAATCATAAGGCGTTAAATAATAAGAGCATAAGCACGACATATAGAGGGATCCCTAAAGTTGGATGGTATTTGAATCCTTTATTGAGCCTACACCACCCTATGATTATGGATTTCAATGGATTGCCGATTAAAGACATACGTTTCATTCAAACAGATAGGAAGAACCTATACGTTGTCATTATCTAGAAGTAAGATGTTAAAAAGGATTAAGCAAGTTCCCATAGTAAAGTGCATATTAAATAACACAAGATGATAGCCAGATTTTGAAGTATTGTTAATGAAGATGAGTTAAGAATGAACAGGAAAGAAAGTCAAACGGAAAGGACAAATAAAAGTCCATTTCTAAATCTGATTCCATGTGAGAATTTAACAAAAAGATTTTGGAAGTTTCTTTTAATGTTTTAAAAAGGATTTATTTATAAAAGAAGGACCGTACCATTAAAAAGTTATTTCAAAAAAGTAAGAAAATTTTGAGGTTTTAAAGGGCAATTTAGATATTCCTAGTGAAGTTTAAAACTGGTTGGGTTGAAAATTTTCAATTTAAAGTGTTTTGATAAAGGTTTTTTGTTTTGTTTTTGAAGGAATGTAAAATAGAGTGTATGTTAAGCTCGATGATTTTTTCTATTTCCATAAGTTGAAAAGTTTCTTTTTAAATTCTTTTTAAGGGATGGATATGGAAATTATACCTGATTTAAATAGGGTAAAGTGAATGGGAGGGCAAGAATACCCAATAATGAAGATAGAAAAAATATTTTCGTGTAAGGAAAATACAAAGAAAAACAATTGAAACAAATTTATACATATCTATTTTTCATGTTAAAGAAGAAAAGCCCAATGACTAAAGTATTAGTCGAACACACTTCAGTGAGTCAATGAGGAAAACAACAAAAGTGGAAAAGAGCTATATAAGTAATAGGTATTTAGATAGGAGAAATATAAATAGTAGCATTATTAGGAAATTTATATTAAAATATGGTTAGTAATCTAATTAGAAGTAAATATGTAACGACCCAGAATTTTCAGAAATTAAAATTTGAATATTTAATTAATTTTAGATATTTATAAGTGAATTTTTAAGTCAAATAAATTTTTATTTGATTTATTGGATTTAATTGAATTATTAAATCGATAATTTAATATGTGAAATTATGGAAATAATTGAAAATGGAGTTAAATATGATAGAAAATGATTTGTAAAATTTTATTTTATCATATTGAAGTTAGAATGATATTTTAGAACTTTTAAAATCGAATAAAAAGTTAATTTGTGAAAATTGAATATTTTAATATTAAATAATCGACTGTAAAATAGCCAATTTTTGAACAGTCTCAGAATCGAACGAGACCAGTTCCATTGGATCCGTAATAGTTAGTTATTACCGGATTTCAATTTTCGTGTCAATCGGAGCTATCGTTTGATCGTGGCAGCTCGAAACGCATCGAATCGTTTTTAATTTAAATTTGGCGAGTCAAAATAGCCATTTTTCAAAAAGTCTCGGATTTCGACGAAACCAGTTTCATCGGATCCGTAATGTGATATTATTGTAAGATTTCAAATTTCAAGTCGTTTGGATTTACCGTTTGTCCGGTACAAATTAAAACGCCTAGAAATCGGTTTAAATCGGTTTAATTTAAATTGAGCGTTTTCAGCCATAACTCGCACATACTTCCGAATTAGCTTCCGAAACTTGTTCCATTGTGTCCGGAACGCGGGATAAACCCTAGGTACGCTGGTTACGGCGCCTAAATCGGAGTTCGGAATTTCCGGATGAATAGTGTCGTTCAAAACTCTATAAATAGACCCTATACCCTTCATAAATTAGAAATAACAACCCTAACCCTAATTCTATATGCATAGCCGCCACTTTCTAATTCAATGGCCAGAAATGCTTAACACTCATCTCTCAATCTCTCTCAATCCATTAAGAATTAGCCAAAGTGCTCAACTACAATGTCGAAGAGCATGAAGAGAGCTTCGATTCCATACGGTGATGATCGGAAATGGTGTAACGGAGAGGGAGCTAGGGGGGGCCGTTCATAGCAGGTCACGCACGCAAAACGAGGCTGTAGAGCAGGCCGAGCCTTGTGCTATTCAAGCCGAGCATGGTGGAGGGGTAGAGCTACAAGTTGGCGTTGGTTTGATCAAGTTTCGTTGAGTATTGGTGTTGCAAATCAAAACCCTAGTTCATAAGTGATGGGTTTGATTTTGTACGTGAGTTTACTGTAAGGGGAACGTGAAGGAGGAAGAGAATGTGGACGGGCCTAATTTCTTGGCCTTGGAATGCACGGCTATGATCTAGCCTAGGTTTAAAATCATATATTTGTGTTGTAATTAGAGTATATAAATCGTGTACAAACTTCAATAATTCATAACTTTTTCATACGAGGTCGAAAAAATGCAAACTCAGTTGCGTTGGAATCGTATGGACGAGCACTACGCGATGGAGTTGGTTTGGAGTCGTTTGGAGTTAGTGAGAATTTCGGGTAAAATTAAACGCGCGTTTAATTTTATTCGAAATAAAAGCTAAAACGGAAATTAAAACCAAGGTGAGAACTTCTCACTCAATCGAATAGATTTCGATTTTATTTTAAATAGTTAGATTTAAAATATTTGAATGCATGTTTGAATGATGACTGTAAATTATTCATTGTTAAAATAGACATTATGCGCCGTTAGTAAGCGGATGTTATTTATAAAAACATATACCGCGAATATTTCATAAACAGTGAAATTGGTATTATATATAATATCAATATATATATATTGGCATATGTATATATTGCAGTTGTTGATTTCCCGCATTTTTGTTTAGCGGATGAGACCCTATTACGCCGTTAGTAAGCGGATAATATTTAATAAGAACATGTACCGCGATAATTTCGTACTGGAGCGAAATTGGTATTGTGCTAATGTTTTTGAATGCAGGAAACAGGTTGGAGGGATCCAACTGGATTCCTCAACAGTATTTATTTTATTTCAGATATTTTGATATTTGATGGATTATCATATCGATATATGATGGATCGTTGTGGTCGTGATTGACTATTTGATGTGTAGCATCATTGGACCCAGATTTTGGGATTTTAAAATGGTTTTAAAGTGATTTTTGAAAATATACTATATTTTTGGAATTGATCCATTATAAATAAATAAACGTTATAATTTTTAAAGTTATAAAAATTATGGTTTTTGTGAAATATAGTTAAAAAGCTGATTTTTAGAAATACGATTAAAAGTCGATTTTTGAGAAATATGAACCAATGATTTTATAAAATAGTTTAAACTGGATTTTTGAGTTTATTATTAAAAGTTTGACTATAAGATTTATAAAATTTGATTATTTTATAAATCAAGAGAACGGTGAAATTTTTAAAGGAATTTAAAGACGTTTTAGAATAATAATATAAACTGATTTATATTAAGAGATTTATAAATGGATATTTATAAATTGAATTATGGACATTATAAAACGAGTTTTTATAAGTGTTTGAATGTAGTGAAAATGAATTTCCTAAATGAATGAAATTTATGAAATTATAAACTGTGAAGTTATAAATGAAATTTTTTAAGCAATAGGTTTATAAAATTTATAAAGTTATCGAAAGAATGAATTTTGGATAAATAAACAATCTTATAAGTTAAGATTAATAATTTGGGAAGTTAAAAAAACGATTTTGTAAAATAATCGTTTTATAAGTAATTAACTTATAATATGAACTGGTAGTTTATAATTGAGTTATAAACTGGAATAGGTTAATAAAGGAATTTATAAAAAAGAAGTTTTTATAAATAAATAGATATGGAATTTATAAACGTTGTTTTATAAATTCGCAAACAACTTATTTTGATAAGTTAATTGTTATAACCTATTAATGGAGTTATATTCACGTTGTAAACAGTGAATAATCCTTTAAGTTAAAGTAAATAGAAATGATGAAATTTGTTAATGTAGTATATTCACGTTTTTGAATAGTGAATAATACGTTAAAGAAAATGTTTTAGAATGTGATATTTTAAACAGAATTAAAACGATCTAACGATGTTTTAAAATGCATTGAGATTCGAAACCATAGATTTCAACATTTATTATTGAAATAGACGTTTTCGAGAAATAAAAGGGAATGGTGGACTATAACACTGTTGTTATAGTAAATGATTTCCGAAAGGAAATGTTTTGTATAGTATTGGGATTTATATATCTATTTTAATTTCGAATCCCTATACTAGTGATTTTGGGTTTTCGTAACGATGTTTTACGTAACATTCGTTTTGGCCCAAATAAATATGTTTAAGAGAATGATTTTCTTAAAGAATGAAATATATACTTAATTCGATTTAAGTATATTGAATATTTTCTAAGCGTTGAAAATAAGAGAGATTTGTGAATTTCTTATTAATAAATGAGTATGGAAATGTTTTCCAATATGAAGTGAATATTGAGAATTTATCTTTTTGAAGATAAATTGAAATGAAAATTTGAAATCGTAATATGCATGGATATGTTGGAATATAAATTCACTAAAGAATTTATATGAGAAAGTGGAACTTGTTAAAAATAAATATTGATTTATTTTTGAAGTGTGAAATTGTATATCTTGTAAAGATATTTTGAAAATAAATAATTTGGAAAATTATTTGGAATCTGGTGATGTGTGCATATCCATTGATAGTTCAATAACCGACTATCAGTATTTCCCTTTGAATGGGTATTTGATGTGAATTGATTGAATTTGAATGCACACTTATTTTTGAATAAGCGCTCACTATTCGGGTTAACCGGGAAAGGACCATGGGGTCGTATAACCCATTCCGAATATGTGATACGTCGTTGTGAATTGCAATTGAAGATCGGTGTTGAAGACCGGATATTTGTAAGAGCGATAGGATGACCTATCGATTGTTTCTGCACCGAGTCGCGCCGGTATTGAAACTCCATATGTGATGGTGAATCCGATCAGGATTGTGAATATCCGAGTTGCAAGGACTTCTTTGTAAGTGCCTTCGGTTCTGTTCGATCCCGGAACAGACTTGTATGGATTGTATGCCTGACATTACAATTTGAGATATAAAGCCGATTTCTTTCAAATATATTTCTGTTGGTGGCGGAGAATTTATTCTTTGCTTAACACCCTTCTTTGAGACGTACGAGCTCAAAGGTTATATAGTTGAAGTTATCAGCGATATATCCCATTTTGGTAATGTGACATGCTGAGTGATGCTGAAATGATCATTGTGTTGATTATTGTGATAGGATCATTTATTTGATCGTCTATCTTAGTGATCATTGTGTTGATCATTTGTTGACCCAAAGCATGGCTTTTATATAAAGTATGTTTTTGTGGACGTGACTTCGTCGAGCCTCACATCCCGGAAATGGTCAAAACAGGAAAGATGCGGCAAGGTTATTAGGGGTTGCTGTAGCTCCCCTTAGGGTATGTTCATTTCCTTCTGGAAAGGGGTGGTATCATGGTATGGAGCCCAGATACTTACTCATGTTGAAAACACTCTATTTATTATGGTGTGATGTTGGATATCGAGCGCTCGGTTGAAAAGGTCCTAAAGGACCGGGGAATGGCGTGCTCGTGTCAGTAGTTACCCAGTTAGGGGTAACCCGGCCTTGTGTTGGCAGAGATCCGGTTTGGTTCTCGGGGATGTCCATCCAGAGGCATTCTCATGTGGCAATGGGAAGTTCCTTGGCCTGATCATTCGTTGGAAATCCAAAGAAACAATACGAGACTTGTACGGTATTAGTTGTATAACCTGCTATGGAATGTGGCGGTAACCTGCTATTGAACATAGTTAGCTATAGTAGGCATACGATAATGGTCGTATGTTGGCTAAGATTTATATCTTTATTTTCGAAATGATTTTCCTCTACACTATGCACTAGTAATAATATCAAATGTTATTTTAAATGCGTATCAAGCATCTTTGGCTATCATAAGGAGAAATCTCCTCCGATTCTGCGTTTGCATTGTGTGTGTGTGCGGGAGGCCTTATGGTAGTCTCATTTTTAAAAGCATTGCGAATTGATTTAAAAAAATATTCCTCTATTTGATTTTAAAGTTAAATAAACTGTTTTGAGTTCTCACACCAGTCACATGACTGACTCGGAGTTTATTGTTTCCTTCCTAAACTCTGGGTGCCCACCAATTTCCACACGGGCAGTCAAGAGTTAAGGTTTATCAGGATATTCTGGATATTCTGGAGCTGCTGGAGGCAAGCTGGATGGCATGGCGTATTACTAGTTTATATAGTATTTCTTTTTCCGCTGCACTGTTTGTTGTTGTATGATGTTGTACACTCTGATGATTTGATGTAATGTAATATAATGTGATGTAATAACTGATATAGTTCTTTGTTTAAAGATTATTCATTTATTATTATATGTTGTTCCGCTGCGAATTGTGAGATTCTGTTGTTGTTCTTTTTGTTTCCTTTCTGTCCGTTCTATTTTCAAATTCTCTTTTTCTATTTTTAAAATTCTTCTATCTTCTGTTTTTCTAATTCTCTGTTTTCTAAAAATTGTCTATCTTCTTTTCCCTCTATTTCTTCTTTTTCTCTCTTCTTTCTTTTCTTTTCTTTTTAAAACCCATAACATCTCGGGTTTTTCGGCCTTCGATTTCTCGGCAGTCGATAAAGTGAGTGTCGATGTCGGATTTTCGGAAGTCGAAAATTCCGTTTGTTACAAAATATGAGAAAAAAAAGGATAATTTTCATAAATATGTGTAGTGATTGGCATATTTTTTCGAAGCCCCCCATTGGCTATCAGAATCTCTTCTATTGTTGAAAAAGGAAATAACATGAGTAGTAAAAAAAATAACAGAATGGATGTTATCATTGTCTACTTTAGTTTTCATCATTTAAAGTTCAAAAGATGTTTTTGACAAATGTTTTGGTATAATAGTTGATTTTTAAATGAAAATAAATGTTTTGAGTTAAAAATCCTACTTTTCATAAAGTAAGTCTCCGTGTAGAAAGTCCTTAAAGGGAAAGTAGGTTAGAATGAGAAATTTTTCGTGGCTCTTTTTTGGAGACCAAGTAATTTTTGAATTTAATAAAAAAGTTTATAAGTTTATATTTTCAAATATAAAGTTTTGGATCAACTACTTTATGATTATGAAGTTTTATTTTTATAGAGAGTAGTGAAAACCAAATCAAATTTTGATATGGAATAGATATAGATGACCGCCTTAGTAAGAAGGGTTAAAGGTCAAGACTATGAATAAAATAACTATGAATGCTTATATAGTAGCAATAAGAAATCCCAGTTGAATATAAGAAACATTGGTATGAACCTAGGAACGTTTCATTAGACGTGTGAAATGCATAAGAATAACCCTCAAAGGAATGGAGAATGGTATCAAAGTACACTTTTGCGAGTCCTAGGGTATACTCGCACAAAGATCAAAATAAAAAAAGTAAACATAAAAGTTTGAGAATACTATCAAGAGATTTCGATTGAATGAAGATATTAGTATGATTGGAGAATAGGGTAATGAGTTGGCAAACACATATGAACAATATTGGTTGATTCAAGGTTAAAGAAGGTAAGATAAGTGGTAGGACAGTTATTCCACAAAGCCAATTTTTTGATAAGTTATTTTTAATGTGCATAGTTTATTTTTTTTACACACTGCAATGTAGGAGTGCACAATTGATCCCATAATCAGGTGTAATAATTGAAGTAATGGATGAACCCTATTTAATAGATGCCAAGGAGGTAAGTTAAGACATGTGGGTTGTAGTAGAATGACATTTTGGAAATGTCCATCGTAATTGAGTGAGAAGTGATATAGCAACAACATCATTAATACCAGCTGATGTTGAAGGGCAGCTTTCAGCAATTGTTTCTTTTAGGATATTTGGGTTGTAACCACTAGTTGTCTCTTTTCGAGTATTGAAATATAAAGCATAGATATGATATGAGATATGTTCCTATTTATTACTATGTTACTTTTCTAAATGAGCTTTGACTTTTATTAATATTGGGAAATAGTGTAGATAAGGAAATCATAAGGACACTTAACTAGCGATTAATGTAATTAAATGTGGAAGTTTATAAAATGAATTAGGAAATTAAATTAGCAACTAGAAATAAAAAATGCTTTAATCCTAAAAACTTCATAATTTTGAAAAAAAAAAAAATTTAGCAAGCGAAGGATAGGGAATGGTTGTTGCGAAAACATGGTTTATTATCCAAATGTCTTAAAAGCTAAAATTTATAAATATGCTTATATGTTGTTTGTTATTTTGAGATACAAGGAAAGGTTTTCAAAATCAACAATCTACTACACATTGATAGAATTAATCATGTCCATTAACTGATTGATCGAATCTCAATTACGTTAAGATGTGGCTTGATTTGTTTTAAAAGATGAAAAGGCAAATGCTTTTAAAAAATTATGTTCAAATGCTTCTCAAAAGTTGTGTTTAATTCTTTTAAAACTTTAATTTTCAAACTATTATGCAAGTTTAAGCGAAAGGGGAAAAAGATTTTTTTAATGGAAAACTTGAATATTTTCCAATTTTCAATGTCGAATGCTTAGTATATGGAGGATCGATGTGTTAGTGAATATTAATTTTACGTTCAACAAGGATGATAGTACACAAATATAGAGAACAATAAAGGAAAAGCTATTTAGCTTTGGGATATCTATTTCAATACCTTGTTGATAGTAAAGAAAACTTGCTTATAAATAATTCTATTTTAAAATCCAAAAATAAACCTTCTTATGCAAATTGTACTTGGAAAAGATTGAAAATGTTCAAGGACAAAAGAGAAGGTTCCAAGGTATAATAGAATAAGATCCAAAAGAAGGGTGGGAATGTAAATCTCTCCATCTAGATTCCTTTACTGGCATAGTATTATAGATTTATGGAGACTGAATTTTCAAAATTTTGAATGTTATAAATGGTGTGTTAGGTATTGGATGGTAAGGATTGAATGCAAAATTGGTTGAACCATGTCCCTATTTGTAGGAGTTTGGAGATTGTTGTGTAAAAGAAGATATTTTATTTTCTTTTGAAAATTTGCGTACATGTAGAGTAACTAGTATATATTGATAGAGTGCATCATACTTTCGAAATTTTCTTAAAAGAGTGCATTCATATAGGAGGCGTAACGACCCATATTTTTGGGTCTTCGAATTTGAATATTTAATTTATTTAAATATTTGGATTTGGATTAAATTATAAAGGAATATATATTTCAAATTAAGATCTGATTTTTTATGATGCTTTTTAATTAATTTATAGGATTTTTCCATAAATTTTAATTTGAAAAATAATTAAATTTTCATTTTATTTATTTTACTTAAAATGTCAGTAACTAAACGGAATAAGTTAACTTGTTGTAATGACCCTAATTTTTACTTACATTACTTAGGACATTTAATTAGATAAATTAAATGAAATAATATAGATGGTTAAGGGATTGAGATTTATATAATCATACGGTAACCGTGTCTTAATGAATGTGTAGACAAAAGGGAATAGAAATAAGTAAGTAGAAAGAAGGTGATAAGGTCAAAAATAGGAATAGACTATGCTCATATACCCTGAACCCTTCATACCTTCATTCTTTGTTCATTTTAACAATCGCAAACAGAACTAGAACCCTTATAAGCTCAGCCGACCACCATTAAGAGAATCAAGAAGAAGAAAACCTAAGATTCAAGTAGGAAGCTTAAACAAATCAATCAAAAGACAAATCTCGAACTTCTCAACAACATGGTAAGGTGAATAATGATCTTACATCTCAATTTTGTTGATTTCGGTTTCTAGTAAGATCCGGAATGATTTTGCAAGTAATATGCCATGATACGACTGTTTAAAAGGATATATATGCATGTTGGTGATTTATGTTATTTTATATAGATTTTATGATAAGTTTAGATTTGAAAAACCTATTAAATGACATCCAAATGACTTGCAATTTGGATATATGGTCGAAAACATTAATTATGAAGTGGGTTTTAAGTTTCATAATTTTCTAAGTTATTGTGGATTTAATATGAATTTTCTGTAAAGAAAATATTTAAAATTAGGTTTAAATTAATTACGGCAATTATATATTGATTGTGGGTCTTAAATTTAAGTATGTTAGAAAACATATTAGAAGTTAATTATGGTAATTTTTGGGGAGTTTTCCTAATTATTTTACTATAGGTATAAAATTATTTAAGTTATAGGAATTAAATGTTTTATATGTTTTACCAAGGAGAAGGGCTTCTTTGTTAAATGTTTTAATTGCTAATTTCTGAATTCGGCATCACATTTATAAAAGAAATTTGGAAAGAAATGGGTAACCAATTGCATTTTGACAAATAAGGCATGTTAGTTGAAAAGAAATTACTTTAAAAGGCTATAAAACAGTTTTGTTTAAATTTACTACTTCGCCACTTCCATCTGCAAGCTTTCGATGTAAGACGTTCGACCATGGACCCATTCAGAACCAATGCACATGGAAGCAAGCAATTGATATGTAGTGCATTCAAGAAAGGTGGAAGGCACATCATTGAAACCTAGCTTTCAAAGGGGTAGAAGCTACTCTCATTAACTTCGAACTATTTCTGTTTATAAAGGATGCTTTCGAAGGGGTTATACTAGTGTAACAACCCGCTATTTTGGACTATTCGCATCCGCACATGTCGGGCTTGAATAATTCAAAATACTGAATTGTGAATCTAAATTTGGCAAAACTGAACATATACAGTAAATAATCACAGATCACAAACACAGAGTAATAAATGCAGAGGAAACAAAAGATAGTAGTTCATGAGGCTATTATATACATATCAGAGTTAAATAAGGTACAACAGAAGTCTCGAATACAATAGTCAAATACAAGAATCAGAATACATCACTGGAATCAACTGAATATCTGAAAGTTGGATAAATAGCTGGATCTCCAAGCGAAGCTCCAACTCCAAAGGTGAGTCTCGAATACTGGTACACTCAGTCTGACCCGAGCGTAAAGCAAAACACAAAACACTCGAGTCTGGATTAACATTCTTATATTAATAAATCCAACACAAGTTAAATAACAACTGAAATTCAAGTAACTCAAAGGACGTTGTAATAACCATCCTCTAAGGATCCGTTAAACTATCTACTATATAGTAATGTATGCTAAGTAGATAATGCCTATCAGTAATATAAAGTATCAAGATAGTATTAAGGCGTTACCATTACCCCCCTTAACACATTTTATATAAGCGTCATAGACTATGCAGCACTGTAAACTCCACCGTAAACTAGTGGGCTACCAGGGAGTACTCCATAGGTACAACAAAAAACAAATTCGTCGTGGTCGCGTATATAGGGATACAAGTATGACAAGGCACCTGAGGCAATACCCAAGGTAGTGAAACTACCGTTTGTCTGCTCCGGACTGGTGAGAACGCACCGCCGCAACGATCGCAACACCGCAAAACAACACTCCCAATTTCGAGGGTGCAACAATCAATAACAAGTAATGAGTAGTTTACGAAGAAGTGTGTTCGCTCGAGGTGGATAACCCCATTTGGCCCGGCATGGCTCCTGTTTTAGTCATTTCCAGTTTGACACAAGTGTCAAGGCTATCCATTATCGTTCTCTTTCTTCAGTCATCACGTGCATCAATCCAACCACTTCATTCTGGATCACACTCCGCGTATAGTTATTAAAATGGTTTTCGGTTTAGACAGAGAGTATGTCCATAACCGATTCCGGTTTCTTTAATAACTTTCGTAATTATTACACCGATTGGTCGTTTAATAAATTTCAAAAACCAAATCAATTTCAATTTCAATTAGAATTTGTAAACCAACATTCCATTTGTCTTTCTATACCAATTTCCATAATTTACGTTTCAAAAATTCCAAATTACTATTTCAAAATCTTATAATTCAATTTCAATTTTTATTTAGACACTTCAAATATTGATTCAAGTTCGCATATAAATTTCATTTCGTAATCATTTAAATTAATTTAATTTAACATTCAAATCAATTTAAATCCATTGATCGATTTCATTCAATATTCGTTAAGTAAATTTGTCATTCAAATAATTTATGTTTAAATTTTAATTCATTAAATCCATTACTTCAGTTCAACTTCATGATATCAAAATTTCAAATTGAATTAAATTAGATTCGTCAAATCAATTCTTTAAATTACAAGTCTTACATTAATTTCAATAAATCACATCTTATTTCTTGTTAAAGAAATTCAATTTCACTTATTTATTTACTTGGTTTCAATTCCAAATCTTAATTAACAAAGAAACTCAATATCACTTATTCAAGAAGTTCAATTACACTTATTAAAGATTACAATTTTATTTAATTATTTGATAATTCAATCTTATTTAATATTAAATAATTTCAAACTTAATTATTAAATACTTTCAAAACTTAATTATTAAATAATTTCAAAACTTAAGTATTAAATAATTTCTGTAACGACCAGCAAATCCTTACCCCTTGACTCAACACTATTCTACATCAATCGACTCAAGTTGAACAGAAATACGAACCATTAGGGTTAAAGAAGAAGAGGTAGAAGAAGAGAAAACAGAAAACAACAACAGAATCTAACCAACGCAGTGGAATAAAATATAATATATATAATAACAGATCTTTACCCAAAGGAAAACTATATCTGTTTCATACATATATCATCAGAGTACATCAACATCAATAACATACAACTGGAAACACAGCAGAACAATAACCAAGAAAGGAAGTACGTATCGCCATCCAGCTCGTCTCCTGAGCTCCACAACATCATATCTTGTATCCTATAATACTCGATCTGACCCGAGCATTATAGTTAAATAACACCCGAGTCAGTCTGGAATACCAGCGTGAGAAATCACACTAAATTGATTGTTAAAGTTTCAAAATCTCTTTGAAAACAAAAGAATCTCGTAAGACCATGCCATAAATAAACATGTCGAGTTTTTACCTTATGATAGCCAAAACACTTTTTATTGAAATCCTATGATATTATAATTGGGTCTATATACAAATACTTATTAAAATAGCCGAAATCATTACATTCATTAAATTCCAATTACTAGCCACGGAGTGGGTAATACAAACAAAACTCGTAAAAGGCGCGTAGGGAGAATGGATTTCCAACTAATGACTAGGCACTAGGGTACCACCTGTCACAGGACGTGGCCTAGATCATAGTACCGAGGAGCCATCCTAACTCCCCTGCAACACAAGACCCAGACTATCCCTTACTGGATAATCCCGAGTAAGATCACCCCACGGTTGGGATCAGCAACCGCACCGCTAAGCCGAAATAAAAGGGACATCTAGACAGGGATGACCTTACCCGGAAATGGGTGCTGCCCACCAAGCCTTGCTGCATAACCCCTGATTTTCAGTCATTCCCGATTGATGAGGCTTGAGGTTAAGCGTTACCTTTTAGATCGTTTCACTTAGAATGCTTATCTTCCACCTGACGATGTTCCGAAAGCATTCATCCATACAAGTCCGTCCCGAGTTCGAACGGAAACGAAGGTACTAGTCCTACTACATCCATTTTGGAAATATCCTCAGGATTAGTAGCGACTAGCCCTTGGACTTCACCGCTCCATCTTCGAATCCAAACTCGTTTTTTCTCAAAACTTTCAAACCGGACCGAAGTGGTTTTCGAGAAATAAATCCCGATCCCGGTCTCTTCGAAACGATCAACGTATTTGGCCAATATTGATAGTCGGTGATTTAACTATCAATTAATATTCACAACAATCACCAAACAATAGATAATTTTCCCAGATTATTTATTAATCCCAAAAATATCTTCACAAGATATATTTTCACTTTCAAACCCTTTTGAAAACAGTTTCCCACTATCTTCCTTTCTCAGGATAAATTTTCCCAAATATTTCTATTTCCACTGAAATCACCAAGCACAAAACTTTAGATTTTTAAAATAATTTAAAACGCTTTACTTTGAAATATACTTTAAAACATTTAAGTTAAAAAGTACTTCAATAATTTGTTAAAAATACATACTATATGAATATTTGAAACTAAGGTTACTTTATAAAATATCAAACTAGGTTTCCACTTTTTAAAACAAAATACTAAGTCACCTTTTAAATAATTACTACGATAATAGATATGAAAAATATTTACTTTCGAATTTATATTTAGAAATAATAAATTCCTAAAACATGCTTTTTAAACAACATTAAAACTTTTTATCTTATATTTAAAAATTTACTTTGAACGTACTTGGCTATCCAGAGAAATATACTTCTCTTCACATTCTTCTTTAAATTTCCAATTTCAAACTCTTGAATCAATTTCCAAATTGATTTCCAATTTACTCCCTTTTATTCCAAAATCCATTAATTTTCGATTTTATTCCTTAATTGTGATTTAAAATACTTTTAACTGAAAATACCAATTTTAGATTTCTCAAATTACTTCTTAATCCCGTTAAATAAATTTAAACTTTAAATTTTAAAATAATTCTTTATTCCTTTAAAATAATATCACTTAATATTACGATTCATTAATTTCTGTTTATTCAAAATCTTTTTTTCTTTTCATACTCGAAGTTATTTATTAGTATTTTAATATCACTTCCATTTCTTTTCAATTCATTCTTAATTTATTCAAATTTTCTATAATTATTTCGCTTACAAATTCACTTCTTCATTTTCTTTCCAAAATCCAATTTATATATTTTCGGTAGCTCATTATACCGAAATATATTCAATCAAACCATATCATTCAATATTCCAATATAATTCATCATAGAATATCAAATAATCACAACAGAGAATATTAAATAATTTAAATAAATGTTGAGGGATCCAGTTGGATCCCTCCAACCTGTTTTCCCTGCATCCACAAACGTTAGCACAACATAAATACCAATTACACTTCGAGGTGGAATATCGCGGTATATGGGATTAATATAAATCATCCGCTATTATGCAGTGTATAGGGTCTCATCCGCTATATAATGCGGGAAATCAAACATTCCAAGATATACTATATACTACTACATATAAAATAACACACCAAATCCAATCAATTAATCAATTATTTAAATTTAACCAATTAAATTAAAATTAAAATTCAGCTGAGTGAGATAATTCACCTTTGACTTTTTGTTTTGCAACCCAATCCAACCTGGCTATTCTCTTCACGATTTTGGACCTTAAATAAACATTGTATGGTTTATTAATATTTGAATTAACTGAACAATCCGTTAGCATTTTATAATTTTAATTTAAAACAATTTTCTTTCGAATAATTTTTAGTAACTAAAATAATTAAACATGTTGATTAAACAAGTTAATCTCCATAATACATTATTTCATACTTTAAACCGGTAAGTGAAAATATGCATATTCATTTTATTTTTTAATTTTGAGACTACATATATATTTATGAAAATAAATTATAAATTTCAAAATATAACTTCTCATAAATTCCTATCTTATCCAAGATCCTATATATACACTTATTTTCTGTATTAAAATATGTATTTATACTTATATATTTTTATATGAAAATCTGTTTTCTTCTCTTCCGCTTTTTTTTCTAACAACCACGGTTTATATAAATCATTGTTTTATAAAACCTGTTGTTATATTATTATTTTCTCTTGTAAATAACAAAACAGCAGTTTTGTTTATTGTAAAACTTTTTTTTAATATATGTAAATCTGTAAAACAGGAATCTCTTTTTCTGTGAAATGTTTACATATATATGTTATTAAACCATTAAATAAACAAAAAGAATCAAATATACCTCACCACAGTCAACGACGAAGCCTCGATCACGGAAGCTATAGGAAAATCCCCCGAAGTCAACATGTCGAGCTCGAGTTCGATTCCAGTTGCCCTCACGATGCGAGAACCCCACCTTGTCGTCGAACACCACCCAACACACGCGCCCTCGCTCAACACCCATCGCCCCCGACAAACGTCGCCTTGAATTCCAGTCAAGATTCCTCTTGCGAAGATCTTCATCCCCCAAATCTGATGCTCAACGTTGCGAACGTCTTGCGAGATGAAGCTCGCTATTGAATTCGCTGCCCCTCTGATGTTGATCAAAATCGAACCCTAACTTAAAGCCGTGACCTTCCTCCACGCCGTACTGCCTTAAGGCCACCCCCATTCCCCTCCAAGCGCGCGCGAAGCGCCTTCCCCCTTGTGTCGTGCGAGCGAGCGACCCTCTCTCTCTCTCTCTCTATTTTTTTTATTGATTTCGTTACTGAAAGAAGAGGAAGGAGGTTCATGCTTATTAAAAGGAAGGAAAAGGAATCACGTGTTGGATACGCTAGTGTGATTGAATGGATTTGCTACAGTGATATGAGGTGAAGTTAAAAAAACAGCTGATGGGAAATTGAAGGTCAACTCAGATATATATTTATATTTTAAAACGTTTGATTCCCACAACTCAAAATCCCGAACCCCTATCGAGGAACGTTGCTGGGCATTTGTAATGTTATACGCTCATTCCAAACGCAATAGAAAAGGTTTCGAGTCCTAATTACATCGTATGGAGAAAATAGCTTTTTGGACCCGGTTATAATATTGAATTTCCGATTTAATTTTCAACGCGTTTACTTATCGTACGCTCACACAACAACTCCAATCAATACAAAATTTGAAATCCGATAATAATACAATATTACGGATCCAATGGAACTGGTTTATTTGAATTTCGAGACTGTGCCTCGGAAGACTATTTTTAAATTCAGTTTAAAACAATAAAATTTAAAACTGAACAAATCAATGTTAAATTCAATTTTAACACTTCTATTATCTTCACTGTTATCAATATAAATTTTACAAGCCTTCAAATTATTTTTAACAGACTTAAAACAGAAGATTCCATATGTACCCAACTTCAAATTGTTTAATTTAAAATTTTAATTATCAAATAAATAGTGATATTTGAATTCATCTCGAAAATTAACTTTTAAATATTTCAAATCAATTAAATATTCCAATTTAAATTGCTTAAAAATTCCGGGTCGTCACATTCGTCCCCCACTTAAAAGAATTTCGTCTCCGAAATTACTAATTGGGAAGAATGGTCCAATACCCGTTTACTTTTCTCAAAACCAACAATTCAACATCCTGTCAACTATCTTTTTATAAAAGACCCATTATTATTCTTACTAACTTTCCAAACCCTCCCAAAGTTTCAAACAATACAATTTGCTCGATTTTTTTCAAATTTCAATTTGAAACCAAATTTTGAATTATCAAAATTTTCTCAAATATTTGTAACTCCCTAAATTTTCGAAAAATTTCGCCAGTGTCTCCTTTGCGCGGCTAACTCAGTACAACTACAAAATGCCTCTACGGGCCCCCAGATTTCAAAAGTAAACAAAAGCCAAGTGGCTAGATCAAAACCCAATCAAATTTCATATAGAAATTTAAATCATGTATCTTTTTGTCGAGCAATTCAAATTTATCTTTTGGAATCAAAACCAACTTTCCTTTTCCTCTATAATACTTGTATATCCTACATAGCAGTAATATCCAATCACAACATTCAAAAACATTTTACCGACTTCCTTACAAAATGTCAATATTTATTCATTCAAATATTAACTTAGAATATATTTGTAATAACAACTTCCAATTAAGAATTCACCATTCTTTTCTTAAGTTTAGTATAAGCATTTAATATGCTTCTTTATTTATTTTTAGTTCACTATTGAAATTTATATCCATTTCTGTCACTGCGCCTTTACAATCCCATTTGAATTCAATTTGCTTCAATTTACTAATTTCTTTCAAATCTAAATACTTCTTCCAATTTTCCATTCAGATTTCCATCTTCCGATTCTACTTGAATTCAATTTTGTCTTCGAATTTCGAATATTAAATTGTGTTCGCCTTATCTCAATCCATATGTAATTAACCATTTTCTTTTATTAGTTCCGCTTACTATACCGCTTACTAATTTATTTAAAATTTCAAATAAAAATTTACTTGCAACTTTTTCTTCCTTTAGTTTCTTCAAACAATTTCTTTAATTTCACCTTACTTTACATACACAATTTTAAATTAGAGTTCAATATTCAGTTTTAAATTTGTTTGCTTACTAATTTTAAATCCTTTGCTGTTAGTGAAAATGTTTAAAAAAAAATTCTAACTCCCAAAATTTTCGAAATTTTTTGGCAGAGTCTGCTTTGTACGGAGGAGCTTTTGCAATTTGACAAGAGATATAAATATATATACATCGACCCACCCGGTCGGAAAAACAAAAAAAAACAGTTCATATTTCCTATTTTTATTGCGTAGGCGTACCTTTATTTAGCATTTTAAGCAAGCAGCTTATAATTTTAGCATTTTGCGCGATCAAATCTAGCCAAACGATTCCCGGTACCTGCACTTACTCGATTTAAACATATATGTACTAAATATATGCAATTACTAACATTTCACTTACTTTCAATAGCTAACACATAAATTTCACATATAATGCATGTTATATAATTTCCATAAGCACATATAAGGTTCCGACACTTATTACAGTTGCGTACCACCAATTCCCAAACCATTCCATTCAGTTTAAGTGATTTACAACTTACTCGCTTATATTTAATTGATTTTAAGCAAGACAACTTATATTCATCCCCTATGATTTCAAAATCATCTTATTTCACTTCTAATAACTCATAGAATTTTGTCTAATCCTGTTTACATCAAACGATCCACTTTCTTATGCAATTCGACAATAATAATGTAAATAAATAATTACTTAAGCTTTACAACCATTTAAATTTATTCCAACTCAATTTACTTTCCCATTTTAATTTTATTCACAAACTTTTCATTGCATTGTCTTTTATATCCAAAAAGTTGATTCCCAATTTATTAAACTCGACAACCAATATTAAATAACCATCTCATAATTTACTTAAGTTATTTATTTTCTTCAAACTATTCCACCCAATAACTTAAGTTTATTTTATTTAACCAACTTCCATTCAAAACTTTGATTTGATTTTCCTTTGATCAAATCCCAACCATTTTACTGATTTATTCAATTTGTTTATTCTTTTATCCATTTTTAAATTTTAATTTACATTAACAATTCATTATTGAATTTATTAAAAATAAGGACATTCAATTTATGCTTAAATTGGATTTGCTTACAACTCACACCAAATCTATTTTAATCCAATTCAATACTTACTTAGTTTACATTTATTTATTTAAGTAAGAATTTTATTCCATTCAATATTATATATAACTCAACTAAATTCATTTCAATTAAATTTTATTTAACTTAACTCCAGTTAAATCTAGCTACATACCATTTTTTTGAATTTTGTTAAGCAAGGACTTAATTCCATTTATTATCATTCCAATATACAAATTTTCAACTCATGTGCTTACTTACATGGATCAATTAGTAGTTACAAATCTTAATTCCAATACTTTGTTTAATTTAGTCCAACCTGGCTATATTTCCCATTCCACATAATTCAACACAATTCAATTTTAAATTCCAGTATTCAGTTTTCACTTTACTTTTACAAATTTAAATAAATTTGTCCTCCCACAAATTCACTACCAATATTTTTTTTTACTTTTATTTACTAGGTTCAATTACATTCTATTTCCATTCAAAATTTTACATTTCTTTAAGTTTCCAACTTATCTATATTCCATTCCCCTTCCTTTTTAATTCAGTACATTGTATTGGTTTACCATCTTATTTTGTTACCTACTTCCTTTAATTTAACTCTTTCAAGTTGAATTTTATTTCAACAAATTCCAAATTTACAAGTTATCAAACTTATTATATGTCATAAACATTCCTAGTTAAGATTCCAAAGTTTAAACAGTCTTTAACATTTCAAAATTTCCTTTGAAATCAACTATATCCAAAATTCCTTGCATTTCTAAAATCAAATTTATCTTTTGCAAACAATTCCAATTTAAAATAATTTGGTAGCAATTTCTCTCTTGGAAACTCGAAAATGAACATCGATGATGCTGCAGTCATCACCGAAGTTATTTTCCAGCGACCGAAAGAGTTCAATGCTTTTATCTCTTTTAAAATCCTTCAAATATTTTTTTTTTTAAATTCCAAATCTCTTTAGATTTTCAAATCCGATTCAAAAATATTTCTCAAATATATATAATTTTCCCAACCTTTTGAGAATCATTTTCAAATTCAAAGGAATCTAAATTTCCAAATTCCAAATCCCAAATCCTTTAAATTTATATTCAAACATTACTTTGAAATTTTATCTTATTCTAATTGTTAATCACACTATAATTCATATTTATTGTTTACATTTACAAATCTCATTTGTTTATGAATTTGTTTCTTAGTTTTATTTATTTATTATGATTTCAATTCCTTATTCAATTATGAATCACATTTACAAATTCCATTTATTTATTAACTTATTCCTTAATCTCTGGTTAATATTTTCATTTTCTTATTCAATTCTCATACAATGATAATAATTTAATATTATCACTTTCTAACAACCAAGCATCCATATTTAACTATAACAATTTACGAAAAATCCTTTCTTTTATATACAAAAATAGTGGGTAAATTATTCCATTTACCATATTTAAAACAATACTGTGTCGGTTTATCTTGTTTAAGAGTTTAGAAATTCCTATCGATAATATGGCGTCCCACACATCAAATAGAATCCATAAACACTCAACCGATAAATCAACACAATATAAAAACAATTTTATATTCGCTAATAAATACACGCTCGTATCTATTAATACTCTCAAACTTATTCTAGAGTACTACGGACTCTATTTAATGAGTAATTTGTTGAATATGCGCTTACATGATTTTTGTTTGATGATAATAAACATATATACATTCGTTTAAATGTATTTGATAATATACTATTTTATTTTTCACAGATTAGATAAATATTTGCTGAATAAAATAAATAACACGGAATTTGAATTCAAACGAATATTTTATTCAAACAAATATTTATTACAATTTTGAATAATAAAAATTCAAGCTCTCACTATACATATACAACTTTGATACAAATTCAATTACATCACTATTTTACATATCATCACCTCACTACATATCACTCACACTCGTATTTTTATCTTCAACTGCATTCCAGTTTGAATCCAGCATCTGAGAAATCTGCAAAAATATTCACCAATGTAGTAAAATTGAAAAAGAAATATTTTTGCAATATAAAATAAAATATGGTTTTTGAAAATAATATTTGCCTCAGTTATTTGGGTTGTTCGTCATAATTTAAATTTGAATTCATCATATACGAACAACTTGTGACATACACAGTGTATTACTGTATATGCCACAAGGCCGTGCGCACCGATATATACACTTGATCGATTTACAGGGACAGGTGAGCACAGGTCAAACCCAAATGAAAAGCCGGGTTCAATTCAGGTGCAATATAAATAAAATATCGACTTCGCGCACAAGGTCAAACTCGAGCTATTAGCTGGATTCAACACAGGGCAGTTGTACAGGTTACGACTTCAAGCATATAAGCAATATGAAAAAGGGCAGGTGGACAGTACAAAACTAAAAACAATACCCAATACACATGAATGCACAAATGCACCTAGAAAGTGACACAGTCAACTGCAAGTGTCAACCAGTCACAAATGAAGACTAGCTGTTGAATTCCGAGAATGTAAACAAGTCGCAACCACTACAACAGGCCATCAGTGAAACCAAGATGCTACAGATTTCAGCAACATCAACTAGACTCAAAAATGAACCAGAATGCATATGTAACGAGCAGCCCCAAAACCATGACAGTAGTGTGCAACTCGAGTTTCAAAAGAATCAAAGTAACAAAACAGCAATAATGCAAACAACAAATGAACAGTGCAAGCATGAAGTATGCACAGCAAATAATGTACACCGGTGAACAAGTATGGCAGCAGGCAAGTGCACACATTACAACTGACTCAAAGCACAAAGTACACAGCAACCATCATGAACACAGTGAAGACCACAAAGGCAAGTATGGACAGAGCTCGAGCACAGTTAAAACTCAAGCAAATGAAAACATCACAGTGACATGCTACAACTTCAAACAGGCAGTGCACATGTGAATCAAGTGACCAACCAGAAGCTATTGAAAGCAACCATCAAGTATAAACAGTGACAATGCAGCCAACAAATACACTATGAATCTGAGATTACAAACTCGAGTGTGCAAGTGAACATGACAAGAAACAGTTCAATAAGAATTGATGAACATGCAGTCAAACTCAGTGACAACATACTACAATAAATCATCAAAGATTGCAACAGATGGAGCTACAGGAAAGTACAGCAAGCTACAGCATCAAGTAGACCAAGATTCATATGCAATGAAATGAATATCAATGCAATACACAGTATGAATGAATACAACAAGTCCAGATACAAGTTAGTTCCAGTGCCAACATATCCAACTCGAAGTGCAACTACAAGTACAAAGAGCAACAACTCAAATGCAAGTATGCAAATGCAGACTCAAACACACTGATCAAATGAAGATATGAAGAACACAAGAGTCGAACTATACAGTACAGGTTACAGTGATTACCAAGTCGTAAATCAAGTTTGTATAAAAGCAATGATGATGGCCGAAGCCAATTCGCATACCCAAAATCAAGTTAATCAAGCCAAAGTCAACAGTAAAATGATCGAGTCAAAGCCGTGGATAGCAAGAATATACACGCATATGACCAAGTCACAAATCGAAACCGTGAGTGCCAAGCAATACCAATTTATACGAAATTGAAAGATTCAGTGACATCTAAATCATCAAAACAAAATCGAGCGGCCAAAGCACAGTGAAGACGAATTCAAACAAAAATTTATACGAACGCAAAAATAGGGTTTTGAATCCTATATAAACATTCATCATCGGCAACGAAAAAAGCATCGAGTTCGAGCAAGCCAATATCAGAAAAGCAAAAGGATAAATTACATACCGAAATCACAAAACGAACTCGATCCAAATTGAAGAGCCGTGGGCAAAGCAAAAGCATCGAAGCATACAATCAAACTACATCAAGCGGCGAACATCAATTTGCACAACCCTAGTTTGAATCGCAAGGAGCAAAAGCACAAAATTTGCAAAAGCCGTAATTGAGTTGAGGAACGGCGACCATATTTTCACAGGCCAAACAAAGAAGGAAATAACGAACGGGTTAAAGAAAAAGCGTGGGCCGGCCTTTTGTTTTAGATTAGGGGTTTTAAAATTATAATAAGGGTTTTATTTTAAATTAGGATTATTTTAATTTTTAATTGTTTTTAATTGTATTTTCTTTTTTAAACCGTTTATTTTTCTAGTCGTGTGACTAGGGGACAAGCTACGTGGCGTAGCTTGAGAATTCGCAACTCGGTAGTTGAGTTGTGGCAGGGTTTTGAGCGTAGAGTTAGATTAGTCAATAGCGGGTATAGCGAGTTTACGTGTGTAAGCGAGGGACTATCTAATTTCTAGTAGAAACGTTGGGGGCAGCACGTAGGCAGGGTTTTGCCGAAGCTGGGTAAATTCTGTGTTGTTCTGTTTTATTCTGTTATTTATATTCTGCGATATCTGTGCTGCTATTCCGTGATCTGAATTGAAATTAATTTATAAGCTTCCGCGATTAATTTTAATAATTTACACTATCACCCTATTCACCCCCCCTCTAGGGTGAAATCGATCCTACAAGTGGTATCAGAGCTAGGAACAAAAGCCGTTTTTGTTTTAAAAATTTTGATTTTACAAAAATCAATTTTTGTTTTAAAAATTCGTGTTTCAAAAAAAAAAATCGGTTTTTGTTTTAAAAATTTGAATTTTTAAAATGGCTTCTTTTAATAATGCTTTTGCAGAAGGTCAATCCATAGTTAGACCACCAATGTTCAATGGTGAATATGCTTATTGGAAAAATAGAATGCAAATTTTTCTGAAAACCATTGACGCTTGGAATATTGTTGAGACAGGTTATAGAATACCAACTATAACTGTAGATAATCAGGAAATAGAGAAACCAAAGGAACAATGGACAGAACTAGAAAATAAATTACAAAATACTAATGCCAAAGCTATGAATTCTATTATCTGTTCATTGGATCAATTTGAATTTAATCGTGTCTCACATTGTCTAACTGCGCAGGAAATATGGCACATACTAGAAGTGACTCACGAAGGAACATCTCAAGTCAAAGAATCTCGCCTTGCAATGCTAAGCAGCGAATACGAGAGCTTCAAAATGGCGAAGGAAGAAAATGTCAAAGAGATGTACGGACGACTCTCCAATATCATATACAAATCAAAAGCTCTCGGAAAAACATACACCGAATTAGAAATAGTCCGGAAAATCCTCAGAGTCCTTCCACGAAGCTTTGAAGCAAAAGTAATTGCCATACAAGAATCGAAAGATTTAAAACAACTTAAAGTTGAAGAACTCATCGGAAATCTCACCACTTATGAGCTAGAAATGAAATTCAAAGAAGAGCGTGAAGGAGGTGACACTCAAAAGAAATCAATAGCTCTCAAAGGAACAACCAAAAGTGATGATGATAATGATGAAGATGATGGAGCAGCAGAATTGGAGCTGCTAATAAGGAAATTCAAAAAATGGAATCAAAAACATGGTAATTCAGCTCGAATTCAAAAAGCAAAAATCAGAATAGCCAAAGCACTAGACTACTCGGAAGAACAAAAGTTTATTTGTTATAATTGCAACAAACCCGGCCATATCAAGCCCGATTGTCCACAAATTAAATCCAGCCATGGAAAGAAACAGAAAAAGAAAAGTTTTGCAGCCACTTGGGATGAAATAGACGAGAATGATCAAAGCACTGGCAGTGAAAGCGAAAAGGCAGAATTGTGTCTTCGAGGTGATACAACTGACAGTGACGATGACGAGCCAAGTGAGGTATCAAAACTTACCCATTCTGAGTTGCTTATATATTTTCATGAAGTAAACTGTTGTTTTGAACGACTTAGGGAAAAATACGCCAAACTTGAATCTCAAAAAGATACTTTGATAGAATGTAATAAACAATTTGATCAATTAGTTAAAACCTATCAAAGTAGGATCCCTAAGTGTGATAAGTGTCCAACATTTGATGAAGAAATTAAAAAAATCAGAAATTAAAGTAAAATCACTTGAAAATGAAATTCTGATTTTAAAGGAGAATGAAAATACTAGGAGAGAGAATTCTATTAAAAAGTGCACACAGTTGTTAAACGAAGATGAATCTCTCAAATCACAAGTCCAACAATTGTCAACGACTTTAGATAAATTTTCAAAAAGTGAAAAATCGTTGAATATGCTATTAGGAAAGCAAACTGTTAATACGGTTAGACAAGGACTTGGATATAATAGTTCGAAAATTGTTGAAAACAAGATTAATCAAGAAAATTCAATGTGCACGATTTGTAGAAAATATGGACACAATCACAATAATTGTTGGTATAGACCCAAACATGTGAAAACTATACCGATTTGGGTTCCAAAAGGCACAAATATAAAATCTCTCAAAGTTAAACAAATTTGGGTGTCAAAGGGAACAATTATAAATAGTTTTGGGTCTACACAAAATTATTTTTCAAAATTTTCTGCCACTAACAACCATGGACCTATAAAAACAAATAGGTCACATAAATCCTTTTCCGTGTAGGTGTGGTGGCAGGCTAAGGAACAACAACAGTGTACTCTGGATTTTTGGCTGTTCCAGAAACACAACGGACGACGAAGCAAAGTTCCTTAGCCTAGTATAAAGGTGACAGAATCACAATGGACAATGACGAAAAATATCGTAAAGGTAAAACAGGTAATGATATGTTTTAAACGATATATTAAATGTGATAATCTGCACCGTATTTTGAATAAAATCAGCCATTAAAAAGATGATGAAAAGACGGTGATTTTGACTTTGACTTATTCAAAATAGTTGGCCAATTATATTCTTATGCCAAAAACACTATAAAAATCTCTAAATTCTTTGAATTACTTCATATATATCATTTTGGATTAAAAATAGTGTTTTGTTGGATAATACATTTGGTTATAATACGGCTAACTCCTTATTCACGGTTTTCTGATTATTTACACGGCTTCAATTCAATTTCAAAAGAATGTCATTTAAATTATTGTTAAAATTGAGTTTGAAATTTTTGGTGCACACTTCATATTTTGGTCTATAAAATTCAATTGATGATAATTTTGAGTGAAAGAGAAATTCAGATGCAGATTACACTGGTAATCTAGTTGATAGAAAAATTACTAGTGAAACGTGATTTTTTGTTGAGACATTTAATAACTGCATCGTTTTTCAAAGAAAATATCTGCATATTCGTTATTTCAAATAATTTTCAAATAGCAAAAAATTTTCTTTTAAAAACCCCCTGGAGAAAATCATCTTTGACCATATTTTCAGATTAGTCATTTTTGAAAAATTAATTTCATAATTATTTTTGAATTTGATTTTAAATGACTATTATGACTAATCTGACTCCCAAATGATTATCGAAAAGAAAAATAGTGATTGAAAAAGTGATGAGTGTTGATATTGATTATATATTATAACTCGAGACGGTATAATTAATAAATTTCTTTAGAAATTTAAACAAGAGTTATAAAACTGTTTGTTGGTAAAAATTCCATGACCATATCTATATCTATCATATTTCTAACGACTATCACTCATCAAAATTCTATATAGTTTGTCAATATGTGGTACTTTAAACAGGAATCATTCGTTTTTCATTTTTCACATATTTTTTTAAAAAAAAAGGGTAATAATAATAATAATAAATACCAAAGTATTCACTCTCATTTAAAAGTCCTCACGGTTATGCATGGATGAATTACTTGGAATTTGTTATGTGCTTCCATGCTCATTTAAAAGTCCTCACGGTTATGCATGTGTGGAACGCATATCAAAAGTTGATTTGTAAAATAAACAAGTTGATTCTAATCCCATTTAAAAGTCCTCACGGTTATGCGTGGTTAGAAGATACTTGAATTCATTTTTTTTAAAATAAAATTGGAATACTACTAATCTCATTTAAAAGTCCTAACGGTTATGCATGGTTAGTAGATATTCAAATTCCTGATATAAATATACCACAAATAGACACAACTGTATGGTTTTATATGATGACATCATTTCCATCATTCTAAAAGTGGAATATGCGCCTAACAAAATATTTATGATTTTTGTTTGATTTTTTATTGAAATTTAATATTTATATTCAATTGAGTTTTAATGTTGAATTAATATCGATAACTTTATCTCTATTTTCTCTAACACTATTATTCTTTTGCTGATAACAAAAGGGGGAGAGAAAGGTTAAGATTTTGTCAAATAAATTCAAGCAAAGGTCAAATAATTTTCTATTTGCATCTAGACTCATTTGCATATTTTTATTTGTATGCATATATGTAGGGGGAGCATCATGTAGAGAGGAAGCATTTAAATAAGGGGAGCAATTAGAGTATATCAATGATCAAATACATTTAACATATTCAAAATCTTAAATATATGTTTGTTATCATCAAAAGGGGGAGATTGTTGAATATGCGCTTACATGATTTTTGTTTGATGATAATAAACATATATACATTCGTTTAAATGTATTTGATAATATACTATTTTATTTTTCACAGATTAAATAAATATTTGCTGAATAAAATAAATAACACGGAATTTGAATTCAAACGAATATTTTATTCAAACAAATATTTATTACAATTTTGAATAATACAAATTCAAGCTCTCACTATACATATACAACTTTGATACAAATTCAATTACATCACTATTTTACATATCATCACCTCACTACATATCACTCACACTCGTATTTTTATCTTCAACTGCATTCCAGTTTGAATCCAGCATCTGAGAAATCTGCAAAAATATTCACCAACGCAGTAAAATTGAAAAAGAAATATTTTTGCAATATAAAATAAAATATGGTTTTTGAAAATAATATTTGCCTCAGTTATTTGGGTTGTTCGTCATAATTTAAATTTGAATTCATCATACACGAACAACTTGTGACATACACAGTGCATTACTGTATATGCCACAAGGCCGTGCACGCCGATATATACACTTGATCGATTACAGGGACAGGTGAGCACAGGTCAAACCCAAATGAAAAGCCGGGTTCAACTCAGGTGCAATATAAATAAAATATCGACTTCGCGCACAAGGTCAAACTCGAGCTATTAGCTGGATTCAACACAGGGCAGTTGTACATGTTACGACTTTAAGCATATAAGCAATATGAAAAAGGGCAGGTGGACAGTACAAAACTAAAAACAATACCCAATACACATGAATGCACAAATGCACATAGAAAGTGACACAGTCAACTGCAAGTGTCAACCAGTCACAAATGAAGACTAGCTGTTGAATTCCGAGAATGTAAACAAGTCGCGACCACTACAACAGGCAATCAGTGAAACCAAGATGCTACAGATTTCAGCAACATCAACTAGACTCGAAAATGAACCAGAATGCATATGTAACCAGCAGCCCCAAAACCAAGACAGTAGTGTGCAACTCGAGTTTCAAAAGAATCAAAGTAACACAACAGCAATAATGCAAACAACAAATGAACAGTGCAAGCATGAAGTATGCACAGCAAATAATGTACACCGGTGAACAAGTATGGCAGTAGGCAAGTGCACACATTACAACTGACTCAAAGCACAAAAGTACACAGCAACCATCATGAACACAGTGAAGACCACAAAGGCAAGTATGGACAGAGCTCGAGCACAGTTAAAACTCAAGCAAATGAAAACATCACAGTGACATGCTTCAACTTCAAACAGGCAGTGCACATGTGAATCAAGTGACCAACCAGAAGCTACTGAAAGCAACCATCAAGTATAAACAGTGACAATGCAGCCAACAAATACACTATGAATCTGAGATTACAAACTCGAGTGTGCAAGTGAACATGACAAGAAACAGTTCAATAAGAACTGATGAACATGCAGTCAAACTCAGTGACAACATACTACAATAAATCATCAAAGATTGCAACAGATGGAGCTACAGGAAAGTACAGCAAGCTACAGCATCAAGTAGACCAAGATTCATATGCAATGAAATGAACATCAATGCAATACACAGTATGAATGAATACAACAAGTCCAGATACAAGTTAGTTCCAGTGCCAACATATCCAACTCGAAGTGCAACTACAAGTACAGAGAGCAACAACTCAAATGCAAATATGCAAATGCAGACTCAAACACACTGATCAAATGAAGATATGAAGAACACAAGAGTCGAACTATACAGTACAGGTTACAGTGATTACCAAGTCGTAAATCAAGTTTGTATAAAAGCAATGATGATGGCCGAAGCCAATTCACATACCCAAAATCAAGTTAATCAAGCCAAAGTCAACAGTAAAATGATCGAGTCAAAGCCGTGGATAGCAAGAATATACACGCATATGACCAAGTCACAAATCGAAACCGTGAGTGCCAAGCAATACCAATTTATACGAAATTGAAAGAGTCAGTGACATCTAAATCATCAAAACAAAATCGAGCGGCCAAAGCACAGTGAAGACGAATTCAAACAAAAATTTATACGAACGCAAAAATAGGGTTTTGAATCCTATATAAACATTCATCATCGGCAACGAAAAAAGCATCGAGTTCGAGCAAGCCAATATCAGAAAAGCAAAAGGATAAATTACATACCGAAATCACAAAACGAACTCGATCCAAATTGAAGAGCCGTGGGCAAAGCAAAAAGCATCGAAGCATACAATCAAATTGTATCAAGCGGCGAATATCAATTTGCACAACCCTAGTTTGAATCGCAAGGAGAAATAGCACAAAATTTGCAAAAGCCCTAATTGAGTTGAGGAACGGCGACCATTTTTTCACAGGCCAAACAAAGAAGGAAATAACGAACGGGTTAAAGAAAAAGCGTGGGCCGGCCTTTTGTTTTAGATTAGGGGTTTTAAAATTATAATAAGGGTTTTATTTTAAATTAGGGTTATTTTAATTTTTAATTGTTTTTAATTGTATTTTCTTTTTTAAACCGTTTATTTTTCTAGTCGTGTGACTATGGGACAAGCTACGTGGCGTAGCTTGAGAATTCGCAACTCGGTAGTTGAGTTGTGGCAGGGTTTTAAGCGTAGAGTTAGATTAGTCAATAGAGGGTATAGCGAGTTTACGTGTGTAAGCGAGGGACTATCTAATTTCTAGTAGAAACCTTGGGGCCAGCACGTAGGCAAGGTTTTGCCGAAGCTGGGTAAATTCTGCGTTGTTCTGTTTTATTCTGTTATTTATATTCTGTGATATCTGTGCTGCTATTCCGTGATCTGAATTGAAATTAATTTATAAGCTTCCGCGATTAATTTTAATAATTTACACTATCACCCTATTCACCCCCCCTCTAGGGTGAAATCGATCCTACATAATTCCCACCAGAGCCAAGGTTATCACCAAGCTAAGCTCTGATACCAAGTGTAACGACCCGCAAATCCGTACTCCTTGAGACAACACTATTCTACATCAATCGACTCAAGTTGAACAGAAATACGAACCATTAGGGTTAAAGAAGAAGAGAAAACAGAAGAAAAAACAGAATCTAACCAACGCAGCGGAATAAAATATAATATATATAATAACAAATCTTTACACAAAAGAAAACTATATCTGTTACATACATACGTCATCAGAGTACATCAACATCAATAACATACAACTGGAAACACAGGGGAGCAATAACCAAGTACAGAAGTACGTATCGCCATCCAGCTCGTCTCTTGAGCTCCACAACATCATATCCTGTATCCTATAATACTCGGTCTGACCCAAGCGTTATAGTTAAATAACACACGAGTCAGTCTGGAATACCAGCCTGAGAAATCACACTCAAATTGATTATTAAAGTTTCAAAATCTCTTTGAAAACAAAAGAAACTCGTAAGACCACGCCGCAAATAAACATGTCGATTTTTTACCTTACGTTAGCTAAAACACTTTTTATTAAAATCCTCTGATATTATAATAGGGTGTATATACAAATACTTATTAAAATAGCCGAAATTGTTCTGTTCATTAAATTCCATCTACTAGCCACAGAGTGGGTAATACAAACAAAACTTGTAAAAGGCGCATATGGAGAATGGATTTCGAACTAATGATGAGGCACTGGGGTACCACCTGTCACGGTATGTGGCCTAGATCACGGTACAGAGGAGCCACCCTAACTCCCCTGCAACACAAGACCCGGACTATCCCTTACTGGATAATCCCGAGTAAGATCACCCCACGGTTTGGATCAGCAACCGCACCACTAAGCCGAAATAAAAGGGACATCTAGACAGGGATGACCTTACCCAAAAATGGGTGCTGCCCACCAAGCCTTGCTGCATAACCCCTGATTTTCAGTCATTCCCGATTGATGAGGCTTGAGGTTAAGCGTTACCTTTTAGATCGTTTCACTTAGAATGTTCATCGTCCACCTAACGATGTTCCGAAAGCGTTTATCAATACAAGTCTGTCCCGGGTTCGAACGGAACCGAAGGTACTACTCCTACTACATCCATTTTGGAAATATCCTCAGGATTAGTAGCGACTAGCCCTTGCACTTCACTGCTCCATCTTCGAATCTAAACTTATTTTTCCACGAAAAGTTCAAACCAGATCGAAGTGGTTTTCGAGAAATAAATCTCGATCCTGGTCTCTTCGAAACGATCAAAATATTTGGCCAATATTGATAGTCGGTGATTTAACTATCATTTATATTCACAACAATCACCATACAATAAATCATTTTCCCAGATTATTTATTAATCCCAAAAATATCTTCAGAAGATATATTTTCACTTTCAAACCCTTTTGAAAACAGTTTCCAACTATCTTCCTTTCTCAGCATAAATTTTCCCAAATATTTCTATTCCCACTGAAATCACCAAGCACAAACTTTAGATTTTTAAAATAATTTAAAACGCTTTACTTTGAAATATACTTTAAAACATTTAAGTTAAAAACTACTTCAATAATTTGTTAAAAATACGTACTATATGAATATTTGAAACTAAGGTTACTTTATAAAATATCAAACTAGGTTTTCACTTGTTAAAAAAAATACTAAGTCACCATTTAAATAATTACTAAGATTTGAAAAATATTTACTTTAGAATTTAGATATTTAGAAATAATAAATTCCTAAAACATGCTTTTTATACAACAATTAAACTTTTTATCTTATATTTAAAAATTTACTTTGAACGTACTTGGCTATCCAGAGAAATATACTTCTCTTAACATTCTTCTTTAAATTTCCAAATTCAAATACTTGAATCAATTACCAAATTGATTTCCAATTTACTCCCTTTTATTCCAAAATCCATTAATTTTAGATTTTATTCCTTAATCGTGATTTAAAATACTTTAAACTGAAAATTCCAATTTTAGATTTATCAAATTACTTCTTAATCCTGTTAAATAAATTTAAACTTTAAATTTTAAAATAATTCGTTATTCCTTTAAAATAATATCACTTAATTTTATAATTCATTAATTTCTGTTTATTCAAAATCTTTTTTTTCTTTTAATACTTGAAGTTATTTATTAGTATTTTAATATCACTTCCATTTCTTTTCAATTCATTCTTAATTTATTCAAATTTTCTATAATTATTTCGCTTACAAATTCACTTTTTTATTTTCTTTCCAAAATCTAATTTATATATTTTCGGTAGCTCATTATACCCAAATATATTCAATCAAACCATAGCATTCAATATTCCAATATAATTCATCATAGAATATCAATATTCCAGTTGGATCCCTCCAACCTGTTTTCCCTACATCCACAGGCGTTAGCACAACATAAATACCAATTCCACTTCGAGGTGGAATATCGCGGTATATAGGATTAATATAAATCATCCGCTATTATGCGGCCATAGGGTCTCATCCGCTATATAATGCGGGAAATCAAACATTCCAAGATATACTATATACTACTATATATAATATAACACACCAAATCCAATCAATCAATTATTTAAATTTAACCAATTAAATTAAAATTCAGCTAAGTGAGATTAACTTACCATGACTTTTTGTTTTGCAACCCAATCCAACCTGGCTATTCTCCCCACGATTTTGGACCTTAAATAAACATTGTATGATTTATTAATATTTGAATTAACCGAACAATCCATTAGCATTTTATAATTTTAATTTAAAACAATTTTCTTTCTAATAATTTTAGTAACTAAAATAATTAAACACGTTGATTAAACAAGTTAATCTCCATAATACATTATTTCATACTTTAAACCAGTAAGTGAAAATATGCATATTTATTTTATTTTTTCATTTTGAGACTACATACATATTTATGAAATAGATTACAGATTTCAAAATCTAACTTTTCATAAATTCCTATATTATCCAAGATCCTATATGTACACTTATTTTCTATATTAAAATATGTATGTATACTTATACATTTTTATATGAAAATCTATTTTCTTCTTTTTCGCTTTTTTCTTTTTTCTTCTTAGCAACAGTAGTTTATATAAATCATTGTTTTATAAAACCTGTTGTTATATCACTATTTTCTCTTGTAAATAACAAAACAGTAGTTTTGTTTATTGTAATTTTTTTTAAATATGTAAATCTGTAAAAAAGGAATCTCTTTTTCTGTGAAATGTTTACATATATTTATTTTATTAAAGCTTTAAATAAGCAAAAGAATAGAATATACCTCACCACAGCCAACGACGAAGCCTCGATCACGGCAGCTAAAGGAAAATCCCCCGAAGTCAACATGTCGAGCTCGAGTTCGATTCCAGTTGCCCTCACGAAGCGAGAACCCCGCCTCGTCGCCGAACACCACCCAACACACGCGCCCTCACTCAACACCTATCGCCCCCAACAAACGTCGCCTTGAATTCGATGCTCAACATTGCGAACGTCTTGCAAGACGAAGCTCGCGATTGAATTCGCCGCCCCCTTTGATGCTGATCAAAACTGAACCCTAACTTAAAACCGCGACCTTCCTCCATGCCGTGCTGCCCTAAGGCCACCGCCGTTCCCCTTCAAGCGCGCGTGAAGCGCCTTTCCCCTTGTGTCGTGCGAGCGAGCGACCTTCTCTCTCTATTTTTTTTTATTGATTTCGTTACTGAAAGAAGAGGAAGGGGGTTCATGCTTATTAAAAGAAAGGAAAAGGAATCGCGTGTTGGATACGCTTGTGTGATTGAATGGATTTGCTACGGTGATATGAGGTGAAGTTAAAAAAAATAGCTGATGGGAAATTGAAGGTCAACTCAGATATATATATTTATATTTTAAAATGTTCGATTCCCACAACTCAAAATCCCGAACCCCTGTCGAGGCACGCTGCTGGGTGTTTGTAATGTTATACGCTCATTTCGAACGCAATAGAAAAGGTATCGAGTCCTAATTCAATCGTTTGGAGAAAATAGCTTTTTGGACCCAGTTATAATATTGAATTTCCGATTTAATTTTCAGCACGTTTACTTATCGCACGCTAACACAACAACTCCGACCAGTACGAAATTTCAAATCTCGTCTAATTCTGAGACTGTGCCTCGGAAGACTATTTTTAAATTCAATTTAAAACAATAAAATTTCAAAACTGAACAAATCACTTTTAAATTCAATTTTAACACTTATATTATCTTCGGTGTTATCAATATAAATTTTACAAGCCTTCAAATAACTTTTAGCAGGCTTAAAACTGAAGATTCCACATTTACCCAACTTCAAATTGTTTAATTTAAAAATTTAATTATAAAATAAATAGTGATATTTGAATTCAAGTTAAAAATTAACTTTTAAATATTTCAAATCAATTTAATATTCCAATTTAAATTGCTTAAAAATTCCGGGTCGTCGCAATTTCAAAGCTTAATTCAATCATTTCTTAAATTAAACAACGTTCTTCCATCATTTACTTTGTCAATATTTTGTTTCAGATTATTGGATATTAACATTTCCTTTCAAAAAAATTCAAATTCTAACTTCATTTAAAACACTTATTATTTTATTCAAATAAAATCTTTGTTTTTTTAAATCAAATTATTGACCAATCGGGTTTTTATTTAATTCTCTGTCCTAAGTCAAAGTTTATTTGGGTATTTATCATTTCAACCTGATTCCATTTCAATTCAAAAATCAAAGCATAGCAAAGGGAACTTGCAGTGTGATAACTGGGATGGTGTCAAGTAAATAAACAAGCAATAACAACAATCAATAACAATCCAATAATTAATTCAAATAATCCCGAAGTAATCGTATTAATTTACATTTGTTGTTTGTGCAAATTAATATAATTATTTCTAGAATCTAAACTATCATTTCATGTAGATTAAAGATTATTACACTTATATTTATACAGTTCTTCACTGGATATCTATTATTCAATTTCATACAACATCAATTTAAACAAAAAACATTTAAATGGTTCAAGGTGTATTTTACCAAATTACTACGTGTCAATTAATTCAACATTTAAAGGATCATATTTTGCAAATGTCATCTAATAAATATCAACATATATCAAAACTAACTATTCTACGTCAATTTCAAATTATTTATCACTTACTACATTAACAATTTAACGCCCAATGTAAACATCAAACAACCATTAATTATCAACCCAACCGGATTATCATCATAAAAGTAACAGATAATGGTGTCAGATGCCACAGGTGAACTGATACAGGTAATAGCATATATATAATAGTGTAGATAACTAACTGCAGCATATTTCAATTACCGTTTGAAATGAAATCAAATTTAATAAATAAAAGAACGTTAATCATGAGTGATTGCTCACCTTTCGAGGCTAGAGAGGATTTGACGATTGAATCAAGTTACGAATCGAAGCACGAATTTCCGAATCGAAGCAGGATTGGCCCGAAATCGACGGACAGATCTAATAACAGAAATTGATGGGATCGAATCAAATTAGCTGGATATAAAAATTTAGACGAGATGTATATTATATTATTATCTTCCTTAAACCCAATATTAAATTTAAAATACATAAACATTTCTAACTAAGTATAATTTTAAATATCTATTCATTGAAATCAAACGTATATACAAAATAAAACTTGAAATAAACATTTATACAACATTGTACCTATATGTACAAGTTCAACTGTCATATAAACCCAATATAACATATATACAGCCTGGATAGAAGAATAAATTTGACCTTCTATCACATTTCACAAGCAAGATCAAATCAATACACATATATACTTAGTTTAAAGTATAGACTACTTATATATTACATTCTTACCTATAATGTCAATATATTTATGAAAACAGATTGTGTACAACTATTCATAGCTTATAAAAGTTACATATATGTACAACTGAAAGGTATAGAACAATAAACAGTCCACGCGTATAAAATTATATATATAACTAATATATAACTATAGCTCATACCTATATATAGCAATAAAATATATACTTAACACTTTAAATACATAATTAACATTTTATATACATATCATATATATAAATGTAGACAACTACCTTAAGATCATATACATAACTAAATGCAGATTTATATACATATTATATACATAACTAACATATTCTTTCAAAATAAATATAAAATAGTATAAATGTAAATAAAACAATTTACCTAAACTTTCAACCTATATGATATACAACTTATGCAGAGATATCAAAATATACATATACGCATACCATATATAGCTTTATTCATCAAAACTCAACAGACAACAAATTTAAAATAGAATATAACTTAATATAATAAAGTATATAATACAATATATATAACATTTGTAGAAAACTATTTTATATTTACACCAATGTAACCTGCGTAAACATCATATTATATTAGTATTTACATAAGTTTTAACGCATACAGTTTCCTATATATACTTAAATAATTGTAACGATCCTGACTCGACCTTCGAAAATTGGCACCAAATACGGCACTCATATTCAAATGCCGCAGATCCAAAAGTTGAATCAAGTCCGCCGGAGCTTATAACACCATTAAGTACAACACAGCGGAAGAAAAGAATATCAATATATATATGTATATCATTGATACAATGAAAGATACAATATCTGATATAATATGATATAACAAGATGATACAATAGATATCACACTATCAGAGATACAAGTTACAGCGGAAAGAATATCTTCAGTAGAATGCATCCCCAAATCCAATGCTCCAATCCATAGCTAGCGAGAACCCCCCATCACGTTTCACCTAGATAAGCAAGTCTCATCTAAGGACTGGTCTAACTCTAGATAATCTACCAAACCTGACTATCTGAAAAACCCAACTCTAAACTACCCGTGTGGAAAATTGTGGGCACCCAGAGTTTAGGAAAGGAACAATAAACTCCAAGTCAGTCATGGGACTGGTATGAGTAAGAAAAACAGTTGGTCTATAAAAACAGACAACAAGAGATTTTAAAATAAATCCGCAATGCTTTTCAGAAAATGAAACTACCATAAGGCCTTCCGCCGCACACACCATGCAAACGCAGAAGTGGAGGAGATTTCTCCTTATGATAGTCAAACATGCTTGGTACGAGAAAATTTCTTGATATTATTATTACTAGTGCATAGTGCAGAAAATCATTTCGAAAGTATAATATTAATCTTAGCCAGCATACGACCATTATCGTATGCCTACTATAGCTACCATCTAAATAGTGGGGCGCCACCATAAGTAAATGGCAGGTTCTACAACTAAAACCGTATAGGGCACATATTGTTTTGTTTCGATTTCCAACAAATGGTCGGGCTAAGGAACTTCCCACTGTCCATGGGTACGCCTCTGGCGGGATGTCCTGAGAACTAACCATCTCTCCGCCAACACAAGGCCGGGTTACCTCTATAACTAGGTAACTACTTCTCGAGCATGCCACCCCCTGGTCCTTTGGGACCTTTACCCGAGGCGCCTCTAAACCACGAAGCAACAACCACACAGTAAATGAGATTGAAGCCCACCACATAGGTAAATATCTGGGCAGCATACCATGATACGACCCTTTACCAGAAGGGAATGACACACCCTAAAGGGCGCGACCCTCATAACCTTGCCGCATCTTTCCTGTTTCAATCATTTCCGGGGTGTGAGGTCCTGATGCAGTCTCGTCCATAAAGCCACGCTTTATACAAAAGCCATGCTCTGATCACAAATGATCAACAAATGATCAATACACAGCAGCACTCAGCATGCCACACTACCAAATTGGGAATATATCGCTGATAACCTTCAATAACATAACCTCTGAGCTCGTACGTCTCAGAAAAGGGTGTTAAGCTAAGAGAATTGTAACGACCCAGAATTTTTGATAATTAAAATTTGAATATTTATTTAATTTTAAATATTAATAAGTGAATTTATAAGTCGAATAAATTTTTATTTGAATTATTGAATTTAATTGGATTATTAAATCGATAATTTAATACGTTAAATTATGGAAATAATTGAAAATTGAGTTAAATATGATTTAAAATGATTTGTAAAATTTTATTTTATCATATGGGAGTTATAACGATATTTTAGAACTTTTAAAATCGAATTAGAAGTTAATTTGTGAAAATTGAATATTTTAATATTAAAATCGACTAGTGAAAATAGTCAACTTTTGAACAGTCTCAGAATTGAACGAAACTAGTTCCATTGGATCCGTAATAGTTAGTTATTACCGGATTTCAAATTTCGTGTCAATCGGAGTTATCGTTTGATCGTGGCAGCTCGAAACGCATCGATTTATTTTTAAGTTAAATTTGACGAGTGAAAATAGCCATTTTTCAAAAAGTCTCGGATTTCGACGAAACCAGTTTCATCGGATCCGTAATGTGATATTATTGTAAGGTTTCAAATTTCAAGTCAATTGGATTTACGGTTTGTCCGGTACAAATTAAAACGCCTAGAAAATCGTTTAAATCGGTTTAATTTAAATTGAGCGTTTATAGCCATAACTCGCACATACTTCCGAATTAGCTTTCGAAACCTATTCCATTGTGTCCGGAATGTGGGGTAAACCCTAGAAACGCTGGTTACGGCGCGTAAATCGGAGTTCGGAATTTCCGGATGAATAGTGTCGATCGGTTCTCTATAAATAGACCACCACCATCAAAAAAATAAAAAAATATATACAAAACCCTAGCCAAAAACTACAGCCGCCACTTATACAATGCACGGCCAGAAATCACTCTCACTTCTTCATCAATCTCTCTCAATCCGTAAAGAATTACGCGAAGTGTTCAACACGGAAGTCGTAGAGCACGACGAGAGCTTCGATTCCATACGGTGATGATCGGAAATGGTGCAACGGAGAGGGAGCTAGGGGGGCCGAACCTGCAGATTTTCGCACGCGTTTCTATGCAGTGGGGGTGGCCGAGCTTCGAGCTCTTCCTGGTGGTGGTAGCTTGCGTCGAGAGCTTCAGGATGGCGGTGGTGTGATGGAGTTTAGTCGAGAAACGAGGTCGAATTTCTAAAACCTAATTTCAACTTGGATGGGTTCATATGCGGCCTTGTGCCTGTAGCCAACGTGAAGGAGGGAGAAGGATGGGGACGGCCAGATTTGCATTGGGTTAGGATCTAGTGGCTGGGAATGGTTTGAGTTTTTAAAATATAAAGTTAGTTATAAATTGTGTATATAAATCGTGTACGATCTTTAAAAATTCGTAACTTTTTCATACGAGGTCGAAAACGCGCGAAACCAGTTGCGTTGGAATCGTATGGACGAGCACTACGCGATGGAGTTGGTTTGGAGTCGTTTGGAGTTAGTGAGAATTTTGGGTAAAATTAAACGTCCGTTTAATTTTATTCGAAATAAATCGCTAAAACGGAAATTAAAATCAAGGTGAGAACTTCTCACTCAATCGAATCAATTTCGATTTTATTTTAAATAGTTAGATTTAAAATATTTGAATGCATGTTTGAATGTTGATTGATATCTATTGATTGTTAAAATAGACATTATACGCCGTTAGTAAGCGGATGTTAATTATTAAAAACATATACCGCGAATATTTCATAAACAGTGAAATTGGTATTATATATAGTAGCAATATATATATATTGGCATATGTATATATTGGAGTTGTTGATTTCCCGCATTTATTGTTTAGCGGATGAGACCCTATTACGCCGTTAGTAAGCGGATAATATTTAATAAGAACATGTACCGCGATAATTTCGTACTGGAGCGAAATTGGTATTGTGCTAATGTTTGTGGATGCAGGAAAACAGGTTGGAGGGATCCAACTGGATTCCTCAACAGTATTTATTTAATTTCAGATATTTTGATATTTGATTGACTATCATATACGATATATGATATCGTTGTAGTCGTGATTGACTATTTGGTGTGTAGCATCATTTGACCAAGTTTTGGAATTTTAAAATGATTTATAAAGTTATTTTTGAAAATATACTATATGTTTGGAGTTTGATTCATTTTAAATAAATAAACGTTATAATTTTTAAAGTTATAAAAATTATGATTTTTGAGAAATATAGTTAAAAACTGATTTTTGAGAATATGATGCTATTGAGTTATAAAATAGTTTAATCGAGATATTTTAGGATTTATTGTGAAAAGTTTAAATATAGAATTTATGAAATTTAATTATTTTATAAATCAATAAGATGGTGAAATAATAAAGGAATTTAAAGACGTTTTAAAAGAATAATATAAATTGAATTATATTTAGAGATTTATAAATGGATATTTATAAATTGAAATGTTGACATTATAAAACGAGTTTTCATAAGTGTTTGAATGAAGTGCAAATGGATTGCATAAGTGAATGAAATTTATAAAATTATAAACTGTGAAGCTATAAATAAAATTTATAAATAGTAAGATTTATAAATTTGTGAAGTTATTGAAAGAATGATTTTGGATAAATGAATGAATCTTATAAGTTATAAGATTTATAATTTGGGAAGTTAAAAAGAATGATTTTGTAAAATAATCGTTTTATAAGTATTTAACTTATAATATGAACGGTTAGTTTATAATTGAGTTATAAACTGGAATAGGTTAATAAAAGAATTTATAAAAAGGAAGCTTTTATAAATAAATAGAAATGGAATTTATAAACGTTGTTTTATAAATTCGCAAATGACTTATTTTGATAAGAAAATTGTTGAAACCTATTAATGGAATTATATTCACGTTTTTGAACTGTGAATAATCCTTTGAAACAAAATGAATAAAAGGATGAAATTGTTAATGAAGTATATTCACGTTTTTGAATAGTGAATAAGATGTTAAAGGAAATGTTTTGAATGTGATATTTGAAATTGAATTAAAACGATCTAACGATGTTTTAAAATGTGTTGAGATTCGAAACCATAGATTTCAACATTTATTGTTGAAATAGACGTTTCGAGAAATAAAAGGAGATGATGGACTATAACACTGTTGTTATAGTAAATGATTTCCGAAAGGAAATGTTTTGTATAATATTGGGATTTATATATCTATTTTAATTTCGAATCCCTATACTAGTGATTTTGGGACGTTGTAACGATGTTTTACGCAACATTCGTTTTTGGCCCAAATAAATATGTTAAGAGAATGATTTCCTTAATAGAATGAAATATATACTTAATCTCGATTTAAGTATATTGAATATTTTCTAAGTGTTGAAAATAAAAAGATTTGTGAATTACTTATTAAATAAGTATGGAAATGTTTTCCAATATGAAGTGATATTTTGAGAATTTATCTTTTTGAAGATAAATTGAAAGGAAAATTGAAAAGATAAATTGAAAAAGATAAATTAAAAATGAATAATTGAAATCGAATATTCATTGATATTTTGGAATTATAAATTCACTAAGGAATTTATAAAGGAAGTGGAAATTGTCTAAAAATAAATATTGATTTATTTTTGAAGTATTGAAATTATATATCTTGTAAAGATATTTTGGAAAATAAATAATTTGGAAAATTATTTGGAAACTGGTGATGTATGCATATCAATTGATAGTTCAATAGCCGACTATTAATATTTCCCTTTGAATGGGTAATTGATGTGATTTGTTTGAATGTGAATGCTACACTTATTTTTAAATAAGCGCTCACTATTCGGGTTAACCGGGAAAGGACCATGGGGTCGTATAACCCATTCCGAATATGTGATACGTCGTTATGATAGCATTGAAGATCGGTGTTGAAGACCCGGTATTTGCGAGAGCGATAGGATGACCTGTCGATTTACTCTGCACCGAGTTGCTCCGGTATAGAGTTCTCCATATGTGATGGTAAATCCGATCAGGATTGTGAATATCCGGATTGCAAGGACTTCTTTGTAAGTGCCTTCGGTTTTGTTCGAGCCCGGAACAGACTTGTATGGATTGTATGTCTGACGTTACAAATTGAGATATAAAGCAGATTTCTTTCAAATATATTTCTGTTGGTGGCGAAGAATTTATTCTTTTAGCTTAACACCCTTCTCTGAGACGTACGAGCTCAGAGGTTATATAGTTGAAGTTATCAGCGATATATTCCCAATTTGGTAATGTGACATGCTGAGTGATGCTGAAATGATCATTGTGTGATTATTGTGATAGGATCGTTTATTTGATCGTCTATCTTAGTGATCATTGTGTTGATCATTTGTTGACCCAAAGCATGGCTTTTGTATAAAGTATGTTTTTGTGGACGTGACTTCGTCGAACCTCACACCCCGGAAATGGTCAAAACAGGAAAGATGCGGCAAGGTTATGAGGGGTAGCACCCTTTAGGGTATGTACATTTCCTTCTGGATAGAGGTAGTATCATGGTATGGAGCCCAGATATTTAACCTATGTGGTTACTGCGAATTTATTACTTTGTGGTTGTTGGTTTTCGGGATCCCGTGAGAAAGGTCGTTTACGATCGGGGAATGGCGTGCTCGTGTCAGTAGTTACCCAGTTAGGGGTAACCCGGCCTTGTGTTGGCAGAGTTCCGGTTTGGTTCTCGGGGATGTCTTTCCAGAGGCATTCTCATGTGGCAGTGGGAAGTTCCTTGGCCTGACCATTTGTTGGAAATCCAAAGAAACAATACGAAACTTGTACGGTTTTAGTTGTAGAACCTATCATTCACTTATGGTGTCGCAACACTGTTTGGATGGTAGCTATAGTAGGCATACGATAATGGTCGTATGTTGGCTAAGATTTATATTCTACTTTCAAAATGAATTTTTCCTCTACACTATGCACTAGTAATAATATCAAATGTTATTTTAAATGCGTATCAAGCATCTTTGACTATCATAAGGAGAAATCTCCTCCGATTCTGCGTTTGCATGTGTGTGTGTGCGGGAGGCCTTATGGTAGTCTCATTTTTAAATGCATTGCAAATTGAATTTAAAAATATCTCTCTATTTTGATTTTAAAGATAAATAAACTGTTTTGAGTTCTCACACCAGTCACATGACTGACTTGGAGTTTATTGTTTTCCTTCCTAAACTCTGGGTGCCCACCAATTTCCACACGGGCAGTCAAGAGTAAGGTTTATCAGGATATTCTGGAGTTGCTGGAGGCAAGCTGGATGGCATGGCGTATTACTTATATAGTATTTCTTTTTCCGCTGCACTGTTTGTTGTTGTATATTGTTGTACACTCTGATGATATGATGTAATGAAATGTAATGTATAAAATGTAATAACTGATATAGTTCTTTGTTTAAAGATTATTCATTTATTATTATATGTTGTTCCACTGCGAATTGTGAGATTCTGATGTGATTCTGTTGTTTTCTGTCCCGTTCTATTTTCTCTATTTTCTTTCTGTTTTTCTCTTTTCTATTCTCTTTTCCTTCTATTTTAAATTTTTTTTATCTTCTGTCTTCTCTCCTCCCTAATTTCTATCTTTCTCTATCTTCTTTTCCCTATCTAAATTTTCTATCTTTTTCTCTTCTTTTCTTCTCTTAAATTTCTTTTTAAAAACCCTCAGTGTTCGGTTTTCCGTCGTTCGATTCCTCGGCAGTCGATAAAGTGAGTGTCGATGTTGAATTTTCGGAAGACGAAGAATCGGGTCCTGACAATGTGGTATCAGAGCTTATGGTTAAGCGACAACCATGGTTCTGTTGGGTATAATTCATTAGAGATAGAGTCAGCAGTACTCTAGAATGAATTTGAGTGTAATAATAGCTATGAAGCGTATTTGTTAGTGAATATGAAATTGTTTTATATTGTGATGATTGGTTTGTTGAGTGGCATATGAACCTTCGTCGGCGCAGCTTCGAAACTGAATCGAAGGGGTTTCTAAACACTTGTACAGAACAATTCGACACAGTATTGTTTTAAATTGGGTAAATGAAATAATTTTACCTTGATTATATTTTTATATATAAAGAAATGATTTTTCAGAATTATAAAAGAATATATAAGTTGATTGTTAAGTTGTTTGAATAATCTAAATAAAAGAATAATTGTATAAGTAAAAAGAATTATAAGAATTGAATTATAATTAAAGTGATTTACAATTGTGAAATAAACTTATATATATAAGAAGTGAAACTAATGAATATGTTTATGAATATGAGTTGTAAATAAAAGTTAAATAAAAAGTTACTTTAGAAATGGAATACAACTTAAGAAATGTTGAATGAAGTTGATATTGGTATCAAAGTAAATTAATAAAATTAAGTGATGAATGTGAACTTAAGTTATATATATGAATTCAACTTTAGTAATTGAATTGAATGAATAGATTGAATGATAATCAATTGAATGTAAATTAAGTTGATATGAAATAATGAATATAAGTGTTAATTCATTAAAATCTAATGATATTAGAAGTTGAATAATTGAATGAAAATCAATTTGATTAAACCAATTGTAAGCAAAGGAATTTGGTTGTAATGAATATACATTGATTGTTATATGGTTGTTAGTTGATTGTATATAATTCATTAAGTGTTAATGAAATTGATTAATGAAATTGAAAGCTAAAGTAATTGAAATTCGATTGGAAGTTAAGTAAATCTTAAATAGAATTGAATTTGAATTGGAAGTGAACCAACTTGAATATGAATTAGTGAATATGAACTAATTGAAAATAAATGTTAGTAAACATCCATTGTATATGAATCAAATGTGATTAAATTGAAAAACCATTTCATTGAATATGAATGAGAATATAAATGAATATATATTGATTATGAATTTGTTGAATGCTAGTTGGTTGATGTTTGAATATGTTGCATTTGCTATGTTGGCATATATAGTTATTATGTTGCTATATGTTGTATATCGATACTATTGTCTACATACATGATTCTCATGTTGTTTGTTGAGTAATTAGTAGGTGCGGATCGCATTTGCTTCGCATTTGGAGCTCGCTTTTGCGCTATATTAGCCGTATATGCTTGCTAATAAAATATAAGGTACATATCTCGGATTAAATACCGTATTTTTACACTTTTTTTCCCTTCGGGATGCCTCATTACTTGATGAGATGTATATTTGTGATATATAAACTGTCATTTTTTTTTCGGATCGAGCCGCGCAAAGGAGACTATGGCGAATTTTTCCGTAAATTTAAGGCGTTAGAAAATATTTGAGAAAATGGGAAATTTTTTTGAAAACTTTAACTTTGATTTTAGAATTGAAAGTTAAATGATATAGATTGTTTTTGAAAAAATAATTAAGTGTGATTTGGAAAAAAACTTAGTAAAGTTATTGTAAAAAGTTTAACTATGAATTTTGGAAAGTTAATATACTCTGTAACTTTTCTTACTTGTAATTTCGAGGACGAAATTCTTTTAAGTGGGGAAGATTGTAACGACCCAGAATTTTTGATAATTAAAATTTGAATATTTATTTAATTTTAAATATTAATAAGTGAATTTATAAGTCGAATAAATTTTTATTTGAATTATTGAATTTAATTGGATTATTAAATCGATAATTTAATACGTTAAATTATGGAAATAATTGAAAATTGAGTTAAATATGATTTAAAATGATTTGTAAAATTTTATTTTATCATATGGGAGTTAGAACGATATTTTAGAACTTTTAAAATCGAATTAGAAGTTAATTTGTGAAAATTGAATATTTTAATATTAAAATCGACTAGTGAAAATAGTCAATTTTTGAACAGTCTCAGAATTGAACGAAACTAGTTCCATTGGATCCGTAATAGTTAGTTATTACCGGATTTCAAATTTCATGTCAATCGGAGTTATCGTTTGATCGTGGCAGCTCGAAACGCATCGATTTATTTTTAAGTTAAATTTGACGAGTGAAAATAGCCATTTTTCAAAAAGTCTCGGATTTCGACGAAACCAGTTTCATCGGATCTGTAATGTGATATTATTGTAAGGTTTCAAACTTCAAGTCAATTGGATTTACGGTTTGTCCGATACAAATTAAAACGCCTAGAAAATCGTTTAAATCGGTTTAATTTAAATTGAGCGTTTATAGCCATAACTCGCACATACTTCCGAATTAGCTTTCGAAACCTGTTCCATTGTGTCCGGAACGCGGGGTAAACCCTAGAAACGCTGGTTACGGCGCGTAAATCGGAGTTCGGAATTTCCGGATGAATAGTGTCGATCGGTTCTCTATAAATAGACCACCACCATCAAAAAAATAAAAATATATATACAAAACCCTAGCCAAAAACTACAGCCGCCACTTATACAATGCACGGCTAGAAACACTCTCACTTCTTCATCAATCTCTCTCAATCCGTAAAGAATTACGCGAAGTGTTCAACACGGAAGTCGTAGAGCACGACGAGAGCTTCGATTCCATACGGTGATGATCGGAAATGGTGCAACGGAGAGGGAGCTAGGGGGGCCGAACCTGCAGATTTTCGCACGCGTTTCTATGCAGTGGGGGTGGCCGAGCTTCGAGCTCTTCCTGGTGGTGGTAGCTTGCGTCGAGAGCTTCAGGATGGCGGTGGTGTGATGGAGTTTAGTCGAGAAACGAGGTCGAATTTCTAAAACCTAATTTCAACTTGGATGGGTTCATATGCGGCCTTGTGCCTGTAGCCAACGTGAAGGAGGGAGAAGGATGGGGACGGCCAGATTTGCATTGGGTTAGAATCTAGTGGCTGGGAATGGTTTGAGTTTTTAAAATATAAAGTTAGTTATAAATTGTGTATATAAATCGTGTACGATCTTTAAAAATTCGTAACTTTTTCATACGAGGTCGAAAACGCGCGAAACCAGTTGCGTTGGAATCGTATGGACGAGCACTACGCGATGGAGTTGGTTTGGAGTCGTTTGGAGTTAGTGAGAATTTTGGGTAAAATTAAACGTCCGTTTAATTTTATTCGAAATAAATCGCTAAAACGGAAATTAAAATCAAGGTGAGAACTTCTCACTCAATCGAATCAGTTTCGATTTTATTTTAAATAGTTAGATTTAAAATATTTGAATGCATGTTTGAATGTTGATTGATATCTATTGATTGTTAAAATAGACATTATACGCCGTTAGTAAGCGGATGTTAATTATTAAAAACATATACCGCGAATATTTCATAAACAGTGAAATTGGTATTATATATAGTAGCAATATATATATTGGCATATGTATATATTGGAGTTGTTGATTTCCCGCATTTATTGTTTAGCGGATGAGACCCTATTACGCCGTTAGTAAGCGGATAATATTTAATAAGAACATGTACCGCGATAATTTCGTACTGGAGCGAAATTGGTATTGTGCTAATGTTTGTGGATGCAGGAAAACAGGTTGGAGGGATCCAACTGGATTCCTCAACAGTATTTATTTAATTTCAGATATTTTGATATTTGATTGACTATCATATACGATATATGATATCGTTGTAGTCGTGATTGACTATTTGGTGTGTAGCATCATTTGACCAAGTTTTGGAATTTTAAAATGATTTATAAAGTGATTTTTGAAAATATACTATATGTTTGGAGTTTGATTCATTTTAAATAAATAAACGTTATAATTTTTAAAGTTATAAAAATTATGATTTTTGAGAAATATAGTTAAAAACTGATTTTTGAGAATATGATGCTATTGAGTTATAAAATAGTTTAATCGAGATATTTTAGGATTTATTGTGAAAAGTTTAAATATAGAATTTATGAAATTTAATTATTTTATAAATCAATAAGATGGTGAAATAATAAAGGAATTTAAAGACGTTTTAAAAGAATAATATAAATTGAATAATATTTAGAGATTTATAAATGGATATTTATAAATTGAAATGTTGACATTATAAAACGAGTTTTTATAAGTGTTTGAATGAAGTGCAAATGGATTGCATAAGTGAATGAAATTTATAAAATTATAAACTGTGAAGCTATAAATAAAATTTATAAATAGTAAGATTTATAAATTTGTGAAGTTATTGAAAGAATGATTTTGGATAAATGAATGAATCTTATAAGTTATAAGATTTATAATTTGGGAAGTTAAAAAGAACGATTTTGTAAAATAATCGTTTTATAAGTATTTAACTTATAATATGAACGGTTAGTTTATAATTGAGTTATAAACTGGAATAGGTTAATAAAAGAATTTATAAAAAGGAAGCTTTTATAAATAAATAGAAATGGAATTTATAAACGTTGTTTTATAAATTCGCAAATGACTTATTTTGATAAGAAAATTGTTGAAACCTATTAATGGAATTATATTCACGTTTTTGAACTGTGAATAATCCTTTGAAACAAAATGAATAAAAGGATGAAATTGTTAATGAAGTATATTCACGTTTTTGAATAGTGAATAAGATGTTAAAGGAAATGTTTTGAATGTGATATTTGAAATTGAATTAAAACGATCTAACGATGTTTTAAAATGTGTTGAGATTCGAAACCATAGATTTCAACATTTATTGTTGAAATAGACGTTTCGAGAAATAAAAGGAGATGATGGACTATAACACTGTTGTTATAGTAAATAATTTCCGAAAGGAAATGTTTTGTATAGTATTGGGATTTATATATCTATTTTAATTTCGAATCCCTATACTAGTGATTTTGGGACGTTGTAACGATGTTTTACGCAACATTCGTTTTTGGCCCAAATAAATATGTTAAGAGAATGATTTCCTTAATAGAATGAAATATATACTTAATCTCGATTTAAGTATATTGAATATTTTCTAAGTGTTGAAAATAAAAAGATTTGTGAATTACTTATTAAATAAGTATGGAAATGTTTTCCAATATGAAGTGATATTTTGAGAATTTATCTTTTTGAAGATAAATTGAAAGGAAAATTGAAAAGATAAATTGAAAAAGATAAATTAAAAATGAATAATTGAAATCGAATATTCATTGATATTTTGGAATTATAAATTCACTAAGGAATTTATAAAGGAAGTGGAAATTGTCTAAAAATAAATATTGATTTATTTTTGAAGTATTGAAATTATATATCTTGTAAAGATATTTTGGAAAATAAATAATTTGGAAAATTATTTGGAAACTGGTGATGTATGCATATCAATTGATAGTTCAATAGCCGACTATTAATATTTCCCTTTGAATGGGTAATTGATGTGATTTGTTTGAATGTGAATGCTACACTTATTTTTAAATAAGCGCTCACTATTCGGGTTAACCGGGAAAGGACCATGGGGTCGTATAACCCATTCCGAATATGTGATACGTCGTTATGATAGCATTGAAGATCGGTGTTGAAGACCCGGTATTTGCGAGAGCGATAGGATGACCTGTCGATTTACTCTGCACCGAGTTGCTCCGGTATAGAGTTCTCCATATGTGATGGTAAATCCGATCAGGATTGTGAATATCCGGATTGCAAGGACTTCTTTGTAAGTGCCTTCGGTTTTGTTCGAGCCCGGAACAGACTTGTATGGATTGTATGTCTGACGTTACAAATTGAGATATAAAGCAGATTTCTTTCAAATATATTTCTGTTGGTGGCGAAGAATTTATTCTTTTAGCTTAACACCCTTCTCTGAGACGTACGAGCTCAGAGGTTATATAGTTGAAGTTATCAGCGATATATTCCCAATTTGGTAATGTGACATGCTGAGTGATGCTGAAATGATCATTGTGTGATTATTGTGATAGGATCGTTTATTTGATCGTCTATCTTAGTGATCATTGTGTTGATCATTTGTTGACCCAAAGCATGGCTTTTGTATAAAGTATGTTTTTGTGGACGTGACTTCGTCGAACCTCACACCCCGGAAATGGTCAAAACAGGAAAGATGCGGCAAGGTTATGAGGGGTAGCACCCTTTAGGGTATGTACATTTCCTTCTGGATAGAGGTGGTATCATGGTATGGAGCCCAGATATTTAACCTATGTGGTTACTGCGAATTTATTACTTTGTGGTTGTTGGTTTTCGGGATCCCGTGAGAAAGGTCGTTTACGATCGGGGAATGGCGTGCTCGTGTCAGTAGTTACCCAGTTAGGGGTAACCCGGCCTTGTGTTGGCAGAGTTCCGGTTTGGTTCTCGGGGATGTCTTTCCAGAGGCATTCTAATGTGGCAATGGGAAGTTCCTTGGCCTGACCATTTGTTGGAAATCCAAAGAAACAATACGAAACTTGTACGGTTTTAGTTGTAGAACCTATCATTCACTTATGGTGTCGCAACACTGTTTGGATGGTAGCTATAGTAGGCATACGATAATGGTCGTATGTTGGCTAAGATTTATATTCTACTTTCAAAATGAATTTTTCCTCTACACTATGCACTAGTAATAATATCAAATGTTATTTTAAATGCGTATCAAGCATCTTTGACCATCATAAGGAGAAATCTCCTCCGATTCTGCGTTTGCATGTGTGTGTGTGCAGGAGGCCTTATGGTAGTCTCATTTTTAAAAGCATTGCGAATTGAATTTAAAAATATCTCTCTATTTTGATTTTAAAGATAAATAAACTGTTTTGAGTTCTCACACCAGTCACATGACTGACTTGGAGTTTATTGTTTTCCTTCCTAAACTCTGGGTGCCCACCAATTTCCACACGGGCAGTCAAGAGTAAGGTTTATCAGGATATTCTGGATATTCTGGAGTTGGGAGGCAAGCTGGATGGCATGGCGTATTACTTATATAGTATTTCTTTTTCCGCTGCACTGTTTGTTGTTGTATATTGTTGTACACTCTGATGATATGATGTAATGAAATGTAATGTATAAAATGTAATAACTGATATAGTTCTTTGTTTAAAGATTATTCATTTATTATTATATGTTGTTCCGCTGCGAATTGTGAGATTCTGATGTGATTCTGTTGTTTTCTGTCCCGTTCTATTTTCTCTATTTTCTTTCTGTTTTTCTCTTTTCTATTCTCTTTTCCTTCTATTTTAAATTTTTTTATCTTCTGTCTTCTCTCCTCCCTAATTTCTATCTTTCTCTATCTTCTTTTCCCTATCTAAATTTTCTATCTTTTTCTCTTCTTTTCTTCTCTTAAATTTCTTTTTAAAAACCCTCAGTGTTCGGTTTTCCGTCGTTCGATTCCTCGGCAGTCGATAAAGTGAGTGTCGATGTTGAATTTTTGGAAGACGAAGAATCGGGTCCTGACAAGAATAAATTCTCCACCACCAACAAATATGTATTTGAAAGAAATCTGCTTTATATCTCAAAGTGTAGTGTCAGACATACAACCATACAAGTCTGTTCCAGGTTCGAACAGAACCGAAGGCACTTCCGAAGAAGCCCTTGCAAATCCGGGTATTCGCAATCACGATCGGACTTACCATCACTTAGGGAATCTCTATACCGGCGTGATTCGGTACAGAGACAATCGTTAGGTTATTCTATCGTTCTCACAAATACCTGGTCTTCACCACCGGTCTTCAAATGCTATCCATATACGACGTATCACTATTCGAAATGGTTTTATGACACAAGGTCCTCTCCCGGCTAAACTGAATAATGAGCGTAATATTTAAAAATATATGGATATGGGATTTCAGTTAAGTCACAACTTCATAGAAAACCAAAACCTTTCTTCAAATGGTTTAACAAATTTACCATTTCAAATCTTTAAACAAAAAGATTTATTTCACGAAGTTCACCCAGTTTGACAAAGATCCATTTACTTATTTCAAAACAATTTCCATTTCAATTGGATTAACTCGTTAAATCTTTAAATCAAAGCTTTAACTTATAGTTTTCAAACCGTTTCCATAACTTGGGAATCATTTTCATTTCAAACTCTAAATTCCTTTTAACACAAATTGGACGTTCTTTTCTTATGTAAAAGCTTTATTATTTGAAAACAAATAGTTTTCGTTTCGAAAGAATCCAATTATATTTGCAAGAGTTAAAGCCTTTGAATTTAAATTTAAATTCCCAAATTAATACCTTTAAAATGGTTTAACCCATATAAACTTGTATAACATCTTTAGTCCCTAGTTTCAAATCATAGAATTCAGTTTCAAATTTTAAGTTCAATTTAATTTCAAAACTTTATCAAATTATCCAAAAAATAAATTCTATCTTGAGATTTCATTTCAAAAGCTTTTCACATTTAACCCGATTCCATTCCCAAACCATTTGAATTCAAATTGTCTATTAAAAATCATTTCAAAAATCTGTGACTTAATCGATTTCCTCGTGAAATCCATATTTGTGTGTGTATGGTGTGCTCCGGGGGTTTAAGACAATAGTGCAGCAACAACATCATTGCAGATCAAAACACAGAAATATAGTTGATAAGCGGTATAAACTATAACGCTCATCGTTCGTTCACAGATTCACAGATAATGTACAAAGGTATCACAAATAAATGAATAAAATACACAGCTTAATCCATAGAACAAAATGTCACAGATCAAATAGGACAATCAATTCAAGGCATCTCGTACAATACAATCATTCATAAGTATGGTCAAGCATTCAATAAACATTTATAAGCATGATTAATTAATTGTTTAATCCTAATTAATTCAATTTATTTCCAATTAAATTAATTACTTATGAATTAATCAAATCCTGATTTATTGATCACAAATTATTTGATATAAATTAATTAATTAATCATCTTAATTAATTACATCATTTAATCACTTATTATTAATTATTCCTTAATTAGTCCATTATAAATTACATCATTAATTATATTAATTAATGATCTCTAATTATATTTAAATTAAATTACTTTATTTAAATTAATTACATTAAGCAATTAATCTTTAATTAAACACAATTATTAATCACCCTTGATTAATTACAAAAGTAATTACCCAAATTACTTCATTTATAAATCATATTCACTAATTACATCCCAGTAATTATCATTTATTACTTCCCTAAGTAATTATCTCCATTAATTACACTAAGTAATTACACTTATCCAACTATCAAATGATTTTCTTAAATTAATTAAACTAAATTTATTAATTAACTTAAAATAATCACATTACCAAAATTAATTACAATAAGTAATTAATCCCATAATTACTTTCATTAAGTAATTACATTTAAATATGTATAATTGATTATCTAAATTAATTCATCTAATTAATTATCAAAATTAATCACATTAATTTAATTACTTAATAATCCCTAGTTAATTATCTTCATTAACTAATAACATTTCTTTAATTACTTTCTTAAGAAATTATCTTAGATTACTTCATTATTAATCATTTCTAATTATAAATTAATCTAAATTATTTATTTATAAATTAAATAAATTATTCTTTAATTACCTTATTAATTAAATCATTTTATTACCTTAATTATCTCTAAGATAATTAATTTCTTTATTAATGATTTCATTAACATTTAAGTGTATTTTAAACATTACACTTTAAATTTAAATTCAAATTCCATTTTGAATTTAAGATTCAAAATGATTATATATTTAAACATTTATCAAATTTAAATATCCACTTATAAATCTATATAAGAAAAGTTATAACTAATTTACTTAAATTTTTATTTAAAATTCAAGCTTTAATATTGTGACGACCGCCCATGACTCCCGCACCAAAACAAGAGAAAAGAGCGCTGAAGGGCGTGCCAGGTAGCCATGGACAGTAGTCAGGGTAAAATAAGCATCGTAGAAACTCTATCGCATAACTCACAGCGCATGGATAAAATACAATAGAGAAATATATATATTGAAGCTTCATAACAGGAAATCATCATATAAGCATCACAGTAGTTTGATACAATCATCCAGGCAAATCCATACATCAAAGCCTCACTACATAGCACTCAGAATATATATACAAGCAGCGGAACACCCAGTACAAATAGTAGGAAAACTAATATGCAAAGCCTCCTGCTCGTCTTCGTCATCATCAGCGTAGATCTCCAAGAACAGCACCTGTCACCTGCTACATAGTCTGCTCATCCCAACATGGATGAACAGCCCAAGGTAATAAGAGGAGACATAAAACCTTGAGTCAGACAAAGTCTTAGTGAGTAGTAAATCAACTATCAAACATACCAAAAGAGCATAAGGAATAAAAGGAATAGGAACCAAACCGTCCCACTCCACCTCTTTCTACAGTGATAGCCCCCAGACACACACTAAGGAAAAGCAAGCATAATATAGCAGATAATTAAAGTAAAGCAATAATCACTCGAGTCAAGGGCGATGCTTTCCAAGTACAAACCCCCAAGGCCTAAACCAAGATCAGATAAGCACCCAGAAAATACCGCTCTTGAGACCGAATGATAATACAACCAAACATCCATGACTCTGGCTATCACTGTTATCATTGCCATGATTTCACCGTTAATTGAATGACCACCTGTCAAGGGCTAATAGTAACCCCGGTTCTAGACATAACTCCGCACGTCGTCGCAGCCCGTGCCTAGGAATTTTCGCAACTACCCAGAGTACTAGCACGTCGTCGCAGCCCGTGCTTGGAACGTCGTCGCAGCCCGTTCCAACGTGCTCTTGCTTTGAGCATGCTAGAACCTTCAACAACGATAAGATCTTAGCCTCCTAGTCATCCTCCTCGACGACTATTTCCATACTAGCTCAAGCGCCTCTCAAGCTAACCATTATCACCTACCCGGATTGCATAACCGAGTTATCAACATAACTTAGCACGTCGTCGTAGCCCGTGCTTGGAACGTCATCATAACCCGTCCCAACTCAACATCATGGTTTGCCTCCTCGCATCATGGCAAAGTCCCATCTCAACATCATCCAATCTATACATATGAGCTTCAACATCCGCTTCATATGTCATAAGCAGCTTTCACCATTCAAGAGCCTTTCCACTTAGCTTTCGAATCATCTTCAATCATCTTGTTCCAAATCAACTACTAGCTAACTTGAAACAATCAAATCAATCATTCGTCCAAACAATCAATCATTCAAACAAGATCTAATGAGCAATATTAACTATAATGGCAATTTCGTAAATAAATGAGCATAAGTCCAAAATGCATGATTCATAGGTTTTTAGCATAGATCTATCAAATATAAAACATGGGTTTTGTTTCTATAACTTAATAAATAAACTTGCATAGGTAAACATCTTCACAACAATGGATCTATACTTGGATCTAAGGAAAATGCACAAAATCACTATCTACAACACTCCAACAAACCACCAATCCAATATACTCCTTTGGGTCCGCGTGAGAGATAACTACCACTCACCAAATCACCTAAACACCTCAAAAACTAAACACTTCAGATCTGGACAGTGAAGATCAAGGCTTGATCCGGCGAAATCTCGCTTAAAACGATGAAATCTAACTTCGTTGGATGAAGATCTTCAACTTTGGTACTTGAATCTTTGATCTCGATCTTCGATCTTGGATGGATGTTAAAACTAGATTGGAATGGAGAAAAGAAGATGAAGAAATGTTGAAGTCGAGTTCCCAAAATGGCAGCACTTCGTCGCTTCAAAAACCGGTGCCAAAAAGTGAGCCAAACCCCTCTATTTATAGGCTGAAAACTCCTTAGGTCGTAACTCGTAGGCTCAGTTTTAGGTCGTCGCCGACCTAAGAAATCTCCGACCTAACATAGGTCGCTGCCGACCCATGCCATCCTGCGACCTAGTACGCGCATGTCCAACCCAATGCGCGACTCAACTACCCCTAACGACCTAACATCCTTAACCCGTGTACGACCTACCAATAGCCGACTCAACAATCCGACCAATACGGCCTAACGACTTATCCCTTCCTGCCGACTCAACCACTCACTCATATGGCCGACCTAAGCTCTAACCGACCTATGACCAACGACTTAACACACAGCTGCTAACACTCCCAAGTCCTAAGTCATATGACGACTCAACTATACACACAAAATAACTCACGACCCATGGCCTCACCGACCCATCAACACACTGCTAAGCCTTAAGTCGGTCCTTCTATAGGTCGTTGCTCTCCCCTTGAGTCGGTCACTTCCCCTTAAACTGTTAACTCGCCTACGACTTAAGCTATGACTCGGCAACCCTTAGGTCGTTACTTCCACAAATCTCTGAGTCGGTCCTACTATGAGTCGGCTACTCCATGACTCGTCCAAAATTGTAAACCGTTGTCTCTCTTGACTCGCTAACCCACTAACTTGGCAACACCTATGAGTCGGCCCTCTATAAGTTGGTCACGACTCAAAACTCTGACTCCCTAATTCAACACTTACTTTCCTTAAGTCGGCAACATCCCTAAGTTGTATGAACGACTCATTTACCCACCGACCTAAGCTTTACTCAAGCCAATTCCTACACGACTTAAGTACCCAATAACTTACTCTGAACGACTTATCAACAATACGACTTAAAGCAACTATTTTATGATTTTGTCGACACGTAAAATACGGGTCGTTACATTCTCTCCCCCTAAGGAATTTTGCCCCCGTAATTCCAAACAATCAAGAGCGAACAAAATTATTCTGCATGCCTACCATCCATAGCAATCAACAAACCATGCATCCAATTTCTAACCTAGCATGCAGAATTCTAAGACTTAGAACAAGCTACAAATTCATGAGATGTCACGACACTTTAGGGCCATACCTCGAAGAGTTTGGGATGAGCTGCCTTCATCCTCTCTTCCTCCTCCCACGTACAGTCGTTAACATCATCACTCCATTGTACCTTGAGCAACGTAATCGTCTTCCTCCTAAGCTGTTTCGTATCGGTTTTAACAATACGAAGTGGCTTACGAGGTTTCGTAACCACTGGATCAACCTCCAAATCTTCACAGCTATCAGCAGAAACCACTGTAGTTGGATCATGCACATACTTCCGTAGATAAGATACATGAAAAACATTATGCACACCCACCATCTTTTCTGGTAACTTTAATCTATAAGCGAGCTTTCCAATTCGCTCTATAATCGGAAATGGTCCAACAAATCTCGGAGTTAACTTTCCTTTCTTTCCGAATCTAATAGCACTCTTTAATGGAGAAATCTTCACAAAAACCATCTCACCTACGTCGAATTCCAAATCCTTACGACGATTATCGGCATAACTTTTCTGACGATCTTGGGCTGCTTTCATTCGTTGCCGAATGATCTCTATACAATCCGAAGTCTGTCGAATCATCTCTGGCCCAAGTATCAGTTTTTCTCCAGTTTCCAACCAACATGTCGGAGAGTTACACGGTCTTCCATATAATGCCTCATATGGTGCCATACCAATACTCGACTGATAACTGTTATTATATGCAAACTCCACCAAATGAAGATGATCTTCCCATGATCCTCCGAAGTCCAAAACACAAGCTCTGAGAAGATCTTCCAAAACTCGGTTAACTCTCTCAGTTTGACCATCTGTTTGAGGGTGATAAGCTGTACTCAAACACAACTCAGTTCCCAAAACTTCCTGGAAGCTCTTCCAAAATCCACTAGTGAACAATGGGTCTCGATCGCTCACTATACTCTTCGGAATACCATGGAATCGAACTATCCACTTAACATACAATTCAGCCAACTTCGATGCAGTCCTAGTTGATCGAACAGGAATGAACCTTGCACTCTTTGTCAAACGATCTACTATGACCCAAATCCCTTCATTTCCTGCTCTTGTCCTAGGTAGACCATCGATAAAATCCATTGACACTTGCTCCCACTTCCATGTAGGAACTTCTAATGGCTGAAGCAATCCACTGGGCTTCTTCTGCTCAGCTTTCACCAACTGGCAGTTCATACACTTGGAAATAAAATTTCCAACATCCTTCTTCATACCTTCCCAGTAGTAGGCTCTCTTCATGTCCCGATACATCTTATTTCCACCTGGATGAATTGTCAACTTCGAGTGATGACTTTCCCTCAGAACTTCATCTCTCAATCCATCTATATCGGGAACAACCAGTCGTCCTTGCTTTCGAAGCCGACCCTCTCGATCGATCTCGAATCCTTTATCCTTCTCTGGTTCCAATCCAGATTCCAAACCACGGATAATCCTGACAAGCTTATCGTCTTGCTTTTGGCTCTCGCCAATCCTTTCCACAAGAGTAGGTCTTATCGATAAGTTTGCCAACATCTCATGTTCCAATTCACATCTAGGCCTGAAGTCAAACTCAGCCAAATACTCGAGACTCTTCCACTCCGAAAACATGGCTCCCAATCCTGCATGTCTTCGACTTAACGCATCTGCCACTGCGTTTCCTTTCCCCGGAGTATAGGCTATACCAAAATCATATGATGCTAGGAACTCTAGCCATCTTTGCTGTCGAAGATTCAAATCCTTTTGGGAGAACAGATACTTCAACGACTTATGATCCGTAAACAACTCAAATCGAACTCCCAATAGGTAATGTCTCCATATCTTCAAAGCAAACACAATTGCTGCTAACTCTAAATCATGAGTCGGATAATTCCTTTCATGCGACTTCAGTTGTCGACTAGCATACGCAACAACTTTATCCTTCTGCATTAGCACTGCTCCAAGTCCAGTGCTACATGCATCGGTGTAAACCACCATCTCATCATTCCCACTAGGAATAGTCAAAACAGGAGCACTCGTCAGTCGCTCTTTCAGGATTACGAAAGCTTGCTCACACTTATCATCCTATCTGAACACTTGGTTCTTTTTCGTCAATCCTGTCAACGGTGCAGCTATCTTGGAAAAGTTTTTAATAAACCGACGATAATATCCTGCTAATCCAAGAAAACTTCTTACATCAGATGCATTCTTAGGTCTAACCCAATCCTGGATTGCTGCCACCTTAGCGGGATCAACCGCTATTCCATTTCCAGAGATAACATGGCCTAAGAACCTCACTTCACTCTTCCAAAAGTGACACTTTGAAAACTTAGCCTTCAGCTGATGTTTCCGCAAGATTTCCAAAACAATTCTCAAGTGAGTCTCGTGCTCTTCCTCAGTTCTGGAATAAATCAGAATATCATCCACGAACACAAGCACGAACTTATTCAACTGATCTCTGAACACTCTATTCATAAGATCCACAAAATATGCTGGTGCGTTAGTCAATCCGAACGGCATTACCAGCCACTCATAAAATCCGGATGGTGTCCTGAAAGCAGTCTTCGGCACACTATCCTTCGCCACTCTCAACTGGTGAAATCCCGTTGCCAAATCCATCTGAGAAAACACCTTAGCCTCGTGAAGCTGGTCAAACAAGTCATCTATTCTCGGCAATGGATACTTGTTCTTCCTAGTCAACTTATTCAGCTCACGATAATCCACACACAACCTCAACGATCCATCCGTTTTGGTTGCGAACACAACTGGTGCACCCCATTCGGACACACTACGCCGAATGAATCCCTTCCGTAAAAGGTCATCAACCTGCACCTTCAACTCTAGCTGTTCCCTAGGCGCCATCCGCCTAAGAGGCATCACAACAGGTCTGGCTCCCTCAACTAGATCGATACGAAACTCGATCTCCCTATGCGGCGGCAACCATTTGACTTCGTCAAAGACATCCTCAAATCCATTCACAATAGACACCGATGACAGTCCATCCCGTGGAACAACCAGCGAATACATGAAGCTCATGAAGACGTCTTCCTCATGCTTACATCGTATCACAACCTTTCGCCCTTCCACATTCCCGACTGTCACCTCAAGCCTCTCACAATCAATCCTTGCCGCATATTTCCTAAGCCAGTCCATACCCAAAATAATTCCGAACCCCGCAAAGTTCAGAACAAAGCAATCACAAACAAACGAGCAATCATGACTCGACACAACTAGACCACGGCATATCATACACAAACATGACGAACCCCCAACTGGATTAGTCACAACCAATGGTCTATCAACAATATCTGGTCTCAAACCTAACCGGTCTACCAAATCATTACAAACAAAAGAATGCGACGCTCCAGTATCAAACAACACTCTAACTGGAACACCACAAATAGAAAGAGTACCTTGAACCACCACACTCTTCCCCTTCTCTTCAGCAGTAGGAGCTTTTGAAGATGACGGCACAGCTCCCAAAGCATAAGCTTGCACAATCTGCCTGTCCTTCCTCGGTTCTGGACAGTCCTTCCTGAAATGCCCTGGTTTATCACAGTTGTGGCATTTCGCGGCGCCTTTGGATTCCTACAATCCTTGGAGAGATGGCCCTTCTGCTGGCAATTATAGCAAGTCACCTCACCTTTCGGTTTCTTCTGGCCATCCCTACCCTTCTGCTGCTGCTGCTTCCTCTTCCTATTGCCACTCTGCTGTGGTTTGGATCCTTCCCTGGTTACAGCAACAACAGAACTTTCCTTAGGAAACAAACTCTCGTGCCTGAGAGCTTTCTCCACAAGCTTCTCAAACGGATCGTCCAAATGATCCACTAACTGCCTCCCAAGATAAGCATCCAGACCAGTCACAAACTTCTCATTCTTCTGATAGGGAGAATCAATGTATGATCTGGCATACTTAGACAAAGCTTCAAACTCAGAAATATACTCAAGAACAGGCCTCCCACCCTGCTTGAGCTCTACAAACCTCTTAAACAAAACAGACTTCTGAGCCGTAGAGATGAACTTGGCTTCAAATCTAACTTGGAATTGCTCCCAAGTAATCTCTTCTTCTGGAGTATCTATGGTGATAGAATTCCACCAATCAGCAGCTCTCCCTTGAAGCTGTCTCGATGCAAGCTTCCTCTTAGTTGCATCCTCAATCCCTAAGTCACCAAAGATCCTTCGGCAAGCATCAATCCATCTCTGCACTTCAATAGTCGACTCTGTCCCCAAGAAAGCTTTTCCTCCAAGAGAAGTATAATCCTTGCAAAGCTTAGCAAAATCCACCGGTCTTGGAGCTTGAACTTGAACTCCCACATCCACTGATGATCCTGAAGCTGGTATCCTTCTCATGATCGAAGTCATCATCGCTTCGAACATAGTTCCATAATCAACAGCTCCTTCATCAGCACGGCTTTCCCTTGCAGCTGGTCTCCCTCTTCGACTCATCCTTAATATCTGTAATAAGAATGATTAGAACACCTTAAGAAACAACTGCATAAGGAGTTCAAATCCTTCTAGGCTACTATATTATATATAGTAATCATCCATCAAAATACAATTACGTCTCTCATACGTAGTTACGTCAGCGAGCGTTGGCTAAAATCGATTAACCAAAGCTCTGATACCAAATGTGACGACCGCCCATGACTCCCGCACCAAAACAAGAGAAAAGAGCGCTGAAGGGCGTGCCAGGTAGCCATGGACAGTAGTCAGGGTAAAATAAGCATCGTAGAAACTCTATCGCATAACTCACAGCGCATGGATAAAATACAATAGAGAAATATATATATTGAAGCTTCATAACAGGAAATCATCATATAAGCATCACAGTAGTTTGATACAATCATCCAGGCAAATCCATACATCAAAGCCTCACTACATAGCACTCAGAATATATATACAAGCAGCGGAACACCCAGTACAAATAGTAGGAAAACTAATATGCAAAGCCTCCTGCTCGTCTTCGTCATCATCAGCGTAGATCTCCAAGAACAGCACCTGTCACCTGCTACATAGTCTGCTCATCCCAACATGGATGAACAGCCCAAGGTAATAAGAGGAGACATAAAACCTTGAGTCAGACAAAGTCTTAGTGAGTAGTAAATCAACTATCAAACATACCAAAAGAGCATAAGGAATAAAAGGAATAGGAACCAAACCGTCCCACTCCACCTCTTTCTACAGTGATAGCCCCCAGACACACACTAAGGAAAAGCAAGCATAATATAGCAGATAATTAAAGTAAAGCAATAATCACTCGAGTCAAGGGCGATGCTTTCCAAGTACAAACCCCCAAGGCCTAAACCAAGATCAGATAAGCACCCAGAAAATACCGCTCTTGAGACCGAATGATAATACAACCAAACATCCATGACTCTGGCTATCACTGTTATCATTGCCATGATTTCACCGTTAATTGAATGACCACCTGTCAAGGGCTAATAGTAACCCCGGTTCTAGACATAACTCCGCACGTCGTCGCAGCCCGTGCCTAGGAATTTTCGCAACTACCCAGAGTACTAGCACGTCGTCGCAGCCCGTGCTTGGAACGTCGTCGCAGCCCGTTCCAACGTGCTCTTGCTTTGAGCATGCTAGAACCTTCAACAACGATAAGATCTTAGCCTCCTAGTCATCCTCCTCGACGACTATTTCCATACTAGCTCAAGCGCCTCTCAAGCTAACCATTATCACCTACCCGGATTGCATAACCGAGTTATCAACATAACTTAGCACGTCGTCGTAGCCCATGCTTGGAACGTCATCATAACCCGTCCCAACTCAACATCATGGTTTGCCTCCTCGCATCATGGCAAAGTCCCATCTCAACATCATCCAATCTATACATATGAGCTTCAACATCCGCTTCATATGTCATAAGCAGCTTTCACCATTCAAGAGCCTTTCCACTTAGCTTTCGAATCATCTTCAATCATCTTGTTCCAAATCAACTACTAGCTAACTTGAAACAATCAAATCAATCATTCGTCCAAACAATCAATCATTCAAACAAGATCTAATGAACAATATTAACTATAATGGCAATTTCGTAAATAAATGAGCATAAGTCCAAAATGCATGATTCATAGGTTTTTAGCATAGATCTATCAAATATAAAACATGGGTTTTGTTTCTATAACTTAATAAATAAACTTGCATAGGTAAACATCTTCACAACAATGGATCTATACTTGGATCTAAGGAAAATGCACAAAATCACTATCTACAACACTCCAACAAACCACCAATCCAATATACTCCTTTGGGTCCGCGTGAGAGATAACTACCACTCACCAAATCACCTAAACACCTCAAAAACTAAACACTTCAGATCTGGACAGCGAAGATCAAGGCTTGATCCGGCGAAATCTCGCTTAAAACGATGAAATCTAACTTCGTTGGATGAAGATCTTCAACTTTGGTACTTGAATCTTTGATCTCGATCTTCGACCTTGGATGGATGTTAAAACTAGATTGGAATGGAGAAAAGAAGATGAAGAAATGTTGAAGTCGAGTTCCCAAAATGGCAGCACTTCGTCGCTTCAAAAACCGGTGCCAAAAAGTGAGCCAAACCCCTCTATTTATAGGCTGAAAACTCCTTAGGTCGTAACTCGTAGGCTCAGTTTTAGGTCGTCGCCGACCTAAGAAATCTCCGACCTAACATAGGTCGCTGCCGACCCATGCCATCCTGCGACCTAGTACGCGCATGTCCAACCCAATGCGCGACTCAACTACCCCTAACGACCTAACATCCTTAACCCGTGTACGACCTACCAATAGCCGACTCAACAATCCGACCAATACGGCCTAACGACTTATCCCTTCCTGCCGACTCAACCACTCTCTCATATGGCCGACCTAAGCTCTAACCGACCTATGACCAACGACTTAACACACAGCTGCTAACACTCCCAAGTCCTAGTCATATGACGACTCAACTATACACACAAAATAACTCACGACCCATGGCCTCACCGACCCATCAACACACTGCTAAGCCTTAAGTCGGTCCTTCTATAGGTCGTTGCTCTCCCCTTGAGTCGGTCACTTCCCCTTAAACTGTTAACTCGCCTACGACTTAAGCTATGACTCGGCAACCCTTAGGTCGTTACTTCCACAAATCTCTGAGTCGGTCCTACTATGAGTCGGCTACTCCATGACTCGTCCAAAATTGTAAACCGTTGTCTCTCTTGACTCGCTAACCCACTAACTTGGCAACACCTATGAGTCGGCCCTCTATAAGTTGGTCACGACTCAAAACTCTGACTCCCTAATTCAACACTTACTTTCCTTAAGTCGGCAACATCCCTAAGTTGTATGAACGACTCATTTACCCACCGACCTAAGCTTTACTCAAGCCAATTCCTACACGACTTAAGTACCCAATAACTTACTCTGAACGACTTATCAACAATACGACTTAAAGCAACTATTTTATGATTTTGTCGACACGTAAAATACGGGTCGTTACAAAAATACATTACATTTTATCTTGCAAAATTCAAGTTAAAGCAATTTATTTAACTCTTAACTCAAAATTAAGAAAAACTTTATAAAAGAATTTTACCAAAATCAAGTTAAACATTTGTTTGAAAACAAATATACTTTTTAAAGCTATTTAATTTAAACTTGTTTAGAACACATTCAAATTTAAAACTAATTTAAATTTCCAGATTTTGGATTCAAAGAGACTTGAATCCATATTTTAATTTTAATTTAAACTTTGATTTTAAACTTTGTTTTAAAATCTTGATTTAGACTGTAACAACCCGGAATTTTCGATCCCGAAAGTTCTAGATAGTTATGAAAAAGAAGGAAGAGACAGAAAAAGAACAGAAAACATCAACATCTCACATTCACAGCGGATAAAATATAATAATCAATAATAAAAGTTTACAAAAGAATACTATATCTGTTGATTACATTTTAATACATCAGAGTTACACATATACTCAAACGTTGGACATATACGAATCAACATGTCTTATATAATCAAAAATACTCCATACGTTCCTGCCATCCAGCTCGTCTATTGAGCTCTAGAACGTCCTTACCTGAAAATCTGTAACACTCGGTCTGACCCGAGCATTACATCAAAGTAACACCCGGTCAGGCTGGAAACCAGCGTGAGTAAACCCATCGAACCAGAAATGCTGATTCAATAAACTTATTAAAAACCAGAGTAACTCGTATCTTACAACGAGTTCCTAACTTGTTATAATTCTATTTCACAAAACATATCCAAGTATTGATATTCAGATTCAATGACCAAGTTTACATCATATATTTCATTCCGGCCTCTTTATTTCAAAATCAAACCATGAAGATTGCAAATCGAAGTGGTTTCGGGTATGTACTGATACCCGACCCCGGTCTCTTCAAATTCAATGTGATCTTAAACCTTGTTGGTTAAAGTGGATACAAATCAATTTTAAACACAAGTTCCAATATTCTCACAACAAATCAATTATAGATAGATAACTCACAATAACACAGACCAACTCATCATACCATATCATCATACATCACAATCTCAACATCAGAGATATTCAGACAAATTAAGGTATTCAGTTCAAGTTATCATCCATAGGCAAGATAAATAATCAAACAATTTTTAATTAATTTAATTTAATCGTCCATTATTAATTAAGTTAATTTTCTTTTGCCTACTTAATTAACTTGGTTAATTTTAAATCATTGCTTAAATTAATTACCTTGATTAATTAACCTTAATTAATCACGTTAACCTTAATTAATTAAATCACATCCAATGATTAACTACCCTTTAATCACTTACATTAATTAATTACACTTAAGTTAATTAATCCTTAAATATTTGCCCTAAGTAATTAATCCTTAATTACTTCCATTAACTATCCACAAATTACTTTATTAAGTAATTACTCTTAATTAATCAGTCTTTATTAATTTCAATAAGTGATTATCCCCAATCAATTTTATAAATTAATCAACCTTTAATTAATTAATTATCCTCAAATTAATCTCTTTAATTAATAAATCATATTAATTTGATTAATCAACTTTGAACATAAATTAATTACCTTTAATTAAGTACTTATCCTTTAAGAAAGTTAAATTTCTTTAAATTAAATTCCTTTAATAAACCTTTAATTTTCCTTTAATAAACATCCTTTAATATATATATATATATATATATATATAAGTAATCACTTATACTCTAAAACTATATTTATTACTCTTAAAATATCCAAATTAGTATTTATACACTAGTATAAAACAACTTAAGTTTATACTTCAAAATCATGTTTCTAGATCCCATAACCATTTTCTTTAAAGATAATTTAAATTTATACTTCACAAAACATAATTCCAGATCTATAACTACTTGATAAAACCATTTAAAAGAGATTGGACTAATTTATAAACAAGTTTAATATTTATAACTATTAAATATAAATATAAAGTTTCGAAATGGTTCCTGTTGTAAGATCACAACCTGACACCTTCTTTATATAAAAACAAAACATTGTTTAAGATATTTCCATGCGTAAGTATTGAAAAAGGTACAAGGTAAAAGAAAAGAAGACTAATAAAGCTACAGGATGCAAACTACGGGATGCATTCTATAATAAACTATAAATAGATGTTCGCTTTCCAAAGCTAGTAAACCATGGGGGCGAAATCATTTAATGCCTAGGCCTAGAGTTTGAATATGTGTATGCTTAACCAGGTTCTAAAATACGTACACATACGCATAGGAAAGGCAACAATTTCAAAAGAAAAAGTGTTAGGCGCTCTATTTATAGAATTGCTTAAATATAGAACAGTAGACATCAACATACATGCATCCTATTTGCATTTAAGAGATGTCAGGCTACATAAATAAACAAGTGCAAAGCATAGTACCTGGCGACTAACTACTGGTACATCATCAAATATAATATATTTATCACTAGTCAAAACTTGAACCAATGTAGTGTTGTACTCTTGTCTTCTGCTTTTACAGTTCTACTAACTAGGAATGTAAATGAAAATATAGCCTTATATATATAAATATAGTTGCTCAGAACCAAAAGAATTTCCATAGATTGTAAAACAATATATTAATTACCTTTTTTTATTTATATATTTTTATGTAAATTTCTTTAAAATTCATGCCTATGCCATAAAAGAACGTGACAGGCTACCAATTCGTGTACATAAACATAGTTATTAAATAGTTAGCCTATATACCACATGCGAAACATGTATAACAACCCATCCTTTATGCATCTGAGAATTGTCAAGCTGCATAATAATATATGTTCAAAATAAAGAAATTGATAAATATAGTACTGTGTGTTTTGATAAAATAGAGTGGATAGGATATAGCTCTCTGTTCAAATAAGTTAAATCAAAATAGTTCGTAAAATATATGGTTCTAAAAAAAATCATTCATGCATATAAAATTGCTTGTGGCTGCTAATACTATAGGGCTATATAAACTAGTGAATGAAAATTTCCAAACTTATGTATACTTTTTTTTTCAAAACCTGATCATCCAAAATGTAAGCATACCTATCAAACTTACCAGTTTTAAACAAAATATGACTTATACGTGCTGCTGTACTGACTAGATTACTTGAATATAACCATAGTTAAAAATATAGTTCCTAAACAAGGAAACTTAACAGGTTTAAACAATAATTATACCAAACAAATATTCATGAATACACTAATAAGTTAACAACTATAGATACCATAATCATATGCTACAATATGTTTTATACACGCAGAAAGAAATCAAAGAAGGACTAGACTCGCATGGGGAATCACACACAGCAAGAACAAATACAATTGCAGCGACTTCAACTTAATTCACTCATAAAATTTGGATTTAGAAAATAGTAGTGTGAGGGTTACTCACCAGATTAATGTGCAGAGACTAAATTTTTTTGATGTGCTAGAAACTTTAAATATGCAGATCCTTGAAACTAAAACTGTAATTGCTGGGAAACTAAAATACTATGTTGAGTTGCTTTAAGCTTTCAATCTGTTTTGAGTTGAATTTTGTATGATTTGTTTTAAGTTGTGAAATGGAAGTGTTTCCATTTAACTTTGTTCGAATGATTGAAAAAAACAAGATAGGGGTACATATAGGAGGAGTGTGCTGCAGCTCTTTCATACACAGCAAGCTTTCCTTCAATTTTTTTTTTAGATCAGAGATTTTTTTTAATGTCGGCTTGAGTCCAGATTTGTTTTGACTTGATACAATGTTTTGTATGCTAGAAAAGATATGTATTTATGAGGTTGTGTGCTTGCATTTAATTCAAGTCATGATAATGTTTCTTCTACCATGTTTACACATATTACTACCTGAATTGATATATAGATATGCATACACATTCTCTTGTATGTGTATACATGGTTATGCACTTATCTTTTTTTTTCTTGCATTAGTATTTTTGACTATCTGCACATATAAGGTTGTGTTCATACCTATTTCATATAACATACATGCATACATTTATTTTTGTATTGCTATCGTATCCAAAGATTTATAAAACAATATCTAATATTGTTTTTAAATCACTTTACGTATATATCCAGATATTCTAATTGTTATAATCGTATTCGTTCGATTAACAAAATCAATATTTTCCATATTAAAAATTAGTTAATTACCCAATTAACCGCCATCAAAACCCAGGTCGTCACATTCCTCCCCCCTTAAAATCTTTTCGTCCTCGAAAAGGATCGAAGTCAGATTTATTAAAATGCTTAAAAACATATAAATTTTCTTTGATCATTTTTAAACTACTTTAAAAATCTTAATATTTCTAAAATAGTTTTTATACGTATACTTTTATAACTCGACGTTTTGACAAGTCCATCCTTGTTCTCACAGAAATTCGATCATACGTTGATCAGGCGTACGACTGAAAATCTATAAGTGCTTGGCAGACCCGTTTCAAACATCCAGTGAAAATATTTTGAGAAAATAAATTTGTTGAAAATATCGAAAACAGTTTTTTTAAAAAATAGAGGAAATATCTTTGGTGAGAATGCTCTGGAAATCATCACCCCCATCCATGGTCGCAGTTAACTCGATGATTACGTTGCTATCCCGACAAAATCTATAGATAACTGTAGGCCTCCGCGCACCACGATTACACCATGGAACCCACGACAGATCGCAACTACAACTGGGATTACGTAGCTATCACCGCAAAACCCATATAACTGTAGGCATCAGCGACATCGAATTTCACTGCCAAAAATGAAACTTCTCCACTCTACATGACCATAGATCGCAGTCTACCGATGTTGCGTTGCCTTCCCGGCAAAATCAAGTGTAGACTGTTGGCACTCATCCTCCACACGATTTCGCTATGGTCCCTACAGTAGATCGCAGCGACATTGAGTTACACTGTCGTTACAGCATGACCCAAATGCTTCTGTAGGCATCAGTGCCCTCGACTTTCGCTACCTAATAATCCTCAGGAACTAGTTTTGTCCGGACTCCTCACAGGATCAACTTTAGAACCCCCCCTTCGGGCTCAAGGCAGCACCACCCAGTGGCACTCCTGAGAAGTTCATTTCAAGGGAGCGCCTTTTTCCCCAGAGCCATCTTCAAAACATTTTATACTATACACTTATAGTATCTTCAAATCATACACCTAGTACGATATCATACAAAGCTCCTTTACACAAAATCGATTATCTCAAAATCGATAATTCTCAAACTAGGCTTTCCAAATTCTCATATTGATTTTATCCAAAAATCAAAAGCCTTTCCAAATCCAAAGGTTCTCAAAACCTTTTCCAAAATCCTCATAAGATCCTTTATATATATATTCAAATATGTATAATTTTTAAAACTTTGGATCTTTTCAAACTTGTATAAAACTCTTTTTATACTTCAAACACTTTCAAAAATATTTTCTTCTAGCTATAGATTTATCAAGGGGAGTTTTATCTCATATAACAAATATTCAAATTTGACTTTTCTTTCCAATACCAATTTTATTCAAATCCGTACGATATACACATATCATCCGTACGCTATACCAACCTAATCGCTCACTCGATCACACAATTTCACTTTCGAACTAGTATCGTCCATCCGACTTCCTAGTGCGGACACAGATCTGGTTTCTTGATCAGAAACCGTCATTCTCCTTGCATAGCCATAACTATGATAGAGAATATCCAGAACCAATCAACAATCCATATCCAGGTTAGCCGTCGAAAATCGAGTGAAAAATCCCAACTCGGATCGATATAACTATCTCGAAATTCTGTGCTCGAATCTGGATCAAATCACTACGCGAATAGAATAATTTACGTACATCCTACGTGTTTAACTTCATTGATTATTAGCCAAATCAATTTCCTTTCTATTCACATTCCCTTAAATTTTCATTCACTTATTCACATTTGTCTTAATCCCTATTTGGATTATTCCTTCAATTCTTATCTCAGTTGGGTATTTAACCAATAACAGTTTGAACTTCAATCGGTTTATATTTAGAAAATAGCTTGAATTTTTTTAAAAAATAGATAAGAAGTTGAAAAATAATTATTAGTTTGCAAAATAGCTATAAAATAGTTAACTAGTTGTAAAATAGTTGGAAAATAGTTAAATAGTTTCAGAAATTTTAGATAATTGCAAAATAGTCGTAAATTAGTAATTAATTTGTAACACAGTTGAAATATAGTAATTAGTTTAGAAATAGTTGAAAAATGGTTAAATAGCTCCAAAAATAATTGTAAAACAAGTATAAAATATTTTGGCTTTAAGAAAGAAGAGTTGCATATATTTAATAGCTTGGAAAATAAGTTTATATTAAAACAATTTACATTGAAAACAGTCCAAAGTCAAAACCGTTCACTTTCCTAACAATTCAATTTAAATGTCGACTTCCATTTAAATCGATCCAATTCTAATTTTAAATAACTCCAATTTCCATTGGACTTGATTTATTCCCAATTCAAACTGAATTAATTCTCAATTTCTTTCCAACTTCAAATCAAATTCCATTTGATTTTTAAACATATTCAACTTTAATTACAATCCCAATTTATTTCAATCAATTTGGACTAATATCCATTCAATTGAACTCACTTCAAATTTCAATCATTTCAATTCAACCCAAATTTTCCATTTGATTTTTTTTTAATTATACACCTTCAATCTCAAGTCCAATTAATTCAAATCAAATTCGATTTGAACTAATTCAATTTCAATCTAAATTTTAAACCATCTCAAATTTATATAAATTCGAGTTAAATTCTCAATGGTTGGTTTAGGTTAAACCAAATTAACTTTTATTTAAAGTTTTTAAACAGCTTAATTTCCGAGTCCAATTCTCCAAATTCCATTTTAAATTACCTTTACTTATGTATTTCAAGGTTCGAATAAGAATTCAATACAATTTTATTTTAAAAAAATAATAATTTATTACTGAACTTTATCTTCCAATTTGAAGCCAGTTCTTAAACAATTTTAATTTACAGATTCAATTATTCAAATTTTTAATTCACAGTAATTCCATATCCTTAATTTCAAATTAAAGTTAAAATTATCTTTTATCTCAATAATGGGTATATTACTCCACTTTATTCCTCATTCATTTAAAACAAATCCAATTTACAATTTAAAGATTATTAATAACAATAGGATGATATCATCCAATTTATTTTAAAACATCCATTCATTATTAATTTCCAGATCTCAAATCCATTTTGAGATTACACAAACTCCCAATTCAAATCAACCATTTAACTTTCCAAGTTAAATTCCAATTTCATCTTGAAATTTCCAATGCGGGTTGCTTGTTAACTTATTTAACTTTCCCAAACTTAAATTTCAATTTACTTAATCCAATCAACTCTACTCAAATTTGAATTCCCACTTCAAATTTCAAAAATCTTTCCCTCTTATAAGTTCAAAACTTATATAACTTTGGGTTTTACATCACACTTCAGGGAAAATCAAAACTCAACATTTAGAGTTTATTTCAAATTATCTTTAATATCATGCATATCCATACATATATACATATTGATTTCCTGGTTCTCCCAGCCATGTTATAAAATTTTAAACCACCTTTGGTTTTAAATTCAAATCAAATTTTCAAACAACCCATTGTTTGCAACAAGTCTCTTTTATTCAAATAACACTTATTTATTATTTCTTTCAGCACTTTGAAACAATTTCAAATTCTGGATCTAGATTTAAAATTTCACAATTTAGGTATTTTCAATTTATAAGTCATACTTTACCTAAATGTTTACTCCTTTAAAACATTTCATTAGCTTACTCATTAATACACATCTTATTATTAGACACACAACAATCACTTATGATGATAACCAAGATTATCACATCAAAACCATCCATTATCATCTTATTCTGAAATACTTCTCCAATTCAGGATTTCAATTTTAGTTTGAATCTATTTCTATTTAATTTTAGTTTAGTTGTATTTCTTTTTACATTTAGTTTAATTCCAATAATTTAACAACCAATTACCCTAATATTTATTAGAAAAGAAAGAAAATATTGCTTTATATATCAAATATAATTTTATATAAAATCATTTAAAATCCTTATATAAGAAAATAACAAGTACGCTCTCATATATATATATACACACACACACACACACACACACACACACACACACACACACTCCCACTCATTCTAGGGTACTATTGACCCTATCCTTAATGAGCACACCCACTAGAGCCAATATTCTCGCTTAACCTTCTGCTCTGATACCAACTGTAACGACCCGGAATTTTCGATCCCCAAAGTTCCAGATAGTTATGAAAAAGAAGGAAGAGATAGAAGAAGAACAGAAAACATCAACATCTCACATTCGCAGCGGATAAAATATAATAATCAATAATAAAAGTTTACAAAAGAATACTATATCTGTTGATTACATTTTAATACATCAGAGTTACACATATGCTCAAACATTGGACATATACAAATCAACATGTCTCAGATAATCAAAAATACTCCATACGTTCCTGCCATCCAGCTTGCCTATTGAGCTCCAGAACGTCCTTACCTGAAAATTTGTAATACTCGGTCTGACCCGAGCATTACATCAAAGTAACACCCGGGTTAGGCTGGAAACCAGCGAGAGTAAACCCATCAAACCAGAAATGCTGATTCAATAAACTTATCAAAAACCCGAGTAACTCGTATCTTACAACGAGTTCCTAACTTGTTATAATTCTATTTCACAAAACATATCCAAGTATTGATATTCAGATTCAATGACCAAGTTTACATCATATATTTCATTCCAGCCTCTTTATTTCAAAATCAAACCATGAAGATTGCAAATCGAAGTGGTTTCGGTTATGTACTGATACCCGACCCCGGTCTCTTCAAATTCAATGTGATCTTAAACCTAGTTGGTTAAAGTGGATACAAATCAATTTTAAGCACAAGTTCTCATATTCTCACAACAAATCAATTATAGATAGATAACTCACAATAACGCAGACCAACTCATCATACCATATCATCATACATCACAATCTCAACATCAGAGATATTCGGACAAACTAAGGTATTCAATTCAAGTTATCATCCATAGGCAAGATAAATAATCAAACAATTTTTAATTAATTTAATTTAATCGTCCATTATTAATTAAGTTAGTTTTCTTTTTCCTACTTAATTAACTTGGTTAATTTTAAATCATTGCTTAAATTAATTACCTTGATTAATTAACCTTAATTAATCACGTTAACCTTAATTAATTAAATCACATCCAGTGATTAACTACCCTTTAATCACTTACATTAATTAATTACACTTAAGTTAATTAATCCTTAAATATTTGCCCTAAGTAATTAATCCTTAATTACTTCCATTAACTATCCACAAATTACTTTATTAAGTAATTACTCTTAATTAATCAGTCTTTATTAATTTCAATAAGTGATTATCCCCAATCAATTTTATAAATTAATAAACCTTTAATTAATTAATTATCCTCAAATTAATCTCTTTAATTAATAAATCATATTAATTTGATTAATCAACTTTGAACATAAATTAATTACCTTTAATTAAATACTTATCCTTTAAGAATGTTAAATTTCTTTAAATTAAATTCCTTTAATAAACCTTTAATTTTCCTTTAATAAACACCCTTTAATATATATATATATATATATATATATATATATAAGTAATCACTTATACTCTAAAACCATATTTATTACTCTTAAAATATCCAAATTAGTATTTATACACTAGTATAAAACAACTTAAGTTTATACTTCAAAATCATGTTTCTAAATCCCATAACCATTTTCTTTAAAGATAAATTTATACTTCACAAAACATAATTCAAATCTATAACTACTTGATAAAACCATTTAAAAGAGATTGGACTAATTTATAAACAAGTTTAATATTTATAACTATTAAATATAAATATAAAGTTTCGAAATGGTTCCTTTTGTATGATCACAACCTGACACCTTCTTTATATAAAAACAAAACATTGTTTAAGATATTTCCATGCGTAAGTATTGAAAAAGGTACAAGGTAAAAGAAAAGAAGACTAATAAAGCTACAGGATGCAAACTACGGGATGCATTCTATAATAAACTATAAATAGATGTTCGCTTTCCAAAGCTAGTAAACCATGGGGGCGAAATCATTTAATGCCTAGGCCTAGAGTTTGAATATGTGTATGCTTAACCATGTTCTAAAATACGTACACATACGCATAGGAAAGGCAACAATTTCAAAAGAAAAAGTGTTAGGCGCTCTATTTATAGAATTGCTTAAATATAGAACAGTAGACATCAACATACATGCATCCTATTTGCATTTAAGAGATGTCAGGCTACATAAATAAACAAGTGCAAAGCATAGTACCTGGCGACTAATTACTGGTACATCATCAAATATAATATATTTATCACTAGTCAAAACTTGAACCAATGTAGTGTTGTACTCTTGTCTTCTGCTTTTACAGTTCTACTAACTAGGAATGTAAATGAAAATATAGCCTTATATATATAAATATAGTTGCTCAGAACCAAAAGAATTTCCATAGATTGTAAAACAATATATTAATTACCTTTTTTTATTTATATATTTTTATGTAAATTTCTTTAAAATTCATGCCTATTCCATAAAAGAACGTAACGGGCTACCAATTCGTGTACATAAACATAGTTATTAAATAGTTAGGCTATATACCACATGCGAAACATGCATAACAACCCATCCTTTATGCATCTGAGAATTGTCAAGCTGCATAATAATATATGTTCAAAATAAAGAAATTGATAAATATAGTACTGTGTGTTTTGATAAAATAGAGTGGATAGGATATAGCTCTCTGTTCAAATAAGTTAAATCAAAATAGTTCGTAAAATATATGGTTCTAAAAAAAATCATTCATGCATATAAAATTGCTTGTGGCTGCTAATACTATAGGGCTATATAAACTAGTGAATGAAAATTTCCAAACTTATGTATACTTTTTTTTTCAAAACCTGATCATCCAAAATGTAAGCATACCTATCAAACTTACCAGTTTTAAACAAAATATGACTTATACGTGCTGCTCTACTGACTAGATTACTTGAATATAACCATAGTTAAAAATATAGTTCCTAAACAAGGAAACTTAACAGGTTTAAACAATAATTATACCAAACAAATATTCATGAATACACTAATAAGTTAACAACTATAGATACCATAATCATATGCTACAATATGTTTTATACACGCAGAAAGAAATCAAAGAAGGACTAGACTCGCATGGGGAATCACACACAGCAAGAACAAATACAATTGCAGCGACTTCAACTTAATTCACTCATAAAATTTAGATTTAGAAAATAGTAGTGTGAGGGTTACTCACCAGATTAATGTGCAGAGACTAAATTTTTTTGATGTGCTAGAAACTTTAAATATGCAGATCCTTGAAACTAAAACTGTAATTGCTGGGAAACTAAAATACTATGTTGAGTTGCTTTAAGCTTTCCATCTGTTTTGAATTGAATTTTGTATGATTTGTTTTAAGTTGTGAAATGGATGTGTTTCCATTTAACTTTGTTCGAATGAATGAAAAAAACAAGATAGGGGTACATATAGGAGGAGTGTGCTGCAGCTCTTTCGTACACAGCAAGCTTTCCTTCAATTTTTTTTTTAGATCAGAGATTTTTTTTTATGTCGGCTTGAGTTCAGATTTGTTTTGACTTGATACAATGTTTTGTATGCTGGAAAAGATATGTATTTATGAGGTTGTGTGCTTGCATTTAATTCAAGTCATGATAATGTTTCTTCTACCATGTTTACACATATTACTACCTGAATTGATATATAGATATGCATACACATTCTCTTGTATGTGTATACATGGTTATGCACTTATCTTTTTTTTTCTTGCATTAGTATTTTTCAGTATCCTGCACATATATGGTTGTGTTCATACCTATTTCATATAACATACATGCATACATTTATTTGTGTATTGTTATCGTATCCAAAGATTTATAAAACAATATCTAATATTGTTTTTAAATCACTTTATGTATATATCCAGATATTGTAATTGTTATAATCGTATTCGTTCGACTAACAAAATCAATATTTTCCATAATTAAAAATTAGTTAATTACCCAATTAACCGCCATCAAAACCCAGGTCGTCACATAAACTTTTTTAAATTCTTCCTTTACATCTCAACTCCCATTTTTAAATTCAAATCTTTTTTTTTTCAATCCTTAAAAAAAACTTATTTATTCCTAACTTAAGTTTCAAATTAAACTGGAGTTTATGGTTAAGCTTTGATTTTAAACTTATATTAGACCTTGCTTTAAAATTTACAATTTAAATTTACAATTAAAAACAAAACAGGTTCTGTTTAAACCCTGAACAGTTATCTACCTTAGCAGACCTTTGTCCTGCTTCGAGTCCCATACAAAAATTCTTCGAGGAAACACACGAGTCGCCCGAGACCACGCGCGTGCCACCTGATACACCCAACTACCCAAATACCAAATCACCAGAACAGGTGCATGGTGCACGTTCATGTCGCCGATGATCAACTCCAGGCGACATCACGTTGTCGATCAAGTCGACGGTCTTCCACTCTCCTCTCCTCGACCATCAGATCTTCACCCTTTACTCGAAAATTGAAATCGAGTTCAATGCCAAAACCTGGAAACAAGAACAGACATCACCTCCAAACCTGTCAACGCGCCGCCTCCTTCTCTCCGACCACCGGAACATCAACCACTCCGGCCACGTCTTCGACTACCCCTCCTCTACCAATCCCCAAAAGCACGTTGTACTCGGTCGTCCAACGACGACGAACGAGACAAAAAACTCAGCCCCCTTAAAATTAGGTTTAGAAATTTCAAAACCCCTCCGCTGCCACCCCTTCCACCTGCTGATCACCCCACTATTTTTCTCCGACACTCCGTTCACTCCGCTACCACCCTTAAGAACTCCGACCTCCCCCATCGACGAGATCACCAGAATTTGCCAATATATTGAAATTTGAACAAACTCGAACTGCTCTCAAATCCTAACTCAAAAAATTATGATTTAAGTTTTAAAAATCTTGTTAAAGCATACGAATTCAGATTACACACCTAAATCAATGATTTAAAAAGTTTGAGTTCTGACTCGTTTAAAGTTTGGTTCAGTTTTCTTTGATTTCTAGGGATATTGCTAAATTGTTTTGGCTTGAATAAAATTTTAAAACTTAGTTCATGAGCAAACAAGCAATCTTTGTTTATATTTTGAGATCTAATGGTTATTAAATCAAGGGACATGTTGGAAATCTAGAAAAAAATAGGTAACTCATTTTATACAGGTATGCATATATTACATATTCATATATAAATACACAACAACAAATTCAACACACAAATTTTCTAGATATAAACTTGTTACTAATTCCAATATTTAAGTTTAAGATTGAATGTTACTCACAGTGATTAAGAAAGGAACAGAGTCTCCAGTATTTGAAACAGGCTTTGAATTTCCAGTTGAAATCTTCGCTTGATTCTCTGGTTGTAGTTGAGTTAAGATTGAAGTTTATTTATGTTTGAGATCATATTTATTTCAGATTTTACTCAGCTTTGAAGATGGACGAACTGAGATAAGAGGCTTGATATATAGAAAAGAAAGCTTGCAAGATAACAAAATTTTGTACAACACAGGTGCAAGATTTTTTTTATTATGCTCAGAGATTTTTCTTTGCTTGGTGGCTGATAATCTTACTTCGGTGGCTGATGGGTAATATGTTGTGTACTAAGGAGGCTAGCATTTATTAAACCTGTCTTGATTCCATGGGTACATACTTATATATTTGTTTCCTTTTTTTCTTTTGCTTTGTACATAGATATTTATCTTGTTTCTTCTTTTGCAAGCCATTCATATGTTTTTTTTTTCTTATTTCATAGTTGAGTATATTTCTTTTGCTTTGTCTTCTTACTTTATAATATACGTGAAATTCTATAGTTGATATGTTGTTTAAATTTAGCAAATTTGTTTATTTTATATTTTACATACAAGAGTGTATTTCAAACTTAAATCTTATTATCATGCATGTCTACATATATATTTATTTTTATTATTTTTGTAGTATATTTTGATCTTTACATTATTTATAAATCCCAATTCAAATTCAATTCAAATACATTTATCAATTAATTTCTCAATTATAATTCATAATTTAACTAAAATTTTATATTAATTACCAATTATTTCATAATTTTTATTCAAAAATTAAATTAATTATCAATTTAAACTTAGTTAAAATCTGGGATCGTTATAGTAATAGTTAGGCTTTATGCATAAACTAAATGTGAAAAAAAAGTCAAGTACAAGTATATAACGATTTAAAACAACATTTAAATAAACAATACGTATGACAAAACATATAGAAACTGGACTGTAAACAGTCATATTATAACTAAAATATAAAACGAACTTGTTAAATAAATATTTATATACCATACTTATAACCCATTGTAAATAACAAACTATATAACAATTTATTATAAAGGTATAAACTTACAGACTGGAAAGTTTGGAATTATATATATATATATATGTATATATATATATATAAGAAACTCGAAACTATTGTAAATAAGTAGATCAACAACCTTTGTAGCTGAAATATGAATGTTTATATGCAAAACTAAATATACCACTGCAAGTTATAGTTTATATATGTACGAAAGTTATAAGTGTTATAGCTATATATATAACCAGAGAAGAAAGCACGGCTAAGGCATATGGAAGCAGACAGCGATTGAAATAATGATTGAAGAAGGAGAGATGGAAGTGGCTACGGTAGTGGGATGCTCGGCCAGGCAGTCATGAAGGAAGAATTCGTGGCGTGGTGGAAGCTTGCGGTGGAAGAGAGGGGAAGTGGATCGCTTAGGCTAGGCGGAGGAGTTGTTATCGCATATTCTATCGAAGGCGAGAATGAGGAGGAAGGCTGATCGTGGCGGAGAGAGGCACACTGGGCACTGGAGGAAGCACGTGGGGAAAAGAAGATTCGGGTTAGGCGGGGAGGAGGGATCGGGTTGCGTGTAAGGTTGATGAGGTGGAGCTTCGGCCGCTAGGATGGTGGGGGCGATGGCGGGGAGATAGGAAATGGCAGGTGAAGGTTTTTTTTTCAAAGGGAAGTTTTCACAAAAATGAAATGTATATCTCTGTAAATAGAGTGGGAAGAAGTGAAAGCAGGGAGAGAAATGGAGCAGAGAAATAGTGAATGGAAAGAAACTGAGCAACAAAAGCAATGATTATATCAAAAAGTGGAAATAGCAAGAGTCACGTGTTGATTTTCAGAAAATAATAAATGATAGTGTCCATTGGTTTACACGGTGGGATATTGAGTGTCATAAGAACCAAAATCACTGAACCAAAAATCACGAAACCGGTACCGATACTGTTACCGGTTTCACAGATTTCACTATGTACCAGACTTCATAATACAGAAATAAATATACTATAGAGATTAGCACGACGAGACGGTCAAAACGGTATACAGATGCCAGTGGTATGATTGAATTATAAAATTCGAATTTTTATAGTAGCGGAAAATGCAGCAAAACGTAGAAAAATAAGATCGATGGAGCTAAAGAAGTCCGAATTTTGAAAAACAAAAATTGACGCCTTGCTCAGAAGATGATTTAGAATTTTCCTATATAAAAATATTTAGGTTTTGAAAACATTTTCTTTTCATCAATTCTTACTGATTAAATTGAAATAAAATTACACACGAAACTTTCATATTTTCGGATGAAAATTTACCAGTTGTTGTGTTCAATTAGACGTATTCCAAATATTAAATTTTTATTTCAAATTTTTATTGTTTAAAATTTCAAAAAATTTCAATTAAATATATTAATAAAACAAATAAAATTATTAAAAATTTACGGGTCGTTACATTCTCCCCCACTCAAAACTTTTTGTCCTCGAAAAGTAAGGAGGTAGGAGAATAGAAACAACTAGAAATATAATAGATTTGAATTACAAAATAAACAATTAATTTAGACCATATAAATTTCATTTGAAACTAATTTATATTCAACAATTGATTTTAAACTCAAGGAATTTCATTAACTTGGTTTATTTTCAATTTATCATTGTTTATTACAAAATTTATTTCAAAAACCAGTTTATTTTATCAATCCATTTATTATTCAACTAACTTAGTATTCTATTTATCTCTATTAACCATTTTATAATTAAACTTTAAGTGTACAACATTTTAATCACACTCAAATTTTATTTATAAAGACAATTTAAATTGTATACCATCCAATTACATAGTTAACTTTTGAACAATTTAGGTAAGTTATATTGAATGCAATTGAGTATTATACAAGTAAATTTCTAATTCAATTCTCTCAAGTTTAAATATTAATTCAAAATTTGGTTTCATTTATAATTAAAATCATCTTTCACACAAATTTTAAGAATTAAATTTCCGATTAACTTCAACAATTTAGAGATAATTATATACATACAACATATCCAAGTCAAATATAAAACAAATACTTATAAATATTTTAAATCATGTCATACTTTAGAAATTTCAAATCAAATTCATTTCAAAACAAAATTGTAGCAAGCTACTGATGGTCTCTCCATTTCGAAACTTGAAAATGAATGTCGATGATGCAGCCTCATCACCGAAAATATTTTCCATCGACAAAAGAGGAGAGTACTGATCTAAACATTTAGAATTCTTTGAATGATTTCTATTTGAAAATATTTTAAATACCATACACTTTAAAACTTTTAAAATCAAAGTTTGAAATCACCGGAAATCAAATTCTCAAATTCCTGATTTACATTCATTTCAAATTCCAAATCAAATTATAACCAAGTTTTATAAATTCATTTATTTATATTGCAATAGTCAATGGTTTACAAAACAATAAGTGGAAATCAAATATTATCATTTCTGACAAGAAATTCATTAACAATTTAATTTCAGAGAAATTTATACTTATATATAATAATCGTACAAAACTATTTTGTTTACCAAATTTAAAAATAATATTGTGTCAGTTTGTTCTGTTCAAGTGTTTTGGAAATCCTATCGATAGCGTTGATCAAACGAATCGATCGAAAACCCAAATCAACATCAACAACTCAAACAACACAATATATAAAATATTTTAAATACTAGTTTACAAATACACTTCCTAGCTCGACGATACAGGAATGTATTCCAAAGCAAGGATAGAGATTTAAATTTGATGGACTCGTATCATAGAGAATTTTGATTCAAAGATAAGTTTGAAACAAAGATAAGATAATTAAATAACAAAATAGGGCGATGCATAAGTTTATATAAATCGGGGGCAACCTTAACCGGGTCGACCGTGACTTCAGGAATGAAATCGATGCAGAATTCCAAGGTGAAATCGACATCAGATCCCAAGGAATAGAATTTAGGCATAGTAGGAGATGGATAGCATCGTAAACCGAGGATACAAAAATCTCCAGTAAATCAATGCCTATTGTAAAGGAGTTTCACTCCTTTTATAAACAAATTTGAGATGGGCAAGACCGCCGACTCATTATAAAGATAATTCGAAGTGGAGTTACGGGATACTCCAGAATTCAGAAGAACGAATAGTGAGGGACAAGAATGAATTTCGGAACCGAGGGAACGTCCCATAATTCAAAGGAATCGAGTCAAAAGGAAGAGATTCAAACTCGAATGAAAGTGATTCTGTAAATACATTTACCCTATATGCTAAGTTTTGCCTAGAGCTACCAAATCTGATACCAACTGTAACGACCAGCTATTTTGGACTATTCGCATCCGCACATGTCGAACTTGAATAATTCAAAATACCGAATTGTTAATTTAAATTTGGCAAAACTGAACATATACAGTAAATAAATGATCACAGACATAGAGTAATAAATGCAGCGAAAACAAAAGATAGTAGTTCATGAAGCTACTATATACATATCAGAGTTAAATAAGGTACAACAGAAGTCTCGAATACAATAGTCAAATACAAGAATCAGAATACATCACCGGAATCAACTAAATATCTGAAAGCTGGATAAATAGCTGGATCTCCAACGAAGCTCCAACTCCAAAGGTGAGTCTCGAATACTGGTACACTCAGTCTGACCCGAGCGTAAAGCAAAACACAAAACACTAGAGTCAGGATTAACATTCTTATACTAATAAATCCAACTCAAGTGAAATAACAACTGAAATACAAGTAACTCAAAGGACGTTGGAATAACCATCCTCTAAGGATCCGTTAAACTATCTACTATATAGTAATGTACGCTAAGTAGATAATGCCTATCGGTAATATAAAGTATCAAAATAGTGTTAAGGCGTTGCCATTATCCCCTTAACACATTTTATATAAGCGTCATAGACTATGCAGCACTGTAAACTCCATCGTAAACTAGTGGGCTATCAGGAGTACTGCATAGGTATAACACAAAATAAATTCGTAGTGGTCGCGTATATAGGGATACAAGTATGACAAGGCACATGAGGCAATACCCAAGGTAGTGAAACTACCGTTTGCCTGATCCGGACTGGTGAGAACGCACCGCCGCAACTATCGCAACACCGCGAAACAACACTCCCAATTTCGAGGGTGCACCAATCAATAACAAGTAATGAGTAGTTTACGAAGAAGTGTGTTTGCTCGAGGTGGCTAACCCCATTTGGCCCGACACGACTCCTGTTTTAGTCATTTCCAATTTGACACAAGTGTCAAGGCTATCCATTATCGTTCTCTTTCTTCAGTCATCACGTACATCAATCCAACCACTTCACTCTGGATCACACTCCGCGCGTAGTTATTAAAGTGGTTTTCGGTTTAGACAGAGAGTATGTCCATAACCGATTCCGGTTTCTTTAATAACTTTCGTAATTATTACACCGATTGGTCGTTTAATAAATTTCAAAAACCAAATCAATTTAAATTTCAATTAGAATTTGTAAACCAACATTCCATTTGTCTTTCTATACCAATTTCCATAATTTACGTTTCAAAACTTCCAAATTACTATTTCAAAATTTTATAATTCAATTTCAATTTTTATTTAGACAATTCAAATATTGATACAAGTTCGTATATAAATTTCATTTCGTAATCATTTAAATTAATTTAATTAACATTCAAATCAATTTAGATTCATTGATCGATTTCATTCAATATTCGTTAAGTAAATTTGTCATTCAAATAATTTCTATTTAAATTTCAATTCATCAAATCCATTACTTCAGTTCAGCTTCATTATATCAAAACTTCAAATTGAATTAAATTAGATTCGTCAAATCAATTCTTTAAATTACAAGTCTTACATTAATTTCAATAAATCACATTTTATTTCTTTTTAAAGAAATTCAATTTCACTTATTTATTTACTTGGTTACAATTCCAAATCTTAATTAATAAAGAAACTCAATTTCACTTATTCAAGAAGTTCAATTACACTTATTAAAGAATTCAATTTTATTTAATTATTTAATAATTCAATCTTATTTAATTATTAAATAATTTCAAACTTAATTATTAAATAATTTCAAAACTTAATTATTAAATAATTTCAAAGCTTAATTCAATCATTTCTTAAATTAAACAACGTTCTTCCATCAATTACTTTGTTAATATTTTGTTTCAGATTATTAGATATTAACATTTCCTTTCAAAAAAATTCAAATTCTAACTTCATTTAAAACCCTTATTATTTAATTCAAATAAAATCTTTGTTTTTATTTTAAATCAAATTATCGACCAATCTAATTTTTATTTAATTCTCTATCCTAAGTCAAAGTTTATTTGGGTATTTATCATTTCAACCCGATTCCATTTCAATTCAAAAATCAAAGCATAGTAAAGGGAACTTGCACTGTGATAACTGGGATGGTGTCAAGTAAATAAACAAGCAATAACAACAATCAATAACAATCCAATAATTAATTCAAATAATCTCGAAATAATCGTATTAATTTACATTTGTTGTTTATGCAAATTAATATAATTATTCTAGAATCTACACTATCATTTCATGTAGATTAAAGATTATTACACCCATATTTAAATGGTTCTTCACTGGATATCTATTATTCAATTTCATACAACATCAATTTAAACAACAAACATTTAAATGGTTCAAAGTGTATTTTACCAAATTACTACGTGTCAATTAATTCTACATTTAAAGGGTCATATTTTGCAAATGTAATCTAATCAAATTCAACGTATATCAAAACTAACTATTCTACGTCAATTTTAAATTATTTATCACTTACTACATTAACAATTTAACGTCCAATGTAAACATCAAACAATCAATCAATTATCAACCCAACAGGATTATCATCATAAAAGTCACAGATAATGGTGTCAGATGTCACAGGTGAACTGATACAGGTAATAGCATATATATATAATAGTGTAAATAACTAACTGCAGCATATTTCAATTGTCGTTTGAATTGAAATCAAATTTAATAAATAAATGAACGTTAATCGTGAGTGATTGCTCACCTTTTGAGGCTAGAGAGGATATGATGATTGAATCAAGTTACGAATCGAAGCACGAATTTCCGAATCGAAGAAGGGTTGGCCCGAAATCGACGGACAAATATGATCACAGAAATTGATGGGATCGAATCAAATTAGCTGGATATAAAAATTTAGACGAGATGTATATTATATTATTATCTTCCTTAAACCCAATATTAAATTTAAAATACATAAACATTTCTAACTAAGTATAATTTTAAATATCTATTCATTGAAATCAAACGTATATACAAAATAAAACTTGAAATAAACATTTATACAACATTGTACCTATATGTACATGGTCAAATGTCATATAAACCCAATATAACATATATACAGCCTGGATAGAAGAATAAATTTGACCTTCTGTCACATTTCACAAGCAGGCACAAATCAATATACATATATACTTAGTTTAAAGTATAACCTACTTATATATTACATTCGTACCTATAATGTCAATATCTTTATGAAAACAGATTGTGTACAATTATTCATAGCTTATAAAAGTTACCTATATGTACAACTGAAAGGTATAGAACAATAAACAGCCCACGTGTATAAAATTATATATATAACTAATATATAACTATAGCTTATACCTATATATAGCAATAAAATATATACTTAACACTTTAAATACAAAATAACATTTTATGTACATATCATATACATAAATGTAGACAACTACCTTAAGATCATATACATAACTAAATGCAGATTTATATACATATTATATACATAATTAACATATTCTTTCAAAATAAATATAAAATAGTATAAATGTAAATAAAACAATTTACCTAAACTTTCAACCTATATGATATACAACTTATGCAGAGATATCAAAATATACATATACGCATACCATATATAGCTTTATTCATCAAAACTCAACAGACAACAAATTTAAAATAGAATATAACTTAATATAATAAAGTATATAATACAATATATATAACATTTGTAGAAAACTATTTTATATTTACACCAATGTAACCTGCGTAAACATGCATATTGTATTAGTACTTACATAAGTTTTAACGCATACAGTTTCCTATATATACTTATATAACAGTCAGGCTTTATGCATAAACTAAATGTGAATAAAAAAGTCAAGTATAAGTATATAACGATTTAAAACAACATTTAAATAAACAATACGTATGACAAAGCATATAGAAACTGGACTGTAAACAGTTATATTATAACAAAAATATAAATCGAATTTCTAAGATAAGTATTTATATACCACACTTATAACCCACAGTAAATAACGGAACTATATAATGATTTATTATAAAGGTATAAACTTACAGACTAGAAGGTTTGAAATATATATATATATATATATATATATATATATATATATATATAAGAAACTCGAAATTGTTGTAAATAAGTAGATCAACAACCTTTATAACTGAAATATGAATGTTTATATGCAAAACTAAATATACCACTGCAAGTTATAGTTTATATATGTATGAAAGTTATAAGTGTTATACCTATATATATGACCAGGGAAGAAAGCACGGCTAAGGCGTGTGGAAGAAGGCAGTGATTGAAATGGTGATTGAGGAAGGAGAGATGGAAGTGGCTACGGTAGTGGGATGCTCGGCCAGACAGTCATGGAGGAGGAATCCGTGGCGTGGTGGAAGCTTGTGGTGGAAGAGAGGGGAAGTGGCTCGCTTAGGCTGGGCGGAGGAGTTGTTGTCGCATATGTTAATGAAGGCGAGAATGAGGAGTACGGTTGGTTGTGGCGGAGAGAGGCACGTTGGGCACTGAAGGAAGCACGTGGGAAAGAAGGCTTCGGGTTAGGCGGGGAGGAGGGATCGGGTTGCGTGTGAGGTTGACGAGGTGGAGCTTCGGCCGCTAGGATGGTGGGGAGCGATGGCGGGGAGATAGGAAATGGAAGGTGAAGGTTTTTTTTTCCAAAGGGAAGTTTGCACAAAAATGAAATGTATATCTCTGTAAATAGAGTGGGAAGAAGTGAAAGCAAGGAGAGAAATGGAGCAGAGAAATAGTGAATGGAAAGAAAGTGAGCAACAAAAGCAATGATTATATCAAAAATTCGAAATAGCAAGAGTCACGTGTTGATTTTCAGAAAATAATAAATGATAGTGTCCATTGGTTTACACGGTAGGATATTGAGTGTCATAAGAACCAAAATCACTAAACCAAAAATCACGAAACCGGTACCAATATTGTTACCGGTTTCACGGATTTCACTGTGTGCCAGACTTCATAATACAGAAATAAATATACCGCAGAGATTAGCACGACGAGAAGGTCAAAACGGTATATAGATATAAGTGGTATGATTGAATTATAAAATTTGAATTCTTATACTAGCGGAAAATGCAGCAAAACGTAGAAAAATAAGACCGACGGAGCTAAAAAGGTCCGAATTTGGAAAAATGAAAACTGATGTCTTGCTCAGAAGATGATTTAGAATTTTTCTATATAAAAATATTTAGGTTTTGAAAATATTTTATTTTCATCAATTCTTACTGATTAAATTGAAATAAAATTACACATGAAAATAAACTTTCATATTTTCGGATGAAAATTTACCAGTTGCTATGTTCAATTAGACGTATTCCAAATATTATATTTTTATTTCAAAATTTTATTGTTTAAAATTTCAAAAAAATTTAATTAAATATAATAATAAAACAAATAAAATTATTAAAAATTTACGGTTCATTACAACTAGCTTTCGACTTAAAAAATTTTCCTTTATTTTACAAAAGAGCATTCGAAAGGGTTGCTGCCTTTTTGTTTTAATAGAAGCTTTCGAAAGGATAGCTTTGAATATATTCGAAACCTAGCTACCGCATTCTACCTTTCGAACAAGTTATGGCTACTTTTCTTTATAGCCTTTAAATAATGTATTCAAAAGGGAGCTTCCGCCTTTGTACTTTGAAGCCGCTTCTCAATGCTTTCGAAAGGGGTTGGCTTCGAAACAGTCCTCTTTCTTTTACTTAGGACCGATGCTTCCGAAAGTTATGCTTTCACCCCAGTTATTTATGACCCATAGTTATATAAAAAATTAAACCCAGAGATTTTGAAATGAATGATTTTAAATGGTTTCGAAGCCATGCTTCCACAAACTTTTATTTGAACCCGAAACTATCGAAAGGTACGTTTTAAGTGAAGGATTTCAATCAAAAAGTATATAATATGGGTTTTAAATGGGAGATCCCGATGTTTTCGAAAGGTTTACTTTGAGAATTTGAACGGAGGGTTTCTAAAGCTTTTGAAAGGCAAGTTTCAATGGTTTAAAAGAGGATCTATAGGGTTTTAGTAAAGCTTTCAAAAGGATTATTCTCAATAATTTCGAAAGGTATTGTTTAAGGTTTAAACAGAGGTTTCGAAGGTATTGTTGGGCTTCATAGCCTAAAATCTTTTATGTTAAAAAGGGTTTTTAACTTACTTGGAAGGGATAGATAATCCCATTAATAAGGTCTCATCAGCACTATTTTATGTAAAGTATGTATATCATCGCATAAGTGTTTTTAGTAAAGCACAAGCATATGATTTCCTTGTTTTATAAAGGTATGATTTCAAGGGTAAAGTTTTAACAAGGTAGTTAACTTTAAGGCAGGAAATGAAACATAAATAGGGTAGTTAAACCTAAGTTTATGACTCAGATATTAGAAAACCAGATGAGACAGTGTAGGGTCATGCCCTATACTTTAGCTATTAGCCCACTACAACAAAAATACCCTTTCACAACTACTAAAAACAGTTGTAATAGATCTAGTACAATGGGCTTCCTCCAGTTGTTATACTCGAAATTGTAATAGAGTCGGATTTTTTTATAACGATCTCTAACAGTTGCAGAAAATTCCGTTACAACTGCTATTGACAGTTGAAAAAAAAAGTCTTTTGTACCTGCTTTTGGCATTTGTGAAAAACACTTTTACAAGTGCTTTTGACGCTAAACTCATTTTTTTCTTATTTCTTTCTGGGATTCTTTTCTTTTATTTGATGAACTGTGACTAGTCAATCATTCACTCTTCATTGTAAGTTCAACTTCTCTCTTTCTTCGAAATACATAAAGCCCAAAATAAAATACAAAGTACATACTAAGAAATCTTATAAAGATTTCCTAACTAATGTATGGCATATACACATTTTCATGCACTACAAAGCAAAATGAAACTTCAATAGATCTAAAATTATATTAATGCAACAACCTTTTATTAATGATATGAACACAAATGTATATTTCATCTTACACCATATGCTCTACTCCAGTATACATGGAGACCAAATATTACTAACAAAACATAAATTAAAATGTGGAAATTAGGTTGAAGGGCTTCTATTTGCAGGCTAATAAGTTTTAAGGATGGCACTTTTGAATAATTAGTTTTAAGGACAATTTAAAGCATAATGATAAATTCATTTATCTTTTTAAGTTATATAGGAAAATGATAAATCCCTTTATCATTATTTTTGTATAACTGAAAATGATAAATTCTTTTATCTTTTTTCTGTAAAATGTCCTTAAAACTAATTTTTCAAAAGTAGTGTCCTTAAAACTTATTGCTCTGTACAAATAGGCCCTGGAAGTGAAAATCCCCAATTAAAATCGTATACCATACCAATATTTACACAATAATGATCACAAATTTTGAGCCCTGTAACATTGGGCAGTCGATTCCTCCTAGAGTAACCTACTCATTGGATAATTTCATTCATATATATATATATATATATATATATATATATATATATATCTTATTAACCAACTTTAGAAACCTTCATATTCAAGCAAGTTCTGTTCAATAACTTTCTTAATTTCTTCAATTAATTGCGCTTTGCTTGAAGGATCAACCTGCATTCATTCCAAAAAGGATAAATATACCACTAATTCTGCAATATATACTTGGATACAAGATAAAGGAAAAATAACTATACCAACCTTGGACATAAGAGCATCAATTCCTATAGGCAAAGCTTCCAAATCAGAAGTAGACTCTCCAAACTCCAAAAGTAGCATCAATACTTTTCTCGCTCTCAAATCTTCCAAGTAACTTTCATAATTCTTTGAATCATCTTCCAAGCAAAGAAGGAATCATCGTTGTCAAACCTCAAATTGGTTTTCCATCCACCTAAATCGAATTCCATCCACCTCAAACCGGTCCTCACTACTTCATGCACGGATGTGATAAGGTCGAAAACCCCAAATCACGTTACCGATTGAACCGTGACCATGGTGGTCAGTTTCTTAGTTCAAACGAAGTTTGATGTGGTGGTGGCTGTTGGCAATAAGCGTAATGGTTTTGGCGGTGGTTGTGATCAATGATTTTGGGGAAGTGGGTATGGATCTGGTGAAGAAGTAGTCGAATCTGGATTAGGTGAACGAGTAGTCTGACCTAGATCTGGTGAAGGAATTGTCGGTTGAGGGAACAAATTAGGTAAGATGGTAAAGACGAAAGAGGTTAGATGGTAAAGAGGTATAAAAATAATGGAACGGGGGAATTTACGTTGGAGCCAAAATTTTGACAAATGGAGCCAAAAGTTTTGATGAGTGGAGCCAGAATTTTGACAAATGGAGCCAAAAGTTGCATACGTAGTATGCGTGATTTTACAAGGAAAATTGCTGTGATATTGAAATGAAATCTCCATTACAAAATTAAATACCAAATTACGTAATATTATATTTAAAAATAACTTATAAATATTTTATTCATCTAACCAGGATAATAATGGCATTGAAATTTTCTAAAATTTTAAATATTATATAATAATTTCAATTTATTTAAAATTTTAAAATTTATATTTTATGAATATTTTTAAACTTATTTCAATATTTTTACTTTTGGATTTTATGAAAGTTTCAAAATTTTATTTTAAAAATTTCTGAATGTTAAATACTAAATATTATTACCTCTAAATTATTAAAGATTAGTTATTAATTATTATTTTTAACTATTATTTATTTAATTATTATTTATTATTCATTTATTATGAAATATAAATTATAAAATATTATCTCATTTTAATTATTAATTATTATTGTTTAACTTAATTATCATTATTTATATTGATTTTTAACTTCTATTTATTACTATATAATTATTTAATTAATATTATTTATTACTAAAATTTTATTATGAATTATTAGTTAATATTATTTGACAGTAGTTATTATTTTTTAAATTATCAATTAAATATTTATTGTTTATTTATTTATTATTTATTATTATATTTTTAATATCAATTATTAAATATTAATTGTTAATACTAATTATTATTTTTAATTGTTAATTATTAATATAAATTATTAATCGTAAAAAATTAACTCTTATTTATTTATTGTTAATTGTTAAATAATTATTAGTTATTATATTAATTATTAGTTATACTGAATAGTAATTATTGATATTAATTATTTCATTTTTAAAATTCAGTATTATAATTTAATAGTAATTATTATCTATTATTATTTTTCTTATAATTATTAATTATTAGATACTATTATTTAATTATACTTATTAACTAGCTATTACAACTAAAAACAAAAAAGCTATTATAGGCCCTATTATAACTGCAAAAAAGAAGAGTTGTTAAAAATATGCATCTATTACAACTACCAAAAAAGGTTGTAATAGGCATCTATTACAATTAGCAAAAAGGGTTGTGATGGGCATCTATTACAACTGATAAAAAAGACAAGTTGTTAAAAATAAGCATCTATTACAACTGGCAAAAAATGCTGTAATAGGCATCTATACAACTGGCAAAAGAATAAAGTTGTTAAAAAAAGGCATTTATTACAACTGGCAAAAAAGAGTGGTTGTAATAGGCATCTATTACAATTAACAAAATAAAAGAGTTGTTAAAAGTAAGTTTATTACAACTGTCTGATAAAAGAGTTGTAAAAAACCTTTATTACAACTGACAATTTATGACAGTTGTAAAAATACAGTTGTAAAAGGGTCTTTTGTTTTTGTGGCCCTTAACAAAAATTAGTCCAAATTTCGGGTGTGTAGGGCTTGTCACTAGTGGGACTAAATAGAGATTACACATAGAAGGAATATAGGGTAAAGATAAGTTTGGTGAGTCTGTAAAACTATCAAGTTCTTTTGGCCCTAGAAAAGAAGGTTAAGGGGCTGTCAACCTAGTATTATGTCTAACAGAAGCAAGATTTTTTCATATGTCTAGTTCTCCCGAGTCAGCCAATGGTTAATGGTTAGTGTAATGACCCAGAATTTTTGTCATTTGAAATTGGAATATTTAATTTATTTTAAATATTGAAAAGTAAATTTTAATTAAATAACTTAAATTTCAAATATAGCGATTTATTTGATAATTTAATTGTTGAATTTAATAATTGAAACTGTGTAAATAATTGAATTTTAGGTTTTAAGTTGGATAAAAATGATTTAAAATATTGTTTAAATTCTATTTAATAAGAATGAAGATAATAAAACTTTTAGATTGGATTTAAAAGTGATTTAATTAATTTTGAAAATAACTCGTTTTAATTAACGGGTGAAAATAGCCTTTCGGGGCACAGTTTCGGATTTTGACAAACCGGTTTCATTAGATCTGTAATAATGAACTACAATACATCGTAAAATTTCATGGCGATCAGATGTATCGTTTGACCGTACAAGATCAAAACGCGTAGGATTTAATATGAAAATTAAATATAATAATCGGGTTCAAAAAGTTGTCTTTTGCATACGATCAAATTAGATTTCGAAACATGTTCCATTGCTTTTGGAATAATGGTATAACATATAGAATGCCTGGCGGCACATCTCGATTGGGGTTCGAAATTATATAGCTTAATATTTTGTAATTAAATACATACATACATACATGCATATACATACATACATACATACATATATATACATATACATATATATATATATATATATATCGATTTGGCTATACCAACCCATAACGTCTAAAATCAGACCCATACACAACCCATCCCTCCCCTGTTATCTCCTATCTTTTCCCCCCATTACTTAAACTCTTCCAAGAGAAAAAATGCTCAAAATAAAATCTGAAACATATATCTTTGAGTTGGGAAGCCAAGAGCTATCAGTAGACATGAGTATTGAAGGATGCGACTAAGTTTTTGGGCGGTGATGGTTTTTACAGTGAGCATTTAAGGTGATAACAAACTGGGGTCTGGTTTGTTTGGAAATAATCAATCGATTTGAGTAATGGAGTTGTTTTTCGAGTTCGGGAGGTTGTGCGGCACATGCGGCCGTGTTTTGAAGAGGTCTGGTCATTGATGGGTGGGAGTCGACATGCGTATGGTCGAGGTGGAATGGGTGTAGTCGCGATGGTAGGGGGAGCTCGAGTGTAGGGTAATGGTGATGGAGTGGTAGTGGTGGAGGAGAGGGAGTCGATGGCAATGTCGTTGAGGTGGTTCATCGACCGGAGAGGGAGAATGATGAAGGCAAAAGGTGCGGCAATGGTGAAGTAGCGTACTAGAGCGGCAAAGTTCAAATTGGGGAAAATGGTGGCATTCTTGTAATTTTTGGTTAATCATATAATTTGTGTATAAATTATTAGTTTAAATTTTTTTAATTTAAATATTGCATAACTCTCTCATATGAGGTCCAATCGAGATGAAACATTTTGCATTAAGCTCATGATGACGAAAGCTGCGCAATAGAGTTGGTTTGGACAAATTTAGAGACTGTTGGAATTTAGGCTAAAATCGGACGTCATTTGATTTTAGTTCCAAACCGAAATGCATCGACGACAACAGAAAATTTCGATGAGTTAATCTCACCTTTTTGGATAACTAGTATGATATATAGTTGATAAAAATCATTGTATTATTATTTGGATGAATTACTATATTATTATTAGTTGGTTAGAACATTCCCACCTATTGGCGCGGATGAGATTCGATTACATTTCCACATAAGAGCGGATGACACTTTGTATACGAATCCCATCTCGAAGCGGTTGATTTACATTTTATGATTATAACGTTTGTGATGCAGGGAAATATAGGTCGGAGGGATCCAATAGGAGTCCTCACAACTGTTGATTTTATTTACATATATATGTGCTAATATATATGAGCTATGATGTAGAGGAAATAGGTTGGAGAAATCTAACGGGATTCCTCACTATTATTGAATTATTTTCAATAGTACTTCTTTATATGGATTATTGAAAAATGAACCTGATTGTGGACAATATAGTTATAGCATTGTTATATGTTTGAAAACTAAAACAATGTTGATGTTGGTTAAGTATTAGGTGACTATTAACCTCAAATTAGTATTAGTATTTTAAAAATATTATAAATTGCCGTTTAAGTTGAAATTGATTTTTGAGATAAGAAACGATCTTAAAGTCCGAAATTGGGTTTCGAAAATATTTAAGGATTACTTAATTAAATAAATTAAAATTGTTTTAAAAGTTATATGATCATGTTAATATTATTTTAAAATTATTTAATTATATTAAAATTGTTTTTATGTTATTTAATTATAATAATATTAATTTAAGGTTGTTCATATAATAATATTATTTTAAAGTTATTTAATTATATTAAAATTGTTTTAAAGTTATTTAATTATATTAAAATTGTTTTAAAGTTATATAATTATATTAATATTATTTTAAAGTTATTTAATTATTTTAATATTGTTTAAAAGTTATTTATTTATATAGTAATATGTTTTAATAATTTATAAAAAGGTTAATAAATTGAAAGGTTCGTTATTTCAAGAATAATTATGCTTTAAAATTAACAATACGGATTATTAATAAGGCTTTGAAAATATATTATTATTATCTATAAAAATGGTAAAGATTAATTATTTTTGTTTATTTAGCAATATTTTGAAATTATTAATTATTATTAAGATGTTTAAAGTTAATAATTTTCATTTACTTATAATGTTTATTGTTAATAATCATTATTACTGAATGACGTCTCGAAGTAAAAGATTTTTAATTATCTATAAGTGTTTTCGAGATCCATGAATAAAGTTGAAAGACTAGAATATTATAAAGGAGTTTATAAATGGTTTAGAGATTATAAAGGATTCATAAATGAGTTTTAGAGGTATACAAAGAGGTTTTATAATTGATTAAAATATATAAAAGAAGTTTTATAAGTGGTTCCGGAATTTTTATAAAATGGTTTATAAATGGTATTAGAGAATCATAAGGAGTATATGAATGATTTGTGAATCAAATAAAAATGGAATCGTTCTCGATATATAAATATACTTTACTGTTGACATAAATAAATGGATATTTTCTAAGTATTGAAAATATAATAATTTGTGGATAAATCTTTGCAAAAGTATTCTTATATAATAGATTTACTGGTGGTTGTATTTATGAAAGATTTATAAAAGGAGGCTAGTATTTCTTATATGCTTAACCCATGTCGGTTTTCCCTATGAAATGAATTCGTGATTGAACGATTGTTACTCGATAGTTAAATAACCGACTATCGAATTTGGACCCAAATATAACTTTGGAAATATATAAGAGAAATACATGAGTTATATAGAACAATAATCTCCGATAATGTTGTACTGTGCGTATAAAGCTTGTTTCGTTCTCCTAGGACAATGATAAGGAAATCTGTCCACTAACGGTTAAGAGGTGATCTCCTTTCTTATCTTTGACTGTTTATTTCGTAAAGAACCGAGGTTGAGTTTACCGAAAATTATTGAATGTTTTTTGAAAGAGACCGGGATCGGGTCTGTTATTCAAAAACCACTTCATTCCAATAATGCATATCAAAGTGAAGACATCTTGAAGATGATGGAATTTTAGAGACGGAGCTCTCAAGTGTTTTGTTTAGTCCGACAATGAACTTGTATGGATGAATGTTGATATTACATTGTTGCCTGGAAGGGAATTTTATCATTCCAAGTCAGAACTACTATTAAATGGTAAAACATAGCCTCAGACCTCATCAACTAAAAAATGACCAATATCGGGCATGCAGCAAGGCCAAGTGGGTAGCTTCCAAGTAGGGTATGGTCATTTCAAATCAAGATCGATTATTATCTCTCATTTTTATACTTTGAGGCCCATTAATGAAGGGTTGATTGTATTCAATACTACTAGTCAAGTGATAGGCCAGCCCTATGTGGCAGGGGTTCAAGATGTTCTTGTTAGACCCTAGTGCATTTATCTAGAGATGTACCTTCGAAAGGTTGTAACTACCCGAAATTTAACCTATAATAATTAATTTCTTAATTATTTAGATAATAAAATAACTTTGCAAAATTATCATAATTAAGCCACGGAAGTTGCACTATTGTGTTCATGGTAATTTTCTAGTCAATTTGCATATACATAATGTCAGAAACTGAACTAATATGACCATGTTATAACATAAACAAAATAAGCAGTGTGTATATATATATATATATATATATATATATATATATAGGCAGGTCGCCCGGCCGGTCGACTGCCCAATCGAACCGCCTGTTGTTTTGGAGGCGAACGATTGTTTGTCTGTTCAAATGATGGTATGATTTTTTTTCACCGACTGACATATTTTGCATTCTTCTGACCAATCCGGTCCATCTATTTTTACATCTGATGGCTCCTGCTCAGTCTATGACGTGGTTGCATCCTATTCAATCTCCAAATCCTATGGTCTGAGATCCACTTCTACCCCTATAAATAGATCCTTAAACCTAACACCTTTTCTCATTCTAGGTTTTCTCAAATTGGGTTCACCTTTCTAGGAAGGCCCATAAACGAAATAAATTTTCCAAAGGAGAAAATCATTATAAATAAAATTAGTTTATAACTCCATGTGAATCCGAGAAGACCAAAGGAAGAGCTCAGGATCAGAGGCGAGTGATTGTAATTATTTTAAGATTTCTTCAATTAATTTAAAATAATAGGGTTTCCAATAGTTGTAGTTTTACTACGATTTTTGGAATAGTCTTTTTTGTAGTTTATTTACAGTTTTTTTTTGGATTATTTTCAATCTATTTACTTTTAGCTATTCTTTTCAGTAATTTTAGTTTATTTCTATTAATAATAGATTTTCCTTTTATTTACAGTTTATTTACAATATTTTAGTTTATTTACTATTATTTGTACGTTATTTGCATCTTCTTCCTACGCTTTGGATTTTCTTCTATTTTCAATTCTCTTTTATTCCTCCTTCGCGTATGGATTAGAATAGGATTAACGTGAATATGGATTAAATTATAAGAGAACTGAAATAATGGAATATAATTTGTAAATTTCAGAGACTGTAATATAAATGGAATTGGACTGAAATTACGTCTAATTATGATGTTAATTGGACTGAATTAAAAAGATTGACCTAGTTATAACTTGGAATTATAACTAAAAGGAGTAAAAGATGAAAGAAGCTTATTTTCACACTTAGACCTTGGGTTAAGTAATAAGCATGATTATAACATTGGTTATAATAAGAAAAAGGACATAATAAGGCTTATTTTAAGACTTATGATAAATTAATAAGCATAGATAGTAGAGAAAAGTGTAAAGGCTTATTTAACTAATTTACCTAAGTTAATAAGCAAAGATGAAAGTAGGACCTGTACCAAATATCATTCCCTATTAGACAAAATGGCAGTCTCACATTAGCCTGAAGCAAGATGAGGGCACGCTTATGCTAAAAATAGTAGTAATTGGTCAACTAAAACTCCAAATCATTGGGGATTTGGATAAGGGAAGCAACTAGATATTGTTTGGATGATGGGCCAGTACTAATAACATTTCCTCTGTTTTATATGGACACACGTGATCTCACGTTAGCCTGAAGTAGGATGAGGGGCACGCTTATGCTGGAGTTTGGGGGTAATAAGAAGACCCAATAGGTGGAGCAAAAGGTAGCGTGGGCATGGTGGCAGTTACGCGTGCGACTTCCATTCGGGTGCTCAGTAATCGCTATGAGTTCCAAGCGCTTAGTATGAGTGTCTTTCATAGGCACCGTTGCTTTCTGTGTAGGGAGCTATATATGTCGTCTGGATCCACAGTGGGTGCTTTGTGCATCTTTCGTAGATACCATTGGCTGCTGTGTAGGGAGTTATATAGCATCTGATCCGTAGAAAGTTCTATGAAGTAGCAGGCCGATCAAAAAGGGTAGAATTAGGGTTACAGCCTAATTATCGGATTAGGAATTCAGCCTAATCAAAGCAGAAATCAAGGGCAAGTGCAAGCAATCAACGTTAACCTATCTTATAAATTGAGCAATATTTAATCATACTTATTTCCAATTTATTTCTTTACTATTTCCTTTGTTATCCTTATTTATATTAGAACTATTGTAGAGTCTATTACTTTTACCTTGCTTGAAGACTCTAGTAGTTGTTATCATTCACCAGACTTTTCGTTTGACCCACTCCTTCATTTTCCTCTTTTCCCCCCATAGGCAATCAAGGGAGAAGTCAGTAGATTGATGTTGCTTGGAGTTTTCTTGGAGGAGATTTCTACTATATATTTCTTTTACTTTCAGCGTTTGTTCTTTCTATGTACTGGTTTGTTATGATGGATATTATGTACTCTGATTTTTGAGACTATGAGTTTTTGTCCATGTGACATATTGGATTTTTAGACATGTATGTGATGTTTGTTATTTGACTTATTTATGAAGCAAATATGAAGTTTTGTTTTATTTTAAGTTTCTGATGCTTTCATTTATATTTGTCTTGTGAATCTTAGTCTCTGTTAGCTTTAGTTATACATACAATGCACCATGCCTTTTAATGTGTCCTTTTGGTTATATTAAGGGGTATGGGGTGTTTCACTTGGTACCAGAGCCTAAGATTACAGGTTTCCTAAAAATTTATTTTAAAAGTAAGTATTTTCCAATATAACTTGTTTTAAAAAAAAAATTAGAAAAGAACTCATAGAAATAGTTTTTAAATATAAAAGAGTTTTTATAAAATTCCCTCAAAGTCCAATTCAACCTTCTTTCAATTCGTTCGAGCCTAAGTTTCCTTTTTTTAAAATAGCATGGCTGACTAGTTCCACAGAGCTACGGTACCAGAGGTGCAAGGGAAAGCACCCAATGCAATACCGGTAGGTGGAAATCCCTTTAATCCACTTACACCAGCCAACTGTTCTAAGCTATGTAAGGACTTCACTAACATAGGGGGTGGAACGTTTTCTGGCATGAAGGATTTCAAGGAGACGCATGCTAGGTTGGAAGATATGGAGCAAAAGTTTAGGTGGTTAAACTTGGAGGACTGACAGTGAATTCAACCTACTTATTGGAAGCTGAAGGGAGAACCTAAAGAGGTTCCTACAAACTCTAAGAAACAATGGTGGAAGGACAAGAAGGATAAGAGGAAAGAAAGGGGATCTCAGAAGTGAATCAAAAAAATGGGAAATGTTAGCGCTGTAGAATGAATGGTCATTACACAAAAGACTGTAAGAAGGGAGGTATGGAGGGAATGTGTTTCAATTATGGATAGCTTGGTCACTTTAGCAAAGTATGTCCGTAGAAAGCGGGGCAGGCTGCAAGCGCACCTGCAGCACAGATTCAGACTTTGGATGCAACACCTTCCAGCAGTAGGCTAAATCGAGGTTGGAAAATTTGATTATTATTCCTGATTTTCTCATTTAGACTCTTTTTGATCCTAGAGCATCACACTCTTTCATCTCTAGTTCTTTGGTAGATTGTTTGCACTTAGACATCTTTTTAGTAGTAGACCCCATTGTTGTCTCAAACCCCATAGGAGGATCGGCATTCTTGTCTATGATTTGTAGGGGTTTGAAAATTTATATCCTAGGAATAGAATTTGACAATGACGCCTATATTTTGGGATTTTCGGAGTATGGGATGATTTGGGAATAAATTGGCTATCCACATATGGAGCTATATTAGATTACGAGAGGGGAGTCTTTAGACTAGAGACATGCATCATGAGGACTCTTGAGATTTCTAGTGACCAGCAAGGGTCAGTTATGTTGAGCTTCCTTTATTCCCTCGATTCATCATCATCAGTGTTAGATTCGGTCCCTGTCGTTAGAGATTATTCCAGACAGCTTTGAGGAGGTTAGGGGACTACCCCCCTAAGAGAGAGATTGACTTTAGGATTTATTTGGCTAGCCAGTAACATTACCCGTAGGGCATATGACGCCTAGGGAAAGAAAGGGATTGAGCAAGCATATTCGTGAGTTTTGGATAAAGGTTTCATAAAAAGAAACATATTGAAATAGGGTATGCCGGTCGTCTTCGCTACCAAAATAAGTGGTTCTCTTCGACTTTGCATTGACAATAGAGAATTGAATAAGCACAATGAAGAACCATTATCCACTCTCTAGGATATATGATCTTTTCAACCAGTGAGTTGGCTCTTTAGTGTTCTCCTAGCTTGATTTAGCCACTAGATTTCATCAGCTTAGGTTTGCTGATGATATCATTGATAAAAACGCATTTAGGACTCTAGACAGATTCTTTCAGTGGTTAGTCATGACTTTTGGGCTAACCAATGTCCCAACCTATTCTATAGATTTGATGAACCATATTTTTAGAGATGTCCTAAAATAAAGTTCGTGGTGGTATTCATGGTTGACATTTTGGTGTTTTTCAAGAAGTATGGAAGAGCATGTTATTCATCTAAAGGAGGTTCTTTGCACCCTTCGTGTTCGTAAGTTGAAGAGCAGAGTTCTTGAAATGTCACTTTTGAAGTGCATTTATCGGGGCATAAAGATTGTCTACATATGGTAGGAATTTAAGAAATGGATTTGTATATTTAGGATGGGGATTATGGAAATCCAAAGAGAGGTAGGCAAAGGTTAGAGATGTACAATAAAATTCAATAGATAAGCAAAGAAGAAAGTCCTTGTGTAGACAATTATAGAAACTATAATTGTTTCATATAAGTGGATTTAATGGTAGACATTGGAATAAATCTAAAGAAAGTCTTTAGTAAGGAAAGGAGATTTCCAAGGTTTAAGAAAATTACTCCTAGATTAGTAAGGACAAAATCCACTTTATGCCAAGCCCAATAAAATGAAATTTTGAAATTTAAAAAGTTGGAAAAAATGTAATTGTTAGAATTGAAAATTTTCATTGTTAATATTTTCTTCAGAAAATAAACATGGGGATTCTGTAGAATGGTACGAAATTTATGTTGGTTTTTTTATAATAAAAAAATGGGATTCCTTTTGAGAAATTATGGAGTGTGTGTGTAAAACTCACTACTTTCATTCTAAGTAAACAAAGATTTTAAACATAAAAACCTAGAGTGTATCAAGTATCGAAAACGTTGATTACAACTTTTATTGTTGTAATAAATGTTTTCGTGAAAAATAAGTTGAGCATAGGCTATAACACTACTGTTACAGTAAGTGACTCTCAAGAGAAATATTTTTACATAGGTACATGAGATTTATTGGTATTTATTTAATTGAACCCATACACTAGTATTTTTTTTGGGTTGTAGTAATGTGTTTTACGCAACATCCATTTTAATCCAAATAAAAATGTATTTTAAAAGGCAATTTCTAAGCATAGAAAGAAAATGGTTTGTAAGTGCACTTATTATTAATAAGTATAAGGAAGTGTTGTTGCAGTTATGAAAATATTAAAACAGTTTTGATGATGAGTTTTTATAAAAGGAAAATGCGTAAGTTAGATATTAGAAAATATTTATCATGGAAGAATATATTTAAACGTATTTTAATCTACTGGAATGAAAATAATAAAGGTATAATTTTCTATGAAACCAATAAAAATGTTTTGTGCAAGTTACAAGGAATACATAAAAGAGATATACAAGGTATGAAAAGCATCACATTTTTTATAGCCTATTTTGAAAAATATAAGATAAGTTCCTTGTAATTTCACATAAACATGAAATTCTTTTTAAAAAGGTTCATATAAGATTTCAGTGTTAATAACTTCTCATAAGAGAAAGTAGTTCCAATACATTAAGAAATGAGACTGTTAGGTGTGATAAGAAACTGTTTTGAAAACTCATAAAGGATATTTTAAAGATATTTTAAAAGAGAATGGTTTGGTGAAAAAGTAAATAAGTTTTGAAATGAAAAACTTAATAAAAGTAAAATTTGAAAATTCAAATATTTATAGAAAACTGCAGAAGTCTTTAAAAGAGAGATATAAGTTTTAGACTTAAAATTTTGGAAGTTTTTCCTTGTAGGTTTGGGAAATAATATTAAGTGACCAAGTATTTTTGAAACTAAAAGAAACTGAAAAGATAACACTTTAAAGACAAAGATTTTGGGATTTGATGTTTTAAATTTTTTACAAACCTTAGTTTTTAAAACATGGTGATAAATACCAAACCAGACTCTTAAATGTTGAGTAGATAATAATCATTTCCTAGGACTAATGGAAAAGTTGTAAGGAGATTACAGTAGTTACTTTTAGAAGTAATAATGGAAGTTTCCGTAAAGTGTATAAGACATTAGTAAGAACCTAGGAATGTTGATTCATGAAGAAAAGTAAAATGAAATTAGTAGGATAGTAAGACAAGCATGGTTGAGAATGAGTGACTTTGGAAGAACTTAGGAAAAACATCTTTAGTAGAATTCATATGGTAGTAATTTTCAAGCTAGAGATGGAATGGAACCTTTTGAAGTACATTTTAGGAAGGCCATCTAAGACATCTTCATGTTGGTTGGAGTCTATGGAAAGGTTGCTTCTTGGTTCCGATATGGTTAGAGATATTTCGAAGAAGACTAATTTGATTAGGAGAAAATTCATATCTCATATCCATGTCTCTTTGATAATAGGTTTTAGAATTTCCTTTTCCATCTTTAGTTAGGTTCTTTCCTTTATTATCCTTTGGGAGGGTAGAACTTAGTATTTAACCTATGGATGGTGATGTAAACATGTCAATAGAACAAGTTATGTGTTAACCCACCTTTTGGCAAGACCGTAAGCAAGCAGATTTAACTAAATCGATTGCTCAGTTATTGAGAATGAAATACAATAGGTTTGAGTCAACTGGAGAGATGGATGATGCAGCGCGCTTGGAAGATGGATATTGGATTGGATAAAGCTGGATCAGCTACAACTGGGGTCTAGGAAATATGGATCGGCTAAATATGGTTCAGTATAGTTTGAAGGACTACTTGGAGTCGTTGAAGGGGTTGCTTCGTGTCAAGGAAGCACATAGTTCGAGTTATTCCAGGCTTTACTTCGGGTTTCTGAGCGATCGGTGGTATGGTTTTAGAATCGGTGTTGAGAACACTTTGGATCGGCATCAAACTGGTTTGGCATCTCAGAGCATGACTCCGGATCGGCCTTCATACTAACTTCGAATTGATATCTTGGTTTTTGGGATCGGTGAGAGTGGTTCGGCACTGGGTGGATCGGCATTTGAGTAGCTCGGTCAAGGAAAGGGGATCATGCATGGGTTGGTCACGAGCATTCGGCCTTGTGTTGATTGGCCAAGGTAGTTAAGCTGAGGTGGTTCGGCATGTCGAAGTGGGTGGGTCTTGGTGGTGTGGCTCGATGATGGAAGTAGGTCGGTACTAGTATGGCTCAACATTTGGATGGGTCGCTAACTGCTTGTCCTCGAGAAGGACTCGGGTCGGTGGATTGGTGTTGGAACGGTGAACTTGGGATCGGCATAGGGTTTTACTTGGGTCGGCATGTCCTAATACCTCAATGGGATCGACATGCCAGCTCCGGGTCGGTGTAGGATGAATCTTGGGTCGACCATGGTAGTTTGACATGGGACCGACATTGGAAGGAGTGAAGTTTACTTCAGGTCAGCCGCTATTCTACTTCGAGCCAGAGATGGATTTACTTCGATTCGCTCCCCGTATGAGATTGGATTGGCATGCTAAGAGTTTAGGTTCGGTCATAATGATGATTTTGGATCGGCTATGGTGTTGATGGCCTGGACCGCTCAGGAAGTCCAGTAACTCAGGTTTTTCTATAAATACAGCATGTGGGGGTTCAAAAAGGGATCTTCATTCTGCTTCCCTTCTTCTTCCCTATTAAGACTACTATGCCATTGTTGCTTTAAAAACTCTGGGTTGTAACTTTAATTGGTTCGGATATCAATAAAAAGAAAATTTCTAGAGTGGACATAGGCCGTAGTTAGCCGAACCACTATAAATCTAGTGTAATTATTGCTTTCTCTTTAATTTTTATTGTTCTTCACATTCATACTCTCTACATACATTCTATCTATGATCTGTGCCTGTTGGTTGGTGCTTTCATATGGATATGGCTGTTAGTAACCAATTTTGCCGTTAACATTTTGGTGCTTTCACTGAGAAAGCTAGCACTAGGGGATTCACTAGTTTGGATTTTGGATTTAAAGGCCTAGGAACTTGGGTTCTGGAGGCTATGGCAAAGAAATCAACCAGGAGACAAAAGACGAAAAGGGTTCGGTAAGAGGGAAGTTAGGAGGCTTCCTCTAGAGCTAATCAAGCCTCAATCTACATCACTAGGGATGAGATGAGGATTATGATGGATTCTATGTAGGTGCAGTTGATGAAAGGCAGGAAGAAATGATGCAGACCCTTTTTAGACAATTTGGACAAGCACGAACAATAGGAGCTGCAGGAGCTCAGACCCATGGAGTTGGATCAGAAAGACTCAACATGCGAGTAGATGGAGTGGTTCAGCAGAGGGCTGCCCCCAATCAATAAATTGGTGTCAACCCGGATGAACCTAGACTTGAGGGCATATCGCCAGGTAATATAGGACCAATCCATGGAGGGATACTAGATGGCACGGCGCAGCCTGGCGCCAACAGAGATACAGGAGTGTTTGATGAGGGGTATGTATCAGAATTCCCACGAGGACTTGGAGGGTAGTTAGGAAATATGTATAGGGGGTATCCCTTGGTAGGTAAAAATTGATTGGCTGACATTATTCGGCAAACTATTCGTGGAGGTCTGACAAGCAAAGATTTGGAAGGAGTCAACAAAAGTCCATTTACCCGGAATATTAGGATAGCTAGGAATCCGCTCGATTTCAAGTTGCCTATTCTGGAAGTACACAATGGTAAGACGGATCCCACTGACCACTTGATGAGGTAAACAAGGCATTTGGAAGTGCTGGGGGCATCAGAGGTGGTTATAGCCCGATGTTTCCCCTTGTACTTGACCGATATAGCTGCTATGTGGTTCAGACAGTTGGAGGATGAATCTATTGGAACTTGGACAGAACTGGTGGATAAGTTCTTGAGTCAGTCTCGAGTTTACATAAAAAGACCGAAGAACGTGATGACACAGACGTCGGTTAAATAGAGGGCAGATGAATCGCTTAGGACTTTCTTAACTCGCTTTAATGCAGCAGTTGCTTCGGTGGATCGGCTGGATCCATTAATGGTTCCGATGGCTATAGTATCAGGAGTAAAGGATAATCTGGATTTCAAAGTATCGTTGATACGGGACCCACTAATGTATCTCGGGGAATTCTTTCATGAAGCTAAGAGATTTCTTCGATAAGAGGATGCATGTTTTGATATGAAATCAAAGGAAGTGAACATGGTTAAGGATGGACGGTCGTCCGGTGAAAGCTCTGGTAAAGACAAGGATAAAGGGAAAAGGAAGCGTTGGGGAGAACCAAAATTCTCCACTTACACAGGATTGAATGCAACATTGGAGTGGGTACTTTTGGATACTCGGGATCGCCTTCCTTATTGAAGGCCGGCAAGGAGGGAACTCTCAGAACACGAAAGGGCATCCGGAAGGCACTGCCTCTTTCATGACCAGGACGGGCATGATACTAATAGCTTTCGACATCTAAAAGATATAATCGAGGAGCATGTAAAGAATGGTCAGTTGCGACAATATGTCGAAAATCGAAATGCGACGGTGGAACAGGAGCAGTCACCACCCACCTTGAATGACGATGGCGTAAGGCCCAGAAATGATGGTCGGTTGGTCATCAACTAGTCATGTTTGTTTGGAATAAATAGCAAACTCTAGGCAGACGACTAAGTCACTTACTCATGTACGGGGATGAAGGCAACCCCTTGGCATGCTCTAAGATGATGGTAAACCATGGCGCTCTAGTTGTGAAATCTTTTCTTTTGGCTTGGACACTTGCGTTCTCCGCTTTGGTTTTGGAATTTGGTTTGAACTTCCGGTTTTGTTGGTTTTCTTGTATGGATTTTGTTTGGATGCTTGATTTTTGATTGATTTTGATTAGGATTTTTGATATGGGTTTCTGGTTTTCTGGTTGGATTTGGATTTTGGATTGGATTTTGATTGGAGTTTCCTTTGGATTTTGTCGAAAAGGTCATCGAGCATGGACTATGCCTCATATTATCTATCGGTTACTATTTCAGGTCATCGAGTATGGATTATGCTCGGCAAGGGCCAGAACGACCAAGATTCAGCTTTGGACTTAAGCCACGACATTACTCAACGTTCAGGGACACTGAACCAGGAACACCATGGCATTACTTGGCATAGGTCGTCAGGTGCAGGTTGCGCTTGGCAAGAACCCGGAGAGGTTACGGATTTGGATATTGGCTATGAACAACTAAAGATTTGGGCATGGACCTAGAGCAGTCCCGAGTTTGGATATCGATCTTGAGAGGTCATAGATGTGGCTATTGGTTATTGTATATGGATGGGTTAGAACTCGGTTGTCGGGTTCGGATGGATGTGGAATAGGATAAGGATTTGGTTACTGGATAAGAATCAAATATCGACTCGGAGCAGTCGTAGATTTGGATAAGAGTACGGCAATGGCACTTTGGTAAAATGGATTGGAATATGAATCGGAAGGTATGGCTATAGATAACATATGGACTTCAAGTATCGGATTTGAGGCTATTCAAAACACATCTTCCAATAGCAAGGCATGTTTTGGGGGGAAAATGTTAACCAGCCTTTTGGCAAGGCTGTAAGCAGCGAATTTAACTAAATCGATTGCTCAGTTATTGAGGATCGAATATGGTAGGTTTGAGTCCATTGGATGGACGGATGATGCAGTGTGCTTGGAAGATGGATATTGGATTGGATAAAGCTGGATCGGCTATAACTTGGGTCTAGGAAATATGGATCAGCTAAATATGGTTTCGTATGGTTTGATGGACTACTTGGAGTTGCTTCGGGTCAGGGAAGAACATACTTCGGGTCATTCTAGGCTTTAACTCGGGTTTCTGAGCGGTCGGTAGTATGATTTTAGGATCGGTGTTGGGAACACTTTGGACCGGCTTCAAACTGGTTTAGCATCTCAGAGCTTGACTATGGAGCGGCCTTCATACTGGCTTCGGATTGGCAGCTTGGTTTTTGGGATCGGTGAGAGTGGTTCGGGACTAGGTGGATCGGCATTTGAGTGGCTCTGTCAAGGAGAGGGGATCATGCATGGGTCAGTCACGAGCGTTCAGCCATGTGTTGATTGGCCAAGGTACTTAGGCTGAGGTGGTTCGACATGTCGAAGTAGGTCGGTCTTAGTGGTGTGGCTCGGTGATGGAAGTGGGTTGGTAGTAGTATGGATCGGCATTTGGATAGGTCGGTGCCTGCTTGTCCTCACGATGGACTCGGGTCGGTGGATTGGTCTTGGAACGGTGAACTTGGGATCGACATAGGGTTGTACTTGGGTCGGCATGTCTTAATACCTTAATGGGATTGACGGACATGCCAGCTCCAGGTCGGTGTAGGATGAAGCTCGGTTCGGCTATGGTAGTTCGGCATAGGGCCGGCAGTGGAAGGAGAGAAGTTTATTTCGGGTCAGCCGCTATTCTACTTCGAGTCGGGGATGGATTTTCCTTGAGTCGCTCCCGGGATGAGATTGGATTGGCATGCTCAAAGTTTAGGTTCGGTCATAATGATGATTTTGGATCGGCTTTGGTGTAGATGCGCCCTGACCGCTCAGGAAGGCCAGTAACTCAGATTTTTCCTATAAATACAGCATGTGGGGCTTCAGAAAAGGGAACTTCATTCTGCTTCCCTTCTTCTTCCCTATTAAGGCTACTTTTCCATTGTTGCTTTAAGAATTATGGGTTGTAACTGCAATTGATTCGGATATCAATAGAATGGAAATTTTTAGAGTGGACGTAGGCCGGAGTTAGGCGAGCCACTATAAATCCTATGTTGTTACTACTTTCTCTTTGATTTTTATCATTCTGCACATTCATACTCTCTACATACATTCTATCTATGATTTGTGACTGTTGGTTGGTGCTTTCATCTGGATTTGGGTGGCAGTGACTAATTTTGGTGCTAACATTATGAATGATGTATGCTAGAAGTTGCAAGTATTTGCTAGTGAATGCTAATGGATGCATATAGGTACACTAGGCACTATTATTCCTTAGGGATCGGCCTAACTAGGACACTAGAGCATATGCATATGGATGTGTGCACTTTTTTAGTTTATTTCCGTGGTTTCTATAAATGGATGTTTATCACATGATTGTTGCATTTGGATGATGTTTGTAGTACGCATATAGAATTATCAGTTATCACTAGGAAATTTTTGCATTCATTTCGATACATGGCACGAACATGATTACATAAAAGGAGCTTAACTGAATCAGTGGACCACCTAATCTTTTGCATTAGTTAGGGACATTTACACTACACTAATTACATAAGTATCATAAATTGCATTGGAAAAATTAAGGACAATGGATGACTTGTTGATGATTGAGTAGTTAGTTGTAGAATTGGATGAAAACATTTAGTACATTCTTTTATCCTTAGAGATTTCAGGGACGAAATACCTTAAGGAGGGGAGAATGTAACAACCCGAAATTTAACCCATAATAATTAATTCGTTAAATAATTAGATAATAAAATAACTTTGTGAAATTATTAGAATTAAGCCACAGAAGTTGCACCATTGTGCCCGTGATAATTTTCTAGTCAATTTCCATATATAGAACGTTAGAAACTGAGCCAATATGACCAAGTTATAAAATAAACAGAATAAGCAAGAAACGAATATATATATATATATATATAGGTCGATTGACCGGTCAGCCAGGGCACCAGGCGGTAGACCACTCGGTCGACTCGCCTGTTGTTTTGGGGGTGAATGAACGATTATTCATTCGTTCGAATGATGGTATGATTTTTTTAACCGAATGACGCATTTTGCATTCTTCTGACCAATCTGGTACATTTATTTTTGCATCCGATGGCTCTTATTCAGTCTATGGCGTGGTTGCATCCTTTTCAATCTCCAAATCCAAAAGTCCGAGATCCACTTCTACCCTTATAAATAGACTCCTAGACCTAACATTTTTTCTCATTCTAGTTTTTCTCTAATTGGATTCATCTTTCTAGGAAGGACCCTAAACGGAATAATTTTTCCAAAGGAGAAAATCATTATAAATTAAATTATTTGACAACTCTAAGTGGATCCGGGAAGACCAAAGGAAGAGCTTAGGACCGGAGGTGGGTGATTGTAATTATTTTAAGATTTCTTTAAATAATTAAAATAATAGGGTTTCCAATAGTTGTAGTTTTACTACGATTTTTGGAATAGACTTTTTAGTAGTTTATTTACAGTTTTTTTTGAATTATTTTCAGTCTATTTCCTTCCAGCTACTCTTTTCAGAAATTTTAGTTTATTTCTGTTAATTATAGCTTTTCTGTTTATTTACAGTACTTTAGTTTATTTATTGTTATTTATACGTTATTTACATCTTCTTCCCACACTTTGGATTTTCTTCTATTTTCAGTTTTCTTTTATTCCTCCTCTTTCTTCGCGTATGGATTAGAATAGGATTAACGCGAATATGGATTAAATTGTAAGAAAATGAAATAATGGAATATAAGATGTAAATTTCAAAGACTGTAATACAAATGGAATTGGACTAAAATTACGTCTAATTATGACGTTAATTGGACTGAATTAAAAAGATTGACCTGGTTATAACTTAGAATTATAACTAAAAGGAGTAAAAGATGAAAGAATCTTATTTTCACACTTAGACCTTGGGTTAAGTAGTAATCATGATTATAACATAGGTTATAATAAGAAAAAGGAAAGAAGAAGGCTTATTTTAAGACTTAGGATAAATTAATAAGCATAGATAGTAGAGAAAAGTGTAAAGGCTTATTTAAACAATTTGCCTAAGTTAATAAGCAAAGATGAAAGTAGGAGCTGTACCAAATATTAGACAAAACGGCGGTCTCACATTAACCTGAAGTGAGATGAGGGCACGCTTATGCTAAAAATGGTAGTAATTGGTCAATTAGAAGTCCAAATGACGGGGGATTTGGTTAAAGGGCACAACTCGATATTGTTTGGATAACGGGCCAGTACCAATAGCATTTCCCCTATTTTCTATGGACACACGGTGATCTCATGTTAGCCTGAAGTGGGATGAGGGACACACTTATGCCGGAGTTTGAGGTAATAAGAAGACCCAATAGGTGGAGAAAAAGGTAGCATGGGCAAGGTGGCAGTTATGCATGCGACTTCCATTCGAGTGCTCAGTGATCGCTATGAGTTTCAAGCGCTTAGTATGAGTGTCTTTCATAGGCGCCATTGCTTTCTATGTTGGGAGTTATATGTCATCTAGATCCATAGTGGGTGCTTTGTGCATCTTTCGTAGATACCATTGGCTGTTGTGTAAGGAGTTATATAGCGTCTGGTCCACAGAAAGGTCTATGGAGTAGCAGGCCGATCAAAAAGGGTAGAATTATGGTTACATCCTAATTATAGGATTAGGAATTTAGCCTAATCAAAGCAGAAATCAAGGACAAGTGCAAGCAATCAAAGTTAACCTATCTTATAAATTAAGCAATATTTAATCGTACTTATTTCCAATTTATTTCTTTTCAACTTCCTTTGTTATCCTTATTTATGCTAGAACTATTGTAGAGTCTATTACTTTTATCTTGCTTAAAGACTCTAGTAATTACTATCATTCACCATACTTTTAGTTTGACCCACTCCTCTATTATCCCTTTTTCCCGCCATAGGCAATCAAGGGATAAGTGAGTAGATTGTTGTTGCTTGGAGTTTTCTTGGAGGAGATTTCTACTATATATTTCTTTAATTTTCAGATTTTTCTTTCTTTCTTTGTACTGCGTTATTATGAGGGATATTATGTACTCTGATTTTTGAGACTATGAGTTTTTGTTCATGTGACATATTGGATTTTTAGACATGTATGTGGTGTTTGGTATTTGAATTATTTATGAAGCAATTATGAAGTTTTGTTTTATTTTAAGTTTCCATTATTATCATCTATATTTGTCTTGTGAATCTTAGTCTCTGTTAGCATTAGTTATACATACAACGCACTATGCCTTTTAATGTGTCTTTTTGGGTATATTAAGGGGTGTAAGGTGTTTCAAAGGTAGTTCCTTACATTATCATAGTATGGAATCCAATCTCCAATACGTTCAACACGGTTTTGATTGTAGAATCTAGTACGTTGGAATTTAATAATATAAAAATTTCAGCTATGATTAATTATAATATCAGAGAATATCATATGAAATGTTCTGGTTATCATAAGGTAAAAACCCGTCCGTGTTTATATGTGGCGTGGTCTTACGAGATATTTTTGATTTCAAAGATTTTTCTTATAACTTTAAATCCAGTAGGGTGTGTTTCCATGCTGGTTTTCAAAATTGACTCGAGTGTTATTTTATTATAATGCTCGTGTCAGATCGAGCATATTACAGATTAGTTTGGATGTTTTGGAGCTTTAGAAGACGAGTTGGAGGCCTATAGATGTATTCACGTAGATGGTTATTTTTTGATGTATTCATTGTTGTGTTTATCGGCAATTGTGAGGACAGACTGTTATAACTGTCCAGCAGAAATAGGTTAGCATACTCTAATTGATGTTTGTATAAATATATATTGCAGTTTTGCTTTTATGGAAATATTTGTAGTATATTATAAATTATTCATTCCATTATGAGATTCTATGTTGCTTTGTTTCTTCTTATATTCTTCATTCTTTCTTTTTCCCTTACAATCGGGTTTTTCAGCATTCGATTGCTCGACATTTAATACAGTGGACGTATTAGTGTCGCTTTTCGAGGGTCGAAAATCCGTTTCGTTACAGTTAGCCAAGTAAAACTATAGTATGGACAGATAGTCATTGATTTCTTGATTTTTGTGCATATATATACTTGCTATTATTTTTCTAATCAGTTTCATTATAGGACTCTGATTTGCAAAAGATATGCTTTTTAATGGGGTATTAGTGAGGTGAAACCCTTTCGCTAAGCGATCTGGTCTCACTTATTATCAGCAAACCGTGATGTAATATTATTATTCACACCAAGCTTTATGTCCGACTTGAATATATTTTCCCTTTAAACTCTCGGGTGCTCAAAAATTTATTTGAGTAGATTGAGAGTTATGGTTTTTTCAGGTTTAGTAGGTTGGACGAGTAAGCTTCCGAAGACGTGTAGGAGGCAAAGTTATCTATGTAGGATCTATTTAGTTTTCTTTCCACTATGATGTAATTATGACATATATGTCTATTTAGTACTTTGATCATCCAAGGGGCATCTTCACATGTCGCTTTTGGCGTAATTTGTAATGATTAGATTTGATCAAAATTAGGGATTCATTTTGGGATTATATATCTAAATATGAAATATTGATCTGAAATGTAATCAGAAAAGTTGTTTTGAAATCTGTGATGATTCTATTTCATATTGATGTGCTTTCGATATTATGAATACCATTAATATTGCCGCATTTTGTCATCGAAAGTTAACACTATGTATGACTGTAACATCTGTAGCGCTTACCTTCGGGCCTCAAGATAGGGGATGTTACAACTTAGTCTCAGTGCATAGGTTTATGAAAACTTAAAAGGGAATAAAAAACTTAAAAAATTATTTTGAAAATATAATTCTAAGGAATTAGAGAAAAGACTGGGGTATGGGATAATGTTATAGTAGCGTACTTGTATTTGCTATAATAAATATAAGCCATATCTCTAATCTTCCATCTTTCTTAAGTTGTTCTTTTATATCTTATAAAGGCTTGAATGCAGATTTTAAGGACGTTAGATATAGACCCTAATAGTGGAAAGTTATTATTGGTGAAGGAAGTGCCACAACAAATGGAAACGCTCAACCCAACAAGAGAAACTCGGGTCGACCAGCAAATGCTAATCCAAATGCAAATGCCAATGTAGGTGCTGAAGTGTCGCAAGCTGATATGGGAGCTATGTATTGATTCTTCATTTATATGATGCGGGTTGGAGTTGCTACAAGATTAATTAGAGGAAATGTTGAAGGAGAAAATAAGGGAACTCCGATGGTTAATACCTATGCAATCTTGAGCAAAGACTATGCCAGGCTCGAAGGAAAGCCGTTTATTAGGACTGAAGACGCGACTGAAGTTAAGAATTGGTTACTTCATTGAGAGAGGATCTTTGCTGATTTAGGGATTAATTATGAGAAGAAGAGGAGGCTTGCTTCCAGACAGTTGCAAGGAGCAGCATTATATTTTTGGAATAGTGTTGAGTTAATGAAGAGGCCATGACTTTGCTGAATTTAGATGGAGGTTTGAGGAAAGATTTATGTCTAAGATTGCTAGGTCAACTCTGCTCAGGAAGTTTATGGAGCTGGAGCAGGAAGACATGACAATGTTAAGTATGCAACAAAATTTAAGGAGCTATCGAGATACATATATGCTACAGTTGATATGGTTATCAAAAGGAATGAGAAGTTTATCCACAGATTGAAATGTGAACTAGCTAAACGTTGCCATATATCAGGGATCCATGTGATTTAGTTGTTGAGATGGCTTTGAGGTAGGTGGAGATGCTTTCTTTTCATAATCGTAAAAAAATAGGTGAAACTCAAAGTAGGCGAAACCAAAAAAGGAAGTTTTTCCATACAAAGGGTGCTCAAAAGGAAGAAGCTACCAAGAAGGCGAAGGCTGATTTAGTTTGCTTTAAGTGTGATAAGAAGGGACACTATGCATGAGTGTCGAACAGGTAAAGGGAAGAAAGCTGCTGACGAGAAAGTGGTTAGCTGCTTTAACTAGGATCAGATTGGGCATTATAAGAACCAGTGCAACGTACTAGCCAAGGGTGGAAAAGGCAAGATGTTTGCATTGGAACCAGCTACCATATGACCAACAGCTGAGGAGAAAGGAAAAGCTGTTTTGGAAGGTACGCTTTTGATTTATAGTGTATCAGTTAGAGTTCTATTTGACACTGGTGCATCACATTCTTTTATATCTTATTGTTTGGTTGATAAGTTTAACCTAGAATCCTTGTATCTAGTTACTTCCTTAAGGGTTGCGAATCTGATAGGAGGATATGCGAATCTTGGGATGAGATGTGACCATGTAGAGTTTGAATTGTTAGGTCATACATTTGCTTACAGTTTGCATGTAATTGATTTTGTAGCGTTTGAAATTATTTTGGGTACGGATTGGTTAAGTAAGTATGATGCTAGGATATTTTCCATGATAGGAAAATATCACTTAGACACCCTAGTTGTAGTGATCGTATTATATACTCCATAGAAAACCCTAATTTAGGGTAAATTCTTTGTTGGGTGTTATGGAGGAAGAAAACGAGTTGAATCGAGTTTTCATTGTTAAAGCATTCGCAGACGTCTTTGAGCCTATAGTGGGACTACCGTTCAAACAAGCTATTGATTTATGGATATTTAGTACCAGGAGTAAAACCGATGAGTAGACCGCCAAGAAGAATGACACCTACCGAGATGAAGGAATTAAAGGTGAAGTTGGTGGATTTGGAAAGTATGAACTTTATAGAATTAAGTAGCTCGCCCTAGGGAGCAACCGTAGTGTATGTAAAGAAACTGGATGTATCATTAAGGTTGTGTATCGATTATGGTAAGTTGAATGAGAAGACGATAATGAATCGATATCCGTAACCTAGAATTGACGATTTGTTCGACCAGTTGAGTGGAGCCAAGGTATTTTTCTAGTTGGATTTGGCAACTAGTGCCATCAGCTTAGAGTGGTTGAAGATAGTATTGCTTTGACGACATTTAGATCAAGATATGGGTCGTACGACTGGTTAGTAATGTTGTTTGGACTAACCATTGCGCCAGCATTTTTCGTGGACTTGATGAACATAATCTTTCAAGAACATCTAAATAGATTCATGTTAGTGTTTATAGATGACATTTTAATATACTTTAAAAATGAAAGAGAGCATGAAGTTCATTTTAGGTTGGTGCTTGAGACATTGAGGCAGCATCAACTGAAAGTGAAATTTTTGAAGTGTAATTTCAAGAAGAAGGAAGTGAAGTTTCTTGGTCATGTAGCCTCAGAGAAAGGGTTGTCGATAGATCCAGTTAAGATTGAGGTGGTAAATAATTGGAAGAGATCTAAAACAGTGACTGAGATAAAGAGTTTCTTAGATTAGCAGGTTATTATTGGAGATTCGTTAAGGAATTTTCATGGATAGCGGCACCGGTGACTAAGTTAACACGAAAAGATGAGATGTTTGTATGGACTGATAAGTGTGAGGAGGCATTCCAGAAATTGAAACACTTATTGATGAATGCACCTGTGTTAGTTGTTCCAAAGGGGAATCAAGACATAGTGGTGTACACGGATGCATGTGGAACATGGTTAGAAGCTATGTTAATGCAAAGAGGTAAAGTGATTGCCTCCGCTTCACCACAGCTTAACCGCATGTAGTTAGATATCCACGCAATGATTTGGAATTAGCTACAGTAATTTTCGCATTGTAGGTATGGAGACATTACCTTCTGGGAGAAAGGTTCGAGCAGTATACGGATCATAAGCCATTGAGGTATTTATTCTCTCAAAAGGAGTTGAATATGAGGCAGCATAGGTGGTTAGAGTTTTTAGCTGCTTATGACTTTAGAATTGAGTACACACCGAGGAAAGGTAATAAGGTTGCAGATGCACTTAGTAGGAAACATCAAAATGCAATATTGGCAATGATAGCTGAATGGAAGGATTTAGAAGCATTGACCTCATGCAGAATACTGTGGAGATCTGAAGCCATTTCTTGTAAGGAAACCGCCATATTGCCATATTTAGAAGTTCGAACAGTGATGATCGAAATGATTGCTACTAAGCAAGGAGATGATCCATTATTAGCTAAACATATCGAAAAACTAAGGAATGGGATAGAGATCGATGATTTGAAAGATTTCAGTCTTGACCAAATTGGGTGATTAAGGAAGAAAGCAAGATTGCGTGTTCTAAACATGGGAAACATTAGGAAGGAAGTTCTTGGAGAACGTCGTCGTTCAAAATTCACTATTCATATGGGAAGAACTATGATGTATCGGGACATGAAAAGAAATTTCTTCTGGTAAGATATGAAGAGAGATGTCGGCTTATGGGTGAAGCAGTGTCTCAACTGTCAACATGTAAAAATCGAACATCAAAAACCAAGCGGGATACTTTGGCCTTTAGAAGTTCCAGTTTGGAAATAGGATTCTATCTCAATGGATTTTGTAGACGGGTTGCCAAGGTTAAGTCAAGGAAATGAAAGTATATGGATCACAGTGGACAGGTTAACCATGGGTGCCCATTTTATTCCACTTAAATCAACATGGACACCACCTGTTTTGGCTAAATTATTCATGAAGAATATAGCTAGATTGCATGGAATTCCTAGTAGTATAGTAAGTGACAAAGATCCATTATTCACCAGCGAGTTCTGGAAAAGTCTACAGGAGACTTTAGGTATCACGCTCAAGATGAGTACCGGTTACCATCCACAGATAGAGGGGCAAACGGAAAGAATTAACAAAATCCTAGAGGATTTGTTAAGAACTTGTGTACTAGACTTTGGAGGATCATGAAAAGAACACCTACACTTAGTTGATTTTTCATATAACAATAGTTATCAGACTAGTATAGGATGGCACCATTTGAATCTGTATATGGAAGGCCATGCAAATCTCCCGTTCGTTGGGTAGAGACCGAGGATATGTTAGTTCTTGGACCAGATTTGGTTAGTGAAGCTGCATAAAAGATTGAGTTAATTCGATCTAGAATAAAGGAAGCTCAGTCTAGACAAAAGAGTTATGATGATGAAAGAAAAAAATACATAGATTTCTCAGTTGGAGATCATGTTTTCGCCAAGGCGTCATCGATAAAAGGCGTAATCGGATTTGGAAGAACAAAAAAATTTGCACCAAGATTTGTTAAACCATTTTTTTTTGTAAAAAGGATCGGGAAACTCGCATATAGAGTAGAGTTACCAAATAGTTTGGCAGGAGTCCACAATATCTTTCATGTTTCTCATCTATGGAAGTGTATTGAAGATCCAAAAACTACTATTGCACCGACTATGTTAGATGATTTAGTAGTGAAACCGGATATGACTATAGTTAGAAAACCAGTTCGTATAGTCGCGAGGGATAAGAAGAGAATTAGGAACATGACAGTCAACTAGTCAAAATCCAGTGGAACGACGACGAGAGACTATAATTGGTAAATTCAGAGCAGGATTAGGGATACTTATCTTGACTTGTTTCTTGGTATTTTTTACCTTTATATTTGATTGTTATGAGTACCTTATCGTAAGTTCGAGGAAAATTCTTTAAGGAGGGGAATCTATAATGACCCTAATTTTTACTAATATTATTTAGGACATTTAATTAGATAAATTAAATGAAACAATGTAGATGATTAAGAGATCGAGATTTGTATAATCATAAAGTAGTTGTGCCTTAATGAATGTATAAACAAAAGAAAATAGAAAATAAATAAATAAATAAATAGGAGGAAGATGATAAGGGCAAAATAGGAATAGACTATGTTCTTATAACCTAAACCCTTCATTCCTTCATTTTTTGTTCATTTTTACAATTGTAAACAAAACCAAACCACTTGTAAGCTCGGTTGGCCACCATTAAGAGAATCAAGAAGAAGAAAAACTAAGATTTAAGTAGGAAGCTTAAGAAAATCAAAAGGCAAATTTCAACCTTCTTAACAACAAGCTAAGGTGAATAATGATCTTACATCTCATTTTTGTTGATTTGGTTTCAAGTTTGATATGAATTGATTTTGCAATTAATATGCCATGATATGATTATTTAAATCGATATATATGCTTATTGATGATTTATGTTGTTTCATATAGATTTTGTGATATAGAATTGAAAAACAGAAACACCCCACACCCCTTAATATACCCAAAAAACACATATTTTAGTTGGGGGAACGCTGTTGGTACTAGTCCCTATCAAACAATAATCTAATTGCGCCCCTTGTTCAAACCCCCTTGATTTGAACTACCATAGATTGACAGTTTACTACCATAATAAGCATAAGCGTACCCCTCGCCTCACTTCAGGATTATGTAAAGCACCTCGCCTCACTTCAGGATTATGTGAAACATCGTAAACATAGAAATATTATAGGAATGCTATTTGGTAGAGGTCCTACTCTTGTCATTGCTTATAAATTAGATAAATTATTTAAATAAGCTTTTATTTTTTATCAATTACTACTATTGCTTATTAATTTATCCTAATTCTTAAAATAAGCGCCATAGTTTCCATAGTTTACCACAGTTTCCATAGTTTACCACAGTTTCCATAGTTTATCAATTTATAACTTACGTTATAATCATACTTATTACTTAACCTAAGGTCTAAGTGTGAAAATAAGCTTCTTTCTTCTTTTATTCTTTTTAGCTATAATTCTAAGTTATAACTAGGCCAATCTTCTTAATTCAATCCATTTAATATCATAATTAGGCATAATTTCAGTCCTATTATAATTATATTACAGTCTTTGTGATTTACGTATCATATTCCATTATTTCAGATTTATTATAATTTAATTCCATTTCACGTTGATTCTATGCTAATCCATATGTGAAGAAGAAGAAGGAGAAATAAAAGAAAACTAAAAATAGAAGGAAATCCAAGACATAGGAAGAAATGTAAATAATGCATAAATAACAGTTAATAAATGAAAATACTGTAAATAAACTATAATTAAATGGGAAAGCTTTAATTAACAGAAATAAACTAAAATTAACTGAAAATAATAGTTACAAGGAAGAGATCGAAAATAATTCTAAAAACTGTAAATAAATTACTAAAAAAGTTACTCCAAAAATCGTAGTTAAACTACAACTATTGGAAAAACCTATTATTTTATATTACTTAAAGAAAATTAAAATAATTACAATCACTCACCTCTGGTCCTTAGCTCTTCCCTTTAGGCCTTCACAGATCCACTTAGGGTTGTTAAATATTCTTATTTGTAACGATTTCCTTCTTGGAAAATTATTCCGCTTGGGTCCTTCCTGAATTGGTGAACCCAATTGGAGAAAATCTTAGAATGAAAAAAATAGTTAGGCCTAGGGTTCTATTTATAAGGATAGAAGTGGATCTCAAACCATTGGATTTGGGGATTGAATAGGATGCAACCACGTCATAGGCTAAATAGGATCCATCAGATGCAAGAATAGAAGTACCAGATTAGTTTAAACAATGCAAATTACGTGTTCAACTTTCAAACAAACAAACATTCGTTCATGAAAATAGGCATGTGGGTCGACTGGGCGGTCGACCACCTTGTGCCTAGGTCGACCGACCGATCGACATGGCTTACACACACACACACACACACACGTTTCTTTGATTATTTTGTTCCTTGCTCATATTAACTCGGATTTTGATGTTCTATATATAGAAATTGACTAGAAAATTACCATGGACATAATGGTGCAATTCCCATGGCTTATATATTATTTAATTAATTAACGAATTAATTATTATGGGTTAAATTTCAGGTTGTTACATTCTTCCCTCCTTAAGGGATTTCGTCCCCAAAATCTCTAAAGATAAAAGAACGTGCTAAATGTTTTCATCCAATCCTACAACCAACTACTCAATCATCGATGATTCATTCGTTGTCCTTAAGTTTTTCTAATGCAATTTATGATACTTATGTAATTAGTGTAGTGTAAATGTTCCTATCTAATGCAAAAGATTAGGTGGTCCACCGATTCAGTTGACCTCCTTTTATGTAATCATGTCAGTGCTATGTATCCAAATGAATGCAAAAATTTCTTAATGACACCTGATAGTTCTATATGCATGCTACAAACATTCAAATGCAACAATCATGTGATAATCATCCATTTATAGCGACCATGAAAAATAAAATAAAAATGCGCACATATACATATTCATAAGCTTTAGTGTCCTAGTTAGGCCGATCCTTAAAGAATAATAGTGCCTAGTGTACCTATATGCGTCCATTAGCATCCACTAGCAAACACTTGCAACCACTAGCATACATCATTCTAACATGTTCTAATAACATATTTACATCAAATCCTACCATAAATAGGTTAAATCCTAAGTTCTACCCTCCAAAAGATAATAAAGGAAAGAACCTATCCAAAACTAAAAATGGAAATAGGAAATTCTAAAAACTTACTATCGGTAAGATGAGGATAGGAAGTACAAATCTTCTCTTCTGCTTCTCAAGTGGCGTCCGCAACATCATCTCCCCATTGCGCCTTTACTAGTGGAACCTCCTTATTCCTTAGTCGCTTGATGTCTCTTCCAACAATATTTGTGGGGATACGCCGAACAATTGCTTCCCTTTCTACCTCCACCTTCTCTAACTGACTAGGCTCTACAATCTTCGTCGAGTCATGTAAGCACTTTCGCAAGTTCAAAACATGGAAAATGTCGTGCACTCCTACAAGTCATCTGGTAACTTCACTCGGTAAGCCATCTTCCCAACTCTCTCTATGATAGGAAACGGTCCAACAAATCTGGGGCTAATTTTCCATTCGATCCGAACCTTACCACCTTCCTAAGAGGGGATACTTTGATAAAAACTAAGTCTCCAACCTCAAACTCAAAGTCTCTCCTCCGCTTATTCGCATAAGACTTCTTCCTATCTTGGGCTGTCTTTATCCTTCGTCAAATTAAATCCACTATCTCCGATGTCTCCCTCACCATGTCAGGCCCAGGTAGCAACTTCTCCATGGACTCCACCCAACATGATGGGGACTTGAAAGGTCTCCCATATAAAGTCTCAAATGGTGCCATTTGTATGCTCTTTGGTAACTATTATTATACGCAAACTCAACCAACAAAAGATTCTCCTCCCAAATTCCTCCAAAATCCAAAATGCACAGCCGTAGAAAATCCTCAAGCACTCTATTCACTCTCTCCGTTTGGCCATCCTTCTGTGGGTGATAGGTTGTACTCAATCTAAGTTGCGTCGCTAATTCCTCCTATAAGCTTCTCCAAAACACACTAGTGAAAATAGGATCTCTATCACTCACCACGCTAGAAAGGACTCCGTGATGTTGGACTATCTCTCGAATATATAGTGATGCCAAATATGATGTCGTGCGCTTACTCTTAACTGGGATGAAGTGGGCACTCCTAGTCAACCGGTCAACAATCACCCAAATGCTAGTATTCCCCTTCATAGAATGGGGTAAACCATCTAGAAAATCCATAGAAATACTGTCCCACTTCCATCCTGGTACATCTAAGGCCTGAAGTAATCGACCGTGCTTTTGGTGCTCTGCTTTTACCCTTTGGAAAATGAGGCATTTAGGTACGAACTCCGCCACGTCCTTCTTCATGCCATTCCAATAGAACATCCTCTTCATATCCCGATACATTTGTCACCACCTGGATGAATCGTCATACAGGAATGGTGTGCCTCCTCCAAAACTGCTCTCAACAAATCACTGGTGCGGGGAACGCAAAGCCTCTCATCTCTCCTATGCCACCCTTTGCTATCAATGGAATAACATTGGAGATGTCTAGAGACCTCTTCTCGGTTAATCCTATCCATCACATCCATGAGTTCAGAATCCTCTCGCTGCCTCGAGCCAATCTGATTCATAAGGATAGGCCTCACCTCTAATGTCGCTAACAGTCCAGGAGTAATGTTCGTAGAGGGCTTAAAATCAAAAGTAGAAATGAACTCCAAGCTCCTCCACTCTACGAACAAAGGACTATAGGGTGCTTTCTTTCTAATTAATGCATCCGCAACCACATTACCCTTACTAGGAGTATAAGCTATCCCAAAATTATCGTATGAGCCAAAAACCTCCATCCATCTTTGTTGCCTCAAGTTCAAGTCCTTCTACGAGAATAGGTACTTCAATGACTTGTGTTAGTGAAAAGCTTGAATCTCTCTCCAAGCAAATAGTGCCTCCAAAACTTAAGTGCAAAAACTATGGCAGCCAACTTCAAATCATGGGTAATGTAGTTCTTGTCATGGGTCTTCAACTGCTTACTACCATGACATAACACCATTCCTTCTTGCATCAACATCGATCCTAAGCCTGTCCCACATGCATCAATTTATATCGTAAAAGGCTTAGCTCCATCGGGTAGTGCTAATACTGGTGCACTAGTAAGGGCTCTTTTAAGCTTTGTGAAGGAATCCGCACAATCCACGTCCTACACGAAAGCTTTATTCTTCTTAGTAAGGCACGTGAGTTGTGCCAAAATCTTGGCAAAGTCTTTAATGAACTTCCTATAATAGCCAGCCAATCCTAGCAAGCTTTTAATCTTGGTGACGTTCTTGGGGACCTTCCAATTTTGTACTGCAATTACCTTGGCAGAGTCAACAGCCAAACCTTCCTTTGAGACCACATGCCCAAAGAAACGTACCTCCTCTCTCCAAAAGCAGCACTCTAAAAACTTAACTCTCAAATGGTGACTACAAAGCGTGCAAATTACTTCCTCTAAATGAACATCATGCTCCTCCATATTCTTGAAAAATACTAAGATGTGATCCACGAATACCCCTACAAATTCATTTAGGACTTCTCTAAAGAAATGGTCCATAAAATCAACAAAGTAGCCTGGGGCATTAGTTATCCCAAAAGGCATAACCAACCACTCATAAAGTCCATCTGGAGTCCTAAACGCATTCTTATCTATGCTATCATCGACGACTCTAAGCTGATGGAATCCCGTGGCTAAATCAAGCTGGAAGAATACTGAAGAGCCAACTAAATGGTCAAAAAGACCATCAATCCTAGGGAATGCATATCGGTTCTTCTTTGTGAGCTTATTTAATTCTCTATAATCAATGCAAAGTCAAAGAGAACCATCCACCTTAGTAGCGAAGATGACTGGTGCTCCCCATTCTAATATGCTCCTTCTTATGAATCTCTTCTCCAAAAGCTCATGAATTTTCTTGCTCAATTCCTTCCTCTCCCTAGGTGCCATTTGTCTTACCGGTAATGATACTGGCTTAGCATTCTCGGTCAAATAAATCCTGAAGTCAATCTCTTTCTTAAGGGGTAGTCCCTTAACTTCCTTAAATGTTCGAAAAATCTCTGACAACAGGAACCGAATCAAGCTCTGCTGAAGATGAATCGAGGGAATAAAGAAAAATCAACATGAATGAACCTTGCGGGTTGCAGGATACCTCGAGAGTCCTACCACTGCATGTCTTTGATATAACGATTCTACTCTCGTTGTCTAATATAGCTCCATATGTAGATAGACAATCCATACCCCAAATCATCCCATACTCCGAGAATCCGATAACATAGGCATTGTAGTCAAATTCTATGCTTAATATATAAATTTTCAAATCCATACAAACCATAGACAAGTGTGCCGATCCACCTATGAGGTTTGAAACAATAATGGGGTCTACCACTAAAGAAATTTCTAAGTGCAAACAATCAATAAGAGAACTAAAGATAAAAGAGTGTGATGCTCTAGAATCGAATAAAGTCTGAATGGGAAAATCAGATATAGAAATTAAACCTTCAACTGTGACTTTCCTACTTCTATCTGGAAGCTGCCCGAAGGTATTGCATATAATACCTGGATCTGCGCGACTAGTGCACTGGTCCTCCGCCCTGCCCTCTAGGGACATTCCTACTCAAGTGACTGGTTGTCCGCAAGTGAAGCACTTTCCCTTCATCTTATCCTTTCTGCAATCCTTGGCGACATGTCCAACAATCCCACAGTCGCCGCACTTCAAACCTTTCTTAATCAACTTCTGTGGTCCATCACCTTTCTTCTTCTCCTTATTTTTTTCACCACTTCATCTTTGAACCTTCTGACTTAACCATTTCTTTAGACTCTCTTTCTTGACTGCATCAGACATAAGCGCCATCTCAACCAAAGACTCATAAGTGGCTCTCATCGGTACGTGAGTCAACAATAATCCCTAAAGGGGTTGATTCAATCCCATTGCAAACTTCATTGCTTTCTTGTGTGGCATGTTCACCAGTTCCATACCAAACCGCGACAGCTTATTGAATTGATTGATATATTCCTTAACAGACAAACTCCTTTGCTTTAAATTGATAAATCTCTCTAATTGAACACTCTCTTCAAGTTGAGATAAAAACTACCCCTCAAAACCTCTGCCTAAACCCATTCCAATAGACTTCTCTTCCTTCCAACTCAACAACCTCCTACCAATAAGAACCTTCCTCTTTCAGTTGCCAAGGGGCTAGCTGAACCTGCTACAGGTCCTCCAATCCTAATAAGCCAAATGTCCTCTTAGTGTCCCTAAGCCAAGCTCTCGCCTCCACAAAAGTCTTCTTGCCAGAAAAATTCTTTCCGTCCAAACTCGCAAAATCCTTACAAAGCTTAGAGAAATTGATGCCAGCAAGTGGGTTAATGTGGTTCCCATCCGCTGGTGTAGGATTGGGCACTGGCCCGTGCACCTCTACAGTCGTGGCTTGTAAGTACCTACGAACCAGGTTGGGATTGGAATGCCGTTCGGAAGGTTCGGAGCATCAGCCATTCTACGAAAAGAAAACGATAGCTTAGAAAAGAGTCAAAGGGAGATTGAACTGGACTTGTGAGAGGTTTTTTTACAAAAACTCTTTTTATATTTAAAAACATTTTTAAGAGTTCTTTTTTGAAAAATACTTTTAAAACAAGTTATTTTGGAAAATACTCTAATTTTAAAATAAATCTTTAGGGATCCTGTAATCTTAGGCTTTGATACCAAGTGAAACACCCCATACCCCTTAATTTACTCAAAAGGACATATTAAATGGTGTGGTGCATTATAGATATAAATGAAACTAACATAGACTAAGAACCACAAGAGAAAAATATGTAAAAGTAGCGAAAACTAAGATAATAACTTACTTAAAACATGACTTCATAATTGTTTCATAAATCAATTAAGCCAAATACCAAATACACATACGTGTCTCAAAACCCAAGATGTCTCATAAAGACTCATAGCCTCAAAAATCAAAGTACATAATATCCCTCATAATAAGCTAGTACATAGAAAGAGCTAAAGCTAGAATAAAAGAAATACATGGTAGAAATCTTCTCCAAGAACCCTCTAAGTAACCGCAATCTACTATCCTCTCCCTTGATTGTCTAAGGGGAAAGGGGAAAATAGAGGAGTGGTCAGACTAAAAGTCTGGTGAATGATAGTATTTACTAGAATCTTTAAGCAAAGTAAAAATAATAGACTTTATAATAGCTCTAGTATATTAAAGGAAACAAAAGAGATAGGAAAGAGAGAAAACGAAAATAAATACGAATAAACTATAGCTCAATAGTTCTAGTATATTAGTCACTTTGATATTTTCTATTTGATCTTAGTTATATTTACCAACAGAAAACTATCAAGCTGCCATTCCATGGTTATCCAATAACTATTAGTACGTAACCCCTTGGTGCCCCAGAAATCATGAGTAATGCAATACCTAATATTTGAATAGCATTACATACTCTAGTCTTAACAGATGCATCAATATCCAGTCTTGATACATGTTGATTAGAAATATTTAAAATGGTATATTTATTTTCATTGTGATTAATTGCTCATGGTTATAACATTTTGTAACAACTAGCACAAAACTTATCATTTATGAATTTTCTATTTAATACGATTTTATTTAAATTATCTAATTAACATAACACGTTATATCAAGTATATAATAAAAGGAAAACACCTTTCATTTCAAACAAGATTGTATATCAAGTTAGATTTACGTAAAAATTATGTCTTAGGGCATATCCCTAACTCTATCAATCACCTACTTGCACATGGGATCAATTATGGAATGTTATTCCAACTTCTCTAATCAGTTTCTTCAAAAACAATCAGGTTAGTCTCTCAATGAACGGGTATGCTAATATGTTTTAATTATCAACTATGTCAATCAACTCTCTCCGACTCCGATAAACTTCCTTTATCGTATGGAACAATTCAAAGTATGTCTCCTAACCTCTAATGAGATCTAAGTCTTATTACAAACTATATCATGATATGGTTATGATATAACAAGGTTATGAGATTCCCAACATTTGGAACTACCCTTCAGCTCAATTAAAAATTTATGCATTTACTATTTGTATATATGCTTTTATTATGGCACTATCAAGGCGACGTACTTAGCCCTTTATTGAGTCATCCACAATCTCTCATTTGGAACATTTACAACTTAAAGCTTCTTAACCAAGCGTTGAATATGAATTTTATAATGACATACCATACTCAATACCACATGAAATCTAAGTTCGAATACTGAGTTCATTGTTTCTATAAATAGTTTTCCTATATATTTCATAAATACACGAGAACACTCTAAACTACCATTCAAGAACCTTAATTTGGATTTGATATTTTCTTCTTGTATCAACTCTGAAAAAATCAAGATACAATGGACAACATAACATGTATGATAATTCCTATTACCCATGCACAAGTAATCCATCTTGCATGTTTCTTATTAAACATTTTATAAGGTGCTTTTGCATATTGTATGGGACATTCCCAATGTCCTTTATACTCACTATAAAGACATCATTTGTAAATCCAACGTCAAGTATTAAAAAATTAGAAGCTGATTTTTAATGCGAGTGCATCATTAACAATCAACAGCGTGTTGTTTTCTTATGTTTAGAATTATCAACGTATGTTCAACGTTCTTTCTTATAGACACAACAACTTTCTCTACATTTTGACTGAAATTAAACTATTTGATATTTCTATTAAAATTTTGTTTAATTTTAAATCTTCTCAAATGATACTTTTGTATCGGTCCTTGGACTATATCCAAAACCCACAAACTCAATATCGCCTTTACTGGCTTCGAGAGACTTTGGTTCTTATGTGCATACAGCCTAGACTAAATCTTTGTTTAGAATTTTTTGTCTTAATACATATGTGCTAAAACAAAAGGTCATAATAGGCGATAATTTTGTGTAATGATAAGACTTTTTGACCTCCGAATGTTGGCACTAATTGTAACAACCCTATTTTGAAGCTGTAATATTAAACTTATTTAATTAAAATGGAAGTATTAGAATTTGATTTTGACTATTATTATTTTAGAATCAAATTATTATTCAAATAAGGCCTATTTAATAATGGATATTTTTTATAATAAAACTAAATTAGTTAATAGTTCCATTCTAGATGATAAATTAGAATTTGAATAAAAAGTTGCAATAAGTATAAAGTATTTAAAGTGTAAATAATTTTATATTCTTGAAAATGAACGAAAATAAATTTTATTTGATGCTCAATAAATCGACGAGATGAATGACTATCGAAATTTAATTAAATTGAAATTTATTTAGAAATTAATGAATGGGCAATTCAAAATAAAAGAAAATGAAATTGGTTGAACTAAATTTAAGAGTCCAACCTATGACCAAACAAAAGCGCACCCTAATCCCAAACCTATATACCCACCATTCATTATTTGCGAAATTCTCTGATCAAACTCGTTTTGTTTAAAAAGGAAAAAAGCACCAACTAAAAAATCATGCATGAGAGAAGAGGCATGGCCTCGATTTGCTCGTCGATGGCAGCTAACGGGGGATAGGAGCATTTGGGTTCAGTAACCTATGGCGATTGGGGTCTCGCGCACTTTGAGGCACGTTTCTAGCAGTGGAAAATGATAGGTGTGAGCGCGATTTCATGTATGCAAGGTGATGAAGGTGAGCGGTGCTCAAAGTGAGCTTCAGGCACGAGATGATGACAAAGCCTGGCTAGGGCGGCTATAGGTGATGGGTTAGAAAGGGCAATAAGCGATAGTCGATGTGGCATGACATCTAGGGATTAGCATGCATAGAATTTTGGTAACCGGGCATGCTAGGGTTTGGAGTATAGGTTGAAAAGCTGGATAGGAAATTTAAGCATGCTTTGGTTTAATGTGATTTATTTTTAACTCACACTTCTATACCTATCAATATGAATTCCTTTTACATGCCTTGGTATGGTTGATTATGTTATAATACTTCGGTGTTAATGATTGAATTGAATGACAAATTATTGCATACTTATGTTTGATTGATGATTTGGTGATATATAGATTTTTATGTGATTAAATAGGATAATTTGCAAACGAAACCTTCTTCGATTGCAAATTCAATTCTATTAACTTATATAGAAGTGCATACATTATTTGTGTGATTGGAATTGTCGAAAAGCAGTTCGGGTCACAAAATTATTCCATATTATGGAATTACATTTTATAGGGCGATGTTGGCTCAAGAAGTTGCAAAATTTTAATGGATTTATTGTTTGAATGTTTTAAATAATTTCAAGCTGAGATTTTATCTATGTTTATCTTTATTGCAATTAATAGAAAATAGTTAAATTAAGTTATAAACTTAATTTTTTTCTTATTTCAGAATTTCTATTTAAAGCTTTTTAAAATGAGTAATATTTAATTACAAAATTCTTTTAAATTTATCATTTTAGGTATATTATTTTTGAAATGTTTTAGAGGCAAAATATAAAATACAGTATTATTTTATAAAACTGTTATGAAAGTAATAATTTCAGTTTCAAGTGATTTTAGTTATAAAAGTGGTTTAAATGATTTTGAAAGTGTTCAAAAGTCTTTGTAGATAAACAACTTTTCCACAAAAAGAAGTTTAAGTATTTAAAAGTGAATTTGGGAAATTATATCGTTATGTATATTAAATTTATTTAAAAACTCTTATATTTTATTTATTATGGATTTGAGATTTTATCGAGATTTCACGCTTTTTATAAGGAATTTTATTAAACGATTGAATTGTTGGATTAACATGAGACTTTTCGTATAATTCTCCCGTTCATTATTATAATTTTTTAAATAGAGTTTGAGTGAAATTTACTTACTTCTAGTAAGTATTAGAGTTTCACTTTTTGATATGAGACAGTTAGTTAGGTTCTAGTAATTACTAAAGTAAAAGAAGCTTCACTTATATCGTAAGGTATTCCGATTTCAGGCTGATAGATCCTTGAGAGAAGATGACACATTTTCCTTCGACCTGAGAGTCAAACCATTCTTAGATTCAGTAGGCAGATCTAATTTGTTGGCGTTAGGTTTGTTATGGTGTAATGCGGTTGCCCTTTCATTTCTTGGACAGGTATTACATGCATGATTAGTCCATAAACTGGATGACTTATACCTATCAATTTATTTTGATATACCGGTAGAAAATGTTTACCTATTTCGTTTGTTAGGTAAATTCACATAGTTCGCCTATTTTGTTTTGTTAGACTATTGTACCATGTGGTAGTGTCTTTTCATTTCATTAGACTCCGTGTAACGACCCGAAAATTTCGATCCCGAAATTTCCAGATAGTTAAGAAAAGAAGAAAAAGAAAGAAGAAAGAGATAGAAGAAGAACAGAAAAAAACACACAATCTCACATTCGCAGCGGATAAAATATAATATCACACAAATAATAGTTTTACAAGAAGAACTATATCATTACACTTATATCTTTATATACCAGAGTTACATCATTACACAAATGCCAGACAGTTAAAAAATTAACTTGTTCCAGATAAATACAGCGAAACTCCTCATACGTTTCTGTCATCTAGCTCGCCTCCTGAGCTCCAGAACGTCCTTACCTGAAAATCTGTAATACTCGGTCTGACCCGAGTATTACATCAAAGTAGCACCCGGGTCAGGCTGGAAACCAGCGTGAGTAAACTCAACTAACATGGAATACAAAAGTATACAACTTATATAAAACCCGGGTAACTTATATCAATTTCAACTTCACAAGTTATTATAGACATCATCTATATCACACATCAATTTCTAAGTGTCCAAAACTTAGATTAAAGGGTCAAATACACTTAAATCATTCCAAACCAGCATATTGATTTCCACATATCAAATTTATACAGAATCGAAGTGGCTTCGGGTATTAACTAATACCCGACTCCGGTTTTTTCGAATCCAATGTCTTCTTAACCCTAATTATTCAAGTGAAATGAAATAAAGGATGTTCACCTTTACAAAGCAATTCATTATCGATAAATAACCGTATTGCCATCGTTCACCCAAAACATATCATATCACAAAACATTTCATATCAGAGATATCAATTAATTCAAGGCATTTAATCATCATTCAATCATATATAAGCAAGATGGATCATTTCGAAAATTAATTCAATTTATCTCTAATTAAATTAATTTCTAATCTTTAAATTACTTAGTTTACCCTTAACTTAACGCAAATTAATTACAAACCAATTAATTAATCATTTCTCAATTATCCATCTTAATTAATCATCTTGGATAAATTATCCTTTCATAATATTAAGAAATAACCCTTTATTAATTATACAAATTAATCAATCCCTACCCATTCCATATTAATCACATTTATCCTAAATAAAATGATCAAATTAATTATCTTATAATCACTTACATTGATTAATTACCCTAAACCAAACACACTTTTTAAACCCATAATTTATTTCTTTAATTAATCAATCCTTTAATTAATTACCCGAAGTAATTAATCTTTAAATACTTCCCTCAAGTAATCACCCTTTAATTTATTTCATTTGGTAATTTATCCCAAATTACTTTCTTTAAGTAATTATCCTCTAATTAGTTCTATTAACAAATTTTCCTTTATTAACTATTTCCAGAAATTATCCTTTAATTACTTACCGTAAGTAATTACACTTTATAAATTTACCAAGAAATTTTACTTAATCAATTTTTTTAAATATTATCCTTAATAAATGAAGATAAACCATTTACGTAATTAAACACTTACCTAACATTAAATTGGATGGTAGAAAACATTTGCGAAAACTCTTATTAATTAAAGTATAACTATTCTTACCTTTATCCCCAGTTAATTCAACACCAATTTTTCTATACTTGGAAACACATAGTAATCTAATTACAAAATTAACTTAACATAATTACTTTAAAATCTACCAATTTAAAACTATTTAACTTTGATTTTTTTTTTAGATTTGAAACTTGTTTACTATTACTATTAAAATCTACCACAAACCCTTCTGGTCAACAAGCCCAACTCGAAAGCAGTGCCAAAAGAAACCCAGCAACCCACATCTTTTTGAAACTAAATGCTCATTCACCAACTCGTGCCAAACTACAATCTCCACCGAGCAATTCACATGAGCAACCCGAGAAAACTTCTCTTCCCAAATCAAACGAACATAGTTGTTAAACAAATGTGCATCGTGCACATGTACGGCACCTCCAACGTCTCTCCGACCATCTTCCCGGTCTCACCAAGTCGTCAACCGTATCACCAAACCCTTTGAACACCCAGATCGTCGGAGCAGTCAGAAATACAAAATCAAACTATTCGACCAAAATCTGAACCTAGCCGATCGTTCAAAACTTCGTCGCTTCACCACCACCAGCCACTAGAACCTTCGAACCTTCGCCTGAAGCTTTGCCGAACGTCCCTCGACCTTTTATCCCTATCGCGATAAAGCCCGAGACACCTTAGACAGAGGGATTGCTTCGAGAACGATGACGAAACCAGCGATTCTTAAACCCTAAAACGATCCTATTAACCGCCATTGATGATCAGAAATTTAGACGTACATTTTTCCCAACATCATTGGCCTATCACCTACCTCTAGCCCCAATTTCGATGTCACCGACCATCTCAATTGCCTGAAATTGATGAAATACCAAAGCTCGGCCATCTTGCTAATTCACATCAACCCCAAGAGAAAAAAAACATCATTTTTCCCAACAATCAAATTATTCAAATACAACTTGATTCAAATGAACAAAGCTTACAAATTTAAGAATCTAATTCTGGACTTGTATATAATTTTTTCTCTGTTCATTCTTATCAGAAATAAATACTTAGTATATGTACATGGAAGAAAGAAAAATTTAAAAGTTTAAATCTGGTAGATTCACACAAATTTCCTTTAAGATCTAATCATAAAATTGTTTATATCATGAGTTATAGATTTCTAAACATGTTTTTTTTCTCTTCTTTTCCTGTTAAAACCAAACAGTGCCTAATTATCTATATATATATATATATATACTCAGTCCTAAACTTGTATATAAATTAAATACAACTATTTTCCAGACTATACTAATCCATGCATATCATAATCTCAACTTTTCTTCACAAATTATATCATACATTAAACAATTCAAGATTTTAGTTTTAAAGCTTTTGCTTACTCACCTGCTTCTTAAGAACAGAGGAAACTTGTTTGACCTACAGGCTCTGACCTATTGTGTTGAATTTTGATTTTAATTTGTTGTCTGATTCCAATTGAATTCTTGTTTAAAAATCTTCATTTTCTATCTAGATTCAAGTTATAAAATCAGAATATCAAGTTATATCATTTGATTTATCATGCATTTAGAAATTGCCACTGCATTTTCTTGTTTCCAGAACTAATTTAAACCTAAATTGTTTTAAATAAATTTTAAACTAAAATTTAGGATTTAAAAAACGTATATTATATCTATCTCAAAATCTAACAAACATGGAATGACTTGATTATGATTTCTGATCAAACTCTTATTTCCTGAACCAAGAACAGAAGCATAAAAACACAACAGACATTCATATATAAAATCATTCATCTCATATACATGCACAATCGAACATTATTATCTTAAACTTCACAAGAAATCAGAAGTATATTAACTAAATTTTTTTATTAAATTGTTTACTCACATATAGGCAGATTTAACTTTGGGTTTCAAGTTACTCACCTGTCATTTAGAACAGAGGGCAGCATCCTTCTTTTTTTTCTCTTGAAATATGCTGTATCTTATTTGAATTTCCAAAAGTCGATCTTTAAAATGTATTTGTAACTAATCTGAGATAGGTTGCCTAGCTTGCTATTGATCTAAGTTGTACTTGAGTTTGAGGTATTCGCGGGATTGCATTTGAATGATTTTTGCTTCCAGTCTTGAAAAATGATTCCAGGTTTAACACTTTTCGGGACTTTAGATTTGATAAGGATATTGATTACAGTTTTGAGGGGAAAGCAGTTTACAGGAATAGCATTTGTTTGATTTTTTTTATTAGTGAAGAAAACTAAAGAAAGTTTAAGCTGAAGAAAAATATTCAGACCCTTTTCTTTTAGATATTAATTAAAACAATATTTTCTTTTGACTAAAGATTTGCCACTTGTTCTTTCCTAAGCTAACACTTGTTAACCTTATTAGCTATAGAGCTTACATATGTTAATTTGTATGCTAAAATATTTACACTTGTTTGTTTCCTTTTCACACTCATTAAATTTTAAATGTTATTAGAATATTTACCCTATGTTTAGAGTATTGCAAATGTTAAGTTATTAATATTTGTAAAGCTCTTAAATTTTATTTTCCTATTTCCCAAAGTTATGTATATTTTAAAACTCTCATTATTCCTCATTTTATTTTAAATATTATATTATATTTATCAATACCCTCCTAGAATTTATACATGTATTTAACTTTTTTTTTAAAAAGAAAATTTTGAAATCTTAATTACATACTCAAAACAATAATACATTTGAATTACAATCGATGAATTCAAATTTAATTTAAAATCTACTCATATATATATATAATATTATTACTATTATTTTTTTAACATATCTATCAGTATTTAATGGTAAAAATTTGATAATTTCCAATTATCAGATGCCCAGAAATCTAAGTTATCACATTCCTCCCCCCTTTGAATATTTTTGTCCTCGAAAAGGAACGAAGCTAGAATTTCTAAAAATATTTTAAAACCAGTTAAAATATTATTTGATCATTTTAAAATACTTTTAAAATTTTGTAATACTGCCAAAATAATTTTATAAAAATGCTTTTTATAACTCGATGTTTCAACACGTCTATCCTCGTTCTTACAGAAATTCGGTCATACGTTGATCAGGCGTAAGACTGAAAATCTACAAGTACTTAGCAGACCCGTTTTCAACACCCAGTGAAAATACTTGGAAAATAATTTTATCGAAAATATAGAAAACAATTTTTGAAAATAGAGGATATATCTTTGGTGAGAATGCTCTGGAAATCATCACCCCCATCCATGGTCACAGTTACATTCCAGAGTTACGTTGCCGTCGCAGCAAAAGTCCATGTAACTGCAGGCTCTCCGCGGCCTCTCGATTACGCCATGGAACCCACACAATAGATCACAGTTACACCCAGGGTTACGTTGCCATCGCAGCAAAAGTCCATGTAACTGCAGGCTCTCAGCGGCCTCTGATTTCCGCTGTCAAAATGAAACTTCTCCACTCCTACATAGGTCGCAGTCTACCGATATAAAATCAAACGCAGACTGTTGGCTCTTAGCGGCACACACGACTTTCGCTATGTTATACCATAGATCGCAGTTACATCCTGGGTTACGTTGCCGTCGCAGTAAAAGTCCATGTAACTGTTGGCTCTCAGCGGCACACACGACTTTCGCTATGGTATACTCTACTCATAATCCCCAAGAACTAGTTTTGTCCGGACTCCTCACAGGATCAACTTTAGAACCCCCCCTTTGGGGCTCAAGGCAGCACCACCTGGTGGTACTCCTGAGAAGTTCATTTCAAGGGAGCGCCTTTTTCCCCAGAGCCATCATCAAAACATTTTATACTATACATATATAGTAACTTTTAAATCATACACCTAGTATGATCTCATACAAAGCTCCTTTACTCAAAATCGATTATTCTAGAATCGATAATTCTCAAACTAGGCTTTCCAAATTCTCATATTGATTTTACCCAAAAATCAAAAGCCTTTCCAAATTCAAAGGTTCCCAAAATCGTTTTCCAAAATCCTCATATGATCCTTTATATATAGAGATATATATAAAATCCTTGATCAAAATCTTTGGATCATTATAAACTTGTATAAAAATCCTTTTATACTTCAAACACTTTCAAAACAAATCCTTTTTCTTTTGGCAAAAGATTCACCAAGGGGAGTTTTATCTTATAAAAAAAAGATATTTACTTTGTTTACTCAAAATCAGATATTCAAATTTGATTACTCCTCACAAAACCACTTACCATATCACCTACTTCCATAAACAAAATTTCAACCATACAAATATCCAATTTCTATTTTATTTCCTCATATATTTCACAAAATATATTTTCACTTCAAAAACCATTTCAAATTTCTTATCCACAAACTTCAATATCAATTTCATTCCAATCTGTATGATGTACACATATCATCCATACGCTATACCAATCTAATCGCTCACTCGATCACACAATTTCATTTCCGAACTAGTATCGTCCACCCGACTTCCTGGTGTGGACACAGATCTGCTTTCTTGATCAGAAATCGTCATTCTCCTTGCATAGTCATAACTATGATAGAGAACATCCAGAACTAATCAACAATTCATATCCAGGTTCGCCGTCGAAAATCGAGTGAAAAATCCCACTCGGATCGATATAACTATCTCAAAGTTCTGTGCTCTAATCTGGATCAAATCACTATGCGAATAGAATAACATACGTACACCCTACGTATTTGTCTGATTGGTTATTAGCCAAATTAGTTTCATTTCTATTCACATTCACTTTAATTTCCATTCACTTATTCACAATTGCTTCAATCCCATTTGGATTATCACCTCTTTTATCTCGATGGGTATTTAACCAATAACAGTTTGAACTCTGACCAATTTATTTAGAAAATAGTTTGAAAATTTTAAAAATAGATAAGTAGTTGTAAAATAATTACTAGTTTGTAAAGTAGGTGTAAAATAGTTAGAAAATAGCTAAAATAATTATAGAAATTTTAGATAATTGCAAAATAATAGTAAGATAGTAACTAGTTTTGTAAATAGTTCAAATATAGTAATTAGTTTATAAAACAGTTGGAAAATTGTTAAACAGTTTCAAAAATAATGGTAAAACAAGTATAAGATAGTTTGGCTTTTAAAAGAAAGGTTGTATATATAATGAATAGCTTGGAAAAATAAGTTTATATTAAAACAATTTATATTAGAAATAGTCCAGAGTCAAAACTGTTCACTTTCCAATCTCCATTCTCATTAATTCAATTTAAATTTCCATTTAAATTGAACCAACTCCAATTTAAATAACTTCAATTTCCATTAAAATTGATTCAACCCCAATTCAAGTTGAATTAACCTCAGTTTCTTTCCAAATTTAACTTCATTCAACCTTGATCTCAAATTCTACTAATTCAAATAAATTTCAATTGAACTAGTTCCAATTTCAATTCATTTCAACCCTAGGTTGAATTAATCCTAATTTCAAACTCCATTTCCAAATCAAGTTGAATTATTCTTGATTTCTACCCAAATTCAATTCAAATTCCATTTGAATTTAAAAATTATTCAACTTTAATTACAATTTCAAATTATTCAAATCAATCCAATTCAAATTTTCCATTTGAATCTTATACTCATACATCTTCAATCACCATTTCAATTAATTCAAATCAAATTCAAATTGAACCAACTTCAAATTCCAGTTTACTATAAACCATCTCGAATTACATAAATTCGAGTTAATACTTCAATTGTTGATTTAATTCCTTTAAATCAATTTATCTTTAAAGTTTTAAACAATTCAATTCACAGTTTAGACCTAACATATTATACCATAAATCAAATTAGCCTTTATTTTAAGAACATCCATCCATTTCCAAATCAGGTTGATCATTCCAACTTATTTAACTTTTTCCCAAGTTAAACTCAATTCACTTAATCCAGTCAACCTTACCCAATTTGAACTTCCATTTCAAATTTTAAACTTAATATAAATAATCTTCCCACTTATTAAGTTCAAAAACTTATCACCTTGGGTATCACATCTTATTCCAAACTCAAAACTCACCATTTAGAGTTTATCTCAAACCATCTTTGATATTATGTATATCCACATGTATACATATTTATTTCTTGGCTCACCAAGCCAAATTTTAAAATTTAAACCACCTTTGGTTTCAATTCAAAACAAATTCTCCTAAAAATTTTCAAACAACTCCTGTTTGAAATAGGACCATTTCATTCAATTGCATTAATTAATTACGTCATTAATTAATTCCAATTAATCACATTCGGTAATTAGCTTATTCCTTAATTACCTTCATTAAGTAATTGTCCCTTAAATTACTTACCTCTAGTTACTTCATTAAGTAACTCCTTCTTATTTATCAATTCCAATTATTATCCGTTAATTAATCTCATTAAATAAAGTTTAATTAATTACATATATTAAATGATTATCCTTATCCTGAAACCCTTCCCAATTTCAAGATTTAATTTCAGTTTGAATCCATTTCAAACTTGTCTTTAATTTAATTTCAATTTGGTTGTAATTCTATTACCACTTAATTCTTAGTATTACTTTTAATTTAATTAATACTACAACCAATTTCCTTAATTTAATAGATAATCTATTTCTTATATAAAATTCATTTACTTTTGAATTCATTTAAAAACCTTTATATATGAAAATAACAAGTACGCTCTCTCACATATATATACTCAACCCCTCCTAAGGTACCACTTACCCTATCCTTAATGAGTATACCCCCCAGAGCCAAGGTTCTGGCTTAACCTTCTGCTCTGATACCAAATGTAACGACCCGAAAATTTCGATCACGAAATTTCCAGATAGTTAAGAAAAGAAGAAAAAGAAAGAAGAAAGAGATAGAAGAAGAACAGAAAAAAAACACACAATCTCATATTCGCAGCGGATAAAATATAATATCACATAAATAATAGTTTTACAAGAAGAACTATATCATTACACTTATATCTTTATATACCAGAGTTACATCATTACACAAATGCCAGACAGTTAAAAAATTAACTTGTTCCAGATAAATACAGCGAAACTCCTCATACGTTTCTGTCATCTAGCTCGCCTCCTGAGCTCCAGAACGTCCTTACCTGAAAATCTGTAATACTCGGTCTGACCCGAGTATTACATCAAAGTAGCACCCGGGTCAGGCTGGAAACCAGCGTGAGTAAACTCAACTAACATGGAATACAAAAGTATACAACTTATATAAAACCCGGGTAACTTATATCAATTTCAACTTCACAAGTTATTATAGACATCATCTATATCACACATCAATTTCTAAGTGTCCAAAACTTAGATTAAAGGGTCAAATACACTTAAATCATTCCAAACCAGCATATTGATTTCCACATATCAAATTTATACAGAATCGAAGTGGCTTCGGGTATTAACTAATACCCGACTCCGGTTTTTTCGAATCCAATGTCTTCTTAACCTAAATTATTCAAGTGAAATGAAATAAAGGATGTTCACCTTTAGAAAGCAATTCATTATCGATAGATAACCGTATTACCATCGTTCACCCAAAACATATCATATCACAAAACATTTCATATCAGAGATATCAATCAATTCAAGGCATTTAATCATCATTCAATCATATATAAGCAAGATGGATCATTTCCAAAATTAATTCAATTTATCTCTAATTAAATTAATTTCTAATCTTTAAATTACTTAGTTTACCCTTAAATTAACGCAAATTAATTACAAACCAATTAATTAATCATTTCTCAATTATCCATCTTAATTAATCATCTTGGATAAATTATCCTTTCATAATATTAAGTAATAGCCCTTTATTAATTATACAAATTAATCAATCCCTACCCATTCCATATTAATCAAATTTATCCTAAATAAAATGATCAAATTAATTATCTTATAATCACTTACATTGATTAATTACCCTAAACCAAACACACTTTTTAAACCCATAATTTATTTCTTTAATTAATCAATCCTTTAATTAATTACCCGAAGTAATTAATCTTTAAATACTTCCCTCAAGTAATCACCCTTTAATTTATTTCATTTGGTAATTTATCCCAAATTACTTTCTTTAAGTAATTATCCTCTAATTAGCTCTATTAACAAATTTTCCTTTATTAACTAATTCCAGAAATTATCCTTTAATTACTTACCGTAAGTAATTACACTTTATAAATTTACCAAGAAATTTTACTTAATCAATTTCTTTAAATATTATCCTTAATAAATGAAGATAAACCATTTACATAATTAAACACTTACCTAACATTAAATTGGATGGTTGAAAACATTTGCGAAAACTCTTATTAATTAAAGTATAACTATTCTTACCTTTATCCCCAGTTAATTCAACACCAATTTTTCTATACTTGGAAACACATAGTAATCTAATTACATAATTAACTTAACATAATTACTTTAAAATCTACCAATATAAAACTATTTAACTTTGATTTTTTTTAGATTTGAAACTTGTTTACTATTACTATTAAAATCTACCACAAACCCTTCTAGTCAACAAGCCCAACTCGAAAGCAGTGCCAAAAGAAACCCAGCAACCCACATCTTTTTGAAACAAAATGCTCATTCACCAACTCGTGCCAAACTACAATCTCCACCGAGCAATTCACATGAGCAACCCGAGAAAACTTCTCTTCCCAAATCAAACGAACATAGTTGTTAAACAAATGTGCATCGTGCACATGTACGGCACCTCCGACGTCTCTCCGACCATCTTCCCGGTCTCACCAAGTCGTCAACCGTATCACCAAACCCTTTGAACACCCAGATCGTCGCAGCAGTCAGAAATACAAAATCGAATTATTCAACCAAAATCTGAACCTAGCCGATCGTTCAAAACTTCGTCTCTTCACCACCACCAGCCACTAGAACCTTCGAACCTTCACCTGAAGCTTCGTCGAACGTCCCTCGACCTTTTATCCCTATCGCGATAAAGCCCGAGACACCTTAGACAGAGGGATTACTTTGAGAACGATGACGAAACCAGCGATTCTTAAACCCTAAAACGATCCTATTAACCGTCATTGATGATCAAAAATTTAGACGTACATTTTTCCCGCCATCATTGGCCTATCACCTACCTCTAGCCCCAATTTCATGTCACCGACCATCTCAATTGCCTGAAATTGATGAAATACCAAAGCTCGGCCATCTTGCTAATTCACATCAACCCCAAGAGAAAAAAAACATCAAATTTTCCTAATAATAAAATTATTCAAATACAATTTGATTCAAATGAACAAAGCTTACAAATTTAAGAATCAAATTCTGGACTTGTATATAATTTTTTCTCTGTTCATTCTTATCAGAAATAAATACTTAGTATATGTACATGGAAGAAAGAAAAATTTAAAAGTTTAAATCTGGCAGATACACAAAAATTTCCTTTAAAGATCAAATCATAAAATTGTTTATATCATGAGTTATAGATTTCTAAACATGTTTTTTTTTCTTCTTTTCCTGTCAAAACCAAACAGTGGCTAATTATCTATATATACACACTCAGTCCTGAACTTGTATATAAATTAAATACAACTATTTTCCAGACTATACTAATCCATGCTTATCATAATCTCAACTTTTCTTCATAGATTATATCATACATTAAACAATTCAAGATTTCTAGTTTTAAAGCTTTTGCTTACTCACCTGCTTCTTAAGAATAGAGGAAACTTGTTTGACCTGGAGGCTCTGACCTATCGTGTCGAATTTTGATTCTAATTTGTTGTCTGATTCCAATTGAATTCTTGTTTAAAAATCTTCATTTTCTATCTAGATTCAAGTTATAAAATCAGAATATCAAGTTATATCATTTGATTTATCATGCATTTAGAAATTGCCACTGCATTTTCTTGTTTCCAGAACTAATTTAAACCTAAATTGTTTTAAATAAATTTTAAACTTAAATTTAGGATTTAACAAACATATATTATATCTATCTCCAAATCTAACAAACATGGAATGACTTGATTATGATTTCTGATCAAACTCTTATTTCCTGAACTAAGAACAGAAGCATAAAAACACAACAGACATTCATATATAAAATCATTCATCTCATATACATGCACAATCAAACATTATTTTCTTAAACTTCACAAGAAATCAGAAGTATATTAACTAATTTTTTTTATTAAATTGTTTACTCACATATAGGTAGATTTAACTTTGGGTTTCAAGTTACTCACCTGTCATTTAGAACAGAGGGCAGCATCCTTCTTCTTTTTTTCTTGAAATCTGCTGTATCTTATTTGAATTTCCAAAAGTCGATCTTTAAATTGTATTTGTAACTAATCTGAGATAGGTTGCCTAGCTTGCTATTGATCTAAGTTGTACTTGAGTTTGAGGTATTCGCGGGATTGCATTTGAATGATTTTGCTTCCAGTCTTGAAAAATGATTCCAAGCTTAACACTTTTCGGGACTTTAGATTTGATAAGGATATTGATTACAGTTTTGAGGGGAAAGCAGTTTACAGGAATAGCATTTGTTTGGTTTTTTTTTATTAGTGAAGAAAACTAAAGAATGTTTAAGCTGAAGAAAAATATTCAGACCCTTTTCTTTTAGATATTAATTAAAACAATATTTTCTTTTGAATAAAGATTTGCCACTTGTTCTTTCCTAAGCTAACACTTGTTAACCTTATTAGCTATAGAGCTTACATATGTTAATGTGTATGCTAAAATATTTACACTTGTTTGTTTCCTTTTCACACTCGTTAAATTTTAAATGTTATTAGAATATTTACCCTATGTTTAGAGTATTGCAAATGTTAAGTTATTAATATTTGTAAAGCTCTTAAATTTTATTTTCCTATTTCCCAAAGATACGTATATTTTAAAACTCTCATTATTCCTTTTTTTTAATATTATATTATATTTATCAATACCCTCCTAGAATTTATACATGTATTTAACTTTTTTGAAAAAAAGAAAATCTTAATTACATACTCAAAACAATAATACATTTGAATTATAATTGATGAATTCAAATTTAATTTAAAATCTACTCATATATATATATAATATTATTACTATTATTTTTTTAACATATCTATCAGTATTTAATGGTAAAAATTTGATAATTTCCGACTATCAGATGCCCAGAAATCCAAGTTATCACACTCCGTGTCATTGTATTAGGTTAATAGTTGAATGCCACTATTATTACATTAGTGGTGATTTTTTCTTTAGATATTTTTAGACGAATATTTAGTATCTTTTGGCTTTGGAGAATTTTGAATTTTATCACCATATTTTTTATGATAGACTAATTGAGACTTGACAGAGATTTATGAAATGGTGATTTGGATTAATATGTCTATTATGGATTTTTGGTCTTAGTCATATTTTTATTATAACTTATTTTATTGTTAAGTCATATATCACAAAATTATATTGTCTAATTGAGACTTTAAACTAGAATGGTTATATATAAAACAAAACGATATAGTACAAAAGGTTACTTCGTACATGGAGCTATCAAAGTTATGCAAAAGTACTACATCTAACATATTGATAGAAATACATTCCAACTTGTCATTTTTAGATACAAAATACATCTTTATAATCATTCAATGGAAAGAAATAACAAGACAACTAAGGTGCCACCTGCTCGATTATCGTCTTCAAAGAGCTCCAAAGAGAAACTTGCTACTCTTGGACTACTCAAACTGAGTACCCGAGAGTTTAGGAAAATAAACAACTTGGGTCAATGATATGTCTGGTATGTTTTAAGCAATGGAAGTGTAATTAAACATAAACATGTGAGACCATGGCACTGAACTTGGAATGGGTTTACTCTCACATAAATCAACATCCAAATGTAAAGAAAGGATAAATAATTAAACACCACGAAGAGTGGTTGATTCTTCCTGTAGTAATTAAAGAAAAATAGATTCGAATGCTCGAAATAAATATGGAAAGAAAATTTTCCAACAGTGACAAGGAGGGTGCACACTGGTTCAATTATACCTCTAGTAATATGCCATTGAGAAGCTCATTTACTCTATAAAACCTCTCGGAAATCTCCAAGTCGAATCCCGCCAAACCTTACTGAAAGTGACCGTGGATGCGGATCGTGCTATAAGGAATTATAATATACTAGTGCGGAAATAAAACAAAGTTACTGTGGCAGAGTAAATAAGAAAAAATCAAACAAGCACACCAGGAATTTTTATACTAGTTCGAACTTCCCGTTCTACGTCCAGTCCCAGACTCCTTCTAGAATTTCACTAACAACAATCCTCACTTAACCCGGAGGAACAGGTTTACAACAACCCTTGAACAGCTGAACAAGGGACCTGAGCAGCAGAACAGGATTTTGCCCCAACAGCCGAAGAGGACTTCAACTTATAAAAGTATACTTGACACAATGTGTTCTTGATAACACGAATTTGTCTCTTGATAGTACAAACTTCCTATAATCTTTCTCCTTTATGATATATGTATGAATGCGTGAAGATTAAGAAAGTAGAATTTGAATTTGAATGATATTTTTAGCACAAATGAGTTAGAATCAAGAATTTCAATAATATAATAATAAACATTAGAAATTAGGCGAATTCAAAACTTGATTGTAATGTGTTTATATAGGAAATAAATAGTTGTAATTGTTCATGAAGAGTTATCATCAAAAGCTGTTGAATTAAAGGTTGCAACTCCTCATGAATGGAAATGCCTTTTCAAAAAAATAGCCGTTGTAAATATTCAGACGTCTGAAATTTAAATTTCAGACTTATGAATTTAAACGATATTTGAAACAGAAAGCAAACAGGCCATTTTTGGTCATTTTCAGACGTCTGAATATCTCATTTCAGACGTCTGAATATTGCAATATACAATATTCTATATTACAGATTCAGACGTCTGAAATGAGCTATTCAGACGTCTGAATGTAACATGAAATTTGAATTTCATATTTTTGAAAAGATGATCATGCAATATATCATATAGGAAAGATTTTAACATACTATTATTACTAGACACAGACTCAATACATACTTTAAGTGTTGGAGCGCTTTTGAATCGTCCTTTGATTGATTCGTGCAATAAATATGTTAGTATACATAGTAACTTATATAGTTGTCATAGTCAAAATATCGTAATTACGAAGTATTGTAAATACGAAGTTCCAACAATCTCCCCCGTTTTGACGATGGCAACTATATGAGTAAACGATATATATATATATATATATATATATATATATATATATAAAGGAATTCTCCCCCTTACTATAAGCTCCCCCTTACTATAATTCTCCCCCTTTGACATCGACAAAAAAATAGAAAAAACAAAACAGAGAATCAACATAGTCATTACTGAATACAAAACAATAGGAGCAAATGTTTGAAGGATACATACCATTATAAGGAAATAAAGTTGCAGGTAGTCAGAAAAGTTACACAAAATAATAGAAACAAACAACTAGTTAAAAAAAATGGTAGAATAGGATAAGATGCAACAGAAATATTCATGCAATCAGAAGGAAGAACTGGGTTGATATGTGCCTTCTTCGTCATCATCATCATCATCATCATCATTGCCATTGCCCGAGCTAGAAGACCATTGAAACGGTGCAGGATTAAACACCTCGGTAGATGTGGAATAAGAGCAATCAATACGTTCCCAAATTTTATTTAGGAAGCCTCGAATAGAATTAAATTTCTTATTTGTTTGCTTTTCCAATCTTTCAATCTTGGTATTGAGTTTAGATTGATTCCGAGAGAATGTAACTAAGGCATGTTTCGGTGTTGACTCAAGAGAAACCACTTCGATATCATCATCATCATGCTCGGTAGGTTGTGGAGCCATTTGTTGTTGAGGTTGATGTTGTTGGTGAGGTTGTTGAGGTTGGGGTATATTCTGATCCCTATTTGAGACCCATTCTTGAAAAGAAATAAAATTAAGATTCTGAGGACGTTTGGGCAAATTCATCAACCCTAATGTTTTGGAGCCAAGTTTTTTTATGGGTGAAAATTCGGATTCGGGAAAAGTTACCCCATAGTGTCTAAGAATTTTCATAATATATGCTCCATAATGAAACGTTTTATATCGGCGACGGCGATTAACATCCATAAATTCTTCAAGAATAACTTGCCCCCAATTAATTGGTTGTTCGGAATAAATGGCATATAAAGCTTGGAAGTTCCGTTTGTTTATGACTTCATAACTTCCGGTTCGTGGTAAAACGGAACGAATTAAAGCACGATGAAGAATACGGGCTTGAGGCCTTAGGTTGACAGAAGTTAACCTAGTGATATCATCAGACAGAAATCTATGAGAGACTTCATCTCTATTTTCCAAGGAGAGTGAAGCATCAATGTCATCTAAATCAGTCCCGGATGAAGGGCATTGCAAGATATCTCCAAGACGAACTAATGGGAGATATATTTTTACTCCACATACCCAAGTCCAAATACAATTTTCGCGATTATGTGGATGATGATGATCCAAATTCATGTTTGCATAGAATAAATTAACCAGTAGATGATTTATTTTGACATTATTCGCAGAAAATGACAATAAAGATTCTAACCCGCTTGAATTGGCAATTTGTTGAATCCTATAGGGTTGGAATTCATCATACTTCACAAAAGCTCCTGGAAAGAAGCCAGATCTGTCCATCTGAGCAAACCTTTTCTTGGCTTCATCATTCCACAACCATTGGTCTATATTGGGTGTAGAAGATGAAGTTGAAGCTCTTGGTCGCTTTGCTTTTGGAGCCATTTGGAATTTTTTGGTGAAAAAGTTGAAGATTGGAGATGAAAAAATGAAGTTTTGAAGGGTGATAATGGTGCTGATTCGGTTATTTGGGGGAAAGGAGGAAGAAGATGGAAGTAATAAAGGTGGTTGGTTGGTGGAAAATTTCTAAAAAGCCCTTGAATTTTTAAGCACCATTTGAATTCAGACGTCTGGAATTTAATTTCAGACGTCTGAAATGTTAAAATTTTAACCAGAAAAGAATTAGTTCATTTTTGACTTGTTTCAGACGTCTGAATTTTCAGTTTCAGACGTCTGAAACTGTAGAATTTTTTTTATTTTTCTACAATATTCAGACGTCTGAACCAATAGTTTCAGAAGTCTGAAACTTAAAATTTCAGACATTTGCATGAAAAATTAAAAATAAATGATAGAAATAATATATATTAATATTGAACAGAAGGAGAACAACAATTAGAACAGAACTACAAGAAAATAAAATTAGAAGTTAATTTTCCGAAGCATTTGGAGATTTGCATTCTTCTGGTTCGATTTTTGTAATTTCTGTGAATGGTTGTAAAGGAGACCAGTATGACGTTCGTTCCCACGAGTTTGGAGAAACTGGAGGACGTTGTGGACTTGGTTCCCATGGATTCCAACCTGATGTTTTTATTTGATGAGAAGTTGATGGTTTGACTACGTCTTTTTCTGGAGATGTACCACAAAATTTAAATGCCACTTTTTCAATGAAGCTAAGTCGTTTAGCATTTATTTTTTGTTCATAATACATCTCACGTTGCAAATTCAATTGCTCTTTCTGATAATGATGAACCTCGGATATTTTTTCTTTGGTTGATGGAGAACCAAAGAAAAGAAATCGTCGAGATTTCTTCTTATCTGGTGTATAACCAGAGTGTTCACGTTCAGGACGAGCTTGTTCACGAGGAGTTGGAGTTGCTAAAATCTCGAAAGAAGACGTTGAATAAGACGTTGAATAAGCTGATGGAGAATTGTCAGAATTAGAAGCCATAGAGAGAAGTAAAATAACTAGGTTGAATTTCATTGATGGAGAATTTTGGTGTTTTAAAATGAGATGAAAGAAATAACTAGTTTGAATATATAAATAACAGAAAGGAAAAAAAACTATTTAAAGAAATTAGTTTTATATTAATGGTTACATATAGTTAGTTTTGTTTAGTTACTAATTAATGGATAATAAAATTTAAAAAAAAAATGGAAGGTTAGAAATATACATAATAAATGGAAGGTTAGAAATATTTGTTACTAATTTGTTAGTTATGAGATTTTTAGAGAATAAACACATATGTTGGGAGCAAATATAATATAGATAGTAGATGTATAACTATATAAAATAATCGTTACAGAATTATAAATTTTTAACAGAAACAATACCAAGTTCCCGTCATAGCTTAATAAAAACGTTTTCTAAAAGAGGTTTTGTAAAAATATTAGCTAACTGATTTTCAGAAGATACAAAATCTAAAATTATTGTTCCTTTTTCAACATTGTCACGAAGGAAGTGATGACGAATGTCAATATGTTTTGTTCGTGAATGATTGATAGGATTTTTAGACAAGTTAATAGCACTCGAGTTGTCACAAAAAATTGTAGAGTTTGATAAATTAATATTGAAATCTTTGAGATTTTGTTGCATATAAATTACTTGAGTACATGCTAGAGCAGCAAAAATGTATTCTACTTCGCATGTAGAAAGAGAAACACAATTTTGTTTCTTACTAAACCAGGATACGAGAGATTTCCCAATGAAATGGCACGTACCACTCGTACTTTTTCGATCTGTTCGAGAACCACCAAAGTCAGCATCACTATATGAGACTAATTCGAATGGACATCCTTTTGGATAAAACAAACCAAAATCCTTTGTGTTTGTAAGATAACGTAATATCCGTTTTACTGCTTTTAAATGTGATTCTTTTGGATTAGCTTGAAATCTAGCACACAAACAAACACTCATCATTATATCAGGACGACTTGCAGTTAAATATAGTAATGATCCAATCATACTTCGGTATAGTTTCTGGTCAGCACTTTTGCCATTGTCATCTTTTTCAAGATGTGTAGTTGTACTCATTGGAGTTGGTTTGGCAGAAGTATTTTCCATTCCGAAACGATTGAGTAGATTAATACAATATTTTTCTTGATTAATAAAAATGCCATTTTGAAGTTGTTTTATTTGTAATCCAAGAAAATATGTTAATTCACCCATATGAGACATTTCAAATTCTTTGGTCATTATTTCTGAAAATTCCTGGCATAATTTGTCATTCGTAGAACCAAAAATGATATCATCAACATAAATTTGAACTATTAAAATATCCTTTTTAGAATGTTTTATAAAAAGTGTTTGATCAACTTTCCCAGTTAGGAAACCCGAAGAAATTAGATAAGTCTTTAGACGGTCATACCAAGCACGTGGTGCTTGTTTCAAACCGTAAAGTGCCTTTTTAAGTTTATATACGTGATCAGGGAATTTTTCGTGAATAAATAGAGGAGGTTGTTCAACATACACTTTTTCTTTTATGTAACCATTTAAAAAGGCACTTTTAACATCCATTTGATAAAGTTTGAAATTATGAAAACATGCATAGGCCATTAATATTCGAATTGCTTCTAGTCTTGCAACTGGAGCAAACGTTTCTTCATAGTCAATTCCTTCCTTTTGATTGTAACCTTGTGCAACTAATCTTGCTTTATTTCTAGTGATATTTCCTTGTTCATCTGCTTTATTTTTGTAAACCAATTTTGTTCCAATAACAGCCTGATCACTTGGTCTAGGAACTAATTCGCAAACTTCATTCCGTTCAAACTGGTTTAGCTCTTCTTGCATTGCTATTATCCAGTAGTCATCTGTGGAAGCTTCTTTGGGATTCTTTGGCTCGATATTAGAAAGGAATGCTACGTGGCCCATTTGATTTAGTTGACTTCTAGTTCGATATTTGAATTAATTTCCCCAATAATATTTTGTATAGGATGATCCCTTAATATTTTTGGTGAATTCCTTAATTCAATATTATTGTCAACAATGTTTTCATTATTTTCAAAATTTATAGTATCTGTATTTGTAATGTTATCTGGAAAATCATCATCTTTTTGAATACTTGGTTTTTGTAGAAAATTTTCATCGAAAGAAACATTTAATGTTTCTTCAATAATATTTGATTTTTTATTAAATACACGATAAGCTTTGCTGTGATCCGAATATCCTAGAAAGATTCCTTCGTCAGATTTCGCATCGAATTTTCCAAGCTGATCTTTTGTATTTAATATAAAGCATTTTGAACCAAATACTTTAAAATAAGAAATTTCTGGTTTTCTTCCAGTAAAAAGTTCATAAGGAGTATTTTTTGTTAGAGGTCGAATAGAAACACGATTTAAAACATAACATGCAGTTGCAACAGCTTCTGCCCAGAAATGTTTTGGAAGATTGCTTCCATTTAACAAAGTTCGCGCACATTCTTGTAAAGTTCTATTTTTACGTTCTACAACTCCGTTTTGTTGTGGAGTTCTAGGAAACGAAAAATTATGAAAAATTCCTTTCTTTTTACAAAAATGATCAAAAGCTTCGTTTTCAAATTCTCTTCCATGATCACTTCTTATATTTTTTATTTTTAGACCTTTTAAATTCTGAATACGTTTAGCAAAAATTTTAAACTGCTCAAACGTATCATTTTTGTTTTTCATAAAAATAGTCCAAGTATATCTAGAGAAATCATCTACTATTACAAACACATATCTATTATGGTTAATGGATTGAACTTGGGTTGGTCCAAATAGATCCATATGTAGTAGTTCAAGTGGTTGTAAAGTAGAGATAACCTTTTTTGATTTAAAGGATGATTTTGTTAATTTTCCTAATTGACATGCATCACAAATATGATTAATTTTGAAGTTTATTTTCGGTAATCCTCTGACTAAATTATTTTTGGAAAGTTTATTTATAGTTTTGAAGTTTATATGACAGAATCTTTTGTGCCATAGCCAAGGATCATTTTCATTAGCTATTAAACACATATCTGAATTATGATTGATTTTCATATTCAAAACATATATATTTTTATCTCTATATCCTTCAAAAATAAGATTTTGATTTTTATCACGAATGCTACACTTATCTTCAGAAAAAGAGATTTTGAAACCTTTGTCACATAATTGGCTGATACTTAAAAGATTGTGTTTTAAATTTTTCACTAATAAAACATTTGAAATAAGAGGTAAATCAGATGTACCGACATTGCTGACGTCGCCTTTTCCAATGATATATCCTTTGGAATTGTCTCCAAAAGTGACAGAGCCTCCATTTGAGTAAGTGATGTTTGATAACATATTTTTGTCTCCAGTCATATGTTTTGAGCAACCGCTGTCGAGTATCCATTTTCCTCTTTTTAAAAGTGGGTCCTGCAAATAATAATAACAACATTGGTACCCACCTTTTATAGGGTCCTAAGAGTTAGGTCTTAGGAAACCAAACCCAAGTAGGTTCAGTATTCCCTTTAAATATATAATTCTGATTTTTATGAACAGTTTCAAAAAAGAGATTTATATATTTATTTCTAATTAGATTATTGTTTGTTTTGGGAACCCATATTTTTATGGTATTGGAATTTTTAGAATTTATATGAGAATTATTTCTCCTAATTTTCTTTTTAGATCGAGATTTCTTAAAATATCCTAGTCCATTCTTATTTGAAGTGGACTGAGAATTTTCAATAATACTAGATAGATTTTCTCTTCCTTTATTAAAGTTGGAAATATTTTTAGAAATGTCTTCTAATTTGGTTTTAAGACAAGTATTTTCTAATTCTATCATTTTAATCTTAGTTTATAGCTCATGATTTTCAGAGATGAGAGAATCATTCTTTCCCTTTTGAGTTTCAATTTCTTGACTCAATAAAGTAAATTGAGAGTTATCATTGGAAACTTTATCTTGAAGTTTTCCAATTTCTTCTTCTAATATTTTCTTTTCATCGTTAAGCATATCTCTTTCGAATTCTGCTTTTCTCTGATTTTCAAGAGCTTCTTTATATTTTCTTTTGATGCTTTTTAGATTATCAAGAAGTTCTGAATTTATTTCAATCATATCATCAAAAGTAAGATCACTTACCTCATATTCTGAAGCCATAAAACAAACATTTGCCTGTTCTTTCTCACTATCACTGCTGCTTTCTGAAGAAGATGAGGAATCTGAGTCATCCCATGTTACTGAAAGTGCTTTTCTTTTTGATTTGTCCTTTCGATTCTTATTGTGATATCTTTTCTTCTGTTCTGGACAATCCTTTTGCATATGTCCTTTCTTGTGACAGTTAAAGCATTCTAATATGGATGAAGATGGCTTATTTGGATTGCTGTTGTAGTTCCTTTTGCCATTGTTTCGATTTCCTTTTCTGAATTTTAAAAACTTTTTAAAGTTTTTAGCAATGAATGCTAAGTCTTCTTCATTAGAATCCGATTCTTCTTTTTCAGCATGGAATGCTATATTCTTTTTGTCTTGTGCTTGTACTCTTTTAGCCTGCAAATTTACTTCATATGACATTAGATTTCCTATCAACTCTTCTGGTTTCATAGTAGAAAGGTCATTAGCTTCTTCAATAGCTAAAACTTTTCTTTCCCATTCATCCGTTAAAGAGTTAAGGATTTTTGAAACAATATCAAAATCGGAATACTTTTCTCCAAGTCCTAGCAAAGAGTGATATATATCTTGGAATCTAGAATACATATCATTTATAGTTTCATCTTGCTTCATTTTAAAATTTTGAAATTGATTTTTGAGCATGGAAATTTTGCTTTGTTTAACCTTGTTAGTTCCTACGTGAGTAATCTTAAGTGTTCTCCATATTTCATAAGCAGTTTTACACATACTAACACGGTTAAACTCATTTCTATCTAAAGCACAAAATAGCATATTCATAGCTTTGGCATTAGCGGTAGCATCTAGTCTTTGTGTGTTTGACCATGTAGAATATTCTGTTGTAGGAATATTATATTCGGTTTGAGTAATATTCCATGAGTCAAAACCATTAGCTTGCATATAAATACGCATTCGAGTTGCCCAATAATTGTAATTCATACCATTGAATAGTGGAGGTCGAGCAGTGGATTGTCCTTCAATAAAACTAGTGTTGGTGCTGTTTTCCATTTTAGCAGAATATCAAATAACTGTGTAACGGTTATTAGAAACCTTGCCCTGATACCAAATGAAAGTGACCATGGATGCGGATCGTGCTATAAGGAATTATAGTATACTAGTGCGGAAATAAAACAAAGTCACTGTAGCAGAGTAAATAAGAAAAAATCAAACAAGCACACCAGGAATTTTTATACTGGTTCGAACTTCCCGTTCTACGTCCAGTCCCAGACTCCTTCTGGAATTTCACTAACAACAATCCTCACTTAACCCGGAGGAACAGGTTTACAACAACCCTTGAACAGCCGAACAAGGGACCTGAGCAGCAGAACAGGATTTCGCCTCAACAGCCGAAGAGGACTTCAACTTATAAAAGTATACTTGACACAATGTGTTCTTGATAACACGAATTTGTCTCTTGATAGTACAAACTTCCTATAATCTTTCTCCTTTATGATATATGTATGAATGCATGAAGATTAAGAAAGTAGAATTTGAATTTGAATGATATTTTTAGCACAAATGAGTTAGAATCAAGAATTTCAATAATAGAATAATAAACATTAGAAATTAGGTGAATTTAAAACTTGATTGTAATGTGTTTATATAGGAAATAAATAGTTGTAATTGTTCATGAAGAGTTTTCATCAAAAGCTGTTGAATTAAAGGTCGCAACTCTTCATGAATGGAAATGCCTTTTCAAAAAAATAGCCGTTGTAAATATTCAGACGTCTGAAATTTAAATTTCAGACTTCTGAATTTAAACAATATTTGAAACAGAAAGCAAACAGGCCATTTTTGGTCATTTTCAGATGTCTGAATATCTCATTTCAGACGTCTGAATATTGTAATATACAATATTCTATATTACAGATTCAGACGTCTGAAATGAGCTATTCAGACGTCTGAATGTAACATGAAATTTGAATTTCATATTTTTGAAAAGATGATCATGCAATGTATCATATAGGAAAGATTTTAACATACTATTATTACTAGACACAGACTCAATACATACTTTAAGTGTTGGAGCTCTTTTGAATCGTCCTTTGATTGATTCCTGCAATAAATATGTTAGTATACATAGTAACTTATATAGTTGTCATAGTCAAAATATCGTAATTACGAAGTATTGTAAATACGAAGTTCCAACACTTACCAAGTATCCGAAAACTTCACATCTAATAGAACTACCGAATCCAATCTAGATGAGATGTGAAAGTATCCTAATGGGAGCAACCCCATATAGCTTGGCTCCCTCTTCTGCTTTGGTTTTAGTCATTTCCGACAAAGGATATCAAAACTCAATGGAGCAACAAATCATCTTAGAATGATGATAATAAAAAGCTGAAGGAACCAATAGCCAAGAAACCAATCAACGAGGATATAAAACGATTGTATATGGAAATAAAGTCTTGTATACTTATCACCGCTTGTTGAATTCCAACTTGTACTATTTATGGGTTAACAATAATGTCGGACAAGTCAATGTAGTGTTAGCTCAAAGTCATGTCTCACGACCCTTCTTAACTTTTGGAATAGTGACAAGTCTACGTCTTCGTCATTTAGCATTAAGTATATAAATAAATCATTCCAATATAACTGATATCGCTTTATTGAAGTTAGTTCATGTAACAACCCATAAATTTATCACTATGATTAATTGAATTTATTTTTAAATAAATGGTTGATAAAACATATAATTTTTTTTCAAGTGAGAATAAGTAATAATAAACTTATTTCGAACAAATATTTACAAGAATATTTTCTTCAGGTTTTCTATCGATTAGTGGCATCACATTTAAATATAGGTTTATTTAAAATAAATTAGATTTAATGATTAATAATTATTATAATTATTCAAATAATTATTTTAAATTCACTTTAAATAGTTATAAAGTGATAATAAATCATTTAGAATAGTTCTATAAAGAGATATATTTGATTTGAAAATATAAGGAAAAACCGATATCGCTTAATCATTATAAGAGTGATTTTTGTGAATAATTGTTAAAAAAAGTTTATATGCTTTTACAAATGAAATTTTATCATTTTAATTCATTTAAAATGACAAGAAATTTATTTTTAAATTTATATTACAAATATATATAAGTTAAAGTAATAGTGAAAATATGACCGGGAATCAGTTCTCCGATCGGCAACGATTTATCGAATGAAAGTTGTCCGGAATCAGTGCAACATTGTTTATATGTCATGTACACATATGTAACATATAAATGCATCCACTAACATGCACATGAACATATGTATACATGCATATGTACTTATACAATTACAAAGATATATATATATATAAGACAAAAATCAAAGATATTTTAGGTAAAGCTTCCTCTATAAGCTAAAACAAGTCAACATATGCATACATGAGTGGATGAAAGGGATGTGCATAATGGGGGTGGAGTTATTTCCTTTACACACTTCTTTTTTCATATAAATACCATACCCTCGTCTCTCTTTTTTCCATTCATCTTCTTCTTCATACCGCTCAAGCTTTTTCTTCCTCTTTAATGGCTTCTAAACTAAAAGAAATAGTGTCAAAAATTATTTCAAAAAGAACCTAAAGTCATAAATTATAGCCATATATAGTAAAACACCTCTGAACGATCCAAAAGCTATTTATTTCCCTTTATTCTTCACCAACCCATCTTCATTCCACCCTAGGCCGAGGCTAAACCAAGTCGCACCCTAGGACATCCCCTCCTTGGCTTCCACAAAACTTGGTCGAGGCATTTAGGAGCTAAAATCCGATGGATAATGAGCTTCGAAACTCGAATAGCGGAGCTATAGCGATTTTTTTGTGCATCATTGAAAATGTGACGACCTGTAATTTTGGGCAATATCAATTTAATAATCTTTATTAATAATTAAATTGAATTTATAATTTTCATTTATAATTTTAATTTAAATTAGTAAATTAAATCTTTTAAAAGGCTAATAAATATTTAATCTGGCAATATTTATTTATATCTTTTGTAACAATTTAGAATTGGTAAGATTTATCTTCCAAAGTTAGTAATAATATATTCTATTTATAATATATATATATGGTATATATATTGTGAACAGGAAATCTTTTGTTTTAAATAAAAGATGTATTTTCAAATGTAATATGTATGTATGAAAATATTATGATTTGAAGTTTGTTTTAAAATTCAGTATAATTATTCTCAAAATTTATGTTAAAAATATTTTCTATTTAAAATATATATATATATATATATATATTTGTACATATTAAAGTTTGGTTTGAATTAAATAAAAGTGTTTTAAATTCTAATATATATATATATATATATAGATAAATTGAAATTTGGAAGTTATAATTTAGTATAATACTTTTCAGTGGGTATTTGGAATTTTAATTTATATTTCTTAAACAATAAAGATAACTATTTTGGATTTAAAAATATGTGTATAATATTTTATTTGAATATAAATTGTTTATAATATTTTCTTTAAAGAAATTAATACATATATATATAGATAAGTGTTTATTAATTGGTAAATTAAGTATGAAAATTTTATATTAACATTTAAGATAAATAAAAATTTATTTAAAATGTTCAAGGACATGTGTAAGACCATTATAACATATATTTACAATTGTAAGCATACAAACATTTCAAGTTAACAAGTGGCAAGATTTTATCTTCTCTAAAATTTAATTTAATTAAAAACTAAAATGATTTAAAGAAAGATCTGGTTTCATTTTTTTCAGCTCAAAACCTATTTCCTTCTTCAATTCTTTCAAAGACTCAAAATCTAAATTGTATAAAAAAAACAATCACCAGATCAAACTCAAGCATTTTAACAACTCAAGCCTGTAAAATTCTCGAACTCAAAATCTCCAAATCCTGTAACCAATTCTCAAAGCATTTCCAAAACCTATAACAAATCTTTTCAAAGGAAAGACTTCAGCTTGATTCACTTTTCAACTAAGCTTCAAGCTCAGGATTCAACAACTAACAAGCATGTAAAGGATTTCAGATTTCAATAAAAATCAAATTCAAAAGCAGTTTCCAGATCAAAATTTAAAGCACTGGAATTTCTCTGCTTTTAAAAAAAGGTGAGTAAATTTTTTAAAAACAGTTTAATTTGTAGTTATCTCTAATTCATGTGTCAATCTATGATAATGATATTGATGTTGAATGCAAATTTTTTAGTTTTTATAATTGAATTGGTATATATACGTGTGTGTAAGTATGTCTATATATATATATATATATATATATATCATGTTCTCTATTGTTTCAGTCTATGCTTTTGCCTTCAAAAAAAATTCAAATCTCCCAATAGAATCAATATTAGACTTTGATGTTTAAATGGAAGTTGTTTGTTAATGTATGATGATTATTTTAAAAATAGCTTCAGGGTTTTAAATTCAGCAAATAAGTTTAAAAATGGGAATAATAGTGAAAATATTTATAAATGTTAAAAATCCACTATCTTAATTTCTAACTTGAATTACGAGAATGAATTCGTGATTGAAAATCATGAATTTAATATGCATTTCATAATTTTTAGAGTGTTAATTCATGAGAATTTTCGAGTTATTTGAATTGGACGTTTTGGGTGATTGCCGATGAACGGCGGTGTCGGGGTAGTTGATATTTGGGTTGGAGAAGGTTTGAGGCATGGGGATCTCGAGAAAATTGGAGAGGTGATTTATCAATGGCCATGGTAGTTGTGCTTAGGCGAACTAGGGTTTAGGCAGGAGTTTTGCTCGACGTGGTTGTCAAGCCAATTCCGACGTGGGCGAAGGACCGGAGTGGTGCGCGATGGGGGGAATGCAAGATGGAGGGTGTGTCAAGGCTTCAATGTAGGGGGTCAGTGATCTCAAGGTCGGAGGCGACAGAGAGGAGTGGTTTTCCGTCAATGATGTTTTCATTTTTGGGTCGTAATCATCTCATTCTTGTTTCGATGGTGAGTCATTCGATCTGGGTTCGAGTGTGCGATCGCGTGGGCTCAGGCGGTTGACGAGCATTGCCCCGATGATCACCGGTGATCGGTAGAGCCGGTGTACGTGTGCTACGTGCACGTCGTGTCTGGGAGTTGAGTAGCTCGGGTGGGTTCTCGTGCGAGTGAAGGAATGTCTCGAAGCAGATGAAGGTAGGTGGTTGACTCGAGGTAGGCATGCGGGTTTTAAGGGGTTAGACTCGAGTTTTCTTTGCTGTTGTAGAGATAGTCTGGTTTTAAGTACAAACAATACTTGTAAGAAAAAACATCACGTTTACAAATTTAAAAGCAAGTTCTTTTCAAATAAATGTTAATCAATTTTTTTCAAGAGTGTTTAATTGAATATACTATCAAGTCTAAATGTTTAAGATAGTTGATTTTTTAAAAGTAATTAACTAAATAAATTTTGAATTTTAATTCAAAAGGTGTTTTCAATTTAAAATATTAGATCAAAGTTTTTTAAGTAATTCAAATAAGTTTTAAATAGGAATGTTTCAAGTTATAAAGTTACATTCAAAGTAATTATAAGTAATGTTTGAAAACTAAGTTTTCAAATTATATTTAAATGGATAAGTTATAAAGATATGATAATTAAGTTTCCGAAGATAAATATTTGTTAAATTTAAATTAAACATATTTGAAAGGTTTCAAAGATTTTAAAGTTTAAATTAGAATATTAAATTGCTTTTAATTTTAAATTAATTTCTAATTGTTTTATTTTATTTTAATAATATTTAATGATATAATTACGTAAATCAATTATAATTAAAAGTTTATCTTTAAGTAATTAAGAATTTGGTTAATTTAAATCATTAATTTGTGAAAATAACAAAGGTTAGTTAATTATTTTTATTGACTTAAGAATAGTTAATTAATGTAAGTAATTTATTAATAATAAAAGTTTAATTAAGATAAATGATTTTCTTAATTAATTAAGGATTTTTAAATATAGGAAGTTAACTAATTATTTAATTAATTTTAAATGATTAGTTAATTGTTTGGTTAATTTAAATAATCACTTAATTATGAATTAATTAAGAATAATTACTTGATAGAGTAATTAATTGATAATTACTGAATGCAATTAAGAAAAGAGAGATTACTTGTGGAAGTAATTAGTGGGAAATTACTTATGGAAGTAATTGAATGGAAGTGATTAAGGGTAAATCACTTGGTGTTATTAATTAAAGGATTAATTAATATAATTGATTAAAGAGTTAATTAATAAATTAAAGAGTAATTAATTAATTAAAGGATTAAGGTTAATTAATGATGTGATTAATTACTTGTTAAGGTAATTAATTAAGAGAGTAATTAATTAATGAAAGTAATTAGAGGATCATTAATAATTAATGGAAGTAATTAAAAGAGTAATGAATTGGAATAATCAAAGTGTAATTAATTTTCTTAATTAGTTAAGGATAATTAATTAATGTAATAGAAGAGTAATTAATTAATTAAAGGATTAAGGTTAATTAATGATGTGATTAATTACTTGTTAACGTAGTTAATTAAGAGAGTAATTAATTAATGAAAGTAATTAGAGTATCATTAATTAATTAATGAAAGTAATTAAAAGAGTAATTAATTGGAATAATCAAAGTGTAATTAATTTTCTTAATTAATTAAGGGATAATTACTTAATGTAATCAAAGAGAAATTAATTAATTATAGGATTAAGGTTAATTAATGATGTGATTAATTACATGTTAAGGTAATTAATTAAGAGAGTAATTAATTAATGAAAGTAATCAGAGGATCATTAATTAAATAATGAAAGTAATTTAAAGAGTAATTCATTGGAATAAATAAAGCGTAATTAATTTTCTTAATTAATTAAGGGATAATTACTTAATGTAATTAAAGAGTAATCAATCAAGAGTGATTAATTTAATGGAATAATTAAAGGATAATTACCTATTGCAATTAAGGAATAATTAATCAAGGAAGATTAATTAAGGCGGGTAATTAAGAGATGATTAATTAATTTATAATTAATTAATGTTAAATAAGCAGGATTAAGGTAATCCAAGTAATTAGGGTTAGTAATTAATTTAATTAGAGGTTAACTAAATTGATTAAGAGTGAATCAATCCTGCTTATGGATGATTGATATTGGATGATTTGGATGTGATATCTCTGAAATATGATATATGTTGTTTTATGAGATGATTGGATGATATGAATTATCTATCTGTGATATTGTGATCATCTATTAGTTTATGTTATTCTGAATATAAGTTTAAACACTTAAACAACTTGGACATTAAAATGGCGTTTTGGATATCAGTGAGACCGAGATCGGATTTCCATATTTGGATCTCTGAAAACCACATCGATCCAAATTAATGATAGGTAGTGAATCTCAAGTGGAGTTAAAGATGAAGACTCGAGGTGTAAGAACTATGTACCATCATAACTCTGAGGGTGAATCCAAAATGAGTTTTAGAGAGATAGTACTTTCATGTTCGTGATGAAGATTCAGAGTGCAAAGGCTATGGTCGTTAACTCTGAGGGAGATTCCAAAATGAGTGTAACGAGATAGTGCCTTCGGTTCCGTTCGAATCTGGAACAGACTTGTATGGATTGAATGCTTTAAGAACAACGTCAGGTGGACGATGAGCATTCTAAGATAGATGTGCTCTATAAAGGTAATCGTAGCCTCAAGATTCATCAACCGGGAATGGCTAAAACAGGGGAGGTGCAGTAAGGTTAAGTGTGTAGCACCCAAGTAGGACGAGATTTACCCCTATCTAGAGGTCCCTTTTTATTTCGGCTTAGTGTGTGGTTGGTCGTGCCAACCATGGAGTGGTCTTGTTCGAGACTATCCAGTAAGGGATGGTTCCGGCCTTGTCTTGCAGGGGATTTAGGGTGGATCCTTGGTACTCTGATCTAGACAAGGTACTATGAAGGGCGGTACCCAATAGCCCTACCATTGATGGAAACCCATTCTTCCTACGTGCCCTTTACGGTTTTGATTGTATAACCCACTCTGTGGCTAGTATGCTGGAATTTAATTATGTAACAATTTCAGCTATTTCTTATTTACTTGAAAACCCTAGACCCTACTATAATATAACCGATTTCCTATCAAATGTTTAGGTAAGCGTAAGGTAAAATTTTTTCCATGTTTATGTGTGGGAAGTCTTACGTGATACCTTTCTTTTTAAAGGATTTTCAAGTTAAGCAACTTTAACCCGTTTACTCACACCAGACCCATGTCTGACCCGAGTGTTTATTTTCTGTTTTATTAAACTCTTGCGTACTCAAATTTATATTGAGTAGCCAAGGGATTCAGGTTAGCTTTGATGAATTCTGGAGGAGATTTGGAGCAGGAGGCTTCAGCATGTAGATATATTATGGTTCCACTATGTTAGTGTTGTGTCTATATTGTGTTGATGCACTTGAGTTGTATGATAGACAGGTGTTTATAACTGTCTAATATGAGTTGTATAGGTTGTGTAACTTTGATGTAATATCTTATGAGATATATTATATTTCATTCGTTCCGTTGTGAGATTCTTATGTGTTGTTGCTCTTTCTTCTCTATCTTTTCTTCTTCTATCCCTTTCTTTCTTAATTATGATGCGTCTTTCTGGTGATAGAAAGGCAGGTCTTGATAGTTGGTATCAGAGCGCTAGGTTGAGTGAATACCTATGCTTTGGAGTGATTTCTTTCTTTCTTGAGAGAGTGTACGTGTGTATATATATACACACACACACCTGATCTGTTGGGATTACCTGTCCGAGTTTTCCAACAAAGTTCTAAAGGTTGATGGAGCAGTGGTGTGTGTGTAACACAACTACCAGTAATGGAAGAAGTCCATATGTTGAGGTTGGAATTATATCCGTCGAGACTGAAGACCCAATACCCTCTCGAGTGAGCTTTGTAGCTTGGAGTAAGGATCTCTCTGATCTTCAAAGGAATTTTTTTTAAAGGTTCGGATCCCATCTTTGAAGTGTAAGTTTGGTTGTGCTCGGGTGAGCGAATTTTCTAGGGTTTAGATCTGTCAGATGAGCAGAAGCAAGTGATGGTATCTTGGCATCTTCAAGAAGAAGCAGCTGCGTGATGAGATGCAATATCTAGAGGTATTTCAGAAAATGTTTTCTCTTGAAGCAATTTTAGAAGTGGTTGAGGGGTATTCTTTACCTACCGCAGGGAAGACTCGACTGTATAAGAGTTTTCTGGATTTCAAGCTAGGTAGTTGTTTGTATTAGAGTACGTGACTAAGGTCGATGAGTTGCTTTGCTATGACATGGTATCATTATTACCCCTCTTAAGAAGTCTTTGGTTAGTTGTGGTAGTAGTGCAGCTTAGAGGTGTTCTGTGTGCCAACAAGAAGGTCACTTGATTTAGCAGTGTCCTAGAGGTGGAGTTCGGAATAGCATTGTGGACCGTTTCTCCGATGATTCAGGAATCTTTGTAGTTCTTCTTTCTGCAGACCGGGCAGGTGGTGAAGGCTTTCTTGAAGAGTTAACCTTGTTTGAGAAGCTTAAGGCTGTTCTAATTGGTGAAGAGAGAACAGTTTCTTTGGAATCCAATCTAGGTAGGATCGCAAAAGTGACTTGCGATTAGTTTGGGAGTTCATTTTGGATAATCTTTTGTTTGAGATTGAGGCTTCTCATGAGGAAATACGAGCTATTGAAGTAGTCGGAGATTTTCCGGATATCATCGAGGAAGTCAGAAGTTTGTCTCATCTGGAGATTGAGTTCCGTATCGACCTGGTTTCAAAAGCGATATCGGTGGTTAGCCTGGTAGTAGGATGGTTCTTAGAGAGAGAAGAGTTGGTGTAGCAGCCCAGGAATTTTTGGAAATGGATTGGTCAGATCCATTTTTCAAGTTTGGATTCTGTTGTAAGGTTGTGTGACCAGGTTAGACGGGTCTCTAAGATTTTATGATCTGATGAACAGAGTTTCTAGGATATGTTCGATAAGTTTATCAACAGCATTCTCATCTACTCCAGAATCAGAGTTATGCAGCGGAAGCTGGTAGTAACTGTTCTAGAATGGAAGCAGCTGGAATTTGCAGTGTTATGGATTAAAGGGTTTCTATAGGAAGTTTTCGGAATCTGAAGGTCGGATTGGGAAGTACACCTGTTTTGGCTATTCTAGATGGGAGAGGTAAGTTCAGTCTTCTATTGCTTGGGAAGCAGAGCTTATGTTCTGGATTTCGGTGGATCTTGGAAGACCTTTCTGTTGAATAGGATCCAGAAATTGGTTTGTTCTTGGTCCAGTTTGTTTATAGAAGCATCAACAAAGGTTGAGCTGTTCAAGAAAAAAATGAGGTAGCCCAAAACCGTCTGATGATTGTGCAGATATGAGACAAGGAGATTGGAACTCGGAATTGGAGATTCGAAATTATTTAAGTTTTCTCCGTTTAAAGGAGCTATAGGATTTGGTAAGATGGGAAAGTTAGCTCCGAAGTATTTTGGATCTTCCTGTGTTCTCGAGAGGATACTCCCTTAGAGATACGTGAAATATATTAATTACTTGTTAAGGTAATTAATTAAGAGAGTAATTAATTAATGAAAGTAATTAAAGGATCATTAATTAATTAATGAAAGTAATTAAAAGAGTAATTAATTGGAATAATTGTAACGACCCGGAATTTTGGACAATATAAATTTAATAATCTGGGTTTAAATTTATATTGAATTGATATTTTTGTTAATAAATTTGATATTGATTTAAATAATCTTCTTTGTTTAAATATTTAATTTGTGAAATTATTTTTGATAAGTTAACAAATTGTTTTCTATTTAATAATGTATATGTATTTATATATTTTAAATAGACAATTTGTTTTATTTAAATTGGTATAGCATAATTTTATATGTTTTGAAAATAGAAATTATGATTTATTTTTAATTTGAGCTTTTCAAAAATATTTAATTAAATACTATATGATTTTAAGTATGAGATAAATGTTTTAATTAGTTTAAAATTTATTTTTAATTCAAGTTGTATATTAAAATTATGTTACAAACTCTTTTATAAATTTGTTTTAAGAGTTTCTTTTCAAATAAACTACTTGTATATTGTTATAATACTTTGCTTTATTTCTTTAGAGAATTATTTAATTCATAATTATGTATAAGATTTAATTAACAAAGCTTAATACTTATTTAACTTTTATTAAACATTAACTTAATTCATAAAGACATGTGTAAGTATATCAAAGCCTAGGATTAACATGTGTAGACTTATCATATTTTTAAAAAGACAAGTGTCAATGTTTCATTCAATTTTTCTTTTAATTCATTTTCTAAAAATACATTCATATCATTTGTGTCTTCATTCATATTAACTTGCTCTTCATTCATATTCACTTTTATTCATTCCTTAATCAAGAAAACCAAATCTCATTCTCAACCATATACAAATCTGCATCCTTTAAAATTACAAATCTGCATCAAACAAACTCCTCTTTCCAATATACAAACCTGCAGCATACATTCATGCATTCAACTCCTCAAACCCAAATTACTGCCTGCACCAACATGAATAAGTTCTGCATTCATGGAATCTTCAATTTGGATCTGAAACCAAATACATTCAGACCTGCATGCAATTTCTAGCATCCCTGCATCAAATATGAATCAAAGACCTGCATCTCAATTTTCATAATCTGGGAGCAATTCACCTGCATTTCAATCTTCATCAAGTTGAGGCCTGCATGCATTCATTTTCAAGAATCTGGAACCTGCAATGTGCTCTGCATTTGGAAAATGAGGTGAGTAACACTTAATTTAAAATAAATTAAGTAGGATTTCATGTTGTTTATTTGCTGTGTTAAATTTGTGTTCATGTTTTGCTACTGCCTGTGTAAATAAGAACTACAATGCATGTTTGATTCCAAAGTTCTGTTGCTATAGTTTAAGATCTATAATAGGAAAATCCTGTTTCTTTTGATTTGTATGCTGTTATGTTTCAATCTTGATTGAAACTTGCTTATTTCAAATTAAAGTAAGCATTGTAAATTTTTGGTTTAAATTAAAATACAATTTTAAGAATGAATCTTGTTTTGGATATCTAAAACCTAGTTCTACTGGGTTGGTGGAAGTGAATCTTTTCGGCAGTCATACTTGACCGGGTGACTCAGGGATTTGGGTTATGGAGATAGAGGGATTGATGAGAATATCGCCGGAGTATGGAGAAGGATGGTGGTCGGGAAGGGGAGAGATTGATGTTGACAGGTCAGACTTGGTTGTAGTCACTGTGTTTTTCAGGTTTTGACTTTATACCTGAATTTAAACTCGAGATTGATGTTTGGGATTTGAGGGTTGCAAGGTGTAGTGTAGTCTCTGGTCGATGTGATAAGGCCGTTGAAGTTGGTCGGAGGTGACCGGAGTGGGAAGTAAGTGCACAGGGAGGAGTTGTGCAGGTTTGGGTTGTTGTTGGTTGCAGAGGTGTTGTTGACTCGGGTTGGTCACGGGGATAAGTGGGAGATAACCCGAAGCATTTTTGTTTTGACCCGAAGTAAATTTTAGGCTTGCTCGAGAAACTTTTGTTACAGGTTTGAATATTGGAAACAGAATTGTTTCCAGGTTTTTTTAAAAGAATTAAGTTGAAGTAATAATAGGAATATAAACTTAAAATTTGAAATCAGTTGGAACCTGAATTTAGTTATAGATTTAAATAATTGAAAATCTGAAATTTGAAAACATTTTAAATTAAAGAATGTAAGAGGTTCAAAATTTAACAGAAACTGTTCTGTTCTGTTTTTAGAATTTTAAAAATAAAGTTTTAGTTTAAGTCTGGAAATTAAACTTAGGATTTAGCTTGAATATAAGGATGAATTCAAATTATTTGAATTCTTTTGTAATAATTTAAATGCAGAAGATTTAAGTTGGTTAAAAAAAAAATATAAAGAAACAGGAAAACTGTTTACAGTTTTGAAAGTGAAAGTTTTAAATGTAAGCTTAATTTGGACTTAGGCTTTAAGAACCTGAATTTGAATATGAATTCAAATAAGTATGAATTCAAATAGTTTGAATTCTGATCTTTTGAAACAATGTAAATTTTTAAAAAGATTTCAAAGTTTAAGTTTTTGAATTAAACAGAACTGTTCTGTTTAATTTAGAAATTTATAAAGTAAAGTTTGAATTTAAACTGGAAATTTGAACTTAGGGTTAAACCTTAATCTAAAAATGAATTCAAAAAGTTTGAATTCTAAATTTATCATAATTTAAATGCAAAATTCAAATTTGGTTTGAAATAAAAAAAAAAGGGAAGAACAGGATACTGTTTCCAGCTTTTAGAATTTGATATAAAATTATAAGCTACAATGTTAACTTGGATTTTAAACTGAATTTAATGATGAATTTAAATAAGTTTAAATTCTGTTTTTTTTTTTAAATAGTTTAAATTCTGAAAGAAAAATTCAAAGTTTAGGTTTTTAAATAAACAGAAAACTGTTTTCTGTTTTATGTAAAAGGTAAGTTTAAATTTTTAAGTGAGATTTAAAACTGAGTTTAAGTTGGAGTTTGAATATGAATTCAAATTTTGATGGTCTGAAACTTGCAATCAATTATGTTTTTAAATTCAAATTTGAATTTCAACTCTCAAGTGTAAATGCATATGTGATTTGTATTTGGAATGGAAGGTTAAGTATTTAATTTAGAAATTCAAAATGAATTCAAAACTGAGTTTAAAATCTGGATTTAAATTTTTAAGCTTCAGTTTTAAAATAAAGATTTAAAATTTAAATTGCTTCCAAATGATTTACATTTGAATTGAAGGAGAAATGGTAGAAAGAGTTTTAAAGAGTTTAAACTAAATTGAAAATGGGAGTTATATATCAATTTTAAAATTTAAAGATGTTTTTTAAATTGATTTGAAATTGATTTGAATTGAAATTTAAATCCTTTTCAACTTATTAATTAAGTATATGTTTCTTGTAAACATATAAGATTAAGATTGGTATTGTTTAAAATCTTATTTTAAATAAATTTGGATTTTAAGTTTAAAAGAAATGTTAATTGGAATTTAATGTAAATTTAAAAACATTTTGTTTTTAAATGCTTAATTTAAATAAGAAATATTTATCTAAAAGATAAATAAATGTTTAATGATTGGATTCATTAATTATGAAGGTAATTAAGATGAATATTAATTATTTAATTAATTAATAATGTGGAAGTTTAATTAAATAATTAATGATTTTTAATTTGATTTGAGATTAATTAATTAAGTTTAATTAATCTATAATTAAGGATGGTTAACTAAATTTTAATTTATGATTAAGATTTATTTAATCAAGTGATTAATAATAATATAGATTTTAATTAACACTTAGTTAATTAATGATTAGAGATTAGTTAAATAGTAATTAAATATTAATTACTTAATAACTAATGGTGATTAATTTAAGTTAATTTCTTAATTAAGTAATTAAGAAATGTTAATGAAGTCATTAACAATTAATTAATATGATTAATTTTTGATAATTAATTAGATTAATTAATTAATAATCAATTATTTAGGTTTAATTACTTAATGAAAGTAATTAGTGAATTAATTACTTAATGTAATTAATTAAGGTTAATATGATTTGTTTAGATTAATTAATTAAGTTTAATTGATTTAGACATTTGTTGAATTGTTTGATAATTACTTTATGTAATTTATGAATTTGTAATTACTTAAGGAAGTAATTAATTTAATAATTACTGGATGTAATTAAAGATATTTGATATAGAAGTAATTTGAATTTAAATTACTTTGAAATTAATCAAGGAAATTAATTTAGATAATTAATTAAGAATAATTAATTATTGAGTTGAGTAATTAATGTAGTTAATTACAGATTGATTATTAATCAAGGGTGATTAATATATATATAGGGATTGGTTTTAGATTAATTACTAATGTAATTAATTAAGTAATTAACTTGTGTAATCAACTTATAAGCTAATTACTTATTGTAATTAGAGATAGTTAATCAGTAATGATTAATTGAATGATTATTTATAAATTGATTTGAAATCAATGGATGGTTAAGTTAAGTAGAATTAATGATGAAGAAATTAATTTAATTCATTTTAAATAAATTAGAGATTGAGTAATTAATTTAATTCATTTTAAATTAATTATAGAAGTGTGATCATTTGATCATTTGCTTATGTTTAATGATGGTATTAGTTGCCTGGTATGGTTTGTAATCTCAATTATGAGATGAGTAGTGTATGTGATATGGATGCATTGGTTGCTTTTGGATGATAGTATGAATTATCTGATTATGATATGATTATCTGTTGATAATGATAATGTTGATTATCTGTGGTGTTGTGAATTATCTATCTGTGTATGCTTAGATAATGAATTGAATTGTTTTAAACTTAAAACAACTTGGCCTTAATAAGACACGCTTTGGTTTTCGATGAGACCGGGATCGGGTTTCCATATTTGGATATCCGAAAACCACATCGATTCCAAATAACGTTAGGTCGTTAATCTAAGTGGAGCAAGTGAAGACTCGAGGTGTAAGGGCTATACGTCAGTATAACTCTGTGGGTGATTCCGTAATGAGTTTGACGGAATAGGTCTTATAGATTCGAGATGGTGAATCAGAGTGCAAGGGTTATTGTCGTTAACTCTGAGGGTGATTCCAATACGAGTGTAACGAGATAATGCCTTCGGTTTCGTTCGAACCCGGAACGAACTTGTATGGATTGAATGCTTTCAGAACATCGTCAGGTGGACGATGAGCATTCTAAGTGTTGTGTTCTATAAAGGTAATCGTAACCTCAAGCCTCATCAACCGGGAATGGCTAAAACAGGGGAGGTGCAGCAAAGCTTCGTGGGTAGCCCCCACTTGAGAGTAAGATTTACCCCTGTCTAGAGGTCCCTTTATATTTCGGCTGTGTGGGACGGTTGATCATGACAACCGTCGGGGTTGTCTTATTTGGAACTGTTCAGTAAGGAACGGGTCCGGCTTTGTGTTGCAGGGGAGTTAGGGTGGCTCCTCGGTACGGTGATCTAGGCCACGTACTGTGACGGGCGGTACCCCAGTAGCCCTGCCATTGATGGAATCCAAAATCCAATAAGTGCCGTACGTATTAGTTGTGCCCAACTATGTTGGAATGTGAGATGTAAGCATTTCAGCTATTTCTGTATTTTATTTGAAAACCCTAGACACTATTATATTATCATCTGATTTCCTATCAAATGTTTTGGTTAGCGTAAGGTAAAAACTTTTCCATGTTTATGTGTGGGAAGTCTTACGTGATACCTTTCTTTCAAAGGTTTTTCAAAGTTAAGCAACTTTAACCTGTTACTCACACCAGACCCATGTCTGACCCGGAGTTATTTCTGTTTTTCATTAACTCTTGGGTACTCAAATTTTTATGAGTAGTCAAGGGAATTCAGGTTAGGATTCAGGATTAGCTTTGACGAATTGTGGAGGAGCATATAGAGCAGGAGGCTTCTGCGTATAGTTATATAGTTCCGCTGTGTTTGGTCTCTGAGTGTTCTGTTTGTATTGAGTTGTAATAACTAGACAGGTGTTTATAACTGTCTAGTATGTGTTGTATATGTCTGTGTACTCTGATATTTGATGTATACTATGTAATACTTTGTTATTAATATAATTTATTCGTTTCCGCTGTTGAGATTCTTGTGTTGTTTCTTTCTTCTCTCCTTTCTTTTCTTCTTCTATCCCTTTCTTTCTTAATTCATGACGCGATTTTCTGGGAGTGAAAGTCGGGTCTTGACATCTTGGTATCAGAGCTGTAGGTTGAGTGAATACCTAGGCTCTGAAGTGTATTTTTCTTTAGGGAGCATTAGGTTGAGTGAATACCTAGGCTCTGTAGTGGTGTCTATCTTGAGAGAGCGTATTTGTAATTTTATATATATATATATATATTTCTACCTATCTGTTGGATTACCTGTTCGGGTTTTTTCCAATGTAAGTTATAAAGGTAGATGAGGTAGAAGTGTGTGTAACACGACTACCACTGGTTGGAGTTTGAATGTTTGAGGTTGGAGGTGTATTTGTCGAGACTGTAGATCTAATACCGTCTCGAGTGAGTTTTGTTGTGATGAAAGACTTCATCGATCTCTGAAGGTAACCTGTTAAGGTTCGGAGTTCATCTTTGAAGTGTTGAATTGAGTTTTGATCTGTCAGTTGGGCAGAAGCAAGCAAGTGATGGTATCTTGATATCTTAGGAAATAGTAGCTGCGTGATGAGATGCAGTGACTATGGATGTTTCCGAAGATGTTTCCTTGGAATAAGAATAAGAAGTGAGTCTGCTCGGTGATGTGGCTGAGTTAGCAGAGTATTCTGAGATGATAAGGAGTCTTCTGGCTGGGTAGTTTTTCTGAAGAGGAGTTCAGAAGCAGCAGTATGGATCATTTTCTTTGGTGAATTGGCTAAGCCAGCATAAGCTCTTCTGTTTGGTTGAGAGAGAGCATTTTCTTTGGATTTAGGCTGAGTTGATCGCAAAAGTGACTTGCGATAGTATGTTCTCTTGTGTTTGTTGGAGATTGTCTGGATGTCTTCTGGAAGTCAGAATTTTGTCTGCATCTGGAGATCGAGTTTTCTTTCCAGGAATGGAACTGGTGGTTCAGTTAGTAGATGGATGGTTCCTTGAGATAGAAGTTGGTGAAGCAACTCAGGTTTGGGAGGAACATCCGAGTTTTTCTTATGGATATATGGAACCATATTTCTGTGCTGGGTTGTTTAGTCTGTGCTTGTGCTTTTCGTCAGCATTTTCTTTTGTTTCGGATCAGAGTTGCGCAGCGGAAGCAGTTTGAGAATGTTTCTTTTCCGGATAAGGAGAAGTTTGTTCTGTCTTCTGTTGATGAGAAGCAGAGTGTTTGTTCTTGGTTTTTGAGTGATCTTGAAGAGATCATTGGATTGTTTTGATTCAGTCTGTTTCTTTTGGAATCAGCAAGAGTTAAGCTGATTAGGAGTGATGTTGGTAACCCAGGATCGTCCGAAGAATTTTTATGGATAAGAGACAGAGAAATTTGGATTCTGGAATCGGAGATTTGAATTTGGTTAAGTTTTTCTCCGGGGAGCTATAAGTTTGGGAAGCTATCTCCGAAGTGTTTTGGTTTCTTCTGTGTTGGGTAAGACCAGTGTTTGGTTTTCTAGAGTTGAATTGCCAGCTTGGATAACTGGGATTCAAGGTATTTCACGTATCTCTGAGGGAGTACATGTTTGATATTTCTGGTTGTAGAACCAGTAGTTTAGGATGGTTTGTTTGTTGAGTCAGACTCGTCTGTAGTCTGATATTCTGTATAGAATTGTTGTTAGGAGCTCTATAGCTTAGTAGTATTGATTGATTGGATTCGATAGAGCGAGTATCCCGATATATATATACCGGGGAAACTCGTGAAGTTTTATCCAAAATTCTTTTGGATAATTAGATTTGTTATGATTGAGTGAATTGGTTGCTTTGGTTGTTGGCATATGTTTAACATATGCTGTGTTTTAAAATAAAATCTGTAAATAGATTATTAAATTGCCTTTGTTTTAAATTTCGGGGACGAAATTCTTTTAAGGGGGAAGGATTGTAACGACCCGGAATTTTGGACAATATAAATTTAATAATCTGGGTTTAAATTTATATTGAATTGATATTTTTGTTAATAAATTTGATATTGATTTAAATAATCTTCTTTGTTTAAATATTTAATTTGTGAAATTATTTTTGATAAGTTAACAAATTGTTTTCTATTTAATAATGTATATGTATTTATATATTTTAAATAGACAATTTGTTTTATTTAAATTGGTATAGCATAATTTTATATGTTTTGAAAATAGAAATTATGATTTATTTTTAATTTGAGCTTTTCAAAAATATTTAATTAAATACTATATGATTTTAAGTATGAGATAAATGTTTTAATTAGTTTAAAATTTATTTTTAATTCAAGTTGTATATTAAAATTATGTTACAAACTCTTTTATAAATTTGTTTTAAGAGTTTCTTTTCAAATAAACTACTTGTATATTGTTATAATACTTTGCTTTATTTCTTTAGAGAATTATTTAATTCATAATTATGTATAAGATTTAATTAACAAAGCTTAATACTTATTTAACTTTTATTAAACATTAACTTAATTCATAAAGACATGTGTAAGTATATCAAAGCCTAGGATTAACATGTGTAGACTTATCATATTTTTAAAAAGACAAGTGTCAATGTTTCATTCAATTTTTCTTTTAATTCATTTTCTAAAAATACATTCATATCATTTGTGTCTTCATTCATATTAACTTGCTCTTCATTCATATTCACTTTTATTCATTCCTTAATCAAGAAAACCAAATCTCATTCTCAACCATATACAAATCTGCATCCTTTAAAATTACAAATCTGCATCAAACAAACTCCTCTTTCCAATATACAAACCTGCAGCATACATTCATGCATTCAACTCCTCAAACCCAAATTACTGCCTGCACCAACATGAATAAGTTCTGCATTCATGGAATCTTCAATTTGGATCTGAAACCAAATACATTCAGACCTGCATGCAATTTCTAGCATCCCTGCATCAAATATGAATCAAAGACCTGCATCTCAATTTTCATAATCTGGGAGCAATTCACCTGCATTTCAATCTTCATCAAGTTGAGGCCTGCATGCATTCATTTTCAAGAATCTGGAACCTGCAATGTGCTCTGCATTTGGAAAATGAGGTGAGTAACACTTAATTTAAAATAAATTAAGTAGGATTTCATGTTGTTTATTTGCTGTGTTAAATTTGTGTTCATGTTTTGCTACTGCCTGTGTAAATAAGAACTACAATGCATGTTTGATTCCAAAGTTCTGTTGCTATAGTTTAAGATCTATAATAGGAAAATCCTGTTTCTTTTGATTTGTATGCTGTTATGTTTCAATCTTGATTGAAACTTGCTTATTTCAAATTAAAGTAAGCATTGTAAATTTTTGGTTTAAATTAAAATACAATTTTAAGAATGAACCTTGTTTTGGATATCTAAAACCTAGTTCTACTGGGTTGGTGGAAGTGAATCTTTTCGGCAGTCATACTTGACCGGGTGACTCAGGGATTTGGGTTATGGAGATAGAGGGATTGATGAGAATATCGCCGGAGTATGGAGAAGGATGGTGGTCGGGAAGGGGAGAGATTGATGTTGACAGGTCAGACTTGGTTGTAGTCACTGTGTTTTTCAGGTTTTGACTTTATACCTGAATTTAAACTCGAGATTGATGTTTGGGATTTGAGGGTTGCAAGGTGTAGTGTAGTCTCTGGTCGATGTGATAAGGCCGTTGAAGTTGGTCGGAGGTGACCGGAGTGGGAAGTAAGTGCACAAGGAGGAGTTGTGCAGGTTTGGGTTGTTGTTGGTTGCAGAGGTGTTGTTGACTCGGGTTGGTCACGGGGATAAGTGGGAGATAACCCGAAGCATTTTTGTTTTGACCCGAAGTAAATTTTAGGCTTGCTCGAGAAACTTTTGTTACAGGTTTGAATATTGGAAACAGAATTGTTTCCAGGTTTTTTTAAAAGAATTAAGTTGAAGTAATAATAGGAATATAAACTTAAAATTTGAAATCAGTTGGAACCTGAATTTAGTTATAGATTTAAATAATTGAAAATCTGAAATTTGAAAACATTTTAAATTAAAGAATGTAAGAGGTTCAAAATTTAACAGAAACTGTTCTGTTCTGTTTTTAGAATTTTAAAAATAAAGTTTTAGTTTAAGTCTGGAAATTAAACTTAGGATTTAGCTTGAATATAAGGATGAATTCAAATTATTTGAATTCTTTTGTAATAATTTAAATGCAGAAGATTTAAGTTGGTTAAAAAAAAAAATATAAAGAAACAGGAAAACTGTTTACAGTTTTGAAAGTGAAAGTTTTAAATGTAAGCTTAATTTGGACTTAGGCTTTAAGAACCTGAATTTGAATATGAATTCAAATAAGTATGAATTCAAATAGTTTGAATTCTGATCTTTTGAAACAATGTAAATTTTTAAAAAGATTTCAAAGTTTAAGTTTTTGAATTAAACAGAACTGTTCTGTTTAATTTAGAAATTTATAAAGTAAAGTTTGAATTTAAACTGGAAATTTGAACTTAGGGTTAAACCTTAATCTAAAAATGAATTCAAAAAGTTTGAATTCTAAATTTATCATAATTTAAATGCAAAATTCAAATTTGGTTTGAAATAAAAAAAAAAAGGGAAGAACAGGATACTGTTTCCAGCTTTTAGAATTTGATATAAAATTATAAGCTACAATGTTAACTTGGATTTTAAACTGAATTTAATGATGAATTTAAATAAGTTTAAATTCTGTTTTTTTTTTAAATAGTTTAAATTCTGAAAGAAAAATTCAAAGTTTAGGTTTTTAAATAAACAGAAAACTGTTTTCTGTTTTATGTAAAAGGTAAGTTTAAATTTTTAAGTGAGATTTAAAACTGAGTTTAAGTTGGAGTTTGAATATGAATTCAAATTTTGATGGTCTGAAACTTGCAATCAATTATGTTTTTAAATTCAAATTTGAATTTCAACTCTCAAGTGTAAATGCATATGTGATTTGTATTTGGAATGGAAGGTTAAGTATTTAATTTAGAAATTCAAAATGAATTCAAAACTGAGTTTAAAATCTGGATTTAAATTTTTAAGCTTCAGTTTTAAAATAAAGATTTAAAATTTAAATTGCTTCCAAATGATTTACATTTGAATTGAAGGAGAAATGGTAGAAAGAGTTTTAAAGAGTTTAAACTAAATTGAAAATGGGAGTTATATATCAATTTTAAAATTTAAAGATGTTTTTTAAATTGATTTGAAATTGATTTGAATTGAAATTTAAATCCTTTTCAACTTATTAATTAAGTATATGTTTCTTGTAAACATATAAGATTAAGATTGGTATTGTTTAAAATCTTATTTTAAATAAATTTGGATTTTAAGTTTAAAAGAAATGTTAATTGGAATTTAATGTAAATTTAAAAACATTTTGTTTTTAAATGCTTAATTTAAATAAGAAATATTTATCTAAAAGATAAATAAATGTTTAATGATTGGATTCATTAATTATGAAGGTAATTAAGATGAATATTAATTATTTAATTAATTAATAATGTGGAAGTTTAATTAAATAATTAATGATTTTTAATTTGATTTGAGATTAATTAATTAAGTTTAATTAATCTATAATTAAGGATGGTTAACTAAATTTTAATTTATGATTAAGATTTATTTAATCAAGTGATTAATAATAATATAGATTTTAATTAACACTTAGTTAATTAATGATTAGAGATTAGTTAAATAGTAATTAAATATTAATTACTTAATAACTAATGGTGATTAATTTAAGTTAATTTCTTAATTAAGTAATTAAGAAATGTTAATGAAGTCATTAACAATTAATTAATATGATTAATTTTTGATAATTAATTAGATTAATTAATTAATAATCAATTATTTAGGTTTAATTACTTAATGAAAGTAATTAGTGAATTAATTACTTAATGTAATTAATTAAGGTTAATATGATTTGTTTAGATTAATTAATTAAGTTTAATTGATTTAGACATTTGTTGAATTGTTTGATAATTACTTTATGTAATTTATGAATTTGTAATTACTTAAGGAAGTAATTAATTTAATAATTACTGGATGTAATTAAAGATATTTGATATAGAAGTAATTTGAATTTAAATTACTTTGAAATTAATCAAGGAAATTAATTTAGATAATTAATTAAGAATAATTAATTATTGAGTTGAGTAATTAATGTAGTTAATTACAGATTGATTATTAATCAAGGGTGATTAATATATATATAGGGATTGGTTTTAGATTAATTACTAATGTAATTAATTAAGTAATTAACTTGTGTAATCAACTTATAAGCTAATTACTTATTGTAATTAGAGATAGTTAATCAGTAATGATTAATTGAATGATTATTTATAAATTGATTTGAAATCAATGGATGGTTAAGTTAAGTAGAATTAATGATGAAGAAATTAATTTAATTCATTTTAAATAAATTAGAGATTGAGTAATTAATTTAATTCATTTTAAATTAATTATAGAAGTGTGATCATTTGATCATTTGCTTATGTTTAATGATGGTATTAGTTGCCTGGTATGGTTTGTAATCTCAATTATGAGATGAGTAGTGTATGTGATATGGATGCATTGGTTGTTTTTGGATGATAGTATGAATTATCTGATTATGATATGATTATCTGTTGATAATGATAATGTTGATTATCTGTGGTGTTGTGAATTATCTATCTGTGTATGCTTAGATAATGAATTGAATTGTTTTAAACTTAAAACAACTTGGCCTTAATAAGACACGCTTTGGTTTTCGATGAGACCGGGATCGGGTTTCCATATTTGGATATCCGAAAACCACATCGATTCCAAATAACGTTAGGTCGTTAATCTAAGTGGAGCAAGTGAAGACTCGAGGTGTAAGGGCTATACGTCAGTATAACTCTGTGGGTGATTCCGTAATGAGTTTGACGGAATAGGTCTTATAGATTCGAGATGGTGAATCAGAGTGCAAGGGTTATTGTCGTTAACTCTGAGGGTGATTCCAATACGAGTGTAACGAGATAATGCCTTCGGTTTCGTTCGAACCCGGAACGAACTTGTATGGATTGAATGCTTTCAGAACATCGTCAGGTGGACGATGAGCATTCTAAGTGTTGTGTTCTATAAAGGTAATCGTAACCTCAAGCCTCATCAACCGGGAATGGCTAAAACAGGGGAGGTGCAGCAAAGCTTCGTGGGTAGCCCCCACTTGAGAGTAAGATTTACCCCTGTCTAGAGGTCCCTTTATATTTCGGCTGTGTGGGACGGTTGATCATGACAACCGTCGGGGTTGTCTTATTTGGAACCGTTCAGTAAGGAACGGGTCCGGCTTTGTGTTGCAGGGGAGTTAGGGTGGCTCCTCGGTACGGTGATCTAGGCCACGTACTGTGACGGGCGGTACCCCAGTAGCCCTGCCATTGATGGAATCCAAAATCCAATAAGTGCCGTACGTATTAGTTGTGCCCAACTATGTTGGAATGTGAGATGTAAGCATTTCAGCTATTTCTGTATTTTATTTGAAAACCCTAGACACTATTATATTATCATCTGATTTCCTATCAAATGTTTTGGTTAGCGTAAGGTAAAAACTTTTCCATGTTTATGTGTGGGAAGTCTTACGTGATACCTTTCTTTCAAAGGTTTTTCAAAGTTAAGCAACTTTAACCTGTTACTCACACCAGACCCATGTCTGACCCGGAGTTATTTCTGTTTTTCATTAACTCTTGGGTACTCAAATTTTTATGAGTAGTCAAGGGAATTCAGGTTAGGATTCAGGATTAGCTTTGACGAATTGTGGAGGAGCATATGGAGCAGGAGGCTTCTGCGTATAGTTATATAGTTCCGCTGTGTTTGGTCTCTGAGTGTTCTGTTTGTATTGAGTTGTAATAACTAGACAGGTGTTTATAACTGTCTAGTATGTGTTGTATATGTCTGTGTACTCTGATATTTGATGTATACTATGTAATACTTTGTTATTAATATAATTTATTCGTTTCCGCTGTTGAGATTCTTGTGTTGTTTCTTTCTTCTCTCCTTTCTTTTCTTCTTCTATCCCTTTCTTTCTTAATTCATGACGCGATTTTCTGGGAGTGAAAGTCGGGTCTTGACAATAATTAAAGTGTAATTAATTTTCTTAGTTAATTAAGGGATAATTACTTAATGTAATTAAAGAGTAATTAATTAATTAAAGGATTAAGGTTAATTAACGATGTGATTAATTACTTGTTAAGGTAATTATTTAAGAGAGTAATTAATTAATGGAAGTAATTAGAGGATCATTAATTAATTAATGAAAGTAATTAAAAGAGTAATTACTTGGAATAATTAAAGTGTAATTAATTTTCTTAATTAATTAAGGGATAATTACTTAATGTAATTAAAGAGTAATTAATCAAGAGTGATTAATTCAATGGAATAATTAAAGGATAGTTACCTATTGTAATTAAGGAATAATTAATCAAGGAAGATTAATTAAGGCAGGTAATTAAGAGATGATTAATTAATCAATTTGCAATTAATTAATGTTAAATAAGCAGGATTAAGGTAATCCAAATAATTAAGGTTAGTAATTAATTTAATTAGAGGTTAATTAAATTGATTAAGAATGAATCAATCCTGCTTATGGATGATTGATATTGGATGATTTGGATGTGATATCTCTGAAATATGATATATGCTGATTTGTGAGATGATTGGTTGATATGAATTATCTATCTGCGATATTGTTGATCATCTATCCGTTTATGTTATATTCTGAATATAAGTTTGAACCCTTAAACAACTTGGACATTAAAATGGCGTTTTGGATTTCGATGAGACCGGGATCGGATTTTCAGATTTGAATCTCCGAAAACCACATCGATCCAAATTAACGATAGGTCGTGAATCTCAAGTGGAGTTCAAGATGAAGACTCGAGGTGTAAGAACTATGTACCGTTATAAATCTAAGGGTGATTCCAAAATGAGTTTTACGGAGATAGTACTTTCAGGGTCGAGATGAAGATTCAAAGTGCAAGGGCTATGGTCGTAACTCTGAGGGTGATTCCAAAATGAGTGTAACGAGATAGTACCTTCGGTTCCGTTCGAACCCGGAACGGACTTGTATGGATTGAAAGCTTTAAGAACAACGTCAGGTGGACGATGAGCATTCTAAAATAGATGTGTTCTATAAAGGTAATCGTAGCCTCAAGCCTCATCAACCGGGAATGGATGAAACAGGGGAGGTGCAGTAAGGTTAAGTGGGTAGCATCCAAGTAGGATGAGATTTACCCCTGTCTAGAGGTCCCTTTTTATTTCGGCTTAGTGTATGGTTGTTCGCGCCAACCCCGGGGTGGTCTTGTTCGGGACTATGTAGTAAGGGATGGTTTCGGCCTTGTGTTGCAGGGGATTTAAGGTGGATCTGTGGTACTCTGATTTATACCAGATACTATGACGGGCGGTACCCAAGTAGCCCTCTCATTGATGGAAACCCGTTCTTCCTACGCGCCCTTTACGATTTTGATTGTATAACCCACTCTGTGGCTAGTATGCTGGAATTAAACCATGTAACAATTTCAGCTATTTCTTATTTACTTGAAAACCCTAGACCCTATTATAATATAACCGGATTTCCTATCAAATGTTTTGGTTAGCGTAAGGTAAATTTTTTTTCCATGTTTATGTGTGGGAAGCCTTACGTGATGCCTTTTTTTAAAGATTTTCAAGTTAAGCAACTTTAACCCGTTTACTCACACCAGAACCATGTCTGACCCGAGTGTTTATGTTCTGTTTTATTAAACTCTTGGTTACTCAAATTTGTATTGAGTAGCCAAGGGATTTAGATTAGCTTTGATAAATTCTGGAGGAGATTTGAAGCAGGAGGCTTTAGCGTGTAGATATATTATGGTTCCGCTGTGTTAGTGTTGTGTCTATATTGTATTAATGTACTCGAGTTGTATGATAGACAGGTGCTTATAACTGTCTAATATGAATTGTATAGGTTGTGTAACTCCGATGTATATGATATTATGTAATATCTTATGAGATATATTATATTTCATTTGTTCCGTTGTAAGATTCTTTTGTTTTGTTGTTCTTTCTTCTCTATCTTTTCTTCTTCTATCCCTTCCTTTCTTAATTCATGATGCGTCTTTCTGGCGATGAAAAGGCGGGTCGTGACAGAAAAGCTAAGGTGAGAACTCCTAAAATTATTATAATATATGTCGGATAATGATATGATGTTGCATCATTGATGTCTAATATGCTTTGATCATCAAGTTTGGTTGTTTTCATATGAATGTTGAATATATATGCAAGTCACGATTATACATATCGATAAGCACAAAAAGGAAACCACTTTCCGTGAATTAATAAAATGGCTATATGGAAGTGTTAAACCTCTTACAAAATGGTTTATAATATTTTTGAAATGTTTTATAAACAAACATTCAAAAGTGTTTTAGTGAATTTTGAAAAGAAATAGTAAATTTGGTAAAAAATAAGCGCTTCGCATACCGTAGTTTACGGTTTCACGCTATAAAAATCAAACAAGTGTAAAAGGTGGAATATAGCTCGGAATTCTTTGAGATAAGAATTTTCCAAACTATTATATCCATAATTTTCCAACAAATAAAGAAAATCGACATTCCGATAAGTAGATTTCGAAATATAAGTAAAACAAGTTTTGGAAAAAATCCTGAATTTGCAGTTCGGAATCCAAAATTGGATTTCTTTAGAAATGATGTTTTAAAATTGTTTAAAAATGTGAAATAAATTTTATAAATGTTTTAGAAAGATATTTGAGAAATATAATCAAACTTCAAATAATAAGAAGTCGTTTTGATCAATATAGCTTAGAAAGCACTTTTCATGGCATCTTTTTTGCAACACTTTTTATAACTTTTGAAAACTAGTTGTAAATTTAAATTCCTTTTATAAATCTTTCGTAAATGTTTTTAAATGATTTATAATTTTTTTTAAAAGATGATATAAAGAAATTTTGGAATGATTAAAGATATAGAGTCGAATAAATAACTTAACTGCCTTATTGGTGATAAAGAGATAATGTCTAGAATTGAGTTTGGAAAACTAAGTTTCCCGCTCTCCCTGGCTATCCAGACTAACCTGACAGAGGGATTGGTAAATTTTATTTACTCATATCAGTATCTTCCTAAATGAAAAATGAAACGATTTTGAGTTGATTCCTAGTAAAAAGAAGTTTGAAAGTTATTAAAGGATTTTATAAGGGAGGTTTGATAATTCCATATATACCGAAAAGAATGTTTTAGATATATATATATATATATATATATATATATATATATATATATATATATATATCTAAGGGAGATTTTTGATAGAAAGAACTAAATCAATTAAAGAGTGATTCCCTATTCACAAAACCACTTTTTATCGATGATTGGATTCAAAGGACCAGAGTTGGATCTAGGGAAATCCTTATCTGAAAACCACTTCGAACCAATGTATGTTTCCGAAAAATAAAGATCTGATAATGAGAATGAAGGATGAAGACCAAGGATTTTCGGGATGAATGGATTACTTGTTGATAATTCTTGTTAGCTCCTAAATAAAAAAGTAGCAGTGGTCCTTTCATTTTTGAAATCTTCGGGTTGCATGGACTTCTCGCTACTAATCCTAGAGTTAAATCCCAATAGGATGTGGTAGGAGAGTGCCTTCACTTTCATTCAATCCTAAAACGAACTTGTATGGACGGATGTTTGACATTACATTCTTGAGATTTACGTCATTAACTTTTAGAAAAGTACATCTGTTTGGTGGTGAGAAGGCAAGTTCTTTGAGCTTAACACCTTTCTCTGAGACGTATAATCTCAAAAGTTGTATATTTGTAGAAGTTGACAGGTGATAGATAGAATGGTAGTATGGCATTCAAAAGAAGATGATTTGCTATGTGAAAAGGTAATCATTACCTTAGGCCAAAATGACCGACACATGGTCGGATAAGGCAAGGCTATGTGGTTCGGAACCATTAGGATATGATCATCCCCTTCTAAATTTATTTCTTCCCGATATAACGTTCGGGATGTAAATTATGTAGTTGTATGCTATGAGACGTCTCGGATAGGTCGATAATAACCGAGGTGATGACATATTTGGTACTATCTATGAAAAGGTAGGTCGGTCTTATGTTGGTAGAGGTGCATATGTTCTGTTGGCCTCAGTACATTCCACTAGAGTTGTATTGCCGAAAGGTAGTCCCTTCACCTTGTCACTTGTATGAAATCCATTCTCTAATAAGTGCCTGCCAGTTTGTTTGTAGAACCCGCGTTTGTGGCTAGTATTGCTGGAGTTTAATAATGTAACAATTTCGGCCAAGATTGATAAGTTTACTTGCAAATGTTTTCGAAGATATGTCAATAAAAATAATATCAATTAATTTTGACGTAAAATGTTTTAGTTATCATAAGGTAAAAGCCAATTCCGTGTCTACGTGTGACGTGGTCTTATGAGATACCTTTGTTTTTCAAAATTTGTATTTTGATTTCTCACTCCAGTCTCATGACTGACCTGGAGTTTATTTTGTTTTTCCTCTAAACTCTGGGTGCCCTGTTTTATTTGGCAGCCAAGTAGTCAGGATTCCGTCTAGAGTATTTTGGAAGGAGCATGCTGGAGGAGATTTTTGGAGCATGAAGCTAGAGCACCCGATGGGGATATCTATCTATCTATTTTAGTTTTCCGCTGTGTATAAGTTAATAATGCCAGCAAATGTAGGGGAAGGTAATTATAACTATTCCTGGTTAGGTTTGTGCATACAAAACTCTAATGTACCCTGATGATGGAAGCTGTATGTACTATTTACTTATTCTAACGTAATTTGAGAATTTGTGTTTCTATCTTTTACTTTACTTTACCCCTGAAAATCTGCCTCCTTGGCACTTGGATTTACGTTACGTGTAACGGCCCATATTTTTTCCGATAATTAAAATATTGAATTTAATAAGATTTTAGGATTTAATATTTGTATGAAATTAGAAATCTATGATTTATTAGTAAGAAAACAATAAGAATATAATTTAATTGATAACTATTTTAGTGTAATTTCAATTTATTTTAATAATTGTTTGAATGTAAGTTCCATTGATTATAATAATAGATGTTAATATAAGAATGAAATAATTTAAGAAATAAATGTTCGAATATATGAAATGAATGGAAAACAGTTGTGGTATAATGAGAATTCATTTGATATCTAATATTGAATATAAACTGCAATAAGAGATGTTGGAATCATTTAATTGAAAACAAAAGACAAGTGCATTGTAATTAATAAGTTAACCATAAGAACTTACATTTTAAATTAAACTAAGATAAACATTTTAATGAAATTTATGCTTCGACATGAAAAGAATAAATTATACTTTTGTCTCTAACCGAAATAACAAATGTTGAATTTGAATAAAGGATGTAGTGAATGTTTTAATGAAAGAATAACATAAGTTGTTATTTGAAATGCATCAAGTTGATTTACAATAGGATAAAACATTTACTTTGTAAATAGTGTACAAACTTTGTTGTATATGAAATTTTATAAAACACGTTTGAATTGGCGTAAATGAAAAGAAAATAGTGTTTTATAATTAGAATTTGTTTAAAATTAGTAATGAAGTGAATGGGAATTAGATTAATTGAAATGTTTCAATTAAAAGGAAACATAAATGAATTGTAATGAATGAGTTAATATAGGAACTTACATTATGTGTCAATATGGAATGAACATTTTAATTAAGGTGATCGCATGTTTTGAGACATATAAAAATACAACTTGCATTTGGAATAAGTATGATTTTGGAAAAAAAATTGAATTTTAGAATAATATATACGTACACATTTTAGTATTCAAATTTTTGAATATATCAGAGGGTTCGTTTGTGTAAATGTTGTGAAATCAATTAGAGTTACCTTGTATTAACAGTTGTACATTAAGGTTCACATATACTTAATTTTCCATTTTATATATGGCTAAAACTTGTAACTTGGTTGCATTAATGTGACTGTTATAGCAATTAAAAAAGTAAAGTAAATCATTTTTATAGTGCACATATAGATATATATTCATTAATTAATAAAATTGGTTTGAGTAACATAAATAAATAAATAGATTGATTGGTTGATTAATTGATTGTTAATTGACTGATTGCGTTAATGTAATGTGCACATATATTAACATAAAATGAATGATTTAATATGGAATTAAATGACGTAACTATGTGTATATTATGGTTTATTGATATGAATTAACTGGAGTAAGTTTTGGAATTTGGACCCTAATGGTTTGTTTATAAGATATAGGTGGTCCCTTCATTTGCTTTTCATTGATTATCACATCGCATTCTCTCGCTTTTCGTTTTCAAGTTCTCAACGTAGCCTCCACTTGAGCATCTATTAATTAGACTACTCATTTGTTTCTTATTAATTAATAATAGCCTCATTTGATTTATTTCTAGTTAATAATTGCCTCATTCTTTTCATTTGTTTCTCATTTCTTCGTTTGCTCCTTTCAAGTGCTTTACCTAAAGTTTTTTTCCTTTCTTTTTTCCATTTTTAATGTGAACATCCAAATTAATATTCATGCCAACTAATTAGCTTTACTATTCTCCGTTTCTGAAGTTTATTTTGTTTATGCGTTATTAGTTCTTATAGCTTCCTTTCATTACCAACTCTTTCTTCTGAAGCTTCATATTAAAGAATGGAAGATTTATTTTTGTCTTTATTCATATATTTATTCCTTTACTTCACCTCTTTCAATACTACCATTTTAAGGATGTTCGTATTTTTACTTTATTTCAATTCCTAGTTTGTTCATATATGCTTTGTTAGCTTTTCATTTATTTCCATCTTCATTCCTCTAGCCTCATTTTATTTTTCAATTCTCATCTTCTATAGCCTCATTTCTCCAAACAAATTTCCATCTTATTTTTTCTTCTCTCTATTCATTTTCCTCGTTCTTCATTTTTTCTTCTTCTTCAAATCTCCTTTTTTTTTAAATCTTCGTTTTTCTTATTCTTATTCTTCAAATATTCTTCTTCTTTTTCAAAGCTTTATTTTATTTTTCAATTCTTCATCTTCTTTAAATTTTCTTCTTCTTTTCCAAATATTCTTCTTTTTCAAATCCTTTTCTTTAAATAGATTTATACAAACTTCTCTGTCTCTTCCAAAAATTTCAATAAAAAATGATTAAGATAGCAAGGAAACATATTAATAGGAGGAAGTAGTAGAGGATCCAAACTCGACTACGAAAGGGAAACACATTAGGTGAGTATTTAAACTCACTCATGAAATACTAAAAATTTATTGCAAGTTAAACCATGTCATTTAATCATAATTTTTTTATTGTTGGTTTGGAATTTTAATTGATATTTAATTTGAATACCTATACTCTAATATGTGGTAACTAATAATTACTGTGACATGTTATTGAATTAGTTGATTTGTTGAATTGGTTGATTTGAATGTTGATTGTATGTTGTGATAGATGCTATTGTGATTGAACGTGTATTTGTTCACTTATTTTGATATGTCCTTGTTATCATCCTATAGTTTAGTGTAATCATATAAATTTTCATATTGATTATTTGAACACTGAATAAACATATAAACCCATGACTTTCATATATTTACATGAGAAAAAATTTAGTATGTTTAGATTTACTATTTGAACCATAAAAATGATTTTTGAGAAATAAAACCATCGTTACCTTATTTGAAAGTTTTCAAAACTAAATTTTAAAACATTGGAAAGTTTCCGTAGAATTGAATATTGAAACTTTGGACCATTTTTATAAATCAAATCTCTTGAACTATGAAATTTAATTGGGAATTTTTCTGTAAATTTGTAAGTTACTAGAATGGATCTATTGTGAAATCTATTATATTTTGAATATGGAAACAATAACTTTTCATGAAAATTTGAACCTTCAAAAATGTAGTTATCTACATTCCTTATATCATCTAATTTTGATTTAATTTGCATTAGATTTTTTAATTCTGACTCGAATGTTTTGTCTTTTCATTACGCTTGGGTCAGTCTGAGCTTTTCAGTGAATTGAAGACTATTTTCTGGAGGACGAAGACAAAGATTCAGTATATTACTGTTATTTATTAGAATTATTCTGCTGCATTATTTGTTTATTTCTGATGCATGTATAACTTTTGTAACGACCCATAATTTTTGACAATTAAAAATAGTTAATTTAATAAGATTTTTGTATTTAAATATTGGAAGAAATAAAAATTTGTGATTTATAAATGTAATAATAACTAGAATGAAAGTTAATAATGTTAATTTAAGTTATTTATTAACAATTTGAATGAAATTCCAATTAATTCAAAGAATTTAAGAGTTATAAGTGATATAGGTTGTAAATAAACTTTAGTAATGTATGCATTAATTGATAATTGAATTAAGAAGAAATTGATAATATGAAGGGTGTATTAATTTATTTCATAATGTGCAGAATATAGAAATTGGATGGAATTTGTATAGTATAAGTTATTATAACATTTGGTCGTAATAATAAACTTAAATGTAATTAAAGGTTGATGGTAACAATTGTTATGAGTTACCTATTTATTTAGTTTGTTAAATTTAATTTGAAATCAATTGCACTTAATTCACTTAATTAGTGCAGTTAATATAGATTAAATTGGAAATTGAAGAATGTTAATTCAATAAGTTGTAACCAATGTAAATTATATTCATAGTATGATAATTAAGTGAATGAAAAGAATTGAAATCAAGCCTGATAAATTTATTAGAATTTAAGCTATAATAAATGGATTTATTGAAATTAAATGTAATTAACATTATGTTAATGAGAAGCAAGATGAAATGGAAAAATATTAATGTAATGAGATATATAACAATGTTGACTATGTATGTAGAGGAATAATTGATTTAAGTAAAAGATTGAAACCAAACTAAATAAATTTATTGAAATTAAATTATATCAATTGGATTTAATTATAGTTGTAATTGAACACGGTAATTTATGAAATAATTAACACTGAAATTAATATGTAAATTTACTTTAACTTATTTGTAAATGTCTAAGTAATCAAAATGATGAAATTTGTTAGTTAATAAATATTGAATTAAAAGTGAAATTAGTTAATTTAATGTTAATTTATTTAATTAATGTGAAAATATCCATTATGGCCATTGATTCGGATTTCGAAGAAACCAGTTTCTTGGAACTGTAACAGTGAATTATTGTAGGATTTCAAGTTTCGTAGCGATTGGACTTGTCGTTTGATCGCATGGTCTCGAAACCCCCAGAAATCAATTTAACTGAAATCAATTGAAATCGATTTGAAATAAGCTGATTTTAACATAACTTCTCATACGATGGAATTTGAACTTGAAACCTGTTCCATTGAGTTTAAAATATTGAAAACATCTATTTTGATATATAGGATGACCCATTTTCGTTCCGGAGGCAGAACGGGCATTTCGGGTCGTTTATCGTTCAAACCCAAATCAATCTTGCCCATTCATTTTATTTTTTTAGCTTTGCCTATAAATTGCCCGATATAAACCCTAGCTACTTCTTATTTTCATTTGTCTGTACGTACACCTTTCTCTGGCTTCTTCTTCTCAATGGCAGAGGAACCAAAAAAAATTCCAAACTCTGTTGCAAATCAAAATTTCGAACTCCTCTAACCCAAACAAACTTTATATCATTTTGAAGCTCTCGACGAGCGTAATTCACTGAGGTAATTCATTTTTTAACTCGGATCACCGTGTTGCCAGAATTGGATGAATTAACCTCAGCCATTCATCGTGTGATGATCAACTTTGCCTAATCGACAAATCGAAGGTGCTAGGATGTAAGATTCACGAGTGGAGTTCAACGGTGCAGTTTATTTGATGTTTGAATGGTTGGATTTCACGCAAAATTTCGATTATGGCTTCATCTTATGGCAGCAGATGCTCATTTGGGACCGAAGTTCAACGTCGCATGGGGTCGTGGGTCCTTAGGGAGGAAGCGGCTAGTCGGAGCTGTGCCGCGTCGGCCAGCAGCAGCGAGGGGAAGGTGGCATTCGTGGCGGCTAGGTCTCGTTTTGCTCGAACGAACACTATACTAGTGCATGAGGGTTTTTGAGATGAGCTACTGCCGTGTATGTGTTCTCTGCTTTTATACTTGTTTTGTTATGTTCTATATAAATTTTAATGTAATGACCTAAAATTTTCTATGTCTTGGGGTGCGAAAGAAATGAATATGTATACATGTGGGATATACATAAGACCAAAGTTGATTGGCAGTAAACACTAAGTGTTGTGTTTTGAATTTTCCCTAAAATGTGATGTAATAACCCAAAGAGAAATAAGTTTTTGAACTTATAAATGGAAAAGGATATTGATAAGTAGTTAAATGCAGAATTCAAATTGAATAAAGTTGACTTGATTAAATAAATTGAATTTAACTTAGGGGAAGTTAAATAAGTTTAGAACAAACAACTTGAATTGGAAATTTCAAGATGAAGTTGAGGTTTAACTTAGGAAGTTAAATGGGTTGATTTGAAATGGGAATTATGTGTGATCTCAAAACAAGTTTGAGATCAAGAAATTGGTAATGGATGCTGTTGATGAATGTTTTAAATAATTTGGATGTTTATTTACTTTGACTTAACCTGATATCATCCTGTTGCTACTAATAATCTGTAAAACCGTGAAATAAATTATTTTAATTGAATTAAGAAGTAGACTGAGATAATATATGTATATCCATTACTGAAATTAAATCGAAATAAAACTTAATTTGAAATTATTTGCATGATTTTGGTTTTTAGAAATGAAATTATAATTATGGAATGGAATCACTTTGAACTTTAGATTCAAATGTTAAAAATGAACTTGCAACCTAAAATTGTTTAAGAATTGGTTTCAAAGTTTGAAGTTAAAACTGGGTAATAGATTGGATTCTGAAGATTAAATTGTTTTTGAACTCTTATTTGAACTTTGAAATAAGTTAAGTAAAGGTAATTGGACTCAAAATTAAATGGTTTAAAGATTTAGGTTGTTAATCTTAAAAAGTAAATTTGATTTAAAGAAATAAATCATCATTAGAAAATTTAACTCGAATTCATGTAATTCGAGATGATTTAAAATTGAGATTCAAATTGAGATTAGTTTAAATTAAATTTGATTTGAATTAATTGGAAGTGAGATTGTAGTTGAATAATTTCAAATCCAAATGGAAGTTGATTTGAGTTGGGAAAGGAATTGATGTTAATTCAAATTGAAGTGAAATTGAATCAAATTAAACGAAGAAGAAATTGAAAATTTATTGGAAATGGAGATCAGGAAATTGTACAGTTTGGCTCTGGACTATTTTCAAATAAATTGTTTTAATATAAACCTTCTTAAATCTATTTTTTTCTAGCTATTTACTATACAATCTTTCTTTTTAAAGCCCAAACTATCTTATACTTATTTTATAACTATTTTAGGAATTATTTGACTATATTACAACAATTTTACAACTGTTTTATAAACTAATTACTATTTTTCAACTACTTTATAACTAATTACTATTTTACAACTATTTTGCAATTATTTAGCTATTCTACAAATATTTGACTATTTTATAACTATTTTATAACTACTTAACTATTTATAGCTATTTTACAATTAATTACTATTTTACAACTACTTATCTGTTTTAAACTTTTTCAAGCTATTTTCTAAATCTAAGCTGGTCAGAGTGCAAACTATTTATAGTTAAATACCAATTGAGATAAAAATTGAAGTGATAAACCAAATGGAAATTGAAGCAATTGTGAGAAGTAAATAGAATCAAAGTAAAGGTGAATAAAAAGAGATTTGATTTAGCTAATAATCAATGAAGATGAATACGTAGGATGTACATATATTATTCTATTCGCATAATGATTTGATCCAGATTCGAGCATAGAATTTCGAGATAGTATATCTATCCGAATTGGGATTTTTTTCACTCGATTTTTGACGGCGAACCCTAGATATGTCATTTTGATTGGTTCTAGAAATTCTCTATCATAGTTATGGCTGTGTAAGGAGAATGACGGTTTCTAATCAAGGAACCAGATCTGTGTCCGCACTAGGAAGTCGGGTGGACGATACTAGTTCGGAAGTGAAATTGTTTGATCAAGTAAGCGATCAGATCTAATATTGCGTACGGATGGTATATGTGTTTGCACCAAAATTGGGCACAACACTCTTCGGATGTGTTTGAAGAGATAAAATGAAGAGAATAGTTGTAAAATGAAGCAGATCTAACAAACACACCAATAAACATATAAGAAAATACATAGAAAACACAGAGTTTTAGAGTGGTTCAGCGTATTGCCTACATCCACTATGAAGTTGATGATTTCATTGACTTTCATTTGCCGATTACAACTTATTGAAGTAGATTACAGTGGAATATAATGTTGAAATTCGTGTACAACAGCAACTATGGAGTACAAAATTGGATTCGGCGGAGTCTGGACGTAAGAGAGCAAAAAGATCCCTTTTCTGTAGGCTCTAGGGTGCTATTTATAGGCGTAGAGGCTGATATTTCGCTCAAATCTCGTAAGACTTTTTCTGGGGCCCACGCGATCGATCCCACAAAGTTTCGGTCCGATCCATGGTCGATACGAATGAATTTCGTATCCATCAAGATTTGATCCAATCGAGCTAAAAATTGGCATGAACCTTCTTTAGGTCGCACGCAAGCTCCTGTGAAAATTTCATAGCATTTGGACTTGTGGATTGCGAGATATGATCGACGCAATTTTGAGTTTTTCAGACCGTGATCGATACGTATGAATTTCGTTTCGATCAAGAATTGATCCAATTGAGCTGAAATTTGGCAAGAACATTCTTTAGGTTGCCAGCAAGCTCCTGTGAAAATTTCATAGCATTTGGACTTGTAGATCTCGAGTAATGATGGATGCAAGTTGGAGTTTTTCGGACCTTGATCGATACGAATGAATTTCGTATCGATGAAGAATTGATCCAATCGAGCTGAAATTTGGCATGAACATTCCTTAGGTTTCCAGTAAGCTCCTGTGAAAATTTGGTGGCATTTAGACTTATAGATCTTGAGTTATGATCGATGCAAGTTTGGATTTCTCATCCGTGATCGATCAAGATCTTGAGCATACGAACTCCGATTAACTTGAAATTTGGAACGTTGGCTTTCTTAGCTTTGCTTGTCATGTCATACCAATTGTAGCTCGATCTAGACTCGGACAAAATTTACCGACATCCATAGTAGACCTATGTATTAACAATCTCCAAGACGAACTATCCTTGATTTCTAGTCAAGTTCTTGGTGTCACGGCCTTGCCAAAAGGCGGGATAACATTTGTCCCCCAAAGTAGGTCTTGTGTGAACATGACGTGCATTGAAAACTGCCATCTTCATTCTGAAAAGTTCTATCCATTTCGCTGAGTAGTTGCTATCTTTTCATCAGTAGATGTAGCCTTTGGTTGATCTTCAGTGACGTAGATGTCAAACTGTTAATTGTCAATGACCATGCAGTGTTTTATTGTAACTGAGTGTTGAGCACTAGCGATTTGTTGTTCATCGTTTTGATCATCATCGGGTAGGCATTCAATTCCTGGTAACTTTGAGAATTGAGTGTTAGTTTGGCATACATGCACATATGTTGGCCTGACACCTATTCATGTTTGCACATTTGCAGGTCGTCATCAAGTTCTTTAGTTTTTGTTTGGATTGAGTTTGTATCGTACATGCTTGAACGAAATAGATATTGAAATTTTGGAAAGTAATGTAAAAATGATTTCTGCAACAGAAAATAATATTTTGAGATATATGGATAAAAGTGGAAGATGGATATTTTTATGAGTAGAACTCACTTTATGAAAGTAAGTAATATGGTAATAACTTTATAAGGGAAATCAAACTTAAATATTTGATTTGGCATAAATAAAGTTATATATATTTGTTACATATGATAAACTCCTCCTTGTTGAATCTATAGCCATAAGAAAAGGTTTTTGAAAATATTTGAAGTATAAAAGGGAATTTATATAAGTATGAAATGATCCAAAGATTTTTCAAGATTATATCTATATATATAAATGATTTTATGAGAACGATTTTGGGGAAAAAGGTTTTTGGAACCTATGGACTTTGAAAGGCTTTTGATTTTTGAGAAAAATCAATTTTGGGAATATGGAAAGCCTAGTTTGAGAATTATCGATTTTGGATATCGACTTTGTGTAAAGGATGTTTATATGTGATGCATATAAAGAGTATGATTTGAAAGATATTATATGTGTGTAGTATAAAATGTTTTGAGAATGGCTTTGGGGTAAAAGGCGCTCCCATGAAATGAACTTCTTAGGAGATCCACGGGGTAGTTCTTCCTTGAGCCCAAAGGGGGGTTCTAAATTGGATCTTGGAGAAAGTCCGGACTAACTGAAGTTCCTGAGGATTGTGTGTGGGTAGCGAAAGTCGAGGGCGCTGATGCCTACAGAGATATTTGGGTTATGTTGTGATGAAAGTGTAACTTGATGTCACTACGATTTATTGCGGACCATAGCGAAAGTCGTGTGGTAATGAGAGCCAACGGTCTACGTTTGATTTTTCCATGATGGCAACGTAACATCGATAGACTGCGATCTATGAAGACATAGCGAAAGTGTGTGGCAGTGAGTGCCTGCAGGATACATTGGGACTCGACTGATGTAGTCTGCGATCTATGTAGGAGTGGTGAAGTTTTATTTGGCAGCGAAATTCGAGGGCTTTGAGATTACAGTTACATGGATTTTGGCCGTGATGGCGACGTAACCCTGGGTGTAGCTGCGATCTATGGCGGGTTCTATGGCATAATCAAGGTGAGCGGAGTGCCTATAGTTTTCTATGGATTTTGCTGGAATGGCAACGTAACCATCGGGTTAATTGCGACCATTAAGGGAGTGATGATTTTCAGAGCATTCTCACCAAAAATATTTCTATATTTTCAAATATGTTCTCTATATTTTCAAAAAAATATATTTTCCAAGTATTTTCACTGGGTGTTAAAAACAGGTCTGCTAAGTACTTATAGATTTTCAGTCCTACGCCTGATCAACGTATGACCGAATTTCTGTGAGAACAAGGATGGACTTGTTCAGACATCGATTTATAAAAAGTATTTTTATAAAGCTATTTTGGGTAATATTATGTAGATTTTAAGGTGTTTTAAATTTTTTAAACAAAAAGAGTTTTTAGTTAAAATGTTCAAAGAGTAATTTATCTGATTTTAAGTATTGAATAAATTCTGGTTTCGTTCCTTTTAGGGGATGAAAAGATTCAAAGGGGGGAGGAATGTGATAATTCGGATTTATGGACATCTGTTAATTGGTAATTAACTTGTTTTAATTTAGTTGAAAAGATAAAATTCTGATAATAAAAGATATCTGGATGTATATAAATGGATTTGAAACTATAATAAATATTGAAATATAAATATTTGGAAACGATAAATCATATAGTAAATTAATAAATATTAAATAGATATTTGCAAACTCTATAATGTTGAAATCTTAAGTGTATACATATACAAATCCATTGTGAATATATAATCACAGTAAACATATTAATATAATAATTTTCAAGAGTTATTTAAAGTTGAATTCTACATTTTTAACACTAAAATAGTATCTATACACATATTTATTAATTTAAAAGTATTTTAGCTTAATATATGATTTGATAAGGGTATATATGCTTTCTTTTAAATTTTTATTTGAAATAAAGATAGTCTATATATATATATAAGGATTCAAAAACTAATGAATAAATACATATTCATTTATAAATATAAAAACCAATTGATATATAATACAAAAATTGCATAAAAACATATTAATACATGATAATTACAAATATAAACTAATTTTATATGCAAAATACAAGTGTAAGCAATTTATATCATGCAAATGACAAATGTGAGACAATTTTAACAAGTGTCATAATTTTTATCTTTCTTTTCATTTTTAATAAAAGGTAAAATAAAGTTATATAAACATCTCCGCTCTCTATCTCATTTCTTTTTCTATCTTTCCAAATTCAAAACAAAGAAAACCAAAGCATGTAAACTAAAACCAGAATACAAAATCTAAGGAAGCAGCTAACATCCTCTTTCAAATTTAGCCTTAGAAAACTAAGGAAAGTTTCAACTCAATTTCAAAACAAATTCAGTTCAAATTAAAGTACAAAGCAGTTCAGATCAAACATCAAAGCATCTCCAGTTTTCAAGTTCAAACAATTTCCAATTTCAAAACACTTCCAGGCTTTCTCTGTTCTTAAGTCAAATAGTGAGTAAACAAACAAATACTTGTTTTAATTTGTTACATTTGATGACTATATGAAATAATGATGTGATAGTTGTTTGCAGGAGTGAATATTAGGTTTGCATGTCTATGTATATTTATATAAATGTATGTGTGCATATCTGGACAAGGATATATCCCCTGTTCTTGTTAAACATGTTTTCATACTTTTTAAAAATCAAGATCTCATCTTCTAATTTCTTTTAGACCTTGTTGTTTGAACAAAAATTGTTTAAAATAGTAGGATCTTAAATTTTAAAATAGTTTAAATATGATTAGTTTATAAATTTTTGGAAAATCAAGAAAAAACAGTGGAAACATTAAAACATGATAAACTCCAACATCACAATTCTTTGATTTACTTATGTAATCGAAATCACCCTCAAAAATCATGATCTTTAAAAGTTGAAACAGGATTTCTGGTTTGGTTTCGAGTGAGAAAATCGTGGTTGAACAGAAAAGGGATTTTAGTACTTTTCTGATGATTGGCGAGGTTTGGGTGGTCGAGTTTGTGACTGGAGGTGGCTGGGAGGTCGGTGGTCACGGAAAAAATAGTTGTTGGTCTTATAATTCATTATGGTGGCTGCTCTTCGTCGGAGTATGGTTTTAGGCATAGGTTTGGTCGAGGCTGGAAATTTGAGAGTTGCGTCGTCTTTGGAGCACCGGACTCGTTTGGAGGTTAGGGGATGGAATCGTGGGTCTTCGGCGAAGGTGTGGACGGAGTTTTGTGGTTGCTGGTGGTTGGCAACGTCGGGTCGAGGGGTTTTTAGGCAATGGGTTCGGATCTAGTAGTTCGAGATTGCTCGATTTTGTTTCGTGTTCGATTTTTGGGTACTGGTCGGACGCTTCGAGGAGGTGGTCGCCGACATGTGGGAAGTGACGGCGATGGTCGGAGAGGCGAAGTTCAGGCGTGCACGTGCATGCGTGTCTGAGGTATTGTGTTGGTGTTGCGGGTTTGGGGAAGAAGGCAGTGACTCGAAGGGAAACTCGAGGAAGTGAAGCTGTAGCTCGGGTTCTTTGTAACGACCCAGGATTTTAATTAATTAAAATTTTTATATTTAATTAATTTTAAATATTAATAAGTGAAATTTATAAGTCGAATAAATTTTATTTCGAATAATTGGATTTAATTAAATAATTAAATCGATAATTTAATATGTGAAAATACAGAAATAATTGAAAATTGGGTTAAATATGATTGAAAATGATTTGTGAAATTTTATTTTATCATATTGGAGTTAGAACGATATTTTAGAACTTCTAAAATTGAATTAAGAGTTAGTTTGTGAAAATTGAATATTTTAATATTTAATCGACTAGTGAAATTAGCCAATTTTCGAACAGTCTCAGAATTGGACGAAACTAGTTCCATTGGATCCGTAATAGTTAGTTATTATTGGATTTCAATTTTCGTAGCAATCGGAGTTATCATTTTATCGTGGCAGCTCGAAACGCATCGAATTGTTTTTAATATTAATTTGGCGAGTTAAAATAGCCATTTTTCAAAAAGTCTCGGATTTCGACGAAACCAGTTTCATCGGATCCGTAATGTGATATTATTTTATGGTTTCAAATTCATGTCAATCGGATTTACCGTTTGTCCGGTGCAAGCAAAAACGCCTAGAAAATCGTTTAATCGGTTTAAATTTAAATTGAACGTTTATTGCCATAACTCGCACAGATGACCGAATTAGCTTCCGAAACCTGTTCCATTGTGTTCGGAACGCGGGATAAACCCTAGAAACGTCGGTCACCGCGCGTAAATCGGAGTTTGGAAAATCCAAAATGAATAGTGTTTCGTTCGATTTTCTATAAATAGCCCATCTCTTCACAAATAAAATAAAATGTAACCTAGGTTAAAAACTGCAGCCGCCGCCTCCTATTCAATGGATGGCCGAAAATCACAGTTCTTCCCCTCCAATTATCTTTCAATCCGTCAATCTATACAACAAACTTTCTAAATGAAAATTGTAGAGCATGACAAGATCCTTAAATTCAACGGTTGAGATCGTGTTTGGAGCTGTGGATGGACCAGAAATCATTCGTGAAGGTGGCCGTTCGTTCTCGAATTTCGTGCCATAGGCGCGACCGAGTGGGGCCGCATTCTGGCCGTGGGTGGAGCTAGGGGAGGCGCGCGACGTGGCGTCCCCTGATCGACGTGGAGTTGAGTATTGAGGTTGCGAAAATTAACCCTAATTATATGAATGGGTTCGGTTTCTCTACTGGGAACACACATACGTGCGTGCAAAAGAAGAAGATGAAGAGGGAGCGGCCTGATGTGAAGATGCAGGAGATCCAACGGCCAGTAATTGTTGTAGGTTTAAAATTATAAAATTTGTTGTAAATTTATGAATATAAAATCGTGAAAACTTGTAAAATGCATATCTTTTTCATACGAGGTCGAAAACAAGCGAAACTAGTTGCGTTGGAATCGTATGGACGAGAACTACGCTATGGAATTGGATTGGAGTCGTTTGGAGTTAGTGAGAATTTCGGGTAAAATTAAACGTCCGTTTAATTTTATTCGAAATAAATCGCTAAAACGAAATTGAAATCAAGGTGAGAACTTCTCACTCAATCGAACAGTTTCGATTTTTATTTTAAATAGTTATATTTAAAATATTTGAATGCATGTTTGAATGATGATTGATATCTATTGATTGTTAAAATAGACATTATGCGCCGTTAGTAAGCGGATGTTATTTATTAAAAACATATACCGCGAATATTTCATAAACAGTGAAATTGGTATTATATATAATAGCAATATATATATATATATATTGGCATATGTATATATTGCAGTTATTGATTTCCCGCATTGTATAGCGGATGAGACCCTATTGCGCCGTCTATTAAGCGGATAATATTTTAAATCCCATATACCGCGATAATTTTGTACTGGAACGGAATTAGTATTGTGCTAATGTTTGTGGATGCAGGAAAACAGGTTGGAGGGATCCAACTGGATTCCTCAACAGTATTTATTTGATTATGGATATTTTGATATTCGTTGATTATCATATCGATATATGATGTCGCTGTTGTCGTGATTGACTATTTGGTATGTAGCATCATTGGGCCAAATTTTGGAATTTTAAAAGGATTTTTAAAGTGATTTTTGAAAGTATACGTTATAAAATATTTTTGGAATTGATCCATTATAGATAAATAAACGTTATAATTTTAATGTTATAAAATTATGATTTTTGAGAAATATATTTAAAAACTGATTTTGAAAATATGAGGCTAATGATTTTATAAAATAGTTTAATCGGGATTTTTGAATTTATTATAAAAAGTTGAAAATATAGGATTTATAAAATTTGATTATTTTATAAATCAAAATGATGAAGTTTTTAAAGGAGATTAAAGATGTTTTAAAAGAATAATAGTATAAATTGATTTATATAAGATTTATAAATTGATATTTATAAATTAAAATATTTGAATTATAAAAACGAGTTTTTATAAGTGTTAGAATGAATTGTGAATGAATTTCATAAATGAATGAAATTCATATAATTATAAAAAGTGAAGTTATAAATGGAATTTTATAAGCAGTAGGTTTATAAAATTTGTGAAGTTATTTGAAGAATAGATTTGGGTAAATAAATGAATCTTATGGGTTATAAGATTTATAAATTGGGAAGTTTAAAAGAACGATTTTTGCAAATAAATAAATTATAAGTATTTGACTTATAATATGAATTGCTAGTATATCATTGAGATATGAATTGAGATAGGTTAATAAGGTATTTATAAAAGTAGTTGATGTAAAATAAATAGTTATAACTTATTAATGGAGTTATATTCACGTTTTAGATAGTGAATAATCCTTTAAAATAAAGTGTATAGAAAGGATGAAATTGGTTAACGTAGTATATTCACGTTTTTGAATAGTGAATAATATGTTAAAGAAATTGTTTTGAACGTGATGTTTTAAATAGAATTAAAACGATCTAACGATGTTTTCAAAACGTGTTGAGATTCGAAACCATAGATTTCAACATTCATTGTTGAAATAGACGTTTTTGAGAAATAGAAGGAAATGGTGGACTATAACACTGTTGTTATAGTAAATGATTTCCGAAAGGAAATGTTTTGTATAGTATTGGGATTTATATATCTATTTTAATTTCGAATCCCTATACTAGTGATTTTGGGTTGTCGTAACGATGTTTTACGCAACATTCGTTTTGGCCCAAATAAATATGTTTAAGAGAATGATTTCCTTAAAGAATGAAATATATACTTAATTTCGATTCAAGTATATTGAATATTTTCCAAGAGTTGAAAATAAATGGATTTGTGAATTACTTATTAAATAAGTATGGAAATGTTTTCCAATATAAAGTGAATATTTTAAGAATTTATCTTTTTGAAGATAAATTGAAAATGAATAATTGAAATCGTATATTCATAGATATTGTGAAATATAAATTCACTATGGAATTTATAAAAGAAAGGGGAATTTGTTTAAAAATAAATGTTGATTTATTTTTGAAGTGTGAAAACTATATATCTAGTAAAGATAATTTTGGGAAATAAATAATTTGGAAATTTCTTTTGGAATCTGGTGATGTTGTGCATATCCATTGATAGTTCAATAACCGACTATCAATATTTACCTTTGAATAGGTATTTGTTGTGATTTGCTGAATTTGAATGCTACACTTATTTTTAAATTATTGCTCTCGTTATTCGGGTTACCCATTCCGAATAGTGATAAGACGTAATGGATAGCATTGATGACCGATGTTGAAGACCGGGTATTTGCGAGAGCGGTAGGATGACCTGTCGATTGACTCTGCACCGAGTTGCTCCGGTATAGAGTTCTCCATATGTGATGGGGAATCCGATCAGGATTGTGGATATCCGGATTGCAAGGACTTCTTTGTAAGTGCCTTCGGTTCTGTTCGAGCCCGGAACAGACTTGTATGGATTGTATGTCTGACATTACAAATTGAGATATAAAGCTGACTTCTTTCAAATATATTTTTGTTGGTGGCGGAGAATTTATTCTTTTAGCTTAACACCCTTCTCTGAGACGTACGAGCTCAGAGGTTATGTAGTTGAAGGTTATCAGCGATATATTCCCAATTTGGTAATGTGACATGCTGAGTGTTGCTGTGAAATGATCATTGTGTTGATTATTTGTGATAGGATCATTTACTTGATCGTTTATCTTTGTGATCATTTCTATAATCATTTGTTGACCCAAAGCATGACTTTGTATAAAGCGTGGCTTTGTGGACGTGACTTCGTCGAGCCTCACACCTCGGATTGGTCAAAACAGGAAAGATGCAGCAAGGTTATGAGGGGTAGCTCCCTTTAGGGTATGAGCATTTCCTTCTGGAAAAGGGTGGTATCATGGTATGGAGCCCAGATACTTACTCATGTTGAACACTTTATTTATTATGGTGTGATGTTGATTAGAGAGCTCTCGGATAAAGGTCCCAAAGGACCGGGGATGGCATGCTTGTGTTAGTTGTTACCCAGTTAGGGGTAACCCGGCCTTGTGTTGGCAGAGATCCGATTTGGTTCTCGGGGACGTCCTTCCAGAGGCGTTCTCATGTGGCAATGGGAAGTTCCTTGGCCTGACCATTCGTTGGAAATCCAATTCCCAATACGAAACCCTGTACGGTTTTAGTTATAGAACCTGCCATTTACTTATGGTGGTCACCACTGTTTAGATGGTAGCTATAGTAGGCATAGTTCGAAATGTCTATGCTGGCTAAGATTTATATCTTTATTTTCGAAATGAATTTTTCCTACACTATTGTCAGGACCCGACTTTCTGCTCCCAGAAAATCGCATCATGAATTAAGAAAGAAAGGGATAGAAGAAGAAAAGAAAGAAGAGAAAGAAGAAACAACACTAGAATCTCAATAGCGGAACGAATAAATTATATTAGTAACATAAGTATTTACATAATATACAATACCAATCAGAGATACACAGCATACACATCACATATACTAGACAGTTATAAACACCTGTCTAGTATTTACAACACAATATAATCACAACACAAAGATAACACAGCGGAACTATATCTAACGCGGAAGCCTCCTGCTCCATTGCTCCTCCATTATTCGTCAAATCTAACCTGAATCCTAACTTGAATTCCCTTGGCTACTCGTAAAAATTTGAGTACCCAAGAGTTTATGAAAAACAAAATAAACTCCGGGTCAGACATGGGTCTGGTGTGAGTAACAGGTTAAGGTTGCTTAACTTTTAAAAACCTTTGAAAAGAAAAGGTATCACGTAAGACTTCCCACACATAAACATGGAAAAGTTTTTACCTTATGCTAACCAAAACATTTGATAGGAAATCTGATGATATTATAATAGTGTCTAGGGTTTTCAAGTAAATAAGAAATAGCCGAAATTGTTACATTTATTAAATTACAGCTACATAGGTATACAAACAAAACCATTGGCACTTATTGGATTTTGGATTCCATACAATGGCAGGGCTACTGGGGTACCGCCCGTCACAGTATGTGGCCTAGATCACCGTACCGAGGAGCCACCCTAACTCCCCTGCAACACAAGACCGGGACCATTCCTTACTGAATAGTCCCGAACAAGACAACCCCGGCAGTTGTTGCAATCAACTGCCCCACACAGCCGAATATAAAGGGACTTATAGACAGGGGTAAATCTTGCTGTCCAGTGGGAGCTACCCACGAAGCCTTGCTGCACCTCCCATGTTTTAGCCATTCCCGGTTGATGAGGCTTGAGGTTACGATTACCTTTATAGGACATAACACTTAGAATGCTCATCGTCCACCTGACGATGTTCTGAAAGCATTCAATCCATACAAGTTCGTTCCGGGTTCGAACGAAACCGAAGGCATTATCTCGTTGCACTCATTATTTGAATCACCCTCAGAGTCAACGACGATAACCCTTGCACTCTAAACCACCATCTCGAATCTATAAGCACTATTTCGTCAACTCATTACGGAATCATCCACAGAGTTATACTGACGTATAGCCCTTACACCTCGAGTCTTCACTTGCTCCTATTTGGATTAACGACCTAACGTTATTTGGAATCGATGTGGTTTTCGGATATCCAAATATGGAAACCCGATCCCGGTCTCATCGAAAACCAAAGCGTGTCTTTTAGGGCCAAGTTGTTTTAAAGTTTAAAACAATTCAATTCAATATTACCTATATACACACAGATAGATAATTCTCAACATCACAATAGATAATCCATATTATCATCACATCAGATAATCTATATTATCAATTCAAACAGATAATTTCTATCATCAACTCAAAGCAACCATAACATCCAAATCACACAACAACATTTATCTCATAACTGATATCTCAACCATTCAGGGTAATAAATATTAATCATTCATAAGCAAAGACTTATTAAACCATCATCCTATAATTAATTTAAAATGAATTAAATTAATTACTTCTTCTTAATTAATTTAAAATGAATTAAATTAATTACTCATCCATATAAATCTTGCTTACACATCAATTAATTATTTTCAACAAACTACCCTAATTAATCATCTTGATTAATTATTCTTTAATTACATTCAAGTAATTAATCTCTAATTAATTTCACAAATTAATTAATCCAAACTAATCCCTCTAATTAACCTGTAATTACTTCATTAATTAATCCTTAATTAATTAACTAATACCTCATTGATTAATTTTCTTAAATAAATCAATCCTTAATCATATCATTAATTATATAAATTAATGATCTCAAATTATTTTAAATAACTCCATTAAATTAATTATCAATTATCTCTATTGATTAATCATACTTGATTAACTTATTTATCAAAACCCAAATTAATTACTTACTTAAGTAATTATTCAACATACCAATTACATATTAATTACACAAAGTAATTAATTCCCAAATCTCCTCCATTAAATTACATCTAGTAATTTATTTCCTTAATTACTTCACTAAGTAATTATTCTTTTTTAATTACATTTGTAATCACCTTTCAAATCAACCAATGATTAAATTAAATTAATTAAACTTAATTAATTAACTTACTTAATCAAAATAGACTCAATTAATTACAATTAGTAATTAATTTCCTTAATTACTTTCATTAAGTAATTATACTTAAATAATTCAAAGGATTTTCTTAAATTAATTAATCCAATTAATTATTTAAAATTAATTACATTAATTAATTATAAAATAATATTAAGTTAATGATCTTCATTAACCAATAACAAATCTTTAATTACTTTTCCAAAGTAATTAATTGAATTAATCCATATTAATTTATTTAAAGAAACACATTAATTAATCTTAAATTAATCAAGTGGTAATTTAAAGCTTAATTAATTATTAATTACTTGATTTATAATCCAATCCATTAATTAAATTAATCAAATCTTATTTGAATTAATTTCTAAATCATATTTTAATCAAATTTAATTTACTTACTTAAAACTTTTAATTAGTTAAATAAACCCTTAATTATTTAATTAATATTCTAATTATTAAATTATCAAATTAAATAATTAAAATCTTCATTACCTAGGTTAATTAATAAATCATTAAGTTCAAATTAACTTAATGATAATCATTAATATCATTAATGATTTTATTATCATTATCAAAATAGATTAAAAACAAATTTCTTTTAATTTTCCTAAACTCCATTTTAAATTAAAATTAAAATGAAATTTAGACTTAAACAAGATTTTAAATATTTAAAAATTCCTTAATTTTTATTTTAAAGGATCACTTATCTTTTAAAGTAGTTTCAAAATAATAGTTTAACTTATCCCATATTCAAATTTAACAATTTTAAAATATTTTAAATAATTCAAATGATATTGAACTTATAATTTCAAATTTTATTAATATTACAACCAAGGTCCAAATCATGTTTTCATGTTTTAAATTCAAAGATAAAATTTTAAATCCTGTTTTAAATTTTATTCCAGATTTTATAAACACATTTTCAAACATACTTAAAATATTCAAACTAAAATATACCATTTGAATTTATCAACCTAATTTCTTTTTGAAACTTTCAGATTCAAATTCAAGTTTGAATCCAGGATTTCAATTACAGATTTAACTTAGAATTTAATTCTTGTTTTAAAAAAACTTACTTCAGATTTAAAAATCACCCAATAACAAAACTGTGCAGGTTTCGAATTTTATATATTCCGTTTCCTGCAAATCTTGATTATTTTAAAAATCTGAAATTCAAAATCTATTTGAATTCATCATTGAATCTTAAGCTCAGATTTTAAACTAGCCTTGCTTATCTTAATTTAAATTTAGTTTAAATTTTATAAAAACCTGAAACTATCAGGTTTCAGAGACAAAACCTGTAAACTTATATTACTCGAGCAATAGAAAAATTAACCCGAGTCAAACTGCTCATTACTTCGGGCAAATAATAGAATGACCCGAGCACTACACGGGAATAGTTCAATTCCAAAATTCCTGAAACAATCAATCCTTAGTTGGCTATTGTGCACATGCACCTAACTATGGCCGACTTTCCGATCATCAGTGATGATCATCTCCCTTCCCAACCCTCTCTTGAATCCAGCTTAAACATCTAAGCATCAAAATGCTTCCCTTTTTTCCAGAATTCGACAAAGCAATTTTCCTATTTTATTTTAAAACCTGAAACACACTATACCCCAATACTCCTCAAACCTGTCAACACAGCATTCAACTTCCGCCGATCATCGATACAGATGAAACTCCAGCCACTACTTTGTCAGGAACCCATCAACATTTTTCCCAAACAGTTCCACTCTCGGTCAACCAGAGTGAGAGGATGGTTCAAATTTGAAAATGACCAAGATCTAGGGTTACAGAACCCAAAACCCTTAACACAGCTAATCCCAAACATTATTCACTAATTTGATAATTTTACTGAAAATTTTAAACTCTTAACATCAGACAAAAGAAATTTCAATCTTCCAAAATCCCAAAATTTACAGCATTGCCCAAACTTAACCTTTCAATTTATATATCCAGTTTACAATACTAGATTAGAAGCTTAACAGTGGGTGTTCTTTCCCATTTTAAAAAAATTGTTTTTTCTGTATTACTGTTTGCAGAGGCAAACAGACTCTTACTAATTTTATACAGGGTTCCTTGTTGAATAACAATATTGCTTGATAATTCAAGTTCTTATCAATACAAGATCAAGTAAATAAGGAATTTACATTTCATTCAGGACCTAGGAGCATCACAGAGTAAGATTTATATAAACACAACACATATTCAGTAACAATTATTTCAAACTTCACCTGTGTATTCGTGTATATCAATTTATTTCAGAAACAATAACAAGCAACCAGATTTTATTAAAGAAGTTTAGAAGTTACTCACTTAGATTTAAAGAACAGAGCACCCAGATTTTTAAGCTTTGAACCCAGGTTGAAAGAATATGCTTGCATTTGAATTGACTGACCAAACCCATATGCATGCAGGCCATTTTAAGAATTTGCTCAGGTTTGCAGAGGTGTAAATGCAGACTTCATTTGATTTTACAGAAAGTTCCAGAGATGAAAAATGCAGGTATTTGAAGGATTACAGACTTGAGATTGTAGAATTTTCCAGAGTTGCAAGTGTAGGTTTTTATTTGAGAAGATTGATCTTATTTTTGAATGAGGAGTTTCAGATGTTAGAATTTCTTTTGAAATGAATTTGCAAATATGTTTTAGAGGGGTTTCAATTTTTTTTGAATGAAGTGTTTTCTTGATTCAATTAGCATTAAATTTTAAGAAGAGAATGAAGTGAAAAATGAAAAATGTTTTTAAAAGAACTGAAATAAAATTTTAATAAAGAAAAGATAAAAATACAATGACACTTGTCATAAGAGCTACTAACTTATTAACACGTGTAGTTTTAAATACTTAAAAAGTTAACACTTGTCTTTTTACTTAATTTAGTTATTATATTTAAATGTTTATAAAAAGGGTTTTCTTTAATTTATGTTATGTTAGAATGAATATAAATGATTTACTTATTTTTTTTTAAAAATGTAAATAAAACTATTTATAAATTAAAACTCACAAAATATTTTAAAGAATCAATTAATTTGAATCTCAAAATAAGATTTCCAAATTCAAATTAATTTTTTGAAATCAAACCAAAATCAAATTTAAAAATGAAGATTCTATTTTCCCTTTTTAATTCTCTTTATATTTTGAAAAATAGAATATTTATTAGTATGATTTAAAATAACAATTTACAATTTTATATGATTTATAAAGAAATTATAAATCATTTTTATATTTAAATGAATTTAAATCATATGTTATCTTATATTTTAAACTTATATAAACTATACTCAATTCATATTAAATCAAATAATATTTTAAAAAGAAATAAAATCAACTTTTTCTTAAATTTAAAAATTAAACCAAGACAAATTTTAAACAATGTAACATTTATTATAAATATTATCAAACCATAAAGTTATTAATTTAAATAGATTTTTAAAAGCCAAATATTAATTTAAAACATAATTTACTAATTACTCAATATTTTATTAGAATTTAAAAACAAACTTCATTTACTTATTTTCATGTAAGTTAAATTCCAAACAAAGATAAACTATAATATATATAAAATATAAATATATATATACATTATAATTTAAAACATTTATTTTAGCATTTTAAAAGACAAATTCACAAATTAAATATCTATCTATTCATATTATTAAATCAAAACATATTTTATTAATCAATATTGTCAATATCAATTTAATTTTATATAAAGATTATTAAATTGATATTGTCTGAAATTTCGGGATATCACGTTCCTTCCCCCTTAAAAGAATTTCGTCCCCGAAATTTAAAACAAAGGTAATTTAATAACCTATTTAAGATTTTAAATTTTAAAACCAAGCATATATCAAACATATGCTAACATCCATAGCAATCAATTCATCCAATCAAACAAAATTAACTATCCAGACAAAATTCTGGATAGAGTTTCCTCGAGTTTCCCAAGTAAACACCGGGTTACTCGCTCTATAAAACCCCAAACAATCAACACTAATGAGCTGCAGAACTCCTACTCATCTATATCTATAACTGAACAAGACATCTGACTATAGACAAGTCCGACTCAACAACCAAAATCTCTCAAAACAGCTGATTCCAAAACCAGAAATAGATATGCACGTACTCCCTCAGAGATACGTGAAACACATCGAATTCCAGTTGTCCAAACTGGCAATTCAATCCAGAAAATCAAACACTTATCCAATACAGAACACAGAAGAAATCCAAAACATCTCAGAGCTAGCTTACCCAACCTTACCAAAATTTATAGCTCCTAAAACTGAGAACTTATCCAAAATCAGATCTTCGACTGCTTATCTCTTACCTGATCAGCTCAATCCTTGCTGTTGTCTCAAGAAACAATCTAGACCAAACCCATCAGAATGTTCCTCCACGATCAATCAAGATCAAGAACAACCCCACTCACAACCATCAGAAGAAAAACAAACTTCTTCTGTCCGGAAAAGAAAAGCAGATTCACTCCCAAACTGCTTCCGCTGCACAACTCTGATTTGGAGTAGAAAAGAATGCTGATGAAGAGCACAAGCACATCTGGACAGCATAACCAAGAAGATCTCAGATAACCAAGAGAAAACTCAGAAGTTCCACAAATCCTGAGTTGCTTCAGCAGACTCCATCTCAAGAAACAAACCTTCAACTAGTTGAACCACCGGTACCACTGAATCTCTAGATGAGGACAAACTCTGACCTTTCTGAAAATATTCAGAAAAATCTCCAACAACCCAAGAGAACACTCAACTATCGCAAGTCACTTTTGCGATCAACTCAAACTAAAATCCAAAGAAAACTGTTCTCTTTTAACAAATCAGAACAGCTTATGCTGGTCTTGCCAATCCATCCAAGAAATGAATTCTACTCTACTGCTTCTGAACTCCATCTCCAGAGAACTTGCTAAGCCAGACAACTCTGCTGATACCCAGAACACTCTGAGTTGCACTGCTGACAACAATGCCAAAGAATTTTTAACCAAAAGCTCTTCGAGAAACTCGGACTTCAACAACACAAAAACACCATGCTTAACTCAGCCACAACACCGAAGCAGACTCACCTCCTTAAACTTGTTCCAAAGAAAACATCTTCGAAAACATCCATAGTCAATGCATCTCATCACGCATCTACTACTTCCTGAGATATCAAGATACCATCACTCGCTTCTGCTTAGCTAACAGATCAAACTACACTCATCAAACTTCAGAGAATAAACTCCGAACCTTAACAGGTTTTCTTCAGAGATCAATGAAGTCCTTGCTCCACTTCAAAGCTATATTCGAGACGGTATTAGGTATACAGTCTCGACAGATACACTTCTAACCTCAAACATTCAAACTCCAACCAATCGGTAGTTGTGTTACTCACACCACTACCTCAATCTACCTTATAACCCACATTGGAAAACCCGAACAGGTAACCCAACAGATAGGTAGAAATAAATATATATATATAAATATAAAAAATTACAAATACGCTCTCTCAAGAAAGACACCACTCCAGAGCCTAGGTATTCACCCAACCTAACGCTCTGATACCAACTGTCAGGACCCGACTTTCTACTCCCAGAAAACCGCATCATGAATTAAGAAAAAAAGGGATAGAAGAAGAAAAGAAAGAAGAGAAAGAAGAAACAACACTAGAATCTCAACAGCGGAACGAATAAATTATATTAGTAACATAAGTATTTACATAATATACAATACCAATCAGAGATACACAGCATACACATCACATATACTAGACAGTTATAAACACCTGTCTAGTATTTACAACACAATATAATCACAACACAGAGATAACACAGTGGAACTATATCTAACGCGGAAGCCTCCTGCTCCATCGCTCCTCCATTATTCGTCAAAGCTAACCTGAATCCTAACCTGAATTCCTTTGGCTACTCGTAAAAATTTGAGTACCCAAGAGTTTACGAAAAACAAAATAAACTCCGGGTCAGACATGGGTCTGGTGTGAGAAACAGGTTAAGGTTGCTTAACTTTTAAAAACCTTTGAAAAGAAAAGGTATCACGTAAGACTTCCCACACATAAACATGGAAAAGTTTTTACCTTACGCTAACCAAAACATTTGATAGGAAATCTGATGATATTATAATAGTGTCTAGGGTTTTCAAGTAAATAAGAAATAGCCGAAATTTTTACATTTATTAAACTTCAGCTACATAGGTATACAAACAAAACCGTTGGCACTTATTGGATTTTGGATTCCATACAATGGCAAGGCTACTGGGGTACTGCCCGTCACAGTACGTGGCCTAGATCACCGTACCGAGGAGCCACCCTAACTCCCCTGCAACACAAGACCGGGACCATTCCTTACTGAATAGTCCCGAACAAGACAACCCCGGCAGTTGTTGCAATCAACTGCCCCACACAGCCGAATATAAAGGGACTTCTAGACAGGGGTAAATCTTGCTCTCCAGTGGGAGCTACCCACGAAGCCTTGCTGCACCTCCCCTGTTTTAGCCATTCCCGGTTGATGAGGCTTGAGGTTACGATTACCTTTATAGGACATAACACTTAGAATGCTCATCGTCCACCTGACGATGTTCTGAAAGCATTCAATCCATACAAGTTCGTTCCGGGTTCGAACGAAACCAAAGGCATTATCTCGTTGCACTCACTATTTGAATCACCCTCAGAGTCAACGACGATAACCCTTGCACTCTAAACCACCATCTCGAATCTATAAGCACTATTCCGTCAACTCATTACGGAATCACCCACAGAGTTATACTGACGTATAGCCCTTACACTTCGAGTCTTCACTTGCTCCTATTTGGATTAACGACCTAACGTTATTTGGAATCGATGTGGTTTTCGGATATCCAAATATGGAAACCCGATCCCGGTCTCATCGAAAACCAAAGCGTGTCTTTTAGGGCCAAGTTGTTTTAAAGTTTAAAACAATTCAATTCAATATTACCTATATACACACAGATAGATAATTCTCAACATCACAATAGATAATCCATATTATCATCACATCAGATAATCTATATTATCAATTCAAGCAGATAATTTCTATCATCAACTCAAAGCAACCATAACATCCAAATCACACAACAACATTTATCTCATAACTGAGATCTCAACCATTCAAGGTAATAAATATCAATCATTCATAAGCAAAGACTTATTAAATCATCATCCTATAATTAATTTAAAATGAATTAAATTAATTACTTCTTCTTAATTAATTTAAAATGAATTAAATTAATTACTCATCCATATAAATCTTGCTTGCACATCAATTAATTATTTTCAACAAACTACCCTAATTAATCATCTTGATTAATTATTCTTTAATTATATTCAAGTAATTAATCTCTAATTAATTTCACAAATTAATTAATCCAAACCAATCCCTGTAATTAACCTGTAATTACTTCATTAATTAATCCTTAATTAATTAACTAATACCTCATTGATTAATTTTCTTAAATAAATCAATCCTTAATCATATCGTTAATTATATAAATTAATGATCTCAAATTATTTTAAATAACTCCATTAAATTAATTATCAATTATCTCTATTGATTAATCATACTTGATTAACTTATTTATCAAAACCCAAATTAATTACTTACTTAAGTAATTATTCAACATACCAATTACATATTAATTACACAAAGTAAGTAATTCCCAAATCTCCTCCATTAAATTACATCTAGTAATTTATTTCCTTAATTACTTCACTAAGTAATTATTCTTTTTTAATTACATTTGTAATTACCTTTCAAATCAACCAATGATTAAATTAAATTAATTAAACTTAATTAATTAACTTACTTAATCAAAATAGACTCAACTAATTACAATTAGTAATTAATTTCCTTAATTACTTTCATTAAGTAATTATACTTAAATAATTCAAAGGATTATCTTAAATTAATTAATCCAATTAATTATTTAAAATTAATTGCATTAATTAATTATAAAATAATATTAAGTTAATGATCTTCATTAACCAATAACAAATCTTTAATTACTTTTCCAAAGTAATTAATTGAATTAATCCATATTAATTTATTCAAAGAAACACATTAATTAATCTTAATCAATCAAGTGATAATTTAAAGCTTAATTAATTATTAATTACTTGATTTATAATCCAATCCATTAATTAAATTAATCAAATCTTATTTCAATTAATTTCTAAATCATATTTTAATCAAATTTAATTTACTTACTTAAAACTTTTAATTAGTTAAATAAACCCTTAATTATTTAATTAATATTCTAATTATTAAATTATCAAATTAAATAATTAAAATCTTCATTACCTAGGTTAATTAATAAATCATTAAGTTCAAATTAACTTAATGATAATCATTAATTTCGTTAATGATTTTATTATCATTATCAAAATAGATTGAAAACAAATTGCTTTTAATTTTCCTAAACTCCATTTTAAATTAAAATTAAAATGAAATTTAGACTTAAACAAGATTTTAAATATTTAAAAATTCCTTAATTTTTATTTTAAAGGATCACTTATCTTTTAAAGTAGTTTTAAAAGAATAGTTTAACTTATCCCATATTCAAATTTAACAATTTTAAAATATTTTAAATAATTCAAATGATATTGAACTTATAATTTCAAATTTTATTAATATTACAACCAAGGTCCAAATCATGTTTTCATGTTTTAAATTCAAAGATAAAATTTTAAATCCTGTTTTAAATTTTATTCCAGATTTTATAAACACATTTTTAAACATACTTAAAATATTCAAACTAAAATGTACCATTTGAATTTATCAACCTAATTTCTTTTTGAAACTTTCAGATTCAAATTCAAGTTTGAATCCAGGATTTCAATTTCAGATTTAACTTAGAATTTAAATCTTGTTTTAAAAAAACTTACTTCAGATTTAAAAATCACCCAATAACAAAACTATGCAGGTTTCAAATTTTATATATTCCATTTCCTGCAAATCTTGATTATTTTAAAAATCTGAAATTCAAAATCTATTTGAATTCATCATTGAATCTTAAGCTCGGATTTTAAACTAGCCTTGCTTATCTTAATTTAAATTTAGTTTAAATTTTATAAAAACCTGAAACTATCAGGTTTCAGAGACAAAACCTGTAAACTTATATTACTCGAGCAATGGAAAAATTAACCCGAGTCAAACTGCTCTTTACTTCGGGCAAATAATAGAATGACCCGAGCACTACACGGGAATACTTCAATTCCAAAATTCCTAAAACAATCAATCCTCAGTTGGCTATTGTGCACATGCACCTAACTATGGCCGGCTTTCCGATCATCAGTGATGATCATCTCCCTTCCCAACCCTCTCTTGAATCCAGCTTAAACATCTATGCATCAAAATACTTCCCTTTTTTCCAGAATTCGACAGAGCAATTTTCATATTTTATTTTAAAACCTGAAACACACTATACCCCAATACTCCTCAAACCTGTCAACACAGCATTCAACTTCCTCCGATCATCGATACAGATGAAACTCCAGCCACTACTTTGTCAGGAACCCATCTACATTTTTCCCAAACAGTTCCACTCTCGGTCAACCAGAGTGAGAGGATGGTTCAAATTTGGAAATGACCAAGATCTAGGGTTACAGAACCCAAAACCCTTAACACAGCTAATCCCAAACATTATTCACTAATTTGATAATTTTACTGAAAATTTTAAACTCTTAACATCATACAAAAGAAATTTCAATCTTCCAAAATCCCAAAATTTACAACATTGCCCAAACTTAACCTTTCAATTTATATATCGAGTTTACAATACTAGATTAGAAGCTTAACAGTGGGTGTTCTTTCCCATTTTAAAAAAATTGTTTTTGCTGTATTACTGTTTGCAGAGGCAAATAGACTCAATTACTAATTTTATACAGGGTTCCTTATTGAATAACAATCTTGCTTGATAATTCAAGTTCTTATCAATACAAGATCAAGTAAATAAGGAATTTACATTTCATTCAGGACCTAGGAGCATCACAGAGTAAGATTTATATAAACACAACACATATTCAGTAACAATTATTTCAAACTTCACCTGTGTATTCATGTATATCAATTTATTTCAGAAACAATAACAAGCAACCAGATAAAGAAGTTTAGAAGTTACTCACTTAGATTTAAAGAACAAAGCACCCAGATTTTTAAGCTTTGAACCCAGGTTGAAACAAGATGCTTGAATTTGAATTGACTGACCAAACCCATATGCATGCAGGCCATTTTAAGAATTTGCTCAGGTTTGCAGAGGTGTAAATGCAGACTTCATTTGATTTTACAGAAATTTCTAGAGATGAAAAATGCAGGTATTTGAAGGATTACAGACTTGAGATTGCATAATTTTCCAAAGTTGCAAGTGCAGGTTTTTATTTGAGAAGATTGATCTTATTTTTGAATGAGGAGTTTCAGATGTTAGAATTTCTTTTGAAATGAATTTGCAAATATGTTTTAGAGGGGTTTCAGATTTTTTTTGAATGAAGTGTTTTCTTGATTCAATTAGCATTAAATTTTAAGAAGAGAATGAAGTGAAAAATGAAAAATGTTATTAAAAGAACTGAAATAAAATTTTAATAAAGAAAAGATAAAAATACAATGACACTTGTCATAAGAGCTACTAACTTATTAACACATGTAGTTTTAAATACTTAAAAAGTTAACACTTGTCTTTTTACTTAATTTAGTTATTATATTTAAATGTTTATAAAAAGGGTTTTCTTTAATTTATGTTATGTTAGAATGAATATAAATGATTTACTTATTTTTTTTTTAAAAAATGTAAATAAAACTATTTATAAATTAAAACTCAAAAAATATTTTAAAGAATCAATTAATTTGAATTTCAAAATAAGATTTCCAAATTCAAATTAATTCTTTGAAATCAAACCAAAATCAAATTTAAAAATGAAGATTCTATTTTCCCTTTTTAATTCTCTTTATATTTTGAAAAATAAAATATTTATTAGTATGATTTAAAATAACAATTTACAATTTTATATGATTTATAAAGAAATTATAAATCACTTTTATATTTAAATGAATTTAAATCATATGTTATCTTATATTTTAAACTTATATAAACTATACTCAATTCATATTAAATCAAATAATATTTTAAAAAGAAATAAAATCAACTTTTTCTTAAATTTAAAAATTGAACCAAGACAAATTTTAAATAATATAACATTTATTATAAATATTATCAAACTATAAAGTTATTAATTTAAATAGATTTTTAAAAGCCAAATATTAATTTAAAACATAATTTACTAATTACTCAATATTTTATTAGAATTTAAAAACAAACTTCATTTACTTATTTTCATGTAAGTTAAATTCCAAACAAAGATAAACTATAATATATAAAAATATATATATACACATTATAATTTAAAACATTTATTTTAGCATTTTAAAAGACAAATTCACAAATTAAATATTTATCTATTCATATTATTAAATCAAAACATATTTTATTAATCAATATTGTCAATATCAATTTAATTTATATAAAGATTATTAAATTGATATTGTCTGAAATTCCGGGATATCACAACTATGCACTAGTAATAATATCAAATGTTCTTTTTAATGCGTATCAAGCATCTTTGACTATCATAAGGAGAAATCTCCTCCGATTCTGCGTTTGCATGTGTGTGTGTGCGGGAGGCCTTATGGTAGTCTCATTTTTAAAAGCATTGTGAATTGACTTTAAAAATATTCCTCTATTTTGATTTTAAAGATAAATAAACTGTTTTGAGTTCTCACACCAGTCACATGACTGACTCGGAGTTTATTATTTTCCTTCCTAAACTCTTGGTGCCCACCAATTTCCACACAGGCAGTCAAGAGTTAAAGTTTATCAGGATATTATGGAATTCAGGAGTTGCTGGAGGCAAGATGGATGGCATGGCATATTACTAGTATATAGTATTTCTTTTCCGTTGTTTGTTGTTGTTTGTTGTTGTACACTCTGATGATATGATGTAATGAAATGTGATGTAATGTAATAACCGATATAGTTCTTTGTTTAAAGATTATTCATTTATCTATTATATGTTGTTCCGCTGCGATTGTGAGATTCTGATGTTGTTCTGTTGTTTTCTTTCTGTTTCATTCTATTTTCTTTTCTCTCTATTTTCTATTTTTTTCTCTCTTCTTCTGTCTTTTTCTTTTTCTTAAAACCATAACTATTCGGTTTTTCGGCAACGAAAAATCGCGTACGTTACATTCTTCTTCGAGTCGACGCGAGTGGTTTTGCTTGTAACAGGTTGTAAATTGTTTTTTAACTAAAAATAAGTTTTTTTTTGAAAAAAAGAAAGAGGGTGATTTTCTCAGGGTTGGACTCGGGTGAGAATCGAGTTGAACCCGAAGTAAATATTTTAACAGTTTTAAAATATAAATAAAAGCAAGTTTTAAAATTTAAAGTAAATCAAGATTAGACTATTTCTTAAAAACAATTTCTTATATAATAAATTCTTTTAAATAATTGGTTTAAGAAGTTGTATGATTTATTTTATTTAAATTAATTAAGATAAATTCTTAAGTTTATTTTAAAAACTTAAATTAAATGGTTAAATCATATAGGTAATGAAAAGATAAAATGTTTTAAATTTATATGTTAATGATAATAAGGTAATTAATGAAGATAAATGGTTTATCTTAAAGTTAATTAAGGTCTTTGGTGATTAAAGATTAATTAAATTAATGAAGTAATTAAAGATTAATTAAATTGATTAATTAATTAGAGATTAATTAATTTGTAATTAAGGATTAATTAATTAAGTGATTAGAGATTAACTAATTGTAATTAAGGACTAATTAATTAGTAATTAGAGATTAACTAATTTTAATTAAGGATTAATAAATTAATAATTAAGGATTTATTAATTAACAATTAGGATCAATCAATTATCGATTAACGATTAGTTAATAAATAATTAAAGGATAATTAATCAGTAATTAAAGATTAATTAATTTGTAAAACAATTAAAGAATGATTAATTAATTAAAATGGTTTGTAATTACTTAATTAAATGATTAATTAAGCAAGGTTAGGTGATTAATTCATAAGTAAATTAATTTAATTTGAGTTAATTAAATTAATTATAATATGGATTTATAGGTCTTGCTTATAAATGATTGATTGTATAGAATGTCCGGATTGATATTTATGGTATGATATTTTGTGATGATATGTGATATGATATGTTTATGTTGAACGGTGATATTGAGGGTTATCTACTGATGATGAATTGCTATGTATATGTGTCATCCTGTATTTAAACTGAATTGTATTCACTTAAACAACTTGGATTAAAGATGAGATTGTATTCGAAGAGACCGGGGTCGGGTATCAGCAAATACCCAAAACCAATTCGATTTAAAATCTACTATAACTCTTTATTGATTTGAGTTTATAGCAAAACAAGCTGGAATTCGAATAGATTAAGTAACTTGGTAATTTAAACTGAATAACAAGTTCTTAAATATTGTTTGTAATAATGGTTGACTATAACAAGTTAAGAACTCGTAGAAGGTACGAGTTACCTGGATATTCAAAGAAGATTTGTAACTTAATATTTCAATTTATATGGGTTTACTCACATTGATTTCTAGCCTGCCCCAGGTGTTACTTTATTGAAATGCTCGGGTCAGACCGAGTATTACAGATTTTCAGGTTAAGACGTTTTGGAGCTCAGGTGGCGAGCTGGATGGCAGGGACGTATGGAATATATTCCATTGTGTATTGGATTGTATTAATAGTATTCTGGGACAAGTTGTTACCACTGTCCAACTTATTTGTGAATGGTTGTAACTGTTCGTCGACGGAAATTCTATTGGTTTAGAAAACCGTCGAACGAATTTAAAATTAAAAATAACCGCAAGCGCACGGTGTACGAATGTAGCACGCGGCGAATACGGGTCGATCCATAAGGAATTAATGATTTTAAAATTCTATTCAATCAAATTATACTGAAGTCGAGAGTGAATAGCTAGAAATGTAAGAAACTAACAAAAACTAGCAAAAGAAAATGGTAAAAATATGAGAGTTAAAAGAATAATTTAGAGATAAATCCACTCTCTAGATCATATAAATCAACAAAATGAAGTTATGATCTCTCTTTTCTTGTCATTAGTGAATTAGTTGATGTGCTTATCATAAGTATGGTATATTTGTGCTATTAATTAGCTCAATATAAACCATCAAACTATAACACAACCACTAATACACATTTAACTCTCATGAAATATGACAACAAATTTGAAATAAAAATCTATTTTAAGCATAGCCTATTAACTATTGTTTAGAAATATAGGCTATCAAATTTCAATTTCATCATTCACTTCTTTGCCATAATCATATTTAGATGAAGAGGCAATTTGTGTTATGTTTGTTTAAGCATAGCCTATTTGTTATGAACAACGTAGACTATCAAATTCAAAGCTAAACAACATCATTAAACCACTTCAAGTGTTTCCATTAAAGCACAAAAAGAGAGCATAAACATCAAAATGTTGCATCTACATACTAGAGAGCTTCATTACCCCTAAATTATAGGGATTAAGCTCTTATATTTGTTATCAAATCAACAAATATAGAAAGCAACATGAAATCAAAAGGAAAGGAAAATGAAAGCTAATGGAAAAGACAACTAATCTAATTGCATAAAGGTAGATCTACACTATTACATAAGAAGAGAAGAAGCATGTAAATAAAAGAGAATTAACATTGCATAAAAGAAAAGAAAATTACATGAAATAAAATGGCTAAGTAGCCATGGAAAGAAAGAGAGCTTTGATTTATTTTCTAAACTAAAACTAACTAACTAAAAGGAAGATGGCTACATGAAACATAAGAGGTATTTATACAAGTTAGAAACCCTAATGCATATTTTTGGGGAGTACCAAAAATGCCCTTGGAGGAAGTGTGGTGGCCAAGTTATCATTAGCTTAAATAATCCCCTACTTAAATGTACATGAAGCTTTAAATGTCTTTTAGCATGTGCATTAGCCTTTAATTTGTACATTAGGTAGTCGGTAGGTGGGGTCCTTCATGTTCTTCACTTTGAATTATTTCCATCTTCATTCCTTTGTATTCATTTTGTGCATGCATATCCTTCATGAAACCACTCCTATTTGAAACCATTTTCCTACAAAAATATATATAAATTTCCAATCAATTTTTCTCCAAGAAATATATGCACTTAAATGACCGTTTTGCCCCTATATGAAGATGAATATGTGAAAATTTGGAATTAATATGAATTTTGGTTAAAACAAGTTAAAATACCCAATATGATCGTTTATTTAATTTAAACAGAATAAATATGGTGGTAAAAATATGCACATTTACGTGGACATCAAATACCCCTACACTTATCTTTTTATTCGTCCTCGAACAAAGGGAAACTAAGATAAATCCGTTTTCGTAGGAAGCACGATTGCATTGAGCGTATGCAACAAGCCGTTAAACCTCTGGGTGTCCCCAATAGGACGAGTGTTGTCTCGTAAGGGTTTTCAGCGGATACTACCCACAAAATCCAAATGCGCGATGAAAATATTTACAAAATGCAAGATTTATTTACAAAGAAATGAATGCAAATTTTTGAAAATATTTACAAATGAAGGATTTATTTTTAAATTGACACGAATAAGTTAAATATAGGTTTTGGTTATTATCTTTGAAATTTATGTCATTTACTCGTCAAAATTTCCAACAAAAATCAAGTTATCATAACAAATAGACAATAGTTTAACTTGTTATTTCGGTTGATAACAAAGTGTAATTATAAAATGGATCCTTAGTTGATTATCAAAGTTTATCAAAGTGGTATTTTCATTTCTTTTCAATAAAAATCAAATCAAATAAGTAAAAATAGTGCTAGGATTTCAATTGCTTGCTCTCTCATTATTTGCAAGAAAAATTACACACCTAGCTCAGGTAAACTGAGGCCAGATATACCACCCATGCACTGCCTTTCGGGCTTATGTGAGGGGAGTACAGAGCATGGCGAGTGCACACACTTTCATGCATACACCCATCGGCCATAGGTGGTTTTATTAAGACTGTTCATTTTTTATTTGTCTTTTTTACATGTGTTCCATACATGCATAACCGTGAGGACTTTTAAATGAGTATGGAAGCACATAATCAAAGATTCCAAGTAATTCCCCCATGCATAACCGTGAGGACTTTTAAATGAGAGTGAATACTTTATTATTATTTATATATATTTTTTATATTTATTTAAGAGAGAGAGTTTTGCAAAATCATCTTAGCACCATTTAACTTAGAAGACAAAAAAAAATGTTACATCCTTTACTTTAAATTCACCACTTTTAAAACAAAGATTTTCAATTAGGATGTATTTCATAATTAACAAGTATGAATCTTCCTATATACTAGTTAAACCGTTGTTATTTACAATCAAACTTCATTTTTATTTTTGTTAAGACAAATAAATTTTCAATAATTTCAATTTAATAAACCAAAACCATATATTTATCCTATAGTGTTTCTTTAAAAATAAATCAAAAACGCTAAAAAAAAAATCTTCTTTTGTTTTTGGATTTTTTTTTTTGAGTTTTTGGAACAAAAATGAAAAATTAATCCTGAAAAATCAAGAAGAAGATGAGTCTCCCCCCACACTTGATTTTGACTGTGTCCCCACAGTCAACCCAAGTCAAAAGGAATGTTTATTATTATTTACATGAAAATGAAATGTATTTACATGACATCAGAAAGTATATTGCCAAAAAGTAAATGAAATGGTCTTCCAAAGACTGATTCATTTGTCCCGTCAAGTATACGAGACAAAGCTTAGGCTCGAAAAACCAAAACTAAAAGATTTTGAAGTCGAATGTGGCTTTGGAAAAACAAATGTCGTTTTATTAAAAATCTTACGAGTTGTTTTATTTTCGATGATTTTTGGGGTAGATATAACGATTGATTGAAATTCACATTTATTTTCACCAAATTGAAATTCAAATGTGTCATTGAAAAATTCTTCAAAATTATTGATTTCAAAACGGTGATGTGAATCGTCCCCTTTGGAATCTAACAACCCATCTTCAAAAGGTCCAAAGAAATCATGTTCGTTAAATTCGTCTTCCTTTGTTGGATTATCAACAACTTCACTGCGTATCTCAAGTTCAAAATTCAAAGTTGTTGTATTTAAATTTTCGAAATCGGGAAAAGGAAGATCGAATTTTAAATTTGGTTCCATATCCTCAAAAGAATTGAAATCCAACTCAATTACCGCGTTTTCAAAAACTTCATTAAGATTGTTATTTTCAATTTCAAAAGTTATTGTTTGAAAATCATCGATTTGGGTAAAAGATGGATTATTATTTGATTCGTCACACGTTGGGATTTGATTTTTTCACGTTGTTTCATATATGTTTCAAACAATAAATCCATGTGATCATCGTAAATTTCATTTATTTGTTCAACAAAATCCAATTTGTAGTTATTAACTTGAGAATTTTCGATTTGGAATTGTTGAGGATAAATTTTTTCAATCGCATCGTAGTCGAGATTATTCCCATTGCCAAGATTATTTGAAAAGGGATCTCATTTTCATTTTGATTTTGAAATTCATTTTGAAGCTCGAAATTGAATTGGCATGGGTTACAATCGAAATCATTTGAATTTTGAAGTGAATTCAAATTTTGATTATTTTGAAAACTTTGATTCGAGTTATAGCACAAACGTGAATTGCACAACTCATTTATCTCTTGATTTTGTTGCGTAGAGAGTTCAAGTAACGACGAAATGCAATTTTCAAGAGTTGAGGGTTGACCATTACTTTGGAAATTTTATGGTTCAAAATTCGAATCGTTTAAAGAATAGTTGTTGTTAAAATATCCATAAGAATTTGAAATGAAATCATATGGATTATACTGATTTTCACAACTATTGTAAAATTCAATTGAATATGGAAATTCTGACATTTTCAAGAATGTTTTTTTGTTTTTTTTTATAAGCAAAAAAATATTTACAAAGAGAATTTATTTTTCAAAAGGGAAATCTATTTTGTTTTGTTTTTATTTTTCAAATTTTTTTTGTTGAATTTTGGTTTTCCTAATTTTTTTTGTTTTTTTGGATTTTTTTTTGAAATTTCAAAGAAAAAGACTTAAAAATTTCAAAGGAAAAGGAACGTTTACAATTTTTTTAGTTTTGGATTTTGAATTTTTCGTTTTTTTTAAATATGCATGAACTAATGCAACTAAATGAATGCAAGGGTTAATTACAAATGATTTATCCTAAGTTAACCCAAAATTGTATAATCACAAATTGTTTTTGATAAACAAGATAGTTCTCAGCCAGGTAACAGACAGGGGTTATCGGTGCACCATGAATCACCGTAGCAATGCAGCCGAAGGTTTAAGTACCTTCAGAGGAACAATCACTGTAATATTTACGAATCACTGTAATATTTGTAAATGGTTATTACTCTGCCGTAGCCTAGACACCAAGAAATTAAATTGTTCAAAGAAGACAAATTGTCAATATACAATTAAGAGTCATCGTTATTATTAATTAAAATTCTAAGATGAAATGCAAAACAAAAATTAAACGTGTATTAACAATGCAACTAAGAATGAATTTTTGTTTTTGATTTTTTTTATAAAATGCAAGCAAACAACAATGCAAGGCAAATAAAAATAACAGATGTATTAAGCAAGCATTTTTTTTTTAGCAAGCAGTGGAGCAAGCAATTCTTCCTTTCATTTCCTGCAACCTGAAAATTAAAAACAAGATATATATACAAATTATTACATATATATATAACAAAGAAAAAAGAAAAAAATAATAAAGGAAATGAAAACAAAATAGAATTGAAACCAACACAAATGAAAACTTTCTTATTTGTTTTTTTTTTTTGAAGCAAACAAAATACTTAACACTCAAATAAAATTGAAACAAAAGATATCAACTCTAAACAAAAAAAGTGATTCAAATGAAAACACTAAAACAAATTAAACTAACTAAACTAAAACTCAAAAACAAACAAACAAAATAAATAAATAAAAACAAGAGAAAAAAGGAAATAAAATCAAATTAAAAGCTTTTAACCCTGTCCAATACAACAAGTAACCGACCACTTCAGCACTTTTTTTTTTAATCGTATAAACTGCTCCACTTAACACTTCAAAATCAATTCCCAAAATCGATTTTTAAAATCGAAATTACTTCCCAAGCTCGTAAATCCCAAGTTCCAATTTTGGCTTGTATCTGTGGTTCGATTATTGCGAGGACATGGGTTGGTGGCGGTAATTGTTCGAAGGGGCTGTTGTTCGAGGATTGAGCTTACGATTTGGGGAGTTTCGCAATTGAAGTCGCGAATTGTTTTGCAACTTGATGGTTTCTGAGTTCGTTAAGCATGATGATGGTTTCGGTGAGTGATGAGTTTGCCGATGCAATTTGTTGGCTGAGGATGGTCGCGTTGGTGTTGGCGTGGTGATTGAAGGTTCGAAGATGGTCAAGCGATTGACGGTTGGGTTGCGGCTTTGGATTAGGAGGTTAGGGTTGCGTGATGGTGGTTGGAGGCGTGGAAGTTGGAGTTGCGGCAACAGTTGGTTGATGGCAGGTTGGACGTATGGGGATGTTGCAGTTGATGGATTGGTGGTGAACTTGCAGTGGTGATGAAGTTAGTGGCTGTTGAGATTAGGGCACGTAAGTGATTAGAAGGGGATGTTATGGGAGTGAGAATGATTTGGATTGGCAATTGCGTGGTGGCAGTCTAATTGTAAGTTGATGTAGCAGTTTTGGTTTGTATTGATGGGTTGCTTATTGTATGGTCGCGGTTAGGTTGCAGAGGTTGGAGGTTGAGGTCGAAGTTTGGGAGAATGTAGTTGTATTGTTTTTGATGTGGTGATGAGGTACTCGATTATGGCAGTGGAGATGACAGTGGGGGTGCCGAAGTCAGATGTTTGACAGCAATGTGGTAGAAGGCAGTTTGTAAAGGTAGGGGAGGCTGATTAAGTATGAGAAATGCAAATGGTTGATTAAGTATGAAGAAATGTAGATGGTTGTAAATTCGGATGGCTGTGGGAGGTCTGGCACCGTTGAGGTTGTGACGACAGAAGTGGAAGGCAGTGTGTATGGTGAAGTTTGTTTGTGGGTTGGAGGAGTTTACAGAGAAGAGTTGTGCGGTAACAATTGGCAGATGGTGTGGTGGTTTAATATGTGGGAGAAGCAAGCAATGGATAGTGGGGAGTATTGTGGAAGTTGAAAGTGCCTATAGTGATGGTGAAATAAGGCAATAGGGAGGTAGAACTGAGGTGAAGTGACTAAGTGTTGTAAATGGTGGCAGTATTGGTTAGATGGGGAGTGAAGTTGCTGTTCGATGATGGTAGGTTGGTGTAGAAATGGTGGTTTGCGTGGGGATTGGAGGTATTGAGGCAGGGTTATGATGACAGTGTAAACAAGTTAATGGCGCCGGTTGGGTGTGATGATGTGGTGGTTGCTTTGTACTTGTGAAGGGAGGCAGGGGAGTGAAGTTGTGATGCTGTCGTTGCTTGTAGTTGTTTGGCCGCAATGTTGATGTGAAGTAAGTTGCACAGTGAAGATGGTGCTGGAGTGGAGTATTTGAAAAGGAGGAAGCAACAGTTTGAAATTGTAGTGGATGATAGGTGGATGAAGTGGAGTATTGACAGTAAGGCAAGGCTGCTGTGATACTGGAATAGTAAGGTGATTGCAAAAGATGTTTGGAATTTGTGGTGAGAAGTGTGAAGGTGATAAGGTTTGCAGAAGGCAGTGGTGGATGTATTTTATGTGGGATGGTGAATAAAGTGACAGCAGCAGTTTGTAGGAGGTGAGGGGGTGAGACAGTAATTGTAAAAAAAATGAAAAAAAAGAGAGATACTGTACAATGTAAACTGAAATATAAAAAGGAAAAAAAAATTGGAATGAATTTTTTTTTCTTTTTCAATTGAGATTGTGTGAATGGTTTTTTTTTTAATAGAAATGAAAATTGCAAATGCAAGAAGAAAACAAATGGAACAACTACTCTCACACAACTTAAATGCACACAAAACAAACACTCAAACAAAAATCAAACAACAAACACACAACAATTTTTTTTTTAAAAATGCAAACACACAAAATAAAACACACAAAGATCAAAAAAAAATAATTCAAAAAATACAAAATCAAAATCAAACAACTCCCCGGCAACGGCGCCAAAAACTTGTTCGTCGACGGAAATTCTATCGGTTTAGAAAACCGTCGAACGAATTTAAAATTAAAAATAACCTATGTAGCACGCGGCGAATACGGGTCGATCCACAGGAAATTGATGATTTTAAAATTCTATCAATCAAATTATACCGAAGTCGAGAGTGAATAGCTAGAAATGTAAAAAACTAACAAAAACTAGCAAAAGAAAATGATAAAAATATGAGAGTTAAAAGAATAATTTAGAGATAAATCCACTCTCTAGATCATATGAATCAACAAAATGAAGTTATGATCTCTCCTTTCTTGTTATTAGTGAATTAGTTGATGTGCTTATCATAAGTATGGTATATTTGTGCTATTAATTAGCTCAATATAAACCATTAAACTATAACACAACCACTAATACACATTTAACTCTCATGAAATATGACAACAAAGTTGAAATAAAAATATATTTTAAGCATAGCCTATTAACTATTGTTTAGAAATATAGGCCATCAAATTTCAATTTCAACATTCACTTCTTTGCCATAATCATATTTAGATGAAGAGGCAATTTGTGTTATGTTTGTTTAAGCATAGCCTATTTGTTATGAACAACATAGACTATCAAATTCAAAGCTAAACAACATCATTAAACCACTTCAAATGTTTCCATTGAAGCACAAAAGGAGAGCATAAACATCGAAATGTTGCATCTACATACTAGAGAGCTTCATTACCCCTAAATTGTAGGGATTAAGCTCTCATATTTGTTATCAAATCAACAAATGTAGAAAGCAACATGAAATCAAAAATAAAGGAAAATGAAAGCTAATGGAAAAGACAACTAATCTAATTGCATAAAGGTAGGTCTACACTATTACATAAGAAAAGAAGAAACATGTAAATAAAAGAGAATTAACATTGCATAAAAGAAAAGAAAATTACATGAAATAAAATGGCTAAGTAGCCATGGAAAGAAAGAGAGCTTTGATTTATTTTCTAAACTAAAACTAACTAACTAAGAGGAAGATGGCTACATGAAACATAAGGGGTATTTATACAAGTAACCCTAATGCATATTTTTGGGGAGTATCCAAAATACCCTTGGAGGAAATGTGGTGGCCAAGTTATCATTAGCTTAAATAATCCCCCACTTAAATGTACATGAAGCTTTAAATGTCTTTTAGCATGTGCGTTAGCCTTTAATTTGTACATTAGGTAGTGGGTAGGTGGGGTCCTCCATGTTCATCACTTTGAATTATTTCCATCTTCATTCCTTTGTATTCATTTTGTGCATGCATATTCCTTCATGCAACCACTCCTATTTGAGACCATTTTCCTACAAAAATATATATAAATTTCCAATCAATTTTTCTCCAAGAAATATATGCACTTAAATGACCGTTTTGCCCCTGTATGAAGATGAATATGTGAAAATTTGGAATTAATATGAATTTTGGTTAAAACAAGTTAAAATACCCAATATGATCATTTATTTAATTTAAATAGAATAAATATGGTGGTAAAATTATGCACATTTACGTGCACATCAGTAACTCTGATGTATTGTATGTAAATTGAAAAATACAGCTTTTCTTTATGCAAATGCTATTAATTGATATTATATTTTGATCCGCTGCGAATGTGAGATTTCTATGCTTTGCTTTTTGTTCTTCTTCTACCTCTTTCTTCTTTTCCCAAACAATCTGGAATTTTCGACGTTCAAATGCTCGGTACTTCTAAAGTGAACGTATTAGTGTCGAATTTTCGAGGTCGAAAATTTCAGGTCATTATATTTTTCATATCATAGTACATTACAAGTTATTAGACTGGATATTAATCTAATCCTTCAATTCAATTCAATCATCCATAAGCAAGACTTATTAATCCATACTATAATTAATTTAATTAACTCAAATTAAATTAATGTACTTATGAATTAATCACCTAACCCTGCTTAATAAATCATTTAATTAATTAATTACAAATCATTTGAATTAATTAATCATTCTTTAATTACTTTACAAATTAATTAATCTTTAATTACTCATTAGTTATCCTTTAATTACTTATTAACTAATCCTTAATCAATAATTAATTAATCCTAATTATTAATTAGTAAATCCTTAATTATTAATTTATTAATCCTTAATTACAAATTAATTAATCCCAAATTACTAATGAATTAGTCCTTAATTACAAATTGGTTATCTCTAATCACTTAATTAATTAAACCTTAATGACAAATTAACTAATCTCTAATGAATTAATTAATTTAATAAACCTTTAATTACTTCATTAATTTAATTAATCTTAATTACTTCATTAATTTAATTAATCTTTAATCACCAAAGACCTTAATTAACTTTAAGATAAACCATTTATCTTTATTGATTACCTAATTATCATTAATATATAAATTTAAAATATTTTACCTTTTAATTAACTGTTTGATTTAACCGTTAAATTTAAGTTTTTAAAATAAATTTAAGAATTTATCTTAATTAATTTAAATAAAATAAATCATATAACTTCTTAAACCAATTGTTTAAAAGCATTTATTATATAAGATTTTTTTTTAAGAAATAGTCTAATCTTGATTTACTTTAAATTTTAAAATTTGCTTTTATTTATATTTAAAAACTGTTAAAATATTTTCTTCGGGTTCAACATGGTTCTCACCTGAGTCCAACCCCGAGAAAGTCACCCTCTTTCTTTTTAAAAAAACTTAGTTTCGGTTTAAAAAAATTACATCTGTTACAAGCAAAACCACTCGCGTCGAATCAAAGACGAACCCGAGCTACAGCTTCACTTCCTCGAGTTTCCCTTCGAGTCACTGCCTTCTTCCCCAAACCCGCAACACCAACCCAATACCTCAGACACGCATGCACGTGCATGCCTGAATTTCGCCTCTCTAACCATCGTCGTCACTTCCCACATGTCGGCGACCACCTCCTCGAAGCGTCCGACCATCTAGTACCCAAAAATCGAACACGAAATGAATCGAGCAAGCTTGAACAACTGGAACCGAGCCCATCGCCTAAAAACCCCTTGACCCGATGCTGCCGACCACCAACAACCACAAAACTCCATCCACACATCCATCCCCTAACCTCCGAACGAGTCCGATGCTCCAAAGACGACGCAAGTCTCAAATTTCCAGCCTCGACCAAACATGTGCCCAAAACCATACTTCGACGGAGAGCAGCCATCACGATGAACTATATAACCAACAACTATTTTTGTCGTGACCACCGATCTCCCAGCCACCTCCAGTCACAAACTCGACCACCCAAACCTCGTCGATCATCAGAAAAGTCACAAAATCCCTTTTCTGTTCAACCACGATTTACTCACTCGAAACCAAACCAGAAATCCTGTTTTAACTTTTAAAAATCATGATTTTTGAAGGTGATTTCGATTATATAAATAAATCAAAGAATTGTGACGTTGGAGTTTATCATGTTTTAAAGTTTCAACTATTTTTACTTGATTTTCCAAAAATTTATAAACTAATCATACTTAAACTATTTTAAAATTTAAGATCCTACTATTCTAAACAATTTTTGTTTAAACAACAAGGTCTAAAAGAAATTAAAAGATGAGGCCTTGATTTTTAAAAAGTTTGAAAACCTATTTAGGAAGAACATGGGATATATTCTTGTCCAGATATGCACACAAACATTTATATCATTATACACAGACATGCAAGTTCACTCATGCAAACAATTATCACATCGTTATTTAATATAATCATCATATGCAACAAACTAAAGCAATTATTTGTTTGTTTACTCACTGTTTAACTTAAGAATAGAGAAAGCCTGGAAGGGTTTTGAAACTGGAAATTGTTTGAACTTGAAAACTGGAGATTCTTTGATCTTTGATCTGATCTGCTTTGTACTTGAATTTAAACTGAATTTTTTTTAAAACTGAGTTGAAACTTGCCTTAGTTTGCTTAGGTTGAATTTGAAAGAGGATGTTAGCTGTTTCCTTAGATTTTGTATTCTGGTTTTAGTTTACAGGATTTGGTTTCTTTGTTTTGAATTTGGAAAGATAGAAAAAGAAATGAGATAGAGAGTGGAGATGTTTCTATAACTTTGTTTTATCTTTTATTAAAAATGAAAAGAAAGATAAAAATTATGACATTTGTTAAAATTATCACACATTTGTCATTTGGATGATATAATTTGCTTACACTTGTATTATGCATATAAAATTAGTTTACATTTATAATTATCACGTATTAATAAGTTTTTATACAATTTTTGTATTATATATCAATTGGTTTTTATATTTATAAATGAATATGTTTTTATTCATTAGTTTCTAAATCCTTAAATTACACACACACACAAGCTATCTTTATTTCAAATAAAATTTTAAAAGAAAGCATATATGCCCTTATCAAATCTTATTTTTAGCTAAAATACTTTTAAATTAGTACACACACACACACACACACTGTTTTAGTGTTAAAAATATATAATTCAACTTTAAATAACTCTTGAAAATTATTATATTAATATGTTTACTATGATCATATATTCACAATGGATTTGTATATGTATACACTTAAGATTTCAACATTATAGAATTTGCATATATCTATTTATATATTTGTTAATTTACTATAAGATTTATCATTTTCAGATATTTATATTTCAATATTTATTATAGTTTCAAATCCATTTATATACATCCAGATATTTTTTAGTATTTGAATTTTATCCGTTCAACTAAATAAAAACCAGTTAATTAAAAATTAACAGATGTCCAGAAATCCGGGTTATCACATTTAATTTCAAACGTTCTAACTCGTATAACTTTTACATACGAGGTCTGATTCACGCGCGGTTTGTTTTGCCTGGATCGTATCGAAATTCTGGACATTTTCATGTAGGTTTGGACGAATTCTGAGACCATTTGAATTTAGGCCCTAAATTGAATTTAAATTCGATTTAAATTCAAAGATGAGTGTTTTGTCCCACTCACAACTTCTTAAATTTCTGATGTTTGTTAAATTGAATTTATGATGTGATTAAATTTTTTATTTATGGCTATTTGGTATATTTTAAATCGTCATCTTAAAATTTGAATTTATTTGAATTAAATCGCTATTTAATTCATTATTTAGTTTAAATTTGACAACTAAATGCATGTTACTGATAATTAGTTAATTGCTAATATAGATTGAATCATATGATGATTTTGATGAATGTTTGGTTGTTGATATTGGTTGATTGGATGTTATGTTTGATTTATAAAATGTTATCACTCTGCAAGTTCCCTTAATTATTATTTGGAAAATGACTATGGGTTGAAATGACATATACCCGAATGATTTATAGATTAGGGAAAAATCATTATGGGTTGAAATGATAGATGCGTGTAATTTTATGGAATTTTATATTAACTTGGGATTACGGATTGAAATGATATATATCCGTAAGTATAAAATTATTACGGATTGAAATGATAAATATCCATACCACTTGACCTTAAGGTAGAGAATTAGATACGGACACCAAGTTTGGTTAAATTAAATGATTTTAAAATCCTTAATTTTTGAATTTAATTAAATGATATTTTGAAACAAAATTTGATTTATATAAATTGAATTATTATTGAAAAATCAAGTTTTATGTTAAAATGTGATTTGGTTTAATGGAATTGTTTTAAGAAATTAAATTGAAATTTAAAAAGTCGAATTTGAGATATAAGTGAAATTTGTCAAAATTGAGTTATTTGATTTTTTTTGAAATATAGCTTTGAAGTTATTGAAATTGGAGTAGTTTAAACTGAAATTTCAGACATGGATTGAAATTGATATAAAATTAAATGTTTTATTGAAATTTGAATTGAAAGATTGAAATGGGGTTTTTGATTTGGAAATTGTAATTTGTCCAAATATGTTGAAATGAAATAAATAATTAAATTGATATAATTTTCCAAATTCATATTTTAATAGAAACTGTTTAAAAATACATTATTTTAAATTTCCTATTTATTAAGATTTTCAAATTTCTAAACTATTTTAATCTATACTAACTATATAAATTATTTTAACCTATTTTAAACCAATTTGATTTATTTTAAATCTAACTAATCTATTTTAAAGCTATTTAATCTATTTTGATTATATTTAATCTCTTTTAAATCTATTTAACTATCTTAAATCAATTTAACAGTATCTTTCATTTATAATTAACCCATTTTATAGCATTTAACCATTTATAACCTTTTTAAATAATTATAGCTATTTAAACTGTTTTCTAAATTTCAAACTAAGTATAGTAGAAGTGTTTATATCCAAATTTTGATTTAAAAGCGAATACGGTTAAATGATGATTTTAACCTAAGTTGAGATTTAAATTTCATTTTTGATTTGAATATGAAGTTTTAAAATGAGGGTTTTAAACTGTTTTGAAAATTTGATTTTGAAAGTGAATATAATTTCGAAAGTGATATGGTTTGAATCGAATATGATATTTTGATATCAACCAAAAATTGAATTTTTGAAATGTAAAAGAACCATCTGTTGTGTAATAAACGATTGGTTATTAAAGAGATCAGGATCAGATATTGTCATACTCTCTGCCAATACCGAAAACCACTTTAACAACTGTGTACATGGTGGAGATTCCAGAAATGAAGTAGAATGGTTTGGTGAACGATTTCTGTATGAGGTATGACGTGACCCTGACTCCCATGAGTCAGCTTAGATGTGACTAAAACAGGAGCCATGCCGGGCCAAGTGAGGTCATTCCTCCTATCGGGCATATTTCTTCGATACCATTCTATTACTTTGTGATTGATTTGGTGGCCACCCTTAATTTTTGATTTGGGAGTGTGTCCGAGGTGGGCGGTTGTAGCTGCCATGCATTACCACCAGTCTGGATCCGCAATTGGTATATCTACCCTAGCATTGCCTCGACTGCCATATTCACATGCCCTAGAGCACCTTCTACGAGTTTATTTTGTACCATACCTATGGAGTACCCTCTGACAGCCCTCCAATTTAAGGGGGGAGTTACGATACTATATAGACTATGAGAATATATAAAATGTGTTAATGAGGATATGGGTAAGCCTCAACGCTATTTTAATACTTTTATTTTACTGTAGACATATTATAATAGCGTATTGTACTACATAGTAGATAGTTTAACGGATACTTAGGAGATGGTAATCCTGAACATCTCTTAAGTTATTGCACTCACGTTAGACACTAGATAGGAGATGTCAAACCTCGTAAACATCTCCGATGTCATCACACTCATATTTATCGTGGATGTAACTTATATAAGATCTTTTAGTTCAGAGTCTAGTGCTTTGTCTTTTCAATTCGCTCGGGTCAGCCTGAGCATTTCAGGATTTGAAGACCTTATCTCTGGAGGACGAAGACGAAGATTTGTGTTACTATTATTTACTATATTTATTCCACTGCACTCATACTATTTCGCTGTATTATTTATTTATCTCTGACATGTGTAACTCTAATTCTATGTTGTATAAGTATAATCAAATGTTTTGTAAACAACTTCATGAACTGTTATTTGATTATTATATCTTGTCATTTTGGTGCAAGATTCTGTATTTATTTTATTTCTTTCTCTTTTCTTATTTACCCAATAATAATCTGCCTCTTTGAATAGTTTAAGTTGTCACGTGTGTCAGCTTAAAACGTCCAAAAAGACAGGTCGTTAAAGTTGGTATCAGAGCGAGGTTTAGCAATAACCTTAGCTTTGTTGGGTCAGACTCTTTGTTAATAGGGTAGTAATACCCTAGATTGGGTCGCTGAGTGTATATATATGAGAGAGCGTTTTGTCAGTGTTGTAAATGTTTTTACATTGCGTTGATTTGTTTCGTTTTGTATTTATAAATTCTATTTGCTACATAGGAAGCTATGACATCGATAGGGATTTCTAAACCTTAATAGGACAAATCGACACAATATTTGTTTTGAAATATAGGTAAATGAAATAATTTTGCCTATTATATATTTTTTATATAAAATAATAATTTTATAAATGATATATTTGGTTGTAATATCTTGTTTGTTAGGTAGCAAAATTTTATAAACATTGATTGTAAAGTAGGGTTTACAAGTAAAATGAATATAAATTGGAAGTTTAGAACTGAAGTTCTGGGAGTTTGAAAATTTCTTTCGAATGATTTTGGAATATAATATTAGTAGTATTTAAAGTATTTTCTGATATAAATATTTCAATATGATTTGAAAAAAATGTTTTAAAGGAATTTTGGAAGGAAACAAGTTTTGTACTCCCCTTCCTGTAGTTGGAAAATGATTTTGGTGATGAGTGCGTGCATCATTGACGTTCATTTTTGAGTTTCAAAGTGGGAGGACCGTTGTAGTAATTTTACTGCATAAATTGTTTTGATAAATTAATCTTGATTTTCAATTTCCAAAAAAAAATGATTTGATATAAAAAAAGATATGATTATATAAATTATATGGGAATAATTGAAATGGAACCCAGTGATTTAATTCTTAAGTTTCTGAAAATTAGAAATTGAAATTATGGTAATGAATGAAATCTTGACCATATTAATAATTGAAAACTTCTAAAATGAAAATAAGAAATTTGATGTTGAAATGATTAATGTAATAGATAAGAAATTGAGATTTTGAAAACTGTAAATAAAAAGGAAATGAAAATAAGAAATGGTAACTATTGAACATTCTGGTAATAAATATAATAACTTGTGTAACTTTCTATTGCATTCTAAAAGACATATATATAACTTACCAAATTATTAAAAGTTGTAATGTTGAATAGGATATGTAATATGATATTATACAAGCAAACTTATGTAATGAAATTGGTCAATGGAATTGCATTTATAAATAAGAATTTTGATATTATAGTTGTTACTAGCTTAAGTTAAAATTGAAATACTACTATTTAAATGTAATAGAAAAATGAGTATTCTAAGCAAAGGATTATGAACTTAAGTTAGTGTTGAAGCTATTGATAATTTAAGTAAATAGTAATACGAATACTATATTAAACTAAATGGTTATAACTTCAGGGAAGTTGAAATTATTTAGAAATTGGATTCAATAGTCAATGACAATATAAGGAAATGAATGTAAATTTAAAAGTTAAGGAACTTGAGAATGAATTTATGCACTAATGAATATTAATATCCAATGGAAATCAAGTATGCAAATTTATAAATGTGAATTAAACCGCAATAAAATGTGTGTAATATTTAAATAATGAAATCATGGATTATTATGAACAACATAATAGAAATAACTTAAGTAAGAAATGAATGTAAAGCAATGAGAAGAAATTGACATTTGTGAATAAATGAAAAAATGGATTTTTTGTAAATGAATGGAAATAAATGAAATTAAATACTGAATGGATGAATGGAATTAAAATTTAGTAAGAAATAAACGTAAAGTAGAGAAAATAATCACTGTAAGAATGGAAATAAACAAACAATAAATGTATGAAAGGTTCCATATCCTCTCGTGGTGTCCTACCTTCCAGTCCTGCCATACCTTCCCCATCCCCTCTCCTATTCCTACCAACCCTGCCTGTCCTGTCATTGACATTCCGTCACTTCCTCCATCTCCTTTACTGCCTCGTCCACCGCTTGACATCTCCTCAGCCATTTCATCTCCTTTGTCTGGTCCTCCCTTATCTTCCTCTTCTTGTCCTATTCACTTTCCTCCCCTTGGGTCTTCCTCTCCTTCTGTCCCTCGCTCTTCTTGGTCTTATCTGTTCAGTTCTAAGCCTAGGAATGCTGGTGCGTATGTTCCTATTCATTTTGATGTTCCTTATTCCGGCTCACCAATTGATCCTCCTCAAGAAGTTTTGAATGAAGGTATTAAAGCATGGTCAGATTGCTTGGTTGGATCTTTCTTGGCTGGTAGTGTAAACTTCATGGCTGGTAAAACTCATTTAGAAAAATCTTGGAAACTTAAAGGCTCCTATGAAACATTTTTTGACAAGCAAAATTATTATTTTAAATTTTCTAATGAAGAAGACAAAAACCTTTTTCGGAGGAGAGATCCCATGTTAATTAGGGGACAAATGTTTATTATCGCTAAATGGAATCCGTCCCTTTCATCAGCTCAGGCAGCTGTTAGGTCAGTTCCAATTTGGATCCACTTTTATAAAATTCCAATAATTCTATGGTCTCTGCTTGGCATTAATTGGATAGCATGACACCTTGGTAGGCTTGTGTGCTAAGATGAAAATACAGAAAGAATCAAAAGATTTGAATATGCTAAGTGTTTGATGGAAGTGTCTCCTGAAAAAGAATTGCTCGATTTTCCAGCAGTAGGGGATGATACTTGTCCTAATATTTTAATTGAATATTCTTGGAAACCTCTTATTTGTGTTACTTGTAAAGTGTTTGGTCAAGCCAATAATCAATGTGAGAGGAATAAGGAGATACAGGTTGAAGGAGAATTTAAGAATTCTGGTGCCAAAAATGCTACAGTTGATGTTGGTTCCAAAGTAGGTAAAGATATCCAAGTTGTTAAAGAAAAAAGGATTTTTCATGTTAGAGTCAAGAAGAAAATTAAAACTGGTCAAAAAGTGTGGAGGAAAATTAATAAGGAGGAAAGTAATAAAAATAAAGTCACCGATTCATAGAAGGATAAACAATCTGATGGGGTTCAATTAGGGAAACAGTCTGAAGTTGTTACTGATCAATATGCTTCGAGCCAGACTGGAGTTGTGATTGAGCTTGGTTTGGGTCCAGCTGGAAATAGAAGACAACTAATAGTATAACTTCGAATTAGCATGGTGTTTTACACGAGTCTATTCTGAGTCCAAAAGAAGATTTTCTTTTATCAGCTATGAGTATCCCTTCGAGTCAGCCTGGTATTGCTCTGGGGGGTAATTCGAGTCCTAATAAATTGCAATATTTTTCAGGAAGTATGACAACAATGCAATTTGATTTTGAAGCAGTTATAACACATAATGCTTTTTCTATGCTTCAGCAGATTAATGAAGATGATGCCGATTTTCAACATGAAGTGATGAAGCCTATATTTTCCCTCTAAAAGAATCTGTTATTGATTTATCAATATCCAATTTCAGTAACTCTTCTGACATACACAATGACACTCTAAACTCTGACATGCACAACAACTCTATTGCTGAGAATCATCCCTCTCTTATTCAATCTCTTACCTCAAATTCTTTGCAATCTTCTCCACACTCCTCCTTAACTCTCCCTAACCAAATATTCAATGATTTGGTTAATTCCTCTTCTTCAATTCCTTCATCCTTGCATCCTTCCCACTCAGTTTCCTTTCTAGATTCTTCTTCTAAAATAAAAAAAGGTAGACCTAAGAAAATCCCCACTACCAACTCTGCTTTTGACATGGACAAAGGGATCAACTTCTCTATTGATCAAACTGGTTAGACCATGCCTCCTCCTAATAATCTTGCTCAGTATTCTTCTAGGGTTAAAACCAGTATCTTCTATACTGCTAACATGATGAGTTAGGGGTGCTAACTCCATAGTCAAGCAATTAGAAATCACTAATCTTATTTCCTCTCATAAAATTGAACTTATGGAAATTACAGAAACAAAAATTAATCATGATATAGCAATCAGAGATGCCTCAAATATTAAACACAGATGGAGCTATATTCACAACCTCTCTCAAGCCCCTTTTCGTAGATTCTTAATCTTATGGAACCCTGATGATTTTTCCCTTTATCCCTTAACTGTCCATAGGCAATTCATTCACTCAGAGATAATTCACATTCCCACTTCTACTTCATTCTAACTATTATCTATGCTAATAATAGTTCTGCTCATGGGCAATCACTCCTTGACATTCTTCCTACACTTCAACAGTCCACCTCACCATGGCTATGCCTTGGTGATTGGAATTGTATGCAGATGTCTTCTGAGAAAAGTGGTGGAGTTCCTCTGACTTACAGTCAGACTAGACATCTTAACAATGCTATTTATGATTCTAACCGTCTTCCCACTTCTATTAGTGGTGCTTTTTTACGCTTGGAACAATTCTAGCAAAACCGGCAAAAGGACATACTGTAAACTTGATAGAGCTTGTCAAAAATTTTCTTCTGTAATCAAATGGCCTAACCTCAAGACCATAATCCCCTATCCATCTTTATCTGACCACTCTTCTCTCATTATGGACTAGGGCAAGGACATTGTGAGAAGGCTTTCCTCCTTTTCATTTTTTAATAACTGGTCTAATCACCCTAATTTCTGAAATATTGTATCAGAAAGTTGAAAATTTCAAACTTTTGGAAACCCTATGTTTATTTTACAAGAAAAACTTAAACATCTAAAGGCTAATTTAAGGAAGTGGGCTCAGTATTCTTTAGGGAATAGGAGAAGTTTGTCTTTATCAATTAGAAAAAAATTATTTTAGGTTCGAAAAGATATTTAAGCCGCCATGATGGTAACCTTCTATCTAATTTTGTAGAACCTGAAACTTTACTTTCTAAAGACCTCTCTAAAGCTTTAGTGGAAGAAAATATCATGGCAAAGCAAAAGATAAAACATAAGTGGCATGTGAATGGTGATAAAAATAGCTCCATTTTTCACAACACTTTGAAGATTCGGCATTCTATTACAAATATATCTAACATCCTTGATATAGATGGCTTGCCTTGTTCATCTCAAGATTCTATTCATGCTGCATTCTTGGACTACTTTCATATGATTCTGGGTAATCCTCAAATTCCATCTATTTCTCTGGAATAGTTCTCTAAAATTCAACTCCCATCCATTTCTAATGCTATGAGGTATGATTTAATCAAGGAAGTATCCGATGATGAAATTAAAGCAGCAATGTTCGAAATAAAATCTGGTAGCTCATAAGGTCTAGATGGATTTAATGCACACTTCTTTAAAGTTACTTGGGCTATTGTAGGTGGTGATGTGACCAAAGCTATTCAGAACTTTTTCAAGCATAGTAAGTTAGTTACTAGAATAAATGTAACTAGGCTTACATTGATCCCTAAAATTGATTGGCATTCTTCTGTTAATCAGTATAGACGCATAGCACGTTCTAATGTGATATACAAGTGAATTTCTAGAATATTGGCTGCTAGAATGAAGATATCTCTTGCTGAGTTGATTTCTCCTAATCAAAGTGCCTTTCTTCCATCAAGAGATATTACTGATAATATCATACTTTCCTCTGAGCTTATGAAGGGATACAATAGGAATAATATCACGCCAAGATGTGTTCTTAAAGTAGACATACAAAAAGCTTATGACTCTGTTCAATGGAAATCTATCATATACATTCTTCATAAAATGAATTTTCCAATCCCTTTCCTTTGTTGGATTTACACTAGCATTTCTACTATCAATTATTCTCTCAGTATAAATGGTTCCACTTTTGGCTATTGTGGTGCTACATAGGGTATTAGACAAGGTGACCCATTGTCACCCTATATTTTTGTGTGTGTCATGGAATTATTCACTTCTATCAATTCTGCAACATTGACTAATAATCTAATGGATTATCACCCATTATGTAAGAATAATAGCATTTTTTCTCTGCTTTTTGTTGATGATCTGCTTCTCTTCACGAAGCCTAATACTAATTATATTAATGGGGTTCTAGAAGTTCTATCTCGTTTTCAAGTTATGACTGGTTTAACCATTAACAGAAGAAAGTCCTAAATTAAATTGCTGGATTGTCAGATCATGAGAAGGGGATCTTGTATGCCATGTCCAGTCTATCTCCTTTCAATGATAATGAAATCTATCTAGGAGCTCCTTTGTGTAAATCTAAAATAAGGTCATACTAATGTTTGCAATTATTTGAAAAATAACTTCTAAGATTTCGAGCTGGCCTAGTTCAAAATTTGCTACGGCTGGTAGGTTAGTGATTATTAAATCTATTGTTGTCTCTATGTGCTTATATTATGCCAGAATCTTCATCCTTCCTAGCAAGCTTATTGACATGATCAACTCTGCTTTGAATCATTTTTTATGGAATGGAAATTCTTTTTCTAAGAACATGATCCCTATTACTTTTAGACATATATGCTGCTCTTATGGTATGGGTGGGCTTGGAATTATGAATATTAAAAGATGGAACCACATGCTGCTCTTTCTTCTACAGTTGACAAATTATTGAGAAATGATGGGCTTCTTGGTGTAGGTCTTCTCTCCTCGAGGATGGAAACTTCTGGTCTATTTCCCCTCCTTCAGACTGCAGTTGGTCTTGGAGGAACATCATGAGAAGTATAGCTATTTTTCTGCCTATGATTCAGCTGGGCATGAAAAACATTGAAAAAACCTCTTTTTTTACCATCCCTGGTATGCTAAAGGGGTAATTCTTGCTGATATTATTGATTATGATGTTAGAGTAATAACTGGTATTCATGAGAATGCTTTTGTTGACAGATATTGGTGTGATGGAGCTATCTCCGTGCCTTATTGCAGTTCCTCTATTGTTAGATTTACATGGAATGTTATTCAAAGTAAGACTTACAACTCTTGCAATGTTTATGTCAAATGGAATGATAAGCCACATACAATAAAATCAGCATACAAGGTTCTTGATTCTACAGTTGATTATCCCTTATTTCCTTGGTTTTCTAGAATCTGGAACTCTCAACCTGTCCCTAGGGAAAACTTGTTCATGTAGAAAGTTTTGAAGAATGGTATTCATACTCTTCAAAAACTTAAAGCTTTTGGTACGATTCATAGTGATACTTGTATTTTGTGTGGAATTGGAGTGGAAACAGTTTCACATTTGTATTTTGAATGTGAGTTTTCATTCTACATTTGGAATAGAATTTTAAATCACTATGACTTGCACAATCCTAGAAGAGTGTCTACTGTGGAATGGTTCAACATATTCAAAGCTACTAGATGGAAGAATGAAAGAGGAAAATTAATGTTAAAATTCTTAAGAAGACTACATATCTCATTTGGTTGGAAAGGAACATTAGAGTGTTTAGAGGGCAATTTACCACTAAACATATAATGGTCCTTTCTATAATTAGGTCAACAGTTTGCTTGCTGTTCATTGTGTACAGTTAGTCTTTTGGTTTTGGCTATGTTTGTTGTAATGCTTTGTATCTTTTTCTTTCTATTCTTTCAATAAAAAATAAACTTAAATAATGTTTGGAATTGTTGTTGTTTTGGTTTATGGGTTGTTTAGGCAAGGATACCTTTGATTGTTTGGATGTATGAATAACCTATTGTGTTTTATCTAAGACTGTTGAGTATAGGGTATACTTAGTAGTTATTTGTCATTTTATACAATTAAAAGTATCTGAACCCGAACAAACCAACTGTTTGCCTGATATGGATGAATGGTTGATTAATTTGATTTCATACGATGATTATATGCTTTTGGTTGAAAGTGACTTTTTTTTGTATTATAGTGATTTGTTTGTTAGTAGTTGAACAACTTTAAAATTTTCATTTTATATGATTATTAACTTCTTTGGATTATATAAGCGAAATACAGGTTATGGAAGCAATTGCTACTACTTTTGGTTTCATAAAATAAGCATTATTTGCCCGACAAATAGGTATGTTTTCGAATTACGATTTTATAGCGATATTATATTATTTTCCCATTGTTGGGATATATTATTTTGGAACATTATGATATATATTGTTATTTTTGATATTATTATTATTTCTAGACCCTCTGTACAAAGGAGATTTTGCCGAAATTTTCCGTAAATTTTGGACTTAGAAATATATTTTTTGTGAAATGTTTTCCAAATTTTATTAGTTTGAGTATAAAAGGAATTTTATAAATTGATATATTTTATTTAAATTATTAATTTGTAAATTTATTGTTTATAAATTTAATATTTTGAATAAGTGTTGATTTCTTAATTTCTTCTTTTCCCTTCTTTTTCCTTTTCGGGGACAAAAAGTTTTAAGTAGGAGAGAGTGTAACGACAAGTAATTTTCGACAATTAAAAATAGTTAATTTAATAAGATTTTTGTGTTTAAATATTGGATAAAATAAAAAATTACGATTTATAAATGTAATAATAAATAGAAATAAAGTTAATAATGTTAATTGAAGTTAATTATTAAAAATTTGAATGAAATTCCAATCAATTGAAAGAATTTAAGAGTTATAAGTGATATAGGTTGTAAATAAGTTTAAGTAATCTATGCATTAATTGATAATTGAAATAAGAAGAAATTGATAATATGAAGGATGTATTAATTTATTTCGTAATGTGCAAAATATAGAAATTGGATGGAATTTGTATAGTATAAGTTGTTATAACATTTGGTTGTAAAGAATAAACTTAAATGTAATTAATGGTTGATGGTAACAATTGTTATAAGTTACATATTTATTTAGTTTGTTAAATTTAATTTAAAATCAATTGCACTTAATTATTTAATTAGTGCAGTTAATGTAGATTAAATTGGAAATTGAAGAATGTTAATTCAATAAGATGTAACCAATGTAAATTCAATTTATAATATGATAATTGAGTGAATGAAAAGAACTGAAATCAAGCCTGATCAATTTATTAGAATTTAAGCTATAATAAATGGATTTTTTGAAACTAAATGTAATTAATGTTGCGTTAATGAAAAGTAAGATGAAATGGTAAAATATTGATGTAATGAGATATATACAATGTTAACTATGTATGTAGAGGAATAATTGATTTAAGTAAAAGATTGAAACCAAACTAAATAAATTTATGGAAATTAAATTATATTAATTGGATTTAATTATGATTATAATTGAACATGATAATTTGTGAAATAATTAACACTAAAATTAATATGTAAATTTACTTTAAGTTATTTATAAATGTCTAAGTAATCAAAATGATGAAATTTGTTAGTTAATAAATATTGAATTAAAAAGTGAATAAATTAATTTAATATTAATTTATTTAATTAATGTGAAAATAGCCATTTTGGCCACTTACTTGGATTTCGATGAAACTAGTTTCATCGGATCTGTAATAGTGATTTTGTATTGGTATTCAAGTTTTGTAGCGATCGGACTTGTCGTTTGATCGCGCAAATTCGAAACGCCCAGAAATCAATTTAATTGAAATCAATTGAAATCGATTTGAAATAAGCTGATCTTAACATAAATTATTCATACGATGAAATTTGGACTTGAAACCTGTTCCATTGAGTTTAAAAATATTGAAAACATCTATTTTGATATATAGGATGACTCATTTTCGTGCCGTAGGTAGAACGGGCTTTTCGGATCGTTTATCGTTCAAACCCAAATCAATCTTGTCCATTCATTCTATTTTTTCCAGCTTTGGCTATAAATAGCCCGTTATAAACCCTAGCTACTACTTATTTTGATTTTTCTATACATACAACTCTCTCTGGCTTCTTCTTCTCAATGGCAGACAAACCAAACAAATTCCAAACTCTATTGCAAATCAAAATCAAATCAAAATTTCAAACTCCTCCTACCCAAACAAGCTTTATATCAATTCGAAGCTCTCGATGAGCGTAATTCGCTGAGGAAATTCATTTTTAAATTCGGATCACCGTGTGGCCGAAATTGGATGAATTAATCTCATCCGTTCATCATGTCACGACCAACTTTGCCTGATCGACAAATCGAAGGTGCTGGGTTGTATAGATTCACGAGTGGAGTTCAACGGTGCGGTTTTTTTATGTTTCAACGGTTAGATTTCATGCAAAAATTCGATTAGAGCTTCACCTTTATAGCAGTGGCTACTCGTTTGGGACCGAAGTTCGATGTCGTATGAGGTCGTGGGTCTTTGGGGAGGCAGCGCAGTTCAGAGCTGTGTCGCGTAGGTCAGCAGCGACGAGGGGAAGGTGGCATTTGTGATGGCTAGGCCGCGTTTTGCTTGAACGAACACTGTAGCAGCGCATGAGGGTTTTTGAGATGAGCTGCTGACGTGTATGTGCTCTCTTCTTTTTTATTTGTTTTATTATATATATAAAATTTAATTTCGAACGTTCTAACTTGTATAACTTTTACATACGAGGTTCGATTCACGCGTAATTTGTTTTGCCGAGATTGTATCGAAATTCCAGACATTTCGACACTGGTTTGGACAATTCTGAGAGAGTTTGAATTTAGGCCCTAAATTGAATTTAAATTCGGTTTAAATTCAAAGTTGAGTGTTTGACCCACTCACAACTTTTAAATTTCTTATATTTGTTAAATTGAATTTATGATGCGATTAAAAAATTTATTTATGGCTATTTGGAATATTTTAAATCGTCATCTCAAAATTTGAATTTATTTGAATTAAATCACTATTTAATTTACTATTGAATTTAAATTTGCCAGCAAAATACTTGTTACTGATAATTAGTTAATTGGTGATATTGATTGAATCGGATGATGATCATGATGAATGTTTGGTTCTTGATATTGGTTGATTGGATGTTATATTTGATTTATAAAATGTTATCACTCTACAAGTTCCCTTAGTTATTATTTGAAAAATCACCATGGGTTGAAATGATATATACCCGAACGATTTATAGATTATGAAAAAATCGTTATGGGTTGAAATGGTAAACTTGAGCGTTTTTATGCATTTTCATATTAACTCGGAATTGCGGATTGAAATGATACATATATCCGTAAATATAAAATAATTACAGATTGAAATGATAAATATCCGTACCACTTGACCCTAGAGTAGAGAATCATATATGGACATCAGATTTGGTTCAATTAAATGATTTTAAAATCCTTAATTTTTGAATTTAATTAAATGATATTTTGAAACAAAATTTGATTTATATAAATTGAATTATTAATGAAAAATCAAGTTTTATGTTAAAAACGTGATTTGGTTTAATGGAATTACTTTAAGAAATCAAATTGAAATTTTAAAAGTCGAATTTGAGATATAAGTGAAATTTGTCAAAATTGAGTTATTTGAGTTGTTTTAAATACAACTTTAAAGTTATTCAAATTGGAGTAGTTTAAACTAATATTTCAAACATGGATTGAAATTGATATGAAATTAAATGTTTTATTCAAATTTAAATTAAAAGATTGAAATTGGGTTTTTGATTTGAAAATTGTAATTTGTCCAAATATGTTGAAGTGAAATAAATATATAAATTGATATAATTTTCCAAATTCATATTTAAATAGAAACTATCCAAAAAAAATATTATTTTAAGTTTCCTAATTAAGATTTTCAAATTTCTAAACTATTTTAATCTATACTAAATATATGAATTATTTTAACCTATTTTAAACCAATTTAATTTATTTTAAATCCAATTAATCTATTTTAAAGCTATTTAATCTATTTTAAAGCTACTTGATCTATTTTGATTATATTTAATCTGTTTTAAATCTATTTAACTATCTTAAATCAATTGAACTGTATCTTTTATCTATAATTAAACCATTTTAGAGTATTTAACCATTTATAATTATTTTAACTAATTATAACTATTTTAACTATTTTTTAAATTTTAGATTAAGTATAGTAGAAATGTAGCGATCCCGGTTTGAAATCGAATTTAAATTGATAATTAAGATGAATTTTGAATTAAATTGTGAATTAATTTGGTATTTTCTAAATTTAAATAGATATTTGTTTGTTATTAATATAAACGTATATAAAAATGATTTTTAAATATAATTTCTAATTGGAAATTCAAAAATAAATATTTTGAATAATATATTAATTATAAACTTAATTGTGGATTAATTTGAATATTGGGAATAAATATATATAAGTAGGTTTTAAGTAAAATTGGATTGGAAATTGAAAAATAAAATAAAATCTGTAAAAAAAAATTTAATTCGGGAATTCGAAAAAATTAAAATAAAATATATTGTGAAATAGAATTTTGGTTTGAAATTCAATACATATATTGAAAATAATTTCAATTTAAAAGCTTTATGCTTTAAGAAATTAATATATATATATATATATATATGTATATAAGATTATTTATTTGTGTATGATTGATTTTATATAAATTAGAATTGGTTTATAAAATATAAACACATAAGAAAATGAGTTAAGTATGATTTTTTTTTTGTGTGTGTGTGTGTGTGTATTAAACATTTAATATATAAGATAAAGTTCAGAAATTAATAAAGCATAAGTAATTTATAAAATGAAGAAGGGTTAAAACACAATTTATAAATTTATCTAAAATAAGGACTAGACATAAATTTATTTGTTTTTAACACTTGTAAATTTATAAAACATGTAAGAGACATTTGTAAACATTAGGCATCTTGCAAATACAAGTGTTAATATAGATTACAAGTGGAAAAATCAACATTTCTCTTGAAATTAAAATGTATACAAAAGAATTTTATAAAAATATATTTGAGAATTTGTGAAAAACCAGGTTTCTTCATTTTTTTTCCAACTAAGTCTTCAAGCCTGGAAATGATGAAATCAAAATAGAAAACAAAGATCATCTAAAACCTGAGATGGTTCAAAATTTAAACTAATTCAATTCAAAATTAAATCTAAGCCAAATCAAGTTTTCTAGCTTGGGAATCCAAGGCAAAAACAGAGAAGGAAATCAAAGTCTTTAAGCCTGGAAGCTTTCTGCAATCAGATCTGAAGCAAGCTAAGTTTTAAGCAAACAACCTGAATTAAACAACAACATCAAAAGATGAACTCAGTTTTAGATCAAAAGAACAAATGTTAAACAATCTTCAACCTGGGAGTTATCAACCTGTTTCAAAGCTGTCAAACTAGAAATCAGAAACTTCAAATTCGAAATCAACCTGTAATTGAGCAAGATGAAAATCAAAACCTGGAAACAAAGTTAAAGAAATTACAAAAGTTTCAGATTTAAGCTAAATCAAGCATGCATCAAGTTCAAATGGCAACTCAAACTAATTATCAAGTTCCTGTTCTCTTCTTTTCAAAACAACAAGGTGAGCAAACATCACTTTTAAAAACCTTAATATGTTAATATCTTGATGAACGATTGAAGTAATGTATTGATGTGTTTGCATGGATGAAATTTGATAAGGTTGTATGTATATAAATATGATATAACCTATGCATATCTGTATATATATATATATATATATATATATATATATATATATATATATATATATATACAGAGCTCTGTTCTTCATTCTCAAGCTTCCAATAAGTTCAAAAAAAATAAATTTCTATTCCCCTAATCATCTATAAATAGGAAGTATGAACAATAAATGTTAGTAATTGCAAGCTATTTGATTCAAAAATAATTTCAAGTAAGATTTGTAAATAGTTTTTCACTAGAAGGAAAATGACAGTAAAATCTCAACATATCAAAGAATTCAACTTCAATGATTTACTGATTTATCTTCGTACACTATGAATTTTAAAAGTGGAATCTAGATTTTTAATTTTGATTGGAGTAAGAAATCTTGGGTTGATCGAGAATTAGGTTTATGTCGAATTCTGGTGATCTGTGGATGTATGGTTTACGTGATAGTGGGTGAAGTTTGCTGGATGATTAGGAATCATGCAAAAAATAGTCGCTGGCTTTCTAGTTCGTCGTGGAGGATGAACGTGGGCGAAGTAGGGTTTAACGACACATTTTGGTTGACATCATAGTCGAGGCATTTGCGTCATTTAGGTAGCATCGGACATGACCAGACCAGGGGGTTAGAGACTAGAGGTCAAGGCGAGGCTACGGTGTGGTCGGCGTCATTGATGGTGGCCTAGGCCATCATGGCGAGGTGTTTTTCCGATGGTCAGTTTTGCTCCCGGTGAAATCGATATGCTAAATTTAGATTCTAGGTTGAATTCGACAATCTGGGTTTATGTAATGATAAAAGAGGTTGTCGACGATATAACGGAGGCCATGGCGATGGTCAGAGCAAGGTCGGCCGGTTGTACGTGTGCATGCATATTTACGTTTATCTGTGGTTTTGGGGAAAAGGATTCTCGGGGTCAAGCCTGAGAAAATATAGGATCAACTCGAAGTAGATGAAGTGGTGGGTTTCCTGAAGTAAGGTTCGGGTAAAGTAAGAATTGGCTCGGGTTTGTGAAATCAAGTATAATACAGGTTTAAACCTTTAAAACAAATCAAGTTAATTTAAACAAAATTTTGTAAAAGCAAGTTCCTTTGGTAAATAATAAAGTTCTACCTAAGTTTGAATTGGTTTAAAGGTTTTTAAATAAAAATTATTTTATTTAACCAAGTTTAAAAATGTTTTTTAAGTTTATTTTAAATAAACCCAGTAATATTAAGAAGTTAATTGTGAAAGATGTTAATTTGTTAATTAACTTTTAAAATCTCTGTAATTTATTTTGTTAATAAAAATTAAATACATGGTTTATGAAATAAACATTTTAATGATAATTAGGTTATTAATCAAGATAAAAAGGATTATCTTTTAATTTAGTTAGAGTCTTAAGTGATTTAAGATTAATTAAAGGTTGATTTGATTTATTAATTAAGGTTGATTTATGGTTAATTATAAATTAAAGGTTGACTTATTAATTAAATTAAAGGTTTATTAATTAATAATAAGTAATGAAAGGGTAATTAATTACTTAAAGATAATTACTTAATTAAAAGTAATTAATTTATGATTAAAATTGATTAGTCAAGTGATTAAAATTAATTTGTGATTTATTAATATAAGTGGTTAGGGATAATCACTTATGTTAATTAATTAAGGATGATTAACTAATTAAATGATAATTAATTAAGGGCTAATTAATTAATGTAATTAAGGGTAAATAATTAGGGGTTAATTATTTAAAGGTTAAAGGTTGATTAATGTATTAGTTAAGGCTGATTAATTAATAATTAAAGGTTAATTAATAAATGATTAAAGAATAATTAATCAAAATGATTTGTAATTTATTGATGTTAATTAACAAGGATTAATGATTTATTCATAAGTAATTAATCTGGTTTAAATAAATCAGATGATTAATTAATTTGACTTATGGATGTTTGGATTCTATTGAATGCTGAATTGTTTGACATCCCTGATGTGTGATGCTCTGTTTTGATTTACCTATGATGAATGTAATTTATTTATCTGTGATTAATTAATTTATCTGTGAATCGGTGAATGATGATATGCGTTATAGGAATATACCTCTTATCAATATTGATGTGCTTGAATCTGTAATGATTGATGTTGTTGCACTATTGTGTAAAACCCCTGGACTACACCATACACACACAAATATGGATTGCATGAGGAAAATCGGTTAAGTCACAGATATTTTGAATTTAAACATTATTTTATTTAAAAGTTAAACCCAAATGGTTTTGGAAATGGAATTGGGTAAAACATGAAAAGTTTTGAAAAGGAATTTTTAAGATAAACGTTATTTTGAATAACTTGATAAAGTTTTGAGTTTAAAATAGTTTGATTTGAATTTAAATTCAAGATTTGAAATTGAATTCTATTTTTAGGAATTATGGTTTAAAAAGTTTATAAAAGTTATAAATACGTTTATATAGGTTTTAAACCATTTTAAAGGTATTTTTTTGGGAATTTAAATTTAACCCAAGTTTTATATTTGAAGGACTTTAACTTGTGCAAATGAAATCGGATTTTTCCAAAACGAAAACTATTTATTTTCAAATAATAATAGCTTTCGTATAAAGAAAGGATTTCCAATTTGTATTGAAAGATTTCAAGTTTGAAATGGAATTGTTTTGAAAGCTATGAATAAATCTTTGTGAAAGAAGGTTGAAACTTGTTTTGAAATTGAAGAGGATCTTAAAGGTGTACCTTTTATACAAAAGATTTGAAACGGAATTGTTTCGAAAGCTATAAAGGAATGCTTGTGAAATATTTGGTGAACTTTGTTTTCAAACAAAAGAGGATCTCAAAGATAGATCTTTTGTTTAAATATTGTGAATGAAGCTTTATGAAAGATTGGTGAACTTTGTGAAGTGATACTTTTTGTTTAAAGATTAAAATGGTAATTTTTTTAAACCATTTAAAGAAAGGTTTTGGGCTTTAAGTTATGACTTAACTAAGATCCCAATATCCATATGTTTTTAAATATTGCGCTCATTATTCGGTTTAGCTGGGAGAGGACGTTGTGTCATATAACCCATTCCGAATAATGATACGACGATATGGATAGCATTTGAAGACCGGTGGTGAAGACTGGGTATTTTTGAGAACGAAAGGATAACTCGTCGAATATCTCTGCATTGAGTCGCGCCAGTACAGAGATCTCTATATGTGATGGGGAGAATGATCGGGATTGGGAATTCCCGGAGTGCAAGGGCTTCTTAGGAAGTGCCTTTGGTTCTGTTCGAACCCGAAATAGACTTGTATGGATGTGTGTTTGACATTACACTTTGAGATGTAAAACTGGTTTCTATCAAATACATTTCTGCTTGGTGGCGGAGAATTTATTCTCTTAGCTTAACACCCTTCTCTGAGACGTACGAGCTCGGAGGTTATGTAGTTGATATTTACCAGTGATATATTCCCAATTTGGTAATGTAGCATACGAAGTGCCGCTGATCATTTTTTGATCAAAGCATGGCTTTTGTGAAAAGCATAGCTTTGTGGATGAAACTTCGTCGAGCATCACAACCCGGTAATGCTCAAAACAGGAATCGTTGCAGCAAGGTTATTTGGGGTTAGCGCCCCTTGAGGGTATGTCCATTTCCTTCTGGATTATAAATGGTATCATGGTATGGAGCCCAGATACTTAACTTTGTGGTTGCTGCAAACTTATTGCTTTGTGGTTGTTGCTTTGTGGTTGAGGATCCTCGGATAAAGGTCACAAACGATCGTGGGATGGCATACTCGTGTTAGTAGTTACTTCCGGGCAGGGTTAACCTAGCCTTGTGTTAGAAGAGATCCGGTTAGGTTCTAGAGAGCGTCTCTCCAAAGGCGTTCCATTCGTTGTGGGAACTTTCTTTGCCCGACCATTGTTGGAAATCTAAACAAAACAATACGAGCCCTATACAGTTTTAGTTGTGTAACCTGCCATGGAATGTGGCGGTAACCTTCTATTGAACATGTAGCTATAGTAGGCATACAATAATGGTTGTATGCTAGCTAAGATTAATATTATACTTTCGAAATGTTTTCCACTATGCACTAATAATAGTATCAATATGGTTTTCGCGTATCAAGCATATTTGACTATCATAAGGAGAAATCTCCTCCAATTCTGCGTTTGCATTATGTGTGCGGGGGGAGGCCTTATGGCAGTTTCATTTTCCAAAAAGAATTGTGAATTTCAATTTTAAATTCTTTTGTTGTTTGTTTTAAAGATAAGCTGTTTTTGTTTGCTCATACCAGTCTCATGACTGACCCAGAGTTTATTGTTCCCTTCCTAAACTCTTGGTGCCCACAATTTTCCACACGGGTGGTCAAGAGTTGGATTTTTCAGATAATCAAATAGCACGTGTAGATTCGATAGCATCCAGCCTTTGGTTTCGATGATTGCATTTGTTCACTTGGACTGACCTTGCTTAATACAACATTATGGTGAATCGAGCTTTCGATTTGGAGCATTGGAGATGGAGATGCAGTTTTGGATCCTATCCTTCTTTCTGTCCTTTAGAAATTTCATTGGAGTTATCTTTCCGCTGTCGATGGTTGCAAAATCTAGACCATCCAGTTGTGCTATTCTTTCCGCTGTACCTTGTATCACTGATAATATTGATTAATTCTTATTGTACCATTATTGTAATTCACTGTTGTTTATCAATAATATATTGTTTTTCTTTTACTATGTTGTTATACTTAATGTGTTATAAGCTCCGACGAATCAGGTTTGAATGATTGAATCTGTGGCATTCGAATACAAGTGAAGTATGGATGTGGATTTTTGAACGTGAAAATCTGTGTCGTCCCAAGTGGTATAAGAGCTAAAGGTTGAAATTTAGCTTTTGGAGTATAACACATTAGATAACTCATTGGAGATAGGGTGAAGTATACCCTAAAATGAGTATTCCCTAAGATATCTGTCCGTATGCCTCAATAAATTCTCTTGATATTCAATGATAGTGAGTATGAGTGAAGAGGACAAGATAGGGGACAGGGGAGTACGACTATAAATGGTCGACACGCTGCAACAATAAGGAAAACAATCCTTTCTCTATCAATTTCGCTTGAACTTCATCCGATATTAATTCTTTGATGGCTTCGTGGCAGCTCGAGGGAGATGCTTTGGTGTGGTGGCGGCCCTACGAATCGTTGAAGATAAGTTTTTATTTCGTATTCTCTTTATCGGTTTCTCATCAGCCTTTTGTTTTAACTCAAATGAATTTAAAATTTTCATTTGAAAATTTATTGGTTAATAAAATATAAAGTTAAAATTGATTTGTATCGCTAAAACGATTTCGATTAAAACTATATTTGAAATTCTATTGTAATTCCTTTCGAGGATCAAAGCCCGAAGAGGGACAAGCCGGTGTAAATTTTGGGGTATTTCGACCTAAATTTGGAATCCATGCCTAGTATTTAAGAATTGTGGAAAATTGAATCTGTTTGTTTGTTCTTTTGGGTCCATATATATATTCTACGAACAATTATTTACCCTTCGAACTAACTAGTGCCCTGCATATTTTGTAGATCTGGGTGAGCCGGGTGTTTGGTAAAATATCGTATAAGTTTGTTCTCATAGTTATTGAAGATATTCTGATTTGTAAGCCAAATGCTGAATAGATATTCAGCTTGATTGATGAGTTGATTCTCTATCTTTTTGTATCCAACTTTTGTTTGTCTCCCTGTTTGGCAAATTTTGAGGATGAAATTTTCATAAGGGGGAATTTGTAATGATCCTGGTTTTAAGTCGAATTTAAATTGATAATTAAGATAAATTTTGAATTAAATTGTGAATTAATTTGGTATTTTCCAAATTTAGATAGATATTCATTTTTTATTAATATAAACGTATATAAGAATTATTTTAAATAGAATTTCTAATTGGAAATTCATAAATAAATATTTCGAATAATATATTAATTATAAACTAAATTATGGATTAATTTGAATATTTGGAAATAATTATATATATGTAGATTTAAGTAATATTGGATTGGAAATTGAAAAATAAAAATAAAATTTGTAAAAAGAATTTTAATCTGGGAATTCTAAAAAATAAAAATAAAATATATTGTGAAATAGAATTTTGGTTTGAAATTCAATAAATATATTGAAAATAATTTGGATTTAAAAGCTTTACGCTTTAATAAATTAATATATATATATATATATATATGTATATAAGATTATTTATTTGTGTATGATTGATTTTATATAAATTAGAATTGGTTTGTAAAATATAAACACATAAGAAAATGAGTTAAGTATGATTTGTATATATATATTAAACATTTAATATATAAGACAAAGTTCATAAATTAATAAGACAAGTAATTTATAAAATGAACAAGGGTTAAAACACAATTTAGTAATTTATAAAATGAGTTAAGTTATGGACTGTAATTCTCACTCAACTGATCTCCAAGTAGAGGAAACTTCTGTAAAGGCCAAACTTGTAGCGCTGGAGCATTCTTCTGTAATAGATAATGATATCTCGCCAATTCAGGAAGCTTATAATATAGGAGAGGATATTGCCTCTACCTCTAGAACTGTAACAAATATGCCACAAAGCAAAAGTGTTAAAGTGGATGAATTTACAATCAACGAAAACCAAGTGCAGGTACAAGAGGGAGCACCTGGGTTCTCTCTAGATTCAGGTGAAGGCCTTATTGAAGATTTGTCTGACTCTGACGAGGAATTAAAAAACCATATTGCAGTGGATGATATTCCCATCATTAAGCAGGACCCTGTTATGAATGTCGAACATTTCATTGAGGTAAATGAGGAATTTGTAAATGAAATCGATGAATTAAATAAAAAAAAGAACAAAAAGAAGAATGAAGATGCTTATCCCACTAAAATTGCTCCTCCTTAAAGGCAAACTAGGAGCCATTCAAAAGTTAAATGACAATAATAGCTTGGAACGTTAGAGGTTTAAATGCAGCCGAAAAACAAAAGGCGGTATTTAAATTTCTAACTACTCAAAAACCAACCATGGTTGGTTTGCTAGAGAACAAACTTAATAACGAAGCCAAACGAAATATAATGAACAAGTTGAACAATAGTTGGTGTTCATTGGATAACAATATATGCACGTGTAAAGGTAGAATTCTAGTTATTTGGGATAATTCAACTTGGAAGGTCGAGCCTACTCATATGTCTTATCAGCACATTTCTTTGAATATAGTGAATTTTGTAGGTCTACAAATGAAAATTTCTTTTGTATATGCCAGTAATTTTTTAAAGGACAGAGAACTTCTATGGGATGCTTTATATAAGGAATCCATTTATACTGATATTCCTTGGTGCTTGATTGGCGATTTCAATAATATTCTCTCCACCACTGAAAAAAGGGGCAACTCTGTTCCTTTCAGCCAAATGGAAGGTTTGAGAAATTGTATGATCAATTCAGGACTGGTTGAACTACCTATTCCGGGTTTCAACTTTACTTGGAGAAAAAAGGGAGTGGCTACTAAAATCGACAAAATTTTATGTAATGATTTTTTATTGGAAAAATTCCCTAATATAGCCTGTTTTGGAATCTCTAATCCCATAAGTGACCATATTCCAATTTGTCTTAAATTTTTAAATCCCCCTATATCTATTGTAGGAAAACCATTAAGATATGTGAACACTTGGAATTTATTAGAAGGATATGGGTAATGTTTCTCAAATGCTTTTAAGATAAATTTTGAGGGTTCTCATCTACATATTTTTAGGCAGCAATTGAAAGCGTGCAAGTTTTACCTAAAGGCCTGGAGCTCTAGAAGGTGCTTAGATGGTAAAATTCTAAAGGAGTTGGAGCAGGAGTACACATCAGCTCTCAAATGTGTGGACAACAATCCAGATGATTCTACAGCTTTTGACAATTTAATGGAAGTCTGTAAAAAATGGAAGGAGCAAAATAAAATCGAATTTCTCAATGCTACTCAAAAAGCTAAGGTGGATTGGCTCACAGAAGGTGATGCATGTACAAGATTTTTTCATTCTAAAATGTCTATGAGGAGACACAATTCTAATCTCAATTCCATTATATCTACTGAAGGTAAACTAGTGCATGATCCCGTCACTATTGAAAATGAAGCTATTTTATATTTTAATCAGATTTTTAATGGTGATAATTTGAATACTAATCTACCTGATGTAAATTGCATCTGTCGAATCAATGATGGAGGAAGAGAGTTCCTGACAAGCAGTGTTAGCTCTGATGAAGTTTGCAAAGCCATTTTCTCCATGTCTGATAATAGTAGCCCGGGTCCAAATGGTTTCTCTGCAAAATTTTATAAAGTTCATTGGAATGAGTTAAAAAGCAGTCTGACGCGCATGATTAATCAGATTTTCTCTACTGGAAAATTAGACAAAGGTGTGAATCATACATTTATTACTCTTGTGCCTAAAATTAATAATCCCAATTCTCTTGCTGATTATAGGCCTATAGCGTGCTGTAATGTTATTTACAAGATTATTGCTAAAGTTATTTGCAACAGAATTAAGCCTTTTCTTAGCTATCTAATCTCTGAAGCACAATCTGCGTTTATTCCTGGAAGAGTTATATATGAAAATATTTTACTTGCTCATGAACAAGTAAGATTTTTCAATCGAAAAGGTGCTGGAAAGCTTTGTCTAAAATTAGATCTACATAAAGCCTATGATATGGTCAATAGAAAATTTATATGTCATATGCTCAAAAAAATAGGCTTTCCTGAAAAATTGGTAAAATTAATATACAACTGCATTTCTACTCCAACGTTCTCTATAATGATAAGGCTTCCCTAAAGGTCTAATTTCTAGCAATAGAGGTATTAGACAAGGTGATCCCCTATCTCCCTATCTCCGTATTTGTTTTGTGTGGCTGTGGAATATTTTTCTATTTTGATGTTGAAGGCTTACAAAGTCAAGGACATTATTCCTCTGTTCAATTTTGAACCGGCAATTACTCACCTACTATATGTTGATGATTTGATGATTTTTGTTCGGGCCTCTAATAAAAGTGCCAAGGTGATTAGTAAATGTCTGAAGAAGATCAAAACATACGTGGGTTTAAATGTCAACAATAGTAAATCTAAGCTGTATTTTAGTAAAGGCACAACAAACAAACAAGAAATTATGAATATTCTTAACATGCAAGAAAGTAAACTTCCTGTCAAATATCTAGGTGTGCCTCTATCTCATAACTATCTACATTTCTCTGACCGTGGGACTCTTTTTGATAATATTAACAAAAGGTTAAATGGATGGGACTGCAAGCTTTTATCTATGGCTGGGAGAATTGAATTAATACATTCTGTAATTACGCCTTTAATATTGTATTGGATGATGGTATATCAGATTCCTTTGGCTACTATAGACAAATTAAATAGACTGTGTGCTAATTTTATTTGGAATGGAAAAGTTAACAAAATTTCTTGGAATACTCTCTGCCGCCCTAAATCAGAAGGAGGAGTTGGATTGAGAAATTTTGCGGATATCAGGAAAGCATCTAGTCTTAAACTTCTCTGGCATTTTATTAATTCTAAAAATATCTGGTCTCGCTGGATGAGTAAAAGGTACTATGACAACAAGCAGTTTTGGACTATGGAGATTGATAACAATGCCTCATGTACATGGAAATCAATTCTTAAACATAGACAGATTGCTTGCAATAATATTTCCAGAGTCATTGTTAATGAGAGAAATACGCTTTTATGGCATGATCCTTGGATTAATAGTGAAAGCATGGTTACTCTTCTTGGATGGGATAGTTTACATCTTTATGGTCATATTAATGATAAAGTATCATCTATCATTCAAGACGGAGTGTTTAATTTGGATCTAGTTCCTTTCACTAAACAACTAAATAATCAGATTTCTAAAATCCAAATAGACTCATCGGCTAGATCGGATTATGGAAATGGACGAGGGATTTAAAAGGATTTAGTTTCAGATCTGCGTGGAATGCAGCTAGAAATCACTATCCAACTGTAGAACGGGGCAAGATTATATGGAACAAATGCAATAATCCTAGAATTACATTAACTGCCTATAAAGCGATTTATAATCGCTTGCCTACTAGAGATAAACTAATTAATTGGGGATACAATTTTGATTCTAATTGCTTACTCTGTAATCAATATCCTGAAAACCATTCACACTTATTTTTTGCATGTTCATATTCTACTTTCTTATGGACTACATGCTGTAAAAATTTGGACTTACCTCAGTCGTGCTCACTAACATTGGAAGAGGGAATTCAACTCCTATCAACTAACTTCTCTGCAGCGGATCAGGCTACTGGCTTGGCATTTGCGAGTTTTTCAACCATTATTCATCACATATGGCTAGAACGTAATAGAAGACTTCATGAAGATTGGAAGTTTACGAAATGGGAACGATGGAAACTTATTGAAATTGATTTGAAGATGTTGGATAATAAAGTGAAGAAGAAGAGGGTTATCACCAGTAGAAGCAAGCGAATTCTAGATCGGTGGGGAATAGATCTGATGGGGGATTGAATGCTTCGTCGCCAGTTTTTAGTGAAGGAGGAGAGTTTCATTTTACATTCTTTTCTTTTTGTTTTAATTTATCTCGGATTGGTTTTATTTTGATTCGATACAGTACATAACTACAGCATGTCTTCGACTTGATAGCCAATTTTGATGGCTGTCTTGTATCTATGTATATACATTATTGAACATCCTATATGCTTTGTTAATGAGATGTTAATAAAGCGCCGCACTCTTTTTCCCTGTCCTATACTCACGTCGGGTACAGGTTTAGGTTTTTAACGAGGCGGTTAATTTTTTTCAAAAGGACTAAACATAAATTTATTTGTTTTTAACACTTGTAAATTTATAAAACATGTAAGAGACATTTGTAAACATTAGGCATCTTGCAAATACAAGTGTTAATATAGATTACAAGTGGCAAAATCAACATTTCTCTTGAAATTGAAATGTATACAAAAGAATTTTATAAAAATATATTTGAGAATTTGTGAAAAACCAGGTTTCTTCATTTTTTCCAACTAAGTCTTCAAGCGTGGGAATGAAGAAATCAAAACAGAAAACAAGGATCATCTAAAATCTGAGATAGTTTAAAATTTAAACAAATTCAATTCAAAATTAAATCTAAGCTTGATCAAGTATTCTAGCGTGGGAACCCAAGGCAAAAATAGAGAAGGAAATCAAAGTCTTTAAGCCTGGAAGCTTTTCTGAAATCAGATCTGAAGCAAGCTAAGTTTCAAGCAAACAACCTGAATCAAACAACAACATCAAAAGATCAACTCAGTTTTAGATCAAAAGAACAAATGCTAAACAATCTTCAACCTAGAAGTTATCAATCTTTTTCAAAGCTGTCAAACTGGAAATCAAAAACTTCAAACTGGAAATCAACCTGTAATTGAGCAAGATGCAAATCAAACCTGGAAGCAAAGCAAAAGAAAATACAAAAGTTCCAGATTTAAGGTAAATCAAGCATGCAGCCAACTCAAATGGCAACTTAAACTAATTATCAATTTCATGTTCTCTACTTTTCAAAACAATATGGTGAGCAAACATTACTTTTAAAAACCTTAATATCTTTATATCTTGATGAATGACTGAAGTAATGTATTGATGTGTTTGCATGGATGAAATTTGATAAGGTTGTATGCATATAAATATGATATAACCTCTGCATATCTGTAGATATATATACAGAGCTCTGTTCTTCATTCTCAGGCTTCCAATAAGTTCAAAAAAATTAAATTTCTATTCCCCTAATCATCTATAAGTAGGAAGTACGAACAATATATGTTAGTAATAGCAAGTTATTTGATTCAAAAATAATTTCAAGTAAGATTTGTAAATAGTTTTTCACTGGAAGGAAAATGACAGTAAAATCTCAACATATCAAAGAATCCAACTTCAATGATTTAATGTTTCATGTATATAATCTGATATTTCTTCGAAATTTGTGAATTTTAAAAGTGGAATCAAGATTTTTAATTTTGATTGGAGCAAAAAATCTTTGGTTGATCGAGAATTGGATTTTTGTTGAATTCTAGTAATCGGTGGATGTATGGGTTACGTGGTCGTAGGTGAAGTTTGATGGAAGACTAGGGATCATGCGAAAAATAGTCGTTGACTTTCTACTTCGTCATGGAGGATGAACGTGGGCGAAGTAGGGTTTAACGACCCATTTTGGTCGACGTCATAGTCGAGGCATTTTCGTCGTCTAGGGAGCATCAGACATGACCAAACCAGAGGGGTTAGAGACTAGAGGTCAAGGCGAGGCTATGGTGTGGTCGGCGTCGTTGATGGTGGTGTAGGTCATCGTGGCGAGGCGTTTTTCCGGTGGTCAGTTTTGCTCCAGGTGAAATCGATATGATAAATTTAGATTCCAGGTTGAATACGACAATCTGGGTTTATGTAATGATAAAAGATGTTGTCGGCGATGTAACGGAGGCCACGGTTGATGGTCAGAGCAGCGTCGGCCGGTTGTTCACGTGCATGCATATTTACGTTTATCTGTGGTTTTAGGGAACAAAAGGATTCTCGGGGTCAAGCATAAGAAAATGTAGGACCGACTTGAAGTAGATGAAAGGGTGGGTTTCCCGAAGTAAGGCTCGGGTAAAGTAAGAATTGGCTCAGGTTTGTGAAATCAAGTTTAATACAGGTTTAAACCTTTAAAACAAATCAAGTTAATTTAAACAAAATTTTGTAAAAGCAAGTTCCTTTGGTAAATAATAAAGTTCTATCTAAGTTTGAATTGGTTTAAAGGGTTTTAAATAATTATTTCTTAAACCAAGTTTAAAAATGTTTTTTTTTTAATTTTATTTTAAATAAACCCAGTAATATTAAGAAGTTAATTATGAAAGATGTTAATTTGTTAATTAACTTTTAAAATCTAAGTAATTTATTTTGTTAATGAAAATTAAATACAAGGTTTATTAAATAAAGATTTTTAAGGATAATTAGGTAATTAATCAAGATAAAAGGGATTACGTTTTAATTTAATTAAAGTCTGAAGTGATTTAAGGTTAATTAAAGGTTGATTTGATTTATTAATTAAGGTTGATTTAAGGTTAATTATAAATTAAAGGTTGACCTATTAATTAAATTAAAGGTTGACTAATTAATAATAAGTAATAAAAGGGTAATTAATCACTTAAAGATAATTACTTAATTAAAAGTAATTAATTTATCATTAAAGTTGATTAATCAAGTGATTAAAATTAATTTGTGATTTATTAGTCTAAGTGGTTAGGGATAATCACTTATGGTAATTAATTAAGGACGATTAATTAATTAAATGATAATTAATTAAGGGTTATTAATTAATGTAATTAAGGGTAAATAATTAGGGGTTAATTGTTTAAGGGTTAAAGGTTGATTAATGTATTAATTAAGGTTGGTTAATTAATAATTAAAGGTTAATTAATAAATGATTAAAGAATAACTAATGGAAATGATTTGTAATTAATTGATGTCAATTAACTAGGATTAGTGATTTGTTTATAAGTAATTAATCTGGTTTAAATAAATCAGATGATTAATTAATTTGACTTATGGATGTTTTGATTCTATTGAATGTTGAATTATTTGATATCCCTGATGTGTGATGCTCTATTTTGATTTATCTGTGATGAATGTGATTTATTTATCTGTGATTAATTTATTTATCTATGAATGGGTGAATGATCATAAGCGTTATAGGAATATACCGCTTATCAATATTGATGTGCTTGAATCTATGATGATTGATGTTGTTGCACTATTGTGTAAACCCCCGGACTACACCATACACACACAAATATGGATTGCACGAGGAAAAATCGGTTAAGTCACAGATACTTTGAACTTAACCATTATTTTATTTAAAAGTTGAACCCAAATTATTTTGGAAATGGAATTTGGTTAAACATGAAAAGTTTTTGAAAAGGGATTTTTAAGATAAAAGTTATTTTTAATAACTTGATAAAGTTTTGAGTTTTAAATAGTTTGATTTGAATTTAAATTCAAGATTTGAAATTGAATTCTATGTTTGGGAATTATGGTTTAAAAAGTTTATACAAGTTATAAATATGTTTATATGGGTTTTAAACCATTTTAAAAGTATTGTTTTGGGAAAATGAATTTAACCTAAGTTTTATACTTGAAGGACTTTAACTTGTGCAAATGAAATCGGATTTTTTCGAAACGAAAACTATTTGTTTTCAAATAATAATAGCTTTCATATAAATAAAGGATTTCCAATTTGTGTTGAAAGATTTCAAGTTTGAAATGGAATTGTTTTGAAAGCTATGAATAAATTTTTGTGAAAGATGGTTGACCTTGTTTTGAAATTGAAGAGGATCTTAAAGGTGTATCTTTTATATAAAAGATTTGAAATGGAATCGTTTCGAAAGCTATGAAGGAATCTTTGTGAAATATTTGGTGAACATTGTTTTCGAACAAAAGAGGATCTCAAAGATAGAACTTTTGCTTAAATATTGTGAATGAATATTTATGAAAGAATGGTGAACTTTATGAAGTGAATCTTTTTGTTTAAAGATTAAAATGGTAATTTGTTTGAACCATTTAAAGAAAGGTTTTGGGTTTTAAGTTGTGACTTAACTGAGATCACAATATCCATATGTTTTAAAATATTATGCTCACTATTCAGTTTAGTCGGGAGAGGACCTTGTGTCATATAACCCATTCTGAATAATGATACAACGATATGGATAACATTTGAAGACCGGTGGTGAAGACCGGGTATATTCGAGAACGAAAGGATTACCCGTCGAATGTCTCTGCACTGAATCGCGCCGGTATAGAGATTTCCATATGTGATAGGGAGTTCGATCGGGAATAGGAATTACCAGAGTGCAAGGGCTTCTTTGGAAGTGCCTTCGGTTCTGTTCGAACCCGGAACAGACTTGTTGTGTCTGACATTACACTTTGAGATGTAAAACTTGTTTCTAGCAAATACATTTCTGTTTGGTGGTGGAGAATTTATTCTCTTAGCTTAACACCATTCTCTGAGACGTATGAGCTTAGAGGTTATGTAGTTGATATTTACCAGTGATATATTCCCAATTTGTTAATGTGGAATACGAAGTGCTGCTGATCATTTGTTGATCAAAGCATGGCTTTTGTGAAAAGCGTGGCTTTGTGGACAAGACTTCGTCGAGCCTCACAACCCAGTAATGGTCGAAACATGAATCGTTGCAGCAAGGTTATTTGGGGGTAGTGCCCTCGAGGGTATGTCCATTTCCTTCTGGATTATAAGTGGTATCATGTTATGGCGCCCAGATACATAACTTTGTGGTTGCTGCAAACTTATTGCTTTGTGGTTGTTGCTTTGTGGTTGAGAATCCTCGGATAAAGGTCGCAAATGACCAGGGGATGGCATACTCGTGTCAGTAGTTACTTCCAGGCAGAGTTAACCCGACCTTGTGTTGGCAGAGATCCGGTTAGGTTCTCGGGGGTGTCCCTCCAGAGGCATTCCATTCGGTGTGGGAAGTTCCTTTGCCTGACTATTGTTGGAAATCCAAACAAAACAATATGAACCATGTACGGTTTTAGTTGTATAACCTGCCATAAAATGTGGCGATAACCTGCTCTTGAACATGGTAGCTATAGTAGGCATACAATAATGGTTGTATGCTGGCTAAGATTAATATTATACTTTCGAAGTGTTTTCCACTATGCACTAATAATAATATCAAAATGGTTTTAGCAAATCAAGCATGTTTGACTATCATAAGGAGAAATCTCCTCCAATTCTGCGGAGCATTATGTATGTGGAAAGAGGCCTTATGGTAGTTTCATTTTCCAAAAAGCATTGCGGATTTCGATTTTAAATTCTTTTGTTGTTTGTTTTAAAGAAAACTGTTTTTGTTTGCTCATACCAGTCCCATGACTGACCCGGAGTTTACTGTTCCCTTCCTAAACTCTACGTGCCTACAATTTTCCATACGGGCAGTCTAGAGTTGGATTTTTGATATAATCAAATAGTAGGTGTTGATTTGATAGCATCCAGCCTTTGATTTCGACGATAGCATTTGTTCACTTGGACTGACCTTGCTTAATATAACGTAATGGTGATTTGAGCTTTCGATTTGGAGCATTGGAGATGGAGATGCAGTTTTGGATCCTATCCTTCTTTCTGTCCTTTGGAAATTTCAGTGGAGTTATCTTTCCGCTGTTGATGGTTGCAAAGTCTAGACTATCTAGTTGTGCTATTGTTCCCGCTGTACCTTGTACCTTTGATAATATTGGTTAATTCTTGTTGTATCATTGTTGTAATTCACTATTGTATATCAATGATGTATTGTTTTTCTTCCGCTGTGTTGTTATACTTAATGTGTTATATGCTCCGGCAAATCGGATTTGAACGTCTGAATATACGGCATTCGAATATAAGTGAAGTATGGATGTCGATTTATGAACGTAAAAATCCGAGTCGTCCAAGAAAAGTTTATATCTAAATTTTCATTTAAAAGCGAATATGGTTAAATGATGATTTTAACCAAAGGTGGGATTTAAATTTCATATTTGATTTGAATATGAAGTATTGAAATGAGGGTTTTAAACTGTTTTAAAAATATGATTTTGAAAGTGAATATAATTTCGAAAGTGATATGGTTTGAATCGAATATGATATTTTGATATCAATTGAAAATTGAGTTTTGAAATATAAAAGAAGCATCCAGTGTGTAATAAGCGATTGGTTGTTAAAGAGACTGGGATCGAATATTGTCATACTCTCTGCCAATATCGAAAACCACTTTAACAACTGTGTACGTGGTGGAGATTCCAGAAATAAAGTAGGATAGTTTGGTGAATGATTTCTGTATGAGGTATGACGTGACCTTGACTCCTATGAGTCAGCTTAGATGTGACTAAAACAGAAGCCATGCTGGGCCAACTGAGGTTGTTCCTCCTATCGGACACATTTCTTCGATACCAATCTATTACTTTGTGATTGATTTGGTGGCCACCCTTGATTTTTAATTTGGGAATGTGTCCGAGGTGGGCGGTAGTAGCTGCTATAAGTTACCACCAGTCCGGATCCGCAATTGGTATATCTACCCTGGCATTGCCTCGAGTGTTGTGTTCACATGTCCTAGAGCACCTTCTACGAGTTTGTTTCTTACCATACTTACGGAGTGCCCTCTAATAGCCCTCTAGTTTACGGGGGGAGTTACGGTACTGTATGGACTATGGGAATATATAAAATGTGTTAAGAGGGATATTGGTAACGCTTTAATGCTATTTTAATACTTTTACCTTAAGGTAGACATATTATAATAGTGTATTTTACTACATAGCAGATAGTTTAACGGATACTTCGGAGATGGTAATCCCGATCATCTCGTAAGTTATTGCACTCATGTTAGACACTGGTTAGGAGATGTCAAACCCCGTAAACATTTATGACGCTGTTACACTCATGTTTACCATTGATTTAACTTACATAAGATCTTTTAGTTCTTACTCGAGTGTTTTTTCTTTTCAATTCGCCCGGGTCAGCCTGAGCATTTCAGGATTTGAAGACCTTATCGCTGAAGGACAAAAACGAAGATTTGTATTAATATTATTTACTATATTTATTCCATTGCATTCATACTGTTCCGCTGCATTATTTATTCATCTATGATATGTGTAACTCTGATTCTGTGTTGTATAAGTATAAACAAATGTTTTGTAAACAGCTTCATGAACTGTTATTTGATTATCGTATTTTTTCATTCCGCTGCGAGATTCCGTGTTGGTTTTGTTTCTTTCTCTTTTCTTATTTACCCCAAGAACAATCTTCCTCTTCGAATGGTTTAAGTTGATGCGTATTTTTTCTTGAAACGTCCAAAAAAACAGGTCGTTACAATTTTGATTTGAATTTTCAAAGTGTAATCAAATGTTATTTGTAAAACAGCTTCATGAACTGTTTATTTGATTATTATATTTTATCGTTCCGCTATAAGATACTGTGTTTTGTTTTCCTTTTTTCCTTTTTTCCTTTTATTTTCTTATTTACCCCATTAACAATTCCTCTTTTGAATGGTTGAATTAGACATGTGTGGTTTATAGTCGATTTAAACCGTCCAAAAAGGTGGGTCGTCACAATTGGTATCAGAGCTTAGGTTTAGACATACCTTAGCCTGCTGGGGTTAACTCATTAGAGATAGGGTAATAATATCCTAGAATGAGTTTGTTTGAGTGTGCATATATATACGAGAGCATGTATTTGTTAGTGTTATAAAATGTTTTATATAATTTTGAAATGAAATAATTTTCCTAATATTATATGTTATATATAAGGGAAATTTTAATAACTATTATAGTTATTTGTAATGTGTTTGTTTTATGAAATGGTAATATTTAAATTTTAACATTTATTGTTGATTTGTTATATTTTGTCAGTTTATAAGCATTGGCTATTATTGTTGATTTGAATTTATGAACTAAACACTAGTTTAATAATGGTGTATTAAAGAGAATAAAGTGAACAATTAGGATATTTGTTTATGAAATTGAAATGTTTTATTGTGAAACTTGTTGTTTGTTGATTGGTAGTTTCAACTATTGAAATAAAATAGAATATCTGGATATTTTGGATAATCGAAACCTTCTGAATTAATATATGAGTTGAAACTTAGTAATTGTGATGAATTATGCAGTTGAATTTGATAACCTTAATTTGAAAGCCAGTAAACAAGGTTTAATTTTTTATATCTATGTTTAGCAAATGAATAGAATTGTTGTATACATTCTTAGCATGTTATGCAATGATATACAAGTATGAACTTTAAGCCTTGGCATGTTTAAATTGAAATTGTGATTAAGGAAATGCTGTAAAGAGTTTTTAATTGAAAAAAAGCGTTTATAAACTTAATTAAAATTTATGAAATGTTCCATAAATAAATTTGGAAAGTAAAAGTTGAAAACTAATTGGATTAACAAATATGAACTAAAAGCAAAATGATTATAAATAAAGCCACGACCTGTAAATTGTTTATGAAATAAAGGGATGTTGCAAAAATAGTAGTATTAAATGAGAAATATTACATGTAAAATTGAATGTAATTTATAATTGATGAGAAATATAATCATTGTATGAATATATTAACGTTTTGTGTCTATTATAAATTCTATGAAACCAATATTAAAGTATGATGTGATATTTGTGTTAATCAATGAGATTTATAATGAAGTTAAATTGAAAATAAAATTGTGATGAAACAATTTGGAATATATATGTAAGTTGTGTGTATATTGTTTTATTCACATAATTAATTTGATCAAGATTTGAGTACACAAGTTTGAGGTGAATTACACCATTTCGTGTTAGGATTTTTCATTCGATTCTTGATGGCGAATATTTAATATGGACTTTTGGCTTGATTCTATATTTCTCTATCATAGTATATGGCTATGCAACGAGAATGATGGCTTCTAGTCAAGAAACCATATCGAAGTCCGTATTAGGGAAGTCGAATGGACAATACTAGTTCCAAAGCGAACTTGTGTGATCGAGCGAGTGATTGAATGTGATTTTGAGAAATGATGACATATTTACATCTTATGTTCTAATATTATTGACATACTTTAACGCTGAAATTGAAAGTTGTTGGGTTGGATATTTTTGTAATTTAAACTGGAAATTTTCTTTTATGCAAAACAACTATTAATTTAAAACCATTTTACAAAACTATCTTACAAACTACTTTATTTATAAAACTATCGTACGAACTATTCTATTTACAAAACTATCTTACAAGCTATCTTATATACAAAACTATTTTATTCTCAAATTATTTTACAAATTATTTTATTTACAAACTATTTTATATACAAAACTATTTTACAAATTATTTTATATGCAAAACAATTTTACAAACTATTTTATATATAAAACTATTCTAAATTCAAAACCTTTTATAAAGCAAAGATGTTCAATCCCATATGGCTCTTCATGCAACGTAATTGATTTTGGAAAATTTTGATTCCTATATAAGATGGACCCGATGTAATTATAAGGTGATTTTGAAAACCGTTGATTTTGGAAAGTACTCTATCTGAAAATGAAATCTTATATATAATGGAATATCTATAAGAGCGATATTTGAAGTTATGATTTTGAAAGGGTACTATGCATAATATGATATATTTTGAAGTAAATGATATGGGATGTAACAACCCTGTATTTTACAATTATTTTTAAATTAAATTTCAAGATTAAAAAGCTTTATTTATGAAAAATAATAAATTTTGTTATTTTAAATATAAACTTTGATTTTTATATGGATTGGAATTCCAAATATGACTAAATAGAATAATTTTCCAAAAAGTGAATTTTGGTTAAAATAGTCCAACTTTGACTTTTAAATCTAAATTTTAAATATTTGAAAATTTGAATTTTTTTCTTTTTGTTATGAAAGTAAATAAAATTTTAAGAACACTGCTTTTCGTTTCGTTGAAATTTGATTTATAATGTGAAAGTTATGCTTTTTAACTATTGTCTGTAATTTGTTGTATTTAACAAAATGGTTTATTTTAAATTATATTAATAATATTTTATTTGGTCATGTAATGTTATAATTATATTTATATGGATAAAATAACATACTATGTATATATTTTGGTTTTAAACATTTTTAAAAGTGTTAGTGACATTTTCAAATGTCAGTTGTATTCTGTTTATAAATTTTAATTCCCAATTTCAAATAATTAAAGTAATTCTTTATTTATCTTTATATTTTATTAAGAACTTATTTATTCTCGTTCCTACTTTATTTTGTTACTTATTTATTTTATTTATTTAACTTTTATTTTTTTTAAAGTAAAATAGAATTTATAAGGCTAGTGATATTTATTTGTAATTTTCATGTCCTGTTTCCAATTTTTAAACAATTTCTTTGGTTCTTTTTCTATTTCCTCTAAATTTAATTATTTATTTCACTTTGAAAGTGTTTTAAAAATCCTTTTATTTCAAAATTTTGTTTTAGAATATTCTTAAAAGGAATTAAATAATTTTCCAAAGTCAATGGTGATTTATTTGTAATTTCTGGACACTATTTTGGACTTTTATACAATTTCTTTTATTCTTTTCTATTTTCCTTTAAATTTAATTATTTATTTTCATATTTTTTTCACTTTTTTTCGTGAAAAGCTTCTCAAAATTTCAATTCTCATCTCTTAAAACTCACGGCTAAGAAAAATTTGCCAATGGCTTCCATTTTTCCACTTTTCTTCATCATCCTTCCATTGTTTTTGCCTTACTTCTTCATGCTTGCTTCGGCCATGGAGTCCACCACCTCCTACACCGACAACCACCACTTCCTTTCCCACACCATCCATGACCAGACCCCTTCTCCTCCGACCATGACTGGCCATGCACTCCTCATGACAAAACTCCACACCAAAAGTTACACAAATCCCTTAAAACATTTCCTAGCCTAGCCTAGTTGTTTCACCACCTTCATACACCACCTTGGCCGTACCTATTTGCTCCACCATCACCTTATTATGACCACTACCCATCAGCCTCTCCTCTGACCTGACCTGTAGCAGCCCCTAACCGAGCCCATAGGACCATAGACCGAGCCTATGTTGCACCAATACCACTTGTAGCCTTGACCTCTGACCTTCTATGCTTGCAAACTCCTAGACCTTCCACATTCTCAAGCCTAGCCATGCTTTAGTGGTCCAAAACAGACTCATTAGCACTTGAAACATGTCATGGCTGAGCCAAATACCATGTGTGGCCGAGCATGTGTGAAGTTAGGTTCAAGCAAAATTGATTCGAAAGCTAGCTGATGTTATTTGTCTAGCCTAGTTTCCGTTTATTTCAATTAAATCTTTTGTATTGCAATTATATTTATATGGTGCTTTGTTTTATTATTGTATACAAGATTTATACCTTGGATCTCTCCACTCAAATCAAAAAAAAAATCATGCTATTGTGTTTTGGAATCCGTTGTGTCATTTGAGTTGATATCACCAGCGCAAAGAGGTGAGTAAATCTCACCAGACATTTATACTTATACAAATGTGAATTAACACCATTTGAATGTGTAGAACTATTATGTTATGTTATACCTGCCTGTGATTATTTATATATATGTTAAACCTGTTAATTTATATGTCATCTCATCCGTTACTGTTATATATTGTTAACTGTTCATTTATATCTGTTTATCACACTGCAAGTTCCCTGTAAATTAGAAATCACTATGGGTTGAAATGATACATACTCGAACGGACTTTAGAATAGGGAAAAATCATTATGGGCTGAAATGATATGCCTAAACAGTTTTTATTTAATTTATTTAACTTGGGATTGCGGGTTTGAAATGATAGAACCCGGATTTTTCTTTTTAAACTGCGGATTGAAATGATACATATTCGTACCGCTTGACCTAGGTTAGAAAACTATATACAGATCCGTGGTTATTTTATAAAGTGTTTTTTGATATTTTTAACTATTTTAAAAATATAAATTTATGAAATTTGATTTAAATAGATTTTGAAATGTTTTAAAGTAAAGAAATCATGACTTTTCTATGAGTTAAAAATGTAATTAATGAATGGTTAAATTGGATTATTGAAATATAACTCAAGTTTGGAATTGGAATTTTAGTTAAAAATGAAATTTAAGTTATATGAATAAAATGGAAATTTAGTTTTATTTGGAAAATGGTAAATATGATAATTTGATTTAAATTTGTATTTAAGTGATTTATTAAAGTATTATTGATTTTTCAATGAATTTAAGTGGTTAAATAAATGAATGCTTAAAAGTGAAATTTTAAAATATAACTTGACTTTGAAATGTGGAATTTGAGTTTTAATTAAAGATTTAAATTAATTAAATAAATTGGAAATTTAGTTAAATTTGTGAAATGGTAATTTAAATCTGAAGTGTTAAGTTTATTTGTTGAAAAGTGAAGAAAGGAAATTATACACTTGAACTAATAAGTGGAGTTATTGAAATTTGGATTTATTTATAAGAAATTGGTTTTATAAAAATCAATCTGTTTAACGGAAAATTTTTAATGATAAATTATGATTTTTAAAATGTTTAAAAAGTTTAAAATGAAGTTATTTATTTGCTGGAAATACACTAAAATCTGGAATTCACTTTTAATAGCATTCAGAAATGCTATGGTTTCTGAATATAAATAAAACAAAGTAAAAATTGCTATTATAGCATTTCTGAAATGCTGTAGTGGCTGTAGTTGATATAGGCTAAAATTGAACTCAGGCCTATTACAGCAGTTCTGTAATTGCTGTAGTAGTCTGTTGTCTTTGCTGAAACTAATAAAGACTCTACACTTGAACCTGAGCTATTACAACATTTCTGGAAAATGCTGTCTTTGCTGTTTTGAACTAAAATTTAACTAAAACTGAGTTTTAACAGCAGTTTTAAAATGCTGTCTTTGCTGAAATAAAATATTTTCAAGTATAACTTATAATAGCCTTTTCTATATGCTGTGAAATCTGAAATTTTAATAATTATGGTTTTTGACTTAGTAAACGAACTCAGAATGGTTCGAAACTTTGGAAATTGAATACTTGAATTGAAAGAATAATAACAACACTTTTAAAGGGTTTAAATGAATTAATTTAATTGAAATATAAATCATTTAAAGAGTGGGTTGAATTGAAAATGAATGAATGTTATCTTTGAATTTAAAGGATGTTTAAGATAAGATATTTTGATATATTACAATGATTTGAAAGGAAGATTTGGAAAGATATGATATTTTGATATATTTAAAATGATTTGAAATGAAGTATTGGAAAGATATGATATTTTTGATATATTAAAATGATTTGAAATGAAGTTTTGGAAAGATATGATATTTTGATATATTAAAATGGTTTGTAAATGATTTGGTCTTTATTTTGATAAAGATTTGAACTGGAAATGATATTCCATTTGAAGTAAAATATTATTTTAAAGTTATAACCACGAGTTATAATAACGATTGGTTGGCAAAGTGACCGGGATCGGATATTTGGCATACTCTCTGTCGATAGCAGAAACCACTTTGACAACTGTGTACGCGGTGTAAATTCCAGAATGAAGTAGGATGGTGGCGACGTTCTTGAGGTATATTACGTGGACCCAACTCCCGTGAGTTGGCATAAGGTGGCTAAAACAGGAGCGGTCTCGGGCCAGTCGAGGTCACACCTCGTAGCGGATGCATTTCTTTGATACTATACTCATACTTGTGATTGATTATATGGACATCCTCCGATTTTGATTGGGAGTGTGTTCCGCGGTGGGCCTATGTGGCTGCTGCGTTACCACCAGCCCGAGTGCCGTAAATGGTATATCTACCCTGGCATTGCCCTGTGTGTCGTGTCACCTACCGTACCGACCCTTTACTATGAGTTTGGATTTCTTCCGTAGCCTGTGGAGTATTTAGGATAGTCTCCCGATCTGGAGATATGCTGATACTGGGTGGACTACTGGGACTATTACGTTTTAAGGTGGAAAATGTAAAGCCTTAACGCTATTTAAAAGTATGTTTATTTTATTATTACACATTATTATAATAGCGCAATATTACTACATAGTAAATAGTTTAACGGATCCTTAGAGGATGGGCGGTCCCAAGCATCTTATAAGTTACTTGCACTTTTACTACAGTTCACTTGAGTTGGTTTACATTGTATAAGTATGTATGTCCTGACTCGAGTATTTGTATTTTTGTTTACGCTCGGGTCAGCCCGAGTATTTATAGATTTTCCACTTTCTGGAGATTGGAATCGCTGGAGATTATCTGCTTATGTAGTCTTTTCTATTTCATTTCGGTTGTTCTTGTCAGCTTGTACTTGGTTATCATATTGAAACTTCTGTTGTACTTTATTTCTTCTGTTGTATTTTGTTTAACTCTGATATATTTATATAGTAGCTTCATGAACTACTATTTCTTTTTCTTCCGCCGATTATTAAATATTATGTGTCTGTGATCTGTGATTATTATTTACTGTATATTCTGAGATTAGCCAAATTTTTATTTACAACGCGGTACTTTGAGCAATTCAATTCCGGCATGAGTGTCTACCTATACACTTATAAAGGATGTGAATGGTTGAAAATATCGGGTCGTTACAGTTGGTATCAGAGCTTTGGTTTTAGGCAAAACTCAGTATATAGAGTAGATTTAATTTCAGAATCACTTTCGCTCGAGCTTGAGTTCCTTCTTCTTCAATACGGTTTCCTTTGAATTTTGGAACGTTCCCTGCAGTTCCAAAATCCATTCATGTCCTTCACTATTCATCTTCTTTTGATTTTGGAGTATCCCATAACTCCACTTCAAAAGGATCTTTATAATGAGTCGGTTGTCTCTCCAATCTCAAATTGATTTGTAAAGGGGTGAAACTCCTTTACAACAGCATCGATTCACCAAAGATTTTATATCCTCGGTTTAGATGCTAGTATCTCTTATTATCCCAAACTCTATCTCCTGAGGTCGAATGTAGATTTACCCCAGAAAATCTACATCGATCTTATTCTTTAAGTCATGGTTGACCGGTTAAGGTTGCCCGCGATTTATATAAGCTTATCCATCTTCTTATTCTGTTATTTAATCATGTCATCCTTGTTTCCAACTAATTTTTTTAATTAGAATTTCCTTTGATTTGAGTTAATCAAAATTTGTATCTCCATCCTTCTTTGAAAATCTATTCTTGTATAGTGTATTTGTGAACTAATATTTAAAAATTAAAATGTTTATATATTGTGTTGTTTGAGTTGTTGATGTTGAATTGGGTTTCTGGTCGATTCGTCCGATCAATGCTATCGATAAGATTTCCAAAACACTTTGACAGAACAAACTGACACAATATTATTTTAAAATTTGGTTAATGAAATAAATCTTGATATATATGTAAATATTATGGAACATAATAAATTGATTTAAGTTGATAATTCGAAATGATAATAGTTGATTTATCATTTATTGTTCTACAAATGAATTTATAAATAGTTGTTTATAAATTTATTTGGGAACTGAAATGAATTTAAAACTAGAATTTGAGAATTCAAATTCCGATGATTTTGAACTTTGGTTTAAACTTTTAAAAAGGGATATATTATTTAAAGTATTTTCGAATAGAAATTTGTTTTCAAAGAATTTTAAAGTTTAAAATTAAGTGCTCTTCTCTTTGTCGTTGGAAAATAACTACGGTGATGACTGCAGCATCATCGACGTTCATTTTCGAATTTCGAAGTGAAGAGACCGTTCTGTAGTCTTGCTACAGCTTTTTTTTTTCGGAATTTAATTTATTGGAACTTCTAAAATATAACTTGATTTATAATATATATAGATATATGATTTAAATTTGATTTGACATATTACGTATATATAATTACTTATCTCTAAATGGTTTGGAGGTAATCGGAAATTTAGTTCTTAAATTTTAGCTTGAAGAATAATTTCAATTATAAAAAGAAAATCAAAAATTTGGATAAATGATTCAAACTTGAGATAATTGAATTTGAAAGTTTTATTTGTATAACACACAATTTCATTCCAATATAACTTACCTTAATTTCCAAAAGTTGAATATGTAATTGGATAATATACAATATAAAAAGATTTTATAAATAAAATTTGAGTGGTTATAATAAATGTTATACACTTAAATTTTAGCCATAAAAGATTAACAGAGGTAAATAGAGAAAAAGAAAATTTAAAGAATTTTATTTAAATAACTTAATAATCAAATTTGATTTGATATGGAACCTTAAGTCTAACCTAGGAATTTTAATAAAGGTTATTTCCTAAAATGAATATGTTTGTATAATAAATAATGTATCTTTGAATAGATAAAATAAAATATATTTGAATGGGATATTTTGTAATAAAGTTTATTTAACTTGGAATCATAGTTTAATTAATGTCTAAATGAATAAATGTGTAAAGAAATTTTATTGTTATATTTGCTATGATAAATATTTTATTTATGTAATAGATATGTCTTGAAAAATGAATCATTATGGCTTAAATAGAAAATGTATTTTTAATATCACTAAAATTAGATAATTGAGAATTTGGTTTTCAAATAGAATTTTAAGTGTAATTTATTGAAGGAATATCTATTTATGAAATGGGTATTTCAAATAAAGTATTAGGTTATTTGTTAAATTAAGAGTTAAGTAAAATAGTGAACTTTTGACTTAATAAATGACGTATAGTTTATTTGGATATTCCATTCATAAAAGTTTGTTTTTACTAAATCATAAGTTAAATAATATCCAAATGAATATTTCTAAAATTGAACCGATTTAAAATTCTAATATATCTACTATAGCATTTTATAAGTGCTGTTGTTTTCGAAAATACAATGTTTTGGAAATTTTATAATTGAATGAATGAACTTAGAAATGTTACAACTTTGAAATGAATATTATTTGACCTTGAATTTAAATGGTTTGCATGAAGAATATTTTTAAAGTGTTATGATTTTTAGTAGTATGATTTCCAAATAATAACATCTCTGAAGTATTATGATTTCAAAACATTATGGTTTCAAATTCATTATCTTATTTCGTTTTTCAAACTATCTTTTAGTTGTCCTGATTTCCCTTATCTTGTTACAGAATGGGAAGGCTATTGCTTATACCATTCTATTTAGAAACCTTTCTATAATCTTTGATAATCTTTGGTATTCATTTTTGAATCTGAGCACTGCTTGCCATTCACAGACCATCGGTCAAACAAGAAGGGTGAATCAGATTCTAGAAGATCTTTTTCGCTCTTGTGTTTTGATTCTGGAGGATCTTGGAAGATCATCTCCACCATGTTAAACTTACCTATAACAATAGTTATCAGGTACAGTTTCAATCTTCTTTTCATCTTATCTTAATCCTATTTCATTCTATCTTTTCTGTGCTTTCCCGTACCTTGTTCCTTTTCGGGGATGAAAAGTTTTGAGTGGGGGAGAGTGTAACAAACATGTATTTTGCAATTATTTTTAAGTTGAATTTTTGATTTAAAAACTTATTTTATTTATTTTGAATGATTAATTTTTGTTATTTTAAATATGAATTTTGATTTTGATGTCAATTAGAATTCCAAACATGTATAAATTTAATATTTCCAGAAAATGTGAATTTTGGTCAAATTAGTCAAACTTTGACTTTTCAATTTAAAATTTTGAAAATTTGAAATTTTAATTTTATCTTTTATTATGAAAGTAAATAAAATTTTAAGAACATTGCTTTTCGTTTCGTTGAAATCGAATTTATAATGTGAAAGTTATGCCTTTTTTAACTATTGTGTCTAATTTGCTGTATTTAACAAAATGGTTTATTTTAAATTATATAAATAATATTTTATTTGGTCCTGTAATTTTATAATTATATTTATATGGGTAAAATAACATGCTATGTATATATTTTGGTTTAAGCATTTTTAAAAGTGTTATTGACATTTTCAAAATGTCTGCTGTATTCTGTTTATAAATTTTAATTCCTAGTTTCAAATAACTAAAGTAATTCTTTATTTATCTTTATATTTTTTCCCAAGAACTTATTTATTCTCATTTCTACTTTATTTTGTTCCTTATTTATTTTATTTATTTAACTTTTATTTGTTTTAAAGTAAAATAGAATTTTATAAGGCTAGTGATATTTATTCGTAATTTTCATGTCCTGCTTCCAATTTTTAAACAATTTCTTTAGTTCTTTTTTATTTTCTCTAAATTTAATTATTTATTTCACTTTGAAAATTTTTTAAAACCTTTTATTTCAAAAAAAAAATTAGAATATTTTTAAAATGAAGTAAACAATTTTCCAAAGTCATTGGTGATTTATTCGTAATTTCTGGACACTACTTTGGAATTTTAAGCAATTCCTTTTATCGTTTTTATTTTCTTTAAATTTATTTATTTATTTTATTTTTCTTTTTATTTTATTTTCAGTTCTGAAATTTATTTACTTATTTTCATTTGGTTTTATTTAATTTAAAAAGAATGGAAATGTGAAGAGTTTTAAAAGCTTTGTTAACTTAAGTCCTTCCATCTCCTATGTCTTTTCATTTTCCACAACTCCTCATTACTCCTCTTAGCCGTACAATCTCCTATTCTCCTTGGCATTCGAAAAACTTCTCAAAATTTTAGTTCTCATCTCCTAAAACTCACGGCTAAGAAAAATTTGCCAATGGCTTCCATTTTTCCACTTTTCTTCATCATCCTTCCATTGTTTTTGCCTTACTTCTTCATGCTTGCTTCGGCCATGGCCTCCACCACCTCCTCCATCGACCACCACCACTTCCTTTCCCACACCATCCATGACCAGTCCCCTTCTCCTCGGACCATGACTGGCCACGCACTCCTCATGAAAAAACTCCACACAAAAGTTACACAAATCCCTTAAAACATTGCCTAGCCTAGCCTAGTTGTTTCACCACCTTCATACACCACCTTGGCCATACCTATTTGCTCCACCATCACCTTGTTATGACCACTACCCATCACCCATCCTCTGACTGACTTATAGCAGCCCTTAGCCGAGCCCATAGGACCATAGGCCGAGCCTATGTTGCACCAAAACCACTTGTAGCCTTGACCTTTGACCTTTTATGCTTGCAAACTCCTAGACCTTCCACATTCTCAAGCCTAGCCGTGCTTTAGTGGTCCAAACCAGACTCATTACCACTTGAAACATGTCATGGCTGAGCCAAATACCATGTGTGGCCGAGCATATGTGAAGTTAGGTTCAAGAAAAATTGATTTGAAAGCTAGGGAATGTTATTTGTCTAGCCTAGTTTCCATTTATTTCAATTAAATCTTTTGTATTGCAATTATATTTATATGGTGCTTTGTTTTATTATTGTATACAAGATTTATATCTTGGATCTCTCCACTCAAATAAAAAAAATCATGCCATTGTGTTTTAAAATCCGTTGTGTCATTTGAATTGATATCTCCAGCGCAAAGAGGTGAGTAAATCTCACTAGACATTTATACTTATACAAATGTGAATTATCACCATTTGAATGTGTAGATCTATTATGTTATGTTATACCTGCCTGTGATCATTTATATATATGTTAAACCTGTTAATTTATATGTCATCTCATCCGTTACTGTTATATATTGTTAACTGTTCATTTATATCTGTTTATCACACTGCAAGTTCCTTGTAAATTAGATATCACTATGGGTTGAAATGATACATACTCGAACAGACTTTAGAATAGGGAAAATCATTATGGGCTGAAACGATAGGCCTAAACAGTTTTTATTTAATTTATTTAACTTGGGATTGCGGGTTTAAATGATAGAACCCGGATTTTTCTTTTTAAACCGCGGATTGAAATGATACATACCCGTATCACTTGACCTAGGTTAGAAAACTATATACAGACCCATGGTTATTTTATAAAGTGTTTTTGGATATTTTTCACTATTTTAAAAATATAAATTTATCAAATTTAATTTAAATAGATTTTGAAATGTTTTAAAGTAAAGAAATCATGATTTTTCTATGAGTTAAAAATGTAATTAATGAATGGTTAAATTGGATTATTGAAATATAACTTAAGTTTGGAATTGGAATTTTAGTTAAAAATGAAATTTAACTTATATGAATAAAATGGAAATTTAGTTATATTTGGAAAATGGTAAATATGATAATTTGATTTAAATATGAATTTAAGTCATTTATTAAAGTATTATTGATTTTTCTATGAATTTAAGTGGTTAAATAAATGAATGCTTAAAAGTGAAATTTTAAAATATAACTTGACTTGGAAATGTGGAATTTGAGTTTTAATTAAAGATTTAAATTAATTAAATAAATTGGAAATTTAGTTAAATTTGTGAAATGGTAATTTAAATCTGAAATGTTAAGTTTATTTGTTGAAAAGTGAAGAAAGGAAATTATACACTTGAACTAATAAGTGGAATTATTGAAATTTGGATTTATTTATAAGAAATTGGTTTTATAAAAATTAATATGTTTAACGGAAAAATTTTAATGTTAAATTATAATTTTTAAATGTTTAAAGAGTTTAAAATGAAGTTATTTATTTGCTGGAAATACACTAAAATCTGGAATCCACTTTTAATAGCATTCAGAAATGCTATGGTTTTTGAATTTAAATAAAACGAAGTTAAAAGAGCTATCATAGCATTTCTGAAATGCTGTAGTAGCTGTAGTTGATATAGGCTAAAATTGAACTCAGGCCTATTACAGCGGTTCTGTAATTGCTGTAGTAGTCTGCTGTCTTTGCTGAAACTAATAAAAACTCTACACTTGAACCTGAGCTATTACAACATTTCTGGAAAATGCTGTCTTTGCTGTTTTGAACTAAACTTTAACTAAAACTGAGTTTTAACAGCAGTTTTAAATGCTGTCTTTGCTGAAATAAAATGTTTTCAAGTATAACTTATAATAGCCTTTTCTATATGCTGTGAAATCTGAAATTTTAATAATTATGGTTTTTGACTTAGTAAACGAAATCAGAATGGTTCGAAACTTTGAAAATTGAATACTTGAATTGAAAGAATAATAAATACACTTTTAAAGGGTTTAAATGAAGTAATTTAATTGAAATATAAATCATTTAAAGAGTGGTTTGAATTGAAAATGAATGAATGTTATCTTTGAATTTAAAGGATGTTTAAGGTAAGATATTTTGATATATTAAAATGATTTGAAATGAAGATTTGGAAAGATATGATATTTTGATATATTTAAAATGATTTGAAATGAAGTTTTGGAAAGATATGATATTTTTGATATATTAAAATGATTTGAAATGAAGTTTTGGAAAGATATGATATTTTGATATATTAAAATGGTTTGTAAATGATTTGATCTTTATTTTGATAAAGATTTGAACTGGAAATGATATTCTATTTGAAGTAAAATATTATTTTGAAGTTATAACCATGGGTTATAATAACGATTGGTTGGCAGAGAGACCAGGATCGGATATCTGGCATACTCTCTGTCGATACTGGAAACCACTTTGACAATTGGGTACGCGGTGTAGATTCCAGAATGAAGTAGGATGGTGGTGACGTTCTTGAGGTATATTACGTGGACCCAACTCCTGTGAGTTGGCATAAGGTGGCTAAAAAAGGAGCGGTCTCGGGCCAATTAAGGTCGTACCTCGTAGAGGACGCATTTCTTCGATACTATACTCATACCTGTGATTGATTAGATTGCCATCCTCCGATTTTGATTGGGAGTGTGTTCCGCGGTGGGCGTATGTGGCTGCTGCGTTATCACCAGCCCGAGTGTTGTAAATTGTATATCTACCCTTGCATTGCCCTGTGTGCCGTGTCACCTACCATATCGAGCCTTTACTACGAGTTTGGATTTCTCCCGTAGCCCGTGGAGTATTTAGGGTAGTCTCCCGATCTGGAGATATGCTGATACTGGATGGACTACTGGGACTATTATGTGTTAAGGTGGAAAATGTAAAGCTTTAACGCTATTTAAAAGTATGTTTATTTTACTATTAGACATTATTATAATAGCGCAATATTACTATATAGTAAATAGTTTAACGGATCCTTAGAGGATGGGCGGTCCCATGCATCTTCTAAGTTACTTGAACTTTTACTACAGTTCACTTGAGTTGGTTTATGTTGTATAAGTATGTATGTCCTGACTCGAGTGTTTGTATTTTTATTTACGCTCGGGTCAGCCTGAGTATTCACAGATTTGGATTCCACTTTCTGGAGATTGAAATCGCTCGAGATTATCTGCTTATGTATTCTTATCTATTTCAGTTCGGTTGTTCTAGTCAGCTTGTACTTGGTTATCATATTGAAACTTCTGTTGTACTTTATTTCTTCTGTTGTATCTTGTTTAACTCTGATATATTTTATTGTAGCTTCATGAACTACTATTTCTTTTACTTCCGTTGCATTATTGAATACTCTATGTCTGCGATCTGTGATTATTATTTACTGTATATTCTGAGATTTGCCAAATTTTTATTTACAACGTGGTATTTTGAGCAATTCAATTCCGGCATGAGTGTCTACCTATACACTTGTAAAGTATGTGAATGGTTGAAAATATCGGGTCATTACACATTTCATTTCTCACGGCTTGAAAGAATTTTAGGTAATGGCTTTCTTTTTCTTCTTCTTTTCTTCACTTTTTCTATTGAATGTTGCTTGAATTTGCCTTGATTCCTTCATATGTTGCTCGGCCTATAACCACCACTCCTTCACCAACCACCACACCAACTCCTGCCCACATCATCCATGACCTAACCCTCTTCCTCCTCAGACCATATATGGCCATGACCTCCCCTTGAAGCTAGCACCACAAAACAATGTCTAAAACCCCATAAACTACATAGCCGAGTCAACTATCATCTACCCTTCATCCACCACCAAGGTCACCACCTTGAGCCTCCACCACCACCTTGCTACCACCACTACTCACCGCCTAAACCTCTATCCAGACCTGTACCTGATGATGGCCGAGCCATTTGACCCATAGACCGAGCCAAAAGTTGAACCAAACTCCACTATGTTGCCTAGTCTCTTGATATCCTTATGTTGTAACTTCCTCCACATGTTCTAGCCTTTATGCCATGCATTCCTATGATGAAACCTGAGCCAAAGTCATTTCAAACCTGACCTAAATAAACCCCTAGGCCGTACAAAGCAAAACAAGGCAAAAGATTTGACATTCAAATATCTTTTCATTTCAAAGTTATTTCAAATTGAATGTTGTATTGAATTGTAATTTTATTTTATTTTGTTTTGGGTTGTAGCACAATTTCTAAGCCTAGATCTCTTCCCACTTGAGCCTATTATTGTGTCATCATGCCTTCTGGAATCCGTTGTGTCATTTGTATTGCAATCTCCAGCCATAAAGGTGAGTAAAACTCACACGACGTTTAAACTTATGCAGTTGTGAAACAACAACAATTGAATGTGTAGAAAATCATATGATGTATAACTGCTTGTGATTATTTTTATATGATGTTAAACCTGTTAAACTTCATGTCATATCATATGTTATTATATATATGTTGTTACTGTTCATTTATATCTGTTTATCACAGTGCAAGTTCCCTGTAGATTAGAAATCACTATGGGTTGAAATGATACATACCCGAACGGACTTTAGAATAGGGAAAAATTGTTATGGGCTGAAATGATAGGCCTGAACAGTTTTTATTTAATTTATTTAACTTGGGATTGCGGGTTTGAAATGATAGAACCCGGATTTTTCTTTTTAAACTATGGATTGAAATGATACATATCCGTATCACTTGACCTAGGTTAGAAAACTATATACAGACCCGTGGTTATTTTATAAAGTGTTCTTGGATATTTTTAAGTATTTTAAAAATATAAATTTATGAAATTTGATTTAAATAGATTTTGAAATGTTCTAAAATAAAGAAATTATGATTTTTGTATGAGTTATAAATGTAATTAATGAATGGTTAAATTGGATTATTGAAATATGACATAAATTTGGAATTTTGGAATTTTGGTTAAAAATGATATTTAAGTTATATATATAAAATGGAAATTTTAATTTTATCTGGAAAATGTTACATATGATAATTTGATTTAAATTTGAATTTAAGTGATTTATTAAAGTATTATTGATTTTTTATGAATTTAAGTTGTTAAATAAATGAATGCTTAAAAGTGAGATTTAAAATATAACTTGACTTGGAAATGTGAAATTTGAGTTTTAATTAAAGATTTAAATTAATTAAATAAATTGGAAATTTAGTTAAATTTGTGAAATGGTAATTTAAATCTGAAGTGTTAAGTTTATTTTTTGAAAAGTGAAGAAAGGAAATTATACACTTGAACTAATAAGTGGAATTATTGAAATTTGGATTTATTTATAAGAAATTGGTTTTATAAAAATCAATATGTTTAATGATATGTTAATGAACATTTTTAATGTTAAATTATGATTTTTAAAATGTTTAAAGAGCTTAAAATGAAGTTATTTATTTGCTGGAAATACACTAAAATCTGGAATTCACTTTTAATGGAATTCAGAAATGCTATGGTTTCTGAATTTAACTAAAACTAAGTAAAAAGAGCTATTATAGCATTTCTAAAATGTTGTAGTGGCTATAGTTGAACTTATAGGCTAAAATTGAACACATACCTATTACAGCAGTTCTGTAATTGCTGTAGTAGACTGTTGTCTTTGCTGAAACTAATAAAAACTCTACACTTGAACCTGAGCTATTACAACATTTTTGGAAAATGCTGCCTTTGATGTTTTGAACTAAAATTTAACTAAACATGAGTTTTAACAGCAGTTTTAAATGCTATCTTTGCTGAAATAAAATGTTTTCAAGTATAACTTATAATAGCTTTTTCTATATGCTGTGAAATGCTGAAATTTTAATAATTACGGTTTTTGACTTAGTAAACGAACTCAGAATGGTTCAAAACTTTGGAAATTGAATACTTAAATTGAAAGAATAATAATTACACTTTTAAAGGGTTTAAATGAAGTAATTTAATTGAAATATAAATCATTTTAAGAGTGGTTTGAATTGAAAATGAATGAATGTTATCTTTGAATTTAAAGGATGTTTAAGATAAGATATTTTTATATATTAAAATGATTTGAAATGAAGTTTTGGAAAGATGTGATATTTTTGATATATTAAAATGATTTGAAATGAAGTTTTGGAAAGATATGATATTTTTGATACATTGAAATGATTTGAAATGAAGTTTTGAGAAGATATGATATTTTGATATATTAAAATGGTTTGTAAATGATTTAATCTTTATTTTGACAAAGATTTGAACTGGAAATGATATTCTATTTGAAGTAAAATATTATTTTAAAGTTATAACCATGGGTTATAATAACGATTGGTTGGCAAAGAGACCGAGATCGGATATCTGGCATACTCTCTGTCGATACTGAAAACCACTTTGACAACTGTGTACGCGGTGGAGATTCCAGAATGAAGTAGGATGGTGGCGACGTTCTTGAGGTATATTACGTGGATCCAACTCCCGTGAGTTGGCATAAGGTGGCTAAAACAGGAGCAGTCTCGGGCCAGTTGAGGTCGCACCTCGTAGCGGACGTATTTCTTCAATACTATACTCGTACTCGTGATTGATTAGATGGCCTGTAGGATCTAGATTAACCTTAGAGGGGAGGGGGTGAATAGGGTTATAGAAAATTTTCTCGAGTTAAACGCAAAAACAAACTGCAGAGAAATAAATATGCTGAAAGTAAATCACACACAAAATTTACCCAGCTTCGGCAACCCCTGCCTACTGTTGCATTCCCAGATTTCTATTAGAATTAAACAGTCTCCCGCTTACAAACACTCTAACAGACTCGCACACCCTGCTACCGCCTATAGAGTTTTGCAAACTCGCACACCCGGCTCACTGAACTAATTCTAACTAGACAATCTGACACTACCTAAAACCTAGGTGGTGATTTACCAAGACTTGATTCGAAAAGAACAGATAAAAATAAAACTAATAAAAAAAACCTTCTTAATAAAAATAAACCCTAAAAATAAACTAAAGCCCTAGTTGCAAAAATAAACTAAAGCCCCTTATAATAAAACAAGGTCGGCCCCCTTTTGTTTCTCTAGCCCGTTCTCTTTTCTTTGGCTTGTGAAGAAAATGGTGGCTTTGATTCTTCGTTCGTTCTTTGTCCAAATTAGGGATTTCAGTAAATATTGATGATCGCGACTATTACTGCTCGATTGAACTTGGTTCTCTTGCTTTATTTGTTGATCGTCTCTTGAGATGATGTCGGCCGCTCCTATTTGATCGAGTTCACTGGTTGCTGCGGTATGCAATTTCCTTGTTTTTGCTTTTCTGATTTTCGTACTCGAACTCGATGATCATTGCCAATGATGGTTGTGGGTTTATATATGGATTTCAATTTCCTTTAATACGTTCGTCTGATTTGTCACTTTCCTAATTCTCTATTGCTTGATATTTGCGACTTACTTGATTCACACGGATTTGATTTTAAAGCGTTCGATTTTTCTTGAGTCCTACGGCAGAAACGTTCCTCTTTTACTTGGATTTGAATTTTGACTTTTTCAATTTACATACACTTGATTTCTTGACTTGGTCATCTGATTATGTGAATGCGACTCCATGACTTGCCATTACCATTGCGTTGACATTTAACTACAGTTGTTCACTGGTCAATTACTGCTTTGATTCGAGTACCACTGTGAGAAAAAATTGACTTTGGCCAACGTGTTCATCCTTGTAGCATATTTGACCTGTTCGAAACGTTTTTCTTGATTTTGTACACTGTGACTTTGGTTCTTTATATTTCCCAAACTTGTTCATGTGATTCCATGGTAGCATTTGGTATTGCTTCGACTACCGTCTTGCATTCACTCCAAATATTGATGATACTGGGTTGTATTGAGCTCGACATGCCTCATGTTGCCTTCATGTAGCTTGTTCTCTGGATTATGTGCACTGTTTTTCCATTGAGTCTGATTTCAATACTTGCATCACTGTTTGTAGCTCAATGAAGTGTCTGGTCGTTGTATTTGTAGATTGCATTGTTGCAGTTTCCATATCTTGTGCTCGAGCTTGCATGCTTCATGTTCGTTGTGTCACTTGTGCATTGTTGTACTTGGTGGTCGTAGCTTGGTTTGTGTTGTTTCTGTATATCTGCATTGTCTTTGTGGTTTTCATATTTGGGTTTGTTGTTGCATTCATGTCTGCTTGTATCACTGCAAGCTTCGAATTGCATACTTCTTGCAGTCTTCATTTTTGCTGTTATGTTGGTGGCAATCTTGTACAACTTGTATTTGCACTTGCTTTATTTGTAGTCTCTGGTATTCTTGTTGCTTCCCTGACCTTGTAGTTGTTCAATTGTCTTCTGTTCACCTGCATGTAGTTGGTTGTTTGCATTCATGAATGTGACGCCCCACCTCTATACCCACGCTAGCCAAGGACACTACAAAGTAATGCCGTCAACTAACACGAAGAATAAGGCTGGTTAGGAGCGATCATCTATAGCCTTGCTCTAACTATCTATTGAATACATCGAAAATAAACATACCAACCAGGTCGACATACCCAATGAATACTTAAAACAAAACCATAGGTGGTTGGATCTATCAGAACAGAATATAATAACTCAAATGTAATATACATCACAGAACAGTAAATCATCATATACACATATACAGATTCATAACAGAGTTATACAATAATACATATCAAGTGGTATAGCAAACCACCATATACAGACGAGTCAAAAGAATACATATCAGAGTTGCTACAAAATAGGACTACGCAAAAAGCTATGAAAAAAAGGAACAAGCTGAATAGTCCATGCGGAAGCAAAACAGGCTAAGTCCAAAAGCACCTAACCTGAAACATCTCGGTCTGACCCGAGTAAAAATACACGGGTCAGTCTAGCTAAACAAATCAGTTAGATAAACTGAACAACAATAAACCTGCAAGGTTACAAGGTATAACATATATCTCTAAGGGAGATAACACAATCATCCAACAAAAGATGAATCATATGATAACAAGCCTCATATCATCGGCAACATATAGAAACAAAGGATACGAATATCCCAAAACAAGCCAAAAGGCAATAACAAATACCAATAAGGTATACAAGTTCCACAAGGTAAACGCTACGCATCATGCGGCTCATAATGACCAACACCGAAGGGCGATACCAAGGGAATATACATATGAATGAAACATCATAAAATTGCTCGAGCTCAGTACTGTACAAACAAGAATCCATGAGCCCGAAGACTCCAAACCCAATATCACCCATGCGGCTCATAACGACCAACATCGGAAGCGATACTAAAGGGCAACCCAATATCACCCATGCGGCTCATAACGACCAACATCGGAAGCGATACTAAAGGGCAACAAACCCGAAGGCACATACCCGAAGGCAACAAACCGTAGTGGTGAAGGTCAGAGACCCAGTACTAGACACCACTAACTGGCGGAATGTGTCACAACTCTCGAAAAGGAATCTGAAAAGTGGTAACGTGAGTCCCATAACCACTCGTTCGCACTAAACGATTTACTATCCGTTAGTTAATTTCACACTCAAAGCGGTACAAAGTTCACCTCATCTCATCGGTAAACCAGACACAAAGGTCAAAACAATCAATCGAATAGGTCGGGGACTAATCGGAAAGACAAATGCACAGATTCATGGTCCGTATTTTGCCCAGCCATTTAATCACCCTTCCACTTCGCTCGAAGTGCGAAATTGTACGTGTGTTTTAAATAGAATTTATAAATCGGAGAAGCGAACTTTTAATATAATTTGAGGAAATAATTTAAAAAAACCCGAATGAATTCAAAAGAAATTATCAAGGTCAAATATGCATAAACAACTAATTGGAATCAATATGCATCGATCAAATTTGGAAAATTAAACGAACAAGGCAAATTGGCAAAAAAACAACATATTCAGACGTCTGAAAGAAGGTATTCAGACGTCTGAATCTGGAAATCAATTTGTTTTCCAAAACAGAATTCAGACGTCTGAATCCTAACATCCAGACGTCTGAAATAGGCAATATTTTGCCTATTTCTTTTCTGGTCGAAATTTAGCTAATTCAGACGTCTGAATCTGGAAATAAATTTCTTCCAAGAACAATATTCAGACGTCTGAAATAGGCATTTCAGATGTCTGAAACCTGATGGTCAGGCAATTCCTGAACCTAGGCCAACTATGGCCAAGCAAATCGAAAACAATTGGATGCGTATTGGTTATGGGCTTACGTCGAACGACTACCCAACCTTAACGACACACCCAAACACTCCGAACAACATAAACATCAACCATATAGGGTTTTACATAGATTTGGCTTCAAAAATCATAATTTGGCAATTTCACCAAAACAATCCAAATCGAAAGCAAAAGCATATGAACAAGTGTTAGGAATTCATTCCTAACATCAATGATATCAAAAGAAGTAGATGTGAGTTCAAAACTCACCTTTTACCTAAAAACAAAGAAGATGAAGCTCAATATCAAGGAGAAGACCAACCAAACACTACTTCAACTCAACAAGCTTCAATCTAAGAATAAAACACATATTTCCCAATTTAGGTTTAGGAAATTTTCTGAAATTGAAGAAGAGAAGAGTTGGAGAAGACGAAGAAGAACTTACCAATGGATTCTCTTTGATTTTGGAACAAGAATTTGGAGTTTGCAAATGGATTTAGGGCTAGGAGTTTCTAATTTCCTTTCTCTTCCCCCATTTCAGTTTTTGCTTAAACTTTTATGAAATGAATAAGTGAATGGAAGGAGAGAAGGGCTGAGTTGAGGTTAATAGAACAGTTTGGGTGAAACCCAAACCCAAAGCCCACTTAGCAAATAGAAAAATTCAACTTACTCCAAACATATCAAAGCTTACACTCAAAAAGATCGCAAACGCCATTTTGGAATCAATGGAAATGGTTTCGAGTCCCAATTCGGCCGTTTGCAAAAAGTAACATTTCGGACCTAAATCCGACTAACGACGCTATATTTAAATAAAACATTTAAATATAAAATCGTTAAATATGCGGGTTGTTACAGATCTCCCCTCCTTACAAAATTGCGTCCCCGCAATTCCTAGAGACGATATTTGTAACAACTACATACATAAAACATTCAAAAGAGAAGGAAACAAGTTAGAAACGAAAAGATAACCTCACCATCGACAATTAAAGATAGAAAACCCGGATAAGATCGCTCGATATACTCTCTGGTTTCCCAAGTACAGTCATTGGGATTAGCGGACCATTGAACTTTAACGAGCGGCACGTCCTTGTTCCGAAGGTGTCGCACCTCTGTGTCAAGCACGCGAATAGGTTGCTGTACAATAGATAAGTCCGGTGAGATCTCAAGCTCTTGCAAATCAGGAGAAGTAATAACAAAATCCGACTCCCGAAGACACTTCCGAAGTTGCGAGACGTGAAACACGTCATGAATGACAGATAAATGAGCAGGAAGTGAAACTCTATAAGCCACAGGGCCAATACGTTCAGTAATAGAAAACGGTCCTATAAAGCGAGGAGCCAATTTCCCAGTCGTACTGAAACGCATAACCCCCTTCAAAAGAGAAACACGAATAAAAACAAGATCGCCGATCGAGAACTCGAGAGGCTTCCTACAGTTGTCCGCGTAGGATTTCTGACGACTCTATGCCTCTTTCATTCTCAATCGAATAAGATCAATCTTCCCGTAAGAATCACGAACAAAATCTGGACCAAGAATAAGCTTCTCTCCAGATTCCAACCAACAAGAAGGTGATCGACATAGCCTTCCATATAAGGCTTCGAAAGGAGCCATACCGATACTAAACTGAAAACTATTGTTGTAGGAGAACTCTACAAGAGGTAGGTGATCCTCCCAACTACCATCGAAATCAAAAATACAAATACGGAGAAGATCTTCCAAGATACGATTCACCCGTTCAGTCTGTCCGTCAGACTGCGGATTATAAGCTGTAGAAAAATTAAGCTTTGTTCCCAAAGCTTGCTGAAGACTCTTCCAAAAATGACTCATGAATAAAGGATCACGATCACTCACAATAGAACTAGGAACACCGTGAAGTCTCACGATTTCCTTGACATATAACTTAGCCAAAAGTGAAGCTGTTATATTAGACTTAATAGGAAAAAAATGAGCAGACTTAGTGAGGCGATCAACAATAACCCAAATGCTAGAATGGCCTGATCTCGAGCGAGGTAGGCCGTCTATGAAATCCATAGAAATCTGATCCCATTTCCACAATGGAATCTCAAGAGGCTGAAGAAGACCCGAAGGACGCTGATGCTCGGCCTTAAAACGCTGACAAGTTATGCAATTGCTCACATAACTCGCCACATCGCGCTTCATGCCTTCCCAATAATAAAGACGACGCATATCGGCATACATCTTGCTACTACCGGGATGAATGGTATACTTAGAACGGTGACAGTCATCAAGAATGTCATGCCTAAGTGCAAGATCAGAAGGCACAAAAAGACAGTTCTTCTTGCGAAGACACCCATGAGAATCAATGCTGAAATCTTGCAACGCCTCATCGCAAGATCCGGACTCACAAAGCTGAATAAGATGCAACAACTCAGGATCACGCCGCTGACCATCGGCAATACGATCCAATAAAATAGGTCGAGCTCCCAAACTAAATAATAGAATAGGAGAATCAGAAGATGAACCTCGATCACGAATTTCACAAAAAGATAGAGTCTCAAGAACATCCCATTCGGCAAACATCATAGAAACAACAGCCGAATGTTTGCGACTAAGCGCATCTGCAACACGATTACCCTTACCAGGGGTATACTGAATATCAAAGTCATAAGAAGCAAGAAACTCGAGCCAACGTTGTTGTCTCATATTGAGTTCCTTCTGAGTGAACAAATACTTCAAAGATTTATGATCGGTATAGAGAATGAAGCGCTCGCCCAATAAATAATGTCGCCAAATCTTCAAGGCAAAGACAATGGCGGCAAGCTCAAGATCATGAGTGGCATAGCGAATTTCATTCAGACGCAGTTGCCTAGAAGCATAAGCAACTACCCGATCCTTCTGCATAAGAACAGCACCGAGACCACTACCACAAGCATCGGTGTAGACAATAAGATCATGATTCCCTTCGGGAACCACAAGAATATGAGCATTAGTGAGAAGTTCCTTCAGTGTCAAAAAGGAAGCTTCACACTTGTCGGACCAATCAAAATGAATGCCTTTCCGAGTAAGGCAAGTGAGAGGAAGCACAACACGGGAAAAGTCCTTAATGAACCAACGGTAATAACCCGCCAATCCAAGGAAACTACGAATCTCATGAACATTTTCAGGCCTCTTCCAATTCTGGATGGCTTCGATCTTTGAGGGATCGACAAAAATGCCATCGGAAGATACAACATGGCCTAAGAACTTAACCTTATTCTCCCAAAAGTGGCACTTGGAGAATTTGGCTCTAAGATGATGACGGCGGAGGGTACTCAAGACAATTCTCAAGTGATTAGCATGCTCAGCTTCAGACTTAGAATAAATAAGGATATCATCAATGAACAAAAGGACGAACTAATCGAGATATTCCCGGAATACTCGATTCATGAGATCGACAAAGAAAGCAGGAGCGTTCGTCAAACCGAACGGCATAACGAGCCACTCAAAAGAACCATATCGAGTGCGGAAAGCTGTAAGAGGTATGCTATCCTCCGCGACTCGTAACTGATGAAAACCCGTGGCAAGGTCGAGCTGAGAAAAGACCTTAGCACCACTCAATAGATCGAACATGTCATCGATCCTAGGCAATGGATACCTATTTCTGATGGTTAACTCGTTAAGCTTGCGATAATCAATGCAAAGCCTAAGAGTTCCATCAGACTTCTTCACGAAGACGACCGCGGATCCCCACGGAGAAAAACTGGACTGAATCAACTGCTTGGACTCAAGCTCCAAAAGCTGCTTCTTGAGTTCCTCATTTTCCTTTGTAGACATCCTCGTGGGAGGACGACTAACTGGCTGCGCGCCTGGAATGAGATCAATGCGGAACTCAATTGCCCTTTTGGGTGGCAAACCCGATACAGGCTCAAAAACATCAGAAAAGTCACAAGCAACCGGAATACGAGATATATCATCATCATCTCGTGGGTCAAGAGAATACAAAGCCATTTCGAAATTATCCACATCCCCAAGAACAAGAGATAGCTGAGTAGGCGAATCCAGATGTCGAAGATATACAATCCTCTCCGAACAAATAATCCTGGCATCATATCTCACTAGCCAGTCCATACCCAAAATCATATCGAATCCCAGACAAGAAATAACGGGCAGATTTGCACGGAAAGAAAAGTCACATAAAACAACCTCAACATCATCACAAAGCAAACTAAGGGTCGCGGATCCCCCAATTGGATTCGCAATCCTTAAAGAAGTAATCAAACAAGAAACATCCGAAGATAAATCATCAACGAGCTTTTTCGATACGAAAGAATGTGATGCACCCGTATCGAAAAGAACTCGAATACTATGGTCATGAAATAAAATAGAACCTTATAAAATAGATGAAGATATACCTTTGGACTGAGAAGGACCTTCAGAAGCCTTAGCAGCATAAAGCCTGCTAGACTTGGCACCAGCCGGAACAGTAGGGCAAGCTGAAACATGATGACCTTCCTTCTTGCAATAACGGCAGAAGAGAGGCTTAGGACAAGCTCGAATAATATGATCCGGAGAACCACAATTGAAATACTTTCGAACGAAAGGTGTTCCGAAAGACTGAGGCTGAGAGCTAGGACCACCGGTCTTCTTCTTCTTAGAAGGAAAAGGCTTCTTCTGAAGTGGAAACGGCCTCTTATTGGGGTTTTTGGAAACCTTAACATCAACATCACTATCACACTCCTTCTCGACGATCTCGAGATGAAGTGCTGAATCAACCAACTCCTCAAAAGGAAGTTTAAGTTGGAGCAACAAAGATTTCTTAAGATATTTCTTAAGACCAGAAACAAACTTCAAATTCTTCTTGTAAGAAGTGCTGATAAATTCAAGACCATACTGAGATAAAGCCTCGAACGATGCGACATACTCAGAAACAGAAGATTTCCCTTGCTTCAACTCAAGGAAGCGACGGGTCAATAAAACTTTTTCAGATTCAGGAACGAACTTGAGTTCAAATCGCTCCCGAAACTGAGTCCAAGAAAGAGTAGACTCATCAATCTCGGCTACAAGAAGCTCATACCAATCAAGAGCACGCTCTTGTAATAAACTAGAAGTCACAAGAACTCTATCATGGTCAAAAAGATCCATGCGAGAGAAGATACGCTCGCACGTGCGAAGCCAAGCTTGGACTTCAAGAACGGACTCGGAGCCCTTAAACGGCTTTCCTCCAAGATGAGCAAAATCACTGCACTGGCGTGCAAAGGCAGACTTGCGAGGTGGAGACACTCGAGGAGGAACTGGAGGCTGAGTGCTCCTAAACAACTCCAAAATCTGATCAGCAGACATATAAACGCCATCCGGATGTGAGCCACTGGATCGCCCAGCATCCGAACATCGTCCCCTGCCTCTTCCAGCCATACGCTGAAAGTAAGATAAGAACAAGATTATTCACAAGGTAGATATTACAATATTGGATACTACGGATCAGAAATGCATTCCTAGACATATTCCCAAAGTCTATCTAACCTTGATGGAATAAATAAACACGATGATTCAAAGATTTGTATCACTTGTACACTTTGATGTACCGTAATATGTGCTCTATTCTGTGTTTATCCTATTTTGTTCTGAACTTAGCTTTGATACCACGCTGTGACGCCCCACCTCTATACCCACGCTAGCCAAGGACACTACAAAGTAATGCCGTCAACTAACACGGAGAATAAGGCTGGTTAGGAGCGACCATCTATAGCCTTGCTCTAACTATCTATTGAATACATCGACAATAAACATACCAACCAGGTCGACATACCCAATGAATACTTAAAACAAAACCATAGGTGGTTGGATCTATCAGAACAGAATATAATAACTCAAATGTAATATACATCATAGAACAGTAAATCATCATATACACATATACAGATTCATAACAGAGTTATACAATAATACATATCAAGTGGTATAGCAAACCACCATATACAGACGAGTCAAAAGAATACATATCAGAGTTGCTACAAAATAGGACTACGCAAAAAGCTATGACAAAAAGGAACAAGCTGAATAGTCCATGCGGAAGCAAAACAGGCTATGTCCAAAAGCACCTAATCTGAAATATCTCGGTCTGACCCGAGTAAAAATACACGGGTCAGTCTAACTAAACAAATCAGTTAGATAAACTGAACAACAATAAACCTGCAAGGTTACAAGGTATAACATATATCTCTAAGGGAGATAACACAATCATCCAACAAAAGATGAATCATATGATAACAAGCCTCATATCATCGGCAACATATAGAAACAAAGGATACGAATATCCCAAAACCAGCCAAAAGGCAATAACAAATACCAATAAGGTATACAAGTTCCACAAGATAAACGCTACGCATCATGCGGCTCATAATGACCAACACCGAAGGGCGATACAAAGGGAATATACATATGAATGAAACATCATAAAATTGCTCGAGCTCAGTACTGTACAAACAAGGATCCATGAGCCCGAAGACTCCAAACCCAATATCACCCATGCGGCTCGTAACGACCAACATCGGAAGCGATACTAAAGGGCAACCCAATATCACCCATGCGGCTCATAATGACCAACATCGGAAGCGATACTAAAGGGCAACAAACCCGAAGGCACAAACCCGAAGGCACATACCCGAAGGCACATACCCAAAGGCAACAAACCGTAGTGGTGAAGGTCAGAGACCCAGTACTGGACACCACTAACTAGCGGAATGTGTCACAACTCTCGAAAAGGAATCCGAAAAGTGGTAACATGAGTCCCATAACCACTCGTTCACACTAAACGGTTTACTATCCGTTAGCTAATTTCACACTCAAAGCAGTACAAAGTTCACCTCATCTCATCGGTAAACCAGACACAAAGGTCAAAACAATCAATCGAATAGGTCGGAGACTAATCGGAAAGATAAACGCACAGATTCATGGTCCGTGTTTTGCCCAGCCATTTAATCACCCTTCCACTTCGCTCGAAGTGCGAAATTGTACGTGTGGTTTAAATATAATTTATAAATCGGAGAAGCGAACTTTTAGTATAATTTGAGGAAATAATTTAAAAAAACCCGTGAATGAATTCAAAAGAAATTATCAAGGTCAAATATGCATAAACAATTAATTGGAATCAATATGCATCGATCAAATTTGGAAAATTAAACGAACAAGGCAAATTGGCAAAAAAACAACATATTCAGACGTCTGAAAGAAGGTATCTAGACGTCTGAATCTGGAAATCAATTTGTTTTCCAAAACAGAATTCAGACTTCTGAATCCTAACATCCAGACTTCTGAAATAGGAAATATTTTGCCTATTTCCTTTCTGGTCGAAATTTAGCCAATTCAGACGTTTGGAATATAAATTCAGACGTTTGAATCTGGAAATAAATTTCTTCCAAGAACAATATTCAGACGTCTAAAATAGCCATTTCAGACGTCTAAAACCTGATGGTCAGGCAATTCCTGAACCTAGGCCAACTATGGCCAAGCAAATCGAAAACAATTGGATGCGTGTTGATTATGGGCTTACGTCGAATGACTACCCAACCTTAACGACACACCCAAACACTCCGAACAACATAAACATCAACCATATAGGGTTTTACATAGATTTGGCTTCAAAAATCATAATTTGGCAATTTCACCAAAACAATCCAAATCGAAAGCAAAAGCATATGAACAAGTGTTAGGAATTCATTCCTAACATCAATGATATCAAAAGAAGTAGATGTGAGTTCAAAACTCACCTTTTACCCAAAAACAAAGAAGATGAAGCTCAATATCAAGGAGAAGACCAACCAAACACTACTTCAACTCAACAAGCTTCAATCTAAGAATAAAACACATATTTCCCAATTTAGGTTTAGGAAATTTTCTGAAATTGAAGAAGAGAAGAGTTGGAGAAGACGAAGAAGAACTTACCAATGGATTCTCTTTGATTTTGGAGCAAGAATTTGGAGTTGCAAATGGATTTAGGGCTAGGAGTTTCTAATTTCCTTTCTCTTCCCCCATTTCAGTTTTTGCTTAAACTTTTATGAAATGAATAAGTGAATGGAAGGAGAGAAGGGCTGAGTTGAGGTTAATAGAACAGTTTGGGTGAAACCCAAACCCAAAGCCCACTTAGCAAATAGAAAAATTCAACTTACTCCAAACATATCAAAGCTTACGCTCAAAAAGATCGCAAACGCCATTTTGGAATCAATGGAAATGGTTTTGAGTCCCAATTCGGCCGTTTGCAAAAAGTAACATTTCGGACCTAAATCCGACTAACGACGCTATATTTAAATAAAACATTTAAATATAAAATCGTTAAATATGCGGGTTGTTACAATGAATTTTTCTGACTTGACTCCAGTAGTTGTACTCATGTACACTACATTGTGGTCTTGTGGCAGTTGCTATGCCTTTGTGCATTGTGTTCATTTGAGTTGGGCATTGTTTTGTCTCTGATCTTTCTGAAGCTCGAGTTGCACACTGCTATTTTTCTGTTACAAGTGTATGTTTGCATCAACTTCTTATTCGTTGTACTTTTAGTCATCTTGAACTGTTGCACTGAGTCTCTGGTTGGTGCATTGCACACTGAACTTGATTCACTTCATGTTGATTTTTGAAATTTCACTTGAGTTGAATCCAGTTTCAAAAACTCGGGTTTGACCTTGTGCTCGTGTCGTGATTTTAAATATGTTGCACGTGAGTTGAAACCGGCTTTTCATTTGGGTTTGACCTTTGCTCACCTGTCCCTGTAGAGAATACAAGTGTATATCGATGTGCACGGCCTTGTGGCATGTACAGTGATACACTGTGCATGTCACATTGTTCGTGTATGATGAATTCAAATGTGAATGATGACGAACAACCCAAATAATTGAGGCAAATCGTATTTTCAAAAATCATATTTCATTTTATATTGAAAAAATATTTCTTTTCAATTTTACTGCGTTAGTGAATATTTTTGCAGATTTCTCAAATGCTGGATTCTAACTGGAATGAAGTTGAAGATAAACTACGAGTGTGAGTGATATGTAGTGAGGAAAACTGTAAATATGAAATTGTGATGTATTGTAATCAAAGTTGTATAATTATAGTGAGAGCTTGAAATTGTACTATTCAAAATTGTATATGTATAGTGAGAGTTTGAATTTGTACTATTCAAAATTGTAATACATATTTGTTTGAATAAAATTTCTGTTTGAATTCAAATTCTGTGTATTTATTTTATTCAGCAAATATTTATTTAATCTATGAAAAATAAAATAGTACATTAACCAATAAATTTAAACGAATGTATATGTGTTTATTATTAACAAACAAAAATCATATAAGTGCATAGCGCATATTCAACAATCTCCCCCTTTTGATGATAACAAACATATATTTAAGATTTTGATTGTGTTAAATGTATTTGATCAATGATATACTCTAATTGCTCGCCCTATTTAAATGCTTCCCCTCTACACGATGCTCCCCCTATATATATGCATATAAATAGAAATATATAAATAAGCCTAGATGCAAATGGAAAATTATTTGACCTTTGCTTGATTCTATTTGACAAAATCTTAACTTTTCTCTCCCCCTTTTGTTATCAGCAAAAGAATAATAGTGTTAGAGAAATAGAGATAAAGTGATTAATATTAATCCAACATTAAACTCAAATTGAATATAAATATTAAACTTCAATAAAAATCAAACAAAAATCATAACTACCCTTGTTAGGCACATATTCCACTTTTAGAAAGAATGGAAATGATGTTCTAATATAAAATCATACAATTGTATCAACTTGTGGTACATTTATATCAGGAATTTGAATATCTACTAATCATACATAACCGTTAAGACTTTTAAATGAGATTAGTAGTATTCCAATTTAATTTTAAAAAATGAAATCAAGTATCTTCTTACCACGCATGACCGTGAGGACTTTTAAATGGGATTAGAATCAACTTGTCTATTTAATCAATTAATTTTGACATGCGTTCCATACATGCATAACCGTAAGGACTTTTAAATGAGCATGGAAGCACATAATCAAAAATCCAAGTAATTCACCCATGCATAACCGTGAGGACTTTCAAATGAGAGTGAATACTTTGGATATTTATTTATTTTTACAAAAAAATATGAAATGAAAAACAAATGATCCCTGATTATAGTACCACATATCGACATACTATATTTAAGTTTTGATAAACAATGGTCGATAGAAATATGATAGATATAGAAATGGTCATGGAATCTTTACCCAACAAAAAGTTTTATAACTCTTGTTTGAATTCATAAAGAAATTTTCCAAATATACTCTCTTGAGTAATGTATGTTAAATATCAACACTTATCACCTTTTCAATCACTATTTATCTTTTTGATAATTAGTAGGGAGTCGGATTAGTCAAAATTTATCATTTAAAATCAAATAAAAATGACTAATTTGAAAATATGGTCAAAAAATGAATTTCTTGAAGGGGTTATATGAGAAAAAAATTTCTGCTATTTGAAAATTATTTTTAATGAAAAATATGCAGATATTTTCTTTGAAAAACGATACAGTTACTAAATGTCTCACCATAAATCACGTTCAACTAGTAAGTTTTCTGTCAACTAGATTACCAGTATGATCTGCATCTGAATTTCTCTTTCACTCCAAAATATCACTAATTAAATTTGATAAACCAGACCATGAAGTGTGCATAAAAACTCAAACAGCATTTTAAATGGCATTCTCTTGAATTTGGATTGAAGCCGTATAAATAATCAGAAAACCGTGAATATAGAGTTAGCCGTATTATAACCAAAAATATTATCATCCAACAAAACGCTATGTTTTATCCAAACGTATATGTATGAAGTAATTCAAAGAATAGTGTTCTTGGCATAAATATAATTGGCCAACTATGTAGAGCAAGGCAGAATCAAAAAATCATCTTCTCTTTATCATCACATTATTGTTGGCTGATTTAATTCAAAATACGGTGCAGATAATCACATTTAATATATCGATCAAATAAATATACCTTCACCTGTTTTACCTTTACGATAGTTTTCGTGGTTGCTCATTGTGATTCTGTCACCTTTGTACTAGGCTAAGGAACTTTGCTTTGTTGCCCGTTGTGTTTCTGGAACAGCCAAAATCCAGAGAACACTGTTGTTGTTCCTTAGCCTGCCACCATACCTACACGATCAAAGATTTTTGTGACCTATTTGTTTTTATAGGTCCATGGTTGTTAGTGGCAGAAGCATTGTGAATAAACAATCCCTTTGGAACCAAACTTGTTTTGTCCTTTCATTCTTGTTCCAATAGACATGAAATTTGTTTGTAGTATTCTTAGGAACCCAAACTTGTATAAATTTTGTGTTCTTGTTCCTATGACTACAATTTTCAACACGATGTCCAATTATTTCACATCTAGCAAAGACATTCTTACCTTTTGCATTATCATCAACTTGTGTTTTCCCAAAGCCTAGTCCTTTTCTGTTGTTAACGAAAATTTGATTTCCCAATAGCATGTTAAATGATTTTTCTTCTCTTGAAAAGTTATTCAGAGATTTCTCAAGATTTTGGACTTTGGTTTTTAGTGTTGTGTTTTCAGTGACAAGTGAGGTGCATCTATTTTTAAAATCCTTTTTCCTAGTGTCAATTGTTTCCTTAAGACTCAAGTTTTCTTTTTCAAGATTCTCAAAGCTATTCTTAAGTCTTGATAATTCTGAATCTAAAATTTTACATTTTTTACAGTCTAGGTTTTGAATATTTTCAAGTTCAGTTTCTAACCTAAAATTTTCATGAGCAAGTACTCTCCTATCAGATTTCAGTTTCTCAATTTTAGATTCAAGAGTATCAATTTTTTAGTAAGATCAAGACACATAAAAACAAGTTCTTTATAAGAATAGTCACCTACCTCACTAGATTCCTCTGAGCTTGCTTCTGAATCTGATTTTGCCACAAGACACAAGTTAGCCTCCTCTGAGCTATTATTCGAAACTTCCTCTCCTTCTTCATCATCCCAAGTCGCTGCAAATGCCTTCTTCTTCTTTTTCTTTCCTTTGTTGTTTTTGAGAAGTGGGCATTGTTGTTTGAAGTGGCCAGGCTTCTTGTAGTTAAGGCACGTCAATTCATTATCGGAATTGTTTGAATCTTTTGCCCTATTACCACTTATTTTCTTCTTGCGTGGCCTGAATCTTGACAATTTTCTAAGATTATTGATAGCCGTTGCAAGCTCTTCAATTGGATCTTCTTCATCGCTCTCTTCTTTGCTCTTTAAGGCAATCGTCTTCTTCTTTGATTCGGAGTTGTTGCGTTCCTCCTTTTCTTTTAGCTCAAGCTCATATGTCATCAGGTTACCGATCAACTCCTCCATGCTTAGTTTACTCAGATCTTTCGATTCTTGTATTGCCGTGACTTTTGCCTCAAAGCTTATCGGTAAGACTCGTAGCACCTTCCTCACAAGCTCTACCTCAGTGAATACCTTCCCAAGCGCTCTAGCGTTGTACACCAAAGTTGAAAAGCGTCCAAACATGTCCTTTATGCTCTCGCCTTTGTCCATCACAAAGTTCTCGTATTCATTGCTGAATAGGGCCAGACGAGACTTCTTGACTTGAGAAGTTCCTTCATGTGTCACCTCCAAGGTATGCCAAATTTCCTGTGCAGTTTTACAATGAGAAATTCTATTAAATTCAGTCTTATCATGATCACAGATCAAAGCATTCATGGCTTTAGCACTTGTAGTTTTTAATTTCTTATCGTTACAATCCCACCTATCCTTAGGTTTAGGAATCTCAGTATCACCAACGGTTATAGTGGGAGATTTATAGCCAGTTTCAATAATGTCCCAAACATCATAATCAACAGAACTAAGATAAATGCCCATCCTAACTTTCCAATAAGCATAATCATTCTCATTAAACATGGGTAGCCTAACAATAGATTGCCCCTCAGAAAAAGCATTATTTGGTGGATTCATGACTCTAGAGTTAAAGAAAAATACCTCGCTCTGATATCACTTGTAGGATCTAGATTAACCCTAGAGGGGGGTGAATAGGGTTATAGAAAATTTTCTCGAGTTAAACGCAAAAACAAACTGCAGAGAAATAAATATGCTGAAAGTAAATCACACACAAAATTTACCCAGCTTCGGCAACCCCTGCCTACTACTGCATTCCCAGATTTCTATTAGAATTAAACAGTCTCCCGCTTACAAACACTCTAACAGACTCGCACACCCTGCTACCGCCTATAGAGTTTTGCAAACTCGCACACCCTGCTCACTGAACTAATTCTAACTAGACAATCTGACACTACCTAAAACCTAGGTGGTGATTTACCAAGACTTGATTTGAAAAGAACAGATAAAAATAAAACTAATAAACAAAAAAAACCTTCTTAATAAAAATAAACCCTAAAAATAAACTTAAGCCCTTATCGCAAAAGTAAACTAAAGCCCCTTATAGTAAAACAAGGCCGGTCCCCTTTTATTTCTCTAGCCCGTTCTCTTTTCTCTGGCTTGTGAAGAAAATGGCGGCTTTGATTCTTAGTTCGTTCTTTGTCCAAATTAGGGCTTTCAGTAATATAGATGATTGCGACTATTACTGCTTGATTGAACTTGGTTCTCTTGCTTTATTTGTTGATCGTCTCTTGAGATGATGTCGGTCGCTCCTATTTGATCGAGTTCACTGGTTGCTTCGGTATGTAATTTCCTTGTTTTTTCTTTTCTGATTTTCATACTCGAACTCGATGATCATTGCCAATGATGATTGTGGGTTTATTTATGGATTTCAATTTCCTTTAATACGTTCGTCTGATTTGTCACTTTCCCAATTCTCGGTTGCTTGATATTTGCGACTTACTTGATTCACACAGATTTTATTTTGAAGCGTTCGATTTTTCTTGAGTCCTACGGCAGAAACTTTCCTCTTTTACTTGGATTTGAATTTTGGCTTTTTCAATTTACACACACTTGATTTCTTGACTTGGTCATCTGATTATGTGAATGCGACTCCATGACTTGCCATTACCATTGTGTTGACATTTAACTGCAATTGTTCACTGGTCAATTACTGCTTTGATTCGAGTACCACTGTGAGAAAAAATTGACTTTGGCCAACGTGTTCATCCTTGTAGCATATTTGACCTGTTCGAAACGTTTTTCTTGATTTTGTACACTATGACTTTGTGTAACAACCCTGCTTTGGAGATTACCATGAATATTAAATTATAATGATGATTATAATTTAATATTGGAATTAATTGAATTAATAAGGATATAATATTATTTATTTTAATATATAAAAAAAATGAAATTTGGATTAAATTGAGCCAGTGTGATAAATAAATGAAATCCTGAATGTATAATAGATAATTCTTGAGCGGAATAAAATTTATGTTTTATTTTGAGAATTTTCAAATATGGTTGTTAAATTATATTTGAGTAAAATGTTAGTATTGGCAAGTTTAGAGTTATTGTTAGTATTGCTATTTTATTATCAAGAATAAGTGAAAAATATATTCCATGTGATAAAAATAACATTAGTGAGTGAAATAAAATATTTATTGATGATTTAGTCATGTATTAATATTTTGGAACATGCTATATATTTTATTTGGCCAATTATGCCAATTTACAAGTTATATTGTAAATACATAATATATATATATATAAAGTGATAAACTTGTGTTTTATCTTTCTATTTGGAATCTTCATGTTGAGACGATTCCAACAAGCCTAGATTTGTCAAAATCGGATTAATATTGAAATAGTTATGAATAATTGAAAATATGTCTTAAATTAAATTTCAAAACTAAATTATTCTAAGGCTTATTGGGTTTGGTTGATATTAGATTCATACCCAATAGCCTGAAGTGGTTTCTGGAATGAGAAAAAAAAAGAAAAAGAAACAGAAGTGTACGTACAGAACGCTTCTATTCCCTCATCTTCCTCCCCAATAGCTCCAGAAACTATTTCAATGGCCTCCTACTAAATTTTCAACCAAAACTCCAAGCCAATTGCTCAAATTAAAGGATTTTTAGTCAAAAATTTATAAGAGGTAATCTCCTATTCAATTATATCTCCAATTTGTAGAAAGCTTCATAGTTTGTTTATTGTAACTTCTATTTATAGTTTTCTATTGTCTACATGTTGTTTTCTTAGCTTCTACAGGTGATTTTGCGGCTTTTAGGAGTTAAAAGCTTCCATCTTTCAGCCTAAAATCCTTGCTTTGCTCAAAAATAGTAAGTATATAACTTACAGCAACTAAATTGAAAGCCTGTGAAAAATCTGTAGCTTTATGTTGCAAATTCGTACTAGTTTCTTAAGTTTTCGTATATCTCATTTGGCAGAAAATGCATCATAGTAAAATGGTCATAACTTTCACGTTTCTTGTCCGTTTTACTTCAAAAAATTTTGTTGGAAACTGCATTCAATAAGCAACAATTTATTTTCAGATTGTATCCTGAGATTTTGCATTTTTAATGACCGAAAATGGGTTTGAAATCAGGAGCCTGATTCTGCCTTTAACAAATCAGGCTTAGTTTGTATTTGTTAGCAAAACAGCCATAACTTATGACACACAAATCGGATTTTGATAATCTTGACCTTTTCGGAAAGCTTATTTCATATACTACAACTTTCATTTATTGAGTTTTCCGTTATTTTGAGGTTAGCTATGACAAAATTGAATTTTTTTACTGCTGGCCCGAGAGTAAAGCCAATTCTGCTCTGTGTTTGACACTAGAACAAAATCGGCCATAACTTTTTCAATTTTTATCCAAATTCAATAATCTTTGAGGTTCTGGAAAGCTAAGGATTTGCTCTAAAAGTTTAATGTTTTAGGATTTTTGAAATTCTGAAGTTAAATTGATCAAAATTGTATTTTTTGTTGCTATCCCGAGACTAAAACTTCAGCAGTGTCGAATTTAGACTTCTGAACCATTTTAGACATAACTTTTTCAATTTTTATCCGAATTCAATAATGTTTGATGTTCTGGAAAGCTAAGGATTTGCTTTAAAAGTTTTATGTTTTGAGATTTTTGAAATTCTGAAGTTAAATTCATCAAAATTGCATTTTTTTTGTTGCTATCCCGAGACTAAAGCTTCAGCAGTGTTGAATTTAGACTTCTGAACCATTTTTGGCATAACTTTTGCGTTTCTTATCCAAATCCAATAATTTTTGAAGTTTTGGAAACTGTAGGAAGAATGTGACAACTTTCATTTGTATCACTTTCTGAAATTCTATGATTAAAGGGTCGAAATAGCTGATGCAAAATCGCTGTCTTGAGCACTTGCATGTAGTCTTGTGTGTTGTATTTGCTTTGGTGGATGAGTTTTCTGATGATTTGTTGTTGTTGTTTTTTCACTTGATTTGTGAATAGTTTGAGCTCATTATTTTACACCATATGCAGATGATATGAGACAAGGTATATGACTTTTGTGAACATCTGAGTTTCCATTTTAATGTGGATTTGACTAACGGTTAGTAAACTGTTTAGTGCGAACGTGTGATATGGGACACAGGTTAACACTTTACAGATTCCTCTCCGAAAGTTAGCGACACATTCTAGAATTACTAGTGCTATGACCTTCGGGTCATCTGAGAATCTGAGAATCTGAGAAATCCGGAAAAGGTGACCTCGGTCGCGTCTGAGATCTCTGTTGGGTACCTAACTATATTACTAGCACTAGTCTGAGAACTTTAGCACGTGCAACATGCTTTAGCATGTAATTATTGGCCAATCTGAGATTTATTTTATGAGTTAAGAGAATTTTGATTTCACCATATTTTGATGTGTTTACGTAGCCTTATAGAGATGAATAAGGCGAAGTATGAGTTCTTGAGGATTTTGGTGATTTCAATTTTATGGTTTTTTACTTGGGTTTCATTTACTACTTTGAAAAGTTTATTTATTCATATATCATATTTGGATGTTTTCTTTATATGCATAAATCCCCTAGTATTAACCCAAGTAAGTGTAGAATTATACCATTCTTAGAGATAGACAATTCTTGATATCAACCTTAGTCATTCTTATCAATTAGTGGTCTCTTGATGTATGTTTCCCTTATACCTTATCGTATTTCCTTTCTAACGATAAGATTCAGTTGCCTGACCCGTGTGTTTATCACTCGGGTCAGACCGAGTTGCAGGTTAGGTTGGATGACTATCCTTTTTGCTTGGATCTGTTTTGCTATCTTTTGTGGGCTCTTGACTATGGACTTGGATACCTCCACTTTTGATGGATCTTTTATTTACCACTTCATGTATATATTCTTTTATGGGATGATGTTGTATTATATTATGGGGTGAACGGTATTACATCAGATGTTTGGTTTTGTATCAGTATATATTATCTATGACTGTTGTTTCTGTGACATGTTATGATGTTATTGTGCTTTGTTCTGAATAGATCCGTTAGCCGTGTAGTATCGTATTAGTTAATCACCGAGTATGTCGACTACTTGAGATTCACAGAAAAAAAAAACTAAGTATCGACATACTTAGTCATTAGCTAGTGCATTACTATTCGGTCGCCCTTAACCAGCCCTATTCTCTGCATTAGTAGATGGAATTACTCGTTAATTCTCTTTACTAATGTGGGTCTCGGGGTGGGGCGTCACACTTTGGTTCTTTATATTTCCCGAACTTGTTCATGTGATTCCATGGTAGCATTTGGTATTGCTTCGACTACTATCTTGCATTCACTCCAAATATTGATGATACTGGGTTGTATTGAGCTCGACATGCTTCATGTTGCCTTCATGTAGCTTGTTCTCTGGATTATGTACACTGTTTTTCCATTGAGTCTGATTTCAATACTTGCATCACTGTTTGTAGCTCAATGAAGTGTCTGGTCGTTGTATTTGTAGATTGCATTGTTGCAGTTTCCATATCTTGTGCTCGAGCTTGCATGCTTCATGTTCGTTGTGTCACTTGTGCATTGTTGTACTTGGTGGTTGTAGCTTAGTTTGTGTTGTTTCTGTATATTTGCATTGTCTTAGTGGTTTTCATATTTGGGTTTGTTGTTGCATTCATGTCTGCTTTGTATCAGTGCATGCTTCGAATTGCATACTTCTTGCAGTCTTCATTTTTGCTGTTATGTTGGTGGCAATCTTGTACAACTTGTATTTGCACTTGCTTTATTTGAAGTCTCTGGTATTCTTGTTGCTTCCCTGACCTTGTAGTTGTTCAATTGTCTTCTGTTCACCTGCATGTAGTTGGTTGTTTGCATTCATGAATTTTTCTGACTTGACTCCAGTAGTTGTACTCATGTACACTACATTGTGGTCTTGTGGCAGTTGCTATGCCTTTGTGCATTGTGTTCATTTGAGTTGGGCATTGTTTTGTCTCTGATCTTTCTGAAGCTCGAGTTGTACACTGCTGTTTTTCTGTTGCAAGTGTATGTTTTCATCGACTTCTTATTCACTGTACTTTTAGTCATGTTGAACTGTTGCACTGAGTCTCTGGTTGGTGCATTGCCACACTGAACTTGATTCACTTCATGTTGATTTTTGAAATTTCACTTGAGTTGAATCCTGTTTCAAAAACTCGGGTTTGACCTTTTGCTCGTGTCGTGATTTTAAATATATTGCACGTGAGTTGAACCCAGCTTTTCATTTGGGTTTGACCTGTGCTCACCTGTCCCTGTAGAGAATACAAGTGTATATCGATGTGCACGGCCTTGTGGCATGTACAGTGATACACTATGCATGTCACATTGTTCGTGTATGATGAATTCAAATGTGAATGATGACGAACAACCCAAATAACTAAGGCAAATCATATTTTCAAAAATCATATTTCATTTTATATTGCAAAAATATTTCTTTTTCAATTTTACTGCGTTAGTGAATATTTTTGCAGATTTCTCAAATGTTGGATTCTAACTGGAATGAAGTTGAAGATAAACTACGAGTGTGAGTGATATGTAGTGAGGAAAACTGTAAATATGAAATTGTGATGTATTGTAATCAAAGTTGTATAATTATAGTGAGAGCTTGAAATTGTACTATTCAAAATTGTATATGTATAGTGAGAGTTTGAATTTGTACTATTCAAAATTGTAATACATATTTGTTTGAATAAAATTTCTGTTTGAATTCAAATTCTGTGTATTTATTTTATTCAACAAATATTTATTTAATCTATGAAAAATAAAATAGTACATTAACCAATACATTTAAATGAATGTATATATGTTTATTATCATCAAACAAAAATCATATAAGCGCATAGCGCATATTCAACATGGCCATCCTTCGATTTTGATTGGGAGTGTGTTCCGCGATGGGCGTATGTGGCTGCTATCCCTTGGCCCGTAGGTCCTGACACAAGGTTAGAATTCTAGCTCTTCCAGAGTGGTATCTCACTGATGGCTCGGGCCCCCTCGGAAGGAGGCCTTCTTCGCCTTCCACCTAAGCTGCGCAGGAAAGGCCCAAAGCCAATCTTTTCTTTTTTCTTTTAGAAATTAAATTTTTTTAATATTTTAAAATAATTAAGAAAACACATATTCACAGTTTAAATTAAAGAGTGATTCTCAATAATCAATAGTTAATAAGATAAGTTTATTAGGTTCTCATAAAAAAAAAGAAGACTTGTTTCTGTTTATCTTTATATAAAAAAATTGCGTTACCACCAACCTGAGTGTCGTAAATGGTATATCTACCCTTGCATTGCCTTGTGTGTCACCTACCATACCGAGCCTTTACTACAAGTTTGGATTTCTCCCATAGCCTGTGGAGTATTTAGGGTAGTCTCCCGATCTGGAGATATGCTGATACTGGATGGACTACTGAGACTATTACGTGTTAAGGTGGAAAATGTAAAGCCTTAATTCTATTTAAAAATATGTTTAGTTTACTATTAGACATTATTATAATAACGCAATATTACTACATAGTAAATAGTTTAACGGATCCTTAGAGGATGGGCGGTCACAAGCGTCTTTTAAGTTACTTGTACTTTTACTACAGTTCACTTGAGTTGGTTTACATTGTATAAGTATGTTTGTCCTGACTCGAGTGTTTTTATTTTTATTTACGCTCGGGTCAGCCTAAGTATTCAGAGATTTGGATTCTACTTTCTGGAGATTGGAACCGCTGGAGATTATCTGCTTATGTAGTCTTATCTATTTCAGTTCGGTTGTTCTATTCAGCTTGTACTTGGTTATCATATTGAAACTTTTGTTGTACTTTATTTCTTCTGTTGTATCTTGTTTAACTCTGAAATATTTATATAGTAGCGTCATGAACTACTATCTCTTTTACTTCCGCTGCATTATTATATACTCTGTGTCTGTGATCTATGATTTTATTTACTGTATATTCTGAGATTTGCAAAATTTTATTTACAACGCTGTATTTTGAGCAATTCAAGTCCGACATGTGCGGATGAGAATGGTTGAAAATATCGAATCGTTACATGGGAAGTACCTTCCATTAGACCCCTTTGATGGGTCATTCATCGAATCCCTTTAGTGGGTCATTTATCGGATCGCTCTGGTGGGTCACCTATTATATTCATTTGATATTGTTGTATAGCATAAATCGAGGGGCAGGATGCCCACAACTACAAGTGATTCTGTTGGGATAGCGGTATAACCATTGTGTGGCTGCGATCTATCAACCATGGCCTAATTCGAGGGGTGGGATGCTTACAGTTACAAGTGCTTTCGCTAGGATAGAGACATAACCATTGCGTAACTGCAATCCATCGGGAATGTACTTTTCATATCTGTTTTTAATGTTTTTAAGCATTTTCACTGGGTGATGAAACATGTCCACTAAGTACATGGTAAAGTCTAGCCTTTTGCATGAGCAATGCATGGCTAGAGTATGCAAGAACAAGGATAAACTTGTTAAAACATTGAGTTATGAAAATATTTTGATAAAATATATTAAAAGTATATTTTAAAGTTAATGATTATTGATTTATTGAAGATGTTTGAAAAGTATTTTGAGATCCAAAACTAATAAATTTATAACAATGGATTTAAGATTTTCAATAACTCCTTTTTAAATATAAGTAATGATGTAAATAATTACTTTCAAACAGTTTACATATATTTGTAAAGATGTTATTTAAGATTTTTAAAATGGTATTTATAAAGGAAGCAAGAAATTTCATGGATGAATTTTTGTAAAGTATTGATGTATTAAAGACGATTGATTTGCAAATGAAGTTTTCAAATGAATATTTCAAGTAAATTTATATAAGAGTCTTTGAATGTATAATTTTGAAGATATTAAATGATTTGGGAATTTATTTTAGTAATATGCTTGAAAAATAAATTAGAATAGCTATTTTTAAAGTGTGTTTTTGAAATATATTTACTTGATTTTGAAGTACTAATAGTTGTATATGATTATTTGTTCGATAGGAAGTGAAGTTTTATAAATATTGATTACAAAATAGGATTTATAAATAAAATGAATTTAGATGGAAATTTGAGAACTCAAGTTCCGGGATTTTGAAACTGTTTTTCAAGTTAATTTGAAATATAATACTAGTATTATTTGGAAGTATTTTGGAATAAATATTCTCAAACGCAATTTGAAAGAATTGTTTTAAAGGAACCTTAGAGAGGAAACATGTTCCATACTCCCGTTTGTTGTCGCTGGAAAATAATTTCGGTGATGAGTGGGCACATCATCGACGTTCATTTTCGAGTTACAAAGTGGGAAGGTCGCTGTAGTAGTTTTACTGCACGTTAGTTTTGATAAACAAGTTCTAATTTTGCATTTATTAATATGATTTGATATATAAAAGCTATGAGTGTGTGTTTATATATATATATATATATATATATATATATATATATATATATATATATATATATATATATCATTTCATACGATTTGAAAAATGAACCCGGCATTTAGTTCTTAAGTTTCTATAAATTAGATATTTCATTTGTTGTAATGAAATGAAATCCCAACTATTTTAATAATTGGAAACTTCTAAAATGAGAAATAAGAAATTAGATGCTAAGTGATTAAATAAAAATGTAAGAAATTGAAAATAACTTGTAAATATGAAAAATTTAGAACATATAATTATGAACTTTTTGTTAACTGAAATGAATAAGACAAGCTTGTATAACATTCAAATTCCATATATATATATATATATATATAACCTGCCTGAAAAGTTTGAAAAGTTGAAACGTCAAATAGGAATATGAAATAGAATATTTTACAGGTAAAATATAAGTAATGGAAGTGTTCAATGAAATTATTTGAATAAATAAGTATTTTGATGTACAAGAAATGGTATAAACATAAGAATAATGTGAAATAAACTGCAATAAAATGTGTGTAATGCTTAAATAATGAATTTATTGATTATTTTAGATAATAAATGTGAAATATTTGTGTAAGTACATGAAAGAAAAAGAAAAAGGACATTATATGAATGAATGGAAATAAAAAAAGTAAATAATGATGTGAAAAGAAATCAATTGAATAAATGTAAATAATATTTGAAATTTTTGGTTTTTTTGGCTTATAGGATGTTTGGGAATGGATACTTCTAATTGTTTAAGGTTTTATGGATAATCTATTAAGTAATTATCTAAGTCTGATTAGCGTAAGATACACTTGATAGGTTATTTATCACCTTGCATGGTTAAAAGTATCAAAACTAAACAAATCATTGGTTTTGGTTGCTATAGATGTATGATTGATTACTTTGGTTGCATATGAAGATTGTATGGTTTTGTTTGCAAGTGCTATTGTTATGCTGTGTTGATTTGTTTGCTATTGATTGCAACAACTTAAATATTTCTCTTATACATAATTCTCACTATTTTAGATTATATAAGTAAAGTACAGGTTTATGGAAGCAATAACTACTTCTTTTGGTTTCATAAATTAAACGTTGTTTGCCCCCAAATAGGTACGTTCCCGGATTACGGTTCTATAGAAATATTATATTGTTTTTCCATGGTTTGGGATATTTCATTTTTGAAATATGATATATATGGTAATTATTGATATTATTATTATTTTTCGAACCTCTCCGTACAAAGGAGACTCTGCCGAAATTTTTCATGAATTTTTGACATAGAATTTTTTTTGAAAAGTGAAAATATTTTCGAACTTTAGTATACTTGAATATGAAGATTTTATTGTTATTAATTAGTATATTTCATTTAAAAACCTTAATTATGTAAATTTAATTTTTTATAAATGGAATAATTGAATAAAGTTATTTTAAGCTTCTTAATTCCTTCTCGTTCCTTTTCGAGGACGTAAAGTTTTGAGTGGGGGAGAGTGTAACGACCCATATTTTTTGTGGTAATTAAAATATTGAATTTGATAAGATTTTAGGATTTAATATTTGTATGAAATTATAAATCTATGATTTGTTAGTAAAAAACAATTAGAATGTAATTTAACAATGTGATTTAATGTAATTGATAACTACATTAGCATAATTTCAATTTATTTTAATAATTGTTTGAATGTAAGTTCCATTGATTGTAACAATAGATGTTAATATAAGAATTAAATAATTTAAGAAACAAATGTTGGAATATATAAAATGAACAGAAAACAGTTGTGGTATAATGAGAATTCACTTGAAATCTAATATTGAATATATACTGCAATAAGAGTTATTGGAATCCTTTAATTGAAAAGGAAAGACAAGTGCATTATAATTAATAAGTTCAACATAGAACTTACATTTTAACTTACATCAAGATAAACATTTTAATGAAATTTAAGCTTTGCTTGAAAAGAATAAATTGTATGTTTGTCTCTAATCAGAATAAAAAATGTTGAATTTGAATAAAGGATGGAGTGAATGTTTTAGTGAAAGAATAATATAAGTTCTTATTTGAAATGCATCTTGGAGAAGTGGATTTTTAATAAGATAAAACATTTACTTTGTAAATAGTGTATAAACTTTGTTGTATATGAAATTTTATAAAAGATGTTTGAATTGGTATAAATGAATAGAAAACAGTGTTTCATAATTAGAATTTGTTTGAAATTAGTAATGAAATGAATGTGAATTAGATTAATTGAAATGTTTCAATTAAAAGGAAACATAAATGAAATTGTAATGAATGAGTTAACATAGGAACTTACATTTTGTGTCAATATGGAATGAACATTTTAATTAATGTGATTGCATGTTTTGAGAGTGTAAAAATAAAACTTTCATTTGGAACAAGTACGATTTTTGACAAAAAATTGAATTGTGGAATAATACACACACACACACATTAGCATTCAAATTTTTAAACATATCAGAGGGTTCTTTTGTGTAAATGTTGTGGAATTAGAGTTGCCTTATATTAACAGTTGTACATTAAGGTTCACATATATTTATTTTTCCATTTTATATATGGTTAAAACTTATAAATTGGTTGCATTAATGTGACCGATACAGTAATTAAAAAAGTAAAGTACAATATTTTTATAGTGCACATGTAACGACCCACTATTTCGGACCATTCAAATCGACAATAAAACCACACATGTCGGACTTGAATAATTCAAAACACGAGATTGTTAATTTAAATTGGGCAAAACTCAGAATATACAGTAAATAAATCACAGATCATAGACAGAGAGTAATATAATAATGCAACGGAAGCAAAGAGATAGTAGTTCATAAAGCTACTATATATATACATCAGAGTTAAACAAGCTACAACAGAAGTAATAAGATACAATAGAAGTCTCAATATGATAATCAAGTATAAATTAGAATACATTACAGGAATCAACCGGATAACTGGAATCAACTGGATAACTGAAAGCGAAATAGATAGCTAGATCTTCAAGCAAAATTCTAACTCCGAATTTGAGTCTCAAATGCTGTATCACTCAGTCTGACCCGAGTGTAAAACAAAACACAAAATACTCGAGTCAGGACATACATACTTATACAATGTAAACCAACTCAAGTGAATTGTAATATTTATGCACAAGTAACTTAAAGGATGCTTGGGACTGCCCATCCTTTAAGGATCCGTTAAAAAATTTACTATGTAGTGATACACGTTAATATAATAATGTCTAATAGTAAAATAAACTTACTTTAAAATAGCATTAAGGCTTTACATTTTCCACCTTAACACATAAATAGTCCCAGTAGTCTATCCAGCACTAGCGTACCTCTAGAACGGGAGGCTACCCTAAATACTCCATAGGCTACGGCAAAAAACCAAACTTGTAGAAGGCTCGCTAGGGTAGGTGATACGGAACAACTAGGCAATGCCAAGGTAGATATACCAATTGCACTTTCGGACCGGTGGTAACGCGTAATAGCTACTACCGCCCACCTCGAGCCACACCCCCAAATCAAAATCAAAAGTGGCCACCAAATCAATCACAAAATAATAGAATGGTATCGAAGGAGTGTGTCCGATCAGAGGAGCGACCTCATTAGCCCGTCGATTGCTCCTGTTTTAGCCACCTTATGCCAACTCATGAGAGTCGGGTCCACATTCATACCTCAAAGGACGTCGCCATAATCCTACTTCATTCTGGATTCTCCACGAGGTCGGTATCGACAAAGAGTATGCCCATATCCGATCCTGGTCTCTTTAACAACCAATCGTTATCATAATCCATGGATATTTATTTCAAAATCATTTGTACTTCAAAACCAAAACATCATGTCCATTTAAAACTAGGTCAACATAATATCATTTCAATTCAAAACAAAGTCAGTATGATATCATTTAAATAAAACCCAAAATTTCAAATCACTTAATATTTCCTTCAATTTATTTAAGCTTGAAATATTCCTTTAAATCATATTAAACCAAAACCAAGTTATAAATCCATCTTCTTAAATCTTAAATTTCAGTCAGTTTCAAATCGATATATTTAAAGATAATTCTTAATTTAGTATAATTTCAAATAAATTCATTTCCAAAACCATAGTACTTTCATAGTTATAACAACTTCAAAACCAAAACACTTTGGAACCATAATACTTTGAAATCATAACACTTGAAATATTATCATTTGGAAATTATAATACTTAGAAAATCATAACACTCAAACATATTCATTTAAACCATTTAAATTCAATGTCAAAATCTTCCAAAACAATATTCATTCACAAATTTCATTCGTTCAATTATAACAATTTCAAAAACATTGTATTTTAAGAAACAACAGCACTTATAAAGTGTTATAGTAGATATTCTAGTATTTCATAAACAGTTCGATTTCAGAAACAGCAACACTTAAAAAGTGTTACAGTAGATATTCTAGTATTTCAAAAACAGTTCAATTTCAAAAACAGAAGCGCTTATAAAGTGTTACAGTAGATATTCTAGTATTTCAAAACAGTTCAATTTCAGAAACAGCAGCATTTATAAAGTGTTACCGTAGATATTCTAGTATTTCAAAACACGTTAGTTTCAAAAACAGCAGCACTTATGAAGTGTTATAGTAGATATTCTAGAATTTCAAAAACAGTTCGATTTCAAAAACAACAGCACTTATAAAGTGTTACAATAGATATTATTATTTCAGAACATAGTTTAATTTCAGAAACGACAGCATTTATGAAGTGTTATTGTAGCTATTAGTATTTCAAAAACAGCAGCGCTTTGGAAATTCTACCAATTCAAATTCCAGATTTTTTTTACAACATTTCAGAAACATTAAAATCTCAGTTATTTCCATTTTTAACTAATAAAAACATATCTCACGCTTTAGAAAATATTTATTTAAATATCATTTAACTGATGATTAAATAAATTAAAGTTTTATACATAAAATATCCAAATTAACTATAATTTATTTATTAAGTCAAAATTACACTACTTTACTTAACTTTTATTTTAACAAATAACTTAACACTTTATTTAAAATACCCATTTCATAAACACAACATTCTTATCCCTAAATTAACTTAAATTTCCATTTGAAAACTAAATTTTCAATTATCTAATTAAGTCATATTTAAGTTACATTTTATACATTTTTACTTAACCCTTTAACTTATAGAAAATCACTATAAAACGTATTATACAAAACATATACATTTCATAAATAAAAATTTATTACAATTAATAGATTAGGTTTAAAATTCCATATCAAATCAGATTTAATTATTAAGTTATTTATCATCAACAAAGATCTTTAAATTACAATTCAAAACCAATTATTGACCTATAAAAAAATTTAACTTATAGAAAACCAATATCTCTTTGTAAAAAAAATGATTTACAATTTTTAAATTATAAATTTCATATATATAAGGATTCAAAATACTTAATAATTTTTATAAAATTATTATTAAAAATTAATCAATGGGCTTGTATATAATTTTCTAACCTGGTCAAGTGATACGGATATGTATCATTTCAATCCGTAATTTAAAAAGAAAAATTTGGATTCTATCATTTCAAACTCGCAATCCCAAGTCAAAATAAAATAAAATAAAAAAATAAAAATCACTTGAGCCTATCATTTCAGCTCATAATGATTTTTTCCTATTCTAATGTCCATTTGGGTATGTATCATTTCAACCCATAGTAAAAAGGGAACTTGCAGTGTGAGCTACAAACAATAAAATGAACTGTACATCATAGCATATCATATCAGGATGTAACAATTATATAAGCAAAATTTAACATCATAAATCATATCACAGGCATATATGGACTTATCAACATAGCATATTCTACATATCCACTTGTCATCATTTCACAATTATATAAGTACAAATGTCAAGAGTGATAAACTCACCTTCTAAAGCTAGAGATGAAAATTCAAGACACAACAACAAAATCCGAAAAGCACGGCAAAGCATGAACAAGGTATTGAGTGGATGAAGAGTCAAGATCCAAACCTTGTACATAAAAAAATACATAAACATAAGTATATAATTTTCAACACAAAGATTAGAATTTGAAGCAATGGAAAAATATAAGAATTAAGATGACATATCCTTGCTTTCATAAACAAGTGGGCTCGGCCATGGTCACAATAAGCTAGACCATAATCATGGGATGATATCCACCCCCTATCTACATGCCTAGGACTCGCTACTGTCCCCTCTGATCATTATCCTCTTGTACTCGATTCGGGCTCCCTCATCAATCGCAATCGACCTTTCAAGTTTGAAAGACTCTGGCTCCTTGAACCATCCTTCGAAGATTTTATCAAATTGGCATGGACCCAGCCCATCAGCTCCATCTCTGCTTCTGCCCGGGTAGTAGGCAAACTCAGATCACTAAGAAGACTTCTTAAACCTTGGGCCAAATCCATTTAGGGTTCACTCAGGAACCGTATCTCCTCCACTCAAGATGAAATCCTTAAATTGATCATCCTTGAGGAGTCTCACCCACTTGATGATTCTGAGACACACAAGCTCAGAAGTTTGGAAATAGAGCTGGAAAGGCTGATGAAACAAGAGGAGATTGGATGGAAACAACGCTCTAAGGATAAATGGTTAGCTGAGGGAGACAAAAATACGGCCTACTTCCACAGATTTGCTAATGGTCGTCGTAGATCCTTGTTCATCCCCAAAATTATTCACAATGAAGTGCCAGTCACCGGTCAGACTGAAATTTTAAATCTCTTCACCAACTTCTACTGCTCCGTCCTAGGCCAACCCTCCTCATCCCTCCCCCCTTATCGATTGGAATCTCCTCTACCCCAATCCACCAACCATCCCAATTGATGCCCCCTTCTCCGAAGAGGAAATCCTGGCTGCCCTTAAGGATATGGACGACAACAAATCACCAGGTCCTGATGGCTTTGGTCCTTTTTTCTTTAAGCATTTCGGGACGTTATCAGGAAAGATATCTTAGATCTGTGCTCTGAATTCCAGTCCAACCCTATGATCATTTCCCGACTCAACTATGCCAATATCGTCCTTATCCTGAAATCCAAAGGTGCTAACTCTCTTGCAGCTTTCCGCCCCATCAGCCTCCTTAACACCTCTTTCAAGCTCATCACTAAAGTCCTCGCCAACCGTCTTCAATCCCATATGAATCAGTTGATTGGCAGGGAACAATCTGCCTTTATCCAGGATCGCAACATCCTTGATTGTGTGGTGGCATCACAGGAAGTTATCTCTTTTTTCCACACAAACAGCCTGCCAGGTGTCCTCCTCAAATTAGATTTCGCAAAGGCATTTAACTCTGTCAATTGGAACTTCATTCTTGAACTCCTGTCATAAGAGGCTTCCCTATGAAATAGTGTGAATGGATAAAATGCATTCTAACCTCCAGTCTCTCCTCTATTCAGATTAATGGTTCATCGAGGAGTCTTATCAAATCTGCCCGTGGTCTAAGACAGGGAGATCCTCTCTCGCCGCTCCTTTTTGTGCTGGTAGCAGACATCTTTAACCGCATGTCTAAGCTGGCAATCTCGAACAACTGTCTCGTCGGTATTGGTTCCCCAAACTCCAACTTATCTGTATCTAACCTTCAATTTGTTGATGACACTATTCTCTTCGTGCCCCCTCGCCTGACCATATCCACTGTCTTAAGGTCCTTCTATACGTCTTTGAACTCATTTATGGTCTTTCCATCAACTTTCAAAAAAGCTCTATCATTATGCTTGGTAACACAGATCACCTTGGTCCCTCAATCTCTTCTATCCTCAACTGTAACATCTCTCACTTCCCGATCTCCTACCTTGGTATCCCATTGCGTCCCACCAAACTTCATCGTGCTGATTGGGTTCCCCTTATCGCTAAAATTGAATCCAGACTCTCGGGCTGGAAAGCTGATGCCTTCTCGGCTGCGGGCCGACTGGTTCTAATCAAATCAGTCCTCTCCTCCAATTCCCTTTACTGGCTCTCGTTCTATAAACTACCTACCTAGTTATCCAATAAAATTGACTCCATTAGAAAAACCTTCCTCTGGAATGTGGGAAAAGCCAAAAATCTTGTCAGCTGGAAGATAGCTTGCCTACACAAAGACCATGGTGGCCTGGTATTGTCAACCTTCGAACTTTCAACCTTGCTCTTTTGGCCAAATGGGTTTGGCGTACTTTGACCCCTGGACACTTCATCTGGAAAGACTGGATTCTCTTAGTTCACTACCAAGACAATCCATCATGCGTCCTTCACCTTGCTCCCCTCAATAAACCCTCCCCATTCTGGTCTGGCATCTTATCCTCCATCAACCGTATTAAGCCTCTCTTTCAAGTGATCCTAGGTGATGGCTCCAATTGTCTTTTCTGGTTTGATTTCTGGTTCTGTCAATCTCCTTTAAATCGAAGATTCCCTTCCCTCTTCTCCTCCTTATCCTAGAAATTTCTCACGGTTGCTGACGCAGTCTCCATCGGTCCTCATTCGCTCTGTCCAGCTTCCCTCTTTGGCGATAATCTGCTCCGAGAATTCCTTGCCGCCGCCAATCTGCTTCTATCTGTTAACCTGTCTCCTTCCTCCTCCGATCTTTATGTATGGTCTTTATCCCCCTCTAAACGCTTCTCTGTGTCCCAATGCTACTCATTCCTGAACCACCCTGGCAGATTATTCTCCTTCGCGCGTCTTTGGAAATGCCACCTTCCTCCCCGAATCCTATTTTTTCAATGGTGTCTGATCCATGGCCGTATCAACACCAAAGACCGTCTTGCCCGACTTAATATCTTATCTGATCAGTCTTGTCCCCTCTGTAATCTTGAAACCGAATCCATTAATCACCTTTTTTTTACTGTGACTTGGCTTTTTACATTTGGGCATCAACTTGCGCTCATATTTTTGGTTTCATTCCATCAGTTTCTAATTTCTTTGAATTTTGGCAGTACAATACTCCAGACCTTAGACTTGACTCGTTTCTAGCCATCTTTTGTTGGGTGATATGGAAAGAGAGAAACACCCACGTTTTTAACAAACCTGAGAGTTCGAGAGTGTTTATTTGTAATAGAATAATTAACGTCTTTGATGTTTGGTCAGGCTCTAGCTTTTCTGCACCAGTCAGGCTCCACCTTCGGACTCCCAGATCTCCCTCAATGGAGTCGGCGGGAAGTTCTTCTTCAGCTGCAGCTCCGACGGGACCGCATTCTAGGGATTGACGCTCCTCCTTCATCTACTTGATAATCGGTTAGCTGGAATTCATATGTGATAATCGACTGTACGACTTCTTTTATTTCTCCATCTGACTTAGATTTATGTACAAATTAGTTATGGTTGGTACTATGTTTCTTTATTTGGTTATCTGCTACCGCGGTTTGCTGTTTCAAATCTTTTTTCAGCCAATGATCAGGCTTGTTGATCATAATATTACTATATTGATAATTAACTCTAATCCGCTGTGTAGTTTCACGCTACACAACTGTTCCACTCAAAAAAAATTAACTCCACTTATCTGTAACAAATCTAATTTCTAAACTTTAAATTCCAATAAACTAATAAATCCTGCCTTCCATTCTTTTAATTGAACTACTTGCCCTATTATGGATAGTATTACATTATTGAATCAATTATTAATTTATGGGAAGGATTATTAATGGCTTACTCTTATTACATTAACAATTACCATCTTATTCCAATTTCCAATTAATATAGAAATAAATTTCATTAAATAAATTCATTTATTATATATTTCCTTCCAATTAATTAAAATTGATTTCTATAAATTGATTTGATTTAATTGCCAAGTATATACATAAATTACTAAATTTATTTACTTGGTTTCCAACTTTTTATTTCATCAATTACCGCCTAAAAAAACTTGCACCTCTATTCAATTTACATTTACCTTTCCGTTATTATATTAATTTAACATTAAAGTAACCTTTACTTACTTTTTATAAGTTATTACTTACCACCACAGGTTAAAATTCCATATATACACACATGTTAATTAACTTTCATTAACCCTATATTATTTTATCAAATAAATTTATATCTACATCCACTTCGGTATATAAATTTTGTAACCAAGTTATAACATTTTCATTGTTTCACCTATTGGAATTACATCCAAGTTATTAACAGTAAACTTACATTTACACTGTTTCAATTCATTCTAGTTATTATTTCTAAAAAATTACATACAGAACATTGATTTTATTTAATCACTATTTACTATTATGAATTCGTTAATTTATTCACAAATTGCCTTTGTTTTCTTATATTCAATTTATCATCAAAAATTCCTATTTACAATTAATTATAACTGTCAGTTTGACTTGCATTAAATTGGTTACTCATCAACTGCCATTAACATTACTACCTTAATTGACATACAGTTACTATTTATTAATATATTATTGCATATATTAATTAGATGTTTACTTTTATTTATGTTTTAACTAAGTGCAATAATTTACACTGCTACACTATTGGAATTTCACTCTAATTTCAATAATTAGTTTAATAACCTTGCCACAATTCGCTCATACCATTTACTTCAATATAATTATAAATTTTTTATTTCTTTATAAATTTAATTACGAAATCTCATTAATATGACAAATTTAATTAATGAAATTTACGGGTCGTTACATCTTCAAATCTCCTTCTTCTTTTTTTAAGCTTCCTTTTCCTTATTCTTATTCTTCAAATCTTCTTCTTCTTTTTCAAATCTTCTGTTTCTTTTTCAGTTCTTCATCTTTTTTAAATTTTCTTCTTCTTTTCCAAACATTCTTCCTTTTCCAAATCCTTCTCTTCACACTGATCTATACAAACTTCTCTGTCTCTTTCAAAATTCTATAAAAAAGGATTAAGATAGTAAGGAAACAAATTAATTGCAGTAAGTAGTAGCGGATCCAAACCCGACTAGAAAAGGGAAATCCATAAGGTGAGTGCTAAATTTCACTCACAAAATATTAAATTTTATTACTAGTTAAACTAGGTTATTTAGTGATAAATTTTTGATTGTTGGTTTGGAATTTTAATTGATATTTAATTTGAATACCTAAACTCCAATATGTGATAGTCAATACTTACAGTGGCATGTTACTGAATTAGTTGATTTATTGAATTGGTTGATTTGAATGTTGATTGTATGCTCTGATGGATGCTATTGTGATTGAATGTGTATTTGTTCATTTATTTTGATATATCCTTGTTATCACCCAATATTTTATTATAATCATATAAATTTTCATATTGATTATTTGAACACTAAATAAAGATATAAAACACATGAATTTCATATATTTACATGAGAAAAAAATTAGTATGTTTAGATTTACTATATGAACCATTAGAATGATTTTTGAGAAATAAACCGTCGTTACCTTATTTGAAAGTTTTCAAAATTAAATTTTGAAAAATTTGGAAGTTTCCATAGAATTGAACATTGAAACTTTGGAACATTTTTATAAACCAAATCTCTTGAACTATGAAATTTGATTGGGAATTTTTCTGTAAAATTTGTAAGTTACTAGAATGGGTCTATTGTATTCTGACTATGGAAACAATAACTTTTCTGGAAAATTTAAACCTTCAAAAATGTAGTTATCTACATTCATTATTTCATCAAATTTTGATTTAATTTTCATAAGATCTTTTAGTTCTGACTCGAGTATTTTGTCTTTTCATTACACTCAAGTCAGTCTGAGCTTTTCAGTGAATTGAAGACTATTTTCTAGAGGACGAAGACGAAGACTCGACATATTTTTGCTATTTATTATAACTATTCTGCTGCATTATTTTTTTATTTATGATGTATTTATAACTTTGGGTTGAATTGTAAAAGTGTAATCAAATGTTATTTGGAAAACAGCTTCATGAACTGTTTGTTTGATTTTTATATTTTGTCATCCCGTTGCGAGATTCTGTGATTTGTTTTCCTTTTTTTCTTTTATTTTGTTCTTTACCCCATTAACAATCCTCCCTTTTGAATGGCTTGAATTAGACATGTGTGGTTTATTATCGATTTAAACCGTCGAAAAAGATGGGTCGTCACAGCACGTGAATACCATGGTTGTATTAGTGTCAATTTCTGAGAGTCAAGGAGACAGGTCTTCACATTTGGTATCACAGCTGAAGGTTAAGCGAGAACCTTGGCTTTGGTGGGGTATAACACATCAGAGATGGGATTAGTTATGCCCTAGAATGAGTTTAAATCTTTGAGAGTGTGCATTTAGAAATCTCTAAAAGGTGTATATATTTTCTTTGTATTCTAAAGTTAGCTTACTAAATTCAGGTAGTAAGACATGAGCACTCATAGAGGACGAGGACGAGGAAATAGAAGCACCACAACAACCAATTGTCCAGCTCCAACCGCCGCTGTAGAAGAAATAGCTCTCGTACGACCCCCTGTTAATCTTCACACTCTATGCCAGAATTATACCAGCTTAGGGGAGAACCATTCAATGATACAGAAGCTATCACTAAAGTACAAGCTTTGATTAAATCATGTGAAAGGATCTTTAAGGCGTTATATATCGGTAATGAGCAAAGAGGTTTTTGGCCTCGTGGTAGTTACAGGAAGTGGCTTTGGCTTAGTGGGAGTCCATTACCCTAAATAAATCGGAAGATACTTTCTCTTGGGAAAGGTTTAAGGAGGTTTTGAAGAAGCAATACATGCTAGCATCAAGAAAATCTCATCTTTATCGAAGCTTTATCGATCTTAAGCAAGGCAAATTGAATATTGTGGAGTATTCGAATAAGTTCAATGAATTATCTTGTTTTGGGCCAGGACTAATTAACACGCCTTTAAAGAAGAATGAGAAGTTTATCTTGAGAATGAATGAGAAGTACTAAAGCAGGATGACTGCCCATGTTAAAGGGTCATTTATAGATTCATCGGATATAGGAATCCGTTATGAAACATTGGACAAGAAAACGCCGGTAGTAGCTTAGACAAACAACAACAACAATAATGCCAACAACTGGAAGAAAAGGAAGTTCAATAACAGCGGGAAGAAGTCGTGGTCAGGAAAACCTTGAGGAGGATCTCAAGGAAACCATTTTAAGGAATACACTTGTCACAATTGCAAGAAGAAGGGCCACATTGTGAAGGATTGAAGAAGCTCAAAGGTCCAGGATTCCATCTCTTCGATGGTCCAAAGTAGCCTTTGCTATAACTATCATTAACCAGGGCACATGATTAAGTACTATCTGTTTATGAGGAAGGGACAGCGAGCCCGAGTCTACAAAATAAAGGATGAGCCTTCAACTTCTCAAGATGTGAAAGGCAAGGGAGTTTTGGAAGGTAATATTTTTATTGAAGATATTTTAGTTAGAGTATTGTTTGATACAGGAGCTTCTCATAGTTTTATTGCTAAGGAAACTATAGAAGAATAAAAACTTGAACCTAAAATAGTTGAAACCTCTATTTGCGTAACGATTCCTATAGGATACACTACTAACCATAGCATGAATTGTGATAAAGTCCAAATTTCCCACTCTTCCCATAAATTTCCTTTCGATTTATTTTTTCGAGATTTTATTGGGTTTGAGATTTTACTTGGTATGGATTGGTTGACTAAGTATAAAGTTGTTCTCGATTGCGATAGTAGGATGGTAACCTTATGTTTAGGAAGTTTATCGAAATATCTTACGAAGACCCTAGTCGCAAAAGGGGAAGTTTTCTTTATCCATTAGACACATCCCAGGAAGGATTAGAAACCATACCACTTGTTAAAGAATTCTCAAATGTTTTTGAGGAAGTAAAAAGTTTACCTCCACATCGGGAAATCAAATTCCATATCGATTTGATTTTCGATGCAATGCCATCTAAAAAACGAGACCGAAGGATGGCTTCGAAAGAAAGAGAGGAGTTAGATAACCAAACTCGAGAGTTATTAAAGAAAGGATTAATAAGGCCGAGTCGTTCAAGTTGAGGATTGGCAGTGGTTTTGTTGCCAAATAAGATGGATCTCTAAGGTTATGTGTAGATTACCGAGATCTGAATAAACAAACAATTAATAACAAATGTCCACTATCTCGAATATATGACTTGTTTGATTAGTTATATGGAGCTTAGGTATTCTCGAAAATGAATCGCGCTATAGGATTCCATCAGTTGAGAATCGTAGAAGAATACATCCATCTAACTGCATTCAAAGGTCCAAATGGTTTCTTCGAAAGGTTGGTTATGCATTTCGGGCTAACTAATGCACCCGCTTATTTTGTAGACCTCATGAATAGAGTGTTTATAAATATACTTAATAAATTCATTTTAATCTTTATCGATGATATCCTTATCTATTCTAAGATAGAAGAAGAACACGAGAGACATCTAGAAATTATGTTGGAGGTATAAAGAAATAACGTGCTTAAACCCAAATTCTCAAAATGCCATTTCTGGGAGAAAGTGGTAAGATTCCTTAGACATATAGTGTCAAGGGATGGCATTTTAGTAGATATTGTAAAAGTTGCAACTGTTCTAAATTGGAAGAAACCACAAACTCCTAAAGAACTTAATAGCTTCTTAGGTTTGGCAGGATATTACAGAAGATTTATTCAGGACTTCTCGAAGATTGCATATCCCTAACAAAATTGACTATGAAGGTTGCTAAATTTATTTGGACTCCTAAATGTGAAGCAGCATTCCAAGAACTCAAGAAGAGGCTAACAACCGCTCCAGTCTTAGCAATCATAAATGGAAATAATGAATTAATTGTTTATACTTATGCTTGTGGTGAAGGAGTTGGTGCAGTTCTGATGTAGGAAGGAAAGGTGATTGCTTATGCGAGTAGATAGTTGAAGGTCTACGAGAAAAGTTATGCAACGCACGGCTTATAATTATTAGCCGTGGTGTTCACATTAAAAATATGGAGGAACTATTTGCTGGTTAAAACGTTTTCACAGTTTGTTTTAGTTAGAACTTTAAATTAACCTTAGTAAATAAAATTCCTCTTTTGACTAGGTGAAAAGATTTGGGCTCTTTATGGATCATAAATATTTAAAGTATCTTTTCACTCGAAAGGATTTAACATGTGGCAGCAATATTGGTTGGAATTTCTCGCATCTTATGATCTAGATATTTTATGCACACCAAGGAAAGCCAACACGGCAGCTGATGCGTTAAGTAGGAAATATTCTATTATTTCTTATCTGGTGTAACTCCAACTCTTCTAGAAAGCTAAGCCAATAAAAAAGTAGAAGATAGAAAATTTGAAAAGTTCATTAAGGCAACTGAAGAAGGAAGAAATTTAAGCTTTGAAATAGATGGCCACGGAGTATTGTGATTGAACGGGAGAATTTGTGTTTCAGATGTGGAAAATCTTGGGCAGGAGGTGTTAGCTAAATGTCACAAATCCAAATTTAGCATTCATCCAAGAGTTAATAAAATGTGTAAAGATGTGAAGTGCATAAAAATTGGTAGAAAAGCATGAAAAGAGACATATCCATTTATGTTAGCAGATGCGCCAATTGTCAACCATTCAAAAGCGACTAGTAGAAAGTTGCAAGGTTACTTCTACCTTTGGAAATTTCAATTTGGAAGTGGTATCAAATATCAACGGATTTCATTGATGGCTTACTTCAAATGAGGAAAGGGAACGAAGGTTTTTGGGTTATCATAGATCAATTAACTAAAAGTGCACATTTCATTCTAGTTAAGCCAACAAGGCCTGCTGCAAGCCTTGCTGATATATATATATATATATATATATATATATATATATATATATATATATATATGAAGGAGATTTTCATATTGCATGGAATTTCAAGTAGTATAGTAAGTGATTGAAGTCCGATCTTTACTAGTCAGTTTTGGGAAGCATTACAGATAGCTTTGGGAAGAAGGTTGAATATAAGCACTGCCTATCACCCCCAAGATGATGGACAGAAGGAGAGAGTCAATCGTGTTTTGGAAGATCTTCTTAAGTCATGTGTACTAAACTTTGGAGGTTCATGGGAAAATTATCTACATTTAGTAGAGTTCTCTTATGATAACTTATCAAGCTTGTATTGACACGACACCATAAGAAGCTCTATATAGTCATCCGTGAAAGTCACCAACATGTTGGATTGAAACCGTAGACGACTAGTACTTAGTCTGGATATGATATGAGAAGCTTTAGAAAAGTTTGATGTGATTAGAAAGAAGCTAAAGAAAGACTAGAGCAGGCAGAAGAGTATGCGGACCGATAAGAGGAGTTGTGAGGTTTGTAAGGACGAGGAATTTAACACCTTGATATATTGGACCATTTCCCATTCTTGAACGAATTGACACACAAGCTTATCAAGTGAAATTGCAAGAAAGGTTGGCAGGAGTGCACAATGTTTTTCATGCATCTCATTTAGGGAAACATGTGCATTGCCTAGAGAAAATCATAGAAACATCTACTTAGGAAGACTTGGAGGTGGAACCGAATTTAGCAACTATCAGATGACCTAATCGAATCATTGCTCGAGATGAGAATCGGTTAAGAAGGAAGGTAGTAAAGCTAGTTAAAGTTCAATGGAGTGGTGATAAGGAGGATTTCACTTAGGAAACAGAGGATAGAATGAAGAAGGCATATCCCAAGTTTAGAATTGAAGAATGAACTGTATCATTATAGTGTACTCACCATCTATGGTATTGTAACGACCCGGAATTTTGGGCAATATCGATTTAATAATCTGTGATAATAATTTAATTGGTTTGATAAATTTTCTTTATAATTTTAATTTAAATTGGTGAAATTAATCTTTTATGGAATAACAAATATTTAATCTGATGATTGTGATCAATATCTCTTTAACAATTTAAAATGGATAAGGTTTAATTTTCAAAAGCTAATAAATTTTATTCTATTTATAATATATATGTTAGATATATATTGTGAATTGGAATATCTTTTGTTTTAAATTAAGTTAAATTTTCAAATTGTAATATATGTGTATGTGTATGTTATAATTTGGAATTGTTTGAAATTTAATCTTAATCTATTAATAAATTATATATGAATGAATATTGTAATTGAAGCTTTGTTTTAAAACATAATATTTTTAAAAAAAAGAAAATTTAAAGATCAATTCAATTTGTTTCCAAAATTATAAAATAATTGTTATTTTAAATAAGATCGTTTAAAAATGATTTAAACAAGCTTTGTTTTGTTTCTTTTCATAATTGTTAAATTTTAAATGATTATAAATGTATAAATATAAAAGTTTTATATTTTAAATAACATGTATAAGATGTATATTTATATTTGTATTTATTAGTTTTAGAATATTTTCTTTAAAAAGTAAATTTATAATCACATATGTAAGTATTCATTAATAAAGTAAATTAAACATGTTAGTTTATGCTAACATTAAAATTAAATAAAATTTTATTAAAATACTTAAAGACATGTGTAAACATGTAAACTTCTTTAATAAACAAATGTAAGAAGATAAAATACTTATGTGACAAGTGTCTTTATTTTAAAATCTTACTCTCTTTAATTTTTTATAAACTTAAAATATGAAGAAAATTTGTTTCCTCTTTCAATTAATGGCTAAAACCAGAAATTCATTTACAAACCTGAGATTTTAAAATCAAAATCAAATTTCTTCTCAACTTCAATCTATAAACTTCAACCTGCTACTTCAAAACCAGAAAGTTTTTTCAAACCTGAAACTTGAATTTAAAAAGCAAAGAAAAATATGCAATTAAAAAGGGGAGTTCATCTATTTCAACAGCAAGTCAATAGTAGTTTCAACACTTTTTAAATCATCAAATTGAACATGCATGGATTCAATTTCATCAGCAGCTTCAAGATGCATTTCAACAGTAATCAATGCTTTTTCAAAGTCTGGAATAATAAGTTAAACCTGCTTTGCAAACTTAAAACAGGTGAGTAATCATTTTAAAAACAGATTTGGCTTAATCTTTGGTTAAATAATAATGCATGCAAGTGAATTCTTGCTTTGATAATGAATGTTTGATTATGAGAATGCATGATTATCATAAGTACTTAGTTTCTGTAGTTTTGAATTTAAACTCTGTTGTTTAAGCAGAATTGGATTTTCATTCTTTAAATCCAAATCCTTCAAAACTATAACCTGTTTGGAGTTGTATATAAATGGAAAGTGTATGTTATAGTTTGATATAAATTTTAAAATTTGTTTTATATTGTTTTTAGCTACAGGAATGTAAATATAGGATATTTACAGTAAACCAAACTTTAGAGGAAAAAATTAACCATCCTAATTTTTGTTTGGAAGAGTATGATTGTGTTTGTGGTATGAAATCATGAATTTAGAAGTAGAAATCATAATTTTTAATGGTGTAAATATGGTGAATTTGGGTTTTATTCGAAATTGGGAATTTTGTGAAATTCCGATTATCCATACATTAATGTGGTTTGAAACTCGGATTGAAGCTTGTGCTTAGACTGTTGATTATGGGAAAATTGCAATTAGATTTTTCCAATGCCTGAATCGTACGAATTAAAACGAATTAGGGTTTTTTCTGCTGACTTTGGTTGGCTTGGCTGTTGTGGATTTTGCATCGAGGATTGGGGATCGGGTCTGACTGCATTTGGAGAGAATGGAGTTCTTGGGTGTGGTGTTCCTATGGTGGGGTCGGCAAGGTTAATCGGCGATGAGATGATCGGCGATGGGGTGGTTTTGGAGTCGGTGCTTCCTGCTGTTTCAAGCAAATGGGTCAAATTCGATTTGCTATCGTAGTACGATGTTTGGGGGGTCAAACGAGATGACGTGATGATCGTTGACTTGGAGGCGTCGCCGGTAGCGTGGCAGTGACGATCGAGCTATTGTGCACGTGCACGAGTTTGGGTTTGTCTGACTTTCTTGTTGGGTTTGGGAGGACGTTGCTTTTCTCGAGTTTTTGTTCGAGTAATTCGGCGATAGGCTCGAAGCAGGAAGATGAAGGATTGACTCGCGTTAGCTTCTGGTGGATCCTGGGAGTTACTCGTGTTTTCTATTGAATGTCGTATGTTTTCTTTGCTGCTGGGTGGGGTGGTTTGTATTGCTCAAGTTTTATAAGAATATCAGTGAATTAAATCAAGTATTTTATTATAAACAAGTTTTGTAAAGGAAGTAAAAATGTAAAATTTAAAACTTGTTGTTTAAAAATTTAATGTTAATCAAACTTTAAAAGTATAAGTTGAAAATTATTTATTTTATTTTACTCTAAATTTATTTAAAGCGATTTCATATGAAAGTAATCTGATTACATTTTGGAGTTCGATTTAAAGGGATATTTTGAATTTAAAAATGTTAAATCAAAGTTAAGTTTAAAATATTAAGTAATGATTCAAACTTAAGATTTCAAAATTTATATTGGAAATAAATAAGATTAAATTAAATGTTTTAAAGTATTGAAAATTTTGAAATTTGTTTCTAAAGTTCCTATTTTCAAATAAGATTATCATTATGATTTTGGAAAACCAAATAGGATAATTTATTTAAGTTGTTAAAAATTTGATTTATTCAAATAATTCATTACAAGATAATTAAGGTTAATTCTTCTTTGATTTGAATATAAAAATATTAAACTTGATTTGTTTAACTAAGATTAATGTTCTCTTAATTAATTAAGGATTTTGGAATTATAAGAAGTTAATTAATTAACTATTTAATTAATTTTAAATAATTAGTTAATTGTTTATTTAATTTTAAACTAATCACTTAATTAGGGATTAATTAAGTGTGATTACTTAATGAAGTAATTAATGGTTAATTTTTGAATGTAATTAGAATAGTAATTACTTATGGAAGTAATTAGAGAAGTTACTCATGTGAGTAATTAATTGGAAGTGATTAATGGATGATCACTTAATGTTATTAATTAAGAATTAATTAATATAATTGTTTTAAAGTTAATTAGTTATGGAGTAATTAATTAATTATTTTAATGAATTAAGAATTATTTAATGATGGAATTAATTATTTGTTAAAGTAATTTATTAAGAGTTATTAATGAAGTAATTAGGAGATAGTTACTTAATTTATTTAAGTGAATTAATTAATGTGATTAATTAATTAATGAATGAGATTAAATAAAAGTTAATTACTAAGTGTAATTAATTAAAACTGTAATTAATTAATAAATTAATTAATTAAGGATTTATTTATTAATTTAATTGTTTAATAATTACTTAATGAAGTAATTAAGATTTATTAATTAAAGTAATTAATCAAAGGGTTAATATAATTAATTAAGAAGTTAAATTAATTAAGATAAGTAATTACAATTGTTAATTATTGTTTATGATTAATGAGATGATTAATTACAAGTTAATTATTTAATTAATTAAAGGATTATTAATTAATAAAGATTATTAATTAATATAATTAATGAAGTAATTAATTTAAGTAATTAATTTAAATATGATTAATTAATTGTAATTAATTAAGGATTAATGTAATTAATTATAGTTAATTAATTAGTGAAGGATCATTAATTATTGTAATTAATGATAGTAATTAAAGGTTAATTACTGAATATGGTTAAGGATAATTACTTGAAGGTAATTAAAGATAATTAATCAAGGAAGATTAATTAAAGAAGATCATTAAGAGATGATAATGAGTTTGATTTGTAATAAATCAATAATCCAAGTGATTAAAGGATGGTATTTAATTTAATTAGTGATTAATTAAATTAATTAAGAGTTAATCAATTCGGCTATGGGTGATTGATTAATATTGAATGGTTGATATTGAGTGATTGATATTGGATGTTGAATAATAATGGATGATTGATATTGGGTGTTTGGTTGATACTGGATGATTTGGATGACTATGATATTTGTGATATGCTGCTTTGTGAAGATAAATATTGATATGAATTATCTATTGTGGTAATATGATTTATCTATCTGTTTATATCATCCTGAATATAAGTTAAATTGTTTAAAACCCTTAAGTACAACTTGGACATTAAAATGGCATTTGGTTTCGGTGAGACCGGGATCGGGTTTCCATATTTGGATATCCGAAAACCACATCGATTCCAATTAAACGTTAGGTCGTTAATCCAAGTGGAGCAAGTGAAGACTCGAGGTGTAAGGGCTATACGTCAGTATAACTCTGTGGGTGATTCCGTAATGAGTTTGACGGAATAGTACTTATAGGTTCGAGATGGAGATTAGAGTGCAAGGGCTATGGTCGTTGACTCTGAGGGTGATTCCAATATGAGTGCAACGAGATAGTGCCTTCAGTTTCGTTCGAACCCGGAACGAACTTATATGGATTGAATGCTTTCAAAACAGCGTCAGGCGGACGATGAGCATTCTAAGAGATGTGTCCTCTAAAGGTAATCGCAGCCTCAAGCCTCATCAACCGGGAATGGCTAAAACAGGGGAGGTGCAGCAAGGCTTCGTGGGTAGCCCCCACCTGAGAGCAAGATTTACTCCTGTCTAGAAGTCCCTTTTTATTCGGCTGTGTGGGGCGGTTGATCCGGACAACTCCCGGGGTTGTCTTGTTCGGGACTGTTCAGTAAGGAATGGTCCCGGCCTTGTGTTGCAGGGGAGTGGGAGTACTCCTCAGTACGGTGATCTAGGCCACGTACTGTGACGGGCGGTACCCCAGTAGCCCTGCCATTGATGGAAACCCATTCTTCCTACGAGACCCTACGGTTTTGATTGTATTACCCACTTTTGTGGCTAGTTGCTGGAATTTAATAGATGTAACAATTTCGGCTATTTCATATTTACTTGAAAACCCTAGACACTATTATAATATCAATGGATTTCCTATCAAATGTTTTGGTTAGCGTAAGGTTAAAACTTTTCCATGTTTATGTGTGGGAAGTCTTACGTGAATACCCTTTTCTTTTGAAAGGATTTTATAAAGTTAAGCAATCTTTAAACCGTTTACTCACACCAGACCCCTGTCTGACCCGAGTGTTTATTTTCTGTTTTATTAAACTCTTGGGTACTCATATTATGTATGAGTAGTCAAGTGATTCAGGTTAGCTTGACGAATTCTGAAGGAGTAATGGAGCAGGAGGCTTCGACGTGTAGATATATATTGATTCCGCTGTGTTTGGTTGGTATATGTATCTTATATTCTTAAGTTGTATGAATTAGACAGATGTTTATAACTGTCTAATATGTGTTGTATAGTTGTGTACTCTGATGTATTAAGATACTATGTAATATTTTATTTGGTATTATATTTCATTCGATCCGCTGTGAGTTCTCTGATATTGTTATGTTTCTTCTTTCTCTTTCTTTTCTTCTTCTATCCCTTTCTTTCTTCAAGATGATGCGATTTCCTGCAGATAGGAAGTCGGGTCGCTACATTTGGTATCAGAGCCTTAGGTTGGGCGAATACCTAGGCTCTGTAGTGGTGTCTTTCTTGAGAGAGCGTACTTGTAATTTTTATATATAACTATATATATATATATACTTATATATCTACCTAATCTTTTAGGTTATCTGTTCGGATTTTCTAACATATGTTATAGAGGTAGATAGTGCAGTAGTAGTGGTATGTGTGTGTAACACAATTACCACTGATGGAAAAGGCCCATATGTTGAGGTTGGAAGTATTTGTCGAGACTGTAGACCTAATACCGTCTCGAGTGAGATTGGTAGTTTGGAATAGGGATTTCTTTGATATCCGAAGGAAATCTTTTTAAAAGATTCGGAGTTCATCTTTGAGTGTAAGTTTGGATTTCGCTCGGGCGAGCGAATTTTTCTTGAGTTTGAATCTGTCGGAAGTGCAGATAATAGTGATGGTATCTTGGTAACCGCGTGAGGAGATGCAGTATCCATGGATATTTTTTTCCGAAGGTGTTTTCTCTTGAAGCAGTTTTAGAAGTAGCTGAGGAGCAGTTTTACCTGCTAAAGAGAAGACTCGTCTGTGTAGTAGTTATTTGGATCTTCAGCAAGGAGATTGGTTGTTCTGGAATATGAGACTAAGGTCTATGGGTTGCTTCGCTTCGGCATGGTCTCATTTGTCGTATCTTAAGGAGAGTGAGGTGTTGATGCTTGGTTTGGAGCCCGAGTTTCTTTTGGGTTGTTTGCCATCTCGAAGCTTCTGTTGTGTGGTTTGTTGATAGTTTTGGTTTTTGAGAAGCATTTGGATTAGAAGTCTTGGTTAGCTGTGGTAGCAGGGTAACTCGAAGTGTTCGGTGTGCCGACGAGGAGGTCTTTGGCTTTGCATTATCATCAAAGTAGAGTTTGGAAGCAGCAGTGTTGGTTGTTTCTTCGATGGTTCGGGAACCTTGGTGTTTATTCTAGCAGCAGCCCGAGCAGTTGGTGGAAGTTATCTTGAAGAATTAACCTTGTTTGGAAAAGCTTTAAGCTGTTCTAATTGGTAAAGAGAGGGCAGTTTCTTTGGAATCCAAACTGGGTAGGATCGCAAAAGTGACTTGCGATTGGTTTGGAATTTTCTTGGGCATTCTTTTGTTTGAGACTGAAGACTCATGGGAAGTAGGAGCTACTAATGTAATCAGAAGGTTGTCTGCACCTGAAGTTGAGTTCCATATTGTTTTGGTTCTAGAAGCAATTTTGGGTGGTTAGCCTAATAGGAAGAGTTGGTGTAGCAGCTCAGAAATTTTTGGAGTTTTGATTAGTTAGATCTAGTTTATGAGTTTGGATTTTGTAGTAAAGTTGTGTGACCTAGTCAGATGAGTCACCTAGATTATATGGATTTGATGAACAAAGTTTCTGGTATATATTTGATAAGTTTGTATTCGTGTTCATCAACAGTATTCTCCTCTATTTTAGAATTAGAGTTGTGCAGCGGAAGCAAGGTAGCAGCTGTGCAAGCAAGGAAGAAAGTTCTGTTTGCTATTGCTTGAGTAGTAGAGTTTGTGTTCTGGATTTCGACGGATTTTGGAAGACTTTTCTGTTGAATAGGATCCACAAGCTAGTTTGTTTTGGTCTAGTTGTTTCTGGAAGTATCAGCATAGGTTGAGCTGATCAGGAAGAGATTGGCAGCCCAGGATTGTCTGTTGAGTTATACAGATATGAGATAAAGAGTTTTGGAATTCGAAGTTGGAGACTTCATTGTTGTTAAGATTTCTCTGGTTAAGAGAGCAGTAGTTGGGTAAGACTGGATAGCTAGCAATGAGGCATTTGGGATTTCTTATCTGTATTCTGATAAGATAAGATCTGTTGTATATGAGATTGAATTGCCAGTTTGGATAGCTGGAATTCATTATATTTCACGTACCTCTGAGGGAGTACGTGTATGATTCATTGTTGCTTGTTGAATCTGTAGTTCAGTTGGAGTTGGATGTTGAGCTGGATTTGAGAGTAATCTGATATTCTGTTCAGATTGGTGAATCTAGAGATGAGAGGAGCTCTGAATTTTAGTAGTGTAGTTAGTTTATTGGCTTTTGAAAAGCGAGTCTTCCGGCGATTTACACTTAGGAAACTCGAAATAGTATTAGAGTTTTATTCTGACGTATGTCAGGATAATTAGTTAAGTTTGTTTGTGTGATTGATTGCTTTGGTTGTTAGTTACTGGTTGTTAGGAATGCTTTGCTAATTGAAATTGAAATCTTTGTTGGGTTATTAAATTAACTTTACTTTTAAATTTCGGGGACGAAATTCTTTTAAGGGGGGAGGATTGTAACGACCCCGAATTTTAGGCAATACCAATTTGATAATCTGTAATAATAATTTAATTGGTTTGATAAATTTTCTTTATAATTTTAATTTAAATTGGTGAAATAAATCTTTTATGGAATAACAAATATTTAATCTGATGATTGTGATCAATATCTCTTTAACAATTTAAAATGGATAAGATTTAATTTTCAAAAGCTAAAAAATTTTATTCTATTTATAATACATATGTTTGATATGTATTGTGAACGGGAATATCTTTTGTTTTAAATTAAGTTAAATTTTCAAATTGTAATATATATGTATGTATATGTTATAATTTGGAATTGTTTGAAATTTAATCTTAATCTATTAATAAATTATATATGAATGAATATTGTAATTGAAGTTTTGTTTTAAAACATAATATATTTTTTAAAAAGATAATTTAAAGATTAATTCAATTTGTTTCCAAAATTATAAAATAATTGTTATTTTAAATAAGATAGTTTAAAAATGATTTAAACAAGCTTTGTATTGTTTCTTTTTATAATTCTTAAATTTTAAATGATTATAAATGTATAAATATAAAAGTTTTATATTTTAAATAACATGTATAAGATGTATATTTATATTTGTATTTATTAATTTTAGAATATTTTCTTTAAAAAGTAAATTTATAATCACATTGTAAGTATTCATTAATAAAGTAAATTAAACATGTTAGTTTATGTTAACATTTAAATTAAATAAAAATTTATTAAAATACTTAAAGACATGTGTAAACATGTAAACTTCTTTAATAAACAAATGTAAGAAGATTAAATACTTATGTGACAAGTGTCTTTATTTTAAAATCTTACTCTCTTTAATTTATTATAAACTTAAAATATGAAGAAAATTTGTTTCCTCTTTCAATTAATGGCTAAAACCAGAAATTCATTTACAAACCTGAGATTTTAAAATCAAAATCAAAGTTCTTCTCAACTTCAATCTATAAACTTCAACCTGCAACTTCAAAACCAGAAAGTTTTTTCAAACCTGAAACTTGAATTTAAAAAGCAAAGCAAAATATGCAATTAAAAAGGGGAGTTCATCTATTTCAACAGCAAGTCAATACCATTTTCAACACTTTTTAAATCATCAAATTGAACATGCACGGATTCAATTTCATCAGCAGCTTCAAGATGCATTTCAACAGTAATCAATGCTTTTTCAAAGTCTGGAATAATAAGTTAAACCTGCTCTGCAAACTTAAAACAGGTGAGTAATCATTTTAGAAACAGATTTGGCTTAATCTTTGGTTAAATAATAATGCATGCAAGTGAATTCTTGCTTTGATAATGAATGTTTGATTATGAGAATGCATGATTATCATAAGTATTTAGTTTCTGTAGTTTTGAATTTAAACTCTGTTGTTTAAGCAGAATTGGATTTTCATTCTTTAAATCCAAATCCTTCAAAACTATAACCTATTTGGACTTGTATATAAAGGGAAAGTGTATGTTATAGTTTGATATGAATTTTAAAATTTGTTTTATATTGTTTTTAGCTACAGGAATGTAAATATAGGATATTTACAGTAAACCAAACTTTAGAGGAAAAAATTAACCATCCTAATTTTTGTTTGGAAGAGTATGATTGTGTTTGTGGTATGAAATCATGAATTTAGAAGTAGAAATCACAATTTTTAGTGGTGTAAATATGGTGAATTTGGGTTTTATTCGAAATTGGGAATTTTGTGAAATTCCGATTATCCATACATTAATGTGGTTTGAAACTCGGATTGAAGCTTGTGCTTAGACTGTTGATTATGGGAAAATTGCAATTAGATTTTTCCAATGCCTGAATCGTACGAATTAAAACGAATTAGGGTTTTTTCTGCTGACTTTGGTTGGCTTGGCTGTTGTGGATTTTGCATCGAGGAATGGGGATCGGGTCTGACCGCATTTGGAGAGAATGGAGTTCTTGGGTGTGGTGTTCCTATGGTGGGGTCGGCAAGGTTAATCGGCGATGAGATGATCGGCGATGGGGTGGTTTTGGAGTCGGTGCTTCCTGCTGTTTCAAGCAAATGGGTCAAATTCGATTTGCTATCGTAGTACGATGTTTGAGGGGTCAAACGAGATGACGTGATTATCGTTGACTTGGAGGCGTCGCCGGTAGCGTGGCAGTGACGATCGAGCTATTGTGCACGTGCACGAGTTTGGGTTTGTCTGACTTTCTTGTTGGGTTTGGGAGGACGTTGCTTTTCTCGAGTTTTTGTTCGAGTAATTCGGCGATTGGCTCGAAGCAGGAAGATGAAGGATTGACTCGCGTTAGCTTCTGGTGGATCCTGGGAGTTACTCGTGTTTTCTATTGAATGTCGTATGTTTTCTTTGCTGCTGGGTGGGGTGGTTTGTATTGCTCAAGTTTTATAAGAATATCAGTGAATTAAATCAAGTATTTTATTATAAACAAGTTTTGTAAAGGAAGTAAAAATGTAAAATTTAAAACTTGTTGTTTAAAAATTTAATGTTAATCAAACTTAAAAGTATAAGTTGAAAATTATTTATTTTATTTTACTTCAAATTTATTTAAAGTGATTTCATTTGAAAGTAATCTGATTACATTTTGGAGTTCGATTTAAAGGGATATTTTGAATTTAAATGTTAAATCAAAGTTAAGTTTAAAATATTAAGTAATGATTCAAACTTAAGATTTCAAAATTTATATTGGAAATAAATAAGATTAATTTAAATATTTTAAAGTATTGAAAATTTTGAAATTTGTTTCTAAGGTTCCTATTTTCATATAAGATTATCATTATGATTTTGTAAAACCAAATAGGATAATTTATTTAAGTTGTTAAAAATTTGATTTATTCAAATAATTCATTACAAGATAATTAAGGTTAATTCTTCTTTGATTTGAATATAAAAATATTAAACTTGATTTGTTTAACTAAGATTAATGTTCTCTTGATTAATTAAGGATTTTGGAATTATAAGAAGTTAATTAATTAACTATTTAATTAATTTTAAATAATTAGTTAATTGTTTATTTAATTTTAAAATAATCACTTAATTAGGGATTAATTAAGTGAGATTACTTAATGAAGTAATTAATGGTTAATTTTTGAATGTAATTAGAATAGTAATTACTTATGGAAGTAATTAGAGAAGTTACTCATGTGAGTAATTAATTGGAAGTGATTAATGGATGATCACTTAATGTTATTAATTAAGAATTAATTAATATAATTGTTTGAAAGTTAATTAGTTATGGAGTAATTAATTAATTAGTTTAATGAATTAAGAATTATTTAATGATGGAATTAATTATTTGTTAAAGTAATTTATTAAGAGTTATTAATGAAGTAATTAGGAGATAATTACTTAATTTATTTAAGTGAATTAATTAATATGATTAATTAATTAATGAATGAGATTAAATAAAAGTTAATTACTAAGTGTAATTAATTAAAATTGTAATTAATTAATAAAGTAATTAATTAAGGATTTATTTATTAATTTAATTGTTTAATAATTACTTAATGAAGTAATTAAGATTTATTAATTAAAGTAATTAATCAAAGGGTTAATATAATTAATTAAGAAGTTAAATTAATTAAGATAAGTAATTACAATTGTTAATTATTGTTTATGATTAATGAGATGGTTAATTACAAGTTAATTATTTAATTAATTAAAGGATTATTAATTAATAACGATTATTAATTAATATAATTAATGAAGTATTTAATTTAAGTAATTAATTTAAGTAATTAATTTAAATATGATTAATTAATTGTAATTAATTAAGGATTAATGTAATTAATTATAGTTAATTAATTAATGAAGGATCATTCATTATTGTAATTAATGATAGTAACTAAAGGTTAATTACTGAATATGGTTAAGGATAATTACTTGAAAGTAATTAAAGATAATTAATCGAGGAAGATTAATTAAAGAAGATCATTAAGAGATGATAATGAGTTTGATTTGTAATAAATCAATAATCCAAGTGATTAAAGGATAGTATTTAATTTAATTAGTGATTAATTAAATTAATTAAGAGTTAATCAATTCGGCTATGGGTGATTGATTAATATTGAATGGTTGATATTGAGTGATTGATATTGGATGTTGAATAATATTGGATGATTGATATTGGGTGTTTGGTTGATACTGGATGATTTGGATGACTATGATATTTGTGATATGCTGCTTTGTGAAGATAAATATTGATATGAATTATCTATTGTGGTAATATGATTTATCTATCTTTTATTTCATCCTGAATATAAGTTAAATTGTTTAAAACCCTTAAGTACAACTTGGACATTAAAATGGCGTTTGGTTTCGGTGAGACCGGGATCGGGTTTCCATATTTGGATATCCGAAAACCACATTGATTCCAATTAAACGTTAGGTCGTTAATCCAAGTGGAGCAAGTGAAGACTCGAGGTGTAAGGGCTATACGTCAGTATAACTCTGTGGGTGATTCCGTAATGAGTTTGAAGGAATAGTACTTATAGGTTCGAGATGGAGATTAGAGTGCAAGGGCTATGGTCATTGACTCTGAGGGTGATTCCAATATGAGTGCAACGAGATAGTGCCTTCAGTTTCGTTCGAACCTGGAACGAACTTATATGGATTGAATGCTTTCAAAACCTCGTCAGGCGGACGATAAGCATTCTAAGAGATGTGTCCTCTAAAGGTAATCGCAGCCTCAAGCCTCATCCACCGGAAATGGCTAAAACAGGGGAGGTGCAGCAAGGCTTCGTGGGTAGCCCCCACTTGAGAGCAAGATTTACTCCTGTCTAGAAGTCCCTTTTTATTCGGCTGTGTGGGGCGGTTGATCCGGACAACTGCCGGGGTTGTCTTGTTCGGGACTGTTCAGTAAGGAATGGTCCCAGCCTTGTGTTGCAGGGGAGTGGGAGTACTCCTCAGTACGGTGATCTAGGCCATGTACTATGACGGGCAGTACCCCAGTAGCCCTGCCATTGATGGAAACCCATTCTTCCTACGAGACCTTACGGTTTTGATTGTATTACCCACTTTTGTGGCTAGTAGCTGGAATTTAATAGATGTAACAATTTCGGCTATTTCATATTTACTTGAAAACCCTAGACACTATTATAATATCACTGGATTTCCTATCAAATGTTTTGGTTAGCGTAAGGTAAAAACTTTTCCATGTTTATGTGTGGGAACTCTTACGTGAATACCCTTTTCTTTTCAAAGGATTTTCTAAAGTTAAGCAATCATTAAACCGTTTACTCACACCAGACCCCTGTCTGACCCGAGTGTTTATTTTCTGTTTTATTAAACTCTTGGGTACTCATATTATGTATGAGTAGTCAAGTGATTCAGGTTAGCTTGACGAATTCTGAAGGAGTAATGGAGCAGGAGGCTTCGACATGTAGATATATATTGATTCCATTGTGTTTGGTTGGTATCTGTATCTTATATTCTTGAGTTGTATGAATTAGACAGATGTTTATAACTGTCTAATATGTGTTGTATAGTTGTGTACTCTGATGTATTAAGATACTATGTAATATTTTATTTGATATTATATTTCATTCGATCCGCTGTGAGTTTTCTGATGTTGTTCTGTTTCTTCTTTCTCTTCCTTTTCTTCTTCTATCCCTTTCTTTCTTCAAGATGATGCGATTTCCTGGAGATAGGAAGTCGGGTCGCTACATTTGGTATAAGAGCCTTAGGTTGAGCGAATACCTAGGCTCTGTAGTGGTGTCTTTCTTGAGAGAGCGTACTTATAATTTTTATATATAACTATATATATACTTATATATCTACCTAATCTGTTGGGTTATCTGTTCGGATTTTCCAACATAAGTTATAGCGGTAGATAGTGGAGTAGTAGTGGTATGTGTGTGTAACACAATTACCACTGATGGAAAAGGCCCATATGTTGAGGTTGGAAGTATTTGTCGAGACTGTAGACCTAATACCGTCTCGAGTGAGATTGGTAGTTTGGAATAAGGATTTCTATGATATCCGGAGGAAATCTTTTTAAAAGATTCGGAGTTCATCTTTGAGTGTAAGTTTGGATTTCGCTCGGGCGAGCGAATTTTTCTTGAGTTTGAATCTATCGGAAGTGCAGATAATAGTGATGGTATCTTGGTAACCGCGTGAGGAGATGCAGTATCCATGGATATTTTTTTTCCGAAGGTGTTTTCTCTTGAAGCAGTTTTAGAAGTAGCTGAGGAGCGGTTTTACCTGCTAAAGAGAAGACTCGACTGTGTAGTAGTTATCTGGATCTTCAGCAAGGAGATTGGCTGTTCTGGAATATGAGACTAAGGTCTATGAGTTGCTTCGCTTCGGCATGGTCTCATTTGTCGTATCTTAAGGAGAGTGAGGTGTTGATGCTTGGTTTGGAGCCCGAGTTTCTTTTGGGTTGTTTGCCATCTCGAAGCTTCTGTTGTGTGGTTTGTTGATAGTTTTGGTTATTGAGAAGCATTTGGATTAGAAGTCTTGGTTAGCTGTGGTAGCAGTGTAACTCGAAGTGTTTGGTGTGCCGACGAGGTGGTCTTTGGCTTTGCATTATCATCAAAGTAGAGTTTGGAAGCAGCAGTGTTGGTTGTTTCTTCGATGGTTTGGGAATCTTGGTGTTTATTCTAGCAGCAGCCCGAGCAGTTGGTGGATGTTATCTTGAAGAATTAACCTTGTTTGGAAAAGCTTTAAGATGTTCTAATTGGTAAAGAGAGGGCAGTTTCTTTGGAATCCAAACTGGGTAGGATCGCAAAAGTGACTTGCGATTGGTTTGGAATTTTCTTGAGCATTCTTTTGTTTGAGACTGAAGATTCTCATGGGAAGTAGGAGCTACTGATGTAATTAGAAGGTTGTGTGCACATGAAGTTGAGTTCCATATTGTTTTGGTTCCAGAAGCAATTTTGGGTGGTTAGCCTAATAGGAAGAGTTGGTGTAGCAGCTCAGAAATTTTTGGAGTTTGGATTAGTTAGATCTAGTTTATGAGTTTGGATTTAGTAGTAAAGTTGTGTTACCTAGTCAGATGAGTCACCTAGATTATATGGATTTGATGAACAAAGTTTCTGGTAGATGGAAGTGATGTGCATATGGGGGTGGAATTATTGCAGTGTATATTGAGGGGGAGGTGTGTTGGAGAAGCTTGGAAAAAGTGGAGTTACATATCTTCCTTTAAACACTTCTTTTTTCCTATAAATACCATACCCCCTTCTCTCTTTTTCCATTCATCTTCTTCTCCATATTTCTCAAGCTTTTGCTTCCTCTTTGATGGCTTCTAAACTAAAAAAATAACGTCAAAATTTATTTCAAAAAGAAACTATAGTCATATATTGTAAAACACCTCCAAACTTTCCAAAAGCTCTTCATTCCCTTTATTCTTCACCGTCCCCTCTTCATTCCACCCTAGACCAAGCCTAACCCAAGATACACTCTAGGTCGTGCACTCCTTGGCTTTCATAAAACTTGGTCGAGGCATATAGGAGGTAAAATCAGAAGGATAGTGAGCGTCGGAACTCGAATAGCGAAGCTATAACGATTTTTTGTGTGGTTCATTAAAAGGCTAAGGGGAGAACTCCTAAAATTATTATAGGATGTAACGATCCCGTTTTTGAATCAAATTTAATTTGGAAAATAATATAAAATTTTGGAACTAAATTTGAATTTTTCAAAACAAATTAGATAATTATTTATTTATGTATATGAATAGATTGTAATTTAAATTTGAATTTGAATTTAAAATTTAAATAAATATTTTAATAAAACAATTTGAATTTAAAATAATATATATGCGATTTATTTAATGTATAATTTGTTTTAAAAAATTTCTTTTAAATTGTATATATTTAAATGAAGGGGAATATATCTATAAAATAGAAAATGTAATTAAAAAATCAACATAAAATATAAAAGGACAAGTGTTAAGTTTATAAATACATTATTAACGTGCGAATTACAATTGTAAGAGAGATAGTGTGAAAATTAGCAAGTGATAAGATTTAAATCATGAAGATGAACAAGTGTCAATTTTTTTTCTTTTATTTTTAAAAAATAATAATAGGAATAAGCTATATAAACATTTCATCTCCTCTGTCTCTCTCATTTCTTTTATCTTCACTCTTTAAAAATCTGAGGAAAAAAACTCAAACCTAAGTAAGAAATCAAAACCAAAGAAAATCAAACCTGATCTAAAGATAAACATATCAAACTTTCTCAAATTTTCAAACCAAGAAAGGATTAAGAAAAGTTCAAAACAATTTTTAAAAAAAAAGATTTAACTCAGTTCAGGATCAACTCATAGATAATCAAGCAAGTTAATCCATCAGAAGCTAAGCAAATCAATATCAACTACAAGCAGACCAAAAACCAAATTCAAAGATCATCTCCAGTTTTTAGAAATCAAATTCGACTTCCAGGTTTCCTATGTTCAAAACAAACATGTGAGTAAACTTTTTTTAATCTGGACTATAAACTTGTTTGAAATCTTGCCTGAAGAAAAGTTAAAATCATTTGCATGTGTACAAATATGTGTATATATGTATATGTTTGTCCATGCATGTTGTTATATAGGTATGTTCTAGCCTGTTTCTAATTCCAGGTTTTCAAAAACCTGTTCAAAAACCTAAACCACTTCTTCTAATTCTTGTTAGACCGGGTTGTTAAAACAAAATGTGTTTGAATTCACCAAAACTTAATTTTAAAAATACTTTTAAAAATAAATAACAAGGGATGTAATCTGGAACAAGAAAACACAGCAAACTGAATTTATGATGAAAATTTGATTCCTTTAATTATTTGATTTAATTACATAATCTAAAATGTTTTTGAAAACATTGATTTTTAGAATTGGAATCATGATTTTTAATTGGGTATCGGGCGAGGAATACGTTAATGAACAAAAATTGTATTTTGGGTAAACTCTGGTGATCGGTGACATGATCAGTCTCGTTATCGAAGTTGATGCTTTTTGGAAGGTTTGGGAGTTTGAGAAAATTGTCGGTAAAATTCTAATGCGCCATGGCGACGGTACGACGAGGTCTTAGGGTTTCAACCCATATTCTGGTCGAAGCCGGAAATCAGATTGGCGCGGCTTCGTCAAAGCATCGGTGTAACATCCTGCCTTTTCACACACTTTAAATCGACGATAAACCATACACGTCAGACTTAAAACATACAAAAGGGCGGATTGTTATGGGGTAAATAAGAAAAACAAAACAGAATCTTGCAGCGGAATGATAAAATATAATAATCAATATACAGTTCATAAAACTGTTTTACAAAACATTTGATTTTTCTTTATACAATAAATATCATAGTTCACATACCAAAGGACAATAACAATGCAGCGGAATAAAATGGTGTAGTGGACTAATACAGTAGATAATAGTAATATAAATCTTCGTCCTCATCCTCTAGAGCTAAAGTCTTCGAATCCTGAAATGCTCAGGCTGACCCGAGCGAATTGAAAAGACAAAACACTCGAGTCAGAACTAAAAGATCTTATGTAAGTTAAATCAACTGAAATAAATATGAGTGTAAGGGCGTCGGAGATGTTTACGGGGTTTGACATCTCCTATCCAGTGTCTAACGTGAGTGCAGTAACTCAAGAGATGCTCGGGATTCACACCTCCTAAGGATCCGTTAAACTATTTACTATGTAGTAATATTTCGCTATTATAACAATGTCTATAGTAAAATAAACATACTTTTAAATAGCGTGAAGGAGTGACCCAATATTCCCCTTAACACGTATTAGTCCCAATAGTACATCCAATATCATAGTCCCTCCTGATCGGTAAGCCACCAAAGGATACCACACGGGCTACGGGAGAAAACAAAACTCGTACAAGGCACGATAGGGTAGGTGACATGGCACAACAAGGCACTGCCAAGGTAGATATACCAATTACGCATCCGGGCTGGTGGTAACGTGTAGCCGCAGCTACCGCCCACCTCGACCCACACCCCCAAATAAAAAAATCAAAATTGGCCACCGAATCAATCCAAAAGTCCAAGTATAATATCGAAGGGATGTGTCCGATCAAAGGTGCTACCTCATTGGCCCGAGAATCGCACCTGTTTTAGCCACCTTATGCCAGCTCACGGGAGTTGGGTCCACGTATTTACCTCAAAGGAAACGCCGCCACCATCCAACTTCATTCTAGAATCTCCACCGCGTACACGGTTGTTAAAGTAGTTTTCGGAGTTGGCAGAGAGTATGAAAACTTCCGATCCCGGTCTCTTCAACAACCAATCGTTATTATAACACCGCGGTTATTTCAAAATATTCTATACTTTAAACCAGAATAAAATATCTCTTTCAAAACCATATAAATACGATATCATTTATATTTTTAAAACCCCAAATCAATATGATATCATTTTTATTTTATAAATATCCCTTTTCCCAAAATCATAATATTTTCAAATACATATATCTTGAACCCCATAGCTTTGAAACAAAATTTCTAATACTTAAATGGTTTAAGTAAACCACTTTACATAACAAAACAGCTTTTTAAATTTCACAAATAAATTCCAAATATAGGTTTAAATTCCCAAATAAACCATTTCAATTTCCATATATTTCAAAGCTTTAATTATTCCACCATTTCAAAACATATTCTTTGTTAATTTCATATATATCAAATTCAATTACTATTATTTAGATTTGAAGTGTTTACTTAATAAATCAAATATCATTTAAGTAAAACATTTAAACTTCAAATAACAGGATATACTCTCAATTTAATTAACTTGATAATATTCATTTAAATCGACTTGATATTCATTTAAGTGCTCTAAACCAAAATCTAGTTATAAAGATCATACCTTTTAAAACCCCAAATTTATTTAAATTTCAAATAAATTTTATTCGTGGATAATTCTTAAATACCTTAATTCAAAACAAATTCATATTTATCTTCCAACATTTATTTTATTTAAGACATTATAAACTCTATCCATAAATTTAAATAAATACTTAGACATATTATATCTAAATAAATTTAACTTTTATTTTTAAACTTCTTTTATCCTTTAAACCCAATTTATACATAGCTTAAAATCAAGCGTTTAACTATATATAAAATATTATTTAAAAATATCAAAAATCAATATTCATTAAACCATATTCTTTCCAAAACCATAGAAAATCATTTCAAAACAAAATTTATATACATACCACAGTGCCTGTATAAAATTTTCTATCATATGGTTAAGTGATATGGATATTTATCATTACAATCCGTAATTTAAAATACAAATTACGGTTATATATCATTTCAAACCGCAATCCCGAATGGAATGAAAATGCATAATAACTTGCAGTTTATAACAAGTAAAATACAACATCCATTCATCCAATATCAACCATCAGCTATTTATCACAATCATCATCTAATTCAAACAATATCATCAATATAGAATGGATAATAAACACAGGTATTAAATAGCAGTTTATATTCAATAATAAATTAAATAACTGTTTAACTGATATTTATATGCTATAAATAAATAATTAACAATTTAACCGGCAGTTTAAAAGCAATGAATAAATTAAATAACAATTTAATTTAAATAATGAAATTAACTGAGATGATGGTTAAAATATGCCAAACAACCATAAATAAATTTTAAATCACATCATATATCAATTTAACAAACATGAGAAATTTTAGAAGTTGTGAGTGGGTTAAAACTCACCTTTTGAATTTAAATTGAATTTAAATCAAATTTAAACCCAAAAATTTGAACGTCTCAGAATTCATCCAAATAAGCGTCATCAAGTCTGGAATTTTAATACAATCCGAACAAAAGAAACCGCGCGTAAATCGGATATAGTATGTGAAAGATATAGCGAAAATTGCGACTGAATTTCAATTTCAAAAATAAAGAAAAAAGAACAAATTTTAATAAGCCACGTCACCATTTACCTGCACGTCTCTTCTCCTTACTCACGTGTTCGAACCACAACTACCAGGAAACATCGTGTTCGCACCTAGAAGTCGCCGCCGCCACGCCTCCTGACCGAGCTCCTCACGTCGTCGAACCCCATCTCGCCCACTCGTGGGTCACGCGACCCCACTAAATCGCCCACTGTCAAAGGCCGCCACCGCCAGCCCTAGGGTTTTCGAAACCCTAATCAAAATTTGCCGACAATCTAACCGTTAACTCCACGAACTAACGCCATAGATCAACTCCCCTCGATCGCCTCTACAAAACCCAGAAACGGTTCGTCGATCCGTCGAGTTTGATTTTGACGTGATGAACGGCCGAGAGTTCTTCGATTTTTACCGATCAAACGACAATCCAAAATGAAAAATGAATTTCACTAGAAGATTATGTACTTCGAGAGCTTTAACATATATTTTTTTTTGAATTTTTCTGAGGATTTTGAATTTTCATTAGATTTTTGAATTTGCAATTGGATCTAGGGTTTACAGCCATTGAGGGAGAGGAGCACAGAAGTTTCTTAACGTATAGAGATGAGGAATAGAGGCTTCTAGGGTTTATAACGGGGTTTATATTGGTAGGTCAGAAATTAGAATGTATGGATAAGGTAGGATATACGCGCTAACGCCAAAGTGACCCAAAATGCCCGTTTCGGCTCCAGAATGAAATTGGGTCAACCCATATATCAAAATAGATATTTTAAAATATTTCAAACGCGATGAAACAAGTTTCAAGTCCAAATTCCACCGCATGAAGAAGTTATGCTAAAAACCATATTTTCAAATTGATTTCAATTTATCGATTTCAAGGCGTTTCAAGTCTGTACGATCAAACGATGGGTTCGATCTCTACAAAACTTGAAATCCTACAATAATTCACCATTACCGATCCGATAAAACTTGTTTCGTCGAAATTTGAGTCAGTGGCCAACATGCTATTTTTATATTAATTAAATAAATTTAAAATACATAGATAAAATCAAATTTCCCGTTTAAATTCTGAAATTGACAATCTTTATCACTTTATAATTCTTAATCATTTATACAAAAATTTAAACAAGTTTAGATGTCAATTTAAAGTTGATAAATCTATCAAGTGCAGTGTCAAATCTTCAATTTCATTATATTCAAAATTATAAATTAAATTCCCAAAAATTCTATTAAATTAAATAAATCAATGATTATTCCATCCATTAATTTTAAATAGATGGATTTAATATTGGATTCAAAATCTATTATTTTAATATTTTTAGATTTCATTTAAATCTCTATTAACGTAATATTTAGATGTTTAATTTCATTTATTTTCAATTTAATAAATCCAGTTATTTATAATTACCTATAATACATTGCTTTAAACCTGATTTCAATCCATCCATTCTCTACTAAACCTTTTTATAATCATAGTTAATATTTTTTTTGCATTCATTACATTAATGCTCTCATTCCATCCTTTATTTATTGACTTTCATATTTCCCTTTACTATATTTTGGTCAATTTCACACGTTATTTGAAATTAAACTCTCAATTAAACTTATCTATATTTGATTTCATTCCTACATTACATCACTTATTGTTTTACAAATAAATTGCATTGCAATTCATCCTATTTCCTTCATATCTGGTGACTGTTGCCTTAAATTCTCATTAATATAAATTAAGGTTCATTAAATTCTAATTGACTCCCATTTTAAATTATTACAATAATTACTATCCTTACTTCCAATTTCAATAATTCAGAAATTACCAATTTTATTTTCAATAATCCCATTTAATAGACTTTCTATTCTATGATTCAATCAAATTGCCCTATTATGGATAGTATTACATTATCGAATCAATTATCAATTTATGGGAAGAATTATTATTGGCTTACTCTTATTACATCAACAATTACCATCTTATTCCAATTTCTAAATAATATAGAAATAAATTTCATTCACTTACAAATAAATTCATTTATTATAGATTTGCTTCCAATTAATTTAATGTTGATTTCTATAAATTGATTTAATTTAATTGCCAAATATTTATACATTAATTACTATTAAATGTTCTAAAAAATTTATTTACTTGGTTTCAAACTTTCTTTACATCAATTCCTACCCTATAAATAAATCTATGTTTCTATTTAATTTACATTTATTAAAAATTCATTTTAAATTCAAATAACAATAGGTAACATACATTGAGCATTACCGTTACCCTTTAATCACATAAATAAGCTTTTATTTTACAAACCAATGTTGCCATTTACTTTCCTACTACAAATTTTTCATTCACACTTCCGCTACTATATTAATGATCATTAAAGTAATATTTATTTTCCTTATTTGTAATAACTTTTTATCCCCAATATATTCTTTATAATACTTGTATGTTTATCTTTCACACAACTACTATTTAATTATATTTATTGAAATTTATTTCAAATTTTCTAACTATAATCAGTTACAACCTTACCATTGTTGCAATTAGATTGGGATTGCACTAAATTGGTTATTTATTAAGCTGCCATTAACATTACTATCCAAATTTACATACCGATTACTATTAATCAACGTATTATTCCATTGGTAAATTTAATGCCTACTTTTATTTACATATATTTTAATTTTATATCCAAATGCACAATTTACCCTTTCTATTATTATATTAATTTGAATTCCATTCTAGTTAATATTTTTATTTATAATTCACTAATTCAACATTCCCATTTGTTTCTTATATTAAAATTATAACCAAGTACGACAATTTACACTATTTCCATTAATTGCAATTTTATTTTAAATTGTTAACTTCAAATTACAATTTGCTACATCTAATTTCCTTATATCCAAACCAAAGACTTGTGTAACATTTTACCCTTTTTAATTTATTGTAATTTCTTTCAGTTTATCAATAATTAGCTTTAATCATCATTGTTACGTTTTATTTTACCTATTTTTTCATTAACAAGTCACAAAATTTTATTACTCCAAATATTAAATCACAAAGTCTTATTTAATTAACCATTTATATTATCGAAAAAATTTCGGGTTGTTACACTCTCCCCCACTCAAAACTTTTCGTCCCCGGAAAGGAAAAGAAAGGAAATGAGGAACTTATAAATCAATATATGTTATTCAAAACATTATATTCATACCAATAAGTTTACCGAATTTTGAAAATTTAAATAAAATATATAGATTTATAAACAATTAAATCTTTTATATTCAAATAAATAAGTTTGGAAACATTTTCAAAATATTTTCTAAGTCCAAAATTTACGGAAAATTCGGCAGAGTCTCCTTTGTACAGAGAGGCTCAGGAGAAAATATAATATCATATATAACAATATACAACATATATTTTCAAAAATAATATATATCCCAACACGGGAAAATAATATAATAACGCTATAAACCGTAATCCGAAAATATACCTATTTGTCGGGCAATAACGCTTAATTATGAAATCAAAAGCAGTAGCAATTGCTTCCATAACCTATATTTCGCTTATATAATCTAGAAAGGGTTAATAATTATCAAAATGAAATATTTAAAGCTGTTTCAACCATAAACAACAAATCAATACAACCAACAATCACTTGCAACAACACATACAACTATCACATAGAATTCAACACAAATCAATCATTCATTCATATCAAACAAAATAAATAGATGTTTCGGGTTCACCACTTCAAATTGCACAGAATGTAACATAAACTAACGAGCGCACCATTTACTCAACAGTCTTTGATGAAGCTAAATAGGTTATTCATACATCCAAACAATTTTATAATGTCCTTACCCAAACAACCATAAACCAAAACACACAATGACAATTTCAAACAACAGATTTAGTTTGTCCTTATTAATTCATTCATACACTTGTTGTTTGATTTTTTCTTTTTCATTCATTATTTATTTTTATCTATTTCTATTCATTACTTACTAATTCATTTTCTTTATCTATAAAATGCCAAATTCTATTCATTGCATTACATTCATTTATTTATATTATCATATACAAATCAAATTCCTTAGCAGGTAAATTTATTAACTTAAGTTTTTAATCATTTTTTTTTTCATTTAGAAGCAACTTCAATCTATTTACTTAAGTTTATAATTACTTGCTCACAATACCTACTTTTCATTATTTTTAATTAGTATCAACTCAAATATACTTAAGTTTACAATTTCAACTTTCGTGTTATTCCATTTATAACCTATCCTTTAATTTCTTTTTATTTATAACTTAGCATTAAATCTCTTATTTCCTTTAGAGGTTTCAATTATTAATTACTTACGTTCAAATTCACTACAATAACTGAAACTATTAATTAATGGAAACTTAAGAATTTAAATACCGGGTTAATTTCAAATCATTTCAAAATAATAGATAAATGTATATACTTACACTTTATATATCCAATTATTTTTAAAACTATATAAAATTTATATTTGGTTTATCAAAACAAATCTATAGTAAAACTACTACAGTGGCATTCCCACTTTGAAACTCGAAAATGAATATCAATGATGCATGCACTCATCATCGAAATTATTTTCTAGCGATAGAGAGGGGGGTACAACTTTATCTTTTCAAAATTTCTTTAAAACATTTCTTTCAAATTATATTGAAATATTTATATTATAAAATACTTCTAAAATATTGTTATTATATTCCAAAATCATTTGAAAGAAATTTTCAAAACCATGGAACTTAAGTTCTAAATTTCCAGTTTTCATTTTCTTTATTATTTTCAATCTTGTTTCCACTATTATTTAAAATTTCATTACTTGACAACCAATATGTTGCAACCAAATATATATATCATTTATAAAAACCTTATTTTATATATATAGAAAATATAATAGGCAAAATTATTTCATTCACCTATATTAAAAACAAATATTGTGTCGGTCTGTCCTATTAAGTGTTTAGAAATCCCTATTGATGTCATAGCGTCCCATGCATCAACCAGAATTTATAAATACAAAACGAAACAAATTAACACAATATTAAAACCTTTTTATAACACTAACAAATACGCTCTCTCATAAATATACACTCAGCGACTCCCATAGGGCATTACTAACCTATTAGTAAAGAGTCAAACCACACAAAGCTAAGGTTTATCGCTAAACCAAAGCTCTGATACCAGATGTAACATCTCGCCTTTCGCACACTTTAAATCGACGATAAACCACACACGTCAGACTTAAAACATACAAAAGGGCGGATTTTTATGGGTAAATAAGAAAAGCAGAGAAGAAAAACAAAACATAATCTTGCAGCGGAACGATAAAATATAATAATCAATATACGGTTCATAAAACTGTTTTACAAAACATTTGATTTTTCTTTATGCAATAAATGTCAGAGTTCAGATACCAAAGGATAATAACAATCCAGCGGAATAAAATGGTGCAGTGGACTAATATAGTAGATAATAGTAATATAAATCTTCGTCCTCATCCTCCAAAGCTAAAGTCTTCGAATCCTGAAATGCTCAGGCTGACTCGAGCGAATTGAAAAGACAAAGCACTCGAGTCAGAACTAAAAGATCTTATGTAAGTTAAATCAACTGAAATAAATATGATTGTAACGGCGTCGGAGATGTTAACGGGGTTTGGCATCTCCTATCCAGTGTCTAACGTGAGTGCAGTAACTTAAGAGATGCTCAGGATTCACACCTCCTAAGGATCCGTTAAACTATTTACTATGTAGTGATATTTCGCTATTATAATAATGTCAATAGTAAAATAAACATATTTTTAAATAGTGTTAAGGAGTGACCCAATATTCCCCTTAACACGTAATAGTTCCAGTAGTCCATCCAATATCATAGTCCCTCCTGATCGGGAAGCCACCAGAGGATACCACACGGGCTACGAGAGAAAAACAAACTCGTACAAGGCGCGATAGGGTAGGTGATACGGCACAACTAGGCAATGCCAGGGTAGATATACCAATTACGCATCCGGGCTGGTGGTAACGCGTAGCCGCAGCTACCGCCCACCTCGAGCCATACCCCTAAATAAAAAATGAAAAGTGGCCACCGAATCAATCCAAAAGCCAAAGTATAATATCGAAGGGATGTGTCCGATCAAAGGTGCTACCTCATTGGCCCAAGAATCGCTCCTGTTTTAGCCACCTTATGCCAGCTCACGGGAGTTGGGTCCACGTATTTACCTCAAAAGAAACGCCGCCACCATCCTACCTTATTCTGGAATCTCCACCGCGTACACGGTTGTTAAAGTGGTTTTCGAAGTTGGCAGAGAGTATGACAACTTCCGATCCCGGTCTTTTCAACAACCAATTGTTATTAGAACACCGCGGTTATTTCAAAATAATTTATACTTTAAAATCAGAATAAAATATCTCTTTCAAAACCATATAAATACAATATCATTTATATTTTTAAAACTCCAAATCAATATGATATCATTTTTATTTTATAAATAACCCTTTTCCCAAAATCATAATATTTTCAAATATGTATATCTTAAACCCCATAGCTTTGAAACAAAATTTCTAATACTTAAATGGTTTAAGTATTAAACCGCTTTACATAACAAATTAGATTTTTAAATTTCACAAATAAATTCCAAATATAGGTTTAAATTCCCAACTAAACCATTTCAATTTCCATATATTTCAAAGGTTTAATTACACCATTTCAAAATTTATTCTTTGATAATTTCATATATATCAAATTCAATAACTATTATTTAGATTTGAAAAGTTTACTTAATAAATCAAATATCATTTAAGTAAAACCTTTAAACTTCAAATAACAGGATATTCTCTCAATTTAATTAACTTGATAATATTCATTTAAATCGACTTGATATTCATTTAAGTCCTCTAAACCAAAATCAAGTTATAAAGATCATACCTTCTAAAACCCCAAATTTATTTAAGTTTCGAGGATAATTCTTAAATACCTTAATTCAAAGAAAATTCATATTTATCTTCCAACATTTATTTTATTTAAGACATTATAAACTCTATCCACAAATTAAATAAATACTTAACCATATTATATCTAAATAAATTTAACTTTTATTTTTAAACTTCTTTTATCCTTTAAACCAAATTTATACATAGCTTAAAATCAAGCGTTTAACTATATATAAAATATTATTTAAAAATATCAAAAATCAATATTCATTAAGCCATATTCTTTCCAAAACCATAGAAAATCATTTCAAAAAAAAATTATAGACATATCGCGGTGCCTGTATAAAATTTTCTATCCTATGGTCAAGTGATATGGATATTTATCATTACAATCCGTAATTTAAAATACAAATTACGGTTATATATCATTTCAAACCGCAATCCCGAATGGAATGAATATGCATAATAACTTGCAATCCGTAGTTTAAAATACAAATTACGGTTATATATCATTTCAAACCGCAATCCCGAATGGAATGAAAATGAATAATAACTTGCAGTTTATAACAATATAAAATACAGCATCCATTCATCCAATATCAACCATCAACCATTTATCACAATCATCATCAAATTCAAACAATAGCATCAATATAGAACGGATAATAAACACAGGTATTAAATAGCAGTTTATATTCAATAATAAATTGAATAACTGTTTAACTGGTACTTTATATGCAACGAATAATTAATTAACAATTTAACTGGCAGTTTAAATGCAATAAATAAATTAAATAAAAATTTAGTTTAAATAATGAAATTAACTGAGATGATGATTAAAATATGCCAAACAACCATAAATAAATTTTAAATCACATCATATATCAATTTAACAAACCTAAGAAATTTTAGAAGTTGTGAGTGGGTTAAAACACTCACCTTTTGAATTTAAATTGCATTTAAATCCAATTTAAACCCAAAAATTTGACCGTCTCATAATTCATCCAAACTAGCGTCATCAAGTCCGGAATTTTAATACGATCCTAACAAAAGAAACCGCGCGTAAATCAGATATTGTATGTGAAAGATATAGCTAAAATTGCGATTGAATTTCAATTTTAAAAATAAAGAAAAAAGAACACATTTTAATAAGCCACGTCACCATTTACCTACACGTCTCTTCTCCTTACTCACGGGTTCGAACCACAACTACCAGGAAACATCGCGTTCGCACCTAGAGACCGCAGCCGCCACGCCACCTGATCGAGCTCCTCAAGTCGCCGAACCCCCATCTTGCCCCCTCGTGGGTCGCGCGACCCCACTAGATCACCCATTGTCAAAGGCCGCCGCTGCCAGCCCTAGGGTTTTCAAAACCCTAATTGAAATTTGTCGACAATCCAACCGTTAACTCCATGAACGAACGCCACAGATCAAGTCCCCTCGGTCCCCTCTACAAAACCCAGAACCGGTTCGCTGATCCGTCGAGTTTGATTTCGACGTGATGAACGGCCGAGACTTTTTCAATTTTTACTTGTCAAACGACAATCCAAATGGAAAAATGAATTTCACCAGAAGATTACGCACTTCAAGAGCTTCAACATATATTTTTTTTGAATTTTTCTGAGGAGTTTGAATTTTCATTAGAATTTTGAATTTGCAATTGGATCTAGGTTTTCGGCCATTGAGGGAGAGAAGCACAGAAGTTTCCTAACGTATAGAGATGAGGAATAGAGGCTGCTAGGGTTTATAATGGGGTTTATATAGGTAGGTCAGAAATTAGAATGGATGGATAAGGTTGGATATACGCGCTAACGCCAAAGTGGCCCAAAAAGCCCGTTTCGACTTCGGAACGAAATTGGGTCTACCCATATATCAAAATAGATATTTTAAAATATTTTAAACGCGATGGAACAAGTTTCAAGTCAAATTCTATCGTGTGAAGAAGTTATGCTAAAAAATATATTTTCAAATTGATTTCAATTTATCGATTTCAAGGCGTTTCGAATCTGTACGATCAAACGACAGGTCCCATCGCAACGAAACTTGAAATCCTACAACAATTCATCGTTACGGATCCGATGAAAATTGTTTCGTCAAAATATGAGTCAGTGGCCAAAATGGCTAATTTTATATTAATTAAATAAATTTAAAACAGATTAATTAAATTAAATTTCCCATTTAAATTCTGAAATTGACAATCTTTATCACTTTATAATTCTTAATCATTTGCACAAAATTTTAAACAAGTTTAGATGTAAACTTAAAGTTGATATATCTATCAATTGCAGTGTCAAATCTTCAATTTCACTATATTCAAAATTATAAATTAAATTCCCAAAAATTCTATTAAATTAAATAAATCAATGATTATTCCATCCATAAATTTTAAATAGATGGATTTAATATTGGATTCTATATCTATTATTTTAATATTCTTAGATTTCATTTAAATATATATTAGCGTAATATTTAGATGTTTAATTTCATTTATTTTCAATTTAATAAATCCAGTTATTTATAATTACCTACAATACATTGCTTTAAACCTAATTTCAATCTTTCCATTCTCTAGTAAACCTTTCTATAATCATAGTTAATATTATTATTTTTTTGCATTCATTACATTAATGCTCTCATTCCATCCTTTATTTATTGACTATCCTATTTCCCTTTACTATATTTTGGTCAATTTCACACGTTATTTGAAATTAATGTCTCAATTAAACTTATCTATATTGATTTCATTCCTACATTACATCACTTATTGTTTTACAATTTAACTACATTGCAATTCATCCTATTTCCTTCATATCTGGTGACTATTGCCTTATATTCTCATTAATATACATTAAGGTTCAATAAATTCTAATTGACTCCCATTTTAAATTATTACAATAATTACTATCCTTACTTCCAATTTCAATAATTTAGAAATTACCAATTTTATTTTCCATAATCCCATTTAATAGACTTTCCATTCTATTATTCAATCAAATTTCCCTATTATGGATAGTATTACATTATTTAATCAATTATCAATTTATGGGAAGAATTATTATTGGCTTACTCTTATTACATTAACAATTACCATCTTATTCCAATTTCCAAATAATATAGAATTAAATTTCATTCACTTACAAATAAATTCATTTATGATAGATTTCCTTCCAATTAATTTAAAGTTGATTTCTATAAATTTATCTGTTTTAATTGCCAAATATTTATACATTAATTACTATTAAATATTCTCAAAAATTTATTTACTTTGTTTCAAACTTTCTTTACATCAATTCCTGCTAAATAAATCTGTGTTTCTATTTAATTTACATTTATTAAAAATTCATTTCAAATTCAAATAACAATAGGTAACATACAATGAGCATTACCGTTACCCTTTAATCACATAAATAAGCTTTTATTTTACAAATCAATGGTGCCATTTATTTTCCTACTACAAATTTTTCATTCACACTTCCGTTACTATATTAATGATCATTAAAGTAATATTTATTTACCTTATTTGTAATAACCTTTTATCCCCAATATATTCTTTATAATACTTGTATGTTTATCTTTCACATAACTACTATTTAATTATATTTATTGAAATTTATTTCAAATTTTCTAACTACAATCAATTACAACCTTACCATTGTTGCAATTAGATTGGGATTGCACTAAATTGGTTATTCATTAGCTGCCACTAACATTACTACCCAAATTTACATTTAGATTACTATTAATCAACGTATTATTCCATTGGTAAATTTAATGCCTACTCTTATTTACTTATATTTTAATTTTATATCCGAATGCACAATTTACCCTTTCTATTATTATATCAATTTGAATTCCATTCTAGTTAATATTTTTATTTATAATTCACTAATTCAACATTCCCATTTGTTTCTTATATTAAACTTATAACCAAGTACGACAATTTACACTATTTCCAATAATTGCAATTTTGTTTTAAATTGTTAACTTCAAATTACAATTTGCTACATTTAATTTCCTTATATCCAAACCAAAGACTAGTGTAACATTTTACCAATTTAATTTATTGTAATTTCATTCAGTTTATCAATAATTAGCTTTAATCATCATTGTTACATTTATTTTTCATATTTTTTCATTAATAAGTCACAAAATTTTATTACTCCATATATTAAATCACAAAGTCTTATTTAATTAACAATTTATATTATCGAAAAAATTTCGGGTCACTACAATCGGAGTCGATCTCACAGGTGGCGATTGAAACAAGGGAGGTAGGAGAAGCTTCGGGTACATTCGTATGACCTCTGATGGTTGGAGGAGGAAGTATGAGGTGATTTTGGTGGCTCAGTTTTGTTTCAGGATTGGGTCAGGTAGCTTGTTTGCGAGTTCGTCACCGTTCTAGGTTTTCTGGTGGTCTGGAGGTTAGAGCGGGTCATCGCCGACTCGATGATGGTCAGAGTTTGGATCGGAGGTGGCCAGAACGCTAATGCACATGCACATGATTTAGGTTGTGTTAGTAAGCATTAGTTTGGGGAAGAAAGGTGTGACTCGAAGTCGACCTCAGGGAGTTTGCATGATAGCTCGAGTTTTTATTCGGGGGGTTTCACGTATGTACAGGGTTTAAACACTTTAAACAAAAACAAAGTAAAATTTTTAGGTAACACGGGGAAGTATCGGGGAAGACTCCGGGAAACTGGTTCATAGCTCGGGGAAGTCTCGGGGAGGTCTCGGGTTTTTGTAAAAATAGTTTTCAAACTTTAAAAACAAATTCAAATTTGAATAATTTTTAACTTATTTTTTTAAAATAATTGTTTTATTTAATGAGGGAATTAGTAAAGGTTTAATTTAATTATTTTACAAATAATTAAGTTTATTTTAATTATGCAATCATTATTTATAAATAGATTCTTAATTTATTTTGAATAAATAATGTAATTAAAAAGTTAATTAAGATGAAATATTGTTTTTAATTATTAATCAAACTTAATCCCTTGAATTAATTTATGTGTTAATGATGATTAATCATGAGGTTTATTAAATAAAGATTTTGATAATAATTAAATGACTAATTAAGATAAATGATTTATAATTACTTAATAATTAAAGAATAAATAATTAAAGGTTAATTAGTTATTAATTTAAGGTTAATTAATTTATAATTAAGGACTATTAACTAATGTAATTAATTAAGAAATATTTAATTAATGAAAGTGATTAAGATTAATTAATTAGTAATTAAGGACTAATTAATTTAAAATTAAGGATAATTAGCGAAAATAATTATGTGATCAATTAATTATAATCACACGATTAATTCATCTTACCTGTAGATGATTGATTATTATTGAATGCTTTGAGCTGATTGATACCCCTGATATGTGATTGTGATACTTTGTGATGTGAATTACTGTAAATTGAACTGTGATATATGTGATGTATTTCTATATGAATGTGAAAACTGTTGACCTTTAAATGGCATTTGAATTTCGATGTGATAGGGGGTCGGATTCCAAATGGTTATCCAAAACCACATCGAATCTTATTTGTGAATCTTTGTGATTGATATATCCACGAGTTTTAAAGTAAATGCTCATTATTCGGATTACCGGGAGAGGACTTTTTGCATAAAACTCATTCTGAATAATGATACACGAATTGGAATGCATTTAAAGACGGTAGTGAAGACCGAGATCTTAGAGAACGAAAGGATTACCTGTTGATTGTCTCTGGACTGAGTTTCTCCGGTATAGAGATCTCCATATTATGATGGGGAGTCTGATCAGGATTGTGGATTCCCGGATTGCAAGGGCTTCTTCCTTTATTGGACGAAGTGCCTTTGGTTCCATTCAGACCCAGGATGGACTAGTATGGTTTTATGTCTGACATTACACTTTGAGATGTAAAGCCGATCTCTATCAAATACGTTTCTCTTGGTGGCGGAGAATTTATTCTTTTAGCTTAACACCCTTCTTTGAGACGTACGAGCTCATAGGTTATGTAGTTGATGGTTATTAATGACATACTCCTAATTTGGTAATGTGGCATGCTGAGTGCTGATCATTTGTTGATTGAAGCATGGATTTTTTGAAAAGCGTAGCTTTGTGGACGAGAGTTCGTCGAACCTCACAATTCGGAAATGGTCGAAACAAGAAGGATGCAGCAAGATTACGAGTGTAGCACCCCTTAGGGTATGTGCATTTCCTTTTGGATAAAAAGTGGTATCATGATATGGAAACCAGATACGTAACTTATGTGGTTGTTGGTTGTTGTTGTTTGGGCCCCGGATAAAGGCCAGTTACGATTGGAGGAAGGCATACTCGTGTCAGTAGTTACCTAGTTACAGAGGTAACCCGGCCTTGTGTTGGAAGAGATCCGGTTAGGTTCTCGGGGCATCCCTCTAGAGGCGTACCCATTCGGTAAGGAAGTTTCTTAGCCTGACCATTGTTGGAAATTCAATCATTCAATACGAGCCCTTTACGATTTCAGTTGTATAACCTGCTATTCTTAAATGGTAGCTATAGTAGGCATAATATAATGGTACCTATGTTGTGACAATCCGGGATTTTAGCAATATTATTTTGATAAGCATCTAATCTGATTTATTTAAAATGAAAACTTATCAAAAAAATAATAAAAAGTAAGATTTTCAACCTACCATTTATACATATATATGTGTGTGTGCGTGCATTTTGAAAGAAAGATATGATTTGGAAATTCAAAATAAAAACCCTCAAATAATTTAATTAATGCTCTACCTTATTAACATTTTATCTATATATATATATATATATATGAATGTAATCTAGATAATAATGCTTAAAATAAAATCAATCTTATCAATATTAAATATAAGTATAAATATATATATACAAGAATACAGATTAAGCATTGATAACTTAAACTAAAAATATATGTGTAAAAGAATAAAAATAAAAGTAAGGATTAATGTTAGAAATAAGTATATAAGTAGTTATTGTGTGTATGCAAAATAAGTTAAAACTATAACGATAACTATAACAACTTTATATTATGCACATAGGGTATAAAACAAAACCAGGCAAAGGAATGTATGTTTGCCTGTGAAGTTAGATATGCATAAGTATGGATAAATATGTAAACATGAAAGGAGACATGCATTAAATGCTATCATCTCAAGCACAAAAAAGTCATTTCGTAATCTTTATAAATCACTTCATTTTTCGAAAAAAAAAAAATCTTTTCCGGTCAAAGAAAAAAATCTCTGACCAAAAAATTAGAAAACAGAAAAATATGTGTACCAGCAAATACACATCCCTGTAAAACTTTTCTCTATATATATCCTTCTTGTTCCATTTTCGTTCACAAAACACAGCAAACCAGGAAAAAAAAGAATAAGCGATTCCATTTTACAATCTCAAATATAACTAACCTAAACAAAGTAAGAAGATATAAAAGAAGATCAAGCTAGCAGTTTTTTTTTCTTTTGTCCAAAACGGAAGTTGTTCTCTGTTCAAGCTTTTGACAGGTGAGTAAACACTTAAAAAGCTTAGGGTAATAGATGCTAGTGCATGTGACTTCTAGATGATGTTATGCTACATGATTATATATAGATATGTATCTCTATGTATGTTTATTTATATCTGTTCTGTGCATGCTTAAATGTTTTGTCATCTCTGATTTTCAAGTACGGGGTTCAAACCAAGTTAAAAATTTAAACTCTACTTCCCTGATCTCTGATAGGCCATAGTCTTCAACCAAACAAGTGTGGTTAAACATAGATTATGGTCTAAAATTTGTTTTAAGCTTGGTATTGAGGTATTGTCTCTGTAAATTTAGTTTTACAGCGAAAAAGACAAACATATGATAAATTCAAATATTATAAAATGTCAATTCAATTATATGACTGAAATCAACTCTTCAAAGTAGGATTTTTAAAACTTAAACGGAGATTTTTAGTTGAGTATACTAAGTGCAGTTTGAAGTTGAGCAAAAAGGGAGTTTTGATCGATTTCTGGCGATCGGAGTTATACTGGGTGTTGAGATTTTGCACGAAGCTAGTATGGCTGATGGTGAAGTTGGGAAAAATAGTGGCAAGTGTTCCAGTTCGTCGTGGTGTCGAGTATGGACCAATTTAGGGTTTAACACTTGAGTTTGGACGTGGACGGAGACGAGGAGTTTTCGTCACCTCTAGTTGATCGAGCTTCTTGAAATTTAAGGGAAGTGTGGTATAGGGGATCGATGAGGTGAGGCTGGAGTCGTAACTTTTCTAATGGTCGGAATTTTCTTCAACGGGGTGGTTTTGACGTGGATGGGAGTTCGAGTTTTCAAACTAGAAGCTCGATTTCGCTGTGGGTTTGTTAGCGTCGAATCGATCTTTGCTTTCGATTGTGGTGATGGTTCGTGACTCGCTGGGGGAAGCGAGGTTCGCCGGAGCATCGGCGAGGCACTGTGCACGTGCACGGCCTCGGGTTGGTGTTAGGATTTTGGGTGGTGAGCGGCTCGAGTAGTTACTCGGGTAGATGAAGGGTTTGCTTCGGTTGGAATGCGAGTTCGTGAGGCTGCTTCCCACTTTATTTAAGTTTAAAACTTAAATTTAAAAAAAATGTATGTGAGGAAGAAGAGGGGACTCGGGGAAAAGTGTGAAGAAACTCGAGTTTTAACTCGAGTAAACCTGGGGATTTCTCGGGTTTGGTTTTCAGAATGCTAAGCCTAATAAATTTAAGTTAATTCACCAATTTAAGTATTGATGAAGAAGTTAATGTTTGACAATTTTAAGTTAAGAATTTATTATAATTTTTAAACTAACTAAGTGAATACTTAAGTATATTTTTAAATCCAATTAATACTTTAATTTAGTAGTTAATTTAAGATAAGTGTTTAAATTTAATTAACATTAATGCTTTTTAAGTTAGTAATAATTTGATTTCAAGATTATTAGGGAAGATTTTTAAAATGTTAATTAAGATGAATGATTATTATTTAATTAATTGTTGTGGGAGGTAATTAAGAATGATTAATTAATGTATAATTGTAATTAACTAAGTTATTAGAGACTAGTCAATTTGTAATTGAAGATTGGTGATGTTTAATTAATTTGTAATTAAGTTTTATTTATTAATAATTAAGGATTAATTAATAATTAAGGTTATTAATTAATTATTAAGGAGTTATTAATTAAATAATTAAGGATTAATTAATTGATTAATTAATTTTAAAAGGTAATTAAGGAGTGCTTAATTAATTAAATAGTTTGTAATTAATTAATGATTAATTAAACATAATTGAGTGATTATTCCTAAGTCATTAATTTAATTTAAGATAATTAAATTAATTATACCATGGATTAATAATTCATGTTTGGATGTATGAGTAGAATATTTGGATTTGTGATATCTATTGGGTGATATTCTGTGATACTCTGTGATATGCTTTGGATATATCTGTGATGATTTTGTATGAATTATCTGTTATAAATGATTGGTGAATTCAAAATGTTGAATTAAATTGTTTAAACTATTACGCAACTTGGCCTTTAAAACACGTTTTGTGACGACCCGGAATTTTGAGCAATATCAATTTAATAATCTTTGATAATAATTAAATTGATTTGATCATTTTATATTATAAATTGACAAGTTAAATTTATTTTAAAGGTTAATAATAATAATTTGTTAATATCTGTCAATAAATTTCTTTACAATATGAATAGGCAAGATTAATTCTTTTGAAAGCTAATAGTAATTTGATTTAGAAATATTTATTTTGGTAAATAAGAAGTCTTTAATGTAATAAAATTTTAGATTCAAATTAAAATATATATGAATGTATATATTGTGATTTGATATTTGTTTTAAAATTTAACATGGTTATTTTCAAATATAATGTTAGAATGTTTTTCTATTTGAAATGTGTATATATATTTGTATATATATATTTGAAATAGGAATTGTATTAATTTGAATTCAACAAGAGATTTTCAAACTTGAGTATATTTAGTTTGAATTTAAAATGATAATTTGATTTAATGACTTTAAATTGATAATTGAGATTTAAATTTTAAAATAACAAAGTTAATTCCTTATTTATGATAAATATGTACCTTAAGCTTTTAAATAAGATTTAAATTAAAATAGATGTTTCAAACATATAAACATTTAATTGAATTAAAAATGTAAGCTACTTGTTTCATATGAATATTTATTAAAATATAAGTATGTACATTTTATATTACATAAATATATGTATATAAGGATTTAATAAATTATTAAAGATAAATAACATTTAAAAGAAAAACATTAATAAAACAAGTATAACACTTGTAAGTATATTAAATTATGTAAATTACATTTGTAAGAATATAAACCTTTAAAGGGACACATGGCACTCTCTTGTAAATATAATTAAAAATTTAACTTGTAAATATAAAATATGAGTTTTATTTTCAGCTGAAATATTTTCTTTGAACTCAAAACTGTAAACTTAATACAAAAGAAAAATGCAAACCAAAACAAAGATCAAAATACAAACAAATCAAAGATGAGAACAAATCTGAAATCCAGGAAACCAAAAGGAAGTAAAATCTGGAAAATACAACAAAGCAGAAATTCAGATTTTCAACAGCTACAAGATTTTTAAATTCAAATTACATGCAAGCTCATTTTCAAGAACAACTCAGTAATCATGCATTAGGATGTACATCTTCAACATGCATACTGGAAATAAAATCATCACTTCAACTTGCAAAGGGAATTGGAAGTCTGGAAACATACAGCTTCTGTTTTCTGGAAAATTGTACAGGTGAGTAAATGAGCTTTTAAAAACAGTTTTAAACCTGAATTCTACCTTGTTATTGTGAATGAATATCTGATGGTTTTCTGAATGTTTGAATTAAAAATTTATGCATGTTTGAATGTTAAGCATTTTGATGACTGTGATGATGAAATGACTCTGTTTGTTATAAACAGGTTTCACCTTCTTCATATAATTCAATAATTCAATTTTAAATCCAAACTAGCTTATGATTTGAAAATAAAGTTTGTTAGAAAACATGTAGTCTCCTTCTAAAAATAATTATAGGATTTTGTAATGGATATTTAGTTCAAAGTTGAAAAATTTACAGTAAATCTTAATTTGGGTCAAAAACTAATTGAATCAATTTTGAATTTGATTTATATAATTGAATTCCTAGGGAAAAATCATGATTTTTAAGATTTGTATCATGGTTTATAGATTAGAAATTAAAGAGGATTTTCGTGTTAATGGTTTTGGGGTTTTTGGCCGATTTTTGATGAACGGTGATGAACTGGGTTTCGGGATTGAGCATGAAGATGAAGGGGGCCATGGGGATCATAGGAAAAATGAGATTTGATTTTATTTTGGATCGAGTTGATCAGGAATTGAAGGATTAGGGTTTGTCACCTGTTTTTTTTTGCCGTTGTGTTCATCTTGACGTCGCAACTTCGAGGGTGTTCTGGAGGCTATCGCGAGGGGTTAGAGAGATGAGGGGAAGTGAGAGGAAGCTGCGGCGATGGCGGCGTGGTCTCCGGTAAAGGGGATGGTCGGCGGTGGGAGATTTTCTGGCTGCAGTGTTTCAAATCTGATGGGTTCGAGTGTGATATTTTCGAGTGACATTCGAATTTGTTTTCTGGGTTGAGCATTGGGATGGAGGGGTTGAACGTGACTTGTCGTGATCGGAATGGTGGTCGTTGGCGATGGGAAACACGGTGCACGTTGCACGGCTGTGTGCATCAGGAAGGAGAAGGGGGTATTGGGTTCAGGGATGTGAAGAGAGGGAAGACTCGAAGTACACCCCGTGTTTTGGTTGTTATGGCTCGAAGCAGAGGTTGGGAGAACTCGGGAATTTGTCGTGTGAGTTTCTGAGTGATTTCTCGAGTTGCCAGCATACTTTAGTTTGAGTTTAGAAGTTTTGAAATGTTTAACAGTATGGTTTCTAAAATTTATACAAAGTAAATAAGTTTATATATAAAACTAAATTTATTTCAAAATTATGTTAAACAAGTTTTATATATATTAAATATGAAAGTTTTAAATAGGATAAGTGGATTTGAAATAGAGTTTGTATTAAACTTTAATAAGTAAATTTGGAAAGATTTTAAAGATTTAAAGTTCAATTTAAAATATGTTTAAATTTAATTGTTTTCTAAATTATTATATTTTATTTAAATTAAGTTAATGATTTAGAACTTGATAATCAATTGTAATAAAGATTATCTTTAGTTATTTTGAATTTAAATTAACTAAAGATAATTAAATTTGTAAAGATAATTGAGATAATTAAATTATTTTTAATTATCAAGTTTTAATTATGAATAAATGATTTAATTAAGATAAGGTTTCTTAATTAAGAATCTTTTAATATAATAAGTTGAGAATCATTTAATTAATTTTAAATGATTTAGTTAAATAGTTAATTAAGTAATTAACTTGTGATTAATTAAAATAATCACTTATGGATTAATATAATATAATTACTTGGGAAGTAATTAAAGTAATTAAGTGGTAATTACAGAAGGTAATTAAGTAAAAGTTAATTACTTTATGAAAAGTAATTAGGTAATGTGATTAAGAGTTAATCACTTTAGTTATTAATTAAAGATTTAATTAATAATTGATGAAAGGTTTAAATTATTTGGTTAGTGATTTATTAATTAAAGAATTAAGAGTAATTAATTAAGTAATTAATTACTTGTGAAAGTAATTAATTAAGAAGAAATTTAATTAATGATGTAATCATTAATTAATGAAAATAATTAGTTAATTGTTAATTAATAATTTAAGAATAATTAATTTGTAATTAAGTTTTTAATTACTAAATGTAATTAAAAGTAATTAATCAAAGGTGATTAATTAAAAGTAATTAATTAAGTATGATTAATTAAGAGTAATTAATCAAATGTGATTAATTAAAAATGATTAATCAAGTGTAATTGATTAAAGATAATTAAGGAATAATTACCAGAATAATTAGAGAATAATTAATCAAGGTTGATTAATTTAGAAAGTAATTAAGGGGTAATTACTTAATATAATTTGGAGGTAATTAAACAGGATGATTAATTAATTTGGTAATTAAGTAATAATTACTTAAGTAATTAAGTGATAATTAATTAGGGAGGATTAATTGAAGTGGATAATTAAGTGATGGTTAGTTAATTAATTTGTAATTAATTAATGAATAGTATTGGATTGAAGATAATCCAAGTATTTAATTAAGGATTAATTTAATTTAAGGATTAATTAAATTAATCAAGTTTGAATCAAACTTGTTTATGAATGGTTAATGATTGGATGATTTATATATCATTGAATGAGTTAATGATATTGGTTGTTGTTGGATGGCATTGATTGATGGATGATGATATGTATATGCTATATCTGATTGTGATATATATGCTGCTTTGTGATATGTATAGATGCATGTGATAATAGATGCTCATCTATTTGTGTTGTGAATACATCCATTTATGTTAAGTGATATTTCTAAATATCTATTGTTTAAAATACCTTAAGTACAACTTGGACATTAAAATGGCGTTTGGTTTCGATGAGACCGGGATCGGGTTTCCATATTTGGAATCCGAAAACCACATCGATTCCAATTAAACGTTAGGTCGTTAATCCAAATGGAGCAAGTGAAGACTCGAGGTGTAAGGGCTATACGTCAGTATAACTCTGTGGGTGATTCCGTAATGAGTTTGACGGAATAGTGCTTATAGATTCGAGATGGTGAATCAGAGTGCAAGGGCTATGGTCGTTGACTCTGAGGGTGATTCCAAAATGAGTGCAACGAGATAGTGCCTTCGGTTTCGTTCGAACCCGGAACGAACTTGTATGGATTGAATGCTTTCAGCACATCGTCAGGCGGACGATGAGCATTCTAAGATAATTGGTCCTATAAAGGTAATCGCAGCCTCAAGCCTCATCAACCGGGAATGGCTAAAACAGGGGAGGTGCAGCAAGGCTTCGTGGGTCGCGCCCACTGGAGGGCAAGATACATCCCTGTCTAGAGGTCCCTTTATATTTCGGCTGTGTGGGCAGTTGGTCTGCAGCCAACTGCGGGGTGGTCTTGTTCGGGACTGTTCAGTAAGGAATGGTCCCGGTCTTGTGTTGCAGGGGATGAAGGGAGTAATCCTCGGTACGGTGATCTAGGCCACGTACTGTGACGGGCGGTACCCCAGTAGCCCTGCCATTGTTGGAAACCCATTTTCCCTACGAGACCCTACGGTTTTGTTTGTATTACCCACATTTGTGGCTAGTAGCTGGAATTTAATGAATGTAACAATTTCGGCTATTTCATATTTACTTGAAAACCCTAGACACTATTATAATATCACTGGATTTCCTATCAAATGTTTTGGTTAGCGTAAGGTAAAAACTTTTCCATGTTTATGTGTGGGAAGTCTTACGTGATACCTTTTGTTTTCAAAGGATTTTCTAAAGTTAAGCAATCTTAAACCGTTTACTCACACCAGACCCCTGTCTGACCCGAGTGTTTATTTTCTGTTTTATTAAACTCTTGGGTACTCATATTATATATGAGTAGTAAAGTGATTCAGGTTATCTCTTGACGAATTCTGGAGGAGCTTTGGAGCAGGAGGCTTCAGCGTGTAGATATGGTTAGAGTTTCCGCTGTGTTGTTGTCTGTATGATGTCTTGTATTGTATTAGACAGAAATGTTATAACTGTCTATATTGAGATGTTTAGTTGTGTACTCTGATGTATATGATACTATGTATATGTTCTATATTATATTTAAATCGTTCCGCTGTGAGATTCTGATGTGTTGTTTTCTCTTTCTTCTCTTTCTTTTCTTCTTCTATCCCTTTCTTTCTTAATTAGTGATGCGATTTTCCGGTAGTGGAATTTCGGGTCGCTACAGCTGGTATCAGAGCATTAGGCTGAGTGAATACCTAGGCTCTGAAGTATGTCTTTCGTTAGGAAGCGTTAGGTTGAGTGAATACCTAGGCTCTGAAGTGGTGTCTATCTTGAGAGAGCGTACTTGTAATTTTTATATAAATATATATTTATATAACTACCTAATCTGTTGGGTTATCTGTTCGGATTTTCCAACATAGGCTATAAAGGTAGATAAGGTAGAAGTGTGTGTAACACAACTACCACTATTGGTTGAGGTTTATATGTTGTGGATGAAGGTGTTTATCGAGATTGTAGATCTAATACTATCTCGAATAAGTTTTGAGGATTGTTGAAAGGATTTCATTGATCCCAAGGGAAGTATTTTCAAGAATTGGAGTATATTCTTGAAGTGTGAGGTTGATTTGCTCTCAAGTGAGCGGGATTTCCAAGAGTTGAGTTGTCAGCTTAATAGAAGCAAGTGGTGACTTCAAGAAGGAATAGCTGTGTGATGAGATGCAGTATCCACAGATGGTTCTGAAGATGTTTCTTTTGAAGCCAGTTTTAGATGGTGTTGGAAGAGCATTGATGTCTTCTACAAGGAAGGTTCAGATGTTCTGAGATTTTCTGGATCTCAAGTAAGGGTATCTTATCTTTATTGAAGTAGGAGACTAAGGTCGATGAGTTACCTCATTTCGGACATGGTCTCATTTGTTTTCTTAAGAAGATAAGTGGTTGGTGTTTAGTTTGGAGCCGAGTTTCTTGAGGAGATGTCTACTCGTCTCAAGGATGTTTTAGAGGAATTGGATGTTAATTTTGAGTTTCAAGGAGCTTTTGGTTAAGGATGATCTTTTGGTTTAGCTGTATCATTTGAGTGAAGTTTGGAAGCAGCAGCGTGGATCTGTTTCTTCGATGATTCAGTAATCTTTGGAATTCTACTATCGGCAGACTAGGCAGATGGTGAAGGCTTATTCTTTTCTTGGAGGCTCAGCAGAGCAAGATATTTGTTGGAAGTGATCTATCAGTTTCTGATAGGTAAGCCATTCTGGAAAGATTGATCTTGAAGGGAAAGCTGTTCTGGTTGGGAGACAGTTCTTTGGAATCTGAACTGAGTAGGATCGCAAAAGTGACTTGCGATTTGTTTGGGAAGCTTGGAGTATTCTTGGTTTGAGATTGAGATATCTCATATGAAGGTATAGACTGCTTTAGTAGTCAGGGGATTCTCTAGATACTTTTTTGAGGAATTCAGAAGTCTACCTGAATCGGAGATTGAGATTTCTTATCAACTTGGATTTCTAGGAGCAGTATTGATGGTCTAATCTTATAGTGGGATGACTCTTGGAGCGAGAAGAGTTTGGTAAGGCAGCTCAGGATTCTTTGGATTGATCATCTTATTCTAAGTTGAGATTCTGTTGAGATGTTTTGACCAAGTGGAATGGTCGTTGAGATTTTTATGAGTCGGATGAACTGTGTTTGGTGGAAGATTTTTGCTTGTGTTCTTCGATAGCATTCTTATTTGCTCTAGATCAGAGTTGTGCAGCGGAAGCAAGTTGGGAATTATTCTAGTATAGAACAACCGGATGTCGCAGTAAAGGAATTTCTACTGGAAATTTAAGTATGAAGGAATTTTCTGGATTTGAAGGCAAGGTTGTCAAGTACAACTGTTGGCTATTCCAGATAGGAGAGGTATGTTTGAAGTCCATTGATGTTTGTGGTATAGAATTGTGGATTGGATTTCAGCAAATTATTTTTGGAAAAGGCATTTTGTTGAGTAGGACCTGGAGATTTGATTTAAGTTGATGCTGTTGTTTCTTGAAGCAGTCAGCAAGAGTTAGGCTGATCAGGAATATTGAAGGTGACTCAGAGCATCTGAAGAGTTGTGCAGATAGAATTGAGGAGATTTTGGAATGTGCAGTTAGATTTTGAATATTGATTGGGTTTTATCCAATCAAAGGAGATACAAGAATGGGTAATACTGGAGAGTTAGCTTTGAAGGTATTTGGAGTTTTATCTGTGATCTCTAGAGATTTGATTTTGATCTACAGGATTGAATTGCCAGTTTGGATAGCTGGAATTCGTTGTATTTCACATATCTCTGAGGAATATGTGTATGATTCTTTGAGTGATAGAATCAGCAGTTCAGAAAGGAATCTGGTAGTTGAGTTGGTTTTGGGATTAGTCTGGTATCTTGTTCAGATTTGTAGAATCAGGTGAGGGAGTTCTTGGTTTTAGTAGTGTAGTTACTTAAGATTTTGTAGAGAGAGTGTTCCAGAATAGGTATCTGGAAAACTCTAGATAATATTAAGGAGGTTCTATTCAGAATTTTGTCTGGATAGATAAATTATTTGTTTGAATTGGTTGCTATGATTGGTAGTGTATGATTGATTGTTTGATTGCTGTTTGGAATTTAAATTCTTTAACTGGGTTATTAAATTATCTTTGCTTTTAAATTTCGGGGACGAAATTCTTTTAAGGGGGGAGGAATGTGACGACCCGGAATTTTGAGCAATATCAATTTAATAATCTTTGATAATAATTAAATTGATTTGATCATTTTATATTATAAATTGACAAGTTAAATTTATTTTAAAGGTTAATAATAATAATTTGTTAATATCTGTCAATAAATTTCTTTACAATATGAATAGGCAAGATTAATTCTTTTGAAAGCTAATAGTAATTTGATTTAGAAATATTTATTTTGGTAAATAAGAAGTCTTTAATGTAATAAAATTTTAGATTCAAATTAAAATATATATGAATGTATATATTGTGATTTGATATTTGTTTTAAAATTTAACATGGTTATTTTCAAATATAATGTTAGAATGTTTTTCTATTTGAAATGTGTATGTATATTTGTATATATATATTTGAAATAGGAATTGTATTAATTTGAATTCAACAAGAGATTTTCAAACTTGAGTATATTTAGTTTGAATTTAAAATGATAATTTGATTTAATGACTTTAAATTGATAATTGAGATTTAAATTTTAAAATAACAAAGTTAATTCCTTATTTATGATAAATATGTACCTTAAGCTTTTAAATAAGATTTAAATTAAAATAGATGTTTCAAACATATAAACATTTAATTGAATTAAAAATGTAAGCTACTTGTTTCATATGAATATTTATTAAAATATAAGTATGTACATTTTATATTACATAAATATATGTATATAAGGATTTAATAAATTATTAAAGATAAATAACATTTAAAAGAAAAACATTAATAAAACAAGTATAACACTTGTAAGTATATTAAATTATGTAAATTACATTTGTAAGAATATAAACCTTTAAAGGGACACATGGCACTCTCTTGTAAATATAATTAAAAATTTAACTTGTAAATATAAAATATGAGTTTTATTTTCAGCTGAAATATTTTCTTTGAACTCAAAACTGTAAACTTAATACAAAAGAAAAATGCAAACCAAAACAAAGATCAAAATACAAACAAATCAAAGATGAGAACAAATCTGAAATCCAGGAAACCAAAAGGAAGTAAAATCTGGAAAATACAACAAAGCAGAAATTCAGATTTTCAACAGCTACAAGATTTTTAAATTCAAATTACATGCAAGCTCATTTTCAAGAACAACTCAGTAATCATGCATTAGGATGTACATCTTCAACATGCATACTGGAAATAAAATCATCACTTCAACTTGCAAAGGGAATTGGAAGTCTGGAAACATACAGCTTCTGTTTTCTGGAAAATTGTACAGGTGAGTAAATGAGCTTTTAAAAACAGTTTTAAACCTGAATTCTACCTTGTTATTGTGAATGAATATCTGATGGTTTTCTGAATGTTTGAATTAAAAATTTATGCATGTTTGAATGTTAAGCATTTTGATGACTGTGATGATGAAATGACTCTGTTTGTTATAAACAGGTTTCACCTTCTTCATATAATTCAATAATTCAATTTTAAATCCAAACTAGCTTATGATTTGAAAATAAAGTTTGTTAGAAAACATGTAGTCTCCTTCTAAAAATAATTATAGGATTTTGTAATGGATATTTAGTTCAAAGTTGAAAAATTTACAGTAAATCTTAATTTGGGTCAAAAACTAATTGAATCAATTTTGAATTTGATTTATATAATTGAATTCCTAGGGAAAAATCATGATTTTTAAGATTTGTATCATGGTTTATAGATTAGAAATTAAAGAGGATTTTCGTGTTAATGGTTTTGGGGTTTTTGGCCGATTTTTGATGAACGGTGATGAACTGGGTTTCGGGATTGAGCATGAAGATGAAGGGGGCCATGGGGATCATAGGAAAAATGAGATTTGATTTTATTTTGGATCGAGTTGATCAGGAATTGAAGGATTAGGGTTTGTCACCTGTTTTTTTTTGCCGTTGTGTTCATCTTGACGTCGCAACTTCGAGGGTGTTCTGGAGGCTATCGCGAGGGGTTAGAGAGATGAGGGGAAGTGAGAGGAAGCTGCGGCGATGGCGGCGTGGTCTCCGGTAAAGGGGATGGTCGGCGGTGGGAGATTTTCTGGCTGCAGTGTTTCAAATCTGATGGGTTCGAGTGTGATATTTTCGAGTGACATTCGAATTTGTTTTCTGGGTTGAGCATTGGGATGGAGGGGTTGAACGTGACTTGTCGTGATCGGAATGGTGGTCGTTGGCGATGGGAAACACGGTGCACGTTGCACGGCTGTGTGCATCAGGAAGGAGAAGGGGGTATTGGGTTCAGGGATGTGAAGAGAGGGAAGACTCGAAGTACACCCCGTGTTTTGGTTGTTATGGCTCGAAGCAGAGGTTGGGAGAACTCGGGAATTTGTCGTGTGAGTTTCTGAGTGATTTCTCGAGTTGCCAGCATACTTTAGTTTGAGTTTAGAAGTTTTGAAATGTTTAACAGTATGGTTTCTAAAATTTATACAAAGTAAATAAGTTTATATATAAAACTAAATTTATTTCAAAATTATGTTAAACAAGTTTTATATATATTAAATATGAAAGTTTTAAATAGGATAAGTGGATTTGAAATAGAGTTTGTATTAAACTTTAATAAGTAAATTTGGAAAGATTTTAAAGATTTAAAGTTCAATTTAAAATATGTTTAAATTTAATTGTTTTCTAAATTATTATATTTTATTTAAATTAAGTTAATGATTTAGAACTTGATAATCAATTGTAATAAAGATTATCTTTAGTTATTTTGAATTTAAATTAATTAAAGATAATTAAATTTGTAAAGATAATTGAGATAATTAAATTATTTTTAATTATCAAGTTTTAATTATGAATAAATGATTTAATTAAGATAAGGTTTCTTAATTAAGAATCTTTTAATATAATAAGTTGAGAATCATTTAATTAATTTTAAATGATTTAGTTAAATAGTTAATTAAGTAATTAACTTGTGATTAATTAAAATAATCACTTATGGATTAATATAATATAATTACTTGGGAAGTAATTAAAGTAATTAAGTGGTAATTACAGAAGGTAATTAAGTAAAAGTTAATTACTTTATGAAAAGTAATTAGGTAATGTGATTAAGAGTTAATCACTTTAGTTATTAATTAAAGATTTAATTAATAATTGATGAAAGGTTTAAATTATTTGGTTAGTGATTTATTAATTAAAGAATTAAGAGTAATTAATTAAGTAATTAATTACTTGTGAAAGTAATTAATTAAGAAGAAATTTAATTAATGATGTAATCATTAATTAATGAAAATAATTAGTTAATTGTTAATTAATAATTTAAGAATAATTAATTTGTAATTAAGTTTTTAATTACTAAATGTAATTAAAAGTAATTAATCAAAGGTGATTAATTAAAAGTAATTAATTAAGTATGATTAATTAAGAGTAATTAATCAAATGTGATTAATTAAAAATGATTAATCAAGTGTAATTGATTAAAGATAATTAAGGAATAATTACCAGAATAATTAGAGAATAATTAATCAAGGTTGATTAATTTAGAAAGTAATTAAGGGGTAATTACTTAATATAATTTGGAGGTAATTAAACAGGATGATTAATTAATTTGGTAATTAAGTAATAATTACTTAAGTAATTAAGTGATAATTAATTAGGGAGGATTAATTGAAGTGGATAATTAAGTGATGGTTAGTTAATTAATTTGTAATTAATTAATGAATAGTATTGGATTGAAGATAATCCAAGTATTTAATTAAGGATTAATTTAATTTAAGGATTAATTAAATTAATCAAGTTTGAATCAAACTTGTTTATGAATGGTTAATGATTGGATGATTTATATATCATTGAATGAGTTAATGATATTGGTTGTTGTTGGATGGCATTGATTGATGGATGATGATATGTATATGCTATATCTGATTGTGATATATATGCTGCTTTGTGATATGTATAGATGCATGTGATAATAGATGCTCATCTATTTGTGTTGTGAATACATCCATTTATGTTAAGTGATATTTCTAAATATCTATTGTTTAAAATACCTTAAGTACAACTTGGACATTAAAATGGCGTTTGGTTTCGATGAGACCGGGATCGGGTTTCCATATTTGGAATCCGAAAACCACATCGATTCCAATTAAACGTTAGGTCGTTAATCCAAATGGAGCAAGTGAAGACTCGAGGTGTAAGGGCTATACGTCAGTATAACTCTGTGGGTGATTCCGTAATGAGTTTGACGGAATAGTGCTTATAGATTCGAGATGGTGAATCAGAGTGCAAGGGCTATGGTCGTTGACTCTGAGGGTGATTCCAAAATGAGTGCAACGAGATAGTGCCTTCGGTTTCGTTCGAACCCGGAACGAACTTGTATGGATTGAATGCTTTCAGCACATCGTCAGGCGGACGATGAGCATTCTAAGATAATTGGTCCTATAAAGGTAATCGCAGCCTCAAGCCTCATCAACCGGGAATGGCTAAAACAGGGGAGGTGCAGCAAGGCTTCGTGGGTCGCGCCCACTGGAGGGCAAGATACATCCCTGTCTAGAGGTCCCTTTATATTTCGGCTGTGTGGGCAGTTGGTCTGCAGCCAACTGCGGGGTGGTCTTGTTCGGGACTGTTCAGTAAGGAATGGTCCCGGTCTTGTGTTGCAGGGGATGAAGGGAGTAATCCTCGGTACGGTGATCTAGGCCACGTACTGTGACGGGCGGTACCCCAGTAGCCCTGCCATTGTTGGAAACCCATTTTCCCTACGAGACCCTACGGTTTTGTTTGTATTACCCACATTTGTGGCTAGTAGCTGGAATTTAATGAATGTAACAATTTCGGCTATTTCATATTTACTTGAAAACCCTAGACACTATTATAATATCACTGGATTTCCTATCAAATGTTTTGGTTAGCGTAAGGTAAAAACTTTTCCATGTTTATGTGTGGGAAGTCTTACGTGATACCTTTTGTTTTCAAAGGATTTTCTAAAGTTAAGCAATCTTAAACCGTTTACTCACACCAGACCCCTGTCTGACCCGAGTGTTTATTTTCTGTTTTATTAAACTCTTGGGTACTCATATTATATATGAGTAGTCAAGTGATTCAGGTTATCTCTTGACGAATTCTGGAGGAGCTTTGGAGCAGGAGGCTTCAGCGTGTAGATATGGTTAGAGTTTCCGCTGTGTTGTTGTCTGTATGATGTCTTGTATTGTATTAGACAGAAATGTTATAACTGTCTATATTGAGATGTTTAGTTGTGTACTCTGATGTATATGATACTATGTATATGTTCTATATTATATTTAAATCGTTCCGCTGTGAGATTCTGATGTGTTGTTTTCTCTTTCTTCTCTTTCTTTTCTTCTTCTATCCCTTTCTTTCTTAATTAGTGATGCGATTTTCCGGTAGTGGAATTTCGGGTCGCTACACGTTTGGATTTCGATGAGACCGGGATCAGGTATTAGTTATGATTATCCGAAAACCACATCGATCCAAGTTAAACGATAGGTCGTGGCATCTTGATTGAAGATCGAGATGGTGTTTCAGAGTGCAAGGGTTATCGTCATTAACACTGAGGGTGATTTCAAAATGAGTATAACGAGATAATGCCTTCGGTTTTGTTCGAACCCGGAACGAACTTGTATGGATTGAATGCTTTCAGAACATCGTCTGGTGGATGATGGGCATTCTAAGATAGATGTGTTCTCTAAAGGTAATCGTAGCCTCAAGCCTCATCAATCGAGAATGGCTAAAACAGGGAAGGTGCAGCAAGGTTAAGTGGGTAGCACCCAAGTAGGGCGAGATATACCCCTGTCTAAATGTCCCTTTTATTTCGGCTGTGTGGGCAGTTGTTGGCCACAACTGCGGGGTTATCTTGTTCGAGACTGTGCAGTAAGGGATGGTTCCGGCCTTGTGTTGTAGGGGATCGGGAGTGATCCTTGGTACGTTAGGCCACGTACTGTGACGGGCGGTACCCCAATAGCCCTGCCATTGTATGGAATCCAATCTCCAATAAGCGCTGTACGTTTTGATTGCGCCCAACTATGTTGGAATGTGAGATGTAAGCATTTCAGCTATTTTCTATTTTACTTGAAAACCGTAGACACTATGATAATATCACCGGATTTCCTATAAAATGTTTTGGTTAGCGTAAGGTAAAAACTTACCCATGTTTATGTGTAGGAAGTCTTACGTGATGCTTTTATTTTCAAATGGTTTTCAAAGTTAAGCAACTTTAACCCGTTTACTCACACCAGACCCATGTTTGACCCGGAGTGTATTCTTTCTTTCTTGAACTCTTGGGTACTCAAATTTTTATGAGTAGCCAAGTGATCAGGTTAGGATTGTCAAATATTTTGGAAGCTGGAGCTGGAGTCCAGACGTATCTATCTATCCATCTGCTGTATTTTGACATCTTGATGTCGTATTTTGAATGTAATAGTTAGGAAGACTCTTAAAAATGTCTAATGTAATGAAGTCGTATTATTTTGTGTACTCTAATATGTAAAAACTATGTAATGGATATGTGTAATATTATATTTTGTTCCGTTTCCACTGTGAGATTCTGATGTTGTTATTCTTTCTTTCTATCTTTTCTATTTCTATCTCTATCTTTTCTTATTGATGATACATCTTTCTGTGGATTGTAAGGTAGGTCGTCACAATTGGTATCAGAGCATAGGTTGAGATAAATACCTAGGCTCTGGAGTGGTATCCATCTTGAGAGTGCGTATTTGTATTTTTATATAACTGTATACCTATCTAAATTTGTTGAGTTACCTGTCTAGGTTGCCAACATGAGTTCTGGAAGGAGAGGCAGAGGTAGGGGCAGTACCTCGACCGATAATAGACGAAGTCAGACTGCTAGTGGGGCTATGGATCCAACACCGCCTCCAGTCAGTTTTTCTGCCTTATGTAAGGACTTCATCAACCTTGGAGGTAAACCATTTAAAGGGTCAGAGACTATAATTAAGGTTCAAGGTTGGCTACGCTCATGTGAGCAGATCTTTAAGAGTATGAAATTGTTGGATGAGCAGAATAGGGTAATGGCTTCATGGCAATTGCAAGAAGGCGCTACAGCCTAATGGGATGTAGTGATAGCAAATGTCTCCGAGGACGACATTTCTTAGGAAAGATTTAAAGAGTTGTTTGAGGAGAAATTCATGCCAACAGCAGGGAAAACTCGTATGTACCGAGATTTTCTTAATTTGAAGCAGTGTAGCATGACTATATCTGAGTATGAGACTAAATTCAGTGAATTATCTTTCTATGGGCCGGGACACATTGATACTCCTCTCAAAAAGAACGAAATGTTTATGCAAGGATTAAGGCCAGAATTTCATGAAAAGATGATGGCGCACTTGAAGGATCTTCTATGGAATCAATTGTTACGACTCTGAGATACAAGGATTTGATGAATAAGAGATCAATGGCACCGGTAGTAGCATCGAGAGGGAAGAATTCTAACCCAAATAAGAGAAAATTCAATCCCAATTGGAAGAAGTAGAACAAGAAGAAGCCTGGAAGCAACAATGGACCTTGTAAATGTTATATATGTCAACAAGAAGGTCACTTGGCGAATAAGTGTCGCAGGAAAGGATCCCAGCAACAGCAGCAACAGTCGCATCAAAATGGACCAGGTTCGGCTTTGGTTCAGAAATCTCTATGCTTCAATTGCCACCAACTAAGTCATATGATCAAGGATTGCCCGCTACTTCATAAAGCTCAGCAGAATAAGGTATTTGCTTTGGAGGGTGCACCATCAACTTCATCTAAAGGCAAGGGAGTATTGGAAGGTACATTACTTTAAGATGGCAAGTATACTAAATTTTTATTTGATTCGGGTGCTTCTTTGAGTTTTATTTCACTAGAATCTGTAGAGAAGTTCTTTCTTACCCTTAGTATTGTCCCATCTTTATATCTAATCCTATATGAGGGGTAACCAAATTAGATATGATCTGTAAGGATTTGAGGATTTCCTATCTGTCCCATATTTTTTCTTGCGACCCTTATGTGTTGGATTTTAAGGGGTTTGACTTTATATTGGGGATGGATTAGCTTGATAAGTATAAGGCTATCCTGAATTGTGATGAGAGAACAATTTCGTTAGAAACTGATCTGGGTAGAATTGCTAGAGTGATGTGTGATAATTCTAGAATTCACTTGAGTAGTCTTTTACATGGGCCTTAAAATTCTTAAGAGGAGGTTAAAGATATCGACGTGGTCCAAGATTTTCCTGATGTATTCGAGGAAGTCAAGTGTTTACCTCCGCATCGAGAGATAAAGTTCCGCATTTATTTAGTTCCAGGAGCAGTACCAGTGATTCAGCCTAGTAGGAGGATGGCTCCTAGGGAGAGGGAGGAGCTAGTAAAGCAAACTCAGGATCTTTTGGAGAAGGGATTGATTAGGCCCAATTTTTCTTGTTGGGGTTCTGTTGCGGTGTTTGTCACCAAGTCGGATAGGTCACTAAGGTTTCGTGTTGACTATCGAGAGTTGAACAAAGTGACCATCCAAAATAAGTATCCTCTTCCTCGTATTGATGATCTATTTGACCAGTTGCATGGAGCTTCTGTCTTCTCTCAACAGGATTTAGCTTCGGGTTTCCATCAGTTGAGGGTAACTAAGGATAATATCCCCTTAACTGCATTTAGGGAACCAAATTGTTTCTATGAGTGGTTGGTTAAGCCTTTTGGGTTAACCAACGCTCCTGCTTACTTTGTCGATTTGATGAACCAAGTCTTTCGAGATGTATTGAATAAGTTTGTTTTAGTGTTCATCGATGATATTCTGGTCTACTTTAAGTCTGAAGAAGAGCACAAGTAGCATTTAAATATAGTGTTAGAGACTCTGAGAAGACATGTTTTGAAGGCGAAGTTCTCTAAATGCCATTTTTGGAAATCGGAAGTCAAATTTTTCGAGCACATTGTTTCTGGAGAGGGAATCTCTATAGAGCTAGCCAAGGTAGCTACTATTCTGGAGTGGAAGCAACCGAAGACACCGACTGACGTTCGTAGTTTTTTGGGGTTAGCTGGCTACTATAGGAAGTTCATCAAGGACTATTCTAAGATTTCTTCACATCTGACCAAGTTGACAAGGAAAGGAGCTAAGTTTAAGTGGACACCCCAGTGTCAAGAGGCTATCCAGGAGTTGAAGACGAGGCTAACCAGTGCACCTGTGCTAGCTATTCCAGATGGAAAGAGCAAGTTTGAGGTTTATATAAATGCTTATATAGTAGGATTGGGTGCAATGTTGATGGAGAATGGAAGAGTAATTGCGTATGCGAGTCGGCAATTGAAGCCACATGAAAAGAACTACGCTACACATGATCTAGAATTGTTGGCCATTGTTTTTTCTTTGAAGATCTAGAGACACTATCATTTCGAAGAGAAGTTCGAGTTATTCATGGACCACAAACCGTTGAAATATCTTTTCTCTCAAAAGGATCTTAATCTGAGGCAGCATTGACGGGTCGAGTTTCTGGCGTCATATGATTTGGATATCCTATATAGTCCAGGGAAGGCAAATGTTGTGGCAGTGCTCTTAGCAGGAATGCAGTTTTGTCTCTTTTGGAAGTTGTTCCGTCTCTTTTGGAAAGAACCATAAGCAAGCAAATGGAGGATAGATCTTTAGAAGAACTGATTCTTGGATCCAAGGATGGTCGATATTCGGATTTCAGGGTGGACGACCAAGGTTCTTTGAGGATTAATGGTCGTTGATGTGTACCTAATATAGATGGATTGAGGCAAGAAGTCTTAACTGAGTGTCATCGCTCCAGACTGAATATTCACCCAGGAATATCTAAGATGTATAAGGAGATGAGAAGGGTTTTTTGGTGGCCGAGCATGAAGAGGGATGTAGCTGCTTTTGTCAATAGTTGTGTTATCTGCCAGCAGGTTAAAGGAGATCAATAGAAGTCGCAGGTTTGTTGCAGCCTTTGGAAGTTCTAGAATGGAAGTGGGAAATGATCTTTATGGGTTTCATCGATGGTTTGCCAAGAACCAAGAAGGGAAACAAAGGAATATGGGTTATAGTGGACCAGTTAACTAAGAACGCCCATTTCATTCCAGTTAAGGCAACCCATACTGCAACATCATTGGCTGAGGTTTTCTTGAAAGAGATAGTCAGATTACATGGAGTTCCTGTCAGTATAGTAAGTGACCATGATCCTTTCTTCACCTGCAAGTTCTGGGAGGCTTTGCAATCAGCTATGGGAACGAGTTTGAGATTGAGTACATCATATCATCCCCAGACAGATGGGAAGACGGAGAGGCTTAACCGAATTCTAGAAGATATGCTGCGAGCTTGTGTTTTGGATTTTGGTGGATCTTGGGAAGACCATCTTCATCTGGTAGAATTCTCCTATAATAACAGTTACCAAGCGAGTATTAAGATGGCTCCCTATGACGCTTTATATGAAAGACCGTGTAAATCTCCATCCTGTTGGATAGAGTCGAGAGATCGTCTGCTGCTTGGACCAGATTTGATCCGTGAAGCTTCTGCGAAAGTTGAGCTTATCAAGAAGAGAATGAGAGCTGCTCAAGACCGTCAAAAGAAATATGCAGATAAAAGGCGAAGACAATTGGAATTTGAGATCGGAGATTTAGTCTTTGTCAAAGTTTCCCTGATCAAAGGAGCTATTAGATTTGGAAAGACAGGAAAACTTGCCCCGAGATATATTAGACCATTCCGGGTGCTGGAAAGGATTGGTGCTATGGCTTACATAATTGAATTGCCAGAACGGATGTCTAGAATTCATAATGTATTTCATGTATCCCATCTAAGAAAGTTTGTCAATGATCCATCACTGGTTATAGAACCAGTAATCTAGGAAGATTTGGAGGTCGAGCCAAACTTGACTGTGGTCAGGAACCCTGTTCAGATTGTTGGTCAAGACGAGAGGCAACTCAGGAGCGAAGTAGTGAAGCTTGTCAAAGTGCAGTTGAGCGAGGATCACAGAGATTGTACCTGGGAAACTCTGGATGGTTTTAGGAAAGCCTATCCAGATTTGTGTCCGGATAACTAGTAATGTTTGTTAGGATAAACTTTTTGGTTGATTATTGATGTATGGATGATATGCATGTTTGGGTTGTTGATATAAAAGCTTTTGGATTATCTTTTGCTTTAAATTTTGGGGACAAAATTCTTTTAAGGGGGAGGAATATGACGATCCAGGATTTTGGCAATATTATTTTGATAAGCATCTAATCTGATTTATTTAAAATGCAAACTTATCAAAAGAAAAAGAAAAATATTTTTAGCCTTTACCATTTATATATATATATATATATATATATATATATATGCATTTTGGAAGAAAGTTATGATTTGGAAATTCAAAATAAAAACCCTCAAATAATTTAATTAATGCTCTACCTTATTAACATTTGATCTAAATATATATACGAATGTAATCTAGAAAGTAATGCTTAAAATAAAATCAATCTTATCAATATTAAATAAAAGTATAATTTATATATACAAGAATATAGATTAAGTATTGATAACTTAAACTCAAAATATATGTGTAAAAGAATAGAAATAAAAGTAAGGATTTATGTTAGAAATAAGTATATAAGTGGTTAGTGTGTGTATGCAACATATGTTAAAACTATAACAATAACTATAACAACTTTATATTATGCACATAGGGTATAAAACAAAACCAGGCAAAGGAATGTATGTTTGCCTTTGAAGTTAGATATGCATAAGTATGGATAAATATGTAAACATGGAAGGAGACATGCATTAAATGCTATCGTCTCAAGCACGAAAAAGTCATTTCGCAACCTTTATAAATCACTTCATTTTTCAAAAAAAATAAGAAAATCTTGCCTGGTCAAAGAAAAAAATCTCTGACCAAAGAATTAGAAAACGGAAAATATGTGTACCAGCAAATACATATCCCTATAAAGCTTTTCTCTATATATATCCTTCTTGTTCCATTTTCGTTCACAGAACACAGCAAACCAGAAAAAAGAGTAAGCGATTCCATTTTATAAGCTCAAATATAACTCAGCTAAACAAAGTAAGAAGATTTAAAAGAAGATCAAGCTAGCAGTTTTTTTTCTTTTCAAAACAGAAGTTGTTCTCTGTTCAAGCTTTTGAGAGGTGAGTAAACACTTATCTTAAAAAGCTTACGGTAATAGATGCTAGTGCATGTGACTTCTAGATGATATTGTGCTACATGATTATATATAGATGTGTATCTCTGTGTATGTTTATTTATATTTGTTGTTTGCATGCTTGAATGTTTTGTCATCTTTGATTTTCAAGTACAAGGTTCAAACCAAGTTAAAAATTTAAACTCTACTTCCCTGATCTCTGATAGGCCATAGTCTTCAACCAAACAAGTGTGGTTAAACATAGATTATGGTCTAAAATTTGTTTTAAGCTTGGTATTGAGGTATTGTCTTTGTAAATTTAGTTTTACAATGAAAAAGATAAACATATGATATATTCGAATATTATAAAATATCAATTCAATTATATGACTGGAATCAACTCTTTAAAGTAGGATTTTTAAAACTTAAATGGAGATTTTTAGTTGAGTATACTAAGAGCAGTCCGAAGTTGATCAAAAAGGGAGTTTCGATCGATTTCTGGCGATCGGAGTTATACTGGGTGTTGAGATTTTGCACGAAGCTAGTATGGCTGATGACGAAGTTGGGAAAAATAGTGGCAAGTGTTCCAGTTCGTCGTGGCGTCGAGTATGGACCGATTTAGGGTTTAACACTTGAGTTTGGACGTGAACGGAGATTAGGAGTTTTCGCCACTTCTAGTTGATCGAGCTACTCGAAATTCAAGGAAGTGTAGTATATGGGATCGACGAGGTGAGGCCAGAGTCGTAACTTTTCTGATGGTTGGAATTTGCTTGAACGAGGTAGTTTTAACGAGGATGGGAGTTCGAGTTTTCGAACTGGAAGCTCGATTTCACTGTGGATTTGTTAGCATCGAATCGATCTTTGCTTTCGATTGTGGTGATGGTTCGTGACTCGCCTGGGGAAGCGAGGTTCGTCGGAGCGTCGGCGAGGCGCTGTGCACGTGCACGGCCTCGATATGGTATCAGGAGTTTGGGTGGTGAACGGATCGAGTAGCTGCTTGGGTAGATGAAGGGTTTCTTCAAGTTGGACTGATAGTTCATGAGGCTGCTTCCAGTTTATTTAAGTTTAAAACTTAAACTTAAAAAAATGTATGTGAAGAAGAAGAGGGGACTCGGGGAAAAGTGTGAAGAAATTCGATTTTTAACTCGAGTAAACCTAGGGATTTCTCGGGTTTGGTTTTCAAAATGCTAAGCCTAATAAATTTAAGTTAATTCATCAATTTAAGTATTAATGAAGAAGTTAATGTTTGACAATTTTAAGTTAAGTATTTATTATAAGTTTTAAATTTATTAAGTGAATACTTAAGAATGTTTTTAAATCCAGTTAATACTTTAATTAAGTAGTTAATTTAAGATAAGTGTTTAAATTTAATTAACATTAAAGCTTTTTAAGTTAGTAGTAATTTGATTTCAAGATTATTAGGGAAGATTTTTAAAATGTTAATAAAGATGAATGATTATTATTTAATTAATTGTTTTGGGAGGTAATTAAGAATGATTAGTTAATGTATAATTGTAATTAAATAAGTGATTAGAGATTAATCAATTTGTAGATGAAGATTGGTCGTAATAATTAGATGTTTAATTAATTTGTACTTAAGTTTTATTTATTGATAATTAAGGATTAATTAATAATTAAGGTTATTAATTAATTATTAAGGAGTAATTAATTAAATAATTAAGGAATAATTAATTAATAAATTAATTTTAAAACGTAATTAAGGAGTGCTTAATTAATTAAATGGTTGTAATTAATTAATGATTTAAGCAGAATTAAGTGATTATTCTTAAGTAATTAATTTAATTTAAGATAATTAAATTAATTATACCATGGATTAATAATTCATGCTTGGATGTTGTATGAGTAGAATATCTGGATTTTTGATAACTACTCGGTGATATTTTGTGATACTCTGTGATATGCTTTGGATATATCTGTGATGATTTTGTATGAATTATCCGTGATAAATGATTGGTGAATTCAAAATGTTGAATTAAATTGTTTAAACTATTAAACAACTTGGCCTTTAAAACACGTTTGGATTTCGATGAGACCGGGATCGGGTATCAGTTATGATTATCCGAAAACCACATCGATCCAAGTTATAGGATAGGTTGTGACATCTCAAGTGAAGACCGAGATGGTGTTTCAGAGTGCAAGGGTTATCATCGTTAACTCTGAGGGTGATTCCAAAATGAATGTAACGAGATAATTCCTTCGGTTTCGTTCGAACCCAGAATGAACTTGTATGGATTGAATGCTTTCAGAACATCGTCAGGTGGACGATTAGCATTCTAAGATAGATGTGTTCTCTAAAGGTAATCGTGGCCTCAAGCCTCATCAACCGGGAATGGCTAAAACAGGGGAGGTGCAGTAAGGTTAAGTGGGTAGCACCCAAGTTAGACGAGATATATCCCTGTCTAGATGTCCCTTTTATTTCGGCTGTGTGGGCAGTTGTTGGCCATAACTGCGGGGTTATCTTATTCGAGAATGTCCAGTAAGGGATGGTTCTGGCCTTGTGTGATCTAGGCCACATACTGTGATGGGCGGCCCTGCCATTATATGGAATCCAATCTCCAATAAGCGCCATACGTTTTGATTGTGCCCAACTGTGTTGGAATGTGAGATGTAAGTATTTCAGCTATTTTCTATTTTACTGAAAACCCTAGACACTATGATAATATCACCTGATTTCCTATAAAATGTTTTGGTTAGCGTAAAGTAAAAACTTACTCATGTTTACGTGTGGGAAGTCTTACGTGATGCCTTTGTTTTCAAATGGTTTTCAAAGTTAAGCAACTTTAAACCGTTTACTTACACCAGACCCATGTCTGACCTAGAGTTTATTTTGTTTTTCTTGAACTCTTGGGTACTCAAATTTTTATGAGTAGCCAAGATCAGGTTAGGAATATCAGATATTTTGGAAGCTGGAGCTGGAGTCCAGACGTATCTATCTATCTATCCACTGTGTTGTGACATTTTGATGTTGTATTTTGAATGTAATAGTTAGGCAGACTCTTATAAATTTCTAATGTAAAGAAGTCGTATTATTTTGTGTACTCTAATATGTAAAAACTATGTAATGGATATGTGTGATATTATATTTTTTTGCGTTTCCTCTGTGAGATTCTGATGTTGTTATTATTTCTTTATATCTTTTCTATTTCTATCTCTATTTTTCTTATTGATGATACGTCTTTTTGTGGATTGTAAGGCGGGTCGTCACATATGTTGGCTAAGATTTACATTATATTTTGAAATGCTTTCTATAATATGCACTAATAATTATATCAACAAGATTTTCTCGTATCAAGCATATTTGACTATCATCAGGAGAAATCTCCCCCAATTGTGCGATTGCATTACGTGTGTGCAGGGAGGCCTTATCGTAGTTTCATTTTTAAAAAGCATGAACAGATTTCTTTTATAAATTGTTTTTGCTCAAGCAACTGTTTTTTTTTTACTCATACCAGTCCCATGACTGACCCGGAGTTTATTATTCCCTTCCTAAATTCTGGGTGCCCATAATTTGCCACACAGGCAGCCTAGAAGCAGTTATCCGTTGGAGCTAGCTTTGATTTAAAAGTCTTTTGGCGTCCTTGATTTTGGAAGCTATCGGATTTTGGATGCTATCAGATTTTGGAAGCTTTGGTTTGGAGATCTTTTAAAGCCTTTTGGATCTAAAGGTGTTTGGAGTTTTGGAAGACCTTGTCGAAGTCAAGTTTGTTGAAAATTTTTAGAAGACCCTGTTGTTATTGTTCCACTTTGGTGTTATCATTCTGTTATTGTATCATATGTATATCACTCTGATGATGGTGGTTATTTATTGTAATCAAATGTTGTATCTGTGTTGTGATTAATGAAATCATCTTTTGTTTCCGCTGTTTGTATTCATCTAATGTTGTCATAAGCTCCACCGAACTGGAGTTCAACGTTTGAATCACCGGCAGTGAAATACAAGTGAGGCATTTGATGTCAATTTTTGAATGTTGGATTTCAGATCGTGACAAGTGGTATCAGAGCTAAAGGTTGAGTAAGAACTTTAGCTATATAGTTGTAACGACCCGAAATTTTCGAAGCCGAAAATTCTAGATAGTTATGAGAAAAGAAGAAAGAGATAGAAGAAGAAGAACAGAAACACAAAACATCTCACATTCGCAGCGGATAAAATATAATAATAAATAATAATAGTTTACAAAAGGATACTATATCTGTTGATTACATTTAATATACATCAGAGTTTCACATTATATACAGTCACTGAATATTTACAATTATCAAGACTAGATAAACAATAATATAAATACAGCGGACATACTCTATACGATACTACCACCAGCTCCGTCCTGAGCTCCTGAACGTCCTAACCTGAAAATCTGTAATACTCGGTCTGACCCGAGCATTACATCAAAGTAACACCCGGGTCAGGCTGGAAACCAGCGTGAGTAAACCAAACTAATATGGAATACCGAAGCAATCAACATATATAAACCCGAGACGTCATATTAATTTAACAAATTCACTATTGGCCATAAACAACGCTTATTTCTCCTGTCAATTTCTACGTACCAAACTTAGATAAAATAATCCAATTCACTTATATCATTTCATTTCAGTCTATTGATCCACACATCAATTTATTTTTAATCCGAAGTGGTTTCGGGTATTTCCTAATACCCGACCCCGGTCTCCTCGGATCTCATGTCATCCCAAACCAAAATATCCAAATGAAAAACACAACATTTCATATCAGAGATATCAACTCAATTCAAGCATCCAATACCATTCAATCATCCATAAGCAACGCTTAATCACATATAAATTAATTCAATTTATTCTAATTGAATTCATAACCACATTCATTTAGATTTCTTCATTCAATATTAATTAATTCCAAATCAATTACTTAGTCAACCCTTCACCATTCATCTTAATTAATCACCCTGGATTAATTATTTTACAATTACCTTCAAGTAATTATCTTAAATTAACATTACAATATTAATTAGTCTCGACTAAGAACATTAAGTAATCTTAATTACTTCACGAATTATATTAATTAACTTCATGAGTCACTTATTACCGATTAATTTATCTTCATTAGTCAATCTTCAATTTCATCGTTAATTATATTAATTTTTTTCCCAATTATATTTTAATTTGTTCCAATCTAAATTAATTAGTTTAATTCAACCACAATATTAATCATTCTCGATTTATCACAACCTGTATTTAATTATCTTCTATTTACTTCATAAGTAAATTAATTCTCCTTAATTAATTATCTTTAATTAATCTCATTAAACCACCCAATGATTATTCTAATTTAATTAAACTCCATAAATTTACTAAATCTTTAATTAATTAATTCAAAACTCTTAGCTACTAAGTTGATTACCCCAAATCATTAACTAATTTAATTTAATTTATTGTCCATTTTATTTACCCTTCTTATCAATTTCATCAAGTAATTTAAATCTAAATTACTTCCACTTATTAATCATCCATTAATTTATTACGACTAGTAATTTCAAGTCTCACCTATTACTTGATAAATTAAATTTAGTAATTTATACTTACCAAATTCCACAATTGATTTCCTTAAATAAAATAATAAATTTTGTTACCTTATATTAATTTCATTATATAATCATTTGATAATTCTTATCTAAAAATCATTTATTAGCTATATTCTTTAGCCGAACCTTTAATTACTTCTCTAAGTACTCAACTTCAATTAATCATTTAACTACCAATTAATTAGTTCATTTATTCTCAATTACAAATTTATTTAATTTCTAATTAACTTTAAATAAACATTTTTATGACTAACCAACTGTTGATTCTCAAACACAATTGGAAATGTTTACCTTCCTATTCATTTCTAAACTTAAAATTTGTTTCTTTTCAATCGACAAGGTAGATAATAGTAATCAAATATAGCAACTCAATTATTAACAGTAACTCAAATCATACCAGATTATGTAGTACGAAGATTTACTCACCATCGATTGTGTTAGCATCCATTCCCAAATCCCCTCCTCCACGAGTTCGGTCGAGCTCATATGCCACTGAATCAACTCGCGAATCCCACACCATCGAGAATCGCGGCCTCAAGTTCGCGCTTCATCACCACTACGACGCCGCCTCACAGTTTTCCATCCCCTGAGAAGCTCGAACCCCAACCAATCGCACACACTGACTCCAACTTGCTCGGCTTCCATCACGACCACCTCCTAGCAGTACTAGCTACGTCGCGAGCAACACAGACCTCCGCATCCACCCATCACTCCCTCGCTCGCGAAATCGAGATTCGCATCGCTCGTGGTTAACGATGATTCGCTGCACGAGCTCGCAATCGAAACCCCCCTTCCTCTTTTAATATTTGCTCGAATTTGATTCGAAATAAGAGAGAAGGCTTCGGCCGGAAATCTTCATTAAGTTTGGAAAAGAAGGAAGCTTGGCTTACTTCGACGAGGAATGAAAAAGAAAGGGAAGGAGAAATCGAATTTATATGAGAAACCATGCTCGACCATTGTTTACATTTTTTTTTCTTTCGTTTCGAATTTGTATGCCTGGAGAAGATAAGGGAAGAGTGGAGAATACTGGAAATATAACAAAGGGAAATGGCTTCTTGGGCACGCTGTTTATAAAATAATTTAATATTGAAAATATCTCGTTGTATTTTCGGATTTTAATTATGATGCGTTTCTCCCCCGTATGAGCCAACAGTAAATCCCAACGCTACGAGATTTGAAATACGATAATAACTAACTATTACGGATCCAATGGAACTGGTTTCGTTGAATTCTGAGACTGTCCCTCGGAAGGCTATTTTTAAATTCAATTTAAACGATATATTTTCAAAACTGAACAAATCGCCTTTAAATTAAATTCCAACCCTTCTATTATCTTCAGTATCATCTTTATAAATTTTATAAGTCTTCAAATTATTTTTAACAGGCCTAAAACTGATGATTCAATGAATCACCCGATTTCAATTTTATTAATCTAATAACTCAATTGCTATATAATATTTGAATTCAAGTTAAAATTTTATCTTTAATTATTTTAAACCAATTAAATATTCCGATTTAAATTGCTGAAAATTCTGGGTCGTCACATTCGTCCCCCCTTAAAAGAATTTCGTCCCCGAAATTACTAGTTTGAAAGAATGTCCCTTACCCGTTTACCTTTTTCCCAAAACCAAACAGTTCAACATCCTACCAACTATCTTTTTCACAAAGAGCCCTTATCATTATTACCAACTTCCCAAACTCTCCCACAGTTTTCAACAGTACCCCTTTGTTCAATCATTTAGATTTCAATTTAAAAATCAAATTTTGAATTATCAAAAAATTTCTCAAAATTTATCTAAGTCTCTAAATTTCCGAAAATTTTTGTCAGCGTCTCCTTTGCGCGGCTAGCTCGGTACTACTACAAAAGGCCTCTAGGGGCTCCCAAATTCCAAAAAGAAAACAAAAGCCAAGTGGCTACATCAAAAAGCCAATCCAATATCATACAGAATCACAATACGTAACTTTCAATCGGGCAATTCAAATTTATCTTTTAGAACCAAATCCAATTTCCTTTTTCCTTTATAACACCTGCATATTCTATTTAACAACAATATCCAATCGTAATCTTTAAAATCATTGTATACATTTTCTTACAGAAGCCTTCACATTACTTCTATTCAACTTAGTTTCCACCGTTTCATATGAATTCAATTTATTTTCAATTTCTAATATGGAGTTATATCTTTCATTTAAACTGATTCATATTAGTTTCATTTACTAGTTTATTTTAAGTTTCCCATTTGAAATTGTTTTGTCGTTAACCAAAATTTTCCAAAAATTTTCTAACTCTCAAAATTTTCGAAAATTTTCGGCAGTCTCCTTTGTACGGAGGAGCTTTTGCAATTTGACAATAGATATAAATATGTATACATCGACCCACACGGTCGAAAAAAGCAAAAACAATTCATAATTCCTATTTTTATTGCGTAGGCGTACCTTATTTTGCAATTTAAGCAAGCAGCTTATAAATTTTAGCAATTAGCATACCCCAAATCTAGCCAAACGGCTTTACTGTACCTGTACTTACTCAATTTAAATACGTAAGTGTCATACATAGAAAATCTATTAACACTTCACTTACTTTTAATAGCTAAACAAAAGCATTACATAAATAACAAGCACCAAACACTTCCAATAAGCAATTTATATGTTTTAAAGCACATCTAATTGTTTCCAACCAAATTTATATGCCTTTTCATTCAATTTTAATGGTTTACACACAATTACTTGCATTCAACTCATTTTAAGTGAAACAATCTCATATTCACTTCAATTGATTCAAAAATCAATTATATCGCTTCCACTAATTCATAGCATTTAATTTGATTAAATCTCGCTTACGTTAAACGATAATCATTTCTACGCAATTTGATAATATCCATGTGAATAATTAATTACTTAAGTTTTATAACCAATTAAAATTGATTCCAACTCAGTTTTATTTAATTCAATTCCATTTTAATTTATTCATAATCATTTTATTTAGCTCGACACATTCCATGCTTGTGTAATACTAACCATTCCCAAATTAATTTAAACCGAGCTTTTATTCAATGGGCTTTTATCCTTATTCGAAGCCAAGCTTTCATAAATTTTAAACTTAGGTTAATTACTTCAATCTATTTCCACCTCAACTTAAGTTCACTTCCATTAAATTTGATTCTCATCAAATCAAATCCCATTAAATTTAGTTAGCCCATCCACTTTAATTTTAAATTTAATTCACCTTCTCAGTTCATCAAAGTAATATCCAACACATACTTAACTCATTTTATATTTTTAATTCACTTTCTTAATTCATTTGCGAATTTTATTTTATTTATACAAAGCCATTCTCAATTTATATCTTTTCACTTAGGTTTTATTTGCAATCCAAACCATGACTATTATAATTCACTTTCATTTCATTCGACAACACTTCTCTAATACCAAATATACTTGCAAATTTCATTAAATAATATTCTAATCACACTTGGATTTTATTTATAATTCAAACCATCACCTTTCAATCCAACTTCATTTTATTACAACATCTCTTCTTATTTAATTCATTACCAAATCCGAGTCGAATTCTATTTATAATTCGAATTCACTTCCAAACTCCCTTATCAACTTACAATCCATTTTAGTTAACCGAGTTAATTTTTATCAACATACTCCATTAAATAATTTATTTAGCTGATTAGCTTCCCTCCAACTTAATTTACAAAAATCACTTCATTAAATTTTTCGTGAGTTCAGTTTTGTTTTATAATTCCAGTTTGGATTCCCTTTTTACTTGAAGATTTAGAAATGCCTTAAATTCGGATAATACAATTAAAATAGCTTTTATAAAATATTTCTCATAACTCGATGTCTCAACCAGTCCATCCTTGTTCTCATAGAAATTCAATCATACGTTGATTAGGCGTAGGACTGAAAATCTTTAAGTACTTGGTAAACCCGTTTTCAACACCAGTAAAAATACTTCGAAAATAATTTTACTAAAAATATCGAAAACAGTTTTTGAAAATAGAGGAAATATCTTTAGTGAGGATGCTCTGGAAATCATCACACCCATTCCATGGTCACAGTTACATACCAGGGTTACGTTGCAGTCACAACAAAAGTCCATGTAACTGCAGGCTCTCCGCGGCCTCACGATTACGCCATGGAACCCACACAACAGATCACAGTTACATCCAGGGTTACATTGCCGTCGCAGCAAAAGTCCATGTAACTGCAGGCTCTCAGCGGCCGTCTGATTTTCGCTGTCGAAATGAAACTTCTCCACTCCTACATAGGTCGCAGTCTACCGAGATAAACTCAAACGCAGACTGTTGGCTCTCAGCGGCACACACGACTTTCGCAATGTTACCATAGGTCGCAGTTACATCCTGGGTTACGTTGCAGTCACAACAAAAGTCCATGTAACTGTTGGCTCTCCGCGGCACACACGACTTACGCTATGGTGAACTCAACTCATAATCCTCAGGAACTAGTTTTGTCCGGACTCCTCACAGGATCAACTTTAGAACCCCCTTGTGGCTCAAGGCAGCACCACCCGGTGGCACTCCTGAGAAGTCCATTCCAAGGGAGCGCCTTTTTCCCCAGAGCTATCATCAAAACACTTTATACTATACACATATAGTATCTTTGAAATCATATACCTAGTATGAATTTTATCAAAGGTCCTTTACACAAAATCGATTATCCCAAAACCGATAATTCTTCAAACTAGGCTTTCCAAATTCAATATTGATTTTATCCAAAAATCAAAAGCCTTTCCAAATTTAAAGGTTCCCAAAACCTTTTCCAAAATCCTCATAAGATCCTTTATATATATATATACATATATATATATATATATAATTTTTTAAAACCTTGGATCACTTTAAACTCGTATAAAATTCCTTTTATACTTCAAACACTTCCAAAATCCTTTTTCTTCCCATAATAGATTCAACAAGGGAAGAATATATAACAAAGATATAACTTTGTTTACCCAAAATCAAATATTCACATTTGATTACTGTGACGGCCCTGACTCGACCTTCGAAAATCGGCACCGAATACGACACTCGTATTCAAATGCCGCAGATCCAAACGTCGAATCTGGTTCGCCGGAGCTTATAACACCATTAAGTAAAACAACACAGCGGAAGAGAAAGAATAGCATATATCAATATACAACATTGATACAATATCAGATACAATATGATACAACAGATGATACAATGAATATCAATATACATCAGAGATATGATACAAGATATTAGCAGCGGAAAAGAAAAGATAACACAACAGCGGAACAAAAATCTCTAATATGGTCTTCAAGAAAGAACTCCAGCATCGGTAATCTTCATCTCCAAATCACCAATCCAGCGATAGCTAGAACTCTCAATAACGATGCACAAAGCTAAGCAAGTGCAGTCCCGATCCAAAGACGGAACTAGCTCCAGATAATCTACTAAACCTGACTATCTGAAAAACCCAACTCTAGACTGCCCGTGTGGGAAAATAGTGGGCACCCAAAGTTTAGGAAAGGAACAATAAACTCCAGGTCAGTCATGGGACTGGTATGAGCAAACAAAAGCATTTGGTCTTTTTAAAACAAACTATAGAATTTAAATTTGAAAATCCGCAATTCTTTTAGAAAATGAAACTACCATAAGGCCTCCCGCCACACACAATGCAAACGCAGACTTGGAGGAGATTTCTCCTTATGATAGTCAAATATGCTTGATACGAGAAAATTTCTTTGATATTATTACTATAAGTGCAAAGTGTGAAAAACCATTTCGAAAGTATAATATAAATCCTAGCCAGCATAGGTACCATGATATTATGCCTACTATAGCTGCCATGTTAAATGGCAGGTTCTACAACTAAAACCGTACAAGGCACGTATTGGATGAATGGATTTCCAACAAATGGTCAGGCTAAGGAACTTCCTACTGCCACATGGGATCGCCTCTGGCGGGATGTCCCGAGAACTAACGTTACGGTTAGATCTCTGCCAACACAAGGCTGGGTTACCTCTGTAACTAGGTAACTACTACACGAATATGCCATCCCCCGGTCCTTTGGGACCTTTATCCGAGGCGCCTCAAAGCAACAACCACACAGTAAATGAGATTGGAGCAACCACATGAGTAAGTATCTGGGCTCCATACCATGATACCACCCTTTACCAGAAGGGAATGACACACCCTAAAGGGAGCGACCATCATAACCTTGCCGCATCTTTCCTGTTTCGACCATTTCCGGGGTGTGAGGTCCTGATGCAGTCTCGTCCACAAAGCTACGCTTTGGCACAAAGCCATGCTTTGGGTCAACAGATGACCAAAGCAATGATCACAAGGATAAATGGTCAAACAAATGATCATATCACAAATGATCAACCAATGATCATCACACAGCAGCACTCAGCATGCCACATTACCAAATTGGGAATATATCACTGATAAATATCAACTACATAACCTCTGAGTTCGTACGTCTCAGAGAAGGGTGTTAAGCTAAGACAATAAATTCTCCGCCACCAAGCAGAAATGTATTTGATAGAGATCAGTTTAATATCTTAAAGTGTAATGTCGGACATACAACCATACAAGTCTGTTCCGGGTTCGAACAGAACCGAAGGCACTTCCGAAGAAGCCCTTGCAAATCCGGGTATCCACAATCCCGATCGGACTACTCGGTGCAGAGACAATCGATAGGTTATCCTATTGTTCTCACAAATACCCGGTCTTCACCACCGGTCTTCAATTGCAATCCATAACGTCGTATCACTATTCGGAATGGGTTATATGACAAAAGGTCCTCTCCCGGCTAAACCGAATAGTAAGCGCCATATTTAAAAACATATGGATATGGGATTTCGGTTAAGTCACAACTTATAAAATCCAAACTTTTCTTTCAAATGGTTAACAAATTACCATTTTAAATCTTTAAACAAAAAGATTTATTTCACAAAGTTCACCTAGATTCACAAAGATCTATTTATAGATCTCCAAAAAACAACCTCCATTTCAGTTGGATTAACTCATTTGAATCTTTAAATTTAATATTTACTTATAGCTTTTAAACCGTTCCAAAGATTTATTCATAACTTGGAAAACTATTTTCCTTTTAGACTTGAAATCCTTTTAACACCAATTGGACGTTCATTTCTTATGTGAAAGCTTTTATTATTTGAAAACAAATAGTTTTCGTTTCAGAAAAAAATCCAATTATATCTATACAAGTTAAAATTTTTGGTTAAATTTAAAGTCCCAAAAACAACACTTTTTAAAATGGTTTAAAAACTCATATAAACCCAATTATATGTTGAATACCCTTTTTAAACCTTAGTTCCAAATCATTGAATTCAATTTCAAATATTGAATTCGAATTTAAATTTCAAAACTCAATCAAGTTATTTAAAATAACTTTTCCAAAAGCTTTAATTCTAATTCCAGAACTATTTTGGATTCAAAAATACAATTTTTAAAACTATTTCAAAAATCTATGACTTAACCCATTTCCACGTGCAATCCATATTTGTGTGTGTATAAGTGTGGTCCAAGGGTTCAACACAGTAGTGCACCACATCATCATCATAGATTCAATCATATCGATAAGCGATATAACCCATAACGCTTATCTTTATTCACAGATTCATAGATAAAATAAATTTATCAATCACAAAGATTCACTAATACAATTCGATGTGGGTTTCGGATAACCAATTGGAATCCGACTCCTTGTTGCATCGGAATTTAAATGTTGTTCTATGGGTCAAGGGGTTGCATATTCATATAACATTATATACATCACAAATATAGCAGCTCAGTACAAAGCATCACATAGCATCACATCACATATCAAATATGTCAATCTATCACACAACATTCAAAAACAATCAAACAACTTTGACTAAGGTGGATAAGTCGTGTGGTTTCAAATTTATTACTCACATAATTATTCAAATTAGTAATCTTTTTATCCATGATAAACTATCATTAATTTCCATTGATTTAGTCTTAATTAATCATTTCTTAATTAATCATCTTAATTAATTAACCCTTAATTGTAATTAATTAAATCTTATTCCTTAATTTGTTGCTTTAAATAATAAACCTTTAATTATTGACTAATTGAATCTTAATTATAATAAATTATCCTTTAATTAATTTTCCTCAATTTAATTACCCTAATTAATTAACCACATTAATTAATTGTGCTTTATAGTAATTCACCCTTAATATTTGATTAATCAATCTTTGATCTTAAATTTATCTACTCTTAATTACTTTTACCTAGTAGTTATTATTTTAATTTGAATCATTCATTGCTTGATTTAATTAACTTGAATTATTAATCAATTTCTTTAATTACTTTAAGTACTTTCATTAGTTAATTATTTAAAATTTCATCAATTAGAAGATAGCCATTTATCTTTTTTATTTATCGTTTGATTCTTATTTAATAAACCTTGGGAAATAGACCGTCATCAATAAATTTATCAACCTAAGATCTTTAAGTTAGATTATATCAAAAATTAAGTTTATAAACTTCAAACCCCAAAGTTATATCATTTATTGTGAATAAATTTGAAAATAAATTATTTTTAATCCTTGAAGTAATTTCAATTTAAACAAACACTGATTTAGTTAGGAAAACAAAAGGTGTTTTAATAACCTATTTGCGAATTTTAAACTAATTTGGTAACAGGTTTATTTACATAAAAAAAACGTTAAACATGCTAAATGACCCGAGTTTCCCCTGGATTTCCCCCAAGCCAACTTCGGTTGAACCCACACCCTTCTTCCCTTCGAGTCACTAACGCTACCCTCTCGAGACCCACACGAGTTCCCCCCTTTCTTCTCCAACCACCACATTTCCAGATGCACAGAGACTCGCGCGTGCATGTGCACATCACCCCCAACGAACGTTGATCGACGCAGTTGCCCTCGACAAGTCGACGGTAGGCCCTACAAACGCCACAGCCACCCAGGTTTGCAATTCCGATCAAAATACAAAATCGAGCAGCGAGATCTATTCACTGGAGTTGGTAAGATCGGCAAATTGCCTCGCACCGATGATCTCGCCCATCGTTGACCAAGATGCTTCAACCATAGTTGCTCCGGTAGCCCATGAGTCCTTCCCCCCACGTGTGATACCGTCCAGCACCCTTCTGATGACGCGGCGATCCATTTCCTGACGTCAACTAGAACATGGCTTAAACCCTAGTTTAACTCAAACCTCAAACTATGGTGGAAAAAAAATCTTCTTGTATTTTTCCAGTCATCTCCCTCCTTCCCGCTATCTTCACAAACAATCGCGACGAACAATTATACCCCGATCGCCATGAATCGAACAAAACCCAAAATTTAGTCAACTTATCATATCTCGTGATTTATATAGTTAAAAATCATGATATTTATTTCAAAACTCTCAGTTTTCATATTCGAATCCTATGATATCAAAAAAACTTAAAATTTTAATATTCGATTTTTCTGTTTGAAAATACCCAATGCTGTAATTTCCAGTTTCCAGAATATTTATCCAATAATTTCACTTGTGATCATTTTTAAAATTTGTATTTTACCAAAACAAACAGATTTCTTTTAAATATCATAGGTTAAAAGAAATCAGAGGAAGAGGATTTGGGTTTTGAACTTGATTATGATTTGGGATTTGGTTACATATTTTTTTTTACTCTGTAACTTACGGAGATGATATCAGACATACACACAACAATATTCACATATATATATCCAGTTCATACCTAAACAAACATGCAAGCATCACATCATAGATTCAAGAATTACAGCATGCATCAGATTCATCAACCAATTGTTTTAAACTTGTAAATTTTGTGGTTTTCAGGGTATAGGATGTTCACACAGGTTTAAAAACTGGGTTTCTCTGACCTTTTGAACTGGCATCATTCATATATAGGCATGCAACCATAATACACAGCAACACCAAAGAACACCACAAGCAGATCATAAATATATATCAACTTAAAGAGTTTAGAAAAGTGGTTTGCTCACAAACAAAAATATACAAATTCAGGGAGGAGATTTGCTCACCTTATTTTCCAGAAAACAGAAATGTTTTCATGATAGTTTTCAAAGATAGATGAAGGCCTGCCTCTTTTTTTTTTCTTTTCCTTTCCTTAAATCTTAGAATTTTGATCTGTAAATTGTAAATACAGATTTCTATTTACTCTTTGTTGTACTTAACTTATCAAATACAAACAATTTTAATTACTTACAGTATGAATCTCTGCTATACACAGAGAAGCTTCTTCTTTTTTCTTTTTTCTGCAGTTGAAATCCAGAATTTACTTAGCATATAACTTGACTTGTTCCTGCAACTTAGATTGATAAAATTGTTTAAATCTCTTTGCTTTAATACTGATTACAAGATTAAATCCAATTTTTTTTTTAAAAAGGAATTTCACTTGCCTTTACTTATTTGAGAGAATTTGCACTGTCTCTGCCCACAAAAAAATGCAGCACTGTATCTTTTATAGATCTGCAAATTACTTTGAATTTGTGTTCAAACTTGTTTTCAAAACTATAGTTTTACTATAACAAAAAGTATAGAGTTTACCTGAGAGCTGAAAGCATAAGTTACAGCTTGATTATTCAAGAAAATTTCTAGATTTCTGAAGTTGCTTGATTCCTTTTGGTTTTAAACTTGTGAATGTAAATTGTTTTCACTTCTGCTATGATCGGGAAATCTTGTTTTTTTTTTGCTGAAACATTTGATTTCCAGTGACCTTGAACTTGCATGTTTACTGAGTTGCTTCTTTGTTTTTGAATTTAAACTTGCTGGAACAAATTTGAACTGAAGCTTTTGAAAACTGCTTCTTTTTTTCTTCTGGTTTTATCATTTCTTTCCTTCCATCTTTATTTGCTTTCTTGGGTGTCGAAGTTTTAAAAAGCTAAATCTTTGATTACTGATTGTTTCCAGATTTCTGAAAGCTATTATAATTACATGTGGGGAAATGGAAAGGTTTTCTTGTAATTTTTTTATTTAATTTTTTTATTTACTTAATGATGTCTTCATGCCATTTGTAACCAAAGATATCATAACTCTAGATTTTGTTAACTCCTTTACTCTATCCCCCATGTGATGTTTACTTCCTTATGTATGTGTTTACATCTAAATTTTTAAAGACAAAAGAATGTTTATTTTATTTTTTTATATCACATTTATTTTATAAATAAATTTACCTTTTATTCATTAGCATATACATATATACAATGTTGAAAGAAAATTGTGTTTTAACCAATATTCATATATATACACATTTTGTTTTATAAATTTTAAAGAAAGAAATGATTTTAACTAATTATGTTTTTAATAAATAAACACATATATAATAGTATTTAGTTCTAAACAATTGTTCTAAAATCATTTGTATCCAATTCAAAATACAACTTTTAAATCCAACTAATTTGATAAAAATATTAATTATTGAATCTTCAATTAAAAGTTCCATTTTAAAATACATACTTTTTATTATTAATCTCCAAGCCTTTAAATTCTATTTACAATATATTTTAATCTTAGAATCCCCAAATCTCAAGTCAATTCAATTTTTTATTTACTTGTAATCAAATTTCTATTTAAAATCTAAAATTTTAAGTTTATTCTGAAATTCTCTAATTAATTCACATCCCACAATTAAATTTTAAAATTAAATTAATTATTGAATTGTTTTCGGCTAATATTCCAGGAATGTTATAGATTCCCCCCCTTAAAAAAATTTCGTCCTCGAAATTTGCAAAGGAGACAACAAAGAATAAATGAACGATAGAGAAATATCTTTCCAAATCAAAATGAATATTAATTCTGTATTTGGCTTACCAAATAAGAATATCAACAATATGAGAACGAACTCATATAATATTACACAAGATATTTAGGTCCATCGGTCTACGAATATGCAAGGGCATTGATTAGTTCGAAGGGATAACTAATCGTTCGTAGAATATATCGGATCCCAGAGAAAAGATAGATAGATAAATTTAATCTTCTACAATTTCTTAAACACTAGATATGGATTCCAAATTCAGGTTGGAACAGTCCAAAATATGTATAACTTATCCCACTTCGGACTTTGATATACACAAGAGATTACAATAGAATTTCAAATTTGGTTTTAACCGATATCATTTTATTTATACAATTCAAATTCAGCCCAATTTAAAATTTCCAATTTATTTAATTTAAATTTTAAATTTCAAATCCATTAGAGTTTAGATCGAAAAGCTGATAAGAAACCGATGAAGATACGAAGTAAGGATTTTCTACAACAATTCATAGGGCCACCATTACACCAAAACTTTTTTCTGGAGTTGTCACGAAGATATCGAAAGAATTTAGAATCGAATCAAAGGAGATTGATAGAGAAATGTTGTTTCCACTGTTGCAGGGCATTGACCATTTGGACTGGTATTTCCCTGTCCCCTATCTCGTCCTCTTCTTGCACTCATACTTACTATCAGTGGATAGTAAGAGAATTTACTGAGGCGTTTGAACGGATATCTTAAGGATATACTCATTCTAGGGTATACTTCACCCTATCTCTAATGAGCTACTTAATGTATTATACTCCTGAGCTAAAGTTTTAACCATCAGCTCTGATACCAAATGTGACGGCCCTGACTCGACCTTCAAAAATCGGCACCGAATACGACACTCGTATTCAAATGCCGTAGATCCAAACGTCGAATCTGGTTCGCCGGAGCTTATAACACCATTAAGTAAAACAACACAGCGGAAGAGAAAGAATAGCTTATATCAATATACAACATTGATACAATATCAGATACAATATGATACAATAGATGATACAATGAATATCAATATACATCAGAGATATGATACAAGATATTAGCAGCGGAAAAGAAAAGATAACACAGCAGCGGAACAAAAATCTCTAATATGGTCTTCAAGAAAGAACTCCAGCATCGATAATCTCCATCTCCAAATCACCAATCCAGCGATAGCTAGAACTCTCAATAACGATGCACAAAGATAAGCAAGTGCAGTCCCGATCCAAAGACGGAACTAGCTCCAGATAATCTACTAAACGTGACTATCTGAAAAACCCAACTCTAGACTGCCCGTGTGGGAAAATAGTGGGCACCCAGAGTTTAGGAAAGGAACAATAAACTCCAGGTCAGTCATGGGACTGGTATGAGCAAACAAAAGCATTTGGTCTTTTTAAAACAAACTACAGAATTTAAATTTGAAAATCCGCAATGCTTTTAGAAAATGAAACTACCATAAGGCCTCCCGCCACACACACAATGCAAACGCAGACTTGGAGGAGATTTCTCCTTATGATAGTCAAATATGCTTGATATGAGAAAATTTCTTTGATATTATTACTATAAGTGCAAAGTGTGAAAAACCATTTCGAAAGTATAATATAAATCCTAGCCAGCATAGGTACAATGATATTATGCCTACTATAGCTGCCATGTTAAATGGCAGGCTCTACAACTAAAACCGTACAAGGCACGTATTGGATGAATGGATTTCCAACAAATGGTCAGGCTAAGGAACTTCCTACTGCCACATGGGATCGCCTCTGGCGGGACGTCCCGAGAACTAACGTTACGGTTAGATCTCTGCCAACACAAGGCTGGGTTACCTCTGTAACTAGGTAACTACTACACGAATATGCCATCCCCCGGTCCTTTGGGACCTTTATCCGAGGCGCCTCAAAGAAACAACCACACAGTAAATGAGATTGGAGCAACCACATGAGTAAGTATCTGGGCTCCATACCATGATACCACCCTTTACCAGAAGGGAATGACACACCCTAAAGGGAGCGACCCTCATAACCTTGCCGCATCTTTCCTGTTTCGACCATTTCCGGGGTGTGACGTCCTGATGCAGTCTCGTCCACAAAGCTACGCTTTGGCACAAAGCCATGCTTTGGGTCAACAGATGACCCAAGCAATGATCACAAGGATAAATGATCAAACAAATGATCATATCACAAATGATCAACCAATGATCATCACACAGCAGCACTCAGCATGCCACATTACCAAATTGGGAATATATCACTGATAAATATCAACTACATAACCTCTGAGCTCGTACGTCTCAGAGAAGGGTGTTAAGCTAAGAGAATAAATTCTCCGCCACCAAGCAGAAATGTATTTGATAGAGATCAGTTTAATATCTTAAAGTGTAATGTCGGACATACAACCATACAAGTCTGTTCCGGGTTCGAACAGAACCGAAGGCACTTCCGAAGAAGCCCTTGCAAATCCGGGCATCCACAATCCCGATCGGACTTCCCATCACTAAGGGAATCTCTATACCGTAGCTACTCGGTGCAGAGACAATCGATAGGTTATCCTATTGTTCTCACAAATACCCGGTCTTCACCACCGGTCTTCAATTGCAATCCATAACGTCGTATCACTATTCGGAATGGGTTATATGACAAAAGGTCCTCTCCCGGCTAAACCGAATAGTAAGCGCCATATTTAAAAACATATGGATATGGGATTTCGGTTAAGTCACAACTTATAAAATCCAAACTTTTCTTTCAAATGGTTAACAAATTACCATTTTAAATCTTTAAACAAAAAGATTTATTTCACAAAGTTCACCTAGATTCACAAAGATCTATTTATAGATCTCCAAAAAACAACCTCCATTTCAGTTGGATTAACTCATTTGAATCTTTAAATTTAATATTTACTTATAGCTTTTAAACCGTTCCAAAGATTTATTCATAACTTGGAAAACTATTTTCCTTTTAGACTTGAAATCCTTTTAACACCAATTGGACGTTCATTTCTTATGTGAAAGCTTTTATTATTTGAAAACAAATAGTTTTCGTTTCAGAAAAAAATCCAATTATATCTATACAAGTTAAAATTTTTGGTTAAATTTAAAGTCCCAAAAACAACACTTTTTAAAATGGTTTAAAAACTCATATAAACCCAATTATATGTTGAATACCCTTTTTAAACCTTAGTTCCAAATCATTGAATTCAATTTCAAATATTGAATTCGAATTTAAATTAAATTATTTAAATTTCAAAACTCAATCAAGTTATTTAAAATAACTTTTCCAAAAGCTTTAATTCTAATTCCAAAACTATTTTGGATTCAAAAATACAATTTTTAAAACTATTTCAAAAATCTGTGACTTAACCCATTTCCACGTGCAATCCATATTTGTGTGTGTATAAGTGTGGTCCAGGGGTTCAACACAGTAGTGCACCACATCATCATCATAGATTCAATCATATCGATAAGAGATATAACCCATAACGCTTATCTTTATTCACAGATTCATAGATAAAATAAATTTATCAATCACAAAGATTCACCAATACAATTCGATGTGGGTTTCGGATAACCAATTGGAATCCGACTCCTTGTCGCATCGGAATTTAAATGTCGTTCTATGGGTCAAGGGGTTGCATATTCATATAACATTATATGCATCACAAATATAGCAGCTCGGTACAAAGCATCACATAGCATCACATCACATATCAAATATGTCAATCTATCACACAACATTCAAAAACAATCGAACAACTTTGATTAAGGTGGATAAGTCATGTGGTTTTAAATTTATTACTCACATAATTATTCAAATTAGTAATCTTTTTATCCATGATAAACTATCATTAATTTCCATTGATTTAGTCTTAATTAATCATTTCTTAATTAATCATCTTAATTAATTAGCCCTTAATTGTAATTAATTAAATCTTATTCCTTAATTAGTTGCTTTAAATAATAAACATTTAATTATTGACTAATTGAATCTTAATTATAATAAATTATCCTTTAATTAATTTTCCTTAATTTAATTACCCTAATTAATTAACCACATTAATTAATTGTGCTTTATAGTAATTCACCCTTAATATTTGATTAATCAATCTTTGATCTTAGATTTATCTACTCTTAATTACTTTTACCTAGTAGTTATTATTTTAATTTGAATCATTCATTGCTTGATTTAATTAACTTGAATTATTAATCAATTTCTTTAATTACTTTAAGTACTTTCATTAGTTAATTATTTAAAATTTCATCAATTAGAAGATAGCCATTTATCTTTTTTATTTATCGTTTGATTCTTATTTAATAAACCTTGGGAAATAGACCGTCATCAATAAATTTATCAACTTAAGATCTTTAAGTTAGATTATATCAAAAATTAAGTTTATAAACTTCAAACCCCAAAGTTATATCATTTATTGTGAATAAATTTGAAAATAAATTATTTTTAATCCTTGAAGTAATTTCAATTTAAACAAACACTGATTTAGTTAGGAAAACAAAAGGTGTTTTAATAACCTATTTGCGAATTTTAAACTGATTTTGTAACAGGTTTCTTTACATAAAAAAAACGTTAAACATGCTAAATGACCCGAGTTTCCCCTGGATTTCCCCGAAGCCAACTTCGGTTGAACCCACACCCTTCTTCCCTTCGAGTCACTAACGCTACCCTCTCGAGACCCACACGAGTTCCCCCCTTTCTTCTCCAACCACCACATTTCTAGATGCACAGAGACTCGCGCGTGCATGTGCACATCACCCCCAACGAACGTTGATCGACGCAGTTGCCCTCGACAAGTCGGCGGTAGGCCCTACAAACGCCACGGCCACCCAGGTTTGCAATTCCGATCAAAATACAAAATCGAGCAGCGAGATCTATTCACTGGAGTTGGTAAGATCGGCAAAATGCCTCGCACCGATGATCTCGCCCATCTTTGACCAAGATGCTTCAACCATAGTTGCTCCGGTAGCTCACGAGTCCTTCCCCCCACGTGCGATACCGTCCAGCACCCTTCTGATGACGCGGCGATCCATTTCCTGACGACAACTATAACATGGCTTAAACCCAAGTTTAACTCAAACCTCAAACTATGGTGGAAAAAAAAATCTTCTTGTATTTTTCCAGTCATCTCCCTTCTTCCCGCTATCTTCACAAACAATCGCGACGAACAATTATACCCCGATCGCCATGAATCGAACAAAACCCAAAATTTAGTCAACTTATCATATCTCGTGATTTATCTAGTTGAAATATATTTATTTCAAAACTCTCAGTTTTCATATTCGAATCCTATGATATCAACAAAACTTAAAATTTTAATATTCGATTTTTCTGTTTGAAAATACCCAATGCTGTAATTTCCAGTTTCCAGAATATTTATCCAATAATTTCACTTGTGATCATTTTTAAAATTTGTATTTTACCAAAACAAACAGATTTCTTTTAAATATCATAGGTTAAAAGAAATCAGAGGAAGAGGATTTGGGTTTTGAACTTGATTATGATTTGGGATTTGGTTACATATTTTTTTTTTACTCTGTAACTTACGGAGATGATATCAGACATACACACAACAATATTCACATATATATATCCAGTTCATACCTAAACAAACATGCAAGCATCACATCATAGATTCAAGAATTACAGCATGCATCAGATTCATCAACCAATTGTTTTAAACTTGTAAATTTTGTTGTTTTCAGGGTATAGGATGTTCACACAGGTTTAAAAACTGGGTTTCTCTGACCTTTTGAACTGGCATCATTCATATACAGGCATGCAACCATAATACACAGCAACACCAAAGAACACCATAAGCAGATCATAAATATATATCAACTTAAAGAGTTTAGAAAAGTGGTTTGCTCACAAACAAAAATATACAAATTCAGGGAGGAGATTTGCTCACCTTATTTTCCAGAAAACAGAAATGTTTTCCTGATAGTTTTCATAGATAGATGAAGGCCTGCCTCTTTTTTTTTTCTTTTCCTTTCCTTAAATCTTAGAATTTTGATCTGTAAATTGTAATTACAGATTTCTATTTACTCTTTGTTGTACTTAACTTATCAAATACAAACAATTTTAATTACTTACAGTATGAATCTCTGCTATACACAGAGAAGCTTCTTCTTTTTTCTTTTTTCTGCAGTTGAAATCCAGAATTTACTTAGCATATAACTTGACTTGTTCCTGCAACTTAGATTGATAAAATTGTTTAAATCTCTTTGCTTTAATACTGATTACAAGATTAAATCCAATTTTTTTTTTAAAAAGGAATTTCACTTGCCTTTACTTATTTGAGAGAATTTGCACTGTCTCTGCCCACAAAAAAATGCAGCACTGTATCTTTTATAGATCTGCAAATTACTTTGAATTTGTGTTCAAACTTGTTTTCAAAACTATAGTTTTACTATAACAAAAAGTATAGAGTTTACCTGAGAGCTGAAAGCATAAGTTACAGCTTGATTATTCAAGAAAATTTCCAGATTTCCGAAGTTGCTTGATTCCTTTTGGTTTTAAACTTGTGAATGTAAATTGTTTTCACTTCTGCTATGATCGGGAAATCTTGTTTTTTTTTTGCTGAAACATTTGATTTCCAGTGACCTTGAACTTGCATGTTTACTGAGTTGCTTCTTTGTTTTTGAATTTAAACTTGCTGGAACAAATTTGAACTGAAGCTTTTGAAAACTGCTTCTTTTTTTTCTGGTTTTATCATTTCTTTCCTTCCATCTTTATTTGCTTTCTTGGGTGTCAAAGTTTTAAAAAGCTAAATCTTTGATTACTGATTGTTTCCAGATTTCTGAAAGCTATTATAATTACATGTGGGGAAATGGAAAGGTTTTCTTGTAATTTTTTTATTTAATTATTTTATTTACTTAATGATGTCTTCATGCCATTTGTAACCAAAGATATCATTACTCTAGATTTTGTTAACTCCTTTACTCCATCCCCCATGTGATGTTTACTTCCTTATGTATGTGTTTACATCTAAAAATTTAAAGACAAAAGAATGTTTATTTTATTTTTTTATATCACATTTATTTTATAAATAAATTTACCTTTTATTCATTAGCATATACATACATACAATGTTGAAAGAAAATTGTGTTTTAACCAATATTCATATATATACACATTTTGTTTTATAAATTTTAAAGAAAGAAATGATTTTAACTAATTATGTTTTTAATAAATAAACACATATATAATAGTATTTAGTTCTAAACAATTGTTCTAAAATCATTTGTATCCAATTCAAAATACAACTTTTAAATCCAACTAATTTGATAAAAATATTAATTATTGAATCTTCAATTAAAAGTTCCATTTTAAAATACATACTTTTTTTTTATTAATCTCCAAGCCTTTAAATTCTATTTACAATATATTTTAATCTTAGAATCCCCAAATCTCAAGTCAATTCAATTTTTTATTTACTTGTAATCAAATTTCTATTTAAAATCTAAAATTTTAAGTTTATTCTGAAAAACTCTAATTAATTCACATCCCACAATTAAATTTTAAAATTAAATTAATTATTGAATTGTTTTCGGCTAATATTCCAGGAATGTTACAATTACTCTTTCCAATATCAATTACCCTTCTATTCACATTTGCCTTAATCCTTATTTGGATTATTACCTCAATTCTTATACCAGTTGGGTATTTAATCAATAACAGTTTGAACTCCGACCAATTTATATTTAGGAAATAGCTTGAAAATTTTTAAAATAGATAAGTAGTTGAAAAATAATAAATAGTTTGCAAAATAGTTGTAGAATAATTGACTAATTGTAAAAGAATTGGAAAATAGTTAAATAGTTATAGAAATCTTAGATAATTGTGAAATACTTGTAAAATAGAAATTAATTCGTAACATAGTTGAAAATAGTTGTAAAATAGTTAAAGAGTTCCAAAAGTAGTGGCAAAACCAGTTTAGGTTTTTTTAAAAAGAAAGTTGTATAGTAAATAGATAAGAAAATAGATTTAAAACTACTTATATTAAAACAATTTACATTGAAAATGGTCTAGAGTCCAAACTGTTCACTTCCCCTACAATTCAATTTAAATTTCCACTCCATTTAAATTAACCCAATCCCAATTTAATTTACTCCAATTTCCATTGGACTTGATTCATCCCCAATTCAAATTGAATTGGTTCTCAACTCCTTTCTAACTTCAAATCAAATTCCATTTGATCTTTAAATTTGTACAACTTTAAATATAATTTCAATTTTACATCTTCTATTTATAATCAATTACATTCACATTTTACATTTAACTCAGAATTATACATTTTATTTAGCCAATATATTTTTATTATTTAATAAACAAATTTCCAAAATTTCAATATCACCTTAGAATGCAACTATATCCAAAATTCTTTGGCGAATTCAATTATCCCTTTGAATTTCAAAACCAAACCCAATTCACAAACAATCCCAATTTAAAACAATTTGGCAGCAATTTCTCTTCTAGAAACTCGAAAATAAACATCGATGATGCTGCAGTCATCACCGACGTTATTTTCCAGTGACTGAAAGAGTTCAATGCTTTTATTTCTCTAAAAACACTTCCAAATATTTTTGATTTCAAATCTCCTAAATTTCCAATTCAACACCAAAAATATTTACGAAATAATACTATTATTTCTCCAAAACCTTTGGAAACCACTTCCAAATCCAAAGGAATTCTAAATTTTCCCAAAAATTCCAAATTCCCCATCCATCCAATTCATATTTAAACATTACTCTGGAATTTTCATCTTACACTATTTCAAATATTCTCTGGGATTCTATTTCAAATTATAATCTCATTTATTTATGAAGTTTATTTCAATTTATAAATTACATTTACAATCTATATTTCAAATTCCAATTTGTTATATAAGTTCACTCTTCAACTTGGTTATAAGTTTCAATTTGGTCGTATTTTATTTTACTTCTTAACTTAATTTCAATAATTTAACAACCAATCATCTAGATATTCCTTAGAAGGAAATATTGCTATATATATCAAAATATATATTTTTATATAAAATCATTAAAAATCATTATAAGCAAATAACAAGTACGCTCTCATATATATACACACACACACACACACTCAACTCATTCTAGAGTACTATGGACTCTATTCAATGAGTAATTCCCACCAGAGCCAAGGTTCTCGCTTAACCTTTCAGCTCTGATACCAAATGTAACGACCCGAAATTTTCGAAGCCGAAAATTCCAGATAGTTATGAAAAAAGAAGAAAGAGATAGAAGAAGAAGAAAAGAAACACAAAACATCTCACATTCGCAGCGGATAAAATATAATAATAAATAATAATAGTTTACAAAAGGATACTATATCTGTTGATTACATTTAATAGACATTAGAGTTTCACATTATATACAGTCACTGACTATTTACAATTTTCAAGACTCAGATAAACAATAATATAAATACAGCAGACATACTCTATACGATATTGCCACCAGCTCGCCTCCTCAGCTCCTGAACGTCCTAACCTGAAAATCTGTAATACTCGGTCTGACCCGAGCATTACATCAAAGTAACACCCGGGTCAGGCTGGAAACCAGCGTGAGTAAACCAAACTAATATGGAATACCGAAACAATCAACATATATAAACCCGGGATGTCATATTAATTTAACAAATTCACTATTAGCCATAAACAACGCTTATTTCACCTGTCAATTTCTAAGTACCAAACTTAGATAAAATAATCCAATTCACTTAAATCATTTCATTTCAGTCTATTGATCCACACGTCAATTTATTTTTAATCCGAAGTGGTTTCGGGTATTTCCTAATACCCGATCCCGGTCTCCTCGGATCTCATGTCATCCCAACCCAAAATATCCAAATGAAAAACACAACATTTCATATCAGAGATACCAACTCAATTCAAGCATCCAATACCATTCAATCATCCATAAGCAATGCTTAATCACATATAAATTAATTCAATTTATTCTAATTGAATTCCTAACCACATTCATTTAGATTTCTTCATTCAATATTAATTAATTCCAAATCAATTACTTAGTCAACCCTTCACCATTCATCTTAATTAATCACCCTGGATTAATTATTTTACAATTACCTTCAAGTAATTATCTTAAATTAACTTCACAATATTAATTAGTCTCGACTAAGAACATTAAGTAATCGTAATTACTTCACGAATTATATTAATTAACTTCATGAGTCACTTATTACCGATTAATTTACCTTCATTAGTCAATCTTCAATTTCATCATTAATTATATTAATTTTTTTCCCAATTATATTTTTATTTGTTCCAATCTAAATTAATTACTTTAATTCAACCACAATATTAATCATTCTCGATTTATCACAACCTGTATTTAATTATCTTCTATTTACTTCATAAGTAAATTAATTCTCCTTAATTAATTATCTTTAATTAATCTCATTAAATCACCCAATGATTATTCTAATTTAATTAAACTCCATAAAGTTACTAAATCTTTAATTAATTAATTCAAAACTCTTAGCTACTAAGTTGATAACCCCAAATCATTAACTAATTTAATTTAATTTATTGTCCATTTTATTTACCCTTCTTATCAATTTCATCAAGTAATTTAAATCTAAATTACTTCCACTTATTAATCATCCATTAATTTATTACGACTAGTAATTTCAAGTCTCACCAATTACTTGATAAATTACATTCAGTAATTTATACTTACCAAATTCCACAACTGATTTCCTTAAATAAAACAATAAATTTTATTACCTTATATTAATCTCATTATTTAATCATTTGATAATTCTTATCTAAAAATCTTTTATTAGCTATATTCTTTAGCCGAACCTTTAATTACTTCTCTAAGTACTCAACTTCAATTAATCATTTAACTACTAATTAATTAGTTCATTTATTCTCAATTACAAATTTATTTAATTTCTAATTAACTTTAAATAAACATTTTTATGACTAACCAACTGTTGATTCTCAAACACGATTGGAAATGTTTCCCTTCCTATTCATTTCTAAACTTAAAATTTGTTTCTTTTCAATCGACAAGGTAGATAATAGTAATCAAATATAGCAACTCAATTATTAACAGTAACTCAGATTATACCAGATTATGTAGTACGAAGGTTTACTCACCATCGATTGTGTTAGCATCCATTCCCAAATCCCCTCCTCTACGAGTTCGGTCGAGCTCATATGCCACTGAATCAACTTGCGAATCCCACACCATCAAGAATCGCAGCCTCAAGTTCGCGCTTCATCACCACTGCGACGCCGCCTCACAGTTTTCCATCCCCTGAGAAGCTCGAACCCCAACCAATCGCACACACTGACTCCAACTTGCTCGGCTTCAATCACGACCACCTCCTAGCAGTACTAGCTACGTCGCGAGCAACACAGACCCCCGCTTCCACCCATCACTCCCTCGCTCGCGAATCGAGATTCGCATCTCTCGTGGTTAACGATGATTCGCCGCACGAGCTCGCAATCGAAACCCCCCTCCCTCTTTTAATATCTGCTCGAATTTGATTCGAAATAAGAGAGAGGGCTTCGGCCGAAAATCTTCATTAAGTTTGGAAAAGAAGAAAGCTCGGCTTACTTCGACGCGGAATGAAAAAGAAAGGGAAGGAGAAATCGAATTTATATGAGAAACCACGCTCGGCCATTGTTTACATTTTTTTTCTTTCGTTTTGAATTTGTATGCTTGGAGAAGATAAGGGAAGAGTGGAGAATACTGGAAATATAACGAAGGGAGATGGTTTCTTGGGCACGATGTTTATAAAATAATTTCATATTGAAAATATCCAGTTGTATTTTCTGATTTTAATTATGATGCGTTTCTCCCCCGTATGAGCCAACGGTAAATCCAAATGCTACGATATTTGAAATACGATAATAACTAACAATTACGGATCCAATGGAACTGGTTTCGTTGAATTCCGAGACTGTCCCTCGGAAGGCTATTTTTAAATTCAATTTAAACGATATATTTTCAAAATTGAACAAATCTCCTTTAAATTAAATTCCAACCCTTCTATTATCTTCAGTATCATCGTTATAAATTTTATAAGTCTTCAAATTATTTTTAACAGGCTTAAAACTGAAGATTCAATAAATCACCCGATTTCAATTTTATTAATCTAATAACTCAATTGCTATATAATATTTGAATTCAAGTTAAAATTTTACCTTTAATTATTTTAAACCAATTAATTATTCGGATTTAAATTGCTGAAAATTCTGGGTCGTCACAATAGTCTAACACATTGGGTAACTCATTAGAGATAAGGTTAGAAACACCCTAGAATGAGTATATCCCTAAGATATTTCGTCCATATGGTCTAAATCAAGTTTTCTTACTATTTACAGATAGTGAGATTGAGCGGAAGAAGGGGACGCAGTAGGGGCAAGGAGTCTATTATCGAAGTTTTTCCAGACTTAGTGGAAATCCATTCATAAGCAAGGAGTCTATTATCGAAGCACAAGCTTGGATTTGATCATGTGAACGAATTTTTAGAGGATTGAAGTTGGAGGATGATCAGAAGAGATTGATAGCTTCTTGGAAACTCTAAGAGGAAGCTCTAGCCTGGTTGGAGACTGTTACAGTGGATGATTTGGAGGAAGAGTTCACTTGGGGTCGATTCAAAGAGGTATTTGAGCAATGTTATATGCCGTCTGCTGGTATCTCCAGAATGTACCAGGAGTTCACAGATTTGAAGCAGGGAAGCTTATTGTTTGAGGAATACTTAAACAAGTTTAACGAGCTATCTCAATTTGGTCCGTTGCTAGTGAACACCCCCTTGAAGAAGATTGAAAAATTTATTCGGGGAATGAACAAGAAATTTCATGATAGAATGACAGCCCGCGTGAAGGAATCTTTTTCTAATTTGATAGATATAGGTTATAGATATGCTACTCTGGATAAGAAGGAAGTTCTGGAGGAGAAAGGATGTGCGAGCAATCCAAATTGGAAGAAAAGGAAGTTCAGAGGGAAGAATTCGATTCAAGGCAAGGAGAAGAAGAGTAATCAGGAGAACCAGGCGAGGGATATTACTTGTTACAATTGTCAGGAGAAGGGACATTATTCGAATAGTTGCAAATAGCAAAAGAAGCAAGTAAAGAAAGAACAACCCATGAAGATAAGTCAGGGAACCAGAGAATGCTATTACTGTCACAAGCCATGTCACGTAGTTAAAGATTGCCCGACAATGAAGCAACCTCAAGTAGCGAAGGTATATGCGAACAAAGATGACTCCTCAACTTCAAAGGCAGATAAAGGAAAAGGAGTTTTAGAAGGTAAACTTATTATTTATGAGAGAGTTGTTAGGGTTTTGTTCGATACAAGAGCTTCACATAGCTTTATCTTCCAACAAACCGTAAACGAATTAAAACTTGAACCTGAATTTGTCGACGAGCCCATTTGCGTGAAGAATCAGGTTGGTGGTCCTGCAAATCTTTGTTTATATTGTAGGAAAGTCCCTATCTCGTATTCTCGTCATCGATTTCCTATCAATATTTTCATTCTCAACTTTAACAAATTTGAAGTATTACTTGGAATGAATTGGTTAACGAAATATGAAGCTAAACTAGATTGTAATAATCAAGCGATTTTAGTCAAAACAAGACTTGGAAATTTTATTTAAATCTCTTGTGAGGATCTGAGTCCCAAGAAAGAAAAGCTGATGTATACTTTGGGATATCCCGAACCTAGTCTGGAATCTATACCTATTGTCCAGGATATTCCCGACGTATTCGCAGAAGTCAAATCTTTACCTCCATACAGAGAAATTGAATTTAGAATCGATTTACTTCCCAATGCTTGTCCTGTTGTTCATGAAAGCCGCAGGATGGCACCGTGGGAAAGAATAGAACTAGTCAATCAAACCCAAGATTTACAAGAAAAAGGATTAATACGTCAAAGTGTTTCCAGTTGGGGTTCGGCTGTGGTGTTTGTATCCAAGTCTGACGGATCCTAGAGATTGTACGTGGACTACCGCAATCTCAATAAACTAACTCTTAAAAATAATTTTCCTTTTCCTAGAATCGACGATCTTTTTGATTAGTTGCAAGCGCTCGATTCTTTTCAAAGATGGATCTAGCCCAAGATTTCCATCAATTGAGAATTGCTGAAGACTGTATTCACTTAACTGCTTTCAGGGGTCCAGACACATTCTACGAATGGTTAGTCATGCCTTTCAGACTAACCAATGCTCCCGCATACTTCGTAGACTTAATGACCCGTGTATTCCAAGAGGTATTGAATAAATTCGTTCTTGTGTTTACTGACGATATCCTAATCTACTCCATAACTTAAGAGGAACATGCTGAGTACTTGAGAATTGTTTTGGAGATATTGAGGAGGAACATTCCATTTGCCAAATTTTCTAAATGCCATTTTTGGGTTAAGGAAGTTAGATTTCTTGGTCATATTGTTACTAAAGAGGGAATTTCTGTAGACCCGGGAAAGATTTCTTCTATCCTAGACTAGAAGCAACCCACAACGTCGAAAGAAGTTAGAAGTTTTTTGGGATTAGCTGGGTATTATAGAAAATTTATCCAGGATTTTTCCCAGTTAGCCAGTCCATTGACTAAGCTAACAATGAAGAATGCTAAATTTGATTGGACTCCGAAATGCGAAGAAGCATTCCAGGAGTTGAAGGGGAGATTGACTACTGCTCCCGTTCTTACTATTCTTAACGGGAATCAAGGCATATCTATTTATACAAACACATGTGGTGATGGTTTGGGTGCTGTGCTAATGCAGGAAGGTAGGGTGATTGCCTATGCGAGTAGGCAACTGCGTCCACATGAGATAAACTACCTAACCCATGATCTCGAACTTCTGGCAGTTGTTTTTGCTTTAAAAATCTAGCGCCACTATCTTCTGGGTAAAATCTCTTTTAGCTTTCTTAAAAATTTAATAGTTTAACTTAACTTAATGTATATATTTAATAAACCCTCCTTGTTTTAGGTGAAAAATTCGAATTGTTCACCGACTATAAATCTCTGAAGTATTTATTTACCCAGAAGGATTTGAATCCGAGGCAACAACGTTGGTTAGAATTTCTAGCATCATATGACCTTGATATTCTGTATATGCCCAGAAAGGCCAACGTAATAGCTGATGCTTTGAGTAGAAGACATGCTATTCTTACTCATCTTGTTCTTACTCCTACTCTTCTTAAGAAGATCGCCAGTAAACAGAAAGAATACAAGTTTCTTCTAGAAATTTATCGAAGAATTCATCATGGTGAAGATTCTAATTTTCAAGTCGATAAGAATAGAATTGTAAGACTGAAAGGTAGGTTGTGTGTTCTAGACATCCCCGGTCTCAAACGAGAAGTTTTGGACTAGTGTCGCAAGTCCAAACTTAGTATCCATTCAGGAGTTAATAAGATGTATCGAGATATTAAAAGGACTTTCTGGTGGAAAATAATGAAAAGGGATATATCTATTTATGTCATTCGTTATGCAACTTGTCAACAAATCAAAAGTGATCAGATGAAAATGGCAGGTTTACTCCAACCATTGGAGGTGACTAAGTGGAAATGGGATCAAGTGTCTATGGATTTCATAGACGGGTTGCCACGCACTCGAAAGGGCAATGAAGCGATTTGGGTAATTGTGGATCGTCTGACCAAGACTGCCCACTCTATCACAGTAAAATCTACTCGGACAACAGCAAGTTTGGCTGAATTGTATATAAAAGAAATTGTTCGTCTCCTTGGTATACCAAGCATTATAGTGAGTGATTGTGAACCGATCTTCACTAGCAGATTTTGGAAGGCATTTCAAGTCGCACTTGGAACTAAGTTGAACTTCAGTACTACTTACCACCCGCAGTCTGATGGGTAGACTGAAAGGATAAACCGAATCTTAGAAGTTCTTTTACGTGCTTGTATACTCGACTTTGGCGGTTCATGGGAGGACCATTTGCATCCGGTTGAATTTTCATATAATAATAGCTATCAGGCCAGTATCGAAATGGCTCCTTTCGAAGCTTTATATGGTCTTCCATGTCAATCACCTACGTGGTGGATCGAGTCAAGTGATAGACTCGTGCTTGGACCAGATATGATAAAAGAAGCTATTGAAAAACTTGATTATATTCGAAAGAAACCGATAACTGCTCAAAACCATCAAAAAAGTTATGCTGGCCGTAGGAGAAGATGTTTAGAATTATAGGTTGGAGATTCTGCTTTTCTAAAGGTTTCTCCGATTCGTGGAGTGTTGAGGTTTGGAAAGACTGGTAAGCTGGCACCATGGTATATTGGTCCATTTCCTATATTGGAGAGGATCGGTGCTTTGGCTTACCGAGTGCAGCTACCCAATTGGTTATCTGGCGTACATAATGTGTTTCATGTTTCTCACCTTCGGAAATATGTGCACGATCCAGACTGTATTATTGAGGACGCCGCTCAACAGGATTTGGAGATCACACCAAATCTGGCAATGAAGAGAGAACCATTAAAGATAATTGATCGAGATGAAAAGTAGCTGAGAAATAAAGTTGTGAATTTGTTAAAGTGCAATGGAGTGGTGATCCAAATGACTGTACTTGGAAAACAGAGGATAGTATGCAGAAGTCCTATACCAATTGCAGAGTGGATATTTCGGCTTAATCTTGTAAGCCATTTCTCTATCTTTTTCTATGCTCTTATATTCTTATTTATCTCTCTATTTCAAATTGCGAGGATGAAATTTTCTTAATAGGGGAATCTGTAACGATCCCGTTTCTGAATCAAATTCAATTTGGAAAATTAATACAAAATTTTGGAATTAAATTTGAATTTTTTAAAACAAATTAGATAAGTATTTATTTATATATATGAATAGATTATAATTTAAATTTGAATTTGAATATGAATTTGAATTTAAAATTTAAATAAATATCTTAGTAAAACAATTTGAATTTAAAATAATATATATGATTTATTTAATGTATAATTTGTTTTAAAATATTTTCTTTTAAATTGTATATATATAAATAAAGGAGAATATATTTATAAAATAGAAAATGTAATTACAAAATCGTTATAAAATATAAAAGGACAAGTTTTATGTTTATAAATACATTACTAACATGCAAATTAAAATTGTAAGAGAGATAGTGTGAAAATTAACAAGTGTTAAGATTTAAATCATGAAGATGAACAAGTGCCAATTTTCTTTTATTTTAAAATAATAATAGGAATAAGCTATATAAACATTTCATCTGCTCTCTCTCATTTCTTTTATCTTCACTCTTTAAAAATTTAAGAGAAAAAAACTCAAACCTAAGTAAGAAATCAAACCCAGAGAAAATCAAACCTGATCTAAAGATAAACAAATCAAACTTTCTCAAATTTTCAAACCAAGAAGGGATTAAGACATGTTCAAAACAATTTCAAAAAAAACAAAGATTCAACTCACTTCATGATCAACTCATGGATAATCAAGCAAGTTAATCCATCATAAGCTAAGAAAATCAACATCAACTACAAGCAGATCAAAAATCAAATTCAAAGATCATCTCCAGATTTTAGAAATCAAATTCAACTTCCAGGTTTCCTCTGTTCAAAACAAACATGTGAGTAAACTTCCAGGTTTCCTCTGCTCAAAACAAACATGTGAGTAAATTTTTTTTAATCTAGATTATAAACTTGTAGTTTGAAATCTTGCCTGAAGAAAAGTTAAAATCATTTGCATATGTACAAATATGTGTATATATGTATATGTTTGTCCATGCATGTTGATATACAGGTATGTTCATCCCTGTTTCTAGGTCCAGGTTCTCAAAAACTTGTTCAAAAACCCAAATCTCTTCTTCTAATTCTTGTTAGGTCGGGTTGTTAAAACAAAATGTGTTTGAATTCACGAAAATTTAATTTTAAAAATACTTTTAAAAATAAATAACAAGGGAAGTAATATGGAATAAGGAAACGCAACAAACTGAATTTATGATCAAAATTTGATTCCCTTAATTATTTGATTTAATTACATTATCTATGTTTTTTAAAACGTTGATTTTAAAAATTGGAATCAAGATTTTTAATTGGGTATCGGGCGAGAAATACATGGATGAACAAAAATCGTATTTTGGGTAAACTTTTGTGATCGATGACATGATCGGTCTCTTTATCGAAGTCGAAGCTTTCTGGGAGGTTTGGGAGTTTGAGAAAAATGCTCGATATAATTCAAATGCGCCATGGCGACGGTACGGCGAGGTTTTAGTGCTTTAACCCATGTTCTAGTCGAAACCGAAAATCAAATTGTCGCGGCTTCGCCAAAGCATCGGAGTCGATCACACCAGTGGCGATCGAAACAAGGGAGATAGGCGAAGCTTCGGGTACATTCGCGTGACCCCTGATGGTCGAAGGAAGAAGTACGAGGTGATCTTGGTGGCTCAGTTTTATTCCAAGATTGGGTCAGGTAGCTTGTTTGTGAGTTCATCACCATTCCAGGTTTTCTAATGGTCTGGGGGTTAGAGCAGGTCATCGCCAACTCGATGATGGTCGGAGTTTGGAACGGAGGTGGCCAGAACGCTGGTGCACGTGCACATGTTTTAGGTTGTGTCATTAAGCATTAGTTTGGGAAAGAAAGGTGTGACTCGAAGTCGACCTCGGGGAGTTTGCGTGCTAGCTTGAGTTTTTGTTCGAGGGTTTTCACATGTGTACAGGGTTTAAAAACTTTAAACAAAAACAAAGTATGTTTTTTAGGTTTCTCGCGGAAGTATCGGGGAAAACTAGGGGAAACTGGTTCATAGCTCAGGGAAGTCTTGGGGAGGTCTCATGTTTTTGTAAAAACAATTTTCAAAATTTAAAAACATATTCAAATTTGAATAATTTATAACTTATTCTTTTAAAATAATTGTTTTATTTAATGAGGGGATTAGTAAAGGTTTAAGTTAATTATTTTATAAATAATTAAGTTTATTTTAATTATGTAATCATTATTTATAAATAGATTCTTAATTTATTTTAAATAAATAATGTAATTAAAAAGTTAATTAAGATGAAATATTGTTTAGAATTATTAATTATCTTTAATCCCTTGAATTAAATTATGTGTTAATGATGATTAATCATGAGGTTTATTAAATAAAGATTTTGGTAATAATTGAATGATTAATTAAGATAAATGATTTATAATTACTTAATAATTAAAGAATAATTAATTAAGGTTAATTAATTATTAATTTAAGGTTAATTAATTTATAATTAAGGATTAATTAATTAATTTAATTGATTAAGAAATATTTAAATAATGAAAGTGATTAAGATTAATTAATTAGTAATTAAGGACTAATTAACTTATAATTAAGGGTAATTAGTTATAAATTAAGGATAATTAGTGAAAATAATTATGTGATTAATTAATTATAATCACACGATTAATTCATCTTACCTGTAGATGATTGATTATTATTGAATACTTTGAGCTGATTGATACCCCTGATATGTGATTGTGATACTTTACGATGTGAATTGCTGTAAATTAAACTGTGATATCTATGATGTATTTCTGTGTGAATGTGAATACTGTTGACCTTTAAACGGCATTTGAATTTCGATGCGATATGGAGTTAGATTCCAAATGGTTATCCGAAACCCACATCGAATCTTAATGGTGAATTTTTGTGATTGATATATCCACATGTTTTAAAATAAACGCCCATCATTCGGATTAGCCAGGAGAGGACTTTGTGTCATAAAACCCATTCCGAATAATAATACGACGAATTGGAGTGCATTTGAAGACGGTGGTGAAGACCAAAATCTTCGAGAACGAAAGGATTACGTGTCGATTGTCTCTACACTAAGTTGCTTTGGTATAAAGATCTCCATATTATCATGGGGAGTCCGATAGGGACTGTGGATTCCCGGATTGCAACGGCTTCTTCCTTTATTGGACGAAGTGCCTTCGGTTCCATTCAGACCCAAGATGGACTTGTATGGTTGTATGTCTGACATTACACTTTGAGATATAAAGCTGATCCCTATCAAATACATTTCTATTGGTGGCGGAGAATTTATTCTCTTAGCTTAACACCCTTTTCAGAGACGTACGAGCTCAGAGGTTATGTAGTTGATGGTTATTGGTGATATACTCCCAATTTGGTAATGTGGCATGCTAAGTGGTGATCATTTGTTAATCGAAGCATGACTTTTGTGAAAAGCGTAGCTTTGTGGATGAGACTCCTTCGAACCTCACAACCCCAAAATGGTCGAAACAGGAAGGATACATCAAGGTTACGAGGGTTGCGCCCTTTAAGGTATGTGCATTTCCTTCTGGATAAAAAATGGTATCATGGTATGGAGCCTAGATACCTAACTTATGTGGTTGTTGGTTGTTGTTAGGGCCCCGGATAAAGGTCCGTTATGACCGGGGGATGGCATACTCGTGTCAGTAGTTACCTAGTTACAGAGGTAACCGGCCTTGTGTTAGCAGAGATCCGGTTAGGTTCTCGGGGCGTCCCTCCAGAGGCGTACCCATTCGGTAAGGAAGTTCCTTAGCGTGACCACTGTCGGAAATCCAATCATTCAATACGAGCCCTTTACGATTTCGGTTGTATAACCTGCCATTCATAAATGGTAGCTGTAGTAGGCATAACATAATGGTACATATGCTGGCCAAGATTTATATTATATTTTCGAAATGTTTCCTACACTATGCACTAATAATAATATCAAATAGTTTTCTCGTCTCAAGCATATTTGACTATCATAAGGAGAAATCTCCCCCAATTTTGCGATTCATTGTGTGCGTGCCGGAAGGCCTTATGGTAGTTTCATTTTCAAAAAGCATGAACGGATTTCTTTTATAATTTGTTTTTGTTCAAACAACTATTTCTGTTTACTCATACTAGTCCCATGACTGACCCGGAGTTTATTGTTCCCTTCCTAAACTCTAGGTGCCCATAATTTTCCACACGGGCACCATAGAAGCAGGTTATCCATGTTTTGAAGCTAGCTTGGATTTAAAAGTCTTTTGGAGTCTTTGGTTTTGGAAGCTATCAGATTTTGGAAGCTTTGGTTTGGAGATCTTTTGAATCCTTTTAGATCTAAAGGTGTTTGGAGTTTTGGAAGACCTTGTTGAAGTGAAAGTATGTTGATAACTTTTAGAAGACCCTGTTGTTATTGTTCCGCTGTGGTGTTATCGTTCTTTTATTATAGCATGTATATATCACTCTGATGATGGTTTTTATTTATTGTAATCAAATGTTGTATCTGTGTTGTGATTAATGAAATCATCTTTTGTTTCCGATGTTTGAATTCCTCTAATGTTGTTATAAGCTCCACCGAACTGGAGTTCAACGTTTGATTCTCCAACAGTCAAATACAAGTGAGGTATTAGATGCCGATCTTTGAATGCTGGATTTCAGGTCGTGACAAGTATATGTTGGATGATGGTATGATGTTACAAATGTATGTTTAATATGCTTTGATCATCAAGTCGGTTGTTTTCGTATGGATGTTATACATGTCGATAAGCACAGAAAGGAAATCACTTTCCTTGAATTAATTAAATGGCATATATGGAAGTGTTAAACCTCTTACAAATGGTTTATAATGTATTTGAAATGTTTTATAAACATTCAAAAGTGTTTTGGTGAAGTTTGAAAAGAAATAGAAAATTTGGTCAAAAATAAGCGCGTCGTGTATTGGTATTATGTGATTTCACACTATAAAATCAAACTTCTGTAAAAGATGGAATATAGCTTGGAATTCTTCGAGATAAGAATTTTTCAAAATACTATATCCATAGTTTCCCAATGAAGAAATAAAATCGAGATTTTGATTAGCAGATTTTGAAATATGAGTAAAACAAGTTTTGGAAAAATCCTGAATTTTCAGTTCGAAATCCAAAACTGGATTTCTTTGAAAATGATGCTTTAAAATTGTTTAAAAATATGAAATAAATTTTATGAATTTTTTAAAATGGTTTAGAAAGGGATTTGAGAAATAAAAGTGAAGATTCAAATAATAAAAAGTCGTTTTTGATTAATATAGCTTAAAAGCATTTTTCACAGCACTTTTTCGCAGCACTTGATGCAGCACGATCTACAGAAGTTCAGAGGTTAGAGCGTTCACAAGATAAAGAAGTTTCGGTTTTAACTCGTAAGTCGTGCACGAGTCAGCATCTTGAAGTTTCATTTTTAACTCGTGAGTCGTGCACGAGACAGCCTAAGGAGTCACATGGGAAAGAGCTACGACCTAACCTAGAGAAGGAAAAGGAGTTACGACTTAAGGGCTTAAGTCATTCGAATTTGATGAGTCGTACACGACTCAACGACTCATCTATAAGTCGTCCACGACTCATCTTGAAGCAGGGGAAAGTTCCAGCTATTGAAGACTTTGAGTCGGAGGAAGGGCACGACCTAGTTAAGGCGTTGAGGAGATATGCCGCAAGAAGCTCGTGTTGTTAAGTCGGTATGATGTTGGATCGGCCGAAGGCTGTTGTGATATAAGGAGTTGAGTCGTGTACATAGTCTTGTGTATATATGTTGAGATGTAGTTGAGCTGTAAGTCGTAGCTTGCTTAAGTCGTATACCCTGTGTTGTGTGTTGAGTCATGTATCGCGTGCTCTCTTGAGTCGTGTGTCATTTGTTAAGTTGTATGTCGTTTGTAATAATAAGTCGTGTCCTATGTTCTGTTGAGATGCATGTATGAGTCGTGAGTCGTCTTATCTTTAAGTCACATGATTGTAATGCAGTGTGAAAGCCTGTTGAGTCGGTGCCAACTTAGTTAAGTCGTAAGTTGCCTACGACTTAAGGGACAGTGGTGAAATACTATAAATAGGGAGTGAGTTGTAAATTTTTGGGGGTTGATTTTGGAATAAAATTTCTTGTTGATTGCTGTGTGCTTTCTTCTAAAATTGGTAGTTGAGTGTAATCTCCTATCTCCTCTTTCGGTTAATCGACTGCGCTCGATTCAACGAACGTAGAAGCCGGTTCGCGGTATCTAGTGCGCTGGATCAACGTACGAAGAATCGTAGATCTTTGAACACGGTATAGTGCGCTATCAACGTGTTTGAGATAGCTAGAATTCGGTATCTTCGAATCAACGAATTTGGGCATTTTGGTATTCATCAATCCACCGATTGATACTTTCACCAATTGAAGTTTGTTTGATTAATCCGCTGTGTCAGTTTTTGGTATCAGAGCTAGACTTAGCCAATCATAGCTAAGCCGAGACTTGGAGCCAATTTTTGAAGTTGAAGTTTGAAGTTGTTGTTCATCGTGTTCATCTTGAAGTTGCAACGAGCTTGAAGTTTTTGATCCATTTCATTTTGGATCTAGAGTTGGAGAAGTGTTTGAGTTTGGTCGCGAGATCTTTGCGCGCCAAATTTTTGAAGTGTGCGAGCCAAGTTAAGTCGTGAAGTGGTATAGCCGAGCTAATTTTGGGTCGAAGCAAGTGTGCGAGCTGGAAGAGGCCGAGCCGAGTCGACTTGTTGCCGAGTTAAGGAGTTAAGCCGTGAGTTCAAGCCGAGACAAGTGTTTGAGCCGTGAGTTGAAATTTGTGAAACTTGTGAAGTTTTGAAGTGTTTGTGAAGAATTTCCAATCATGCCACCAAGGAGAGCTAATCGTCATCAAAACGTTGAAGCTTTGTATCGAAGAGAAGAAGCCGAGCTTATGGAACAACGTATTAATGAGAAATTTGATGAAGGCATTGGAAAGTTAGAGAAGTTGATGAATGATTTGAATCAAACTCAAAGAAGGAGATCACCAAACTCGAACCATGGAGGAAACCGAGTTTCGCCATCGATTACGGAAGCGAGGAGGGTATCACCGCATTCTTTTAGAGAAAGAAGAGAAACATCAATTTCATCACGGAGAGTTCATCATGACTATGGACATGAAGAGGGAAGAAGTCAACGTGAGTTTGAAGACGAGCCATATAGAGAAGAAGAAAGACATAGTCGAAGAAGCATGCATGAACGAAGGGATGTTGATGGTCGAGATCGATATGAACGTACATTTTATTTTGATGAAGAGGGTGATAGAGCTAGCATTCATTATCGGGATGTTGAAGATGATCGTCGATGGGAGTCGGGTATGAAGATGGAAATTCATGAATTTAAAGGTGGGATGGTAGCTGAAGAATTTCTTGATTGGTTGTCTAATGTTGAAGAGATCTTTGATTTCAAGGAGGTTCCGGAGAATCGAAGGGTGAAGTTAGTTTCTACTAGGTTGAGGGGGAGAGCTTTGGCGTGGTGGCAGCAAACTAAACTTACAAGGGAGAGAATGGGAAAGTCAAAGATTGAATCATGGGAGAAGATGAAGAAGTTGATGAGAGCTACATTTTTGCCTTACAACTACCAATCACTTATATACCAGAGGTTGCAGAATCTGAGGCAAGGGACGAAGTCTGTTAGTGATTATGCTGATGAATTTTACCAACTCATTGCCAGGAATGATATTATGGAAACGGAAGAACAGCTAACTGCTAGATTCATTGGGGGATTGAGAATGCAGATCCAGGATATGGTTAATATGTTTGATCCTAGATCTGTAGCAGAGGCACATCAGAAAGCGTTGGCTTGGGAGAAGCAAGGAAGGCGTGGAGGTGGTGTGTTTACTAATTCCAATAATCAAGTGAAGGGTGTTAGTGGGAGTTCTAATGTTCCTAAACCTGTCAGTAAGCCAGTGATGAAGGAGGCTGAGAAGGCAAAGGTTAGCAGTGGTTTCAAATGTTACAATTGCCAAGAGTTGGGTCATAAAAGCAATGAATGTCCGAAGCCAAAGAAGAGAACAATGGTTGCAGAAGTTGAGGAGGATGATGGTGAGGAGGCAGAATGTTCAAATGCACCTTATGTTGAGGAGGAAGAAGAATTATCTGGAGATGAAGGTTGTAATCTTATGATGAGGAGGTCATGTCTTACACCAAAGCAAGAAGAGAATTCTAGTTGGTTGAGAAGCAATATTTTTCAGTCGACATGCACTATTCTAGGAAAGTTTGCAAGTTCGTTATTGATGCTGGGAGTTGTGACAATATTATCTCTACTGAAGTAGTAAAGAAGTTGAACTTGAAGACTGAGAAGCATCCTAAACCGTACAAGCTAGAATGGTTAAGGAAGGGAGGTGAAGTGAAGGTGTGTTGAAGGGCTTGTGTGAATTTTTCTATTGGGAAGAAGTACAAAGATGAAATTTGGTGTGACGTTGTAGACATGGATGTGTGTCATCTGTTGTTGGGCAGACCATGGCAGTTTGATAGAGCAGTACAACACGATGGTCGTGCTAATAGTTACAGTTTCATGTTCGAAGGTACTAAAATCACTTTAGTTCCTAAGAAGCAACAACAGAAGGAAAGCAAGTTAGAGGAGATCGAAGAACTGAAAACTTTATTATCTTTGAAAGAGTTTGTTAAGGAAGTTGAAGATGAGCCTAAAGTCTATTTGTTGATTGGACGAGAGAGTCATGAAGAGGTTGAAATTCCAGAAGAAGCAAAGCCAGTTTTGAAAGAATTTGAAGATGTGTTTCCAGAAGAGTTGCCTAAGGAGTTACCGCCACTAAGAGACATTCAACATCAAATCGATCTTGTTCCGGGAGCAGTGTTACCACATCGACCACATTACCGTATGAGTCCGAAGGAACATGAGGAGTTGCGAAGGCAGGTGGAAGAATTACTTGAGCAGGGACGTGTTCAGGAAAGCTTGAGTCCTTGTGCAGTACCAGCTTTGTTGGTGCCGAAGAAGGATGGAACAGGGAGGATGTGCACAGATAGTAGAGCTTTGAACAAGATAACTGTACGTTACAGATTTCCTATGCCAAGGTTGGATGACTTGCTAGATCAGTTGAGTGGGGCAACTATCTTTTCGAAGATTGACTTGAAGAGTGGTTATCATCAAATTCAAATTAGACCAGGGGACGAATGGAAGACAGCTTTCAAGACAAGAGAGGGGTTATACGAATGGTTGGTTATGCCATTTGGTTTATCAAATGCACCGAGTACATTCATGAGGGTGATGAATCAAATTTTCAGACCGTACATTGGGAAGTTTGTTGTTGTTTATTTCGATGATATTCTGATATACAGCAGGAGTACGGAGGAGCATGTTCAACATTTGAGGGAAGTATTGATTATTCTTCGTGAGGAACAATTTTATGCTACTACGAAGAAATGCGTGTTTATGACGCACACTGTTTTATTTCTGGGTTATGTTGTTTCAGGAGAAGGTATTCAAGTTGATCAGAATAAAGTTGAAGCAGTCAGAAATTGGCCACAGCCTTAGACAATTACAGAAGTGAGAAGTTTTCATGGGCTAGCGTCATTCTACCGGAGATTCATTCCACACTTCAGTAGCATGATGGCTCCAGTTACTGATTGCATGAAAGGGAAACAATTTGTATGGTCAGAGGAAGCGGGAGTTGCTTTTGAGAAGATCAAGGAACTATTGACGACAACACCGATTCTTGTTTTACCTGATTTTCAGTTACTATTTGAACTACATACTGATGCATCAAAGGTTGGGATTGGAGGAGTATTGAGTCAGTGTGGAAGACCTATTGCATATTTCAGTGAGAAGTTGTCAGGGGCAAAGATGAGATATAGTACCTACGATGTTGAGTTTTATGCTGTTGTGCAAGCTGTTAAACATTGGAGGCATTATCTATTTCAGAAAGAGTTTGTTCTTTACACTGATCATGAAGCGTTGAAGCATTTGCAGGGGTAGGATAAAATTTCAGCGAGACATGCATCATGGATCGCTTATTTACAGCAGTTTACTTTTGTGGTCAAACATAAGTCAAGGCTGACGAACCGTGTGGCTGATGCTTTGAGTAGGAGGAGTCATTTGTTGACAACATTAAAGGTTGAAGTGACGGGGTTTGAATTATTGCCAGAATTGTATGAAGAAGATCCTTACTTTGTGAAGTTTGTTGAGAAAGTTAAGGATGGAGACACTGATGAATTTATGTTGGTTGATGGATTCTTGTTTAAAGGAAATCGGTTATGTATTCCTGAAAGCAGTTTGAGAATGAAAATTATCAAAGAATTGCATGAAGAAGGACATGTGGGCCGTGATCGTACATTGCAATTGATTTCTCAATCTTACTTTTGGCCGTCAATGAGGAGAGAGGTTGAAAGGTTTGTGGAGAGGTGTCACGTTTGTCAGATTTCGAAGGGAACAGCGACAAATGCAAGATTGTATATGCCGTTACCTGTACCGTCTAGACCGTGGGTTGATATCAGCATGGATTTCGTTTTGGGTTTGCCTAGAACTTAAAGGGGAAATGATTCTATATTTTTTGTGGTGGATAGATATTCGAAGATGGCAAATTTTGTTGCTTGTAAGAAAACGGCGGATGCTGTTCGTGTTGCTCAGTTATTTTTCAAAGAGATCTATCGACTTCATGGATTGCCAGAATCTATTGTGTCGGATAGGGATACTCGTTTTCTGAGTCACTTTTGGTTAAGTTTGTGGAAGATGGTTGGAACAAAGCTGAAATTTAGTAGCACTTATCATCCGCAAACTGATAGACAGACAAAAGTTGTTAACAGGTCGTTGGGGAACTTGTTGCGATGTCTTGTACAGGACAATCTGAAGAGTTGGGACATGAAGTTATGCCAAGCAGAGTTTGCTCATAATCATGCAGTGAATCGTAGTACGGGATTCAGTCCATTTCAGATTGTATATTCAAATTTACCCAGGGGACCGTTAGATTTGGCAGTAGTACCACAACCAAAGGGGACAGTTAAACGAGCTGTTGATTTTGTCGATGAATTAACTGAATGTCATAAGATCGTTCAGGAACGATTGGAAAAGTCAAATGAGAAATATAAGAAATTTGCAGACTTGAAGCGACGAAATGTTGAATTTAACAAAGGAGATTTTGTGTATGCTGTGTTAACGAAGGATCGTTTTCCAGTGGGCGCTTATAACAAGTTGAAAGCCAGAAAATTTAGACCTGTCGAAGTTGTGAAACGAATTAATGAAAATGCTTATAAGTTGAAGCTGCCGGAGGATGTGTACACTTCTGACGTGTTCAATGTTAAGCATCTTATACCATATTATGGTAATAGACTACCTGATGGGGAAGAATTTATAAATTCGAGGTCGAATTTTTCTCAACCAGGGGAGGATGATGCAGCACGGTCTATAGAAGTTCAGAGGTTAGAGCGTTCACAAGATAAAGAAGTTTCGGTTTTAACTCGTAAGTCGTGCACGAGTCAGCATCTTGAAGTTTCGGTTTGAACTCGTGATTCGTGCACGAGACAGCCTAAGGAGTCACATGGGAAAGAGCTATGACCTAACCTAGAGAAGGAAAAGGAGTTACGACTTAAGGGCTTAAGTCGTTCGAATTTGATGAGTCGTACACGACTCAACGACTCATCTATAAGTCGTCCACGACTCATCTTGAAGCAGGGGAAAGTTCCAGCTATTGAAGACGTTGAGTCGGAGGAAGGGAACGACCTAGTTAAGGCGTTGAGGAGATATGCCGCAAGAAGCTCGTGTTGTTAAGTCGGTATGATGTTGGATCGGCCGAAGGCTGTTGTGATATAAGGAGTTGAGTCGTGTACATAGTCTTGTGTATATATGTTGAGATGTAGTTGAGCCGTAAGTCGTAGCTTGCTTAAGTCGTATGCTCTCTTGAGTCGTGTGTCATTTGTTAAGTTGTATGTCGTTTGTAATAATAAGTCGTGTCCTATGTTATGTTGAGATGCATGTATGAGTCGTGAGTCGTCTTATCTTTAAGTCGCATGATTGTAATGCAGTGTGAAAGCCTGTTGAGTCGGTGCCGACTTAGTTAAGTCGTAAGTCGCCTACGACTTAAGGGACAGTGGTGAAATACTATAAATAGGGAGTGAGTTGTAAATTTTTGGGGGTTGATTTTGGAATAAAATTTCTTGTTGATTGTTGTGTGCTTTCTTCTAAAATTGGTAGTTGAGTGTAATCTCCTATCACCTCTTTCGGTTAATCGAGTGCGCTCGATTCAACGAACGTAGAAGCCGATTCACGGTATCTAGTGCGCTAGATCAACGTACGAAGAATCGTATATCTTTGAACACGGTATAGTGCGCTATCAACGTGTTTGAGATAGCTAGAATTCGGTATCGTTAGATCAACGAATTTGGGCATTTTGGTATTCATCAATCCACCGATTGCTACTTTCACCGATTGAAGTTTGTTTGATTAATCCGCTGCGTCAACCCTTCACCTGGTCATTTGTATAGAATCCATTCTCCAATAGGTGCCTGCTAGTTTGTTTTTAGAACCCGCGTTTGTGGCTAGTATTGCTGGAATTTAATAATATAACAATTTCGGCTAAGATTGATAAGTTTACTTGCAAATGTTTTCAACGATATGTCATTAAAATTAATATCAATTATTTTTGACATAAAATGTTTTGGTTATCATAAGGTAAAAACCTATTCCGTGTTTATATGTGGCGTGGTCTTATGAGATACCTTTTTGTTTTCGAATTACGTGTTTTGAGTTCTCACACCAGTCTCATGTCTGACCCGGTGTTTATTTTGTTTTCCCTTTAAACTCTGGTGCCTTATTTTCCTGGGAAGCCAAGTAGTCAGGATTCTGTCTAGAGTATTTTGGGAGGAGCATGCTGGAGGATATTTTGGAGCATGAAGTTGGAGCACCCGATGAGGATATCTATCTGTCTAATTTTTCTCACTGTGTATAAGTTAGTAATGCCAGTAAGTTTGGGAGCAGGCAGTTATAACTATTCATGGCTGGGTTTGTACCTTGATGATGGAAGTTGTATGCACTATTTATCTATTCTAATGTAATGTGAGAATTTGTGTTTCTATCTTTTACTTTACTTTACCCTTGAAATCTGCCTTCCCCACACTTGAATTTAGGGCACGTGAATAACGTGGATGTATTAGTGTCAACTTTCGAGGGTCGAGAAGATGGTTCTTTACATTTTATTTCCATAAATGAATTAAACTTTTTCTTTTAAAACTGAATTCATGCTTGGCTTCACATTATAAGTATTGGCTTTAAAACACTTTATTAAAGAGTTTACTAACTTTGAAACATCATTGTAAAAAGGATTTAATAACTTAAACACATCCTTATTCTATTGATTAATTAACTTTAAAGTTCATTAATCAATTTACTTCAATAGCCTTTAATCCAAAAGAAGCTAATTACTTTTAAACACCATTTATTTATTTAAAAATAATTTATAATTAATTTAATTAAATAAAAAAATTATTATCATTGACTAAGTTGAATAACAAAGTCAAAACATCCTTGTTACTTTGATAAATTCACTTTGAAACTACATTAATTAAGTTGATAAATTAATTTCAAATGCCTTTAATTGAAAAGGGTAAACCACCTTTAAAACATCATTAATTTGCCTTGCTAAAAACATCATCAATTTCAATTGATTAATTAATTTAAGTATACTTAATTAAATTAACAATTAAATCTCTTTTTCTTAAAATTATTTATTAATTATAACCATCATTAATGGGAAGATTAATTAAAGTTTAACAAGTTGATTAACTCGAAAAGCCGTTAATTAAAAAAGATCAATTAATTTAAAAACATCATTTGTTAATTGATTAATTAACTTAAATCCATCATTATTTAATTGTTTAATTATCTTTAAACATTATTAGATAAAATAGTTAATTAATTTCCAAAACAACGTTAACTATGTAATTAGTTAAATCTGAACACCTCGTTAACTAGTCAAATAATTAATCTTAATCCTTGGTAATTAAATAAATAATTAAATTTAATAATCATCATTAATTAATTAAATTTGGAATAATTATTATTTCAAAACTTTATTAACTTGTAAAACTAATCCAAGCACGAAGATGAAACTAAATGGTTTGATAAATGGTAATCTTCCGAAAGTGCCGATATAGTGACTATTGCTATGCAAGCAGTTTGGAAAACAAGTTCAAGGCATTAACAATACTACTAAACATCACATAACAAGGGTATTAACATATATACATGGTTTTAATAATACAACATATATGATATATTTGCTAATAATATAGCCATTAAGTCTTCATATTACTCATTACTACATGCAAACTAACTTCGAAATGCGATAACTTTTCGCAATATGAACCAAACCAACTACCAAACAATTACTACACATATAAAACATGCATTCATAGGTCAATAATATGAGCATTAAAATAGTTTAAAAAGTTATAAAGGTGGGGTTTTACTCACCAAAATGCTTGCTAACATTACCAAAATTGAGCTATCTTTGCGAACACCGCTAGAACTAAGCTTTACTTTGTCAACAACTTGGATTTTTAGGTCTGGGCAGGCTATTTAGGTTCGGCCTAGACAAGTGTGGGCTCGGCCATAGTGCAATGGAGTGGAGATGGAGCTAGTTTTGAAGAGGATGGCTTAATAAAGTGAAGAAAGGAATTTAAACTTAGAATTTTTGAGTAAATAAACTAAATTTGAATTATGTAAATAATTTTGGAAGCCTTGAATGGACATGAAAACATTAAAGCGTTTAGAAATGAGAAAGAAGAATGTAAAAGAAGAAATGTTTTAAGGTGAGTTATTTATAGCCATAGAGAGATGGTAAATTATTTAAATACCCTTTACATTAAAATATGATAAAGTTATCGTGAAATTACGGTAGCTTCATACCTCCTCTACCCTTTTTGCACACTTTGACCTCCCAGGCCAGTTCCTTAACATGTTTTATTTTGAACCGAACATGGTTAATGACTTTAAAACTATAATTAACTTATCACATGACATATGTACATGTATATGCATGTGTATATGAATTATAAAAAATATGCACAACGTTTCCAACGACTTTTCGATGCTGAAATGTTGAAATTTCAAAAAATGTTTTTCAACCACATTTTTTATTTTTAATTGAATGGATTATTTTGGTAAACAAAATTTGAAAATGATGTTAATATCGTTAATTAATATTTAACATATGCTTTTTTGGTTATTAAAATCCCTTATTTAAATATTTAAAATTGATTTAAATATTCAAATATAAAGCGGTTGATTTACGGGTCGTTACACTCTCTCTGCCATAAAAGAATTTCTCCCTCGAAATTATTATGGAATGGAAGAAGTAATAACCATCCTAAGATAATCGATTTACTTACTTGGTTTTCGGTAAACATAATTAATTATATTTTTCCTACCATAAACATATGCAATATAAACACTATAACAACCATCTGCAATCAGATAACATGATGTAACATAAAAGGAGTATAACAAACATATACAACAAAATAAAGGGAATGCTCTATAATAAATGCTATGCATCCAACATTTTTCAAAATACTTCCAAAATTTTAGAACTAAATGCCCGGGTTTTATATTCAAAATATTTTCAAAATTTATTTATGAATTCCTCAAAAGGAGGAGTAAATCAAAAACAAAACGAAAAATGATAAGGAGGGGATCCTCGTAACAAAACATGTTGAACTCTAGAATAAAATAAAATGGGGCTTCTAGTGGTATTTTGGTTCCTCCTAAAACAAAACTAGAGAAAATAATCTATTTATTCCTCAAATTTGTCCAAAAATTACTTTTCAAAATCACCAAGATTTAGGTCCTAATAATAAAAATCCAAAAACTTGTTTTATAAATTTAAACTCTATAAACTATATTATATAAGATCACCCAATCAATCAATTCAACCAAACCAATCATATTCCATGAAGGAAAAAAATCTAGCACATAATATTACTTAAAGTGTCAAATGACTAACTTAGGTTTAAAGCTTTCTTGACTACCTATAAATAATTTTCTAGGCATATCTTTTTGCTCATCAGCCTTTGGTTATTGCTTAGAGGATTATCTATACAGCTTCAGACAAAACTGAAAGTCACTTTCTAAAATTATTAATTTCTCAATTATACCAATAAAATCACTTTAATTCGCATTTAATATTTTATTCAATACCAAAATTGTTTGCGAATTGCTTCATAAATTTTCTCCTAAGTATAAAAATATTTTATAAAGTCTTTTCTTTGTAAAACATCAAATGATAAATTATTCCACTTTATTTACTTATATAATACTTTTGTGACAACCCACATTTCATAAGGTTTGAATCGATAATAATCCATACATGTCCAACCCAAACAATCCGAAATATAGATAACCAAGGGGGTTAATTAAGAAAAATAAGAAAAGAAGAAGAAAATAAACTCAGAATCTTGCAACGAAATGATAAAATACAATAATCAAATAAACAGTTCATGAAGCTGCTTATATTATACATTTGATTATAATTTATACAACATTTACCAGAGTTATATATACTACATGGATAAATAAAATAATGCATCAAACAACATGATGCAGGAATAATAATAGTAATAATATGCTAAATCTTCGTCTTCGTCCTCTAGAGAATAATTTTCGATGCACTAAAAAACTCAGGACTGACCTGAGCTTAATGAAAAGACAAAACATTTGAGTCAGGACTAAAATATCCTTATGTGAGTCAAATCGATATCACATAACATGAGTGTAATATATCACATAACATGAGTGTAATAGCATCAAATATGTTTACGAGGTTTCACATCTCATATCCATTGTATAACGTGCGTGCAATAGCTCAAGAGATGTTATGAGATTTTCCATCACTTAAAAATCCATCAAAATATTTATATGTAGTAGAATACGCTACATATGTAATGTATAATCAGTAAAATAAATATTTTTCTTAGCATTAAGGCTTTATATTAATCCCTTTTAACGCGTTTTTAAGCATTGTCATATAGTTTGCATATAGCACCCCAGTAGAATGTTGGGGGATAGGGATGCACAGTGATCCGAGAACACTGAACCAAAATTGTAGGAGTCTCGTATAGGGATAAAAGTATGGCAAGGCATGTAAGGCAATGCCCGAGGTAGGATACTACAAGTTCGAGTCGTAGGGCTGGTGGTAATACATCGTAGTCATGACCGTCCACCGCATCCATCCATCTCATATCGAATCAAAGGGAGGCTATCCCAAATCAATGTGTACCAATCGAAACCAACAACAAGAGGAATAATAAGGACCGAGTCCAAGAAAATCAAAGAACGGAAGTCCACTAGGTGTAGCTAGCCTGCTTGGCTCTATCAAGCCATTCTGTTTAGTCATTTCAAACTGGCATAAGTGCCAGGGTCTATCTATCATCATTCTCTTTCTTCAAATCCAGCAAACGACGCCAAAGCCAACCACTTCATTCTGGAGTCTGCTTTGCATATACAGTTGTTAAAGTGGTTCCAATATTGACAAAGAGTAAGCCAATAAGAGGCCCCGGTCTCTTTAACAATCAACGTCAGTTTACACACTGGTTGGTACTTTTATATTTCAAAACGATTCATACTTGATATTAAACTATCATATTCGCTTCAAAATCAATTTCATTGAAATATCATATTTACTTCATATATGTCAATTTCCAATTGAAAGTCATTTTCAATTTAAAATTCTTGAATAATAATTTTGGTTATAACTTCATTTTGACCCAATTCGCATTTAAATATAACATTCCACTCTTTGACCAGTTTGTATTTAGAAAATAGTTTGAAAATTATTAAATAGTTTTAAAAAGTTAAATTAGCTTGTTAGAAAATAGTCTAATAAAATGGTTTATATATTAAAAATGGTTTATATAGGAAATAATTGGAAAATCAAAATAATTTGGATATCTAAAATATAGATTTTAAAATAGTTTATATTAAAATAATTTATTTAAAATAGTTTCAAAGTCAAACTGATTCAATTCCAAATTTTCAATTTAAATCATCTTCATTTTCCATTACAAGTTAAATCGATTTAATTACGATTTTAGTTCGAACTAACTTCGATTCCAATTTTAATTCAAATCAATTTCTATTTCGATTTCAAATTAACTCAATTCCGATTTCAATTCCAGTTAATTTCAATTTTAATTAATTTCAATTCAATTCTCAAATTTAAACCCTTTCGATTTAATGAAATTCGAGTTCGACTTCAATATATCGATTTAAATCACTTAAATCGAATTTTACTTCAATATTCAATTTAAGATTTAAATCTTTAAAATAATTCAATTCCAAGATCAATTTTGAAATTCCATTTTAAATTACGTTCACTAGTAATATTCAAAGTTTAAATAAAATTTCAAATCCTTTAAAACAAATCAATTTTCAAAACCCAAATCATATTTCAATTATAACTTCAAAGTCTCGAATTTTATTTTTAAACAATTTCATTCAACACATTTTAAATTCACATTTTGAGCTCAAGTTAGAAAATAATTCGATTTCCATGATTTCAATTTTTACTTCTTTAATTCGAGTCATTTAAATAATTTTCAAATCAATTTTTTTCAGATAATCTAATTTAACCAATCTGGTGTCCGTATATAATTTTCTGTCCTTTGGCCAAGTGATCAATTATTTCAATTTAATTTCAGGGATTGATGTATATCATTTCAATCCAAAATAAATGCCATAGGCATACATCATTTCAACCTATTTCTTAATTTAAAATAATTCCAATAACAGTTTTATACACCGTCAAGCAATTTACAAGGTGATAACAGGATATATAGAATAAATAAACATCCAAATCATCCAAAATCTCAACCCATTAGCATTCACTACAAACAATCATACAAACAGTCCATAAATCACATCAATTAACCAATTATCAATAATCAAAAATTTTACTAGCATTTTAATTCTAGTTTCCATTTAACCATTAATTCAAAATTTCTAACATATAACTTTCTATATCGATTTCTATGTCAGTTAAATTCACCAAACAATAATCAATAATTTAAATCACATTAGAATTTCAATTTAATTAGCATAAAAATATTTTAGTCAATCGTGAGCGTATAAAACACTCACCTCTTATTTAAAACTAAAAATATTTCTAGCTTCGTAAATTTCGAACCAACCCCATGCCATAGCCTTCATCAATATGATTCCAACGTGATTCGTTTCATCCAAAACGAGCCTCGTATGAAAAAGTTATGCGATAATTAGTTGAACGATTAACTAAAATAAAATTAACTCAACTAATTAAAACTAATAACATAAATAGGCCATTACATCTTCCTCTCTCTTTCGTTCATCACCTTCAGGCCACGCATGCAACTTCCTTCGATTGCGACCCCCTTATATATATGTATATATACATACATATATTTATATATATATATGTGTATGTATGTGTGTGTGTGTGTGTATATATATATATATATATATATATATATATATATATATATATATATATCGATTGCCTTCGCAGCCCGCCTCCGTCGAGTGCCAGCAGCCACTGCCCTTCATCGCGCGCATATGCTCGACTGCCGTCGCAAACAGCAGTCGCTCCCTCCCACACTCGCGCACTTGAGATTTGATGCGCCCTCCGCCTCAATCAGATGCCTCCATCGTGCGCTGCTCCATCAATCCCCATCGCGTACTCGCCAGTGCGACTCCGTTTTCTCGTCCTTCCTCGTTCTATCTATTTTTATGTCATGTTCGATGTGTAAAAGGAAGACGCGAGGAAGAAACGGGAAAAGAAGTACAGGGAATAGGCATAAAGTAGGCGGCCTTGAAGATTGTTTAGGAAGGAAAGTAAATAAATTAATATATTAAAATCCGAAAATATCTCGCCTAATTCGCCCCGTGAAATTACGAACTCCAAATGAAGCATGCCGCCTGGCTTTCATAATGTTTTACCTCCATTCCGAACATGATGCAACTAGTTTTGAGGCCAACATAATGGAACTAGTTTCGAGGCCTAATTCGATCATATTCAACATTTTTAAAATCAATTAATTTTAATCGAATTCGTTGAATTAATTTCTATGCATTTCTAGCTTGCACGAGAAAACGGCAAGTCCGATTGTTATGAAACTTGAAATCCTACAATAATTCACTATTATAGATCTGACGAAACTAGTTTCTTCGAAATCCGAGATAGTGGCCAAAATGGTTATTTTTTACTCGTTAATTATAATAGAAAATTTCCAATTTCTAATTTTTCACTTTTAAACCCAATTTAAAATGTTAAAATCTCCATTCAAATTTAAATAAAATTTTGAATCAACTTCCGACATCATTTTTGTAACGACCCACCTTTTTGGACGGTTTAAGTTGACGATAATCTCAAATCATTCAAAAGGGAGGATTGTTACGGGGTAAATAAGAAGAAGAAGAAAAAGAAATAAAACAAACACAGAATTTCATAGTGGAATGACAAAATATAAAAAGCAAATAAACTGTTCATGAAGCTATTTTACAAAAAAAACATTTGATTACACTTTTAATATACAAAAATCAGAGTACATATAACGGGAATAAATAAGTAAATGTAGTGGAACAACATGATGCATTGGAATAAATATAATAAATAATAACGGTATACAAATCTCCATCTTCGTCCTCCAGAAAGCAGTCTTCGATATATTGAAAAGTTCGGACTGACCCCGAGCGAATTGAAAAGACAAAACACTCTAGTCCGAACTAAAAGATCTTATGTAAGTTAAATCAATAATAAATAAATATGAGTGTAACGACATCAGAGATGTTTACAGGATTTGACATCTCATATCCAGTGTCTAACGTGAGTGGAATAACTTAAGAGATGTTCGAGATTCCATCTCCTAAACATCCGTTAAACTATCTACATACATAGTACAATACGCTATTATAGTGTCTATAATAAAGTAAAATATTAAAATAGTGTTAAGGCGTTACCCATATCCTCCTTAACATATTTTATATTTCGTTGTCTGTACAATACTGCAAACTCTAGCGTAAACTAGTGGGCTATCAAGGAGCACTCCATAGGTACGACACAAACAAAACTTGTAGAAGGCGCGATAAGGCACGTGATAAGACACATAAGGCAATACTAGGGTATCATTCTACCATTTGCACTCCCGGACTGGTGGAAATGCATAGCAGCTACTACCGCCCACCTCGGAACATACTGTAACATCACAGTATTTCGAACCACTCACATCCACGCATGTCGAACTTGAATTGCTCAAAATATCATATTGTTAATTAATATTTGGAAAAACTCATCATATACAGTAAAAAAATAATCACAAAATCACAGACACGGAGTAATATAACAATAAGTAGCGGAATAGATAAATAGTAGTTCATGAAGCTACTATAAAATAACAGAGTTTGAAATAAAATACAACATAATATCTCAAATACAATGAAGTCTCGAATACAAACAGATGACATCTCTAAACAAAATCAACTGGAAAAGGTGAATAGATATAGGAGAATCTTCAAGCAAAGATCCAAAGCTCCAAAGGTGAGTCTCAAATGCCGTGACACTCAGTCTAACCCGGGTGTAAAGCAAAACACAAAACACTCGAGTCGGTATTAACATTCTTATATCAATAAATCCAACTCAAGTGAAATATTAACTGAATACAAGTAACTTAAAGGATGTTTGGGATACCCGTGCTCCAAGGATCCGTGGAACTATCTACTATGTAGTAATGTACGCTATTATAATAATGTGTATAATAAAGCAAACTATTAAAATAGCGTTAAGGCATTACCCATATCCCCCTTAACACATTTTTATAATGTCGTAGTCTATACAGATATTGTAAACTCCACTCACAAGTGGGCTATTAAGGAGCACTCCATAGGTATGACACAAAACAAACTCGTTGAAGGCGCGATAGGGCATGCGGCAAGGCACTTGAGGCAATGCCAGGGTAGATATACCATTTGCGGATCCGAATTGGTGGTAATGCATAGCAGCTACTACCGCCTACCTCGTGGCACACTCCTAAATCAAAGGGTGCACCCAATCAATCACAAAAGCAATGGAATTGTATCGAAGAAATGTGTTCAATAGAAGGATGACCTCACTTGTCCCGATGTGGCTCCTGTTTTAGCTGCACCAAGCTGACTCACGGGAGTCAGGGCTACGTAAATACCACATAAAATCGACGCCAAACCATCCTACTTCATTCTGGAATCTCCACCACATACACAGTTATTAAAATTGTTTTCGACATTGGTAGAGAGTATGACAATAACCGATCCCAGTCTCTTTAACAACCAATCGTCATTATAACACCGTGGTCATTTCAAACTAGTTTATACTTCAAAACCAAAATATCATTTCCACTTCAAAACCATATCAATACGATATCATTTCACTTCAAATATATTCATTTCTAAAATCATAGCACTTCAAAGTTATAACACTTTCGAAATTATAAAGCTTAGAATTTGTAACACTTTAGAAATCATAACACTTGATAACGTACTACTTTGAAATTCATAACTCTGAAATCATAACTTCCCACTTGAATAATTTAGATATTAATAATAGTACATAAAATAAAATAGTTATAAGTTAAAAGAGTTTATGTTAAAATAATTAGTATATTAAGATAGTTTATATTAAAAATAGTTTATATGAAAATAATTAGTATATTAAAATAGTTTATATTAAAAATTTATAAAGTAAAATCTATAAACGTTTTAAATATAATTTAAAAATACTTTATATGGTAAAATAGCTTCCTCAAATTTCACAAATCGATCCGAATCAATTCGAATTCAAAAATTCAAATTTAATTCAATCTCAATTCATCAGTTTCAATTCAATTCAGCTTCTCAATAAACCCTTTCAAATTATATTGATTTAAAATACAGATTTAACCACAAAAGGAACCATTTCAATTTCAATATTTTTCAAAGGTTCAAATATTCAACATTTCAAAACTAAATTTGATAATTTCATTTATTTCTCAGTTAACTTTATTATTATTTAATTTTGAAATATTCACTTAATAAAATCCAATACATTTAAATAAGCCTCAAATTTCAAATAAACTAAATATTTTCTTCAATTTATTTAGACTTGAAATATTCATTTGGTCACTTTAAATCAAGATCTAAAATTTTACACCTTTATAATTCCAAACATATAATTTTAAAAATCTAAAATTTAAATCCTTACAAAATAACCTATATATATAATATTTGAAATCAATATTCATGTAAAACCATATATATCCCTTTTTAAAACCATGGAAATCATTTCAATATATATAGACCAACGGCGTCTGTTTATAATTTTCTATCCTATAGTCAAGTGATACGGATATCCATCTATTCAATCCGTAATTTAAATATATATGGGTATATATCTTTTCGACGCACAATCCCAAGTCAACCTCAATAAAAATCGCTTAGGTTTATCATTTCAACCCATAATGATTATCTCCTATTCTACAGATTGTTCGATATGTATCATTTCAACCCATAGAGAATTCTATATTAACAGGGAACTTGTAGAGTGATAACATATATTATAATAATATAACAGGCATGTATCATTAATATAAATAACAGATAATGGTGTCAAATGTCACAGGTGAGCAGATACAGATAATAGCATATATATAGCAATGTAAATAGCTAACAGCAGCATATTTCACTTGTCGTTTCAATTGAAATCAAATTTAATAAATATGAAAATGTTAATCATGAGTGATTGCTTAACTTTCGAGGCTAAAGAGAAAAGACAATGGATTAAGTTATGAATCCAAGCACGAATTTCGAAGCAAAGCATGATGGACTCGAGTTCAACGAACAAAGCTGATAAATAGGAATTGATGGAAACGCCATTTTGATATAACTGAAACAAAACATACATTCTAATTTTTCTCTAAAACAAAATTTTAAAACACACATTTAACCTAAGATATATATATTTGTTTTCTAAAATAAATTCCAAACATATATATTCAAACCCATATTTAGTTCAAACACATATAAAATAAATTCCTATATATATATACTTATTTATGAATGCAAAATACTTATTCATATTATATATCATTTCATCAAAATCTCAACATAACATATCATTTAAATATATATTTTCAAATACTAACATATATATATATATATATATATACGAACAACAAATTTTAATATAACCCATAAGTTATACATACATGAGTAATAAGTTATATATATATATATATATTCATGTATAACAGCAGCATATATATAATAATCAATTATAAATCTATACATCAACTCAATAGTTTTATAGGTTTATATAGATTGACACACACACACACACATATCATTTAGAAATCAATACTTTAATAAACAAATATCACCTTTTTTTATAAAACTGTAATCAAAACCCGACTTTATATATAAGATATAGGACTTAAATATATACCATCACTTCATACTATAATATAAATAATATAATATATATATATAAACAGAGCCATGCTCATTGTTTGCCAAGGACATCCTATATATACTTACATGTAAAAATCCATACTAAACACAATATTTATAAAACAGTAAATATATTTATATACAAACAAACAGAGTTTATAACTTGTATAACTAACAGAGTATAATATATATATGATCTATAGATTTTAGGTATAAACTTTACATACCACATACATAAGAACAACATAATAAAATACCTCCATATATATAACTAATATATAAATCAACTCATGTTATTATTATAACATACCGGTTACTGATTTTTAAAACACGTATTAAAATAGAGCATATATATGTTCCACTATATATTTTAAACTGATATATATAACTTATATAGGTAATATACAAACTTATGTAAAATTACATACATATATATAATAACAACCGATTATATCAATCTCTCATAAGCATATATTTATATATAACAGAGAATATATTTATATGCCTTAGGAAAAATGTAAGCTGACTTGGCCGAAGAGGAAGGAGGCATGGGAACGAGGTGATGGCTCGGCTCATTTGGGTTAGGAAGGTCGAGTTTTGGCCAAAAGAAGGTGGGTGAGTGTTTGGCGACTTGGTGGCCGAGACTCGGAGGTGGCTGTCGGCTTCTCGTGGAGGGGAAGGGGAAGACGAAGGAGCATGGGCTAAGGAGGCTGCGGTGGCGGAGAGAGGCACGCTGGCTCTGGTGGTAGCCACGTATGCTGCTGCATGGAAGTGGTACGGTTCTCGTGGCGCTTGGAAGTGTGCAAGTGGGGCTGGATCCATGTGGTGGTGGGTTTGCTTGGGGTAGGCGGGAGGTGATGGCGTGAGTGGTGAGGTGGCTTAGAAGAAATAAAATGGAAGTAAGTTGCAAAATATATAAAGGGGAGGAAGGGAATGGTGGGAAGAAGAAACGAGCAAGATGGCTACAGGCAATTCATGCCTCACCCAATAATACATATTATAATGTTATTGTTATTATTATGCTAGTAGAGGAGGACGAACTGGTTCAAAGTAAATAGACAGAGAGAACGTACTAGCTTCCTATAAATAAAATGCAAGTTATTATATTATAACGTTATAATATAACTTACAAATTAAGAACGGCAAAGAAACGAAGAGACCCAAAATGAATGCACCAGAAATTAATAAATTGAAGTGATAGGATGCCAGCTATCAATTTCAGGTAACACAATTTAAAGCAATTTATTAGATTTCTTGGGCTGCACGTTCAAAATTTGAAAATCAAGGAATGCTAACGGTCACAATTTATGGTACCGATACGACGTACCATGTTATCGTTTCCGTCACATACCAGACCACAAATATAAAAATAAATATACTGAGGAGAGCAGCGTGAGGAGGCGAATAGAATGGTACACAGATATCAACGATACGATCATCCTATCAAAACTCGATATTCAGTACTGAAAATGTTGTTAAAACGTCGAAACTAAGATAAACGAGATTGGAGAAGTCCAACTTTGACGAAACATAATATGACATCTCACTCAGAGGATGATTTACAAATTTATTATATAAAATATTCAGGTTTGGAAAATATTTTATTATCATCAAATATTAACTGATTTAAATTGAAATAGAATTACACAATAAAATAAACTTCCATATTTTCTGATGAAAATTTACCATTTGCTATGTTTGAATAGACGTATTCCAAATATCAAATTTATATTTCAAAATTTTGTTTTTTAAAATTTCACAAAATTTCAGATAAATACGTTATTAAAACCATTAAAATTTGCGGGTCGTTACATACTTCCATAATCAAAATCGAGGGGTGGCCACAAAATCAATCATAAATTCATAATATGGTATCGAAGAAGCACGTCCGATCGGAGGTGCGACCTCACTTGGCCCGGTATGGCTCTTGTTTTAGCCACATCAAGCTGACTCATGGAAGTTAGGGCTATGTAAATACCTCATACATAATCATTCGCCAAACCATCCTACTTCATTCTAGAATCTCCACCACGCATACATTTGTTAAAGTAGTTTTCGGTATGGACAGAGAGTACGACAACATCCGATTCATGTCTTTCTAATAACCAAATGCATATTTCACACCGAATGGTTCTTTTACATTTCCAAAATCAATTCATAATTGATATCAAAATATCATATTCAATTTCAAACCATATCACTTTCAAAATCATATTCAATTTCAAAATCATATTCACTTTCGAAATCATAATGATAAGACAGGTTGATGAAATATTCATTCAAAATCATCATGTTAAATCAAATATGTCATTTCACTAGCAATTATCATTTCAAATACCAACTTATGTTATAACATCATTTAACCATATCCACTTTAAAAATCAAAAATCCAATGATAAACGCTTTCACTTTACACCATCTGAAATTTAGAAAATATTTTAGATGGTTATAAATAGTTTAGCATAGTTCAAATAGATTTAAAATAGATTTAAAGTAGATAAAATGGGTTAATTAGTTTAAAATAGGTTAAAATCGATTAAATTGGATTAAATAGATTATAATAGGTTAAAATAAATTAAAATAGGTTAAATTTATTAAATAGTTAAAAATAGATTAAACTAGTTTAATAGTTGAAAATTTTAATAATCAAGATTTTTAAAATGATACATCTTTAAACCGTTTATATTAAAATAATAAATTTGAAATTAACATCAAATTTAACTATTTCTTCCATTTCAATGAATCTGGACCATGTCTAGATTTCAAATCAAAAACCGAAATTTTAAATCTTGAAATATCAATTTAAGCTATTCTAATTTCAGTAGATTTCAAAGTTACAATTTCAACATTTCAATAACTCTACAATTTCAACATTTCAATAACTCAATTTTTGTAAATTTAGTTTATACTACAAAATCAACTTTAGAATTTCAATTTATTAAGCAGTTCACTTATAACAATTCCAAAATTTCCAATTAATTTTTTTAAACAATTCATTTAAAGCAATTTAGTTTATACAAATCAAATTTTATTTCAAAATATTATTTAATTGAATTCAAAGTTTAAGGATTTAAAATCATTTAATTTAATCAATCCGATGTTCGCATATAATTCTCTACCCTATGGTCAAGTGATACCGACTTATATCATTTCAATATGCAATAAATTTAAGTTATGGGTATAAATCATTCCAACCCGCAATCCTGAATTAACATTCAAAATCCATAAAATCGCTCGGGTTTATCATTTCGACCCATAACGATTTTTCCTTAATCTGTCAGATTCTTCGGGTATGTATCATTTCAACCCATAGGGAACTTGCAGTGTGATATCAATATATAAAATAACATATATATCAACAATTAAACATCCATCGCAATCATCATTCAAATCACCCAATAACATCAATAGATAATTGATTATCATTAACAGGTATCAACTGGCAAATTAAAATTTAATATTAAATTATGTGGCAATTATGTTCAATAAATTCATATTTAACTAGAATGAAGATTTAAATATATCAAACAGCAGTTAATCAATTTTTAATCACATCATAAATTTAATTTAACTAACATAAGATAATTTGGTAGTTTTGAGTGGGTTAAAACACTCACCTTTGAGTTCAAATCAATTTGAAATCCAAAATAAGATGCAAAATTGAACAGTCTCAGAATTCCTCCAAACTGGTTTAATAATGTCCGAAATTTTGATATAATCAGAGTGAAACAAACCATGCGTAGATCCGACCTCGTATGTTAAAGTTTTACGATTTTATAATTAAACAAAAAAATCACACGTCAATTACCTCTTACGTCAGCAGTTCGTTCCCAAGCCCTAGAACCATCATCTTGTACACGATGGGGAACTCAGCAGCCATGACTTGGTCGACAACCACCCATGCCATGAATATCAAGGGCTAGATCCAATGTTTCCACCTCACGCTGCACCGATACCTAGGTCGTGCAACCTCAACATCCCCTGGAACCACCTCCTTCTGTATGTGGCCGCTACCCCTTTGACCTCCAATTATCATGAATCCAAGCCCTTGCAGCCCCAATTAGCCGCATAGATCAAAACTGCTCGTCACCCACTATACGCCTATGCTATCCGATCGTCCTATAGTTACAGATCCGTCGTTGAATCGTAACGATCAGACATGAACAACTGAGAACAAATCACTGATTTTTCGGATGAACGGTGATTCGAATCGAGAAATGAATTGCACCGTCTAATTGTGGTCATCGAGAGCTTCGAAACGGTATATCATATGTCAAGGTTTGGAGGAGTTTGAATTTTTGAAATTGATTTTGATTTGAATTTGGATTTGGGGATTTAGGTTTTTAGCCTTTGAGAAGAGAGAAACGATAGAAATTTCAGTACGTATAGTATATGACAAATAAAAAGGCCCCTTTGGTTAGAACAAAACTATTTATATGAACAAAGCCCGATAAAAATTAAACGCGTATCAAATAGGTACGAACGACAATAACGACCCAAAAAGCCTGTTCTGCCTCTGGAACGAAAGTGGGTCATCCCATATATCAAATAGATGTTTCAACATTTTTAAACTCGATGGAACGGGTTACAATCCCAATTGCATCATATGAAGAAGTTAACTTTTAAAATCAGCTTATTTCAAATTAATTTCAATCATTTGATTTCTGTCCGTATCGAGCCCGCAAGATCAAATGACAAGTCCAATCTCTATGAAACTTGAAATCCCACTATAATTCACTATTACGGATCTAATGAAATTAGTTTCTTCGAAATCCAAAACAGCGGCCAAAATGGCTATTTTCACATTAATTAAATTACTTTTTATCATTTTTCAAATTCAAATTTAATAACTAATTTTTTTATCGTTTTTGACTACTTAGCAATTTATAATCCTTTAAAACAAATTTCTATATCAATTCAATGTTGAATATTACACTAATTACAGTGTTCAATTTCAACTGCAAATTCATTAGTTATAATTTAAAAGCCAATAAATTAATTTATTTTGATTTTAATCTTATTACTCAATCAACCATTTACTTTATGGACATGGTTAACATTGGTTTACATCTTATTACATCAATCTTCTATAGTTATCATTTTAATTCACATTAACCGCAATATTTAAGTTGATTAATTGCAATATTTAATTAGATTAACTTCAATTAATTTAAAATTTATTATCAACAAATTAAATAAGGGATTGATAATTAACAATTGTTACAACTTACAATTTATAGCACATTCCTACGTTTATTGTTAACAAACAAAACTAATAAATTTACATATTGATTAACTATTCTATATTAACCACTTTTAACTAATTACATATAATTTCACCATTTACTATAACATTTGGTTTATTTCCTTATTTGCAGTTTATAACCAAAATTAACTTTACAATCATTCTAATCAATTAAAATAACATTAAAATAGTTGTCGATTGGTTTTTACTAACATTACATTCAAGTTATTTCTCACATTATTAAATCCTAAATTTTTAATTTTTCACAACATTAAACTTATTCAATTTATAAATTTAATTAGCGAAAATTATGGACCGTTACACTCTCACCCACTTAAAACTTTTCGTCCTCGAAAAGGGAAAAGAAGGAATTAATATATTTTATTCTAAGTATTCAATTTATAAACAATTAATTTACATAATTAAATAATTAAAATAAAATTAATCAAATTATAAACAATTAAATCCTTCTATATTCAAGTTCAATAAATGTTTGAAAAACATTTCCACTTTCGCAAAAAAATTCGAAGTCCAAAAGTAACGGAAAATTTCGATAGAATCTCCTTTATATGGAGAGGTTCGAGAGAAATAATATATATATTTATATATATATATATATATATATATCATGTTTCAAAATAAGTATCCCAAACGACGAAAAAAATATATAATATCACTATAAATCGTAATCCGAAAACATACCTATTTGTCCGGCAACAATTTATTTATGAGACCAAAAGCAGTAGCAATTGCTTTCATAACATGTATCTCACTTATATAATCAAAAGAGATTAATAATTATGTAAAAAGAGGAATATTCAAGTTGTTTCGATTAGTAACGAAACAAATCAACACAACATAATAATAGTCACTTGCAAACAAACAATACAACCATCATATCATCATATGCAATCAAAGAAATCAAAATACATACATAGTATCCAATACTAATTGTTTGCTCCGGTTCAGAAACTTTTAATCATACAAAATGTAAAATAAACTACTAAGCATACCATACACTCAACAGTCTTAGATAAAATTTAACACATTATTTATACACCTTTATACAGTTAGAAGTAAACTTTCCCAACCATCCCATAAGCTAAAACAAACAATAATTTCAAATATCAGTTATGTTTATTCTTATTAATCTCCTTTCACATCATTTACTGTTCATTCATTTTTTTATTCATTCATCACCAACAAAGTTCATTTCCCATTCATTTATACAATGCCATTTTCTCTTTCCATTACTTTACATTCATTGCTTACATATGTTATTCCCATTTCAATTATTTAGATCATCAATGAATTCATTATTGAAATATTGCATGCATTTTATTTCAGTTAAATTCACATTTATTATTTACTTTGATTTCCCTTTCCATATAAATATTCATTAGTGAAGCAAATTATACACAGATTTTTAATTCCTTTTCTTTTCACGTTTATTCCTTTCATACATAGTATTCACTTTTACTATTTCATTTTACTTTATAAATGGCTTCAATGATTAACTTAAGTTTATAATCATATGCTTTTGGTATTCACTTTTTTTTCTACTAAATTTAATTACTAGCATCTCAAATTATTAACTTAAGTTTATAACACTTTTGTTACATTTGTTCTTATTTATGGATGTAACGAGTCGGATTTTTCGACGTTTGATTTGGAATGTTTAAATGGTTTAAATATCGAATTTGAATTATAGATTGATTTTGGATACAAAAATTTAGGGGTTTATTCATAGAATAAATTCAGAATTTAAATAGAGGGATTAATTGAATAATTTAATTTTCGAGTTTATAATTCAATATTGGGTAAACTATTGTATCGTGAGTTTTAAGCCCGATAAAAATTATTTAAAGGCTTGTAAAATTTATATTAATAGTAACGAAGACAACAAAAATTTTAAAATTGAATTTAAAAGTGATCCGTTCAATTTTAAAAATAGATGGTTCAAATTGAGGTTAAAAACAGCATTCTGAGGCACAATCTCGGAATTCAACGAAACTAGCTCCATTGGATCCGTAATATTTTATTATTGTCGGATTTTAAATTTCATAGTGTTTGGAGTTATCGTTTGGACGTACGGGATATAAACGCACTGAAAATCATATTGAAAATTTAATATAATAATTGGGTCCAAAATGCCATCTTCTCCACATGATCGGATTAGGACTCAAAACCTTTTCCATTGCATTCGGAATAAGGATATAACATTATAAATGCCCAGTGGCACGCCTCGATAGGAGGACAAGATTTTAAGTTGCAAAATCGAGGCGATTTAAATTTAAAATAAATATATGTTCATATTGATTAACCTATATATATTTACATAAGCATTTTCCCTTCACTGCAGTGTCACTATAGATGGCCTATTCTAACACGCAAAGCATCTTCCTTCTTCTTTTATATCTAAGCTTCAGTTCATAGAAAAGCAAGAAAGAAGAAACGAAAAAAATTACTGCCAAAGACTTATAACCAGAATTTCAAAAATTTATATCTTCCAACCACTATTTTTTCCCTAAACCCATTCGAAACTGATCCTCAAAATCATTTGAACGAAAACAAATCAGTTCTTTCTTTGAAAAAAAGAAACCGAAAGTCGATTTCGATTCAAATCGTAGGGGCTTGGGGAAGGTAGCGCGACTGGACTTGGGTCATACTCGAGCATGAGGAAGTGGAGGCGGCAAGGGAGGAGGCTGGACGATGTCGTAGAGGAGCTCATAGTGCTAGGGTGGTGGTCTCCATTAAAATTTTGGTTGTGAGAATGGCATCGCATTGCAAGTGCGTAATGGAGGGAAGGTCGAGGGTGCTGTAGTGGGCTTGGGGAAAGTTCATGCTCGACGGCTCGAGCCCAGGTCGTGGTGGCTAGGATGGCTAATGGGTATGGGCGTGGTGGTTGTCGATGATGGATCGCGGGCTCGCTCACCTGAGCGTGAGAGATCGGAAAAGTGGGGAGCTACGATGAAGTCTGGTCGGGTTGTTCTTGAGAGGAAGGTAATGTTGCAATTTATTTTAATTAAAATTAATAAAGCGACCGGTTGGGTAAAAAATTAAAACAATAAGATTTAAAACAAAAAATTTAACAGTAAGGGAAATTTAAAACTTTATTTAGCTAATACATTTTAAATTCAAAATGAGTATGTTAATGATAGTTTAGATTATGTCAAATGCTAATAAGTTCGAAAATTCATTTACACGAGGCTTAAATCAATGGGCCAGTTGAGTTTGGTTCGTTGCTAGGAATCGGTGCCATAAAATCAAAGGTGGGAAACTCTCACTCTTTTGGTTTTCTAAATTTGAATTTAAATAGTTGAATTTAATTATTGGATGCTTGATTAAAATGATAAATTATAATTTTCTATTGGATGTATATATATAGTAGTATATATAGTAGTATTTGGAGTGATATTCTCGCACATTATAGCGGATGAGACCCTATGCACACTGCGTAATAGCAAATGATCCTATATATCGCGATATTCCCCTCGAAGTGGAATTGGTATTTATTTTATGCTGTATTAATATCTGCGGATGTTGGAAAATAGGTTGGAAGGATCCAACGGGATTCCTCAAATTTATTGTTTTATTTTTCATACATTGTGATATATGATTTGTGTAGAATAATCTATTATAGATTATTGTAGTGATTGGAATTATTGGATGTTACTACAGCATTGGCCTAAATTTTGATAATTTTAGAACTACAAATATATTTTTAAAATATATGGAATTGAAGGGGAATTAATAATAAAATATATATACTTAGATTGGAGTTATTTTAAAGGAATTGGATTACAAAAACATAATTGGTGTAGCTATACTTAACTATTACAGATAAATAAATGGAGAATTTTTTTGATATTCTGGAAATGTTGAATCAATATTGAAAAATAGATTGGAAATAAAATTTATATAATGGATTTTTATAAGTTGATTTTTTTTTAAAACAGATAAAAACCAAAAGGGTTATAAAATTGATAAATAATGTTTATAATAAAGAAATTCGATATCAGGTGGATATTGGGAATATAAATTCATTGGAGGAATTTATATTAGAAGATGAAAACAGGGTTGGGAAGAATGGAAATTCTATTTTTGAAATGTGATTGGTTAGGGAATCGATAATGAATCGAGACATTGTGAAATCGAGAGAAAGTTATAAATTAAAATTGGTTATTGAGATTTTAAAAATACATTTTAAGTTATAAGACGTGAGATTGTTTTAAAAGGAACATTTATTATTTTAAAACTATGAAATTTTGAACCAGTTGAGATTTAAATACGGGGTAAGTAGATTTTAAATATGAAGTATTTATTTTAGTAAATTATAACTTCTAAAATCATCTTTGAAAATTATTTATTTAACTAAAGATGAGTTATCAACTTTATGAAAGTGTTTTTGATATTTTATAAATTACTTGAACATATTAAAAAATATTATTAATCTTTTAAAAGTCTTATTATATATACAGAGTTTTAAAGAAATTAGAAAAGTTTTAATTTTCTAAACTCTCTCGAGATTTGAAAAAGGGGCTTATAAAAGGATATGATTTGAGGAGAGGAAATCTATTTGTGATACCGGAGATTTCAGGAAAAGTTATGGAATAATTCTCTGCGACGTTCGTATTGAAACGATTTTGGATAATAAGACTGGTAAAATTTTCCTAAGTGTAGAAAAGAGAAATTTGGAAATATTTCTAAGTGTTGAGACGTGGGAAGTGTCCTGTTACGGATTTAAGTATATGAAAAGTTGTTTTCAAATGTTGGGAGAAATTGATATGTCTTTAAAGATATTTTGAATATTAAATATTTTGGAAAAATGTATATTAAGGCCATATGATTGCTTATGGATGTTTAATTTGATAGTTAAATAAACGACTATCAATATTGACCAATTTCGAATGTTGTTTTCGAAGAGTCCGGGATTGGATACGTTATCCGAAAACCACTTCGATCCAACGAGTACGTTTTCGATGGGTAAACAAGAACATGGAGCCAAAGATGAAGCAATGAAGTGCAAGGGCTAATCGCTACTAATCTTGAGGGTGATTCCAAAGGAGATGTAGTAGGAATATTGCCTTCGGTTCCGTTCGGACCGGGCCCGGACTTATATGGATGAATGCTATCGGTACATTGTCATTAGAGGACAATGAGCATTCTAAGTGAATATTTCTAAAAAGGTAATCATAGCCTTTAGCCTCATCAACTGGGAATGACTAAAAATCAGGGGAGATGCAGCAAGGCTAAGTGAGTCGCACCCAAGTAGGGTAAGGTGACCCCTATCTAGAGTTCCTTTTTATTCGACTGTGTGGCGGTTGCTGATCCTAACTGCGGGGTAATCTTATTCGGACTATCCGGGTTAGGGGTAGTCCGGTCTCGTGTTGTAGGGGATCTGGAGTGGTCCTCAGTACGCTATTCTAGACGTGTACTGTGCTAGGTGGTACATAGTGCCCAGTCATTCAGTTGGAATCCATTCTCTAATACGAGCTTACGGTTTTGTTTGTAGAGCCTAGTATGTTGGAATTTAATTAGTATAACAATTTCAGCTATTTGAATAAGTATTTGTAATTAGACACTATTATAATATCACTGGATTTTCTATAGAAATGTTTTGGTTATCGTAAGGTAAAAACCCGTCGTGTTTATGTGTGACACGGTCTTACGAAATGTAATAACCCGTAAATTTTCAATAATTGAATTTGTTAATTTAATAAGATTTTTTTAACTTAATATTGAAGAAAATGAAAAATTAGAGAATTATTAATGGAAATAATAACTAGAATGAATTACAACGGTATAAATGTAAGCTTATTATTAATACTTGAATGTAATTCCAATAAATGAAATAATGTAAATTGTATACTTGGATATAAATTGATATAAGGAGACAAATGCAAACATTAAATTAATAAATGAAATAGTATGAAATCAATGACCATTGAATAAAATTTGGATTATATAAGAATTGTAACATTTTTTGTGAATAATGAATTCATAAGTGTAAATAAAAGTTTGGTAACGATTGTTATAAGTTACCTATTTAATTGGTCTACTAAATTCAAATAGGAAATCAATTTTTAATAAATGTAAATAAATGTTACATTAATGTGAAATGTAATACAATGTTTAGAAGTTGTTAAATTGAGTAAATTAAGGTAATGAAAGGGAAAACAAAGGTTTAGTAGGTTTATAGAGCAATAATGGACTTAATAAAAAGGATTGGAATTGAATTAAATCAAAAGATTGGAATTAATTATAACAATTGGAATTAAATTTATAATAAATGGATTTAGTGTAGGTAAATGAAATTGAATACTACGTTAATTTAAGTTGGGATGAAATGGGAAATATCAATGCAATAAATATAAACCAATGTTAATTATACAATAAGATGAAATTGATTGAATAATAAATGATTGAATTATTGGAAATTTAATTTGTAATGTATAAATATATTGAAATTGAAATTTAAACTTTGAAATTGGCGGAATATGCAACATTAAATCTATATGGAAATTTTTTATACAGGATTTATAAATTACTAAGTAATCCAAATTGATAGAAATTGAATATATAAAATTTGAACGAAAAGTTTCGAGAAGAAGTATTTTCATGCAGGAAATTTTCCTCAAGGACAATTTTTAGGGCTTTTTTTAGATGTAGGACAGCCCGCTAATTATTTTCTCACAAGGACACACGCACGTATTTTCCTTCCAGCCCACTTTCGCGCGCTTCTTCTTCTTCTTCTGCTTCTTTCTTTCGATCAATTTTTTTTGTCGCGATCCAATATTACTCTCGCAATCAAAATATAGATCAACCTTGTTTGGTCATTTCAATTTCGTTCTTCTAAAAATTATAGTTCATCTATCATATTTTTCTCATGCACGTTTGTTGATCTTGTTCTTTTCATGTTTCTACCGTGATCTCATTTTTCTTCAAAGTTTTGATATAAAGTTGTTTGAGTTGTATTTAAAGTTGTGATAGAGTGGAAAAGTATCATATATTAGGTTCAGTTTTTGGGTTTCATTTTTATTTTTTCTTATTATCATTTTTTTGTTATCAGTAAATAGGTATCAGTTTTGCATACGGTAGGTATCAGTTTTGTGAAATTGAATAATTAATGTTCTACATTGAACATATTTTTACTAACGTTTATTTTCTATTTTTTTTGGCAGTGGGGAAAACAGCCTTCTTTGTCTGTTTGTGTTGAATAATAACACTTTTAGCACTCGATTGTCTATTGGTTGCTCTTTGTATGATTTGAAGAATGAGATATAATCTTGTGATGATTGGAAAAGTATCATCGATTGGGTTGTAGCTTGTGATAGAGTGGAAAAGTATCATATCTTAGGATCAGTTTTCTGGTATCATTTTTATTTTTTCTTATAATCAATTTTCTTGATTATCAGTAACTGGATATCAGTTTTGTATAGCTTAGGTATCAGTTTTCTGAAATGGAAAAACTAGTGTTCTAAACTGAGCATGTTTTTACTAATGTTTTTTTGGCAGTGGTGATAATGTGGCGTAGGTAGACCATCAGTTAAGTCTAAAGGAGGATTTTTATATTTTCAGAACAAGCATAACAGATGTGGCGAGTGCAAAGCAGCTTGGTCATAATAAATGGAATTGTCAAGCTTCGAAGAGAATATGATTTGATTTTTCATTTTGAATTTGTTCAGATTAATAAGTGGATGTGTGACTTGTTTTGGTTGTTTATTATAATTGAACCTTTTATTATTAATTTGTATTCAGTATAGAGTATTATCAAATTGATTTTAAGTTCAATTAGTTAGTATAAGTGATAGTATCAGTTTTAGTATCAGTTAAATGTTTTTACAGTATCAGTTCTGGTATTTGTTTTTACAAGTAAGAGCATCTTTGTTTTGAGAACATAACATCATCACTTCATAAGTATCGAATTGCAACAGAACTTCATTACTTCATAAGTACAAATTTCAACAAAATTACATTACTTTACAAGTATCAAATTTAATTGTGAAACATGACAATGTGAATTCAGTTCTTTCCATTTCTTTCTTCTTCTAAGCTTGATGTGTATTTAGATAGACTCCAGCAATGTTCATCATTTGTCAATATTGCATGTACAATCCTTGCTCTTGTGGACAATATTTCCTTCTTTTCAAGTATTATTGGTATTCTGCTTTTGTTCAGTGAAATGATGAATATCATTACAAATATTCCATAGTCAAGCCCGTCGAAACCAAAATGTAATGTTAGTACCAGTTTGCATAAGTTGTATTATCAGGTTTACAATTAATACAAAACATTGAATTTCAAGGATAATGGTACAAGCGTATAGTATGTTTTGAATTAAAATATTTAACAGCTTTACTAGCACATTTAGTATCGATCTGTGTATGAATTTTTATGTTTGTAGCTATTACTTTAAGATATATTTGCTAAATATTTTGTTTTAGTTTTTATTATGTAGTTATCTTTTTTGTTTTTATAGGTGTCAGTTTTGTTTCTATAGGTATCAGTTTCTTTTATGTGGGTATCAATTTTGTTTCTGTAGGTATTAGTTTCTCTTATGTAGGTATCAGTTTTGTTTCTGTATGTATCAGTTTCTTTTATGCAGGTATCAATTTTCTTTCTGCAGTAACTGCTTATTTCTGAACTAACTGTTTTTTAAATTGAGAGATAATATTTTTCAATATTTTTTTATGAATCAAATTCAATTAAATATAAAACTCATACATTGATGTATAGAATTATGTATGAAATGTTATAATGCAAAAACACAGATAGTTTGAATAATGAGCAACTTTCAATTGATTATGACTAGTAGTTTTAATTGTATTGTTCATTTTGTTGTTAGTATATATCATTTTAACCAAAAAAACTAATGTGTCTTCTGCTTGTTGTGCACACTTTATTTGATGCATATCATCTAGTTTCACCTCCATGTCTGCTATGTTATTGCTTTTCCAGATTTCTTTGAGCATTTCTTATATTTTTTGTCTCTAATAAAGACAAAATGTTAAAAAGTTAGGTCATATTCACCTTTTTTATCTGTAATAAGTAATTTTTTTAAAAGAAAGAGAAATCTCATACCAATTACTCATACCAATTTTATAGCTTCTTTTAAACTGGATGTGGATTAACAAAATCATCATCATCCTATTATTTAAAAATAAAGACAATAAGTAATTTTTGAAACATATTATGTTGAAATGTAACAATAGGTTGTGTATTAGCTGTAGTGAATTATCTTCAGTCAAATATGTAACGATTTCAAGTTTGCATTAATTAGGTATTAGTTTGTATTAAGTAGTATCAGTTTTCTGTAAGTATGTATCATTTTTTCAAGTAGGTTGCTCCACCTTTCTGCACATACAACAATTTGCTTCTTCGACTTCACAGCCCAAAAACCCAACTCATCTGCCACGGCCAGACTCCAATCCACCTTCCTCGATCAACACAATCTTCGCCAATAACTCGCGACCTCAACCTCGACCAAACCGCGCCCTAATCAAAATTTTCTCCTCACCACCTCCTCTAAAACACCAACCACAACCGTGACATCAAACACAAACTCAAAGAAATTGGAAATTGTAATTTTGGTTTAGGGAAAGTGATTTTGGTTTTGGGGAGATTATGGAAATTGATTTTGCTTCTGAGCAATTGAACGAGAAATCGATTTGTTTTGATTTAATTTTATTTTTAAAAGAAAGTTCGTCAAATTCTGAGTGAAAGCGAGGAGGAGGAGACGAACAGAATTCTTTGTTTTTTTAATTTGTATCTAGGCTTTGGGCTTTGTCCTTACGGTAAATTTTTTTTTCGTGTGTCCTTGTGAGCAATTATTTACATTAATTTGTCCTTTAAAATTATTTCCCCTATCTTCATGTCTACTCTACTTCATATTATTGATACTGACTGATTTGATGTAGCTAGACTGACCCGTGTATTTATACTCGGGTCAGACGGAGTTGTTTCAGGTATCATCTATTGGACTTAGCTTGAAGTTGATGCTGGATATCAGCTCTCCTTTCTCTTGAGAAATTTCTGTTGTTCCGCATACTATGATGCATTTATATATCATTCAATGTATATGGTGTGGTCGAGTACCACCTTTATTGTATCCATATTGTATTGTACTAAACATGTATTAGTGTACATGTATATATATGATGTTGATTATTGTTCTGTGATGTGCTTTACATTTAGTTGTTGTATTTTTTTTGATAGATCCACTAGCTACCAATAGTTTTGGATTAATCATTTACTCTGTATGTCGATCCGTTGAGATAGAAAAGAAAAAATCATATTGCATTTATCGACGTATTCAGTAGATGTTTAAGACAAAGTTATAGATGGTCACCCTTAGCTAGCCTTATTCTCCGTTTTAGTAGACGGAATTACCCGTTAATTCTCACTACCAAGGTAGGTCTTGGGGTGGGGTGTTACAGCATGGTATCAGCTATAATTAATTATTAATTTATTTAATTAACTGAAATATAGCCATTTTGGCAACTGACTCGGATTTCAAACCAATTTCATCAGATCCGTAACAGTATATTATTGTAGGATTTCAAGTTTCGTAACAATCGGGCTTGTCGTTTGATTCTACGTGCTCGAAACGCCTAGAAATCAATTTAATTGAAATCAATTTGAAATAAGCAGATTTAACATAACTTCATCATACGATGGAATTAGGACTTGAAACCTATTCCATTAAATTTAAAATATTTGAAAACAACTATTTTGATATATGGGTTGACCTATTTGTGTTCCGGAGTCGAAAAGGGCTTTTCGGGTCGTGTATCGTTCAACTTTCCAAATCAATCGAGCCCATTCATTTCTATTGTGTTCTGCCTATATATATGTCGTTATAAACCCTAGGTTATTTCTTATTCCTTGATTCCGTACGTACAATTCCATTTTCTCCTCCTTATTCCAATGGCTGTAAACCCTAATTCTCAATTCAATTTCAAATCAAATTCCAAATGAAAAATTAAAACTCCTCAAACAATATCAAATTATATATCGGTATGCAGCTCTCGACGAGCACGCCTCAAATCTGCAATTCGGTTCTATCATCGGATCATCGTTTGCCTAGAATTTCAGAATGAATTCCGACCGTTCGTGCGTTGTGGTGGAGGATTAACGGTGGATTGTCGATTTGGGAACGATCGGCTGCCACAGTTGCGTAGGGGGAGTCGTACGCTTTCGATCCATGGGTTCGTTGTGGTCTGTAGTGCGTTAGAGTTCGCCAGAAGGTAGGGGAAAGTCATCGGCGGTGCAAGGCGTTGCTGGGCGTCGGAGATGGCCGCGACCCCACCTAGTGGTCGGCATGAAGCGTCGAGCCCTCCTCTAGTCTTCGATCTAGCCATCGTCGAGTGACGCGTTTTTTTTGCTCGAGGTCAAGGCGACTGCATTTTTGTGCTCGAGAAAGATAGGGTTTTCGCATGGTATTTGGATGATGACGTGTAAGTTATATTAATTATTTTATTTAATTTAAAATTTCAAACTACAAATCTTCTAACTGATATAACTTTTGCATACAAGCTCAGATTTGGACGAGGTTTCTTGCATTAGGATCGTATTGAAATTCCAAACACTATGACTATGGTTCGGACGGATTCTAAGATTGTTTGATATTTTGGTTTAAATTGGATTTAAATTCGATTTAAATTTAAAGGTGAGTGTTTCAACCCACTCACAACTTCTAAAATTTCTTATGTGTGTTAAATTAAATTTTGATGTGATTGGAAATTTATTTATGACTGTTTGATATATTTTGAATCATCATCTTAGTTAATTTGAATTTATATAGATTAAATAGTTATTCGATTTATTACTGAATATAAATTGCCAGTTAAATACCTGCTATTGATTATCAGTTCTATATTGATATTAATTGATTGAACCGGATGATGACTGTGATAAATGTTTGATTGTTGATATTGGATGAATGGATGTCGTATTTTCATACCGTTATAAACTGCAAGTTCACTATGGGTAGAAATGATACATACCCGAACGATCTATAGATTAGGGAAAAATCATTATGTGTTGAAATGATAGACTCGAGCGGTTTTATGGATGTTATATTTTCGAGATTGCGAATTGAAATGATATATATTCGTAAATATAAAATTTTAAATTGCGGATTGTAATGATAAATATCCATATCACTTGACCCTAGGGTAGAGAATTATATACGGACACCGGATTGGTTAAACTAAACGATTTTATGATCCTTAATATTTGAATTTAATTAAATGATTTTTTGAAATAAAATTGATTTATATAAAGTGAATGAAATTGGTTTGCTGATTTGGAAATGGAAATTGGTCTGATTTTGTTGAAATGAAATAAATAGCTTTAAAATTTATATAAATTTCAAATTCATGTTTCAATTATAAACTGTTTTAAATTATATTATTTTTAAGATTCTAAATTTCAAGATTTTTGGATTTATAACTATTTCAACCTATATCAACTATATAAAATCAATTTAACCTATTTTAAACCATTTAATTTATTTTAAAACTAATTAAACCATTTTAACTTGTATTAAATCTAATTAATCTATTTTAAAGCTATTTAATCTTTTTTAATTATATTTAATCTATTTTAAATCTATTTAACTATTTTAAATCTATATTAACTATTCGAGAGTATTTTACTATTGAAAATTTATTTAAACTATGTATATCTATTTTAACGATTTACAACTACCTAAACCATTTTCTAAATTTTCAGACTAAGAAAAGGGAAGTGTTTATATTCAAGATTCTTTGTTTTAAAGAGAAATATAATGAAATGGCCTAAGTTGGGAGTTAAATATATAATAAATTGAAATTAATGATTTTGAAATAAGGGTTTAACCTGTTTTGAAAATATGGTTTTGGAAGAGATTATGACTTTTAGAAGTGGATTTGGATTTTAAAGTAAATATGATTTGAAAGTATTATAGTTTTGAGAATATGATATTTTGATATTAATTGTGAATTGACTTTTGAAATTTAAAAGAACCATCCGGCGTGAAATAAGCGATTGGTTGTTAAAGAGACCGGGATTGAATATTGTCATACTCTCTGCCAATGCCGAAAACCACTTTAACAACTATGTATATGGTGGAGATTCCAGAAATGAATTAGGATAGTTTGGTGAACGATTCCTGTATAGGGTATGACGTGACCCTAACTTCCATGAGTCAGCTTAGATGTGACTAAAATCAGGAGCTACACCGAGCCAAGTGAGGTCATTCCTTCTATCGGACACACTTCTTCGATATTATATTCTGATTTGTGATTGTTTTGGTGACAACCCTTCGATTTTTGATTAGGAGTGTGTTACGAGGTGAGCGGTATAGCTGCTATGCGTTACCAACAGTCCGGATCTGCAAACAGTATATCTACCATGGCATATCCTCGTGTGACATGTTCACATGCCCTAGCGCGCCTTCTACAAGTTTGTTTTGTACCATACCTATGGAGTGCCCTCTGATAGCCTTTCAGTTTACGGAGGAATTACGGTGTTGTATAGACTATGAGAATATATAAAAATGTGTTAAGGAGGATATGGGTAATGTCTTAACACTATTTTAATACTTTACTTTACTATAGACACTATTATAATAGCGTATTGTACTACATAGTAGATAGTTTAACGGATCCTTGGGAGATGTGAATGCCAAATATCTCTTAAGTTATTGCACTCACGTTAGACACTGGATAGGAGATGTCAAACCCCGTAAACATCTCTGACGCCATTTACACTCATATTTATTACCGTCGCTTTAACTTCATTAGATCTTTTAGTTCTGACTCGAGTGTTTTGTCTTTTCAATTCGCTCGGGCCAGCCTGAGCATTTCAGGATTTGAAGACCTTATCTTTGGAGGACAAAGACGAAGATTTGTAATACTACTATTATATTATTTATACCACTGCATCATGTTGTTCCGCTGCATTTATTTACTTATTTATTTATTTATTTATTCTAATTGTCTGTAACTCTGATTCTGTATTGTATAAGTATAATCAAGTTTATTTGTAAAACAGCTTCATGAACTGTTATTTAATTATTATATTTTGTCATTCCGCTGCGAGATTCTGTTTGTTTTATTTTTCTTTCTCTGCTTTTCACCCCAATAACAATCTGCCCTTCTGTATGGTTTGAGTTGGCATGTGTGTTTGCCTAAAACGTATAAAAAGTTGGTCCGTTACAGTTGGTATCATAGCTTTGGTTTAGCAAAAACCTTAGCTTTTTGGGGTCTAACTCTTTACTAATATGGTTGTAATACCTATGATGAGTCGCTGAGTGTATATATATGAGGGAGCGTATTTGTTAGTGTTATAAAATAATTTATTGTGTTAATTTGTTTCGTTTTGTATTTATAAATTTTGGTTGGTGCATAGGACGCTATGAAATCAATAGTGATTTCTAAAAACTTGATAGTAGACTGACACAATATTTATTTTGAAATATAGGTAAATGAAATAATTTTGCCTACTATATATTTTTGTATATAAAGTAATAATTTTATATATGATATACTTGATTGTAATATATTTGTTGTTAGGTAGTGAAATTTATAAATATTGATTGGAACTAAGATTTGAAAACAAAATAAATGAAAATTGGAAATATTGTTGTAAATAAATTTTGGAAAGAAATAATTTTTGTACTCCCCTCTCCGTCGTCGAAAAATAATTTCGGTAATGAGTGCACGCATCATCAACGTTCATTTTCGAGTTTCGGCATGTGAAGACTACTGTAGTTTTACTACAGACTTATTCTGATAAACAAATAAAAATTTGAAATTGCTTTACATATAATTGGATATATAGGTTATGAGGATATACATCTATCTATTGTTTTTAAATGATTTGAAATGAAACCTGGGATTTAGTTCTTACATTGCTATAAATTCGAGATTTCTAATGGAATAATCTTTTAACTATTTAATAATTGGAACTTCTAAAGCTAAAAATAAGAAATTAAATGTTAAATTATAACTGAAATATATAAGAAATTTGTAACCTGTAAATAAAAAGGATATGATTATTGAACATTAAATTAATTAAATGAAATAAGATAAACTTGTGTAACTTCCAGTTACATTCTTAAAGCATATATATAACTTAACCAATATTAAAAGTTGTAATATTTAATAAGAAAATGTGTCGGAAATTTTCAAGTCAAACTTATGTAATGAAAATGTACAATGAATTTTTTTATAAATATGAATTTGATCTCATAATTATTATAAGTTATAATTGAAATGTACTATATAAAATGTAATAGAAAGTAGGTATGGCAAGTAAATAATTATAAAACTTAAGTTATTGAATTGATATGTTAAATAGTTGAGTTGAACCTGAATACTATAAATAAATGCTTATAACTTAAGTAAATATTTGAAAGTTGAATATTGGAATTAAAGGACCTTAAATTTAAGTTAATGTAAATCAAAAGTCAGAAACTTAAGTATGAACTTACACACTAATGAATATTAATATCTAATGGAAATTAAACGGATAGATTAATAGATATAAACTAAAACTGCAATGAGTTGAATGTAATACTTGAATAATGGTATCATTAGTTACTATAAACATCTGAATAGAATTAACATATGTAATAAAATGTAAGTAACATATGTAAGGAAATGAATATAAAGAAATGGAAAGAATTTTCAATATATGAATAATTAAAGAAAATGAAATTGTAATAAAATGAATGTAAATAAATGAAATTAAGTAATGAATGAATGAATGAACAGAAATTGAATTCTGTAAGGAATAAATGTAAAATTAAAGAAAGTAATCACTGAATGAATGGAACGAAAAAAAAAATAAAAAAAAATCTTGTGGAAGAAAAAAAAACTTAATTAATGTTATGATATGTTGTTTGTTTGGTGTATGGACTGTTTGAGAAATGATACTTTTAATTGTTTGGATGCATGAATAATCTATTGAGTTTTATCTAAGACTGTTGAGTAAAGGGTATACTTAGTATTTATTAGCACTCTATGTGATTAAAGGTATTGTAACATCCCATCTTTTCGCATGCTTTAAATCGACACACGTGCCAATTCAAACCATACGGAAGGGATAAGTAAGAAAAACAAGAAAGAAATAAAAACAAACAGAATCTCATAACGGAAGGATAAAATATAATAATCAAATATACAGTTTATAAAGATGTTTATAAATATTCGATTATAATTATACAACATATATCATAGTTACACATACCATATAACAATGCAGTGGAACAATATGAGTGTAGTGGAATATAATAAATAATAATAGAAATCTTCATCTTCATCTTCCAGAGCTAAAGTCTTTGAAATCCTAAAATACTCGGACTGACCCGAGCGAATTGAAAAGACAAAACACCCGAGTCAGAACTAAAAGATCTTATGTAAGTTAAATCAACAGAAATAAATATGAGTGCAGTAACTCAAGAGATGCTCGGGATTCACATCTCCTGAGGATCCGTTAAACTATTTACTATGTAGTAATATTTCGCTATTGTAATAGTATCTATTAGTAAAATAAACTTACTTTAAAATAGTGTTAAGGAGCGACCCAATATTCCCCTTAACACAAAATATATTCCTATAGTCTATACAGTAACGTAATCTCCCGCGTACGGGCGTTATCAGAGGGCACTCCATAGGTATGGTACAAAACCAAAATCGTATAAGGCGCGCTAGGGTAGGTGACATGGCACACTAGGCAATGCTAGGATAGATATACTAATTGCTATCCGGGCTGGTGGTAATGCATAGCCGCAGCTACCGCCCACCTCGGACAAACGCCCCCAAAATCAAAAAATTAAAGGTGGCCACCGAATCAAACCAATGTTAGAGTATAGTATCGAAGAGATGTGTCCGATAAAGGGTGCTACCCCTTGACCCGAGAATCGCTTCTGTTTTAGCCACCTTATGCCAACTCACGGGAGTCGGGTCCACGTATTTACCTCAAAGGAAACTCCGCCACCATCTTACTTCATTCTAGAATTTCCACCGTGTACACGGTTGTTAAAGTGGTTTTCGGAGTTGGCAGAGAGTATGACAACTTCTGATCCCAGTCTCTTTAACAACCAAACATTATTATAACACCGTGGCCTTTTCAAAATAGTTTATATTTTAAAACCAGAATAAAATATCCACTTCAAAACCATATAAATACGATATCATTTCTATCTAAAAAACCAAATCAATGTGATATCGTTTTTATTGCAAATATACCTTTTTCAAAAATCATAGTACTTTCAAATCATAAACCTTAAACCCATAGCTTCGAAACAAAATTTTCAATGCTTAAATGGTTTAATAATAAATTACTTTATACGGTAAATTAGCTTTTTAATTTGTCGAATCAATTCCAAATATAGATTTGAATTTCCAAATAAACCATTTCAATTTCCATATATTTCAAAGCTTTAATGTTCAAAATTCCTAAACTAAATTTGATAATCTAGATTCAAAAATCAAATCTTCTATTATTTAGTTTTGAAATAATTTACATAATAAATCCATTTTATTTTTAAAAAAAACTCAAATTTCAAATACTAAATATTTTCTTCAATTAATTTATACTTGAAGTAATCATTTTATTCACCTAGACCCCAAAATCCAGTTATAATAATTATACCTTTTAAAATTTTCAATTTAATAAATTCCATATCAACCTTTTAGAGTTTAATTCTTAAATAAATTCAATTCCAAATAAATCTCCAATTTATCTCCCAACCTTAATTTATTTAAATCATCATACTCTCTATAGTAAAATAAAATTTAAATACTTACTCACATTTATTTTAATAAAAAGTCAAACTCTATTATTAAACTAAATTTTTATTTAACAAACTTATACATAGCTTAAATTCAAGCATTTTAATAATATTTATATAATATCAAAAATCAATATTCATTAAACCTTATTATATAAAATAATCAAACTTTATTATTAGGCTTATTTTATATTTCAAGCCTATTTATATATAGCTAAAATCAATAATAAATTTGACGTTTATATAACATCTAAAATCAATATTTATATAATCCGTATGTTTCTTTAAAAACCATAGAAATCATTTGAACATATATATATATATATATATATATATATATATATATATATAGACTGCGGCGTCTGTGTATAATTTTCTACCCTATGGTCAGGTGATACGGATGTTCATCATTTCAATCCGTAATTAAAAAAATAAAAATTATGGTTATATATCATTTCAAACCGCAGTCCCGAATCAATAAAAATGTGTCATAACTTGTAGTTTATAAAAATAAAATACTGTAGGATCTAGATTAACCCTAGAGGGGGGGGGGGTGAATATGGTTATAGCAAATTTTCTCGATTTAAACACAGAAACAAACTGCAGAAATAAATATGCTGAAAAGTAAATCACACACAAAATTTACCCATCTTCGGCAACCCCTGCCTACTGCTGCATTCCCAGATTTCTATTAGAATTAAACAGTCTCCCGCTTACAAACACTCTAACAGACTCGCAAACCCTGCTCCAGCTTACAAACACTCTAATAGACTCGCACCCCGTGCTCCCGCCTATAGAGTTTTGCAAACTCGCAAACCCTTGCTCCCGCCTATAGAGTTTTGCAAACTCGCACACCCTGCTCACTGAACTAATTCTAACTAGACAATCTGACACTACCTACAACCTAGGTGGTGATTTACCAATACTTTGACTCGAAAAGTAAAAACAACAAAATAAAAAACAATTTTAAACTTGAAACCCTATTTGATATAAACTAAAACCCCCCTTTAAAAATAAACCCTAATTAAACACAACAAGGCCGGCCCATTTGCATTATTCTCTAGCCCGTTCTATCAATTGCGGCCGATCCTCTTTTCTCTGGCAATGGCGGCTCTGTTGAATCAGGGCTTTTGCTCTTGCGAAAATTAGGGCTTTCTCTGGTTGCTTTGACGAGTTTGTTTCTGATTCAATAATCTTGTTCGCGGCTCTCTGATGATCGATTCTCTTGTGACTTTGCTCGTTCGCAGCTGCTCCTTTGATCGAGTTCACCGTTGCTTCGGTATGTAATTTCCTATTTGTGCTTTTATGATTTCTCGTATTCAAACTCGGTGCCGATGATGAATTTTGGTTGTGATATTTATATGAATTCCAATACACTTGAATTTGTTCGTTATCAATTCGATACTTTCCAAAAAAATTAATTACCTGATGCGCACGGCTTTCCTGATATATTTTAACTTGATGAGCACGGTTTTGATTTTTAATCGTTCGATTTTCCTTGAATAATACGGTAGAAACTTTCCACTTTTAATTTGCTTGACTTTCCTATTTTCGGCAATTTCCATTTTTGTACTGCGTTGATTTCTGACTTGGTCAAGTTGTTGCCTTGATCATCACGGCACTGTTTTGATTCGAAACACAGTATTGAATTCTCTGTTGTCTTTGACTTGAATTTGCAAATTTACTTCAGCTTTCACTGTGAATTACTTAGTCGGCTTCGACTTCATCTGGTTGTTGCATTATTCATTTTGTTGTGCATTTGTATCACTTGAGACTGCTGTGTATTTGCGTAGTACCATGTTGTTTACTTGACTTGTAGAATTTCACTGTAACTTCACTTTTGCTTTGCATTCACCATGGCTTCTTCTGTCTTGTATATGTTGTATGAACTGCTGTGCCATTTTGGTTTTCACTTGTGCATATTGCCTCGAGTACATGTATTCTTGGCACTTCTTCTTTTGTTGTATACATGTCCACTGCAGTTTCATTGTGACTTCACTGATGAATTTGGACTTGATCATACTTGATGCACTTTACTTGTTGTCTTCATATTGTTGTTTGCTTCATGTGGCTGTTATATATGCACTGTGTTTTTGTTTGGTCTGCACTTTGGTTTATTGATGTTGCTTATTGCATTTGGACTGGATTGTACTTGATGCACTTTACTAATGGATTGAACTTCATGTACTCAATTTACGTTCTGTTCATCTACATGTAGTTGGTGGTTTTCATTTATGTCTGTATATTGGCTTGTTAGTTTTCATGAGTGATCTTGTTGCACTTTGGTATGCTGTCATGTTTGCTGTGATATCATATATGCACTGTGTTTCATTTGGTCGTCTCTTTTCTTTGTTGGCACTGGCTGTTGTCTTTGCGGTCTTCTCATTCATGTGTGTCTGTTCGAGTTCATTCTTATTGTGTTCCCCATTCACTGTTGCCTGGTTTTAGTCTTGTTTCATGTTTGAACATAGCATTCATATTGTTGTGTCACTCTTCATTTTTCATTTGAGTAGCTGAACTTGTTGCCTTGTGCATTGCCACACTGAACTTGATTCATCTCATGTTGCAGCTGGTCTTTGCATCCATTCATGTTAATTTTTGAAATTTCACTTGAGTTGAATCCAGTTTCAAAACTCGGGTTTGACCTTGTGCTCGTGCCGTGATTTTAAATATATTGCACGTGAGTTGAACCCGGCTTTACATTTGGGTTTGACCTGTGCCCACCGGTCCCTGTAGCATTATCAAGTGTATATCAATGTGCACGGCCTTGTGGCATGTACAGTGTTACACTGCGCATGTCACATTATTCGTGTATGATGAATTCAAATGTGAATGATGACGAACAACCCAAATAACTGAGGCAAATAATATTTTCAAAAATCATATTTCATTTTATATTGCAAAAATATTTCTTTTTCAATTTTACCGTGTTAGTGAATATTTTTGCAAATTGCTCAGATGCTAGATTAAAACTGGAATGAAGTTGAATATAAAACTACGAGTGTGAGTGATATGTAGTGAGGAATTTATGTAAACTGAATTTTGATGTACTTGTGATGTAATCAAAAATGTATATGTATAGTGAGAGCTTGAATTTGTACTATTCAAGATTGTAATAAATATTTGTTTCAATAAAATTTCTGTTTGAATTCAAATTCGGTGTAATTTATTTTATTCAACAAATATTTATTTAATCTATGAAAAACAAAATAGTACATTACCAAATACATTTAAATGAATATATATATGTTTATTATCATCAAACAAAAATCATATACTCGCATATTCATACAATCTCCCCCTTTTGATGATAACAAACATATATTTAAGATTTTGACTGAGTTAAATTTATTTGATCAATGATATACTCTAATTTCTCCCCCTATTTAAATGCTTCCTCTCTACACGATGCTCCCCCTACATATATGCATACAGATAGAAATATGCAAATGAACCTAGATGCAAATGGAAAATTATTTGACCTTTGCTTGATTCTATTTGACAAAATCTTAACTTTTCTCTCCCCCTTTTGTTATCAGCAAAAGAATAATAGTGTTAGAGAAAATAGAGATAAAGTGATCAATATTAATCCAACATTAAACTCAAATTGAATATAAATATTAAACTTCAATAAAAATCAAAAAAAAAAATCATAACTACCCTTGTTAGGCGCATATTCCACTTTTAGAAAGAATGGTAATGATGTTCTCATATAAAATCATTCAGTTGTATCTACTTGTGGTACATTTATATCAAGAATTTGAATATCTACTAATCATGCATAACCGTTAGGACTTTTAAATGAGATTAGTAGTATTCCAATTTAATTTTAAAAATGAAATCAAGTATCTTCTAACCACGCATGACCGTGAGGACTTAAATGGGATTAGAATCAACTTGTCTATTTAATCAATTAATTTTGATATGCGTTCCATACATGCATAACCGTAAGGACTTTTAAATGAGCATGGAAGCACATAGTCAAAAATCCAAGTAATTCACCCGTGCATAATCGTGAGGACTTTTAAATGAGAGTGAATACTTTGGATATTTATTTATTTTTACAAAAAAATATGAAATGAAAAACAAATGATCCCTGATTATAGTACCACATATCGACAAACTATATTGAATTTTTGAAAAATAATGGTCGATAGATATATGATAGATATAGAAATGATCATGGAATCTTTACCCAACAAAAAGTTTTATAACTCTTGTTTGAATTCCTAAAGAAATTTTCCAAATATACTTTCTTGAGTAATGTATGTTAAATATCAACACTTATCCCCTTTTCAATCACTATTTATCTTTTTGATAATTAGTAGGGAGTCGGATTAGTCAAAATTTGTCGTTTAAAATCAAATAAAAATGACTAATCTGAAAATATGGTCAAAAATGATTTTCTTGAAGGGGTTATATGAGAAAAAATTTCTGCTAATTGAAAAATTATTTGTAATGAAAAATATGCAGATATTTTCTTTGAAAAACAATGCAGTTACTAAATGTCTCACCATAAATCACGTTCAACTAGTAATTTTTCTATCAACTAGATTACCAGTGTAATCTGCATCTGAATTGTTCTTTCACTTCAAAACATCACCAATTAAATTTGATAGACCAGACCATGAAGTGTGCATGAAAACTCTAACAGCATTTTAAATGGCATTCTCTTGAATTTGGATTGAAGCTGTGTAAATAATCAGAAAACCGTGAATATAGAGTTAGCCGTATTATAACCAAAAATATTATCATCCAACAAAACACTATATCCAAACTAATATATATGAAGTAAATCAAAGAATAGTGTTTTGGGCATAAATTTAATTGCACAACTATGTAGAACAAGTCAGAATCAAAAAACATCATCTTTACAACATCTCAATATTGGCTGATTTCGTTCAGAATCCGGTGCAGATTATCACATTTAATATACCTTCACCTGTTTTACCTTTACGATAATTTTTCGTGGTTGTCCATTGTGACTCTGTCACCTTTGTATTAGGCTAAGGAACTTTGCTTTGTTGCCCGTTGTGTTTCTGGAACAGCCAAAATCCAGAGAACACTGTTGTTGTTCCTTAGCCTGCCACCATACCTACATGGGAAAAAATTTATGTGACCTATTTGTTTTTATAGGTCCATGATTGTTAGTGGCAGAATATTTTGAAAAATAATTTTGTGGAGACCCAAAACTATATATAATTGCTCCCTTCGGCACCCAAATTTGTTTAACTTCGAGAGATTTTATATTTGTGCCTTTTGGAACCCAAATTGATATAGTTTTCATGTGTTCGGGTCTATACCAACAATTATTTTGGTTGTGTCCAAATTTTCTACAAATTGTGCACTCTGAATTTTCTGGATTAATCTTGCTTTCAACATTTTCAGATTTGTTATATCCAAGTCCTTGTCTAACCGTATTAACAGTTTTCTTTCCTAATAGCATATTCAACGATTTTTCACTTTTTGAGAATTTATCTAAAGTCATTGACAATTGTTGGACTTGTGTTTTGAGAGATTCATTTTCATTTATCAATTGTGTGCACTTTTTAATAGAATTCTCTCTCCTAGTATTTTCATTCTCTTTTAAAATCAGAATTTCATTTTCAAGTGATTTTATATTGATTTTTGATTTTTTAATTTCCTTTTCGGATGTTGGACACTTATCACACTTAGAGATCTTACTTTGATAGGTTTTAACTAATTTTTCGAGTTGTTCATTTAATTCTAACAAAGTATCTTTTTATGATTCAAGTTTGGCATACTTCTCCCTAAGTCGTGCAAAACAACCATTCACTTCGTGGAAATAAATAAGCAATTCAGAGTGAGTGAGTTTTGATACCTCGCTTGGCTTCATATTGTGCTCTCTGTTTTTTAATTTTTGATTTAGAGCTGGATTTCCATATTTGCGGTTCCTCCTTTTGAATTTCTTCATTCGTAATGCCAGATCGGCTGCTCCATCATCATCATCCTCATCACAACTACTATTTACCAATCCTGTTAAGCACATTTCTTTAACTGAGTCGGTTATGGAGAACATCTCATTACTGTTGACTTTTGCACCATATATTGCATCGAAAGTATTCCAGATTTTCTGTGCATTTTCACAATGAGAGATGAAATTAAAATTATCACGATTAATATGAGAATATAATATATGCATAGCAAGGACATTGATCGAGATAATTTCCTTATCTGTTATATCACACCCATTTTCAATAATATCCCAACATTTTATATCAACAGATTCTAAACAAAATTCCATTTTCAATTTCCAATTAGCATAATCATTCCCATTAAACATGGGTGGCCTAGCACTAGAGTGCCCCTCAGAAAAAACATTACTTGGTGGATTCATGACTCTAGGGTTAAAGAAAAATACCTAGCTCTGTTACCACTTGTAGGATCTAGATTAAACCTAGAAGGGGGGTGAATAGGGTTATAGCAAATTTTCTCGATTTAAACACAGAAACAAACTGCAGAAATAAATATGCTGAAAAGTAAATCACACACAAAATTTACCCAGCTTCGGCAACCCCTGCCTACTGCTGTATTCCCAGATTTCTATTAGAATTAAAAAGTCTCCCGCCTACAAACACTCTAACAGACTCGCAAACCCTGCTCCCGCTTACAAACACTCTAATAGACTCGCACCCCCCGCTCCCGCCTATAGAGTTTTGCAAACTCGCAAACCCTTGCTCCCACCTATAGAGTTTTGCAAACTCGCAAACCCTGCTCACTGAACTAATTCTAACTAGACAATCTGACACTACCTACAACCTAGGTGGTGATTTACCAATACTTTGACTCGAAAAGTAAAAACAAAAAAATAAAAAACAATTTTAAACTTGAAACCCTATTTAAATATAAACTAAAACCCCCATTTAAAAATAAACCCTAATTAAACACAACAAGGCCGGCCCATTTGCATTATTCTCTAGCCCGTTCTTTCAATTGCGGCCGATCCTCTTTTCTCTGGCAATGGCGGCTCTGTTAAATTAGGGCTTTTGCTCTTGCGAAAAATTAGGGCTTTCTCTAGTTGCTTTGACGAGTTTGTTTCTGATTCAATAATCTTGTTCGCGGCTCTCTGATGATCGATTCTCTTGTGACTTGCTCATTCATTCGCAGCTGCTCCTTTGATCGAGTTCACCGTTGCTTCGGTATGTAATTTCCTATTTGTGCTTTTTTGATTTCTCGTATTCGAACTCGATGTCGATGATGAATTTTGGTTGTGATATTTATATGAATTCCAATACACTTTAATTTGTTCGTTATCAATTCGATACTTTCCAAAAAAATTAATTACCTGATGCGCACGGCTTTCCTGATATATTTTAACTTGATGAGCACGGTTTTGATTTTTAATTGTTCGATTTTCCTTGAATAATACGGCAGAAACTTTCCTCTTTTAATTTGCTTGACTTTCCTATTTCGGCAATTTTCATTTTTGTACTGCGTTGATTTCTGACTTGGTCAAGTTGTTGCCTTGATCATCACGACACTGTTTTGATTCGAAACACAGTATTGAATTCTCTGTTGGCTTTGACTTGAATTTGCAAATTTACTTCGGCTTTCACTGTGAATTACTTAGTCGGCTTCGACTTCATCTGGTTGTTGCATTATTCATGTTGTTGTGCATTTGTATCACTTGAGACTGCTGTGTATTTGCATAGTACCATGCTGTTGACTTGACCTGTAGAATTTCACTGTAACTTCACTTTTGCTTTGCATTCACCATGGCTTCTTTTGTCTTGTATATGTTGTATGAACTGCTGTGCCATTTTGGTTTTCACTTGTGCATATTGCCTCGAGTACATGTATTCTTGGCACTGCTTCTTTTGTTGTATACATGTCCACTGCAGTTTCATTGTGACTTCACTGATGCATTTGGACTTGATCATACTTGATGCACTTTAATTGTTGTCTTCATATTGTTGTTTGCTTCATGTAGCTGTTATATATGCACTGTGTTTTTGTTTGGTCTGCACTTTGGTTTATTGATGTTGCTTGTTGCATTTGGACTGGATTGTACTTGATGCACTTTACTGATGGATTGAACTTCATGTACTCAATTTAAGTTCTGTTCATCTGCATGTAGTTGGTTGTTTTCATTTATGTCTGTATATTGGCTTGTTAGTTTTCATGAGTGATCTTGTTGCACTTTGGTCTGCTGTCATGTTTGCTGTGATATCATATATGCACTGTGTTTCACTTGGTCGTCTCTTTTCTTTGTTGGCACTGGCTGTTGTCTTTGCGGTCTTCTCATTCATGTGTGTCTGTTCGAGTTCATTCATATTGTGTTCCCCGTTCACTGTTGCCTGGTTTTAGTCTTGTTTCATGTTTGAACATAGCATTCATATTGTTGTGTCACTCTTCATTTTTCATTCGAGTAGCTGAACTTGTTGCCTTGTGCATTGCCACACTGAACTTGATTCATCTCATGTTACAGCTGGTCTTTGCATCCATTCATGTTGATTTTTGAAATTTCACTTGAGTTGAATCCAGTTTCAAAACTCGGGTTTGACCTTGTGCTCGTGTCGTGATTTTAAATATATTGCACGTGAGTTGAACCCGGCTTTACATTTGGGTTTGACCTGTGCTCACCGGTCCCTGTAGCATTATCAAGTGTATGTCGATGTGCACGGCCTTGTGGCATGTACAGTGTTACATTGTGCATGTCACATTGTTCGTGCATGATGAATTCAAATGTGAATGATGACGAACAACCCAAACAACTGAGGCAAATAATATTTTCAAAAATCATATTTCATTTTATATTGCAAAAATATTTCTTTTTCAATTTTACCGTGTTAGTGAATATTTTTGCAGACTACTCAGATGCTGGATTCAAACTGGAATGAAGTTGAATATAAAACTACGAGTGTGAGTGATTTGTAGTGAGGAATTTATGTAAACTGAATTTTGATGTAATTGTGATGTAATCAAAAATGTATATGTATAGTGAGAGCTTGAATTTGTACTATTCAAGATTGTAATAAATATTTGTTTGAATAAAATTTCTGTTTGAATTCAAATTCGGTGTAATTTATTTTATTCAACAAATATTTATTTAATCTATGAAAAACAAAATAGTACATTACCAAATACATTTAAATGAATATATATATGTTTATTATCATCAAACAAAAATCATATACTCGCATATTCATACAATCTCCCCCTTTTGATGATAACAAACATATATTTAAGATTTTGACTGAGTTAAATGTATTTGATCAATGATATACTCTAATTGCTCCCCCTATTTAAATGCTTCCTCTCTACACGATGCTCCCCCTACATATATGCATACAGATAGAAATATACAAATGAACCTAGATGCAAATGGAAAATTATTTGACCTTTGCTTGATTCTATTTGACAAAATCTTAACTTTTCTCTCCCCCTTTTGTTATCAGCAAAAGAATAATAGTGTTAGAGAAAATGGAGATAAAGTGATCAATATTAATCCAACATTAAACTCAAATTGAATATAAATATTAAACTTCAATAAAAATCAAACAAAAATCATAACTACCCTTGTTAGGCGCATATTCCACTTTTAGAAAGAATGGTATTGATGTTCTCATATAAAATCATTCAGTTGCATCTACTTGTGGTACATTTATATCAAGAATTTGAATATCTACTAATCATGCATAACCGTTAGGACTTTTAAATGAGATTAGTAGTATTCCAATTTAATTGTAAAAATGAAATCAAGTATCTTCTAACCACACATGACCGTGAGGACTTAAATGGGATTAGAATCAACTTGTCTATTTAATCAATTAATTTTGATATGCGTTCCATACATGCATAACCGTAAGGACTTTTAAATGAGCATGGAAGCACATAGTCAAAAATCCAAGTAATTCACCAGTGCATAATCGTGAGGACTTTTAAATGAGAGTGAATACTTTGGATATTTATTTATTTTTACAAAAAAATATGAAATGAAAAACAAATGATCCCTGATTATAGTACCACATATCGACAAACTATATTGAATTTTTGAAAAACAATGGTCGATAGATATATGATAGATATAGAAATGATCATGGAATCTTTACCCAACAAAAAGTTTTATAACTCTTGTTTGAATTCCTAAAGAAATTTTCCAAATATACTTTCTTGAGTAATGTATGTTAAATATCAACACTTATCCCCTTTTCAATCACTATTTATCTTTTTGATAATTAGTAGGGAGTCGGATTAGTCAAAATTTGTCGTTTAAAATCAAATAAAAATGACTAATCTGAAAATATGGTCAAAAATGATTATCTTGAAGGGGTTATATGAGAAAAAAATTCTGCTAATTGAAAAATTATTTGTAATGAAAAATATGCAGATATTTTCTTTGAAAAACGATGCAGTTACTAAATGTCTCACCATAAATCACGTTCAACTAGTAATTTTTCTATCAACTAGATTACCAGTGTAATCTGCATCTGAATTGCTGTTTCACTTCAAAACATCACTAATCTATACTATTATATTATTGTTGAGTTTCATTTCAAGCTCACGGAGGCCTCCCTTGCTTTTTGTCAGGTGAACAGTCGTGTTTTATTTTCTCCTCTTTCCCTGCCATATCTCCGCTTCCCCATCCATCTCTCAGATTGGAACAAAAAAGCTAGGTTTGTGTAATGTCCACTCGCTGAATCTGAATCTCCTCCTGTGAGTTTGATTTCCTTCGCATACAAGCCCCTCTACTTTCTTACAACCTTAACCTACTTTCTTACAACCTCAACCGCCACCTTCTTTTAGTTCTTCTTTTCGTATGCAGTTCTTCCTTCTCCATTCTTCGCTTTCCATCTAAACCCTAATTATTCACGTCCATAACCTAACCCTTTTACCCACCGTCAACGTTGACCTATCTTCCTACGACCATCACTAACAACCTCGAATCCAAATCTCCAGCCAATCGATTGACATCTACCTTCGCCTTGCCCTATCTTTGCAGCCAACTCTCGAACCTTATTCCTCTACAAAGACCCGAACTTCTAACCGTGCCTTGCCTCATCAATTCGCCTTCGATTTATGCTATTTCTTCCCCTTACAAGTCGCCTAAACCATAAAATTGCAGGCGACGCCACTTATGCAAAGCCTTTTCTTCCCCTAACTCACGAGTCGCTGACCTCTACCCGTGCAAGCATAACCTGTTCCATTGAAGCGTGACACCATTGATTGGAGGATTTACCCATTCCCTTTTTACCCGATTGGACGTATATCAGGTAAACGCTGATTGTCTTTTGAGTACGCTTGAGAATAACAGATGCTAAAGCCTCTATGTTAATGCTTTGTAAGTCTTCAGCTTTTCTGCTCAACATGATCTTCAAGTTTATATATTACTGCTTTTTTCAGTTTTCTTTAATATCTTTTACACTTGCCTTTAGACTTATATTTGAAATACTAGCATTGATGGGTATATCCTAAGTGGTTATGTTCCTCTTGGCATTGTTTCCATGCTGTCGGAGCAATACATCATCTTAGAAAGAATTTTTTAACCCTAAACTTGATGTCTTGGGTGTGGATTCTTGCTTCAGATGAAAATAGTTTAGATATGAAGGGGATAAGACACTAATAGTTTATATGATGATAAATTGTGTTATCTGGATGCTAGATGTTGTTTTTATTTTGTACTTCTACTGTCATCGACTTTATTGAAATACAGTGCTAATTTCCTTAATTTATTGGAATTTATTGAAATATAGTTTGGTGATTATATGTTGTATTTTGATTTTAGATGTACTTGTGTTTGCAAATGGTTCTGTAGATTGTTACTTCAACCTTTGTTTTAATGGCTAGAACTTCATTTGTTTTGGTAAGCATGGAAATAAAATTTTCGAAGTATATTAAACACATTTTTACTCTTTGAGATAAGTCATTTTAATTTTGGACATGTTTCATTTGATTTATATACACGTTGATTATTGCCAAATATAGTAACTGTGTACTATATTATGTAGTGGGGGCATGATATGTTTAATAACTACATAGTATGTACTTTTTAAGGATTGCGCATGTACTCTATTCTGAATATATTTTAGAAGAGAAATATTTTTAGATTTAATAAAAAATTGGGATTGATGTTAAAAATATGTAGATGTAGAATATTATTATTTTTTACTTTAAGGTCAAAATAAAAAATTTAAATAATATATAAATTCCATACATCATGAATATAAAATTATCTAATGCTAAAATATCTATTTAAATGGAATATTGACTCAATGATTAGATTGTTAAGTAATAAATTTCTTTTTCAGTTTACTTCCTTACTTAGAAATCCTATTTGATTATCAGAATACTTAGCATCATCAAAATCTATCATCAAATGGTAGCGGGCTTGGTTGGCTGCTGTCCTTACATAATTTTGCTTATTACAATTCTCAGTGCATCAAATTTTATTTTTTGCTACTACATTTTTTCAACATTGGGCCTGTTTTTGCTGTCAATATCAAAAATTTCTTCTGCTTTTTCATGATGCTGACTAGAAGACAGATAGCCTCCTAACATTATGTTACGTGACTTGGAAGTAGCACCGATATTCACATTATCGTACATTTCACCAAAAAAATTCTCTACTTTCTCAAGGTTACCCGATCTTACTAAGGATTCCAAGTAGATATTATAAAGCACACAATTAGGACTACACGTTGTAATGCATTTATAGAATTTAATTTCCACATTATCATCCATTTTCACGTCAAGATACATGTACATAGTTCAAGAAAGGACGGTATCAAAGGCTTCATGCCGCTAACAATGAATTCATTCATACGATCTTCTGCAATATAAACTTTATATGCTTTTGACATTATCTTGGCGATTTTATAATATGCAACAATTGTTGTTAGTTTCTTCATCTTCATTGATTCGAATAATTCTTAAGACTTCACACTAATTTCTCTGGTTTTTTACTACCTAACTATTATGTCCTGTTATTTGCTAATTGCATTCTCTTATGCTTTGCACTTCGCTAATCTTCAGAGGTCGGTTTCTGATTGTGAATGGCAGTTCCTACTGTGATTTTTAAGTGGGATTGCATAAACTATTATAAATGTCAACTGTAATTAGTTATTACAAATTAATACACATAAAGTGAATTATCAATATTTGATGTGTTGCAAAATGATCCAAGTCATACCAGTTCACTTTTGAATGTAAAGTTGTAGTTTAGCTTAAAATTGGTACAGATATTTATATAACTTGGTGTTTGGTAGGTTTGAAGTTTTATTCTTCAGTTCTTTGTCATTGACATAACTAGAGACAACGATTATCATATTTTTATCCTGAATATTATTGAAACACGAATTATAACATATCCTACCTTGAATTATATTACCGACATGTTACTTATTTATATTCAACTGTTGGGTAATTGATTCAAAGTTCAGACACTGACTGAAGTCATATTCATGTTCATTAACAGACTTTTTAATTCCTCCTTAGAGAACCATTGGTTATAAAGGATAATTTTGTTTGTCTCATGCAATAACAACTGACCATAGAGTATCAAATGACTAAATTGACACTATTTGGTCAATCTTCTTATTTCATTTTTAATCATATGAAGAGTAATTTAAGCAAGTAATTTATTTAAGTGAAGTTGATTACATATTTTGGTTTCCCTTCAAGTAATTTATTTAAGTCAAGTCGAATCTTCCGTCGAACTAAACTGCCTTTTGATTTTGTTTCATGTTCCCTCTTCTGGATATTAAATTGGAATTAGAGAGCAGCTAAAATCCAGGTATGTCGTTTTGGTTTCCCTTCTACTTCCATCGATCTACAACGCAATGCAACCTTTTGTTCTTTCCAAGGAGAAACTGTTTTTTTTAGATCTATTTTTTAAATGACTGTGTTATTTTTTGATCCGCAACTGAGCCCAATTTTTAGAAGGTTCATTGAGTTGCAAAGACCATTAACTAATACAGAACTATTCTCAATTTAGGTGGAAAACCATGGTTTTGAACTTTTACTTTGTTATTCAATCACCCATATCATAGAGTTTATTGAGTCGCTTATCTTAAGAATGTAATTGACTCGCTTAAAAACAAGGAAAACTTTTTCATAAATGATTAAGTATCACACCTATTGAGAACAAAATGGTTCGATGAAAGACCTTTGGAGTTAATGAAAGTTAATGTGATGGATTCCAAGATGTTAACACTAAAGTTTTTGGTCTCCAAGAAGATAACCAGAAGTTCTATCTCATTTATTGGAGTATAACATAAGCTTTGTACAATATATAATTTGTAGAGATGTTGGGGAAGATGGAATATCCAACTTCATAAGGTATTCTCTATTACACTACTTTGTTCAATTTGGTTGTTTTCTCTTATCTGTCCAATCTAAGTATGTTGATTACTCTTTAAGTCCTTTCTGTGGGCGTGTAGATTAAACATGTTGTATCTGATGCTCATTTGATAGTTTATCTGGATATTCTGTGTACCATAACTACAAAATCAATGATATGTAAATTAAATTGTTTTATTTCATGTAACTTAATTTTAATTTACTAAATGTTATGGCATAAGGTACTTTCTGTTTATGTTTTTATTAAATAAGTTCTAGAATTTTTGGCATCGTTTGGTTTGCTCCGTTTGCTTTTTAGTTTACATCCAAACAAAAATGCGCACTACACATTTGTTTTTAAAAGACAACCAATTTGAAAAAATTTATCATTCAAATTAAAAACTAATTTATTTTCTTTTCTATGTTTTGGGAAATATACAGTAATATGGAAAATAATGCACATGAAACTATTCAAATATTGTTGGTTTTCACTTATTGCCAAATCTACTTATTATTTATACCTAGATAATTTCAATAGTAAAACAAACTGCGAAAAGTGATAGGGGTAATGATGTTAATACTAAATCTTTGAATGTTTTTCTAGGTAGCAAGCTTTTATCCCATATGTTTCTGAAAACCAACAGCACTCTAGAACTTAGCTGCATCCAATGAGAATGCTAGACAACTGATTCAGATTTTGGATAACATAATAAATCACTGTTTTCTTTCTAAGGACAATCAAGGGTGAGCAGTTTGGGTCTTTATCAAAGGGATTTGCCGATAATATCATCCCTTACTCCCCATCAAAGCTATATTACGAGGCCTGTTTAAATAGGGAATGTGGAAAAAATCTCATGGTATAACCAAAATCTTGATGCAGTAGGTAGTATCGGTAAATACTTTCATCCTTTGACGTCAAGACCTTATTCTTATTTACATACGAATTGACACTATTTTTTGTTTTGGGTTTATTAAAACTTTAAAGTGTTCTTTGTTAACGCAGCTCACTCCACCAAGCAACCAGAGTTCTAATTTGGAATTGGACTTGAATAGGGCTAATAAAAGTTTGCAATGTGGAATAGATGTCAAAGGAAAGAAAAAGATTAATCGGGTTTAGCGTGCAATCTCTCGCGCAGCTTCCATCTCATTGCTCACAATATTATCATTGTAACACTGTATTTGTTCACCAAGAGGAAGAATACCTCTTCGACCCTGCAGAATGTATGACTAGCCAAGTTCACCTTAAGAAGGAATAAAAGAGAGGGATCGTCATTTAGGTAAGGGCACTAGATGTTTTTTCTAACAACATTATTTATCTTTTATGTGTAAATTAGATCTCTTTCAACTACAAATATGGTCAAAAAAATATGGTTAGATTTCGAAAGCTATTATTGTTCTAGAATGGTTGTGAACTTATTTTTAAAATGATGCTGATTTTGCCTTCGGAACTATAACTTTTTCGCGAAGGTGTTGTTGGAGAAGGCAAGTATCTATCCATAGATTGTTGTCCCTTCACTAAAAAATACAAAAAAAGGGCATAAGAATACTACTTTTTATGAGTATTTACATGCCGATTTATCCCAAGGTTCATATGTACTTTGACTATCACTCATATATATAATGATTTCATTTTCTTTCCAGATTTAAAGAATTAAAATTGAGTTTGAGTAAATATCTTACGTTTGCAAGAAGTCGGAATTATTATTATATTAATTTCATATACACACTTTGCTGATTCAATATAACGAGTATTCATACATAAATTCGATAAATAAAATACAACTTATTGTTTTCTTTGTTTATTGTTGTAGGGAAAGCGGTACAGATGTTTTTGTAGGGAAAATGAATTTCATTGTTGATATATAGGTATTGTTGTTACGATTTTGATGCATGATCATGTACTCAATTGGTGTGGCTGCTTATGAAGGAGCCGAAGTAACTTCCCAGTTATAACTTATTTCTTATCAACTTTACAAAAGATTACAGGTAATCTTCACATATTTTGGATTAGGGATGGATTTAGTACTAAAAAAAATTACAGGTCATAGATGATTCACTCACACAGCATTTTTCCACTTTAACTTCTATGTAGTTACGTGGACCATGAAGACGGAATTCATGGTAATTAGCTGATGCTAATTCTAATAAGAAATCGCACAAATAAGCTGAATTAATAGTGCTTTCCCCTTACCAAAACTTTTCTTGGCAGTGTGTAGATACATATTTAGTATTCTGACTTTTTGTGGCATCATTCTTCATATTTTATTAGCGACCCATAAGAATAGTTATCTCCTATTTCCTTATGCATAATCAATATAAATAACGACTAGAGAAAGTTTATTCCTACTGATCTTTATTATTTGTTTGTTATTCTGAATTGCTAAGCCAAATTCATTCTTGATTAAATCTATAATCCGCTTTTATTTGTGAAATCATGCTGTCAAATCATGGGAGCATGCATTGGTTACTTTTGCTTCTTCCTACTACAATAAATGCAAGTGTTTTATGTTCTATTTCTTTAATTTAATTGTAATATTAAGTAAGTAATCTTATCGACGGGTGACATAAGAATATTTATCAATTATATAGATCCAGGTAAGGTTCATATTAGAGACAACTAAGAGTAATTTATCAAATAGGTAAGAAATTTATATATGAATATAATTTAACAATATTCATATTAGATGGAAATTAAGAGTAAATATAATGTTTTCGAATGGTCATCCTGACCATCTTATAAAAATGTGATCAGCGTTTAACTTTAGGATCTATTTTAGGCTAACGTTTTAAGCCATGAGTGCACGATCTATAAGGTGTTTTATTTTCATTATAATCGTGTCATTATGATTTTCTCTTACACACATTCATTAGTTGACACCGAATTTCATATTGAAATGACTCAATAAAAATCAAACATTTCAATAAATAACTTTTAACATGAATACCGTGTACATTATCACAATTTTATAACCCCAACTTATTTTCATCTATCGCGAGAACTAACACCTGCTCTACAATGATCTAGGAATGAAATAAAAGGCTTCAACTATTGGAAAGACCAGGCTCCCAAAAGGTATGGCAAGCACACCAACATAATTCATCGTAGCCTGACCGTGCATCGACCCACATTACAAACTAACTTTCCTACATTATCACCTAGGATTGGAAATACTCCTGCAAAAAAAGGATTGAAGCAGAAAATAAAATCATTGGAAAACAACATTCCTTACCAAAGCGTGCAACTGTGCAACTGCGTCAACTAGGTAAGCAACTTCACAACGTATACCACTATCATGTTACATTTACTAAGTAAGCATATCCTTGCATCTAAATAGGTAACCGTACGTGTTAACGATTCTATTGGAGGTGTGTGCATTACCAGCAAAAATTTACTCAATGTGCTAAGGTCACACAAATTCAACGATTGATCATCCTCTAACAGCTTAGGGTTGCAGGCATAGTGTACATAAAACAGGCATAATCAAATATTTACTTTAACCTAAAAAGGGACATTTTTATAATTAAGCAAGCTGGAATGGACGTTGATTTTATCCTTCAATTCTTTCCACTACAATGAGAGACTACATTTTCGCTCATCATCTATAATATTCAGTATACATCAGATCCATCTTGATAACATGTAGATTATGAAACTTGAAAACAGTTATAAAATTAAAAATAGAATCAACTCCTTTACCATCACCTAATTAGTACAAAGGCATAACTTGAAAACCAAGTTCCTAAAATCAAGTCTTACCTTAATTGCAAAGATTTAATTTATAGCCAATAAAATAATGAAAGAACACTTCGACATAACTTGCATATTAATAAAATTAAGCACATTTAAAGAAGATTAAATGCAAATTCAGCTACACTTTAGGCTTTCTTTTATCTGTCTGTTATTTTTGTTCCAATGTCTTTCTTTGAGGACTCGATAAACTCCCCGAAGTAACACTTACGTGTATCAGAATTGCATACAACAATGTCCTGGTCATACTTAAGAATGTAGTTCAAGCTAATTCCCTCTTTACAATTCATCCTCTGAACCGTTTAAGATCAACCCATATTTCATCTGTACAATAGAAGACACTACAATAAAGAAAGAACACGCTGCCTTCTTTAAAGTGGGTGCAACAGTTGTATCAATTAGGCTTAATTTCTAAATCAAAAACATTATTGTGTTTAAATCAAATAACCATTCTTCCAGATATGTCGTACATTGAGTGTAAAAGCTGTATAAATTACTTTTTTATGCCCTTGATTTTATGACCTACTATAGCAATAATATTAAATGTTTCATCTATAGACTATATGTTGTATTCGATCACATTGCATTCTCAGTTTCTTCTTAATGGTGTGAAATATCTGTTTCGAATAACAAAATTTTTACAGATTCCTTAGATTGCATTCCATTATTTAAATTCGTGTCATGCCTATCACCGTCAGGAAAATAGCCACATGCCATGTATTTTCATACGATTCTTTGAGAATATATTGTTTCCCAATTTCTGTTTCCTTTACTCTATGCAATAACCTCAACCATAGAATTCCTTTAGATATTTAAATTTGTTTTCTATTCTTCCTTTCAACCGGTCCACTGGTGCTGCAATGGTATACTAATTTATGTCAACCTTTACTTTGAAACTGTATTCATGGTAAACCATTAATGTGTAATTTGTTTTCGTCCTGCCTTTATTAACTGAATTATATAAGCATGAAAGTGAAATTATTAACAGGCGATTTTGTTAATCTTTCAGGTTGCCGTTGCTATTCTGCAAAAAAATTACCATAAAATGTATGGACTAAAGCTAATGGTTAAACTTCATGTGCTTTTCGCGCAACTCCATCACAATTATTTATGTTATCATTTAACTCCGTTTGGTATTTCATCAATAAAAATAACCTATGTGGCTATATTTTGTGTGCATATTATGTTATTATACTTGAGAGTTTCTGTTTCATAAACTGATGTTTTGCACCTTTTGTCTGTATGTTGAAGTTTCTGATATTCAGATTTGACTGTACGTCCTTATATTGGTTATATTGGTGATACTAATTATTGGATATATTGGTTCATAAACATTATACCATTTACAAATGTGGTATTATTATATTGCTAATTGTTCCACTATTCGTCCATGATTTACTAATTTTTTATTCACATAACTTATACTAATGATAAAATGTAGCCCATGTTCGTATTACAACCTCTGAGGAAGAAACGAATTCAATATGATAAGGCTTCTTATATACATGGCAAGGACTGTTTTCATCTATTTATTTTTCTTACTTTTCTTTTATATACGTGTATGGATTTGTGCTGAACAGATAATAGAAAGTTAAGCCCAAAGCAATATTTACAATGGTGATGGGTTGTAATTACATTTATTTACACCATTTTTAATTAAACCGTGTGCGAAGCATGGGTTCACACTTGTTAAATTTGATAGACAAGACCATGAAGTGTGCATGAAAACTTTAACAGCATTTTAAATGGCATTCTCTTGAATTTGGATTGAAGCCGTGTAAATAATCAGAAAACCGTGAATATAGAGTTAGCCGTATTATAACCAAAAATATTATCATCCAACAAAACACTATACCCAAACTAATATATATGAAGTAAATCAAAGAATAGTGTTTTTGGCATAAATGTAATTGGCCAACTATGTAGAACAAGTAAGAATCAAAAAACATCATCTTTACAACATCTCAATATTGGCTGATTTCATTCAGAATCCGATGCAGATTATCACATTTAATATACCTTCACCTGTTTTACCTTTACGATAATTTTTCGTGGTTGTCCATTGTGACTCTGTCACCTTTTTATTAGGCTAAGGAACTTTGCTTTGTTGCTCGTTGTATTTCTGGAACAGCCAAAATCCAGAGAACACTGTTGTTGTTCCTTAGCCTGCCACCATACCTACATGGGAAAATATTTATATGACCTATTTGTTTTTATAGGTCCATGATTGTTAGTGGCAGAATATTTTGAAAAATAATTTTGTGGAGACCCAAAACTATTTATAATTGCTCCCTTCGGCACCCAAATTTGTTTAACACTGAATTTTCTTGATTAATCTTGCTTTCAACATTTTCAGATTTATTATATCCAAGTCCTTGTCTAACCGTATTAATAGTTTGCTTTCCTAATAGCATATTCAACGATTTTTCACTTTTTGAGAATTTATCTAAAGTCATTGACAATTGTTGGACTTGTGTTTTGAAAGATTCATTTTCATTTATCAATTGTGTGCACTTTTTAATAGAATTCTCTCTCCTAGTGTTTTCATTCTCTTTTAAAATCAGAATTTCATTTTCAAGTGATTTTATATTGATTTCTGATTTTTTAGTTTCCTTTTCGAATGTTGGAAACTTATCACACTTAGAGATCTTACTTTGATAGGTTTTAACTAATTTTTCGAGTTGTTCATTTAATTCAAACAAAGTATCTTTTTATGATTCAAGTTTGGCATACTTCTCCCTAAGTCGTACAAAATAGCCATTCACTTCGTGGAAATAAATAAGTAATTCAGAGTGAGTGTGTTTTGATACCTCGCTTAGCTTCATATTGTGCTCTCTGTTTTTTAATTTTTGATTTAGAGCCGGATTTCCGTATTTGCGGTTCCTTCTTTTGAATTTCTTCATCCGTAATGCCAGCTCGGTTGCTCCATCATCATCATCCTCATCACAACTGCTATTTACCAATCCTGTTAAGCACATTTCTTTAACTGAGTCAGTTGTGGAGGACATCTCATTACTGTTGACTTTTGCACCATATATTGCATCGAAAGTATTCCAGATTTTCTGTGCATTTTCACAATGAGAGATGAAATTAAAATTATCACGATTAATGTGGGAATATAATATATGCATAGCAAGGGCATTAATCGAGATAATTTCCTTATCTTTTATATCACACCCATTTTCAATAATATCCCAACATTTAATATTAACAGATTTTAAATAAAATTCCATTTTCAATTTCCAATTAGCATAATCATTCCCACTAAACATGGGTGGCCTAGCACTAGATTTCCCCTCAGAAAAAACGTTACTTGGTGGATTCATGACTCTAGAGTTAAAGAAAAATACCTAGCTCTGATACCACTTGTAGGATCTAGATTAAACCTAGAGGGGGGGTGAATAGGGTTATAGGAAATTTTCTCGATTTAAACACAGAAACAAACTGTAGAAATAAATATGCTGAAAAGTAAATCACACACAAAATTTACCCAGCTTCGGCAACCCCTGCCTACTGCTGCATTCCCAGATTTCTATTAGAATTAAAAAGTCTCCCGCTTACAAACACTCTAACAGACTCGCAAACTCTGCTCCCGCTTACAAACACTCTAATAGACTCGCACCCCCTGCTCCCGCCTATAGAGTTTTGCAAACTCGCAAACCCTTGCTCTCGCCTATAGAGTTTTGCAAACTCGCACACCCTGCTCACTGAACTAATTCTAACTAGACAATCTGACACTACCTACAACCTAGGTGGTGATTTACCAATACTTTGACTCGAAAAGTAAAAACAACAAAATAAAAAACAATTTTAAACTTAAAACCCTATTTGAATATAAACTAAAACCCTCCTTTAAAAATAAACCCTAATTAAACACAACAAGGCCGGCCCATTTGCATTATTCTCTAGCCCGTTCTTTCAATTGCAGCCGATCCTCTTTTCTCTAGCAATGGCGGCAATGTTGAATTAGGGATTTTGCTCTTGCGAAAATTAGGGCTTTCTCTGGTTGCTTTGACGAGTTTGTTTCTGATTCAATAATCTTGTTCGCAGCTCTCTGATGATCGATTCCCTTGTGACTTTGCTCGTTCGCAGCTGCTCCTTTGATCGAGTTCACCGTGGCTTCGGTATGTAATTTCCTATTTGTGCTTTTATGATTTCTCTTATTCGAACTCGATGCCGATGATGAATTTTGGTTTTGATATTTATATGAATTCCAATACACTTTAATTTTTTCATTATCAATTCGATACTTTCCAAAAAAATTAATTACCTGATGCGCACGGCTTTCCTGATATATTTTAACTTGATGAGCACAGTTTTGATTTTTAATCGTTCGATTTTCCTTGAATAATACAGCAGAAACTTTCCTCATTTAATTTGCTTGACTTTCCTATTTTCGGAAATTTCCATTTTTGTACTGCGTTGATTTCTGACTTGGTCAAGTTGTTGCCTTGATCATCACGGCACTGTTTTGATTCGAAACACAGTATTGAATTCTCTGTTGGCTTTGACTTGAATTTGCAAATTTACTTCGACTTTCACTGTGAATTACTTAGTCGGCTTCGACTTCATCTGGTTGTTGCATTATTCATGTTGTTGTGCATTTGTATCACTTGAGACTGCTGTGTATTTGCATAGTACCATGCTGTTGACTTGACTTGTAGAATTTCACTGTAACTTCACTTTTGCTTTGCATTCACCATGGCTTCTTCTGCCTCGTATATGTTGTATGAACTGCTGTGCCATTTTGGTTTTCACTTGTGCATATTGCCTCGAGTACATGTATTCCTGGCACTGCTTCTTTTGTTGTATACATGTCCACTGCAGTTTCATTGTGACTTCACTGATGCATTTGGACTTTATCATACTTGATGCACTTTACTTGTTGTCTTCATATTGTTGTTTGCTTCATGTAGCTGTTATACATGCACTGTGTTTTTGTTTGGTCTGCACTTTGGTTTATTGATGTTGCTTGTTGCATTTGGACTGGATTGTACTTGATGCACTTTACTGATGGATTGAACTTCATGTACTCAATTTACGTTCTGTTCATCTGCATGTAGTTGGTTGTTTGCATTTATGTGTGCATATTGGCTTGTTAGTTTTCATGAGTGATCTTGTTGCACTTTGGTCTGCTGTCATGTTTGCTGTGATATCATATATGCACTGTGTTTCACTTGGTCGTCTCTTTTCTTTGTTGGCACTGGCTGTTGTCTTTGCGGTCTTCTCATTCATGTGTGTTTGTTCGAGTTCATTCATATTGTCTTCCCCATTCACTATTACCTGGTTTAAGTATTGTTTCATGTTTGAACATAGCATTCATATTGTTGTGTCACTCTTCATTTTTCATTTGAGTAGCTGAACTTGTTGCCTTGTGCATTGCCACACTGAACTTGATTCATCTCATGTTGCAGCTGGTCTTTGCATCCATTCATGTTGATTTTTGAAATTTCACTTGAGTTGAATCTAGTTTCAAAACTCAGGTTTGACCTTGTACTCGTGTCGTGATTTTAAATATATTGCACGTGAGTTGAACCCGGCTTTACATTTGGGTTTGACCTGTGCTCACCTGTCCCTGTAGCATTATCAAGTGTATATCGATGTGTACGGCCTTGTGGCATGTACAGTGTTACACTGTGCTTGTCACATTGTTCGTGTATGATGAATTCAAATGTGAATGATGATGAACAACCCAAATAACTGAGGCAAATAATATTTTCAAAAATCATATTTCATTTTATATTGCAAAAATATTTCTTTTTCAATTTTGCTGTGTTAGTGAATATTTTTGCTGATTGCTCAGATGCCGGATTCAAATTGGAATGAAGTTGAATATAAAACTACGAGTGTGAGTGATATGTAGTGAGGAGTTTATGTAAACTGAATTTTGATGTAATTGTGATGTAATCAAAAAATGTATATGTATAGTGAGAGCTTGAATTTGTACTATTTAAGATTGTAATAAATATTTGTTTGAATAAAATTTCTGTTTGAATTCAAATTCGGTGTAATTTATTTTATTCAACAAATATTTATTTAATCTATGAAAAACAAAATAGTACATTACCAAATACATTTAAATGAATATATATATATATATATGTTTATTATCATCAAACAAAAATCATATACTCGCATATTCATACAAATACAACATCCATTCATCCATCATAAATCATACATTCATCACAATCATCATCCAAAACAATCAATTAATATCAACAGATAACTGATAATATATATAACAGGTATTTAACTGGCAGTTATATTCAAAAATAAATTAAATAACGATTTAATTTAATAAATGAAATTAACTGAGATGATGATTAAAAATATAAAAAAAATCATAAATAAATGCATAATCACAACCAAATTTAATTTAACAAACATAAAAAAATTTAGGAGTTGTGAGTGGGCTAAAACACTCACCTTTGATTTTAGCCCATAAAAATCCAAACAGAAGCGCAAAACTCAACAATCTCCAAATTCAACTAAATCAATTTCATGTCGTTTGGAATATAGATTTGAATCCAGCAGAAGAAATCGCGCGTGAATCAAAGTTTATATGCAAAAGATATTCATGTTACAAGAAATATTATTAAAATAAAAATTAGTATGCGTTAAAAATATATATAAACAAATTTTAATACTTATGTTTTCTCAAGATGAGGCTTTAGGAAAAGATTGAAGAACAACTAAGATGAGAACAGGAAGTGTACAAAAAATGAAAAAAAGCATTTTTATAAAAGAATGCTTTTGGATTTGCAAGAATAAGAGCTTTAGAATATGAGGTGTTAGGAGAAACAACATGTAAAAGAAATAAGATGTAGGTTATTTATAATTAGGAAATGAATGTGGAGGGACAAAAATAAATGTGTTGTTTTATTAGTTTGATTCTAAATTAATTAAGTGCTAGATACAGAAAAGTTTGAATACATCATATATGTTCATACTTTAACTGTGTGTCAAAATTGCTAAACATATATCAAGTACGATTAATTGGTGACAATATATAGGAATAAACAAGAATAAATAAAGATGCAATCACATAAGGATCTAATAGGGAAGGAGATAAAAGGTGACGACATTGATTAGTTCCACTTTCCCACTTTATCCAATTTTATTAATACGACAATTAATTATCATGCATGTTGTATTATGACTAGAAAACATAAACAACAAACAATAAATTAATATGTATATAATATTACCTCACTTTTAAATTATTTGGTAATAATAATAAAAATTAAATCAAGCTTTAGCAATTTGAAATTAAAATATTAAATGTTTATATGTATACACATGCACACAAACACACAATATGTGTGTATAAAGATTAAACCAAAGCTTATTAATTAATTCAAAGCATACTTCCATACCACATTAAATTGTCTAATGCATTTGTAAACTTATGTATACTTGAAGTCAAAAATACATATATACATATAAATTAAACCTTTTTGCCTTAATGAAATTTATTTAATTTTTTAACAAAACAAAAGTGGAACACGACAAATTAAGCGATGTAGTAACAAACCTTTAAGATCCCTAAATAAGGACATTTGAGATAATAAATTTGGTAACAAATTTAAATATTGTTGTAATCAAAATCAAAGCTTAGATTTATCATCGAAAATTTGTTAAGCATATGTAAACTTCTATTATAATTTATTAGATTAAGAACAAATAATTTATTCAACAAAGTAATCAAATTTCATGATATTTTCAATTCAAGATAAAGTGACAATATGTGAATACAGTATTTCTGTTTCAACACAAATGCAAATTATATGTATATAAACTTTCAGATCAAAAAATAAATAAAAAATAAAAAAATGCAATTTGGTTTAAGAGTTTAAAACATGGATCTATAATTAAAACATTCTTTTAATATATATACAAAAAAATTGTTTTGATTTATCAAATTAAAATTCAAATTAATTCATTCAACAAAAAAATTCAAGTAACATAACAATTTCAAAACAAATGAGGAAATCGCATATACATACAAACTATGACAATCACATTATACTTAATATAATATTTTAAAATAGAAGACACCTCTTAGTTCTAGCCAAAATTCACTCCTTGATTTTTACTTTCTCCTCAGATCGTCAAGACCCACACCCAACCCTTGCAAGGGCTGGATGAATCACCTTTATTTCTATTTAATTTGATGTTTGACATTAAATTGTTATTGGTTTATTTTTGTTTAAATAAAGATGATGGAAGCCCTTTTTTTTGGAGAGGAGGAGGAAGGATATAAAAAAAAGGAAAGAAAAATGAGGAGATTTTTTTTAATAGGGTAAAAGAATCTATTTTCTATTCTTCTTATTTAACTTTCTTATTTAATTCAATCAACATTTTCATTTTCTCCATTAGTTGGCTGATCTTAGCATGCATTCATAGTATATAAGGTTTCCAACAAAATAAAACATCAATGTAGTTATTTATTTAAAACCTTGTTTCAAAGGTCTGCCGATATTGAATATTGATATTTGCATAACTTTTCATACATGCATTCAAATAATTAATAATAACATTCACATAATTTTATCACGATTAACATTTATTATTAAAATCATCGTTATAAATTACATTCAAATAATGTCATTAAATACACCTGACGTATGTTATCATTTTTTTTATCTTACTAATACATGTTATTTGTAGAAGTTCAAATTAAGATCATAAACATATCTCTTAAAATATGTTAACAAAAATAAAATCATAAATTTTATTATTCTACCACTTATATTCCTCAATTATATCCCTTATTACAATTAGCCTTTGGTATTCCTATCCAATAATTACACAAATAACATAGTTAATATTTGTTTGTCTTTCACTACATTAATACTATCTAATTTTAGTCTTTTATTCATATTAATTACTATATTTCAATTTATTTTGAATTTTTTTCAGTTTTACATATTAATAAAAATTAAAAACCTAATTAATTATTTTATCTTGTTTTCATTCTTTTTATTACATCAATTGTTAATTTATGAAATAAAATTAACATTTCTATTCATTTTGTTACATTCATAAATTTCAGTTATTGTCTAGATCTTATTAGTGTAACATTAAAGTTCATTTAACTGTAATCTTGGAAAAAATTCAGTTATAAATATCATATCTTTTAAAATTTCAAGTTTGATACATTTACATCAACTTATGGGGTTAAATTCTTAAATACCTATCAATTTTAATTTATTGCCATATAAATATTAGATTATTAACATTTAATTACAGTTGCTTCATAAAATTTCTACATTCTCTCCAATATAAACTTTAAGACTTTTATTTCTTTCTAAATTAAATTAGAAATCCTATTAAATTAACTCTTTTAAAATCATCGAATTTTACGGGTCGTTACACTCTCCCCCACTCAAAACTTTTCGTCCCCGAAAAGGAAAAGAAGGGTAAAGAAGAATTAAGAAATCAATATATCTTATTCAAAATATTAAATTTATAAACAAAAAATTTACAAAATTACTTATTTTAAATAAAATATACCATTTTATAACCCTTAAATCTTTTATTACTCAAATTAATAAAGTTTGGAAAACATTTTCAAAATATTTCTAAGTCCAAAAATTACGAAAAATTTCGGCAGAGTCTCCTTTGTACGGAGAGGCTCGGGAGAAAATAGTAATATTAAATATAACAATATACAACATATAATTCAAAATAATATATATCCCAACACGGGAAAATAATATAATAACACTATCAACCGTAATCCGAAAATGTAACTATTTGTCGGGCAATTAACGCTTATTTATGGAACCAAAAGCAGTAGCAATTACTTCCATAACCTGCATTTCACTTATATAATCTAAATGGGTTAACAATTATATAAAATGAATATTTAAGTAGTTCAACCACAAACAAACAATCAATTCAACAACCAATTGCAACAAACAGCATACAACCTTCATACAGAATCAACACAATTCAATCATTCATTCAAACAAAGCAAACCGTTGTTTGGGTTCAAAACTTCATATTGTATAGAATGAAAAATAAACTATCAAGTGCGCCCTTTACTCAACAGTCTTTGATGAAACTAAATAAATTATTCATTTATATTCAATTTTAAAGTATCCACACCCAAACAACCATAAACCAAACAAACAACAAATCCAAATAATAAACTAAGTTTATTCTTGTTAATTTCATTTCATACTATTGTTGTTTGATTTCCTTTTTATACATATAATGGTTTATCCTTTTATTATCTTCGTTTATTTGCAGTATTCATCTTTTTGCTTATTTTATTAATAATTAGCTTCAGTCATTTACTTAAGTTTATTATCTTTCATATATACTACTTAATTTCATTTATTTACTTTCATTTATTACTAATTTCCATTTATAATACTTACCTTTCTATTTTAATTAATAGTCTTTCAATCATACTTAAGTTCCTAACATCTACAACACGAATTCTTATTTATTAAGGAAATTTCATTGAATACTTTCATTATTTCAGATTTTCTTGTATAATATTCTATTACAATTTCTTATTAAACATTTCAATTTTATATCTTTTGGTAAGTTATATATATGCCTTTAAGAATGTAATTGACAACCATACAAGTTTATCTTATCTCTTTTAAAAAAAATTCAATGTTCAATAATTATATCCTTTGTATTATACGTTACACATTTCAGATCTCTTTTGATTTCATCCATAACTTAGCATTAAATTTCTTATTTTAATTGAAGGTTCTAATTTTAAATTAGTTACATTCAATTTCACTCCAATAACTGAACTATTAATCAATGGAAACTTAAGAATTAAATACCTGGTTTTATTCAAATTATTTTAAAATATTAGATAAATATACACTTACAAATTTATATATATCAAATTATATTTAAACAATTTAAAATTTATATTTGTCTATCAAAACAACTCTGCAGTAAACTACTACAGTGGCCTTCCCACATCAAAACTCGAAAATGAATGTCGATGATGCGTGCACTCATCACCGAAATTTATTTTCCAACGACGGAGAGGGAAGTACAGAACCTATATCTTTTCCAAAATCTTCTTTAAAACCATTCTTCCAATTTACATTGAAATATTTATATCAGAAAATACTTATAACAATATTATTATATTCCACAATTACTCGAAAGTAATTTTCAATAGCCCGGAACTTAAGTTCTAAATTTCCAATTTCATTTATTTTATTTTCATTCTTATTTCAACTATTATTTATAAATTTTATTTCCTAACAACCAATCTATTGCAACCAAATATAATCTTGATAAAAGTTTATTTTATATATATAGAAAATATAACAGGCAAAATTATTTCATTCACCTATATTCAAAAAATATATTGTGTCGGTCTGTCCTATTAAGTGTCTAGAAATCCCTATTGATATCATAGCGTCCCATGCATCAACCAGAATTTATAAATACAAAACGGAACAAATTAACACAATATTAAAACCTTTTATAACACTAACAAATACGCTCTCTCATATATACGCTTAGCGACTCCCATAGGGTATTACTACCCTATTAACAAAGAGTCAAACCCCCACGAAGCTAAGTTTTATCGTTAAATCAAAGCTCTAATACCAGATGTAACAACCTGTCTTTTCGCACGCTTTAAATCGCACACGTGCCAATTCAAACCATACGGAAGGGCAGATTGTTGTGGGGTAAATAAGAAAAACAAGAAAGAAATAAAAACAAACAGAATCTCTCAGCGGAAGGATAAAATATAATAATCAAATATACAGTTTATAAAGCTTTCTATAAATATTCGATTATACTTATACAACATATGTCAGAGTTACACATACCATATAACAATGCAGCGGAACAATATGAGTGTAGTGGAATATAATAAATAATAATAATAGAAATCTTCGTTTTCATCTTCCAGAGCTAAAGTCTTTGAAATCCTGAAATACTCGGACCGACCAGAGCGAATTGAAAAGACAAAACACTCGAGTCAGAACTAAAAGATCTTATATAAGTTAAATCAACAGAAATAAATATGAGTGCAGTAACTCAAGAGATGCTCGGGATTCACATCTCCTAAGGATCCGTTAAACTATTTACTATGTAGTAATATTTCGCTATTATAAGTGTCTATTATAAAATAAACTTACTTTAAAATAGAGTTAAGGAGTGACCCGATATTCCCCTTAACACAAAATATATTTCCATAGTCTATACAGTATCGTAATCTCCCCCGCACTAGGCGTCGTCAGAGGGCACTCCATAGGTATGGTACAAAACCAAAATCGTATAAGACGCGCTAGGGTAGGTGACATGGCACACTAGGCAATGCTAGGGTAGATATACCAATTGCTATCCGGGCTAGTGGTAATGCATAGCCACAGCTACCGCCCACCTCGAACAAATACCCCCAAAATCAAAAAAATAAAGGTGGCCACCGAATCAATCCAAAGTCAGAGTATAGTATTGAAGAGATGTGTCCGATAAAGGGTGCTACCCCCTTGACCCGAGAATCGCTTCTGTTTTGCCACCTTATGCCAACTCACGGGAGTCGGGTCCACGTATTTACCTCAAAGGAAATGTCGCCACCATCCTACTTCATTCTGGAATCTCCACCGCATACACGGTTGTTAAAGTGGTTTTCGAAGTTGGTAGAGAGTATGACAACTTCTGATCCCGGTCTCTTTAACAACCAAACGTTATTATAACACCGAGATCTTTTCAAAATAGTTTATATTTTAAAACCAGAATAAAATATCCATTTCAAAACTATATAAATACGATATCATTTCTATTTAAAACCCAAATCAATGTGATATCATTTTTATTGTAAATATATCTTTTTCAAAAATCATAGTACTTTCAAATCATAAACTTTAAATCCATAGCTTCGAAACAAAATTTTCAATGCTTAAATGGTTTAATAATAAATTACTTATACAGTAAATTAGCTTTTTAATTTCTCAAATCAATTCCAAATACAGATTTGAATTCCCAAATAAACCATTTAAATTTCCATATATTTCAAAGCTTTAATATTCAAAATTCCTAAACTAAATTTGATAATCTAGATTCAAAAATCAAATCTTCTATTATTTATTTTTGAAATAATTTACATAATAAATCCATTTTATTTTAAAAAAAACTCAAATTTCAAATACTAAATATTTTCTTCAATTAATTTGTACTTGAAGTAATCATTTTATTCACCTAGGCCCCAAAATCCAGTTATAATAATTATACCTTTTAAAATTTTCAATTCAAAAAAATTCCGTATCAACTATTTAGAGTTTAATTCTTAAATAAATTCAATTCCAAATAAATCTCCAATTTATCTCCCACCCTTAGTTTATTTAAATCATCATACTCTCTATAGTAAAATAAAATTCAAATACTTACTCACATTTATCTTAATAAAAAATCAAACTCTATTATTAAACTAAATTTTTATTTAAAGAACTTATACATAGCTTAAATTCAAGCATTTTAATAATATTTATATAATATCAAAAATCAATATTCATTAAACCTTATTATATAAAATAATAAAACTTTATTATTAGGCTTATTTTATATTTCAAGCCTATTTATATATAGCTAAAATCAATAATAAATTTAACGTTTATATAACATCTAAAATCAATATTTATATAATCCGTATATTTCTTTAAAAACCATAGAAATCATTTGGACATATTTTTATATATATATATATAGACCGCGGTGTCTGTATATAATTTTCTTCCCTATGGTCAGGTGATACGGATGTTCATCATTTCAATCCGTAACTAAAAAAATATTACGGTTATATATCATTTCAAACCGCAATCCCGAATCAGTAAAAATACATAATAACTTGCAGTTTATAAAATAAAATACAACATCCATTCATCCATCATAAATCATACATCCATCACAATCATCATCCAAAACAATCAATCAATATTAACAGATAACTGATAATATATATAACAGGTATTTAACTGGCAGTTATATTCAAAAATAAATTAAACAACGATTTAATTTAATAAATGAAATTAACTGAGATGATGATTAAAAATATACAAAAAATCATAAATAAATGCATAATCACAACCAAATTTAATTTAACAAACATAAAAAAATTTAGGAGTTGTGAGTGGGTTAAACACTCATCTTTGATTTTAGCCCATATAAACCAAAACAGAAGCGCAAAACTCAACAATCTCCAAATTTAACTAAATCAATTTCATGTCGTCTGGAATATAGATTTGAATCCAACAGAAGAAATCGCGTGTGAATCAAAGTCTATATGCAGAAGATATTCATGTTACAAGAAATATTATTAAAATAAAAATTAGTACGCGTTAAAAATATATATAAACAAATTTTAATACTTACGTTTTCTCAAGATGAGGCTTCAGGAAAAGATTGAAGAACAACTAAGATGGGAACAGGAAGTGTACAAAAAATGAAAAAAGCATTTTTATAAAAGAATGCTTTTGAATTTGCAAGAATAAGAGCTTTTGAATATGAGGTGTTAGGAGAAACAACATGTAAAAGAAATAAGATGTAGGTTATTTATAATTAGGAAATGAATGTGTAGGGACAAAAATAAATGTGTCGTTTTATTATTTTGATTCTAAATTAATTAAGTGCTAGATAAGAAAAGTTTGAATACATCATATATATTCATACTTTAACCGTGTGTCAAAATTGCTAAACATATATCAAGTACGATTAATTGGTGACAATATATAGGAATAAACAAGAATAAATGAAGATGCAATCACATAAGGATCTAATAGGGAAGGAGATAAAAGGTGACGACATTGATTAGTTCCACTTTCCCACTTTATCCAATTTTATTAATACGACATTTAATTATCATGCAAGTTGTATTATGACTAGAAAAACAAAAACAACAAACAATAAATTAATATGTATATAATATTACCTCACTTTTAAATTGTTTGATAATAATAATAAAAATTAAATCAAGCTTTAGCAATTTGAAATTAAAATATTAAATGTTTATATGTATACACATGCACACAAACACACATACATGTGTGTATAAAGATTAAACCAAAGCTTATTAATTAATTCGAAGGATACTTCCATACCACATTAAGTTGTCTAATGCATTTGTAAACTTATGTATACTTGAAGTCAAAAATACATATATACATATAAATTAAACCTTTGTACCTTAATGAAATTTATTTAATCTTTTAACAAAACAAAAGTGGAACATGACAAATTAAGCGATATAGTAACAAACCTTTAAGATCCTTAAATAAGTACATTTGAGATAATAAATTTGGTAAGAAATTTAAATATTGTTGTAATCAAAATCAAAGCTTAGATTTATCATCGAAAAATTGTTAAGCATATGTAAACTTCTATTATAATTTATTAGATTAAGAACAATTAATTTATTCAACGAAGTATTCAAATTTCATGATATTTTCAACTCGAGATAAAGTGATAATATGTGTATACAATATTTCTATTTCAACATAAATGCAAATTATATGTATATAATCTTTCAGATAAAAAAATAATATAAAAAATGCAATTTGGTTTAAGAGTTTAAAACATGGATATATAATTAAAACATTCTTTTAAGATATATACAAAAAAAATTGTTTTGATTTATCAAATTAAAAGTCAAATTAATTCATTCAACAAAAAAATTCAAATAACATGACAATTTCAAAACAAATGAGGAAATAACATATACATACAAACTATGATAATAACATTATACTTAATATAACATTTTAAAATAGAAGACACCTCTTAGATCTAGCCAAAATTTACTCCTTGATTTGTACTTTCTCCTCAGATCGTCAAGACCCACATTGTAACAACCCTGTATTTTGTAATTATTTTATTGTATATTTTAATTATTTTTAATGTAAGATTTTGATTTAAAAACTTATTTTACTTATTTGGAATGATTAAATTTATTATTTAAATATAAAATCTTGATTTTATATGAGTTATAATTCCAAAATTGTGTAAGTTGAATATTTGCCTGAAATGCTGATTTTGGTCAAAACAGTCAAACTGTGACTTTTAACTTAAAATTTTAAAAGTTTAAATTTTTTTTTCTTTTATTATGGAAGTACATAAAATTCTAAGAACACCACTTTTCGTTTCGTTGAATTTGGATGTAAATTGTGAAAGTTAAACCCTTTACAATATTGTGCGTATGTAGGGTTATTTAACAATGACAATTTTAAATTGTATAAATTACTTCTTCTTTGTTATATTTTATTTTAATATGTGATAATATGTTATATTATGTATATTTTGACTTTTAAGTATTTTTAAAATGATAATATAATTTTTCTAAAGTTCATTTGAATTTATTTCTATTTTAAAAGCCTAGTCTACAATTTTAAGCCATTTTCATAATTTAATTATATATATAATTAAAATTTATTTATTTATTTTATGCACTCACTTTTATTTGCTGTGTTTTACTTTATTTTATTCATTTTACATGTATTTAAATTAAAGTAAATTTTTCCAAAGTGTATTGAAGTTATTTCTAATTCTTAAGTCAAGTTTTCACTTTCTGTGCTATTTTTCTTATTTTAATCATATCTAATTAATATTTAATTATTAATATTTTGTTTATCTTTTATATTTTCGAATTCTAACTGAAATTTATAAGTCTTTTCAGTTATTGAAGATGTATATGAATATATATATAGGAAGTTTAAAAGGTTTGAAAGCAAAGAAACGTAAAACCGTTTAAACGTTTCTTTTTCCGTTTCTTTTCCAATTAATAGATTTAATTTCCTTTGACCGTCCTTTCTTTTTTGTAGCTATGCATTTCTTACCTCATTTTAACGTGAAAACATTCCTCTCCACTTCATTTTTCACGGCTAGAAAGGTTTGGTAATGGCTCCTCTTTTCCTCTTCTTTTTACTCTTCTTTTTCCATTGTTTTCTTATATTTTGCCTTATTTTCTCATGTGTATTGCTTGGCCTCTACTCCATAGCCACGGCCACCACCTCCTACACCTCTTCCCTTCCATCATCACCAGCTACCCCTCTGGTCATGACCAAGGCCGAGCCCACCATGGTGCCAAAACTCCAAAAAATTGCAACAATGCCCTTGAACAATGCTAGTTTGACCACCTTTGCCTCATCTCCTTCAACCACCACCTTAACCACCACCATAGCCACCTCCACCACCTCTGACCTGACCTCCACCCTCTGCCACATCACCCAACACCCTCTGAAAATCAGTCCCTGACCAAGCCGTGCCCATCCATTGAAGCTAGCACCACAAAACTTCCACAAAACTCCTTAAAACATTGCCTAGACCACACATATCATCACCTACCCTCCATATCTTGCTTTGGCCACCCCTTAGCCACCACCACCAGCCACCACCACCAGCCACTCCACCATCTTTGGCCTCCGCTCCAACTACTGTCCAGACCTGTACAAGCATGGCCAAGCCACCACATGCCCATGGCCGATCCAAGAATGTCACAAAACTCAACTTATTTAACCTTGACCCTATATATGCTTTATGTTGCACCACTACACCTTCATCTCCACTTGTTGCCTTGCCTATATGATGTTAAACCTGACCTATATGATGTCATACCTGAGCCAAAGCATCATCATAGCCAAGCATAAGTGTCCCTTAGGCCAAGCATTGAAGTGGTTGAAGCAAGGTCCAATCTATCCTGTTCATTTTGCTTTGTATTTCAAAGTTGTTTCAATGTTATTTTATGTTGAATGTTTATATAGTGTCTTGTTTGTTTTGTTTTGGGTTGTTGACACAAAATCATATCTTGGCTATCTTTCAACTCAAATCAAAAGTCGTGCAATTGTGCTTGTCGTGCCTTTGGAGTCGTGCTTGTATGTTGTTTTGGTCTCTAGCTTTGAAAAATGTGAGTCTTTCTCACTCTGACATTTATACTTATGAAAAGTGAATTGATGACAAGTGTTTAGTAATAAAAAATGTTTATGCAAGTTAATGATGATCATATGATATGCTATGCCATGTTATTACCATATTATTACCATGTTAAAACTGTTAATTTTCACCTGACATCTGATATATGACTGTATATTGTGATATTGACCTTGTTTATATTATTTCTGTATATGATCACATTGCAAGTTCCCTGTTAGAAAAAAATGTTATGGGCTGAAATGATAGGCCTGAATGGTTTTAAATTTTTCATTTTGACTTGGGATTGCGGGTTTGAAATGATAAAACCCGGATTTTCTTTGTAAATTATGGGTTGAAATGATATATTACCCATACCACTTTACCTAGCGTAGAAAATTTTATACAGGCCCGTAGTTAAAATATGTTTTTCTAAAATTTTAAATATTTTAGAAATTTAACTATTATAATGTTTTGATTTTAAATTTAATAAAAAAAAGATTTTTGTAAATTATTATTGATTTTCTGAATAATTGTAAGTGAAATGAATTAATGAAAAAGTTAGAAATTTTGAACGTAAGTTATTTTGGAAATTTTGATTTAATTATAATTGGAAATTTAATTGAATATGAAATTATGATAAATTTATGATAATTTGAATTTAAATGAATTTAAAGTGATTTTTATATCATATTAATGATTTTAATAAAGTTGAAATGTGAAATGAATAAATATTATAAGTTGAAACTTTGAAATATAACTAGAATTGGAAATTATGAAATTGACGTAAAGTGAACTTTTAGTCAAGTAAATGAAAATAAAAAAAAGTTATATTTGAGAATTTCAACTTAAGTGTTAAGTTGAAATTTAATGTAATGGATTTTAAAAATTCAACATTGCATTTTAATAAGTGAATTATTATTAAATGTTGATTTTTGAATGGAAATTTAACTTTATAAAATCATGAACTTGAGGAAAATTAAATGATGTTATAAATGTGAAAATGTCTGATTTTATAAGTTAAAAATGTTTTAATAAAAATATAACTGGTTGAGAAATTTTATTGAATATTTGAAGTTAATTGACTGCATTTTTGAAATGATATTAATTACAATGTAAATGATATTACAGCAATTGTAAATACTGTAGTTGATGATAATGAACTAAAAAAAAGCTATTGAAAAAAAAACTATTATAGAAATTGTTGTAAGTACTATGATTTTTGAATTTAACTAAGTTATTTGAAATTTAAGAAAACTCTATTACAACATTTTTAAACGTTGTCTTTTGTTAAATTGAACTGTTTTGAATGAACTTTCCTTAGAGTTTTCTAAATGATGCGAAAAGTGAATTTTCACTGTTTTGATAAACTTAAGTGAATAAATGAACTTTGAAAGTTTAAATTTTTGGAAATTTAATAATTTAATTATTAAGCATAATAACTTCATTGAAATGAAAAAAAAGAATTTTTTTGGAATATAAACTGTTTTAAAATATGAATTGAAATGGTATTTTAGATTGAATAAAATGAATAATGATTTGAAATGAATGAAGTTTTGAAAGGATATGATATTTTGATATATTAAAATGATTTGAAAGGAAGTTTTGAAAGATATGATATTTTTGATATTAAATGATTTGAAAAACGGAGTTTGAAAGATAGGACATTTTGATATTAACATGATTTAAAAAGAAGTTCTGAAAGATATGATATTTTGGAACTGAAAGGTAGTGTTGAAAGGGTATGAAAATTTAATATATTGAAATGGTTAGAAATGACTTGATATTTATTTTGATAAATATTTGAATTGGAAGATATTTTACGATGATATATTGAAATGGTTTTGGAAATAATTTAATCTTTATTTTGATAAAGATTTGGATTGAAAAGGATATTTTATTTTGAAGTATAAAATATTGTTTTAAAGTTATAACTACGGGTTATAATAACGATTGGTTGTTAAAGAGACTGGGATCGGAAATTGTCTTATAGCCGGCCAATACCGAAAACCACTTTAACAACTGTGTACGCGGTGGAGATTCCAGAATGAAGTAGGATGGTGGCGACGTTCTCAAGGTATATTACGTGGACCCAACTCCCGTGAGTTGGCATATATGACTTAAACAGGAGCTATACCGGGCTACACAAAGGGTCGCACCCTTTCATCGAGCATGCTCCATCGAAACCATTCTATTACTTTTGTGATTCGATATATGGAGCCATTTTGATTCGGGGGTATTGTTCGAGGTGGGCGGAAGCTGCTGACTTGCCGTCACCACCGGTCCGGGAATGCAAACGGTGTATCCACCCTGGCATTGCCTCGCGTGCCATGTCATATCCTTATATCGAGCCCACTACGATTTTGGTTTTAAAGATCCGACCGCGTTAAGGTTCACCATCCCCTTAACGCTATTTTCTATATGATTATACTTCACTGATTAGACACTACCGTATATAGCGTATATTACTACATAGTAAATAGTTTAACGGATCCTTAGAGGATGGACGGTCCCAATCATCCTTTAAGTTACTGATGCATTTTGTTACTGTTCACTTGAGTTGATTTACAGTTTATAAGTATTTATGTCCTGACTCGAGGGTTTTGTATTTTTCTTTACGCTCGGGTCAGATTGATTGAGTTAGCATTCAAGATTCACCTTCGGCGTTGGAGCTTTCCTTGAAGATCCAGCCATCTATTTTGTTTCAGTATCCAGTGGTTCAGTGATGTATCTGATTTTTACCTGATGTATCCTGCTACTCTTCTGTTGTATCTTATTTAACTCTGATGTATCTTATATTTTGTATAGTAGCTTCATGAACTACTATCTCTTTTTCTTCCGCTGCATTTTTATATAGTTTGTGTCTGTGATCTGTGATTTTTATTTACTGTATATTCTGAGATTTGCCAAATTTTTATTTACAACGCGGTATTTTGAGCAATTCAATTCCGGCATGAGTGTCTACCTATACACTTATAATGGATGCGAATGGTTGAAAATACCGGGTCGTTACAGTTGGTATCAGAGCTTTGGTAGCTCTAGGCAAAACTCAGCATATGGAGTGAATGTATTTACAGAACCACTTACGTTTGAGTTTGAATCTCTTCCTTTTTGACTCAATTCCTTTGAATTTTGGAACGTTCTCTATGGTTCCAAAATCCATTCGTATCCCTCACTATTCATCTTCTTTTGACTCCGGAGCATTCCATAACTCCGCTTCGAATGATCTTTCTAGTGAGTCGGCGGTCACGCCAATTTCAAATTTGATTGAAAAAGGGGGAAAACTCCTTTGCAGTTAGCATCGATTCACCAGGGATTCTTATCTATCCTTGGTTTAGATGCTAATATCTTTTGTTATTTCAAACTCTAACTCTTGAGATCGAATGTAGATTTACCCTAGAAAAATCAACATTGATCTTATTCTTTAAGTTACGGTTGACCCGGTTAAGGTTGCCTGTGATTTATATAAGCTTATCCATCTTCCTATTCTGTTATTTAATCATGTCATCCTTGTTTCCAACTTAATTTTAAATCATAATCTCATTTGATTTGTGTTAATCAAAAATTTGAATCTCTATCCTTCTTTGAAAATCTATTCATGTATAGTGTATTTGTAAACTAGTATTTAAAATTAAAATGTTTTATATATTGTGTTGTTTGAGTTGTTGATGTTGAGTTGGGTTTCTGATCCATACGTCTGATCAGCGCTATCGATAAGATTTCCAAAACACTTTGACAGAACAAACGGACACAATATATTATTTTTTTTAAAATTTGGTTAATGAAATAAATTTTGATATATAAGTAAATTTATGGAACTTAATGAAATGATTTAAATTGATAATTTGAAATGATAATACTTGATTTATCATTTATTGTTCTACAAATAGATCTATAAATATTTCTTTATAAATTTATTTGGGAACTGAAATGAATTTAAAACTAGAATTTGAGGATTTAAATTCCGATTATTTCGAACTTTGGTTTAAAGTTTTAAAGGGTTATATTATTTAAAGTATTTTGAATAGAATTTGTTTTCAAAGAATTTTTAAAGGTTTAAAATTAGTGCTTTTCTCTTTGTCGCTGGAAAATAACTTCGGCGATGATCGCGACATCATCGACGTTCATTTTCGAGTTTCGAAGTTAGGAGACTGTTCTGTAGTCTTGCTACAGCTTTGTTTTGGGAAATTAAATTGATTTGAATTTCTAAAAATGACTTGATTTATAATATATATATATATATATATATATATATGATTGAAATTTGATTTGACATATATTATTACTTATCTCTAAATGGTTTGAAGAAATCAGAAATTTAATTCTTAAATTTTATTTTAAAGAATAATTCCAAAAAAAAAAATCAAAACTTTGGATGAATATCAAGCATGAAATGATAGAATTGGAAACTTTATTTGTATAATACAATTGCATTCAAATATAACTTACCTTAATTTCAGAAGTTAAAAATGTAATTGGATAATATACGATATAAAAAGATTTTATAAATAAAATTTGAGTGGTTATAATAAATGTTATACACTTAAATTTTAATTATAAAATGATTAACAGAGGTAAATATAATAAAGGGTAATTGAATGACTTACAATAAAATGATGTTAAAAGAACTAAGAATAAAAGAAAGTAGTTATAAAAAAAAGTGTAAATATATTTAACATCAGTGATGAATATATTGAGAGGAATAAATTTAAGTTTAATTAGGAATAAAGAAGAATAAAATTTATTAAGTACATTGTGAGTGTAATAAATGATTATTTTTCAAGCCCATGGTTTTAAAAATGGTTAATTTTAGATGATTGGATAATAAGATAATGAAATTTGGGGTAGTTAAGATTTATTTAACTTGTGTAAAGATTTATTCTCTGTTTAAGTTGAAATTTCCATGCTTTCAAATTCATTTCCTTATTTTGTTTTCGAACTATCTTTTGGTTGTTCTTATCATCCTTATCTTGCTATAGACTGGTATATGCATCTTTCTATGATCTTTCTGTTTAGAAATCTTTCTATAATCTTTGATAATCTGCACCTTGCGAAACTTACCTATAACAACAGTTATCAGGTATAATTTCAATCTTCTTATCATCTTATCTTAATCCTATTTCACTCTATCTTTTCTGTGCCCTTCCATACCTCATTCCTTTTCGGGGACGAAAAGTTTTGAGTGGGGGAGAGTGTAACAACCCTGTATTTTGTAATTATTTTATTGTATATTTTAATTATTTTTAGTGTAAGATTTTGATTTAAAAACTTATTTTACTTATTTGGAATGATTAAATTTATTATTTAAATATAAAATCTTGATTTTATATGAGTTATAATTCCAAAATTGTGTAAGTTGAATATTTGCCTGAAATGCTGATTTTGGTCAAAACAGTCAAACTGTGACTTTTAACTTAAAATTTTAAAAGTTTAGAAATTTAATTGTTTTTATTTTATTATGAAAGTACATAAAATTCTAAGAACACCACTTTTTGTTTCGTTGAATTTGGATGTAAATTGTGAAAGTTATACCCTTTACAATATTGTACGTATATAGGGTTATTTAACAATGACTATTTTAAATTGTATAAATTACTTCTTCTTTGTTATATTTTATTTTAATATGTGATAATATGTTATATTATGTATATTTTGACTTTTAAGTATTTTTAAAATGATAATATAATTTTTCTAAAGTTCATTTGAATTTATTTCTAATTTTAAAAGCCTAGTCTACAATTTTAAGCCATTTTCTTAATTTAATTATATATATAATTAAAATTTATTTATTTATTTTATGCACTCACTTTTATTTGCTGTGTTTTACTTTATTTTATTCATTTTACATGTATTTAAATTAAAGTAAATTTTTCCAAAGTGTATTGAAGTTATTTCTAATTCTTAAGTCAAGTTTTCACTTTCCGTGCTATTTTTCTTATTTTAATCATATCTAATTAATATTTAATTATTAATATTTTGTTTATCTGTTATATTTTAGAATTCTAACTAAAATTTATAAGTGTTTTCAGTTATTTAAGATGTATATGAATATATATATAGGAAGTTTAAAAGATTTGAAAGCAAAGCAACGTAAAACCGTTTTAACGTTTCTTCTTCCGTTTCTTTTCCAATTAATAGATTTAATTTCCTTTGACCGTCCTTTCTTTTTTGTAGCTATGCATTTCTTACCTCATTTTCACGTGAAAACATTCCTCTCCACTTCATTTTTCACGGCTAGAAAGGTTTGGTAATGGCTCCTCTTTTCTTCTTCTTTTTGCTCTTCTTTTTCCATTGTTTTCATATATTTTGCCTTGTTTTCTCATGTGTATTGCTTGGCCTCTCCTCCATAGCCACGGCCACCACCTCCTACACCTCTTCTCTTCCATCATCACCAGCTACCCCTCTGGTCTTGACCAAGGCCGAGCCCACCATGGTGCCAAAACTCCAAAAAATTGCAACAATGCCCTTGAACAATGCTAGTTTGACCACCTTTGCCTCATCTCCTTCAACCACCACCTTAACCACCACCATAGCCACCTCCACCACCTCTGACCTGACCTCCACCCTCTACCACATCACCCAACACCCTCTGGAAATCAGACCATGACCAAGCCGTGCCCATCCATTGAAGCTAGCACCACAAAACTTCCACAAAACTCCTTAAAACATTGCCTAGACCACACATATCATCACCTACCCTCCATATCTTGCTTTGGCCACCCCTTAGCCACCACCACCAGCCACCACCACCAGCCACTCCACCATCTTTGGCCGCCGCTCCAACTACTGTCCAGACCTGTACAAGCATAGCCAAGCCACCACATGCCCATGGCCGATCCAAGAATGTCACAAAACTCAACTTATTTAACCTTGACCCTATATATGCTTTATGTTGCACCACTACACCATCATCTCCACTTGTTGTCTTGCCTATATGATGTTAAACCTGACCTATATGATGTCATACCTGAGCCAAAGCATCATCATAGCCAAGCATAAGTGTCCCTTAGGCCAAGCATTGAAGTGGTTGAAGCAAGGTCCAATCTATCCTGTTCATTTTGCTTTGTATTTCAAAGTTGTTTCAATGTTATTTTATGTTGAATGTTTATATAGTGTCTTGTTTGTTTTGGGTTGTTGATACAAAATCATATCTTGGCTATCTTTCAACTCAAATCAAAAGTCGTGCAATTGTGCTTGTCGTGCCTTTGGAGTCGTGCTTGTATGTTGTTTTGGTCTCTAGCTTTGAAAAATGTGAGTCTTTCTCACTCTGACATTTATACTTATGAAAAGTGAATTGATGACAAGTGTTTAGTAATAAAAAATGTTTATGCAAGTTAATGATGATCATATGATATGCTATGCCATGTTATTACCATATTATTACCATGTTAAAACTGTTAATTTTCACCTGATATCTGATATATGATTGTATATTGTGATATTGACCTTGTTTATATTATTTCTGTATATGATCACACTGCAAGTTCCCTGTTAGAAAAAAATGTTATGGGCTGAAATGATAGGCCTGAATGGTTTTAAATTTTTCATTTTGACTTGGGATTGCGGGTTTGAAATGATAAAACCCGGATTTTCTTTGTAAATTATGGGTTGAAATGATATATTACCCATACCACTTTACCTAGCGTAGAAAATTTTATACAGGCCCGTAGTTAAAATATGTTTTTCTAAAATTTTAAATATTTTAGAAATTTAACTATTATAATGTTTTGATTTTAAATTTAATAAAAAAAAGATTTTTGTAAATTATTATTGATTTTCTGAATAATTGTAAGTGAAATGAATTAATGAAAAAGTTAGAAATTTTGAACGTAAGTTATTTTGGAAATTTTGATTTAATTATAATTGGAAATTTAATTGAATATGAAATTATGATAAATTTATGATAATTTGAATTTAAATGAATTTAAAGTGATTTTTATATCATATTAATGATTTTAATAAAGTTGAAATGTGAAATGAATAAATATTTTATGTAACGACCCGTATTTTACGTGTCGATGATATCGTAGAATTATTAGGTCGTTGGTATTGTTTATGTCGTCCAAAGCTTAAGTCATCCGGAGTTAGCTCGTGAGCGATTTAGTGAGGTAGAACGACCTAGGAGTTAGGTCGTGTAAAAGTTATGTCGTGTGAAAGATAGGTCGGGTGGAGCGACCTATAGAGATAACAACCTAAGTATATTGAGCGACCTATAGGATTGGGCCGGCCTAGGCGAGTTAACGACCTAAGAGTGTGGGCGACTTATGGGATTAGCGACCTATAGGATGGGAACGACCTAAGGTAGATATCCGACCTATAGAAATGAGTGACTTAGGGTTAGCGACCTAGCAGTTAGGCGAGTTAACGGGTTGAAGGTAGTTAACGACCTAAGAGCTATCGGGTTAGGGGTCCCAACGACCTAGTAGTGAGCGACCTAAAGCAGAGTGTTGTGTAGAGTTAGGTCAAGTGTAGCGACCTAAGAAGGGTAGCGACCTAAGGAGGCTAGTTACGATTGGTTAGGTCGTAAACGACCTAAGTTAGAATGCTGTGTTTGTTAGGTCGCAGGGATGATAGGCCGCGTGAGTACACCAGTTAGGTCGGGGAAGTGGCTAGGTTGTTAGGTCGTGATGTTTTAGGTCGTGGATGACCTAATAGTGAGCGACCTAAAACCGAGCGACCTAAAAACTGCCTATAAATACACGGCCATTTCCTCACTTTTTGGCACCGGATTTTGAAGCAACGAAGTGCTGCCATTTTTAGAGCTCGACCACAACATTTCTTCACTTCATTTCTCCGCTTTGATCAAGTGCTAACATCCATCCAAGATCGAAGATCAAGATCGAAGATCGAAGATCGAAGAGCCAAAGTTGAAGATCTTCTTCCGACGAAGCTAGATTTCACCATTTCAAGCGAGATTTCAACAAATCGAGCTTGAATCCTTGCTGTCCAGATCTGAAGTGATTAGTTTTTGAAGTGTTTGGGTGATTCGGTGAGTGGTAGTTATCTCTCACACGGATCCAAAGGAGTATATTGGAGTGGTGGTTCGTTTATGTGTTAAAGATAGTGATTTCTCGCATTTCTCTTAAGTCTGCATGTAGATCCATTGTTTATGAAGATGTTTACCTATGCAAGTTCATTTATCGAGTTATAGGAACAAAACCCATGTTTTATATTTGATAGATCTATGCTAGAAATCCATAATTCATGTATGATAGACTTTCACTCATTTATTTACGAAATTGCCATTATAGTTAATATTGCTTATTAGATCTTGTTTGAAGGATTGATTGTTTGAATGTATGATTGATTTGATTGTTTCAAGTTAGCTAGTAGTTGATTTGGAACAAGATGGTCGAAGATGATTCAAAAGCTAAGTGGAAAGGCTCTTGAATGGGGAAAGCTGCTTGTAGCATATGAAGCGGATGAGGAAGCTCATATGGATGGATTCGAGGACTTTGCGATGATACGAGGAAGCAAAGTATGATGATGATGGACTTTGTCGTGATATGATGAGGCGAAGCATGATATGGACTTTGCTAAGATGCGATGAAGCAAAGTATGATATGAGATAGTCTTGGTCTAGTCCAGGCGGGATCATTCCAAGCATGATGTTAACTCGGTGATATGGTTCGAGTTTTGATGGATAATGGATGGCTCGAGAGGCGCTTGAGCTAGTATGGGAATAGTCGTCGAGGAGGATGACTAGGAGGCTAAGACTTCATCGTTGTTGAAGGTTCTAGCATGCTCAAAGCAAGAGTACGTTGGGCGGCATTGATATCCCAAGTACGGGTCACGATGACGTGCTAGTACTCTGGGCAGCATTGATATCCTAGGCACGGGTCACGATGACGTGCGGAGTTATGTCTAGAACCGGGGTTACCATTAGCCCTTGACTGACGGATGAAAGAATGTGCCGTTCATTCAACTGACGATGAAATCAAGGCAATGATAACGGTGATAGCCAGAGTCATGGATGTTGGTTATATCATCATTCGGTCTCAAGAGCGGTGTTTTCTGGGTGCTTATCTGATCTTGGTTTAGGCCTTGGGGGTTTGTATTTGGAAAACATCGACCTTGACTCGAGTGATTATCGCTTTACTTTAGTTACCTGTTGCTATGCTTGCTTCTTATTAGTGTGTATCTGGGGGCTATCACTGTAGAAAGAGGTGGAGTGGGATGATCTGAGTTCCTATTCCTTTTATCCTTTATGTTCCTTTGGTATGTTTGATTGTTGATTTACTACTAGGGGTGGGCGCGGTCGATTAACCGCACAAATCGGTTAATTTTTACGGTTAACCTAAAATAATATGCGGTTCGGTTAACCGATATTCGGTTAATCGATGTTGGTAGTATCGACCGAACCGCAAAATTTAAACCGCGGTTAACCGGTCACATAGAACGGTTAACCGACTATTATTCGCGGTTAAACGGTTAATCGGTTAATCGGTAAAGTTAGAACGGTTAACCGATTATTGTTTGCAATTTTGAAATGTTTGCATAGCTTAGCCATCATACATTATTATGTATAATCACTTAGCTCAGCAATCATACAGTATTATGACATACACTTAGCTCGGCAATAAATAATGATCTGGAAAATTTACAATATTATGTATAATCAATTCCCAAACTTGAACGTTATAATATGCATTATACATTATAATCAAGACCCGCCATCAGCCATCATAGTTCATACACTTAGCTCAGCATACAAATACAAATACAAATTAAGACTCCTCAGCATACAAATACAAATACAAATACAAGATCAGTCATCGACCATCAAGACTCCTCAGTTCATTGCAAGACTCCTCAGTTCATTACAAATTAAGACTCCTCAGCATACAAATACAAATACAAATAATGCAACAATGCTGCATGCAGCTAAAATTTAATAAAGTCATCATACACTTAAACCTCAGTTCATCACAAGAACTTTCTTCTCCATCCTCGTATTCTTCGATATTTTCTGAAAATTAAATAATAAGAACTTATCAGTTTGTAGATAACACTGAAGAGTATAAACAAATTAATAAGCCATACATTTATTAGTCTTTATTAATACAAGTAAACTTCCAGATGCAGTTTTGGGGCACTGTTTGTCTTTGATGGCACAGTTATTTTTATACTAAGCAGGTGATCAGGTTTACTTCTAAAATTCATATGCATCAAACAAATGCATATGCATCAAACATTTTATCCATATGCATATGCATCAGGTTTGATCAGGTGATCAGGTTTGATCACCTGCATATGAATCAAACCTGATCAAACAGATGCTAGGCATTGTTTGATGCATATGCAGGTTGATGCATATGCATATACAATACATCTTATTATACAACACTTATATATGTCGTATGCAGGATGATGCATATGCATATCCAGAAACCTACTTATCTCCAAGGAAATGTATAAAAATGATAAGAAAATTAAACAATCTAATAGGCATATGCAGGTTTTCAATACAATTCAGTGTTTAAGAACTTTCAAGTATCAACTCAAACTAGAAGTAGAAGATGCATGCAATTGAAGTACATTATATTATGAGATAATTTAAGTAAACTAAGTAACTTCCAATACTGCTAATATTTGACTAGTGTTTAATAATACTGCTAATATTCCAATACTGCTAATGTTCCAAAAATGATCTGGGAATTATTATTGTGTACCAACTGAGCTTCACTTAATTACACTACATACATTTACACTGTGAGACTGAAATAAGGAAAACTGCATATATTTGACTAGTGTTTAAGGAAAACATGAATGTGAGTATATGTTTACACTACAGTATACATGCATATGTTTGAATAGTTAGACTAAAATTGAAATAAACTAAATAAATTGAAGTGAATATAAACACTGTAATTAAGGAGATATTAACCATGGTGAAAACATTGATGATGGAGATGGACTATCCACGTTGAAAATTGAAGATAATGGCAATTCACATTGATGACCATGCACAAATTCTACATGGAAAACAAATTAGTTAGAGTATTGTATGTAAAATCAAACAAATATCAAACAATATTATTTTACGAACGCTAATATCACCTGAGAAAGCATCATCGTAATAGTAAACATCATCGTTTGGAACCTCAATCCGGTGGTCGACAAAAATTGGTTTGGACCTTAACCAATTTTGAGTACAAATTAATGCCTCAACCATTCGTGGACTCAAAGTACTACGAAAAGGATCTATAACCCTTCCTCCGGTGCTAAAAGCGGATTCGGAAGCAACCGTGGACACCGGAATAGCAAGGAGATCTCGAGCGACTAGAGATAAAACATGATATTTGGAGCTATTTACCTTCCACCATAGTAAAACATCAAAATCATTTGGTGCATCCTCAATCGGTGCATTTAAATACTTTTCTAGTTCATTGCATTCATTGTCTCGTTGTCGAACTTGTCGTAAAAAAGTATTTCTTTTTCTAGAAAGAACATCACTAACATTCACAACACTTTCACTATCAATGGAAGTACTAGATCGTGGTTCATCACATGTTTGTGTTCCAAATGTAGAATCGCTCACGTAGAAGTCAAACAACCTTATCAAAATATCTTTCACACTTTTTAATATGTCATCTGCAACTACTTTATCATACATGTCTTCAACACATAACTTCAAAAATTGAAATTTATACCTTGGATCAAGCACACACGTAACAAGTAAAATTTTGTTCATGTTACTTACGTTTCCCCAATATTTGTCAAACTTTGCTTTCATATTAATTCCCATTCTTCCAACATAAGGATTCGTTTTCACAATTAATGCTCGTAGTTCTTCTTGAATTCCACTTAGCTCGGCAAAACAATCATTTGAGGTAATAGATAAAGTTTTGCTAAATTTTAAAGTAATATCATAAAAATTCTTTAAGATTTTAACAAAAAGTTCGGCATTTTTCCAATCTACGGTACTCGGAGGACGAACTTCTTCATCAAAGTAAGCAACAAAAATACCATCATTTTCTTTCATATCATCAAAAACCCTTCTGTATTTCAAAGATGCTTCCAACATCAAATACGTTGAATTCCACCTAGTGGGTACATCTAAAACAAGCATAGATTTATTCTCAATTCCCAAACTTGAACACATCTCTCTAAATTTAGAAAATCGTGCCGGAGATGATCTCACAAATCTAACTGCAGTACGAATTCCAACTATAGTATTGCTAATTTCTTTTAGCCCATCATGAACAATTAAATTGATTATATGGGCACAACAACGTATATGAATGAATTCACCATTCAAAACACAACCAACATTATAATCTTTTAATTTGTTTTTCACATAATTGATTGCCACTTCATTTGCACTAGCATTATCAACCGTGATCGACACTATTCTTTTGAGTTCCCATTTTTTGATACATTGGACAATAAGTTTTCCAATATTTTCTCCTTTGTGACTAGTAATTACACAAAAATTTATAACCCTTTTATGTAATTTCCAATTTCCATCAATAAAGTGTGCAGTTAAAACCATATAATTCACGTTTTGAATAGAAGTCCATGTATCGGTAGTTAGACAAACACCATGCAATGAATCGGAGAACAATTTTTTAAGAGAATCTATCGAGTCCCAATATAATTGAAGCACGTCTCTACAAATTGTTCTACGTGAAGGAACTTCAAAACTAGGACACAATTGCCGACAAAATTCAAGAAAACCTTCACCCTCCACAAAACTAAAAGGGAGTTCGTCGATGATTATCATTCGAGCTAATGATTTTCTACATTCCTCTTTGTTAAATGACCATGTGGTAAGAGTGCAACTATCTTCACTATCGCTATTTTTTTCAAAAACTAAACTTTTTTGTCTCTTATCACTGTCACGTGGAATTGACCTACATGATTTTGCTACATGATAATTCAAATGTGTAGTGCCATTAAATCTAGAATCACATGCAAATTGTTGACCACAGTAGTTGCAAGCACATTTGTTAACTTTGGGATTAATATCTTTAGTAAAATGTTTCCATACCAGAGAAGGCTTTCTTGAAGAAGGCTTGCGATTCATGTATGGAGGTGGTTTTCCAACATTGATGTTGTCGTCCCCGGTTTCTTCGTCATCTGCTTCTTCCGCATACTTATCATTAAGATCCATTGTTTCTCTAGAAGATCCACCTATTTCCACCTGTTTTACAATTAATAAAGACATAAAATTAGCGGAAACAGAAGCTATATGTAGGGGTAATAAATGAGTAAGGGATATGACTACTGTTAATGATGGTTGCTGGTTAGCTATATGTTAATGATGTTAATGATGGTTGCTGGTTAAAAGTGTGCATATTAGCTATATGTTAATGATGGTTGCTGGTTAAAAAAACATGGTTGTTGGTTAAAAGTGTACAATTAGTTCCTATCCAGCAACCAATAAAGCTCTGCTATAAATCTCATTTATTTATTTATAAAAATATTCCTGCACCATACACAATTAATACTTAATAATGATCCTGAAAAATGAGGCGACATATTTCCAAGGCAAATAAACATAATGTTCTCTTATAGCAAAAGATCAAGTAGGTAGGCATCACATCAAGATATGGAAACTGGTGGTTAGCACACTCCTGAACTGTTCTCTCATCATGTGCAATCTTACTAAAAATGGCTGACAATATACAAGTCAAGGTTGCATCAGGAAATAGCAGAGCAGAGCCTATATATCCATTCATGCCTCAGATAGTAGGTGGAAAGAACTCAGTAAAAATATGACTAGGCTAATGAAAAGCAACAAGTGTTCATACAAGGACAATAAAAAGTGTCAAAAATGTTGTTGACCACAACCTATGATGCAAGAACATACGATCAAGTCAACAGAAAGACGATGCAAAAGCAATGACCTAACACTACTATATCCAACACTCAAATAGACAAGCACCATAATAAGGTGGTGGTGCACCACCACAATAACTAATAGATGTTTTTTTTCCAGCTAAAAAAGCACCCATTTAGATTGTTATGTAGTCCTAATGTCACTTTCGGCCATCAATCAATGTATGTTTATCAGTACTGCACACTTATTGACTGTTAGAAACAAAAGGTGTATGTGACATCAAACAACAACGATTACTAACCAATAATCAAAATAATTTCTGAATTCATATCTATATTACAGTAGCCAAGCATGTAAAAAGAATACCAAAATTAACTTCATGCAGGACTGCCTTCTATAGTCTAGTGTTACAAATAATTCAGATCGATTCTATTTGGTTCAGATCCAATAAAACACTATTTCCACTTCAGGCTGATTCAGTGGTCTAAAGAAGCAACCAAATCACGATTGGAAGTGTAAATATATGTAAAAGAAGCAACCAAATCACGATTGGAAGTGGAACGATGCAAAATAAAAATCGAACTCACATTTTTTCTCTTTCTGCTAGTATTAACCATTGCTATCGCTGAAATGGGCGATCTACGGATCTACTATCTGGTGAGCAAAGATTCGTGAGTGAATTGTTTGAATTTGGGGCGAATCGACGGGATCGTTGTGAGTGAATGAAATTGGATACGGAGTAGTGAGTCGTGAGTCTCGTGACTACTGAATAGAATAGCGGGAGAGGAAACTAGGGTTACGCAGTCGCACGAAAGCAATGGGCCGGGTAGCAATTGTTGGGTAAGCCCGATAATTTAAAATATATATTCGGTTAACGGTTAACCGATAAATAACCGCGGTTAACCTTTAACCGAACTGATATTGGTCGGTTAACATCGGTCGGTTAACCTAAAGTTCGGTTAACCAATTTTTTCGGTTAAAGCGGTTCGATTAAGATCGGTTCGATCGGTTAAGTCGGTTCGGTCGGTTAAATGCCCACCCCTATTTACTACTCACTAGGACTTTGTCTGACTCAAGGTTTTATGTCTCCTCTTATTACCTTAGGCTGTTCATCCATGTTTTGGGATGGGCAGACTAAGTGACAGGTGGCAGGTGCTGACCTTAGTGATTGACGATGCAGATGGCGAAGACGAGCAGGAGGCTTTTACCTATCATTTTCATATTCTATGTACTGGATATTTCCGCTGTTTTGTTGTTACTCCGAGTGTTTGTAGTGAGGCATGATTGTACTAACTTTCAGATGATTGTATCAAACCACTATGATGTCTATGATGATATTCTGTTTTGGAGCTTCACTATATATATTTTCTCTATTGTATTTGATCCATGCGCTGTGAGTTCTATGATAGAGATTCTGCGATGTTTATTCTACCCTGACCATCGTCCATGGCTGCCTGGCACACTTTCAGCGCACCATTCCTTTGTTTCCGTGCGGGAGTCATGGGCGGTCGTCACATTTTAAGTTGAAACTTTGAAATATAACTAGAATTGGAAATTATGAAATTGACGTAAAGTGAACTTTTAGTCAAGTAAATGAGAATAAAAAAAAAAGTTATATTTGAGAATTTGAACTTAAGTGTTAAGTTGAAATTTAACGTAATGGATTTTAAAAATTCAACAATGCATTTTAATAAGTGAATTATTATTAAATGTTGATTTTTGAATGGAAATTTAACTTTATAAAATCATGAACTTGAGGAAAATTAAATGATGTTATAAATGTGAAAATGTATGATTTTATAAGTTAAAAGTGTTTTAATAAAAATATAACTGGTTGAGAAATTTTATTGAATATTTGAAGTTAATTGACTGCATTTTTGAAATGATATTAATTACAATGTAAATGATATTACAGCAATTGTAAATACTGTAGTTGATGATAATGAACTAAAAAAAAGCTATTGAAAAAAAAACTATTATAGAAATTGTTGTAAGTACTATGATTTTTGAATTTAACTAAGTTATTTGAAATTTAAGAAAACTCTATTACAACATTTTTAAACGTTGTGTTTTGTTAAATTGAACTGTTTTGAATGAACTTTCCTTAGAGTTTTCTAAATGATGCGAAAAGTGATTTTTCACTGTTTTGATAAACTTAAGTGAATAAATGAACTTTGGAAGTTGAAATTTTTGAAAATTTAATAATTTAATTATTAAGCATAATAACTTCATTGAAATGAAAAAAAAAGAATTTTTGGAATATAAACTGTTTTAAAATATGAATTGAAATGGTATTTTAGATTGAATAAAATGAATAATGATTTGAAATGAAAGAAGTTTTGAAAGGATATGATATTTTGATATATTAAAATGATTTGAAATGAAGTTTTGAAAGATATGATATTTTTGATATTAAATGATTTGAAAAACGGAGTTTGAAAGATAGGACATTTTGATATTAACATGATTTAAAAAGAAGTTCTGAAAGATATGATATTTTGGAACTGAAAGGTAGTGTTGAAAGGGTATGATAATTTAATATATTGAAATGGTTAGAAATGACTTGATATTTGTTTTGATAAATATTTGAATTGGAAGATATTTTACGATGATATATTGAAATGGTTTTGGAAATAATTTAATCTTTATTTTGGTAAAGATTTGGATTGAAAAGGATATTTTATTTTGAAGTATAAAATATTGTTTTAAAGTTATAACTACGGGTTATAAAAATGATTGGTTGTTAAAGAGACCGGAATTGGAAATTGTCTTATAGCCGGCCAATACCGAAAACCACTTTAACAACTGTGTACGCGGTGGAGACTCCAGAATGAAGTAGGATGATGGCGACGTTCTCAAGGTATATTACGTGGACCCAACTCCCGTGAGTTGGCATATATGACTTAAACAGGAGCTATACCGGGCTACACAAAGGGTCGCACCCTTTCATCGAGCATGCTCCATCGAAACCATTCTATTACTTTTGTGATTCGATATGTGGCGCCATTTTGATTCGGGGGTATTGTTCGAGGTGGGCGGAAGCTGCTGGCTTGCCGTCACCACCGGTCCGGGAGTGCAAACGGTGTATCCACCCTGGCATTGCCTCGCGTGCCGTGTCATATCCTTATATCGAGCCCACTACGATTTTGGTTTTAAAGATCCGACCGCGTTAAAGTTCACCATCCCCTTAACGCTATTTTCTATATGATTATACTTTACTGATTAGACACTACCGTATATAGCGTATATTACTACATAGTAAATAGTTTAACGGATCCTTAGAGAATGGACGGTCCCAAGCATCCTTTAAGTTACTGATGCATTTTGTTACTGTTCACTTGAGTTGATTTACAGTTTATAAGTATTTATGTCCTGACTCGAGGGTTTTGTATTTTGCTTTACGCTAGGGTCAGAATGATTGAGTTAGCGTTCAAGATTCACCTTCGGCGTTGGAGCTTTCCTTGAAGATCCAGCCATCTATTTTGTTTCAGTATCCAGTGGTTCAGTGATGTATCTGATTTGTACCTGATGTATCCTGCTACTCTTCTGTTGTATCTTATTTAACTCTGATGTGTCTTATATTTTATATAGTAGCTTCATGAACTACTATCTCTTTTTCTTCCACTGCATTTTTATATAGTCTATGTCTGTGATCTGTGATTTTTATTTACTGTATATTCTGAGATTTGCCAAATTTTTATTTACAACGCGGTATTTTGAGCAATTCAATTCCGGCATGAGTGTCTACCTATACACTTATAATGGATGCGAATGGTTGAAAATACCGGGTCATTACAGTTGGTATCAGAGCTTTGGTAGCTCTAGGCAAAACTCAGCATATGGAGTGAATGTATTTACAGAACCACTTACATTCGAGTTTGAATCTCTTCCTTTTTGACTCAATTCCTTTGAATTTTGGAACGTTCTCTATGGTTCCAAAATCCATTTGTATCCCTCACTATCATCTTCTTTTGACTCCGGAGTATTCCATAATTCCGCTTCGAATGATCTTTCTAGTGAGTCGGCGGTCACGCCAATTTCAAATTTAATTGAAAAAGGGGGAAAACTCCTTTGCAGTTAGCATCGATTCACCAGAGATTCTTATCTATCCTTGGTTTAGTTTCTAATATCATTTGTTATTTCAAACTCTAACTCTTGAGATCGAATGTAGATTTACCCTAGAAAAATCAACATTGATCTTATTCTTTAAGTTACGGTTGACCCGGTTAAGGTTGCCTGTGATTTATATAAGCTTATCCATCTTCCTATTCTGTTATTTAATCATGTCATCCATGTTTCCAACTTAATTTTAAATCATAATCTCATTTGATTTGTGTTAATCAAAAATTTGAATCTCTATCCTTCTTTGAAAATCTATTCATGTATAGTGTATTTGTAAACTAGTATTTAAAATTAAAATGTTTTATATATTGTGTTGCTTGAGTTGTTGATGTTGAGTTGGGTTTCTGATCGATACGTCTGATCAGCGCTATCGATAAGATTTCCAAAACACTTTGACAGAACAAACGGACACAATATATTTTTTTTAAAAAAATTTGGTTAATGAAATAAATTTTGATATATAAGTAAATTTATGGAACTTAATGAAATGATTTAAATTGATAATTTGAAATGATAATACTTGATTTATCATTTATTGTTCTACAAATAGATCTATAAATATTTCTTTATAAATTTATTTAGGAACTGAAATGAATTTAAAACAAGAATTTGAGGATTTAAATTCCGATTATTTAGAACTTTGGATTAAAGTTTTAAAGGGTTATATTATTTAAAGTATTTTGAATAGAATTTGTTTTCAAAGAATTTTTAAAGGTTTAAAATTAGTGCTTTTCTCTTTGTCGTTGGAAAATAACTTCGGCGATGATCGCGACATCATCGACGTTCATTTTCGAGTTTCGAAGTTAGGAGACTGTTCCGTAGTCTTGCTACAGCTTTGTTTTGGGAAATTAAATTGATTTGAATTTCTAAAATATGACTTGATTCATAATATATATATATATATACATATATATATGATTGAAATTTGATTTGACATATATTATTACTTATCTCTAAATGGTTTGAAGAAATCGGAAATTTAATTCTTAAATTTTATTTTAAAGAATAATTCCAAAAAAAAAAATCAAAACTTTGGATGAATATCAAGCATGAAATGATTGAATTGGAAATTTTATTTGTATAATACAATTGCATTCAAATATAACTTACCTTAATTTCAGAAGTTAAAAATGTAATTGGATAATATACGATATAAAAAGATTTTATAAATAAAATTTGAGTGGTTATAATAAATGTTATACACTTAAATTTTAATTATAAAATGATTAACAGAGGTAAATATAATAAAGGGTAATTGAATGACTTACAATAAAATGATGTTAAAAGAACTAAGAATAAAAGAAAGTAGTTATAAAAAAAAAGTGTAAATATATTTAACATCAGTGATGAATATATTGAGAGGAATAAATTTAAGTTTAATTAGGAATAAAGAAGAATAAAATTTATTAAGTACATTGTGAGTGTAATAAATGATTATTTTTCAAACCCATGGTTTTAAAAATGGTTAATTTTAGATGATTGGATAATAAGATAATGAAATTTGGGGTAGTTAAGATTTATTTAACTTGTGTAAAGATTTATTCTCTGTTTAAGTTGAAATTTCCATGCTTTCAAATTCATTTCCTTATTTTGTTTTCGAACTATCTTTTGGTTGTTCTTATCATCCTTATCTTGCTATAGACTGGTATATGCATCTTTCTATGATCTTTCTGTTTAGAAATCTTTCTATAATCTTTGATAATCTGCACCTTGCGAAACTTACCTATAACAACAGTTATCAGGTATAATTTCAATCTTCTTACCATCTTATATTAATCCTATTTCACTCTATCTTTTCTGTGCCCTTCCATACCTCATTCCTTTTCGGGGACGAAAAGTTTTGAGTGGGGGAGAGTGTAACAACCCTGTATTTTGTAATTATTTTATTGTATATTTTAATTATTTTTAGTGTAAGATTTTGATTTAAAAACTTATTTTACTTATTTGGAATGATTAAATTTATTATTTAAATATAAAATCTTGATTTTATATGAGTTATAATTCCAAAATTGTGTAAGTTGAATATTTGCGTGAAATGCTGATTTTGGTCAAAACAGTCAAACTGTGACTTTTAACTTAAAATTTTAAAAGTTTAGAAAATTTTTTTTTCTTTTATTATGAAAGTACATAAAATTCTAAGAACACCACTTTTCGTTTCGTTGAATTTGGATGTAAATTGTGAAAGTTATACCCTTTACAATATTGTGCGTATATAGGGTTATTTAACAATGACCATTTTAAATTGTATAAATTACTTCTTCTTTGTTATATTTTATTTTAATATGTGATTATATGTTATATTATGTATATTTTGACTTTTAAGTATTTTTAAAATGATAATATAATTTTTCTAAAGTCCATTTGAATTTATTTCTAATTTTAAAAGCCTAGTCTACAATTTTAAGCCATTTTCTTAATTTAATTATATATATAATTAAAATTTATTTATTTATTTTATGAACTCACTTTTATTTGCTGTGTTTTACTTTATTTTATTCATTTTACATGTATTTAAATTAAAGTAAATTTTTCCAAAGTGTATTGAAGTTATTTCTAATTCTTAAGTCAAGTTTTCACTTTCTATGCTATTTTTCTTATTTTAATCATATCTAATTAATATTTAATTATTAATATTTTGTTTATCTGTTATATTTTCGAATTCTAACTGAAATTTATAAGTGTTTTCAGTTATTTAAGATGTATATGAATATATATATAGGAAGTTTAAAAGGTTTGAAAGCAAAGAAACGTAAAACAGTTTTAACGTTTCTTCTTCCGTACTTTTCCAATTAATAGATTTAATTTCCTTTGACCGTCCTTTCTTTTTTATAGCTATGCATTTATTACCTCATTTTCACGTGAAAACATTCCTCTCCACTTCATTTTTCACGGCTAGAAAGCTTTGGTAATGGCTCCTCTTTTCCTCTTCTTTTTGCTCTTCTTTTTCCATTGTTTTCTTATATTTTGCCTTGTTTTATCATGTGTATTGCTTGGCCTCTCCTCCATAGCCACGGCCACCACCTCCTACACCTCTTCTCTTCCATCATCACCAGCTACCCCTCTGGTCTTGACCAAGGCCGAGCCCACCATGGTGCCAAAACTCCAAAAAAATGCAACAATGCCCTTGAACAATGCTAGTTTGACCACCTTTGCCTCATCTCCTTCAACCACCACCTTAACCACCACCATAGCCACCCCCACCACCTCTGACCTGACCTCCACCCTTTGCCACATCACCCAACAACTCTGGAAATCAGACCATGACCAAGCCGTGCCCATCCATTGAAGCTAGCACCACAAAACTTCTACAAAACTCCTTAAAACATTGCCTAGACCACACATATCATCACCTACCCTCCATATCTTGCTTTGGCCACCCCTTAGCCACCACCACCAGCCACTCCACAATCTTTGGCCACCGCTCCAACTACTGTCCAGACCTGTACAAGCATGGCCAAGCCACCACATGCCCATGGCCGATCCAAGAATGTCACAAAAACTCAACTTATTTAACCTTGACCCTATATATGCTTTATGTTGCACCACTACACCTGCATCTCCACTTGTTGCCTTGCCTATATGATGTTAAACGTGACCTATATGATGTCATACCTGAGCCAAAGCATCATCATAGCCAAGCATAAGTGTCCCTTAGTCCAAGCATTGAAGTGGTTGAAGCAATGTCCAATCTATCTTGTTCATTTTGCTTTGTATTTCAAAATTGTTTCAATGTTATTTTATGTTGAATGTTTATATAGTGTCTTGTTTGTTTTGTTTTGGGTTGTTGATACAAAATCATATCTTGGCTATCATTCAACTCAAATAAAAAGTCGTGCAATTGTGCTTGTCGTGCCTTTGGAGTCGTGCTTGTATGTTGTTTTGGTCTCTAGCTTTGAAAAATGTGAGTCTTTCTCACTCTGACATTTATACTTATGAAAAGTGAATTGATGACAAGAGTTTAGTAATAAAAAATGTTTATGCAAGTTAATGATGATCATATGATATGCTATGCCATGTTATTACCATATTATTACCATGTTAAAACTGTTAATTTTCACCTGACATCTGATATATGACTGTATATTGTGATATTGACCTTGTTTATATTATTTCTGTATATGATCACACTGCAAGTTCCCTGTTAGAAAAAAATGTTATGGGCTGAAATGATAGGCCTGAATGGTTTTAAATTTTTCATTTCGACTTGGGATTGCGGGTTTGAAATGATAAAACCCGGATTTTCTTTGTAAATTATGGGTTGAAATGATATATTACCCATACCACTTTACCTAGCGTAGAAAATTTTATACAGGCCCGTAGTTAAAATATGTTTTTCTAAAATTTTAAATATTTTAGAAATTTAACTATTATAATGTTTTGATTTGAAATTTAATAAAAAAAAGATTTTTGTAAATTATTATTGATTTTCTGAATAATTGTAAGTGAAATGAATTAATGAAAAAGTTAGAAATTTTGAACGTAAGTTATTTTGGAAATTTTGATTTAATTATAATTGGAAATTTAATTGAATATGAAATTATGATAAATTTATGATAATTTGAATTTAAATGAATTTAAAGTGATTTTTATATCATATTAATGATTTTAATAAAGTTGAAATGTGAAATGAATAAATATTTTAAGTTGAAACTTTGAAATATAACTAGAATTGGAAATTATGAAATTGACGTAAAGTGAACTTTTAGTCAAGTAAATGAAAATAAAAAAAAAAGTTATATTTGAGAATTTGAACTTAGTGTTAAGTTGAAATTTAATGTAATGGATTTTAAAAATTCAACATTGCATTTTAATAAGTGAATTATTATTAAATCTTGATTTTTGAATGGAAATTTAACTTTATAAAATCATGAACTTGAGGAAAATTAAATGATGTTATAAATGTGAAAATGTATGATTTTATAAGTAAAAAATGTTTTAATAAAAATATAACTGGCTGAGAAATTTTATTGAATATTTGAAGTTAATTGACTGCATTTTTGAAATGATATTAATTACAATGTAAATGATATTACAGCAATTGTAAATACTGTAGTTGATGATAATGAACTAAAAAAAAAAGCTATTGAAAAAAAACTATTATAGAAATTGTTGTAAGTACTATGATTTTTGAATTTAACTAAGTTATTTGAAATTTAAGAAAACTCTATTACAACATTTCTAAACGTTGTCTTTTGTTAAATTGAACTGTTTTGAATGAACTTTCCTTAGAGTTTTCTAAATGATGCGAAAAGTGAATTTTCACTATTTTGATAAACTTAAGTGAATAAATGAACTTTGGAAGTTGAAATTTTTGGAAATTTAATAATTTAATTATTAAGCATAATAACTTCATTGAAATGAAAAAAAAAAGAATTTTTGGAATATAAAGTATTTTAAAATATGAATTGAAATGGTATTTTAGATTGAATAAAATGAATAATGATTTGAAATGAATGAAGTTTTGAAAGGATATGATATTTTGATACATTAAAATGATTTGAAACGAAGTTTTGAAATATATGATATTTTTGATATTAAATGATTTGAAAAACGGAGTTTGAAAGATAGGACATTTTGATATTAACATGATTTAAAAAGAAGTTCTGAAAGATATGATATTTTGAAACTGAAAGGTAGTGTTGAAAGGGTATGAAAATTAATATATTGAAATGGTTAGAAATGACTTGATATTTATTTTGATAAATATTTGAATTGAAAGATATTTTACGATGATATATTGAAATGGTTTTGGAAATGATTTAATCTTTATTTTGATAAAGATTTGGATTGAAAAGGATATTTTATTTTGAAGTATAAAATATTGTTTTAAAGTTATAACTACGGGTTATAATAACGATTGGTTGTTAAAGAGACCGGGATCGGAAATTGTCTTATAGCCGGCCAATACCGAAAACCACTTTAACAACTGTGTACGCGGTGGAGATTCCAGAATGAAGTAGGATGGTGGCGACGTTCTCAAGGTATATTACGTGGACCCAACTCCCGTGAGTTGGCATATATGACTTAAACAGGAGCTATACCGGGCTACACAAAGGGTCGCACCCTTTCATCGAGCATGCTCCATCGAAACCATTCTATTACTTTTGTGATTCGATATGTGGCGCCATTTTGATTCGGGGGTGTTGTTCGAGGTGGGCGGAAGCTGCTGGCTTGCCGTCACCACCGGTCCGGGAGTGCAAACGGTGTATCCACCCTGTCATTGCCTCGCGTGCCGTGTCATATCCTTATATCGAGCCCACTATGATTTTGGTTTCAAAGATCCGACCGCGTTAAGGTTCACCATCCCCTTAACGCTATTTTCTGTATGATTATACTTTACTGATTAGACACTACCGTATATAGCGTATATTACTACATAGTAAATAGTTTAACAGATCCTTAGAGGATGGGCGGTCCCAAGCATCCTTTAAGTTATTGATGCATTTTGTTACTGTTCACTTGAGTTGATTTACAGTTTATAAGTATTTATGTCCTGACTCGAGGGTTTTGTATTTTGCTTTACGCTCGGGTCAGATTGATTGAGTTAGCATTCAAGATTCACCTTCGGCGTTGGAGCTTTACTTGAAGATCCAGCCATCTATTTTGTTTCAGTATCCAGTGGTTCAGTGATGTATCTGATTTGTACCTGATATATCCTGTTACTCTTCTGTTGTATCTTATTTAACTCTGATGTATCTTATATTTTATATAGTAGCTTCATGAGCTACTATCTCTTTTTCTTCCTCTGCATTTTTATATAGTCTATGTCTGTGATCTGTGATTTTTATTTACTGTATATTCTAAGATTTGCCAAATTTTTATTTACAACGCGGTATTTTGAGCAATTCAATTCCGGCATGAGTGTCTACCTATACACTTATAATGGATGCGAATGGTTGAAAATACCGGGTCGTTACACACACCCAACCCTTGCAAGAGTTGGATGAATCACCTTTATTTCTATTTAATTTGATGTTTGGCATTAAATTGTTATTGGTTTATTTTGTTTAAATGAAGATGATGGCAGCCCTTTTTTTTTGTAGAGGAGGAGGAAGGATATAAAAAAAAGGAAAGAAAAATGAGGAGATTTTTTTTAGTAGGGTAAAAGAATCTTTTTCTATTCTTCTTATTTAACTTTCTTATTTAATTCAATCAACATTTTCATTTTCTCCATGTGTTGGCTGATCTTAGCATGCATTTATAGTACATAAGGTTTCCAACAAAATAAAACATCAATGTAGTTATTTATTTAAAACCTTGTTTCAAAGGTGTGCCGATATTGAATATTGATATTTGCATAACTTTTTGTACATGCATTCAAATAATTAATAATAACATTCACATAATTTTATCATGATTAACATTTATTATTAAAATCACCATTATTAATTACATTCAAACAATGTCATTAAATACACCTGACGTATGTTATCATTTTTTTATCTCACTGTAATACATGTTATTAGTAGAAGTTCAAATTAAGATCATAAACATATCTCTTAACATATGTTAACAAAAATAAAATCATAAATTTTTATTACTCTACCACTTATATTCCTCAATTATATCCCTTATTACAATTAGCCTTTGGTATTCCTATCCATTAATTACATAAATAACATAATTAATATTTGTTTGTCTTTCATTACATTAATGCTGTCCAATTTTAGTCTTTTATTTATATTAATTACTATATTTCAATTTATTTTGAATTTTTTTAGTTTTACATATTAATAAAAATTAAAATCCTAATTAATTATTTTATCTTGGTTTCATTCTTTTTATTACATCAATTGTTAACTTATGAAATAAAATTAACATTTCTATTCATTTTGTTACATTCATAAATTTCAGTTATTGTCTAGATCTTATTAGTGTAACATTAAAGTTCATTTAATTGTAATCTTGGAAAAAATTCAGTTATAAATATCATATCTTTTAAAATTTCAAGTTTAATACATTTACATCAACGTATGGGGTTAAATTCTTAAATACCTCTCAATTTTAATGTATTGCCATATAAATATTAAATTGTTAACATTTAATTACAGTTGCTTCATTAAATTTCTACATTCGCTCCAATATAAACTTTAAGACTTTTATTTCTTTCTTAATTAAATTAGAAATCCTATTAAATTAACTCTTTTAAAATCATCGAATTTTAGGGGTTGTTACAAGTGTCTTAACCTGAACAAATTATCTGTTTTGCTTGCTATGAATGGATGATTGATTATATTAATTTCATACGATGATTGTATGCTTTTGTTTGCGAGTGATTGTTGTTTATATTGATTTATTTGTTTGTGGTTGAAACAACTTTAAATATTTCAATTCAAATAATTTTTAACTCTTTTGGATTATATAAGTGAAATACGGGCTATGGAACCAATTGCTATTGCTTTTGGTTTCATAATCTAAAAGTTGTTTACCCGAAAAATTGGTACGTTCTCGGATTACGGTTTTATAATGATATTATTTTTTTTTCCTGCTGTTGGGAGATATTATTTTGAAAAGCTTTGATATATATTGTTTTATTTATATTACAATTTCTCCCGAGCCTCTCCGTACAAAGGAGACCGCTAAAATTTTTCGAAAATTTTGGACATAGAAATTTTTTCTAAATATTTGCCAAACTTTTTGTATTTGAGTATAAAAGAATTTAATGGTTATAATTTGGTATATTTTAATTAAATTAATTAATTTTATAAATTTATTTGTTTATAAACTTTATACTTTTGAATATGATATATTGATTATTAAATTCCTTCTTTCCCCTTCCTTTTCCTTTTTGGGGACGAAAAGTTTTGAGTGGAGGAGAGTGTAATGACCCATAAATTTTCAATAATTAAAATTTGTTAATTTAATAAGATTTTGTTAACTTAATATTGAAGAAAATAAAAAATTAGTTAATTATTATTGGAAATAATAACTAGAATGAATTGCAACAGTATAAATGTAAGCTTATTATTAATATCTTGAATGTAATTCCAATAAATGAAATAATGTAAATAGTATACTTGGATATAAATTGACATAAGGAGACGAATGAAAATAATAAATTAATAAATGAAATAGTATGAAATCAATTACCGAGTAAAATTTGGATTATATAAGAATTGTAACATTTGTTTGTGAATAATGAATTCATAATGTAAATAAAAATTTGGTAACGATTGTTATAAGTTACGTATTTAATTGGTCTACTAAATTCAAATAGGAAATCAATTTTTAATAAATTTAAATAAATGTTACATTGATGTGAAACGTAATACAATGTTTAAAAGTTGTTAAATTGAGTAAATTAAGGTAATGAAAGCTAAAATAAAGGTTTAGTAGGTTTATAAAGCAATAACGGACTTAATAAAAAGGATTGGAATTGAATTAAATCAAAAGATTGGAATTAATTATAATAATTGGAATTAAATTTATAATAAATGGATTTAGTGTAAGTAAATGAAATTGAATACTACGTTATTTAAGTTGGGATAAAATGGGAAATATTAATGCAATAAATATAAACCAATGTTATTATACCATAAGATGAAATTGATTGAATAATAAATGGAAAGCTAATTACTGTAACGATCCGATATTTTCAACCATTCGCATCCATTATAAGTGTATAGGTAGATACTCATGCCAGAATTGAATTGCTCAAAATGCCGCGTTGTAAATAAAAAATTTGGCAAATTTCAGAATATACAGTAAATAAAAATCGCAGATCACAGACATAGAGTAATAATAATGCAGCGGAAGTAAAAGAGATAGTAGTTCATGAAGCTACTATATAAATATATCAGAGTTACATAAGATACAATAGAAGAAATAAAGTATAACAGAAGTCTAAATATGATAACCAAGTACAAGTTGAATAGAACAACCGAACTGAAAAGATGAAACTTGACAAGTAGATAATCTCCAGCGATTCCAATCTCCAGAACCTGGAAATCCAAATCTGTGAATAACTCAGGCTGACCCGAGCGTAAATAAAAATACAAACATTCAAGTCAGGACATACATACTTATACAATGTAAACCAACTCAAGTGAACTGTAGCAAAGATAAAAGTAACTTAGAAGATGCTTGGGACCGTCCATCCTCTAAAGATCCGTTAAACTATTTACTATGTAGTATATTGCGCTATATACAGTAGTGTCTAATCAGTAAAGTATAATCATATAGAAAATAGCGTTAAGGGGATGGTGAACCTTAACGCGGTCGGATCTTTAAAACCAAAATCGTAGTGGGCTCGATATAAGGAGATGACATGGCACGCGAGGCAAAGCAAGGGTGGATACACCGTTTGCACTCCCGGGCCGGTGGTGACAGCAAGCCAGCAGCTTCCGCCACTCGAACAATACCCCCGAATCAAAGTGGCGCCACATATCGAATCGCAAAAGTAATAGAATGGTTTCCGATGGAGCATGATCGATGAAAGGGTGCGACCCTTTGTGTAGCCCGGTATAGCTCATGTTTTAGTCATTTATGCCAACTCACGGGAGTTGGGTCCACGTAATATACCTCGATAACGTCGCCACCATCCTACTTCGTTCTGGAATCTCCACCGCGTACACAGTTGTTAAAGTGGTTTTCGGTATTGGCAGGCTATAAGACAATATCCAATCCCGGTCTCTTTAACAACCAATCGTTATTATAACCCGTAGTTATAACTTTAAAAAAAATATACTTAAAAATAAAATATCATTTCAACCCAAATCTTTATCAAAATAAAGATTAAATTATTTCCAAACCATTTCAATATATCATCATACCATATCTTTCGATTCAAATATTTAACCAAATAAATATCAAGTCATTTCTAACCATTTCAATATATTAAATTATCATATCCTTTCAAAACTTCCTTTCAAATCATTTTAATATATCAAAATATCATAACTTTTCAAAACTTCATTAAAAATATCTTATCTTTCAGCACTTCCTTTCAAATTATTTTAATATCAAAATGTCATATCTTTCAAAACTCCATTTTCAAATCATTTTAATATATCAAAATATCATATCTTTTCAAAAACACATTTCAATCATTTAATATATATCAAAATATCATCCCTTTTCAAAACCACATTCATTTCTAATCATTATTCATTTTATTCAATTTAAAATACCATTTCTATTCGCACTTCAAAACAGTTTATATTCAAAAAAAAATCATTTTTAATCATTAAAATGAAGTTATTATGTTCAATAATAAAATTATTAAATTTCCAAAATTTTCAACTTCCAAAGTTCATTTATTCACTTACGTTTATCAAAACAGTGAAATTCCACTTTTCGCAGCATTTAGAAAACGCTACGGAAAGTTACATTCAAAACAGTTCAATTTAACAAAAGACAACATTTTAAAATGTTGTAATAGGGTTTATTTAAATTCCAAATAAACTTAGTTAAATTCAAAAATTATAGCACTTACAAAATTTCTATAATAGTTTTTAATTCAATTTAGCTTTTTTAGTTCATTATCATCAACTACAGCATTTACAAATACTGTAATATCATTTACATTGTAATTAATAGCATTTCAAAAATGCAGTCAATTAACTCCAAATATTCAATATAATTTCTCTACCAATTATATTTTTATTTAAAAAAAATTTAAATCATAAAATCAGACATTTTCACATTTATAAACATCATTTAATTTTCCTTAAGTTCATGATTTTATAAAGTTAAATTTCCATTCAAAAATCAAGATTTAATAATAATTCACTTATTAAATTGCAATGGTCAATTTTAAATTCCTTGCATTAAATTTCAACTTAACACTTAAGTTCAAATTCTCAAATATAACTTATTTTATTTTTATTTACTTAACTAAAAGTTCACTTTTAAGTCAATTTCATAAATTTTCAATTTTAGTTATATTTCAAAATTCCAACTTAAATATTCATTCATTTCACATTCAACTTTATCAAAAATCATTAATATGATATAAAATCACTTTAAATTAATTTAAATTCAAAATATCATAAATTTATCATATTTTCAAAATTAATTTAAATTCCATTAAAAATTAAATCGAAATTTCCAAAATAACTTACATTCATATTTTCTAACTTTTCCATAATTTATTTAACTTATAGATTTCTAGAAAATCAATAATACTTTACAAAAATTATATTTTTATTTAATTTTAAATCAAAATATTATAATAATTAAATTTGTAAAATATTTTAAAATTTTTAGAAAAACATATTTTAACTACGGGCCTGTATATAATTTTCTACGCTAGGTAAAGTGATACGGGTAATGTATCATTTCAACCCGTAATTTACAAAGAAAAATTCGGGTTTGATCATTTCAAACCCGCAGTCCTAAGTAAATAAAATAAGTTGAAAATCGTTCAGGCCTATCATTTCAGCCCATAACGATTTTCCCCTATTCTAAAGTTCGTTCGAGTATGTATCATTTCAACCCATAGTGATTTCTAATCTACAGGGAACTTGCAGTGTGATAAACATACATAAAAATGAACAGTAACAACATATATATAATAACAGATGATATGACATGAAATTTAACAGGTTTAACATCATATATAAATAATCACATGGTAGTTATAACATCATATTTTAATTCTCCACATTCAGTTGTTGTTGTTTCACAACTGCATAAGTATAAATGTCGTGTGAGCTTTACTCACCTTTTTGTGCTGGAGATTGCAATACAAATGACATAACGGATTCTAGAAGGCACGATGACACAACAATAGGCTCAAGTGGGAAGAGATCCAAGCTTAGAACTTGTGTTACAACCCAAAACAAAACAAAATAAAATTACAATTCAATACAACATTGAATAGGAATAACTTTGAAATAAAAAGAGATACAAATACACAGTCTTTTGTCTTGCCTTCTACACTTGCTAGCATGGCTTAGGGAATGTTTTGGCTCAGGTTTGGACATACTTTGGTTCAGGTTTGGGTCCTATAAGGCATGGCTAAAAGGTATTGAAGTGGTGGAGGAGTTACTATGCATGAATATGAAGAGGCTTATGCAAATAGTGGGTTTTTGGTTCATTTTGGGCTAGGCTACATGGATCTATAGCTCGGCTATGGCATGTTTCAGATCTGGACAAAGGATGAAGGTGATGGTTAGTGGTGTGTCAAGGTGGTGGTGGAGCAATAGGAGGTGGCCAAGGTCATCTAAGGTGATGGTGATGAAGACTAGGTGGCTAGACATGCTTTTTAAGGAGTTTTAACATAGTTTTTGTGGATTTCGCATCATGGGGTGGTCATGGCACTTTCTGGTCAGAGGAGGAAGGGTTTTGGTCGTGTATGATGTGGGGAAGGAAGTGGTGGTGGTCGGTGGAGGAGATGGTGGAGGTGTTAGGCCAAACAAAGCAATGAGAGGTCATGGCAAAAATCAAGCAAAACAAAGAAGAAGAAGTAGAAAAATGAGAGGAGGAAGAGAGGCCATTGCTTATTTTTCTTTGCTCAGATCTGAAATGGACGTGTATTATTGATGGAATGAGAAACTTTCACGTGAATAAGCAAAAGAAAAGGAACGGCTACAATAAATTGATGCATTGATTGAAAAAGAAACGGTAAAAGAAACGGTGAAACGACTTTACGTTTCTTAGCTTTTAAAACCTTCCATACTTCCTTTTCTTTTAAATTAAGTAAAACAAAATAACTTTAGCAAGTACATCTAAAAACAGAAACAAAGTGAAAAAAATAAAAATATATAATTAAATTTAAAGAAAATATAAAAAGAATTAAGGAAATTGCTTAAAAATTGAAAACATGGTTCAAAAATTACAATTAAAACATCAATGGCTTTGGAAAAATATCTACTTCATTTTAAAAATATTCTAAAGCAAAATTTTGAAATAAAATAATTTATTTATCATTTCTAAAATAAAATAAACAATTAAATTGGAGAAAAATAGAAAAGAACTAAAGAAAATGTTTAAAAATTGAAAACAGGGCATGGAAATTACAAGAAAAATACAACTAGCTCTAGAAAAATTCCTACCTCACTTCAAAAATATTAAAAGACAAAAAAATACATAAAATAACATATAAATACATATTACAAAAAAATATGACAAAGAAAAATAAAATTTATACTATTTAAAATTACAAAATTGCAGAATAAACGAATTGCACTCAATATTGAAATATACCTAACTTTCACAATTTAAATCCGTTTCCAACGAAACAAAAAGCAGTGTTCTTAAAATTTTATATACTTTCATAATAAAAGATAAAATTTAAATTTCCAAACTTTTAAAAATTTAAATTAAAAGTCAACGTTTGACTATTTTGACCAAAAGTTCACTTTTTGGAAAATATTCTTTTTAGTCATGCTTTGGAATGATAATTCATAACAAAAACTAAATTTATCATTCAAAATAAATAAAATAAGTTTTTAAATCAAAAATTCAACTAAAATAATTTAAAAAAAATCACAAAATACAGGGTTGTTACACTCTCCCCACTCAAAACTTTTCGTCCCCGAAAAGGAATGAGGTATGGGAAAGCACAGAAAAAGATAGAGTGAAACAAGATTAGGACAAGATGACAAGGAGAAGGAAATTATACATGATAACTATTGTGATAGGTAAGTTTAACAAGGTATAGATTTATCAAAGATTATAGAAAGATTTCTAAACAGAAAGATTATAGAAAGATGCCTGTACCGGTCTATAGGAAGATAAGAATAATAAGGACAACAAAAGATAATTTGAAAAACAAAATAACGAAATAAATTTGAAAGCATGGAAATTTCAACTTAAATAGAGAATAAATCTTTTACACAAGTTAAATAAATCATAACTATCTCAAATTTTATTATCTTATTATCCAATCATCTAAAATTAACAATTTTTAAAACCATGGGTTTGAAAAATAATCATTTATTACACTCACAATGTACTTAATAAATTTTATTCTTCTTTATTCCTAATTAAAATTAAATTTATTCCTCCCAATATATTTATCACTTATGTTAAACATACTTACACTTATTATAACTGCTTTCTTTTGTTCTTAGTTCTTTTAACATTATTTTATTGTAAGTTATTCAATTACCCTTTATTATATTTACCTCTGTTAATCATTTTATAATTAGAATTTAAGTATATAACATTTATTATAACCACTCAAATTTTATTTATAAATCTTTTTATATTGTACATTATCCAATTACATTGTTAACTTCTAAAATTAAGGTAAGTTATATTGGAATGCAATTGAGTATTATACAAATAAAACTTTCCAATTCAATCATTTCAAGCTTAAATCATTTATTCAAAAAAAATTGATTTTCTTTTTATAATTGAAATTATTCTTTAAAAATAAAATTTAAGAATTAAATTTTCGATTTCGTCAACCCATTTAGAGATAAATAAATATATGTACATAATTTATCGAATCAAATTTAAATCATATGTCTATATATATTATAAATCAAGTCATATTTTAGAAATTCAATTCAAATCATTTTGATTTATCAAAACAAAGCTGTAGTAAGTCTACAGAGCGGTCTCTTCACTTCGAAACTCGAAAATGAATGTCGATGATGCTGCAGTCATCACCGAATTTATTTCCCAGCGACAGAGAAGAGCACTAATTTTTTTAAACTTTAAAATCCTTTGGAAACATATTCTTATTCGAAAGTACTTTAAATAATATACTTTAAAACTTAAACACAAGGTTTGAAACCATCGGAAATTAAATTCTCAAATTTCTTGTCAAAAATTCATTTCAGTTCCCAAATCAATTTATAAACAACTATCTATAAATTCATTTATAGAACAACAAATGATAAATTAAGTATTATCATTTCAAATAATCAATTTTAAATCAGTTTATTAAGTTCCATAAATTTACTTATATATCAAAATTTATTTCATTAACCAAATTTAAAATAATATTGTGTTAGTTTGTTCGGTCAATGTGTTTTAGAAATCCTATCGATAGTGTTGATCAGACGAATCGATCGGAAACCCAAATCAACATCAACAACCCAAACAACACAATATATAAAACAAAACATAGATATACAAGTACAATTCAAAATGTTTGGAAGAATAGATTGGAAACAAAAGAGAAGATGATTAAATAACAAAGTAGGGAGGTGGATAAGCTTAAATAAAACGCGGGCAATCTTAACCGGGTCAAACGTGACTTAAAGAATAAGATCAATGTGGATTTTTTTGGGGGTAAATCTACATTCGATCTCAAGAGTTAGAGTTTGGGATAACAAAAGATATAGCATCTAAACCAAGGATAGATATAAATCTCTGGTGAATCGATGCTAATTGTAGAGGAGTTTCACCTTTTTACAATTCAATTTGAATTTGGCGTGACCGCCGACTCACTAAAAAGACCGAAGCGGAGTTATGGAATACTCTAGGGTAAAAAGAAGATGAATAGTGAGGGATACGAATGGATTTTGGAACCGTAGGGAACGTTCCAAAATTCAAAGGAATTGAGTCAAAAAGGAAGAGATTCAAACTCGAATGAAAGTGATTCTGTAAATACATTTACTCCATATGCTGAGTTTTGCCTAGAGCTACCAAAGCTCTGATACCAACTGTAACGACCCAATATTTTCAACCATTCGCATCCATTATAAGTGTATAGGTAGATACTCATGCCAGAATTGAATTGCTCAAAATACCGCGTTGTAAATAAAATTTTTGGCAAATCTTAGAATATACGTAAATAAAAATCACAGATCGCAGACATAGAGTAATAATAATGTAGCAGAAGTAAAAGAGATAGTAGTTCATGAAGCTACTATATAAATATATCAGAGTTACGTAAGATACAATAGAAGAAATAAAGTATAACAGAAGTTTAAATATGATAACCAAGTACAAGCCGAATAGAACAACCGAACTAAAAAGATGAAACTTGACAAGTAGATAATCTCCGGCGATTCCAATCTCCATAAAGTGGAAATCCAAATCTGTGAATAACTCAGGCTGACCCGAGCGTAAATAAAAATACAAACACTCAAGTCAGGACATACATACTTATACAATGTAAACCAACTCAAGTGAACTGTAGCAAAGATACAAGTAACTTGGAAGATGCTTGGGACCGTCCATCCTCTAAGGATCCGTTAAACTATTTATGTAGTATATTGCGCTATATATAGTAGTGTCTAATCAGTAAAGTATAATCATATAGAAAATAGCGTTAAGGGGATGGTGAACCTTAACGCGGTCGGATCTTTAAAACCAAAATAGTAGTGGGCTCGATATAAGGAGATGACACGGCACGCGAGGCAATGCCAGGGTGGATACACCATTTGCACTCCCAGACCGGTGGTGACGGCAAGCCAGCAGCTTCCGCCCACCTCGAACAATACCCCCGAATCAAAGTGGCACCACATATCGAATCGCAAAAGTAATAGAATGGTTTCCGATGGAGCATGCTCGATGAAAGGGTGCGACCCTTTGTGTAGCCCGGTATAGCTCCTGTTTTAGTCATTTATCCCAACTCCCGGTCGCACCCTTTCATCGAGCATGCTCCATCGGAAACCAATCTATTACTTTTGCGATTCGATACGTGGCGCCACTTTGATTCGGGGTTATTGTTCGAGGTGGGCGGAAGCTGCTGGCTTGCCGTCACCACCGGTCCGGGAGTGCAAACGGTGTATCCACCCTGGCATTGCCTCGCGTGCCGTGTCATCTCCTTATAGCGAGCCCACTACGATTTTGGTTTTAAAGATCCGACCGCGTTAAGGTTCACCATCCCTTTAACGCTATTTTCTATATGATTATACTTTACTGATTAGACACTATTGTATATAGCGTATATTACTATATAGTAAATAGTTTAACGGATCCTTAGAGGATGGGCGGTCCAAAGCATCTTCTAAGTTACTTGTATCTTTACTAAAGTTCACTTGAGTTGGTTTACATTGTATAAGTATGTATGTCCTGACTCGAGTGTTTGTATTTTTTTATTTACGCTCGGGTCAGCCTGAGTTATTCACAGATTTGGATTTCCACTTTCTGGAGATTGAAATCGCTGGAGATTATCTACTTGTCAAGTTTCATCTTTTCAGTTCGGTTGTTCTATTCAGCTTGTAATTGGTTATCATATTTAAACTTCTGTTATACTTTATTTCTTCTATTGTATCTTATGTAACTCTGATATATTTATATAGTAGCTTCATGAACTACTATTTCTTTTACTTCCGCTACATTATTAAATACTCTGTGTCTGTGATCTGTGATTTTTATTTACTGTATATTCTGAGATTTGCCAAATTTTTATTTGCAATGCGGTATTTTGAGCAATTCAATTCCGGCATGAGTGTCTACCTATACACTTATAATTGATGTGAATGGTTGAAAATACCAGGTTGTTACAATTACATTGAATCATTGGAAATTTAATTTGTAATCTCTAAGTATATTGAAACTGAAATTTAAACTTTAGAATTGGTTGAATATGCAACATTAATTCTATATGGAAAATTGTTATACAGGATTAATAAATTACTAAGTAATCCAAATAGATAGAAATTGAATATATAAAATTTGAATGAAAAGTGATTTAATTAATTAATTATTAATTTATTTAATTAACTGAAATATAGCCATTTTGGAAAATGTCTCGGATTTCGACGAAACTAGTTTCGTCAGATCCGTAATAGTGAATTATTGTAGGATTTCAAGTTTTGTAACGATCGGACTTGTCGTTTGATCGTACAGGCTCGAAACGCCTAGAAATCAATTGAAATCAATTTGAAATAAGCATATTTTAACTTAACATCATCACATGGTGAAATTAGGACTTGAAACCTATTCCATTGAATTTAAAATATTTGAAAACATCTATTTTGATATATGGGTTGACCCATTTGCATTCCAGAGTCGAAACGGGCTTTTCGGGTCGTGTACTGTTCAACTTTCCAAACCAATCGAGTCCAATCATTTCTATTATGTTCTGCCTATATATATGTCGTTATAAACCCTACGTCATTTCTTATTCCTTAATTCTATACATACAATTCCATTTGCTCCTCCTTATTCTAATGGTTGCAAATCCTAATTCCCAATTCAATTTCAAATCAAATTCCAAATCAAAAATTAAAACTCCTCAAACAATATCGAATTATATATCGATCTGAAGCTCTCGACGAGGGCATCTCAAATCTGCAATTCATTTCTATCATCGGATCATCGTTTTTCCAGAAATTTGGAATGAATTCCTGCATTTAGTGTGTTGTAGTGGATGATTAACGGTGGATCGTCGATTTGGAAATGATCGGTTGCCACGGTTGCGTAGAGGGAGTTGTCCTCTTTCGATCCATGGGTTTGTTGTGGTCTGTAGTGCGTCAGAGTTCGCCAAAAGGTGGGGGAAATTTACTGGTGGTGTGAGGCGTTGCTGGGCGTCGGAGGTGGCCGTGACCCCACTAGTGGTCGGCATGAAGCGCCAAGCCCTCCCCTAGTCTCCGATCTGGCCATCGCCGAGTGATGCGATGTTTTTTTTTGCTTGAGGTCAAGGCGGCTGCATTTTCATGCTCGAGAAAGATAGGGTGTTCGCCTGGTATTTGGACGATGACGTGTAAGTTATATTAGTTATTTTATTTAATTTAAAATTTCGAACTGCAAATCTTCTAACTGATATAATTTTTGCATACAAGCTTGGATTTGGACGAGGTTTCTTGTGTTAGGATCGTACTAAAATTCCGGACACTGTGACGTTGGTTTGGATGGATTCTGAGACCATTTGATTTTTGGATTTAAATTGGATTTAAATTCAATTTAATTTCAAAGGTGATTTTTTCAACCCACTCACAACTTATAAAATTTCTTAGGTATGTTAAATTTTGATGTGATTGGAAATTTATTTATGAGTGTTTGATATGTTTTGAATCACCATCTCAGTTAATTTGAATTTGTTTGGATTAAATAGTTATTTGATTTATTATTGAATATAAATTACTAGTTAAATACCTGCTATTAATTATCAGTTCTGTATTGATGTTTATAAATTGAACTGGATGATGATTGTGATGAATGTTTGATTGTTACTATTGGATGAATGGATGTTGTATTTTCATACCGTTATAGAATGCAAGTTCACCACGGGATGAAACGATACATATCGGAACGAACTTTAGATTAGGAAAAAATCGTTATAGCTTGAAATGATAGACTCGAACGGTTTTATGGATGTTTATAATTTCGGGATTGCAGATTGAAATGATATATATCCGTAAATATAAAATTTTGAATTGCGGATTGAAATGATAAATATCCGTATCACTTGACCCTAGGGTAGAGAACTATACACGGACACTGTATTGGTTAAATTAAATGATTTTAAGATCCTTAATATTCGAATTTATTTAAATGATATTTTGAAATAAATTTGATTTATATAAATTGAATTATTATTGAAAATCAAGTTTATTGAAACTTATAAATTGAAAGGTTTAAAATTGGTTTGCTGATTAGGAAATGGAAATTGGCCTGATTTTGTTGAAATGAAATAAATAGTTTAAAATTTATATAAATTTCAAATTCATGTTTCAAATATAAACTGTTTTACATTATATTATTTTTAAGATTCTAAATTTCAAGATTTTCAAATTTATAACTATTTTAACCTATATCAACTATATTAAATCAATTTAACCTATTTTAAACTATTTAATTTATTTTAAAACTAATTAAACCATTTTAACTTATATTAAATCTAATTAATCTATTTTAAAGCTATTTAATTCTATTTAATCTATTTTAAATCTATTTAACTATTTTAAATCTATATTAACTATTCTAGAGTATTTTACTATTGAAAATTTATTTAAACTATGTATATCTATTTTAACTATTTATAACTATTTAAACTATTTTCTAAATTTTCCGACTAAGAAAAGGAAAGTGTTTATATTCAAGATTTTTTGGTTTAAAGACAAATATGATGAAATGACCTAAGTTGGGAGTTAAATATATAATATATTGAAATTAATGATTTTGAAGTAAGGATTTAACCTGTTTTGGAAATATGGTTTTGGAAGAAATTATGACTTGTGGAAGTGGATATGGATTTTAAAGTGAATATGATTTGATAGTATTATGGTTTTGAGAATATGATATTTTGATATCAATTGTGAATTGACTTTTGAAATGTAAAAGAACCATCCGGTGTGAAATAACGATTGGTTGTTAAAGAGACTAGGATCGGATTTTTACATACTCTCTGCAATACCGAAAACCACTTTAAGAACTGTGTACGTGATGGAGATTCCATAAATGAAGTAGGATGGTTTGGCGAATGATTCCTATATAAGGTATGAAGTGACCCTGACTCCCATGAGTCAGCTTAGATGTGACTAAAATAAGGAGCTACGCTTGGCCAAATGAGGTCATTCCTCCTATAGGACACATTTCTTCGATATTATATTCTGATTTGTGATTATTTTGGTGGCCACCCTTCGATTTTGATTTGGGAGTGTGTTACAAAGTAGGCAGTAGTAGCTGCTACGCGTTACCACCACTATCGGATCTACAAATGGTATATCTACTTTGGCATCTCCTCGTGTGTCATGTTCACATGCCCGAACGCGCCTTCTACGAGTTTGTTTTGTACCATACCTATGGAGTGCCCTCTGATAGCCCTCCAGTTTATGGAAGAATTACGATACTGTATAGACTATGGGAATATATAAAAATGTGTTAAGGGAGATATGGGTAACGCCTTAACGCTATTTTAATACTTTACTTTACTATAGAGACTATTATAATAGCGTATCGTACTACATAGTAGATAGTTTAATAGATCCTTAGGAGATGTGAATTTCAAACATCTCTTAAGTTATTGCACTCACGTTAGGCATTGGATAGGAGATGTCAAACCCTGTAGACATCTTTGATGTCGTTTACACTCATATTTATTACCATTGATTTAACTTACATAAGACATTTAGTTCTGACTCGAGTGTTTTGTCTTTTCAATTCGCTCGGGTCAGCATGAGCATTTCAGGATTTGAAGACCTTATCTCCGGAGGACGAAGACGAAGATTTGTAATATTATTATTATATTATTATACCACTGCATCGTGTTGTTCCACTGCATTTATTTATTCTTGTTGCCTGTAACTCTGATTCTACATTGTATAAGTATAATCAAATTTATTTGTAAAACAGCTTCATGAACTATTATTGGATTATTATATTTTGTCATTTCGCTGCGAGATTTTGTTTTGTTTTTTTCTTACTCTGCTTTTTCTTATTCACCCCAATAACAATCTACCCTTCTGTATGGTTTGAGTCAGCATGTGTGTCTGCCTAAAACGTACAAAAAAGTGGTCCGTTACACGAGATACCTTTGTTTTTCAAAGGATTTTGATAATTCTAATAATTCAAATTGAGTGTGTTTTCTCACTCTGGTTTTCCAGACTGACTCAGATGTTATTTTATTATAATGCTCGAGTTAGACCGAGTACTGCAGATTCAGGTTAAATGCTCTGGAGCTTAGGAGGCTAACTGAAGGAGTTTCAGACATATTTTCCGTACTTGACTTATACTTCCCTATGTAAGGACAATTTATATAACTGTCCAGTTTGATGTATCGATTGATGCACTCTAATGATTGTAAGTATATAAACTACTATATATTCTTTTATAAAAAAATTGTTGTTATATATTATATTTTGTTCCACTGCGATTGTGAGATTCTGTGTTGTTGTTTCTATTTCTTCTTCTATTTTTTCTTCTTTACCTTAAAGATTCGTATCCCTGTCCAATTTGAGTTGAACTGAGGTGAAATATTGTCGGCTCAATGGGGTATGGATTTGCGGGCCTTTACATTTGGTATCAAAGATAAATGTTAAGCGAGAACCTTGGCTCTGGTGAGGATTACTCATTAGAGATAGAGTCCATAGTACTCTAGAATGAGTTGAGTGTAATAATAGATATGAGCGCGTATTTATAAGTGAATATAATTTGTTTTATGTTGTGTTGACTTATCTGTTGAGTAGTATATAAATTCTGTTTGAGTAGTGGGACGCCACTAAAACGATAGGGATTTCTAAACGCTTGAACCAGGTAAACTGACATAATACTATTTGAAGCAGGTAAATGAAATAATTTTACCCAAATTATATTTTTATATAAAAGAAATAATTTTCTAAAATTATTATAATATATATTTGAAGTGTTCGGATCATATTATTATAATCAAAACAAGATTGTAAATAGTTTATATAACCAAATAGACATTGTATAAATATGGATTATACAATTGAATAGAAACTATGGCTTAATTAAAACCACAGTTTGGAAATATTAAATCCCATTATTTTTTGAAATATTCTCCAAAGTGTTTGAAAAGAATAATAGTAATATTATTTTTGAAAGGATTTCGAATAGAAAATCAATTTTAAATGGATTTTGAAGATGTTATAGCACTGAAATTGCTTCGATCGTTGGAAATAATTCCAATAATGATCGCAACATAATCGCTGTTCATTTTCGAGTTTCTAAGTGATGGATTGCTACCATGGTCGTTGTTTTGGATTTTTTTTGAGGAAAAAATAATTTTTTTTGAACAGAATTGGGTTTGGATAAAAACAAGGATTGGTTTATGATTAAAAAGTGTGATTTGAGATATTTGTGATTTCAAAATGATTTGGAATACCGGACGTTTAAATTTTTTGAAATCCTCATTTAAATAATTTAAAAATCATTAAGAGATAAGTTATAAATTTATAAACTGAAATGATTTTAAATATGAAGGGAAAATATGGAAATTGAATTTCGAAAATAAATTGTAACTTGAGAAAAGTTAAAATAAAAAATTAAATTTAAGCAAAGCAAATGGAATAAAAAACATGAGTAAGATAGCGGAAATTCTAAATTTTGAATTAAAATCCTACTTAGTTAATTTCAGATGGATTGTGTAAAATAAAAATATAACTTATGTAAGCTAAATAAATTAAATTAGTTAAAGAAAATGGTATGGATTTGAATTTGTCTTAAGCTAAGTAAATGAAATTGAGTTGAATTTAAAATGAATTAGAATGAAATTCAATTCAATTATATGTAATATTAAATGAAATCAGATTCTTACTTAAATAAATTAAAGAATTGTATGAAGTTTAAAATTTAACATAAGTTAAGTTAAATAAATAAGTGTAAATCTCGAGTTAAAATAAAATGTGAATGTATTTGAGGATAAAATTGATGGAAAAGCGAAAAATAAGTTATGTGGCTTATAAAAAGTTAAAAATTGAAAGTGAGCTAATTAGCTAAATAAATTAGTTGAATGAATATGTTAATGGAATTTAAGTTGGTTAAATAAAATTTGGATTGTTAGTTAAAAATGGATTTTTGGAAATGAAACTTGGGTGGTAACAAAAATTCAACTTAGATTGTAAGCAAGTTAAATATAACTGAAATGGTGGATTGAAATAGAAATAGTATGAGTATAAATGAATTCTATTTAAATGTATATAAATTGGATATGGACTTGGAATATTAATTAATTGGATTCATATATGGAAATTAGAAGTTTGAAGTGAAATGAGTGGATGAATTAATTGAGTTAATTAGGAGATGAAATGGATTTAATTAAATTAAAATCAAATTAAGATTTTGGAATGGAATAAACTTAAATATAAATTGATTTGGAATCAATATAAAATAAAGAACTATTTTATTAAATGAATATCATCGAATTTGCATAGAAAATTTGGTGTTGGACACAAATGGAAGTAAATAAAATTTTATAAATTAGTAGAAGTGAATAAATTGATTTTTAATCAATTATAGTGAATATTAATTTGTTTACTACAAGTGTGAACTGAATGTAAGCAGATTGGGTTGTAAATCTTTTCAGATTGAATGAGATGACGTATGGATTAATTGAAAGTAATAAACTGGACGTTGTAACCTTATGATTGCTTATAATACATGTTTAGCGTGATTGGTTACTGGAGTTCATGTGTTGCAGTTGTTTAAATAAATGAAATGTTAGTGAATTTCATATATTTAGCGCTTACATGTTTAAATTGAGTAAGTACAGGTACTTGGAGCTATTGTGCTTGACTTTGATTGTGCGTATTGCAAAATTAATAAGCCGCTTGCTTAAAAATGCAAAAATAAGGTTCATTTTTAGATTAAATACTACAAAATATAAATATTGTTATATATCTTTTGTTTTTTGACCGTGTGGGTATATATATATATATATATATATCCCTCTAGTCATATTGCAAGAGGTCCTCCGTACAAAGGAGACTCTGCCAAAAAATTCCAAAAATTTAGGGCGTTAAACAAATTTTGAAATTTTTTGTTAACGATGAATTGATTTCAAATTTGAATTGAAATAAGATGTTTTGGGTTAAAATTGAAAACTAGTTGTTTTGGGTGAAACCAAAGATTAGAAAGGTGGAAATAAAATCTTAACTAAGTGGATTTGATAAGTTAATGGGTTTGAAGCAATTTTCCTACTTCAGCAATTTCGGGGACGAAATTCTTTAAAGGGATGAGGAATATAACGACCCAGATTTTTCAACGTTTGATTTGGAATGTTTATGTGATATCCCGGAATTTTAGACAATATAAATTTAATAATCTGTGTTTAAAATTAAATTAATTTGATAATTTTTGTTAATAAATTTGAATTGATTCAATAATCTTCTTTAATAAATATTTAATTAGTGAATTTATCTTTTAATAAGTTAATATACTGTTTTCTATTTATAATGTATATGTATATTTATATATATTTTAAATAGATAAGTTTGGTTTTAAATTTAAATTAGTATAGCATATTTTCTAATTATTATATTTTGAAATTGGGAAATTATGATTATTTGATGATTAAGCTTTTCAAAACTATTTTATAAATAACTAAATGATTTTAAAAATATACGATAAATGTTTTATTTGTTTAAAATATATTTTGACTTAAGTTTGAATGCTAAAATAAAGTTATAAAATGTTTGTTTTATTTAATTTTAAATATTGATATGATTTGCAAACTAAATATGAAGTTTAAAATACAATTAATTAATGAAACATGTATTCATGTAATAGAAAGTAATTTACAACCTCTTTTATAAACTCATTTAAATTATCTAAAATGTTATTTTCAAATAATTGATTGGTATATTATTTTTATTTGTAATAATAGTTGGTTTTGTTTTCTTTAAAATTTTCTATACATAACTAAGTATTAAAAACTAAATAATTTAGTTTAAACATTCATTAACACTTAATTAAAAATACTAATTAATTAAAAAGGACATGTGTAATTTAAGCACATAAGGAAGTTAACAAGTGTTAGTAACTAAAGACAAGTGTCATTGTATAAATTTTTATTTTCTTTGATTTTAAATAAATCATAAATATAGTTATAAAAATACTTGTCGTCTTCCATTTCTTTTTCTTTCTTCATTTTCAATTCTAAAAAAAATAATTCTTCCAGCTGAAAACATTCACTTTAAAAAAGTCCTCAAAACCATTTCTTTTCTTCTTCAAAATTGCATATCAACTCCTGTAAACAAACATGCAAATCTGCAAACCAGCATGCAAATCTAAAATTTATCTTCATACAGAAATCCCTGAAACTCATTTTCAAAAAGCAAGCAAAATTCCTGTAACGCATTCTCCTCAAAAAAAAAAAGCTTCTACATCATTTTCATTTTTCTCTTCAACCCGAAATGTTTCCTGCCTGCATTTCTTCAAAACCTGGAATTTGCCGTGTATACAACAATTGAAGGAAATCAAAACATCAACAAGTTTTAAAGCATTCAAACAATTGCAAAAGAAGTTCAAACAGGATTTAAAAAAAAATCAGAAGCTTTCAACTGTGCTCTGCTCATCAAGATTTTAAAGGTGAGTAACTTTTTAATGTAAAAGCTTAAGTAAATAATCTTGTTGCATGTTCGTATCTGTAAATCTGTATGGTTATGTGTAATGTTTTAAGTGCATTTATGTATATTTGTGATTGCATGAATATGTGTCTAATAGTATAACCTGTAAATGGATTGTTTATATTTTCGAAACTAAAAATCTAACCAAAATTGATTCCATTTTGATCTAGGCTTTGCTAGAATTTAAGTTCTAAACCAAAGTTGGTCATTTCATCATAAAGTAAATTTTAAATTTTGTTTTAAGTAAAATAAATTTAGAAGCTCACTGGAAACCATGAATAACAGAGTAAAAATTTATAAAAGTGAAAAATTTAAACATTACAAACCAATGTTTCAGGATTATGAATCAAAACTACATACAAAATTATGAATTTTAAACCAAGAATTATAATTTTTAATACTATATTCAAAGAGCAGTTTCTTTTTGACTGTGGTATGAGTTTTGGGGCATCTCTGTTGCCACCAGAGGTTTGAGGTGCAGAGACTGTTCCCGGAGGAGGAGTTACCAGGGATGTTGGGAAAATTATTCATTTGGGTGCACTGCAATTTGGTGATGCTGAATTTGTGATTGAAGAATAGAACCCTAGTTTCACTGTGGATAGAAAATTTGATCATTTCGGCAAGTATACTTGTTCGAGTTGCTTGGGGTCTTGGACATTGGAAGATGGTGAGTTGCCGAAGGATTCGCCAGAGTTTTAAGAGTAATGGTGGCTGGAGGCGCATCAACGAGGCATTGACAGGTTAGGAATTAAAGGGGGCACTACTGTTCCAGGTTTGAAAACTGTGTCTCAGTCTTGATTTCAAGCATTAATTGATGTAATGGGTGTATGGATGGACTGTGGAGTTGGATGACGACTGTGGGGTGGTCGTGTGGTTGCCCAGCGATGGCTGGAGGCGATGTACATGTGTACGGTGCCTTACATTTTTCTGATGTGCTTGGTGAATGTTGGGTGGTTGCAGCTTTAAGTGGCCTCGGGTTTGTCTAGGGTAAATCGATTTTTAACTCGAAGCTGTTTTGTCTTTGACTCGAAGTAATTTTTAGGGTTGCTCGAGTATACCTGATTGTTTCAGGTTTTAGGAACAAACAGAAAACCTATTCTGTTATTTTAAATTTTAGAATAAAGTTCAAATGTAAATTAAAATTTGAAACTAATTTTAAAAACTGAATTTAGATATGAATTCAAATAGTTTAAATCTTGGTCTTTGTAGTAATTTGAATTTTTAAACTTTAGTTTGTTTTAAATAAAAATAGAAAAAAAAACCTTGTTTCTGATTTTTTAAAATTAAAAGAACGTATAAAATGCAAGTTGAAATTTAAACTGAGTTTTGAAAATCTAAAATTGAAAATGAATTCAAATTAAATTGTCTGAGATTTGAAATAATTTAAGTTTTAAAATTTAAATTTGGTTTTAAAACTTATAAGTGTAAAAGCATATGTGTATTTTGAATTTGAATTGGAAGTTTAGAATTTTAAATTAGGAATTTAAAATGAGTTTAGATCTGGGTTTTTAAATCTGGAATTAAATTTAAACTTTAGTTTTTAAAATAAAATAAGTTTAAATTTAAATTGTTTAATTAAATTGAAAAGGGTAAATGATTTGAATTTTTAGAAGGAAGATGTAAAATATAAATAAAGCCTTAAAGGTTTAAGTTTGAATCTCGAATAAAGCTTTAAATCTGTATTTCAGTTTTTCTTTAAATTAAAGAAATTTTCAAATTGAAATAACTCGGAATTTTTTTAAGTAAATTTGTTTTATAATCTTTTAAACTCTTATTTTATAAAATGAATGTTTTTTAACATATGAGATAAAAGGTTTTGAATTGTTTTAAAAACCAGGTTTAAGCTAAATTTGTATCTTAAGTTTAAAATGGAATTTAAAGTGAAATTTAAAGTAAATTTGAAACAAAGTGTTTTTAAATACCTTACATAAGTAAGAAATGTTTTATTAAATTAAGTTAGAATTTAAGAATTTGAATTTATTTAAATTATTAAGTTAATTTAAATGGATAATTAATTAATGAATTAATAATATGGATGATTAATTAAATAATTAAGAATTTTTAAATTTGATTTATTAAGACTTGAGATTAATTAATTAAGGTTAATTAATCTGTATTTAGGGGTTATTAATTAAATTTTAAATTAATGATTAAAGAATTAATTAATCAAGTAATTAAGGATTAATTAAGATTGTAATTAACACTTAATTAATTTAATAATTAAATATTAATTAATTAATAATTAGATATTAATTAATTTGTAATTAATAATAGTTTATCTGAGTTATTTTCTTGAGTAAAGTAATTAAGAATTGTTAATGTAGGTCATTAACTTAAGATTATTTAGCATTTAATAAATGTGATTAATTTTAATAATTAATTAGATTAATTAATTAATAATAATTAATTATGAATTGTTCAAGTTTAATTACTTTATAGAAGTAATTAATGAATTAATTACTTAATGTAATTAATTGTGTTAATGTTATTAGTTTAGATTAATTAATTAAGTTTAATTAATTTAAACATTTGATGATTTGATAATTACGTTTTGTAATTAATGGGATTGTAATTACTTAGGGAAGTAATTAATTGATAATTACTGGATGTAATTAAAGGTGTTAATGATGGAAGTAATTTAGATTAAATTACTTTGGAATTAATCAAGGGATTAATTGAGATAATTAATTAAGAGTAATTAATTTACTAATGAAGTAATTAAGGGTAGTTAATTACTGGATTTGTTATTAATCAAGGGTGATTAATATATACGTGGTTTAATTGAAGATTAATTACTTGATGTAATTAATTTATATATGTAGGATCGATTTCACCCTAGAGGGGGGGTGAATAGGGTGATAGTGTAAATTATTAAAAATTAATCGCGGAAGCTTATAAATTAATTTCAATTCAGATCACAGAATAGCAGCACAGATATCGCAGAATATAAATAACAGAATAAAACAGAACAACACAGAATTTACCCAGCTTCGGCAAAACCCTGCCTACGTGCTGCCCCCAAGGTTTCTACTAGAAATTAGATAGTCCCTCGCTTACACACGTAAACTCGCTATACACCGCTATTGACTAATCTAACTCTACGCTCAAAACCTTGCCACAACTCAACCACCGAGTTGCGAATTCTCAAACTACACACCGTAGTTTGTACCCTAGTCACACGACTAGAAAATTAAAACGGTTTAAAAAGGAAAATTACAAATTAAAAAGCAAATGAAAATTAAACCCTAATTAAAAACCCCTATAAAAATATTTCTCCCTTTTAAAACAATAGGCCGGCCCTTTCTTCAATTCGACCCGTCTCTTTATTTTCTTTGCTTTGTTTGGTTGCGTATACAATGGTGGCCGTTCCTCTTTCAATTTTAGGGCTTTCGTTCGTGATTCAAATTAGGGCTTTGAAGAACCGCTACTACTTCGATCGAATCTGTGATTGTTCAAGATTTGCCTTGCTCGATCGATTTCTGGTTGTTGCTCACTTCGGTTCTTTGATGATTGAGTTCGATTTCTCCGGTATGTAATTTGTGCCTTTTTCTTCTTTTGATTTTTCGTGCTTGAACTCAATGAATCATTGCCGATGATGATGTAGGGTTTTATATAGGAATCCAATTCCTATTTTTGCGTTCGTATAGATTGATTTGAATTTGTCAATTAATTTGTTCGGCCGTTGATTTTAGCTTGGATGTTTGAGATGATTGCTGACTTCTTCAATTCACGTATATATTTTGGTTGCTTAACATTCACGGTATTGAATCATTACGTGATGACCACGGCTTGGAATTCTTCACTTGGTTTGAATTTTCTCGGCTTTGAATTTTAACTTGGTCAATGATTTTTGCGTTGCCTTTCTTGTTGACTATGGCATGACCATCTTCACTGTAAATTGATCAATTTGAAATTTTGTTCACGGCTTATACGAGTCCTTTCTTGCATTCCTGTACTGATGCATTCACTTCATGTTTTGAGCTTCAACTGTGCTCGAGCTCTGTCCATAGTTGTTCAGTTTACAAGATGCTCCACTTGATCATGTACTTTGTTCTTTGCTGCCTCTATTATGTATGCATTTGCATACTGCTGTTGTTACTTGCATGCATTTAGCTCGATGGTTGTTGCATATTGCAACTTGTACATGATTTTGGTCTTCAATGCATTCTTATATTCTCCTGTATCATGCTTGGCACAGGCTTGCATAGTTGTGGCATGGTCATTTGTGTATGGTTCACTGTTGGTCTTGTTCATCATTGATGCTGCAGCTTGGTCATTTGTCTGCACTTTCACTTGAACTTGTAGATGATGGTTCATTTGACTTGGAATTGGATGTTTGTTCATTCCAGTGAGTTGTCTGGATTTATTCAACATAGTTGTATTTGTACATTGCCTTTGTTGTGGTCTGGAGTGTATGTTGGCAACTTGTTTGGTGCATTTGCTGGCAGTTGGTCTTTATTGCATTCATGTCATATTTGAACATAGTTGCATTATGTTGGTCGAGCTTTGATTCTTTGTTGGCACTTGCTTGAACTTGATTTGTTTATCTGCACTGTTGTATATTCGAACTGCACCTGTGTTGAATCCAGTTTTATTTGGATTTGACCTTGTGTTGAAGTCGTGATATATTGCATGTTTCACTTGAGTTGAATCCTGTATTTTTATTTGGGTTTGACCGGTGCTCACCTGTCCCTGTAACTCAATCAAGTGTATATATCGGTGTGCACGGCCTTGTGGCATATACAGTAATATACTGTGTATGTCACAAGTTGTTCGTGTATGATGAATTCAAATATAAATGAAGACGAACAACCCAAATAACTGAGGCAAATATCATATTTTTAAAATCATCTTTTAATTTATATTGCAAAAATATTTTCTTTTCAATTTTACTGCGTTAGTGAATATTTTTGCAGATTGCTCAGATGCTGGATTCAAACTGGAATGAAGTTGAAGATAAATACGAGTGTGAGTGATATGTAGTGAGGTGAATTGTAAATGTGAAATGTGATGTAATTGTAATCAAAGTTGTATAGTTATAGTGAGAGCTTGAAATTGTACTATTCAAAGATGTAATAAATATTTGTTTGAATAAAATATTCGTTTGAATTCAAATTTCGTGTTAATTATTTTATTCTCCAAATATTTATTTAATCTGTGAAAAAAATAAAATAGTATATTATCAAATACATTTAAACGAATGTATATATGTTTATTATCATCAAACAAAAAATCATATAAGCGCATATTCAACAATCTCCCCCTTTTGATGATAACAAACATATATTTAAGATTTTGAATATGTTAAATGTATTTGATCATGGATATGCATTGCTCCCCCTATTTAAATGCTCCTCTCTACACAATACTCCCCCTACATATATGCATACAAATAAGAATGAGCCTAGATGCAAATGGAAAATTGTTTGACCTTTGATTGATTCTATTTGACAAAATCTTAACTTTTCTCTCCCCCTTTTGTTATCAGCAAAAGAATAATAGAAATAGAGAAAAATAGAGATAAAGTAATCGATATTAATCCAACATTAAAACCCAATTGAATATAAATATTAAATTTCAATAGAAAATCAAACAAAAATCATAAAAATATTGTTAGGCGCATATTCCACTTTTAGAATGATGGAGATGATGTCATCATATAAAACCATACAATTGTGTCTATTTGTGGTAATTTTATATCAGGAATTTGAATATCTACTAATCATGCATAACCGTTAGGACTTTTAAATGAGATTAGTAGTATTCCAATTTTATTTTTAAAAAAAAATGAATTCAAGTATCTTCTAACCACGCATAACCGTGAGGACTTTTAAATGGGATTAGAATCAACTTGTTTATTTTAAAAGAAAGAAAAAAAATCAACTTTTGATATGCGTTCCATACATGCATAACCGTGAGGACTTTTAAATGAGCATGGAAGCACATAACAAATTCCAAGTAATTCACCCATGCATAACCGTGAGGACTTTTAAATGAGAGTGAATACTTTGGTATTTATTTATTTTTATTTTTATTTATTTTTATTATTATTTTTTTATTTTTTTTTAAATGTGAAAATGAAAAACGAACGATTCCTGTTTAAAGTACCACATATCGACAAACTATATAGAATTTTGATGAATGATGGTTGGTAGAAATATGATAGGTATAGAGATGGTCATGGAATTTTTACCAACAAAAAGTTTTATAACTCTTGTTTACATTTCTAAAGAAATTTTCTAATTATACTTTCTCGAGTTATAATATATAATCAATATCAACACTCATCACTTTTTTTTCAATCACTATTTTTTTTTCGATAATTTGTAGGGAGAAAAAAAATGTTAAATATTCAGCAAATTTCTAAAACACCTAGACTGAGTCGTAGTTTACAAAAACTATTTTCTGGTAGGGGTTTTGTAAAGATGTCTGCCAATTGAGAATCAGTTGAAATAAAATTTATGCAGATATTTTCTTTGGAAATATGATCTCTAATAAAATGATGTCTTACATCTATATGTTTTGTTCGCGAATGATGTACAGGATTATTTGTGAGATCAATTGCGCTTTTGCTATCACACATTAGTGGTACACGTTTAAAATTTAGGCCATAGTCATGCAAAGTTTGTATCATCCATAAGATTTGAGCAGAGCAACCGCTCAAAGCAATATACTCTGCTTCTGTTGTGGATAATGCAATACAATTTTGTTTTCTACTCGACCATGCAACTAATGAATGTCCTAACATAAAACATGCTCCACTAGTACTTTTTCTATCAACCAAATTTCCAGCATAATCAGCATCTGAAAAACCTTTCAATTCAAAATTATCATTTGATGGATACCAAAGACCAAACCGTGGGGTGTGCAATAAATATCTTATAATTCTTTTAACAGCTTTTAAATGAGATTCTTTTGGGTTAGATTGAAAACGCACACATAAGCAGACAGAAAACATGATGTCAGGTCTAGAGGCGGTAAGATAAAGGAGTGATCCAATCATACCTCTGTACAGCTTTTGATCAACTGTCTTACCCTTTTCATCTTTGTCAAGTTTAAGTGTTGTACTCATGGGAGTTCTTGCTGGTTTAGCATCTTTCAATCCAAATTTGTTGACAAGTTCCCTAATATATTTTGTTTGAGAAATGAATGTGCCTTTATTGCTTTGTTGGATTTGAAATCCTAAAAAGAATTTTAACTCTCCAACCAAGCTCATTTCAAACTTTTCCTGCATGACTTTTTCAAATTTCTCATACAATAACTTGTTAGTAGCACCATAAATGATGTCATCAACATATATTTGAACAATCAAAATATCATTGTTTTCATGCAACAGAAATAGTGTGGTATCTACACATCCCTTTTTGAACCCATTTTCAAGGAGATAAGAAGTAAGACATTCATACCAAGCTCTGGGAGCTTGTTTTAATCCATATAATGCCTTCTTTAGTTTGTATACATGGTTTGGATATTCATGACTTTCAAAACCTTCTGGTTGTTCAACAAACACATCTTCTTTTAAAACTCCGTTAAGAAAAGCACTCTTAATATCCATTTGTCTTAGTTTAAATCCTTTGTAGCAAGCAAAAGCTAACAATATTCTAATTGATTCTAGTCTAGCTACAGGCGCAAAGGTTTCATCAAAGTCAACTCCTTCAATTTGATTGTATCCTTTAGCAACTAGTCTAGCTTTATTTCTAATTATATTTCCAGATTCATCATATTTATTTTTAAAAATCCATTTTGTTCCTATAACTGGATAATCCTTAGGTCTAGGTGCTAGACTCCAAACATTATTTCGTTCAAACTGATTTAGTTCTTCTTGCATGGCCATGAACCAGTTTTCATCATTAAGGGCTGAATCTATGCTATTTGGTTCTATTTCTGAAATAAATCCACTATACAAGCACAGATCACATAGATTTTTAAAGGATGAATGAGTTTGTATAACTGCTATAGGGTTTCCAATTACCAATTCTGGTGGATGGTCTGTTTTGTATTTCAGCTTTTCTGGATCCAGATTTCTTCTGACTTCTTGAGTTGTGGTAGTTTCTCTAGTATTAGCAGTTTCTTTTGGTTTTTCAAATTCATCTTTTTCTTTCTCCTCTTCAACGTTACTTTTGGATGTATCCTGTTCGTCAATGCCTTCATCAAATTTCACATTGATTGACTCTACGATTGTTTTAGTCTTTTTGTTGTAGACTCTATAAGCTTTGCTTCTCGAAGAGTAACCCATGAAGATGCCATCATCAGCCTTTGCTTCAAATTTTCCTAACTGATCACCTGTATTAAGAATATAGCAAGGACATCCAAACACTTTGAAGTAAGCGATGTTTGGTTTTTTGTTGAACCATAACTCATAGGGGGTTTTGTTAAGAATCGGTCTGATGATAACTCTATTCATTACATAACATGCTGTATTTACAGCTTCTGCCCAGAGATGCAGAGGTAGTTCATATTCATTTAACATAGACCTAGCCAATTCTTGTAAAGTACGATTCTTTCTCTCAACTACCCCATTTTGTTGTGGGGTACGTGGTGCAGAGAACTCATGTTTGATTCCGTTTTCATCACAGAAAGTTTCAAATTCATAATTTTCAAATTCTCCACCATGATCACTTCTTAACGAAACAATAGAGACTTCTTTTTCATTTTGCACGAATTTTGCGAATCTTGTGAAGTATGAAAAAGTTTCTGATTTTTTAGCTAAGAAGTATACCCATGTATATCTTGAGTAATCATCAACTAACACAAAGCAATATTTCTTGCCTCCTAAGCTAGCAATGTCATTAGGTCCAAATAGATCCATATGAATTAGTTCAAGAACTCTAGAAGTGCTTACATTGTTTTTGGCATGAAACGATGATTTTCTAAGTTTTCCCAAAGTACATGCTTTACAGATGTTTTCAGTTTCAAACTCATGTGATGGCAACCCTCTTACCAAACTTTTCCTTTTTAATTTGTTTAATAAGTTCATACTAGCATGCCCTAAACGTCTATGCCATAAATTCACTTCTATATCCTTAGCTACCAAGCATTTAGAGAGGATGAGATCATCAAAAGATAGAGAATATATATTACCTTTCCTTTTTCCTGAAAATAAGATTTCTTTTGATGATTTGTCAACAATTTTGCACATGTCAGAATCAAAGATAACATTCATACCTTTATCACATAGCTGGCTGATTGATATCAAATTGTGGTGCAGATTTTCAACATATAAAACGTCATTTAAGGTAAATGTATTGTTACCTACTTTACCTTTACCGACAATTTTACACTTGTCATTGTTCCCCATTGTGACTCTGCCACCTTTGTATTTTTCTAGGCTAAGGAACTTCGATTTATCGCCTGTCATGTGCCTGGAACAGCCAGAATCCAAGTACCATTGCTGTTGTTCCTTAGCCTGCCAGCATACCTACATGAAAAGAGAGTTTAGTGACCTATTTGTTTTTATAGGTCCATGGTTGTTAGTGGCAGAAAATTTTGAAAAATGATTTTGTGTAGACCCAAAACTATTTATAATTGTTCCCTTTGGCACCCAAATTTGTTTAACTTTGAGAGATTTTATATTTGTGCCTTTTGAAACCCAAATCGGTATAGTTTTCACGTGTTTGGGTCTATACCAACAATTATTGTGACCGTGTCCAAATTTTCTACAAATTGTGCACATAGAATTAACTTGATTAATCTTGTTTTCAACAATTTTCGAATTATTATATCCAAGTCCTTGTCTAACCGTATTAACAGTTTGCTTTCCTAATAGCATATTCAACGATTTTTCACTTTTTGAAAATTTATCTAAAGTCGTTGACAATTGTTGGACTTGTGATTTGAGAGATTCATTTTCGTTTAACAACTGTGTGCACTTTTTAATAGAATTCTCTCTCCTAGTATTTTCATTCTCTTTTAAAATCAGAATTTCATTTTCAAGTGATTTTATATTGATTTCCGATTTTTTAATTTCTTCTTCAAATGTTGGACACTTATCACACTTAGGGATCCTACGTTGATAGTTCTTAACTAATTGATCAAGTTGTTCATTGCATTCTATCAAAGTATTCTTTTGAGATTCAAGTTTGGCGTATTTTTCCCTAAGTCGTTCATAACAGCCATTTACTTCATGGAAATAAATAAGTAATTCAGAATGAGTGAGTTTTGATACCTCGCTTGGCTCGTCATCATCACTGTCTGTAACTTCACCATGAAGGCACATGTTTGCTTTTTCACTCTCACTCTCGGTGTTATCACTTTCATCTTCGTCAGTTTCATCCCAAGTAGCCGCAAAGCTTTTCTTCTTTAGTTTCTTTCCTTGATTTGATCGTTTTTGAGGACATTGTGGCTTGATATGACCGGGTTTGTTGCATTTGTAACAGATGATTTTCTGTTCTTCTGGGTTGTCTAGTGCTTTGCCTATTCTGCTTTTCAATTCATGATTTCGAGCTGGATTTCCGTATTTGCGATTCCACCTTTTGAATTTCTTTATTAGTAGCGCCAGCTCTGCTTCTCCATCATCATCATCATCGTTATCATCATCACTTTCGGTTGTTCCTTTGAGCGCTATTGATTTCTTTCGAGTATCTCCTCCTTCACGCTCTTCCTTGAATTTCATTTCTAGCTCATAAGTGGTGAGATTTCCAATGAGTTCTTCGACTTTGAGTTTTTTTAAATCTTTCGATTCTTGAATGGCAGTTACTTTTGCTTCAAAGCTTCGTGGAAGAACTCTGAGAATTTTTCGGACTATTTCCAATTCGGTGTATGTTTTTCCGAGAGCTTTTGATTTGTATACGATATTGGAAAGTCGACCGTACATCTCTTTGACATTTTCTTCCTTTGCCATTGTAAAGTTCTCGTATTCGCTGCTTAGCATGGCAAGGCGAGATTCTTTGACTTGAGATGTTCCTTCGTGAGTCACTTCTAGTATGTGCCATATTTCCTGCGCAGTTAGACAATGTGAGACACGATTAAATTCAAATTGATCTAATGAACAGATAATAGAATTCATAGCTTTGGCATTAGTATTCTGTAATTTATTTTCTAATTCTGTCCATTGTTCCTTTGGTTTCTCTATTTCCTGATTATCTACAGTTATAGTTGGTATCCTATAACCTGTTTCAACAATATCCCAAGCGTCAATGGTTTTCAAAAAAATTTTCATCCTATTTTTCCAAAAAGCATATTCACCATTGAACATTGGTGGTCTAACTATGGATTGACCTTCTGCAAAAGCATTATTAAAAGAAGCCATTTTAAAAATTCGAATTTTTAAACAAAAAACTGATTTTTTTCAAAAAAATAGAATTTTTAAAACAAATGTTGACTTCTATTCCTAGCTCTGATACCACTTGTAGGATCGATTTCACCCTAGAGGGGGGGTGAATAGGGTGATAGTGTAAATTATTAAAAATTAATCGCGGAAGCTTATAAATTAATTTCAATTCAGATCACAGAATAGCAGCACAGATATCGCAGAATATAAATAACAGAATAAAACAGAACAACACAGAATTTACCCAGCTTCGGCAAAACCCTGCCTACGTGCTGCCCCAAGGTTTCTACTAGAAATTAGATAGTCCCTCGCTTACACACGTAAACTCGCTATACACCGCTATTGACTAATCTAACTCTACGCTCAAAACCTTGCCACAACTCAACCACTGAGTTGCGAATTCTCAAACTACACACCGTAGTTTGTACCCTAGTCACACGACTAGAAAATTAAAACGGTTTAAAAAGGAAAATTACAAATTAAAAAGAAAATTAAAATTAAACCCTAATTAAAAACCCCTATAAAAATATTTCTCCCTTTTAAAACAATAGGCCGGCCCTTTCTTCAATTCGACCCGTCTCTTTATTTTCTTTGCTTTGTTTGGTTGCGTATACAATGGTGGCCGTTCCTCTTTCAATTTTAGGGCTTTCGTTCGTGATTCAAATTAGGGCTTTGAAGAACCGTTACTACTTCGATCGAATCTGTGATTGTTCAAGATTTGCCTTGCTCGATCGATTTCTGGTTGTTGCTCACTTCGGTTCTTTGATGATTGAGTTCGATTTCTCCGGTATGTAATTTGTGCCTTTTTCTTCTTTTGATTTTTCGTGCTTGAACTCAATGAATCATTGCCGATGATGATGTAGGGTTTTATATAGGAATCCAATTCCTATTTTTGCGTTCGTATAGATTGATTTGAATTTGTCAATTAATTTGTTCGGCCGTTGATTTTAGCTTGGATGTTTGAGATGATTGCTGACTTCTTCAATTCACGTATATATTTTGGTTGCTTAACATTCACGGTATTGAATCATTACGTGATGACCACGGCTTGGAATTCTTGACTTGGTTTGAATTTTCTCGGGTTTGAATTTTAACTTGGTCAATGATTTTTGCGTTGCCTTTCTTGTTGACTATGGCATGACCATCTTCACTGTAAATTGATCAATTTGAAATTTTGTTCACGGCTTATACGAGTCCTTTCTTGCATTCCTGTACTGATGCATTCACTTCATGTTTTGAGCTTCAACTGTGCTCGAGCTCTGTCCATAGTTGTTCAGTTTACAAGATGCTCCACTTGATCATGTACTTTGTTCTTTGCTGCCTCTATTATGTATGCATTTGCATACTGCTGTTGTTACTTGCATGCATTTAGCTCGATGGTTGTTGCATATTGCAACTTGTACATGATTTTGGTCTTCAATGCATTCTTATATTCTCCTGTATCATGCTTGGCACAGGCTTGCATAGTTGTGGCATGGTCATTTGTGTATGGTTCACTGTTGGTCTTGTTCATCATTGATGCTGCAGCTTGGTCATTTGTCTGCACTTTCACTTGAACTTGTAGATGATGGTTCATTTGACTTGGAATTGGATGTTTGTTCATTCCAGTGAGTTGTCTGGATTTATTCAACATAGTTGTATTTGTACATTGCCTTTGTTGTGGTCTGGAGTGTATGTTGGCAACTTGTTCGGTGCATTTGCTGGCAGTTGGTCTTTATTGCATTCATGTCATATTTGAACATAGTTGCATTATATTGGTCGAGCTTTGATTCTTTGTTGGCACTTGCTTGAACTTGATTTGTTTATCTGCACTGTTGTATATTCGAACTGCACCTGTGTTGAATCCAGTTTTATTTGGATTTGACCTTGTGCTGAAGTCGTGATATATTGCATGTTTCACCTGAGTTGAATCCTGTATTTTTATTTGGGTTTGACCGGTGCTCACCTGTCCCTGTAACTCAATCAAGTGTATATATCGGTGTGCACGGCCTTGTGGCATATACAGTAATATACTGTGTATGTCACAAGTTGTTCGTGTATGATGAATTCAAATATAAATGAAGACGAACAACCCAAATAACTGAGGCAAATATCATATTTTTAAAATCATCTTTTAATTTATATTGCAAAAATATTTTCTTTTCAATTTTACTGCGCTAGTGAATATTTTTGCAGATTGCTCAGATGCTGGATTCAAACTGGAATGAAGTTGAAGATAAATACGAGTGTGAGTGATATGTAGTGAGGTGAATTGTAAATGTGAAATGTGATGTAATTGTAATCAAAGTTGTATAGTTATAGTGAGAGCTTGAAATTGTACTATTCAAAGATGTAATAAATATTTGTTTGAATAAAATATTCGTTTGAATTCAAATTTCGTGTTATTTATTTTATTCTGCAAATATTTATTTAATCTGTGAAAAAAATAAAATAGTATATTATCAAATACATTTAAACGAATGTATATATGTTTATTATCATCAAACAAAAAAATCATATAAGCGCATATTCAACAATATAGTGATATTAATTTAAAATCATTAATTAATAAAATTAATGATAAAAAAAGAAATAATTAATAAATTAAGTAATTAATTAATAAAGGATTAATGTGATTAATTTTAGTTAATTAACTGATTAAGTAATTAAATGTTAATTATTGTAAGTGTTAAGTATAATTAACTTGTGTAATTAATTTAAAGGCTAATTACTTATTGTAATTAGGGAATTGTTAATCAGTAATGATTAATTAAAATGACTAATGAGATGGTGATTATTTAATTGATTTGTAATCAATTAATGGTTAAGTTAAGCAGGATTATTAATGATCAAGTAATTAATTTAATTTATTTTAAATTAATTAGAGATTAAGTAATTAATTTAATTCATTTTAAATTAATTATAAATGGTTCGATCATTAGATCATTGCTTATGTATGAATGGATGATATTTGTTGCCTTTAATGGTTTGTAACCTCAGCTATGAGATGAGTAATGTTATATGATATGGATGCATTGTGATGATAATATGGATTATCTGTTAATAATGATATGGATTATCTGTTGATGATGATGATGTTGATTATCCATTTTAAATCTGTGAATTACCAATCTGTGTGTATATAGATAATGAATTGAATTGTTTTAAACTCTAAAACAACATGAACTAAAAAGACACGTTTTGGATTTCGACGAGGCCGAGATCGGGTTTCCATATTTGGATATCCGAAAACCACATCGATAAAAATTAACGTTAGGTCGTGAATCTCAAGTGAAGATGAAGATTCAGAGTGCAAGGGTTATCATCGTTAACTCTGAGGGTGATTCCAAAATGAGTGTAACGAGATAATGCCTTCGATTTCGTTCGAAACCGGAACGAACTTGTATGGAATTGAATGCTTTCAGAACATCGTCAGGTGGACGATGAGCATTCTAAGTGATATGTCCTATAAAGGTAATCGTAGCCTCAAGCCTCATCAACCGGGAATGGCTAAAAGAGGGGAGGTGCAGCAAGGCTAAATGCGTCATGTCCAAGTAGGACGAGATTTACCCCTGTCTAGATGTCCCTTATTTTCGGCTTTGTGGTGCGGTTGCTGATCACAACTGCAGGATGGTCTTGTTCGGAACTGTTCAGTAAGGAATGGTTCCGGTCTTGTGTTGCATGTGAGCGGGCGTACTCCTCGGTACGGTGATCCAGACCACGTACTGTGACGGGCGGTACCCCTGTAGCCCTTCCATTATATGGAATCCATAATCAAATAAGTGCCAACAGTTTTGATTGTATTACCCACTTTTGTGGCTAGTAGCTGGAATTTATAGATGTAACCATTTTGGCTATTTCTTATTTGCTTGAAAACCCTAGACCTATTATAATATCACTGGATTTCCTATCAAATGTTTTGGTTAGCGTAAGGTAAAAACTTTTCCATGTTTATGTGTGGGAAGTCTTACGTGATACCTTTCTTTTCAAAGGTTTTTCAAAAGTTAAGCAATTAACCTGTTACTCACACCAGACCCATGTCTGACCCGGAGTTTATTTCTATTTTTCTTAAACTCTTGGGTACTCGAATTTTTACGAGTAGCAAAGGGATTCAGGTTAGCTTTGACGAATTATGGAGGAGCAATGGAGCAGGAGGCTTCTACGTGTAGATATATAGTTTTCCGCTGTGTTGGTATCTCTGACTCTTTTCTGTATTGTGTTTTAAGTTGTAATAACTAGACAGGTGTTTATAACTGTCTAGTATGTGTTGTATTGTCTGTGTAACTCTGATAATTGTTGTATACTATGTAATACTTATGTTATTAATATAATTTATTCGTTCCGCTATTGAGATTCTGTTGTTGTTTCTTCTTTCTCTTCTTTCTTTTCTCTTTTCTATCACTTTCTTTCTTAAAGATGATGCGATTTTCTAAGAGTATAAAGTCGGGTCTTCTCTGTTGGTATCAGAGCGCTAGGTTGAGCGAATACCAAGCCTCTGGAGTGGTGTCTATCTTGAGAGAGCGTATTTGTATTTTAATATATATATATATAATTATTTCTACCTATTTCTACCTATTTGTTGGGTTACCTGTTCAGGTTTTCCAATATAAGTTATAAAGGTAGATAAGGTAGTGGTGTGTGTAACACAACTACCGATGGTTGGAGTTTGTATGATGAGATTGGAAGTGTATTTGTCGAGACTGTAGACCTAATACCGTCTCGAGTGAGTTTTGCTTGGTGTAAGGATTTCATCCATCTCTGAAGGAAACCTGTTAAGGTTCGGAGTTCATCTTTGAAGTGCAGAGTTGGATGCGTTGAGTTTGGATCTGTCGGTAGGGCAGAAGCAAGCGAGTGATGGTATCTTGATATCTCATGCAGTAGTTGTAACAACCCTAGATTTTTCGTATATTTTAATATTTGACTTTGTTTTATTTTGGAATTATTTTAAACTTATTTTATTTCAAACATTTCATTTTTAAATGTAGGTGTTGATTATTATGTGAATTATAATTTCAAACCGGTATAAATTGGATATTTTACTGGAAGATGAATTTCTGTTCAAACTGGTCAAACCTTGACTTTTAATTTCAGATTTAAATATTTAAAATCTTAAATTTTATCTTTTATTATTAAAATATATTTGATAACTTGAATACTGCTTTTCGTTTCGTTGAAAACGGATTTAAATTGTGGAAGTTATGTGTATTTCAATTTTGAGTATAATTTGTTTTGTCTATTTTAAATTATATAAATCATATTTTCTTTGTTATATTTTATTCAAATATTTGTTAATATGTTATTTTATGTATATTTGTCTTTTAATATTTTTAAAATGATAATAGAATTTTTCCAAAATTTACAGTATTTATTTCCTATTTTTAAAGGCTGTTTTCTAATTTTCTTCTATTTTCTTCATATAAATTTTACTTAATTAAATTTTATTTATTTATTTTGTGAATTAATTTTTATTTTTATGTTATTATCTTTGTTATAATTATTTTTGCAGTCCATATAATCTTTATAAAAATTATTCTGTTATTTTCAAATTTTTCTAGACTAGTTTGCATTTTTAAGCTATTTTCTTATTTTACCTAATATAATTAAAAAAAATTTATATATATTTTTATATTTTGTTAAAATTTCTAAATGTTAACTTAAATGATTATTAGTTTCAGTAAATTAATCTTATATATAAATTAAAAGAAATTTGAAAGGGTTTTGACTTTTGGTTTTCAAATGGCCCTTTATCTTCCACCCTTTCACATTCAACATAACTATTCATCAATTAGCTTTTATTATACACATTTTTCAGCCGCATATTTTCATTTCCATTCACGTAAACACTTTCCCACTTCTGAAACAAAAAAAATTCGCCCAAGCCTTCTCCTTTGATCAAAAAAAAAATGGTGAATGTTCTTCTTTTATATTGTTTACATTGTTTTTCTATTGATTTTTGCATTTGCTTTCAACTAGATGTGACCGGCCCCACCTCCTCCAGCAGCTAGGCCGACCCCACCACCTCTTAGACCGACCACCAACCATCCTCTATCACCACCATGGCAGGCCGAGCACCCCTTGACATGAGATCCACCACCAAAGGTCACAAACCATCACCTTTGTGCTCAAATCTAGCCTAGTTTGTTCCAACCACCTCCACCTTCCATTTGCAACCACCACCATCACCACCACCAGCCCAGATCTGATCACCACCTCTGGCACATCACTCACCATCACTTGGAGCCTCTGGCCTTGCCCCATAGCCTCTGGACGAACCAAGCTTTAGCAAAGAAATGATGTATTTGCCTTGATATTGCCTTGTAGTCGTAGATCCAAACACATACATCTTGCACCATCTTTTAAACCATGTTAGGCTGACCATATGGACTCAAGACCAGATCCAAATTCAACCCTTAACAGTACATTTCAGACCTATAACTGAAGTATAGGAGGTTGAAAGCAAGTGCAATGATTTTGGATTGGTTTTATACAATTGTTTCTAGCATTGTTTATTGAATTTTGGGTTGAAATCTTATGTTGTTTGTAATTGTTTTATGAAAATAAATTCAAGGTGTATAGCTTTGGCTCTCCACTCTCGAATCGCTATTGTGTTGTCGTGCCTTCATTTTGTCGGTATTGTGTGTTTGGTGTCAATCTCCAGCTTTGAACAAGTGAGTTATTCTCACCAGAGATTATATACATATATAACTAGTAAATTGACCCCTTTTTAATCTGTAAAATGAATTATCATGTTACACCTGCTATGTTATGATTTTATCATGTTTACCCATGATTAAACACCTGTTATATCATATGTTACCGTTATATTATGCCGTTCTATTATTTTATCAGTTTATCACACTGCAAGTTCCCTTTAGATTAGAATCACTATAAGTTGAAATGATACATACCCGAACGGACTTTAGAATAGGAGAAAATCGTTATGGGCTGAAATGATAGGCCTGAATGATTTTCAATTATTTTCATTTACTTGGATTGCAAGTTTGAAATGATCAAACCTAGGTTTTCTTTATAAAGTACGGGTTGAAATGATATATTACCCGTATCACTTTACCTAGGCTAGAAAATGAAATGCAGACCCGTTGTTAAAATATGTTTTTCTAAAAAATTTAAAATATTTTAGAAATGTAAATATTATAATATTTTGATTTAAATTTGATTAAAAATGATTTTTGTAAAGCATTATTGACTTTCTGAAATTTATAAGTGAAATAAATTATTGGTAAAGTTAGAAAATCTGAAATGTAAGTTATTTTGGAAATTATAATTTGATGATAAATGGAATTTAAATTGAATGTGAAAATATGATAAATTTATGATATTTTGAATTAAATGAATTTAAAATGATTTTATAATATATTAATGATTTTTGAATTAAGTTAAATGTGAAATGAATGAATATTTAAGTTGAAATTTTGAAATATAACTGAAATTGGAAATTTGTAAATTTGGTTTAAAAGTGAATTTTAAGTTAAGTAAATAAAAATGAAATTAAGTTATATTAGAAAATTTAAACTTAAGTGTTAATTTAAAATTTAATTTAATGAATTTAAAATTTAATGTTGGAATTTAATAAGGGAATTACTGTTAAATTTTGATTTTGACTGGAGATTTAACTTTATAAAATCATGAATATAAGGGTATTTGAATGATTGTTTTAAAAGTGAAATTATACGATTTCATAAGTTAAAAATGATTTAAATAAAACTATAATTGTTTGTGAAATTATACTGAATATTTGAAGTTAATTTACTGCATTTCTAAAATGCTATTAATTCTAACGTAAAGGATAATACAGCATTTGTAAATGCTGTAGTTGATAATAATGAACCAAATGGCTCAATTTAATTAAAGGCTATTATAGCATTTTTTGTAAATGTTATAATGGTTGAATTTAACTAAGTTTATTTGAAACTAATGTAACCCTATTACAGCATTTTAAATGCTGTCTTTTGTTAAATTGAACTGTTTTAAATGTGACTTTCCGTAGCATTTTCTAAATGCTGCGAAAGTTGAATTTTTATTGTTTTAATAAATTTAAGTGAATGAATGAACTTTGAAAGATTAAAATTTTGGAAATTTAATAATTTAATTACTAAATATAATATCTTCGTTTTAATGATTTAAAATGAAGTAATTTGTTTCGAAATATAAACTATTTTGAACTATGTTTTGAAATGGTAGTTAAATTAAATAAAAAGGAATGTGGTTTGGAAGATATGATATTTTGATATTTTGAAATGGATTTTGAATGATATTGAATTTTTAATGATATTTGATTTTGATGTATAAAATACTTTTTTTGAAATTTTAACCACGGGATGTATTTAATTTATGGTTTAACCGATCCTTAAAGGATGGGTGATCTCAAGCATCCTTTAAGTTATGGTGCATTTCTACTACAGTTCACTTGAGTTGATTTACATTATATAAGTATATATTGTCCTGACTCGAGTGTTTTGTATTTTACTTTACGCTCGGGTCAGCCTGAGTATTCACAGCTTTGGATTCTCTTCTGGAGCTGGTCTTTGCTGGAGTTTCTGCTTATCTACATTTATACCTACTTTCCGTTTCATCTATTCTAGTTTATCTCATGTATTAGTGAACTTCTATGTATTTGGGATTTCTATTATGTTGTTTTCAGACTGTATTATGTTTTTGGTTTGAGACTCTGCCGTAGTAGCTTCATGAACTACTATGTATTTTATATTCCGCTGCGAGGTATTCTGTTTGTTCTGTGTCTGTGATTCTATGATTTGTATTTCATTTGCTCCAAATTTATTTACAATGCGGTATTTTGAGCAATTCAAGTCCGACATGTGCGGCTGCGAATGGCTAAAAATACTGGGTTGTTACATTTGGTATCAGAGCCAGGTTTTAGGCAAACCATAAACTGTGGAGCAAAAACTCATCAGAAATAGGGTAGAAATACCCTAGAATGAGTGAAATAAATCTTAGAATCCTTTCTTGTGAGAGAACGTATTTTCGAAGTATAAAATAATTTTCAAATGATTTTTAAAGGATTTTCAAAGATTATTTTAGTACAAAAAATTTCTTATTTTGAAACCAAGATTTTCAAAAGCTTCATCCCTTCAGTATCCATCTTGTTAGAAATATCTTGGTTAGGATTCTTATCGATTAGGATTTCTTGAACTTTAGAATGCTCCCACTTGTTCTGAAATCCAGTCTTGTCTTCCCTATTCTATCCATTTTGATTTTAGAGCATTTTCTAACTCCACTTTGGAATGACCTCTATAAAGATCGGTGATTCCGTAAATCTTTGATTGATTTGTAAAGGGGTGAAAATCCTTTATAATTGGCATTGATTCACCGGAGATTCATGTATTCTCGGGTTTTGATGCTATCTATCTCCTGCTCTACCCGGATTCTATCTTTGGTGATCGAATGTCGATTTGCCTTAGATTTCCGAATTGATTATATTCCTGAAGTCACGGTTGACCGGTTAAGGTCGCTCACGATTTATATAGGCTTATCATCTTCTATTTGGTATAAAAATGATCTTATCTTCGTTCGAGCTTATCTTCGAGCCAGAGTTCTATTTGATTAGAGTTCCTCTAGATTCGAATCTCCATATTGCTTGAAATCTAACCTTGAATCATTCTTTGGAAATTTATGGTTGATTGTATTTTGAATTTGTGCATACATCGAAATTATAATTTTGATAAGGTGAACCTATTTTGTATATAAAAGTGAAATATTTTCAATAAGGATTTTTACCTTTGGAAAATGAAAATTTGGCTTTGAAAGGATTTGAAATTTTGGAAAGTTATAAGAATTGTGATTTATATAAAAATGATTTATAAATGAAGGGTTTTGAATTTGAATTTCGAGGAATCGAACTCCGGTGTTTTGAAATGGGGTTTTAAGATTTTGGAAAATATATAATAATAATAATAATATGATTTAAAGATATTTTTCCAGATAAGAAATGTTTCAAATGTATTCGAATGAATTCTAATGACTTCGAAGAGATTTCAAAGAAGTTTCAAGAAGTAAAGTCCAGAACCCACTTATGTCGCTGAAAAATAATTTGGTGATGAATACATGCATCATCGACATTGATTTTTGAGTTTCTGTGTGGGGGAGAGGCCACTCTAGTAGCTTTTCTATGCGAGTGATTTTATGAAACCAAATTTTGATTTTCGATTTCGAAGTATGGTTTGATATTCGAAAGATATGTATATTTATATAATTGAAATGATTTAAAAGAAGCCGGTGTTCTGTCCTCGAGATTTAGACTTAGCCTTACCTATTGGAATTGATTTACTAATTTGTTGGTGATTTCCAACTCTTGGATTGAAAATATGATTTCTTCGACTATTTTGAAGGTTTGAGCACTTCCAAATCAAGGTTAACTTTTCAAAGCTAAGAAATTTTGAATGGTATAAGGTATTTGATAAAGTATAAGTTTAGTTTGGTATGATTAATGTATAAAGTAATATGATTTATATAAGTTTGAAAATGTTGTGGAGTGAAATAAATAAGACTATTTTGAATTATACTGGTATGAAATATAGTTTTAAAAAAGATATTTGATGTAAAATGTTGAGTTTTGTTAAATTTATATGTTAAGGAAAATAGTGAATTTTGGCTTAACAAATGAAAGTGAGTTTTAAATTGAATATTTGATTTAAAATTTTGTTGTGATAAATCATATGTTAAAAAATATTTAAATGTGAAATTTTGAAGTCTAGAAATATGATTTATAAGTTTAAAATTTGCTAAAATTGAAGTTGTATTGTTTTTTAAAGTTATAATAAAATCTGGAATTTTATTAATAGCATTTCTAAATTGCTATAGTTTTATGACAACACTTTAAAATGCTCTTGTTTTTGAATTTAACTTTGTTTGAAGTAAATAAATATCTCTTATGGCATTTTATAAGTTATTCTTGAACTAAACTATTTTGGAAACTATAAGTTACGATAGCACTTTTAAATGCTATCGTTGTTATAATTTGATAATGTTTCGTAATGTTATAGATTTTAACACTGTTTGAGTTATGTTTTAAAGTGTTGAATGATTTAATTTTTGGAATTGATTATTTGTGAAATTTAAGGAGTTTTGAATATAATTTAATATTTAAATTTGAATTTTAAGGAATTTAAATTGTATTTGAATTTAAATAAGGTTTACTTGGTTATGTGTTAAATGGAATGAAAGGTAATGAGATAAATGAATATATGAATGGAATTTTGAAACGTATTTTGTAATGATATTTGAAATAATAAATGAATGACATATTTGATTTTTTTAAAATGATATTTAAATTTGAATATTTGAAATTAAATTCAAATAATGATTTGATAATGAAGCTTTGAATGATATAATCTTTATTTGATAAAGAATGTGAATTCAGAATGATAATTGGTTTTGATAAATGAATATTTGAAGTTTATATTAGTATGAAAGGATATTTAGTTACTGGAAATTCTGGTTTATTTAAATTATATTGGATTTATGAAATGAATATTTCAAAACCATGTAATAATGAAGTAAAATTTGAGATATATGAAACTATAAAATTTAGTTTTGGAATATGGTACATTTAAGCTCTGAAATATATTAAAGATTGAATAGTTTATTTTGTGGATCAAATCTTTATTTGAAATTTGATAATATTTGAAATGGTTTTGTTGGAAAACTAAATTGAATTGAAACTGATGGTCTGAATTGAATTAAAGCTGGAGCTTGTAGACTTGGGTCTAAATCGAATAAATTTGTGAAATGTAAAGAATTAAAGGAATGTTTTATGATTTCAAATGTATGATTTGGAAAAGTTATAATTTTCAGAGTGTAATGATTTCAAGTATTTTGGTTTTGAAAGATTTATAACTTTGAAAGTATTATGATTTTTGAAAGTGAATATGTGTTTGAAATGGAAATGAATTTGTTTGACCTAAATTTTTGTTGATTTGGAAATTTGGATATTTTCTAAATCTATTGTTTTAAGAAACTTTGAAACTGAGTATATGTAATTTGGAAGAAATGATTTGGCGAAATCATATATGATTTTGAAACTGAAATGTTATTGAAACAAATTAAAATTGAGAACCTTGTTTTACTAAATACTTGATTTGGGAATTATCGAACTTATATAAAATGGATTTGTATAAGTGTGAAGTTGATTTGAAATGGTTGAATTGAAAAGGTACTCAATTTGTAAATTAAAATCTTATATAATTAAAGTCTATATAAGTGTGATTTGATATACTATTGATTTTGGAAAGTATTCGATTTGAAAATGAAATCTTATATATAATGGAATTTAAATAAGTGCGATATTTGAAGCTATGGTTTTGAAGGGCTACTATATATGGTATATTATATTTTGATATAAGAGGTATGGGAAGTACCCTCCGGAAGAAGTATAGTGATATGCTTCGACCCAGATGGACTTGGGGAATCCAGGAATGGATTCGATCGATAAACCCTAATGGACTTGGGTGAATTCAGAAATGGATTTGAACTGATATGGTTGTCCGGACTTAAACTCGTGAGTTCCTCGAATTTTTTTCCAGGGTAGATGGTTCTTTAGTTTACCCAATGGAGGCGCTTTCGATCTTGGGATCTGTTGTTTATGGATCTTCCAGGAAGGAAGTGCATCCATTTCGTAAATCATTGAGTCAGCAGCGTACCACTGCAGCAGGGGTCGATGATCCCTTATTTACGAACTGGCTACGATATTTTTCTGGAATCCGGAAGGTAGAAGGATCTTCTGGAAAGTGTTGTGTCCATTTTGAAAATTCTGGATCAGCAGCGGGCCGCTGCTATCGTATTATCATTAATTGACATTGGATTTTGAGCGAAACTTCTCATGCCTATTTTTTTTTAGTATTTTCACTGGGTGTTGAAACAGGTCTACTAAGTACATGGAGAATTCTAGCTTTGCGCCTGATCAACGCATAGCCAGAGTCTGCAGGAACGAAAGTAAACTTGTTAAGACATCGAGTTATAAATGTATTTTGGATAAAGTATTGTATAAAGGATATTCTAATCATGATTTTAAATGTCTTAAATATTGTTTACTTCGAACTATCAAATTTTAATCAAATAATTAATTATTTATTAAATGTTTAACATGTCAAATATAAAAAAATAAAAATAAAATAATGGTTCATCCATGTCTTTCAACCTGCTTTCCCTCCTAGCTACTTTTTCCCTACCTTCTTTCAGGATGTCTTCCAACCTATTGTTCTTTCTTGTTGTTTCTCCGCTTCCTTCCTTTTCGAGGACGAAAAGATTTGAGTGGGGGAGAGTGTAACAACCCTAGATTTTTCGTATATTTTAATATTTGACTTTCTTTTATTTTGGAATTATTTTAAACTTATTTTATTTCAAACATTTCATTTTTAAATGTAGGTGTTGATTATTATGTGAATTATAATTTCAAACCGGTATAAATTGGATATTTTACTGGAAGATGAATTTCTTTTCAAACTGGTCAAACCTTGACTTTTAATTTCAGATTTAAATATTTAACATCATAAATTTTATCTTTTATTATGAAAATAGATTTGATAACTTGAATACTGCTTTTCGTTTCGTTGAAAACGGATTTAAATTGTGGAAGTTATGTGTATTTCAATTTTGAGTATAATTTGTTTTGTCTATTTTAAATTATATAAATCATATTTTCTTTGTTATATTTTACCCAAATATTTGTTAATATGTTATTTTATGTATATTTGTCTTTTAATATTTTTAAAATGATAATAGAATTTTTTCAAAATTTACAGTATTTATTTCCTATTTTTAAAGGCTGTTTTCTAATTTTCTGCTATTTTCTTTATATAAATTTTGCTTAATTAAATTTTATTTATTTATTTTGCGAATTAATTTTTATTTTTATGTTATTATCTTTGTTATAATTATTTTTGCAAGTCCATATAATCTTTATAAAAATTATTCTGTTATTTTCAAATTTTTCTAGACTAGTTTGCATTTTTAAGCTATTTTATTATTTTACCTGATATAATTAAAAAAAAATTATATATATTTTTATATTTTGTTAAAATTTCGAAATGTTAACTTAAATGATTATTAGTTTCAGTAAATTAATCTTATAAATAAATTAAAAGAAATTTGAAAGGGTTTTGACTTTTGGTTTTCAAATGGCCCTTTATCTTCCACCCTTTCACATTCAACATAACTATTCATCAATTAGCTTTTATTATACACATTTTTCAGCGGCATATTTTCATTTCCATTCACGTAAACACTTTCCCACTTCTGAAACAAAAAAAATTTGCCCAAGCCTTCTCCTTTGATCAAAAAAAAAATTTGGTGAATGTTCTTCTTTTATATTGTTTACATTATTTTTCTATTGATTTTTGCATTTGCTTTCAACTAGATGTGACCGGCCCCACCTCCTCCAGCAGCTAGGCCGACCCCACCACCTCTTAGACCGACCACCAACCATCCTATATCACCACCATGGCAGGCCGAGCACCCCTTGACATGAGATCCACCACCAAAGGTCACAAACCATCACCTTTGTGCTCAAATCTAGCCTAGTTTGTTCCAACCACCTCCACCTTCCATTTGCAACCACCACCATCACCACCACCAGCCCAGATCTGATCACCACCCTCTGCCACATCACTCACCATCACTTGGAGCCTCTGGCCTTGCCCCATAGCCTCTGGCCGAACCAAGCTTTAGCAAAGAAATGATGTATTTGCCTTGATATTGCCTTGTAGTCGTAGATCCAAACACATACATCTTGCACCATCTTTTAAACCATGTTAGGCTGACCATATGGACTCAAGACCAGATCCAAATTCAACCCTTAACAGTACATTTCAGATCTATAACTGAAGTATAGGAGGTTGAAAGCAAGTGCAATGATTTTGGATTGGTTTTATACAATTGTTTCTAGCATTGTTTATTGAATTTTGGATTGAAATCTTATGTTGTTTGTAATTGTTTTATGAAAATAAATTCAAGGTGTATAGCTTTGGCTCTCCACTCTCGAATCGCTATTGTGTTGTCGTGCCTTCATTTTGTCAGTATTGTGTGTTTGGTGTCAATCTCCAGCTTTGAACAAGTGAGTTATTCTCACCAGAGATTATATACATATATAACTAGTAAATTGACCCCTTTTTAATCTGTAAAATGCATTATCATGTTACACCTGCTATGTTATGATTTTATGATGTTTACCCATGATTAAACACCTGTTATGTCATATGTTACTGTTATATTATGCCGTTCTATTATTTTTATCAGTTTATCACACTGCAAGTTCCCTTTAGATTAGAATCACTATAAGTTGAAATGATACATACCCGAACGGACTTTAGAATAGGAGAAAATCGTTATGGGCTGAAATGATAGGCCTGAATGATTTTCAATTATTTTCATTTACTTGGATTGCAAGTTTGAAATGATCAAACCTAGGTTTTCTTTGTAAAGTACGGGTTGAAATGATATATTACCCGTATCACTTTACCTAGGCTAGAAAATGAAATCCAGACCCGTTGTTAAAATATGTTTTTCTAAAAAATTTAAAATATTTTAGAAATGTAAATATTATAATATTTTGATTTAAATTTGATTAAAAATGATTTTTGTAAAGAATTATTGACTTTCTGAAATTTATAAGTGAAATAAATTATTGGTAAAGTTAGAAAATCTAAAATGTAAGTTATTTTGGAAATTATAATTTGATGATAAATGGAATTTAAATTGAATGTGAAAATATGATAAATTTATGATATTTTGAATTAAATGAATTTAAAATGATTTTATAATATATTAATGATTTTTGAATTAAGTTAAATGTGAAATGAATGAATATTTAAGTTGAAATTTTGAAATATAACTGAAATTGGAAATTTGTAAATTTGGTTTAAAAGTGAATTTTAAGTTAAGTAAATAAAAATAAAATTAAGTTATATTAGAAAATTTAAACTTAAGTGTTAATTTAAAATTTAATTTAATGAATTTAAAATTTAATGTTGGAATTTAATAAGGGAATTACTGTTAAATTTTGATTTTTACTGGAGATTTAACTTTATAAAATCATGAATATAAGGGTATTTGAATGATTGTTTTAAAAGTGAAATTATATGATTTCATAAGTTAAAAATGATTTAAATATAACTATAATTGTTTTGAAATTATACTGAATATTTGAAGTTAATTTACTGCATTTCTAAAATGCTATTAATTCTAACGTAAAGGATAATACAGCATTTGTAAATGCTGTAGTTGATAATAATGAACCAAATGGCTCAATTTAATTAAAGGATATTATAGCATTTTTTGTAAATGTTATAATGGTTGAATTTAACTAAGTTTATTTGAAACTAATGTAACCCTATTACAGCATTTTAAATGCTGTCTTTTGTTAAATTGAACTGTTTTAAATGTGACTTTCCGTAGCATTTTCTAAATGCTGCGAAAGTTGAATTTTTATTGTTTTAATAAATTTAAGTGAATGAATGAACTTTGAAAGATTAAAATTTTGGAAATTTAATAATTTAATTACTAAATATAATATCTTCGTTTTAATGATTTAAAATGAAGTAATTTGTTTCGAAATATAAACTATTTTGAACTATGTTTTGAAATGGTAGTTAAATTAAATAAAAAGGAATGTGGTTTGGAAGATATGATATTTTGATATTTTGAAATGGATTTTGAATGATATTGAATCTTTAATGATATTTGATTTTGATGTATAAAATACTTTTTTTGAAATTTTAACCACGGGATGTATTTAATTTATGGTTTAACCTATCCTTAAAGGATGGGTGATCTCAAGCATCCTTTAAGTTATGGTGCATTTCTACTACAGTTCACTTGAGTTGATTTACATTATATAAGTATATATTGCCCTGACTCGAGTGTTTTGTATTTTACTTTACGCTCGGGTCAGCCTGAGTATTCACAGCTTTGGATTCTCTTCTGGAGCTGGTCTTTGCTGGAGTTTCTGCTTATCTACATTTATACCTACTTTCTGTTTCATCTATTCTAGTTTATCTCATGTATTAGTGAACTTCTATGTATTTGGGATTTCTATTACGTTGTTTTCAGACTGTATTATGTTTTTGGTTTGAGACTCTGCCGTAGTAGCTTCATGAACTACTATGTATTTTATATTCCGCCGCGAGGTATTCTGTTTGTTCTGTGTCTGTGATTCTGTGATTTGTATTTCATTTGCTCCAAATTTATTTACAATGCGGTATTTTGAGCAATTCAAGTCCGACATGTGCGGCTGCGAATGGCTAAAAATACTGGGTTGTTACAGTAGTAGCTGCGTGATGAGATGCAGTGACTATAGATATTTCCAAGGATGTTTCTTTGGAACAAGAGTAAGGAAGTGTGCCTGTTTCAGTGATGTGGCTGAGTCAGAGTGTTCTGTTTGCTTTGAGGTTCGAGTTTCTCAAAGAGCTTTGGATTGGAAATTTTTGGCTTTGGTGTTAGCAGTGCAGCTCGGAGTGTTCTGTTTTGGCAGGGAGTTTTCTAGCTGAGTAGTTTTTCTGAAGTAGTGTTCAGAAGCAGCAGTATGGATCTTTTTCTTCGGTGAATTGGCTAGGCTAGCATAAGCTGTTCTGATTGGTAGAGAGAGCAGTTTTTCTTTGGAAATTTATCTGGGTTGGTCGCAAGTGACTTGCGATAGTTGAGTGTTGTCTAGTTTGTGCTCGTGCTCTACATCGGCATTTTCTTCTACTTCGGATCAGAGTTGTGCAGCGGAAGCAGTTTGGGGGTGTTTCTGTTTTCTTTTCCAGATAAGGAAAAGTTTGTTCTGTCTTCTGTTGTTGAGGAGTAGAGTTTGTGTTCCTGGTTTTAGATCGATCTTGAGGAGAACATTGGGTTGGTTGGTTTTTGGTCCAGTCTGTTTCTAAAAGAATCAGCAAGAGTTGTGCTGATCAGGAAGGATGTTGGCAGCCAGGATCGTCCGAAGATTTTTTGTGGATAAGAGACAGAGAATTTGGATTCTGGAGTCGGAGATTTGTTTTGGTTAAGTTTTTCTCTGATCCAAGGTGCTATAAGTTTTGGCGAGTTTGGGAAGCTAGCTCCGAAGTGTTTTTGGTTTTGTAAAAACCCGCATATTTTACGATTGAGTATTTAAATATTTTATTTAAATATTTCATCGTTAGTCGGATTTTAGTCCGAGAAGCTACTTTTTTCAAACGGTCGAATTAGGACTCGAGACCACCCCCGTTGAGTTCAAAATGACGTTTGCGACCTTTTTTGAGTATAAACTTTGATATGTTTGGAATTAGTGGAATTTTGCTACTTTTTCACTTAGGGATTTGGTTTTCATTTCAGCCCATTAGACCCAAGCTTCACCCTCTTCTTTTCATTACTTCATTTCTATTTCCTAATACTCAAGCTTTAGCAACAATGGAGAGAGGAATGGGAAATTAAAACTCCGAGCCCTAGTTTCCATTTGCAAATCAAGTTCTAGCTCCAAATTTATAGAAGAAGCTTTGGTAAGCCTCCTCTTCTTCTTCTCCAACTCATTCTCTTACCAATTTCAGAAATTCCTAAACCTAATTTAGGAAATGTTTCTCTTTTAAGCTTAGATTCAAGCTCTTTGGGTTGGAATTGAAGTGTGATTGTCCTTGCCATTGCTCTATAGCTTCTTCTTCATAGTTTTGGGTTTAAAGGTGAGATTTTTATCTCACATCTCTGTCTATAACTATCTTTGATTGTTAGGTATGAATTCCTAACTCTTATTCATGTGCATTTGATTTTGGTTTGGATTGATTTGGTATATATTCCAACTTTTGGTGTTTTGAAAGCAAAATATATGGAAATCCTTTTATGGATGTTTGAACATGTTCTTGGTTGATGCATCGAAGAGCCTATAGGGCCGGGTTGCTGATTGGCATAAATCCCTAGCGCTATTGCTCGATCGGTCATGAATTGGTTGGGTTTGCACGTCATTTGTATAGGCAGAAAAACTGCCTAGGTTCCAATCGGTCGATTGGACTTTGAATCCATTCGAATGGCTATAGCCAATTGGCGTATCAAATGCAGATAACAGAGACAGGAAGTCTCTGTTTCCTGCAATCAGTCGACTGGCCTATGTAATCAGTCGACTGACTGCAGGAAATGAAATTTTCAAGTTTCTGTTCCAGTCGACTGATTACAGAGAACCAGTCGACTGACCTGCTCCTATTTGCCTATTATGCCTATTTTTGCCTACTTTTGCTTGGTTTCCAAATTTAATCGATTCATGTTGATTCCCGATTTGTTGCTATCATTTATTATCCACTTTGATGACATTTTCTTCGGGATTTTTGTGAACATACATTTTGATGGATTCGGTATCGATTTCTTTGGATTCTATTCACGTCTTCGAACGTGAAATTTTGGTGATTGATTGTTTCTACAATCATTTTGTGCTTTGTCACTTTAAAAATATAAAGGTTTCAATACTAGTAGTAAATATCAAAACTCTTTTATCAAAACGATTTCAACTCTATTTCAATATCAAGCTTGTTTATAAAACCGTTTTCCAATCTACTAGCATATACAAACCTTTACCTCACTCATATGAGAAATTTAATTAACGGCTTAGTAAAACAGGTGGTATGAAATGCTTGCGTTTACTTCATCGGTTAATTCTTGGACTTTATTTGGGTCTTCGAACTATCCTATCCTATTTTCTTTTGTGATTCCTTGTTTTATCAATCATTATTGTTTGATATTCATTTTGTGAATAACCCTTTTCTTCTCCTTCTTTCTTTCTTAATGAAGAGAAATGGTTAGACCTGGCCGTCCCAGCGCCGGTCAATCTAGCGCTACTCCCCAAGATGGTTCTTCTGATCAACTCGTTGATATCGCTCTTTGACTTGAAAAGGCGGATAAGGAGAGTGATGTTGAAGTTGTGGGTGCTAAACCAAACTTCAACAACAAGAAAAGGCCTAGTAAGTTCAAGGGTCCTTATCCCAATAAGAAAGGGAAGCAAGCAACTCCGGTGGCAAATGCTTCTGCCTCTAGTAGTGGGCAATGCTACAATTGTGGTTCTAAAGACCATTATGCTAATAAGTGTTCAAAGCCCCTTGCTTGTCCGTATTGCAAAAGTTTGGGCCATTATATATCCGCATGTCCCAAACTTCAAGGCAGGAAGGAGGGAAAGCTTAACATGGTGCAAACTCCTAGTAAAACTTCTCGTGGTCAAGGTATTTCTCATCCTTTCCTTGATGGCATTATTTTATTTCATGATCAACCTATTCGAGTTCTTTTTGATACGAGTGCGTCCCATTCTTTTATATGAAAAGAACTTGTTGATACTTTTTCTTTAAGTGTTGTTGCTTTAATGACTTCTTTGAGAATTGCGAATCCGGTTGGTGGATCTGCAACAATTAGTTTGCTTTGTAAAGATGTCGAGATTATTTTGTGTGATTTTTCTTTCCAAGCCGATTTGCATGTTATGCGCTACTTAGGCTTTGGAATGATTTTGGAAATGGATTGGCTTAACCGCTATGAAGCTCAAATCCTATGTCCTGTGCGGACTATTCATCTTCGACATCCTCAATCTATTAAGCAGATTTCTATTGATCTTAAAAATTCGGATTCCAGCTTGGCAGCATCTTTATATTCTTTAAATCCTCATGATGATGATGAGGAAGATGTCATTTCTCTTATTCACGTTGTTCGTGAATTTTCCGACATATTTGAGCCCATTTTAGGACTACCACCTAAGCGAGCAATTGAATTCAGAATTAATCTAATTCCTGGAGCTTTACCTATTACTCGTCCTCCTTATTGTATGTCCAATAAAGAAAGTGAGGAGATGCGCAAACAATTATTTGAATTGGAGACGAAGCAATTTATTCGCTTTAGTTCCTCTCCTTGAGGAGCTTCGGCTATTTTCGTGAAGAAGTCAGATGGTACACTTAGGCTTTGCATTGACTACCACAAGCTTAACGATCTCACCATCAAGAATAAATATCTGTTACCTTGGATTGATGATTTATTTGATCAGCTTAGTGGTGCTAGAGTCTTTTCCCAATTAGACTTAGCAAACAGTTTTCATCAGCTTCGTATTGCAGAGGATAGCATTCCTTTGACATCGTTTCGTACTCGTTTATGGATCTTATGAATGGCTTGTTATGCCATTTGGTTTAACAAATTCTCCGGCTTATTTCGTTGACCTTATGAATAGAGTTTTCAAAGACTTCCTCGATCGATTTGTTCTCATCTTTATTGATGATATTCTTGTGTATTCTAAAACCGAGGAGGAGCATGAAAAGTATCTTCAGATTGTGTTGGAAACTCTTAGGAGCAATCAATTAAAAGCAAAATTTTCTAAATGCCACTTTTGGCAATCTCGGGTGAAGTTTCTCGGTCATATCATTTCCGAATCCGAAATTTTCGTAGATCCTTCCAAGATTGAAGCGATTCAAAATTGGAGGAGACCGGAGAGTGTGATGGAAATTCATAGTTTTCTCGGATTTGTGGGTTATTACTGTCATTTTATCAAAGACTTTTCTAAAATTTCCGTGCTTCTTACTAGCATGACATAGAAGGGAGTTAAATACATTTGGTCGGGCAAATGTGAAGCTTCTTTTCAGAAATTAAAAGAACTCCTTTCCGATGCTCCTATTCTTGTTATTCCCGAGGGGAATCAAGATTTTATTATTTATACCTATGCTAGTCACGTTGGTTTGGGTGCCGTTCTTATGCAAAGAGAACGTGTTATTGCTTATGCTTCTAGGCAATTGAGGCCCGTCGAGTCTAGATATGCCACTCATGATTTAGAGCTTGCGGCTATTGTTTTCGCTCTTAAAATTTGTCGTCATTATCTTTTGGGAAATAAATTTGTTCTCTTTACCGATCATAAATCTTTGAAGTATTAATTTTCTCAAAAGGAACTTAATTTGCGTCAACAACGTTGGCTCGAATTTCTTGCATCTTATGATCTTGATATTCTTTATACTCCCGGAAAGGGAAATCGTGTTGCCGATGCACTTAGTCGCAAGCAACAAGCGGTTGTTTCTATGATGATATCCAAATGGAATGATCTCGGGGTTTTATCCACTTATGAGATTCGAGATCGTGTTTTCGATTTATTCATCTCTTGTTTTATGTAGCCTTGAGGCTCATCCTTCTCTTTTAGACTGCATTCTTGAAGCTCAAAAGCTAGACCCGAATTGGCTCATCTTAGCCAAAATTGTAGGGATAAAATTGATACTGAAGGTTTGAAAGACTTTGATATTGACTCTCGTGGTGGTATTCAAAAATTTGGTAGACTTATCGTGCCAAATATTAGTGATCTTCGTAAAGACATTTTAGAAGATTCTCATCGTTCTAAATTTACCATTCATCCCGGTAGTAGTAAAATGTACGCGGATATGAAGCGACTTTATAATTGGGAGGGAATGAAATCTGGTATTACTAACTTTGTTAAGTGTTGCATGACTTGCCAACTTGTCAAGGCCGAGCATCAAAGGCCTGGTGGGTTATCGCAACATTTAGAAATTCCAATTTGGAAGTGGGATCAAATTTCCATGCATTTTATTGACGACCTTCCCCGTTCTCGTTCGGGTCAAGATAGCTTTTGGGTGATGGTTGATATACTTACTAAATCCGCCCATTTTATTCCCGTTCGGTCCAATCGAACCGTTCCTCTCTTGGCCAAACTCTTTGTTAAAGAAATTGTAAAATTGCATGGAGTTCCTTCTTTTATTGTTAGTGATCGTGATCCATTGTTTACTAGTGGATTTTGGAAGAGTCTTCAAAAATCTTTGGGAACGAAGCTTAATTTTAGCACCGCTTATCACCCCCAGTCCGATGGACAAACCGAGCGTGTGAATCAAACTCTTGAAGATCTCCTTCGTGCATGTTTTCTTGATTTTGGTGGAAGTTGTGAAGATCATATTTCTCTTATTGAGTTTTCCTATAATAAGATCTTCCAATCTAGTATTGGTATGGCACCTTTCGAGGCACTCTGTGGAAGACCATGCTGATCTCCTTCTTGTTGGTTTGAAGCTGGTGAGAAACTGGTTTTAGGTCCAGATTTTATTCGTGATTCCATAGAAAAGATTGATCTTATTCGTCATAAGATGAAACAATCCCAAAGTAGACAGAAATCCTATGCCGATAACCGAAGAAGGAAACTATAATTTTCTGTAGGAGATTTTGTGTTTATTCATGTTTCACCTATGAAGGGTGTTGTATGTTTCAGTCGATCGAGAAAGCTAGCACCTCGTTACATTAGTCCATTTCCCATCACCGAACGTATTGGTTCCGTGGCTTATCGCCTTTTATTACCGGCTTAGTTTTCTACTATTCATGACGTGTTTCACGTTTCTCAATTACGGAAATGCCTTAGAGATTTCTATTCTATTCTTGAGCCCGATGTTGTGGAAGAAATTGAAGTTTCGCCTAATTTGAATTATGAGCAACATCCTATTCGTATTACTGCTTCGAAGGTCAAACGCCTTCGAAATAAAGATGTCCCACTTGTGAAAGTTCAATGGTCCTCAAATCCTAAGGATTGCTCTTGGGAATCTAGAGAATTCATCGAGCGAACACATCCGGACTTACTTTCTCGTGCTCTTTGAGGCGAACTTTTTATTTCAAATTTCTTTTGTGTTAAATATGCTTTTATGGTTGTTACTTTATATTTTCTTCTTAAATATTGCAGGGACGCAATTTCTTTAAGGAGGGGAGTCTGTAACAACCCGCATATTTTATGATCTAGTATTTAAATATTTCATCGTTAGTCGGATTTTAGTCCGAGAAGCTACTTTTTTGCAAACGGTCGAATTAGGACTCGAGATCACCCCCGTTGAGTTCAAAATGACGTTTGCGACCTTTTTGAGTATAATCTTTGATATGTTTGGAGTTAGTGGAATTTTGCTACTTTTTCACTCAGGGCTTTTGTTTTCGTTTCAGCCCATTAGACCCAAGCTTCACCCTCTTCTCTTCATTACTTCATTTCTATTTCCTAATACTCAAGCTTTAGCAACAATGGAGAGAGGAATGGGAAATTAAAACTCCAAACCCTAGTTTCCATTTGCAAATCAAGTTCTAGCTCCAAATTTATAGAAGAAGCTTTGGTAAGCCTCCTCTTCTTCTTCTCCAACTCATTCTCTTACCAATTTCAGAAATTCCTAAACCTAATTTAGGAAATGTTTCTCTTTTAAGCTTAGATTAATGCTCTTTGGGTTGGAATTGAAGAGTGATTGTCCTTGCTATTGCTTTATAGCTTCTTCTTCCTAGTTTTGGGTTTAAAGGTGAGAATTTTATCTCACATCTATGTCTATAACTATCTTTGATTGTTAGTATGAATTCCTAACTCTTATTCATGTGCATTTGATTTTGGTTTGGATTGATTTGGTATATATTCCAACTTTTGGTGTTTTGAAAGCAAAATATATGGAAATCCTATTATGGATGTTTGAACATGTTCTTGGTGATGCATCGAAGAGCCTTAGGGCCGGATTGCCGGTTGGCATAAATCCCTAGCGCCATTGCTCGATCGGTCGCGAATTGGTTCGGTTTGCACGTCATTTGTATAGGCAGAAAAATTGCCTAGGTTCCAATCGATCGACTGGACTTTGAATCCAGTCGACTGGCTGTAGCCAATTGGTGTATCAAATGCAGATAACAGAGACAGGAAGTCTCTGTTTCCTGCAATCAGTCGACCGGCCTATGTAATCAGTCGACTGACTGCAGGAAATGAAATTTTCAGGTTTCTGTTCCAGTCGACTGATTACAGAGAACCAGTCGACTAACCTGCTCCTATTTGCCTATTATGCCTATTTTTGCCTACTTTTTCTTGGCTTCCAAATTTAATCGATTCATGTTGATTCTCGATTTGTTGTTATCATTTATTATCCACTTTGATGACATTTTCTTCAGGATTTTTGTGAACGTACATTTTGATGGATTCGGTATCGATTTCTCTGGATTCTATTCACGTCTTCGAACGTGAAATTTTGGTGATTGATTGTTTCTACAATCATTTTGTGCTTTGTCACTTTAAAAATATAAAGGTTTCAATACTAGTAGTAAATATCAAAACTCTTTTATCAAAACGATTTCAACTCTATTTTCAATATCAAGCTTGTTTATAAAACCGTTTTCCAATCTACAAGCATATACAAACCTTTACCTCACTCGTATGAGAAATTTAATTAAACGGCTTAGTAAAACAAGTGGTATGAAACGCTTGCGTTTACTTCATCGGTTAATTCTTGGACTTGTTCGACTGAATCTCTTGTGACAATTTTCGAGTGGAGATATACAATTTGTTCGTAAATATTTAAGTTAAGCTAGTGGTTATGGGACATAAGGCTAAGCTCATATATTTACTAGCTTAGTGTAATTGACACTTCTTGAAGATCGATGATGTTCATTTTGCGATTTAGACTAGCAATGTGCGATGTCTCTTTGTCTGCGAGGGAGACTAAACCCCGTTTCTGTGGAGCTTCTGCTCAATTTTGTGGGGTAGCGACCCATTGTCTTCCGGCCGTTTTGTGGAGCTTCGGCTCAAAACTAATAGTTAGCAACCATGGAATAGCGTTCCGTTTTGTGATACACGTGTTGGTGAGTTTTCATGCTCCCGTTTTGTGATAGGCCTCCCCCCGTTTTGTGATTTCTGGAGTTCCATTGATGATTTCTAGAATTTGTGTTTCACCAATTTTCGTGATTTACATTGAAAAGTTTTATCAATATTTTTGCATTGGTGAATTTGTGTGTCATTGACTTTTGTGTTTGGCATTGATATAATTGCCAATATTTATGGTTTAGTGAATAAACATAAAGAGTATGATATTCTTTTTGATCTTTGAGAAGATTCTTGTGATATCAATTAATCTCTGGTTCATTTTCAATTACATACTTATCATAGTATGGCTTTATGGTTATCTTACGTTTTTATCATATCTCTTATTCTATATCATTTTATCTGATATTTATAGTTAGACTGATCCGTTTATTATTTTCTTATTAAATAATATTCGGGTCAGACCGAGATGTTACAGGTGCTTCTGCTTGACTTCTCATCTGGGATTATTATCCTGACTTTTGTCTAACTACTTAGATTAGTAGTTTTTGGTAGTATACATTCGAGATATAGACTCACTGATGTATACCTATTCTTTTGTGTAGCACTTGTAACTATTCTTTGGTGATATTGTGGGTCTTGTTTGACCACTACTCTGATATACACTTTTATGTGTAGTATTTATATCTGTTTCCGCCCTTATGATATGAACTTCTATGACTGATTTATGTTATGCTTATTTCTATATTTGTTTTCGAAGATATTATAGCCACTGTGTAGTAGCCTTGAGATTGCATCGGTATGTCGGATTCCCTCTTGAAATGCAAGTTATATTTTTATCTGGCATATCGGTACTCGCACAAACCAATTACACGGATGATCGCTCCTCAACAGCCTTATTCTCCGCGCTAGTTAACGGCATTACCCCATAGTGTCCTTGGCTAGCGTTGGTATAGAGGTGGGGCGTCACAGGTTTCTTTTATGTTATGGTAAGATAAGTGTTTGGTTTTCAAGAGTTTAATTGCCAGTTTGGATAACTGGGATTCAGAGTGTTTCACGTATCTCTGAGGGAGTACGTGTTTGATATTTCTGGTTGTAGAACCAGCAGTTCATGAGGATTTGGTTGTTGAGTCAAACTCGTCTGTAGTCTGATATTCTGTTTGGAATTGTAGATATAAATGAATAAGAGCTCTATAGCTTAGTAGTATTGATTGCTTGGAATCTATAGGGCGAGTATCCCGATATTTATACTGGGGAAACTCGTGGAAGTTCTATTCAGAATTTTTCTGGATAATTAGTTTTGTTCTGATTGTATTTTAAAATTAAATCTTTAATGAGATTATTAAATTACCTTTGTTTTATATTTCGGGGACGAAATTCTTTTAAGGGATGAGGAATATAACGACCCAGATTTTTTAACGTTTGATTTGGAATGTTTATGTGATATCCCTGAATTTTGGACAATATGAATTTAATAATCTGTGTTTAAAATTAAATTAATTTATAATTTTTGTTAATAAATTTGAATTGATTCAATAATCTTCTTTAATAAATATTTAATTAGTGAATTTATCTTTTAATAAGTTAATATACTGTTTTCTATTTATAATGTATATGTATATTTATATATATTTTAATTAGATAAGTTTCGTTTTAAATCTAAATTAGTATAGCATATTTTCTAATTATAATATTTTGAAATTGGGAAATTATGATTATTTAATGATTAAGCTTTTCAAAACTATTTTATAAATAACTAAATGATTTTAAAAATATAAGACAAATGTTTTATTTGTTTAAAATATATTTTGACTTATGTTTGAATGTTAAAATAAAGTTGTAAAATGTTTGTTTTATTTCTTTTTAAATATTGACATGATTTGTAAATTAAATATGAAGTTTAAATTACAATTAATTAATGAAACATGTATTCATGTAATAGCAAATAATTTACAACCTCTTTTATAAATTCATTTAAATTATCTAAAATGTTATTTTCAAATATTTGATTGGTATATTGTTTTTATTTATAATAATACTTGGTTTTGTTTTCTTTAAAATTTTCTATACATAACTAAGTATTAAAAACTAATTAATTTAGTTTAAACATTCATTAACACTTAATTAAAAATACTAATTAATTAAAAAGGACATGTGTAATTTAAGCACATAAGGAAGTTAACAAGTGTTAGTAACTAAAGACAAGTGTCATTGTTTAAATTTTTATTTTCTTTGATTTTAAATAAATCATAAATATAGTTATAAAAACACTTGCCATCTTCCATTTCTTTTTCTTTCTTCATTTTCAATTCTAAAATAAATAATTCTTCCAACTGAAAACATTCACTTTAAAACAGTCCTCAAAACCATTTCTTTTCTTCTTCAGAATTGCATATCAATTCCTGTAAACAAACATCCAAATCTGCAAACCAACATGCAAATCCAAAATTTATCTTCATACAAAAATCCCTGAAACTCATTTTCAAAAAGCAAGCAAAATTCCTGTAACAGATTCTCCTCAAAACAAAAGGCTTCTACATCATTTTCATTTTTCTCTTCGACTTGAAATGTTTCCTGCATGCATTTCTTCAAAACCTGGAATTTGCCCTGCATACAACAATTGAAGCAAATTAAAACATCAGCAAGTTTTAAAGCATTCAAACAATTGCAAAAGAAGTTCAAACAGGATTTTAAAAAAAAAATTAAAAGCTTTCAACTGTGCTCTGCTCATCAGGATTTTAAAGGTGAGTAACTTTTTAATGTAAAAGCTTAAGTAAATAATCTTGTTGCATGTTCGTATCTGTAAATCTGTATGGTTATGTGTAATTTTTTGAGTGCATTTCTATATATTTGTGATTGCATGAATATATGTCTGATAGTGTAACCTGTAAATGGATTGTTTATATTTTCAAAACTAAAAATCTAACCAAAATTTATTCCATTTTGATCTAGGCTTTGCTAGAATTTAAGTTCTAAACCAAAGTTGGTCATTTCATCATAACGTAAATTTTAAATTTTGTTTTAAGTAAAATAAATTTAGAAGCTCGCTGGAAACCATGAATAACAGAGTAAAAATTTGTAAAAGTGAAAAATTTAAACATTACAAACCAATGTTTCAGGATTATGAATCAAAACTTCATATAAAATTATGAATTTTAAACCAAGAATTATAATTTTTAATACTATATTCAGAGAGCAGTTTCTTTTTACTTGTGGTATGAGTTTTGGGGCATCTTTGTTGCCACCAGAGGTTTGAGGTGCTGAGATTGTTCCTGGAGGAGGAGGAGTTACCAGGGATGTTGGGAAAATTATTCATTTGGTTGCACTGCAATTTGGTGATGCTGAATTTGTGATTGAAGAATAGAACCCTAGTTTCATTGTGGCTAGAAAATTTGATCATTCCGGCAAGTATACTTGTTCGAGTTGCTTGGGGACTTAGGCATTGGAAGATGGTGAGTTGCCGAAGGATTCGCCAGAGTTTTAAGAGTAATGGTGGTCGGAGGCGCATCAACGAGGCGTTGACAGGTTGGGAATTGAAGGGGGTACTGCTGTTCCAGGTTTGAAAACTGTGTCTCGATCTTGATTTCGAGCATTAATTGATGTAATGGGTGTATCGATGGACTGTGGAGTTGGATGACGACTGTGGGGTGGTCGTGTGGTTGGTCAGCGATGGCCGGAGGCGATGTACATGTGTACGGTGCCTTATATTTTTCTGATGTGCTTGGTGAATGTTGGGTGGTTGCAGCTTTAAGTGGCCTCGGGTTTGTCTATGGTAAATCGAGTTTTAACTCGAAGCTGTTTTGTTTTTGACTCGAAGTAATATTTGGGGTTGCTCGAGTATACCTGATTGTTTTAGGTTTTAGGAACAAACAGAAAACCTGTTCTGTTGTTTTAAAATTTAAAATAAAGTTTAAATGTAAATTAAAATTTGAAACTAAGCTTAAAAACTGAATTTAGATATGAATTCAAATAGTTTAAATCTTGGTGTTTGTAATAATTTGAATTTTTAAATTTTAGTTTGGTTTTAAATAAAAACAGAAAAAAAACCCTGTTTTTGATTTTTTAAAATTAAAAGAATGTATAAAATGCAAGTTGAAATTTAAACTGAGTTTTGAGAATCTGAAATTGAATATGAATTCAAATTAAATTGTTTGAGATTTGAAATAATTTATGTTTTAAAATTTAAATTTGGTTTTAGAACTTACAAGTGTAAAAGCATATGTGTGTTTTGAATTTGAATTGGAAGTTTAAAATTTTAAATTAGGAATTTAAAATGAGTTTAGATCCGGGTTTTTAAATCTGGAATTAAATTTAAACTTCAGTTTTTAAAATAAAATAAGTTCAAATTTAAATTGTTTAATTACATTGAAAAGGGTAAATGATTTGACTTTTTAGAAGGAACGTGTAAAATATAAATAAAGCCTTAAAGATTTAAGTTTAAATCTGGAATAATGGTTTAAATTTGTATTTCAGTTTTTCTTTAAATTAAAGAAATTTTTAAATTGAAATAACGTGGAATATTTTAAGTAAATTTGTTTTATAATCTTTTAAACTCTTATTTTATAAAATGAATGTTTTTTAACATATGAAATAAAAGGTTTTGAATTGTTTTAAAAACCCTGTTTAAGCTAAATTTGTATCTTAAGTTTAAAATGGAATTTAAAGTGAAATTTAAAGTAAATTTGAAACAATGTGTTTTTAAACACTTTATATAAGTAAGAAATGTTTTATTAAATTAAGTTAGAATTTAAGAATTTGAATTTATTTAAATTATTAAGTTAATTTAAATGGATAATTAATTAATTAATTAATTAATAATATGGATGATTAACTAAATAATTAAGAATTTTTAAATTTGATTTATTAAGACTTGAGATTAATTAATTAAGGTTAATTAATCTGTAATTCGGGGTTATTAATTAAATTTTAAATTAATGATTAAAGAATTAATTAATCAAGTAATTAAGGATTAATTAAGATTGTAATTAACACTTAATTAATTTAATAATTAAAGATTAATTAATTAATTATTGAATATTAATTAATTTGTAATTAATAATAGTTTATCTGAGTTATTTTCTTGAGTAAAGTAATTAAGAATTGTTAATGAAGGTCATTAACTTAAGATTATTTAACAATTAATAAATGTGATTAATTTTAATAATTAATTAGATTAATCAATTAATAATAATCAATTGTGAATTGTTCAAGTTTAGTTATTTTATAGAAGTAATTAATGAATTAATTACTTAATGTAATTAATTGTGTTAATGTGATTAGTTTAGATTAATTAATTAAGTTTAATTAATTTAAACATTTGATGATTTGATAATTACTTTATGTAACTAATGGGATTGTAATTACTTAGGAAAGTAATTAATTGATAATTTCTGGATGTAATTAAAGGTGTTAATGATGGAAGTAATTTAGATTAAATTACTTTGGAATTAATCAAGGGATTAATTGAGATAATTAATTAAGGGTAATTAATTTACTAATGAAGTAATTAAGGGTAGTTAATTACTGGATTTTTTATTAATCAAGGGTGATTAATATATATGTGGTTTAATTGAAGGTTAATTACTTGATGTAATTAATTTATATAGTGAGATTAATTTAAAATCATTAATTAATAAAATTAATGATAAAAAAGAAATAATTATTAAATTAAGTACTTTATTAATAAATGATTAATGAGATTAATTTTAGTTAATTATTTGATTAAGTAATTAAAAGTTAATTATTGTAAGTGTTAAGTATAATTAACTTGTGTAATTAATTTAAAGGCTAATTACTTATTGTAATTAGGGAATTGTTAATCAGTAATGATTAATTAAAATGACTAATGAGATGGTGATTTAATTGATTTGTAATCAATCAATGGTTAAATTAAGCAGGATTATTAAAGATGAAGTAATTAATTTAAATAATTAATTAAAGGTTAAGTAATTAATTTAATTCATTTTAAATTAATTATAAATGGTGTGATCATTAGATCATTGCTTATGTATGAATAGATGATATTGGTTGCCTTTAATGGTTTGTACTCTCTGCTATGAGATGAGTAATGTTATATGATATGGATGCATTGGTTGCATTATGATGATAATATGGATTATCTGTTAATAATGATATGGATTATCTGTTGATGATGATAATGTTGATTATCCATTTTAAATCTGTGAATTATCTATCTGTGTGTATATAGATAATGAATTGAATTGTTTTAAACTCTAAAACAACTTGGCCTTAAAAGACACATTTTGGATTTCGATGAGATCGAGATCGGGTTTCCATATTTGGATATCCGAAAACCACATCGATACAAATTAATGTTAGGTCTTGAATCTCAAGTGAAGATGAAGATTTAGAGTGCAAGGGTTATCATCGTTAACTCTGAGGGTGATTCCAAAATGAGTGTAACGAGATAATGCCTTTGGTTTCGTTCGAACCCGGAATGTACTTGTATGGAATTGAATGCTTTCAGAACATCGTCAGGTGGACGATGAGCATTCTAAGTGATATGTCCTATAAAGGTAATCGTAGCCTCAAGCCTCATCAACCGGGAATGGTTAAAAGAAGGGAGGTGCAGCAAGGCTAAGTGCGTCATGTCCAAGTAGGATGAGATTTACCCCTGTCTAGATGCCCCTTTATTTTCGGCTTTGTGGTGCGGTTGCTGATCACAACTACGGGATGGTCTTGTTCGGAACTGTTCGGTAAGGAATGGTTCCGGTCTTGTGTTGCATGGGAGCGGGCGTACTCCTCGGTACGGTGATCCAGACCACGTACTGTAACGGGCGGTACCCCGGTAGCCCTGCCATTATATGGAATCCAAAATCCAATAAGTGCCAACGGTTTTGATTGTATTACCCACTTTTGTGGCTAGTAGCTGGAATTTAATAGATGTAACAATTTTGGCTATTTCTTATTTGCTTGAAAACCCTAGACCTATTATAATATCACTGGATTTCCTATCAAATGTTTTGGTTAGCGTAAGGTAAAAACTTTTCCATGTTTATGTGTGAGAAGTCTTACGTGATACCTTTCTTTTCAAAGGTTTTTCAAAAGTTAAGCAATTAACCTGTTACTCACACCAGACCCATGTCTGACCCGGAGTTTATTTCTGTTTTTCTTAAACTCTTGGCTACTTAAATTTTTACCAGTAGCCAAGGGATTCAGGTTAGCTTTGACGAATTATGGAGGAGCAATGGAGCAGGAGGCTTCTGTGTGTAGATATATAGTTTTCCGCTGTGTTGGTATCTTTGAGTGTTTTCTATATTGTGTTTTGAGTTGTAATAACTAGACATGTGTTTATAACTGTCTAGTATGTGTTGTATTTTCTGTGTAACTTGGATAATTGTTGTATACTATGTAATACTTATGTTATTAATATAATTTATTCGTTCTGCTGTTAAGATTCCGGTGTTGTTTCTTCTCTCTCTTCTTTCTTTTCTCTTTTCTATCCCTTTCTTTCTTAAATGTTATTTGATTTTCTAGGAGTAGAAAGTCGGGTTGTCTCAGTTTAAATGGTTTTAAATAGCTAATATGATTTATAGATTGATTTTGGATATGAAAATTTGGCGGTTTATTCCTAGAATAAATTCCGAATTTAAATATAGCGATTTATTGAATAATTTAATTATTGAGTTTATAATTGAACGTTGGGTAAATTGTTGTATCGTGAATTTTAAGCTTGATAAAACTTATTTAATGGCTTGGAAAATTTATATTAATAATAATAATAAAGTTAATAAAAGTTTTAAAATTGAATTTGAAAGTAATCAGTTCAATTTTAAAAATAGTTGGGTCAAATTGACGTTAAAAATAGCCTTCCGAGGCACAGTCTCGGAATTCGATGAAACCAGCTCTAGTGGATCTGTAATATTGTATTATTATTATCAGATTTCAAATTTCGTATCGTTTGGAATTATCGTTTGGACGTATGGGATATAAATGTGTTGAAAATCATATTGAAAATTTAATATAATAATTGGGTCTAAAATCCTATCTTCTCCATACGATCGAACTAGGACTCGAAACCTTTTCCATTGCGTTCGGAATAAGGGTATAACATTATAAACGCCTAGCGGCACGCCTTGATAGGAGGTCAAGATTTTAAGTTGCGAAATCAAGGTGATTTAAATTTAAAATAAATATATATTCATATGGATTGACAGTATGTTTACATCAGCTTTTTCCCTTCACTTCAGTGTCACTGTAGATGGCCTATTCTAACATGCAAAGCATCTTCCTCCTTTTTATATCCACGTTTCAGTTCGTAGAAAAGCAAGAAAGATGAAACAAAAAAATTACTGCCAAAAAATTATAACTAAAATTTCGAAATTTATATCTTCCATCCACTATTTATTCCCTAAACCCATTCGAAATCGAGCCTCAAAATCATTCTAATGAAAACGAATCAGTTCGTTTCTCTAAAAAACGAAAATCGATTTCGATTCAAATCTTAGGGGCTTGGGGAAGGTAGCACGACTGGTCATGGGTCATACTCGAGCACAAGGAAGTGGAGGCGGCAAGGGAGGAGGTTGGACGATGTTGCGGAAGAGCACGTATGGCTGGAATAGTGGTCTCCGTTCGAAGTTGGTTCGTGAGAAGGGCATCGCGTTGCGTGTGCATAGAGGAGGGCAGGTCGAGGGTGCTGCAGTGGGCTTGGGGAAAGTTCATGCTCGACATCTCAAGGGCAGGTCACGGTGGCTAGGATGGCTGATGCGTATAACTATGGTGGTTGTCGATGTTGGATCGTGGGCTCACTCACCTAAGCGTGAGAGATCAGAAAAGGAGGGGAGCTGCGATGAAGTCTAGTCAGGTTGTTCCTGAGAGGAAGGTCATGTAGGAATTTATATTAATTAAAATTAATAAAGTGATCAATTTGAAAAAAAATCTAAAACAATAAGATTTAAAACAGAAAATTTAACAGTAAGGGAAATTTAAAATTTTATTTAGCTAATTAATTTGAAATTCAAAATGAGTATGTTAATGGTAGTTTAGATTATGTCAAATGCTAATAAATTCAAAAATTCATTTATACGAGGCCCTAAATCAATGAGGCCAGTCGAGTTTGGTTCATTGTTGGGAATTGGTGCCATAAAATCAAACGTGAGAAAATCTCACTCATTTGGATTTCCAAATATGAATTTAAATAGTTGAATTTAATTGTTGGATGCTTGATTAAAATGATAAATTATAATATTATGTTGGATGTGTGTATATATATAGTATATATAGCAGTATTTGGAGTGATATTCTCGCACATTATAGAGGATGAGACCCTATGCGCCCCGCATAATAGCGGATGACCATATATACCGCGATATTCTCCTCGAAGTGGGATTGGTATTTATCTTATACTGTATTAACATCTGTGGATGCAGGGAAACATGTAGAATTCCTCAAGTTTATTGTTTTATTTTTCATATATTGTGATATATGATTTGTGTATAATAATCTATTATAGATTATTGTAGTGATTAGAATTATTGGATGTTGTTACAGCACCGACCTAAATTTTGATAAATTAAAAACGATAAATATGTTTTTAAAATTTATGGAATTGAAGGGAAATTGATAATAAAATATATATACTTAGATTGGAATTATTTTAAAGGAATTGGATTAGAAAATCATAATTGGTTGTGCTATACTTAACTATTGCAGATAAATAAATGGAGATTTTTTTTTTGATATTCTAGAAATATAAAAAGAAGTTTATAAATAGGTTTATTTTTTATAAAATTATGGAAATATAAATAGAAGTTTGTAAATAGGTTTATAAAATTTATATAATGGATTTTTATAAATAGGTTTATTTTTTTGAACAGGTAAAAACCAAAGGGGTTATAAAATTGATAAACAATGTTTATAATAAAGAAATTTGATATCAGGTGGTTATTGGGAATATAAATTCACAGGAGGAATTTATATTAGAAGATGGAAACAGGGTTGGGAAGAATGGAAAATTCTATTTTTGAAATGAGAATGGTTAGGGAATCGATAATGAAGCGGGATATTGTGAAATCGAGAGAAAGTTATAAATTAAAATTGGTTATTGAGATTTTAAAAATATATTTTAAGTTATAAGAGGTGAGATTGTTTAAAAAGGAAATTTTATTATTGTAAAACTATGAAATTTTAAACCAGTTGAGATTTAAATACTGGGTAAGTAGATTTTAAATATGAAGTATTTATTTTAGTAAATTCTAACTTTTAAAATCAGCTTTAAAAATTATTTATTTAACTAAAGATGGGTTATTAACTTTATGAAGGTGCTTTTGATATTTTATAAATTACTTGAACATATAAAAAAATTACTAATTGTAACGACCCGGGATTTCCGATCCTGAAAATTCCAGACAGTTAGGAAAAGAAGAAAGAGATAGAAGAAGAAAACAGAAACAAGTCACAGAATCTCACATTCACAGCGGATCAAAATATAATATCAAATAATAGCAGTTATACAAAGGAAAAATTGTATCAGTTAATTTACATACAATACATCAGAGTTACAACCAATCTTATATAAATTGGACAGTATAACAACTTGTCTCAGATATACAACAATGTATTACAGCGGAAACACTCCATACGTTCCTGCCATCCAGCTCGCCTCCTGAGCTCCAAAACGTCCTCACCTGAAAATCTGTAATACTCGATTTTACCCGAGCATTACAACAAAGTAACACCCGGGTCAGGCTGGAAACCAACCTGAGTAAACCCATATAATAAGAAATACCAAGCTATATAACTTATGTGAATTACCAGGGCAACTCATACTTCTACGAGTTCTCACCACATATAAGTCAATCACTTATTACAAACAATGTCCAAGATCTATTGCCCAATTAAAGGCCAAGTTACTTAATTTAATCCAATTCCAACCTGTTGGGTTCTAAACTCAAATTTGTAAAGAATCGAAGTGGTTTCGGGTATTTGCTGATACCCAATCCCGGCCTCTTCGAATTCAATGTCACTTCAAATCTGAACTGTTTACAATTAAAATTTAAATACAAGATGTCACACTTTACACAATAATTCTCTATTGATTAATAATCCAAAATATCACAGTACAACCCCACATATTATATCACAGTACAAAAGTTATCAGACTAGATATTAATTCAATCATTCACAAGCAAGATTGATTCATTCTCAATCAATTTAATTAATCTCTAACTAAATTAATTACCAACATTAAATCACTTAGATTGACTTAATCTTACCTACTTGGAATTAATTAATTACAACCCAAATAATTAATCACTCTTTAATTATTCATCTTAATAAATCATCCTTGATTTTTTATTCTTTAATTACATTAAATAATTAACCATTAATTAATCACATAGATTAATTATTATTAACCATTCACATTAATTAGCCTTTAATTATCCTTATTAGTTAATTAATTACGCTAATTAATGATCCTATAATTAATTAGTTACTCTTTTAGTTAATTACGTTTAATGATGTGCACATAAATATGCATATTTTTACCACCATATTTAATCTATTTAAATTAAATAAATGATCATATTGGGTATTTTTACTTGTTTAAACCAAATTCAAATTGTTTTCAAATTGTCACATATTCATCTTCATATAGGGGCAAAATTGTCATTTTTGTGCATATATCAAATTGAGAAAATTTAATGGGAAATTTCTATATTATTTTGTAGGAACTTAAACTCAATTACAAGTGGTTTCATGAAGGAATATGCATGTACAAAGAAGATACAAAAGAATGAAGATGGAAATAATTCAAAGAGAAGAACATAGAGGACCCCACCTACCTACTACCTTAATGTACAAATTAAAGGCTAATGCACATGCTAAAAGACATTTAAAGCTTCATGTACATTTAAGTGGGGGATTATTAAAGCTAATGATAACTTGGCCACCACACTTCTTCCAAGGGCATTTTGGGTACTCCCCAAAAATATGCATTAGGGTTTCTAACTTGTATAAATACCCCTTATGTTTCATGTAGCCATCTTCCTCTTAGTTAGTTAGTTTTAGTTTAGAAAATAAATCAAAGCTCTCTTTCTTTCCATGGCTACTTAGCCATTTTATTTCATGTAATTTTCTTTTCTTTTATGCAATGTTAATTATCTTTTATTTACATGCTTCTTCTCTTCTTATGTAATAGTGTAGATCTACCTTTATGCAATTAGATTAGTTGTCTTTTCAATTAGCTTTCATTTTCCTTTCTTTTTGATTTCATGTTGCTTTCTACATTTGTTGATTTGATAACAAATATAAGAGCTTAATCCCTACAATTTAGGGGTAATGAAGCTCTCTAGTATGTAGATGCAACATTTTGATGTTTATGCTCTCTTTTTGTGCTTTAAAGGAAACACTTGAAGTGGTTTAATGATGTTGTTTAGCTTTGAATTTGATAGTCTATGTTGTTCATAACAAATAGGCTATGCTTAAACAAACATAACACAAATTGCCTCTTCATCTAAATATGATTATGGCAAAGAAGTGAATGTTGAAATTGAAATTTGATAGCCTATATTTCTAAACAATAGTTAATAGGCTATGCTTAAAATAGATTTTTATTTCAACTTTGTTGTCATATTTCATGAGAGTTAAATGTGTATTAGTGGTTGTGTTATAGTTTGATGGTTTATATTGAGCTAATTAATAGCACAAATATACCATACTTATGATAAGCACATCAACTAATTCACTAATGACAAGAAAAGAGAGATCATAACTTCATTTTGTTGATTTATATGATCTAGAGAGTGGATTTATCTCTAAATTGTTCTTTTAACTCTCATATTTTTATCATTTTCTTTTGCTAGTTTTTGTTAGTTTCTTACATTTCTAGCTATTTACTCTCGACTTCGGTATAATTTGATTGAATAGAATTTTAAAATCATCAATTCCCTGTGGATCGACCCGTATTCGCCGCGTGCTACATTCGTACACCGTGCTCTTGCGGTTATTTTTAATTCAAAATTCGTTCGACGGTTTTCTAAACCGATAGAATTTCCGTCGACGAACAATTAACAAGTAATCTTTAATTAATTATATTCACTAATTAACCTTAATTAATCTTATCCATTGATTAAGTATTCTTTAATTAATCCTTTAATTAATTACATCAAGAAATTAATTCTTAATTACTTCCATTTAATTACTTCCATCAAGTAATTATCCCTTTTAATTAATTATATACAATAATTGTGCATTAATTACTTACTTAAGTATTTATAACTTTATAAATTTCATTATGTAATTATACATAATTTAATCCTTAATTATCTGAACCTAAATCAAATTAAGATAACCATTTTTATCTTAAACACTTTTAAACTTAGTTAATTTAAAACAATTTTGTTTAAAAACCCTTTTAGCTAACTCAACTTGGATATACCTTTATTATTAACAAAAATCGAGATTTATCAATATTTGAAGAAAAAAATTGATTCATACAAAATTACCAAACCCGAGTCAAAAGTCAAGAAATCCCCGAGTAAATTCCCAAGTTTCCCTCCTCTATGTTTTCCCGAGACCAGCCACATCCTTTCCCGAGCCAGCCTCAAAGCTTTACACTTCTTCCCTGATCACGAATTACCCAAACACACAAACGATCATGTGTACGTGCACACATTGTCGATGTTGCTTCGACCATCGTGGCCGTCGCCGGCAAGACAAAAATGATCCTCTCACCTCATTCCGACCACCCAGGTTCAACGAAATCGACTGGAACGAATTTGAGCTTGTCAACACTATCTCGAACCTAACCTGTCGTCGAAACCATCCTCTTCCCATCACTCTAGTTCACCAGAATTCTCGACGATCCACCAGAACCCTCGCCTTCAACCCATGCATCATTTTCCCCAAGTTCGATCTACCCCGATGCACTGATGACTTCGCACGAACCCAAAAACCATCGTTGACCAAATAAAGCCATTAAACCCTAAATCTATCCCACGCCAACGACTCGGTGATCGATAAATCCATCGAACAATTTTGCCTAGTTCGTTAACATCCCAGCTTCCTCCGACATTGATTCCGACCTTCCACACCAACCCGATCATCAGCAATGGCTAAAAACCAAGATGTCGTTCAACTCACGATTTCTCTCAAATTATAAACTTAAAAATCGTGAATTTATCTTTAAAAATCCTAAATTTTGAAAACAAAATCAATTATATACTTGAAACTAGAAATCATTCTAGTCGAATATTTGATAGAATTAAAAGTCCTACCAAATAGAAAACAAATGTTTGTGAATTTTCACATAAACATTTCCAAATTCCTACTTTCAAATGAAACAGAATTTCTTTACGTTTACTGTAATTATTTCTGTCAGCTTCCTGTAAGATGTAAATATATATAAAATTTATAAATAACCGAAGATACCTCATGTCGAAAACTACACTGATGCCGACCCTCACTCAGCCAACAGCCAACATGACGGAACCCTACTTGCTTGTTGCCTGCATCGCCGCAACATTCCGACTTCTCCGACAATTGCAGTCAACTCCAACCCCACCAGACAATTTGCCGAGCCCTCTCTCTTGCATACGACTCCCTTCACGATGACCCCCCTCGAGAAAATACCAAGCCCTAAAATTCCTTGATCGGAATCTTGAGTTCTAACTTGCGTCGCGACCATCCCTTACAGTAGCCTCGCAAGTACGAGATTGCCATCCTCCATCGCGAGCTCCAAAATCTCCAATTAGATCGTCTTCCATCGACGATGTACTTACCTCCTCTGTTCGAAAAAAAGGTTGAAGAGGATAAGCGATGATTGATTTGTCTTGAATCGAATAGAAAGGCAACCTCATGATTGAGAAGAAGAGTTCGATTTTAACAGGAAGCGGCCCTTTTTTTTAATTTGAAGAAGGGATCGATTGAAGTGGAAGTTTATTTGGGTCCGCCATTAATTTATTTCGAACGAAAATCGTTCGTCTCCCTTCTTATTTTTTCGAATTTTTTTATTATAAAAATACAGTTAAAAAAATATAAGGGAGAAGATGCGTGTTAACTCAGTTGAGCACGTGTCTTTAAATGTCCTCTACGTGTCTACTAGCAATAGTGGTTTAAATGCAACTATATTATATTAAATTTAAATTTAAACTTAAATTCAATTTGTCACAATTACGCAACTCACAACCTTGATTTTCAATCGAGACGTGCCGCTAGGCTTTCACAATGTTAAACCCCCGTTCCGAAAGCAATGGAAAGGTTTCAAGTCCTAATTTGATCGTATGGAGAAGATAGCTTTTTGGACCTAGTAATTATATTAAATTTTCGATATAAATTTCAGCGCGTTTATCTACCGTACGGCCAAACGATCACTCCAAACACTACGAAAATTGAAATCCGGTAATAATACACTATTACAGATCTAGTGGAATTAGTTTCTCGAATTCTGAGATTATGCCTCTGAAGGCTATTTTTAAATATCGATTTAAACGATAAAAATTTCAAAACTGAACAAAATAATTTCAAATTTAGTTTTAACACATTTTCTATCTCTAGTATCACTAATGTAAATTTTATAAAATTTCAATTTATTTATAACAAGCCTGAAATTCCAGATTCAACAATTTTCCCAATTTCCAATAATTAAATTCAATAATTTAATTACCAAATAAATAGTAATATTTGAAATTCAAGTTAAACTAGCTTTCAAATATTTAAAATCAATTAAATATTTCCATTCCAAATATTCAAAAATTCTAGGTCGTCACATTCCTCCCCCTTAAAAGAATTTCATCCTCGAAATTACTAGTTAAGAGGAATGATCCACAACCCGTTATTATTCATCTAAAACCAAAAGTTTTCCAACAACTTTCCCAAAAAAATATCTTTTTATTAAAGAACAATCACTCTTACTAACTTCCTAAACTCATCCCTCACTTCCAAACAATATTATTTATTCATCAATTCAAAATTAAATTTAAAATAAAAAAAAAAGCTTTAAATTATCAAAATTTTCTATCCCTAAATTTTTGAATTATTTTGCCAGTGTCTCTATTGCGTGGCTAGCTCGGTACAACTACAAAATGCCTCTAGGAGCCATTGGATTTCAAAAGAAAACAAAAGGCCAAGTGGCTAGACTAGAAAACCATCAAATTTCATATAGAAATTAAATACATACCTTTGTCGGGCAATTTAAATTTATCTTTTGAAATCAAAAATCCCAATTTATCCCTTGCCTTTAAAACACCTGTATATCCTACTTAGCCATAAAATCCAATCACCAAATCCAAAAATCATTTTGTACATTTCTTTACCAAAAGTTTTCATACCTATTTCATTCACATCCGTACGATGCACATATATCATCCACATGCAATACCCCAATTCGATCGCTCATTCAATCACACAATTTCACTTCCGAACTAGTATCGTCCATCTGATTTCCTAGTGCTGACTCAGATCTGGTTTCTTGGTCAGGAACCTGTCACTCTCCTTGCGTAGCCACAAACTGTGATAGAGAATTTCCAGAATCAATCAAAAATCCATATCTAGGTTCGCCGTCGAAAATCGAGTGAAAAATCCCAACTCGGATCGGTATAATTACCTCGAAATTCTATGCTCGAATCTGGATCAAATCACTATGCGAATAAATAATATACGTGCATCTTACATATTTATATCCATTGATTATTAACTATATCAATTCTCTTTTATTCACATTATTTTGATTTCTATTTACCTATCCACAATTTTTCCCTTTCACAACTTTACTTAATCTTCATTCCAAAATTACTTAGTATATTCCCAATACCAAATTTACTTAAGAACTCCCACCCTTAACTTTTCTTAAGTTTAATATAAGAACTTTATATATTATTATATTATTACTTCACTTTACCACTTGGTTTTTAACTAGAGTTAATCTATTTTGGATTCCAATTCGTATAGATTCAATTTACAGATTAATTTCAAATCTCAATATTTTTTCCTAAATTTTCATCCATATTTTCATTTTCAATTCTATTTGAATTCGATTCATTTTCAACTCTGAATATTGAAATTTTTATCAACTATCTTCCATTCACAATTGGTTCATATCATTATTTAAATTAGTTCCACTTACTAATTTATTTAAATTCTCAAACCATTTTTACTTCCAACTTTTATTATTTTAGTTCACTTAGAACTAATTCTACAACTTCACTCTACTATATTAATATTCAGTTCTCAATTTTATTCAGTTACAACCAAATAAATTTCCAAATCTCCATACTTTTATTCAAATTTCCATTTTCAATTCCACTGGAATTAAATTTTCCTTCCACCCATTTATTCCCAAACAAATTTAATACTTCATTTTATACAACAAGATTCAAATCAAATCTCATTCCAAATCATTTTCTTACCTACTTAAACCAATTAGTTTATTCACTAATTTTATTTCAGTCCTTTATTTTATTTAGCCAAATCTTGACTAAATTCCATTATACATAATTTAAATTAATTCCCAAAATTCAATTTCCAATTCTATTTACTTAGAAATGCAAATTTATTTGTTTATTCGCAAATTTACTTACACTTAGTAAATTTTATTCAAATGATCATTACTCTTAGTCTACTTAGACTTTTCCTTAAATTCACTTTAACCAGATTCAATTACACTTCAATTATAATTTAAATTATTAACTTCTACAAATTTTCCACTTATTTAAATTTCCATTTGCTAACTTTTTTTTTCAATTTACTTCAATTAGTTTGCTTACCTTCCCCCTTATCTGGGTTTCACACTTACTTTTATTTGACTCTTTCAAGTTGAATATTATTCCACAAATTTAAAATTTCAATAAAAAATTTATTTCTAAACTTTTACTTCTTTTAGTTCCTTTGAACAAATTTTCAATTCACTTTCCTTGGCACAATTTAAATTGATTCCATTATTCAACTTTAATTCTAGTTCTATTACTTACAAATTTAAATAAATTTGTTCTCCCATAAATTTACTTCCAAAAAAATAAATTTTACATTCATTTACTAGGTTCAGTTACATTCTATTATAATTCGAATTTCTAACTTCTATAAGTTTTCCAGTTTAATTATATTCCAATTACATTTTTAATAAGATTCCAAAGTCTTTTTAAACAATTACTCAGTATTTCAAAATCACCTTCAAAATCAATTATATCCAAAATCCTTCGGTAAATTCAATTATCTCTTTAAATTTCACAACTAAACATAGTCTTTGCAAACACTCCAATTCAAAATCTTCAGGCAGCAATTCCTCCCTTGGAAACTCGAAAATAAACATCGATGATGCTGCAGTCATCACTGAAGTTATTTTCCAGTGACCGAAGTGAGTTTAATACTTTTATCTCTTAAAAACCCCTTCAAATATATTTAAATTCCAAATCTTTCTAGATTTCAATCCAACCTGAAATAATATCACCATTATTTCTTCAAAACTTTTTGAAAACCGTTTCAAACTCAAAGGAATTTAAACTTTTCCCAAAATTCCAAATTCCAAATTTTTTCAATTCACGTTCAATATTACTCTGAAATTTTATTTAAATTATAAATCACACTTATAATTTACATTTACAAATCTTATCCTATTTTATAAATTATTTCTTAACTTTAGTTATAATATTATTTCCTTATTTCAATTTCCACACTTCAATGGTAATATTTTAATATTATTACTTTCTAACAACCAAGCAATCATATATAACTATAATAATTTATAGAAAAATATTTCTTTTATATATAAAAATAATTTGGTTAAAATTATTTCATTTACCCTATTTTAAAACAATATTGTGTCGGTTTATCCTGTTTAAGGGTTTAGAAATCTCTATCGATGACATGGCATCCCACATATTGACCGGAGTTCATAAATACTCAACCGATAAGTCAGCACAATATAAAAACAATTTTTACATTCACTAACAAATACGCACTCATACTACTAATACACTCAAACTCATTCTAGAGTACTTCAGACTCTATTAAATGAGTAATCCCCACTAGAGCCAAGGTTCTTGCTTAACCTTCAGCTCTGATACCAAATGTAACGACCCAATTTTTCAACGCCCGAAAATCGACATCAATACATCCACTGTACCAAATGCCAAAGAATCAGAAGCCAAAAATCGAACCATTAGGGTTAAAATAAGAAGGAGGTAGAAGAAGAGAAAACAACACAACAGAATCTTACCATTGCAACGAAATAAAATAAAATAGATGATAACAAATCTTTATACAAAAGAAATTATATCTGTTTTATACATACAATACCAGAATACATCATCAGAGTTCAACAACATCTATAACATAAAACTGAATAGTTATATAAACTTGTCCTCAAAACTGAATACACAGCGGAATGATAATCAAGTACGGAAGTACGTCTTGCCATCCAGCTCGTCTCCTGAGTTCCGCAGCATCATATCCTATACCCCATAATACTCGGTCTGACCCGAGCATTATAGTTAAATAACACCCGAGTCAGTCTGGAAAACCAGCGTGAGAAACACACTTAATTGGATTATTAAAGTTTTCAAAATCCTTTGTAATCAAAGTTATCTCATAAGACCATGCCACAAATAAACATGTCGGGTTTTTACCTTACGATAACAAAAAAAATTCTTATAAATTCATCTAAATAGTGTCTATATACAAATACTTATTCAAATAGCCGAAATTGTTACATTATTAAATTCCAACTACTAGTCACAAAGTGGGTTCTACAAACAAAAACCGTAAAGAGCACGTAGGGAAAATGGATTTTCATTAATGGTAGGGATACTAGGGTACCGCCCGTCACAGTACGTGGTCTAGATCACCGTACCGAGGATCGCTCCCAATCCCCTACGTCACAAAGCAAGAGCTACCCCTTACTGGGTAGTCCGAATAAGTGAGATTTCCTTTTCCCCTTTCTTCAATTCGACTTTCTTTCAAATAAAATGGCCGTAGTATATAAAATAAAATTGAGCGAACAAATCAAACCGTTCGATCGAAAGGGGGCATCCTCACGCTCGCATGGGATGACCTCGGTGAGGGCTCGAGTGAACGTTGGTGAGGAGATGGAGCAGCGACCGTGTGATGCGCGATGGCAGGCGTTCGCATGCTGGGTCGAAGGGAAGCGGTTCGTGAGGCATAGAAGGCAGTGGCTGATGCTGTATCGTAAATTAGAGTTCGATGTTCGGGTTAGTGTGATGGCGATTGTCGGTGGAGTTTCGTATGGGGTGGATCTGGGTTCTTATATTGCTGTGAGGTAGACTTCTATTCAATTTTAATATAGTTAATTTTTGTATAAAAACATATGTATATATGATATTACAGTAAGATAAGTGTAGTTTTTTCCAATTTATATATTCAAATACAGAAAAGATATTACAGTAAAGTATAAGGTAATTCTGTTTAAATTTAATAAATACATGTATATGTTCACATGCATGTTTTAATTTAATTTTATGTTTAGAATACAAAAAATATTTTATATAGAAAGGATTTTGGATGAAATATATAGGAATTTTAAATATTGAAAAGTTTTATATAAAATTAGATTTTTGAATCGATATAAATTAATTTTTTTAAATATATGTAGTTTTAAAGAAAGTAAAATAAAATAAATATACATTTACACATTTTTATTTACTAGTTTATTTTAAATAATATTTGGGAGATTAACTTATTTAATTTGTTTTTGTAACTTAAAATTTATCTATTAAAAGAAAAATTAGTTTGAATAAAATTTTGGGTTAATTAACTTTATTTAAGGGAAATTAATTGTTCGGTTAATTCAAGTATTAATAAATCACCTAATGTTTATTCACGGTCTAAATCATAGAGAAGACAAGCTATTTTGGATTGGATTGCAAACAAAAATCAAAGGTGAGTTAATCTCACTCATCTGGATTATTATTTAAATTTAAATAGTTAAATTTAAATTTTTGGTTGAATGATTGAGTTGATTGGATGTGGCAAATTATATACAGTGTGTATATATATATATATATATATTGGAGTGGTTGGTTTCTGCATTATATAGCGGATGAGACCCTATGTGCCGCATAATAGCAGGAGGATATTATATAAACCCATATACAGCGATATTCCACCTTGAAGTGTAAATGGTATTTTATATTGTGCTAACATCTGTTGATGCAGCGAAACAAGTTGGAGGGATCCAACTGGATTCCTTAAAATAGTGTAATTTATTTTTATAATCTATGTTTAATTGATAATCTATGATAGGTTTTGGAATATTGAATGCTATGAATGTATTGAATATATTTGGTATTGATTTATCAAAATATAAAGATTGGATTTTTAAAAGGAAATAAAAGAGAGAATTTTTAAGAAAAGTAATTTTGGAGAATTTGGGTAATTAAAGAATGAATTGGGAAAAATAAAAGTTGATTTTAAATTCAAATAAATAATTCCGGGTATGGGAAAGGAGATTTATGGATAAATGGGAATAAATGAATTCTTAAACTTAAAAGATATTATTTAAGGGAATAAAGAATTTATTTTAAAAATTCAAGGTTTAATTTTTTTCGAAGAATAAGAATAGATCTACAAAAGTATGAAATTGGTATTCAGTTTACAAAAGATTTTAGATTATAATAAAGAAGTTAAATATGAAATTAATGGGTCTTGAAATAAATTTGGATAAGTAAAGGAATTTATTTTAATGGAGTAAATTTTGGAAATCAATTTGGAAATTGATTAATATTTGAAACTGTGTTTTGAAAGAAGGGCGAGACTATGGAATTTATAAACTGGGTTTATAAAGTGAAGTGGATGACAGTGGATGTTAGGAAGTATATATTCACGGTTGGAATTTATAAAGGAATGTGAATTTGTTTCAAAACAAATAGTGGTTTATTTTAAAAAGGTGTGGGAGAGAAGTGTATTTCCCTGGAAAGCCAAGTATGTTTTCAAAATAGATTTTTAAGTAAAAGTTGAAGTTTCAAAGTTGTTTAAAGGAATATTTTGAAGAATTTTTATTTAAGTTTTTAAAATGTTAAAGGGAAAATATTTATTAAATTAGTTATAGTGGTAGTTATTTTAAAAAGGTAAATTGGTATTATGTTTTAAAAAGATAATTATTAATATATACATTTTATAAATAGTTTTATTTCAAAGATAGCTTGGTTAGAGTTTTATTTGAAACTTGTATAGAATTTCGTAACTCTTATTTTAAAATTTAGTTTGGCTTAACTTTTATTTTAAAAAAATTAGTTATAATTCATAAAATAGTTTTATTTTAAGAATTTTAAAGTATATGTTTTCGAATAAAGTATTTAAGTAGTTTAAATTTAAATGTTTTAAGGTATTTTTAGAATAGAATGATTTAAATTATTTTAAATCTAAAGTATTGGACTTGGAAATTTTCAACTGGAAATAAACAATTTTGGGAATTTATTCCGCGAGTGAAAAGAAATTTGACACTGATTTTAAAAAGATTGAAGTGAAGAAGATATCCTGCGAAGATATTTTGAATAATAAATAATTTGGAAAATTGTTATGGCTTGGTGATTATTTGTGAATGTTATTTGATAGTTAAATAATCGATATCAATATTGGACGATGCGCTGATCGTTTCGAAGAGACCGAGATCGAGATTTATTTCTCAAAAACCACTTCGATCCGGTTTGAACATTTTCGTGAGGAAGACAAGAGCTTGGAGTCGAAGATGGAGCAGTGCAGTGAAGGGGATAGTTGCTACTAATCCTGAGGGTGATTCCGAAATGGATGTAGTAGTAATAGTGCCTTTGGTTCCGTTCGAAGCTGGAACGGACTTGTATGGACGAATGCTTTCAGAACATCGTCAGGAGGACGATGAGCATTCTAAGTGATTGTGTGCTAAAAAGGTAACGCATAGCATCGGGCTTCATCAACCGAGAATGGATAAAACAGGGGAGGTGCACACAAGGCTAAGTGGTTAGAGACCAATTACGGTAAGGTCACCCCTGCCTAGATGTCCCTTTATATATTCAGCTGTATGGTGATTGCTGATCCCAACCACGAGGTGAACTTATTCGGACTGTCTAGTAAGGGGTAGCTCCGGCTTTGTGTTGCAGAGGATTGGGAGTGATCCTTGGTACGCTGAGCTAGCCCACGTACTGTGACAGACGGTACTCCAGTGCCCTGCCATTGATGGAAATCCATTTTCCCTACGTGCCCTTTGTGACGCCCCACCTCTATACCCACGCTAGCCAAGAACACTACGGTGTAGTGCTGTTAACTAGCGCGGAGAATAAGGCTGTTGAGGAGCGACCATCCATGTGATTTCTTATCACACGGTGGCTAAAAAATAATCTTCGGAAACAAATATAGAAGTAAGCATAACATGCGAATCAATCACAGATATCCATATCACAAAGGCGGAAAGAGATATGAATATATATCACATAAAAGTGTACATCAGAGTAGTGGTCTAAAAAGATCCATGATAATACAAAAGAATAGCAACGCGTGCTATACAAAAGAATACAACTATGAGTCTATATCTCAAGTGTAAACAACAAAAGCTGCTAATCTAAACAAGTAGCCAAAAGTCTGAGTAGTGAATCACTGGGGAAGGAGTCAAGCAGTAGCACCTGTAACATCTCGGTCTGACCCGAGTATTATTTATAAGAAAATAATAAACGGATCAGTCTAGCTATAAATATCAGATGACATGATATAAAATAAAAGATATGGCATAAACATAAAATATCCATACTGACATACTACTATAAGTATGCAAATAATGATCAACAGGAGATCAACCGATAAGAGATAAATCAATATCACAAGAATCTTCTCAAAGATCCAAAGAGGGCATCATACCCTAAACTTGTACTCATGACAAGTCAAAGAGATAAATTCCAGAAATCAACACAAGAAATCCAGAAATCATAAAAAGGGAAAGAGGCCTATCACATGACGGTCCGAAGACCAAGGGGAGCTACCCTGCATGTGTGAATGGAATCACACAGATTGAGGTCAAGACTAACCAAAAAGCAGAAAGGTATGTGTGAATGGAATCACACAAGTGGTGTCTAGTCTAACCTTGCAATGAAAGAGACATCACGCAATTGCTAGTCTAATTCATAAAGCGATCATCAAGATCAACGAGAAGTGTCAATTACACTAAGCTAGTAAATATATAAGTTTAGCTTCATGTCCCATAACCACTTGCTTAACTTAAATATTTACGAACAAACTGTAAATCTTCACTAATAAAATTGTCACAAGAGGTTCAATCGAACAAGTCCAAGAATTAACCGACGAAGTGAACGCAAGCGTTTCATACCACTTGTTTTACTAAGTCGTTTAATTAGATTTCTCATCCGAGTGAGGTAAAGGCTTGTATATACTAATAGATTGGAAAACGGTTTAAGAAAAGAGCTTTGTTATTAAAAATAGAGTTGAAATCATTTTGTTGAAAGAGTTTTGATATTTACTACTAGTTTTGAAACCTTTATATTTTAAAGTGACAAATCACAGAAGCGATTGTAGAAACAATCAATCACAAAGGTCACATTAGAAGATGTGATAAAAATACAAGGAAATCAGCTCAGCAAGTTCTGTTGAATATTTTTCAGATAAGATCCCCTACGGAGGGGGGGTCCAGGGGGGGTGGCAACCCCCAAGGTGGGGGTGCGAGGGCAACGCCCCCGCTTACGGGGTTCGACCTGCCCGGTCAGGTTCGCGGGGGTCCAGGGGGCAGCGCCCCCGGCGGGGTGCGGGGCAGCGCCCCGTCCAAAACGGTACGACTTAGTGAAGACAAAATGAGGTCTAACGACCTAAGAGGGATAGGGTCGAGCGACCTAATGGTTGCGACCTAGGGGTCTAAGCGGCACGACCTAGTGGTCCAGCGACCTAAAGGGTATAGGTCATGCGACCTAAAATGGGTTCGCGACCTAACACTCAAACGACCTAAAGAAATTAAGGAGCCGAGCGACCTATAAGAAGCAGCGACCTAAGAAGAAACGAGGCCCAACGAGCTAGGGGTTAGGTCATGCGAGTTAAAAAGGTCAGCGACCTAACAAAGACATGCGACCTAATAAAGAAACGCGACCTAAAGGCACGCGACCTAGCGACTTAAGAGGCGAGCGACCTAAGTGTTACGGCCTAAGAGTCGAACGACCTAGCGTGGAAGCGGCCTAAAAGCCAAACGACCTAAGGTCATACGACCTAGCGACCTAAAGCCATACGACCTAACGACCTAAGGTCATACGACCTAGTGCAACACGCGACCTAAAAGGTACGCGACCTAATGCGGCCGAGTGGTTTAAGGTCGGAGACGACCTACGACCTATAAAGGTAGACGGTTGAGCGAGCTAATGAGGTCCAGAGTCGAGCGACCTAGCGACACGGTGTGTTGAGCGACCTAACGAGGTCAATGTTGAGCGACCTAACAAGGTCAATGTTGAGCGACCTAATAAGGTCCAGAGAAGGGCGACTTAAAAGAGGCGCGACCTAAAAGAGGCGCGACCTAACTCAAACAAGCAGGGCGATTTAAAAAAGGCACAACCTAAAAGAGGCGCGACCTAAAGGAGCGCGACTTAATGGGTTATATGGCCCAACGACCTAAGCCACTAACTCGCGAGCGACCTAAGTCCTAGGTCGTGAGCAACCTAACTGCGAGTGAGCAAAAATGGCCAGAGTCAAAGCAGAGCGACCTAACTACCATACGACCTACGACCTAAAATGCTTGCGACCTACGACCTAAAACCGAGTGAGTCAAATACGAAGGTCGTGACTTTTCCACCCCGAGCGACCTAATGAAGACAGAACGACCTAAGAGTAGTTTTTCACCAAAAACACTAAAAATTGGAGTTTTTCGCCAATCCAATCCAAACCAAATGCAAATGTGCATGCAAAAGTGATAGGGAATCATTCCCAACAGTCCAATATAGTTATAGACTAGATTTGTGAGATAAAAATCTCACCTTTGCTCCAAAACCCAATGAAAATGAAGAACAAAGCTTGAAGGCAAATGGAGAAGCAACCACAAGCTTGAATCCGATGTCTTCTTCTTGAATTTGGAGTTGAATGTTGGAGTTGCAATAAAACAAAAACTTTGGAGTTTTAATTTCTCATTCCATTCACCATTTTTGTTGAAGCTTTAGTGTTAGGAAATGAAATGAAGCAATGAAGAAGAAGGGGGGTGGAACTTGGGCCTAATGGGCTAAAAGTCTAAACCAAAGGCTCGAGTGAAAAAGTGGTGAAATTCCACTAACCCCAAACATATCAATGTTTATACTTAGACGATTGCAAACGACGTTTCGAACTCAATGGAAGTGGTCTCGAGTCCTAATTTGACCGTTTGCAAAAAGTAGCTTCGGACCAAAATCCGATTAACGATAAAATATTTAAATAAAATATTTAAATATAAAAATCGATAAATATGCGGGTTGTTACACCCTTTTACGGTTTTTGTTTGTAAAACACACTTTGTGGCTAGTTTCTAGAATTTAATAGTGTAACAATTTCGGCTATTTGAATAAGTATTTGTATATAAACACTACTATATTATCAGAGGAATTTATAAGAAAAGTTTTGATTATCGTAAAGTAGAAACCCGACATATTTATTTATGGCGTGGTTTTACGAGATACCTTTGATTTCAAAGGATTTTGAAAACTTTAATAATCCAATTGAGTATGTTGTTCTCACGCTGTTTTTCCAGACCGATTTGGGTGTTATTTAACTATAATGCTTGGGTCAGACCGAGTGTTATAGAGTATAGATTCTGGATGGACCGCTGTTGAGTTCAGGAGACAAGCTGGACGACGAGGCATATTTCCGTAGATTTTTTTCCGCTATGAAGTGAAAGCTGTATATTCAGCTTTTGAGGACAGGAGACCACCCTAAATTTTGATGTCGATGTGTATTCTACTCTGATGATGTATGTATAAAACTGATACAGTTTCTTTTGTGTAAAGATCAGTTATTATCTATTATATTTTAATCCGCTGCGATGGCAAGATTCTGTTGTTGTTTTATTTTCTCTTCTTCTATCTACTTCTTCTTTAACCCTAATGGTTCGGTTTTCCAGCATTCGACTGTTCAACATTTGATACAGTGGACGTATAATTATCGATTTTCGGGCGTCGAAAAATTGGGTCGTTACAATGTGATGACCCGGAATTTTAGGCAATATCAATTCAGTGATCTTTATTCATAATTATTTAAAGTGTGCAATATTGGTTTAATAATATTCATTTAATTTCAAAGGATTTTGAAAACTTTAGTAATCCAATTGATTGGGTTTTCTCACGCTGGTTTGCCAGACTGACCCGGGTTTGGTGTTTTCCTATATGCTCGGGTCAGACCGAGCATATTTCCAGGTTTAGGTGGAAGAGTGGAAGCTTCAGGAGAGGAGCTGGAATCTGGAGATGTATTCTCGTAAATGCTTATATTCAGTCTATTTGTGGTCGTGTGGTCATTGTTGTAAGGACAGGATTGATATAACTGTCTGAGTTGTGCGGTTGTACTCTGGTATAAAAGTTTGTATCTGTTGTATAAAGCAGCAGTTTTGGTTTTGTGTAAAGATTTATTTATATTATAGTTTATTCGATGCGCTGTGAGATTCAGATTGTTTTCTTTTCTTCTATCTTCTTTCTATTTCTACCTTCTTTCTTTCATTATCTTTATTGATGACTTACTTATCATTAACATAATTTATATACATTTTAAAACATTTCACTTTTAAATTAAACTTTAAATTTATTCCTAAACTTAAGATTTAAAATAACTTATCAATTTAACTTAACAAATTTTAAGTTAAACAAATTACAAAATTTCTAAGTCTAATGTTTAATAAAACATTTATTTTACATAGTAGTTTAAAATTAGATCCAATTTAAAATTTAAAATTTGTTTTACAATTTTTTTTTAAAATCTACATTTTTAAAACCCGCTTCGGGTTCTTCCCGAGTCTCTCCCGAGACATACCCCGAGAAAATCACCATCTTCCTTTATTTTCGAAAACTTGTTAAAATTTTAAAACTTGAAAACATGCTTTACACTCACGAATACAACCCGAGGATGAACCCGAGCCTTCAGCCTATTCCCTCGAGCTTCCTTTCGAGTCATCTAACCTACCAAAACAACATACACGATCAACGCTATGCACATGCACCGGCGTCCAGCAGTCTCCGACCACCCACGATACTTCCGTCCTAACGACGATCGCCTCCCTATCAATTGTTTGGTTATCGTAAGGTAAAAAATTATCTGTATTTATTTGCGGAGTGTCTTACGAGATACCTTTTCTTTTAAAGGTTTTTCAAGTGAAACAGCTTAACCGTTTACTCACACCAGACCCATGTCTGACTCGGAGTTTATTTCTGTTTTCTTAAACTCTTGGGTACTCAAATTTTTATGAGTAGCCAAGTGATCAGGTCTTGCTAGACGAATTTTGGATAGCTTGGAGTAGGAGCCTGGGGTAGCTATATATATCCGCTGTGTTGAAACCATTTTGACTGTTGTATTTTAGAATGTAATGGAAAGACAGATCTTTATAACTGTCTAATGTGATGATGTTATGTAATTTGTGTAACTCTGACATGTGAGGACTATGTAGTAGTAATGTGATATATTATATTTTGTTCCGTTTCTGCTCTGGGATTATGATGGTTGTTTAGTTCTTTCTTCTATCTATTCTATTTCTACCTATTTCTTTCTTATTGATGGTACGTCTTTCTGTGGAATGAAAGGCAAATTGTCACATTTTTTAAATATCCTAATTTTCAAAGTAGATTCAAGTTATAAACATGAATCACCAAATTAAGATGTTTGGTTTTAACATGTTTTTCAATAGTTTTCAAACCTATTATGCTTAAACATATTTTTAGCACCTAGGTTATGATTAGATTAACTAATCTTGTTTGAATCTCACGGTTCTCGCTTAACCTTTAGCTCTAATACCAAATGTAATGACCCGATTTTTCGACGCCTGAAAATCGACATCAATACATCCACTGTATCAAATGCCGAAGAATCGAAAGCCGAAAAATCGAACCATTAGGGCTAAAAGAAGAAGGAGTAGAAGAAAATAAAACAACACAACAGAATCTTACCATCACAACGGAATAAAATATAATTGATGATAACAGAACTTTATACAATGGAAATTATATCTGTTTTATGCATACATCACCAAAATACATCATCAGAGTTCAATAACATCTATAACGTACAACCGGACAGTTATATAAACTTGTCCTCAAAACTGAATACACAACGGAATGATAATCAAGTATGGAAGTACGTCTCGCCATCCAGCTCGTCTCCTGAGTTCCATAGCATCATATCATGTATCTCATAATACTCCGTATGACCTGAGCATTATAGTTAAATAACACCCGAGTCAGTCTGAAAACCAGCGTGAGCAACACACTCAATTGGATTATTAAAGTTTTCAAAATCCTTTGAAATCAAAGGTATCTCGTAAGACCACGCCACAAATAAATGTCGGGTTTTACCTTATGATGACCAAAACATTTCTTATAAAATCCTCTGATATTATAGTGGTGTCTATATACAAATACTTATTCAAATAGCCGAAATTGTTACATTACTAAATTCCAGCTACTAGCCACAAAGTGGGTTCTACAAAAAAAACGTAAAGGGAACGTAGGAAAAATGGATTTCCATTAATGGCAGGGCTACTGGGGCACCGTCCATCACATTACGTGGTCTAGATCACCATACCGAGGATCCCTCCCGATCCCCTGCATAAGAAAGCCGGAGCTACCCCTTATTGGATAGTCCGAATGAGTTCACCCGGTGGTTGGGATTAGCAACCGCCACACAGCCGAATATATAAATGGACATCTAGACAGGGGTGACCTTACCCTAATTGGTTGCTAGCCACTTAGCCTTGTGTGCACCTCCTCTGTTTTAGCCATTCCTAGTCGATGAGGCTTGAGGTTAAGCATTACGTTTTTAGCACACATTCACTTAGAACGCTAATCGTCCTCCTGACGATGTTCTAAAAGCATTCATCCATACAAGTCCGTAACGGGTTCGAACGGAACCGAAGGCACGACTCCTACGACATCCACTTTTGGAACACCCTCAGGATTAGTAGAGATTAACCCATGCACTTCACTGCTCCATCTTCGACTCTCAGCTCTTGTCTTCCTTACGAAAACGTTCAAACCGGATCATAGTGGTTTTTGGGAAATAAATCCTGATCCCGGTCTCTTCGAAACGATCAGCGCATTGGCTATTATTGATAGTCGGTTATTTAACTATCAAATAACATTCACGAACAATCATCAAGCCATAATAATTTCTCCCAATTTATTTACAATCCTCAAAATATATTCGCAAGATATATTTCCACTTTTCAACCCTTTGAAAACAGTTTCAAACTATCTTTCTCTCACGGAATAAATTTCCCAAATATTTTCTATTTCCACTGAAATCACCAAGTACAAAATACTTTAGATTTTAAAATAATTTAAAATACTTTATTATAAAATATATTTTAAAACATTTAAATTAAACTAGTTAACACTTTATCGAAACTATATGTTTTTAAAAATATTTAAAATAAAACTACTTTATAAAATATAAAACTAATTTTTAAAATTAAAATTAAACCAAACTAAATTTAGAATAAGAGTTTCGAAATTCTATACAAGTTTTCAAACAAACTTAACCAAACTATCTTTTAAAATAAAACTATTTTATAAAATATAAATATTAATAATTATCTTTAAAATCATAATACTAGCCAAACCTTTCAAATAATTATTACTACAATTAATTTAAATAATTGTTTACTTTTAAAATTTAAACAACTTAAATAATAATTTCTTAAAAACATTCCTTTAAAAAAAATTAAAACTTTTAACTTATACTAAAAATCTGCTTTGAAAAAAATGTACTTGGCTTTTTAGGGAAATATACTTTTCTCCCATTCCTTTTTAAGAATAAACCACTATTTATTTTTTAAACAAATTCCCATTCCTTTATAAATTCCCATCGTGAATTTATACTACCAAATATCCACTAATATCGATTTCACTTTATAAACTAAGTTTATAAATTCCATAGTCTCATACTCCAGTTAAAAAAATCACAGTTTCAAACATTTAAACAATTTTCGAATTGATTTTCAAATTTTACTCCATTTTAAAAATAAATTTCTTTTCTTATCCAAATTTATTTCAAAACCCATAATTTTAGATTTAACTTCTTTATTATAATTCAAAATCTTATTCAAGATGAAATACAAATGTCATACTTTTTCCAAATTTCTTCTTTATCATTTCCAAATTTAAACCTTAAATTTGAAAAGAATTTCTTTATTCTTTTTAAAAAAATATCATTAAGTCTAAAATTTATTTATTCCTCTTTATTCAAAATATACTTCCCATACCCGAAATTTATTTATTTAAAATTTAAAAATCAACTTTTATCCTTCCAAATCATTTAATTATCCAAATTCCTTATAATTATCTTATTTAAAGTTACCTTTTTATTTACTTTAAAAATCCAAACTTCATATATATATATATATATATATATATATATAGATCAATTCTCAAAATTTCAATATATATATATATAAAGCCAGGGTATTAAATAAATTCCAATTCCAATATGATCAATATAATTCATCAAGATCATCACATAATCATATCGCTGAATATATAAAATAAATTCAAACGTTTTGAGGAATCCAGTTGGATCCCCCAACCTGTTTTTCCTGCATCCACAGATGTTAGTACAATATAATAATACCAATTCCACTTCGAGGTAGAATATCACGGTATATGGGATCATATTATCTCATCCGCTATTATGCGGCGCATATGGTCCCATCCGCTATATAATGTGGGAAATCAATCACACCAATATATATACACTACTATATATATATAACACATCCAATCAATTCAATCATTCAACCAAATATTTAAATTTAACTATTTAAATTTAAATAAAACCCAGATGACCGAGATAACTCACCTTTGCTTTTTGATATTGCAATCCGATCCAAACCAGCTTGTTTCTTCCTGATTTTAGACCTTGTATAACATCATATGGTTTTATTAATATTTGAAATAAATCGAACCATTTATCTCGTTTTATAAATTACTCAACTAAGGATTTTATTTTAACTACTTCCCTTTTAAAAAAAATCCATAGTTACTAAAATAATTAATATAAGTAAATTAAACAATTAATCACTCAATCCAATATTTAAATTAATAATAAAAAATATGTATACTTATTTTATTTTTGAAGCTATATATATATAAAATTATAGGCTTCAAAATCCCATTTCACATAAATATTTCCAAATTCCTACTTTCATATGAAACAGAATTTCTTTACGATTACTGTAATTATTTCTTTCAGCTTCCTGTAAGATGTAAATATATATAAAATTTAGAAATAACCGAAGATACCTCACGTTGAAAACTACACTGATGCCGACCCTCACACAGCCAACAACCAACATGCCGAAAACCTACTTGCTTGTTGCCTGCATCACTACAATATTCCGACTTCTCTGACCATCGCAGTCGACTCTAACCCCACCAGACAATTTGCCGAGCCCTCTCCCCCTCATGCGACTCCAGTCGCGATGACCCCCCTCGAGAAAATACCAAGCCCTAAAATCCCTTGATAGGAATCTCGGGTTCTAATTCGCATCGCGACCATCCCTTACAGTCGCCTCGCAAATTTGAGATCGCCATCCTCCATCGCAAGCTCCAAAATCCCCAATTAGATCATTTGCCATTGACGACGTACTCACCTCTCTCGGTACGACGAAAAGGCTGAAGTGGATACACGATGATCGATTTGTCTTGAATCAAACAGAAAGGCAACCTCATGATTGAGAAGAAGAAGAGTTAGTGATTCTTCTTTTAAAAATCCTAATTTTTGAAGACCGTTCAAATTATACACCTGAATTCACAAATCGATCACATCGAATTTTCGATATATAAAAGTTTTACTATAAATCTCAAATTAAAGTTATACTACAATTCATATTCTGGATATCATACCACACAACAATTTAACTTAGATAGGTAACCCAAATTATCACAGTTTAACCCATTCATATCACAACAGATCTCAATAACTCATCAGAGACATCAATAATCCAAGTCATCCAATATCATTCAACCATTCATAAGCAAGATTTATTAGATATATAATTCCTAATTAATTTAATCAACCTCCAATTAAATTAATCACCAACTTTAATCACTTGGGTTATCTTGATCCTGCTTACTTATCGTTAATTAATTGCATCTCGAATTTGAAAGTACTATCTCCGTTAACTCATTTTGGAATCACCCTCAGAGTTAACGATAATAGTCCTTACACTTGAGTCTGAAGATTAAGAGTGCAAGGGCTATTGTCGTTAACTCTGAGGGTGATTCCAAAATGAGTGTAACGAGATAGTGCCTCCGGTTTCGTTCGAACCCAGAATGGACTTGTATGGATTGAATGCTTTCAGGACATCGACAATGGAGGACGATGAGCATTCTAAGGTAGATATGTTCTATAAAGGAAATCGTAACCTCAGGCCTCATCAACCGGGAATGGCTAAAACAGGGGAGGTGCAGCAAGGCTAAGTAAGTCACGCTCAAGTAGGATGAGATTTTCCCATGTCTAGAGGTCCCTTTTTATTCGTCTTAGTAGGTAGTTGATTCGTGACAACTGTTGGGGTTGTCTTGTTTGGGACTATTCAGTAAGGGCTGGTTCAGGCCTTGTGGTACAGGGGATCGGGAGGTATCCTCGGTATGGTGATCTAGGTCCCGTACTGTGATGGACGGTAACCAAGTAGCCCTGCCATTGTATGGAATTCAATCTCCAATAATTGATCTCGGATTTGATTGTATAACCCACTTTGTGGCTAGTATGCTAGAATTTAATTAATGTAACAATTTCGGCTATTTTCTATTTACTTGAAAACCCTAGACACTATTATAATATCACTAGATTTCCTATCAAATGTTTTGGTTATCGTAAGGTAAATTTTTTTCATGTTTATGTATGGGAGGTCTTACGAGATACCTTTCTTTTCAAAGGATTTTTCATAGTTAAGCAACTTTAACTGCAACGACCCAAAATTTCTATCATTTGAAATTCAAATATTTAATTGATTTTAAATATTAACAAGTAAAATTTATAAGTCGAATAATTTATTTTTCGAATATCTGGATTTAATTCGATAATTAAACCGACAATTTAACATTTAAAATTGCGTAAATAATTGAAAATTAGGTTTAATATGATTAAAAATGATTTATAAAGCTATATTAAATCATATTGGAGTTAAAACAATGTTTGTGAACTTTTAAAATTGAATTAAAAGTTAATTTGTGTAAATTGAATATTTTAATATTTAATCGACTCGTGAAAATAGTCATTTTTCAAAAGTCTTGAATTTCGACGAAACTAGTTTCATCGGATCCGTAATGTTATATTATTGTAAGGTTTCAAATTTCGTGTAAATCGGATTTACTGTTTGTCCGGGGCAGGCCAAAACGCATAGAAGTTGGTTTAGTCGATTTAATTTAAATTCGATCGTTTATTGTCGTAACTCGCACTGATGATCGAATTAGCCTCCGAAACCTATTCCATTGTGTCCGAAACGCGGGGTATACCCTAGAAACGCCGGTCACCGCATGAGATTTGGAGTTCGGGAATTTGGAGTGAATAGTGTTTTATGTTGAAATTCTATAAAATGAACCCTCCCTTATTTCATTTGCAAACATCTAGCCCTAGGGTTTCATAGCCGCCGGCTACAATTCCAATGACCGAAATCGTGCCATCTTCTTCCTCGAGCTTGGAGTTGTTGCGGCTGAGCATGGAGTTTGGGGCGAGCTACGTGGTGATGGTGTTTGATCTCTTACATAGGTCGTCGTGGTTGGTCGCGTGATTAGGGTTTGGGGGGCGGCTTGGGTTCATGTTGCGTGCGTTATGAACGAGGAAGAAGGAGAGGGGCCGAACGGGCTGGATGCTTGGGCTTGTGATTGTGCGGCCCAGATTGATTTGAGGGTAAAGATAAATAGAAATTGTAAATTAAATTATATTAAAATGTGTACGAACTTTAAAATGTCATAACTTTGTCGTATGAGGTCGAAAATGCACGAAACGAATTGCATTGCAATCGTATGGTCGAGCACTACGCAATGAAGCTAGTTTGGAGTCGTTTGAAGCTGGTGAAAATTTTGGGTAAAAGTAAATGCACGTTAAATTTTATTCGAAATAAAACGCTACAACTATTATCGGAAACTCAAGGTGAGAACTTCTCGCTCAGTCGAATTGTTTCGATTTAAATTTTAAATAGTTAGATTTAAAATTGCTTGATGGTGTTGATTAGGTGATTGGATGATTGTTATTATCTGTTGTATTGAGATAGACCCTATGCGCCGTATATTAAGCGGATGTTATTTATTAAACACATATACCGCGATAATTCCAACTTGATATGGAATTGGTCTTATATTTGTATTTGGAGTTGATTTTCCTGCATTATATTGCGGATGAGACCTTATTGCGCCGCATAATTGTGGATAATATTTTGTAAATCCCATATACCACGATATTCCATCTTGAAACAGAATTGGTATTGCGCTAACATCTTTGGATGTAGGGAATCAGGTTGGAGGGATCCAACTGGATTCCTCAAACATTTGAATTGGTTTCAATGTTGTGTCGTTGATCTATTTATAATCTACGTGATTATCTTTGTGATTGAAATCGTTAAAGGCTAAAATTTAGCCGAATATATTTCGGTATCGTTAGATGCCGAAAATAAATAAAATTTGATTTTTTGAAAATTTAAGTTGTGAATTCATAATAAAATTTAATTTTGGAATTGATTCATTTTAAATAAATGAACACTGAAATTTTTATGTTATAAAAATTATGATTTTTGTGAAATATAACCGAAATGTGATTTTTTTGAAATAAGTAGTTGATTAATTTATAAAATGGGATTTTTGAATTATTATAAATGATTTATATAAAAGATTTATATAATTGATATTTATAAATTAAAATGTTGGAATTATAAAACGAGTTTTTTTATAAGTATTAGAATGAAGCATAAATGCACTTCATAAGTGGATGAAATCTATAGATTTATAAATTGTGAAGTTATAAAATGAATAGATTTTGTAAAATAAAAGATTTATAAGTAATTAACTTATAAATCGGATTTTGGCATGTAAATGGGATATGGATAGAATTTGTTAATAAAGTGATTTTATGATTTAAAGTTGTTATAAAGTATAAATGGAATTTATAAACGTTGTTTAATAAATTCGAAATTGAGTTATTTTGATAAGTTTAATTATTATAGCTTATTAAAGGAAATATATCCACGATTTTGGACAGTGGATAATCCTTTAAATAAAATATGTAGAAATGTTGAATTTGGTAAATGAAGTATATTCACGATTTTGGACAGTGAATAATATATTAAAGAAATAGTTTGGGAAAGTGATATTTTAAATAGAATTAAAATGATTTAAAGATGTTTTAAAATGTATTAAGTATCGAAACCCTAGATTTCAACATTCATTGTTGAAATAGACGTTTCGAGAAATAGAAGGAAATGGTGGACTGTAACACCATTGTTATAGTAAATGATTTTCGAAAGGAAGTGTTTTATATAGTATTGGGATTTATATGTCTATCTTAATCTCGAATCCCTATACTAGTGATTTTGGGTTGTCGTAACGATGTTTTACGTAACATTCGTTTTGACCCAAATAAATGTGTTTAAGAGAATGTTTTCCTTAAAGAATAAAATTTAAACTTAATTGTGACTTAAGTATACTGAATGTTTTCAAAATGTTGAAAATAAATAGATTTTGAATTACTTATTATTAAATAAGTATGGAAATGTTTTCCAATATGAAGTGAATGTTTTGAGATTATATGTTTTAAAGATAAATTGAAAGTGAATGATTGAAATCGATTTGAAAAATTGTATAAAAAGTGAATATTTGGAAATGTAAATTCAATATGGAAATTTGTAAGGGAAATTTGTTTTAAAAATGGGCATTGATTTATTTTTAAAAGTGTGGAAATAAATTTATGGATTTGGAACGTAAATTTAAAGTAAATCGGTAAGGATTTATTTGATTGGTTTAAATAAACCATTTTGAAATGAAAGTTGTAAAGGTGAAAAGTGATTTGAAATCTGTTTTCAAATGGTTGAAGTGTGGAGCTTATATCTTGTAAAGATATTTTTTGAAAATAAATAATTTAGTAAATTATTTGAAATCGGGTGATGTTGTAAACAATGATTGATAGTTAAATAACCGACTATCAATATTTCTCCTTAAATGGCTATTTGTTGTGAATTGGTTGAAATTGAATGCTACACTTATTTTTAAATTATTGCGCTCATTATTCGGATTACCCGTTCCAAATAGTGATATGACGTAATGGATAGCATTGAAGACCGGTGTTGAAGATCGGTATTTGTGAAAACGATAGGATGACCTATTGATTGTCTCTGCACCGTTAGCTACGGTATAGAGATTTCCTTTGTGATGGGAAATTCGATCGGGACTGTGAATACCCGGATTGCAAGAACTTCTTTTGAAGTGCCTTCGGTTCTGTTCGAACCCCGAACAGACTTTTATGGTTACGTGTCAGACATTATATTTTGAGATATAAAGCAGATTTATTTCAAATACATCTCTGTTGGTGGCGGAGAATTTATTCTTAGCTTAACACCCTTCTCTGAAACGTACGAGTTCAGAGGTTTTGTAGTTGAAGGTTATCAGCGATATACTCCCAATTTGGTAATGTGGCATGCTGTGTGTTGTTGTGTGATGATTATTTATTGATCTTTGTTGATCAAAGCGTGGCTTTGTGAAAAAGCATAGCTTTGTGGATGAGACTTCGTCAGACCTCACACCCCGAAAATGGTCGAAACAGGAATAGGCGGCAAGGTTATAAGGGTCGCGCCCTTTAGGGTATGTCATTTCCTTCTGGAAAAGGGTGGTGTCAGGTATGGAGCCCTGATGCTTAACCTATGTGGTTGCTCCAATCTCATTTTCTGTGTGGTTGTTGCTTGGTGATCGAGGGCCCTCGGATAAAGGTCCCAAAGGACCGGGGGGTGGCATATTTATGTAGTAGTTACCTAGTTACAAGGTAACCCGTCCTTGTGTTGGTAGAGAGCTGGTTAAGTTCTCGGGACGTCCCGCCAGAGGCGATCCCATGTGGTAGTAGGAAGTTCCTTAGCCTGACCATTTGTTGTAAAAATCCAAAGAAACAGTACGAGCCTTGTACGGGTTTAGTTGTATAACTTGCCATGAAATGTGGCGGTAACCTGCTATTGAACATGGTAGCTATAGTAGGCATACGATACTGGTCGTATGTTGGCTAAGATTTATATTCTATTTTCAAAATGTTTCCATCACTATGCACTAATAATAATATCAAAAATGATTTGTTTTGCGAAGTAAGCATCTTTGACTATCATAAGGAGAAATCTCCTCCAATTCTGTGTTTGCATTGTGTGTGTGCGGGGAGGCCTTATGGTAGTTTCATTTTCCAAAAGCATTGTGGATACTTTTCACTTTCCTTGTTGTTGTTGTTTTAAAAGATAAATAACTGTTTTGAGTTCTCACACCAATCTTGATTATCTAGGTGAAACGTGATGGGGGATTCTCGCTTTTTATTTGGTGGCGAGGGGGAGACTCTTACCCCCACATGTCCTCTTTACGGGGTTGGTTAGGCGCAAGCTGTGATAGTCGAAAGGCTTGCCGTAAAAGCAAGTTTGGGATACTAGTGTATGCCACAGCGGGGCTGGGATGGTTGAAAAGCCTACCAGTCGAGATTGGCCGCTGTCGATGGTTGAAAGCCTAGACCCTGACAATGTGGTATCAGAGCATATGGTTAAGTGACAACCTTGGCTCTGTTGGGTATTACTCATTAGAGATAGAGTCAGCAGTACCCTAGAATGAGTTGAGTGTAATAATAGATATGAGAGCGTATTTGTTAGTGAATTTGAAATTGTTTTATATTGTGTTGACTTATCGGTTGATTGCTTATAAATTCTGGTCAGTGCAGTCTGGCTAACTGTATCGATAGGGGTTTCTAAACTCTTAAACGAGATAAACCGACATAGTATGGTTTTACATTGGGTAAATGAAATAATTTTACCTCGATTATATTATATATATAAAGGAATAATTTTTCAGAAATGATCAAAGTGTATGTAAAATTGAATTGTTTGATTGTTGAAAATGTAAGAAAATATATAAGTGAATCAAAGTTATTCGAATAATCTGAATAAAAACAACAATTGTAAAAGAATAAATTATATAAAAGCAACAATTGTATAAGTATAGAATTTTAATTGAAATGATTTACAATTGTGGAATAATCTTGTATAAGTAAAGTTAAATAGTGAAATTATATAAGCAAGATTTATAAATGTGATTTATAAATAAAAGAAAATTTTAAAAGAATTTTAAGCATTGGATTCACTACTGTTGCTGGAGAATAATAAGGGTGATGAGTGCAGCATCATCGGTATCATTTTCGAGTTTCTGTATGATGGATTTGCTACCATAGTAAATTGAAATTGAATTTTTTTGTGATAAAAAGATTTGAAATTAAAATCCAAGTTGAAATTGATGAATATAAGTTATCAAGTTTTGAACTTATAATATGAGATAATAAAGATTTAACTTTGGAAAAGTTGAAATAAATTTGAATTGGTATGATAAAATATATGATGTGAAATTTAACTAAAGGAAGTTAAATAAATTAAATCAGATTTGGAAGTTGAGTAATAAGTTGTATAACTTATTAAATGTGAAGATGTAAGTAAAACCAATTATTAAAATGGTTAAAAAACTTTGTTAAGCAAAACGAGGTATGAATCTGAATGAGTGATAAAATTGACTTTGGTAAAAGTCAAATATAATTTACTTTGGAGTTGGAAGTTGAATTGGATTTTAACTGGATTAGATATATTGTTGAAATGAAAATTTAAGTTAAGTTAAAAAAATGATGTTCAAATGGAATATAACTTAAGTGATGCTGAATGAAATTGATTTTGGTATTGAAGTAAAATAATGAAATTAATTGAATGAATATGAATATATAAAGGAGATTCAACTTTATTTGTAAAATAAATTAGCAATTGAACTAATGAATTGAATGTAAATCAATCGAATGTAGTGAATTGGTATAGAATAATGGATATAAGTGTTAATTCATTTAAGGCTAATTGAATGTTAAACCAAATTGAAGGTAAACAAAGTGAATATGAATGTTGAATGTAAAGTGAATTAAATTAGTTCGGTTGTATTGAATATACATTGGTTGTTAGATTATTGTTAATTGATTGAATAGAAATTCATATGCAATTGAATGAATAAAATTGAAAGCCAAAGCAATTAAATTCAAATGGGAAGTTAAGTAAATTTAAATTGAATAGAAATTGATTTGAATTGAAAGTAAACCAATTTGAATGTAAATTAGTGAATGTAAACTAATTGAAAATGAATAATTGAATGTCGTTGTATATAAATTTGTTGTAAACAATTACAAGTAATGTCAAAATCATATAAGTTGTTTATAAACCTTGCTTAGTATGCATTTCTTTTAATATGCATGTGTTGTAGTTGTTTAAAAGAGTAAAATGTTAATAACTTCTTATATATGTCACTTACGTGTTTATAATGAGTAAGTACAGGTACCGGGGCTACCGTTAAGCGGGATTTGGTTGCGCAAAATGCTAAATAAATAACTGCTTTGCTTAAAAATGCTAAAAAGGTACGCCTACGCAATAAAAATAGGAAATATGAACTATTTTTCTATTTTCCAACCATGTGGGTCGATGTATATATATTTATATCTATTGTGATATTGTAAAAGCTCCTCCGTACAAAGGAGGTTATGGCGAAATTTTCTGAAAATTTAAAGCGTTAGAAAATTTTCGAGAAATTTTGGAATTTTTTTTTTGTGAACACTAAGTTTTGATTTAAAGTTAAAGGTTAAACGATATAGTTGATTTTGGAAAAGATAACTATATATGGATTTGAAAATATTAGTGAAGTTTTGTAAGAAGTTTAACTATTGAATTTTTGGAAAAGTTAAACACTTAAGAGATTTGTAATCAAATTTGAACGGTTTGTTTTGAAAAGTTAAGGGATTTCAAAACTTTTTCTTACTTGGTAATTTCGAGAACGAAATTCTTTTAAGGGGGGAAGATTGTAACAACCCAGAATTTCTGTCATTTGAAAGTCAGATATTTAATTGATTTTAAATATTAACAAGTAAAATTTATAAGTCGAATAATTTATTTTTCGAATATCTGGATTTAATTGGTTAATTAAATCTACAATTTAATATTTGAAATTGCGTAAATAATTGAAAATTGGGTTTAATGTGATTAAAAATGATTTGTAAAGTTATATTAAATCATATTGGAGTTAGAACAATGTTTGTGAACTTTTAAAATTGAATTAAAAGTTAATTTGTGAAAATTGAACATTTTAATATTTAATCGACTAGTGAAAATAGTCATTTTTCAAACTGTCTTCGATTTCGACGGAACTAGTTTCATCGGATCTGTAATGTTATATTATTGTAAGGTTTCAAATTTTGTGTCAATCGGATTTACGGTTTGTCCGGGGCAAGCCAAAACACATAGAAATTGGTTTAATCGATTTGATTTAAATTTGATCGTCTATTGTCGTAACTCGCACAGATGATCGAATTAGCCTCCGAAACCTATTCCATTGTGTCTGGAATGCAGGGTAAACTCTAGAAACGCCGGTCACCGCGCGAGATTTAGAGTTCGGGAATTTGGAGCGAATAGTGTTTTTCGTTGAAATCCTATAAAAGAAACCCTCCCTTATTTCATTTGCAAACATCAAGCCCTAGGGTTTCATAGTCGCCGGCTACAATTCCAATGGCCGAAATCGTGTCATCTTCTTCCTCGAGCTTGGAGTTGTTGTGGCCGAGCATGGAGTTTGGGGCGAGCTACGTGGTGATGGTGTTTGATCGTTGCATAGGTCGTCATGGTTGGTCGCGTGATTAGGGTTTGGGTGGCGACTTGGGTTCATGTTGCATGCGTTATGAACGAGGAAGAAGGAGAGGGGTCGAACGGCCTGGATGCTTGGGCTTGTGATTGTGCGGCCCAGATTGATTTGAGTGTAAAGATAAATAGAAATTGTAAATTAAATTATATTAAAATGTGTACGAACTTTAAAATGTCATAACTTTGTCGTACGAGGTTGAAAACGCACGAAACGAATTGCGTTGCAATCATATGGTCGAGCACTACGCAATGGAGCTAGTTTGGAGTCGTTTGGAGCTAGTGAAAATTTTGGGTAAAATTAAACGCATGTTTAATTTTATTCGAAATAAAACGCTACAACTATTATCGGAAACTCAAGGTGAGAACTTCTCGCTCAGTCGAATTGTTTCGATTTAAATTTTAAATAGTTAGATTTAAAATTTCTTGATTGTGTTGATTAGGTGATTGGATGATTGTTATTATCTGTTGTATTGAGATAGACCCTATGCGCCGTATATTAAGCGGATGTTATTTATTAAACACATATACCGCGATAATTCCAACTTGATATGGAATTGGTCTTATATTTGTATTTGGAGTTGATTTTCCCGCATTATATAGCGGATGAGACCTTATTGCACCGCATAATAGCGGATAATATTTTGTAAATCTTATATACCGCAATATTCCGTCTTGAAACAGAATTGGTATTGTGCTAACATCTTTGGATGCAGGGAAACAGGTTGGAGGGATCCAACTGGATTCCTCAAACATTTGAATTGGTTTCAATGTTGTGTGTTGATCTATTTATAATCTGCGTGATTATCTTTGTGATTGAAATCGTTAAAGGCTAAAATTTAGCCGAATATATTTTGGTATCGTTAGATGTCGAAAATAAATAAAATTTGATTTTTTGAAAATTTAAGTGAAGAATTCATAATAAAAATTAATTTTGGAATTGATTCATTTTAAATAAATGAACGTTGAAATTTTTATGTTATAAAAATTATGATTTTTGTGAAATATAACCGAAATGTGATTTTTTTTTAAATACGTAGTTGATTAATTTATAAAATGGTTTAAATTGGGATTTTTGAATTATTATAAATGATTTATATAAAAGATTTATAAAATTGATATTTATAAATTAAAATGTTGGAATTATAAAACGAGTTTTTTTATAAGTATTAAAATGAAGCATAAATGGACTTCATAAGTGGATGAAATCTATAGTTATAAATTGTGAAGTTATAAAATGAATAGATTTTGTAAAATAAAAGATTTATAAGTAATTAACTTATAAATTGGATTTTGGCATGTAAATGAGATATGGATAGCATATGTTAATAAAGTGATTTTATGAGTTAAAGTTGTTATAAAGTATAAATGGAATTTATAAACGTTGTTTTATAAATCCGAAATCGACTTATTTTGATAAGTTTAATTATTATAGCTTAGTAAAGGAAATATATCCACGATTTTGGAAAGTGGATAATCCTTTAAATAAAATATGTAGAAATGTTGAATTTGTTAAATGAAGTATATACACGATTTTGGACAGTGAATAATATATTAAAGAAATATTTTGGGAAAGTGATATTTTAAATAGAATTAAAACGATTTAAAGATGTTTTAAAATGTTTTTAGTATCGAAACCATAGATTTCAACATTCATTGTTGAAATGGACGTTTCGAGAAATAGAAGGAAATGGTGGACTATAACACCGTTGTTATAGTAAATGATTTTCGAAAGAAAGTGTTTTATATAGTATTGGGATTTATATATCTATCTTAATCTTGAATCCCTATACTAGTGATTTTGGGTTGTCATAACGATGTTTTATGTAACATTCGTTTTGACCCAAATAAATGTGTTTAAGAGAATGTTTTCCTTAAAGAATAAAATTTATACTTAATTGTGATTTAAGTAGATTGAATGTTTTCAAAATGTTGAAAATAAATATATTTGTGGATTACTTGTTATTAAATAAGTATGAAAATGTTTTCCAATATGAAGTGAATGTTTTGAGGTTATATCTTTTAAAGATAAATTGAAAGTGAATGATTGAAATCGATTTGAAAAATCATATAAAAAGTGAATATTTGGAAATGTAAATACACAATGGAAATTTATAAGTGAAATTTGTTTTAAAAATAAACGTTGATTTATTTTTAAAAGTATGGAAATAAATTTACGTATTTGGAACGTAAATTTAAAGTAAATCGGTAAGGATTTATTTGATTGGTTTAAATGAACCATTTTGAAATGAAAGTTGTAAAGGTGAAAAGTGATTTGAAATCTATTTTCAAATGGTTGAAGTATGGAGCTTATATCTTGTAAAGATATTTTTTGAAAAAAAATAATTTGGGAAATTATTTGAAATTGGGTGATGTTGTGAATATTGATTGATAGTTAAATAACCGACTATCAATATTTCCCCTTTAATGGCTATTTTTTGTGAATTGATTGAAATTGAATGCTACACTTATTTTTAAATTATTGCGCTCGTTATTCGGATTACCCATTCCGAATAGTGATACAACATAATGGATAGCATTGAAGACAGGTATTGAAGACCGGATATTTGTGAAAACGATAGGATGACCTATCGATTGTCCCTGCACCGTTAGCTACAGTATAGAGATTTTCTTTGTGATGGAAAATTCGATCGGGATTGTGAATACCCGAATTGCAAGGGCTTCTTTTAAAGCGCCTTGGGTTCTGTTCGAACCCGAAACAGACTTATATGGTTACGTGTATGACATTACATTTTGAGATATAAAGCAGATTTCTTTCAAATACATCTCTGTTGGTGGCGGGGAATTTATTCTCTTAGCTTAACACCCTTCTCTGAAATGTACGAGTTCAGAGGTTTTGTAGTTGAAGTTTATCAGCGATATACTCCCAATTTGGTAATGTGGCATGTTGAGTGTTACTGTGTGATGATTATTTATTGATCATTTGTTGATCAAAGCGTGGCTTTGTGAAAAAGCGTAGGTTTGTGGACGAGACTTCGTAGACATCACACTCCGGAAATGGTCGAAATAGGAATATGCGGCAAGGTTATGAGGGTCGCATCCTTTAGGGTATGTCATTTCCTTCTGGAAAAGGGTGGTGTCAGGTATGGAGCCCTGATGCTTAACCTATGTGGTTGCTCCAATCTCATTTTCTGTGTGGTTTTTGCTTGGTGATCGAGGGCCCTCGGATAAAGGTCCCAAAGGACCGGGGGGTGGCATATTCGTGTAGTAGTTACCTAGTTACAAAGGTAACCCGGCCTTGTGTTGGTAGAGAGCTGGTTAAGTTCTCGGGACGTCCCGCCAGAGGCGATCCCATGTGGCAGTAGGAAGTTCCTTAGCCTGACCATTTGTTGGTAAAATCCAAAGAAACAATACGAGCCTTATATGGTTTTAGTTGTATAACTTGCCAGGGAATGTGGCGGTAACCTGCTATTGAACATGGTAGCTATAGTAGGCATACGATAATGGTCGTATGTTGGCTGAGATTTATATTCTATTTTCGAAATGTTTCCATCACTATGCACTAATAATAATATCAAAAATGATTTGTTTTGCGTAGTAAGCATCTTTGACTATCATAAGGAGAAATCTCCTCCAATTCTGCGTTTCCGTTGTGTGTGTGCGGGGAGGCCTTATGATAGTTTCATTTTCCAAAAGCATTGTGGATATTTTTCACTTTCCTTGTTGTTGTTGTTTTAAAAGATAATAATTATTTTGAGTTCTCACACCAGTCCCATGACTGACTTGGAGTTTATTGTTCCCTTCCTAAACTCTGGATGCCCAAAATTTTCCACACGGGCTGCCTATAGATAGGTTATCAGGTTATTCTGGATTTAGGAGTGCTATGAAGCTCAAGTGGCGAGTTGGATGGCGAGGCGTATTACTTGTATATGATATTATCTTTCCGCTGTAAATTCACTTGTAAGGACATGTTTGTATAACTGTCCATTGTCCAGTTGTGTTGTATATTGCTGTTGTAGACTCTGATGATGATGTAATGTAATGTAATAACTTATATAGTTCTTTGTGTTAAAGATTATTCATTTATCTATTATATGTTATTCCGCTGCGATATGTGAGATTCTGATATTGTTTTTGTTCTGTTTTTCTTACTTATTCTATCTCCTTCTTCTACCTCTTCTTTTTTTACCCTCATGGTTCGGTTTTCCGGCATTCGATTGCTCGGCAGTTGATACAGTGGACGTATTGATGTCGATTTTCGAAAGTCGAAGAATCGAGTCCTAACATCAACCCATTTACTCACACCAGACCTATGTCTGACCTAGAGTTTATTTTCTGTTTTATTATATTGTTGGGTACTCTAAGTTTTTTCGAGTATCCAAGGGATTCAGGTTAGCTTTGACGAATTCTGGAGGAGATTTGGAGCAGCAGGCTTCAACGTGTAGATATATAATGGTTCCGCTGTGTTTGTTTCTCTGTAATGTTTTGAGTTGTATGATAGACAGGTCTTTATAACTGTCTAGTTTGTGATATATAAGCTGTATAACTCTGATGTATATGATACTATGTAATCTTATGTGATTAATACAATTTATTCGTTCGGCTGTTAGATTCTAGTATTGTTTTGTTTCTTCTTCTCAATCTTTTCTCTTTTCTATCCCTTTCTTTCTTAATAATGATAGGTCTTTATGTGAAGTGAAAGACGGGTGGTTACAGTGGTATTAGAGCATGTTTGACCAAACAAAGCCATTAAACCCTAAATCTATCCCATGCCAACGCCTCGGTGATCGATAAATCCATCAGATAGTTTTGTCTGGTTCGTTAACATCCCAGCTTCCTCCGACATTGATTCTGACCTTCCACACCAACCTGATCACCAATAATTGCTAAAAACCTAGATGTCGTTCAACTCACGATTTCTCTCAAATTACAAACTTAAAAATCGTGAATTTATCTTTAAAAATCCTAAATTTCGAAAACAAAATCAATTATATACTTGAAAGTAGAAATCATTCTAGTCGAATATTTGGTTACAGTCATTACAGTTGGTATCATAACCGAAGATACCAGGAAGAAGCAGTTGCATGGTGAGACGCAGTAGCCGTGGAAGTTCTCGAAGGTGATTTCTCATGGAGCAAGTTAACGGAGATAGAACTTTCAGATTCGAGATGAAGATTCAAAGTGCAGGGACTAGTATCATTAACTGTGAAGGTGATTCCAAAATGAGTTAACGGAGATAGTACCTTACACTTAGAGTCTTCATCTTCACTTGAGATTCACGACCTAATGTTTAATTTGGATCGATGTGGTTTTTGGATATCCAAATTTGAAAACCCAATCCCGGTCTCACCGAAATCCAAAACGCCATTTTAATGTCCAAGTTATTTAAGGGTTTAAACAATTTAATTATTATTTAGAATAACATTTACACATAGATAATGATTCACAATATCACAGATAGATAATCCATATTATCTCAATTCAATCAAAACATCTTATATCACCAAGCAGCACATAACACATATCAGAGATATCACATCCAAATCATCCAATATCATTCAATCATTCATAAGAACAATTGATTCAATTCCTAATCAATTTAATTAATCTCCCATTAAATTAATTACCAATTTAGCCATTTGGATTACCTTAATCCTGCTTACTTAACATTAATTAATTACAAATTAATTAATTAATCATTCTTAAATTTTCCATCTTAATTAATCATCCATGATTAATTATCCTTTAATTACATTAAGTAATTGTCCTTTAATTATTCATTTTAATTAATCATTCTTGATTAATTACTCTTTAATTACATTAAGTAATTAACCCTTAATTAACCACATAAATTAATTAGCCTTAACTATTCACAATAATTAACTTTTAATTACTTTCATTAATTAATTACTACATTAATTAATGAATCCTCTAATTATTTTCATTAATTAATTACACTTTTAATTAATTACCTTTAACCAGTAATTAATCACATTCATAAATTAACCCTAATTAATCACATTAATTAATTAACTTTAATTAATCAATTCTTTAATTAATTACACTACGTAATTAATCCTTAATTATTTCCATTAAGTAATTATTCTATAATTACTTTATTAAATGATTTGCCTTTAATTAATTACATTCAGAAATTAGCCCCTAATCAATCACATTTAGTAATTATCCATTAATTACTTCACTAAGTAATTACATTAAGTAATTATACTTAACAAATTTCCACAAATGATTATCCTTAATTAATTAATCAAATTAATTATCTTAAATTAATTATCTCATAATCATTAGTTAATGATCTTTTAAACATATTCTTTAACTATTCCTTAATTACTTATACGAAGTAATTATACCTTGATGATTTACATCAATTAATTACCTTTTATTTATCCCATTAAGTGATCAACTTTTAATTAATTTCACTAATTAATTATCTTTAGTTAATTCAAAAAAATAAATTCCCTGTCTTCCTTAATTTCCTAATTACATCATTGGAAAAATATTTGGGGATCAATTACATGATTAAAAATATAATCCACTTAAACAAATCAATTTAACATTCTATAATAACATTTAATATCTTTGAAACTTTTTTCAAACTTATTTAATAAGTAGATAAATTCTTACTCTTTAAAAACTTAATTATCATCTTCCTATTAAAACTTATTCAAATTTTAAACATATATAACTTGGTTAAGTCTTCTTCTTTGTAAACTAATTATTTAAAATCTTTAAAACTTTAAAACCTTTTTAAACACCTTGCTTGAAACTTTAACTAATATTTAGCTTTTAAAAACTTGATTTTGTTTTTGCTTTAAAGCTTGTATTCTTCCCTTAAGCTTAAACCTAAATTTCCTTCTAAAAGTCTAGCCTGGAAATGTTTTTCTCCTTTTCAAACTTAAATCTGGATCATGTTAACCTTTATATATGAAAACCTAGAAATAATTGTACTTTCTTAAAAGTGGTTAGCTAAACCATCACAGATTCGAGCCTTATCGTCAAAATCCCGAGGAAACTCACGAATCTCCCACCTCCAATACTACTTCGAGTCACTCACACAGAAACACGAGATCGACCACGAGCGACCTGCTTCTCCCAAACCTCGATACCATCTGACACATCATGCACGTGCATGCACGATCACCCAAACTCCAACCATCTACGCCGATCTTGACAAAACGCCGACGACAACCATGGTTCGCCAGACCGCCCAGATCCTACGATTCCTCCTCTAATCGAAATTGAGCACTTCGATCGAAACTGGAATCAATCCACCGGCTAAAACCACTCACCGACGACGGCCTTGCCCACCGGAGTCCACTCCCCTCCGACCTAAGCGCGTCACAAACTCCTTTGTCATAGCCACACCTCGCAATCGAGTCCAGTCCATCACTAATGTCGCACGAACCACGACAATGTCGTCGTTATAAACCGGTCCTTAAGTCCTAATCCATCTCCGATTTGTCGCCTTGCCCATTGGAAAAATCCCTAACCATTTTTCTCGACTTCCCCTACATCATTTCCTCCTCCAGCCTTAATTTCGACTCTCCCCTTACCGCCGATCGACTACAATCGACCAAAAAGTGCAAATTGTTCAACTCAAAAATACCCAATGCATACAGGCTTAAAAATCCAGATTTGAATACTAAAATTCATCATTTTGTTTAACATTTCAGTTTATATAATCAAAATTTGAAATTTACCTAACTAACTTTTAATATATGTGAAGGTCTTCACTGATATTATCATGTTTTGAGATAACTGCTAAAAATAAATTCTTGAAATTATTTTTAGGAAAAATGTTGCATAAATTCAAACATCTTTCATTCACAAATCAAAATCAAATATTGATTTTATGGTGAGATGTTGAATTTATTTAGTGATCAAGCCTGTAAACACACAGAGCATGCTATACATATAAACACAGTAATATACAGGAATGTCATCCTTATGTACATACATGCATTCATCTTCACAAACATTTGCTAATTAAATTACTGCATAAATCATCACAGATCTCCGGGTAAAATCACAGGTTTTAAATCTATTCTTAGAAGAAAATTTTACTCACCAGATTTTACTAAACAGAGGACAGTATTGCAGTTTGAATTTGATCTGGAGCTTGCTTGACTGAATTCACAAGATTGTTGATGTAACATTGGTTTGATCCCACGGCATTCCTTGATTCACGTTGAAGATGAAATAAATGCTGAAGTTGTGGTGTTTTCTTTAGATCAGATTTTTAGTTTAGTTTTCAATTTCAGGTCTGCATTTATTATTTTTCTTTTAGATTTGGTTTTGAAAGATGAAGAAGAAAAAAAGGTTTAGAACTGAAAATGAAAACTAGTCTTTTTTTCCTTAATATTTAACAATTTATAAGTTTTTAATTAACATAAGAAGAATTATTGCCATTTGTCATTATGGTTATTACTTAGCTTACACATGTTAAATTATCTTTGCTTTTAAATTTCGGGGATGAAATTCTTTTAAGGCGGAGAATTTGATGACCTGGAATTTTGGGCAATATCAATTTAATAATCTTCATTTGTAGTTATTTAAAGTATGCAATATTGGTTTAATAATCTTCATTTAATAATTTAAATTGGCAATTTATTTTTTCAAACTAATAAATTGGTTTAATAATTTTCTTTTATAAATATTTAATCGGTAGAATTTTATCTTTCAAAGCTAATTAAAAATGTATTCTATTTATAATGTATATATATGTATATATATTATAAATAGGAAATCTTTAATTTAATAAAAGATATGTTTTCAAATTGTAATATATATATTTGTATATATTGTGATTTGAAGTTATGTTTTAAAATTCAATATAGTAATTTTCGAAACTAAAATTAAAAATGTATTCTATTTATAATATACATATATATACATATATTTGTATATATTGTAAATATAAAAGCTTTGGTTTAATAAAAAAATGTAATGAACCGATTTTACGACGCCCGAAAAAATCGAACCGTTAGGGTTAAAAGAAGAAGAAGAAGGTGGAAGAAGAAAATAGAACAACATCAAAACCTGACCAACGCAACGGAGTAAAATATAATAGATAATAACTGATCTTTACACAAAAGAAACTATATCTGTTTTATACATACATCACCAGAATACATCATCAGAGTTCAACAACATCTATGACATACAACCGGACAGTTATATAAACTTGTCCTCAAAACTGAATACATAACGAATGGTAATCAAGTACGGGAGTACGTCTTGCCATCCAGCTCGTCTCCTGAGTTCCACAGCATCATATCTTGTAACCTATAATACTCGGTCTGACACGAGCATTATAGTTAAATAACACCCGAGTCGGTCTGGAAAACTAGCATGAGAAAACACACTCAATTGGATTATTAAACTTTTCAAAATCATTTGGAAATCAAAGGTATCTCGAAAGACCATGCCACAAATAAACATACCGGGTTTTTACCTTACGATAACCAAAACATTTCTTATAAAATCCTCTGATATTATAGTAGTGTCTATATACAAATACTTATTCAAATAGCCGAAATTGTTACATTCATTAAATTCCATCTACTAGGCACAAAGTGGGTTTTACAAACAAAAGCCGTAAAAGGAACGTGTCTTAAAATGTCTACAGTTGTTTAAATGCAACGACTTGATTTTTCAATGCCCAAAAATAGAACCATTAGGATTAAACAAAGGAGGTAGAAGAAGAAATGGAAACAATATCAAAATCTTACCAACGCAGCGGAATAAATATAATAAATAATAACTGATCTTTACACAAAAGAAACTATATCTGTTTTATACATACATCATCAGAATACAACATCAGAGTTCAACAACATCTATAACACACAACTAGACAGTTATATTAACTTGTCCTTATCAAACTGACAATGCATACAGCGGAATTATACATCAAGTACGTATGCTACGCCTCGTCATCTAGCTCGTCTCCTAAGCTTCACAGCATCCTTTCCTGTACTCTATAATACTCGATCTAACCCGAGCATTATAGTTATATAACACCCGAGTTGGTCTGGAAAACCAGCGTGAGAAAACACATTTAATTGGATTATTACAGTTTCAAAATCCTTTGAAATCAAAGGTATCTCGTAAGACCACGCCACAAATAAACATGTCGAGTTTTTACCTTACGATAACCAAAACATTTCTTATAAAATCCTCTGATATTATATTAGTGTCTATACACAAGTACTTATTCAAATAGCCAAAATTTTACATTATTAAATTCCAGCTACTAGCCACAAAGTGGGTTCTACAAACAAAAAACGTAATGGGCACGTAGGGAAAATGAATATCCATCAATGGCAGGGCTACTGGGGTGCCGTCCATCATAGTACATGGCCTAGATCACCGTACCGAGGATCACTCCCAATCCCGTGCAGCACAAACCCGGAGCTACCCCCTACTGGATAGTCCGAATAAGTTCACCCCGCAGTTGGGATCAGCAACCGCTACACAGCCGAATATATAAAGAGACATCTAGACAGGGGTGACCTTACCCTAATTGGTTGATAGCCACTTAGCCTTGTGTGCACCTCCATTGTTTTAGCCATTCTCGGTTGATGAGGCTCGAGGCTATGCGTTACCTTTTTGGAACACATTCACTTAGCATGCTCATCATCCTCCTAACGATGTTCTGATAGCATTCATCCATACAAGTCCGTTTTGGGTTCGAACGGAATCGAAGGCACTACTCCTACTACATCCACTTTGGAATCACCCTCAGGATTAGTAGCGATTAGCCCTTGCACTTCACTGCTCCATCTTCGACTCCCAGCTCTTGTCTTCGTCACGAAAACGTTCAATCTGGATTGAAGCGGTCTTTGGGAAATTAATCCCAATCCCGGTCACTTCGAAACGATCAGCGCATTGGCCAATATTCATAGTCGGTTATTTAAATATCAAATAACATTCACAACAATCACAAAGCCATAATAATTTCTCCTAAATTATTTATAATCCTCAAAATATCTTTGCAAGATATATTTCCACTATTCAATCCATTGAAAACAATTTCAATCCATCTTCCTCTCACGGAATAAATTCCCTAAATATTTTCTATTTCCACTGAAATCACCTAGTACAAATACTTTAAATTTCAAAATAATTTAAAACAGTTTATCATAAAATATACTTTAAAACATTTAAATTAAACTACTTAAACACTTTATCCAAAATATATATTTTTAAAAATATTTAAAATAAAACTGCTTCATAAAATATAAAACTAATATATAAAATAAAAATTAAACCAAACTAAATTTAAAATAAGAGTTAGGAGATTCTATACAAATTTTCAAATAAACTTAACCAAACTATCTTTTAGAATAAAACTATTTTATAAAATATAAATATTAATAATTATCTTTAAAATCATAATACTAGTCAAACTTTTCAAATAATTACTACTATAGTTAAATTAAATAAATGTTTGCTCTTAAAATTTAAACAACTTAAATGATAATTTCTTAAAAACATTCTTTTAAACAAACTTTAAAACCTTTAACTTATGCTTAAAAATCTGCTTTGAAAACGTGTTTGGCTTTTCAGGGAAAATACAATTCTCTCCCACACCTTGAAAAATAAATCTCTATTTATTTTTAAAACAAATTCCCATTCCTTTATAAATTCCCACCGTGAATTTATACCTCCAAATATCCACTGATGTCTTATTTTACTTTATAAACCCGGTTTATAAGTTCCACGGCCTCATTCTCCTTTTAAAAAAATACATTTCAAACACTAAATCAATTCCAAATCGATTTCCAAAATCAACTCCATTTTAAAATAAATTCCTTCTTACTCAAATTTATTTTAAAATCCATTAATTCCATTTATTCTAGATTTAACTTCTTTATTATGATTTAAAATCCTATTTAAACTGGAAAACCAATTTCATAAAAATCCCTTTTTATTTCTTCCTAAACCATTTAAATTATGAATTTAAAGATAAATCTTTATTCCTTTAATTAAATCAGTTAAATTTTAAAAATTCATTTATTCCCATTTATTCAAAAATCTCTTTTCCCATACTTTGGATTTATTTGTTACAAAATAAATCAACTTTTATTCTTGCAAATCATTTTAATTATCCAAATTTTCTTATAATTATTTTATTTAAAATCACCTTTTTATTACCTTAAAAATCCAAACTTCATATATATATATATATATATATATATATATATATATATATATTTCAATTCTCAAAATTCCAATACATAAATTTAACCAAGCCAGAGTATTCAATAAATTCCAAATCCCAATATGATCAATATAATTCATCACGGATCATCAACATAATCATATCGTTGAATATATAAAATAAATTCAAACGTTTTGAGGAATCCAGTTGGATCCCTCCAACTTGTTTTTCCCTGCATCTACAGATGATAGCATAATATAATAATACCAAATCCACTTCGAGGTGGAATATCGTGGTGTATGGGATCATATTATCTCATCCGCTATTATGCGGCGCATAGGGTCTCATCCGCTATGTAATGCGGGAAATCAATCACATCCAGACAATTCAAGCAAATCAATAAATCATTTAGATTTAACTATTAAAATTAAAAGGGTATTCGAATGAGTGAGATTAACTCACTTTTGATTTTTAATTTGCAATCTGATCCATACTGGCGTGATAGATTGAATTAACTAATTATTTTAGTTTAAAATTATAAATTAGCAACCGTAACGGTCCGATTTTTCGACGTTCGAAAATCGAAATTTATACGTCCACTGTATCAAACGTCGAACAGTCGAATGCCGAAAACCAAACCATTAGGGTTAAAGAAGAAGTAGATAGAAGAAGAGAAAACAAAACTACAACAGAATCTTACCATCGCAGCGGATTAAAATATAATAGTAATAAATGATCTTTACACAAAAAAAATTATATCAGTTTTATACATACATCATCAGAGTAGAATACAAATCAACATCACAATTTAGGAAGGTTATAATATCCTGTCCTCAAAAGCTGAATATACATATTTTACTTCATAGCGGAATAAAAATCTACGGAAATACGCCTCATCATCCAGCTCGTCTCCTGAGCTCCACTGCAGTCCATCCAGAATATGTACTCTATAACACTCGGTCTGACCGGAGCATTATAGTTTAATAACACCCGAGTCAATCTGGAAAACCAGCATGAGAAAAACACACTCAATTGGATTATTAAAGTTTTCAAAATCCTTTGAAATCAAAGGTATCTCGTAAGACCACGCCATAAATAAACATGCCGAGTTTTTACCTTGCGATAACCAAAACATTTCTTATAAAATCCTTTGATATTAAAGTAGTGTCTATATATAAATACTTATTCAAATAGCTGAAATTGTTACATTATTAAATTCCAGCTACTAGCCATAAAGTGGGTCCTGCAAACAAAAACCGTAAAAGGGCACGTAGGGAAAATGGATTTCCATCAATGGCAGGGCTACTGGGGTACAGCCCGTCACAGTACGTGGCCTAGATCACCGTATCGAGGATCACTTCCAATCCCCTGCAACACAAAGCTAGAGCTACCCCTTAGAGGATAGTCCGAATAAATTCACCCCGCAGTTGGGATCAACAACCGCCACACAGCCGAATATATAAAGGGACATCTAGACAGGGGTGACCTTACCCTAATTGGTTGCTAACCACTTAACCTTGTTTGCACCTCCCTTGTTTTAGCCATTCCCAGTTGATGAGTCTCGAGGCTATGCGTTACTTTTTAGCACATAATCACTTAGAATGCTCATTGTCCTCCTAACGATGTTCTGAAAGCATTCGTCCATACAAGTCCGTTCCGAGTTCGTACGGAACCGTAGGCACTATTCCTACTACATCCATTTCGGAATCACTCTTAGGATTAGTAGCGACTAGCCCTTGCACTTCGCTGCTCCATCTTCGACTCCAAGCTCTTGTCTTTCTCACGTAAACGTTCAAACCGGATCGAAGTGGTTTTCGGAAAATAAATCCTGATTGTGGTCTCTTCAAAACGATCAGCACACTGTCCAATATTGATAGTCGGATATTTAACTATCAAATAACATTCACAAACAATCACCAAGCCATAAAAATTTTCTAAGTTGTCTATTATTCAAAATATCTTCGCTGGATATCTTCTTCACTTCAATCTTTTTGAAATAGGTTTCAAATTTCTTTTCACTCGCGAATAAATTCCCAAAATTTTTATTTCTGATTTAAAATTTCCAAGTCCAATACTTTAGATTTCAAAATAATTTAAATCATTATTATAAAATATACTTTAAAACATTTAAATTAAAACAACTTACATACTTTATTCAAAAATATACACTTTAAAAATTCTTAAAATAAAACTATTTTATAAATTATAACTAATTTTTTTAAAATAAAAGTTAAGCCAAACTAAATTTTAAAATAAGAGTTACGAATACAAGTTTCAAATAAAACTTTAACCAAAAAACTACTTTATAAAATATATATTAATAATTATCTTTTTAAAACATAATACCAATTTACCGTTTAAAAATAATTACCACTATAACTAATTTAATAAACATTTACCTTTAACATTTTAAAAACTTAAATAAGAATTCTTTAAAACATTCCTTTGACAACTTTAAAACTTCAACTTTTACTTAAAAATCTGTTTTGAAAACAATTTGGCTTTTAAGGGAAATACACTTCTCCCCCATGCCTTTTTAAAATAAACCACTATTTGTTTTAAAACAAATTCACATTCCTTTATAATTTCCCACGTGAATTTATACTTCCAAACATCCACTGATATCTACTTCACTTTATAAACCCGGTTTATAAATTCCATAGTCTCACCCTTCTTTCAAAACACAGTTTCAAATACTAAATCAATTTCCAAATTGATTTCCAAAATTTATTCCATTAAAATAAATTCCTTTACTTATCCAAATTTATTTCAAAACCCATTCATTTCATATTTAACTTCTTTATTATAATCTGAAATCCTATTTAAACTGAATAACAATTTCATACTTTTTCAGGTCTACTCTTATTCTTCCAAAAAAAGTTAAACCTTGAATTTTTAAAATAAATTCTTTATTCCCTTAAATAATATCATTTAAGTTTAAGAATTCATTTATTCCCATTTATCCATAAATCTCCTTTCCCACACTCGGAATTATTTATTTGAATTTAAAATCAACTTTTATTTTTCCTAATTCATTCTTTAATTATCCAAATTCTCCAAAATTATTTTTCTTAAAAATTTCTCTTTTATTTCTTGAAAAATCCAATCTTTATATTTTGATAACTCAATACCAAATATATTCAATCCATTCTTAGCATCTCACAGATTATCAATTAAACATAGATTATAAAAATAAATTACACAATTTTGAGGAATCCAGTTGGATCCCTCCAACTTGTTTCCCTACATCCACAGATGTTGGCAGAATATAAAATACCAATTCCACTTCAAGGTGGAATATCGTGGTATATGGGTTTATGTAATATCCTCTGCTATTATGCGGCAAACAGGGTCTCATCTGCTCCATAATGTGGGAAATCAATCACTCCAGTATATATATATATACACTATATATAATATACCACACCCAATCAATTCAATCGTTCAACGAAAAATTTAAATTTAACTATTTAAATAATAATCCAGATGAGTGAGATTAACTTACCTTTGATTTTTGTTTGCAATCCAATCCAAACCAGCTTGTCTTCTCTATGATTTAGACCTTGAATAAACATTAGGTGATTTATTAATACTTGAATTAACCGAATAATTAATTTCCCTTAAATAAATTTAATTAACCCAAAATTTTATTTTGACTAATTTTCTTTTAATAAATAATTTTTAAGTCACAAAAATAAATTATCTCCCAAATATTATTTAAAATAAACTAGTAAATAAAAATGTGTAAATGTATATTTATTTTATTTCACTTTCTTTAAAACTACATATATTTAAAAACTTAATTTAAATCAAAAATTTATATCCACCTATTTTTAAATTGGATCTCCAATCCCATATGAATTCAATTTACCTTCATCTCAAGCCATATTCAATTAATCATTTCTTTAATTAGTCCCACTACTAAGTTATTTAAATCCCAATGGATTTATTTCCAACTTTAAATTAATTTTAGTCTACCACAAATTAATCTTTCTACTTCACTTTATTTTACACATTTTAAAGGTATATATTTTTGGATAAAGTATTTAAGTAATTTTAATTTAAATGTTTTAAAGTATGTTTTAGAATAAAATAATTTATATTATTTTTAAAATCTTAAGTTTTTATAGCTTGGTGGTTTTCAATGGAAATAAAAATTGGGTGGAAATTTATTTCCACGGGAGAGAAAAGTGGTTTGAAAACTATTTTTCAAAGGATTGAAATGTAAGAAAATATCTTGCGAAGATATTTTTAGGATAATAAATAATTTGGAAAATTATATGGCTTGATGATTGTTGTGATTTGATAGTTGAATAACCGACTATCCATATTGGCCAATGCACTGATCGTTTCGAAGAGACCGAATCGGGATTTATTTCTCGAAAACCACTTCGATCCGGTTGAACATTTTTTTGAGGAAGACAAGAGTTTGGAATCGAAGATGGAGCAGTGAAGTGCAAGGGCTTGACGCTACTAATCTTGAGGGTGGTTCCAAAATGGAGGTAGTAGCAATCGTGCCTTCGGTTCCGTTCGAATCCGAAACGGACTTGTATGGACGAATGCTTTCAGAACATCGTCAAGAGGACGATGAGCATTCTAAGTGAATGTATGCTAAAAAGGTAACGCATAGCCTTGAGCCTCATCAATCGGGAATGGCTAAAACTGGGGAGGTGCACACAAGGCTAAGTGGCTAGCAAACAATTTGGTTAAGGTCACCCCTGTCTAGATGTTCCTTTATATATTTGGCTGTGTGGCGGTTGCTGATCCCAACCGCGGGTGGAACTTATTCGGACTATCCGTAAGGGGTAGCTCTAGGTTTGTGATGCGGGGAATTGGGAGGGATCCTCGGTATGGTGATCTAGACCACGTACTGTGATGGGCGGTACCACAATAGCCCTACCATCGATGGAAATCCATTTTCCTTACGTGCTATTATGGTTTTGATTGTAGAACCCACTTTGTGTCTTGTATGCTGGAATTTAATAATGTAACAATTTTGGCTATTTGAATAAGTATTTTTGCATAGACACTATTATAATATAAGAGGATTTTATAAGAAATTTTTTTGTTATCGTAAGGTAAAAACACAACATTTTTATTTGTGGCGTGGACTTACGAGATACCTTTGATTTCAAAGGATTTTGGAAACTTAAATAATCCAATTGAGTGTATTTTCTTACGATGGTTTTCCAGACTGACTTGGTTATTTAACATAATCCTCGGGTCAGACCGAGTATTATAGAGTACAAATTCTGGACGGACTGCTGTGGAGCTCAGGAGACAAGCTGGATGGCGAGATGTACTTCCGTACTTGATTATTATTCCGCTGAGTATTAAATTTTTGGGAAGGATGAGATATTATAACCGTCTTGAGTTGTGTTGTTGATTGTATTGAACTCTAATGTTGTATTCTGTTGATGTACGTATGAAAATAGATATAATTTCTTTTGTATAAATATCTGTCATCATCTAATATATTTTATTCCGCTGCGTTGGTAGGATTTTGATATTGTTTCTATTTCTTCTTCTACCTCCTCCTTTTAACCCTAATGGTTTGATTTTTCGGACATCGAAAAATTGGGTCGTTACATTTGCTCTGTGGGTTATGGGCCCACACCTTTTAAAATAATTACTACTATAACTAATTTAAAAACATGTTTATCTTTAAAATTCTAAGCAACATAAATAATAAATAATTTTGATTTTACGAAATTAAGATGAAAAGTGAATCACTTTGAACTTAAGTTTTGGATGTTAATTTGAACTTGCAAAATGAAATTGTTAAGAGTTGGTTTCAAGTTGAAATTGAACATGTGATGTTGAGGAAATATGCTTATTGGATGTATTTCACTTGGATTAAAATTTGATCTACTCTGCCTGTTGATAGGCATGCTGTGCTATGATATGTTCTTTAGGATCAAGAATTTATTTTAAAATTCATATCTTACTAAACAAACTGTTTTAGTTTAGTTTTTTTAAAGAAAATTTGCTTATAATAGCAAAATCTGATTTTTAAAAATATTTTAAGGATGAAAATATGATTGTTTAAATTTCACGAATTGATCATATAACTTGAAACGCGTTTAGGAATGATGAATTTTAGTAAAAATATCAAGATTTTTAAGTGTGTATATAAAGAGGAATCTTGAGTTGATCGAAAACTGGTAAAATGCCAAATTCCGATGATGCTGACAATGTTGGGTCTCAGGATTTAGTAAGGAGATGGCTGCGGAGGTGTGGAGTGTTGGAAAATTGGCCTGAAGGTTGAACGACGTAAAGGGCACAGAGGGAAAATGGATTTTCATCAATGACAGGGGTACTTGGGTACCGCTCGTCATAGTACGTGGCCTAGATCACCGTACCGAGGATCACTCCCGATCTCCTACAACACAAAGCCGGAACTATCCCTTACTGGATAGTCCGAATAAGTTCACCCCACGGTTGGGATCAGCAATCTCCATATAGCCGAATATAAAAAAAGACATCTAGATAGGGGTGACCTTACCCTAATTGGTTGCTAGCCACTTAGACTTGTGTGCACCTCCTGTTTTAGCCATTCCCGGTTGATGAGGCTCGAGGCTATGCGTTACCTTTTAGCACCAATCACTTAGAATGCTCATCGTCCTCCTAACGATGTTCTGAAAGCATTCGTCAATACAAGTCCGTTTCGGGTTCGAACGAAACCATAGGCACTACTCCTACTACATCCATTTCGAAATCACCCTCAGGATCAGTAGCGATTAGCCCTCGCACTTCACTGCTCCATCTTCGACTCCAATATCTTGTCTTTCTCACGAGAACGTTTAATCTGAATCCAAGTGATTTTTGGAAAAATTAATCAGGATCCCGGTCTCTTCGAAACAATCAGCGCATTGACCAATATTGATAGTCGGTTATTTGACTATCAAATAACACATAACATACACATGCAATCATCAAGCCATAATAATTTCTCTCAAACTATTTATTTCCAAATATCTTCGCAAGATATTTTCCTACATTTCAATCCTTTGAAATAGTTTTCAAATCACTTTTCTCTCTCTCGTGGAAATAAATTTCCACCCAATTATTTTATTTCCACCGAAAACCGCCAAGTCCTAAATACTTAAGATTTTAAAAATATTTAAATCAATTTATTCTAAAATATACTTTAAAACATTTACATTTAAACTAAAACTATAATTTCAGATTTAAGTTCTTTATTATGATTCAAAATCTTATTTAAACTGAAATACAAATTTCATACTTTTCCCAAATTTCTTCTTTATCTTTTTCCAAATTTAAACCTTAAATTTGAAAAATAATTTCTTTATTCCTTTTAAATAATATCATTAAGCCTAGAAATTCATTTTTTCCGCTTTATTCAAAATCTACTTCCCATACTCGGAATTTATTTATTAAAATTTAAAAATCAACTTTTATTCTTCCAAATCATTTAATTATCCAAATTCCTTATAATTATTTTATTTAAAATTACCTTTTTTATTTATCTTAAAAATGAAAACTTCATATATATGTATATATGTACACACACCAATTCTTAAAATTCCAATATATTCCAATCCCCTAGCCAATGCGCTGATCGTTTCGAAGAGTCTGGGATCAGGATTTATTTCCCGAAAACCACTTCGCGGTTTGATTGTTTTCGTGAGGAAGACAAGAGCCGAGAGTCGAAGATGGAGCAGTGAAGTGCAAGGACTAATCGCTACTATTCGTGAGGGTGACTCCAAAAGTGGATGTAGTAGGAGTAGTGCCTTCAGTTCCATTCGAACCCGGAACAGACTTGTATGGATGAACGCTTTCAGAATATCGTCAGGAGGACGATGAGAATTCTAAGTGATTATGTGCTCAAATGGTAACGCATAAGCCTCGAGCCTTATCAACCGGGAATGGCTAAAACAGGGGAGGTGCACACAAGGGTAAGTGGCTAGCAACCAATTAAGTTAAGGTCACCCCTGTCTAGATGTCCCTTTATATATTTGGCTGTGTGGCGGTTGCTGATCCCAACCACGGAGTGAACTTATTTGGACTATCCAGTGAGGGGTAGCTCCGGCTATGTGTTGCAGGGGATTGGAAGTAATCCTCGGTACGGTGATCAAGGCCACGTATTGTGATAGACGGTACCCCCGTAGCCCTGCCATTAATGGAAATTCCTTTTCCCCACGTGCCCTTACGGTTTTTGTTTGTAGAACCTACTTTGTGGCTAGTAGCTGGAATTTAATGAATGTAACAATTTCGACTATTTGAATATTGTATATAGACACAACTATAATATCAGAGGATTTTATAAGAAATGTTTTGGTTATCGTAAGGCAAAAACCCGACATGTTTATTTTTGGCCTAGTCTTACGAGATACTTTTGTTTTCAAAGGATTTTAAAAACATAGTTAACCCAATTTAGTGTATTTTCTCACGCTAGTTTTCCAGACCGACTCGGGTGTTATTAAACTATAATGTTCGGGTCAGACCGAGCATTATAGATTACATAAAAGGATGCTGTGAAGCTCAGGAGACGAGCTGGATGGCGGGACGTAGCATACATACTTGATGTATAATTCCACCGTGTATTCAACTTTGTAAGGACGAGATATTATAACCGTCCTGAATTTTGATGTTGACTGTATTGAACTCTAATGCTTTACTCTAATGACGTATGTATAAACAAATATAATTTCGTCTGTATAAGATCTGTTATCATATATTATATTTTATGCCGCAGCGTTGGTAAGATTTTGATGTTGTTTTTTTATTTCTTCTTCTACCTCCTTCTTCTTTAACCCTAATGGTTTGGTTTTCGGCATTCGATTGTTTGGCATTTGATACAGTGGCCTTATAAATGTCAATTTTCGGGCGTCGAAAAATCTAGTCGTTACATTTTTATTTCCCTTTCAAAAAAATCCAATCTATACATTTTTGATCTTTCAGTATACCCAATATAATAAGATTTAATTTAACAACCTCACATGGTTAAAGTTGCATTTGAATTGGATTTTCCCTTAAATTCCGCTGTGTATTCAATTTTGGAAGAACGAGATATTATAACCATCCTGAATTGTGTGGTTGATTGTATTGAGCTCTGATATTGTATTTAATGATGAATGTATAAAATAGATATAAATTCTTTTGTGTAAAGATCTGTTATCATCTATTATATTTTATTCCGCTGCATTGGTAAGATTCTGATATTGTTTCTATTTCTTCTGCTACCTCCTTCTTCTTTTAACCCTAATGGTTCGATTTTCGAGCATCGAAAAATCGGGTCATTACATTTGCAACTGTGACGACCCGGAATATTCGATCCCAAAAATTCCAAATAGTTAGGAAAAGAAGAAAGAGATAGAAGAAGAAACAGAAACAAGTCATAGAAATCTCACATTCGCAGCGCATCAAAATATAATATCAAATAAAATAGTAGTTATACAAAGGAAAAATGTATCAGTTATTTACATCAGTACATCAGAGTTACAACATTTACACAAAACACTGGACAGTTAAAATCAACATGTCCCAGATAAACTATAATATATCATAGCGGAAACACTCTGAAGGTTCGTGGTGAAGCTTCAGACCAAGTATTACAGATTTTCAGGTAAGGACGTTTTGGAACTCAGGAGACGAGCTGGATGGTAGGAACGTACTAAAATAAATTTGAAAAATATTTATTTTAAAATTTAAAACATTTTTAAAATATAATAATAAAATTTGTAAAACATTTCCTTAAAACAAATTTAAAACTTTTAATTTATACTTAAAAATATATTTTGAAAACGTACTTGGCTTTTCAGGGAAATACACTTCTCTTACACACCTTTAAAAATAAACCACTATTTATTTTCAAAACAATCCCCATTCCTTTATAAATTCCCTCCATGAATTTATCCTTCCAAATATCCATTGATATCTTATTTCACTATATAAACCCAGTTTATAAATTCCATAGTCTCATCTTCCTTTTTAAAATACAGTTTCAAACACTTAATCAATTTTCAAATTGATTTTCAAAATTAAATTCATTTTAAAAATAAATTTCTTTTCTTATCCAAATTTATTTCAAAACTCATTAACATCAGATTTTAAATCTTAATTATAATTTAAAATCTTATTAACTGAAAATACCAATTTCATATTTTTTTTCCGAATTCCTTCTTTATCCTTTCCAATAAATTTAAACCTTGAAATTTAAAATGAATTCATTATTCCTTTAAGTAATATCACTTAAGTTTTAAAAAAAAATACATTTATCCCATTTACTTAAAAAATCTCCTTTCCATAATTTGGAATTTATTTAATTAGAATTTAAAAATCAACTTTTATTCTTTTCCAATTCATTCTTTAATTAATCCAAATTATCAATAAATATTTTACTTACAAATTCTCTCCTTTATTCTCTTTTCAAAAATCCATTCTATGTATTTTTGGTAACTCGGTATACCCGAATATATTCAATAAACCATAGCATCCATTATTTCCAATTACAATGTAATCTATCACAGATTATCCAATATATCACAGAATATTCAAACAAATATAAATATTTTTAGGAATCCAGTGGAATCCCTCCCACCTGTTTCCCTACATCCACAGATGTTAGGACAATATAAAATACCAATTCCACTTCGAGATGGAATATCGCAGTATATAGGGTTATATAATCTCATCCGCTATTATGCGTCGCATAGGGTCTCATCCGCTATATAATTCGGAAAATCAATCACTCCAATCTATATATATACTATATATACTACTATATGCATATGCTAACACATCTGGTCTGTTCAATCCATCAACTAATAAATTTAATTTTTCTATTTAAATTAACCAGAAATCCGAGATGAGTGAGATTAACTCACCTTGCTACAACCCATTTCCATCTTGACCATTTCTTCATCGTTTCAGACCTTTTATAACATTATATGATTAATTAATATTTACACAAATCGAATAATTGATCTTCGTTCAATAAAATTAATTTGAACGAACGATTTGATTTTAACTAATGATTTGACTTATTCTAAAAAAATCTTTTAGTTTTATATTTTATAAAGTAGTTTTATTTTAAATATTTTTAAAAGTATATATTTTGGATAAAGTGTTTAAGTAGTTTAATTTAAATGTTTTAAAGTATAATTTAGAATAAGGTGATTTAAATTGTTATAAAATCCAAAATATTTGGACTTGGTTGTTTTCAGTGGAAATAAATAAATATTTGGGAAATTTATTTCGTGAGAGAAGTGTGGTTTAAAACTATTTTTAGAGGGTTGAAAAGTGGAAATATATCTTGCAAAGATATTTTGAGGTTAATAAAAAATTTGAGAAATTATTAATGTCTGATGGATTGCTTGTGAATGTTATTTGATAGTAACATAACCGACTATCAATTTTGGCCAATGCGCTGATCGTTTCGAAGAGACTGGGATCGTGATTTATTTTTCGAAAACCACTTCGATCCAGTTTGAATGTTTTCGTGAGGAAGACAAGAGCTGGGAGTCGAAGATGGAGCAGTGGAGTGCAAGGGATAATCGCTACTAATCTTGAGGGTGATTCCAAAATGGATGTAGTAGAGTAGTGCATTCGGTTCCGTTCGAACCCGAAACGGACTTGTATGGATGAATGCTTCCAAAACATCATTAGGAGGACGATGAGCATTCTAAGTGAATGTGTGCTAAAAAGTAATGCAAATACCTCGAGCCTCATCAATCGGGAATGGCATAAACAGGGAAGGTGCACACTCGGCTAAGTGCTAATAACCAATTAGGGTAAGGTAACCCCTGTCTAGATGTCCCTTTATATATTCTGTTGTGTGGCGGTTGTCGATCCCAACCACGGGGTGAACTTATTCGGAATATCCAGTAAGGGGTAGCTCCGGCTTTGTGATGCAGGGGATCGAGAGGGATCCTCGGTACGGTGATCTAGACCATGTACTGTGACGGGCGATACCCCAGTTTCCCTATCATTGATGGAAATCCATTTTCCCTACGTGCCTTTACGGTTTTGACTGTAGAACCCACTTTGTGGCCAGTATGCTGGAATTTAATAATGTAACAATTTCGGCTATTTGAATAAGTATTTGTGTATAGACACTATTATAATATTAGAGGATTATATAATAAATGTTTTGGTTATCGTAAGGTAAAAACCCGACATGTTTATCTATGGTGTGGTCTTACGAGATACCTTTGATTTCAAAGGATTTTGAAAACTTTAACAATCCAATTGAGTGTCGGGTGTTAATTAACTATAATGCTCGAGTCAGACAAAGTATTATAGAGTACAGATTCTGGATGGACTGTTGTGGAGCTCCGGAGATGAACGGGATAACGAGGCGTATTTTCTGTTGATTTACATTTCCAATGATGAGATATTTTAACCATCCTAAATTGTGTTGTTGTTTGTATTGTACTCTGATGATGTAATGTATAAAACAGATATAGTTTACTTTTGTGTAAAGATCAGTTATTATCTATTATATTTTACTCCGCTGCGATGGTAAGATTCTGTTGTTGTTTTATTTTCTCTTCTTCTATCTGCTTCTTCTTTAACCCTAATGGTTTGGTTATCCAGCATTCAGTTGTTCGGCATTTGATAAAGTGGACGTATTAATGTCGATTTTTCGGTGTCGAAAATCGGGTTGTCACATTTGGTATCATTGTAGTGACCCGATTTTCGATGCCCGAAAATCGAACCATTTGGTTAAAAGAAGGAGGTAGAAGAAGAAATAGAAACAATATCAGAATCTTACCAACGCAAAAGCATAAAATATAATAGATGATACCAGATCTTTATACAAAAGAAATTATATCTGTTTTATAACATACATCACCAGAATACATCATCAGAGTTCAACAACATCTATAACATACAACTGGACAGTTATATAAACTTGTCCTCAAAACTGAATACACAGTGGAATGATAATCAAGTATGGAAGTACGTCTCGCCATCCAGCTCGTCTCCTGAGTTCCACATCATCATATCCTATATCCCATAATACTCGGTCTAACCCAAGCATTATAGTTAAATAACACCCGAGTCAGTTTGGAAAACCAGCGTGAGAAAACACACTCAATTGGATTATTAAATTTTCAAAATCCTTTTAAATCAAAGGTATCTCGTAAGACCACGCCGTAAACAAACATGTCGGGTTTTTACCATACGATAAACAAAACATTTCTTATAAAATCCTCTGATATTATAATATTATCTATATACAAATACTTATTCAAATAACCAAAATTGTTGCATTCATTAAATTCCAGCTATTAGCCACAAAGTGGGTTCTACAAACAATAGGGAAAATGGATTTCCATCAATGGCAGGGCTACTGAGGTACCGACCCGTCATAGTATGTGGCCTAGATCATCGTACCAGGATCACTCCCAATCCCTTGCAACACAAAGCCGAAGCTACTCCTTAGTGGATAGTCTGAATAAGTTCACCCCACGGTTGGGATCGGCAACTGCCACACAGTCGAATATATAAAGGGACATCTAGACAGGGGTGACCTTACCCTAATTTGTTGCTAGCCATGTAGCCTGGTGTGCACCTCCCCTGTTTCAGCCATTCCTAGTTGATGAGGCTCCAGGCTATACGTTACCATTTTAGCACACAATCACTTAGAATGCTCATTGTCCTCCTGATGATGTTCTGAAGGCGTTCATCCATACAAGTCCTTTCTGGGTTTGAACGGAAACGAAGGCACTACTCCTGCTACATCCATTTCAGAATCACCCTCAGTATTAGTAGCGACTAGCCCTTGCACTTCACTGCTCCATCTTCAACTCCAACTTTTGTCTTCCTCATGAAAATGTTCAAACCGGATTGAAGTGGTTTTCGGGAAATTAATCCTGATCCCGGTCTCTTTGAAACGATCAACGCATTGGCCAATATTGATTGTCGGTTATTTAACTATCAAATAACATTCACAAACAATCATCAAGCCATAATAATTTCTTCCAATTTATTTTAAATATCTTCGCAAGATATTTTCCTACATTTCAATCCTTTGAAAATAGTTTTCAAATCACTTCTCTCTCTCGTGGAAATAAATTTCCACCCAATTATTTTATTTCCACTGAAAACCGCCAAGTCCTCAATACTTAAGATTTTAAAATAATTTAAATCATTTTAATTATCCAAATTCCTTATAATTATTTTATTTAAAATTACCTTTTTATTTACTTTTAAAAAAAAATCCAAACTTCATATATATATTTCAATTCTCCAAAATTCCAAAAATATATATATATATATAACCAAACCAGAATATTCAATAAATTTCAATTCTCAATATGATCAATATAATTCATCACAGATCATCACATAATCATATCGCTGAACATATAAAATAAATTCAAATGTTTTGAGGAATCCAGTTGGATCCCTCCAACCTGTTTTTCCCTGCATCCACGGATGTTAGCACAATATAATAATACCAATTCCATTTCGAGGTGGAATATCGTGGTATATGGGATCATGTTATCTCATCCGCTATTATGCAGTGCATAGGGTCTCATCCGCTATATAATGCGGGAAATCAATCACTCCAATATTTATACTACTATATAATATACAATATCCAATCAATTCAATCATTTAACCAAATATTTAAATTTAACTATTTAAATTTAAATAACAATCCAGATGAGTGAGATTAACTCACCTTTGCTTTTTGTTATTGCAATCCTATCCAAACCATTGTTTCTTCCTGATTTTAGACCTTGTATAACCAATTCACGATTTATTATTATTCGAATTAATCAAAAAATAAATCACCATTTACTTATTTAATTTTAACAAATAATTTGATTTAAACTAATAATTAAATTTAACAATTTAATTACCCTAAATAAATTATTTGAAATCACCTAGCGAATCGTATTTTTACCCTTTTTCATATCTAAACTGTATATAAAAAATCTATATATGGGTTTTAAAAAACTTATCTTTATATAAACTCTTATATTTCCTTCCTTTATGAACTACATATATATTTATAAAATAATCTATGTGTGATGACCCGATTTTTCGACGCTCGAAAATCGACATTTATACGTCCACTGTTTCAAATGCCGAACAATTGAATGTCGGAAAACCGAATCATTAGGGTTAAAGAAGAAGGAGGTAGAAGAAGAAATATAAAACAACATCAGAATCTTACCAACGCAGCAGAATAAAATATAATAGATGATAAAAGATCTTATACAGAAGAAATTATATTTGTTTATACGTACATCGTCAAAATGCAACATCAGAGTTCAATACAATCAACATCAAAATTCAGGACGGCTATAATATCTCATCCTTCCAAAGCTGGATACACAACGGAATTATACATCAAGTACGTATGCTACATCTCGCCATCCAGCTCGTCTCATGAGCTTCACAACATCCTTTCATATACTCTATAATACTCGGTCTGACCCAAGCATTAGAGTTAAATAACACCCGAGTCAGTCTGCAAAACCAGCATGAGAAAATACACTCAATTGGATTATTAAAGTTTTCAAAATCCTTTGGAAAAAAAAGTATCTCGTTAGACCACGCCACAAATAAACATGCCGGGTTTTTACCTTACGATAACCAAAACGTTTCTTATAAAATCCTCTGATATTATAGTAGTGTCTACATACAATTATTTACTCAAATAGCCGAAATTGTTACATTCATTAAATTCCAGCCACTAGCCACAAAGTGGGTTCTATAAACAAAAACCGTAAGGACACGTAGGGAAAATGGATTTCCATCAATGACAGGGCTACTGGGGTACCGCCCGTCACTGTACGTGGCCAAGATCACCGTACCAAGGATCACTCCTAATCCCCTATAACACAAAGCCGGAGCTACCCCTTACTGGATAGTCTGAATAAGTTCACCCGGTAGTTGGGATCAACAACCGCCACACGGCCGAATATATAAAGGGACATCTAGACAGGGATGACATTACGCTAATTGGTTGCTAACCACTTAGCCTTATGCGCACCTCCCCTGTTTTAGCCATTTCCAGTTGATGAGGCTCGAGGCTATGCATTACCTTTTTAGCACATACTCATCGTCCTCCTGATGAATGTTTTGAAAGCATTCGTCCATATAAGTCAGTTCGGGGTTCGAACGGAACCGAAGGCACTATTCCTACTACATCCATTTCGGAATCACCCTCAGCATTAGTAGCGACTAGCCCTTGCACTTCACTACTCCATCTTCGAATCCAAGCTCTTGTCTTCCTCATGAAAACAACCAAACCGCGAATTGGTTTTCGAGAAATAAATCCCGATCCAGTTCTCTTCGAAATGATCAACGCGTTGGCCAATATCGATAGTCGGTTATTTAACTATCAAATAACATTCACAAGCAATCCAGTAGACATTAATAATTTATCAAATTATTTATTAACCTCAAAATATCTTCGCAAGATATATTTCCACTTTTAAACCCTTTGAAAATAGTTTCAAACCACCCTTTGTGTACTATTATCTTCTATTCTATTGTCAGTTTTAGCACCATTACAAATATGATATCATATGCTCTATCACTGCTATCGCTTGGAACATAAGCAATTGATGAAATAGGGATATGTGTATCCATTTCTCTACTACATACTAAGATACCATACATACTACTACCATTTAACTTATCAATAAAATTATCAGTAGAGATATCTAAGTTTTCTTCTGTAGAAACTGAAACATATCTCTCTGATTCAATAACATCAGAAACAATTACCATCTTGTCATTAGCAAGCAGAATCTCATCACTGTCATATACAATAGCATTATCTGATAGTAAACAACCTTCTTTATCATTATCAACCCCTGACCTGTCAACTGAATTTGACATTCTATTACCATCGAAAGAATTTCTAGCAGTTATGTTTGAAGCCTTTCGATTTCTATTTTCCAAACTTTCTATTTGATAAACTGCACCCAGCCTTTCATCAGTTAAAATAAGAGACCAAGACATTAGAATGAATTCTTTGTAGATATTTCAAATGAGCAATTTTCATTAGATAAAACTCTGTTTTTCCTCTTTAAAACCTGAGTAAACCCATCATCATTCAATTCAGACTTAATTTTAGAATCTATCGAGACATCTTCCTTAATTGCTTGTTATTTTCGAAATTATGTATTTATAAGTTGTTATTTTATTTAAATTATTTAATTATGTAAATTGATTGTTTATAAATTTTATATTTTGAATAAGATATATTAATTCCTTAATTGCACCTTTCCCTATTCGAGGACGAAAAGTTTATTAGGGGAGAGTTTAACGACCTGTAATTTTTGATAATTTTGAATTTTAAATTTAGTAAGATTTTGTAATTTAATATTAGAAGAAATTAAAATATATGATTTATTAATGAGAATAAAAATTAGAATGATATGTAACGATGTTAATTTAAGTTAATTGCTAGCGATTTTAATGTAACTCCAATAAACTGTAATGACTGTAAGTTAAATTTGGTTATAATTTTAAAATAAGAAAATAAATTAAATGTTATATTAATTGATGAAATAATATATAATAAATTATAATTGGACAAAATTAGTGCTGTATAAGTAGTTATGACATTTGTTGTAGATAATAAGCTTATAAATTTTATTAAATTAAGAAAAGGTAACATGGTCATTTGTTACCGATTTATTTAGTCTGTTGAATTAAATTGGAAATCAATTGCGATTAAGTGTAATTAAATGTTGCGTTAAAATGAGTTAAGACTAAGGCGATAACGGTAAAAGGTGAATGCAATAAAATGTATTGAAATGCAATTATATTCATAAGGTAATAATTGATTTAATAAAAAGAGTGAAACCAAGATAAATTAATTTATTGGGATTTTTAAATTTTAATTAAGGTGAAAATTGACAATAATATAATTAAAATATTGCAACTAATATGCTAAAGATGATAATTATGGAATATTAAGGCAATATGATGTAAACCAATGTTAACTAGGTCTATAAATTAATGATTGATTGAATAAAGAGATTGAAATCAAATTAAACCAACTTATTGGAATTAAATATACAATTAATTGGATTTTTATTTCTATTGGAATTGAACAATGTAATTAGTAAAATTTTTAACATTAAATGGATATTTAGGTTCGTTTTAAATTATTATAAATGTCTAAGTAATCAAAAATGATGAAAATTGTTAGTTTATAATATTGAATTAAAAAGTGATTTAATTTAATATTAATTTATTCAATTAACGTGAAAATAGTCGTTTTGGCCATTGTCTCGGATTTCAATGAAACTAATTTCATCAGATCCATAGTGGTGAATTATTATAGGAATTCAAATTTCGTATCGATCGGACTTGTCGTTTGATCGTACCGGCTTGAAACGCGTAGAAATCAATTTAATTGAGTTCAATTGAAATAAGGTAATTTTATAAGCTAACTCCTTCATGTGATGGAATTAGGACTTGAAACCGATTCCATTAAGTTTAAAAATATTGAAAACATCTATTTTGATATATGGGATGACCCATTTTCATTTCGGGAATGAAACGGGCTTTTTGGGCCGTTTATCGTTTGAATCCAAATCGATCTGGTCCATTCTTTCTATTTTCAGCTTTGCCTATATATAGGCTGCTATAAACCTTAGTTGTTTCTCAAATTGTCATTACCATATGTACAGAAATTTCTGTCGCTCCTCCTTTCTCATTGGCTGAAAAATCTAAATTCACAAACACAAATCCAATTTCAAATCAATTCAAAAATTCAAACTACTCCAAACCATATCATATTATATATCAATTCGAAGCCCTCGATGAGCGTAACCAAAATCTATGATTTTTTTTGATTTGGATCATAATTTGGCCAAAAATCGATGATTTATTCCTGGCCATTCATGCTAGGGTTTGAGATTGTACGGTGGATCTTCATCGATGGGTTGATCATATGGTACTGGAGCGTAGGGGGAGTCAAGATGAGTGCACCCATACGCTTAGCTCATCACCTAAGTGCCACAAATCACCAAAAAATGGCCATCTATAGGCGGCGGTGCGAAGACTAGAGAGGCGACTAGGAGGTGGAACTCGTGGGGCCAAGGGGCGGTGTGAGGAGGCGGGTGCGTTGGTGGCCTCTAATCGGAGTGAAGTTGAGCGTAGGTGGTGCGATAATTGGAGGAAGGCGGTGGCTGCTAGTTGAGGGTCGCATGCATTGTTGATGAGATGAAGCTAGGGTTTGATTGTTATCTCTTGCAGACGTGTAAGCTAATAATTAGATGAATTATTTTATTTAAATTTTGAGTTCCAATCTTCTAACACCAATAACTTTTACATACGAGATCTGATTCATGTGCGGTTTATTTCGTTGGGATCGTACTGAAATTTTGGACACTATGGAACTAGTTTGGATTGATTCTGAGACTATTCAAATTTGAGCCATATTTTGGATTTCACATCGATTTGAAATCAAAGGTGAGTGTTTTAACCCACTCACAGCTACTAAATTATCTCATGTTAGTTAATTTAAATTTAAGATGTAATTAGAAATTGACTGGTTGATGTTTGGTATATTTAAATTGTCATTCCCATCGAATACGACTTTTATTGCAATTAATCATCATTTAATTCAATATTGAATTCAATTGTCAATTTAATACCTGTTAATGAAATCAGTGATTGATGTTATTTATTGGTTGATTGTATGGTGATTGTGATGTATGTTTGATTTTTGATATTGGATGACTGGATGTTATATTTTATATTATTTTAACACTACAAGTTCCCTATGGGTTGAAATGATACACACCCGAATGATCTGATAGATTAGGGGAAATCGTTATGAGATGAAACGATAAACTCAAGCGATTTCACGGATTTGTAAGTAAATTCGAGATTGCGGGTTGAAATGGTATATATTTGTAAGTATAAAATAATTGCGGATTGAAATGATAAATATTCGAATCACTTAACCGTAGTGTAGAAAATTATATACGGATACCTGATTGGTTAAATTAAAATGATTTGAAAGCCTTAAAATTTGAATTCAATTAAATGACATTCTGTAATAAAATTTGATTTATATAAGTTGAATTATTTTTGAAAATTCAAGCTTTAAATGTTGGAATTGAATATTGGTTAAATTAAAATTTTAATTACGAATTTTGAAGTATAATCAAAACTTTTCGAAATTGAGTCATTAAAGTGATTGAAATTTGTAATTATAATATCTATTGAAATTGGAATAACTTAAAATTGATATTTTAAGATTTGAAATTGGATTTTGATTTGAAATCTAGATATGGTCCAAATTTGTTGAAATGGATAGATTATTAAATTTGATGTTAATTTCAAATTTATTATTTTAATATAAACCGTTAAAAATGTAATTTTAAATTCTATTTAGTAAGATTTTCAAACTATTAAACAATGTTTTTTAAACCATTTAATCGATACTATTTTCTGAATTCTAATTTATAAAGTGGAAGTGGTTACATTTAAATCCTTGATTTTAAAGCAAATATGATTAAATGATGTTATAACATAAGTTGAGATTTGAAATGATATGTTCTAATGAAATAACATATTCTAAGTAAATATGATGATTTATGAGGGTTTAGCCCATTATGGAAAATATGATTTTGAATGAAAATATGATTTTGAAAGTGATATGGTTTGAATTGAATAAGATATTATGATATCAATTATGAAACGGTTTTGGAAATTTAAAAGAATCATCCAGCGTGAAATAAGCGTTTGGTTGTTTAAGAGACTAGGATCAGATATTGTCATACTCTCTGCCAGTACCCAAAACCACTTTAACAATTGTGTACGTCGTGGAGATTTCAGAATGAGGTTGGATGGTTTGGCAAAGGATTCTGTATGAGGTACTTATGTAGCCCTAACTCCTATGAGTCGGCTTGATGTGGCTAAAACAGGAGCAATGCTGGGCCAAGTGAGGTCTCACCATCGATCGGACACATTTCTTCGATACCATATTATGACTATGTGATTCATTTGGTGGCCACCCCTCGATTTGATTTGGGAGTGTGTTCCGAGGTGGTCGGTAGTAGCTGCTATGCATCACCACCGGTCCGAATCCGCAAAACGTTAGTTTCCTACCCTTGGCATTGCCTCACGTGCCTTGTCACATGTCTTATCGCCTTCTACGAGTTCGTTTTGTACCGTACCTATGGAGTGCCCTCTGGGTAAACCACCAGTTTCATGGAGCTTACGGTATTGTATAGATTACAAAAATATATAAAATGTGTTAAGGGGATATGGATAACACCTTAACACTATTTTAATACTTTACTGTAGACACTATTATAATAGCATATTGTACTATGTATGTAGATAGTTTAACGGATCCTTGAAATGGAAATCCCGAACATCCTCTTAAGTTATTACACTCACGTGACATTGGAAAGGAGATGTCAAAACCCGTAAACATCTCTAACGCCATCACACTCATATTTATTTACTGTTGATTTAACTTACATAAGATCTTTTAGTTCCGACTCGAGTGTTTTGTCGTTTCAATTCGCTCAGGTCAGTCTAAGCTTTTCAGTGTCTCGAAGATTACTCTTGGAGGATGAAGACGAAGATTTAGTACTAACTGTTTATTCTATCATTTCCACTTCATCATGCAGTTCCGCTGCATTACTTATTTATTACTAATGTATGTCCTCTGATTCTGTATTGTAAAAGTGTAATCAAATGTTATTTATAAAACAAGTTCATGAACTATTTATTTGATTATTATATTTTGTCATTCTGCTATAAAATTCTATGTTTTGTTTTCTTTCTTTCTCTGCTTTTTCTTATTTACCCTATAACAATCTGCCATTTTGAATGGTTTGAGTCTGACGTGCATGGTTTATCATTAATTTAAACCATCCAAAATGTCAGGCCGTTACAGAAAGTAAGAAAGGGTCAATTAAACGAATAGACTCGGATTTGGGAGATTTGGAAAGCTAGGAAGGTAAGTTGAAAATTATATGATTTATATACAACATTGAAATTTATGTTATGGAATTTTATTTGATTGTTATGCCTATGAAAGATATATTGAATTGTTGGCATAAAATGAATATATTTAATTGAAACCTTGCCTACATGTTCGATAAGTTATGTAATTGTGATGGAATGCCATATACACCCTAATTTAGGAATTTTGGAAGCAATCCCTCAAAATTTTAAAGTATGGTGTTGACAATATTGTGAAATTTATTCCATATTTATGTAATTGGTTGTAAATTGTTTATAATCATTTGGAATACCCTAATTTTGACTTAGAATGTAAATTTCTGTGTTTTAATTTATTAGGGGCGTAATTTAGTTATATCGATTTCCATATAAATTTCCATAGACTATTTAACTTCATAGTATGTATGAAAAGTACGCTGTTTGGAATAATATGAAATATATCTAAATGAAAAAGATGTGTAAAGAACGAGTGTCCTTCTCCATTATTTGCACCGACTATTTCAATTGAAATGGAAAGAGATAATTTCTTGTAATTTCAAATGGAGAAAAGTCTCATTCTTTGGTAGTTATGAAAAGTTATAATAAATAATAATTTCTTTCTTTAGGAAAGGATTCGTCTAATATATAAAAATATGGGAATAACTTGCTTTGTAGAATTTATGCACAGGTGAATATTCTGAAATTTCTTAATGTAAGAAGTAATGAGTTAAAAATAGAAAAATTCACACACACATGCACACGTATATAACCGAACCTACTAATTAAACATATAAATATACATAGAGTAATGAATTAAGTGCAATAAATGAATATATGAAGGTACTCCTAAATATTAATAACGTAGTAAATCATATGATTAAGATATTGTAATGAAAAAGCGGTAGTAACGTTAACACTTATGAATAATGATTGCAATATAAGTGGGCAATAAGTGCGTATTTAATAGGAGTTACATAAATTAAATGGGGATATAAATACATTTAATGAGATTGATTATATAATTTAACATGACATTTATAGAGGAAATGAAATAAACGTTATGAATTTGATTTAAAATGAATTAATAAATGTCATTTGTGATTGTCCAATTTGAATAATAACGGCCATTTATCAAGGAAAATTAATTAGGGGTAAAGAAATAAGTTATATTTAAGTGACATAAAAAGGAAACGAATAATACACGAACTAAGCATATAAGATAGGAATAGGTTTGTTGTGAATAAATAAATGAATGCTAATAAATAAACTTAAGATCAATGTAATTTATATAGTGGAAATTATATAACCTTAATGGTATGTTTATGATGTGTGTTTAATTAGCCGTTTTATTCCAATATTTAGGTTTATGATAAATGGCTTGATTTAGTATGGGTTAGATGCAAGTCGGTAGAGTTACACAACAGAAGTCAGCCATTCACCTAGAGGCTACTAGTAGTTTATATATGTAATAGTGATGTTTGACATCTTCAACTATAGGATCCATAAGAAAATTATATACATTCACTTATAGGTGTGGAAAAATATACCAAGAGTTCGCTTTAGATTTGAGGTACTAAATGGCTCGGTATTAGGGATGTTAATGGGTTTACATAGGGGTGGAAGGTATTAAATAGATGTAGGGTCTGCCTCATCCATATTTAAAAAGTGTTAAATACCTATGACAATGCCTAAATAGGAAATCCATTAACATCCCTAATGGCTCGGTATTAGGGATGTTAATGGGTTTACATAGGGGTGGAAGGTATTAAATAGGTGTAGGGTCTGCCTCATCCATATTTAAAAAGTCTTAAATACCTATGACAATGCCTAAATAGGAAATGGGGTCTGCTTCATTTCTAAAATAGAGGTGTTATGAGACAATTTGAAATTTTCAACGTTTCAAATATGGAATATTTAATTTATTTGAATATTCAAATTTGATTTTTATTTAATTAATAATAAGAAAATTAATTTTAATCTAATAACTCTATTTTTATCGACGTATTTTTATTTTAATTTATATGATTTTTCCATAATTTTTAATTGATAAAAATATTTAAATTATCATTTAGTGATTTTTCAACAAAGGATGGTATTTTTGAAATTTTAAAGAATAAGATAACAAGTGTATATTATTATTGTATTGGGATCATATCACATTTTTTGCACGACCATAGTTTTATTTTGTTATTCGTGATTCATAGCGAACGAAATCCTGTGCTGTGACGCGCCTGAAATCACAAGATTAACATAGCTAAACAATTGGAATTCTCAACATTAGCTTTCCTCATTTTCACTTCTCAATTTTCCTACATCTTTCCCTTTAATAGTAAGCTCAAACAAGAAAAAAATTGAAAACCCCTTCAAAAATTCATATCCAAAGAAATACTAAACTAAAAATAATAAAACAAGAATCTTGAGGTTTGTTTAGTCTAAATCAACATTTCTACATATGTTTGGTAAGGCGCTGGTGCATTTTAGGTTTATCAGCATTGAAGTCGAGAGCAAAGGCATGACTAGGGTTTGATTTTTCTTGAGTTATAGTTGACGTTGGGCAAATCGAAGAGTATGTGATGGTCGTCGTGCACAGGAGCAACTCTGGTGGGTTTTGAAGGGGTCTAGCTCCATATTGGGACATGGGACAATACTAGATCGAAGAGAGAGGGGGCTTGGGTCGCATGTTGTTTAAGGGTGTTATCTGGGGTTTTAACCCATCAAAATTCAATTAGAGCAAGAACATTTAGACTATGCCAGAATAACTGAAAAATCAACCAAAAGGACTAAAAAAAGAAGGAGAGAAAGATCCAAGAGAGAAGATGCCAAAATAAGCAAAGGTGATGGATCACTAGAGATCTATAAGGCTTGATCATGGACCCTACAAACCACTTGCATCATGATTCAATACCATTTCTAAGCACACTTGCCAAGTTTCATAGCATGCCAAATAATCTATCTTAACAAATAAAGACTCGTCTGATTCAAGCTGTTTGGCCAGAGTTAGCTAAATTAAAATGGATCTACAGAACTTATGCAAAGTCGGATTGACTTGAAATATTGGGAGAACATTTATAAAACATTGGTGAAGTCTCACAATCATTTGGAGTTGATTTAATGGATTTCTAGTGATCCATCTAGATGGATCACTAGCAACCCACCTTAATTGAGCTTCACCACCTCAAATTTTAAAGGTGGGTCCCTAATACGCCCTAGAGTGTTCCTAACAAGTTTCGTTCAATTTCGTTAAATTTTGAGTAAGTAACGAATGATTCTTATGGACCAGATGACCCATAAAGATGAATGATCAAACTAACTCCAAACGACTTGATATTTGGACAAGGCACTTAAATAGAAAATAGGTGGACAACCAAATAAAGATCACTTATGCTAAGTGGATAGATAGCTAGCGGCCCATCCCCTATGGATAGCCAGCGATACACCATGATAAGTTGGATCACCCTCAAACTTTTCGAGCTCCTTCATGGCACTAAGTAAAGGCTTATGGTAGAAAAATATGCTAAGTTGATGGATAGCTAGCGATCCATCCTTACAGATAGCTAGAAATCCATTCCCTATGGATAGCTAACGGTCCATAGAAATGAATCAGATTGATTTGATATTTTTGGTGATGACTTGGTGCAACAACTGGACTCTGTTACACCTGGACTTCTGGCCAAATACCAAATTAACTTCCCTATAAATACTCACCTACCTACAACTAGAGATGGATCTTTTCCGGAGATAGAGCTGCCATTACTCTACTGGAATTCTTTCACTTCTTTAACTTTTTTCTCCCTCACAACAGTCATTAAAGTGGTTACTGTAATTCTTCAGTTAACCCCTGTAATTGTGATTTATTATAACTCATTGTAACTTAGATATAAGGATTAATTAGTTGATATCCAGAGAGATTCAACTAGTATAAACATAATAAAGAATGATTAAAGTGGATGTTGGCCAGAGTTAGCCGAACCACTATAAGAATTCTATGTCTCTTTTCATACTTCTGCTATTTATTTGTGGTTTATTTGAGATTTGTGCTGCTGATTATCTGCACTGGTGCTTTCATACTTGATCTAGGGTGTTGATCCACTTTTTGGGTTAACATTTTGATGCTTTCAATGAGAACAAAGGTAGGTCTAGAAAATTGAAGATTGAGTCTGTGATTGGGGAAAAATGAAGACGTCTAACACTAGATTTAAAACTAGAACAAGTTAACCACGACCTGGTGGCGGTCAGGAAGTATCCTCAAGTCCTCACCAATCCAACTATATAGCTAAAGAAGAAATGGAAAGCCTGATGAAGGAGATGTAGGACGATACCTTAGCTAGGTAACAACAAACGATGGAGGGATTCTTCCAAAGGATGGGACAACAAGGAACTGAAGGAGCCACAGGAATTCAGACCCTAGGAAACAATACAAGACCTGCTAGAGTTGGACTAGAATGAGATGGAACATTACGTCCACACCAAGAGCAACCCATACTTAGAGGCAACATTGGAGTCAACATGGAAATCAACACCGATTATGGGATCAATATTGGAGCTGGCATGAAAGGGCCAACAATGGAGTGAATGTTGAAACACCAGGAACTGGTAGTACGGGAGCTTATCTGAATAGTAGAGTGCAACCGGTAGAGGAATATGTGCCAGTGCTACCTCAGAGAAGCGAAGGACAGATTGAGACTAGAAGATTAGGGCAGAACACTAGTGTGCAACTAGTGGAGTATGCATCAGATTTCCCTTGCCAATGCAGGGGGCAGAACATCGCTTTCGGATGAATACCTCATTAGATGGTGAAAATTGAATTACTGAATTAGTAAGAAGGTTGATTAGAGGAGGACCCATAGATCAGGGTTTGGAAGATGTGAACAGAAACCTGTTTACTGCTATATCCAAAACACGAGAAATCCTCCTGATTTCAAGCTTCCTACAGTGGAAATATACAATAGAAATACCGACCTAATGATTCATCTAATGAGATATATTAGACATATGGAAGTGTTAAGTGCTTCTGAGGAAGTAATGGGGTGGTGCTTCCTATTATACTTCATAGGTTTGGTGACAATGTGGTTTAAACATTTGGAGAATGGGTCCATTAGCATGTGGACCGAGTTAGTGGACAAATTTTTAATACAATTCAAAGTTTATGTCGCACAACCGAAGAATGTAATGACATTGGTAAATGTGAAACAAAGGCCCGGCGAGACCTTGAGAAGTTATTTATTAAGATTCGATGCAGCGACAGCTGTGTTTGTTAGGTCGGACCCATTAGTGATTTTGATGGCGGCAGTGTCTAAAGTCGCAAGAAAGATCGACTTCGGGGCTGCAATTAAGAGAGATCCACCAATGGCTCTTACTTAGTTTTACTATAAAGTTGAGAGATATTTATGTCAAGAGGATGCTGACGCTGAAGGTGAAGCTAAAGACGTCGAAATTTGCGCAGTGGATGGCATGGGATCCTCTAGAGTAGGATTTGGAAATGGGAAATGGGAAAGTGAAGTCGATGATGATTCTAGGGGACTGATATGACAAAGGAGGGAGCTCAAATTCTCCTCCTACTATGAGCTCACTAAAACTTGAGAAAGGATATACCTAGACACTAGGGGAAAATTCCATATCGGAAGCCTTCGAGAAGAGAGCCCACTGATCGAGAGAAAGGATCTAGAAAGTATTGCATCTTTCATGAGCTCGGCGAACATGAAACGGATGAGTGCCAACACCTTTGTGGTTTGATAGATGAATTGGTTAGAAATAACCAACTGTCGGAGTATGTGAGGAATAGAGCTACAATATTACAGCAGAGCAGCCACCACCCATAGAAGATGCTTCAAGGAGTGCCTAGGGATCGGGACCAAGACAGACAATCCGTGTAACAGGGATGGATGGGAAGATAGATCTAACTTTTACTATGTGCTTTGGTTATTTCTGCACTTTCCTTTTTGAATATTATCAGTAAAAACAATAATGATCCCAGATCACTTAGATGTGTGCTAAACTTAGATTGGTTACCAGTTTCACTCTAAGTTGGATATCTGGGAGGACTGCTTAGGATAATAATCTCAGACCGCTTGAACGTGCACAAATCCTAGATTGGTCCCTTGCCGCACTCTAAGTCTAATGTTTGGGATAAAAATTAAGGATTTCTGCTTATTTAAATTCTACTTTTTTGCTTTGATTTGAAATTTTAATTTTGTAAAATTCATATGTAATGACTTATTTTGAATGCCTAGAATCCCGACCGAAAATGGGACCAGAGTGCAAGGTGCAAGTCCCCTTGTCGGAGAGCGAGTGGATGGACTTGTATGATATCAAATGCCATAGAATCCCAATCGGAGAGAGAGGAATGGAGTGCAAGAAGTTAGCTCCCTCACTAGAGAGTGAGCGGATGGGCTTACTTAATCCCCTTTAACTTGACAAACAAATGATCCAAAGAGATCATCCTTTAAATTAAAACAGTAAACAATCCAGAGAGATCGCACATTAAGCTAAATGTTAAACGATCCGGAGAGATCACGCATCAAACTAAACATTAAACGATCTAGGGAGATCGCGCATCAAACTAAACATTAAACGATATGGAGAGATCGAACCCTAAAACAAATTTTATTTTGCAAAAAGGATTTGAAGGTCTTATGAATAGAATAAAATGGATAAATCCTAGATGAACACATGATGACTTTGATATATGATGTTTAATGTGATATGATGTGATTTTGATATATGATATCATAAGTACGAATTAAATTTGAGTGATAATGATGTAATTCCCGAACGTGGGACAATTAGAGATATGTGATGAAAATGGAGATACGTGATGTAATTGGAAATATGTGATGTAATTGGAAGCATGTGACTTAATTATATATATGTGATGTAATAACTACGAATGAAATCAGTATGATTGTGATGTATAGATTACACTTGGGTAGAGTCTAGAGTCTTAGGATGTAGTTGGTTTGGAACGACTTGTAATTGGTAAGAGAATCCAAAGGAACTGGATGATTCACCAAGGCTAAAGTAGCTAAAAAGCTCAATTATCGAAGATTGGAGACATGAATTTGTTCTTAAAAAAGCACACCTTTCATTCAAAAGACATACTTTGTGGGGCAAGTGTTAACTTGGCTTTTAACCCATCAAAATTCAATAAGAGTTAGAACATTCAGACTACGGCAGAATAACTCAAGAATCGACCAAAAGGACTAGAAAAAGAAGAAGAGAAAGACCCAAAAGAGAAGATGCTAATAAGCTAAGGTAAAGGATCGCTAGTGATCCTTAAGGCTTGCTCATGGACCCTCCAAACCACTTGTTTCATGATTCATTACCATTTCTAAGCACATTTGCCAAGTTTCGTAGCATGTTAAATATCTAGCTCAAGAAGTGAAGATTCATCTGAATCAAGCTGTTTGGCCAGAATTAGCTAAATTAAAATGGACTTATAGAACTCATACGAAGTTGGATTGACTTGAAATTTTGGGAGAATATTTAGAAAACATAGGAGAAGGCTCATAAAAAATGAACTCATTTGGAGTTTATTTGATGGATCGCTAGTGACCCATCTAGATTGGGCCCCACCACCTTAAATTTTATGGTGGGTCTCTAACAACCCATAGAGCGTTCCAACAAAGTTTCGTTCGATTTTTGTAAGATTTGAGCGAGTTATGGAAGAATCTTCTAGATCAGATGACCCATGAAGATGGATGATCAAACAAACTCCAAACGATTTGATATATATACAAGTCACTTAAACAGAAGATAGAAAAACAACCAAATAAAAATCACTTAAAAATATGCTAAGTGGATGGATAGCTAGCGATCCATCCCTTATGGATAGCTAGCGATATACCCAGATAGGTCAGATCCCCTCAAACTTTCTCAGCTCTTTCATGGCACTAAGTAAAGGCTCCTGGCAGCAAAATATGCTAGGTTTATGGATAGCTAGCAACCCATCCCCTGTGGATAGCTAGCGATCCATCCCCTATGGATAGCTAGCGATCCATCCCATTTAGATAGCTAGCGATCTATAAAAATGACTAAGATTGATTTGAGATTTTTGGTGATGACTTGGTGTAACAACTGGACACTTTTGCACTTGGACTTTGGCCCAATACCCACTGAACTTCCCTATAAATACTCACCTACCTACAATAAGATATGGATCCTTTCCAGAGATAGCGCTGCGATTACTCTTCTAGAAATCCTTTACTTATTTAACTTTCTTCTCCCCCACAACAGTCATCAAGGTGGTTACTGTGATTCTCCGGCCACCCCTTATACGTGTGTCTTATGCCAATTCATTGTAACTTAGAATAAGGACTAACTAGTTGATATCCAGAGAGATTCAACTAGTATAAACATAATAAAGATTGATTAAAATGGACATAGGCCAGAGTCAGCCGAACCACTATAAAAATTTTGTGTTTCTTTTCTTACTTTTGCTATTTATTTTTTATTTATCTAAGATTTATGATGATGATTATCTGAACTGGTGCTTTATACTTGATCTAGGGTGTCGATCCATTTTTTGGGTTAACAAAGGGGTTTAAGTATTGCTATTTTGTATCGAGAGCGAGGAGATTTCAATGTGGAGTATGTCGGTGTTGTCGGATTTGGTTTTCATGTAGCATGGTGGAGGCTAGAGGCATGTTGCATGCGGGTTTGCATATGCACATTTGTATAGGGGTTTTTGAATTAGGGAAGAAGATTTTGGCGGGTAATTAATTAATTAACTGTGATTAGTTTTAATTAATTATATTTTAAATCTCAAAATCTTATAAAATAAATAACTTTCTCATTTTAGATCCAATCAAGATGCGGTCTTTTTTGTTATACTCATAATGTCTATAGCTATGCAATGGAGCTTGTTTCATCGAATTTGGAGCAAGTGGAATTTTGGCCTAAAATCGAATGCCTTCAAACCAGGATGCTTAAGCATCCACTGGAATTTTTGTGAGTTATCTCACAATTGAATGATTACTATATGATATATAGTAGATAAAAATTATTGTTTATGCCTGATTGATTGACTAGTTTTGTTTGATTGAATGTCCCTTTAAAAAGGGAATGACGTTTAAAATGAAATATAGGGAAATTTGTAGAGAAATTCAGCTTTCTCATCGTTGCGATTTTTAGTTCCAGCTATATACCTATTAATTTTAATTTCAGTTATATACCTGTTAGATAGATTGTTAAATGATAAAGTCTGATAGTGTTCCATATTGGATGACACTAACATTTGTTAAAAGTTGAACCTTTTTAGGTATATAGGAAAAATTGCATAAGTTAAGTGCTATAGCAGCTATTGGCCTCGTCATAGTATTTTTAATATACTACTAATTGCTGTTTTGATTTGGAAATAGTGCTAACTCGGGAAATAATTTTTAAATATGACCCATTTGGAATTTCTATGATATATTATTTAAAATAGGTTTTTGAATGTCTATATTCTACTTCAACTTCTTTCATTATTTTTTTCTATTATATGTGTATATGTAAATGTTTTAGAATTATTTTGGGAAGCATTTATCTTTATAAAAGGTTATTATAGTAATGAACATTTATTTTAAAGGAAATAAAAGGAGTTATCTTTTATCTTAAAGTAATTTAGTTTTTTAAAAGAAGGGAGAAATATTTTAGAGTAAATATTTGTGAAATATTTTATATAAGATTTTGTATAAAAGGATAGACTAATAAATGTTATTTATAAATAAAAGAATATTTGTATAACTGGTGTTTTTATAATAAAATGAATAGTTTATAAATAATATGTTGTAAAAGAGAAATGATATCGTTGTTATAATCTGGTATAATAAATCACATTTGGGGATTTATAGTGATATGTGAAATGATTACTTTATGGAAAATATTTGGTTCTATCTTGGAACTGAAAGTTTATGATAAACTTGGAGATCTTGTATGGTATTTTTATAAACAAAATAGGACCTGATTTCCATAAATGATCAATTTAAATTTCGATGGTATGAAAAGTATACCTTTCATACTTAACACCAAATTATAAGGCATGGAAACTCATCTCTATCTTTAGAATTAAGGAAAGGATAGTTTTCTTACTTGTCTAATTTCATTGGTAATCGAGAGGTAGTACTGTTTGAATTCGGGAAGTGGCTGTAAGTATATTTGGTCTAACTTCTATATGATCTATTGACTTACACTAAAAAGAAAGCATTTTAGGTTCATTATTATTAGTGTTCTAAATGATATTTTTTTAACCTAATTAAGTATGGTTTTGAAAAAAAAAATTATTAAGTTTTTTCAATATACTTATACCATTTAGATAAGCATATAGGTACATTCTCTAAGTGCTGGAAATATAGTAATTTGTGAATATACTTATGCAGCTGAGGTAAGTATATGGAAAAGTATCCTAAGTATTGAAAACAAAATGTTTCATGAGTATACATATATAATTGGAATAAGTATATCAATATTTTTCAAGTGTTGAAAGAGTAGATAAGATTTTTGATTATATCTTTGTAAAAGTATTTTGACACAAGTATTTACAGCATGATTTCAGTTAATGAAAAGATTAATTAAAGAGGCCTAGTGGTTGCTTTGTGGTTAACCATGCTTTGTTAAATCTCTGGTTGAATTTTTTGTTTCTTTGATAGTTAAATAACTGACTATCAAATGTTGGCCAGTTTTTGAAAATATCATTGTTGGTTCGAAGAGATTGGGATTGGATATATTATCTGAAATCACTTCTAACCAGCATAATCTTTAAATTGGAGACATCTTGAAGATGATCAAGAAGGAGTTCTTTGAAGTGCAAGGGATACTTGCTACTAATCCTGAGGTGGTTCCAAAATGGATGTAGTAGATGTAGTACCTTCGGTTTGTTCATATCCTGAACAACTTGTGTGGATGAATGTTGGTATTACATTATTGCCTGTAGGGCAGTGTTAGCGTTTCAAGCGGGATTTCTATATAAAAAGTAAAACGTAGCCTCAAGCCTCACCATTCATGAATGACTAAAATAGGAGATATGCAGCAGGGCTATGAGGTTCGCAACTATTAGGGTATAGGCATTGTTAGCGTCAAAATTTGCCACCAACACCCAATTATGCAAAAGATCCAAAATCCAATCCAATCACAGAAATATGAAGAGAAATAAATGAAGAACAAAATTAAAACAATCACAAAGAAAGTAAAACGAGACAAGATTTATTGTAGTTTGGCTAACTCTGGCCTACACCCACTCCTAAATAATCCTTTTTATTATACTGAAGTTTGTTTATAGTTACAATCTGAAATTCAAGAATAAAATTAATGTAGTGTAGCCTAGGTTGAAGTTAAAGAGAAGCGGAAAGAAGATCCCTTTTCTAATACCATGGCTGTTGTATGTATATGAGAAGGTATACATGGATCGAGCTGAAATTTTGGCAGAAGGTTCAGGAGACCAAGAAAAGTCCACCTAAAATTTTCCAAGCCTACTGAGGCCTAATAAGGATTGTCACGATCCCTATTTTGGTTTCCAAATGAAGTGCATTCTCTCCAAATGGTTCTCTATGATGTCAACTACTTGCCCTCCAAATTTCATGTCATTTCGACTTACCGTTTGTGAGATATCGTGTTTTCCATGAAGTGGTATTTTTCGAATCCTAATTTCTATTGATCCCTGTGAAGGGATAGATACCGATCCCTCCAATCTCTTCCAAATATCATGCTATCCCTAGAGGAGCTTCTCTATGTTTAATTATGCTTACCCTCCAAGTTTTTTCCAATTGGATTAGTAGAACCCGAGTTATTAGTCAATCTTTATTGCAATATGTTTTGAAGCCTAATTATAGCCGATCCCTATGAAGGGACAGTTACCAACCCCTACAACTTACTCCAAATGCCATCTGATCCCTATAGAGTGTTCCACGTTTTCTAATTAGCTTGTCCTATAAGTTTCATGTCAATTGAATTTGTAGACGTTGAGATATTTATCGACCTTCGCTATGAAATCGGGTTTAGCTGACCCCTATGGAGAGATAGGTATTGATCCCTCTTACATCCAAGGATATGAGATCCCCATGGAAGTATCCCTTGGATCCCCAGGTTTGGCAATGGAGAATGTGGCTTCGAATGAGGAGGGCGGCCAAATCTTGGTGCCAAGGTGTTACGGGCAGAGGAGCGGGTGGTGCTGCGGCAACGGGGTTTTGGCTGCTTCGGGTTGTGACGTTTGGTTTTGTAGTGAGAAAGCCAAAGATCAGGGAAAACACGGGAAAAAAGGCGCGTGTAGGTGGGAGAGGAGGAAGGCTCAAATGGGGCTAGGTCGAAGTCGACATTTTGAAGGTGGTAGGCTGAGATTGAAAGGTGGTGTAAGCCGTTGGTTTCGTGATATGTCAGGGTGATCGGCAGTTCTATGAGAGGCATGATGGGCTGTTGGCCACTGGGTGATGGCCGATAGTTTGGGCATGTGAGACGACGTGTTGGAGGGAGGGACAGTGGATGCGGTACACGCGTAGTAGAGGAAGAAGATAAAGCAAGGAACGTGAAAAAGGTGGATTCACGCAAGTAAACAAAAGCAGCTGCAGGAATAATTCCATACTTTTTTTTAGAAACTATGGTCAGAGAGAAAAGAATATTGGTTAGGGCGAACCAGTATACCATAACTATAGGGAATGGGTAAAGTTTATAGTTGAATTCAAGAAATAATAAATTTCCTAGTGGCTGACAGCTTTGCACGATGGGAAATAAATAGACAAAGGAAATAAAAGGACTCAGAAATGAAAGGTCTCAAAAACGGATACCGATACGATTAACCATTTCGTGATTTCCGCCATGTACCGGACATTGAAACACACAAGCGAATATACTGCATAGATCAACATGACCAGACGATCTAAATGGTATACAGATATCAGTGATAGGACTATCCTATCAAAAGTCGATATCCGGTACCGAAAATGCTGCTAAAACGCTGAAAATAAGATAAATGGAGCAATAGCAGTCCAAATTTGGCGAAACAAAATATGACGTCTTACTCACAAGATGATTTACAAATTTAATATATAAGAATATTCAGGTTTGGAAAACATTTTATTAGCACCAAATATTAACTGATTTAAATCAAAAATAAAATTACACAATAAAATAAACTTCCAAATTATCTGATGAAAATATACCATTTACTATATTTAAGTAGATGTATTCCAAATATCAAATTTTTATTTCAAAATTAAATTATTTAAATTTTCACAAAGATTCCAGTTAAATATATTATTAAAACTTATAAAATTTTACTGGTCGTTACACTCTCCCCCACTCAAAACATTTCGTGCACGAAAAGGAACGAGGTAGGAGAATAGAAACAACCAGAAAGAACATAGATTGAAATATAAAATAAAATAATTAATTTAAAACCATATAAATTTCATTTATTTTTAAATTGGTTTATATTCAACTGATTGATTTCAATTTCAAGGTATATTGGCATTTATTATAACCACTCAAAATTTATTTAAAATTTCATTAACATTATTTCATATTCTATTCTATTCAATTTCATAGTTAACTTCTGAATAATTTAGGTAAGTTGTATTGGTATGCAAATTGAGTATCATACAAGTAAAATTTTCTTAATTCAATTTATTTCAAATTTACATATTTTCAAGAATTTAAGAGTAAAATTTCCGATTTCAATTCAAACCATTTTGCGACAAATATATACATGTATATATTCTATATCAAATCAAATCTATAAAAATATACCTATATATATTATACATCAAGTCATACTTAAGAAATTCAAATCAAATTTATTTTCCAAAACAAAAATGTAGCAAAGCTACTGAATGGTCTCTATATTCTGAAACTCGAAAATGAATGTCGACTATGCAGCAATCATCACCAAAATTATTTTCCAGCGACAAAAGAAGACAGTACTGGTTTAACATTTTAAAATTCTTTGAAACTGATTTCTATTTATAAATAATTTAAATAATATCCATTCTAAAATTTTAAAACCAAATTTTGGAATCGCCGGAAATTAAATTCTCAAATTCTAAATTTAAATTCAATTAAATTTTCAAAACAGTTTCTAAACCATGTTTTATAATTCCATTTAGTGAATGGTTTACAAAATCATAAATGAAAATAAAATATTATCATTTCTGTTAACCAATTCATTTAACTTTTTAATTCTAAAAATTTATACTTATACAATATAATCATACAAAATTTATTATGTCAGCTTGCTCTGTTCATGTGTATTGAAATTCCTATCGATATCGTTGATCAGAAGAATCGATCGAAACCCCAAATCAACCTAAACAACTCAAAAAACACACTATAAGATATTTTATATTAATAATAAATACACTCGCTCGCTCGATGATTCCAGAATGCATTCAAAACAAGGATAGAGATTCAAGTTTAGAGGAACCTTAATTAAATAGAATTTTACTAAGAAGATTGGCTCGAAACGAAGTTAAGATGATTAAGTAACGAAAAAGAAAAGATGGATATACCAATGTTAATCGCGGCTTACCTTAACCGGGTCAACCATGACTTCAAGAATAAGATTGATGTAGAACTCTAGAGAAAATCGACATTTGATCGCAAGAGATAGAATTCGGCCTAAGCAAAAGATAATAACATCTAAATCGAGGATACAAAAATCTTCCGTGAATTGTTGTCTGTTGTAAAGGAGTTTCCCCCTTTACAAATCAGTCTAGAACTGGCGGGACCGCCGATTCATTATAGATATCAACCGAAGTGGAGTTATGGGATACTCCAAAATCAAAAAAATATGAATAGGGAGAGACAAGAATAAATTTCAGAACAAATCGGAGAGTTCCAAAATTCAAAGGAAACCGAGTCAAGGAGGAAGAGATTCAAGCTCGAACGAAAGTAATTCTGTAATTAAATCTACCCAATATGCTAAGTTTTTCCTAAAACCAGAGCTCTGATACCAACTTTAACATCCCGTATTTCATGCCATTCACATCCGCACATGTCGAACTTGAATTGCTCAAAATATCAGATTGTTAATTTATATTTGGCAAAACTCAGCATATACGGTGAATAAATAAATCACAGAATCACAAACACAGAGTAATATAACAACAAGCAGTGGAAACAAATGAATAGTAGTTCATGAAGCTACTATATATATATAACAGAGTTAAACAAGATACAACAGAAGTCTCGAATACACAGAAATCTCAATATAATAGTCAAATACAAGATCAGAATATATCACAGGAGTCGATTGAAAAATTGCAAGCTTAATAGATAGATGGATCTTCAAGCGATGCTCCAACTCCAAAGGTGAGCCTCAAATGCTGTGACACTCAGTCTGAATAGAGCATAAAGAAAAATACAAACACTCGAGTCAAGATTAACATTCTTATATCAACAAATCCAACTCAAGTGAAATATCAACTGAAATACATATAACTCAAAGGATTTTTGGGATACCCATCCTCTAAGGATCTACTATGTAGTATAATACGCTATTATAATATGTGTATAGTAAAGTAAATTATTAAAATAGCATTAAGGCGTTACTCATATCCCCCTTAACACACTTTTATATATTCCCATAGTCTATACAGTACCGTAACTTGCCGTAAACTGGGTTATCAAAGGGCACTCCATAGGTATGGTATAGAACAAACTCGTAGTGGGCTCCTCCTTAACACATTTTATATACTCTCATAGTCTATACAGTACCATACGCTCCTCCGAGAGGTTTACGCAAAGGGCATCCCATAGGTATGGTACAAAACAAACTCGTTGAATGCTCGATAGGGCGTATGCCATGGCACAAGGGAAATGCCTGGGTAGATATACCATTTGCGTATCCAAACTGGTGATAACGCATAGCAGCTACTACCGCCCAACTCGAAACACACTCCCAAATCAAAATCAAGGGTGGCCACCAAATAAATCACAAAGTCAGAATATAGTATCGAAGGAATGTGCCCGATCAGAGGAATGACCTCACTTAGCCCATCAGTTGCTCTTGTTTTAGCCACCTTAAGCTAACTCACGGGAGTCAGGTGCACGTATATACCTCATGTAGGATCGTCGCCACCATCCTACTTAATTTTGGAATCTCTACCGTGTACACGGTTATTAAAGTGAATACCTTATTGGCAGAGAGTATGACAATAACCGATCCCGGTCTCTTTAACAACCAATCGTTATTGCAACACGTGGTCATTTCAATATATCATACTTCAAAACCAAAATATCATATCCATTTCAAAACCATATTAACACGATATCATTTCTCACTTAAATAATATTCATTTGCAAAATAGTAACACTTTCCAACATTTTAACTCTTTGAAATTATAACACTTTGAAATTATAACACTTTTGAAATCACAACACTTTGGAAATCATAACATTTTGAAATCATAACACTTCCTACGTAATAGTTTGATATTGAAAATAGTATATATATAATAAAATATTTAATAAAATAAAATAACTTATATAAATTAAAATAATCAATAAAATAGAATAGTATATAAAATAAAATAGTTTATATTAAAATAATTTGTATATTAAAATAATTAGTATATTAATAATAGTTTATGTTAAAATAGTTTATAAAGTAAATTATTCATATACATATTAAAAATACTTTATGTAAATAGTTTCCTCAAAGTTCACAAATCGATTCGAATCAATTCAAATTCAAAAATTCAATTTAATTCATTCTCAGTTCATCAATTTCAGTTCAACTCAAATCTCAATAAACCATTTCGAATCAATTTCAAATATTATAATGGCTGCCTTTTGGACGTTTTAAGCAGACACACACGCTAACTTAAACCATACAAAAGGGAAGATGGTTATTGGGGTAAATAAGAAAAAATAGAGAAAGAAAAAACAAAACAGAATCTCACAGCGGAATGACAAAATATAATCATGAAATAGCAGTTCATGAAGCTGTTTACAAAACATTTGATTATACTTATATTACGCAGAATCAGAGTTACACATATCAGAGATAAATAAATAATGCAGCGGAACAGTATGAATGCAGTGCAATAAAAATTGTAAATAATAGTAGCACAAATCTTCGTCCTCCAGAAATTAGGTCTTCAAATCCTAAAATGCTGAGGCATACCCGAGCGAATTGAAAGGACAAAACACTCAAGTCAGAACTAAAAGATCTTATGTAAGTTAAATCAATGGTAAATAAATATGAGTGCAATGGCGACAGAGATGTTTACGGGGTTTGGCATCTCCTATCCAGTGTCTAACGTGAGTGCAGTAACATAAGAGATGTTCGGGATTTACATCTTCTAAGGATCTGTTAAACTATCTACTATGTATAACAATACGCTATTATAATATGTCTACAGTAAAGTAAAAATAATAATATAGCATTAAGGCACTATTCATATCCTCCTTAACACATTTTATATATTCCCATGGTCTATAAAGTACTGTACGCTCCTCTGAGAGGTTTACACAGAGGGCACCTCATAGATATGGTACAAAACAAACTCGTAGAAGGCTCGATAGGGCATATGCCATGGCACACGAGGAAATGCCCGGGTAGATATACCATTTGCATATCCGGACTGGTGATAACGCATAGCAGCTACTACCGTCCACCTTGAAACACACTCCCAAAACAAAATCATGGGTGGCCACCAAATCAAATCATAAAGTCAGAATATAATATCAAAGAAGTGTGCCCGATAGGAGGAATGATCTCACTTCGTCCGGTGTGGCTCCTGATTTTAGCCGCATCAAGCGGACTCATGGGAATTCATATAGAACCGTTCGCCAAACCATCCTACTTCATTTCTGGAATCTCCACCACGTATATACTTGTTAAAGTGGTTTTTGGTATTGGCAGAGAGTATGACAATATTCGATCTCGGTCTCTTTAACAACCAAATGCTTATTTCACACCGGACGGTTCTTCTACATTTCAAAAGTCAATCCACAATTTATATCAAAATATCATATTCTCAAAACCATATCACTTTCGAAATCATATTCACTTTGAAATCATATCGTTTCCAAAATCATAATGTGTTTTAAAAATTATATTTCCAATTATGTTAATTTCTCACTTCAAAATCATCATATTCAATTAGTTATAACATTTAAATCCCAACTTAGGTTATAACATCAATTAGCTGTATTTGCTTTAAATCAATGAATTTGAATATAAACACATCAACTTTACTTAGTTTGAATTTTAGAAAAATAGTTTAGGTAGTTATATATGGTTTAAATAGATCTTTAAATAGTTAAAATACTCTAAAATATAAAATAGATTTAAAATATTTTTAAATTGATTAAGATAGTTAAATAGATTTAAAATAGATTAAATGTAATTGAAATAGATTAAATAGCTTTAAAATAGATCAATTGGGTTCAAAATGAATTAAAATGGTTTATTTTGTTTAAAATAAATTAAATTGGTTTAAAATAGGTTAAAATAATTTATATACTTAATATTGGTTAAATAGTTTAATAAATTTGAAAATCTTATTAACTAGAAATTTTAAAATAATACATTTATAAAATAGTTTATATTAAAATATGAATTTAGAATTAATATCAAATTAAACTATTCATTTCCTTTCCACACGTTTGGATTATTTCCAATTTCCAAAACCAAATTTCAAATCTTTCAATTTAAATTCTTAATAAAATATTTAATTCTATATCGCTTCCAAATCCATGTTTGAGATATCGATTTAAATTATATATTTCAAAGTTATATTTCAAAAAAAAAGTATAATTCAATTTCAACAACTTTACTTATACTCCAAATTCAACTTTAAACAATTCCTTTAAACCAATTCAAATTTCAACATAAACTTGATTTTCAATAATAATTCAATCTATATAAATCAAATTTTATTTAACAAATATCTTTTAATTAAATTCAAAAATTAAAAATTTTAAAATCATTTAATTTAACAATTCTGGCGTCCGTATATAATTCTTTATCCTAGGGTCAAGTGATATAGATATTTATCATTTCAATTCGTAATTTAATATTTTACATTTATATATCATTTCAAACTGCAATCCCGAATTAATATTAAAATCCATAAATCGCTCGAGTCTATCATTTCAACCCATAACAATTTTTCCCTAATCTATAGATCATTCGGGTATGTATCATTTCAACCTATAATGATTTTCCAAATAATAAATAAGAGAACTTGTAGAGTGATAGCATTTCATACATCAAATATAGCATCAAATCATCCAAAATAAATTCAAACATCCATCACAATCATCATCCAATTCAACCAACAAATACCAACAATTAACAAATTATTATATGCAGGAAGTTTATTGGCAATTTAAATTCAATAATAAATTAGATGACAATTTAATTCAAAATAAATTTAAATTAATAGGAATAGCAATTTAAAAATATCAAACATCATAATAAATTCCTAAACACATCGTAAATTTGAGTTAACTAACATAAGAAATTTTAGAAGTTGTGCATGGGTCAAATCACTCACCTTTGAGTTCAAATTGATCTGAAATTCAAAATAGGGACCAAATTTGAATAGTCTCAGAATTCGTCCAAACGAATGTTAAAATGTCTGAAATTTCAATATTATCCTAGCGGACAAAAACCATGCGTAAATCGGACCTCGTATGAAATTTTATTAACGTTAGAACATAGACGATTTTAATTACAAAACTATTAAAATAATAAATAGAAATTTACACGTCACCGCATCACTCACGTTACTCATCAACATCCACGCTGCTACATGAAGCCACCGAGAAGATGAACCGTAGTGCCTCCCCAAGCGAGTCGCGACCACCGACCAACGGCCGCATGCGCGCCACCCCTAGCCGCGAGTCCCACCACCAGGCGACGAACACCACCATCGATCGAACTGACCAAAAACCCAACCGCCGCCACATGTATTCAAACCCTAGTTGAATTTTAGGAGATGATCCACCCGTTGATTCGCCAAGCAAACTATGCTGATGTACTCCCCTCGATCCTCTCTAAAAATCTGCTTCAACGAATCGTCGATCCATTGAAGTTAATCAACAAGCAATGAGAGGTCGCGATTTATTCTTCAATTTCTACACAAAGAGTGGTTTGAATTGGAAAACAAATTACAGATCTGAGATGCGCTCGTCGAGAGTTTCAAATCTATATATAATTTGATATGTTTTGTAGGAGTTTGATTTTTGATTTGAATTTTGATTTGCATTTGCAGTTTGGGAATTAGGGTTTGTAGCCATTGGGAAGAGAGAGAAGCAAATGGAATTTTACGTACTAGAAACAGAAATAAGAAATGACCTAGGCTTTATAACGATCTATTTATAGGTAGAACAGAAAAATAGAACGAATGGACAAGATTGATTTGGAAAGTTGAACGATGAACCACTCGCAAAGCCCGTTCAGTCTCCAGAACGAAAATGGGTCATCCCATATATCAAAATAGATATTTTGAATAGTTTTAAACTCAATGGAACATGTTTCAAATTCGAATTCCATCGTATGAGGAAGTTATGTTAAAATTAGCTTATTTCAAAATGATTTTAATTAAATTGATTTAAAGGCGTTTCGAGCCCGTACGATTAAACGACAAGTCTGATCGTTACGAAACTTGAAATCTTACGATAATTCGCTGTTACGGATCCGATGGAACTAGTTTCGTCGAAATTTGAGAAAGTTACCAAAATGTCTATTTTCACGTTAATTAAATAAATTAATATTAAATTAATTAAATCACCTTTCAATTCCAATTTAATAATTTACAAATTTTATCAGTTTTGATTACCTAGAAATATGTAATAATTTAAAGTAAATTTACATATCAATTTCAGTGTTTATTATTTCAATAATTATAGCCTTCAAATTCAACTGCAATTAATCTAATTAATTAAAGTTTAATTCCAATAAATTGATTTTATTTGATTCAAATCTTTATATTCAACCAATTAAAATCTAATAACATAGTTAACATTGTTTTATATTTCATTACATTAATATCTTCCAATTTTCATCTTTTATTTGTATTAATCATTATATTTCAATTATATTGGATTTTGTCAGTTTTACACATTAATACAATTTAAAATCCCAATTTATTTATTTATCTTGATTTCTTTCTTTTATTAAATCAATTATTAACTTATGAATAAAATAACATTTCTATTCCTTTATTACATTTACTATCTACAGTTATTGTCTTAACACGCATTACTGTAACATTTATTTACATTTATTTGTAATTGATTCCCAATTAAATTTAACAGCCTAAATAAGTAGGTAACTTATAATAATTGCTACCATTTACTTTTAATCACATTGTAAGTTTATTATTTACAAATATAAGTTACCATTGCTTATAGAACAACAAATTAATTCAATTACAATTTACTATAGACTAGTTCACAAATTAGTTCTATATTTACATTTGTTTTCACATATTCAATTTATAACCAAGTGTAACTTCTAAATCACTTCAACTAAATGGAATTTCATTCAAATTGTTGATGATTAACCTTAATTAACATTGCTGCATTTCATTTTAGTTATTATTTTGTTATTAAGTTGCAAATTTTTATTTCTTTCAATATTAAAAAAATCTTATTAAATTAACTAATTTAATTATCGAAAATTTGCGGATCGTTGCAAATATAAATTATAAACTACAATCTAAACCATTGCGATTTCAATAGATTTCAAAGCTTTAAATATTCAAACAATTAAATAACTCAATTTTGGTAAATTCATTTATTTATCAAATTTAACTTTTCCATTATTAAATATTGAAATATTCACTTAGTGAATTCAATATTATTCAAATAAAACCTTAAATTATAATTTAAATAAATAAATATTCCCTTTAATTTATTTACTTGAAATATTCATTTATTTACTTTAAATCAAAACCAAGTTATAAATCATATCTTAAAATCTCAAATTCAATAAGTTTCAAATCGATTTTATTTAAATATAATACGATGTCAACCTAATTTCTATTTCTAGTTCCAACCTTAGTTTATTAAAAGTATTATGAACTCTATATTAGAGGTATAATTTTAAATAAATACTTAAACATATTATTAAATTTATTTTCATATTAAATCTATTTATATATTTAAAAAATAGTAAAATTTTCAAAACATATAAAATTTAAATCTTCATAAACAAAATTTAAATATATAATATTTTAAAATCAATATTTATTAAAACTATATATTTCTTTTCAAAACCTTGGAAATCATTTCAAAATATATATGTAGACCAACGATGTCTGTATAAAATTTTCTATCCTATGGTCAAGTGATACGGATATTTATCATTTCAATCCGCAATTTAAATATTTACGGGTATATATATTTTCAATCCACAATCCCAAATTCAATTCGATGAAAATTGCTTGGGTTTATCATTTCAACCCATAACGATTTTCTCCTATTCTACAAAATCGTTCGGGTTTGTATCATTTCAACCCATAGGGAATTCTATACTAATAGGGAACTTGCAGAGTGAGAACATATATGATAATAGTAATAATATCAACAATAGGTATATATCATCAATAACAGATAAGATGTAAATAACATATCATTGTGTCAGATGTCATAGGTGAACAATTACAGATAATGGCATATCATATTAATAGTAGTTTAAATAACTAACAACAGCATATTTCAATTGTCGTTTCAATTGAAATCAAATTTAATAAATATAAGAATGTTAATCGTGAGTGATTGATCACCTTTTGAGGTTAGAGACGAACGAGAATGAGATGAGTTACGAAACCAAGCTCGAATTCCAAAGCAAAGCAAGATTGAACACGAATTTGATGCGCAAAGCTTATAGCTTGGAATTGACGAAATCAAATCAAAACTGGATTGATGAAGATCAATGGTATAAGTGAACTTATATATATATATATATATATATATATATATAAAGTCATAATCTAAATTTAAGCATATTTTAAATTAAATATATATATATATATGTATTTCAAATCATTGTTTTAAACTGAAACTCATATATTAAAGACATATATGTGTGTATATATATATATGTATGTATATATAAAAATTTAAATCGATACATTAAAACTTAATAGTTTTATATAACTTATATATATATATAATTATTATAAAACTGCCAATCTTCTCATATAAACTATATATATTATGTATTAATATGACTTTTACATTATACAACTTACATACATATTTAATACAATGTATATATCATAAAAGTAAAAAATTTATGCATCCTAAAACATATTATATACTTTAAAATTTTACAAGCTAATCATTCATACAGGAAAACACAATATATATATATATATATAATTGAAACCAAACCTACCTGTACTTACACATAAGCGAACATATAATATTATATGGCTTATATGTATGTATATATGTGTGTGTGTGTGTGTGAACGGATTATAAATAATCTATACAACTTACGTTAACGTATATGACAGCAGCTAAAATATATAATCTTATAAATTAAAACTCAACAGACCCCATGTATGAACTAATATATATACGAGCTAACTGACATACATAAGCAATAAACAGAAATATGTAACTTTCACAAATATCTGGAAATTAAAACATATATATAAAGTTACCCTTTTCTATGAACTCTTTGGTATACTATATACTATAAACATATATATAACTTTACAGAACTTTATGTAAGATCACTGTCCTATATATAATAGGCATACTATTATAAAATACAATTATATGAAGACTTATATATAAGCAACAAGTTATATATAATCACACTAACATAATATATATATATATATATGATACCTATTACATATATCAGTTTACACTAGACAGGATATCAAAATGTGAATAAACTGTTATATATACACACACACACACATAACAACCTACATACATCCATACTATAAATTATTTAAAATAGACCGAAAAATATATAAGTACACATATATGCGAATAAAAATAAATATATATACAAACTAGTATATTACACAAGCTTTTATATATAGATTAGACATGTATTCTCAGCAATATATATGTAGATGTATATATATAAACTATACAATAAACACAAAACATTATATACCTTAAAAAGAAGCGAAGGAAGTTTGGCAATGGAGAATGTGGCTTCGGCTGAGGAGGGCGGTCATATCTTGATGCCAAGGTGTTACGGGTGGAGGAGCGGGTGGTGCTACGGCAATAGGGTTTTGGCTGCTTTGGGTTGTGACGTTTGGTTTTATAGTGAGAAGGCCGAAGATCGGGGAAAACATGGGAAATAAGGCGCGTGTAGGTGGGAGAGGAGGAAGGCTCAGGTGGGGCTGGGTTGAAGTCGGCATTTTGAAGGTGGAAGGCCGAGATCGAAAGGTGGATTAAGCCGTTGGTCTAGTGATGGGTCAGGGTGATCGGTGGTTCTATGTGAGGTGTGGTGCGCAGTTGGCCAAGGGCATGTGAGAAGACGTGTTGGAGTGAGGGACGGTGGACGCGGCACACGTGTAGCAGAGAGAGAAGATAAAGTGGCGAACGTTAAAAAGGTGGATTCATGCAAATAATCAAAAGCAGCTACAGGAATAATTCCATACTTTATTTAGAAAGTACGGTCAGAGAGAAAAGAATATAGGTTAGGATGAACCAATATACCATAACTATAGGGAATGTTATAAGTTTATAGCCGAATTCAAGAAATAATAAATTTCCTAGTGGGTGACAGCTTTGCACGATGGGAAATAAATAGACAAAGGAAAGAAAAGGACTCAAAAACGTGTACCAATACGATTAACCGTTTCATGGTTTCCGTCACGTACCGGACACCAAAACACACAAATGAATATACTACGTAGATCAACACGACGAGACGATATACAAATATCAGCGATAGGACCATCCAATCAAAAGTCGATATCCGGTACCGAAAATGCTACTAAAACACCGAAATTAAGATAAACGGAGCAATAGCAGTCCAAATTTGACGAAACAAAATATGAAGTCTCACTCAGAAGATGATTTACAAATTTAATATATAAAAATATTCAGGTTTGGAAAACATTTTATTATCATTAAATATTAACTGATTTAAATTAAAAATAAAATTACATAATAAAATAAACTTCCAAATTATCTGATGAAAATTTACCATTTACTATATTTAAGTGTACGTATTACAAATATCAAGTTTTTATTTCAATATTCAATTATTTAAAATTTCATAAAAAATCCAATTAAATATATTATTAAAACTAATAAAATTTTATGGGTCGTTACACATAGGATCACTAAGAACCTATTGGCCCCTACCAATAACTATTTCCATACATTGTTTTCATAGGTTTGCTAAGAACTAGTCTAACCAATAATCTTTGATCAGTCTTTGAGCATACTATATTCTAGTATATCTGACCTCCTGGATGCAATTCTACTCACATAGAATTTAACTTAATGTATATTTACTACTGGATCAACCTAGTTGGTTAATTGCTCTTAATACCCCTAAAATGTAGTTGTGGGTTGATTATAGAGTGAATATGTTACAGAAGAAGCAAACATGATAACTCATCATAGCATAATAATATAAACATCTATGGTTTAATATCCTTGTAATCATTATCAAATGAAACATGATTAATACCTTTAACCTATTCTCTTCAGCAAAGAAAGCTTCTTTAAAACACCAAGTTAAATGTTCAAAACTCTTTCATACTGCTATGGGTTTACTTTTAAAAATTTGAGATTGGGTTTCTTGTTTGAAAATTTAGGCTTTCAAAACCTTAGGCCTTCTCTTTTGAAAGCACTAAAACGAACATTTCAAAAGTATTCAAACCTTTCTTTCGAAACACTTAAAGATATAACTTTTAAAGCACTCAAAACATTCAATTCAAAACACTTAAATTTATACCTTTCAACACACTCAAAACATTCCTTTCAAAAGCATTGAAAACTTCCTTTCGAAACCATTAAAGATATACCTTTCGAAAGCATTAATGCTTATCTTTAGAAGGCATTTACTTCAAAGAACTTTTTGGAAGCATAGCTTCGAAACCATTTGAAATTATTTGTTTCCAAACCATTGGGTTAAACATTAAAACAAACTTATGGGTCAAAGAAAACAAAAGCAAAAGTAACATTTTTGAAAGCATTAATCTTTAAATAAAAAAATTTGGGAAAAAGGATAGCTTCAAAACCACCCTTTCGAAAGCATTGATAAAAGTGGCTACAAGAACCCTTTCGAAAGCATAGGTAAGGCGGCTTTAAATTTTACAAGGGTGTAAGCTTCCCTTTCGAAAGCATTTATTTAAAGTTATATAAAAGTAGCCTTTAAATAATTCGAAAGGCATGAATGCGGCAGCTTGGTTTGGACTAGGTTCAAGCAGCTACCCTTTTCGAAAGCTTCTTTCAAAATTAAACAAGCCGCAACTCATTCGAAAGCTTTTCTTAAAATAATAAGGCGGCAACCCTTTCGGAAGCATCATTTACAAACAGAAGTAATTCAAAGTTAATAAGTAAAGCTTCTGCCCCTTCGAAAGCAAGGTTTCAACAATGTCCCTTCCACCTTTCTCCATTGCACTACGTATCAATTGCTTAATACCTTGTGTATTGGTTTCGAATAGGTTCTCTAGCAGAGGTATGGTGTCAAAATTTAAGAGATGGAAGTGGCGAAGTATTATATCCAAGAAAAATGGATTTTTAGCCTTTAAAAGAAATTTCTTTTCACCTACTTGCCTTATTTGTCAAAATGTAATCGGTTCCCATTTCTTTATCAAAATCTTTTTCTGAAAGGCTAGCGAATTCAACAATTAGTAATTGAAAATATTTCAACAAATAAGCCATTCCCTTGCATTAAACATTTAAACATTTAAGTCCTTCAAATTAATAGCTATTTTAAAATACTTAAGAAAATCCCCTAAAAATCACCCTAACTCTCTTTTAATATGTTTACTAACAATTTAAATTTCAAAACCCAAAATCAACATATAATTGCCATAAATAATTTAAACCCAAAATGGTCCATTTCTTCCATTCGAAAATTCATAATAAATTATCCATCACTTGGAATATTATGAAAATTTAAACCCATCTCTAAAATAATGTTTTACATAACATATTCAACCATCATGGCATTCAAAACCCATTTTATATGATTTTAACCTAAATCGAATTATTCTTTTACATAAAAATCCTTGATTAAATAAACATGGAATATAAACAAAGCATATCGTCATTCAATCTATCCCAATGGTTTTAAAAACTTAAAGGCCAAATTAAATTTTTCACATAAACATATATGAGATGGTCTAGATTATTATCCGCCCTGTTTGGATAAGGAACTTGAGATTTGGTCGTGCTTAATTCTTCCATGCTTGAATCTTAAGCTTCTACTTGATTTTAATCCCCTTTTCTCATAGTGTTATGGCCAACCTTGATCTTCTTTTGTTTATGTTTTTGTTTTTATGAAAGTATAAATGAAATTGAAGTAAGGGTTTAAGGGATATGGGTTTATGGTATACGGCTATTCCCTATATTACCCTTGCCTTACTTAACTTAGTTTTTTACTTATAAATCAATCTTTCACATTTACTTATGAGCCATTTTGTAACTACCCACTATTTTGGACCATTCAAATCGAAAATAAATCCACACACGTCTGACTTGAATAATTTAAAATAGAAGATTGTAATATAATTTGGAGCAAATAAAACCAATCACAGAATCATAGACACAGATAAAATTAGAATAACTCGTAGCGGAAATAGAAAATAACCATAATGGTTCATGAAGCCACTACAAACTCAACAAGTACCAAAATACATAGTCTGAAAATCAAATACAGTTCTGGAACAAATATAGTAGAAATCCCAAATACATATGTCTCTAATACATGAGCTGAAATAGAAATACTGAAACTGAAATTGGCAACAACTTGATAAGCAGATAACTCCAGGAATCTCTAGCTTTCAGAAGGTAGATCCAAACGGTAATACTCAGCCTGACCCGAGCGTAAGAAATAAACACAAACACTCGAGTCAGGACATACATACTTATACATTGTAAACAACTCAAGTGAACTGTAATATAAGGTGCAAGTAACTTAAAGGATGCTTGGGACCGCCCATCCTCTAAGGATCCATTAAACTATTTGGTATGTAGTAATATTTCGCTATTATAATAATGTTTATTAGCAAAATAAACTAATTTTTAAATAGCGTTAAGGCTTTACATTTTCCTCCCTAACACATAATAATGCCATTAGTCTATACAGTACCATAATACCTCCTTATCGGGGGGCTACCAGAGGATACCCCATAGGTACGACACAAATCAAACTCGTACATGGCGCGCAAGGTTAGGTGACATGTCACAAAAAAGCAATGTCGGGGTAGATATACCAGTTACGCATCCATCCCAGAGGTAAAGCATAGCAACTACTATCACCCACCTCGAACAACATTCCTAAAATCAAAGGTGCGCACCAAACAATCACAAAGTAATAGAATGTCATACGAAGAAGTGCGTCCGATAAGAGGTGCTACCTTCTTAGCCCAAGAATCGCTCCTGTTTTAGCCACATTATGCCACCTCACGGGAGTCGGGTCCACGTACATACCTCAACAGAGCGTCACCACCATCCTACTTCATTCTGGAATCTCCACACGGTTGTTAAAGTGGTTTTCGGTATCGATAGAGAGTATGCCCATATCCGATCCCGGTCTCTTTAATAACCAACGTTATTATTACCCGTGGTTATAAATTTCAAAAGTGGTTTATTCCATGCCAAAATAATTCATTTAAACCATATAAATATGAAGTAATTGTCCTTCCAAACCAATTATTCAAATTCCAAAATTTCAGCAATTTCTAAGTCCATTCGTAAGATTTCAACATTTCAAACATTATAAATTTCAAAACAGCAGCAATTACAGCATTTATAAAGTGCTACAGTATGTGTATTTAGTATGTATCAAAACATAGTTCAATTCAGAAATTTAAAACATTTCTGAAATGCTTTTATAGGTTAACTTAGTATTTTCAGCATATAATTCAATTTCCAGAAATTATAGCACTTCAGAAATGCTATTATAGGTCTTTTTAGTGTATTTACAGCCATAGTTCAAATTTCCAAAATTACAGCGCTTCAAAAATGCTGTTATAGGTCTTTTTAGTGTATTTCCAGCCGTAGTTCAAATTTCTACAATTACAGCACTTTAGAAATGCTGTTATAGGTTTTTTAGTGTATTTCTAGCCATAATTCATATTTCTATAGCATTTTTGAACCGTTATGATTTCTGTTATTCCCTTTTAAAACAATATTCTCATTTTTAACTTATCCAACTTATTCCACTTTTAACAAATTTTTATTTGGATATTATTTAACTTATATATTTTAATAAAATAACATTTTATTGATAAATATCTAATTTAGAATAAAATCCATTTGTTGAGTCAATACTTTATAAATTTCTTAACTTATATTTCAACTAATAACCTAATATTTTATTTAACATACCTTTCCATTTATTTATCTAACTTAAATTTCCATTTAAACCAAATTTCCAAATTCCAAATTAAGTCATATTCAAAATACACTTTTTCCATTATTTATTTACACACTTAGCTTACAGAAAATAACTACACTTTCTTTAAATCATTTAACCCAATTTTTACTAAAATCTCATAATTAATATTTCAAAATACTTAATACCTCAAAATAATACTTTTTTGAAAATAACCACGAGTCTGTATAATATTTTCTAACTTAGGTCAAGTGATACGGATAATATACCATTTCAATCCGTAAATTAAAAAAGAAAAATCCAGGTTCTATCATTTCAAACCCGCAATCCTAAGAAAATAAATACAAATAAAAATCACTCGAGCCTATTATTTCAGCCCATAATGATTTTTCCTTATTTTAAAGTCCGTTCGGGTATGTATCATTTCAACTCATAGTGATAAGGGAACTTGCAGTGTGAGATACATAAATAAAATGAATATTTAAATATAACTTCTCATATTAGATGATATAACAATTTTATAAACAGGATTAAACATCATAAAATCACATCACAGGTATATATATGAATAATATATCAATTTATACAGATTCACTTGTCATCAATTCACAACAATATAAGCATATGCTGTCTAGAGTGGATAACTCACCTTATAGACGCTAAAGATCAATTAAAACAGAAAGATCCACACACCGAAAAGCATGAGAAGGCAAGATAAGATTTGGGATGAAATAACAACCAAGTTCAGATCTTGTAATTAATTAAATATACAATCATTAATATATAAGATTTACCACAACCCAAAATGGATTAAACCATGAGAACAAATCGAATACAAAAAATTTTTGTTTATCAAATCAAAAGGCAAAATGAATTTAAAGTGAAGCAAAATGGAATAAATCATCAACTTGGGCTTGGCTATAACCTTTATATGCTCAGCCTCATTACCCATAGGCTCGGCCATGGCGGGTTTGATTCATTTAGGCTCGGGTATGGTTCAAGTACTCATGGTCATGGCTTGAGAAAGGTGGAAAAAGGTAGGCTACACATGGAAATGAATAAGGAAAGCAATTTTTGAGGAGTTTTGGGCTCGGCTAGGGTTTTAACTTGACTTGGTGATGGATATTGGGGTTAGGGTTTCATGGCCGTGAGTGGAGAAGTGATGGTAGGTCATGGTGGAGGAGGAGAGGAGATGGTGGTCAGAATAGGGGTGGAGGCCGAGAATTTCATGAAGAAAACACAAGAAAAATAAAGGAAAAGTAAGAGAAAGAAGCTATGGACTTACAGTGTTTCTCCCTGGAGACAAATAAAGATGAGACGTTTTTTCTTTCTTGCGTGAATGATAGCGTTGGCGGCTAGGGTTTAGAGTACACGGTTGAAATCAAAGAACGTCTATGGTAGGAGATCAAAAGAGTGGGAAATATAAAGACAGGAAATAAAAATAAAACTTATGCCCAAATTTAAAACAAGTAACGTATCTTAGTTTATTTGTTTCATATCCATTAATTAAAGATACAAAAGAAACATTCACTAAATAAAATGAAGTTTATATAAACACCATAGAAAATAAATAACAAGATGGATATAGAAACATACAAAATAAAACGTAAAAATTTATTGCTTTTTAAACGTTGTCTGTTACTCAATTTACAAAGTATAGGTCATAATTAAATGAAACAAAAAGCAGAACAAATGTTATAAATATATATACATTTTTAAATAAAAAATTGGAAATTAAATTTTTAAATTTTAAAAATTTCAATTAAAGTCAAAGTTTGACCCAAAATCTAAAATTCCAGAAATTGTTTATATTTATTATATTTAGGAAAATAATTTATAACCAATCCCAACATTTTACAGGAAAAATTTCCAAAATTCAAATTTTTAATAAATAAACACCAAAGTTTTAAATAAAATGAATTAAAATACTTATTAAAATTTTTGGGTTGTTACACATTTTATCAATCCATTTAACTAAGGCATGAACCTAATTAATTTTTAAATCTCAATCCCCTTGTCACTGTTGTCTCTACATTATTCTATTTAATTTACCTAATTAAATCTCCTGAATAATGTTATTTAAATTTAGGGGTGTTATAGGCCCCGCTCCTTAAAGAATTTCATCCTCGAAATTCAGCAAGGACTAAATACTAATCACACAATCATCAGTGACATCTCCTAACTACCATACTAGCCTACCTGACTAGAAAACAGTCTATGTAAAGAAAATATAGTACTTACCCTTACAGCGGATTAGGGTAAGTATCTCTAATCATATCTTCTATCTCCCAAGTACAGTCGTTCTCATTGTCGCTCCACTGAACTTTCACCAACTTGACTGTCTTGTTTCTTAACTTCTCATCTCTCGCTACAACCCAAACAAGTTGCCTAACCATATTCAAAACCGGTAGTATTAAGTATTCCAATGCAGTCTGAGTAATAGTAGTCTTTGGATCATGCACACACTTACGAAGATGAGACACATGAAACACGTTATGGACACCTGCCAAACTGCTCAACAACTGTAACATCCCGATATTTTCAACCATTCGCATCCACACATGTCAGATTTCAATTGCTCAAAATATCAGATTGTTAATTTTTATTTGGCGAAACTCAACATATACAGTAAATAAATAAATCACAGAATCACAGACATAGAGTAATAGAAAAAATAAGCAGCGGAAACAAATGAATAGTAGTTTATGAAGCTACCATATATATACATAACAGAATTAAAACAAGATACAACAGAAGTCTCAAATACATGGAAGTTTCAATACAGTAGTCAAATAATAAAACTGAATATATTGGTGGAGTCAACTGAATAACTAAAAGCTGGATAGATATATGGATCTCCAATCGAAGCTCCAACTCTAAAGGTAAGTCTCAAATGCTGTGACATTCAGTCTGACCCGAGCGTAAAGCAAAACACAAAACACTCGAATCAAGATTAACATTCTTATATCAGTAAATCCAAATCAAGTGAAATGACAACTGAAATACAAGTAACTCAAAGGATGTTTGGGATAACCATCTTCTAAGGATCCGTGGAACTATCTACTATGTATTAATATACGCTATTATAATAATGTCTATAGTAAATTAAACTATTTAAATAGCGTTAAGGCGTCACCTATATCCCCCTTAACACATTTTATATATTTCCATATTCTATACAGTACCGTAATCTCCACCATACATGGTTGTTAAAGTGGTTTTCCATATTGGTAGAGAGTATGACAATAACCGATCCCGGTCTCTTTAACAACTAAATGCTATTATAATACCGTTGTGACGCCCCACCTCTATACCCATGCTAGCCAAGGACACTACAGGGTAATGCCGTCAACTAACACGAAGAATAAGGCTGGATAGGAGCGACCATCTATAGCCTTGCTCTAACTATCTATTGAATACATCGACAATAGACATACCCAATGAATACTTAAAACAAAACCATAGGTGGTTGAAGGATCTATCAGAACGGAGTATAACAACTCACATGTAATATATATCACAGAACAGAAGATCATCATAGATATACATATACTGATACATAACAGAGTATACAGAATAATACATACCGAGTGGTATAGCAAACCACAATATACAGACAAATCCAGAAGAATAAATATCAGAGTTACAACAAAATAGGACTACACAAAAAGCTATGACAAAAAGGAGCAAGCTGAATAGTCCATGCGGAAGCAAAATAGGCTAAGTCCAAAAGCACCTAACCTGAAACATCTCGGTCTGACCCGAGTATAAAATACACGGGTGAGTCTAGCTAAACAAATCAGTTAGATAAACTGAACAACAATAAACCTCCAAGGTTACAAGGTATAACAAATATCTCTAAAAGAGATAACACAATCATCTAATCAAAAGATGAATCATATGATAACAAGCCTCGTATCATCGCCAACTATAGAAACAAAGGATAGGAATATCCCAAAACAAGCCAAAAAGGCAAATAACAAATACCAATGAAGGTAACACAAGTTCCACGAGGTAATCGCTACATATCATGCGTGTCAAAAAGACCAACATCGAAGGGCGATACCTAGGGAATATACATATCAATGAAACATCATAAAATTTGCACATGCTCAGTACTGTATAAACAAGGATCCATGAGCCCGAAGACTCCAAACCCAAATATCACTCGAGCGGCTCATAAAGACCTAACTCCGAAAGCGATACAATAGGGCAACAAACCCGAAGGCACAAACCCGAAGGTACAAACCCGAAGGAAACATACCCGAAGGCAACATACCCGAAAGCAACAAACCTAAAGGTGCAAACCCGAAGGCAACACACCCGAAGGCAACAAACCGTAGTGGAGAAGGTCCGGAGGCCCAGTACTGGACACCACTAACTGGCAGAATGTGTCATAACTCTCAAAAAGGAATCCGAAAAGTGTTAACGTGAGTCCCATAACCACTCGTTCGCACTAAACGGTTTACTATCCGTCAGTCAATTTCACACTCAAAGCAGTACAAAGTTCATCGCATTTCATCGGTAAACCAGACCAAAGGTCAAAATGTTCAAACGAATAGATTGGGAATTAACTGAAAGGATGAACGCACGTGTTCATTGCACGTGTTTTATCTAATCATTTAATTCTCCTCCCACTTCGCTCGGAGTGCGAAATTGTATGTGTGTTTTAAATAGAATTTATAAATTGGAGAAGCGAGGTTTTAATACGAATTGAAGAAATCATTTATAAAACCTGTGAATGAAGTCAGGAAGGAACCATCAAGGTCAAATATGCATAAACAACTAATTGGAATCAACAAGCGTCGATTAAATTTGAAAATAAACTAAACGAACAAGGCAAATTGGCAAAAACAGCAGGTTCAGACGTCTGAAAGAAATGTTTCAGACGTCTGAATCTGGAAATTAATTTCTTTTTCAAAAGAGAATTCAGACGTCTGAACCCAATTTTCAGACGTCTGAAATAGGAAATATTTTGCCTATTTTCTTTCTGGTTGAAATTTAACCAATTCAGACGTCTGGAATATAATTTCAGACGTCTGAATCTGGGATTGAAAATCTCTCCAGAACAATATTCAGACGTCTAAAATAGGGATTCAGACGTCTGAAACCTGATGGTCGGGCATTTCCTGAACCTATGCCATTGAAGGCCAAAACCAATCGAAAGCAATCAGATGAGTGTTGATTATGGGCTTACTTCAAACGACCACCCAACCTTAACGACTCACCCAAACACTCCGAACAACATAAACATCAACCATAGAAGGATTTTCATAGATTTGGCTTCAAAAATCAATATTTGGCAATTTCACCAAAGCAATCCAAATCGAAAGCAAATGAACATGTAGATATATTAGGAATTCATTCCTAATAACCCAAGATAGCTGTAAACATAAATGTGGGATAAAAATCTCACCTAACATCAATAATATCAAGAGAAGTAGATGTGAGTTCAAAACTCACCTTTTAATTCAAAACAAGAATAGAGAAGCTCAAACACAAGAAGGAGACAAACTACTCTTCACATCAACTCTACTAGCTTCAACCAAAGATCAAAACAAGTATTTTCCTAAGTTAGGTTTAGGAAATATTCTGAAATTGAAGGAGAAAGAGTTGGAGAAGATGAAGAGGAGGCTTACCAATAGCTTCTCTTTGATTTTGGAGCAAGAATTCAAGTTTGCAAGGTAAACTAGGGCTTGGAATTTCTATTTCCCATTCTCTTCCCCCATTTTCAGTTTTGCTTAAGCTTAAGAAATGCAAATGTGTGAATGGAAGGAGAGAAAGGGCTGAGTTGGTTTATAGAATAGTTTGGGTGAAACCCAAACCCAAAAGCCTACTTAACAAATAGCAAAATTCGACTTACTCCAAACATATCAAAGCTTATACTCAAAAAGATCGCAAATGCCATTTTGGAATTAATTGAAATGGTTTCGAGTTCCAATTCGGCCATTTGCAAAAAGTAACTTTTCGGACCTAAATCCGACTAACGATGCTATATTTAAATAAAACATTTAAATATATAATCGTTAAATATGCTGGTTGTTACAGATCTCCCCTCCTAACAAAATTGTGTCCCCGCGATTTCTAGAGACGATAATTGTAACAACTACATACATACATCATTCAAAAGAAAAGAAAATAAGCTTGAGATGAAAAGATATACTCACCGTTTCCAAGCAAAGATAGAAAACCCCGATAGGATCACTCAATAAACTCTCTGGTTTCCCAAGTGCAGTCATTGGGATTAGCGGACCATTGAACTTTAACGAGCGGCACGTCCTTGTTCCGAAGGTGTCGCACCTCCGTGTCAAGTACGCGATTAGGTTGCTATACAATAAATAAGTCCGGTGAGATCTCAAGCTCAAGCAAATCAGGAGAATCAATAACAGAATCCGATTTCCGAAGACACTTCCGAAGTTGCGAGACATGAAACACGTCATGAATGCCAGATAAATGAGCAGGAAGTGAAACTCTATAAGCCACAGGGCCAATACGTTCAGTAATAGAAAATGGTCCTATATAGCGAGGAGCCAATTTCCTAGTCGTACTAAAACGCATAACTCCTTTCAAAGAAAAGACATGAATAAAAACAAGATCACCAATCGAGAACTCGAGAGGCTTCCTACGGTTGTCCGTGTAGGATTTCTGGAGACTCTGTGCCTCTTTCATTCTCAACCGGATAAGATCAATCTTCTCGGAAGAATCACAAACAAAATCTGGACCAAAAATAAGCTTCTCTCCAGATTCCAACCAACAAGAAGGTGATCGACATGGCCTTCCGTATAAGGCTTCGAAAGGAGCCATACTAATACTAGACTGAAAACTATTATTGTAGGAGAACTCTACAAGAGGTAGATGATCCTCCCAACTACCACCGAAATCAAAAATACAAATACGGAGAAGATCTTCCAAGATACGATTCACCCGTTCAGACTGCGGATGATAAGCTGTACTAAAATTAAGCTTTTTTCCCAAAGCTTGCTGAAGACTCTTCCAAAATGATTCGTGAATAAAGGATCACGATCACTCACAATAGAACTAGGGACACCGTGAAGTCTCATGATTTCCTTGACATACAACTTAGCCAAATGCGAAGCAGTCCTATTAGACTTAATAGGAATAAAATGAGCAGACTTGGTGAGGCAATCAACAATAACCCAAATGCTAGAATGGCCCGATCTCGAACGAGGTAGGCTGTCAATGAAATCCATAGAAATCTGATCTCATTTCCACAATGGAATCTCAAGAGGCTGAAGAAGACCAGAAGGACGCTGATGTTCGGCCTTAATATGCCAACAAGTTATGCAATTACTTACATAACTCTCCACATCGCGCTTCATGCCTTCCCAATAATAAAGACGATGCATATCGCATACATCTTACTACTACCAGGATGAATGGTATACTCAGAACGATGACAGCCATCAAGAATGTCATGCCTAACTACAAAATCAAAAGGCACAAAAAGACGGTTCTTCTTGCGAAGACACCCATGAGAATCAATGCTGAAATCCCGCAACGCCTCATCACAGGATCCAGACTCACAAAGCTGAATAAGATGCAACAAATAAGGATCACGCAGCTGGGCATCGGCAATACGATCCAATAAAATAGGTCGAGCTCCCAAACTACATAATAGAATAGGAGAGTCAGAAGATGAACCTCGATCACGAATTTTACAAAAAGATAAAGTCTCAAGAATATCCCATTCGGCAAGCATCATAGAAACAACAGCCAAATGTTTACGACTAAGCGCATCAGCAACACGATTACCCTTTCCAGGGGTATACTGGATATCAAAGTCATAGGAAGCAAGAAACTCGAGCCAACGCTGTTGTCTCATATTGAGTTCCTTCTGAGTAACAAATACTTCAAAGATTTATGATCGATATAAAGAATGAAGCACTCGTCCAATAAATAATGTCGCCAAATCTTCAAGGCAAAGACAATGGCGGCTAACTCAATATCATGAGTGGCATAGCGAACTTCATTCGGACGCAGTTGCCTAGAAGTATAAGCAACTACCCGATCCTTCTGCATAAGAACAGCACCGAGACCACTACCACAAGCATCGGTGTAGACAACAAGATCATGATTCCCCTCGGGAACCACAAGAATAGGAGCATTAGTGAGAAGTTCCTTTAATGACAGAAAGGAAGCCTCACACTTGTCAGACCAAATAAAACGAATGCCTTTTCGAGTAAGGCTGGTGAGAGGAAGCACAACACGGGAAAAATCCTTAATGAACAGACCGTAATAACCCGCAAATCCAAGGAAACTACGAATCTCATGCACATTCTCAGGCCTCTTCCAATTCTGGATGGCTTCGATCTTTGAGGGGTCGACAGTAATGCCATTGGAAGATACAACATGGCCTAAGAACTTAACCTTATTCTCCCAAAAAGGGCACTTGGAGAATTTGGCTTTAAGCTGATGGTGACGAAGAGTACTCTAGACAATACTCAAGTGGTTAGCAAGCTCGGCTTCATACTTAGAGTAAATAAGGATATCATCAATGAAGACAAGGACGAACTTGTTGAGGTATTCCCGGAATACTCAATTCACGAGATCGACAAAGAAAGCAGGAGCGTTCGTCAACTCGAACGGCATAACGAGCCACTCAAAAGAAGCATAACGAGTGCGGAAAGCGGTAAGAGGTATGCTATCCTCCGCGACTCGTAACTGATGAAAACCTGTGGAAAGGTCTAGCTGAGAAAAGACCTTAGCACCACTCAATAGATCGAACATATCATCGATCCTAGGCAATGGATACCTATTTTTGATGGTTAACTCATTAAGCTTGCGATAGTCAATGCAAAGCCTAAGAGTTCCATCGGACTTCTTCACGAAGACGACCGCGGATCCCCATGGAGAAAAACTGAACTGAATCAATTGCTTAGACTCAAGCTCTAAAAGCTGCTTCTTGAGTTCCTCATTTTCCCTTGTAGACATCCTCGTGGGCGGATGACTAACTGGCTGCGCGCCTAGAATGAGATCAATGCGGAACTCAATTGCCCGCTTAGGTGGCAAACCCGAGACAGGCTCAAAAACATCAGAAAAGTCACAAGCAATAGGAATACGAGATATATCAACATCATCCCGCGAGTCAAGAGAATATAAAGCCATTTCGAAATTATCCACATCCCGAAGAATAAGAGATAGCTGAGTAGGCGAATCCGGATGTCGAAGGTATATAATTCTCTCCGAATAAATAATCCTGGCATCATATCTTACTAGCCAGTCCATACCCAAAATCAAATCAAATTCCAGACAAGAAATATTGTGCAGACTCGCACGAAAAGAAAAGCCACATTAAAAAATCTCAACATCATCACAAAGCAGGCTAAGGGTCGTGGATCCCCCAATAGGATTCGCAATCCTTACAGAAGTAACCAAACAAGAAACATCCAAAGATAAATCATCGACGAGCTTTTTCGATACGAAAGAATGTGATGCACCCGTATCGAAAGAACTCGAATATTATGATCATGAAATAAAATAGAACCTTCCAAAATAGGTGGAGATATACCTTTGGGCTGAGAAGGACCTTCAGAAGCCTTAGCAGCATAAAGCTAGCTAGACTTGGCACCAGACAGAACAGTAGGCAAGTGGAAACATGATGACCTTCCTTCTTGCAATAGCGGCAGAAGAGAGGCTTAGGACAAGCTCAAATCATATGATCAGGAGAACCACAATTGAAATACTTCCGAATGAAAGGTGTTCCAACAGACTGAGGCTGAGAACTAGAACCACTAGTCTTCTTCTTCTTAGAAGGAAAAGACCTGGACTCCTGAAATGGAAACTGCCTCTTGTTGGGGTTCATGGACACCTCAACATCCTCACCACTATCACACTCCTTCTTGACGGTTTCAAGATGAAGTGCCGAATCAACCAACTCCTCAAAAGAAAGCTTAAGCTGGAGAAACAAAGACTTCTTAAGATGTTTCTTAAGACCAGAAACAAACTTCAAATTCTTCTTATAAGAAGTGCTAATGAATTCAAGACCATACTTAGATAAAGCCTCGAATGATGCAACATACTCAGAAACAGAAGATTTCCCTTGCTTCAACTCAAGAAAGCGACGGGTCAATAAAACTTTTTCAGATTCAGAAACGAACTTGAGTTCGAACCGCTCCCGAAACTGAGTCCAAGAAAGAGTAGACTCATCAATTTCGGCTATAAGAAGCTCATACCAATCAAGAGCACGCTCTTGTAATAAACTAGAAGTTACAAGAACTCTATCATGGTCAGAAAGATCCATACGAGAGAAGATACGCTCGCACGTGCGAAACCAAGCTTGGACTTCAAGAACGGACTTGGAGCCTTTAAACGGCTTTCCTCCAAGATGAGCAAAATCACTGCACTGGCGTGCAAAGGAAGACTTGCGAAGTGGAGACACTCGAGGAGGAACTGGAGGCTGAGTGCTCCTAAACAACTCCAAAAACTGATCGGCAGACATATAAACGCCATCCGGATGTGAGCCACTGGATTGCCCAGCATCCGAACGTCGTCTCCTGCCTCTTCCAGTCATACGCTGAAAGTAAGATAAGAACAAGATTATTCACAAGGTAGATCCTTTAATACGAAATACTGCGGAATAAAATGCCTTCCTAGATGTATTCCCCAAATTCTATCTAACCTTTGATGGTGGAAGGAATAGAGAGACATGATGATTCAAAGATTTGTATCACTTATTACACTCTGATGTATCGTAAAATGTGCCTCTATTCTGTGTTTATCATACTTTGTTCTGAACCTCAGCTCTGATACCACGCTGTGACGCCCCACCTCTATACCCATGCTAGCCAAGGACACTACAGGGTAATGCCGTCAATTAACACGGAGAATAAGGCTGGATAGGAGCGACCATCTATAGCCTTGCTCTAAATATCTATTGAATACATCGACAATAGACATACCCAATGAATACTTAAAACAAAACCATAGGTGGTTGAAGGATCTATCAGAACAGAATATAACAACTCACATGTAATATATATCACAAAACAGAAGATCATCATAGATACACATATACTGATACATAACAGAGTATACAGAATAATACATACCCAGTGGTATAGCAAACCACAATATACATACAAATCCAGAAGAATAAATATCAAATTTACAACAAAATAGGACTACACAAAAAGCTATGACAAAAAGGAGCAAGCTGAATAGTCCATGCGGAAGAAAAATAGGCTATGTCCAAAAGCACCTAACCTGAAACATCTCGGTCTGACCCGAGTATAAAATACACGGGTCAGTCTAGCTAGACAAATCAGTTAGATAAACTGAACAACAATAAACCTGCAAGGTTACAAGGTATAAAAAATATCTCTGAAAGAGATAACACAATCATCTAATCAAAAGATGAATCATGATAACAAGCCTCGTATCATCGGCAACTCATAGAAACAAAGGATAGGAATATCCCAAAACAAGCCATAAAGGCAAATAACAAATACCAATGAAGGCAACACAAGTTCCACGAGTTAATCGCTACATATCATGCGGCTCAAAAAGACCAACACCGAAAGGCGATACCTAAGGAATATACATATCAATGAAACATCATAAAATTTGCACGTGCTCAGTACTGTATAAACAAGGATCCATGAGCCCGAAGACTCCAAACCCAAATATCACTCGAGCGGCTCATAAAGACCTAACTCCGAAAGCGATACAATAGGGCAACAAACCCGAAGGCACAAACCCGAAGGCACAAACCCGAAGGCAACATACCCGAAGGCAACATACCCAAAGGCAACAAACCTGAAGGTGCAAACCCGAAGGCAACACACCCGAAGGCAACAAACAGTAGTGGTGAAGGTCCGGAGGCCCAGTACTGGACACCACTAACTGGCAGAATGTGTCATAACTCTAAAAAAGGAATCCGAAATTGTTAACGTGAGTCCCATAACCACTCGTTCGCACTAAAAGGTTTACTATCCGTCAGTCAATTTCACACTCAAAGCAGTACAAAGTTCACCTTATTTCATCGGTAAACCAGACCAAAGGTCAAAACGTTCAAACGAATTGACTGGGAATTAACTGAAAGGATGAACGCACGTGTTCACTGCACGCGTTTTATCTAATCATTTAATTCTCCTCCCACTTCGCTCGGAGTGCGAAATTGTGTGTGTGTTTTAAATAGAATTTATAAATTAGAGAAGCGAGGTTTTAATACGAATTGAAGAAATCATTTATAAAACCTGTGAATGAAGTCAAAAAGGAACCATCAAGGTCAAATATGCATAAACAACTAATTTGAATCAACAAGCGTCGATTAAATTTGGAAAAAACTAAACGAACAAGGCAAAATGGCAAAAACAGCAGGTTCAGACGTCTGAAAGAAATGGTTCAGACGTCTGAATCTGGAAATTAATTTCTTTTTCAAAAGAGAATTCAGACGTCTGAACCCAATTTTCAGACGTCTGAAATAGGCAATATTTTGCCTATTTCCTTTCTGGTTGAAATTTAACCAATTCAGACGTTTGGAATATAATTTCAGATGTCTGAATCTGGGAATGAAAATCTCCCCAGAACAATATTCAGACGTCTGAAATAGGGATTCATACGTTTGAAACATAATGGTCAGGCATTTCTTAAACCTATGCCATTGAAGGCCAAAACCAATCGAAAGCAATCGGATGAGTGTTGATTATGGGCTTACGTCAAACGACTACCCAGCCTTAATGACTCACCCAAACACTCCGAACAACATAAACATCAACCATAGAAGGATTTTCATAGATTTGGCTTCAAAAATCAATATTTGGCAATTTCACCAAAGCAATCCAAATCGAAAGAAAATGAACATGTAGATATATTAGGAATTCATTCCTAATAACCCAAGATAGCTGTAAACATAAATGTGGGATAAAAATCTCACCTAACATCAATAATATCAAGAGAAGTAGATGTGAGTTCAAAACACACCTTTTAATTCAAAACAAGAATAGAGAAGCTCAAACACAAGAAGGAGACAAACTACTCTTCACTTTGACTCTACTAGCTTCAATCAAAGATCAAAACAAGTATTTTCCTAAGTTAGGTTTAGGAAATACTCTGAAATTGAAGGAGAAAGAGTTGGAGAAGATGAAGAGGAGGCTTACCAATAGCTTCTCTTTGATTTTGGAGCAAGAATTCAAGTTTGCAAGGTAAACTAGGGCTTGGAATTTCTATTTCCCATTCTCTTCCCTCATTTTCAGTTTTGCTTAAGCTTAAGAAATGAAAATTTGTGAATGGAAGGAGAGAAAGGGCTGAGTTGGTTTATAGAATAGTTTGGGCGAATCCCAAACCCAAAAGCCTACTTAGCAAATAGCAAAATTCGACTTACTCCAAACATATCAAAGCTTATACTCAAAAAGATTGCAAATGCCATTTTGGAATCAATGGAAATGGTTTCGAGTTCCAATTCGGCCATTTGCAAAAAGTAACTTTTCGGACCTAAATCCGACCAACGATGCTATATTTAAATAAAACATTTAAATATATAATCGTTAAATATGCGGGTTGTTACAACCGTGGTCATTTCAAAATAGTTTATACTTCAAAACCAAAATATCATATCCATTTCAAAACCATATCAATACAATATTATTATTCACATAAAATAAAATACATTTCAGAAATAATAACACTTTCAAAATTATAACTCTTTCGAAATTATAAACCTTTGAAATCATAACTTAGAAATGATAACACTTTGAAATCACAATACTTTGAAATCATAACGCTTCCCGCTTAAATAATGTAGATATTAAAATATAGTATATGTAATAACATAGTTTATATAATAAAATAATTTATACAATAAAATGGGATATAAAATAAAATGGTTTATTAAATAAAATAGTTTATATTAAAATAATTAGTATATTAAAGTAGTTTATATTAAAAATAATTTATATTAAAAATTATTTATATTAAAATAGATTATATTAAAATAATTTATAAAGTAAAATGTAAAATAGTTCTAAATATAATTTAAAATTACTTTATATAATAAAGTAGTTTCCTTAAATTTCACAAATCGATTCAAATCAACTCGAATTCAAAAACTTAAGTTTATTTCAATCTCAATTCATCAATTTCAATTCAATTTCTTAATAAACCATTTAAAATTATATTGATTTCAAATATAGATTTGAACCACAAAATAAACCATTCCAATTCATTATATTTCAAAGCTTTAAATATTTAACAATTTTAAAACTAAATTTGATAATTTCATATATATCTAAATTTAACTTCATTATTATTTAGTTTTGAAATATTCACTTAATAAGTCCAATATCATTTAAATAAAACCTCAAATTACAAATAAACTAAATATTTCCTTCAATTTATTTAAGCTTGAAATATTCGTTTAATCACGTTAAACCAAAACCAAGTTATAAAATCATATCCTTTTTAAAAATCTCAAATTCAATAAATTTCAAATTTACTTTTAATTAAATATAATTCTTAATAAGTACGATTCCAAATCAATTAAATTTCATCTTCCAACCTTAACTTATAAAAATTATTATAAAATCTATTTTTAAAATATAATTTTAAATAAATACCTAAACATATTATATTTTAATTAAATCAAACTTATTAAATTAAAGCTTATTATTAAACTTATTTTATATTAAAACCAATTTATACATATTTTAAAATAGTAAAATTATAAGTAAATTCTTAAAATTTAAAATTTCAAAACTAACTTATAATTTTAAAATTTATAAAACATATAACTTTAAAAATCAAGAATTTAACTGTATATAATACATTTGTATATAATACTTAAAAATCAGTATATATATAAAACCATATATATATATATATATATCTTTTTAAACCCTGGAATTCATTTCAATATATATATATATAGACCATGGTGTCTGTATAAAATTTTCTACTCTATGGTCAAATGATACAGATATTTATCATTTCAATCCATAATTTAATTATCTAGGGGTATATATCTTTCAACCCGCAATCCCAAGTTCAATTCAATGAAAATCGTTTGGGTTTATCATTTCAACCTATAAGGATTTTCTCGCATTCTACTAATCGTTTGGGTATGTATCATTTCAACCCATAGGGATTCTATACTAACAGAAAACTTACAGAGTGAGAACGGATATAATAATAATATAACAGGCATATAACATCAATATAAATAACAGATAATGGTGTCAGATGTCATAGGTGAACAGATACGGATAATAGCATATATATAGCAATGTAAATAACTAAAAACAGCATATTTCAATTGTCGTTTCAGTTGAAATCAAATTTAATAAATATAAAAACGTTAATCGTGAGTGACTGCTCACCTTTCGAGGCTAGAGAAATTTGATAACGAACTGAGCTGCGAATTGTGGATCCAAAAACGAATTCCAAAGCGAAACAAGTTGGGCACGAATTCGATGGATAGAGCTGATAAATAGGAATCGATGAGAATGGTCAAATTGGCTTAATATAACCGAAACTAATATCTATGTTATATACATATGTTTACAAAAATAAATTTTAGAAACATATACATAAATTAAAATCTATATATAAGATTCCAAATCAACACATATTTTAAAATAACATATCATATCCAAAATCTTATATAAATTACATTATTTCCAAACTATATATATTATAGTATATATATGCAGACCTATTAAAATTTAAGATAAATGTTTATAACAAAACAAAAATAGTATAACATATCTTATTATAGTACATGCACAACTCATGTTATATCTCAAGAATCCAAATTTATAATAAATTAATTTAAACTTAACTAGTTAGTCTATATATATACATACATACATATAAACTCAAAACACAGATCGTATAAAGCTTATCCAAACTTATATACATAAACAAATAGGTTATATAAAACTTATATAAATTCATATATCTATAGACATGTCAAATCACTACCTATAGACAAACATAACCTACCTTATAAACAGCTACTCCATATAAACAAATCATAACTATATTTATACAATATTTTACATCCCAAATTCTTAGCAAAACATAAATTATGTAAATATATATGTTTCATAACATTAATTTAATAAAACTGCTATGTAAACAAACACATACTGCTATGAGAACTTATATAATCATCAGTCACTAAAGTATTATGAAAATCTATAAAACTAACATGAAGTTATAACTTCTTTTATCATATATAATATATAGAAATCAATTATATACAACAGCATAATAATATATATAAATATACACGTATAACTAATATATGCGTACCATATATATAAAACACGAAGAGGAGGAAAAATAGGTGAAGGGGTTTTAGACTTGGTGATGCGACTTAGCTGACTAGAAGGACAGGCTCGATCGGTAGAGGTTGGCATCGTGTGTAGGCGAGGTGACATGCGAGGGGAATGGGCCGACGATGGCTGGTGGTAGCAACGCTGGGGAGTGTGCCAGGGAAGAAGATGGTTTGGCTGTTGGAAGCAATGGTGGTGAGGCCACTAGTTTCAAGGTTGCTCAGGTAAAGGAGGAAGGACGGGACAGCCTGGTGAAGCTTTGGGTGAGGCGTGTTGGTGGCAAGCAGAGACAATATGGGTTCGGCCATGAAGTGGAAGGGAAACGGCGAAGGGTGGCATGGCTGGAAGTGATGCACGTGAGTGGAGGTGGAGTCGAGCATAGCAGGGAGAACAAAGGCCAAAAGGAGGAGGGAGAAAGATTTTTTGCTATAGGCAAACATAAGGATGTGTTGGCAAGAGCATGGAGGGTGAGAAAACATATTGGAAAGAACAACATAAAAATGAATAACAGATAGGGAAGACCAATGAACGAATCAAATAGAAATGAACCAGAAAATGTTTTGAAACCTTGGGAATACAAAAGTCCGAAAGATTAATTGTTGGGAATATTAATGACTATTGGCTGTTGGTTTACAGGGAAGATAACGAATCAACAAGGAATTTAAAAAGTTTCAAAAATGCAGAACCGATACGGAAGTCATTCCGTAGATTTTGTCGTTTCTCCCACTCCGAAACACACAAATGAATATGCTACGAAGATCAGAACGACGAGTCAATCAAAAATGGTACACAGATATTAGGGGTGTGATCATCATATCAAAAGTCGATAATCGTTACCGAAAATGCTACTAATTTGCTAGAAATAAGATAAACGGAGCAACAATAGTCCAAATTTTAAGAAACGAAATATGACGTCTCACTCAGAAGATTGTAACGCCCCACCTCGAGACCCACCTTAGCAAAGAGAATTAACAAGTAATTCTGTCTACTAAAGTGGAGAATAGGGCTAGTTAAGGGCGACCATCTATAATTTTGTCTTAAACATCTATTGAATACGTCGATAAATGCAATATAATTTTTTTTTCAACACAAGTGGATCGACATACCTAGTAAATGCATAATCCAAAACTATAGGTGGCTAATGGATCTATCAGAACAAAATACAATAACTGAACATAAATCACATCACAGATCAGTAACCAACATCATATATATACATATACACTGATACATGTTTAGTACATACAATATGAATACAATAAAGGTGGTACTCGACCACACCATAAATATCGAATCAAATATAACTACATCAGAGTATGCGAAAGAACAAAAACTACTCAAGAGAAAGAAGAGTTAATATCCAACATCAACTTCAAACTAAGTCCAATAGATGATACCTGAAACAACTCGGTCTGACCCGAGTGAAAATACACAGGTCAGGCTAGCAAAAATTATCAGTTAAACAGAATAATCAATAAGGATAATTAGGTGAAAGCTATGGTATCCTTTTTCATAAAGGATGTCATGCCCTAAACAAGGTTTCAACATCATATGAAAGGACAACACTCTTCTTGGCAAGTAGGAGAGATAATGATGATAAAGTCATACTTAAGTGGCGTAACAGAAACTTAAGCAAATGGAACATCGGCTAGCAAAATTTTAAAGATAAGATTCAATAAACATCACTTTCGCCTCGTATCAACGGCGGTATAAAGAATATGGATAATGACTTCAAATGAATCAACTATCTTCTTAGAAGTGGTTGTCAAAATAACAATACATCAAAGGTACATATCCTTCATACATAGAATAAAACGCATATGGATGTACCTGATCTCATTTGCACATCCCAAGGATCATTCATGGAAATATAAAACCCAATTATAAAAGAAGCATCATACTTATGCATACCTAATCTCGTCGGTATGAATATAGATACGTCTCAAATCCATCACTAAAACTTATTATCAAAAAAAAATATCATAATCGTTTATACCTCATCTCATCGGTATAAATATAAATACATCTCAAATCCACTATTAAACTCCTTATAAAGGAATTTCCATAATTTATACCTCATCTCGTTGATATAAATATAAAATGCCTCAAATCCATCTTAATAGAACCCGGAAAGAGTTCAAAACATCATATTCGAAATCACCATAAAACCATGTATATAAATAAGCCCTTTTCTTACATAAGGCTATAATAAAGCATCATCATCAAAACAGTGAAAACGAAACATCTAAACTTCATCGAAAACAGCACGTTCTTTACATCTTGACTAGTACTAGTAATTTGGTACCATACATCGTGATGACTTGGGGTCACATAACATCATAACATCGTGATTGACTAGTCGGAACATCTTGATGACACCCAGTCACAAATTCGAGTAAAAACATCGTGGTGATTGGAGTTGGGTAATAACGTCGTGAACATCGTGGTGACTCCAATCGTACTCGGTCTAGTACTAGTAACATCTTGAATGAGTCTCAACTATTCAAATAGGAACCCAAAAGGAGAGAATGTATATCCCATACTATACGTTCTTCCCTAATGTTTTACTAATCGTTAGTTGGTTCCACATTAGAAAACATCGTTAAACATCAGAACCATCATAAAACCCACTCTGACTCATCTCATCGGCGAGTTAATATAATACCATACTCATCTCTTCTCATCGACGAGTAATGGTTCCATCGTGACTTGTCTCATTTCATCGACAAGTAAAAATCATAATAACTATCTTAACTTCATAAATCATCATAAACATCTTAACTTCATGAAAACTTCATAAATAGACTTACCTCGTCTCATCGGTAAGTAAAACAACATCATGACGGTTATTTCTAATCATAATTCTCCAAACGGAAAATTTTCATCTTGGTCGCCTCATCTCATCAGCGATTGTAAAACATCTAGACTGGTTCGTCATCAAACGTACTCAAAAAGTGTAATTCTCCAACCAATAATATTCGTTAAAATTTGGCAACTTCTAAATCATCTCAAAATAATAATTCAAACTAGTTTCGGTCGTAGAAGTCCGATATTAAGCGATAAAGAAAGAACACATGTCCCATACCATATATCCTTACTAAATCATTAAATTCTCATTCTTATACATCCGAAAGGAAAAAAATAGTTTATGACCTTTGCGTAATAATTTCCTAAGATAACCGGGTTTTAAAATAAATTTTTCGAAACCCAAAAAAATCCTTTTATTAAAATTCTACTTTTTATATAAAATAAATATAGTATATCTACTTTTATTATTTAGAAATACTCTTAAAAATATTTAAAATAAAATATTTAACACCATAATTACCAAGCCAGATCATGCATATACATGTTCATGGATGCAAAACAATTTTCAAGTGGTTTGAAAATAATAAGTGCACTAACAACATGAAACAAAACACAGGACAGTGGATAAAATCCGCTATTTTGAGCTAGCAAACATTGAAACTTTTTAAAACACTCTGAATAAAAGTTGTTGCATATAATTCAAGCTTTCCAGAATGACTAAGATCATCGAATTCGAATCAACGGTTCAAAATTTATGACCATTTTACTAAAAGCATCAAACTTAGCCTGAACTTATGCATTTACAAGACAGTGACAAACAATTGAAATAATAGCATAGGTAACTTCAAAATTGGGCAAAATGAAAAAAGGAGTTGTAGCTTAGTTTCTAAGCTTTGCAGAATGACCAAGATCATCGAATTTCGATCATTGGTTCAAAAGTTATGATCATTTTACTAAAAACATCAAACTTAGCCTGAACTTAAGCATTTGCAGGACAGCGATAACAATTACAATTTTAGCATAGAAAACTACAAAAACGGGTAAAATGAATAAAATAAAAGTTGAAGCTTAGTTTCTAAGCTTTTCAGAATAATCAAGATCATCGAATTCCGATAAATGGTTCAAAAGTTATGATCATTTTATTAAAAACATCAAACTTAGCCTGAACTTATGCATTTGCAGGACAGCGACCAACAATTGCAATTTTAGCATACAAAACTTCGAAATCAGGCAAAAATTATAATACAAAGGTTGTAGCTTAGTTTCTAAGCTTTTTGGAACATCTAAAATTATCAAAATCGAATTAAAAACGAGAAAGTTATGGCTAATTTACTTTCCGCCTTAAGCACAGAGCAAATATTGGTTTTGCTCTTGGGATTACAGTAGAAAAATTCAATTTTGTTATAGCAAACCTCAAAACTAAAGAAAACTTAATGCATGAAAGTTTTAGTACATGATTTAAGCTTTCCTAAACATCTAAAATTATCAAAATTGGATTAAAAACGAGAAAGTTATGGCTAATTTACTTTCAGCTTCAGTAATTCACTGATTATAACATATTGATCACATAAATAGCTAGGGTTTGTGAGTTTTACACTCACCTTGCCTTCATGAAGATTAAACTACAATTTAGATGCCAAAGATGCAAGCTTTAGCCATGTACAGAGCTTCTACAACCTGACAAAACTCAAGGAAGAAACATGCAAACCAAATAGAGAAGAAAAATTAACAAATATCACTGTAAATTAGATGTTGATATGGAGAGGGGCTTTAGAAATCGATTACCTAAGTTTGGAGTTTAGAATCTCATTTTAAATCATCAATTTTTCTTTTAATTTGATGGATTTTTCATAAGATTTGAAGAGGGAAATATTTCAGCCATTATTTTGTGTTCTGGAAACTTGAGGAAGAAAGTGAAAAAAACGACGTACATGTTCTATTTTCTCATTCTCACCTCTTAGGTTAGCAGGCTAAGTTAGGTTTAGTTAATGGGCTAAGGTCCAAATTAAAAGAAAATTAGCTTAACTTCATAATTTAGCCACTAGTTACATATTAACAATGTTTGCTCACAAATCAAATTATGAATTAAAGCTACATTTCATCTCTAAAAATTATAAAAAATTATATTCATGATAATAAAATGTTTTACACTCAAAATAAAAGATTATTTATATTTTTAAAATATTTTATTAACATATTTCTCTATTTTAAAGTAAATAACAAATTTACATCTTTAGTTACAAATCTAATTGTAATTAACATTATAAAATTACATAAAATTCATATTTTTGTGTAATAAAACTTTATAACCCATTTCAAATATAATTTTACACTTAAATCATGTTTCTAAACTCAATTCCATCATTATTTTAAATATAGCTCATCTTAAAATTAATTACTTTTTACTTTTTTTTATAAAAGAATCATTAAAAGAAGTAAATAGCAATAATTAACAAAATTATTGCATTAACTCTAAATAAAACACATTTTCCTCATTTTATTATCTCAAACCATTTTAATAAAGTCTCCAAAACTCAATTCTCTCATTTTTATTCTCAAATATATTGTTTATTCCCGATAAATAATTTAAATTCCTCTTTAATTATTAATTTACACTATTAAACTATATCTGCCGTTATAATTTAATATTTTCAGGTAATCGCTAAAACCGGGGTTGTTACAGACTTCCCCCTACAAAAATTGTGTCCCCGTAATTTTCTTGGAAAAGAGTTGTAAACAACACAAATATTCAATCAACAATGGTGATAGACAAGCTCGAAACTCAAACCATTCATACTTTCAACATAGAATGGTAGAGAGAAATAAGGAAAAACTCCCTTGGTTAATCCAATTGTCCGTCATATGCTAATATGGTGATTAGCAAACCATCGAATTTTCCAAGCAACTCGAAAGAACTTCGAAGATGTCTCATTTTCGAATAAATACTCAATAAAAAGCCCAACAAATAATCTATCAAATAAGATAGATTTCTCAAAACTCTACGAATATAGTCGGGATCAAACTCATTCAAACCCGAACTCTAAGCAACAAAAATGATCATCAACACAATTTTCCGCATAATAATACGGAAAGAGCATCCTCACAACAAGGATAGACTCAATAGACAAGATAGATAAATCACACAAAATGGCTTCCCACGAGGCCACCAAACTCGAATGATCGTGAAAATGCACGTCATCATCAATAGCAGAAGAATAGAGTGAACTCAAGAACGAGAATATAAGCTCAAATTACCTTTCAATCCAAGATATTTAGATTTTATTTTTTCTCAACATCTTTTAAATTTTAAACCTTAATTTTCAACATTTGAAAATTTTCAAACTCATAGTAAGTAATATAAAACTCAAATTAAAAGTCCAAATTTCTTCTCTTACTTCAAAATTAATTATCAAAGAATTTTGGTAAATCCATAATAATATTCCTTAAAATAAATTTAGGGTTTAAATTCTCTTTACTCTTTTTATTAAGGGGGAATTATTTTAATGGAAAAAAATTTGTATATTTTTTGCCTCAAGGGCACGACCTCAATATTTTTAACACAAGGACAAACATTCTTCTAAAAATTATTTATAAGGACAAACATTTTTCAAAATTATTCATAAGGACAACAAAACTGCTACCAAGCTAAAACTGGTACCTAAAAACTGCTACCGATAACTTCAAACTGATACCTAAAAACTGCTATCGATAGCTAAAAACTGATACTTACAGAAAGTTGACCTTTAGGATAAAATATTGAAGGTCTGTCCTTGAGGCTACAAAGCTGTGAAATTTTGTCCTTGACAATAATTTTCTGTTTTATTAAACCACTTAAAAAGCTTAAAACAATCTTCAAATCCTCTTATAACTCTTCTCTTATAACATCCAATGTATATAATAAATTCTAAAATCTCAAAATATACTTTCAATAAAGTATAGCTCAATAATTTTCTAACATATTCTCATATTTATAATTTCAAATAAATATATAAATAAATGGCATTGCCTCGCCACTGAATCTCTAATAAATAGAAATGTCTGTTGGCTGCAGAGTCGATCGAACGATCAAAACTGCCTCGCCACTCTGATACTCATCTCTAAAATCAATGGCTGCAATTAGCATTCAAAAATAAATTTAATATTTAATCTCAAATATTATTTTCAAAATCTCAATTTTTAAAACACAAACCATTGTGTCTGATTGCCTTATCATAGCATTTAGGAGATTCCTATCGATAACGTTGATCAGGCGTATCGACTAGAACTCTTAACTACTTGATGGACAACCCAACACTCTCAAATTATTTCCTTAAAAGAAATACTACTCATGTAAATATAATCTCAAAATATTCTTTGATTTTTTTTATATATCTCAAAACTCCAATTTCTCTTTTTAAAACTCATATATATAGCTTCAAAAACTCAAACCAAAGAACATTGAGAGAATGCATCGAGATATTCCTAGAATACGCGATTCACAAAATCAACAAAAGGAGATGGAGTGTTCGTCAACTCCTACAAGATGACGAGCCACACTCGGAAATAATCAAGACAAAAGATAAGCAAGATATTCTTCTCGAAGGAGAAGAAGCATACAAACTACAAGTCATTACTTCAAACAAAGTAATGCTACAAAGGATAACACTGATTAAGTATCCGAAAAGGATAACTCAAAGAAACAGAATGATAAACTCAATCAAACTCGAACAATCTAGAAACTCACCTCATTCTTTAGTGGATGTCCTCGTGGAAGGATAACCGAAGAGCTAAGAGCCAGGAATAAGGTTACCTCAACACTCAATTGCCCGATTGGATGTCAAATCCAAACAGACTCACAAAACTCAACAAAGTCACCTTGACTGGAATTCGAGATATATCATCAACATCTAGATACTAAAGAGTGAATACAAAAACTTCAGAATCATCATTGACATTCCAAAGTGATAGAAATAATAACCCAATCAAATAGGATGCCTAAATAAATATAGGATCCTATAACACAAAGGATTGGACTTAGCCTCATATAAGCCAATCCAACTCAAATCAAATACATCTCAAGATAGCAAGTAGTAAACAGTTACTCACAAAAGCAACATCAAATAGAAATCTCAGAATGCTCAAAACAAGCCAATCGTTGTGGATCCCTTCAATAGGATTCACAAACTCTCAAAGGAATGCAACAAGAATACTCAAAGAAATCAATCAGCTCCATCGATATGAACTCACTCGTATCAACAAAAATAAAAATAGAATAATCCCAAATAAGATTTTATATAAGATAAGATGACATCAAACTCTATTATGGAATATTACGGAATACAATATATCTATATTCCTAGACATATTCCATCTCAACAATCCCAAAACTCAAAAAAGAATCAATGCTCGATTTGAAAGCAAGCTCGAATAAAGGACAATGATTCACTCATATTGTACTTCGATGTATCATGATATATGTACTGTTATGTGTTTATTCTACTTTGTTCTGACCACAGCTCCGATACCAAACTGTAACGCCCCACCCTGAGACCCACCTTAGCAAAGAGAATTAACAAGTAATTATGTCTACTAAAGCAGAAAATAGGGCTGCTAAGGGCGACCATCTATAATTTTGTCTTAAACATCTATTGAATACGTCGATAAATGCAATATAATTTTTTTTCAACTCAAGTGGATCGACATACCCAGTAAATGCATAATCCAAAACTATAGGTGGCTAACCGATCTATCAGAACAAAAACAATAACTGAATGTAAATTACATCACAGAACTGTAACCAACATCATATATATACATATACACTGATACATGTTTAGTACAATACAATATGAATACAATAAAGGTGGTACTCGACCATACCATAAATATCGATCAAATATAACTACATCAAAATATGTGAAAGAACAAAAACTACTCAAGAGAAATAAGAGTTAATATCCAACATCAACTTCAAACTAAGTCCAATAGATGATACCTGAAACAACTCGGTCTGACCCGAGTGAAAACACACGGGTCAGGCTAGCTAAAATTGTCAGTTAAACAGAATAATCAATAAGGATAATTAGGTGAAAGCTATGGTATCCTTTTTCATAAAGGATGTCATGCCCTAAACAAGGTTTCAACATCATATGAAAGGACAACATCTCTTCTTGGCAAGTAGGAGAGATAATGATGACAAAGTCATACTTAAGTAGCGTAACAGACACTTAAGCAAATGGAACATCGGCGAGAAAAATTTTAAAGATAAGATTCAATAAACATCGCTTTCGCCTCATATCAACGGCGGTATAAAAGAATATGGATAATGACTTCAAATGAATCAACTATCTTCTTAGAAGTGGTTGTCAAAATAACAATACATCAAAGGTACATATCCTTCATACATAGAACAAAACGCATATGGATGTACCTGATCTCATTTGCACATCCCAAGGATCATTCATGGAAATATAAACCCAATTATAAAAGAAGCATCATACTTATTCATACCTAATCTCGTCGGTATGAATATAGATACGTCTCAAATCCATCACTAAAACTTATTATCAAAAAAAAATCTCATAATCGTTTATACCTCATCTCATCGGTATAAATATAAATACATCTCAAATCCACTATTAAAACTCCTTATAAAGAATTTCCATAATTTATACCTCATCTCATTGGTATAAATATAAAATGCCTCAAATCCATCTTAATAGAACCTGGAAAGAGTTCAAAACATCATATTCGAAATCACCATAAAACCATGTATATAAATAAGCCCTTTTCTTACATAAGGCTATAATAAAGCATCATCATCAAAACAGTGAAAACAAAACATCTAAACTTCATCGAAAGCAGCACGTTCTTTACATCTTGATTAGTACTAGTAATTTGGTACCATACATCATGATGACTTGGGGTCACATAACATCATAACATCGTGATTGACTAGTCGGAAAATCTTGATGACACCCAGTCACAAATTTGAGTAAAAACATCATGGTGATTGGAGTTGGGTAATAACATCGTGAACATCGTGGTGACTCCAATCGTACTCGGTCTAGTACTAATAACATCTTGAATGTATCTCAACTATTCGAATAGGAACCCAAAAGGCGAGAACGTATATCCCATACTATACGTTCTCCCCTAATGTTTTACTAATCGTTAGTTGGTTCGACATTAGAAAACATCGTAAAACATCAGAACCATCATAAAACTCACTCTGCCTCATCTCATCGGCGAGTTAATATAATACCATACTCATCTCTTCTCATCGACGAGTAATGGTTCCATCGTGACTTGTCTCATTTTATCGACAAGTAAAAATCATAATAACCATCTTAACTTCATAAATCATCATAAACAACTTAACTTCATGAATACATCATAAATAGACTTACCTCGTCTTATCGATAAGTAAAACAACATCATGACGGTTATTTCTAATCATAATTCTCCAAACGGAAAATTTTCATCTTGGTCGCCTCATCTCATAAGCGATTGGAAAAACATCTAGATTGGTTCGCCATCAAACATACTCAAAAGAGAAATTCTCCAACCAATAATGTTCGTTAAAATTTAGCAACTTCTAAATGATCTCAAAATAATAATTCAAATTAGTTTCGGTCGTAGAAGTCCGATATTAAGCGATAAAGAAAGAACACATGTCCCATACCATATATCCTTACTTAATCATTTAATTTTCATTCTTATACATCCGAAAGGAAAAAAATTGTTTATGATCTTTGCCTAATAATTTACTAAGGTAATCGGGTTTTAAAATAAATTTTTCGAAACCCAAAAAAATCCTTTTATTAAAATTCTAGTTTTTATATAAAATAAATATAGTATATCTACTTTTATTATTTAGAAATACTCTTAAAAATATTTAAAATAAAATATTTAACACCATAATTACCAAGCCAGATCATGCATATACATGTTCATGGATGCAAAATAATTTTCAAGTGGTTTGAAAACAATAAGTGCACTAACAACATGGAACAAAACACAAGACAACGGAAAAAATCCATTATTTTGAGCTAGAAAACATTGAAACTTTTTAAAAAACTCTGAATGAAAGTTGTTGCATATAATTCAAGCTTTCTAGAATGAACAAGATCATCGAATTCGGATCAACGGTTCAAAAGTTATGACCATTTTACTAAAAATATCAAACTTAGCCTGAACTTATGCATTTACAGGACAGTGACAAACAATTGCAATAATAGCATAGGTAACTTCAAAATCAGGAAGAAGAATAAATAGAGTTGTAGCTTGGTTTCTAAGCTTTCCAGAATGACCAAGATCATCGAATTCCGATCATTGGTTCAGAAGTTATGATCATTTTACTAAAAACATCAAACTTAGCCTGAACTTATGCATTTGCAAAACAGCGACCAACAGTTGCAATTTTAGCATAAAAAACTACGCAATTGGACAAAATAAATAAAACAAAAATTGTACCTTAGTTTCTACATTTTCCAGAATGACCAAGATCATCGAATTCCGATCATTGGTTCAAAAGTTCTGATCATTTTACTAAAAACATCAAATTTGGCCTGAACTTATGCATTTGCAGGACAGCGATCAACAATTGCAATTTTAGTATAGAAAACTTCGAAATCAGGCAAAATGAGTAAAACAAAAATTGTAGCTTCGTTTCTAAGCTTTCCGGAACATATAAAATTATCCAAATTGAATCAAAAACGAGAAAGTTATGGCCAATTTACTTTCAGCCTTAAGCACAGAGGAAATATTGGTTTTGCTTTCGGGATTACAGTAAAAAAATTCGATTTTGATATAGCAACCTCAAAATTATAGAAAACTCACCTTGCCTCCATGAAGATTAAACTACGATTTAGATGCCAAAGATGCAAGCTTTAGCCATGTACAGAGCTTCTACAACCTGACAAAACTCATGAAAGAAACATGCAAACCAAATAGAGAAGAAAAATTAACAAATATCACTGTAAATTAGATGTTGATATGGAGAGGACTTATAGAAATCGATTACCTGTGTTTGGAGTTTAGAATCTCATTTTAAATCATCAATTTTTCTTTTAATTTGATGGATTTTTCATAAGATTTGAAGAGGAAAGTATTTCAGCCATTATTCTGTGTTCTGGAAACTTGAGGAAGAAAGTGAAAAAACGACGTACATGTTCTATTTTCTCATTCTCACCTCTTAGGTTAGCAGGCTAAGATAGGTTTAGTTAGTGGGCTAAGGTCCAAATTAAAAGAAAATTAGATTAACTTCATAATTTAGCCACTTATTACATATTAACAATGTTTTCTCACAAATCAAACTATGAATTAAAGCTACATTTCATCTCTAAAAATTATAAAACTTTATATTCATGATAATAAAATGTTTTACACTCAAAATAAAAGATTATTTAACTACTATCGGGCAAAGTCACAAGTTTGAATCTCCCAAACCACATTCTAACGTGAGAGAACAGTGTAAGGGCTTAACCAGGATCGAACTGGTGACCTATTGATCTGCAGTCAATTGTAATAGAATGGCTCTTTTCTTAGACAAGTTGGTGTCTCCTAATCAAACAGCTTTTATAAAAGGTAGATCTATAGGGGATGGTATTCTTTTTGCTCATGAAATTATTAGGGGTCTTGGCAGAAAGGAGAACAAATACATGTGTATAAAAGTAGATTTGAAAAAGGCCTATGACTCGATTAATAGAGCTTTTGTTATACACATGTTAATAATCTTAGGTTTCCCAGGAAAATGGGTGAAAATTATCGAGCACATCATAACCACCCCAGTGTTTTCTATTGTTATAAACGAGGAATCTCATGGCTACTTCAAAAGTTCAAATGGTCTTAGACAAGGCGACCCTCTTTCCCCGATTCTTTTTTCATTGGTTATGGAATATTTTACATTATTGATGGACGGGAAAGTCAGGGATGGTCAAATTTCTCCTATCACAGATTTTAACAATAAGCTTACACATCTCATTTACGCAGATGATATTATAATTTTTACTAAAGCTAGCGTTCAAAATGCTACTGCTATTAGTGATGTTTTCCAAATCATGAAAAGAGTTACTGGATTGGAACTTAGCTGTGAGAAATCCAATGTTTTCTTTGGTAAAGGAGTTGTCAATTGTTCTGATATTAGCTCTATTCTTAACATCCAACAATCGGATCTCCCAATAAGGTATCTGGGTATTCCCTTGTCTAGCACTAATCTGAGGGACAGGGACTGCTCACCCTTAATAGAGAAGATCAAGCTTAGAGTTTCGGGTTGGGAAACTAAGATGCTCAGCTTAGCTGGGAGACTGGAGCTTATCAAATCTACCATTTATCCTATTATTCAATTCTGGATGCAATGTTTCTGCCTCCCAAAAACTACGGTCCTTAAGATAAAACATCTGATTCTTAATTTCCTTTGGAAAAGCCGTAGTAGTAAGATCCCCTGGGATATTTTGTGTAAGCAAAGAGAAGAAGGAGGATTGGGTCTGAGAAACCTAGAAGAGATGAATCAAGCGCTTTACGTCAAACTGATATGGAAAATCATCAACGTCGAAGGAGTTTGGGCAGGTCTTATACACTCTAAGTATATTGGTAATAATAGTTTCTGGGAAATTAATCAGAAAACAGATGATTCGGGAGTGTGGAAATATATATTGAAAACCAGACAAGTAGCTTTGAAATGCCTATCTCTAAATATTTCTGACGGTAAAACAATTTCTCTTTGGTACGACCCATGGTTGAATGGTAGTTCTATTATGAAACGTATAGGAATAAATACAGCTTTCCGAACTGGTACGGAAAGCTTATCTCTTGATAAGATTATCAGAAACGGTGAGTGGAAATGGGATGCGCTTAGTTTTTTATTTCAGATCCATGAGGAAATTGAAGGTGTCAAAATAAATAAGAATAGAGAGCGAGATTTCTGGTTATGGAAGTGTTCTAAAAACGGACAATATCAGTTTAAAAAAGTTTGGAAATCTGTGAGAACTAGTTTTGTTACAAAAAATTGGTCGACTTTGGTTTGGAATAATATTCACGTCCCAAAAATGGCGGTTTGTCTCTTCAAAGCCATTAATGACTACTTATTAACTAAAGAGAGATTAATACAGAAACATATTTCTATAGACCCCTCATGTATTTTCTGTAACAATCACATTGAAAATATAGATCACCTATTTTTTCAATGTAATTTTATAGAAAAAATGTGGCATTGGAACTGCAAAAAATTCTTTACCTCTCCAAAAACTCTGTTTTCTTTTAGTCTGAAGAATGATTTACAAAAAATCGTGTCAATCTCAAGAACTAAGAATCTAAATTCAGATTTATTCCAACTTTCTATCTCGGTTTGCGTATGGCACCTATGGAAAGAGAGAAATGATAGGATTTTCTAAAACAGATTTAATGATACATCTCAGATATGCTCAAAAATATTCCAGACCATCAACATCAGAATGATAAAATCAAAACACTTCAAGAACATCAATGGCATGACTGATTCAATAGCTAATAAATGGGGATATACCTCCCAACGCTAAATTGGGGAAACATCGGCTTAACCATATGCTTCGCTTCCTTATCTGCTTGCTTCTAAATCCTCTGTGCTGCGGTTTAGGTTTTCTGTACCTGTTTTAATTTCACATTTCCCTCACAACCTCTCTTTTAATTTACATTTTAATTTACAATTAACAATATATTTTTTTGAACTAGAAGTAAGTTATTAGACTGCAGATCTTTTCTGAATGAAGGTTCGCGCTTTCCTCCCGATTGACATGGAAATCTATGGATGAAAATGGGTTAGCAACCAAGTTTAAGCTCATACACTTCAAGTATCGAAAGATAAAGACTTATCTGTCCCAGATCTGCTTAAACTTCACTGGATCGAGATGGTTTCAGAATCAAAGTCGCTGTTCGTCTCCCAGTTGCTGTAACATAGAGAATCTGATAGCAGGAATGGATGTTCCTCTGGCTCGCTTCGTGTTCATCTCAAGTTAAAGCCGTATAGAGATATGATTATCTCTCTCGTGTCGCCATTAACGAGTTTTTATTTCTTTTCTGCTCGAGAGAAGTAAATGAAGCTGAAGATAAAGTAAATGAAGTATCGGTTTGCCTTTTTTACCACTTGCAGTGTCTCGAACATTCTTTTGGTAGCGGGTATTGTAGTGAAGTTCGGTCCTATTTGTAATTGGGCTTTTAACGGTATATGGCCTTATCGGGTGTAAATGGTTGTATTAGGCTTGGTTGCTTTATTGAATTTTGTATATTCAGTTACTTGATTTCTAATAGAAAGATTTGAACCCTGTTTCAAAAAAAAAAGATTATTTATATTTTTAAAACATTTTATTAACATGTTTCTCTATTTTAAAATAAATAACAAATTTACATCTTTAATTACAAATCTCATTGTAATTAACATTATAAATTACAAAAAAAATTATATTTTTGTGTAATAAAACTATATAACCCATTTCAAATATAATTTTACACTTAAATCATATTTTTAAACTCAATTCCATCATTATTTTAAATATATCTCATCTTAAGATTAATTACTTTTTTACTTTTTTTATAAAAGAATCATTAAAAGAAGTAAATAGCAATAATTAACAAAATTATTGCATTAACTCTAAATAAAACACATTTTCCTTATTTTATTATCTTAATAAAGTCTCCAAAACTCAGTTCTCTCATTTTTATTTTCAAATATATTGTTTATTCCCAATAAACAATTTAAATTCCTCTTTAATTATTAATTTACACTATTAAATTATAACTGCCGCTATAATTTAATATTTTCAGGTAATCGCTAAACCAGGGTTGTTACAAGATGATTTATAAATTTATTGTATAAAAATATTCAGGTTTGGAAAACATTTTGTTATCATCAAATATTAAATGATATAAATTGAAATAAAATTACACAATTAAATAAACTTCCATATTATCCGATATTAATTTACCATTTACTATATTTAAGTAGACATATTCCAAATATCAAAATTTTATTTCAAATTTAATCATTTAAAGTATCACAAAAATTCAGTTAATTACATTATAAAAACCAGTTAAAATTTACGGGTCGTTACACTCTCCCCCACTCAAAACTTTTCATCTCTGAAAAGGAAGGAGGTAGGAGAATGAAAACAACCAGAAAGAAAATAAATTGAACGACAAGGTAAAACAATTAATTTAAACTGTATAAATTTCAATTTAAATTAATTAACATTCAATAATTGATTTTAAATTCAAGGTATTTCATTAAGTTGATTTATTTTCAGTTTATATTAATATTTGTTACAAAATTTTCTTTCAAAACAAAATTCATTTTTTTATCTCATTTATTAGGTCCATTTGATTTTACTTCAGTAAATTTCACTTATAATTCAATCTTAACCATTTATTTATTCACTATCTTATTATTCAATTATCTTAATTAACATTTTCGATAATCACAGATTTAGTGTATAAACACTTATTACAACCATTCAAATTTTATTTAAAATTCCTTTAATCATCATTTTATATTGTATACTACTCAATTACATAGTTAACTTCTGAGTCTTTAGGTTTTATATATATATATATATATATATATATATATATATATATATATGCATATTGTAACGACCCGTAAATTTTCGATAATTAAAATAGCTAATTTAAAAAGATTTCGTGATTTAATGTTAGAAAAAAATTGTAAGTCGTTTGGAATAATAATAACTAGAATGAAATGCAACAAGATTTTATCTAAGTTAATTATTTATGAATTGAATAAAATCCCAAATCAATTGAAATGTTATGTAGTCAAAGGTAATTAAATGAATTTGTATTGGATAGGTAATTGTGACACTTGTTTGTAAATAATAAACTTATAAGAAATTAAAAGTTAACGGTGATAATTATTTAAGTTACCTATTCATTTAGTTAGTCGAATTGAATTTGTGAACCAATTGCAATTGAAATGAAAGTTCATATATTAGTTGAGTGCATTATCTCTAACTGTGGATTAATAATAATGTAGAGTTCATTTGATGTAATATAGTAAATCGACTGATAATGAAATTTTTATTTAAAAATCCAATATTGAAATCCGTCAAATATTGAACAATTAAATTGTTTAAATTTAATATTTGGAATTTATTGAATAAATTGAATAAAGGGAATTGAATAACTATTTAATGAAAATGGTTGTTCTAATTTGAATTTTTTAAATTTTACAAGTTCGTTTGAATATTTCAAAAGATAGTGATTTAAGAATAATCAAATTTGTTTAAATTTAATATTACAAATGTTTGAATAATAAAATTTCGAATTTGATACGATTAATTTGATATTGAAATTCAATATTGAAAATAGAGTGAATAATTGAAATTTGGTTTAATATGATTCAAATTGGTTTCCAAAGGGAATGTAAGTTATACCGGGATTATAATAGAGTTAATAAGATTTTAAAATTGAAATTATTGGATAATGGAATAACGGGTTTAATATGATTAAAAATGATTTATAAAATTTTATTTTATCATATTGGAGTTATAGTGATGTTATAGAACTTTTAAAACTGAATTTAAAATTTATTTGTGAAAATTGAATATTTTAATATTTAATTATCGACCGAAAAATAGCCAATTTTTGAACAGTCTCAGAATTGGACGAAACTAGTTCCATTGGATCCGTAATAATTTGTTATTATCAGATTTCAATTTTCGTAGCAATCGGAGTTGTCGTTTGACCGTGGCAGCTCGAAACGCATCGAAATTGTTTTAATATTAATTTGGCGAGTTAAAATAGTCATTTTTCAAACGGTCTCGGATTTCAACGAAACTAGTTTCATCGGATCCGTAATGTCATATTATTGTAAGGTTTCAAATTTCGTGTCAATCGGATTTATCGTATGTCCGGGGCGAGCCAAAACGCCTAGAAATTCGTTTAATCGGTTTAATTTAAATTTAATCGCTTATTTCCGTAACTCGCGCATATGATCGAATTAGCCTCCGAAACACGTTCCATTGTGTTCGGAACACGGGGTAAACCTTAGAAATGCCTGCCGGCACGCTTCGTTTGGAGTTCGTCTGGAAAAGTCGATAAATAGTAATAAAATAGTATATATACGTTTATATATACGCGCATCCTTCAGAAACCCTAGGTTAAACATTCGTAGACGCCACTTCCTGCATTTGATGGCCGAAAATCAATCTCTTTCCTCCTCATTTTCTCCAAATCTATGCATCGAATCGAGAAGTCGTCAACTAGAAACTTGAAGAGGTCGTTGTGTACTACGAATCCAATGGTCGAGATGAAGAATGGTGCGACGTGGAGGGAGGTAGGGGCTGCCGTTCGCATCAGGTTGCGCGCGCATTTCGAGGCCCTAGGTGTGGCCGAACTTCAAATATTCATAGGCGTGGGTAGCTTTCACGTAGGCGGAGGGAATGGCGCTCTCTGATCAACTTATCGTTGCTTATGGTGATTGCAAAATCAAAACCTAATTTGAAGCTAATGGGTTTCTTGGTGCGGCTGGGACCTGTAGAAGTAACGTGAGTGAGTTGAGGGAGAAGCAAAGGGACGGGCTGGATTGCAGGGTGATGGATCTCACGGCTTAGATTGATTTAGGTTGAGAAAAATTAAATTATGTTGTAAAATTATGAATATAAAATCGTGTAACTTCTAAAATTCATAACTTTTTCATACGAGGTCGAAAACGCGTGAAACCAATTGCGTTGGAATCGTATGGACGAGCACTACGCAATGGAGCTGGAATGGAATCATTTGGAGCTAAAGAAAATTTTGAGTTGAATCGAACGTCGTTCGATTTGATTTAAAATCGTAAAATCAAGGTGAGTGTTTTATAACGCTCACACCGCACTAAATATCTTTATGCTAGTTAATTTGATATTATGAAGTGTTATGATTTTATTTGTCGTTGTTTGATAAAAATTTAATTGTCATATAGCTTGTCATTTGAATTAACTGTTGAAAAATTAAATTGACAGTTAAATTGAAATCAAAATTGAATTGCGATTAAATTACCTGACATTAATAACTATGAAACTGCCATGAATTGTATTCTTTATTGGATGATGTATTTTGATGGATGCTATTGGTTGATAATTGAATGTTTGGATGTTTATTTGCTTATATAGATCCTGTTATGCATACATATGATACTGTGATTTAATTTAAGTAATATATACTCATCCCTTACATTTAATTGAAATAAAAATTACTTGGCCATAGGATAGAAAATTATATACGGACACCGAATCGTCTAAATTAATAATTTTTGAAATCGTCGATTTGAAATTTATTTAAATGTTCGATTTAAAAGTTATAAATAGAAATATATTTATAGAAATCGAATTTATCGGAAAATTGAGTTTGGAATGTTGAAATAAATTTTGGTAAAAGAAAATTGTTAAATAATTTAAGTTGAGACTTTGAGAATAAAATTTGGGATATGATTGAATTTCGAAAATCTATTTGATTTAAAGATTGAACATTATTTCGAACTTTGAGTATTACTACGTAAAAGCAACATAAAAATGATATTTTGGAATTGAGCTTGAAATTGAATCATATTTGAAATTTAGATTTAAATTTGAGTATTGAAGGATAATTAAGTAAAAGTGAGATATAAGCGATATTTTGAAATCGAGCTTGGAATCGAATCATGTTTGAAATTTGGATTTAAACTCGTATATTGATGGATAATCTTGTAAGTGTTCTTAATGGATATTTTGAAAAACCAAGCTCTAATTCGATATAAATTGAAATTGAATTAATTGAAAGTGGATATAAAATTGAATAAATTTGAAGTCAAAGTTGACGTTGAATTGAATTGAAAACGAAATTGAAATCGGTAGAATGGAAATTGAAATTGATTTGAATTGGGAAGATGTAATTGAAATGGATTGGTTTTGAAGCTGTTTTATTTTGTTTTCCAAATTACTCGGTTATATAAACCATTTTGAATACTTAAACTATTTTAATCTATTTTAAATCTACTTAACCCAATTTAAATTATTTAAACTAAAATTTATCTATTTCAAATCCATTTAAGATTTTAAAGTATTTTAACTATTTTAATTATTTAAAACTACTTTAAACTACTAAAAACTATTTTCTAAAATTCTAAGCTGGTCAATAAGGTGAAACGTTTATATTTAAATCTTGAATTTAAATACGAATTGAGTTAAATGAAGTTGCAACCTAAATTGAAATTCGAAATGATTTTGAAATCGAAATGAGATATTGATGCGGAAAATGATTTTTGAAACGAAATCTTACATTTGAAAGGATACGGTGATATTTGAAATGGATTTGATTTTTGAAACGAATATGATATTTTGATATCAATTACGAATCGATTTGAAATGTAAAAGAGCCAACGGTGTAATAATACGTAGTTATTAAAGAGACCGGGATCGGATATGGACATACTCTCTGTCGATACCGAACACCACTTTAATAACTATTATACGCGGAGTGTTGACCCAGAATGAAGTGGATGGTTTGGTGAAAGCGTTGACTGAAGAAAGAGAACGATATTAGATGACCCCTGACATGACTAAAACAGGAGCCGCACCGGGCCATTGAGGTTCGCCACCTCTAGCGGACACACTTCTTCGATACCATATCTATTACATTTGTGATGCGATTTGGGTGCACCCCTTGATTTGGGAGTGTTGTTTCGCGGTGTTGGGGTGGCTGCTGGCTATGCCCAACATCAGTCCGGATCGCGCAACTACTAGTATCCTAGTTGGTATCGCCTCATGTACCTTGTCATACTGATTATCCTATTCGCGACCACTGCATTTTGATTTGTACCTTGAGTATATGGATTGCCCTCTGGTGACTTCCGGTTTTGGAGAAACTACGGTCTTGTATATGCTTTTGGGAATATAAAATGTGTTAAGGGGGATTATGGTAACGCCTTAACGCTATTTTGATACTTTATATTACTGGTAGGCATTATCTACTTAGCGTATATTACTACATAGTAGATAGTTTCACGGATCCTTGAGAGATGGAAAATCCCGTAACATCTTCTGAGTTATTGCACGCACGTTGACACTGGATAGGAGATGTCAAACCCCGTAAACATCTCTGATGCCGTTACACTCATATTTATTTACAATTGATTTCACTTTCATAAGGATATTTTAGTCCTGACTCGAGTGTTTTGTCTTTTCATTACGCTCGGGTAAGTCCTGAGTTTTCAGATTCTTGAAGATCTATTCTGGAGGACGAAGACGAAGATTTGGTATACTATTACTATTATTACCCTTGCATCATGTTATCTGCTGCATCATTTAATCGTTCTGTTGTATATGTATAAACTCTGATAAATGTTGTATAAATAATTGTCATAGTATAGTAGACAGCTTCATGAACTGTTTATTTGACTATTATATTTTATCGTTCCGCTGCGAGATTCTGTGTTGTTTCATTTCCTTTCTTTCTTTTCTTTTCTTTTATTATTTACCCCAATAACTATCTGCCCTTTTGAATGGTTTGGAATCAACATGTGTATTTGATCGTCGGTTTAAACTGTCCAAAAAGGCGGGTCGTTACAGTTGGTATCAGGGCTTTGGTTTAGCGATAAACCTTGGCTCTAGTGGGGAATAACTCATTGAAATAGAGGTAAACTATATGAATGAGTTGAGTGTATATGAGAGAGCGTACTTGTTATTTGATATAAAATGGTTTTATATTGTGCCAACTTTGTTCCGTTGAGTATTTATGAATTCTGGTCGATACTTGGGACGCCAAGGCGTCGATAGGAATTTCTAAACACTTGAATAGGACAAACCAACACAATATCGTTTTGGAATATATTTTATGTAAAAGAATTATTTGAATATTTATTCATTTTGATTTAATTGATTGTTAGGAGATGATAATATTAGATTATTATCGTTATTGTTTGATCAGTCAATATTTACAACAATTGATTAAATAACAATGGATTTAGGAAAATGAAATATTGTAAACACAATTGATAATGAATATAAATGAATTTTAACTTGGATTTGGGAATTTAAATTCCGGTGTTTGAAATTGACTTAAAAGAATTTGAAAATATAATATGAGTATTATATGATAGTATAATTGAGTTGAAATTGTTTTCGAAGGATTTTTTTTTAGTGATAAGTGTTATATTCCCTTCTTTTGACGCTAGAAAATGATTTCGGTGATGAGTGCACGCATCATCGGCGTTTATTTTCGAGAGTCCGAGTGGGGAGACCACTTAATAGCTTGTCTAAACCTTGTTTTGATTCAACTTTTATTTTATTTGTATTCTCTATAATATGATTTGATATATAAATTATATAAGTATATATTATTTCAAAACTCGATTTGAAATGAAACCGGGATTGGAATTCTTAAAGTACTTTAATAATTAATGATTTTTTTTAATGATTGAAATGAATTTAGACTTGAATCATTAAGGAACTTCTGAATTGTGAAATGAGAAATGAACCTAAGAGCTAAGTGAAAATATCAATTGAAGTAGAAATCCTTAGAATTAGGAAATTATGAACTTAAAATAAAATTGAAACTGTAAAACTCGCATAGCATTAAATTTCATTCTATAGCATAGATATAACTTACCAAAATATTTAAGAAGTTCAAAAATGTTATATGAATTGTTAATTGGATAATATACAAGTATAGGTTTGAATAATGAAATATGCATTTAATTAATGGTTTGCAAATATAAATAAAATTGTTAGTAAACAATTGGAATTTAAATTAACATTTAAGGGTGATTCACAATTATGTTAATATAAAATGGAAATACTATATGTGAATGTAAATGTGAAATTAAATTATATTGAGATTTAAGTAATGACTTAAGAATTAATTAATTGAAAATTCAACTTTAAATGAAAAAGAAGGTGTATGTTGTTTAACTACATTCTATTTTCATAACTATAACTTACCAAATACTTAAAAGGTTTAAAATGCTAATAAGGATAGGTAGAGAAATAATATACCAGTGTGATAATGAATAATAAAATGTGAAGATCTATTGATAGTTGTAAATATAAAAGAAATTTAAGCTGTAAAATGAATGATATATATAAGTGAATGAATAAAATTTAAAATTTATGAAAAATAAAATTGGTAAATGGAAACTAATTAAATTTGAATATAACTAAATGTCAATAAACTTGGAAGTGTATGAAATTAAAATTGACTTGGAAATGTATAATTGATTTAGGGTAGATTTTGGATGGATGTTAATGTTTGATATGCATTGGTTGTTAGATGGATGATAATTGATTAAGTAGAATTCATTAGTGTTAATGGAATTAAATAAACGGAATAAAATTTTAAAATAACTAAATTCAAATTTGAAGCAAAGTGAAATTAAATATAATTGAATTCAATATAAATTGAAGCAAATTGACTTGAATTTAAAATGCGAATGAAACAAACTTGAATAAATCGAAAACAAATTGAATGTGAAACCTATTGCATGGATGAATAATAAAATAAATGACTTTGTGTTTATGATTGTTCTTTAGAAAATTTGAAGTTTGATGGTTTGTACTTTGAAATAATAAAAGCAAAATTTTGGAAAAATCCAAAATTGTCCAATATATGCTGAAACGAAAACAACCATAACTTTTAAATGGCTTAACGGAATTCGACGATCTTGGACTTTTCGAAAATCTTAGAAACTATAGCACAAATTTTGTTTAGATAACTTGAGAAAATTCCTTCGTCTACTAGGTTAAAAACTTGAATGTTACCCGCTGTCCTGTGTAAAAATAAGTAAAGTCAGCAGTATACACCCTTAGTATTTTCGCCATATCTTCTGACTGGTTTATCGGATTTTTATGATCTTGCACTTTCTGGAAAGATAAGAACTTAAGCTAAAACTTTTGTTTTAAGTGTTTTGTGTTTTAATGTCGTTTAGAAGGTCGAAAACGTGGGTGAACGTCGCGGACCTGCACAATTCATTGCCCAGGCTGAGGCGTATCCTCTAAGTAAAACGGCCATAATTTTTGAACGTATGGTCCGAATTCGATGATTTTGGATATTCCGGAAAGCCTGAAATAAATGCAACAACTTTTGTTTAGATTCTGTTGCCGAATTTTATCGTTTAGGTGTTCTAAACCTAGGATTTGTTTGCTGTCCTGAAATTGGAATCTCAGTTTTGAAGCTAAATATGTTGTATATATGTTGTGTAGGCTAAGTATATCGATCTATCTTTATATGCATGGTTCTAACTTAGTTATTGAGTGTTTAGTAGGTGCGGATTGCGCTTGCTTCGCATTTGGAGCTCGCTTTCGCGCTATATTAGCCGTATATGCTCGCTAACAATATATAAGGTACATATCTCGGATTACATACCGTACTTTTACACTTTTTACCTGCGGGATGCCTCATCACTTGATGAGATGTATATTTGTGATATATATACTGTCATTTTTTTTCCGATCGAGCCGCGCAAAGGAGACTCTGCCGAAATTTTCCGTAAAATCCGGGTGTTAGAAAATTTTCAACTTTTAAAAATTTTTATAACTTGTTTTGATTACTAACTTTTAAAGTTAGGAAGCCGTTCGGAGTAACTTAGTGGAAGCGTAGTTATGACTTTATAAATGGAATTTCATTGTTTATAAGTGGATAATTTTTAATAAAATATATCAAATGTTGAATTCTTTACTTAGTTCCTTTTCCCTTCTTTTTCCTTTTCGGGGACGAAAAGTTTTGAGTGGGGGAGAGTGTAACCACCCTTAAATTTTCGATAATTAAAATAGCTAATTTAATAAGATTTCGTGATTTAATGTTAGAAAAAAATTGTAAGTCGTTTGGAATAATAATAACTAGAATGAAATGCAACAAGATTTTATCTAAGTTAATTATTTATGAATTGAATAAAATCCCAAATCAATTGAAATGTTATGTAGTCAAAGGTAATTGAATGAATTTGTATTGGATAGGTAATTGTGACACTTGTTTGTAAATATTAAACTTATAAGAAATTAAAAGTTAACGGTGATAATTATTTAAGTTACCTATTCATTTAGTTGGTCGAATTGAATTTGTGAACCAATTGCAATTGAAATGAAAGTTCATATATTAGTTGAGTGCATTATCTCTAACTGTGGATTAATAATAATGTAGAGTTCATTTGATGTAATATAGTAAATCGACTGATAATGAAATTTTTATTTAAAACTCCAATATAGAAATCCATCAAATATTGAACAATTAAATTGTTTAAATTTAATATTTGGAATTTATTGAATAAAGGGAATTGAATAACTGTTTAATGAAAATGGTTGTTCTAATTTGAATTTGTTAAATTTTACAAGTTCGTTTGAATATTTCAAAAGATAGTGATTTAAGAATAATCAAATTTGTTTAAATTTAATATTACAAATGTTTGAATAATTAAATTCCGAATTTGATACGACTAATTTGATATTGAAATTTAATATTGAAAATAGAGTGAATAATTGAAATTTAGTTTAATATGATTCAAATTGGTTTCCAAAGGGAATGTAAATTATACCGGGATTATAATAGAGTTAATAAGATTTTAAAATTGAAATTATTAGATAATGGAATAACAGGTTTAATATGATTAAAAATGATTTATAAAATTTTATTTTATCATATTGGAGTTATAGTGATGTTATAGAACTTTTAAAACTGAATTTAAAATTTATTTGTGAAAATTGAATATTTTAATATTTAATTATCGACCGAAAAATAGCCAATTTTTGAACAGTCTCAGAATTGGACGAAACTAGTTTCATTGGATCCGCAATAATTTGTTATTATCGGATTTCAATTTTCGTAGCAATCGGAGTTGTCTTTGACCGTGGCAGCTCGAAACGCATCGAAATTGTTTTAATATTAATTTGGCGAGTTAAAATAGTCATTTTTCAAACGGTCTCGGATTTCGACGAAACTAGTTTCATCGTATCCGTAATGTTATATTATTGTAAGGTTTCAAATTTTGTATCAATCGGATTTATCGTTTGTCCGGGGCGAGCCAAAACGCCTAGAAATTCGTTTAATCGGTTTAATTTAAATTTGATCGCTTATTTCCGTCACTCGCGCATATGATCGAATTAGCCTCCGAAACACGTTCCATTGTGTTCGGAACACGGGGTAAATCTTAGAAACGCCTGCCGGCACGCTTCGTTTGGAGTTCGTCTGGAAAAGTCGATAAATAGTAATAAAATAGTATATATACGTTTATATATACGCGCATCCTTCAGAAACCCTAGGTTAAACATTCGTAGCCGCCACTTCCTACAGTTGATGGCCGAAAATCAATCTCTTTCCCCCTCATTTTCTCCAAATCTATGCATCGAATCGAGAAGTCGTCAACTAGAAACTTGTAGAGGTCGTTGTGTACTACGAATCCAACGGTCGAGATGAAGAATGGTGCGACGTGGAGGGAGGTAGGGGCTGCCGTTCGCATCAGGTTGCGCACGCATTTCGAGGCCCTAGGTGTGGCCGAACTTCAAGTATTCATAGGCGTGGGTAGCTTTCACGTAGGTGGAGGGAATGGCGCTCTCTGATCAACTTGTCGTTGCTTGTGGTGATTGCAAAATCAAAACCTAATTTGAAGCTAATGGGTTTCTTGGTGCGGCTGGGACCTGTAGAAGTAACGTGAGTGAGTTGAGGGAGAAGCAAAGGGACGGGCTGGATTGCAGGGTGATGGATCTCACGGCTTAGATTGATTTAGGTTGAGAAAAATTAAATTATGTTGTAAAATTATGAAAATAAAATCGTGTAACTTCTAAAATTCATAACTTTTTCATACGAGGTCGAAAACGCGCGAAACCAATTGCATTGGAATCGTATGGACGAGCACTATGCAATGGAGCTGGATTGGTATCGTTTGGAGCTAAAGAAAATTTTGAGTTGAATCGAACGTCGTTCGATTTGATTTAAAATCGTAAAATCAAGGTGAGTGTTTTATAACGCTCACACCGCACTAAATATCTTTATGCTAGTTAAATTTGATATTATGAAGTGTTATGATTTTATTTGTCGTTGTTTGATAAAAATTTAATTGTCATATAGCTTGTCATTTGAATTAACTGTTGAAAAATTAAATTGACAGTTAAATTGAAATCAAAATTGAATTGCGATTAAATTACCTGACATTGATAACTATGAAACTGCCATGAATTGTATTCTTTATTGGATGATGTATTTTGATGGATGCTATTGGTTGATAATTGAATGTTTGGATGTTTATTTTCTTATATAGATCCTGTTATGCATACATATGATACTGTGATTTAATTTAAGTAATATATACTCATCCCTGACATTTAATTGAAATAAAAATTACTTGGCGATAGGATAGAAAATTATATACGGACACCGAATTGGCTAAATTAATAATTTTTGAAATCGTCGATTTGAAATTTATTTAAATGTTCGATTTAAAAGTTATAAATAGAAATAAATTTATAGAAATCGAATTTATCGGGAAATTGAGTTTGGAATGTTGAAATAAATTTTGGTAAAAGAAAATTGTTAAATAATTTAAGTTGAGACTTTGAGAATAAAATTTGGGATATGATTGAATTTCGAAAATCTACTTGATTTAAAGATTGAACATTATTTCGAACTTTGAGTATTACTACGTAAAAGCAACATAAAAATGATATTTTGGAATTGAGCTTGAAATTGAATCATATTTGAAATTTAGATTTAAATTTGAGTGTTGAAGGATAATTAAGTAAAAGTGAGATATAAGCGATATTTTGAAATCGAGCTTGGAATCGAATCATGTTTGAAATTTGGATTTAAACTCGTATATTGATGGATAATCTTGTAAGTGTTCTAAATGGATATTTTGAAAAATCAAGCTCTAAATCGATATAAATTGAAATTGAATTAATTGAAAGTGGATATAAAATTGAATAAATTTGAAGTCAAAGTTGACGTTGAATTGAATTGAAATCGAAATTGAAATCGGTAGAATGGAAATTGAAATTGATTTGAATTGGGAAGATGTAATTGAAATGGATTGATTTTGAAGCTGTTTTATTTTGTTTTCCAAATTACTCGGTTATATAAACCATTTTGAATACTTAAACTATTTTAATCTATTTTAAATCTACTTAACCCAATTTAAATTATTTAAACTAAAATTTATCTATTTCAAATCCATTTAAGATTTTAAAGTATTTTAACTATTTTAATTATTTAAAACTACTTTAAACTACTTAAAACTATTTTCTAAAATTCTAAGCTGGTCAATAAGGTGAAACGTTTATATTTAAATCTTGAATTTAAATACGAATTGAGTTAAATGAAGTTGCAACCTAAATTGAAATTCGAAATGATTTTGAAATCGAAATGAGACATTGATGCGGAAAATGGTTTTTGAAACGAAATCTTACATTTGAAAGGATACAGTGATATTTGAAATGGATTTGATTTTTGAAACGAATATGATATTTTGATATCAATTACGAGTCGATTTGAAATGTAAAAGAGCCAACGGTGTAATAATACATAGTTATTAAAGAGACCGGGATCAGATATGGACATACTCTCTGTCGATACCGAACACCACTTTAATAACTATTATACGCGGAGTGTTGATCCATAATGAAGTGGATGGTTTGGTGAACGCGTTGACTGAAGAAAGAGAACGATATTGGATGACCCCTGACATGACTAAAACAGGAGCCGCGCCGGGCCATTGAGGTTCGCCACCTCTAGCGGACACACTTCTTCGATACCATATCTATTACATTTGTTATGCGATTTGGGTGCACCCCTTGATTTGGGAGTGTTGTTTCACGGTGTTGGGGTGGCTGCTGGCTATGCCCAACATCAGTCCGGATCACGCAACTACTAGTGTCCTAGTTGGTATCGCCTCATGTACCTTGTATACTGATTATCCTATTCGCGACCACTACGTTTTGATTTGTACCTTGAGTATATGGATTGCCCTCTGGTGACTTCCGGTTTTGGGTAAACTACGGTCTTGTATATGCTTTTGGGAATATAAAATGTGTTAAGGGGGATTATGGTAACGCCTTAACGCTATTTTGATACTTTATATTACTGATAGGCATTATCTACTTAGCATATATTACTACATAGTAGATAGTTTCACGGATCCTTGAGAGATGGAAAATCCCGTAACATCTCTTGAGTTATTGCACGCACGTTGACACTGGATAGGAGATGTCAAACCCCGTAAACATCTCTGACGCCGTTACACTCATATTTATTTACGATTGATTTCACTTTCACAAGAATATTTTAGTCCTGACTCGAGTGTTTTGTCTTTTCATTACGCTCGGGTCAGTCCTGAGTTTTCAGATTCTTGAAGATCTATTCTGGAGGACGAAGACGAAGATTTGGTATACTATTACTATTATTACGCTTGCATCATGTTATCTGCTGCATTATTTAATCGTTCTGTTGTATATGTATAAACTCTGATAAATGTTGTATAAATAATTGTCAAAGTATAGTAGACAGCTTTATGAACTGTTTATTTGACTATTATATTTTATCGTTCCGCTGCGAGATTCTGTGTTGTTTCGTTTCCTTTCTTTCTTTTCTTTTCTTATTTACCCCAATAACTATCTGCCCTTTTGAATGGTTTGGAATCGACATGTGTGTTTGATCGTCAGTTTAAACTGTCCAAAAAGGCGGGTCGTTACAGATATGCAATTGAGTATTATATAAGTAAAACATTCCCAATTCAATTATTTCAAGTTTAAATATACATTCAAAATTTTGGCTTCATTTATAACTAAAATCATCCTTTAAGAAAAATTTAAGAATTAAATTTTCTTAAATCTTCAAACAATTTAGAGATAAATATATATACTATATATGTCAAATCAAATCTATAATCATATGTCAATATATATATAGTGCGAACACGTGCTTCGCACACGGGTTGGTCATAGTAGTTGTATTAAAATATTAATTTAGAAATAATTGAAAAGCACTTTAAGGAATTGATTTTTCGTATTTTAGTAGGAGTAGACTTTGAGCAGCAATGTAGAATTGCTCCTATTCAACATTTGAAACTTGTAAAATAAGAATATTTAGTATTCATACTATGTTTGCAATCATGTGCCTTTTTTGTATTTCCGTAAAGCTGTATGTCGTAATAGGTAAGAGAGTTGGAGTTTGGATTAGATAGGTACTTATAAACAATGAAAATGGAATATAAAGGGATAATTTTCTATAAATTTAATAAAAGTTCGATGTGGAGGGAATAAAGTGGTGTGCACATACATAACAGTTTATTAAATTAGTTGCAAATGATTCCAACTTTGCAGTTAGAAAACAAACATCGGGTGCAAAATAAACATGGAGGAAGTGAAACATGGGTAAGATAAGTAGTAATGATGCTAATTATCATAAGATGTAAATATATCCAAAGCTGATTAAGTCAAAAGAATGTCATGGCATAGTGGAACGTGATACAGGTAAATGTAAATATATTAAATTATGGTTAATAGACACTGCAATCCAAAAAATTGTAAAAGAAACAATCAAGCAAACTAAAATCTAGAAATTACTGTTAAATTATCTGTTAAACAGTCTTTTTACTTAGTTGTTTATTGATTATTGAAACATGACGATTACTGCAAATATAATTTAAATTATTGAGAGGTAGCAGTGTCAACTGTATTTGATTCCTATATGTGAGCCTTATTCCACTCATCCACGTGGTTCATATTGCACATATTTGCTCCTACAACAAAAAATGCTTTTGTTAGTTACATATATATAAGTTAGAAGTAACAAAATAATACAACAGCATTATTAGTTCTGTATGGAATTATGACTGTATTTCGTAACGAAGTTGATACTTAGATCAAAATTAAATATTGTTAAATTTCCTTTGCAATAGCAGTAAGGGTTGAAAGTGACAATATAGATTTCCTCACAGCGTAGTATGTGAAATGTAGACCTATAGGTTCTTTAATGAAGGCTGCAACATTAATTTAAGACAGTAGATAAATAGGAGTATAGTAAAGGTAAAGGAATAGCAGCAGCTGCAGTAGAAAGTCATATAATTTGGTTGTTCCTGAAGTTCTGTATCAACCAATGGAGCAATGGAAAATATGTTCATATTACCAGTTGTTAGAAATATCTAGATGTTATCTAAGTTTAACCTGATCCAAAAGCTTAAACCAGTTGTGCCGAAGTGAATAAAAAAGGCAGTGACAAATGGCTAGCACATGTAATAGTATTTGTTATTAAGACCAAATCAGTTATCAATGTAGTAATTGATAACATTTCAATTCAATACATGAAAAACATGAACTTCTAGCCAACTTCATCTTTTTACGACTGGAAGCATGAATATGCTCTTGCACATGGAAATGAACCTATAATGCATGAGCAAAACATATATACTATAACCAAACAAATAAGGATCGGCACCACATTGATTCCTTTTACTCATATAGTGCACAATAAAATGCAGTCTGTAATAATTTTAGTTGAAAGATAATATAATCTGATTTGTTGAAAACATCCTTTTTCCTACTTTCTCACCTATCATGTTTGTTAATGATATAGGCTGATTTATTCTTAGTTGATCAATGCCCATCATATCCGCGTATGTCAATAACAGCCTTTCACTCAATCTTATTGACACATCCTCGATGAATACCAAATTAATTAACGAGAACAGATGATTTAGTATATTATGTTAGATGATGACTCCTTACTCCTAATCATTGTTTATTCTATGAAAAAAAGAATAAAAATATGAACCATAAATAATGAGGAAGCATGAATCAGGATAGAGAAGGAAATGATTTGAAAAGGTAGCACCCATTTAAATTTACTTTGCTTTTTGTTCAACATTCTCTTCCATATCTCATGTGTTATAAATGAGTGGAATACCAATGTGCACTTTAAAAAAAAGTTTATGTATATAGACAAACAATCTAAAAGGAATAAACAATGTCAACATAAAAATTAACAAAGAATGCGAGATCTGCATTTGCGAAGAAGGAATCACAAACATAATATGTACCTGATAGTTTTAAGAAACACAAGTACTTCAGTAATATATATTAAAATTATGAAAAATCAGATCAGATTATAACGGTTTTGAGCAAACAGTCATTACATAAAAATTGGGCAGATGACGATAATCAAGCAAAATTGAAATTGATCAAAAGCACCTGCTTTTGCAGTTATTTTTTCTGATAGAAGTAATGTATATGTTTCTTCTAAAGCTTTTGGTTTATGCATTTAAAATTTAAGATGTAAAAATATTGAAACAGAATGCAAAATGGCAGTGAAAATAATAAAAGCCAACTAAAATAAGATGCCGGTACATTATTAATTTGTCCTATTAATTGATCCAAAAATATTCGCTGTAATAATTAGTAACAACTTTTAATAGTTTATTTATACATTATAAAGTAATAAATAATTTTCACACTCACTACAAAAAAAAATTCTGTCATGGTATTTTTATGAGCTAAAAATGCACTATTTAGGAAACCACAAAATGATCGATTATTAGGTATGGGTATCAATTGCAGAATTAGAATTTAGAACCTTCGATTATAATGCAAAAAAATACCAAGGCCTTTTATTGATAACGACGGACTCATTTAAAAATCTACCATAAATTTTCAAGCTTCAATCTAAGTTAAGTATAGTTGGCAAGGATATACTTCATTTTAAGAAGAGTCGAACATCCTATGATACCTTATTTGTTTTGAACTAAAATGAAAATGACCATGAATTATAGTAACATTGTCAAGAATTGTGAAAACAAACTTTATGTATCTATTCTGATCAATCTTTATGTATCTATTTTCAACTCTAAAGATCTTTTGTTCATTAAGGACCTATATGGTAAGATATAGACCAATGAGGTACTCTTATTTAATACAATTTAAAATTCATTGCATAACATGTAAATGAGAAATAATAACAAACAATGAATACAAAAATTCAATATAAACCCATAAAGAGCTTACTTTCTTTGCCACCCCTTAAAAATTGACTTGTTTCTTCGTCCATTTGGCTTCTTGGGCATGGCGTAAATCATTACAGTGAAAACAAAAGACACATTATATTAGTTGAAATCAACTGTATTATACATCCCTAAAAATAAACAAAACCCCAAAGTCAACATAGTTAAATATGTAGGTGAAAAGCATAAGTCTAGAAACTTTGCACTGTAAATAAAAAGTGAAAAGAGATGGAAAATGTCCTTGTACATCGCATAAAGATAGCATACATTCTTTTCCATCTCTTAGCTAGACTCATTTACTACTTAATATTTGCCTATGGAGTATGGCCTAAATCATTATAATGGAAACATAAATAGATTATACAATCCATAATCAACCGTAATGGATATCTCTCTTAAATGAAGGATTACCCATGATGAATTTAATGTTGTTTGTGCTAGTATATTTTCACTTCACAAAAAAGATTAATACCATTTTTAGTTCAAGGTTATGTGTCGAGGAAATGATATTAGACGCAAAAAAATAAAGTTTTGAATTGTTTGTGACGGTAATCTTTATAGAAAACATATTTGTGTTAAAGTAGATGCATTTAATTGTGTAAGCCTTCAGTTTCAATTAAGGTAATTTTCAAGTCTTTATATTTTTGGTTCTTGACGTTCTTTCTTCAAATTATTTCTGTAACATCCCGCCTTTTCCCACGCTTCAAATCGACACACGTGCCAATTCAAACCATACGGAAGGGCGGATTGTTATGGGGTAAATAAGAAAAACAGAGAAGAAATAAAATAAAATAGAATCTCACAGCGGAAGGATAAAATATAATAATTAATATATAGTTCATAAAACTGTTTACAACATTTGCTTCTACTTTATACAATAAATATCAGAGTTCACATACCAATAAATATCAATGCAGCAGAATTAAATGGTGTAGTGGAATAATAGTAGATAATAGTAATACAAATCTTCGTCTTCGTCCTCCAGAGCTAAAACTTCAAATCCTGGAACGCTCGGACTGACCCGAGCGAATTGAAAAGACAAAACACTCGAGTCAGAACTAAAAGATCTTATGTAAGTTAAATCAACAGAAATAAATATGAGTACAGTAACTCAAGAGATGCTCGGGATTTACATCTTCTAAGGATCCGTTAAACTATTTACTATGTAGTATATTGCGCTATTATAATAGTGTCTAATTGTAAAATAAACTTACTTTTTTCTTAGCATTAAGGGGTTACCCATATAGCCCCTTAACACGTAATAGTCCCAGTAGTCCATCCAATATCATAGTCCCTCCTGATCGGGAAGCTACCAGAGGATACCACACGGGCTATAGGAGAAATCCAAACTCGTACAAGGCACGATAGGGTAGGTGACACGGCACAATTAGGCAATGCCAGGGTAGATATACCAATTGCTATCCGGGCTGGTCGAAACGCGCAGCGCGCAGCTACCGCCCACCTCGAACAACACCCCAAAATAAAAAATCAAAAGTGGCCACCGAATCAATCTAAAGGTCAGAGTATAATATCGAAGAAGTGCGTTCGATCAGAGGAATGACCTCATTGTCCCGAGAATCGCCCATATTTTAGCCACCTTATGCCAACTCGCGGGAGTCGGGTCCACGTATTTACCTCAAAGGAAACGGGGCCGACATCCTACTTCATTCTGGAATCTCCACCGCGTACATGCCTGTTAAAGTGGTTTTCGGAGTTGGCAGAGAGTATGACAACTTCCGATCCCGGTCTCTTTAACAACAAAACGTTATTATAACACCACGGTCAATTTAAAAATAATTATACTTTCAAAACCAGAATATAATTATCCATTTCAAAACCCATAAATACGATATCATTCCCTTTTAAAACCCAAATAAAAATGATATCATTTTATTTCATATATATTTCTTTTCCAAAATCATGCCACTTTGAAAATTTATAATACCTCGAAACCAAATATTTGAATTTTAACTTTCAACATAATACTTCGAAATCCATAGTTTTAAAACCATAACTTTCAAACTTAAATGGTTTGGATATTCAACAATATATAAAATAAAACAGTTGAATTTATAATTTCCTTAAAAATAAATAAATTCCACTCCTTCACAATTTTTATTCACTTTAAATTCAGTCTAAACCCATAACCTTTAGATTCACTTTCAGTTTGAATAAAACACTTCGATTTCAATATTTTCAAACTTTTAGTATTTAATGAATTTCAAAACTAAGGTTGGGAATTTCAAATCAACAATTCATTTTCCTATTATTTAGTTTGAAAGGTTTATATGATAAATCCATAACCATTTAAAATAAACTAAATTTATTAACACTAAAATTTCCTTCCATTTATTTACTAGAATTATTCATTAAATCCAGTTATAAATATCATACCTTTAAAATTTCCAATTTAATAAGTTAACATCAACTTATGGAGTTAAATTTTTAAATAAGCTCAATTCCAATTAAATTTCCAATTTATCTTTCAATCTTAATTTATTTGAATCATTTATAACTCTATATATATATATATATATATATAAGAATTTAAACTCATACTAAATCGTATAACATAAATTATCAAATGCCATTTTTTAACTTATTCATTTTATTTAACAAATTTATACATCGCTTAAATGCAACGATTTAACTATGTATGTATATATAATATATATTTATATCATATTCAAATTTAATATTTATTGAACCGTATCATATCCAAACCAAAAAAATCATTTCAAAAATAATTTTATATACATACCGCGGTGCCTGTATATAATTTTCTATCCCATGGTCAAGCGATAAGGATATTTATCATTTCAATCTGCAATTTAAAAATAAAATTACGGTTATATATCATTTCAAACCGCAATCCCGAACGAAATGAAAATGCATAAGTTGCAGTTTATATGGAACACCTCATCCATTCACCCAATATCAACCATCAACCAATTTATTGCAACCATCATCAATTTAACCAATCATCAATATAAAGCATATAAAATATAACGGGTAATAACTAACAGTTAATAACTAACAGTTTATATTCAATAATAAATTTATTAATTGTTTAACTATCAGTTTATATGCAAATAACTAAATTTTAACTTTCAATTTATATGCTAATAAAATCAATTAACAGTTAAATTAAATAAATGCGATTTTGCAGTGATGATAAATAAAACATGCCAAACAGTTGTAAATAAATTTCTACTCATATCTTAAGCCAATTTAACAAACATAAGAATTTTTAGAAGTTGTGAGTGGGTTAAAACACTCACCTTTTGAATTTAAATCCGATTTAAACCCAAAAATTCGACGATCTCCAAATCTGTCCAAACTAGCATTGTCAAGTCCGGAATTTCAATACGATCCTAACAAAAAAAACCGCGTGTGAAATGGAGTTCGTATGTAAGAGTTATAGCGATTATTGTGATTGAATAAAAAAAGAGAACACATTACACTATCCTCCTTGCCACGTCATCCATCATTCTCCCCCCAGTATCACGTACGCACGCAAAATAAACCACACGCACCTACCTCCAGCAACGAACGCATCACCACATCATGCCCTAACGCGGCGCCGTGCCACCACCGGCCAGCCGCCGACCCTCCTCAGACCTCCCCTGACCCACGTGGCAGCGTCGAGTGGGCTCCGGTCGGTCCAAAAATTCAATAGCCGCCGCCGATTTTATGACCTAATCGAATTTTTCTCGAAAATCCAACAGTAAATTCGATGAACGAACACCACAGATGCACTCCCCATCGTCCACTCTACAAAACCCAGAAATGGTTTGACGATCCGACAACGTTCATCGACGCGCGATGAACGGTCGAGAATGTTAGGAAATCTATTCTAAGGTTTCGATGATAACAACTATACAATGGAAATCGTATGTATGTATATATCTATATTTACAGGTAGTTGATGAAGTAGCATCACCAAAGAGATAGAAACAAGAATCAAAAGGCAAACAAATCAATAGAAGTTGAAATGGAAATGCACAAGACACAAAGAAAGCAAGAATACACACTTTCAGACGTCTGGGTGCACTTACCAGACGTCTGGATTATTCCTCTGTATTGCAAATCAGTATAAAACAGACGTCGGATAAAAATAACAGACGTCTGATGATATTCTCTGGTTCTATATTTCAGAAGGAATCAGACGTCTGGTATTAAACTCAGACGTCTGAAAAACAATCATACACAAAAATATATATGAAGGGCAGACGTCTGAAAATGCTCTCAGACGTCTGATTTTCAATTCGACAGAGCAATTTCAAACTCCAACTGTCACACTCGAAGGGACACGTCTACTTCTTCTTACCGCAACTCTTCATCATCATCATAAGCGACTTTAGGGAGATCACAACGGATACAACTTTACAAGATAACCCTTCATCAGTATAAATAGCATCAGCAATGCAAAGAAAAGACGACATACTTACTTATGCTATTGATTTCTATACTCTGACTTACATCTGTTCTCAAAGCAATCAACTACTTACACTTCCATATATTCTGGATTACGTATTCAACACTTTCTAGATAAATATATTGGAAGCACTTGTATTCAACAGTCAACATCAGTGTTATAAGAACACATCTTTGACAAAGAAACTCTGCTATTGTAAACCTGTTCCTCCGGGTCAAGTGAGGGTTAGTTAGTAAAAGGAAATTCCGAAGAGGAGCTTCGGGACTGGACGTAGGACGGGAGGTCTGAACCAGTATAAAATCTTGGTGTGATTAGTTTAATTTACTTTACTACTATTATCTATCTAGTTTTACTGTTGATTACTTATACTTGCACATATATATCATACCATCCACTCATATAGACTTTCAATTGGTATCAGAGCGAAGTTTGATCAAAGAAAAGTAACACGTTTTTGAATCTCTTTAAATATGGCAAGTATTTTTCAAGAAGGACAATCCACAGCACGACCCCTACTTTTTAATGGCTCTAACTATGCATATTGGTCAACACGTATGAGAATTTTATGGAAGCTAACAGTCTAGAAATTTGGTCAGCCACTCAAGATAAATATGAAGCACCCACTACTGCTACGAACACTTGGACCGATGCACAAAAAACCTTAGCATCAAACAATGCTAAAGCTATGAATGTTTTATTTTGTTCTTTAGACAAAAATGATTTTTCATGTGTAATGCTATGCACCACTGCATTTGATATTTGGCGTACCTTACAAATTACACACGAAGGTACAACAAAGGTCAAACAAACTAAAATTTCAATTTTGCAAAACCAATTCTCATCTTTCAAAATGAAACAAAATGAAACTATAGTAGACATGTATTCTAGATTTCAAACTATTCAACACGATCTTATGGCATTAGGAGTTAAGTTTACTGATTTTGATTTAGTTTCTCGAATACTCAACTCTTTAACACCTGACTGGGAAAGAAAGGTATTGGCTATAGAAGAGGCTAATGATCTTTCTACCCTCAAAGTTGAAGAGTTGATAGGAAATTTGATGTCCTATGAAGCAAATTTGCAGGCACGAAAAGAACTAAATTCGGAAAAGAAGAACATAGCATTTCAGGAAACAAAGAATGATGACTCGGATTTAGATGAAGATGAGATAGTATTCATTGCCAAAAACTATAATAGATTCAAGAAATTTAGAAAGATGACAAAATTTCAAAAAGAAGGAAAGTCCAACCCGACAAATCAATCTCAAATCAAATGCTATGAATGTGATCAGTACGGACACATGAAGAAAGATTGCCCAAAACTCGACAATGATAAAAAGAAGAATAAATTTGAAAAATTCAAGAAGAAAAAAGCTTTCAAAGTAACATGAGATGATTCGGATTCTTCATCATCAGAAAGTGATAGCGATAGTGACGAAGAACAAGCAAATGTGTGTTTTATGGCACAAAACGATGAGGTACCCAAAATAAATAAAAAAGAGAAATGGATACTAGATAGTGGCTGCTCTAAACATATGACCGGAAATTCAAAGATGTTATCAAATATATCATACATTGATGGTGGAACGGTAACATTTGGAGACAATTCAAAAGGATACGTCGTGGGCATTGGAGAAGTCATCAACTCTGGTATATCAAATTCTCCTATTATTACAAATGTTTTATTAGTAAAAAATCTAAAACACAACTTACTAAGAATTAGTTAATTATGCAATAAAGGTTTTCAAATAAATTTTGAAAAAGATAAATGTAAATTTTAGATAATAACAAACAACTCATTTTTGAAGGATTTAGAAACAAAAATATTTATGTATTAAACATGAATATAAATAAAAATTCAAACTTATGCTTAACCGCCAAACATGATGATCCATGGTTATGGCATAAACGATTTTGTCATATCAACTTTAAAAGTATTAATAAATTAGCAAAATATGAACTAGTAAGGGGATTACCTAGAATAAATTTCAAAGTAGAAAATTTATGTGATAATTGTCCAATTGGAAAACTAAAGAAAAGCTCGTTTAAATCTAAGAATAATATTTCTACAAAACAACCATTAGAACTGTTACACTTAGATTTATTTGGCCCTACACAAATTCGGTCTATAAATCACAATAAATATGTCTTTGTAATAGTTGATGATTTTTCAAGATATACATGGAATTTGTTTTTAAAAAATAAAAGTGATACCTTTGGAATGTTTAAAATTTTTGCTAAAAGAATTAAAGTACAAATGAACTTAAAAATCAAAAATATCCGAAGTGATCATGGAGGAGAATTCGAAAATGATATTTTTACAAATTTTTGTAATAAAAAAGGAATAACTCACAATTTTTCTTTTCCTCGAACACCGCAACAAAATGGTGTCGTAGAAAGAAAAAATCATACATTACAAGAATGTGCACGAACATTACTAAACAGTAGTGGTTTACCAAAACACTTTTGGGCTGAAGCTATTGCGACAACTTGTTATGTATTAAATCGTGTAACAATACGTCCTATGTCTAAACAAACGTGTTTTGAAATATTTTTTGGTAAAAAACCTAAGGTATCATACTTTAAAACTTTCGGGTCAAAATGTTTAATTTTAAATACAAAAGATAACTAAGGTAAATTTGATCCAAAAATCGATGAAGGTATCTTTATTGGATATTCGGATCGGAGTAAAGCATATAGAATTTTTAATAGAAGAAATAATACCATTGAAGAAAGTTTACACGTTTCATTCGATGAAAATCTTTGTAATCTTAAAACTAACGATGAAGAAGAAAATATTCCACTAATAAATCCAACAAATACCGTTAATAATGACATAAATATTGAAAATAACACTCTGGTATCACCTCCTAGAATTCTTAAAAATCATCCAATAGATAATATTATTGGAGACCTTAATACAAGAGTAACTCGAAATCATCTCAATCATATAAGCCATATAGCATTTGTGTCAAACTTTGAACCAAAAAATTATAAAGAAGCATCAAATGATAATTTTTGGATAATAGCTATGCAAGAAGAATTAAATCAATTCGAACGTAATAACGTATGGGAATTAGTACCACGACCTAAAGATCAGTCGGTAATAGGAACAAAATGGATATTTAAGAACAAATCAGATGAAAACGGAGATATTATTAGAAATAAAGCACGATTAGTTGCTCAAGGCTACAATCAAGAAGAAGGAATAGATTACGATGAAACCTTTACTTCTGTAGCAATATTGGAGGCCATTCGTACATTACTCGCTTTTGCAACATATAATAATTTTAAACTATTTCAAATGGATGTCAAAAGTGCTTTTTTAAATGGGTTTATCAAAGAAAATGTATATGTAGAACAACCACCACTATTTGTTCATGAAAAATATCCCGATCACGTATTTAAATTACACAAAGCTTTATATGGATTAAAACAAGCCCCACGAGCTTGGTATGAACGTCGTAAAAATCATTTAATTACATCAGGTTTTCAAATAGGCAAAATTGGTACAACTTTGTTTATTAAAAGAGAAAATAATGATATTTTAGTAGTGCAAATCTATGTCGATGACATCATTTTTGGCTCAACTAATGAAAATTTATGCAACCAATTTTCAAATATTATGAAAAGTGAATTTGAAATGTCCCACATGGGAGAATTAAATTTTTTCTTAGGTTTACAAATAAAACAACTTGATAATGGAATTTTTATTCATCAAGAAAAATATTGTAATGATTTATTAAATCGTTTTGAAATGAATAAAACCTCAAGTAAACCAACTCCAATGAGTACCACTGTTCACTTAGAAAAAGATGAAAACGGAAAAGATTTTGATGAAAAGAAATATCGTAGCATGATTGTTCTCTTCTCTATTTAACGGCTAGTTGACCTGATATTATGATGAGTGTATGTCTTTGTGCTCGATTTCAAGCCAAACCAAAAGAGTCACATCTAAGAGCAGTTAAGCGAATTTTACGTTATCTTTCTAGTACTAAAGATTATGGGTTGTTCTACCCTAAAGGATCCTCATTTGAACTTATCTCATATAGTGATGCAGATTTCGGAGGATGTAAAATAGATCGTAAAGGTACTAGTGGAACTTGTCATTTAATCGGACAATCATTAGTTTCTTGGTTTAGCAAAAAACAAAATTGCGTTTCCTTATCAACTTGTGAAGCGGAATACATCTCCGCAGCACTAGCATGTGCTCAAGTAATATACATGCAACAAACACTAACAGATTTCGGTAAAACTATCATCAAGTCTCCAATTTATTGTGATAACACAAGTGCAATTAATTTGTCCAAAAACCCAATTAATCACTCAAGAACCAAACATATAGATATACGACATCATTTTCTAAGAGACAATGTTGAAAAAGGAACCATTTCATTAGAATACGTTAGTACCGAAAATCAAGCAGCCGACATCTTTACTAAACCATTAAATGAACGAACTTTTTCTAAGCTTCGACGAAGTTTAGGAATTTTCTCACTAAATGATCTTTTTCCTTAATACATTATGTATAAAAATATATAATAAAATTTAAAGCTACATTTAGTTACCAATATACTAACCACAAGATATATTATTGATTTCTGCACTTCTAAGGTTTTCAGAAAAGTAATAACCACAAATAAGGTTATTTATTTCTGCACCTTTAAAATTTTAGTTTGTCTATATTTACATACTTTCCAAATAATAAATATAGGCAAATAGAAAAACTTTATTCAACCAATTAATTTTTTAAAAAAAAAAATTATTATATATAACAATGTCTTCACCAGATTCCTATATATCCATCTCCGTATCAACACCCTCGACGGATAGCGCGGTTGACACACCACAACAACTCCCAACGCCTACCCCAAAGCAAGAACCAACTCATAGGTGGTCTTCGTATCGCACAGGTTTTACACAAGAGAATAAGAAAGTTAAAAAATCTTTGTTTACGTCTCCTAACACAAAGGAGAAAATCAATGAAATCCATCATTACCAAAAACAACAGATGGATCTTCAACGGGAACTTTATTTCGAACAAAAAGTTACGACACGGAGGTTAAACTTTCTCGAGCAAGTTGCAATGAAGTTTTGTTCGTCACGCAAGAAAGATGTTCATGAACCACTTCCAAAACCTTGTAGTTCATTGGATCCATCTTCTTCGTATCGTACTCCTTCAGACCCTTCACCTAGACGATATTCTGGCTCTCCACGAACACACGAACGTGGAAATATATCGTCTCCACTTCGACCATGAAATGATGATGAATCAAGAAATCCTAAAACTCCGTCTCCATCTAAATAAATTATTTATATTAATTGGTGTATGTATCTATAAGTATACGTGTTTTTATAACAATAAGGAAATTTATTATTTCGTTCAATAAATAAAATTTATATCATTTCTTTGATAATCTACAAACTTCAAACGTCTGCAAACAGCTACTAGACGTCTGATACTATGATATTATACTAAAACTGTTGATAAGTGCATATATCAGACGTCTGAAATAATGCCAGACATCTGAAATATGCCTCTGCCGTCTCAAAAATAAAATTATGGCCATTTCAGACGTCTGGAATGATAACCAGACGTCTGTATAAGTTCTCTGTTTCAATCTCAAACCAAAACAGACGTCTGCTTTAAATTCCAGACGTTTGAAATTTTTCTCTCCATCAAAATATTATATGCAAACTAACAACCAGACGTCTTAATCAAGATCTCAGACGTCTGTTTTTTACCTACTGGACAAAAATTAGGGCAAACCAGACGTCTGATTCTCAATCTACCATATAAAATCGATCAGATTAACGTCATTTTTTATCTACTTTAAAAACATTTTTTCCCGACGATCTTCTCAAATAATTTTTTTTTCCAAATCATACAGCATTTTTAAACAACAATGCCGCCTCGTACTAAAAATCCTACTAAAAAGAGAAAGCAAGATCAACCAACGACATCTTCACATCCGCAAGTTTGTTCGGATGATCAAATCGAACGTTGGATGAATAGAGCTCCTCATTCTCTAAAAAGGTACGAAGATATTCAAAAAAAGAAACTTCACACAGGTCCCTTCTACAATTTATTAAAATTTCCTATGTATGACCTAGACGAATTATGTGAAACGGCCGGTTTAGAAACCCTGATTTCTTTTCAAACAAACGATATTCAAATTGACCAATTAGCCATCTTCCTATTCTACGCAAATTTAGATAGCACCGCAGTTTGGAATACTGAGAATGAAGAAAATCGGCTTTGGTCCAGTGTCTATGGAAACACAATTCGATTAACCCCTGGCTTAATAGGTCGAACCCTTGGTTGCTCTGACACCAGGGAAGACCTGTATAACATTCCCGATATGAGATTTAAGCCTAGGGATAGTATTACACATCAAATTTGGGAAGATAATATGCCAAAATTTGCTTCCAAGTATTTACGCCCGAAGGCTCGACTACTAACAAGGATGATAATAAACACCATTATTCCACGATTAGGTAGTCACGAGCAAATCACATAATGGAGCATAAAGCATTGTATGCTATATTTAGTCGGATAAGAGTGTATTGGGCAAAATTTATTTTTGATGAGCTTAAGCAATTTTGGAATCGCTCTCGACCTTCCATTATTTACCCGACTTATATTATGCGGCTTCTTCGGGCTAATAACATTCAATCATATTTATCAACATTCGAAGAAATTTCACCCAAATATTCTTCAACAAAAATTTTCTCCTTGATGCACTTGCCCGAAATTCCCTCGGAATTCATGACATTTAAGGATTGGACGCGCAATCGACAATCTCAACATATTGAGCCTCCTCCTCAACCACCCATGATTCCTTCTCAAGGAGAAGAACAAAAAGAAGCAACTCCTCCTCCTCCTCAACCTTTTGATTACCCGGGACAAGAGGATATTATGGAGACTCGACTAGAAACAGAAACAAATGAAAGTATTCGAGATCTCACTCTTTGAAATCAACACATACTATCCCAAAATCAAAGACACTTGGCTAAGCGAATTGACAACCTTGAAGTATCATTTGTTACTCGCCTAGCCACAGTTGAAGATTCCCTTTCAACTGCTTTGTCAGTGCTGAAAGAACTATTACAATGGGTCCGTGGTCCAACTCCACCCTCTGAGGATTGGCCAACTCCTGTTCCTTCCCCTCCTACAAAGCACTCTAAATTATTTGGGGATGAACCTCCAAAGGAAGCTATGATATCTCTTTCAAAAACTAGTACTTCTACAAAAGAAAATCAAAATGAGGATGATACAAATCAAGCTTCGCCAAAGGAAGGTGATCCAAAACTAGCTTCACCAAAACAAGATGACCCAAATCAATCCTCTCCGAAATAAATTTAAGTTTACTTTTGTAGCTTTTGTGTACTTCTGTAATAGAACAATGCATGTAAACTTTTTCTTATTAATGAATATTTTTCTGACATATTGACTTAATTGTAATAAATTCTTTTTGATAATGTCAAAGGGGGAGAAATATTAATATTCTCGTAAAACAATATGAATAAGCATATATTCAGGGGGAGATTTCAAATCTATATATAAGTACATTGAATAAGTTGTCATCATCAAAAAGGGGGAGATTGTTAGGAAATCTATTCTACGGTTTCGATGATAACAACTATACAATGGAAATCGTATGTATGTATATATCTATATTTACAGGTAGTTGATGAAGTAGCATCACCAAAGAGATAGAAACAAGAATCAGAAGGCAAACAAATCAATAGAAGTTGAAATGGAAATGCACAAGACACAAAGAAAGCAAGAATACACACATTCAGACGTCTGGGTGCACTTACCAGACGTCTGGATTATTCCTCTGTATTGCAAATCAGTATAAAATAGACGTCTGATAAAAATAACAGACGTCTGATGATATTCTCGGGTTCTATATTTCATAAGGAATCAGACGTCTGGTATTAAACTCAAATATCTGAAAAACAGCCATACACAAAAATATATATGAAGGGCAGACGTCTGAAACATGCTCTCAGAGTCTGATTTTGAATTCGACAGAGCAATTTCAAACTCCAACTGTCACACTCGAAGGGACACGTCTACTTCTTCTTACCGCAACTCTTCATCATCATCAGAAGTGACTTTAGGGAGATCACAACGGACACAACTATACAAGATAACCCTTCATCAGTATAAATAGCATCAGCAATGCAAAGAAAAGAAGACATACTTACTTATGCTATTGATTTTTATACTCTGACTTACATCTGTTCTCAAAGCAATCAACTACTTACACTTCCATATATTCTGGATTACGCATTCAACACTTTCTAGATAAATATATTGGAAGCACTTGTATTCAACAGTCAACATCAGTGTTATAAGAACACATCTTTGACAAAGAAACTCTGCTATTGTAAACCTGTTCCTCCGGGTCAAGTGAGGGTTAGTTAGTAAAAGGAAATTCCGAAGAGAAGCTTCGGGACTGGACGTAGGACGGGAGTTCCGAACCAGTATAAAATCCTGGTGTGATTAGTTTAATTTACTGTACTACTATTATCTATCTAGTTTTACTGTTGATTACTTATACTTGCACATATATATCATACGATCCACTCATATAGACTTTCAGAGAATTGATTAAGAAATTCTGGACAAACGATGCATCAAATCGAAAAAAGAATTTCAGTTTTGAGATGCGTAGATCGAAAGCTTCAACATATATTTTTTTGAGAATTTTCTGAGGCCTTTGAATTTTTGACTTTGGATCTGATTTTTGAAATTTGAGTTTAGATCGGGTTTGCAGCCATTGGGAAGAGAAAGAGTTAAAGAAATGAACGCACAACAAATGAGACTAGATGGAGGCTAGGGTTTATAATTGGGTTTATATAGGTAGGTTAGAAATCTGAATAGATGGATTGGATAAACAAACGTGCTAACGCTAACGTGGCCCAAAAAGCCCGTTCTGATCCCAGAACGAAATTGGGTAAACCCATAATCCAAATAGGTGTTTCAAAATATTTTAAACGCAATGGAAAAGGTTTCAAGTTCAAATTGTGTCGTATGAAGAAGTTATGCTAAAATCAATAATTTCAAATTGATTTCAAATTGATTTCAATTAAATCGATTTCAAGGCGTTTCACGTTCGTACGATCAAACGACAAGTCCGATCGCTACGAAACTTGAAACCCTACAATAATTCACTGTTATGGATCCGATGAAATAGGTTTCGTCGAAATCCGAGTCCGTGACCAAAATGGCTATTTTTAAACTAATTAAATATAAATTGATTAAATCCAATTTTATATTTTAAATTCTAAAATTGACAATTTTATCATCTTTATTTTACTCAAACATTTACAATGATTTTAAACAAAGTTAGATGTCAAATTAAATGTTGATTTAATCATATGTTTCAGCGTAAATTAGATTTTTATTATATTCATCAATTATAAATTATATTTTCAATAACTACACTGCATTCACCATTCATTCTTTTTATTCAATTTATCATGGTCGAATGGATGAGATTAACATTGGGTTCGAAATTATTATCTTAATATTCTCAAAATTTAACCTAACCCTTAAATTAATGTAATATTTAACATTTAATCTCAATTAATTGCAATAACCAAATTTTCCAAATTTAAATCCAATTAAATAAACAAATCTTAAGTCCCATCTCAATTTAAAGTAACTTAATTCCCTCACTGTAGACTTTATTTCAATTTCTTAAAATAACCCCTTTATTATAAATTTAACCCCATTTATTTTAGTAAGTTTCGAATTAAACAGATTGGATTCAGTTTCATCCTTTTAGCTTACACTTAAGGTTAGGTTAAAATCAATCTATAACGTATTTCCTTTTTAGTTATTACTTTACATATATCTCGTATAAATTCCTCAATTAATCCAAATTATTAAAGTAACGTTCATAATCAATAACGACAATTTAGTAAATTTATTGAAATTGATTACAAATTTCTAATACCGTAACAAAATAAGTAACGTACAATAAATATTTTCATTAACTCTTAATTACACTTTTAGAGGTTCATTATTTACACCCCAACATTGTAATTACTTACATACACTGGTTTTACTCAATTAACATTTATTACAACTATTCCAAAATTTATTCAATATTTATTAGTTCTCTTATATTCACTTTATGAGTAAATTGGTATTCCATTTAATCCATTAATTATTAACTTTAATTATTGCAATTCATTGTCTAACATAAATTTTGAATCTATTTCCTAATCTTCACATTTCAATTAATTAACATCTTACAATAGTTTACAAATAAAAAAAAGGATTGTACTAAAAAAAAATTATTTATTGTCCTCCATTACTTTATTACCTCTATTTACATTTACTTATCATAAATCAATATTTAATTCCATTGATGAATTCAATACTTGCCCCTTTTTACTTATTATTAACTTTATATTCAAATGCAACAATTTTCACTATTACAATCTAATCGCAATATAAAATTTAATTTGTAAAAGTTAATTACCCTTAATACATGAAGTTTCAACATTCGCTTTCATATAAATTAATAAGATTTTTATTTCTTTCTAAATTTCAATTAAAATCTTATTAATTTAATTCATTTTAAGCATTGAATTTATACGGGTCGTTACACTCTCCCCCACTCAAAACTTTTCGTCCCCGAAAAGGAAAGGAAGGGAAAAGAAACATTAGGAAATCAATATATCTTACTTTAAAAAATTAACTTTATAAACAGATAAATATAAAAAAATTAATTAATTTAAATAAAATATACAAATATAACCATTAAACCCTTTATACTCAAGTTAATGAAGTTTGGAAAACACTTTTCAAAATTTTCTAAGTTCAAAATTTACGGAAAAATTTGGCATTGTCTCCTTTGTACGGAGAGCTCGGAAGAAAATATAATATCAAAATATAACAATTATATTACATATATTATTCAAAATATTATATCCCAACCTGGGAAAATAAATAAAATAGCGCTATAAACCGTAATCCGAAACGTACCTATTTGTCGGGCAATTTACACTTAATTTATGGAACCAAAAGCAGTAGCAATTGCTTCCATAACCTGCATTTCACTTATAAACTCTAAAAGGGTTAACAATTTATATAAAGTGAAATATTTAAGTGATTTCAATCACTAACAACAAATCAATACAACAACCATCAATTTCAACAAACAGCATACACAACAAATACAAAACAACCATTCAATCAAACAAACAAATAGTCGTTCGGGTTTTAAAACTTTTAAATTGTACGGAATGAAGAATAAACTACAGCACATAATTTACTCAACAGTCTTAGATAAAACTGAATAGATTACTTATCATCCAATCCAAATTTTAAAGTATTTTACCCAAACAACCATAGCCCAAACAACAACGAATCCAACAACAATCACCTTTACTTAATATAAATCTCATTTCATACCTTTATTGTTTGATTTTCTTTTTATTTACACGGTGATTTATCTTTTTAATTTACATTTACTCATTAAGTATTTGCTTCATTTATTTTTACTTAATTTCATTTATTACAGTGTTCATCTTTCTGTTTATTAAAATAACTAATTTTAACATTTACTTAAGTTTACAATTTCTCTTTATTATATTACATTCATTTATAATTGCATGACCTCATCTATTTACACTTTAATTACTTAAGTTTATAATCATCCATTGTCATACTTACCTTTAATTATGTTTACTTGGTAAAATTTCAATTACAACTAAAGTTTATAACATTAAATTCTCGTTTAACAGCAATTTCATTAAACACTTTCATTATTTCAAATTTCTACTTGTATAATATTCTATTACAATCTCTTATTAAACATTTCAACTATTAATATTTGGTAAGTTATATATATGTTATTTAAGGGTGTAATTTGAAAGTTATACAATTTTGTTCCATTTCCTTTAATTAATTCATTGTTCAATAAATTTTTACCTTTTACTTATAAGTTACAATTTCAACATCCTTTTTATTTCGTTTTATAACTTAGCATTTACATCTCTTATTTTATTTAGGGTTTCAATTATTATTTACCTACTTTTCATTTCACTACAATAATTGAAAAAAATTAATTAATGGAAATTTAAGAATTAAATACCGGGTTAAATTTCAGATTATTTTAAAACAATAGATAAATATATTCTTACAACTCATATATCTTTAATTATATTTAAAACAATTCGAAATTTATATTTTTCTATCAAACTGAATCTGCAGTAAAACTACTACAGTGGCATTCCCCCTTCGAAACTCGAAAATGAAAGTCGATGATGCGGCCGCCATCACCGAAATTATTTTCCAGCGACAGAGAGGAAAGTACAATGCTTATTTTCTCCAAAATCATCTTTAAAACAATTTCTTCCAAATTATATTAAATATTTATATCAGAAATACTTATAAACAAAATTATTATATTCCAAAATTTATTTGAAAAATTTCGAAACCTCGGAACTTAAGTTCTAAATTTCCAAATTTCATTTATTTTATTTTTCAATCTAATTTCTATTATTATTTATACACTTTATTACCTAACAACCAATCTATTGCAACCAAATATAGATATCATTTGAAATTTTTTATTTTATATATAGAAAATATAATAGGAAAAATTATTTCATTCACCTATATTAAAACAAATATTATGTCGGTCTGTCCTATTAAGTGTTTAGAAATCCCTATTGATGTCGCATCGTCCCATGCATCAACCAGAATTTATAAATACAAAACGGAACAGATTAACACAATATAAAAATCTTTTTATAACACTAACAAATACGCTCTCTTATATATATACACTCAGCGACTCCCATAAGGTATTACTACCCTATTAATAAAGAGTCAAACACCACAAAGCTAAAGTTTATCGCTAAACCAAAGCTCTGATACCAGCTGTAACATCCCACCTTTTCGCACGCTTCAAATCGACACACGTGCCAATTCAAACCATACGGAAGGGCGGATTGTTATGGGGTAAATAAGAAAAATAGAGAAGAAATAAAATAAAATAGAATCTCACAGCGGAAGGATAAAATATAATAATCAATATATAGTTCATAAAACTGTTTACAACATTTGCTTCTACTTTATACAATAAATATCAAAGTTCACATACCAATAAATATCAATGCAGCGGAATTAAATGGTGTTGTGGAATAATAGTAGATAATAGTAATACAAATCTTTGTCTTCGTCCTCCAGAGCTAAAACTTCAAATCCTGGAACGCTCGGACTGACCCGAGCGAATTGAAAAGACAAAACACTCGAGTCAGAATTAAAAGATCTTATGTAAGTTAAATCAACAGAAATAAATATGAGTACAGTAACTCAAGAGATGCTCGGGATTTACATCTCCTAAGGATCCGTTAAACTATTTACTATATGGTATATTGCGCTATTATAGTAGTGTCTAATTGTAAAATAAACTTACTTTTTTCTTAGCATTAAGGGGTTACCCATATAGCGCTTAACACGTAATAGTCCCAGTAGTCCATCCAATATCATAGTCCCTCCTGATCGGGAAGCCACCAGAGGATACCACACGGGCTACAGGAGAAATCCAAACTCGTACAAGGCGCGATAGGGAAGGTGACACGGCACAACTAGGCAATGCCAGGGTAGATATACCAATTGTTATCTGGGCTGGTGGAAACGCACAGCGTGCAGCTACCGCCCACCTCGAACAACACCCCAAATCAAAAATCAAAAATCAAAAGTGGCCACCGAATCAATCCAAAGGTCAGAGTATAATATCGAAGGAGTGCATTCGATCAAAGGAATGACCTCATTGGCCCGAGGATCGCTCCTGTTTTAGCCACCTTATGCCAACTCGCGGGAGTCGGGTCCACGTATTTATCTCAAAGAAACGCCGCCGCCATCCTGCTTCATTCTGGAATCTCCACCGCGTACATGGTTGTTAAAGTGGTTTTCGGAGTTGGCAGAGAGTATGACAACTTCCGATCCCGGTCTCTTTAACAACCAAACGTTATTATAACACCGCGGTCATTTTAAAAATAATTATACTTTCAAAACCAGAATATAATTATCCATTTCAAAACCCATAAATACGATATCATTCCCTTTTAAAACCCAAATAAAAATGATATCATTTTATTTCATATATATTTCTTTTCCAAAATCATTCCACTTTTAAAATTTATAATACCTCGAAACCAAATATTTGAATTTTAACTTTCAACATAATACTTTGAAATCCATAGTTTCAAAACCATAACTTTCAAACTTAAATGGTTTGGATATTCAACAACATATAAAATAAAACAGTTGAATTTAAAATTTCCTTAAAAATAAATAAATTCCACTCCTTCACAATTTTTATTCACTTTAAATTCAGTCTAAACCCATAACCTTTAGATTCACTTTCAGTTTGAATAAAACACTTTGATTTCAATATTTTCAAACTTTGAGTATTTAATGAATTTCAAAACTAAGGTTGGGAATTTCAAATCAACAATTCATTTTCTTATTATTTAGTTTGAAAGGTTTATATGATAAATCCATAACCATTTAAAATAAACTAAATTTATTAACACTAAAATTTCCTTCCATTTATTTACTAGAATTATTCATTAAATCCAGTTATAAATATCATACCTTTAAAATTTCCAATTTTAATAAGTTAACATCAACTTATGGAGTTAAATTTTTAAATAAGCTCAATTCCAATTAAATTTCCAATTTATCTTTCAATCTTAATTTATTTGAATCATTTGTAACTCTATATATATATACAAGAATTTAAACTCATACTAAATCGTATAATATAAATTATCAAATGCCATTTTTCAACTTATTCATTTTATTTAACAAATTTATACATCGCTTAAATGCAACGATTTAACTATGTATGTATATATCAAATATATTTATATCATATTAAAATTTAATATTTATTGAACCGTATCATATCCAAACCAAAAAAATCATTTCAAAAATAATTTTATATATATACCGCGGTGCCTGTATATAATTTTCTATCCTATGGTCAAGTGATACGGATATTTATCATTTCAATCCGCAATTTAAAAAAAAAATTATGGTTATATATCATTTCAAACCGCAATCCCGAACGAAATGAAAATGCATAAGTTGCAGTTTATATGGAACACCTCATCCATTCACCCAATATCAACCATCAACCAATTTATTGCAATCATCATCAATTTAACCAATCATCAATATAAAGCATATAAAATATAACGGGTAATAACTAACAGTTTATATTCAATAATAAATTTATTAATTGTTTAACTATCAGTTTATATGCAAATAACTAAATTTTAACTGACAGTTTATATGCAATAATAAAATTAACTAACAGTTAAATTAAATAAATGCGATTTTGCAGAGATGATAAATAAAACATGCCAAACAGTCGTAAATAAATTTCTACTCATATCTTAAGCCAATTTAACAAACATAAGAATTTTTAGAAGCTGTGAGTGGGTTAAACACTCACCTTTTGAATTTAAATCGAATTTAAATCCGATTTAAACCCAAAAATTCGACGGTCTCCAAATCTATCCAAACCAGCGTCGCCAAGTCCGGAGTTTCAATACGATCCTAACAAAAAACCGCGTATGAAATGGAGTTCGTATGTAAGAGTTATAGCGATTATTGTGATTGAATAAAAAAATAAAAAGAGAACACATTACACTATCCTCCTTGCCACGTCATCCATCATTCTCCCCCCAGTATCACGTACGCACGCAAAATAAACCACACGCACCTACCTCCAGCAACGAACGCACCGCCACATCATGCCCTAACGTGGCGCCGTGCCCCCACCGGCCAGCCGTCGATCCTCCTCAGACCTCCCCTGACCCACGTGGCAGCGTCGAGTGGGCTCCGGTCGGTCCAAAAATTCAGTAGCCGCTGCCGATTTTATGACCTAATCGAATTTTTCCCGAAAATCCAACCGTCAATACGATGAACGAACACCACAGATGCACTCCCCATCGTCCACTCTACAAAACCCAGAAATGGTTTGACGATCCGACAACGTTCATCAACGCGCGATGAACGGTCGAGAATTGATTAAGAAATTCTGGACAAACGATGCATCAAATCGGAAAACGAATTTCAGTTTTGAGATGCGTAGATCGAAAGCTTCAACATATAGTTTTTTGAGAATTTTCTGAGGCCTTTGAATTTTAGACTTTGGATCTGATTTTTGAAATTTGAGTTTAGATCTAGGGTTTGCAGCCATTCGGAAGAGAAAGAGTTGAAGAAATGAATGCACAACAAATGAGACTAGATGGAGGCTAGGGTTTATAATTGAGTTTATATAGGTAGGTTAGAAATTTGAATAGATGGATTGGATAAACAAACGTGCTAACGCTAACGTGGCCCAAAAAGCCCGTTCTGATCCTAGAACGAAATTGGGTAAACCCATGTATCCAAAATAGGTGTTTCAAAATATTTTAAACGCAATGGAAAAGGTTTCAGGTTCAAATTGTGTCGTATGAAGAAGTTATGCTAAAATCAATAATTTCAAATTGATTTCAAATTGATTTCAATTAAATTGATTTCAAATTGATTTCAATTAAATCGATTTCAAGGCGTTTCACGTTCGTACGATCAAACAACAAGTCCGATCGCTACGAAACTTGAAACCCTACAATAATTCACTGTTACGGATCCGATGAAACTGGTTTCATCGAAATCCGAGTCCGTGACCAAAATGGCTATTTTTATACTAATTAAATAAATTGATTAAATCCAATTTTATATTTTAAATTCTAAAATTGACAATTTTATCATCTTTATTTTACTCAAACATTTACAATGATTTTAAACAAAGTTAGATATCAAATTAAATGTTGATTTAATCATATGTTTCAGCGTAAATTAGATTTTCATTATATTCATCAATTATAAATTATATTTTTAATATCTACGCTGCATTCACCATTCATTTTTTTTATTCAATTTATCATGGTCGAATGGATGAGATTAACATTGGGTTCAAAATTATTACCTTAATATTCTCAAAATTTAACCTAACCCTTAAATTAACGTAATATTTAACATTTAATCTCAATTAATTGCAATGACCAAATTTTCCAAATTTATATCCAATTAAATAAACAAATCTTAAGTCCCATCTCAATTTAAAGTAACTTAATTCCCTCACTGTAGACTTTATTTCAATTTCTTAAAATAACCCCTTTATTATAAATTTAACCCCACTTATTTTAATAAGTTTCAAATTAAACAGATTGGATTCAGTTTCATCCTTTTAGCTTACACTTAAGGTTAGGTTAAAATCAATCTATAACGTATTTCCTTTTTAGTTATTACTTTACATATTTCTCGTATAAATTTCTCAATTGATCCAAATTATTAAAGTAACGTTCATAATCAATAACGACAAATTAGTAAATTTATTGAAATTGATTACAAATTTCTAATACCATAACAAAATAAGTAACGTACAATAAATATTTTCATTAACTCTTAATTACACTTTTAGAGGTTCATTATTTACACCCCAACATTGTAATTACTTACATGCACTGGTTTTACTCAATTAACATTTATTACAACTATTCCAAAATTTATTTAATATTTATTAGTTCTCTTATATTCACTTTATGAGTAAATTGGTATTCCATTTAATCCATTAATTATTAACTTTAATTATTGCAATTCATTGTCTAACATAAATTTTGAATCTATTTCCTAATCTTCACATTTCAATTAATTAACATCTTACAATAGTTTACAAATAAAAAAAAGGATTGTACTAAAAAAATTTATTTATTGTCCTCCATTACTTTATTACCTCTATTTACATTTACTTACCATAAATCAATATTTAATTCCATTGATGAATTCAATACTTGCCCCTTTTTACTTATTATTAACTTTATATTCAAATGCAACAATTTTCACTATTACAATCTAATCGCAATATAAAATTTAATTTGTAAAATTTAATTACCCTTGATACATCAAATTTCAACATTCGCTTTCATATAAATTAATAAGATTTTTATTTCTTTCTAAATTTAAATTAAAATCTTATTAATTTAATTCGTTTTAAGCATCGAATTTATACGGGTTGTTACAATTTCTTTATATTTTGGTTCATGATGTTCTTCCTTCAAATTATTCCAATTACTGGAAGATTTCATGTATTTACTGAATAATCTTGTTGCAATTTCAGAACTCTGATAAAAAATTACATCTTGCAATGATAAAATTTTCTCGATAAGACCATAAGGAAAATTACCAATAGCTCAAAGCAGGCTGTGATAAACTTTAGCCTCCAGTTGTTGAATTCCCATCGTGTACCCTCTTAAGCAAATCATAAAATTCACCCTGAGTGCAATATGCAGTATCTTCTAAAATATTTAGCTATGAAGGATGTTTCTTTCAATCTTCAATACTCAACATGTTGTTCCATTCTTATCTCTGCCTATCACATAAAATATATGCAAATAGCACTAAAATATCCCAATGGAATAGTAAATCTTAAATTAGAAAAATACCTTAAATTCAAAAAATTAATTTATTTACAGCTTTTAAAAGGAGTATAGCATGTACCATTAAGCAGAGTAGTTAATCTTTTACACATTAATTTGTAGATAAGTTGAAACAGGATTGTTATGATATGGTAAATTTTAATGGCAATATCTACACGATATAGATATTTTGATTAGTTATGTACCATAATTTATGAAGTATAATTTATTATGAAGAAGAAGAAATTTAATATCTTTATAAATTTAACAATGTAATATTGATAATAATTTATAAAAGTAATATAACTATTAACATATATTTAATTAACATGTCTATGACAAAGGTTGTGGCCATGTTTTACAGGGTTTTACACACTTCTACATCAAGAATATGCCTTTCTAGATACTTTTGTTGACATATGTCTATACTATCTTCTAAATAAACGTGATGCCTCAATATAAGATTATACTTCCAATTTACACCCGAATACATGCATCTATGTAAAATGTAATAAAACTGCTTGTATATGCATAGTACATCCATTGTAATAGCCAAAGCCTATATATGTACATGACCTCCATCGCATCTGGCACCAAATTTGGTAGATTTCGTTATGGAATTGAGCTCATGGTTTTCTACATAAACAAAATAATAACTTTAATAATTAGCGAATAGTAGGAGAAATATATCTAAACTAGTAATAAGAAAAATATCTCATTGTGTCAAATACTATTTCATTATATCAATCACTGTAAGATATAAAAAAAGAAAATAAAGGTAGTTAATTTTTTAATATTCTAATGAGAAAGAGTTATAATTTTGAATCCAATCAAACCAAAAGACGCTCCATGTTTATCCAACAATAAACCAAAAGGACGGAAAGCAGGCCATCCAAAACTAATATTATTTAAGTTAGAACTAAAAGCAAATGATAACGAAGAAGTACATATATAGAAGAAGCATACAGGAATGTCTCGCTTTTTCTTAAACGTGCTCCAAAATTTGATTATATGAAATATGAGTACCTAAAATTGCCCTTTGAACAATAATTTACGCCTCGTTAAGGAATAAAACATAGAAGTATCGCATCCAAAAGTGAAAAAAAATGAAAAGAAACTAAGTCATTTAATCATAATAAAATAAATGCCATAAACCAACAATGATAGTGACATGAAATTAAAACATCAAGGGAATGCACACATCTTAATATCAAACACAAATTATGCATTGCCTTGCTTGTCGAAACCGTTTTATGCTAAATTGAAGTTGATGCACATTGTACATACCAAGTATTACAACTCATCATCATTAAAAAGCATATTACATGCAATAAAGTGAGCCGAACTCGATTTAATCTTTAAACACAAAGTATGAATTAAACACACGGTCTAAATGATGTATATCATATAAATAGTTCAATAAATGAAAAAGAAACATACTACATCGACCAATTAAAAATTGCAAATTTTAACCATGTAGATCTTTTTTAGCTACTGAAAAAACATATACGAAAATATCATCCATGAAAAGCCAAAAACTAAGATGAATGAATTCAATAGTAACAATTAAAAAATATTATTCTCCTTCTATTGCTATAGCCACCAATTATCGAGCTAACTAAATTTTAAACCGTAAACACGTAGGACAAATGAAAACACGACAACCTAAGAAAAAGGAAGTACTATCACGCACTAGTAAATATTGATAAATGCTCGAAAATGAGGCATTATATAAACAACCTTTTACCATATAAGTAGATTGTAATAATGTCAGTTTCCAATATTTTATGCTGCTAATTGGAGCAAAAGCTAACTGCAATTCTTTTATCGAGAAATGTAGGAGAGTTAGCACAATCCCTGGGCTTGTTTTTCTGCACCAGGAACAAAACAATACATTTAAATTTGTAATCATATTCAAACAGAATGTAGAAAACCAATTCAACATCATTGACTGCTTTCTACAAATCCATAATAATTGCTCCAAAGAAACTTCACATATTTTATATCAATATAATCATGAGTAATTGTGGATTTATTGGCATTTATGGAGGAAACAAACTGGTTTACAGCTGACCTATTTTTCAAATATCAATCTGTAGTATTTTAGTTTTCTAATTGTTAAAATCAATAGGGTTGAAAACAACTCTTGTTTCCATGGTATCTTTGAAAGTTACAATATACTCTAGAGACCATCCAATCTTCTTTGGCATTTTGTAAGCTCCATTAAAAAGTGAACACACATGCTACGTAATCATTTGGGAAGATAAATAACTATTAAATAAACTATGGCTGCTAATTTATGTCCATCAAAATTTCTCATAGTTTAGTGTCATAGTTTGTTAAATTAAAATTAAGTTGATTACAATCAACAATGAGATGAAGTTTGTTGTGACGCCCCACCTCTATACTCACGCTAGCTAAGGACATTACGAAGTAATACCGTCAACTAACACGAAGGATAAGGCTGTTAAGGAACGACCATCCATGTAATTGCTTTTGTGCGAGCACTGATATGTCAGATAGTATAACATGCATTTCATTTCAAAAAGGGAATCCGACATGCCGATACAAACTCAAAGCTACTACACGGTGGCTATGTAGTCTTCGAAAACAAATATAGAAATAAACATAACATAAATCATTCACAGATATCCATATCACAAAGGAGGAAATATATATGAATATAACACATAGAAGTGTACATTAGAGTAGTGGTCAAACAAGATCCAAATATCACAAAAGAATAGATACAAGTGTTAGACAAAAGAATACGTATACATCAAGGAGTCTTTATCTCAAAGGTATAACAACAAAAACTACCAATCTAATGTAGTTAGACAAAAGTCATATGATGATTCCTGATAAGGAATCAAGAAGAAGCACCTGTAACATCTCGGTCTGACCTGAGTATTATTTAATAAGAAAATAAAAAACGGATCAATCTAGCTACAAATATCATATAAAATAAGATAGAATAAGAGATATGGCGAAAATGTATGATAACAATTATGCCATACTATGAAAAGTATACATTTAACAACAACAAAAATCATACAACATCTCAAAAATCTCATAACACCAAAAAGAATGTCATATTCTTTACCATATTCACCAAACCACAAATATTGGCTAACATATCGATGTCAATCATAAAAATTGGTGAAACGCAAATTCTAATATCATCAATTAGAAATCCAGAAATCACAAAAAGGGGGAGGCCTATCATAAACAGGAGCATGAAAACTCTCCAACACATGTATCACAAACGGGACGCTAGCCCATGGTCGCTAACCATAGAGCCGGTGCAACGACGTAGTACAACAGTACGCCCGAGGAACCTGAAACTCGAATCGATCGGAACAATGACGTAGTACAATGGCATGCCCGATGAACCTGATAAGCCGATACAACGGCGTAGTACGAAGGTACGTCCGATGAACCAAACTCCATAAAAGAGCACGGGTCGCTAGCCCATAAAAATTGAGTCGAAACTCCAAAGAAACATATAGGTCGTTAGCCTATAATAGAAATGAGATGAAGCTTCATAAAACTAGGTACTGTCCCCTACGTGGACAAAGAGACATAGCATATCGCTAGTCTGAAACACAAAATGATCATCATCGATCATCAAGAAGTGTCAATTACACTAAGCTAATAAATAAATGAGTTTAGCTTCATGTCCCATAACCACTGGCTTAACTTAGATATTTACAAACTAATTGTAGATTCCCACTCGAAAATTGTCACGGGAGTTTCAATCGATCAACTCCTAAAATTAATCGACGAAGTAAACACACGCGTTCCATATCACTAGCTTTTCTAAGCCGTTTAATTAGATTTCTCAAACGAATGGGGTAAGGGTTTGTGTATACTAAAAGATTGGAAAATGGTTTTAGAAACAAGCTTTGTATTAAAAGTAGAGTTGAAACCATCTTTGAGAAAGAGTTTAAATATTTACTACTAGTATATGAACCTTTGTATTTAAAATTGGAGAACCATAGAAATGATTGTAAACACAATCAATCACCAAAATCCACATTCCAAGACGTGAATTAAATCCAAAGAAATTGATACCAAATCTAGCAAAATAGATATTCCCCAAAAATACCAAAAAGGGAAGTTATCAAAGTCAACAAAGGTGATAACATCAAATTGGAGAAATAAGAATCGATTAAAAATTGGAATCACTAGCAAAATAGGCATTTTGGGATGAACAGCAGGTCAGTGACTGGACACCGAGTTCAGTCGACTGGTCCAATGCCTGGAAAACTCTTGGATTCCAGGTCAGTCGACTGGACTCAGACCGTCAGTCGACTGGAACCTTTTTTCCAGTATTTCCAGCCTAGTCCCCAAAGGGGCAAGAATCCAAATGAAGCCGATTGATCGAGTAATTACAACTAGGGATTTATGCCACGCGACAATCCAGTCCTATAGGCTCTTCGACTCACCCCAAAGACATTTTCAAGCATCAAAGCTAGAATTTTTAAAGATTTAACTTCAAAACACCAAAAATTGAAATGTTCACCAAATCAATTCAAATCAAAAGCAAAGGAACATGAATAGATGTTAGGAATTCATACCTAACAATAATGATAGTTATAGACATGGATGTAAGATAAAAATCTCACCTTTTACACAAAAACAGGGAAGGAGAAGCTTGAAAACAAAGGAGGATAAACCACTCTTCAATCCCAACTCTAAAAGCTCCAATCTAAGAACATAAGCCAAAGTTTCCTAAGTTAGGTTATAGGGAATTTCTAAAATTGGAGAGATATTGAGATGGAGAAGAAGAAGGAGATGCTTACCTAAGCTTCTCTTTGATTGTAGAGCTACAACTTGGATTTGCTAAAGAAACTAGGGCTTAGGATTTTAATTTCCAATCTCCTCCACCATTTTCGCTAAAGCTTGTGTTTTAGGAAATATTATGAAGGAATGAAGAGGGGTGGAGTTGGGTTGATATGTTAGGTTAATGGCTGAAACCCAAACCCAAAGCCTTAAGTGAAAAGGTCGAAATTTTAGCTAGCTCCAAACATATCAATGTTTATACTCAAAAAGGTCGCAAACGCCATTTTGAACTCAATGGAAGTGGTCTCAAGTCCTAATTTGACTGTTTGCAAGAAGTAATCTTTCGGATTTAAATCCGACTAACGATGCTATATTTAAATAAAACATTTAAATATACTGTCGTAAAATATACGGGTTGTTATAGACTCCCTTCCTTAAAGAAATTGCATCCTCACAATACTTAAGAAGAAAATATAAAAAGTAACAACCATAAAAGCATATCAACAGAAGAGAAATTTGAAACAAGAAGTTCACCTCTAAGATCATGAGAAAGTAAGTCCGGATGTGTCCGCTCGATGAATTCTCTATATTTCCAAGAACAATCCTTAGGATTTGAGGACCATTGAACTTTCACAAGAGGTAATCTTTACTTCGAAAGCGTTTTACCTCCGATGCAATGATACAAATAGGATGTTGCTCATAAGTCAAATTCGGCGAAACTTTAATTTCTTCAACAACATCGGGCTCAAGAATAGAATCGGAATCTCGAAGGCATTTCCGTAGTTGAGAGACGTGAAAAACATCATGAATAGTAGAAAACTGAGCCGGTAATAAAAGGCGATAAGCCACGGAACCAATACGTTAGGTGATGGGAAATGGACCAATATATCGATGTGCTAATTTTCCTGATCGACTGAAACACACAACACCCTTTATAGGTGAAACACGAATAAACACCAAATCTCCCACATAAAATTCTAATTTCCTTCTTGGTTATCGGCATAGGATTTTTGCCCACTTTGAGCTTCTTTCATCCTATAGTAGATAAGGTCAGTCTTTTCTATGGAATCACGGATAAAATCTGGACCTAAAACCAGCTTCTCACCGGCCTAAGCCAACAAGAAGGAGATCGGAATGGCCTTCCATAGAGTGCCTCAAAAGGTGTCATACAATACTAGATTGAAAGATATTTTTATAGGAAAACTCAACAAGAGAAACATGATCTTTCCAACTTCCACCAAAATCAAGAACACATGCACGAAGAAGATCTTCAAGAGTTTGATTCACACGCTCGGTTTGTCCATCGGACTGAGGGTGATAAGCGGTGCTAAAATTAAGCTTCATTCTCAAAGCTTTTTGAAGACTCTTCCAAAATCCATTAGTAAACAATAGATCACAATTGCTAAGAATAGAAGTTGGGACTCCATGCAATTTAACAATTTCTTTAATAAAGAGTTTGGCCAAAAGAGGCACGGTCCGATTGGACCGAATGGGAATAAAATGTACGGATTTTGTAAGTCTATCAACTATCACCCATAGGCTATCATGACCCGTACGAGAACGGGGAAGGTCGTCAATAAAATCCATGGAAATTTGGTCCCACTTCCAGATTGGAATGTCCAAAGGTTGCAATAACCCACCGGGCCTTTGATGCTCGGCCTTGACAAGTTGGCAAGTCGTGCAACACTTAACAAAGTTAGCAATATCAGATTTCACCCATCCCAATAATAGAGTCCCTCCATATCCACGAAAATTTTACTACTATCGAGATGAATGGTAAATGTGAATGATGAGAATCTTCTAAAATGTCTTTATGAAGATTACTAATACTTGACACGATAAGTCTACCAAATTTTCGAATGCCGTCGCGAGCATCAATATCAAAGTCCTTCAAACCTTCAATATCAATTTTACCCTTTAAATTTTGGCTAAGAAGAGCCAATTCGGGATCTAGCTTTTGAGCTTAAGGATACGGTCTAAAAGAGAGGGATGTGCCTCAAGGCTACACAACACAAGAGATGAACATAAATTGGCTTCACGATCTCGAATCTCATAAGTGGACAAAGTCTCAAGATCATTCCATTCGGATATCATCATGGAAACAACCACTTTTTGCTTATGGCTAAGGGCATCGGCAACACGATTTCGCTTTTCAGGAGTATAAAGAATATTAAGATCATAAGATGCATGAAACTCAAGCCAACGTTGTTGATGCAAATTAAGTTCCTTTTGGGAAAATAGATACTTCAAATATTTATGATTGGTGTAGAGAACATATTTTTCTCCCAAAAGATAATGACGCTAAATTTGAAGGGAGAAAACTATAGCCGCGAGCTCTAAATCATGAGTAGCATATCTAGTCTCGGCAGGCTTTAATTGCCTAGAAGCATTACCAATAACACGTTCTCTTTGCATAAGAACGGCACCCAATCCAACACGACTAGCATCGGTATAAACATCAAAATCTTGGTTCCCTTCGAGAATCATAAGAATAGGAGCATCAGAAAGGATTTCCTTTAATTTCTAAAAAGAAACTTCACATTTGTCTGACCAAATGTATTTAACTCCCTTCTTTGTCAAGCTAGTAAGAGGCATAGTAATTTTAGAAAATTCTTTTATGAACCGACGGTAATAACCCGCCAATCCAAGAAATCTATGAATTTCTGTCACACTCTCCGTTCTCTTCATATTTTGAATCGCTTCGATCTTTGAAGGATCAATGGAAATTCCGGATTCAGAAATAATATGACCGAGAAATTTCACACATGATTGCCAAAAGTGGCACTTAGAAAATTTTGCTTTCAATTGATTGCTTCTAAGAGTTTCCAACACAATCCGAAGATGTTTTTCATGCTCTTCCTCGGTTTTAGAATAAACAAGAATATAATCTATAAAGATGAGAACAAATCAATCGAGGAAGTCTTTGAAAACTTGATTCATAAGGTCAACGAAATAAGCTGGAGCATTCGTTAAACCAAATGGCATAACAAGCCATTCATACGATCCATAACAAGTACGGAATGATGTCAAAGGAATGCTATCTTCTACAATACGAAGCTGATGAAAACCGGTTGCAAAGTCTAACTGTGAAAAGACTCTAGCACCGCTAAGTTGATCGAATAGATCATCAATCCGAGGTAAAGGATGTTTATTCTTGATAGTAAGATCATTAAGCTTGCGGTAGTCGATGCAAAGCCTAAGTGTACCATCGGATTTCTTCACAAAAATAGCAGAAGCTCCCCAAGGAGAGGAACTAGAATGAATAAATTGGTTCTCTTCCAATTCGGATAATTGTTTGTGCATCTGCTCATTTTCTTTATTGGATATACGATAAGGAGGATGGGTAATAGGTAAAGCTCCAAGAATTAGATTAATTCTAAACTCAATGGCTCATTTTGGGGGTAATCCTAAAACAGGCTCAAATATGTTGAAAAATTCACGAACAACGTGAATACGAGAAATGACACCTTCCTCATCATCATTATCGTCATCAAAAGGATTTAGATAATACAAGGATGCTACCGAACCGAAATTTTGAATCTTTAAGAACAATAGAAATTTGCTTAACAGATTGAGGATGTCGAAGATGAATAGTCCGCTCAGGACGTAGGATATTGGCTTCATAATGGTTAAGCCAATCCATTCCCAAAATCATTCTGAAGCCTAAGTAACTCATGACATGCAAATCAGCTCGAAAAGAAAAATCACATAAAATAATCTTGACATCTTTACAAAACAAACTGAGTGTTGCGGATCCACCAACCGGATTCACAATTCTCAAAAAAGTCATTAAAGTCATAACACTTAAAGAAGAAAAATCAACAAGTTCTTTTAATATAAAAGAATGGGATGCACCCGTATCAAAACGAACTCGAATAGGTTGATCACGAAACATAATAATGCCATCAAGGATAAGATGAGAAATACCTTGACCGCGAGAAGTGTTTCTAGGGGCTCGAACAACATTTAGCCTTCCCTCCTTCTTGCTTTAAAGTTTGGGACATGAAGATATAAGATGACACGAATTTTTGCAATAACGACAAAAGAGAGGTTTCGGACATCGATTAGCTAACGGTCCTTGGAACCACAATTGTAGCATTGCCCACTATTAGGGGTAGGAGTCTTTGCTACCGAAGCTGCTTGCTTCCCTTTCTTATTGTGATTTGGGCCTTTGAATTTAATAGGCCTTTTTTGTTGTTGTTGAAGCTCGTTTTGGTACCCACAACTTCAACATCACTCTCCTTATCTGCTTCTTCAAGTCGAAGAGCGATATCAATAAGCTGATCAAAAGCAACTTCTAATTTCAGAAGTAATGCTGTTTTGAGATTCTTATTCAAGCCATAGACAAACCTCTGATTTTCTTCAATGGGGTATTTATATATTCAGCCCCGTATTTATAAAGAGATTCGAAAGATGCGACGTAGTCCGTTACAGAAGATTCACCTTGAACAAGGTCTATGAAACGCCAGGCCAAAGTTACTTTTTCAGCATCCGGCACAAATTTTAATTCGAATCATTCCCAGAATTGCTCCCAAGTAAGATCTGCTTCAATAATTTCAGAAGTTAGAAACTCATACCAATCTAATGCTCTTTCTTGGAGCATGCTAGAAGCCACTTGGACTCAATGGAGATCAATAATATTCATGCGAGTAAAGATGCGATTGCATGTTCTAAACCAAGCTTGGACTTCAATAACGCTTTCGAAACCCCTGAACGGCTTCCCATCCAAATTTTTATAATCACTGCACAGGTGTGCTGATTTTGGGTGAGTAGGCTCTGGAATGGGTCCGACAGCTTGAGCATTCTTTACAAGATCAAGAAGCTGTTGGGTAGACAAAAATACTCCATCTTGAGGAGTAGCAGTGGATTGACCGGCACTGGGATGTCTAGGTCTAACCATTTCTCTTCTTTAAGAAAGAAAGAAAGAAAGAAGAAGAAAAAGGTTAATCTCAGAATGAATATCAAACAGTCATGATTGATAAAATAAGACATCACAAAGGAAATAGGATAGAACGGGTCCAATGACTCGAATAACATCCTAGGGCACGACTCCTAAGATGGACTTAACGATGATCCTTGTTAAATTATTCTACATTGTTCCGAAGTTTGGCTCTGATACCAAGCTGTGACGCCCTATCTCTATACTCATGCTAACCAAGGACATTACAGAGTAATGCCGTCAACTAGCATGAAGAATAAGGCTGTTGAGGAGTGACATCCGTGTAATTGCTTTGTGCGAGCACCGATATGTCAGATAGTATAACATGCATTTCATTTCAAAATGGGAATCCGACATGTCGATACAAATTCAAAGCTACTACACGGTGGCTATGTGGTCTTCGGAAACAAATATAGAAATAAACATACATAAATCAGTCACAGATATCCATATCACAAAGGCGGAAATAGATATGAATATAACACATAGAAATGTACATCAGAGTAGTGGTGAAATAAGATCCACAATATCACAAAAGAATAGATACAAGTGCTAGACAAAAGAATATGTACACATCAAAGAGTCTCTATCCCAAAGGTATAACAACAAAAACTACCCATCTAATGTAGTTAGACAAAAGTCAGATGATGATTCCTGATAAGGAATCAAGAAGAAGCACCTGTAACATCTTGATCTGACCCGGGTATTATCTAATAAGAAAATAATAAACGGATCAGTCTAGCTACAAATATCATATAGAATGAGATAGAATAAGAAATATGAGAAAAATGTATGATAACAATTATGCCATACTATGAAAAGTATACATTTAACAACAACAAAAATCATATAATATCTCAAAAATCTCATAACATCAAAAAGAATGTTATATTCTTTACCATATTCACCAAACCACAAATATTGGCTAACATATCAATGCCAATCATAAAAATTGGTGAAAAACAAATTCTAGAAATCATCAATTAGAAATCCAAAAATACAAAAAGGAGGGGCCTATCATAAACGGGAGCATGAAAACTCTCCAACACGTGTATCACAAACGGGATGCTATCTCATGGTCGCTAACCATAGAGCCCGTGCAACGACGTAGTACAATGGTATGCTCGAGGAACCTGAAACTCGAATAGATCGAAACAATGATGTAGTACAACGATAAGCCTAATGAACCTGAAAAGCCGATACAACAACATAGTACAAAGGTACGTCCGATGAACCGAACTCCATAAAAGAGCACGGGTCGCTAACCCATAAAAATTGAGTCGAAACTCCAAAGAAAAACATAGGTCGTTAGCCTATAGTAGAAATGAGACGAAGCTCCATAAAACGAGGTACCGTCCCCTATGTGGACAAAGAGACATAGCATATCGCTAATCTGAATCACAAAATGATCATCATCGATCATCAAGAAGTGTCAATTGCACTAAGCTAGTAAATAAATGAGTTTAGCTTCATGTCCCATAACCACTGGCTTAACTTAGATATTTATGAACAAATTGTGGATTCCCACTCGAAAATTGTCATAGGAGTTTCAATCGATCAAGTCCAAAAATTAACCAACGAAGTAAACACAAGCGTTTCATACCACTTGCTTTACTAAGCCGTTTAATTAGATTTCTCAAACGAATGAGGTAAAGGTTCGTGTATACTAATAGATTGGAAAATAGTTTTAGAAACATGCTTTGTATTAAAAATAGAGTTGAAACCATCTTTGAGAAAGAGTTTGAATATTTACTACCTATGTAGAAACCTTTGTCTTTAAAAGTGACGAGCCACAGAAATGATTGTAAACACAATCGATCACCAAAAATTCACATTCGAAGACGTGAATTAGATCCAAAGAAATTGATACAAAATCCATCAAAATAGATATTCCCCAAAAATACCAAAAAGGGAAGTTATCAAAGTCAACAAAGGTGGTAGCATTAAATTGGAGAAACAAGAATCGATTAAAAATTGGAATCACTAGCAAAATAGGCATTTCGGGATGAAGCAGCAGGTCAGTCGAATGGACACTGAGTTCAGTCGACTGGTCCAATGCCTGGAAAATTCTCGGATTCCAGGCCAGTCGACTGGACTCAGAGCACCAGTCGATTGGAACCTGTTTTCCAGTGTTTCCAGCCTAGTCCCCAAAGGGGCAAGAATCCAAACGGAGCCGATCGATCGAGCAATTACAACTAGGGACTTATGCCACATGACAACCCAGTCCTATAGGCTCTTAGACTCACCCCAAAGACATTTTCAAGAATCAATGCTAGGATTTTTAAAGATTTAACTTCAAAATACTAAAAATTGAAATGTTCACCAAATCAATTCAAATCAAAAGCAAAGGAACATGCATAGATGTTAGGAATTTATACCTAACAATAACGATAGTTATAGACATGGATGTGAGATAAAAATCTCACCTTTTACACAAAAACAAGGAGGGAGAAGCTTGAAAACAAAGGAGGATCAACCACTCTTCAATCACAACTCTAAAAGATCCAATCTAAGATCATAAGCCAAAGTTTCCCAAATTAGGTTATAGGGAATTTCTGAAATTGGAGAGAGATTGAGATGGAGAAGAAGAAGGAGATGCTTACCTAAGCTTCTCTTTGATTTTGGAGCTAAAACTTGGATTTGCTAAAGAAACTAGGGCTTAGGATTTTAATTTCCAATCTCCTCCACATTTTTGCTAAAGCTTGAGTTGTAGGAAATATTTTGAAGGAATGAAGAGGGGTGGAGTTGGGTTGATATGTTAGGTTAATGGGCTGAAACCCAAACCCAAAGCCATAAGTGAAAAGGTCGAAATTTTAGCTAGCTCCAAAGATATCGATATTTATACTCAAAAAGGCCGCAAATGCCATTTTGAACTCAATGGAAGTGACCTCGAGTCCTAATTTGACTGTTTGCAAAAAGTAACCTTTCAGACATAAATCCGACTAACGATGCTATATTTAAATAAAATACTTAAATATACAATCGTAAAATATGCGGGTTGTTACATTTGTATTTCCACATGGGGAATTTTTAATTACTAAGCTACTTATGTGAATTGCATCATTATTGAAGGTTTGCAAGATTATTGAGTATAATAAGCTAATTCATACAAATAAATTATCCAAACTTCCATTTGAGTTTATTCTATCAAAGGTTTCTTCGATTGGAAAGCCAAAAAGCCTTCTCATGTTATAGCCCATTTCTGGGGTGCTTGTCTTGATTTAGATGCTCCATGAATTACTAATACTATGTCAAACTTTTAACCGTAAGTAGACATATGCTTGAAAGTAATCTTAAAAAACAGTTCCATTAGCATGGTGGAGGCAAAAAATTATCATTGTACATATTACAAAACTACAAATTTATTAGTGTAGTTAAGAAGAATTACTACCATAAAATATGACATTTGTCAATATCATTAGCATCGAATGGTTCAAAGATCATTCATTGAATCCACTCTTTACACTCTTATGCTCTTAGTTATATTCTGAAAAAGCAAAGCACTGCACTTATAAGAACAAATTCATTTTGTACCAAAACTCTAAGATTTGTTTATTTACTTGCGTAGTTTTCTTACTTCTAGTTTTAGAATTATTTTGTAGTCTTCTATTTGGAGTCCTTCTTTTGAATGCCACTTGTAAAAGCTTAGTCGGCTAGCAATGTTACTTCTATAACCATAACTTGTAAAAGTACCCATTTTGAGATAAGTAGTCTGTTACCTCTAAAAGATTTAAAAAAAAATCATTTACAAACCATCGTTGTTGCAATCTTAATTTTTGTTTGTAACTACTTTGCTATGATGTCAATCCTAAAAATCTGGTCTAGCACAATTAACTCATGGTTAAGAAAAAAATCATTGAAAAATACAAAAACAATTTGCACCAGCAGTGCAACATCGACATTTATACATCTAGTTATGAGACAAAATCCAATTACAGTATTAGTATCTAAAGCATTATGTTATGTTGCTCTGCTTTATGGATTTTAGCATCAATACATTAGTCATTGCACCTATTTCTTAATTTTGTTTGAGACGTTATGTTTATAAAGAAAAAAATAAATAGTTGTAGTAAATGAAATAAAATAAAGAGACTTCAAATGAATTTATTATCTTACTGAAGTAAGCACTATTCTACTTGGAGTGTAAAGTCAACCAAATAAAAAATCATAGAAAATGTATTTAAGTCACATATATGTCTGTCTGTAGTATAATAATAATAATAATAATAATAATAATAATAATAATAATAATTTCTGAAGATTTAGAGAACCAAGCTTTCGTTTATGAACAATGAGCTGGATAATAAATGAGATTCCATTTAGATTATTCCATTATTATATACATCGTGATCGTAATTAATCATTCGGCGACCACTTATAAATTCATTAAATCTAAGTACATTGTGTATTTTTACTTTAAATTATTCAATAAAGTATTTTTTATTCATATTTCCATAATAGTAGGTTCGAGTCCTCAATTTCATGTGACTATCATTACGTTCATTCTCCTGTCACCAATTTAATAGATCCTCTACTTATTATATGTTTAAAAAGGCTCATCTTGATTTATCAACTTCAAAATGGTAGATTAATTATTTATGCAATCCATACTAATCCTTCTCATTGATCTTGATAATGAATTGATGCTTAGAAAAGTCATTCTAAATATACTTTCTATAATTCCTAGTTAAATAAATCAATAAACCTATATTATATAACACTTACCTCATGACAAAATTCTATGAAAAATATATTATGCCTTTTATACATTTCTAGAATATCCAAAATTATTTGTAAATGAATCGTCATGCAGATACAAACAATGAGAGTACAAAGCTCCTCTTCTGGGTTTTTCTAGAAATACTAAATATCTTGCTTGATTAATCCATCACTATTCAAGCTAATAATCAATATATAGATTAAAATATCTGGCAAATTCCATATTGGATATTTGTTTTTTCTTTCTATAGAATAGATTTACTGGAGATGGAAAAAAGATACTTCAGTTTTGACCAAGTGAAAAAATTAAGATCTGAACTTGGGAGATGGAAGAAACATGAGTGCTAGAATATATAAATTAATTCAGAGTGAAAAATGATAGAGAGAGTACCTGCACTTGACAACCTGTCGATGCCTTCGGGACAATAAGTAAGGCGATCGACTCAGAACGGCAATCGCCAACGAAAGGGTAAGGAAGAACGACAACTGTAAGGAAATTGATAAATAAGCAAACGATACCGGTGCTAGTGAAAGAAGAGCAAGAGATTTCTTGTTGATTCAAATGAAAGAAAGGATTACTATGGTAAAGAAGAACACGAAAACCTACAATAATTCACTATTACGGATCCGATGAAATTGGTTTCGTCGAAATCCGAGACAGTGGCCAAAATGGCTATTTGTACTCGTTAAGTATGCTATAAAATTTCCAATTTCTAATTAACTTTTAAATCCAATTTTAAATGTTAAAAATCTTCATTCTTATTTAAATAAAATTTAAATCAATTTTCGATATCATTTTCATTCATATTAAATTCAGAGTTCAACTATTTTACAAAATTTTCAATATTAAGTTTAAACAATTTAATAATGCAATAAATTATATTAACAACCATAAATTTCCAAAAGAATTTAGTTATCGATAATTATTCCCATCTAAATAATTCAACACTTATGATCCAATTTGAATTATTGGTTATAATTTTATCTCAATATAAATAATTCCTAAATTTCCAAAATTATTTATTTCAAGATTTTATCTAAGTTCATATTCAATAATTACATTAATAAATCACTAAATTTTATTTCTAACTATATTTATTCAATAGCCACATAAAATTTAATAATTTAAAATAGTTAAAAATACTGGTCGTTATATCATTTTTATTCCTTTAAGCTTTATTGCAAAAGAACCAAGTTTATAATGTTTCACTTGAAAATCACTCAAACCATAACTGTTATGATCTTAGGTGAATTTAGAGTGTGTATTTAATTAAGATGCATTATTCATCAAATTTTTGTAGGGTATACTATAGTTATGCTATGGTTAGGGTTCTTCCAACAAAAACTATTCATAGATGGAAAGCAATAAATAAAAGCTTAAACACTTTAAAGATGCTAAAGAGTAAGAATTATTAGATGCACATTCACATTACAAAGTTGGTTGACATTTTTGCAATACTTCGAGTTACACAAGTTAAAGTGATCGGTTATGCAACAAAATTATTATAATCAAAAGGTTTGTTTATAAGAACTATAAGCTCATATTGGAAATGGCTTAGTCATATATATTACATAGTGAAAATATGGGAAATGGTAAAGCCTTATTCATAAATGCCTTATTGAACTGAAATAATTTTCCATGCCTATTACTGTATTTTATGCCTATAAAAGGTTGTAAAATATCTTGTCTGTTGTAAAATATTAAATAAATTTGAACAAAAGTTTGCAATATTGAGGTACTCCATGCAACTTAGAATTCACCCTAGTAGAATTTTGATATACATACCAGTGATGTTTCTAAAGCAACTTTTGTTTCATTGGGAAGTGCAAGAACTTCGATTTTTCTTCGCTCAACGGAATCTAGTGATAATGGGGAATGTATAACTTCATCAAATGAAAATCAACATCTCAATCCTTCCTCACCCTAATCCAGTGAATTGACTGGATGAGCTTCTAAATGATTGATTAGCTGCTACAATGCATACTAATCCTATAGCACCGCCAAAACTTCTCATTTGTAAACTCTTAACTCATCTTCTATACATTGCAGTTCTATAAAAAAACCAGTATATTTTTCAACGAACAATTAGTTTTTCATAACAACACTTTAAGTATTGCTAATTTTGACAGCCATTTGTATTTGAAGCCGAAGGTTGATAAACTACAATTTCAGTTTAAAAAAAAATTAAACAATCAAAATATATAAGACGGGACAAACACGTGCACAATTTCTCCTAATCGTTTACGATACAGTTTGCTAATGCCTTGAATTGCTTTCTTACATTAATAAAAGCCTAAACCTTATAAACTAACTATAAAAATAACCATATCAAATATCATTCTCATTCAGAGCATATACATACATATATATAGAATACATCCATAAAGAAATGCAAAAATTTCACCTCACCTAGCATTTACTTTTGCAAAGTCAAACAATTATGTTATATTACCTCATTGTCACATAGATCATTGACTCATTAGTTGTTTCAACCTAAAAAATGATAATAATATGACTATTAGTTAAGGCGAAGTAAATATAGAGTAGTAGAATTAACAATAAGAGTATGACAAACTTCATTTGAATGGCAAATGCCATTATTATTTATATGCCAGCCAATTTTTACAGGATTTACAGAAATAAACATCATTATTATTTCTCATGTAAAATGATGCCAATACAAAATTTTGATTAGCTTAATGATGTATGTGTTAACTATAAAAGAAGAGAATACATCAATTCACATTCTCCGTCTTCATCACTTTCACAAGATGCATAAGTTTCGATCCATAATTAGTTACACAACTAGTCGATATAGTTTAAGGAAACAGATCTTAGCCCTTACATTTATTGCTATATAATTTTAAATGACAATTTACATTAATTGATCAATAAAACAAAACATTAGGTTACAAACAAAGTAAGGGTTATGTAACTAAAATTATTACAGTTAAACTTAGAAACCAATAACATGAAAATGAAATCAATAGAGGACAAATTAGAACAAACCTTATCCATAAAAACATCAAATTAGGGTTCACTCGTTAGAAGCTCGAGCAAAATCGAATACCAAGAATCACGAAAAGAAAATATAGTCAATAACTTTAACTGCAATAACAACAGAAAGGGAATACAACAATGAAGAAACTCACGTTAGGTAAATTGTGTTACTGTCATTGACATGGCGAGGAAGAATCGTAGCACAGTAGTCGTGCGAGGGTGCGTTGGGTGCAAATCAAATCGTTTTAGACTTAAGGTTTGAGAGCAGAGAGGAAAACGGGAGGAAGAACAAAAGAAAGGGATACGCGGAATAAAAGAAAAGGGTCCACGTTGGAAGAGAAGATAAGCATAAGAGAAAATCGGCCGATTTCGGTGGAGGAAACTGGAAGGAGGAAATTATTGATTGGGGATAGGAAGGTTCAGCCGGATGAAAGGAAGAATAAAAATAAGACAGTGTAGAGGAAGAAAATTTTAAAGACCGTTCGGTTGCTAAAATTCAAGGGGGCTTATGTCCCCTTGAAATTGAACTGAGTAATCATATTATAGTATAGATTATAAATCAAGTAATACTATAGAAATTCAAATCAATTTAATTTCCAAAACAAAAGTCTTGCAAAGCTACAAAATGGTCTCTCCACTTTGAAACTCGAAAATGAATGTCAATGATGCTGCAGTCATCACCAAAATTATTTCCCAACGACAAAGAGAAGAGCATTTATTTAAGCATTCAAAAATCCATTGGAAATAATTTCTATTTGAAAATACTTTAAATAATATACATCTTAAAACTTTAGAACCAAAGTTTGAAATCACCGAAAATTAAATTCTCAAGTTCTTAATTTATATTCATTTAATTTCCAAACCAATTTATAACCATGCTATACATAAAAGGACAAATGATTTAAAACATTTTAAAGTATTTAGGGAAAAAATGATGAAAATATCTTTATATAATACTTTATCAAAATACTTTTATAACTCAATGTCTTATCAGGTTTATCCTCGTTCTTGTAGACTCTGGTCGTACGTTGATCAGGCGTAAGACTAGAAATCTCCAAGTACTTAGTATACCTGTTTTAACACCCAATGAAAAATACTTAAAAACAAGTACGAGAAGTACCGCTTAAAATTAAATGTCGAACAGTGATGTTACGATTGTAGTGGCCCGCTGCTGATCCAGTATTTACACGATGAACACAAAACTTTCCAAAAGATCCTTCCAACTTTCGCATTCCAAAAAAATATCGTAGCCATTTCGTAAACAAGGGACCATTGACCCCTGCTGAAGTGGTACGCTGCTGATTCAATGATTTACGCAATGGATGCACTTCCTTTTCGGAAGATCCATAAACAACAGATCCTATGATCAAAAGCGCTACTATTTGGGTAAACTAAAGAACCATCTAGCCTGAAAAAAACGAGGAACTCATGAGTTTAAACCATAGAAACCATATTAGTTCGAATCCATTTCTGAATTCACCCAAGTCCATTAGAGTTTATCGGTCGAATTCATTCCTGGATTCCCCAAGTCCATCTGGGTCGAAGCATATCATACTATACTTCTTCATGGAAGATACTTCTCCATACCTCTTACTTCAAAATATAACATACCATATACAGTACCTTCGCAAAATCAAAGCTTCAAATATCGCACTTATCTAAATTCCATTATATATAAGATTTCATTTTCAGATAAAGTACTTTTCAAAATCAATAATCTCGAGTATATCAAATCATTCTTAGATAAATTCCATTATATATAAGGTTTATCTCTTCAAATCGAGTACCTTCCAAAATCAACAGTTTTGAAAATCACCTTATACTTATATAAAGTCTGTCTTATACAAGAATTAAAAAATTTCCAAGGTCAATTTCGTTGTATTAAACGCCATATGAGATTCAAAATTAGAGGAGTACTAATCGAAGAGAACTCAAATCACGAAAACAGACTCAGGAGGAAGATATGATAATTAAATTACAAAAGAAGAAGATGGCCTTATATTAATCATGGATGACCTCAATCGGGTCAACCGTTACTTCAAGAATGAGATCGGTGCAGAATTTTATGGTAAATCGGCATTCGATCGCAAGAGATAGAATTCAAGCATAGCAAGCGATAATAGCATCTAAACTGAGGATACAGAAATCGTCGGTGAATCAATGCCCGTTGTAATGGAGTTTCACCCCTTTACAAATCATTCTAAGATTGGCGGAACCGTCGATTCATTATAGAGATCAACAGGAGTGGAGTTATGGGATACTGCAAAGTCAAAAGAACACGAATAGGAAGACAAAGATGGATTCCAAAACAAAAGAGGAGTCCTAGAATTCAAAGGAGATCCGAATCAAGAGGAAGAGATTTAAGTTCGAACTAAAGTAATTCTGTAATTAAACTTACTCTATATGCTAAGTTTTCCTAAAACCAGAGCTCTGATACCAACTGTAACATCTCGATATTTTCAACCATTCACATCCACTCATGTCGGACTTGAACTGCTCATAATATCAGATTCTTAATTTTTATTAGGAAAAACACAACATATACAGTAAATAAATAAATCACAGAATCACATACATAGAGTAATAAAAAAATAAGCAGCGGAAACAAATGAATAGTAGTTCATGAAGCTACTATATATATACATAATAGAGTTAAAACAAGATACAACAGAAGTCTCGAATACATAGAAGTCTTAATACATTAGTCAAATAACAAAACTGAATATATCAGTGGAGTCAACTGAATAACTGAAAGCTAGATAGATAGATGGATCTCCAATCGAAGCTCCAACTCCAAAGGTGAGTCTCAAATGCTCTGACACTCAGTCTGACCTGAGTGTAAAGCAAAACAAAAAACACTCGAGTCAGGATTAACATTCTTATATCAATAAATCCAACTCAAGTGAAATATCAACTGAAATACAAGTAACTCAAAGGATGTTTGGGATAACCATCTTCTAAGGATCCGTGGAACTATCCACTATGTATTAATATACGCTACTATAATAATGTCTATAGTAAAGTAAACTATTTAAATAACATTATGGAATTACGCATATCCCCCTTAACACATTTTATATATTACCATAGTCTATACGGTACCGTAATCTCCACCTTACACAGTTGTTAAAGTGGTTTTCCGTATTGGCAGAGAATATGACAATAACCGATCCCGGTCTCTTTAACAACCAAATGTTATTATAACACCGTGGTCATTCCAAAATATTTTATACTTCAAAACCAAAATATCGTATCCATTTCAAAACCATATCAATATACTCACATAAAATAAAATACATTTCAAAAATATTAACACTTTCAACATTATAACTCTTTCGGAATTATAAACCTTTGAAATCATAACATAGAAATGATAACACTTTGAAATCACAATACTTTGAAATCATAACACTTTCCACTTAAATAGTGTAGATATTAAAATATAATATATGTAATAACATAGTTTATATAATAAAATAATTTATATAATAAAATGGTATATAAAATAAAATGGTTTGTTAACTAAAATAATTTATATTAAAATAATTAGTATATTAAATTAGTTTATACTAAAAATGATTTACATTAAAATAGTTTATATTAAAATAATTTACAAAGTAAAATATAAAATAGTACTAAATATAATTTAAAAATACTTTATATAATAAAATAGTTTCCTCAAATTTCACAAATTGATTCAAATCAACTCGAATTCCAAAACTCAAGTTTTTTTCAACCTCATTTCATCAATTTCAATCCAATTCAGTTTCTTAATAAACCATTTCAAATTATATTGATTTCAAATACAAATTTGAACCATAAAATAAACCATTCCAATTCAGTATATGTTAAAGCTTTAAATATTCAACAATTTCAAAACTAAATTTGATAATTTCATATTTATCTAAATTTAACTACATTATTATTTAGTTTTGAAATATTCACTTAATAAGTCAAATATCATTTAAATAAAACCTCAAATTAAAAATAAACTAAATATTTCCTTCAATTTATTTAAACTTGAAATATTCATTTAATCACCTTACACCAAAATCAAGTTATAAAATCATATCCTTTTTAAAAATCTCAAATTCAATAAATTTCAAATTTACTTTTAATTAAATATAATTCTTAAAGAATACGATTCCAAATCAATTAAATTTCATCTTCCAACCTTAACTTATAAAAATTATTATAAAATCTATTTTTAAAATATAATTTTAAATAAATACCTACACATTATATTTTAATTAAATCAAACTTATTAAATTAAAGCTTATTATTAAATTTTCTATCCTATGGTCAAGTGATACGGTTATTTATCATTTCAATCCATAATTTAATTATCTACAGGTACATACCTTTCAACCTGCAATCCCAAATTCAATTCGTGAAAATCGCTTGGGTTTATCATTTCAACCCATAACGATTTCCTCATATTCTACTGATCGTTCGGGTATGTTTCACTTCTACCCATAGGGAATTCTAAACTTACAGGGAACTTGTAGAGTGAGAACAGATATAATAATAATATAACAGGCATATAACATCAATATAAATAACATATAATGGTATCAGATGTCACAGGTGAACAGATACAGATAATAGCATACATATAGCAATGTAAATAACTAACAGCAGCATACTTCAATTTTCATTTCAATTAAAATCAAGTTTAATAAATATAAAAATGTTAATCGTGAGTGACTGTTCACCTTTTGAGGCTAGATAAATTTGGTAACAAACCAAGCTGCGAATTATGGATTCAAACACGAATTCCAAAACGAAACAAGATGGGCACGAATTCGACGGATAGAGCTGATATATAGGAATCAATGGGAACAGTCAAATTGGCTTGATATAATTGAAACTAATACCTTTATTATATACATATGTTTACAAAAATAAATTTTAGAAACATATACTTAAAATAAAATCTATGTATAAGATTTCAAATCAACACATATTTTAAAATAACATATCATATCCAAAATCATATATAAATTACAATTTTTCCAAACTATATGTATTATAGTATATGTATACAGAACTATTAAAATTTAAGATAAATGTTTATAACAAAAAACAATACAACATATCTTATTATAGTACATGCACAACTCAACAACTTACATATGTTATATCTCAAAAATCCAGATTTATAATAAATTAATTTAAACTTAAATTCTTAATATATGTGTATATACATATAAACTCAAAACACAGATCATATAAAGCTTATCCAAATTTATATACATAAACAAATAGGTTATATAAAACTTATATAAAATCATATATGTATAGACATGTCAAATCACTACCTGTAGACAAACATAGCTACCTTATAAATAGCCGCTCCATACAAACAAGTCATAACTATATTTATACAATATTTTCATCCGAAATTCTTAACGAAACATAATTTATGTAAATATATATGTTTTAGAACGTTAACATAATAAAACTGCTATATAAACAAACACATACTGCTATGAGAACTTATATAATCATTAGTAACTAAAATATTATAAAAATCTATATAACTAACATAAAGTTATAACTTCTTTTATCGTATATAATGTATAGGAATCAATTATATGCAACAGCATAATAATATATATAAATATACATGTATAACTAAAATATGCGTACCACATATATAAAACACGAAGAGGAGGAAAAATAGGCTAAGGGGTTTTAGACTTGGTGATGTGACTTGGTTGACTGGAAGGGTAGGCTCGATCAGTAAAGGTTGGCATCGTATGTAGGCGAGGTGACGTGCGAGGGGAATGGGCCAACGATGGTCAGTGGTCGCAACGGCTGGGGAGTGTGCTTGGGAAGAAGATGGTTCGTCTATTGGAAGCAAGGGTTGTGAGGCCGCTGGTTTCAAGGTTACTCGGGCGAGGGAGGAAGGATGGGGCAGCAGGAAGAATGAAGGCCAAAAGGAGGAGGATGAAAGATTTTTCGCTACAGGCAAACATAAGGATGTGTTGGCAAAAGCATGGAGGGTGAGAAAACATATTGGAAAGAATAGTAGAAAAATGAATAACAGATAAGGAAGACCAATGAACGAATCAAATAGAAATGAACCAGAAAAATGTATTGGAATCTTAGGAATACAAAACTCCGAAAGATTAATTATTGGGAATATTAATGACTATTGACTGTTGATTTACAAGGTAGATAATGAATCAACAAGGAGTTTAAAAAGGTTCAAAATTGCGGAACCGATACGGAAACCATTCCATAGGTTTTGTCGTTTTTCGGATTCCAGAACACACAAATGATTATACTACGAAGATCGGCACGACAAGACGATCAAAAAGGTACACTGATATCAGGGGTATGATCATCCTATCAAAAGTCGATAATCGGTCACGAAAATGTTGCTAATTTGCCAGAAATAAGATAAACAGAGCAACAACAGTCCAAACTTGAAGAAATGAAATATGACGTCTCACTCAGAAAATGATTTACAAATTTATTGTATAAAAATATTCAGGTTTGGAAAACATTTTATTATCATCAAATATTAACTGATTTAAATTGAAATAAAATTACACAATAAAATAAACTTCCATATTATCCGATAAAAATTTATCATTTACTATATTTAACTAGACGTATTTCAAATATCAAATTTTTATTTCAAAATTTAATCATTTAAAGTTTTACAAAAATTCAGTTAATTACGTTATAAAACCAGTTATAATTTACGGGTTGTTACAACAACTCTACTCTATATAGGAGCTTTCCGATCCTATTTATGACTAGGAACGGTCCAACATATCTTGGTGCCAGTTTCCCTGGCTTTTCGAATCGTACCACACTCTTCATCTGTTTGCACGAAAAATGGGCAAACACCTCCAAGTCGTACGAATTAGTCGATTTTATGTTGTTCTTAGTGATTTGGGTGATTCATGCAAATACGTAAAAAGGAGGGACTAAACTATAAAAGACACACAGATTTATAGTGGTTCAGCCAGAATGTGCCTACGTCCACTTTATATGTTATTCTCTTTCACTGTTCAGATTACAAGTACAAAGCTTTGATTACAAGTGTATGAAAGTTGTTTGAATGTTCTGTTCGTGCTTTAGCTCTCCAACCCTCTCCCCATTGTCGTACCCCTACCCCTCTATTTATAGAGTGAGGCTGGGGGTAGGGGTCTTGGATGTATATAGCTGTTGGTGGGCCTGGGCTGACGTGATCTGGCCTGGCAATGTTGGTTCGGTAATGCCTTGGTCCGGTGGTGAGTGGGGTGTGGATTGGTCCGGTAGTGAGTGGAGCGTGATTGGTCCAGTAGTGAGTGAAGCGTGATTGGTCAGGTAGTGAGTGGAGCGTGATCTGGTCCGGTAGTGGGAGTAGGTGATCTGGTTCGGTAGTGTCTTGGTTCGGTAGTGAGTGGGGCGTGATTGGTCCGGTAGTGAGTGGAGCGTGATTGGTCCGGTAGTGAGTGGAGCGTGATTGGTCCGGTAGTGAGTGGAGCGTGATCTGGTCCGGTAGTGGGAGAAGGTGATCTGTTTCGGTAGTGTCTTGGTTCGGTAGTGCCTTGGTTCAGTTGTGCCTTGGTCCGGTGGTGAGAATACGCCCAACATTTTCCCCCCAAAGTGGGGCATATGCCTGCATATGTCGCGTTTTGTTTTAGATCATTCAGTTTGGACACTCTCATTTGGCCCAAGTGCCGAACCATTTGGTCCGGTCATCCCACGCTCGCCTCTAAGTATGGACTTCATGCCTCTGTTATTCTTTACTGTTTGAAATAGCCGAACCAAATTTTTATCTGTCGAATCAATCATATCCCCGAACCAGATTTTACTGCCGGACCAGGTGAGGCTTTCTTCTGTCGAATAAACTTTATGCTCGAACTACCGAATGAACTTCAGGGAGTATGAGTGCTGAATGGACTCTTAGCCTCGAACTACTGAATGAAACTTAGGGAGTATGAGCGCTGAATGGGATTTTAGACTTGAACTACCGAGTGAAAATTAGGGAGTATGAGTGCCGAATGGGCTTTTAGCCTCGAACTATCGAATGGAACTTATGGAGAATGAGTGCCGAATGGACTCTTAGCCTCGAACTACCGAATGAAACTCAGAGAGTATGAGTGCCGAATGGGCTTTTAGACTTGAACTACCGAATGAAAATTTTGTGCTTTGAATTATGAATGAGACTCTAGACTGTATGTACTTGTTTGTTTATATCTCTTCTTCTAATGATGTGTTTTCTCATGTTGCAGATAATGTCTCATAAAGTAGAAACTCGTTCTGACAAGAAGAAATCCAAGGACAAAAGGGAGTCCTCCATAGTGTCCCCGGTTCAGTCAGAGCCAGAACGACATGGACCATCCTCGAGATCTTTAGTAGATGGGTACGACCCTTAGGAGCTCCTGGACTCACCGCCTGACTACTTTCCCAGCTCCCTCAAAGATGAGCAGCTTGATGTTATATCTAGATCCTTTGGGATTGACAGAGCGCATATGATGTTGCCCGAGAAAGGAGTGATGCCATATAACCCCCCTGAAGGATATTTTGCTTGTAGTAGATATCACTGCATGTGCGGAGTCATTCCTCCGATCAACGCTTGGATAGTCAGCTTCATCACATACTTGAAGGTGGCCCCTTTCCAGCTTCAGCCCAACTCCTATGCCATCTTAGTGAGTTTGTTCATTATCTTCCAGAGAAAATACAGGTGTCCCCCTTCCAACCGGGAGATCCGGTACCTGTACAACTTGAGAGGCTACAAAAAGGGGTCTCCATATATTAGCTTAGAACCGACCGTGTCTTTCAAGCCAGTCCTGGACTTATATTCAAAATTTAGCATGTTCAAGAAGGAATGGTTCTTTGTCAAGGATGACTCTGTTTCTTTCCACCGCTTCACCTCTGGCTATAAGTTGAATCTCATTTATGATTTCCGTTCTTTACAATGCTCCTCCTTATGTGCTTTATTTTTTGCTAGCGACAGGTGGCTTTGCGGTTGTAGAGAACGATCGTCTGGTTCAGATGGCTGTGGAAATAGAAGCCATTTCGAAAAACAAGAGGGCAGCTTCTTATTTGATCAGGAATGCTACTCTTTTGGGGCTCAACTTGATTCAGCTACGCCAGTATGTGGTCAAGCAAAGAGACACAGCCGAGGAGAGGGCCGCCAAAGTTAAAGGAGAGGCTACAGGGAAGAGCGGAAAAAGGAAACCCTTTTCGAAACATCCAATTGCCGGGGGAGAAGAAACTTAAGAAGTCCGATGGACCCTCCCCCCCCCCCCCTCCACATGTCCAGACATCCCGGAGGAGGAAGATGTGGAGGAGGAAAGAGGCAAGGATGAAGGAGGTGAGGTGGAGAGCGGAAGTGGTGGAGAAGATGATGGTCATAGCGATGATGGTGACGACGGACAGAGTGGCGATGGCACTGGGGCTTTGTCTTCTAAGCAAGCAGGTGTGATCCAGGAGTGGACAGATGATGCTTTCTGCCTAGCTTTTGAAGGGTTGGAGGAAGGATCGGCTTTAGTGGAGAAGTCTAAGAAAGCTGACAAGGCCGAGACCGGCGCCGATTCATCTTCCAAGAGCGCTTCCGCTGAGGCAATTCCTGCGATTCAAAGTGAATTTTTGACTCCTGCAGACTCCATTTATGATAAGGATTTAGGAATATTTTATGGTCAGCTCCCGTCCTGGAATGAGATCCAGGACTTATTTCAGTATCCTACTCCTCCCTAGGGTTTGTATGGCAAAAGCGTCTCTTTACTCTTCTTAACTTGATATATTTCTTGAATTATAGTTCAATGTCTGCTTGTAACGCTTGGTTTTTATCCTAAAAGAGGGTAAGGCGGCCAAGACATTAGATGTTCGGCACCGTCTTGAACAACACAAACTTCTCAAGGATTCTACTAAACCAAAGCCTCCGAATAATTGCCCTGGAGACGTAGTCGGCTACCGCCCTCTTCTTGGAATTATCAAAGAGGACGTTCAAAGGAAGAAGAGGAGTCGTGCCTTGTTTGAATCCCCACTTGGTCCTTAGTCTCCAACTCAGCTTCTTCAGGATACCACGAAGGAGAATATTGAATTTATACCTTCTCCGCACCTGTCTGAAAATCCTACTGTTACTCGAATAAGTCATCCTGACTTGGCTCGTAATCCGTTTGCAGATCATCCAGATCTGGATCCGACTTCTCGTGATATTACCTTTGATGAGGCTACCGGTGAGCACTTTCTCCCCCATAATCCTATGGTGAGAGTATTGGATGAAGCTAAGTCCCTGGACCTTGATTTGCTTACCACTCGGGTTGTAACTTTGGGGGACGAAGCTAAGGCAAATATTGACCAGGTTGCTGAGGAAACCAGAAAGCTGATGGGGCATCATGCCCGATTGGTCAAGGCTAGAGAAGAAATTGGGAGTGCTAACATTCGACTGCGGCTAATGGTTTTCGACCAGGCCAAACAACTTGCTGATCAGGCCATCCAGATCTCTCAACATGAGGCTGCCTCAAGACAACTAAAGGAAACCATGGAAAAGGCCAGTCGTGCAGAGTTACAGAAAATGGAGGCTGCTTGTAAGGGACGGATTGATATGGCTATCGCGACGGTGGATGAGGTCCGGAAAGCGGACCTCGAGCGGGTACAGGAGTTATCCGGGAAACTTGAAGCTGCAGAGCTTACTCAAACCAAGATGAAGGAGGAGATGGAGGCAATGAGGAAATCCTTTCAGGTTGACTGCTCGTGATACCAATCGGAGAGGGATGCTACTACTGTAAAGTTGTTGGCTTTTGAGGACCGAATAAGGGAGTTCGAGGAGAATGAGGGATAATGGATGAGATGCTTCGGGACATATACTTTCACACTTGGAAACAGGGCAACTTATCTTGGATGGATGATTATCCCTGAGTCATGGCCAGGATTTATCTCAGGGCCCTGGAGGAGGCTAAGGCCAATGCAAATAGGGAGGGTGGCTTGGCCTTTAGAATGGATGTGGTCACGGCTCAATTCACCAAGGAGGAGAAAGCGGTGACGAAAGAGGGTATGCGGCTGCTTACTGTTGAGGAGGTTGGTGTGCAGTTAGAGGATGATGATCAAGGAGCAGATGCTGGTAAGTCTTCCCTTTTAGCTTCTCGTAACTTGATTGCTTATTGTTTTATGACTATTAATGGATTCTCTCACGAATTGGACAGGCGGGACCTCTGGAGCACCAACCACCTCTGGTTAACATATTGAGAGTTCCAATCCCACGGTCAAGGAGTTCTCGGAGGGCCAGTAGGATAGAGGTAAAGCTCCGACGCAACCGATTCCCTGACTTGATCTAGATATCTTTTGGGTTGTTTGACATTGCTGCCTATGTCAGTCCTAAAACATTCGTGTAACCTTTAAGCTATAATTGTGTTATTGGTAACGAACGACTTTACTATGTAATTCCAAACTTAGGCTGATTCTGTCATATTTGAATGCTTTTGTCATTTTGGTGTGTTGCATAACAAATACAGTTGTGCACACGCCCGTGATTTTATTGTGTTTGATGTCAAGTTCTTGCTTAAAACATAATTTCATATCTTGCAATATTAGTGTGATGTGCGAATAAATTATAGCTGCGTATTCATATACAAAAGAAGAAAGTACCGCCCTTCATGTTTTAGTTGTAGATGGTTGCTTTGAATGCTTTGTATGACCGAGTATGGAATGCAGCTGAGTGACCTGTCATCCAATTGTGAGTTCCTGTCCCCATTAGTGAGCGTCTCCTATTTCGTGTCCTGTACTTTAGGGATCGTTATAGAGGATAGGAGGAAATCTTTTTTAAATAAAATAGAAATAAAATAAATAGTTAAACTTCCAATCACGGAAGGCCTGCGATGTGCTTAAGTTCGTGGCAAACGGGTTTTGTAGTCACTTTCCCTAGCTATGGGTCTTGGAGACATTTGTCACCCATCTTACGCCTCCGCGGGGAGTTTCTCTCTTTTACCATAGCCGTACTTCAGACACTCGGAGCCGAGATCGCGCGCAGTAACTACCCGGGCCATTATGGCCCGTAATCGTGGGTATTATTCGATTTACCGTGGCCGGCTAGCGTGGGTGCCGATCGTCAACTGTGAACTACCCCTGGCTGGCCACACCTTATGTTGGGGTTTAAAGTAGGTTCACGGTTGCCGGCGAGCCGAACGCCGTAGTGAGCTGCCAGGCTATAGTCGGCCTATTCGGTGGCTTATAATCGACTCATTACAGTTGGCTTTAAAGGCCGATCGTGAGCAATGAGCTAACCCGCAACAGAGGGATGCTGGAGCAAAAGTGTCCCATTGGCGAGGACATAGATTCATATAGTACCTGTTAGGTCTTGTCCAGGTGAATTCGCGCTGTGATGTGTCTTGAATGGAAATGCCATTACACAGGATTTTGTTCAACAGAAAAGGATAAAGTTAACAAGCAGCCAAGATATAAAGGAACAAGTTAAAAAAGAGACAAGTTTTTAAAGTGGTTCGGCACGAAAATGCCTACGTCCACTGATTCTCTTTGTTAATTCACTTCATATGGGCAGTACAAGTTAAGAAAAGTATCGACGAAGGCGTTGGATGTTCCATGCCCTCTGGAACACCTCTCCGTCCACTATTGACAAAATATAAGCTCTGTTGTGGAGATCTTTATGAATTACATATGGTCTGTCCCAGATTGGATCTAGTGCTACGGGGCGCGGGAAGACTCGCTTGAGGACAAGATCTCCTTCTTGTAAGCTATGATGCTTGACTTTAGAGTTGTATTGTGCTGCCACTTTTTGCTTGTGAGCTGCTTCTTTGAGTGCTTCATCATTTCTTCTCTATTAAATTAGATCCAAAGACATGTGAAGGAGTTCTTCGTTCTCTTCTAGGTTATAGTGGATCCTACGGTGGGAAGGCACTACAGTTTCGACTGTGAGCATGGCCTCCGATCCGTATGCCAAAGAGAAAGGAGTATGCCCCGTTGATGTTCTGAAGGATGTGCGGTTGGCCCAAAGTGCTGTAGGAAGTTCATCCACCCAAGCGCCTTTTGGCTTTTCAAGTTTCTTCTTGATTAGAGTTTTGAGAATTTTGTTGACAGCTTCGACTTGTCCGTTTGCCTGGGTGTAAGCTACAGATGAGAAGCTTTTGTGAATTCCGTGCTTTTGGCATCAGTCCGCGAACTCTTCGCTGTCGAACTGAAGTCCATTGTCCGATATGATTTTTAGTGGAACCCCGTACCTTCATAGAACATTTTTGATCAAGAAGTTAATAACTTTTGCCGAGTTTATTTTATTTAGAGGTTCCGCTTCCACCCATTTGGTGAAATAGTCGACTGCCACTATAGCATATTTGGCTCCGCCTCGGCCCATCGGCAGTTCGCCAATCAAGTCAAATCTCCATACTGCAAAGGGCTAAGGGCTGGTCATTTGAGTGATCTCATTTGTTGGTAATCGAGGAATCTTAGCAAACTTCTGACATCTGTCACATTTTTTGACGAAGTCTAAGGCGTCTTTGTTTAAGGGGGCCAGAAATACCCATATCGAAGTATCTTCTTTGCCAGAGTCTGCCCTCCAGTGTGATCTCCGCAGCTTCGTTGATGGATGTTTGATAAGATTTCCTTGGCTTCCCTTCCAGCGACACACTTTAATAAGGGGTTAGAGAAGCCGCGGCGATAGGGGATGCCTCCTTGTATTGTGTAGCGTGAAGCTCTCCTCAAGATTTTCTTGACTTCGTTACGCCCATCGGGCAGTGTGCCATCTTGTAAGAATTTTCGGATGGGAGTCATCCAAGTTTCCTCTTCGATTGCAGCTATCAGATTCACTTTCTCGAAACTCGGGGTTAGTTGCTTTGAGATGGCTACTGTTCCGGAAATGGTGTCGTCTCTCATGCTAGCTTGCTTTGCCAGTCGTCGGCCTCTTGGTTTTCTTCTCGAGGAATGTGTTTGATCAAATAGTGATCTAATTGATCGAGTAGCAGCTTGGTCTTCTTCAAATATGCTGTGAGTCGTTCTCCTCGAGCCTGAAATTCTCCTAGTATTTGATTTACAATAAGTTGCGAATCACTACGAAGACATAGAGAACTGACTCCAATCTCTAGGGCCAGTTCTAATCCAGTTATTACTGCTTCATACTCTGCATCATTGTTGGTGGCAGTGAATTCCAACCTTAGAGCATAAGGTAGCGTCCTTCCCCTGGGAGTGATTATTACAATACCTGCCCCCGAGCCTTATCGTTTGATGCTCCATCCACAAAGAGATTCCACTTGATGTCTTCTGCTATTTTAGATTGCTCTTTACTTTTGTTGGCAGTGAATTCGGCAATGAAATTGGCCATGGCTTGTCCCTTGATGGCGGTGCGAGGGTCGCAGGTGATATCATATTGACTCAGTTCAATGCACCATTTAAGTAGTCGCCCAGAAGTGTCGGGACGATGGAGTACCTGCCTTAGCGGTTGATCGGTTAGAACTCTGATGGAATGGGATTGGAAATAATGTCGCAGTTTCCGTGATGTGATTCTTAAACAGTATGCTAGCTTGTCAAGTTTAGGATATCTGGCTTCTCCCCCCGTAAACCTCTTGCTTACAAAGTATACTAGCCGCTGTGCGCGGTTGTCTTCTCTCACCAAAGCGGCGCTCAGAGCATGAGATGACACAGCAAGGTATAGGTATAGCTCTTCGCCTTCGTTTGGAGTTGAGAGTACTGGTGGTCTATGGAGGTGTTCGATTAGGTTGAGGAAGGCTGTTAAGCATTCGTCAGTCCATTCGAACTTTCCTTTGTCTTTCTTTAGAGCTTCGAAGAAAGGGATGCACTTGTCAATCGCTTTAGAGATGAATCTTCTTAGGGCGGCCACTTTCCCATTTAGGCTTTGCATTTCTCTTCGAGTGGAAGGTATCCTGATATCTCTCAGAGCTCGGACTTGTTCGGGGTTTGCTTCGATCCCCTTGGCATGGACAATGAATCCCAAGAACTTTCCTGATGATACTCCGAATGAGAACTTTAGAGGATTCAGCTTCATTCCATATTAGCGAAGTACTTGAAACAGCTCGCCCAGGTGGCTTACATGATCGTTGGCTTTCCTCGATTTTACTAGCATGTCATCCACATAAACCTCCATAGTTCGTCCTATTAGTTCCGCAAACATCTTGTTGACGAGGCGCTGATAGGTAGCTCTGGCGTTTTTGAGTCCAAAAGGCATTACTCTATAGCAGTACAATCCTCGGTCAGTGATGAAACTAGTGTGGTCTTGATCGGGGGCTTGCATAGGAATTTGGTTATATCCTGAGCATGCGTCCATAAAAGATAAGAGTTTGTGCCTGGCTATGCTGTCCACCAGCTGATCGATTCGGGGGAGTGGGAAGCAATCCTTCGGGCAAGCGTCATTTAAGTTGGAGAAGTCAATGCATGTTCGCCACTTCCCATTAGCCTTCTTTACTAGTACCGGGTTAGCGATCCACTCTGGGCAGATGGCTTCTCGTATGAAGTTATTGGAAAGCAAGTTCTTTACTTCTTCATCGAGGACTGCTGATCGTTCTGCCCCCATACTTCTCTTTTTCTGCTTTACTGGCACCTTGGTAGGATCGATGTTTAGTATGTGGCATGCCACGTCTGGGGAGATTCCAGTCATGTCAGCGAGCGTCCATGCAAATACATCCAAGTTGTGGCGGAGAAAACCAATGAGTTGATCCCTCAATTCTTCTCTTAGCTGAGATCCGATTTTCAACAGTTCGTGTTTGTCTACAGATACAAACTCCATATCCTCTGCAGGCTCAGCGGTGGCCTCCTCCTCTTTGTTCCTGGGGTCTAATTCATTGAAAGGATCACTGGTATATCGAAGAGGAGGGGCTTTCTTCAGTTGCTATGCTTCCACGTTTTTCATGCAGAGAGTAGTCTCTGCATTCTTTCCTTTATCCTTCCTGCGATTATTGCGAAGTTCAGTTACATAGCAATCTCGAGCGGCGTCTTGATCTCCCTTTACTTCTCCTATTCCATTGTCTATTGGAAATTTCATCTTCGGGCACCACGGGGCCAGGACAATTTGAAAGTCAGACAAGGCTGGTCTTCCTAAAAAGGCGTTGTAGGCCGAGTGGTTATCTATTAGCACAAATGTTTGTTTCCGCACAACGGAGCGGGAGTGACTTCCTATTTCAACAAAGAGGTTCAATTGCCCAAGAGGCATCTTCGCATCTCCAGTGAAACCGTGTAGTGGTTTGTTGCAGGGAGACACATCCTTCATTGACAGCTTCATTCTATCGAAAGCATGTTTGAATAGGATATTTACTGAGCTTCTAGTGTCTACTAGAATTCGGAAAACTTCGGCTGGGCCGAACCGGGCAAAGATGACCATAGGATCCATGTGAGGGTACTGCCTTCCTTCTAGATCACGCCTATTGAATGTAATGTCATCATTCTCTTTTCGCTTCGGGTGGCGTTCTTCCATAATAGAGTTAACGCAGCCTTCATTGTTTCTAAGTGACTTTCCGTATCTTTCCATCTCTGTCCAGTTCCTGTCGGCGATGTGTGGTCCTCCCGATATGGTATGGACCACTATTTTCTCTTGACTGGAGCCGCTGGTGTTGCGATTTCCCCCTCCTGTTTATGGGAGGGGTAGCCTTGGGTTCTCATTGGTAGGAGTAGGGGTCCTGTTCTGACCTTTTACATAGCGTTCCAGTCTCTTCCTTCTGATGTGTTCTTCAATTAAGTCCCGGAGATGATGGCATTCATTGGTATCATGCCCATGAGATTCGTGGAAGTGGCAGAACTTTCCAGACTTAATTGCGTTATCCGGTTTCTTCTTGTACGGGGGGCGTCTGTATTTAACTTCGTCTTGGGTGGCCAGGAAGATGTTTTCGATTGTTTCATTCAAAGGAGTGTAAGTGTCAAATCTCGGTCCTAGCCGATATACGCATTTTTCTCCCTTCTTGCCCCCAGCATCGTCTCTAGAGTCATTTCTTCGAACATCCTTTGCTACAGCGGGTGTGTTGCCATGAGCTGCCTTGGTTTGTTGCCTTGTCTGTCTTTCAGTGGCAGCATCTTCAAGTCTCATATATCTTCTGGCTTCATGGAAGAAATCGGGTAAGGTAGCTGGTTTTTCTTTCGTTAATCTTCTAGCAAACTTAATATCCGGATGCACACCACTACAGAGGGCCATTAAGATAAGTTTCTCATCGGCATCTTGGACTGCGGTCGTTGTAGCATTGAATCGGGTTAGATATTGCTGCACTGTCTCTCCAGGCTTTTGTTTGATATAGATAGGGAATAAGCGTCCTTGGGTTGTTCCACATGAATGCGAAACTGGTTGATGAACTTTTCTTTCAACATTTCTCATGAGCTGATGGATCCTTGGGGTAGATGGCAGAACCAGGAGGTAGCTAGATCTGCCAAGAATAGTGGAAAGCATTTGCACAATACTCCTTCTGTGGCTCTGCTCGTGAGCATATGCTATGTGTATCTCTGCAAGTATACAACGGGGTCAGAGATTCCTTTGTAAGGTTCCATTGTTGGCATTTTCCAATCTCGGGGGGTGATGGCAATTTCGATATTGCGGGTGAAAGGGCTGGTTACCCTAGCGCCTATCCCTCGATCTCTTTGATCCCGTTGGACGCACTCTTTGAACAATCGTGCCATCCTTTCATCAAATTTTGGAGCAGATAGAAATGAGTTTGGTTCTTCTCTGCGAGATTGATTCCGTCCAGATGACCTGTAGGGATGGTATCGTCTATTACTCATAATATTTTCCAGTGGCTGCTCTGGTCTTATGGGAGCATGCTAGGGTCAGCTACAGTTGGCCCTTACCGTGATCTTCCCCTGCTGGGTTCTGTTCCGAGCACTTCCTCGGGTCCAATATCGGGCTGGACTCTAGCTCGGCCCCGTTCATTGGTGTTTCCATGGCTAGGTAGCATGACAGGCTCATCTACAGCCGACCCTCGCCTGGTACCTCCCCCGCTAGGTTCGGTTCCAAGCGTTTCCTCGGGTCGGAGTTCGGGCTGAGTTCGGGCTCGGCTCCTACCATTGCTGTTTCTGTTGTTAGCTTCTTCGAAGAAAATAGATCTTTGTCGCCTCCGAGTTCCTCCAGCCTGGGACTCATCCCATGATTTAGTGTTGCAGTTGGATTCTTCAGCATCCCTTAAGCATGATATGAGTTGGTTCACCAAGGCTTCTTGTTGGGATGTGAAGCGGTCAGTCACTTTAGCCACAACCCTGTCTAGATCTGCCCTAGTAATTGCTGTGGCAGGGGCTGTCGGATTTTTCTGATTTTCATTTGGTACTGCTGTTGGAACGGGACGATTCTCTTGATCTGGGATCACTGGATCTGGAGTACTGCTTGTTGTGACGTTCTTTCCTTTGTTTATATCTTTCTTCTGCCTAGGAGGCATGTTTTCTGAGCAATGAGCGATGCTGTTAGAAAGAAGGTTAAGTGGGATAAGCTGAAGCTTTGAGCTCCCACTCTCAATGAAAGCACCAAAAATGTTTGCACGAAAAATGGGCAAACACCTCCAAGTCGTACGAATTAGTCGATTTTATGTTGTTCTTAGTGATTTGGGTGCTTCATGCAAATACGTAAAAAGGAGGGACTAAACTGTAAAAGACACACAGATTTATAGTGGTTCAGCCAGAATGTGTCTACGTCCACTTTATATGTTATTCTCTTTCACTGTTCAGATTACAAGTACAAAGCTTTGATTACAAGTGTATGAAAGTTGTTTGAACGTTCTGTTCGTGCTTTAACTCTCCAACCCTCTCCCCATTGTCGCCCCTACCCCTCTATTTATAAAGTGAGGCTGGGGGTAGGGGTCTTGGATGTATATAGCTGTTGGTGGGCCTGGGCTGACGTGATCTGGCCTGGCAATGTTTGTTCGGTAATGCCTTGGTCCGGTGGTGAGTGGGGCGTGGATTGGTCCGGTGGTGAGTGGAGGGTGATTGGTCCAGTAGTGAGTGAAGCGTGATTGGTCAGGTAGTGAGTGGAGCGTGATCTGGTCCGGTAGTGGGAGTAGGTGATCTGGTTCGGTAGTGTCTTGGTTCGGTAGTGAGTGGGGCGTGATTGGTCCGGTAGTGAGTGGAGCGTGATCTGGTCCGGTGGTGGGAGTAGGTGATCTGGATCGGTAGTGTCTTGGTTCGAGGGTTTGTGGGGCGTGATTGGTCTGGTAGTGAGTGGAGCGTGATTGGTCCGGTAGTGAGTGGAGCGTGATCTGGTCCGGTAGTGGGAGAAGGTGATCTGGTTCGGTAGTGTCTTGGTTCGGTAGTGCCTTGGTTCGGTCGTGCCTTGGTTCGGTGGTGAGAATACGCCCAACATCATCGGTGATACTTTAATGAAAACCCTATCTCTAGCTGAGAACTCTAGATCTTTATGTTTCTTATTTGTGTAACTCTTTTGTCCGGACTGAGCTTCCTTCATCCTACCTCGGATCAACTCAATCTTTTCTGTTTCCTCTCTTACGTGATCTGGACCTAAGATTAACCTATCTCCTGTTTGCAACCAACATGCCGGTGACTTGCATGGCCTCCCGCGCAAAGCTTCGAAAGGTACCATTCCTATACTACTCTGATAACTATTATTATAGAAAAATTCAACTAAGTGTAGGTGATATTTCCAAGTTCCACCAAAATCTAGCACATATGTAATACCCCGCGTTAAATTACAATTACATATGCAAAGAATTTAATTAAATTATATACATTTAAAATTTTAAAACAAAGAAATGTTTGTAAATGGGGCAACTAATTAATATTATTTGGAATACACATATATTTGTGTAACAAATAAATTAGAGAGAGAAATTATATAAAATCAATTAATAGGGAAGATTAATTGACGATGTTTTTTTAAAAGGGAAATTAATATTCAATTAATTAGTAGAGGTGAATAATTGACAGGAACTGACAAGAAAGGGAACATATATTGCAACAACTAATTGGTATGATTAGAAACATATATGTTAGTTTAGGAGAATAAAATGAAGGAAGAGTAATTTATGCAAGTAATCAATTGTCAATTAATAAAGATGGAGACTTACGGTAACATATATAATTAATATTGTGATTCAAAATTCAATTGTAGAATATATGCATGCAATAACTATGGGAATAAAATAAATTAATATGCATACATGCGACGAATAATATGGTGTTGATTAGCATTTTAATTTGGTGAGAAATCACAATGCAGGTAGCGATTAATTGGAGAGTAAATTAACTCTAGGCATATATGAAATCTATTAATTGGGTGATTAATAGGAGAATCTCATTTAAAAGAAACGTTACATTTAAAAATATATGTTTCCATAGATTGCGAGAGAGAAGGGGAAAGTGATTAATGAAAAGATTGTTATAGAAATAATTTGAAATAAAAACAAACACAGAAGAACACATATTAATTCAATGTCCATAGACCGAGTGTACGCTGTAGATTTTAGGGTTTTATATCTAATATTTAGCACTGATTTGAACCACTATAAATATAGGTGCAGAGCCTCATTTTTATTCTCATTATTTTTCCCTTGCCTACAGATGCTCTGCCATTTTTCTATCTCTTCTACACTTTCTTAATAAATTAAAATTTAGATCTAATTCACATGAATTTAGATCTAAATAGAAAGTGAATAGAATTAATTAGGGAATTAGGAATTTGTTCAAATCAGAAGGCTATGTCAAAGGTTAAACCCTAGATCTGAGTTTTATTTGCTATTTTTAATCCAAATCTCTTCCTTTTCTGTTTCAAATATTATAGATCTGTAAATATATCATTTGTAATGCCAAATAGGGATTACAAGTGGTGAATATAGATGTTAGGGACATATTTGAAATAAAAAAGGGAGATTTGGAAAACTAGCAATGTGAGAGGAATTAATTATATTCTTTTACGTTTATAATATATTATCGTTGAATTTCCATTAGAAAATTTATTCCATTATTTATTTCAGTAATTAATCCTATTAATTAGTTATGTAAACCCTATAAATTTTATAAGAGTTCTTATATTAGGCTTGACAGTTAGAAAAAGGCGGAAGCCTAAAGTAATAAATTTATAGTTATTTACATCAATTTAAAGTTATAATTTAGCCTAAATACTAGTTTCTTTTATTCTCTTTTTACGCGGATAATGTAGTTAGAAAGAGAATATGTGATTATGGATTAAAATACTAGACTTTATGAAATTAGATGTAAAATAAGAAAATTGGAAAAAGTTAGAAAAATGGGAATAATAATCTAATAATTTGATTTGGAAGTCAGTAATTGGTTAATCGGTTGGTTTAGAAAATATGATACATTACTATAATTTAATATTTAAAAGGTAACAGTGAACATGACTATGAAAAGAAAAAGAAAAAAGGAAACTAGTGTAAAATAGAGAAACCACTGTGTTTTACCCTAGCCCAAAACAACAAAAGAAATACCTTGCAGTTATGAATTATTGGTTATAGCCTTATTTGATATTAAAATATGGAAATGGATTTCTAGTATAGTTTTCATAACTAACTAATTAATAGATTTCATATAACCTAGAATTAATTTTCTATCCAATTAATCCCTTCTCACACTGTGATTTCTCACCAAATTAATATGCCAATCAACACCATATTAATTCATCACATATATGCATATTAATTTGTTTACGCTTTAGATTTTAGGATTTTATATCTAATGGTTAGCACTGATTTAACCACTATAAATATAAATGTAGAGTCTCATTTTTATTCTCATTATTTTCCTCTTGCCTACAGAAGCTCTGCGATTTTTCTATCTCTTCTAAACTTCCTTGATAACAAAATTTTAGATCTTATTCACACGAATTTAGATCTAAATAGAAAGAGAATAGAATTAATTAGGGAACTAGAAATTAGTACAAATTAGAAGGCTATATCAAAGGTAAAACGCTAGATCTGAGTTTTGTTTTCAATTTCTAATCCAAATCTCTTCCTTTTCTCTTTCAAATATTATAGATCTATAAATATATCATTTGTAATTCCAAATAGGGATTACAAGGGAGGTGAATATAGATGTTAGGGACAGATCTGAAATAAAAACAGGGAGATTTGGAAAGCTAGCAATGTGAGTGGATTTAATTATATTCTTTTACGTTTATAATATAGAATCGTAGAATTTCTGTTAGAAAATTTACTCCAGTATTTATTTCAGTAATTAATTTTATTAATTATTTATGCAAACCCTGTATATTTTATAAGAGAACTTATATTAGGTTTGATAGTTAGACAAAGGCGGAAGCCTAAAAGTAAGAAATTTGTAGCTATTTACATCTAAAGTTATAATTTAGCCTAAATACTAGTTCTGTTATTCCCTTTTTACGTGGATAATATAGTTAGAAAGATAATCTGTGATTATGGATTAAAATACTAGACTTTATGAAATTAGATGTAAAGTAGGAAAATTGGAATAAAATTAGAAAAATGGGAATAATAATCTAATAATTTGATTTGGAAGTAAATAATAGATTAATTGGTTGGTTTAGAAAAAAGGATACATTTCTATAAGTAATATTTAAAAGGTAACGATGAACGTGATTGCGAAAATAAAAGAAAGTAAAAGGAAACTAGTATAAAATAGAGAAACCACTATGTTTTACTCTAGCCCAAAATATTAAAAGAAATACCTTGCAGTTACGAATTATTGGTTATAGCCTTATTTGATATTAAAATGTGGAAATGGGTTTCTATTATAGTTTTCACAACCAACCAAATAAAATAGAATAACTTCATAGAATAGGAGAAAATAAAATAAATTATGAAATGTAATAAGTAAATTATTGGATAAGAATTTAAAGCTGCAAAAAAATGAACCTAGATCAACATTTACTATGCTGACCATATAAAAAATGGTTATTATGATAAGTGAATTATATAATAAAAGAAATTAAAAGAATTCTATATCATAATAAAAGAAGACGGATTAGAACAGAAAAGAAATGCTGGAATTATGTACGGACTATAAAAGAAGAGAAAATGACAATTACAGGTAGAATTATAACATGGGTTATAATTAAGCGATAACAACGGAAAAGCTTCTTTTGAGACCTTAAATAAATTAATGAGCAATAATAATGGTAGAAGCTTATTTAAATAATTTATATTAAATATGAAAATAAAGCAGGAATGATAAAAGAGGCTTATTTTGATAAAGTTAATATTTATATTAAGTTAAATAAGCAAGGTAGTAAATGTGGCCCATACCAACAGCATTTCTTATTAAATAAATTGAAATATCACAATAGATAGAGATGAGGGTAAGAATATGCAAATTAGGGTAATAAATAACCAACAAAATAAGAATAATACACCAAACGCAAATTAAAAGATTAGACTTAGGGTCTAATAAAAGAGCGAGATGCGTTTGGAGTAGCCCAAAGGATGAAGATCCCAACGCAGCAGTTCATCACAGATTTTAGCAAAGGAGAACCAGTCCAACTTAGTTATTTTGGGCTAGAAGGAAGTATGAGACTTCAATGGGACGTGAGGATACTCTAGGATGGCCCTTTGGGTAGGCCTAACGAAGCTGCATCCTCGAAAGAAAGTCAGTAGGTGTTCCATCAAGAGAGTATGTCTTGACTGTATTTGCATCGTAGGCCTAATGAAGCAGACCTTTGTAGGTAGTCAGAAGGGCTTGGTGTTCAAAGTAGGGTATTCGTATGTCCAATACTTGCAAGTATGTTTAAGGATAGTCGCATGTGGATATCGACCAACATCAAGACCTAGAGCGATTTCAGGAAAGACTAGAGTTAAACCATCAGGCCAATGTCACTTTCGAGACATTGGATGAGGGGCATCGCCATTTGGAAGTCAGATTGTTTGTATTAGCGCACGAACACTTAACACTTTAAAAGTCTTTCGATTAGTTGAGGGGTGGCTGCGTGAGGCCATAGCCATGATGAAAAAGAGACAGACTAACTAAAATATCTGTGTTGTAAGCCTAATGAAGCAGTCCTTTACAGATATAGAAAAACCCTAATTGAATTCCGTACAAAGTAGACCTTGTTGGCGAGATTCAGATAGTAGATAGAACGATTACGTAGTCCTTAATGTACCCACTGGGTGGTACACTGTGGATGTCTGAGCACTGGCATAGACTAGTGCGGATGTGGTTTACGTTTTCATAGCAAGTAGTGGAGCACATGTATTGTAAGCCTTACGAAGCAGTTCTTTACAGATGTAGCTACAGAAAGCTCACGAAGCAAGACGATGGAGCCCTTTTCGAGGAGGATACGGAAGGTATCAAGCGTAGTACCTAGAACCAATATGGTTATTAGGCTTATAGCTACATATAGCTATATATTAGTTATTAGGTTTTAATTTACTATGGAGTAGATTGCACGGTTCACGAACAGAGGCGAGAGTACTATAACCTAATGAACCTAATATATGAGTAAACAGAAATAAAACGATATATGTAGAATTAATCCTAGGAGTATATAATTTATCCATTCACCAGAACTTTAGTTTTGACTACTCCTCATAACATCCTACAGGTTAGGTAGATGGCAGAGACTTTTCAGCTTTAGGACACTTGTCTAGAAAGTGTTAATATATTAGTCAGTATTTACTTACTATTATATTTTAGTCAATTCCGCTGTGAGATATTTAATTGTGCTATGAAATATTTGTCTTCGCCTATTTGCAGGATACCAGATTCCCAATTCGGATTTAGTGGGCTTTGGTTTTAGCATTTTTGTTAAAAATCCGGACCTACTGGAATTCGGGTTGTTACAACACAAGCTCTTAGTAAATCCTCGAGTACCTTATTATTCTCTCTATCTGCCCATCTGTCTGAGGGTGACGAGCAGTACACATCTTGAGCTTGGTACCTGACATATCCTGTAGACTCTTCTATAATTCGCTAGTCAACAAAGTATCTCTATCACTTACTATACTACTAGGAATTCCGTACAGTCTAACTATGTTCTAAATAAACAATTTAGCTAGAACAAGTGCCATCCTGGTTGACTAATTGGAATGAAATGGGCATACTTGGTCAACATATCAACTATGACCCATATACTTTCATTCCCTTGATTCATCCTTGGCAACCCATTTACAAAATCCATGTATATCGAATCCTATTTCCAAACTGGTAACTCCTAAGGCCGAAGCAACCCACTTGGCTTCTACTGTTCAGATTTCAATTGTCGACAGTTTACACAATTCTTTACGCATAAGTCAACATCCCTCTTCATACCTTCCTAATAGAAACTCCTCTCATGTCTTGATACATCTTGGTTCCCTCAGGATGAATCATAAATCTGGATCGATGACATTTGCTAAGAACTTTTTTCTTGAGTCCTCAACTTTTGAAACACACAACCGTCCCTTCTTTTCCAATCATCCCCTCTGGTCAAGGTTAAAAGCATTTAGATCGTCAACCTCTAATCCAATCTTAAGCTTTCTAATCTTCTCGTCTAGCAATGGGTCTTTTTTCTGCTTAGCTGCAATCCTTTCGATTAAAACTGGTCAAACTTCCAAGTAGGACAACACGTCAGTGCTCTGATTAGAACTAGCAGTCGATCTTAAGTGCACACTACAAGTAGTCAAAGCCTCTATATCCTTCTATTCGTTATCATAGCTAACACCACATTTTGATGTTTTCTGAAAGGAGCGTCCGCTAGTTTATTTCCTTCTCTAGGTATATACTTTATACCAAAATCATAAGCTGCTAAAAACTCCAGCCACCTCTACTATCTCATATTCAACTCCTTCTAAAAGGAAAAATACCTTAAAGACTTATGATCTATGTATAACTCAAATCTCTCCATTAAGAGATAATGTCTCCATACTTTTAGTGCAGTGACTACCACTATCAACTCTATATCATGAGTAGGATATCTCACTTCATGTGGTCTACCCTATCATGAAGCGTATGCAACAACTTTACCTTTCTACATCAACATAGCTCCTAATCGGGTTCCATATGCATTTGTATATACCATTAACCCTTGATTCGTATCTAGAACTACTAGCACAAACGCAATGGTCAACAAATGCCTTGACTTAAGAAATGCTTCCTACATTTGTCAGACCAAATAAACTTAACACCCATCCTGGTTAGCTCAGTCAAAGGCGCAGCTGTCCGTGAGAATTCCTTAATGAATCTTCGGTAATGGTCAGCAAGTCCAAGGAAAATTCTAATTTCAGTCATTGTCTCTAGTCTCTTTCAGTTGTTAATGGCTTCGATCTTATCAAGATCAACTGGCAAACTCTTCTCTGAGACCACCTGACCAAGAAACTTAACCTCTTTCTTCCAGAAATGACACTTCGAAAACTTCGATTTCAACTGATGCTGCCTCAGCGTCTCAAGAACTACTCTAATTTGAACATCATGCTCTCTTTCATCCTTAGAGTAAATTAAAATGTCATCTATGAATACTAATACCAAACCTATCTAAGTGCTCTCGGAAAATCCAATTCATCAAATCCACGAAGAAAGCTGGCGCATTTATTAACTCGAATGGTATTACTAACCATTCTTACGAACCATACCAGTTCGAAATGCCGTCAATGGAATACTGTCCTCTGCCACTCATAGCTAATGGAAATCTTTTGCCTAATCCAATTGGAAAATATTTTGGCTCTAGTCAACTGATCAAAATAATCATCGATTCTCAGCAAAGGATACATACTCTTGATCGTCTTCTCATTCAACTTACGACAGTCGATACATATCCTTAATGATCCATCCGGTTTCTTCACGACAACCGCGGTCGCTCCCCAAGGAGAATTTCTTGTTTTGATAAAATTCTTTCCTTCTAATCCACTAGCTAAATCTTCAGTTCCTTCATCTCGGTCAGTGTCATCCTGCTAGGTGGTCTACTCGTAGGTTCTGCTCCTTGAACAAGATCTGTCGGAACTCAATGGCTCGCTTGGTGGTAGTGCTATGACTGGCTCCAAAATATCCACAAACTCTCTTGCTACCAAAACCTGATTCAAGTCTTCTCCTACTACCACTGCATCCAACAACACTCAACTACTTGAGGCTAATTTCTCCACTGAGAATATAATTCGGTTATGATTATTAGAGTGCTTTAGCAATACTTTCCTATCTTGGACAAATATCCTAGCATCATATCTTTCTAACCAGTTCATACTCAAAATGAACTCAAAGCCTATGAAATTAAAAACATACAGACTACATGCAAACTTATGACTAATAAATCAAGCTCTAACTGGTTATGTCTAATCCCAGAGTTGCACACCCTTCTATCGGATTCACAACCCTCATGGAAGTAACAAGGTATGAGGGTTCTAAACATAACTTATCTACCAAACACTAAGATATAAATGAATAGTACCACAACTGGTATACTATGAATCAAAAGCGTATCTTCCATCATAATTTTTCCTTTCTCAGCAGCAGTTGACCTAGCAGATGATGGTCCTACAGTAAAGACCTTTCTCTTGTCCGCTTTTACTGATTGTAGACACAGATTGTTGAAATGCCCAATCTGGTCATAGTTGAAGCACTTCATCCCCTCTTATTTGCAACCTTCTTCCCTTTTGTAGTTCGACATTCATGAGTATAATGTCCCTTCATATCACACTTAAAAAAAACTAGATTAGCCTTTGCCTTCTTGGTAGATCCTCCTTTTTTAGCTTCTTTCTTTCTAAAAAAATTCCTCTTCTTGCTCTGAAAACCATGGGTTTCAACCTGCTTCTTCTTTCCATAAGTAGAATGCATCTCTTCATTCCAGATTGCCATCTCCACTACAATTATACTTGGATCGTGGATATGTGGCATAGTCGCTATAGCAATCTTGTGTCTTTACCCTTGAATAAATTTCTCGTTTCTTTTAATGACGGTATCAATGGTAGCATATTCGTATTTGGACAAGTCATCAAACTTCGTAGCATACTCAATCACTGAAATCTCTCCCAGCACTAGTCCATGAAATTTCTCAGCAATACTGACTTGGCAATTTTCGACAAAAACCTCTCTTTGAATCTCCAATGAAACTCTGCCTATGTCAATTCTTCCTTGGGAACTCCCACGCTAACCCTATTCCACCAATGAAGTACTACTCCTTGCAACTATCTAGAGGTAAGCCTTCTCTACTACTCATCGTTTAATCCCAATTCAGCGAAAATCCTTTCACAATGCAGTAACCAGTTTTTTACTTCGATAGCACTCTCCGTTCCCAAAAATGGCTTCCCACCAAGACTGGTATAATCCCTGCTCAGCTTAAGATAGTTATTACCAACTGGGGCTATGGGATTAGCTCCTCCAACATTCACAGCATTACCCCCAACTATTCCTACAACTGCTCCGGCTTTCATCTGATTAACGAAGAATTGATACATCGTCCCCATATCTATTGGCGGGGTTCTGGCACCTACAATGGAATTTTCATTTGGATTAGCATTTACTCGTCAACTAGGGTTTCTCTGGGTGTTGGGTCGAACATTTCCGTTAATTATGGTTCTTTCTCCACCTAGATTTCTTCTTCCATTTCCTGCCTCAATATCTTCCTTTCTCATAAATTTGCATATTTGCCTTAGTAAAATATAGAAGAATGATTAAAAGAGAGGAGAGTATGTACTTATAGATATATACATAACAAATACAAGTACGTTACTACAGCGTTAACCCAAACCCCAATCTTATTTTTTAATTCGTTGGATTATGTTTTGAATATCTTTTAGGTTCAAATTTCTATTAAGTTTGCATAAACCTATGCTCTGATACCAACCTGTAACATCCCCCACTTGGAGGCCAAAAACTAATGACTATGGATACTATAGTCATCAATAGTTATTAATTCTCGGTGATCAAATGCGGTAATGTTAGATATATTGATATAACAGAAACACATGAACATAGAAAAAATAAACTTATAAAACAAATTTATCATTCCACTTCAAATCATATTTCAAATTCATTATATAATCCTAATTTTGTAAATCACGTTCAGAGAAATATAATTATTACAAAATAAACCAACAGTGATATACGAAGATGTCCCTTTTGGATGATCAGAGTCTAAACATAGACAATCAAGCAACTTTGCCATTATAATCAAAATATAGTGGAATCAAACATAAAGAACTCCTAATAGATAGCTTGCATCCTACACCTCTTCGAAAACTTATTCGTATAAGGGAGAACCTAGAAACCTTAACTTCCAAACTAATCAAAATTAATTGAGCGCCTGGAGTTTAAGGGGAAAATATAAACTTCGAGTCAGACAAAAAGTCTGGTATGAATAATAACCTACCATCCCGAAATATATAGCAGAACAGGTTTTCCCCTCACAAGTAACTTATCTCAATTTATAATAACCATATACTGTGCACATTTATCCACAGTGGTTAAAACATAATATAATAGAAAGTATTATTATCATAAGCAAACATGCAATATGGACTAGATTTCGCATCCCCGTTTATCTAACTATCTTTCTTAAGTTATATTTTTTAGGGTCACTATTAACCTATTGGATTTCATGGGCTGACTAATAACCTATTAATTCTTTATGGAATCCCTACCCATTTTCATCATATGGTCACTTTGAACCTATTGGTTCCTACCATCGTTGTCTAATCGTAGTTTTCATGGGATCTCTATGAACATATTGGTATCTACTAATAATTTTCTCCAATCATAGTTTTCATGGGCTTACTATAAACCTATTGGATTCTCCAATAAATTCTCTCATATCATAGTTTTTATGAGATCGCTATGAACCCATTGATCTCTTTCAATAACTTGTCCGGACATAGTTTTCATGGGATCACTAAGAACCGATTAGCCACTGCTAATAACTATTTCCATACATAGTTTTCATGGGTTTACTAAGTATTGGTCTAACCAATAATTTTTTGATCAATCTTTGTGCATCATATATTCCGGTCTGTTTGACCTTCTGGATGCAATTTTACTCATATAGGAGTTAACTCAATGTATATTCACTACTAGGTCAACCTAGTTGGGTATTTTGCTTTTAATACCTAAAAATGTAGTTATGGGTTGATTATAAAGTGAATATTCAAACCTTCCTTTTAAAACATTAAAAGATATACCTTTCGAAGTACTCCAAACATTCCTTTCAAAACACTTAAAGATATACCTTTCGAAACACTCAAAACATTCCTTTCAAAAGCATTTAAACCTTCCTTTTAAAACCATTAAAGATACCTTTCGAAAGCATTAAAGGTTATCTTTAGAAGGCACTTAGTTCAAAGAAAATTTATTGGAAGCATAGCTTCAAAACCATTTGAAAGTATCTCTTTCGAAACCATTGGGTTTAACATTAAATAAAACTTCTTGGTCAAAGAAAACAAAATTGAAAGTAACCCTTTCGAAAGCATTGATCTTCAAATAAAAGAATTCAGAAAAAAAGTATAGTTTCAAAACCGTCCATTTGGAAGCATTGGTAAAAGCGGCTACAAGAGCCCTTTCGAAAGAATAGGGAAGGCAGCATCAAATTTTACAAGGGAGAAAGCTTCCTTTTCGAATGCATTGATTTAAAATTTTAAAGAAAGTTGCCTTTAACTAATTCGAAAGGCATGAATGCGGCAGCTTAGTTTCGTCTAAGTTCAAGCGGCTACCTATTTTAAAGCTTCTTTTTGAAGCTAAATAAGTGGCAACTCATTCAAAAGCTTTTCTTAAATTAATAAGGCAACAACCGTTTCATAAGCATCATTTACAAACAGAAGTAATTCAAAGTTAATAATAGTAGCTTCTAACCCTTCAAAAGCAAGGTTTTGACACTGTCCCTTCCACCTTTCTCCAATGCACTACATATTAGTAGTTTAATACCTTGTGAATTGGTTAAGAATGGGTTGTCTAGCCGAGGTATGGTGTCGAAAGCTGACAGATTGAAGTGGAAGTAGTAAACCTAAGCAAAACTGATTTTTAGCCTTTAAAAGAAATTTCTTTTCACCTACTTGCCTTATTTGTCAAAATGTAACTGGTTGCCATTTCTTTATAAAATCTTTTTCTAAAATGCTGCAAAATTCATCAATTACTAATTGAAAACATTTTAACAAATAAGTTATTCCCCTCCATAAAACATTTAAAATTTTAAGTCCTTCAACTTAAATAATTTAATAACTATACTAAAATACTTAGAAAATTCCTCAAAAATCACCCTAATTCTCTTTTAGTATGTTTTCTAACATATTTAGATTTCAGACCCAAAATCAATATATAATTGTCGTAAATAATTTAAATCCAAAATTGTCCATTTCTTTCATTCGAAAATTCATAATAAATTATCCATCACTTGGAATATTATAAAAATTTAAACTCATCTCCAAAATAATGTTTTACATAACATACTCAGCCATCATGGCACTTGAAACCCATTTTAACGATTTTAACCTTAAAATTAAAATATACCTTTACATAAAAATCCTTGGTTAAATCAAACATCGCATATAATCAAAGCGTATCATCATTCAATCTATCCCAACGGTTTTAAAAACTTAAACCTGAAATTAAATTGTTCAAATAAACATATATGAGATGGTTTAGATCATTATTCACCTTGTTTATATAAGATACTTGAGATTTGATCTTCCTTAATTCTTCCTTGCTTGAATCCTAAGCTTCTAATTGATTTTAATTCTCTTTTCTCCTAAGGAAATGGGTGGCCTTGATCTCCTTTTGTTAAAATTTTTTGGTTTTTTGAAAGTATGAATGAAAATGAGGTAGAGGTTTCAAGGTTATGGGGTTATGGTATACGGATATTCCCTATATTACCATTACCTTACGTAACTTAGTGTTTAACTTATAAATCATTCTTTAGTATTTACTTATAAGCCATTTTATAAATCCATTTAATTAAGGCATGAACTTAATTTTTTTTCAAATCTCAATCCCCTTATCACTCTAGTCTTTATACTATTCTATTTAATTTATCCAATTGAATCTTTTGAATAATGTTACTTAAACTTAGGGGTGTTATAGATCTCGTACGTAGGAGCTTCCAAGTCGTGGTAAGATAGAGGGCATCAAAGGCAAAAATCAGTGATGTGGGTGTGCTAGTGGAGATAAGTGGAGTTGATTGGTGGCGGTTTGAGGATGTCTGAGGTTGAATGACAATTGCGACATGGGCTAGGTAGAATTAGGATAAAAAATGGCAATCTGGAGTGGAGGGATTAAACTAGCAATGGTCGGGTTGAGCGCATCAAGTGTGCAGAGAGGAGATCAATGAAGAAGACGACATTCGATTTAGAGAAGCATAATTCTGTCTCGTGAGAGAACCTGCACAGTGAATATAGGGATTATGTGTATCAGTGTGCACGATTGGGTTTAGGAAGACGACGAGGAGTGGACTATATATGATAATTTGTAATTAGTGATTAATTAATTTATTAATTAAGTAATTAATTCAAAAACTAATAAAAACCGTACCTTATTCATACGAGGTCCGATTAAGGTGTCGTTTTCACTGTTACGTTCATATAGGGATTCTCTACGACTTGGATTGATTTTGTTGAGTTTGGAGCTAGTAGGAATTTTAGTCAGAATCGAATGGCGCTCGATTTTGAACAATTCAAAAACGAAAAGCGTTAATTAGAGTATGAGTGAGTTTTACTCAATAGTTGATAATTATATATTATTGTGCATATATAATTGTTGTATTGAAAATATAAATTGCATAATGAACAATGCAGTTATTACTTTGCACCCCATTTTATTTTGTATAAAAGTGAGAATATGATTATTGATATGATAATCTCTATATGATCATCTATAATATGTATAGTGGCCTAGACTACTTGTTTACGTTTTTGATATTGCTTTGTGAATAGTGAAAATATGTTATGAATGTTAGAAATAATTTAGTCATTATAAACACACTTTGAAATCCCCGATAACCGACATATGACATAAGTGGGAATATATATATATATATATATATGTACATATATATTGGGTTGGTCCACATACCTTTGGGTGCATTTGGCATAAATGGAATTGGTTTGGACATTTATGGAATTGGGCAATGGAAGTTATAAATGGTAGAATCGAAACGGTGACGATGGAAACCCTTTGAAATCACTATGATCTGTGATTTTAAAATTAAATTTGAAAGATATCCTAGGACTTATTCATTTTTATAATAAGTACTATTGGCGTGCATGTAATCAGGTAATAACAAGGTTTAAATATATTCTTGAAATTCATTAATGGATTTATAAAGTGATGGTTTTGGATTATAAAATAGGTTTTTGAATGGTTTTTAAATAAAAGGTTTTAAAATATGTATAAAGTACTTTAAAAGTATGTTTTTATTATATATATGTTTTTAGAGATTTAATTTGAGATATAAAAGGATATTATATTATGATATTTTATAAACGGTTTATAGTATTTTATTAAATATCTTAGTTTTATAGGTAAATTAGTTAAGTATAAATATATATCTTTCTAAAGGTACTTAGTACATTTAAATGAATATTTATAAAAGATATTTATAAAGGACTTTTACAAAGGATATTGATAAATGATTGTAACAGAATATTTTGTAAAGGTATTTAAAAGGAGTTTTGGATTATAACAATTATGTTATAATGGATTGTTTATAAATTGATATAAAAACATATTTTACTATGTTTAATAAGTAAAGCCATACTTAGAACTTTAAATGGATTTTTAAAGCAAATAGTAAGTATAAAAGTGATTTTGGGTTTATAATGTTATTGTTTCTACAGCATATATTTTAACCCATTTAACTATACTTTTGAAAAGTGATTTGATCTTTAAAATGGAAGTTTAAAGATAACGGGAAAGTAAATTGTTTACGGGTTTGCAATAAATAATGTTTTAGTAACATTTATATTTAGCCCCTTAGATAATATTTTAAAATGTTAAAAATATTACAAATGATTTTAGGAAATTACTTAGATATTTAATAATATGATTTTAAAGTGGAATAACAAGTATAAATTAGTTTTGGGTTTGTTGTGGCAATGTGTTAGTGACGTTCGCCTTTAATCCATTTGATTTTACTTGGGTATTTAAATGAATCTTTAAAAAGAATGTTTTAAGACAATCATAAGTGAAATAGTTTTGGGTTTGCAGTGACAATGTTTGAGTAACATTTATTTTAAGCCCTTTGAAATTGATTTGTGAGTATACTTATACGATTGATAGTATATGAATACTTATAGGAAATGTGCTGAAAATGAATGGTGACATTTTAATTAAATAGCGAAGTTTAATTAATAAATGGAGTTTCACTATAAAATAGATTGTTGAGTACAAAGGAGTTTTACTAATAAAAGAAGCTTTTAATTAATAAATGAAGATTAATTAAAACAAGGATTAGAAGTTGTTTATATGACTTGATCGTGCTAGTTTGTTTCAATCATTGCGTGTTACTTACTTATGGAAAATATACAAGTGCTTGGTTTCCCATATGTGATTATTCTCATTATATTAGATTGTTTGTTTTTTTGATAATTACTGAATCGACTATCGAATCTTGGCTACAATATACTCTGGAAATATCTATAAGAAATACGATGATTATATGGTATAGTTATCTTCGATGATGCTATACTGTACATATAGACTCTTTTTGCTTTTATAGGATAAATGTTACGGAAATCCAACTTCTTAAACGATTAGGTGGTGTCACTAATCTTATGTATTGTCAATTTAATTTCCGCAGAACAAGGTTGAGAATCCTAGAAAATCGATTGATTGGTTTTAGGGAACCCGGTTAACGGGAGAGTGTACTTATAAAGATGAATTAAAACCATTACCCCTCCAAAAACATATACATGTTTTATGCTATTAAAGAGGTTCATGATTGCTTCATTACTTCTTAGTGATAGCTTCATTATTTATTCGCGATAGCTTCATGATGCTAGAATTTGTCAGCACCAAAATTGGTCGCTAACACCCTTGAATAGAATTATGTAGAGAGATTAATGAAGAAAATACATTAAAACTGAGGGACGTATGCAAAACTAACTGCAAAAACAAGAACACCAGAATTATAGTGGTTCGGCGTAACTACCTACATCCACTGTTAATATAATCTTTAATGCTTTCCTTTAAGACTTGAGTACTGATACGATCCATGAGAAAATAGCTCGAATACAAGTTTTAACTGAAAGAAAGAAAGTGTAAAAAATGGCAAAGTGTCCTCGGAGTTCTCGAAAAAAGGTCCCCTCAACTATACCTTTGACCCTCTATTTATAGGCAAAGATAGGTTGGATATCCTGCGCAGGCCCAAAACCAAAGTATCTCGGCTCATATATGGAAATCACGAGTCGACCGAACCAGGCATACCGAGCGACATTCGACCGATCGACAAATGTCGACCCAGTATGGCCGATCAGCAGTCAGAGAGCAATTGACTTGGAGCGAAACCTTACTAGACTCAGAGTAACTCGCGGTAGATCTCAAAGTAAAGTAGCGCTGGCTTCCTCACTCCACTGTTGATCCTACGTACAAGCTAACACCCTCGTTATGCACCAGTCTAGATGAACAGACCACATGTTCCGAACCATTTCTAACCGAATGACACCAACAGCCCTCCAATGCAGAGCTATCAAATACTGAGCCAAACGAATGAATCCCGCTGGGCCGGCCTATCGAGTACCGAGCCACCTTTGCCGAGTAACCTGTCCTTAGACATGTCGACCAAGTCATTGCGCTCTCCCTTCGTTGACCGAGCGATATGTTCTATGTTCCGGTGGCTTCCTTTCTTTGGCTGAAAGACATACACCTTCCTTTCTCGGTCGAACCACACTAAAAGGCCGAACTATTTTTGTAGGTCGAAACTTCACATAGACCGAACCATGTAAATAGGCCAATCTCTATCACTGTCGTCTTGTAGCCGGGCTAAGTAACCATGTAACATTTGCCCCCCAAAGCGTGTCGTGTGAAGCAACGCGACACGGTTTGATTTAGTAATCAGTTCTAGCTTTCAAAAGCTAGCTCATTCGAAATGATAACTATCTGTCTTTTTAAGTCCTACATCTTACTTTTCAAAAATTGGGTGAATATAACCTCTTGAAGGTTTAATCATGGGGGATTTTCTGACTTTTATACGTGCACACACTTATACATGCATCTTATCTTCTTCTCCTTTTTTTAATCAAACGAGTGGACCGGTGGGTGGGAGACCAAGCCGCTGGACCGGTAAGCGCGACACAAAGCGGCTCGGCATGCCATCGCCGACCCACTATGTCTGCCTGAACTATGACTTACTCCTTACGACACACCCAAAGTGCATGGACCAGTTCTAAAGGCATTAGTCTATTCGCCTTCCCTTCCTTGCACATATAAAGCTCTTTTTTCTTCCCTTTACTTTTACTTTATCTTCTCAAAACCTTCTAACTTACCTCCCCTCGAACCTCGGCTACTATTTCAACTTTCTTCTCTCATCCCAAATCAAGGACACTTGCTCCACGATTCCTTCCATTAATAAACCTAAATGAATTTTCGCCCAGAATCTAATGACTCTCGTAAGCTTTAATTCATTCCTATAGGTACAAATATCTCACTCGATCCATCTTCCCAAATTAGGGTTTCGCGCGAAGCTCAAGTTCATGGGATTTCACCAGATCATGGCCAGTAGGAGTTATTGCGAATGAGGAAGGACGAATTAGAGATAGGAACATGCCCTAGGATAGGAACTCGGTATGGTTCTAACTGATTTGGAGGCCAGTGAGGTGAAGTGGAAAAAACAAAGGGATATCGGTGATCTCCAGTATGTAGGCTCTTGTTAGGCCACCGATCAAGGTAGAGTGGTTGTTAGGTTAGTGGAATAGGGCTGAATTGGCGATTTGGTATGAAGTCGTTTGGCGATTAGGGAACGAGAGAGAAGGGAGTGTGAGTGGGTCGGTAGGAGTTTGCAAGTTTACAAGTCATATGCTGAGTGACAAGTCCGGGTCGGTATTTTGGGTGGAAGTTTGCAAGTTAGTAAATCCCTTGAGGGAGTAGTGCAGAAGCGGGAGTGTGACGACCCGGCTTTCTATGCCCAGAAAACCGCTTCGTCTTGAAGAAAGAAAGGGGTGAGAAAATAGAAAAGATAGAGAAGAAAGAACAACAACATCAGAATCTCACAGCGGAACGAATAAATTATAATAATCACATAAGTATTTACATAATATACAACATCAATCAGAGTTATACAGACAATACATCATATACTAGACAGTTATAAACACCTGTCTAGTTATACAACTCAATACACAAGTCAACATAGAGATATCAACACAGCGGAACTATATGTATATCTACTACGCTGAAGCCTCCTGCTCCATTGCTCCTCCAGAATTCGTCAAAGCTAACCTGAATCCCTTGGCTACCCATTAAAATTAGGGTACCCGAGAGTTTATGAAAAACAGAAATAAACTCCGGGTCAGACATGGGTCTGGTATGAGTAACATTTTAAAGTTGCTTAACTTTTAAAAATCCTTTTGAAATAAAAGGTATCACGTAAGACTTCCCACACATAAACATGGAAAAGTTTTTACCTTACGCTAACCAAAACATTTGATAGGAAATTCTGTGATATTATAATAGGTCTAGGGTTTTCAAGTAAATAGAAAATAGTTGAAATTGTTACATTCATTAAATTCCAGCTAGTAGCCACAAAAGTGGGTAATACAATCAAAACCATTGGCACTTATTGGATTGTGGATTCCATACAATGGCAGGGCTACTGGGGTACCGCCCGTCACAGTAAGTGGCCTAGATCAACGTACCGAGGATCACTCCCGACCCCCTGCAACACAAGGCCGGAACCATTCCTTATTGAACAGTCCCGAACAAGATAACCCCGCAGATATCCATCGCTACTGCCCACTAAGCCGAAATAAAGGGACATCTAGACAGGGGATTGTCCTTGTCCTACTTGGGCATGACCCACCTAACCTTGCTGCACCTCCCCTGTTTTAGCCATTCCCGGTTGATGAGGCTTGAGGCTACGATTACCTTTATAGAATACATTTCTTAGAATGCTCATCGCCCACCTGACGATGTGTTGAAAGCATTCAATCCATACAAGTTCGTTCCGGGTTCGAACGAAACCGAAGGCATTATCTCGTTACACTCATTTTGGAATCACCCTAAGAGTCAACGACGATAACCCTTGCATTCTAAATCTTCATCTTCTCTTCAGATTCACGATCTATCGTTAATTTGGAAACGATGTGGTTTTCGGATGTTCCTAATGTGGAAAACCGATCCCGGTCTCATCGAAATCCAAAACGTGTCTTTTAAGGCCAAGTTGTCTATTTAGTCTTAACAGTTCAATTCAATATCATCAATATACATATAGATAGATAATTCACAATATCACAATAGATAATCACATCATCATAAACAGATAATTCATATTATCATCAAAACAGATAATTAAATATTATTATACTTAAACCAAGCATCCATATCACATAGATATTACTCATATCATATCTGAGATCAGAATCAATCAATGAAATGTTAATATCATTCATCCATAAGCAATGATTTATAATTATACCATTCGTAATTAATTTAAAATGAATTAAATTAACTACTTCTATTTCTAATTAATTTAAAGTAAATTAAATTAATTACTCTATCTATAAATCTTGCTTACACAACCATTAAACTAGTTATAATCAAATTAATTAATCAATTTCTAGATATTTACCTTGATTAACTTCTTCGATTAATCATCTTCTAATTCCAGTAAGTAATTAGTCTTTAGTTAATTCTACAAATTAATTATCCTAAATCATTTATAGTAATTAACATTTAATTACTTTATTTATAATTAAATACAATCAATTACATTATCCTTAATTAATCGCCACATTATTAATTATTTCTTAATTATACTATTCTTAATTTCATTATTAATTACATTAATTAAACGATCTCTAATTCAGATTTAAATTAAATTACTCTATTTAATTTAATCACATTAAGTGATTAATCTTTAATTAAACACAATTATTAATCACCTTGATTAATATCAACCAGTAATTAACTACCCTTAATTACTCATTAACAAATTAATTATCTCCATTAGTTAATCCTCTGATTAATTACAAAAGTAATTATCCAAATTACGTCATTAACACATCATCTTTCACTAATTACATTCAGTAATTACATTAATTACTTCCTTAAGTAATTATGCTCCATTGAATACGCTAAGTGATAAATCAAATCATCAAATGATTTCTTAAATTAATTAAACTAAATTAATTAACTTAAATAAATCATTTTATCAAATTAATTTCAATAAGTAATTAATTTCTTAATTTCTTTTATCAAGAAATTACATTTAACAATTTATAATGGATTATCTAATGAATCTAATTAATTATCCAAAATTAATCACATATGTTAATTAATTAATAATTCTTAATTAATTATCTTCATTAATTAATAACTTTTCTTAATCTACTTCTTACTTGATCTCTAATTATAAATTAATCTAAATTATTAATTTATAACTTAAATACATAAGTCATTTCTTAATTAACCTATCATTTAATTATTTTAAATATCTTAATTATCCCTAAAATAATTCATTTCTTTATTTATGACTTTATTAATATTTAAGTATATTAGAACATTACATTTCAAATTCAAAATTTATTTTGGATTTAAGATTCAAAATGATTCTTATTCAAACATTTATCAAATTTTAATTCAATTTAGAATCCAATAAATAACATTAACTACCCATATATGGACTTATATTGGAAAGGCCTTTAAATTCAACTGCTTGAATCTTAATTTAAATTTAAACTTCCAAAAGACATTTATATTTTAAAAACTGATTTACCTTTGATTTAAAAACTTTGATTTAAACTTCCCTTCAACAATTTGATTTAAAAACTTGATTTTTCAAATCCAAATCTATTTTTAAATCCTTAAGATTCAATAGTTATTCAAAACTGAATTTCACTGTAGGATTTAAAACATTGTTTAAATCATATATCTCAGGTTTTAGTTTTGTCAGGTTTTAAACCTGAACCTAACTTCAAACTTTTAACATTTATTTCATTTCAAAAATAAATTCAGAAATATAAGATTTGAATTTAAACTTCAATCTGGATTTAACTTTCATTTGAATCTAACATCACACTAGTTTTACACTGTTTATAACTAGCTTGCAGTTTAATTTGCTTTTAATTTTAGTTTAAATTTAAAACTACAGGCAGTTTTATGCTACCTGTAGCCAAAGTATTCAACCCGAGACCAGAGCAAGTATGCTTCGGGTCAATAATGCCCTTGCTTCGAGTCTCATGCACAAAAACTCGAGTACGCCCGAGGCCTAAAATGCCAACATCTCAACTAAACAAAACATGGAAACGGTAGTGTAACAGGGTCATGCATTTGCCAAGACAGAGGCCATAGCATCACAACAAGCTTGAAAATCAGTCCCAAACTGAGTACAGGTAGAGGGAAGAAAATGCTAACATGAAATACAAAACAAACTCAGTCAAATGTAGAATCACTGCAGACACCAGACAATAGAGACATGCTAAACAAAGTTAAGTGGTCCAACCCATATTCATCTCAGGTCAGTGAGCACTTAAAAAGGGCATACCAGATTAGAGTGGCAACAGGGACAACTCAACCAATCATGTGAGATAACCAATTCAACAAGATCAATGCTCAAACTACTACACAATGTAAATGAAGACCACACACAAGTATACCCAGTCACACATATATGATCAGTGGCTACACAGTGCACAGACAATACATGAAAGCAATGCTTTGGTTAAATGGAACAGTGGGTACAATCAATGATGCAAAACAAATGAACAAACTAGGTTGAACAATCTTCCCAACCACACTGATCAGGTTTCACTAAGAATTGGATCATTGGAATAGTAACCTAAGTTTTACGGTGACCTGTATTTATTTATTTTTTAAAAATTTGTTTAAGAAAACTCAGGTCAACCTATGCCTAAAAAAAAAAAAATTAAATCAGTTTCAGAGATTATGATCTAACTGTTTCAACTTAAAACATGTTTAAATCTTTAGTTTAGAATATACAACTTATATTGGCTTAACACTAAGCTAACACAATTAATTATATCTTGAGGAAACTGTTTTGAAATCAAACATTTGTATTAAGGAACTCGAACAGAGATCTTAAGCAATCAATAAACTGAAGTAACACTTCCAGTTTCAATGTTCAGAGTATCATATATACATATATATCCTATTCACAGAGATATAAATAAACAACAAACTTATATTATTATTATTATTATTATTATTTAAATTTAAGAAGATGAGTTACTCACAGAGAACAAGATGCAGTATTTCAATTTGCAAATGGCCAGAGAAAGGGGTATATATAGGTTCACACAAATATTTTAAGCATCCAAATGTTAGCTTGCAACAGATTAAACTTAAGAAATTCTTAAAAGTGTTACTCACCTGTTTTGAACTTCCTGTTAAATCCATCAGGTTTGCTTATTATTGAAAAATGGTTTCAGTTTATATTTAAGTTTGCATAGAAATGAATAGGCTTGCAATAGAATCTTCCTATGGTTTGATATCTTTAGAATGAATTGAAAGATAAGTATATATAGAAAGATAAATTTGTATAGGGTAGGTGTTATCTGGGTTTGCAAGTATGCCTGGTACACTGCTAAATTTTGTTTTATCAGGCAGATTTTTTCGAAAATGGAGGCTGAAAGGATTTTAAACAAATTTCGAATGGACATAAGGTTGTGCTAAGTAAATGTAATCATTAATTGTTAATGTACTCTTGTTTCCTACTTAGCTAATTTAATCATTTCTTATGTAGATATTTTAGTTAGATTACCACTTCTTTTCTCAACCTGCATACCGTATTTGTTTTGTTTTATTATTTTACTTTGTTTATTCTTGTCAGAATCTTAACCTACAAGCTACAGACCTATTTTATATTTATATATTTTTCTTTTTCTTACTTTTTATATTTTCTTCACAGGCTATATTCATGTGTATACAAAGCCTGATTATGTTACACTTACACCAAATAGGCATTTGTACTTTATACATATGTATACTTGCCTGCCTAGCTTGCTTTTTATTACCTATGTACATATATACTTCTTTCTTTTACACTTGTTCTTACCTTTATATTTATTTTACTTATAGGTTACTTTTATTTTAAACTTAAATAAATAAATACTTATGTTGAGATTTACAAAGTATTATTTTATTTAACATTTTTGAAAGACTACAAATCATAGCTTCTTTCAAAAATATACATATATTAAAATAACAACTTCTATTTATACAGTAAAACCCATTTTCAAAGATATTACAATATTGATATAGTTTAAATATAACTAATTATTGAATTAAAAAAAATAAATTTATAAAAGAACTGTTCTTTATAATATAAGTCACTTATTTTATCAAGCTATAAAACAAAACAAAACTTTTTATTTAAATTTAAACTCTAGGCTAAATTTATTTCTAAACAAATTAAATGTATCTTGAGTATTTTAAAGTCAAATGATTATTTATTCAATATTAAATAAAATCAAATTCCTAATTTACCAAAAATATTAGAATTAGAAATCATGTTTTCATTTTATTAAACTTAAAACAAAGGTTATCTATTTACAATATATACAGATATATATATTGTTTGCACCAGAATTGGGCACAACACTCGTCGGAAGTTATTGAAGAGATAATAAATGAAGAGTGCAAATTAAAACAGAGGATTATCTAACAAAAAACTCCAAATAGCATGTAAATAAGCGCGTAGACAAGCAATTTATAGTGGTTCGGCGTATTGCCTACATCCACTGTGAAGTTTTTAACTTTCTTTCGATGATTACAAGTCAGTACAGCAAACAACAGCGAATTACAGTCAAGAATTCGAATTTAACAACAAGTTTTTGATGTCAAATGATGGAGATCTCAATCCGGCAGAGTTTGGATGCTTTAGAATTCCAAAAGTCCCTTTTCTGCTGGCCCTGGGGCCCTATTTATAGGTGTAGGCTGCTGATATTTCGCTGAAAACTCGGAAGACCACTTCTGGCACGTGAGGGGGCCCACACATACGGTCTCGGGAAGTTTGGGCCCACTTTGGCATCGGTTCGAACTCCATTCGAACCGATCAAGAATTCGTCCAATCGAGGTGAAATTTGGCGTGAGCATTCTCCAACATGTACGCAAGCTTCTGTGAAAATTTCATGGCATTTGGATCAGTAGATTGGGAGATATGATGGATTCGAAATGAGGTTCATTGCCTGGCTGTTTGGTTCGAAACCATGCTTTCGAACCGATGGTTTTCAAACCCATCATGGCACGTGACTTCGTGGCGACGTGGAGCACAAACTTCAAACCAACCCGGTCTCCACTCCAAGTTGACCGCTTCGACTCCATGGATCTCGGCGAATTCGAATCGAAGGAAGACACATCATCATGGTTGGTTGACCCAGTGAATTCGAATGAGGCTACACAGGTGGATTCGAACTTGGCATCATGGATGGGTTCGAGCATGACTTTGTGGATGGGTTCGAACTAGGCTCCATGTTTGGGTTCGAGCAATGATTCTTGCTTGGAGTCGAACTAGGCTTTGTGGTGGGTTCGAAGCGTGACTTTTGTGATGGATACGAACTATGTCACTTCTCCATGGACACGAGGGCCATCGGTTCGAACACGATGGGTTCGAACACGATGGATTCGAAGGTGACGTAGGCGAACCCGAGGTGGTTCGGTGGATTCGGAGCTTATGGATTCGAACGTGATGGTTTCGAAACGTTGGTTTACGATGGCTTCGAAACCCAAGCTTTCCCCTTCAAATTGAATCGATCATAACTCGAGCGTATGAACTCGGATTGACTTGGGACTTGAGATGTTGAGTCCTATGGTCTTTCTTGCCGTGTCCTATCGATTGTAGCTCAATCTGGACTTGGACAAAATTCAGTGATATCCATAGCGAGACGAAGCATGACCAGTCTCTGAGACGAACTGTTCTCTGTTTCTGATCGATCTTTTGGTATCGCGGCTTTGCCAAAAAGTGGGATAACATTTTGCCCCCCAAAGTACGTCTTGTGGGAACATGACGTGCTTTGAACTGCTGCAATTCCTCTGAGCAATCATTGCTCTCCTTTTTGTTGAAACTCGTATGCTGTATTGTTGTAACCTTGCGTTGACATGATTGATTGCTGTATAATAGTGCTTAGCCGTTGGCTGTTGCATTTGTAACAGGACGAGTGATTGATCCCTGTAAATGTTTAAAATCGATTGTTAGTTGCGACGTATATGCACATATGTTAGTTTGAACCTTGTTAACGTCGTGCGTCCATGAGTCGTTGTCAGTTCGGTTTACTATAGTATTTCATATCGATTCTCTCCTGAACCGACTTGGGAATTTGAGTCGAGACAACGCTTGATGGTTGTTTAGAAAAGTCCCTTCGTATCGATCCTCTCCTGAACCGATATTGAAGGCTTATAGTGTATGAATTCGCATTGTGCGAGTGTAACATTCCGAACCGATGACTTAGAGCATCGATGGATTTGAAATCTACGTTTGTTATGGACGCGGTACGCTTGTGCTATGATGGATTCGAAATGGACATTCGAACCGATATGAAGGAATGGGTACGAAGCAGTTGATTTGTATAAGAGCTTCTCGAACCGTTGGTCCCATCGTGCGTTTCACATCGATGCAGCTCGCCGTTTTGTCGTGTGCTTCGCACCGATGACACGCGGGGGTAACTTCGAAACGACAGGGTCCTAAGCCGATGGCTTCGAGGAGAGGCTTCGAACCGATAAATCCTTAGGCATATGGGTTCGAATGGAGATTTTGAACCGACGCGCGTTTTGACTGGTTGCGACCGGTCAAGTTTACTGGGTGGCGAATTGACCCAGTCATCTCCAACCCCCCATATAAATAGCAATGACCTCGGCCTTTCTTACTTTTCACTTTTTTACTGTTGCCTTGTTTTACTGTGCACTTGGAACTCCAGAGAAGAAGGTGACGCCCTTTTGTGTTCGAACCATTTGAGATCCAAACCTTCAATTCCTCAAACCCATCATTAAAACTAGGTAACCAATCTTGAATTCACACGGCAAAGCTACCTTGAACCCATCACTTCGTCATCGATCGGCCTTTCTTGGGATTTGGTAAATCCAGATCTGGCCTTTGGAGGAACTTCGGATTGATTCAGAAACTCGTGTACGAATCGATGGGGGGGGCAGCACAATTCTCTCTCAGACTTTGAGTCGACCCTTGTGATTCCCTTGGAGGGGGTGCAGTTTGCACCAATCTAACCATGGTTGTATCGGTGCCCAACGATCGATACAAGAAGCAACCGTTGATTGGAATGAAGCTCTCAACTTCGCATCGATACGAAACATTCCTTTACGACCGATACGAAAGGCATCGAGTCGAATTCGAGCGATGTTTAGTTGAGGCTTTCCTGATCGGTGCGAACTAATTAATCAAGGATCGATTCGAAGTTATCCCCCACTGATCGATTCGAGCTCGGCGTTTTGATGGATTCGAAGTGCGCCCCTCCATATCGATTCGAAGTCACCCTTCACTGATCGATTCGAGCTTGGCACACTGATTATCGATTCGAAGCTCGCTCCTTTGGATCGATTCGAAGTGGTGCGATGATGGGTTCGAACATGTCACTTGTGATTGGTTCGAAACTCCATATAGTGGATACCAAAGTTTGATATTTTCTGAGAATAATTCCGACGAGCTTCACTCCTGCATATCTGGACACGTTAAACTGCATACTTGACTACCTTTCGAAGCTCGTCAACGGAAAAATAACAATCTTTGTTTGAATCAATTTTCCTTATGTGAAGGGTTTTGCGATAACGGCCATCACAACTGGGCTTTGTAGCTTTGTCGTTTGCGTGTTTTCTTTAATTCTGCGATATTCATCCAAGTAACACATAGCACCGCACAACACACATTCATACACTACACTCTGGGGAATTCACGGGCCCCTTGTCATCTAATGATGGTTTCTCATAAGTTAGTCAGTTATGGAGCCTTCGAGTTCGCGTCAGCAGGAAACCCCACAAGATGCTCAGAGTATAGTTCCTCCGAGGTTAGAGATCCCGGGCATTGATCCTGAAATCATCGGCCCGGCGCCGGATGAACTTCCCGACGCGTCATTCATTGCTAATCCATCAGATTTCGTCCCATCTCATATTTCTGAAGATATGCTGGGGAGGATATGCTTGAGGCATGGTTTGTCACTAGACGACGTGTTACTACCGGGGCCAAGCGACAGACCACACAATCCGCCGGAGGGGTACACCGCATTCAATCGCCATGCGTGCGCGGCCGGGACGCTTCCTCCGTTCAATGAATATATAAGAGAAGTGCTATCTTTTTTGGGAATCGCACCATCCCAACTTCACCCGAACGGGTATGCTTCGGTGAACAGCCTGTTCATTGTCTTTATGGAATATCTTCATAGACCACCGGCCCCGACGGAAATCAAATACCTGTTTAACTTCAAAACTCGAAACGATTACCCATCTTTTACATTCTTGGAGGCAGTACGAAATTGTCAAGTGGTTACCGGGTCCTGGACTAGGTTAAGCTATTATAGGACGGAATGGTTCTACGTCAGATGTCCTCCGGGCTTTGCCAGGCGATGGTTATTTAGACGTGAGTATAGCTGAGTTTCCAAACAATTACTAAGGCGATTGGAGTCGAAGTGTGACTTATATATTTTTCTTCTGTACAGCGATGATCCAACGCCCCGATGGCGAAAACTTTAAGGAGATAGTACGAGTGCTCCGAGAAATCCCGAGCGTCGACAGGGATATCGACGTGTTATTGACGGATAGGAATCTTCGGGCCTGTGGATTAATCGAACGATGGCAGAGTATAATATTCGACGGGGTGCAAAGAATTGTTCCGAAAAAACATGCCAAGCACAAGAAACCCAAAGTCATTGTAGCCGAGGAAGTTGATTCCGAAAGAACCCACACTGACGGCGAGCCGTTGTTGTAGCCTACAGACGTGGCTCAAGATGTTGAAGAGCAAAGAAAAGGCAAGGCAGCCGTCGTCACATCAACTAAGAAGGGGAGATGGAAGTCGGTTGTCACAGCCCGATCCTCCCCCGGAGTTAGAATTTCCGAGACATCTCCTCCGCGAACCGAAAGTCTTTACGAAGGGCTTACAGATCTTCCAATCCCGGATGATGTCTCCTTTCAGCATGACGCCGGGTTGGAGGAGTTTCATCGTACTCTTGAACTGAGCGAGCCTTTTATTACTAGTTCAGTCGAAACTTTGGGTTGGTCGGGGGAAATGCATATTCATACACATTTCACGACACTACATAGTCCTGAGTCTTGGGTCATCGGTTTCGAGAAACCACTAACTCTGTTCTCCTCTTTGCTTTGTAGGTACCATGTCCAGGCGCGGTTCGATGCTAGGGAGTCTGCGACATGCTCGGAAACCATCATATCGTGACTCGCGCAGGCAGGAAGGAGATAGGGACTATAATCAGGAATACTCCGGATATTCGAGCCGTGAAAGATATGACACAGAGAGGGGTTATAAGCGTCGATCCCGATCGCGTACCCCTCCTCCTCCCAGAGATCCCGTACCACCTCCGGCCCATATTTCTCGCCCCTCTGAGCCTTCACGTCATACGTCCACTTCCCAATCTTCAAGGCACGAATCTCACCGTTCCAGAAGCGAGGCATCGACCGCCGTAGTTGCGGAACAGCCTCCTGTTGGAATTTCGGGCGAAGGGGCGCTCAGGCTTGCTCAATTGAAAAAAGACTTCCCAACTATTTGCTTCGACAACTACATTTTTCCCCCGCACTTGAAAAGAATCCCTCCGTCGGCGGAGCAGGTGGTGCATGACTATGTGCACGACTTCTACGCTCAGTATAAAGTATGGTTTAAAGCGGCGGAGAAGGCGTCGGAGTTGGCCTTTGAGCGTGGGGCCGCCAACGAAAAGTTATAGGCGGAGTTGGCCCAGAAGAGTCGTATTATCGATGTGCTGAACACCGAGGCCGAATCTTCCAGAAAATCAGAGATGGAAGCCATCAAAAAGGCCGATGAAGCCCAACTCACGATGGATAGAATGAAGCATGAGCATTACGCCACGGTTGAGGACATGGGCCATCGGAATACTCTGGTCACTGCCAAGAGGGATGCGGCGCTAAAGGAGCTAAATGAGCTCAAATCCAAATTTGCTGAAATCGCCAATGATAAGGATGATGCAAACAATGCAGCACAGGAGGCGTGCGAACAAGCGGTGATACTCCAGACCGAACGGGATGAGGCAGTGGCCAAAGTTCAAGTGGTCAAGGCGGAGATCGAGGAGAGAGTTCAGCAAGCCGAGGCCAGGCTAGAGCCTGACATTGAAGATCTGCTTATTACATACAATGCCAATGTATTGAAGCACAGAAATTTGGCCTGGCTTCAGGATTGCCCGGTGCATCTCCGTAGTGCTTGGGAACGATTGGTTGAAGGGGAAGAGGAAGCGCACCCCGACGAATCGGTCGACCGATTCGAGCTTGAAAACCGGTTGCTAACAGATGAGGAGAAAAGGGTCCTTCATGATGCTATGATCGCTCATGAGAAGGAGATGGTTGGCGTTCGATCTTTGGAGGCCGGAGAAGGGTCAGGCGTTGAGCATCGTGGCACCGCTCTTGAAACCACCGCCCCGCTTCCGTCTGAGCCTGTATCTGCGGTTAGCTCACAGACCGTTCCTGCTTACGACCCAGAGCAACCGCGGTTATCACCCATTCGTGAGCACGTCTCCGAAGTCGTTCCACCATCAACAAGCCGAACTGAGGAAGGTATTCTGAACAAATTTCAAGTGCATTTTCGCTAGAATTCTCGTTTCAAAGTGATTGTTCTTAACCCCTTCTCTTCTTTACCCAGTGACCAGGACTACCCCGGTGTCTTCGACCCAGGAGCCTAGCCAAGGGCAGAAGGCTATTACTACCGAAACGACTGTCGTGACAACGGCAGCGTTTACTGGAGCGGCGCAGGGAAGCTCTTTGTCTCTTGACGAGCAAATGGTGAGTGAATTGCTCGGTCACCAGGGTGACTTCTCTACAGACTTGCCATTTATCATTAGTGAGTTACCGCCTGCTTCTAGCCCCCTTGTGGAGACCGGAGTTACCTCCAGCCAGGCCCCATCAGCTCGAGAAGAAGAAATCTTGGCCGAAATCCATGCTGAATTAGAAGCTGAGGGGCAGAGCGGTAGTGTCGGTGGCGACATTATTCCTCCTTCCGTTGCGGGTCCGGTCCCTCCTACTTCTCCGGCGGGGAGTCCTCATTTAGATTCAAGTTCTGAGGAGGACGTAGATATTATGCCCCCTGCTGGGGGGCAGCCACCGGAGAGGAGGCCGTCAAAGAGAAGGATTTTCGTTCCTAGCGATTCTGACGACGAACCGCTGATAAGGAAGCCGAGAAAGAAAGAATAGAGCGGCCCCCCAAACAGATTTTTTGGTAGATAGGGACTTGTCTTCGTTTTTTGTTAGTAGGCCGTGTATAGATGCAGGTTCGGCCCCTGCTAGTAGGCATTCTTTTTTGGAAGAACTTATTTGCGTGTAAGTCCTTGCTTTAAGCTAGTTGAAATAAGATTTAGTTTCTCTGTTTCAACTCTCATTTCTTTTGCGCTTAAGTGTTTGCAGTGTTATGTTTTCAGTCTGGTGCACTTGTGGTGTTTTTTCTGCCAAGTAGAATTCGTTTTTATTCGTCAAGTTTGAGAATCTTGGTCGCGAGTTGTGACTGATGAATAACCGAACTTCGGACATTGTATCACTTTGGTCAGTGATCAACACTTAGCTTTTTTGCCCCCTGGTCTCGCGGAACAACATTTGCATTTTTGTGGTTGAGTGCGTTTATCGCAAACTTTAAACACATGTCCACATTCCGGGGACTTAAGACAATTTGAGATAGATAATCCGGCTCGCACTCCGGGAATTTGGAACTGATGTTCACATTCCAACTCGCACTCTACGAACTTGGAGTTAGTATTAACATTTCAGTTCGCTCTACGGGAACTTTAACTTGGTGTTCATGTTCCAATTCACACGCCGGGAACTTGGATAAAGCATGTATGTTTGGGTTCGCACTTCAGGAACCCGAAATTGATGTTTGTACTCCAACCCGCGCTTCGGGAACCTGGAGCTAGCACGGATGCTCTGGTTCGCGCTCCGGGAACCTGTAACTTACGTGTATACTCCAATTCGTGCTCTGGGAAATTGGAGTCCGTTCGCACTCTGGGAACGAATTATTGAATGTTTATACTCCAATTCGCACTCTGGGAACGAATTATTGAATGCTTATACTCCAATTCGCACTCTGGGAAGTTGGAGTCCGCTCGCGTTCTGGGAGCGAATTATTGAATGTTTATACTCCAATTCGCACTCTGGGAAGTTGGAGTCCGCTCGCGCTCTGGGAGCGAATTGTTTAATGTTTATACTCCAATTCACACTCTGGGAAGTTGGAGTCCGTTCGCGCTCTGGGAACGAATTATTGAATATTTATACTCCAATTCGCACTCTGGGAAGTTGGAGTCCGCTCGCGCTCTGGGTGCGAATTGTTTAATGTTTATACTCCAATTCACACTCTGGGAAGTTGGAGTTAAACGAGGGATTGTCGTGTATCAATCCCTACAAATATTCATATGGTGTCCTGCCCGCGAGCTCGGGTTTCACTTAGCGAGTGACCGATCATATCGCAGCCACTCTCTATTTGAATAAATCCCACCGCATGATGGAACTTAGCTCTCCGTGCGTCGTGATATTATGCGTCACACTTAATAAATCACAGCTTTGGCTCGAAGAGATGGCATTTTATTGCTGAAACGAAAAAATATGGCAAAGTCAGTTGCCTTATTACAAATTCAAATCTCGGAATGCTAAGATAAAATGCAAAAGAACAAAGTGGCAGAAAAAGCAAAGTCTTTCATGCGTAGTAGCGACGAAGACTCTCGCTATTCCAAGCCTTCGGCAAGGTGAGACCATCAACGGTCGATAATTTGAACGTACCGTCTCCGAGCTTTTGTGAAATCACGTACGGCCCTTCCCAAGTTGGCTTCATGTGCGAAGGAACCGGGTAAACCCTTTTGAGCACGAGATCGCCGAGTTCAAAGGTTCGCGGACGGACCTTGGCATTGAATATTCGGGTGACTCGACTCCGATATGCGGCCGCCCTCAAATCAGCCTCTTCACGCCTCTCATCCAGTAAATCCAGAGATTGAGCAAGTAATATGGCATTTGTCTTCGGATCGTAATACGTCGCACGATGAGAACGCACTTCCAATTCGACTGGAATAACGGCCTCTGAGCCATACGATAGAGAAAACGGAGTGTGACCGGTTGCAGTTTTGTGAGTTGTTCGGTAGGCCCATAACGCCATAGGGAGTTCGTCGACCCACTTGCCCCCGGCCTTTTCTAGTCGCTTCTTTAGAATGGACTTTATAACTTTATTAACAGCTTCGACCTGACCATTTTCTTGAGGGTGTGCCACTGCAGAAAACTTCTTATGTATGCGAAATCGCTGGCAGAAATTTTTGAACTCGATACTGTCGAATTGGGCTCCGTTATCGGTGATGATAGTGTGCGGGAGACCGAATCTGCAGATGATGTTGCGCACTACGAAGTTGATCACTTTCTTCGTTGTAATCGTTGCAAGAGGCTCAGCTTCGGCCCATTTGGTGAAGTAATCAACCGCGACGATGGCGTATTTCGCGCCACCTTTGGCCAGAGGCAATGCTCCAATTATATCGATTCCCCATACCGCGAACGGCCAGGGGCTAACCATTTGGGTTATTTCGGTAGGTGGAGCTCTGGGAATCCGAGCGTGTTTCTGGCATTTGTCACATTTTTTGGCGTAGTCTGATGCATCTCGATTAACGGTGGGCCAGTAATATCCGTATCGGAGTACCTTCTTGGCGAGTGCCTGCCCCCCAGTGTGATCGCCACACTCTCCCTCGTGTACATCGTGCAACACTCGCTTGATTTCATCATGTGCGATACATCGGAGTAGGGGGACAGAATACCCCCTTCTGTACATAACTCCGTTTTGAACGACAAACCGTGAGGCATTTCGAAGGACCTGCCTCTTTTCACTCCTGCGCTCAGGCAGTGTTCCATGTTCAATGTAATTTCGATAGGGGGTCATCCACGACTCCCTACTTATGGTAGCCTCGAATGCATGGCTGACCTCACTTTGATCAATGTTCGGAGAAGGTAGGGTTTCAACGGGAACAAGCCCCAACTGTTGAGCTTCGCCCCTACTCGCCAACTTCGCCAATGAATCGGCCTTCTGATTGTGCTCCCGGGGGATATAGAAAATGGCATAGTAATCGAAACGATCAAGGATTTCCCTGACTCGAGATAAGTAAGCAGCTAGCCTTCGATCCTTAGCTTGATATTCACCTCGGACCTAACAAACGATTAATTGGGAGTCACAATAAATCTCTACAGCGACAATTCTCAGGTCGTGGGCCAGCTTCAACCCAGTGAGTAAAGCTTCATATTCAGCCTCATTATTAGTTGCGCGGAACTCGAACTTTAGGGCGTAGCATACAGATCGGCCTTCGGGGGTTTCACGCACTACCCCTGCTCCCGAACATCGTTCATTGGAGGCACCGTCAGTATATAACTTCCACATGTGTTTAGGAGGTTCGCTACTCTCAGGTAATTCCTCGGGTACAGTGAACTCAGCGACGAAATCTGCTAGAACTTGGCCATGTATGGCCCTTCTCGGAGTATAGGCAATGTCAAACTGGCTTAATTCAATATTCCATTTTAGCAGCCTACCAGACGTCTCAGGCCGCGTGAGGACCTGTCGTAACGGCTGGTCGGTGTACACGGTGATAGGATGAGCCTGAAAATATGGACGGAGCTTTCTTGAGGCAATGACTAGACAATATGCCAAATTTCTAGCTTGGGATAGTTCCTCTCGGCTCCGGTCAACCGTTTACTTACATAATATACCAGCTTTTGCACTCGGTCTTCCTCCCGGACTAATGCTGCACTAATTGCGCTTTCGGATACCGCCAAGTAAAGATATAATTGCTCGTGATCAACAGGCTTCGAAAGAATCGGTGGTGTAGAAAGATGTCGAACCAGTGACTGAAACGCGCCTTCACATTCTGCGGTCCATTCGAAGTTTCGTTTCCCTTTTCAGATCAGATCGAAGAAAGGGATGCATTTGTCGGTTGACTTCGAGATGAACCTACTCAATGCTGCGACTTTCCCATTGAGACTTTGGACTTGCTTTATGGTCCTTGGGGTTTGAAGGTTCCTGATGGCCCAAATCTTTTCAGGGTTAGCCTCTATCCCTCGGACGTTGACGATGAACCCAAGGAATTTTCCGGAAGCAACTCCAAAATGGCATTTTAGCGGATTGAGCTTCATCCCATATCTCCGGAGAATATCAAACATTGATCCTAAGTCCTTTACGTGATCAACAGAATACCGTGACTTTACTAACATTTCATCCACATAAACTTCCATGGTCTTCCCGATCTGGTCGGAAAACATCCGGTTAACCAAACGTTGATAGGTTGCGCCGGCATTCTTTAACCCAAAAGGCATGACTTTGTAGCAGTATAGTCCCAGATCAGTCACGAAGCTCGTATGTTCTTGGTCGGGCACGTGCATGGGTATTTGATTGTAGCCCGAGTAAGCATCCATAAAGGTTAACAACTCGTGTCCAGCGGTTGAATCAACAAGCTGATCGATTCGAGGAAGTGGAAAACTGTCCTTCGGGCAAGCCTTGTTCAAGTCAGAATAATCGATACACGTTCTCAATTTCCCGTTCGGTTTTCGAACAAGTACCGGGTTGGACACCCATTCCAGGTATAAAGCATCTCTAATGAACCCATTTGTTTTCAACTTATCAACCTCCTCCTTAAGGGCGGCAGATCTCTCTGGATCCATACCGCGCCTTTTCTGTTTGACCGGGATATACCGCGGGTCAATATTTAAAGTGTGGCTCGCGATATCCGGCGAGATCCCACACATGTCAGAGTGTGTCCAGGCGAACACGTCAAGATTCTCCCGGAGAAATTCAACCAATTCCTGTTGTGCCCCCTGGCTCAATTGAGACCCAATTTTTAACATTCTCGAATCATCGCAATCATTATCGATCGGGACATTGATAGTTAGCTCAGCCGGAGAAGCCTGACTTTCTGTAGACTCCTCATTGTTGTCGTTGCCCCTTGGGTCAAGGTCTTTCTGGAATTGGTTGTGATGCCCGGGCCGAGGCCCAAGCACCAATTGTCAATCATCGGCAGAACGGACGCAGAGAGATTCCTCTACGCCCTTCCCTTTCTCCCTTCGCTGCGCCTCTTGCAGCTCCGCAACATAACAGGCTCTTCCAGCAGCCTGATCTCCATGAATCACACCGACACCACAATCGGTAGGAAATTTCAAAGTCAAACACCACGGGGCGATTGCCGCCCGAAATTCAGCAAGGGCCGGTCGGCCCAGAAACGCGTTGTACGGTGAATGTATGTCCAAAACAACAAACTGTAACATGCATACTCTTCTGCACTCACCGATCCCCAACTCCACGGGTAACTCCACAACCCCCGTGGGTACATTAGCACTTCCATCGAAGCCATGAATCCTGGACTGGCAGGGCTTCAGATCTTTGGCTTCCATCTTCATCTGGTCGTAAGCCCTCTTGAACAAAATATTGACTGAGCTCCCACCATCCACCAGTATCCTCTTCATCCAAGCAGGACCAACCTGGGCGGATATAACAAGTGGGTCGATAGTCGGGGCTTCGACCTTGTCTGCATCACGGTTCCGGAACACGATGTCATCTGCCATCGTCTTTTGTTGTTTTGCTGGAGCCCGTTCGTCATAACTACTGCAACATTCGAAATCCATATGCCTAACCGAGCTAGCATATGACTCCATCTCTTTCCAACTCCTATCCACCGGATGAGGACCACCACTGACGTTGTTTATCACTAACCTTCTGCCCGTTCGGGCGGGTTCTTCCTGCCTTGGCTGATTTTGCCGATTGTTTTGGTTTGACGGACCCGCACTGCCAGACTGCGACGCCCATAAAAACTGGTCCAACTTCCTTTCCCTGATCAACTTCTCAATCAAATCCTGCAAGTGTCTGCATTCGTTGGTATTGTGGCCGTAACTGTCGTGAAATCTACAAAACTTGCCCGTTTGAATCTGTTTCTCCGACGATGGCTTCGGAGTGGGCTTCTTGTATTGCATGGTGTTGCAAGTTTGTAGATATACGTTCTCCAACGAAGTATTCAGCGGAGTATAATTGTCGAACATAGGGGCCCTACGCCTCGGCCCACGGTTCTGATCCCGCTTCCTGCTCTGATTCCCATTATTCTTCGGTTGTGATTGTTTGTTCTGGATATTTAGCTGCACTTTCCCAGAACTCTCTCCCGATTGTTTAACAGCCACATTACTTTGAATCCCATCTCCACTGGGTCCTGCGTCGTCCTGTTTCCTAGACTGCTTTGCGTCCTCACGCCTCAAGAACTGGGCGGCTTTGGAGTAGAAGCGATCCAACGACGCAGGAGGTTTTCCTGCCAACCAATTTCCAAAATCCGAATCAGGGTCAATTCGTTTCATCAATGCCATCAGAATCGAGTTATCATTAGGATTGGTGATTTCCACACAGGCCTTATGGAATCTCTCCAAGTAGTGTCTAAGAGTTTCTCCTGGAGCTTGGGTAACACTAGACAAAGTGTTGACGTCCCTAGGCCTCGCAACATGCATGCGGAACTGTTCCACGAACTTCCTGGCCAGCTGATTGAAAGAGGAGATAGAGCGGGGTGGCAATCGCGTGAACCACATCGTAGCAATGCCCCCCAAAGAGATAGGAAAGCTCCTACACTTGACCGCATCATCTGCCCTAGCGGCGCTCATGGACCATTCATACTTCAGTATGTGTTGATTAGGGTCCGAGTTTCCCTCGTACATCGGTAACGTGGGCATCCTAAATCGCCGAGGGGGTTCGGCATACAGGATCTCGTCTGTGAACGGGGTGTGACTCCGGGAGATTCCCCAGTCATCGTTAGTAAACCCCTGACTTTCACGGATCATCTGCCTGATCATTTCCGGAAGATCCGTTACAGCTACGTTTTGGGCATGTCGAGCCAAGATGTGGTCGGGCTCCACAATGCGGGACTGGACCGGAGCTGTCGACGGTCCGGATCTCGCCTCCTTGGTTCGACATCTTCTGGTACATACGGCTCAGGAGTTTGCCGTCGTCGGTGGTGGTTCTGATCTGACAAAGTATGGATGTCAATTCCTGGCTCCGTAGCAATAGTTGCAGGACGGTTGTCGGTAGTGCGTTGAGGAGCAGTGCCTCCCCGGGAGGAAGGCCCTGTATGGAAGCTTGCAAATGGACCGACTCGCAGTTGCCCAACCGTCAATGCTGGAAGGTCTCCGGTAGCCTGTGCATGATTCCCATCCATTCGGGGTCGTGAAGGTCGGTGATGATAATCGGTGGAAGCCGAACTCTCCGTGGAGGACTGGGATGCATAATCCCTCCTGGACCGCCTTCGCTTATGACTGTGTAGCTGGCGGGTTAATTCAGCGTTAGCACGTAGTTGCTCCGTCAACTGTTGCCGACTTTGGGTCAGCTCTTGGAGCAACGTTTGAAACTCTTGTCTCGTTACCGGTCTGAATGACTCCGAAGGCCCGACGACGTCCTGAGTAGATGGTAATTGCGCGGGATCTGGCCTATCCTGGCCTTCTTGGTTACCAAGGTTAGAGGTGGTTCTAGTACTCACCATTGTGAATAGCGAGATTCTTTCCTAGACTTTTGTCAAGTCTGAATAGAACGGAAGGAACCTAAGCTTGAAATTCGGATCTCTCTCTTAGATTTATGCAATCCGGTATTGATGACAGATCCGTGGAGCGAGAGAAAATCTGGGTTTTCTCAGTAAAAGCACCAAAGTGTTTGCATCAAAATTGGGCACAACACTCGTCGGAAGTTATTGAAGAGATAATAAATGAAGAGAGCAAATTAAAACAGAGGATTATCTAACAAAAACTCCAAATAGCATGTAAATAAGCGCGTAGACAAGCAATTTATAGTGGTTCGGCGTATTGCCTACGTCCACTGTGAAGTTTTTATACTTTTATTGACTTTCTTTCGATGATTACAAGTCAGTACAGCAAACAACATCGAATTACAGTCAAGAATTCGAATTTAACAACAAGTTTTTGATGTCAAATGATGGAGATCTCAATCCGGCAGAGTTTGGATGCTTTAGAATTCCAAAAGTCCCTTTTCTGCTGGCCTTGGGGCTCTATTTATAGGTGTAGGCTGCTGATATTTCGCTGAAAACTCGAAAGACCACTTCTGGCACGTGAGGGGGCCCACACACACGGTCTCGGGAAGTTTGGGCCCACTTTGGCATCGGTTCGAACTCCATTCGAACCGATCAAGAATTCGTCCAATCGAGGTGAAATTTGGCGTGAGCATTCTCCAACATGTACGCAAGCTTCTGTGAAAATTTCATGGCATTTGGATCAGTAGATTGGGAGATATGATGGATTCGAAATGAGGTTCATTGCCTGGCTGTTTGGTTCGAAACCATGCTTTTGAACCGATGGTTTTCGAACCCATCATGGAACGTGACTTCGTGGCGACATGGAGCGCAAACTTCGAACCAACCCGGTCTCCACTCCAAGTTGACCGCTTCGACTCCATGGATCTCGGCGAATTCGAATCGAAGGAAGACACGTCATCATGGTTGGTTTACCCAGTGGATTCGAATGAGGCTACACAGGTGGATTCGAACTTGGCATCATGGATGGGTTCGGGCATGACTTTGTGGATGGGTTCGAACTAGGCTCCATGTTTGGGTTCGAGCAATGATTCTTGCTCGGAGTCGAACTAGGCTTTGTGGTGGGTTCGAAGCGTGACTTTTGTGATGGATACGAACTATGTCACTTCTCCATGGACACGAGGCCCATCGGTTCGAACACGATGGATTCGAAGGTGACGTAGGCGAACCCAAGGTGGTTCAGTGGATTCGGAGCTTATGGATTCGAACGTGATGGTTTCGAAACGTTGGTTTACGATGGCTTCGAAACCCAAGCTTTGCCCTTCAAATTGAATCGATCATAACTCGAGCGTATGAACTCGGATTGACTTGGGACTTGAGATGTTGACTCCTATGGTCTTTCTTGCTGTGTCCTATCGATTGTAGCTCAATCTGGACTTGGACAAAATTCAGTGATATCCATAGCGAGACGAAGCATGACCGGTCTCTGAGACGAACTGTTCACCGTTTCTGATCGATCTTTTGGTATCGCGGCTTTGCCAAAAAGCGGGATAACATATATATTATAAATAGAAAACAATTTAATTGGCTTTTAAAAGATAAATTATCAGTTAATCATTTATTTAAAAGAAGATTATTAAATCAATTCAAATTATTATTAACAAATATTATTAAATCAATTTAATTTTTTACTGTAGATTATTAAATTGATATTGCCCGAATTTCCCGGATGTCACAGGGAGCGTCGTTCGGCTTAGAATAATAAAGTGGCTCGGTTATCATATGTTTAGGAATGTGGCCATTCGTTTTTGGAGGGAGAGTGTGGGTCAGTGTCTCTGGCATAGAGGGTCATTCGGTAGTTTGTAGGTGAGAGGTTCGATATGTATGCACTGAGAGTCGTTCGGCTTTGGGCCTTGGGGTCGGCATTGACAGTCAAAATCACCCTAACTTGGACACAACATATGCCAAGTCCACTAATCCCCACACCTGATAATAGGACAAGAACTTAAGCACATAAGCATATGGAACTAGTTTGGACAAATAACTCCATATTTTTAAAAACTACGAACGTGAGTTCAACTTAACAAAAGCAAATAACGGCCTTTAACATATAATGCCAATGTTCGACTTCAAGACCTATACTACCGAATTATAGGACAAGCTCTCAGAGATGGTCAGCGATGACGGTCTTCGAAGACGATAACAACGCTTAACCACACTCCATCGGTTTTTAAAGCTTTAATTCTTTTATACTCATGTCTGAACGATTGCACTAGTCCACAAACCACACGGGGGGAATATTTTTGGCGTTATATCTAATATCGATTGTCTTTCAAGTATAGTTCAAACAGGATTTTATCCACACCCTTTTCTCTCTAAAGATGTCCAAAATATCGAGTTCTACTTAGTTTCCAATAAGCCTGATCCAGGCTCTCAGCAGGAGGTAGTAGGTACTTCGGACCTACCGACAACCTCCACGCAGGGTATTCCAGATCCATCCACTATATTTATTAGCCCGGCACCTGACGCTATAGATGGAGCAGTTATCCTGGATAATTTAAATGATTCTCAAGCTTCAAAAATCAATGAAACCGCTCTTCACCGGCTATGTTTGATCCATGGAATCCCTTTTGAAGATGTATTAGTTCCATCGGGACAAGATCATCCTCATTTGCCCCAAGCTGGATATACAACTTGCAACAAATTCATGTGCTGGGCCGGTAGCTTGCCACCTTTCAACTCCTTTCTCCGCGAAGTGCTACGGTATATTGGGATCGCCCCGACATAGCTACATCCCAATATTCATGCGTTCATCTATGGCACTTGTATTCTCTTCATGAGCATCCTATTCAGGCTCCCTACTCCCAGTGATATCCGCTACATCTATCGCTTCAAAAGATGGTCTGATAGTCCATCTTTCATATTCCTTGAGCCACACTCCAAGTATTAGATACTGACAGGGGCATGGAGTAAATTCACCCAATATAATCAGGAATGGTTCTATGTATGCTGCCCCCCAGGCTTTGCGATAAGATAGTAGGAAGGGAGTAAGTTCCTTTTCTAGATCAATATTCATCTTTGGCACAAAGTGCATTCTTTCTAAGCCTTTTTCAAATTCTATAGGTATTAGCCTACGTCTCGAAGGCACCGGGTATTCTGAGGTCGTCAAAGCCATTTGAGCTGTTCTCCTGGAGGCTAGAAGATCAAATCCGTCATTTTCAATGAATCGCTTTTAAAGTTCGGATTGTTGGCGGAAGCCGTTGAACAAGTCATCCTCCTAGTGCCACTTCAACTGGACTTGCCTCGAAAAAAGGCAAAGGGAAAGCTGGGCCTTCGATGTCCTCTATAGGGGGAATCCCCGATATATCTAAAGAAGGTGAAATAAAGGAGGCCAAGGCACCAAAAATGACTGATGAGAATTGAGGCTGTAATATTGCGCCTATAATCGACATACCTGACGTCACCAAATCGCTTCCCCCTTCGAAGAGGCAAAAAAGCTTAGCCTATAAATTGAAGAAGAGAACAGTTGGCGGAACTGCTAAAGTTACCATCACCCGGTCGAGAAAAAATCGCCCACCCAACATCCAAAGGGTTCACTAAAAGGTCTTTCAGACCTGACCATCCCCGATGACTTGCTGTATTATGGTTTTAACGATCAGGAGATATAGGGCTTAATTCGCCCACGAGAGGCGATGTAGGCGATTCGGCCAATCAACATAGTGAGTCAACCCCAATAAGTAATGTAAAAGAAACTGGTCCATCGGAGGGAATCACTAGGACACACACGAACACTTACACTTCACCCTGCACTTAAACTTCAGCCATCATATTAGTCTTGCTAATTTATCCTTACCTAATTTCTGTGCAGGTGACATGGGGCGCACTTATGAATTCGACCGCTTTCATGGGTCTTCTACCTTTCATCACTTCAACTGAGATTCGAGGTCCGGTAGACGCCGAGATAGAGACGACAACAGCGATAGAGACTATTGCCCCCAAGATTTGTCATCGTCCTGAAGGAAAACTTATAGCCATTCTTCGTACCCCAATGATCCTCCTCCTCAACCAGAACAAAGCAGGGAGAAATCTGCTCAAAGGGGATCTAATCTGAAGCTCCTCGCGACCAATACTCTAGTTCATCAAGCACTTGGCAATCTCATGAGCCTCATAAGAAGTTCGTGGTTACGGCCAGACAAACTTCCTCATCCCCTGCACATGATCCATCGATAGCAGAAAATCTTGCTAAGCTTAAAGCCACATTTTCAAAAATATGCTTTGATGGATTAAAATTTCTTCCTGTGATCCATCCTATTCTAGAGCATGTTAAACAAAGTGCCATTGCTTGCAATAATGATGTTTACGTCCAACACGATGCATTTTTTCATTTGGTAGAAAAAGTTTCAGAAGTTTCTATGGAACGTTAGCATGAAATCGATCGCCTAAAAGTTGAGGCCATCCATGATAAAGATATCATCGAAGCCCAGGATGAAGAGCTTTCCTTGTATAAATCTCAGCTTGAGGCCGCCCAGAAGAATGCTAAGGATACCTCTGAGGTAGTCAATCGCTTGGAGGCCACCCACAAAAGGGAAATCGATGAGGCGGTTCAATGCTGTGGCGCTTTAGCCTTAGAAAAAGACTCTGTTCAAAAAGAGAAAGATGTCCTTGCTCAATGAGTCAAAGAATTAGAGGAGCTACTCCTTTAGGAGAAGGAAGAAAAAACTACTTCTCAAGAGGAGTTGCAACGATATAGTGACGAAATTGTTTCTACATGACTTCTAAAAAAAAGCTTGATGAGGAGCTTTCCAAAGCTGAAGCATTGAAAGATGCAGCCATGAGGAGGGTAAAAGAATGGCGCTCTCAGAAATTGATTCTCCCCTTGAGGCTGCTACTGAGGCTGGTAGGGAGGAAATTAAGTGCATTTTTGATCCAATCATTTCTGAGTATAATGCTCGAGTTCTCATGCATTGTGACCTAACCTTTCTTGGCGAGGGCTACCTTGAACCTTTGGTCGAAGCATGGGACACTTTTGTAAAAATTAAAAAGGTCGAGTTGGAAATCGAAGAGGTTGATGAAGATTTTCTTATGAAGGAAGTGCTTCGCGATAATGAGCGCACCGACCTATCTGTGGCTAAGGCCCTTTAGGAAAGAGACTCCTCCTCATTAAAAGGGAAAAATGACGCTACCGGTCCGTCCAGAACTAGGTCTCCAGTTCATCCTCCTGTTCAACCGACTAGTCGCTCATAACTCGATCCGTTCGAGCAGCTTACTGGCTATATAACCCAGAGGAGCCTGGGCTCGATATTCACACTCTATCCCTTATCCCAAAGGGCGAGACTCCTAAAACAGCTGAGAGTCAGCCAGTGACTGGTACTTAAGCTCCCTTTCTAAAGATCAAATAACCATTGCTTCTTAGCGAGCAATAAATGTATTCTAACATTTGTCTTTTATAACTTCATGTAGGCCATTCCGACCTCGAACTAACTCCAAGGAGAGATGCTGCCACAGAGAAGGAAGGGAAATAGGGAGAGGCATCTCACACTGGGAATGTGCCCGGACCCGGTGCTCAAATGATTGGGGTGCTTGATGAGGACAAACTTAAGAACCCTCACCTACAAAAGAATACGACAAAGTCAAAATCACGGGCGCCTCCGAACATACTTTGAAACTAAGCATGGAGGAACAAATCATGAAAGAGGGAAAGAAGAAAGCTGAGATTAAGGTTGAGCTCCAAGTGGTGGAATTGGATGATCCCTTGAACAGGCCCTTGAAGGTCATTCTCCCCGGTGGGACCTGGCCACTGGAAGTTCCTCCTCCTTCCCCGGGCACCATCTCACTAGGAAGCAAGGCATCCAAGAGAAAACACTTGGATAAAGAGCCTTCGGAGAAGCCAAGGAAGGAGAAAAGATCGAGAAAGTAACTATCTGATCGTGCCTTATTCAACACGAACAAATCTCAATTATGTAGTTATTTCTATTTATTCTTATAGCCATTGTAAATAGACTTTTGGCTCCGAGTTCAGGAGAAATTGTAGTAGCACTTTATTTTGGATTAGTGAATGAACTTTGTTTCTTTGCTTTCGATGATTTTCGTTGTTCAGCTTACTGTATAACTAGTAGCCGAAATTCGAAATCTTTTGAGTTACACAAGCTCTAGTTCACTTCTATATGACTCGAAACTTTTTGGAATCGTAAATCTTCTAGTCCACACTCTAGGGACTTAGATTACTTTTAGTCCATGCTCCAGGGACTTAGATATTTTTTTAATCATTTGTACTCTAGCCTGCACTCCGAAGACTCGAAGCACTCTAGCCCATGCTCTAGGGACTTAGAGATTTTTAAATCGTTTACACTCTAATCCACGCTCTGGGGACTCAGAGTACTCTAGTTCAAACTCTGGGGACTTTAGAGATTTTTAAGTCGTTTATACTCTATTTGTGCTCTGGAGACTCAGAGTACTCTAGTCTGCACTCCGGGCACATAGAAATTTTTAAGTCGTTTGTACTCTAGTCCGTGCTCTGGGGACTTAGAGTACTCTAGTTCGTACTCTAGGGACTTAGAGATTTTTAAGTCGTTCATACTCTAGTCCGCGCTCTAGGGACTTAGAGTACTCTAGTCTTACTCCGGGGACTTGAGATTTTTAAGTCTTTTGTACACTAATCCACGCTCTGGGGACTCTGAGTACTCTAGTCCGCATTTTGGAGACATAGAGATTTTTAAGTCGTTTATACTCTAGTCCGCGCTCTGGCGACTCAGAGTACTCTAGCCCATACTCTGGGGACTTAGAGATTTTTAAGTCGTTTATACTCTAGTCCGCACTCTGGGGACTCAGAGTACTCTAATCCGCACTCTGGGGACAGACATTTTTAAGTCATTTATCGATTGATTTTTAATTTTGTGCGTATGTTCATACGCCGGACAGAATAATATGATTTAATTTTTTCCATGGAATTACAACATATGGAACATCGATAGTTCATAGAAAAGCGACTTCAAGCCTTTATTATCAATAATCAAATAGGAACAACTGAATTTTCTTATTACATGCCGAAAACAAAAGAAAAACATACTGGAAACAATTGCTACTAAAATGCAAAGGAAACAACTAAGTGTAGTAACATCACAGATGCTCATTATTCCATGCTCGAGGGAGTGTCACGCCATCGACGGTCGCCGGCTTGAAAGTTCCCTCTCCAAGCTTTCGTATGATGTATGGACCTTCCCATGTGGGATTTATATGCAATGGGATCGGAAAAAATCGCTTCAAAACGAGATCGCCCACATCAAAGATTCTCGGTCGGACTTTTTCATTATAATATCGAGTGACTCGATGCCTATATGCAGCCACCGTTAAAACAGCTTCTTCACGTTTTTCATCAACAAAGTCTGGCGATTCCAATAAGAGATCCTGATTCGTCTTAGGGTCATAATTAGTTACCCGATGCGAAGGAACTTCAAGTTCCATGGGTGTAACAGCTTCTGTGCCATACGCCAATGTGAATGGAGTGTGGCCAGTCGCGGACATGTAGGTGGTTCTATAAGCCCAAAGTGCTATCGGAAGCTCATCCACTTGTTTACGGCTTCTACTTGTCCATTGGCTTTTGGATGAGCAACTACTGCAAACCTTTTCTCAATGCCATACTTTTAAAAAAAATCTTTGAACTCCCTACTTTTGAACTGAGTTCCATTGTCCGTAATGATAGTTAATAGGGGGCCAAAACAGCTTATGATGTTTCGCACAACGAAATTAATGACCTTTTTGGTGGTGATTGTAGCTAAGGGCTTTGCTTCCACCCACTTGGTAAAGTATTCGACTGCAACTATTGCGTATTTGGCACCACCTTTGGAGATTGGCAAGGAGCCGATTATATCGATTCCCCATATTGCAAACGGCCAAGGTCTAACCATTTGTGTGAGTTCTATTAGCGTAGCTCTCAGGATTTTTGCATATTTTTGACATTTATCGCATCTTCGCACATAGTCCACGGCGTCTTGATTCACGGTTGGCCAATAGTATCCATACCGGGGGATCTTTTTCACTATTGTCTGCCCCCCGGTATAGTCGCTACATTCTCCTTCATGAACTTCTTTTAAGACCTATTTTACCTCATCGTGGGCAATGCACTGAAGTAAGGGAATCGAGAATCCCTTCCGATACATTATTCCGTCCTGCATAACATATCGTGAAGCTTTACGAATGACTTGTCATCTCTCGTTCTTTCTCTTAGGCAAAACCCATGTGGCAGATATTGCTTGAATGGGGTTATCCATGACTCCTTCTCGATTTCAATTTCTAACACGAAATCTACTTCCATCTCATTTATACTCGGAGCATGTAAGATTTCGACGGGAACCAATCCAATATGCTGTGCATCACCAGTATTTAAGAATTTTGCCAAAGAATCGGCTTCCTCATTTTGTTCACGTGGGATGTGTGAAATATCGTATATTTGAGGTCTGCCAATAGCTCTTGAACCCGAGCAAGGTATAGGGCAAGTCTCTACCTCTTTGCTTGAAAGTATTCCCGCACCTGGTACACCACCAATTGTGAGTCATAAAAGATTTCAGTCGATTTTACTCCAAATTACCTGATAAGTTTCAAGCCATCGATCATTGCTTCATACTCGGCTTCTTTATTTGTAGCTGGGAAATCGAGCTTCAAAGCATAACAAATTGATCGGTTTTCGAGAGTCACAAGAATTACACCGGCCCTAGAACAATGGTTGTTGGATGCCCCATCGGTGTATAGTTTCCATCGAATGGGGGGATAACATCCTTGTTGCTTGGCTCATCTGATAATAAAGTCCGCTAGTGCCTGCCCTTGGATAGCCCCCCATGGCGGGTAGCTGATATCAATTGACTCAATTCAATGTTCCACTTCAACAACCTTTCAGAGGTTTCGGGTCATTGGAGCACTTTTCGTAGAGGTTGATCGGTATAAACACTGATCGGATGTGCCTGAAAATACGGCTGGAGCTTGTGTGATGCAATCAACAAGCAATAGGTTAGGTTCTCAATCTTAGGATAATTTCTCTCCGCCCCCGTTAGATGTTCACTAACATGTAACGCCCCACCTCTATTCTCACAATAATAAAGAGTATTAAAAGAAATACTGTCTGTTATTATGAAGAATAATGCTGGATAGGAGCGGTCATCCGTAGTTAGGCCTTACACTAGTATTGGTTATCTCGATAGGAGTGGTATATATTTTTATTTTTCATCTCTTATTTATTTACTCCCATCGACATACCCAATTCTAGTATAAAACGAACTACGATGGTTCATAATAGTTTAGGACAATATATATAATAATAACACAGATAAAGTAAATGCGGAACACAAATATAACAGAAAGTCTCATATATATATAACTGATGTCAGTTGATATACAAGTGATACAATACATATGATACAACTACACTGTCGACTCTGGAAGTTACATATACAAGTACATTATCGTGAATAATATACATGAATATACACCATCCTATACAAATTCACTGACTACTAAAATGACAACGACTACTCCAAAAGATATGAAGAGACTTCATAGCTCTAGCAGCAATCCAAAGTAAGATATCAACAACCTGTAAATACTCGGTCTGACCCGAGTATTAAATTTAAAAGAAAATAATACACGGGTCAGTCTAATTCAAACTCAGTTATTAGTGCACAGAAGCAATAATAATTAAATAATGAATAGATGACTGTCACAGTAAATTCCGTCTATCCGACCCTTCTAGAAGAGAATCGGGTAACGGTAAATATAACACGTAATAGTGTTAAACAACAAATCAGCAGATTCAAAATATCAACAAAGATGAATGAACAGAATATCAATGAAGATATATTTAAAAGAAAACATCAGAATTGCCCAATTGGCAATTAACACAAAATGGTTAAATTAAATCAAATCAATTTAATAATTGAAATGTCACTTAACAACATCAAAACCGGTTGGCTGCAGTACACGCTAACATGTACTGCCTCGCCAATACGGCATATGAAATGCGCAAAAGATCAATGGATCAAAAGTAATTGAAATATCAATAAAATCAATGCTATGTGGCTGCAGTACACGCACGCGTGCACTGCCCCGCCACTTCAGTATATGAAATAGAAATCAGCACAAGATCAAACCCGAATATAGGGTTCAACACAAGCGAAACAACAAAAAGGCACTCATATAGCAGAACTGGAAACCAGTCAAGAGAGTATATGTTGCACAGTTCAAATAAATACATATAGACATGCAACAGTGAAACGTAGCAGTGCGGTGGTGTGTACAATGCACAGCAACTACTCGGTGAAAACAGAACAGGCCGAAATCGACCCATGAGCAAACTCGAATGTGCAGTACTCAGCTCGAATGACCAAGTGCACAAGGCAGAGGTTCAAACATGAAAGCACAGCAGAATGAAGTATGGTAGAGCAACTAAACCACAACACATCTATGTGTACAACTCCAATAGGACTACATAATGATCACTGTGACATGAATACGGTGTATACATCACCAAGCCAACCATGATCAGAGATAAACGAAACAAGTGGACGAGGGGCACATAAATGCACAGTGCAACTACTACAACAAGTAATTGGCAACAAGAGACAGAATGGTACAAGTGAAGTGCATAGGTATTCCAGATCCAAACAACACAAGTGCACCAAAGATGTAACTCACCAACTACAGGATCACTGACCACAAATAAAACATGCCAGTGGAAAGAGTATTCAAAAGAAACCTAGATAGTATCGAGTATAGAACACAACAGGTCCAACTATCAAGTTCAAGAATAAAGAACGCAGGCAACACAGATGCCAACAACTTAAGGGATGCACCAGTGAACCAGAACCATCACTAAATACAAATATACATGTATGTACATATAAGTATACACATACATATTTTCATCATGTAAAACAGGACCAACAACGACTAGAGTACAGGCAAAGTGCTAACTGATTAGAGAATAGCGAGTTCGAACAAAACAAAATCAAGCAGCAAGTTTCAAAAATGACCACAGTCAAATAGCAATTTTATCAAAATCGAATAATACAAAACCTTACTAGCAACATGACTCAATGCATAAGCACTATGCAGAGCTCGATGCAAGAAAACTCTGGGGCAACCAGGAAATACACATAATAAACGAAACAACATTGCAAATTATCACCCATGAATGCGGCATGTATATAAACAACTCTCGGGTACAGTGTAGAAGTAAGGGTCATGGCCGCAGATATATACAAAGTATAACAGAGTCAAGGCCGCAAGTAGATCAAGTGCCTAACGGCCGAAGCCACTATGCAAAGACGTCGAAGACGTGCAGCAGCAGTTAAAAGTCTGTTCATTACAGAGCTGAATAAAAGTGTCAATATCATACATGACCGAAGCCAAAAAAAAAGCAACCACCGTGATGAACGAGCCATCATCAAATCATACGAATTTTGACAAATATCAGAGGAAACATCAACACCAAACTAAGCGATTTAACAAATCAAAGTGACCGAAGTCAACAAGAAATCAACAATTTCAAAGCCGTGAAATTAGTTAATCAAGCAACAAAAATCAGGAATTTGAAGAAGCTAGCAATCACTAAAGGCTTGAATTAGATTTGAGTGAAGGATTCACTCACCTTTTAGCGAAGCAAGGGCGAACTCGTCAAAGAAGAAGCGGCCGAAGTGAGCAAAGAGGAGATGCTCGATCAGCTTAAAGGCGCAGCTTCAAAAATTCCCAATTTCAGATCGAAGAAGCCCTAATTCGCATAGGGGACGAACGAGAAGAACACGGCCGCCATTTTCGTTCGCTTCTGTATTTTGATTTTTAGGGTTTTTTTTTAAAGTGTCGAAGAGAAATGGGGGACGGGTTTATGACACGGCACAACCAAATGATTAAAACATGGGCCAAGATCAAATTTTTAAAACCCGTATAACCCTTAACCAAATTTCGAACGAATTGCAGCTGATTTAAAAACTCCCTCATCAATTAACAAACCAATCTAATCGTCATTTGACGACAATTAATTATCGCAAATCCCTTTAACAAATTTCAAAAGAATTTAAACCGAATTCGACACTCTCAATAGCAATTAACAACCCGATATTTTTATCTTCAAACAACGATAATCAATCGATACGAAACCTCGGGTTGTTACATAACATAATACACTGGCTTTTGAATTCAGTCCTCCTCACGAACCAAGGCTGTACTGATGGCATGCTGAGACACGGCTAGGTATGCATATAACACTTCATGGTCTATAGGCTTTGACAAAACCGGGGGACTATCCAAATGTCTCACCAAAGCTTGGAAGGCATCCTCACAGTCGAGTGTCCATTCAAAATTTCTCTTCGCTTTCTTTATCACATCGAAGAAGGTAATACATTTATTAATCGCTTTGGACATCAATTAACTCAACGCAGTGACCTTTCCATTCAGGCTTTGTACTTGCCTTATAGTTCTGGGCGCTTATATGTCTCGAATAGCCTAAATCTTTTCTGGATTAACTTCAATTCCCCGTGCATTGACAATAAAGCCTAACAACTTTCCCTATGCAACACCAAAGGAACACTTTAGTGGATTGATTTTCATTATGTAGTATCTAAGTATATCAAACATCTCCGCTGAGTCTCGAATGTGGTCGTTTGTCTACCGTGACTTCACGAGCATGTCATCCATATAGACTTCCATTGTTCTACCAATTTGGTCTTTAAACTTCCGATTTGCCAAGCGCTGATAACTCGCTCCTGCGTTCTTCAACCCAAAAGACATCACCATATAACAATACTGTTCGACATCCATGACTAAACTAGTGTGTTCCTGATCTGGAATGTGAATTGGAATTTGATTGTATCCCAATACACATCCATAAATGACAATAACTCATGTCCAGCAGTTGAGTCAACTAGCTGGTCAATTCTGGATAAACGGAAACTATCCTTAGGGAAAGCCTTGTTTAGGTATGAGTAATCGATACAGGACCTCCTTTTTCCATTTGCTTTTCTCACTAGCACGAATTTAGACACCCATTCAAGGTAGAGGGCATCACGGATAAAACCATTGGCTTTGAGTTTATCCACTTCCCCTCTGAGAGCAGCGAACCTCTCTAGGTCCATACCTTTCTTTTTTTTGTTTCGCTGGTACGTATTTTGGGTCAATGTTCAACATATGACTTGCGATGGCAGGAGAAATCCTGCACATATCAGAGTGGGTCCAAGCGAAAACTTCCAGGTTTGCTCGGAGGAAATCAATTAGGTCCTCGGACATCGAGGGAGTGAGTTGTGATCCAATCTTAAGCACTCGTGATGGGTCATTATGGCTGACTAAAATGTCAATCGTCGGTTCAGTCGGTGCAGCTTTAGGCTCCTTAGGTTCCTCATCATCGTCTCTCGGATCTATGTCTCTGTAGATCCGACCCTACTGCCCGAGCCAAGATTCAGGCACTACTTGTCAAATTTGCGCTACCCAAATGCGGACAGAGTTGTCCACAACCTTTCCCTTCTCTCTTTGTTGGGCCTCTCTCAGCTCAGCCACATAACATGCACGACCTGTCACCTGGTCGCCATGTACAACCCCAACTCCTCTATCCGTCGGAAACTTCAAAGTCAAACACCACGGGGCCAAAGCTGCCCGAAACTCCACCAGGACCAATCGGCCTTGGAAAAATATTATACAGGGAATCAACATCCAATACAATAAACGGTAGGATGCGTACCCTTCTATGCCCACCATCTCTTAATTCAACTAGTAATTCAACAAAACCTATCACGCCACTGGTTGCACCATTAAAACCAAGAATGTGGGCTTATAGATGCTTTCAGATCTTTTGCCTCCATTTTCATTCGGTCGTATGCCTTTTTGAATATAATGTTAACAGAACTCCTACAATCAATCAATATCCTTCTCACAAATGCTGGCCCAATCATTGCCGAGATGACCATCGGGCCAATGGTAGGTGCCTCCGCCCGATCAGCATCTCTACTTCTGAACACTCTATCATCAGTCATCATTCGTTGTTGTTTCGCTTGCATCCTATCTTTCGAGTTCGAGCAGCGTTCTAAGCCTGCATGTTTCAAGGAACTAGCATAGCTTTTCATTTCTTGCCAACTCTTGTTTGCTGGATGGGGCCCACCGACTATCGTGTTTATGATTAGTCTACCTACAGTCTGAGTAGGTTCCTCAGGATGACGTGAAGCTTGCCTGCGACCGGGGTCTGACGTTCCTTGTCCGCCTTCTTGTGGATTCTTGACAAAGTGCTGTAACTTCTTTTGCTGAATCAATTTCTCTATACCGTCATGGAGTTGTCTGCATTCCTCCATGTTGTGCATGTAGGTCTCGTGAAATCGGCAGTACATCCTAGTCCGCTTTTTTTTCTTGATGGATTCCTTTGGGCACGGCTTTTGGTATTGGAAGATGTTACAAGTTGACAAATAAATATTCTCCAAAGATGCGTTCAGAGGAGTGTATTCATTGTAGGTTGGGATCCTTGGCTTCCACTTTCCGTCTTCCCTCTTTCTTTTGGAATTTTCCCTTCCAGATGCTTTAGACTGCTCGGGTTTGTTTTGAACATTAACCTTGACCTTTCCAGAATAGTCGTCGGCCTGTTTTATCGCAATGTTACTTTGCACCGCCCTCTTTGCCAGGCCCTGGCGCACTACGATGCCTCGTCCATTGGCTTCCTCCCTTCTCATTAATTGGTGTGCCTTTAAATAATAATGTTCCAGGGTAGCCAAAGGTTTTCCTGCCAGCAAATCACCAAACTCTGACTCTGGATCTACTCCCGACATCACAACCATGAGAATAGCATGGCCATTCAGGTTGCTGACTTCAGTAGCTGCAACGCGAAATCTTTGCAAATATTCTTTTAAGGACTCCCCTAAGGCTTGAATTACACTAGATAAAGACATCACATCCTTTGGACGAGTGGTATGAATTCTGAACTGCTCCACAAATTTCATCACTAACTCATCAAATCTGAAGATTGATCGTGGAGGAAGTCTGGTGAACCACATGGTAGCGATTCCAGATAAGGTTATTGGGAAACTTTTACACTTAGTTGCATCATTCACCCTGGCCAAGTCCATCATCCACTCATATCCCATTACATGCTGTTGGGAATCAGTCTTCCCCTCATAGGCTGCAATAGTTGGCATACTAAACTTCCGGAGGTATTCAGCCTGTAGGATAGCATCTGTAAACAGAGTATGAATTCTATCTATGCCCCAATCGTCATTGGATAAGCTTTGATTTTCCCTCATCAGCTGTTTGACCATGGCTGACAAGTCTGGGGACCGGATGGGAGGCGGCAAGTTGGACTCCGTCCTGCCTGACTGTCTCGGTTGGTGCCTCCTTGGTTGATGATCTAAATGTGTGTCCTTGGGACCTGCTTCATTATAACATTGGTGAGCCGGTCATCCAGCTTCCACTCGCACTCCAGATCCTAAGTTGCCCAGTCCAACTTGAGAGAAATTTCCTAGGTGCAAGTGAGGGGTCACGACTCCAGGCAAGGAACCTGAACCATTCCTGTTGGATTGATCTACTGCGCCTGCTTGCGCTATTTCAATTCTACGGCGCCTATGCCTGGGATGTTCATTAGATGAAGCAGAGTAGTCGGATGATTAGTAAGTAGCAGGACTTACTCAAGTATTCTAATGCCGTTGTTGAGCAAGTTGAGTCATGAGATTGGCGTTAGCTTGAATCTGCTCATTAAACTATCTCCTTCTTTTCGCAAGTTCTCTCATTAGCTCGCTGAACTCTGTTTGGTTTAATGTGGTATCGATCCCTGCACCTGCATTAGCTTGTTGATTGTTGGGTCCTACTTATTGGACGCTAGCGGTCTCGTTGACATCCGCATTGTGGGAGGCTGGTCTGGTATGCGATCTTCCCATTGTAGAGTTATTGGTAGGAACTTTGAGTAGAATCTATGAACTTCATGTGGACAAACTTGGATCTTCTTTGGGGGATTTCTTCAATCTAGTAGCGGCAAAGTAGATCCTAACGGCCTGAGATTGCTATTCTCAGTGAAAACACCAAAATGTTAGCACCAAAATTGGTCAATAACGCTCTTGAATAGAATTGTGTAAAGAGATTAATGAAGAAAATACATTAAAACTAAGGGATGTATGCAAAACTAACTGCAAAAAAAAGAACACTGGAATTATAGTGGTTCGACGTAACTGCCTATCCAGTGTTAATATAATTTTTATTGCTTTCCTCTAAGACTTGAGTACAGATACAATCCGTGAGCAAATAGCTCGAATACAAGTTTTAACTGAAAGAAAGCTAGTGTAGAAAATCGCAGAGTGTCCTCGGAGTTCTCAAAAAAAGGACCCCTCAACTGTACCCCTGCCACTCTATTTATAAATGAAAATAGGTTAGATATCCTGTGCAGGTCTGAAACCAAGGTATCTTAGCCCACATATGGCAATCACGAGTCGACTGAACCAGGCATACTGGGTGACATACGGCCTAAAGACAAATGCAGACCCAGTATGACCGATCGACAGTCAGAGGGCAATTGACTCGAAGCGAAATCTTACAGGACTCAGAGTAATTCGTGGTAGATGTGGGAAATGCGGATTAAGGATCTTAAGGCTAGGATAAACACTAGAGGGGGGGTGAATAGTGTTTTAGAGAATTTTTAAATCTTTTGAGTTTTTGTTAATTTGAACACAAATGTATGCAATATTCAGACACAGATATGATCACAAAATCAAACGCAGATGCAAATATAATGTAAAAGCAGTAAAGAAAAGAACACACCGGATTTTATACCGGTTTGGAGTTACCCTACATGCAATCCCGCACACAACTACGGATTTCCTTTGAGAAACATCTTTACAATTACACCCTCGATTTCAAGGCAACGAGGTACACCCTCCAGATTCACAATACTCTGGATAGAGATACTTGATTTCCCGGGCAACAAGTTCACCCAATTGATTTCCAAGGCTACAATCACACCTTATCTCGCTTGATTGATTTCCAAGGCCACAATCGCACCTTTCCTCGTTTAATTGATTACAAAGAAGCCTGTAACTCCGAATAGCACTGAGAATCTTATTGAGATAGTTATAGAGAATCAAACCAGAGATAATCTAATTAGATTCAATGTCGATTTCGGTAGAGTAATGGTAAGAATATGTATAAAGAAATGTGGATGAAGAAGAGGAGTGAAAAACAAGAAAATATGTTATAAAATTCATTGAAAACATCCCCTATTTATAGAAGAACAACAGCCATGTCCATTCGTGAAGATATATGACGAATAGACACTTCATTTGAAATTTAAATTCTGAAACCAACTGACATTATGTCGACATGGGTACCTTGGGTATGTCGACATGTCAAAGGAAATTTTGATGATTCATTTTTCTTTCAAAACAATTTCTATCTTATAATAAAACTTTTAGACTTTATAAATATACTTAATTATAGTTAAAATACATAAGTAAATATATAGAATAATATATACAAAATTTTACTATAATTTTATATTTAAATCTAAGTATAAATATTTAAAAATAAAATATATTTAAAGATAGTTAAAACCATGGATAATTTAATTTTGAAATTAAAGATTATTTTGAGGCTAAAAGTATTTGAAATCAGGATAGATGTTTTTGATGCTTTTAAAAGGAATATTTTGAAAGCATTTTAAAAACAAGATATAATTTTGTAAAAATCATTTTGAATAAAAATTAGTGGATACAAAACAATGTTCCACTAGATTTTTCGTAGGTTCCATCCTACTTAGGGTTCCATCCCTTTAACAGGCTCGAAGTGGATTCCATTCCATGAATAAATTGGATTTTAAGATGCTAGTGTTTTTCTAGGAGTTTTAACAAAATTCCTAATTAAAAATAGACTACTTGAAATCTTAAACTCTTGATAATCTTGATATTCTTCGTACTCATGAGTCTTCAATTTTGATGTCTTGAATCTTTATACTGTACAGTCTTCATTCTTGGTACCTGCATGGTAAATTCTGAATATACATATATATCTAAATTTATACTGTTAGTATTTATATTTTATAATCTATTCTAAGGTTGTTGTCATCAAAACCATCATCTCAAGGACTAACAATCTCCCCCTTTTTGATGATGACTACCTTTGTTTATAAAATATTAATTCTATCCTAATAACTCCCCCTTAATCTATGCCTAACTATCCTATTTTATATTTCTCCCCCTTTGTCATCAACAAAAACTAACTCCAAATATATCAACAAAAACTATATCACTCCACCTAAATCTAATACTCTATGACATGTGATTATAATGATAGTGTTATCATAAATAATCAACACCTAGATCTAAAACTAGAACTTGGTCCTAAACTACTAACTATCTTAACTAAATATCCATATAATAACACATGTAAGAATACAAATTATTCATTAATTATATTGTTGTATTTACATTTTCGTGGGAAACGTAAGAAAGAACATACACCAAAAGGAAAAAGAGAAAAGAAATAAATGTGTGTCTTTGAAAATGGGAGATCGATGAATCGAACAGTTTGGATAGTGGAAACAGAAATTTCCACGTTGTTCCACAAGATTTCCATCTTTGTCAAAGCACACTTCACCAACGCAAACGACTTTCTCGTCATCTTCCGCATGCACTTCTTCCATGGGCACTTCTTCTTCTTACTCGCTGGCCTCTTGTATTTGATCTCCTGAAGAGTCTTCGTCAATCAAGATTGGGTTAGCATGATTGTCCATTAGAATTTTTTGCAAATTCCTAAGGATTTTGCCTTGCCTCTCTTCTTCCTTGGCCATTCGAAGTTGCATCACTTGAATTTCAGTCATTAACTGAAGTCCATCCTCCAAAGATTCCTCCATTTTCATCACACGAGCGAGAGTAGTACGTTGAGATGGACCATAAGTGGGAGAAGGAAACGAAAAGGTAGAATTTTTGTTTGATTTGGAAGAGGAGGCCATTTATTATTTGATTTCAGAAGATAGAACAGAGAAATAACAGAAAGAATGAATAAAATTTCGAAAATGAGAAGAATATATAACCTATTATTTTGAATATTGGTGGGAAAAAATTTAAAAAATAAAAAACGTTATATGTCGACATAGGTATAGGGGGGATGTCGACATGGTGCTTTAAATTTTTATTGATTTAATTTTTAATTATACTTTGTTATTTATATTTTATATTTCAGTTATTGAACAAATGACTAATTCTCTTCTTAATTTAGTAAATATAGATTCATTTAATGGTTTTGTTAATATATCAGTAATTTGATTCTCGGAATAAATATAATCTAGAGTAATTACTTCCTTATTTATATTATCTCTAAGAAAATGATGTCTTATTTCTATATCTTTAGTTCGAGCATGTTGAGTAGTATTTTTGGATAAATTTATCGCATTAGTATTACCACAATAAATTGGTGATTTTGAAAATTTTAAACCATAATCTTTTAAAGTTTGTTGCATATATATTACTTGAGAACAAGCCAAAGCAGCAAAAATATATTCTACTTCAGTTGTTGATAAAGAAATTGTGTTTTTCATTTTACTAAATCAAGAAATCAGAGAATGCCCCAAAAAGTGACAAGTTCTACTTGTACTTTTTTGGTCTGATTTACAACCAGCATAATCAGCATCACAGTAAGATATTAAGTCAAAAGAATCATTTTTAGGGTAAAATAAGCCATAATCAAAGGTGTGTTTAACATATCTTATGATACGTTTTACGGCTTTTAAGTGAGTCTTTTTAGGTTGGGATTGATATCTTGCACAGAGACAAACGCTATGCATGATATCAGGTCTACTAGTAGTAATATTGAGTAGTGATCCAATCATTCCTCTATATAATTTTTGATCTACATCTTTCGAGAGATCTTCTTTACTAAGGTACTCATTCGTTGCCATGGGAGTGGATTTTCCACTCGAGTAGTCAAACCAAATTTATTAATTATGTCTTTAACATATTTTTATTGACTAATAATGATACCATTATCTAATTGTTTTATTTGTAATCCTAAAAAGAAGTTTAATTCACCCATATGACTCATCTCAAACTCTTTTTCATTATTTCAGAATTTTTTTTATTCATTTCAAAATTAGTTGATTCAAAAATGATATCATCTACATAAACTTGAACTAGTTGAATATCATTTTTATTTCTTTTAATAAAAAGAGTATTATCTACTTTACCAATTTCAAAATTTGATTATAATAAGTAAGATCTTAGTCTATCATACCAGGCTCTAGGAGCTTGTTTTAGACCATACAAAGCTTTCTTAAGTTTGTAAACATGATTTGGTAATTTTTCATTTTCAAAAAGTAGTGGTTGTTCAACATATACTTCCTCTTTTACAAATCCATTTAAAAAAGCACATTTAACATCCATTTGAAACAGTTTGAAATTATTATGATTTGCGAAAGCAAGTAGAATCCTAATGGCTCCTAATCTTGCTACGGGAGTAAAGGTTTCATCAAAATCTATTCCTTCTTCCTGACAAAAACCTTGAGCGACTAATTAGGCTTTATTTCTAACTACCTCTCCTTGTTCATTCATTTTATTTTTATAAACCCATTTAGTCCAATTATAGTTTTATTCTCAGGTCCAGGAACAAGTTCCCAAACATCATTTCTAGTGAATTGATTTAATTCTTCTTGCATACCCAAAATCCATGAATCATCAGTTGATGCTTCTTTTGGATTCTTGGGTTCAATAGTTGATATAAAATCTACCTTACTCATTTGACTTAGTTGATTTCTAGTTTTAACAACAGATTGCACATCTCCTAGTATATTTTCAATAGGTGATCTTTTGAAAGTTTAGTCCTTTTATTAGGATGATTAATTTCATTATAAGTTTTAGTTGACTCTTGATTTTGAGTGATTAAATCCTCTTCATCATTTATATCTTCAAAATTTTTGAGATTTTCATCGAACGAAACATGCATTGTTTCTTCGATGTTGTTAGTTCTTAAATTAAATACTCTGTATGCTTTACTTTTACTAGAATATCCGATAAAGTTACCTTTGTCGGATTTAGGATCAAATTTACCTAAGTTATCTTTGGTATTTAAAATAAAACATTTACTTCCAAAAATTCTAAAATAAGATACTTTAGGTTTCTTTCTATGAATAAGTTCATAAGATGTCTTATTGATTAAAGGTATAATTAAAATTCTATTATAATATAACAGGCGGTAGTGACTGCTTCTGCCTAAAAATACTTTGGTAATTTACTATCTGAAAGCATGGTTCTCGCACACTCTTGAATCGTCCTATTTTTACGTTTTACTACTCCGTTTTGTTGTGGAGTTCTTGGAAACGAAAAATTTTAAGTTATACCTTTTTACTGCAGAATTCCTCAAACTTTTCATTTTCAAATTCACCACCGTGATCACTACGAATGGTTATAATTTTTAGAGAAAGTTGATTTTGAATCCTTTTTGTAAAGTTCTTATAACATTCAAAAGTATCACTTTTATGTTTCAAAAATATTGTCCATGTAAATCCAGAATAATCAACTACAATTAAAAAATATATTTACTATGATTTATTGACAGAATTTGAGATGGACCAAATAAATCAAGATGAAGTAACTCAAGAGGTTTTGAGGTTGAAATCATATCTTTTAATTTAAAAGAACTTTTTCTAAGTTTTCCTAATGGACATGCATCACATAGACTATTTACTTTAAAATTCATTTTAGGGAGACGTCTTACTAGATCATATTTTGACAGTCTAGATAAGAGTTTTAAAATCAGATGCCCAAATCTCTTATGCCAAATCCAAGGGTCACTTGTATTTTCCAAAAGACATAGGTTATCATTTGAAACTTTCATACTAAGAATATAAATATTCTTTTTTCTAGTTTCCTCAAATATTATGGTTGAATTATTATCTTCAATGTGATGCTTATCTTTTTCAAATTTAATTTTATATCCTTTATCGTAGAGTTGACTTGTACTTAGCAGATTATATTTCAGATTCTTAACTAGCAAAACATTAGTAATAATAGGAGTTTTAGAGTTACCGACTTTTCCAATGCCAATCACATATCCTTTTGAATTGTCTCCAAAGTTAACCAGTCCTCCGTCTTTGTATATTATACCATTCAACATATCTGGATTGCCAGTCATGTGTCTAGAACATCCACTATCGAGTATCCATTTGTTCATTTTGATCTGCACAATTTGTCCGTTGTGGATTGATTCCTCAACTCCCATAAAGCATGTTTCCTGCACATCAAACAATTTCAGTAGACAACTTGAATTTAAATATTGATTATATGCAGACTCAAGAGACAATGATGATCTGAATATTTCTAAACTAGTATTAACAAACATAGCCATTTTAAAACTTTTTCAAAAATCAGATTATGGAACTTTGAAAACCTTGCTCTAATACCAAATGTGGGAAATGCGGATTAAGGATCTTAAGGCTAGGATAAACACTAGAGGGGGGTGAATAGTGTTTTAGAGAATTATTAAATCTTTTTGAGTTTTTGTTAATTTGAACACAAATGTATGCAATATTCAGACATAGATATGATCACAGAATCAAACATAGATTCAAATAAAAAGTAAAAGCAGTAAAGGAAAGAACACACCGGATATTATACTAGTTCGGAGTTACCCTACATCTAGTCCCGTACACAAGTACGGATTCCCTTTCATAAACAATCTTTACAATTACACCCTCGATTTCAAGACGAGGTACACCCTCCAGATTCACAATCCTCTGGGTAGAGATACTTGATTTCCCCGGCAACAAGTTCACCCAATTGATTTCTAAGGCTACAATCACACCTTATCTTGCTTGATTGATTTCCAAGGCCACAATCACACCTTTTCTCGTTTAATTGATTACAAAGAAGCCTATAACTTTGAATAGCACTGAGAATCTTGTTGAAATAGTGATAGAGAATCAAACCAGAGATAATCTAGTTAGATTCAATGTTGATTTCGATAGAGTAATGGTAAGAGTATGTACAAAGAAATGTGGAAGAAGAAGAAGAAGAGGAGTGAAAAACCAGAAAATCTGTTATAAAATTCATTGAAAACATCCCCTATTTATAGAAGAACAACAGCCATGTCCATTCGTGAAGAGATATGACGAATAGATACTTCTTTTGAAATTTAAATTTTGAAAACAACTGACACTTTGTCGACATGGGTACCTTGGGCATGTCGACATGCCAAAGGAAATTTTGGTGATTCATTTTTCTTTGAAAATAACTTCTATCTTATATTAAAACTATTTTAAACTTCATAAATATACTTATCTATAGTTAAAATAATAAGTAAATATATAGAATAATATATACAAAATTTTACTATAATTTTATATTTAAATCTAAGTATAAATATTTAAAATTAAATATATTTAAAGATAGTTAAAATCACGGATAATTTAATTTTGAAATTAAAGATTATTTTGAGGCTAAAAGTATTTGAAATCAAGATATATGTTTTTAATGCATTTTAAAGGAAGGTTTTGAAAACATTTTGTAAACAAGATATAATTTTGTAAAAAGCATTTTGAATAAAAAATAGCGGATACAAAACAATGTTCCACTAGATTTTTCGTAGGTTCCATCCTACTTAGGGTTCCATCCCTTTATCAGGCTCGATGTGGATTCCATTCCACGAATAAATTGGATTTTAAGATGCCAGTGCTTTTCTAGGAGTTTTAACAAAATTCCTAATTAAAAAATAGATTACTTGAAATCTTAAACTCTTGATTATCTTGATTATTCCTGATACTCATGAGTATTCAATTTTGATATCTTGAATCTCTATACTGTACACTCTTCATTCTTAGTACCTGCATGGTTAAATCCTACATATACATATATATCTAAACTTATACTGTTAGTATTTATATTTTATAATCTGTTCTAAGGTTGTTGTCATCAAAACCATCATCTCAAGGACTAACAGTTGATCTCGAAGTAAAGTAGCACTGACTTCTTCACTCTACTTTTGGTCCCATATACAGGCTGACTCCCTCGTTGTGCATCGGTCTAGATGCACCGACCACATGTTCTGAACCATTTATGACCGAACAACACCAACAGCCCTCCAATGCCGAGCGATCAAATACTGAGCCAAACGAACCAATCCCGCTGGGGCCGGTCTACCAAATACCGAGCTACCTTTGGCGAGCGACCTATCCTTGGACATGTGGCATTGCGCTCTCCATTCGTCGATCGAGCGATATATGTTGTGTTCCGTGGCTTCCTTTCTTTGGCCGAACAACATACACCTTCCCTCCTCGGTCAAACCGTACTTAAAGGTCGAACTATTTATATAGGTCGAACCTTCACATAGGCCGAACCATGTAGACAGGCCGAATCTCTGTCACTATCATCTTGTAGCCAGACCAAGTAATCGGGTAACAGAATCTATGTGGAGATTCCAAATCTGTTTGAGATGCTCAAATGCATGTAATTGTTTATGATCTATTAAGGATGTAAGGATCCTATGTGATTCTGTGACCTGTTGAGGCATGGAAATCCATATGTGCTTCCGAGATCTGTTGAGGAATCCATGTATGGAACCAAAATCTGTTGATATATGGGAATCGATGTATGGTTCAGTGATTTGAGTTAGAGCTTGTGTGGAAGATCTGTTCGAGTGGTGACTTATGGGTTGGAATGTTGATTGTAGCCTCAACATCGTGTATGACTAAAACTAGAGATATGAGACATATAGTAGGGTTGGCAAACTCATAGCGTGCATGCGACTCCATTTCTAGAGATACTTACTGGGACATGCATGCGGAAGCGATGCATTATGTCTTAGCAAGACCAACTATATTTTTTCTATGGTACATTCGCTAGAGATGTGCGACATTTTGGAAGGATATCTTTGATCCTTGTGCAGTAGTTTGGATTCGGCTTCCTCGAAGAGATATATGTGGATCATACATAGTTAGTTAAGCACCTTAGTGATTGTGATTCTATACCTATTATCACCGTTATGTGCACTCACTTGCATCACAGCTATGTGATTATTTATATTTCACACTATAAACATTATTATAGTATTACTGGATTTTATAATAAAAACGGTTTAGTTATCATAAGGGAAAAACTCATCCGTGTTTATTGATAGCTTAGTCTTATGATTTACCCTTATTTTGAAGAGTTTTAATATATAGTAAATCTATATGATTTGAGTTTTTCATGTTAGTTTACCAGAATTCTCTGGATGTTATTTTCTTACTGCTCGGGTCAGCTCGAGTATGTTTCCAAATTTAGCTGCGGTTCATCAGAGCTCTTGGAAAGGAGCTGGATGATTACCTATCGCACTTATTTTCCATTGCATTACTTGATTATATCTATCAACATTTGTGAGGACATGTTATTCTAATTATCCAGGTTGATGATATGTTGGTTTTCCCTGATTGATGTATGTATATAAAGGTTTTCTTTTTGGTAAGACCTTTTGAGATATTATATATTATCATTTCGCATGTGAGATTATGATATTATGTTCTCTTCTTTCATATTGTATTTCTTTTTTCCTTTTTTTACTCTAATAGTTCATCTTTTTGGCATTTGGGTGCTCAACATATGGATACCATGGACTTATTAGTGTCGACATTCGGGGGGTCAAAAAGTCGGACTGTTGCGTTTGTTATCAGAGCTTAAGGGTAAGCGAGAACCTTGGCTTTATAGGGTATAACTCATTAAGAGATAGGGTAATGGAATGCCTTATTATGATCTGAGTGTATATATACGAGAGTGCATATATATTATTTTTATAAAAGTTTTTTGTATTGATTGGTTTGTAGAGTAGCTTATGGATTCTGATCAGTACGAGTTGCCATCGTTATTGATAGGGATCTCTAAACAGTTAGATAGGGAAAATCGATATGGTATTGTTTTGAAACTGGTAAATGAAATAATTTTAATTTTTAATTATATTTTATACATAAAAGGAATAGTTTTCATAAGTTGATATAGTTATTTATGATATGTTTGTTTGTTAGGAAATGATGATATTCTATTATTGTCATTTATTGTTTGATTTGTTATGCTCGACCAGTTTATGAGCAGTTTTACCTCTTCACTGCGTGGGTTGGGCAAATAATAACTTGTGGGGACATTAAAATGAACACCTTGTGAATTAAGTTTTATAGTTTGACTATAAGGCGTTCGACGACAATGTTGGGTTAAAATTTTGATTTTAACGAAGGTTGTTTATTGTAATCTAAACAAAGATATACAATTGTAAATGATTTTAGATACGAAAATGACTTATATAAGTATGGTTTATAAATATAGTTTATAAATATGAAAAGGATTTAAATTGAGAATTTGAGAACTTAAATTCCGACGTCTTAAAAATTGGTATTCTAAGGTTTTGGAAAATAATACTAGTATTATTTGAAAGTAAATATTTGGGAGGTGGTTTATGAAATTGATATCATGCTACTTAGTAATATTTACAAAGTACTTGATACCATTTTGGAAATGATTTTGGTTAAGTCCGAAAGGCATGGTTTTGAATGTACTGAACTCACTTCTATCACTATAAAATGTTTCTGATGATGACTGCAGCATCGTCAGTGTTTATTTTCAAGTCTCAAAGTGGGGATGCTATAGTAGCAATTTGATGTGGAGTTGTTTTGGTAAAAATAGGTTTGATGTAATTACCTGAACTATGATTTGATTTACAAAATTTATAAGTATATATTATTTCAACATAATTTGAAATGAAATCGAGTGTTTGGTTCTCAAGTTTTCAATTAGGATACTTACGGACACATATAGATTATGCATTGGGGTAAGTCGGGTTGTGCATCATGTTTGAACTATTGATCGGTAGTTTTTCATTTGTTAAAATGATGTTGGAATTTTCAATGATTTTGGACAGTCGACACTTAAGAATTTGTATAAAAACAATTTGAAGCTATGTGTTTTGTGAAAATGTAAAGATGAGTTTATATAACACTGGAACTTAGTATATAATAGAATTTAAAGCTAAGTGTTTGTAAAATTTAAGTTTTTTATAATGCTTGGTTTGAAAAGATAGTAAAATATAATCAAGTTTTGAATTGATTGAATAATTCATGTTGAGTAAAATGAATTAAATTATTTTCTTTATGCTATTATACAGATATGAACTTAAGTTATAAAAAGCTTAATAACTGGTAGTAAAATTTATGAAATGATTCACAAGTGATTTTTGTATTAGCTGTGGAATATTAAGTAATAAATGAATATGAATTAAAGTGAAAAATAATTGGTGCAATTAAAGGAACAAATTGAATAAAGCACATAAGTTGTACGTAGATCATGTTATTCGTTTGGCAGCTCTTGATCTAGGATTCGAGCATATGGATTTTGAGGAGATTCACACCGGTCCGAGTTAGGATTTTTCACTTGATTCTTGACGGCGAACAGTTGATACAGATTTTGGTATGATCCTGATGTTTTCCACTATCGTATAAGGCTATGTAAGGGGAATAAAGGTTTCTAATCAAGGAATTGGATCAGAGTCCGCACAAGAGGGGTTAAGTAAGGTATACTAGTTCAAAAGAAAATTTTATGTAATCGAGCTAGCGATCGGATTTGATATTGCGTACGGATGGTATATGTACATCGTACGGGCTTTAGTATAATTGTATGCTATGTTTATTGACTCGTGGAGAGTTTGGGGAATGACTCTTCGAATTGTTTGAGCTAGAATTAGCAATCAATGAGTGATACCTTAGGCCGTTGAGCGTAAGGTAAAGCTTAGTGGATTGTTTATTATCCTTGTGCGATGAGAAGGTTCTGAACGTGAGTGAACTATAAGTTTTGGTTGCTAGTAATTACAGTAGTGCATAGTATTGTTATGTGATTGTTTCTATGGTTGCCAGTGATTGCTATACCATTAGGTATTAATGTTTGAATGTTTCTATGCGGCTTATGTTGGAATTTCTGGGGCGAAATTCTTTTAAGAAGGAAGAATGTAACAACCCGGATTTTTAAACAGTTTATAATTAAATATTGAAATTATTTAATAATTGAATCATGGATTTAATTCCAATAAAAATTATTTCAAAAGTTTATTTAAATTCTTTTTAAATAATAAATGATTATTTTATATTTTATTTACAATTTATAGTGATTAAGCTGGTTTTAATAAAATTTCGTTTTAATTAACATGTGAAATTACAATTGCAGGACACTGTCTCTGATTTTGATAGAATTAGTGTTATTGGATCCGAAATAATGAATTATTATATGCAAGGAGTTACGTGGCGATCGGATATTCTGTGTGGTCATACATGCTCGAAACACATTACATTTTAATGTGAGAATTTAGCAATAATATTTATTTTATTATAAATACCATCTATAAACCCTTCTCCTTACTTCCCCTCCTTTTCTTTTAAGTTTTGTATGAGAATAAAATGTAGCTGCCAACCATTTTCAAACTTCAAGCAATTAAATCGCAAGTTGTGTTCAAGAAATTGGGTGCCATTGGATTCATTAACTTCATATTGGCATGAGCTTCAAGGCAATGGGCTTCGATTTGAGTGCGAGAGGGCTGGGTGTATTCGACTTATGTAGCCGTAAGTTATGGCTAGGGGTAGTTGGAAATGGAAGCGGAGTTAGGTCATGGCATCAATGTCGTTGGACTTCTAGAGTATAGGCGAGCAAGTAGAGGTCTTTATGGATGGTGTGACTTCACCTTTGAATTTGTGACATTTGATGTCGTATGTGGAAGCTTCTAGGTCGCGACAAGGCAAAGCGCATCGAAGGCAAAGTCGGTGATGTGGGTGTGGTCGTGGCAATAAACGAGTTCATCGGTGGTGGTTTGAGGATGTCTGGAGGTCGAATGATGATCGCGACCTAGGCCAGGCAGATTTAGGGCAAAAACTAGCGATCTGGAGTGGAGGGAACAAACTTGCAATGGTCAGGTTGAGCGCGTCGAGCGCACGGAGAGGAGATCAATGGAGAAGACGACGTCGGATCTAGCAGAGCACAACTTCATATTGCGAGTGATCATCTATGGAGAATTTGGGGAAAATGCGTATTTGTGTGCTTGATTGGGTTTGGGAAGATGATGAGGAGTGAATTATATTGGGTAAGTGGTAATTAGTGATTAATTAATTTGTTAATTAAGTAATTAATTCTAAAACTTATAAAAACTGTATCTTATTCATATGAGGTTCGATTGAGGAGCCGTTTTCAACGTTGCGTTCGTATAGGAATTCTCTACGATTTGGATTGATTTTTTAGAGTTTGGATCTAGTTGGAGTTTTAGTCAAAATAAACTATTTGAAAATGCGAAAGCATTGACAAGAGCTTGGGTAAATTTTACACACCAATTGATTGATTAATATTGTTGATATATATAATTTTTGTACTGAAAATATAAACTATACAACAAACAACCCAAGTTATTACTTTTGTACCCCATCTTGCTTTGTTAAACAAGTGAAAACATTATTATTGAGTATGGTAGTCTCTATATGATCATTTATAACATGTATCATACCTAGGCTACTTGTTTATGTGTTTGATATTGCTTTGTGGATAGTGATAATATGTTATGAATGTTAGAAACGATTTAGTCATTATGAACGTGCTTTGAAATTCCAGACAACTGACATATGTTAAATTGGATAAATTCTAGGAAATTGTGGGAATATATATGTACATATATATTGGGTTGGTCTAAACACATTTGGATGTGTTTGACATAATTGGAATTAGTTTTGACATTTGTGGAATTTGGAAATGATGTTATAAATGGTAGAAGTGAAAGGGTCGTAATGGATGCACTTTGAAATCAATGTGATCTGCGATTTTAAAATTAATTTTGGAAGACATCCTAGGGCTTATTCGTATTTATAGTAAGTACTATTAGCGTACTTATTATCAGGAAATAATAAGGTCCAAATATATTCTTGAAAATCATTTATGGATTTATAAAATTGTGGTTTTGAAATACAAAATAGTTTTTTAAATTGGTTTTAAATAAAAGTTTTTAAAATATGTATAAAGTACTTTAAAAGTATGTTTTATTATACATATTTTTTTAGAAGTTATCAAATATTTTATTTGAGAAATAAAAGGATTTTATATTATAATATTTTATAAATGTTTTATAGTATTTTATTAAATGTCTTAATTTTGTACGTAAATAGTATAGGTATAAATATATATCTTTTTAAAGGTGCTTAGTACATTTAAAAAGATATTTATTAAGGATATTTATAAAAGGATTTTTATAAAGGATTTTTACAAAGGATTTTTTTTTTTTTTGGCAAAGCCAGCGGGGTTATCTGGTCCCCTACCAGTTTATTGCAAACAATAAATGTTACAACAGAAAACAAAGAGATTACAAGGAAGGGAAAACATCAACAAAAACATAAAAAAAGAAATGTAAAAATGATCAAACCCAAGTTTGCAACAGTGCAGTGTTGAAAACAGTTTGACAGATCTTCAATTGACAATAAATAGCATTCTTCACTTCATACCAAAGCTCATCCCCATTTTTTCTCTGATTTTCAAAAAATATAGCATTTCTTTCCCTCCAAATGACTGTCATGTAAATTTTCAAGCACACAGCAAGCAACCTACCCATTTCATCTTTCTTCTTGGTAGCATTATGGAAAACTTCCCACACATCACTAGTGTTAGCAGAAAGTAATCTCAGACCAGTTTTAAACCCAATTCTTTGTACTAGAAATAGAAGAGCAGGGCATTCAAAGTAAATATGATGTGGAGACTCTTCATATAGGTCACAAAACAAGCACTCCATAGTACAGCCCATGCCGTATTTGCGCAGAACATTTCTTGTTAGCAAGGCTTGGTTTATTACTTTCCATAGCATCAAGTTGTCTTTTGGTTGTGAATCAGATGACCAGATAACAGTGCTCCATTTAGCTGCAGGCAAAGGTGTAGTGACAGTGACATAGTTGTAAACTCCTTTAATTGAATGAGGCTTCATATCCCAAACAACAATGTCATATTGAGTATCAGGCAGGTATAGCTGTTGCATTTTATTCCACAGCTGCCTTAAATATTGATTACTATTGGAAGGAAGCACAATTTTTCCATCATGAATATAACCAATGGCTTTTGCATCAATGTGTATACCAGACTGCAAAATCTGATAATAGTCACATAATGTAGATAAGATAAGACCTTTACTAACCCAGGGGTCATGCCAGAAACTGACACTAGAATTGGCTTTGACATGATATAAAATCATAGGTAGGATAACATTTCTCAAATTCAATAAATTTCTCCAAATCCAACTACTGGACAGAGGATTATCCATACACCAAAAATACTTATTCTTAATATTGTGATGCCAGACCCAGTCAACCCATAAACTAGCTCTATTGTTGATTAAGTCATCAATATGTGTACTTATTGCTGCTAAATTCCACTTCCTGAAATTTATAACCCCAAGACCTCCCATATTTTTAGAGGCTTCAAACTTTGAAAAGGAACAAGGCAAAAGTTTCTTGTTATGAATGCTTCCTGTCCAAAAAAATCTGTTCATAGCAGAACTGACTTGTTGCAAAAGCCTTACTGGGAGAATCATAGCACGAGCCCAGTAAACAAGGGAGGAAAATACAGTAGATTTAATAAGCACTAATCTTCCACTTTGTGTAAGCTGCCTATTTCCCCAAGCATTCATAACAGAAGTGATTTTGTTGTAGAGAGGAAAATAGTCAACTTTTGTAATCCTTTTTGAAATTAATGGTAGACCAAGATACTTCATATCAGTGTCCATAGAAGAGAATCCACTTTGTCTTTGTAAAGCAGTAGCTTGAGCATCACTGACTCCAGAAACCAACAAATAAGATTTGTCTTGGTTTATTTTAAGACCAGTCATAGTGTAGAATTCTTGCAATGCCTCAGAAATTGCATTTAAGGAAGGTAACTCAGGCTTTGTGAACAACATCACATCATCAGCAAACATGATTGATGTTATATGCTGTTGTGCACACTTAGGGTGGTACTTTATTGTCTTCGGTGAATACCTAATTTGGAGTATGACAGTTAATACTTCCATAACAAGCAAGAACAAGTATGAAGATATAGGGTCACCTTGCCGTATTCCTTTACTACTTCTGAAGTTGCCAACTGATCTACCATTAATAACAATAGAGAAAGAAGGAGTGGAGATGGACACATATACCCAGGAAACAAAAATTTTAGGAAATCCCATCTGTGCCATAATCCTAACAATTGAAGACCAGTGAACGGTATCATAAGCCTTGGAAATATCAATTTTAATCGCTGCAGCAGTAGGTACCTTATTTTTACCATAGCCTTTTAGTAATTCTTGAGATAGTAGAAGGTTATCAAGTATACTCCTAGAAGGAATAAAAGCAGCCTGATTTCTTGAAACAACCGAGGGAAGAACTTTAACTAAACGTGAATCTAGTAATTTAGATATGCATTTGTATACTACATTACAACAAGAGATAGGTCTGAAAGATGTGACACCAGTTGGGTTGCTGACTTTGGGAATAAGGGCAATGTTAGTACTATTAACTTCTCCTAACAACTTACACTTGTTGAAAAAGTTGTGTATGGCTCTACAGACCTCACTACCCAAAACACTCCAAGTAGAGATAAAGAAAACCACATTTAACCCATCAGGCCCCCCTGATGATTGTTGATTCATAGTGAAGAGAGTTGTTTTAATTTCCTCATTAGTTACAGGAGTAATAAGAGTTGCAGCTTCCAGGGAAGAAATGCATGGTAGTGGTAGAGAGGAAATGAGATCAAGATCAGGAATAAAACCATCAGAGTTTCCAAGCAAATTTGAGAAGTAGTCAGTGAAAGCCTTATCAACAGTTTCAGCAGTTGTAAAAAAAGAACCATGTTCATCATAAATGCTATAAATGTTCTCTCTCACATGCTTTACCTTTATAGATTCATGAAAAAATTTGGTGTTTTTATCTCCTTCAGCAATCCATTTTGTATGCAGTTGCTGTCTCTTCATGCTAGCTTCCAAGTACAAAGCATTATTTACATCTTTAAAAAATTTACTTTCTTCTTCAGCAGCTTGAACATCCAGAGGGTGCTCCATCATGTACTCCTGTTGTTTCTTTAGTTTTTCCTTTAGGCTAGTTGACAGCAGGCTACCGGAGCCAAAAGTTGTGATAACCCACTGTTTAATCTCCTGCTTAATACATTTTAGCTTCCTGCAAAACTTAAACATTGGATTACCATAACAAGTAAAATCAGTGCTGACTTTAGTAACTAATGGAAGGAAATGTTCATGTTTAACCCATGCATTATAAAATTTAAAACTTCTCTTTTCCTTTTTAAAATGGAGACCAAGAGTTAAGATTAGTGGGGAGTGGTCAGACATTATTGGTTGAGGAAGGTATATAGATAGGGTAGGCCAGTGAGAGATAGCTTGAAAGTTGCAAAAGGTGTGATCAATTGTTGTGAAGGTTCGTACACCGCTACGACTTCTATTATTCCATGAAAACTTGGCTCCAGTTTTGTTAACCATAATCAGATCAGATTCAGAAACAGCCAGGTTTAGAGGATCAAGATCATTTGATGTAAGTGGAGTTCCACCTGATTTGTCATTGTAATCATAGCAGGAATTAAAATCACCCAAAACAATCCAGGGGTGGGTGGATTGTCTTAAAGGAGGCAAAGCATCAAAAAATACTCTCCTGGAGTTGGTAGAATTGTCAGCATATACAAAGGTTATATAGTAAGATGAAGGGGTATATGTTTCTTGTACATGAAAGTGGATGTACTGCCTAGTTGATAGAAGGGGAGAAAGAGTTAATGCAGCAGGATCATAGATAACTAGTATCCTACCATAAGTGGCACTATCTAGATTATGATGAAAAGACCAGGATGGATTTATATAAGAAACAATTTTAGTAGATAAAGATAAGTTTTGTTTTGTTTCAAGTAGACCAAAAAGACAGATGTTGTACTCAGTGATAATACTTTTCACTTGATCAAGTTTTAGATTACTGTGAGCTCCTCTGAGGTTCCATGATGCAATTTTTTTAAACATAAAAATGATTGAGGAAAGGGATTGAAATTTCTTCTCTTTGCAGAAAGAGATCTTGTTTCTATGATCCTATGAGATTGTGATAGAGGAGAAGTAGGTTGGGAACAATTTTGGGAGGAGATAGGATCAATAGGTGGAACTGTTGTAGTTTGGATATTGGTAGTACATGCTGGCCACCCTGGCAATTCAATAGAAAAGTTATATGGTGTTGGAGCAGTAGCTTGAACATCCACTGGGTTTTCATACATTGTAGTTATTAGCTGTGTTACTTATTGCTCAAAAATATTGCACCAGTCTTTATCCATGTCTGATACAAGTGTATCTGAGGGGTCATGTAGAACATGTTTACCACTTCCTATTGTATGGCCAAATTCAGAGCTGTTTATACCATTTGAAAACAAAATTTTGTCCACATCAGTTGTTTTCAGATCATTAGCTTCATTTTCTTTACCATCATTTACAGGAGTTTTGCCTTTGTGACCACCATTACATTGTTCTTCTCTTATGACTTCATTTGTTATTTCACCTTCCTCAACATCAATAATTTCCTATGTGTCATCCTCTTCCACTACAGATTGCAGCAAGTGGAATTTATTTTGTGTAGAAACAAGACAAGCTTGTTCACCACATTGAGTTTTTTGCACATCATATTGCACTAATTTAATTTTCCCACTTCCATCATTCTCAGATACCATCTTTTCTCCTTGCATCTTCAAGTCATTTACTCCCACATCTTCACTCACATTTTTCCCTTTATCCTTGTTTTTGTTTACTTTTTGCCAAACTTGATTAACTCTTTCTTGTTTCTCAGTTATTCTCCCCTTTTTCATCTTATTCTTTTTTTCCTCGGTAAGTTTGTGTTGTTTATCAGTTGCACAGTGCTCAACAAACTCATCACTTTCATATTTCTTGCAATTTTTAAACAAGTGCCCAAACTCTTTACATACAGTGCAGATTTCCGGTTTCCACAAGTATTCTACTTTCACAACTTGTTCAGTTCCATCTAGTAACATCACTGAGAAACTTTATGGTAGTTCTTTGTTTGGAGTTACTTCAACTAAACATTTAGCAAAGGATAAACGCTCAAATTTTTCAGTTGATGTATCCATACAAAGAAGCTTACCAACTCTGGCAGTTAACCAATTAATACCCAAGGGTGACCATGCATACAATGGTATATTTGATAGTTTTATCCACACAGGCACAGCTTTTATACTACTACAGTTGTTCCCGATGTTTTCATCCCACGGCTTCACTATGAATAACTTATTTCTCATTACAACTGGATCTACTTCAGAAATTTTTTTCCTATCATCTTCATTACTAAATTTGAACAAAAACAGGAAACCATCTGATTTAACAGTAATAGACCCTGCAAGCTTCCAAGCACGCTTAAGATAATACAGAACAGTTGCGTACGGTCGTGGATTATCAAGGAAAAAACCAACAAGATAATCACACCACAGTGAACTACCTGCCTTGACAACTTCTACAGGTGGCACTATAGCTTCTCCTTGATATTCAAGTTGAATATCACGTGGCACATAAGAGCCAGCATTATTAGTGTTGAGTCACAAGCTTTATGAAAGGTTTTCATTTCTGACAAATAAGGCGATTGATTTCTGACAAACAAGGCGATCGACAAAAACAAGGTCAATAGAGCTATATATGGTACTCTAGATTATAGGTTGATTATTTGTTGTTGTAATAGTAATAAATTTGTTAAAATCTATCCTCAAATAATCATGCATATCAAGGGAATCAATATATATACGAACAATTTATAAGTTGCATGCAGTTGCACAATTCAATGTGCAATTTAACAGGCACCGGTCGACCGGTCAATATATGTGCGGTCGACCGTTCCTGTGTAAATTGCACAGTGAACGTGCACACATGCACATAACGTATATATATATTTGAATTCCTGTCTACCGGTCCATTTTTGACCTGTCGACCGTTTTTAAACAGAAAGCAAGTTTTCCAAAAGACACTTCTCTTCTCCAAAGGTTGCATCTCCTATCTTTCATCAATGATCATAACTCTTAATGGCAACTGTTCACAAAGAGTTACAACTATTTTTCTCTATATATACTCATCTAAATCATTGATTCAAACACAAGTTTTTACAACGATTTCATATATTCTTTTAATCTAATCTCTGATCTCAATACTGTATTATAAAAGCTCTAAATTATTTATTGAATCTTTGAAACTATTTCATATCCTTTGATTCAATAATATACTTTCCTTAATCTTTTCAAAACATCATATCGCATACTTTGAGGATAAGATTATGGGAAGGGTGTACTGCTAGTGACAAATCCGTGTTTTCAAGAACACAAGTTGTCAACAACAATTGTATTTGTTCTTTTGTTGAAGTCCTCTGTGTTGTAAGAGGCAAGTGTTGAAGTCCTCAGTGTATTAGAGGCGTGAAATCCCGTTCGGTTGTTCGGGTATTGTAAACCTGTTCCTCCGGGTGAAGCGAGGTAGTTAATAGTGAAAATCCAGATAGAAGTCTTGGACTGGACGTAGGACGGTGCTCCGAACCAGTATAAAAATCTCTGGTGTGATTTTTCTATTTTCTATTTACAATGCTATTATCATCTATTTCCGCATTTGTATTGTAATCCATATTATACGATCCGTGTATATTATATTAGCACATATAATTGTATACACACCGCACTTTCAATTGGTATCAGAGCACGGTCATCATATAACCGTAACACAGTTATTTGATATATTCTTGTAATATGGCAAATAACGCAAGTACTAGCACTCAAAACACCACTTACACAGAAGGGCAATCGACACAAAGACCTCCATTTTTCAATGGTCTTAACTACAGTTATTGGGCAACACGTATGTCATTCTTTATGCAATCAAGTAGCTATGATGCTTGGAATGCTACTCAAAGAGAAATAGTAAATCCAACAACTGATTATTCAGAATGGACTGTGGCTGAGAAAACGGCAGCAGCCGTAAATTCAAGAGCAATAAATATGTTGTTCTGTGCATTAGACCAAAATGAATATAACCGTGTTAGTATCTGCACTACTGCATATCAAATTTGGCAAACGCTAAAAATCACTCATGAAGGTACTAACAAGGTTAAACAAGCCAAAATAGCCATGCTGAAAAGTCAATTTCAAAATTTCAAAATGAAACCAAATGAAACAATCAATGACATGTATTCACGGTTTCAAACTATTCACCATGCACTTATTGGGTTAGGACAAAAGTATTCTGATTTTGATGTTGTTTCAACAGTCCTACATTCTCTGACTAATGAATGGGAAGGAAAAGTATTAGCAATTGAAGAAGCTAATGACCTTTCCGTCATGAAGCCAAATGAATTGATAGGAAATTTAATGTCCTATGAAGCAAATTTGCAGGCTAGAAAAGAACAGAAAGAAGAAAAGAAAAATGTAGCATTTCATGTTGAGAAAGATGAAAATGAATCAGATTCTGAAGATGAAGATTTGGCGTTCATTGCTAAAGGTTTCAAAAAATTCCTAAAATATCGAAAAGCCAGTCGCTACAATAAAAGGAAACCTGGATCAAATAAACCATCTTCATCTGCTATAGAATGTTTCAACTGCCATAAAAAGGGACACATGCAGAAGGATTGTCCAGAACAAAAGAAAAAGTCAGAAAATGACAAATTCAAATATAAGAAGGACAAATCAAAGAAACGAGCCTTCTCAGTAACATGGGATGATTCAGAGTCATCTTCATCAGAAAGTGAAAGTGATTCGGAGAATGAACAAGCTAATGTTTGCTTTATGGCAACAGAAGATGAGGTACAAATTCCTACATTTGATGAATTGCTTGATATTAATGCTGAATTGATAGTCAAATATAAAGACTTAAAACGTCAATTAAAAGTAGTCAAAGCAGATTTAAGTAGAGCAGAGTTTGAACGAGATATGTTAAAAGATGAGAAGAAAATATTAGAAGAAGAACTTGAAAATATTCAAGAATCATCATCTAATGTTGACTCTCAAATATCTCTTTTGAGTCAAGAAATAGAAGCTCAAAAAGAGAAAAATAATGCTCTCACTACTGAAAATCATGAACTTAAAGCAAAAGTCAAAATTCTAGACCTAGAAATAGCTAGTTTACAAACAAAGTTTGATGACATTACTCAAAATGTTTCTAACTTTAACAAAGGTCGAGAAAATTTGACTAAAATCATTGAAAGTTCACAATCTATTTCAGATAAACAAGGTTTGGGATATAACAAACATGAAACTAAGAAACATCTTAGAAATAAAAGGAAGAAGAAAGTACAAAAAACTGAAGCTAAGAAAAATCTTAGTTTATTATATTTCAAACCAAAACCAGTTGTGAAATTTCAAAAGAGAAATGTCAAGACTATCAAAATATGGGTTCCTAAAACAAATAATAATTTGATTAGGAACAAATACATTCAGCATTCATGAATAATGTACATTTTAATAACAATTATATATATAAAGGGGATACCGGACCCAAATGGGTTTGGACTCCTAAGACCTAACTCTTAGGACCCTATAAAAAGTGGGTACCATGAACTTAATTCTATTTTTTGCAGGTCCCACTGAAGAAAAGAGGAAAGTGGATATTGGACAGTGGTTGCTCAAAGCATATGACGGGAGACAAGAGCTTATTAACAAATATTAAATACTCAGATGGTGGCTCAGTCACTTTTGGAGACAATTCAAAAGGTTATATCATCGGCAAAGGCGATTGATCTGTTACTCCTTTTTGTCGATGACAAAGGGGGAGAAAGGGCTAACAATTGCTTGCAAGAAAGAAATCACATACTCAGGGGGAGATTCAGATTTGCAGATATATATATTGTCATCAATCAAAAAGGGGGAGAATGTTGAGTCACAAGCTTTATGAAAGGTTTTGATTTCTGACAAATAAGGCGATTGATTTCTGACAAACAAGGCGATCGACAAAAACAAGGTCAATAGAGCTATATATGGTACTCTAGATTATAGGTTGATTATTTGTTGTTGTAATAGTAATAAATTTGTTAAAATCTATCCTCAAATAATCATGCATATCAAGGGAATCAATATATATACGAATAATTTATAAGTTGCATGCAGTTGCACAATTCAATGTGCAATTTAACAGGCACCGGTCGACCGGTCAATATATGTGCGGTCGACCGTTCCTGTGTAAATTGCACAGTGAACGTGCACACATGCACATAACGTATATATATATTTGAATTCCTGTCTACCGGTCCATTTTTGACCTGTCGACCGTTTTTAAACAGAAAGCAACTTTTCCAAAAGACACTTCTCTTCTCCAAAGGTTGCATCTCCTATCTTTCATCAATGATCATAACTCTTAATGGCAACTGTTCACAAAGAGTTACAACTATTTTTCTCTATATATACTCATCTAAATCATTGATTCAAACACAAGTTTTTACAACGATTTCATATATTCTTTTAATCTAATCTCTGATCTCAATACTGTATTATAAAAGCTCTAAATTATTTATTGAATCTTTGAAACTATTTCATATCCTTTGATTCAATAATATACTTTCCTTAATCTTTTCAAAACATCATATCGCATACTTTGAGGATAAGATTATAGGAAGGGTGTACTGCTAGTGACAAATCCGTGTTTTCAAGAACACAAGTTGTCAACAACAATTGTATTTGTTCTTTTGTTGAAGTCCTCTGTGTTGTAAGAGGCAAGTGTTGAAGTCCTCAGTGTATTAGAGGCGTGAAATCCCGTTCGGTTGTTCGGGTATTGTAAACCTGTTCCTCCGGGTGAAGCGAGGTAGTTAATAGTGAAAATCCAGATAGAAGTCTGGGACTGGACGTAGGACGGTGCTCCGAACCAGTATAAAAATCTCTGGTGTGATTTTTCTATTTTCTATTTACAATGCTATTATCATCTATTTCCGCATTTGTATTGTAATCCATATTATACGATCCGTGTATATTATATTAGCACATATAATTGTATACACACCGCACTTTCATTTAGGTCTTGCTTTGAAAAGAGAGTTCCAAGCGTGCGGTTGTTTAATTAGTGAAGGAGATGACAAAGTTGGATTAGAAAGTGGTGGAGGTGGTGAAAGATTTGTAGAGGCATGAACAGGAAGAGGAGGGACAAGCTGAACACTGACAGAGGATGGAACAACAGAAAAGTTTGGGAGAGGGAGAATGGGTGGTGCAGAAGGAGGAACTAGAATAGGATAGGAAAGACAAGGCTGAATGGGAGTTCGGGGATGTGATGGGTTAGCTGGAAGTACAGGAAGAGAAGGGACAAGCTCAACACAGACAGGGGAAGGAACAATGTTTGGTAGCGGAAGTATGGGTGGTCCAGAAGGAGGTACGAGAATTGGGGAGGAAGGACAGGGCTGTAGAGAAGATAGGGGATGTGATGGGTTAGCGGGATGGGAAAGAAAATTTGGAGTGGTCCCCATTTTTAAAAAAAGAAGAAAATTTGGAGAAAAACTTTGGGGCCAAGGAAACTATGTTTGCCCTGGCCTTCGGTTAGCCGGTTTTATAAGTGGTCGTGCACTATGTCTCATTATTGTGGCCGCTGGGATTCGAACCGGTGCCACTACAACCATATGTAGCAACTCCACTATGTCTTAACCACTGGACCACTAGAAAGGACTTTTGGATTATAACACTTGTGTTATGGATTGTTTATAAATTGATTTAAAAGGGTATATTACCTTTTTTAATAAGTAAAGCTATACTTAGAACTTTAAATGGATGCTTTAAAGCAAATGGTAAGTATAAAAATGATTTTGGGTTTATAGTATCGATGTTTGTGCAACACCTTTTTTAATCCACTTAATTATACTTTTGAAAAGTGATTTGATCTTTAAAATGGAAGTTTAAAGATAACAAGATAGTAAATTGTTTTAGGGTTTGTTGTAAATAATGTTTTAGTAACATTTGTCTTTAGCCCCTTAGATAGTATTTTATAGTGTTAAAAATATTGTAAATGATTTTGGGAAAATAACTAGATCTTTAATAATGTGATTTTAAAGAGGAATAATAGTTATAAATTGGTTTTGGGTTTGTTATGGCAATGTGTTAGTGACGTTCGCATTTAATCCGTTTGATTTTACTTGTGTACGTAAATGAATCTTTAAAAAGAATGTTATAAAGATAATCATAAGTGAAATGATTGTGGGTTTGTAGTGACAGTGTTTGAGTAACATTTTCCTTAATTCCTTTGAAATTGATTTGTCAATATACTTATACGATTGAGATATATCTGGATTATAAACTTTAAAATTTTCATCAAATGAGACATGTAACATCTCTTCTAGTTCTAGTATAGAAGACTCTATAAGCTTTATTTTATTTGAATATCCAATAATGATTCCTTTATCTGATTTAGCATCAAATTTATTCAAAATATCTTTAGTATTTTAAATAAAACATTTACCACCAAAAAAAAATCTAAAGTATGATACTTTAGGCTTTTTACTATAGAATAATCATACGGTGTTTTCTTATTTAATGTTTAACGATTCGCCTTTTCGACCCCGAAGGTCGATACTAATACACCATGGTATTCACATTCCGAGCACCCAAGTGCCGGAAAGGCGAACTGTTAGGGTATAATAAAAAGAAAAATAGAATAAGAAAGAAGAGGCCACAAAATTAGAACCTCACATGTGGAATGATAATGTATACTATTTCAAAAGGTCTTTACCAAAAAACCATTATATGCATACATCAATAAGGGAAAGCTAGCCTATTACTAGCACTTACAGTTATAATAACCTATCCTCACAAATGCTGATAGATACAATCAAGTAATGCAGCGGAAAATAATTACGGTAGGAAATCATCCAGCTCCTCTCCAAGGGCTCCAATGAACCAAAGCTAAATTTGGAAACATACTAGTGCTGACCCAAGCATTAAGAAAATAACACCTGGGTCAGTCTGGTAAACCAACATGGGAAACTCAAATCATATGGATTCACTATATGTTAAAACCCTTCAAAATAAGGGTATTGTAAGACCACGTCGTCAATAAACACATACATATTTATCCTTTGCTAAAACCAAACCATTTCTATTATAAAATCCAGTGATACTATAATAATGTCTACAGTGTGAAATATAAATAATCATATAGCTGTGATGCAAGTGAAGGCACATCATGACGATAATAGGTATACAATCACAATCACTAAGGTGCGTTCACAAACTGTGTATGATTTCCACGTATATCTCTTCGAGGAAGCCGAATCCAAACTGCTACACAAGGATCAGAGATATCCTTGCGAAGCATCATACATCTCTAATGAATGTACTATAAAAAAGCCATAGCTGGTCTTGATAATACCTAATGCATCGCTACCACATGCATATCCCAATAAATATCTCTAGAAATAGAGTCGCATGCATCCTTTACGTTTGCCAATGCTACCAGCTATGTCTTCTATCTCAGGTTTTAGTCATACCAGCTGACGAAGCTATGTTCGGCATTCCAGCCCATGAGTCCCACTCGAACAGATCTTCCACACAAGCTCCAACTCGAACAGATCACGAAACCTCACACCCATATTAACTTAGTTTGGAACTACACATGGATTCCTGCACGGATCTTAGAATCACACATGGAATCATATACCTTAACAGGTCTCGGAATCACACATGAATCCCCACATCTTGGATAGATCATGAATAATTATATGTGTTTGAGAATCTCAAACAAATCTCGAATCTCTACATAGATTCTAGCATCATAAAGTAATCATGAACCAATCATGAAGCAATCGTGAACCTTTTTCAAAGCATAGAACACGTATATGGTTTTGGAATGGTTGCGGTTTCAAGTCATCTCATACAAGTACACTCCTCTGCTTACCGGGTCCCAAAACCAATCGATCGATTTTCCAAGAATCTCAACCCCAGTTCTGCGGGGAATTAACAGACAATACATAAGATCAGAGATCACCTTCTAACTGTTTACATGGACGGATTTTCTTATCATTTATCCTAGAAGTGTAAAATGAGTCTACACGTATAGTATAGCATCACCTAAGATAACTATTCCAAAATCCCCGTGTTTCTTCTAGATAATTCCAGAGTATATTCTAGCCAAGATTTCTAGATAATTCCAGAGTATATTCTAGCCAAGATTCGATGATCAGTTCTTTAGCTATCAAATAAAAAAACAATCCAACATAATGAGAATAATCGCATATGGGAAACCAAGTCCCCGTATACCATCCATAAACAAGTAACACAGACAGTAAGATTGAAACAAACTAGCATGATCAAGTCGTATAAACGACTTCTAATCCCCTTTTTAATTAATCTTCATTTATTAATTAAAAGCCCCTTTTATCAGTTAAACTCATTTTTACTCAATAATCTCCTTTATAAATGAAACTCCATATATTAATTAAACATCGCTCTTTAATTAAAACATCACCATTCATTTTCAACTTATTTTAACACTTCCCAAAAGTATTCATATTCTTATTGATGAAGAAGAAAACATTGATAACCCAAACAAAAATTAGTAATAATGAGATTACCGAAAATGAAAATAATGATAATTCAAAAAACTCACATCCAAATAAAAGAACAAGATACTTGAAAGATCATCCTGTAGAAAATATACTTGGAAATATTGAATCAGTTGTTAAAACTAGAAATCAACTAAATAAAATGAGTAACATTGCATTTATTTTAACTATTGAACCTAAAAATCCAAAGGAATCATCTGCTGATGATTCATGAATTCTTGATATGCAAGAGGAATTGAATCAATTTAGAAGAAATGATGTATGGAAATTAATCCCAAGACCTGAGGATAAATCCATAATAGCAACTAAATGGGTATATAGAAATAAAATGAATGAACAAGGAGAGATTGTGAAAAATAAAGCTCGATTAGTTGCATAAAGTTATTGTCAAGAAGAAGGAATAGATTTTGACGAAACTTTGCACCTGTAAAAAGAATAGAAGCTATACAGATTTTACTTGCTTTTGATAATGATAATAATTTTAAGTTATATCAAGTGGATGTTAAAAGTATACTTTTAAACGGTTTATTAAAGAAGATGTATATGTTGAATAACCCCTACTTTTTGAAGATGAAAAACTACCTAATCATGTTTACAAATTAAAGAAGGCTTTGTATGGTTTGAAACAGGCTCTAAGAACTTGGTATGAAAGACTTAAATCCTATCTATTACAATCAAATTTTGAAATAGAAAAAGTAATAGTACATTTTTTATTAAAAGAGATAAAACTGATAATAAGTTAATATAAATATGTCTAGAAGGTATCACTTTTGGATATACCAATGTTAAACTAAATAAGGAATTCTCAAAAATAATGACTAAGGAATTTTAAATGGGTCATACGGGAGAATTAAATTATTTTCTAGGATTATAAATAAAAGAACTAAGTAATGGAATTTTTATTATTCAAGAAAAATATGCTAAAGATTTAGTTAAGGAATTTGGTATGTAAAATACCGGTGGTTAATGGACTCCCGTTGGCAATTAATGAAAAATTAAATAAAGAAGAAAATTCAAATGATGTAGATCAAAAATCAAATAGAGGAATGATTGGATCACTACTCTATAGAACTACTAGTAGATCTGATATAATGCATAGAGTTTGTCTCTGTTCAAGATATCAATCTCAACCTAAAGAAACTCATTTAAAATCAGTAAAATGAATTTTGAGATATGTAAACAATACATTAGATTATGGACTCTTTTACCCCAAAGAAGACCCTTCGAATTTATTTCATATAATGATGCTGACTATGTTGCTTTCAAATCAAATCGAAAAAGTATAAGCGGAACTTATCACTTTTTGGGACATTCTGGTTTCCTGGTTTAGTAAGAAGCAAAACTCTATATCTCTATCCACGATAAAAGCAGAATACATATCAACAACATTATTTCTTTACAGGTTATCTATATACAACAAACATTAAGAGGTTTTAGTTAAATTTGACTAAATCACCGGTATAACATGATAATACAAGTGTGATTGTTACCGGGCGCTTTCGCCGGCTACATGGCTATGGTCATAGAGTTTATGGATTACCATAGATGGGACTCAAGCTAAGAAGGAATTGTAAGCATAAGAACCAGTTTTAACTTACATTTAGTCCGGCCTATACACATGGATCGGCATGTTTGGCACGGGCTCGATCGAAGTTGTTTGGCATTAGAGTATAGGCTTGTTCGTTCGGCCAAAATGGGCAAGGCAAGATGGTTCGGTCATGAGGGTTTCAGACCTAGTGGGTCTGTGTGGTTTTGGTCCAACCCTGGTCGCTCGGCCAATGAAGGAAAGGCTGGACAATTTGGTCTAGATACGCAGGGAAGAGTGGCTCGGCATTATGTGGGTCAACCTCAAAGAGTTTTGTTCCGAGTGATTAGGCTGTAAAGATTCGACCAAGGTGCATGAAGACGAAGCGGTTCAGTCTGGATAGTCCGGCAAATTTCGTTCAGCCTAGACGTGTTAGCAAGGATCATTCGGTCATGATTGGGAAGCTATTGTCGTTCGTCAGGAGTGATTCAGCATGAGTGTTCGGTGTATCTAGTTCGGTGCACGATGAGGGAGTTAGGCTATTCTTGATGTTAATAGTGAAGTGAGGAGATCAACATTGCTTTACTTTGAGATCCACTACGAGTTACTTTGAGTCCCTTGAGAGCTCGCTTCGAGTCATTTGCTAAATGGCCACCGATTGGCCATATTGGTTCGGCATTTATCGATTGGTCAAAAGCATTCGATATGCCTAGACCAGCTAACTCGAGATTACCATGTATGGGTCGAGTTACCTTGGTCTTGGGCCTGCATAGGGCATCTAGCCTATCTTCGTTTATAAATAGAGGAGCAGGGGTACAGCCGAAGGGATCTCTTTTTGGGAACTTTAGAGAGACTCTACCATTTTCTGTACTCAACTTCTTCTTACTCAAACTTGTATTCGAGCTGTTTTTTACGGATTGGATCTGTATTCAATTATTGAAAAAATGCGATAAAGATTACATTCAAAGTGGACGTAGGCAGATACGCCGAACCACTACAAATTTGGTGTTCTTTATTGTTGTTTTTGCATTCTACTGTGATTCCTCTATTTTAATTTACTATCTTCATTAATCTCTCTACAGAAATCTATTCTAGGGTGTTAGTGGCCAATTCTGGTACAAACAACGATCATTCTATCTAAAAATCAACTCATCATGCTAGAACTTAACGTATTGATGTAAGACACCATTTTCTAAGGGATAATTTAAATAAATAAATAATATCATTTGAATTTGTAAACAATGAAAATCAAATAGCTGATATATTAACAAAACTATTGAATCAAGCATTTTTTATTGAGTTATGTGGAGTATTAGGAATTTGTTCTCTATCGAAAATATAAAAATATGAAGTAAAAATTACAAAATATAAAGAAAAACAAAATAATCAAAATTATAACATATATGTCGACATATCCTATCCCCATATGTCAACATATAACGGTAATTTTTGGTTTTTAAATTTCCCTCTAAAATTTAAATTGTAGTTATATAACAACCAAATTTTGACTCTCTTCTTTGTTTCACTATATTCTCTTTGTTTTTCTATATTCTCTTTGTTTTAAACTTTAAAAATAAATTAACCATGGCCTCCTTTAATCCAAAACATTTTAGAGAAAAGAATTCATCATTTTCCTTCATTCTCCTACCCAACGCCCCTTCCTGAATACTATTATGGCCAAAGTTATTAAATTGAATAGAGAAATGAAGAATGTTCTGGTGATGTTGACTGAAATACAAATTGTACAACTTTATATGTCGAAAAAACAAGAGAAAAAAAAGTAGAATTCTTCGCAATTTGTAAAAACATCTATTGGGTAATCTTATGAATCCAATATTTATTGACGATGATTCTATAAATTTGGCCCATTACAACCCCATTCAAAGTAGCGATGATGAGGAAAAAGAGGAAGAAGAGGAAGAACTAATGAAGGAAGATGAAAAAGTCCTATGCATCGGAGAAGTATGTTTCGATTGAGATGGAAATCTGGCCGAATAAAAGGGGAACTTTTTTGTTCATTATCCTTATTATCCTATTCAAAAATCCCTGATCATTAGGAAATCATGTTAGGATGGTACTTTTCTTCATTAATTTGATTGCGTGGTTTGTATATTTAATTTAATTTAACATTTATTTTACTTACTTATATGTACATTTTAAGATGTGATTGGATTATGGTATGGTATTGAATGAATATATTGATTAATTTGGTTACTATTAATGATTTGTGTTATCACATATCATTTCTTTTATATCAATCTTATCATTATTTCCATTTCATGATTAACTCATTTTAAATATCACTTATTGTTCTTATATAAATCATTCTCATCATCATTGATGTCGTTAGTCTATAATACTTTATTTAGGGGGAGTTAGAATTAGTGTTAGTGTTAGACTTATAATTTTAGGTGATTATTTTTATTAATGACAAAGGGGAAGAAATATATGAAATCTAGGCATAGATTTAAGAGGGAGTTTTGTAAACCAGAGGGAGTTATATTATATTTTATATACAGAGTTGTCATCATCAAAAAGGGAAAGATGGTTAGTACCCTAGGTACTGGTTTTGATGATAACAACTATATACATTATATAAAATATAAATATTAATGTTTTATCATGTTATATATAACATATAGTGTAGAATATTAGATAGATGTTGATTAAGAAGACTGTACAATATTAAGAGAAGATTCAAGATGCTGATATAGAGTTTCAAGAATTGAAGAAAGAAGACTCGTGAATATTGAAGAGTTTAAGATTTAAAGATATTTCATACAAGTTATAGAGTCATAGAATTTATGTTAAAACCTTGGCAGCACTTTTATAACGACCCGAAATTTTCGAACCCGAAAATTCCAGGTCGTTACAGTTGGTATCAGAGCTGAAAGGTTAAGCGAGAACCTTGGCTCTGGTGGGGGTTATTCAGTGAGTAGAGTCCGTAGTACTCTAGAATGGGTTGAGTATATATGAGCACGCACTTGTTATTTTCTTATATAAAGATTTTAAATGATTTTATATAATATTATATTTTGGTATATAAAGTAATATTTCCTTCTAATAAATATTAAGGTGATTGGTTGTTAAATTATCGGAATTAAAATTTAGAAGTAATATAATACAACCAAATTGAAGTCTTGAATTGGAATTAAATTAAGTAAAAACGAAAATACAACCAAATTAAAATTTAATTAATTGAAAATGAAATTCTAAAACTAGAATTCAGAAATTAAATTGTTTAAAAAGCTTTAAATAAAGGTAAGTTTGAGAAGGATTCAAACTGAAATTTAATCTTGAATTTATAGAAGTAAGAATAATATAAAAAGGAATTGGTATTTAGGTATGATTACCTTGGGTATTATCATAAATAGTTGTTGTATTTAATAATGAGATATTTGTTATTAAGTAAGTCAAATGAAGTAAATTTATAAGAAGAGTATAACTTTTAAATTCAAAGTAATAAAAAATAATAAATAAGTATTATTTGGATAACTGGGATTTGTTGCAAACAATGAGTTGTTTGAAAATTTGATTTGAACTAAAAAACAAAAGTGGTTTAAAATTTAAGGATGACCTCGTGTGTGAAGGAAATAATATGTATAAATAAGGAATATACATAAATCAAAAATAGTTTGAATAAACTTTAAATGTTGAGTTTGAAATTTGGAATGGGATGTGATACCTAAGTTATAAGTTTTTAAGTGGGAAGATTATTATTGTGAAGTTTAAGGATTGAATGAGGTTGATTGGATTAAGTAAATAGAATTTAACTTGGGAGAAGTTAAATAAGTTGGAATGAACAACTTGAATTGGAAATTTTAAGATGAAATTGGAATTAAACTTGGAAAGTTAAAGGGTTAATTTGAATTGGTAGTTTGTGTGATCTCAAAATGGGTTTGAGATCTGGAAATTGAAAATGGATGGACATTTTAAAATAAATTGGATAATATCATCCTATTGTTATTAAAAATCCTTAAATTGCGAATTTGATTTGTTTAAATGAATGAGAAATGAAGTGTGGTAATATATCCATTATTGAGATAAAAGGGAAATCTAACTTTAATTTGAAATTAAGGATATGAAATCACTTTAAATTGAAAATTTGAATAATTAAGTTTGTAAATTAAAATTGTTTTAGAACTGGCTTCAAACTGGAAGATAAAATTTAATAATAAATTAAATTTTTAAAATAAAATTGTATTGAACTCTTATTTGAACCTTGAAATACATAAGTAAAGATAATTTAAAATTTTGAGAATTGGACTCATAAATTAAATTGATTAAAAAATTTGAATAAAGGTTAATTTGGTTTAAAAAGTTAAACCAACCTTTGAGAATCCAACTCGAATTTATATAATTCGAGGTAGTATAAATTCAAGATTGAAATTGAATTAGTTCAAAATTGAATTTGGTTTGAATTAATTGGATTGGTGATTGAAGATGTATAAGTTTAAGAATTTAAGTAGGAAATTAAATTGGATTATATTGAAATGATTTGAATTTGAAATGGGTTCAATTGATAATAATTCAAATTGATTGGAATAATTTGAAATTATAATTAAAGTTGAACAGGATTAAAATCAAATGGAATTTTATTTAAATTGGGAATCAAGATTGATTCAACTTGAATTGGGTTTAAATAAATTTCAATAGAAATTGAAGTTATTCAAGTTAGAATTGAGTCAATTAAATGGAAGTGGAAATTTAAGTTGAATTGTTGGGGAAATGAACAGTTGACTCTTGACTATTTTCAATATAAATTGTTTTGATATAAACCTATTTTTCTAAGCTATTAAATATATACAACCTTTCTTTCTTAAAGCCAAATTATTTTATACTTGTTTTACAATTATTTTTGGAGTATTTAACCATTTTTCAACTGTTTTCTAAACTAATTACTGTTTTTCAACTATTTCACAAACTAATTTCTATTTTACAACTATTTTGCAATTATTTAAAATTCCTAAAACTATTTAACTATTTTTCGACTATTTTACAATTAGTTAACTATTTTATAGCTATTTTGAAAACTAATACTTATTTTTCAATTACTTATCTATTTTTAAAATTTTCAAGCTATTTTCTAAATATAAATTGGTCGGAGTTCAAACTGTTATTGATTAAAGACCCAACCGAGATAAGAATTGAAGTGATGATCCAAACGGGGATTAAGGCAATTGTAAATAAGTGAATGGGAATTAAAGGAATGTGAATAGAAAGGGAATTGATTTGGCTGATAATCAATGAAAATAAATACGTGGGATGTAGGTATATTATTCTATTCGTACAGTGATTTGATCCAGATTCGAGCATAGAATTTCGAGACAGTTGTATCGATCCGAGTAGGATTTGCACTCGATTTTCGACGGCGAACCTGTATATGGATTGTTGGTTGGTTCTGGATATTCTCTATCATAGTTATGACTATGCAAGGAGAATGACGGTTTCTAATCAAGAAACCAGATCTGTGTCCGCACTAGAAAGTCGGGTGGACGATGCTAGTTCGGAAGTGAAATTGTGTGATCGAGTGAGCGATCATATTGGTATAGCGTACGGATGATATGTGTACATCGTAATGATTTGAATGAAATTGATATTGAAAAGAGTGATCAAATTAGAATTTTTGATTTTGAATAAACAAAGTTATATATCTTTGTTATATAAGATAAATCTTCCCTTATTAAATCTATTACCGGAAGAAAAGGATTTTTGAAGGTGTTTGAAGTATAAAAGGAGTTCTTTTATACAAGTTTGAAAGGATCCAAAGTTTTTTAAAATTATATATATCTATATATATAAAGGATCTTATAAGGATTTTGGAAAAAGGTTTTGGGGACCTTTGGATTTTGAAAGGCTTTTGATTTTTGGGTAAAACCAATATTTAAATTTGGAAAGCCTAGTTTGAAAATTATCGATTTTGGGATAATCGATTTTGTGTAAAGGAGCCTTGTATAAGATCATACTAGGTGTATGATTTGAAAGATACTATATGTATAGTATAAAGTGTTTTGATGATGGCTCTGGGGAAAAAGGCGCTCCCTTGAAATGAACTTCTCAGGAGTGCCACCATGTGGTGCTGCCTTGAGCCCCAAGGGGGGTTCTAAAGTTGATCCTATGAGGAGTCCCGACAAACTAGTTCCTGAGGATTATTGGGTAGCGAAAGTCGAGGGCGTTGATGCTTACAGGGGCATTTGGGTTATGCTGTGATGACAGTGTAACTCGATGTCACTGCGATCTACTGTGGGGACCATAGCAAAAATCGTATGGAGGATGAGTGCCAACAGTCTACACTTGATTTTGCCGGGAAGGCAACGCAATATCAGTAGACTGCAATCTATGGTCGAGTGGAGTGGAGAAGTTTCATTCTTTTGGCAGCGAAATTCGAGGGCACTGATGCCTACAGTTATATGGGTTTTTGCTGTGATAGCTACGTAACCCCATTTGTAGCTGCGATCTGTAGCGGGTTCCATGGTGTAATCGAGGGGCGCTGAGGCCTACAGTTATCTATGGATTTTGTCGGGATGACAACATAACCATCGAGTTAACTATGACCATGGATGGGGGTGATGATTCCTAGAGCATTCTCACCAAAGATATTTCCTCTGTTTTCAAAAACTGTTTTCTATATTTTCAATAAAATTATTTTCCAAATATTTTCACTGGATGTTGAAAACGGGTTTACCAAGTACTTATAGATTTTCAGTCCTACGCCTGATCAACGTATGACCTCTGTGAAAACAAGGATGGACTGGTTGAGACCTCGAGTTATAAGAAATATATTTTTATAAAAGTGCTATTTTAATAGTATTATGAGAATTTAAAAGCATTTTTAAAATTTTAAAAAAAAGGTGTTGGAATTTTGGAAAATGAAAGAAAATCCAAAATGGAAATATAAAAAAAAAATTGAACTCAGGAAAATTTACTGAAGTGATTTTGTAATAAAATCAAATATTGATTTAGAAGTTGGAAGTAAGCTAATAAGTAATTATTTGGTAGAGTATGTTAATAAAATTTAACCCGGTTAAATAAATGGATTGTAAGTTGATAATGGAGTTTGGGGTATGAACTTGAGTTAAATAAAATAGAGTTGGAACAAATAGTGATGGTTTGAATTGCAAGTGAAAATTCAAGTGTGTTATAAGTAATATTTAACGCAATGTGCAAGTAACTTAGATATAATGGAGGTGTTGTCAAATGAAATGAAAGTGAATTATAATAGAAATGGTTTGAGTTGCAAACAAAACCCAAGTGAATAGAAATAAATTGAGAATGGCCTGGTATTAATAAAATAAATTCGATAATGAATTAGGTAAGTAAATTAAAATTTTAAAATGAGTTAATTGAGTTAAATATTAAATGGATGAAGTCTGATTGAATAAAAACTAAATCAAAGTTGTGATTGGAATTGGATTATCAAACTGAACTTAAGTTCGGAGGCATATTAATTTGAAGTATAAATGAGTCAAGTATGTGCTTGGATATTATTTTGAAAATTGAGAAGGTGAATTAAAATTAAAATTTAAAAGGGATGGGCTAACTGAATTTAATGGAATTGGATTAAATGAGAATCAAATAAAAGTAAACTTAAGTTTGATGTTGGAATAAATTAAAGTAAATTAACTTAAGTTTAAAATTTATGGAAGCATGGCTTTGAATAAGAGTGAAAGCCCATTAAATAAAAGTTTGGATTGAATTAATTTAGGAATGGCTAGAAGTATACAAGAATGGAATGTGTCGAGCTAAATGAATGGTTGGTGAATAAATTAGAAATGAAATGGAATTAAATACAGAATGAGTAGAAAATAAATTTAAAGTAATTATAAACTAAAATGGATACTCTATTAAGCAAATATCGTCGAAATTGCATAAGATGAATTGTCGTTTGGCGTAAACAAAAGTAATTAAATTCCTGTGAATTGATAAAGATTAAATAAATTGGTTTTAGAATTAGTTGAAGTGAATATGTGCTTGTTGGATTAAAAATCAATTGAATGTAAGAAATTGAGGTGCAAACCAATAAAACTGAATAAAATGGCTTATGAATTGGTTGAAAGCAATTGAATTAGTTTGAAGACATATAAATTGCTCGAGGAAGTTATTTTGAATGCATTTCTTTTAGAATTGAAGTGTTATAATTGTTTATATAAGAGAAATATTATAGTCTTCATATGTGTAGTGCTTATATGTGTAAATTGAGTAAGTATAGGTACCTGAAGGCCGTTTGGCAGGATTTGGATGCACTAATTGCTAAAATAAATGAGCCGCGTGCTTAAAATGCTTAATAAGGTACGCCTATGCAATAAAAATAGGAAATATGAACTTTTTTGCTTTTTCCGACCGTGTGGGTCGATGTATATATATTTATATATCTTGTCAAATTGTAAAAGCTCCTCCGTACAAAGGAGACTCTGTCCAAAAATTTCGAAAATTTTGGGAGTTGGAAAATTTTTGGGAAAATTTGTGTTAACGACAAAACGTTTTCAAATATAAAACTGAAATAAATTAGTGGATGAAACTAATTTAAAATAATAATATGAATCAGTTATAAATGAAAGATAAAATTTAATACTCAGAAGTGAAGATAAATTGAATTCATATGAAATGAGAAAGCTAATTTGAATCGAAGTAGGTATGAAACATATGTGAGGAAATGTATGAAATGATTTGAAAGGTTACGATCGGATATTATTGTTGAGTAAGATATGCAGGTATTATAAGGGAAAAGAAAATTGGATTTGATTTCAGGAGACAATGTGAATTGCCTGACAAAAAGGTATGTATTTAAATTTCTGTATGAAATTGGATTGGGTATTGGATCTAGCCACTTTGCCTTTTGTTTTCTTTTTGAATTTGGGAGCCCGTAGAGGCCTTTTGTAGTTGTACCGAGCTAGCCGCGCAAAGGAGACGCTGGAAAAAAATTCTGAAAATTAAGAGAGTTAGAAAAATTTTGATAATTCAAATTTCGATTTTAAATTGAAATTTACACGATTGGGCAAAATGATATTGTTTGAAAACTATAGAAGGTTTTGGGAAGTTGGTTAAGGTAATAGTGGGTCTTTAATAAAAGATAGTTGGTAGGATGTTGAATTGTGAGTTTTGGAAAAAGGTAAACGGGTTTTGAACCATTCTTCCTAACTAGTAATTTCGGGGACGAAATTCTTTTAAGGGGGGAGGAATGTGACGATCCGGAATTTCTAACAATTTAAATTTGAATAGTTAATTGATTTTTAAATATTTAAAGGTTAATTTTAACTTGAATTCAAGATCTCAATATTTACTTGATAATTAAATCATTGAATTATATATTTTAAATATTGAATTTAATAATTGAAATTGGGTAAATTGTTGAATCTGAAATTTCTAAGCCTGTTTTAAAATAATTTGAAGGCTTATGCAATTTATAATGATGATATTGAAGACAATAGAATGGCTGAAATTAAATTTAAAGGTGATTTGTTTAATTTTAATAATATGTCGTTTAAATCGATAATTAAAAATAGCCTTTCGAGGCACAGTCTTGGAATTCGACGAAACCAGTTCCATTGGATCCGTAATAGTTAGTTATTATTGGATTTCAATTTTCGCAGCAATCGGAGTTGTCGTTTGACCCTGGCAGCTCAAAACGCTTAGAAACTATTTTAATCGATTTGATTTAAAATTGATCGTTTTCTTTTGTAACTCGTGCATATGATCAAATTAGCCTCTGGAACACGTTCCATTGTGTTCGGAACGCAGGTAAAACCTTATAAACGTCTGTCGGCATGTCTGATTCGAGGTTCAGGATTTCGCGTTATGCAACGAGATATTTTCAATTTTTAATTATTTAATGTTCACGCGTACTCAAGAAGCTTTCCTAACCCTATATCGTATTCTCGTCCCCTCTCTAACTTACAGTAATTCGAACTCATCAAAAAAAAATGGCGACGCGGTCTTAATCGAGTTCGAAGTCGATTGCGAAGGGCGCAATCGCGTGTGAAGAGAGGGGGGAGCTCGATTTCAGGCCGTTCGATTTTGGGGCCGCAATTGGTTTCGCGTACGCACGCGCGAAGTAGAGGCGAAATTGATTTGGAATTTTGAGCGAGGCGAAGTCGCGACTGGATGTGGAGCTTGCTCGATCGGCGTCAGCGAGGCTGGCAAGGAGGGAGGCGTGCGGCGCAGATCTAAGCGACGCGACAGCGCACGTCGAGGAGGGCGCGATTGGGCACATGCCGATGGTTGCTCGAAACCTGGGAAGCATCGCCGGTGAAGATATGCAGTATGAGGAGGTAGCGAGTTTGCTCGTGGGTGATGAGATTGAGGCGTAGGGTTCAGAGCATTTTCTGAGTTAGTCGACGAAGAGGTAATTGGTCTTCGTTTTTCTCATTTTACTTGCTAGTATATTTTGTTCAGATTTAAATTGTTTATAGCCTAAAACAGACTTTTTTTTTAGGAAATATAATAAGCAGGATTTTTAGTTTACAGCAAGAAAAAAAGTCAATCAATATATATACGTATTTCAAGCTCATTAGTTTATTTCTTGATAGTGTATTATATTGATTTATTCGTGAAATAGACTTATTTAGCTACTAAAAGAGTTTTAAAAGTAAATAAGCAGTTTAAATTAAATTTATAAAATGGAAATCAAATTTATTTAATTAATTTATAGAATTATTTGATAACTGGATAATATTTTATAAATAGAAAATTTGTTTGAAATTGACTTATTAGGTAAAATGAAATTTATTAAATAGAAATTGATTTGTCCAAATTGTTCGAATATTCATAAAATCATTTAATATTTATTCAAGGTCAAAAAAATTGAGAAACCAAGGCAATATTGGAATGGATTGCAAATTTAAGGGGCAAAGGTGAGTAAATCTCACTCAGTTGGATTTTTATTCAGATTTAAATGGTTTGGTTGAATGATTAAATTGATTGGATGTGCACTGATGATGATGTGACTTTGGTTTTGGTTGTTTCACGAGTTAATTGTGGTTTGAGTTTTAATTTTTTTTTAGACTTAAGTCTTAACTAAGGAAATGTTTCACCTTAATGTTGATAAAGGCTTAATGATTTGTGATTCATTTAATTAGTGGGTTAATTAAAATAGATAATTAATAAATTCAATTTAATTAATGATTAGGGGTAATTAATCTAGTAATGAAGGGTTTGAATTAATTAATTAAGTTTTGAGTTAATTAATTAAGTGTATGTAATTCTGAATAATCATTGGATGGTTTGACAAGTAATTACTTAATGTAATTAATAAAATATAATTACCTTGTGAAATTAATAAAGAGATTAATTAAGATAATTAATTAAGGAGTAATTAATTTATTTAATGAAGTAAATAAAAGATAGTTAATTATCGGTTGAGGTAAATCAAGAATGATTAATATTTATAGTTTAATTAATGATTAATTATTTAATGTAATTAATTTGGATTAGGATAAATTGAAATATAATTTGAAATCATTAATTTATGTATCAACGATGCAAATAAAGATTGATTAATTTAGATAAATTAATCAGAAGTAAGTGACTTAAGAGAAGTTAATCAATATAAGTAATTAAGGATTAATGTAATCAAAGTAGTTAATTAATTCATGAAGTAATTAAGATTACTTATTGATTTTGGGTTAAGAATAATTAATATCGTGAAATTAATTAAAGATAATTACTTGAATGTAATTGAAAGATAATTAATCCAGGGTGATTAATTAAGACGAATGGATATAGAAGAGTTGATTAATTAATTAATTTGGAATTAATTAATGAAGGAATCTAAGTGATTGAGGTTTGAAATTCAATTAGAATCAATTGAATTGATTTGTATGTGATTAAGCTTTGCTAATGGGTGATTGAATAGTATTGGATGCTTTGAATGAGTTGATATCTCTGATATGAAAAGTTGTGTTTATTTCATTTGGATAAATTGGGTTAGAATGACACGATACTCGAAGAGGCCGGTGTCGGAAATGTGACGACCCGGAATTTCTAACAATTTAAATTTGAATAGTTAATTGATTTTTAAATATTTAAAGGTTAATTTTAACTTGAATTCAAGATCACAATATTTACTTGATAATTAAATCATTGAATTATATAGTTCAAATATTGAATTTAATAATTGAAATTGGGTAAATTGTTGAATCTGAAATTTCTAAGCCTGTTTAAAATAATTTGAAGGCTTGTGAAATTTATAATGATGATACTGAAGATAATAGAATGGCCGAAATTAAATTTAAAGGTGATTTGTTTAATTTTAATAATATATCGTTAAATCGATAATTAAAAATAGCCTTTCGAGGCACAGTCTCAGAATTCGACGAATCCAGTTCCACTGGATCCATAATAGTTGGTAATTATCGGATTTCGATTTTCGCAGCAATCGGAGTTGTCGTTTGACCCTGGCAGCTCAAAACGCTTAGAAACTATTTTAATCGATTTAATTTAAAATTGATCGTTTTCTTCTGTAACTCGTGCATATGATCAAATTAGCCTCCGGAACATGTTCCATTGTGTTCGGAACGCGGGTAAAACCATATAAACGTCTATCGGCATGTCTAATTCGTGGTTTGGAGTTTCGCGTTATGCAACGAGATATTTTCAATTTTTAATTATTTAATGTTCACGCGTACTCAAGAAGCTTTCCTAACCCTATACTGTATTCTCGTTCCCTCTCTAACTTTTAACTGTAATTCGAACTCATCAAAAAAATGGCGACGCGGTCTTAATCGAGTTCGAACTCGATGGCGAAGGGCGTGGTCGCGTGTGAAGAGATGGGGGAGCTCGATTTCAGGCCGTTCGATATTGGGGTCGCGATTGGGTTCGCGTACGCGCGTGCGAAGTAGAGGCGAAATCGATTTGGAATTTTGAGCGAGGCGAAGTCGCGACTGGATGTGGAGCTTGCTCGATCGCCGTCGGCGAGGCTAGCAAGGAGGGAGGCACGCGACGCAGATCTAAGCGATGCGATAGCGCATGTCGAGGAGGGCGCGATTGGGCACAGGCCGATGAGTGCTCGAAACCTGGGAAGCATCGCCGGTGAAGATATGCGTTATGAGGAGGTTGCGAGTTTGCTCGTGGGTGATGAGATTGAGGCGTAGGGTTCAGAGCATTTTCTGAGTTGGTGGACGAAGAGGTAATTGGTCTTCGTTTTTTTCGTTTTTACTTACTAGTATATTTTGTTCAGATTAAAATTGTTTATAGCCTAAAACAGAATTTTTTTTAAGGAAATATTATAAGCAGGATTTTTAGTTTACAGCAAGAAAAAAATTCAACCAATATATATACATATTTCAAGATCGTTAGTTTATTTCTTGATAATGTATTATATTGATTTATTCGTGAAATAAACTTAGTTAGCTACTAAAAGAGTTTTAAAAGTAAATAAGCAGTTTAAATTAAATTTATAAAATGGAAATCAAATTTATTTAATTAACTTATAGAATTATTTGATAACTAGATAATATTTTATAAACAGAAAATTTGTTTGAAATTGACTTATTAGGTAAAATGAAATTTATTAAATAGAAATTGATTTGTCCAAATTGTTCAAATATTCATAAAATCATTTAATATTTATTCAAGGTAAAAAAAATCGAGAAACCAAGGCAATATTGGAATGGATTGCAAATTTAAGGGGCAAAGGTCAGTAAATCTCACTCAGTTGGATTTTTTTTTAGATTTAAATGGTTTGGTTGAATGATTAAATTGATTGGATGTGCACTAATGATGATGTGACTTTGGTTTTGGTTGTTTCACGAGTTAATTGTGTTTTGGGTTTTAAAATCTTTGTAGACTTAAGTCATAACTAAGGAAATGTTTCACCTTAATGTTGATAAGGGCTTAATGATTTGTAATTCATTTAATTAGTGGGTTAATTAAAATAGATAATTAATAAATTCAAATTAATTAATGATTAGGGGTAATTAATCTAGTAATGAAGGGTTTAAATTAATTAATTAAGTTTTGAGTTAATTAATTAAGTGTAAGTAATACAGAATAATCATTGGATGGTTTAACAAGTAATTACTTAATGTAATTAATAAAATATAATTACCTTGTGAAATTAATCAAGAGATTAATTAAGATAATTAATTAAGGAGTAATTAATTTATTTAATGAAGTAAATAAAAGATAGTTAATTATCGGTTGAGATAAATCAAGAATGATTAATATTTATAGTTTAATTAATGATTAATTATTTAATGTAATTAATTTGGATTAGGATAAATTGAAATATAATTGGAAATCATTAATTTATGTAATCAACGATGTAATTAAAGATTGATTAATTTAGATAAATTAATCAGAAGTAAGTGACTTAAGAGAAGTTAATCAATATAAGTAATTAAGGATTAATGTAATCAAAGTAGTTAATTAATTCATGAAGTAATTAAGATTACTTATTGATTTTGGGTTAAGAATAATTAATATCGTGAAATTAATTAAAGATAATTACTTGAATGTAATTGAAAGATAATTAATCCAGGGTGATTAATTAAGACGAATGGATATGGAAGAGTTGATTAATTAATTAATTTGGAATTAATTAATGAAGGAATCTAAGTGATTGAGGTTTGAAATTCAATTAGAATCAATTGAATTGATTTGTATGTGATTAAGCTTTGTTAATGGGTGATTGAATAGTATTGAATGCTTTAAATGAGTTGGTATCTCTGATATGAAATGTTGTGTATATTTCATTTGGATAAATTGGGTTAGAATGACACGAGACTCGAAGAGGCCGGTGTCGGGTATTGAGAAATATCTGAAACCACTTCGAATTCTTATAAATTGGTAGGGAAAATTAATATGTTGGAATGAAATGATTTAAGAGAATCGCACTATTTGATCTCAATTTTGGCACTTGGGAAACTTATGTGTGAAATAAGTTATGTCTATAACATATTGTCGACTTTTAAAATTGGTTTGAGTTACCCCGGGTTTTATATGAGTTGTATACTTTGTATTCCATGTTAGTTGGGTTTACTCACGCTGGTTTCCAGCCTGACCCGGGTGTTACTTTGGTGTAATACTCGGGTCAGACCGGGTATTAAAAATTTTCAAGTAGGGACGTTCTGGAGCTTAAGAGGCGAGCCGGATGGCAGGAACGTGTAGAGTATTTCCGCTGTGTTATATTATTGTAAATATGTGATACAATAATTGTGTATATTCAGTGACTGTGTATATGTGAAACTCTGATGTATTAAAATGTAATCGACAGATATAATATTATTTTGTAGACTGTTATTATTTGTTATTATATTTTATCCACTGCGAATGTGAGATGTTGATGTTTCTGATCTTCTTCTTCTATCTCTTTCTTCTTTTTTCATAACTATCTAGAATTTTCGGGTTCGAAAATTTTAGGTCGTTACAACTTTCCCGATCCCTCTCTCCATCTTTAATTTTTTTAAATTGTTTTTCAAACATCTTGGTATTAAAATAATCTTGACAAAATATTTCTGAAAATGATTTTCAATCTCTTATTCTTATAAAGATATTATTTTAGTGTTTTTAAGTTTATATATATGTTGAATTTTTGTTTATACTTTAAAAAGTTATAATTATATGGTTTATATATATATATATATATTTAAAATTATTATATTAAGTTTTATTATGATTAAAATACGTATAAACTATGCTTAAATGATTTTACAAAGAATCAAACGATTTTAAAAATTAATGAGTTTTCAAAATAATGTTTTAAAGTATTTTAAAATTTTACAAAGAGTAAGTCGACATACCTATGTATGTATGTCGACATAGTGGCCGATTTTTTTCAAAAATTAAAACTAAAAATAGTGTATTTTTGTCGTATCTCTTCACGAATGGATTTGAACGTTATTCCTCTATAAATGCCAGACTTCCAAATGAATATTTTAATCATCATTTTCTTATTCATCTCTCCTCCTTCCACTCTCTCATTTTCAAAATCTAAATATACCTAAACTCTGCTGAAATTCAACCAGAATCAAATCAATCATCAGTAGTTTTATTTTCCTTCATTTACTCTCTGATTTCTCTCATCTCTCTCACTTAAATGAATATCAAAGTGCTATTCAAGAGTTAATGAATCAACTGTAATCAAAATCGAAGATCTGAGTAAGACTCTACTAAATCATACTGCTATACTTATGGGTATGATTGTAGCCCGTAAAATCAATTGGATGTGCTTAATAACCCGTAAATCTAGTGAGAGTGCTTGCAGCCCATAAATCAAGTGGCTCTACCCAAAGGTCAGGATTCTAAAGGGTATGTCTCGTAGCCTTGAAATCGAGTTTGTATTTTGTATTTATTAGTTGAAAAGAAATACATATAAGGAATTGTGTGGGATTGAATGTTAGGTAACTCCAAACCAGTAAAAATTTCTAGTGTATTCTTTCCGTTTTACTTTTACTACGTTTACTTTTATCTACACTCTAATTCTGTGATTGTTTCTGTAATTTTCAATTACATCATTCCAAGAGGGGGTTGAATAGTGCAATGGATTATATGAATATTTTTCAAATTCTTCACACACCTCTCTAGTGTTAATTTAGCCTTAAGATCTCTATTCCACTGACTCGCATATAGGACTGGATGTAACTAAGGCACGGTTGGGATGAAGAGAGTGAATGGTTATTTTTGCTTTATAAATAAACATTAGAAACGAGAATTGTAAAATAAGAGTTGATACTTAATTTCAAAATGATTTTTGTTCCAAAATGTATTTTCAAATAGAAAATTGTTTCCTACGAGATTTATTTCTTTGAATTTAAGATACTTAATCTAAAATTTCTTGACTATAAACCTGTTACAGTTAATGTGATAAATGGCCTATATTAAGTGGTTGAATGGAGTGTTTCATACACTATTATAGTAGTGGTGGAAATAGTAGGAGCATGTCATATAGCACTTATTTCATCTAAAGAACAGCTTAAAAAATCATAAAAGATAAGAGTTTATAAAAAATCCCAACATTTCCTAGGCCATGGACTTGGCTAGTTGTGTGAATCGAGAGACTACACATAATATTGTTCATGAGGGATCTTGTATGAATCTCCCTAAAAGGAGTTTGGGAATGACTGTCATTAGATAAACAATTTATGTTTGGAATATAAGTATTGTAAACTATAACCAAAATTAGTTTTATATATATGGAAAACCATAAAGTGTATAAATATCTATTACATTTCACTAAGTAACAATTGATGTTTTAAGAAATACTAGCTTCTTTGCGATGGAATTTCTTTTAGAAATTATTGGAAGTAAAATGGATTTGGGTATGATCCAAAGATGAAACTGATTAGGTGTGATGAAATGAAATTAACCAAACCTAAATAAACATAACGCATCAGAATGACTAATAAATATTCTTGCACATTGAAGAGAAACTATTGTTGGAATCTCGATTTTGATTGTGACAACCTATGTAAAATGTGATATGTGTACTAACCATCTTTCCAGGAGATTTATTGCAGATTCATCTTCAGATGTTTAAAGTTGTATATTGTGTGTCTAGAGTCCGTACTTTACTTAGAAATTTGTTAAAATCTCTCCTGAAATGATGTATATATAAATATATACACACACATGCACACATATGCTCATACATGCACAAAAGAAGCAAACTCGTACGTCTGAAACCATTCATTCAGACGTCAGAAAGCTAAAACATTAATATTGTTTTCACAATATCCACACGTCCCAATGAAAATATTCAGACATCTGAAAATGGTCAAAAGTTACCTAATAGCTTGCTGTTTACGTTTGAATAAAATAATTCAGAAGTCTGAATTATTTTATTCAGGCGTTTGAATATCTCTAACTGCTATTTTCTTGAAAAGTCACTTTTCTTCACCGAAGAGAAACGATTTCAAAATCAATAGTTGCACTTGTTCTTTTCAATATAACTTTTCATCCATAGTTGCAAATTTTTATATACTATAAATAGATTACAAAATTCAACAAACAATTCACCGAATTTACTTTTAGCATTCTTGAATTCTCATCTATTCTCAAACTTTCAAATTGCACTCAAATTGCTTACATACTTTGATCATTGATCACTTTATCTTCCACAATTCTCAAAGCACATCACTATATATCATAAAAGATAAGATTATAGGAAGATTGTACTCAATTGACTTATCAGTGTTATTTAAGAACACATTACAGTCGGATATATTTGTTATTTGTATTGAAGTCCTATTCGGTTGCTTAGGCGGGTGAAGTCATGTTCATTTGCTCAGGCAGTGTAAACATGTTCCTCCGGGTTAAGTAAGGGTTGTTGTAGTTGAAATTGCAGAATGGTTCTGGGACTGGACGTAGAACGGGAAGTTCGAACTAGTATAAAAATTCTTGGTGTGCTTGTTTTATTTTACTTATTTTCATCTACTTTGTTATTATCATCTGTTTCCGCATTCAGATTTATTTATTCCATATTACACGATCCTAAGACGGTCTCTCTTTTTTGGATCACCATCCACAAAAGAGAAAATCGATGATATTCGTCACTATCAGAAAGAAACACTAGACTTACAACGTGAATTATACTATGAATAAAAGGTTAATGCCAAACTTCTTAGCATTTTGAAACAAGTAGCGTTAAAGTTTTATGGTTCTTTACCAAAAGATACAGTTCATCAACCGTCTACAGCTTGTTCTCTAAGTCGTTGCAATCCTTGGGAACCATCACCACAACGTCCACCGATAACTCCAAATTCTTGGGAACGTGGTAACGGATGGTCTCCACTTCGACCATTTGTAGAGAACACCAAAGTTGAAGAAGAATCATATCATACTCCATTCTCTTCTTCAAAATCTATTTAATTATTTCTTGTTGTTTATATAATATGTTAATTTGTCCTTTATTTCTGTTTATTCTAAAAATTCTAATATTTAAAATTATTTAATAAAATGTATTGTTTTTTATTCTTAATAAAGACTATATGAGCCTCTGTACAAAATTCAGACGGCTGAACTATTTAATTCAAACGTCTGAATCTTCATAGCAGAAAAAAATTTGCCCCAGATTTAGACGTTTGAATCAAATATAATAGACGTCTGAATAAGACCAATTTTGAACTAATTCTTTGCGGGTTGCATTTCAACTCAATTCAGGAATTTTTTCTGAGCCAATTTTTTAACTATTCTTCCTTATTTTCATTACCATTATACCCCTGCCTTTTCACCCTCTATATAATGTCTTTTTCACTTCATTTCTACTTACTTCAGAACCCTAGCCCCCATTTTTATCTTTCTCATAGCTTTTAACTTTCCTTTAAGTCTCCAATGGCACCAAGATCAAAGAAAACTAGAGAATTAGCTTCCGGACCATCCGAAGACCAAATCCTACAATAGCTATGGAACGATGTTGTTGTTTCTTGAATTAATTCTATGAAGAACACCAACATCTTCAAAGGAGCATTCATGAAATTCCCGGATTTCGTAGCATATCGTGTTAGAGAGTTAGCGGAGCAATTTCACTTCGACAGCTTGATTGGGTATACTCCTAACAATGTTAAGATTAATCATCTTATGATTAAACTTTTTCTTGCAAACTTAAATTTGGATCATCAAAATCCTCAAAATCCTCAAGATTGTGTTTGATCGTTGGTTTGTGGTGTAAGAATCTTCTTACCTTTACAATGACTAGGTTATATTTTAAATTGCCCTTATCAAGGAATTGATATTAATGAAATTGAAGTTGATATGGAACATCGGGATGAAGTTTCACATCAAGTTTTGTCCGATCAACTTATAAATTTGGGCAATTTAAAATCTACCTTCTTAAAGCCACAAGCTAGGCTAATTCACTGTGCACTTATTCGTTCTCTCCAACCAAGGATGGGAAGTTATGAAAAAGTGTATAAAGAAAACTTCCATGCACTTTATTCTATCTACTCTAATCAACAAGTGAATTGGGAAAAAAAATTTGGATGAATTTCAAGACATCACAATCCGAAGAAAGTATAGAACCATTCATTATTGTGCCTATATTATGCACATTCTCCTAAATATCGGTGTACCTATGCTTGACTCTGATTTTACAAGTATTAGTGAGTTAGGCGCTAAAACTCTAGGATTGATTGAGTCTTCCTACATGGCCTCCTCCTCAATAAATTATTTCCTTCCACCAATGGTCGCAAAATGTTCAACAAGGTGTTCTTCAACCTCGAGACACTAGTGTTGCTTCTTCTTCTCATACTCAACATGAAGAAGAAGTGGAGGACGATGACACCATCCAAGAAATTGTCCCGGATACTTCTTCAAGATAAGCCATCATCACTCTCTCTCTCGAAATCAATGCAAGATTCATCGGGACATAAAGGCACTTGAGAAGAAGACGGAAAGAAAATTCAATTCTATCAAAGGCTTTCTTAATAAAATATAGGATCGAATTTCTTGTTCCGGCTCTTCATCCACTCAAGCTTACAATCCATCTCCATTTGAATGGTCTTCCTCAAGCTCAAGTTCTAATCATAATGATCCATCTCTTTCAAGCCAATTTAATTTATTATTGTCTATTTTAGTTATTTTCTTACGTTTTGCTTGTAACTTTTATTGACTAGTTGTATGAGAAATTTCTGAAACGTTAACTCTTCATGTATTATTGTCTACTATATTTGCTTTAATGAAATATCTATTATTATCCATGATATTTCTTTTTGTCGATGACAAAGGGGGAGAAATTTAAATTTGTGCATATTGACAGGGGGAGTAACAACACTTTAAATTGTTAATTTTATATATAGTTGTCATCATCAAAAAGGGGGAGAATGTTGGAATCTTGATTTTGATTGTGACAACCTATATAAAGTGTGATGTGTATACTAACCATCTTTGCAGGAGATTTATTGCAGATTCATCTTCAGATGTTTAAGCTGTATATTTTGTGTCTAGAGTCTATACTTTACTTAGAAATTTGTCAAAATCTCTCCTGAAATAATATATATATATATATATGTATGAATATATACACACACATGCACACGCATGCTCATACATGCACAAAAGAAGCAAACTCGGACGTTTGAAACCATTCATTCAGACGTCTGAAAGCGAAAACATTAATATTGTTTTCACAATATTCAGACGAGAAAATATTCAGACGTTTGAAAATGGTCAAAAATTACCTAATAGCTTGCTGTTTACGTTTTAATCCGATTCAGAAGTCTGAATTATTTTATTCAGACGTCTGAATATGTCTAGCTATTATTTCTTAAAAAGTCACTTCTCTTCACCAAAGAGAAACGATTTCAAAATTAATAGTTGCACCTGTTCTTTTACAATGTAACTTTTCATCTATAGTTGCAACTCTTTATATACTATAAATAGATTACATAATTCAACTAATAATTCATCAAATTTACTTTTAGAATTCTTGAATTCTAATCTATTCTCAAACTTGCAAATTGCACTCAAATTGCTTATGTACTTTGATCATTGATTACTTTATCTTCCACAATTCTCAAAGCGCGTCACTATATATCATAAAGGAGAATATTATAGGAAGATTGTACTCAATTGACTTATCACTGTTATTTAAGAACACATTACAGTCAGATACATTTGTTATTGTATTGAAGTCCTAATCAGTTGCTTAGGCAGGTGAAGTCCTGTTCTTTTTCTCAGGCAGTGTAAACCTGTTCCTTCGAGTTAAGTGAGAGTTGTTGCAGTTTAAATTCCAGAAGGAGTCTGGGACTGGACGTAGAACAGGAAGTACGAACCAGTATAAAAATTCCTGGTGTGCTTGTTTTATTTTACCAATTTTTATTTACTTTGCTATTATCATCTATTTCTGCATTTAGAATTAATTATTCCATATTACACGATCCTAAGTAATAGCTAGCCACACTAGTGATTTTCAACTGTGAGTTTCATATCAATGTCAAGAATAGAAAATTCTCAATAGTCAACCAAACCATTTGGAGTATTGACTAAACGAATGATGTACAAAACTGAAGTAGATTCCAAGTACATTACCAAAATATGATTTAGGTAGTTGTACCCAAAGGAATATGATCCATCGATCGTGATTATCACTTCAAGAGCAAGACTAATGCAGTTGGAATTTATTGGGCAACGTTGATAAGAATAACATTTTAAATTTCAATTGTTGAAAATGGCGTAATAGATTCGTCATTTAACATGCTCAAGTTAATTCGGCTTTACTCACAAAAATTTTGCTTGATATGACTTTTTCATTCTGGTGCGTACGTGTTTGTAATGACCCACTATTTTGGACCATTCAAATCGACAATAATCCACACATGTCAGACTTGAATACTTCAAAACAGTGGATTGTTAAGAAATTTGGAGCAAGTAAAATCATTCACAGAATCACAGACATAGAAATATCAGAATACTCGCAGCGGAAATAAAATACCATAGTAGTTCATGAAGCTACTATATACATACTCTCAAAACATATACAAAATCTCATAGTAAAATAGAAACAATAGAAGTCAGGATACCTAAACAAAAATACCGAGATAGACAACGAATAGGAACTAAGTGGAAGAAGTAGATGAATAGATAGACAGATAAGCTCCAGCAAAACTCTAGCTCCAGAAGGCGAATCCAAAGTTGTGATTCTCAGGCTGACCTGAGTGTAAAGTAAAACACAAACAGTCGAGTCAGGACATACATACTTATACAATGTAAACCAACTCAAGTGAACTGTAATAGCAATGCACAATAACTTAAAGGATGTTTGGGATCGTCCATCCTTTAAGGATCAGTCAAACCATCAATTAAGTAGCAATAAACAATGTCCTAGAAATATCCATATTAAAGTAAACAATGCAAATAATAGTGTTATTGTGACTAGGGTAGCGTAGAGCTGCAATAACCGCTCGCCTCTAGCCACACTCTTAAAATCAAAGGTGTGCATCAAATAATCACAAGGAAATCACGTGACACACAAAGCAGTGTACCCGTGGTTATAAATTTCAAAATGATTTATAATTCCGGATTAAAATGATTCATTTAAACCATTAAAAAGTTAAGTCATTATTCCTTCAAATCAAATATTCAATTCCCAAAAATTTAGCCTTTTCTGAGTTCATTTATTCAGTTAAACACTTCAAATATTGAAATTTCAGCCACAAATAAACTTTGATTTTAACCCTTTAAACATTATAAAAAAATAATATTTTAACACTCAAAAATGTTCATTAAAATACCTTTAGCTTGTGATTTTTATAAAGTAAATTTCCTATAAATAAAATCAAATTTTCAATAATTCACTTAATAAATTCAAGTGTACAATTTCCTATTCTTCACATTTTAACAAATTACTTAACACTTAAATTTTTATCACCATTTTCCAAATATAACTTAATTTCCATTTTATTTATATAACTTAAATTCCATTTTTAATTTCTTAACTTAACCTTTAATTTCAAAACAAATTTCACATTTCCAAGTTAAGTTAAATTCCAAAATTTTCATTTAACTATCCATTCATTTAATATTTTAAACTAATTACCTAAATTCAAAATACATTGTAAGTTGCTTAACTTTATTTTACAAATAACTTGATATTTCTTTTACTTTATATTTATCTTCATACATAAATTATATTAATTACCAAGTTAATCTTATAATTCCATTTTTTTCTTAAATTCCCATTATTTAGTTAAATCAAACTTTCATACTACACTCAACCCATCTATTAACTTATAACGTTTAACCTTTTAGAAAATCACCGCCTAACCATTTTAAATCCAATATAAGTCAAATTTCTTTTTTTTCTTTCATTTACAATACATGAAATTTATAAGAAATCATATTTTGAAATCAACCATGGGTCCGGATAATAATTCACACCTAAATCAAGTGATACGGAAATTATCATTTAAATCTGTAATCAGTAAAATTTCTGGGTTTTGATTGTTTCAGACCCGCAATCCCAAGACAAATACAAATAAATAAAAATCATTTAGGCCTATCATTTCAGTCCATAATGATTTTTCCCTATTCTAAAGTCCGTTCGGGTATGTATCATTTCAACCCATAGTGATTCTATTCTACAGGAAACTTGCAGTGTGAGAACAGAATAAAATAAACATTATAACAACATAAAGTAGTATCAGATGATATGACAGATTAATAAACAGGATTAACATCATATAAATTGTAACATAGGCAGGTATAACATGATGTAATAATTTCTACACTTTCACTTGCTATCAATTCACTGTCATATAAGTATAAATGTCAGGTGTGATTACTCACCTTTTAAAGCTGGAGTTCACAAAATAAACAACATGAATGAATTCCAGAAGGCACGATAACACGAATATAGACTCAAGTGGGAAGAGAGCCACGCTATTGATCTTGTAGCAACCAATAGAACAAGATAAATATAAATTCAATACAACATATATTGAAACATTCTTTGAAATAAGAAGCAAAATGAACATAATTGCTTTGGCCATGCTTTCAACAATCAATTGCTCGACCTAGGGAATTAATATGGTTCGGCCATGATATGGTATGGGTCGGGTATGGGTCTGGTTTGGACTCAAATGCATGGCTACAAGAGAATAGGAAGAGATAGTGGAGTTACAACAACAAAATTCAAACTTCTTCATAGCTAGTGATATTGTTTAGTGTTGAGAGCAACATGTTTTAATTTTATAATTTCAGGGATTTGAAAATATTTATAGTGATACTATTATAAAGAGGATGGTGAGAGGATGAAGGAAGAAAAAAAAATATGTTTTTAATTTATTTTCGATTCCTTCCTTTTTATTTCCAATAGTTAGGGTCAAATTCGGATAACTTTCACCAATTCTAATTAATGTAAAATTAATTGATACCCAAGCGATTAATTTTCCACAATGTTTATATAGTAAATAAATATATATATTCAAATTTTGAATTTTGAATAAAATTTCGTAATTAAGATATAGAAAATATAAACATATATGTATATATTTACACTAAATATGTATATACATATTAAGCCCACAAGTAAAAACTCTAAATATAGAATTTGATGCCTATACCCGTATTTGTTAGTTTTCCATTACACATGAAATCAAGGCACATTAATATTATAGACATAATTCAAAAATTAGGATATATGTCAAATAATGCTCAACTAACTGCCAGTCCATTCAATTAATTTACCATAGTATATGAAATCAATATACAATCAATCATATACATATTCCAAAATCAAGATATATGTCAATTAACACAAAATTCCAATTATAATATATTATTTCCATTTTAAGTAATTAAATCTCAATTATATACTAAAATTAAGTGTTTCCTAAAATCTAGGGTTATACAGACTCCCATTTAAGAAAATTGTGTCCCTATAATTTCCTCTTAGGAGAAATCTAAAATGTTTACATAAACACATATAATTTTCAAAATACGTATACATACCTTCAAAGCCATATCTTTAAAAAACTAAGGTATTTTTCAAACATTACATTCCAAGATAAATATATTGCAGTGGATTTCCTTTTCAAAATTACTTCTCAAAAGATCTTCAAAATCAAGGTTTACAATTATGGAGTTCTTTTCAAAGCATCACGAAATATTTGTATATATATACGTGTGTGTGTGTGTGTATGGGTGGAGTTTTGTCATAAGGAGTGCATGGCCTTGACTGGTCAGAGGAGGAGGAGGTGATAAGTGGTGGATGGTGAAGAGGAGGAGGTGGTGGCGGCTATGGCCGAGCATGGCAAGAGAAGAGCATGGCCAAAGCATTGAAAAATCAATAAGTTAAGTGAAGAGAAAGGTAGAAAAAGAAGAAGACATTACCACTTTTTTTTCTCGGATCTGAACTTGCGTTGCAAAAATGAAGATGGGAAGAGATTTTCATGTGAATATAGTGATATAGGTGGCTAGGGATTAAGGAAGAAACGGCAATAAATATGGAGGTGTTATGGTATGAAATTAATGGGTGGAAACATAAATAGGTAATAAATCAAAACGTGACATATGCCTTTAATTATAAAATAGGAAACATATCTTTAATTTAATTTTTTTCCCATCTATTTAATAAAATATATGCCAAAGAAATAATTCAATAAATACATAACTATTATATAAACACTATATAAATAAATAAGAAAACGGTTATAGAAACGTATAAATTAATTGCTATTTACATTTTTATATGTTACTTAATTTACAATGTATATATCCAAATTAAATGAAACAAAAACAGACAAGTGTTGTAAATATATACATAACATGTAATATTGCATATATATACACAATTATAACATGATATATCAACCAAAAATATTACTTATATTAATTAAAATAAACGGTTAAAGGTATGCCTTTTAAAACAATAACGTGTGTGTGTGTGTGTGTATATATATATATATATATTTGAAATTTCTTTCCAATAAATAAATAGGGATCTAAATACTATCCATTTAATTACTAAATGAATGTATAAATAATTAAAATAGAAAAATAAGTTAGAGATAGATATTATGAAGAATAAATAAATATTTTTAGCAAAAGAATAAATAAATAAAGAAAATACTTTATTAAATGGAAACTACAATTTAAAATTGAAAACAATATACAAACAACATTTGAAAATTATAACTATACTTTAAAAATGTTTTTAAAATAAAATATATGCATAACATATCATGTTACAGAAATCAGAACATGATTTAAAAAAAAATATTATTTATATAGATTTAAAATAAACAAATTTGTTAAATAAAACAATTTACACACAATATTGTAAAAAGCATAACTTTCACAATATTAATCCGATTTCAACGAAACGAAAAGAGGAATTCTTGAAATTAAATCTATTTTCATAATAAAAGATAAAATTTCAAATATTTAATTTTAAATTTTAAAAGTCAGAGTTTGACCATATTGACCAAAAAAACATATTTTTGGAAAATATTCTATTTATTCATGTTTGAACTTATAATTCACACAAAAATCAAAATTTATATTTAAAATAACAAAATTTATCCATTTTAATATATAAAATAAAGTTTTTAAATCAGGAATTTTAGTAAAAAAATTAAAATAATTACAAAATACAGGGTTGTTACACTCTCCCTACTCAAATCTTTTCGTCCTTGAAAAGGAACGAGGTACGGAAAACATAGAAAAAGATAGAATAAAATAGGATTAAGACAAGATGACAAGAAGATTAAAATTATACCTGATAACTGTTGTTATATGTAAGTTTAAAAGATGGAAAATCGGAATAGCTAGAAGGGAAAATAGGTTGGAAGACAAGGGTGAACCATTATTCTAAAGTTATATAAATTTCAATTATTTGGAAGGGTAAAATAAATGATCAAAATATCCTTTATATAATGCTTTATCAAAATACTTTTATAACTCGATGCCTTAACAAGTTTATCCTCGTTTCTGTAGACTCTGGCAGTGCGTTGATCAGGCACAAAGCTAGAATTCTCTAGGTATTTAGTAGACTTGTTTCAACACCCAGTGAAAATACTTGAAAAACTTTTAAAAACAGATATGGAAAGTATAATCCAAGCAAAACAACCAAACCAAAACCTTTGCCTAACCATGGTTCGCAGATACACAATGGTTACGCCTGAATCCCCTAAGAAACAATCCATATTCGTAAGCTTTCCCGGCCCTACGAGTTACGTCATGATGACTCGTAGACCGCAGTATACACAATGATTACGCCTGGGTCCCCCAGGAAACAATCCATACCCCTAGGCCTTCTCAGCCAGGCGGATTTCACTACTAATGCGACCTACATAGTTCATAGGATACACAATGATTACGCCTGGATCCCCCAGGAAACAATCTGTACCCCTAGGCCATCTTAGCTAGGCGAATTACGCTATGCAGTCACGCTCGAAAAAAAACCATGGGTTACGCCACGGCGGGACACTCGAGTATCACATTCGAAAAACCAAAAATCAAAGAGAATAATATCGATAAAATGAATTCACAGTGTGGCCACAGAGCGGATATCAAGCAGAAGGCACTTTCCATATCTTTACTTCGAAAATATGTATCATATAGTACCTTTTCAAATCACTTTCAAATATCATACTTATATAAATTCCATTATATATAAGATTATATTTTCCAATCGAATACTTTCCAAAATCAACAGTATATCAAATCATACTTATATAGACTTCGATTATATAAGATTTCTTTTTCCAAATTGAGTACCTTTCAAATCAATAGTTTTCAAATCAACATCATACTTATACAAATCCATTTTATATAAGTTCGATAACTTCCAAATCAAGTATTTAGTAACAAATGCCTCTCATATTCCAATCTATTTCAATAACAATTCAGTTTCAAAATCATATATGATTTCACCAACTCATTTCTTCCAAATTAAATATCTTCAGTTTCAAAGTTCTCAAAATAATAGGTTTAGAAAATAACCCAAGTTTCCATATTAACATAATTTAAGTCAAACAAATTCATTTCCAAAATCATCAAATAAATACTGGGTTTTACATTCCAATCTATTTTCAAAACCAAATATTTCTCAAAATCAATTATACCCAAAAATGGTTTCCAAATTTATAACTATCTCTTTAAAACCTTTAAACTATTTATTTCAATTCAAAAGATCCAATTTACTTTTTGCACATTATTTACTTAACAAAAATTTCAAATTCATTTTAGTCATACTCTTCATACTTTAAACATACAGAACTAAACTTATATACTTTATCAAATATTTTATATTCTTCGAAATTTCTTAGCTTTGAAAATTAAACCTCGATTTGGAAGTGTTCGAACCTTCAAAATAGTTGGTGAAATCAAATTTCAAATCCAAGAGTTGGAAATCAGCAACAAATCAGTAAATCAATCTTTATAGAGTTATACGAAATCAAATTCGAAACTCGAGGACTGAACACCGGTTCACTTCAAATCATTTCAAATATATATACATATATCTTTCGAATATCAAATCATATTTCGCAAGTTGAGATCAAAATTGGGTTACCAAAATCACTCGCATAGCAAAAGCTACTAAAGTGGCCTCTCCCCCACTCTGAAACTTGAAAATCAATGTCGACGATGCGTGCACTCATCCTCGAAATTATTTTTCAACGACACAAGTGAGTTCTGGGCTTCTATTTTCTTGAAAACTTCATTGAAATTTCTTCGAAATAATTTTAATTCATTTGAACTCATTTGAAACATTTCTTATTCGGAAAATACTATAAAATCGTATTATTATATATATATTTCTTAAACCAATTAAAAAATGTCGGAGTTTAATCACTCAAATTTCAATTCCAAACCATTCTGTTAAATCATTTTATAAACCAAATAATTTTCAAAATTTCAAATCCTTTCAAAGCTTCAAATTTTCATTTTAAAAGGTATATAATTCTTATTGAAAACATTTCACTTTTATATACAAAATATGGTCATCCTTATCAAAATAATAATTTCGATGTATACACAATTTCAAAATACGATCAACAAAATTTTCCAAGGGATGATTTAAGGATGGATTCCAAAACAAATAGAGATTCAAATTTAGAGAAACCTTAATCAAATAGGATTATGGTTCGAAGATAAGCTCAAACAAAGATGAGATAATTTAATTACCAAATAGAAGATGGATAAGCCTATATAAATCGCGGACGACCTTAACCGATCAACCGTGACTTCAGGAATATAATTAATGCGGAAATCTAAGGCAACTTGACATTCGAACACCAGAGATAGAATCCAGGTATAACAGAAGGTAAATAGCTGTAACGACCCAGAATTTCGAACATTTGAAATTTGTATATTTAATTAATTTTAAATATGCACAAGTTAAATTTATAAGCTGAATAAATAATATTTCGAATATAGTGATTCAATTGGATAATTAAATTGTTAATTTAATATTTGAAATTATAAAAATAATTGAAATTTGGATTAAATGTGAATAAAAATGATTTATAAGTTGAATTAAATCATAGTTAAATTAGAATGATGTTACAAGACTTTCAAAATTGAATTAAAAGTTAAATTGTAGAAATTGAATATTTTAATATTTAATTGACGTATAAAAATAGTCATTTTTCAAACAGTCTCGGATTTCGACGAAACCAATTTCACCGGATCCATAATGTTATATTTGTATGGTTTCGAATTTCGTGTCAATCGTATGTACGGCTTGTCCGGGGAAAGCTAAAACGCGTAGAAATCGGTTTAAGTGAATTTTAAATTTAAATAGTCGATTTGAAAACCTATCTTTCAAATACGATCGAATTGGCTCTCGATATATATTCCATTGCATTTGGAATGGGGGTAAAACATTATAAACGCCAGGCGGCATGCATCGTTTGGAGTTCGGAAAAATTTCGAGTGAATAATGTCGCGAAATTTTCTATAAAAGCCCCTCGTTTTTTCATTTTTTTCTCAAACCCTAGGGTTTCAAAGCCCTTGCTGCCACTTCTTGTTAATGGCCAGAATTTCATTTCGTTTCTCCTCAATTATCTTCAAATCCATCGATCTATTCGAAAAAGTTTCAACCACAAAGTTGTAGACAACATCGAGAACTTCAAATCCAACGGTCGAGATTGGATTTCGAGCTACGGATCGACATCAAATGGGCTTCATTCATCATCAGGTCGTGCACATTTTATGAGGCCAGATCACCACCGAGCTCGACCAAATTCTTGGCCAAGGTAGAGCGGAGCAAGGGCTTTCAAACGTTGGTCGTCGATCGTCTTCAAGTCGATTGTAGTAGCCGCGATAATTGATGAAGAGATGGCGGCCCATGGGTTTTGTGCATGCTCTTTTGAACATGAAGAGGAAGAAGATGTTTTCGACGGTCCAGATCTAGAGAAGCAAATCATACGGCCAGATTTGAAGCAAGGTTATAAAATAAAAAGAAAACTGAAAATAGATTATATAATAATTCGTATTATCTTTAAAACAGCATAACTTTTTCATACGAATCCCTTTTCGCACGAAACGAATTGTGTTGGAACCGTATTGATGAGCACTACATTATGGAGCATGATTGGAATTTATTTGAGCTAGTGAAAATTTTTGGGTAAAATTAAATGCTTGTCTAATTTTAATCGGAATAAATCGCTAACTCGGCGACTACAATCAATGTGAGTACAACTCACTCTTTCTGCCTCACTGATATTTTTATATTAGTAAGAAATAATTTATTATATGATGATTGATTATTATTTGGATGATATATGATATATTGATTAGTATTTTGATATATACATGTCTAGTGGAGCAAATGACCCTATGCCTTCCCGTGTATGAGCGGATGACCCTTTGTACGCATGTCTGCCTTGAAGCGGATATTGTACATATATTCTAATATGTATATTTGTTGTAGGTGACAGGTTGGAGGGATCCAACTGGACTACTTACCAGTATTGATTTATTTACAGATATTGTTATATATTCTATTATCATATGATATATGATGTTTTGGATGCCATGATTGTTGCATTTGGTTTTGCTGCAGCGTTGGGCCTATTTTTGGAATTTTAAAAATGTTAAAGTAACGATTTCAAATTTAAAAGGATTTTAAAGTGATTTTGGAAATAAATGTTTTATTGAATTTTTGAATCGTTAAGAATTGATTTATTTTGACTAAATAAATGTGATAACTTTTATTGTTATAAAAACTATCAATTGGAATAAAATATAACTTAAGTGATGAAGTTGATTTTGGTATCAAAATAAATTAATAAGTAAATTAAATGAAAATGAACTTGAGTTATATAAAGAAATTCAACTTTAGTTAAAATGCAGAATGAATTAGCAATCGAAATAATGAAATATGAATTGAATGTTAATCATTGAATGTAAATGAATTGATATGATATTTTATATTTTCTGCTGCGATGTGAGATTCTGTATTGTTCTATTTAGTTCTATCTTCTCTCTTTCTTCTCTTTTCTTCTTCTCTCTTCTTTTCTTTCTCTTGATTTTCTGTCAGTCTGTGCTTTTTGGGTCGTACATGTGTGGATTATTGTCGATTCAAAGGGTACGGATTTGTGGTCGTTACAATAGCATCGTAAAGCGAGGATACAGAAATCTCCGGTGAATCAATGCCAATTGTAAAGGAGTTTCACCCATTTACAAATCATTCAAAGATTTGCGGAATCACTGATCTTTATGGAGGTCATTCAAAAATGGAGTTATGGAATGCCCCAAAATAAAACGGAAAAAAATAGGGAAGACAAGACTCGATTCCAGAACAAGTGAAAGCGTTCCAAAGTTCAAGGAATCCTAATCGGTAAGAATCCTAACCAAGGTGATTACTAAAAAGGTGGATACCGAAGGGATGAAGTTTAGATAATCTTGTTTTCAAAATAAGAAATTTTACACCAAAATATTCTTTAAAAATCCTTCAAAATCATTGAAAATCGTTTTATACTTCGAAAATACGTTCTCTCACAAAGAAATGATTCTGAGATTGATTTCACTCATTCTAGGGTATTTCTACCCTATCTTTAATGAGTTTTTGCTCCGAAGGCAAAGGTTTTCCTAAAACCAAAGCTCTGATACCAAATGTAACGACCCACTATTTTGGACCATTCAAATCGACAATAATCCACACATGTCAGACATGAATACTTCAAAACAGTGGATTGTTAAGAAATTTGGAGCAAATAAAATCATTCACAGAATCACAGACATAGAAATATCATAATACTCGCAGCGGAAATAAAATACCATAGTAGTTTATGAAGCTACTATATGCATACTCTCAAAACATATACAAAATCTCATAGTAAAATAGATACAATAAAAGTCAGAATACCTAAACAACAATACCGAGACAGATACCGAATATGAACTAACTGGAAGAGGTAGACGAATAGATAGACAGATAAGCTCCAGCAAAACTCTAGCTCCAGAAGGTGAATCCAAAGATATGATTCTCAGGCTGACCCGAGCATAAAGTAAAACATAAACACTCGAGTCAGGACATACATACTTATATAATGTAAACCAACTCAAGTGAACTGTAATAGCAATGCATAATAACTTAAAGGATGCTTAGGATCGCCCATCCTTTAAGGATCAGTCAAACCATCAATTAAGTAGTAATAAACACTATCCTAGAAATATCTAATATTAAGGTAAACAAGGCAAATAACAGTGTTATTGTGACTAGGGTAGCGTAGAGCTGCAGTAACTGCTCACCTCTAGCCACACTCTTAAAATCAAAGGTGTGCATCAAACAATCACAAGGAAATCACGTGACACACAAAGCATGTACCTGTGGTTATAAATTTCAAAATGATTTATAATTCCGGATTAAAATCATTCATTTAAACCATTAAAAAGTGAATTCATTATTCCTTCAGATCAAATATTCAATTCCTAAAAATTTAGCTGTAACGACCCGCCTTTTTGGACAGTTTAAACCGACGATCAAATACACATGCCGGTTCCAAACCATTAAAAAAAGGCAGATGGTTATTGGGGTAATTAAGAAAAGAAAAGAAATAAAGGAAATGAAACAACACAGAATCTCGCAGCGGAACGATAAAATATAATAGTCAAATAAACAGTTCATGAAGCTGTTTACTATACTTAGACAATTATTTATACAACATTTATCAGAGTTATACATATACAACAGAACAAATAAATAATGCAGCAGACAACATGATGCACAGATAATAATAGTAATAGTATACCAAATCTTCGTCTTCGTCCTCCAGAATAGATCTTCAAAAATCTGAAAACTCAGGACTGACCCGAGCGTAATGAAAAGACAAAACACTCGAGTCAGGACTAAAACATCCATATGAAAGTTAAATCAATCGTAAATAAATATGAGTGTGACGGCGTCAGAGATGTTTACGGGGTTTGACATCTCATATCCAGTGTCAACGTGCGTGCAATAACTTAAGAGATGTTACGGGATTTTCCACCTTTCAAGGATCCGTTAAACTATCTACTAGGTAGTAATGTACGCTAAGTAGATAATGTATATCAGTAATATAAAGTATCAAAATAGCGTTAAGGCGTTACCATAATCCCCCTTAACACATTTTATATTCCCAAAAGCATATACAAGACCGTAGTTTCCCCAAAACCGGAAGTCACCAGAGGGCAATCCATATACTCAAGGTACAAACCAAAACGTAGTGGTCGCGAATAGGATAATCAGTATGACAAGGTACATGAGGCGATACCAACTAGGATACTAGTAGTTGCGTGATCCGGACTGATGTTGAGCATAGCAGCTACTACCTCAACACCGCGAAACAACACTCCCAAATCAAGGGGTGCACCCAAATCAAATCACAAATGCAATAGATATGGTATCGAAGAAGTGTGTCCGCTAGAGGTGGCCAACCTCAATGGCCCGGCGCGGCTCCTGTTTTAGTCATGTCAGGGGTCATCCAATATCGTTCTCTTTCTTCAGTCAACGCGTTCACCAAACCATCCACTTCATTCTGGATCAACACTCCGCGTATAATAGTTATTAAAGTGGTTTTCGGTATCGACAGAGAGTATGTCCATATCCGATCCCGGTCTCTTTAATAACTACGTATTATTACACTGATGGCTCTTTTATATTTCAAATTGATTCATGATTGATAACAAAATATCATATTCGCTTTAAAATCAAATCCATTTCAAAATCATCATATATTCAAAATTATCAATTTTGTCCGATAAATCAATTTCACTTCAAAATTTGATTCGAATTCAATTTAGGTTATAATCTCTACTTTAACCTAGTTCGTATTTAAACCAAAGGTTTAAATATAAACATTTCCGTCTCTTTAACCAGATTGAATTTAAGAAAATAGTTTAAGTAGTTTAAAATAGTTAAATAATTCAAAATAGTTTAATAGAAAATATTTAAATAGTTTAATCGAAAATAATTTGAATATAAAATGGTTTATATATAAAATAATTTGGAAAAAATCAAAAATTATTTGATAAATAATTCCAAAGTCAAACCGGTCAACTTCCCAAATTTCCTATCCAAATCAAATCCAAATTCCATTTCGATTTAATCGATTTATTCCAATTTCAACTTGAATAAATTTCTATTCCACGTAAATTTCGATTTTAATTCACAAATTTCTTTAAATTTCAATTCAATTCCAAATTAATTTAAATCTAAATTTCAAATAAATTTTCAATTCCAAACTCAAACTTGAAATATCATTTCATATCAATTTTCTTAGAAATATTCAGAGTTCGATTAAAAGTCCAATCTTTTAAAACAAATCAACTTTCAAAAATTTACACCGTTTTTCAATTTTCAATTTAAATCTAAACTTCGATTTTATTTAATAATTTCGTTTACCAAGTTTAAATTCTAACATTTCGAGCTCCAATTCAAAATAATTCAATTTCCATAAATTGGATTTTATTCTTAAAATCAATTCATTTAAATAATTTCAAAACAACTTTTAAAATCATTTAATTTATCCAACTCGGTGTCCGTATATAATTTTCTAACCTATGGCCAAGTGATTAGTTATTACAATTAAATGTCAGGGATGAATATATCATTTAAATCAATCACAATGTCATATGTACGCATAGCAGGATATATATAAACAAATAAACATCCAAACATTTAAATATCAACCAATAACATCCATCGAAATACATCATCCAATAGGCAATACAATTCACGGCAATTTCATATTTATCAATGTCAGGTAATTTAATCGCAATTCAATTTTAATTTAAATTTAACTGTCAATTTAATTTTTTTAACGGTGAATTCAAATGACAATAAATATGATAATTAAATTTTATCAAACAACAACAAATAAAAATCATAACTATGCATAATGTCAAATTTAACTAGCATAAAGATATTCAGTACGTTGTGAGCGTTATAAAACACTCACCTTGATTTTACGATTTTAAATCAAATCGAACGACATTCGATTTAACATAAAATTTTAATGAGCTCCAAACACTTTCGGATCTGCACTGCAGCGCAACTCTCATCTTCGTGATTCCGGCGCTTCTTCCCCAATGTGAAATTCACGTATGCAAACCCATTAGCCGTCGATCTTCAAGCAATTTTCATGACCACCTCGTCGACTTCCAGAACGATCAGCTAGCGCCACCACGAAGCCCTTCACCAGAGCCACCTACGCGCCAAGTTTCATCCCGTCATTCATCGTCGTTTGCACGCAATCCAAGGAAATACGTACACACTTCCAAGTCATATCTGGACGAATCCATGAAAAATTAGCATACATCAACCGTATGGATTTGAAGAGCTCGTCGAGATTTACACTTTTGCTTTTGGAATTTTTCGATTTCGTCGAACGGATTGAGAGATATTAAGGAAAGAAGATCGGCAATTTCTGGCCATGGAATAGGTGGCGGCCATGATTTAGAATTAGGGTTTCTGGATTAAAATAATAATAAAACTGTCTCGGTTTGCGTGCGTATTTATATAGGTAGGTCCAAAATCATCCGAACTCCAATCGAGACGTGCTGCCAGGCGTTTATAAGGTTTTACCCCCATTCCGGACGCAATGGAACTAGTTTCAAGGCCTAATTCGATCATATCTGGAAGATAGCTTTTCGAAGTCGAAGATTTTAATTAAATTCGAAATTAAATTTCTACGCGTTTCAAGCTCGCACGGCCAAACGACAAGTCCAATCGCTACGAAAATTAAAATCCTACCATAATTTACTATTACGGATCCGATGAAACAAGTTTCGTCGAAATCCGAGACTGTTTGAAAAATGGCTATTTTAACTCGTCAATTAAATATTAAAATATTCAATTTTCACAAATTTACTTTTAATTTGATTTTAAAAGTTCTACAACATCATTCTAACTTTAATATGATAAAATAGAATTTTACAAATCATTTTTAATCATATTAAACCCGTTATCCAATTATTCAAATAATTTCAAATATTAAATTATTCAACAAATTACATTAATAATCATTTTCCTTCAATAATCACCTTAAATTTTCTAATTAAAATAGCTAAAAATACGGGTCGTTACACTCTCCCCCACTCAAAACTTTTCGTCCCCGAAAAGGAAAAGAAGGGAAAAGGAACTAAGTATAGAATTCAACATTAGATACATTTTATTCAAAGTTACCAACTTATAAAACAATGAAATTCCATTTATAAAGTCATAATTACGCTTCCACAATGTTACTCCGAATGGCTTTCTAAATTTAAAAGTTAGTTATCAAAACAAGTTATAAAATTTAAAAACTTGAAAAATTTTCTAACACCCGGATTCACGGAAAATTTCGGCAGGGTCTCCTTTGCACGGCTCGATCGAAAATTTTTACAATTCAATATATAACACAAATATAACCAATATATATCAAATATACATCTCATCTCAATGATGAGGCATCCCATATCTGGGGAAACAACAGATATATATCACCAATACCATATAAAACCATAAGCGTACCTTTTATTTAGCATTTACTAGCAGTTTACTTACATTTTGTATTTAGCACAGAAGCGAGCTCTACAACGAAGCGCAACCCCTTTGCTACCTACTAAAATGCTCAATAATTAAGTTAGAACCATGCATATAAAGATAGATCGATATATTTAGCCTACACAACATATATATAACCTATTTAGCTTCAAAACTGAGATTCCAATTTCAGGACAGCAAACAAATCTCAGTTTTAGGTCACCTAAACTATAAAATTTGGCAACAGAATCTAAACAAAAGTTTTTGTATTCATTTCAAGCTTTCTGGAATGTCCAAAATCATCGAATTCGGACCATACATTCAAAAGTTACGGCCGTTTTACTTAGAGGATACGCCTCAGCCTGGGCAATGAATTGCGCAGGTCAGCGACGTTCACCCACGTTTTCGACCTTCTAAACGATATCAAAACACAAAACACTTAAAACAAAAGTTTTAGCTTAAGTTCTTAGATTTACAGAAAGTGCAAGATCATCAAAATCCGATAAACCAGTCAAAAGATATGGCGAAAATACTAAGGGCATATACTACTGATTTTACTTATTTTTACACAGGACAGCGAGTAACATTCAAGTTTTTAACCAAGCAGACGAAGGAATTTTCTGAAGTTATCTAAACAAAAGTTGTGCTATAGTTTCTATGCTTTCCGAAAAGTCCAAAATCGTCGAATTCCGTTCAGCCATTTAAAAGTTATGGTTGTTTTCGTTTTAGCATATATTGGACAATGTTGGATTTTTTTTTTTTCCAAAAATTTGCTTTTATTATTTCAAAGTACAAAACATCAAAACTTCAAATTTTCTAAAGAACAATCATAAACACAAAGTCATCTATTTTCTTATTCATCCATGCAATAGGTTTACATTCAATTTGTTTCCGATTTATCCAAGTTTGTTTCATTCACATTTTTAATTCAAGTCAATTTGCTCCCAATTTGAATTTAATTATTTAAAATTTTATTCCGTTTATTCAATTCCATTAACACTAATGAATTCTACTTAATCAATTATCATCCATCTAACAACCAATGCATATCAAACATTAACATCCATCCAAAATCTACACTAAATCAATTATACATTTCCAAGTCAATTTTAATTTCATACACTTCCAAGTTTATTGACATTTAGTTATATTCAAATTTAATTAGTTTCCATTTACCAATTTTATATTTCATTAAGTTCAAATTTTATTCATTCACTTATACATGGATCATTCATTTTACAGCTTAAATTTCTTTTATATTTACAACTATCAATAGATCTTTACATTTTAATTTTCACTCTCACACTGGTATATTATTTCTCTACTTATCCTTATTAGCATTTTAAACCCTTTAAGTATTTGGTAAGTTATAGTTATGCAAATAGAATGTAGTTAAACAACATACAACTTCTTTTCATTTAAAGTTGAATTTTCAATTTATCAATTCTTAAGTCATTACTTAAATTTCACTATAATTTAATTTCACATTTACATTCACATATAGTATTTTCATTTTATATTAACATAATTGTGAATCACCTTTAAATGTTAATTTAAATTCCAATTATTTACTAACAATTTTATTTATATTTGCAAACCATTAATTAAATGCATATTTCATTATTCAAACCTATACTTGTATATTATCCAATTAACAATTCATATAACATTTTTGAACTTCTTAAGTATTTTGGTAAGTTATATCTAAGCTATAGAATGAAATTTAATACTATGCGAGTTTTACAGTTTCAATTTTATTTTAAGTTCATAATTTCCTAATTCTAAGGATTTCTACTTCAATTGATATTTTCACTTAGCTCTTAGGTTCATTTCTCATTTCACAATTCAGAAGTTCCTTAATGATTCAAGTCTAAATTCATTTCAATCATAAAAAAAAATCATTAATTATTAAAGAACTTAAGAATTCCAATCCCGGTTTCATTTCAAATCAAGGTTTGAAATAATATATAATTATATAATTTATATATCAAATCATACTATAGAGAATGCAAAACAAAATAAAATTTGAGTCAAAACAAGGTTTAGACAAGCTATTAAGTGGTCTCCCCCACTCGAACTCTCGAAAATAAACGCCAATGATGCGTGCACACATCATCGAAATCATTTTCTAGCGTCAAGAGAAGGGAATATAACACTTATCATAAAAAAATCGTTCGAAAACAATTTCAACTCAATTATACTATCATATAATGCTCATATTATATTTTTCAAATTCTTATAAGTCAATCTCAAACACCGGAATTTAAATTCCCAAATCCAAGTTAAAATTCATTTATATTCATTATCAATTGTGTTTACAAGATTTCATTTTCCTAAATCCATTGTTATTTAATCAATTGTTGTAAATATTGACTGATCAAACAATAACGATAATAATCTAATATTATCATCTCCTAACAATCAATTCAATCAAAATGAATAAATATTCAAATAATTCTTTTATATAAAATATATTCCAAAATGATATTGTGTTGGTTTGTCCTATTCGAGTGTTTAGAAATTCCTATCGACGCCTTGGCGTCCCAAGTATCGACCAGAATCCATAAATACTCAACGGAACAAATTAACACAATATAAAACCATTTTATATCAAATAACAAGTACGCTCTCTCATATACACTCAACTCATTCATATAGTTTACCTCTATTTCAATGAGTTATTCCCCACTAGAGCCAAGGTTTATCGCTAAACCAAAGCTCTGATACCAACTGTAACGACCCGCCTTTTTGGACAGTTTAAACCGACAATCAAATACACATGCCGGTTCCAAACCATTAAAAAAGGCAGATGGTTATTGGGGTAATTAAGAAAAGAAAAGAAATAAAGGAAATGAAACAACACAGAATCTCGCAGCGGAACGATAAAATATAATAGTCAAATAAACAGTTCATGAAGCTGTTTACTATACTTAGACAATTATTTATACAACATTTATCAGAGTTATACATATACAACAGAACAAATAAATAATGCAGCAGACAACATGATGCACAGATAATAATAGTAATAGTATACCAAATCTTCGTCTTCGTCCTCCAGAATAGATCTTCAAAAATCTGAAAACTCAGGACTGACCCGAGCGTAATGAAAAGACAAAACACTCGAGTCAGGACTAAAACATCCATATGAAAGTTAAATCAATCGTAAATAAATATGAGTGTGATGGCGTCAGAGATGTTTACGGGGTTTGACATCTCATATCCAGTGTCAACGTGCGTGCAATAACTTAAGAGATGTTACAGGATTTTCCACCTTTCAAGGATCCGTTAAACTATCTACTAGGTAGTAATGTACGCTAAGTAGATAATGTATATCAGTAATATAAAGTATCAAAATAGCGTTAAGGCGTTACCATAATCCCCCTTAACACATTTTATATTCCCAAAAGCATATACAAGACCGTAATTTCCCCAAAACCGGAAGTCACCAGAGGGCAATCCATATACTCAAGGTACAAACCAAAACGTAGTGGTCGCGAATAGGATAATCAGTATGACAAGGTACATGAAGCGATACCAACTAGGATACTAGTAGTTGCGTGATCCGGACTGATGTTGAGCATAGCAGCTACTACCTCAACACCGCGAAACAACACTCCCAAATCAAGGGGTGCACCCAAATCAAATCACAAATGTAATAGATATGGTATCGAAGAAGTGTGTCCGCTAGAGGTGGCCAACCTCAATGGCCCAGCGCGGCTCCTGTTTTAGTCATGTCAGGGGTCATCCAATATCGTTCTCTTTCTTCAGTCAACGCGTTCACCAAACCATCCACTTCATTCTGGATCAACACTCCGCGTATAATAGTTATTAAAGTGGTTTTCGGTATCGACAGAGAGTATGTCCATATCCGATCCCGGTCTCTTTAATAACTACGTATTATTACACTGATGGCTCTTTTATATTTCAAATTGATTCATGATTGATAACAAAATATCATATTCGCTTTAAAATCAAATCCATTTCAAAATCATCATATATTCAAAATTATCAATTTTGTCCGATAAATCAATTTCACTTCAAAATTTGATTCGAATTCAATTTAGGTTATAATCTCTACTTTAACCTAGTTCGTATTTAAACCAAAGGTTTAAATATAAACATTTCCATCTCTTTAACCAGTTTGAATTTAAGAAAATAGTTTAAATAGTTTAAAATAGTTAAATGATTCAAAATAGTTTAATGGAAAATATTTAAATAGTTTAATCGAAAATAATTTGAATATAAAATGGTTTATATATAAAATAGTTTGGAAAAAATCAAAAATTATTTGATAAATAATTCCAAAGTCAAACCGGTCAACTTCCCAACTTTCCTATCCAAATCAAATCCAAATTCAATTTCGATTTAATCGATTTATTCCAATTTCAACTTGAATAAATTTCTATTCCACGTAAATTTCGATTTCAATTCACAAATTTCTTTAAATTTCAATTCAATTCCAAATTAATTTAAACCTAAATTTCAAATAAATTTTCAATTCCAAACTCAAACTTGAAATATCATTTCATATCAATTTTCTTAGAAATATTCAGAGTTCGATTAAAAGTCCAATCTTTTAAAACAAATCAACTTTCAAAAATTTACACCGTATTTCAATTTTCAATTTAAATCTAAACTTCGATTTTATTTAATAATTTCGTTTACCAAGTTTAAATTCTAACATTTCGAGCTCCAATTCAAAATAATTCAATTTCCATAAATTGGATTTTATTCTTAAAATCAATTCATTTAAATAATTTCAAACAACTTTTAAAATCATTTAATTTATCCAACTCGGTGTCCGTATATAATTTTCTAACCTATGGCCAAGTGATTAGTTATTACAATTAAATGTCAGGGATGAATATATCATTTAAATCAATCACAGTGTCATATGTATGCATAGCAGGATATATAAACAAATAAACATCCAAACATTTAAATATCAACCAATAACATCCATCGAAATACATCATCCAATAGGCAATACAATTCACGGCAATTTCATATTTATCAATGTCAGGTAATTTAATCGCAATTCAATTTTAATTTAATTTATCTGTCAGTTTAATTTTTTAACGGTGAATTCAAATGACAATCAATATGATAATTAAATTTTATCAAACAACAACAAATAAAAATCATAACTATGCAAGCATAAAGATATTCAGTACGTTGTGAGCGTTATAAAACACTCATCTTGATTTTACGATTTTAAATCAAATCGAACGACGTTCGATTTAACATAAAATTTTAATGAGCTCCAAACACTTTCGGATCTGCACTGCAGCGCAGCTCTCATCTCCGTGATTCCGGCGCTTCTTCCCCAACGTGAAATTCACGTATGCAAACCATTAGCCGTCGATCTTCAAGCAATTTTCATGACCACCTCGTCGACTTCCAGAACGATCAGCTAGCGCCACCACGAAGCCCTTCACCAGAGCCACCTACGCGCCAAGTTTCATCCCGTCATTCGCCGTCGTTTGCACGCAATCCAAGGAAATACGTACACACTTCCAAGTCAGATCTCGACGAATGCATGAAAAATTAGCATACATCAACCGTATGGATTTGAAGAGCTCGTCGAGATTTACACTTTTGCTTTTGGAATTTTTCAATTTCGTCGAACGGATTGAGAGATATTAAGGAAAGAAGATCGGCAATTTCTGACCATGGAATAGGTGGCGGCCATGATTTAGAATTAGGGTTTCTGGATTAAAATAATAATAAAACTGTCTCGGTTTGCGTGCGTATTTATATAGGTAGGTCCAAAATCATCCGAACTCCAATCGAGACGTGCCGCCAGGCGTTTATAAGGTTTTACCCCCATTCCGGACGCAATGGAACTAGTTTCAAGGCCTAATTCGATCATATCTGGAAGATAGCTTTTCGAAGTCGATGATTTTAATTAAATTCGAAATTAAATTTCTACGCGTTTCAAGCTCGCACGGCCAAACGACAAGTCCAATTGCTACGAAAATTGAAATCCTACCATAATTTACTATTACGGATCCGATGAAATAAGTTTCGTCGAAATCCGAGACTGTTTGAAAAATGGCTATTTTAACTCGTCAATTAAATATTAAAATATTCAATTTTCACAAATTTACTTTTAATTCGATTTTAAAAGTTCTACAACATCATTCTAACTTTAATATGATAAAATAGAATTTTACAAATCATTTTTAATCATATTAAACCCGTTATCCAATTATTCAAATAATTTCAAATATTAAATTATTCAACAAATTACATTAATATCATTTTCCTTCAATAATCACCTTAAATTTTCTAATTTAAATAGCTAAAAATACGGGTCGTTACATTAGCCTTTTCTGAGTTAATTTATTCAGTTAAACACTTCAGACATTGAAATTTCAGCTACAAATAAATTTTGATTTTAACCCTTTAAACATTATAGAAAAAAATCATATTTTAACACTCAAAAATGTTCATTAAAATACCTTTAACTTATGATTTTTATAAAGTAAATTTCCTATAAATAAAATCAAATTTTTAATAATTCACTTAATAAATTCAAGTGTACAATTTCCTATTTTTCATATTTTAACAAATTACTTAACACTTAAATTTTTATTACCATTTTCCAAATATAACTTAATTTCTATTTTATTTATATAATTTAAATTCCATTTTTAATTTCTTAACTTAACCATTAATTTCAAACCAAATTTCACATTTCCAAGTTAAGTTAAATTCCAAAATTTCCATTTAACTATCCATTTATTTAACATTTTAAACTAATTACCTAAATTCAAAATACACTGTAAGTTGCTTAACGTTATTTTAAAAATAACTTGATATTTTCTTTTACTTTATATTTATTCAATTCATACATCAATTATATTAATTACCAAGTTAATCTTATTGTTATCCCGCCTTTTTCAGCAAGGCCGTGATATCAAAAGATCGACCGAGAAAAGCAAGATAGCTCGTCTCAAAGATTGGTCAACTCAACATCTCAACAAAGCAAGTTATGTTGAATGATTTTTCATCTAAGATCCCCTACGGGGGGAGGGTCCTGGGGGGTGCCAACCCCCTAAGGTGGGGGTGCGGGGGCAACGCCACCACTACGGTGTTCGACCTGACCGGTCAGGTCGCAGGGGTCCAGAGGGCAGCGCCCCCGGCGGGGTGCGGAGCAGCGCCCCGTCCAAAACGGTATACGACTTAAAGAATGAAGCGACCTATCTTCTACTCGAGGCCAGCGCCTACAGCCTAAGAAGACCTCGCGACCTTAAGAAGTGACCAAGTTAAGCGACCTAGCGGCTTAACACGTGGAGCGACCTAAGCTGGACCAAAGGTCAGCGACCTAACGGGATAACCTATCAGCGACTTAAGGCGTAAAGCGGCTCAACCGAGTTAACGATCTAACAGGAGAAGCGGCTCAACGACCTAAGACTAAACGAGTTAGCAACTCACCAGAAGGTCCGACCTAAAGATGCCACGACCTAACGACTTAGCCATGTGGAACGATCTACGACTTACCCTAAGTCGTTCACGACTTATGCCCAGTAACTCCTTAAGTCGGCCCTACCAACCTAACTCCTTAAGTCGCCCCTGCCGACCTAACTCCTTAAGTCGCCCCTGCCGACCTAACTCCTTAGGTCGTCCCTGCCGACTTAACTCCGATTTCACCTATAAATACTCCATCTACTCCACTTAGAAAGGGGACTTTTCGGATTTCAAGGCGTCTATACTCTGCTGATTTCTGGACTCTCCAAGCACTTCAAACATCGAAGAATCTTCATCAAGAGATCTACTTCATTCAACATGAATCAAAAGAACAATCCTTCATCAAAGTTTAAACTTCTTTCTCTGGTCGTGTTGTAATTGTAAGATCGCGCTGTAAAAGTGTTGTAATCAAGAGATCGTGTTGTAGAAGTGTTGTAATCTTGTAAAGTGTGCTCGAAAAACGTAATGGAAGATGTAAAGTGGATGTAGGCTTATTAGAAGCCGAACCACTATAAAAATCTCTGTCTCTTTTACTTTTCAGCTATTTTCTTTTTACTCTGATTCCCACACAAACGGGTGGTGCTTTCACTTCATCACGACTTACACCGGGTGTTAGCGTTAAAGCCATTTTTACCGTTAACATTTTGGTGCTTTCACTGAGAACCCGAACTCAGGAATTCGAATAATCAGGAGTTGAATTCGGGAAATCCGAAGAGTTATGGTAAGGCGATCGAGTAGATTACAAAGCCCAGAGAATAGTCAGCACGAAGGAAGTCAAGAGGCTTCTTCAAGAGTAAGCCAAACTTCAGCCTTTGTTACAAGAGAGGAGATGGAAGCAATGATGAAAAGGCAAGAGGATTTGATTCAGAATTTGTTTCATCAGATTGAGCAATTTGGAGCGCGGAATCAAAGAAGAACAGAAGCCCAACCAGAAGAACAAATTCCACCGTCCCCTCGTGAACTCGGGGGGCAAGACGAAGGCAATGGGCGAGGACTATCGCTCAATGACAACGACAGATTAGTGGAAATGGTCAAAAAGGCTATGAGAGGTGGTTTGGTAAACAAAGACTTGGAGGATGTCAATAGAAGTCCTTTTACCACAGCAATCAGGTGAGCTAAAAATCCACCAGACTTTAAGCTACCATCGCTAGACATGTGTAATGGAAGGACGGACCCTATAGTTCATCTTACGAAATATATGAGGCATATGGAAGTGCTGGGGGCATCAGAAGAAGTGATGGCCCGGTGCTTTCCACTATACTTGACAGATATTGCGTCACTATGGTTCAAACAACTGGCGAATAGGTCGATCAAGACTTGGAATGATTTGATCGAAAGGTTTATGAGGCAATTCAGGGTTCACATCTCGAGACCCAAGAATGTTATGAGTTTGACATCACTAAAACAAAGAACTGAAGAATCTCTGAGAAGCTTTTTAACGCGATTCAACGCAGCTGCGGCATCAGTGGACCGACCAAATCCATCCATGGTTCTAATGGCGGCCGTGTCGGGCTTAGCTAACGGCACAGAATTCAAGAATTTATTGACAAAAGATCCTCCTATGGATTTAGGAGAATTTTTCCATGAGGCCGAAGGGTTCTTGCGGTTAGAAAACGCAAAGGCTGAAACAGACGAAGGGGAAGGAATCAATGTTTTTGCAATCAAAGGTGAGAATCCTGTGAAAGGTGCAGAAAATAACAAAGGTAAACGAAAAGCTGAGGATAACAACGATAAATCAGCACGACAGCAAAGAGGATCAAGATTCACCTCATACACGGAGTTAAATGAGACTCTGGAGCGGATTTACCAAGAAACCAATGGACAGGTTCCTTATCGAAAGCCAATAAAGAGAGATCCAACTAACAGCGAGAAAAAGTCGGACAAGTATTGCTTATTCCATGAGCTAAATGGTCATAGCACGAATGACTGCAGACACTTGAAAGATGAGATTGAGGAGCACATTCGGGATGGTTTGCTATCACAGTATGTGAAAAAGAAGGCTGCAACTATGGAACAAGAACGACCGCTACCTGCACCAACTTGAGACGCCTCAGGATCGAGACGGCGACCTGTCATCGAATGATTGAGGTTATGACGAATGAGTGGAAAACTCTGCATCAATACCATTAAGTTGTTCACGCATGTATGGGACCACGATCGATCCCCAGGCATGCTCTGATACAACTATAAATCATATCGATGTAGATGTTTGCACTAGGACGTCGATTCTTTACTTTTGAGTCTTACTTTGGATAAGTGACTACTTTACTTTCGTATTTTACTGCTGATGACTGATTACTTTGCTTTCTGTGTTTGGACTTGGCTTGACATTACTTTCATAATTTGTTTCTGATGATTGAGTTTGACTCTACATGGCTTTCATGTTTTGCCTCTAATGTTTGGATTTGATTCCACATTGCTTTCATAATTTGCTTGGGACGTTTGGATTTGACCTTTTCAGACATTTCTACTTGACAACTTTTCAGTTGAATCTTTGATTTTCATGATTTTGAAATGTGTAAGCCCTACAAACAGGCATCATCAAGCCCTACGAACAGGCACCCGACTTTGAACAGTCTCCATGATTAAGTCCTATGAACATGCACCCGACTTCGAACAGTCAAAAACTCATGGATTTAAGTGCTTGACCGCCAATAGTCGCTCGACTATGGTCGGCCGCGCTTCAATCCATGACTCTATCCTAAGCGATCGTCACATAGATTTAAGTGCTTGACCGCACAGGGCCGCACTTGACCTCAAACGACTCGATCACGAATGGTCGTCGTTTGAAGTTAAGTGCTTGACCATGAACGGCCGCGCTTCCCACCGCCAACAGTCGCACTTTCACCTCGGATGGCTTGATCCTGAATGATCGTCATTTGAAGTAAAGCGCTTGACTGTGAACGGTTGCATTTCAGCTCACTTGGCTTGATCCCGACCATCATATAAAGTTGAGTGCTTGACCATGGATGGTCGTGCTACACCTTAAATGGCTCGATCCCAGACGATCGTCATTTGAAGCTAAGCGCTTGACCGCGAGCGGCCGCGCTTTACCACTTGATCACCCAGGGCCGCACTTTACTACGAATGGCTCGACCCTGAATGGTCGCCATTTGAAGTAAGGCGCTTGACCATGGACGGTTGAGCTCTATCACTGGACCGCACAGGGCCGCACTTTACCACAAATGGCTCGACCCCGAATGGTCGTCATTTGAAGTAAAGCGCTTGACCATGAACGGTTGTCATTTTGATCGCGCAGGGCCGCACTTTACCATGAGTGGCTCGACCCCCAAATGGTCATTATTCGAAGTAAAGCGCTTGACCATGAATGATCGCATTCCACTACAAATGACCCGATTCCGAACGATCGTCGCATGGATTTAGACGCTTGACCGCGCAGGGCCGCACTTCACCTCAAATGACTCGACCACAAATGGTCGTCACTTGAAGTTAAGCGCTTGACCATGAACGGCCGCGCTTCATCCCAAATAGCTCGATCTCGAATGATCGTCATTTTGGGGACATATAAAACTGTCAATTCCTTTACAGGTTATCAACAGGATATGAACGTCCGGATTATGGCATTACAAAACACACCTTCCTACTGCAAGGCATGTTTTGGGGGGCAAGTGTTATCCCGCCTTTTTCAGCAAGGTCGTGATATCAAAAGATCGACCGAGAAAAGCAAGATAGCTCGTCTCAAAGATTGGTCAACTCAACATCTCAACAAAGCAAGTTATGTTGAATGATTTTTCATCTAAGATCCCCTACGGAGGGGGGGTCCGGGGAGGTGCCAACCCCCCAAGGTGGGGGTGCGGGGGCAACGCCACCGCTACGGTGTTCGACCTGACCGGTCAGGTCGCAGGGGTCCAGGGGGCAGCGCCCCGTCCAAAACGGTATACGACTTAAAGAATGAAGCGACCTATCTTCTACTCGAGGCCAGCGCCTACAACCTAAGAAGACCTCGCGACCTAAGAAGTGACCAAGTTAAGCGACCTAGCGGCTTAACACATGGAGCGACCTAAGCTGGACCAAAGGTCAGCGACCTAACGGGATAACCTATCAGCGACTTAAGGCGTAAAGCGGCTCAACCGAGTTAACGAGCTAACAGGAGAAGTGGCTCAACGACCTAAGACTAAACGAGTTAGCAACTCACCAGAATGTCCGACCTAAAGATGCCACGACCTAACGACTTAGCTATGTGGAACGATCTATGACTTACCCTAAGTCGTTCACGACTTATGCCCAGTAACTCCTTAAGTCGGCCCTGCCGACCTAACTCCTTAAGTCGGCCCTGCCGACCTAACTCCTTAAGTTGCCCCTGCCGACCTAACTCCTTAAGTCGCCCCTGCCGACCTAACTTCTTAAGTCGCCCCTGCCGACCTAACTCCTTAAGTCGCCCCTGCCGACCTAACTCCTTAGGTCGTCCCTGCCGACTTAACTCCGATTTCACCTATAAATACTCCATCTACTCCACTTAGAAGGGGGACTTTTCGGATTTCAAGGCGTCTATACTCTACTGATTTCTGGACTCTCCAAGCACTTCAAACACCGAAGAATCTTCATCAAGAGATCTACTTCATTCAACATGAATCAAAAGAACAATCCTTCATCAAAGTTCAAACTTCTTTCTCTGATCGTGTTGTAATTGTAAGATCGTGCTGTAAAAGTGTTGTAATCAAGAGACCGTGTTGTAGAAGTGTTGTAATCTTGTAAAGTGTGCTCGAAAAACATAATGGAAGATGTAAAGTGGATGTAGGCTTATTAGAAGCTGAACCACTATAAAAATCTCTGCCTCTTTTACTTTTCTGCTATTTTCTTTTTACTCTGATTCCCACGCAAATGGGTGGTGCTTTCACTTCATCACGACTTACACCGGGTGTTAGCGTTAAAGCCATTTTTACCATTAACACTTATAATTCCATTTTTTTCTTAAATTCCCATTATTTAGTTAAATCAAACTTTCGTACTACACTCAACCCATCTATTAACTTATAACATTTAACCTTTTAGAAAATCACCGCATAACCATTTTAAATCCAATATAAGTCAAATTTCATATATTTTTCTTTCATTTACAATACATGAAATTTATAAGAAATCATCTTGAAATCAACCACGGGTCCGGATAATAATTCACACCTAAATCAAGTGATACGGAAATTATCATTAAAATCCGTAATCAGTAAAATTTTCGGGTTTTGATTATTTCAAACCCGCAATATCAAGACGAATACAAATAAATAAAAATCATTCAGGCCTATCATTTCAGCCCATAACGATTTTTTCCTATTCTAAAGTCCGTTCGGGTATGTATCATTTCAACTCATAGTGATTCTATTCTAAGGAAACTTGCACTGTGAGAACAGAATAAAATAAATAGTATAACAACATAAAGCAGTATCAGATGATATGACAGATAAATAAATAGGATTAAAATCATATAATTTATAACATTGGCAGGTATAACATGATGTAATAATTTCTACACTTTCACTTGCTATCAATTCACAGTCATATAAGTATAAATGTCAGGTGTGATTACTCACCTTTTAAACCTGGAGTTCGCAAAACAAACAACATGAATGAATTCAAGAAGGCACGATAACACGACTATAGACTCAAGTGGAAAGAGAGCCAAGCTATTGTTCTTGTAGCAACCAATAGAACGGGATAAATATAAATTCAATACAACATATATTGAAACAATCTTTGAAATAAGCAAAATGAACACAATTGCTTTGGCCATGCTTTCAACAATCAATTGCTCGACCTAGGGGATTAATATGGTTCGGCCATGACATGGTATGGGTCTGGTTTGGACTCAAATGCACGGCTACAAGAGAATAGAAAGAGGTAGTGGAGTTACCACAACAAAATTTAAACTTCTTCATAGCTAGTGATATTGTTTGGTGCTGAGAGCAACACGTTCTAATTTTAGAATTTTAGGGATTTGAAAATATTTATAGTGATACAATTGTAAAGAGGATGGTGAGAGGATGAAGGAAGGGAAAAAATATATGTTTTTAATTTATTTTCGATTCCTTCCCTTTTATTTCCAATAGTTAGGGTCAAAATTGGATAAATTCCTCCAATTCTAATTAATGTAAAATTAGTTAATACCCAAGTAATTAATTTCTCATAAAGTTTATATAGTAAATAAATACATATTCAAATTTCAAATTTTGAATAAAATTTCATAATTAAGATATAGAAAATATAAACATATATGTATATATTTACACTAAATATGTATACACATATTAGGCCCACAAGTAAAAACTCTAAATATAGAATTTGATGCCTATAACCGTATTTGTTAGTTTTCTATAACACATGAAATCAAGGAACATTCATATTATAGACGTAATTCAAAAATTAGGATATATGTCAATTAATGATCAACTAATTGTCAGTCCATCCAATTAATTTACCATAGTATATGAAATCAATATATAACCAATCATATACATATTCCAAAATCAAGATATATGTCAGTTAATACACAATCCAATTATAATATATTATTTTCATTTTAAGTAATTAAATCTCAATTATATACTAAAATTAAGTGTTTCCTAAAATCTAGGGTTATACAGACTCCCCACTTAAGAAAATTGTGTCCCCATAATTTCCTCTTAGGAGAAATCTAAAATGTTTACATAAACACATATAATTTTCAAAATACGTATATACATACCTTCAAAGCCATATCTTTAGAAAATTAAGGTATTTTTCAGACATAACATTCCAAGATAAATATATTGCAGTGGATTTCCTTTTCTAAATTACTTCACAAAAGATTCTCAAAACCAAGGTTTACAACTATGGAGTTTTTTCAAAGCTTATGAAATATATATATATATATATATATATATATATATATTTGGGCGGAGTTTTGTCATAAGGAGTGCACGGGCTTGACTGGTCAGAGGAGGAGGAGGTGATAGGCGGTGGATGGTGAAGAGGAGGAGGTGGTGGCTATGGCCGAGCATGGCAAGAGAAGAGCATGGCCAAAACATTGAAAAATCAATAAGAAAAGTGAAGAGAAAAGTAGAAAAAGAAGAAGACATTACCACTTTTTTTTCTCAGATCTGAACTTGCGTTGCAAAAATGAAGATGGGAAGAGATTTTCACGTGAATATAGTGATATAGGTGGCTAGGGATTAAAGAATAAATGGCAACAAATATGGTGGAGTTATGGTATGAAATTAATGGATAGAAAGATAAAGAGGTAATAAATCAAAATGTGATGTATGCCTTTAATTAAAGAATAGGCAACGTATCTTTAATTTAATTTGTTTCTCATCTCTATAGTAAAATATATGCCAAAGAAATAATTCAATAAATACATACCATTTATATAAACACTATATAAATAAATAAGGAAACGGTTATAGAAACGTATAAATTAATTGCTATTTACATCTTTGCATGTTACTTAATTTACAAAGTATATATCCAAATTAAATGAATCAAAAACGGAAAAATGTTGTAAATATATACATAACATGTAATGTTACATATATATACACAATTATGACATGATATATCAGCCAATAATATTACTTATATTAATTAAAATAAACATTTAAAGGTATGCCTTTTAAAACAATAATGTGTATATATATTTGAAATTACTTTCCAAGAAATAAATAGGGATCTAATTACTAAATGAATGTATAAATAATTAAAATAGAAAAACAAGGTAGAGATAGATATTATGAAGAAGAAATAAATAGTTTTAGGAAAAGAAGGAAATAAATAAAGAAAATACTTTATTAAATGGAAACTAGAATTTAAAATTGAAAACAATATAGAATCAACATTAAAAAATTATAAGTATACTTTACAAATGTTTTAAAAATAAAATATATGCATAACATATATTGTTACACAAATCAGAACATGATTTTACAAAAAGATATTATTTATATAGATTTAAAATAAACAAATTTGTTAAATAAAACAATTTACACACAATATTGTAAAAAGCATAACTTTCACAATATTAATCTGATTTCAACGAAACGAAAAGCAGTATCTTGAAATTAAATCTATTTTCATAATAAAAGATTAAATTTCAAAAATTCAAATATTTAATTTTAAAAGTCAAAGTTTGACCATATTGACCAAAAATTCATATTTTTGGAAAATATTCTATTGATTCATGTTTGAACTTATAATTCACATAAAAATCAAAATTTATAATTAAAATAACTAAATTTATCCATTTTAATAAATAAAATAAAGTTTTTAAATTAGGAATTTCAGCAAAAAATAAAAATTAAAAAATTAAAATAATCACAAAATGCAGGGTTGTTACAGTGTTGAAACAGAAAATTCTAAATAATGGTTTAGAATAAACCGCCCAAACATAATAACCAAAGTTTCTCAAAATCTATAAGAGCGATATTGAGTTTGTGAGTTTTAGGATATGGTCCAAAGAATGGTATGAAAGTTTCATTCTATATGCGTCAGAATTGAATATGTATTTTATAGAATATTGAAAGTCCGATTTTCAATTAAAATGCAGAGGAAGCATTTGCACATAAGAAGGAACCACTAAAAGGTACATAGATATTTCTAGACTATAAGTAAACAACATACTGCTAATTGTTAAAGGTGTACTTACATTGAAACTATTAATATTTTGGTTGTTTAATACTCGATATTGGATTTGTAAATTATATCTTTTATATTAAGTATAAAGGATGTTGGGATAGTCCTAAAATAATTTGTAAAGACACCTTATTAAAATGTTTAACAAGGAAAATTTAAGATGGAATCCTTATGCTTTAGTAGTAGGAATTATCATACATGTTGTATTATCTATAATATCATGATTTTCTTACGTATTTGATATATGAAGCAAATATCAAATCCAAAATTAAGATCATTAAATTATAGTTTAGAAAATTCTCAGTATTTATGATACACTAGAATATTGTTTATAGAAACATCGAACTTCTTATAAATGAGTGCATGAACTCAAACTTCATGAGTGACATCGAGTATAATATATCAATATTAAATTCATGTTCAAATCTTAATTAAGAAGCTTTAAGTTGAAAATGTTCCAAACGAAAGGTCATAGATGATTCAATGAAAGGCTAAGTACATCGCCTTGAATATTATTGCAATAAAAGCAATGTATAAATATAAATGCACAAATTTACAACTAAGCTAGGGGTGATTTCAAAGTATTAAGAATACTACATGATTATTATATGATAATAATATAATGATAAGAGCTCGGTAGAAGTTGAGAAACAAACTCTAAATGGTTCCACATGATAAAGTTAATTATCAACATCAACGAGAGTTGATTGATAGAGTGGATAATTAAAACAACACAATAGATCTATTCACGAAGGGTCTAACTTAATCGGTTCTAATCAAACTAATGAGGGGATGGGATAAAGTTCTATTATTGGCCCTTAAGTGCAAGCAGGAGAATCTTAGAGTTAGGGGTACGCCTTAAGGGCAATTACGTAATTTACTACTATATCTAACTGATAACGAATCTTATTTGAAATAATTAGTGTTTTCTTTCTATTATAAACTTGATATTATATGTTAATTAATTAATTTAATTAAAAATAATGGAAAATAAATGGTATGTTTTGTGATAGTAGTTACAATGCATTGTAACCATGTATAATTTATCACAACAAAATAAACATACCCATTTAAACCAAAATTGACACAAACACCCTAAAGATTAATTAGAGAATAAAAGGTGAAGAAGTTTAAATGAAAATGAGTAGAAAAGAACATATAGAAATTTATAATGGTTTGAATAATCTTGGCTTATGTCTGTTGATTACAAATAGGAGTTCTTGCAGATCTGTACAAATCCGACAGTGATTATAAGATATTCGAGTTAGGAAGAGCAACACCTAAAGAGCTCCTTAGAAATGAGCCCAAACCCTCTATTTATAGATATATGAAACCTAAAATCTTGCCTCTATGTTCTCCACGTCGTTTTTTACACCATAGATAATTTCTTCAAGAAAATAGCTTGACGGGTCATCAATAATCAAGGATCGGTACCGATCCAACCTCTTGGATCGGCATCGATCCATAACATCTTCATATGGATGGTCTTGGTCCTTTTGTCTTGGATCGGTTTATTGTTAGCTTCATGATTCCATACTTATTTGCACTTATATTAACTTTTTTTTGAGTTTAAATGATGGATTTATGGAAGAATAGAGTTACTGACTTTGAGTGCTCAAGGAGATCGATAGAGAATTTCATTGGATTGACAAAATAACACTCGAAATAGGATTCTAGCTTCAAATAGGCTAGGTAAGTAGAAGTTGGGCCCCATTAGTGGATGAAAGTTGGATCCATGCTGATCTAGGAGGTTGGGTCGGTACCGATCCACCACTTGCATGGATTCTTGTCTTTGGCCTCCTTCGATGGTCTGGTATTTGCCCTATGACTTTGTTTGTGCTTAGTTTTCTGGACTCCTTGGCTATCTCTTCAGGCTTCCTTACTTGCTAATCCCAAGTTTGATTCATCCAGTCGGTCCAGATATTGCCTGGTCAAAAGACTAGATAACACTTGCCTCCTAAAGTATATCTCGTTTCAAACATGATGTGCTTTAATTCGAGACAGGTTGGGATTATTATAAAGGACTCCACTTTGTGCTTTGAAGGGTAGATATCCTTCCTGCAGATTGTTTCTGTGAAAATTTATGTCCATTATTGTTTTTAGTAATGCTCTACTAGTATTTGGCACTATAAATTCAAGTAGTGCACTTACAATCTCTCATTTCGATTTTAGCGATTCTGAAATAATTCCTTTTTCTGGATTTTCCAAGTTCAAATTTGGTTTCCTTGGCTCTAATTGTCATGTGTTGGATACGTACACGTGCACGTTCTTGAATTTTCAATACATGCACATACATGGATCATCAACATTATTATTCTTGTAGTACATTTATTCTTTCCCTTTATTTAATATATGAGCGTGGATCAATACCGATCCAAGACTTGGAGGATGTTTCCTAATTTTTGCCTAAAAACCCGGGTCTTAAGTTATTCAACCTGTTCCAGCCTATCTTCCTCCTCACTTTACTTTTGCCTATCAATTCAAGCTCTTCAATTCGCCATTAACGAGCCTTATCTTCTCCAATCAAACCCTAGCTCTGTTCAAACCAAGAACCATCATCACCCCACATTACCTAGACTTATCCTCATTTGCCTCGCCGTGGTTGAACTCCAGCCACCAATACAAGGCTCGATCAATTCCTTAACCGACCCAAAACTTTGGTCCATCGCCTTTTAGCTTTGACAACTGATAATCGAACTCACTCTCGACTCGCGTAAATAGGTAAGTGGGTGATGAATTGAAACCACGTGAACGAAAGAGAACTCAAACGTGGATGCATTTTTGATGTTGGTGGTCGTGCTTTGGAGATAGGGAAGGATGGGAGAAGAAGTCAAAAATCCAACCAAGGGTTTGGATCGGTGCCGGTCCAGCCTTTGATGTTTTTTTATTTTCAAAATTCCAATTAAAAATTGTTTTTTGACTGAACATGAACTATGATGAACATTTCCTCTTGAACATCCGGACATTTTTCAATGTAATATCTTGACTAGGGCTGTTAATTTCCAATATGAATTGAAACATGACCCAAATATTACACGAAAATTAGCATGTTAGCTCGACCTGGTTAAGTGGGCAGGTCATTTTTCGGATAACCCAAATTTGACCCGTTTATAAACGGGTGGGTTTCAGTTTGATCTGTTAACCCGAATTTGACCCATTTATAACCTATTTGTACTTATATGGGTTGACCAGACCAGAGTATAACCCAACCCGAGCCATGAATCCAAATTAGACACATTTATAACCCATTTATGACCTATTTATACCTTATATGGGTTGACTCGACCGGTTTATGACCTGACCTGACCTGGCCCATTTATAGTCGGGTTATATGGGTCGGGTCGGGTCAACACATTTATAATCAGGTTGGTTTGGATTGAGCTATTTCTAAGCTGTTTAATAAATAGGTTAACTCAATCCATTTAAAATCAACCCGAACCTAAATTGACCTGACCTGACCAATTAATAGCCTCACGGTTGATGTAAAGTCCAATGGGACGGTCAGCAATGACGGTCACTTTGAATGATATATCCCAACTCTTAAAATGAACTGTTATATAATGTCGGAAATCTTAATGGCATGATACTACACGATAGCGCACTAGGTTTCACTTTAGCATAAGGGGTATAACTTATAATTATTCTGATATTGATTGTGTGTTGAGCGTTTATAGAAATGGAGCACAGACGTTCCGAGCTTCTTGATATCTTAGCAGTAGGTCCATTTACTTCCAAATTCATTGAATCTGATGTTGAGTCAAGTTCAACTATAACTCCACTTATACAACAAACTCCAGCATAGCAAGCACATCAATAAGGAAATCCACTAGTTCAAAAACAAGTTCTTAAAAATCCAATAGAGCCTATGAAAGGGATAGAAGTTGAACCTGCTCCTGATACTCTTGGAGGTGTTGTTCTTTTAGATGATCCTATCGATCCGGTTGCTTCAAAGATCATTGAGGGATCTCTTTATAGAGTCTGCGATAAGCATGGAATTTCATTCGATGATGTATTAGTCCCTGCTCGCAATCAAAGATCTCATAGTCCCGAGAAGGCTACACTGCTTGTTACAGATATATGTATTTAGCGGGATGTGTTCCACCATTCAGTCCATTTATTCGTCGAGTTCTAAGATTCACGAGATTAGCTCCAATGTAATTACAACCAAATAACTATGCCTTCCTTCTTAGTATGTACATTATCTTCGTTCAACATTTGCACCGAGTACCCAATGAGAAGGAAATATGGTACATATACAGTTTTAAGAGCCGAAAGAAAAGTCCTTCCTTGACTTACTTAGAGCCAGCAAAGGTTTGCAGAGTTGTTATTGGCACTTGGAAAAGTTGGGCTATTTCAAAAGCGAATGGTTTTTCATACGCTGTCTATCTAGGTTTGCATGAAGATAGATACTTGGACGTAAGTTCTACATTATTCATTGGCAATGAGTTTTCCCTATTAATTATCAAGCTTAACTCATATTCTTTGTGCCATTCAGGTTTTCCAGTGAGATCCAGCGATGTGGCTCTTGCAGATGTCTTCAGAGTTCTCATGGAACTTCTGGAGAAGGATGGAAACAATGGAGTTCTTCTCTATGTTGAGAATCTCTTATCTCATAATTTGTTAGAAGCAGGCCGCAGCATTGGTCTAATCAAAGTGGTTGTTAGTGATGATGGCGACAATAGCTAACCTAGAGGTATAGAGGCTAATCCAGATGGGCCCCCAGTCTCAAATCTAAGGGCAGAAATTGAAGAAAGGGAAGAACATGCTGAGGAAGGGAAAAATTAAAGGTGGCAATATGAGGATGGCCATGATGGAGTTGATGTGGGCCACGAGTCCTTTTCTGAACAATTCATAAATGACCAATACTCTGCTCCAAAGAAGAGATCAGTCATGAAATATTCGAAGGTGCAGACTTCTACATAGCCTCCACCTGTTGCGTTGAGAAAATCCTCTTCCTTCAACAAATATGTTCTCTAAGTTAGGGTCGATTCCTATCGAGTTTGGCTTCTTTGGCATCGGTGACATGAACCTCGAGGGTCTTAACTCCCCGTTTCGCTTTAATGATGAAATTGCACCCATCAGCATGGGGAAGATCACTCCTATAAGAAAACCTCCAGATTATGGTCCATTGGGGAGATTTTGATACACTTACGCACACATGCACTTCATTTCACTACCACTCGCGTTCTTACTTATTGAATCTAACATGTTCCCTTTTATTTATAGGATCCATGGAGAGGAAGAAGTATACATATCAATCATTAGAGTAGAACGTGTCTTGACCGCATATGCACCGCCCAAACATATACCATTAAGGTAGTGGTTGAGATTCAAAGTCTGGTTACTGATCTAGCCGAGATAGAGGCGGTCATGATAGAGGCAGTTATGACAAAGATTATCGACAACATGACTCCACATCCAAACGTCATTCCTAGTCCAGATCACCTCCACTGAGAGGCTTAGTTATGCATTCAGAATGTTGCGATGACTTTCCACTAGGCAATATCTCTCACACACCTCCTTCAGCTTCTGTTACTGTGCAACACTTGGCACCTTTTCGCTTCGGTCGATTCTCCAACCACAGGCACCATAAAAGTAGTTCTGGGACATCCTATTATAGAGCTGGCAAGCAATCAATCGTAGCTCTAGTAATCACTATGGAGAAACTACTTTCCATCCATGCTCGAATGGCCGGACTGAGAGATTAATTTCCAGATGTTTGCTTTGATGGACTCATGTTTAACTTAAAGAGAATTCCACTAAAGGTCAAAGATACAGCCGTCGCTTATGTAACTGATGCTTATAGCTAGTATAGTGAATGGTTACGGGCGGCTGAGAGAATATCAAAGGTCTCGAGAGAAAGGAAACTCAAGATTGATAATGAATCTCACGGTAACGCAAGACAAATGAATCATTGCCCATCTGGATATTGAGGTCAAGAACTTAAGGAAACCACAAGCCAAAGCTAAGAAGAAAGCCAAGGATTCCATCAAGGTGCTTGAAGATGAGAGAAACAAGCATCGTTATGAGATTAAGTCTACACGTCATCGGAATCATGCCTTAGTGCTAGAAAGCGACGCCTCAAACAAGAAGGTGATTGAACTATCGGCCAGACTTGACAACGAGACAAATGAAAAGAACGACACTCTCCAACAAGCCTAGGACTATATGACACTCTCCAACAAGCCCAGGACTATGGTTAAGAGTTGTTTGTTGCTCATGATGAAAGAGACAAGGCAATTGAACGTGCTAAGGATGTGGATGCACTCGTAAAGATGGAGATTAATACCATAGAAAAGTGGATGATGGAGAAGTTCGAACCATGCTCAACAAGTACAATGCCAACGTACTCATATTCCAAAATTTAGAGTGTTTTGACTGTGATTATCCTGGAGTTCTTGCCCTTGCTTGGGAACAGGTAATCAAGGAAGAAAATGAGTTTTTGAAAGATGGTGAGGTGGATCTAGCCCTGCTTGTGAAGGAGATTTTAATAAGAGATGAGCCTAAGGTTCTAAAAGAGTTTCAACTTATTCTCCATCCAGAGCTAGCCGATAAAGTACATGGAGACTTAAGTGAAGGCTTCGGATCATCGTCCTAAGATTCTACTACTGGAGATACATCCGAACCAAAAACCGATCAAGATCCATCTTCGGTCGCGTGGTACAATCTAGATCAACCCTACATGCTAAAGTCCACAATCCTCTCTCCCATCTTGGAAGGGAACTTTGGCGGCAATCTGGCCCACACTGAATGCCAAACTAAAGGAGGTATCTCGTTAACCTCACCTGTATTTTAAAGAGTCCATATGTGATGATTGATATCGTTAGTCTCTCTTTTTATATCTCTCAAGTTTTAGGTCAATCCCAGGTCATCCCACTTCCTTACAAAGGTCTCCAATCGGTACAACAAGCGACTACAATGGAATGGGTGACCATGAGTACTTCGATAACAATGTCGACTATCCTGATTAGTGAGAATCCTGGTCCTGGCAAGCAGATGATTGATGTTCTACAGGATGAAGGGACTGCAAGCTCTAGGGAGCTCTAACTGATGATGACTTTGTTATTAATGGATCCTTCAAGCCTCTACGGGGTACCATCATAAGTAGACTTCAGCAAGAATTAGTCCTTTCCAAAAAGGTCAAACTGGAGAAGATAGAGACTTCTCCTCCTTTGATATCCATATCTTTACCCAGGCAAAACATCTATCCTCCCATCACCATTCCTTCACCTAGGAGCACCCAAAGCGTGCATGTTGGATCATCGTAGAGCACTCCATCCAAAGGCAAAGGAAGTAAGGGAAAGATAAGGAAATAACCAGATGGATCCAGTGCGTCATCTTTTGCAAAGAAGAAAAATAAAAAAGTGAGTAAGAAGAGGATTAAGAAGTGATCATCCATCTCCTTTGTGCTTTTTGGTTGTATTGTAGCACTTCGGCTCTTTTTGATTGTCGGGCTTTTGTTTTCTCGGCCGGTATTTGTGAAGACTCGACCTTCGCTTTTGCTTCTTTATCTTAGTCGTAAATAATACTTGTACTTTTTCCCAAGTATTGTTTAGCTGTGAGTAATAAAGACTTTTTTGCCAAATCTTTATTATATATGTATCCAAAGTATTTAAGAAATGCACTTTCCAATATATGTATATGAGATCCATCGTTTTTCATGGTCATTATCGGACGAACTCAATAGTCCACTTCATGATTTTCCAATCTTTTATCATTCTAATGAACATAAGGTAATCATTGAAGTGCAAAGCCCTGGGCATCGATTGAGATAAACCATTCAGTGTAAGGTTCGGATACTGTAACATCCCCCTACTCGAAGGCCCAAAACTAATGGCTACATATGCTGCATTCATCCATAATTATTAATCTTCGACGACCAAATATGATGGTGTTAGGTACATTGATACATAGAAACACATGCATATGGAAAATTTAAAACATCAAACAAGATCATATTCCATTTCAAAACATTTCCAATTCATTCATAATCTCACAATCGTTAACCACGTTCAGAGAAAATATATTTATTACAACATACGCCAAGGGCAACATATAAAGATGCCCCCTTGGATGATTAGAGTACATATAAAGGCAATTTAACAAGTTTTTCATTGCAAACTACACGGCGAAATCAATATAAAAGAGAACCCTAAATAGCTATCATGCCTCCTACACGTCTCCGAAAGCTTTATTCGTCTAATGCGGTACCTGAAAACCTCAGCTCTCAAACTATTCAAAACCAATTGAGTACCAGAGAGTTTAAGGGGAAAACATGAACTTCGAGTCAGATATAAAGCCTGGCACGAATAATAATCTACCATCTCAAACCATTTAGATATCTACTGAGACCACCCTACTTAGTGAAATGGGTTTTCCCCTCACTAGTATCCTAAAACATTTATAAACCATATACTATGCCTCTACATCCATAATGGTTATAACAATTCAAAACAATATGATATGATGATATGAAAACAAGTGAATCAATTCTAGATTACCCATCCTTATTCATTTTTACTATCTATCTCAGTTATACTTTCTAGGATTACTATCAACCTAATAGTTTCCATAGGCTGACTAATGATCGATTAAATGTTTAAGGACTCCTTGTCTAAGTACATGGTTTTCATAGGGATCACTATGAACCTATTGGCAACTCCAATATCTTTACTCTCATCCTAGTTTTCATGGGTTGACTATGAACCTATTAGTAACTATAATATCTTCTCTTCTTATCCTAGTTTTCATGGGCTGACTAGGAACCTATTGACATCTGTCAATATCTTAATCCAGATATAGTTTTCATAGGTTCACTATAAACCTATTGTCCCCTGCCAATATCAAGTCATAATTTTCATGGGCTAACTATCAACCTGCCTTTCTGACAACTTCATTCATACATAGCTTTCATGGGATTACTATGAACCTGTATGCCTCTGCCAATATCTTTTCCTATACATAGTTTTCATGGACTTATTGAGAACCTATTGACCCTTACCAATATCTTTTCCTTTAATATTTTAGCATCTTATATTTTAGTCTTCCTGGCCTCGTGGATGTAATTCTACTCATTTAGAAGTTAACTTAATTATATCCACTACTGGATCAACCTAGTTGGTTATTCTGCCCTTTCCCAAAATACAGTTATTGGTTCATTACAATGTGAATATATACATATATGAAGAAGTAAACACAAAAACTTGGTTAATCCCTTTAACCTTTTAAATCAAAGAAAAATTCTTCAAAAACTCCTTTTTAAAACATTTTATTTACTTATGCCATTGTTTTCTTATAAAATGAGAATGTGTTATTTGTTTTGAAAACTAAGGCTTTTGAAACCTTCAACACCTTGCTTTCGACCACACTGAATAACCTCCTTCGAAAGCATATAAATCTCTCTTCAAAATAGTAGGCCCCTAACTTTCAAAACACTTCAAAACTTCTCTTTCGAAACCTTCCAAATGTAATAAAGTATTACTTGTTAACTCTTAGAAGCATAGCTTTGAAATCGTTAAAGGTACCCCTTTCGAAACCTTTGAAAGTACCCCTTTTGAAATCTTTGGAAATATCCTTTCGAAACCATTGAAAGTCCCTCTTTCAAAGCCATTGGGATTATACTTAAAATACCATTTGGGTCAAAGTGAATATAAATAAAAGTATCTCTTTCGAAACCTTCCTTTATCATATAAAAATATTAGGAAAAACTTAATTGCCTTGGCACCATCCCTTTTGAAAGCTTCAAATCGTTTAAAAAAATACTGAAGGATAGCGTCTGTTTGTACCAAAATTGGACACAACACTATTCGAAATTATTTGAAGAGATGAAATGAAGAAAGTAAATGTAAAAAGAGGATTATCTAACAAATACTTCAAAAATCAGATAAAAAACACGTAGAAACACAGAGATCTAAAGTGGTTCGACGTATGGCCCACGTCCATTATGAAATTGATGATTTTATTGATGCTTGTTTGCTGATTACAACTGGTTACCGGGGATTACAACAGTAGATTTCGAGTACAACAGTGATCTATGAGTACAAGAATTGTTTCGGTAGAGTCTGGACGTAGGAGAGCTAAAAAAGTCCCTTTTCTATAAACTCTGTAATGCTATTTATAGGCGTAGGACACAACTATCACACTCGGATCTCGAGAGACCTATTCTGGCATGTAAGTGGGCCCACACGATCGATCCCATGTCATTTGCACTCGGTCCGTGATCGGTACGAACGAATTTCGTTTCGATCAAGATTCGATCCAATCGAGTCGAAATTTAGCATGAACATTCCCTAGGTCATACGTAAGCTCTTATGAAAATTTGGTGGTAATTGGACTTGTAGATTATGAGTTATGATCGATATAAGTATGGGCTTTTCGGTCGCCGTTCTCTTTGTAAGGTCGCCGTTCTCTTCGTATCGAAGTTGTTCTTATCACTTTTTGGGAACGGGCTTGCAACTTGACATGGCGCTAACTCCTCGGATCAATCCACTTTTCATGCCAAATGACCGAGTCTTTGAAAGGGGTGTACCTTGTTAGTATCGATCCAGTTGAATCTTGTTCGTATCGATCGAAGTTGTTCTGTTCGTATTAATTGCCATGGCCTTGTTCGTATCGATACTCATAGGCTACTTCGTATCGATAGCTGAGGGCCATTTTGTATTGATAGATGGAGGTTGTTTTCGTATCATTCATTTGATATTTTATTCGTATCGATCATTGATCGATCGATACGAACTGTGCGATTGGGATCGATGCGAATTGACTCCAATAGATCGATACGATGTTGAACCAATTTGACGGATACGAAGTAGAACCAGGCTAAGTGGACACGCAGTTGAGCATACATGATGGATATGAACAACAGATAACGTGATGGATACGAACAGATGGATGCGAAATGATGGATACGAACAGACAGATGCGTGTGAGTTGATTTCCTTGGATTGCATCGATCGTATCTTGAGCACACGAACTCCGATTGACTTGGAACTTGGAATGTTGGCTTTTATAGCTTTTCTGGTCCTGTCACATCAATTGTAGCTCGATCCAGACTGGACAAAATTTATTGACATCCATAGTGAATTTGTGTACAATCGATCTTCGGGACAATTCTTTCACGAAGCTGACAGATTTCTTCGACAAGAGGATGCGTGTGCAGATTTAAAGTTGAAGGAGGCGAATGCTACTGAGGGTGGAGGACCATCCAGCAAAGGTTCAGATAAAGATAAAGGAAAAAGGAAGTTGGACGATGATTCTGGAAAAGCTAGGAAGCGATGGAAGGATCCAAAGTTTTCTACATACACAGGATTGAACGAGACGCTGGAGTGCATATACCTGGATACTCAGAATCGCCTTCCCTACCGAAGGTCGGCTAGAAGAGAACCATCAGAACGGGAGAGGGCATCAGGAAGGCACTATCTCTTCCACGATTTGGACGGACATGATACCAACAGCTGCAGACATTTAAAGGACATAATTGAGGAACATGTCAGGAATGGACAACTGAGACAGTATGTTGGAACACGGAATGAAACGGTGGAGCAGGAGCAACCACCGTCTACCTCACTCCATGACGATGTGAGGCCCAGGAATGATGGTCGATTGATTATCAATTGACTCGGATAACATGAAATAAGTAACAAGCTAATGGCAAATGGCAAAGTCATTTACACATGTATGGGGACGGAGATAGCCCCTAGGCATGCTCCGAATAATGACAAACCGCGATGCTATGGTTTGTGAAATTTTTCTTTTGCTTTTGGATTGGGCGCTGATTTTTCTGGTTTGGTTTTGGAGTTTGGATTGAACTCCTGGTTTTGCTTGCTTTCGGATTTGGATTTTCGTTTGGATGATTGTTTTCTGTTTTGGATGCTAGTTTGGATTTCTGATTATTTGATTTGATTTGGATTTTGGATTGGATTTTTATCTGGTTTTTGGTAAACGGTCGTCGGGTACGGATAATACCTGGCAAGGGGTAAGTCTCTTTGCCCGTGTGGCAAATTGGCCTATTCAGGTCGTCGAGTATGGACTATGCTCGACAAGGGTCCGGAGAGACCAGGATTCGGCCTAGGACTTAGGCCCCATATTATCGATTATTGTTTCAGGTCGTCAAGTATGGACTATGCTCGACAAGGGTCCGGAGAGACCAGGATTCGGCCTAAGACTTGGGCCTTGTATTATCAGTTATTATTTTCAGGTCGTTGAGTATGGACTATGCTCAACAAGGGTCCGGAGTGACCAGGATTCGGCTTAGGACTTAAGCCACGGCATTTCTTGCATCCAGGGACACTGGACCACGATCATCAAGTGTGGATTACGCTTGGCAAGAACCTGGAGAGGTTAGATTAACGTCTAGGGACACTGGACCATGGTCGTCAAGTGTGGATTACGCTTAGCAAGAACCCGGAGAGGTTAGCTCAACGTCCAGGGACACTGGACCACGGTCGTCAGGTGTGGATCGTGCTTGACAAGAGCCCGGAGAGGTTATGGATTTGGATATCGACCCGGAGAGATCCTGGATTTGATTATTGGCTATTGGATAAGGATGGATTAGGACTCGGTTGTCGAGTTCGAATGGACATGGAATTGGCTATGGACTTCGGATATCGGATTCGAAACTATTCAAAACACGCCTTCTTGTCACAAGGCATGTTTTGGGGGGCAAATGTTATCCCACCTTTTGATCAAGGCTGGAATATCAACAAATTGGCAAGGAATGATGGATATTGGAATTGGAGATTGATTGGAATCAAGGCTGCAATCGATGTCTTCAAAATTTGGTTGAGCTCCGATCGGGCCGGAATCGATTGGAGATGGTGAAAAGGACTAGGAGAGGCTATGTTTCAAATTTCAGGCTAATCGGAGTTCGTATGTAGGAGATTTGATCGATACAAGGTAGGAAGAGCATGCTGTTCGTATCCATCGGTGCACAAGGATACATTTCGTATCGATACATTTCGTATTGATCAGGTAGTTGGTGTTTCGTATCGATCGGCTTCGTATCGATCGGCAGAAGTTCGACTCGATGGGGTTCGCATCAATCAGGTTTTGGTTTGTATCGATCGGCTTCATATCGATCGGGATGGAAAGAAGTGGCATGTCTCGAATCGATACTCCCATATCAATAGCAGAAGGATTTGGCACTTTTATATCCATCAGGTAAAGCTCTCTTTGTATCCATCAGGTAAGGTCTTGCTCGTATCCATCCCGAGGATGGGCTTCGTATCGATCAATTCGTGAATGATCGATGTGAAGTGTACTCCTGGAATCGATGCAAAGAAAAACACGAATCGTTGGGTACGAGCATGCCGTTGCAAAGTTATGGATATGGATGAAGCATAAAACATGGATGCAAGTCCATGTCTCCAGGAAGGAAGCGTTCAACTCGGCACCCAAAGGTTGATCAACCCAGGGATTACGCAGCATGTCACCACATGCGCACGTGCTTCTATCGAGTCGAACGGAATGGATTCGAACCAATGGATACGAACGTAACAACATACGAAGATTGCAATTTCGTATCGATCGTATTTCCCAAACCACTGATCCAAATGCAACGAAATTTTCCCAGCAGCTTGCATACAAGGTAAAGAACAATCTTGCCAAGTTTCGTCTCGATTGAATCATTTTTTGATGGATACGAAATGGATTCGTATCGATCGCAGATCGAGTCGAAACTTGGTGGGGTCGGCCGCGTGGGCCCACTCATGTGCCAGAAAAAGTCTCCCAAGATTTTAGCTCGATCTCAGCCTCCAACGCCTACAAATAGCCTCCTGAAGCCTACAGAAAAGGGGATCTTTTGCCTGCTCAACGCCCAGACTCTACCGGATTCATTTCTACATTTCAATACAACTATTGTACTCGAAATTCATCATTGCTACTGCTGTAATCATCTGTAACAAACAAGGATAATCAATAAAGGATAAAAATTTGAAGCGGACGTAGGCCGGAGATAGCCGAACCACTATAAATCTTGTGTCTCTATTCATTATTTCTGAATTATTGTTTGTTATTTGCTAAGATCTAATATTTGTGTTTGAATATCGCTGGTTTGTGTTCATACACTGGTTCTTTCACGGTATTTGGGGTTTGTGACCATTTTTGGTGCAAACACTTTGGTGCTTTCACTGAGAACAACTAGCACCCGCTATATCAGAATCAAAGTTCAGATTTGAAGAGTTTGAGGAGTTTGGATTTGAAGACAATGACTCGACAAACAAGGCAAAGAGCTGAGAGAAGCCAACAAGGAGGAAGCCAGGAGGCATCCTCTGGAGAAGGAGAGGGACAAGCTTCCGTCTACATCACCAGGGATGAAATGGAAGCTATGGAAAATTCTTTGCAAGAGAGATTGCTGAAAAGTCAACAGGAAATGATGTAGACTTTCTTTGAGCAGATGAGAGCTGCAGGGACGCAGAACTTAGGAACAGCCACAGCGGCTGTGGATTTGGAACAAGGAGCTAGGGTTTTGGAACCTAATGGAGAACAAAATACAGAGCTAGGAGGTGATCAACGAGGACTTGGGGGCAGGACCGCAGGATCCAACACAGGAGGACCTTTGGAAGGAGTTCAACAGGCTAGAGCCAACGTTGCTGCTAATGAGGCACATGAAGAATATGTGTCGGAGTTCTCTCGGGGGCATGGGGGAAACCCTTTACAGATAATACTGGATTAGTGGAGATCATTAGAAAACCCATGCGTGGAGGCTTGACCAATAGAGACTTGGAAGGAGTGAACAGGAGTCCGTTCGCTCGGGAAATCAGGATAGCTCAGAATCCACCTAAGTTCAAGCTACCTAGCGTGGAAGTATATGATGGCAAGGCTGATCCGACTGATCATTTGATGAGGTATACTAGACACATGGAAGTGTTGGGGGCATCGGAGGAGGTGATGGCTCGATGCTTCCCTTTGTATTTGACGGACTTAGCTGCAATGTGGTTTAGGCAGTTAGAGGAAGGATCAATCAGGACTTGGAATTGGTGGATAAGTTTTTGGGACAGTTTTGGGTCCATATCATGAGACCAACGAACGTGATGACGCTAACGTCGGTGAAACAAAGGACGGATGAATCACTTAGAGCTTTTCTAACTCGATTCAATGCGGTAGTTACTTCGGTGGATCGGCCGGATCCATTGATGGTTTTAATGGCGGCAGTGCCAGGAGTCAGGGAGGATTCGGATTTCAAGGTTTCTTTGATGCGAGATCCGCCACTGGATCTCGGGGAATTCTTTCACGAAGCTGAGAAATTCCTTCAACAAGAGAATGCGTGTGCAGATTTAAAGTTGAAGGAGGTGAATGCTACTGAGGGTGGAGGACCATCCAACAAAGGTTCGGATAAAGATAAAGGAAAAAGGAAGTTGGACGATGATTCTGGAAAATCTAGGAAGCGATGGAAGGATCCAAAGTTTTCTACATACACAGCATTGAACGAGACGCAGGAGCGGATATACCTGGATACTCGGAATCGCCTTCCCTACCGAAGGCCGGCTAGGAGTGAACCATCAGAACGGGAGAGGGCATCAGGAAAGCACTGTCTCTTCCACGATTTGGAAGGACATGATACCAACAGCTGCAGACATTTAAAGGACATAATTGAGGAACATGTCAGGAATGGACAACTGAGACAGTATGTTGGAACACGGAATGCAACGGTGGAGCAGGAGCAACCACCGTCTACCTCACTCCATGACGATGTGAGGCCCAGGAATGATGGTCGATTGATTATCAATTGACTCGGATAACATGAAATAAGTAACAAGCTACTGGCAAATGGCAAAGTCATTTACACATGTATGGGGACAGAGATAGCCCCTAGGCATGCTCTGAATGATGATAAACCGTGATGCTATGGTTTGTGAAATTTGTCTTTTGCTTTTGGATTGGACGCTGATTTTTCTGGTTTGGTTTTGGAGTTTGGATTGAACTCCTGGTTTTGCTTGCTTTCGGATTTGGATTTTCGCTTGGATGATTGTTTTCTGTTTTGGATGCTGGTTTGGATTTTTGATTTTTTGATTTGATTTGGATATTGGATTGGATTTTGGATTGGATTTTGATTGGACTTTTATCTGGTTTTTGGTAAACGGTCGTCGGGTATGGATAATACCTGGCAAGGGGTAAGTCTCTTTGCCAGCATGTGGCAAATTAGCTTATTCAGGTCATCGAGTATGGACTATGCTCGACAAGGGTCGGGAGAGACCAAGATTTGGCCTTGGACTTAGGCCCCATATTATCGATTATTGTTTCAGGTCGTCAAGTATGGACTAGGCTCGACAAGGGTCCGAAAAGGCTAGGATTCGGCCTAGGACTTAGGCCTTGTATTATCAATTATTATTTTCAGGTCATTGAGTATGGACTATGCTCAACAAGGGTCCGGAGTGACCAGGATTCGGCTTAGGACTTAAGCCACGGCATTTCTTGCGTCCAGGGACACTGGACTATGGTCATCAAGTGTGGATTACGCTTGGCAAGAACCCGGAGAGGTTAGCTTAACATCCAGGGACACTGGACCATGGTCGCCAAGTGTGGATTACGCTTGGCAAGAACCCAGATCGAGGTTAGCTCAACGTTCAGGGACACTAGACCACGGTCGTCAGGTGTGGATCGCGCTTAGTAAGAGCCCAGAGAGGTTATGGATTTGGATATCGACCCGGAGAGATCGTGGATTCGATTATTGGCCATTGGATAAGGATGGATTAGGACTCGGTTGTCGAGTTCGAATGGACATGGAATTGGCTATGGACTTCGGATATCGGATTCGGAACTATTCAAAACACGCCTTCTTGTCACAAGGCATGTTTGGGGGGGCAAATGTTATCCCACCTTTTGATCAAGGATGGAATATCAACAAATTGGCAAGGAATGATGGATATTGGGATTGGAGATCGATTGGAATCAAGCCTGCAATCGATGTCGTCAAAATTTGGTTGAGCTCCGATCGGGCCGGAATCGATTGGAGATGATGAAAAGGACTAGGAGAGGCTATTTTTCAAATTTCAGGCTAATCGGAGTTCGTATGAAGGAGATATGATCGATATAAGGTAGGAAGAGCATGCTGTTCGTATCCATCGGTGCACAAGGATACATTTCGTATCGATACATTTCGTATCGATCAGGTAGTTGGTGTTTCGTATCGATCGGCTTCGTATCGATCGGCAGAAGTTCGACTCGATGGGGTTCGCATCGATCAGGTTTTGGTTCGTATCGATCGGTTTCGTATCGATATGGATGGAAAGAAGCGGCATGTCTCGAATCGATACTCTCGTATCGATAGCAGAAGGATTTGGCACTTTCGTATCCATCAGGTAAAGCTCTCTTCGTATCCATCAGGTAAGCTCTTGCTCGTATCCATCCCGAGGATGGGCTTCGTATCCATCCTTCGCTCCATCACAGCCACTTCGTATCGATAACCCCCACGGTCATTTCGTATCGATCAATCGTGAATGATCGATGCGAAGTGTACTCCTGGAATCGATGCAAAGAAAAACATGAATCGATGGGTACGAGCATGCTGTTGCGAAGTTATGGATATGGATGAAGCATAAAACATGGATGCAAGTCCACGTCTCCAGGAAGGAAGCGTTCAACTCGACACCCAAGGTGGATCAACCCAGGGATTAAGCAACACGTCACCACACGCGCACATGCTTCTATCGGGTCGAATGGAATGGATTCGAACCAATGGATACGAACGTAACAACATACGAAGATTTCAATTTCGTATCGATCGTATCTCCCAAACCGTTGATCCAAATGTAACGAAATTTTCATAGCAGCTTGCATACAAGGTAAAGAACAATCCTGCCAAGTTTCATCTCGATTGGATCATTTTTTGATGGATACGAAATGGATTCGTATCGATCACAGATCGAGTCGAAACTTGGTAGGGTCGGTCGCATGGGCCCACTCACGTGCCAGAAAATGTCTCCCAAGATTTTAGCTCGATCTCAGCCTCCAACGCCTATAAATAGCCTCTTGAAGCCTACAGAAAAGGGGATCTTTTGCCTGCTCAACGCCCAGACTCTGCCGGATTCATTTCTACATTTCAGTACAACTATTGTACTCGAAATTCATCATTACTACTGCTGTAATCATCTATAACCAGCAAGGATAATCAATAAAGGATAAAACTTTGAAGTGGCCGTAGGCCGGAGATAGCCGAACCACTATAAATCTGTGTCTCTATTCATTATTTCTGAATTACTGTTTGTTGTTTGTTGAGATCTGATATTTGTGTTTGAATATCGCTGGTTTGTGTTCATACACTGGTGCTTTCACCGTATTTGGGGTTTGTGACCATTTTTGACGCACACAGTTCGCACGTTTACGAGTCGTTGTCCGTCGGTTTTTTTTGTATCGAACTCCGTATTGACCTTCTCCTGAATTAATGTAAAATTCGATTTATAACAACGCCCGATGGTTGTTTTGGAATGTCCCCTCGTATAGATCTTCTCCTGGATCGATGTAAAAGCTCGAAAAAATGATTTCTATCGATGTCGATCTACACGATTTTAGTTGTTGTTTTAACGTAGTCCGTATCAATGGATACGAGATCTCAGGGTCTTCAAGCTGATGGATACAATATAAGCAATTCGTGTCGATAATATACAGTTAGTATATGATTCTTCATGTCGACGATCATTGACACATGTCGTCACAACCTTGGAGCACTTGTCTCGCATCAATGGAAAAGTATGTGGTATCAGGCTTCAAATGGATACGAAGCATGGTTGCTTTAGACAGATAACGCATGGATACGAATGGCTAAGTTCTGGATCGATGGCGAGTGGATTTGAACGCATCACTTAGTACTGATAAGAAGAAATACTGCTTTTAACCAATCGAAACTACTGGGATACGAATCGCCATCGCCTAGGGGGTCGAACCATATAAATACCATTTTGTACTTCGAAATATTTTCACTTGCTTATTTTTTAACTCTCTGCTTTCATATCGCTTCGGATTAGGGGAAATTGGAACTGCTTTCGCCTTCGAACCGAATCAACCTTTCAATCTCTTAAATCAACTGTTAAATCTCGGTAATCCATTGAACGAATCCAACGTGTAAATGATGAGACTCGAAATCTTTACCATTCTGTTTGCCTCGATGACCGATTCTGGTGAAATGGAGGTCGGAGATGGGTCACAGCAAGGTTGAGCATGGAGGAGATGGCATCTGAGTGATTTTGGAAAGGATGAAGTGAGGAGAGACACGTAGCTTCAACTTCATATCCATGAAAAGGAAGAGAAGGCTTGGCTTCATATCGACTCTGGGCATGGGATTCGCATCGATGAGTAATTTATCGGTGAAATAGTAAACTTCGTATCGATCCAAAGCAATAATAATTCATGTTGATTAGAGACGATCGATATGAAACCGAATAGTCGGCAACAGTTATAAAATTCATGGCAAGGGATCGATATGAATCTCAGGCTTGGGGTCAATACGAAACTAGTAATCTCTGACCGATGCGAATTATTTGTAACTTGACCGATACGAAGTCGTTGAGCTTCGATCGATACGAAGTTAATAGGTTTCATTCGATATGAGACCAAATCTCTTTGCCGATCGATTCGAGTTGGATCTTGATGGATACAAAATTTCATGCATACATGAACACTTGACTCCGACGAGCTTATTCCTTGCATAACTAGACATAACTGCTAAATTGCATATTCAACTACCTTTTGAAGCTCGTCGATGGAACTGTAACTTAACAAAATTTTAAAAACTTTAGCTCGGATCGGTCTCTAAAGTCTGGATGGCATGGTTGTGACGGTCAGCGATGACGGTCACTCTAGTTGAATTTCGAAGTCTTGTCGTTTTAATATTCTTTCAAACTCTGTAGAATTTCTCAAGTAATTGTAGCACTACACTGTGCAACACACTTACGCACTTCACACTAGGAAAAACACGGGCTTGTTATCATCTAATGATGGTTTTTGATAAGTTGATTAGCTATGGAATCCACAAGTTCTCAACATAAGAAACCCGAAGTTCATGAGTTACCCGCCATCGCAGCCGAGGTCATTGATCCAGCTCCAAATGAGCCGCCAGGAGCAACTTTTATTGCAAACCCACAAGATTCTATGCCGCCCAACATCTTCGAAGATATGTTGGGATGGATATGCCTAAGACACGGCTTGTCGTTGGACGACGTCTTATTACCGAGACCGAACAATAGACCACATGCTCCCCTGGTAGGGTTTACTGCTTTCAACAGGCATTCATGCACAGTTGGAACACTTCCCCCATTCAACCAATACATTCGGGAAGTGTTGACTTTTTTCGGAATTGCCCTCTCACAACTACACCATAATGGATACACGTTGCTGAATAGCCTATTCATTGTTTTCATGGAGCATCTTTTCTGACCCTCGACTCCAATCGAAATCGGATATTTATTTAATGTTAAGAGTCGGGGAGATAATCCTTCATTCACATTCCTGGAGGCAGTCAGGAACTGTCAAGTGGTGATGGGCTCTTGGACTAGGCTCAGCTATTTCAAGACAGAATGGTTCTATGTCTGATCCCCCTAGGATTCGCCAGTCGATGGTTAGCCATACGTAAGTGTCACAATTTTCTTTGTTATTTCATGAATTTGTCATAACCGATGGTGAATCTCATATCTTACAGCCGTAATCCGACGACCTGAAGGCGCACAATTTAAATAAATAGTACGGGTCCTTCAAGAAGCGACGAGTGAAATGAGGGACGTAGACTCGGTGCTAATAGACAGAAACTTGAGGACCTTCACGCTAATCGAGCGAAATCAGAGCATTAGGCTTGAAGGAACGCTGAGGCGGCTCCGATGAAACGGGCTAAACGTAGAGCACCCGGGATCGTAATAACCGAAGAGGGTGAGGAAGAAAATACGCCTACCGATGATGAACCCGTAGTCGGGCCCTCTGAGAGCTTTCAAAGTCTTGAGGGAAGGAGAAAAGGCAAGGCTACAGCGCATAAGCGCGACAAATCTTTGAGATGGAAATCTGTAATATTGTCTTTGCCTATTCCCGGTATTAGAATTTCAGAGGCTCCTCCCTCATGGAGAACCTTATCGAAGGGGTTGCCGATATCCCAATCTCGGATTATGTGTCACTTCAACATGATGTCAGATTGGAGGACCTTCAGGGTGCTTTAGACTTAAGCGAGTCTCTTTCGACAAGTGTAGTCGACATTTTCGTTTAGTCAGGGGTTTGCACATACATGTACACTTTACGGCACTACACGATTTTCGATCACAAGTCGCTTACTTCAGGAGATTACTAACTCTGTTGTTCTTTCTTCTTTACAGATTCAATGACCAGAAGAGGTTCTATGTTGGGAAGTCTCCGCTCTATGCGACAATCATCCAGCTCGTATTATGAGTCCCGTCGGAGAGAGGATGATAGAAACCGCGATCGTGGTAATTCGAGCCAAGAACGTCACGAGAGAGAGAGGGATAGGGATTATAGACATCGATCCCTATTGCGTTCTCCTCCTCGAGCCCCCACACAACCTTCGGGCCATGGAAAACAACCGTTAGAGCCTCCCCATTAGAAATCATCTTCTCAAACCTTTAGGCCTGAATCACAGCGTCGTAGACATGAGATTGAAACTCCCATTATTGTTGAACAAGCTATTACTGAGCCCACCGGGGAAGGGGCTATTAGAATTTCCCAGTTGAAGAAAGGTATTCCAAACTATGCTTTGACGGCTTCGTCTTCCCCCCTCACTTAAAGAGAATTCCATCGGAGGCATAGCACACAACATATGATTATATCCATGATATCTATACCCAGTACAAGGAGTGGGGAGAAGCTGCAGAAAAAGCATCGAAGGTGGCCTTTGAGCGGGCGAATTCCATAGAGAAATTAGAAACCGAGCTTGCTCAAAAGGACCAGATTATTCTAGTGCTTAACGAGAAGCCGAATCCTCTCGGAAATCAAAAATAGAGGCTACCCAGAAGACCGACGAGGCGAATCTAGCAATGGAGAGGATGCAGCAAATACATTTTGCCTTGGAGGAGGGAATGGGCCACCGGAACACCAATGTCGCAGCCGAATGGGATGCTGCTCTTTAAGATCTTAAGGAGCTCAAAGCTAAATTTTCCAAAATCATCAAGGAGAGGGATGATGCAAGTAGCGCAACCCAGGAGGCATGTGAATAGGCCGTAGTGCTTCGGGGTGAATGGGATGCGGCAACGGCTTAGTTCCGGGAGGTGTAGACTGAGGTCGAGGAAAAAGTCCAAATGGCGGAGTTCAGGCTAGAGGATGACATTGAAGATCTCCTCATTACTTATAATGCTAACATCTTAAAGCATAGGAACTTAGCCTGGCTCGATAATTATCCGACGCAACTAGGCAACGCCTGGGGCCGACTAGTAGAGGATGATAAGGTTGCTTATCAAGGTGAATCGGTTGATGAATTCGAACTTGAGAACCGAGTGTTGAAGACGAATGGAAAGTTCTCCATGATACCATGGTTTCATATGAAAAGGGGAAACTTGGCGCTCAGCACTCGGAGATCGGAGAAGGTTCTGGTGTTGAGCACCATGACACAAGTCCCGAAACTCTTGTGCTAACTTAGCCTGAACCGATTTCTGCGGTTGATTCTCAATCCGTTCCTGCTTACGACCTAGATCAGCCATAGATATCTCAAGTTAGCGAGCAAATTTCTGAGGCCGTTCAACTGCCAACGAGTCGAACTGAGGAAGGTACTCTGAACATTTCGTATGCTTGTTCACGATCGGGAGCTTCACTTGAAATATTTAATAACAGTTTTTCTTTGTCTCTTTCCAGTGATTGGAGCCACATCAATTGCGCCTCCTGCAACTCAAGAGTCGCATCATGAGAAGGAGGCGATTATTACGGAAGCGACCATGACATTAGCCACTGCACCTATAGATGACGTACAAGGGAGCACACAGATGACGGAGGAACTTCTTAGTCATCATAGGGCCCTTTCTCTGGCTTATCGTTTTTCATGAGTGGAGTAGCGCCAGCGACCAACTCCTCACTCCCAACCGCAAGCATTTTCGACAATGCACAAACACTTCATGAGGAAGAAATTATAGCCGAGATTAATGCACAAATGGAAGCAGCTGCTTGAGCCATCAGCTTCAAAGGTGGAATGGAGGGGCCTGGACCAGCCTCGTTACAAATGATATCTCCTGGTAGCATGTTGTAGACAGCAGCGTGCTTATTCCGCCTCATGTAGTGGACCCGACCCCTCCAACTACGCCTGCTAGAAGTATTCCCATACACTTGAGTTCGGAGGAGGAAATCGATATAATGCCCCTTAAAGGAAATCAGCCGCCGAAAGGCAAAGGCTCAAAGAGGAAACTCAGGGTAGCTCTAGCTGGTCTATGCCGAAGAAGAAACTAAGGAAGAAGAAAGAGTAGATATGCTTCTTCTTCTCCTTTTTGAGTAGATAGGAATTTCTTTAGCTTTTGTTGGCCATGTATAGATGCGGGTTTGGCCCCTCCTAGTAGGATTTTTGGAAATAACTTGTACATAAATTCCTTTCACAAGTAGTTGAAATGAAATTCTATTTTGTCTTCAACTCAATTATTGTTTATTTGCTTAAGTGTTCCAGCATTTGAATTCTTGTCCAGTAAACTCGTGAAGTTTTTGACCTTTGGATCGGGTTTTTGAGTATATTTGTTTAGTCCTGGAATCATGGCTACGAGTCGTGTCTGGACACTAAGATGAACTCCGATGTTGCACTGCTTCAGTGAGTGATCGACATTTATGTTCTGCCCTCAATTTCATGGATGAGTTGTAAAGATCGGTTAGCGATTGCATTTCACTTTCAATACATCGAGCTTAGCGTCGCTGAATCGATGCTGGAATAATGACAGTTCGAGTGATCGAATCACACTCGCTCTTCTATCGAAGGTTGCATGCACACTCCAGGGATTATATTTGTATGTTGGCAGTCAATCACGTTTGCTTAAGTTTCAAGGATATGTCCACACTCCGGGGACTTAAGTTATTATATGGGTTGTTAATCACACTCGCTTGATACTTAGCATTTCGTCCGCACTCTGGAGACTTAGATGTTTGTGGATGGTTAGTCACACCCGAGTTGTGTTTATACTCTGATCGCACTCTGGGGACTAAGATTTGGGTTACGATGATTGATTCGTATCTGATTTATATTTAAGCTCTAATTAACTCTCTGGGGATTTAGAGCTAGTCGATGTTTATTCTCCAATCCTCACTCTGGGGACTTAGAGTTAATTGCGGTCAATATTTCAGTTCGCACTCTAGAAATCTAGAGTTAGTTGACTTTTGTACTCTAGTTCACACTCCAGGAACCTGAAGTTGGTTGATGTTGACACTCTGGTTCACACTCTAGGAATTCGGAGTTAGTGTTTATACTTCAATTCGCACTCTAGGACTTGTAATTGATGTTTATACTCCAGCTCGCACTCTGGGAACTCGGAGTTGGCGTTTATACTCCAGTTCGCACTCTGGGTACTCGAAGCTGATATTTATACTCCAGTTCGCACTCTAGGAACTCGGAGTTAGTCGAATGATCAGTCACATCTGTTTAAGCGTTTGAATTTCGTTCACACTCTGGGAACGATGGATTTATCTGGATCGTGGATGGTTGATTCACATCCACCTTGAGTTAACAAGCGAGATCGTTAGATGGACGGGTCCATCCTCCTCAAACTTGATCAAGATACGGGCGAAGTCGTTAGGCGGATGGATCTACCCTCTTCGAAACCGCATTTATAAGTTTATACTCCAGCTCGCACTCTAGGAATCTGGAGTTAGCTAAAGGGTTATCGTGTATCAATCCATTTTCGGCTTCAGTGTGGGGACTTGCCCTCGAGCTCGGGTTTCACTTAGTGAGTAACCAGTCGTATCACAGTTACTCCCTATTTGAATAAATCCCACCGTATGATGGAACTTAGCTCTTTGTGCATCGTGATGGTTGTGTGACACATTCAATAAATCACAGCTTTGGCTCGAAGAAATTGCACTTTATTGCTGAAACAAGAAAATACGGCAAAGTCAGTTGCCTTATTACAAATTCAAATTTCAAAATGCAGAAACAAATTGCAAATGAAAAGTAAACTGAATAATTAAAGCCTGTCATGTGTAATAGTGACGAAGACTCTCGCTATTCCAGGCTCTTGGCAAAGTGAGTCCATCAACCGTCAATAATTTAAACGTGCCAACTCCAAGCTTTTTTTCAATCACATACGGCCCTTCCCACGTTGGTTTCATGTGCGAAGGAATCGGATATTCTTTTGAGGGAGAGATCGTCGAGTTCAAAGGTTCGAGGTCAGGCCTTGGCATTTTATAGTCGGGCGACTGGACTTTGGTATACGACTGCCCTCAAGTTAGCCTCTTTTCGCTTCTCATCTAATAAATCCAGGGAATCGGCAAGTAACATAGCATTTGTCTTTGGATCATAGTATGTCACACGATGAGAAGGTACTTCCATCTCGACTAGAGTAACGGCTTCTAAACCATAGGAAAGAGAGAATGGAGTGTGTCCGGTCGCGGACTTGTGGGTTGTTCTGTAAGCCCATAAAGCCATAGGAAGTTCATCGACCCACTTGCCCCCGGCCTTTTCCAGTCGTTTCTTTAGAATAGACTTTACAACTTTGTTCACAGCTTCAACTTGTCCATTCACTTGAGGGTGAGCAACTGTAGGGAATTTTTTCTGAATGTGGAATCGCTGACAGAAATCCTTGAACTCAACGCTGTCGAATTGGGTTCCGTTATCGGTGATGATGGTACCCAGGAGACCAAATTGACAGATAATGTTACAGACTATGAAGTTGGTCACCTTCTTCGTCGTGATGTAGTAAGGGGTTCAGCTTCCGCCCACTTAGTAAAGTAATCAACTGCGATGATGGCGTACTTTGCACCACCTTTGGCCAGAGGTAGAGAACCAATGATATTGATGCCCCAGACTACAAACGACCATGGACTGACCATCTGGGTTATTTCGGTAGGAGGGGCTCTAGGAATCCGAGCATGTTTTTGACATCTACGACATTTTCTAGCGTAGTCTGACGCATCATGATTTACAGTCGGCTAATAGTACCCATATCGCAGTACTTTCTTAGCTAGAGCATGCCCTTCGGTGTGATTGCCACATTCTCCTTCGTGTACACCATGTAATACTCGTTTAATTTGATCGTGAGAGATACACCGGAGTAAACGAACAGAGTATCCTCTTCTATACATGACCCTATTCTGGATAGTGAACCGCGAAGCTTTTCGAACAATTTGTCTTTTTTCACTCCTATGCCATGGCAATATTCCATGCTCGAGATAATTTCTGAATGGAGTCATCCATGACTCCTTGTCGGGAACGACCTCGAATACCAAATCTGTATCCATTCGATCGATGCTTGGGGAAGACAATGTTTCCATAGGAACGAGTCCAATTTGTTGTGCTTAACCTATGCTATCTAGTTTTACCAATGAATCATCTTTTTGATTGTGCTCACGGGGGATGTAGTAGATAGCATAATAATTGAACTGGTTCAGTATCTCCTGGACTTGAGCTAGGTAAGCAGCCAATCTTCGATCTTTGGCCTTGTACTCCCCTCGAACTTGACATACGACCAGTTGTGAATCACAACAAATCTCCACAGCAATGAATTTTAAATCTCGGGCCAGTTTTAATCTTGGCAATTTAGGCTTCATACTCAGCTTCATTTTTAGTCACATGAAAATCAAATTTAAAGCATAGCATACAGATCGACCTTCAGAAGTTTCAAGTACAACCCCGGCACCTGAGCAACGGTCATTTGATGCACTATCAGTATGCATCTTCTAGATATATTTGGGAGATTCACTGGTTTCAGGCAAGTCCTCTGGGATGGTAAATTCAGCTATGACATCTGCTAGGACTTGTCCTTGAATGGCTCGCCTTGGAGTATAGGTAATTATTGAATATGCTATTATATGATTTTTGTTTGATGATAATAAACATATATATATTCGTTTAAATGTATTTGTTAATGTACTATTTTATTTTTCATAGATTAAATAAATATTTGTCGAATAAAAATAAATAATACATAATTTGAATTCAAACAGAATTTTTATTCAAAACCAATATTTATTACAATCTTTGAATAGTACAAAGTTTAAGCTCTCACTATACATATACAACTTTGATTACAATACAAATTCAATTAAATCACAATTTCACATTTATAGTTGACCTCACTACATATCACTCACACTCGTATTTATCTTCAACTTTATTCCAAATTGAATTCAGCGTCTGAGCAATCTACAAAAATAAATACCGACGCAGTAAAATTATAAAGGAAATATTTTTGCAGTATTAAACAAAATGTGGATTTTGGAAATAATATTTGCCTTAGTCATTTGGGTTGTTCGTCATCATTTAATTTTCAATTCATCATACACGAACAGCTTGTGACATACACAATGTATCACTGTATATGCCACAAGGCCGTGCACACCGTTATATACACTTGATAAATTTACAGGGACAGGTGAGCACAGGTAAAACCCAAATTATCGGATTCAACTCAAGTGCAATAAAATAATGGCACAACTTTCGGAACAAGGTCAAATCCGAGCTACAAGCTGGATTCAACTCAAGTGTAATGCACAGTCCAACTGAAAGTCAACAGGCTCACGAAAGACTGCACAAATTCAAGAAGGCACCAAACCACAAACAAAATGCAAAAGGTCAAGTTACTGACTCAACTCAACTGCAGCACCAAAGCACAAAGGCTCGAATGACCAAGTGCACCAGAAATATGGCAACACAGAGGCAACTGACATCACAACAGAGTTCAACATAACGCGAAGTGCAAGCTAATGCAGACTAATGAAAATCAAGTCATGGTTCAAACCAAGAATGCCAAAGAATTGGTACCACTAGACAAACAAACCATAAAAGTGTAATCAAGATGAACCAGGGCAATGCATCAATGACACAAATGACATGCAAACATCTCAAGATCACAATGTGCACAGAAAAACTCACATGTATGCAACCTAACCAAAGCAGTTTCAAGTCAAGTAGAGCAACAAAGGTCGAGCACAGAGGAATGCAACAGTATAAAGAAACAAACTCGGCAATGCTCAAGACCAATACACATGAATGCACAGTGCAAACAAATGCACCAAGTAAATGACACAGCAACTATGGAACGAACACAAAAGTTCACAATTCAAGACAAACCAGTACAGTTTGCATATTGAAACCAAGTGCATGAAGACTGCATCAAGATGCAATCATACATATATGCAGCAGACTCGAGTACACAATGAAGACTACAAGCACAAGTCTAGTTACAACAAAGAACAAAGCATCATCTGTGGAACAACATTCAAATGTCATCACTATAACAAATAGAATTATGAAGAAAGTCCTATTAAATGAAGACTCTTCTGAAATCAAGACAAATGGGATACCTAACACCAAGTCATGTAAAAGAAAGCGCGAAAAGGGAAAAAGAATAAGACTGCTTACTGCAGCATCTACAAACCAACATGATCGCAAAAGCATTTTATCTTGGTTGTTACAGAAAGGAATAATATCGCTAAAACAAAAGGTAAGCTACATATGTGAAAAAGATGGTCTTGATAGTATAAACTCAAATGGACAAGTCAGTAAAGATTCATTGAAGCCAGAAGCAATGGAGTTACCAAACTCGAAGTCAAGTGATAAAAATCAAGTCAAAATTTGGTAATATCAAAAAAAACAAGTTGAAGCCGTGAACAAGTCGAAATCGTGGTGGCCAAGAAAATTGACTGAGTTCAAAATCAACACCGTGTTATTCAAGTAAATTGAAGAAGTCAGAATCAATCTCATGCATCCAAGCAATAATCAAATGGCCGAAAGCATAATTTTGAAAAAATCAGACGAACGAAATTATAGGGGATTAAACCCTATATAAACCTAATCATCACTGGCGTAATAATCATCGAGTTCAAGCATTAAATCAGAAAAGGATAAAGAGCAAATAATAACATACCGAAGCCTTCTCGAACTCGATCAATTCGAAGCAGTCGAAGTAATTAACAAGACCATCGATTGACAGAAAAGGGACGCCAAATCATCTATTCAATCGAGCAATAAGAATCGACTCCTTCAAATTTGCAAAACCCTAATTTTAATCAGGAAGACGAACGAATAACAGAGAGCCGCCACTATCACAAAGGATCGGGCCGAAGGAAAATAAAGAGAAAAGAAAAGGTGGGCCGGCATAATAAAGAAGGAGATAACACGGCTGCAATTTCTTAATTGATAATATTGGGTCGAGTTATATTAATAAAGAATTTAGTTTATAAAATTAGGGTTTTTGTTTTCTAATTGTTTTTAAATTTGTATTTTGCTTTTTAAACCGTTGAAATTTCTAGTCGTGTGACTAAGGGACAAACTACATGGCGTAGTTTGAGAATTCGCAACTCAGTGGCTGAGTTGTGGCAGGGTTTTGAGCATAGAGTTAGGTTAGTCAGTAGCAGGTGTCGTGAGTTTACGTGTGTAAGCGTGTGACTACTTAATTTCTAGTAGAAACCTTGGAGGCAGCACGTGGGCAGGGTTTTGCCGAAGCTGGGTAAATTCCGTGTCGTTCTATTTCTACATTTTTATTCTGCTATTATCTGTGCTGCTATTATTCTGTGATCTGTGTTGAAATAATTCTATAAGCTTCCGCAATTAATTTTTATAATTAATAACATCACCCTATTCACCCCCCTCTAGGGTGAAATCGATCCTACAAGTGGTATCAGAGCTAGGAACAAAAGCTGTTTTTGTTTTAAAAATTTGATTTTACAAAAACTAATTTTTGTTTTAAAAAGTTGAATTTTTAAAATGGCTTCTTTTAATACTGCTTTTGTTGAGGGTCAATCCATAGTTAGACCACCAATGTTCAATGTTGAATATGCTTACTGGAAAAATAGGATGGAAATTTTTCTGAAAACCGTTGACGCTTGGAATATTATTGAGACAGCTTATAGAGCACCGACTATAACTGTAGATAATCAGGAAATAGATAAACCAAATGAACAATGGACGAAACTAGAAAATAAATTACAAAATGCGAATGCTAAAGCTATAAATTCTATTATCTGTTCATTGGATCAATTTGAATTTAATCGTGTCTCACATTGTCTAACTGCATAGGAAATATGGCACACACTAGAAGTGACTCACGAAGGAACATCTCAAGTCAAAGAATCTCACCTTGCCATGCTAAGCAGTGAATACGAGAACTTCACAATGGCGAAGAAAGAAAATGTCAAAGAGATGCATGGACGACTTTCCAATATCGTATACAAATCAAAAGCTCTTGGAAAATCATATACAGAGTTGAAGATAGTCCGAAAAATCCTCAGAGTCCTTCCACGAAGTTTTGAAGCCAAAGTGACTGCCATTCAAGAATCAAAAGATTTGAAACAAATGAAAGTCGAAGAACTCATCGGAAATCTCACCACTTATGAGCTAGAAATGAAATTCAAGGAAGAGCGTGAAGGAGGAGATACTCGAAAGAAATCAATAAATCTCAAAGGAACAACTGAAAGTGATGACGATGACGATGATGACGGAGCAGCAGAATTGGAGCTGATAATAAAGAAAGTCAAAAGGTGGAATTACAAATACGGAAATCCAGCTCTAAATCGAAAATTGAAAAGAAGAATAAATAAAATATTGGACAATCCAGAAGAACAAAAAATCATCTATCATAAGTGCCATCAACCCGGACACATCAAGACCAAATGTCCTCAAAATCAACGCGACTTTGAAAAGAAATCAAAAAGGAAAAGTTTTGCAGCCACGTGGAATACAAGTGATGAAGATAATCAAAGTTCTAGCAGTGAGAGTGAGAAAGCAGATATGTGCCTTCATGGAAATATAATTGATAGCGACGATGACGAGCCAAGCGAGGTATCAAAACTCACTCACTCAGAATTACTTATATATTTTCACGAAGTAAATGTCTGTTTTGAACGACTTAGGGAGAAGTATGCCAAACTTGAATCACAAAAAGATACTTTGATAGAATTAAATGAACAACTTGACCAATTGGTTAAAAACTATCAAAGTAGGATCCCTAAGTGCGATAAGTGTCCAACATTCGAAGAAGAAATTAAAAAATCAGAAATTAATATAAAATCACTTGGAAATGAAATTCAGATTTTGAAAAAGAATGAAAATACTAGGAGAGAGAATTTTATTAAAAAGTGCACACAATTGTTAAACCAAAATGAATCTCACAAAACACAAGTCTAACAATTGTCTATGACTCTACAAAAAGTGAAAAATCGTTGAATATGCTATTAGGAAAGCAAACTGTTAATACGGTTAGACAAGGACTTGGATATAATCAATCTGAAAATGTTAAAAGCAATATTAATCAAGTTAATTCTATGTGCACAATTTGTAGAAAATATGGACACAATCACAATAATTGTTGGTATAGACCCAAACTGAAAACTATACCCATTTGGGTTCCAAAAGGCACAAATATAAAATCACTCGAAGTTAAACAAATTTGGGTGCCGAAGGGAACAATTATAAATAGTTTTGGGTCTTCACAAAATTATTTTTCTAAATATTCTGCCACTAACAACCATGGACCTATAAAAACAAATAGGTCACAAAAATCTTTCATCGTGTAGGTGTGGTGGCAGGCTAAGGAACAACAATAGTGTTATCTGGATTCTGGCTGTTCCAGAAACACAACGGGCGACAAAGCAAAGTTCCTTAGCCTAGTACAAAGGTGACAAAATCACAATAGGCAACAAAGAAAAATATCGTAAAGGTAAAACAGGTAATGGTATATTTATTTGAATGATATATTAAATGTGATAATCTGCACCGTAATCTGAGTTAAATCAGCCAATAATGTGATGATGAAATATTGATGATTTTGATTCTGACTTGTTCAAAATTGTTGGCCAATTATATTCTTATGCCAAAAACACTATAAAAATCTCTAGATTCTTTGATTTGCTTCATATATATTAGTTTGGATTAAAAATAGTGTTTGTTGGATGATAATACATTTGGTTATAATACGGCTAACTCTATATTCACGGTTTTTAATTATTTACATGGCTTCATTTCAAATTCAAGAGAATGTCATTTGAAAGGCTGTTAAAATTTATTTTGAGATATTTTGTTGCATACTTCATGGTCTGGTCTATCAAATTCAATTAATGATAATTTTGATTGAAAGAGAAATTCAGATGCAGATTACACTGGTAATCTAGTTGATAGAAAAATTACTAGTTGAACGTGATTTTTGTTGAGACATTTAGTAACTGCCTCGTTTTTCAAAGAAAATATCTGCATATTTTTCATTTCAAATAATTTTCAAATAGCAGAAATTTTTCTCATATAACCCCCTCGAGAAAATCATTTTTGACCATATTTTCAGATTAGTCATTTTGAAAAATTGATTTCATAATTATTTTTTAATTTGATTTTAAAAGACTATTTTTACTAATCTGACTCCCTAATAATTATCGAAAAGATAAATAATGATTGAAAAAGTGATGAGTGTTAACATTTATCGTATATTATGACTCGAGACGGTATAATTAGTAAATTTCTTTAGAAATTTAAACAAGATTTATAAAACTTTTGTTGGTAAAAATTCCATGATCATCTCTATTTCTATCATATTTCTAACAACCATCACTCATCAAAATTCTATATAGTTTGTCCATATGTGGTATTTTAAACAGGAATCATTCGTTTTTCATTTTACATTTTTTTAAAATAATAAAAAAATTATATAGTAAAAAAAAATACCAAAGTATTCACTCTCATTTAAAAGTCCTCACGGTTATACATGGGTGAATTACTTGGAATTTGTTATGTGCTTCCATGCTCATTTAAAAGTCCTCACGGTTATGCATGTATGGAACGCATATCAAAAATTGATTTTGAAAATAAACAAGTTGATTCTAATCCCATTTAAAAGTCCTCACGGTTATGCGTGGTCAGAAGATACTTGAATTCATTTTTTTTAAATAAAATTAAAATACTGCTAATCTCATTTAAAAATCCTAACGGTTATGCATGGTTAGTAGATATTCAAATTCCTGATATAACTTATCACAAATAGACATAACTGTATGGTTTTATAGGATGACATTATTCCCATTATTCTAAAAATGGAATATGCGTCAAACAAAGTATTTATGATTTTTGTTTGATATTTTCATCGAAATTTGATATTTATATTCAATTGAGTTTTAATGTTGGATTAATGCCGAACACTTTATCTCTATTTTCTCTAACGCTATTACTCTTTTGCTGATAACAAAAGGGGAAGAGAAAAGTTAAGATTTTGTCAAATAAAATCAAGCAAAGGTCAAATATTTTCTATTTCCATCTAGGCTCATTTGCATATTTTAAATTGTATGCATATATGTAGGGGGAGCTTTGTATAGAGAGGAAGCATTTAAATAGGGGGAGAAATAAATTTAACACATTCAAAATCTTAAATATATGTTTGTTATCATCAAAAGAGGGAGATTGTTGAATATGCGATTATATGATTTTTGTTTGATGATAATAAACATATATATATTCGTTTAAATGTATTTGTTAATGTACTATTTTATTTTTCATAGATTAAATAAATATTTGCTGAATAAAAATAAATAACACATAATTTGAATTCAAACAGAATTTTTATTCAAAATAAATATTTATTACAATCTTTGAATAGTACAAAGTTTAAGCTCTCACTATACATATACAACTTTGATTACAATACAAATTCAGTTACATCACAATTTCACATTTATAGTTGACCTCTACATATCACTCACACTCGTATTTATCTTCAACTTTATTCCAAATTGAATCCAGCATCTGAGCAATCTGCAAAAATAAATACTGACGCAGTAAAATTGAAAAGGAAATATTTTGGCAGTATTAAACAAAATGTGAATTTTGAAAATAATATTTACCTCAGTCATTTGGGTTGTTCGTCATCATTTAATTTTCAATTCATCATACACGAACAGCTTGTGACATACATAGTGTATCACTGTATATGCCACAAGGCCGTGCACACCGATATATACACTTGATAAATTTACAGGGACAGGTGAGCACAGGTCAAACCCAAATTATCGGATTCAACTCAAGTGCAATAAAATTATGGCACAACTTCAGCACAAGGTCAAATCCGAGCTACAAGCTAGATTCAACTCAAGTGTAATGCGCAGTCCAACTGAAAGTCAACATGCTCACGAAAGACTGCACAAATTCAAGAAGGTACCAAACCACAAACAAAATGCAAAAGGTCAAGTCACTGACTCAACTCAACTGCAGCACCAATGCACAAAGGCTTGAATGACCAAGTGCACCAGAAATATGGCAACACAGAGGCAAATAACATCACAACAGAGTTCAACATAACTCGAAGTACAAGCTAAAGCAGACTGATGAAAATCAAGTCATGGTTCAAACCAGGAATGCCAAGGAACAGGTACCACTAGACAAACAAACCATAAAAGTGTAATCAAGATGAACCAAGGCAATGCATCAAAGACACAAATGACATGCAAACATCTCAAGATCACAATGTGCATAGAACAACTCACATGTATGCAACCTGACCAAAGTAGTTTCAAGTCAAGTAGTGCAAAAAAGGTCGAGCACAAAGGAATGCAATAGTATAAAGAAACAAACTCGGCAATGCTCAAGACCAATACACATGAATGCACAGTGCAAACAAATGCACCAAGTAAATGACACAGCAACAATGGAACCAACACAAAAGTTCACAATTCAAGACAAACCGGTACAGTTTGCATATTGAAACCAAGTGCATGAAGACTGCATCAAGATGTAATCATACATATATGCAGCAGACTCGAGTACACATACAACTACAAGTCTAGTTACAACAAAGAACAAAGCATCATGTGTAGAACAACATTCAAACGCCATCACTATATCAAATAGAATTATGAAGAAAGTCCTGTTAAATGAAGACTCTTCTGAAATCAAGATAAATGGGATACCTAACACCAAGTCACGTAAAAGAAAGCGCGAAAAGGGAAAAAGAATAAGACTGCTTACTGCGGCATCTACAAACCAACATGATCGCAAAAGCATTTTATCTTGGTTGTTACAGAAAGGAATAATATTGCTAAAACAAAAGTTAAGCTACATACGTGAAAAAGATGGTCTTGATAGTATAAACTCAAATGTACAAGTCAGTAAAGATTCATTGAAGCCAGAAGCAACGGAGTTACCAAACTCGAAGTCAAGTGATAAAAATCAAGTCAAAATTTGGTAATATATAAAAAAAAACAAGTTGAAGCCGTGAACAAGTCAAAATCGTGGTGGCCATGAAAATTGACGGAGTTCAAAATCAACACCGTGTTATTCAAGTAAATTGAAGAAGTCAGAATCAATCTCATGCATCCAAGCAATAATCAAATGGCCGAAAGCATAATTTTGAAAAAATCAGATGAACAAAATTATAAGGGATTAAACCCTATATAAACCCAATCATCACTGGCGTAATAATCATCGAGTTCAAACATTAAATCAGAAAAGGATAAATATCAAATAATAACATACCGAAGCCTTCTCGAACTCGATCAATTCGAAGCATTCGAAGTAATTAACAAGGCCATCGATTGACAGAAAAGGGACGCCAAATCATCTATTCAATCGAGCAATAAGAATAGGCTCCTTCGAATTTACAAAACCCTAATTTTAATCAGGAAGAGGAATGAATAACAGAGAGTCGCCACTATCACAAAGGATCGGGCCGAAGGAAAATAAAGAGAAAAGAAAAGGTGGGCTGGCATAATAAAGAAGGAGATAACACGGCTGCAATTTCTTAATTGATAATATTGGGCCGGGTTATATTAATAAAGAATTTAGTTTATAAAATTAGGGTTTTTGTTTTCTAATTGCTTTTTAATTTGTATTTTGCTTTTTAAACCGTTGAAATTTCTAGTCGTGTGACTAGGGGACAAACTACGTGGCATAGTTTGAGAATTCGCAACTCAGTGGTTGAGTTGTGGCAGGGTTTTGAGCGTAGAGTTAGGTTAGTCAGTAGCGCGTGTCGTGAGTTTACGTGTGTAAGCGTGTGACTACTTAATTTCTAGTAGAAACCTTGGGGGGTAGCACGTAGGCAGGATTTTGCCGAAGCTGGGTAAATTCTGTGTCGTTCTATTTCTGTATTTTTATTCTGCTATTATCTTCGCTGCTACTATTCTGTGATCTGTGTTGAAATAATTCTATAAGCTTCCGCAATTAATTTTTATAATTAATAACATCACCCTATTCACCCCCCTCTAGGGTGAAATCGATCCTACAGTAATATCAAATAGACTTAGCTCGATATTCCACTTGAGTAACCTACCAGATGTCTCTGGCCGTGTAAGGACCTGTCATAACGGCTGGTCGGTGTAAATGGTAATAGGATAAGCCTAGAAATACGGATGGAGCTTCCTTGAGGCAATAACAAGATAATAAGCCAACTTGTCTAGCTTCGAATAATTTCTCTCGGCTCTGGCTAGTCATTTACTAATATAGTAGACCGGTTTTTTATGATATCCCGGAAATTTTTGGCAATAAATTTAATAATCTTACTTTAATAAATAACCATATAGTTTTAAAGTTGTTAAGATAAATGGTTTAAATTGATTTTAACATAATTTTAAATTTAAATAAAATTAATAATAAGATTTTTTTATTTTCTTTAAAAATTGATAAATAAATATGATTTGGAAGTTAGATATAAAAGTTTAAAATACAACTAATTAATGAAACATTAATTAATTTAAATAACAAGTAATTTACAATCTCTTTTATAAGTTTTATTTAAATAATTAAAATATTATTTTCAAATGATTGTTGTATATATTGTTTTTGTGTACAAATATAATGGTTTATTTTTTAAAAAAATAGTTATACATATAAATAAGTGTTAAAGAAATTTATGTATATAAATTAAAATATGTATTTATAAAGTAGAAAGTTAATTATAAAAGCTTTATAAAACATTTAGAAATCTATTTATGCATGTAAATTTACATGTGTTAACAAATTAAATAAAGATAGGGACAAGTGTTAATTCTATTAACAAGTGTCACATTTGTCATTCTATTTTTTTTTTAAATTTAGTAAATCCCACTTAAATCTATAGAAAACATATTATCTTCATTTTTCTTCTTTTTTTTTCCCTTGTTTCCTATTTCAAAAAAAAGAAAACTTGAAGAACAAAAACTGTAAACATATTCAGTTAAAACAAAGTAAGAAATCCTGAAAGAAATCAAAGTTCAGGCAAGTGAATCATAGCAACTTCAGTCGGTTTTGAAAGCTACTTAAGTTTTTTCAATAAAGCAAGCTTTCAAATTTTTCCTTCAGCATTTCCGGATTTCAAGATATAAGCTCTATAACAGGTGAGTAACTCAACTTTTAAAAATTTAAGTAGTTAAAAATTTGGGTGGCATGCAAGTTAAAATTATAATGAATATGTATTGTATAATATCTGCTGTGAATATATGTATTGACATATATGGGTGTGCATGCTTATTTTACCTGTAGCATTACTGATTCTTTGATTCCAAACTTCTGGTTGTTTCAAAAACTATTGTCTCTTAATTTAATCTTCGTTTTGGTTTAAGACTTAAACAAAATATGTTTGTTTCACTATAAACTTCATATTAAAATTGTACTGAAAAAAAAATATGGAAATGACTCTGGAATTATAAACAGAGGATTAAACATTTAATTGGAGAAAATTCAAATTTAGAAATTCATGGATTCAGAATTATAAATCATGTCATCATACTAAATCATGATTTTTAAAAACAAAATCAAATTTTTTAATGCTATATACAAAGTGCAGTTCACTATTCTCTGCATTTTGTATTTTGAAGCATTGTTGTCGTCTTATTTGTCTGGAGGTGTCGTGATTGCACCTGGGGGTGGTGGAGTTATCGGGGGTGTTGAGAAAATTATTTGATGGTGTTGCATTTCAGTGAGGTGGCGGTGATTGGAGTTTTGAATTAGGAACCCTAGTTTTACTGGGTTTGTTTTAATCGATCATTTCGGAATTATTAGTTGATCGAGTTCAACCATATTTTGGGTAACAGTAGATGATGGGTTGACAAGGCCTGCGCCGGAGTTACAGAAGTGATGATGGTTGGAGCAGTGGAGGGGAGGCGTTGACAGGTTTTAAATTAAGGTGGTTCGGCCTGTTCCAGGTTTGAGTGAGAAGCTTGATTTCAAAATTTGAGTCTAGGGTGGCGATGCGATGATCATGTTCGGATTTGTGGTTGATCGGCAACTTGTGGAGATCATCAGAGAGATCGGTGAAGGCTGCGTCGTGGGTGCATGTGCACAGGGCATTTGGGATGTGCTGATGAATGTTGGTTTTAGGTTTTTGGTGCCTTGCGTGAGTCTTGGGAAACTCGAGTTTCAACTCGAAGCAGAAAGGGTTTTGTCTCGAAGAAATTTAGGAGAGGCTCGAATAATGTACTGTTCCAGGTTTTAAAATAAAACAGAACCTGTTCTGTTTTGTTTTTAAAAGTTTTAAAAAGGAAAGTTTAAATATAAACTAAAAGCTGAACCAAGTTTAAACTTGGATTAAATCTGAATCTTAATAGTTTGAACCTTGGTTTTTAAAATGATTTCAATTTTAAAATTTTTGTTTGGTTTTAAACTTTTAAGCATAAAAGCATATTGATTTAGAATTTAAACTGTAAGTTTTAAATTGTGAAACAGAAATTTAAAATAAGTTTAAATTTTAGATTTAAAATCTGGAAAGGTGGGTTGAGTTTTAATTTTTAAAATAAATGGAAATTTTTAAATTTAAAATAATTTAAACAATTTGGCTTGTTTAAGTGTATTTTTAAATTGATTTGAAAATTTAAATTAAAATCAGGATTTAAATTCTTTAAACTAATTTATAAAGTGGATGTTTCTTTTAACATATAAGATAAAAGGTTTTGAATTATTATTTTTCAAAAAAAAGGAAAACCTTGTTTAAGTTTATTTGTATCTTAATTTTAAATGAAGTTTAAATGGAATTTAAAGAAAATTTAAAAATAAATTGTTTTTAAATGCTTAATTAAGTAAAAAAATGATTATCTTAGAGATAAATAAAATTTAATTATTTAGATTCATTAAATAATTAAGTTGGACAATTTATTATTTAGTTAATGAATAATATAGAGGATTAATTAAATAATTAAGATTTTTTAAATTGATTAATTAAAGTTTTGGGATTACTTAATTAAAGTTAATTAATCTGTAATTAGGGATTGTTAACTAAGTTTAATTAATGATTAAAGATTAAATAATCGAGTGATATGGCATTAATTAAGTTGAAGTTAACAATTAATTAATTAATTTAATAATTAGTAATTGATTAATTTGTAATTAATGATGGTTAATCTGGGTAAATTTCTTAATAATGAAATTTAACAATTAATGTGATAAATTTTGATAATTAATTAAGATTAATTAATTAATAATAATCACTTGTAAAATTGTTTTTGTTTAGTTACTTAATGGAAGTAATTAATGAATTAATTACTTAATGTAATTAATTAGGAATGTGATAGATTTAGATTAATTAATTAAGTTTAATTAATTTAAAACACTTGATGATTGATAAATAATTACTTAATGTAATTAATAGAAGTGTAATTACTTAAGGAAGTAATTAACAGTAATTACTGGATGTAATTAAAGATGTTGATGATGAAAGTAATTTGGATTAAATTCCTATGAAATTAATCACGGGATTTAAGATAATTAATTAAGGGTAATTAATTTTTGAAATAAAGTAATTAAGGATAGTTGATGGGATTAATCAAGGGATTAATTAGAAAATAAATTATGGATTGATTTGTTCAATGAAGTAATTTAGGGTAGTTAATTACTGGATGTTATTAATCAAGGGTGATTAATAATTAAGGTTAATAATTAATTAATGAGGTAATTAAAGGTTAATTACTATATTTGGTTAATGATAAATTAATTTATGAAATTAATTTAAGGGATCAATAGAATGATATGGGAAGCCTTTGATTAATTGTTATCCCTAATATGTGTTCATGATGCTATGTGATAAGATATGTTTAATTTAAACTGTGATGATGTGGTTTTCTATTGATGATAAATTACTGTGACATCCTGTATTTAAAAGTTGAATCGTATTCACTTGGATAATTTAAGTTAAGATGACAATGGGTTCGAAGAGCCCGGAGTCGGATATTAGTAAATACCCGAAACCACTTCGATCCTTTATAGATTGATATGTGAAATTAATAAGCTGGTTTGGAATAATTAAGTAAATTGGACCATTTAATCTAAGTTTGGCACTTAGAAATTGATGTGTGTAATAAGTAATGTCTATAACAAATTGAAGTTGTAAATTGATATGAGTTACCTGGGTATTATGATAGTGGTATGTTTTGGTATTTCTTGTTGAATGAGTTTACTCACGCTGGTTTCCAGCCTGACTCGGGTGTTACTTTGATGTAATGCTCGGGTCAGACCGAGTATTATAGATTTTCAGGTAGGGACGTTCTGGTGTTCAAGAGGCGAGCTGGATGGCTGGAACTATGGAGTGTTTATCGCTGTGTTATATTATTGTATATATCTGTGACATGTTAAATTTTATCTGTCCAATGTTGTATAAAATTGTTGTAACTCTGATATATCGATGTAAATTGATAGATACAGTTTTCTTTGGTATAACTATTATTATTTTATATTATATTTTATCCGCTGCGAATGTGAGATTGTGTGTTTCTTTCTGTTCTTCTTCTATCTCTTTCTTCTTTTCTCTAACTATTTGGAATTTTCGAGATCGAAAATTCTGGGTCGTTACATTTGGTATCAGAGCCGAAGGTTAAGCAAGAACCTAGGCTCTGGTGGGCGATACTCATTAAGGAAAGGGTCAATGGTACCCTAGAATGAGTTAAGTGTATATATATGAGAGAGCGTACTTGTTATTTTCTTATATAAAAGTTTTTAAATGATTTCAAAAGTAAATGAATCTTATAAAAGAAATAGATTATCTATTATATTAAGGAAATTGGTTATAGTATTAATTAAATTAAAAGTAATAGTAAGAATTAAGTGGTAATAGAATTACAACCAAATTGAAATTAAATTAAAGACAAGTTTGAAATGGATTCAAACTGAAATAAAATCTTGAAATTGGGAAAGGTTTCACGATAAGGATAATCAATTAATTTGTGTAATGAATTAAACTTTATTTAATGAGATTGATTAATGGATAATAATTGGAATTGATAAATAAGAGGGAGTTACTTAATGAAGTAACGAGAGGTAAGTAATTTAAGGGACCATTACTTAATGAAGGTAATTAAGAAATAAGTTAATTACCGAATGTGATTAATTAATGATGTAATTAATTTAAAGAAATAACAAGTAATATTATTTAATGCATTTGAATGAAATGGTCCTATTTCAAACAAGAGTTGTTTGAAAACTTAAAAGAAATTTGTTTTGAATTAAAACCAAAAGTGGTTTAAAATTTTAAAGTATAACTTGGTATGTAAAATTAATTAATATGTATACATGTGGATATACATAATATCAAAAATGGTTTGAGATAAACTCTAAATATTGAGTTTAACTTGGGAAAAAGTTAAATAAGTTGTAATGATCAACATGATTTGGAAATTTCAAGATGAAATTGGGTTTAACTTGGAGAGTTAAATGGTTGATTGTAATTGAGAGTTTGAGTGATCTCAAATTGGGTTTGAGATCTAGAAATTTAAAATGAATAGATGTTTTAAAATAAATTAGATAATATCATTCTATTGTTGTTAAAAATCTTTAAGTTGTGAATTGGATTTGTTTAAATGAATGAGAAATGGAATATGGTAATCCATTGTTGGGATAAAAAGGTAAATTGATTTAAAGGAATTAAATCAACATTTGAAGTATTAACTCGAATTTATATAATTCGAGATGGTTTAAATTTGAAATTTGAAATTAGTTCAAATTGAATTTGATTTGAATTGATTAAAATTGTGATTTAAGATGTATGAGTATAAGATTCAAACGGAAAATTTGAATTGGATTGATTTGAATAATTGGGAGTTGTAATTAAAATTGAATAGTTTTAAATTCAAATGGAATTTGAATTAAATTTGGGAGGAAATCAAGAATAATTCAACTTGATTTGGAAATGGAATTTGAAATTGGAATTAATTCAAACTGGAGTTGAAATGGATTGGAACTGAAGTGGGATCAACTGAATGGATATTAGTCCAAAGTGATTGGAATAACGTGGGATTGTAATTAAAGTTGAATATGTTTAAAATCAAATGGAATTTGGTTTAAATTGAAAAGGAATTGAGAATTAATTCAACTTGAATTGGGAATAAATCAAGTCCAATGGAAATTGGAGTTATTTAAAATTGGAACTGGGTCAATTTAAATGGAAGAGGAAATTTAAATTGAATTGATTGAGAATGAAGATTGGGAAGTGAACAGTTTTGACTCTGGACTATTTTTAATGTAAACTATTTTAATATAAACCTATTTTTCCAAGCTATTCATTATATATACAACCTTTCTTTTAAAAGCCAAATTATCTTATACTTGTTTACAATTATTTTTGAAACTGTTTAACAATTTTCCAACTGTTTTATAAACTAATTACTATCTTACTATTATTTTGCAATTATTTAAAATTTACATAATTATTTTAACTATTTTCTAAACTATTTTACACCTATTTTACAAACTAGTAATTATTTTCCAACTACTTATCTATTTTTAAATTTTTCAAGCTATTTTCTAAATAAACTGGTCGGAGTTCAAACTATTATTGGTTAAATACCCAATCGAGATAAGAATAGAGGTGATAATCTAAATGGATTGAAGCAATTGTGAGTAAGTGAATGTGGATAGAAATTAAAGGAAATGTGATTAGATAAGAGAAATTGATTTAGTTGATAATTAATGAAGATAAATATGTAGGATATACGTATATTATTCTATTTGCATAGTGATTTGATCCAGATTCGAACACAGAATTTAGAGATAGTTATATCGATCCGAGTGGGATTTTTCACTCGATTTTCGACGGCGAACCTGGATATGGATTGTTGATTGGTTCTGTATATTCTCTATCATAGTTATGACTATGCAAGGAGAATGACGGTTTCTGATCAAGAAACCAGATCTATGTCCGCACTAGGAAGTCGGGTGGACGATACTAGTTCGAAAGTGATATTGTGTAATCGAATGAGCGATCAGATTGGTATGGCGTACAAATGATATGTGTACATTGTACGAATTTGAGTGAAATTTATATTGAAAAGAGTAATCAAATTTTAATATTTGATTTTGAATAAACAAAGTTATATATCTTTGTTATATAAGATAAAACTCCCCTTGATGAATCTTTTGCCGAAAGAAAATGGTTTTTGGAGGTGTTTGAAGTATAAAGGAGTTTTATACAAGTTTGAAATGATCCAAAGTTTTAAAAATTATATATATATATATCTGTGTGTGTGTGTGTGTGTGTGTATGTATGTATGTATGTAAAGGATCATATGAGGATTTTGGAAAAAGGGTTTTGGGAACCTATGGATTTGGAAAGGCTTTTGATTTTTGGATAAAATCAATATTAAATTTGGAAAGCCTAGTTTGAGAATTATCGATTTTGGAATAATCGATTTTGTGTAAAGGAGCTTTGTATGAGATCATACTAGGTGTATGACTTAAAGATACTATATATGTATAGTATAAAGTGTTTTGATGATGGCTTTGGGGAAAAAGGCGCTCCCTTGGAATGGACTTCTCAGGAGTACCACCGGGTGGTGCTGCCTTAAGCCCCAAGGGGGTTCTAAAGTTGATCCTGTGAGGAGTCCGGACAAACTAGTTCCTGAGGATTATTGGGTAGCGAAAGTCGAGGGCGCTGATGCCTACAGGGGCATTTGGGTTATGTTGTGACGACAGTGTAACTCGATGTCACTGCGATCTACTGTGGGGACCATAGCAAAAATCGTGTGGAGGATGAGTGTCAACGGTCTACACTTGATTTTGCCGGGAAGGCAACGCAACATCGGTAGACTGCAATCTATGGTCGAGTGGAGTGGAGAAGTTTCATTCTTTTGGCAGCGAAATTCGAGGGCGCTGATGCCTACAGTTATATGGGTTTTTGCTGTGATAGCTACGTAACCCCAGTTGTAGCTGCGATCTGTAGCGGGTTCCATGGTGTAATCGAGGGGCGCGGAGGCCTACAGTTATCTATGGATTTGGTCGGGATGGCAACGTAACCATCGGGTTAACTGCGACCATGGATGGGGGTGATGATTTCCAGAGCATTGTCACCAAAAATATATCCTCTATTTTCAAAAAATGTATTCTGTATTTTCAGTAAAAATTATTTTCCAAGTATTTTCACTGGATGTTGAAAATGAGTCTGCTAAGTATTTATAGATTTTCAGTCTTACGCCTGATCAACGTATGACCGAATTTCTATGAGAACGAGGATGGACTTGTTGAGACATCGAGTTATAAAAAGTATTTTTATAAAAACTATTTTATAGTATAAAATAGATTTTTAAAGTGTTTTAAAAATGATCAAAGAAAATCTATATGATTTTAAGCATTTTTAATAAATTCTGGCTTCGTTTCTTCTCGAGGACGAAAAGATTCTAAGGGGGGAGGAATGTGATATCCCAAAAATTTTTGGCAATAAATTTAATAATCTTACTTTAATAAATAACCATATAGTTTTAAAGTTGTTAAGATAAATGGTTTAAATTGATTTTAACATAATTTTCAATTTAAATAAGATTAATAATAAGATTTGTTTTATTTTTTTAAAAAAATTGATAAATAAATATGATTTGGAAGTTAGATATAAAAGTTTAAAATACAACTAATTAATGAAACATTAGTTCATTTAAATAACAAGTAATTTACAATCTCTTTTATAAGTTTTATTCAAATGATTAAAAATATTATTTTCAAATGATTGTTGTATATATTGTTTTTGTTTATAAATATAATGGTTTATTTTAAAAAAAATAGTTATACATATAAATAAGTGTTAAAGAAATTTATTTATATAAATTAAAATATGTATTTATAAAGTAGAAAGTTAATTATAAAAGCTTTATAAAACATTTAGAAATCTATTTATGCATGTAAATTTACATGTGTTAACAAATTAAATAAAGATAGGGACAAGTGTTAATTCTATTAACAAGTGTCACATTTGTCATTCTATTTTTTTTTAAATTTAGTAAATCCAACTTAAATCTATAGAAAACATATTATCTTCATTTTTCTTATTTTTTTCCCTTGTTTCCTATTTCAAAAACAAGAAAACTTGAAGAACAAAAACTATAAACATTTTCAATTAAAACAAAGTAAGAAATCCTAAAAGAAATCAAGGTTCAGGCAAGTGAATCATAGCAACTTCAGTCGGTTTTGAAAGCTACTTATTTTTTTCAATAAAGCAAGCTTTCAAATTTTTCCTTCAGCATTTCCGGATTTCAAGATATAAGCTCTAGAATAAGTGAGTAACTCAACTTTTAAAAATTTAAGTAGTTAAAAATTTGGGTGGCATGCAAGTTAAAATTATAATGAATGTGTATTGTATAATATCTGCTGTGAATATATGTATTGACATATATGGGTGTGCATGCTTGTTTTACCTGTAGCATTACTAATTCTTTGGTTCCAAACTTCTGGTTGTTTCAAAAACTATTATCTCTTAATTTAATCTTCGTTTTGGTTTAAGACTTAAACAAAATATGTTTGTTTCACTATAAACTTCATATTAAAATTGTACTGAAAAAAATATATGGAAATGACTCTGGAATTATAAACAGAGGATTAAACATTTAATTGGAGAAAATTCAAATTTAGAAATTCATGGATTCAGAATTATAAATCATATCATCATACTAAATCATGATTTTTAAAAACAAAATCAAAATTTTTAATTCTATATACAAAGTGCAGTTCACTATTCTCTGCATTTTGTATTTTGAAGCATTGCTGCCGCCTCATTTGTCTGGAGGTGTCGTGATTGCACCTGGGGGTGGTGGAGTTATCGGGGATGTTGAGAAAATTATTTGATGGAGTTGCATTTCAGTGAGGTGGCGGTGATTGGAGTTTTGAATTAGGAACCCTAGTTTTACTGGGTTTGTTTTAATCGATCATTTCGGAATTATTAGTTGATCGAGTTCAACCATATTTTGGGTAACAGTAGATGATGGGTTACAAGGCCTTCGCTGGAGTTACAGAAGTGACGATGGTTGGAGCAGTGGAGAGGAGGCGTTGGCAGGTTTTAAATTAAGGTGGTTCGGCCTGTTCCAGGTTTGAGTGAGAAGCTTAATTTCAAAATTTGAGTCTAGGGTGGCGATGCGATGATCGTGTTCGGATTTGTGGTTGATCGGCGACTTGTGGAGATCATCAGAGATGATCGGTGAAGGCTGCGTCGTGGGTGCATGTGCACAGGGCATTTGCGATGTGCTGATGAATGTTGGTTTTAGGTTTTTGGTGCCTTGCGTGAGTCTCAGGAAACTCGAGTTTCAACTCGAAGCAGAAAGGGTTTTGTCTCGAAGAAATTTAGGAGAGGCTCGAATAATGTATTGTTCCAGGTTTTAAAACAAAACAGAACCTGTTCTGTTTTGTTTTTAAAAATTTTAAAAAGGAAAGTTTAAATATGAACTAAAAGCTGAACTAAGTTTAAACTTGGATTGAATCTGAATCTTAATAGTTTGAACCTTGGTTTTTAAAATGATATAAATTTTAAAAATTTTGTTTGGTTTTAAACTTTTAAGCATAAAAGCATATTGATTTAGAATTTAAACTGTAAGTTTTAAATTGCGAAACAGAAATTTAAAATAAGTTTAAATTCTAGATTTAAAATCTGGAAAGGTGGGTTGAGTTTCAGTTTTTAAAATAAATGGTAATTTTTAAATTTAAAATAATTTAAACAATTTGGTTTGTTTAAGTGTATTTTTAAATTGATTTGAAAATTCAAATTAAAATCGGGATTTAAATTCTTTAAACTAATTTATAAAGTGGATGTTTCTTTTAACATATGAGATAAAAAGGTTTTGAGTTATTATTATTTTTTAAAAAAGGAAAACCTTGTTTAAGTTAATTCGTATCTTAATTTTAAATGAAGTTTAAATGGAATTTAAAGTAAATTTGAAAATAAATTGTTTTTAAATTCTTAATTAAGTAAAAAAATGATTATCTTAGATATAAATAAAATTTAATTATTTGGATTCATTAATTAATTAATTTGGATAATTTATTATTTAATTAATGAATAATATAGAGGATTAATTAAATAATTAGGAGTTTTTTAATTCATTAATTAAAGTTTTAGGATTATTAATTAAAGTTAATTAATCTGTAATTAGGGATTGTTAACTAAGTTTAATTAATGATTAAAGATTAATTAATCGAGTGATATGGGATTAATTAAGTTGAAGTTAACAATTAATTAATTAATTTAATAATTAGTAATTGATTAATTTGTACTTAATGATGGTTAATCTGGGTAAATTTCGTAATAATGAAATTAAAGAATTGTTAATAAAGGTCATTAACTTAAGATTATTTAAAAATTAATGTGATAAATTTTGATAATTAATTAAGATTAATTAATAATAATAATCACTTGTAAAATTGTTTTTGTTTAATTACTTAATGGAAGTAACTAATGAATTAATTACTTAATGTAATTAATTAGGAATATGATAGATTTAGATTAATTTATTAAGTTTAATTAATTTAAAACACTTGATGATTGATAATAATTACTTAATGTAATTAATAGAAGTGTAATTACTTAAGGAAGTAATTAACGGTAATTACTGGATGTAATTAAAGATGTTGATGATGAAAGTAATTTGGATTAAATTCCTATGAAATTAATCAAGGGATTAATTGAGATAATTAATTAAGGGTAATTAATTTTTGAAATAAAGTAATTAAGGATTATTGATGGGATTAATCAAGGGATTAATTAGAAAATAAATTAAGGATTGATATATTCAATAAAGTAATTAAGGGCAGTTAATTACTGGATGTTATTAATCAAGGGTGATTAATAATTAAGGTTAATAATTAATTAATGAGGTAATTAAAGGTTAATTACTATATTTGGCTAATGATAAATTAATTTGTGAAATTAATTTAAGGGATCAATAGAATGATATGGGAAGCCTTTGATTAATTGTTATCCCTAATATTTGTTCATGATGCTATGTGATAAGATATGTTTAATTTAAACTGTGATGATGTGGTTTTCTATTGATGATAAATTACCGTGACATCCTGTATTTAAAAGTTGAATCGTATTCACTTGGATAATTTAAGTTAATATGACATTGGGTTCGAAGAGCCCGGAGTCGGATATTAGTAAATACCCGAAACCACTTCGATCCTTTATAGATTGATATGTGAAATTAATAAGCTGGTTTGGAATGATTAAGTAAATTGGACCATTTAATCTAAGTTTGGCACTTAGAAATTGATGCGTGTAATAAGTAATGTCTATAACAAATTGTGAAGTTGTAAATTGATATGAGTTACCCGGGTATTATGATAGCGGTATGTTTTTGTATTTCTTGTTGAATGTGTTTACTCGCGCTGGTTTCCTGTCTGACCCGAGTGTTACTTTGATGTAATGCTCGGGTCAGATCGAGTATTACAGATTTTCAAGTAGGGACGTTCTGGAGTTCAAGAGGCGAGCTGGATGGCTGGAACGTATGGAGTGTTTATCGCTGTGTTATATTATTGTATATATCTGTGACATGTTAAATTTTATCTGTCCAATGTTGTATAAAATCGTTGTAACTCTGATATATCGATGTAAATTGATAGATACAGTTTTCTTTGGTATAACTATTATTATTTTATATTATATTTTATCCGCTGTGAATGTGAGATTGTGTGTTTCTTTCTGTTCTTCTTCTATCTCTTTCTTCTTTTCTCTGACTATTTGGAATTTTCGAGATTGAAAATTCTGGGTCGTTACATTTTTACACTCGGTCTTACTCTCGAATTAGGGCAGCACTGATTGCGTTTTCTGATACCACCAAGTAAAGGTACAATTTCTCGTGATCGATAGGCTTTGAAAAAATAGGCGGCATGGAGAGGTGCTGAAGTAGTGCTTGGAATGCGTCCTCACATTCCATGTTCTATTCAAAGTTCTGTTTCCCTTTTCGGATCAAATCGATGAAGGGTGTTTGAGTATTATGTAGATAGTTTATATTTCAGTGCATGTATTTGTATGTACATATTATCTCAGTTTTGTATTGTGCTGTGTTGTGTTGTGAGTATGTACATATCATGTACTGTTGGATTTGTTTGGGCCTTATACTCTCGGCCTGGTTGCCTTGTATAAAAGGTAATAGTGGGCTGAATAATAAATAGCTTTTCCCTCCTTCATATATTCGTGTATTCATTTGAATTAACATGGTATCAGAGCTACGAAAATTCCAGATTCAAATCTAACGAGGGTTTCTTAGCTCGAATCGGTAAGGATGGGAGATAGAAGTGCAGAAAGTAATGCCAGAATTAGGGAGAACAAGATCGCGATGGATGCGATGCAATTGATGCCCAAGATTACAGATCATAAATTGAATAATTTGAATTTCTTAAATTGGAGTAAGACGATCCGTTTATATCTTCGTAGTATAGATAAAGATAGCCATTTAACTGAAGATCCATCTATGGCAGATTCAAAGGATGAAAAAGACTTGATGTGGTTCAGATCTGATGCTTGATTATTTCTACAAATCAGAAATTCAATTGATAGTGAGGTAATTGGTCTGGTCAATCATTGCGAGTTTGTTAAGGAGTTGATGGAATATTTGGAATTCTTATAATCTGGAAAGGGAAATCTAACAAGGATGTATGATGTGTGCAAATTATTCAATCGAGCAGAGAAACAAGAACAAACTCTTATGAGTTATTTTATGAACTTCAAGAAGACATATGAGGAATTCGACATGCTTCTTCCAATCAGTTCAGATGTTAAGGTTCAGCAGCAACAATGAGAACAAATGGCGAGTATGAGTTTCTTAGCTGGTTTAACATCAGAATTTGAATCTACTAAATCTCAGATCTTATCTGGTTCAGATATCCCTTCATTACAAGAAGTGTTTAGCAGAATTCTTCGTTCTGATATTGCTCAGGCACAAGCATCAAGTACTAGAGTAGAGAGTGCTTTGATTAGTAGCATCAGAGGTTATGTGTGCAGGGAAATCAGAATCAGAAAACTCAATTTGAGACCAAATCACCGTGGAATAATTCACCAAGGCCAAATTACAATTCACCAAGGCCAAATGTTCCAGAGTTTAGATCTTCAAATCAAGGACATTCTGTACATATTGTAAGAAGTCAGGGCATATGAAATTTGAGTGTAGGAAACTTCAATACAAGAATTCACAGTTGAACAAGGATATGAAATCTGTTCTCATGTCAGCAGAAGATTATGACCAGTATATGAAATTTTAATAATCATTGAGGAAGGAATCAACAAATCATGGATTAACATCATCAGTTTCAACTATTTCCAATTCTACAAGTCAATCAAAATGGATCATAGACTCTGGAGCAACTGACCATATGACAGGTAATATTAATTTGATTTCAGATATACAATATAAGCAGTCAACTCATGTTGTTACATTAGCTGATGGATCACAAACATTTGTTCAAGGAATTGGGAAAATGAGGGAGAATTCAAATTTACCATTAAGTTCAGTTTTATATTTTCCAAACTTATCATTTAATTTGATATCTGTGAGTCAGATTACTAAGAATCTAAAATGTAGCATATCATTTTTTCCTAATTACTATGAGCTTCAAGATCTAACGACGAGACAGATTATTGGCAGAGGTGACGAATGTGGAGGACTATATGTGTGTAATTCTGTGCCATCCAAGTCTATAAGTTTCTCAAGTATAACTTCTTCTGCATTTCAAATGCATTGTCAGCTAAGATATCCCTCATTCTCTCTGTTCAAGAAACTATGTCCACAATTTAGCTCTTTACCTACATTGAATTGTGAGTCTTGTAAATATGCAAAGCATCATCGTGCTAGTTTATATCCTAGAGATAATCAAAGATCTAGTTCATTTTTTGAAGTTGTACACTCTGATATTTGGGGTCCGTCAGCAATTATGTCTAAGCCAGGGTATAGATATTTTGTTACATTTGTTGATGATTACTCACGTGTAACTTGGTTGTTCTTAATGAAAAATAGGTCAGAGTTGTTTTCTATATTATGTACTTTGTGCGTTGAAATACAGAATCAATTTAATACATCAATCAAAATCTTGAGGAGTGACAATGCAAAGGAGTATACAAGCAATCAATTTAATTCATACATGTCACATCATGGCATCATTCACGAAACCTCATGTATAGACATAGCAGCACAAAATGGGGTAGCTGAGAGGAAAAATAGACACTTGTTGGAAACTGCTAGAGCTCTTGTTTTTCAAATGAATGTTCCAAAAAGCTTCTGGACAAAGGCAGTAAGTACTTCATGTTTTTTGATTAATAGAATGCCCTCAACAGTCTTGGATTATGAAATACCTTATCAAGTTCTATGTCCAAAGAAGGCAATTTATCCAGTGAAATCGAAGGTCTTTGGATGTACTTGTTTTGTTAGAGATGTCAATCCACAATTAACAAAATTAGATCCAATGTCATTGAAATGTGTATTTGTTGGTTATTCAAGACTTCAAAAAGGATATAAGTGCTTTTGTCCCAATCTTAACAAGTATATTATATCAGTTGATGTTAACTTTGTTGAAAATTAACCTTTCTATTCATCATCAGTAATTTCCTCAATTCAAGAGACCCATGATGAACAGCTAACAAAAGAAGATGGTGAATTTTTGGTATATCCTAATGTATTCACACAGAATAGTGATCACAATGGAAATGAGGAGTCGAATACTAACACTCCATCTTTACCTGTTTTTGATCCAGAAGATACTCATGTACCAGTATCAAGTCTTGATTTACCTATTGCATTGCGTAAAGGGAAAAGGAAATGTACTTACCCTATTTCATCTGTTGTAACATACAATAACATGTCCCCAAAATCTTATGCCTACATTTCTACACTAGATTTCATTTCCATTCCAAAGACTGTTGAAGAAGCCTTATCAAAGAAAGGATGGTGTGATGTTATGCTAGAGGAAATAAGTGCATTGGATTAGAATGATACATGGAATTTAGTTCAGTTACCAGAAAATAAAAAGGCAATAGGTTGCAAATGGGCATTTTCAGTAAAAATGAACTCGGATTGGTCTCTTGAAAGACTGAAAGCACGCTTGGTTGCAAAAGGGTATGCTCAAACATATGGAATTGACTATTCTAAAACATTCTCACCAGTAACTAAGATGACTTCAATAAGAGTGTTCATATCCTTGGCAGCACAACATAACTGGAGACTACACCAACTGGATATCAAAAATGCATTTCTTCATGGGGATCTAGCTGAGGAGGTATATATGGAGCAGCCACCTGGGTTTGTTGCTCAGGGGGAGCATGGAAAGGTATGCAAACTGAAGAAGAGTTTATATGTCTGAAGCAAAGCCCGAGAGCATGGTTTGGTAAATTCAGTCAGGCAGTTGGCAAATTTGGTTTGTCATAGAGCAAAGCAGATCATTCTGTCTTTTACAAGAATGTGAAAGGTACACTAATTTTGTTAATAGTATATGTAGATGATATTATTATCACTGGTAATGATAAAAAAGGAATTTCTGCTCTCAAAGCATTTATTCATTCATAGTTTCATACAAAAGAATTGGGGGAGTTGAAATATTTTTAGGCACTGAAGTTCTTAAGAGTAATGATAGAATATGCTTGTCGTAAAGGAAGTATGTTCTTGATCTGTTGAAAGAGACAGGAAAATTAGGTGCTAAGCCTTGTAACACACCCATGTTAGTTAATACAAAAGAAGGAGAATTATTTGAAGATCCTGAGAAATACAGAAGACTAGTGGGTAAGCTAAATTATTTGGTTGCAACAAGACCTGATATTGCTTATTCAGTCAGTATGGTTAGTCAATTTATGGATTCACCTACTATTGATCACTGGAATGCGTTAAAGCAAATATTATGCTACTTGAAGAGTATTGTTGGACAGTGTATAGTATACACAAACCAGGGATATAGAAGAATTGAGGGATTTGCAGATGCTGATTGGGATGGTTCAAAATTAGATAAAAGATCTATTTCTGGTTTTTGTGTGTTGATTGGTGGCAATCTGGTCTCATGGAAAAGTAAGAAACAAAGTGTGGTACCTCGATCAAGTGCTAAGTCAGAGTATAGGGCAATGGCCAACACGATTTGTGAATTAATGTGGATTAAGCATTTTATGATTGAAATAGGATTGTAGTATGATATGCCTATGAGATTGTGGTGTGATAATCAGGCAGCTCTTCATATAGCATCTAATCCAGTCTTCCACGAAAGAACAAAACACATTGAAGTGGATTGTCATTTCATTAGAGAGAAAATACAACAGGGACTTATTTGTACCGGTTATGTGAAGTCAGAGGAGCAGATGGCTGATCTTTTCACCAAAGCTTTGCATGGAAATAAGATCGATTTCTTATGCAGCAAGTTGGGCATAAGTAATTTGTATGCTCCAACTTGAGGGGGAGTGTTGTGAATATTGTGTAGATAGTTTATATTTTAGTGCATGTATTTGTATGTACATATTATCCCAGTTTTGTACTGTGTTGTGTTGTGAGTATGTACATATCATGTACTGTTGGATTTGTTTGGTCCTTATACTCTCGGCCTGGTTGCCTTGTATAAAAGGTAATAGTGGGCTGAATAATAAATAGCTTTTCCCTCCTTCATATATTCTTGTATTCATTTGAATTAAAAAAGGGAATGCATTTGTCAGTGGATTTTGAAATGAACCTACTCAGCGCTGCTACTTTCTCGTTGAGGCTCTGGACTTGCTTTATTGTTCTTGGAGTCACAAGACTTCTGATCGTCCAAATCTTTTCGGGATTGGCTTCAATTCCTCGAGCGTTGACGATAAACCCAAGGAATTTTCCGGATGCGACCTCAAAGTGACATTTCAACGGATTGAGCTCTTTATGTATTCTTGGAGGATATTAAACATTGACTCCGGGTCTTTAGTGTGATCTGTGGAGAATCGTGATTTCACTAGCATGTTGTCCTTGTATACCTTCATAGTTTTCCCAATCTGATTGGCGAACATCCGGTTAACCAATCGTTAGTAAGTTGCATCGACGTTCTTGAGTCCAAAAGGCATGACTTTGTAGCAATAGAGTCCCAGATCGGTCACAAAGCTAGTATGCTCCTGGTCGATCAAGTGCATGAGTATCTAGTTGTAGCCTAAATACGCGTCCATAAAGGATATGAGTTCATGTCCAGCCGTTGAATCTACAAGCTGATCGATTCTAGGAAGTTGAAAACTGTCTTTGGGGAAAGCTTTATTCAAGTCTAAATAGTCGACGCACGTTGTCCATTTCCCATTTGGCTTTTGGACGAGTACAGGGTTAGATACCCATTCCGGTAATGCATCTCGAATAAATCCATTTTATTTAAGCTTATCTACCTCTTCCTTAAGGATGGTAGATCTCTCTAGATCCATACCACGCCTTTCTTGCTTGACTGGGATGTACCACGGGTCAATGTTCAATGTGCGGCTCACGGTATCCGAGGAGATTCCACACATGTCAGAATGTGTCCAAACAAACACGTCAAGGTTTGCTCGGAGAAATTCAACCACTTCCTCTTGCATTTATTGGCTTAACTGAGATCCAATCTTTATCATTCTAGAATCGTCCCTATCGTCAATCGGGACATATATCGCCAGTTCGGCCGGAGAAGCTTGACTGTCTTTAATTTCATCTTCACTTTCATTATCTCTTAGGTCAAGATCTCTTTGGAATTGGTTGGGATTCCTGGGCCTGGGCCCAAGCATCAATTGTTAATTTTCAATAAAGCGGACGTGGAGAGATTCCTCTATGCCCTTTCATTTCTCCTTTCGCTGCACATCATGCATCTCAGCAACATAACAGGATCTCCCAACAGCCTGATCTTCTTGAACGACTCCAACTCCATGATCGGTGGGAATTTTAGAGTCAAACACCATGGGGCAATGGCGGCCCTGAACTCAGCTAGGGCCGGTCGGCCCAAGAAAGCATTGTACGGCGAGTCAATATCTAGCACAACAAATTGTAATATCCGGAATCTTCGGCGTTCTTCGGTTCCTAACTCCACTGGAAATTCCACCACTCCAGTGGGTATCGTTGCACTCCCATTGAAGCCATGAATACAGGATTTACAAGACATCAAATCTTTGGCCTCTATCTTCATTTGGTCATAGGCTCGCTTAAACAATATATTCACAGAACTGCCACTGTCGACTAAGATCCTCTTCATCCAAGCAGGACCTACTTGAGCTGATATGACAAATGGATCGATAGTGGGGGCTTTGACTTGCCAGTATCTTTATCTTAGAACACGATGTTGTCAGTCATCGTCTTCCATTGTTTGGTCGGAGCCCCATCTTCCAAACTACTACAACACCCGAAGTCCATATGTCTAATAGAACCGGCATACGACTCCATTTCCTTCCAGCTTCAATCTTTTGGATGAGGACCACCACTAACATTATTTATCGCTAACTTCCCGCGAGTACGAGCGGGTTCCTCCTGTGTTGCCTGGTTAGGTACACGATTCTGATTTGATGGGCCCGCACCTCCAGACTACGGCGCCTGCACAAACTGCTCTAACTTCCTTTCTCTTATCAACTTTTCAATGAGATCCTAGAAGTGACAGCACTCATTCGTGTAATGGCCGTAGCTATCATGGAATCTACAAAACTTTCCCGTATGGATTTGTTTCTCTGATGATGGTTTTGGGCAGATTTCATATATTGAATGTTATTACAAGTCTGTAAGTACACATTCTCTAGCGACGTATTCAAAGGAGTGTAATTATCAAACATGGGAGCCCTACGTCATAGATCACGATTCTGATCCCTTTTCTTATTTCGATCTCCATTGCCTCTCTGTTGATTCTGTTTATTTTGTATATTCAACTGCATTTTTTCGGAACTCTCCTCGGATTGTTTAACAGCTACATTACTCTTAATTCCTTCCACACTTGCCCTGCATCATCCTTTTCCCTAGACTGTTTCGCATCCTCCCTTCTCAAGAATTGGGCTGCCTTGGAATAGAAATGGTCCAATAATGTAGGGTGTTTTCCAGCCAACCAGTTGCCAAATTCTAAATCGGGATCAATTCCCTTAGTTAGTGCCATCAGAATAGAGTTATCGCCGAGATTGCTAATCTAAGCACACGCAGCATGAAATTTTTCTAGATAATGCCTGAGTGTCTCTCCAGGAGCTTGAGTGACACTTGACAAAGTGTTAACATCCTTCGACCTCATTACATGCATCCGGAACTGGTCAACAAACTTCGTCGCCAACTGATCAAAACACGAGATAGATCGAGGTGGTATGGTAGATGGGTAAACCACATGGTGGTTATGCCCCCAAGAGAGATCGGAAAACTCCATCATTTAACTGCATCGTCAGCTCGTGCAGCATTCATCAACCATTCGTGCTTTAGAATATGATGATTGGGATCTGAGCTTCCTTCATAGACGGGTAGAGTTGGCATCCTCAATCGCCGAGGTGGTTTAGCATAGAATTGTAATTAGTGAAAGGGATATGACTCAGGGAGATTTCCCAGTCGTCGTTAGTGAGACCCTGACTTTCATGATCACTTGATGTATCATAGTCGACATATCTAGCATTTGGACATTTTGAGCGTGCTAGGCCAGGGTGTGGTTGGGTTCCACAATGCGAGGCTGGGCCGGACGTGGTCGACGGTTCAGGTCTCGCCTCCTTGGTTCTAAGTCTTCAGGGATGTAAGGTTCGGGAGTATGCTAACGTTGGATCGGATCTATCCGGTTTCGAGCATCAACTCCCAGCTCAGTAGCAGTGGCAGTAGTGTGGTTGTTTGCAACATGATATGGAATAGTACCTCCTCGGGAGGAGGGTCCAGTCTGATGGCTGGTGGACAGGCCAACTCTTGGTTGCCCAAGGCTTAGTGCGTGTTGATGCCCAGTAGCTTGGATATAACTCTCATCAAGTTGTGGGTGCATGGATCTATGATGATAGTTTAAAGAAGCTGATGTTGAGTAAGTTGCTGATGGCTCTGTGTCAGCTCTTGCATTACCATCTGAAACTCTTCCTTGGTGATAGGGCCATGTGGATCTGATGGTCCGACAGCATTTTGATTAGTCGAAGGTAGTTACGCGATATTCTGTCGATCCCGTCCTTCTGGATCTCAGTAGTAGAAGTGGTCCTTGTGTTTACCATGATGAATAGTGAAGCTCTTTCCTAGATTTGATGCACATCTGAAAAGGATGGAAGAACTTTGAACTTGAGATTTGGATCTTCTTCTTAGATTTATGCAATCCGATATCGATAGTAGATCCAATGAGCAGGAGAAAAACTATGATTTTTCGGTGAAAGAACCAAAGTGTTTGTACAAAATTGGGCACAACACTCTTCGGAAGTATTTGAAGAGATAAAATGAAGAAAGTAAATGCAAAAAGAGGGATATCTAACGAACACTTTAAAAACAGATAAGAAAAACACGCAAAAACAAAGAGATTTAGAGTGGTTCGGCGTATGGCCTACGTCCACTGTGAAATTGATGATTTTATTGATGTTTGTTTACTGATTACAACTGGTTACCATGGATTACAGCAGTAGATTTCGAGTACAACAGTAATCTTTGAGTACAAAAATGGTTTCGGTAGAGTCTGGACGTAGGAAAGCTAAGAAGTCCCTTTTCTGTAGACACTGGGATGCTATTTATAGGCGTAGGATGCAACTATCTCCCTCAAATCTCGGAAGACCTCTTCTGGGACATGAGTGGGCCCACACGATCGATCCCGTGTCATTCGCGCTCGGTCCGTGATCGACACGAACAAATTTCGTATTGATCAAGATTTGATCCAATCGAGTCGAAATTCAGCACAAAGATTCCTTAGGTCGTACGTGGCTCCTATGAAAATTTGGTGGCATTTGGACTTGTAGATTGTGAGTTATGATCAATGCAAGTTTGGGCAATTCGATCGCTGTTCTCTTCGTATCGATGTTGTTCGTATTGCTTTTTGGGCACGGTCTTGCAAGTTGACATGGCGCTAACTCCTCAGATCGATCCACTTTTCATGTCAAGTGACCCAGTCTTTCAAAGGGGTGTATCTTGTTCGTATCGTTCTAGTTGAGTCTTGTTCATATCGATTGAAGTTGTTCTGTTCATATCGATTGTCGTGGCCTTGTTCGTATCGATACTCATTGGCTACTTCGTATCGATAGGTGAGGGCCATTTCGCATCGATAGCTGGAGGTTGTTTTTGTATCATTCGTTAGATGTTTTATTCGTATTGTCCGTTGATCGATCGATACGAACTGTGCGATTGGGATCGATGCAAATTGACTCCAATTGATCGATGTGAAGTCGAACCAATTTGATGGATACGAAGTAGAACTAGGCTGAGTGGACATGCAGTTGAGTGTACGTGATGGATACAAACAACAGATAACGTGATGGATATGAACAATAGATAACATGATGGATATGAACAGATGGATGTGAAATGATGGATACGAACAGACGGATGCGTGTGAGTTGATTTCCTTGGATTGCATCGATCATATCTTGAGCACACGTACTCCGACTGACTTGAAACTTGGAACATTGCTTTCATAGAATTATTGGTCCTGTCACATCAATTATAGCTCGATCCGGACTCAGACAAAATTTATCGACATCTATAGTGAATCTATGTACAATCAATCTCCGAGACATACCATCTTTGGTTTCTAGTCAATTCCTTGGTGTCACGGCCTTACCAAAGGCAAGACAACAGCGTCAAAATCCCCTTTCGAAGCCATTGCCTTCGAAACCTTTGGACCCTTTTGAAAGCATTTAGGAAGTGGATTAAACATCTTTAAGACAAAACTACCCTTCGAAGACATTAATTACTTCAAATACTCCAAAGGTACAAGAACAACAGTAGGGCTTCGACTAGGTCGGAATCCCTTCTTTCGAAAGCATTATTTTTATAAGTAAAGAAACCCATTCGAAAGCTTATTCTTGAAAACATAAAATGGCAACCCCTTTGAAAGCCTTTAAAAAACTTCTTTCAAAAACATATGCTTCAACTCCTTCAAAGGCTTTAATAAAGCAAAGGTAGGCGCTTTACTTTTTAAAACAAACAAAGGTATCGACCCCATCAAAAGCAAAGATTTCGACACCATGCCTTTCGCCTTTCCTCCAATCCACTATGTACCATCTAAGTGATACCATGTGAATTATTTTCAGCTTAGTAGGTTTCTACTTGATTGAAGGCAAAAGCTCTGAGTCAAAAGGTACTTCTATTAGAGGTGGAACCTGCTTTTCTGAGTAAAAACTGATTAATGCCACTTAAAGCAAATTTTTATCTAACTAACCTGCCACATGTAAACCTGTAATTAGTTGCCTTAACTTTTCAAATTCTTTACCAAAATAACTGCCGCTTAATTTCGGATCTACAAGGTCAATTAGCAAATATGCCCTTCCATTAAGCAATACCAATATTGCAAATAAGTCCTTCTAAAATAATGTAATGTGCATAGCAAATCACTTAGAACAAATTTCAAAAATTCACTCTAATCATGTTATCTAACATATCAATATTTCAAACCCAAATTCTCAATATAATTTTTGAAATAAATTTATAAACCCAATTATTCATATCTTCCTTTATGATTCATAGTAATCGCTTCATAGCTAGAAAAATTATCAAAATTAAAACCCAGCTCCATAATCATGTTTTACATAACATAAAAAATTTCCATGGCATTTAAAGATCAATATCAATTGGTTTTGCGCTAAAACCGCATATATTCTTACTTAAACATCCTTGTTTAAATCAAACAAATTGTAATTCAAGCATATCATCATCCAAATCATCACAGAAATAAATTTAATGTTAAATCTGAAGAAAAAAAATATGTTCATAAAACAAAATAGAGATGGTATAAATTATTATTCACCTTGATTAAGATAAGGAAATTGGATTTAGATTTAGATTTATTCCCCTTCTTTAATTCTTAGCTTGATTTTAATTCTCTTCTCTTTTCTCCTAGCTTTGGATGGCTTCTTCTTGATTTACGTTTGTGTTTTTGTTTTCCAAATGATGTGAATGAGAAATGAAATGATAAGGAATGAGAATATATAAGGGTAAGAGGTTATGCTCAGTTAATTCCCATTATACCTGTATATAGATTAATTAACTTAAAAACCATTCTTTAGCCCATTTAACTAGTCAATTGAGCATGGCCTTAATTGTATTTATTCAAATCTCAATCCCCTTACCATTCAACATTTACATTATTCTATTTAATTCATCTAATTAAATATCTTGAATAATGTTATCAAAATTAGGGGTGTTACGGGTATCCTTTCCTAGGATAATGACATCCGATAGCGCCAAGCTTCAGTTGCCAATTTGAGCTAACTAATTAAGATCGTAGTTTGCATATCCTCATTAGGATGTTTATTTTCAATCAAGCCTAAATCTAGTTGTAGAGCAAAATTTATAGGTAAGGTCCCACCTTACATCGGGTATGGATCTTTCATTTTGCCTACTCCAAGCAAGGTGTTAGTGATTGGATGGTCGTGTCACATCCAATTTGAATTATACTCCTGCACGTACATCAAAGGCAAGAGTTAGTTGATGGACGGTCAAATCACATCCTTTCTGGGTTTAAACTCATGTCTATATTGCAAAGGAAAGAGTTAGTTGGCAGATAGTCAAATCACGTCCTATTTAGTTTATACTCCTGCCACCACATCAAGGGCAAGAGTTAGCAGATGGACGGTCAAATCACGTCCACTTAGTTTTATACTTCTTCCCTCAATCTAAGGACAAGAGCTAATAAATGAATGGTCATATTACGTTCTTTCAATTTATAATCCTACCCCTACATCAAGGGCAAGGGTTAGCGTACGGACGGTCGTATCAACTCAATTTCGAGTTTATACTCCTGCCTTTCAAGTTAGGGGGAAGAATTAGTTGGCATCATTCTCTAGACACTGATGATCGAACTTCAATGGTCCAATCATGGACTATGGAATTTTAATTGGCACCTATCTCTGGGTACCTACATACCTACATTACACACATGTTAATTCATTCGAGTCGGTTACATTTATAACTCTTAAGAAATGCAAAGGTAGATCCAGAAAGCCGTTTATTGAAAACGGGAAATGATAGATTTTGTCCTATTACATGGCTTCATTTAATTACATACAAAATTATTTCTAAGTGAAATAGCATCGTAAATGTTCGTTATTCCACGCCCTCAAGAGCAGGAACCTATCAAATGTTGTAAGCCTAAAAGTGTCATCTTCAAGCTTTTTTTCTATTTCTTACGGACTCTTCCAAGTCGGGCCCAAGTTTCTAAGGCTTGGCAAGATTCATGTGAGAACCAGGTCACCAATTTCAAAGATTTGATTCCTGAGCTTGGTGCTGTAGTACTGGGCGACTCAATTGCGATGCGCAGCTACTCTGAAGTCAATTTCATCTCACTTCTCATCAATTATGTCAAGAGATTCCAAATGGAGTTGCTCATTTGTCCATGGATTGTAATGAATTACTCGATGAGAAGATACTTCCACTTTAACTGGAATCATAGACTCCGATCCGTAGGCTAGGGTGAATAGAGAATGGCCAATCTCTAGCTTATGGATCATTTGATAAGCTCAAAGTACCAATGGAAGTTTATCAACCCACTTGCCCTTAGCCTTTTCAATAACTTATTAAAAATGGAATTGATGATCTTATTTACAGCTTCAACCTGTCCATTCACCTAGGGGTATGCCCCCACAGCAAATCTCTATGCGATGTCGGCGGTAAAAATCCTTAAACTCGGTGCTGTCGAATTGGGTTTCGTTATCAGTAACGATCGCCTGTGGAACTCTAAAATGACAGATGATATTCTATACTATAAAGTTGATCACTTTTTTCATGGTGATTATGTATTATGGCTCCGCCTAAGCCCATTTGGTGAAGTAATCAAACGCGATGATGGTGTATGTCATGCCACCTTTAGATATCGGCAAAACAACGATAATATCAATGCCCCAAATTGAAAACGGCCAAGGACTGACCATTTGAGTAAATTTTGTCAGTGGGGCTCTCGAAATCTTAGTAAACCTCTGGCACTTGTCGCACTTTCTAGTTAATCAGCTATGTCTCGATTGACAGTTGGCAAGAAGTACCTATAGTGAAGAGTCTTCTTTGCCAAGGTTTGTCCCCCAATGTGGTTGCCATATGCCTTTTCATGAACTTCTCTCAGTACTTGTTTGGTCTCATTATGAGTGACATACCAAAGCATAGGGACAAAAAACCCTTCCTGTATAGCAATCCTTCTTGTATGATATATCTCGAAGGTTGGCGAAGGAGTTTCCGTCATTTATTCCTCTTATCGGAAAGGATTCCTCTCTGTAAATAGTCTTTTATTGGAGTCATCCATTACTTTATTTAAAGGTTTAGCCTTCAAGATCTTTCTAATGCTTGATGCTGATGATATTTCCATTGGAACCAAACTCATAAGTTGCGCATCTCTGAAACTAGCCAGCTTGGCCAATTAGTCGGTTTTCGGCTTTCCTGTTTAGGAATATGTGTTATCGTATAATATTCAATGCCACTAAGCAGCTCAATGACTCGATTTAGACAAGGAGCAAGTCTTGCTCCTTTTACTTAAAACTCTTTCCGCACCTACACACCACTAGCTGAGAATCATGGAAAATATGTAAAGATTTCATCCCCAGTTCTTTGGCAATCTTGAGTCCTGCAACCAATGCTTCATACTCTGCTTCATTGTTTGTTATAGGAAAGCCAAGTCTCAGGGCATGACAGATTGAACATTCTCAGGAGTGACAAGTACAACTCTAGCACCGGAGCAGCGTTCATTTGATGCACCATCCGTGTACATCTTCCACCTAGCATTTTACATACCACTGCTCTTTGGAGTATCATCTCATGCGGTGTATTTGGCTATGAAATCCACCAAAGCTTGACCCTATATAGCCCTCTGCGAGTGACAGGTTATATCGTATACTCAATTCAATGTTCTGTTTCAACAACCTTTTAGAAGTCTCAAGTCGTTGCAAGACTTGTTGCAAAGGCTGGTCGGTAAGAACTTTGGTCTGATAAGTTTGAAAGTAGGGACGGAGCTTCCTTGAAACAATTAACAGCCAGTCCAAGATTTTCCAGCTTTGGGTAATTTTTTCTGCTCCAATCAATCGTTTACTGATTTAGTAGACCGGTCATTGGATGCAGACTTCCTCATTTATGAGTGTAGCGCTTAATGCATGTACCAACACTGCCACATATCTAAACAAATCCTCATCATCCACCAGCTTGAAGGGGATGTGGGGTCTCTCTAAGTATCCACCAGAGCCTAGAATGCATCTACACACTCCTTCTGTTCAAGTTTTGGACCTCCTTAACTATCTTCGGGGCCTCAATGTCCTTTAACACTTTTATCTTTTATGAATCGGCTTCAATCCCATGGGAGTTCACAATAAAGCCCAAGAACTTCCCCGACGAAATGCAAAAAGAGCATTTCAAATGGTTTAGCTTCATCCCATATTTCGGGAGAACATCGAACATTTCTGATAAATCGTCAACATGGTTTCGCAAATGGTATGACTTAACGAGCATGTCATCCATATAGGATTCCATTGAGCATCCACTTTGATCCTTGAACATCCTGTTTACCAGTCTCTGGTTGGTTGCTCCAGCGTTCTTCAACCCAAATAACATGACCAGATAGCAATACAGTCCTAAGTCAGTAATAAAGAAGGTATGTTCCTAGTCTGGGATATGCACTGGGATCTGGTTGTATCCAAAGTACGCGTCCATGAATGAAAGTATTTCATATCCAGCTGTTGAGTCGACCAACTGATCAATCCCTAGAAGTAGGAAGTTATACTTTAGACATGCCTTATTCAAGTTAGAATAATCGACACATTTCCACTATTTCCTATTAGCCTTATTCACCAAGACAATATTTGATATTAATTCTGGGTATAAGGCATCATGAATAAAGCCATTGTTCTTCAACTTCTCCACTTCCTCTTTGAGTGCAGCGGATCTCTTTGGACTCAGGCTGCGGCACTTCTGCTTCATAGGAACGCATTTTTGATTTAAGTTAAATGCTTGACTCGCTATCTCCGGTGAGATTCCACACATATCAGAGTGCATCCATGCGAGAACTTCTACATTCATTCGGAGAAAACCAATTAATTCCTTCGTCATCCTGACACCAAGCTGTGACTTAACTTTCAGGATCCATATTAGGTTATCCTAAATGACTTGGATATTAATCATTAGCTCGGTTGGAGCTGCTCTTCCATCAAGTGGCCCTTTTCATGGATCTATATTTTTATGGAACCGACTATGCTACCTGAGCCTGGGCTTAGGAATTGGTTGCTATGCATCCAAATCCTTGATGCAGAGATTCGCCTTGATGGCTTTTTCTTTCTCTCTTCACCTCGACTCCCTTAGCTTCGCGACATAACATTCATGGCTAAGCCCTTGATCTCCATGCACTACTCCAACACCATTCTCCTTAGGAGATTTAAGCACCAAGAACCAGTGAGCTATAGCCGCTCTGAACTCATCCAGAGTCGGCCTAAAAATGCATTATAAGCAGGGTAAATATCCAACACAATAAATGTCATGACCCGTACTTGCCTACGGTCGCCTACTCCAAGCACAACCGGTGACTCAACATATCTGATTGGCTCCGTAGCTATCCTGTTAAATCCCTTAATCCGATATTTACATGATTTCAAGTTCTTGCCCTCCAAAAGCATCTGATCGTATGATTTTCTATATAAAATGTTGATTGAACTCCAATATTCAACCTACACCTTTCGTACAATAACAAAGCCAATGGAGGCCATTGTACCCAACGGGTCAATCATCAGGGATTCCACCCCATCAACATCTCAGTTCCGGAAAATAATATTATCTATCATGGTTCTGAATTATTTTGTTGTAATTCCATCCTCAAATGCTAAATAGCTCTTATAGTCCATATGCTTCAAAGCACCAGCATACTTGGCCATCTCATTCAAACTCTCGTCGGTTGAATGCGGTCCATCGATGATTGTGTTTATCACCAAACATTTTTCAAGCTGTCTAGGCTCCTCACCACTAGGACCAGCTTGCCCGTGTTGGGATGTCAACCCAAGGGATTAGAATTTCCTCGTCTGCCATTCTTTGAGACATTCATAAACCATTGCAAATTTTCTTTTGAATCAACTTCTCAATCATATCACATAAGTGCTTGTATTCATTAGCATTATGACCATGCATCTCATGAAACTTGCAGAACTTGCCTGATCTCTTCTCCTTCTCGGTCGACTTTCTCAGAGCCGGCTTCCTATACTGCTCGATACCTTGAGTTGCTAGATAGATGTTTTCGATTGAGTTGTTCAGTTTAGTATAATTATCATATTTAGGAATCCTAGGATGATTCCTATTGTCTGGCTTTTGTTTCTTAGCCACATTATCGCTCTTTTTCTGGCTTTCATTCTTATTGTTAATATTCACATCTACGTTTCTAGAACTTCCTCCAGATTTCTGTACAACAATGTTGCTTTGTCACTTTATTTGAATTTCCAACACTGTTCCTCCTAGGACGATTACAAGCTTCTTCCAATCATAAAAATGGATTAGCTTTTCTATAGAAAGCATCCATCATCGATGAGGGTTTCCTCTCCAACCATTCATTGAAATCCATCTCAGGATGAATCCTCCTAACCAGGGCCATCAATACTATGTCATCATTGGGATTTGTTACATCCGTCACAATTGTATGGAATCAGTTCAAGAAATCTTTTAATGACTCTCCACTCCCTAGAAGACGTTTGATAATGACATCACATCTTTCGAACTTGCAATGTGTAAATGGAATTGTTCAAAAAAATTCACGACAACTCAGCGCAAGACAATATAGAGTCGAATGACCACATCATTGCTACTCCTTCTAGAATTTAAAAACAATGACATCCATGGCATTAGACACTCTATTAAAGTCATATGCATTAGTACTTCATCAAGTGCTTCCTTGGATATGTCTTGCCATCGTATAGTGAAATTGTTGGCATTGTAAACCTCCATGAATATTTCACACACATGGAATGTCCTCAGTAAACGGATTTCGACTAGGAGAAGTACCCTATCATCATTGCTCCTAAATCGGCTTTCACTTACAAGTCTCTTGACCATGTCTTCCATATACTCCATGTATATAGGTTTGGTTGAACGACGGTGATTGAGATCTGTTCCGAGTGTTCGACCCGGCAAACGCTCTCGGGCATACTTCGATACTTAGGTACTCCAGACTCTGGGAGATCTGTTCGTCCAGAAATCCCTCAATTTGATTCCCGTGCATTGTATTAGCAGTAGTAGCTAGATATTTAGTATTCTGATCTTCCACGTCATGGTCAGAAGTCAAATCCACACTGACATCCTAAGGGCAAGCTCCGGCCCACTATCAATTAGATCGGTATCGATCCGTCCACTTAGATTAGTACCGATCCACAAATCCAAGTCGGGGGTTTGTTTTTTTCCTTGATATGATGTCCTAGTAGTATTTTGAGTCCGCTTCTACTTTTTATCACTCCATCTCTGGTTGGATGATAAGGAACTTTCAGATTTTGAAATTGAATCCCTCTTGCTTCTCCTTCGGTTGTTCTGCATTAGTCCGTTCAACAGCCTCAAGCTCTGGTACATCTACTGATTCATCTGGTTATAACGCTCCTAAAATATATCCACCATCTGTTTAATCATCTAATCCATTTCCACTTTGGTCACAACATCAGTTGTATTCAAGATCTCTGGTTGTTATGTTTAGGCGGGTCCATCAAAATAGTGAATGTCAACTTATGGTGGTTCGGCTAATCTTGGCCTATTTCCACTTAGGATTTTATGGATTATTTTTTGATTACAAGTAGGACTTCTTGCAGATCAGTATAAATCCGATAGTGATTACAAAAGATTAGAGATAAGAAAGCAAGAGTTGAAAAGTTCCTTAGAATTGAACCTTGCCCCTTTATTTATGGATGTAGAAACCTAAAATCACGCCTCCATGATCTTCACATCGTTTTTCACGCCGTAGACCAATTCTCCAAGAAAATAAGTTGACATGTCATCAACAATCATGGATCTATACTGATCCAACCTCATGGTACCGATCCATAACTTCTTCATATGGATTATCTTGGTCATTTTGTCTTGGCTTGATTTATTGTTAGCTTCACGATTCCATACTTATTTGCACTGATATTAACTTGTGTCCGAGTTCAAAGATGGATCTATGGAATAACATGGTTACTGATTTTGAGTGCTTATGGAGATCGATAGAGAATTGTATTGGATCGACAAAACAACACTCGAAATAGGGTTCTAGCATCAAATAGGGTAGGAAGGTAGAAGTTGGGCCCCACTAGTGGAAGAAAGTTGGATCGATACTGATCTACCACTTAGGTGGATCCTTGTCTTTGGCCTCTTTGGATGGTTTGGTATTTTCCTCTGACTGTGTTTGTGCTTTGTTTTTTGGACTCTTGGTGAGATGACCCACCTCCTGGATACTCAGAAATCGACATTAATACATCCTTGTTATTCATGTGCCATAAATCTAATTACATAGAGGTAGATTATCATGGGATAAAGAAAAAATTGAAGATAAAAGACAAGACAATAATAGAATCTCACATCGTATTCAACTCATAATCATACATGTCATAACTTCAAATTGCTCCATCGGAGTTAATACAAATCCAGCTGGGATAGTTATAATATCCTATCCATACATATGTTGGTAACTGCATAATATATAACACAGCGGAATAAATAGGTGGCTTCTACAAAAGATCCAAAATGCTCTAGTCTCCATGTTCCATTTCAAAATGCTCCAATCTTTCCTAACTACTTGGCTGCCCGAAAAAATAGGGCATCCAAGGTATAAAAGGAAAAGAAAATAAACTTCGAGTCAGTCATGGAACTGGTGTGAGAACTCAAAATACGATGTTTAAAAACAAAAGGGTATCTTGTAAGACCAAGCCGCACATAAATACGGAACGGTTTTGTATCTTTTGATAACCAAAATCTTTATTACATGAAACTAAGGGATTATCTTTAATGACATTCTTTGAAAAACATTTCCAAATAAATTATTCATCTTAGCCAAAATTGTTACATTATTAAATTCCAGCATACTAGGTTTACAATCAAGTCCGAAGGCACTTATTGAAGAATGGATTCTATATAAATGAAAAGGTAAGGGACTACCTTTCGACAGTACACCTCTACAGGAATGCACCTAGGGCGAGATACTCGGCGCCTAAACTAACACAAAACCGGCCTACCCTTCCTGGATACTACTGAATATGTCATCACCATGGTCGTTACTGACCTTTAACATGATCCCAAGTCATACATTCACCACCTACTTAGACATGTGTATAACCTCTAATGGTAACTACATAATACATAACGAGCAATCTAAAAGGGTGATGACATCTCCTAATGGGAGCGACCTACTTAGCCTTGTTGCTTCTACCCTGTTTCTGTCATTTCTAGGTGATGAGGCCTGAGGTAAACGATTACCTTTCACATAACATATCTTCTTACTTCTTTGAATGCCACATTGACATTTCATAAACACATGACTGCTTTCTACAAACATATAACCTCTAAGCTCGTATGTCTCATAGAAAGGTGCTAAACTAAGAGAAGTTGCCTTCTCCACCACTTTGTAGATATACATTTTATAGAGATCACTCGGTGAAATTTAGAATGCAATGTCAGACATTCGTCCATATAAGTTGTCCAGGAACAGGACAAATCGATGGAATCTCTGACTCCATTAGTAGCGAGAAGTCGTTGCATCAGAGATTTTCACAACAGAGTACTGCTGCCACCATATGATATGGTAATTTTCACCTGAAGGGATAGTGGCAAACGGCCCTACATCATGATGATATCCATCTTCAAAATCATTTGTCTTCAAACACATTTTACTTCGAATGTAGATTGGTTCAAAGTGGTTTTTGGATAGGAATAACCTAAATCCGACCACAGTTCCTTCGAATCCAATCGTCAATAAAAATGGTGTTTTATAAGTAGATGATTATTGGTTAAGTGATCCATTCTTCTTTATCAAGATATCTTTGAGATATATATATATATATATATATATATATATATATATTTAAATTCTTCTTCTTTAAATACAGAATCTTTTAGACCTCTCTTTTGAATAATTCTCAAATCATTTTTAAAGAGTATCTTTGAGAAAATAGGTTTATAGAAATCACTATAGTTTTATTCACTATCAACTTACGTATTCAACAAGTGTTGTAGGTGGAATAACGGTGAGATCACCTTTTAAATTCCACGAATAGGACGAGTTCCCTCTTCGGATTCTAATAATGAGTATAAGAAGATTGTTTTTATAAAATCCAAGCTGAGCATCTGGGCTTTCCCTTCGGCCTGTTCTGCCCTACATCGAAAAGATAAAGCAAAGGCCAGGTAATTTCAGGGCATTGGTTGCTCTATTCCTAATGTTAGCTACACACTTTGTTTTACCTTTTAGCTCTCACAGGCGGGACAAATGTACTAGCCATTTCCGAATACTCAATTTCCTTTTAAAGTTACTTAATTATTTGTTTAATCACCTTTGAAATAATTTTAAAATTTTCAAATCTCTTTTAAAATACTTTATCATTTACTTAAAAATGTTTACATAATATTTGGGAAAGAATTGTTAAGTTTCAACATTTATTTCAAAAGTTATATAAACGTGTTGCGAAAAAGTATTGCAAATAGTATTTTGAAAGCTATATTCTTCAAAACGACTTTTATATCACTTAGAAATCCATATTTTCAACTTAAATCATTTTAAAAACATTTTAAAATATTTTTATAATTTATTTCATATTTTTAAACATTTAAAATATCAATTTTAAACTTAGGTCACTTTACTGCAAAAGCGCGATTTTTCTACAAAATTGTTTTGGACATATCTTTAAATTTATTTAACGAAACCTTGATTTTCTTTATTTATTTGAAAGATATGGATATTATATCCAAAAATTTCTTATCTCGAATCATTCCGAGCTAAATTCCATTTCATACTTATTTCAACTTTTCAGCGCGAAATCGTGAACTACCGTTGCGCGACGCGTCTAGTTTTGACATATTTCATGTTTTTCGTCCAAACTTTGTTAAAACAAGTTTATATATTTATAAAACATTTATAATACATTTTAGAGGGCATTAAATGACTCCATATCACTTTACAATTTATTTTGGAAAGCGTTTTTCGTGTGAATCAATGTCGTGTATATCATGACTTGTTTCTATATTTACATGCAATAAACAACATATGGAAATCAATATCATAACCAAACATCCAAACAACCATATCATAACATCACAACCAAATATATACATATAAATAGGAGTTCTCACTTTTTTTGGTTTTGACCAATGAAAAATCAGCTACAACTTCCCTACTTGTTGTTTTTCACTCATGAATCTTACGCACTTAGACTCGGATTGCTTGACTTGACTTGGGGAGGTGGATGGTGCTCACGACCAAGGTGGAGGGTGAAGGAGTGATCATCTATGGATGGTGGAGAGGTGGGTCGTGGGTAGGGGGAGGAAGAGGAGGTGTTTGAAGTGATTTGGGTGGAGCTTTGGTGAATATTTCTTTAGTAAATAATTTTAGAATATTTTGGCATTATTTTATTAAGGAGGAGGCCATTAAAGAAGTGAAGAAAACTTTAAAAGGTAAGAAGAAGTTGTGAAAAAGGTGAAGAAAGTGGATGGTTATTTGTAGGAAAAGTTTTGGATTAAAATAATATTTTGTAAAAAAGACCAAAATACCCTTTTCTTATACTTTAAGCAAACTTATTTTTTTCAACTAACATCACATTTCAAATAATTACTTTATGTCACTTTCACTCAAGTATTAAGTAAAAAAAAGTAACAGTTATGTTTGCTTGATTTGATGTTTACTTTTTGACTTTATAACTCCTTTTTGTCTTTTTATGCTTATTTTTTGTTAATTATATTCTAGAATTTTCTAAGTAAGTTTAGTAAAAGTAAACTTGATTAGTAACTTAATTAATACTAATACTATTTGAATATGTGTTCATATATATAAGAAAATAAATGTGCAACAACGTTGCGACAACTTTAAATCGACAAAACGTTGATTTTCGACAAAATATTTTACGGACACATTTTGACGTTATAATTAAACTATTTATTTATGTAAACTGAATTTTAAAATAAATTTTTATATTTCTATTAAAAATATGAACATTAATAAATTAATTAAAATAATTTATTTAACCATTAAAACTTATTTTTTCTGAAATCAGGATTTTGTCACTTTTACCGATATAAGAAATTGCTTATATTTTTGTGTGTATTTCTATTTTCAAATCCTATCTAATATTATTTGAATCATAAACCTTATATATTTTATATTTAAAATCATTTTAAATATTATATTTTGGAATGGTCAAATTCTAGGTTGTTGCATTCTTCCCCCCTTAAAATAATTTCATCCCCGAAATTAAGGAAGAAGCTTACTCGAAAAAGAAATATATTTGATAAGATGGAATATATATACAAGAGTATGAATAAGTGACTACACCACAAGCGGTGAGTATACTATGTCGATAGATCTAGTCTATACATTAATCCTAAACTCGGGATATGCCTTCCTCATTCTGTCTTCAGTTTCCCAAGTGCAATCCTCTACATCTCCACTCCATTGAACTTTAACCAACCTTGCAATCTTCCTTCTCAATCGCTTTTCATCATGATCAATGATTCAAACAGGTCATCTAATAACTACCAAATTGGGTTTAACTTCTAAATCTTCTTGGGTGGCGGTTTCTATGATTTGTTCTAGATCATACACATGCTTCCATAAACGAGATACGTGAAAAACGTTGTGCACACCTGACAATCTTTCTAGCAATTATACTTGATAGGCTAGTGGGGCATTCCGCTCGAGAATGGGAATAGGTCCAATATACCGAGGTGCTAACTTTCCAGCCCGTCCAAATCTTACCACTCCTCTCATTGGAGAGACTTTCAAAAACAAAAAATCTCGAACTAAGAATTCTAAATCTCTACGCCTCCTATTTTCGTAACTCATTTGCATGCTCTGGGATTCTTTCATCTTCTTTCTGATCATGTCAACTTTCTCTGATGCTTCTTAGATCATATCAGGGCCAAATACTAATTGATCATCGGTCTTGATCCAACATGTTAGGGATCTACTTGGAAGACCATAAAAAGCTTCATACGCTATCATGCCAATACTAGCCCGATAACTGTTATTACTGGAGATTCCACATGATGAAGATAATTTTCCCAAGAACCTCCAAAATCTAAGATGCATGCTCTAAGGAGATCTTCTAATACTCGATTTACCCTTTCAGTTTGTCCATCAGTCTGGGGATGATATGCGGTGCTAATATTCAGCTTCGTTAATGCTTCCAAGAACTGACTAGTGAAGATAGGGTCCTGGTCGCGTACTATATTTTTTGGAACCCATGCAATAAGACAGTTTCCTTCATATATATATCTCAACAAGGCTTGTAGTAGTTCGTGTTGGCTCTACAGGGATAAAATGTGCAATTTTAGTTAATTGATCTATGATAACCCAAATGCCTTCATTTCCCTTTTGGGTCGAGGTAAGCCATCAATGAAATCCATCGATATTTGGTCCCATTTCCAAGTTGGAATTTCAAGAGGTTGAAGTAACCCTGCAATCTTCTGTTGATCGCTCTTGACTTGTTGACAATTTGCGCATCTGCTAACATGGATAGAGATATCCCTCTTCTGGCCATCCTACCAAAAAGTTTTCTTCGTATCTCGATACATTTTGGTAACTCCAAGATGTACTGTGAGTCGAGAATTGTGACATTATGTTAAAACTTCTTTCTTTATCTCATCAACATTTGAAACATATATCCTTTCATTCATCCTTAATATTCCTCGATTATCCACCTTGAATCTTACCCATCTTCCTGGTATCATGTTACCCTCTAACGCTTTGATTATCCTTGGAATAATGGATCTCAAAGCTGATTTTCTTTTATACGATCAATTAAGGTTCGATGTACAACTAAATAGGCTATAACGACATGCTTTCTGCTCAATGCATCTGCTACTACATTGGCTTTCCCGGGTGCGCACAAGTTATCAAGATCATATGATACGAGAAATTCTAGCCAACGTTGTTGCCTCCTATTTAAGTCCTTCTGGGTGAAAAGATACTTCAAAGATTTGTGATCTGTGAAGAGATCAAACTTTTCACATATTTAAAGAGGGAATATTATTTACTAAGGTCAAACAAAGTTTATTAAACTAAACTATGAAGAATTCTTACCCGGCAAATAATGCCTCCATATTTTTAATGCGAACATGATGGCTAATAACTCCAAGTCATGCGTTGCATAATTCATCTCATAAGTCTTTAGCTGCCTACTTGCATAAGCAATAACCTTCCCATGTTGCATTAGCATCATACCTACTCCTTCTCAATAAGCATCAGTATAGACGGTTAAACCGCCACTTCTATTAGCTTCAAATTTAACATTCTTCTTTATTAACCTTGTAAGATGGGCGGAAATTTTTGAGAAGTCCTTGATGAACCTCTGGTAATATCCTGCCAATCCTAAAAAGCTACGGACATCTTTTGGAGTTTATGGTGTCTTCCAACCTTGGACTACTAAAACTATCCTTAGATCAACCAAAACTCCTTCTCCTGATACTACATGCCCTAGAAATCTTATTTCTTTTTCCCAAAAATGGCACTTTAAAAATTTGGCTTTAAGCACATTCCTTCTTAATATCTCTAGCACCTTCTCTAGATGCCTCTCGTGTTCCTCTTTAGCCTTTGAATATATAAGAATATCGTCTATAAAGACTAACACGAATTTATTAAGCATATCTCTAAATACTCTATTCATAAGGTCTACAAAATAATCAGGGGCATTAGTTAACCCAAAGGCATAACTAAGCACTCGTAAAAGAAATCTAGACCTTTGAATGCAGTTAAATGAATGCAGTCTTCTACTATTCTAAATTGATGGAATCCTAAAGCTAGATCCATTTTTGAAAATACCCGAGCACCATGAAGTTGATTAAACAAGTCATCTATGTAGGGTAGAGGATACTTACTCTTAATCGTTTGCTTATTCGGGTCTCGATAGTCTACACATAGCCTTAGAGAACCATCAGACTTGGCAATTAAAACAACTGCTGCTCCCCAATTTGAGTGACTTGGTCTTATCAATCCCTTCTTCAATAATTCATCGGTTTGTTCCCTCAATTCATCCACCTCTTGGGGAGCCATTCTTCACTTTTGGTGAACAACGAGTCTTGCATTGGGAATTAAATCGATATGAAACTCAATTTCCTGATGTAGGGGCAAACTTTTTACCTCTTCAAAAACATCTGAAAACTTCTTAACTATCGGTATGGTCTCTATATTTCCTTGGGGTAAATAAAGTGCATATTGAAAACTATCCCTTAACGGACCAGGATCTTTACAACATATTTCAACCATCTTCCCTAACTTTTTCTTCAGCGATACCTTCCTCCTAATGCAATCAAGAATCGCTTCATGATTAGATAGCCAATCCATACCGAGCAAAACTTCAAATCCATTAAAATCAAGGAAAAATATGTCACATGAAAAATAATGAGAAAGGTAGGTAACTTGGACATTTTCACAAATCATACAAAGGTTTGTTGTACTACCTATGGGATTTAATACACAGATAGGGGTATTTACTATTTTGGTGGTAAGCTACAATTTTTCAACCAATTCTTTGGAAATAAAACTGCGGGAAGCTCCAGTATCAAATAGTACTTTAACCATAATACCCTCAACGCAAATAACACCCCCCAAAACTCCTCTTTCTTTGGTTTCTTCTGAAGTTAATAGTTATGCTTCCATGGCATAGGCCTTAGTTGGCTCAAATATCTGCATAAATGGACAACCCATCATTGTATGCCCTTGTTAGTGGTAATTAGAACAGAGCGTCGTAGAAGAAATAATATTTGCTTGCTGCTTCCGTCTACAATTCTCAGCAATATGCCATTTATTCCTACAATGTCCACAAGTGACACCCTTTGAATCCTTTCTCTTCTTCCTTCCCGGTTGCTTCTTTGCTTTTAGATTTAGCTCCCTTTTGATAGGTTTGTTGCTACTGCTTGTAAGAAATGCAGATTACGGATCTTAAGACTAGGATAAACACTAGAGGGGGTGAATAGTGTTTTAAAGAATTAATATATCTTTTTGAGTTTTTGTTAATTTGAACACAAATGTATGTAATATTCAGACATAGATATGATTACAGAATCAAACGCAGATGCAAAAATAAAGTAAAAGCAGTAAAGGAAAGAACAAACCGGATTTTATACTGGTTCGGAGTTACCCTACATCCAGTCCTGCGCACAAGTACGGATTTCCTTTGAAAAGAAATTTTACAATTACACCCTCGATTTCAAGGCTACGAGGTACACCTCTCCAGATTCACAATCCTCTGGGTAGAGGTACTTGATTTCAGGGGCAATAAGTTCACCCAATTGATTTCCAAGGCTACAATCACACCTTTTCTCGCTTGTTTGATTTCCAAGGCTACAATCACAACCTTTCTTGCTAAATTGATTACAAAGAAGTTTATAATTCTGTATAGCACTGAGATCTTGTTGAGATTGTGATAGAGAATCAAACCAGAAATGATCTAGTTAGATTCAATATAGATTTCGGCAGAGTAATGGTAGGAATATGTATAAAGAAATATGGAAGAAGAAGAGGAGTGAAAACCAAAAAAATATGATTTTAAATTCGTTCAAAAGCACCCATATTTATAGTAGAACAATAGCCATGTCCATTTGTGAAAGGATACGACGAATAGACACTTCTTTTGAGATTCAAATTTTGAAATTAACTGCCACTATGTCGACATGGGTATCTTGGGTATGTCGACATGCCAAAGGAAATTTTGATGATTTGTTTTTCTTTGAAAATAACTTCTATCTTATATTAAAACTATTTTAAACTTTATAAATATACTTAACTATAGTTAAAATACATAAGTAAACATAGAGAATAATATTTTGATATATATATATATATAATTTTACTATAATTTTATATTTAAATCTAAGTATAAATATTAAAAGTTAACTATATTATTATTAAAAGATAGTTTAAAACTAAGGATAATTTGATTGATAATTTGATTTTGAAATTAAAGATTATTTTGAGGCTAAAAGTATTTAAAATCAAGATAGATGTTTTTGATTCTTTAAAAACGAAGACTTTGAAGACATTTTGAAAACAAGATATAATTTTATAAAACATTTTGAATAAAAGTTAGTGGATACAAAACAATGTTCCACTAGATTTTTCATAGGTTCCATCCTACTTATGGTTCCATCCCTTTAACGGGCTCGAAGTGGATTCCATTCCACGAATAAATTGGATTTTAAGATGTCAGTGCTTTTCTAGGAGTTTTAACAAAAATTCCTAAATAAATTACTTGTCATTGAAATCTTGAACTCTTGATAATCTTGATACTCATGATTCTTCAACCTTGATAGCTTGAATCTCTATATTGTATAATCTTCATTCTTGGTACCTGCATGGTTAAATCATACATATACATATATATCTAAACTATAATGTTAGTATATATATTTATAATCTTATTCTAAGGTTGTTGTCATCAAAACCATCATCTCAAGGACTAACATTGCTAATATTTAGTGTTGATATTAGCTTCTCCCAATACGGAATTTCATATCGCTTGCCCATATCTACTAGGTTTGCGAATGATCCTTTTAGGTAAGCAGTCATTCTATTATGAAACTCTTTTCTTGTCCAAACCACAAACATTTCGTTCTTCTTAAGTGGAATATCTATCAGTCCAAGCCCATAGAGAGTTTCATCAAACTTTCTTAAGTATTCTTCCACTGACATTTCTCCTTGCTTTAGATCCATAAATTTTTTATAGAGACAGGACTTCCCAGCATCTGGTAGGTATAGTTCTTCAAAAACTTTCTTAAATCTTTCCCAAGAAATATCATCTTGTAGTTCATTGATAGTAATTGACTCCCACCAAGCCAAAGCTCCATCCTGCAATTGCCAAGATGCCAAGAAGCGCTTTTGCTCATCCTTTATTTCTAATCCTTTAAAAATTCTCTCACATAAGATGAGCCAATTCTGAACTTCAATAATTGACTCTGTACCCTTAAATGGTTTCTCGTCCACATTATAAGTTAGGCAGAAAGTTGTCATGTTAACCAAATTTGTAACGGAACCGCCCCTTTGTTTCCCTTTCCTCGTCCCTTCTTAGTATTCATTTCCTACCATGTGAGTATAGTAAGATTTCTTTTTAGAATACGTAGACGAGATTATCTTAGGGAATAGGTTTTAAGTATTGATTACACGAATATAGTTATTCGGATAAAGAATATGAATTCACGCTCTCATAGACTAAACTCATTCTAGGACATTACTAACCATCTCTAATGAGTTGACCCCATCAAGGCTTAGGTATTCGCTCAACCATAAGCTCTGATACCAAATGAGATGACTCACCTCCTCGATACTCAAAAATCGACACTAATGCATCCTTATATTCACGTGTCGTAAATTTAAGCATCAGACAGGCAAATTATCATAGGGTAAAGAAGAAAAATAAAGATAGAAGACAAGACAATAATAGAATCTCACATTGTATTCAACTCATAATCATACATGTCATAACATCAAATTGCTCCATCAAAGTTAATACAAATCCAGCTGGGATAGTTATAATTGCCTATCCTTACATATGTTGGTAGCTACATAATACATAACACAGTGAAATAAATAGGTGGCTTCTACAAAAGATCCAACTCCAGGCTCCGGGCTCCATTCCAAAATGCTCCAAGTTTTCCTCACTACTTGGCTGCCCGAAAAAATAAGGCATCTAGAGTTTTAAGGGAAAAGAAAATAAACTCCGGGTCAGTCATGGGACTGGTGTGAGAACTCAAAATAAGATGTTTGAAAACAAAATGGTATTTCATAATACCACACCGCACATAAACACGGAATGGGTTTTTACCTTATGGTAACCAAAATCTTTATTACGTGAAATTAAGGGATATTATCCTTAATAACATTCTTTGAAAAACATTTCTAAACAAACTTATTAATCTTAGCCGAAATTATTACATTAAAATTCCAGCATACTAAATTTACAATCAAGTCCGAAGGCACTTATCGGAGAATGGATTCCATACAAATGACAAGGTAAGGGACTACCTTCCGATAGCACGCCTCTAGAGGGATGTATACAGGGACGAGATACTTGGCGCCTAAACCAACACAGAACCAACCCGCCCTTTCTTGGATATTACCGAATATGTCATCACCCCGGCCATTACCGACCTTTAACAGGATGTCGAGCCATACATTCACTACATACTTAGACATGTGTAGAGCAATCATGAAGGGTGATGACATCTCCTAATGGGAGCGACCCACTTAGCCTGCTGCTTCTACCCTGTTTCTGTCATTTTCGGGTGATGAGGCTTGAGGTAAACGATTACCTTTCACATAACACATCTTCTTTCTTCTTTGAATGCTACATTTCCATTCCATAGTCACCTACAAACAAATAACCTCTGAGCTCGTATATCTCAGAAAAATGTGTTAAGCTAAGAGAAGTGGCCTTCTCCGCCACCTTGTAAATATACGTTTTATAGAGATCACTCAATGAAATTTAGAATGCAATGTCAGACATTCATCTATACAAGTTATCCAGGAATAGGACAAACCAAAGGTACTCTCCAGCTCCATTAGTAGGGAGAAGTCCTTGCATCAGAGATTTTCACAACAGAGCATTGCTGCCACCATACGATATGGTAATTTTCACCTCGAGGGACTAGTGGCAAATAGCCCTACATCTTGAAGATCTCTACCTTCAAAATAATTTTTCTTCAAACACATTTTACTTTGAATTTAGATTGGTTCGAAGTGGTTTTCGAATAGGAATCGCCCAAATCTGATCCCGGTTACTTCGAATCCAATCATCGATAAAAATGATGTTTTATATGTAGATGATTATTGGTTAATTGATTCATTCCTCTTTATCAAGGTATCTTAGAGAGATATATATTTTAAGAATCTTCTTCTTTAAATATGGAATCATTTAAACCTCTCTTTTGAATATTTCTCAAATCATTTTTAAAGAGTATCTTTGAGAAAATAGGTTTATAGAAATCGCTCTACTTTTATTCACTATCAACTTCCGTATTCAACAAAGTTATAGGTGGAATAACCATAAGATCACCTTTTAAATTCTACAAATAGTACGATTTCCCTCTTTAGATTTTAATAATGAGTATAAGAAGATTGTTTTTATAAAATCAAAGTTGAGCATCTCAGCTTTCCCTTCGGTCTGTTCCACCCCTCGTCTAAAAGATAAAGCTAAGGCCGGGTTAATTCAATGCACTGGTTGCTCCATTCCAAACGTTATTTACACACTTTGTTTTACCATTTAGCTCTCACAGGTGGGACAAATGTATTAGTCGTTTCCATATACTTAATTTTCTTTTTAAATCACTTAATTATTTGTTTAACCACCTTTGAAATAGTTTTAAATTGTTCAAATTTATTTTAAAATACTTTTGTATTTACTTAAAAATATTTATATAAGATATGGGAAAGAATTGTTAAGTTTCAACCTTTATTTCAAAAGTTATAGAAAATCGTTGCGAAAAAGTATTGCAAATAGTGTTTTGAAACTTATATTCTTCAAAACGACTTTTCTATCATTAAGAAATCCATCTTATCAACTTAAATCATTTTAAAAATGTTTTAAAAGATTTTTAGAATTTATTACATATTTTTAAAACATTTAAAATATCAATTTTAAACTTTGGTTACTTTACTGCAAAAGTGCGATTTTTCTACAAAATTGTTTTGGGCATGTTTTAAAATCTACTTAATGAAATCTTGATTTTCTTTTTTTGTTAGAAAGATATGGATATAATAGTTTTAAAAATTCTTGTCTCGAAGAATTCCGAGCTAGTTTCCATTCTGTGTACTTATTTCATCCTTTCGGCGCGAAGTCGTGAACTACCATTGCGCGATGCGCCTAGTTTTGTCATATTTCGTGTTTTTCGTCCAAACTTTGTTAAAACAAATTTATACGTTTATAAAACATTTCTAATACATGTTTAATTATTTTAAAGGCATTAAATGATTTCATCTCCCTTTACAATTTATTTTGGAAAGTGTTTTCCGTGTGATTCAACGTCGTGTATATCGTGACTTGTTTCAGTATTTACATGCAATAAAAAACATATGAAAATCAATGTCATAACCAAACATTTAAACAAACATATCACAACATCGCGACAAAATATATAGATATAAATAGGAGTTCTCACTTTGTTTTTTTTGATGAACGAAAAATTGGTTATAGCTTCGCTACTCGTTGTTTTTCGTTCACGAGTCTTTGCGCACTTGGACTCAAATGGCTTGACTTGGCTTGGAGGAGGAAGATGGTGCTCACGACGAAAGTGAAGGGTGAAGGAGTGCTCATCTATGGGTGGTGGAGAGGTGGTTCGTGGATAGAGGGGAGGAACAGGAGGTGTTTGAAATGATTCGGGTGGAGCTCTGGTGAATAATTCTTTAGTAAATAATTTTAGAATATTTTGGCATTATTTTATTAAGGAGTGAGGCCATTAAAGAAGTGAAGAAAGCTTGAAACAGGAAGAAGAAGTTGTGAAAAAAAAGTGAAGAAAGTGGATGGTTATTTGTAAAAAAAGTTTTATATTAAATAATATTTTGTAAAAAGACCAAAATACCCTTTTCTTATACTTTAAGCAAACTAATTTTTTTCAACTCTTAACATCGCATTTCAAATCATTACTTTATATCAATTTCACTTAAATATTAAGTAAAGAAAGAAATAATTATGTTTTCTTAATTTGATATTTACTTTTTGACTTTATAATTTTTTTTGTTTTTTATGCTTACTTTTTCTTAATTATATTCTAGAATTTTCTAAGTACGTTTAGTAAATGTAAACTTGATTAGTAACTTGATTAATACTTATACTGACCCGAATTTCCTGTCCTTTGAGTTTGAATATTTAAATATTTTTAAATATTATATTTGGAATATAAATTGATTTTTGAATATTGGGATTTTTTTTGAAATTGTAGAATGAATTTAAATTTTAAAAGTAACGATTTACCGTAATACGGGAATGGTGAATAATTGAAATTTGAGGTGGATATGAATCGAAATCACTTCTAATGTTGATATAAAGTCTATTTGATTAGAATTGAGTTAATAAGTTTTTAAAACTAAAATTTCAAGTGATTTCGTTAATTTTTGAAATTGTCAATTTAATCAATGCGTTAAAATAACGATCCAGGGCATACTCTCTGTATTCGACGAAACCAGTTCCATTGGATCCGTAACAGTGTATTATTATTAGATTTCAATTTTGTAGTAATTAAATGCGCTGTTTGGTCATATGGGATAGAAATGCGTTTGAAATTTGGGAAGAAGGGTATGTTTGCAAATAAAAAATCATTATATCAATTTTTAATTATTGAAACTTAGAAATTTAATAACTCGTTCATACGAAGTCCGATTAGGATGAAACTTTTGCGTTGCGATCATGATGATAAGAGCTTCGAAATAGAAGTAGTTTAGACGGATTTGGAGACTGAGAAAATTTGGGCTAAAATTGGACGTCGTTCGGTTTTAGTTCTAAACTGGAACGCCTCGGCAACAGCAGAAAGTAAAGGTGAATAAACCTCACTCATCTTGGATTATTGTTCTTAATTTAAATTATTAGAAATTAATTATTTAATGATTGGATGAATTTATAAATTATTATCAGTTGGATGTTATGTTATATATAGCAGTATATATATTAGTAGTTGGTCATATTTTCCACTAATTGGAGTGGATGAGACACTATGCATCTCGCGTATTAGCGGATGATCCTATATTACCACGATATCCCACCTCGAAGCGAGATTGGTATTTTATGTTATATAACATCTATGGATATGGGGAAACAAGTTGGAAGAATCCAACTGGATTCCTCATGATGGTTTCATATATAGTGATATATCATGTCATTGAATAATCTGTTATAGATTATGTGCGATTTGATATATTGGATGTTATAGTAGCACTAGCCCTAATTTTGGTATTTTAAGTACCATAAATAATGTTTTCGAATTTTAAAAAGAAATCAAGGGTGATTTTTGGAAATAAAAGTATTTATATGGAAATTGAAATATTGAATAAGAATGGGTTTGGATTAACTAAATGATTTGATTTGGAATTCACTTAACTATTTCGTAAAGTGGTTCGAATAAATATTTTTGACATAAATTTATACAAGGAATTTGAAACAGCAGATTTTATTAATATGTTGTAAATTATAAATGAAGTTGAAATCGAGTTTTGAATAGATTTGGAATTATAGTTGGATTTATTGAGAAATAGATTTCCAAATGGAATTTTAAATTGAAATCAATTTATAAATGGATTTTAAGAATATAGATTGGTTATAATCTAGAAATGAGTTTATAAAGTTATAAACAATGTTCATAAATAAAGTGAAATGATAATCATTTGACAAACTGGGAATATAATTCACATTGTGAATTTAAAATGAAATATGGAAATCGGTTTAGAAAAAAATAGTGGATTCTATTTTGGAATTTAGAGATAGTTGTGATATTGGAAATGAAAATCGATTTGTGATAAATCTAGAGAGATTTATAAATATAAAAATGGTTATGTTGACTTTTAAAAATAAAATTTGATCGAGAAGTTAGTTTTGTTTTTAAAAGGAGATTTAATTTCTTAAATTACGGAGTTTAAAAATTGTTTAGTATTGATATATTTCGGAAAAGTTGGCTTTATAAATAACCAATATTAGTTGAAATGAAATTTTAATTTTTTTATAATAAGCTTTGTGAATCGACTATTATTACTTATAAATGATTTAGAAATTAGTTATCGCTGTCTATTTAAAAAGTGTTTTGATATTTTAAATAATTACTTAAACGTGTTTTTAAAAATAAAATTATTATTCTTCAAAAATACTTATTATTTTATATATGGGCTTTAATGGCAAGTGATTGGGATGTGTTTATAAATACTCTAAGGATTTGTAAATCAAGTTATTTAAGAGAGGTGGTTATAAGAGAAACTTTATAATGGAAATTCTAGGAACTTAAGGAAATTTTCAAATTTTTTAAATACAGAAACTTTGGAAATAAATTAGAATTCATAAAAGAAGTCAGAAATGAGTAGTTAAAATTATCGACCAGTATAATCGATTTTGGAAATTTTAAAGGAAAATAATTAATAGATTCCAAAAACTTCTAGAATTCATTATAAGTGAGCTAAGGGATCTACAAATAAATTGTAAAAGATCTTGAGAAATAGGAAATAAATGAAATCATTTCCTAAGTATTGGAAATAAGATTGTTTTAGGAAGTATACTTATAAATATTTCCTAAATATTGGAGTGGAAGGGTTTGAAATATTTTAACTACAAGATTATTATTATAGAAATATTTTCAAAGTATTGAATTATAAATGGAATTAGAAGAAATTATTTCCAAGTATTGAGATGGTTCGAAAATATCCTTCTATGGATATAAGTACTTGAATTTGTTTTCGGATATTGAAATATTGGAAGAGATTTGGATATATATCTTTGTAAAGATATTTTGAAATAAATATTTTGGGAATTTATAATATGGCCTAGTGACTACTTATGTGAGTTATTTGATAGTTAAATAACCGACTATTAAATCTGTCCAAATTCGTTAATCGTTTCGAAGAGACCAAGATCGGATTTAATTATCCGAAAACCACTTCGATCTGATTTGTGCCTTGTGGATTATGATATCGTGAGGGTAACGAAGATGGTGATTTTGGAAGTTCGGTTTGTTCAGACCCGGAACAACTTGTATGGATGAATGATATCATTTACATCGAGGTGTGGAAGGCAATGTTAGCATTCCAAGCATGAATGTTATTCTTAAGGTAAAACGTAGCCTCAAGCCTCAACAACCGGGAATGACTATAATAAGGGAGATGCAGCGGGGCTAACTGGGTCGCACCCAAGCAGTGTATGTTATCACTTTTCTAGATACCCTCGGTTATATTATAATTATGGATAAGGTTGTGCATGGAAAGAAAGCGCTCGATAGGGTAGAAACACCCGGGGTGATAACACATTTGGTACTATCGAATAAGGGGTAGGTCGGTCCTGTGTTGGCAGGGATCGTTAGGTATGATCTCGGTACATTTTTCTAGAGGTGTACTGTAATGGGAGGCATCCCAGTAGCTCTGTCATTGTATGAAATCCAATATCCACTCCGAGCCTGTACGGTTTTAGTTTTATACCAATTATGCTGAAATGTGAGATGCAAGCATTTCAGCTATTTTATAGTTTATTTCTATAGACACTATTATAATATCAGATGATTTTGATATAAAATATTTTGGCTATCGTAAAGTAAAAACCCGTTGTTTTTATGTGTGATGTGGTATTACGAGATACCTTTGTTTCCAAAGGATTTTGATAATAGTAATAATTTAAATCGAGTGTGTTTTCTCACATTGTTTTCCAAGACTGACTCGGGTGTTATTTTATATGATGCTCGGGCCAGACCGAGTATTATAAATTCTGGTTAGGATGCTATGGAGCACAAGAGACATGCTGGAGCTATCTCAGGCGTATTCCACGTACTTGATTATACTCCGTTATATGTGGACTATATAGTCAACACTGATTAGGACAAGTTATAATAACTGTCTGTATTGACTGGTTGATTGTTGTACTTTGATGATTGTATTTATATTAACAGCTACAGTTTCTTTTGTATAAAGATCTGAATTTATCTATTATATGTTGTTCCGCTGCGATTGGGAGATTCTGTGGTGTTATTTCTCTTATCTTCTATTTCTTCTCTTTCTTTCTTCTCACCCTCTCTCTTTTTTCCATGACCTTTTGTCATCCTGTATTTTTGGGTCGAACATGTGTGGTTTATTGTCGATTCAAAGGGTACGGATTTGCAGGTCGTCACACTTGGTACCAGAACTTAGGTTGAGTGAATACCTAGGGTTTGGTGGGGATTACTCATTAGGGATAGAGTTAGTAGTACTCTAGAATGAGTCTGAGTGTATTAATAAATATGAGCGCGTATTTGTTAGTGAATATAAAATGTTTTATACTGTATTAATCTATCGGTTGGTTGTTTATGAATTCTGGTCGATACGAGAAGTACGGCTGTATCAATAGGGATTTCTAAACTCTTAAACAAGGTAAACGATGCAATATTGTTTGGAAAAGAGGGTAAATGAAATAATTTTACCCAAAAGTATATTTTAATAGAAAAGAAAAAAATCTGAGATTATTATAGTATGTTGGAGTGTTTGGTTGATATTGTTATAATCAAAAAAGAATATAAAATTTGAAATGGTTTACATAACCAAATAGAAATTCCATAAGTATGATTATACATATGAGTTGTAATTAAAAGTGGATTCAAACCAGAATTTGGATATTTAAGTCCCAAAAGCTTTAAGATATGTTTTAAATGGATTTGAACTAAGATTTGATGAATTTTTAAATCTTGGAGATTTTTCGAATTGTTTTCCAAAGTGTTTTGAAAAGGACAATGGTGATATTATTTTTGGAATATTTCAGAACGGGAGGTTTTAAAATGGATTCTAAAGGTGATAAAGCACTGTACTCACTTTAATCGTTGGAAAATAATTCCGGTGATGACGACCGCATCATCAGTCTTCATTTTCGAGTTTCTAAGAGACGGACTGCTACCATAATTATTTGTTTAGGACTTGTTTGGTAAACAAGTCTTGTTTTAAAATTCCGAAGGGAGTTTTCTTTTAGGTAAATTAGTTTGTTTTAAATTTCCGAAGGGAATTGTTTTAGTTAAAACCAAGTGGGTTTCGGAAATTCCAAAGTGTGATTTGATATACCAAGAATATATATATGTGTGTGTGTGTGTGTGTGTGTGTGTGTATTGATTTCAAAATGATTAGAAAAAAATGGGTGTTTGAATTCTGGAATTCTCATATATAAGCTTTGTAAACCGAATGAAAATAAGTTTTTGAATTTATAAATTGAGAATGGTGTTAATAAGGAGGGGGAATGTGAAATTTAAATATGGAATAAAAAAATAACTTAAGCTAAGTTAAATAAAAATCGATTTGGATTGTACAATATCAAATTGAATTGAATATAAACATGAATTGTGAAGTGATTACATAACTATATGTTATAAATATTGAATGTGAGTAAACTTAAGTGAAAATTAAGGGAATTATGAATAAATAAGTTTGTATAACTTGTTAAACTGAGAAAGTGAGAAAGTATGACCAAGTTAAAATGGTTAAGTATTTTGATAACAAGGAATGAAAATCCAAATTTGAATTATTAAATGAGTTGAACTCAAGCCAAACGAACTGAAGTAATTTTTGAAATGAAAATCTAATTCTAGATTATAAAATGGAAGTAAACTAATGAGATAAATTAATTAGTGGATTGGATATTGAAATGAGACTTGAGTTATAAATGTAATTCGACTTATTTATAGGCGAATTAAATATGTTTGAACGTGGTTGATTGAAATTAAAAGGATGGTGAATTAGAATTGAGTAAATTTAGTATAAAATCACTTGAAAAGTGAGGTAATGAAGTGAATTCCTGAAATAAGTCAAATGAAATGGATAGTGATCGAAATGACTTAATGAAATGATCTCCAAGTGATATAGGATAAATTGGGATATACTGAGTAAATGGAATTGAAAAAATTGAATGGGAATAATGGAAAATAGATAAAATCAAGTTGAAATGGATAAATTGAATTTGATGAAATCGTTTGTTAATGAATTAGCATGGTATGAAATGTTGTTAATATAAAATGAAGTAAATAAAACATTGTGAAGGGCATAGGTGTGAATATGGATCGAATTCAAGTAAATTTCATATAAATCAATGGAAATTTAAATAAATGGCATATAAATTGAACTGGAAATGAATAAGTGAATGTTTGAACCTTGTATTTGTATATGCATTATAAAATACATGACCTGACAAGTTTTCTTAATGAAATCTATGTGTTTAATTAGTTAAATGCATGTTATATTATTAAATTTAAAATTATGGAACTTATGTGTTTATTTTGAGTAAGTATAGGTACATGGAGCCATTGGCTTGATTTTTGGTTGCAAAATTGCATATAAATTGAGCGAGCTTGCTTAATAATGCTAAAATAAGGTAAGCTTACGAATTTAGCACGTAGAAAATAAAATTATTGATATATATTGTGTTTCCCAACCAAGAGCCGATGTATATCTTTTTATCATATTTGTGATATTGTAAAAGGCTCTCTGTACAAGGGAGACTTTGCCAAAAAAACTTGAAATTCTAGGGTGTTAGAAATTTTTTTGAACATTTTGGAACTTTTTTGTTAACTAAAAGGTTGCCTTTTACATTTAAATTGTAATAAGGAATTTGGTTTAAAAATGGAAACTAATTGTTTTAATTGAACTAAAGGAATTAGGAAAGTGAATTAGCAAGTTAACTAAGTGGATTTTTGAAAAGTAATGGGTTTGGATCATTCATCCTGCATTAGCAATTTCAGGTACGAAATTCTTTTAAGAGGGAAAGAATGCAACGATCTGGATTTCCCGTTGTTTTATTTTGAATTTTTAAATAGTTTTAAATATTGAATTTGGAATATAAAATGATTTTTGAACATGGAGATTTTTGTTGAAATTATAAAATGAATTTAAATTTTAAAAATAACGATTTATCGTAATATGGGAATGGTGAATAATTGAAATTTGAGTTGGATATGAATCAGAACGTTTTCTAATGTTGATATAAATTCTATTTGAATTAGAATTGAGTTAATAAGTTTTTTAAACTAAAATTTCAAGTGATTTCATCAATTTTTGAAATCATTGATTTAATCGACGCGTTAAAATAGCGATGTGGGGCACAGTTTCGAAATTCGACGAAACCAGTTCCATTGGATCCGTAATAGTGCATTATTATCGGATTTCAATATTCGTAGCGATTAGATACACCATTTGGTTGTACGAGATAGAAATGCGTATGAAATTTGGGAAGAAGAGTATGTTTGCAAATAAAAAATTATTATATCAATTTGTAATTATAAATTTAATTGTTGAAACTTAGAAATGTAATGACTTGTTTATACGAGGTTCGATGAGGAAGAAATTTTTTGCATTGCGGTCGTGATGATGAGAGCTTCAAAATGGAACTGGTTTGGATGGATTCGGAAATAGTGAAAATTCAAGCTAAATCGGACGTCGTTCGATTTTCGTTCCAAACTAGAACAAAACGACAGAAAATAAAGGTGAGTAAATCTCACTTATCTTGGATTACTATTCTTAATTTAATTTGTTAAAAATTAATTGAATGATTAGATGGACTTATAAATTATTATCAGTTGGAAGTTATATTATATAAAGTAGTATATATATTAGTGGTTATGTTTCCCACCGATTGGAGCAGATGAGACGCTATGCACTTCGCATAATAGAGGATGACCCTATATTACTATGATATCCAACCTTGAAGCAGGATTAATATTTTGTGTTATATAACACCTGTGGATGCAGCGAAATTTGTTGGAGGGATCCAACTAGATTCCTCAAAAATATATTGATGGTTTCATATATAGTGACATATGATGTGATTGAATAATCTATTATGGATTGTGTGTGATTTGATATATTGGATGCTATAGTAGCACTGGACTTAATTTTGGTATTTTAAATACCATAAATAATACTTTTGAATTTTAAAAAGAAACTCAAAGGTGATTTTTGGAAATAAAAATATTTATATGGAAATTGGAATATTGAATAATAATGGGTTTGGATTAAATAAAAGATTTGATTTGGAATTCACTTAACTATGTTGTAAAGTGGTTCAGATAAATATTTTTGAAATAAATTTATACGAGAAATCTGAAACAACAAATTTTTTTAATATGTCATAGATAAATGGAAGTTGAAACCGAGTTTTGAATAGATTTGGAATTATAATCGGATTTATTGAGAAATAGATTTTCAAATGGAATATTAAATAGAAATCAATTTATAAATGGATTTTAGGAATATAGATTGGCTACAAACTAGAAATGAGTTTATAAAGTTATAAACAATGTTTATAAATAAAGTGGAATGACAATCATTTGATAAATTGGGAATATAATTCATAGTGTGAATTTAAAATGAAATATGAAGATCAGTGTAGAAAAAAAGAATAGTGGATTCTATTTTGGAATTTGGAGAAAGTTGTGAAATTGGAAATGAAAATCGATTTGTGATCAATCGAGAGAGATTTATAAATATAAAAATGGTTATGTTGACTTCCAAAAATAAATTTTTATCGAGAAGTTAGCTTTGATTTTAAAAGGAGATTTAATTTCTTAAACTATGGAGTTTAAAAACTGTTTAGTATGGAAATATTTTGAAAAAGTTGGTTATTTAAATATTCAGTATTAGTTGAAATGAAATTTCAATTTTTTTAATAATAAGCTTTATGAATCGATTATTATTACTTATAACTGATTTAGAAATTAGTTGTCGTCGTCTACTTAAAAATGTTTTGATATTTTACATAATTACTTAAACATGTTTTTAAAAATAAAACTATTATTCTTTAAAAATACTTATTATTTCTTATGTGGGATTTAAAGGCAAGTGATTGGAATGTTTTTATAAATACTCTCGAGATTTGTAAACCAAATTATTCAAGGGAGGTGGTTGTAAGAGAAATTTTATAATGGAAATTCTGGAAAATTAAGGAAATTTCCAAAGTGTATAAATACAGAAACTTGGAAATGAATTAGAATTCATAAAAGAAGTTAGAGATGAGTGGTTGAAACTATAGACCAGTATAATCGATTTTGGAAATTTTAAAGGAAATTAATTAATGGATTTCAGAAATTATTAGAATTCATTTTAAGTGAGTTAAGGGATCTACAAATAATTGTAAAAGATGTTGAGATATAGGAAATAAATTAAATCATTTCCTAAGTATTGGAAATAAGATGGTTTTAGGAATTATACTTATAAATATTTCCTAAGTATTGGACTGTAAGGGTTTGAAATATTTTAACTACGAGATTATTATAATAGAAATATTTTCAAAGTTTTGAATTATAAATGGAATTATGAGAAATTATTTTCAAGTATTGAGATGGTTCGAAAATATCCTATTATGGATATAAGTATTTGAATTTGTTTTCGAATATTGAAATATTGAAAGAGATTTGGATATATATCTTTGTAAAGATATTTTGAAATAAATATTTTGGAAATTTATAATATGGGCCTAGTGACTGCCTATGTGTGTTATTTGATAGTTAAATAACTGACTATTAAATCTGGCCAAATTCGTTAATCGTTTCGAAGAGACCAAGATCGGATTTAATTATCCGAAATCCACTTCGATCTGATTTATGTGTTACAGATTGTGATATCGTGAGGATAATGTAGATGGTATTTTAGAGATTGGTTTGTTCAGACCCAGAAGTATTTGTATGGATGAATGCTATCATTTGCGCCGAAGTCTGGAAGGTAGTGTTAGCGTTCCAAGTATGAATGCTATTCTTAAGGTAAAATGTAGCCTCAAGCCTCATCAACCGGGAATGACTAAAATAGGGGCGATGCAATATGGCTAAGTGGATCGCACCCTAGTAGGGTATGTTATCACTTTTCTAATATCCTTGGATATATTATAATTATAGATATGGTTGCGCATGGAATAGAGAGCGCTCGATAAAGTGGGAACATCTGGGGTGATAACATATTCGGTACTATCCAGTAAAGGGTAAGCCAGTTCTGTGCTGGTAGGGGTCGGTAGGTATGATCTCGTTACATTTTTCTAGAGGTGTACTTGATTGGTGGTACCCCAGTAGTCCTGTCATTGTATGGAATCCAATATCCACTACGAGCCTGTACGATTTTAGTTGTATACCAATTATGTTTAAATGTGAGATGCAAGCATTTAAGCTATTTTGTAGTTTATTTTCTATAGACATTATTATAATATCAGATGATTTTGATATAAAATGTTTTGGTTATTGTAAGGTAAAAACCCATCATGTTTATATATGACGCGGTCTTACGAGATACCTTTGTTTTAAATGATTTTGAAAACAGCAATAATTCAAATTGAGTGTGTTTTCTCACACTGGTTTTCTAGACTGACTCAGGTGTTATTTTATTATAATGCTTGGGTCAGACCGAGCATTATAAATTCAAGTTGGGATGCTATGGAGCACAGGAGACATGTTAGAGGAGTCTCAGGCGTATTCCATATACTTGATTATATTTCACTGTGTGTGGACTGTATAGTCAGCACTGGTGAGGACAAGTTAGAATAATTGTCCTGATTGGCTAGTTGATTGTTGTACTCTGATGATTGTATATATATCAACAGTTATAGTTTCTCTTGTATAAAGATCCGAATTTATCTATTATATATTGTTCCGCTGCGACTGTGAGATTATGCGGTGTTGTTTTTGTTTTCTTCTATTTCTTCTCTTTCTTTCTTCTCACCCTCTCTCTTCTTTCCACGACCTTCCGTCATCCTGTACTTTTTTGGTTGGACATGTGTGGTTTATTGTCAATTTAAAGGGTACAGATTTGCGGGTTGTCACAATATTTATACTATTTGAATATATGTTCATATATAGGAAATAAAGGTGCAACAATGTTGCGACAACTTTAAATCGACAAAACGTTGATTTCGACAAAATATTTTACGGTCACATTTTGACTTTTTAGTGAAACTATTTATTTATGTAAACCAAATTTAAATATAAATTTGTATATTTCTATTAAAAATATAAACACTCATAAATTAATTAAAGTAAATTATTTAACCATTGAAACTTATTTTTCTGAAATTAGGAATTTGTCACTTTTACCTATATAAGTAATTGTTCATATTCTTGTGTATATTTCTATTTCCAAATCCTATCTAATATTATTTGAATCATAAAACCTTATATATTTTATATTTCAAATCACTTTAAATATTATTTTTTGGAGTGGTCGAATTCTGGGTCGTTACACTTGGGCTCTTAGGGTTCGTACCATGATAATCTCAAGTTTGATTCGTCCAGCATGTCGGGATATTTCTTGGTCAAAAGGCTGGACAATAATACTGCTTTAAATATTCCTAGTCGAGATGTATCTAGACTGGAGATTGATATATCGGTTGAGACTAGATATGTAACGCTCTTCAAATGTTAGGCGGTGTATTAATTATGACTGCTGGGGGCGCCCAAGGGGTTACGTATTGATAGTTATTGGATAACTATGCAATGACTCACTTAATAAACTTCTACAGGTTAATATAACTAAGATCAAACAAAAAATATCAATCTGACAAAATTACATAGTTCTCCTGAATTGAGAATACTATTGATCTTCAATGTGGAAGCTCCGCTTTGACGTAGTTAAATCGTGGCACGACATCCATCGAATGAATATAGTTGCGTCGAGTGGAAACATTCAAAGTGAAACATTATTTAAGAGATGATTCATCTCCTTGGTTATATGAGTTTAGTATCATGATCAACTGAAGTCAACTCAAAGTCAAAGTCTTTGGCCAAAGTTTTTCGGTTAAGAATAATTTTTATTATTGAATATAGAACTTTGTGTTTGGATTATAAAGTTTAATATGGACGATATTGGAATTTTAACCATTATCAAATTCCATACGTCCAAAGTGATATAGTTTTGACGAAGAGAATCGGTGTAAATAATTGTCACTGCTGGATAACACTCAATAAAGTAAAACTGAATTTTACAAAATCGAGTAAGTGATAAATTAGGCCATAATGTCGCATCACCTGCTAAGTGACGTGTGAATATTATGTAACGACCCGTAAATTTTCGACTATTTAAATTGTTAAATAAATAAGTTTTGGTAATTTAATATGGAAAGAAAAAAGAACTTTGTAATTTAATAATGAAATGAATGCTGAAATGAAATGTAACAATGGTAATTAAAACTAATTATTAACAATTGAAATAAAGTTCCAATAATGAAATAATGAAAATTGTTATACTTGGTTATAAAATTAAATATAACAAACAAATATAATTATTTAATTACTGTTTGAAATAGTGAGCTAATGGTAATTAAATAAAATCAGTATTATGTAAGAATTGCAACATTTGTTTGTGAATAATGAATTTATAAGTGATTTTTAAAGTTAATGGTAATAATTAATATACATTGCCTATTTATTTAGCCTTGTTGTATTTAATTTGAAATCAATTGCAATAAATGTAATTAAGTATTTCGTTAATATTAATTAAGGTAATATTTGGTAATAATGTAGATTTTATTCATAATATGACAATTGGTAGAATAATAAGAATGGGAATCAAGATTTAATCAATTTTTAGATTATAGGTTATAACAATTGGATTTATTGCAATTTAATGTCATTAAATGTTGTGTTAATGTAAATAAAGCTAATAGTGGAAATATTAATGTAATAAGATATCAACTGATGTTAATCCTATAACATGAAACCAATGTAACTTCTATCTCATAATATGGTAATTGATTTAATGAAAGAATGAAACATAAATGAGTGAATTAATTGGGAAATTAAATCTTACTTAATAAGGAAATTTTTTGACAAATTCAATATAATTGAAAATAATAGTTAATACAAAGGAAAGATGAAAATTTGATGATATTGATGTAATGAAATATAGAACAAATATTAACTATGATTATTTGAGTAATAATAGATTAAGTATAAAGATTTAAACCAAATAAAAACAATGCATTGGAATTATTTATAATTAATAGGATTTAATGGCAATTGAAATTAAACACTCTAATTGGTAATAACTTTAATTTGATATCTAAACTTGTTTAAATTATTGGGAATGTTAAAGAAATCAAAAATGGTAAAATTTGTTAACCATAGAGTTGACATTGAAAATTTGACTTAATTAATTTAATATTAATTTATTCAATTAATGTGAAAATAGCCCTTTTCGCCACTTACTCGGATTTTGACGAAACCAGTTTAATCGAATCCGTAATGATGAATTATTGTAGGATTTCAAGTTTCGTAATGATTGAACTTGTCGTTTGATCGTACGGCTCGAAACGCCTAGAAATCAATTTAAATTGGAATCAATTATAATCAATTTGAAATAAGCTGAATTCAATATAACTTCTTCATACAACGGAATTAGAACCTAAAACCTGTTCCATTGAGTTTAAAACATTTGAAAACATCTATTTTGATATATGGGTTGATCCCTTTTCGTTCCGGAGGTAGAACGGGCTTTTCGAGTCGTTTATCGTTTACTCAATCTGGTGCATTCTTTCTATTTCAGCTTTGCCTATAAATAGCTTGTTATAAACCCTAGCGGCTCCTCATACTCATTTGTCTGTACATAAATTTCTTCTCAACTCCTCATTTCAATGGTAGACAAACCAGACAAACTTCCCAATTCAACTTCAAAATCAAATTCAAATCAAAATTTCAAACTCCACAAACTATATCGAATTATATATCGATTTGAAGCTCTCGACGAGCGCATCTCATATATGTATTTCATTTTCCGATTTGAATCATGGTATGAATGGAAATTTGGCATTTGTTTCGGCCGTTCGTATGGAGGTGTTGGATTTGATGATGGATCTTCGTCCTGGGTTCGATCCGGTTGTATGGGGTTGTAGAGGAGGTTGAGGCAAGATGATCTAACGGTTTGGTTCAAGTTGTAGGTGCTCGAAGACGTCTGGAACAGTGATGGAAGTTGACGGCGGTCGAGTGGGCTACGGCTGTTTATGGGTGGCCGCAGCCTGAAGTTAGGGTCAACCTGAGGATGGGGACGCGGTGGTGTTGTCCGATCAAAGCCTAGCTGGACGTGCGTGGCGCAGTTTTGACTAGGCGACGACAGCTGATGCACGAGAGGGTTCACGTATGAATCGGTTAGGGTTTCAACGATTCAGGGTGACATGTACGCGTTATTCTTTTTATTTATTATTTGTTGATTTTAAATTTAAATCGTTAATGTTCTAACTTGTATAACTTTAATATACGAGGTCCATTTCACACGCGATTTGCTCCGCTGCGATCGTATCGAAATGCTCGACATTTTGACGCTGGTTTGGACGAATTCTAATACTGTTCAAATTTTAGGCTTAAATTGGATTTAAATTCAATTTAAATTCAAAGATGAGTGTTTTAACCCACTCACAACTTCTAAAATTTCTTATTTTGTTAAAATTTGTTTATGATGTGATTAGGAATTTATTTATGACTGTTTGGTATATTTTAAATCATCATCTCAATTAATTTGAATTTATTTAAATTAAATCGTTATTTAATTTATTATTGAATATAAATTGCCAGTTAAATACATGTTATTGATTATCAGTTCTATATTCATATTTATTGATTGATTTGGATAATGATTGTGATGGATGTTGTATTATATATCGTTATAAACTGCAAGTTCACTATGGGTTGAAATGATACATATCCGAATGATCTATAGATTAACGAAAAATCGTTATAGGTTGAAATGATAGACTCGAGCGATTTTATGGATGCTATTTATTTGGGAATTATGGTTTGAAATGATATATAACCGTAAAAATTTAAATTGCGGATTGAAATGATAAATATCTGTATCACTTGACCCTAGGGCAGAGAATTATATACGGACACCGAATTGGTTAAATTAAATGATTTTGAAATCCTTAATTTTTGAATGGAATAAATGATATTTTGAAGAAAAATTTGATTTGCATAAATTGAAGTATTTTTGGAAAATCAAGTTTTGTGTTGAAATGTGAATTAGCTTAAAAGGAATTGTTTTAAGAGATAAAATTTAAATGGTCTGATTTTGTTGAAATGGAATAAATAGTTCTAAACTGATATAAATTCCAAATTCATGTTTTCAAATATAAACTCTTTTAAATCATATTATCTTTAAGATTCTAAATTTTAAGACTTTCAGATGTATAAACTATTTTAACTTATATTAACTATATTAAATCAATTTAACCTATTTTAAACCATTTAAATTATTTTAAAACTAATTAAACCATTTTGACTTATACTAAATCTAATTAATCTATTTTAAAGCTATTTAATCTATTTTAATTTTATTCAATCTATTTTAAATCTATTTAACTATTTTAAATCTATATTTTCTATTCTAGAGTATTTTGACTATTGAAAATCTATTCAAACTATTTATAACTATCTACGACTAATTTCTTCTAAATACCAAACTAAGTAAAATGGATGGTTTACATTCAAATTCTCGATTTTTAAAGTGAGTATGGTTAATGGTGTTATAACCTAAGTTGGGATTTAAATGTTAATGGGATATGATGACTTTGAAATAAGGATTGAGCCTATTTTGAAAGTACGATTTTTAAAAGAAATTATGATTTTGGAAATGATATGATTTCAAAGGTTAACATGATTTCAAGTGAATATTATTTCAAAAGCATTATGATTTTGAGAAGATGATATTTTGATATAAATTGTGGATTGAATTTTGACAAGTAAAAGAACCATCCGGTGTGTAATAAGCGATTGATTGTCAAAGAGACTGGGATCGGATGTTGTCATACTCTCTGCCAATATCGAAAACCACTATGACAACTATGTACGCGGTGGAGATTCCATAATGAAGTAGGATGGTGGCGACGATCCTATTTGAGGTACATACGTGGACCCGACTCCCATGAGTTGGCTTAAGGTGGCTAAAATAGGAGCAATCGACGAGCCAAGTATGGTCATTCCTCCGATCGGGCACACTCCATCGATACTATATTCTGACTTTTGATTTATTTGGTGGGCACCCTTTGATTTATACTTGGGAGTGTATAGACTATGGGAATATATAAAATGTGTTAAGGTAGAAAATGTAAAGCCCTAACGTTATTTTAATACCTTTACTTTACTGTAGACATATTATAATAGGTATTGTACTGCATAGTAGATAGTTTAACGGATCCTTAGGAGATGTGAATCCCGAACATCTCTTAAGTTACTACACTCACGTTAGACATTGGATAGGAGATGTCAAACCCCATAAACATCTCTGATGCCATTCCACTCATATTTATTTACCATTGATTTAACTCACATAAGATCTTTTAGTTCTGACTTGAGTGTTTTGTCTTTTCAATTCCCTCGAGTCAGCCTGAGTATTCCAGGATTTGAAGACCTTATTTCTAGAGGACAAAGACGAAGATTTGTGCTACTATTATTTACTATATTTGTTCCACTGCATCACATTGTTCCGCTGCATTATTGTTTATTATTCTCTGGTAAGTGTAACTCTGATTCTACATTGTATTAGTATAATCAAATGTTTTGTAAACAGCTTCATGTACTGTTATTTGATTATTATATTTTGTCATTCCGCTGCGAGATTTTGTTTTGTTTTTTCTTTCTCTGCTTTTCTTAGTCACCCCAATAACAATTCGCTCTTTTGTATGGTCTTCAGTTGGCACATGGGTCTGCTTCAAACGTACAAAAAGGCGGGATGTTACATATTAATATTCGAATTATTCGATATTAATCGCAGACCAAATTTACACCTAAGAGTCACACAACTGAAACGATGAATACACATTTTTACCACCTGATTTAATTAATTTGTAATTATTATAAATTAATTAGATTAATTACTATTTATGAAAAATTAATTGTAAAATTTTATATTTGATACGTTGAACGATGTTATATAGTGTATTATAATAGTTATAAGTATATTGATCGATATCCGATACCTGTAGGCATTTAAAATTGGATTTAAATGCAACGGACATCATTTGAGCTTGGAATTGTTTTTAAGGCCCAAAGGGGATTTGGAATTTCGACCATGATGCTTGCATAGGTAGGCCGACCATATATGATGTGACATGGTGATTTTGAAAGCTAAAAGGATGGGAAATAGTAAGAGAGGTATTAGAAATAGTGTTCCACTTTTCACTCTCCTATTTCCCTTTGATAAGCCACTCTTTAATCATTCTTTTTAGATCCTTTTGCTCCTTCTTTTACTTGAAAATTTTAGCTAGAAATATCCCCTTCCAAACCCTAAAATATCCAAGCACAAATCGCATCAAAATTCTTCGATTAGAACGTTGGTGGTAAAGCAATTCGAGAGCCAGCAACTCTAGAACTTGGAATTCGACTCAAGGAGCCATTTCATTATTTCAAAGTGCGATCTCTAGGCTTATTGAGAGGAATTATTTAGATTAAATTGCTTAAGCTAATCAGTCGATCATATGTTAGCTGGATAGATCATATCATGAATCGGTATATTACTGTATTATCATATGTTGATAGTTATGTGCATGAAAAATTTGTAGATATCATCTTGTTTATCTCAACCTAATAATAAAGGAAAAATTAAATTTTTTATTAAATTATTATCATTAAATAGTTTTATCAATTAAATCTAGTTCTAAAATATTAATTCATATGATATATGTGTTTAAAATATTTTAAAATTTTTGTACACAACTAGAAACCATTCGGTAGTAGGAAAATTATTTGTTTTATAAATATACAAATATTTAAATTATTTATTTGGTTTAATATTAGTTAAACAAACAAAATATATATTTATAATACATTTAGAATAATATAATATTCTATAAAAGAATTATAAAATATAAAATACGCATTTTGATTTTGGAAATAGTTTTATATATTTTTTTAATTATTAAATCTATACAATTAAATTTTTAAAGTATATTTTATTTAAAGATCATTTACACTACAAAAAAAGAAAAATAATTTTTTAGGCCTCGAGTAATAGCAAATATATGTATTTAATATATGAAAAAAAATATGTATATATTAATTAAGTAAATAGCTATATGTTCATATATATAATATGTATATACATAAATTAAAAAATAGCAATTTCTGTTTGCATAATATATTATAAAGGTTTTATATTATCTTACAAAATAATATTTAGAATAAATTTGGAATTTAATTATATTATGTATATACAAATATGTATTTCATAAATGATTTCTAAAAATAATTTATAACCGATACTTCATGATAAATGTATAATTAAATTTTAAATATAACATACATATATGTATCTAGGTTTATTTATACATTAATTTTGATGCACATATATGTATATTTAGACAATACATTGGTATCACAAGGGACTAACATGTTTGTTGTGGTGCAAATTCCAACATCTGCATACGGACAAGTAAACCATGTGCACATTATATTATTGCACGTGCATGCACATACATAGGTGTATATGATATACATATATGAAATATAATATAAATTATATAAAAAAGATTTTATTTACAATTCAAATAAAATATTGATTTTATTTGAAATAAAATTTAGAAAAGTTCTATGTAAATTAGACTACATAGGCCTATTAAAGATCAAATAATGGGAAAAAATTGAAATTTACTCAATTCTTTTATTGTGGGTTAGCCCAGTTCCAACAGGAACAACACATACGAAGTTATGTGTGGTGACTTTGGATGTCGTATAAAGTGTCGGTGTGCCCTAGTAACCCAATGGACCATGCTTATAAAGTAGACCTAGTAGAGTGGTCTCCCTCACAACAGTTGAAGTTGCATCTACAACCATGCGAATATGAGAATCAACGTTGGGCAAACTAAAACTAGCAAAGTCGTAAAAGGGAATATTACCCCCAGTGCTCCCTAAAGAACGATAGATATCAATAGTTGGAGGAGCTGGAGTTGCCTCCCCAACTAGAGTTTGATATGGCTACGGTACATGACGAGGTGAAATAATCTTAAATCTTAGACGATGTGGATTAGGCGATACTTGTCCATCAACACTTGTCTCTCTTAAAGACTCATGATCAAGGTTCACATTTTCGCCTTCATCATCAGTATCTTCATCTTTATCATTATCATCATCCCAACCTTCATCGTTGTCTTCAGTGTCATTACCTCCCTCGTCTTCCCTTTTATCAACATTAGAATCCTGAACTACGGAGGGGCCTTCTTGATTTTTAGCAATTGGGGACTCGACCTCAGCCGCTTGAGTAGGTTAAGCATCTCTACCGAGTCTCCTCAGAATATCTGTAAATTTATGAAATGACAAAGTTAATGATTCGAATAGAATAAGTACCACAAAGGTAAAGAATGATAATATAACTTATGCTTTGATAGGAATTTCTAAGCGAAGTCGGCTGGACGGTGCACAAGGAAATATTTACCTAAAAAATGGTCGAGCTTGTTTCAAAGACCAATAATAACATGATAGCCTTTACATGATTCTAAATAAATGAAAGAGGGATTGTCTTGTTACTTCTTGAAACTAAACAAAAATCTAATCTCCTCCAGTATAGGCATGCATCCTACCCAAATGGTGAAGGCAAACCATGTAAATGCTATTTAGAGAAGCATAGCCATCAGGTGAAGCCGAGCAGGAGAAAGCTTCATGAACTAGAGGATAAGCTGAATAAATGTATTAAATGGAGGGACTCCCTAAGAAAGGCACATGTAGTGGTTACGGGCTATATATCCTTCGGTGGATCATGAGCTAATAGAAAGGGCTTTGGAACTAGGATGTCCTCAGAAGGAATGTTGCGCCTATCACAAATTCTCCTAACACCTATTTCATCCAGTGTAGATGCTAGAGAATTTGTAGGGTTATTATAACAACCCGCACCTTAATGGGATCGAATTATCACTAAATCAAAACTCAAATCCATTAGGGTATAGATCGTTGGTGTTATTATCTTGTAAATAACAAAGGAATATTAGAGAGTTATCGATAGGAGCTCACAACAGAATAATAAAGTACAATTCACTGATTCCTTTCAATTAATAGCTACCTTTCTTGAATACTATAACTTTCTAATTCCTTATTCCATTATCTTATTCATACTTTCATTGCTTATTATTTATTTCCTAACTTATTTTAAATCAGGTATATTAAATCGAAAATGGAATTATTTTCATTATTTCTATTACAACACTTTAGTTTTACATCTAGCAATTTCTACATTTCAATGCATTGGAACTATATCTTTCTAAAAGGATATGTTATCATTGTAATTTCTCATAAATTATCTAAAAGAGGATTTATGTTATGTTTGAAATGATAAGGAATTGTCTTTTCAGATTTCATTGAAATAGACAATATAAAAGACGGTAAACATCTCTATTTTGCACATCTCTTTCTTTTAGGCACGTTCCTTGTTATTTCAAACATCATACATTCATATATAATTATATAGTTGGAGAATTTATAGAAATTCATTCAGAAACATTCTTTATTTCAATGAATTAAAATACAAGCTCAAATCCTAATCAAATTAGAAACATCCTTCAATTCAAGTTTAATAACTATTAACATATAAATAACAAAATATGGAATTAACATGTAATCTTATTAATGACTTATTTCATAACTTCTAGGAACAACTTTCACCTTTACATTCCAGATTTACTTGTATATAATATTTAATCAAATTTAACAATTTACTGAATACGCAGGCAAGGATCTCAAGTTCATTGTATAGTTTTTTAAATAAAGTTATTTTTGTATGTGTGTGTATTTAAGCTTACAATTCCAAAATTTACATTAAGGCATACAAGGAGCAGATTCACAATGATAAAAGTTTAATATTATATAAAAATATATAATTTCCCGCTCGCCTCTAAGCTTCCAAATCTCCAAATCTAAATCTGTTATTCCTGGTTGACTTCCTTTCTTTCTACCAAAGTATATATTAAAAGTATATACATATTTATGAGAATTATAGATCTAAGGAGAGATTTGAATTAAACATAGATTTAGATTTATAATTTACCTTTTTTTTCTAGAGAATCGATTTGACCAGATTCTTCTTCTTTTGTTTTCCACTATTCTCCACTTATATATACTAATTTATAATTTCTTCAATAGAATTTGTGAAGAAGAGAAAATGATAGAGCTTTGCTTTTTGATTTAGAAAATATGAGAAAAAAGTGAGGGTCTAGGCCTATATTTATAAGCTCTCGAATCAATTCTATCCATTAGATTAAATTATATTAAATCCGGCCCATTAAGGTGAAGGTTGTTATGCTTATCAAAAATTACAGCATCCTCAAGATTGATATTGGGGGCAACCCTTACTTAGGCTTCACCGTTCATCATAAAGGGAACAATTTATAGGGACTATCTAGCTTGATGATAGAATGGTCGAGGCCGAGGGGAAGATGAAATATATGATGAAGTGGATGATGAGGCAGATGTTGAAGCAGAACCCAAAGTTGTTGTGGGTGAGATGAACTCCGAAGTGGATGGACTTGCACCTATGGCAAAGAGACACGAGGAATTTATATGGTTCATAACTACTGAAAAATTTGACAGATGAGCAAGGTCGGATGCAACTCTATGTTCTTATCGAAAATAAGCCTTGTGTATTCGATGTATAAGATTCAACGGATGTTAACGTGTATTTACCAATCGAATCTTATGCATTGATGAGGGAAGTGATATGTAGTTTACTTTATGTAGTGTGTGTCATGTATCCTGTGTCCAAAGTATGGTGAACGAGAACACTCTATGTCGATTGCTCACTCATGTTGGCAAACGACCTCCGTCATACGATGGACCCGTGTAATGAATTTAACCCTTTATCATAGGATTTATGATAATAGAACTATTATTGAACGTGTAACTTCTCTTTACAGGGACACCGAAGTGAAGTGTTTGACCCAAAGCAGTAATGAATGACTCTATTGGACGCTGAAGCATGTTCGATGTAACTGTCATATGAAACTCTTCCACCAAAAATCGACCATCAGTCTACACTTGACAAAGAATTGTTAAAAACAAACTATCTTCCACCCTGCACTGGGGAGTCTTGTCCAAAGTGTCAAACTCCATAACCAGGTAAAACTTGGGTCCAAGCCTTGATAAACCCAAAGCAAACCTCAGAGCACTTAACGGTGCAAGAATACACGAGTTCAACCCGCATTTTCTTGGAGTTTACTTCGAATAAATCATAGATATCTAAAATTGAGCTTTTCCATAGACATGAACAAAATGCAAGGACGAAGATGAAGTCTTAATGGTGGCTGAGTGCAATCGATGGCCATTGTTGGGCATCGATGACCCTACAGTAGTGGCGACTGCCTACCTAGGCTTGAAGGCGATGTAAAGGGCAACATTAAAGCAAGAAATTCGAGATAAAACTCAATTGGATTGGGGGAAAATTCAAGCAAGTCAAAGGCTAAGTCATCTAATCGACCTTGTAAGTAGTCAACGATGATCAACCATGGTGTTAAAGAGAAGCGAATGCGCTAGGCGAGGCTTGAATCAATAGTCGATGTGGTTAGAATATAGATTCGCAAATGGTGCTAAAAAATATATTAAAAAGTGAAGAGAAGAAGACAAAATGTCACATAAGAAAAAATAGGTAGAAAATTCGATATCAACTCAAAGCCCATAACTCGGTACTGAGTTATAAAAAAACTAATGGAAGCAATGGAGACAATAGTAGAAAATGATCAAGATGGGAAGATGAAATCCTATCAGATCAAATGTAAGGAGGGACCTCTAGAGTTTCCAAAACCAAGTGATGAATCCAAGTGGGACATTTCAACTCTTATACCATTCAAGGATATGAATCCACAACTATTTGAAGCGTCACATTGACCCAGAAAGGACATATCGCTTTATGAAAATAGTATGGAGGATGAGGGAATCTTTTCAAATTAGAGTTTGAAGTTGATAGCATGTCTTGATCCAAAGCATGCCTTGTTAACATAAGGCATACTTTGAGAGGCAAGTATTGTCTCACTTTTGAACCAAACAATATCTCGATGAATCAGAACCATTGAATGGTTGGTAGATAAATTAGAAGTCTAGAAGTGCAAGCATGGTACCAAAATTAAGATGAAGTCTTAAGAATCAGCACTAATGTTTACTTGCTATTAGAAGGTACTTAGCACTTCTCTAGATAAATCAAGTGATAAGAAGTAAAAGTGGAAAACATAACTTAAGGTTATGACTTGGTACCTAATCTTGAAGCTAAAGTGATCAACCAACATAGCATGTTTAAGGAATTGAAGATAAAACAAGGCAAGGCATAAGATCATAACTCAATGTCGAATTGTGAAACACAACTTGGTACCGATTTGATAACTAATGCCTATCTGGCCACGATCTTCATTCGAAACTTCATGCTGGACGTGGAGAACACGATGAAGAAGACTTCGAGCCTATTTTGATGATGTTCATCTATGAATAGGAGGAGGAGTGCAAAAAAACATGTATTCCTTTTCACTTTCTAAATTAATTGATTTTACCCTGATACTCTGTTGAATTCTTACTTAGGTTGTAAGGAACCAAATTGCAAAATCACTCTTGTAAAATAAAGAAAGAATCAATAACTAAGTTGACAGTGGACGTAAGCTATTGATTTTGGTCGAACCACTATAAATTATATATATTCTACCTCATTTTGATTTCTTAATCTCTATAAATATTACTTGTTAATTGACTGGATTCCTATTTTTGGTACATGCACACACACACACACACTCACATATATATTCCAACAAAAAATATGGATCCAACCAAGAATTATCATAGAGTGCTTCGCCGACCACAAAAAGGACCCTTTTTATTTTTAAAAATAAATTTTAAGTGAATTTTCAAGAGATAAAATTTCTACAAGTTAATGGAGGAAGATTGTGTGTGTGTGTGTGTGGAAATTTTCATCTCTTTGAATGTAAGATAATCCCACTATTTATAAAGGCTTGTGCGGTTTCATATCCCATAGGAAGTTACGCGCATTAACATGCCCACTCAACATTAATTCTCTTATGTAAATAAGCATGTGCTTATCTACACATATGTACATGTACATAGTATCTTTTCTGTCCAATAAGATGAGTGGTACGTATTCAAAAGAATATTCCCACTTGATCAAATACGGAGTTACATGCATACATACAAACATGCATGCATGCATACACACACGCATTCGTTAAATAATTCAAAAATAAAGGTTAGCACGTGACATTTCACACTTGTTAATTTTTGGTGTAATTTAAGCACTTTAAATAATATCAAAATGCAATGCATTTTGTTAAAATAAAACTCGGTCCTAATATTTTACAATTATTTTAGACTAATTAAATTATTTTCCTCCATTAAAAATTTATAACATTTATCTACTTATCATTTCTTATTTAGTCATATTTTGAAAGTCACATTTCTGTGGATCTCTTATGTGATGCTAGTCCTGAGTAATATTCGAACAGTTCATACATTAAAGTCTATGCATATTTTGCTGAAGCACAATAGTTGATTTGGTATTAGTTGCTTATGGTTCATCGTGTTAAAATTCATTTCTATTATCATAATTCGAACACCTTTAAGTAGTGATATAGTGTGTAGGTTTATCTCCTGTCAACACTAGGTCACTTAGATATCTAAATCTTAGTCAACAATCAAATTCTATTGACATTCGTAGCTAATTGTGAAATTGATTTCAACATCACTTTCTTTAATCTGATAACAATTATCGATTAATCATATTGCTCTGGCCAAAGACTTATGACTTTGTTTCAACTTCCAATTACAGTTATACCAACCTCTTTTATCAAAGGAGACAAATCCTCTCTTGAATAATGCTTTTCTTCACGTGTTTTAGTCATACCCAAAATTAGACATCCCCCACAATAGGGATAAGGGCGTGCCCTAGAGGAAATTATGTAAATAGTTACGTAACTTAACTCTCGTAAATAATCTTGTTCGAAACAAAGTATGCTTTCGGTTTTATTTTCTTTTATATATGTTTTTATATAGAGATATACGTAATGATATTAATACATTAAACAAATACAAGTAGAAAATCCTTAGGAGAAATACTTATCGATTGCACTAGCAAATATGTTTGTAACCATGAGTTTTGAATCAATATAAAAATACTTTTTCCTTAAATGACTTTAGCCAAGATGTATGGAGAAAAGGATATTGATGTATCGTTGAGAAAAGGATAAGACGAATGGTGGATTACTCATGACTATTAGGAGCACCAAGGGATTACATACTTATGGTTATTTGGAGCCATCTCAGAGCGACTCAAAGAGAGTCATCTACATGTTAATACAATTAAATCAAAATAGAAAACCTCACACAACGATGTGTAATTACCATCACATTTGAGGGTAATGTGTATCTTAAGTAACTAGACTATACTTGGTCAATCATATGATGTCACCATCATGTTATGGCCATAACAAGGTATATGATGGAAACTTGAAGTGAAACACTAACCAAAAGAGGATTCGTCTTCTTCATTGTAGAAGGTTAGTATCACCATAACTGGTAGTCCACGTAAAGTCAAAATCTCTAGCTAGATTAAGTCGGTTAATCGATAAAATTTTTGTTAGACTAAACCAAGGACTTTAAGGAAGTCTACTTAATTAACTATGGATATAAGCAACGTCGAAAAGAAAACGTGCATAAAGTATTGTTGCAAGGTAATCTTGATAAATATTAGAAATTAGATTTACCTAAATGGTCTATAAGCGACTAAACTTATATGAGTTGCGTCCTATACTGTATTTTAGCAAAGTCGGTACAAGCTTCAGTATTTAAATATCGATTGAGGACCTAATTCACACCAAAGAATCAACATAACCATATTGTTAACTAATTTCCTAGTACAGTCAATTTAAAATTATTTATAAATGTTATATATTAATAGTAAAATTAATACAAATGTTGTGCTTAGATCATTTTAATTATTTATTTTGAGCGTCAAATAATTAAAACAATGTATAATAGCCACATTCTCAATGTTTTCAACACATAACACAAACTCTAGCCTCGATTGGTACAAATTGGTGAAGCTCTATAGACGGACATGCAAACTGTAGTAAAGGATAGAGAACAAACAGTTCAAAGATGAGATTGCTAACAACCAAGGTGTCGACGATCAATAGGATCAAAATAGAAAGATACACAATTTTATAAAATTATATATGTGTGTGTATTTGTGTGTGCATGTGTGCATATGTGTTTATGTGTGTATGTTTGCTTATATCTTCATTTCGGTCAAAAAACAATTTTTTTTTTGAAAATTAGAATTAACACACATATATATTAAATTTGAAACTAAATACACCTATTTGTATTTTGCAAGGGCAAAATAAAACAATTTTTACCTATGGCCTAGTGTGTGTGTGTGTGTAATTTAAAACTATATACATCCATTTTGTATTTTGCACGGCAACGACAAAAATAAAACAATTTTTCCCTATGGCCATATATATGCATATATAATACTCAATCTGTTTCTGGCTTATAACTTATAAAAAATGGTCCTTTTACTCTAAGACGTTGAAATATCTTTTTATCATGACTTTCAGATATTTTTTTTAAATATAGAGAAATATATACACCCACAATTTTTATAAAATTTATTTGTACACATACCCAATTTTTTTAAATAATAATATGTTATTTTGTTTTCCGGTTGAAAAAGGTTAATTTTCCTTTTCGAATTTTAAATATTTGAATTGATTAAAAGCAAATCTATAAATTTTAAATAAAAAATATCTAATTTTTATAAGTTCATATGTGTGTATGTGCGTCTGTGTATTACAACCACTTATTTATTTATGTATATTTAAATATAAAACAAATTTTTACACATACATATTTTTTGTCAAATGAAAATGGATATTTATATATACATAATCAATGTATATTTAAAATAATGGAAGTTTTCATGGCCAAAACGATAATGTTTTCATATATACAACTCTATATGCATGGGAATACGTGATTATAATTATCATCCTATGATATTACACCATATATATACACACACACACACACACGCATACATAAACCATAGATAGATCCCAATAGTTAATTGTACACATGTGGCATATATTTATTATTGTATACCGTAGGTTAGTCCACCGTACTTATTATAGCTATAATGTATGCATTGTGAATGCAAATGTAACATAAATTAAATTAAACTACTAACATGTATTATATTTATCAAAGATAAATCATAATACACAAAACATAAAAGTTTTAATACAAATTAATACAAAATTAAAATACTAAGCTCCTTTATTAATAACTATTAAATATGATTTAGTGCAAAGATTTTATTTATGTAAACAAATAATAAGACTTAGTGCAAATTAATACAAGGACTGATTTTCAAAATTTTCCCTCTTGCATCGCTGCCAATGAACCTGATCTAACACCCCAAAGCAATATTGTGTGATTATCTAACACTAAAGTATGATCCATGTACATATAGTTCATAATACTCTCAAATCAAGGAATTACTACACATTGTCACATGAGATCTTCTATTTGACCAAATAAAAGCCTATGGAAGACTCTTGATGAGTCATTCTACAATTGTTCTAAATAACTACGAGTATGTATGTTATTGGTCTTCCAACAGTCATGAGTAAATCACTGTCCGTCATATGGAAAATGTTATGTACACTAGTCTTTCAGGTGTATCAGTATCTTAGTTTCGAAGCACGAAACGTCCGAAGGTTAATTGTTTATTTATTATTGATTCAAAACTTATGTTTACAATCTGTGACAGCCCGCAAATCCGTACCCCTTGAGTCAACACTATTCTACCTAAATCAACTCAAATTGTACAGAAATACGAACCGTTTGGGTTAAAGAAGAAGAGGTAGAAGAAGAGAATAGAAAACAACAACAGAATCTAACCATCGCAGCGGAGTAAAATATAATAGATAACAAATAATCTTTACTCAAAAAGAAAAATATATCTGTTTACATATATTACATCATCAGAGTACATCAATCACAGCTCACATCAATAACATACAACTGGATACACAACAACTCAACACAGTGGAAAATATATATATAAACAAGTACGAGAGTACGTGTCATCCCCAACTCGTCTCCTGAGCTCCATAGCATCACATCCTGTATCCTATAGTACTCGGTTTGACCCGAGCATTACAGTTAAATAACACCCGAGTCAGTCTGGAATACCAGCGTGAGAAAATCACACCCAATTTATTATTAAAGTTTCAAAAATCCTTTGGAAACAAAAGCATCTCGTAAGACCACGCCACAAATAAACATGTCGGGTTTTTACCTTACGATAGCTAAAACAATTTTTATAGAAATCCTCTGATATTATAATAGGGTCTAAATACAAATACTTATAAAATAGCCGAAATTGTTACATCTATTAAATTCCAGCTACTAGCCACAAAAGTGGGTAATACAAACAAAACTCGTACAAGGCTCGTAGGGAGAATGGGTTTCCAACTAATGACTAGGCACTGGGGTACCACCTGTCACAATACGGGGCCTAGATCACCGTACCGAGGAGTACGCCCGCTCCCCTGCAACACAAGGCCGGGACTATCCCTTACTGGATAATCCCGAGTGAGATCACCCCGCGGTTGGGATCAGCAACCTCCCACTAAGCCGAAATCAAAAGGGACATCTAGACTGGAATGACCTCACCCTGCTTGGGTGCTACCCACCTAGCCTTGCTTCATAACCCCTGATTTTCAGTCATTCCCATTTGATGAGGCTTGAGGCTAAGCGTTACCTTTAAAGAACAATATCCCTTAGAATGCCCATCGTCCACCTGACGATGTTTCGCAAGCATTCATCCATACAAGTCTGTCCCGGGTTCGAACGGAACCGAAGGCACTATTCCTACTACATCCATTTTGGAAATATCCTCAGGATTAGTAGCGACTAGCCCTTGCACTTCACTGCTCCATCTTTGAATCCAAAATCGTTTTTTTTTCACGAAACGTACAAATCGGATCGAAGTGGTTTTTGAGAAATAAATCTCGATCCCGGTCTCTTCGAAACGATCAACGCATTTGGCCAATATTGATAGTCGGTTATTTAACTATCAATTAATATTCACAAACAACCATCAACCAATAAATAATTTTCCAAATTATTTATTAACCTCAAAATATCTTCACAAGATATATTTCTATTTTCAAACCTTTGAAAACAGTTTCAAAACCATCTTTCTTTTCAAAATCAACTTTCCCAAATATTTTCTATCTCCACTGAAATTACCAAGCACAAAACTAGATTTTTAAAACAATTTAAACACTTTACTTTAAAATATACTTTTAAAACATTTAAGTTAAACTACTTCAATAATTTAAAAAAAAATACATACTATATAAATATTTAAAAATAAGGTTACTTTATAAAATATAACTAACTTTTTAATCTTAAAACAAACTACTAAGTCACTCCTTCAATAATTACTACTGTAAAAGAAAAGACTTACTTTATGATTTAAATCTTTAGGAAAAAATAAGTTTTCCAAAATTGCTTTTTAAATCAACTTAAAAACTTTTAACTTATATTTAAAGACTTACTTTGAAAACGTACTTGGTTATCCAGGGAGAAGATCCAACTTAAATCACTTAAATCAATTTCCCCAAATTGATTTCCAATTTATTTTATTTAAAATAAGTTTTTCTAATTCCTCAATTCATTTCAAAATTCATTAGTTATGGACTTATTATTAATGTTATTATTTTCCGTTTGATTTTAAACCTTTTAACTGAAATATACAAATTTCAGATTTTCCCAGTTTCTTCTTTATTCCTTCCAATAATTTAAATCTTAAATTTTTAATAAATGTTTTGTTCTTTTAATTAATATCACTAAAGATTTAAAATTCATTAACTTCCTATTTTTCAAATTTCCCTTCCTGTACCCAAAATTTATTTATTAGAATTTTAAAGTCACTTATCCCTTTTCAAATTCATTCTTTGAATTTATTTTATAATTATTTTACTTACAATTCACTTCTTTTATTTTCTTTCCAAAAATTCAATCTATATATTTTCATGGTAATTCATTATACCAAATTATATCCAACCTAACCATAACCTTCAATATTCCAACATAAATCATCACAGAACATCAAATCATCATAACAGGGGGATATAAATAATTTAAATAAATGTTAAGGGATCCAGTTGGATCCCTCCAACCTGTTTCCCTGCATCCACAGACGTTAGCATTACATAATATGCCAAGTTCAAATTATACTATACTATATCACATCAATCAATTCAACCATACAATCGATTATTTAAATTTAATCATTTAAATTTAAATTTCAACTGAGTGAGATTAACTCACCTTTGCTATTATAATCCGATTCAAACCAGCTTGTTTCCTTCACGATTCCAGACCTTGTATAATAATTTACATTTAATTAATATTCGAAATAATCGAACACTTAAGTTCCATTTAATAAATTTAATTAATTATTAATTAACTAGTGATTTAGTCCTAAACTGATGATTTGAATTTTAATGAATAATTTAAATTTCAAACTAGTTTCCGTTTTGAAAAAAATCCTTCCGTAACTAAAATAAATTTCAAATAATTTAACTAAACAAATATATTACTTTAAAGTTAAACTAGTGAATTCAAAGTGTGAAAATGTATATTTATTTCTTCCGAGACTCTTTATCTACTCACTAAAATTATTTACATAAATTTAAAGATTCAATTTTTTTTATATGAAGTTCAATATCCAAAATTTCCAGATATATTTTTATTTCCATTACATTGTTGCAACACTAAACAAAAAATCCTTTTACAGTAAAATTATCCTTCTTTCAGTATGTGTGTATTCACTGCATTTACGAATATATAAAAAAAACAGCATAACGATACCTCAATGACTCAACTTCACCACGAGCCGCCACTAGAGTCATCGCTCCCTGCGCCTACCCAAACCACGCAAACCCTAAGCCACCACCCCGCAAGTCAAAATCGCCTGCTTCTCCCCTAAAATGCGACAGGCCCAAGAACTTGATCTCGCGAGAAGAGAAAACGCCCATGAATAACCGGACTTTGGCATCAACTGCACCGAAGTGTTCTTCTACTCCATGCCCAGATCCTCTATCCCTAACCCACATCGAAGGTCGCGACCTCCATCGCTAGTCACCAGTAGTCGAAAGTCTTCACTCGACTCAACGTTAACTCCCTCGAGCGATTGATGTTGCGGTTCAACGGGGATGGGAAAGTGATAGATACGAATCATCTCGAGGTTCAAAAGTGAGGAGAGGCGGAGGGTTTTGTTCAATTTAGTCTCGGTTTTTAATTTAGGGACGAAAATTGATTTCAGTTGCCATAACATTTCTAATTGAACCGAAGAGAGAAAAGTGAGGTTGAGATCCAAAATGAAGGCTCGAACGCGTTATATTTTACTTCTGTTATTATTATAAATTTTCTTAGCTTCCGAGGGAAGAGAAGGGACGAAGTGAAAGAAATGATAATGGCGTGTAAAGCTTACTCATGTACAGTAATTTGAGGTGAAATAAAAACAGCTGATGAGAGTGATTTGACCCGAATATAAATATATTTGTAATTAAAGTTACATTGTCTCGATTTATGCAGTTTGAAATTTCGAACTCCGATCAATACGAAATTTGAAATCCGATAATAATTCCATATTACGGACCCAATGGAACTGGTTTCGTTGAATTCCGAGATTGTGCCTCGGAAGGCTATTTTAAATTCAATTTAAACGATATAAAATTTCAAAACTTAACCAAACGTTTTCAAATTCAATTTTAACACTTTTACTACCTTCAGTGTTATCAATATAAATTTTATGAGCTTTCAAATTTTATTTTAACAGGCCTAAAATCTCAGATTTCATATTTTATCCAATTTTAATTATTTAATTCAATAATTAATTATCAAATAAATACTGGTATTTGAAATTAAAGTTGATAATTAACTTTTGAATATTTAAAATTAATTAAATATCCTCATTTCAGATACTCAAGAATTCCGGGTCGTCACATTCCTTCCCCCTTAAAAGAATTTCGTCCCCGAAATTACAAGTTAGGAAGAATGGTCCAATTCCCATTTACTTTTCCAAAACCACTCAGTTCTTAACAATTCAACATCTTACCAACTATCTTTTTAATAGAACGCCCATTATAATTCTTACTAACTTCCCAAACTTTTCCCTTAATTCCCTAATAACTTTACTTATACAATCATTCAAATTATAATTCAAAACTAAATTTTGAATTATCGAAAATTTTCTCGAAAATTTTTCTAACTACCTAAATTTCCGAAAAAATTCGCCAGCGTCTCCTTTGCGCGGCTGACTCGGTACAACTACAAAATGGCTCTACGGCCTCCCAAATCCAAAAAGAAAACAAAAAGCCAAGTGACTCAATCCAAATCCCAATCAAATTTCACACCAAATTTAAACACATACCTTTTTGTCGGGCAATTCAAATTTATCTTTGAAATCAAAACCAACTCTCTTTTCCTTTTTATAATACCTGCATATCCTGCTTAGTACTAATATCCAATCACAATATTCCCAAATCATCATATCAACTTTCTTTAAAATGTCACTATTTATTCATTCAGATATTAACTAAGAATATATTTGTAATATCAGTTTCCAATCAAGAATCCACCATTCCTTTCTTAAGTTTAGTATAAGCATTCTATATGCTTCTCGTTTTTTCCACTTTACCAGTTTAGGTAATATATTTTTCTATTCAAATTGATTCTTTCATTTTCATCCGAATTCAATTTATCTTTAACTTTAAATATTGAATTTTATTTTCCATTTATAACTAATTCCTGTCATTACTTCAGATTGGTTTCCTTTACTAATTTATTTTAGTTTCCAATATTGGATTCGATAGTCGTTAACACAATTTCCAAAATTTTCAAAAATTTTCTAACTCTCAAGATTTCTGAAAATTTTTGGCAGAGTCCCCTTTGTACGGAGGTGCTTTTGCAATTTGACAAAAAAGATAAATATATATACAATGACCCACACGGTCGGAAAAACCAAAAACAGTTCATATTTCATATTTTTATTGCGAAGGCGTACCTTATTTAGCATTTTTAAGCAAGTAGCTTATTTATTTAGCCGTTAGCACAACCAAATCCAGCCACACGGCTTCCAGGTACCTGTACTTACTCAATTTAAACATGTAAGTGCCCAATATATGCAGTTTAACTATATTACACTTAGTTGCAATGGTTAAAACATATGAATTCTAAAGAAGTGCACATCAAACATTTTCCGTAAGTAGTTTATATAGTTTCCAAGTTAATTCAACTGTTTCAATTAATTCATAAACCATTTTCATTCAATTTGAATGGTTTTCAATTCATTCGTATACCACTTCATCAATTCGAATTGTTTAAAACTCAATTGCTTATATTTAATTTAATTTATTTTTAGCAAACTGGACTCATATTTAATTCAATTGCTTTCAAAATCAATTTATTTCACTCCTATTAATTCATAGAATTTTAATTACCTCCATTTACATCCAATGATATTTATTCTATGCAAATTTGACAAGATCTATGTGAACAAACAAATATTTATGTTTTATAACCCATTTAAATGGATTTCAACTCGATTTATACTTAATTCTATTTCATTTTCAATTTATTCACAATCTATGTATTCTCATTTTCATTGCATTTCAGATTTGAATCCATTCACTTGCATTTCATTTTATTAACCAAACTAGTTTATTCAAAACCATTAACAATTTAGGTTCATCTTCATTACCAATTAAATTTTATTCACAGTCCACTCATTCATACTTTATTTCTTATCACATTCATTTAAATCCATTCTAGTAAACTTGAAACATTCTATTTTCTTAGTGTCACAAGTTATTTCAATTCCTCAATAATTTTAAATGGTTTACAATTATTCATTCTAGAATTTCATTCCATTAATATTATTTATAACTCACCGAATTTTATGTCGATTAAAAATTTATTTTCACTTGATTTAAAACTAGTCCAATATTATTAAACTTTGTTTAAGTTGAATTCAATTCAACTCCCCTTCATTCATTTAGCTTAAGTCAATTTATTTCAATTTATTCCAAATTTTATACTTAAACTTGTTTCATCTTACGAGTAAATCTTTCTCTTTCATTCAACTTAATTCCATCTCAGTTAAATCTCATTTTAAAATTTACAATTTCATCTGATTAGTTATTATAAAATTTAACTTTCAGATTCAACTCATTCAATTGATTACATGGTCATCTCCAATTTATTTCCACTTATTTGGATTTTATTTGCAATTCATACCATTACTGTTTTAATCCAATTTCATTTTTATTCAATGCATTCCAAATTATATCTAATTTGGTAACATTTCAAGTTAAATTTTAATTTATAACTCAAGTCATGATCCCACCATTCTCCTTTAATGTACCCAATTTATTAACTCACAATTCAATTTCATTCTCAATTCAATTAATTAATTGCAAGACCACTTTCAATTATATTTTCTTCATCGACAATTTAAGTCGAATTTAATTATAACTTGAGTTTTATATTCAAACCTCATCATAACTCACAATTCAATTTCATTAACTAATTTATTAACAAATTTGTTCTTTCTTTATTTATAATCCAACACTTGAATTTTAACTCTAAATATTACTCCATTTAATTTTCTTAGTTCAATTTAGTTTATAATTCAAGTTTTGATTTTATTTCTATTCTCCAATTCATCAATACTATTTATTTTGGATTTTCTACCCCATTTTTCAATTTATAAGTCATAACTTATTATTTTACACACTTCCATTCATTCTAGGTTTGAATATATTCTTCTTTTATTTTTAACTCAAGTCTTATGTTTATTTACAACCCAAACATATTTTATTTTATGGATTTTTAATTTCTCTTATAAGTTATTCTGATGTATTTATTTCAATGCAATCCTTATCTAACTCATTTTCCATTAATTCAAGTAAGAATCTAATTCCATTCAATAATTCAATTGAATTCTTATTTCAACTCAATTTTATTTTAACTCAGTTTTATTTAACTCAATTCGATTTTTTTAACTTAATTCGAATACAACTGGATATTATTTCCAACCTATTCAATTTATTCCAATCCAGTTAGATTTTTATTCTCCATTCCAAGTTAACCTCATTTTACCCTTTTAAATTTAAATTCCATTATTCAAAGCTTATATTTCCTTCATGATTTAAAATCATCTCAATTTATAAGCTTACAACTATCTCATCAAGATTTTTAAACACCCGGCTTTTGGTTTCAAATCATTTAAAATCTCCAACATCACAAATCACATTTCTCAAAGACCAAACCAATCCTGGTTTTATTCCCAACAAATTTCCTTTGAAATTTCAAAAACAAACTAGTTTTCTGAACAAATTAATTTTTGACAGTAATCCGTCACTTAGAAATTCGAAAATGAATACTGATGATGCGGCCGTCATCATCGGAATTATTTTCCAATAATCCAAGTGATTTCAATGCTATATCATTTCAAAATCCATTTAAAAATAATTTCTTTTCAAAAATACCTCCATAACAATTATGCTATTATTTATCTTCAAAATACTTCCAAATTTTCAAATCTCCGGGATTTAAAATTTCTAAAGCCTGTTTAAATAAATTCTAGCTATAATTCATTTGTACACTTTATTTATACAAATTTCCGTTTAAATTTATTTCAATTCATAAATTACATGTATACTTCATATTTATAAATTTCATTTATAATGAATTTATTCCCTTAACTTTAGTTATATTTTCAATTTCTAGTTAAATTCTCACTTAACAATGATAATACTTTAATATTATCATCATTCCTAACATCGAAGCAACCATATATTAGTTAAATAGTTTACAAAAACTTTCTTTATATCGAAAATATATTTTTGGGTAACATTATTTCATTTACCCATATTTAAAACAATACCGTGTCGATTACTCTATTCAAATGTTTAGAAACCCCTTCGATACAATTGTGCAGACTGTGTCGACGAAGGTTCATATGCCACTCAATAAACCAATCAACACAATATTAAAACAATTTATATTCACTAACAAATACGCGCTCATATCTATTAATACGCTCAAACTCATTTTAGAGTACTATAGACTCTAATTTAAATGAGTAATTCCCACCAGAGCCAAGGTTATCTCCAACCTAAGCTCTGATACCAACTGTGACAGCCCGCAAATCCGTACCCCTTGAGTCAACACTATTCTACCTAAATCAACTCAAATTGTACAGAAATACGAACCGTTTGGGTTAAAGAAGAAGAGGTAGAAGAAGAGAATAGAAAACAACAACAGAATCTAACCATCGTAGCGGAGTAAAATATAATAGATAACAAATAATCTTTATTCAAAAACAAATATATCTGTTTACATATATTACATCATCAGAGTACATCAATCACAGCTCACATCAATAACATACAACTGGATACACAACAACTCAACACAGCGGAAAATATATATATAAACAAGTACGACAGTACGTGTCGTCCCCAACTCGTCTCCTGAGCTCCATAGCATCACATCCTGTATCCTATAATACTCGGTCTGACCCGAGCATTACAGTTAAATAACACCCGAGTCAGTCTGGAATACCAGCGTGAGAAAATCACACCCAATTTATTATTAAAGTTTCAAAAATCCTTTGGAAACAAAAGCATCTCGTAAGACCACGCCACAAATAAACATGTCGGGTTTTTACCTTACGATAGCTAAAACAATTTTTATAGAAATCCTCTGATATTATAATAGGGTATAAATACAAATACTTATAAAATAGCCGAAATTGTTACATCTATTAAATTCCGGCTACTAGCCACAAAAGTGGGTAATACAAACAAAACTCGTACAAGGCTCGTAGGGAGAATGAGTTTCCAACTAATGACTAGGCACTGGGGTACCACCTGTCACAGTACGGGGCCTAGATCACCGTACCGAGGAGTACGCCCGCTCCCCTGCAACACAAGGCCGGGACTATCCCTTACTGGATAATCCCGAGTGAGATCACACCGCGGTTGGGATCAGCAACCGCCCACTAAGCCGAAATAAAAAGGGACATCTAGACTGGAATGACCTCACCCTGCTTGGGTGCTACCCACCTAGCCTTGCTGCATAACCCATGATTTTCAGTCATTCCCATTTGATGAGGCTTGAGGCTAAGCGTTACCTTTAAAGAACAATATCCCTTAGAATGCCCATCGTCCACTTGACGATGTTTCACAAGCATTCATCCATACAAGTCCGTCCCGGGTTCGAACGGAACCGAAGGCACTATTCATACTACATCCATTTTGGAAATATCCTCAGGATTAGTAGCGACTAGCCCTTGCACTTCACTACTCCATCTTCGAATCCAAAATCGTTTTTTTTTCACGAAACGTACAAACCGGATCGAAGTGGTTTTCGAGAAATAAATCTCGATCCCGGTCTCTTCGAAACGATCAACGCATTTGGCCAATATTGATAGTCGGTTATTTAACTATCAATTAATATTCACAAACAACCATCAACCAATAAATAATTTTACAAATTATTTATTAACCTCAAAATATCTTCACAAGATATATTTCTATTTTCAAACCTTTGAAAACAGTTTCAAAACCATCTTTCTTTTCAAAATCAACTTTCCCAAATATTTTCTATCTCCACTGAAATTACCAAGCACAAAACTAGATTTTTAAAATAATTTAAACACTTTACTTTAAAATATACTTTTAAAACATTTAAGTTAAACTACTTCAATAATTTAAAAAAAAATACATACTATATAAATATTTAAAAATAAGGTTACTTTATAAAATATAACTAACTTTTTAATCTTAAAACAAACTACTAAGTCACTCCTTCAATAATTACTACTGTAAAAGAAAAGACTTACTTTATGATTTAAATCTTTAGGAAAAAATAAGTTTTCCAAACTTGCTTTTTAAATCAACTTAAAAACTTTTAACTTATATTTAAAAACTTACTTTGAAAACGTCCTTGGTTATCCAGGGAGAAGATCCAACTTAAATCACTTAAATCAATTTCCCCAAATTGATTTCCAATTTATTTTATTTAAAATAAGTTTTTTTTAATTCCTTAATTCATTTCAAAATTCATTAGTTATGGACTTATTATTAATGTTATTATTTTCCGTTTGATTTTAAACCTTTTAACTGAAATATACAAATTTCAGATTTTCCCAATTTCTTCTTTATTCCTTCCAATAATTTAAATATTAAAATTTTAATAAATGTTTTGTTCTTTTAATTAATATCACTAAAGATTTAAAATTCATTAACTTCCTGTTTATTCAAATTTCCCTTCCTGTACCCAAAATTTATTTATTAGAATTTTAAAGTCACTTATCCCTTTTCAAATTCATTCTTTGAATTTATTTTATAATTATTTTACTTACAATTCACTTCTTTTATTTTCTTTCCAAAAATTCAATCTATATATTTTCATGGTAATTCATTATACCAAATTATATCCAACCTAACCATAACCTTCAATATTCCAACATAAATCATCACAGAACATCAAATCATCATAACAGAGGGATATAAATAATTTAAATAAATGTTGAGGGATCCAATTGGATCCCTCCAACCTGTTTCCCTGCATCCACAGACGTTAGCATTACATAATATGCCAAGTTCAAATTATACTATACTATATCACATCAATCAATTCAACCACACAATCCATTATTTAAATTTAATCATTTAAATTTAAATTTCAACTAAGTGAGATTAACTCACCTTTGCTATTATAATCCGATTCAAACCAGCTTGTTTCCTTCACGATTTCAGACCTTGTATAATAATTTACATTTAATTAATATTCGAAATAATCGAACACTTAAGTTCCATTTAATAAATTTAATTAATTATTAATTAACTAGTGATTTAGTCCTAAACTGATGATTTGAATTTTAATGAATAATTTAAATTTCAAACTAGTTTCCGTTTTGAAAAAAAATCCTTCCGTAACTAAAATAAATTTCAAATAATTTAACTAAACAAATATATTACTTTAAAGTTAAACTAGTGAATTCAAAGTGTGAAAATGTATATTTATTTCTTCTGAGACTCTTTATCTACTCACTAAAATTATTTACATAAATTTAAAAATTCAAATTTTCTTTTTTTTTATATGAAGTTCAATATCCAAAATTTCTAGATATATTTTTATTTCCATTACATTGTTGCAACACTAAACAAAAATTCCTTTTACTGTAAAATTATCCTTCTTTCAGTATGTGTGTATTCACTGCATTTACGAATATATAAAAAAAACAGCATAACGATACCTCAATGACTCAACTTCACCATGAGCCGCCACTAGCATCATCGCTCCCTGCGCCTACCCAAACCACGCAAACCCTAAGCCACCACCCCGCAAGTCAAAATCGCCTGCTTCTCCCCCAAAATGCGACAGGCCCAAGAACTTGATCTCGCGAGAAGAGAAAACGCCCACGAATAACCGGACTTTGGCAACCACCGAAGTGTTCTTCTAATCCATGCGCAGATCCTCCATCCCTAACCCACATCGAAGCCCGCGACCTCCATCGCTAGTCACCAGTAGTCGAAAGTCTTCACTCGACTCAACGTTAACTCCCTCGAGCGATTGATGTTGCGGTTCAACGGGGGAGGGAAAGTGATAGATATGAATCGTCTCGAGGTTCAAAAGTGAGGAGAGGCCGAGGGTTTTGTTCAATTTAGTCTCGTTTTTTAATTTAGGGACGAAAATTGATTTCAGTTGCCATAATATTTCTAATTGAACCGAGGAGAGAAAAGTGAGGTTGAGATCCAAAGTGAAGGCTCGAACGCGTTATATTTTACTTCTGTTATTATTATAATTTTTCTTAGCTTCTGAGGGAAGAGAAGGGACGAAGTGAAAGAAATGATAATGGCGTGTAAAGCTTACTCATGTACAGTAATTTGAGGTGAAATAAAAACAGCTGATGAGAGTGATTTGACCCGAATATAAATATATTTGTAATTAAAGTTACATTGTCTCGATTTACGCAGTTTGAAATTTCGAACTCCGATCAATACGAAATTTGAAATCCGATAATAATTCCATATTACAGACCCAATGGAACTGGTTTCGTTGAATTCCGAGACTGTGCCTCGGAAGGCTATTTTAAATTCAATTTAAACGATATAAAATTTCAAAACTTAACCAAACGTTTTCAAATTCAATTTTAACACTTTTACTACCTTCAGTGTTATCAATATAAATTTTATGAGCTTTCAAATTTTATTTCAACAGGCCCAAAATCTCAGATTTCATATTTTATCCAATTTTAATTATTTAATTCAACAATTAATTATCAAATAAATACTGGTATTTGAAATTAAAGTTGATAATTAACTCTTGAATATTTAAAATTAATTAAATATCCTCATTTCAGATACTCAAGAATTCTGGGTCGTCACACGATCTATTTTGTAAATGCAACTGATTACATTTCAACTAGATATTTCCAAATGTATGAAACAAATGTACTTGAAACATTGCTTATAATAAACAAAACCAAATGCTTACATTATTTTAAATAAGACTACTTACATGAGAGTTTAGTTACATAATTTCATCGGGTGCACACTCTAAACTCTACCATTTAACACTAACGATTCCATATTATAGCAATGTATAATATGAAAACTACCCAATCTTAGTTAATTGAGACGATACAAGTAAAAAATTACACACCAAATTGTCGGTCTAAATCACTGATCGAAACTGACCACGTTCTCTTTGTGTTGTATATTTCCTGATTTTCACACTTCCTCAAGTTGGCAATCTTTCAAACTTGAATTTGCACAAATGCTTGTAAGATTGCAAAAGTTGGGTATTTGTAGGCCAGATAACTTAGCTCCTAATTTAAGATTTTGTTTCCGGCATGAATTTTTTTAATTTTCCTCTATAATGCATTAGAAAACAACAATGTCTCTCTACACCTAAGGGATCTGCATTAACTCGTGCTTGCTTGTGGAATTCTCCTACTTATTTGAGTAAGTATCAACCAAATAAGTTCTTAGCGATTATAGCTTCGACCGTTCATGTCTCCTCACATGCCATCAAACCCTAAATTCGACTACTCATACCCCTATATAAATACATATTTTACTATATTGTGCATCATCTTTTATTTCTTCCATTTCAAATTACTAGAATAACATTATTAGATAAATATGGACTCAATGAACCGTTCTGATTTATATTATGTTATAAAACAGAAATTTATCTTGTTTAAAAGCAAATCAATTAAGCAAACCGAATAGTACAAATTATTTTCGATTTGGTTTTAAATTAACAATTATATTATGTTAGCAAGTAGAAATATATTTTGTTTTTAATATATTTCATCGGTTCAAACTAACAAATAATTTGGTCACAAATAGCCTAAATAAATTATATTTATAAAAAACAGGAAAATCGGCTGAAGGAAGAACTTAGCATTCTTTTTAGAATGAAGGACGCGGCAATTATTTTAACGTTTTATGGACACAAGTTCTATTCTTTCGCTTGAAGGAAATTCTTCAAGAAAAATTAGACTATTTTCAAATCTCATTCTCAAATCACTAGTACATGCGGCGACATCACAAGAATAGACGGCGCTGCATCAAAAGAACAGGCAACGGCGTGCAACCACAGGCGAAGGCGGAGCTCGTTCAGGCGAAGGCGGAGCTCGTTCTCAGGCTAAGGCGATGGATAGTAGGTGGCGGCGATTACTTTGAAGGTCTGCGATGACTTGAGCCATGACTTGAGCCATGACTTTTATGGCTGATTTCAGATGAGCGGCGATGGAGTGGAGGTTAAGGTTGCTGGTGGTGCCAAAGGTAACGATGGCGATTAAATGTGTTGAAATGAACTAAGAAAAAAAATGCTATATGAACTTATCATTCTAGTTCTATATATACAATGCATAACTGAATGTTATATTCTGTATTGTTGTTGTTATAGTTTATGCATTTCTAATAACATGATTGAATGTTCCTAATTTTTGAGGAGTCGAAGTAAGTTTTGTTTTAAAAATCTACAAAAGATGTGATTTTGATTAGATAAAATTACTTATATGTTTCACAAAATGATAAAATATGCATAAAACATAATGCATCAGTTGTTTGTTTACTTGTTATTGAGTTGCTTTATTTTGAATGCTACAGATATCACAAATAAAATGCTAGTGTACTTCATAACTAAAATGCTATACTACACTATCATTTTAAATATTCTAAACATACTAGTGGACTTTGTAATTAAAATGTTACACCAAACTATTTTTTAATATCATAAATATGATAGTGAACTTCGTAACTAAAATGTTGCATTAAACTATAGATTTGTATATTATAAACATGATAATGGACTTGGTAATTAAAATGCTATATTAAAATATCATTTTGAATATTTAAACATGATAGTGGACTTCATTACTAAAATATCACATTAAACTATTTTAACTATTATTCGTCACATTCAATATGTTCTAATGTACTCTAAAAATAGAAATGATATTTTTACTTATCATTCGGCACATTCAATATATTGTAATGCACTTTAAAAATACAACGATATTTTTAACTATCATTCGGCACATTCCATTCAATTTGATACATTGTAATGCACTAATTTAAAAATACAAATGATAGATTGATTTTATATGTACCCGATTAGGATTGACATCTGGTTAGCTTTTGCATCCATACGTGTTCGATTAGGTTTGACACCCGATTAACTTTGCATCCATACATACCCGATTAGGATTGACATCCTGTTAGCTTGTGCTTCCATATGTATTCGATTAGGCTAGACATTCGATTAACTTTTGCACTCGATGGTACACTTAGTTAAACAATATATCTCAAGTATATACTGGTTTCATACATACCCGATTAGGCTTGGCATCCGGTTAGTTTTTACATCCATACGTACCTGATTAGGCTTGACATCAGTTAGCTTTTACATCATACGTACCCGATTAGGCTTGGCATCCGGTTAGCTTTTACATCCAAACGTACCGGTAATACTTGGCATCCGGTTAGCTTTTACATTCGATGGTACGCTCGGTTAAAAAATATATCTCGGGTATAGTTTGATTCCATATATACATGATTAGGCTTGGCATCCGGCTAGCTTTTGCATTCGTATGTATGCTCAGTTAAACAATATATCTCGGGTATAAATTGGTTTCATATGTATCCGATTAGGCTTGACATCCGGTTAGCCTTTGAATCAATATATACCCAATTAGGCATGACATCCGGTTATCCTTTGAATCAATACGTATCCGATTAGGCTTGACATCCGATTAGCTCTTGCATCTGTACATGCCCGATAAGACTTAACATCCGGTTAGCTTTTGCATCCATACGTACCCGATTAGGCTTGGCATTCGGTTTACTTTTGCATTCGATGGTACGCTCGGTTAAACAATATATCCTGGGTATAGATCGGTATCATATATAATCGATTACAGTTGGCATTCAGTTAGCTTTTAGATCCATAAGTACCCGATTTGGTCTGGTACCCCGGTTATCTTTTGCATTCATATGTACACATGGTAGTGAACTTCTTAACTATAATGCTACATTAAACTATCATTTTCCATATCCTAAACATGTATGTGGACATTGTAATTGAAATGCTACATTAAACTATCATTTTGCATGTTGTAAACATGATATTGGACTTCATTAACTGAAATAGAATGTTAAACTATCATTTTATATAACTTAAACATGCCAATGGACTTTGTAATTAAAATGATACATTAAATCTCATTTTGCATATTGTAACTTTGGTATTAAACATCACAGCTAAAATGCTATATCAAATTATCATTTTGCATATTTTAAACATGATAGTGGACTTCATAACTCAAATAGTACATTAAACTATCATTTTGCATATCATAAACGTAGTGATGAACTTTGTGATTAAAATATTACATTAAAAATACATATGTTATATACAATTATCATTTTGCATTTGGTAGTTCTTCTTAGAAATACTTATTTCATTTTGTAAATTCTATTCATACTACTTCACTTTAAATATACTTATGCCAAATCCAAGTTCATTTTGCATATTTTTTCATCCTTTTTCAATTGAAATATACTTACGTTATATCCAAATATTATTTTGCAAGTCAGATAATGGTACTATTTTTAAATAAAAGTATAAATGCTATATTAGTCGATCATTTAGCATATTAAACACAGTCTATTGTGTTTCAAATGTAGAAATGCTATATCTAAATATCATTCAACTTGAGATTTAAATTTTTTGACTTTCTTCTTCTGTGTTTTGCTTCTCCATTTGTTTCTTACCTCTAGATTTAGTGGCACTTGACTTCAATTTTCACGAAATTTCTAATTTATGTTTGGATTGGAGTGTCGAATTAGGTTTTTTTTTCAATTTTGAAATTGACACGGAAGTTTTGACGATGACGGCGGCTACGGCAGGTTAGGGCTAAGGTGGTGGTGGCTATGTAGGCTTCAGACGACGATGGAGAAAACGGATGAAGTTGGTTGAATAGAACGCGCTACTGTAGTTGGACCTAAATTTTAAAAGTTCGGTCCTAGATTTGAAAATTAGCATAAAATTTTTCCTTTAAACTAATTTTCTAAAAAAAAAAAAGGCAGGAAATTCAATTTTTTTGAAATAGGATAAAACAATAATCCTTTTGCTTTCGAAACAGAGTAAAATAATAATCCATTTGCTACTTTTGTGCATATTTGCACGTTCGCAAGCACAAAACCCTAATAAATACTCGTCTCCCAAGTTGTCGCCCAAAATCAATCTACCCATTCGACATAAATTAACAAACGCTTAAATTATGGACGGTATTCCAGGATCGTACAACCCTAGAACGGCGGAGGAGGTGTTTAGGGATTTCCGCGGCAGGCGTGCAGGATTGATCAAAGCGCTTACAACTGGTGATTGAAATTTTTTATTCTTGTTCAAATTTTTGTTCAGATGCCTGATTTTGCTTTGATTTTGTCGCTGCAGAAGTCGATAAGTTTCATCAGCTTTGCGATCCCGGTGAGAATATTGAATTTTAGTTTGTTTTATTTATTTATTATTTTGGACGTTTAGATGTTATGTCTTGGGCTTTAATCAGAAGATTGAATTTTGAACATATATTCTTTTGTTTCATTGGTTATACAGAGAGTGGAGTTGTTATGCTAGGTAGTTTTGGACTATTTTGAATTAGAATGTCATGTATGACCTTTTTAATTAAATTCGGAAGTTATTAAATGGTCGTGTTTTGAAATTTGAATGATGTCATCTTTATCTTGTAACTGATCAATTAATGTTTGAATGTTCAATCGAGTAGTGGATATACTGTTGAGTTTTGATGATTTATTTTATATACTTTTGAATTTGATGATTATTTTCTTATTTGCTATGGCCAGTGATGGATCTGAAGAGAAATATTGGCATGGGCACTATTTATTTGCAAGTTTAGGGGGTTCAGGGCCAATCCCTGCATTTTTTTAACAATGTTATGTTTTTTAAAATCGAAATACACATATAAAGTGTAAATAAATAGTAATATGGTCAAATTAAACAATGTTGAAACTTCATAATAGACACTTCATACTACTTACATAAAAAGACTTAATCATTACATAAAAAGTATTGCTGCTCCTTCTTTTTAAAATGAGTGGTATCTAAACCATCCAGGTTCCCGGTCGGCAGCTTACTGCTGACCGCCCCAGGAATAATTTGGCAGTGTGTAATTTTTTCTAACCCAAATATCAATCGGTAGTATATTGTGGATCGATATTGTGTAAAATGGAGCCCGTAGCATGGTGCATTTAGCACCTCTCTTTAAATAGACAGCGTTGTGCTTGTACCTTAGATTTTGGATAAATAAACTAAACATTACAAGGATTCAAGTTACTGTCTCAACTAACTAGCGCACAGTAAATTGAATTCTTGCAATTTGCAGACCATCCCAGATTACTGCTTCAATGTATTTGTTCTTTTTATTGTTTTGATACCCAGAACCTGCAATTTTATACCTTGATTCCTAACTGTGAAATTCGTAGCAACCATTTTCATAAATTTTAGTCCCAATTTTGGAACCCCTAATTGTAGAAAAAGAAATCCATTTTGTCAAAATCAAATTAGAGAGAAATAGAAGACGTAAGATTTATCCTTTTTTTTTTGAATTTATTAGGTGTTACAAGGGACAATCTTTCCCATGCGATGTTTCTTCGTACAATCTGCTTTTCTTTAATAATAATCCTAACCTGGTTATCTAACCTCCTCAGATGCAGTATGGGTCCGTCTCTGGCTGTTGTTAGCCCAGTTTGTCTTTCTCAATTTGCTTGTGGATTACCCAAAATGATACATGCATGTTTAAAATGTTTTGAGTTACTAGTTAGTTCATTTTAGGTTTTCTCCAAATTGCTATTAATGACAAAAATGGAAAGGATGTGTATCTTTGTGATCTTGCTAGCATCCAAACAAATTTGTTTATTCTGAATGTGTTCAACATAATTTTCGTTCTTCCCATGGCATGATGGAAATAGGGATTTGGATTTTTTGATGTACGTGCAACTGAAAACTGTGCTTGTCTTATGGTGTATTTAACAGACAACCATGAATCATATAGTGTTGGTCTTGATTTTTTTCCCCTTTCCATAAGCACATTATAGAGCTTATTAGAGATCTTTTTTGAAGTTGCCAGACGCTCATCTCCATAAATTTGAACGACATGATATATCTTGGAATTATATATTGTAAAGTGGTTAATTTTTTTTCTTCCACAATTGTTTAGCAAATGCAAAGACTAAAGCTGATTTGTTAGTCAACCCACATGTTCTTACAGGAATATATGAAAATTTTATACACATTACATCCGCATAAAAGGAAATTATAAATAAAGATTATTTCTCTTCTATACATATCAGTGTTCTAGTTATATGAAAGTACTTTGTTTATCATATCTTGCGTTTGCAGAGAAAGAAAATTTGTGTTTGTATGGGCTTCCCAACGAGACGTGGGAAGTTAACTTGCCTGCAGAAGAAGTTCCTCCTGAACTTCCTGAGCCTGTATTAGGAATTAACTTTGCTAGAGATGGAATGGATGAAAAAGATTGGTTATCACTGGTTGCTGTTCATAGTGACTCGTGGCTACTATCTGTTGCATTCTATTTTGGTGCCCGTTTTGGCTTTGACAAGGATGCCAGGTAAATTCATTTTTCCCCCTCCCTTTATTTCTTGTATTGGCCACTACCCTTTGGCATAGGGATATAAACTTGAATGCGATTATATATTGAAACATCATCCAGTTTTATGTAAATATCAAAAAAAGTAACAGAAATTGTAACACATTCCAAATGTCTTCAGTAAAAGGTGCAAGTGCTCATAAGTTTGATCTTTAATGTGTGTGATGCTCATAATTTTAATACTTAAATAATGAATGCTGTATCATGAGAGAATTATCCAGCAGACAGTCTTCATGCCATCCTTTTGCAAATTTAGCCACTGTATTGTCATTTCTTTGTTCAGTGAGTTGTTACATTGAATATTTGTTGTAACATTTTCAATTGTTAGTTAAATTGATCATGCGATCTATATGGATGTTTAATTAAAGTTGTGAAAAATCTGATAGAAGTTTGTTTTCTGTCCTGTTCTCTATTCTTGAAATCAAACTTGTAACAATCCAAATTCCAAAATCCAAATCATAACAACTACATTTGTTTCATATCCAAAATTTGAGATTCCTGGTCAATCTTCATAGTTCACTCTTTTTCTTCCTGGCAGTGCAGAGGTGAATTTAGACTGCAGTCAGTGCAATGAGGTTGTAGCACAAATATTAATGCAAAATGGAGAGCTGCTAACTTATTTGTTATATATAAACAATATTAATTGTGATATTTAAACGATGATATAAACAGACACAATCAATTTGTAATAACATGATTCATCCTTTTATTTTTGTATCATCGAGCGAATATATAGTACTGTTATTGCGTATACTACTAAGATGTACTGTATATTTTCAGATTTGTAGCTTGGAAACTCGCTAAATTAAATTTAATATATAATATTGGAAAAGTTATAAACACATAAGTTGGATTCAGAATTTTAGATGATTAAGGCAGTGACTCGGGCAATGGACCGAATTTGGAATGCAGATTTAAGCATATTCAGATTTGAATTGTAGGGCATTTTATATCCTTGTCTGTAAGGACCAGTTTACTGTTTACATATGTGCATGCTCTTTCATGGGAGTATTGCATATTTGTGTTACAGTTTATTATGCTTTGTGTTGTGTTTTCTTTTAACTATTCTTATTATAACTTTACTTTTTCTTATTGCGACATCTTGCTTACAGGAGACGACTATTCTCTATGATAAACGGGCTTCCAACTATATTTGAAGTTGTTTCTGGAACTGCCAAGAGGCAAGCAAAAGAAAAAACACCCACCAATAGCAGCAGGAGCAGTAAACCAAAGGTAAACTAGTTAAACTTGTCTCCAAATTCATATGCGTTACTTGTATCCCCTTCTTACTTTATTTTCTTCTGAAAAAATAGTAATTCTCTTTTATTTGTAATCAGTGAATACATTCTGTGTATTTAATGATGATTGATGATTTGTTATGGCCAATATTATTCTTAGCTTATTCCAACGGTTAAAATACTCTCTAGTAATAGTTGTCATTCTTTGTATGAACTTATGGTTAGGGTAGTCTACCATTAAATACAGAAAATTTCTAGCAATGAGGTGTGACCAAGTAATATGTAAATATAAAACAATCGATATAAATCCATATCTTGGCTAATTCTAACTTTCTGATTCACTTGTTTGGCATTTACAACTGGTATAAAGCAAATTAAAAACCCCATGAATTACCCAAATTTATTAAATGGACTAGGAAGCATTTTCAACCAAATATAATGGGATTCGTTTTTAACCGAATCCCATTATCATGGTTGGTTATACTTAAAATTGTGTGATTTGACCTAACATATGTCCCTCTTTCTTGTATTCTACTTTTTGTTAGCAATCAAGACAGTCAGAGATCAAAACCTCGAACATCTCCCCACCAAAAGAGGATGAAGACAGTGAAGAAGAAGGAGAGGAAGAAGATGAAGGGGAACATGAAAACACTTTATGTGGTGCTTGTGGTGATAACTACTCAACCGACGAGTTTTGGATATGCTGCGATATATGTGAGAGGTGGTACCATGGCAAATGCGTTAGGATTACTCCCGCTAGAGCTGAGCACATCAAGCAGTACAAATGCCCTGCTTGTAGCAGCAACAAGAGAGTTCGGGTCTAAGATGCATATATTTTTAGTTTATAGGAGGTTGTGGTCACTGACTGGCATTATTACTATTCAAGCAGTTAATGAATTTGCATGCTGTTTCCGTTCATATTAGATTGTAGCTTTTGTTATCTTTTGCCTTGGGCTTGGTTTAAACTTTATTATTGTACTTTTTCTATGAGATAGTTGACTTGGTTTATTGTTTCAATAAATGTTCTTTATCAAATTCAAGTGTTTTTCTTTTTTCTTTTATGCTTTTTGATTGCTTTGGACGCTGTGTATCTTTTGCTGATGGTTATATATGGCTCTACAAGTGCTTTAGCACTTTTTGAGTTACTAAATGGATTCTCTTTGTTGTTGGCTTGCTTATGCCTGCCTTGTTGGTCGGTTATGTAATGCATCTATCTTGCACTTACTGGTCGGTTATGTAATGCATCTATCTTATAAGTTATAGTAATTTGCCACTCGTTATCTGTCAATGAAACCTGATAAAGTCTGAAAGAATATGTAAACCATGTTAATAACAAAAGAAAAGAAAAAGGAAAAGAAAAGGAAAACAACCCTCCACTTCATTGAGCACATTTGATTCCACTGATCCACTTGATGATAGTGCTAATGCAAAACTTAACAGTTATAGCAACTGAGAATTTTGCCATTTTAGTGAGCTTCCATCTTCAATATGAAAGCTGCTGCTTTGTAAGTCATCTTCATTAAACTCGACCCAAACTGTACTTATCTTGGTCTCCATCCCTCGTGCAAATGGATGAGTTATTGAACTTACAGCTTCATTCTCATGTTCTGTCACTGAACTTTGAGTCACAATCTTTGCTTCCAATATCAAAATATCATCACTTGTAATGATTTTAACAGAGGGGTATTGCAAACTCTTATTCACAACGCATTTCTTGCACTTACCATAGAATTCATGAAGATTTGAAGTAGATACGCAAGCCTTCCTTAGTGTGTCAATTGCTAACGCCTGAATATCCTTCTTTAGATCGAAGAAAGTGCTACACACAACTTCTATACCTTCACTAAAGCTTTCATAAACATGAAAACTCTCTCTCAAAATCACATTCATTACGCACTGCATCACATTGTTTGATCTCGAGTCCTCAACAGGCAAGCATTCAATTACCCTATCAAGTAGCTTTATGCACTTGGATATTCCATATACTATCTCATTTTCTTCATTTGAAACACTACTAATGTGTTCCAACTTGCCTGCTTGGTTAATCAACCAATCCATCCTTTCTTCAACAACATTGGAGTAGTTCAACACAAAAGTATGAAGAGTACTGTAATTGGTATTACTACTCCCCAATACCAACTTTATATCGATTTTCAAATCACCCGAAGCCCACAAATTACGAATATCTTGTTCAAAATATCGATCACCTCCACGAATAAGGCGGTGTAGAAGAAGCAAAGTCTTGAGAACTACTATAGGATCTTTAGAAGATTCAAGCCTACTTGAAGCTCTTCTACAAAAATAGCTGATTGAGCCCGGTGAGTTGGATATCAAGAAAAGGATCTCGTGTAAGTACTTATCTTCGGGACATACACTAGTGTTATCCGTCGATCGAATGATGGCAATATCGATACTTGGGAGGATGTTTCTACTTGCAAATGAAGCTATAGTGGACATGACCGTGCTTTTCAATTTCTTAAACATGAATTTTTCTATGAGTAGGGAGTGTACTTGGGTTATATATACATACGTATATGAAGATGGTGAGGGTATTTCTTCTAGGTGTGGGATTAAGAAAATGAAGATATTGTGACAACACTTATTTTAAGTTGGGAAGAAAAGTTACTTTTGTGATATGAAATCTATGTTTTTGTCTTGTGGCTTTCTACTTTTGGATATTAGTTTAAGAAGTCAACCTATTGTGTGCTTGGTGGATGAATCAAATGCTGTAGGTATAGGATTCCTAGTGCACCATTAGCAACCTCTCAAAAATATTTTGACTTAAATCACTCCTTTTTTTTCTTTCTGTTTTGTTTCCTTGTATTCTGTGGGGGAATTGATGGAAAAAAGTAGTTTTTAATAAGTTGCTGTTTTTAAGTAGTAGATTGGAAGTGGGCAATGTACATATTCTCATAAAATATTTTTTGGACTTGAAATTAAATTCTCTTCCTTTGTCTACCAGTAGAGAGAAAAAAATACTTCTGCACATTGTAGGATTTTAAAGTTAAAGTTGACATGCACTTAATCATGAGTTATTCAGATATGAATTGTTAAAGAATATAATTTGTTCTTTTGCTTTTGAGCTTGTTGATTGTTTCCTTATGCTTGGTTGATACTTGATACCATAAAGGTTTTTAATATTATACATAACCAACGTCGCAATGATATTTCTGCAACATGTTGTAGATTTATTTTCTCATCCTTTTCTACTGAAATCTTGCCAGTCTCATGCAAAAATACAGCGCTGACTTTCTGCATCCACATATTTTTTTTCCAACCAGATCAAATTAATTTGTCAATCAATTTTCAAAATATAATTTAGCTTTCAACTGGGAGAATCAATTTATGGACAGAAAATAATAAACTGCAGACATGCATAAGTAATATATATCTAATATACATTAAAGGTACGTTATTTTGTTAAACGAAAGAAACAATTGAAATGGGCAATTGAAATGGGCATTTGAAAGAATTTTCTTTTTTTAATTCGATTTGAAAAATTGTTACTTTACTATTAACAAAAATGATTACTTGAAATAGGTATTTTAATTATTTTGTTATCAATAATTATTTTTTAATTTTTTTAATTAGTATAGTTAAATGATTTTATGTAATTTATAAATTATGAAATGCTAGACAAATTATAAAAAACAATTTTTACTACGTAATAATTGTTCGGATTAGATATGCAAATACAATACTACCCATTTCTAAATCTCCTTATAGATATATCACTAGACTTTTAAGCTGTTAGGGATACTTGACTTGGCACATGATAGATCCGTAGTCAGGCTCTCGAGCATTTAGAATGTAGGCGCCTTCCCATTTCTTGTATGGGTCATCTTCCTCTCGCACAATGATACATCTAGCAATGGTACGTTGCATCTCCACGTCATGCGAAGAAGCTCCAATCGGTTGACATATATGAGAAGCGGAAGTAGAAGCAGGTCGATGCAGATGTCCAAAAGCTCGGGGAGTGGGAGTGGGATTGCCGATCTCAATAGCATTGCTCCTGAGAAAGACGGCATACATCTGGGTGTTGAACCGGGTTAGCAGATGAAGGCTCCAGAACTACGAACTTGCAAAAGGAAGTTCCGATGTAGCTTTCGAGTAACATGTTCAACTCCTTGAATTTAGGAGGTAAGCAAACTTTGAATTTCGTGTATGCCTTAGCAGCCGTATCTCATGCCTCATCATCTCTTCCAACGGCGCTCTTTTTCACAATCCATAACCCGCTTTAATTTGCTGCAACTAGTTCTAGGGTTTCTAGTCGCACTTTAAGTATTCGAACTTTTGTTCTATCCGACCGAGGTTATAATCGACGTCCATCTATGTGTTAAGGCCTTGGTGATTTCCTCGTACCAATAGCCAATCCAACATTGCGAGCTCTGATATTGGGGGCACAAATGTCGATAAAGGCGAACATCTATTACTCGGTTGAGTCTAAAATGTGACGAGTATAAAAAAACAGTAAGATTCATGGCTCGACATTTTGAAAACAAAAAATCAAAACATTAGGGGAAAAAAATAGAAGATAGATATTAGCGAGAAAACAAAAATTCGACGATGTTTACTTCAAACAAGTGACATACAAGCAATTAAAATTGATAGAAATTCTAGGTTGGAAAGAGGCAGTGTGATCCGAGGAAGGGAAATGAAAGAAGCGGAAATGGAAAAAAGGGAAAGGGTGACTGTTGGAATTAGACGGTGGCGTTCAAGGCGTCGAATGTCAGTCGTTCAATTTCAAGGATTTGCCTCAACGGACCAAATTAGGAAGACCCTTTTCTAATGCGTTGGACAACCAAGGGCGACTTTTCATGGCTGTACCAAAGATAGTGTTGAAAGGATAGATATTAAACACATGATATTATACTCGTACTTCCTTGAGCTAATATTGGTTTAACGTGGAAAGTGCACTTGCGTAAATGGAATGTTCTTGGCATTATTCTTCAGTTCAGTTTATTAGCAAGAACAGGCTTTACATTATTCTTAGGATTATTACTATCCACAAGATGGAATACACTTCAAAGTTTTTGTGAAAAAAATTAGTCACTAGTTAACAGAGAATTATGATTTAAAATATAAATTGGAATGCAAAACTGTCTTTGTACATTGACAAAACCGTTTTCCTAAATACATAGTAAGCATCTGCACGTATTGAAACTCACCCTTAATTCATATTTTATTTCGTTCTAATTTTATGACACAGTGGTAAGAGTTGTAGAAGAAAAGTGTGGGAGATTTAAAAGAAAGTATATATGATATAATATTTCAAATTGAAAGGAAACATTAAATAATCATTTGGTTTGCCCATTTAATTTTAGATTTCTATCCAACAAATAATGCCAACAGCGTATATATCGCTGTTATATTTTTTTTGAAAGACAATCAATTTAGAAAATTGAAGCTAACACAAAAGTAGAAAATAAATTTATTTTGCTTTTGTGTTCGCAAAAATAACAAAAGCACAGAGAATAATTATTTCTCTTTTATCGTACCTCCTTCGTTCTAAGGACTTAGAATTTTAAACACTCTCATTTGCTCTCATTATATTTGCAATGTATGTTGAAGACACAAAAACACAAAGCTCAAAATGAAACCAAATAGGTACTAAATTTTGGCACACGTGTACGAATCTCTCAATTGAATACCTCACCATCATCCCAATTGAGCATACATATGGTTCTGGCAACAGTTATTGTAGCAATAACATGCTACCGACGACACATATACCACAAATCTGTTTGAAACTTGCAAAGTGAGACTAATTACCTATTCAATTCATGTATCCATGCATATAATGTTAGTCACACATAACAATCTCCACATAATGAGTACTGCTCAATTCATCTTGAAGTTATACCAAGGGTTAAATTACTTACATTGACTCCTTTTGTAGTTCGGCCAAGTAGCTTTCTACCGTAGCTTTGATTATTGTTATGGGTATTTACGTCCAAAAATTAAATGGTACGAGTCAAGCTAGGATGAGGAAATATACAACACAAAAGATACACAAGATATGTTTTATTAACATAATCCTAGTGGGAGAATAGACCACCCTGGAAGTTAAGTAGGTAGAGTGGTTAGGAGGAGCAAGATAAATACATGCCTTCTTTGCTTGGTTCGGTAGTTTGACCTTATCTCGTTCGATCCGGTTGTCCACCTTAACATCACATCGCCCGATAGTCTAGCCTCTCTATGGTATGGTGAGAAGTCGCTTGAGTTTGGCCCGGTGATGAAACAACTGGATAAAAATTCCCGTTCGATGGCCACACTACCGAACGAGAATTCCTGTTCGATAGCCACACTACCGATCAAGAATTCATGTTCAGTTGGTGGGACATCGGACAAGAATTCTTATTTGGTAAACTCAGAAACATAACCTTGCTCGGAAGCTGTCGAACCTCCTCTTTATGCCGACCAAGACACTACCGAGCCATCCCTAGTAACATTGGAACGAACCAACTATGTAAGTAATGAAATCTGGAAATATAAGGAAATTCTAGATCTTATCTATTATATATGAAAATGACCGAATCGAGGACGTTATGCAGGGAAGCTACCTGATTTACAAGAATGACCCCCTACCTCTTCACTTCTATAAATATCCAAGCTTCTAGCAGCCATGGGGACAGTTTGTTGGAGCCATCGGGGATCGTCGGACAGAAATCACCGAATAGAGCTTTGGAACTGCATATCTGAATATAAATCATTGTACTTTGTATCAAAATCTTTGTAAAAGTTGCAATATGAGGAAGGAAATAAAATGCATAGTGGATGTACGTCCGTTCTGGCCGAACCACTATAAATCTCTATGTACTTTGCTTAGCCTGGTTCTCAACATGCCTCCGAAATCTAAGAGCAAGGTTGGTGCCACCAGTGGGACCAGAACAACTATCAAATAAGACAACTATTCATTTAGTACTCCAGGGTCAGACACTATAACCAAGGGGACTTAGACAAAGTTGTGGCGGATCTTGATACGTGGTTTTCTACCTAACAATAAGCAATTATGGACCCAATCATGACACGCTTGGGGAAGACACAACCTGCTGCACACAACACTGAAGTAAGAGGGCGGTCCTAATTCAAGGTGTCCAAGAGACAAAATAGATCATATTCTAGCTGTGGATCTTATTAGGAAAATTGGGGGGCAACACGAGTTAATGTAGAGGAAGTGGATCGAGCAAAGATTTGACTTGAAGTCATGCCTGTGGATCTGTTCGACACCGAATTGTACATAGCGGGTGTTGAACCAGAACTGGCTATGGCTGAACCTTCTCGATCTAGGTGATGCTCCCCTACCTTATCAGAAATGGCAACCGATAGAAGAGAACTTACAACCCTGAACAATCTCGAAGCCGAGATCGAGGACGAAATCGCAGGATAAGTCATCGCAAAAGAAGCGTATGAAGTCTTCCATCAATGAAGGAGAGGTCAACCAAACTTTGCTCATCACCTGAGTTAAAGGACTGAATGGCATGAATTATAAGAGAATATACACATCGTAAGTAAATAGAACGAGGAATTGGGGTGAGATTAGGTAGCCCATTTTCCATGGAAACAGAAACCCCCCGGAACCCAAGGAGCTTTTGAATGCCCACCATGGATCTTTATTAGGGTCTGACCGACCCGATAGTACATCTACAATAGTATACTCAACACCTTCTTATGAGTGGAGCAATAGAGGAAATTTTGTGCAAGTGTTTTCCCTTATTCCTGATAGATTTAGCAACAATGTGGTTTGTCGTCTTCCTTCTAGTTTAATCAATTCATGGGAGATATTAAAGGAAAAGTTCATCAACCAATTTCGGGTTCATGTAGAGCAACCTAAGGATTCATATTCATTATCGAATGTGAAACAAAAAGAAGATGAAACACTACGGTAGTACCTAACTCGCTTTAATGCTACAACAATCAGCTTCTAGAATGTCGATGAATGACTAACTCTAATGAAATTGTATAGGAGCGTGCATCTAGACATGAAGATGGCCCAAAGGTTAACTAAGGAGAAGTCATCCACTTTAAATGACTTCTTCTATGAGGCAATGAAATACATGCGATTAGAGGAAGGCCCGATCAGGTGCTAGACTGGAGTAGTTGTCAAGACATCAGAGACGTCAAATGGTGTGAATGCCATGCCAAAGGAAGTAGAGGTGGTTTTGTCAAGAAGAAGAAGAATAACAATCAAAGCAGTTCTGGTAGAAAGAAAGTGGAATGAAAGAGATTTAGGCCTGGGACAAGGTTTGATGCTTACATAGCCTTGAACGATACCATGGAAAACATCTATCTCGCAATGCAAGTGGAGCTTAAATACAATAGGCTTTTGCCAAGAAAAGAGACCAAAATTGGCATAAATACAGGAAAATACTGTATTTTTCATGAATCTCACAAGCATGACACTAACGAGTGTCGACATCTACGAGACATTACAAAGAATACATTAGAAAAAGAAATTGGAGTGTTACATTAGGAACCCTAATGCTCCCTATATTCTCATGCAGCAGGCTCCAAGGCAACCCCCTTCGAGAAATGAAGGAGAGGGAACCAGCTCTAGCCGTGAAAAGGATGGGAGGTTGGTGATCAATGCCATAACTGAAGGACCTCATGTAGAAAATAAAAGTTGAGCCAAGATGGGAAGATATGCAAAGCCTTTAAAGAAAAAAGAAGCTATTTTGTAAGCCGTAGGCGAGGAACAAAAGGCTAAGGCCTCTCGTTTGGAGCAGAACAAGATAATCTTTAATGACTTACAGGATAAGCAATACTCATATACGATTATATGCAGATTTCAGCAATGCTTAGCCCCGTAGAGGTACATTGAATTTTGGTGGACAATGAGAGTTCGGTAAAATTCTCTTTCAAAAATGCATTTGATGGGATGGGATTATCCATGAAGGATGTTACCTCATGCAATCAGCAACTACATGTCTTTACAAGAGAAGGTAAAATGCCCTTAAGAAGGCTGGATCTTTTTGTCAAGCTGGGAACCGATCCCACATCAGCCATACGAAAACCATCTTTCATTTTGGTGGACGGATTCTCTGTTTCTTGGGGCGACCAAACCAATGAGATTACCATGTAAAGGTAGCCTAACGATGTTTAGCCATGAATTTCCTACGACTAGGGGCAGTGGAGAAAAACTAGGATGCTTCCAAATAGTGTAATATGTGGAACTTTGAGAATATAATCATTAGGGTAAAGGGAAGGGTGCAGAGGTCGCATTCTATGCAAAAAACGTGATCGCATAGCAATTAAAGAAGGCCCATTGTTTAGGTTTACAAGTGATCCTTATAATGAAATTTATTCAAGAGATGGAGGAGAGGAAGCTGTAGTGGAGCCCAAAGAAGTGGTAGAATTCATGGAAGTGGATAGTAATGACCCAACTAAATTAATGAAAATTGGATCTAAACTGGAACGAGATCTAAAGTTACAGATGATATGATTATTGCAGGATAATCATGATGTGTTTGCCTAGTCCCATGCAAATATGTGTGGAATCTCTCCCTCAATCATGTTTCACGCCTTGATATTGACCCGAGGAAACCCCCGGTTAAGTAAAAGAAAGGGAGTATGGGCCCTAAATGGTCGACATCCCTTAATAAAGAAGTGGTAACTTTATTAGCAAATGGGTTTACAGGGAATCTCAATACCGAAATGGATAACAAACTGGATTCTGGTAAGGAAATCAAACAGGAAATGGTGAATGTGTATTGACTTTTCCAACCTAGTGTTTAAGGACCGTTTCCCACTTTCGAGAATTGATCGACTAGTACATGGAACCATAGAACATGAGCTTTTAATTTTATGGACACATACTCTAGGTACAATCAGATTTTTATTTATGTTCCAGACCAGGAGCATACTAATTTCAATACCGACTTGGGACTCTATTGTCACATAGTCATGCCATTCAAGCTCAAGAACATAGGAGCAACGTATCAATGCTTAGTCAATAAAATGGATGTTAGTCAAATTAGAAGAACTATGTAGTTGTGCGTCGATAACATGCTAGTGAAATCGAAGAAGGCCGAGGATTACATTTCTTACCTAGATGAGATATTTTAGACTTTACGGGAGTTTGGGATGAAGTTGAATCCACTAAATTATTCTTTCAGGGTTTCGTTTGGAAAGTTTTTGGGGTTTATCATACACGCTATGGGAATTGAAGCTAACCCAAAACAAATTCAAACTTTAAAAGACATTAAGATCCTTGAAACCAAAAAGGAGATGCAGAGCCTGAACAACAAAGTGGCAGCATTGGGTAATTTCATATTTAAGCCACTGATAAGTGTGTTCCATTCTTTGAAGCGCTTGAGAAGGAGAAAGACAATTTTTCATGGACAAATGAATGTTTGGTGGCATTCCTCAATTTACTAGAGCATTTTCAGAAGCGACCTGTTCTTTCTACATCAATAGCAAGGGAGGATCTATATTTATATTTAGTTGTTTTAATCCATGCCTTGAGTGCAACATTGGTTCGAAAAGAAGATCGGGTGCAACGACTAGTATACTATGCGAGTAAGTGCTTCATCAGGCCTGAATTTAGATATCCTAAAATGGAAAAGTTGGGGTACTACCTGCTGATAGCATTTCAGAAGCGAATATACTATTTCCAGTCCTATCCTATCCGAGTATTGACAGGTCAACCATTAAGACATATCTTTCATCGACCTGACACCTCCGAAAGATTATACAGTGGAGCATTGAGCTGAGCCAATACGAGATTACCTATAATCCTTGAACGGTGATCAAGGGATGAGCCCCAGCAGGCTTTATTGTAGAGCTCACTTAGAGACGATGAATTTGAACCCCATTATTATCCAATTCTTGACCCAGTGGATTTCAAATGAATCTGGATGTCAAGATGAAGATAGAATAGTTCAAGGATTTAGAGGTATGCTTGAAAGGCATTGGAAAAGACTTCAAGATATCAAAGTGCAAAAGGAAGCAAATAACAAGATTAGTACCAACCTCTTTTAGGTTAGTACTGAGATCTTTTTGAGCACCTTATAGGAGCTTGGGCATATGGATTTTTAGTTAGAGTGATCATTCCGAGGTTCATTTCAGAAGGAGTAGGTGAACAGCTCCAAGGAAGATTTGAAGAAAAGGATAAGTATTTAAGATGTTGGAATCTCTTAACAATGACTTGATTTTTAAGTAAAAAGTGCTTGGAGATTTACTGATCGAAGATAGAAGAACAAGTGGAAGAAGATGGCACCGAATGACATCATCAAATCAAATAGGTACCGATCACTTTTGTTAGGTATCGATCACTTCTGGTCGGTACCGAGATGATATTATTAGCCAAAGGATCCCTTCTTCCCTCTTACATTCTCAGATCTGAAGTTAGTTATATACCAAGATACAGCGATTTCATTAGGTGATTTCTCTATAAAGAGCAAGGCTATGACAACACAGAAAGGACATGCATCATTTGAGCTTCTTCACTCTCTTTCTCTACACGAGCTTGTCGTAAAAGAAGCTACCTTTTCTATTCTAGGATGTTAAATTAGTAAAATATTTTAGTTGTGACTAAAATTTCTAAGTAATGATATTAAAGTGGATATGGGTCTCAGATTTGCTGAACCACTATAAAAATTTCTGTGTTTCTTATTTTATTTTGTTAGATATTTTTATTCAATTTCTTTTGGAGGTGTTCTACCACTTTTTACCTAAACATATTTAGTTCTTTCACTGAGAAAGGCGTTTCTGAAATGTGGATATAACTACCTGTTGTGGACTAAAATGCCCAAAGGTTAGATCTAGAAGATTTTCATCTAAAATTGTGAAGAAAGTTCAAATTCGAATCAATGGAACTAATAAGGAAGTCTGGTATATTTTGAGTAGTCACCGGTGTAGACGAAAGAGCTTCTCACCATGATGAGGTAACTAACCAACTGCTGTGTTACCATGACCATCTACCCCTCAAGAGATGGTCACAAGAGTGGAATTCGATAAGATGATGGAAAAATTAAATTAGAAGATGGTAGATACCTAGAAGGCTCTACTTGACAAAATGGATGCTAGCATAGCCTTGTTGACCCACTAGTCACAAAGTATCAGGATGAGAAGGAGAGAGGCATCGCATGTTGGATCTGAAGAGGTGAACCGTCTGCTTGTGGTTAGAACAAAAGGGATGGAAAGCAAAATCAGAAGGAACATACTACTGGAATAGTAAGGAGAAGTGGTGAAGGGATTGCAAGAACCCATGCTAAGGAAATCCAGATCGGTATCGATCAGAATTAGGTCGGTACCAACCTGAATTTAAGGCCCATAAAGGGGAAGGGAGCGAGGATGTCCTTTTATTTGATTCTAAGGATGATCTGCAGCATGCTGGTAATGGGGTTGGACTGGATGTTGATGCTCAGGATGTTGGTGCTCAAATAGCCGCTACAGAGCTAATCAAACATTAAAGAAGAACTGAAGGAGTGGTTCTCTCAATGATTGGAAAACCTAGATGCCAACTAGCAAACTGAGACCATTTATGGAGTCAAACACTATGTACAACTCTTTATGGTAATCCTTTGGAGCACCATGATAGTGTGAAGCATATAACGAACATGATTAAGCAGTTGTTGGAGGAAAATAAATGGAAGAAGAATGAAGACTGTGGTTCTATGCCTAGTAGAACTCCATTCACGAAGAATATCTTAACGGAAGAGTATCCCAGGAAGTTTATGTTGCCTACCATGTCATTATACAATGGGATTACTAAACCCATGCAACATTTATTCAAGTACGAGTAGCATATGGAAGGTGCAAGAGCAACGGATGTAGTTCAATGCAGGTATTTCCCTATTTTTCTAAATGGGGTTGTGTCAATGTGGTTTACTTAGCTCGCGTCAAAATCTATCTCAGCTTTTGATGATTTAGCAATGAAGTTTTTGGAACAATTTAGGATCCATACTGCCCGAACTAAGGATATAATGTCCTTGTCGAGCCTTTTTCAGGGACCTCCAGAGTCATTGAAGGGGTTCTTGAATAGGTTTAATTTTGCAATCACTGAAGTTAACAATCTAACAAGACTATGGTGTTGAGAATTGGTCCCGGGCATACATTCGGACATGGTCTTTTGAAAATGGCCGAGGATGAAGTTTCCAACAACTATAGATGAGTTCTAGTAGAAAGCTAACCAATTATTACATTTGTAAGAAGCAAGTTAGGTTGCTTGGAAGATTAGCGGTGGATAGTTTAAGGAAATGATTCAAAATAGCAATTAAATAGGTCGATGAGAGTTCCTATAACATGGTCATGGATGTTAGTAATATTGGTAATCAAAGGAAGCAAAACGAGGATGAGGGGGGCTGACGAAATGATGCTAAAAAGCGCCAAAGGAATACGAGGCGAGATGAGTAAACACCTCTAAATGACACACTCAAGAATATATACATAGCCATACAAAGCATATAAAGGTATAAGAAACTGCCTAGGAAGGAGGCGATTGGGGAAGAAAGACGTTCTGGTAAGTATTGTTGCGTCCATGAAATGCATGGGCACAACACGAAGGAGTATAGGCATCTTAGAGATTTCAATAAGGAGTTAATAAGAAAGAAGAAATTGTAGCAGTATGTAAAAAAGTTACAGGATGTTGGAAAAAATGCTAGACCCTAAGGGCCTAATGCCTAAGTGAACGAACCTGGATCCGATGAAGAGGGGACTAGGCAGTCAGATGAAAGGATAGTTATTAACACCAAAATTAGAGGACCTCATCTAGTGGAGAAAATTCGAAATAAAATGGAACGAGTATGTGAGTTCATTGATGCACATACCACAGGAGAGTTTTTGCCATTGAGTATTGAGTTTCAGCTAAGCAGCAATGGTTGATGACTAACGACATTGTGTTTCCTAATCTGGATTCTGATGGGGTCGGAGTTCCAACCTTCGATCTCATGGCGATTATGGTTGTTAATTGCCCTCCTACGGTGCACCACATCTTAGTGAATAGCGAAATCTTGGTGAATATTCTATTCAAAAGGACATTTGATCAGATAAGGATAAGTATGAAGGATGTTTAGCCTTGTAAATCCAGGATTCAAGGATTTATCGATGAGGCAAAGCAACGTAGTGGAATAATTAATTTGTTCATGGAATTAGGAGATGGAGATCGCAAGATTGTGCGAGTTTAGAAGTTTGTAGTTATGAATGATTATTCAGCGTACAATGCCTTTTTGGGCTATTTGGCCCTTTCTTATTTTAGGATATCACTAGCTCCTTTGTTCTTGGTAATGAAGTTCCTATAGAAATGGGGTTGGATCGATTAGAGGAGACCAGAGAGCTAGTTGAGAATGTTATGTTGCCGAGCTCAAAGAGGTAAAGTGATGGGAAAAGGAGATTCTATAAGTCTATGGATCCCAGGATCTAGTCAAAGGAAGTGTGGGCAACACCAGCTGAGCTAACTATCAACGTACCGGTTGATATGGACGATCATACTCGGGTCCTTAAGATCATAACTCAACTCAGTTTATGATTGAGAAGAGAATTGGTTAGTTTTCTCCAAGAAGATTTAGATGTGTTCACTTTGGATACACACAAATATGTGCAGAATATCTCCGGAGGTAGCATTCCATGCACTGAATGTGGACCTAAAAATATACACTTTTGAAACAAAAGAGACGTAGTCTAGGTTCGAACTAATCCGTTGTATTGAAGGAAGAAGAGGATAAGCTGAAGGAAAATGGCTTTATCTGCAATACTTTATAACCTAAAAGGGCATCAAACCCATGTTGTTTAACAAGGCAAATATAAAGTGGCAGACATATATTGATTATTTAAACTTGAATAAAGCATGCTTGAAGGATGCTTCCCTTTGTCTAGGATTAACCCACTGGTAGACAGGACCGTTGGACATGGGTTACTCTCTTTTATAGATATCTATTTTGGATAGAATCAAATACCGATGCATATTCCAAATTAAAAGCACCCAAGCTTTATAACTAGATTTGGGATTATACTATTATCGAGTCATGATGTTTGGCCTGAAGAATGTGGGTGCTGCTTACCAGAGATCGTTGAATTTCATGTTCAAGAATCATATCGAATGGACGATGGATATGTATGTGGATGATATGCTAATGAAGTCACGACTATCAAGGAACCACATGGATGGCCTTTCGAAGATGTTCATAGTGCTATGAAAGTATCGAATGAAACTAAATCTTGAAATGTTCTTTTGGAGTTGCATCGGGAAAGTTCTTAGGATTTATCATGAATTCAAGGGGCACTAAGGCTAATCTAGAGTTGATCAACGCCTTAAGAATGCAATTGCCCCAACCACGAAGAAGGAGTTGTAAAGCTTGAATGGGAAGGTTGCCGCATTGAGTCGGTTCATCTCAAAGCAAACTGATAAGTGTATACCATTCTCGATGCCCTCAAAAAGGGAAAAAGAAATTTCAAGTGGACAAAGGGATGTCGGGATGAATTCGAGGAATTGTTAAGGCATATGGAAACACCACCGGTTTTATCCAAACCTTTGGATAGAGAAGATGTGTTTATTTATTTGGTAGTGTATGCTCATATAGTAGGCGCAACATTGGTACGTGAGGAGGCAAGGATTTAGAGGCCAACTTACCACATCAGCAAGCGATTTACCGAAGATGAAAGATCTATCTGAAGTTGGAGAAACTTGCTTATTGCTTGTTGATTGTGTTGAGGAAGTTGTGGCCGTATTGTTTTCTTACCAGATTAACGTGCTGACAGTTTAACTTTTAAAGTAGTATCGACCTATGACTTCGGGAAGACTACCGAAGTTAAACATTGAATTAAGCCAATATGACATCACTTAGCATTCGATGAGGGTAATAAATGGATCGACATTAATGGATTTCATCGCTAAATTTACTTTACATGATGGTGAAAAAAAAGATGATATGGTCATACTTCCTCAAAGGAAACTATTTGTAGATGGAGCTTCTAATGATCGTAGTTCTAAGGTAGGAGTGGTACCCGTGGCTCCAAATGGACGATCGATTTGCTATGCATTGAAGCCAAAGTTCCGTACGACAAACAACGAGGCTGAGTACGAAGCGTTGGTAGCGGGACTCGGAATAACAAGGTACTTAAGGTAAGGATACTACATATATTCAACGAATCCCAGTTGGTGGTTTTCCACGTGAAGAAGGAATTCCAAGCTAACAGTGTAAGGGTCGCCCCTTACCTGGTGAAAACATTGGAACTTTTGAATGATATAGAGCGATGCACGGTTACACACTTCCTTAGAGAGAAGAACCCGAAAGCTGATTCGTTAGCCAAATTGGAAAGTCTAGAGATGTGTAGTTGTTGGGATTGAATCTGATGGAGGTTCTATCAGTTCCAAGTATCAACCAAATGAATGTCGATTGGATTTTGGAAGCCAAAGAGGAGGAGTCATGGATGACTCCAGGAAATGACTATTTTGTAACACCCATAATTTTAATGCAAGTTAATTTAAAAGAAATTAATTAATAAATAATAAAGCTGAAAAATAGAAATTTACAAATGTCGGAATTTGGCTACAAAACTTGCACCATTATGTTAATGGCAATTTTCCGATCAATTTTCATGTATAAACTTTTGCGATGGGAGTTTAAACAAAATAGCTATTAAAGTTTGAAATTTTAGAGTCAAAAATAATTATATATGTAATTAAGGAAACAAATGATAATCAACCAACATTAATTACAAATGGTTAAGTTTAACAGTAGCTTAGACCTTAAGAAGATTTAACGTTCAAACAGATCTTAGGAAATTTCTAAAAAGAGAAAGAAACGATAACAATAATTTAAACAAAGCAATTTGTTGAACAAGATAATTAAACGCCCTTAAACAAGGCCAATGGTTGACCCGTAGGTCACCTAGGTCGACCAATAACTCGACCATGGGGCACAAAGGGTCGACAATTGTCAGGGAAAAATTGAGAATAGACCGTGGCCTAAATAGCCTGGATTTAAATGGTTTAGTCTCATGGCTTACATTGATTTAAACTCCTATAAATACAGACCAAGACCCCCACTTTCAAGCTCATATTTTCTAATGCACGCGAATGCTTGACATTTTCTCTTCTCCTCCAAATTTCCGACTTCTTAAATTAGCTCTAGTTTAGGTGTACATACAATTAGAGGATTGTAGAAGATGATAGAGAATAGGGAACCGCCAAAGCCAAGGTAAATTGTGAAACCGAATTTAATTTAAAAATCAATCCAAATCTCTCTTTTCTAATCTAAATTCCTAATATATCTATATATGTTTGCAAAATATATTAAAATAGGATGAAAAAAGGGAGTTAAACTGGAATAACAAAGATTTGATCCAAAGATGAATGCTAAAAAAGAGCTAAGTGGGAAAATTACATGTTTTGTAATAAAAACAGAATTATATCGTTGTGATCTATTTCATTATGCCTATGTATAATCGATTTGAATAATTATTGTAAGTGTGTAATGACTATATATGAATCTCGGCTTGGATAATATCTTATATACACATAATGAATTATGTAAACAACAAATTGGATAATGGATTATATACGCATAATGATTATGGAATAAATTAATTGATTATGGAATAGATTTGATTTGACTATTTTGGGATTCATTGTAATTAGGTTAGGATTTGACATATTTTAATTCATTAGAATGAAAAAGGTAATAATATAAATCTCTATGTATCATCCAAGTTACAAATAAAGGTGTATTATTTGAAATAATACAGAATGTAAATGTAAGGAAAGAGATGTATAAAATAAGAGAAATCCCGTACCTTGTAATATTTATTTCAATAAAGAAATAAAATATAATTCCTTGTTATTTCACTAAAAACACAAATCCACTTTTAAGTAATTCGTAGAGAATTATAATGTTAACAATTCCTTTTAAAAAAGGAAAAGTAGTTCCAATGCATTAAAGCATAAGGTCTTTAAGTATAAAAAAGTAAGGTTAACAGAAATAAGAAAAATAGATAGAAAGGGAATTCAAAATACATAATTGGACAAAAGTAGTTGGAAAGTAAAACTATGTAAGATTAATTGTAAAACTATGTAAGATTAGTTGTGCACTAATGACAGTTAAGTCAATTAATAAGAAAGGGATAACAAATGATAGTAAACAAGAAAAGATATTTAAAAGAAAGCGATAAATGACCTCAAATTAAGTAAGATGTAAATGCATAGAAAAGTAAAAAAATATCGTCAACAGTGAATGGAAGAGGCACAGTAATTAAATAAGAATGAATATATATATATACATACATATATATATATATATATATATATATATAGACAATACCTATGTACGTAGCATCAAGTATGCTTTTATGATGGGTGTGAATTACATAAGTATATAAATAACTTCAATAGATAAGAATGACATTGGTTATTAGTATGAGTTGGAATGCGAGGTCAGTAGTGTTACGCAATTAAAGTCTGTCCACTACAATGGGCTGCCAGCAGTTAGATATACATTATAATAGTATAGGACTAGTCCAACCATAGTTCCCATGGAGAGTATACCACTTGCATATAGGTAAAGCAATACCCCAATAGTAAGAGGAGTCTGCTTCAAAAATAGAAAAAAAGGGTTGTATTGCCTTGATTACATTATGTTACCCCACCTTTTGGTCAAGGCCGGGATATCAACAAATTGGCTAAAAAGGATGGATATCAGGATTGGAGATCGATTGGAAACAAGGCTATGATCGATACCGTCAAAATTGGACCAAGCTCCAATCAAGGTGGGATCGATCGAGAATGATAAACAAGGTTCGGTAAGGCTACACTTCGCTTTTTAGGTCAATCGGAGTTCATATGCTTGAGTTATGGATGGATCAATATTCGTATGATCGATTGGAAACAAGGCTACGATCGATACCGTCAAAATTGGGCCAAGCTCCAATCAAGGTGGGATCGATCGCGAATGACAAACAAGGTTCGGTAAGGCTACACTTCGAATTTCAGGTCAATTGGATTTCACATGATCGAGTTATAGATGGATCAATATTCGTATGATTGATTGGAAACAAGGCTATGATCGATACGTCAAAACTGGACCAAGCTCCAATCAAGGTGGGATCGATCGAGAATGGTAAACAAGGTTCGGTAAGGCTATACTTCGAATTTTAGGTCAATCGAAGTTCATATGCTCAAGTTATGGATGGATCAATATTCATATGATCGATTGGAAACAAGGCTATGATCGATACCATCAAAATTAAACCAAGCTGCAATCAAGGTGGGATCGATCGGGAATGATAAAAAAGATTCAAAAAGGTTACAATTCGAATTTCAGGTCAATCGGAGTTCATATGCTCAAGCGATGCATGGATCAATATTCGTGTGATTGATTGGAAACATGGCTATGATCGATACCGTAAAAATTGAACCAAGATCCAATTAAGGTGGGATCGATTGGGAATGATAAACAAGATTCGGTAAGGCTACACTTCGAATTTCAGGTCAATCGAAGTTTATATGCTCAAGTTATGGATGGATCAATATTTGTGAAAAACTGGCATGTATCAATGCTCTCATATCCATCACTATGGATACCAGATGATGGATACCAAGTGATGATACCAGACGATGGATACCAAGTGATGGATACCAAACGATGGATACCAAGTGATGGATACCAGACGATGGATACCAAGTGATGGATACCAGACAATGGATACCAAGTGATGGATACCAGCTGATGGATACCGGCTGATGGATACGAAGTGATGGATACCGGCTGATGGATACGAAGTGATGGATGCCAGCTAATGGATATGAAGTGATGGATACCAAATGACGGATATGAAGTGATGGATACCAGCTGATGGATACGAAGTGATGGATACCATCTGATGGTTGCGAAGTAATGGATACCAGTTGATGGATACGAAGTGATGGATACCAGATGATGGATACGAAGTGATGGATACCAGCTGATGGATACGAAGTGATGGATACCAGATGATGTATACTGAGTGATGGATACCAGATGATGTATATAAAATGTTGATGGATACCAGATGATGGATACGAAGTGATGGATACCAGATGATGTATATGAAGTGATGGATACCAGATGATGGATACGAAGTGATGGATACAAAATCATCAGCCTGCACTCACAATCTCAAACTTGGACCAATCATATCTCACAAATTACACACTGGAATTTCACAAAATTTGGAGAGTAAGGACTTTGTACTATTTTCCCTCACCATGATCGATACCAGCCTAATCGAAGCAATTTTTGATCGATCGAAATTGATATGGTTATCCCAAACCACCTTGGATCAATCATGTGGGCCCACCTGCGCATGAGAAAGGGTATTTCGAGTTTTGGGCCAGATTTTTCCAGCCTACTCCTATAAATAGCCACTCCACGCAACAAAAAGGGGGATCTTCTTCTTCTAACTTGGGGAAACTCTGCCATTTTTGTTTTTTGGTTTCAAAAGCTTGTAATTGTAATCACAGTATATAAGGAATAAAAGAATCAATTTAAAGTGGACGTAAGCCAGAGATAGCTGAACCACTATAAATCTTGTGTCTTCTTTTACTTTCTTTCCTTTTATTTTTTTTTATTTATTCATTTATACTCTCTACATTATCTGGATCTGAGTGTTTAATATTGAGGATTTGTGTGTAAACACGGTGCTTTCGCTACCTTCGTGGTTTGTGACCATTTTTGGCGCAAACACTTTGGTGCTTTCACTGAGAAAGACTAGCATCCACTACATCGGATTTGGAGTTCAGATTTGTAAATTTAAAGGATTGGATCTAGAAGGAACCATGGTTAGGCCATTAGCAAGGAGGCAAGTGACAGAAAGGAATCGGCACGAAGGGAGTTAGGAGGCTTCCTCAGGAGCAAATCAGACCTCGGTTTTCATCACCAGAGATGAGACGGAGATGATGATGGATGCTATAAGGAAGGATTATTGAAAAGGCAGGGGGAAATGATACAGAACCTTCTCAGATAGTATGGCCAAGCAGGAGTAGCAGGAGCTGCTGGAGTTCAGATCCACGGAGCTGGAATAGAAGGACTCAACATGCAATTAGATAGAGCAGCTCAACAGGGCGCAGCCCCCAATCAGCACACAACTACTAATATGGATGGATCCAGTCTCGGGGGCTCACCACCACGCAATGATAGACCAATCCATGGAGGGATTCCAGATGACACCGCACAACATGGTGCCGACAGGAGCACGAGAGAACGTGATGAAGAGTATGTACCAGAATTCCCTCAGGGACTCGGGGGGTATTTCTTAGTAGACAACACTAGATTAGCTTAGAGCGAACTATGCGGGGAAGTCAGACGAACAGAGATCTAGAAGGGGTGAATAGGAATCCATTTACCCATGACATCGGGATGGCTAGGAATCCAACAGACTTCAAGCTGCCTACTTTGGAAGTATATAATGGTAGGATCGATCCTACTGATCATTTGATGAGGTATACATGACACATGAAAGTGCTGGGGGCATCGAAGGAGATTATGGCACAATGTTTTCCCCTATATTTGATGAATATAGTTGCTATATGGTTCAACAAGTTGGAAAACAGATCTATTAGGACATGGACAGAATTAGTACACAGGTTTGTGAACCAGTTTCAGGTTCATATAAAGAGGCCAAAGAATGTGATGACACTGATGTCAATGAAGTAGAAGACAGGAGAGACTCTCAGGACTTTCCTAACTTGGTTTAATGCAGCAGTTGCTTCGGTGGATCGGCTGGATCCATCAATGGTTCTTATAACGACAGTGTCAGGAGTCAGAGACAACTCGGATTTCAAGATATCATTGATACGGGATCCATCAATGGATATTGGGAATTCTTTCATGAGGCCGAAAGATTCCTTAGGCACGAGGATGCAAGTTTGGATATGAAACCAAAGGAAATAAACATGGTCAAGGATAAGGATAAAGGGAAAAGGAAGTCGGATGACGATTCTGGCAGGACAAGGAAGTGCTAGGGAGAACCAAAATTCGCCACTTACACAGGACTGAATGAGACATTGAAAAGGATTTACATGGAAACTTGGGATTGCCTTCCTTACCGAAGGCCAGCAAGGAGGGAATCTTCGAAATGTGAGAGGGCGTCCGGAAGGCACGGTCTCTTTCATGACCTTGACGGGTATGATACTAATAGCTAAAGGCATCTAAAGGATATAATCGAGGAGCACGTAAAGAGTGGTCAGTTGCAGCAGTACGTCGAGACTCGAAATGGGCAGTGGAACAAAAGCAGCCACCGTCTACCTCAAATAACGATGGCAAAAGGCCTAGGAATGATGGTCGGTTGGTCATCAAATGATCAGGGTGGTATGGAATAAGTAGCAAACTCTGGGCAGACGGTTAAGTCACTTACACATGTACGGGGATAGAGATAGCCCTTAGGCATGCTCTGAGATGATGATAAACTGTGATGCCCTAGTATGTGAAATCTGATTTTCCTTTTGGTTTAGACATTTGCCTTTTCCAGTTTCGTTTTGGTGTTTTGTTTGGACTCTTGGTTTGTTGATTTTCTGGTCTGGATTTTGGCTCGGATGCTAGTTTTTTAGTTTGGTTTGGATTTTTGATATGGATTTCTTATTTTTTGATTTGACCTGTATTTTGGATTGGATTTTGATTGGAATTTTGTCTAGTTTTTTGTAAGAGGTCGTCAGGTATGGATTATGCCTTGCAAGGGGTAAGTCGCTTCGTCCGAAAGTGGCGAATCGACTTATTTCAGGTCGTCGAGTATGGACTATGCTCGGCAAGGGCCGGAGAAACTAGGATTCAGCCTAGGACTTAGGCCCCATATTATCCATCATTAATTATAACAGGTTGTCAAGTGTGGATTACGCTTGGCAAGAACCCGAAAAGATATGGATCATATGATGTGGCAGTGGATGGAATATGGACTTTGGATGTCAGATTTAAAGCTATTCAAAACATGCCTTCTTACTGCAAGGCATGTTTTGGGGGCGAAATGTTACCCTACCTTTTGGTCAAGGCCGGGATATCAACAAATTGTCTAAAAAGGATGAATATCAGGATTGGAGACAATTGGAAACAAGGCTATGATCGATATTGTCAAAATTGGACCAAGCTCCAATCAAGTTGGGATCGATAGGAAATGATAAACAAGGTTCGGTAAGGTTACACTTCGAATTTCTGGTCAATCGGAATCCATATGCTTGAGTTATGGATGGATCAATATTCATATAATCGATTGGAAACAAGGCTATGATCGATACCGTCAAAATTGGACCAAGCTCCAATCAAGGTGGGATTGATCGGGAATGACAAACAAGGTTCGGTAAGGCAACACTTGAATTTCAGGTTAATCGGGGTACATATGCTCGAGTTATGGATGGATCAATATCCGTCGATTGGAAACAAGGCTATGATCGATGCCATTGAAATGGACCAAGATCCAATCAATGTGGGATCGATCAGGAATGATAAACAAGGTTTAGTAAGGCTACACTTCGAATTTCAGGTCAATCAGAGTTCATATGCTCAAGTTATGGATGGATCAATATTCATATGATCAATTGGAATCCAGGCTATGATCAATACCGTCAAAATTGAACCATGCTTCAATGAAGGTGGGATCAATCAGGAATGATAAAAGATTTGAAAAGACTACACTTTGAATTTCAGGTTAACCGGAGTTCATATGCTCGAGTTATGCATGGATCAATATTCGTACGATTGATTGGAAACAAGGCTATGATCGATACCGTCAAAATTGAACCAAGCTCCAATTCAGGTGGGATCGATTGGGAATGATAAAAAAATTCAGTAAGGCTACACTTCGAATTTTAGGTCAATCGGAGTCCATATGCTCAAGTTATGAATTGATCAATTTCATGAAAAACTGGCCCGTATCGATGCTCTCGTATCCATCACTATGGATACCAGATGATGGATACCAGATGACGGATACCAAGTGATGGATACCAAATGATGGATACGAAGTGATGGATACTAGTTGATGGGTAGCAAGTGATGGATACCAGATGATGGATACGAAGTGATGGATACCGAATGATGGATACGAAGTGATGGATACCAGATGATGGATACGAAGTGATGGATACCAGCTGATGGATATGAAGTGATGGATACTAGACGATGGATACAAAGTGATGGATACCAGACGATGGATACCAAGTGATGGATACCAAATGATGGATATGAAGTGGTGGATACTAAGTGATGGATACCAGCTGATGGATACAAAGTGATGGATAGTAGATGATGGATACAAAGTGATGGATAGTAGATGATGGATGCGAAGTGATGGATACCAGCTGATGGATATGAAGTGATGGATGTCAGCTGATGGATACGAAGTGATGGATATCAGATGATGGATACCAAGATATGGATACCAGATCATCAGTCTGCACTTGCAATCTCAAACTTGGATCAATCATATCTCACAAACTACACACAGGAATTTCACGAAATTTGGAGAGCAAGGACTTCGCACTATTTTCTTTCACCATGATCAATCCCAGCCCAACCGAAGCGATTCCTGATTGATACGAAATTGATATGGATTGATTGGGGATTGATCCCAAACCACCTTGGATTGATCATGTGGGCCCACCTGCGCATGAGAAAGGGTATTTCGAGTTTTGGGGTAGATTTTTCTAGTGTACTCCTATAAATAGAAACTCCATGGCAACTAAAAAGGGGGATCTTATTCTTCTAGCTTGGGGAAACTCTGCCATTTTTGTTTGTTGGTTTCAAAGGCTTGTAACTATAATCACAGTATACAAAGAATAAAAGGATCAATTCAAAGTGGACGTAGGACGGAGATAGCGGAACCACTATAAATCTTGTGTCTTCTCTTACTTTCTTTTCATTTTATTTTTTTATTTCTTCATTTTAACTCTCTACATTATCTGGATCTGAGTGTTTGATATTGAGGATTTGTATGTAAACACTGGTGCTTTCACTAAGTTTGGGGTTTGTGACCATTTTTGGCAGAAACACATTAGGCAGTCTAAGTAGGACAGTGAGTAGCTCAACACCATGTTAGCAGGTGCAGGCACCCATTAGGGGTATGAGCTATATATGTTGGGTGTGTCATTGGTACAGGGCGGTCAATGGGAAAGATATGGTTACACCTAATGGGCTACACCTCCTAATAGGGTAAGCCACGTTGGGTAATGCACAACTACATTTGCTTGCTAGTTTGTTGTTAGGGTATGGATAGTTAACCCATGACGGAGTTGTTTCCAAAATGACTAGGGTAGTCCGTGGAGCTGAGTCCACAAAAGAAAGAAAATAAGTTAGTAAATTCCCAAGGCAAAACGAGATAGAATACGACTAAATTGTTGCAGCATCATTACTAGGTACTAACGGGAGGTCCTACTTTGTATATGACAATGCGGCTAGACATTTATGATGATGTCCGATAGTGCAGAATTACGAATACTATCGGGATAGTATCTTGGTCCAAAAGGGGACCGTGATACTTATATTTATATATATATTTACATAGCTATAATCTACAAAAGGAAGATGGTACGTATTGTACACAGATGAGGAGTTGGGACGACTAATTAAATAATAAAAGATATAAAATGTGATAGAAGACAAACGACATAAACTAGTGTCATGTACAAAGTGCATAATATACCAAAACTTTGTTCTGACCTCTTCTTCATTACAACTCATAGGATATCTTGATGGACAGGTACTGGCACTAGGCGTATATAGTGCTGACAAGGACGCTAGTCCTTGGAAGTGGAAAATTTTGATCAGTAGTTATGTGACCTATTATATTTTATTTATTCTACTGTGACTTATATCATTAGTGCTCTGACATGCATTCGTTATTTTATTTGCAGGATACCAAACTAACAATATGTATTTTGGTGGACTTAGGTTTTCGATTAGCGAAAATCAAGATCTACTAGAATGTGGGTTGTTATATTGTGTATCAGAGCTTAGGTTTGTTAATCTTGAAAAAATAGAAAACATTGAGTGAACGTATTTGTATTCTACCTAAATATAAATATATTATATGCCACATCCTAAGGATTCCAACTATAGAGTAGTTGTGTTTGGAAAGTCCTTGAAGTTGGATAATATATGACTCCCTAGTCGGGCCTGGATAGCCCAATGGTTGTAGATCCCTTCATGATAGTCTACTGATGATGTGTAGTAGGTCCAAATAAGGTAAATGGAAGAATCCAATATGTTGTAGATATCTGGAAGTAGTTGATTTCCCGAAGGATGGTGTGAAGTAGTCACTCCAAGTTGATAGCCGGAATTCTAATATTGAAAAGAAGATAAGTCAATAAGTTGAAGAGCAGAAGTTCTAGAGAGAGAACAAATAGAAATCCACTTTTAGTCCAACCCAATAAAAAATGGTTTTAAAAGTGGGGAAATATATAATTAATATATTTGAAAAAGTAAGAAAATATCGGATTATAAAATATGTATATGAACATATATATTTTGCTATGTTGAAATTTTTTCATAAATGGGAATTTTACAAATCAATGGATGAAAAATTATAGAGCGTATATAGCTCACTAGTTTTTTTGTAAAGAAATAAAAGTGTAGATATGAAGTTCTAATATAAATTAAAATTTGTTAAAATCCAAAATTTTAGTAAAGGAAATTTTGTAAAAAACTATTTCTTTGAAAAAAAAATGGTAGAGTAATATAGCTCGTGGGTTTCTATGTAATGAAAACTTTTAAGCCGTATAAACATTTTTAGGGTTGGACAATAGGAAGTGATATGAGTTTGAAATTGGGTAAAGAGTGCGGGAAAAATGATTTAAAACTCTAAAATAAAGTTGTATACAAATGCATTACAATGGTTCAACTAAGCAGACAGTAAACTAAGAGAAAGACAATTGGAATTAGTAGAGAAAAGTTGAATAGTAATAGTATTGCAAATATAAAAACAATGTTATGAATTTATAGTAATCTAATATAGGAGATTAAAAAGAAAATTTTGATGGTTTTCGTAGCAAGTGCAATAATGACACATGTCTTTTAGAATTCTCCCTGATATGATATCTAAGAGTCCACCAAGGATTTGATGTAGAGATAGTACGAGTAGTAAGAAAATGATAGAGTGAGAATTGTTCTTATCAACTCAAGTTTTTATTATTTAAAATTATAAAAGATGTTTTAGAAATACTTTAAAGTGTAAAGAAATGGTTTGGTGTAACAAATAATTTTTTAAAGAAAAACTTAATAAATAGTTTGAACTAAAAATCTCAATTTTTAAGTAAAAGTTAAAAAGATCTTTAAAAGGAAAAGTTGATTTGAAGGAAAAAGAAAGAAACTTTTTAGTTAGATTTGCTAATAATTTCTTTTAGATCTAATGAATAAGTTAATTTTGAAAATCTTAAATTATAAGTTTAAAAGTTAATACACTAAGTATTTTTTAATTTAATAAAAGGTTTCTAAGTTGCACTTTAAAGGCAAAGATTTTAGGACTAAGAATTTCAATTTTTTTGAAGTTTTTAACTTTTGAAAAATGGTGACGACCAAATCAAAATTTTAAATGTGGAGTAGATAGAAACGACTACCTAGGTAAGACTGGGTAAAGGATAAGGCTATGAAGAGGATAGCGAGGACTACTCTTAGAGTAGAAATAAGGAAACTCCATAGAGTGTAAATAATAATATGAGAACCTAGGAATTTTTTGATAGACATGTGCGCAAGCTATAAGAACATGCAAAGGAATGGTAAATTGTATTAAAGTACACTTCTACGAGTTTTAGGGTATGCTCGCATGAAGGATCAAGGATGAAAAAAGTAAATATCAAGATTTAGAATAAAAGAAGATGCTAATAGAGGGTAATAAGATAGCGAACACACATAAAAAACATTAGTAGACTAAAGTTAAGGAAGACAAGATAGAGTGTGGGAAAAGTTATTCCACCAAGCCAGTTGTTAATGAGTTATTCAAAGGGTGCATAGTTTGTATCACTTACCCACTATAGTGTGGGAACATGCATAATTTGTTTCATAATTGGGTATAGTAATGGATGTGCCTTATTCATCAGAAGCCATAAAGAAAAGTGAAGATAGGTAGGTTAGAGAATGATGGCACATTAGAAAGATCCATATGTAGTAGTAGTTAGTAGATTATAGTAGTAGTTGTATTTTCTTCCAGCAGTTGTTTTTCTTTTAGTTGAGTTGTAAGCATTAGTTATTTCTGTTATGTAAAAGCGCGTACAATGTTTATGGAAATGTTCATTTTTATATATTTTCTATGTGGACCGCTATATTATGGGAAAACAATAAAAACAATAAATTTTCATAAAAAGACACTAAACTAATGCAGATGAAAATAATATAGTAGAAATTGGAAGTTAAAAATAAATTAAGAAAATTTATTTAACAAACTACTAAATGAAAAATAAAATAAGATTTTAAGTCCCAAAAGAAAAAATACTAGGAAAGTTTTCAAGAAATAATTTCAGTAAATGGAGGATGAGGAAAATATGTTGCATGCATATGGGTCAATATCCCTGTGCCTTAAAGACTGAAATTTATAAAGAACTTATGTACTGGTTGATATTATAAAAGAATGAAAAGGTTTTTGAAAATTTAAGATTTACCTCATAATCGGATAGAGTCCATCAGAGACATTTGACTGTTAACTGTTAACTAAATCTTGATTTCATGAGAAGTGGCATAATTTGTTTTGAAAAAATATATGTATGCTTTTGGAATTAAAATACTTTTGTGGAAAAATTTTGGAAGAAATTTTGTCTAAATAAAATCTATCATTGATCTTTATAAAAAGTAAGATAAAAATATTTGTAAAATGAAAAAGAGGAAATTTTCAATTTGTTTTAAAATGTCACGAACTTGATATGGGGAAAAAGTAAACATGTTTGTTAGAATAAATTTTACTGTGCAACAGAAGTGGCAGTAAGATTAAATACGAAAAGCACAGGGAAGCTATTTTAGCTGCGTAATCTTTTCCTATACACCTTATTTATAGGCATATAAAAAGTTAATTTCTAAAATAAACCCTGTTTTGAAACTTCAAAAATAAAAGATTGTTATGCAAACTGTACTTGAAATAGTTGGAAAGATAAATCTGGGCATAAGTGAAGGTTTCAAAGTACAGTGAGAAGTTGGAACACAAGAGAAAAAGGATGGAAATGTGGAATTTTCCATTTCAAACCTTCATTCCCGACATGAAGAACTAGGTTTAGAAAACTGGATTTTTCCTAAATTGGGTGTCAGCAACTATGTGCTAGAATTTTGGATGATAGGTATCAAATAAAAAATTGGTTAAACTATACTTCAATTCGTAGTAGTGTGGAAAAATTTGGACAAAAAAACAAGTTTGGTTTTCAAAAGTTGCATACATGGAAGTTCCAGTATAATTAGGTGTTTGCATCATATTTTTAAATTGATTTAAAAGAAGCATACATATAGAAGGCGCTGTAATTTTAACACTAATTAATTTAAAAGAAATTAATTAATAAATAATAATGTTGGAAAATAGAATTTTCAAAGACATTAGAATTTGTCTATGAAACTTGCACCATTATGTTTGTGGCGATTTTTCGATCAATTTTCATATATAAACTTTTCTATCAATTTTCATATATAAACTTTTCTGATTGGAGCTCAAATGAAAGGTTATTAACGTTTAAAATTTTAGAGTAGGAAATAATTATATATGTAATTAAGACAACAAATGATAATAAACCAACGCTAATTACAGATGGTTAATTTTAACAGTAGCTTAGACATTAAGAAAAATCAACATTCAAACAAATCTCAAGAAATTTGTAAATAGAGAAAGAAATGAGAACAACAATTTAAATAAAGAAATTAGCCAAACAGGATAATTAACTACCATTAAACAAGTCCAATAGTCGACCTGTAGCGGTCAACCATGGGGCATGAATTATTGACCGTTGTCAAGGAAAGCTTGAGAATAGACTGTGGCCTAAATGGCCCGGATTTAACGGTTTAGTCTCATAACTTACATTGATTTGATCCCCTATAAATATAGATCTAGACCGCCACTTCCAGCCTCATATTTTCTAACGGACGCGTAAGCTCTGCCATTTTCTTCTCTTTACCAAATTTCTAAATTCTTAAATTAGCTCTAGTTTAGGTGTATACAAGATCGAATGATTGTAGAAGATGATAGAAAAAAGAGAATAGGGCAAAATCAAATCGCCAAAGCCAAGATAAACTATAAAACTGAATATAATTTATAAATCAATCCAAATCTCTCCTTTTTAATTTGGATTTCTAATAGATTTATAAATGCTTACTACATATATTAGAATAGGATGGAAAAGGGAGTCAAATAGGAATAACATTAAAGATCCAGAGATTTGGAATGCTTAAAAGAAGAGGCGGGTAGAAAAATTACATGTTTTGTAATAGATTAGAATTATATCGTTGTTGATCTATTTCCTTTATGCCTTTGTATAATCGATTTGGATATTTAATTGCAAGTGCATAATGATTAGATAAATTTCGACTACAAATAATTTCCTGTATATGCGTAATGAATTAACGTAAATAACGAATTGGATAATGAATTATATACACATAATTATTATGAAAAAGATTAATTGATTATGGAATAGGTTAATTAACTATGGAATAGATTTGATTTGACTATTCTGGGGTTCATTGTAATTATGTTGGGATTTGACATATTTTAATTCATTGGAATAAAAAGGGGTAATAATATAAGTCTCTATGAATCATTTAAGTTACAAATAAAGGTTTATTGTTTGAAATAGTAAGAAGTGTAAATGTAAAGAAAGATATGTACAAAATAAGGGAAAACCTATATTTTTTTACTGTCTATTTCAATAAAAAAAACTAAAATATAATTCCTTATAATTTCACACAAAACACAAATCCTCTTTTAAGTAATTCACAGAGAGCTATAACATAAACGATTTCTTTTAAAAAGGGAAAGTAGTTCTAATGCATTAGTGTAAGGTCCTTAAGTATAATAAAAAGTAAAATAATTAGGAATAAAAAAATAGTTAAAAGGGAATTCAAAATACACAACTGGACAAGAGTAATTGGAAAATAAAACTATGTAAAATTTATTGAACACTAATGAAACTTAAGTCAATAAGAAATGGATAACAAATGATAGTAAATAAGAAAATATATCTAAAAGCAGTGGTAAATAACTTCAAATTAAATAAGATGTAAACACTTAGAAAAGTAAAGAAATATTGAAAAAAGTGAACGGAAGAGGCATAGTAATTAAATAAGAATGAATGAAGATATATATAAGATATATGCTAGAACAAAAAATATTATAACACTTCAGATGCCAATTGTAGTAAGTTACCACTTGATTTGAATATTTGCAAATACATGATGAGGCATTGATTAATCTCCTCGACTTGATTACTACATACATGAAGGCATGATCATGAATAAATTGATCATATCGACATGGTTAATGCAGATATGAGGTCATCATATCAACATGATTAATGCATCAAGGTTTAGCTTACTACATAGGACTAATCTTATGATAGAAACACTTATGATTGGAAGACAAATGGTCCATGGGATAAAATTCATTTTGTTACGATCGATCTATGTGCGCAAAGTCCTCTAAGGCCATTGTCATATATATGAATTCATATAGGCTATTTAGAAAGATAATCTAATAGGAAAATGATATGTCATATGTTCAATAGGAGTAAAATATAAGGCATTGAGATCTAATAAAATCCATTATGTACTTCAATAGACTATTCATCTCATCCTTATGTTCGAAATATAGTTCATAGTCCATGGTTCATATAAATATGCATATATAAGTCCACCATGGTCCAAGGCATTCGACTATGTTTATGTTGAGTTGTTCGTGATAAGAACATGATTTCCAATATTTAACAATAATGTTAAATAGGGTTATAATCAAGCCAATATGCAAAGTCAAGTCCATGTTCATTCAATTCGAATATGATTATAGTCAAATAGATTTATCCCCAATTTGATTCATGGTTATAAGATTTTGATTTTAGAAGAGAGGAAGAGAGGAAAGAAAATTTGGCCCTTTAAAATGGCGCCCCTAGGGTCGTTTTTATAGAGGTAGGCGGCATTCCTCACTTCCCATCTCACGTCTTCGATAGAATGGATTTTGGCGGCATTTAACTTTGACAACATTACCCTAACTTTTATTCTTTATGGAGGCGATATTATTAGATGTTGTTGACTATCTCTACTAATATAGATGATCTCGTCGAGGTGATGTAGACCGTGTTCCCTCTCATCACCTTGCTTTAACATGCAATGCCCTATGAATGGCGAAGCTAGTCCATGGTCAAAAAGCAGTGTGTCGATGAGCCTGCTTTGACTTTGGTGGGTGAATAGAGGTGCTTGTTTGTAGTTGCATGTCTTTCAAATCCACATAAATGCGATGTGGTTATCAACGAAGAGCGATGTGACCTTGTTTGACTTGAATACTTTCGAAGTACTTGTGGGATAGGATGTCTTCATGGTTTTAGTAATCTCATTGATTGCCGATGAGACGCCTCTTCGATACCAATCTATTATTGATATTTAACACCTTCAAAGTCATTAGTAATGAGCAGTGCGATTAAGGTCGAAGTCCTTCTTAGCTTGTTGACATACGATATGATTGGTATGTCTATGGAGGTTCAATGATGTGTTAGGGGCGATGTGATATATCATCAAAGATGCTCGTTTCCAGCTTTAAAGAGACATGTTGTTGACAAGGTGTGGTTTTATTATTCAACATAGGACTTTAGTAGCTTTAATCCTTTTATAACGCATCGCTTATAAAATTAATTTTGACATTGGAATTATATATATAATATTTAGCCCCCACCCTAGTATAAGAGATGCTTTTTTACTCTTTAGAGTAAAACCAAGAATCCCTTCGTATTCTCCAATCTTCAACAAGACCCCTGTTTGACTTCATTTTTCTGTAAAACATGAAGCAAATGAAATTTTTCATTAGCAATTGTCCTTATAGATTCGATTGAACTTTTGAATCAGCATCTACTATCCAAATTGTTTATACGAATTTAAGCTTACAATTGTATCATAAGAATTAATAAAAATTAATTTTCCAGCATAAGCTTGAGAAATTATTCGGTCAAGTTATGAATGTAAACATAAGAAACTATTTCTGGCAATAAGAGGTCAAAAACTTGGAAATCAATGTTGGAAATCCAAATCAGAAATCAATATCTTAGAGATGATAGCAGATGTAACGCCTTTAATTTTCAATAACATTATCCAGGATATTTAATTGGATAAATTAAATAGAATAATGTAAAGATTAGAGTGATATGGGATTGAGATTTGATAATTTATTAGAGGTCGTGCTTAACTAAATACAAATTGAAAAGGATTAGTTTATTAGAGGTCGTGCTTTTAATGGATGCTTTTAGAAGGTTTTAATTACTTTTATATAGCTTTCAAAGGGGTAGCCTCCTTTTTGTTTTAAAGGGTAGCTTTCTAATGAGTTTTAGCGTTTATGTTTTAAAATGGAGTTTTCGAAAGGGTAGTTTTAAACCTAGTCAAAACCCTACTGCCGTCTTCATACCTTTTGAATAGGTTTAAGTTTTCAATGAGTTCGAAAGATAAGCCTTTGTGTTATAAATATAACTAGCCACTTCCCAATGTTTTCGAAAGGGCTCCAGTAGCCATTTAAACTAAAAGTTTCGAAGGCAATGCATTCGAAAGGTGTTTCGAAGCTATCCTTTCAATTGTTTTACTTAAAAGATTAAAGCTTTCAAAAGGATGGTTCCGATACCTTATATTTTCCCCAAACTCTTTTGCTTGAAGGTTAATGGTTTTGAAAGGGGTACTTTCACTTATGTTCACTCTGACCCAAAACTTGTATTTACGATTGAACCTAATGGTTTCAAAAGTGGCACTTTCAAATGGCTTCAAAGCTATGCTTCTATAAGTTGAAAAGATATGCTTTAATGCCTTCGAAAGGAATGTTCTGATGGGTTCGAAAGGAAGTTTTGATGCTTTGGAAAGAGATGTTTTAAAGTGCTTCAAAATGCATATGTTTAAGTGTTTTAGAAACAAGATTTTAATGCTTTCGAAAGACATATTCTAATGGTTTCGAAAGTAAAGGTCTAAGGTTTCAAAAACCTTAGTTTTCAAAACAAAGAACCCAATCTACTTTTCAAGGAAAACCCATGGCAATATAAAAGATCTTTGAAATGGTTTTAATGTTAGAGTTTTTGAAGAAGCTTTCCTTGATAAAGATAATGGGTTAAAGGTATTAACCATGTTTCATGTGGAAATTATTTCAAGGATATTAAACCATAAATGTTGGTATTATTATGTTATGATAGGATATTGTATGTGCTTCTTCTATAAACATATTCACTGTATAATGGACCATAACTGTATTTTAGGAAGCAAGGGTAGAATAACTAGCTAGATTGACCCAGTAATGAAGATAAATTAAGTTAACTCCTGAAGGTAGAGTTGCATCCAAGAGGTCAGGTAGACCAAATCTAGGATGCCCAAAGACTGATCAAGAAGTTATCAGTTTAGACAGGTTCATAGTAAACCCATGAAAACTATGTTTGGAAAGAACTGTTGGCAGGGGCCAATAGGTTCGTAGTGATCCTAAGAAAACTATATCCGGATAAAATTATTAACAGAAGTCAATTGGTTCATAGTCAACCCATGAAAACTATGATATAAGAGAAGTTATTGGAGATACCAATAAGTTTAGGAAAAACCCATGAAACAACTGAATGAAGTTATTGGCAGGTGCCAATAGGTTCTTAGTAACCCTATAAAAACTATGAAATCAGACAGAAAGTCACTAAGCATTAAACAAGTTATTAGTCAACCCATGAAAACTAATAGGTTAATAGTGATCCTAGAAACTATAACTGAGACAGATGGTCAAATGAATGGGGATGGAAAATCTAGGATATTTAGCTTGTTTGCATATTATCGTGATATTTTAAATTGCTATGTTTTTAACCATTATGATGCAGGAGCATAGTACATGGATATTATAAACTTTTGGGTAAGATACTAGTAAGGGAAAAAACCGTTCCACTAAGCAGCGTGGTCTCACTAGATATCTAAATGGTTCGAGATGGTAGGTTATTATTCATACCAGGCTTTATGTTTGACTCGAACTTTATGTTTTCCACTTAAAATCTCGGGTGCTCAATTGATTTTGAGTAGTTTGAGAGTTGAAGTTTTTAGGTTCTCCTTTAAATGAATACGCTTCTGGCGACGCGCAATAGGTAAGCTAGCTATTAGGAGTTCTTTTCTTCTTGATTCCACTATGTTTTGATGTAAAAGAAAAGTTGTTTAATTGCCTATGTTTAGACTCTAACCATCCAAGGGATATCTTCATATGTCACTCTTAGCATATTTTGTAATAATTATATTTTCTCTAAACGTGGTTCTCGAATATGAGATTATGTAATGAATTCGAAACATGATTAATACGGAAAGAGAATTTTTTTAATGGTTTTAAATATTTTTCATATCCGTGTGTTTTTGTTATATCAATGCATCTACATTACTGCATTTGGATACCGATAATTAATAAATATGGATGACTGCAACATTCATGGCGTTAGTTTTGGACCTCCAAATAGGAGATGTTACAAGTTGGTATTGGAGCATAGGTTTATGGAAACTTAAAAGAAATTTCAAACTTAAAAAGATTTTTCAGAAACATAATCCAGTGAAATAAAAAAATAAGATCAGGGTTTGGGTTAACGCAATAGTAACTTACTTGTGTTTAATGTATATATAAGTACATATTCTCCTTTCTCTTAGACCATTCTTCTGTATCTTACTGAGGCTGATACGCATATTTACAAGCAAGGAAGATATGGAGGCAGGAAACCAAAGAGGAAATCTCATTAGAGGAAGCACCACTACAAATGGAAATGCTCAACCCAATAGGAGAAATCAGGGTCGATAGGCAAATGCTAATCAAAATGTAGATGCCAACGTGGGTGCTAGAAGTCCGCTTGTAGATATGGGGATGATGTATGGGTTCTTCATCAACCTGGTATAAGCAGAAGCTGTCGTAGATGTAGTTGGGGGTAATGCTGAGATATTGGAGGAGCTAATCCTATGGCCCCAGTTGGCAACAATTATGCTAAGTTGAGACAAATATTATACAAGTCATGGTGGGAAGCCGTTTTTGGGAACATAGGATGTTGTAGAAGTTGAGAATTAGCTTTTTCATTATGAGAGAACCTTCGCTGACTTAGGGTTGAATGATGAGAAGAAAAGGAGGCTTGCTTCTAGATAGTTGTAGGAAGCAGTGCTTTATTGGTGGAATAATGTTACTACCGGAGTTCCCAAGGAAGAGTTGACTTGGGTGGAATTTCGAAGGAGATTCAAGAAGAGGTTTTTGTCTGAAGTTGCCAAGTCAGCATTGTTGAGGAAGTTTATGGACTTGGTGCAAGTCGAGATGTCAGTGATTGAGTATGCCACGAAGTTTGATGATTTATCTAGATATGGACATGCTACCATTGACAGCGTCATCAAGAGGAATGAAAAGTTTATTCAGGGATTGAGACCCGAGATTGCTAAGCGACCCTGCCACATCTTCGTGATCCTTGTAATGTTGTTGTGGAAATGACAATCTAGCTTGTGGAGATGCTTTCTACTTAGGAAGGAGAAACATGTTGAAACCTAGAGTTTCTTAGCAAGAAGATCAAGTTCTTCAAGAAGAAGGGTACCCAAAAGGGAGAAGCTGCCAAGAAGGCAAAGGATAATATGGTTTGCTTTAAGTGTGATAGAAGGGTCATTATGCTCATGAATGTTGAACTGGCAAGGGAAAGAACGCTGCAGACAAGAAGAGTGTGAAGGGATTTAACTGCGAACAGGTTGGGCGTTACAAGAATCAGTGTCCAGAACTAGTCAGCGCAGACAAGGGAAAAGACTTTGTTGTTGGACCATCATCTTCTAGGCCAACTGCTATTGAGAAAGGAAAGATTATGATGGATGGTACGCTTTTGATTCAAAGTATACTAGCTAGAGTACTATTTGATACCGGTACATTGCATTCATTTATATTTCAATGTTTCGTATATAGGTTATGTTTAGAACCTATATATTTTGTTACTTCCTTAAGGGTTGCAAATCCGATAGGAGGGTATGCAACTCTGGGAATGAGATATGACTAATTAAAATTTGATTTATTAGGTCATAAGTTTACATGTAGTTTGTATGTTTTTAATTTCGTAGATTTTGGAATCATTTTGGGTATGGATTGGTTGGGTAAATACGAGGCTAGGATATTTTCCTAGGATAAGGAAATATCGCTGAGACACCTTGATAGTCATAACTGAATTATATTCTAGTTGAGTACTATGGAAGTAGAAGGAGATTTAAGTTAAGTTCGAGTAGCAAGATAATTTGCAGATGTCTTTGGCCGGTTACAGTATTACCACCGAAATGAGCCATGAGTTTTGGATAGATCTTGTGCCAAGAGATGAACCTATAAGTAGACCACCTAGTAGGATGACACCAATCGAGACAAAGGAATTAAAGGTGCAGCTAGTGGATCTAGAATGAAGAAATTTTATTAGACCAAGCAGTTTGCCTTTGGGTGCGGCCATGATGTTCATGAATAAACCGGACGGGTCATTAAGGATGTGTATTGACTATTGTAAATTTAAAGAGAAGACGATCAAGAATAAGTAGCCTTTACCGATAATCGACGGTCTATTTGATCAGTAGTGTGGAGCCAGACTATTTTCCCAATTAGATTTGCCGGCAGGTTTCGATCAACTAAGAGTGACATAGGACGGTATTCCGTTGATAGTATTTCGGACTAGGTATGATTCATACGAGTGGTTAGTAATGCTATTCAAGTTAACAAATGCACTAGCTTTCTTCGTGGATTTGATGAACCAAGTTTTCCAAGAGTACCTGGATAGTTTCATATTGGTAATTGTAGACAAAATTTTGGTGTACTCTAAAGATGAAAGAGAGCATAAGGATCATCTCAGAGTTATGCATGAGACGCTGAGGCAGCATCAGCTAAAAGCGAAGTTGTCCTAGTGTCATTTCTGGAAGAAAGTGGTTAATTTTTTTTTGTCACGTGGTTTCAGAGAAGGGTTTGTCAGTCGATCCAGATAAGATCGAAGATATTAATAACTAGAAAAGACCAGCAACGGTGACTGATAATAGAAGTTTTCTTGAACTTGCTGGTTATTACGGGAGATTCATTAAGAATTTCTCGCAGATAGCAGTGCCATTGACTAAGTTAAGCAGGAAGGACGAAAAGTATACTTGGTCCGACAAATGCAAGTAAGCATTTCTCAAGTTAAAGTATTTTTTTACCAACACGCCTGTGTTAGTGGCTCCAGATGGAAACCAAAGGTTGGTGGTGTATACCGATGCATGCGAAACCAAAGTAGGAGCTGTGTTGATGCAGAAGGGTAAAGTCATTGCCTACGCTTCACGATGGCTTAGACTACATGAGGTGAGATATCCTACTCATGATTTGGAGTTGGCTGCGGTGATTTTCGCATTGAAGATATAGAGACATCATCTCTAAGGGGAGAGATTTGAGGTATACACAGATCATAAATCCTTAAGATATTTATTCTCTCAGAAGGAGTTGAATATGAAATTGTAGAGGGGGATGGAGTTTTTAGTGGCTTATATTTTAGTATAGAGTATACATCTGGGAAAGGAAATAAAGTAGCAGATGCTTTTAGCATAAAACATCAGAATATAGTGTTAGCTATATTGGTAGAATGGAAAGGTTTAGAAGCTTTGACTACTTGTAGGTGCAGTTAAGATCGACTGCTAGTTCTAGTCAGAGCACCGCCATGTTGTCTTGTTTAGAAGTTCAACCAGTGTTGATCGAAGGAATTGCTTCTAAGTAGAAAGAGGATCCATTATTAGCCGAGAAGACTAGATGACTTGAGGTTGGGATCGAGATCGATGATCCAAAGTATTTTAATTTTGACCAGAAGGGATGGTTGAGAAAGAAGGAACGGTTGTGTGTTTTGAATATTGAGGGCTTAAGGAAAGAAGTTCTAAGAGATTGTCTCGATTAAAATATACGATTTATCCTAGAGGAACCAAGATGTATCAAGATATGAAGAGGAGCTTCTACTGGGAAGGCATAAAGAAGGATGTTGGCTTGTGGGTTAGGCAGTGTGCGAACTGTCAACAAGAGAAGGCTGAACATCAGAAGCTGAGTTGATTGCCTCAACCTTTGGAGATACCAGTTTGGAAATGGGATTCGATATCCATGGATTTATAGATGGGTTGCCAAGGTCGAATAGAGGAAATAAAAGTATATGGGTCATTATGGATAGGTTGGCCAAGAGTGCCCAATTCATTCTAGTTAAGTCGACCAGGACGGCACCTGTTTGAGCTCAGTGGTTCATGAACATAGTTAGACCACATGGAATTCCTAGTAGTATAATCAGTGGCAGAGATTCTTTGTTTACTAGTGAATTCTGAAAGAGTCTATAGGATGTGTTGAGTACCAAGCTCAAGATGAGTACTACATATCACCCTCGGACTAAAGGGTAGACAGCGAGAGTCAATAAGGTACTCGAGGATTTGTTAAGAGCTTGTGTGTTGGACTTTAGTGGATCTTGGGAAGATCACCTACACTTCGTTGAGTTTTCCTATAATAACAGTTATCAGACTAGTATAGGAATGACGTCTTTTGAATCTTTGTATGGAAGGACATGCAAATCACCAGCATATTGGTTGGAGACTGGAGACAGATTATTCTTGGGTCCAGATCTGGTTAGAGAGCGACAGAGAAGATTGAGTTGATCTAAGAAAGGATGAAAGAAGCTCAGTCTAAACTGAAGAGTTACGCAGATAAGAGGCGTAAAGATCTTGAATTCTTAGTTGGAGATAGAGTCTTCATTAAAGTATCACTGATGAAGGGTGTGGTACGATTCGAAAAGTCATGAAACTGGCACCGAAATATATTGGTCTGATCCTAATTATATAGAGAATCAAAAAGCTTGCATACAGAGTAGAGTTGCCGAGCAGTATGGGAAGTGCCCATAATGTGTTTCATGTATCTCATCTTAGTAAGTATGTGCATGATCCATAGACTACTATTCCTTCGATAGAGTTGGAAGATTTGATCGTAAAACCGAATTTGACTTTTGTTAGACAATCAGTCTAGGTTGTAGCGAGAGATGAGAAGAATTTAAGAAACTTGTTCTGCTAAGTGACGTGGTCTCACTAGATATCTAAATGATTCGAGATGGTAATTTATTATTCATACCAGACTTTATGCTTGAATCGAACATTATATTTTCTCCTTAAACTCTTGGGTGCTCAATTGATTTTGAGTAGTTTGAGAGTTAAGGTTTTCAGGTTCTCCTTTAGACGAATAAGCTTCTGGAGACGTGCAGAAGGTAAGCTAGCTATTAGGAGTTCTTTTCTTTTTGATTCCATTGTGTTTTGATGTAAATGCAAAGTTGTTTAATTGTCTATGTTTAGACTCTGATCGTCTAAGGGGGCATCTTCATATGTTGCTCTTGGCGTATTTTGTAATAATTATTTTTTATCTGAACTTGGTTCTTGAATTTGGGATTATGTAATGAATTTGAAATATGATTGAAAGAAATGAGAAATCTGTTTAATGATTTTAAATTTTTTCATATTCCTGTGTTTCTGTTATACCAATGTATCTAACATTACTGCATTTGGTCATCGAGAATTAATAACTATGTGTGATTACAACATCCATAGTCGTTAGTTTTGGGCCCCTAAGTGGAGGATGTTACAGCAGGGGATCCTAAATCCAATTCTCAGAAATAATAATAGAAGTCCATAAGTCCATGTCTGATGATGATGGTAGAAGTCTAGAGATCCATGTTTGATAATAATACAAGAAGAACGGTACTCTTTATCTGTTAATAATAGTAGAAGGCCAGAAATCCGTCTGATTATAATAGAAGGTAGAAAATTCCTACTTGGTTGATAATAATAGAAGACTAGATGTTTTCATCAGGTGATAACATCGGTAGTTCTGAAGTCCATTTCTGGAAGTAATAGATAAGAAGATCAAAAGTCCATATTTGACAATAATAAAACCATACACCCTTATCTGGTAATAAAAGAAGACCAAACATCCTTATCTGGCAATTAAAGAAGACTAAAAATCAATATATGACAATAATACAAGAAGATTGAAATTCCTTATCTAGCGCTAATAGAAGAAGAATAGCCATCCTTATCTGGCAATAATAATGAACACCAAAAATCCATATCTGTTAATAATAGAAGAAGACCATAAATCCATATCTAGCAATAATAAAAGAAGACCAAAAATCCATATCTGATAATAATAGAAGAAGAACAGAATCTCTTATTTGGTGGTTGAAAATTTTATTTTTTGGGGAGCATAAATAACTCATATTTGATAAACTGCTGTTTAGAAAACCTGTTTTGGTTCAAAGCATTACTTGGTTCAGGTTTTGATTGTCGTGGGAGCACTACTTGGCTCTTGATTTTGATTGACTTTGGAGCGCTACTTGGCTCTTAATTTTGATTGACTTTGGAGCATTACTTGGATCTTAATTTTGATTGTCTTAGGAGCACTATTTGGCTCTTGATATTAATTGACTTTGAGCGCTACTAGGCTCTTGATTTTGGTTGATCTTCCTTTGAAGACTTCAGTGCTTTAGTGAGGCCTTTGATGGTCGTCCTTCCTTTAGGAGGCTTTCAGTAAGGCCTTTGATGGCAGCACTGAATGTCTGGTCGATACTTTAGTGAGGCCTTTGATGACAGCACTAAAGGCTTGGTCCGTCCTCTAACTAGGAGGCGTTCCAACCAGGCCTCATATGCCGGGATTGAAGGCTTGCAGAAATTTTGGACTGACCAAAGGATTACTTTAGTCTTCCTCTAGGAGGTGCTTTAGTGAGGCCTTTGGTGACGACACTGAAAGCTTATGGTCCTTGACGATTGGGGCCTTTGATAGCCGGACCACTTGCATTGAATCCTTCAATGGCTGGGACCTTTGATGGCCGTGACCTCTTGCAGTTAAGCCTTTGATGGCTGGGGCCTTTAATGACTGAGAACTCTTACGATCAAGCCTTTGATGGCTGTGGTCTTTCTTTGTCCTAAGAGAATCTCATTTTGTTTTGCACTTAGATTGATAAATTCCTTCTTTATTCATCCATTGTTGTGAAGTATGGAAAAAAATGTTCAACATTCCATGTTCTTGCTATGACCTTTCCATATGGCTGGCAAAATTTATGTCCCAAGTAGGATTACTTTGTGCATAACCAAGGGGCCTTTCCTGTTTGGTCCTAATGGTCCGTCCATTGGAATTTTGGTATTTTCCATGACTCGTAGAGCGCCAAATCTCCGTTTTGGAATGACCGTTCTCTTACTCTTAAGTTATAGCACATCATTATTCTTTGTTGGTTCTTAGCCATTCGGACAACTTCTCCATCCCTTAATTCATTGATTAAATCTAAGGATTCCTTTTTTAGCTCTTGATTTAGGTCAAATGCATATGCAATCCTTCTATAAGAAGGAACATCGACTTCAATTAGAAGCATGGCTTCACATTCATATGTAAGGCAATATAGGATACGCCCTGTTGCATTTTTAGTAGAAGTCCTATACGCCCATAGAATAAGGAGAATTTCTTCTACCTAATTCCCTTTCGCCTTGTCTAACCGTTTCTTTAAAATAATCTTTACTGTTTTGTTAGCTGCTTCAATAGCTCCGTTTGCTTTGGGATGGGCTACAGATGAAAAGTTTTTGATGATTACATTTTTGTTGCAGAATGAGTGAATTCCTCACTTTCAAATTGAGTTCCATTGACATTATCTTGTATGGGATTCTAAATAGGTTATAGATATTCTCGATTGTGAATTTTAGTACCTTTACTGATGTGATATTTGGGAGTGGTTTAGCTTTTACGTGATGTTCTATATCTTTGAGAATTGTCACATCTTCTCACATGATCGATAGCCGGACAATTCATTTGAGGCCAATAGATACCTTGCCTTAAAACTTTCTTGGCTAGCTTTATTCCATTAGAGTGATCTCCACAGAATCCTTCATGCGCTTCCTTTAATATTTTTGACCCTGTTTGTAGACTAACACATCTTAAGTTAGGCATCGAGTATCCCTTTTTATAGAGTATCCTGTCTTGCATGATAAAAATTGGGGCTTGGCGACTTATTCTCCTTGCTTTCATTTTGTCCACGACAGTATTTCTTCTATTAGATACTCCATGATCAGAGTCATCCAATTGTTCTTGTATTGATCATCGGTTTTCATCTCAAGGAGTTCTTCTTAAAGGATTCCAGTTTTGTTTTCTTTCTCTTTGTATGCCAGGGTTTAATATCCAGTCATCACCAAGGTTTCATTTCTTGGATTAGGACTTTCCACTTCCCTGCTTGGTTTCTCTTGATAAACTATAGGTACAATTCGGGCTTCTGGTGCCCTCGTGAACTTCCAACTTGTCTAAAGAGTTGCTTATTTTTGCCTCGTAGTGCTTGATGTATCAAATTTTTTTGAATTGAGTTAACATCTTCAATATCTGTTTAACAGCTAATTTTGCACCGAATTAGAAAATAGCCGATAAAATTTTAATTAAAAATAACCGCAAGCGAATGGCATACAATTCTAGTATGTGGCAAGTATGGAACGATCCGTAGGAAATTGAAAATGATTTTAAAATTTCTACCCGGTCAAATTAAACCAATATTTGAAGTTGTGTTAAGCTAAAAATGTAAATAAACTAGCAATAGAAATTGGATTAAAATATGAGAGTTTGAAGGAAATTTAGAGGAAAATCCCTTCTCATGATCACATAAATCAACATATATGAAATTATGATCTCACTTTTTTGGTCATTAGTTAGCCCAATATAAACCATTAAAGTTTGAACACCTACTAAACCACTGGTTAACTCACATGAAAATGTTAATGAAATTGAAAATAAAATATATTCTAAGCATGATCTATTTACTATTGATTAGTAATATAGACCATTAAATTTTGATTTTAAAATCCACTCATTAGCATAATCATATGTAGATAATGAGGTAATTTGTATTTATGTTTGTTTAAGCATAGTCTATTTGGTCAACAACGTAGGCTACCAAATTCAAAGCTAAAACAACAAAGTTTAACCACATCAAACATTTCCATTAAAGTACAAAAAGAGATCAAAAATTAACAAAATGTTGAATCTACATGATTAAGAGAGCTTCATTACCCCTAAATTGAAGGGGTTTAGCTTCTCATATTTGTTATCATTTCAACAAATGTAGATTTCAACATGAAACAAAATCAAGAAGAAAAAGTGAGCTAAATAAAATAAAAGCTAAGCTACTTGCATAAAATAAAGAGATAAACACTACTAACATGAAATAAACAACAAAGAAAAGTGCATGTATTAAAATTGCAGAAACCACTAAAAAGAAAAAAGAGTTTTTGTTTATTTTTTAATCTAAAACTAAAGTGACTAAAAAGGAGGCTAAGAGCTCATTATATAAAACATAAGGGGTATTTATACACATTTGAAACCCGAATGCATGTTTTTGGGGACTATCCAAAATACCCCTTTAGGAAGTGTGGTCACCAAGTTGTCATTAGCATGAATTAATCCTCCATTAAGTGTGCATGTAACTTTAATGGCCACTAACATGTGCATCAGCTTCTAATTGTACATCATGGTAAGTGGGTAGGTGGGATCCTCCATGATTTCATGAATTGATTTATTTTCATCTTCATTTGCCATATAACTCTTGTGCATGCATATTTCTATGAATCCCTCTTAAATTGGAGTCCAAATTCCTATAAAATAACATAAAAATATCCAGGTAAATTTTCTCAAATTAATATATGTACAAATATGACCATTTTCCCTATATGAAGATGAATAAGTGATGATTTGGATATAATTGAAATTTGGTTTAAACATGTTAAATATCCTATATGATCATTTATTTAATTTAATTTAATTAAATATGGAAGTAAAAATATACACATTTATATGCACATCAATTATTCCCACGCTCTCTTTTTATTCGTTCTCACACAAATTAGAACTAAGATAAATCTGTTTTCGTAGGAAACACGATTGCATTGTGCGTATGCAACAAGCCATTAAACTTCTAGGTGTCCCTAGCAAGACGGTGTTGTCTTGTGAGGGTTTTCAACGGATACTACCTACAAAATCCAAATGCAAGATTTATTTATAAAGAGATGAATGAAAGTTTTTGAAAATGTTACAAATGGAAAATTTACTTTTAATTGACACGAATAAGTTAAATGTAAGTTTTGGTCATCATCATGAAATTTAAGTCCTTTTATTTATCAAAATTTCCAACAAAAATTAAGTTATTAGCACAAATAGACTCTAATTTGACTAGTTGTTTCGGTTGATAACATAGTGCAGCTATGAATGGGATCCTCAGTTGATTATCAAAGTTTTTCAAAATGGTATATTCATTTCTTTTGAATAACAAGTCATATCAAGTAAGTGAAAATAGTACTCGGATTTTAATTGCTTACTCTCTCTTTATTTGAGAACTTTATAGATATTAACAATATTTACAAATGCCTAACTCAAAAAACTAAGACCGAATATATCACTCATGCACTGCCTTGCGGGTTTACGTGCAGGGAATACATGGCATAGCGAGTTTACACACAAGTATGTACACCTATCGACTGTAAGCATTATTAATAATAGAATTTTTTTTATATACATACACCTAATTTAGATAAACTGAGGCCATATATACCGATCATGCACTACCTTTTGAACTTACGTGAGAAGGGTACAGAGCCTGACAAGTGTACACACTTGGGTATGAACACATGACTCTAGGTGTTTATTATTTTTATAAAAACTATTTTTTTTTAATTTTTGAGTTTTGGAAAGAAAATGCAAAAAATAAACCATGAAAAATAAAAAATGAAGATGAGATTCCTCCCACACTTGATTTTGACTATGTCCCTACAATCAACCCAAGTGAAAGGAGAAAAATAAAATAAAAATAAAAATATGACCTATATTTACATGAAAATGAAACGACTATTATTTACACGACATCAGAAAGTATATCGTCAAAGAGTAAATGAAACGGTCTTCCAAAGACCAATTCATTTGGCTCGTCAAGTATGAGAGACACAACTTAATCCTAGAAAACCAAACCATAAAGGATTTCGAAGTTGAATGTTGATTTGGAAAAACAAATATCGTTTTGTTAAAAATCATGTAAGTTGTTTTTTTTTCGATGATTTTTTTGGGTAGATAAAACAATTGGTTAAATGTCAAGTTTATTTTCATCAATTTGAAAGTCAAGCTCGTCAACGGCAAATTCTTCAAAATTATTGATTTCAAAATCAAATGATGATTTAAATCTTTTCCTTTGAAATTTAACAACTCGTCTTTGAAAAGTCCAAATAATTTGTGTTCACTAAATTCGTCTTTCTTTGTTGGATTATCAACAACTTCATTGCATGTATCAATTTCAAAGTCTAAACTTGTTGTATTCAATTTTTCAAAATAAAAAAAGGAAGATCGAATTTCAAATTTAGTTCCACACTCTCAAAAGAATCGAAATCCAACTCAATTACCGTATTTTCAACAACTTCATTAAGACTATCTTTTTTAATTTCAAAAGTTTTCGTTTGAAAATCGTCAAATTTGGTAAAAGTGGGTTATTATTTGACTCGTCACATGTTAGGATTTGATTTTGTTTCTCACGTTGTTTCATGTATGTTTCAAACAACAAATCTGTATGATCATTGTGAATTTCGTCAACTTACTCAACAAATCCAGTTTATAATTATTAGTTTGAGAATTTTCAATTTGAAATTGTTGAGAGTAAACTTTTTTTTTCCATCATTAAAACAACACCCATTGCCAAAATCATTTAAACAGTTGTTTCCATTTTCGTTTTGATTTTGAAATTCATTTTGGAGTTCGAAATTGAATTGGCATGTGTTGTAATTAAAATCATTTGAATTTTGAAGAGAACTCATATTTTGATTATTTTGAAAACTTTGACTTGAGTTATTGCGCAAATATGAATTACACAAATCATCTATCCTTTGATTTTCTTGTGTATAGAGTTTAAGTAAAGACGAAATCGTTTCAATGCTTTTTTCAAGAGTTGAGAGTTGGTCATCATTTTGAAAATTTTGTGGTTTAAAATTCAAATTATCTATACAACTGTTGTTACTAAAATATCCATAAGAATTTGGTGTAAAATTATATGGATCGTATCGATTTTCACAATTATTGTAAAATTCTGACGAGTAAGAAAATTCCGACATTTTCAAAAGTGTTTTTTTCTTTTTTATAAAGAAAAAATATTTACCAAAAAGAATTTATTTTTCAAAAGGGAAATTTGATTTTTTTTTTGTTTTTGGATTTTCAATTATTTTTTGTTTTTGAAAAGTTTTTTTTTTGGATATATTTTTTTCTAAAAAAAACTAACTTAATTTTTTTTTGGATTCCTGATTTTGATTAAAAAATTTCAAAGGCAAAGAATTTAAAAACTAAGTTAAGGAATATTTACAATTTTTTTGGTTTTGGATTTGAATTTTTTTTTAAAAAAAATATGCATGAACTGATGCAACTAAATGAATGCAAGAGCTTAATTACAAATTTTCTATCCTAAGTAGCTCCTAACCCAAAATTGTATAATCACGCTTTGTCTTAATTCAACAAGATAGTTCTTAGCTAGGTATTGGACATGAGTTATCAGTGCACCACGAATCACCATAGCAATGCAACTGAAAGTTTAATTACCTTCAAGGAAACAATCAGTATAATATTTACGAATCACCATAATATTTATAAATGATTATTGCTCTACCGTTGCTTAGACACCAGGAAGATAAATTGTTCAAAGAAGATAACTTGTCAATATACAATTAAACCCTAGGTGAGCTCGTGACACCCCTAAGTTCGATATCCAACCGTTATTATTAATCAATATTCTATAATAAAATGCGATTTGTGGGCCAACGAAGGGATGATGAAATCTCCCACCTTATGTGGATTTGGGTGTTGCCCTTAGAAAAGAAAATAAGATGATATGAGTGCAAACTGAAAATAAACATGATTTAGCAATGCAACTACAAATAAATCTTGTTTTTGTTTTTGATTTTTTTATATATAAATGCAAATGCAAGCAACCAACAATGCAAAACAAATAAAAACAAGAGATAAGAGCACGCTAGAGCGTGCAGAATTTTTAGCAATTTATTTTAAAAACAGCAAATTTTTTTAGGCAAGCAGTTGGACAAGCAGCAAACTAGCAAGCGATTCTTCCTTTTGAACTTCTGCTTTTGAAACCTAAAACTAAAAGCAAGATATATACAGATTTTTTTAAAATATTTTTTTCCTGCATATACCAAAAAAGAAACTAAAGCCAATGAAACAAAATAGAAATGAAACTAACACAAAACAAATGAAACCAAAACAAGTAAATTTGATTATTTGTTTTTTTTTTTTTTTTTGGAAAGAAACTTAAAAAGATAACAAAAAATCTTTTTTTTTTTTTTTTTTTTTTCACTAGGGCTTGGCCTAGTTAACACCACATTACTAAATACATGATTAGAGAAACTCCAATTCACGATCAACTCATAATCAAATTCACAATTAACAAATAAATTTCTGTTTTTTTAATATTTTTTTTGAAAACAATCGAATTCACAAATAAAATTAAAAAAGTATTATCAACAACCCAGCCCAAGAGCCAAGCCCAATACCCCTTTATCAAATGCCTTAGCCTTAGCTTAAACAAAATAAAACTTCGAATCTTCCATGGAAAAAGAAAAAGAAAAGAAAAAAATACATGAGAAAAAAAGGAGAGTTGAAATTCAAAAATTACAGTTTGGAAACACAAGCAGGTTGCGATGAAGATTGGGTCGCTTCTACTCAAGGGTGGTTCAGGGAGATTGCGGGCAGTGGCGAAGGTGCAGAGCCAAGGGCTGCGTTCGATTGGTGGTACACTTCGATCGGTCGATTTGAAGTGGTCAAGTTCGGTGCAGGCAATTGGCTGAGGTGATGGATTTGTAGTCTATTTTGGGTTGCAATTTGTTGTTTTTTATGGACTGTACTTGGTGGCAAGGAGGAGCAAGATTGTATAGCAGTGCACTGGAAGTTGAAGGCAGGGGGTGATATGCACAGTTTTTTGGTGAGGAGATGTTGTAGTTGTAGGTGGTGTTGAAGTTTAGGCAAGGCAAGGAAGATGGTCAGTGGATGTGCTGGTGAGAAGGGCAGAGGGATGGATGACTGGTTGTTTTTAACAGGGAAACGGTTTGATGATAATAATTAATAACGGGGAAGATGATTGAAGTGGGTATGAAAGCAGTTAGTTTTGTATGGAGGCAGTTTTGAGGATGTTGGACTGATGTTGGGTTAGCAGCTGTTGATTGGTGATGGTGGCTGGATCAAGGGGCAGAGGATGGTGTCTGATGGTTTATGTGCAGGGTTTGTGGGGTATGTTTATGACAGTGAAATGGGGTCTGGCAGTTTTGGTTGAAATAGTGGAGAGGAAATGGTTTGTGCAGGTGAAGTTGGTGATGGGTTGTATGGAATAGTGGTAGATGTGCAGATGTTTGAGATGGTGGAGGCAGTAAGCCAGTAAGGATGTAGTGAAGTTTGAGAGATGGATGAATGAATTGAAGGTAAGGATGTTGCACTATTGCAGTTAAATGTTAAGTGGTAGGTGCAGTGGCTTATTTGCAGGTAGATGGTTTGATATGTAACAGTGAGTTGATGGCAGAGGATTGTTACTGGGTGATGTAGATGTTGGTGCTGTTGGCAACAGAAGGAGGCAGTGATCAGGTGAAGGAATTGTATGATTGGTGAAGAAGTTTGTGCACAGCTAATATGGTATGTGCACAATTGTGAAGAGGAGGGTAGAATGAACTGTTGTATTAGATGTGCACAAAGAGAATGTAGAAGCTAGGTGTTTGGGGAGGGGTGATGGCAGTGCACTGGAGTGTAGAGAAAATGTAAATGTACACTGTGATGTGTTGATGGTATGACAGGGGTATGTTTATGGCAGTGGTGTGCACATTGTTGAAGCAACAGTTTGCAAGGCAGAAGTAAGGAAATGTTGATGCAGGCTTGTATGTGGTATTGCAGTGAGGATTAGTTGAAGCAGTGGCAAGGAGAAGATTAAATGGTATGGCAGAAGCGATAGGGTGGTGATATGGATTTGAAATGCCAGTGAGGTTTGAAATGGATGATGCAAGTGTGTGGCACTGGCTGTTGAAGTATGTTGAAGTTATGTAGAGGATGGAGATGACCATGTGCAGTTATATGTTGTGCACAGCAGTATTGCTTGTTTGAGATTGAAGTGGAGTTGTGATGAGATGGTAGGTGGTAGCAGAGGTGAAGTTGGCAGTCACGTTGTAATAGGAGTTTGTGGTGGTTGGTTACAGTGAACAGGTGAGGAGGTTGGTTAAAGCAGTATATGGCAGGGGAGGCAATGTTGGGGGAAGAAATTTCTGAAGAAATGTGGATGAACTCGGGTGCAGAAGTTTGAAATGTAGCAGTTTTGATATGAAGGAGGTTGTGTTGTAAAGTTGTAGCCAAGTATAGGGGGAAAGCAGTAGAATATTTGGTGATGGTAGCAGCGTGCATAGATATGCACAGAGACAGAAGTGCACAATAATTATTGTAAAAAAAAAAAAATGATGTAAAAGTAGAAGTAAAAGTGAGTGTAAATTAATAAATTTTTTTTGTTTTGAAATATGTGTCTTTTTTATAATAGAAATGCAAATGCAACTCGAAAAGCAACAAGCACACAAACAAATGCAAACAAAAATCATTAAAACACACAATATAAAATATATTTTTTAACAATGTAAATTAACACATAAAACAAATACACAATAAAACCAACCAACAATAATTCGAAGAATAGAAATAAAATCAATTTAATTCCCCGGCAATGATGCCAAAAACTTGTTTAACTGCTAGTTTTCCATTGAATTAGAAAATAGTTGATAAAATTTTAATTAAAAATAACTACAAGCACACAGCGTACAATTCTAGTATGCGGGGAGTACGGATCGATCCGCAAGAAATTGAAGATGATTTAAAAATTTCTACTCAATCAAATTAAACCAATATTTGGAGTTGTGTTAAGCTAAAATGTAAATAAACTAGCAATAGAAAGTGATTAAAATATGAGAGTTTGAAAACAATTTAGAGGCAAATCCCTTTTCATGATCACATAAATCTATATATATATATATATATATATATATATATATATAATTATGAGCTCTTTTTTTGTCATTAATTTAGTTGTTGTGTTTATCATAAGTATGGCCTATTTGTGCTATTGATTAGTCTGACATAAACCATCAAACTTTAATACACCCACTAAACCACTTGTTAACTCTTAAAAAAATATTAATGAAATTAAAAATAAAATATATTCTAAGCATGTTCTATTTACTATTGATTAGAAATATAGATCATCAAATTTTGATTTTAAAATCCACTCATTACCATAATCATATGTAGATGAAGAGGTACCTTGTATTTATGTTTGTTTAAGCATGACCTATTTGGTGTCAACAACATAAGCTATGTGTAACATCCCGCCTTTTCGCACACTTTAAACGACACACGCGCCGATTCAAAGCATACGCAAGGGAGGAGTGTTATGGGGTAAATAAGAAAAATAGAGAAGAAATAAAACGAAAATAGAATCTCACAGCGGAAGGATAAAATATAATAACAAGTATACAGTTCATAAACAGTTTACAAAAGCTTGATTTTTCTTATACAATGAATATCAGAGTTACACATACCAAATACAACAATGCAGCGGAATAGAAAGAGTGTGTAGTGCAATACTATATATAAAATAATACTGAATCTTCGTCTTCGTCCTCCAAAGCTAAAACCTGCTATCCTGAAACGCTCGGACTGACCCGAGCGAATTTGAAAAGACAAAAACACTCGAGTCAGACTAGAATATCTTATGTGAGTTAAATAAACAGAAATAAATATGAGTACAGTAACTCAAGAGATGCTCGGGATTTACATCTCCTAAGGATCCGTTAAACTATTTACTATGTAGTATATTGCGTTATTATAATAGTGTCTATTTATAAAATAAACTTACTTTTTAATAGCGTTAAGGGGTTACCCATATAGCCCTTAACACGTAATAGTCCCAGTAGTCCATCCAATATCATAGTCCCTCCTGATCGGGAAGCCACTAGAGGATACCACACGGGCTACGGGAGAAAACCAAACTCGTACAAGGCGCGATAGGGTAGGTGACACGGCACAACTAGGCAATGCCAGGGTAGATATACCAATTACGCTTCCGGGCCGATGGTAACGCGAAGCCGCAGCAACCGCCCACCTCGAAACAACTCCCCAAATCAAAAAAATAGAAGTGGCCACTGAATCAATCCAAAGTCATAGTATAATATCGAAGAGGAGTGTCCGATCAGAGGAATGACCTCATTAACCCGTCGATCGCTCCTGTTTTAGCCACCTTATGCCAACTCACGGGAGTCGGGTCCACGTATTTACCTTACAGGAATCGTCGCCACCAACCTACTTCATTCTGGAATCTCCACCGCGTACACGGTTAGTCAAAGTGGTTTTCGGTATCGACAGAGAGTATGTCCATATCCGATCCCGGTCTCTTTGCCAATCCATCGTTATTATAACACCGCGGTTCTTTAAAGCAGTTTATACTTTTAAAACCAGAATATAATCCATTTCAAAACCATAATATTACGATATCATTCCAAAACCCAAAACCATATTTTACCACTTATCCCAAATATAATTCCTTTCCAATAATAAAAAGGCTTTAACTTCATAATATCTGAAAATCGAATATTTTCAAAGCGTAATATTTTTGGAAATCCATAATTTCAAACCATAACTTTTAAAACTCAAATGGTTTGGATATTCAACGGTATGCGAATTAAAAAGCTTAACTTTACTGTCACTTTGTAAAGAAATAAGTTATATGGCTTTATGGAAATATTTCTTTATCTAAAGTTAAAACCATAATTTAGATATCACTCTTAAGTTCCAAAACCATTTCAACTTCCATATATATAAATCCATTGGAGTATTAATATTCAAAAACTAAAATTGGAATATATTCTTTCAACAAATTAAATGTTTTATTATTTAGTTTGAATATTCACATAAATCCTTAAACAACTCCAATTTCTAGTAATAAAACATATGTATTTTTCGATTCCAATTATATTAGAATATTTTTCCAATTCAAATTCATATTAGAATATTCATTTCAATTTTTTCTTGGGAAAAATCCAATTATAAATATCATATCTTAAATTTCCAAACTTAACATTTAAACATATGATATAAATTTATCCAACTCCATTTTCTAAATTTTCTTCCATTTTACTAAGGGAATTTATACACCTTTTTATTTCAAAATTTCCAACTTTTCATGTACATAAATACGGAAGAAAAATATTTATACAGTATAAAATTTAAGATTATTATAAACCGTATTCCATCCAAACCATAGAAATCACATTAAAATAGTTATATATAGACCGCGGTGCCTGTATATAATTTTCTATCCTATGGTCAAGTGATACGGATATTTATCATTTCAATCCGCAATTTAAAAATAAAACTTTGCGGTTTTATCATTTCAAACCACAATCCCGAAAAATGAAATATGCATGATAAATTTGCAATTTTAATGATATGCAATAAACATTCATTCATCAACAACATTCATCATCCAATCGCAACCATCAACCAATTTCAATCAATAACAGTATATATCTATGAACATATACAACAGGTAATAACTGTCAGTTTTTTTCCAAATTAAATTTATCAACTATTTATCTAACAGTTTACTCAATAATAATTTACATAACTGTTAACTAGCAGTTCTTATGCAAACAATAATTTCTAACAGCCAATTAATATGCAATCAATCAATTTAAATTAACAGCTAAATTCAAAAAAATGCAATTCAACAGATATGGATGAAATAACATGCCCAAAAGCTCATAAATAAATTTCTATTCATTTCTAAAATTTATTTAACAAACATAAAAGCTTCTAGTAATTGTGAGTGGGTTAAAACACTCACCTTTTGAATTTAAATCGAATTCAAACCCGATTTAAACCCAAAAATTCGCCCGTCTCAGAATTCGTCCAAACCAGCGTCATCGAGTCCGGAATTAAATTACGATCCTAACAAAAAAAATCGCGCGTAAATCGGATATCGTATGCAAAAGTTATAGCGAAAATTGCGAGTTGAAAAATCAAAAAATTAAATTAAACAAAATGGTACACATTTACACTTGCCAACATTGAACGCACGCACATAATTCCATCTTCCCAGAACGCGCGCAGGCCCACGCAACAGCCGCCACCCATAATTTATCAACCCTAATCGAAAATTCCCGCCAATCCAACCGTTGAAACTCGAAACAAACCACATAGATGCGATCCCCTCGGTTCCCTCTCCAAAACCCAGAAACCGTTTTCCGATCCGACGAAGTTTTGCGCGACGATGATGAACGATTTTGGGGCTGTTTGAATTTATTCTGGATGAATGACAGCTCCAATTGAAAAACGAATTTCACCAGCAATTTACGCGTATCGAATACTTCAACATATATTTTTTCTGGAATTTTCTGAAATTTTTGAGTTTTGACTTTTGATTTTAAACTGTGGATGGATCTGGAATTGGATCTGAGATGTATACATTTGGGGAAGAGAAAGGAGTGCAGAAATGAACGTACAGCAAATGAAAAAGAAAGGAGCTAGGGTTTATAGATGTATATTTATAGATAGGCTAGAGGTAGGGTAGCTAGACTGGATACGCGAACGTGCGTGACAAACCATGGTCCAAAAAGTCCGCTATGCCTCCGGAGTCGGATTTGTTAAAACTATATATCCAAGTAGGTGTTTTAAAATATTCTGAACGCAATGGAAAAAAGTTTCGCGACCAAATTCGATCGTATGAAGAAGTTATGCTAAAAAAACAAAAATTTCACATTGATTTCAAAATGCGTAAATTTCAAGGCGTTTCGAGTCCGTACGATCAAACGACAAGTCCGATCGCTACGAAACTTGAAACATTATTATAATTCACCGTTACGGATCCGATGAAACTGGTTTCGTCGAAATCCGAGTCCGTGCCTAAAATGGCTATTTTCATATTAATTAAATAAATAGGCAAATAAATTAATTAAATTCAATCTTTAAAATTTTTGACTTTAAAATTGAAAATTTGATCATTTTTATAATTTCACTTTAGTTACAACAAATTAAACGAACCCAGATATCAATGTCAAGTAAATAAATTTATAAATTTCAGTGTTTGAATTCAATTACGGTAAATTCAGATATTGTAAATTCCAAGAATTTACTTAAATTTAACTTTGACTATGACCTTATAGTTTACTGCGTATTATTACGTCAATTAATATAACTTTACGTTTATTTCAAATCTACCAATTATAACCAAATAAAACCTTTCAATTGTTTTTCATGAATAGGTATTTCAATGAATTAGTTAGTATTCGACTAGCATAATATTTAATTCTAACCACTGCAATAATTAAGCTTTATTTTAAATTGGATTTAGATGGAAGGATTTGTTTGCCTTTTCTTAACTACTATATTCAAAAATTCTGCCTTTCTTTGTATTGCTACTATTTCCATTTATATTGAAATTGTAAAACATATATAAAAAAATTAGAATCTCAAATAAGCTCTTATTACTCACAATTACTATATTAATTTGGATTGCACAACATCTTATTCATCACTTGCTTAAACCTAAATTCCTATTTCATTCATAAATGCTAAAATAAATCAATTATTACATAATTTCTTTTATTAATATTCATGCTATTCATGCTATTCGTGCTACTCATGTTAAATTCAATTCCTTTGTTCCATTCAACATCAGCAATTATCTATTAAATGTCCCAAAATTTCTATTAAATAAATCTAATGAATCTTTATTATAAATTAGATGAATTTAATATTGCATTCAAACTATTGCGTTAAAATTTCCGTTTCACCTTAAAGTAACTAAATTTGCCCATTATAATACTTATTTCAATTCAAAAAAAAAAACATTTTATTAACATCAAAAATTTACCATTTATTTACGTATCCTTTTATTGCACTGATTGAAATAAATTCACTTATTAAATTTTTAAGTTCGTTACCTATCCATCTTGATTTTAATTCCATCTATAAATCAAATTCAGTTAGCCTTAACGTTACTACACTAAATCTACAATCAGTTTCAATTTATATAGAATTATATCTTAATACTTACCATTTATTTATAAATTAGGTTACCTTCCAATAAATCTGATTCCTAAGCATTTGATTGGATTGCCATCTTTACTATGTCTATTATTAATTAGCTTCAAATTCTACAATTTCACTTCTTAAATCCACCTTTTGCTATATTATAAGTAAAATTTACATTGGTTACATAAATGTATCATTTATTTACATTTATTACAAACTTATTTCCAGTTCCAACTAACAATCTAAATAAATGAATAGGCAACCTACCATAAACACTACCGTTACCTTTTTGTCACATACAAAATCCTTTATTACAAAAATCAATTTCTGCATATATTTTCATACTACAAATTCAATTTACTTATGTTCAAATTATAACCAAACCTGACCTTTAAATTATTTTGTATAAAATTGGGATTTCATTAAGTTTCTTAATTATTACCCTTAATTGGCATTTATCATCTTGTATTCTCGTTATCACTTCATAGATATGATTCCCAATTCCTTATTATTGACTTAAAATGTCATTACTTACATTGCATTAAACGTTGTTACTTAAATCTCTACCCAATAGTAATTAATACTCTAAATTAATATGCTTACTCCTTTCGTTATTTATTCATTATCACAAGAAACGTTTAATCATTTGTAATTTCAAATTACCTACATTGATTGTATATATTTTCCATTATTATCATTTATTAGAATTCTATTCAACTTTCCATCTTATGCATGTAGTTAACCTTTCTACTGATTTTTCCTTCAAAATTTTCAGTTATTTCTTATTTAATCGCTATAAATTAAATGCATTGGTAACGAACAATAGTTGTTACCATTATACAATTTATACATTTGTAATTTATTCTCTACAACAATTATTACCTATCAATATTATTTCGCCCATAAATACAAACTTGCAATTTTTCTTATTATCATATTCCATTTACTGTTAACAATGTTTATTACATTATACTAGTTTAATAATTTCCTCAAATTTCTCATATTCAACTCATATACTGGTAAAATTCTTTTCACTACTTAAAATCATTTGAATTTACTTCGAATTACTATAAGTAGGTTTTTAATTTATTTTTCTTCTAAATTTAATTACAACTTAATTTAACCAAATTAAATCCATGAAATCTACGAGTCGCTACACTCTCCCCCACTCAAAACTTTTCGTCCCCGAAAAGGAAAAGGAAGGGAGAAAGAAGAATAAAACAGTATATCCAGTTTCAAATATTAACTTATAACAATAATTTACTAAATTAATTTCCTTTAATGAATTACACTTGTTTTATAATCATTATGTCTTTTAATACTTAAATTATTAAAGTTGGAAAAATATCTTTAACAAAATTCTAAGTCCAAAATTTACGAAAATTTTTGGCAGAGTCTCCTTTGTACGGAGGGACTCTGGAGAAAATATAATATCCCAAATATACAAATATATTACATATATCCAAAATAAAATATCCCACACGGGAAAATATATAAATAGCGCTTTAATCGTAATCCGAAAACGTACCTATTTGTCGGGCAAAACGCTTATTATTTTGGAACCAAAAGCAGTAGCAGTTGCTTCCAACCCCTGTATTCACTTATATAATCTAAAAGGTTAAATATTTATTTTACAGTGAAATGTTTGGGTAGATTCAATCATTTATATCCAATCAAATGCAACAACCATAAATTTTAACAAACAGCACATGCCACCAACAGACAATCATTCAATCAAACAACAATTAGTTGTTAGGTTCAAATTCCGAAATTATACGAAATGTAAAATAACTATCAAGTGCATCCTTTACTCAACAGTCTTAGATGGAACAAAGATAGATTATTTCTCCATCCCACAACTTCAAAATTCCTTACCCAACAACCATACATCAACCAAACAATTCAAATCAACACCAAAATAGCTTATTATACATTTATTTCATACTTCAGTGGTTTGATTTTCTTCCCTTCCTTTATGAGGGATTTCTTTGTTCTTACAAGTTTTATTTTCCAATTATCACCAAATTCATTATATTTGTATTTCCTTTTTATTACTTAAGTTTCCTTTTTATCACTTAAGTTTATAAAATAAATTCTCATTAATAACAACAAATATTTTGAATATCTTCATTTCCTTACTCTTCACTTGTAAGATTTCCCTTAAATTCTAAATCTGCTAACATTCATTCTTATAAGTGGAAGCTTTTATTTATCTATTAGCTATGGATTTCAGTCATTTCAATTCTTCCTACTTTCTATTATATTAGAATAGGGGAGGCTTAAGACATACTTAAACTAATAATCCCACAATTAATTCTTATTTAGAATTTCATTTTATATACTTAGGTTCATATCATCTATTAATAATTCTTAACTCTTTTTCAGTAACATTTCAATTATAACCTAAGTTTATACCATTAAATTCTTATTATAACAGTAATCTATTGAATACTTCATTTTTCCTAAATTCCTACTTGTAAAATATTCAATTCCAGTTTCTCGTTTAACACTTCAACTTTTATAATTGGGTAAGTTATTTATGTTAAGGAAATTGCAATTGAACTTATACAAGTTAAACCTCCATTCTTTTAATTCATTGATTATTCACTAAGTCTTTACCAATATTCATAAGTTAAAATATTTATCTTCCTTTATCCTTAGCATTAATTCTCTTATTTCAATTAGGGGTTTCAATTCATTTATTACCTAACTTTTATTTCACTAAAATTTTCAATTAGTTAGCGGAAAATTTTAGAATTAAATACCAAGTTGAATTTCCATTTATTTCAAAATAATAGATAAATAAGTTCTTACTACTCAATATCTCTAATTATAGTTAGAACAATAAAAGAAAATTTTAGAAAGTTCTAAAATAAATCTGTAGTAGAATTTACTACAGTGGCCTTTCCCCTTCGAAACTCGAAAATGAAAGTCGATGATGCGGCCGTCATCACCGAATTTATTTTCCAGCGACAGAGAGGAAAGTACAGAATTTAATTCTTTTCCAAATCTTCTTTAAAACAATTCTTCCAATTTATACGAAATATTTATATAAGAAAATACTTATAAACCAAATCAATAAATTTCACAAATTCTTTGAAAGCAAATTTTCAAAAATCCCGGACTTAAGTTCTAAATCTCCAAATTTGGTTTATTATAATTTCACTTAGCTTCAGTTATTATAAATATTTTTATTGCCTAACATCCAATCTATAGCAACCAAATATATATATATCTTTATAAAACTATTTTTATATATAGAAATATAATAGGCAAAATTATTTCATTCACCTATATTAAAAACAAATATTATGTCGGTCTGTCCTATTAAGTGTTTAGAAATCCCTATTGATGACATAGCGTCCCATGCATCAACCAGAATTTATAAATACAAAGCGGAACAGATTAACACAATATTAAAATCTTTTTATTAATACTAACAAGTACGCTCTCTCTTATATATACACTCAGCGACTCCCATAGGATATTTCTACCCTATTAACAAAGAGTCAAACCCCACAAAGCCAAGGTTTATCGCTAAACCAAAGCTCTGATACCAACTGTAACATCCCGCCTTTTCGCACACTTTAAACGACACACGCGCCGATTCAAAGCATACGCAAGGGAGGAGTGTTATGGGGTAAATAAGAAAAATAGAGAAGAAATAAAACGAAAATAGAATCTCACAGCGGAAGGATAAAATATAATAACAAGTATACAGTTCATAAACAGTTTACAAAAGCTTGATTTTTCTTATACAATGAATATCAGAGTTACACATACCAAATACAACAATGCAGCGGAATAGAAAGAGTGTGTAGTGCAATACTATATATAAAATAATACTGAATCTTCGTCTTCGTCCTCCAAAGCTAAAACCTGCTATCCTGAAACGCTCGGACTGACCCGAGCGAATTTGAAAAGACAAAAACACTCGAGTCAGACTAGAATATCTTATGTGAGTTAAATAAACAGAAATAAATATGAGTACAGTAACTCAAGAGATGCTCGAGATTTACATCTCCTAAGGATCCGTTAAACTATTTACTATGTAGTATATTGCGTTATTATAATAGTGTCTATTTATAAAATAAACTTACTTTTTAATAGCGTTAAGGGGTTACCCATATAGCCCTTAACACGTAATAGTCCCAGTAGTCCATCCAATATCATAGTCCCTCCTGATCGGGAAGCCACTAGAGGATACCACACGGGCTACGGGAGAAAACCAAACTCGTACAAGGCGCGATAGGGTAGGTGACACGGCACAACTAGGCAATGACAGGGTAGATATACCAATTACGCTTCCGGGCCGATGGTAACGCGAAGCCGCAGCAACCGCCCACCTCGAAACAACTCCCCAAATCAAAAAAATAGAAGTGGCCACTGAATCAATCCAAAGTCATAGTATAATATCGAAGAGGAGTGTCCGATCAGAGGAATGACCTCATTAACCCGTCGATCGCTCCTGTTTTAGCCACCTTATGCCAACTCACGGGAGTCGGGTCCACGTATTTACCTTACAGGAATCGTCGCCACCAACCTACTTCATTCTGGAATCTCCACCGCGTACACGGTTAGTCAAAGTGGTTTTCGGTATCGACAGAGAGTATGTCCATATCCGATCCCGGTCTCTTTGCCAATCCATCGTTATTATAACACCGCGGTTCTTTAAAGCAGTTTATACTTTTAAAACCAGAATATAATCCATTTCAAAACCATAATATTACGATATCATTCCAAAACCCAAAACCATATTTTACCACTTATCCCAAATATAATTCCTTTCCAATAATAAAAAGGCTTTAACTTCATAATATCTGAAAATCGAATATTTTCAAAGCGTAATATTTTTGGAAATCCATAATTTCAAACCATAACTTTTAAAACTCAAATGGTTTGGATATTCAACGGTATGCGAATTAAAAAGCTTAACTTTACTGTCACTTTGTAAAGAAATAAGTTATATGGCTTTATGGAAATATTTCTTTATCTAAAGTTAAAACCATAATTTAGATATCACTCTTAAGTTCCAAAACCATTTCAACTTCCATATATATAAATCCATTGGAGTATTAATATTCAAAAACTAAAATTGGAATATATTCTTTCAACAAATTAAATGTTTTATTATTTAGTTTGAATATTCACATAAATCCTTAAACAACTCCAATTTCTAGTAATAAAACATATGTATTTTTCGATTCCAATTATATTAGAATATTTTTCCAATTCAAATTCATATTAGAATATTCATTTCAATTTTTTCTTGGGAAAAATCCAATTATAAATATCATATCTTAAATTTCCAAACTTAACATTTAAACATATGATATAAATTTATCCAACTCCATTTTCTAAATTTTCTTCCATTTTACTAAGGGAATTTATACACCTTTTTATTTCAAAATTTCCAACTTTTCATGTACATAAATACGGAAGAAAAATATTTATACAGTATAAAATTTAAGATTATTATAAACCGTATTCCATCCAAACCATAGAAATCACATTAAAATAGTTATATATAGACCGCGGTGCCTGTATATAATTTTCTATCCTATGGTCAAGTGATACGGATATTTATCATTTCAATCCGCAATTTAAAAATAAAACTTTGCGGTTTTATCATTTCAAACCACAATCCCGAAAAATGAAATATGCATGATAAATTTGCAATTTTAATGATATGCAATAAACATTCATTCATCAACAACATCCATCATCCAATCGCAACCATCAACAAATTTCAATCAATAACAGTATATATCTATGAACATATACAACAGGTAATAACTGTCAGTTTTTTTCCAAATTAAATTTATCAACTATTTATCTAACAGTTTACTCAATAATAATTTACATAACTGTTAACTAGCAGTTCTTATGCAAACAATAATTTCTAACAGCCAATTAATATGCAATCAATCAATTTAAATTAACAGCTAAATTCAAAAAAATGCAATTCAACAGATATGGATGAAATAACATGCCCAAAAGCTCATAAATAAATTTCTATTCATTTCTAAAATTTATTTAACAAACATAAAAGCTTCTAGTAATTGTGAGTGGGTTAAAACACTCACCTTTTGAATTTAAATCGAATTCAAACCCGATTTAAACCCAAAAATTCGCCCGTCTCAGAATTCGTCCAAACCAGCGTCATCGAGTCCGGAATTAAATTACGATCCTAACAAAAAAAATCGCGCGTAAATCGGATATCGTATGCAAAAGTTATAGCGAAAATTGCGAGTTGAAAAATCAAAAAATTAAATTAAACAAAATGGTACACATTTACACTTGCCAACATTGAACGCACGCACATAATTCCATCTTCCCAGAACGCGCGCAGGCCCACGCAACAGCCGCCACCCATAATTTATCAACCCTAATCGAAAATTCCCGCCAATCCAACCGTTGAAACTCGAAACAAACCACATAGATGCGATCCCCTCGGTTCCCTCTCCAAAACCCAGAAACCGTTTTCCGATCCGACGAAGTTTTGCGCGACGATGATGAACGATTTTGGGGCTGTTTGAATTTATTCTGGATGAATGACAGCTCCAATTGAAAAACGAATTTCACCAGCAATTTACGCGTATCGAATACTTCAACATATATTTTTTCTGGAATTTTCTGAAATTTTTGAGTTTTGACTTTTGATTTTGAACTGTGGATGGATCTGGAATTGGATCTGAGATGTATACATTTGGGGAAGAGAAAGGAGTGCAGAAATGAACGTACAGCAAATGAAAAAGAAAGGAGCTAGGGTTTATAGATGTATATTTATAGATAGGCTAGAGGTAGGGTAGCTAGACTGGATACGCGAACGTGCGTGACAAACCATGGTCCAAAAAGTCCGCTATGCCTCCGGAGTCGGATTTGTTAAAACTATATATCCAAGTAGGTGTTTTAAAATATTCTGAACGCAATGGAAAAAAGTTTCGCGACCAAATTCGATCGTATGAAGAAGTTATGCTAAAAAAACAAAAATTTCACATTGATTTCAAAATGCATAAATTTCAAGGCGTTTCGAGTCCGTACGATCAAACGACAAGTCCGATCGCTACGAAACTTGAAACATTATTATAATTCACCGTTACGGATCCGATGAAACTGGTTTCGTCGAAATCCGAGTCCGTGCCTAAAATGGCTATTTTCATATTAATTAAATAAATAGGCAAATAAATTAATTAAATTCAATCTTTAAAATTTTTGACTTTAAAATTGAAAATTTGATCATTTTTATAATTTCACTTTAGTTACAACAAATTAAACGAACCCAGATATCAATGTCAAGTAAATAAATTTATAAATTTCAGTGTTTGAATTCAATTACGGTAAATTCAGATATTGTAAATTCCAAGAATTTACTTAAATTTAACTTTGACTATGACCTTATAGTTTACTGCGTATTATTACGTCAATTAATATAACTTTACGTTTATTTCAAATCTACCAATTATAACCAAATAAAACCTTTCAATTGTTTTTCATGAATAGGTATTTCAATGAATTAGTTAGTATTCGACTAGCATAATATTTAATTCTAACCACTGCAATAATTAAGCTTTATTTTAAATTGGATTTAGATGGAAGGATTTGTTTGCCTTTTCTTAACTACTATATTCAAAAATTCTGCCTTTCTTTGTATTGCTACTATTTCCATTTATATTGAAATTGTAAAACATATATAAAAAAATTAGAATCTCAAATAAGCTCTTATTACTCACAATTACTATATTAATTTGGATTGCACAACATCTTATTCATCACTTGCTTAAACCTAAATTCCTATTTCATTCATAAATGCTAAAATAAATCAATTATTACATAATTTCTTTTATTAATATTCATGCTATTCATGCTATTCGTGCTACTCATGTTAAATTCAATTCCTTTGTTCCATTCAACATCAGCAATTATCTATTAAATGTCCCAAAATTTCTATTAAATAAATCTAATGAATCTTTATTATAAATTAGATGAATTTAATATTGCATTCAAACTATTGCGTTAAAATTTCCGTTTCACCTTAAAGTAACTAAATTTGCCCATTATAATACTTATTTCAATTCAAAAAAAAAACATTTTATTAACATCAAAAATTTACCATTTATTTACGTATCCTTTTATTGCACTGATTGAAATAAATTCACTTATTAAATTTTTAAGTTCGTTACCTATCCATCTTGATTTTAATTCCATCTATAAATCAAATTCAGTTAGCCTTAACGTTACTACACTAAATCTACAATCAGTTTCAATTTATATAGAATTATATCTTAATACTTACCATTTATTTATAAATTAGGTTACCTTCCAATAAATCTGATTCCTAAGCATTTGATTGGATTGCCATCTTTACTATGTCTATTATTAATTAGCTTCAAATTCTACAATTTCACTTCTTAAATCCACCTTTTGCTATATTATAAGTAAAATTTACATTGGTTACATAAATGTATCATTTATTTACATTTATTACAAACTTATTTCCAGTTCCAACTAACAATCTAAATAAATGAATAGGCAACCTACCATAAACACTACCGTTACCTTTTTGTCACATACAAAATCCTTTATTACAAAAATCAATTTCTGCATATATTTTCATACTACAAATTCAATTTACTTATGTTCAAATTATAACCAAACCTGACCTTTAAATTATTTTGTATAAAATTGGGATTTCATTAAGTTTCTTAATTATTACCCTTAATTGGCATTTATCATCTTGTATTCTCGTTATCACTTCATAGATATGATTCCCAATTCCTTATTATTGACTTAAAATGTCATTACTTACATTGCATTAAACGTTGTTACTTAAATCTCTACCCAATAGTAATTAATACTCTAAATTAATATGCTTACTCCTTTCGTTATTTATTCATTATCACAAGAAACGTTTAATCATTTGTAATTTCAAATTACCTACATTGATTGTATATATTTTCCATTATTATCATTTATTAGAATTCTATTCAACTTTCCATCTTATGCATGTAGTTAACCTTTCTACTGATTTTTCCTTCAAAATTTTCAGTTATTTCTTATTTAATCGCTATAAATTAAATGCATTGGTAACGAACAATAGTTGTTACCATTATACAATTTATACATTTGTAATTTATTCTCTACAACAATTATTACCTATCAATATTATTTCGCCCATAAATACAAACTTGCAATTTTTCTTATTATCATATTCCATTTACTGTTAACAATGTTTATTACATTATACTAGTTTAATAATTTCCTCAAATTTCTCATATTCAACTCATATACTGGTAAAATTCTTTTCACTACTTAAAATCATTTGAATTTACTTCGAATTACTATAAGTAGGTTTTTAATTTATTTTTCTTCTAAATTTAATTACAACTTAATTTAACCAAATTAAATCCATGAAATCTACGAGTCGCTACACTATGAAATTCAGAGCTAAAACAAAAAAGTTTAACAACATCAAATGTTTTCATTAAGCACAAAAAGAGATAAAAAATTAGCAAAATGTTGAATGTAAATGATTAAGAGAGCTTCATTACCCCTAAATTGATGGTTTTTAACTTTTCATATATGTTATCATTTCAACAAATGTAGAGTTTAACATGAAACCAAAAAAGAAGAATAAAAAGAGAGCTAAACAGAATAAAACCTAAGCTACTTGCATAAAATAAAGAGATCTACATTACTAACATGAAATAAACAATAAAGAAAAGAGCATGTATTAAAATTGCATAAAAAAATTACATGAAAGAAGGCTAAGAAGCCATTAAAAAGAAAAGAGTGTTTTTGTTTATTTCTGGGCCTAAAACTAAACTAACTAAAGAGGAGGCTAAGAGCTCATTACATGAAATATATGGGGTATTTATACATGTTTGAAACCCTAATGCATATTTTTGGGGACTATTCAAAATACCCCTCTAGGAAGTGTGGCCACCAAGTTGTCATTAGCATAAATTAATCCTTAATTAAGTGTGCATGTAACTTTAGTGGCCATTAACATGTGCATTAGCTTCCAATTGTACATCATGGTAAGTGAGTAGGTGGATTCTCCATGATTTCATGAATTGATTTAATTTCATCTTCATTTTCCTTATAACTCTTATGCGTGCATATTTCCATAAAGTCTTCTTCCATTTGAATCTAAATTCCTAAATAATAACATAAATATGTCCAAGTAAATTTTCTCAAATTAATATACGCACAAAAATGACCATTTTGCCCATATATGAAGATGAATAAATGATGATTTGAAAATAACTAAAATTTTGGTTTACACATGTTAAAATACCCTACATGATCATTAATTTAATTTAATTAGGTTAAATACAGAAGTAAAAATATATACATTTACATGCACATCAATATCTTCTTAACATACTGGGTTAGCTTAGTGTTCTTTGTCTGATATCTATGATTCAACCGATTTACCATTAATTGTGAGTCGCTAAAAATCTCAATTCTAGGGATTCTCAACTAAGGTGCAAGGGTAAGTCCTACTATTGATTCATATTCTCGTTAGTAGTTAGGAAACCTAACTTTATCGCTTAGTGCAAGCGATGCCCATCAGAAGTTATGACCACATATCTGGCCCCTGCTCCTTACTCATACGAGGCTCCATCTATGAACAATTGCCACTTAGGTTTCAAATCTTTTTCCTTTTCTGATTGCTCCTTAATAAATCCCATGCACTCATTGACGAAGTCAACTGAAGCTTGTCCTTTGATTGATACTCATGGTAAGAATTCTATATCATACTAGCTAAGCTCAATTCCCCACTTAACTAACCTTCTCGAGGTTTTTGGCTTTTTAAAGACTTTCTTAAGTGGAAATTTAGTTAAGACTTTGATTGTATGCGCTTGAAAGCAAGTCCTTAATTTGTACGCGATGAGCATTAACCAATATGCTAGTTTTTCTATAACTGGATATCTGGTTTCTACATCCTTGAGTCTTTTGCTAGTATAATATATTAGAAGTTGAACCCCTTTTTCCTCCCTTATCAGCACTGAGTTGACTGCATTTTCAGAGACTTCCATGTTGACATAAATATTTTTACATCCATAGGACTGGAAAGAATTGGTGGTTTTTCCAAGTGATCTTTTAGCTCTTCGAATGCTTTCTGACAACCTTTATTCCATTTAAAGTTTTTCTTTTTCTTGATCACATTGAAAAATGGAATACATTTATCCACAGCCTTGGCAATGAACCTATTCAAACCATCACTCCTTTATTTAGGCTCATTACATCCTTGCTTGTTTTGGGTTTTCCTATGTCTTTGATCGCTTGGATTTGGTCAAGGTTCACTTCAATTCCTCTTACACTCACTATGTACCCTAAGAACTTGCTAGACTGGATCCCAAAAGAACGCTTTTGTGGATTAAGTTTCATTTGATATTTTCGCAAGACATCAAACATTTCTCCCAGGTCATTCAGGTGACTGCTTCTTTTTTGAGTTTTGGTTAGCATGTCATCTACATATACTTCCATGTTTCAGCCAATTTTCTCTCTAAACATTCTATTTACCATATGTCTCCCCTGCATTTTGCAGTTAAAGGGCATTATTTTGTAGCGGTAAGTTCCTAGTCTATTATAAACATGGTGTTTTCTTTATCAAGCTCGAACATTGGAATCTGGTTATATCCTAAATAAGCATCCATGAAAGATAAAGGTGGTGTTTGCTTGTTGCATCAACTAACTGATCTATACATGGGAGTGCATAACAATCTTTTGGGCATGCCTTATTAAATCGGTATAATCGATGCAAGTTCTCCATTTTTCGTTTGGTTTCTTGACTAGAATTGGGTTGGCTGTCCACTTTGATAGAGCACCTCACGGATGATCCATTTTAAAAAAAATTTTAACCTCCTCCTTTAAAGCATCGGATTGGACTTTATCGAATTGCCTTTTGTTTTGTCAGATTGGCATGAATGTTGGATGTACGTTCAGAGCATAGCACATGACTGTTAGGTCTATCCCCATCATATTTGAACAAGTCCAAGCAAACACGTCTTTGTTGGACTGAAGAAAATGAACTAACTCCCCTTTTAGTTTACTACCTAATTTTTTTCAACCTTTACTATTTTCGTCATGTTAGTTGGGTCTATGCATATTTCCTTAAGTTCCTCAATGGGTTTCATCTTCTCTTGATCACCCCTACAACCTATTTCAGTGACAACCTCTTCGTTTTCTACTTCTTCATCCACTGGGTTTGCATCTTTTCTCTTTCTCTTTCTTTTCTTTTCTGAAAAGCTGAATTTCTTAAATGTATATTGGTCTTCACTACATGCTTTGCCCTTTTCTTTGAATGATTGGCTTCACAACCCTTCATTCAAAGGCTAAGTAATTTCAGTTTGGATTGACTTACCTTGCACTGTGCCATAACAAGGAATGTAGTTTTGCTTATATTGATCAAGCATAGCAAAATAAATTTCATGGGACCTAAACTTCTCTCCCCTTACTAATCCCTAGATACTCTTAGTTAGAAACTTCACCATTAGGTATTTTGGTGACACGAAAGCTTCAACAAGATCAAGGGCTGACCTTTTGAAGAATGCATTGTAATAAGATGACTGATTAATTATAACAAGTAGAGTTTCGAAAGTCCTGTAGTGTGGCGGAACCCCATCTACACCAGTAGTTGTATTTTCCCTATGGGGGTTGACCTCTTATTATTAAATCCGAAGACAGGCTCCAGGCTTGGCTCTAGCTTCTCCTCAAGAATTCTCATTCGATTAAAGGCATGTGTAAAGATTACATTGACTGCACTTTCGGTGTCAACAAGGATTTTCATCACAGCTAAAAGCTTGGTTTGAACATTTATCATGAGTGGGTCGTTGTAGGGATGGCGGACTCCTTTCAACTCTTGTAGATTAATTCCTTGTGTGATGTTTCTTTCTGGATTAAGAAAATTCCTTCATTCACTTCTTCGATGTAACGATTTTTGGCACCTTTTCTCTTTCCAGCTATATGTGGACCCCTATGGTCAATTCTATTAATAAGTGGGACGAAATCAAGCTGAACATCTTCTTCTACCATATTTGCAGTGTTATTGAGGAGTTTCGGATTACTCTTCTCCTGATGGGCACCTTTTTGGTTATCCTTGGCAAACTCCTTTAACTATCTGTTACAAATCATCCGTTGGATTATACCTGCTACCACCCGGTATTCATCCATCTTGTGTCCATTGGATTTGTGATAAGAGCAATATTATCCCCTATTCCTTGGTTTTGGGTTAATATTTTCCTTGTAAGAGATTGAAAAATCAACATTCTCCTTCATTGTAGCATATATGTTAGATATCATTTCATTTAAAGCAACATGGCTAGCGTTTGAGTCTTCTTCCCACCTCGGCTTTATGTTATTATAGCTATGGTTAATCTGTCCCGTTTTTCGTTTGAGCTATGCCTACTTTTTCGCATGGTTATTTCATCCATTCGGATGAACTTGTCTACTTGAAAGTGAAAGTATTATAAATCCTTGCACCCATGAATGTATAATTGATGCCAAAATGAGATTTACTCGGTTAGCCCTGAGTGTACTGCCACTGGCTAATCTCTATCGTTCATGTTATTAGCTTTAAAGCTTATGCATTAAACTTTTTAAGATAATCTTTTAATAGCTCTCCTGGTCTTTATTTGATGTTTGCTACTACAGTATAATCAACGGTAGGATCTTTATATATGTAGAATTAAGCTGAATACTCATAAGAGAACCGATCCCAAGAGTACATAGTCCTTTTGTGATATTGCCGATACCATTTAGCTGCTGCACCTTGGAAAATGGTTAGGAAATGTCTACATCGCACTGCTCTGGATGCATTATACAAGTCCATCTGACTCTAAAAGGCCAACAAAATGGTCGTCCAGATTAGTTGCTCCATTTTATCCTATTGATCGGATCTTAATGTGAGATGGAATCTGCAGACATAATTTCATCAATGAATGAAGATTCTTGCTGATTATCATTGACTCTTTCATCTTGAATCCTCTTTCCTTTCGCATTAAATATATCCTTTTTCATTTTTGTTGTCATGTACCACAAGTAGTATTCATCAATATCATAATTGCTTCTTTTGGGTTTATATCCCTCTAAAGTAGAGCTTCTAAACTATTCATTGAATTTTTCCTCCTTCCTTTCCCTATAATCTGCCTTAGTCTGTTGGTTACTTTTCTTTTCCCTGGAGTTATGACAAACTTTCTTTTACCATATTCCTAAGCTAGGTAGCATTCAAGTTTCTTCTTGGAGATGCTACCTCATCCCCTTTTGTAAGCTTGGCGGTCTTTGAAGATTTCTGAACAAGCACTCCTCCAAGAGTTCTTTAATCATCGGTAGTTATTGCTCCAAATTATGGATTTTTTCCTCACTACTAGTTGGCTGCACCGGTTGTGACGGTTGCCCATATTTTTTTTCCCACATTGAAATTGGAAGTCACATTCTCTTCTAGTATCGTTGTTTGTATGACCTCTTTGATCTGAGCATTGAGTCTTTATGATCTCATTTTCTTGAAACAAAATTCACTTAATTAGTCCAGATGATGAGGTGATTAAACAAGTCGGAGTTTTGAACCCTCCTTCTAGCGCCTAAAATGTTAAACCAAAAGATAGTATAACACTTCAAATGCCAAGTGTAGTAAGTTACTCCTTGATTTGAATATTTTCGAAGACATGATGAGGCATTGGTTAATCTGGCCGACTTGATTACTACGTATATGAAGACATGATCACGAATAAATTGATCATATTGTTTAATGCAGATATGAGGTCATCATATCGACATGATTATTGCATCAAGGTTTAGCTTACTACTTAGGACTAATTTTATGATAAAAACACAAGTGATTGGAAGACAAATGATCCATGAGATGAAGTTCATTTTGTATGATTGATTTATATGCTCAAATTCCTCTAAGGCCATTGTCATATATATGAGTTCATATTGTCTATTAAGTAAGATAATTTAATATCCAATGATATGTCATATGTTCAACAAGAGAAGAATACAAGACAATGAAAAACAATGATGTCCACTATGTATATCAATAGACTATTCATCCTATCCTTATGTTCGAAGTCCATAGTTCATATCCATGGTTCATATAGATATGCATATAGGAGTCCATCACGGTCAAAGGCATCTTGACTATGTTCATGTCGAGTTGGTCATGATAAGATCATAATATGCAAGTTTCAACAATAATGTTCAATAGAGTTATAATCGAAGCCAATATGCAAATTAAAGTCCATGTCAATTCGAATATGATTACAGTCGAATAGATTTATCCCCAATCTAATTTAGGGTTACAAGGATTTGATTATAGAAGAGAGAGAGAAAAGAAATTTCAACCTCCTAAAATGGCTCCTCTAGGGTATTATTTATAGAGGTAGGCGGCCTCCCTCACTTCGCATCTCACGTCTTCGGTAGGATGGACTTCGATTGTATTTGGCTTCGACAACATTACCCCAACTTTTATTCTTTATGGAGGTGTATTTCCTTACTACCATGTCTTCGACATTTTTGACTATCTCCGCTAATGCAAATTGTCTCGTCGAGGTGATGTAGACTGTGTTCCTGCCTCATTGCCTCGCTTTAACATGCAATGCCTTATGAATTGAAAAGTGAGTCCATGGTCAAAGAGCAGTGTGTCAATGAGCCTGCTTGGATTTTGGTGGGCGAATAAAGGCACTTGTTAGTAGTAGCATGTCTTCGATGAGGCATATAAACATTATGTGGTTATCAATGAAGAGCGATGTGACCTTGTTTGACTTGAATACTTTCGAAGTACTTGTAAGATAGGATGGCGTCATGGTTTAGTAGTCTCAATGACCGTCGACGAATGCCTCTTCGATACCAATCTATCATTTATGTTTAACACCTTTGAAGTCATTGGTAATGAGCGGTGCGATTAAGGTCGAAGTCCTTCCTAGCCTTGCTGATATACGATATGACTGCATGTCTTCGGAGGTTTGGTGTTATGTGAGAGGCGATGTGATATATCATCGAAGATGCTTGTTTCCAGCTTTAAAGAGACATGTTGTTGACAAGGTGTGGTTTTATTCTTCAATATAGGACTTTGCTAGCGTTAATCCTTTTATGAGGCCATTGCTTATAACATTACTTTCGACATTGGAATTATATGGATAACACATATATACATAGTCTCAAGTAGTGTTTATGACAGGTGTGAATTACATATTTATGTAAATAAGTTAAATATATAAGAATGTCATTAGCCATTAGAATGGTTTGGAACGCGAGGTCAGTACTATTACATAATAGAGGTCTGTCTACCGCAAGGGGATACCAGCAGTTAGGTTACATTATACTGTTGTGGGACATACCCAACCGTACGACCGTAGAGTGTATACACCTGCATATAGATAAAGGAATACCCCAATAGTAAGAGGAGTCTACTTCTTATATAGTGAAAAGGGGGGTATTGCCCTGATTTCCTTAAGCAGTCTAAACAAGATAGTGAACAGCTCGATTCTATGTTAGAAGTTGCAGATACCGTATCAATAGTAGGAGCTACATAGGTTAGGTCATCATTGTTCCGAAGCAGTCAATGGAAAAGACAAAGTCATACCTAATGGGTTACACCTCCTACTAGGTTAGGCTACGTCGGGTAATGCATGGCTGCAGTTGTTTGGGTATGGCTAGTTAACTCATGATAGATATATATTTTTTCAAAATGAATAGGGTAATCCGTGGAGTTGAGTCTACAATAGGAAGAAGACAAGTTAATAAATCCCAAAAGCGCAATGAGGTAGAATACGACTAAATTATAATGACACTGTTACTAGGTACTATAGGGAGATCATACTTTGTATGTGGCAATTGGCCTAGCCTTTGATGATGAGATGGCAAGTAGTGCAGAATTACAAATACTAGCGCGTATAGTATCTTGGTCCAAATGAGGACTATGGTAATTATATTTATATATGTGTACATCTCTATAATCTATAAAGAGTAAATGGGACATATTGTACGCGAGGAGTTGAGACGACTAATTAAATAATAAAAGACATAATGTGTGATAGAAGATAATCGGCATAAACTAGTGTTATGTGCAAAGTGTATAATTTAGCAGTCATCGAAATGATGTTCTGACCCCCTTCTTATTACAACTTATAGGATATCTTGAAGGATAGGTACTAGTACTAGGCATTTACAATGCTGACAAGAACATCAGATTTTGGAAGTGTCAAATCTTGGTCAGCAGTTATGTGACTTATTATATTTTATTTATTATGTTGTGACTTTATCGTTAGTGATCTGAGATGAATTCATTATATTATTTATACGATACCAAACCAACGATATTTATTTTGGCTTGGATTTTTGATTTTGTAGATATTCAGGCATACTGGAGTGCGTGTTGTTACATATTTTCTTTAGGGAAGTCTCTCAGAAGGAAACAACAGATGATGGAAGCTCCTCCATAAAGTTCCACAGTTCGTAATGCAAGGAGGAGTGTTATACATGAGAGGTTTCTAGACAGCTTTGCTTCTATGTATAACTAAAGATGCAGCTAGGAAATTCCTCATGGATGTCCATAAGGGTAGCTGTGGTGATCACACCACATGGGCAGGTATTAGAGAAAAAGATACGTCACTGCGAATACTTTTGGCCAACAATAAACCGTGATGCTGCTGAATACACTAAATGGTGTAACCGATGCCAGAGGTTTGCAAAAAATTCCAAGAGCCCATCCACAAAGCTTAAAATGGTTAATCCATGGACATTTTTGGTTTGAGGAATTAATATAATCGATGTGCTATTAATGTCAAAAGAATGATTTAAATATGCTACTACTATAGCGGATTACTTCACTAAGTGAGCTGATGTAGAACCGCTTGCCATGATCACGACGAGAAATTGATCAACTTTGTGAAGAAGAACATCTTTAGTAGAGTTGAAGTACCGCAAATAATTATAATGGATAGTAGCACACCCTTAGGTGAATGGAAAGGTTGAGAAAAGCTTTTCGATAGTAGCACACCCTTAGGTGAATGGAAAGGTTGAGGCAGTGAATAAAATCATCAAGTCCATCCTAAAGAAATAATTAACTAAAGCCTAGGGCAACTGCGTCGATGAGCTTCCACTTGCATTATTGGCTTATAGGATAGCTTATAAGTCCAAGATTAAACATACACCATTCGCATTGGCCTATAGATTAAAGGCCATGATTCTGATTGAATTGGAAGTCTCTTCTCACTAGAAAAGGCATCACAACTCCAAGATCAATGAGGAACTATTGCTTGAATCCCTCGATTTAATTGATGAAAAATGAGAAGTGGCTAAATAAAGAGTAGCTACTCATCAGAAAAGAGTAGCACATCATTTCAACACCAAGGTCCAAAACCAGACCTTCAAGATATGGTATCTCATTTTGAAATAGTTCTCCAGGGTATAGGGGAAGATCCTTAAGCGATCGAATAGAAGCTTGGAAATGGAACTTTCTACCTGGCCATTGTTGATGGAATCCCGGTTCCATATGCATGGAATATGACCCGTTGCGATGCTATTTTACTTAGATTTATTTATTTATTTTCTACAAATAAGTCACCATAATGAATTAGAGGCAATGTTATAAGGCGGGACTTGCCACGTTTTTCATTTACAAATAAAGTTGTCTTCTTGAACCAATGTAACCTTGTTATTGTAAGAAAATTCCTTTACTACATAATTAGAGGTATAATCAGGTATCCAGAGATGGGCACTGAATCCTCTATCCAGGACCAGGGCAAATGAGTATAATCACAAGGGTTGATCGAATAATTTGATTCTATCCCTTCGATATTGATTATTACCTAGAGAAAGGCAAAGTCAATAAGGAATATCCAGAGTTGGGTAGTTGAAAACACTAGTTTCCAAAGATAGAAACTGCTGGGTAGTTGAAAATTTAATGACCATGCTTGCAGCCTGGTAGGACATCTAGGCCGAGAATAAAAGAGGATGGTCAGTGGATATTCTTGGTTAACACCCAAAGATAGGTAAGACCGAGGATGGAACTAAGAGATAGGCACCCAAAGCATAGGTTCTTGTAGATAGGAACTAGAGTATAGATAGGATTTCCATGATTGTGTTTGCGGCCTAGTAGGATATGCGAGGATGGTCATCGAGAGCTTTTGATCAATGCCTAGAAATAAGCAAGATCATAAATGAGTACTCGAAAATAGGTACAGCCAGGCTCCTTCGGTCTAGGATCAGGATTGGGAGAGTATAAACGAACCAGGGGCAATCGAATAATTCACCCTACGTTGTTAACCTTCGACTGATGCTCGAAGGTAGGTCTGATCAAGAAATGATGCTTGGATTTTGGCATTTGGAATGCCAAATCTTGGAGAAAGGACTCAGAATGTGGTAGAATTACAAAAAGGTATGATCCCACTCTCAGCCTAACAGGAAGTGCTTGGCCAAGGTTAAGTAGTGGAAATCAATGGATAGTATCGATTTTCTGGTTATTGGTGAGATCGGTGGCATCGACATATTAATGTCCAAACCACTATATCCTAGAGATAGGAAATGACATGAACTTGGTCTATTTATAACTTGTTTATGGTCAAAGGAGATGTGACCTAAAGTAAACTAGACTAATCGCATACTTGGTTTAATATTAGTTTTGTTTAGCTAAACGAGAACACTTTGGAAATAGTAAATGGAGCTTAATAGTGAATTATAAGTAAAGTAATTGTATGGATTTTTACTTATATGTATAGAGTTATAGTAACATAAAAGCACTGCATAGACACAAACATGTATAATATGGATGAACTGTAGTACAAGAAGTTATATTATATATACAGGAAGTTGTATATAGGAAGAAATAAATATAAAGTATAGAAATGTAAATGAGATAGAGATTCAAACAGAAAAACAATCTTTCGTTACATCTAACCTTTATACAAAATGGATGTAGGGGCCGGTTTTGCATGAGCACAACCTATATACAAAAGGAAAATAAAAGATATAACTAAAAAGAGATGAAAGTAAACCATCTCCACAATAGCCAAGAGGAAAGCCTAATTTTTATGCGACTTCTTCTTTTTGCCACCGTTGCTGCCCGAACCATTATGTGGTCTCTACTAGCCCTTTTAACCCTTGGGTGTGCTACCTTCGAATGGAGTGGTGTCATCTTCAGTGATAGTGATGGAAGGAGCTTTGGGTTAATCAATAGGGGCTAGGATGTCTTTGTAGTGGCATTAGTGCTGCTATCCTTTGGAGGCTAGATGGTAATATGAAGTATTTTTGCAAAAAGCTTTGGCTCCTTAGCACCAGTAGAATTTTCAAATCTAGGCTCGGTCTTTATTTTAACTTTGAAAATGTTAATTTTTAGCCTTTCTGCCATTGAAATGGGACCTGTTGGGCGAAAGCGCTGGTAATGGTGATGTCTTCCGCCAAGGGCTGAGAAGTATCGTCCAATCTCTCCAGAGCTACGATTTTCTCTAAACCAAGACCATGAGTGGAGTTGGAGGGAAGGCTTGAAATGATCAAACATATGGTAATGAATTTAAATTTATAGCAATAACAATAGGACCCGAGCCCTGTGTAATTGGTGACGGAGGAAGAGCAAGCAATGGGTGACCTGTGAGATCACATAGAAGTAAAAATTAGTACTAGTGTTGGGCGAGAACTGAAGGATTTCAAATACTAAAGAGAAGAGAGAATTACCTTCACTAGGACTAGATTGTTAGATGTGAGATTCAGTAATCTCCTCCTTATCAAGTACAGGCTACATCGATTGATCTACGAAAGAGGGCATGTGAGGTTCAATAAAAAAACTACTGCAAAAGCTGGAATAATCTGAGTGGCCTTGGAGTTGGCCCTCTCGGACATTGAAATATTTACTACAAGCTCTTAGATCTTTGGAGATGGTGATTCTACATGGCCCAATGCACTTGGACTAGTGTGAGCTTTTGTGGCAGTTTTAGCAGCAGTGGCGTCTTTTGCGGCTAGGATAGCCTTTTCTTCTTCGAGTTTTTCAATTTTATCGGAATCGAGGTACTAAGATTTCAAATCATCTTCGATGAGACCTTCACTGGCCACCTCCGCATGTCATAGCAGCTCTTCCTAAGCATCTGCAAGAGTGATGGCATAAGCGCTTCCTAGCCACTTCAAGTTTTTGTATTGAATAACGTTGGCCAACAACTGTTGAAGGGTGGAGTTCAAATCTTCTTTTTCCTTGGTCCTCGTTTTCCTTTAGTTTGGTTGACTCGCTAATGGTTGCAACATGGTTGACTTGGGTCTTCAATTTCTTTTCTTTTGTCAGTAGTAAGGTGGATCCAAGCTTCTCCATTTCTGTATGGAGTTCCTGAATTATGGCTTCCTTGGTTGCAAGTTGCATTTTAAGAGCGGAATTATCTTTATAAGAAGTTTTACGAGGTTCTTCATCATAATCTCAGCCTGATTATGAGCCTTCTTCATCTCTTCAACCACATCTTTGGCCTTCTTCTCCGATGCTTAAGCCACATCTCTCTCTTCTTTAGTTTAGGCCAAATTCTTTTGTACTCATATATAATTCTGTCATAACTTTTCTTCTCTGACTCAAATGATTGGATATCATTGCTATGAATTCGCATGACATTAGAAAGGGTGAAGCAAAGTTTCTTTCATTCATACCCTTGGAATATAAGCTCATGGATCCCTCCGACCCTATAATTTTCCTCTTCCCTAAGAATGTATTTGAGATTATGGTCAAACATGACCCCAGTCTAGTAAAGGTCTAAGAAGGTAGCATGCATCCGACTCAACAATGCTGAAGGAAGAGTTGGACGAACATAAACCCCTTTAGATTGTAGGGGTAAAGGAACTGTAGTAGTCAAAGAAAGTGATGATGGATAATGTTGTTGTAAAAGGAGCTATGGTTGAGATCGAGGCGAAGGAACGTCGGAAGAAGAACTATGGCGGTCACATGGAACTTTTATCTTGCTTCATGGTCATAAGATTCTCTCTCCCTCCATTTTCTTTTTCTTTCTATCCCTCTCCGCTTAGCGGTAGCTTTTTATGCCTTATGCTCTTTGTCTTTCCTTATAGCTCTATCTTTATTTGTCTCTCGTTCTCTATAAAATCTGAAGCGAGGAGGATATGGCTTAGGAGTTAGCTTCTTCTACTCAGAATTGCCATTGCAAATATAGCCAAACTAGTCTCTATCTATTGTACCTGAAACAGAAGAAAGGGTTGCGTCAGTTTTGGAGCATTGGAATTTGAACGATTGCAAGGAATGTGTGTTCATGATCGTAGAAGTGTGTGAAGTGATGATGTACCCCCTAAGTACTATATGGACCGTGTTTCGATGTTTTTATGGGTCAGATTGGTCTGACACCCAGGCAATATTTTATCTTCGAGTTTTTATGCTGCTTGGAGTGGTGGGAAAAGTTGCACTGAGCTTGGCTCGGGTATAGCTAGATAGAGAATGAAAGTTGGTGAATTTTTGCCGTGGCGCAACAATACTTTGGGATTTCTTCGTTGCTTGTTCTGGGGTTCTTGGGGGTGATGTGGAGTAAAATTGGCTACTCTAAATGACTTGGGATGACCTTAGATTTCGTGTGGCGACTAGTGAAGCAATGGCATAGCACTTCAACATGATGTAGACAATGACTTTGAAACTTTGCTATGATTGCACTATGACTTATGATGGGTGCCTAGAGGCATTCCAAAGTTAACAGATGAATGTGGCGAGTGACTATGACATCAGGAGATGGACTAAAATGACGAGTTCCACATGATAACTCATAGGATAGAACATGAGGTCGTGATGATCGTGAGTAGGATAGGATAGTCTACATGTACCAAGGATAGTTTGCATGTACCCATATTTTGGACGTTTGTGTGTGTCCAATCCTTAATCATCTGCATAGGCATAAGTTGAGCATCGAAAAGGTAGTTCCACTATCAATGCATCTGCTAACAGATTAATGGGTAACTCTGAGGTTATGATGCTCATTGTTGGGATAGGATAGTCTGCGTGTACCAAGGGTAGTCTGTGTGTAACCATACTTTTGAACGTCTATGTATGTCCAACCCCTAGCCATCTATGCGGGCAATGAGTTGAGCATAAATAAGAGTTACAGTATATCTAAAGCAATTGAGTGAGAGATGCAAGGTTGTGTGATGGATGCTATGTTTGCTATGTGCTCGATATACTATGCGATACCCCTATACCCCATATTTTCCATTTGTGATAGTAGTTTAGCATATGCTGTGTTTATGTGCTAACTCTTGGATACATGGACAGGTCAAGTATGGCTATTCATCCCTATACCCTTATTTACTATATATGAGTTTTAAAGCATTTTTGAGATGATGTGTCGCTCATACCAGAATATTGTCTGACTTAAGGTTTTATACTTTGCTTCTTTTTATCTCGAGTACTTTTAAAAAGGTATATTAGGGTTAATAGTCTAGATAGCACATGGAGCTGTATGGAGTACGAGCAGGAGGCTACACTTTCATATGTATATACATGGAGCATATTATCGCTTATATTTCGTTGTGCAGTATTTTGGAGCTATATCGGTACTTGTATTATCTTAGAGGAAATTTCAAAGTATATTTTGGAGATTTTGGATGTATAAATGATATTCTTTCAATTTTTATATAATCCATGAACCTACTACACTTTGATGTTCTTATTTATGGTTCTTTTCATTATATCACCGTCTCGCATATTTTACATCTATGTTATTATATTATATTTCGTCCGTGCATTATGAATGTTCTACAAGTTGTATATTCGAATATATTTGTTACATTTCACCCTTAGCTACTGTCCTACAATGATTGGGTATCTCCTTAATGCAACGTACATGTATATTAGGCATTGGAGGTGTAGGGCAGCTGCCACATTTGGTATCAGAGCCAGGTTGCATAGATGACCTAAGTTGGTACTTGGATCCATGATAAGGAATGTGCTATTGCCTTAAAATGGATCAAGTGATGTATGAGAGAGCGTACTTGTTATATTTTGGATTTCAAAACTATATAGCAGTATATATAGTATATGAGTCGCAATGCATTCATAGCGACCACTTATTCCTTTTAGAGAAACTGATCATTCTTATAACAGCTTGTATAGATGAGCCAGTTAACAAGAGAGTTGCTAGGAACTCCATTTATGAGTTGAAGAGGGGGTAGGATCTGGGGCTGCTAGCCTCAGCTTGTAGAACATGTTCACTGGGGTGGTACGAAACATAGTTCAAAATGACCAAGTTGTTCCTATTGCGGCTGTTGGCGGTAGTACTCCAGTGTAAGCGCCAAGGGCTGATTTTGCCAAACTTAACAATGATGATACTACTCTAGAGGGAAAGTCTTTCCTTGGAAAAAAAATCAACCATAGAAGTGCAGGATTGGTTAGACACAAGCAAATGCATCTTCAACGATATGAAGCTAGAGGATATGATGAAGAGGAAGCTACCGTATAGACGACTTATGGGAAGAGCTATAGGGTGGTGGAATGCCATCAAGATTACTCTCAGGATCAGATTACTACTCCTAAGGATCTGATTACTTGGGATCAGTTTAAGGTGGGGTTTGTGAGAAACATATACCGGCCGCTCATAAGTAGGTGCTCTTTTGAAAGTTTGTTGACTTAAGACAGGGGATATGTCTGTGTTGCAGTACGTGGTCGAGTTCAACATGCTGTCAAAGTATGATCTATCTTTTGCCGATACTCCACTTAATAAGAACGAGAAGTTTAATATGGTTTTAGATGATTAGTTTAGAGAAAAGCTAATAGGACATATTGATGAGACCTGTAACAGGCTAGTGGAGAAGGCTCTTCGACATGGGAGTCTTTATCTCAAGCCCGAGTTATTTGTTGTTCCTAAGGATGGGATAAAGCCACAAGCTAGAAGGGGATGCAACAATAACAACAAGAGGAAGTAGCCATAGATGAAGAGTGGCCAGAAAAAGTGCAAGTGGGAGCCTATTTGCTATAATTGTGGAGAGAAGGGCCACCTTAGAAAAAGTGTAGGAACGAGAAGAAAGGATGTTTTAATCGCAACTAGTCGGGGAATATGACGAAGGATTTCCCAGCGGCATTAAGGAATCACTAAGTTATATCTGCATACACTTTGAATATTTTGCCAACTTCATCGAGTGCTCCATTGATGAAGGAGAAGGGGAAGAGCATAGTTACATAGGGTATGCTTTTTATTTTTGGCACATATGTACGTGTTTTATTCGATACCAAGGCTTCAAATTCCTTCATATCTAGTGATTTGTTAGATAAATTGTAATTGAAACCTGAGATTGTTAATTGACCTTTAATTGTTACAAGCCCTATTGAAGTATCGATTGTACTTTGCATGGTTTGTCGAGACTTGGCCTTATCGAGTCATGGATATTGTTTTTTTTATGATTGCTTTGTTTTGGGTTTTATAGGGTTTGGTATTATCTTAGGGTTGGACTGGCTAAGGAAATATGCAACGGTGGCGGATTACAAGAGGCTGTTGGTGACGATTAGGGTTGTGAAGGGGCGAACGGTAGTGATTGGCTTCTTGTCGAAGGATGAATTTATGGTTAGCTTTCTATATTCATTCAAGGTTCAACATGATGAGCAGTCATCTGTGCCTGTCATGAGAGAGTATCTAGACATGTTCGAGGAGATGATTGGGTTACCACCATACCGAAAGACTGAGTTTGGTATAGACTTAGTAAAGGATGTCAGGCTAATAGTTATGCCTTTGCGGTGTATGTCACCCAAAAAGCAAAAGTTGGATATGGAAGTAAATGACCTAATGAGGCAAAGGTTCATTTGTAGGAGCATATCTGAGTGGGGTATACCTATAATATTCGCCACTAAGGCAGATGGTGAGATAAGCGCCCTATACCGCCAGCATCCAATATACCTGTATAATGCGGTGCAGTAGTGCTCGGCTGATGCAGGGGCTAACATCAATAAGTTGTAGTGTAAATAAGCAACACAGAACCTGTCATATATCAAATAAAATACAATTAAAAAGCATCTTAGATATAAAACAGATGAGACAATAAATAACTAAGTGAATCATAACATCATATTATATAGATCCATAAAGCAAATAGCATAAGTAATTGAGTTATACATCAAATAATAACTCATAAGACTGTCTCTATACAGTAAAGCATCAGGAAGCACCATAGTGCTATGCAGCAGAATAGCAAATGAGTACATATAATAATACGAGAATAGCATCCTACTTGCCATATGTCTAGCTCCATTTGCTCACTAGACCTGATATCCTTGGTCTACTCATTTAAGAGTACCCAGAGTAATAGAAAGTACAATAGAAAACCCTAGGTCAGATAACAGTCTGGTGTGAGCGACATAAATCTAAAATACTATAAGGCAATATAATAAGACAAATGGTATGGAGAACCATACCTGACCTGTCTCTACATCCATAGGGTTAGCACATACTGAGGATATACACTACTTAATGATAATCATCATGGGTGCACTATATGTCAAGAAGCTAATGGTGTCAAGATATCAGCAATATCATGTGACATCCTTAAAGTGATAGAAATGATCAAACAAACATAGCATCCATCATCCATCCTCACATTCACTCACTCAACGTGCAGGATATATGATACTCTTATGACACCATCATATAGTCAAGGACTACTCAATGTCCTGGTTTCTCGGTATTCAAATCCATGCCACTAAGTAGATAAGGAACTAGGCTGCACATGTCAAAACAGTCTAGGGTAAATGGATCTAGTCATCATTTGATTCGAGCACACATCAACACCTAAGCGAGTGTCCTCACATACCCTTGCTTTACGAGCACACCTCGAAACCTACGAATGTCAATGATCCCTTTGCACGCGTCATTCATAGCATAGCAGACAGTCTAGGGTAACTCCCGTCTGAAGTCATCGCGGTTGTTAACAACTCTAGACAACCATCATAAGCCACAGAGTGTCATAATGCATCCCGTAACCTGCATCCAACAGTCCTCCTCAATCTGACTCATTGTCACCCACTCTGCCTCCTGGAGTCTACCTATCCATCATCAAATGACTATAATTTGAGTATACAGACTCCCAATGATCTGAAACTCAAAACATAGCCTTATGTGATCATCCTTATCGCCCTGTATCGATAGCATCAAGTCTGGAATAAAACTCGTGGATCATCATCAAACCATGACTATCGATCCATCCCTAAGACCCATAGCCACCAAACCGTTTCTTACGATTCCTTACTTCACCCATGTGTCCTTGCTCATCTCCCAAAGCTCCCTTATGGGTCGCGCTCTAATTGGACCAAATCCCATAGGTTGGTACCAACCCATGGGACTTGACAAATTTTCAGAGAACTCCCATAGGTCGTCACTGACCCATGGGACATCTAAATTTATATAATTTGGATCCACCAATACATAGTTATCGAAGGTACATCGATCCATCACAAAAAAGCTTCACCGATCCATAGTCCTTTGAGGCTATACCGAACCAAGAGCTTGGCTTTCTACCGATTCATGCCTTTAAGCTACCACGAACTCATACTATAGAGACCCATAACTCGATCATGCCAACCCCAAATAATGTAAAATTTAGTGTGCAACCTCATAAGGCTTCCTTCTCGCCTCATACCGTTCGCAATCCAATATGGTGAAACTTTATGGGCCATCACCGACCTATTACTCCTACCTATCCAATTGACAATTCGATCAGTGTTTGAACCATACGAACATTAAGCAAGCATACATACATCATACATAAGAATTGACAACAGCCAAACATACAAGAATACCATTTTAAAGATATCTAAGTAAGGCGAAGGTAAAATTCATAAGAAAATCTTTACAGACCCATAAGAACACATTTTCACAAATCAAGTCCAAATCATCTTAACTTCACATATATTGTGTAATATGGTCTCAAATATTTTTAGTATTTTTAGAAAATTTTTAAGACGTCATTTAAGGTGTAAAATAACCTAATTAGTAAGTGAGATAACCAATCACTTACCTTAATCCAAAGCAAGATCCTAAATCTCTAAATGAATAGTAATACGCACGAATCCCATGGCTCTTCCAACAGCAATTCTCTAATCCTAAATGCTAATCATGTTAATCCCCCTTAATGGTGTAATTTGGCCAATTAAAGTATGTTTTATGGTTTCTTTTTGGTCGAAGGAAGTTTAATGGAGGTTCTAACTATTTTTAGGTTTTTTGAAATGATGAAGATGAGGTCCCATCAACCTCTACATGCTCTAAACCCAAAATGGGTCATGGGCCTCAAGGTAATGACCCTAATTACCCACTTAAGCTGCTCAAAATTAAAGAAAACTTTAAATAATCCTCTCAAATAGTAAGTCCATTTTCTTAATATGACCACTTTATGAAAAGAGAAACCATCATCTGGATCTAATGGAAGTGGTTTCAAACTCTAGCTTGGCTCCTATCAAAAGCTATAGTCCATAGAAGATTTCATACGGTCAAAATTATCTCAGAAAAATCCAATTAAAATTCTAAGGAAAAGAAATGACCCTAGTAGTCACTTCTTGAAATTATAGAATCATATGACCACATATGAAAATAGCATAAATATTCTACAATTCTCTAATATGTAGAATACAGGTCGTTACATTCTCCCCCTTTAGGAATCTCACCCTTGAAATTCTATAATTAAGTCAATAGTGCCATTCCGAATGCCTAACAACCATATAGAAGCATATGCAACCATCACACATCAAACATGCATATATAGCAATAAGGGAAAAAGAAAGTATCTAAGCCTATCCTATCATGTAGGATACTATGCTATGATACAATTCATGATATCATAAGTGGAAGTAAAAGCAATAAATAATAAATCTCACCAAGTAAAGAGCTTTGGATATTCCATCCTCATGCCCTCCTCAGTCTCTCAAGTGCAATCACCTTCACTATCACTCCATTGAACCTTCACTAACATCACCACCTTCCTCCTAAGCTACTTCATCTCTTGTCCAATGATATGGATAGACCTATGAGGTCTCAAAGCCTTTGGTTGAATCTTGATATCATCTAGCTGATTCAGTGCGATAGTTACGCTTAAGGCATGCACAAATTTTCGCAAATGAGAGACAAGGAAGACATTGTGCACTCCCACCATTCTTTGAGATATGTCGACTCTGTAAACAAGGTTCCCAGTCCTCTCTAATATCAAAAAAGGACCCACAAATCTGGATGCTAACTTCTCTATACTACTGAACCGAATGAGATTCTTCAAAGGAGAGATCTTGACAAATACCATGTCGTTGACAAAGAATCCTAATCCCGATGTCTCTTATCAACATAGCTTTTCTACCTATCTTGGGCAGCTTTCATCCATTGCTGAATGATCTTGATCTTCTTTGATGTTTCTCTAACCACATCTGGTCCCAGTATTTGTTTCTCGCCGCTTCCTACCAACATAAAGGAGTACTGCATGGTCGGCCATATAATGCCTCAAATAGTGTCATAACAATGCTAAAATGGTAACTGCTGTTGTATATGAATTCAACAAGATGTAAATGGTCATCCCACGAGCCTCTAAAGTATAATATGAAAGCACAAAAGAATTCCTCTAAGATATAATTCATTCCCTTGGTTTAGTCGTCAGTTTGAGGGTGATAAGCCGTGCGAAGGTGCATTTCTGTATCCAACGCCTCCTGTAAGCTCTTCCAAAACCCACTAGTGAACAACGGGTCTTGGACACTCACAATACTTTTTGTAACACCATGGAATCATACTATCCATTCCATATATAGTTTGGCCAGTTTGGATGTCGTTCTACTTGACTTAATGAGTATAAATCTAGTGCCCTTAGTCAATTGATCGACTCTGACCCAAATGTTGCCATACCTTGCTCGAGTCCTCGGCAATCCATCGATGAAATCCATCAGTACTTATTTCCATTTTACCAGGGAACTTCTAGCGGTTGCCTCAGACCACTAGCTTCTTCTACTCTGCCTTAACCAACAGGTTGTTCATGCATTTTAAGATGAATGTCCCAACATCTCTCTTCATCCCTTTCCAATATTAAGCCTGCTTCATATCACTTTACATCTTATTATCGCCAAGATGAATTTTCATCTCGAATGATGGCACTCTCGAAGCACCTCATCCCTCAACCCATCGACATCAAGAACAAACAATCTCCCATATTTAAGGAACCAACCATCTCAGTTGAGCCCAAACTGTCTCAGATCCTCAAACTCCACTCTCGCTTTGATGTTAGAAATGATCTCGGCTAATCTGGCATCATGCCTCTGACTAGTTCCAATTCACTCAATAAGAGTAGGTCTGATAGTCAAGCCCATCAACATCTTTGGTCTAGCTTACATCTTGGTCGATAATCATGACCATTAAGATACTCTAATAGTGTCCACTCTAGGAACATAGCTTCCAAGCTGGCATGTCACCTATCGAAGGCATCAACAACTACATTACCTTTACCTAGTGTATATGCAATATCAAAATCGTAAGAGGACATGAAGTCTAACCATCATTACTGTTGAAGATTAAGATCCTTCTACGAAAAGAGGTACTTTAATGATTTATAGTCGATGAACAACTTGAACCTTTTTCCTGAAAGATAGTGCCTCCAAATCTTTAGCGTAAACATAATTGCTGCTAACTCTAAATCAAAGGTTACGTATTTTCTCTCATGTGGCTTCAGCTGTCGACTAGCATATACAACCACCTTTCCTCTCTACATCAATACTACACCCAATCTAGCACCATAAACTTTAGTGTATACCATCATCCTCTTATTCCCGCTTGGAATAGTCCATGCTGGTATACTCGTCAACTTTTCATGTAGACTCACAAACACATTTTAACATCTCGCATCCCAAGTAAAAGTCTAGTTCTTTTTCGTCAAGTGAGCCAACGGTGCTACTACCTTAAAAGAAGTCCTAGTTGAATCGTCTATAATATCCAACTAACCCTAAGAAACTTCACACATCCATAGTGTTTTTGGGACTTGTCCAGTCTGGGACTGCTGCAGCTCTTGTAGGACCAACGGCAATGCCCTACTCGGAAACAACGTGACCTAAGAATCGCACTTTCCTTCTCCAGAAGTGACATTTAGAAAACTTTGCCTTCGGTTGGTATTTTCTCTACACCTCTAATACAGTCCTCAAATATGTCTTGTGCTCTTCCTTTGTTCATGAATGGACAAGAATATTGTCGATGAACATAAGTATGAATTTTTTTTAGCTGACCCAGAAGATATCGCTCATAAGATCAACAAAGTATGTCGGTGCGTTGGTTTGCGCGAATGACATAACTAACCACTCATAGAAACTAGATGAATTAACGATACACTCTCCTTTGCTAATCTCAGTTGGTGAAATCCAATCGCAAAATCTAACTGAGAAAATAATCTAGCACCATAAAGATGGTCGAATAAGTCATCAATACATGGAAGTGGATACTTATTCTTCTTTTCCACTTTATTCAGCTCATGGTAGTCAACACATAATCTAAGGGAGCTGTTCGCCTTTGAGGCGAATACTACTGGCGCCCCTTACTCAGATATAGTCCTGTAAATGAAACCTTTTTGCAAAAGGTCATTCACTTGCACCTCAAGCTTTCTAGATCCATCCTCCTCAAAGGTATCACTATCAGTCTGGCATCTTTAACAAAATCAATAAGGAACTCGGTCTCTCTATGTGGCGAAAGTCTGGTCATCTACTCAAATATGTCTGGATACTTCCTAGCAATAGGAACCGATGACAACTCATCATGTGGGATATCGAGCGAATGTAGAAAGTTAACCATTACAGCATTATCTAAAAGGCAGCCTAACAGTATCGTCCGCCCATTATCTGCCTCTATCATCACCAATGTCTTCTCAAAATCCACCGTCACTCTGTATCTATAAAGCCAATCCATTTCCAAAATGATACCAAACCCAACGAAACCCAAAACATAACAATCACAATCAAAAAAACATCCACGACTTGATAAAACCAAACCATGACAAACCATACATAAGATAGTGGAGCCTCCAATAGGGTTCGGCACAATCAAAGGTCAGTCAACTATTTAGGTTCCAATCCTAACTTATCTACCAAGTCACTAGATATAATGGAATGTGAAGCCTCGATATCAAATAAAACTCATATAGGTACATCATAAATGGAAAGCACACCTTGAACAATGATGCCTTCCCCCTTCTCTTTCGCCGATGGAGCATTCGATGAGGTTGGATTTGCATTGACAGCATATGCTTTCACCTCCTACTTCTGCTTTGACGGCTTTGGAAAGTTCTTCTAAATATGCCCAAACTTGTTGTAATTGTAGCATTTCTTCTTCTCAACTTTGTAGTCCTTGCTGTAATGGTCCTTCTCTATGAAGTTGTAGCAAGTCTGCCTCGGGCTGACCTTTTTCTTTTGGCCAGCTTTGTCTTGAAACTGGTTCCTCTTATTATTCCCTTTCTTCTTGCCTCCCCAGGATTGCTGTTTTGGCTCTTTGTTAGGAATAATAACCTTTTGTTTTGAATGCAGATTTTCATGCCTCGGGGCCTTCTCGAATATCATCTCAAAAGTCTCGTTAATATGGCCCACAAGTTGCTCCACAAGTAGTCGTCCAAGCCAATGATAAATTTCTTATTCTTCTTTAATGGAGTGTCGAAGAAAGACATTACATAGTTTGACGGAGCGTCGAACTCAGCAACATACTTAAATACAGTCATATCCCCTTGCTTTAGATCTGCGAACTTACATAACAGAACAGATCTTTGAGCTACATGAATAATTTTTTCCTCAAATCAAGGGTCCAAAGTGAACTGATCCTCGAGAATGGCAGCCCTCACATTCCACCAGTTCATGGTTTACCCTTGAAGCTGTCGGAAAACCAATCGGCTTTTCATAGCATCATCCAACTCTAAGTCCTCAAAAATCCTTTCATTGGTATCAAGCCAATCCTGCTCTTCCATTGCCAACGCTGTTCCTTGGAATGGTTTGCCACCAAGAGTAGCAAAGTCCTTTTTCAGCTTAACGAAATGGATTTAGGCGCTTGCACTGGAGTACCACCATCAATAATATTTGGAGCAGCTACTTAAGCATTTTGTAGCATGTTCCTCATCATGGTATTAAACATGGCCTAGAAATTGGGATTAGCAGCTCTCGAGCCACCTCCTTCCATGACTCTAGAGATGAGTTCCTAGCAGCTTTCCTTATTTGATGACTCATCCTTCAATCTGTTATAACGACGATCAGTCTTTTTTATAAGGAATCCTGCTTAAGTAGCACTTTGTGTTCAGTGCAGCTTATAAGCTATATATAATATATATAGTTTTAAAAACCAAAACATATAACAAGCACGTGCTCTCATGTGTATGTATATACACACGCACTCTCGATCCAGTCTAACGTGAGAACTTCTACCCAATCACTATTGGATCATGGTATCCCTTAGGTTAAACAATGCAGCCTAAGCTCTGATACAGAATGAGACGGCCATCATACATCACCGACACTTAATATACCTATATATTGCGCTGCGATGGTGCTTGGTCGATGCAAGGTGATCATTTATAAGTTGTAAAGTAAATAAGCAACATATAACCTATCGAATATCTCGTAGCGTATCGAATAAAATACAATAGCAAAACATCTCAGATATAAAACAGGAAAGAAAGTAAATAATTGAATGAATCATAACATCATATATATAGATCCATACAAAAAATAGCATAAGTAACATAATTATACATCAAATAATAACTTATAAAACTATATCTAAATAGTAATGCACCGGCAAGCTCCATAGTGCTATGCAGGGGAATAGAAAATGGCTACATATAATAATACGAGAATAGCCTCCTACTTGCTACTTGTCTAGCTCCACGTGCTCACTAGACTTGATATCCATAATCTACTCATTTAAGTGTACCTAGAGTAATAGGAAGCAAAACATAAAACCCTGGGTCAGACAATAGTTTGGTGTGAGCGGTAGAAATCTCAAATACTATAAGGCAATAAATAGGATAAATGGTATGAAGAACCATACCCGACCTGTCCCTACATCCATAGAGTTAGTACATACTAAGGATATATGCTACTCTATGCTAATCATCATGCATGCAATACGATCAAGGTGCTAAGGGTACCTAGATATCGACATCAGTAATACCATCATCATGTGATATTAGCACCAGAATTGGTCACTAACACCCTTGAAAAAGATTGTGTAAAGAGATTAATGAAGAAAGTAAATTAAAACATATAATTGTATGCAAAGTTAAATGCAAAGACAAGAACACCGGATTTATAGTGGTTCGACGTAACTGCCTACGTCCACTTTGAAGTTAATCTTTATTGCTTTACTCAATAATTGATTACAGATACAATCCGTACACCAACTACTTGTATACAATTGCTAAGTAAAAAGAACGAGTCTTGAATGCGCAGAGTCTCCCTAGTGTTCTCGAAAGAAGGTCCCTTTCACTGTGCCCCTGCCCCTCTATTTATAGATGAAGATGGGTTGAACTTCCATAATGGGCCTAGAAGCAAGATAACTTGGCCCGTGGTGAGTGACTTCTGTGTGCCAAGCCGCAAATGCCGAGTCACATATCCAAGCCGAATCATACCTCTATGACGAACGAGGCAGTGTATTGAGTGAAGTGTATAGGCCGAACGAGATCCGATGCCGGTCGAAGGGAGATGCCGAATGACATACTTATGCCGAGCAAGGCCATTTGTCGAGCGAGGCTTCATGCGGAACGAGGCTGGAATGCCGAACGGGGCACGAACGCTGAACGAGGCTGGAATGCCGAACGAGGCACGAATGCCGAACGAGGATGGAATGCCGAACAAGGCACGAATGCCGAGCGAGGCTGGAATGCCAAACGAGCCTTCCATGCCGAACGAGGCTGATGTCGAATGACCATGCTAAGCCGAACGGCTCTTCCATGCCGAACGAGGCTGATGCCGAACGAACTTGCTATGCCGAACGGTCCTTCCATGCCGAACAAGACTCTATGCCAAGCGAGGGGAGGTGTGCCGAACGAGGACTGTGCCGAGCCTCTTGTTACATGGTCAAACAATGGGTAACACTTGCCCCCCCCCAAAGTGTATCATGTGGATGAACATGATGCGCTTTGAACCATGGGCACTCCGTGTTTCTCCCAAGCCTTTGCTTTGTCTTCTCTATAGCGATCCCCTAAATGCTGAGCGATATATTGATGCTGAACGACATTGATGCCGAACGAGGCATTAAATGCCGAGCGACATACTGATGCCGAACGATGTTGATGCCGAAAGAGGGAGGTCATTTGACCGGTTCTACCGGCCGCTGACTATACGCCTTCCTTCTTCCATTCCTTTTTCCTTTTTTACTTTTACCTCCACACTGTAGAACTTATGAACTCGCCTCCCAGCAGACTTCTGTGAACCATTTATCCTTCCCTTCTCTTCTCGAATCCAATAAGTTGCCTCACTTCCTTCCCCAATTACCGAGCCCGATTAGAATCGCTTATCCTACTCCAGAATCTCCCCAAGCTTCGAGTCATTTCTTAGGTAATGAACTCTTCGTTAAACATTTCATCTCGACTAAGAAACTTAGCACGAGATTTGAATTCGTGAATCTTTGTAAAACTGAGGACAATAGGAACCGTGTGGATGAGGATAAGGAATTCGAGGTTAGAACTTGTTTTAGGGATAGGCGGAGTGGTGGAGAGAAGTAGGTGTCAGAGGCGTTTAGGACATGAGGGAGTAAGGAGTAATGAAGTTAGGGGGTGCAAGTTAAGCATGGCGTGTGAGCTGGAAGAGAAATGGTTATGGCTCGGCATTACTTTCGCATGTTGAACGACTAAGAGAGATTGAAGGGGAGCAATGAGTCATGCTGAATGGCAACGAGAGGATACGTGAGAGAAAGTAGTGTGGTCATGCCGAATGGTGAAGTGAGGATGATGGTGAGGAGCGAGTAAGTAGGCTTACAGGGCCGAGCGATGCGACTCAATACCATCACGGCTCGGTATGACTCCTGAATGTTGAACGAGGAAAGAGGGAGAAAGGAGAGAAGTGTGGGTTGCGCCTAGAGTACCGAGCGGCATGGCTCGGTATGACCATGGCTTGGCATGACTTCATCATGCCGAATGATGAGGGGTGAGAAGGGAGAGTTAAGGTGATCACTTAGCCGAGTTTCTCGAGTGTCGCTAGTCATTAAGTCTTGAAATAAATAGCAACAGTCATGACCGTTCAAACTCGAACATAACCATTGTTGCCTTGACTGACTTACCATGCCTAAACATGTGGCAGAGACAAGGACAATGACTTAAGCATATAAACATATCGACCACTCCGGACCGACAAATCTCCATCTCAAGAATTATAAATATGAATTTTAACTCGATAAAAACAAACTATGGCCTCGATATATATTATGAACTTCAAAATTCGAAATTAAAAACCACCACTGGACACCTGCACTTTACTTTATCTCATTAATTTCATGACTATAGATCCTTGACACTCACACTCGAATGATTGCACTAGTTCACACACCACACGAGGGGAGGATTTTTGTTGTCAAGTCTAACGTCGATCGTTTTTCAAGTATAGTTCAAACAGGTGTTTCGTCAGATTCAACATTCACTAGAGATGTCTAGAAAATCTAGCTTTGGAACGATCTCGGACAGACCCGGGCCATCTTCTCAACAAGAAGTAGTTGGAACTTCAAATCTGTCGACTACTCCTATACAAGACATGCCGAGCTCCGCGATCGCATTTACCGACCTGGCTCCCGATGCCTTGGATGCAACGATCTTTTTAGATGATCCGATCGATTCCCAAGCCTCGAAGATTAATGAAAGCACGCTTCGCCGGATATGTTCAGTACATGGGATTCCTTTCGACGATGTGTTGGTTCCGTCGAGATAGGATTGTCCTCACTTGCCCCCAGTCGGGTATACAACCTACAACAGATTCATGTGCTGGGTCGGTAGCATTTTTCCATTCAACTCCTTTCTTCGCGACCTGTTGCAGTATATCGAGATCGCCCCATCACAATTACATCTGAATAGCCATGCATTCATATACGACACTTGCATTCTCTTCATGTGTGTCCTTTCCAGGCTCCCGACTCCTGGCGATATCCGCTATATCTATCGCTTCAAGAGATGGTCAAATAGCCCATCTTTTGTATTTCTCGAGCCGCATAGCAAGTGTCAAATCCTAACCGGGGCATGGAGAAAATTTACCCAGTATAAGCAGGAGTGGTTCTATGTGTGCTGTCCTCCTGTCTTTGCAAGGAGATGGGTGGAAGGGAGTAAGTCTTTTTCTTGGATCAATACTCATGTTTGGCGGAAATTGTATCTTTTTTAACTCTTTCTCTACTTTTACAGGTATCAACCCATGCCCCGAAGGCTCCAGGTATTCTGAAGCTGTCGAAGCTATCCGAGCTATCTCCTTAGAAGACCGGGACATCAGATCTCTCATTTCGAATGAATCGCTCTCAAGGTTGGGCTGCTGGCGGAAGGTCGCCGAATAAGCCTCTCTCAAGGTGCCACCCTAACCAGGTCTATTTCGGGCAAAGGAAAAAAGCAGGCTCGGTCTTCAGCACGTAATGCCCTTGATACACTAGAGGAGGGGGAGATTAAAGAAGCTGAAATGCCCGAAGTATAAGGTGAAAATGTTAGTCCCACTCGGGACCCGATAGTCGAGGTTCATGATATCGAAACGACACCTTCCCCTTCGAAGGGAAAGAAGAAAATGACCTACAAGACGAGGAAGAAAACAGTGGACGGAACCTCTAAGGTCACCTTTATTCCAGTGGAGAAAGAAGCTTCCTAGCAACACTTAGAAAGTTCTCTGAAAGGCCTGTCGAACCTCACTATACCTGATGATTTACTTAACTATGGTTTCGACGATCCGGAGACCCTTAAGCTTCATTCGCCTGCGAGAGGCGATACAAGCGCTCAAGCCCGAAACCAGGGAGAAAAAACTCTTATTAGTAAAGAAACTGGTCCGTTGGGGGGGAAACACTAGGACACACACAAACACGTGCACTACACCCTGCACTTCAATTTTAGCCATCACTCTACTTTTTGCTAACTTGTCATTATTTAAATTCTATGCAGGTGACATAGGACGTACACATGGACTTGACCATCTTTGCGGTTCATCTATTTTTCACCAATCTAGCCGGGATTCGGCTTCCGGCAAACGCCGAGATAGAGATGACTCTGGAGACCGAGACTAGCGCCCACGAGAGTCAACTTATCGAAGGAAAACATACAGTCATTCCTCATATTCTCGTGATCATCCTTCTCAATCAGATCAAGGCAGGGAGAAGTCTACGCAGAAGGGGTCCTAGCCTGAGGTCCACTGTGGTCAACATTTTGGTTCATCAAGCACCAGGCAATCTCAGGAACCCCATAAAATGTCTGTAGTTTCCAGGCATACTCCTCCCACTCTCGTACCCAATCCGTCGGTGGCAGAAAGACTTGTTGAGCTCAAGTCCACTTTTCCAAGATATGCTTCGATGGTTTGAAATTTTTCCCGGCAATTAATCACATTCCGCGAAACATCAAACAAAGCGCTATAGCTTGTATCAATGACATTTATGCCCAACAAGACGCTTTTGTCCATCTAGCTGAAAAGAGCTCGGAAGTCTTAGTTGAGCGTCAACATGAAATTGACCGCCTAAAGCTCGAAGCCATTCACGATAAAGACATTATCAAAGATCAAGACGAAGAGCTCCCTATGTACAAGTCTCAGCTTGAAACCGCTCGACAAAGTGCTAAAGATACTGCGGAGGCCATCAATCGTCTGGAGACAACTCATAAGAAAGAACTTGACGAAGCGGTCCAACGCTGCGGGGCCCTGGCTTTGGAGAAGGATTCAGTTCAGAAGGAAAGGGATGCATTTGCCCTCCGAGTCAAAGAGCTGGAAGATCAACTCCATAAAGAAAGAGAGGAGAAAACTGCTGCCCAGGAAGAGTCGCAACGATATTGCGACGAGATCGTTGCTACATGACTCCTGAAGGCAAAGCTTGACGACGAGCTCTCTAAGGTCGGGATGCTGAAGGAAGAAGCCTGTGAAGAAGGCAAGAGAATAACATCCGTAGAGATTGACTCTCTCCATGAGGCGGCTATAGAGGCTGGCTGGGAGGAGATTAAGTGCATGTTCGACCCACTTATAGCAGAATATAACGCTTGTATCCTCATGCATCGGGACTTAACTTTTCTTGACGAGGGCTACCTCGAATCTCTAGCTGAGGCATGGGAGACTTTAATAAAGATCAATAAGGACGAGCTAGGCACCGAAGAGGTTGACGAGGAGGCTTTGGTGAAAGAATTTCTAAAGGGGAACGAGCTTTCAGACCTGTCTGCGGTGAAGGCTCTCTACTGCAAAGGTTCCTCCTCATTGAAAGGGAAAGAAGTCATTGCCGGTCCGTCTGAAACCAAGTCTCCATCCCCTGCTCCTACTTAATCGGCTGATCGGCCGGTACTTGATCCATTCGAGCAACATGTTGGTTACGATCCAGAGGACCTGGTCTCGGCATCCACATTCTATCTCCCATTCCGAAGGATGAGAGTCCCCGGACGGTTGAGAGCCAGCAGGAAGCCGTACATAACTCTTCTTTTTAAAGTTCAAAGAGTCATCGTTTTTGGCGAAAGATTGTTGTATTCTAATGTTTGTTTCCTGTGATTTTGCGCAAGCCGTTTTGATCCAGAACCCATTCCAAGGAGCGATGACGCCAAGGAGGAAAAGGGGAAAACAAGCGAGGCGACTTACGCGGGAGAGACTCCCGGTCCAGAGGCTTAAGTGATTGAGGCGCTTGATGAGGATAAGTCTGAGAATTCATTTCCTATCGAAGGAAGTTATGAGATCGTGATCACAAGCGCCTCTGAACATACTTCTAGAATGAGCATGAAGGAGCAGCTCGTAGAGGAAAAGAAAAAGACGGCTGAAATCAAAGTCGAGCCCCGAGTCGTGGACCTAGATGATCCTCTGAACAAGCCTTTGAAGGTCATCCTTCCTGGTCGGTCCAGGCCATTAGAGGTCCCTCATTCTTCCTCAGTTGTCACCTCCCCATCCAGCAAAACTTCCAAGAGAAAACGCGTGGAGGTGGAGTTGTTAGAGAAGAAGAAAGAGGAAAAGAAACCGAGAAAGTTAAAGAAGTAGTTGTTACTCTTGTTCAACGGGAGTTAGTCTAGATTACGTAATTTTATTTATTTATTTTCGTAGTCAATGTAAATAACTTCTGACTCTGAGTTTTGGAGGAGTTGTAGTAGAGCTTTATTTTGGATAAATAAAACTTAGTTCTTTTGTCTTTCAAAAGACTTTTATCGTTCAGCTTTCTGTATAAGTTTTGGTCGAAACCCAGGCTATTGTGAGTTACATATACTTCAATTCATTTTTATATAATTCGGAAATTCTCTAGAGTCTTACATCCTTTATTCCACGCTTCGGGTACTTAGAATATTTTTCAATCCGTACGCTGGGGACTTGATGACTTCAAGTCATTTGTGTTCTAGTCCGCACTCCGGGAACTTAGAGAATTTTAAGCCATTTATACTCCAATCCGCACTTTGGAGACTCAGAGTACTCCAGCCCACACTCAGAGGACTTGGAGATTTTAGTCGTTTATACTCTAGTCCGCACTCTGGGGACTCGGAGTACTCCAGTCCGCACTCAGAGGACTTGGAGATTTTAGTCGTTTATACTCCAGTCCGCACTCTGGGGACTCACAGTACTCCAGTCCGCACTCAGGGGACTTGGAGATTTTAGTCGTTTATACTCCAGTCCGCACTCTGGGGACTCGGAATACTCCAGTCTGCACTCAGGGGACTTGAAGATTTTAGTCGTTTATACTCTACTCCGCATTCTGGGGACTCAGAGTACTCCAGTCCGCATTAGGGGACTTGGAGATTTTAGTCGTTTATACTCTAGTCCGCACTTTGGGGACTCGGAGTACTCCAGTCCGCACACAAGGGACTTGAAGATTTTACTCGTTTATACTCCAGTCCGCACTCTGGGGACTCAGAGTACTTCAGTCCGCACTCAAGGGACTTGGAGATTTTAGTGTTCGTGCGTGTTCGTACATCAGATAGAATAATGTAACTCTAGTGGTTTGCCATAGAATTATCATACACAGAAACATCATTAATTCATGGAAAAAATGACTTCAAGCCTTTATTAATGAAAACAAGCTAAATTGTCTTATTACATGCCGAAAACTAAGAATAAGAATATGATGGAAAATAATTGCGACTAAAATATGAAAGAAATGGACTAAGTATAATAATGCCGCAAATGCTCGCTATTCCATGCTCGGGGGAGTGTCACACCATCAACGGTCGCTAGCTTGAAGGTTCCCTCTCCAAGCTTCCATTCAATGACATATTGACCTTCCCACGCGGGATTCATATGTGATGGGACCGAAAAAACTTGTTTCAAAACGAGGTCACCCACATCAAAGATTCTTGACCGGACCCTTTCATTATAATATCGAGCGACTCGGTGTCTATATGCAGTCGCTCTTAATTCAGCTTCTTCGCGTTTTTCATCAATGAAGTCCAATGATTCCAGCAAAAGATCCCGATTCAACTTGGGGTCGTAATGAGTTAGCTGATGTGATGGAACTTCACGTTCTACGGGTATAACAACTTCCATGCCATATGCCAATGCAAATGGAGTGTGGCCAGTCGCGGACTTGTGAGTGGTTCTTTAAGCCTAAAGCGCTGTTAGATGTTCATCCACCCACTTTCCTCTAGCCTTTTTCAAACGCTTTTTTAATATGGACTTAATTATTTTGTTCACGGCTTCCACTTGTCCATTGGCTTTTGGATGAGCAACTGCTGCAAACCTTTTTTAAATGCCATACTTTGACAAAATTCTTTGAACTCTTTTCTTTGGAATTGAGTTCCGTTGTTTGTAATAATAGTCCATGGAAGGACAAAGTGGCATATAATGTTTCGTACGACGAAATTAATGACCTTCTTGGTGGTGATCATGGCCAAAGGCTCTGCTTCTGCCCACTTGGTAAAGTAATTGACCGCAACTATCGCGTATTTTGCACCACTTTTGGATATGGGTAAAGAACCGATTATGTCGATTCCCAACAGTGCAAACGGCCAGAGACTAACTATTTGCGTGAGTTCCATCGGTGGAGCTCTCGGGATTTTTGTATACTTTTGGCATTTGTCGCATCTCCTTATGTAGTGTGCAGCGTCCCGATTTATAGTTGGCCAATAGTATCCATAGCGGAAGATTTCTTTGATAATATCTGCCCCTAGTATGGTCACCACATTCTCCTTCATGGACTTCTTTCAGGACTCGTTTTATCTCACCGTGGGCAATACACCAGAGTAAGGAGGTCGAGAATCCCCTCCGATACATTATTCCGTCCTGTATTACATATCGTGAAGCCTTACGAATGACTTGTCGTCTTTCGCTCCTTCTTTCGGGCAAGACCCCGTGTAGCAAGTATTGCTTGAATGGGTTCATCCATGATTCTTTCTCGATTTATGTTTCTAACACGAAATCTACCTCCATCATATTTATACTCGAACCATGTATGGTTTCGACGGGAACCAATCCCATTTGTTGTGCATCGCCAGTGCTTTCAATTTAGCCATTGAACCGGCTGCTCTGTTTTGTTCACGCGGGACATGCGAAATATCATAATATTCTAGATCTGCTAGCAGCTTTTGAACCCGTGCAAGGTATGGGGCAAGTCTCTGTCCCTTTTCTTGATAGTCCCCCTGCACCTGGTATACCACCAGTTGTGAGTCACAAAAGATTTCAACTGACTTTACCTTCTGTTCTTTGATAAGTCTCAAGCCAGCAATCAATGCACCATACTCGGCTACATTATTTGTCGCTGGAAATTTGAGCTTCAAAGCATAACAAACTGATCGGTTTTCAGGAGTCACAAGAACTATGCCAGCTCCCGAGCAACGGTCGTTAGATGCCCCATCGATATACATCTTCCATCTAACGGGAGGTATGACATTATTTCCTTCTGATTCGTCTGACATGGTGAATTCAGCAATGAAGTCTACTAGCGCTTGCCCTTGTATGGCCCTTCATGGCAGGTAGGTGATATCGAACTAACTCAATTCGATATTCCATTTTAACATCCTTCCATAAGTTTCCGGTCATTGGAGTACCTGCCGTAGGGGTTGATCAGTATAAACACTGATTGAGTGTGCCTGAAAGTATGGCCGAAGCTTGCGTGATACAATCATCAAGCAATACGCTAGTTTCTCAAACTTAGGATAATTTCGTTCTGCCCCCATTAAACGTTTGCTGACATAGTATACCAGCTTCTGAACTCGGTCCTCCTCGCGAACCAGAGCTGTACTGATAGCATGCTGGGATACAGCCAAGTGCACGTACAACATCTCATGGTCTACCGGTTTCGATAGTACCGTGGGACTTTCTAAATGCCTTACCAGAGCTCGAAATGCTTCCTCACAGTCGGATGTTCACTCGAAGTTTCTCTTTCCTTTCTTTATTACATCGAAGAAAGGAATACACTTATCTGTGGCTCTGAATATGAATCGACTCAGCGCGGCCACCTTCTCATTCAAGCATTGTACTTGTTTTATAGTTTTAGGCACTTGTATGTCTCGAATAGCTTGGATCTCCTTCGGATTAGCTTCGATTCCCCATGCATTCACAATGAAACCCAAAAACTTCTCTGACGCAACACCAAAGGAACACTTTGAAGGATTGATCTTCATCCCATAGTGTCTGAGTATATCAAACATCTTCGCCAAGTCCCGAATGTGGTCGTTTGACTATCGTGACTTCACGAGCATGTCGTCCACATAGACTTCCATCGTCCTACCAATCTAGTCTTTAAACATTCGATTCACTAAATGTTGACAAGTCGCTCTCGCATTTTTTAATCCGAAGGGCATCACTACCTAGCAATATAACCCAACGTCTGTGACAAAACTGGTGTGTTCTTGGTCTGGAATGTGCGTCGGGATCTGATTGTACCCCGAGTACGCATGCTTAAATGACTATAACTTGTGTCTAGTCTTTAAGTCGACAAGCTGGTCGATTTTGGGTAAAGGGAAACTATCCTTCGGGCATGCCTTGTTCAAATCGGAGTAGTCAACACAAGTTCTCCACTTCCATTTGCTTTCCGTACTAGCACAGGGTTAGACACCCATTCAGGGTAGAGGGCATCGCGGACGAACCCATTGGCTTTGAGTTTGTCCACCTCCTCTCTGCGAGCAACGGACCTCTCCAGGTCCATGCCTCTCCTTTTCCGTTTTACAGGAATGAACTTCGAGTTTATGTTCAACTTATGACTTGCAATAGCGGGAGAAATTCCGCACATATCAGAATGTGTCCAAGCGAAAACATCCAAGTTTGCTTGGAGGAAATCAGTGAGATCCTTGGCCATTGATGGGTTGAGTTGTGATCCAATCTTGAGTACTCATGACGGGTCATCTCGGCTGACTGGAATGTCAATCGTCAGTTGAGCCGGTGCTGCTTTTGCTTCCCTGGGTTCCCCATCATCATCTCTCGGATCTATGTCTCTATAGATCCGAGGATGTCGCTCGAGCTAGGGCTCGGGCGCCATTTGCCAATCGTCAGCATTCCGGATGTGGATAAAGCTGTCCATAACCTTTCATTTCTCTCTCCGTTGGGCCTCTCTCAGCTCAGCCACATAGCATGCACGACTGGTCGCTTGATCACCATGCACCACACCAACTCCTTTATCTGTCGGGAACTTCATAGTCAAACACCACGGGGCCAAAGCTGCCCTAAACTCCGCCAAGGTCGGCCTACCCAGAAACACATTATATGGAGAATCAACATCCGATACTATAAACGGTAAGATTCGCACCCTCCTATGCTCACCTTCTCCCAGTTCAACTGGCAACTCAACATACCCTACTACATCAGTCGCTGCACCATTATAGCCATGTATACGGGCTTTATATGGCTTTAAATCTTTCATCTCCATCTTCATATGGCCGTATGCCTTCTTGAAGATGATGTTAACGGATCTTCCACAATCTATTAAAATTCTCTTTACGTATTCTGGCCCGATCGTCGCAGATATGACCATTGGGTCGACGGTAGGAGCCTCCACCTTGTCCGCATCTCTGCTCCTAAATACTATATCGGCTGTCATCATGCGTTGCTGCTTTGCGAGGGTCCCATCCTTCACATTCAAACAACACTCATAATCCGCATGACTTAAGGAGTTAGCATATTGATCCATCACCTGCCAATTCTTATCTGCAGGGTGAGGTCCACCGACTATCGTGTTTATGACCAATCTACCCACGGTTCGAGCAGGTTCCTCTGGGTGGCGTGGAGACGGCCCGCGTTCGGGGTCTGATGTTCCTTGCCTACCCTCGTGTGGGTTCTTGACAAACTCCTACAGCTTTTTATGTCTGATAAACTTTTCTATGGCATCATGGAGGTGTCTACACTCCTCTATATTGTGCCCATAAGTCTCATGGAAGCGACAGTACTTCCCAGTCCGCTTCTTTTCCTTTGTTGACTCCTTTGGGCGCGGCTTTCTATACTGGAAAGTATTACAAGTTGGCAGGTAAAATTTCTCAAGAGATGCATTCAATGGGGTGTATTCATTGTAGGTCGGAATCATTGGCTTCCATTTCCCCGCTTCTCTTTTCTTTCGAGGATTTCCTCCTACCGATCCTTTAAATTGCCCGGGCTTACTCTATACATTGACTTGAACTTTTCCTGCGTTGTCGCCGGGTTGTTTTACGGAGATGTTGCTTTTCACAGTCTCCTAAACAGGCCCTGGCGCCTTATCTTGCCTTGTCCATCTGGCCTCCTCCCTCCTTATGAACTGATGAGCCATTGAATAGAAACGACGCTCCAGCGTAGTTGGAGGCTTTCCCGCCAACCAGTCTCCAAACCCTGAATCTGGATCCACTTCTCGCATTACTGCCATCAGAATTGCATGGTCGTTAGGGTTGTTAACTTCAGTAGCCGCAACATGAAATCTCTGCAAGTACTCCTTCAGCGACTCCCCTAGAGCCTGAATTACACTTGATAAGGACATCACATCCTTAGGACGAGTGTCATGTATCTTGAACTGCTCCACAATTTTGTCGCCAATTCGTCGAAGCTGGATATAGGCCGTAGGGGAAGTCGAGTAAACCACTGGTGGCGATTTTGGATAAAGTAATTGGAAAGCATCTACACTTGGTCGCGTCAATTTCTCTAGCCGAATCCATCATCCATTCGTACCTCATCACATGCTGCCTGGGATTGGTCTTTCCTTCATAGGCCGGAATAGTCGGCATGCTAAACTTCCTGGGATACTCGACCTGTAGGATGGCATCGGTGAATGGAGTATGACTCCTGGATGTCCCCTAATCTTCGTTGGTTAAGCCTTAATTTTCTCTCATCAACTGCCTGACCATAGCTGATAAGTCCGGAGTCTGTATGGAAGATGGAAGGTTGGGCTCTGTTCTACGGGACCGCTCGGGTTGATGTCCCCTCTGTTGGCGATCTACCAAACGTGTATCTTGAAGACCGACTTCATTAGGGTCTTGGTTAATCGGGCGTCCGGTCTCCACACGTGCTCCAGCTCCTAAGTTTCCTGTTCTGGCTTGGGTGTGGTCTCTAAGATGTGAGTGATCCCTAGTTGATTGATTAGTAGTACCTGCTTGTGCAGTTTCAGTTTTACGGCGTCAACGCCTGGGAGGTTCATCGGATGAAGTCGAGCTATCAGATGAAGAATAAGGAGTAGGGCTACCTCCAGCATTCTGATGCTGTTGCTGAGTAAGCTGAGTCATGAGGTTAGCATTAGCTTGAATCTGCTCGGCAAGTTGTCTTCTACTTTCCTTGAGTTCTCTCATCAAGTCGTTGAACTCCGTCCTGGGGACGACTTCCGTTTGATTTTGGGTGGTAGTCCCTGCACTTAGGTTTGCTTGTTGATTTCTAGGTCCTACTTGTTGTACGCTTGCAGTCTCATTGACGTCTACGTTATGAGAGGCTGATCTAGTACATGGTCTTCCCATAGTAGAGTTGTTGATAGGAACTCTGAGTTGAATCAACAGACGTCCAGTGAACGGTTTGGATCTCCTTCGGGGGATTTATTCAATCCAATAGCTACAGAGCAGATCCTAACGGTCCGAGAATTCGATTCTCGGTGAAAGCACCAAAATGTTAGCACCAGAATTGGTCACTAACACCTTTGAAAAATATTATGCAGAGAGATTAATGAAGAAAGTAAATTAAAACAGAGAATTGTATGCAAAGTTAAATGCAAAGACAAGAACACCGGATTTATAGTGGTTCGGCGTAACTGCCTACGTCCACTTTGAAGTTAATCTTTATTGCTTTACTCAACAATTGATTACAGATACAATCCGTACACCAACTACTTGTATACAATTGCTAAGTAAAAAAGAACGAGTCTTGAATGCGGTAGAGTCTCCCCAGTGTTCTTAAAAAAGGTCCTTTTCACTATGCCCGTTCCCCTCTATTTATAGACGAAGATTGGTTGGACTTCCCTAATGGACCTAGGAGCAAGATACCTTGACCCGTGGTGAGTGACCTCTGTGTGCTGAGCCGTAAATGACGAACAGCAAATGCCGAGCCACATATCCAAGCCGAATTATACCTCTATGTCGAACGAGGCAGTGTGTTGGGTGAAGTGTGTAGGCCGAACGAGATCCGATGCCAGTCGAGGGGAGATGCCGAACGACATACTTATGCCGAGCGAGGCCATATGCCGAGCGAGCTTCATGCGGAACGAGGTTGGAACGCCGAACGAGGCATGAATGCCGAACGAGGCTGGAATGTCAAAGAGGCTGGAATGCCGAACGAGGCTGGAATGCCGAACAAGAATGGTGAACGATGCACGAATGCCCAACGTGGCTGGAATGCCGAACGAGGCACGAATGCCGAACGTGGCTGGAATGCCGAACGAGGCTGGAATGCCGAACGAGGCACGAATGTCGAGCGAGGCTGTAATTTCGAACGAGCCTTCCATGCCGAACGAGGCTGATGCCGAACGACCATGCTATGCCGAACGGCTCTTCCATGCCGAGCGAGGCTGATGCCGAACGACCTTGCTATGCCGAACGGCCCTTCCATGCTGAACGAGGCTCTATACCGAGAGAGGGGAGGTGTGTCGAACGAGGACTGTGCCGAGCCTCTTGTTACATGGTCAAACAATCGGGTACCATGTGACATCCCTAAATGACAGAAATAATCAAACAAACATAGTATCCACCATCCATCCTCACATTCACTCACTCAGTTCATCAGATATATAATACTCATATGACCCCATCATATAGTCAAGGACTACTCATCGTCCTGGTTTCTTAGTACTCGAACCAATACCACTCAGCAGGCCGTAAACTAGACTACACATATCAAAACAGTCCAGGGTAAATTGATTTAGTCATCATTTGATCTAGGGCACACAACAAAACCCAAGTGAGCGTCATCACATACTCCAGATTTATTAGTACATCTCCAAACCTACGAATATCAACGATCCCTTTGCATATGTCATCCATAATAGAGCTCATTCCAGAACTATCTTTACAATTCTCCACTGAAGTCGTCGTGGCTGGACACTACCCTAGACAACCACCATAAGTCATAGAGTATCATCATGCGTCCTGTAACCCACTTCCAACAGTCCTTATCCTACTCATCATGGCCTATGTAGCCTCTCAAAGCATAGCTATCCATCATCAAATGATTATAACTCGAGCAAACGAACTCCTAATGATCCAAAACTCAAAACGTAGCCTTATTGGACATTCCTTGTTACCCATGTCGATAGCACCAACTTTGAAATAAAACTCATAGATCATCATCGACCCATGACCATTGAACCATCCCCACCGATCCATGGCCGTAGAACCATTGCTTATGAATTCACACTTCACCCATAAGTTATTGCCCATCTCCTAAGGCTTCCATATGAGTTGCGCTTTAATTGGACCAAATCCCATGGGTCGATACCGACCCATGGGACTTGACTAATTCTCAGAGAACTCCTATGGGTCGATACTAACTCATGGACATAGCCAAATTTATGTAATTTGGATCCACTGGCCCATAGTTCTTAAAGGGGCACTAATTCATCACAAAGAAGCTTCTTTGATCCATAGTCTTTTGAGGCTATATTGAACCATAGATCTTGGCTTCCCACTGTTCCATGCCTTTAAGCTACCGCTGACATATACTTTGGAGACCCAAACTCGATCACGCCAACTTCAAATGACTTGAAAGTGGGTGTGCAACATCATAAAGCCTTCCATATCACCCTATACCGTTCCCATGCCTATATAGAGAAATTTCATGGGTCTTCACCAAACCGTAACTCGTACTTTTCTAATTCGCCATTCGATTGGCGTTTCAACTAAACAAACATCAAGGAAGCGTCCACACATCATATTCAATTATTGACAACAATCAAACATCCAAAAATATCATTTAAAGGGTCTAAGTACGGTGAAAGTTAAAATTCATAAGAACATCTTTAGGGACCCATAAGAACAAGTTTTCACAAATCAAGTCCAAATTATTTTAAATTCACATATATGGTGAGATAACTAATTACTCACCTTAATCTAAAGAAAGATCCCAAATCTCTAAATGAACGGTAATAGGCACAAATCTCAAGATTCTTCCAATAACAAATTCCTAATCCTAGACGCTTATCATGTTATTCTCCTCTTAATGGTGTAATTTGGCTAACTAAAGTATGTTTTAGGGTTGCTTTTTAGTTAAAAGAAGTTTGGTGGAGGTTCTAACTATTTTAGGGAGCTATGAAATGATGGAGATGAGGTATCATTAGCCTCCACATTCTCTAAATCCAAAATGGGTCATTGGACTCAAGGTTAATTACCTACTTAAGCTGCTCAAATCAAAGAAAACATCAAGTAGTCATAACTCTCAAATAGTAAGTCCATTTTATTAAAATGACCACTCTACGGAAAGAGAAACCATCATTCGAATCTAATGGAAGTGGTTTCAAAACCTAAGTCAGCTTCTATCAAAAGCTATAGTTCATACAAGATTTTGCAGGGTTAAATGGTCACAGAAAAATCCGACAACAATTCTAAGGAAAAGAATGCCCCTAGTAGTCATTTCCCAGAAATGCAGAATCATAGGACCTCATATCAAAATAGTACAAATATTATACAATCTTTTGATACTTAGAATATGCATCGTTAAAAATGGCTCTCTGAGGTTGTGTGTAGATTACCATGAGCTGAATAAGGTGATGAAGAAGAATAAATACCCCTTCCTGCATATTAATGACTTCTTTGATCAGTTCCATGGTGTGAAGGTGCTCTTCTAGTTGGACCTTGCAATGAGGTTTCATCAATTGAGAGTGGGGAAGGAGAGTGTGCCGATCACTGCATCTCATATGCAGTTTAGGTTCTATGAGTGATTGGTTATGTTGTTCAAGCTAATCAACGCACTGTATACTCTGTTGATCTTATGAACTTTGATTTTAAGGATTAGCTAAATAAGTTTGTACTTATGTCCGTGGATGATATCCTTATTTATTCAAGGATGGAGGAAGAACACAATGAGCATTTGAGGATTTTTCTTAAGGTGTTGAGGAAGCACCGAATGAAGGTATAGTTTTCGAAGTGTCACTTTTAGAGGAATAAAGTGCGATTCTTAGGTCACGTTGTTTTTGAGTAGGGTATTGCTATAGATCCTGGAAAGGCAACAGAGTAAAGGACTGAGATCAACCTAACACTACTACAGACAGGAGAAGTTTCCTTGGATTGGTGGGATACTTTAGACATTTTATCAAGGACTTCTCTAAGATAGCATCACCATTTACTAACTTGATGAAGAAGAATAAGACTTTTATTTGCAACGTGTTATCCAGGTTTTCAACCCATCAGGATCGAAAAGAATATGGAACAACTTGATGGACTCAGAACGGCTCAGAACTCAACCAACAAGGGGCTAAAGCAACAACTGAGTATGACTAAATCAAGAGACCAGCGTCCGTCTAGTCCAATCAGCATCTAAGTACAACTAACTAGTAAATCTCATCAAAACAAAGCGATATGCAACGAGACTACCGGAACAACAACGATACAAAGCAACAAAAGCATGGCAGACATCAAAGTACTAAAAAATTCTAAGAGGATGGATCGCTAGCGATCCATCTGTTATGGATCGCTAGCAATCCGTACTTCATCACTGGGTCGCTAAGGCACATAGGAAGCGAAGAAAGCCAAAATATGCTAAGTGTATAAATCGCCAGCGATCCATACACTATGGATTTCCAGCGATCCATAATTCATCACTAGGTCGCTAAGGCACACGGGAAGCGAAGAAAACCAAAATATGCTTAGTTTATAGATTATCAGCGATCCATACACCATGGATCGTCTATGATCCATATTTGTTCATGGACTCTTGGCGAGCTTACTAGGCGAAGAAGGGAAAAGAGGAGCTACGTGACCTGCTCACATGTGAGCTAAAACTATGGATCGCTAGTGATCCATGGTTTTGGCTCGGGTCTCAAGCTGAGCTTCGTTGTATCTGACTGAGTCCATCTGTAAGCAGTCAACGAACAGGCCTAGCCAAGAAACTCTCCAATCTCTATACATACCATCCTACCTACAACACAAATGGGATATCTTCTCCGGACTGGTTGCTGAAGCTCTACTGGAAACTTTCTTCACTCTTCATCTCCATTACAATAATCTCCAAAGGCATCCACTGTGATTCTCCAATGGATTCTAACACTGGGGATTCAATCTAGCCAAGGATAATCAAAAGGCTTGTAATCAAACACTTCAGCAATGAGTCTATAAAAGAAATTATAAAATGTACGTAGGCTTCATTAACAACTGAAATACTATAAAAATCTTCTTGTCTTCTTTCTATTTCTTGGCTTTTATAATTATTCTCTATATTATTGCTCCATAAGAACAGGGCAGTTTCTTTCACACTCAATGCAGGGCGTTGACACATTTTTTTAGTTAACATTTTGGTGCTTTCACTGAGAAATTTAACTCCGGGTTCAGATCTAGCTATCTACCTAGGATCCCATAGGTCCAGAAGTTTGATCCTCAATCTCTACTTAGAAGGTATGCTGTTGAGAATAGAAGAATCAACCAAGAAGGTTCGGAGAAAAAGTAAGCAAATACAAGCTATGAAATTATATAGAGAACATCAACATGATATAGTAGATGCGATCCAAAAGGAAAAGCTTAGAAATCAACTAAGTACATGGATCGCTAGCGATCCATGCACTATGAATCGCTAGCGATCCATACCTTTTTGCCAGACCACCATAAACTCCTGAAAGCAAACTCCAATAAAATTCTAAGTATATAGATCACTAGCGATCCATACCGTTTCATTGAGTTGTAGCGACCTACATGGACAAGATGGGAGAAGGATGCTAAGGGGTTGGCTCGCTTTCCAGCATACTTTTTGGATAGGTAGCGATCCTTTGAATTGGCTCGGGTCGTAATACCTTCTTTAGTGAATCAGCTTATCAGAAGTGTCGTAACATATACCGTGAACTTCGGAGACATCGCCTTCAAACCCCCAAACCAGGGCACTTCACCCCTGAATCCCGACTCGCTGACCGGTCAGCGATACCGCCATCTGGATCATCCGAAAGGGATATAATCGATTATAAGGCCATGCTCCCATGGGATATGGTGACCACTCATAACTGATTAGCTTCGTAATCCCATCATGGAGCTCCAATCAAGAATGACCGTCATAAAAAATCAATAAAAATCATCAAAATAGTCGTTAAAAAACTCACTACAGGATTGATTCGAAGTCAAACTTGGATAATCGCCCATTTGACTTGAAGTAGATTCTGGAATTCCTGACTCGAAGTCGAACTCGGGTAACTACCCACTTGTCTCGAAGTAAACCTAGGAAATTCTGGCCCAAAATTAGACTCAGGTAAAACCAAGATTTTCTCCAAGAAATAGGCAAATGGCTCCAAGCAATGTTTATCACTAACCCGACACTTCAAATTATGTGTCTCCAAGCGAATCATGTGCTAACTCCAAGCAAATGCCAAATTTTCTCAGGTTGGACTCCAAGTAAAATACCACTAATCCATTAATACCGATCTATCTTCTTTTGCCTATAACTCGAACGTGCAAACTCTGAATACCTTGAAATTTGGAATGCAACCTTATGGGGCCTTTCTGGTCACCCTAGACCGTTCTCACCTAGTTTGAAATTTTTTAGGATCGTAACTGATCCATAACACCATCATAAGTGATTTGTCATTTAATCGGCATTCCTAATCATTCAAGCATGGACAATCATGCATATATCATTCTTAAGCATTATAAACAGCCATCACTTGAAAACAGACCGATCTGAAGAGGATTAGAGCATCTTCCCCAATCGAAACCCATTCATCGAAGCCATTCAACATGCAGATTATCGAAAGAAGTTTATCACACTAACTATACCTTTTATACGACTATACAACTGATTCGAAATTGTTTCTTTATAGGTATGACTAGCATTTGAATGATGGATGTAGTCTGCTGCAAGACCCTCGGGAATCATTAACGGATGAAACAACCTGCTACCCTGGAAGAATTCTATGGGAAAGTAAACTAGTTCTAAAGACTAGAGGTAGTGAAAATAAAAGAAGGCAAACCCGGTAGTGTGCCAAAGAACATACCAAATGGTGTAGGAGCTACAGGACCTCAAGGACCTTCTGCCCAAGTAAGGCTGCTAAAACCCAATAGAAAAGTGTCCCAACTAACTGATGAAATCAGACGAAAAGATGATTATCAAATAGCACTCTAATTAGCTAGCAACTAAGAAATGGGACAGCAACCTAAAGTGATGTCTTCTTATCCATCTTTGTCTACTCTCCTTTTCCAAATGAGCCATACTGGGATACATGGGCATTGTAGACAGCATAGTGAGAGAAGTTTTTTTTCCCTCGACGAGTCATGTCAATCTCCCTTCTGAGAACCGGCATTGCTGATGCCGTCAAGAAGTCTTATCCAAAGGATAGTCGAACAAAAAGATCCAACACCTTAGCCTACAGGAACCGATAAATCTATGTTCCCTCGAGCTGAATCCAAAAATTTCCTCCTGAAGCCGATGAATCATTTCTTCAAGACCACCGGGCCGTCAGACACACAACCCAAAACTCCTCTCGGAATCGATAAATTATCATTCCAATGCCATCTGGTCACCGAACATCCGATCGCAAAAATATCCTTCACGAACATGAAGGTCTTTCACGAATTAAAGCGTCGTGAAGGTGAACCGGTAGGTCAACGCTCATCCAATCCAAAAAATCCTTCACAAATGTGAAGGTCTTTCACGAACTAAAGCGTTGTGAGTGTGAACCGAAAGATCAGTGGTCATATGATCTAAAAAATCCTTCACGAATGTTAAGGTATTTCACGAACTAAAGCATCGTGAAGGCAAACCGGTTGATCAATATTCATCCTATTTAAAAAATTCTTAGTGAATGCGAAGGTCTTTCATGAACGAAAGCATCGTGAAGGTAAACTAGTAGATCAACGGTCATCTGATCCAAAAAACCCTTCATGAATGAGAAGGTCTTTCACGAACTAATGCTTCATGAAGGTGAGCTAGTAGATCAGCGAAATTTAAGTATTATCGATATCCACAAAGGTGAACTAGAAGATTAGTAGTCATCTGATCCAGAGCTCCCCAAAGTCAACGAAGTCATGCTCCAGGGACACAAGACCAGTCACTCCGCAAAATTAATGGAATCACTTCCAATGACAAATGAGACAAACTGTGCTAAATTCCAGAGCTTCGAAGTCGCTCTAAGAAACTAAGCTAAAACTAAACCGACCTTGTGATCAATCATAGGCCAATTCGAATCAAGCCAAGATTCGGCACTTGGGAAACCCGCACCCACTGGACTGGGAGAAATCAAATGAGTTGTGGAGAGACCATAAATACAATTCATGCACGCCAATAGCCCTGTGGCATGGGAGGCACTGCACACACTTGAATAGCCATAAGAAAGACCAAGACTAATCATACCATAGTTATATTATGCTCGATCAAAAATTATGGCATTCTGACAACCGCAGACTTAATGACCTAGCTGGTGCAACAAACGAAATACTAGCATAATACTTGCCCACTTTTTTCCAACTACTATTTTACCACCCTTGGTGACTAATTCCTCTTCCTCTTAGGCCGTATGTCAGTCAAAGACCCATTCTCTAAAGGCAGTTTGGGCCAAGAACTAAAAGTCATGCCCTGAACTTCCATAGGCCCTTTCTTTAATCCATCTTCATGCGGTCAGCTTTAGATTTTTCCACCATAGCAGCCTGATCTATTTAGACGTGTACATCTTAGAAACATGGAAGGATCATCCAAGCAATGGTTACCCAAATCAAAAACTATTTAGGTTCTTGAACCAATAAAACCGTGTTCATGTAAGCAACCCGTTGAGTCGATGGGGTCAAATTGACTCAAAGCGCTGGATCGGTGGAACCCGATCCTTATCTTCTAAAAACCGATGTTGCTCCGACAACATTGGAAAGGTCTAAAATTACACTCGTACAGTGCCTGAAGATAGGCAACACCGAGGAACACCAAAAGTCACGCATTTCATAAGCCACACCAAAACATACGCTCCTTACATTGCTTAAAGATAAGCAACACCGAGGAGTACCAAAAGCCACGCATTTCATAAGCTACGCCCAACCATACGCTCCTTACATTGCCCGAAGATAAGTAACATTAAAAGGTACCCAAAGCCTTGCATTTCATATGCCGCACCAAAACACACGCTCCTCACGTTGTCCGAAGATAGGCAACACCAAGGAGTATGAAAAGCCACACATTTCATAAGTCGTGCACTAACTCCTAAAACGTACGCTCCTCACATTGCCCGAAGATAGGTAACAACGAGAAGCACAAAAAGCCACGCATTTCATAAGCCGCGCCACCTATAAACCATGCACTACTAGAAGCCGTGCATCTCGTAAACCGCACACTCTCATAAATCATGCATCTCATAAGCTAGGCAAACACTACCGAACCTTACTGATCGATGATCAGTATAGGAATGAACGCCGTCATACCAGGGGGAATGTGATGACTTGCTGCACAATTTTAGTTTTTCTATAAGAAAATGGAGTTTGACACCTAGAAGTGAAGGGTCTCGCAAAGAAATGAAGGGTTCCGTAGATAGTCGTCAGATCATAACTAAAGCTAGTGAGAGGAAGTTCAATTTTTCGTGAATAAGAATAAATATTGAATTGGTTAAGCGATAACCTCTCATCTACTAGGCTAATACTTGATGGCTATAAACAAAGCTATGGAGCAGAAACGCCTAGGACTCTCATCCTTCTAGAACATGGCATCGCAAAGATTTAAGCAACATTGAGAAAACATTGACACTGGGTTAAAAGGAATCTACTCAAATCTACAGGATCGGATGAATGATTCAACCCTTACCAACATGAACTTGACACTGTACGAAGACAGGCGGCACTAAGAAAATACTTCTACAATCCAATTAATGAAGTGCCGGTTTTCGAAGGCCAAAACTAGTACCCAACTGGATTAAGATCGCGACCAAATCTACGGGGAAACTAGATCCCAATCTTCTGAGTGTCGCTGTTGCCTCGCCAACGCTAAGGCCTCCTTTTATCTTTTAAGTACTAGTGTAGCCCTAGCAATACCAAGAAAATTTTCTATTTCCTAAGTACTAGTATTGCTCCGGCAACTCCGAGAAATATTCTACTCACTAAATACCGGTATTTCCCCAGTAATTATAGGGAAACTTTAATCTATAGGGCTGATGAGAAACACTCATCGTAGTGAACCATCGATGTACTAGCTTTCGGAGATGGAAGTTGGTCCTCAACTGAGTTTCTACCTTCTCTTCAAAAAAATACTATTTTCCAATGACAGGCAACGACTGGAAGACATATCTTTTCATAGTTCGGTTAGATGGTTCGACCTTTCATCATAGGAATTAGCTACTACACATGAATAAAGGAGTGTCGAAAGGAAATCCCAAGATTGAATTACTCGTGCACTAATTTCTAGGAATGAAAGTTGATACACAATCGAATTTATTAAATCAACTTAGAAAGAATTTAGATACAACCGAAAGATAGGCAGCCTCGAGGAAATGTTGCTTGGAACCAAGCAATTAGGTTATCAATTCTCAAAGACAGGAGTTGACATATAAACAAAACTTCCCTGGCAACATCAGTAACCAAGAAGAGCATGCATGGCCAAGGACAAGCGGGAGCAATGATGGAAGGTCGAAATAAAATCCCCAAACTTCCTCAATTCCAAAATGGGATTGAGAGCCAGACCGGGGCAATTAAACAATTCGTCCATGGATTTCCATCTCTCACAATCTCCTAAATACAAGCATTCGAAATAGATAGTCTCTTAAGAAGGGATAGAAGTACAGATACTTGATCGAAAGATATGTTTCGAAAGTCCAAACATGAATAACTATGAGGTTGGTTAGATAAAGGTTCTGTATCACAAAACAGAGCATTTTGACAACAAAATCGCCAACAAAAGAAATGAAGGATTTAATGTTCAGAAATCAACCACTTCTCATAATCTGGCGATAACGAGAAGGATCAGTGACCTACTTATGGTCTAACTAGATCATTTGGTTCCAACTTGCAGGAATATGCCATTACCTGAAGTTTGGTGATGCTAGGAAGAAAGCCCAAAATGAAACTATCGATACATTGGCTTTCAAAAACAGAAGCAAGAGTTTGATTGAATCTTCGGCTCTACCTTTTGGAATCTCATGCTATTTGAAGATTCACAACATCAAGGAAAAATCCACAGAGTTGAGTCATCTTTGTATGAGTTTACAAAGATCGAAACCAATACATAATTAAGATCTCAACGTCGGACTCGGAAGAATTTACTTTAGCAAAAGATGCCAGAAACGCATCTTTCTACTACATACCGACATCATTACAAAACTCAGATCTTGGGATCAAGCAACAATGTCCCTAATTTTCTAAAGATAGGAGCTACCATGTCGATCAAACCGGGGTAATCAAACTTATTGCTTAGGAGACCTAGTCTCCCAAAACACGTTGGTTTGGAAGTCAAAGTAATCAGCCACAACAACAAAATTCACTTTTGACAGCAATTTTTGTCAGCGTTTCAATAACAAATGCAGTTAATGGTACATTAAAGGAATAAGATTAATCGATAAACGCTGACGTTCTAGTTTAGAGATGAAATTTTAACGCGGGTAATAAAAATTCTTTTTAGCCGCCTTTTCTTCTTACCCTCGTACTTCATCCCAAACAAATGTCGATCATCTTCTTCACCAAAATCTACTTCGTTTCATTCTTCGTCCATTTATCTTCAAATCTAATCTTAGTTTTAATTTTTACTTTATTCATGTTCATTCTTTAATTTTAAATCTGATATCCCCAAATACAAAGCTTAACCCTAAATCGCCATCGCCGGCATTTATCCAACGACAACTTCAATTCTACCACCACAACATGCGAAAGGCTGCTTAGATGGACATTAGGAGACTAGTGTATCAATTGCCATTAAGACCTGGATGATGATTTGGTAATTTATACTTCTAATATAATAGTTATCAGAATCAGGAATTTGATAGTTTATGCATCCTATAGAATTTTATTATTTCAGTGAGTGTAGTTTGAATTGAGCTATAAATTTACAAAGGTTTTATGGTTTATACATCCAATATAAGATAAAACGAAGAAAAACGTCTTCAATAACTATGTATTCTTAGAAAGCAAGTATCAAAATAAGGAAACGAAGCAAATCTATGTTGAAAGCAAAAAAATTAGTCGTTCCATCCAAAGAACAGTAAAGGCCACAAAAAGAAACTCCAAAGGAGTGCAAGTCTGTATTGCTTGCCTATGCTTTCATAGTTCAAGTATAAATGTTTGTGACAAATAAGTGCATGTGTCATATTAGGCTTGTTGATAATTTGCTGCATGGGCATATTTGCAGAACCCTGGAATTGCATTCATTCATAGCAAATAACAAATTGAGGGTAATTAGAAGTCTACAGCAAGGGTACATTAGGTGCAAGAAGTAGAATTGCATGGATATAAGCTACCATGAGCTACAAACTAACAACAAAGTTATACAAAATAGAACCGCATAGAAACTAGAACATTATAGTTGAACAACATAAGCAGATCATGAAGTGTATGAGCATGTGAGGGAGCTGCTGAAGCTGTTGGGTTAGAGAGCAACCAAGCAATTGTAACATGAGCCGTATCAAGTTTCCTAATTGATTAGGAAGGAGATGTCAAGGCAAGAGCTTTTCCAAGTACAAGATAATTAGGAGATGCCTGTTTACCTAAAATTCCAAAAAGTAGACCAGGAATGTGGGCAAGGCTTTATGTGGAAAAGGTGTCCATAGTTATAAGGTTGAATGGTGAGGACTTCAGTATTGGCAGAAGCTAAAGCCAAGAAGTTGGTCCTATTGAGAATAGTGTAATGAAGAATAGAAGAACTAGTATGATTAATTAGAATTGATTGAACTTTGTTTTTGTTGTTGTGAGGAATTGTATTTGTATCACCATGCACATCTTGCGCATGTCTGGATATAGTTAGAAATGAAACTTGATTTCATGTTTCATTAAGTTGATCAAGATTGCATTCATATTTGGATGATTCAACTAAGAGGGTAAAAGACCAGATACATTAGTGGTCAAATCTAGATTTTGATGATGATCATTACTTGAGGATGATTCTTTTCTTTGTTCCAACGGATTAGGCTTGATGATAAGATAAGAGATAGGATTTGAAATAAAGGACATTCCATAAGTTGTTGCATGAGTGAGGGGATGGGGCAGTCGTTGTTTGGACATAGGTTGACGGAATATGATTTTCATTTTGATTTAGACACATGGCAATAATGCCTTCATGGGAATTGACAAAGTCGTTTCTTTGTTTTCTGAAGATGCAACGTTTGAAATATGGACTTTCTTATTAGCTAGTTGTTTATAGGTAGAATGATTATGAATGGGTACTGTTCTTTTTGAGTTCTGAAAATGATATAAAGATCTATGATTAGCCAACCTTATATATTCTTCTACATGTTAATTTTAAGGTTTAGCTTGTATCTTATTTACATAACTATTTTGGATTCTCTCCATTACATGGGTAGAACTGTAATGTATGCCTAAAATATTTACACACAGGGGATATATCAGGTAACTGTGAGCAGTGAACATCAACGTGAGCAATTTCTTTAGAGGACACATGAACATCAATTTGTTTATCGGCTTAGTTTGGATCTAGTTGGATTTACTTTTGAGCTTATATCTTTTGCTACAAGTTTTTTTTCAGTTTAGTAATACATTCATAATATCTTTTACTTATCTCTTACTATATTTTTCTTCAGGATTCCAATTGGAAGTTGCAGATACACAATTAGTGATACATCAAAATTTTCTTCTAAGGTATAGTAAACGATCAAATCAGCTTCTCCTATTCATTTACTGAACACAGACACTTAAGTTTTATTTTAGGTTTAGATTGAAATGACATTGAAGACTGTGTATAGTTTGCAAAAGGTAACTAGGTATGCATATAAAAATATTGTGTTGATTTATTTATATTTTATTTCAAGCTTTTCATTTTTTCTACAAATAGGTTTCATGTATCGGTTGTTCTATTAATTATAATTGTATGCTTCAAGAAGCTTTGATCTTTTTTATTAAACACACTTAAAACTAAACTGTAGGTATATCTGTATAAGTTCTTTACGATTGTCCTACGGATTCTCAAACTATATATATATATATATATATATATATTAATTTAGGCTCTTCACTTATGTTGCATATCAGTTTTATGAATTAATTATTCCATTAATTATACTTCTATGTTTTGAATAACTTTTAAAGACTTAATGAATCACACATATAGCTAAACCATGCATATAAGTTCCTTACTACTTTCCTGGGACTTCTATAGTTAATATTCTAATTCAAAACAAAAGGCTAGTGGAAGCAATTCTTTCACATCTTAGTTACGCTACAAGAAAAGTTAGTATTATTAGCATTATCCTACAGCGTTTTTAATTGCTTGCCGCTAGAAACAAAATTTAAGCGGTAAATTACGAAGCCGTGCGCTGTGATAAATAAGGCGCTAAATTTCTCTTCCTTCCCTCCGTTTCCACTTCCTTCGCGTACAAGTAATAAAAAACTTCCCCAAATTTTAAATCTTCCTCCTCCAAATAAATTTCCGTTTCCCAGTAGACTTCATCGCCCAGTAGACTTCGTCATCATTTGCAGTCTCTATCGCAGTCGTCCCCATCACCATCGTCTATGTTGCAGTCGAGTTAGTGGAAGAATCGACAGCCTTCAGATCCATGTAAATGGCTCAAGTATAAGTAACAAATATGATTTCCTGTAATTCACATAATTTTACTCTTTTATTTAACCTTGACTGTTGCTTCAATAAGCGATTCATTTAGAGAAAATCCAGAATGATATTTGAGAGGGATCTTCGACTAAAGTTTGCTAAAGAAAAATTCAATCATTTATAGGTCGGTCCGTTTCTTTACCTATCACATTAAATTTAGAAGTGAATTACAAGGAAATCATATCAGTTATAATTCTACAATGTTTTTGAACTGTCCATTTTCTACTACTGTCCATCACTGCTCCTCCAACACATAACTTCACTCTATAGTGCAAACCACACCCAGAAACAACTACCCACTTCTTTCCACTATCCACTAACAGTGCCCAATACTATTTGTCACCACTCCAAAAAAACAGTGAACACCTCCTTCCACTGCCTGCATATTCCACAACAGCTCCTCACTTCTCAAAACACTTGCACTACAGTCATCCCCTAAATCACCACTGTCTAACCACCCACAACTATCATCTCGCGACTTCACATATGCAGCAGCTTCTCCATCTAAGTCAACAACATACAACCACTTCTAATCCTTCTCAAACTTCCACTTGCATTCGCATTCTACCCGACAGTGCCACAACACATTCATTTCAGAGCTGCTTTACTTCTCACCAAAGAAAAAAAAGAAACTGCTGCACAGAGACACACCACAACTTGCTGCAGCCAACATACTCCTCACTGCCTATTATAACTCATACCATACAATACTTGCTGCCACCAAAACATCATAATCTTACCATACTTCCAACCTCCTGTTTCCCCACTATCATCATCTCATTCATACCAATACAATACCCACTGTCCTCTAATTGAAAAGAGAGAGTGCACAAATGAAAAGTACAATAGACAATGAACAAATAGAAAAAGAAAATAACAGAACGGTGAATTGTTTTTTAGAACAAAGATGTTTTGAAATGCAACAAAGACAGGACACGGAAATGAGAATGCAACAATGAACTGAAAAAGTATGTAAACAATGTAAAGTGATTTCTTCCTTTGGAGCAGTACTACTTAGTCAAGGCTTCGATAAAATTATAGCTATACAGATTTGCATATTAAAGTGGTTTCTTCCTTTGGAGTTGCTGATGCATGTGTGTAATTTAGTTTGTAAATATAGTGCAGTTCCTCCGTTTTGACTTGTCTTTGTGCACTTGGTTTGATCTTGGTCATGCGTAGATTTTATATTAAGAAGGACTGCTTCTTCACTTAGTATTTAGGTGATCAACTATATCGTGAAATATAACTATGTTACTGTAGAGCAGTTTAGCTTCGTTAACTGAGCTAACCTGTATATTGGCTAGGTTTCGGCTTAACATACCATATAGTGATTTTTTGGCGCAGTTAAGCATTTTAGCATATGAAACTTCAAATTTTTAGATGGCGTTTACTCACTGACTTCAAATTTCTTCATTGCAGGTAATTAAAGATGGCGATGACACATTCTTCTTCCGTAGCAAGTAGCAAGCATATGGAACTTTTTAGATGCACGTTTTGTTGTTGGCATTTGGTGCGGACTTACTGTATTGATATTATATTTTTGTTTAACATATAACGTGTCTTTGTTTAACAGAATTTGTGGCAACTTGGTTTACTTTGTTATTTTTTTATGGATATTATTGAAACTTGGTTTATGGATGTCTTTTGTTTATTAATATTGTCTTAACTAGTTTATGTAACTAATTAACAGTTATTAGAACATATTATATATACTAGTTGCTTCAATATACTCAAAATATAATTCTCGAATATTCAAAAATAGAGTGGAATATTAAAGCTGTTATATAAATAGAAGACAGCGTCTGATTAATGCTGTCAATGAAGAAACAACAGCATTCAATTCGTGCTGTAATTATCTTTAATTAGTCAATAACAACGTTTAGTACATGCTGTCGAATAGTTGATGATTCAATAACAGCGTTTATAAAAAGCTGTTGTAAACAGTTAAAGTAGAATTAAAACATCTTCGACAACTAAATTATTAACGCTGTAGAAACATAATACAGCATGTTTGAAAACGCTGTAAAAACATTATTGACAGCTTGTACGAAACGCTGTCAAAGTGATGTTTCAACAGCGTTTATGAAAAAGCTGTTGTAAGTTCTGTATATACGACAGCATGTCGTTATACAGCGTTTGAGCTAACGTTGTTGTATCGTATTACAGTGTTTATCAAACGCTGTTAAAAGCCTTTTGTGGTGTAGTGAGCCCTACGGATTAAGCCATTTACACCAACACTTTGTGTTGAAACGAGCTCAATTGAGCATAAGTAGGGATTAGCTGCAGAAATGGCTAGACCAAGCTACTTCATAGTTCTGAACAATGCTATGAAATAGAATATGCCGAAATGGCCGCAGAAGTATTACTTCATTTATAGAATTACCGTAAACAAGTATGATGCATGTGAGCACAAGAAATGCAATAGCGAGCAAAAGCAATGCTCGAAATTAAACAATTAAGTCAATAGTCCTCAAAGACAGAGGTTGGTGTGCATTGGATTCTAAAAAAACGCAAAGGAAGGACAATTGCACTCGAAAAAATCATGCGATAGTTTTCAAACATTGAAACTATGCCTGATCGAACTTTAACTACAACTCTACAGGGGATACCGTGCCTTGTAATTTAACTGTAATCGATCATCCTAATATGACAGGAATAATAAGAAAAGCCTAAGTTGCGAAGGACCCAACTTCCAAAGGAGTGGAAGTCCCTCAGCCAGACTAAAGATCGAAAGACCGAAAAGTCATTTTCAACAACAAAACTTGGCATTCAACCCTGTTAGGTATGTTTTACTTTAAATAATTCCCTCGTATAACCAACGCAAGAAATCTAAGGGAAGTCGACTTATGTTGACCAATCGGGTCCTGAGCGTTGACATGGGCAGATGCTTTGTGTTATGTACATGAGAAGAGTCCAATATTTTGCATACTATAAACGGACAATCTAGTGTAGATAGCTTGCTTACATTTGAAAAACTCCATATCGTCCTTTGAAATTATCTCTTTCACACTTACTCTTTATCGATCAACGATCGATAACGAAGCTGCTATCCGAAGCGACGCGAGAAGCTTTTTTTCAAGATCACTGGAATACAGAAACAGAAAGAGAAATATGATTGATTTACCCACTATATCCGATTTTGGAATAGATCGTCGCATAGGAATTCAAAAACATCGATGGGAACTTAACCAAATTCTTGAAAAAAAAGTTAAAGAGCAAGAATTCGCACCAGAATGGCATACAATCATTTGAGACAAAACATAGCTTCACCGCTGGTCAAATTAAAACTATATAGGACAACACCAAATCTACATCATGACCCCACTTACTGACCTAAACTCTTGTGAAAATTACGGAGCAAAGATTACATCGTTAATACCAGGAATTGAAATTCAGGTCGAAATCAAAATGGCCATCAGAAGTTAGTCAATTGAAAACAACATCCTTAGGTGGCCACCGACGTTTCACACTAAAAATTCAATAGACGGCTGAATAGTCAAAGCCAAATTTGCATGGTAACCTCGACATGATCACTTAGATTTCACAAAATGAAGACTCAAAAGTAGTTACTTCCAAAGCACGCCTTGTTTTCAATGAAGGCATACACTGTGGGGGAAATGTTATTTGGGATTTTAACCTATTAGGATCCAGGAGAATATTGAACGACTTGATGGAGTCAAAATGACTCAGAACTCAACCAAAAAGGGGATTAAGCAACGACTGAGTACGACTAAACCAAGAGACGAATGTCCGTCTAGTCCAATCAGTAGCTAAATACAACTAGCTAGTAAATCATTATAAAAAAAGCAACATGCAACGAGACTACCCGAACAACATCGATACAAAGCAACAAAAGCATGCCAGACATCAAAGTCCAAAAGAAGTCTAAGTGCATGGATTGCTAGCGTTCCATCCACTACGGATCGCCAGCGATCCATACTTCATCATTGTGTCGCTAAGGCACACGAGAGGCGAAGAAAGCCAAAATACGCTAAGTGTATAGATCATCAGTGATCCATACTTGTTCATGGACTCTTGGTGAACTAACTAGGCAGAGAAGGAAAAAAAGGAGCTAAGTGATTGGCTCGCACGTAAGCTAAATCCATGGATCGCTAGTGATCCATGGTTTTGGCTCAGGTTACGAGATGAGCTTCGTTGCATCTTCCTGAGTCCTTCTACAAGTAGTCAATGAACAGGCCTAGCCCAAAAACAATCCAATCTCTATAAATACCATCCTAACTGCAACAAAAATGGGATATCTTCTCCAGATTGGTTGCTGAAGCACTGCTGGAAACTTTCTTCACCCTTCATCTCCATCACAATAATCTCCAAAGGCATCCACTGTGATTCTCCGATGGAAGCTAACTCTGGGGATTCACTCTAGCTGAGGATAATCAAAAGACTTGTAATCAAATACTTCTTATAACAACAATCAGTCTATAAAAGAAACTATAAAGTGGACGTAGGCTTCATTAACAGCCGAACCACTATAAAAGTCTTCTTGTCTTCTTTCTATTTCTTGGCTTTTATAATTATTCTCTATATTATTGATCTGTAAGAATAGGGCTGGTGCTTTCACACTCAATCTAGGGAATTAATCCATTTTTTGGGTTAATATAATGCAAGGTGCAAGAACGCGTTCGTGTGTTTGAAGGAGAAGTTGATGAGCACACTGGTGTTAGTCATTCTGAGCGGGAATGAGGAGCTAATAGTATACATAGATGCATGTGGTACTGGACTAGGTCCTGTATTGATGTAGAGGGGAAAGGTTATCGCCTATGCTAGTCACCAGGTAAAATCACAACAGAAGCATCCAACTTATGATCTGTAGTTGGCGGCAATAGTATTACCTTTGAAGAAACAGAGACAATATTTGCTTATGGAGAGGTTTGAGTTGCATGCAGACCATAAGTAGTCGAAGTACTGTTCTCCCAGAAGGACCTTTAACTTTGTCAGAAACAATGGTTTAAGTTCCTAGCCCCCTATGGCTTTGACATTTCCTATACGCCTGACAAGGAAAATGCGACCATTTATGCTTTGAGTAAGAGACTTGCCAGCTTGGGAGAAATGTTCCTAAAGTGGTAGCAGTTGGAATTTATTACCTGCTATGATTTTAGACCTCGATGTGAGTTAGAGCCAGAAGTGTTGGCTAGCCCTATGATCAAGCCTACCGTGATTGAGAAGATTGGTACTAGTCAGAGGTGAAATGCTAAACTAGCGAAGATCATGGAAAAGATAGAGGAAATAGTAGAGTTCGAGGAGGTGAAGCAGTACAAGATTGACTATGATGGTCGGCTTCGTAAGGACATGAGATTGTTCCTGATGTCGGGGAGCAGGAGGTGCTACGTGTGTGCTATCATTCGAGATTGACTACACATCTTGACGTAAAAAATGTACCATGATATGAGGTAGACAATTTACTAGGAAAGGATGAAGAAGAACATTGTGACATTCATCTCAAAGTGCATGAACTTTCAATTGGCGAAGGCAGAGTAGATGACGCTGAGTAGTATGCTACAATAGCTCGAGGTTCCTAAGTGAAATGGTAGCAAGTTTTGATGGACTTCATCAATGAATTGCTAAGGACCAGAGGAGGGTACAATAGCATTTGGGTCATAATCAATTTACTGATGAAGTGTGGCAGATTCATACCCGTCAAGTCTAGTAGAATGATATTTAAATTGGCCGAGTTGTATGTGAAGTGGGATGTGCAATTCCATGATGTGCCGAAGGGCAATATAAGCAATTAAGACCCTTTATCCACTAGTGGGTTTTGGAAGAGCTTACAAGAGGCATTGGGGAAGGTGTTGCATCACAGTACAGCTTGTCATCAACAAATTGATGGACAGACCGAGAGAGTGAATCGTATTCTAGAGAATCTCTTTCAAGCTTTCATTCTCAATTTTAGTGGCTCGTAGGATGATCATTTACACTTAGTAGAGTTCGCATATGACAACAGCTATCATTCTAGCATTGGTATGGCACCATATGAGTCGTTTTATGACCGACCATGCAATGCTCCTTCATGTTGATAGAAAATGGGTGAAAAACCTGATACTTGGGCTAGATATGATTAAAGAGACTTCGAAGAAGATCAAGATCATTTAGCAATGAATGCAAGATGCTCAGGATATACAGAAGAGCTATGTTGATAGGATAGGATATGACTTGGAGTTCTCCATCAATGATATGGTGTTTGTTGAGATCTCTCCATTAAAGAATGTTATTCGGTTTGATACTAAGGGGAAGCTAGTGCCGAGATTCGTTGGTCTTTTTTGATACCTGAGAGGATTGGGAACCTGGCTTACAGAGTCTACTTACTTCAGAAGATGGTAGGCATTAATAACTTGTTCCATGCATCTCACTTATGGAAGTTTGTGCCTAACTCAAGCATAATAGTTCAGCCGAATCAGCTTGATGATATAGAGATTAAACTAGAAGCATCGAGACCTCATAGGCATATTTGTATTATTGGATGTGATACGAAGCAGCTTAATAGGAAGATAGTAGATTTGGCGAAGGTAAAGTGGAATGAAAAAGGGAATGTGATTATACTTGGAAGACCGATGAGAGCATGAGAACTACTTATCCAGAGCTCTTAACTTGATGAGACATATGTTTATCGCAATTAATTTCACTTTTGATGTCATACTGGGTAGTTTAGTATCCTCCATGCTAGGGTGGGTGCAGATATCTTCTTTTTTTGTATGCATGTTCGATGTTTGATATGTTAGCCTGTGGATGTTAGGAAAGCAAGGTAGCTATGCTTGATTTTATCTTGTTTGTATCTGGGATTTCGGAGGCGAAATTCCAAAGGAGGGAGAGTGTAACGACCCGTATTTTATGTATCGAAAGATCATAGAATATTATATTTAAATTCATACGAGCTGGTAATGATCGCCTTTCTTACACTGAAAGATGATCCATTAGGGGTAGAAGAAAAAGAAGGATAACAAGAAACTACACAATCATAGAATCTCACCACGAATCAGAATAACACATAATAGGTAACATAAGATATTACATAGTCATCCCCATAGTAATATACTAAGGCCATTACACTACAATCTCAACTGGATAGTTATCACCACATGTCCATCATAAAATACATAGATCATATATAAACATAGCTGAAATAAAATATAATTAACTACTATGAAGCCAACTACTCCAGCTCCTTCAAAATGCTTCTGTAAGAAACCTGGATCACTTAGCTAATCATAAAAATTTGAGTATCCAAGTATTTTAGGAAAAGAAAATAAAACTCCGAATCAGACATGGGCCTGATGTGAGTAAGCTTAGACAACTTAATTCTTATTATTATAAAACAGTTTGAAATTCAAAGGTATCTTACAAGACTACGTCGCACATAAACACAGATGGGTTTTTACCTCATGATAACTAAAACACTTTATATAGAAATTCAATGATATTATAATAATGCCTAGGGTTTTCAAGTAGAACATAGCTGAAATACTTGCATCACACATTTCAACATATTTGGGCATAACTAATTTCATATGGCATTTATTGGAGAATGGATTCCATACATGACCAGGTAAAGAACCACCTTCCGAAGATGGACCTCTAGATAAAATATACCTGGGGTCTGCTAGAACATATTGTACCCTTACTATACAGATTTAGCCTACCACTTAACTAGAAGTACCGAATACATCACCACCACAGTTGGGATCAGCAATCGTAACGGAGCATAATAAAATGGGTCAAATAATCGATTCTAGATATGATGATGACATATCCTCATGGGAGCGAATCACATAGCCCTACTGCATACCCTTCTTTGGTCATTTTCGATTGATGAGGCCTGAGGAAACATTTACAATATAGCATTGCCACTTAGAATGCTAACGTTGCCTTCTAGATGTTGATATAATGTCAACATTCATCCATACAAGTCATTCAGGAGAGGAATGAACCGAAGATACTATTTCCACTACACCAGTTTTTGGAATCGCCCTCAGGGTTTAGTAGCAACTAGCCCATGCACTTCAAAGTCTTCACCTTGGACCTTGCCTTTACTATTTCTAATTCGAACGTTTACGTTTGTTCAAAGTGGTTTTCAGGAACGTGATGAATACAAGGGGGTTAATTTCGATAAGCAGATCATGATAATCCAAGCATATGGAATGTATGTCCATATGTAAGACAGTGGAATAGTCCACTATAAACAACTTGGCCATTTAAAATTATTGAATGTTGGTTTGGAGAGACCGAGATCAGATATTAGTTATTTCTTACTTCTAATAAAATGAGTCAATGTTTTATTATAATTACTTTAATTCATTTGGCTACTTAATAGCATGGACAAGATATCCTTGGTTTCAAACAATTCACCAAAAAAACAAAGAAAATTGGTTTAAAATAAATAACTGATAGAGTTTTAAAAGAAACCTTAAAATAGATAAACAAAATAAATCATGAGTTTATAACTCAGTTAAGCCTTAATAAAATTTTAATTTAATAAAAAAATAAACCAATAATAATCCAAATTTTATTTATAATTAAACCTTAATTATACTTTAATTAAATAACATTTATTTGAGAAATTAAACCATAGCTAAATGGGTAATTAACCTTTGTTAAACAATAATTAATTAAATAATTAACTCTAATTAAATAATTAATTAAAGAAAATAAACTTGATTAAGTAAAAATTAATTTTATTTTATCATAATTAATCACTATTTAAAAATAATTAAAAATAATTTACTTAGTTAATAATTTCTAAAACTCTATTTACTTACCTAATTAATTAATTAATAATTACCCTAATTAATAAATTAAATAAATTAAATAAAAATTATTAAATAATTAAACTTAGATTTTGACTTACTTAATTGATTTGAAATGAGTTTTCAAAAACAATACAAAGGAAATCACCTTAAAACTTAAAATCATGAAATTTCTCGAACTGCGTCCATAGCGACTTCGCTATAAGCACAGTTCGCTAGAATTGATTTGTAGGCAAAAACTTCACTTTAACTCTAGCTATAACATACTTGAAAACGCAATTTTAAGGATTTTTAAAACTTAAACAATGGTTAGAAACTTGGTAAACATTTTCAAAAAACCCAAAGCTAGAAATAAAGCTTTCGTTTTCAAATCGGATCTCAAGTCCTTCGCAACTTTTTAAGGCACTAGTTTTAACAACCATTTCATAACATACTTAGTTCTATTTCACAAACAATACCACCATCATTTCATAAACCAATCTCACTTATTCATATCCATATACATATCCAAACATATCAACATATTGTCCAAATCACAAACCTATACCAAACAACCAACTTGCAATCATATATCATCCAAACAACATGATATTCCAACACGATAAACACTAAAATTTCATAACATATAGATCATTAAAACAATTTGTTTTCTTTACCGAAAATATTAGTTTTAATCACCAAAAAATTTCTAAATCAAAGCAAACTTTTTGCTAGAACTTGGAAACGCTTTAGAAACTTTGCAAATATGAAACTTCGGATGCTTGGACACTTGAATTGGGCTCGGCAAAGTGGTTTTAGGCTTGGCCTAGGACTTGTTGGGTATGGCCATGTGGAGATTTGGGTCGGCTATGTTGTATTTTGGTGGATGGAGCGTCGTATTTTGAAAGAGGAGTTGTTGTAGGTGATGTAGAAGTGATTTTATGAATAAAAGTGGAGATTTTATCCAAAAGAAGTGATTTTTCTTGTTTTAGAATTTATGAAGAGGAGGCCATGGCTACTTCTCTTAAGCTCTTATGAGTTTGAAATAAAGAAGGAGGTTTGTAAAATGAAAAACATGAAGATAAAGGGGTATATATAGGCTTAGGATTTGATTAAAATAATAACAAGTGATTTATATTTAAATATAAAAATGCATGTATAGCCATACCTCCTCCTCCCCTTCAAAACCGTTCACACTACCCCCCCATCCCTCAGCTTTTAACTATTCATGCCATGTCTCTTGTATACTTGTGCTGAAAAAGGGTATTTTTATATGTATATATATACACTTACTTTTATTAAATAAGTTCTTATATATTAATACGTTTAAGTGTGCAAATTTGTATATGCATATGTACATGTACACGACATTTTAAAGTAGTTTGTAATGTGTGCATTTGTGTTTAATATAGTGTTATAACCTTTTGATTAACTTTTAACTGATGAAAAATCGATATTTCAAAAATAATCTCCAGTCACATTTTCTATTTCTTTATAAACTACATATTTTGGTAAATAATTTTTGAAAAAGATTTTATTATCATTAATTATTATTTAAAATAGTTTTATTTGTTAATAAAAATCCATTTATTAATACTGAAATACCTTATCCTATCACGATATGTCCTAAGGATCTTACCTTCGATCCTGGTCTCTCCAAACCAGCGTTCGATAATTTTAAAGAGCCAAGTTGTTTATAGTGGACTATCCCAGTGTCAGGGTGCAAAGATTTACATATGGACATATGTTCCATATGCTTAGTTATCATGACATGCTTATCGAAATTAACCTTCCTGTATTCATCACGTACCTGAAGTGTGGAATTTGTATAAGTATAAGCCGACTTACTTTCAACAAAGCAAGTCAATGTTTTATTAAAACTGCTTTAATTCATTTAGCTACTTATTAGCATGGACAAGAGATCCTAGGTTTCAAACAATTCACTTAAACAAAGAAAATTGGTTGAAAATAAATAACCGATATGGTTTTAAAAGAAACCTTAAAATAAATAAACTTTAATTAAATCATAAGTTTAAACTCAATTATACCATAATAAATGTTTAATTTAATCAAAACTAAATCATTAATAATTCAAATTTTATTTGTAATTAAACGTTTGTCATATTTTAATTAAATAGTATTTATTTAATAAATTAAACCATAGTTAAATGGGTAATTAACCTTTTATTAAACAATAATTAATTAAATAATTAACTTTAATTAAATAATTAATTAAAGAAAATAAACTTGATTAAGTAAAAATTAATTTTCTTTTATCTTAATTAATAATTATTTAAACTTAATTAAAAATAAATTACTTAGCTAATAATTTCTTAAACTCTAATTACTTAACCTAATTACTTAATTAATTATTTAAATAATAATTACCCTAATTAATATATTAAATAAATAAATTATTAAATAATTAAAACTTACACTTCTGACTTACTTAATTGATTTGAAATGAGTTTTCAAAAAAAATCCAAAAGAAATCACCTTAAAACCCGAAATCGTGAAATTTCCCAAACTGCATCCATAACGACTATCGCTATAAGCGCAGTTCGCTAAAATTGATTTCTAGGCGAAAACTTCAATTTAAATCTAGCTATAATACTTGAAAACACAATTGTAAAGGTTTTGAAAACTTAAACTAAAATTAGAAACTTGGTAAACATTTTCAAAAAATCCAAAGCTAGAGAAAGAGCTTTCGTTTTCAAATTGAATCTCAAGTCCTTTGCAACTTTTTAAGGCACTAGTTTTCACAACAATTTCACAACATATTTGGTTTTGTTTCACAAAAATATCACCATCATATCATAAACCAATCTCATATATCCATATCCATATACATATCCAAACATATCAACATATTATCCAAATCAAAAATCTATACCAAACAACCAACTTGCAATCATATATCAACTAAACAACATGATATTCCAACAGGATAAACAATAAATTTTCACAAATAGATCATTAAACCAAGTTGTTTTCTTTACCAAAATTATTAGTTTTACTCACCGAAAATTTTCTAAATCAAAGCGAACTTTTTGCCGGAACTTGAAAATGCTTTAGAAACTTTGCAAATATGAAACTTTGGATGCTTGGACACTTGAATTGGACTCGGCCAAGTGGGTTTGGGCTCAGCCTAGGCCTTGTTGGGCACGGCAATGCGAAGATTTTGGTCGACCATTGTGTGTTTTGGTGGATGGAGTGTTTTATTTGGAAGAGGAGGTGTTATAGGAAATGTAGAAGTGATTTTGTGAATAAAAGAGGAGATTTTAGCCAATAGAAGTGATTTTTCTTGTTTTAGAATTTATGAAGAGGAGGCCATAATTACTTCTCTTAAGCTCTTTGGAATTTGAAATGAAGAAGGAGGTTTGTAAAATAAAAAACATGAAGATAAAGGGTATATATAGCCAAACCTCCTCCTCCCCTTCAAAACCGTTCACACTACCCCTCCTGCTTTCAACTATTCATGCCATGTCTCTAGTATACTTGTATTGAAAAAGTGTATTTTTATATGTATATATATACACTTACTTTTATTAAGTAAGATCTTATATGTTAATACATTTAAGTATGAAAATGTGTACATGCATATGTACATGTACACAACATGTTAAAGTAATTTGTAATGTGTGCATTTGTGTTTAATATAGCGTTATAACCTATTGAATAACTACTAACCAATGAAAAATCGATATTTAGGAAAATAATCTCGGGCCACATTTTCTATTTCTTTATACTATATAATTTAATAAACAATTTTGAAAATGATTTTATTATCATTAATTATTATTTAAAACAGTTTTATTTGTTAAAAAATCCATTTATTAATTATTTAAAATATAATTAAATATTCATTTAAATAGCGATTAAATTCCAAGTCGTTACACTCTCCCCCTCAAAAGAATTTTGTACCAAAATTAGCAATCAAGGAGATAACCTAAACCACGCAAAAACTATGTATTCATATCATAAACACATTCAAAGACATGTACGATGCAACTATAGCAAATAAACATACACTATACGTACAACGGATAATCAACTAACTATCCTAACATCAACTCAGGATAGGCTTCTCTCATACAATTCACAGTCTCCCAAGTGCAGTCTCTAGAATCCTCGCTCCATTGACTCTTAACTAGTCGCACCACCTTGTTATGCAACCTCATTTCATCCTGATCCACAACATACATCAAATGTCTAACCACTATCAGGTTGTCTTCTATTGACCCATACTCCTTCATTTCCTTTTCTAGTTTTGAGAAAATCATCAATAAAATCCATTATTATCATTTCCCATTTCCAATTGGGCTTTTCCAAGGGTTGTAATAATCAGGCTGTCTTCTAATGATAGCTTTTATTTGCTGACAACAGGAACACCTGCTAACAAAGACAGAAATGTCCTTCTTCATTCCCGGCCATCAAAATACTCTCTTCATGTCTTTATACATCTTATGAACCCTTGGATGAATACTTAACTTAGACATGTGGCATTCTAACAAAACTTCCCGCCTCAACCCATCCACATCTGGAGCACACAATTATTCGTTCATCCTTAAATCACCTCGACCATCCGTCTCAAAATTCGAACATGTACCAGTGTGCACGTAAATATGCATACTTTTACATCCATATATAATCTATTTCGATTTATATAAATGTCATAATTAGGTATTTTTACATGCTTAAAACCAAATTTCAAATATGCTTTCAAGTCATCATTCATACATCAATGTGAGGGTAAAATAGTAATTTTGTGCATGAATTAATTTTGAGAATATTTATTTGCATATTTTCTTTTTAATTATAGGAATTTTTGATGGAAATATGAAGGTGTCTCATGGAAATATGCATGCACAAGGATGGAAAGAAAGGAACAAAGATGGAAATAATTCAAACTCATGCATCATGAAGGACCCCACCTATCCACTTACCTTAACCTACAATTAGAAGCTAATGCATAAGTTAGTGGAGGTTAAAGTATTATGCATACATGATGATGAATTAATTAGAGGCTAATTATTACTTGGTCGTCACACTTTCTAAAGATATTTTGGGAAGCCCCCTAAAATATGGATTAGGGTTTTGTATATGTATAAATAACACTCTTATGTCCATGTAATGGTTCTCTTCTTTAATTACTTAGGAAATTAGCATGCAAGTTGTAGCTTCAAAGTTATATGAAATAAAAATAACTTCCTAAGCCTCTTGTTCTTTTACTTCTTGTTTTATTTTCTTTGTCATTTTTATTTACATGATCTTTCATTTCATATTAGTAGCTTAATTTTACTTTTATGCAACTAGTTTAGATCTTTTTTATTCTAATTAGCTCTTACATTTCTTTATTTTTGTTTAAATGTTGAAATTTACATGTGTTGATATGATAACAAAAATGATTAGCTAAACTTCTTCAATTTATGAGTAATGAAGCTCTCTAAAATTATGTAAATTCAACATATTTTGTGATTTATGGTCTCTTTTATGCTTCATGAAAAGTAAATGCTGATGTAAGTTTATAAAAATGAATTTGATAGCCTACTTTGTATTAACAAATATGCTATTCTTATTCAAACATAAACGCGGCTTACATCATCGTTTTACTAATTGATTTTTGATTATAAAATCAAAGTAGAAACAAAATTTTATGATATATATTACTAAATACAATAGTAAATAAATCATACCTGAAATAGCTTTTGCTTTGGCTTTAATTTCATGAGAATTGATAAGGGGCTTTGGTTGCTGTATTATAGTTTGATGGTTTAAGTTACGTTAATCAATAAAAATAAATAAACCATACTTATCATAAATACATTACTAATTCCACTTAATATCAAAATAAAGATCATAGATTATTTTTATTTGATTTATGTAAAAATATAAGAGTGGATTTGCCTCTAAATTGTTTTCTAATCTCATATTTTCAATCACTTTTGTTCTATCATTTTGTTTTATGTTTTTAGCCAATCACAACTTTGAATCTTGGTTTAATTTAATTGAATAGAAATTTTAAATCTTTACAATTCTCTGCGGATCGAACCGTCCTCCCCACGTACTAAAATTGTACACTATGCGTTTGTGATTAATTTTTAATTTAAATTAATCGGCAATTTTCTAATTCGATAGAAAATTAATTGATCAAACAAGTTTTTGGCGCCATTGCCGGGGAATAGTCTTGATTTTAATATCTATTATTCGAATTATTTGTTGTTTGATTTTTGTGTGTTTTCATCTTGAATGTTAATTTGCATTTTAAAAAATTATTTTGTGTTGTTGTGATTTTGCGTTCATTGTGTTTGTATGTTTGTTTTCTAGTTCTATTTGCATTTGCATTTCTATTTAAAAATTTTATATACACAATTTCATTCCAAAAAAAAAAATCCATTTCAATTTTTTTGTTACATTTTCAATTTACATCCACCCAGACCATTACCATCACAATTTTTCTATTTACATTTCTATTTCCATCACAATTTACATTTCAAGTTTTTTGTTCCGCGATTTCATTTCAATTTACAATTTCATAGTGTGACTGAGTACTGCCATCACAAGCCTGCACACTTCATCAATCTTCAACTTCACAACCGCTTTTCACCTTCCCCTCCCCAACATCACCCAGTGCACTGTTGCACCTTTGTGCATATCACTGCACACATCAAACTTCCTTCCCAAATGCCTCACGACTGACCACCACTACACATCACAAACTTCTTCCCTCCATTTCCATAAACTACTGCATACATACTTGCATACTTCTGTCACAACATTCAACTTGCTACCAAACTGTTGTCATTAACCACTACTTCCAAACTGTTGTCACCAACACACCATCAACGCATCTTACAAAAAATTGTTGCAAACCATCCACATCTCCTATCACAGCCACTGCCTTCTATAGGTTGACTGCACATCAAAGCAACCACCGATATACAACTTGCATCTCTATTTTACATCTCACTACTAGTTACATTGAACCTACTGACATACAATATCTCCTGCATCATCAAAGCTACTTCCTTCACATCTGGTTCCATCAGATATACCAGTGCCATCAACTTGAACATTTCATCCCCACTACAGTTCACAACATTTCACAGTTTACATCTACATCCAAACCACATTACTGCCACTATTGTTAACTCACACTAAACATTCTCTGCCTTACAATACATCTGCTACTCAACAAACCATCTCCCTGTTCACTAGCATACTTACTGCTGCGAACTCACCATTTCGCTTGTAGCCCAGTCGCACTTGCTTTCCGCTGCACATACATACCCACAAACAACCATTTCCTTAACATATCCATCCCCATATCCAAGGCTTCTTCATATTTCATACAACATCAAAACTTCCAACATCTACTACCTCTGCCGCCATCCAGTAGTACTTCACTCTATGCATCATCCACCCGACCTTTGAATACTGCCATCAACCACCACCAATACTGCCACCCCATACAAACTCTGCTGTTGTCCACTACTTCTACTACAACTTCATCATCCCTACAATCTGACCACAACTTCTCCCCTACATACACTTGCTGCTGCTACCACTGCATCTGTGCCATTGCCTCTCCCTGTTACACAACCCAACAACCATTGCTTTGCTAATCTCTACTCTACCTACAACGTCTGCCATCAACCCAAAGCTTTCCCTTACTTCAACACACTACGTACCACAATACCTTCAACCAATCACACTGTTACATCCTTACCACACAAACATCACGCACATTACCCACTGCCATTGACAGCTAATCCTTGGCGATTTCATTCCAGAACGCCAAATTCCCATCTCCCTCAATTCGACCTCAACCAATCGACCGAACCAATCGCCTCCACCACTCCAAACCGCGATCCAAATCAAAACTTTTGCCTTACCGCCTTCTTCAAAAACACCAACCATAACCGCGACATCAAACACAGACTCGAAGAAATTGGAAACAGTATTTTTTTGTTTTGGGAAAGTGATTTTGGTTTTGGGGACATTGCCTAAATCAATTTTGGTTCTGAGCAATTGAATGTGAAATCGATTTGTTTTGATTTAATTTTTCTGAGAAAGTTGGTTCTCTTCTGTGTATTATTAATATTGGTTATTATGTTTGGGCCATGCTTAGTTAGTTTTGTGAAATGTTGTTTTGAAATTTCATTTGTGAATTTGTTTTGTGTTATTTTAATTTGTTTTGTTTTAAATTGTTTTAAATTCATTCTTGGATAAATAAATAAGTAAATATATTATATATATCTTGTTTTAAATTTCAGGCTGCAAAAACAGAAATTCAAAAGGAGAAGAATTAGCTTGCTAATAAATTACTTGCTTGCTTGTAAAAAAAATTTTGCCGTTTTAAAATCAATTGCTAATAATTCTGCATGCTTTGGTATCGTGCTTTCATCTTCAGTTTTTATTTATCTTGCATTGTTGGTTACTTGCATTTGCATTTATACATAAAAAATTTCAAAAAAAAAAATCAAAAACAAAAACAAATTTCATTTGTAGTTGCATTGTTAAAATCACGTTTAATTTTTATTTTGCATTCATCTCATTTTGTTTTATTTTCTAAGGGCAATACCCAAATCCACTTAAGGTGGAGATTTTATCACCCCTTCCTTGGCCCACAAAATTCATTTTATCATAGAATTTGACTAATAATATAACGGTTAGACTTTTGACTTAAGGGAGCCGTGAGCTCACATAAGGTTTAATTATATCTGTACAATTGCCTTCTTTGAACAATTTATTTTCTGGTGTTTATGCTACGGCAGAGCAATAACCATTTATAAATATTATGGTGATTCGTAAATATTGTAGTGGTTGTTCCTCTAAAAGGTATTTAAACCTTCGGTTGCATTGCTACGGTGATTCGTGGTGCACCGATAACTCTTACCTATTACCTGGTTAAGAAATATTTTTGTTGATTTAAGACAAAGTATGATTATACAATTTTGGGTTAGGAGCTAATAAGTACATAAAATTTGTAATTAAGTCCTTTGCATTCATTTAGTTGCATTAACTCACGCGTTCTAAAGAAAAAAGAAAAAAAAATCAAAAATCCAAAACTGAAAAAAATTGTAAATTTAACTTAGTATTTTTTTTTTAAATTCAAAAAAATCATTTTAAATCATTTCCTTCGAAAATTTTCAATCAAAATCAAAAATCCAAAAAAAAATTCTTAAGTTTCTTTTTTTTTTAAACAAAAATCCAATAAAAATATATATATTCTCTTTAAAAAAAAGAAAAAAAATTAGAAAATTCAAAAACAAAAGTCAAATTCCCATTTTGCATTTTCTAAAGCAAAAACAATTTTTTTTTGAAAATTTGACAAAAAAACAAAAATAATACTCCACTTTTGAAAATAATTTTCTCTTGGTAAATATTTTTTCCTCCTTTTAAAAAATAAATATAAAACAAACAACAAAAACAATTTTTCACTTCATTTTTCGAATCCTGTTTCATTCTCTAAAATCGATTCTAACTTCTTTCTCTTCTCAACTTTTAATTATGCATGAGTACTTGGACTCGTGACACAATAACGAACAGTTGGACTCGTAGTCAACAACTAATCGTTTAACTTGAACTAAGATACTCCTGAAATGGCGAACGAGAATGCCCATCGAACTCTTATGGATATAATCTTTCCTGATTGAGTTTCTATTCCATCTTGCATCATGTTACCTGCTCCAACGGGTAACCATTTTGAAATTTGAAAGTGCGGTGTGGATTGTGTAATATGGATATATGATAATGCAAAGTATACTAATGATAATAATACTGTAAATAGTGCGGAATAAAAAGCAGTATAGTAAAATGACACCAGAGATTTTTATACTGGTTCGGAGCACCGTCCTACGTCCAGTCCCAGACTCCTTTTGGAATTTCACTATAACAACAACCCTCACTTAACCCGGAGGAACATGTCTATACACCCCTGAGCAGCCGAACAGGGACCTGAGCAGCAGAACAGGATTTCGCCTCAACGGCCGAAGAGGACTTCACTTGCCTGAGCAGCAGAACAAGACTTCAACTAATACAGTAAATAGTTCGACTAATGTGTGTTCTGATAACACGGATTTGTCACTTGTAGTACATCCTTCATATAATCTTCTCCTCGAGTATAAATGTTTATATTTGATGTATATGAAGAATAGAAAGGTATAGTATTGCTTTAATGTAGAATAATTGAAAGTATGATAGCAAATAGATTTCAGAAAGTTAGATCAGAGAATAAGAGAAATCGATTGTAATTCAGTGATTTGAAATGAAGTTGGAGTTCGTAATTATAAGAGTTAGAAAGGTACGACTGTTGGTGAAGAGTTTCGATCGAAGTGTTGCATCCGAATCTTTTCGTTAAAGGTTCGCAACTCTTCACAAAAGTCTTGTCCTTTCAAAAATATGGCTATTATAGAAATTCAGTCGACTGGGCCTCTGGGTTAGTCGACTGAGTATTCAAAGTAAATTTAAAATTTTTAAATTCGTATATTTATGTAACTGTGCATGCTGCACAGAATTCTCAAGGTCAGTCGACTGAGCCTCAAGGTCAGTCGACTGACCTGGTAAAATCTGTGTAATATGCACAGTTTACACAAGTTTAGTAGGCTGTTTATAGATATTCAGTCGACTAAATGACTTGTTCAGTTGACTGAATCCTGTTGATAATTAGAAATCACCATAACCCATTTGGTTAGAGTACTTTCCTTTTAAACTAGTGACCTGGGTTCGACCCTGCTCCATGCATTTTTTGAAAACTTGATTCTGATTAAAATATGCATGCAAGTTTATTTGAATGTGAATGATGATTCTTGAGGAGAGATTTTAACAAAGCACTAACCTAGACTCTATATACATATTTGATGACTCTTGTTAAAAAATATAAAACTATATGAACCATACTTTGAGTCATTGAGTCCGGATGTTGTCGTAGTCGTAGTCATAGATTCGTGAATTGTTGTTTCATGTCAGCAATCAAAACCTATGATCCAACATTCTTTCCTTTTTTGATGATGACAACTCCATTTGTTACGGACGAATCTTCGACAAGCTTTGTTGACTTATTTCCCCATATTTCTCCCTCGAAATATATTCCTGTAATTGTGCTATAGATTTCTCCCCCTGAATTTATGCTATATATTCCTGTAAATAATTAATCTTTTCTCCCTGTAACAACCCGCATATTTAACGATTATATGTTTAAATGTTTTATTTAAATATAACGTCATTAGTCGGATTTAGGTCCGAAATGTTACTTTTTGCAAACGGCCGAATTGGGACTCGAAACCACTTTCATTGAGTCCAAAATAGTATTTGCGATCTTTTTTAGTATAAACTTTGATATGGTTGGAGTAAGTCGAGTTTTGCTACCTTTTCTAATTGGGTTTTGGGTTTGGGTTCAGCCCACTAGCTAACTAAATAACCTAACTCAGTCCTCTCTCCTTCCATTCACTCATTTTCACTTCTAAACTCAAGAAAAAACTGAAAATGGGGGAAAGGAAGAGGAATTAGAAATTCCAAGCCCTAGTTTCTTCTTGCAAACTTGAATTCTTGCTCCAAAATCAAAGTGAAGCTATTGGTAAGCCTCCTCTTCATCTTCTCCAACTCTTTCTTCCTTCAATTTCAGAAAGTTTCCTAAACCTAACTTAGAAAATACTTGTTTTGATCTTAGATTGAAGCTAGCAGAGTTGAAGTGGAGAGTGGTTGGTCTTTTCTTTGCGTTTGAGCTTCTCATCTTTGTTTGTGAGTTAAAATGTGAGATTTTTATCTCACATCTATGTCCAAAATATCTTTGATTGTTAGGTATAAATTCCTAACACTTATTCATGTGTAATTGCTTTTGATTCGGATTGGTTTTGTGAACATTGCAATTTTTGGTGTTTGGAAGTCAAAAACTCTAAAATCATAGCTTTGATGTTTGATCATGTTTTTTGGAGTTGTATAAAAGAGTCAATAGTGCTGGGTTGTCGATTGGCATAAATCCCTAGCGTCATTGCTCGATCGATTGCATTTTAAAGGAGTTTTCCCTTCATTAGATAGGTTGAAGTACAGCCTCAAGGCTCAGTCAGTCGACTGACCTTCTGCAGTCAGTCGACTGGCTGTGTAGCCAATTGGCGTATCAAGGCCGTAAACAGAGACAAGAAGTCTCTGTTTCCTGCAATCAGTCGACTGGCCATTTCAACCAGTCGTCTAACTGCAGGAAATGAGATTTTCATGTTTCTGGATCAATCGATTGTTCTTAGTGAACCAGTCGACTGGCCTGCTTGTTTTGGTCTATTTTGCCTATTTGCTTCAGATTCCAACTTTTATCGATTCGGGTTGATTCTTATTAGTTTTTATCGCATTTTGACTTTGATGATTCCTCTTGATTTCTTACATGGGTTTTTACAAAATGATTCTTTCAAATGAAATTAAAGCTCGTCCTCTAATTTATAGTTTCTATTTAAAACGCACACACAATTTTGCACTTCGAGCGAAGTGGAAAGGAGATTAAATGGTTAGGTAAAACACGAACCATGAATCTGTGTGTTTATCTTTCCGATTAATCCCATCCCTATTCGATTGATCGTTTTGGCCTTTTGGTCTGGTTTACTGACGAGATGAGGTAAACTTTGTACTGCTTTGAGTGTGAAATTAACTAACGGATAGTAAACCGTTTAGTGCGAACGGGTGGTTATGGGACTCACGTTACCACTTTTCGGATTCCTTTTCGAAAGTTGTGACACATTCTGCCAGTTAGTGGTGTCCAGTACTGGGCCTCCGGACCTTCACCACTATGGTTTGTTGCCTTTGGGATAGTGTCTTCGGACTGTCTCCTTCAGGTTTGTTGCCTTAGGGTATGTTGCCTTCGGGTTTGTGCCTTCGGGTTTGTTGCCCTATGGTATCGCTTTTGGAGTTGGTCATTCATCACCGCTCGAGTGATATTGGGTTTGGAGTCTTCGGGCTCATGGATCATTGTTTATAAAGTACTGAGCACATGCAATTTTCTGTTGTTTCATTGATATGTATATTCCCTAGGTATCGCCCTTCTGTGTTGGTATTTTCGAGCCCCATGATATATAGCTGTTACCTTGTGGAACTTGTGTTTCCTTCATTTGTATTTGATATTTTCCTTTTTGGCTTGTTTTGGGATATTCATATCCTTTGTTTATTTTTTCGCCGATGATATGAGGCTTGTTCTGTTATGATTCATCTTTTGTTAGATGATTGTGTTATCTCTTTTAGAGATATTTGTTATACTTTGTGACCTTGCAGTTTATTGTTGTTCAGTTTATCTAACTAATTTGTTTAGCTAGATTGACCCGTGTATTTATACTCGGGTCAGACCGAGATGTTTCAGGTTAGGTGCTTTTGGACTTAGCCTATTTTGCTTCCGCATGGACTACTTCGCTAGCTTCTTTTTGTTATACCTTTTGTGTAGTCCCTTTTGTTGTAACTCTGATATATTTATATATATATTCTTTTGGATTCGTCTGTATATTGTGGTTTGCTATACCACTTGACATGTATCAGTCTGTATACTCTGTTATGTAACATTATATGTGTATATGATGATCTACTGTTCTGTGATGTATATTACACGTGAGTTGTTATATTCTGTTTTGATAGATCCTCCAACCACCTATGGTTTTGTTTTAAGTATTCATTGGATATGTCGATCTGCATGGTATGACTATTGTCGATGTATTCAATAGATAGTTAGAGCAAGGCTATGGATGGTCGCTCCTAACCAACCTTATTCTCCGTGTTAGTTGACGGAATTACTCTGTAGTGTCCTTGGCTAGCGTGGGTATAGAGGTGGAGCGTCACAGCTTGGTATCGGAGCAAGGTTCAGAACAAAATATGATAAACCCATAATAGAAGCACATACACATTTGAATTAGTGACATCTACCTTGTGAATAATTTTGTTCTTATCTTACTTTCAGCGTATGGCTGGAAGAGGCGGGGGATGACGTTCGGATGATGGGCAATCCAGTGGCTCACATCCGAATGGCGTTTATATGTCTGTTGATCAGGTTTTAGAATTCTTTAGGAGCACTAAGCCTCTAGTTCCTCCTCAAGTATCTCCACCTCGCAAGTCTGCCTTTACACGTCTGTGCAGTGATTTTTCTCATCTTGGGGGAAAGCCATTTAAAGGCTCCGAGTCTGTTCTTGAAGTCCAAGCTTGGCTTCACACGTGCGAGCATATCTTCTCTCGCATGGATCTTTCTGATCATGATAGAGTTCTTGTAACTTCTAGTTTATTGCAAAAGCATGCCCTTGATTGGTACGAGTTTCTTATAGCCGAAATTGATGAGTCTATTCTTTCTTGGACCAGTTTCGGGGACGATTCGAACTCAAGTTCATTCCTGAATTTGAAAAAGTTTTATTGACCCGTCGCTTCCTTGAGTTGAAGCAAGGGAAATCTTCTATTTCTGAGTATGTTGCTTCATTCGAGGCTTTATCTAAGCATGGTCTTGAATTCATTAGCACTCCTTATAAGAAGAATTTGAAGTTTGTCTCTGGTCTTAAGAAATATTTTAAGAAGACTTTATTGCTCCAGCTTAAACTTTCTTTTGAGGAGTTGGTAGATTCTGCACTTCATCTAGAAACCATCGAGAAGGAGTGTGATAGTGGTGAGGATGTTGAGGTTTCCAAGAACCCCAACAAGAAGCAGTTTCCATTTCAGAAGTCCAGGTCTTTTTCTTCCAAGAAGAAGAAGACTGGTGGTTCTAATTCTCAGCCTCAATCTGCTGGAACACCTTTCATTCGAAAGTGTTTCAATTGTGGTTCTCCTGATCATATGATTCGAGCTTGTCATAAGCCTCTCTTCTGCCGCTATTGCAAGAAGGAAGGGCATCATGTTTCCACTTGCCCTGTTGTTCCTGCTGGTGCCAAGTCTAGCAAGCTTTATACTGCTAGGGCTTCTGAAGGTCCTTCTCAACCCAAAGGTTTGTCCCCGTCTATTTTGGAAGGTTCTATTTTATTTCATGACTATAGTATCCGAGTTCTTTTCGATACGGGTGCATCACATTCTTTCGTATCGAAAAAGCTCGTCGATGATTTATCTTTGGATGTTTCTTGTTTGGTTACTTCATTAAGGATTGCGAACCTATTGGGGGATCTGCGACCCTTAGCATGCCTTGTGATGATGTTGAGATTGTTTTATGTGGCTTTTCCTTTCGTGCGAATCTGCACGTTATTTCTTATCTGGGATTTGACATGATTTTGGGAATGGACTGGCTAGTGAGATACGATGCCAGGATTATTTGTTCTGAGAGGATTTTATATCTTCGACATCCAGATTCATTTACTCAGCTATCACTTGTTCTTCGGGATGTGGATAATTCTGAAATGTCTTTATATTCTCTTGATTCTCGAGATGATGATGATATATCTCGTATTCCTATTGCTTGTGACTTTTCTGATGTTTTTGAGCCTGTTTCGGGTTTGCCACCTAAGCGGGCAATAGAGTTCCGCATTGATCTCATTCCAGGCATGTAGCCAGTTAGTCGTCCTCCCACGAGGATGTCTACAAAGGAAAATGAGGAACTCAAGAAGCAGCTTTTAGAGCTTGAGTCCAAGCAGTTGATCCAGTCCAGTTTTTTTCTATGGGGATCCGCGGTCGTTTTCGTGAAGAAGTCCGATGGAACTCTTAGGCTTTGCATTAACTATCGCAAGCTTAACGAGTTAACCATCAAGAATAAGTAACCATTGCCTAGAATCGATGATATGTTCGATTTATTGAGTGGTGCTAAGGTCTTTTCTCAGCTTGACCTTGCCATGGGTTTTCATCAGTTATGAGTCGCAAAGGATAGCATACCTCTTACCGCTTTCCGCACTCGTTATGGTTCTTTTGAGTGGCTCTTATGCCGTTCGGTTTGACGAACGCTCCTGCTTTCTTTGTCGATCTTATGAATCGAGTATTTCGGGAATATCTCGATAAGTTCGTCCTTGTGTTCATCGACGACATCCTTATTTATTCTAAATCTGAAGCCGAGCATGCTAATCACTTGAGCATTGTCTTGAGTACTCTCCGTCACCATCAGCTTAGAGCCAAATTCTCCAAGTGCCATTTTTGGGAGAATAAGGTTAAGTTCTTAGGCCACGTTGTATCTTCCGAGGGCATTTCAGTCGATCCCTTAAGGATCGAAGCCATCCAGAATTGGAAGAGGCCTGAGAATGTTCATGAGATTTGTAGTTTCCTTGGATTGGCGGGGTATTACCGTCGGTTCATTAAGGATTTTTCTGTGTTGTGCTTCCTCTCACCAACCTTACTCAGAAAGGCATTCGTTATATTTGGTCCGACAAGTGTGAAGCTTCCTTTCAGACATTAAAGGAACTTCTCACTAATGCTCCTATTTTAGTGGTTCCCGAAGGGAATCATGATCTTGTTGTTTACACTGATGCTTGTGGTAGTGGTCTCGGTGCTGTTCTTATGCAGAAGGATCGGGTAGTTGCTTATGCTTCTAGGCAACTACATCCGAATGAAGTTCGCTATGCCACACATGATCTTAAGTTAGCCGCCATTGTCTTTGCCTTGAAGATTTGGCGACACTATTTATTGGGCGAGCACTTCATTCTCTATACCGATCATAAATCCTTGAAGTATTTGTTCACTTAGAAGGAACTCAATGTGAGACAACAGCGTTGGCTCGAGTTTCTTGCCTCCTATGACTTTGATATTCAGTATACCCCTGGTAAGGGTAATCGTGTTGCTGATGCGCTTAGTCGCAAACATTCGACTGTAGTTTCTATGATGCTTGCCGAATAGGATATTCTGGAGACTCTATCTTTTTATGAAATTCGCGATCGAGCTTCATCTTCTGATTCTCCTATTCTATTATTTAGTTTGGGAGCTCGACCCATTTTATTGGATCGTATTGCCGATGCTCAGCGGCGTGATCCTGATTTGTTGCATGTTATTCAGCTTTGTGAGTCTGGATCCTGTGATGAGGCATTGCAGGATTTCAACATTGATTCTCATGGGTGTCTTCGCAAGAAGAACCGTCTTTTTGTGCTTTCTGATTTTGCACTTAGGCATGACATTCTTGATGGCTGTCACCAGTCTAAGTATACTATTCATCCTGGTAGTAGTAAGATGTATGTTGATATGCATCGTCTTTATTATTGGGAAGGCATGAATCGCGATGTGGAAAATTATGTGAGTAATTGCATAACTTGTCAGCGAATTAAGGCCGAACATCAGCGTCCGTCGGGTCTTCTTCAGCCTCTAGAGATTCCATTGTGGAAATGAGATCAGATTTCTATGGATTTCATTGACGGCCTACCTCGTTCGAGGTCGGGCCATTCTAGCATCCGGGTTATTATTGATCGCCTCACCAAGTCTGCTCATTTTATTCCTATTAATTCTAATAGGACTGCTTCGCATTTGGCTAAGCTGTATGTTAAGGAAATCGTGAGACTTCACGGTGTTCCTAGTTCTATTGTGAGTGACCGTGATCCTTTATTCACGAGTCATTTTTGGCAGAGTCTTCAGCAAGCTTTGGGAACAAAGCTTAATTTTAGCACAGCTTATCATCCGCAGTCTGACGGACAGACCGAACGGGTGAATCGTATCTTGGAAGATCTCCTTCGTATTTGTATTTTCGATTTTGGTGGTAGTTGGGAAGATTACCTACCTCTTGTAGAATTCTCCTATAACAATGGTTTTCAGTCCAGTATCGATATGGATCCTTTCGAAGCCTTATACAGAAGGCCATGTCGATCACCTTCTTGTTGGTTAGAATTTGGGGAGAAGCTTATTCTTGGCCCAAATTTTGTTCATGATTCTTCTGAGAAGATTGATCTTATTCGGTTGAGAATGAAAGAGGTACAGAGCCGCCAGAAATCCTACGCGGACAACCGTAGGAAGCCTCTCGAGTTCTCGATTGGTGATCTTGTCTTTATTCATGTTTCTCCTTTGAAGGGGGTTATGCGTTTCAGTACGACTGGGAAATTGGCTCCTCGCTTTATAGGACCTTTTTCTATTACTGAATGTATTGGCCCTGTGGCTTATAGAGTTTCACTTCCTGCTCATTTATCTGGCATTCATGACGTGTTTCACGCCTCTCAACTTCGGAAGTGTCTTCGAGAGTCGGATTCTGCTATCGATTCTCCCGATTTGCAAGAGCTTGAGATTTCACCAGGCTTATCTATTGTACATTAACCTATTCGCGTGCTTGCCACGGAGGTGCGACACCTTCGAAATAAGGACGTGTCGCTCGTTAGAGTTCAATGGTCTGCTAACCCTAATGACCGTACTTGGGAAACCAGAGAGTTTATCGAGCGATCTTATCCGGGTTTTCTACCTTTGCTTGGGAATGGTGAGAATATCTTTTCGTCTCAAGCTTATTTCCTTTTCTTTTTGACGATGTATGTATGTAGTTGTTACAAGTATCATCTCTAGGAATTGCGCGGACGCAATTTTGTAAGGAGGGGAGATCTGTAACAACCTGCATATTTAACGATTATGTGTTTAAATGTTTTATTTAAATATAACGTCATTAGTCGGATTTAGGTCCGAAATATTACTTTTTTCTAACGGCCGAATTAGGACTCGAAACCACTTCCATTGAGTCCAAAATGGCGTTTGCGATCTTTTTGAGTATAAACTTTGATATGGTTGGAGTAAGTTGAGTTTTGCAACCATTTCTAATTGGGTTTTGGGTTTGGGTTAAGCCTACTAGCTAACTAAATAACCTAACTCAGTCCCCTCTCCTTCCATTCACTCATTTTCACTTCTAAACTCAAGTAAAAGCTGAAAATGGGGGAAAGGAAGAGGAATTAGAAATTCCAAGCCCTGGTTTCTTCTTGCAAACTTGAATTCTTGCTCCAAAATCAAAGTGAAGCTATTGGTAAGCCTCCTCTTCATCTTCTCCAACTCTTTCTTCCTTCAATTTCAGAAAGTTTCCTAAACCTAACTTAGGAAATACTTGTTTTGATCTTAGATTGAAGCTAGTAGAGTTGAAGTGGAGAGTGGTTGGTCTTTTCTTTGCGGTTGAGCTTCTCATCTTTGTTTGTGAGTTAAAAGGTGAGATTTTTATCTCACATCTATGTCCAAACTATCTTCGATTGTTAGGTATGAATTCCTAACACTTACTAATGTGTAATTGTTTTTGATTCGGATTGGTTTTGTGAACATTGCAATTTTCGCTGTTTGGAAGTCAAAAACTCTAAAAATCATAGCTTTGATGTTTGATTTTTTTTTTTGGAGTTGTATAAGAGAGTCAATAGTGCTGGGTTGTCGATTGGCATAAATCCCTAGCGTCATTGCTCGATGGATTGCATTTTAGAGGAGTTTTCCCTTCATTAGATAGGCTGAAGTACAGCCTCAAGGCTCAGTCAGTCGATTGACCTTCTGCAGTCAGTCGACTGGCTGTAGCCAATTGGCGTATCAAGGCCGTAAACAGAGACAAGAAGTCTCTATTTCCTGCAATCAGTGGACTGGCCATTTCAACCAGTTGACTGACTGCAGGAAATGGGATTTTCATGTTTCTGGATCAGTCGATTGTTCTCAGTGAACCAGTCGACTGACCTTCTTGTTTTGGTCTATTTTGCCTATTTGCTTGAGATTCCAACTTTTATCGATTCGGGTTGATTCCAATTAGTTGTTATCGCATTTTGACTTTGATGATTCCTTTTGATTTCTTACACGGGTTTTTATAAAATGATTCTTTCAAATGATATTAAAGCTCGTCCTCTAATTTATAGTTTCTATTTAAAACGCACACACAATTTTGCACTTCAAGCGAAGTGGAAAGGAGATTAAATGGTTAGGTAAAACACGGACCATGAATCTGTGCGTTTATCTTTCCGATTAATCCCAGCCCTATTCGATTGATCGTTTTGGCCTTTTGGTCTGGTTTACCGATGAGATGAGGTAAACTTTGTACTGCTTTGAGTGTGAAATTAACTAACGGATAGTAAACCGTTTAGTGCGAACGGGTGGTTATGGGACTCGCGTTACCACTTTTCGGATTCCTTTTCGAAAGTTGTGACACATTCTGCTAGTTAGTGGTGTCCAGTACTGGGCCTCCGGACCTTAACCACTATGGTTTGTTGCCTTTGGGATAGTGTCTTCGGACTGTCTCCTTCAGGTTTGTTGACTTCGGGTATGTTGCCTTCGGGTTTGTGCATTCGGGTTTGTGCCTTCGGGTTTGTTGCCCTATCGTATCGCTTTTGGAGTTGGTCATTCATCACCACTCGAGTGATATTGGGTTTGGAGTCTTCGGTCTCATGGATCCTTGTTTATACAGTACTGAGCACATGCAATTTTCTGTTGTTTCATTGATATGTATATTCCCTAGGTATCGCCCTTCGGTGTTGGTCTTTTCGAGCCGCGCGATATATAGCCGTTACCTTGTGGAACTTGTGTTACCTTAATTGGTATTTGATATTTGCCTTTTTGGCTTGTGTTGGGATATTCATATCCTTTGTTTATTTTGTCGCCGATGATATGAGGCTTGTTCTGTTATGATTCATCTTTTGTTAGATGATTGTGTTATCTCTTTTGGAGATATTTGTTATACTTTGTGACCTTGCAGGTTATTGCTGTTCAGTTTATTTAACTGATTTGTTTAGCTAGACTGACCCGTGTATTTATACTCGGGTCAGACCGAGATGTTTCAGGTTAGGTGCTTTTGGACTTAGCCTATTTTGCTTCCGCATGGACTACTTCGCTAGCTTCTTTTTGTTATAGCTTTTGTGTAGTCCCTTTTTGTTGTAACTCTGATATATATATATATATATATATTCTTTTGGATTCATCTGTATATTGTGGTTTGCTATACCATTTGACATGTATCAGTCTGTATACTCTGTTATGTAACATTATATGTGTATATGATGATCTACTGTTCTGTGATGTATATTACATGTGAGTTGTTATATTCTGTTCTGATAGATCCTCCAACCACCTATGGTTTTGTTTTAAGTATTCGTTGGATATGTCGATCTGCTTGGTATGACTATTGTCGATGTATTCAATAGATAGTTAGGGCAAGGCTATAGATGGTCGCTCCTAACCAGCCTTATTCTCCGTGTTAGTTGACGGCATTACCCTGTAGTGTCCTTGGCTAGCGTGGGTATAGAGGTGGGGTGTCACACTCCCCCTTAATCTGAGCTTGCATCGTTTATTCCTGCAAATAGTGTTAGAGAAATATCTTTCTCTCCCTTTGTCATCGACAAAGGAGAGTTTATATGATGATATAAATTATATTTTACATAAGTGTTAATATAAAACAAAATAACTACTATTTATAATGTAAGGTATCAGAAAAAAATTAACATTTAAAGCATGCGATACTCAAGGTTCTTATAATTTCCTAATTGTTAGGAAACCATACCAATTTGGGTGTGGTTGAACCTTTATAAATATAATTTTCATTATTAACTACCATATCAAAATAATCATCAATGTATTTTTCTCTATTTTTTCAATCAACAGGAACACAAATAATTAGATAATTTTTATTCTTATTTCCCGTCAATGATTTTGTACTTCTAAAGAAATTATAAACATATTGGTCATAGCAGTATTTGAATTTCTATAAAAATTGGATTTAGACTTTTCTCGTAATTTAGTATTAGCACTAACATATTTACTATACATGAAAGCGTATCTAGTGCTATTTCTACGATCTGTTTTATGATATCCTAAACCACTTTTATCATTTAAAGGTCTAGAACTAGATAAAATCATGTTTAAATCGTTTTGACCTTTATTAAATTTTGTGACTTCAGTGTTAAGTATATCAAATTTAGCCTTGAAGTCACAATTATTATTTTCAAAAGAAATTTTACTATTATTCAAAATATCAATTTTCTTTTTTAATTCAGAATTCTTGTTTTTTTAACGTACGATTCTCATTTTTGAGAAGGGAATTTTGAGATTCTGAATTATCTAAGGAGGATTGTAATAAATCATTTTGTCTTTTCAAATCAAAAATTTCTTTTGAAAGTTTTTCTCTCTTTTTCAAATATGGTGTTTTGTTCATCTGGAGAATCTTTAATAGTTATAAAATTATTCGTTAAAACACCAAGTTGATTTTCTATATCTAACTTCTCATTTTCACGTTCTACAGATTTCATCTTTTCTAAAGTAATAAAATTAAGCTTTGAAATCTTATCGCTAATACTTTGAATACTATGCATGCAAGTTTATTTGAATGTGAATGATGATTCTTCAGGAGAGATTTTAACAAAGCACTAACCTAGAATCTATATACATATTTGATAACTCTTGTTAAAAAATATAAAACTATATGAACCATATTTTGAGTCGTTAAGTCCGGATGTTGTCGTAGTCATAGTCGTAGATTCGTGAATTGTTGTTTCATGTCAGCAATCAAAACCTACGATCCAACAAAATTCACTCGAACCATATTGCCAAGCTTCCAAAATTTGGCAATATTGAACACGATGACCCATACATTTTCTTGACGAAGTCCGAACAAGTCTGCGCAACCCTGAAACTTCAACAATATTTTGATGATGGAATCAAACTTCGATTAATTCCATTCACTCTTACAGATTACACTGAAAAATGGTTGTACAACTTGCCGTCAAACTCAATTAAAACTTAGGAAGAATTTGTGAAAGTTTCCATAAAAAAGTTCTACCCCTTGGAAAAAACCTCTAAAATCCAAAATGAAATCGTAAATTTTCATTAATTTGGGGAGAACCATTCGGAAAATATTTTGAAAGATTCAAAGAGCTTTGATAAAATATCCACATCATAACTTCAAAAAATGGACGCTGTGCCAAATCTTGTACGATGGACTCGAAAACTTCTCACGAACCATGCTCGAATCAATGTTCCAAGGCAGTTACCTTGCCCAATGTCACGACGATGCTTGGCAATTTCTTGAAAACCTAGCCAAAAAATCATCCCAATGGGAACGTTCAAATGAAAAAATCAATTTACTCACGATCGAGTGCACATTAAATAGGATCATCTTTAGCCTTGGAAGCTAAAATCAACGCAATGATTAACAAATTCGACGACGTTTTCTCATCAAACCAAATGAATCAAGATTCCAAACCAATATGTTATAAATGCAACGATACTAATCATATAATCGATCATTGATAGGTCACTCCTGCATTCTTTAATCCGAATGGCATTACTACATAACAGTATAACCTAACATCCATGACAAAACTTGTGTGCTTTTGATTTGGGATGTGCATCGAGATTTGGTTATAACATGCATACGCATCCATAAATGATAATAATTCTTGCCTTGTAGTTGAATCAACCAGCTGATCGATTCTAGGCAGGGGAAAACAATCCTTGGGGCATGCCTTGTTCAGGTGAGAATAATCAATACACGTTTTCCATTTCCCGTTTGCCTTCTTCACAAGCACAAGGTTAGATATCCATTCCGGACAGAAGGTGTCGCGAATAAACCCATTTTCTTTAAGTTTATCCACCTCTTCTTTAAGAGCAATGGATCTCTCCAGATCCATGCCTCGTCTCATCTGTTTCATTAGAACATACATTGGATCAGTGTTTAATGCATGGCTCGCAATGGCAGGCGAGATTCCACACATGTCAGAATGAGTCAAAGCGAATACATTCAGATTCACTCCAAGGAAATTGATAAGTTCTCTCATCATCGAAGGGTTAAGTTGCAATCCAATCTTCAATACCCATGACGGATCATCGTGGCTGACTGTGATATCAATTGTCAGATCATTCGACGCTTCCTTGGTCCCTTCAGGTTCCTCCTCATCATCCCTCGGATCTATATCTCTACAGAACCGACTGTGATGCCTAAGCCAAGGCTTGGGAGCCATTTTTCAATCATCGGTGACTTGGTTACGGACTGGCTTTTCCACACCCTTTCCCTTCTCTTTCTGTTGAGCCTCACTCTGCTCAGCTACATAACAGGCATGCCCAATCGCCTAATCACCATGCATAACATCTACTCTATTATCAGTCAAAAATTTCAATGTCAAACACACGGGGCAAAAGCTGCCCAAAATTTAGCCAAGGTCGGACGCTCTAGAAAAACATTGTACGATGAATCAACATCCAAAAGAATCAATGGTAGGATCCATACCATCCTACGTTCAACTTCCCCCAATTCAATCGATAATTCTACATAACCAACTACCACGGTAGCCACACAATTAAAACCGTGTATACATGCTTTAGATGGTTTCAAATCCTTAGCCTCCATCCTCATTTGATAATATGAATTCTTAACGATAACATTCACAGAGCTTCCGTAATCAATCAAAATTCTTCTTACCAAAGCCGGGCCAATCATGGCGGAGATAACCATCAGATCAATAGTAGGGGCCTCTACTCTATCGGCATGTCAGCTTCTAAATGCTATATCATCTTTCATTGTACGCTGTTGTTTGGCCGGAGTTTCATCCTCCCTATTCGGGCAACATTCGAAATCCACATGTCTCATTGAACTAGCATAGCACTCCATTTCGTGCCAACTTCTGTCCGCAAAATGTGGTCCACAACCTATCGTGTTTATTACCAACTTTCCATCGATCCATGCTGCCTCCTCAGCCCTGCATAGACCTTGCCCTTGATTGGGGTTAGACGTCCCCAGTCCGCCATCCTATGGATTTTTCATAAATTGCTGCAACGTTTTCTCCAGAATCAATTTTTCAATGGCACCGTGGAGATGTCTGCACTCGTCCGTATTGTGCCCATAACATTCATGAAAACGATAGTATTTCCCGGTTTGCTTTTGTGCCTCGGTTGACTCTTTTGGACGCAGCTTCTTATATTAGAAAGTATTGCAGGTGGACAGATAAATGTTCTCTAAGGGTGCATTCAAAAACGTACAGTCGTCATACATAGAATCTTGGACCTTCATTTCTCGAGCTCTCTCTTTCAGTCATGATTCCCTTCTCCATTCCTTTTCCATTGACCCGACTTGTTTTGAACATTGACCTAAACCTTCCCAGAACTTTCGCCAGACTGCTTTACTGCGATATTACTCTATACCGCTTCTCCACTTGGTCTTGTAGCGTTGCTTTTTTAGACAACTTGGCCTCTTCCTTTCTCATGAACTGGGTCGCCTTTGAGTGGAAATGCTCCAGCATGGTCGGTGGTTTTTCAACTAGCCAATCATCGAACTCAGATTCGGGTCCACCCCCGTTGTCATAGCCATAAGTATTGCATGGTAATTCGGGTTATTAACTTCAGTGGCAGCGACATGAAATCTTTACAGGTAGTCCTTCAATGATTCCCCTGGAGCCTGGATTACACTAAACAATGACATCACATCTTTGGGGTGAGTAGCGTGAATCCAGAACTGCTCCACAAATCTTATTGCCAGCTCGTCAAATCTCAAGATCGATCGTGGGGGGTAACCACATCGTAGCGATCCCAAAAAGAGTTATGGGGAAGCATCTACATTTGGTAGCATTATTCGCTCTTGCCGAGTCCATCGGCCATTCGTACCTCATGATCTGCTGCCTAGGGTCATTTTTCACTTCATAAGCAGGCATCATAGACATGTTGAACCTTCTAGGATACTCTGCCTGTAAAATACTATCGGTAAATGGGGTGTGGCTCCTGGAGACTCCCTATTCGTCATTTATCAAGCCCCGATTCTCCCTCATTAGCTATCTAATCATCGCGGATAAATCTGATGTCTGGATAGGTGACGCCAAGTGGTGGTCATGCTCCACCTTGCGTGAATGCTTTGGTCAGTGTCTCTAGGGCATTTCACGCCTCCTTGGCCTATCATCCTCCTGATGTGTATCCTGAGCATTCACTTTATTATTACTTCAGAGAGGCAGTAGGTCAGCATCCAAACGTATTATAGTGTCCAAGTTCCTAGATCCAGCATCAGCATGGTTCTCCGCTTGCCCTTAGTGAACTATTCTGCTGGTTGAGGGATCTATACCGATCCCTATGGAGGGATCGCCACCGAACCATCTTGGCAGACCATGTTGTTTTACCGAGCGTTGTTCCATCACTCCAGTTCGTGCTGCTTCAACTTTGTGATGCCTACGCCTATGATGCTCGTTCGATGAAGTTGAACTATGTAACGCCGAGTAAGAAACAAGATCCCTTCTGGCGCTTTGGAGCTGTTGTTGAGCAATTTGGTTCATCAAATTGGCATTATCCTGGATTTGCTCATTTAGCTGCCTACAGCTCTCCATTAGCTCTCTCATCAAGTCATTGAATTCATATCTAGTTATGGAATCGGTAGGGTTCTGGACTGCAGCAGGCTCCGCATTTGCATTAGCAGGCTAGTTGCTTGGACCGTCTTGTTGGACATTGACGGTTTTGTGGGCATCAACATTCTGGGAAGTAGATCTAGTGCGGCTTACCATTCTGAATTTATATGCTTAGATCTTGATAAATTTGAATAGTATCTATAAGGTTCTAAAGATAAACTTGGATCTCCTTTGAGGGATTTCCTTAATCGAGTAGTAGCAAAGATGATCCTAATAGCTTAAGAATCAACGTTCTCAGTGAAAGCACCAAAATGTTTGCAATAAAATTGGCCACAAATACCCAAGAATTGATTTGAGTAGCAGAATAAATGAAGAAATTAAATGAAAACAGAGGAGAATCGTAAAATATCAAAGAAAACACAACAAAAAGCAAAAACAACAAGATTTATAGTGTTTCGACGTTGATTTCCTATGTCCACTTTGAATATTCTCTTTATTGCCTCTTGGTTGACTTGATTACAATTACAAACAGCAAGGAATTACAAGAGATCAAAAACCAATATAGGAAGTTAGTTACAATAATGGTAGACCTGAACGAGCAGCGTAAGAGCCTTGAATGGCCCCATGTTCCTCTACTTATAGATGAAGGCTGCCCCAATCTAAATCAAACTTCGGTGATAGGACTTTACCCAACATATAGGCCCACCACATGAAGGGATAGGCCCGACTCTCAATGGATAGGGATCGGTACCGATCCCTTCGTGAGTCGAGTTTGGCCTAGCGACCCTTATGTTGGCTCCCTTATGGTCCATAATGATGGTTATCAAGGCAATTGGATGCATGGAGCACTTGTTCTTATAGTACTTCGGTTCTAATCACAACTTTGTCTAGGTTATATCGATCTCTCTTGGTCCCCCTACGTGTGCCAAACCATGTCTCACAGTCCATTCCATGCCGATCTGTATCCTGCAAGTGAACCATGCCGATCTGTATCGCTCTAGGCTCATCATGCCGACCTGTAGCCTATGAGCAAACCATGCCAATCCATGTCTTCTGAACACAATATGCCGACCCATATCCTCCAAACACATTATGCCAACCCATCACCATATTAAATGTAAACTGATCCGTCCTCATCTCATCCAATTTGACTAGGGTTCATGCCGACCCCTATCTCTGGAGTGTTAGATGCCAACCCATTACCATATTACACCTGTACTGTTACATTCATATTTCATCCAATTTGACCAACATTCATACCGATCCCTATTCCAATCAAACCAAACCCCATCATCCAACATCCTGAACCATCTACCTTTTAACTCTATTCATCCTGGGCTTGACACAACTGCCCGGACATTATATTTTGGTCATGTGGTCGTTGTCTTATGATCATCTTACCCATCAGCAAATGATTCTAGCCCTCGTAATCAGCCCTATGTAGCCGCCTCAAGGCATCGGGTAATAATGCACAACCTTAAAGATCTATCAGACTTAACGGTAAAGACTATAGCAGATCTCCAACTCGAACGACTGGGCCTAATCAGTCCTCTCTTTAATAGGTCCTAGGTTTGACTTAACAACTCGTCTCTCTTCCTTGGAGCCATCCTTCTCTTAGGTGGAACCACGAGCCTTGCGTCAAGGACCAAATTAATGCGAAACTCTATCTTACGATTTAGGGGTAAACTTTTAACCTCTTTGAAAACTTGTGAAAGATCGCTAACAACTTCAATAGCCCCTAAACTATATATTTTGGCACGGTCATATTTACTATTTCTCTATAAACTATTTATTTTGGTAAACAATTTTTAAAACAATTTTATTATCATTAATTACTATTTAAAATAGTTTTATTTATTAATAATAATCCATTTATTATTTATTTAAAATGTAATTAAATATCCATTTAAACAGCGATTAAATTTTAGATCATTATAGAGGTTTTATGAATCTGCAACTTTAGGAAACGCCTATAGTGACATTTCCTCGTTTTAGAATTTTGACGGACGATTTTACCCTTGAAAACTTATAATGTTTATAACTTTTGATAGAAACCGAATTAGCGTCCGAGATCACTTCCATTAGAAAAATATGATGGTTTTCCTTTCCATAAAGTGGTCATAATAGCGATTTGGACTTTTCGGCTATAAGAAATTGGCTATTTGAAGATTGATAGTTTTTAGAGCAGCTTAGTGGGTAATTAGTGAGTTTGGGGATCGGCCCATTGAACCATTTCAGGTTTACACCTATATTGGTGGAAACAAACTTCCCTAACTTATTTCTACTATCTCCCAAATAGATTTAAGCCTCTATTAACCCATTCTACAGCTAAAACCTTCTCTCTCCTCGAAATCAAGTCTAAATCATAGATTAAGGGTGGATCAACAAGGGGTTTGATTAGAAATCTTTATATGTATATTTTTAGGAAAGCAAAATCAAATCTTGGTGGTTGACTCTTGGATATGCGTCGATTTACTTGCAAAACTTGGGATTTGAATGGTTTGGTAAGTGATTTACCATCTCTCGCCCTATTATATATGTATATATATATGTTTTAACATGTTTTGGATCTATTTTTGGAGTTAAAAATTGTTTGTCAATGTTTAAAAACTGTTACTATTGTAAAAACATCTAAAAATGGTTTTTTGGCGTTCTACACATGTTATTTGGATATGTAACTGCCTTGATATATGTTGGCTATGTTGTAGGCACCTTTTATGATGATTGTTATAGTTGATATGTGATTTTCATGTTTGAATATTCGTTGGTGCATATATTTTATTTATTTATATGCTTGTATGATTGAAAATGCATTGGAGCAAACTAGAGGTAGGAACTATGAAACCAAACTTTAATGGATAGGCTCAAAGATGTTAGGAGTTGTAACAATGCATACGAAAGGCACATAGGTCGAAGAAAGGAGGGTAGCAACAAAATTAGTGTGAAATTGGAGTTTGAAGAAGTTATAACATTTCTGTTCAGTGCTTGGTGTCCGGTGGTGGTTTTCTCAAGTTTGGCTTGATCTTTGATGACGTTGTGTTTGGTGGTCAAGTTTAATTTGCCATGCAATGATTGCTTGGAGTCCTGCCCAGTGTTGTTTTTATGAGGTGGCTTGGTTCAGTGCCTGAATAAGAATTTCTGTTCGGTGCTTGGAGGCGTGCTTTGTGCTTTTGTAGGTTAGCTTAGTTCAGTTCCCGAGTAAGATTTTTTGTCCGGTGCTTGGAGTCGTGCCCTATGTTTTTGAGGTTCAACTTAGTTTGGTACCAGAGCAAGATTTTTTTTGTTCCTCTTTTTATGCCGCTTGAAGTCATGGAAAGGGTTGCTTGGAGCTTAGCTAGGGTATAGCCAAACAGAGAATGAAAGTTTATTATTTTTCATTATGGCATAGTGGTACTTTGAGGATTTCTTCATGGCATATTATGGGGTTCTTGGGGGTGACGTGGAACAAAGTTGGCTACTCCAAATGAATCAGGATAACCTTGGATTTCTTGTGGTGACTAGTGAAGCATGACATAGCGCTTCAACACGACAACGACAATGACTTTCGAACTTTTATATGATGTCACCATGGCTTATTATGGGTTTCTGAGGCGTTTTGAAGATAACAACTCATTGTAGCGAGTGACTATGGCATTTGGAGATGGAACGAACAGACAAGTTTTGTGTGATAACTTGTAGGGTAGAACATGAGGTTGTGATGCTCATGAGTGGAACAGAATAGTTTGTGTGTACCCAATGTAGTCTACATGTACCCATACTTTGGACGTCTACGTGTGTCCAGTTCTTGACCATTTGCATTGGCATGAGTTGAGCATCTGCAGGCAATTCAACTATCGATGCATGTGCTAAGGGATCGATGGGTAACTCTTAGGTTGTGATGCTAATTGTTAGGATAGAGTAGTCTACGTGTACCTATATGTTTGGACGTCTGCATGTGTCCAACACCTAGCCATCTTTATGGACAACGAGTTGAGCATTTGTGAGAGTTACCATACATCTAAAGCGCTTATGTGAGAGATGCAAAGCTATGTGATGGACGCTATGTTTTTTATGTGCTTGATATACTGTGTGATACTCTTATACCCTATATTTTCCATTTGTGATAGTAGTTTAGCATATGCTATGTTTATGTGTTAAATCTTTAGATACATTGATAGGTTAGGTATGGCTATTCATATCCTGTACCCTTGTCTATTTTATAAAAAATATAGTATTTTTGAAGTGATATCTCGCTCACACAATACTGTTATTTGACCGAGGCTTCAAGCTTTGCTTTTTATTATCTCGTATAATCTTAAATGAGTAGATTAGGGATAACAAGTTTGGAGAGCTCATGAAGTTGTATGGAGTATGAGTAGGAGACTACACTTCTGTATGTCTATACCTGGAGCCTACCATCACTTATATTCTACTGTGCAGTACTATGGAGCTATGCCAAACTTGTATTTCTTAAAGACATTTTTAGAGTTTATTTCGGAGAATTGGTAGGTATATGTGCTATTATTTCAGTTTTTATGTAATCCATGAACCAATTACACTTCGGTGTTCTTATTTATGATTCAATTCACTTTATCACTATCTCCCCTATTTTACATCTATGTTATTATATTATATTTTTTCTATATTCAATGACGTGTTCTACAGGTTCCGTTTTTGCATTTTTTAGTTACTTTTCATCCTTAGATGTCATCTTGCATCGGCCGGGTACCTCCTCAATGTCTATATAGGTATATTGAGTAGTCGAGGTGTAAGGCGATCGTCACAAACAGAGCTTGTTGAAGCCATACGGATATCGAAAGTAGAAATATTCATCCTTGAAGCATGAATGTTTATTATGGAGCGTTTTGATGATCCTACACCGACACCAAGCTTTATTATTCATCAAAGAGGCAACTTACTCCATTTTTTGAAGTTTTTGATGTTTGTGAGTTCCCTAAAGGTTAAAGGTCATTGAAATTGGTTCATGAATATGAAATATAAGGAGCTTAACAAGGCATAATTGTTTGGGTGGACTTCAGTAGGAGCGAGCCCAAGGCTCTAGAGGAACATACAGAGGAATGGATTAAATGGCAGTATAGCATCGCCTAGGAACGTCTACTTGTTGCAATCCATACAGTCTATTGGTGGACTATGCGCCTATTGGTTCTGTGTAGGAAGTAAGATGCCATATTTTAGAATTCCATGTTGTCGACATATTGTTCAGGGCTACTTAGCAGTTAGAATTATTGACATTTCTTTAGGAGGATCATCAAGAGCTCTTAAGCCCACTTGTACATTAATCGAAGGAGATTGGTTCTTATTGGTTTTTTCAATACTATCATCCTATGTAACTCAGTAGTGATTGAGCTCCTACTTTCAGAATGTGTAGAAGTCAAAGCTTGAGCTATGGTAGAACTAGCTTTAGGAGGTGTTGATGGCCCAACACTAAGTTGAATCGAGAAGAATGGCATGCCATTTTGGATAAAAAAAACTCAACATTTAACACGATCAAGTATGTTTTTGTTTTAGAATTCTATTTTTAATGCGAACTCAAGTGATCAACGCTTAGAATCCAATGGATGTCGATGTGTGTTGACTAATCACATTTTGAAAATCTACCAAGGCAATTGAAAGTGTCAATCTATACAGTGTGAGTCCCATATCCTGTACATAAAGAATGGACCATTCCATATAGATAGCCTGCTCATGCTGGAAAACAAGTCACGTACCTGATAGAACTGTGCATCAGATCTTACCTATTACCGTCAAACAATTGATAATGGAACCACTATTCGAAGCAACATGGAGCGTTCTTTTGTAGGAATATAGAAGTATGGTGATTGAAAATGTAGTGCGATGGAATTGTTCGAACATTGGAATATGTTCGATGTGACCATTCATTGGAAAAGAACCGTCTCATCGGAATCTAGAGTGGTGATAGCTGATCGACCAAATTTTTATGGAAGGCAAATTCAACACTCAAGATATGAAAGTGTTGAACTATAACTAGAGCAAAGGATTGTTGTAGGTAACTCAAAGTAGGTTAAATGTTGACATGAAATTGATACATATGCATTTGAGGGTTGGACATTTTGGATCCCTACTACGGGTTAGAGTCGTGTCGAATCTTATAGCGGCCTAGGGCATTACTGAAGTAAAGGAGATTGGCCTACCACATTTTTAAATCGGTGTCCCAAGTCATCTGCAATTCATAAGCGATCAATTTCCACGATTAGCGATGGCTCCACCACTAAATGGTAGCCAAGGAATTCACCTTTACCTTTGGATTTGAAGTCAAAGAGTGTTCAGTATTGAACTCTTTTGGGAAGACGACGATTGTCAAGGAAGGTAATAGGAAGTAAGAAGGAAGGGAAGTAATAGTGCTGTTCCAAGATAATTGACGATGGTGGTGTTGGTTAAGAGATTTGAGGTCGTAAGAGATCGGTAAGGGAAAGGTATTTGGCACCGAATAGGAGTAAAGCATAAAGGATAAGTAGGAAAAAAAATTCTAATTCCTAAGCTATTTATACTACCAAGCTATCCAAAGGATTCACCTTGGTATCGATAAGAACCAGTTAGTACTGACCTAATTATTTATATGGACATATTTATATATGTATAAAAAAGGAAAAAGAAGGGATCTCTAACCTGTCTAAAGCATGGAATGATCTCACAGGTGGAGATCTTATCCTTAGCATGGAAAGTGGAACTACCACTACTTAAAGTAATCGAACGGATGCCTACAGAATAGAGATGAAATTTTAAAGCAACTCTTGGATAACCAGCATACTTATATGGACAATGGCATAAACTTATCTTGTTTTAGAGAATGCTTTGTTTTCATTAAAAGCCTACTGTAGGAGGCAAGTGTTATCCTGTTTCTAAACCAAGCAGCTTTCAAACAAATCTGAGCATCAAGAAGAAGAGAGAATGGTTCAAGGATTTGGAGGTATGCTTGAAAGGACATTAAAAAGGGCTTCAAGAGTTCATAGTGCAAAAGGAATAAACAAAACAAATTCATAGCAGCCTCTTTTAGGTTGGTACTGAGCTCTTTTTAGCATCTTATGGGGCTCTAGTGCTTTAGCTTGTAGATTTTTAGTTAAAGTAATCATTCCGGGGGCCATTTAAGAAGGAGTAGGTGAACAACTCCAAGGAAGCTTTGAAGAAAAGGACAAGTATCGAAGAGGTCGGTACCTCTAAGCAACGACTTGATTTCTAAAGAAAAAGTGCTCAGAGCTTTACAGATCGAAGATAGAAAACCAAGTGAAAGAAGATGGAATGAACCACCATCATACAATCCTATCAATATCGATCACTTTTGATTGATACCGAAGGACAAAGGATTTTATCTCACATCCTATATTCTCGATTTGAAGTTAGACTTGGTATAACGCGATCTAGCAATTTCTTTATAAATAGTGAGCTTATGGCAATTCAAAAATGACTTTTGTACTTGACCTTCTTCACTCTCTTTCTCTACACGACCTTGTCGTAAAAGAAGCTACCTTTTGCTGTTCTAGTCCGTTAGACCAGTAAAATCCTTGTACTTGTGACTAAAATCATTAAGTAATAATATTAAAGTGGATGTAGGCTATAGATTTTCTGAACAACTATAAAAAAAATTATGTGTTTCTTACTTATTTTGTTAGATCTCTCTACTTAATTTCATTTTGGGGGTGTTGTTCCACTTTTGGGCTCAACGCTCGTAAAGGAGAAGCTCTTAATGGCAGATGTACATGGATGGAGCTTCAAATGAGCATGACTCTAGTGCAAGAATGTTATTGTTTATACCAAAGGGAGGAAGTCGAGTTACACGGTACGGCTGGGGTTCAAGGTGATGAATAATGTGGCTGAGTATGAGTTGTTGATAGCATGATTGGAGATAGTTAGAGAATTAGGAATAAGGTCATTGTGCATGCACAACGACTCTCAGTTGGTTGTAAACTAGGTGCTCGGAGAGTTTTGGGATAAAGGGGTATGCTTGGCGTCCTATCTATGAATGGTGAAGAATTTGCTTAACGAGATGGAACATTATGCAATCAAACACATTCTACGGGAAGAAAATATAGATGCTAATGAGTAAGTGAAATTAGCAAGCTTAGGTGATGGGCCTTTGTTAGGGCCATTATTAGTTGTGACCCTATTTACCTCTAGCATCGAGGAGGTGAATGTAGTTATAGCTATTAGGGGAAAGAGAATCTAGATGACACCGATTATAAGGTACTTAAGCGAGAAGGTCTTACCGGACAATGGGAGTGAAGCTAAGAGGGTCTCTTAGAAGGTTCCATGCTTTATTATCCAAGATGGTATGTTATATCTAAGAGGATTTTCTAACCTACTATTAAGGTGCATAGGCAGAAAGAAAGTCAGGGAGATGCTAGAGAATATACATTAGGGCGGTTGCGGAGACCACACTAAGGGGCAGACTCTGGTGATAAAAGTGTTACGGTGTATATACTTCTAGCCAATGCTAAATCATGATGCGACTGAATACGCGAAGAGATGTGACAAATGCCAATGGTTTGCGAAAATCCTAAGATTTCCCCTGATCGAGCTGACTCACATGGTTAGCCCCTGGCCCTTTGCAGTTCGGAGAATAGATCTAATTGACGAGCTACCCATGGCCAGGATGGAGCAAAGTATGCTTTAGTGGCAGTTGACTACTTTACATAGTGGGTTGAAGCCAAACCACTTACTAAGGTGTCATCGACCAAGGTTATACAATTTTCTATCGGGAATGTAATATATAGGTATGAAGTTCCTCTTTAGATCATCTTGGAAAATGGATTGCAGTTTAATAATAAGGAGTTCACCGACTTCTGCAAGCAGCAAGGAATAAACAAGAGTTTCTCTATAATGGCATACCTGAAAGCCAAAGAATAGGTGGAAGCATTCAACCAAGTTCTAAAGACCATCATAAAGAAGTAACTTGAAACAAAAAAAGGAGCATGGGTGGATGAGCTTCCTCTGGCACTATGTGTCTGTTGCACTTCTTTCAAAATGACAATAAGGCATACACATGTCTCCCTGGCTTATGGGACAGAAGCAATGTTACCAGTTGAGAAAACAAATCCATCACATAGGAAGATTCATTATGGCCCAAATGAGAATGAAGAGCTGCTTAACGTATCAATGGATTTGATTGAAGAAAGCATGAAGAAGTCGCTTTAAAGGTTAAGGTGTATAAGGGAAGGATAGCCAAGTAGTATAACTCTAAGACCAAACACCACCCTCTCAAAGATGGGGACTTAGTACTAAAATATATATTCCCTAAACCCAGAGCATTCGACCTGATATGGTAAGGACCGTATGTCATCCATAAAGACTTGAGTAATGAAGCTTTCATCCTAAGCGCGGTACCCCTTGATTATATATAGATTACAGTGAACGCTTAACCTAAAGAGTAGGACATAGACGGTAGCTCAAGAAGACTCGATAGTCATCTACGATTGATGAGTATGAAGTTAAATAACCCTAGCATGCCGAGGAAATGTTCACACCAATCAAGGGTCACGAAAGCTTAATAAGCTGAACTTGTTGCTCAGGGTCAAATGGAGTTGTAATGATGTAGGAGTTATCCCTACAACCTTCGGCTGGCAATGGAAAACTAGATTAACATGCAGTCATGACTAACCGCTGATAGGGTAGTTGGTCACTGACAATCGGTCCTAAACTCTAGGCAGTAATGGAGAACCGGATCAACCCACGGTTAGGACATAACCACCAACTGGGTAGTTCGTCATTAATGATCATCCCTAAACTCTAGCCGATAATGTAAAATTAGATCAACCTACGATCACCGCATGACCTCCGACTGGATAGTTCACCATTGAAGATTGGCTCCAAACTTTAGTTTGCGATGGCAAACCGTCAACCCATGGTCATGATAAGACGTTGACTAGGTAGTTCGTCATTCACAATCTGCATAAATCTCTAGCCAATAATGGCGAACTAGGTCAACCCATAGTCAGGACATGATCGTCGAATGGGTAGTTCTCCATTGATGATTGGCCCTAAATTCTAGTCGGAAATAGAGAAGCGGACGAACCCACGGTCAGGGCATAACTGCCGGTTGGGTAGTTTGCCATTGATGATCGGCCCCAACCCTTTGGCTGGTGGTGACAAACCGGACTTATTGATGGTTCACTATAAATTTTATTATTGATTTAATATTACCATTACAATTAAATTATAATGATTTTAAGTTTTAAATCGATGGATTTCGAATTTAGTAGAGTTACCTTGCAAAATTAGTGGAAGATCAAAGATAAGTTCATATTAGATTCGTTTCTAGTGGTTACAAGCTTTGTATTAATAAAAAAAATTCGACCACCAAAATTGTTGGAATAGGATTTAATGTGCAAATATCTTCAAATTCGAAGTTTCAAGATGAAGAAATAGTCAAAATGCATCAAATTTTACAATCAACATGGTTTTTGTACCAATCTGTATGGATTGGTACATATCCATTTCTTTTACTTTTCCATTTGCTCTTTTATGACATAGTATAAGTCTTTATACCTTAACAGTAGATCCTTCACCATATTGTTCATTACTGTTTGATATGGATTTGTACTGATCCATATCAAAACTTGGCACTATATCCTCCTTCTAATTGTCTTCGTGTGCCACTTCTTCCTTGAGCTAGTGGGGATCACAATTCATATGGTTCGATGCTGATCCATCTATCTTTTTACATTCTTAGCCAAAGTTTATGTATCCTCTCACCTAGATACCTTCTAAGCTTTTTGGTCCATTTCATTATCATTTCATAGTCTAGATCCATCATAATTTTGCTTAGTTCAAATGTTGGATAACAATTACCCCCTCTCCCCCTACAGTATGGTTCTACGATTAAAAGCTTGTTTTGGATCAGACAAGCGACTAAATATAGATCTCTAGAGAGGCTTCCATCATTTAAAATGCTTTTATAAAGCATTCCATCTTCTTTAAGACTATCTGCACATCACTTCTAAGAATCATAAATTTGCTTTTCATCTATAGATATAAATATTGAAGCCTTCTATATGAAGTGTTCGAGTATCTCTGAGAATTTCTGAAAGCTACCCCGGTTCCTAGTCAGGTATCTCTTTTTTGTTAAAAACATAAGAATTCATATCTATCGGTGCCAATCCATATGAATCAATATCGATCAATTAAAAAGTTTACATATAAATGTAAACATTTAGGATTTTTCCTGTCACTTTCTTTTCCAAGCTATCTTCTTTGTGTTCTCTCGTGTACTCTTGCAATTTCCTTCACCTCTCGAAATTTAATGTCATCGTTACAAACACCGCTAACACTAGAACTTTTCCACTCCAGTACAGCTGACCCATATGAACAACACTCTATCTCAAGTTGCCTTCAACCTTTTGGTGTTATTCCCTTTCATGTCTCATTATCTAGATCTGGATCCTTAAGTGAGTGTCGCTTATCATAATAGACCGTTTCGACTGCCACCTCACTTTGATATGTCTTCTTCATGTGCTATCGATCATCACTTTGATACAACACTAATGGTAGAAGTGGTGAAGGACAAGGATAATACATATTCATTTCAAGTAATTTCTAAGTGGACTACCTGGATCGGCATCTTAGAACTTGATCAATACGACCTAAGAAGTCATATTCACAAATCCATCTCAATACTTGTCGCATTCGAGGAGTCTGTATATCCTATGACATTTTCCTAATCGACCCTTGAAATCTAATATCACATACTTGTAGTCCTACTAAGAAGAGCTCTACATCACTTTAAAGGTCATTCAATTCTATTATTATGGATTTTCCATTAACAAGTAATATTCGACACACAAGTACAACATGTCAAAGCTCCTTTTTTAGAAATAGCGTGCTATCTACATAGAGAACATCCATTCATTATGTTGAGGACACAGGAAACACACTACATAGATTGAATCACATATCACTTCCATGGTCAATGTATAGAATCTAGTTGGTTAACACATGTTGACGTCCATTAGGTCCTAAACATCGGCCATGCATGACTTAACCAAAATAGACACAAAATTCAAATCATACATGACATGCTCGAATTTCAGTACTAAATGGAACCTCTTAGATGTTAGTGTATTTCTTTCGTAGCCATAGGTCCTTTCAATCATAGGTCTACTCCTCCGACGGTAGGCTCCTCTTCAGCTTTGGCTTCCGCTTCAACACCATCTAGGATAAGACAATCCCGCTGTCAATATGATCAATCTTTATAATTCGTTCCATTAGAAACTATAGAGGAATTGTACAATAACATCGCTTCTTACGCCAATCTACAAGGCATGATGATACTCGACAATCTTTCGAATACCCGAACATTGAGGTTAACAACAATATACATTAAAGGAATTGCAAATGCCATGGTATTTCCATAGAAGAAATTCTAACTCTTCTAAGCACATAACACGTCCGAAGGTTACACTATTTGAGACTGATACATGTGCCTTTCCAGAGTTGTCCCTTTATTTAATCATTTCCTACAATTGATTCTTCAGTTCATAAGACTTACCCTCCCTAACTTCACCCGAATGTGTATGCTGCCTTAGATCGCACATATATGATCTTCATTGGACACTTAGGCAGGGTGCCTACCTTTGAAGAAATTTGATATTTCTACAACTTCAAGAAGCTAGCTGAACACCTACCTCTCCCCTTCCTTGAATTGTTCAAGGGCTGCCAAATTTTCCTTGGCATATATAATAAGCATAGTGATTTCAAGGATGATTACTTCTTTATCCGTTGTCCCAACGGCTTTGCCCATAGGAGGTTGTCTCGAGGTAAACTCTGACCTTTAATATCCCATTCCAAAAAGGTTTATCTTACTCAAATCACTGACTTCTCCTTTCTATTCTTCTTATAGATATTCCTCTAATAATTTCAAGTGTTTCCTTACCCCGGACACTCCAACTCTTGAAGAATGTCTAGGAAAAAGAAATAAAAAGAACTAATATCCTCAATGAACTTCAACTATGCCATTTTTAGTTACTACATAATGGTCGAAAGGATCTCCACACCAAGCGCCGACCTAACTACTCAAGAAGCTGGAATCGATCACTCGGCTCCCACATGCCAAGATTTCCCAAATGTAGTACATGATGTTTCAAATGGCAAAGAGAATGATGAAAAGAAAAAGGACGATGAAGGAGAAGATGAAGACAAAGATGGAGATGAGGATGAGGATAACAACAATGAATGCGTGTTTATAGGGCGAAGGCCAAAGATAAGAGAACTTCACCGATCATACCTTGAACAAAAAGGACAAGAATTCAATCCCCTCGATAATGCTTATGCCATATCAGATTCAAGTTAGAGGTTCAACTCCACTCTCAATCGCTAAAGATATTTTTGGCTTGCTTGGCGATATGGGGAGCCTAATGAACTTCATTGCATAATTTGACAATGGAGAGTTCAGTATCCCAGATATTCCATTGTCCAACCGATTTATGGCAATGTACCTCTTACTTATATCGAGGAAGCCATGTCGGCTGTTCAACCCTACGAGCATGATTTTTTGAATCGATAAGACACACCAACATGCAACACATAGAATAAAAGCATGCTCACTTAGCAAATACCTTTATCCAACTCTCAATTTTTGAATCAATTCTATCTCTTTTCAAGTAAATTGCGATGGTCCAAACTTTGAAGGTCTCGATAACTGATCAAAAAAATACTACGGCCGCAAATCCATGATCTCCTCTTATAACTGACATGAATCATTGCAAGAATCTGATGTTATAACAACCCACATTTTTTTACGATCAATATTTAAATAATTAATTTAAATATTAAATCATTAATTAATGGTACATCTGAATGCTTGACTTTTGGAGATGAATGAACCAAGACTCAGGATCCTTGCCATTAAGACTACAATTCCATCACAAGAAAAAATAAGTATAATCTCGACTAAGTTTGGGGAAGATAAGTTTCAAAAGTGTACAATAATTTTATTTGGATGAAAAAAAAATTGGCAATGGCCTATTTGCTAGCTTATGAAATGGTTAACACTTCTTCCACTATCATTACCACATTACCTTTATTCTTTCAGTAATAATCACTTTCCTAATTCATTCCTTAAACCTAAGCCTAGATAGACAAATCCAGGCCCAAATAAATTCCAATAAATCCTAGAAAAATCACCATGATTCTTCTCTTCTCATTCCTCACAGCCCATTGTTAGATTAGCTTGAAGTGGTGTTTTGATCTTCATCTCAAATCTCAAGCGAAGTAAAAGTTGGGTTTTGGTTATTAAGAACGTGGTTTGGAGAGGAAGAGGTGAGTAGAATGATTCTCTTACCTTACTTACTTGGTATACTCCATAGTTTTATTTAAGTATGATTATGTAGTAATATGAAGTGATTTAGAGAATGACTTGGTTTATTTATGCTTATTTTTATGTTGTAAACATGATTATATTGATTCATTGTTTATTGCAAACCTTAGTTGCTAATTTTGGAAAAGTTAGTAAGTGTAGGAAGTAATTTGGGTTTAATTAAATAATGGTGTGTGATGTTATGATTGATAAGTGACTAATTAAGTGATATGATCTTGCATATATCATTAGTTAGATAGTCTCAATTTAACCATTTAAATTGATTTTGGAAAATTGGTAAGTAGCTTTTGTTGCTAACGGTTGTTTAATGGATGATACGTGATGATTTGAACTTATGTTCATGTAGTAAACACGGTTAGGACATTGATTATTAAAGACGATAAAAATGACTTTTGAAGAAGTTAGTAAACTACTTAAGTGGTTTTGAGCTCTTCACTTATTATTAAAGCGATTAAAGGTTAGTAAAGCTTAATTAGTGCTTTTAAATGTTGTTTAAGTAAAGGAATAATTTTTAACTGAATGGAATATTTTATAAAATGGTTACAAGGATTTATAAAATACTTATGAGATAAATAATTAATTTTAATGAAGAAATTATGTATTAAAAGGCTTAAAAAGATTAATAAGCCAGTGATGTATTTTATATAATAGATACATTATTCGATAAAATGGTAGGAAGGGATATAGGACTTTTATGAAGAAGGTCTAGTAAATAAAAGTAAGATCTGATTAAATAATATTTGAATTGTTTATTTAATTATATGTGTGTGTGTATTTGTATATAGGTAAGTATACATGTGTATTTGAAGAGATATAATAAAAAAAATTACCAAGTATAATTTGATTCATTGAACATGATTGTGTGGACACACACACTGGTATAAATGTACGTACGTATGTATATGTATATATAAATTTTGTGTGAATAAAATGTATGTGTGTGTGTGTGTGTGAAAATTTGTATATGAGCTAAGGCTTATGACAGAAGGCTTGGTCTAAATAGTCTCCCTGTTGAACTCTACGTTCGAGAGAGTGGATTGTTTTTCGCAATAGATTTTATAATGACCCATATTTCTAACGATAGGATATTTAAATAATTGATTTATATATTGAATCGTTAGTTATTTAATGGTTCCAAAATATGATTTATAGATAATCAAGACTCAAGACCACTTTCGTTAAGGTCAGATAGAAGTTATGGATTAAAACGAATATAGGTATCGTTATATTTGGAGACCAGATGATCCGATGGCTAAAACGATCTCGAAATGCATGAAATTATTATCCCGAAGTGCTATCTGAGATAATGATGGAATTTTGTACCATTAGGACCGGAAAAATGAGGTGATGTATGCCGACGAGTTTTGTTACAACCAAACATGTTGTGTGATCGTATGAGCTTGAAACATACGACGATTCACTTAAGAATATTATTATTTAATATAAATAAGCATTCACCCAAAACCCTTTCTCCCTCATTACATTACTATTCCATTGCCTGGAAAAACTAAATGGCCACCTCCATTTCTTTTACTTTAAATAATTAAATCGAGCGATTCACTTCATGAAAAATAATGAAACCAGTTCTGTTGAGCTCGTGTTGGAGAGAGCTTCTCATCTATGGTAGTTCGGAGTTGTGCTACAGTGGATAGCCGGGTTCAATATTTTGGGTCAGTGACTAGGGTTTGGTTTTGCTAGAGATAGAGGAAGCAGAAGGTGAAACACAGAGCACCAACATGCTTCTCTTGATGAAGCACACCTCGTAGCAGCATTCGTCGAAGCTCCGATTATCCGAGGTGACTCACATCATTTTCCTAGAAGGGGATCGGCTATAGGTCACATTTTATAGGGGAGGTTGAATGTAGCATCTTTAGGTGCATCGCTAAAAGGGCACAAAGTGTAGTGCACTAGCGAAGACGGTGCAGCATTTCGTAGAGAAATGAGAGAGAAATCAAAGATGGAAGCTTACAGTGATATGGATTCATGCGTGCACGAAGACGTATAGAAAATTAGGGAAGAGTGATTAGCTTAAATAGGTAACTAATTAATTTATTAAGTTAACTGTAGTTTATTTTATCTTGATTCATATTTAATTCATATCTTTTGCATATGACGTTTGTTTTGGATGCAGTTACTTGCATTGTGTTCGCAATGGAGAGCTCCATAACTTGACGTTAGATTGGTTGGCTTTTGCTAAGGTGAGTGATATTGTCTCTCACCAAACTGTGATTGTTAGTATAGTATAAAAACGGTGTTTTGAAATGATTGCTAACTTTAAAACTATGATATATATATATATATATATATATATATATATAAACATACTTGAATTTAATAAAAGATATTAAACTTATTTTAAAATGGTTTTAAATCTATATCACATTTCTCCTATTTGACGTGCTATTTTAGGAGATTGCTAGTTTGAAGATGTTTTTGATATGAATCCCCTATTGGTTGATATAGATGTATTATACATGTTAAATGTATACTATATTAGATGTATGTATGCTCGTTGGTTACATGTATGCCTGATCGCTTTTTTGGGTTGAAAATGCTGATTAATCAGCGAACCAATGTTTAAGGAATTTCCCACACGTTAGGGTTTTATGCATATTGATCGGAAAACTAAATAAATGCTATATTGTATAGAGTACTGGGATGTGTGCCGATCGATCTGAAGATGCAAGACAATGGACTTGGATGGTATTTAGACTTTAGGATGAATGTCGAACATTTTCATTTGGTTTGTACTTATCCTTTTATGGCAAAGTACACGACCAAAGTGGTTGCTATTGACCACTATGGAGTGGTTAGTGCCTATCACCATTAATGATGGTCAATTTGGCCGGTCTTTGGCATGGATGGTAAGGAGGCTTCGAGGAGCGCGATGTAGTGGTTTGTTCATGCGGCCGACTCTTGGTCTTGATGTTATTTCTTTATAGTGAGCATTTCAACGGTGAAGCGATGACGTGATGCTTTGACATAACGAATTTAGGACCTTAGTATGATGGTTCTATGACTTACGATAAGTGTCTGGAGTCACTTCGAAGATGACAACTTAAAGATGGAAGTCGTTATTGTGATCCACAAGGGCAAGCTTAATGATGGGGGCTTACGAGTCGGATTTGCGATTGTGTCCTGTTATGGAGACAGTCGTAATGGAATAAGGACCAAGTTCTATTCTGAAGATGCATGCAAAAGGGTCATTGGTAACTCAAAGGTTTCTAGTGTGCTTATAAAGAAGGAGTATGTGGGTAGCTCCCACCCGGATTTGCGATTTTGTCCGGATCTTGCGATTGTAGATTACCCTAGGCTTTAGCGAATGTAAGCCTGTTCCTAACCATTCGTAGTGGCATGGATTCGAGCACCAGTGAAGTCGAGATTTCGATTGAGTCCCTTATTTGCATTTCACTATATGAGTTATCCTATACCCAACGGACACGACTGACGGTGAGGATTGTTTGATGGATGCAATGTTTTCCATAGTTGCTTATTCTCTCTAGGGTATCACACAATGTAGGCATTCTCAACCGTATACCTAGACTCTAGACATTGTACTTCGACTGGAGTACACTTATGTGGAAGTGATAGTAGATTAGCATATATCGACTTCTATATGCTAACTTTTTGGATGTAGGGACAAGTCAGGTATGATTTTCCATACCCTATGTTCATATACTATATCGACTTTTATAGTATTTTGATATTGTTTATCGCTCACACCAGACTACTGTCTAACTCAAGATTTTATGCTTTGGTTCTTATTATCTTTGGTACTATTAAATGAGTAGACTAGATAGCAAGAGTAAACAGTATACGGAGTTCTGCAGATTGGCTTGGAGGAGGCAACGCTTTCTCATACTTATAGTTTGGACTTATTATTGTTTATTCTGCTATGTGGTACTATGCAACCTTGACGGTGTTGAACTTACTATTATTAGGGATAGTTTATCAGTTGAGTTTATTTATCAGTCGTATAAACTCTATTACTATTGTATAATTATATGAACCTATGTACTATGATTCTATGGTTCATGTAGTTATTTATATCTTGACTGTTTTATATATATGATACTATTATATCTTATCTGATGCACTATGAGATATATGAAAGGTTCTATGATTATATGATATCTTCTTTCTCTTCTCTTCTACTATCTTATCTTCTATTTCCCTTCTTTGCTTATTTTCTTTCCCTTGACAATCGTCCTATATTTGCTGGATGCCCCAGCAGCATGCTATTTAGTTATATGAGCATCGAAGGTGTAGGGGGTTCATCACATTTGGTATCAGAGTTTAGGTTATAAAATTAACCTGAGTTGATATCGTGATCTAGTGAGACATGGTAGGAGTTGTCACCTTCGGCTGGGTCTAGAGTATGTGTGTGTATGAAAGAGTGTGTATTTGTTTTACATTTTGGTTGTCAAAACTACATAGTGGTATATATTATATAAGTGGTATTACACATATGAGCGCTATTAATGAAGTTTTCTTTATGAGAGACTGATCATTCTTAGTATGTATTAAGAGTGATCTGGCATATGAGAAATGCTGTTATTGACTCTATCTTTAGAGTAGAAGAGTAGGTAGGATCGAGGACCACCAACCTCGATTTACAGAATATGTTTGCTAAGATGGTGTGAAATATTATATGGAATGCCTAAGTTCTCTAAATGATTATGGTGCTTGAGTGCAAATGCCTAGAGTCGACTTTGATAAGCTGCATAAAGACTATAAGAATCTAAGAGGCAGATTGTTCCTTGGAATGGAGTCGGCCATTGAGGTGCAAGATGGGATGGATAGTTGCAAAAGGACCTTCAATGGCTTGGAGTTAGATGATGTAATGAGGTAGAAGTAAACCTCTAGATGACTCCATGGATGAATAATGAACTGATGGAGTATCCTTATAGCTTCGATTCTCGAAGATCATTTTACTTGGGATCTGTTCATAGTTCACACCGAAGAGAAATTTTTCTCACCTTTAAAAAGTCATGTTGTTTAGGAAGTCACCGACTTGAAATAAGGCAATATTTCTGGGTTGGAGCATATGGTTGAATTCGATGTGCGATCGAAATAAGGTTTATCTTTCACTGATACTCCACTCATAAGGCGAAAAGTTATTATTGGGTTGGACGATCATCATAAGAAGCAATTGATTGGTCATATTGATGAGAGCTTCAAGAAGTTGATCGAGATAGCTTTATGTTGTAAGTGCCTATAACTAATGTATAAGGATTGTCCCAAACTTGCTAAGTAGGGACAAACCATAGAAGCATATGTGTTGAATGCCATTCCGATTTTGTCGAGTGCTCCATCGACAAAGGAGAAGGGAAAGGGCGTTACTATCTAGAGTATGCTTTTCATTTACGGTGTTCCATGCGTGTTTTTTTCGACATGAGGTTTCATTCCTTCACATCTATTGATTTGGTAGAAAAATTGGGATTGAGGCCTAAGTAGTTAACTGATCTTTAAATTATGACGAACCTTATTGGGGGCTCAACCAACTAAACGTGGTTTTTCAAGACTTTTCCTTATAGAATCATGGATGTTTGCATGTTATTATTAATTTTTTTGGGGTTTAATTGGGATCAATATTATAGAACGGGAATTGACTGGCTGAAGGGGTACGGAATAGTGGTGGATTGTAAGAAGTCGTTAGGGACAATAGGGACAGATAATGAGCAAAAGGTAGTGTTCGAATGCCCACCTAATGATAGGGTGATGCTTAACTTTCTATATTCGCTTGTTATCCCATACGATGAGTTGCCATATATGCTGTAGCTAGAGTGTTCAGACATATTCAATGAGATGACCGCATTACCACCATCTAGGGATAGAGTTCTGTATTGATCTGGTTAAAGGTGCTAGACCAGTAGTTATGTCATTAAGGCATATGATGCCCAAAGAGCACAGGAAACTAAAGGTATAAACGGGTCCCATTAAGGTGAATGTTTTTTCTATGGAAGAACATTTGAGTGGGATGCACATATAGTGTTTACCACTAAGGCAGATGACTCTTTGAGGTTGTATATTGATTGTCGTGAGCTGAATAAGATATCGAACTAGTATCTAGTTCCACTTATTGATGGCTTGTTCGATCAGCTCTATAATGCGAGGATGCTCTCTAAGTTGGACTTTGCAAATTAATTTCATTAGTTGAGAGTAGTTTGAGGGAGTGTGCATATCACAACATTTCGTATGCTACCTTGATTTTTGATTGGTTGGTTATGTCATTACGGCTGACCAATGCATCGACATGCTTTATTGATCTCATAAACCATTTTTTGAGGGATCACTTGAGTAGGTTCGTGCTTATGCTTGTTGATAATACTTTCATCTACTTATGGAGAAAGTAGAGCACAAGGCACCATTGATGATTGTACAGTAGGTGTTGAGAAAATACCGACCGATGATGAGATTTTTGAAGTATCACTTTTGGATGAGGGAAATGAGATGCTTGGGTCACATTGTTTTGGAGTAGGACGTCATTGTAAATCCTACGAAGGTTACAATAATCCAAAATTTAAATACACCCAAGAGTGCTACACATTAGAAGTTTCCTTGGATTGGCAAGACGTTTTATATGCTTTACCAAGGACTTCTCAAAGGTGGCGGCATTGTTAACCGATTTGACAAGGGAGTATCAGACTTTATTTGAGATGCGAGGTGCAGACATGCATTGGTGAGTCTGATAGAGGGGTTGACGAGTGCACTGAGGTTACTCATTCTAAGTGGGAATAAGGTGTTTATAGTACACACATGCTTATGGTACTTGGCTAGTGATACAGAAAGGTAAGGTTGTTGCATATGCTAGCCGACAACTGAAATCGCATGAGAGGAGATGTCTGAGTCATGATTTGGAGTTGGAAATATAGTATTTGATTTGGATATTTGAAGGCTCCATCTATTAGGAGAGGGTTTTGAGTTGTTTATTGATCCTACATCATTGAAGCATCACTTCACCGAGAAGGACCTTGACCTTCGTCAACATCGATTGTTATAGTTCATGGCCGCCTACGACATTGACATTTCCTATGTGCTTATAAGTGAAATGCATTTGTTAATGGTCTGAGTGGAAGACATACCAGTTTGGGAGCGATATTCCTAGAGTGGACACTACTTAAGATTATTGCTTGTTATGACTTGATAACTCGATGAGAGCTATGGCTAAAGATGATGGCTAGTTGAACTATCAGACCTACTTTGATTTAGCAGATTGGTACTAATTAGAGGCATGAAGTGAGACTAGTGAAGATCATGGCTAAATTAAGGGAATGAGTAGTGTTTATAGAGGTGATGCAATGAAGAGTCGACCAGAAGGTTGGCTCCGTAAGGATAAGATATTATTTATTCCCAATGTCGATAGGTTGAGGTATGAGGCATCACGAGAGCGCTCTCATTCAAGGTTGACTATATATCACAATGACAATAAAATACACCATGATATGATGAACAAATTTTATTAGGAAGGGATGAAGAAGAATGTTGGGTATTCATTTCGAGATGAATGAATTATCAGCTTGAAAGTGCTGAACTGAAGAGGCCAAATGGTTTCTACAACTGCTTGAGATTCCCAAGTGGAAATGGAAATAGATATTGGTGGACTTCATCAATGGATTTTTGAGGACTAGAGGAGAGTATGAAAACATTTAGGTCACAGTCAATAGGTTGATGAAGAATGCTCGATTTATATTCTTCAAATCTGACAGAGCGCTTCCAAATTAGTCGAGTTATATATAGAATGGATAGTGTGATTCCATTGTATGCCAAGAGCATCATAAGTAGCCGAAACTCATTGTTCACTAGCGTGTTTTGAGAGAACTTACATGATACTTTTGGAAATTTATCACCAAATTGATTGGATAATATCGAGGCTGAACTAAGAACATTGAGACCTCATAGGCCCATATGTTTCATGAAATGTGTTGCGAAATAGGTTAGGAGGAAGGTGGTAGAGTAGTAAAGGTTCAGTTGAGTGAAAGTGAATCTGATTGTATATGAGAGATGATGAGAGCATGAGGACCGCTTGTTTGAAGCTCTTCACTTGGTGAGATTTCTATTTTTGTCAGCCTTCATATTGGATATCATATTTGTTGCTTTATACTTGAATTTTAGTGTCCTTCATGCTAGGATAGACATGGATGTTAGCTTTTGATGTTTGATATTATATGTGCCTGTTTGAAGTTTGATTGTCGACATTTGACATGATTACTTATGCTTATATAGTTGTTAGGCACGTACAATAGATATGGTTTGGTATAGCATATTTATTTGAGACAATCGCTATATAAAATTTAGTATGCTTATTTACATGATGATATTCCTATTGTGCTTAATCCTCTTTATTGAGTGTATATTCAAGTACATGGAAGTAAGTGTTCACTATTTGGACGCGTTCTCACTTTTATTTGCATCTAAGTGGTATGCTCTTGCTATAAAAGAGGTACGTATGATCTGTAGTGTGGATTTGTGTATATATGCTAAGTTGTCCTCAGAAACGAGATGCCTTAATTATGAGATGCCTCATATATGAGATGTGTGTGTGTGTATCTATGTTTTTTTGAAATTTTTCCTAGACATAGCTGTGCAAAGAAGGTGGTGCTAAATTGTTTCGAAATACGAGGGGCTTTGAAAGCCTATGGGTTAGGTGACGTTCTTCTTACCTTGGAAATTTCGAGGACGAAATCCTATAAGGAGTGGAGAATGTAACAACCATATTTTTAACGGTAGGATATTTAAATTCTTAATGCTAAAAATGGATCAATACACAAGAATGGGTTGTAGGAAACCTGTGAGACGTAGATCTAGCAAATAGCAATAAAAGTAAAAGAAAATAAATATGAATAAGAAAGAGAGGCATAGGATTTTATAGTGGTTCAATGAACTTTGGCCTACGTCCACTTTATAGCTTTGTTGCTTATAGATTTGATAGAGTTTGCTTTAGATTATAAAGGGTTTGAGAGAGAATGAGTCACAAGTATAGGGGTTAGACCGATTCTAAATCCTAGAATTGCCTAAAATAGCTGCCTTGGTGACTATTGTGTAGAGAAAAGAGATGAAGAAGAGATGGAGCTTCCACATAGTGATAGCAGAAAACAGATCCTATTTTGGTTGCTGTATGGTTTGTATTATAGGAGTAGCAGTCATATTGGATTAGAAGCCTGCTACCAGGGTGGTCCAAACGTCGGCCAAACATAGTGTGAAAACGTTGGAAAGTGTTAGTCCCTAAGGAGATGAATTTGATGATAACAAATTTAGAATAAGATTATAAAATATAAATACAAACATTATAGTTTAGATATATATGCAGGATTTAACCATGCAGGTACCAAGAATGAAGACTGTACAGTATAGAGATTCAAGATATCAAGATTGAAGACTCATGCGTATCAAGATTATCAAGAGTTCAAGATTTCAAGATTATAATTTAGTTAGGAATTTTGTTAAAACTCCTAGAAAAGCACTGGCATCTTGAAATCCAATTTATTCGTGGAATGGGATCCACTTCGAGCCTGTTAAAGGGATGGAACCCTAAGTAGGATGGAACCTGCGAAAAATCTAGTGGAACATTGTTTTGTATTCACTAACTTTTATTCAAATGTTTTTTACAAAATTATATCTTGTTTTCAAAATGATTTCAAAATCTTCCTTTTAAAAAAATTAAAAATATCTATCCTAGTTTTAAATATTTTTAGCCTCAAAATAATCTTTATTTTCAAAATCAAATTATCCTTGGTTTTAAACTATCTTTTAATAATAATAATATGTTTAACTTTTAATATTTATACATAGATTTAAATATAAAATTATAGTAAAATTATATATATATATATCAAAATATTATTCTCTATACTTATTTATGTATTTTAACTATAGTTAAGTATATTTATAAAGTTTAAATTAGTTTTAATATAAGATAGAAGTTATTTTCAAAAAAAAACATATTATCAAAAATTTCTTTGGCATGTCGACAACCTCAAGTACCCCTTGTCGACAAGGTGGCGGTTGATTTCAAAAAATTTGAATTTTAAAAGAAGTGTCTATTCGTCATATCCTTTCACGAATGGACATGGTTGTTGTTCTACTATAAATAGGGGCAGTTTTAAACGAATTTTCATTCAATTTTTCTTTGATTTCACTCCTCTTCTTCTTCCACATTTCTGTATATACACTTTTACCCTTACTCTGCCGAAATCAACATTGAATCTGACTAGATCATCTCTGATTTGATTCTCTATCACTATCTCAACAAGATCTCAGTGCTATTCAGAGTTATAGGCTTCTTTATAATAAACTAAACGAGAAAAGGTGTGATTATAGTCTGTGAAATCAATCAAGCGAGAAAAGGTGTGATTGTAGCCTGTGAAATCAATTGGGTGAACTTGTTGCCCGTAAAATCAAGTATCTCTACCCAGAGGATTGTGATTCTGGAGTTGTGTCGCGTGACCTTGAAATCGAGGGTTGTAATTGTACAATTGCTTTTGAAAGGAAATCTGTACTTATGTGTGGGACTGGATGTAGGGTAACTCCAAACCAGTATAAAATTCGGTTTGTTCTTTCCTTTATTGCTTTTACTTTATTTCTGTATCTGTGTTTGATTCTGTGATCATATCTGTATCTGAATATTGCATACATTTGTGTTCAAATTAACATAAACTCAAAAAGAATTAGTAGTTCCTTAAAACACTATTCACCCTTCTGGTGTTTATTCTAGCCTTAAGATCTGTAATATGTATTTCTCACATTTGGTATCAGAGCAAGGTTTTCAAAGTTTCATAATATGATTTTTGAAAAAGTTTTTAAAATGGCTATGTTTAAAAAACTTGTTAATACTAGTTTAGAAATATTCAGATCATCATTGTCTCTTGAGTCTGCATATAATCAATATTCAAATTCAAGTTGTCTACCAAAATTGTATGATGTACAGGAAACATGCTTTATGGGTGTTGAGGAATCAATCCACAATGGAAAAATTGTGCAGATAAAAAAGAATAAATGGATACTCGATAGTGGATGCTCTAGACACATGACTGGTAATCTAGATACGCTGAATGATATAATATACAAAGACGGAGGACTGGTTAACTTCGGAGACAACTCAAAAGGATATGTGATTGGCAACGGCAAAGTCGGTAATTCTGAAACTCCTATTCTTACTAATGTTTTGCTAGTTAAAAATCTGAAAAATAATCTGCTAAGTATTAGTCAACTTTGCGATAAACGATATAAAATCAAATTTGAAAAAGATACATGTCACATTGAAGATAATAATTCAACCATAATATTTGAGGGAATTAGGAAAAAGAATATTTATATTCTTAGTATGAAAATTTCAAATGATAACTTGTGTCTTTTGGCAAATACAAGTGACCCTTGGATTTGGCATAAGAGATTTGGGCATTTGAATATCAAACTCTTATCTAGACTGTCAAAACATGATCTAGTAAGAGGTCCCACTGAAATGAATTTTAAAGTAGATAGTTTATGTGATGCATGTCAGTTAGGAAAACTTAGAAAAAGTTCCTTTAAATTAAAAGATATGATTTCAACTTCAAAACCTCTTGAATTACTTCACCTTGATTTATTTGGTCCATCTCAAATTCTGTCAATAAATCATAGTAAATATGTTTTTGTAATTATAGATGATTATTCTAGATTTACATGGACAATATTTTTGAAACATAAAAGTGGCACTTTTGAATGTTTTAAGAACTTTACAAAAAGGATTCCAAATCAACTTTCTCTAAAAATTATAACCATCCGTAGTGATCACGGTGGTGAATTTGAAAATGAAAAGTTTGAGGAAATCTGCAATAAAAAGGAAATAACTCACAATTTTTGATTTTCAAGAACTCCACAACAAAACGGAGTAGTAGAATGTAAAAATAGGACGATTCAAGAGTGTGCGAGAACTATGCTTTCAGATAGTAAATTACCAAAGTATTTTTGGGCAGAAGTAGTTGCTACCGCCTGTTATATTTTAAACAGAATTTTAATTAGACCTTTAACCGATAAATCTTATGAACTTCTTCACTCAAAGAAACCTAAGGTATCTTATTTTAAAAAATTTGGAAGTAAATGTTTTATTTTAAATACAAAAGATAATTTAGACAAATTTGATCCTAAATCCGATAAAGGTATCTTTATCGGATATTCTAATAGAAATAAAGCATATAGAATGTTTAATTTAAGAACTAACACCATCAAGAAACAATGCATGTTTCATTCGATGAAAATCTCAAAATTTTTGAAGATACAAATGATGAAGAGGATTTAATCACTCAAAATCAAGAGTCAATTGAAACTAATAATGAAATTAATCATCCTAATAAAAAGATTAAACTTTTAAAAGATCATCCTATAGAAAATGTACTTGGAGATATACAATATGTTGTTAAAACTAGAAATCAACTAAGTAAAATGAGCAATGTAGCCTTTATATCAACTATTGAACCCAAAAATCCAAAAGAAGCACCAACTGATGATTCATGAATTTTGGCTATGCAAGAAGAACTAAATCAATTCATTAGAAATGATGTTTGGGAATTTGTTCCTAGACCTAAAAACAAAACTATAATTGGAACTAAATGGGTTTATAAAAATAAAATGAATGAACAAGGACTGGTTGTTAGAAATAAAGTCTGGTTAGTCGCTCAAGGTTATTGTCAAGAAGAAGGAATAGATTTTGATGAAACCTTTGCTCCCGTAGAAAGATTAGAAGCCATTAGGATTCTACTTGCTTTCGCAAATCATAATAATTTCAAATTGTATCAAATGGATGTTAAAAGTGCCTTTTTAAATGGTTTTGTAAAAAAGGAAGTATATGTTGAACAACCACCACTTTTTGAAAATGAAAAATTACCAAATCATGTTTACAAACTTCAGAAAGCTCTATATGGTCTAAAACAAGCTCCTAGAGCCTGGTATGATAAACTAAGATCTTACTTATTACAATCAAACTTTAAAATTAGTAAAGTAGATAATACTCTTTTTACTAAAAGAAATAAAAATGATATTCAACTAGTACAAGTCTACGTAGATGATATCATTTTCGGATCAACTAATTTTGAAATGAATAAAGAATTTTCTGAAATAATGACAAAAGAGTTTGAGACGAGTCATATGGGTGAATTAAACTTCTTTCTAGGATTACAAATAAAACAATTAGATAATGGTATCTTTATTAGTCAAGAAAAATATGCTAAAGACCTAGTTAGTAAATTTGGTTTGACTACTGCAAGTGGCAAACCCACTCCCATGACAACCAATGAATACCTAAGTAAAGAAGATCTCTCGAAAGATGTAGATCAAAAATTATATAGAGGAATGATTGGATCACTACTCTATATCACTACTAGTAGACCTGATATCATGCATAGTGTTTGTCTCTGTGCAAGATATCAATCCCAACCTAAAGTGACCCACTTAAAAGATGTAAAACGTATCATAAAATATGTTAAACACACCTTTGATTATGGCTTATTTTATCCTAAAAATGATTCATTTGAATTAATAGCTTATTGTGATGCTGATTATGCTGGTTGTAAATCAGACCGAAAAAGTACAAGTAAACTTGTCACTTTTTGGGACATTCTCTGATTTCCTGGTTTAGTAAAAAGCAAAACACAGTTTCTTTATCAACAACTGAAGCAGAGTATATTTCTGCTGCTTTGGGTTGTTCTTAAGTAATATATATGCAACAAACTTTAAAAGATTTTGTTTTAAATATCTCAAAATCACCAACTTATTGTGATAATACTAGTGCAATAAATTTATCCAAAAAAACTACTCATCATGCTCGAACTAAACATATTGATATCAGACACCATTTTCTCAGAGATAATATAAGTAAGGAAGTAATTACTCTCGATTATATCAATTCCGAGAACCAAATTGCTGATATCTTAACAAAACCCTTAAATGAATCTATATTTACTAAATTAAGAAGAGAATTAGGTATTTGTTCAATAACTGAAATATAGAATATAAATACCAAAGTATAATTAAAAAAATTAAATTAAAAATCAAATAACAAAAATATCAAGTACCATGTCGACAACCTCCTTCTACCCCTGTCAACATATAATGAATTTTTTTTTTTGAAATTTTCCTACCAAAATTCAAATAAGTGGTTATATATTCTTCCTACTTCGAAATTTTGATCATTCTTTATGTTCTCTCTCTATTCTAACTTTTGAAAACAATTAAACAATGGCCTCCTCTTCCAAATCAAACAAAAATTCAACCTTTTCGTTCCCTTCTCCTTCTATTGGACCATTTCAACGAATTACGCTCGCACGAGTAATCAAAATGGAGGATTCTTTGAAGGATGCAATGAAAATAATGACTGAAATTCAAGTAGTGCAACTTAGAATGTCCAAAGAACAAGAGTGGCAAGGCAAAATTCTTAGAAATTTGCAAAAGTTTCTGATGGACAATCACACTAATCCGATCTTGATTGATGAAGAATCTTCAGGAGATCAAGTGCAAGAGGATAGCGAGGAAGAAGAAGAAGAAGCCTTCATGGAAGAAGAGCACGCTGAAGATGACAACAAAGTCGTTTGCGTTGAAGAAGTGTGCTTTGACAAGGATGGAAATCTAGTTGAACAACGTGGAAATTTCTGTTTCCACTACCCAAATTGTTCGGTTCATAGATCTCCCATCTTCAAGGACATACATTAGTTTCTTTCTCTCTTTCCTATTGTTGTATGTTCTTTCTTTCGTGTTCTACGTAAATGTAAATATAACAATAAATAATTAATAAATGATTTGTGTTCTTCTATTTGAATTATCACTATTATAAGTATTATCATATATGGATTCTTAGATAGGATAGTTAGTTACTAAGGACTAAATTTAATTTTAGAGTTAAGTGATGATTATTTATGATAACACTATCATTATAGTCATATGTCATATAGTATTAGTTTTAGGGGGAACGATATAGTTTGGAGTTAGTTTTTGTTGATGACAAAGGGGGCAAAGTATAAAATAGGATAGTTAGGCATAGATTAAGGGGAAGTTATTAGCATAGAAGTAAGAGTTATTAGGATAGAAGTAAGAGTTATTAGGATAGAAGTAATATTTTATAAACAAATGTTGTCATCATCAAAAAGGGGGATATTGTTAGTGCCTAAGGAGATGGTTTTGATGACGACAACTTTAGAATAAGATTATAAAATATAAATACTAACATTATAGTTTAGATATATATGCAGGATTTAACCATACAGGTACCAAGAATGAAGACTGTACAGTATAGAGATTCAACATATCAAGATTATCAAGAGTCCAAGATTTCAAGATTATAATTTAGTTAGGAATTTTGTTAAAACTCCTAGAAAAGCACGGGCATCTTAAAATCCAATTTATTCGTGAAATGGAATCCACTTCGAGCCTATCAAAGGGATGGAACCCTAAGTAGGATGGAACCTACGAAAAATCTAGTGGAACATTGTTTTGTATCCACTAACTTTTATTCAAATGTTTTTTACAAAATTATATCTTGTTTTCAAAATGATTTCAAAATCTTCCTTTTAAAAGAATCAAAAACATCTATCCTGGTTTTAAATATTTTTAGCCTCAAAATAATCTTTATTTTCAAAATCAAATTATCCTTGGTTTTAAACTATCTTTTAATAATAATAATATATTTAACTTTTAATATTTATACTTAGATTTAAATATAAAATTATAGTAAAAATTTATATATATATATATATATCAAAATATTATTCTCTATACTTATTTATGTATTTTAACTATAGTTAAGTATATTTATAAAGTTTAAATTAGTTTTAATATAAGATAGAAGTTATTTTCAAAGAAAAACAAATTACCAAAAATTGCTTTGGCATGTTGACAACCTCAAGTACCCCTTGTCGACAAGGTGGCAGTTGATTTTGAAAATTTTGAATTTCAAAAGAAGCGTCTATTCGTCATATCCTTTCGCAAATGGACATGGCTGTTGTTCTACTATAAATAAGTGCAGTTTTAAATGAATTTTCATTCAATTTTTCTCTGATTTCACTCCTCTTATTCTTCCACATTTCTTTATATACATTTTTACCATTACTCTACCGAAATCAACATTGAATCTGACTAGATCGTCTCTGGTTTGATTCTCTATCACTATCTCAACAAGATCTCAGTGCTATTCAGAGTTATAGGCTTCTTTGTAATAACTAAACGAGAAAAGGTGTGATTTTAGCCTGTGAAATCAATCAAGCGAGAAAAGGTGTGATTGTAGCCTGTGAAATCAATTGGGTGAACTTGTTGCCCGTAAAATCAAGTATCTCTACCTAGATGATTGTGAATCTGGAGTGGTGTACCTCGTGGCCTTGAAATCGAGGGTTGTAATTGTACAATTTCTTTTGAAAGGAAATCTGTACTTGTGTGCGGGACTGGATGTAGGGTAACTCCGAACCAGTGTAAAATTCAGTGTGTTCTTTCCTTTATTGCTTTTACCTCATTTCTACATCTGTGTTTGATTCTGTGATCATATTTGTGTCTGAATTTGCATACATTTGTGTTCAAATTAACATAAACTCAAAAAGAATTAGTAATTCCTTAAAACACTATTCATCCCCCTTCTAGTGTTTATTCTAGCCTTAAGATCTGTAATCCGCATTTCTCACAGAAAGGACATGAGTTAAAGTGATAACCCGGTGCCGATTTAGGCCTATAACTCAGTACAGAGTTATCCCCTTAGGGGGAGACTCACTGTTCCCTCTTGAATCATGCTTTTAACTTTATTTTGTAGCACTATTTGTATTTTTTGATGACTTGTTTTGATGTTTGTTCCTCCATAACTTGGCTTGTTCTGCAGTTTACTCCATCTAAGTCTTTAATTATTGAGATAGGTAACCTGGGACTTTATGAAATCACTTGGGCTCACATATAATAGTTAGACAATGGCTTGGCAAAGTTGGAGGTTCCGTTTATGGAGCACCACAACTCGGTGCCGAGTTATGGATTTATATTTGTCCAACTTTTCATGAGCTATTTCCCTTGTCCCTATTAGCATCCCTACCAAGTTTCAAGTCATTTGGTCTTTGTTTCGATGTTCAAACTCCTGTTGATTTCTGCTTAGTTAAAAACCCAACTAAATTTTTTCCTCCAGAGTAGGCTTTCATTGGAAATAAAGTATGCTCTGAAACTTGGTAAGTTCTGGATCGCTAACTGGTGAACTCTAGTTGATCGTTAGGGTTCCATGTCGATACGTTGCTTTTACTTGATTGATGTCTGGTTAACTATTAAACCATCAATTCTTGTTTCTATTTGAATAATAATTCTATAATCTAATGATATGATTTGTGCTCCAAAGATCACATAACACCTTAAAGTATCATACCGGTCGACTTGAAGTCAAATCGATTGAGAAATGATAACTCGGTACTGAGTTATAATTATAACACAGTACCGAGTTAAGTACTTAGAGAATTGTTCACTTGATTTTTCCCTATTTAACCATACTTGTTGAGTCTTCCTTTCCATTTGCCTTTGTTTTTTCATCTTACCCCAGTTCTCGCATTTTCTCCAACCAACCTGACCTAGGGTTTTCTTGCCACCAACCTACGTTGATCCTAGACCTCAGTTCGACTCTAATGTTGCCACCACTTAGTCCCATCACTTCCATTGATCAGCCCCCACCTCCTAGCTAAGCCATTTCCTTCAACTTTGCAGCCCTTAATTCTTAGACCTCGCCTATTCTGAAACCCTAGGCCAAGCAAATCCTTTGACTTGAATTTAAAGGTTGGACTTGGGTTGATTACGGGATAGTGGTTGTTATATCGATAATCTAGGCATAATGGAATTCTATTTGTGGAAGATGGTTTATTTTGGGTGGTTGATTTTGGGCATATTCGATCATTGTTGGATTTATGGTTTGCCCCAGTCGGATATATGTAGCTCTAGAGCTAAGTCAAAGTCTTTGACTTCAACTATCTTCCTCAAGGAGACTGACCGAGTCTCAATCATTGAATAGACTCTAGCATGACCATTCGTATCAAATTTGCTTGCATTGGATGGTTTCTTCACACTTTCATTTCATCTCTACACTTCCAATGATCTTCAAAAGAAAAGGCTTTTCGCATCGCTCTAGACGATGGATCCATTATTGATTATCGATTGATAATGGGTAAGTATAGAAAGATATTTGCAAATGACGATGTAGATCATCAACATGAGAAAGCATCTACATAGGATGGTTTGTTTATGATGGTCAAGATACCGGACTTATTCCATATAGATAACATACTGCACTTTCCCCAATCAACACATGGTATCCGATTATTCGACACACGTCGACTTTCTTAGGCTCCAAGCAATAAGCACATAGGCTTTCTGTTAGACATAAAGTGTACCTACCTGTGATCAATGATTTTTATTATCTAGAATGAAATATCGGTTATCCCATCGCAAATCTGGTGAAGAAGCGTCCATACCTTCAGAAGCCGAATCATCGACTACCCCCAGTTTCTACATCTATTCCTGTAGGACCAAGCTAACTTGCTTCCTCTGGATTATATAGCCTGCCGGTTCCTGTCAGGCCTGTGCTCGATCAGTTTCCTCCTGGAATGAGAATTCTTACTGATCCTCAAGAGCAGTGCCTTCAATTGTTGGCAAAGTTGCTTAGAAATATATGCATGCAGCACGACGTGTTAGAGAGTTACGTTCATTTTCCCACTCAAGATAAGTTTGCACACAATCCCCCAAAAGATTTCACTGCATGCAGCCAATAAATGTGCTTAACTGGTTTTTTTTCCATCGTCCGCTTCAGGAATTAGGACTTGCACCATTCCAAGTTCATCCAACGGTTATGCACTCCTGAGTTCTTATATATATTGTTCATGATCAGGCTTGTGTGACCTCTAAGGATAAATGAGCTAACATTTCTCCTGCAGTTCAAGAGGAGGCAAGATTGCGCTTCCTTCATTATTATAGAAGCTTGGAGATGACGCAAGCTGATATGAAATCTTTACAACAAACAGTTAGCTTTCAAACATGAATATTTTTTGTTCGGTGTCCATAAGGCTTCAATCACCTTTGGATGTCAGGAGGCAAGCCTCCATACCTTGGATCCTATCCTACTAGGATGTTTCACATCTCTAACTTTGTATATATTTACTATAGCGATCCAAAGGTGGGAAATTAATCGTGAACTCAAGGAAATGCTTGAACTCTTGAAGGCTGTGAGAGTTTCTGAACGCTGGGTTGAGTTCCTTCTAACAAATGAGAACCTTCGAAGGACTCTAACTTTGAGCCATACCCAATATCGTTGGTAGAATATATGGGTCATTGGCACTACACACTCCACTTTAGGATCATGGACACACATTTCTGCTTGGAATTAAGCTTTAGAGTTCGAGTGTTAACTTCATTCTTCTTTCCGTTTCAGATACCATGAGTCGTAGACTATACCATAAGCCATGTCAACACCTTGGCTCCTATAGGGATCGAACTCTAGACCCAGCGCATCATTCTCATTGTGAAATCAATGATAAGAGGAGAAAGAGAAAAGATGATGAGGCCTGTCATTTGGAGAGAGAGCGTAAGAGGGGAGAAAAGAGAAAAGGTAATAATGAAGGTGATGCCCCGGGCGATATGTATAAGCACCACAGAGATTCTCACGATTGTCACGGGACCTTATTGTCCATTGCTCCTCCTCACACTGAGGTTTAGGCTGCTGCGACGTAGGAGATCCCATTCTCTCAGGACAGATTTACCACGGTTGCTTTTAATTCTTTTAGTCGAGGCAAAAAGTTCACACTCCTACCGAGTCCACTCCAACTTCAAGCTGCTTACCCGCATATGTTCCTAAGTGGAGTTATATTTGATAAGAACGTAAGTCCTACAAATAAAGCTACATCCCTTTGGAATCTCGAGGCAATCCGCAAGGACTTACAAGCTCCGTTCGAGTGGTCGAGTCTCGTACGAGCTCTTTCTGATGTGAACCACCTTAATTACGACGAGATTCTTTCGTTCGAGGCAAAAAGGGAAGATCATGATAAGATGATTAAGGACCGCGATAATGAGATAGCTCAATAATAGGCTGAGAGAGATGCGGCCTTAAGAGGAAAGGCTTCGAATAAAAAGTTATTGACTGAAGCGAACCGAGCCCATGAAAGGGAACTATTCGTGATTAATGATTAACTTAAAGATGCTCATAGGGAGTCTAGCAAGCTAAAAGTGCAAGTCATTGAAGGAGAAAGTTCATTAAAACCTGAGATCAAACTATTGCCTAACAAGCTGCCACCACCATTGCCAAACAGGTCACTTAGAAAGAACATATCGCATTTGATAAATTGGCAGCTGAGATCAACAATTCAGTCACACGATTGGAGCTCCTGGATCTTTAAAAGGATCATGATGAAGCAATGAGATAGATGGATGACAATGTGCTACATCTCTATACTTGCAACATTATGAGCTAGGTTGTGCAGTTAATGCCCTGTTATTACTCCATTATAACCCCACTATATCCCATGACAGATTTCTGTCACTACTATTTTCCTAAATAGCCTTAAAAATAGCCTTTCTACTTTAAGCCCTGCTATTTTCGATATATCCCGTCATTCCCACTATATTAGGTTTTTCCTGCTATACCTTCTTTGAAAGAAACGAACTGAAAATGGACATTTATATATTATATAAAATTATGGAATTAAATTTTTTAATCAAATTTTTAAATATATTTTCAGAAGAGAAAATATTCTAATATTTTATTAAATTTAATTAAGTTAAATAACAGTTTACATATATTTACAATATTTTTACACATGTTTTTATTGAAAATTAAATATATATATATATATTGATTATAATTAAACTGAATATTAATTTTTCATTTAATTAATATTTATATATTTGTAAAAATATTAAGTATAAGTTTTATATGCTGTTATAAAGTCACCTGTTATATCCCTGCTATATCCTCGTTGTATCCCCGCTATTACTTTTTGCACCTTCATCGCATGGAATTTCACAAAAACAAGGACAGTTTGAAGTGGCTTGGAAACGATTATCTCGGACTCTCGCTATGGTTTGGGAAGAAGTTTTAGTTAGATCACAGCAAGTCAGGATATGCACTGTGAAGAAGAGTTAATAGCGGCTTATCCCAATTCTTGGGACATAGACTTCCTAACGGCTGGTAGGGAGATTATACGAGAAGAGAGAGGGAAGGATGTCGCAGCTAAAGCTCTTACTAGCTCAACCTCTTCGGGTCAGGGTGAAATATCTGCTCTTAAATCGTAAGGGTAAGAAATAACCATTCCGGCATCTACAGCTATTAGTTCTGAAGCTGCCCACATGCATCCGTTTTCTAAAGCTATGTGTGAACCATACTTTCCTCCAACTGTTTAGTAACCCACTAAAATGGGGACAAGAGTAGGGGATTTCAAAGTTCAAGTTCACAAACAAACTCTGGGTTCAAGTATCTTGATTCTTCAGTGTTCCAAGTGCTCAGATTCACCTTGGAATCCTTTACTAAACTATACTACTATGTTTTCCAAATTGTAGGTTAGCCATCTCTTCTTTCACTGCCTCCAGCTACTTAGAGCTCATGTGTTGCTGCTATCTTCACCACTTCCACCGCTATCTCCACAGTGGCTTCTAATGCGGTTCCTATTTCAATCTCTGGGCCTGGACCCGACTCTGAGCAGATAGCAGCGTTGCAGAACCTGGAGGATGTCTCCATGTCTCAAGAAGAGGAACTAATCATCATAGGAAAATCAAACCCAACCGACAAGGAGACAATGGAAGAGAGACCGGGAAAGGAAAAGAAGGGGCTTCAAATGAAGGAATAGGAGGAAGCAAAGCGCAAGACTCTGACAAAGGATGGAGATGCTGCTATAGGGGGTTCTGAGGGGTCTGGCCCTGCCCTGGTAGGAGAGTCTTGTGAGTCAGCAGAATAGGTTTCTTAATGCTAAATTAAAACTAGAGGAGGGTAACAAGGAAAGAACACACTAGGATTTTATACTGGTTTTGGTGTTACCCTACATCCAGTCCCGCACAATTCTTGTATAGATTTCTTTTCAACTAGTAAATGCAAATACAATCTCGATTTCAAGGCTACGAGGCACATCCTCCAGAATCCCAACCTCCAAGTAGAGTCACTTGTTTTTACACACGCTAGATTTACGAGCTACTAAGCACACCCAGTTGATTTTACAGGCTACAATCACATCCAATTGATTTTATATGCTACAATCACACCCACAAATATAGTATGATTTGATAGAGTTTTACTAACTAAGATCTTTGATCTTGATTAGAATTGATCCTATAACTCCTTAATAGCATTTTGATCTTGGTTTAAGTGAGAGAGATGAGATAAATCAGAGAGTAGATGAAGGAGAATCAAGCTATTGATGATTGAATTTGATTCTGGCTGAATTTCGGCAGAGACTGGGTATATTTTTATTTAGAAAATGAGAGAGTGGAAAGAGGAGAGAAGAATAAGAAAGTAAATTTAAAAAAAATTCATTTGGAAGTTTGATATATATGGGGAAACAATGGTCATGTCCATTCGTAAAGAGATACGACGAAAAGACACTTCCAGTCAACTTTGAATTTTGAAATTTACTGCCACTTTGTCGACATATACGGATTGGATATATCGACATATCCTTCATAAAACTAAAAAACTCTTTAAATTATTACTTTGAAAATCCGTTGCTTTCTAAAATAATTTAATACTTTATAGAATCATTTAAATATAGTTTATACACATTTTAATCAAAATATAACTTATAAAAACTTTATAAAATAATTTTGAAAGATTTAAGAGTATTCAATATAATGCAAATAATATATATATATATATATATAAAATCTATATAATTATAACTTGTTAAAGTGTAAACGTAAATTCAATATATGTATATATATATATATATAAGCTTAAATATACTTAAAAACTATCTAAGTATAAGGGATTGAAAACCATTTTGAGAAATATGTTGAAAAGTTTACTTTAAAACCAGGATATTTGAAAAAAAAATTAAAAAAAAATTAGAGAAGAATAGATAGAGATCAGGAAAGTGCTATCAAGGTTTTAACAAAAATTCTATGACTTTATAACTTGTCTGGAATATCTTAAAATCTTGAACTCTTCAACACTCATGAGACTTCATTCTCCAACTCTTGAAGCCCTAAATTAGCATCTACAATATACTCTTGATACTATACAGTCTTCTTAATCAACATTTGTCTAATATCCTGCACTATATACTATATATATATATATCATGACAAAACATTAGTTTCAGTATTTTATATAATGTCCTACAGTTGTTATCATCAAAACCAGAACTTAAGGTACTAACAGTCTCCCCCTTTTTGGATGATGACAACTTTGTATATAAAATATAATGTAATTTCCCCTGTGTTACAAAACTCCCCTTAATTTATGCCTTGATTTTATATATTTCTCCCCCTTTGTCATCAACAAAAAATAACTAGCTATGACCCCCTAACTAAGATACTATAGTAATAATGATAATAATAATATATAAGAAATGATGAGTGATAACACAAATCATTAATAGTAACCATCCAAACTATATATTCATCCAATATTACAATACAAAGTAATCACAATTCAGTCAAACCCTAAATTATACATATAAATTCAAAGTAAAAATGTCAAATCAAATCAAATATACATGCTACACATTCAAAGGAATCAGAACAAATCAAATATTATCCTAAGGTGAATTCCTAATGATTGGGGATTTATGGATGCGACAATGAGGATAATGAAGGTAAAAGTTACTCTTTTGTTTGATGAGATTTCTATCTCGATCGAAACATACTTCTCCGACAAATCAAACAACGTCATCTTCCTCCATGTGTTCTTCCTCTTCTTTCTTGTCATAGGTGCCTTGAAAGAGGTTATGAACGGCCAAATTTGCAGAGTCATATTCTATGATTATTAGATTCATAGGATTATTCAATAAATTCTTTGCAAATTGCAAAGACTTCTACTTTGTTTCTCTTATTCTTTGGACATACTAAGTTGTATAACTTGTATTCCCATCAATATCTTCAGAACATTCTTCATTTCTCTTTCCAATTTAATAACTTTGGCCATAATAGTGTTCTGGAAGGGCCTACGGTAGGAGAGTGGAAGGAAAACGATGAATTCTCTTCTCTAGAACGTTTGGGATTAGAGGAGGCCATGGTTTATTTTCTTCAAAAGTTTCAAATAGAGAGAATATAGAGAAATAAAGAAGAAAGTTGAAATTTGGTTATTATACAACCACTAATTTGAGTTTTAGAGGGAAATTTAAAAAACAAAAATTACCATTATATGTTGACATAGAGGGATAGGGTATGTTGACGTATATGTTATAATTTAGATTATTATGTTTTTCTTTATATTTCATAATTTTACTTCATTATTTTTATATTTTCAATAGAGAATAAATTCTTAACTCTCTTCTTAACTTCGTAAAAGATGTTTGATTCAATGGTTTGGTAATATATCAGCCATTTGATTTTTAATGTTTATAAATTCAAGTGATATTATTTCTTTGTTTACATTATCTCTTAGAACATGGTATCTTATATCAATATGTTTAGTTCTAGCATGATGAGTTGGATTTTTAGATAGATTGATATACTCATATTATCATAGTATACTGGTGATCTAGTAAAATTTAAACCAAGATCTTTTAACGTTTGTTGCATATAGATAACCTATGAACATGCTAATACTATTGAAATATATTATGCTTTAATCGTAAATAGAGATATAGAGTTTTGCTTCTTCATAACTAAGAAAATCAGAAAGTGTCCCAAAAAGTGACAAGTTCCACCTGTAGTTTTTCGGTTTGATTTGCAACCAGCATTATAGGCATCGCTATATGAAATTAATTCAAATGAGTCTTCTATTGGGTAAAAGAGTCCATAGTCTAATGTGTTATTAACATGCCTTAAAAATTTTTTTACGGATTTTAAATGAGTTTCTTTTGGTTGAGATGGATATCTAGCACATAGACAAACACTAAGCATTATATCAGGTCTACTAGAAGTTATACAGAGTAGTGATCCAATCATTCCTCTATATAATTTTTGATCTATATCTTTTGATTTTTTTTCTTTATTTAATTTTTCATTAGTTGTCATAGGAGTTGGTTTACCACTGGTATTTTACATACCAAACTATTTAACTAAATCTTTAACATATTTTTCTTGACTAATAAAAATTCCATTATTTAGTCGTTTTATTTGTAATCCTAGAAAATAATTTAGTTCTCCATATGACTCATTTCAAATTCATTAGTCGCTATTTCTGAGAATTCCTTATTTAGTTTATCGTTGATAGATCCAAAAATGATATCATCTACATATATTTGTATTATCTGAATACCATTTTTATCTCTTTTAATAAAAAGAGTGCTATCTACTTTGCTTATTTCAAAATTTGATTGTAATAGATAGGATTTAAGTCTATCATACCAAGCTCTTAGAGCCTGTTTTAGACCATACAAACCCTTCTTTAATTTCTAAACATGATTAGATAGTTTTTCATCTTCAAAAAATGAGGGTCGTTCTACATATACATCTTCAATAATAAAACCATTTAAAAATGCACTTAGAACATCCATTTATATAACTTAAAATTATTATGATTAGCGGAAGCAAGTAACATTTGTATAGCTTCTAATCTTACTATGGATGCAAAGATTTCATCAAAATCAATTCCTTCTTCTTGACAATAACCTTGTGCAACTAATCGAGATTTATTTCTCACAATCTCTCCTTGTTCATTCATTTTTTTTCTATATACCCATTTACTTCCTATTATGGATTTGTCCTTAGGTCTTGGGACTAATTCCCATAGATTGTTTCTTGTAAATTGGTTTAATTCCTCTTGTATAGCAAGAATCCATAAATCATCAATTGATGATTCCTATGGATATTTAGGTTCAATAGTTTAAATAAAAGCAACTTTACTCATTTTATTTAGTTGATTTCTAGTTTTAACAACATATTAAATATTTCCAAGTACTTTTTCTATAGGACGATCTTTTAAGTACCTTGTTCTTTTATTTGCATGAGAATTTTTTGAATTATTATTATTTTCATTTTCAGTAATCTCATTATTGTTGATTTCGTTTGGGCTATCAATATTTTCTTCTTCACCAATATTTGGATTATATACTTTAAAATTTTCATCAAATGAGACATGCAATGTCTCTTCAATGGTATTAGTTTTAGTATTGAAAACTCTATAAGCTTTACTTGTATTTGAATATCCAATAAAGATTCCTTTATCTAATTCAACATCGAATTTATCCAAATTATCTTTAGTATTTAAAATATAACATTTACAATCAAAAAGTCTAAAGTATGATACTTTAGGCATTTTATCATAGAATAATTCATATGGTGTTTTCTTAGTTAATGGTCATATTAAATTCTATTTAATATATAACACGCAGTACCAAATCCTTCAACCTAAATTTTTTAAGTAAATTACTATCCTTTAGCGTAGTTGTTCGTCGACGGAATTTCTATTGGTTTAGAAAGCCATCGAACGAATTTATAATAAAATTAATCGAAAGCGCACGGCATACAATTCTAGTACGTGGTAAGTATGGGTTGATCAACAGAGAATTGTTAGATTTTAAATCTCTATTCAATCAAATTAACCAAAATTTGAGATGTTTAAGCTAACTAAAAATTGCAAAAACTAACAACTACAAAGGTGAATGAAAACTATGAGAATAAATGACAATTTAGAGATAATTACACCCTCTAGATCATACAGTTCAACAAAACATAAAATTATGATCTCTCTTTTTTGGTCATAAGTGAATTTAATGATGTGTTTATTATAAGTATGGCATATTTGTGCTATTAGTTAGCTCAACATAAGCCATCAAACTATAACACAACTTTTAAACCACTTTTAATTCTCATGAAATATGACAACAAAATTGAAAGCAAAATCTATTTTATGTATGGTCTATTAACTATTAATTAGAAATATATACTATCAAATTTTAATTTCAATATTCACTTCACTACCATCATGATATTTAAATAAAGAGGTAATTATTATTTATGATTGTTTAAGCATAGCTTATTTGTTATGAAAAACATAGACTATCAAATTCAACATGAAACAATAAATTACATCAATATTCATTTAAGCACAAAAGAGAGCATTAATTATCAAAATGTTGAAGCTACATGATTAGAGGCTTATTACCCCTCAATTGAAGTGACTAGCCTCTCATTTGTGTTATCATATCAATACCACTAGCATGCAACATAAAAATAAAAAAAATAAAAAAAAAAGCTAATGGAATAGAGAAATATTCTACTTGCATAAATAAAGAAGATCTACACTACTAACATGAAAGTAAATAAACAAGAAAAGACTTGAATTAAAATTGCATAAAAAATTACATAAAATAAATGACTAAGTTGCCATGAAAAGAAAGAGAGCTCTCATTTTATTTTTGATCTAAACTAAGAGAAGAGTGCCTAAGAGACTAAGGGAAGAGACTTACACGAAACATAAGGGGTATTTATACAAGTTTAAAACCCTAATTTACTTTTTTGGGAACTATCTAAAATACCCCTTAGAAAGTGTGATGGCCAAGTAACCATTAGCATCCACATACATTAAATGTGCATGAAGATTTAATGGCCTTTTAACATGTGGATTAGCTCTAATTTGTACATTAAGGTAGGTGGGTAGGTGATGTCCTCCACGATCATGCCTTTTAATTATTTCTACCTCCATTCCTTTGTATTCACTCTTGTGCTTGCATATATCTTCATGAAACCACTTGTATATGAAGCCAAATTCTCATAAAATAATATAGAAATTTCCAATTAAATTTTTTCAAATTAATATATGCATAAAAATGACCATTTTGCCCCTATACGTAGATGAGTATGTGACAATTTGAAAATAATTTGAATTTGGTTTAAAAGGTTAAAATACTCGATATGATCATTTATTTAATTTATAAAGATTAAATATGGTGGTAAAAATATGCTCATCAAATACCTCCACACTTATCTTTTTATTCGTCCTTGAATAAAGGTAAACTAAGATAAATCCGCTTTCGTAGAGAACACGATTGCTTGAGCGTATGCAACAAGCCGTTAAACCTCTAGGTGTCTCCAGTAGGACGAATGTTGTCTTGTAAGGGTTTTTAACGGATACACCCACAAAATCCAAATGCTGATGAAAATATTTACAACATGCAAGATTTATTTACAAAGAGATAAATGCGAGTTTTCAAAAATATTTACAACGAAAGATTTACATTTAAATCGACATAAATAAGTTAAATATAGATTTTGGTCATTATCTTGAAAATTTAAGTCATTTACTCGTCAAAATTTCCAACAAAAATAAATTTATCATAGCAATAGAATATAGTTTAACTCGTTGTTCTGGTTGATAACACGGTGTAATTATGAAATGGATCCTTAGTTGATTATCAAAGTTTTTCAAAGTGGTATTTTCATTTCTTTTCAATAACAAGTCAAATCAAAGAAGTAAAAATAGTGTTAGGATTTCAATTGCTAGCTCTCCTTTATTTTTTTGATTTTTTTTATTGATATTAACAATATTTACATATGCCTAACTCAGATAAACTGAGGCCAGATATATTACTCGTGCACTGCCTTGCGGACTTATGTGAGAGGAATACAATGCGTGGCGAGTGAACACACGAGTGTGTACACCTATCGATTATAGGCGTTATTAATGAAAGAATTTTTTATATATACATATACCTAACTCAGATTAACTGAGGCCATATATACCGATCGTGCACTGCCTTTCAGGCTTACGTGAAAAGGGTATAGAGCATGGCGAGTGAACACACAATTGTGAACACGTGACTCTAGGTGTTAATACACACACACACACACACACACACACACACACACACACACACACACACACATATATACAAATATAATTTTTTTTGTTTTTTGTTTTTGTTTTTGAAGAGAGAGTTTTGCAAAATCATCTTAGCACCATTTAACTTAGAAGACAAAAAATATGTTATATCTTTACTTTAAATCAACCACTTTTTAAAACAAAGATTTTCAATTAGGATGTATTTCATAATTAACACGTATGGATCTTCCTATATACTAGTTAAACCATTGTTATTTGTAATCAAAATTCATTTTTATTTTTGTTAAGATGAATAAATTTTTAATTCAATTAACCAAAACCATATATTTATCTTATAATGATTCTTTAAAATAAATCAAAATGCTTTAAAAAAATGTTTTTGATTTTTTTTTCGAGTTTGGAAGAAAAATGGAAAATTAATCATGAAAAATAAAAAAGAAGACGAGTCTCCCCCCCCCCCCCCCCCACACATGATTTTGACTGTGTCCCTACAGTCAACTCAAGTGAAAGGAGAAAAATAAAATAAAATGATGACCGATATTTACATGAAAATGAACGATATTTATACGAGATCAGAAAGTATATCGTTAAAAAGTAAATGAAACTGTCTTCCAAAGACCGATTCATTTGTCTCATCAAGTATGCGAGACATAGTCGAAGCTTGAAAAACCAAACCTTCAAAGATTTTAAAGTTGAATATTGATTTGGAAAAACGAATGTCGTTTTAAAAATCGAATGAGTTGTTTTATTTTCAATGATTTTAGGGGTAGATAAAACAATTGATTGAAATTCAAGTTTATTTTCACCAGATTGAAATTCAAATTTATCATTGAAAACTTCTTCAAAATCATTGATTTCAAAATCAAAATGGTAATGTAACTCTTCCCCTTTAGAATTCGACAAATCGTTTTCAAAGAATCCAAAAAAATATGTGTTCATTAAATTCGTCTTCCTTATTTGGATTATCAACAACTTCATTGCGTCTATCATTTTCAAAATCCAAAGTTGTTGTATTTAAAATTTTGAAATTGGGAAAAGGAAGATCGAAATTTAAATTACGTTTCTCACCCTCAAAAGAATGAAATCCAAGTCAATTACCAAATTTTCAACAACTTTGTTAAGATTTTTGTTTTCAATTTCAAAAGTTGTTATTTGAAATCGTCGATTTGGGTAAAAGGTGGATTATCACTTGAATTGTCACACATTGGGATTTGATTTTGTTTATCACGTTGTTTCATATATGTTTCAATCAACAAGTCTGTGTGATCATTGTAAATTTAATCTATTTGCTCAACAAAATCCAATTTATACTCATTAACATGAGGATTTTCACTTTGAAATTGTTGAGAACAAAAATTTTCAATTGTAACGTGGTTAAGATTACTCACATTGCTAAATACGTTTGAAAAGTTGTTTCCATTTTTATTTTGAGTTTGAAATTCATTTTGGAGTTCGAAATTGAATTGGCACGGGTTATGATCAAAATCGTTTGAATTTTGAATTGAGTTCAAATTTTGAAATGCTTGACTCGAGTTATTACACAAATATGAATTACATAAATCATTTATACTTTGATTTTGCCATGTAGAGAATTTAAGTAAAGATGAAATGCTATTTTCAAGAGCGAGCGTTGATCATTGTTTTGAAAACTTTGTTGTCTGAAATTCAAATTATTTACACAATAGTAGTTGTTAAAATATCCATAAGAATTTGGAGTGAAATTATATGAATTATAATGATTTTCACAACTATTGTAAAATTCATGTAAGTGGAGAAACTCGGACATTTTCAAGAATGTTTTTTTTATATAAAGAAAAAATATTTACAGATAGAATTTATTTTTCAAAATGGAAAATTGATTTTTTTTTCTTTGTATCTTATTTTTCAAAATTTTTTGAAAAGATTTTATATATGTGCATATATTTTGGATTTTTGATTTTGAAAATTTTCAAAGGAAAGGAAACAGAACATTTACAATTTTTTTAGTTTTGAATTTTGATTTTTTTTTAAAATATGCATGAACTAATGCAATTAAATGAATGCAAGGGTTAATTACAAATGATTTATCCTAAGTTGACCCAAAATTGTATAATTACACTCTGTCTTAAATCAACAAGATAGCCCTCAGCCAGGTAACGAACAAGATTTATCATTGCACCACGAATCACCGTAGCAATGCAGTCGAATGTTAAGTATTTTCAAAGAAACAATTCAGTCTAATATTTACGAATCACCGTAATATTTATAACTGATTATTGCTTTGTCGTAGCTTAGACACCAAGAAATTAAATTGTCGAAAAAGGACAAATTGTCAATATACAATTAAGTGTTATCGATGTCTAACCGTTATTATTAATCAAAATGCTAAAATGAAATACAAAACAGAAATTAAACGTGTATTAATGATGCAACTAAGAATGAAATTTGTTTTTGTTTTTGAATTTTTTTTAAATGCAAGCAACCAACAATGCAAATAAAAAAAGGGAATAAGGCTGCATTTTTTTAAGCAGACAATTTATTTGGCAAGCAGAGCAGTAGTTTTGTAGCAGCAACTCCTTTTTATTTCCTGCAACCTAAAATTAAAAACAAGATATATACAACAAATTTTGTTTATCAAGGAAAAACTAAAACAAATTTAATACGAAACAACTTGTTGTTGCTTTTTTTAAGAAATAAAAAAACGAAACCAAAACAACTTCTTTTTTTAAGAAATTAAAACAATGATTCGTCAAACCATCATGAACTAATTTTTTTTTTTTTTTTTTTTTTTGTACAAATGAATTTAAAAGTAAAACAAGCTCTCCATTTTTTATTTTTTTTAACTGAAGAAAAATTACGCTAATACAATTCCAAGTGTCAAAGCCCAGCCCAAATGTCCACGAGCGAACAAAAGTAAATGGCTTCAATTGACTTAAGCCATGCTTACTTCCCCCATTCTTTCTTCGTGAACAAAAAAATAAAATAAAATAAAATAAATAAATAAATGAATCAGCAATAGGAAGAGGCGAATTTCAGAAAGAAGAAGGAAAGAAAAAATAATGGTGGCGAAATCAAAATCGAGAATTTTGATTTCGGTGATTGGTGTTCACGATGGAGTTAGCGATGGTGGTTGAGGGTATGAGCAGTTCGATTGATGTTCTGGTTGTTCGATTGATCATTGTTGGTCAGAAATTTGATGCATGGCTGCAGTTATGGAAAGTCGTGGTTCGATTGTTGGGGTTAGGCACGAATGTTGGATGTCGTTCTCAAATGTAGGCAGCTCGTTTGGTTGAAGCGATTTGAATTTGTGGTATGGAAAAGAAGTCGATGAGGTCACGAGTGCAGGAGGGAGGAAGTGTTAGTGATGGAAGTTGGATAGTTCGTTGTCGGTTATGGTTTAGTCGATTTGCAGAATAGGGATTGTGGGATTTGAGGATGGAATAGGTTGGCAGGTTTTGGATGAAATTTGTGGTGAAGGAGCTGGTGTAGGTTGTGGGAGATGGTCGCTGATGAGGTCGATTTTGGTTGTGCAATTGTGTTGCGGTGAAGAAGCTGAAGTCCGGTTATAGTTGGATCACTTTTGTTGAGTGGCAGTCACGATGGTTTGAAGTGCTTTGCAGTAGGTCAGTGGTTTGTTCGAGTACAGTGGGTATGTTGAATGAATGCTAGGGATTTGGAGTTGAACAGAGATGATTTGGTGAATGGCAGGCAATGGAGTTAGAATGCAGTGGGAAGATATTGTTGTGATTGAGTAATGATATTGTTGAGGGGTTATGGCTGTGTAACAGGGGGTAGTATGATGAAGTTGATGGTAGACTGTTGAATTTTATGGTGGAGCGGACAGGCACTGTATGGTCAGGTGAAGTGCAAGTAAGGTCTGTGATGATTGAGGAGAAGCAAGTAGTTGATGTTAATGGTGGGCTGATGGATGTATGTTAAAGTAGCAGTAATGGCAGATGGTGATGATGTGGTTATGCAGTGGTTAGTATGGCAAAGGTTGATAGTAATGTGATGGTGATTGTGTTAGTATGGAGGCACAGAAATAGGCAGAGTAGAACTTGTTTGTGCCAGTGCAATGGCTTGTTTTCAGAACTGCTGTTTGTGGAGATCGTGAATGTGAGGAGATAGAACTGTGCAGTTTGATTGATGTGGGATGAAGACTGTTGTAGTAGTGTGCAGTGACAGTAGTAAGTAGAAATGCACAGAGCAAGTGAAATGTTTGGAAGAAGATGAAGTAGTCAGATGGCTGTTTGTGTAGAATTGCAGTTTACAGTTGCAAGAAAATGGAAGGGATGTTGTAGTGATGAATGAGGAAGTATTTGTGGTGAGGAGGTTTGCAGCAATTTGATGGTTGGTTGAATGTAGCACAGGGATGGGCATGAAATGGCAACAGGGAGGGGATGTTTGTAACAGAGAGGTCAAGATGAGGTGGTAAATGTATGCAGGCAAAGATGAAAATGTATGCAGAAGTGAATTTGTATGCAACAGTTTTGACAATAAATGTAAATACAATTGAAAATGTATATTTTTTTTGTTTTGAAATTGTGTATGTTTTTTTTTAAAAAAAATATGCAAATGCAAAAACAGGAAAATGGGCTGGAGGAAGTATTACTTTTTTTTTTTGGGCCTACAGACGCGTATCTTTTTTTTTCGTTTGAAGGACGCGGGCTTTATTCTTTCGTTCCAATGACAAACTTCTGTAAAAAATTAAATTTGCTTTTTAATCTGTCGTTGATCTTTATTTTGATATCACCGATCTTACTTCATCGATCTTCAATTCAAGGATGCGTTTTTCTTTATTTTTGTATTCGATCTTTTCAACTATCTATCGATCTTCATCGCATTTCTTTGTCGTCGATCTCCATTGTCCTCTGGAATGGTAATGATCAATTTCCTTACATTCAGGTATATTGCTCTTTTTTTTTCGATCTTCTTGTTTTCTTTCTCTAATGTAATAAATTTAGATATTGCGTATATTTTTGTTTCTGTAGGTTGCACAGTTTTGCCTTCTTTCAGATTTCATTACCTATTTTGGATTTGTTTCAATGGCAAAGTAAGATTTTACTCTGTACTGTTATGTTTATTCGGCACTGTTTATTGTTTTACAATTTTAATGGTAATCTATCATTGCACTAAATTGTATACGTGGTTTGTTGTGTTATGCTATATTTATATAGCATTCTTTATTTATGTATTCATAATTTGTTTCAATTTGATTGTTCTATTTTTATTTTGTCTTTTGTTTTTTAATTGATTTATATTTGTTTTATTTAGCGCTTAATTTTAGATTCTTCTTTTATTCTATTTTATTTTAGCATTTTTAACTGGTTTTTTAATTTGTTTTGCAGCACTGATATCTATAATGATGAAGCAAATAGTTCGCTGGTTATTTTTGAACATAATGAGAATTGTTTTTCTACTCGACTTACCACAGGAACTTCTTTGTTTGCTGTTAAGACTGAAATCAATGAAGTTTGGCCACATCTTAGTCCATTTTGTACTGAGATATCTTATGTTCTCGAGAATAAGAATATAATCATTGATACTGATTCAGATTTGATTAGTATTCTGTGTTTTCTAATTTTCAAGAAGAGTGAATATTTTAAGTTCACTGTTAAGGAAAAAGTTTGTGCTATAGAATCTGTTAATGCTGGCTGTGGATTAGGCTATGCAAGTGTTCAAAGCACTTCAGTTGGTAGTAATTCTGGTGGTAATAGTGATTCACATGATGATTCTTCTTACTACTTGAAAGATATGTTAAAGAAAGGTTCTCAAAAAAGTATTGTGGATTTTTTTGGATTTTGTTTTAATGGAGCTGAGGATTTTCGGGAGTTTTTAATGGCGTATCAGATTAAAAATGGTTATGATTTGATTTTTGTAAGAAATTCTCCTGATAGAATTTCAGTTAATTGCTCTTGGTTGAAGGATGGTTGTAAGTTTTATCTTAATGCTTCTTCGGATCCTGGTCTACTGTCTCGCTTTTTTATTAGAACGTACAATTTTCATTATTCGTGTGGAGCCGGTCTTAGAGATGTTAATAAAGTTAATATTTCTAGCAGATTTGTTAAATCTTTGATCATTGATCAAATTCTAGATTCTCCAATGAAGAAGCCAAATGATATTATGAATGAATTTAGACGAGAGTACAATTTTAATTTGTCATATTATTATGCTTATAGCGGAAAACAGTTGGCTTTAAAAGAAATATACGGGGATGATGCTATGTCATGTAACGATTTAAATTGGTATTTGAAGGCATTGCAGAAGTATAATCCTGGTAGTTATGTGGCTATGGAAGTTAATCCTTCAACTAATCAGTTTGAGAGAGTTTGTATTGGTTTTAGTGCTTGTTTGCTTGGATTTAAACACTGTCGGCCATTAATATTTTTGGATGCAGCTGCTTTGAAGGGAAGACCAGGTGTTTTGTTAGCTGCTACTTGTAAAAATGGTAACCAAGGTATGAGTTTCCTTTTACTTTTGTTTGTTTTATTACTTATTTATGTTTCTGGTAATGATATATTAAACTATCATTGTTCAAAGTTGTACACAATTTATACTGCATTCATGTTTATAGTAGAGTTCTTTCTTCATTTTATTTAATGATTGAGTTGGTTACAGTAGAAATGTAGTACAAATATTTACAAAAACAAGAACTTAAATTTTATGCAGCAGTTACTGGAAGACTTTAAAATAACATATGCTATATTCATATATCATTTTGAATCTAATTTAATTGTGTATAATATAAATTATTGTCAAGTAATACAGGTTTTGATGCTTATTATAATTTATGTTTCTTACTACTAAGCTGTTATTAATTGTTTATTTTGTAGGTTTCTTTCCTCTTGCTATGGGGATTGTTTCACATGAAAATGAATCTAATTGGTCTTGGTTTTTATCACATCTGAAAGGAATGCTTAATGAAGACCGGTCTTTAGTTTTTATGTCTGATCGTCAATGGGGTCTCATTTTAGGTATTCCGAAAATATTTCCTTCTTCATATCATAGCTATTGTTTACTTCACATGGAACATAATATTGGTACTGTTGTCAAGTCAGCTAAAGGCGATTCATCTATTGTGGAGTTGTTCAAACTTTGTGCTAAAGCTTCTAATATGTATGATTTTGAGTGATATCTTTCTAGATTTAAGGATATTGGGGGTACCTCCGCAGAAAATTTTCTTAGAGATAAACCTTTTGACCATTGGGCAGATTTATTTTTTCAAGGAAAGCGTTATGGTGAATATTCATCAAATGTTGCAGAAAGTTTCAACTCATGGATTTTGGAAGATAGAGTTATGCCTATAACTTCTTGTTTGGATGGTATTCGAGTAAAAGTTATGGAGCAAACGGCAAGACGAAGAGAGGAATGTTGTTTGTGGACTACAAATCTTTGTCCTGTTATGGAGGAACGTTTGTCTAAGTTAGTAGATGATGACTTTGGTTGGGATGTTTATAAGTCTTCGGAATTTGCGTTTGCAGTTAAATCTCCTAAGTCACAGGTTGTTGATCTTAAAAATCGTTTATGCAGTTGTAATCAATGGAGAGTTACTAGTTTTCCATGTGCACATGCAATTAAGTGCATTAACAAGTCTAGATTATCAGTTTATGATTTTGCGGAGGAATATTTTACTGTTAATGCTTTCAAATCCTCGTATGCAAATGCTATCAATCCAATTCCAGATTTTGATAAACCAGTTGTTGCTGATGTGTTGATTAGGCCTCCTAAAGAAGTTCGTGGTGCAGGAAGACCATCTACAAAGAGACGTGGTGGATTTGGATATTCTCAAAGTAAAAGAAACAGATGTAGCTAGTGTAATGTAGTTGGCCATAACAAAAGTAATTGTCTTGCTTCTTTAAAAAGTTAAGAAAATTTATGTGTTTTGTTAGTGTAATAGAATATTTTTTTTACCTGTAAAGCTGCTATAGCTTATAGAAGAATGAAGTCGCATTTTGTGAATTCATTAGAAAATAAAATGTTAACTGTTTTGGCTAATTTGTTTTAGCTTCATATATCTGATTTTCTTATATTTTGATTTGTTGTTGAATTTTTGTTTTTAGGATTTTATTATTTGATCATACTGCAAAATATATAAAATGATATGAAGAACTGTATGAGTTCTACATTTCAGTATTAACATTTATGTTCTATGTTAGGTGTACTTATCGTTTCACCCTGATGCTAGTTGTAACTAGCATTTCATTATACTCAGTATGCATATAACCTGAAATACAGTTTCAACAAACCCATAATCTGTTATTGTATATACCTGAGTATGCTGCTGTGCAAGAATGAAAGATCTAGCATTTCATAAGTTGCTTTGTAAATTATTGACATTATGATGATGTACAGTTTAATGAAAGTTGTATCTAGCATTTCAGTTAAATGCAAGTTACAGTGTAAACAGTAGTCATCACTCCTGAAACAGAGTTCATATGATTAGCTAATGAGATTGCATGAGTGGTTTTGTAAATAACTGACAGTATGATGATGTACAGTTTACCGACAGTTGTATCTAGCATTTCAGTTAAATGCAAGTTACAGTGTAAACAGTAACCATCACTCCTAAAACGGAGTTCATATGAGTAGCTAATGAGATTACATGAGTGGTTTTGTGAATTATTGACAGTATGATGACGTACAGTTGAATGATAGTTGTATCTAGCATTTCAGTTAAATGCAAGTTACAGTGTAAATAGTAGCCATCATTCATGAAACAGAGTTCATATGAGTAGCTAATGAGATTACATGAGTGGTTTTGTGAATTATTGACAGTATGATGATGTACAGTTGAATGATAGTTGTATCTAGCATTTCAGTTAAATGCAAGTTATAGTGTAAACAGTAGCCATCATTCATGAAATAGAGTTCATATGATTAGCTAATGAGATTACATGAGTGGTTTTGTGAATTATTGACAGTATGATGATGTACAGTTGAATGATAGTTGTATCTAGCATTTCAGTTAAATGCAAGTTACAGTGTAAACAGTAGCCATCATTCATGAAACAGAGTTCATACAAGTGTTCTTTCTAGCATTTCAGTTAAATTTACACATTATTCATCACAATTCAATTATGGTAATATGTGTTTTCGCATAATGATAGTTCTATCTAGAATTTCAGTATAAAACATTATTTACAACTTCAGAAATACAGTAGAATCATCAGAAAACACATAAAAATGACAATTTAATATATCTTTAGTTTGTACATTGTAGTTCATGCACTGAAAACGGACAATTATAATCAAGTCAGATTCAAATTGAGAAGTTCAAATACATCTTAGCTGTTTATGCACTAAGAACAAAATACAAGTGTTGGGTAACATATAAGACTCTATCTCAGAATTCATGTCAGACTCCATCTCAAACTCCACCTCGACTCCATCTTACACTCTATCTCAGAATCCATCTTAGTTCAATTAGCAGAAGTGTTTCAGTTCAAATAAATGTAAAGTTCAAAAAATCTACAATGCAACAACTATTCTTCTGTACAATTTTTGTAGGATTTCAGCATTGACCAACTATATTGTGGATGATTGAGTATGTCAAAAACCACTGCAGCTCTCAGGTTGCTAAGCATTTCCTTTGAATATTTATCCGGCATCTCATCCTTATCCAATTTTTTTAAGTTTGCCTTGACGAAGAATGCACAATCAAGTCTGTTTCAGATATAGAAATATTAGTTAATATTACAGTATAACCTAATGCTAAAATAAAATATTATTTTTTACAGTAGAATTCTAAAATATAGCTTTATATTTTTATTACACTACTAATCAATGCGTTCATAAAGATATCCTTGATGAGTTTGCAATGTGCACCTTATACGTAATCTTTTTGTTCAATAGATGCAGTTCAATGAACTGTCAATTAGAAATGCTATATTTAACTATCATTTTACATATTTAATGCATTCTAGTGCAATTTAAAAATACAAATGATGTTTTGTTATTGTTTTTCATGTTTACTCTCATCCAAAAGAATTTAAAATATGTGTAATAGTGTAAACTATCATATGCGATAATTGATAAATTTGCAACCGCGGAAAAAATATAAATGATAGTTTTAACTGTCATTTTTTTTTTCATTTTCACAGTTTTATGCATTTTAAAATTTTCAGTTGTAGGTGCTTGTATCCTGTTGATCACTAAATATAGTCATCTGTATTTTGGAAACAGAATAATGAAAGTTTGATGAATATACAAAATAAAATGACAAGAGAAGAAATGGAATTATTTACTTACGAATCAGAATTCTGTGGTGGGCTTTTTGGCTGCAACACTATAGGTTTGTTAAATTCTTTGTTTAGTATTCCAATTTCTTCCCATTTCTTCTTGAACGTTAATTCAATTTTGTCTTTCTGCAAGAAGAAAAATGGGTGTTGTATATTAATGTTAAACTGATATAAATATTATACTTTTCTTACAAGAATGATGGCTTGGTTATAGCTGGGGTTTGAAGTCCTTGTTGATCTTCTTTTTGGTTTGGTTGAATCATAATGACTCCACTGCATTGTATCATAGTTTAGCATCAACAAGCTCCAATGGTTTGTGTAATGTATAGGGAAGAAAATTTTCTCTGTAAATTCATCTTTGACAATAACATCTATTGTTGGCATCACTATGTCTTTGATCACAGTTTGCAGATCGTGTGCTACAGCATTTTGCACATTCATATGCAATTAGAATACTTTATATTATTTCTTAAATTTTTATAATATAAAGTTTATACTTACCATCATCAATGTACTGAAGTAGTAACTATGTTCATACATCTCTTGATTGTAATAAAACCAATCAATTATCTGTTTAACCAAACAAAGAAAATTGTAAGTTTGATGGGATATTTTGTTTTTGAACCAGGAATATTTATGCTAGTATTCACTATGATTTATATGTTTACTTCATTGTATGCACTGAAAAATGTAAATGATAGTTTAAACAAGCATCTTTGACATTCGATATATCTATATGTTCTTTACAAATACCAATGTTGTTTTTAACCATCATTCTTTTATTTAATACATTTATATGCAGTTAGAAATTTCGAATGCTAGTTTTAATTATCATTCTATTTTTTTGCATTTATATGCACTTAAATAACTATGAATGCTAGTTGTAACAATCATTTTCCTTTTCTATATAGCTATATGCATTTTACAAATAGTAATGCTGCTTTTAGCTATCATTCACTCATTCAATTCATTTATATACACTTTGAAAGTTGAATGCTAGGCTTACCTATCATTCTTTCATTTTATACATTATATACATTTTTTTACTATTACAATTATGATTTGACGCATACCTGTCCATCTGTAAGTCCCTCAAATAGAACAACTTCCAGCATAGATTTGACTATTGTGATTCCTCCTTTATTTCCTTCATCGTTTTCATATGCTACAGTGCTGTAATTGAAAATCAATAATTGACAAGTTGGTTTTTTTCACTTTTATTTAATTACAAATATAATGAAAAAAAAAAGATTAGAAATCTTACTTCTCATTTTCATTAAATTTGAAGAAAGTAAGAATTTTGTTTTGCTGTTCTTCATTCAATAATTTTAGAATACCGCTTTTTGTTATGTCTCTACTCTTGTAAGCTTTAGTTGATGGCGAGTACCCATCAATATCAACATCAATTGTTTCTTCATTTTCAATTGTAGTGAGTTGCTCATCTGTCTCAGTGTCAGATTCCTCTTCATACTCAGATTCTTTATTTTGTTCTTCTTGTTTTTGTTCACTTGTATATTTTTCTTGACCTTCTTTAGTTTCAGGTTTCTCCTTTTGGTCTTCATTGTCCACATTTTGCTTTGTTTTTCTGAGAACAATTTCATATTGACAATCAGGATCTATTCTATTCCTTCTTTGGCGCTTTTTAACCCTCAAAACTAAAGAGCTTGGTTTCTTTTCTGTTCTTGTATTCACTGCCGGGGATTTTTTTGTTTCCTCTGAAGGTTTCTCCTGATGCTGTTTTTTTTTCTTCCTCCATCTTCTTTATTTCCTGAGTTATTTTCAGATCAAATGATGGTGCTTCTATATCTTCTTTTGGTTTTGATTTTAACATTTTGATCTCCTTTCTCAACTGTGTGACAATGGCTTCTGCTTGTATTCTTTTTTGTCTCTCCTTTTCTACTTCTTTTTCACTCTTCTTTAATTTATTTTCCAAATCTTGAATGTACTGTTTCATTGACTCAACTTGCATTTTTGATGACTCTTCCAAGTTTTCTTTTTTTTGCATCACAGTATTCTCATCTGAATCCAGCTGAACAAATTTTTGTTCCTTTTTTTGTTGAAGAAGAGCTTTTTCATCTTCATTCAAGTCTTTTATTTCAACAAAAATCTATGTAATAAAATAAATATTAATGAATGAGCTAAAAGATACAATGAATGAACTACTTTTTTATATAATTTTCATTTTTCATGTGATGCTATATGTGACTATCATTATTTATTAGCAACTATGGAAATTTGTATTTGTGCAGAAATGAAATGATATATGTAACTATCATTTAAAGTAGGATTGTATAATAACAAAATGAAAACTGCTAATATACATTATGTTATGATATATATATCTATCATTATACATTTCTTGTATTTGTATGAGAAATAATACCTTGCTACTGTCCATGTTTATCAATGTTTCTTTTGAAATTATCTTTTTCAAACTTCCAATATTCCACCTTCCAAATCTTGTAAAGTAGAACAGTACGTTGCCAACGGAGATATCAAATTGACATGCTCACATAGGAAACGATACAAATAAAATATTGCTTGTTAAAATATATAATGTATATAATTTAATTTATAGAGATAGATGTATTAATATAAAGTTAGAATGTTGCACTTACAATTGGGAGCATGGAACAGCCTGGCATGTTTCTTGGGTTTGTTTTGAAAGCCGTCAACGCTCTAATCAATGAATGATGAATTGAAATTGGCCAAGACACTGAGTTCATTTTGTTGTCATCAATAATATAAGGAATATATCCCCATGGCAAGTATCTTTGATTATCGAGAAAGAAGAAGGTTATCATTGCAAGAATGATAATCAATTTTGGAAAATCAGTTTCATTTTCAAATTTTTGTGTTTCTAAAACATTATTTATTTTTGAAACTGTAAGATCTTTTGTTATGTGTTCTATTTTTCCAAAATTTCTTAAAACAAAATCCTTACAATTGTCTGGAAGGATTTGTAAACTCATTTTAGGTAATGGAAAAATATTGATTCCAGACAAAGGTAAGCAAAATAGAATAGAAACATCTTCAGGTTTGATTTTCAGAAAAACGTTCCCTACTTTAAAAGCTTCGTCAGTAATAGAAAATGTTTCTATTATATCATCTAACGTTGTTGGTGATTTGTAAAAGCATTTATGGATAAAATTCTTTGAAAAAAACCAGCATAAATTTTTCAAAAGGTGTTTGTTTTAAATAATTCAACTGCTCTATAAGATAACCTCATTTTTCCTTAATTTTCTTGAAAATTTTAATCATCGGAAGCAGGCTACATCGATATTGAATTTTTTCTTGAGATGATTGCTTTGATTTTTTCTCTTTTGTTTTTTTTGCTTTCTTTGATTTTTTCCCTTTTGATTCCTGCACAAAAAATTGTGAATCAATAAGTCAGTATTTGTCAAACTATAATCTAATTTCTGAAGTATGAATGCACAATAGAATACTGCTATATCTATGTATCATTATTTGTAGAAATGCTATATTTGCCTATCATTACTCTTTTTCAATATATGCTTGTACAATTTCAAACATTGAATGCTACATTTGTCTATCATTACACTTTTTTGATGCATGCTTTTATACTTTAAAAAATGAATGCTATGTTTGTCTATCATTTTATCAAATGCTACATTTGTCTATCATTACTCTTTTTTGATGCATGTTTCTATACTTCAAAAACTGAATGCTATCTTTGTATATCATTTTATCAAATGCTACATTTATCTATCATTACTCTTTTTCGATGCATGCTTCTATACTTCAAAAACTGAATGCTATGTTAAAATGATATATTGGTCTATCATTACACTTTTTTGATGCATGCTTCTATACTTTAAAAACTGAATGCTATGTTTGTCTATCATTTTATCAAATGCTACATTTGTCTATCATTACTCTTTTTCGATGCATGCTTGTATACTTCAAAAACTGAATGCTATGTTTGTCTATCATTTTATCAAATGCTACATTTGTCTATCATTACTCTTTTTTGATGCATGTTTCTATACTTCAAAAACTGAATGCTATCTTTGTATATCATTTTATCAAATGCTACATTTATCTATCATTACTCTTTTTCGATGCATGCTTCTATACTTCAAAAACTGAATGCTATGTCTGTCTATCATTTTATCAAATGATATATTTGTCTATCATTACACTTTTTTGATGCATGCTTCTATACTTTAAAAACTGAATGCTATGTTTGTCTATCATTTTATCAAATGCTACATTTGTCTATCATTACTCTTTTTCGATGCATGCTTCTATATTTCAAAAACTAAATGCTATCTTTGTATATCATTTTATCAAATGATAAATTTGTCTATCATTACTCTTTTTCAATGCATGCTTCTATACTTCAAAAACTGAATGCTATCTTTGTATATCATTTTATCAAATGCTACATTTGTCTATCATTACTCTTTTTCGATGCATGCTTCTATACTTCAAAAACTGAATGCTATGTTTGTCTATCATTTTATCAAATGCTACATTTGTCTATCATTACTCTTTTTCGATGCATGCTTCTATACTTCAAAAACTGAATGCTATCTTTGTATATCATTACTCTTTTTCAATTATGCTTCTATGGTTTAAAGACTGAATGCTATGTTTGTCTATCATTTTATGAAATGCTATATTTGTCTATCATTCAATAATAATGCATTTTATTGTTGTCTATCAACCATCAAAAACTGTATGCTATATTCATCTATCATCTCAAATTTTGATATTGCGTATACAAATGAAATTATAGATTGAACTATGATTCAATTACTATCTATTTAATTATTGTCCGCCATATATCAAATATGGAAATGTTCTTTTCAGTTATCATTGCATCATTATACATACAGTAAAAAAAGTGATATATTCAACTATGATTGTATAATGCATTGTTTTTCTATCATTCTATAACTATGCATGTTATTGTTGTTTTGTCATTTGTCAAAGACTGTATGCTATGTTCATCTATCATCTAATATTTCAATATGATGCATGCACTAAATCAAATAATGTATTGAAGTATCAATCAATAACTGTCGATCTTATTATCATTTACTATCTATTAAATATTGAAATATTATTTTTAACAAATATAAATCAGATATTGTACCGTCGTCTTTCTTTTTCTACTGATGATTTCATCACAAAGCTCTTGTCTCTTCGTGTCATCTTCTTTTACAGTTTTTGCTGCCCTAGACCTTATCGTTCTCGTTGTTTCTTCGTCAAAATCAGTAGAATCGACGGCCGTGGATGGTTTATTTTTTCATCTTCTCTTTGTTGTTGTACGTATTGCAGTTGAAGCCCTAGTTTTTGAAATTCCAGTTTCATCGTTTATTTGTTCTGGAGTTGTTGGAATTTGTGGATTTACGTTGACCGACTTAGCTTCGGAAGTCGACTTAGGTTGTACATCAGCTTCAGGAAGAAAATTGCTTTCGGTTGGGGTTGCCATTGCTTGATTGAGAAGAAATTTTGTTTAGAGAAGAAAAGAAAATAAAAAAGCAGAAACAAACGACCGTGCAAATTTTCGCGCTTGTCCTTTTGACGGAAGTTTTATTTTAACGTCCGTTAAAATAAAATATTATTAAACTTTTTCCTTTAAACTAATTTTCTCATGCAAAAATAACTAGAGGAACAACAAGAACACTGTCAAAATGCAAACAAAAATCATACACAAACACACAATTTTTTTAAATGCAATACATACATAAAATGAAACACATAAATATGGAATAAAAATAGTTCGAAGAATTGAAAATCAAAATCAAAATTACTCCGGCAACGGTGCCAAAAACTTGCTCGTCGACAGAATTTCTATCAGTTTAGAAAACCGTCGAACAAATTTATAATAAAATTAACTACAAGCCCATGGCGTACAATTCTAGTGCGTGACGAGTACAGATAGATTCGTAGGGAATTGTTAGATTTTAAATATCTATTCAATCAAATCAACCAAGACTTTAGATGTTTAAGCTAATTACTAAAAATTGCAAAAACTAACAGTTGCAAAGGTGAATGAAAACTATGAGAATAAATGACAATTTAAAGATAATTCCACTCTCTAGATCATATATTTCAACAAAACATGAAATTATGATCACTTTTTTTGGTCATAAGTGGATTTAAATGATGTGTTTATACAAATATAGCATATTTGTGTTATTACTCAATATAAGCCATCAAACTATAACACAACCTTAAACCACTTTTAATTCTAATGAAATATAACAACAAAGTTGAAAGAAAGATCTATTTTATGTATGGTCTATTAGCTATTAATTGGAAACATGGACCATTAAATTTTAATTTCAACATTCACTTCATTACCATTATCATATATAAATTAAGAGGTAATTATTGTTTGTGATTGTTTAAGCATAATCTATTTGATATGAATAACATAGACTATCAAATTCAACATGAAACAATAAATCACATCAACATTAATTTAAGTACAAAAGAGAGCAATAATTATCAAAAAGTTGAAGCTACATGATTAGAGGCTTCATAACACCTAAATTGAAGGGATTAGCCTCTCATTTGTTTTATCATATCAACACAAGTAGCATGCAACATGAAACTAAAAAAAGGAAAATGAAAGCTAATGGAAAAGGGAACTAGTCTGCTTGCATAAATAAAAGAAGATATGCACTACTAACGTGAAAGAAAATAAATAGGAAAAGACTTGAACTGAAATGGCATAAAAAATTACATAAAAGAAATGGCTAAGTAGCCATGAAAAGGAAGAGATGTCTCATTTTATTTCTGATCTAAACTAAGAGAAGAGGGCCTAAGAGAGACTAAGAGAAGAAAGTTACATGAAACATAAGGGGTATTATACAAGTTTAAAAACCTAATTCACTTTTTAGGAACTACTCAAATACCCCTGAGGAGGTGTGGTGGCCAAGTAACCATTAGCATCCAATAATCATCCATTAAGTATGCATGAAGATTTAATGGTTTTTTAACATGTGATTGGCTTTAATTTGTACATTAAGATAGTTGGGTAGGTAGGGTCCTCCATGATCGGCTTTGAATTATTTCTATCTCCATTCCTTTGTATTTACTCTTGTGCATGAATATATCTTCATGAAGCCACTAGTATATGAAGCCAAATTCCTATAAAATAACATAGAAATTTCTAATTAAATTTTTTCAAATTAACATGTGCACAAAAATGACCATTTTGCCCCTATATGGAGATGAATATGTGACAATTTGAAAATAATTTGAATTTGATTTAAACAAGTTAAAATAACCGATATGATCATTTATTTAATTTAAATAAATTAAATATGGTGATAAACATATGCACATTTATGTGCACATCAATAGTTCTAATGCACTCTTGAATCGTCATATTTTTACGTTCTACCACTCCATTTTGTTATGGTGTTCTTAGAAATGAAAAACTATGAGTTATACCTTTCTTATTACATAAATTCTAAAAAAATTCATTTCCGAATTCTTCACCGTGGTTACCCCGAATAGTTTTAATTTTACTGGTCATTTGATTTTGAATTCATTTAACAAAGATTTTAAACATTTCAAAAGCATCACTTTTAAGTTTTAAGAAAATCATCCAGGAAAACCTAGAATAATCATCTACGATTACAAATGTCTACTGTGATTTATAGATTGTATCTATTAGGGACCGAAAAGATGTAAGGAAGTAGAAATCATGTCTTTAATTTAAAAGAACCTTTCCTAACTTTTCATAATTGATATGCATCACATAAATTACTAATTTCAAATTCAATTTGGGAAGACCTCTAACTAGATTATTTTTAGTTGTTTTAGATATTAGTTTGAAATTCAAATGACCAAATCTTTTATGGCAAATTCAAGGATCACTTGATTCAGCCAAAAGACACAAATTATCATTTGAGATTTTCATACTTAATATATAGATGTTTCGTTTCCTAGTACCTTCAAAGATAATGTTTGACTCATTATTTTTTAATTCGACATTTATCTTTTATGAATTTAATTTTGAAACCCTTATTGTACAATTGACTAGTACTCAACAGATTGTGCTTTAAATTCCTAACAAACAAAACGTTAGAAATAGTAGGAGTTTTAGAATTACCGACGTTGTCAATGCCCATAACATATTCTTTAATGTTGTCTTTAAAATATACTAATCTACTATCTTTGTAAACTATATCTTTTAAAATATCTGGATTTTGAATCATGTATCTTGAGCATCCACTATCAATATCCGTATGTCCTTTCAGACCTATACAGTTTGACCATCGGGTGTCTGTACATCAAAAGCTATGTAACACATATGTTCCTACAATTCATACCTTTTCAAATGATCACATGATTTTTTATAATAGTTAGATGCAAATTTATGAAACAATATTATAATGATTTTGCAAATTATCTTTTCAAAAATACTGTTAATGATATTATCAAAAATTGCCGTTGAATCTTTTTCAAAAGTTAGATTATGCATACTTTGAAAACTAATGCTCTGATACCAAATGCGACTCAGCTGAGGTAGGGATCTTAAGGTTAATTTAACACTAGACGGGAAGTGAATAGCGTTTAACCGATTATATATATATTTCAAATATTTTAAGATTCTACTTGGAACGTTTTAATTAACAATCACAAAAGCAATCATAGAATCAAAGTACAAACAAAAGTAAATGCAGTAAAAGTAAAAAGTAAAGAACACACCAGGATTTTACAGGTTCAAAGCTACCCTACATCCAGTCTCGCACAATTCCTTGTATGGATATCTTTTTAACTAGTAGATGCAGATACAATCTCGATTTCAAGGCTACGAGACGCACTCTCCAAAATCCCGACCTCTGGGTAGAGTCACATGATTTTCGAGCTACATTCACACCCCGTAGATTTATGGTTACTTAGCACACCCAGTATGATTTTACGGGATACCATCATACCAAATTGATTTTACAGGTTACAATCACACCCAAAAGTATAGCAGTATGATTTGATAAAGTTTTACAGATTCAGATGACTAGTAAATAAGAGAGTGGAAAGAGGAGAGAAGAATAAGAATGGAAGTCTGGTATACATAGGGAAACAACGGTCATGTCCATTCGTGAAGAGAGATGACGAAAAGACACTCCCATTCAAATTTGAATTATGAAAATTACGGCCAATGTATTGACATATAGGGATTGGATATATCAACGTATCGATATATAGAATCATTCAAATATAGTTTATACACATTTTAATCAAAATATAACTTAATAAAACTTTATAAAATAATTTTGAAAGATTTAATAAGATATGTAAATAACATATATATAAATAAAATCAATACAATTATAACTTATTAAAGTGTAAAAAAAATTCAATATATATATATATATATGTGTGTGTGTGTGTGTGTGTGTGTGTGTGTATAAACTTTTGAATACAAAAATAATATCTTCATAAATATAAGAGATTGAAAATCATTTTGAAAAATACTTTGAAAAGACTATTTTAAAACAAGGATATTTGAGAAATAATTTAAATTAAAATTAAAGAAGAATAGAGAGAGTTCAGGAAAGTGCTATCAAGGTTTTAGCATAAATTATATGAATCTATAACTTATTTGGAATATCTTGAAATCTTGAACTCTACAATACTCATGAGTCTTCATTCTCCAACTCTTAAAACCCTAAATCAGCATCTTGAATATCTCTTGATACTGTGCAATCATCTTAATCTACACTTATCTAATATCATGCACTATATACTATATATATATCTTGGTAAAGCAATAGTATCTATATTTTAAATGTGCTATAGTTGGTATCATCGAAACCAAAACCTAATGTACTAACAAGTCTGCATTCTTAGAGGGCCTCATTGCCCTTGGCAAGGAAAGCAAAAGGAATAAGATTTGTCCGGGCAAGGATGGTAATGGTGGTTACGAGGGGGAAGAAATGATAATGTGACCAAGATGTAGTGTAGTGGAGCATTTATGGTTTTTTTATTGTTATTTTTGAGTTGATCAAATTTGTACACATACGGAGTCTCTACTTTCTATTTTGTTTGGTTTTTGATACGTGATATCTGAAACAGGCCGATGTTGACAGGAATATCCCCAGCTATTTGTCAAGTCTGTACATAAATTGATATTAGCAATAAAAGAGTATCCTTTTTATTATAATCTCTTCTATGTACTTTTCATGCATTCTATATACTGCGCTTGTTTATAAATAACTGCCCATGTATATAATGCATTGCCTTTATTGCAAATTCCTATATCATGTACCTCTATGTCTATGCTATATCCTTTTTTACCATAACTTTGTGTGCATCCATATGTTATACCTTGAGTTATTTAGCATATTATGTTACTTAGCTCTGCTATGATTTGCCAAAATACTATATTCGGCATAACAAAACTGTGGCATATCTGAATTTAGTTTCTCCCAATCATGTATCTATGCCTTTACTCTACAGGGCTGGTTACTTCGAATGTATGGCCCAAGTAATTGGTTAGAGACCAGATTTTCTGGGCAACCCATTTGGTTGCCCCCAATCTAGATTGCCAGTTAGGACTCTATCTTTGGGAACCTGTGATTTTGATGCTCTATTTCAAGTATTCCACTCTTTGATTGTGATCAGCTTTACCAAGTTCTTTGTTGAGATCTTATTTGTGTATTAGTTTTTGACTCCAAAAACTTGCAAATAGTTCAAATACTCTAGATTTTTTTTGATGTCTTCCCAATTAACTTGGTGACTTGCAATTTCCTAAGGTTACAAGGACAGCACCAGCATTGAAAGATAGGGATCGATTTTCTTTGTCAATCCAGTGGTTTGGATTTTCGAAACATGTCGGAGCAATACTAATTTCCACCAATCCTGTAATAGAAAACTTTCTTGACATTGCGGGGGATGCCTATACATAGAAAATTTGGATATGCTCTTGGTGTTATCCCATTGATTGCTAGAGAATGGATGGATTTTCAAGCATTGTTGGGGCAACACTAGTACTTAGGAAATGTGTATTGCTTGCAAGAACACAGTTCTATCGGTTCAAGAAGCAACGTGCACCTTATTGGTGGCATGTAGGAAGTATTGCATACTTGAATGCGGTTTCACCAGTTCGAGTAGTGACATGCAGCTTATTGGTGGAATATAGGAATTTTACATAATTGAACATAGTTCCATCTGTTCAAGCAGCGACGTGCAGCTTATTTGTGGCTCATGAGGAGATAGGCCTTCTCGACATTGATGGAGTAATGCCAGTTCTTAGAAGATGTGGACAAATTTTCCCTATCAGTCCAGTGGTTTGAGTTGATTTTCCCGGTTGACTAATCTGTTTACTTACAAGAATGCGACTCCATCAGTTCAAGAAGAAAATTTTGTTTATAAATGGAAGAAATGGAAAGCCTTGAGTGATTTGATGTTGCATTGGCATTGCCAGGGCAACACCAACACCTCAAGAAATAGGAAGTTTCTCGATGTTGCTAGAGTGACACCGAGGCATTAATAAACAGTAAGTTTCCTTATGTTACTGGAACAATGCCAAAGCTTTTGAAAATAGTTATTTTTTCAATGTTGCCTAAGCAACACTGAGGCTTTAGGAAATAGTTGCCGGAGCAACACCACGGCTTTAAAAGTTGTGGGCCTTTCTGACCTTGTCGGAGCAATGCCAGTTCTCAGTAGGTAGGGATCAATTTTCCCCATCGATCCATCGGTTGATTCGATTTTCCCCATCAACTTGGTGGTTTTGCTTGCAAAAACATGGTTGGTTCGGTTAAAGATGCCAATTCAACTAACAAAATAGAAGGAAAGTCAAGTCCTACCTATTTACAACACCCTTAGTGTCCTTGGATGACTTATTTGCAAAAATAGGAAATACATAGATGGAATTAAGTGAAGTTTCATCATATGCTCCATTCTTGGATTAATAATTAATGACTAGAATTCCATTAGTTATCCAGGGTCCCTCTCCTTTAGGTCTATGAAATTTCTCTTGAGCACTTGGACCCTAGGATCTCGTGTCTCCCTCGCCATTTTGCGGTTTCTTCACATGCTACATGAGTTTGTTTTTCCTTATCAACTTCTCAATCACGTCCTTCAGATGTCGACATTCATTAACGTTATGCCCATGTATCTCGTGGAAGCGGAAAAACTTTCCCGATTGCTTCTATTGCTCGGAGACTTCCTTCCTGGGCAGTTTGTTGTAGCGCTTAGTTCCTTGAGTAGCAAGATAGATATTCTCTAAACTATTATTCAATGGTGTATATTGCTCTAGTCTGAATTTCCTTGAGCATCTCACATTCACATTATGCTCATCACCAGAGTTTTGGTTCCTCTTCTTTTGATTTTTAAGGTTTTCGGCAGCATTTTTATAGTTGTTGCCTTCCTGCTTAGCCTTGACATTACTCTGGGCCATTTACTTCGACTGTTGATTGACAGTCTTACCTTCGATTATACATGCTTCTTCCAATAGGAATTGATTTTCCTTTTGATTTAATTCTTCTATGGTAATTGGTTGTTTTATTTTAATCCATCTACGGAAGTGTGTATCCAGCTGGATTGCTCGGACCAAAGCCATGAAAATCATATCTTCTTTAGGATTGCTTACCTCTATGACTACAATGTTAAACAAATTCAAGAAAGATTTTACCAACTCATTGGGTCCTTGGAAAAAGGTAGATAATGTCATCATGTCTTTTGATCGTGCAGTATGGAGTCTGAACTATTCTAGAAAGTTTCTTTCCAATTTGTCAAAGGTAGAAATGGATCTTGGTAGGAGTCTAGTAAACCACTTGGAAGCAACTCCTTCCAAGAATATAGGCTGCAATGTATTGTATCCGTAGCTCTAGCTCCATCCATATGCCACTCGTGTTTGTACAAATGTGGTTTAGGATACGTTTTTCCATTGTACGATGACATAGTCAGAATGATGAACTTCTTAAGATATTATACTCTTAGAATGTTTTCCATGAATGGAGTATAGCTTAGTGCAGAATCCCGCTTCATTCTCCCTGCCTTACTCTCCTTCATCAACTGTTTGACCATGTCGCCAGTGTACTCCTAACTAACATGGTAGTCTATAGGGAAACTGTCAGGGGCAACATTAAATGTTTGACTCAAAGAAAATGGTATCGACTTGCCAGTTGAAGCCTAGGTTCACTATTCTCTGAAAGAACCACTCCTCTGGAGCTTCGTTAATGCATGGTTGGTCCTATTATGGCAGCTTGAACTGTTTTTCAGCATTCTACCTGTTTACAAAAGCAATCGGTTCCAATCCACCTTCATCAAGTTTCATGTCATCCTATGAGTCGGAGACAAGCATTGCAATATTCTCTTAGGGATTATTCACTCCTAAGTTTGGGTTTGTAGCAGGCTGTCTTCCCATAGGAGAAGTACTTCCATTGCCTTCTATTATGATCCATGCAGCTCTACCAACGATCTCCTTCTGCTTTTGTGTACTGTCCCACCTATTCAAGCTTGAAACAGAGGAATTCTCTTGTTCCATAGAAGATCCAGTTTCTAGCTAGCTCTTGGAGCACTTGGTGGTTGCAGTGCTAGCAAAGTATTAATCTTATCCATAAGGGCTTTTGGCTGTTAGCCATTTTCTAGTTAAATTCATTAAACATGTAGTTAAATTCTCCTTTAGTTGCAACTTCCTATTGAGTGGAGGACCTGGAGCTAGATATCCAGTATTAACCTCTGTTTGCTGATTGTTGGTATTGTTAACTTCAGTTTGATGAGGGTTTGCTTCATCACCCCCAACTGTTGCTCTTGTAGATCTTTTAGAAGCATATTTCTGTTTTCTAGGTGCCATTAATCTTTAATAGCAAGCCTACAAATCTTCAAAGCAAATTCTCTAAATCTAACCTTTGGATATTTTCTAATCAAAAATAGCAAGCTAGATCTAAGCCTGGATTTAGTTTTTCTAAGTGAAAGCACTAAATTATTAACGCCAAAAATGGACCGACATCCATAAATAGGTTGTAGGAAACCCGTGAGATCTAGACTAGCAGATATATTAAAAGTAAAAAAAATAGGAATAAGAAAGGTTGACATAAGATTTTATAGTGGTTCAATGATCTTTGGCTTACACCCACTTTAGCATTATTACTTTTAGATTGGATAGAGTTTGCTTGAGATTTAAAAGGGTTTGAGAGAGAATGAGTCACTATTACAGGGTTAGACCAATTATAAGTTACAGAATTATCTAAAGTAGATTCTTTGGTGACTATTATGTAGAGGAAGGAGATAAAGGAGGGACCGAGCTTTCACATAGTGATTGCAAAAACCAGATTCTACTTTGGTTGCTCTATGGTTTATATTTATAGCATTAGCAATCATATTGGATCAGAAGCCCACTATCAAGGAGGTCTAGACAGCGACATAACACTGTGTGAAAAAGTTGGAAAGGCCATGAATTAAAGTGATAATTAGGCACCAAGTTATTCCTTTAGGGGGAATCTCAGCGTTCCCTCTTGAATTATGCTTTTTACTTCATTTTGTAGCACCCCTTATGTTTTCTTTGATTGATGACTTGTTTTGATGATCGTTCCTCAATAACTTGGCTTGTTCTTCAGTTTTCTCTGGCTAATTCTTTAATTCATGAGATAGGTCAACCAAGGACTTTATGAAATTTCTTGCGCTCACATATAATAGTTAGACAATAGCTTGTGCAAAGTTGGAGGTTCCATCTATAGCACCATAACTCGGTGCTGAGTTATGGACTTTGCTCCATATTGGTCTAACTTATCATGAGCTATTTACCTTGTCTCTATTAGCATCCATGCCAAGTTTCAATTAATTTGGTCTTCGTTTTGATGTTCAAGCTCCCGTTGATTTCTACTTGGATGAAAACCTAGTTAATGTAAATAACCGATTTAAATATTGAATCATTAGTTTATTTAAAGGTCTCAAAATATGATTTTTCACATACAATCGAATCAGGACTCGAAACCACTTCCGTTGAGTTTGGATAGACGTTGCGGGTTAACATGAGTATAAGCATCACTACATTTGAAGATCGGACGACCCACTGTCCAAAACGATATCAAAATGTACGAAATTATCATCTCGGAGCACAGCCTCGGATATAATGAAATTTATACCATTGAGAATGGAAAAATAAGATGATGTATGCCAACAAGTTTCATTGCAATTGGATGCATTGTGTGAACTACGAGCTCGAAACATACAACGGTTTATTTGCGAAATCATATAAATAATATTGTTTTAATATAAATAAGCACTCACCCAAAACCCTCTCTTCATCATTACATAACTGTTCCATTACCTAGAACATAAACAAATGTTTATGTCCCCCTCTTTCACTTCAAAAAATTAAGTCGACTGATTGACTCCACGAAAAATGACAATACCAGATCCATTGAGCCCGTGTTGGACGGAGCTTTTCATTTAAGGTGGTTCGTAGGTGTGCGATAGTAGATGGTTGAGTTCAATATATTGGGTCAACAACTGGGTTTGGGTTTGTCGAAGATAAAGGAAGCAAGAGGTGAAACAGAGAGTGCTAACGTGTTGCTCTTGACGAAGCACACCACACAGGAGCAACCGTTAAAGCCCCAATCATTCGAGGCGACCCACATCATTTGCCTGAAAGGGGGTCAGCTATAGGCCACGCTCTTATAGGGAGATTGAGTGCAACATCTTTGGGTACGTCGTGGAGAGGGCTCAAAGTGGAGTGCATTGGCCAAGACGATGTAGTGTATTTTCAAGAAATGAGAGAGAAATCAAAAATGGAAGCTTATGGTGATATGGTTCACACGTGCACGAAGGTACACATAGCATTGGGGATCAAGGATAAGCTTAACTGGGTAATTAGTTAATTTATCGAGCTAATTATAGTTTATTTTATCCCAATTCATATTTGATTTATATCTTTTGCATATGAGGTCCATTTTGGATGCAATTTCTTGCGTTACACTCGTGATGGAAAGCTTTATGACTTGGTGTTGGATTGTTTGGCTTTTGTTCAGGTGAGTGATATTGTCTCTCACCATGTTATGATTGTTAACATAATATACAAATGGTGTTTTGAAATGATTTCTAACTTTAATAATGTGATACATACATACATATATATACATATATATATATATATATATATATGTGTGTGTGTGTGTGTGTGTGTGTGTGTGTATGTATATAAACACATACTTAGTTTTTATACAAGAAATTGAAAGTATTTTAGAATGGTTTTAGATCGAATATCACATTTATCCCATTAGATGTGCTATTTTAGGAGACTGTGAGTTTTAAGCCGTGTTTGATCTGAATCCCCCATTTGTTGATATAGATGCATTACATGTGTTGGGTGTATAATATATTGGATGTATACATGCTTGTTGGTTAAATGTATGCCTGTTTGCTTATTTTGGTTGAAAACGCCGATTAATCGATGATTCAGCGTTAGGGAATGTTTCATGCATTAGGATTTCGTGCATATTGATCGGGAATCCAAATGAATGAGATAAGTTGTAGCGAACACTAGGATGCATGTCTACCAATCCGAAGATGTGAGATAATGGACTTGGATGGGATTCAGACTATAGGATAAACGTCGAACGTTTTCTTTTGGTTTGTACTTGTCCCTTTTTAGCCAAGTATACAACCAATGTGGTTGGTATTAACCACTGTGGAGTAGTCAGTGTCCGTCACCATTGATGATGGCCGATTTGGTCGGTCTTTAGCATGGTTGGTGAGGACCCTTTGAGGAGCATGATGTAGTGGTTTTTTCGTACGATCGACTCTTAGTCTTGATGATATTGCTCTACGATGCGCGATTTCAATAGTGAAGGGTAAAGCGATAACGTGACGCTTCAACATGATGACTTCGGGACCTTAGTACAATGGCTCTACGACTTAAGATGGATGTCTAGAGGTGATTCAAAGATGATAACTTAACAATGGGAGTCGTGACGGTGATCTACAAAGGCAAGCTTAACGATCGGTCTTGCGAGTGGAATTTGTGATTGTGTCCTACTATGGAGATGACCATAGTGGAATAATGGTTGAGTTCCATTCTGGAGACATATGCAAAGGGATAGTTGGTAACTTGGAGGTTTCTAGTGTGCTTGTAAAGAAGGGGTATATGGGTAGCTCACAATGATTTGTGATTGTGTCCGGCTCTTGCGATTATAGAATACTTTAGGGTTTTGCAATTGTGAGCTTGGTTCCTAACCTTTCGGAGTGTCATGAATTCGAGCGCCAATAATCCTGGGATTTTGATTAAGTCCTCGGTTTGTTGTTTTTCCATGTGAGTCATCATATATTCAGCACACACGAGTGATGTTGAGGACTGTTTGATGGATGTTATGTTTGCTGTGGTTTATTATTCAATCTAGGGTGATGGATGTTATGTTTGCTGTGGTTTATTATTCAATCTAGGGTGTCACACGATGTAGGTATTTTCGAAGGTATATCTAGACACGAGATATTGTATTTTGACTAAAGTACACTTATATAGATGTGATAATAGAATAACAAAAATCTACTGTTATGTGCTAACTCTTAGAATACAGTGACAGGTTAGGTATGATTCTCCATACCCTTTGTTTGATATACTATATTGACTTTTATAGTATTTTGCGATTTTTTTTTCGCTCACACCAGCCTGTTGTCTAACTCGAGGTTTTATGCTTTGCTTCTTATTTTCTCGGGTACTCTTAAATGAGTAGACTGGATAGCAAGTGTAAACAGTACATAGAGTTATGAAGATGGCTAACAAGAGGCGACACTTTCTCATATTTATATTTTGGATTCATTATTGTTTATTCCGTTGTGATACCATGGAGCCTTAACAGTGTTTGACTTACTATTATTAGTGACACTTTATCATTTGAGTTTATTTATCAGTTGTATAAACTCTATTACTATTTTGTATAACTGTATGAGCCTTTCTACTTCGGTTCTGTGGTTCATTGAATAATTACTGTCTCGACTGTTTTATATTTGTAATGACGATTACACATTATCTGATGCGTTGTGAGATGTACGACATGTTCCATGATTGTATGATGTCTTCTTTCTCTTCTCTTCTATTTCCATCTTTACTTCTTTTTCTTTCCTTTGACAATTGTCCTGCATCTGCCTAATCCCCAAAGGCTCACTATTCGGTTATACGAGCATTGGAGGTGTAAAGCAATCATCATAGGTTTGATGAAAATAAATAACCACTTCAGTGCATTAACTAATGGATTCCAACAAAAACCCACAGATCACATTCGTGAAGTATGGATAAAAAATGTTGGGTTGGATAGACCTCAAAGGGGTTGGGTTAGGGTTGGATGAGGGCTGAGCGCAAGGTCCTGTTATGTTTATAGTAGTCCATGGCACTACTGTGTTACACAATAGTGCATTGCACTATTGTATAACACACAATAGTGTAGAAAAACTACTGTGAAAATAGCAATGCATGAAAGTGGGTCAAGTTTTATACTTACAGCACTGGTCGAGCATGAGGAAGCCCTAGACTTGGTCCGAGATAAGGCGAAGTGGATATTTTCATGGTGAAGTTTAGAGAATTCAATGGTTCCATATGCGGTGTGCTTAAAAGATCCATTGGGATCGACGCAAGTACATGTCAAGAGAACTATAGAGGGGATGACTACATTTGGGTCATAGTACAGGATCAGTTCTCCATATTATCTTTTAATCATTTATGATTTTGGGCCACGCCTTCAGGAGGGTTCGTAGCAATTCTTAAGAGATATCTGCATCCAATGGCAGTAGCATAGACTCGACACTAGGAACACTGAAGTGATAAGGATTTTCATTAGTGCTAAGAAAGTGGTCTAGGACTGTACAGAGGTACCCGTCCAATAACGAGATCATATGTGGATGCTTAGTTTTGCTGGTAGGCTCTCAACGGGTAGTAATGTGGAAAAATCCAACAATCACTTATGGTGTAGTGGCTCCCTTGAATTTTCGTTCATTATCAGGATGATGTTAAATGTTGGTTACTTTGACTTATCATATAAAGATAATATATAACGTTGTATATGTACTTATAATTATGCAACAAGAATTTTTATGTTATTTATGATTTGTGATAGAGGGTATTGAAACAGATTAACGTTGGAGGTACCCTAAACCGACACTAGATAACATTAGTATATAGTCTCGTTCTTAGTGGCGTATTGGCTTAGTAGCTTGCTGTTTTAAATATGTATGGATTTACTCTATTTATCTATGGGCAGTCCAGAGTACTCCTGAGCCACATTTGTGAAGAGGATCATATGTGGCTTAGTAGCTTGCTGTTTTAAATATGTATATATTTTCGATATACGGTATTTTGATATAGTTTCCTTTACACCAGGCTTTAAGTCTTACCTACATTTATCTCTTTGTTTATGTTATGACAAATCTCGGGTACTCGATTAAGAAGTCTCCGAGTCAAATGCCCTTGGGGATAGGCTAGCAGGACAGTTGGAGCATTTTGGAATCACGAAGTCAATATTTTGGATACACATACACACTCATGTTGTAATAGTACATGACAGATCTATATTTCTATATGAGACTTGTATCAGATATTATACTCAAAACTCTATACATATGGAGTTGATGTATTTCGGTTTTCTAAACTGATATTCATATCGATTGCTTCACCTGTTGCAGTTTTGTATTTATTATCATCATGTTTCTCTCATGTATATTTGGTATATTGTATGTGATCATTTCATTGTGAGATTGTCTCCTTGTGTCATATTTAGTTTATTATAGTTTAGTTTTTTACCCAGACTTAACATATTTTTTGGTATTCGACAGTCATACATTGTCATTTGATGTTGATTCAACGTATTATGAAGGATAGGTCATCGTAGGTTGTATTATAGCATAGGCTCCACACTTCAGATCTAATAGACTAGTTGGATTAAGTGACCTGTTAGATAAATACATGAAGAGCATAGTTGTATTTTTCTATTATATAATACTGCATACATCATATCTTTCACAATTTGGTCTATTTCTATCACAAGTTGCTATTGTATCTTCATTGAGGCTATCAACATAAGCAAATGAGTTACACTAGTAGTTGCGACTAAGCAGGAAGCGATGCCTATTTGGTACAAAGACTACTTGACTATCGAATGGGATGCTCTACTGCCCACGAACATTCCAGCAGCCGCGGTAGGTGTTGGAGGTGATATAGCTTCTTGGGCACCAGTATTACCAACTCCTCTATCTTTTGACTTTCTTATTTTATGTCGGGATTTCTTTAGACGGTAAGCTATATTAAGTTTGGAGACCATAGCTATACATGGGCTTCAATATGTACATGTGAGAGCGCTTTCACTTGCATGGGCTAAGAGAACTTTCTCATAAGGAGGATTACTTTCTAGCATTTCATAGGTGAGGCTTTGGCTTGGTGGGACATTGTAGTAGAGGAGGTTGAGGAGCAGATTATGAATTGGGTTGACTTTGGACATCGCTCAGGATCGTAATTTATTACCGAGACTGAGATCATAAGCATTTCATCTATTTGCAATAGGGTACTTTGTTGGTAAGGGAGTATATTAAACCTTATAGGAGTAACCTTGGTGTAACATCCCCCATTCTAAGGTCCAAAACTAACTGCTATAGATGCCACAGTCATCCATAGTTAGTAATTATATCAATAATAAGAAGAATTTGAATATGGAAAGTTTTCAAACATAGTTTAATAACAAATTTTCTCATTTCACGTCATTATAAGTATTTTATATTCATTACATAATCCCATTCGTAACCCACATTTAGAGAAATTATAATCATTACAAAATACTCCAAGAACGATATATGAAGATGCCCCTTGGTTGATTAGAGTCATATATTTGGAAATTATACAACTTTTCCATACATCCAAGTAGAAAAAACCAAACTACACAATGGAATAAATAAAGCTCCTAACAGCTAGATTGCCTCATGCACGTCTCCAGAAGCTTATTCGGCTACCTGGAACCTGAAAGCCGTTACTTTTGATCTACTCTAATGAATACTTGAGAGTTTAAAGGGAAAAAAGTTTGGATCAAACAATAATCTGTTGTGCATAATAACATACCATCTTAAACCAAATAGATATCTAGTGAGACTACGCCACTGTACGAAATGGATTTTCCCCTCGCTGGTATCTTATCAAAACATAACAACCAATTACTATGCTCTTGCAACCACAATGGTTAGAACTAGACAATAGCATTTATAATCATATGATGCATATTGGATTACTCATCCCAATTCATTAGATTATCCATCTTAATTTCAAATGACTACCCGTTATAATTTGAATTGACTATCCCGCTTATTTTAATCTGACTACCCATCTCATAATTATGTGGACTATCCATCTCACATTTAAACATATTCTAATTATGTGGACTATCTATCTCATATGTAATTATTACTTGTATTATCCATCCCCTACCATATTAACTACTAATCGCATATGGATTAATCATTTAAAATTTTGTGGACTATCCATCACATATACTCCATTTAACTTAAAATGATGTGGACTATTCATCACACATTTCATAATTTTCCTATGATGACTATGAACCCTTTATTATTCTCATGGAGACTATCCATCTCTAGCATGGCATAGACTATCCATCTCACATCCCTTAGTTTTCCTAGAATGACTATTATTATCCGCCCTTTTGGCCCAGCTATATTCAAACTTATTAGACAAGTTAGGCTAAACGACCATCGAGAAAGAGACAACATAGGGAGATGATTAATAGGCTCAGAGATCAAGCATAGAAAATGATATGAAGCAACGATCAACCTAGACCAAGAGATAGACTCTCCAGAATATTCTAAGTATGGAATAATGCCTTCCTTAGGCGGAAGATTAGTGCATATCTCTTTCCCTAAGGGATCAATACATATCCTCAATTTTTGTCCTAAACTTAGTAAGATCAATATATAGTGACAAGGAAGGCCCTATGAGACTAGATTTTAAGTTTCAAGTCATTCGGAGTTCGTATGCTCAAGTTATGAGAAAATTACTTCACCTATCAAAAGGGATCGATATAAAAGGGATCGTCCATATTCAGCATTCACTACATATTGCAACAATGATTGGCCAATAACTCAAAAATATAACGATGATATCAACATGAAACTTAGAATATAAGCTAATTAGAACATATGGAACACTCCATAGGGATTGCATGGCATTTGGAGTAAGTTGGAGGGATTAGCAGAAATCAAAATTCAAGCAACACTACTTCACAGAAATGCGATATCTCACGAACAGTATGTCAGAATTGCATGAAATTTAGGAAGAAAGTAGCTAACGTCATGGGGCATCCCTCATAGGGATCACAACCCATTTGGATGCATTTATAAGAAAGGGTACTGATCCCTATCGTGGACCATGATGGGCCTGCAAATTTTTGGGTAGCCTCGTATTGGTCTCCTGGAGCTTCTGCCAAAATTTTAGTCCGATCCGTGCACGTCTTTCCTTATAAATACAGTAGGCATGGCATCAGAAAAGGACCTTCTTCCTGCTCTAGAGGCTCTGCCATTTTTATTTTTGAATCTTGTATTAATGGATCCTTGCTGACCCAAATATTCTTATAATTGTAATCAAGTGAAAGATTAATAAAAGTTAAAGTGGACGTTGTCAAGATTGTCAAACCACTATAAAAATCTATTTGTTCATCTAATTTTTCTGCTTTGTTTTTTATTCATTTATTGTTTAATCTCCATGAGGTTCTATGAGTTTTGAAGCCTATTTTTGGTGTCAACATTTTGGTGCTTTCACTGAGAAATGAATATTAGCTTGATTAGATCTCATCATCTACTGGTGGATTTCCATATTCATGAGATAGATCCAGCTTTCAAATGATAAATTTCCTATTCTACTCGCATCTGAAGAAGATCTAAAGGAAGCTAATAGCCATGGTTAAAGGGACTAAGTCTACTTCCCGTGTTTTTGGAGGATCTAATTATGCTAGTGTTCATGTTTGGAATCGTTCATGTGTTCATGTCTACTTGGAAGGGGTCAGATTCACTCATGTATTCAATTCTTTGGGATTAGATGTTGAAGTGTGCACTCAAGTTAGAGAATGGCCGATTCCTCTTATAAGGCCATGATGACCGATCCCTCTCACAAGGCCATAATGGACGATCCCCCTCCAATCTCAACTACAACTGATCCCTTATCCTAAATGACTGAACCCTCACCAATGCAAATATATGTACACTGATCCCTCTAGCATTTATACTGAGTAATTGCCGAACTCTTAGTTAAAGTACTATATTCACTACCGATCCCTCGATATGTACCAATCGCTTAAAAAAACATATGTATCGGTTGCTTGAAATACATCAATACCGATCGCTCTTCAGTATGCATACAAATCCCTCTCCAAGGGGTATATACCGATCCCTCTCCGGGGGTATATACCAATCCTTCTCCAAGGGGTATATACCGATCCTACTCCAAGGGGTATATACCGATCCCTCTCCAAGGTACGTATATTAATCCCTTTGTAAGTGTCGACCCCTATTCCACCGATCCCTTCATGTTATCGATCCCTATAACCGATCCCTCTCATGTATCAAACTATCAATCCTTCACCAAAGCGTATCAGCCAAACCTTATACTACCGATCCCTCTATCAAAAGCCCATGTGACCGATCGTATGCCCAAAAAATTTTGAAAAAATTTATGAATTGGACACGATCCAAATTTTTAAGAAAATAGGTCTCATGCCGCAGCGCAGTGCCCCAACATTTTGGGTTCGAAACTTAACTTAAACACGGTTCATTCTATCCACTTCCCTTACGTCCCATGACTGACAGGGGCATAGAGAATCAAGCGGTAGCTTTTGAGTTGCAACCAAGGAATAGACAAGCAACCGCTACTCAAACGAACTCCCAAAGGTTGGAGAACATAGGTGATGTGACTCTAAGCAAAACCAAGGAACTTTAGCCTAAAGCCAAACTTGGGTAAAACAAAGATTTTATTTAAGAAAAAGCCAAGATGACTCCAAGCACTGTTCTTCACCGACCCGACACTTAGAATTCAGTTACTTCAAGTAAACCAATTGCTGACTCCAAGCAAATAGCAAATTTTCTTGGGTCGGACTCCAGATAACTCACCACTGATCCATCAATGCCGGTTCATCTTACTTTGCTCATATCTTGTGTATGCATACATCATTTACAAATTTAATAAGTAGCTGTAACTTAATAATGAACTGGATTGACGATGACTGAAGCATCTTCCCTAGTCGAAGCATATTCATTGAAGCCATTCAGTGTGTAGAATACCCGAGGAGATTCAATGTGCCAATCATATCGGTTTACTTAGGGAAAATTGACCCTGGATAACATCTCATGAAATTCGAGTGGCATTTGAATTCTTCTAAAGCGATATGTGCCATAAAATGATTTCTTATATTCCTTGAAGGTGTATCGATCATGTGGTTTATGCAATTATTGCCCAAATCGATCTCCTAGTTCAATTAACTGGATCAGAAGTTTGTCGATTAGTTCAGAATGCAAGCGACTCACACCAAGGATGTGATGTCATTATCCAATTTATTCTAGATGCTAGGTAAGCCATTCAAATACATCTCGTAGAGGTTCATTGTCATCGTCGTCACTAAAGCGAGTAATCCTAGCGAGAATATCATACTGATAGCGTTGATGAGGGGAATCGACCCCCAGGCATATTTTGGTAGTTAGTTAGCTAGAGAGCCTCCATCAACCTAGATCGTTTCCAACACAAAGTGAATCAAATCCTAAGCAAGAAGGATGTAGAGAAGACTAGGAGAAAGAACAATACAGACTCTTTAGATAAGGACTCAGATTCCAAGAGATGATCCACATTCTCAAAATTCGACTCATATAGACCTTTGAACGATTCAATCGATAACATCTACTTGGAGACTCACGACTCAAAGCCATACTGAAAGATAGCCTTGAGAGAGTCCACTGAGGCCCAGAGAAAATCCAAAGAATGTTGTATATTCCAAGATGTACACAATCCTAACACTGGCGATTGCAAACACCTCTGAGATGTGATCAAAAAGCTGATTTGGAAAGGAAAGCTTCAACAATATGTGCAAGCCCATGAGAACGGCAGGCAGACACATCCAACTCCTATCAATAAAGAACTCTGACGATTAACTGAACCACCTATGGTCGCTCCCAGTTGAGAAGGGCTTTGACGGAGTGGAACAGTGAGCATATGACATCACTTCTCTTATTAATAAGATTTATTCCGATCTTTTTTAAATTATTCCTATTTCAATTTCAATTGTGCTATGAACTACAACCAACTTGAACTAAACTTCTTCTAAAACGATGCAGATGACCAAGTACTCAGAGTTGGCCGCTAGCCAATCCCCACAGACCATGATCGGACCTGTGGAATTTCATCAAGACGATGTGATTCAACCACTCATCAGCAACCATGTGCCTCTGATTTGGTTCCAAGGACTAGAGATGGAAAAGCTCATCACAGTCAGAATTCAATACAAAGTGACCATGACTGACCGTCTATTCATCGACCTCCACATTTGAATTGGAGAACTAAGCAAGGCTTGGAACGAGTGCGGCCCGATCATCCACTCCTCGGGCGATAAAATAAAGTTTGAAAATATATATATGCCTTTCCTTAAGCTCAGTGGTGCCGAGATGAAGTGATTTGATCTTCTACACATCAACTCCTACCCTGAATGCAAGAGGCGGTTCAGAAGCCCGACTTGAAGTAGCTGTGATGGATTGCATACTCATTAGCCATCGCTCTCAGCACATGGACACGACTACAACTTGAAGTGGATGCGACTTAACTGACCACCCAATAACTCTCTACCTCGACTTTCCAAGAAGAGTATGGAATAAATTATGCAAGACCTGATCATCCAACCCAAGCCTGGATGTGGTCCGCCCACCAATCGCCTACTTCCTTTTTGCACTTGACAATGGAAGCTACGACCATCAATTAGACATGAATCGACAGTCTGTTTTCTCAGTTTTGTCCTTGATGATGGGAGTAGAATTCCATTCCATGGATGAACATGGTTTGACCATTCGTTCAATAACTCTGAGTTCCTAGGCTGTGGGCTAGAGTATATACCATTTGGCTAAAAAACGGCTATCATGGATGGAAGCACAACTGCCCATGAGAAAAGCTCAAAGTCCCCGATTGAGGGCTAGAATATTGGAACGGTCCATTTTTCCATACCCTTTGAATCGATAATGAATCACACATGTCCAATTCAAATTGCATGAACAAGAAGATCATTAAGCGTAGAAAGAAAATAAAAACATAACAGAATCTCACACGAATGAAATAATATATATTACTTCAATAATAATCTTTACAGCGGAAAATTTTAAAATACAATATCAGAGTCTAACCTAAATTCAGTCTGGATAGTTACAAACTTTTGTCCTTACAAATGCTGCAAACAACAAAACAAATACAATAGATGTAGCGGATAATAGAATATGTCTGTAGATGATGAGTCAACAAAACCTGAAACTACTCGGATCTGACCCGAGTATAAAAAATACCCTGATCAGGCTTGATAAACCAGCTTGAGATACACGAAATATAAAATGTATAGATCATGACGATGTTATCAAAACCTTTGAAAAGAAGGGTATCTCATAAGACAATGCCCATACATAAATACGGACGGGTTTTTACCTTATGATAACCAAAATATTTTATACCAAAATACACTTGATATTATTTCTAATGACATTCTTTTGAAAATGCTTTTCAAATAAACTTATTCAAATAAGGTATCAATATAAGGACTAAGTCTAAGGTAATATATCCAAATAGGGTCAACGGAATATACAAAATGGAATATATGATACCAGAAAAGGGTAGCTGAAATGTTTGCAAGTCAGTACAGCTATTTTGGGAATACAATCAAAACCGTAAAGCTCGTATTGGAATGGGACTTCCGACATGACAGGGAACTAGTGGAATGATCAATCTGTGTCCACAGCTTATGTCCAAGACTCAGACGCTGTTATACAATAACACAAATGGCTAAAAGTGGATACAATCCTAAAATCTAAGGCTTAGACTTCGCGTATCCCTGCCATGAGGCCCAGACGTATCTGGTACCTAGGGCTCAGAACATCTGACAACCCAAATCACTACTATCTGAAATACGAGCATACATCTGACCACATAGAAACCCATCATAACCGGGGTGTGAGGCTCATGAGGCTACGATCAATTTCTTTAAAGCCACGCTTTCGATTCAAAATCACGCTTTGATCATAACAAGTTCCACTTTGAATGCCAAACTGTAGTTCCTTTGATTACTATTTTACTCCCACAAGCATACAACCTCTGAGCTCGTACTTCTCAGAGAAGGGTGTTAAGCTAGGAGAAGTTTCCTTCTCCGCCACCAAGCAGATGTACATTTGTAAAAAGTTAAACGTTGTTTCTCAAAAATGCAATGTCAGACATTCTTCCATACAAGTTCGTTCTGTGACTGAACGAAACCGAAGGCACTCTCCTACTACCACAAGTAGCAAGTAGTCATTGCAATCTGAAAAATATCCACAATGAGGAGACTACTACTAAAGATAACTCTATAATGGAAGCGACTCTGAGCATGTCAATAAGCAGTCCTCACGCTATGAAGATCCATGGTCTTCAATAATTATCATCTTCAACATGTCTTCACTTTTGAATGTATGTATCGATACGAAGTGGTTTTAGGATAGGAATCACCCAAATCCGACTCCAAATCCTCTGAAGCCAATCATTGCTTTAAAAAGACGTTAAGTTCATAAGTCGATATCAATCATCAACCAATTACTTCATTTTTATAAAAATCAAATATCTTTCTTAGATATATTCTTTTCAATATTTCTATTTTATTTTCAAATGTATATGGAATCATTAAGCCTCGTTTATCAAATCATTTGGTTTATTTAAACCTTTCTTAAATCTTGGAATAATTCCAAATCATTTTCTATTTTACTTAAGAAAACTTTTCCAATTCATTCATTTAATCGTAATCAAAGATTTCTTATATTCAAGCTATAACTTTTAACTTAGGAAAAATATTCCCAAATCATTCATTAAATCTTAATCAAAGATTTCTTCTTAACTTCAAATCATATTCTTGCAAATCGAAGATTTTCATAACAGAATACTACCGCCACCTTAGATATGGTAAGTCTCACCTCTAAGGACTAATGGCAAGTAATCCTACATCATTAAGATCTTTGTCTTCAATGATCTCTGTCTTCAATATGTTGTATTTCAAAAATTACATTGAAGGGGCTTTCGTATAGGAATCACCCGAATCCGATCTCGGATTTTCAAATATGAATCACCCCAAATCTAATCCTAGTTCCATCATGCTAATCATCGATAAAAAGATGTTAAGTTCATATGGGGTTTCTAAAATTAGTTTAAATTGATTTTTGGATAGGAATCACCCAAATTCGATCTTGCTTTTTCGAATTGGAATCACCCAAATAATATCTCGGTTCCTTCGAACCAACCGTCGAATAAAAGATGTTAAGTGGTTAATTTACATTTAAATAATTTTTTCTTTTATTTTATTTTGATAAAACGTAAATATGATCTTTTAGAGCATCTGGGCTTTCCTTTCGATCTATTCCACTCCTCGCCTAAAAAGAGAAAACATAGGTCAGGTAAGTTTAGTGCACTGTTGCTCCATCCCTAACCTTAGTTAAACACCTTGTTTATCTTTCCAGATCTCACAGGAGGGACAAATGTACTAGATGTTTCCACATACTCAGTTTGTTATTACATTCAATACTCTTTACTTTTTTGTTTAAGTTTTGTGAACAATTCCTTTTAACCATTTATTCAAACTCTTATTAAAACTTCCTAATCATCTTTAAGTTACTTAATTATTCCTTTAAAATCATTCACAAAAGATTTATGAAAGAATTGTTAAGTTTAAACTCATATTTAGAAGGTTATAGAATTCGCAGCATAAAAGTGCCACGGAAAGTGCTATGTAAGCTTATTTGATTCAAACAACTTTTTAATATTTAAAAATTTATATTTTCCATTCCAAATCTCTTTCAAACCATTTAACAGATTTATAAAATTTATTTTACATTTTTAATCATTTAAAAATATCATTTATAAAGAAATCCCTTTTTGGATTCCGAAACTACAAAACCGCGATGTTTTTATAAAATTGTTTTGGACATATTTCAAACTTTGCTTAGTGAAATCTTGATTTTCTTTCTTCATTGGAAAATTATGGATATAATAGTCTGGAAAATTATTATTTCGAATGATTCCAAGCTATATTCCACTTCGTACACTCATTTAACTTTTATGGCGCGAAATCGCGAACTACCGTTATGCGACGTGCATAGTTTTGACTTGTTTTCCAATTTCTTTTCAAATTTCTTCGAAACACTTTTAAATGCTTATAAAACATTTCTAAATCATTTTAAACTCATTTTAAACAATATTTCAAACTCATATTCCATTCATTTCATTTTATAATATTATATTATTATAATATCATTTCTAACCCTTTTAGATTATTTAAAACCATTAAGAAGCTGAATAATTTTCATACACATATTTATATGGATTTAAATTCTTATTAAATTAACTATGGTTAATTTCTAATCATTTCTCTCATCATTTATCAAACAAGTTATCAGCTACATAAACAATCATATAATCAACGAATTTTGCATCTAAGTTATCAAACATTTAATCATTCAACATATTTAAACTTTTTGATTGTTATACTTGAAATAAGTTATGGATTAAATAGTAAATATGAGTACTCACGATTCATTCCACTCCACCAATCCTTTATTTAGATTCCCGAATTGATTCCGACAGCACTTTCTTCTCTTTTTCTCACTCCGACGCTTCCCGAACTCCTTCTTTCTTCTTGATGTGCTCGGCCTAGGCTATGTAGAACTCGACCATGCTCTTTGGGGGGTGGTGCTCATGGCTTGAAGGTGAGGGGGGTGTGGCTGTGGGTTGTAGAGGTGAAAAGGTGGAGTTTGCACTTAGTTTTGAGATGGAATACTTATTTTTTTTAATATTTTTATTTTATTTTCTAAGGCATGGAAGCCATTAGAGAAGCTTTTAAAAAGCTTGAGAAAGGAAGAAGAAAAAGAAGTGTAAAAAAGTGAGAAAGTGGATGCATATTTATAGAACAAGTTTTTAAAATAATATTTTGTAAAAAGACCAAAATACCCTTTACTTACTTTTTAAGAAATCTTATTTTTTCAACACTTGACATCACATTTTAAGTCATTAATTTATGTCATTTTCACTTAAGTATTAACTAAAGAATATAATAATTATATTAACTGAAGAATATAATAATTATGTTTGGTTTGATTTGATGTGTACTTTTTACTTTGAAATGACATGTTTGTCCTTTTGTGCTTACTTTTTTAATTAAGTTCTAGAATTTTTTAAGTATGTTTAGTAAAAGTAAACTTGATTAGTGAATTAATTAATACTTATACTATTTGAATATATGTTCTGATGTGCACGTAAATTTGCATAATTTTACCACCATATTTAATCAATTTAAATTGAATAAATGATTGTATTGGGTATTTTAACTTGTTTAAACCAAAATTCATATTATTTGAAATTGTCACATATTCATCTTCATCTAGGGGAAAAATGGTCATTTTTGTGCGTATATTAATTTGAGAAAATTTAATTGGAAATTTTTATATTATTTTATAGGAAATTAAACTCAATTACAAGCGGGTTCATGAAGGAATATGCAGGCACAAAATGAATACAAAGGAATGAAGATGGAAATAATTCAAAGTGAAGAACATGGAGGATCCCACCTACCCACCTATCTTAATGTACAAATTAAAGGCTAATGCACATGCTTTTGGAGTTAATGGCTTCATGTACACTTAATGGGGGATTAAGACATGTCAATGATAACTTGGCCTCCACACTTCCTAAGGGGCATTTTGGGCATTCTCCAAAAAAATGAATTAGGGTTTTAACACTTGTATAAATACCCCTTATGTTTTATGTAATTACTCTCTTCTTTAGTCTCTCTTAGGCCTCCTCTCTTCCTCTTCCTCTTCCTCTTCATTAGTTTAGATCAAATAAAAGAAAGCTCTCTTTCTCTTTTCATGGCTACTTAGCCATTTTTATTTTCATGTAATTTTCCTTTTTTATGTTATTTATACATGCTCTTTCCTTTTACATGCCTCTTTTTTATGTTGTAGTGTAGATCTCTTTTCTTTTATGCAAGTTAATTAGCTTATCTTTTCATTTTGCTCTCTTTTTCCTCTTCATTTTGCTTTCATGTTGTTAGCTACATTTGTTAATAAAATGACAAATATGAGAAGCTAAACCCCTTCAATTTAGGGGTAATGAAGCTCTCTAATTAATGTAGCTTCAACATTTTGTCAATTCATGCTCTCTTTTTGTGCTTAATGAGAATGATTGAAGTGGTTTAATTTGTTGTCTTTGCTTTGAATTTGATAGTCTATATTGTTGACACCAAATAGGCTATGCTTAAACAATCACTAACACAAATGCCTCTTCATCAATATATGATTATGGCATAAGAAAGTGATTTGAAACTAAAATTTGATGGTCTATGTTTCTAATCAATAGTTAATAGGTCATACTTAAAAAAGATTTCATTTTCATTTTCTTCGTCAAGTTTCATGAAAGTTAGTAAGTGTTTTAAGGGGTGTGTTATAGTTTGATGACTTATGTTGGCTAATTAATAGCTCAAATATGTCATACTTATGATAAAAACATCAATTAAAACACTAATGACCATAAAAGAGAGATCATGATTTCATGTGTTGAACTACATGATCTAGAGAGTGGATTTATTCTCTAAATTGACATTTAACTCTCATATTTGCATTTCTTTTCTTTTTGTTAGTTAGTTCATTTTCTCATTTTCTAGCTTAAACACACTCTCGACTTTGGTTTAATTTGATTGAATAGAATTTTAAAATCATCAATTCCCTGTGGATCGACCCGTATTCGCCGCGTGCTACATTCATACACCATGCGCTTGCGGTAAATTTTTATTTCTAAATTCGTTCGACGGTTTTCTAAACCGATAGAATTTCCGTCGACGAACAAGTTTTAGGCGCCGTTGCCGGGGAGTTGATTTGATTTTAATTTTCTATTCTTCGGATTATTTTTGTTTGATTTTTGTGTGCTTATTTTGTGTGTTTGTTTGCAAATATTTTTTTTTTATTGTGAGTGGTTGTTGCTTGCATTTGTTTTTGTGTTTGTTGGCATTTGTTGTTTTTCGTTTTGCATTTGCAATTTTCATTTTTCAAAGAAAAAAAATATTTCATCTCATTTCCATTTTATACATTTACATTTACATTGTCTTTTCTTTATTTGTTTACATCTTTTTTGTTAAAAAAAAATACTGTTGCAGTTCATTCTCACTGTCTTTAGATTTCTGTGCAACATCTCCGTTGTATCACCAAACTCAGTATAAACCTATCACACTTCAACTACCACGACACATAACCAATTCCTACAAAACATCCTCACAACCACCCCAGAACATCATCATAGTCACTCTTGAAACCACTGGAACACCCACCATTTCTGTCACCAATTCGACCTGCGACCACAATTCAATCACCTATCATCTCTATTCACTTCCTCCACTGCCAAATACCATACCAACCCCAACCAATCTCTGCTCAAAACAACCACAGCAAACATTCCATTCTTCACCTCCTCCTTCATATTAACTTCCAGCCACTTATAGCATCCTCTTACCATCCTGTTACCTCCACCATCTTCATTCACGTACAAACAGCAGCATTCCTTCTGCTCAGTTCCACAATCTTGCCTCTACTTCTACCCACTGTCTTGCTCCCACTACCACACATTCACTATCAACCACCATATCAAACCACTTCACTACCAACCCTCTCCACCACATCAACAACTCCACATATCACCTGTGCACCTATATCTTCTTTTGTTTATTATCCTGTAAGAACCCATCAACTTGCATGACCATCTTCCATTGCATACCAAACAACATCCCTCTTCTTTAACACTTCAACTCCTCAACAGTAATCCCTCTTATTTTTATTTTTGGCCACCCAAACTTTTAGCGACCAGAACCATTCTCGCTCACTTCCTCTTCCACACAAGTCAAAACCCACCACTGCATCCGGTCATCAATTAACCAATTGCCGCAACCAAAACCCACCAGCAGCACCTCGAACCACCTTCGAACCAGCTAGCGACCCTACATCCCTTAACCGCTTCGAAGAATACGAGACCACAACAGTTCATCTTTGCTCACCACAACCATTAATCGCCGCGAACCATGAACCTCACTATCATCTTCCCCTCAATACCCAAAACGCCTGAAGTCGAACCCAAATCGAACTAACAGATATCACCTCCGGTTTGACTCGCGTTCGTTGATTAGCGGTTGCTAATTTGGTATTTTACGAAGCAATTTGTAAAAATGACTAATTTGCAAATTGGGAAGTTGGAATCGCAATTTTGATTTGTGGGCACGGTAATGTTTACATTTGAAAAAAAAAGCAGACGTTTGTGTTGCTGGTGATATAGATGTTTTGGGAGAACCATTTTTTTAACTAGGCTTTGGCCTGTTGGGTTTGCGTTGCTGGTGTGTATTGAGTAGCTTGTGTGAGCTTTTAGTTTTTATTTTATTTTTTTCCTTTTCCTTTTTTTATTTTGGTTAACTTTCTTTGTGTTTATCTTACGTGTGTGATCGTTTAAAAAAAATACAAAAAAAGACAAACAAATAAGTTTTCATTTGTTTTGTGTTAGTTTCAATTTTAGTTTTTCAATTGTTCTAGTCTCTTATTCGATATTTAAAAAAAAAACCAAGTTTCTTTTGTTTTGTTTGACTTCTTTTGGTTTGATTCTCCTTTGTTTTAGTTACTTCTTTGGTATTTTTTTTAAATTTTTTTTTGTTTTTTTAAGTAAAACCCTACTTTTAAGTTTCCTTTCAAAAAAAAAACCAAAAAATATATATATTGTATATATCTTAGTTTTTAATTTTCAGGTTGTCAAAGCAGAAAATCAAGAGAGGTTTCTTGCTTCGCTAGCCAAAATAAATTGCTCTGCTTGCTAGCTCAAAAAAAAAGATTTCTTTCATTTCTAGTTTTATTTGAATTGCATTGTTGTTTGCTTGCATTTGCATTTTAAAAAATAAAATAAATTGATTCGTAGTTGCATTGTTAATACACGTTTAGTTTCTGTTCTGCATTTCATCTTAGATTTTGATTAATAATAACGGTTAGACATCGATAACACTTAATTGTATATTGACAATTTGTCTTTTTTGAACAATTTAATTTCTTGGTGTCTAGGCTACGGCAGAGTAATAACCATTTATAAATATTACGGTGATTCGTAAATATTATAGTGGTTGTTCCTCTGAAGGTACTTAAACCTTCGGCTGCATTGCTACGGTGATTTGTGGTGCACCGATAAATCCTGCCCGTTACCTGGCTTAGAATTATCTTGTTTATCTAAGACAATTTGTGATTATACAATTTTGGGTTAACTTAGGATAAATCATTTGTAATTAACCCTTACATTCATTTAGCTGCATTAGTTCATGCATATTTTAAAAAAAAACAAAAAAAAAGTTCAAAATCCAAAACTAAAAAAAAATTATAAATATTCATTAACTTAATTTTTTTCCATTTTCCTTTGAAAATTTTCAAATCAAAAATCCAAAAAAAAAACTTTTCAAAAACAAAGAAATAATTTGAAAAGCCAAAAAAAAAAAATTTAATTTTCCTTTTGAAAAATAAATTCCATTTGTAAATATTTTTTCTTTTACCAAAAAAAAACACAAAAACTTTCTTGAAAATGTCCGAGTTTCCCCACTTACGTGAAGTTTACAATAGTTGTGAAAATCAATATAATCCATATGATTTCACTCCAAATTCGTGTGGATATTTTAACGACCACTACTCTTTAAACGATTTGAATTTTGAACCACAAAATTTTCAAAACGATGACCAAGCTTCAAATCTTGAAAATAGTATTTCATATTTACTTGAAATCGCTACACAACAAAATAAAGAGATAAATGAGTGGTGCAATTCATATTTGTACTATAACTCGAATTAAGGTTTTCAAAATAATCAAAATTTGAATTCACTTCAATATTTAAATGATTTCGAGTGTAACCCATGCCAATTCAATTTCGAGTTTCAAGATGAATTTCAAAATAAAGACGAAAATGTAAATCAATTTTCAAATAATTTTGGCAATGGGAATTGTTTCAATAATGATACGATCGAAAACTTTGGTTATCAACAAATTCAAAATGAAAGTTTTCAAATTAGAAACCATGAATTTGATTTTGTTGACCAAATGGAAAAGGATAACGGGGATTTATTACTTGAAAAATACAAAAATATTCGTGAAAATCATAATCAAATCTCAACTTGCGAAGAATCAAATAATAATCTACCGTTTATCGAAATTGACAATTCTTGTTCTCAACAAGTCCAAATCGAAAATTTTCAAGTTAATAATTACAAATTTGACTTTGTTAAGCAAATGAATGAAATTTATGATGATCACATAAATTTGTTGATTAAAACATTGGAAAATTTTCGTGAGAAACAAAATCAAATTTCAATGTGTGACGAGTCAAATGATAATCCATCTTTTACCCAAATCGATGATTTTCAAATGACAACTTTTGAAATTGATAATGATGATCTTAATCAAGTTGTTGAAAATACGGTAATTAAGTTGGATTTCAATTCTTTTAAGAGTGCGAAATTCGATTTAAACTTCGATCTTCCTTTTTCTGAAAACTTGAATATGACAACTTTGAATTTTAAACTCCATTTACACGATGAAGTTGTTGATAATCCAACAAAGGAAGTCGAATTTAACGGACATGAGTTTTATGGACTTTTTGAAAATGAGTTTATGAATTCTATAGGGAAAAATTTCGATCACCGTTTTGATTTTGAAATCGATAATTTTGAAGAAGTTTTCAATGATAAGTTTGAACTTCAATTTGGTGAAAATAAACTTGAATTTCAATCAATTGTTTTATCAACCCCAAAAATCATCGAAAATAAAACAACTCATACGATTTTCAATAAAATGACTTTCGTTTTTCCAAATCCACACTCAATTTCGAAATCTTTTACGATTTGGTTTTTCGTGCTTAAGCTGTGTCTCGCACATTTGACGAGACAAATGAATCGGTCTTTAGAAGACCGTTTCATTTACTTTTGACTGTATACTTTCTCATCCCTTGTAATATTTCATGTAAATATTAGATTTTTATTTTATTTTTCTCCTTCCTCTTGGGTTGACTGTGGGGACACAGTCAAAGTCAAGTGTGGGGGGAGACTTATCTTCATTTTTTTATGGTTTATTTTTGTCGTTTTCTTTTAAAATCTAAAAAAAATCCCAATTTTTTTTCTTTTGATTTATTTTTAAAGAAACACTATAGGATAAATATATGGTATTGGTTTACTAAATGGAAATTTTTGAAAATTAGTCGTCTTAACAAAAATAAAAATGAAGTTTTATTACAAATAATAATGGTTTAACTGGTATATAGGAAGATTTATATGTGTTAATTATGAAGTACATCCTTATTGAAAATCTTTGTTTTAAAAAGTGGTTGATTTAAAGTAAAGGATATAACATTTTTTTTGCCTTCTAAGTTAAATGGTGCTAAGATGATTTTGCAAAACTCTCTCTCTCTTTCTTTTTAAAAAAAATATAAAAATAAAAAATAATAACATCCAAGTATTCATTCTCATTTAAAAGTCCTCACGGTTATGCATGGGTGAATTACTTGGAATCTTTGATTATGTGCTTTCATACTCATTTCAAAGTCCTCACGGTTATGCATGTATAGAACACATGTAAAAAAACAGACTTAATAAAAACCACCTACGGTCGATAGGTGTATGCACGAAAGTGTGTGCACTCGCCATGCTCTATACTCCCCTCACATAAGCCCGAAAGGTATTGCATGGGTGGTATATCTGGCCTCAGTTTATCTGAGCTAGGTGAGTAATTTTTCTTGCAAATAATGAGACAGCAAGCAATTGAAATCCTAGCACTATTTTTACTTATTTGATTTGATTTTTTATTGAAAAGAAATGAAAATACCACTTTGATAAACTTTGATAATCAACTAAGGATCCATTTTATAATTACACTTTGTTATCAACCGAAAAAACAAGTTAAACTATTGCCTATTTGTTATGATAACTTGATTTTTGTTGGAAATTTTGACCAGTAAATGTGTTAAATTTTCAAGATAATAACCAAAACCTATATTTAACTTATTTGTGTCGATTTGAAAATAAATCCTTCGTTTGTAAATATTTCAAGAACTCGCATTCATCTCTTTGTAAATAAATCTTGCATTTTGTAAATATTTTCATCCCGCACTTGGATTTGTTGGGTAGTATCCGCTGAAAACCCTCACAAGACAACACTCTTACTACTGGGGACACCCAGAGGTTTAACGGCTTGTTGCATACGCTCAATGCAATCGTGCTCCCTACGAAAACGGATTTTATCTTAGTTTTTCTTTATTCGAGTATGAATAAAAAGATAAGTGTGGGGGTATTTGATGTGCACGTAAATTTGCATAATTTTACCACCATATTTAATCTATTTAAATTGAATAAATGATCATATTGGGTATTTTAACTTGTTTAAACCAAAATTCATATTATTTGAAATTGTCACATATTCATCTTCATCTAGGGGCAAAATGGTCATTTTTGTGCATATATTAATTTGAGAAAATTTAATTGGAAATTTTTATATTATTTTATAGGAAATAAAACTCAATTACAAGTGGGTTCATGAAGGAATATGCATGCACAAAATGAATACAAAGGAATGAAGATGGAAATAATTCAAAATGAAGAACATGGAGGACCCCACCTACCCACCTACCTTAATGTACAAATTAAAGGCTAATGCACATGCTTTTGGAGTTAATGGCTTCATGTACACTTAATGGGGGATTAAGACATGTTAATAATAACTTGGCCTCCACACTTTCTAAGGGGCATTTTGGGCATTCCCCAAAAAAATGAATTAGGGTTTTAACACTTGTATAAATACCCCTTATGTTTCATGTAACTACTCTCTTCTTTAGTCTCTCTTAGGCCTCCTCTCTTCCTCTTCCTCTTCCTCTTCATTAGTTTAGATCAAATAAAAGAAAGCTCTCTTTCTCTTTTCATGGCTACTTAGCCATTTTTATTTTCATGTAATTTTCCTTTTTATGTTATTAATACATGCTCTTTCCTTTTACATTCCTCTTTTTTATGTTGTAGCGTAGATCTCTTTTCTTTTATGCAAGTTAATTAGCTTATCTTTTCATTTTGCTCTTCTTTTCCTGTTCATTTTGCTTTCATGTTGTTAGCTACATTTGTTAATAAAATGACAAATATGAGAAGCTAAACCCCTACAATTTAGGGGTAATGAAGCTCTCTAATTAATGTAGCTTCAACATTTTTGTCAATTCATGCTCTCTTTTTGTGCTTAATGAGAATGATTGAAGTGGTTTAATTTGTTGTATTTGCTTTGAATTTGATAGTCTATATTGTTGACACCAAATAGGCTATGCTTAAACAATCACTAACACAAATGCCTCTTCATCAATATATGATTATGGCATAAGAAAATGATTTGAAATTAAAATTTGATGGTCTATGTTTCTAATCAATAGTTAATAGGTCATACTTAAAATAGATTTCATTTTCATTTTCTTTGTAAAGTTTCATGAAAGTTAGTAAGTGTTTTAAGGGGTGTGTTATAGTTTGATGACTTATGTTGGCTAATTAATAGCTCAAATATGTCATACTTATGATAAACACATCAATTAAAACACTAACGACCATAAAAGAGAGATCATGATTTCATGTGTTGAACTACATGATCTAGAGAGTGGATTTATTCTCTAAATTGACATTTAACTCTCATATTTGCATTTCTTTTCTTTTTGTTAGTTAGTTCATTTTCTCATTTTCTAGCTTAAACAAACTCTCGACTTTGGTTTAATTTGATTGAATAGAATTTTAAAATCATCAATTCCCTGCGGATCGACCCGTATTAGCCGCGTGCTACATTCGTACACCGTGCGCTTGCGGTAAATTTTTATTTCTAAATTCATCTGACGGTTTTCTAAACCGATAGAATTTCCGTCGACGAACATGTTCCTATATAAGAAATAAAGGTGCGACGATGTTGCGACAAATTTTAATCGACAAAACATTGATTTTTGATAAAATGTTTTACGGTCATATTTTGACGATTTTGTTAAACTATTTATTTATGTAAACCACATTTAAAAATAAATTTTACATTGCTAATGAAAAATGTAAACACTCTTAAATAAGTTAAAATAATTTGTTTAACCATTGAAACATTCTTTTTTGAAATTTGTCACCTTTGTCGATATATGCAAAAATTACTATTTTTGTTATACTTCTCTTTCCAAATCCTATCTAATATTGTTCGAATCATACAACCTAACCTATTTATATTTAAAATCACTTTAAATAGTATATTTTAAACTGATCAAATTCTGAGTCGTTGCATTTTCACCTACTTGAAAGAATTTCATCCTCGATATTACCCAAAACAAAAGTTTAGCCAAAACGTTTATCTTCAAACTTAAATCCATATAATATACATAGATCATCCAAATGAAATATCTTATTTGATCTCCTATTCGAATACACAACTTTATTTCTGAACTAATATCGATCCCCCGATCCTCTAATGCGGACTCTGATCAGGCTTTTAAATCAGAACCTTTGCTTTCCTTGCATAGTTCTCAACTATGGTAGAAAACTCAAGTACCTAACCAAAAATTCTCATCTGTTCGTCGACGACAATTAAGTGATAATTCCTTTTTTGGATTGGTGTAAACACCTCAAATTTTAGTACTCGAATCTTAAATTCAAAATTTATGCGATGAAATGATCTACATATAATATATGTATTTACTAACTTTCAAAAACTTTTATAAAAACTTTTATCTTAAGTTCAATTTTTTTTAAAGGTGCTTCTTTATATAATCCATTTAATTATTTATTTTCAAATATTCTTATTAAAGGAAAATATTCTAAAGAAACCATTTTTCACCCAAAAGATAATTTATCTTTATTATAATTTTTTTCCCAGAATCCTTTAACTCAGTATATTTCCTTTAACACTAATATTATTTGTGAATCATTTTGTAAAACCATTACTTAAGTTTATTTCATGTTATAACTTATGAAATCAATTTACTTAAAGACTTAAGTCCAATTCTAAATTTATGCTAGAATTGATTAATAAAACACTTTCCAGGTCATAATTACCTTTTCTGAGGAGTCATTATTTTACTTAATAGTTCATGACTTAAGCCTATATTTGTATGATATACCTTTACATCCTAAAAGTATATATAAACCCCAAATTTAAAATTGATTTTACTTAAATCTGTCTGTCTAACAAATATAGACTTTTTTGTAATTTACTATTACCTCAAATTCATAAGTTATAAAACTTATTTATTATTTAATACTATTATTAATTTTCTAGCTTTGAGAAAAAAATAAATTTCAAAACCGCCCGTATTTAAATCCTCATACTCTTAACTCTTTTTTCTTTATAAATTATTCTTATCTTATTTCATTTACTCAAAGTATTTCACAATCCTTTACCAAAAGTTTTAATAAATTTCTTAGCTCTGAGTTAGGTATGATTTAGGAATTTTAGACTGTCCAAAATCATCTAAAATTTTACTTTACTTTAAGAATTAGCGATCCCAATTTATCTTTAGTTTAAACACTTATACAAAGATTACTAATCAATGATTCACATTATTTCTTTAACTTAAGAAAATTATATAGATGAGTAACTACAAAACGATCCAAGGAACTGGGTACTACCAATAGTATCATATATCCTCTTAATAAGAAGAGTAATACTTAAGAGAAGTGCTTACCATTCGAACACATTTCATTCTCATTTTTAATTTATTTTTGAGTCAATCGAATTAGTTATCATGAATTACCTCTTTTTAATTGAAATAATACCCTTTTCAAAATCCTTTGATTTCTTTATAAAACCTATTTTACAATTTCATTTTATCTTATATGTTCATTCGTCAAACAAATCTTATTATCAAACACATTATAGTCAAATCATGAAACTTAATTCACAAGCTATTTGTAATTAAACTTTTAAATCAAACAATTGATCGATTTATGATAGTAACTTAATATTATCATTTCTTAACTTATTATTTTAGAATAACTATTAAAGATCTTAATTACCTAATCAGATTTCTTACTTATCGATTAGCTTAATGAAACATCTTATAGTGAAACTTTGAAATTCTAATCACAAGATGTTCATATTTAAATTTCACTATTCCTAATTTCAAATGTACAACTTTTCAAAATATATACTTTATATTCAAAATATAATCCTAGGTAAAATTATTTCATTACCAATTTTTTCAAAATCAGTGTGTCGATATACCTTATTAAGAGTATCGATACAGTTATACTTTCCATATCAAGCAAAATTTATAAATTGCTCAACTGATAAATCAACACAAAACATTTTTATATCCAATAAAAAATACATGCTCATATATAATACACTCAAACTCATTCTGGGGAGTTACTAACCCTTCTCTGATGAGACTTACCCCAACAAAGCCAAGGTTCTCGCTTAACCTTCAGCTCTGATACCAAATGTAATGGCATGTTTTTCCATACCCTTTGAATCGACAATAAACCACATGTCCAATTCAAATTGCACGAACAAGCGGATCATTAAGGGTAGAAAGTAAATAAAGATAGAACAGAATCTCACACGAATAGAATAACATATATTATTTCAATAATAATCTGCACAGAGGAAAATTTTAAAATATAATATCATAGTCTAACCTAGATTCAGCCTGGACAGTTATAAACTTTCGTCCGTACAAATGCTAAAACAATAAAATAAATGCAATAAATGTAGCGGATAATAGAATGCGTCTATACGAGGATGAAGATCTCCAGCTTTCCTCTGAAAACTCAAGCATCTTTAACTAAACCCGAAATTACTCGGATCTGACCCGAGTATTAAAAATAACTGGATCAAGCTTGATAAACTAGCATTAAATACTCAAAATTTAAATTGTATAGATCATGACAATGTTACCAAAATCTTTGAAAAGAATGGTATCTCATAAGACCATGCCCACACATAAATACGGACGGGTTTTTACCTTATGATAATCAACACATTTTATGCCAAAATAAACTTGATATTGTTTCTAATGACACTTTTGAAAACACTTTTCAAATAAACTTATTCAGATAAGGTATCAATATCAAGACTAAGCTCAAGGTAATATATCTGGACTAGGTCAACGGAATATACCGAACGGAGTATATGATACCAGAAAGGGTACCTGAAATGTTTGCAAGTCATTACAGCTGTTTTGAGAATACAATCAAAACCATAAAGCTCGTATTGGAATTGGATTTCCAACATGATAGAGAACTAGTGGAAAGATCAATCTATTTCCACGGCTTACGTCCAAGACTTAGACGTTGTTATACAACAACACAAATAGATAAATGTGGATACAATCTGTAAATAACATCCAAGGACTCAGGCTTCGTGCATCCCTGCCATGAGGCCTAGACATATCTGGTACCTGGGGCTCAGAACATCTGATAACCCAAATCACTACTATCCAAAATGCAAGCATACATCTTCCACATAGAATCCCATTATAACCGAGGTGTGAGGCACATGAGGCTGCGATCAATTTCTTCAAAGCCACGCTTTCCATACAAAACCACGCTTTGATCATAATAGGTTCCACTTTGAATGCCACATTGTCGTTCCTTTGATCACTATTTGACTCCCACAAGCATATAACCTCTAAGCTTGTACGTCTCAGAGAAGGGTATTAAGCTAGGAGAAGTTGCCTTCTCCACCACCAAGCAGATGTACATTTATAAAAGTCAAATGTTGTGTCTCATAAATGCAATGAAAAACATTCATCCATGCAAGTTCGTTTTGGGACTGAACGAAACCGAAGGCATTCTCCTACTACCACTAGTAGCGAGTAGTCCTTGCAATTCGAAAATTATCCACAACGAGGAGACCACTGCTATAAATAACTCTATAATGGGAGCGACCTTGAGCATGTCAACAAGCAGTCCTCACTCTATGAAGATCCACGGTCTTCCATAATCATCTTCTTCAACATGTCTTCACTTTTGAACGTATATATTGGTATGCAGTGGTTTTTGGATAGGAATTACCCAAATCCGGCTCTAGTTCCTTCGATGTCAATCATTGCTTTAAAAAGATCTTAAGTTCGTAAGTGGATATCAATCATCAATCAATTACCTCATCTTTTATAAAAGTCAAATATCTATCTTAGATATATTCTTTTCAATTTATTTCATTTTCTTTTCAAATGTGTAACGACCCACCTTTTTGGACAGTTTAAACCGACGATCAAATACACATGCCGATTCCAAACCATTCAAAAGGGCAGATGGTTATTGGGGTAAATAAGAAAAGAAAGAGAAATAAAGGAAAAGAAACAACACAGAATCTCGCAGCGGAACGATAAAATATAATAGTCAAATAAACAGTTCATGAAGCTGTTTATTATACTTTGACAATTATTTATACAACATTTAACAGAGTTATACATATACAACAGAACAATTAAAATAATGCAGTAGATAGCATGATGCAAGGGTAATAATAGTAATAGTATACCAAATCTTCGTCTTCATCCTCCAGAATAGATCTTCAAAAATCTGAAAAACTCAGGACTGACCCGAGCGTAATGAAAAGACAAAACACTCGAGTCGGGACTAAAATATCCTTATGAAAGTTAAATCAATCGTAAATAAATATGAGCGTAACGGCGTCAGAGATGTTTACGGGGTTTGACATCTCATATCCAGTGTCAACGTGCATGCAATAACTGAAGAGATGTTACGGGATTTTCCATCTCTTAAGGATCCGTTAAACTTTCTACTATGTAGTAATGTACGCTAAGTAGATAATGCCTATCAGTAATATAAAGTATCAAAATAGCGTTAAGGCGTTACCATAATCCCCTTTAACACATTTTTATAATGCCATAGTCTATACAGCACCGTAAGCCCCACCGTAAACTGGGGGTTATCAGAGGGTACCCCATAGGTATAACACAAAACATAACGTAGTGGTCGCGAATAGGATAATCAGTAAGACAAGGTACATGAGGCGATACCAATTAGGATACTAGTAGTTGCGTGATCCAGACTGATGTTGAGCATAGCCAGCAGCTACCCCAACACCGTGAAACAACACTCCCAAATCAAGGGGTGCACCCAAATCGAATCACAAATGTAATAGATATGGTATCGAAGAAGTGTGTCCGCTAGAGATGGCGAACCTCAATGGCCCGGCGCGGCTCCTGTTTTAGTCATGTCAGGGGTCATCCAATATCGTTCTCTTTCTTCAATCAACGCGTTCACCAAACCATCCACTTCATTCTGGATCAACACTCCGCGTATAATAGTTATTAAAGTGGTTTTCGGTATCGATAGAGAGTATGTCCATATCCGATCCCGGTCTCTTTAATAACTACGTATTATTACACCGTTGGCTCTTTTACATTTCAAATCGATTCATAATTGATATCAAAATATCATATTCGCTTCAAAAAATCAAGTCCACTTCAAATATCATCGTATCTATTCAAATGTAAGATTCCGTTTCAAAAATCATTTTTCGCATCAATATCTCATTTCGATTTCAAAATCATTTCGAATTTCAATTTAGGTTGCAACTTCATTTAACCCAATTCGTATTTAAATTCAAGATTTAAATATAAACCTTTCACCTTATTGACCAGCTTGAAATTTTAGAAAAATAGTTTTAATTAATTTAAAAGTAGTTTAAATAATTAAAGTAGTTAAAAATACTTAAAGTCTTAAAATGGATTTAAAATAGATAAATTAGTTTAAAATAATTTAAATTGGGTTAAGTAGATTAAAAATAGATTAAAATAGTTTAAGTATTCAAAAATGGTTTATATAACTGAGTAATTCGGAAAACAAAATAAAACAGCTTCAAAACCAAACCATTTCAATTATAACTTCCCAATTCAAAACAATTTCAATTTCCCTTCTACCGATTCAATTTCGATTTCGATTCAATCAACATCAAACTTTGACTTCAAATTTATTCAATTTTATATTCCCTTTCAATTAATTCAATTTCAATTTATATCGATTTGGAGCTTGATTTTCAAAAATATCCATTTATAACACTTAACAAAATTATCCATCAATATTCAAGTTTAAATCCAAATTTTCAAATATGATTCAATTCCAAGCTCGTTTTCAAAATATCATTTTATATCGATTTTACTTAGTAACATTCAAAGCTCGAATTAAGGTTCATTCTTTAAACAAATCAATTTTCGAAATTCAATCATATCCCGATTTTAAATTCCAAAGTCTCCACTTTAATTATTTAACAATTTCTTTTAACCAAAATTTATTTCAACATTCCAAACTCAATTTTTCGATAAATTCGATTTCTATAAATTGATTTCTATTTATAACTTTTAAATCAAAACAATAAATAAATTTCAAATCAACGATTTTAAAAATTATTATTTTAGCCAATTCGGCGTTCGTATATAATTTTCTATCCTATGGCCAAGTAATTATTTATTTCAATTAAATGTCAGGGATGAATATATATCACTTAAATCAAATCATAGTTTCATACGTATGCATAACAGGTTAAATATAAGCAAATAAACATCCAAATTTTAAATATCAACCAATAGCATCAATCGAAATAAATCATCCAATAGACAATACAATTCATGGCAATTTCATAGTTATCAATGTCAGGTAATTTAATCGCAATTCAATTTTAATTTCAATTTAACCGTTCAATTAAATTTTCAACGGTTAATTCAAATGACAATCTATATGACAATTAAATTTATCAAACAATGACAAATAAAATCATAACACTTCATAATGATAAATTTAACTAGCATAAAGATATTCAGTACGTTGTGAGCGTTATAAACACTCACCTTGATTCCAATGTAGTTCCAGCTTTTTATTTCGAATAAAATTAAACGAGCGTTTAATTTTACCCGAAATTCAAACTAGCTCCAAATGATTCCAATCTAGTTCCATAGCGTACTGCTCGACAATACGAACCCGTCGCAATTTGTTTCGTGCGTTTTCGACCTCGTACGAAAAAGTTATCGCATTTAGAAGTTTGTACACATTTTAATATAACTAATTTCACAAATTTATTTATTTCAAAACCTAGATTGAATCCAAGCCACACGTTTCCCCTACTCACATCGGCCCGCTCCTTTCTTCCTTCTTCTTCCCGTTCGCATGTTTCCAGGTCACGAAGAACCCATAGAGCCGGCCCTAACCCTAAATGACGCACCCACTCCGAGCTACCTGGAGACGATCAGCTAGCGCCATTCGAAAGCCCCTCGACAAAGCTTATCTCGGCTGCAACATGGTGGAACTCGGCCTCCCCTATGGCATGCAAAACGAGGGCGAACGGCCGGCCTTCTCGAGCCAATTGCCATTGATTCGTCGACGCAATCCCGATCATAGCCGTTGAAGTTGTAGTTCGTGATGTGCTCTACACTTTTCTAGATGGAAGTTTTTCGATTCGATTAGCAGATTTGAAGAAATTTGAGGAGGAAGGCACGAGATTTTTGGCCATTGATTATTATAAGAGGCGGCCGACAATTTTGAGATGAAACCCTAGCTGTTTTTTTCTTTGTGAATAAAAGGGGTATATTTATAGAAATTTATCGAAACACAAATCATCCCGAGTTTTCCGAACTCCGCTTTACGCACGGTGACTGGTGTTTCCAGGGTTTATCCCCCGTTCCGTACACAATGGAACAGGTTTCGGAAGCTAATTCGATCATCTGCGCGAGTTACGGAAATAAACGATCGATTTTAAATTAAACCGATTAAACGAATTTCTAGGCGTTTTGGCTCGCCCCGGACAAACGGTAAATCCGATTGACACGAAATTTGAAATCTTACAATAATATCACGTTACAGATCCGATGAAACTAGTTTCGTCGAAATCCGAGACTGTTTGAAAAATGGCTATTTTAACTCGTCAAATTAATATTAAAACAATTTCGATGCGTTTCGAGCTGCCACGGTCGAACGAAAACTCCGATTGCTACAAAAATTGAAATCCGATAATAACAAACTATTACGGATCCAATGGAACTAGTTTCGTCCAACTCTGAGACTGTTCGAAAATTGGCTATTTTTCAGTCGATAATTAAATATTAAAATATTCAATTTTCACAAATTTACTTTTAATTCGATTTTAAAAGTTCTACAACATCATTCTAACTTTAATATGATAAAATAAAATTTTACAAATCATTTTTAATCATATTAAACCCGTTATTCAATTATTCAATAAATTCCAAATATTAAATTCTTATTAACTCTATTACAATCCCGATATAACTTTCATTCACTTTGGACACCAATTTGAATTATATTAAATCAAATTTCAATTATTCACTCTATTTTCATAAATTAAATTTCAATATCAAATTAATCATATCAAATTCGGAATTTAATTATTCAAACATTTGTAATATTAAATTTAAACAATTTTGATTATTCTTAAATCACTATCTTTTGAGATATTCAAAAACGAACTTAAAATTTAACTTTTGAAACGAATTAAATTATAGAACAACCATTTCCATTATACGGTTATTCGATTCCCATTATCAAATTATTCAATAAATTCCAAATATTAAATTTAAACAATTTCGATTATCCAATCATTCATTATCTTTTGAAATATTGAAAGTGAACTTATAAGAATCAACTTTTAAAACCAATTCACAATTTAGAACACTATTTTCATTTTATAGTTATTCAATTATTCAATAAGTTTTAAATATTTAATTTAAACAATTTACCTATTCAATATTCAATATTTGATTTAAATAGATTTTACTTATCAATCAATTACTCTATTATACCCAATGGATTCAACTTTTATTATTATTCCAAACGACTTACAATTTTTTTCTAACACTAAATCATGAAATCTTATTAAATTAGCTATTTTAATTATCGAAAATTTATGGGTCGTTACAAAATGTGTATGTAATCATTAAGCCTCATTTATCAAATCAATTGGTTTATTTAAACCTTTCTTAAATCCGGAATAATTCCAAATCATTCTCTTTTACTTAGGAATACTTTTCCAATTCATTCATTAAATCTTAATCAAATATTTCTTATATTCAAGGTATAACTTTTAACTTAGGAAAAATATTCCCAAATCATTCAATAAATCTTAATCAAAGATTTCTTTTTAACTTTAAATCATGTTCTTGCAAATCAAAGATTTTCATAACAAAGTACTACTGCCAACTTAGATATGGTAAGTTTCACCTCTAGGGACTAATGGCAAGTAATCCTATATCATGAAGATCTTTGTCTTAAATGATCTTTGTCTTCAATATGTTTTATTTCAAAAATTAGTTTGAAAAGGTTTTCGGATAGGAATTTCCCAAACCGATCTCGGTTTTTCGAATAGGAATCACCCTAAATTTGATCCCGGTTCCTTTGTGCTAATCATCGATAAAAAGATGTTAAGTTCATATAAGGTTTCGAAACTTAGTTTGAAGAGGTTTTCGAATAGGAATCACCCAAATCCGATCCTGGTTTTTCGAATGGGATCACCCAAATCTGATTCTGGTTCCTTCGTACCAACCATCGAATAAAAGATGTTAAGTGGTTAATTTACACTCGAAAAATTTCTTTCTTTTCTTTTATTTTGGAAAAACTAAAATATGATCATTTAGAACATTCGGGTTTTCCTTTTGATCTATTCCACCCCTCGCCTAAAAAGAGAAAACATTAGCCAAGTAAGTTTAGGGCACTGGTTGCTCAATCCCTAACCTTAATTAAACACCTTGTTTACCTTCTTAGATCTCACAGACGGGACAAACGTACTAGTCGCTTCCGCATACTCAGTTTGTTATTACATTCAACATTCTTTACTTTTTTGTTTAAGTTTTATAAACAATTCCTCTTAGCCATTTATTCAAACTCTTATTAAAACTTCCAAATCATCATTAAATTACTTAATTATTCCTTCAAAATTACTCACAAAATATTTGGGAAAGAATTAGTAAGTTTAAACTCATATTCAAAGGGTTATAGAATTCGCAGCATAAAAGTTCTACGGGAAGTGCTATATAAGCTTATTTGATTTAAACAACTTTTTAATATATGAAAATTCATATTTTCTATTCCAAATCTCTTTTACACCATTTTAATAGATTTGTAAAATTTATTTCATATTTTTTATCATTTAAAAATATCATTTATAAAGAAATCCCTTTTTCGATTCCGAACTTCAAAATTGCGATGTTTTTAGAAAATTGTTTTGGTCATATTTCAAACTCTACTTAATGAAATCTTGATTTCGTTCTTCGTTGGAAAACTATGGATATAATAGTCCGAAAATTCTTATTTTAAATGATTCCAAGCTATATTCCACTTTATACACTCATTTAACTTTTATGGCGTGAAATCGCAAACTACGGTTACGCGACGCGCATAGTTTTGACTTGTTTTTCATTTCTTTTCAAACTTCTTAGAAACGCTTTTAAATGTTTATAAAACATTTCCAAATCAATTTAAACTCATTTTAAACAATACTTCAAACTCATATTCCATTCCATTTCATTTTATAACATTATATTAATATAATATCATTTCTAACCTTTTTAGATTGTTTAAAATCATTAAGAGGCTAAATAATTTTAATACACATATTTGTATGGATTTAAATTCTTATTAAATTAACTATGGTTAATTTATAATCGTTTATCTTATCATTTATCAAACAAGTTATCAACCACTTAAACAATCATATAATCAACCAATTTTGCATCCAAGTTATCAAACATTTAATCATTCCACATATTTAAACTTTTTAACCATTATACTTGAAATAAGTTATGGATTAATTAGTAAATATGAGTACTCACGATTAGTTCCACCCCATCGATCTTATATATAGATTCCCAAATCGATTCCAGCAGCACTTTCTTCTCTTTTTCTCACTCCGAAGTTTCCCGATCTCCTTCTTTCTTCTTGATGTGCTCGGCCTAGGCTATGTAGAGCTCGGCCATACTCCTTGGGGGGTGGTGCTCACGGCTTGAAGGTGAGGGTGGGTGTGGCCATGGATTGTGGAGGTGAAAAGGTGGAGTTTGCACTTGGTTTTGAGGTGGAAAACTTTATTTTTTCCTTTACATTATTTTTCTAATATTTTTATTTTATTTTCCTAAGGCATGGAAGCCATTAGAGAAGCTTTTCGAAAGCTTGAAAAAGAGAGAAGAAAAGTATAAAAAGGTGAGAAAGTTGATGCTTATTTATAGAAAAAGTTTTGGATTAAAATAATATTTTGTAAAAAGACCAAAATACCGTTCACTTACTTTTTAAGCAACCTTATTTTTTCAACACTTAACATAATCATTATTTATGTCATTTTCACTTAAGTATTAAGTAAATAACATAATAATTATTTTTGGTTTTGATTTGATATTTACCTTTTGCTTTGAATTGACATGTTTGTCTTTTTTTGCTTAATTTTTCTTAATTATATTCTAGAATTTTCTAAGTATGTTTAGTAAAAGTAAACTTGATTGGTGAATTAATTAATACTTATACTATTTGAATATATGTTCCTATATAAGAAAATAAAGGTACGACGACGTTGCGATAATTTTTAATCGACAAAATGTTGATTTTCGACAGAATGTACGATCACATCTTGACTTTTTTGTTAAAATATAAATTTATGTAAACCAAATTTAAGAATAAATTTTTTCTATTTAAAAATATAAACACTCATAAATAAATTAACTTAATTTATTTAACCAATGAAACATACTTTTTTAAATTAGAATTTTATCACTTTTGTCGATATAGGCAGTTGCCACTATTTTTGTGTATCCTTATCTTTCCAAATCCTATCTAATATTGTTCAAATCATATAACCTTACCTATTTTAAATTTAAAATCACTTTAAATAGTATATGTTAAAGTGGTCAAATTCTGGATTGTTACAAGTGTAAACCATTTGGAAGAAAACCGACTACCACGGGAGAAAACACGACTGCCCACGAGAAAAACTATACGTTCCTGGACTATGGGCTGGAGTATAAACCATTTGGTAGAAACATGACTGCCAAAGGCAAAAACATGACTTCCCATGAGAAAAACTCTAAGTCCCTGACTACGGTCTAGAATATAAACCATTTGGCAGAAAAATGGCTGCCCACGATAAAACTCTTAAGTCTCCGGAGTGCGGACTGGAGTATAAATAATTCGGGTGGAAAAAAACTGCCTCAGGTGGAAAAAGGACTGCCCATGAGAGAACTCTAAGTCCCCAGAGTGCAGGCCGGAGAACAAACAATTCGAGTGGAAAAACGACTACCCACGATAAAACTCTAAGTCCCTAGAGTGTGGACTGGAATATAAATAGTTCGGGCATGAACCGACTACACGCGAAACAATTCTAAGTTGCCAGAGGATACACTGACTTGTATACTCAATAGACAGATGAATGGATTTCGATTGTTCTCTTCCCCGAATAACTCTAGCCTAAAATCGATATGAGTATAAAATCTCTAAGGATTGGATTCGACCGTTCGACTTATGGCCTGCCAAATCAATGCTCGGGGTAGGAGTACAATCACAAAAAGATGAACGTGACAGCTCACTATAGCTATGGTTTAGCATTCTTAATGACTTAGTTCAACGACCGCAAGGAGGCTTAATACAAAACTGATTAAAATGACGTCCGATGTTACGAGCGACTGATAAAATTGTGCCTTTAGGTCGACGGTCAATATCGATCCACGCTAAACACAAACAAATGTGACTTAGATGTTCCTCGAAAAAGTATAATCACCCGAGTGTGGATAGGAGAATAAACCACGAAGATTTGATCATTAATTCTCCAGCACCCTCCTTCGATTCGCCAGGAGGAATATGAAACCGGATGGGCATGACCTGACTGTACATAAGCCAACCCTACCCCTAGATCTAATTAGAGAATATGAATCAAAGAGGACGTGGTTGGCCGTCTAGTACCCAACTCATGCCCAAAATCTGATGGCGCATTGAAGTATTCCCATTGGAAGGAAAGACCAGAATATAATCTAGAATAGGCGAGACTCGGCCTTCCATCAACTAACCTGATCCCGCCATTCAATGGGAAAGAGCATAAAGCTAAAGTTGATATGGCTTGCCTTCCTACTTATCGATGTATGCCCCAGACTTAGGGTCACGAACGATAAACAAGATGAATGTGAATCGACTATTGATCGATCAAATCTATGTTGGAGCTTTAGGAGCAGAAGTGTGATCATCCAAATACTCGCTGTGGAAGCTCAATATTATAACTTATATATAGTGTTACAATGAATCGAGGATACGCCTAAAAGGATGCCTAGAGATAGAATCATTGAATCGATGCCTGAACTCATAGGTAGACGATTATCATTTTAACCTAAATGATGAGCAACAGTTTGCTAGTACAGTAAATGGAAAGCATGTTACTCGAATACACAAACAAATTCAAACTTAAAGTAAGAGCTAGCTATGCAGCTACACGTAACTCGAGGCTGAACGATACTCGACATTTGATTCAACATGCTTCTATGCTTGATCTTCGGCCATGTATAGGTAATCGCTTAAAGCATTTGGAGCCCTTCACATCAGACTCAATAACTCATGACAAAAATCTAGGATTCAACCGAAGTAACCATCATCATTGACCATCCCAATCAAATTTCATGTTGATTACTACGCGAAATAGTTACATTTGAATTCAAGGAATCCAAGGCTTTACTCGCTGAGCTGACAATCGACATACAGTCAGCAATAACGACCCATCATTGGTACTAAAGATTGGGTCACAGCTCAGTGCAACGATGATGAAGGAATTAGCTGACTTCTCTAAATGGATCTTGATATGTTTACCCGATTCTGACATGCATGTGATCTCACCGACTATAGTGAGGCGTGCATTGAATATCGACCTAAGGCATGTTTCGGTGAAACTAAAGAAATGGGCCATGGACCCGAAGAGATCTGCTACACTCAAAGTGGAAGTGAATAAACTCAATAACAATAGGTTACCCGCGATGCCCTCAACCTGAAATGGTTATCTAATCCAGTTCATGTAAGAAAAGCTAATGGAAAGTAGCAAACATACGTTGAGTGCTCTTACCTAAACAAAGCATGCCTTAAAGATGGCTTTCCACTTTCGAGGGTCGACCAGCAGTTAGACTTAACTGCTGGATATGGACTATATTCATTTATGGATGTGTACTGCGGATACAACCAGGTCCTGATGCACGTCCTCGACCAGGAGCACACCAACTTCATTATCGATCTAAGGTTATATCGTTTTGTTTGTGATGCCATTTGAACTAAATCATTCTGAAACTACTTAACAGAGACTGGTCAATAGGATGTTCAATGATTGTATCGAGCGACCAATGGAAGTATATGTGGATTATACGCATGTGGATTCACGATGATCAAGCGACCACATCGATGACTTAGCGGTGTTCAGTTTTATCCAAAGAAATAGAATGAAACTCAATCTCGTGATATGCTCTTTCGGTGTTGCATCAAGAAAGTTCCTAGCTTTAATTTTCAACTATCATAGAATCAAAGCCAATCCTAAGAAGATTCAGGCAATCAAAGACATCTATGTACCAAAGACAATCAAGTAGGTATAGAGTCTAAATTGGAAGGTCATTGCCCTAAGTTGATTCATCTCCAAGGCCATCGACTAGTGTACTCTCTTCTTCAACCTAATCAGGAGATGGAAAAGGTATTTCAAATGAACAGGATTGTATAGACGCATTCCAAGCTTTGGTGAACCACTTAAAGAGACCTTCCATCTTCCCAAAGCCGGTGGATCATAAAGATTTATACATTAATTTAGCTATGTCGATACACGCCGTAAGCACCGCAATGTTATGTGAAGAAAACAGATCCAAAGACCAGTATATGATGTAACTGAACGGTTGATAGGTGCTAAGAGAAGACTATTCGAAGCTACAAAAGCTCGGGTAAAGCCTATTAATTTCATCGTGAAAGCTTTGCTCGTAATTTTAGGCTCACCCCTTGAATGTCTATGCATTCTAGTCGTTACGACAGGTCATACAACGACCTGAGACGTCTGGAAGACTACTCAAATGGAATATTGATATAACAAAGTGCTATCCAAGGATAGAAATTAGTAGACCTCATAGCTGAATTCACCACATCAGACGACTATTCGAAGAGCAGTGGAGAACCGACCAACAAACGAAAAATGTACACGAATGGAGCATCAAATGATCAGTGTTCTAGCACCGGATTTGTGTTAATGACTCCTGAGGAGAGATTGATCTGCTATGCCCTGAAACTCGACTTCCCTGCAATAAACAATGAAGCTATGTATGAACCCTTGATCACTAGCCTCAAACTTGCTAGGGAACTGCAAGTGGAAACTTTACATATCCTTTGTGATTCTTGGTTAGTAGTATGTAAAGTCAGGGAAGTTAATCTTATTAGGGGCAGCGTCTTGTTCCTTATCTTGGCTGGGTCCAAGAGCTACTAGCCGACTTCGAGTATTACATCATTACACACATCCTCAAAGAGCAAAATGAAAAAGTCAAGCCACTAGCCAAGCTGGCCAGTTCTGGGGATGCACAGCGAATAGACTTTGTTTCGGTTGAAGTACTTTGTATTTAAAGCATGGATAGATGGATATCGACTAGATCTTGGAGACTGAGCCTGAAAAGGAGTCATGGATGACTCCTATCAAAGACTATCTACAATGGGAAGTTCTTCCTGAATGGAGGAATGGAAAACGGTATATCCTCCTAAAAGCTTCACGCTGAAACATCCAAGAAGAAGTCATGTATAGAAAGAAATTTATCCATTCCACTACTTCGGTGTATCACCCATGATGATATCACATGAGCCTTTAGAGAAGTCCATGAAGAAGAATGTGGTGGTTACACCGGGGGAAAACCCCGACAAAGAAAATACTCAGCTATGGGTATTACTGGCCAACTATCAATAGAGATGCAGCTGATCACGTTAGGCAATGTAGTGAGCGCTAGATGTTTGCAAAAATTGTAGAACCCCACCGCTAGAAATTACTTACATGGCCAGTCCATAGCCATTTTCTACTTGGGGGGCATTGACATTATCATCTTCTTTCCGATCCTAAAGGTGGTGCGAAATACACAATCGTAGCAGTTGATTTCTTCACTAAATGTGCTGAAGTTAAACTTTTAACCATGATCACGATGAAGAAAATAATCAACTTCATTGTCTAGAACATCATCTGTCATTTTGACTTTCCATGAACAATTATAACTGGTAATGAAGCCTAATTCGACGGTGTTACATTTAAAGACTCCGACTGTCGGCATTATATTGAAAACAGATTTGTGGTAGTTGCTTGCCTCAAGCAAATGGATAGGTTGAAGTTGTAAAGCAAATCATAAAGTCCATTCTGAGGAAACATTCGGGTAAGGCTAGAGGCAAGTGAATTGATGAAATCTCATCACCATTATGGGCATACAGAACCACCCACAAGTCCATATGACTGGCCATAGTCCATTCACCCTTGCTTACGACTCCGAGGCCATCATCTCTATAGAACTTGAAGTCCCCTCTCATTGAATGACTTTATACATTCCTTATTTCATTATAAAATAATATATAAATAAGGAGTGGCAATCCAATTGCAATTAAACTAGAAGGAATCGGTGACGACTCTTAAGTGTATAAACGCATCCGTAAGCCAATGACAAGAATATGTACCTGAACGTGCACGTATATATTTAAAAAAATTCGACTTCTTATAATCGACAAAAATTGAATTTTCACTTGGATTTATTAAAGAAAATACTAGATTAGATAGCCAAACCTTACAAGTCTTGTAAAATCGGCACAGATAGCAATTAATGGAATATAATCTTGAATTTACACTACTAGAAACCAAGCATCATTTTGATCAAAGAGGGATACAACACTTTAGGAAGATAATTCAATGAAAAAATAGAAATAATTCAAGAAACTGAATGGATTTGATTCAGACGACTCTAACTTACTTCAATTCAAAGCATGTCATGTATGCAACAAGACGAACTTTTGGGGGGAAAGTGTTATCCGGCCTTTTGGTCTGGCTATATTCAGACTGACTAGACAAGTTAGACTAGAAGATCATCGAGAAAGACAGCCTGAAGAGATGATTATTAGCCTCAGAGATCAAGCTCAAGCAATGATATGACGCAACTGTCAACCTAGGCCAAGAGATAGACTCTCGATAATATTCTAAGTATGGAATAATGCCTCTTCTAGGCGAGGAGCAGTCACTATCCCTTTCCCTATGGGATCAGTACATATCCTCAATTTTATCCTAAACTTGGTAAGATTTATATAGAGTGACAAGGAAGGCTCCATGAGACTGCATTTCAAGATTCATATCATTTGGAGTTCGTATACTTAAGTTATAGGCAAATTACTTCACCTATCAAAAGGGATCGGTATAAAAGGGATCGTCCATATTCAGCTTTCACTACAAATTGCAATAATGATCGACCAATAACTCAAAAATCTACCAATGCTATCAACAAGGAACTTGGAGTATAAGCTAATTAGAACATGTGGAACACCCCATAGGGATCACATGGTATTTGGAGCAAGTTGGAGGAATCGGTACCTATCACTCTAAAAGGATTAGCATAAATCAGAATTCAAGAAACATTATTCTACAGAAATGCGATCTCACAAACCATACGTTAAAATTATACGAAATTTAGGGAGCAAGTAGCTAACATCATGGAGCATCCCTCATAGGGATTTTAGCCCATTTGGATGCATTTATAAGGATCGGTATCGATCCCTATTGTAGGCCTTGATGGGTCTTAAATTTTTGTATAGTCTCGTCTTGGTCTCCCGAACCATTTGCCAAAATTTCAGTCAAATCTCTACATGTCTTCCCCTATAAATATAGCAAGCATAGCATCGGAAAAATGACCTTCCTCCTACTCCGGAGGCTCTTCCATTTTTATTCTTGAATCTTGTATTAATGGATCCTAGCTGATCCAATTATTATTGTATTTGTAATCAAGTGAAATATTAATAAAAGTGCAAAGTGGATGTTGGCCGAGATTGCCGAACCACTATAAAAATATTTATGTTCATTTACTTTTTCTACTTTTTTTTATTTCATTCATTATTTAATCTCTATGAGATTCTATGGGTGTTAAATCCTAATTTTGGCGTCAACAACTAGGAACCCATCACTTGGCCTTTTAACTCATGTTACACACGTACCTCTATTTAACCCTTCTTACCCACATGTTTCACTTTAATCCATGCTACACACATGATTAATCCATACCTATTGATGTCCACAATTGGGATCTTTATCCCCTAATAATTTAACTTTTCAGAGTGACATACATTGGTATCCTTAATGTTCCTTGTCAAAGTATATACTTATTGGTATCCCCAATGATAGTGTCAGAATCATAATTTAAATTAACATTGATATCCCTAAGAATTTAAAGTCAAACATATAGCATATGGATCTTCGTAATTCATTACTTTAGTATAGAACAACATCGAAATTCATATTTTAAAACGACATCAGTATCCCTAAGGATGTCATTGCTATAAAAAACATAGGCTCTCCGCCTTAAATGAAGATTGGCAACTTTCATGTCGCGCTATGGCTCAACGACTCTCTACCTAGGGTAAAACCAAACTTAAATCATTTTAAGTATAAAATCACGTCGAAGATGACGTTGTCGACTTTCATAAATTATAGGCTATCTGCAAATTTAAAACAAAGCTTTTACTTTTATAAGTTATACGGTTGTCTTCCAAAGACATAGGGTCTTCGACCCTCTTAAAGCATAGGCCTCTTCGCCCCTTGTGAATATAGTTTTGGTTAACATAAAAGCAAGCCTCTTCGATATTCAAAAGATGAAGTGCGACGTCGTAGCCAAGGGCATTGATCCCAAGACCCTCATTGATGTCGTAAAACCTTTATATATTTAAATCACTTCGGCTATTATGCATCTTCACTTATAAGGTTGAATAAATAAAAGCAGCATCACTGTCTTAGCCTTGAAAACAACGTAGTGATTAGATATGGAGTTGTTTAAAATAATGATGAAAATATGTGACATCATCAAGTCGACTATTAAAGCTTTTAAAATGCTAAAATGGATCACGAAGATGTCATGCCACCAATTATCTATGCCGCTATTGTCCACTTTGATGTCAAAGAAACTGATGCATAGATACTTAAGTATCTATCATGCGCTTCATCCTTCATCAGTATCGACCTTTATGGAAGTGGAATCCTATGCAGCTTGAAGAGGTGCATACGGCACAACATCAATCGTAATTAATGCGAAAACTGATTAATTTCTATTAAAAGTAAATACTTTTCGCCAAATCTTACACTTTGTCAAATTTCTATTGGTTAATGAAATCTCCCTACCCAAACATTTCAGAAATCTGTCGCCCTTATCTTCATGTTCCAAACCATAATGAAAATAATTAATTAATACCCTTAATTAATTAATCCTTTTTATGCTTATCTAGCACGATAAAATTGTAATAAATTAAAATCATTTGGAAAAAATCCTAAAAATTCACAGAAATTAGAGAATGTCCTTCTCTTTGACATATAAAAACTTTGGACCCAAAAACGTTATTTAATTATCTTAAACAATTAAAACCCAAAATTAAGCAATTTCTCCCTTTGGAAATTCGTAAAATATCTATTCTAGCTTAGACAATTATTTGATTAAAGACATATCTCCAAAATATCATTTTACATCACATATTTGAAAATCAAGTCATTTAGAGATTAAAATCTAGGTTTTACCTTAAAACCGGATTAAACCATTTTGTATAAGTTCCATAATTTCCTATTAACCATTATTATATCCAAACAATGATTATCTAGCCACATCTAGACAAATCAAACAAGAATTATTCAGATATTGCCTATAACTGAATTCAAAAGCAATTAAAAGAGATGGAACCTTTATGTTCACTTTTGAACCTTATGTTTCGACTTCCTATTGTTTGTTTAATGGCCAACCTCTCTTTTCATTCCTTTGATTGTTTTGTGATGAATGATAAAAATGAGAATGAAAATGAGGGGAAAAGGTTTAAGGCCAAAGTTTTGGTATATTCCTAAATTGCCATTCCTATTCATTCACTTATATGTTTAGTCTTTAAAACCATTTTACTTAGTTTATTAAGCACAACCTTATTAATTACTTAAATCTTATTTTTACGTAATTATTTACAATATTCTATTTAAACTGTCTAATTAAATATTATAAATAATGTTAAACAAAAATTAAAGGTGTTACACTTAGTTGGTAAGATAAGTTGTAGCGACCAAGGGTACTTCCATTCGAATTTGAGGCATGTGATTTCAAGTTGAGTGGTGTTAGCAGGTGAAAGGTGACTTGGAATTGGCATCCAGGTAGGATTGGTGGTTTCCTAGTAAATAACAAAAATCAAGTGGATTACTTATACATTTCGTATAGAGTCATTCATGTTAGAGGTGTTCAATCTTGTGATGGGTTGCACTAGTGTTTTCTAGAGATTAGTCCATCCATGTATCATTTCCTAATCCCTAGTTCGAGCATAGGATTTCTAGGTGATTTTCCTTAGTTAGGCAATGATTTTTCACTTTATTCTTAGAGACACTTGATTCGGATTGTTGAAGTGACTTGATTTTTTTTTTATCGTACTACTCCAGTCGTGCAAGGATATTTCAGTGGTCAGATTAAGAAATCAAATTGGAATTTGCATGAGAAGAGTCAATTGTCGACCCTGTCTTAACAAAGAAATGATGCAAGCAAACTTAGGATTTGATTGGCCATCATATATTATTTTGAATGTTCTTTACACGTCATCTGTATATATTGTATAGTTATGATATATTGTGTTAGTTCAAGGAAGGATTTATTGATTGGTTTTATGACTATTTTGACAAGCTTCTAAGTGGCGATATGATACATGCCAATGTGGATCGTATTACACGGAGCATATTATCGTTGTTGTCATTGTGTTGAGGTGAATTTTGAACCTACACGAGTCCAAACGTAAGTAGAATATCATTTAATATTGATTTAATTGTTAATATTTTCTCCAATGAGAGAATGAGTTCTATCTAGATGGTTAGGAAGTTTGACACTTAGATTACTATATTTATTTGAGAGGATCGATGATCCAACATATCATATAAATTTTCCTTTCCATAGAGATTGGTGCAATATCCTTTCATGTATTGTATTCGTGAAAGGAGTTGGCACCACTTAGTAATTTTTTTTATTTTGATGTCGACTGGACTCATTAAACTTCCTAGCTTGATATGCGTGTTATAACTATTATACGGTTATCATGCATGCTGGTGTATACATGGTTTGTGTGTTTGGTTATTTGTATGTTGATTGTTGTTACTAGGTATGTATGTTTAATTGTTTGTATGCTAGTTGTTATTACCTATTTTGCATGTTTTGTTGTTTGTATTTTAATTGTTGTTATTTTGTATGCTTGGTTGTTTGTATGTGAATTGTTGCTACTTGTTTTGTTTGTTTGGTTACAAGTTTGCTAATTGTTGTTACTTGTTTATAGGTTTGATTGTTTGTATGTTAATAGTTGTTACTTATGGTTGTTATGCTAATAGTTGTTAACTATTTTATATGTTTAGATATATGTAAACCAGTTGTTGTTACTTATTATGACAAGTCTGGAGAGAGATTGCGATAACTATCTATAGTAGATCACATATCACCCATGCCTATTATAGAAGCCGAAGTGAGGTCTGTACGAGTTGATTGCACTTTGACGTGACTCGAAGTTTATGGTAAATTCAGATGTTGACTTATTTTGGTTAATCCTCCAATGGATGGTCATGAATGATTATCGTAGTGAAAGTTATTATGTTAAACTGTACATGCTTAAATTTTAAGTCATTTTTTAGGATGGTGCATAATTCTCTTTGTAAGTGCTACTTAGGCACTTGTGAGCAAACGATAGATGCTACTGTATGATATCTTTTGGAGTTTGCTTACTTGACAATGCATGGAGGAAAAAGTTGCTTGCAAGAAGGTACATATGAGTTAATGTAGAGTATATATGTCTCTGTTGGATACACTTATATGTATCCTTGAACATAAGTTGTCTTAGATATGAGATGTATAATATGTTTTGTGAGATTTCAAAATGCAAGCTACGCGAAAAAACTACTGCCAAAATTTTCTGAAATAGTTGGACAAGAGGCTTAATAGGGTTGAGGCGTTAGCCTATTCTTTAAGATTTTGAGGACAAAATTCTTTTGAGCATGGGAGAATGTAACAACCCACATTTTAGCGATCAAGTTAGGTTGCTAGTTTATCTTTTCAGGCTTGCAGGATTGCTAGCATCTTCATATAGGTGTACAAGATAGCTATTCCCAGGAGTTCTGATGGCGTCGGGCATTTCTTTCAGATATTCCGTGTCTTCAGATTTCATAGAGTTTTTATTCTGATGGTGTTGGCTTTCTGTTTCTTCGGATTTTGTTGATTGTTCAGTTTTCTAGGTACCTCCAACACCCTATTATCGGGGGTGGCCTTGCCGGAGCTCGGTATTACAGTGTAATGGGTGGTGGCTTTACCGGAGCTCATTATAGGGGTACCTTTTTCTTTTTTTGTTTCTAGTACATGGACTTGTCACCTGCTAGGCATGTTGGCAGCACCATTTTATGCGTTATATATATAGCTTCATGTATGCTCTCCTCTTTTATTAGAGGATCACACATTTCTCCCAAAAAAAATTAATTTAATTTTAAATCATTTATTAATGGTAAATCAGAATACTCGACTTTTGGAGACAAATGAACTTGGACTCAAGACCCTTTATATTAAGATCACAATCCTATCATGAGAAAATTGAGTATAAGTTTGACTACATTTGAATTTGATAAGTTTCAGGAGCGTGTAGTGTTTTTGTTTAGAAGAAATGAATTATGGGGTAAGACCTATTTGCTAGCTCATATGATGGCTAATAATTCATCTACTTTTCAATCCTATGTTATCTTTTTTCTTCTAATCATAATCACTTTCCTAATCCATTCCTTAAACCTAAACCTAGATCCACTAAATCCAAGACTAAATTAGTTCTAATAAATCCTAACCATTATAATTCTTCTCTTCTTATTCCTCAAATATCGCATTATTAGAGTATCTTGAAGTGGAGTTTTGATCTTCGTCACAAATGTCGAGAGAAGGAAAAATTGGGCTTTTGTGATTATAAGCTTGATTTGGAGAAAAAGAGGGGTGTTGAATGAGTCTCTTATCTTATTTACTTAGTATACTTCATTCATCTATTTAAATATTATTATGAAGTAATGAAGTGAATTAGAGAATGACTTAGTTGATTTGAGCTTATGTTTATGTCCATGATTGTATCGACTCATTATTTATTAGAAACCTTAATTAGTAATATTGGAAAAGTTAGTAATTCTAGGAATTAATTTGGGTTTAATTAATAATGGTGTGTGATATTATGATTGGTTAGAGACTAATTATGTGCTATGATCTTGTATACATCATTAGTTATTAATTTAACTGTTGGAATTGGTTTTAAAAAATGTAAGTAAGTAGATTTGGTTGCTAATTGTTGTTTAATAGGATATGCGATGATTTGAACTTATGTTCATGTAGTAAATATGACTATATTAGCATATTGATATTAAAGACTTTAAAAATAAATTTTGAAGAAGTTATGAACTAATTTAGTGGGTTTTAAGCTCTGCACTTATTAATAAAGTGATTGGGGGCTTAATGAAGCTTAATTAGTGCGTCTAAATATTATTTAAGTAAAGGAATAATTTGTTAAGTGAATGGAATATTTTATAAAATGGTTTTAGTATTTTATAAAATACTTATGAGACAAATATTTAATTTTAGTGAAGAAGTTGCATAAAAGGCTTAAAATGATTGGTAAGATAGTGATATGTTTAATAAAATAGTTATATGTCTCTATAAAATGTTCGTAAGGGACGTGGTACTTTTATAAAGAAGGTTTAGTAGATAGAAGTAACATTTGATCAAATAATAGTTAAAATGTTTATTTAAATATATGTGTATGTATATGCATACTATTTATTTGGTAAATCTCTATTGGATTAGAAAATAGCTAAAAAAATTAAACTAAAAATAGCCAAAAAATTAAACTAAAAATTAACCGCAAGCGCACGGCGTACAATGTTAGTACATGGCGAGTATGGGTCGATATGCAAGGAATTGTATTGATTTTGAAATTTCTATTCAATCAAATTAAACAAAGAGGTTGAAAATTGTTTTAAGCTAGAGAAAATGCAAAAACAAACTACTATAAAAGTGAATGAAAACTATGAGATTAAAGGACAATCTAGAGATAAATCAACTCTCACTATCACTTAAATCAACACAACATGAAATTATGATATCTCTTTTGGTCATTAATGAAATTAATTGATATGTTTATCACAAATATGACATATTTGTGTTATTAATTAGCTCAATATAAATCATCAAACTTTGACATATCCATTAAACCACTTATTAACACTCATGAAAATGTTAATGAACTTGAAAATAAAATCTATTCTAAGCATGATCTATTCACTATTAATTAGTAATATAGACCATCAAATTTTGATTTTAAAATTCACTTCATTAACATAATCATATGTACATGAAGAGGTAATTTGGGTTTTTGTTTATTTAAGCAAAATCTATTTGGTATCAACAACGTAGGTTATCAAATTCAAAGCAAAAACTACAAAGTTTAACCATATCAAACATTTTCATCAAGCACAAAAAAGAATACAAGTTTTCAAAATGTTGAATCTACATGATTAAGAGAGCTTTGTTACCCCTAAATTAAAGGAGTTTAGCTTCTCATATTTGTTATTAGGTCAACAAATGTAGACTTCAATGTAAAACAAAAGCAGGATGAAAAGTGAGCTAATTAAAATAAAATGAAGGCACCTAATTAAAATAAAATTAAAGCTAATATACTTGCATAAAATAAAATCTAAGAAACTAACATAAAAGAAAAGGAAGTATGTAAATAGAAAAGAGCATGAATTAACATTGCATAAAGATAAATTACATAAAAGAAAAAAATGCCTAAGTGGCCATGAAATAGAAGAAGAGTATATATATTTATTTTTGAGCCTAAAACTAAACAAGCTATAGAGGAGGCTAAGGGATTGATTACATGAATATATGAGGTATTTACACAAGCCTAAAACCCTAATGCATATTTTTAGGGGACTACCTAAAATACCCTTAGGAAGTATGGACATCAAGTTATCATTAGTCTCTAATTAATCCATCATCAAATATGTATGTAGCTTTAATTTCCACTAATATTTCCATTAGCTTCTAATAGTGGATCATGGTAAGTGGGTAGGTAGGGTCCTCCATGACCTCATGAAATGATTTATTTTCATCCTCATTTGTTTCTTCTCTGCATGCATATCTTCATGAAGCCTCTTGTAATTTGTAACGACCCAGATTTTCTGTCATTTGATTTTGAATATTTAAGTGGTTTTAAATATTGGATTTGGAATGATTTCTGATGATGAAGATTTGGTTAGAATTATAAAATGAATTTAAATTCAAATACAAAGATTTATCCTAATATGAAATTGGTAAATAATTGAAAACGGAGTTGAATTTAAATCAAATTAATTCTAATGCTGATATAAATTCTGTTTGAATTAGAATTGAGTTAGTAAGTTTTTCAAACTGAAATTTCAAGTGATTTCGTAAATATTTAAAATCCTCGATTTAATCGATGCGTTAAAATAGTGAGATGCGGCACAGTCTCAGAATTCGACAAAACTAGTTCCATTGGAACCGTAATAGTGTATTATTATCAGATTCCAAATTTCGAAACGTTTGGATTTACCATTTGGTCGTGCGATCTGAAAATGCCTAGAAATAATTTAACCGAATTTAAATTAAATAGTCAATTTAAAAAGCTATTTTCTCCATACGATCGAATTGGGGATCAAAACTTGTTCCATTGGGTTCTGTAACATTAGGAATGCTAGGTGGCATGCCTCAATAAGGGTTCGAAATTTCAAGATATGAAATGAGATATTTTGAAGATAATATATATATATATATATATATATATATATAATTAAAGTCAAACTCAGCCACACCCTAGACTGAACCACCACCCTACTTAGCCGACTTATGCTTGAACTCTTTGTTTAAAATCGCATATGTCTTCTTCCTTCTTCAGTGCGAACTCGAATAAAAGAAAAAAATATAAAATCGTTATTCTATCCTCCTTCAGCCATCGGCCAACGAATCGCCTCGAATGGCTCGCGAGATTCTTACAGTTCCTGTGGACGGCGTGATGGCGATCAATCAAGGGAGGTTGTGGCTTAAAATCGAGGGGTGTGAGACGTTATTTATTGGATGTCGCGATCGAAGAGGAAATGGTGACGACCCATATTTCGGAAGGTTTAAATCGACAGTAATTCACACATGTCCGACTTAAACAATCCGAAACATAGATAATCAATGGAGTTAAGTAAGAAAGATAAGAAGAGAAGAAGAAAACAAAACACAGAATCTCACAGCAGAAACATAAAATATAATAATCAAATAAAAAATTCAAAAGCTGCTTACTATACATTCAACTATAATTTATACATATTTATCGGAGTTATATCTATACATCAGGATAAATAATCAATATAGAAGAATAGCATGGTGAAAAGGATAATAATAATACTAGTAATACACCAAAATCCCGTCTTCATCCTCTAAAGAATAGTCTTCAATACACTGAAAAAAACTCAGGACTGACCCGAGTATAATGAAAAACAAAACACTCAAGTTAGAACTAGAATACTCTTATGTAAGTCAAATCAATATCACAATTATGAGTGCAATAACTTAAGAGATATTATGAGATTTTCCATCTCCTAAGGATCCGTTAAACTATTTATATATAATAGTATACGCTACAATAGATAATGTCTATCAGTAAAATAAATATCGAAATAGCGTTAAGGCTTTACATTGATCCACCTTAACACATTTACAGTTTTAAACCAAAATCGTAATGGGCTCGTATAAGGATAAATATGACAAGGCACGTGAGGCAATGCCCAAGGTAGTAATCTACCACTTTACCCTTTCTGGCTGGTCGTAACCCATCCGTGGCCGACCTCGACAATCAATCCAAACGACAAATAAGGTGCACCCATCGAATCTGAAACCACAATAGTAATATAAGGGATCAACGTCGCTGGAAGTAGTTAACCTCAATGGCCAGACATGCGCCCCTGTTTTAGTCATTTTAATTACGACATGAATGTCAAGGCTATCCATCATCGTTCTCTTACTTCATTCCAATAAACGTCGCCAATTCAACCACTACATTGTGGATATCATCCGCCGAGTACACGATTGTCAAAGTGGTTCCAATATTGAAAGAGAGTATTTCAATAAGAGGTCCCGGTCTCTTTAACACCCAATCGCCATTTTACACACCGGTTGGTTCTTTTACATTTCGAAACAATTTACACTTGATATCAAATTATCATATTTTTTTAAAAATCAAATCCATTTTGAAATCATATTTTATTCGCTTCAACATCAATTCCATTTCGAAATTTATCATATATTCAAAATTATCAATTTGGTTCAATAAATCGATTCCGCTTCAAAATTTTGATTCAAATTCAATTTAGGTAATATCCTTTACTTTAACCTAATTCGTCTTTAAATCCAAGATTTAAAATATAAACAATTTACCCTTTAACCAGTTAAATTTTAGAAAATAGTTTAAATAGTTTTAAAATAGTTAAATGGTTAAAATAGTATAATAGATAATATTTAAATAGTTTAATCGAAAATAATTTGAATATGAAAATGGTTTATATAGTGAATTAGTTGGAAAATCAAAATAATTTTGAATATTTAAAGAATATAGATTTTAAATCATTTATACTAAAATATTCATTTTAAAATAATTTCAAAGTCAAACCGGTTAACTTTCCAATTGCCTACCCAAATCAATTCCAAATTCCATTTCGATTCAATCGATTCAATTCCGATTTCAACTCGAATAAATTTCGATTCCATATAAATTTCGATTTCTATTCACAAATTCCTTTCACTTTAAATTTCTATTTCCAAATTAATACAAATCCCAATTTCAAATTAATTTCCAATTTCCAAATTAACGTAAATTTCCTATTTCAAATTAATTTCCCCTTCCACTTCCATAATTTACATTTCAATTTCAAATAAATTCCTAATTTCAATTCTAATTCCAAACTCGATTTCAAAATATCGATTTAAATACTTAAATCAAATTTACTTCCAATACCAAATTTTAAATCCAAGTTTTCAATTTTAACTCAAATTTAAATATCATTTCATATCAATTCTTTTAGAAAAATTTAAAGTTCGAATAAAAGACCAATCTTTTAAAACAAATTGACTTCCGAAAATTTACGCCGTATTTCAATTTTTATAATTAAAAATCTAAAATTCGATGAATTAAATAATTACATTTACCAAGTTTAAATTCCAACATTTCGAGCTTCAATTCGAAATAATTCAATTTCCATTATTTGATTTTATTCTGAAAAATTAATTCATTCAAATAATTTCAAACAACTTTAAAATCATTTAATTTAACCAATCCGGTGTCCGTATATAATTTTCTATTCTATGGCTAAGTGAATCAATTATTTCAGTTTAATTACAAGGGTGGATATATATCATTTCAATACAAAAATAAACGTAATAGGTATATGTCATTTGAACCAATTTCTTAATTTATTCGAAATAATTCAATTTACAGTTTTATATATTGTAAATAACATACAGGAAGATAATATGATATATCAAGATTAAATAACATTCAAATATCAACCAATAGCATCAATCACCAACAAATATCCATACAATCAATAAAATTTACAACAACTTCCTAATTATCAGTGTCGGGTGTTTTACGGGCAGTTAAATTTTAATTCATTTTTAACTGTCAATTAAATTTTTATCAATCAATTCATATTTCAATTTAAATGTCGATTAAACTTATCAAACAACAACCAATAAATTTAAATCACTTTACGATATGAATTAACTACACAAAAATTATTTTAGTCAACTGTGAGCGTAGAACACTCACCTGTTTGAATCAAAAACTTTCCTAGATTCAAATAGACACGAATCTAGCTCCATACTACAGATCGAGTCGATATGATTCTAATGCAAATCGTTCATCCGCAATCAGACCTCGTACAGAAGAATTTATGAAATAATTAATATAGCGTCTTTAATTAATATTAATTTACAACTTAATTAATCAAACAAAAAAAATGACCTGTTGCCATCCTTTACGCAAATATACAGCTCCCACGCCACGTCTTCGATCACGACTTCCTCCTTCGTATGCAAATTTATTTTTTATAGCAACCGGTGATCGATCACGATCGCCAACCGATGCCGCCATCCAGACCCACCACGCTATTGCGTACGCAGCATGAACGCGAAAGAACCCAAATGAAAACCCTAATCCCCGCCCGATCAATCCCCTCACGCCATCGTCGTTCGCTGATCAAATCTAAACCTTAACCCACATATGCGAACGCGAGCTCCAATCCTTTGCCCTCGCCTGCACAATGCCGTCGTCGCTCGATCAAGGTCCGATCGTCTTCCTCTTTTTTTCGATTGAGATTCTTATTTTTTTTGGCTGTGGCCATTTTGTTTTCGTTCGTGTTGTTTTTCTTTTCTTTTTTGATTGTTTTGTTTTTTTTGAATCGGTAATTAGAAGAAAAAGAAAAGAAAGAGGGAGCATATGTAGGCACATAGGACGCGCATATTGAACGGGTATTACCTTTTATATTATTTAAATACACAAATATCTAGCCCAATTGGTCCGTAAAGTATCGAGCTCTAAATGAAGTCTTTCGTTTGGCGTTTCTAATGTATTACCCTTACCGAACGTAATGGAATTTGTTTCGAAGTCTAACTCGATCGTATACGAAAGATAGCTCTTTTCAAAGACCATTATTTTAATTACATTCGAAATTAAATCTCATCGCGTTTCAAGCTCGTACGACCAAACGACAAGTCCAATCATTACGAAACTTGAAATCATACAATAACTCGCCATTACGAATCCGATGAAACTGGTTTCGTCGAAATCCGAGACAGTGGCCCCAATGGCTATTTTACTCGTTAATTTAAAACATAAAATTTCAAATTTCAAATTATTCACATTTTAATCCACTTTTAAATGTTAACTATCTTCGTACATATTTTGGATAAACTTTAAATCAATTTCTGATATCATTTTTAATCATCTTAAATCCAAAATTAAATTATTCAAATACTTTCTAATATTAATTTTAAACAATTTAATTATCAAATCAAAATATTAATAAATCATTAAATTTTTATTTCTATTCAAATTTATCTAATAATTACATTAAATTTAAAATTTTAAAATAGCCAAAAATGTGGATCGTTACATACTCCTCCACTCAAAAATTTTCATTCTCGATAAGGCGTTTAGCAAAGAATTTAACATACAATAGATTTTATTCAAATAATCGCTTATAACTTTAAAATCTTGTTGGAAAATCTTTACCATGCTTCCACTACCCCACCCCGATATCGATTTTACGGAAAATATAATTTTTATATGAAAACAAGTCTTAAAAATTTTAAAACTTCAAAAAATTTCTTGCTCTCGGATTTACGGAAAATTTCGACAGAGTCTCCTTTGCACGTCTCGATCGGAAAATTTTTAAAATTCAATATGTAACACAAATATATATCAAATATACATCTCATCTAAATGATGAGGCATCCTGAAGGGCAAAAATATAAAATAGCGATTTTGTAATTCGAGATACGTACCTTATTATTTTATAATACGAGCGAGTTCGCTCGTATTAAGCAAGCAAAGCATATAATAATCCACGTATACGTCCAACAGTCTTTGTATGTACATATCTCATCTCAATTTGGAATGTTAGTTATTTATAATAAGATGTAGAACATGTATAAATTACAATAAGTATAAAACGTACAATTTGAATCCAAATCTCAAACATGAGCACAAACATGCAACCATGCAATCATCATATGCAATCAAAACAATTTAAACGAGGATTTACAACCAAATAAATCATTCGACAAATAAATATTCATTCAGTTCAATTCATAACTATTACAATTTACATTTCAATGTTAATATTTCATTCGTGCACTCTCATTCTTTTTTAACATTAAATTTTTATCAACATTTTATTTTTTCATTTCCATTTATTCATATCATTGAATCAACTTATATTGAAGCATATTTGTTTCCAATTTCTCTCTCATTCATTTAAATGTTATTAAGCTCACATCCACTTATTTCGTTTCAGTCGTTCATATAATTAATTTCACATAAGTAATTTATGTCCATAACATTCCATATATTTAAAATTGATTCACATTCAATTATTTATATTCAGTTCGTTAATCATATAATAGATTTATAATTAATTCATTCGATTTTAATTAATTTACATTCAACAAATCTGGTTTTAATTCATTCTTTTCTTTCAATTAATATTTATTACATTCACATTTGATTTATTTAATTTAATATACATACATTCAATTGATTTGTTTCCATTTATTTACATTTGTTTCATCCACATTTAAATTTAATTTACATTCCATTGATTTCTTTCTGCTTATCCAAATGCTTAACCACATTCATAATTTGGTTTTCTTTCCATTTATTCAAATTCATTTCATTTACATTCAATTTATTCAATTCAATATGTGAAATTCCAATTTGTTTCACTATTTTATTCAACCGATTTTATATAAATTTATTTAGAATCATTTATAAAATTTTATTCCACTTAGTTTATTCCTTTTTAGTTAATACTATCATCGTTTATAAATTATCTAAGTTTATTACAAACGTGTTATACAACAACACTCACTTTTTATTATTATTACTTCATATCTTAAGTTATTATTAACTCATCAATTCACTTCATTTATTCAAATTCATATTATTAAATTACCAAAGTAAATTTTATTTTATAACTCAATTCATATTAAAAACCCTTTTTTTAATTTATTCGTTCAGCTTCTCTTAAGTCCACTTTAACTTATAATTTTTTTCTTCAATAACTTATTCCATATTGTATTAGTTTACCTTCAAATTTTTATTTAAAATTCTCCACTTGCATTTTATTTTTATATCCAATTTAAATTAAATTAAATTAACCATATTAAATTTTTGTTACACGCATTTATTTTACTTCTTTCACACTTAAATTACATTTCATTCTGAAATTTAAGTTCGTATACATTTCTAATTCATTATATAGCTTAAATGAAATTTATCCTTCTTATTAAATTATCCAGTTTCACTTAATATCCAATTCAATTTTTTTTGCTTAAGTTAAACTTCATTTCATTTTAATCTTTTGCTCATTTTATTTAACCTTATTGAAGTTAAACTTTTTTTTCTTTTTTCTTATCATTCAAATTTAACAAGTTTAATTTTTGTCTTAGGTAAATATTCTCAAATCTATAAATTATACTATTTATTCATTCATCAACTTCATTTCAAATGCAATTCAATTTTTATTTAAGCTTTCACGAAGTAATTTTTTTATTTATTTCATTTCACTAACTCAATCAATTTAATATTTATTAAGTCGATTATTTTGCCTAACCAAAATTTTAACCATTTAAAATTCGGTTTTTATTTCCTATTCAAATTTATAAGTTATAAATTATTTCTCATCCATACTATTTTAAATTTTAAATTCAAACAATTTCCATCTATTTATTAAATCAGACTTAAAATATTTTTCATTCATAATCAAAACCGGTTTTAATCGAATTTTTTTTCTTCTAGTAGCAACTCTCACCCAGAAACCCGAAAATGAGCATGGGTGATGCTGCAGTCATCCCTAGAATTATTTCTCAACAAGTAAGCGGGTTTAATGCTTTTTGTATCTTCAAAAATCTTTTAAAAATCTTTTCTAGTCTAAACTCTTTCAAATAAAACTATTTATTAATTTTTAAGGCTTTGAAAAACAATTTTGAAAACAAAAGGATTTAAATTCAAAATTCTCAATTTTTAAATCAATTCTATATATAAGCTATATTATAAAATACTTATACAAATTTCCTTAACCTATTATCAAAATATTTCACTAATTTACACTTGGTCATTTTAACCAATTCTTATTGTAATTATAGTTCAATTCAATTTAATTATCAATTGCTTCACAAAATAAAATTCATTAAGTATTCATTTTATTTTAATTCAATCAATAATCGATGATAATTAAATATTATCATCTACTAACAACAATTCCTTTTAAAGTATTCATTTTTATGTATATAAAATATACTTAGGTAAAATTATTTCATTTACCTGATTTAAAACAATATTATGTCGACTTGCCTCGTTTAAGTATTTAGAAACCCCTATCGATAGCACGACGTCCTGCATATCGACCAGAATTCATAAACAACTCAACGGATAAGTAAACACAATATAAAACATCTTATAAAAGTATGCTTTCTCATATATATACACTCAAACAGACTCATTCTAACGTATTACTACCCTATCTCTAATGAGTCAAACTCCACAAAGCCAAGGTTATCGCTAAATCTTTGCTCTGATACTAACCGTGACAACCCATATTTTGAAAGGTTTAAATCGACAATAATCTACACATGTCCATCTTAAACAATCTGAAACATAGATAATCAATGGAATTAAGTAAGAAAGATAAGAAGAGAAGAAGAAAAAAACACAGAATCTCACATCAGAAACATAAAATACAATAATCAAATAAAAAATTCAAAAGTTGTTTACTATGCATTCAATTATAATTTATATACATTTATCAGAGTTATATCTACACATCAGGGGTAAATAATCAATACAGCAGAATAGCATGGTGCAGAGGATAATAATAATAGTAATATACCAAAAATCTGTCTTCATCCTCCATAGAATAGTCTTCAATACATTGAAAAAAACTCAGGACTGACCCGAGTGTAATGAAAAACAAAACACTCGAGTCAAGACTAAAATACTCTTATGTAAGTCAAATCAATATCAAAATTATGAGTGTAATAACTCAAGAGATGTTACGAGATTTTCCATCTCCTAAAGATCCGTTAAACTATTTATATATAATAGTATACGCTATAATAGATAATGTCTATCAGTAAAATAAATATCAAAATAGCATTCAGGCTTTACATTGATCCACCTTAACACATTTAAAGTTTTAAACCAAAATCGTAATGTCTCGTATAGGGATAAATATGACAAGGCACATGAGGCAATGCCCAAGGTAGGATTCTACCAGTTTACCCTTTCTGGCTGGTCGTAACCCATCCGTGGCCGACCGCAACAATCAATCCAAACGACAAATAAGGTGCACCCATCAAATCCGAAACCACAATAGTAATACGAGGGATCAATGTTGCTAGAGGTAGCTAACCTCAATGGCCAGACATAGGCTCTTGTTTTAGTCATTTTAATTATGACACGAATGTCAAGTCTATCCGTCATCGTTCTCATACTTCATTCCAGTAAACATTGCCAATTCAACCGCTACATTCTGGATATCATCCATCGCCTATGCAGTTATCAAAGTGGTTCCAATATTGAAAGAGAGTATTTCAATAAGAGGCCCCGGTCTCTTTAACACCTAATCGTCATGTTACACACCGGTTGGTTCTTTTACATTTCGAAACAATTTGCACTTGATATCAAAATATCATATTCGTTTTAAAATCAAATCCATTTCGAAATCATCATATACTCGCTTCAACGTCAATTCCATTTCGATATTTATCATATATTCAAATTATCAATTTTGTCCGATAAATCGATTCCACTTTAAAATTTTGATTCGAATTCAATTTAGGCATATCCTTCACTTTTACCTAATTCGTATTTAAATCCAAGATTTAAAATATAAACAATTTACCCTTTAATCGGTTTGAATTTTAGAAAATGATTAAAATAGTTTTAAAATAGTTAAACAGTTAAAATAGTATAACAGAAAATATTTAAATAGTTTAATTGAAAATAATTTGAATATAAAAATGGTTTATATAGTGAAATATTTGGAAAATCAAAATAATTTTGAATATTTAAAGAATGTAGATTTTAAATCATTTATACTAAAACATTCATTTTAAAATAATTCCAAAGTCAAACCGGTTAACTTCCCAATTTCCTACCCAAATCAATTCCAAATTCCATTTTGATTTAATCGATTCAATTCCGATTTCAACTTGAATAAATTTCGATTCCATATAAATTTCTATTTCAATTCATAAATTCCTTTCATTTTCAATTTCTATTTCCAAATTAATTTAAATCCTAATTTCAAATTCATTTCCAATTTCCAAATTAATGTAAATTCCAGTTTCAAATTAATTTCCACTTCCAATTCCACTTAATTTACATTTCAATTTCAAATAAATTTCCCACTTCAGTTCCAATTCCAAATTCGATTTTAAAATATCGACTTAAACACTTAAATCAAATTTACTTCCAATACCAAATTGTAAATCCAAGTTTTCGATTTTAACTCAAATCTAAATATCATTTCATATCAATTTTTCTTAGACATATTCAAAGTTCGAATAAAAGACCAATCTTTTAAGACAAGTTGACTTCCGATAATTTACGCCGTATTTAAATTTTTAAACTTAAAAATTTAAACTTCATTAATTAAACAATTTCATCTACCAAGTTTAAATTCCAACATTTTGGGCTTCAATTCAAAATAATTCAATTTCCATAAATTTGATTTTATTCTTAAAAATCAATTCATTTAAATAATTTCAAACAACTTTTAAAATCATTTAATCTAACCAATCCGGTGTAAGTATATAATTTTCTATCCTATGGCCAAGTGAATCAATTATTTCAGTTTAATTCCAAGGATGGATATATATCATTTCAGTCCAAAAATAAATGTCATAGGTATATGTCATTTCAACCTATTTCTTAATTTATTCGAAGTAATTCAATTTAGTTTTATATACTGTAAAGACATACAGGAAGATAATATGATATATCAAAATTAAATAACATTCAAATATCAAACAATAGCATCGATCGCCAACAAACATCCAAACAGTCAATAAAATTCATAACAATTTCCTAATTATCAGCGTCGGGTGTTTTACGGGCAGTTAAATTTTAATTCATTTTTAACTGTCAATTAAATTTTTATTAGTCAATTCATATTTCAATTTAAACGTCTAAACTTATCAAACAACAACCAATAAATTTAAATCACTTTACGATATAAATTAACTACACAAAAATTATTTTAGTCAATTGTGAGCGAAGAACACTCACCTGTTTGAATCTGAAAATTTCCTAGCCTTAAATAGACACAAATCCAGCTCCATACTGTAGATCATGTCGATATGATTCTAATGCAAATCGTTCATCCGCAATAAGACCTCGTACAGAAAAATTTACGAAATAATTAATATAGCATCTTTAATTAATATTAATTTACAACTTAATTAATCAAAGAATGAAAAACAATACATGTTATCATCCTTTACCCAAATCTACAGCTCCCAGGCCACGTTTTTTATCATGACTTCCTCCTTCATACACGAATTTTTTTATAGCAACCGGTGATCGATCATGATCGCTAGCCGATGCCGCCGTCTAGACCCACCACGCCATCGCGCACGCAGCACGAACTTGAAAGAACCCGACTCCAAACCCTAATCACCGCTTCATTAATCCCCTCATGCCATCGCCATTCGCTGATCAAATCTTAACCCACATAGACGAACGCGACAATCCTTTGTAGTCGCCTGCACGATGCTGTTGTCGCTCGATCAAGATCGAGAACCGATCGTCTTCTTCTGTTTTTCCGATCGAGATTCTTATTTTTTTTAGGCTGCAACCATTTTGTTTTCGTTCGTGTTGTTTGTTTCTTTTTCGATCTTGTCTTGTTTTTTTTTGAATCAGTGATTGAAAGAAGAAAAGAGGGAGCGTATGTAGGCATATAGGACGCATGTATTGAATGGGTATTGCCCTTTTATAATATTATTTAAATATAAAAATATCTGGTCCAATTGGTCCGTAGAATACCGAACTCCAAATGAAGCCTGCCGTTCGGCGTTTCTAATGCATTACCCCTATTTCGAACGCAAAGGAATCAGTTTCGAAGTCTAATTCGATCGTATACGGAAGATAGCTTTTTTCAAAGTTGATTATTTTAATTAAATTCAAAATTAAATCTCAACACGTTTCAAGCTCGTACTGCCAAATGACAAGTCCGATCGTTACAAAACTTGAAACCATACGATAACCCACCATTACGAATCCGATGAAACTGGTTTCATTGAAATTCGAGACAATGGCCAAAATGACTATTCTACTCATAATTTCAAATATAAAATTTAAAATTCAAAATTATTCACATTTTAATCCACTTTTAAATGTTAACTATCTTCGTTCATATTTTGAATAAAATTTAAATCAATTTCTGATGTCATTTTTAATCATCTTAAATCCAAAATTAAATTATTCAAATACTTTCCAATATTAAATTTTAAACAATTTAATTATCAAATCAAAATATTAATAAATCATTATATTTCTATTTCTATCCAAATTTATCCAATAATTACATTAAAATTAAAATTTTAAAATAGCCAAAAATATGGGTCGTTACATACTCCCCCACTCAAAACTTTTCGTCCTCGAAAAGGCGTTAAGCAAAGAATTAACATACAATAGATTTTTTTCAGATAATCACTTATAACTTTAAAATCTTGTTAGAAAATCTTTACTACGCTTCTATTACGCCACCTCGATATCGATTTTATGGAAAATATAATCTGTATATGAAAACAAGTCATAAAAATTTTAAAACTTCAAAATTTTTCTACCTCCCGGATTTACGGACAATTTCAGCAGAGTCTTCTTTGCGCGGCTCGATCGAAAAATTTTACAATACAATGTAAAACACAAATATAACCAGTATATATCAAATATACATCTCATCTTAATGATGAGGCATCCCGAAGGGCAAAAATATAAAATCGCGGTATGTATTCCGAGATACGTACCTTATTATTTTATAATATGAGCGAGTTCGCTCGTATTAAGCAAGCAAAGCATATTATAATCCACGTATACGTCCAATAGTCTTTGTATGTACCTATCCCAACTCAGTTTGGAATATTAGTTACTTATAATAAGATGTAGAACATGTATAAGTTACAATAAGTATAAAACATACAATTTGAATCCAAATCTCAAACATGAGCACAAATATGCAACCATACAACCATCATATGCAATCAAAACAATTCAAACAAGGATTTACAACCAAATAAATCATTCGACAAATAAATATTCATTCGGTTCAATTCATAACTATTACAATTTACATTTCAACGTTAATATTTGATTCATACACTCTCATTCTTTTTTAAAATTAAATTTTTATTAACATTTTATTTGCTCATTTCCATTTATTCATATCATTGAATCAACTTATATTGAAGCACATTTGTTTCCAAATTCTTTCTCATTCATTTAAATGTTATTAAGCTCACATCCACTTATTTCGTTTCAATCGTTCATAGAATTAATTTCACGTAAGTAATTTAATTCCATAACACATTCCATATATTTAAAATTGATTCACATTCAATCATTTATATTCATTTCGTTAATCATACAATAGATTGATAATTAATTCATTCGATTTTAATTAATTTACATTCACCGGATTTGGTTTTAATTCATTCTTTTCTTTTAATTAATATGTATTGCATTCAGATTTGATTTATTTCAATTCAGTATACTTACATTCAAGTGATTTGCTTCCATTTATTTACATTTGTTTCATCCACATTTAAATTTAATTTACATTCCATTAATTTCTTTTTGCTTATCCAAATGCTTAAGCATATTCATAACTTGGTTTTCTTTCCATTTATTCAAATTTATTTCATTTACATTGAATTTATTCAATTCAATTTGTGAAATTTCAATTTTTTCACTATTTTGTTTAACTTATTTTATATAAGTTTATTTATGAATATTTTATAAAATTCTATTCGTCTTAATATATCCCTTTTTAGTTAATACTATCATCGTTTATAAATTATCTAAGTTTATTGCAAATGTGTTATATAACAACACTCACTTTTTATCATTATTACTTCATATCTTAAGTTATTATTTATTCATCAATTCACTTCATTTATTCAAATTCATATTATTAATTTACAGTAAATTTTATTTTATAACTCAATTCATATTAATAACCCTTTTTTTCAATTTATTCATTCAGCTTCTCTTAAGTCCACTTTAACTTATAATTTTTTTCTTCAATAACTAATTCCATATTATATTAGTTAACCTTCAAATTTTTATTTAAACTACTCCACTTGCATTTTATTTTTTATATCCAATTTAAATTCAATTCAATTCAATTAACCATATTAAATTTTTACTTACACTCATTTATTTTATTTCTTTCACACTTAAATTACTTTTCATTCTGAAATTCAAGTTCGTACTCATTTATAATTCATTTTATAGCTTAATGAAACTTATCCTCCTTATTAAATTATCCAGTTTCATTTAATATGCAATTCAAATTTTTTTTTCTGCTTAAGTTAAACTTCATTTTATTTTAATCTTTTGCTCATTTTATCTATTCTTATTGAAGTTAAACTTTTCTTTTTTCTTATCATTCGAATTAAACAAATTTAAATTTTTTTGTCTTAGGTTAATATTCTCAAATCTATAAATTATAATATTTATTCATTCATCAACTTCATTTCAAATGCAATTCAATTTTTATTTAAGCTTTCACGAAGTAAACTATATTTTATCGTTTCCGCTGTGAGATTCTGTGTTTTGTTTTCTTCTTCTATTCTTACCTTTCATACTTAACTCCATTGATTATCTACATTTCGGATTATTTAAGTCGGACATGTGTGGATTATTGTCGATTTAAACCTTTCGAAATGTGGGTTGACACAGGAATCACGATGACGGGGGAGGGTTTTTGGTCTACTATCAAGCCGAGGAGGGGGCGCAGTGGTTGTGGAAGTATAACGATCCTGACTCGACCTTCGAAAATCGGCATCGAATACGACACTCGTATTCAAATGCCGCGGATCCAAACGTCGAATCTGGTTCGCCGAAGCTTATAACACCATTAAGTACAACATAGCGGAAGAAATAAATATCAATATATAACATTGATACAATGATAGATACAATTTCTAATATAATATGATATAATATATATCAATATTATCAGAGATACAAGACACAGCGGAAAGGAAAAGATAACACCAATAGTGGAACAAAATCTCCAAAATAGTCTTCAAGAGAACTCTAGTATCGGTAATCTCCATTTCCAAGACACTAACCCAGAAATAACTCAAACTCTCAATAACGTTGCACAACGATAAGTAAGTGTAGCCTGATCCAAAGACTGAACTAACTCCAGATAATCTACTGGACCCGACTATCTGAAAAACCCAACTCTAGACTGCCTGTGTGGAAAAATTATGGGCACCCAGAGTTTAGGAAATGAACAATAAACTCTAGGTCAGTCATGGGACTGGTGTGAGTAAAAAATATAGTTTATCTTTTAAAACAAACAACAAAAGAGTTTAAAATAAATCCGCAATGCTTTTTTGAAAATGAAACTACCATAAGGCCTCCCAGCACACACACAATGCAAACGTATAATCGGAGGAGATTTCTCCTTATGATTGTCAAATATGCTTGATACGAGAAAATTTATTTTCAATATTATTATTAGTGCATAGTGCAGAAAACATTTCAAAAATATAATATTAAGCCAGCATACAACCATTATTGTAAGCCTACTATAGCTACCATGTTCAAAGCAGGTTACCGCCACATTCCATGGCAGGTTATATAACTAAAACCGTACATGGCGCATATTGTTTTGTTTGGATTTCGAACAAATGGTCAGGCTAAGGAACTTCCTACTGTCCATGGGTACGCCTCTGGCGGGACGTCCCGAGAACTTAACCAGCTCTCTGCCAACACAAGGCCGGGTTACCTCTGTAACTAGGTAATTACTACACGAGCATGCCACCCTCCGGTCCTTTGGGACCTTTATCCAAGGCGCCTCTAAACCACAAAGCAACAACCATACAGTAAATGAGATTGAAGCAACCACATAGGTAAATATCTGGGTTCTATACCATGATACCACCCTTTACCAAAAGGGAATGACACACCCTAAAGGGTGCAACCCTCATAACCTTGCCGCATCATTCCCGTTTTGACCATTTCCGAGGTGTGAGGTCCTGATGCAGTCTCGTCCACAAAGCTACGCTTTATACGAAAGCCATGCTTTGATCACAAATGATCAAAAAATTATCATCAACACACAGCAACACTTAGCATGTCACACTACCAAATTGAAAGTATATCACAGATAACCTTCAACTACATAACCTCTCAGCTCGTACGTCTCAGAGAAGGGTGTTAAGCTAAGAGAATGAATTCTCCGCCACCAACATATATGTATTCGAAATAAATCTGCTTTATATCTCAAAGTGTAGTGCCAGACATACAACCATAAAAGTCTGTACCGGGTTCGAACAGAACCAAAGGCACTTCCGAAGAAGGCCTTGCAAATCCGGGTATTCACAATCCCGATCGGACTTCCCATCACGTAGAAAATCTCTATACCTGTAACGACCCATAATTTAATCACTTTGAACATGAATAGTTAATATGTTTTTAAATGATTAAATAATTTATTTTATATCTGGAAGTATTAACCTTGCCTAATAAAACAAGAAATAATTATTTACCCTGCCTAATAAAACATAATAATATAATTACTTACCTAATAAAACAAGAAGAATTATTAACCCTGCCTAATGAAACAAAATAGTATAATTACTTGCCTAATAAAACAAAATAGTATAATTACTTGCCTAATAAAACAAGAAAGAATTATTAACCTAGCCTAATGAAACAAAATAGTATAATTACTTGCCTAATAAAACAAAATAGCATAATGATTATTATATTCCATGCGGATGGTTGCCATTGGACCAAAATCTGGTCGAATCAAGTTATGCCATGCGGATGGTTGCCATTGGACCAAAATCTGGTCAAATCAGTTTAGGCCATAGTTGATAAGAAGGATTCCTATTGGACCAAAAGGTGGTCGAATCAAATTAAGCCACAAGGATGTTTTCTATTGGACCAAAATATGGTCGAATCAAATTATGCCATATGGCTAGCTTCTATTGGACCAAAATCTGGTTGAATCAGGTTAGGCTGTAGGAAATTACTAAAGTACCCTTCTCTTCACCTATAAATAACCAAGTCCATATCTCATTTTATTTCATTCACAAACTAAAGGAAAGAACTAAAATTCATTTTAAAAGGTGAAGTATTACAAGTCTCCATAAAAGCAAATAGGATGTGAGTATATTTCATGTTTTCATAGTTTAGTGGGTATAACTTATTCTATGAGTGCATTCCTTGCTTTCATAGTCTAGTGGGTGTAACTTATTCTGTGAGTATATTTCTTGTTTTCATAGTTTAGTGGGTATAACTTATTCTGTGAGTATAATTTAATTATTTTACAGTCAGTGTGATCTTAATCTCTTTCCTTTTACTCATTCATATTTTAACAAATGTTGTGTTAACTATTGATTGTAAATTGTTAATAATAATGAGTCTGTTATTATTCTTGTTATTATTGTTTGGTTGCTTGATTTGTGCTCGGCCAGTTTATGAGCAATAACTTTCATGTTTAGTTAAAGGGAACTTACACCACCTTTTAACTTATGATTGACATTTAGTAACTTTTTGGTTAAAAGGAAACAACACCCCTTTTAGCTATCTCATTTGATTAAGAGGAAGCTTCACCCCCTCTTGGTTGTAATCTCCTTTAAAGATGACGGGTTTAAGTTATGATTTGAATGGACGTTTTAAATCTTTGTTTAAAGTATTTTAAAGGAGCTTCAAAATTTATATAATAATTTAAATGAGTTATTTATAAGTAGTCCTATACTTGGCACTAAAAGCCGATGAGTAGATTGATTCTCTATCTGTGAGATCTGGAACCGAAGTGTCTAGGCAAGGCTAGGAGCAACCAGTTCCCTGACTTACCTGGCTTTGTTTCTGGGTGAGGGATAGAGTAAGTCGAGAATATCGGAAACGTCATAAGTGTAGGAGATTTGATTTCCATAAATGATCTTTATATTTATAATGGAAAACGTTTGCATTTCTTATAGACAATTGTTTTTGACCCATCTAAGTATGCTTTTGAAATATGAAATCCTCTTAATTGTTTTGAGAATATGCTTATACCGATGGGATAATTATATGGATATTTTCCAAGTATTGAAAGAGTATAAGATTTAATTTCCATATACGATCGTTTTGTTATCCCCGATAGTCGATATCTTGACTATCAATTTCGATACCGTTCTTCCTTTTATTTTTGTTTCGTCAATCTAAGACGATTTGTTGCTCAATTTGAGCATTGATATCCTTTATCGGAAATGACTAAATAAAGAGCGAGTGGGGGGCCAAGCTATGTGGGGTTGCTCCCATTAGGGTATTTTCACATCTACTCTAGATTGGTTCCAGTTGTATGCGCACGGAGATGTGAAATACTCGGATACTCGGAAAGGATGGAGGGGTCCGGCTTGGAGGTTTCCGAGAGCCATCGTAGTTCTCAAGTATATTTTCTAGAGGTATACTTTCGATAAAGGGGGCGCACCCTCCTAGTCATTGTTGGAAAAATTCCTTTTCCTTATTTTTGATTCAAATCTTTGGATTGATTCTTTCTTAATTTCATCGGGAAGCGTCTTGCACTCTTCGCGATGTTTAATTATCTGTATCCATTCTTTTATACTTGGATGTTGTCCTTGTAAGGGAAAAAACCGTTCTACGTTTTTGCGATGTGGTCTCACTAGTTACTTTGTGTGTTCTATTTTTGGAGTTTACTCATACCAGACTTATTGTCTGACCCGAATTGTTGTTTTCCCTAAACGTTCGGGTACTCATTTATATTTGAATAGTCCAGAAAAGACAGGTTTCTTTGGGCCCTTTTGAAGATGGTGGACGAGCAGGAGGCTCCTTATCTATCTAGCTATTTATTTCCGCTATTATGAGATGTTGGCTCTATGTATGTATATTTAAAGGCAGGTTGTTATAACTGCCTAGACTGATAGTAGTACTTTTGTTGTAACTCTGATAACTCCATGTTGGGGAGTAACCTTATGTACTGTCTTATTTTTATGTTATATTTAACCGTTCCGTTGTGAGATTATTATTCTGTTCTTATATTTTACCCCATGGCAACTCGTCTTTCAGATACTTGGGCAACGGCACATGAATACCATGGATGTATTAAGTGTCGTTCTCAAGGGTCAGAAAGGTGGGTCGTCACAGTTGGTATCAGAGCTTCGGTTGAGCGAACGCCTTAGCCTGATTGGGGTACAACTCACCAGAGATAGGGTAAGTGATGCCCTAAAATGAGTTAATCTTGAGGGAACATATTTGTAATTTTTATAATAATAATAATATTTATCCTCTAAAGTCTAGTTTTAGATCCTTTGGTGTTATTTCCTTAAACCATTTTAATCCTATTTTTTGTATTCTAAAGATACCTATTATTTGTTCAGATACTAGAAAATGAATACAAGAAGAGGAGGAAGGAGAGGATCTTGAACTAGCACGGATACCAATGGTAGGGTACCTAGAAATGCTACTATGTCAGCTGTAGATCCGGCAGAGGAAATGCTAGTGCAAGTTCATACCCCTATGAACTTTGCGAGTTTGTGTAAGAATTTTACCGCTTTGGGTGGGAAACCATTCTATGGGACTGAAGACATTCTTGGGGTGCAGATGTGGCTCCGAACTTGTGAAAGAATATTTGGAGATCTTCGGTTGGAAGACGCAGAGAAACGGCTGTTGGCATCACGACAACTTCAAAAGTCGGCGATGGATTGGTAGGATTCAGAAACAGCAAGTACTCCAGAGGGGGAGTTTTCTAGGGCCCAGTTCAAGGAAGTTTTTGAAGCACAGTTTATTCCAGAAGCCGAAAGAACTCAGTTATTTAGAAGTTTCATTGACTTAAAGCAGGGTGATATGACCGTGTCACAGTATGAGCATAAGTTCAGTGCTTTATCCCATTTTGGACTTTGATTGATTGACACACCACTTAAGAAAAATGAAATGTTTGTGAATGGAATGCGACCAGAGTTCCATCGTGAAATGACCAATCATCTTATGGGTACATTCACCAACATTACTAGCATGGCTTTGAGGTTTGAGGCTCTTGATATTAAGGAAGGAGTCCAGAAGGGCGTAGTACCAGCAATAAGTGCCAAGCCTTTATCGGTTATACCGGTTGAAGGTAAGCCAAACTTCAAGCGTAAGTTTAAGGGAAAGAAGCAGGGTGCATGGAAGAAACCCGAAGATGGCGCTCCAGCACATAAGAAGCAGACCAATTTGGCCAACATTCTTTGTTTTAAGTGCAATAAGATGGGCCACGTTGCAAATCATTGCCCAATTGCCACATGTTTTAATTGCGGCCAACCAGGACATATGAAGAATGAGTGCCATTTTCCTAAAAAGGGATCTCAAGGACAAACTTTTACCATTAAAGAGATACCATCCACTTCTTCAGATAAAAAGGGGAAGCAAGTGTTGCAAGGTACATTATCCATCTATGATATTCCTTTAAGGGTGCTTTTTGATACAGGAGCTTCCCATAGTTTTATTTCCTATGATCTAATGGACAAACTAAACCTTAACTATGTTATCATAAGTAATCCTCTTTGTGTGTCAAACTCAATTGGAGGTCCGACAAATCTTGACACCGTGTGTCTAAATATACCTATTTCTTGTAGAAATCATCTCTTTCCTTTTGACTTGTTTGTTCTTGGGTTTATGGGTTTTGGAGTGTTGTTGGGAATGGATTGGTTATCTAAGTTTAAAGCTATCTTGGATTGTGGTAGAAGGCTTGTTAGAGTTAGTGATGCAGGAGATGTTGGTGTTGATATTAGTTGTGAAGAGCCTAAGAAGTTAATGAGCAGTTTTCTCTATCAACTCGAAGTGACTAAAGCGGAGCTTGGAGATGTGCCGATTGTTCGAGATTTCATAGATATTTTTGACGAGGTGCAAGGTCTACCTCCTCACCGTGAAGTCGAGTTCCGTATTGATTTGGTTCCGGGAACTAGACCTATTGTACAACCCTTACGAAGGATGGCTCCAAAAGAGAAGAGGGAGTTAGAACGGCAGACTTATGACTTGTTGCAGAAGGGCTTGATCCGACGTAGTACCTCGAGTTGGGGATCGTCAGTCATCTTTGTTATAAAGGCAGACGGTTCTCTAAGGTTATGTGTAGACTATCGGGAGTTGAACAAAAGGACTATCAAGAATAAATATCCTTTGCCAAGAATTGACGATATGTTTGATCAACTCCATGGTGCTCGGATATTTTCTCAATTAGATCTTGCCACTGGTTTCCACCAATTAAGAGTGGCAGAGGAGAATGTTCCTTTAACAGCTTTTCAAACTCTTGAAAATTTCTACGAATGGTTAGTTATGCCGTTTGGACTGACTAATGCACCCGCTTATTTTGTGGACTTAATGAATCGAGTGTTTCGAGACATTCTTAATAAATTTGTTCTCGTCTTTATTGATTACATTCTTATCTATTCAAAGACAGAGGAGGAACACAAATATCATCTCCGTGTCGTACTCGATACCATAAGGAGCCATGAGTTAAAGGCTAAGTTTTCCAAGTGCCATTTTTGGAAATCTGAAGTTAGATTTCTAGGGCATGTTATTTCAAGAGAAGGTATATCGGTGGATCCAGCTAAAGTTGTTGCAGTCCAAGACTGGAAGAAGCCCGAAAGTGCGACGGAAGTTAGAAGTTTCTTGGGATTGGCTGGTTTTTACCGTAGGTTTATCAAGGACTTCTCGAAGATTGCTTCTCATATGACAAAGTTAGCAAAGAAAGATGTTAGGTTCGTTTGGTCTTTTAAGTGTGATCAAGCATTCAATGAATTGAAAAACACGTTGACTGGCACTCCTGGTTTAACCGTTCCAAATGGGAGCGAAGGTTTAACCATGTATACAGATGCTTGTGGAACCGGATTAGGAGCAGTTCTGATGCAGCATGGGAAAGTTATTGCCTATGCGAGTCGACAGCTAAAGCCGCATGAGAAAAATTATGCTATGCACGATTTGGAACTTTTGGCTGTTGTCTTCGCACTAAAGATGTGGAGGCATTATCTTTTGGGTGAAAGGTTTGAGTTATACATGGACCACAAATACTTAAAGTACCTTTTTACGCAGAAAGATTTGAATTTGAGGCAGCAGAGATGGCTAGAGTTTCTCGCCTCTTATGATCTAAAGGTTCTTTATACCCCTGGGAAAGCAAATGTCGTTGCTGATGCATTGAGTAGGAATGTAGGCATGGTTGCAAATCTAGAAGTTAAGCTAGTATTGTTAGAGAGAATTGCATCCAGTCAAGAGGCAGATCCTATTTTAGCTCGACTTAAGAAAGATGTTGAAGAAGGTGTTGTTTCTAGCTTTAAGATTGATCTCCGGGGCATATTGAAAATGAATGGGCGTATTTGTGTTCCAGACTTTGATGGACTTAGGTAAGAAGTATTAGCCGAATGCCCCCATTCGAAGTTATCTTTTCATCCAGGAGTGACCAAGATGTTCAAAGATAAGAAGAGGGTATTCTGGTGGAAGGGGATGAAGCGAGATATTTCAATCTTTGTGAGTCGTTGTGCAAACTACCAGCAGATTAAGAGTGACCAGCTGAAGACAGCTTGATTGCTTCAGCCACTTGAGATCCCAAAGTGGAAGTGGGAGCAGATCTCTATGGACTTTATTGATGTGCTTCCTAGGTCAAGAAGAGGTAATGATGGCATTTGGGTTATTGTCGATCGACTAACCAAGAGTGCCCATTTCATTCCTGTTAAGCTGACTAGGACTGCTACGAGTCTGGTGAGTTTGTATGTGAAGGAGATTGTGAGATTCCATGGGATTCCTCGTAGTATTGTAAGTGACCGAGACCCGGTATTCACTAGTTGGTTCTGGGAGGGACTGCAGACTGCTTTAGGGACTGAGCTAAGTCTAAGCACAGCTTACCATCCCCAAACAGATGGGCAAACAGAGAGAGTGAACCGAATCTTGGAAGATTTATTACGAGCATGCATTCTAGACTTCGGGGGTTCTTGGGAAGATCATTTACCCTTAGTTGAATTCACTTATAACAATAGCTATCAAGCAAGCATTGGTATGGCCCCTTTCGAAGCTCTTTATGGTCGTCCATGTCGTTCTCCTTCGTGTTGGGTTGAATATGGAGATAAACTTGTTCTTGGACCAGACATAAATTTAGAAGCCAATGAGAAGGTAGTTGATGTTAGAAGAAAGATGAAGGAAGCGCAAGATCGGCAAAAGTGTTATGCAGATCAAAGGCGTAGGGATATAGAGTTCTTAGTTGAGACTTGGTATTTGTAAAAGTCTCTCCTCTGAGAAGTGTCGTAAGGTTTGGGAAGACAGGGAAGTTAGCCCCTCGATATATTGGCCCTTTTCCCATATTAGACCGGATTGGTAAACTTGCGTATAAAGTGGAGTTACCAGATCGACTATCAAATGTGCACAACGTATTTCACGTATCTCATTACGTAAGTATGTACACGACCCTTCGATGATAATAAAACCAGGACAACAAGTTGATTTGGAGGTTCAGCCTAACCTAACCATTCTTATGCGGCCTATTCGTATTGTTGCTCGAGATATAAAGCGATTAAGGAAGAAGATTGTGAATCTCGTTAAGGCTCAGTGGAGTGGAGATGTTAGAGATTGTACTTGGGAAACTGAGGACTATATTAGGGATTCTTATCCCGAGTTGATGTAGTTGTTGTTTGTATTTTGTTGTTTCTTTTTAGTGTACTCACCGGTTGTGTTAAGGTCACTTTCCTTGTATCTTTGTGTAGTATATATGATATCATTTGGGTTCTTTGATATCTAGAGTTTATCCGATTAATTTCGAGGACGAAATTTCCTTTAAGGAGGGGAGGATGTAACGACCCATAATTTAATCACTTTGAACATGAATAGTTAATATGTTTTTAAATGATTAAATAATGGATTTTATATCTAGAAGTATTAACCTTGCCTAATAAAACAAGAAATAATTATTTACCCTGTCTAATAAAACATAATAATATAATTACTTTCCTAATAAAACAAGAGGAATTATTAACCCTGCCTAATGAAACAAAATAGTACAATTACTTGCCTAATAAAACAAAATAGTATAATTACTTGCCTAATAAAACAAGAAAGAATTATTAACCTAGCCTAATGAAACAAAATAGTATAATTACTTGCCTAATAAAACAAAATAGCATAATGATTATTATATTCCATGCAGATGGTTGCCATTGGACCAAAATCTGGTCGAATCAGGTTATGCCATGCGGATGGTTGCCATTGGATCAAAATCTGGTTAAATCAGTTTAGGCCATAGTTGATAAGAAGGATTCCTATTGGACCAAAAGGTGGTCGAATCAAATTAAGCCACAAGGATATTTTCTATTGGACCAAAATATTGTCGAGTCAAATTATTCCATATGGCTAGCTTCTATTGGACCAAAATCTGGTTGAATCAGGTTAGGTTGTAGGAAATTACTGAAGTACCCTTCTCTTCACCTATAATTAACCAAGTCCATATCTCATTTTATTTCATTCACAAACTAAAGAAAAGAACTAAAATTCATTTTAAAAGGTGAAGTATTCCAAGTCTCCATCAAAGAAAATAGGATGTGAGTATATTTCATGTTTTCGTAGTTTAGTGGGTATAACTTATTCTGTGAGTACATTCCTTGCTTTCATAGTTTAGTGGTGTAACTTATTCTGTGAGTATATTTCTCGTTTTCATAGTTTAGTGGGTATAACTTATTCTGTGAGTATAATTTAACTATTTTACAGTCAGTGTGATCTTAATCTCTTTCCTTTTACTCATTCATATTTTAACAAATGTTGTGTTAACTATTGATTGTAAATTGTTAATAATAATGAGTCTGTTATTATTCTTGTTATTATTGTTTGGTTGCATGATTTATGCTCGGCCAGTTTATGAGCAATAACTTTGATGTTTAGTTAAAGGGAACTTACACCACCTTTTAATTTAGGATTGACATTTAGTGACTTTTTGGTTAAAAGGAAACAACACCCCTTTTAGCTATCTCATTTGATTAAGAGGAAGCTTCACCCCCTCTTGGTTGTAATCTCCTTTAAAGATGACGGGTTTAAGTTATGATTTGAATGGAAGTTTTAAATCTTTGTTTAAAGTATTTTAAAGGAGCTTCAAAATTTATATAATAATTTAAATGAGTTATTTATAAGTAGTCCTATACTTGGCAGTAAAAGCCGATGAGTAGATTGGTTCTCTATCTGTGAGATCTAGAACCGAAGTGTCTATGCAAGGCTAGGAGCAACTAGTGCCCTGACGTACCTGGCTTTGTTTCTGGGCGAGGGATAGAGTAAGTCGACAATATCAGAAACGTGACAAGTGTCGGAGATTTGATTTCCATAAATGATCTTTATAATTATAATGGAAAACGTTTGCATTTCTTATAGACAATTGTTTTTGACCCATCTAAGTATGCTTTTGAAATATAAAATCCTCTTAATTGTTTTGAGAATATGCTTATACCGATGGAATAATTATATGGATATTTTCCAAGTATTGAAAGAGTATAAGATTTAATTTCCATATACGATCGTTTTGTTATCCCCGATAGTCGATATCTTGACTATCAATTTCGATACCCTTCTTCCTTTTATTTTTGTTTCGTCAATCTAAGACGATTTGTTGCTCAATTTGAGCATTGATATCCTTTATCGGAAATGACTAAATAAAGAGCGAGTGGGGGGGCCAAGCTATGTGGGGTTGCTCCCATTAGGGTATTTTCACATCTACTCTAGATTGGTTCTGGTTGTATGCGCACGGAGATGTGAAATACTCGGATACTCGGTAAGGATGGCGGGGTCCATCTTGGAGGTTTCCGAGAGCCATCGTAGTTCTCAAGTATATTTTCTAGAGGTATACATTCGATAAGGGGAGCGCACCCTCCTAGTCATTGTTGGAAAAATTCCTTTTCCTTATTTTTGATTCAAATCTTTGGATTGATTCTTTCTTAATTTCATCGGGAAGCGTCTTGCACTCTACGCGATGTTTAATTATCTGTATCCATTCTTTTATACTTGGATGTTGTCCTTGTGAGGGAAAAACCCATTCTACATTTTTGTGATGTGGTCTCACTAGTTACTTTGCGTGTTCTATTTTTGGAGTTTACTCATTCCAGACTTATTGTCTGACCCGAATTATTGTTTTCCCTAAACGTTCGGGTACTCATTTATATTTGAGTAGTCCAGAAATGACAGGTTTCTTTGGGCTCTTTTGAAGATGGTGGACGAGCAGAAGGCTCCTTATCTATCTAGCTATTTATTTCCGCTATTATGAGATGTTGGCTCTATGTATGTATATTTAAAGGCAGGTTGTTATAACTGCCTAGACTGATAGTAGTACTTTTGTTGTAACTCTGATAACTCCATGTTGGGGAGTAACCTTATGTACTGTCTTATTTTTATGTTATATTTAACCGTTCCATTGTGAGATTATTATTCTGTTCTTATATTTTACCCCATGGCAACTCGTCTTTCAGATACTTTGGCAACGACACATGAATACCATGGATGTATTAAGTGTCGTTCTCAAGGGTCAGAAAGGTGGGTCGTCACAATACCGATGCGACTCAGTGCAGAGACAATCGACAGGTTATTCTTTCATTTTTGAAAATACCCGGTCTTCACCATCGGTCTTCAAATGCTATCCATATCGACATATCATTATTCGAAATGGGTTATATGACACAAAGTCCTCTCCCGGCTAAACCGAATAATGAGCGTAATATTTAAAAACATATGGATATGGGACTTCAGTTAAGCCACAACTTCAAAGAAAATCAAAACCTTTCTTCAAATGGTTTAAACAAATTACCATTTCAAATCTTTAAATAAAAAGATTTATTTCACAAAGTTCACCCAGTTCCACAAAGATCAATTTACGAATTTCAAAACAATTTCCATTTCAAATGGATTAACTCATTAAATCTTTATATCAAAGATTTAACTTATAGCTTTCAAACCCGTTTACATAGCTTGGAAAACATTTTCATTTTAGACTTGAAATCCTTTTAACACGAATTGGAAGTTCATTTGTTATTTGAAAGCTTTATTATTTGAAAACAAATAGTTTTTCGTTTCGGAAGAATCCAATTATATTTGCATGAGTTAAAGCCTTTGAATTTAAATTCAAATTCCCAATCAATACCTTTAAAATGGTTTAACCCATATATAACTTGTATAACATCTTTAATCCCAAGTTTCAAATCATAGGATTCAGTTTCAAATTTTAAATTTAAATCAAATTATTTAAACTTCAAGGCGTAATCAAGTTATTCAAAAATAAATTTTATCTTTGAAATTCCGTTTCATAAACTTTCCATTTTAATTCCAAAACTATTTTGGATTCAAAGATTCAATCTTTAAAACTATTTCAAAAATCTACGACTTAACCCATTTCCACATGCAATCCATATTTGTGTGTGTATGGTGTAGTCCAGGGGTTCAACACAATAGGTGCACAACATCATCATCACAGATTCAATCATAACAATCTCGATAAGCGGTATAATTCATAACGCTTCTCTTCATTCACTGATTCATAGATAAAGTAAATTTATCAATTATAAAGATTTACCATTATGATTCGATGTGGGTTTCGGATAACCAACTGGAATCTGACTCCCTGTCGCATCGAAACTCAGATGTCGTTTTAACGGGAAAAAAGGGTTTTCACATACACATAGAAACAAATCACAAATCACAGTTCAGCACAAAGCAATCCTTATCACACAGTATCACAATCCACATCAGAATATCAATCCAATACACAATATTTGACAATTAACTTAAATTAATCAAATTAAATTCGATTAATTACAATGAGCAATTAATTTCTTAATTACTTTCGTAAAGTAATTCCACTTGCACAATTTCATAAATGATTATTATTAAATTAATTAATCTCAATTAATTGTTAAAAATTAATCACATTAATTTAATTATTTAAACAATCTTAGTTAATGACCTTCTTTAACTAAAAACAATTCTTTAATTACTTCCCTAAAGTAATTTATTCTCATGAATCATCATTAATTATAAATTAATTAATTTTTTTTAATCATTAATTATCCACTCTAATCTAGGATTCTTAATTTCAATTTAATTATTCCTTGATTTGTTAGCTTAAACCTTACCTAATAAATTTAAGCTTATAATTACAAATTTAATTCAATACAAATCATTAATGATTCATTCTAATTAACTTCAAAATTAATAAATTACAAATGATCCAATCTTTGTTTACTTAAAAGTAAAAATCATATTTATTAATGATTTAATTAACACTCACAAATACATTTAAAAACAACTTACTTCTAATTTTACTTTTAATTTCATTTTAATTTTTTAGATTTAAAATGAATACCAATTTATCTAAGGTTTAAAACCATTGTTTTTTAACTTCAACTTCACATGTTAAAGTATCACTTTTGTTATAAAGAAATTAAAAAGAGTTAAAATCAAATTCCCCTTAGGTTAACATACTAAAGCATACTTAAACATTTTAAACTTATTTAAACATTTAAATTTATAAAACTTATTTTATTTCAAAATCTTAATTTCAAATTCAAACTTAAGTCTAGGTTTCAAAATTCTGATTTAGTCTTTATTTGAATTCTTCCTTTACATTTCAAATTCCATTTTTAAATTCAATTTTTTTTAATCCTTTACATACTTTAAAGTTATGTAAGCAAGTTTAAATTTCAAAAACAACAAGACCTATCACGACAAAACCTGTCAACGCCTCGTTCGCCACGCTCCGACCACCAGAATTCATACAACTCCGGCCATCTACTCGTCAACCTCCTCTCTTCCATCACCCAAAGTTTCGTAGCACTCGATCCATCATAGAGGACGAGCGAATCAAAACATTGACCCTCGACAAAACTAGGGCTACAAATTGAAATCCATCACCGCCGTTGCCACAGTGAACGTGAGCATCTCCGACCATTTTTCCCACCATCGTCGTAGGTCCCTCCACCTCCACGCGAAGCCCCAACCATCAACCACACTCTAATCAACAAAAATTGATCAAAACCCAATTTTCGAACAAGAAAAACTGCTCTCAAACCACTCACTTAAAAATCATCAAACAAAGCTTAAAAATCCTATTTTTGAATAAGTTTTCTAGTTATATAATTGAATCAATGTTTTGTGACATTCAAAATTACCAAAAATTAAAGTTTGCTCTGTATAATCAAGTTTTTTTTCAATCTACATATTTTTATTTTACTTGAAACTATTTTAAAAAAAATAACTGATACTTAAACAAGCATATTTGCTTTTGAAACCAAGGTCTAACAAAGATCAAGTGGTTTAATATTTGAATTTTTTTTTTGATCAAGCCCTATGCTCTGAAGCAAGAAATAGGGACGGTTTCAACATGAACAGGCATTTACACTTCCAAATATTTATACACAGAGGAGATATATATGTATATACATATATATGTATATGCATAATAAAGCAATTCCAAATCTCAGACTAACAGGCAACAATAAATATACTCATTTTTTTCTTTTTTACGTTGTTTACTCACATTAGATTCCTGAGAATGAACCGAATACTTCTTTTTGAACCAGGCTTTGAATTTTACTAGCTGAGATCTTCTTTTAATCTCTGATTTGTATTGATTTAGTTGCTGTTGATGGTTTCAAGTTGTAGCTTTCCTTTTTTTTTTCTTTTATAAATACTCAGGCTTTAGATTGATGAACGAAAGAAGAAAATGGTGTATATAAGAAGATAGTATGCAGGCTGATATGAGTTTACAGGGTGATTATTTTGTTTTGTACAATACCAGACCAAAGATATTTCTTGTTTGCTTGACTAAGCTGATATTTCTCACTTTGGTGGCTGAAAATCTATTTTGTGTTCTGGCGTTTATTGTTATTGTCATTTTCTTTTTTATGTCTTATTGTCCAAGTTTACATACTTACCCTTTTATTGTTCATACTTGAATATTTATATGTTCTTCTTAGGTCTTTATACTTAAATACATCTTTGTCTTCTTATACAAGTTAATTCATATTTATCTTTCCTCAAGTCTTATTGTTTTGTGATATAATTGTATTCTATTTTTTTAACATGTTGTTTAAATTTAGCTATGTGTTTACTTTATATTTTATAATTTATCATATATATATATTTGTTTCAATTTCTATCTTAAATATTTATTTTTAACTTTAATACTTATTACCTTGTATGTCTTTATATATATATATATATATATATATATATATATATATATATTTCTTGTCTTATGGCTTTATAATATAAATAGATTTCTATAGTTAATATGTTGTTATTAACATAATTTCTTAACTTTTATTTCTATTTATAGTTTGATTTTCAAACATTTAATTTATAACATATATTTTACATTATACTTATATTTAATATTGATAAGATAAATTTTATTTTATACTTTTTTATAATTTCATAAAGAAAATGAATTAAAACACAATTTACAATCATACGTATTATTCTTTTCCAAAGTAAATTTTTTAAATCCAATTCATTTTGAATTTCCATATCAATTTTTTTTTATAGTCCAATTCAATTGAATATATTTATTTTGAGTTTCAAATCCAAATTTTAAAATAAATAAGTATATATATTATTAAATTTGAAAAATTAAAATTGATCCACAATTTAACCCAAAAATTTAATTTAATTACAAATTTAAATTCGTCTTTAAACCAGGATTGTTATAGGAAAATATGGAATGGCTATGGTAGATATTGAGGATGTTGCTATACATTTTAGGCATAGCTATCGAAGGAGACCTAGGTGATCGATCTTGGTGAGGTTAGGAGGTTGAGTGGAGCACGTGCATACCAAGGAGGATTTTGATGTATTTCACTGTCGGAATCAAGTTGCTCGATATTAAGTTTGGTTATTGTGTCAGATGGTGGCTGTTGTTGCTCAATGTAGAGTAGAATCAACTAAACATATTGGATTTAAATTCGAATTGTTATTTTCATTTCAATTAAAACATTACTCTTGCTGCTTTCGGATAGTTATCTGTGCTAGTGCGAGTTTCTCAATATGGTAGTTGGGATTATTGGTCTGAGCATGAGAAGTTTGAGGAAATGTGAAGAAGGGTAGCGGTGCTAGTTACTTGATTAGTACATGTAAGTTGCATGATGCAACTCAAAAGTTCTTATTGGTGGTTCTGAGTTTATATAGTTTAATACACATGGAAGACTGGTTCAGGCAGAAATGCTAATCTTAGTAAAAGGTATATTAGAATTAACTTTAATTAATTTTAAATTAAGAGTAATTATTTTATTAATTATGATTGAAATTTAAATCATTAATTTATATAAATCATAATTTTCTTATATGAGGTCTAATTGAACGAAAATCAGTCGTGTAGGATTCATAGCTGCATAATCTACGCAATAGAATAAAATTTAGAATGAATTATAATTAACATCAAGGTGAGTAAATCTCACTCATCTCGGATTACTGTTTTAGTTTAAGTTGTTGAAAATTAATTGTTGAATGATTGGATAAATTTATAAATTTATTATATGTTTGGATGTTACATTATATTTAGTACTATATATATTAGTAGTTGGATATATTTCCTGCCTATTGGAGCGGATAAGACCCTATACGCCCATATAATAGCGAATGACCTTATATTACTGTGATACCTAGTCTCGAAGCGGGATTGGTATTTTATGTTATCTAACATCTGTGGATGTAGAGAAATAGGTTGGAGGGATCCAACTAGATTCCTTAAGTATATTTATTGTTTACATATATAGTGATATATGATGAAATTGAACAACCTGTTATAGAATTTTATGTGATTTGAATGTTTGGATGCTATAGTAGCACTAGCCTGAATTTTGGTATTTTAAATACCATAAATATTAGTTTCAAATTTGAAGGAATTAAAACAAGATTTTGGATATAAAAATATTTAGATCGAAATTTGAATTATTTTAAAGGAAATTTATTTGGATAAAATAAATGATTTGATACTAGGGTTTGCGCGTATATATTAGTAAAATGTTTAAAATTGAAATTTTAAAATAATTTATATAAAGGATTTTTAATAATGGACTTTTAAAAAGATATTTCTGAAATTTGGAAAAGAAGCTAAAATTGATATTTAAAAGTAGATCTGTGAAATAAATAGGATTTACAAGAAATGGATTAATAAAATGAAATTTTATAAAAGAAATTAGTTTGATAAACAAGTGAATCTCAAGAAAGTTTATAAATTTATAAATGATGTTTATAAATAAGGGTAAATGATATCAGTTGATAAATTGGAATATAAATGTACAATATGAATTTATATCGAGATATGGGAATCGAGTTTTGAAAAAATTATGGATTCTATTTTGAAATGTGGAAATGATTATGAAATTGGAGACGTAGTGGATGTGATATGAGTCGAGAGGGATTTACAAATTGAAATTGGCAATATTGGATTTTTAAAATAGATTTTTGTCGAGAAATTAAAATTATTTTAAATGGGATTTTTGTTATTATACTATGTAGCCTGAAAACTATTATTTAGATTAAAATATTTCGAAAAGTTAGTTATTCAGATATTTAATATTTGTTGAAATAAATTCTAATCTTAATAATCAGCCTTGTAAATCAATTAGTTTATTTTAAAAAAATCAGTTGGAAATTAATTATCGCTGTTATATAAAGCGGTTTAGTATTTTAAATAATTACTTAAATATGTTTTAAAAATGAATTATTATTTAAAAATACTTATAATATATATATATGGTTTTGAAATGATTGAAATTTATTTATAAATCATCTCGAGATTTGTAAACGGAGTTTATTTAATGGACATGATTTTTATAAGAAAAATCTTATAGTAAAATTCTTGGTACTTAAGGAAATTTCCAAAGTATTTAAATATATAAACTTTGGAAATGAATTAAAATTCATAAAAAGGATGTTAGAAATGGGCAGTTGAGATTATATAATTGATTTTGGAAATTTTAATGGGAATTAATTAATGAATACAGAAAACTAATAAAATTCGTTATAAATTATAACGACCTAACTTTTTGGATGGTTCAAGTCGACAATAAACCATACATGTCAGAATCAAACCATTCAAAGGGAAGGTTTTTCGATGGGGGTAAATAAGAAAAAAAGAAAGAAAAAAACAAAATACAAAATCTCGCAGCAGAACGACAAAATATATTGATCAAATAAACAGTTCATGAAGCTGTTTTATAAATAACATTTGATTGCACTTTTACAAATTCAAATCAGAGTTATACATATATCATAAATAAAAAAATAATGTAGCGGAACATAGAATGTAGTGGAATAATAAATAGCAATAATATACTGAATCTTCGTCTTCGTCCATCAGAAAATGGTCTTCAATGCTGAAAAACTCAGGCTGACTCGAACGTAATGAAAAAAATACACTCGAGTCAGAACTAAAAATTCCTATGTAAGTCAAATCGGTATCAAATAAAAATATGAGTGCCATAGCTTCAGAGATGTTACGGATTTTTCATCACCTATCAAGCATACAACCTGAGTGCCATAACTTACGAGATTTCAAATAATTTGAAATACTAATTATAACCACTTTATTTAAAATAAATCTAAAGTTTAAATTAAAAAATTAAACTTTTAAATAATTCAGTTCCAATAAATAATCTAAATTCAAGAAATTGTATGGGTATATATCATTTCAACCCATAATTTAAATGTCTTAATTTTCCAATTCAAAAATGATTCAGAGGACCATTTAAGCGATGTCAATAATATACAAGGTGATAACAGGGATATATTAAAATAAATAACAACCATACATCTAACATATCAATCAATAAGAATCCATTTCAACAACATCCAAACGAACCAATATATTTCAACATGTAATAGTTATCAATATCGGGGTTTAACTATCAATTAAATTCTAATGTAAATTTAAATGTCATTTTAGATTCCGTATCAATTCAAATGTCTACCTAAATTAACAAACCACAATAAAATATTTATATATCAATTCATATATTTTATTTAACTTGCAATGGAATTTTTAGTATTGCGTGAGTGGGTTTAATCACTCACTTTTGATTTATAGCCAATTGAAAATCCAATAAAAACCCAAAATTTCAATGGTCTTCAAATGTAACCATACTAGTTTCATGTTGTATGAAATTTTGATGCGAACCTAAATGAAGAAACCATGCATTAATCGGGGTTCATATGCGGAAGATATTCAAGTTATAAGAATATATTGGAAATGAATTAGAAAATCATGTACACATATTTTAATAATAAAATAAAACATTTAGTTACTTACATTAAGAATTTTGAAGCCTGCTCATGTCTCTAAATTTTGGAGAATCAACATAAAAAGGACATGATGGCTCACACATGGAGGAAGGAGGCTTCAGGAAATGGATTTGTAAAAATGGAAAAGATTGGCTTCATGGAAATAAGTTGCTCACATTTGTTTGTTTCATTTTATAAGAGAGAAAACTTTAGGAAAAAGAAATAATGAAATGGAAAGTTAGAGGAAGAGATTTATGAAATAGAAAACGAATAAGGAAAAAACACATTTAGAAATTGGAATATGAAAGGGAAAGATATAAGAAGATGTAAATTTGCAATAAAAAGAGCCTAACATGCAGGTAATTCATAAAAGATAAAAGACACATGTTGGAATTTGATAAGACATGTTTAAATGGTAAGCAAATCTTTTGGTATAAAATTTCAAAACATGTGCTACTTCAATTAATTTCATCAACATACATGAAACATTTCAAGGCAAGGCTCGCGTGTATATAAGTAAAACTTACTGGAAGACCAAAAGAGGCATGTATTTAATGAAAGAAGGTAGTAATAAAATAAAATAAATGAAAGCGACGATTTAAATTTGAGAATGTAGTCCGTACATAGAAATCAAAAATCTAATAGACTAAAAAAAAAAATTCATTTTAACATATTTTATTAACCATAATATGCTCAAATCTACACATATATATGTATTTTTATTTAGTAAACAGAAAATAAAATTAAACACTACAATTAACATAATGAGGACCGCCACCCTACACATTAAAAGATGAACTGAGATTCCAAAGTCAAATTTGAAACAGAATAAATGCCCTATGTTAATATGCTAACTATTCCAAGTCAAAAATTTAACCAAACCTTCAAGTTGTTTTCTTACCATTTTATTATTGTTATTTTTTTATAAATTAAATACTAATCAAGTTTGAAAATTTAAATAAATCAAATATTCCACCTAGAAACATATAACAAAATTCAATTCTTTGTTTTAGTAAAATTAAATTAACATTCATAGATGAAATATTCACTTTATTTGATAAGAATAATCTTTTCAAGAAACCATCCTTTTCTTTTATTTTTATTGAGACATATTTCTTTTTATTACACATTAATTTACAATTAACACCTCTCCCTTTAAAACCAACTTATATTTAAAGATTATCTCATTAAAGAGTCATAGAAATAATATTTGTACAATCACATCATTTCTTTATAAATTAATTCATATTATCATTATATTTGTAACAAATTTAAGTGCTCATAATTTGAACGTAATATTTCTCAATGAAATTCTCATTATATTTTTAACACAAAACATATGTTGCACATATCATTAAGCAAATTACCATTTATTTCTATCTCTTATTAATGGCAAGATATAATTACTATTAATTACAATGATTGAATCTCAAAACATACCCTAATACAGGGAAGATAATTAATCCAATTGTTTCCTTTGAAATCCAATTTTCTATGTTAAACCCGATATTTTATACTATTTGTAAGGACCCGATTCTTCGACTTTCGAAAATTCAACATCGATACTCACTTTATCGACTGCCGAGCAATCGAACGACGGAAAACCGAACACTTAGGGTTTTTAAGAAAAAGAAAGAGCTAGAAGAAAAGGTAAGAAGGTAGAAAATAGAGAATAGAAAATAGAACGTAACAGAAAACAACAGAACAACATCAGAATCTCACAATCGCAGCGGAACAACATATAATAAATAAATGAATAATCTTTAAACAAAGGACTATATCAGTTATTACATTTCATACATTACATTACATCATCATCAGAGTGTACAACAACATACAACAACAATGCAGCGGAAAAAGAAATACTATATACTAGTAATACGCCATGCCATCCATCTTGCCTTCAGCAACTCCAGAATATCCAGAATATCCTGATAAACCTTACTCTTGACTGCCCGTGTGGAAATTGGTGGGCACCCAGAGTTTAGGAAGGAAAACAATAAACTCCGAGTCAGTCATGTGACTGGTGTGAGAACTCAAAACAGTTTATTTATCTTTAAAATCAAAATAGAGGAATATTTTTAAAGTCAATTCGCAATGCTTTTAAAAATGAGACTACCATAAGACCTCCCGCCACACACACAATGCAAACGCAGACTTGGAGGAGATTTCTTCTTATGATAGTCAAAGATGCTTGATACGTATTAAAAAAGAACATTTCATATTATTATTAGTGCATAGTGTATAAAAAAATTCATTTCGAAAGTAGAATATAAATCTTAGCCAGCATAGGTACCATTATAGTATGCTTACTATAGCTACCATATTAGATGGCAGGTTCTACAACTAAAACCGTACAAGCCTCGTATTGTTTCTTTGGATTTCCAACGAATGATCAGGCCAAGGAACTTCCCATTGCCACATGAGAATGCCTCTGGATGGACATCCCCGAGAACCAAACCGGATCTCTACCAACACAAGGCCGGATTACCCCTAACTGAGTAACAACTGACCGAATATGCCATCCCCCGGTCCTTTGGGACCTTTCAACCGAGCGCTCATAATCAATTCACACAATCATAAAGTGTTTTCAACATGAGTAAGTATCTGGGCTCCATACCATGATACCACCCTTTTCCAGAAGGAAATGCACATATCCTAAAGGGCGCTACCCCTCATAACCTCGCTGCATCTTTCCTGTTTTGACCATTCACGGGGTGTGAGGCTCGACGAAGTCACGTCCACAAAAACATACTTTATACAAAAGCCATGCTTTGGGTCAACAAATGATCATAGAAATGATCACCAAGATAGACGATCAAACAAATGATCCTATCACAAATAATCAACACAATGATCATTTCACAGCAACACTCAGTATGTCACATTACCAAATTGGGAATATATCGCTGATAACCTTCAACTACATAACTTCTGAGCTCGTACGTCTCAGAGAAGGGTGTTAAGCTAAAAGAATAAATTCTCCGCCACCAACAGAAATATATTTGAAAGAAATCTGCTTTATATCTCAATTTGTAACGTCAGACATACAATCCATAGAAGTCTGTTCCGGGCTCGAACAAAACCGAAGGCACTTCTCACGAAGCCCTTGCAATCCGGGTATTCACAATCCCGATCGAATTTCCCATCACTTAGGGAATCTCTATACCAGGAGCTACCCAGTGCAGAGACAATCGATAGGTCATCCTATCGCTTTCGCAAATACCCAGTCTTCAACACCGGTCATCAAATGCAATTCATAACGACGTATCACATATTCGGAGTGGTTATACGACCCCATGGTCCTTTCCCGGTTAACCCGAATAGTGAGCGCTTATTCAAAAATAAGTGTGGCATTCAAATTCAAACAAATCACATCAATTACCCATTCAAAGGGAAATATTGATAGTCGGTTATTGAACTATCAATGGATATGCACACATCACCAGTTTCCAAATAATTTTCCAAATTATTTATTTTCCAAAATATCGTTACAAGATATATTTTTTCAATTCCTCAAAAATAAATCAATATTTATTTTTAAACAAGTTCCCTTTTCTTTTATAAATTCCATAGTGAATTTATATTTCAAAATATCTATGAATATACGATTTCAATTATTAATTTCAATTTATCTTCAAAAAGATAAATTCTCAAAATATTCCCTTTATATCGGAAAAAAATTCTATACTTATTTGTTAAGTAATTCTCAAATCCATCTATTTTCAACACTTGGAAAATATTCAATATACTTAAATTGAGATTAAGTATATATTTCATTCTTTAAGGAAATCATTCTCTTAAACATATTTACTTGGGCCAAAACGAATGTCGCGTAAAACATCGTTACGACAACCCAAAATCACTAGTATAGGGATTCGAAATTAAAATAGATATATAAATCCCAATACTATACAAAACATTTCCTTTCGGAAATCATTTACTATAACAACAGTGTTATAGTCCACCATTTCCTTCTATTTCTCGAAAACGTTTATTTCAACAATGAATGTTGAAATCTATGGTTTCGGATCTCAACACATTTAAAACATCGTTAGATCGTTTTAATTCTGTTTAAAACCTCACATCTAAAAAATTTTCTTTAACATGTTATTCACTATTCAAAAACGTGAATATACTTTGTTAACAAATTTCATCCTTTTATTCATTTTATTTTAAAGGATTATTCACAGTCTAAAACGTGAATATAACTCCATAAATAGGTTTCAACAATTTACTTATCAAAATAAGTCGTTTGCGAATTTATAAAACAACGTTTATAAATTCCTTTTCTATTTATTTTATAACAACTTCCTTTTATAAATTCCTTTATTAATCTATTCGATTTATAACTCAATTATAAACCAAAGATTCATATTATAAGTTAAATGCTTATAAAACGATTATTTTACAAAATCGTTCCTTTGAACTTCATAATTATAAATCTCATAACTTATAAGATTCAATTATTCACCCAAATCTATTCTTTTAATATCCTTACAAATTTTATAAACCTACTGTTTATAAAATTCCATTTATAACTTCACCGTTTATAATTCTATAAATTTCATTCATTTATGGAATTCATTTTCACTTCATTCAAACACTTATAAAAACTCGTTTTATAATGTCAATATTTCAATTTATAAATATCCATTTATAAATCTCTTAAATAAATCAATTTATATTATTCTTTTAAACATCTTTAAACTCCTTTATAATTTCATCCTTCTGATTCATAAAATAATTAATTTTCATAAATCCTATATTTAAACTTTTCACAATAATTTCTAAAATTCCGATTTAAACTATTTTATAAAATCATTAGCCTCATATTTTCAAAAATCAACCTTTAACTATATTTCTCAAAAATATAATTTTAATAACTTTAAAATTATAACGTTTATTTATTTAAAATGGATCAGTTCCAAAAATATTTTATAAACGTATACTTTCAAAAATCACTTTAAAATCATTTTAAAATCCCAAAATTTGGTCCAATGATGCTACACACCAAATAGTCAATCACGACAACAACGATATCATATATCGATATGATAATCCATCAAATATCAAAATATCTGAAATCAAATAAATACTGTTGAGGAATCCAGTTGGATCCCTCCAACCTGTTTTCCTGCATCCACAAACATTAGCACAATACCAATTCCGCTCCAGTACGGAATTATCGCGGTATATGGGATTTTAAATATTACACGCTTAATAGACGGCACAATAGGGTCTCATCCGCTAAAAAATGCGGGAAATCAATAACTGCAATATATACATATGCCAATATATATATATATATTGCTATCATATATAATACCAATTTCACTGTTTATGAAATATTCGCGGTATATGTTTTTAATAAATAACATCTGCTTACTAACGGCGTATAATGTCTATTTTAACAATCAATAGATATCAATCAACATTCAAACATGCATTCAAATATTTTTAAATCTAATTATTTAAAATAAAATCGAAACTGATTCGATTGAGTGAGAAGTTCTCACCTTGATTTTATTTCGTTTTAGCGATTTATTTCGAATAAAATTAAACGCGCGTTTAATTTTACCCAAAATTCTCACTAACTCCAAACGACTCCAATCCAATTCCATAGTGTAGTGCTCGTTCATACGATTCCAACACTTCTTGTTTCGCGCGTTTTCGACCTCGTATGAAAAAGTTATGTATTTTTGAAGTTTATACGAATTTTTATAACTAAATTACAACAAATTAGTTTATATTTTTATACCTAATCCATCACAGCCCTTGATCCATCCAACCTTGCATCCTGACCGTCCACCCCCTTCTCCCTCTCACGTTCATATGCTCCAGGTGATAAAAAAAACACGGCCGAACCCATCATCATGCTAGGGTTTGATTTTTTCACCCTCCACGAGCGTTTATAATTCGATCAGGCACCTCCATGCAACTCGCCTCCATCCCCTCTACGCCTGGCCCCAACCCAAGCAAGCTCGGTTGCGCGTGTAGCACGAATCTCGAGGCCGAACGCGCGCGCTTCCTCCCCATTTTCTAGCCACCACACTGCTCGAAACTCGATCACCACCGGTCATCATGAAGCTCTCACTACCGTCTACAATTCTCTAGTTGAAAGTTTGTTGCAATACTTCACGGATTTGAAGAGATTTGAGGGAGAAGAGTTGACAATTCTGGCCGTTCGTTTGAGGGGTGGCGGCTAGGGTTTTTTTTATATATTTAATTTATGAAGGGGAGGTTGTCTATTTATAGAAGAACGAACGAACACTATTCATCCGGGAATTTCGAACTCCGATTTACGCGCCGAAACTGACGTTCCTAGGGTTTACCCCGCGTTCCGGACACAATGGAACAGGTTTCGAAAGCTAATTCGATCATCTGTGTGAGTTATGGCAATAAACGATCGATTTAAATTAAACCGATTTAAACGATTTTCTAGGCGTTTTAAATTCGTACCGGACAAACGGTAAATCCGATTGACACGAAATTTGAAACCTTACAATAATATCACATTACGGATCCGATGAAACTGGTTTCGTCGAAATCCGAGACTTTTTGAAAAATGGCTATTTTAACTCGCCAAATTAATATTAAAAATAATTCGATGCGTTTCGAGCTGCCACGATCAAACGATAACTCCGATTGATACGAAAATTGAAATCCGGTAATAACTAACTATTACGGATCCAATGGAACTAGTTTCGTTCAATTCTGAGACTGTTCAAAAATTGACTATTTTCACTAGTCGATTTTAATATTAAAATATTCAATTTTCACAAATAAACTTCAAATTCGATTTTAAAAGTTCTAAAATATCATTCTAACTTCAATATGATAAAATAAAATTTTACAAATCATTTTCAATCATATTTAACCCTATTTTTAATTATTTACATAATTTAACGTATTAAATTATCGATTTAATTATTCAATTAAATCCAATTATTCGAATTAAAATTTATTTGACTTATAAATTCACTTCTTAATATCTAAAATTAATTAAATATTCAAATTTTAATTACTAAAAATTCTGGGTCGTTACAATCTTCCCCCCTTAAAAGAATTTCGTCCTCGAAATTATTAAGTAAGAAAAGTTACTGAATCTATTAACTTTACAAAATCCATAGTTAATTTTTTTTACAAAACTTTACTAAGTTTCAAATCATACTTAGTTATCTTTTCAAAAACAACTACTATTGTTTAACTTTCAATTCTAAATCAAAGTCTAAGTTTTCAAAATTTTACAACTTTCTCAAATTTTTTCTAACGCCTTAAATTTTTTCGGAAAAATTCGCCATAGTCTCCTTTGCGCGGCTCGATCCGAAAAAAAAATGACAGTATATATATCACAAATATACATCTCATCAAGTAACGAGGCATCCCGCAGGGAAAAATTTGTAAAAGTACGGTATGTAATCCGAGATATGTACCTTATATTTTATTAGCGAGCATATACGGCTAATATAGCGCGAAAGCGAGCTCCAAATGCGAAGCAAACGCGATCCGCACCTACTAATCACTCAACAAACAACATGAGAACACGCATGTAGACAATAGTATCGAATATACAACATATAGCAACATAATCACTATATATGTCAACATAGCAATTGAAACAAAAGCAATATATTCAAACATCAACCAACTAGCATTCAACAAATTCATAACCAATATATATTCATTCATATTCTCATTAATATTCAATGAAATAGGTCTTCAATCTAGTCACATTTGATTCATTAACAGTGGATGTTTACTAACATTCATTTTCAATTAGTTTATATTCACTAATTCATATTCAAGTTGGTTCACTTCCAAATCAAATTCAATTCTATTTAAGATTCACTTAACATCCAATTGGATTTCAATTACTTTAGCTTCCAATTTCATCAATACTTAATGAATTATATACAATCAATCAACTAACAATCATATAACAATCAATTTATATCAATTGCAACCAAATTCCTTTGCTCATATTCATTATTCCATATCAACTTAATTCACATTCAATTGATTAACATTCAATCGATTAATTCTATTCAATTACAAAAGTTGAATTTCATTTACATAACTTAAGTTCACATTTATCAATCAATTCAGCTTCCAAATTCTAAAGTAAATTTTCATTTAACTTTAAATTCATTTTTTATTTATAACTCATATTCATAAATATATTCATATAGTTTCACTTCTTATATATATAAGTTTATTTCACAATTGTAAATCACTTTTAATTATAATTCAATTCTTATAATTCTTTTGCTTATACAATTATTCTTTTATTTAGATTATTCAAACAACCAAACAATCAACTTATATACTTTAATAATTTTGAAAAATTATCCCTTTATATATAAAAATATAATCAAGGTAAAATTATTTCATTTACCCAATTTAAAACAATACTGTGTCGAATTGTTCTATTTAAGTGTTTAGAAACCCCTTCGGCATAGTTGTCCAGACCGTGCTGACGAAGGTTCATATGCCACTCAATAAACCAATCATCACAATATAAAACAATTTTATATTCACTAACAAATACGCTCTCATAGCCATTATTACACTCAACTCATTCTAGAGTACTACTGACTCTATCTCTAATGAGTAATACCCAACAGAACCATGGTTGTCGCTTAACCATATGCTATGATACCAGATGTAAGGACCGATTCTTCGACTTTCGAAAATTCAACATCGATACTCACTTTATCGACTGCCGAGCAATCGAACGACGGAAAACCGAACACTTAGGGTTTTTAAGAAAAAGAAAGAGCTAGAAGAAAAGGTAAGAAGGTAGAAAATAGAGAATAGAAAATAGAAAATAGAACGTAACAGAAAACAACAGAACAACATCAGAATCTCACAATCGCAGCGGAATAACATATAATAAATAAATGAATAATCTTTAAACAAAGGACTATATCAGTTACTACATTTCATACATTACTTTACATCATCATCAGAGTGTACAACAACATACAACAACAATGCAGCGGACAAAGAAATACTATATACTAGTAATACGCCATGCCATCCATCTTTGCCTCCAGCAACTCCAGAATATCCAGAATATCCCAATAAACCTTACTCTTGACTGCCCGTGTGGAAATTGGTGGGCACCCAGAGTTTAGGAAGGAAAACAATAAACTCCGAGTCAGTCATGTGACTGGTGTGAGAACTCAAAACAGTTTATTTATCTTTAAAATCAAAATAGAGGAATATTTTTAAAGTCAATTCGCAATGCTTTTAAAAATGAGACTACCATAAGACTTCCCGCCACACACACAATGCAAACGCAGACTTGGAGGAGATTTCTTCTTATGATAGTCAAAGATGCTTGATACGTATTAAAAAAGAACATTTCATATTATTATTAGTGCATAGTGTATAAAAAAATTCATTTCGAAAGTAGAATATAAATCTTAGCCAGCATAGGTACCATTATAGTATGCTTACTATAGCTACCATATTAGATGGCAGGTTCTACAACTAAAACCGTACAAGCCTCGTATTGTTTCTTTGGATTTCCAACGAATGATCAGGCCAAGGAACTTCCCATTGCCACATGAGAATGCCTCTGGATGGACATCCCCGAGAACCAAACCGGATCTCTACCAACACAAGGCCGGATTACCCCTAACTGAGTAACAACTGACCGAATATGCCATCCCCCGGTCCTTTGGGACCTTTCAACCGAGCGCTCGTAATCAATTCACACAATCATAAAATGTTTTCAACATGAGTAAGTATCTGGGCTCCATACCATGATACCACCCTTTTCCAGAAGGAAATGCACATATCCTAAAGGGCGCTACCCCTCATAACCTCGCTGCATCTTTCCTGTTTTGACCATTCACGGGGTGTGAGGCTCGACGAAGTCACGTCCACAAAAACATACTTTATACAAAAGCCATGCTTTGGGTCAACAAATGATCATAGAAATGATCACCAAGATAGACGATCAAACAAATGATCCTATCACAAATAATCAACACAATGATCATTTCACAGCAACACTCAGTATGTCACATTACCAAATTGGGAATATATCGCTGATAACCTTCAACTACATAACTTCTGAGCTCGTACGTCTCAGAGAAGGGTGTTAAGCTAAAAGAATAAATTCTCCGCCACCAACAGAAATATATTTGAAAGAAATCTGCTTTATATCTCAATTTGTAACGTCAGACATACAATCCATAGAAGTCTGTTCCGGGCTCGAACAAAACCGAAGGCACTTCTCACGAAGCCCTTGCAATCCGGGTATTCACAATCCCGATCGAATTTCCCATCACTTAGGGAATCTCTATACCAGGGGCTACCCAGTGCAGAGACAATCGATAGGTCATCCTATCGCTTTCGCAAATACCCGGTCTTCAACACCGGTCATCAAATGCAATTCATAACGACGTATCACATATTCGGAGTGGTTATACGACCCCATGGTCCTTTCCCGGTTAACCCGAATAGTGAGCGCTTATTCAAAAATAAGTGTGGCATTCAAATTCAAACAAATCACATCAATTACCCATTCAAAGGGAAATATTGATAGTCGGTTATTGAACTATCAATGGATATGCACACATCACCAGTTTCCAAATAATTTTCCAAATTATTTATTTTCCAAAATATCTTGACAAGATATATTTTTTCAATTCCTCAAAAATAAATCAATATTTATTTTTAAACAAGTTCCCTTTTCTTTTATAAATTCCATAGTGAATTTATATTTCAAAATATCTATGAATATACGATTTCAATTATTCATTTCAATTTATCTTCAAAAAGATAAATTCTCAAAATAATCCCTTTATATCGGAAAACAATTCTATACTTATTTATTAAGTAATTCTCAAATCCATCTATTTTCAACACTTGGAAAATATTCAATATACTTAAATTGAGATTAAGTATATATTTCATTCTTTAAGGAAATCATTCTCTTAAACATATTTACTTGGGCCAAAACGAATGTCGCGTAAAACATCGTTACGACAACCCAAAATCACTAGTATAGGGATTCGAAATTAAAATAGATATATAAATCCCAATACTATACAAAACATTTCCTTTCGGAAATCATTTACTATAACAACAGTGTTATAGTCCACCATTTCCTTCTATTTCTCGAAAACGTTTATTTCAACAATGAATGTTGAAATCTATGGTTTCGGATCTCAACACATTTAAAACATCGTTAGATCGTTTTAATTCTGTTTAAAACCTCACATCTAAAACAATTTCTTTAACATGTTATTCACTATTCAAAAACGTGAATATACTTTGTTAACAAATTTCATCCTTTTATTCATTTTATTTTAAAGGATTATTCACAGTCTAAAACGTGAATATAACTCCATAAATAGGTTTCAACAATTTACTTATCAAAATAAGTCGTTTGCGAATTTATAAAACAACGTTTATAAATTCCTTTTCTATTTATTTTATAACAACTTCCTTTTATAAATTCCTTTATTAATCTATTCGATTTATAACTCAATTATAAACCAAAGATTCATATTATAAGTTAAATGCTTATAAAACGATTATTTTACAAAATTGTTCCTTTGAACTTCATAATTATAAATCTCATAACTTATAAGATTCAATTATTCACCCAAATCTATTCTTTTAATATCCTTACAAATTTTATAAACCTACTGTTTATAAAATTCCATTTATAACTTCACCGTTTATAATTCTATAAATTTCATTCATTTATGGAATTCATTTTCACTTCATTCAAACACTTATAAAAACTCGTTTTATAATGTCAATATTTCAATTTATAAATATCCATTTATAAATCTCTTAAATAAATCAATTTATATTATTCTTTTAAACATCTTTAAACTCCTTTATAATTTCATCCTTTTGATTCTTAAAATAATTAATTTTCATAAATCCTATATTTAAACTTTTCACAATAATTTCTAAAATTCCGATTTAAACTATTTTATAAAATCATTAGCCTCATATTTTCAAAAATCAACCTTTAACTATATTTCTCAAAAATATAATTTTAATAACTTTAAAATTATAACGTTTATTTATTTAAAATGGATCAGTTCCAAAAATATTTTATAAACGTATACTTTCAAAAATCACTTTAAAATCATTTTAAAATCCTAAAATTTGGTCCAATGATGCTACACACCAAATAGTCAATCACGACAACAACGATATCATATATCGATATGATAATCCATCAAATATCAAAATATCTGAAATCAAATAAATTCTGTTGAGGAATCCAGTTGGATCCCTCCAACCTGTTTTCCTGCATCCACAAACATTAGCACAATACCAATTCCGCTCCAGTACGGAATTATCGCGGTATATGGGAAATTAAATATTATCCGCTTAATAGACGGCGCAATAGGGTCTCATCTGCTAAAAAATGCGGGAAATCAATAACTGCAATATATACATATGCCAATATATATATTGCTATCATACATAATACCAATTTCACTGTTAATGAAATATTCGCGGTATATGTTTTTAATAAATAACATCCGCTTACTAACGGCGTATAATGTCTATTTTAAAAATCAATAGATATCAATCAACACTCAAACATGCATTCAAATATTTTTAAATCTAACTATTTAAAATAAAATCGAAACTGATTCGATTGAGTGAGAAGTTCTCACCTTGATTTTATTTCGTTTTAGCGATTTATTTCGAATAAAATTAAACGCGCGTTTAATTTTACCCAAAATTCTCACTAACTCCAAACGACTCCAATCCAATTCCATAGCGTAATGCCCGTTCATACGATTCCAACGCTTCTTGTTTCGCGCGTTTTCGACCTCGTATGGAAAAGTTATGTATTTTTGAAGTTTATACGAATTTTTATAACTAAATTACAACAAATTAGTTTATATTTTTATACCTAATCCATCACAACCCTTGATCCATCCAACCTTGCATCCTGACCGTCCATCACCTTCTCCCTCTCACGTTCATATGCTCCAGGTGATAAAAAAAAACACGGCCGAACCCATCATCATGCTAGGGTTTGATTTTTGCACCCTCCACGAGCGTTTATAATTCGATCAGGCACCTCCATGCGACTCGCCCCCATTCCCTCTACGCTCGGCCCCAACCCAAGCAAGCTCGGTTGCGCCTGTAGCACGAATCTCGAGGCCGAACGCGCGCGCTTCCTCCCCATTTTCTGGCCACCACACTGCTCGAAACTCGATCACCACCGGTCATCATGAAGCTCTCACTGCCGTCTACAATTCTCTAGTTGAAAGTTTGTTGCAATACTTCACGGATTTGAAGAGATTTGAAGGAGAAGAGTTGACAATTCTGGCCGTTCGTTTGAGGGGTGGCGGCTAGGGTTTTGATTTTTTTTTTTTTTTAATTTATGAAGGGGAGGGTGTCTATTTATAGAAGAACGTACGAACACTATTCATCCGGGAATTCCGAACTCCGATTTACGCGCCGAAACTGACGTTCCTAGGGTTTACCCCGCGTTCCGGACACAATGGAATAGGTTTCGAAAGCTAATTCGATCATCTGTGCGAGTTATGGCAATAAACGATCGTTTTAAATTAAACCGATTTAAACGATTTTCTAGGCGTTTTAAATTCGTACCGGACAAACGGTAAATCCAATTGACACGAAATTTGAAACCTTTCAATAATATCACATTACGGATCCGATGAAACTGGTTTCGTCGAAATCCGAGACTTTTTGAAAAATGGCTATTTTAACTCGCCAAATTAATATTAAAAATAATTCGATGCGTTTCGAGCTGCCACGATCAAACGATAATTCCGATTGATACGAAAATTGAAATCCGGTAATAACTAACTATTACGGATCCAATGGAACTGGTTTCGTTCAATTCTGATACTGTTCAAAAATTGACTATTTTCACTAGTCGATTTTAATATTAAAATATTCAATTTTCACAAATAAACTTCAAATTCGATTTTAAAAGTTCTAAAATATCATTCTAACTTCAATATGATAAAATAAAATTTTACAAATCATTTTCAATCATATTTAACTCTATTTTTAATTATTTCCATAATTTAACGTATTAAATTATCGATTTAATTATTCAATTAAATCAAATTATTCGAATTAAAATTTATTTGACTTATAAATTCACTTCTTAATATCTAAAATTAATTAAATATTCAAATTTTAATTACTAATAATTCTGGGTCGTTACACTATTTTAATTCCTACATTTAATTACAACTGTAATAAAACCTATTCATTATATATTTAAATTCCAAACAAATCCTTCTATTTTGATTTATATTCTTATTATCAAATCAACTATTCCCTTATGCAATTGATTAACATAAGTTTTACACTCACCGCTCAACAATTAACGTTTCTTGTTATATCAATCGTAATATTTCAATTACATTAGTTCTCCATTAATTACCAGATAAATTTCTAACGGAATTAATAATAAGGAAATAAATAAAACAATGGATGTACGTTAATAATCCATATCTATTAACTTATTGTTTACAAACAGAGGTTAATAAATTTACGTACAAAATAATTGATTTCACACTCCGTATTAAAACCAATTACAATTAATAACATAAGATTACATCAATTTATATATCATTTATTCTATTCCTTATTAACCTTTATTATTTGAATTGATTGAAATTATGTTAACATAGTATAGTAGTCAATTACATTCAATCAATATTAGCAAATTATATGTTTTATCTCATTAAAATTAGTTTTTTTAAGATTTATCTTAAAGTCGAAATTTCTAATCTAATAAGATTCATTTTAAATAAATCATAAATTTTAATTTCTGACAATATTAAAGCCCATTTAATATTTTTAATAATCAAAATATGGGTTGTTACAGTCTCCCCCACTCAAAACTTTTCGTTCTCGGAAAGGAACAAGAAGGAATCAAGGAATTTGAAATATTTTATTCAAAATGATCAATTTATAAACAATTTAACTTACATATTTAAATTTAATATAAATTTGAAAATAACTCAACTTCCACGAAAAATTTCGGCAACATCTCCTTTGTGCGGTTAGGTCTGGGGAAAATAATAATATCAATAATAAACGTATATATATCATATTTAAAAAATAAATATCCCAAAACATGGGATAATATTAAAATATCGCTATAAAACTGTAATCCAAAAACGTACCTATTTGTTGGGAAAACAACTTTATATATGAAACCAAAAGCAGTATCTATTGCTTCCATAAACCTGTATTTCACTTATATCATCCAAAATAGTGAGAATTATGTATTAGAGAGATATTTAAGTTGTTTCAATTTGCAACAAAAGAAAATTAGTATAAAACATATTCAAACAAACAATACAATCATTTATGCAACTAAATAATCCATCATACATCCATAGCAACCAAAACCAATGGTTCGTTTATTAGTCATGCAAGGTGATGAATAAACTGTCAAGTGTACCCTATGCTCAACAGCCTTAGATAATTACTTAATATATTAGTCAAACAACCTCAACAACTATAAGTATTCTTTCCTAAACTTACCACCAGCCAAACAACAAGAATTTTAAATTTATTTAAGTTTATTCAATTGGTTTTTTTTCATTATTCACCTTTCATTCATTTATTTATATGAAGACCAATCACATACATAATTTGGTTTCCATTAAATATTTAAGTCATTAATGGATCATTTCAAAAAAATATTACTTAAGCTTCTACTGTCCTACTTATTTTTTATAAGTCCATTCGGTTATTGAATAAAAATGTAAAAGAAATATTTCAACATACCTAAATACTCAGTTAAATCATTTAACCTCATTCACTTAATAAGAATATAAGATATATTCCTATATTTAAAACATCCTCATCTCATTATACAAAGATTTTTCAAAAGTATTAAATAATGTTAGAAATTTGTATCAAAACATTATAATAACTGTAAAATAAAGTTCCTTAAATTCGGTAATTTATTAGACTCGTTATATTTAATATACGTATAAACTCAAGATTATTAAACTGAAACTAACAGAATATTCAAATCTAATTAAATTTTCTAAATCAAAGTTTAAAATTTCATATCTTCATAACTAATTTTATGCACTTGTTTTAAAATGAATATTCAAATCATGGAAAAACATTTATTATGGTTTAATACAAAAATTCAAACAGTAAATGAACAAATAAATTTACTATTGGTACTTCGAAATCAATTAAATATTCCAAACTATACTTGCAAAATAGGGATTCAAATTTATTTGCCAAGTATATTACTGTAAATAAACTTTGCAAATCAATCTTTTTTCCATTTATATAATATCTTTAAATTCTACATTCAAAGAAACTTATATAAATTTTACTTGCAATATTCATTTGAAAGCTTCATTTGCAAATAAATCATCTTTAGTACTTTAATACTTTTCAAAAATTCATTTGCAAAATTTCTTACTTCGTTTTTAAATACCATTTAAATATTTTAAATAACATCTTTATAAATATATGTAAACTATTTGAAAATAATTATTTACATCATTACTTATATTTACAAAGAAGCTATTGAAACCCTTAAATCCATTATTTGTAAATTTATTAGTTTTGTCTCAAGATACTTTTCAAACATTATTAATAAATCAATAATCGTTACTTTAAATATGTTTTATTGAATTAATAATTTCTCATGATATTTACAACACTAATAAACCATGCTGTACATAAATAGATAATATTTTAAACATTTTAAAGTATTTAGAAAAGAAAAAAAATGACTAAAATATCCTTTATATAATACTTTATCAAAATACATTTATAACTCGATGTCTTAACAGGTTTATCCTCATTCTTGCAGATTCTGGCCATGCGTTGATCAGGAGCAAGGCTTGAATTCTCCAAGTACTTAGTAGACCTGTTCCAACACCCAGTGAAAATACTTGAAAAACTTCCAAAACCAATATGGAAAGTACAATCCAAACAAATCACCTAGATCGCAGATACACAATGGTTACGCCTGGATCTCCCAGGAGATATCCATACCTTTAAGCAATCACTGCCTTGCGAATTACACCATGATAACCAAAACCCGTGGACCGTAGGATACACAATGGTTATGCCTGGATCTCCCAAGAAACATCCGTACCCTTTTAGCAATCTCTGCCTTGCAGATTACGCCACGACAACAAAATCGGTAGACCGTAGGATACACATTGGTTACGCCTAGATCCCTCAGGAAGCATCCGTACCCTTTAAGCAATCTCGGCCTTGAAGATTACGCTACCAAAAAACGATCATGGGTTACGCCATGGTAGGACACTCGAGTATCACATCTGAAAAACCAAAATCAGAGAGAATAATATCAATAGAATAAATCCACAATGTGGCCACAAAGCGGATATCAAGCAGAAGGCACTTTCTATATCTTTACTTCAGAAATACGTATCATATAGTGCCTTTTCAAATCTATTTCGAATATGACACTTATATAAGATTCCATTTTCAAATCGAATACTTTCCAAAATCAATAGTATCAAATCACACTTATATAGACTTCGACTATATAAGATTTCTCTTTCAAATTGAGTACCTTTCCAAATCAATAGTTTTCAAATCAACTTCATACTTAATATTTGTTTCACGGAATTTCTCCTTTTGATATAAACATTAATATATCCATTCTCATAATATTGCTTATATTTCTCTTTAATTTAAATACATTCATTTCACATGTAATATTTCTCATTTAATACTACATTTATTTGCAAATTATTTCTTAAGGAATTTTCTTACGTTTATAACCAATTTATTAAGCTTAATTCCCTTTTATAAGACATTGCTCGAGTTTAAAGTTATCACAACTTTATTTATAACCATTTATTGCAACATCCGTTTATTTCATAACAATTCACAAGTCATGGCTTTACTTGAAATCATTTCACTTTTAATTCATATTTGCTTATTCCATTTAGTTTCACCTTTACCTTTCAATTTATTTATAACACGTTTCATTAATGTTAATTAAGTTTATAAACATATTTTTCCAATTTAATCTCATTTACAACATTTCCTTAATACAATTTCAATTTAAAGATTCCAAGGCTTAAAGTTCACACTTGTATATTATTACATTACATGCTAAGAATGTATGCCCCAATTCTATTCATTTACTAAACGTAAATATAACAAATTAAACCTTGTTTTACTTGCTTTAAAATTAAGGTTATCAATTCAATTATATAATTCAACCCACTTATCAAGTTTCACTCATATATTAATTCAAAAGGTTTCGATTATCTAAAATATCCAAATATTCCATTTTTTTCAATAGTTGAAACTATATGTCAACAAACAACAAAATTCACAACAACATTTCAATTTGGTAAACAAGTATCCTAATTATTCATTTTATTCTCTTTAATACACCATTATTAAACTAGTGTTTAGTCCATTAATTCAATCAATAATAATTAACCAATATTTATAACTTGATTAAATGTAAAAAGTCAACAAAAATGATAATAATTAAATAGTATCATTTCCCAAATCAAACACATTACAAATAACTATATTAGTCATAAAATATCATTCCTTTATATATATCATATAATATTATGAAAAATAATTTCATTTCAAAATTTATACAAAGCATTTTTATAACATTAACAAATGCGCGCTCTCATATATACACTCAGACAACTCATTCTAGGGTATTACTACCCTATCCCTAATGATTAACCCTAACAGGCTAAGGTATGTCTAAATCAAAGCTCTGATACCAACTGTAACGACCCACCTTTTTGGATGGTTCAAACCGACAATAAACCACACATGTAAGAATCAAACAATTCAATGGGAAGGATTGTTAATGGGGTAAATAAGAAAAAAAAGGAAAGAAAAAACAAAATATAGAATCTCATAGCGGAAGAAAAAAAATGTAATAATCAAATAAACAGTTCATGAAGCTGTTTTACAAATAACATTTGATACACTTTTACAAATTCAAATCAGAGTTATATATATATCATAAATAAACAAATATTGCAACGGAACACAGAATGTAGTGGAATAATAAATAGCAATAATATACTGAATCTTCGTCTTCGTCCGTCGGAGAATGGTCTTCAATGCTGATAAACTCAAGCCGACCCGAGCATAATGAAAAGCAATACATCCAAGTCAGAACTAAAAATTCCTCTGTAAGTCAAATCAGTCTCAAATAAAAATATGAGTGCAATGGCTTCAAGGATGTTATGGGATTTTTCATCTCCTATCAAGTATACAACCTGAGTGCCATAACTTACGAGATTTTAAATAATACGAAATACTAATTATAACCACTTTAATTAAAATAAATCCGAAGTTTAAATTAAAAACTTAAACTTTTAAATAATTCAGTTCCAATAAATAATCCAAATTCAAGAAATTGTATGGGTATATATCATTTCGACCCATAATTTAAATGTCATAATTATCCAATTCTAAAATGATTCAGATGACCATTTAAATGATGTCAACAATATACAAGGTAATAAGAGGGACATATTAAAATAAATAACAACCATACATCCAACATATCAATCAATAAGCATCCATTTCAACAACATCTAAATCAACCAATATATTTCAACATATAATAGCTATCAATATCTGGGTTTAACTATTAATTAAATTCTAATGTAAGATTATATGTCAATTCAGATTCGATATCTATTCAAATGTCAACTTAAATTAACAAACCGCAATAAAATATTTATATATCATATCATATATTTTATTTAACTTGCAATGGAATTTTTAGTATTGTGTGAGTGGGTTTAATCACTCACCTTTGATTTATAGCCAACTGAAAATCCAATAAAAGCCCAAAATTTCAATGATCTTCAAATGCAACCATACTAGTTTCATGTTGTCTGGAATTTTGATACGAACCCAAAGGAAGAAACCGTGCATTAATCAGGGTTCATATGCGGAAGATATTCAAGTTATAAGAATATATTGGAAATGAGATAGAAAACCAAGTACACATATTTTAATAATAAAATAAAACATGTTAGTTAGTTACATTAAGAATTTTGAAGCCTGCTCATGTCTCTAAATTTTGGAGAATCAACAAAAAAGGACACGATGGCTCATACATGGAGGAAGGAGGCTTCAGGAAATGGATTTGCAAAAAAATGGAAAAGATTGGCTTCATGAAAATAAGTTGCTCATATTTGTTTGTTTCTTTTTAGAAGAGAATGAAAACTTTAGGCAAAGAAAAAATGGAAGCACGTTTTGGAAATGGAAAGTTAGAGGTAGAGATTTATGAAATAGGAAACGAATAAGGAAAAAGCACGTTTTGAAATTGGAAAATGAAAGGAAAAGATATAAGAAGATGTAAACTTGCAAAATAAAATGAGCCTAACATGCAGGTAATTAACAAAAGATAAAAGACACACGTTGGAATTTGATAAGACATGTTTAAATGGTAAGCAAATCTTTTGGCATAAAATTTCAAAACATGTGCTACCTCAATTAATTTCATCAACACACATGAAACATTTCAAGGCAAGGCTCGTTTGTAAATAAATAAAACTTACTCGAAGACCAAAAGAGGCATGTATTTAATGAGAGAAAGTAGTAATAAAATCAAATAAATGAAAGCGAAGATTTAAATTTAAGAATGTAGTCCGTACATAGAAATCACAAATCTAATAGACTAAAAAAACAATTCATTTTAACATATTTTACTAACCCTGATACGCTCAAATTTACACACATATATGTATTTTTATTTAGTAAACAGTAAATAAAATTAAACAATACAATTAACATAATGAAGACCGCCGCCCCACACATTAAAAGATGAACTGAGACTCCAAAGTCAAATTTGAAATGGAATAAATCTTCTATGTTAATATGCTAATTATTCCAAATCAAAAATTTAACCAAACCTTCAAGTTGTTTTCTTACCATTTTATTATTGTTATTTTTTTATAAATTAAATAAAAATCAAGTTTGAATATTTAAATAAATCAAATATTCCAACTAGAATCATACAACAAAATTCAATCCTTTGTTTTAATGAAATTAAATTAACGTTCATAGATGAAATATTCACTTTATTTGATAAGAATATTCTTTTTAAAAAACCATCATTTTCTTTTCTTTTTATTGAAACATGTTTCTTTTATTACACATTAATTTACAAGTAACACCTTCCCCTTTAAAACCAATTTATATTTAAAGATTATCCTATTAAAGTTTCATAGAAATAATACTTCTTACAACCACATCATTTCTTTATCAATTAATTTCATATTATCATTATATTTGTAACAAATTTAAGTGCTCACAATTTGAACGTAATATTTCTCAATGAAATTCTCATTGTATTTTAACAAAAAACATATGTTGCACATATCATTAAATAAATTAGCGTTTACTTCTATCTCTTATTAATGGCAAGATATAATTACTATTAATTACAATGATTAAATCTCAAAACATACCCTAATACAGGGAAGATATTTAATCCAATTGTTTCCTTTGAAATCCAATTTTCTATATTAAATCCAATATTTATATACTAATTTAATTCCAACATTTAGTTACAACTGTAATGAAACCTGTTCATTATATATTTAAATTCCAAACAAGTCCTTTTATTTTGATTTACATTCTTATTATCAAATCAACTATTCCCTTATGCAATTGATTAACATAAGTTTTACACTCGCCACTCAATAGTTAACGTTTCTTCTTATATCAATTGTAATATTTCAATTACATTAATTACCAAATAGATTTCTAACAGATTTAATAATAAGAAAATAAATAAAAAAATGGTTATACGTTAATAATCCATATCTATTAACTTATTGTTTATAAATAAAGGTTAATAAATTTATGTACAATATGATTGATTTTATACTCCATATTAAAACCAATTGCAATTAATAACATAAGATTACATCAATTTATACATCATTTATTCTATTCCTTATTAACCATTATTATTTAAATTGATTAATATTACGTTAACATAGTATAGTAGTCAATTACATCAATCAATATTAGAAAATTATATGTTTTATCTCATTAAAATTAGTATTTTTTAAGATTTAGGTTAAAGTCGAAATTTCTAATCTAATAAGATTCAATTTAATAAATCATAAATTTTAATTTCTGACAATATTAAAGCCCAAAACCTTATTGAATTTAATATTTTTAATTATCAAAATATGGTTTGTTACATAAACGAGTTTAGGAAATTACAAGTGGATTATAAGGATTTTGAGAAGCGTGAAATAAAATGGAATATGACCTAAGTATTGGACTGGAAGGAATTGAAAACAGTTTAATTACGAGATTATTATTATGTAAATATTTTCTGAATTGTTGAATAAAAATGGAGTTTGGGAATATTTCTAAATATTGATATGATTGAAAATATTCCACTAAGGATATAAGGAGTTGAAATTATTTCCAAACGTGGAAAATACGGGAAGAGTTTTGAATATATATATATATATATATATATATAAAGTTATTTTGAAGATTTATGAAATAAGGATTAGTGATTGCTTATTGATGTTATTTAATAGTTAAATAACCGACTATCAAATCTGACCAAATTTGTTGTTCATTTCGAAGAGACCATGATCAGATTTAATTATCCAAAAACCACTTCGATCCAATTTGTGCATTATGAATTATGAATATCTAGAAGATAATGGAGATGGAGATCTATGAAGAGATTGGTTTGTCAGACTCGGAACCACTTGTATGGATGAATGTTATCATTCCATCATTGTCGGAAAGGTATTGTTAGCATTCCAAGTATGAATGCTATTCTAAAGGTAAACGTAGTCTCATCAACCAGAAATGACTAAAACATGGGAGATACAGCATGGCTAAGTGGGTCGCACCCAAGTAGGGTATGTTGTCACCTTTCTAGATACCCTCAGATATATTATATTTTAAATATGGATATGGTTGTGTATGAAAAAGAGAGCGCTCAACTAGGGTAGGAACACCCGGGGTGATAAAATATTTGGTACTATCCAGGTCAGGGGCAGCCCGGTCCTATGTTGGCAGGGGATCCAGGCGAGGTCCTTAGTATATTTTCTAAAGGTGTATTGTGGCGGGCGATGCCCTAGTAGCCCAATCATTTTATGGAATCTAATATCCACTATGAACCTGTACGGTTTTGATTGTGCCCAACTATACTGAAACATGAGATGCAAGCATTTCAGCTATTTTCTAATTTACTTTCTATTGACACTATTATAATATCAAATGATTTTAATATAAAATGTTTTGGTTATCGTAAGGTAAAAACTCATCATGTTTATAAGTGGCATGGTCTTACGAGATACCTTTGCCTTGAAAGAATTTTGATAATAGTAATAATTCAAATTGATTGTGTTTTTCTCATACTTGTTTTTCAAACTGACTTGGACGTTATTTTATTATAATTCTCAGGTCATACTGAGTATTACAGATTCAGGTTAGGACATTGTGGAGCACATGAGATGTGTTGGAGGAGTTACAGGCGTATCTCACATACTTGATTATATTCCGCTGTGTGTGTAGACTGCATACTCCGCACTGGTAAGGATAAGTTATTATAACCATCCATATAATTTGTTGATTGTTTTACTATAATGATTGTATGTATATAGTTACATTTTTTCTTGTATAAGATTTATTATTATATATTATATTTTGTTCCACTGCAATTGTGAGATTTTATATATTTTTTTCCTGTTTTCTTCTATCCTTTTCTTCTTCAGCCTTAATGATATGATATTTCCAGCACTTGGATATTTGACGTATTACACAGTGAACATATCGATGTTGATTTTCGAGGGTTGAAAATCCTATGCCACTACATATCGTATCAGAGCTGAAGATTGAGTGAGAACCTTGGCTTTGGTAGCGATAACTCATTAGAGATAGGGTCAGTAGCACCCTAGAATGAGTTTGAGTCTATTAATAGATATAAGCACATATTTATTAGTGAATATAAAATGTTTTATATTGTGTTGATTTATCGGTTGAGTGTTTATGAATTCTAGTTGGTATGGAAAGTAGAATCGTATCGATAGGGTTTTTGAACTCCTAAACAAGGTAAACTGACACGATAATGTTTTGAAAAGAGAGTAAATGAAATAGTTTTACCCAAAGATATATTTTGATACAAAAGTAATAATTTTTTGAGATTATTATAGTATATTTAAAATATTTGGTTAATATTATTATAATCTAAACAAGATTATGAATTTGAAATGGTTTATATAACCAAATAGAGATTGTATAAGAATAATTTATGCAAATGACTTATAAAACAAATGGATTCAAACCAAAGTTCAAAGATTTAAAATCCCGGAAAGTTTGGAAGAAATTTTCCGAAGTATTGTGAAAACTAAAATAGTATTATTTTTGATAATATTTTTGTATTAAAAATGGTTTTCAATGGATTTTTGAGGTAATAAAGCGCTAAACTCACTTCAGTCGTTGGAAAATACTTCCGATGATGATCGCGACATCATCGGTGTTCATTTTTGAGTTTCTAAGTAACAGATTGCTACCAAAATAATTTGATATGGAGATTTTTGTTAAAAAACAAGAGTTGTTTCAGAAATTCTGAAGGGAATTTGTTTTGAATGAAACCAGGTGTTTGAATTCTGGAATATTCACTTGAAAGATTTGTGAAACTAAAAGGAATAAGTTTTTGAACTTATAACTAGAATAGAATGGATAAGTGGGGAAAATAAGGAATAAAGTTTACTTGAGACAGGAAAAGTGAATTATATAAATCTTGTAACGATCCGTAAATTTCAACAATTTAGTTTGTTAATTTAATAGGATTTTGTAATTAATTTTTAGTAGAAATAATAAAAGGGGGTAAATTAATATTGAAATGAAGGCTAAAATAAAATATATGAATGGTATTAAAGCCTATTTATTTGTAATACGAATAAAATTTAATAAATAAAATGGTGTAAGTATTGTACCTGTATATAATGAATATGGAAAATATAGGGTGGGCATTAAATTAGTAGGTGTAAGGACACATTGTTACAGTAATTGATTTTATTTAGGGATACGTTATTTCAAGTTAATAATTTATAAACTTGAATGAACATTTAGATTTGATAAATTAATTCAAATGTTATGACTTAGTAAATGGAATATGATAATAAGAACAATTGCAAATTTTGTATTTAGGGGAGAAATAAATTTTGATAGGCAGTAGTTGTTGTGAAGAATAAATATACAAGTATATTAAAGGTTATAATAGTGGGTTACTAGTAAATTCGCTCATTTACCAATAAAGATAATTAGATGTGCCTTGATGATAATTGATAACATAACGGAAAAAGTAAATGTATTCATTTGAACATTAATTGCAATTGGATAGGGATTTTAAGTAACAATGTTAATGCAAGGTAAGTAATGCTAAATTAAAGTCAATAATAATGAATAATGATTAATTCAGATTTTTTAACATATATTACAAATTACCTGCTTATTTGTTAATGGAATTAGAATTTGAAATAAGTGATAAAAAAATAAATGAATGTTACACGAATGGAAAACGAAATAACGTTCGTTTAAATGTGAGTAATTATAGGGTCGTATTTATTATTAGCGTTACTTTAATAATTAAGATTAATTGAGAAATTAATACGAGAAGTATGTAAAGTAATAAGTAAGAAAGGAATACATTATAAATTGACTATAAGCTAAACTTATGTGTAAGGTTGAAATTGAATCTAATCCGTTTAATTGGAAACTTATTAAAATAAATTGGATTCAAAGTGCAATAAAGAGATTATTTTAAGAAATTGAAATAAATACTATAATTGGTAAAATAATTTACATTTAATATTTGAGATAGGAATTTGTTTAAGGAATTATAAATTAATAAGTAAATCAAGGTGATAAAAATTATGAATTATAGAATTTGAATTTTAATAGTGAGTTAATTTATTTAATTTATAATAGTTGGATTTATTGCCAATAAATGAAATCAAATCTTTAATTATTACGTTAAATAAAAAAAATTAAGTTGAAAATGGGAAATATTTATGTGATGATTTTTAAATCCAATGGTAAAACCTTCTATTTGAAATTATGAATGGAATAATTATGGGTAAATTTAATTTAATGGAAATTTTGGAAATTTATCTATAATTTTTAAATTTTGTGAAATTGAAGATTTCTATTGATTAATCTTTAATAAATTGACTTTTAAATTTTTTTAAATCATTGTAAATGTTTGAAATTTATAAAGCGATAAAGATTGCAAAGTTCAGAATTTTAACGCGAGATTTGATTTAATTTATTTATTTTAAATTTATTTAATTAATATAAAAATAGCCATTTTGGTCACGGACTCGGATTTCGACGAAACCAGTTTCATCGGATCCGTAACAGTGAATTATTGTAAGGTTTCAAGTTACGTAGCGACCGGACTTGTCGTTCGATCGTACGAACGCGAAACGCCTTGAAATCGATTTAATTGAAATCAATTTGAAATTAATTTGAAAATATTGATTTCAGCATAACTTCTTCATATGATGGAATTTGGACGTGAAACTTTTTCCATCGCGTTTAGAATATTTTAAAACACCTATTTCGATATATGGGTTTACCCAGTTTCGTTCCAGGGTCAGAACGAGCTTTTTGGGCCACGTTAGTGGCAGCACGTATATCCAACCCGATCCATCTATTCAAATTTCTAACATACCTATGTAAACCCAGTTGTAAACCCTAGCCTCCATCTATTCTCATTTGTTTGTGCGTTCATTTCCTCAACTCCTCCTCTTCCTAATGGCTGCAAACCCTAAATCCAAATTCAAATTTCAAAAATCAAATCCAAAGCCTAAAATTCAAAATCCTCAGAAAATTCTGGAAAAAATATATATTGAACATCTCGACGCTACGAATCAGGGTCTGCTATTTGTTTTTCAAAATTGCGCTTCGATTAGCGGAAAATTGCGGTCAAAGGTCAAAATTTCGAAACCCATATGGTGATTTGGGCGTTTTTGATTCGGGAAGCAATCGGAGAAATCGGTATATGGGTTTTGAAGAGGACATCGCGTGGAGTCTTTTGATGGTGGTCGGAGGTTGCGTAGTGGCATGTGGTGGCCGGAATTCACGAGTTAGGGTTCGAAAACCCTAACCCTAGGCGGCGGCCGGCGGCGGGGAAGGATGACCGGACCTATGTGAGGGTGTGCGGCTCGGCGAGGGGAAGAGAATGGGCGTTGTTGGCGTTGGTGATAGGGCCGGAGTCGCTGGGAATTGGAGGTCAAAGCGGTGGTCAACGGGGAAGGATGGGTTCGAACACGTGCACCTGTAGCGCGTGAGGAGAAGAAGGGGATGATGTGTCTTCTCCCTGTTGGCTCGTTTTTTTATTGTTTTTTTAATTTTGATTTCAATCTGCTGATTTAATCGTAACTCTTTCATACGATATCCGATTGGCGCGTGGTTTTTTTTTGTTAGGATCGTAATAAAATTTCAGACCTGTTGGCGCTGGTTTGGATGGATTTGAAGACTGTCCAATTTTTGGGTTTAAATTCGATTTAAATTCGAAAGGTGAGTGTTTTAACGCACTCACAACTTCTAAGTTTTCTTATGTTTGTCAAATTGATTTAAGATATGAGTAGAAATTTATTTATGACTGTTTGCATAATTTATTCATCATCTCAGTTAAATCGCATTTATTTATTTTAACTGTTAATTAATTTTATTGTTGCATATAAATTGACAGTTAAGATTTATTTATTTACATATAAACTGCTAGTTAAATAGTTATTTATTTATTTATTTATTTATTTATTTATTTTTGAATATAAACTGTTCGGTGATACCTGTTATATTTTATATGCTCTATTGATGTTTGTTTAAATTGATGATGATTGCAATAAATTGGTTGATGATTGATATGGGTTGAATGGATGATGTGTTCTATATAAACTGCAAGTTATTATGTTTTTTTTCATTTTATTCGGGATTGCGGTTTGAAATGATATACAACCGCATTTTTATTTAAATTGCGGATTGAAATGATAAATATCTGTATCACTTGACCATAGGATAGAAAATTTTATACAGACACCGTCGGTATATATATAATTATTTTGAAAATGATTTCTAAGGTTTGGATAGGATACGGTTTAATGAATATTAAATTTTGATATTATATAAATATTATTTTATATATACATATATAGTTAAAATTTTGAATTTAAGCTATGTATAATCTGTTAAATAAAAATGAATAAGTTGGAAAAATGGAGTTTGATAATTTATATTATATGTTTAAGTACAGGTTTAAGATCTTGTGTATATATAGAGTTTAAATGTAAGATTGGGAGTTAAATTGGAAATTTATTTGAAATAGAGCTTAATTAAGAATTTAACTTCATAAGTTGATGTAAAATTTATTAACTTGAAATTTTAAAAAGGTTTGATATGTATAACTGAATTTTTATTCAAGATGAATTAAACGAATATTTCTAGCATAAATAAATTGAAGGAAATGGTTAAGTTGTTAGTAATTGGAGTTTTATTTTAAATGATTTTTGATTTATTATGTAAACTTTTTAAAAACTAAATAATAGGACAATAAATTGTTGAATATAAATTTCTAACCTTAAGTTTTGAAATTGTTAAATACTCCAAGTTAGAAATATATTAAATTGAAGTGGTTTATTCAATTGAAAGTGAATTTAAAATTTATGGCTTAGGCTAAAATTTTAAATGAATAAATTGTAAAGTCGCGGAAATTATTTTATAAAGAAATTTTAAATTCAAACTGTTTTATTTTATATACTGTTGAATATCCAAACCATTTAAGTTTTGAAAGTTATGGTTTTAAAACTATGGATTTAGAAGTATTATGTTGAAAGTTAAATTTCAAATATTTGGTTTCGAGGTATTATAAATCTTAAAAGTGGCATGAATTTGGTAAAGAAATATATTTGAAATAAAATGATATCATATTTATTTGGGTTTTAAAAGGAAATGATATCGTATTTATGGGTTTTGGAATGAATAATTGTATTTTGGTTTTGAAAGTATAATTATTTTTAAATGACCGCGGTGTTAAAATAACGTTTGGTTGTTGAAGAGACCGGGATCGGAAGTTGTCATACTCTCTGCCAACTCTGAAAACCACTTTAACAACCGTGTACGCGATGGAGATTCCAGAATGAAGTAGGTTGGTGGCCAAGGGGGTTAGCGCCCTTTATCGAACACTCCTCTTAGATACTATACTCTGACTTTGGATTGATTCGGTGGCCACCTTTACTTTTGATTTTAGGGGGAGCTTGTTCGAGGTGGGCGGTAGCTGCGGCTATGCGTAATTGGTATATCTACCCTGGCATGCCTAGTTGTTCCGTGTCACCTACCCTATCGCGCCTTATACGATTTTGGTTTTGTACCATACCTATGGAGTGCTTCTGACGACGCCCAATACGGGGGAGATTCGGTACTGTATAGACTATGGGAATATATTATGTGTTAAGCTGGAAAATGTAAAGCCTTAACGCTATTTAAAAGTAAGTTTATTTTACAATTATACACTATTATAATAGCGAAATATACTACATAGTAAATAGTTTAACGAATCCTTAGGGGATGTAAATCCTGAGCATCTCTTGAGTTACTGCACTTATATTCATTTCTGTTAACTTAACTTACATAAGATCTTTTATTTCTGACTCGAGTGTTTTGTCTTTTCAATTCGCTCGGGTCAGTCCGAGCGTTTTAGGATTTGAAGATTTTTCTGACGGAAGAAGACGAAGGTTTCATTACTATTATTATTATCTATCATATGGTTCCACTACACTATATTCCGCTGCATTAATATTGTTGGTATGTGAACTCTGATATTTATTGTACAAAGAAGAATCAAATGTTTGTAAACAGTTTTATGAACTGTATATTTATTATTATACTTTATCCTTCCGCTGTGAGATTCTGTTTTGTTTTATTCTTTCTCGTTTTTCTTATTTACCTCATAACAATCCGTCCTTCCGTATGGTTTGAATTGGCACGTGTGTCGATTTAAAGCGTGCGAAAAGGCGGGACGTTACTTCTAGTATCAGAGCTTTGGTTTAGCGATAAATCTTAGCTTTGTGGGGTCTGACTCTTTATTAATTGGGTAGTAATACCCTATGCGAGTCGCTGAGTGTATATATATGAGAGGGCGTATTTGTTAGTATTATGAAAAGGTTTTTATATTGTGTTAATCTGTTCCATTTTATATTTATGGATTGTGGTTGATGCATGGGACGCTATGACATCAATAGGGATTTCTAAATACTTAATAGGACAGACCGACATAACATTTGTTTTTAAAATAGGTGAATGAAGTAATTTTGCCTATTATATTTTCTAAAAAAAAATTTCAAATGATATCTATATTTGGCTGCAATAGATTTGTTGTTAGGTAATAAAGCGTATAAATAATAACAGAAATAAGATTGAAAAATAAAATAAATGAAATTTGGAAATTTAGAACTTAAGTTCTGGGGTTTCGGAATTTCTTTCGAATAAATTTTGGAATATAATAATATTGTTTATAAGTATTTTCTGATATAAATATTTCAATATAATTCGGAAGAATTGGTTTAAAGAAGATTATGGAGAAAATAAGTTTTGTACTTTCCTCTCTGTTGCTGCAAAATAATTTCGGTGATGGTAGCCGCATCATCGACTTTCATTTTCGAGTTTTGGAGGGGAAAGGTCACTGTAGTAGTTTTACTGCAGATTCATTTTTGAAAAAAATATATAAATTTTGAATTTTTTTAAATATAATTAGAGATATATAAGTTGTAAGAATATATTTATCTATTGTTTTAAAATAAATTGAAAATTTAACCCAGAATTAAATTCTAAAATTTCCATTAATTAATTGTTTCAAATTAGTGCAGTGAAATGTAAGGTAAGCAGTTAAAAATTGAAACCTTTAATTTAGGTAAGAGATTTAGTGCCAAGTTATAAAGGAAATAAAAAGGAAGTTAAAATTGTAACTTATAAGAAAAAGGATGAAAATTTATTGAACAATGAATTAATTAAAGGAAATGGAACAAAATTGTATAACTTTCAAATTACACCCTTAAATAACATATATGTAACTACCAAATATTAAAAGTTGAAATGTTTAATAAGAGATTGTAATAGAATATTATGCAAGTAGAAATTTGAAATAATGAAAGTATTTAATGAAATTGTTGTTAAATGAGAATTTAATGTTATAAACTTAAGTTATAATTGAAATCTTACCAAGTAAATATAATTAAAGGTAAGTATGACAATAGATGATTATAAACTTAAGCAATTAAAGTGTAAATAGACGAGGCCATGCAATTATAAATGAACGTAATATAATAAAGAGAAATTATAAACTTAAGTAAATGTTAAAGTTAGTTATTTTAATAAACAGAAAGATGAACGCTGTAATAAATGAAATTAAGTAAAAATAAATGAAGCAAACATTTAATGAGTAAATGTAAATTAAAAAGATAAATCACTGTGTAAATAAAAAGAAAATCAGACAACAAAGGTATGAAATGAGATTTATAATAAGTAAAGGTAATTGTTATTTGGATTTGTTGTTGTTTGGGCTATGGTTGTTTGGGTAAAATACTTTAAAATTTGGATTGGATGAATGAATAATCTATTTAGTTTTATCTAAGACTGTTGAGTAAATGATGTGCTAGTAGTTTATTCTTCATTACATACAATTTAAAAGTTTTAAACCCGAATGACTATTTGTTTGTTTGATTGAATGGTTGTTTTGTATTTGTTGTGTATGCTATTGTTGGAATTGATGGTTGTTGTATTGATTTGTTGTTAGTAATTGAAACCACTTAAATATTTCACTTTACATAAATTGTTAATCCTTTGGATTTTATAAGTGAAATGCAGGTTATGGAAGCAATTGCTACTGCTTTTGGTTCCATAAATTAAGCGTAAATTTGCCCGACAAATAGGTACATTACGGATTACGGCTTATAGCACTATTTTATATATTTTCCCGGGTTGGGATATAATATTTTGGATAATATATGTAATATTATTTTTATATTTAATATTATATTTTCTCCCGAGTCTCTCCGTACGTAGGAGACTATGCCAAAATTTTCCATAAATTTTGAACTTAGAAATATTTTGAAAATGTTTTCCAAACTTTAGTAATTTAAGTATAAAAAGATTTAATGGTTATAAATTGAGATATTTTTTCTAAATTAATAAATTTTATAAATTTAATTGTTTATAAAGTTAATGTTTGAATAAGGTATATTGATTTCTTAGTTCTTCGTTTCCCTTCTTTTCCTTTTCGGGGACGAAAAGTTTTAAGTGGGGGAGAGTGCAACGACCCGCAAATTTCGACAATTTAATTTGTTAATTTAATAGGATTTTGTAATTAATTTTTAGTAGAAATAATAAAAGGGGGTAAATTAATATTGAAATGAAGGATAAAATAAAATATATGAATGGTAACTAAAGCCTATTTATCTGTAATATGAATAAAATTTCAATAAATAAAATGGTGTAAGTATTGTACCTGGATATAATGTGAATATGGAAAATATAGGGTAGGCATTAAATTAGTAAGTGTAAGGGCACATTGTTACAGTAATTAGTTTTATTTAAGGATACGTTATTTCAAGTTAATAATTTATAAACTTGAATGAACATTTCAATTTGATAAATTAATTCAAATGTTATGACTTAGTAAATGGAATATGATAATAAGAACAATTTCAAATTTTGTATTTAGGGGCGAAATAAATTTTGATGGGTAGTAGTTGTTGTGAAGAATAAATATACAAGTATATTAAAGGTTACAATAGTGGGTTACTAGTAAATTCACTCATTTACCAATAAAGATAATTAGATGTGCCTTGATGATAATTGATAACATAACGGAAAGAGTAAATGTATTCATTTGAACATTAATTGCAATTGGATAGGGATTTTAAGCAACAATGTTAATGCAAGGTAAGTAATGCTAAATTAAAGTCAATGATAATAAATAGTGATTAATTCAAAATTTGTAACATATATTATAAATTACCTGCTTATTTGTTAATGGAATTAGAATTTGAAATAAGTGATAATAAAATAAATGAATGTTACACTAATGGAAAACGAAATAACGTTCGTTTAAATGTGAGTAATTATAGGGTGGTATTTATTATAAGCGTTACTTTAATAATTAAGATTAATTGAGAAATTAATACGAGAAGTATGTAAAGTAATAACTAAGAAAGGAATACGTTATAAATTGACTATAACAAGAACTTATGTGTAAGGTTGAAATTGAATCTAATCCGTTTAATTGGAAACTTATTAAAATAAATTGGATTCAAAGTGTAATAAAGAGATTATTTTAAGAAATTGTAATAAATACTATAATTGGTAAAATAATAATTTACATTTAATATTTGAGATAGGAATTTGTTTAAGGAATTATAAATTAATAAGTAAATCAAGGTGATAAAAATTGTGAATTATAGAATTTGAATTTTAATAGTGAGTTAATTTATTTAATTTATAATAGTTGGATTTATTGCCAATAAATGAAATCAAATGTTTGATTATTACGTTAAATAAAAAAATTAAGTTGAAAATGGCAAATATTTATATGATGATTTTTAAACCAATGGTATAACCTTCTATTTGAACTTATGAATGGAATAATTATGGGTAAATTCAATTTAATGGAAATTTTGGAAATTTATCTATAATTTTTGAATTTTATGAAATTGAAGATTTCTATTGATTAATCTTTAATAAATTGACTTTTAAAAAATTTTAAGTTATTGTAAATGTTTGAAATTTATGAAGTGATAAAGATTGCAAAGTTCAGAATTTTAATGCGAGATTTGATTTAATTAATTTATTTATTTTAAATTTATTTAATTAATATAAAAATAGTCATTTTGGTCACGGACTCGGATTTCGACGAAACTAGTTTCATCGGATCCGTAACAGTGAATTATTATAGGGTTTCAAGTTTCGTAGCGATCGCACATGTCGTTTGATCGTACGAACGCGAAACGCCTTGAAATTGATTTAATTGAAATTAATTTGAAAATATTGATTTCAGCATAACTTCTTCATACGATGGAATTTGGACGTGAAACTTTTTCCATCGCGTTCAGAATATTTTAAAACACCTATTTCGATATATGGTTTTACCCAATTTCGTTCCAGGTTCAGAACGGGCTTTTTGGGCCACGTTAGCGGCAGCACGTATATCCAACCCGATCCATCTATTCAAATTTCTAACCTACCTATATAAACCCAGTTATAAACCCTAGCCTCCATCTATTCTCATTTGTTTATGCGTTCATTTCCTCAGCTCCTCCTCTTCCCAATGGCTGCAAACCCTAGATCCAAATTCAAATTTCAAAAATCAAATCCAAAGCCTAAAATTCAAAGCCCTCAGAAAATTCTGGAAAAAATTATATATCGAACATCTCGACGATACGAATCAGCGTCTGTTATTTGTTTTTCGAAATTTCGCTTCGATTAGCAGGAAATTGCGGTCAAAGGTCAAAATTTCGAAACCCATATGCTGATTTGGGCGTTTTCGATTCGGGAAGCAATCAGAGAAATTGGTATATGGGTTTTGAAGAGGACAGCGCGTGGAGTCGTTTAATGGTGGTCGAAGGTTGCGTAGTGGCATATGGTAGCCGGAATTCACGAGTTAGGGTTCGAAAACCCTAACCCTAGGCGGCGGCCGTGGCAGAGAAGGAGGACTGGACCTGTGTGAGGGTGTGCGGCTCGACGAGGGGAAGAGAATGGACGTGGTCGGCGTTTGTGATAGGGCCGGAGTTGCTAGGAATTGGAGGTCAAAGCGGTGGTCAACGGGAAAGGATGGGTTCGAACGCGTGCACCTGTAGCGTGTGAGGAGAAGAAGGGGATGACGTGTCTTCTCCCTGTTGGTTCGTTTTTTTATTGTTTTTTTATTTTGATTTCAATCTGCTAATTTAATCGTAACTCTCTCATACGATATCCGATTGGTGCGTGGTTTTTTGTTAGGATCATAATAAAATTTCGGACCTGTTGGCGCTAGTTTGGACGGATTTGGAGACTGTCTAATTTTTGGGTTCAAAATCGAATTTAAATTCGATTTAAATTCGAAATGTGAGTGTTTTAACCCACTCAAAACTTCTAAGTTTTCTTATGTTTGTTAAATTGATTTAAGATATGAGTAGAAATTTATTTATGACCGTTTTCATAATTTATTCATCATCTCAGTTAAATCGCATTTATTTAATTTAACTGTTAATTAATTTTATTATTGCATATAAATTAACAGTTAAGATTTATTTATTTACATATAAACTGCTAGTTAAACAGTTATTTATTTATTTATTTTTGAATATAAACTGTTCGTTGATACCTGTTATATTTTATATGCTCTATTGATGTTTGTTTAAATTGATGATGATTGCAATAAATTGGTTGATGATTGATATTGGGTGAATCGATGATGTGTTCTATATAAACTGCAAGTTATTATGTTTTTTTTCATTTTATTCCGGATTGCGGTTTGAGATGATATACAACCGCATTTTTATTTTTAAATTGCGGATCGAAATGATAAATATTCGTATCGCTTGACCATAGGATAGAAAATTTTATATAGACACCGTCGGTATATATATAATTATTTTGAAAATGATTTCTATGGTTTGGGTAGGATACGGTTTAATTAATATTAAATTTTGATATTATATAAATATTATTTTATATATACATATATATTTAAAATTTTGAATTTAAGCTATGTATAATCTGTTAAATAAAAATGAATAAGTTGGAAAAATGGAGTTTGATAATTTATATTATATGTTTAAGTACAGGTTTAAGATCTTGTGTATATATAGAGTTTAAATGATTTAAGTCAATTAAGATTGGGAGTTAAATCGGAAATTTATTTGAAATAGAGCTTAATTAAGAATTTAACTTCATAAGTTGATGTAAAATTTATTAACTTGAAATTTTAAAAAGGTATGATATCTATAACTGAATTTTTATTCAAGATGAATTAAACGAATATTTCTAGCATAAATAAATTAAAGGAAATGATTAAGTTGTTAGTAATTGGAGTTTTATTTTAAACGATTTTTGATTTATTATGTAAACATTTCAAAAAATATATAATAGGACAACGAATTGTTGAATATAAATTTCCAACCTTAAGTTTTGAAATTGTTAAATACTCCAAGTTAGAAATATATTAAATTGAAGTGGTTTATTCAACTGAAAGTGAATTTAAAATTTATGGTTTAGACTAAAATTTTAAATGAATAAATTGTAAAGTCGCGGAAATTATTTTATGAAGAAATTTTAAATTCAAACTATTTTATTTTATATACTATTGAATATCCAAACCATTTAAGTTTTGAAAGTTATGGTTTTAAAACTATGGATATCGAAGTATTATGTTGAAAGTTAAATTTCAAATATTTGGTTTCGAGGTATTATAAATCTTAAAAGTGGCATGATTTTGGAAAAGAAATATATTTGAATTAAAATGATATCATATTTATTTAGGTTTTAAAAGGAAATGATATCATATTTATTGGTTTTGGAATGGATAATTGTATTCTAGTTTTGAAAGTATAATTATTTTTAAATGGCCGCGGTGTTATAATAACGTTTGGTTGTTGAAGAGACCGGGATCAGAAGTTGTCATACTCTCTGCCAACTCCGAAAACCACTTTAACAACCGTGTACGCGATAGAGATTCCAGAATGAAGTAGGTTGGCGGCGGCATTTCCTTTAAGATAAATACGTGGACCCGACTCCCGTGAGTTGGCATAAGGTGGCTAAAACAGGAGCGATTCTCGGGTCAAGGGGGTTAGCGCCCTCTATGGGACACTCCTCTTCGATACTATACTCTGACTTTGGATTGATTCGGTGGCCAAATTTACTTATGATTTTAGGGAGAGTTTGTTCGAGGTGGGCGGTAGCTGTGGCTATGCGTTACCACCAGCCCGGATGCGTAATTGGTATATCTACCCTGGAATTGCCTAGTTGTGCCGTGTCACCTACCCTATCGCGCCTTATACTATTTTGGTTTTGTACCATACCTATAGAGTGCCCTCTGACGACGTCCAGTACGGGGGAGATTACGGTACTGTATAGACTGGGAATATATTATATGTTAAGGTGGAAAATGTAAAGCCTTAACGCTATTTAAAAGTAAGTTTATTTTACAATTAGACAATATTATAATAGCGAAATATACTACATAGTAAATATTTTAACGGATCCTTAGGAGATGTAAATCCCGAGCATCTCTTGAGTTACTGCACTCATATTCATTTCTGTTAATTTAACTTATATAAGATCTTTTAGTTTTGACTCGAGTGTTTTATCTTTTCATTTCGCTCGGGTCAGTACGAGCGTTTCAGGATTTGAAGATTTTTCTGGAGGAAGAAGACGAAGATTTCATTACTATTATTATTATATATTATATGGTTCCACTACACTGTATTCCGCTGCATTAATATTGTTGGTATGTGAACTCTGATATTTATTGTACAAAGAAGAATCAAATGTTTGTAAACAGTTTTATGAACTGTATATTTATTATTATACTTTATCCTTCCGCTGTGAGATTCTGTTTTGTTTTATTCTTTCTCGTTTTACTTATTTACCCCATAACATTCCGCCCTTTAGTATGGTTTGAATTGGCACGTGTGTCGATTTAAAGCGTGTGAAAAGGCGGGATGTTACAAATCTAAATTTAACTTAAGGAAAGTTAAATATGAATTTAATTGAGATGGAAACAATTTCATATAAAGGAGAATATGGGTTATTGTAACACCTACTAAGTTGATGTATGTTATGTGAATATAAAAAAATAGATGATAGTTCAAACAATATGTATTTCGTGTTTACATTTAATTAGTAAGAAGTTAAATTATTAGTAAGCAGCCATGAAAATGAAAGAAAGTGGTAATATGAATAATTTATGATAAGAGAACACTAAAATGTAGACAGGTTTTACATGAAACAGAATAAGTGTAAGCTGCATTTCTTTTCAAACCATACATCTCTTTAATTTGTATAATATGTAAAGAGGAGTATGTTTTGCAAAACATTGCTTTGCAAAAAGTTCAGACTTTTACATAACATTCATTTCTCATCCGACGGATCAGGAAACTGATCCATTTTATTATGTAGATTACGAAAATAACACATAAACTTGAAAGGTTTGATTTTTAACAAACTACTTAGTTATGGAAGATTCATTATTTCATGTCTAAAGTATGATAAATTCACACATATGTGGTAAGCATTTTTTCATTCCTTGTCCATGCATGCTATCTTATCGATAATTCAATTGCGCTCCAATCCAAGAAAATTGAAACAAACCCACTTATATTCAAACGAAAACACCTGTCTTTTGACTGCTCAAACATATAAAAAATGGCAATAATAATAGTTCAAGTCAGCCATAAGAGGAAACTGACTTATTTTTACAATTTAAATATAAGATGTAAACAAAAATAGTCAGCTCAAATGAATGTTTGTTAAAGTCTTGTATTTCGATCCTGTTATGCTTTCATCAAAAAATTTAAACGGAATAGACTGAAATAAAGACAATGGGATCATTTAAACCCAAATGATTCTCAATAATGTAGTATAAATTTAGATATACCAAGTAAATGGAAATGGAAATCAATCGGAGGTGAATAAATTGAATAACAATCATTTAATTGAAATGAGTTTGACTGCTATGGAATTTTATTTACATTAAATATTAAAAATAAAATTGGTTTTAAATTGTGTTGATTGGGAATAATTGAATATGAATTTGGATTATGGAATAAAAGCAAATGGAAGGAATGAAAAACAAGTTGGATATCAAATCAATGCAAGTATGTGAAAATGAAATAAATTGATTGGGAATCAATTTGAAATGAATATGAATATATTGGATGTGAATATGAATTGATGCTAATTAATAATTATGAACATTTGGAATTTTCTTAAATAATGTATAAATCGATTTGAAGATAATAATCGTATGTTGGAACCTTATAATTGTTATAGATACATGCTATAACATGTTTGGTTATGGAATCTATGTGGTTGTATTAGTAAAATGAATGTGAAGTTATTAAATTTCAAGTTTGATGCTCAAGCATTTAAATTAAGTACATGTACAAGGAGGCTATTGGGCTAGATTTGGTTTAGAAGTTGCATATAAAGTAAGCTCGCTCGCTTAAAAACGCTAAATAAAGGTACGTTTCCAGTTAAATATAGCGATGATATAAATATTGATACATATTATATTTTCCGACCGTGTGGGTCGGTGTACATGTTTTTATCATATTGCAAAAGGCTCTCCATACAAAGGAGACTCTACCAAAATAATTCGAAAATTTAGGGTGTCAGAAATTTTCTGAAAATTTTTGGGAAATTTTGTTAAATAAAATTAGATTTTTGAACCTAACTAAGAAAAGGGTTTTGATAAATGTTTGGAAAATAGATAGTGAATGTAAGTGTAAAGGATTAGAAAGGTGAAATGTAGAGTTTTAACAAGTGAATTTCTATAAGTTAATGGGTTTGGATCATTCATCTTACCTTAGCAATTTCGGGTACGAAATTCTTTTAAGGGGGGAGGAATGTAACGACCTGGATTTTCCGTCATTTAATTTCGAATATTTAAATGGTTTTAAATACCGTGTTTGGAACAGAAATTTATTTCTAAATATGAAGATTTGGTTAGAATTATAAAATGAATTAAAATTTCAAATACAGCGATTTATCGTAATACGAAATTGGTAAATAATTGAAAATAGAGTTGAATTTGAATTGAAATGATTTCTAATGCACGATGGCAATCGATCAGAGGACGTCTTGGCTCGAAGTCGAGAGACGCGAGGCATGATTTTGTTGGGTGCCGCGATCGAAGAGGAGAATCCCGAAGATGGGGATGTCTGGTCTACTGTCAAACTAAGGAGAGGGTTGTGATGGTCATGGAAAACATGGAATGGCAGTGGTCAATTTTAAGGATACTTCTATACATTTTGGGCACGGCTATTGGAGGAGACCCAGGCGATTGATTTTGGTGAGGTTGGGGGTTGAGTGGAGCTCGTGCATACAGAGGAGGATTTTGGTAGTATTTCACTGTCAGAATCAAGTTGCTCGATATTAAGTTTGGTTGTTGTGTCAAATGGCGACTGTTGTTGCACAGAGTAGAATCATCCAAACATGTTGGGTTTTAAGTCGAATTGGTATTTTTCGTTGTAATTAAAACATTACTCTTGCTGCTTTCAGATAGTTTTCAGTGCTAGTGTGAGTTTCTTAATATGGTAGTTGGTATTATTGGTTTGAGCATGAGATGTTTGAGGAAATGCCAAGAAGGGTAGAGGTGCTAGTTATTTGATTAGTGCATACAAGTTGCATTATGCAACTCAATATTTCTTACTGATGGTTTTGAGTTTATACAATTGAATACACATGGAAGACTGGTTCCGCCAGGAATGCTAATCTGAGTAAAAGGTATATTAGAATTAATTTTAAAAGAGTAATTATTTTATTAATTATAATTGAATTTTAAATCGTTAATTTTTATAATTCATAATTTTCTTATATGAGGTTCAATTGAACGAAAGTCGGTCGTGTAGGATTCGTAGCTGCCGAATCTACGCAATAGAATTAAATTTGGAATGGACTGCAATTAAATCAAGGTGAGTAAATCTCACCCGTCTTGGATTATCGTATTAATTTAAGTTGTCGAAAATTAATTATTGAATGATTGGATGAATTTATCGATTTATTATCAGGTTGAATGTTATATTATACGTAGTAGTACATATATTAGTAGTTGGATATAATTCCCGTCTATTGGAGCGGATGAGACCATATGTGCCCCCATATAATAGCGGACGACCCTATATTACCGCGATATCCCGCCTCAAAGTGGGCTTGGTATTTTATGTTATCTAACATCTGTGGATATGGAGAAACAGGTTGGAGGGATCCAACTGGATTCCTCAAATACATTTATTATTTGTCATATATAGTGATATATGATGAAATGAATAATCTTTTATAGATTGTTGTGTGATTTGAATGTTTGGATGCTATAGTAGCACTGGCCTGAATTTTGGTATTTTAGATACCATAAATATTAGTTTCAAATTTGAAGGAATTAAAAGGAGATTTTGGGTATAAAAATATCGATATCGAAATTTGAATTATTTTAAAGGAAATTGATTTGGATAAAATAAATGATTTGATATCGGGGTTTGTGCTTATCTGTTTGCGCTGAAATTTTTCACAAACCCCAAAAGTCGTGAAAGCATTGGTGTTTATGCGCAGATCCACAATATTCAAACACAGATCTCAGATCCAGATAAATTAGAGAATAAAAATGAAGGAATAGTAAAGTTAAAACCTATAAAAAGCAGAAAGGAACACAAGGTTTATAGTGGTTCGGCAATCCAGCCTACGTCTACTTTGAATCAATCCTTTTTATTCCCTTTTATACTGTAGTTACAGTTACAAGCCTTTAGTATCAATCACAAAAATGGCAGAGTTTCAGAGTCCAAGAAGGAGAAGATCCCATTTCAGTTGCTATAAGACTCCTATTTATAGGTGTAGATTTGAAAATATCCGGCCGCAAAACCTGGAATGTCTTTTCTCTTTCGCAAGTGGGCTCACCAGATCAATCCGGAGCGATTTGGGATCGATGCGTTTCAATTTGTATCGATCCAAAAGTGGTCCAACCGAGCCGAGATCGATCACGGAGGTTTTTGAGTGCATCAGGAGCTCCTCTGAAAATTTCAAAGCATTTAGACTTATAGATTATGAGTTATAATCGACGCAATTTGTGTTCCCCAGTCAGTCATCGCGTTCGTATCGATCTAAAGCTTCGCATTCTCCTTTCTTCATATAGATACAGTTCGCATCGATGACGTGTCTCGAAGATCCACCTTTCGTGTTGTTCGACCGAGTCGTCTACTTACTTGCATCCCATTCGTATCCATCGATTCGTATCCATTGACCAACCCTCCTTCGTATTGATTAACATATACCTGCAGTCCTATTTGTATCTCTCTTATGTCGTAGTTCATATCAATCCTTGAGCACCCCGTACTTCATATCCATAAAACCTGCCTTCTTCGTATCCATCACTTTGGCTATACTCCTCGTGTCGATACTAGGCTATGCTCTTCATAACCATCCCTTGTGCCTATCTTCGTATTGATATCATGTTGATCGATACGAGACGTTTCTGCCAGTAGCCATCTACTCCTCGTATCGATCCCGATGGATATGAACAACATCCACCTTGATCGATACGAACAGTCAATACGAGCAAGTTTCCATGAACTTTAATCCATCCATAACTTGGATATATGAACTCCAATTGATCTGAAATTTGAAATGTAGCCTCTCCTAGCCTTGTTCCTCATTCCTAATCAATCCCTTCTTGATTGGAGCTCGGTCAAATTTTGACGACATTGATCATAGGCTTGTTTCCAATCGATCTCTAATCTTGATATCCAACCTTTCCAACCAATCTTTTGATATCTCGGCCTTGAACAAAAGATGGGATAACATTTGTCCCTAAAACATGACTTTTGGTAAGAAGGTGTGTTTTGTAAAGCTCTAATTCCGACATCCGAAATCCATATTCCATCCATAGCCATGCCATCCGATCCATAATCCAATCCATTACCAAGTCATCCTATCTGAGCGCCACAACCATATCCTGATCCAAATCCACGACTTTTTTGAGTCGATGCCCAATTTCGAGTCTAGTAACAAAATCCTTAGCCAATTTCATATTCATTTGAATCTGACAACCGAGTTGTAATCAATCCATATTCAATAACCAAATCCAGGACCTCTCCAGCTCGATATCCAAATCCGGGACCACTCCGGGTCCATGCCTAAATCTTTAACTGTTCATGGCTAATATTCGAATCCATAGCCTTTTCGAGTTCTTGCCAAGCGTAGTCCACACTCGATGACCTGCATTGAAGAACACCTTTGTGTCCTCCGTTTAGTGTCTCTGAACGTTGAGTAATACCATGGATTAAGTCCTAAGCCAAATCCTGGTCGCTCCGGACCCTTGCCGAGCATAGTCCATACTCGACGATCTGAAATAGTATCCGATAGATATTATGGGGCCTAAGTCCTAGACCGAATCCTGGTCTCTTCGGACACTTGTCAAGTACAGTCCATACTCAACGACCTGAATAAGTTAGTTTTCCACGTTCGAACGAAGAGACGTACCCCTTCCTAGGCATAATCCATACCCGACGACCATTTATCAAAAACCAGATAAAAATCCAATCCAAAATCCAGATCAAATAAAAAAACCAAAAACGCATACCAGAAATCCAAACCAATATCCAAACCAGAAAACAAGCATCAAAACTAAAATCCAAACCAAAAAGCAAACAAAACCAGGAGTTCAAACCAAACTTGGAAACAAAACCAGAAAAAAGAAGATGTCCAAACCACATGTTTTAATTTATTTAAAGAAGTAAAAAGTTCATTTTAAAGTTTGGTTAACATCAACATATAGCTTAACAAAACATCAAATTTTGACGGTAAAATTTGTCGACAAAAACACCGTTTTCAACCAAAACAAGTTGTCGGCAAGTTGTTACAACTTGATACATTTTCTAATATACACTTATGCATAAATACAACTTTACAAACTATTTAAACACTTTATATTTAGCACTAAAGAAAAAAGGGTTTACTTTTAAAAAGTTTACATAAAAGAGTGTAAAAAGTGAAAAGACATGATTTGACTAATTAAGTTTTATTTTAAATCTTTACAAACAACATCATTACATATATGTCATGTTTCATTTATGGGATGTTATGTGTATGCATGGAAAAGGAGCAAAAGGTAATTATGTAATTTAAAAAGTAAAGAAAAAAGACAAAATCATTACTTAAGGACTTAACATCACATCCAACATTCTCTTCTCATTAATGCACATCCTTTCTCATCTTGGAAAGGAAAGAAAGTAAGTTGAAAATTCAAAAAGTAGAAGGGTATTTTTAGTCATTTTGGCTAAGGTTAAAAATGTAATTTACATAGGAAATTTTTTCTATAAATACCACTACACTTTCACTCATTTTCTTCACCCCTCCCATTCTTCTTCTTCTTCATTTTTGAGCTTTCTTTCGCTCTTCAATGGCTTCTTCTCTTTAAGAGAGGTAGGAGGGTTAAACATAGTGGAGTGCTAAAGCACTAATCCACTTGTTACTCTCTAACCTATTCTTAATTCACTTCTTCTTCTTCTCTTCTTAAAAAGGGCCTTAGGCCGTGAGTTTGGGAGTTAACAAGGGGAGGATGTGAGCAAAGCAAGTAGAGATGGAGATGGTCGAACACTTGTAAGCATGGTTATGATAAGGTTTAGAAAGGTTTAGTGAAGCGTTGAATTAAATGAATATTAGTAGGAAGTTAAACGTTTTGGTTAAAGGTGAGAAATTCTCATTGTTTTGAATTTATATTTTAGTTATATTAAAACAATCACATTTACACACTTATGGTATATGAATGTTTATATTGATTGTTAATATGGATGATTTGAGAGTTAGTTAATTAATTAAATTGTGATAATATATCCCGTTATGATATTAATAGTGAATGTTGGATTTGAAATCATATGTTGTGTGATAGGTTGAATGGATGTTATGTTAGTGATAAATATTGGATATGTTCATTTTGATTAAGTAATCACTTTGTTAATAAGACCATATTTTAGTGATATGAGATATTTTGGAAAAACAAGTCTCTTTTCATTTATAAGTGAAATTAAAGTAAAAAAAAGAGAATTTAAAATTTGAAGTGAAACGGATTTGAAAAGGATAGTTAAATTGAAATTGAAATTGAGATGAATAGTGAAATTGAAATCGATTTTGAAAAGTGAAGTTTAGTTTGAGATTGAACTGAAGTTTAAATTTAAATTAGATTTGACATTTAAGTTTTAATTGAGTTTAATTTGATATTAGAATTGAAATTAAATTGAAATTGGAATTTAAAATTTAGTATTAAAATAATAGGAATATAATAATGTTATAATATGGTAATCGTGAAAATTCATTTTAAATACTTTAAAAAGTGAAAATATTGATTTAAAATGATTTGTAATGATTTTATAAGTTCTAAAATCAAATTTGAATAGATTATATCAAATAGTGAAAAAAAAGTTAAAACTAGGTGCGACGCGCAACGGTAGTTCGCGATTTCACGCTGAAAAGTTCAAATGAACGTGTAGAGTGAAATATAGTTCGAAATTCTTCGAGATAAGAAAATTCCGGTCTATTATATCCATATCTTCTAAAAAGAAAAAATAAAATCAAAGTTTCGTCTTATAAATATTGAATTAAGTCCAAATCAATTTTCCAAAAAAATCGCGCTAGTGCGGTTAAGTGACCATAATAGGAAACCTATTTAGATGAACGTTTTTAATTATGGAAAAATATGGAATAAATTTGATAAATATATTTAAATGATTTAAAAGAGGTTTGGATTGAAAAATATGAATTATCGAATGTTTAAAAGTTATTTAAATCAAATATGCTTATATAGCACTTTGCATAGCTCTTTTATGCTGTGAATTCTATAACTTTTGAAATATGAGTTTAAATGTAACGACGTTTCCCAAAATCAATTGTGAATTTTTTAAAAAGAATAATTAAGCTTTTTTGAAAGATGATTTGGAATATTTGTAAGCAATCCAAAATAAATTTGAAAATTTGAGTATGCGGAAACGACATGTACAATACTCTCGCCTGTGAGATCTGGGAAGATAAAACAAGGTGTTTAACTAAGGTTAAGGATGGAGCAACCAGTGTCCTGAACTTACCTGGCCTATGTTTTCTTTTCTTAGGCGAGGGGTGGAATAGATCGAATGGAAAACCTGGATGCTCTTAAATAAAAAGATTCTATTAAGTTTTCCAAAATAAAAGAAGATTAGTATTATCCAGAATTTAAGCAATATCCAGAATGAATGATTTCTATGATTCAATTTGCTCCAAAATGTCTGCTCAGATTTATTTTAGGGTTCATCGTAAATGATGTCTTAAATAACATTGTCTTTGACCCGCATAAAAGTAAAGAATTTGATTGAAAGTTAAGTAAGGGAATTTGAGATATTTTCCAAAACAAAAAATGAATTTCTTAGAATTATCCTAAGTCAAAAAAAAAGAGATTTCAAAATCATTCAAAAAGAATTAAAGTAAAAAGAGACTTAATAAATCATGTATACTCATATTCACTTTTTATCGATAATTGGATTCCGAAGGAACCAAGGTCAGATTCGGTTGATTCCTATCCGAAAACCACTTCGAACCAATGTATACGTTCGAACTTAGAGACATATTTAAGATGATTGAAGACCGTGGATCTTTATAGCGTGAGGACTGCTTGTTGACTTGCTCTGGGTAGCTCCCGAGTTATTTATAACAGTGGTCTCCTTGTTGTGGAGATTTTCCGGATTGCAAGGACTACTCTGTAGGATCTAGAACCCTAGAGGGGGGGGGGTGAATAGGGTTATAGCAAATTTTCTCGATTTAAACACAGAAACAAACTGCAGAAATAAATATGCTGAAAAGTAAATCACACACAAAATTTACCCAGCTTCGGCAACCCCTGCCTGCTGCTGCATTCCCAGATTTCTATTAGAATTAAACTGTCTCCCGCTTACAAACACTCTAACAGACCCGCAAACCCTGCTCCCGCTTACAAACACTCTAATAGACTCGCAACCCCTGCTCCCGCCTATAGAGTTTTGCAAACTCGCAAACCCTTGCTCCCGCCTATAGAGTTTTGCAAACTCACACACCCTGCTCACTGAACTAATTCTAACTAGACAATCTGACACTACCTACAACCTAGGTGGTGATTTACCAATACTTTGACTCAAAAAGTAAAAACAACAAAATAAAAAACAACTTTAAACTTGAAATCCTATTTGAATATAAACTAAAATCCCCTTTTAAAAATAAACCCTAATTAAACACTAAATCCCTTTTGTAAAATAAGGCCGACCCATTCTCTTGCCCGTTCCTCTTCTTTTGCCTTGTGAAGAAAATAATGGCCGATCCTCTTTCTACTAAAATTAGGGTTTTTTTGCTCTTGCGAAAATTAAGGCTTTCTCTGATGATCAATTCTCTGGTTGCTTTGACGAGTTTGTTTCTGATTCAATAATCTTGTTCGCGGCTCTCTGATGATCGATTCCCTTGTGGCTTTGCTCGTTCGCAACTGCTCCTTTGTTGACCGAGTTCGATAAATTACGGTATGTTTATTTTTTCTTTCGTTGCTGGTTTAATTGCTTGCTTGAACTCGATTGTTCGCTCATGCCTATGATGATAATTGGGTTTGATATTTATATGAATTCGAGACACTTGAATTTGCTCGTATCAATTCGATACTTTCCTAATTTTCGATTTCCTGACTTGATGCGCATGGCTTTATCTTGGGAACGTTCGATTTTTCTTGTGTCAAACGGCATAAACTTTCCTCTTTTATTTGTTTTGACTTTTTCAAAAAATTGTACGCACTTGATTTTTGACTTGGTTAACATCTGCTTTGACACGGCTTCGGCCATCTTTGTGTTCATCCCTGTGAGCTTCATCTCTGATCCTTGTTACATTTAGTTCTGGCTATTCTCTGGTAATTTCATATTCATTTGAGCATTTGTCTGCACTGTGCATCGAGCACTTTGGTTTCATGATACATGCATTGCTGATGGGTTTTGTGGTTGAAGTTGTAGCTATTGCACTTGTTATTGATACTGTTGTTGCACAGGTGTTTGTAGCTTGCCACTGACTTTGTTCCATTTGTGATCATTACTGTATTGCCTGGATTGTGTATATTTCTGCACTTGTTGTGCTGTGTCTGATCGTCCCTTCTATTTGCTTTGGCTTCATTGACTTCGGCCATGTGTTCATCTGAGTATTGTTGCATTTATGTCCGCTGTCATTACTATATTGAGATCACTGTAGTTGCATTCCATTTCTTCTGGCTTCACTGTTGCACTCGAGTTTTGTTCATCCAATTCGTTGATCCATGTAGCTTTCTGTATGAATTAGGTATTTGGTATCTTCACTGTGTTGATGCTGGTGTATGTACTGTTTGGGTCTGCTCATGTTACTTGTATCACTGGTCCTCTGCACATGGTGTATGTATTGTTTCATTGCTACACTGACTTGTTTGTTGTGAAGTTGTGCACTTGCCCGGCCATTTAAACTGCACTTGTAATTCTGGTTCTTTGTTTGGTCTGGTCATTGTTGACACTGGTCTGCATACATGTGCTTTGATGCTCTGTTGTTTTCTGTAGTTCGAGGCTACACTTGTGCAGTTTCTTTGTTCTTGCATCTTCACCTCGTTGTTTTCTGGACATTTGCCTGAGTCTTCATTGTTGTGTAACTGCATCCATTACTGCAATACTCTTTGTCACTGCTGGAGTTGTTGTACTTGTGGTCTTGCATTTGGTTTATTGATGTTGCATTCATGTATACTGCATAGTGTACTTTTTCATTGTTTCTCGGCATTGACTTTGGGCTTCACTGAATTTGTTATAATTTTGCATTTCAGCTTTACTTGTTGTCTTCACATTGTGCTTTCTATTTTGAGTCACTTCCATACTTGGTCGTGCTCTGGTTTTTCCGTTTGCATGCTTGATTTTGTTGGATGCACACACGAGTTGGCGAGGCAGTGCACACGTGTATAAATGTACACGTGTGTATTGCAGCCACTTATGATTACCTGTCCCTGATAGGAATACAAGTGTATATATCTATGTGCACGACTTTGTGTGTGGTGAATTCAAATGTAAATGATGACACACAACCCAAATAACTGAGGCACCAATAAAAACAAATTTGAAACAAATTTATATTTTTGCACATTCAAATTTTTTTATCTTCAGATTACTGCTGTAGTTGCTAATTATACAGGTACACAGGAGATAAGACTAGAACTGGAGCTGGACAATGCAGATAGATGCAGATTAATGGTTTTGTAAAATGTACAGTGTTGTGTGTTGTAGTGAGAGAAAATTTGAATATGAAATGTATAAACAAGTATATGTATATAGAGAGAGCTGAAACCTTTGTAAAATATTATATTAAATAAAAATACTGATTGAATTATACAAATTCTGTGCAATAGTATTATTATTCAATATGAATATTTATTCCTATATGTATATAGTACAATCTGCAAACACATATTGATATATATATATATGTATGTATGTATATGTATATATGTTTGTTATCATCAAACAAAAATTCACATCAAAAAATCTCCCCCTTTTGATGATGACAAACATATATATTAAAGATTTTGAAATTCTAATAAATGAGTTTGAGCATGAAATATTTAGCTCCCCCTATATGATTGCTCCCCCTACAACTGTGACCACTCCCTATTTAGAAGATTTAAAAAATTACAGAAGAATAAAAGAACTAAAGAAAATTAACTAACAACATTTAACAAATTTGTTGAAATATTCCAAAAAAATATTTACTTCCTTATCAAAATCTTGTTCTTCTCCCCTTTTTGTCATTATCAAAAGACTGACAAAAAATAATGGAACAGTAGGAAAAAAATAATATATCAAAACGAGACAACAATTTCCACACTGTAGAGAATGGATCGATGATTCGGTTTTTGTATAATAAGAAGAGAGATATTTGAAAATTAATTTGACATTCAAGCACAAAAATAAGCACTTACTAACCACGCATAACCGTAAGGACTTTTAAATGGGATTAGCAGTTACTTATTAGTCTAAGCATCCGGACTTTTAAGTGAGACCAGAATACTTAGTTACCATACTCCATCCATGCATAACCATAAGGACTTTTAAATGAGAATGGAGTAATGATAAAAATAATTCACTCGCATGCTCCATCCATGCATAACCATAAGGACTTTTAAATGAGAATGGATGCATGAGAGTTATTATCATTATTAAAAATAATTAAAAAATAATAATCCACTCTTCTCATTTTACAAAACCATTATGAACGATAGAAAGATGGTAGAAATAGAAATGATTGTGGAATAAGTTACCAAGTTAATTATATTATATAATATCCAATACTGAATACCATATTCGAATCAATCTTTGGATAATATCCAAAACTGGTTTGAATCCTAGAAATTGAAGTTGAAAGTATATATTCAAGAATATTTCAACTAAAAAATGGAAAATCATTAGTCAATTTCTATAATCCCCAAATCCAAACGTAATCTAGAAAATTTGTCTTCGGGGAGGGGTTTTGTGAAAATATCATCAAGTTGAGCCTCAGTTGAAATATATTCAATGCAAATGTCTTCCTTAACAATGTGATCTCTAAGAAAGTGGTCTCACATCAATGTGTTTTGTGCGTGAATGATGAACATGATTATTTGACAAATCTATTGCACTTTTACTATCACATTTTAATGGAACTTGTTTATAAACTAAGCCAAAATCAGAAAGAGTTTGCATCATCCATACAATTTGAGCACAACAACTTCCTAAAGCAATATATTCTGCTTCAGTGGTGGATAATGCAACACAATTCTGTTTTCGACTTGACCATGAAACTAATGAATGTCCTAGCATGAAACATGTCCCACTAGTGCTTTTCCTGTCAACCAATGAACCAGCATAATCAGCATCAGAATAGCCAACTAAATCAAAATTTTCACAAGATGGGTACCATAATCCAAATTTTTGTGTGTGTGAAAGATATCTCAAAATTCGTTTAGTGGCTTTCAAATGAGATTCTTTAGGATTAGATTGAAAACATGCACATAAACACACAGAAAACATAATATCAGGTCTAGAAGCAGTAAGATAGAGAAGTGAACCAATTATCCCTCGATATTTTTTCTGATCAACAACAATTCCTTTCTCGTCTTTGTCCAACATTGTTGATGGGCTCATAGGAGTTCTCAATGGTTTGGAGTTCTCAACTCCAAATTTCTTCAACAGTTCCAACACATACTTGGATTGTGAAATAAAAATACCATCACTGCTTTGCTTGATTTGGAATCCAATAAAATATTTCAATTCTCCAACCAAGCTCATCTCGAATTTAGACTGCATGACTTGTTCAAATTTCCCGCACAAGAGTTCATTAGTAGCACCATAAATAATATCATCCACATAAATCTGAACAATCAAAAATTCACTTCCATTATGTAATAGAAACAGTGTCGTGTTAGCACTCCACTTTTTAAAGTCATTTTCCAAAAGATATGTACAAAGGCAGTCATACCAAGCTCTAGGAGCTTGCTTAAGATCATATAATGCTTTTTCTAATTTATACACATGATTTGGAAAATCATGATTTTGAAAACCGGGGGGTTGTTCAACAAAAACTTCTTCTTTCAAATCACCATTCAGAAAGGCACTTTTTACATCCATTTGTTTAAGTTTGAAACCCTTATAACATGCAAAACTTAGCAAAATTCTAATGGCTTCTAACCTAGCAACTGGAGAAAATGTTTAATCAAAATCTATGCCCTCTATTTGGTTATATCCTTTTGCGACCAACCTCGCTTTGTTTCTAATTACATTTCCTCATTCATCAAGTTTATTTTTGAACACCCATTTAGTTCCAACAATTGGATAGTCAATAGGCCTAGGAACTAATTTCCAAACTTTATTTCTCTCAAATTGATTCAGTTCATCTTGCATTGCTAAAACCCAACTTTCATCATTAAGAGCCATTTCAACATAATCAGGTTCAATCTCAGAAATAAAACCACTGTGACAACAAAATGCACACAAATTTTTATCAAATGAAGAGCGAGTGCGAATACCTTCCGTAGGATCGCCTATAACCAATTCAGGAGGATGATTGGATTTGAACTTTAATCTATCAGCATCAACAGTCCTACTTTCAGCTTTCTTACTACATGTCCCTTCTGCAATGCCTTCATGATCTACCCCATCGTCAGCCGTCTTTTCAGTCGTCCTTTCCAGGTCAGATTCATCGAATTTCACATTGATTGATTCAACAATTGTTTTTGTTCGTTTGTTGTATATCCTGTAAGCCTTGCTCCTTGTTGAATAGCCCATGAAAATTCCCTCATCAGCCTTTGATTCAAATTTTCCAAGTTGATCACCTGTGTTAAGAATGAAACAAGGACATTCAAATACACAAAAATAAGAAATGTTAGGTTTCCTTTCATGCCACAATTCATAAGACGTTATGCCAAGTATTGGTCTAATCATTACTCTATTTATTACATAGCACGAAGTATTCACTGCCTCTGCCCAAAAGGTTAGAGGTAGTTTATACTCACTCAACATGGATCTAGCCAATTCTTGTAATGTACGATTTTTCCTTTCAACCACCCCATTTTGTTTAGGTGTTCGTGGAGCAGAAAATTCATGTTTTAAACCGTTTTCTTCACAAAAGCTTTCAAATTCCAAGTTTTCAAATTCGCCTCCATGATCACTTCTCAAGATTTTAATTGAAACTCCTTTTTCATTTTGAACAAGTTTTGCAAATTTTGAAAAATAATCAAAAGATTCAGACTTTTTGGCTAAGAAATAAACTCATGTAAATCTAGAATAATCATCAACCAATACATAACAATAACGTTTTCCATTCAAGCTTGCAATTTCATTTGGTCCAAATAAGTCCATGTGGATTAATTCAAGGACCTTTGATGTGCTAACAATGTTTTTAGGGCGAAAAGATGATCGACTAAGCTTGCCCAAGGAGCATGCTTTACACACTTTATTATTTTTAAATTTCTGATGTGGTAACCCTCTGACTAATTCTTTTGTTTCAAGTTTTTCTAAGAGGCTCATGCTAGCATGTCCAAGTCTCCTATGCCATAAAAATGCCTCTTCGTCAGTGGCTACCAAACATCTGGAAAGATTTAGATTATCAAACGAAAGTGAGTAAACATTACCTTTTCTTTTGCCCATAAAAACAATGTTATTAGAAGATTTATCAATGATTTTGCAAGTATCACTATCAAAAACCACATTCATACCTTTGTCACATAGTTGACTAATAGAAATGAGATTGTGATGCAAATTATCAACATATAAAACATTAGTCAAGGAAAAAATACTGTTACCTACTTCACCTTTACCAATAATCTTACACTTGCTATTGTCTCCCATGATCACATTTCCACCTTTAAAATTCTTTAGGCTAAGGAACTTCGATTTGTCACCTGTCATATGTCTAGAACAACCTGAATCTAGAAACCATTCTTGTTGTTCCTTAGCCCGCCAACAGACCTACATAGAGAGAGAGGAGGATGACCTAGAGAAACTCATAGGTCCAATGATATTAGTGACTGAAGCATTGTGAATAAACAATCCCTTTGGAACCCAAACTTGTTTTGTCCTTTTATTCTTGTTCCAATAGACATGAAATTTGTTTGTAGAATTCTTAGGAGCCCAAACTTGTATGAATTTTGTGTTCTTGTTCCTATGACTACAAAAGACACTTTTACCTTTGCACTATCATCAACTTGTATTTTCCCAAAGCCTAGTCCTTTTCTGTTGTTAGCAAATATTTGATTTCCCAGTAACATGTTGAATGATTTTTCTCCTCTTGAAAAGTTATTCAAAGATTTCTCAAGATTTTGGACTTTGGTTTTTAGTGTTGTGTTCTCAGTTACAAGTGAGGTGCATCTATTTATAAAATTCTTTTTCCTAGTGTCAATGGTTTTCTTAAGACTCAAGTTTTCTTTTTCAAGATTCTCAACACTATTCTTAAGTCTTGATAATTCTGAATCTAAAATTTTACGTTTTTTACAGCCTAGGTTTTGAATATTTTCAAGATCAGTTTCTAACCTAAAATTTTCACGAGTAAGTTCTCTCCTATCAGATTTCATTTTTTCAATTTTAGACTCAAGAGTATCAACTACTTTAGTGAGATCACAACATATAAAAACAAGTTCTTTATAAGAATAGTGACCTACCTCACTAGATTCCTCTGAACTTGCTTCTGAATCTGTTTTTTCCATAAGACACAAGTTAGCCTCCTTTTAGCTACTATTCGAAACTTCCTCTCCTTCTTTATCATCCCAAGTTGCTGCAAAGGCCTTCTTTTTCTTTTTCTTTCCTTTGTTGTTTTTGAGAAGTGGGCAGTGTTGTTTGAAGTGGCCAGGCTTGTTGCAGTTAAAGCACGTCAGTTCATTTTCGGAACTGTCAGAATCTTTTGACCTATTACCACTTGTTTTCTTCTTGCGTGGCTTGAATCTTGACCATTTTCTAAGTCTATTGACAGCCATTGCGAGCTCTTCAATTGGATCTTCTTCTTCTTCATCGCTCTCTTCTTTGCTCTTTAAGGCAATCGTCTTCTTCTTTGGTTCGGAGTTGTTGCGTTCTTCCTTTGCTTTTAGCTCAAGCTCATATGTCATCAAGTTGTCGATCAACTCCTCCATGCTTAGTTTACTCAGATCTTTCGATTCTTGTATTGCCGTGACTTTTGCCTTGAAGTTCTTCGGTAAGACTCGTAGCACCTTCCTCACAAGCTCTACCTCAGTGAATACCTTCCCAAGCGCTCTAGCGTTGTACACCAAAGTTGAAAAGCGTCCAAACATGTCCTTTATGCTCTCGCCTTTGTCCATCACAAAGTTCTCGTATTCATTGCTGAATAGGGCTAGACGAGACTCCTTGACTTGAGAAGTTCCTTCATGTGTCACCTCCAAGGTATGCCAAATTTCCTGTGCAGTTTACAATGAGAAATTCTATTAAATTCAGTTTTATCAAGAGCACAGATCAAAGCATTCATGGCTTTAGCATTTGTAGTTTTTAATCTCTTATCGTTAGCATCCCACCTATCCCTAGGTTTAGGAATCTCAGTATCACCAAAAGTTATAGTGGGAGATTTATAGCCAGTTTCAATAATGTCCCAAACATCATAATCAACAGAACTAAGATAAATACCCATCCTAACTTTCCAATAAGCATAATCATTCCAATTAAACATGGGTGGCCTAGCAATAGATTGCCCTTCAGAAAAAGCATTATTTGGTGGATTCATGACTCTAGAGTTAAAGAAAAATATCTTGCTTTGATACCACTTGTAGGATCTAGATTAACCCTAGAGGGGAGGGGGGTGAATAGGGTTATAGCAAATTTTCTCGATTTAAACACGGAAACAAACTACATAAATAAATATGCAGAAAAGTAAATCACGCACAAAATTTACCCAGCTTCGGCAACCCCTGCCTACTGCTGCATTCTCAGATTTCTATTAAAATTAAACAGTCTCCCGCTTACAAACACTCTAACAGACTCACAAACCCTGCTCCCGCTTACAAACACTCTAATAAACTCACAACCCCTGCTCCCAGTTTTGCAAACTCGCAAACCTTTGCTCCCGCCTATAGAGTTTTGCAAACTCGCACACCCCGCTCACTGAACTAATTCTAACTAGACAATCTGACACTACCTACAATCTAGGTGGTGATTTACCAATATTTGACTTGAAAAGTAAAAACAAAAAAATAAAAAACAACTTTAAACTTGAGATCCTATTTGAATATAAACTAAAACCCCCTTTTAAAAATAAACCCTAATTAAACACTAAATCCCTTTTGCAAAATAAGGCTGGCCCATTCTTTTGCCCGTTCCTCTTCTTTTTCCTTGTGAAGAAAATAATGGCTGATCCTCTTTCTACTGAAATTAGGGTTTTTTTACTCTTGCGAAAATTAAGGCTTTCTCTGATGATCAATTCTCTGGTTGCTTTGACGAGTTTGTTTCTGATTCAATAATCTTGTTCGCGGCTCTCTGATGATCGATTCTCTTATGGCTTTGCTCGTTCGCAACTACTCCTTTGTTGACCGAGTTCGATAAATTGCGGTATGTTTATTTTTTCTTTCGTTGCTAGTTTAATTGCTTGCTTGAACTCGATTGTTCGCTCATGCCTATGATGATAATTGGGTTTGATATTTATATGAAGTCGAGACACTTGAATTTGCTCGTATCAATTCGATACTTTCCTAATTTTCGATTTCCTGACTTGATGCGCATGGCTTTATCTTGGGAACGTTCGATTTTTCTTGTGTCAAACGGCAGAAACTTTCCTCTTTTATTTGTTTTGACTTTTTCAAAAAATTGTACACACTTGATTTTTGACTTGGTTAACATCTGCTTTGACACGGCTTCGGCCATCTTTGTGTTCATCCCTGTGAGCTTCATCTCTGATCCTTGTTACATTTAGTTCTGGCTATTCTCTGGTAATTTCATATTCATTTGAGCATTTGTCTGCACTGTGCATCGAGCACTTTGGTTTCATGATACATGCATTGCTGATGGGTTTTGTGGTTGAAGTTGTAGCTATTGCACTTGTTATTGATACTGTTGTTGCACAGGTGTTTGTAGCTTGCCACTGACTTTGTTCCAGTTGTGATCATTACTGTATTGCCTGGATTGTGTATATTTCTGCACTTGTTATGCTGTGTCTGATCGTCCCTTCTATTTGCTTTGGCTTCATTGACTTCGGCCATGTGTTCATCTGAGTATTGTTGCATTTATGTCCGCTGTCATTACTATATTGAGATCACTGTAGTTGCATTCCATTTCTTCTGGCTTCACTGTTGCACTCGAGTTTTGTTCATCCAATTCGTTGATCCATGTAGCTTTCTGTATGAATTAGGTATTTGGTATCTTCACTGTGTTGATGCTGGTGTATGTACTGTTTGGGTCTGCTCATGTTACTTGTATCACTGGTCCTCTGCACATGGTGTATGTATTGTTTCATTGCTACACTGACTTGTTTGTTGTGAAGTTGTGCACTTGCCCGACCATTTAAACTGCACTTGTACTTCTGGTTCTTTGTTTGGTCTGGTCATTGTTGACACTGGTCTGCATACATGTGCTTTGATGCTCTGTTGTTTTCTGTAGTTCGAGGCTACACTTGTGCAGTTTCTTTGTTCTTGCATCTTCACCTCGTTGTTTTCTGGACATTTGCCTGAGTCTTCATTGTTGTGTAACTGCATCCATTACTGCAATACTCTTTGTCACTGCTGGAGTTGTTGTACTTGTGGTCTTGCATTTGGTTTATTGATGTTGCATTCATGTATACTGCATAGTGTACTTTTTCATTGTTTCTCGGCATTGACTTTGGGCTTCACTGAATTTGTTATAATTTTGCATTTCAGCTTTACTTGTTGTCTTCACGTTGTGCTTTCTATTTTGAGTCACTTCCATACTTGGTCGTGCTCTGGTTTTTCCGTTTGCATGCTTGATTTTGTTGGATGCACACACGAGTTGGCGAGGCAGTGCACACGTGTATAAATGCACACGTGTGTATTGCAGCCACTTATGATTACCTGTCCCTGATAGGAATACAAGTGTATATATCTATGTGCACGACTTTGTGTGTGGTGAATTCAAATGTAAATGATGACATACAACCCAAATAACTGAGGCACCAATAATTTTTTTTTTATATTTTTGCACATTCAAATTTGTTTATCTTCAGATTACTGCTGTAGTTGCTAATTATACAGGTACACAGGAGACAGGACTAGAACTGGAGTTGGACAATGCAGATAGATGCAGATTAATGGTTTTGTAAAATGTACAGTTTGGTGTGTTATAGTGAGAGAAAATTTGAATATGAAATGTATAAACAAGTATATGTATATAGAGAGAGCTGAAACCTTTGTAAAATATTATATTGAATAAAAATACTGATTGAATTATATAAATTCTGTGCAATAGTATTATTATTCAATATGAATATTTATTCCTATATGTATATAGTACAATCTGCAAACACATATTGATATATATATATATATGTTTGTTATCATCAAACAAAAATTCACATCAAACATACTCGCTACTAGTGGTAGTAGGAGAGTGCCTTCAGTTTGTCTTGTTTCTAGACAACTTGTATGGACGTTTGTCTGACATTGCATTTCTAAAGATTACGTACATTTGTAACGACCCGTAAAATTTAACTGTTTTGATAATGTGATTTATCGAATTTTCGTGAAATTTTAAAAATAAAAATTTTTAAATAAAAATTTAATATTTGAAATGCGTCTAGTTAAACATAGCAACTGGTAAATTTTCATCCGAAAATATGAAAGTTTATTTTATTGTGCAATTTTATCTCAATTTAAATTAGTTAAGAATTGATGAAAATAAAATATTTTCGAAACCTAAATATTTTTATATAGAAAAATTTTAAATCATCTTCTGAGCGAGACGTCATTTTTTGTTTTTCAAAATTCGAATTTCTTTAGCTCCGTCGATCTTATTTTTATACGTTTTTGTTGCATTTTTCGCTGATAGAAAATTCGAATTTTTATAATTCAATTGTACCGCTAATATCTGTATACCGTTTTGATCGTCCCGTCTTGCCGATTTCTATGGTATTTTTATTTCTATGTTTTGAGGTCCGGTATGCGACGGAAACGATGAAAAGTTACGTCGTATTGGTACCACAAATTGTGACCGTTAACTTTCCATTGATTTCAAAAATTAAAGCGCGCAGCCCACGCAAGAAATAAATTGTATTACCTGAATCGATAGCTAGCTGGCATCCTACTAATTTAATTTTTCAATTGAGGGTGGGTTCACTTTGGTCTCTTCGTTTTACTGTCCATTGATTTATAGCATTATATATAAAGTTTATATTTATTCTCCTCTGACTCTTTTCTTCTTCTCGGTTTCTCACTTTTTCCTTCAAAATTTTATACAGCCATTATTTCCATTCAACTTGCCGAAAGAAAAAAAAAGAAAAAAAACAAACTCGCCTTCCGCCCTCATCTTTGCGCACAGGCACGTCATGCCGTGGCCGCACCACCGTCCTCACCTGCCATCTGCCAGTGCCGCATGTAGCCATCATGGCTGCAGCCTCCTCCTCGAGCGCTCAACCACCACCCGCTGTTCATTTGTGTCATCCGATCTCCCTTTTTTGTCCGTCGTCACCATCCACTTGAAGCCTTCCTCCACGTAACTTCTTCCACTCCTTGCGGAGTCCAGCATGCATCGCCCATCAAGGTCTGGCCGAACCCATCCACATCTCCTCCACCAAAACCCAAGACCGAGCATCCACCTCCTCATTGTCGAGATTCCACTACGGCACCCACGCAGCTAGCCGACGCACCAAACCACCCCAGATCTATCTTCTTTCCTTCTCCTCCAGTCTCTCCTCCGACTTGAGAAATCTATGCCGCGCCACCTCTCCTCTTTTCTTTTCTCCCATAGCTTGCTGGCCGAAGAAGTCTTCTGTTGCCTCTCTTGTTTTATTCTTAGCATGTAAGTTATTATTCATATATTTTACGCATTTCTTACTTGCAGTTTTAAGCATTGGAAATTTTTGTTAAACTATAGCATGTAAATATATATATATATATATATATATATATATTAGCTATATAGTTACAGATCATTTATGTTATTTATATTTAGTTTTCATCTACTGTTATATATTGTCTTAAATATATATGGATGTTTGATCTTGGAAGTACACAGTCTTCCTGTTGTGTAAATTATAAGTATATTAAGTTATAAAATATATACGTAACAAGCTTTTTTTTTTAAAAAACAGATTGTTGTTACAGCAAATTATATATAAGAGAATATTATATATATAAGACTGCGGTTATAGCGTGATGGTAAGTTATTGGTTGCCTGTAGTGTTCTTATACAAATAACGTTACATATTAGTATATATATAATAATAATAATAAAATCATATATATGGTATATGGTCTGTTTTGTACTTGTGTACTATCGAAAAAGGGTCATATTTGGCCACCCGTGATATAATGCACTATATATATAATTTTAGTATATAGGAAATATATATTTGATAGTATCTGTTTATATATACACACAGTGTCTACTTTGTTCTTTTGGGTTATATAGTGCTATAGTAAGTTATATAAGTTTTAGTAGTATTTTATTTCAATAAAAAAAAATTGGTTTGCATATATAAATCGTGGTCTGCATATGTGGTTATCTAATCACGTGTATTTGGGAACTTAGTTGAACATATATATTAGTGAGTTGCATTTTTTTTATTTTGATTTTATATATACTTTGATTTCAAATATATGCGGCCTTAAAAGATAACATATACACCTTTTTAACGTGTGTTTTTTTATAAAAAAAATTAACTTAGAGGAAAATTCATAATATATAAATATTGTGTTTCAATTATATCGAGATGGCTCTGAGTCGTTTTCATCAATTCTTATCTCTCAGCTTTGCTCGTTGAATTCATGCCGATTTTTCTTTGTTTCGATTCGTCATCCAAATCTCAGTGTCTGTATCAGTGTGCTTACCCATGTCATCTTCTGTATTCTCTAGCTTGGGAAGGTGAGAAATCACTCACGATTAATGTTCTTTTATTAATTAAATTTGATTTCAATTGAAACGACAAATTTCAATATGCTGCTTTTAGTTATTTACACTGTTATATATATGTAATTACTGTATCAGTTCACCTGTGACATCTGACACCATTATCTGTTATTTTATACAATAAAAATCCAGTTTGGTTGATAAATAATTGATTATTTGATGTTGATATTGGACGTTAAACTGTTAATGTATAAAGTGGTAAATAATTTGCAATTGAAGTTGATATAGGATAGTCAATATTTAAATTGATATATGTGATGAATTTGACTATTTAAATTTGTATAATATGACCCCTTTAAATGTTAAATTAAATTGACATATAGAATTGGTTAATTACACCTTGAACCATTGAATGTATGTTGTATAATTGATACAGTATGAAATCGAATAATAAAGGTCAAGTGTAGAACCGCATAAAATAATAGCGTAATAATCTTTAATCTACATGAAATAATAGCGTAGATTCTAGAAATAATCATACTAATTTGCACAAACAACAATGTAAATTAATACGATTATTTTGGGATTATTTGAATTAATTATTGGATTGTTATTGATTGTGGTTATTGCTTGTTTATTTACTTTGACACATCCCAGTTATCACACTGCAAGTTCCCTTTGTTATGTTTGATTTTTGAATTGAAATGGAATCGGGTTGAAATGATAAATACCCAAATGAACTTGACCTAGGATAGAGAATTAAATAAACCTGATTGGTCAATAATTTGATTTACAAATAAAAATAAAGATTTTATTTGAATAAATAATAAAGTTTTGAAATGAAGTTGGAATTTGAAATTTAATGAAAAGAAATATTAATATTTAAAAATCTAAAACAAAAGATTAACAAAGTAATTGATGAAAGAACGTTGTTTAACTTAAGAAATGATTGAATTAAGTTTGAAATTATTTAGTAATTAAGTTTGAAATTATTCAATAATTAAGTTTTGAAATAATTTAATAATTAAGTTTGAAATTATTTAATTAAGTTTTGAAAATTACTTAATAAGTTTTGAAATTACTTAATAATTAAATAAGATTGTATTATTTGATAATTAAATAAAAATTTGAATTCTTTGATAAGAGAAATTGAACTTCTGAATAAGTGAATTTTGAACTTCGTTAACAAATGAAATTGAGTTTCTTTATTAATTAAGTTTTTGGAAAATTATTTAATGTAAGTAAATAAATAAGTGAAATTGAATTTCTTTAACAAAGAATAAATGTGATTTATTGAAATTAATGTAAGACTTGTAGTTTAAAGAATTTGATTTGACGAATTTAATTTAATTCAATTTGTAAGTTTTGATATAATGAAGGAAATCTTAAATTTATTTAATTGGAAATTAAATAGAAATTGTTTTGAATTGATAAATTAACTTAATAAATATTGAATGAAGTTAATCAATGAATTTAAATTGATTCGAATGTTAAATTAAGTTTATTTAAACGATTTCGGAATGAAACTTATATACGAACTTGAATTAATATTTGAATTGTTTTAAATGAAAATTGAAATTCAATTATAAGATTTTGGAATGGAAATTTGGAAGTTTGAGACGTAAACTATGGAAATTGATTTAGGAAGACAAATGAAATGTTGATTTACAAATTCTAATTGAAATAGAAATTGATTTGTTTTTCAAATATATTAAACGACCAATCGGTGTAATAATTACGAAAGTTATTAAAGAGGCCGAAATCAGTTATGGACATACTCTCTGTCTAAACCGAAAACCACTTTAATAACTATACGTGGAGTGTGATCCAGAATGAAGTGGTTGGATTGATGTACGTGATGACTGATGAAAGAGAACGATAATGAATAGCCTTGATACTTGTGTCAAATTGGAAATGACTAAAACAGGAGCCGGGCCGGGCCAAATGGGGTTAGCCACCTCGAGCGAACACACTTCTTCGTAAACTGCTCATTACTTGTCATTGATTGGTGCACCCTCAAAATTTTGGGAGTGTTGTTTAGCGGTGTTGCGATCATTGCGGCAATGCGTTCTCACCAGTCCGGATCAGGCAAACGGTAGTTTCACTACCTTGGGTATTGCCTCATGTGCCTTGTCATACTTGTATCCCTATATACACGACCACTACGAATTTGTTTTGTGTTATAGCTATTGAGTACTCCCTGATATCCCACTAGTTTATGGTGGAGTTTACAGTGCTGTATAGACTAACGCTTATATAAAATGTGTTAAAGGGGATAATGGTAACGCCTTAACACTATTTTAATATTTTATATTACCGATACACATAATCTACTGTATATTACTACATAGTAGATAGTTTAACGGATCCTTAGAGGATGATTATTCCAACGTCCTTTGAGTTACTTGTATTTCTGTTGTTATTTCTCTTGAGTTGGATTTATTAATATAAGAATATTAATCCTGACTCGAGTGTTTTGTGTTTTCTTTACGCTCGGGTCAGACTGAGTGTACCAGTATTCGAGACCAACCTTTGGAGTTGGAGCTTCCTTTGGAGATCCGACTATCTATCCAGCTTTCAGATATCCAGTTGATTCTAGAGATGTATTCTGATATTATATTCGACTATTGTATTCGAGACTTCTGTTGTACCTTATTTAACTCTGATATGTATATAGTAGCTTCATGAACTACTATCTTTTGTCGTTGCATTTATTACTCTATATCTGTGATCTATGATTATTTATTTACTGTATATGTTCTGTTTTGCCAAATTTAAATTAACAATTTGGTATTTTAAATTATTCAAGTCCGACATGTGCGGATGCGAATAGTCCAAAATAGCGGGTCTTTACAACATTGGTTTTTACACACGTACATCAGTGGTGGCGGAGAAGGCAACTTTTTTAGCTTAATACCCTCCTTGAGACATACGAGCTCAAGGGTTGTATTTTTGTGGAAGACAATTAGTAGTCAACAGAAATGGAAATGTGGCATTCAATGATGTGATATGTGTTATGTGAAAAGGTAATCGTTTGCCTTAAGCCTCATCAAACCGGAAATGACCGAAACAAGATTAGATGTAGCAAGATTAAGTGGGTCATTCCCAATTAGGGTATGATCATCCCCTTCTAGATATATTTCTTCCCGCTATGACGTTTGGGATGTTAATTGGTATGGTGTATGGAAAGAGAGCTCTTGGATAAAGGTCGGCAATGACCGAAGGATGATATATTCGGTACTATCTAGTTATAGAGATAGGACGGTCTTGTATTGGTAGAGGATCCTTTTTGATGGTCCTCAGGACATCCATCTAGAGGTGTACCCATTTCGGAAGGTAGATCCTGCGCTTGGTCATTTGTATGGAAATCCATTCTCCAATAAGAACCTACGGTTTTGTTTGTAGAGCCTTGTATGCTGGAATTTAATAATGGTAACAATTTCGGCTAAGATTAATAAGTTTATTTGCAAATGTTTTCAAAGAGATGTCATTAGAAATAATATCAAATGCTTTGATATAAAAGTGTTTTAGTTATCATAAGGTAAAAACTCGTCTGTGTTTATGTGTGGGCGTGGTCTTATGAGATACTCTTTATTTCAAAGGATTTTATCCAAAGGCTGATATATGACACTGTCATTTATTATTGAGTTTTTCTCACGCTGGTTTATCAAGCCTGATCTGGGTATTTTCAATACTCGGGTCAGATTCGAGTAGTTTCTGATTTTGTCGAAGACGGTTTGAGTTTCCAGAGGAGAGCTGGAGATATTCATCGACGTATGGACATGTTCTATTTTCCGTTGTACTTAGTGCATTTTGGTTGATGTTTGTCAGCAATTGTAAAGACAGATGTTTATAACTGTCCATGTTGAATTTAGGTTAGACTCTGATATATGAATTTAAAAGTTTTCCACTGTAAAAAATGTATTCAATATTATATGTTATTCCATTCGAGTGAGATTCTATTTTGTCTAATTTTCTTTTTTACCCTTAAAGATCCGTCTTTTCGTCCAATTTGAGTTAGACATGTACGGTTTATTATAGATTCAAAGAGTATGGGAAAATGGGATTTTACAGGAGGCTTCCTCGGAAGCGAATCAAGCCTCAGTCTTCATCACCCGAGACGAGATGGATATGATAATGGAAGCAATGCAAGAGGGAATGTTGAAAAGACAAGAACAGGTGATGCAAAACCTACTCCAACAAGCCAGACAAGCTGGAAGGAAGAATCAAGGAAACACTACGGCAGGAAATGCTAGAGAAAGAGATCAGGAGCATGAAGTAATCAGAACCCAGAATAGAGCGGGACCATCAGCAGCAGCCCTAGAGTTAGGGGCACTCCCAAGGAGCATGTTGATCCAACCTCAGGTAGGATACCGGGTGGAGCTGTTCAAACGGCATTAATAAGAGGAATGGACGCCCGTTCAAAAGTGCAGATTCCAAGATTCCCTCGTGCACTCGGGGAGCAGATAGGAGGTAATGGACAAGGACTACACCTTGGCGATAGTAACAAATTGGCGGAGATGGTCATACGAGCCATGCGAGGTAGAATGGTGAATAGAGATTTGGAAGATGTTAACAAGAGCCCCTTCGCTCCGTCAATTAGGAAGGCCAGGAATCCACCTGTACTCAAGCTACTGACATTGAAGACATATGAAAAAGGACTGACCAGCTGTTCATCTGACAAGATGTATGAGACATGTGGAAGTACTAGAGGCATTGGAGGAAGTCATGGCCCGATGTTTCCCATTATATCTGACAGACATAGAAGCATTACGGTTCAGGCAATTGGAAAGCAGCTTCGTTAGAACATGGACCGAGTTGACGGAGAAGTTCATGAGGCAGTTCGGAGTTCATATCTTGAGGCCCAAGAATGTGATGATTTTAGCGACACTGAAGAAGAAGACCAAAGAATCTTTGAGGAACTTCTTAACATGATTTTGATGCAGCAGCAGCATCGGTGGATCGCCCAGATCCATCCATGGTCTTAATGGCAGCTGTATTTGGCATAGCTGATGGAACAAAGTTCAAAAATTCACTAACAAGGGATCCACCTATGGATCTAGGGGAATTTTATCATGAGGCCAAAGGATTTCTACGATTAGAAGATGTAGATGCGGAGAGAGAAGGAGAGGGAGTTGATGTTTATGCAGTCAAAAGCGGAGATCTGTCCGAAAAAGATTCAGGCAAGGATAAAGGAAAACGAAAAGCCGAGGATGCCGGCGATGAATCAAAATGACCACGAAAGGAACCGAGATTCACCTCTCATACGGAGCTGAATGAGACTTTGGAATGGATCTACCAGGACAACTGGGGAAGGTTCTTTACCGAAAGCCAATGAGGAGGGATCCGACCAACAATGATAGGAAATCATACAAGTGTTGCTTGTTCCATGAGCTACGCGTCCATAATACCAATGATTGTAGCACTTAAGGTATGAGATAGAAGGGAATATTCGTAATGGCATGCAATTACAGTACGCGAGGAGGCGAACCGTGACAGTGGAGCAAGAACGACCACCACCTGCATCAACTGGGAATGGCTCAAGATCAAGGCGTCATTTTGTCATCAACTGATTGAAATAATGACGAATAAGTGGAAAACTCCACACCAACGCAATGAAGTCATCTACACATGTACAGGATCATGAGCAATCCTCAGGCATGCTCTGATACGACTACTAATCGCAACGGTGTAGGTGCTTGCACTTTGACGTCTCTGTATCGTTTTTTTTCTATTTCTCATGTTTGGATTGGTTTTGTTGGGCATTTTTGTTGAAAGACTCATTTTGAATGTAAATCTATTTGTGATTTCATAACGGCTTACCACTTACACATGTACGGGATTGCGAATGGTCCTCGGGCATACTCTAAGATGGCGATAAATCGCCATAACAAACAAGTCAAAAATTCACTTGAACGTGAAATCTGACATTAATGATACTAAGTTCCCCCTCGGGCACACACAATTCGCCTCGAACGGCACCCGACCGTGAACGGTCACAACTCTCCTTGAACGGCACCCGACCGAGAACGGTCACTATTCGCCTTGAACGGCACCCAACTGCAAACGGTCGCAATTCGCCGCGAACGGCACCCAATCGCAAACGGTCACAATTCGCGGCCAACGGCACCTGATCGCGATTGATCACCATTCGTCGCGAACGACACCCAACCTTGAATGTTCACATACCACCCCGAATGATATACAATCTCAAACGATCGTCGTTCATGGTCGGGTAAGATTATCAGTTTCTTTACACGTCATTTGTAACAACCGAATATTTTCAGCCATTCGCATCCACACATGCCGTACTTGAATTGCTCAAAATACCGCATTGTAAATAAATTTGGAGCAAATGAAATACAATCACATAATCATAGACATAGAAATATTAAAATAACTTGCAGCGGAAATTAAAATGCCATACTAGTTCATGAAGATACTATAACAAACTCTTAAAATAAATACATAACAATAGAAATCTCAAATACATAGCAGTTTATAAATCCTAGAGCTGAAATAGAACAGTTGAAACTGAAATGGGAACAGATAACTAGACAAGCAGAATCTTAAGCGATTCCTAGCTCCAAAAAAGAGATCCAAAGCTAAGCTGTAAATACTCAGGCCGATCCAACCATAAAGTAAAACACAAAACACTCGATTCAGGACATATATACGTATATAATGTAAACCAACTCAAGTGAATTGTACTAGTAATGCACTATAACTTAAAGCATGCTTGGGATAGCCCATCCTCTAAGGATCAGTTAAACCATAAATTAAATACATCCCATGGTTAAAATTTCAAAATGGTATTAATACTTCTAAATCAAATATCATTTCAAATTCATTTCGTAGTATCAAAATATCATATCTTTCCAAAACCACATTCATTTTTATTTAATGTAAATACCATTTCAAATCACATTTTTAAATGGTTTATATTTCAAATCAAAATATTCCATTCAAACCATTTAAATATTCCATTTAAACCAATTAAATATTTCAATTAAATCAATTAATTATTCCATTTAAATCATTTAAATATTCCATTTGAATCATTTAAATATTCCATTTAAATCATTTAAAAGTGAAGTTATTATATCTAATAATCAAATATCAAATTCTCAAAAATTTAGCCCTTTCAAAGTTCATTTATTCTTTTAAATTTATCAAAACAATGTAAATTCAACTTTCGCAACACTTAGAAGATGCTATAGAAAGTTATGTTTTAAAACAATTCATTTAACAAAAGATAGCATTTAAAATGCTGTAATAGGTTTAATTTAGTTTTAAATAAACTTTAGTTAAGTCCAACAACTACAGCACACACAAAGTGCTATAATAGCCCTTAATTTAATTTAGCCATTTAGTTCATTTATATCACGTACGACATTTACAAATGTTGTAATATCCTTTACATTAGAAATAATAACATTTCAAAAATGCTGTTTATTAAATTACAAATATTAAATTCAATTTCACAAACAATTAAATTTTTATTTAAATTATTTTAGACTTATAAAATCATATATTTTAACTTTTAAAACAATCATTTAAATACCCATATATTCATGATTTTATAAAGTTCAATTTTCATTCAAAAATCAATTTAATAATAATTTACCTATATAATTCAACATTTAATTTCAATTCTTTATAAATAAATTTTTAGCTTAACACTTAATTTTACATTTCTATATATAACTTAATTTTTATTTTATTTACTTAACTTAAAATTCATTTTTAAACAAAATTCACAAATTTCCAATTTAAGTTATATTCCAAAATTCAACTTAAATATTCAATTATATAACCTTTTAACTTATTCCAAAATCATTAACACTTTATAAAATCATTTTAAATTAATTTTAATTCAAATTTTAAATCTGTTTATAATATTTCCTACTTAATTTAAATTCCATTTATAACCAAATCATAATTTCCAAAATAACTTATATTTCAAATTTCTAACTTTGCCACTAATTTATTTGACTTATAAATTTTTAGAAAATCAATAATACTTTACAAAAATCATTTTTAATTAAGTTTAAATCAAAATGTTATAATATTTACATTTCTAAAATACTTTAAAATTTTATAAAAATATATTTTAACCACGGTTTGTATAAAATTTTCTAACCTAAGTCCAATAATACGGATAATATATCATTTCAATCCGTAATTTACAAAGGAAAAATCTGGGTTCTACCATTTCAAACCCGCAATCCCAAGTAAATGAAAATAAATAAAAATCGCTAAGGCCTATCATTTCAGCCTGTAACGATTTTCCCTATTCTAAAGTCCGTTCGGGTTTGTATCATTTCAACCCATAGTGATTCTAATCTACAGGGAACTTGCAGTGTGATAAACTGATATAAATAAACAGAATAGCATAATATACAGTAACATATGATATAACAGGTTTATAAGCATGGATGAACATCATTTTGATCATAGCATAGCAGATATCACATAATGATATGGGTTTACAGATTCAATTGCGATCAATTTACTAATTATATAAGTATAAATTTGTCTGTTGAGAATTACTCACTTGTATAAGCTGGAGATGACTACCAAATGCACAAACAAAGATCTTCAAAGGCACGATTACACGACTACAATTTCAGAGTCGGAAAGCCAAAGCTAATTGCCTTGTCAAATAGCAAACAAAACAATGTACAATACAAATTTCAAACCAAACTATTATCACATAATGCAAGAAATATATGTACAACACAAAGCCAAAGCTTTTGCACTTGCATTCAACAACTTATGCTTCAGCCATAGATTGGAAAAAAATTGTTAGGGGATGGATTTGGATTAGGTTATGGGTACAAAGGTCAGCCATAACAATATATGAAGGAGTAGAGAGATATGCGTGCATGTACACACAAATTCAAGGCCATAAATGGTCTCGGCCAAGGCATGATTGGACAAGGTAAGATCTAATGAGTTCATGTACAGGTGTGGCAGAGGTCTCAGGCTTAGGTTTGGCTGGTGGTGGTGGTGCACAAGTCGGCCAAGGTGGTGGTTGGAGTGGTGGAAACAAGGGGAGAGCTCGGCCATGACATAAAAGTGGAGTTTGCTTCATTTTTTTGTGGATCACCATCATATATGGCCTTGGCCATGGAAGGGCAGTGGGGAGGAGGATATGGTGGCTGGTTGTAGTGGTGGTGGAGGAGGCCATGGTGCTGGAGTAGAGAGGCCGAACTACATAGATTGAATGCAAGTACAAAATCAATACAAACAAGTAAGAAAAAGTGAAAAAGAAATGAAAATTTACCAAAATTTTCTTCGAGTGATGGCCGTATTTTTTTTAGGGTTTGAGAAGTTTTTTTCACGTGAGAAAAGAATGAGGAATCGGCTGAAGAAAGGTAATAAGGAAGAAAATTGAAGTGATGTGTTGTTTGGTAATGAAGAGGTAGTAGAATGTGAAAAAACAATGCACATAAAAGGTCACAAACCTTACAAATTTCCATAATTCCTTTTCAATTTTTAAATACATGTAAAAATACATATAAATAAAAATAAAACACAAAAAAATAATGAATGCATAAAAATAAATAAATAAATTTTAAATAAATATAATTGAATTAAGAAAATAGCTAAAAATTGGAAACTAGGCTTTAAAAATTAAAAATAAATTTAATAAGCTTTTGGAAAAGTTATAACATCACTTTTAAAAATGGTTTAAAATAAAACATACCTATAATGTCATATAACACATTTTAGAACATGATTTATTAAATAAAAATATTATTTATATAAATTAGAATAGACAATTTTATTAAATAAATCAACTTACACCCAATATTGTAAAAAGCATATTTTTCACAATATAAATCGAATTTCAACGAAACAAAAGGCAGTATTCTCAAAATTTAACATATTTTCATAATAAAAGATAAAATTAAGAAATTAAAATATTTAAATTTTAAATTTGAAAGTCATAATTTGACCAGATTGACCAAAATCCACATTTTCTAGAAATATTCTATTTATTCAGGCTTGAAATTATAATTCACACAAAAATCAAAAGTTATATTTAAAATAATTTTTTAATCTATTTTAATAATTATAATAGTGTTTTTAAGTCAGGAGTTTCAATTTAAATAATTAAAATAAACAATTTGAAATAATCACAAAATACTGGGGTTTTACACTCTCCCCCACTCAAATCTTTTCGTCCTCGAAAAAACGAATAAGGAAATAAGAAAAAACAAGATAGACAAAAAAATAGTACCTGGAAAAACATTTTTGGATTCGAAGCATGAATGCTCTCCTCCGTTTCTTAGGTACAATACTAATCATCCATACTTCACGGTACTTTGATCAGATTAACAGATTTCCTTCTTAGCTGCTTCGTACCTCTGTCGACAATACGAAGTGGCTTCCTCTCGACAGTCAGATTGGGCTCAATATCTAAACTATCAAGAGCCGAAGGCTGAACAAATAGAAATGGGTCATGAAGATACCAGCAAAGATGTGAGACATGGAATACATCATGCACTCCATAAAGTTTCTCGGGCAAATCTAAACGATAAGCCAAAGAACCAACTCTTTTCATAATAAAGAAAGAACCCTCAAAGAAGAAGAAGGTAGGAATGGCTAGAAGGAAAAATAGGTTGGAAGATAAGGATGAACCATATTTTTAAAACCGTATAAATTTCAATTTAAATCTTTTTTATAACATTTTAAACATTCAATAATATACATTTTATAATATGATGAATAGCCATTTGATTCAAATTTGATAGTTCGAAGTAAACAATATTTATTTTGTTTAAATTATTTAGAAAAGTAAAATAAATGATCAAAATATCCTTTATATAATACTTTACCAAAATACTTTTATAACTCGATGTCTTAACAAATTTACTTTCGTTCCTGCAGACTTTGGCCACGCGTTGATCAGGCGCAAAGCTAGAATTCTTCAGTTACTTAGTAGACTTGTTTCAACACCAAGTGAAAATACTTGAAAACCTTTTTAAAACAACAGATATGGAAAGTACAATCCAAATAAATCAACCAAACCAAATATTTGTCTAACCATGGATCACAGATACACAATGGTTACGCCTGGGTCCCCCAAGAAACATCCGTACCTGTAAGCTATCTCAGCCTGCGAATTACGCCATGATGACTAGTAGACCGTAGATACACAATGGTTACGCCTAGATCCCCCAGGAAACATCCGTACCCTTAAGCTATCTCAACCAGCGGATTTCGTTACTACTACAACCTACATAGATCGCAGGATACACAATGGTTACGACTGGATCCCCCAGGAAACATCCGTACCCCCAGGCCATCTTAGCCAGGTGAATTACGCTATTGCGGTGGCACATAAGACCATGGAGATCGCCATGGAATTCGATGGACACTCGAGTATCATATCCGAAAAACCCAAATCAGAGAGAATAATATTGATGGAATGAATCGACAGTATGGCCACAAAGCGGATATCAAGCAAAATGCACTTTCCACATCCTTACTTCGAAAATATGTATCATATAGTACCTTTCAAATCACTTTCAAATATCATACTTATATAAAGTTCATTGTATACAAGATTTCATTTCAAATCGAATACTTCCCAAAATCAATAGTATATCAAATCACACTTATATAGACTTCGATTATATAAAATTTCAATTTACAAGTTGAGTACCTTTACAAATCAATAGTTTTCAAATCACTTCATACTTATACAAATCAATTTTACATAAGTTCGATAACTCCCAAATCAAAGCATTTAACAAAATAAGGTTCTCAATTTCAAACCATTTCAATATCAATTTAGTTTCAAAATCATATATGATCTCGCCAAATCATTTCTTCCTAATTACATATATTCAGTTTCAAAGTTTCTTAAAACAATAGATTTAGAAAATAATCCAAATTTCAAAATCAACAAAATTTATGTCAAACAAATTCATTTCCATTTCAAACATATATTTACTTTCAAAAATCATAATACTTTCAAAGTTATAAATCTTTCGAAACCAAAATACTTGAAATCGTTACACTTTGAAAATCATAACCTTTTGAAATCATACATTTGAAATCATAAAACATTCCTTTAATTCTTTACATTCACAAATTTATTCAATTAAACCCAAATCTAAAATTTCCAAATTTTAATTCAATTCAAACCACCAGTTTCAATTCAATTTAGTTTTCCAAATATTATCAAATTTCAAATAAAGATTTGACCCACAAAATAAGCTATTCAATCTTTAATATATTTCAAAGCTTAAATATACTATATTCCAAAACTAAATTTTATAATTTCATATATCTCAAATTTTACTTCATTATTACTTAGTTTTGAAATATTCATTTCGGAAATCCAATATTTTTATATAAACTCAAATTACAAGTAAACCAAATATCCTTTCATATTAATATAAACTTCAAATATTCATTTTTCCAAATCAATTATCATTTCAAATTCACATTCTTTATCAAAATAAAGATTAAATCATTTCCAAACCATTTCAATCATCAAAATATCTAAAATGGTTACAAAGTTTAAAACCATCTCTTCTTAAAACCTTCAAATTATTTATTTCTATATGAAAAATCCAATTTACCATTGGAAAGATTATTATTCTATGTATACTTCACTCAAAAAAAATCAAATCTATATTTCATATCATTATAATTCAAAATAGTCTTATTTATTTCACTCAACAAACAGTTTCAAACTTATATAAATCATATTACTTTATACTTAATGATACCAAACTAAACTTATATTCTTTATCAAATACCCCATACCTTTCAAAATTACTTAGCCTAGAAAAGTTAACATGGATTTGGAAGTGCTCGAACCTTAAAAATAGTCGAAGAAATCATATTTTCAATCCAAGAGTTGGAAATCACCGACAAATCAGTAAACCAACTCCAAAAGTTAGGGTTATACCAAAAAAATCCAAAATCTCGAGGACTGAACACCGGCTTACTTTAAATCATTTCAAATATATATATATACATATATCTTTCGAATATCAAACCATACTACAAAATATGAAATCAAAATTTGGTTTCACAAAATCACTCGCATAGCAAAGCTACAAAGAGTAGCCTCTCCAAATTCAGAAACTCGAAAATCAATGTTGATGATGTATGCATTCATCATCGAAATTATTTTCCAGCGACATAAATGGGTTCTGGACTTTTATTTTCTTGAAACTTCTTTGAAATCTCTTCGAAATCATTGGAATTCATTCGAATACATTTGAAACATCTCTTATTCAGAAAATATCTTTAAATCATATTATTATTATATATTTTCCCAAATCTTAAAACTGACACCGGAGTTCGATTTCTCAAAATTCCAATTCAAAACCCTTCACTTATAAAATCATTTTTTTGTTTAAATAAAATTTCTTATAAATTTTCAAAATTTCAAATCCTTTCAAAACTTCAAATTTTCAAAGAAAGAAAAATATATAATCCATATTGAAAAACATTTCACTTTTATATACAAAATAGGGTCACCTTATCAAAATAATAATTTCGATGTATGCACAAATTCAAAATACAATCAAACAAAAATTTCCAAAGAATGATTCAAGGTTAGATTTCAAATAAACAGAGATTCGAATTTAGAGAAACTCTAATCAAATAGAATTCTGGTTTGAAGATAAGTTCGAACAAAGATGAGATAATTTTATTACCGAATAGAAGATGGATAAGCTTATATAAATCACGGACGACCTTAACTGGTCAACCGTGACTTAAGGAATATAATCAATTCGAAAATCTAAGGAAAATCGACATTCGATCGCCAGAGATAGAATCCAGGTAGAGCAGGAGATAAATAGCATTGAAATCTGAGGATACCGAAATCTCCGGTGAATCAAAGCCAATTGTAAAGGAGTTTCACCCCTTTACAAATCATTCAAAGATTTATGAAATCACCGATCTTTATAGAGGTCATTCAAAGTGGAGTTATGGAATGCCCCAAAATCAAAAGGATGAAAATTGGGAAGACAAGACTGAATTTTAGAACAAGTGGGAGCGTTCCAAAGTTCAAGGAATCCTAATTGATAAGAATCCTAACCAAGAGATTTCTAACTAGGTGGATACCGAAGAGTTGAAGTTTAAAAAATCTTGATTTCAAAATAAGGAAAATTATTTATACCAATATAATCTTTAAAAATCCCTTAAAAATCATTTGGAAATTATTTTATACTTCGAAAATACGTTCTCTCACAAGGAAATGATTCTGAAATTGATTCCACTCATTAAAGGGTATTTCTACCCTATCTCTAATGAGTTTTTGCTCCGCAAGCTATGGTTTGCCTAAAAACCAAAGCTATGATACCAACTGTAACAACCCGATATTTTCAGCCATTCGCATCCACACATGCCGGACTTGAATTTCTCAAAATATCACATTGTAAATAAATTTGGAGCAAATGAAATACAATCACAAAATCACAGACACAGAAATATTGGAATAACTCGCAGAGGAAATTAAAATACCGTAGTAGCTCATGAAGCTATTATAAAAAACTCTCAAAACAAATACATAATACCAGTTTGAAAACATATACAATAGAAATCTCAAATACATAGCAGTTTATAAATTCCAGAGCTGAAATAGAACAATGGAAACTGAAATGGGAACAGATACTAGACAAGCGGAATCTCCAGCGATTCCTAGCTCTAGAAAAGAAATCCGAAGCTAAGCTGTAAATACTCAGGCTGACCCGAGCATAAAGTAAAACACCAAAACACTCGAGTCAGGATATATATACTTATATAATGTAAACCAATTCATGTGAACTATAGTAGTAATGCACTATAACCTAAAGGATGCTTGGGATCGCCCATCCTCCAAGGATCAGTTAAACCATAAATTAAATACATCCCGTGGTTAAAATTTCAAAATGGTATTTATACTTCTAAATCAAATATCATTTAAAAAATTCAATATCATTTTAAATTCATTACGAAGTATCAAAATATCATATCTTTCCAAAACCAAATTCATTTTTATTTAATTTAAATACCATTTCAAATCACATTTTTAAATGGTTTATATTTCAAATCAAAATATTCCATTTAAACCATTTAAATATTCTATTTAAAACAATTAAATATTCCAATTAAACCAGTTAAATATTCCATTTTAAATCATTTAAATATTCCATTTAAATCATTTAAATATTCCATTTAAATCATTTAAAAGTGAAATTATTATATTTAATAATCAAATATCAAATTCTAAAAAATTTAGCCTTTTTAAAGTTCATTTATTTTTTTAAATTTATCAAAACAGTGTAAATACAACTTTCGCAGCACTTAGAAGATGCTACGGAAAGTTATGTTTTAAAACAATTCATTTAACAAAAGACATCGTTTAAAATGCTGTAATAGGTTTAATTTAGTTTCAAATAAATTTTAGTTAAGTCCAACAACTACAGCACTTACAAAGTGCTATAATAGCCCTTAATTCAATTTAGCCATTTAGTTCATTTCTATCAACTACAGCATTTACACATGTTGTAATATCCTTTACATTAAAAATAATAGCATTTCAAAAATGCTGTTAATTAAATTCCAAATATTAAATTTAATTTCACAAACAAATTTATTTTTATTTAAATCATTTTAGACTTATAAAATCATATATTTTCACTTTAAAACAATCATTTAAATACCCATATATTCATGATTTTATAAAGTTAAATTTTCATTCAAAAATTAATTTAATAGTAATTTACCAATATAATTCAACATTCAATTTCAATTATTTATAATTAAATTTTTAGCTTAACACTTAAGTTTAAATTTTCAAATATGACTTATTTTTCATTTTATTTACCTAACTTAAAATTTATTTTTAAACAAAATTCACAAATTTTCAATTTAAGTTATATTCCAAAATTCAACTTAAATATTCAGTTATTTAACCTTTTAACTTATTAAAAAATCATTACACTTTATAAAATCATTTTAAATTCATTTTAATTCAAATTTTAAATCTATTTATAATATTTCCTTCTTAATTTAAATTCCATGTATAACCAAATCATAATTTCTAGAACAACTTATATTTCAAGTTTCTAACTTTGCCATTAATTTATTTCACTTATAAATTTTTAGAAATTCAATAATACTTTACAAAAATCATTTTTAATTAAGTTTAAATCAAAATATTATGATAATTACATTTCTAAAATACTTTGAAATTTTAAAAAATATATTTTAACCACGGTCTGTATAAAATTTTCTAACCTAAGTCCAATGATACGGATAATATATCATTTCAATCCGTAATTTACAAAGGAAAAATCTAGGTTCTATCATTTCAAACCCACAATCCCAAGTAAATAAAAATAAATAAAAATTGCTCAGGCCTATCATTTCAGCCTATAACGATTTTCCCTATTCTAAAGTCCGTTCGGATATGTATCATTTCAACCCATGGTGATTCTAATCTACAGGGAACTTGTAGTGTGATAAACTGACATAAATAAACAGAATAGCATAATATACAGTAACATATGATATAACGGGTGTATAAGCATGGGTGAACATCATATGATCATAGTATAGCAGATATCACATAACGATATGGGTTTACAGATTCAATTGCGATCAGTTTACTAATCATATAAGTATAAATTTGTCTGGTGAGAATTACTCACTTATATAAGCTGGAGATGACAACCAAAAGCACAAACAAAGATCTTCAAAGGCATGATAACACGACTACGATTTGAGAGTGGGGGAGCCAAAGCTAATTGCCTTTTCAAATAGCAAACAAAACAATGTACGATATAAATTTCAAACCAAACTATTATCAAACAATGTAAGAAATATATGTACAACACAAAGCCAAAGCTTTTGCACTTGCATTTAACAACTTATCCTTCAGCCATAGTTGGAAAAGCACTGTTATGGGATTGATTTGGATCAGGTTAAGGGTACAAAGGTCGGCCATAACAATATATGAAGAAGTAGAGAGATATGTGTGCATGTACACACAAATTCGAGGCACAAAAGTGGATTTCAAGGCCATAAATGGTCTCAGCCAAGGCATGATTGGACAAGGTCAGATCTGGTGAGTTTATGTACAGGTGTGGCAGAGGTATCAGGCTCTGGTTTGGCCGGTGGTGGTGGTGCACAAGTCGTCCAAGGTGGTGGTTGGAGTGATGGAAACAAGGGGAGAGCTTGGCTATGACATAAAGGAGGAGTTTGCTTCATTTTTTAATGGATCACCTTCATATATGGACTCGGCCATGGAAGGGAAGTGGGAAGGAGGAGATGGTGGCTGGTTGTAGTGGTGGTGGAGGCGGCCATGGTGCTGCAGTAGAGAGGCCGAACTACGTAGATTGAATGCAAGTACAAAATCAATACAAACAAGTAAGAAAAAGTGAAAAAGAAATGAAAATTAACCGAAATTTTCTTCAAGTGATGGCCGTATTTTTTTTAGGGTTTGAGAATTTTTTTTCTTATGAGAAAAGAATGAGGAATCGGCTGAAGAAAGGTGATAAGGCAGCAAATTGAAGTGGTGTGTTGTTTGGTAATGAAAAGGTAGTAGAATGTGAAAAGACAATGCACATAAAAGGTCACAAACCTTTCAAATTTTCATAATTCTTTTTCCATTTTTAAATACAGTAAAAGTACATATAAATAAAAATAAAACACAAAAAATAATGAATGCACAAAAATAAATAAATAAATTTTAAATAAATATAATTGAATTAAGAATATAGCTAAAAATTGAAAACTAGGCTTTAAAATTTGAAAATAAATTGAATAAGCCTTTGGGAAAATTATAGCATCACTTTTAAAAATGGTTTAAAATAAAATACATACCTAACATGTCATAGAACACATTCTAGAACATGATTTATCAAATAAAAATATTATTTATATAAACTGAAATAGACGATTTTATTAAATAAATCAATTTACACCCAATATTGTAAAAAGCATATTTTTCACAATATAAATCGAATTTCAACGAAACAAAAAGCAATATTCTAAAAATTTAACATATTTTCATAATAAAATATAAAATTTAAAAATTCAAAAATTTAAATTTTAAATTTGAAATTCAAAATTTGACCAGATTGACCAAAATCCACATTTTCCGGAAATATTCTATTTATTCAGGTTTGAAATTTTAATTCACACAAAGATCAAAATTTATATTTAAAATAAATTTTTTATCTATTTTAATAAATATAGTAAAGTTTTTAAATCAGGAGTTTCAATTTAAATAATTAAAATAAACAATTAGAAATAATCATAAAATACAGGGTTGTTACACTCTCTCCCACTCAAATCTTTTAGTCCTCGAAAAAAGCGAACAAGGAAATAAGGAAAAACAAGATAGACAATCCTAACATGTCATATAACACATTTTAGAACATGATTTATCAAATAAAAATATTATTTATATAAATTAAAATACACAATTTTAGTAAATAAATCAATTTACACCCAATATTGCAAAAAGCATATTTTTCACAATATAAATCGGATTTCAACGAAATGAAAAGCAGTATTCTCAAAATTTAATATAATTTCATAATAAAATTCAAAAATTTAAATTTTAAATTTGAAAGCCAAAGTTTGACCAGATTGACCAAAATCCACATTTTCTGGAAATATTCTATTTATTCAGGTTTGAAATTATAATTCACACAAAAATCAAAATTTATATTTAAAATATTTTTTATCTATTTTAATAAATGTAATAAATTTTTTAAATCAGGAGTTTCAATTTAAATAATTAAAATAAACAATTAGAAATAATCACAAAATACTGGGTGTTACATCATTAATAGGGATACGAACGTCCAGCTTATGGCACTACAAAACAAATCTTCCTATTGCAAGGCATGTTTTGTGGGCAAGTGCTATCCCGCCTTTTAGCAAGGCCATGATACTAAGATTAATTGGAAACTAAAGACAGATCTCCTCGATTGCCAGTTATGTACAGATTGGATATGGATGTCGGTAAATTTTGTCCGAGTCTGGATCAAGCTACAATTGACAAGACATGACAAGTAAATCTGTGAAAATCTACGTTCCAAATTTCAAGTCAATCCGAGGTCATATGCTGAAGATATGATTGATGCAAGCGAAGGGAATCAATTCATTCGCCTCTATATGCTCGTATCCATCAAGCTTCATCTGTTCGTATCCATCAATTGTCTCCATCTGTTCATAGCCATCTGTTCGCATCCATCAAGCTTCATTTGTTCATATCCATTGATTGCCTCCATATGTTTGTATTCATCAAGCTTCATCTGTTCGTACCCATCGATTGCCTCTATCTGTTTGTATCCACCAAGCTTCGTCTGTTCGTATCCATCAACTGCCTCCATCTATTCGCATCCATCAAGCTTCATCTCTTCATATCCATTGGTTGCCTCCATCCATTCGTAGCCATCTGTATGCATCTATCAAGCTTCATCTGTTCATATCCATCAATTTTCTTCTATTCGTATCCATCGTGTACACCCAACTTCGTATCCATCAATCCATTAAACGATCGATACGAACAGTGCAACGATGATCGATGCAAACAGTGCAATGATGATCGATGCGAACAGTGCGACAATGATTGATGCGAACAAGATACACTCCAATGAAAGACTTATTCACTCGGCATGAAAAGTGGATTGATCCGAGGAGTTAGTGCCACGTTAACTTGCAAGCATGTGCCCAAAAAGCGATATTAACATATCGATACGAAGCGGATCGGACTAAACAGCCTTCATATAACCAAAACTTGCATCGATGATAACTCACAATTTACAAGTCCAAATGCAACAAATTTTCACAGGAGCTTGCGTACAACCTAAAGAATGTTCATGATCGATCTCGACTCGATTGGACAAGGTCTTGATTGATACGAAATTCATTTGTATCGATCACGGATCGAGCCGAAGTCACCTTGGATCGATCGTATGGGGCCACGCACATGCAAGAAGAGGTCTTCCAAGATCTGAGGGAAATATTTGCAACCTACCCCTATAAATAACATCCCAAGTGGTTCAGGAAAGGGTATCTTTTGGTTCTTCTATGTTGCTACTCTGTCGGAACCGTCACTACACTTCAATTATACTGTTGTAATCAGTTGTAACTCATTGTAACCAGCGAACAAAAATCAATAAAGCAGCAACCCTTCAAAGTGGACATAAGCTATAATGCCAAACCACTATAAATCATGTGTTTCTACTTCTTTTCTTTGACATTTTGAGCGTTCTTGATATTTGCGATCTCTACATTCTTGCGAGATCTCTGATTGTGAACGGGTGCTTTCATCGACAATTCTGTCTTTGTGACCATTTTTGACGCAAACATATACTTATGTTATCTTAAACATTTTAAAATAATAAAACATATATCAACATATGTAATACATGCATATATGCATTAACTAAATTAACACATTTAATTTATTTATTTTATTACTCTTATTAATAAATTTCAAATTTGAAATTATTATATAAATATTTTAAAACATTTTGAAAATATCATATCCTTTCAAACATTTTGAAAACTTATGTATATTGTAATTTTTATAATAATAAAGTTTTATTTTAAAGTTAACTATTAAATTTAAAATCTTTAACATTAATTTCCAAAAAGATTTTAAAAATTATCCCAAGGCCCAAATTAAGTTGCGCCTTTTCTATTAGGAGCAACCTTTGGGCTCACTTCACCTTTCGGGTCAGGCCGGTAACCAGGTAAGACGGGTACTTGATTACCCAATTTCAATCCTAGACATTACCTTTCTAGACACCGTACTAAGTGGGTAAGCTAATTAGTTAACCCTAATATGATTAATTTAGATCGCATAGGTTATTGGGATCTGATGTTATTGTTGGAGTTGGACTAGACCGCAGTGGAAGTTATGGGTGAATTTCAATTTTTTACCATATTGGATCTTTTATTGGGCCTATGAAGTCTAACTGAATTAGAACGTTTCTAAATTCCAGTTAAATAAAATCATTTATTTTATTTAAATTCAAATATATTAAGATATGACATTAGTTTTATTTGATTTAGTCTATACATAAATGTATCATATACATACATACATACATATATATATGTGAGTGCATGTGTAAAATTATAATCCGTAAAAGGTATAATATGCACATATGTAGATGTTGGGATTTACATCGCAACAGACATATTAGCTCATTTTGTATATCATACATGTTGTCTAAAAATGTGCATGTATATGTGTTACGATACACACATACGTATGTATAAACATATTATGTATAATATATGAACATAAAACATTTATATATATATATAGAAAGAGAGAGAAAAAATATTAAAAATTATTTATAATTCAAGATTAACGTAGTTTTGCAAACATAATAATTTTAGTATTTTAATTTATATGTATTATGAATAAAATAATGTTTTCATCCATAAATAAATAACATAAAATAATCTGTTGATGGAAAATTCAAATTTTACAATTTTAGAAAACCTAGGATCATAAAATAATGCTTGGGAAAAATTTGGAGATTTTTCAAAGTTGAAATATTATGTTTTAAAATAGATACATTGATTTCGGTAAAATATTTCAATATAAAATAATATATTATTAAAAATTCAAATTTTAAAATTTTAGTTAGGATAATGAATGAAAGGTTATGAAATTTTTTAAAAACTTATCAATTAAATTATTATTTTTAATAAATTATAAATTGTTTTTGCAAAACAATATTAATTATTAAAAATAATATTCTTTATTGAAAAATTCCTAAATTTTTCTATATGTTTCTAAAATGAAATAATATTTTAAAAATATATAAATGAATTTTTAATATAATAATTATTTTATATAATAAACGATTTAAAAATTCAATAAATGTTAATTTAGTTATACGAATATATGTATTATAATTAATTTTTGAATTCGTAAATTCATATTATATATAAATAAGCGTACTGAAAATTTTAAGTCATATATATATATATATATATATATATATATATATCTTATATATGCATACATGCTATTATAAGAGAGAAGTATACACCAATATATATATATATATATATATATGAATTTATTAATAAATATTTATAAAACAACTATTAATGACAAATTGTATAGTAAATAAAATTTGTCTATAAATAAATCAAATAGTATAATAAACGAATTATGCACATAACCAAATGAATTTGTGACAACCACGTCTACTTACAAAATCTCACCTAACTAAACATATAGTAGCAATATATTTAAACATATATGAAATTGCTCATTATAGGATCATAGAATATAATTTAATTACTATAATATGAATTAAAATTACCAATTTAATGATGCCTCTGAATCCACGTTGAAGCAATGACTTCCCTTCCTTTTATTGTTCTAGATTCGTCAAATTGCAAATCCGGAATCACCGACCTCTAACTATCAAATAATATTATGTTAATTTGAAACATATTTGAGAATTTTGGAGTGGAATGAGAATTATATTTTAACCAGCAATGTAGAAGGTAATGGCGGCCAAAAAGGCTCGTAATTATATATATGTGTATATATATATATATGGTTGTATTAAAATGAAACGAGGAAAACATTTTTACCCATTATCTCCAAGAAAATTCCCTACGTTTTAGCCACCCCTAGGCCTTCCTAAAATCGAAAATTTTCAGCCCTAATGATGGGCCTTAAACCATCTAAGGCCAAGCCAAAATACTATGCAATTAAATCTGATTTAATCGCTTGTTGATATTATATATCGATCGATATATTTATAACTGTTATAAATATATATAATATTATTTATTTCTCAAATCATATTCAAATTTTGTAATTAATATTTCGTAAATATTAATTAAATTTATTTAATTTATAACAATTATAAACTAGTCAAATCGTTCGGTCTTTAGGGAATTCATCGTTTCGGCTGTGTAACTCTTGGGTGTAAGTTTGGTCAATGATTAACATCGAACTATTCTAATGTTAACGTTCACACGTCACTTAGCAGGTGGTGTGACTTCATAGCCAAATTTATCGCTTACTTATTTTCGATAAAATCCAATTTTAGTTTAATAAGCGTTACCCGGTTGTGACATTTGTTTACACCAATTCTCTTCGTCAAAACTATATCACTTTGGACTTATGAATTTGGTAATGGTCAAAATTCCAACCTCATCCACATTCACCTTTATAGTAGAAATACAAAGTCTTTGGTTTAATAATAACAATTATTATTAACCGAAACGCTCTGGCCAGAGACTTTGACTTTTAGCTGACTTGGGTTGGTTGTGATACTAACTGCATATAACTGAGGAGATGAATCCTCTCTTGAATAGTGCTTCACTTTCAATACTTTCACTCGACCCAACTATAGTCACTCAATGGCCACCATACCATGATTTGGCTGTAATCAAAGCGGAGCTTTCATATTGAAGATCCACGGTATTCTCAAGTCGTGAGAACTGTGTAATTCAGTCACATCGATATTTTCTATTTGATCTTAGTTATACTAACCGACAAAAAACTATCGAGTGAGTCATTCCATAGTACGTAACCCCTAGGTACCCCCAGCAGTCATGAGTAATATGGTGCCCAACATTCAAGGAGCATTACGTACTCCAGTCTCAACGGATACATCGATATTCAATCTAGATACATCTTGACTAGGAACACTTAAAATGGTATATTTATTTCGTTATGATAAATTACTCACGGTTACAACACTTTGTAACTACTATTAAAAAATATACCATTCATGGATTTTTCTATTAAATATACTTCTAATTAAGTTAATTAATTAATATAATCACATTATATCAAGTATATAATAGGAAGAAAATACCTTTTATTTCGAACAAGATTGGTCAACGAGTTAGATATATATATAACAAATTACATAATATCCTCTAGCGCATACCCCTAACTCTATCAAGTGATAGCATATTTCCTCGAATTCTTGCCTTATTAAACTCACTTCACAGTTCTTAGAAATATGCGCTTTCTTCTCACATCACGACATATCGCTCATCCTTTCTTAATCTTCACCTTGGCTTTCTTATCAGCCTAGAATCCCCTTTACTTTACTCTACCTTGATTTTGCGCCTACCCACACTTTCCCTTTTACTCATACCAACTGTCCGAAGTAGGACCATTTCAACTATCATCTCATAAGTCGCACCTGCGGGAACTTGGGTCAATTGGAACAACCTAGGTGGAGAATTTAAGTCTTTATTAAACTTCATAGTCTACTTTGTCGGGGTGTTAGTTAAACTCAATCCAAACTTAGCGAATTCCATGAACTTATTGACATACTCCAGCGTGGAGTCTTCGTACCTCAGTTGTTTAAATTTCTCCAACTACATACTTACTTTAGCTTTGGACATGAATCACGACTCAAATCAAACCCTTGAAATGGCATGCACCAATCCAGTGCTTAAGTAATCCCTTCTTTGGCATTTTCTTCCACTATTATGGTCCACCAATCCCATGCCTCTTTCTTGAAATGGCATGCAGCTGTCCTCCTCTTGGTCTGGTCTTCTCATTCCAGCTCCTGGAATATACATTCATATTCATTAATCCAAGCCGTAGCTTCAAAAAAAATTAACAGCTGTATACGCCCATCCTACCATATTCTAAAAGCATTACACATTCTGGGGAAGTCTAGTGGATGAAGTACTGCTTCAACGGATGGGGCAATTGGTGCTGCTTGGTGAAGAATGGGAACTTGCCCCATGTACCGTAGGTATTGATTAAACCATTCCGACATACCTCATATGGTGGGTATTTCATGGGAGGTGGGGTTTTCGGTCTCCGAGTAGTTGTTTTCAGCAAAAATCAACAATCTGTAGGTTTGAGCAGTTTAGTCATGGCTTCCTAAGATAGTATTATTAGTTGAAATAAAAAATTTTCTAGTGTGTTTGCATATGTGTGTGTGTGTGCGCGTATATAATAGGGTTTTGAAAAATACTTCAAAAATAACAAATACGTACTCTAATGTATACCAATTCTCGCTAATCGGGTAACTTAAGTTCCGATACCAAATGTAACAACCCTCTCCGAAACAACCTAATTTTCGATCGAATAAAAACTCATCGAACTTTAGGTCCATTCCATAGCTGGCTGTTGGTTAGTAAAATTGATATAATGAACAATATACAGAGCTATATGATCTATATGCTCTTAGAATCTCATGGCGAAAGGGATGAAATATAATAAAAAAATATTTGCTCATATCATAAAGACCAAATCTCAGAAATAGAACATCCCAAAATATCCATAATACAATATCAAAAAATAAAACATCAACATGTCTGAAACCTTGATACATATGAATACATTAAATACATAGATAAATAACTAAACAACCACAAATACTCATCGCCATCTTCATCTTCTCCATCAGCATCCTTTTCCTTAACCTGTGAATTGTAATAAGGAGGGAGTTAGAACAATAATGTCTAATGAATGAAAATCTCAAGTCTTACCATACTAGTATTTGGTAGTATCATTTAGATAAGTAACCTATCTCATGCATCCTATACTTTAACCTATTAAGTATACCTCCAACTATAAGCCAAAGATTCTTCTAGTCTAGCTCCATAACATAGCTCTAATAGTAGGCCAATGGCCCTTTCCAATCCAACTTATAACTCTAACCCGGTGCAACGCAACTACAGGATCCAATGACCTTGCTCCATCAATCATGCCCTAATGATGCGTAAGAAAGCACCCGAGCCACTTAATACCCCTTTGATGAAAATTAGGCAGACTTTGACCGTATAATACCTACCATAAGCAAACGTTATTTAATACCTAAACCCAAGGCGAACCCCTCTCTGGTACTTTCTAATTGAGATCATACGAAATCCCATAAGGTGACTTAACACTTCTATTATGGAAAAGTGGCGGACCCTACAATTGTTCTTAATACTTTAACCCCGAAGTGGATCCTCTCCAGATATTTCCCACTATTGCACCTAAACAATAATCCCGATCATTTAATACTTCTTGAGTGAGAAGGAGGTGGACCCTACAAAAGCTACTTAATATCTCCAACCCAGAAGCACACCTATATTGGAATATCTACCTTATGATCCATAACCCAAACCATGACATCTCACATTAGTCTGACTATTTGTAGTTGCTGGTAGCTAGATTAGTTTGGCAAATTTACGCTACAGAATTGTGATTAACCTCCCATCCACCGTGGGTACTTATTATAGACAACGTCTCACATTAGCCCCAAAGTCACACCGCTGGTAACCAGATTAGTTAGGAAGACTTGTGCTTTTAACTGACCTCGCATTCTTATAACTTAGTCGTATTTCTGCTCTACGAATATATTATCATATATATACTATATATGTTATACCTCACCTGCAATTACGCATTAAGTCCATATAAGGAAAGCTCTTCATTTTTCCTTTAATTATGGATTAATTTTCATAATTATCATTGACTTCACTCCTAAGGATTTAATGCTATTTGTTAACCTATTTATTCTAACGACTTATACAATATTATTTACACATTATTAATATATTTTTACTTAACGTAAATTTTAGACTTTCCTAATCGTGCGTGAAGAAATATTTATATACTAAGATTTTTGCTTCCTATATTAATTGTTAAAATGTCAAAACTTCAAAATTGATACAAGCCTCAATTCCATACAATAATTTAAAAAATAACTAATATCCTTAACAAGACAAAACGGACTTGCGTGCGTGCGCATGCACACACCTCAAAGTTATCTTACATTTATATAATAGATTCAACGCCTATGTTCTAAGGAAATAAAACTTTACAATTTTAACCATTTATGTTCTGTTCAGTTTTTATATATACAAACTTAAAGGGAAAAAGAGATTCATATTTGTCTAAATTATGGAAATAAACGGTGTAAAATACAAATAGGAGAATCCATACTTTGCACACCATTTTCCCATTTTGTTTTCTTTTAGAGCCCTTCATCATAACAATAGAAATTAAAAGTGAAAGTTGAATAGATCATAAATTATTCAAATTGCAAACAAAAAATTGAATTCACTATATTAACATAAAACAACTGAGATTTCAACTAATCCAAGAGAAGACATTTTATTGGGAGAACTTTGGGGTTTGGGTTTTCAAATTTGAGGTTTTTATGTACAAAATTCCCCAAACATAAAATAAATTCAAGCCCTTACCATTCAAATTGCTAAAACATGAAAAACTAAGATTTTCACTCACATATAGTTTCCCTGATTTACTTTGAATTTGGTTTTATGATTTCGCCTAATTCCTCCTTCAGTTTTCTTCTCTTTGAAATATACAACAATTCAACTATATATAGATAACTTAGAATTTAGAGATTAGGGAAGAATAGAAACAGAAAAATGCGAGTGTGTAACCTATTACCATTTTTTTTTCCCAGGATTTGAATCTCGAATCTAAAGAAGAATTGAGGAACAAGACTACTAGAGATTCACCAACGTTCCAATTTCTTATAAATAAAAGTAAGGGGGCTACACTTTAATTTATAGTCGTTATGATGTATCTAGACTATAAGATTTAAGTCAATGTAATATAATGAAATCCGGCCCGTTCTCAACTAAGACAAACCCTAACCACCATAAGTTAACTGGTCGACTGATTCACCCTAGGCGATGATCGTTAGCGGTCTGCCGACCCAGTGGAGGTAGTCGGCCGGCCTTCTTCTATTAGTTGAGATTAATTTCATTCCTTTATTTTCGATGTTAACTTTTAATTTTGACTATTAATCCTCAACGTTTACATTTTTTTTAAAGTTAAGTTTCCCTTAATGCTAAAATATTTATTTCTTTTTTAATTTTAAATATGAACGTTGAAAAGACGATAGTGGATCGTGCTATATGGAAATGTACTATACTAGTGCGGAAATAAACAGAGATATTATAGAAATGTGAATAAGTAAAATAAAATAAGAACATTGGAATTTTTATACTGGTTCGAAGCATCGTCCTACGTCTAGTCCCAGACTCCTTCTGGAATTTCACTAAAATAACAACCCTCACTTAACCCGGAGGAACAAGTCTATACAACCCCTGAACAGCCGAACAGGGACCTAAGCAATAGAACGGGATTTCGCCTCAACAGCCGAAGAGGACTTCACATGCCTGAACAGAAGAACAGGACTTCAACAAATACAGAAGATTGTGTTGACTTTGTATGTTCTAATAACACAAATTTGTCAATTATAGTACATCCTTCCTATAATCTTCTCCTTTATGATATATATATATATATATATGAATATGTGAAGAATAAGGAAGTAATAGAATGAATTTGTATGAAATTGAATGCACAAGAGTATTAGAATCAGAAAATATGAGAGAGAGTAAAAATAGATTGAATTAAGTTGTGAAAACTATGATTCTAATGTGTTTATATAGATTATAAATAGGTGCGTATGTTCGTGAAGAGTTATCATGAAGAGATATGGTCATATCTGTTAAAATAAAGGACGCATCTCTTCACGAATGGAAGTGCCTATTTGAAAATATAGCCGTCATAGATATTCAGACTTCTGAATCAAATAATTCAGACTTCTGAATTCGCTCGAGCTCAAACCAGAAAGAAAATAGGCTAAAAATAACCATTTTCAGATGTCTGAAATGAATAAGTTAGACGTTTGAATATTGTAAAAACAATATTCATTTTTCTAGATTCAGACATCTGATTTGGTGCATTCAGACGTCTGAATGTAGACTAAAAATGAGAATATGCAAAGCTAAAAAAATTCGATATATATATATATATATATATATATCATATAGGAGAGATTTTAACATGAATAGCCTCTAGACACAGACTCGATACATACTTATATAAGATTTGAAGCTCATTTGAATCCAATGTTGATTGATTCCTGTAAAAACAAGTTAGTATATAATAACGACTTGTATAGTCATTATAGTCAAAATATCATAATTATGAAATATCGTAAATACGAGGTTCCAACATTCTCCCCCTTTATGACGATGACAATTATATAAGTATATGTACAATACGAGCATATATAAATAGGAAATAGAAATACATGTACTACCCTTTACTATAAGCTCCCCTTATCGATGGTAGATTTTAAACTCCTTCTCCCCCTTTGACATCGACAAAAAAAAACAAAATATAGAAGAAATACTCACATATCATGGATAATGTAGAATAGTTAACATACTGCATCATTCCAAAAGAGACATAGAAGTTTAATATTACAAACCATCATAGCAAGTACGAGATCACAATAGCATATACACACAACGAAAAGCATATTGTTGAGTCAAGATTTTTATAGAGTTTTGATTTCTGACAAAGGGATAAGCCGTGATCGACAAAAAGAAGTTATCTAGACACAAAGAGCTCCATATGATTAGAGGTTGATTATTTGGTATGTTAGTAATGATTATTTATGTTAAAATCTATCCTCAAATAATCTTATGCCTTTAATCTTCGAATATATATACAAATATATATGAGTGCACATTAACTGTGCAATCTGGACAAAACCGGTCGACCGGTCAAAAACCAGGTGGTCGACCGTTTTTGCCCAGAATGCACAGTTAATGTGCACAAGTGAACATAACGTATATATATATTCAAATTCCTGCCTACCGGTCATTTTTTGACCTGTCGACCGTTTTTAAACAGAGAGCAACCTTTTCCAAAAGACACTTCTTTCTCCAATGGTTGCATCTCTTACCTTTCATCAATGATCATATCTATTAATGGCTACTGTTCACAAAGAGTTACAACTATTTTTCTCTATATATACCCATCTAAATCATTGATTCAATATACATGAAAACATATTCTTTTTACTCTAATTTTTGATATTACTTTCTAAATACTCCTGCATTCTAAAAGCTCTCAATTATTTTAATTGCTTATTGAATCATTGAAATTATTTCATATCTTTTGATTCGATAAGTAATATACTTTCCTTAATCTTCACAAAACATCATTCGCATATTTTGAGGATAAGATTATAGGAAATCTGTACTACAAGTGACAAAACTGTGTTAGCAAGAACACATACTGTCAACAAACAATTATATTCATCGTTGTTGAAGTCCTCTGTATTGTAAGAGGCAAGTGTTGAAGTCCTCGGTGTTGTAAGAGGCAAGTGTTGAAGTCCTCAGTGTATTAGAGGCGTGAAATCCCGTTCGTTTGCTCGGGTGTTGTAAACCTGTTCCTCCGGGTGAAGCGAGGTAGTTAATAGTGAAAATCCAGATAGAAGTCTGGGACTGGACGTAGGACGGTGCTCCGAACCAGTATAAAAATCTATGGTGTGATTTTTCTATTTTTATTTTTACTTTGCTACTATCATCTATTTTCCGCATTTATATTATAGTCCATATTACACGATCCGTGTGTACTATATTAGCACGTGCATTCGTATACACACCGCACTTTCATTTGGTATCAGAGCCTGGTTTTCTAGAGATCGTAACAACATCCTATAATAAATGGCTACAAAGAGATCTAGTCAAGGCAATAAGAAGAGGAATAGCAATAAAGAACAATCAAAGGAGCAAACAAACAAATGCTTCATGGCAAAAGATAACAAGGTTAGTGATCTAACTTTTGATGATATGATAGAAATAAATTCAGAACTTCTAGACACTTTAAAAAGTCTCAAAAGAAAATATAAGGAAGCTCTGGAAAATCAGAAGAAAGCAGAATTCGAAAGAGATATGCTTAAAGACGAGAAGAGAATATTAGAAGAAGAACTTGAGAAAATTCAAGATTCAGACAATTCTCAACTCGCTCTATTAAGTCAAGAAATAGAAGCTCAAAAAGAAAAGAATAATGCTCTAGCTTCTGAAAATCATGAGTTAAAAACAAAAATTAAAATTGTTGAGTTAGATAACACTAGTCTCAAAACTAAGCTTGATGACATTACTAAAAATATTTCCAATTTTAATAAAGGGAGAGAAAATTTATTCAGGATTATTGAAAATTCTCAACCTGCTTCAAATAAGAAGGGATTAGGTTATGTTAAGAATTCAAAAGCTCACAATGATAGAAGTGGTGTAGGCTATAAACAAGCTAAAAGTGAAAATAGTACTAGATATGCATTCATGTATACTAACTCTAGTGCTAGTACTAGTAATCAAGATAGTTTTAAAACCAGTTATAGTCGTAATAGTACTTTGTTTAGAAATGATAGAAATTATTCTTCAAGTACTAAGCTAATGACTAATAGTATTAAGATATGGATTCCAGCTAATATGATTGATCATGATAAACAACTTTATATTAGCAACTATTATAAGAATGTAATTTGTAATGAAAATTATATTTATAAAGGTTCAACCACACCCAAATGGGTATGGTTTCCAAAGACCTAACCCCCCGGACCCTAACATAGTAAGTGGGTACCGAAAATTATTATTTTTTACAGGTACTCAGAGAAACAAAAGGAAAAGGATAGATTTTGGAATTTCAAAGAATGTTCCATATGTTTAATAGAATTACGTGCTTACAGATAAATATGGACTTCGGTAAATATGGTAAAATTTATTTTACTTTTCCTTCATAATTAATAATGAGTTTATCTCGTTATATACAAGATATTTTATATAATTTTATATATTTCCTCATTCTTTTTGATAATGACAAAGGGAGAGAAATTCATATGCATATAAATAGAGGGGGATATTATACTTAGGGGAGATGTTATACTTAGGTGGAGCTTTAAAGACATTATCTGGCACTTGTACTAAATATTGTCGTGTTTTAATTCGTACTAGACTTGTGTGTATTATCATCTTGTGTGAATGTTACTCTTGATCTATGGTAGTAGTTTTATGTTGCTTATAATCTTTTTTACATCCTCCATTTAAACAACTCCTTTTTGTCAATGACAAAGGGGGAGAAAATTGTGCTAACAGTATATATGCAGGACACAATCTCAGGGGGATATCTTATACAGGGGGAGATTCATAAATATGTTGTCATCAATCAAAAGGGGGGAGAATGTTGAGTCAATATTTTTATAGAGTTTTGATTTCTGACAAAGGGATAAGCCGTGATCGACAAAAAGAAGTTATCTAGACACAAAGAGCTCCATATGATTAGAGGTTGATTATTTGGTATGTTAGTAATGATTATTTATGTTAAAATCTATCCTCAAATAATCTTATGCCTTTAATCTTCGAATATATATATATATATAAATATATATGAGTGCACATTAACTGTGCAGTCTGGACAAAACCGGTCGACCGGTCAAAAACCAGGTGGTCGACCGTTTTTGCCCAGAATGCACAGTTAATGTGCACAAGTGAACATAACGTGTATATATATTCAAATTCCTGTCTACCGATCATTTTTTGACCTGTCGACCGTTTTTAAACAGAGAGCAACCTTTTCCAAAAGACACTTCTTTCTCCGATGGTTGCATCTCTTACCTTTCATCAATGATCATATCTATTAATGGCTACTGTTCACAAAGAGTTACAACTATTTTTCTCTATATATACTCATCTAAATCATTGATTCAATATACATGAAAACATATTCTTTTTACTCTAATTTTTGATATTACTTTCTAAATACTCCTGCATTCTAAAAGCTCTCAATTATTTTAATTGCTTATTGAATCATTGAAATTATTTCATATCTTTTGATTCGATAAGTAATATACTTTCTTTAATCTTCACAAAACATCATTCGCATATTTTGAGGATAAGATTATAGGAAATCTGTACTACAAGTGACAAAACTGTGTTAGCAAGAACACATACTGTCAACAAACAATTATATTCATCGTTGTTGAAGTCCTCTGTATTGTAAGAGGAAAGTGTTGAAGTCCTCGGTGTTGTAAGAGGCAAGTGTTGAAGTCCTCAGTGTATTAAAGGCGTGAAATCTCGTTCGTTTGCTCGGGTGTTGTAAACCTGTTCCTCCGGGTGAAGCGAGGTAGTTAATAGTGAAAATCCAGATAGAAGTCTGGGACTGGACGTAGGACGGTGCTCCGAACCAGTATAAAAATCTCTGGTGTGATTTTTCTATTTTTATTATTACTTTGCTACTATCATCTATTTTCCGCATTTATATTATAGTCCATATTACATGATCCGTGTGTACTATATTAGCACGTGCATTCGTATACACACCGCACTTTCACATATGACTTCGAATGTTTTGAATAAGAAAATAACCATACTACCACCTTAAAACCTTGTGCGTGACTCATCATTACTTTCTTCTTCATCGTCGTCATTATCATCATCATTGGTGCCGGAGGTAGAGGACCATATAAAATTAGTGTATCAAAAGCTTCGGTAGAAGTGAAGGAAGTGCAACCAATACATTCTCATATTTTATTTAGAAAACCACAAATGGAGATTAACCTTTTATTGGTTTGCCTCTCGAACTTATCTATTTTAGTTTTAAGCTTGGCTTGATTTTGGGAAAGAGTAACCAAAGCTTGTCAGGGAGTAGAGTCAAGATTCAGAATTTTTATTTCATCATCATCTCCTTGTTGAACTTGAGTAGCAACAAGGTGATGATGTTGGGAAGGTTGAGGACAATTTTGATCACGGTTGGTGGTCCATTCTTGGAGTGATATAAAAGCAAGACTTTGTGGACGTTTCGGTAAGTTCATAAGTCCTAGGTTTTGGATCCAAGCTCTGTAATTGTGGAAAATTCAGATTCAGGTAAAGAAATACTATAATTTTAGAGAATTTTCATTATATAAGCACCATAGTGAAAAGTTTTATAACGACGACGGCGATTCACATCCATAAACTCTTCCATAATGACACAGCCCCAATCCACGGGTTGTTCAGAGTGTATAGCATAGAGAGCCTGAAAAATGCGCTTATTAACAACTTCATAGCTACTGGTTCGCGGTAAAACCGAGCGAATCAAAGCTATATGAATGATATGGGCTTGTGGCCAAAGTTGAATAGAGGTGAGTTTAGTAATATCGTCAGAAAGAAAGCGGTGAGAAACTTCATCTCGTTCGTCCAAGCATAAAGAGACCTCAATATCAACTAAATCGGTTCCGGTTGAAGGACATTGAAGGATTTATCCAAGACGAACAAGTGGAAGATATATTTTAGTACCACAAACTATAGTCCAATTGCAATCTTGACGATTGTGAGGATCGTGATGATTCCAATACATGTTTGCATAAAAAAGCTTGACCAAAAGATGATTAATCTTCACATTATTGGCAGTAAAATAAAGAAAAGATTCCAACCCATTAGAGCGAGCTATTTGTAGAATTCGATAAGGCTCAAATTCTTCATACTTCATAAAGGCACCAGGAAAGAAGTTGGATCCTTCCATTTGAGCAAAACGACGTTTTTCCTCATTATTCCAAAGCCATTGATCAGTGTTTGGAGTAGATAAGGAAGTTGAAGCCCTAGATCTCTTAGGTTTTGGAGCCATTTGTGAAGAACAGAATAAAGATTGAAATTTTTAAGATTTTAAAAGGTGCTTTATAGGGAAATAAAATGAAGTAGGTTAGTGAAAAATGAGAAGAGAAGATGATTGGAACGGTTTTAATATAGTAGGTGGGAAATAAAACGTTGACTAAAATTTGAATAGCCTGAACTGTTCAGACGTTTGGATTTTGCTTTCAAACATATGAAATCAATTTTTTTAAAACAGAACGCAAATAGTTCATTTTTGGGCATATTCAGACGTCTGTTTTGGATGTTTCAAACGTCTGAATCTGAAGTCAAGAATATATATTCGACAATATTCAGACGTCTGTTATAACCATTTTAGACGTCTGAATTTCAGGAAAAATATATATTCCTGAGTATAAAATACAATTATAAACATAAAAACAACATGTAAAATCATTTAATTGATTTTGTGTCTATGATGAGGAAGATGGCTGTCTAGGAGTCTTAGGCTCTTCTGGTTCTATCGTTTTTTTCCTTAGATGATCCCGAAGAATTCCAGTTACTGCCACGTTCCCATGAATTTGGTGATACATAAGGACGTTGTGGTGTCTGATTCCATGAATTGCGATGGGAAGATGTTGGTTAATGAACATTAGACGTAGATGAATCGTAGATTTTCCAACCAAGGCTTTGCAGAAAGTTAAGACATCGTGAATTAACTTTTTGCTCATAGTACATTTCTCGTTGAAGACTTAACGATTTCTATTAATAATGATAAATATCATCAATCTTTTGTTTAGTTTGTGGGGAACCAAAGAACAAAAAACGACGAGCTTTCTTCTTTTCTGGAGCATGACCGATATGATTATTCGAAGATACATGCCGCGCAGGTTCATAGCCAGGGGTTGGTGTTGGTAAATCAGAAGAATAGGCTGATGATGGTGTAGAAAACTCTATAGAAGAAGGTTCTTCTGAAGTTGATCCATTCGACGCCATAGAATAAAAGACAATTGCGAGTAATTGAGAAAGTAACATGGTTTTGTTAATAGTTGAAGATGAATTACAATATAGAGAAGCAGATAAAAAAATATAGTGAGGGGACAAATTTATGGGTGAGTAAAAAAAAAATATTTAGAAAGTAATCAGGTGGATGAGAATCAAAGGTAAATAGGTTCCAAAGAAAAAATAGCAACAAAAAAAATGTGGACAATATCTTTACAGGAAATGAAAGGTTAAAAAACGAAAAGATAAATTATAATGAACTTGTAAAAAATTGGAACACAAAAAATATTAAACTTGTACTTTAGTTTATGTAAAAAAATATGTTAGAATAATATATCTCAAAAATTCAAATTATAAGTTTTTAAATGAGACGATTCTGAGTTCTCGTCTTAGTTTTATAAAAATATTTTCAAGAAGTGGTTTTGTAAAAATATCAGCCAATTGATTTTTAGATGAAACAAAATCTAAATTTATTATTCCTTTTTCAATACAATCATGAAGAAAATGATGACGAATATCAATATGTTTCGTTCGTGAATGATTGACTGGATTTTTTGATAAATTAATAGCACTCGAATTATCACAATATATTATTGAATTTGCTAAATTTATATCAAAATCTCTAAGTTGTTGTTGCATGTAGATAACTTGAGCACAAGCTAATGCAACAGAAATATATTATGTTTCACATGTAGAAAGTGAAACACGGTTTTGTTTCTTATTAAACCAAGAAACTAACGATTTTCCAATGAAATGGCACGTACTGCTGGTACTTTTTCTATCTATCGGAGATCCACCGAAATCAGCATCATTATATTAGATAATTCGAAAGGACATACTTTTGGATATAAAGTCCAAAGTCCTTGGTATTACTAAGATAACGTAAAATACGTTTGATTTCTCTTAAATGTGATTCCTTTGGATTACCTTGAAATCTAGCACATAAACAAATACTTATCATTATGTTAGGACGACTGGCCGTTAAATATAGTAATGATCCAATCATACTTCGAGTCGATACTTTTACCATTTTCATCTTTCTCAAGATGTGTGGTTATACTTATAGGAGTCGGTTTGGAAGAAGTATTTTCCATTCCGAAATGTGTGATTAAATTATTACAATATTTCTCTTGATTGATAAAAATACCATTTTGTAATTGTTTGATTTGTAGACCAAGAAAATATGATAATTCTCCTATGTGGAACATTTCAAATTCTTTGGTCATAATATCGGAGAAGTCCTGGCATAACTTTTCATTGGTAGAATCAAAAATGATGTCATCAACATAAATTTGAACAATTAAAATATCCCTTTTTGAATGTTTAATAAAAAGTGTTTGATCAACCTTTCTAATTTGAAATCCAGATGATAGTAAATAGCTCTTAAGCAGTTCGTACCAAGCACGTGGTGCTTGCTTTAAACCATATAGAGCTTTCTTAAGTTTACAAAAATGGTCTGGATAATTCTCATGGATAAATAAAGGAGGTTGTTCAACGTACACGTTTTCTTCTATATAACCATTCAGAAAAGCACTTTTAACGTCCATTTGATAAAGTTTTATAACAGGTGTTTACACGTTTTCTTCTATATAACCATTCAGAAAAGCACTTTTAACGTCCATTTGATAAAGTAACATATGATATAACAGGTGTTTAAGCATGGATAAACATCATAAAATCATAACATAGCAGGTGTAACATGATAATGCATTTTACAGATTCAAAAGGGGTCAATTTACTAGTTATATATGTACATATTGTCTGGTGAGAATAACTCACTTGTTCAAAGCTGGAGATTGACACCAAACACACAATACTGACAAAATGAAGGCACGACAACACAATAGCGATTCAAGAATGGAGAGCCAAAGCTATACACCTTAAATTTATTTTCATAAAACAATTACAAACAACATAAGATTTCAACCCAAAATTCAATAAACAATGCTAGAAATAATTGTATAAAACCAATCCAAAATCATTGCACTTGCTTTCGACCTCCTATACTTCAGTTATAGGTCTGAAATGTACTGTTAAGGGTTGAATTTGGATCTGGTCTTGAGTCCATATGGTTATCCTAACATGGTTTAAAAGATGGTGCAAGATGTATGTGTTTGGATCTACAACTACAAGGCAATATCAAGGCAAATACATCATTTCTTTGCTAAAGCTTGGTTCGGCCAGATGCTATGGGGCATGGCCAGAGGCTCCAAGTGATGGTGAGTGATGTGGAAGAGGGTGATGATCAGATCTGGGCTGGTGGTGGTGATGGTGGTGGTGGCAAAAGGAAGGTGGAGGTGGTTGGAACAAACTAGGCTAGATTTGAGCACAAAGGTGATGGTTTGTGAACTTTGGTGGTGGATCTCATGTCAAGGGGTGCTCGGCCTGCTATGGTGGTGATATAGGGTGGTTGATGGTCGGTCTAAGAGGTGGTGGGGTCGGCCTAGCTGCTGGAGGAGGTGGGGCCGGTCACATCTAGTTGAAAGCAAATGCAAAAATCAATAGAAAACCAATGTAAACAATATAAAAGAAGAACATTTACCATTTTATTTTTTTGATCAAAGGAGAAGGCTTGGCTGAAATTTTCAGTTTGAGGAATGAAAAATATTGTACGTGAATGAGAATAAGGTTGGTCGGCTGAAAGAAGTGAAAAATAAAAGCTAATTGATGACAAAAGTAAGTTACGGATGTGAAAGGTTGGAAAATAAAGAGCCACTTGAAAACCAAAAGTCGAAACCCTTTCAAATTTCTTTTAATTTATATATATATAAGATTAAATTACTGAAACTAATCATCATTTCAGTTAAAATTTCGAAAATTTAACAAAATATAAAAAAATATAAATATTTATTAATTATATAAGGTAAAATAAGAAAATAGCTTAAAAAGTAAACTAGTCTAGAAAAATTTGAAAATAACAGAATAAATTTTATAAAAATTATATGGACTTGAAAAATAATTATAACAAAGATAATAACATAAAAATAAAAATTCATTCACAAAATAAATAAATATAATTTAATTAAATATAATTTATATGAAGAAAATAGCAGAAAATTAGAAAACGGCCTTTAAAAATAGGAAATAAATACAGTAAATTTTGAAAAAAAATTATTATCACTTTAAAGATATTAAAAGAAAAAATATATATAAAATAACATATTAACAAATATTTGAATAAAATATAACAAAGAAAATATGATTTATATAATTCAAAATAGACAAAATTGCAAAATAAAACAAATTATACTCAAAATTGAAATACACATAACTTTCACAATTTAAATCTGTTTTCAACGAAACGAAAACCAGTATTCAAGTTATTAAATCTATTTTCATAATAAAATATAAAATTTAAGAATTTAAATATTTAAATCTGAAATTTAAAAGTCAAGGTTTGACCAGTTTGAACAGAAATTCATCTTTCAGTAAAATATCCAATTTATACCGGTTTAAAACTATAATTCAAATAATAATCAACACTTATATTTAAAAATGAAATGTTTGAAATAAAATAAGTTTAAAAATAATTTCAAAATAAAATAAAGTCAAATATTAAAATATATGAAAAAAAATCTAGGGTTGTTACAACATGCATCACAAATATGATCAACTTTGAAGTTCATTTTTGGTAATCCTTTGACTAAATCATTTCTAGAAAGTTTGTTTATTGCTTTGAAGTTAATATGATAGAATCTCTTGTGACATAACCAAGGATCATTTTCTTTGGCTATTAAGCACGTGTCTGAATTATGATTGATTTTCATATTCAGAATGTATATGTTTCTATCTCTATTACCTTCAAAGATAAGATTTTTGTTGTGATCATAAATGCTACACTTATCCTTAGAAAAGGATATTTTGAATCCTTTACCACACAATTGGCTAATACTTAACAAATTATGCTTTAAGTTTTTGAAAAGTAAAACATTGGAAATGAGAGGTAGATTAGATATACCGTAATTGCCCACGTCGCCTTTGCCGATGATATAACCTTCGGAATTATCTCCAAATGTGACAGAGCCTCCATATGAATATGTGATATTTGTTAGCATATTTTTGTCTTATGTCATGTGTTTTGAGCAACCACTATGGAGTATCCATTTTCCTCTTTTCTTAAGTGGGACCTGCAAAACATAAAAGAATAACATTGGTACCCACTTTTTAATAGGATCCTAAGAGTTGGGTCTTAGGAAACCAAATCCAAGAGGGTTCGATATTCCCTTTATATAAATAATTTTTATTTTTATGAGCATTTTTCAAAAAGGACTCAATATATTTATTCTTAACCAAACTGTTGTTTGTTTTAGGAACCCATATTTTTATGGTTTTTGAGTTTTAATTCCTTTTTGGTTGAACAATGGTAGACTTAGGTTTAGAATTATTTCTCTTATTCTGCTTAATTTTTGGTGGAGCTACTGATTTCTTAGTATAACCTAGTCCTTTCTTATTTGAAGTTTCAATAATTTTAGATAAGTTTTCTCTACCTTTATTAAAGTTAGACACGTTTCTAGCAATATCATCTAACTTAGTTTTGATACCAGTGTTATCTAATTCAATCATTTTGATCTTGGTTTTTAGCTCATGATTTTCAGAGATAAGAGCATCATTCTATTCCTTTTGAGTTTCAATTTCTTGACTCAATAAGGTAAGTTGAGAGTTATCATTAGAAAACGTATCTTGAAGTTTTCCAAGTTCTTCTTCTAATATCTTCTTTTCATCATTAAGCATATCTCTCTCGAATTCTGCTTTTCTCTGATTTTCTAGAGCCTCTTTATATTTTCTTTTGAGATTTTTCAAAGTATCTAATAATATAGAATTTATTTCAATCATATCATCAAAAGTAAGATCATTTACCTCATTATCAATAGCCATGAAGCAGACATTTGCTTGTTCATTTTCACTATCACTGCTACTTTTAGAAGACGAAGACTTTGAGTCGTCCCATGTCACCGAAAATGCCTTCTTTTTGAATTTTCCCTTTCTATATTTATTTTTTTACCTTCCTTTGTTCTGGACAATCTTTTTGCATATGACCCTTCTTATGGCAATTAAAGCATTCTAGTACGGAGGATGATGGCTTATTGTTAAAGTTTCTTTTGCCATTATTTTGAATTTCTTTTCTGTACTTCAAAATTTTCTTAAATTTTTTAGCTACAAGCTAAATCTTCATCCTCTATATCTGATTCCTCTAGTTCTGCATGAAATGTATATTTTTCTTGTCTTATGCTTGAACTCTTTTTACCTGTAAATTTACTTCATATGACATTAAATTTCCTATTAACTCTTTCGATTTCATGGTAGAAAGGTCGTTTTCTTCTTCAATAGCTAAAACTTTTCTTTCCCATTTATCGATTAAAGAGTTTAGGATTTTGGACACGATATCAAAGTCAGAATACTTTTCTACCAATCCTATTAGAGAATGATAAATATCTTGAAATCGGGAGTACATATCATTTATGGACTCATCTTGCTACATTTGAAATTATGAAATTGGCTCTTGAGCATAGATATTTTGCTTTGTTTAACTTTGCTAGTTACTTCATGTGTAACTTTAAGTGTTTGCCATATTTGATATGCAGTGTTACATATGCTAACTCGATTAAATTCAACATATTCATTATTGTAGCATTAGCAGTAGCATCTTGTTTTTGTGCAACTATCCATGTAGAATATTCAGTAGTAGGTGCAGTATATTCTTCTTGTGTAACATTCGATACATTAAAACTATTGCCTTGCATATAAATACGCGTTCTTGTTGCCCAATAGTTGTAATTCATGCCATTGAATAGTGGAGGTCGTGCAGTAGATTGACCTTCAATAAAACTAGTGGTAGTGCTTGTGTTGTTTTCCTTATTGGCAAAATATCAAATAAATTTGTAACGGCTATAAGAAACCTCGCTTTGATACCAAATGAAAAGACGGTAGTGGATCGTGCTATATGGAAATATACTATACTAGTGCGGAAATAAACAATGATACTATAGCAATGTGAATAAGTAAAATAAAACAAGCACACCAGGAATTTTTATACCGATTCAGAGCGTTGTCCTACGTCCAGTCCTAGACTCCTTCTGGAATTTCACTAAAACAACAACCCTCACTCAACCTGGAGGAACAGGTCTATACAACTCCTGAACAGCCGAACAAGGACCTGAGCAACAGAACAGGATTTCGCCTCAACAGCCAAAGAGGACTTCACACGTCTGAACGGCAGAATAGGACTTCAACAAATACAGAAGCTTATTTTGACTTTGTGTGTTCTAATAACACGAATTTGTCAATTATAATACACCATTCATATAATCTTCTCCTTTATGATATACATACATACATACATACATACATACATACATACATACATACATACATACATACATACATACATACATACATACATATATATATATATATATATGAATATGCGAAGAATAAGGAAGTAATAGAATGAATTTGTATGAAATTGAATGCACAGGAGTATAAGAATCAGGAAATAAAAGAGAGAGTAAAAATAGATTGAATTAAGTTGTGAAAACTATGATCCTAATGTGTTTATATAGATTATAAATAGGTGCATATGTTCGTGAAGAGATATGGTCATATCTTTTAAAATGAAGGACGCATCTCTTCATGAATGGAAGTGCCTACTTGAAAATATAGTCGTTATAGATATTCAGACTTCTGAATCGAATAATTCAGACTTCTGAATTTGCACAAGCTCAAACCAGAAAGAAAATAGGCTAAAAATAACCTTTTTCAGACGTCGGAAATGAATAAGCCATATGTTTGAATATTGTAAAAACAATATTCATTTTTCCAGATTCAGACGTCTAATTTGGTGCATTCAGACGTCTGAATATAGACTAAAAATGAGAAATGAAAAGCCAAAAAAATATCGAGATATATATATCATATAGGAGAGATTTTATCATGAATAACCTCTAGATACAGACTCGATACATACTTATATAAGATTTGAACTTCATTTGATTCTGGTATTGATTGATTCCTGTAAAAACAAGTTAGTATAAAATAAAGACTTGTATAGTTGTTATAGTCAAAATATCGTAATTACGAAATATTGTAGATACGAAGTTCCAACAAAGGTTATATATTTTCAAATTTAAATTCATTTGAATTATTTTAAGTTCGAAAACCTCAAACGATAATAACTTTTCCAATTGAGCTCCGATCGCAATATATATATATATATATATATATATATATATATATGAAATTGATCAGAAAATCACCTCCAACACAGTGTTGTAACTTTTGTGACCAAATTCTAACATTTACGAAACTCTCGTTTTTAGCCTTATTAATAATTAATTAATTCACTTCTTATTAAATTTTTATGGGATGTAGAAAGCACCAAGGTCCCAAATACTATAAAGCTTCAGTTATTTGATCACTAATCCACCAATTTATTATAAGTTGAAATTATGATCTACTACTTATTTTCAAACATAATACTTGAAAAATTCTTTGTAAAAAAAAGTTTCATGAAACATCACTGTCGATATTTTCAACGAAAATGTGCATTTTAAACTGCTCATATTTGTAATTGGAACTGCAATTATTTATAGTTTAAAATGAAAATATTTCCTGTTTAAAATGCATATATTCGTCAGATAAATTTTTGCAATATGGACTGCAAATATATAAAGTGTAAAATGTGTATTCTTGCGATGTAGAATGCAAAAATTCATCTTAGAAAAATATGCAGTTAGAAGACTAAATACTTGCAATGTAGAATTCAAATATTTGCAGTTCTAACTGCAAATATATGTATTTTAAAATGCAATTTTCATTGAAAATATCGATGAGGGTTTTCCGTGGAATTTGTTATGAAAAGAGGTGAAAGTGAATTTTGAAACTTTTGAAAGGTGTTTCAAGAAATATCACTTATTTTAAATAGCTTTGTAATTTTAACTCTTATGCATAGATTCTACCCGACAGACTAGTTTGTGGAACTAACGCATAATATTTCGCATAGAAGTATTATGAAAGCTGCACAACTTATGCTACAAAAAGTACACGGTCATAATGATTAAAAGATCTGTGTGTACTTGTGTGTGTACTTGTGAAAAGAAACCGTTGAAATCATGCATGGATAATTACAAAACTACAAAAAGATTAGGAAAAACCGAGCAAGAGATTGTGTATTTATGATAACTAGTGTGAATCCGTACTACGCACACATGGTTCATCATATATTCTATTGAACACTGTATTTTCAGATTTTTTTTTCAATCATGAAGATGAAAATGTATGTTTATAGATTTTATCTTTTAGAAGTATATTTATGTAATCTCAAAGTACACAATGTATGAATACTTTTTTCAAAGCACGTCAACTTCATACTAAATGATAACACCAACTACCAATCATTCTTATTTGGTAAGCAGTGCAATACCATGCATCACTATTAATTTTATGTAAGCACAACATATATTTAATGTAGATTTATCCTATATCTAATATAGGAATATATGTATGTATGTACGTGTATGTGTATATCAATGTATGTATGTACATTGTTTGGTTGATAATAGTGTTTCAAACATGACAGAGAAATAATGCTTAAATTGAGATATCATTAAAAATTTGGTTCAAATAATATTTCAAATTCGAAAAATCACATTTTTTGATAATATCCAATGCTAAGTGTGTTAGCACAATATTTTATATATCTTTTGACACATATTTCTTAATACATATAGCGTAATAATGACACGAAAATATATGTTGAATATTAATATCATACAATCAAATTTTTAAAAAACATTTTCCATTACTTCAAATTCATGCAAACGCAAAAAATGAAACAATATGACAATTAACATAACTCAATGCAAAATATCATATCACCATATCATGGAATACTTGTGGATACACAAAACAAATTTTTGATGACAATTTATTATAGAAAATAGCACTAAGACCGAATAGTGTAAAAAACACAATTGACAAATTGAACTATCATAAATAGACTATTATGAATGGAATAAATTTAATTGGATATGCATATTGTAAAAAAAAAAATATGAGGGCATGTTTGCATGAAGCAAAGAACTAAATAAAAGTAGGAATGTTACTTAACAAAAAAGTTATTTTAGAAAATGCCAAAAGTAGCCAAAGTTATCATTTTACTGTGACCCAAATTTTGTGTAAACTATAATTTACTGAAGATAATCATGTGTTTCTTTCAAAAAAATCTTAGACAAAACTTGCATATCAATTAAGTCTATATATTGAACATTTGGGATGAGATTAAGTTAAGCATTTAGGAGTAGATTTTGAGATTAAGCATTTGTGTAACGACCCGCCATTCTCTCCACAAAATGACGCATCATTATTAAGAAAGAAAGGGACAGAAAAGATAAAGGAAGAGAAGAAGAAAGAAAGAACATCAAAATCTCAACAGCGGAACGAACAAATTATTTAATAACATAAGTATTACATAGTATACAACATCAATCGGAGTTACACAGATAATATATCACATACTAGACAGTTATAAACACATGTCTAGTTATTACAACTTAATACAATATAGAGATACCAATCACAGCAGAATAGTATAAATATCTACAACGCTGAAGACTCCTGCTCCATTGCTCCTCCACAATTCGTCAAAGCTAACCTGAATCCCTTGGCTACTCGTAAAAATTTGAGTACCCAATAGTTTAAGGAAATAAAAGATAAACTCTGAGTCAGACATGAGTCTGGTGTGAGTCACATGTTAATGTTGCTTAACTTTGAAAAACCTTTGAAAAGAAAGGTATTACGTAACACTTCCCACAGATAAACATGGAAAAGTTTTTACTTTACGCTAACCAAAACATTTGATAGGAAATCCGGTAATATTATAATAGGTCTAGGGTTTTCAAGTAAATAAGAAATGGCTGAAATTTTTACATGATTAAATTCCAGCTACTAGCCATAAAAGTGGGTAATACAATCAAAACCATAAGGGCACGTAGGAAGAATGGGTTTCCATCAATGGCAGGGTTATTGGGGTACCGCCCGTCACAGTACGTGGCCTGGATCACCATACCGAGGATAACTCCTAATCCCCTGCAACACAAGGCTGAAACCATCCCTTACTGGATAGTCCCGAACAAGACAACCCCATAGTTGGTGTGCATTCCAACTGCCCACTAAGCCGAATAAAAGGGACCTGTAGAAAGGGAAAATCTCGTCCTACTTGGGCATGACACACTTAGCCTTGCTGCACCTCCCCTGTTTTAGCCATCCCCGGTTGATGATGCTTGAGGCTACGATTACCGTTATAGAACACATCTATCTTAGAATGCTCATCGTCCACCTGACGATGTTCTTAAAGCATTCAATCCGTACAAGTTCGTTCCGGGTTCGAACGAAACCGAAGGCATTATCTCATTACACTCATTTTGGAATCACCCTTAGAGTTAACGAAAATAACCCTTGCACTCTGAATCTTCATCTTCACTCGAGATTCACGACCTATCGTTAATTTGGATCGATGTGGTTTTCGGATATCCAAATCTGGAAACCATATCCCGGTCTCATCGAAATCCATAACGCCATCTTTTAGGTCCAAGTTGTTTTAAAATTAAACAATTTAGTTCTATTATCTATGTACACACGGATAGATAATTCACACATCACAATTGATAATCAACATTATCATCACAAACAGATAATCCACATTATCAACACAGACAGATAATCCACATTATCATCACAATGCAACCAAAGTATCCATATAAGACGACATTACTTATCTCATATCTGAGATTTCAAACCATTAGACGCAACCAATATCATCCATCCATACACAAGCAAGGATTAACATATTATAATTAATTTAAAATGAATTACATTAATTACTTCATCTCTAATTAATTTAAAGTAAATTAAATTAATTCCTTTCATCATTATAAAACTTGCTTACATAACCATTAATTACTTACAAATCAATTAATTAATCATCTTCTAATTAATCACCTTAATTAATCACCCTTGATTAATTATCCTTTAATTACATTCAAGTGATTATCTTTTAATTAATTTCACAAATTAATTATCCTTAACCAAATACAGTAATTAACTTTAAGTACTTCATTAATTAATTAACTAAAATTAATTACATTAATCCTTAATTAATTAAATTAACTAATCACTCTTTAATCACTTATCATTGATTAATTAATCTTAATTAATCAATCCTTAATTACATCATTAACTATATTAATTAATGATCCCAAATTACATTTTAATTAATTATACTATTTTAATTAATTAAATTAAGTAATTAATCTTAATTAAACCATAATTATTAATCACTCTTGAATAATCACATTCAGTAATTAACTACCCTTAATTACTTCATTGAATAAATTAATTACTTTATAATTAATTTCTTATTAATCCCTTGATTAATTACACCAGGTGATTATACTCAAATTACTTCCATTTTAAATCATCCTTCATTAATTACATCCAATAATTATCAATTAATTACTTCACTAAATAATTATAACCCATTAGTTACATTAAGTAATTATTTATCAAATCATCCGGTGATTAAATTAGTTAAACTTAATTAATTAATTTAAAATAATCACATTAAACTCAATTAATTACATTAAGTAATTAATTCCTTAATTACTTTCATCAAGTAATTATACTTAAACAATTTCACAAATGATTATCATTATTAATTAATCTAGGTAATTATTAAAAAATTAATCACATTAATTAATTATTAAATAGTCTCAAGTTAATGACCTTCAATAACTATTAACTATTCTTTAATTACTTTTCTTAAGTAATTAAACTTACATAAATCATTATTAATTAAAAATTAATTAATCTTTAATAATCCATTAATTAACATCTAATTATTTAATTAATTAAGTGTTAACTGTAACTTAATTAACTCTTAATTACATCATTAATTAATTCTTAATCATTAATTAATATTCTAATTATTAATTCTTAATTACAAATTAATTATTCCTTAATTAATTAATCTTAAACCTTAATTAATTAATCTTAAACCTTAGTTAATTAATTTTAACCTTTAATTACTTATTTAATTAATCCAAATCATTAATTAACTAAATAAATTAATTATCCATTTTAACTAACTTAATAATTTAATGAATTACAATTCACTAAATCATCATTTATTTAAAGATAAAGACATTTTTCTTATTAATGATCAAATTATCATTAACAAAGCATTTAAAAACAATTTGCTTTCAAATTTCATTTTAAATTTAAGATTTAAAATGTATACAAATTAAATTTAACAAAGTTTTAAAAAAACAATTCAAAAACCTTTTTATTTCACAAGTTAAAGAAAATTTATCCCGTAAAAGAAATTTAAAAGAGTTTAAACCAAATTCCTTTTAATTTAATATCATTTTAAATGCACTTTAAACATTTAAAGTTGTTTAAATCATTTTAGATTTTTAAAAAACACTTCCTTTAATTTCAAAACTGAGATTCAAACTAAATTTGGATTCAGATAAAAAATTAGATTTAAAACTGACTTACATTTTAAATCTTTATTTTTAAAATTCAAAATACTTAACCATTTAAGGTTGTTAATACAATTCAAATTTTAAACTTTATTTATTATTAAAACTGAGATTCAAACTTGAATTCCAGATTTAAAAACTTTGACTTAAACTTGGTTTAAAACATTGCTTTACAATTTAAACTTCTGTTTTTAAATTTCATTTTAAATTTTAAAAATAGAACAAACAGGTTTCTTTAAAACCTGTAGCAAATTATTAACCCAAGGCCATACTCATATTCTTCGAGTCAAAACCCACTTTACTTCGAGCAAACCATCAAAACACTTCGAGTCAAACAACAATATACTCGAGTACAACCCAAAACCAACTTCACCAGATCATACAGTGCACCGTGCACATGCATGGTGACGCTGATCATCTTTGGCCACCACCGATGTTCTTCCCACATCGGCCAACACTCAACCACCACACCACGATCATCAGATCGAACTCCAACTCTCGAAATCGAATTCGAGACCTCAAACCCAAATCTGGAACAGACGGGAACCACCACACCCACCTGGAAAACTGCCTCGTCTTCGAAACTCTGATCATTAGAAGTGCTGCAACATCGGCCATGTCCTCGTCCATGACCAATCTTCCATCACTCAAAACCCCACTGCACTCGATCAATCATAGAAACCGAGATGATCGATTTTATCAAGCCTAGATAAACTAGGGTTCCAGACAAAAATCCACAGCTGCTACCTCCTCGATGAAATGCATCGCCGTTATGCATTTTTCCTATCATCACTGATCACTCCTCCGTCATCACCCATCACTCCTCCATCATCACCCAAGATCCCGACCTTCCGGATTGCAGAGATCACCCAAAAATCCCAATATCCTCTTTCCAGTTCAACCCAGAACTGCATACTTATTTCCAAACTAAAAATTATAATTTTAGTTCTAAAAATCATGTTTTAGGATGATGTTTCAGATCCTAAGCTTGAAACAATAAATTGCAAGGTTTGAATTTTCACTTCTTCAAAATTTGATCAATTTTTATGATTTCCAGAGGCATTTCAATATTATTTTTAACTTAAGTATAATTTTAAGCTAATGTTTGAAATGAAACAAACAAGTTTTTTTTGAAATTCATGTTTAAACAGAGATTAAATTAAAAGATTTGAATTCAAACAAATCAAGAACTGGAAACTATAATAGAGTAGATTCTGTTGAATAACAAACATGCATGCATCATACATCCAGAAGTACAACCATATATATACATAAACATACATATTTCAGACATCTAGCATGTAACTAAATTATACTTTAAGTTTTAAAAGAGAAGTTACTCACCTGAATAAAGAATGAAGACATAGCACCATTGTGAAAAGCTTTTGAAAATTGGTTTTTGCTTTAAAACTTTGCACTTGAATGCTGAAATGTTGCTTTTGATTTGAAAACTACATGCATGCTTTTGATTCTAGGTTTTACTTGATTATCTTGCTTGCTTTAGTTCTTAGATTTGCATGCAGAAGACAATTTCCATATTTCACTTAAAACTTGTATCTTTGATTACAGACTTCGAAAAAATGCTTTGACAGGTTTACAAAAGAACAGGCTTTGAAAATCTCTGTCTTAAAAATGCATGCAGGTTTCAAATTGTTTGACTTTCAGGAATTTGATTTACAGGGAAATGATCACAATTTGAAAATGGTTACAGGATTTGCTTTGCATGTTTGATTTGAAGGTTTGGAAAATGTTTGCAAACTTGGTTATAGAGATTACAGATGGATTTCTGGTTTTGAGATGTAGAAGTGATTACAAATTTTGTTTTGAGTTAATGTTTTTGAGCATTGTTCTTAGCTCTGGATTTAGAAAAAGAATAAGAAAAGAATGGAAGAAAGGAACAAAGGCTGAAATGAAAAATAAAATAAAAGAAAAACTAAATTAAATGACACTTGTCATATATCATATTTAACTATCTAACACTTGTAAAATGAGACTTAAGATAATAACACTTGTCTTTCTAAGTTAATTAGTATTTATTTTAAAAGTTAAGAAAGGTTAATGTAAGATTATACTTAATTAATTAGTTAAGAAGTAGTTATTTAGGTGAATGGATAAATTTAAAGAAATAAAACAATTATTTCATTAAATAAAAGTTTACACAAATATCTTAAAATCCAAAACAATTTAAAATCTATACTTTGAATTTCAAAACTTTTAAATTCAAATTCAAATTCAAATTCTAAAATTCATTTGAAATAACAATGCTATTTATATTAAAAATCTATTTGTAAAAACAATACATTATTAATATTATTGTTTAAAAATAACTCATTATCAAATTAAAATAATTTATAAAAGAAATTATCTTTTTATTAATAAATTACTTATCTTCTTATATGAATTAATGTTTCATTTGTAAAATTGTATTTTAAACTTACATATATTCCAAACCATATTTATCAAGCTATATTTAAAAAGGAAATAAAACAAACCTTTTTGTTAATTAATTTAAATTTAAACTTAAGCTAAAATCATTTTAAACAAATTTAAACACTCCTTAGCAATTTAAAACCATATATTTATCTATTAAATAGCTTTGAAAAGCTTAATATTAAATTTAATCAAATTTCCAAATTACCAAAAATATTAGAATTAAAAATTTTGCCTTATTTATTAAATTCCAAACCAAAGCTCTTCCATTAACAATATATACATACATACATATAGATATATATATATATATATATTATAAATAGAAAATATTTTATTAGCTTTTAAAAGATAAATTCACAAATTAATTATTAATTAAAAGAAAATTATTAAATCAATTCAAATTTATTAACAAGATTATCAAATCAATTTAATTTTAATGCAGATTATTAAATTGATATTGCCAAAAATTCCGGGTCATCACATTCCTCCCACCTTAAAAGAATTTCGTCCCCGAAATTTAAAACAAAGGTAATTTAATAATGTCATTAAAGATTTAATTTTAAAACACAAACATATATTATCAATCATATGCTGACAACCATAGCAACCAATTCACCCAAACAAACAAATCTAACTATCCGGAAAAAATTCTAGATAGAATTCCTAGAGTTTTCCAGGTAAAATTATCGGAATACTCGCTCTATAGAATCCAAACAATCTATACTGCTAAGCTACATAGCTTTTACTCATCTAGATCTCCAAAACTAAACAGGATATCAGACTACACTCAAGTCTGACTCAACAACCAAATCCTCCTGAACTGCTGGTTCCACAACCAGAGATAGATCACACACGTACTCCCTCAGAGATACGTGAAACTTACTGAATCCCAGTTATCCAAACTGTCAATTCAATCTAGAAAACCAAACACTTATTGTAACGACCCGTTGAAATTAATAATATTTAATAAATTAAATTAATATAATTTCTAATTTGTTAAGAATAAATGTAGAAATTTGGTATAGTAGTTGTAACCTAGTGTAACAATAAAATTTTATGACAATAGATTTGGACAATGTAATTTGTCACTTTTTGTTAAAAGTAAATTTTAAGAAATCAATAAATGTTGAATTGAGAATATTTATAAAAAAATATTAACTAAAATGAGATTCATTAATATAAAATCAGTAGTGAAGATGTCACCTTTGGTTGTAATAAAGGTGAATGCTATTAGTGGATGTCAACACTTAATAAAATTTATTTAGAATAAAAAGAATTTAAATGCATGTTTGAATAGAGTATTAAATTGATAGATTAAGCGTAAGTAATTAGAATTTAACCCTATAAGATATGGAACTGAATGTATGAATATAATTTTGTAGAAATAGTCAATTAACAACTTATTTGTGCATACCCAATTTAATATAAATAACAAAAGGGCTAGCACTTGATGTGCCTAAGTATTAATATATTGGAACTATAATAAAATAGAGAGTTTGGTAGTAAATAGAAATAAAAAGACCGTTATTACTAGTAAATCAATAAATGGATTCTAACAATAGGTAGTAATTAATGCGTGTATATTGGGCATTTGCGGATTACCAATTTTTCTACCTATTCATATAATTTATTTATGTAAATCTAAACATATGGCAACCTTTTGTTAATAAATGTTGGAAGTGAATTTGAATATATCAAAGGATAACAAGTGTTTAGGTTAACCATTTATTTTATTTAGTTAAGAGGGGAAATAGATTGAAATAAAGCTAATTTAATTTTTTTTTGGTTGTTAATGGGTATAGTTAAATAAGGAGAAGTTATAGGAAATAGAACGCGCACTAATGAGATGTAATATAATTCCAAAGTTATTTATACCCACAAATAGGTTAATTACTGTATAGAAGAGTCTAAATCAATAAATGAATTTATTAAGATTACATTTATAATTTTATAACCTTTATGCTGATTTAAGTTCAATTAATTTATTTGATTAAATAGTGCAGTAGCGTAGTTTTGTGCGGTAGTTGAAATAGCTAATTCTTTTAGGTGAAGTTAAGGCTAATTCTATGTATATATTTGACCTATTGTTGATATAGATTCTAGGAAGCAGGATCTATAAATTAAATGGAGTATTAGATTCAATAATTGCATTTATCGCATAAATAAAGAGAATATAACGGTTAAATTTTGCGTTATTGAAATTAAAAAGGAATGAGGGAATAATAATTTGAAATCATTGCAATAGATATTAATTTAAGGTTACCTTAAATAAATTAAGGTAATAAATGGAGGATAGTGTAAATATCTTTATAATACGATGATTTATGTAGTTAGGGTAGTTTTGATTTGTCACTTAAGATGGAGGATTTTTATAAAATGTAATAAATGCAGTTTAAATTAAGGCATTGACGTTTGGGTATTTAAGAAGTGATAAACTAAAATTTATTTATTTATTTGAAAATTTGAAATCCAATTTGTGGATTTATTGCAAATAAGTGAAATTTGTGTTTAACCATTACATCGATAGGAATAAATTAAATTTAAGGTTATATTAATAAAATTTGGACTAGAGAAATGATATGAATCGGTTTTAGAAGCCTTAAATATAAAATGGGAAGTAGACGAGATTTCACGTTACAACCATTTTTAAAAATCCTGATGTATGTAGAAATATTAATGAAATATAACGTAAACCAATGTTGAATCAAAAGAATAGAGTCAACACTTATTTATTCATTTAATGTGATATAACTACGAGTATGATTTATTGCAAATTACATGGAAATCTAATATATAGGACATTACCTAAAAAGGAAGAGTAGATAAAATTTATGATAAACATATTTGTATATGAAGGTTATTGATTTAAGGAGAAATTGAGCAATTTTTATGTATTTGGGTTAAGTGCAACCTTTAATAGATAAATTTAGTGCAATTAAAGAAATTGACATTTAATATTTCGATAACTTAAAATTTGATGGGATAAGAACATTTGGGTAATGAAGGGATGACAAATATTAGCTATGATTCTAGAAGGAATTAAATAGATAATGGGAAGATTAAAATCAGGTTCTAAGCAATAATTATTAAATAACAGAAGTTTAGGAGTAAAGTGAGATAATTGAAAATTTTAATCATTCATATAAGTCATTTGTTTATTAATATGAGTTAGCTAATAAATTTAACTTGGCCAATACCTATATATTGGAAACACATTTGTAAAGTGTAATTAATTGAATTTGGTGAATTGGGAATGAATCCAAGGTTATAGGAATTGATGTAATACTACGCAAATAAAAGGTAACTGCATAAAATCAATGTTTCGTAATAAATTGTAATTGATAATTAAGTAGGAATGGGTTTGAATTTGACAAAAAGGAAAATTTATTATTTGCTTACCCATCTATTCAATCTATTAAATTTGATCAGATCCATTTGAAATTAAACGAATTTATTTACAAGTTAGTATGTATTTAGCTGATAACTATAAACCAATTAGGGCAATTGGGTATATATATTACCAGTTAAGTTATATAAGATAATGGTTGACTTAATTAAGGGAGTTTATGTAATAATTTCATTTATTTTGTAAGTGGAAATAAAACGTTAATGATAACAAGTATTCAAAATTTACCATCTATTTAGTATATTAAGTATAATTGATAATCAACTGCAGCAAGTAATAAATAATAAATACGTAACGTTAAATGAAGTAATATTTGAAATTTAATATTTAGAAACTATGTAAATATAAGTGCAGATGAAATTGGGGATATTTACATATTGAAATATGAATCCAACGATAAATCAATCTAATTGACAATAAATAATGGAAAGTAAATTTAATTAAATTTTGGAAATTTAATATATATATACAGTTATAAACCCTAGCCCCATCCTATTGTCATTTGCTGTATATTCATTTCTTCATCTCCTTCTCCTCCTCAAATGGTTGCAAAACATAGATCTACTTCAATCCAAATTTCAATGAAAATGCAAACACTTCAGAAAAATTCCACAAAAAAAAATATGTTAATGTTCTCGAGGCACATATATTTGTAAGTGATGAATGTGTGTCGTTTTATTTATTTTCAATTTTGAATTCAATCATCATTTTTGCCATAACTTTCTCATACAAAGTCGGATTCACACGAAATTTCTTTTGTTAGGATCGTAATTTAATTCCGGATTTGATGACGCTGGTTTGGACGAATTCCGAGAAGGGAGAATTTTTGAGTTTAAATCGAATTTAAATTCGATTTAAATTCAAAAGGTGAGTGTTTTAACCCACTCACAACTACTAGAAGCTTTTATGTTTGTTTAAATTAATTTTAGAAATGAATCGAAATTTATTTATGAGTATTTGGCATGTTTATTTTATTCATATCTGTTGAATTGCATTTATTTAATTTAACTGTTAATTTAATTAATTTATTGCATATAAATTTACAGTTAAAATTTATTTGTTTGTCTATGAACTGCTAGTTAACAGTTATATAATTTATTACTGAATATAGACTGTAGATTAATAGCTGTTAAATTTAATTTGAATAAAATTGCCAGTATTACCTGTTATGTAGTACCAAAAATAATATTGTTATTGATTGATATTGATTGATGATTGCGATTTGGATGATGGATGATGTTGATGAATGGATGTTTATTGTATATCATTAAATTACAAATTATCATGCATATTTCATTTCATTCGGGATTGTGATTTGAAATGATATATAACCGCAAAATTTTATATCTTTTAAATTGTGGATTGAAATGATAAATATCCGTATCACTTGACCATAGGATAGAAAATTATATACAGGCACCGCGGTCTATATATAACTATTTTTATGTGATTTCTATGGTTTGGATGGAATACGGTTTATAATAATCTTAAATTTTATATTGTATAAATATTTTTCTTCCATATATATATACATATGAAGTTGAAAATTTTGAAATTAAAAGGTGTATAAAAATCTTTATTAAAAATGAAAGAAAATAAGAAAATGGAGTTTAATAATTTATATCATATGTTTAAATGTTAAGTTTGGAAATTTTAAGATATGATATTTATAATTGGATTTTTCCCAAAATAGATTGAAATGAATATTCTAGTATAATTTGAATTGGGAAAATATATATATTTTATTACTAGAAACTGAAGTCTTATTATTTATGGATTTTATGTGAATATTCAAGACTAATTAATAGAACAATTGATCTGTTGAAAGAATAAAATCCAATTTTAGTTTGAAATATTGTTACTCAAAATGGATATACGTATATATATATAAATTGAAGTGGTTTTGGAAATTGAGAGAGATAATACAAATTTTGGTTTAGACTTTAATAAAGAAATGTATTTGTAAAGCCATGAGAACTATTTTCTTTACAAAGTAACATTTAAGTTAAACCTTTTAATTCATATACCGTTGAATATCCAAACCATTCAAGTTTTAAAAGTTATGGTTTTTAAATTATGATTTTCAAAATATTATGCTTTGAAAATATTTGATTTTCAGACGTTATGAAGTTAAAGCATTATGATTTTGGAAAAGAATTATATTTGTGATAAGTGATAAAATATGGTTTTGGGTTTTGAAATGATATCGTATTCATGGTTATGAAATGGAATGTTTATTCTGATTTTTAAAGTATAACCTATTTTTAAATGACCGCGGTGTTATAATAACGATGGGTTGGCAAAGAGACTGGGATCGGATATGGACATACTCTCTGTCGATACCGAAAACCAATTTGACTAACCGTGTACGCGGTGGAGATTCCAGAATGAAGTAGGTGGTGGCGACGTTTCCTGTAAGGTAAATACGTGGACCCGACTCCCGTGAGTTGGCATAAGGTGGCTAAAACAGGAGCGATTCTCAGGCCAATGAGGTCATTCCTCTGATCGGACCCTCCTCTTCGATATTATACTTTGATTTTGGATTGATTCAGTGGCCACTTCTATATTTTGATTTTGGGGAGTTAGTCCGAGGTGGGCGGTAACTGCGGCTACGCGTTTCCACCAGCCTGGATAGCAATTGGTATATCTACCCTGGCATTGCCTAGTTGTGCCGTGTCACCTACCATACCGAGCCTTTACTACGAGTTTCTATTTGTGTCGTACCTATGGAGTATCCTCTGGTAGCTTCCCGATCAGGAGGTATTACGGTACTGTATAGACTATTGGCATTATTTGTGTTAAGGGCTATATGGGTAACCCCTTAACGCTATTAAAAAGTAAGTTTATTTTATAAATAGACACTATTATAATAGCGCAATATACTACATAGTAAATAGTTTAACGGATCCTTAGGAGATGTAAATCCCGAGCATCTCTTGAGTTACTGTACTCATATTTATTTCTGTTAATTAACTCACATAAGATCTTTTAGTTCTGACTCGAGTGTTTTTGTCTTTTCAAATTCGCTCGGGTCAGTCCGAGCGTTTCAGGATCGAAGACTTTAGCTTTGAAGGACGAAGACGAAGGAGTCGTATTATTATTATCTATAGTATTGCACCACACTCATACTGTTCCGCTGCATTGATTGTATTGGTAGGTGTAACTCTGATATTTATTGTATAAAGCAAATCAAGTGTTTGTAAACTGTTTTGAACTGTATATTTATTATTATATTTTATCCTTCCGCTGTGAGATTCTGTTTTGTTTTTATTTCTTCTCTGTTTTCTTATTTACCCCATAACAATCCGCCCTTGCGTATGCTTTGAATTGGCACGTGTGTCGGTTTAAAGTGTGCGAAAAGGCGGGATGTTACAGTTGGTATCAGAGCTTTGGTTTAGCGATAAACCTTGGCTTTGTGGGGTTTGACTCTTTATTAATAGGGTAGTAATACCCTATGGGAGTCGCTGAGTGTATATATATATGAGAGAGCGTATTTGTTAGTATTAATAAAAGATTTTGATATTGTGTTAATCCGTTCCGCTTTGTATTTATAAATTCTGGTTGATGCATGGAACGCTATGTCATCAATAGGGATTTCTAAACACTTAATAGGACAGACCGACATAATATTTGTTTTTAATATAGGTGAATGAAATAATTTTGCCTATTATATTTTCCATATATAAAAATATTTTTATAAAGATATATTTTGGTTGCTATAGTTGGGTGTTAGGTAATAAAAATATTTGTAATGAATTAAAGCTAAGTTGAATTTTAATAAATCAAATTAGAGATTTTAGAACTTAAGTCCGGGATTTTTGAAATCTTCTTTCAAAGGATTTATGAAATATAATGATTTGGTTTATAAATATTTTCTTATATAAATATTTAGTATAATTCGAAGGAATTGGTTTAAAGAGGATTTTGAAGAAAATAAGTTTGTACTTTCCTCTCTGTCGCTGGAAAATAATTTCGGTGATGACGGCCGCATCATCGACTTTCATTTTCGAGTTTTGAAGGGAAAGGCCACTGTAGTAAATTCTACTGCAGATTTGTTTTGAAATTATTTAAAATTTTAATTGTTTAAAGGTAATTAGAGATATAAAAGTTGTAAGAAATTAATTATCTATTATTTTAAAGTAATTTTGGAATTTGACCCTGTATTAATTCTTGAATTTCCATTAAGTAGTTGTAAAAAAAAAAAAATTAGGTCAGTGAAATAAAGGTTAAGTAATCAATGAATTAAAAGGGTTGAGATTTAACTTGTATAAGTTCTTTTGCTTTTTCTTTAACATAAATAACTTACCAAGTATAAAAAGTTGAAATGTAAATTAAGAGTGGAATAGAATATTATGCAAGTAGAATTTTTGGAAATAATGAAGTATTCAATAAATTACTGTTATAAATAAGAATTTAATGGTATTAGCTTAAGTGATGATTGGAATTTTACTAAAATTAAAGGTTGTATTATTAATAGGTGATTTTAACCGTAAGAAAGTAAAAAATGAAATTCCTTAATTTATAAAGTTTGATTGTAGGGTTATTAACTTAAGTACGCCTTAATTTCCCCTATTCTAATATAATAGAAAGTAGGAAAAATATAAATGACTGCAATCCATAGTTAATGAATGAGTAAAATCTTTCACTTATAGGAATGCAAGTTATAAGGTTAATAAATTAAGTGTAAGTAGAGGGTTACTGTAATTAAATATAATGGAAACTTCAACATTAAATAAATGAATGAGATTAAAGGTAAGATGAAATTGTAATTTATAAAACAAATATATTAATTAAAGGAATGGAGAAGAAACTTGTAAATTTTCACTTACATTCTTAAAACATACATAACTTACCATATAATAAGAAGTTGCAAATGTTAGTAGGAAAATGTAAGGGGAAATCTTACTAGTGAAGAGTAAGGTAATAAAAGTATTCTATTAATTTGCTATTATTAATGAGAATTAATTGTATAGACTTAAGTTAAATTGGAAATTTTACTATAAGTAAAGGTAAGTAGTATAAATAGATGATAGAAACTTTAGTAAATAAATTGGAATACAAATATAATGAATTTTGTGATAAATGGAAAATGAAAATTTGTAAGAAATAAAGAAATCACTCCATAAATGAAAGAAAATCAAACCATTGAAGCATGAGATAAATGTATAATAAATAAATTTGGGTGTTGGTTTGAATTGTGTTGTTTGATTTGTGTTGTTGGGTAAGAAATTTGAAGTGGTTAAATGAATAAGTATCTATCTTTGTTCCATCTAAGACTGTTGAGTAAAGGATGCACTTGATAGTTAATTTCATTTCATACAAATTTCAAGTTTGAACCCAAACAACTATTTGTTTGATGGATTAAATGGTTTCTTTGTTTGTGTATGTATGTTGTTTGTAAGGTTGATGGTTGTTGAATTGTTTGGTTGATTAATGATTGAATCCACTTGAATAGTTCACTTTAAAATAAATAATATTTGAAATAAGATGTACTGTTTTATTTTTCCTTCTCCCTTCTTTTTCCTTTTCGGGACGAAAAGTTTTGAGTGGGGGAGATTGTAACGACCCGTTGAAATTAATAATATTTAATAAATTAAATTAATATAATTTCTAATTTGTTAAGAATAAATGTAGAAATTTGTTATAGTAGTTGTAACCTAGTGTAACAATAAAATTTTATGACAATAGATTTGGATAATGTAATTTGTCATTTTTTGTTAAAAGTAAATTTTAAGAAATCAATAAATGTTGAATTGAGAATATTTATAAAAAAATATTAACTAAAATGAGATTCATTAATATAAAATCAGTAGTGAAGATGTCACCTTTGGTTGTAATAAAGGTGAATGCTATTAGTGGATGTCAACACTTAATAAAATTTATTTAGAATAAAAAGAATTTAAATGCATGTTTGAATAGAGTATTAAATTGATAGATTAAGCGTAAGTAATTAGAATTTAACCCTATAAGATATGGAACTGAATGTATGAATATAATTTTGTAGAAATAGTCAATTAACAACTTATTTGTGCATACCCAATTTAATATAAATAACAAAAGGGCTAGCACTTGATGTGCCTAAGTATTAATATATTGGAACTATAATAAAATAGAGAGTTTGGTAGTAAATAGAAATAAAAAGACCGTTATTAACTAGTAAATCAATAAAAGGATTCTAACAATAGGTAGTAATTAATGCGTGTATATTGGGCATTTGCGGATTACCAATTTTTCTACCTATTCATATAATTTATTTATGTAAATCTAAACCTATGGCAACATTTTGTTAATAAATGTTGGAAGTGAATTTGAATATATCAAAGGATAACAAGTGTTTAGGTTAACCATTTATTTTATTTAGTTAAGAGGGGAAATAGATTGAAATAAAGCTAATTTAATTTTTTTTGGTTGTTAATGGGTATAGTTAAATAAGGAGAAGTTATAGGAAATAGAACGCGCACTAATGAGATGTAATATAATTCCAAAGTTATTTATACCCACAAATAGGTTAATTACTGTATAGAAGAGTCTAAATCAATAAATGAATTTATTAAGATTACATTTATAATTTTATAACCTTTATGCTGATTTAAGTTCAATTAATTTATTTGATTAAATAGTGCAGTAGCGTAGTTTTGTGCGGTAGTTGAAATAGCTAATTCTTTTAGGTGAAGTTAAGGCTAATTCTATGTATATATTCGACCTATTGTTGATATAGATTCTAGGAAGCGGGTTCTATTAATTAATTGGAGTATTAGATTCAATAATTGCATTTATCGCATAAATAAAGAGAATATAACGGTTAAATTTGGCGTTATTGAAATTAAAAAGGAATGGGGGAATAATAATTTGAAATCATTGCAATAGATATTAATTTAAGGTTACCTTAAATAAATTAAGGTAATAAATGGAGGATAGTGTAAATATCTTTATAATACGATGATTTATGTAGTTAGGGTAGTTTTGATTTGTCATTTAAGATGGAGCATTTTTATAAAATGTAATAAATGCAGTTTAAATTAAGGCATTGACGTTTGGGTATTTAAGAAGTGATAAACTAAAATTTATTTATTTATTTGAAAATTTGAAATCCAATTTGTGGATTTATTGCAAATAAGTGAAATTTGTGTTTAACCATTACATCGATAGGAATAAATTAAATTTAAGGTTATATTAATAAAATTTGGACTAGAGAAATGATATGAATCGGTTTTAGAAGCCTTAAATATAAAATGGGAAGTAGACGAGATTTCACGTTACAACCATTTTTAAAAATCCTGATGTATGTAGAAATATTAATGAAATATAACGTAAACCAATGTTGAATCAAAAGAATAGAGTCAACACTTATTTATTCATTTAATGTGATATAACTACGAGTATGATTTATTGCAAATTACATGGAAATCTAATATATAGGACATTACCTAAAAAGGAAGAGCAGATAAAATTTATGATAAACATATTTGTATATGAAGGTTATTGATTTAAGGAGAAATTGAGCAAGTTTTATGTATTTGGGTTAAGTGCAACCTTTAATAGATAAATTTAGTGCAATTAAAGAAATTGACATTTAATATTTCGATAACTTAAAATTTGATGGGATAAGAACATTTGGGTAATGAAGGGATGACAAATATTAGCTATGATTCTAGAAGGAATTAAATAGATAATGGGAAGATTAAAATCAGGTTCTAAGCAATAATTATTAAATAACAGAAGTTTAGGAGTAAAGTGAGATAATTGAAAATTTTAATCATTCATATAAGTCATTTGTTTATTAATATGAGTTAGCTAATAAATTTAACTTGGGCAATACCTATATATTGGAAACACATTTGTAAAGTGTAATTAATTGAATTTGGTGAATTGGGAATGAATCCAAGGTTATAGGAATTGATGTAATACTACGCAAATAAAAGGTAACTGCATAAAATCAATGTTTCGTAATAAATTGTAATTGATAATTAAGTAGGAATGGGTTTGAATTTGACAAAAAGGAAAATTTATTATTTGCTTACCCATCTATTCAATCTATTAAATTTGATCAGATCCATTTGAAATTAAACGAATTTATTTACAAGTTAGTATGTATTTAGCTGATAACTATAAACCAATTAGGGCAATTGGGTATATATATTACCAGTTAAGTTATATAAGATAATGGTTGACTTAATTAAGGGAGTTTATGTAATAATTTCATTTATTTTGTAAGTGGAAATAAAACGTTAATGATAACAAGTATTCAAAATTTACCATCTATTTAGTATATTAAGTATAATTGATAATCAACTACAGCAAGTAATAAATAATAAATACGTAACGTTAAATGAAGTAATATTTGAAATTTAATATTTAGAAACTATGTAAATATAAGTGCAGATGAAATTGGGGATATTTACATATTGAAATATGAATCCAATGATAAATCAATCTAATTGACAATAAATAATGGAAAGTAAATTTAATTAAATTTTGGAAATTTAATATATATATACAGTTATAAACCCTAGCCCCATCCTATTGTCATTTGCTGTATATTCATTTCTTCATCTCCTTCTCCTCCTCAAATGGTTGCAAAACCTAGATCTACTTCAATCCAAATTTCAATGAAAATGCAAACACTTCAGAAAAATTCCACAAAAAAAATATATGTTAATGTTCTCGAGGCACATATATTTGTAAGTGATGAATGTGTGTCGTTTTATTTATTTTCAATTTTGAATTCAATCATCATTTTCGCCATAACTTTCTCATACGAAGTCGGATTCACACGAAATTTCTTTTGTTAGGATCGTAATTTAATTCCGGATTTGATGACGCTGGTTTGGACGAATTCCGAGAAGGGCGAATTTTTGAGTTTAAATCGAATTTAAATTCGATTTAAATTCAAAAGGTGAGTGTTTTAACCCACTCACAACTACTAGAAGCTTTTATGTTTGTTTAAATTAATTTTAGAAATGAATAGAAATTTATTTAAGAGTATTTGGCATGTTTATTTTATTCATATCTGTTGAATTGCATTTATTTAATTTAACTGTTAATTTAATTAATTTATTGCGTATAAATTTACAGCTAAAATTTATTTGTTTGTATATGAACTGCTAGTTAACAGTTATATAATTTATTACTGAATATAGACTGTAGATTAACAGCTGTTAAATTTAATTTGAATAAAATTGCCAGTATTACCTGTTATGTAGTACCAAAAATAATATTGTTATTGATTGATATTGATTGATGATTGCGATTTGGATGATGGATGATGTTGATGAATGGATGTTTATTGTATATCATTAAATTGCAAATTATCATGCATATTTCATTTCATTCGGGATTGTGGTTTGAAATGATATATAACCGCAAAATTTTATATCTTTTAAATTGCGGATTGAAATGATAAATATCTGTATCACTTGACCATAGGATAGAAAATTATATACAGGCACCGCGGTCTATATATAACTATTTTTATGTGATTTCTATGGTTTGGATGGAATACGATTTATAATAATCTTAAATTTTATATTGTATAAATATTTTTCTTCCATATATATATACATATGAAGTTGAAAATTTTGAAATTAAAAGGTGTATAAAAATCTTTATTAAAAATGGAAGAAAATAAGAAAATGGAGTTTAATAATTTATATCATATGTTTAAATGTTAAGTTTGGAAATTTTAAGATATGATATTTATAATTGGATTTTTCCCAAAATAGATTGAAATGAATATTCTAGTATAATTTGAATTGGGAAAATATATATTTTATTACTAGAAACTGAAGTCTTATTATTTATGGATTTTATGTGAATATTCAAGACTAATTAATAGAACAATTGATCTGTTGAAAGAATAAAATCCAATTTTAGTTTGAAATATTGTTACTCAAAATGGATATACGTATATATATATAAATTGAAGTGGTTTTGGAACTTGAGAGAGATAATACAAATTTTGGTTTAGACTTTAATAAAGAAATGTGTTTGTAAAGCCATGAGAACTATTTTCTTTACAAAGTAACATTTAAGTTAAACCTTTTAATTCATATACCGTTGAATATCCAAACCATTCAAGTTTTAAAAGTTATGGTTTTTAAATTATGATTTTCAAAATATTATGCTTTGAAAATATTTGATTTTCAGACGTTATGAAGTTAAAGCATTATGATTTTGGAAAAGAATTATATTTGTGATAAGTGATAAAATATGGTTTTGGGTTTTGAAATGATATCGTATTCATGGTTATGAAATGGAATGTTTATTCTGATTTTTAAAGTATAACCTATTTTTAAATGACCGCGGTGTTATAATAACGATGGGTTGGCAAAGAGACCGGGATCGGATATGGACATACTCTCTGTCGATACCGAAAACCAATTTGACTAACCGTGTACGCGGTGGAGATTCCAGAATGAAGTAGGTGGTGGCGACGTTTCCTGTAAGGTAAATACGTGGACCCGACTCCCGTGAGTTGGCATAAGGTGGCTAAAACAGGAGCGATTCTCAGGCCAATGAGGTCATTCCTCTGATCGGACCCTCCTCTTCGATATTATACTTTGATTTTGGATTGATTCAGTGGCCACTTCTATATTTTGATTTTGGGGAGTTAGTCCGAGGTGGGCGGTAACTGCGGCTACGCGTTTCCACCAGCCTGGATAGCAATTGGTATATCTACCCTGGCATTGCCTAGTTGTGCCGTGTCACCTACCATACCGAGCCTTTACTACGAGTTTCTATTTGTGTCGTACCTATGGAGTATCCTCTGGTAGCTTCCCGATCAGGAGGTATTACGGTACTGTATAGACTATTGGCATTATTTGTGTTAAGGGCTATATGGGTAACCCCTTAACGCTATTAAAAAGTAAGTTTATTTTATAAATAGACACTATTATAATAGCGCAATATACTACATAGTAAATAGTTTAACGGATCCTTAGGAGATGTAAATCCCGAGCATCTCTTGAGTTACTGTACTCATATTTATTTCTGTTAATTAACTCACATAAGATCTTTTAGTTCTGACTCGAGTGTTTTTGTCTTTTCAAATTCGCTCGGGTCAGTCCGAGCGTTTCAGGATCGAAGACTTTAGCTTTGAAGGACGAAGACGAAGGAGTCGTATTATTATTATCTATAGTATTGCACCACACTCATACTGTTCCGCTGCATTGATTGTATTGGTAGGTGTAACTCTGATATTTATTGTATAAAGCAAATCAAGTGTTTGTAAACTGTTTTGAACTGTATATTTATTATTATATTTTATCCTTCCGCTGTGAGATTCTGTTTTGTTTTTATTTCTTCTCTGTTTTCTTATTTACCCCATAACAATCCGCCCTTGCGTATGCTTTGAATTGGCACGTGTGTCGGTTTAAAGTGTGCGAAAAGGCGGGATGTTACAGTTGGTATCAGAGCTTTGGTTTAGCGATAAACCTTGGCTTTGTGGGGTTTGACTCTTTATTAATAGGGTAGTAATACCCTATGGGAGTCGCTGAGTGTATATATATATGAGAGAGCGTATTTGTTAGTATTAATAAAAGATTTTGATATTGTGTTAATCTGTTCCGCTTTGTATTTATAAATTCTGGTTGATGCATGGAACGCTATGTCATCAATAGGGATTTCTAAACACTTAATAGGACAGAACGACATAATATTTGTTTTTAATATAGGTGAATGAAATAATTTTGCCTATTATATTTTCCATATATAAAAATATTTTTATAAAGATATATTTTGGTTGCTATAGTTGGGTGTTAGGTAATAAAAATATTTGTAATGAATTAAAGCTAAGTTGAATTTTAATAAATCAAATTAGAGATTTTAGAACTTAAGTCCGGGATTTTTGAAATCTTCTTTCAAAGGATTTATGAAATATAATGATTTGGTTTATAAATATTTTCTTATATAAATATTTAGTATAATTCGAAGGAATTGGTTTAAAGAGGATTTTGAAGAAAATAAGTTTGTACTTTCCTCTCTGTCGCTGGAAAATAATTTCGGTGATGACGGCCGCATCATCGACTTTCATTTTCGAGTTTTGAAGGGAAAGGCCACTGTAGTAAATTCTACTGCAGATTTGTTTTGAAATTATTTAAAATTTTAATTGTTTAAAGGTAATTAGAGATATAAAAGTTGTAAGAAATTAATTATCTATTATTTTAAAGTAATTTTGGAATTTGACCCGGTATTAATTCTTGAATTTCCATTAAGTAGTTGTAAAAAAAAAAAATTAGGTCAGTGAAATAAAGGTTAAGTAATCAATGAATTAAAAGGGTTGAGATTTAACTTGTATAAGTTCTTTTGCTTTTTCTTTAACATAAATAACTTACCAAGTATAAAAAGTTGAAATGTAAATTAAGAGTGGAATAGAATATTATGCAAGTAGAATTTTTGGAAATAATGAAGTATTCAATAAATTACTGTTATAAATAAGAATTTAATGGTATTAGCTTAAGTGATGATTGGAATTTTACTAAAATTAAAGGTTGTATTATTAATAGGTGATTTTAACCGTAAGAAAGTAAAAAATGAAATTCCTTAATTTATAAAGTTTGATTGTAGGGTTATTAACTTAAGTACGCCTTAATTTCCCCTATTCTAATATAATAGAAAGTAGGAAAAATATAAATGACTGCAATCCATAGTTAATGAATGAGTAAAATCTTTCACTTATAGGAATGCAAGTTATAAGGTTAATAAATTAAGTGTAAGTAGAGGGTTACTGTAATTAAATATAATGGAAACTTCAACATTAAATAAATGAATGAGATTAAAGGTAAGATGAAATTGTAATTTATAAAACAAATATATATTAATTAAAGGAATGGAGAAGAAACTTGTAAATTTTCACTTACATTCTTAAAACATACATAACTTACCATATAATAAGAAGTTGCAAATGTTAGTAGGAAAATGTAAGGGGAAATCTTACTAGTGAAGAGTAAGGTAATAAAAGTATTCTATTAATTTGCTATTATTAATGAGAATTAATTGTATAGACTTAAGTTAAATTGGAAATTTTACTATAAGTAAAGGTAAGTAGTATAAATAGATGATAGAAAGTTTAGTAAATAAATTGGAATACAAATATAATGAATTTTGTGATAAATGGAAAATGAAAATTTGTAAGAAATAAAGAAATCACTCCATAAATGAAAGAAAATCAAACCATTGAAGCATGAGATAAATGTATAATAAATAAATTTGGGTGTTGGTTTGAATTGTGTTGTTTGATTTATGTTGTTGGGTAAGAAATTTGAAGTGGTTAAATGAATAAGTATCTATCTTTGTTCCATCTAAGACTGTTGAGTAAAGGATGCACTTGATAGTTAATTTCATTTCATACAAATTTCAAGTTTGAACCCAAACAACTATTTGTTTGATGGATTAAATGGTTGCTTTGTTTGTGTATGTATGTTGTTTGTAAGGTTGATGGTTGTTGAATTGTTTGGTTGATTAATGATTGAATCCACTTGAATAGTTCACTTTAAAATAAATAATATTTGAAATAAGATGTACTGTTTTATTTTTCCTTCTCACTTCTTTTTCCTTTTCGGGGACAAAAAGTTTTGAGTGGGGGAGATTGTAACGACCCGTTGAAATTAATAATATTTAATAAATTAAATTAATATAATTTCTAATTTGTTAAGAATAAATGTAGAAATTTGGTATAGTAGTTGTAACCTAGTGTAACAATAAAATTTTATGACAATAGATTTGGATAATGTAGTTTGTCACTTTTTGTTAAAAGTAAATTTTAAGAAATCAATAAATGTTGAATTGAGAATATTTATAAAAAAATATTAACTAAAATGAGATTCATTAATATAAAATCAGTAGTGAAGATGTCACCTTTGGTTGTAATAAAGGTGAATGCTATTAGTGGATGTCAATACTTAATAAAATTTATTTAGAATAAAAAGAATTTAAATGCATGTTTGAATAGAGTATTAAATTGATAGATTAAGCGTAAGTAATTAGAATTTAACCCTATAAGATATGGAACTGAATGTATGAATATAATTTTGTAGAAATAGTCAATTAACAACTTATTTGTGCATACCCAATTTAATATAAATAACAAAAGGGCTAGCACTTGATGTGCCTAAGTATTAATATATTGGAACTATAATAAAATAGAGAGTTTGGTAGTAAATAGAAATAAAAAGACCGTTATTAACTAGTAAATCAATAAATGGATTCTAACAATAGGTAGTAATTAATGCGTGTATATTGGGCATTTGCGGATTACCAATTTTTCTACCTATTCATATAATTTATTTATGTAAATCTAAACCTATGGCAACATTTTGTTAATAAATGTTGGAAGTGAATTTGAATATATCAAAGGATAACAAGTGTTTAGGTTAACCATTTATTTTATTTAGTTAAGAGGGGAAATAGATTGAAATAAAGCTAATTTAATTTTTTTTTTTGGTTGTTAATGGGTATAGTTAAATAAGGAGAAGTTATAGGAAATAAAACGCGCACTAATGAGATGTAATATAATTCCAAAGTTATTTATACCCACAAATAGGTTAATTACTGTATAGAAGAGTCTAAATCAATAAATGAATTTATTAAGATTACATTTATAATTTTATAACCTTTATGCTGATTTAAGTTCAATTAATTTATTTGATTAAATAGTGCAGTAGCGTAGTTTTGTGCGGTAGTTGAAATAGCTAATTCTTTTAGGTGAAGTTAAGGCTAATTCTATGTATATATTCGACCTATTGTTGATATGGATTCTAGGAAGCGGGATCTATTAATTAAATGGAGTATTAGATTCAATAATTGCATTTATCGCATAAATAAAGAGAATATAACGGTTAAATTTGGCGTTATTGAAATTAAAAAGGAATGGGGGAATAATAATTTGAAATCATTGCAATAGATATTAATTTAAGGTTACTTAAATAAATTAAGGTAATAAATGGAGGATAGTGTAAATATCTTTATAATACGATGATTTATGTAGTTAGGGTAGTTTTGATTTGTCACTTAAGATGGAGGATTTTTATAAAATGTAATAAATGCAGTTTAAATTAAGGCATTGACGTTTGGGTATTTAAGAAGTGATAAACTAAAATTTATTTATTTATTTGAAAATTTGAAATCCAATTTGTGGATTTATTGCAAATAAGTGAAATTTGTGTTTAACCATTACATCGATAGGAATAAATTAAATTTAAGGTTATATTAATAAAATTTGGACTAGAGAAATGATATGAATCGTTTTTAGAAGCCTTAAATATAAAATGGGAAGTAAACGAGATTTCACGTTACAACCATTTTTAAAAATCCTGATGTATGTAGAAATATTAATGAAATATAACGTAAACCAATGTTGAATCAAAAGAATAGAGTCAACACTTATTTATTCATTTAATGTGATATAACTACGAGTATGATTTATTGCAAATTACATGGAAATCTAATATATAAGACATTACCTAAAAAGGAAGAGTAGATAAAATTTATGATAAACATATTTGTATATGAAGGTTATTGATTTAAGGAGAAATTGAGCAAGTTTTATGTATTTGGGTTAAGTGCAACCTTTAATAGATAAATTTAGTGCAATTAAAGGAATTGACATTTAATATTTCGATAACTTAAAATTTGATGGGATAAGAACATTTGGGTAATGAAGGGATGGCAAATATTAGCTATGATTCTAGAAGGAATTAAATAGATAATGAGAAGATTAAAATCAGGTTCTAAGCAATAATTTATTAAATAACAGAAGTTTAGGAGTAAAGTGAGATAATTGAAAATTTTAATCATTCATATAAGTCATTTGTTTATTAATATGAGTTAGCTAATAAATTTAACTTGGCCAATACCTATATATTGGAAACACATTTGTAAAGTGTAATTAATTGAATTTGGTGAATTGGGAATGAATCCAAGGTTATAGGAATTGATGTAATACTACGCAAATAAAAGGTAACTGCATAAAATCAATGTTTCGTAATAAATTGTAATTGATAATTAAGTAGGAATGGGTTTGAATTTGACAAAAAGGAAAATTTATTATTTGCTTACCCATCTATTCAATCTATTAAATTTGATCAGATCCATTTGAAATTAAACGAATTTATTTACAAGTTAGTATGTATTTAGCTGATAACTATAAACCAATTAGGGCAATTGGGTATATATATTACCAGTTAAGTTATATAAGATAATGGTTGACTTAATTAAGGGAGTTTATGTAATAATTTCATTTATTTTGTAAGTGGAAATAAAACGTTAATGATAACAAGTATTCAAAATTTACCATCTATTTAGTATATTAAGTATAATTGATAATCAACTGCAGCAAGTAATAAATAATAAATACGTAACGTTAAATGAAGTAATATTTGAAATTTAATATTTAGAAACTATGTAAATATAAGTGCAGATGAAATTGGGGATATTTACATATTGAAATATGAATCCAACGATAAATCAATCTAATTGACAATAAATAATGGAAAGTAAATTTAATTAAATTTTGGAAATTTAATATATATATACAGTTATAAACCCTAGCCCCATCCTATTGTCATTTGCTGTATATTCATTTCTTCATCTCCTTCTCCTCCTCAAATGGTTGCAAAACATAGATCTACTTCAATCCAAATTTCAATGAAAATGCAAACACTTCAGAAAAATTCCACAAAAAAAAAATATATGTTAATGTTCTCGAGGCACATATATTTGTAAGCGATGAATGTGTGTCGTTTTATTTATTTTCAATTTTGAATTCAATCATCATTTTCGCCATAACTTTCTCATACGAAGTCGGATTTACACGAAATTTCTTTTGTTAGGATCGTAATTTAATTCCGGATTTGATGACGCTGGTTTGGACGAATTCCGAGAAGGATGAATTTTTGAGTTTAAATCGAATTTAAATTCGATTTAAATTCAAAAGGTGAGTGTTTTAACCCACTCACAACTACTAGAAGCTTTTATGTTTGTTTAAATTAATTTTAGAAATGAATAGAAATTTATTTATGAGTATTTGGCATGTTTATTTTATTCATATCTATTGAATTGCATTTATTTAATTTAACTGTTAATTTAATTAATTTACTGCGTATAAATTTACAGTTAAAATTTATTTGTTTGTATATGAACTGCTAGTTAACAGTTATATAATTTATTACTGAATATAGACTGTATATTAATAGCTGTTAAATTTAATTTGAATAAAATTGCCAGTATTACCTGTTATGTAGTACCAAAAATAATATTGTTATTGATTGATATTGATTGATGATTGCGATTTGGATGATGGATGATGTTGATGAATGGATGTTTATTGTATATCATTAAATTGAAAATTATCATGCATATTTCATTTCATTCGGGATTGTGATTTGAAATGATATATAACCGCAAAATTTTATATCTTTTAAATTGCGGATTGAAATGATAAATATCTGTATCACTTGACCATAGGATAGAAAATTATATGCAGGCACCGCGGTCTATATATAACTATTTTTATGTGATTTCTATAGTTTGGATGGAATACGGTTTATAATAATCTTAAATTTTATATTGTATAAATATTTTTCTTCCATACATATATACATATGAAGTTGAAAATTTTGAAATTAAAAGGTGTATAAAAATCTTTATTAAAAATGGAAGAAAATAAGAAAATGGAGTTTAATAATTTATATCATATGTTTAAATGTTATGTTTGGAAATTTTAAGATATGATATTTATAATTGGATTTTTCCCAAAATAGATTGAAATGAATATTCTAGTATAATTTGAATTGGGAAAATATATATATTTTATTACTCGAAACTGAAGTCTTATTATTTATGGATTTTATGTGAATATTCAAGACTAATTAATAGAACAATTGATCTGTTGAAAGAATAAAATCCAATTTTAGTTTGAAATATTGTTACTCAATATGGATATACGTATATATATATAAATTGAAGTGCTTTTGGAACTTGAGAGAGATAATACAAATTTTGGTTTAGACTTTAATAAAGAAATGTATTTGTAAAGCCATGAGAACTATTTTCTTTACAAAGTAACATTTAAGTTAAACCTTTTAATTCATATACCGTTGAATATCCAAACCATTCAAGTTTTAAAAGTTATGGTTTTTAAATTATGATTTTCAAAATATTATGCTTTGAAAATATTTGATTTTCAGACGTTATGAAGTTAAAGCATTATGATTTTGGAAAAGAATTATATTTGGGATAAGTGATAAAATATGGTTTTGGGTTTTGAAATGATATCGTATTCATGGTTATGAAATGGAATGTTTATTCTGATTTTTAAAGTATAACCTATTTTTAAATGACCGCGGTGTTATAATAACGATGGGTTGGCAAAGAGACCGGGATCGGATATGGACATACTCTCTGTCGATACCGAAAACCACTTTGACTAACCGTGTACGCGGTGGAGATTCCAAAATGAAGTAGGTGGTGGCGACGTTTCCTGTAAGGTAAATACGTGGACCCGACTCCCGTGAGTTGGCATAAGGTGGCTAAAACAGGAGCGATTCTCAGGCCAATGAGGTCATTCCTCTGATCGGACCCTCCTCTTCGATATTATACTTTGATTTTGGATTGATTCAGTGGCCACTTCTATATTTTGATTTTGGGGAGTTAGTCCGAGATGGGCGGTAACTGCGGCTACGCGTTTCCACCAGCCTGGATAGCAATTGGTATATCGACCCTGGCATTGCCTAGTTGTGCCGTGTCACCTACCATACCGAGCCTTTACTACGAGTTTCTATTTGTGTCGTACCTATGGAGTATCCTCTGGTAGCTTCCCGATCAGGAGGTATTACGGTACTGTATAGACTATTGGCATTATTTGTGTTAAGGGCTATATGGGTAACCCCTTAACGCTATTAAAAAGTAAGTTTATTTTATAAATAGACACTATTATAATAGCGCAATATACTACATAGTAAATAGTTTAACGGATCCTTAGGAGATGTAAATCCCGAGCATCTCTTGAGTTACTGTACTCATATTTATTTCTGTTAATTTAACTCACATAAGATCTTTTAGTTCTGACTCGAGTGTTTTTGTCTTTTCAAATTCGCTCGGGTCAGTCCGAGCGTTTCAGGATCGAAGACTTTAGCTTTGAAGGACGAAGACGAAGGAGTCGTATTATTATTATCTATAGTATTGCACCACACTCATACTGTTCCGCTGCATTGATTGTATTGGTAGGTGTAACTCTGATATTTATTGTATAAAGCAAATCAAGTGTTTGTAAACTGTTTTGAACTGTATATTTATTATTATATTTTATCCTTCCGCTGTGAGATTCTGTTTTGTTTTTATTTCTTTTCTGTTTTCTTATTTACCCCATAACAATCCGCCCTTGCGTATTCTTTGAATTGGCACGTGTGTCGGTTTAAAGTGTGCGAAAAGGCGGGATGTTACACTTATCCTCACAAGAATCCAGAAAATATCCAATATACCTTAGAGCTAGCCTTACCAAAACTTATAGCTCCTTTAACCGGAGAAAACATATTCAAAATCAAATCTCCGACTTCAAAATCCAAATTCCTCCGTCTCTTAACCACAAAACCCTTCGGACAATCCAGGGCTGCCTATATCCTTCCTGATCAGCTCAACCTTTGCTGATACCTGTAGAAACAAACTGGACCAGAACAACTCAACAGAATGATCTCCTCAAAATCAATCCAAAACCAAGGACACCAACCTCTACTCCACAAACAACAGAAGACTGAACTTACTTCTCCTTATTCGGAAAAGACAAACAGAAACACCTTCAACTGCTTCCGCTGCAAAACTCTGATCTGGAGTAGATGAAAATGCTGATGATGAACACGAGCACAAACTAGACATCCCATTCTAGAAATATGGTTCAATAGGTCCATAACGAAAACTCAGAAGTTCCACCAAAACCTGAGCTGCTTCACTAAACTCTGCCTCAAGGAACCATCCTTCAACTAGCTGAACCACCAGAATGATTCCTGGAATCCTAGTCGATAAGGAAACTCAAACTCCAGATGCCTCAAGAAAAAGATAACCCAAGAGAACACTAAACTATTGCAAGTCACTTTTGCGATCAAGCAGCCTAATTCCAAAGAAAAACTGTTCTCACTTAACCAATCAGAACAGCTTATGCTTGTCTAGCCAATCCATCGAAGAAATTGATCCACTCTGCTGCTTCTGAACTCCGCCTCTAGAAAAACTGCTAAGTCAGAAGACCTCCTGTCGACACACAGAACACTCCGAGCTTCACTGCTGACAAAGATGCCAATGACTTCCTAATCCAAAGCTCTTCAAAAACTCGGACCTCAAAGCAAACACAAAAACCCTGCTGAACTCAGCTACAACACTGAAGCGGACACTCTTCCTTAAAACTTGTTCCAAAGAAACATCTTTGAACACAATCCATAGTCGCTGCATCTCATCACGCAGCTACTACTTCCTGAGGTTGTCAAGATACCATTACTTGCTTCCGCACATCCGACAGATCCAAACTGCACTTCATCCAACTTCAGAGATAGACTCCGAACCTTAACGGTTTCCTTTAGAGATCGATGAAATCCCTATACCGTAGCAAAGCTCACTCGAGACGGTATCAGGTCTACAGTCTCGACAGATACACTTCCAACCTCAAACATTCAAAATCCAACCAAGGGTAGTCGTCGTGTTACACATAGCACTACCTCATCTACCTTTATATCTTATATTGGAAAACCCGAACAGGTAACCCAACAAATAGGTAGAAATATATATATATATATATATATATATATATATATATATAAATTACAAATACGCTCTCTCAAGAAAGAATCACTCCAAAGCCTAGGTATTCACTCAACCTAGCGCTCTGATACCAATTGTAACGACCTGCCATTCTCTCCACAGAATGACGCATCATTAACAAGAAAGAAAAAAATAGAAAAGAGAAAGGAAGCGAAGAAGAAAGAAACAACATCAGAATCTCAACAGGGAACGAATAAATTATATTAATAACATAAGTATTACATAGTTTACAACGTCAATCAGAGTTACACAGATAATACATCACATGCTAGGTAGTTATAAACACCTGTCTAGTTAGTACAACTTAATACAATATAGAGATACCAATCACAGTGGAATACTATAAATATCTACAACGCTGAAGCCTCCTGCTCCATTGCTCCTCCATATTTCGTCAAAGCTAACCTGAATCCCTTGACTACTCGTAAAATTTGAGTACCCAAGAGTTTAAGAAAACAGAAGATAAACTCCGGGTCAGACATGGGTCTGGTGTGAGTAACAGGTTAAGGTTGCTTAACTTTGAAAAACCTTTGAAAAGAAAGGTCTCACGTAAGACTTCCCACACATAAACATGGAAAAGTTTTTACCTTACGCTAACCAAAACATTTGATAGGAAACCCGGTGATATTATAATAGGTCTAGGGTTTTCAAGTAAATAAGAAATAACTGAAATTGTTACATGATTAAATTCCAGCTACTAGCCACAAAAGTGGGTAATACAATCAAAACCGTAAGGGCACGTAGGAAGAACGGGTATTCATCAATGGCAGGGCTACTGGGGTACCGTCCGTCACAAGACATGGCCTAGATCACCGTACCGAGGATTACTCCTAATCTCCTGCAACACAAGGCCGAAACCATCTCTTACTGGACAGTCCCGAACAAGACAACCCTGTAGTTAGTGCGCATTCCAACTGCCCATTAAGCCGAATAAAATGGACCTCTAGATAGGGGAAAATTTCATCCTACTTGGGCATGACCCACTTAGCCTTGCTGCACCTCCTCTGTTTTAGCCTTTCCCGATTGATGAGGCTTGAGGCTATGATTGCCTTTATAGAACACATCTATCTTAGAATGCTCATCGTCCACCTGACGATGTTCTGAAAGCATTCAATCCATACAAGTTCGTTCCGGGTTCGAACGAAACCGAATGCATTTTCTCGTTACACTCATTTTGGAATCACCCTCAGAGTTAACGACAATAACCCTTGCACTCTGAACCTTCATCTTCACTTGTGATTCATGACCTATCGTTAATTTGGACCGATGTGGTTTTCGAATATCCAAATCTAGAAACCCGATTCCGGTCTCATCGAAATCCAAAACGCCATCTTTTAGGTCCAAGTTGTTTTAAAATTAGACAATTCAATTCTATTATCTATATATACACAGATAAATAATTCACATATCACAATAGATAATCAACATTATCATCACAAACAGATAATCCACATTATCAACACAAAGAGATAATCCACATTATCATCACAATGCAACCAAAGTACCCATATCACACAACATTACTTATCTCATATCTGAGATTTTAAACCATTCAAGGCAACCAATATCTTCCATCCATACACAAGAAAGGATTAATCATACTATAATTAATTTAAAATGAATTAAATTAATTACTTCATCTCTAATTAATTTAAAGTAAAATAAATTAATTCCTTTCATCATTATAAAACTTGCTTACATAACCATTAATAATTACAAATCAATTAATTAATCATCTTCTAATTAATCACCTTAATTAATCACCCTTCATTAATTATCCTTTAATTACATTCAAGTAGTTATCTTTTAATTAATTTCACAAATTAATTATCCTTAACCAAATACAGTAATTAACCTTTAGTTACTTCATTAATTAGTTAACTAAAATTAATTACATTAATTAATCACTCTTTAATTACTTTCATTGATTAATTAATCTTAATTAATCAATCCTTAATTACATCATTAATTATATTAATTAATGATCCCTAATTACATTTTAATTAATTATCCTATTTTAATTAATTACATTAAGTAATCTTAATTAAACCATAATTATTAATCACTCTTGATTAATCACATTCAATAATTAACTACCCTTGATTACTTCATTGAATAAATTAATTACTCTATAATTAATTTCTTAATTAATCCCTTGATTAATTACACCAAGTAATTATACTCAAATTACTTCCATTTTAAATCATCCTTCATTAATTACATCCCGTAATTATCAATTGATTACTTCACTAAGTAATTATACCCCATTAATTAAATTAAGTAATTATTTATCAAATCATCCAGTGATTAAATTAATTAAACTTAATTAATTAATTTAAAATAATCACATTAAACTCAATTCATTAAGTAATTAATTCCTCAATTACTTTCATTAAGTAATTATACTTAAATAATTTCACAAATGATTATCATTACTTAATTAATCTAATTAGTTATTAAAAAATTAATCACATTAATTAATTATTAAATAATCTCAAGTTTATGACCTTCATTAACTATTAACAATTCTTTAATTACTTTTATTAAGTAATTAAACTTACATTAATCATTATGAATTAAAAATTAATTAATCTTTAATAATCCATTGATTAACCTCTAATTGTTTAATTAATTAAGTGTTAACTGTAACTTAATTAATTCTTAATTACATCATTAATTAATTCTTATCATTAATTAATATTCTAATTAATAATCCTTAATTACAAATTAATTATTCCTTAATTAATTAATCTTAAACCTTAATTAATTAATCTTAAACCTTAATTAATTAACTTTAACCTTTAATTACTTATTTAATTAATCCAAATCATTAACTAATTAAATAAATTAATTGTCCATTTTAATTAACTTGATAATTTAATGAATTACAATTTATTAAATCATCATTTATTTAAAGATAAAAACATTTTTCTTATTAATGATCAAATTATCATTAACAAAGCATTTAAAAACAATTTACTTTCAAATTTCATTTTAAATTTAAGATTTAAAATGTATACGAATTAACTTTAACAAAGTTTTGAAAAAACAATTCAAAAACATTTTTATTTTACAAGTTAAATAAATATTTATCCTGTAAAAGAAATTTAAAAGAGTTTAAACCAAATTCCATTTAAATTCAAATCATTTTAAATACACTTTAAACATTTAAAGTTGTTTAAATCATTTTAATTTTTTTTTTACAAAAACTTTAATTTCAAAAATGAGATTCAAACTAAATTTGGATTCAGATAAAAACTTAGATTTAAAACTTACTTAGATTTTTAATCTTCATTTTTAAAATTCAAACTACTTAACCATTTAAGGTTGTTAATACAATTCAAATTTTAAACTTTATTTATTTTTAAAACTGAGATTTAAACTTGAACTCTAGATTTAAAAACTTTGATTTAAACTTGGTTTAAAACATTGCTTTACAATTTAAACTTCTGTTTTTAAATTTCATTCTAAATTTTAAAAACAGAACAAACAGGTTTCTTTAAAACCTGTAACAAATTATTAACTCAAGGCAATACTCATTTGCTTCGAGTCAAAACCCACTTTACTTCGAGCAAACCATCAAAACACTTCGAGTCAAACAACAATATACTAGAGTATAACCCAAAACCAACTTCACCAGATCATACAGTGCACTGTGCACATGCATGGTGACGCTGATCATCTTTGGCCACCACCGATGATCTTTCCACATCAGCCAACACTCAACCACCACACCACGATCATCAAATCAAACTCCAACCCTCGAAATCGAATTCGAAACCTCAAACCCAAATCTGGAACAGACAGGAACCACCACACCCACCTGGGAAACTGCCTCGTCTTCGAAACTCCGATCATTAGAAATGCTGCAACTTCGGCCATGTCCTCGTCCATGACCAATCTTCCATCACTCAAAACCCCACTGCACTCGATCAACCATAGAAACTGAGATGATCGATTTTATCAAGCCTAGATAAACTAGGGTTCCAAAAAAAATCCACAGCTGCTACCTCCTCGATGAAATGCATCACCGTTATGCATTTTTCCTATCATCACTGATCACTCCTCCATCATCACCCATCACTCCTCCATCATCACCCAAGATCCCGACCTTCCAGATTGCAGAGATCACCCAAAAATCTCAATATCCTCTTTCCAGTTCAACCCAGAACTGCATACTTATTTCCAAACTAAAAATTATAATTTTAGTTTTAAAAATCATGTTTTAGGATGATGTTTCAGATCCTAAGCCTGAAACAATAAATTGCAAGGTTTGAATTTTCACTATTTCAAAGTTTGATCAAATTTTATGATTTCCAGAGGCATTTCAATATTATTTTTTAACTTAAGTATAATTTTAAACTAAAGTTTGAAATGAAGCAAACAAGTTTGTTTTGAAACTCAAGTTTAAACAGAGATTAAATTAAAAGATTTGAATTTAAACAAATCAAGAACTGGAAACTATAACAAAGTAGATTCTGTTGAAAAACAAACATGCACGCGTCATACATCCAGAAGAACAACCATATATATACATAAACGTACATATTTTAGACATCTAGCATGCAACTAAATTATACTTTAAGTTTTAAAAGTGAAGTTACTCACCTGAATAAAGAATAAAGACAGAGTACCATTGTGAAAAGCTTTTGAAAACTGGTTTTTGCTTTAAAACTTTGCACTTGAATGCTGAAATGTTGCTTTTGATTTGAAAACTACATGCATGCTTTTGATTCCAGGTTTTACTTGATTCTTGCTTGCTTTAGTTCTTAGATTCGCATGCAGAAGACAATTTCCATATTTCACTTAAACTTGTATCTTTGGTTACAGACTTCGAAAAAATGCTTTGACAGGTTTACAAAAGAACAGGCTTTGAAAATCTCTGTCTTAAAATTGCATGCAGGTTTCAAATTGTTTGACTTTCAGGAATTTGATTTACAGGGAAATTATCACAATTTGAAAATGGTTACAGGATTTGCTTTGCATATTTGATTTGAGGATTTGGAAAATGTTTGCAAACTTGGTTATAGAGATTACAGATGGATTTCTAGTTTTGAGATGAAGAAGTGATTACAGATTTTGTTCCGAGTTAATGTTTTCAGCATTGTTCTTAGCTTTAGATTTAGAAAAAGAATAAGAAAAGAATGGAAGAAAGGAACAAAGGCTGAAATGAAAAATAAAATAAAAGAAAAACTAAATTAAATGACACTTGTCCTATATCATATTTAACTATCTAACACTTGTAAAATGAGACTTAAGATAATAACACTTGTCTTTCTAAGTTATATATTTATTTTAGATGTTAAGATAGGTTAACGTAAGATTATACTTAATTAATTAGTTAATAAGTAGTTATTTAGGTAAATGGATAAATTTAAAGAAATAAAACAATTATATTTATTATATAAAAGTTTATACAAATATTTTAAAATCCAAAACAATTTAGAATCTATACTTTGGATTTCAAAACTTTTAAATTCAAATTCAAATCAAATTCTAAAATTCAATTTGAAATAACAATGCTATTTATATTAAAAATCTATTTGTAAAAACAATACATAATTAATATTATTGTTTAAAAATTACTCATTAACAAATTAAAATAATTTATAAAAGAAATTATCTTTTTATTAATAAATTACTTATCTTCTTATATGAATTAATGTTTCATTTGTAAAATTGTATTTTAAACTTACATATATTCCAAATCATATTTATCAAGCTATATTTAAAAAGGAAATAAAACAAACCTTTTTGTTAATTAATTTAAATTTAAACTTAAGCTAAAATCATTTTAAACAAATTTAAGCACTTACCTTAACAATTTAAAATCATAGTTATTTATTAAATAGCTTTGAAAAGCTTAATATTAAATTTAATCAAATTTCCAAATTACTAAAAATATTAAAATTAGAAAATTTGCCTTATTTATTAAATTCCAAACCAAAGCTCTTCCATTAACAATATATATATATATATATATATGTATATATTGTTAATGGAAAATATTTTATTAGCTTTTAAAAGATAAATTCACAAATTAATTATTAATTGAAAGAAAATTATTAAATCAATTCAAATTTATTAACAAGGTTATCAAATCAATTTAATTTTAATGCAGATTAATAAGTTGATATTGCCAAAAATTCTGGGTCATCACAATTTGGGACGATATTAAACGAGAAGAGAAAAATATTGCCTCTATATTGAACGTCTTATATATAATGAAAAGAAAAGACAGAAAATGCAGGGTCAAAATGTTTTTTTTTGGAGAAAAATGAGTGATTCTAAATAGGAGGAGAGTGCTCATGTAATTTTATTCTACACTTAAAATAAAGCTGTCAACAAGCCAGACAAATAGCAAAAAACCCCTCTACAAAAAAAAACCCTCCCCAAAACCTAATGCCTAGTAAAAGTATCCTAAAGTAGACTTGGGTGCAAGGTAAGTGTTAAAAGCAACTGTTAACTCAACTCATAGACTGTCTAAGGGTTTCAAGCAAAAAAGAAGATCAACAATTATAAATAAACCAAAAGAGAAGCTAATAAGCAAGTCACTCTAAATAAATTAGAAATTATGACTAGAGATCTGTAAGCGTAGCTGGATAAGAATAAATCGGAGGTAACAAATGGAGAAGCAAAGCAATCCAGCCTCTATGACATGTCTAACTAGAGTAGCAAACGAAGCAATTCTTAACCATCCAGCATCCTTCTTCCAATAGCGTAGTAGATTGGTATTTAAAATGCACTAAATTTGAAAAGCTCCAAAAAAAACACGAGTCTAGCACATATATATGTATATAATCCTAAGGTTATATACATATACATATACATATACATATACATATACATATACATATACATATACATATACATATACATATACATACATATATACACATACATACATATATGCACACACACACACACATGCATACATATGCAAAAGTAAGGTGAAAACATAAACTAAAGCCGGATTAATTGTTAATCAAGAGTAGGTCATTCAAAATGATATCCTCATTGGGTGTAACCATCAGAATATTGGTTGGTGCAAGTTGCGTCTTTCATTGTTGTAAATAATTTTGTACCTCAAAATATCAATAGGGCTTTTCGTATTTTTTAGGAAGTCTGCGAAAGTAACATTTTTTGCTAGTTTATAACTGGGGCTTGCTAACCGGTAATATGTAAACTGTACAATAGCGTAAATCAGATAGGCGAACGGAGTGGTAATACTATTAAACATTCTTAGGTTTCTTTCGATCCATAAACCAACATGTAAAATTAAAAATGGTAAAAATGTTAAAATTGAATTAGTTGAGCTTAACCACAAAGTTCCCATTCGAACCTTAGTTTTAAAATATACTTTGTTGAATCCATATACTAATCATCCGTAAAGTTTGAATCATGCTTTCCTACATTAAGTAAATAAAAAATGTATTTGATATCAATTACAGAAGATTGATAAACTTTTAATTATTGTACAAACACATGCATATTTATATATGTATTGATTTTCATAATTTAATATAATATCTTTTGATAAAACAATAGAGATAAGTTACAACAAATTGAAAAATCACTTAAAAATTAATCCTTCAATCCTTTGAATTACTAATTACATAAACTCAGTCTAAACCTCACAACAATTTAAATACAAATAATTAAGTTGATCCCTTATAAATAAATAAGCAAAAATTATTTATAATATTGTAATATAATATCTTGTAATAAAAAATAGAGATAAGTTATAACAACATTGAAAAATCACATCAAAATCAATCCTTTAGATCTAAGTTATCATAAAAAAAAAGTCAATCACAAGCAAGAAATGAAACATAATTGGTTGACAATGAGCCGAAAAAACATTAATCAATTATTACTTTTCTAAATGGAAAACTAAAATCAACATGAAATAAACAACGGAAGGAGGTTACATGAAACTAATGGTATACTATAACCAATAATGGTATCATTAATATCTAAGAAGTATGAAAATGAAATTATAAGGGTGTAAATGTAACAATCCCTCAAATCTCTGAAAATTCAGCATATAGAATGGGATGAATTGCGAGAAGAGTGTGTGTAAAGTCAATCGTAAATAAGAAACTACATAAAATTAATTGATAATGAGCCATAAACCATTCGTTAGTTATTATTTCTTTTTTTTTTTTGAAATCTAAAAGAACCCGACGGGCCAATAAACTCTCAAGGAGGGTATATTAAGCCGTCCGCTGATCCAAACCTCCATACCCTTGTTAAATTTATATAGAGTATGCAAGCGCATTGTAGAAATCGAACTTGTATCTTTTTATTAGAACTCAAGTCTCATTTTCACTACGCCGCATCCGCGGACTTATATAACAGATCTTATTGAAAAGGAAAGAATTTAAATTTTTGAAACACAAACAAAACATGTCATCAAGTTGAAATGATACATGCTCTACTTGAGCATGAGTTTCTATATGCGTTTAGCTTATGCATTGTTTCTAAAAGATAGCAGCTATGTATAATATAATAAGCCGATAATTGAATGAAATAATTTTGCAACAATGTAGAGCCTTTCAACTCATTCATCAGTTGTAATCTGAAGTCTTGAACAATTAAGTTATAAGCTAACCTAAAAAGTATTATAAAGAGAAAATGAAAGTGTACACCACTGTATCCAAAAAATAATATTGAACCCTCGTATTACTCACTTGCATCATTTAATTCTATTAGAATTAGACAACTTCAGTGTGTGATATATATTATGTCATTATACCTATCAACGAAAAAGTTGCAATTGAAAAAAACTCTAAAGCCAAATCAATTCACAAAGACCAAATTCTATAAAGATAAAGAAAAAATAAAAAATAAAGATCCTTAATCTTATAACATTGAAAAAAAATACATATTACTTTAATTTTGCTTGCAAAATTGAAAAAGATTAAAAATATTAAATTAAGAAAACAAATAAAATACAGTGATAATTGAAATGATTAATGACATTAAGGTTAAAAATAAAATTGGAAGTTGATGAACAATGAAAGAAGCCCTAGTTTACAAAATAAATATATATAAGGAAGTTGATTAAACAAAAATAATGTAACTTAAAAGAAACCCATTATTATCTAGAATTAATGCTCGAAGACAAAAATAATAATTAAAAGGCGAAAATGAAGAATGTGCATTAAACAAAGGAGAATTCGATATAGAGCTTTAGAAAGAATGCGAGAGCAAATAACGTAAAGTCATATGTTTAGCTTTATATATGATGGAATAATCGAATCGATAAGAAATCATGAAAAAAGTGCATGAACAATTACAAAATTTTAAAAGACATGACAAAAGAATTTAAGAGATTGATGTGAAGATTGCAAGGGTAGAGACAGAAGAAAAAATAAGGTAAGGAGGACGAAGGAGATTGGAAGGAAGCTCACGAGAGAGAGAAAAGTTCACAATAAATTCTTCTATATCTTTTCTAATCACATGGATACATTTTTTATAGCATCACTCCTCTAACAAACTTTGAGGACGTGGCACTGTTTTGGGCGCCAATACCATGCAACAATAGCGCCAGAACCAGTAAATAACAACATAATTAAAGATGCTCTAAAAACAGAAAAAAGAAAATATAGTTGCAAAGCAATTTGATAATACCCTAGTCTAGAAACTTCTTAGGTACCCTTGTGAGCCTTTTGGGACGTGAATTATTTGCTTGTATGCTATCTGTATGAGTCTCTTCTTGTGTGTTGTTAGTTGTACGTGTTGTACTATCTTGTATATTATCAGTATGTGCATCAATGCCTATCCCATCGAGAAGGACCTTGTCCTAAAGGTCTTTGCCGGTATCAGAAAAGGTCTCTGGAAGCTGAACTTGTTGTGTTGCAGTCGGATTTGGACAGAATTTAAGTAAGGAAACGTGGAATACTGGATGGATACGAGCTGTAGACGGCAATAGCAACTTGTATGCGACTAGCCCAATTCTTGCAACAATTTGGAAAGGTCCATAGTACTTTTTAATTAGCTTGTGGTGGTTATTTCGCATTGTGTGCTGGCGATAGGGTTGTAACTTCAAGAAGACCCAGGAACCCACTTCAAATTGCTTGTCACTTCTATGTTGATCGGCTTGTGCTTTCATTCGTTGCTGGGCACGTTGAAGGTTTGTTTTGATACGCTGTAATAAACTGTCTCTTGCAAATGCCCATTCTTGTAAAGCAGGGATGGTAGCGGAGCGGTTAATGTAGTCAGCTAAAACTGGTCGTAGCCTGCCGTAAACTACTTGAAATGGAGACAGTCCAATAGCAGTATGCTTAGTGGTGTTGTACCACCACTCTGCCCATGGTAAACACTTCGCCCATTTGGTTGGTGTGTCTCCGACTACTGCACGTAAGTACATTTCTAAACAACGATTGACTACTTCCGATTGTCCGTCTGTTTGCGGGTGGTAAGCGCTGCTCAATTTCAAAGTAGTGCCGTGGAGTCGGAACAGCTCTCGCCAAAATTGACTTGTAAACAATCTATCTCTGTCAGACACTATAGACCGTGGGAAGCCATGAAGTCGGACATACTCTTGTAGGAAATATGTTGCAAGCTTATTTGCTGACATTGATGTTGGCAGGGCACAAAAATGTGCATATTTTGAAAGTCGATCAACAATTACCCATATCATTGTACGGCCTTGGGAAGGAGGTAGATGAGTAATAAAATCCATTGCAATATCTTCCCATATTTGATTTGGTATTGGCAGGGGTTGAAGTAGTCCCTTGTAAGGTGTATTGTCAGGCTTTGTCTGGAGGCAGGTTTGGCACTGGCAGACAAACTCATGAACCGTTGCAGCTAGCTTTGGCTAATAAAAGTTGCTTGACACTCGTGCAATAGTGGCTTTGATGCCGGAGTGTCCCCCGATTTTAGAAGCATGTAACTCACTCATGATTTGTTTTTTTAGTTCATCGCCATTAGGAATGTAAATCCTATTTTCCCAAAATAATAAATTATTGCGAAATTGAATTTTTGGGTTAGGGCATGTACCTTCGGCCAGCTGCTGAATGAGGGACTGCGCTGCTGTGTCTTTACTCAAGGATGATTGAATTGCTGGTAATAGTGGAAAGGATGGTATTGAGAATGCTTGCATGGTGGCGGCGGCTGTAAATCGTGACAATCCATCTGCTACTGTATTCTGCTTCCCTGGTCGATATTGAATTGTGAAATCAAAACCCAACAATTTGGTTAACCACTTCTGTTGTTCCGATGTCTGGATAGTTTGCGATGTGAGCTCTCGAAGACTCTGGTGGTCGGTGATGATCTGAAAGGGGCGGCCTAATAAGTAGTGACGCCATTTTTTTATAGAAGAAGTGATTGCAAACATTTCTCTCGAGTAAGCGGATGATTTTTGGAGTAGTCGAGGTAATTTAAGGCTGAAAAAAGCAAGCGGATGGTTGGCCTGGGAGAGAACCGCGTCAATGGCGGTTGCAGATGCGTCGGTGGTGACGGTGAAGGGTTGGGTAAAATTGGGAAGAGATAAAATTGGTGTAGTAGTCACTGCGGATTTCATTTGTTCAAAAGCCAAGTGGGCTTCAGTGGTCCATTTGAATTCTTTTTGTTGTAACAGATCAGTAATTGGGCTAGCAATTTCCGCATACCCTTTTATGAATTTGCGGTAATAGCCTGTGAGGCCGAGGAATCCGCGGACTGCTGTTAAGGAGTTTGGGATGGGCCACGTGACCATTGCGGCAATTTTTGATGGGTCGACTCGAACACCGTTTCCGGAAATTATGTGGCCCAAGTATTCGATTTCGGTTAGCCCAAAAATGCATTTGTTTTGGTTTGCATAGAGTTATTTTGATCAAGGATGGTGAGAGTTTGTCGAAGGTGATCTAAATGGTCGGTCCAAGACGAACTATATATGAGGATATCATCGAAGAAAACTAGTACGAATTTTCGTAGGTGTGGTCGGAATATGTGTCTCATTGTTGCTTGGAAAGTGGATGGTGCGTTAGTCAAGCCAAATGGCATTACGCGAAATTCATAGTGGCCTTCGTGGGTGCGGAAAGCTGTTTTTGGGATGTCGGGTTGGTGGACGCGGATTTGAAAATATCCGCTTCGAAGGTCTAATTTAGAAAAAAATATCGATCCATATAATTCATCAAGTAGCTCATCGACAGTTGGAATTGGAAATCTATCTTTGATAGTTATTTTGTTTAGTGCACGATAGTCTACGCACAAACGCCATGAACCATCCTTTTTTTTTACCAAAAGAACGGGAGAAGAGAATGGACTTGTTGATGGTTGGATAATTTTGGAGTTGAGCATTTCGTGGATTTGCTTTTCTATTTCATTTTTCTGAAAATATGGGTAACGATATGGCTTTATATTTACGGGATCGGCTTTCGGTTGGAGATTTATGTGATGGTTATGGTTTCGATTGGGTGGAAGTTTGGTGGGTACGGCAAAAATATGTTTGAATGTGTGTAAAATGTCCTGGAGTTCAGGTTTAACAGAAGTATGGTCGGTGTGGATTAGTGGGCCAGAGGTGGGCTGAAGTTGTAAGTAAAAGAAACTGGTTATTGCTGAAGTGGTTTCAAATCTTTTAAGTTGCTGAAGGGAGATGGGTGTTGGATCAGATGATGGGTCGAGCCCAGTCAAGCAGATGGGCTGATTGTTAACCGTAAATAACATTGTTAGTTTACGGTAGTCCATTGTAATTGGACCTAGCTCTTCTAACCATTGTATTCCACATACTGCATCTGAACCAACAATTTCAAGTAAATGAAAATCGATGAAAAATTTGTACCCCTGAATATCCACCGCTACTTGCTTGCAGCATCCAGAACTCCGTAATTTTTCGCCATTGCCCACTGTTACCGCAAAAGAGCTTTCTCTGTCAATGTCCAGTCCCAAAAACTTTGCCATTTTGGGATGTAAATAGCCCGAATCGACTAAGATGGAAATTGGGTTTCCGTTTACAAAGGCAGGAAGTCGGATTGCTCTTGGGTGTGACGATCCAGTAAGGGCGTGGAATGAAATTTCATGTGGTGGTTCTTTAGTAGTTTCAATGATGTTTGAATTGTCGGTTGCGGTTATTTGGCCTATGTTAGTATCGTCTGGTGGTTCGGTATCATCTGGATTAACATCAGGAAGTATCATTAGGGCTTGTGTTGGTTTACAACGGTGGCCGAATTGGTATTTTTCATCACAGTTAAACAGAGACCCTGCTGTCGTCGAATATTCATTTTGGTTTGAGAAAGTTGTTTTATGGGTACTGATGGTTTGGTTGTTTGCACAGAAGATGTTTGAGGGAATGACTGAGCTATGTATGGTGAGTTTTGTTTGGTTGTATGTGGGGTAAATTTGGTAAATGGGGTTTTGGGATGATCATTAAGTTTGCGTTCGATAAGCTTAGCTGTATCAATTGCATCAGACAGTGATGTTGGCTTAAGAAGGAGGAGTTCACGTTGGATGTGGGTTTTAAGGCCAGAGATGAAACATTGGAGAATGGAATCTGGGTTTAGTGTAGTGATGCGGTTGCATAGGGTCTCGAACGTTGCTTGATAGTTGTCAACTGTGGACAATTGTTTGAGTTTAAAAAGGGTTGCCTGAGGGTTTAAAAATGTTGGGGGTCCAAACCTTTTTTCAACGGCTATTGATAGAGCTGGCCAAGAGGAGATCTGGTTGTTACGATGCATCCAGTGGAACCAAGTAAGAGCTTGGCCTTGCATATGAAAACTTGCGAGTTCCACTCGCTGATCTTCCGGGGTCGAGTAATATGTGAAATATCGTTCAGCTTGGAAAATCCAGTCGTGTGGGTTAGCTCCATTAAAGTTTATGAGTGTAATCTTTGGGTTTCTATTATGGTTAGGTGTAGATAGCAGTGGTGGTTGCCTTTTGAGTTGTGTTTGGTTGTAGGAAATTGCGGTTTGATTCAATGGGGATTGTGGATGGATATTATCAAATTTTTGATTTAGCTCGGCCATTGCTTGGTTAAGGTTTTGTGTGGATTGAGTGAGGGTGAGTATGACTGATTTTATGTCAATGATATCAGCGACTTGGGATTCGAGCAAGGAGTCATGGCTGCCTTGAGTGGCCTGAATGGCGGAGATGGTGTCAGCGTGGTGGTTGAGCTGATTGACAGCCTCTTCGAGTCGAGTCATGGAGGTGATGGTTTGGATATGTAGGGATGGAGGTGGAGGTCAGCGGTGAAAGCACCAAAATGATGTGAAGATTGCAAGGGTAGAGACAGAAGAAAAAATAAGGTAAGGAGGACGAAGGAGATTGGAAGGAAGCTCACGAAAGAGAGAAAAGTTCACAATAAATTCTTCTATATCTTTTCTAATCAGGAAATTTTCCTCAAGGACAAAAATTAGGGCTTTTTTAATCACAAGGACAGCCCGCTAAAATTTTATCCTCAAGGACAAATCACTGCAACTTGCCTCTCCAACTCCACATCTTGCTACAAAACCCACACCATCGCTTCCTTCTCCAACCCGATAAACTCCGACCGAGACGTCGACCTCTCAGATCTCGACAACACCTTGGTAGAAATCAAGGACCTGCGCGCGGAGTTCGAGCTCGAGAGACGAATTCGGAAGAAGATGGAGTCTGTGAAAAAATCTGAGATGAAGGAGCTTGCGGAGAAGAAAAGAGCACGTGAGGAAGCGGAGAGCGACTATGAAAAGTTAGGGATGGAGATCAAGCACGTGAGTGAGGATTTCGAAAAGACGATGAAGGAGACCGTGGACGAGAGGAGGAAGCGATGACGAGAGGATGGAAATCATTCTACTGTGTTCAGTTTTTGGGTATCAGTTTTGTATGCGATGGTATCAGTTTTAATAAAATAACATAATATCAGTTTTGGGTATCAGTTTTGTATGCGATGTGGTATCAGTGGATTTGTGGTGGTTTAGGAAATAGTATGGATTTGTGGTGGAAAATTTCTGATGGGTTATTGGTTTGACGAAACTGTGAAGGTGGTGGTATAGTGTGTGGTATTTGGAAGCGATTTGTAGGGTTTGCATCAGAAGAAATTTCAAAACTGATACCTAAAATTTAAAAACTGATACCTAAAATTTGAAAACTGATACCTAAAATTTCAAAACTGATACCTAAAAACTGGTATCAGTATCAGCTTTTAAGAGCATGGTGCTGGTGAGGGGGTGGCGTTGGCGGGTGGAGGAGATGACATGGGGTAGTTGCACGACGCTGGTGAGGAGGTGACGCTGCGGCGATGGTGAACACAAAACGGGTGGAGAAGGTGGCACAAGGTGGTTGCTGCAAAACGGGTGAAGGAGGAGGTGGCAATAGTGGCGCTGGTGAGGAGGCGGCGGCGCTGGTGAGGAGATGGCGTTGACGCAGGATAAGGTGGTCGGAGCTGAAAACGGGATTGAATAGGCACGGGGAAGAGAGATTTGTGCATTTGAGAAAAAATGGGCTTTGGGCCTGTCCTTGAGGATAAAATTATAGGCATGTGTCCTTGAGGATAAATTATTTGGATATTTTGTCCTTTACAATAAATACCCCTTTTCTAATCACATGGATACATTTTTTATATCATCACTCCTCTAACAAACTTTGAGGACGTGGCACTGTTTTGGGCGCCAATACCATGCAACAATAGCGCCAGAACCAGTAAATAACAACAGAATTAAAGCTGCTCTAAAAACATAAAAAAGAAAAAATAGTTGCAACGCAATTTGATAATACCCTAGTCTAGAAACTTCTTAGGTACCCTTGTGAGCCTTTTGGGACGTGAATTATTTGCTTGTATGCTGTCTGTATGAGTCTCTTCTTGTGTGTTGTTAGTTGTACGTGTTGTACTATCTTGTATATTATCAGTATGTGCATCAGAGATTTATGTACTTGTGATAATAAGAAACTATTGAAAGAAAGCATGGATAATTACAAACTTTAAAAAAGACATCTAGAAAATTTTGGATAGTGGGATAATATGAAATTGTTGAAAGAGTGCATGGAATCACAAAATTTCAAAAAACATCAAAAAAAATCATATTTATTCAATTGGTTTTATGAACAGGAGAGATGAAAAATACATAATGGTGTTAGACAACATGATCAACTTGGTTAGCCCCTCCATTGTGCATCTTCCCCACATATTTCATCATTTGATACATCTGGATACAGAATTTAACGCAACATGTTGCCCAACAAAATAACCAACGCTTACAGGGGAAAAACAAAACAAAACAAAACAAAAACAATCATGCTTGAGAAACAACTCATTTTTGCTATCAACAATTATGTTGGTAAACCTTTTCTTTCAAGATCCAATACAGTAGCTTCTAGTAATAACACATTACAACACACACACACACAAACCCAACGCCCACACCACCCTATCCCCCCCCCCCCCCCCCCCCCCAACTCCCAAAACACGCACGCACGCACAGAGGGGGAAAAAAGGCAACCTTTCTTACAAACGAACCAAATGAGTGACTGGAGCTAACACACCAAAACAAAAGTAAGAAAAATATATTACCTGACATCTTCTGTTTTCCAACTTCATGTGTAAATAAGTGCAAGGAAACTAATTAGAAGATCCACGTTCAGATATCATATAACTCTGACCAAAGTCTGCATTACAATATACATCATTCCACATCCATTGTTCTTTAAATTCATCTCCTTCACCTTCAACATCCATTAAACTGTTGGTGCATTGCTTTTTGTTGGATATAATACAATCGCCGTTGTTGTAGTTGCTGCTATTGCTGTTGCTTCTATCATTGTTCGTACATGTAGCTGTATTATTGTTGGTAGTGTTATAATGCTGAAGTGCTACTTGAACTCCAGTTAGAAGAAAACGTTGATGTGCAGAGCCATGAGCGGATGTACTGTGAATGCTCTTGTCACAGTTTCTACATAGAAGAGCTCTGTCTTGTAAGCAGAAGAAATATCCAACCTTCTCCTGCATATATGAATATAATTGCATCAGATTAACGTATCGTATGATCTAGAATATCTAGATAACCTTTATTTTACATTGATTTTTTTAAGGATATTGGCTATTATGTATGTCTGGGGCTTCGAACCAAGACCTTTAGCAACAACTCAAGCTAGGTGTTTTTATCACTGACACTGGTCATTGGCTATTATTGCATCATTACTATGGGTCGTAACAAAGATCTGTATCTACTTCATACCGGAGACTGTTAGAGCATTCCCACAATGGTCGAGGTTGGGAACTGGGATCGATGGCACTATTTTGGGTTGCCTTGGCAACCTGCCAAGACAACCGAGGGGATGATGCCCTTAGCCGGCTTTCTTATAGCCGGCTAACCTTAGTCGGCTAAAGTCCTCACGTTGTGGATTGCGATTCACAGCTTCACGTGGATTGCAGTCCAACGGCTATGGATTGCAATCCATGTGAATTGTCTTAGCCGGTTAAATAAAAGCCGGCTAAGCCAAACCTATTGGGGTTTTCTGTTTTTTGACATTGGGGGTTGGTGGATGTAATTGCAAGATGAATTGACGTGGAAGGAAGGGTGCTAGCGGTTGAGAATGCTCTTATAGCTAGTGAGTACTTACAAACAAAAATAAATGGATGAATGAGGTTTATCCATATTATACATTTCATATTTTATCTTACATATTTTTTGCTTATGAATGTTCACTAATAATTTACTGCAAATTACAAATTGGAAAAGGGTACATTTTGCTACTAAATACTATGCCAAATGTATTTCTATACTGCACTGCACAAATGTCATGAATCAAGACATAATTCGAACCGTTCCCAATATAAGAGCTATGCTCACCTATTGACATGAAGTCATCCAGTACACCCCAGATTTTCTCACAAATTAACAAGTACAAATGTTAAATTTGAGTTTAAGGGACAGGTATACTTGTTATACTTAGTATATGGATTTGTTCTTAAAATCTTGACGAAAATTTACTTGCTTTACAACCTTTACCAAGGATCAAATTCCCCAAAGCAAGTACAATTGATGAATCACATTTAGTAAACAGAACTGCTTTGCTGATATGGAGTATAGAACAACTTAGAAGCCAAATTTAACTCCCAATATGTTCAAAGCCTCACCAAACCTTGCCCAACACATTAGCTACTTACAAGTTATTATAACCGAAAAAGCGGGCATTAAAGCCATTACCAAACAGTAACTAAAAATAACAGATGCCATTTATGGTGTTCCATAAACAATCAAATAAGCATTCCCCCAACATCAAACTTCAATTAGTCAGATGATAAAACACGATTTAAAATTGAAATAAATCCTCAAATAAATCAAACATTCAATTGATAAAGGAGGCGATATATCGATCTTAAAACAGTAAGAAAAGAATCGAAATAAATTAACATGATAAAGATAATCACCTGACAAATGTCACATGAAGGCATGTGAGAAGAAGTAGAGGGCGAAAGAAGTGGGACTCGCTGGTGTTTACCGGCGAGCTTGTTGGCAGCGTGGATTTTCTGGTCGCAGTCGGAGCACAGTGCCGCCTCGTCTGCACAGCATAGCAGCGTCGCCTCCGCCTTCGAGCACATGTCGCACTGTATCTTCATTATTTTAGAAGTGGGTTTGGAGGAGGTATATTTTGGTGGGTATGAGTTAGAAATTGGGCTTTTATACACGTACTTTTTATACTAAAAAGGCATATTTTTACCGTCTTAGATATTTTGAAGATAAGTTTGCTGAGTGTAGTAGTTTGGATATTTTAAGAATGAAGTTGATAGGTTAGATCTTTTTTCTCCCACATGCAACATCGAGCTGCATGGTTTTCCGAGGACCATTGGTTTTGTTTGGTTTTGTTGGATGCTTACAAACCAAGTTGAGAAATAAGACCATTTATACGAAATAAAAAGAAATTTTGGTTTAAAGACGAATTTTGTATTTTCAATTTTCAACATGTATATCAAATTCGAGAAGAATGAAAGGACGATGGAGGGGATGAAATAAAAATGGATGGAAAGACGAAGTGGATAGAGGAACGATGAAAGAATGAAACACGGAAAATAAAAAAAATTGTTCTCTATTTTGTATATTAACTTCGTTATCTAAATTGATCATTTTCGACAATGCACATGCACTGTGTGCCTTTTTGTATGGACGTAAACCAAAATAAAAAATAATAAGCCAAACACCACCTAAATTTTGGAACAATCTTATCGAACTAATTTTTGAGCTGCTAAGTATAGCACACTAATCTAATGCTTCGCCGTTCATGTTGAAACTTGCAACTTAGTACAGCCACTCAAAAAGCTAGTCTATTCACACACCAATAATCATCTAACGTGCATCAAAAAAGTATAATAAATTAGTATACGCTAAATATTACTTTATAGACATATTTTTTTTAAACAAAACTAGCATTGTTTTCATCTTTTCTATCTGCATTCCTTCAAACTTAATATCGTTTTACATAAAACTGGAAATTTCTAATGCTCAAAATTCAACAAAATAAACTTTGATATTTGACAAAAATGTTGTAACTTGTATATTTATTTTTTACATTGGTTTCAAAAAAAAATTAGCTCTAATTATAGGAAAAAAAGTCAAATGTTTTCAAATTACAGCAAGTAGTACTGAAAGTTGTCTTAATTGATATTTTAAGTTTCATGAAAAATAAATAAAATGTTAGTTACTTCTCCATCAAAATATATATATTTGATCGAATTTCATTAATTTTAATGTTTATATTTGATGAATTATTTAAGTAAAAGGATTAAAAAAGTAATTAAGAAAAAAAGATATTTTGGTAATAGTTTTTAAAAAAATAATAGGATATATAATGTATGAATAGAATGTGCTAATGGTGGAAACCAAGCGATCGTCTTTCGATCTTTAGTTTATTATAATAAACACACAAAGAAATACTATTCTTCAAAGGGTTGTAAAAAAATGTGTTTATCTCGAGTTCGATTTTGGGAGAATTTTTTGCTTTATTAACAAATAGTTATAAGATAAAATTGTAAATTTAGAAATAAATACTTTTGAGTTCGACAAGCAAACTGCAATTTGATCGAATAGTTTAATCTTTATGAATATTATTTAATATTCTCATCTGGAAAAGTATTAAATTTATTCAAAAGGAAAAAAAGTTGAACAAATTTGGTTTTATTTTTGTCACAAAAGTAATTTTAAAGAAGTTCAATTATTTAAAAAAAAAACAGGAAGTGTTCGATCAGAAAAAATATTGAACTTTCTGTAAAAATCCAACTTTATAGAAAAAATGATTATGTTTGAAAATATGGGATTTCAAAACGAATCCTCTTTATGAATTAATGTTATGTTGGTAGATTCTCCCTAGAATCAAATCCTGTTGGCATTAAGTAACCAATTTTGGAAACAAAATATTTTCGAAATATTCGATTCTTTAAGAAAAACATCATTTATGTAAACAACAAATATATTAGTACAAGAACCAAGTGGTATGACGCTCTAGACTGAGTTCCTAGTAGTCATGAATTCGAACTCACGAGACATCAAAATAAGTGATCTGCTTGAATAAAAGTACCACTCTTATTCTAAAAAAATTAAGTAACAATTTAATTGAAAATAAGTAGATAATGTTGGAAAGAGTAAGTAGGATATGTTAAAGTCAATTATTCCAAGTTTATTTAACTTAAGGGAGTTACATTTTTCGTCACTATGGTGAGGAAAACCTGACTATAAGTTGGTTTGATAAGCATCAATTATGCGTAAAATTTCACGCCTTGTGCCTATAAAGATATCGTGATAAATTTTTAATTGTAATGCAAGTTGAGTACATCTAGATTTAGAAGTTAGAAACTTCTAGCCATACATATTTCACTGCAAAACACTTTCTCTATTCCTACCACCATTTGACGTCAACGTGACGTATGGATACTAATTCTCTACGTCATGCCGATGTCAAAGTGGGTATTAGAGAACAATGCGCCTGTAAACATATATTTTCGGATATGGATAGCTCATCCTCATCCGAAATCATTTTTTTGATATCGAATATCCACATCTATGGATATGAACGAATATCGGATAATTACCCTATTCCCTAACGATCGATAAATCAAAGTATACAAATAGAAAATTTTGATTTAGCATAATATTTTTTTCAATCCCTATGATTATAAAAGTATGAAAAATAAACAAATATGACGACAATAAATAGTTTTGAGCAATTAATATGCATTAAATGCATAAAATACAAATTACTAACTTAATAAAAAATAAACACACGTCTTTCATTGTACTAAAAGACGCAAAATATAAACTATAATCTTGATAAAAACCGAACATATAATTTTTGGATGCAGATGGAATGGTGTTGCAGACTTTGAATTGGATGTTGTTGTGATTGATGTTGCTTGAATTGGATGAAATTGTGTTACAAACTATGAATTACTTGTTTTTGTGATGATTAATATAGAGTATTGATTTGCCAAGCTTGAGTGACAATTTGATGGTTGTAAATAATTGAATAGAATTTAGAAATATATAAGTGGAATAATTTTGAAGATTTTATGAATTAAAATTATTTGGTAAATAATGAGTTTTGAAATCTTATTAAACAAGTGAAGTTTGAAATTTTCAATGTATTCACGGTTGATTATAAAAATAACTGAAGGACATTTAAGAAAGTAATGAGTAGTTTAAATTTAATAGATGGAAAGCTACAAAATGATATTTTGAAGTGATTGCAAGTGAATGTAAATTATTTTATTTGAAAATCTCCAATTATAGGGGTTAATATATATAAGGTGAAGTGAATTTTGGAAGAATATTATTTTAAAACAGAATTTTAGTTTCATGGATTAATAGTTCTAAAAGAAGTATTTGAAATAAATGAGGATTTTAAATAATGATTTTGAAGCTATAAATTCGGAATTATGAATTTTTGGATTAGGGATATTTTTCGGATTTGAGATCTTAAAAGTATTCGAAAAATATAAATTTCTTTGTAGTATTTCTATATTATTAAAGAGGAAATTCGAACTGAAAGTATTTTTTAGGCTTTAAAATTTATTAACGAGTTTGAAGAAGATTTCTTTTAAACTAAATTATTTTGAAATATGGATTTTTGAAATTAGATGTGTGAATCAATTATTTTAGAAAGAGGGAATGAATAAAAGGGATTTTTGTTGTTAAGTTAAATGAATTATTTTATAAAAGGAAGAGAATTAATGAAATATATTTAAACAAACTCCTCATCTCATTAAATATAATTGGGTAATTTATTGACGTGTTAATGGACGATCCTTGATTTGTTTGTTATAAACAAGATGAAGTAAAAATTACCCATTGTGTTGAACTATAATATAATAAACTGAAGAATAATGAATTAAGGAACAATTTAAGTGAGAAAGAACTAATAAGCGAAGTAGAAATTAATATAATTTTGATTAATTGAGAGTGTTGTGCATATAATTATATTTCTCCGGGCACTATGCGACATCCATGTGGGTTGTATTTATTTACTCAACACAAGTATAATATCGAGTAATTCATTGAGGATCAATATTTGATATTTGAGTATCGGTGGATTATTTTATATTATGTACTCATATTAATCGATATTATTTGAATTTCTAACTTGATATATGAGGTACATTATATTATTTCTTTTTTTAAAGCGGGAATGTGATTATCTTTGCTTTTGATGGTACAAGGAGTACCAAGTCCCTAATGTAGATGTGATATTCGAAAGTTTTTCCTAGCCATAACCTAGCTTGATCGACCATAGGGTAGCTCCCCGATGGTTATGGCGACATGGCATCTTCGTCGCATGATCAGAGTTTGTTGCATGGGTCAACGGGATGAATTCAGAACGAGGTAAAGTAGTTGATGATGGGAGCGTGGAACATGTGAGCGAGGAGGCAAGGAAGTGATGTGCGTTTATTAATGTGCAGGTAAACACTGGTGGGGATGCTCATAAATTTTTTATGAGTACGATCTTCCTTTGCATCTAAGATGCTAAGGACTATTAATGGATACTTGAAAAATCCAAAATCTGTTCGTATCTATATCCGAAAAGTGAATAAATATCCAATATCCGAAAAACGGATATGGACAGACAAGAAGACGTCTGCATTCAAAAATTATCCATCCGGTTTTTATCAAAAATATAATTTAAATTATGTGTATTTTACTACAATGAAAAATATTTATTTATTTCTTTACTATGTTAGTAGTTTATATTATGTGCACTTAATGGATATTAACTGCTCAAAACTATTTATTATCATTATATTTATTTATTTTTAACACTTCTATAATCAATGGGATTGATAAAAATTTACGTTAAACTAACATTTCATATTATGTTTCTTAATATATCAATCGTTAGCAGATAGAATAATCATCAGATATCCGTCTGCATCCACGGATGCAGATATTCGATATCCAAAAATGATTTCATAAGCGGATGCTGATATAGCACTATCCGTATTCGAAAGTAATCGTTGACATACTATGAGGCTAAGGTGTAGACTCGACTTCTAGTAGTAGCAGTAGCAATAACAACAACACATATAATAACATTAACATTAATAAAAAAAATGAAGAATAAAATAAATAAATCAAATATTGCTAAATAAACATGAATGAATTGATGTTCAATTTTTGCTATGTGTTGTGTGCAATGTGTGGATGTGAGTGATGCACGCAATGTGTATGATGTATGTTGTGTGTGATGTGTAGATGTGCGCGATGTGCGTAATATATGATGTGTGAGCTGTATGTTGCGTGTGATGTCTACGATGGAGCTTGATGTGTGTTGAGTGATATGTGTGATTGCGTTTGTTATCTTTGGATGTGTTGATGTTCCACATGTTATGGATGTTGTTCGATGTATTGTGGATGTTTTACTATTCTTTTTGTTGGATTTTTTATTATGTTGTGTATATTTTATTCTTTGAGATATCGTTTATATTCTTACCTTTGAATCTAGAGATAGTCTAACCCATTTATTATTTATATAATAATCGGGTTAGTTTGAGACATTTCAGGTTCAAGTATGATGTGACCATATTGCTCATTGGGCTTAGTTGGAGGATGTGTTACTTGATGTATAGTATATTGTGTATTTGGACTCGTGTACGTTTATGTTGTTACGTTAGATATTTAGATCTATCTTGTATAGATATTTGATAATTAGTGGGAATTTGAATTATTTTTGTACGCCACTCAAATTTGTTTATATTTTGTATTATTTTTTATCGCTGCGATGATGACTTTGTGTTATCTATGGTTTAGTTTATATTGTATATTATTCTATCCTCAGGCATCACACTTGTTTATTGCTTTATACCAATACTGTTTACATGGAGGTGGGCGATTTTTACTTTATGTGACGTATTCAATGTTTGTCCAAGGGAATATTCATGTGTGCATCACCTACATCGGCTCATTTTCCATGTTACTTGACAGTATTATTCAGTAATACTATTGGGTAATATGGGTACAGAGGTGGGGTGTTACATTTTTGCTATTAGAGCAAGGTCTAGAAAAATAAAGAATACAAGTGACACGAGTTCTGGTCTTAGATGAGACTTAGAGCCCCTGTCCCCGTGGGTGTATAGTAGATTATTGTTATACTTAATTGATAGTAGGAGAATATGATGATTACTGGGATAATCATTTGAGAACGTACTTGTATTTTTCTTATAATATAATGTATTTTTCTTATCTTTTACCGAGTGTAAGTCTCTGTATGAGATATAGAGGAATAGATGGAGGTTGAAGAGGTAGATGTAGTTGGGTCTAGCCAGTAGTGATGACTTAGATAAAGAATGTTAAACCTCTGTGTGGCTCTACAGTGAGAATGAAGTTGTTCAGTTAGAGAAGCTGTAAAAGACATTAATTAGAATTTCGTATCGAATACTTCATGATTTTAAATGGTGATGAGACGATGTGTGAGAAGTGTTAGTTGCTATGGATAGATGATGGCCAAATACAAATATAAATTTGACATGCAATAATCATAGCAGGGACAATATAAATATAATGGAGGCAGAAATAAAATCACACAGACAATTTTGTACTAGTTTGGATCTCTAATCCTACTTCTAGTCCCAGACTACTTGAATTAACTATGCAACCCTCTCCTAACCCGGAGGAAGATGTATCTTACAAAATGCCTAAGCAGGCGAACATGACTTCACTTGCCTGAAGATCTCCAACATGACTTCAACTATAAAAGGTCGTAAGTTATTGACTTCGTATGTTCTAGATAAATATTGATGAATCGGTAAAGTACACCCTTTCTATATCTTTTTTAGATCATGATTTTAATGTACATATTAAGGAAGTAAAAATTTGATTGCCTTTTGATAATTCAGAAGAGAGTAGGAAGAAAGTAAGATTTTTTTTTGAAAAGGATAGATTTTACTCTATTTATAATTGTGAAGAGTTCTAGTAGAAGGGTTGCCGCCATTAGAAGGATTGCAACATTTGGATAAGAAGATAACTCCTAAGAATTTGAATTTCTATAAAGAGACACTACTTCTCATATAGGTCAGCTGGTTGAATTTAAAAATTAGTTTGATGAAATTATATAGAAAAAGGAAAAAACAAACTACTTCAAAAAGCAACTATTTTAGATGGTAGAAATTAAATTTCAAACGTTTGAAATTTGTTTCAAATATCTAAAGTTAGATTCCAGTCATCTGAATTACCTTATCTAGTGTATGTTTGTTTTTCTAACTTTTTAATTCTAAATTGCTTTTAAAAATATTAATTCGTTAGATTTTAAATATAACTTTTCTAAAAACAAAAATTCAAAGTAATATTTGTGTTTGTGAAATCATCATATAGGAGATTGTACATTTGTATTTGAAAAAATATACGACTAACACTATTTTTTTCTTCAATATTTGAGCTTGATTCCAATGTTAATTGTCTTGTCTCCTTGTATATATTCCTACATATATAATAGTAGTGTATATATATAGAATTGTATAGTTTCCTCATTGAAACACAAAATAGGATCTAAAATTCTCTCCCTTTTTGACAATGACAACTATACATTTTGAGTAAGCATGAAATATGAAAAATTCTCCCTATCAATATGCGTGGATTTTCTCACCCTTTATTATTGACAAAAAGAATATAAGAGAAAAGGCATAATATATGTTATAAACACCCCAAAAATATAATATTTCTCCTAAGAAATAAATTTACGTACTTTTCTCCCTCCTTTACAGAAGGGATAAGTATCATAGAGAAGTAAAAATAATAATTTAATCATTAATGCAAAGTGATGAGTATATAATATGTATTTCATATGTAAGCAAAATGAGACTTATTTTTTATAAAAACATAGGGTTCACGACTTGGAAAACCATATCCAGTAGGATGTGGTTGACCCTCTAAAAGTATAATTTTTATTGTTAATTACAAAGTGATAGTAATTGCTAATGTATAATTATGAATCATGATTGGTTAGATTAGTTGGAACCCATATATCAACATTAATTGTCATTGGTTTAGTATTCAAATGATATTTTCTATTTCTAAGTAAAATACTATTATAACATGAAATGGTTTTAGAACTATTTCTACTTTTAGTACTAACATTAAAACTTGTATACATGAATGCATATCTAGTACCGTTTTTACATTTATTTTGGTGAACATTAGGCTCAGGTCCCTAATAAGTTTCAAAATACACAAAAACCCCAGTAAAAAAAAGTATGTAAATTAGGTCCCTACAATTAAGTTACTAAGTAATTGTACATCGTTATGCAATTATTCACTAAATAATTGCAGACATTTATACAATTATATCCATAGTTGCATAAATTTATCAATTTTTTGGTGAATAATTGCGGAAATTTTCACAATTTTTTTATGCATAATTGCGGAATTTTATGTAAATTTTTGAAAAAATTGCGGAAATTTCCGCAATATTTTGGTGAATAATTGCATAATTTTCTACAATATTTCAACGAATAATTGTGGAAATGTTTGCAATTTTTTAATATAATTTCATAAATGTCTGCAATTATTCACCGAATAATTGCATAAGTGTATGTTGTTATTCGATAACTTAATTCTAGGGACTTAATTTACAAACTTTTTTCACTATGATTTTTTTGCATTTCGAAACTTATTAGGGACCTGTGCCAAACTGTCCCTTTATTTTGTATATTCCAAAACCAGTTTTATTATTATGAGCTTTGGTATTTGTATTAAGGAAGATAAATTATCTTTCCTTTTTTAAAATTTGTAATTTTCTCATTTAATTTATCAAAAACAGCTTTAGAATCACAAATTTCTTTTTCCTAAATAATATTATTATCCTGTTAAAAGTTCACATTCTTTAGTTAATTCTATATTCTTAACAATTAAAGCACTATTCTATTTTTCAAGAGGAAAAAGTTTAAAATTAGAATCATTTAAAGAATTTTCCAAAATTATATTTTTATTTTGCAAAACTTAGATTTGCTTCAAAAATCAATATTTATCATTTTAATGCTCATTATCTTTTAATAGAAAATCTTTTGGTAAAACAAGTTCTTCTAATGTATTTTCAAATTTTTAGTTTGTTTCACTAAAAACTTATTTTCTTCCTTTAAAATACTAATTTTACAATCAGTAGAAACTCTAAAAGGTAGGATCTAACAAGAAGATCCTGTAGAATGGCGCAGTGGAAGTATAGAGATTGCTTTCCGCTAAGTAAATATTGTTTGGCCATTTTGATTGGATGAGTGATATTTTGATTTCTTTGCATGGATGTATTAATTAATGATATTTGGTTTGAGGGATCTGTCTTGAGTGTATTATTTGGAAGAATTATCACTAAGGATAGACTTCCATATGAGTTTTAATGACTTGAACCCAGCGATGTCTTCGATTGCGAAGTTACCACAAGTTGTAATAATTATTATTTTCACATAAAAATAAGACAATTTATTCTTATATAAATTTTAAAATGGTATTAAAATGAACATGAAGATGAAAGCATGCCTGCTTATTATCATAGATAGATGATTAATCATATATGGGATTTTGTAAGTCGAGTATTTATGATTTTTCTCAAATGGATTATTTATGAACTTTTTAATATAAGCAAGCAGATGTTTGAATAAAAATATTTGTGGTTATGCACACACATGGTTTGGAAAGACGTTTTATTACAAGTTAACAAATACTTTTATAAAAGATTACAATGTTCTATAAGTAAATATTTAAAGAAATATTTAAAGATAATTTCGTATTAATTTGTCCATTGAGTGTTTAAGAATTTTGATCGATGTATTTGGCTAACATTATCGATCAGGATTCCTAAACACTCGAACAAGACTTATGGACATAAGATTTTGAAGAGTGATAAATTATTTCAAAGAGAGGAATGTGTTTTGAGTTATATTATAAACCAATATTTGAACATATTTTTTGAAGAAAGCTATTTAATCATTTTAAAGAGATTAGAGGGATTTAGAGAATATTTTTAAGCGGGCAAAATATGTTAATGAATGAAGAGTTATTATTTTGAAAGAAATATGTAATTTGCGGAAAAGTGTGTGTTAACTGGTATTATGGTAGCGATAGTCGCAGAGCCTATGTTTGAACCTAGATGGGACTCAAGCTAAGAGAGGATTGGAAGTATAAGAGACTGATGTAACTCACGTTTGGATCGGCCTATATGCATAGATTGGTGTATTTTACATTGGCTCAGCCAAGGCAGCTCGGCGCTGGAGTGAAGCCAGGGCGGATCGGCCAAGAATGGAAAGAGAAAGTGGTTCAGTTGAGATGATCTCAGACCTAACGGATTGGTGTAGGTTTGGTTCGGCCTTGATCGCCTGGTTGATTGTGGTCCAGCCTTAAAGGCACGAAGCCATGCATCGCTCGGTCGAGGGAAGCTGTGCATCACTCGGTCGGGGAAGGCTATGTATCGTTCGGTCTGAATGGTTCGACATGCGTTATTCGGTCCATGTATTTTTGCAGGTGCCGCTCGGTCAAGGAAGAAAAGCCAAGCACGGGTCGGTTAGGGTATTTTGTTCACTCCATGTTCGACGCTCATGGTTCGATGCATAACAGGGAAGTAGATAGCTATCAGTGCTACCCCAAAGCAAGGCGATTGGCATGTCATTGCTTTGAGCCACGCTACTATTCCCTTCGAGACCCTTGAGAAGTTTCTTCGAGTTATTTGTCAAGACGCCCTGGTTTGGCATTTGTCGATCGGCTGAAAATCGTTCGGTATGACTGGTTCAGCTGTCTCAGTATTACCATATATGGGCCGACCAACCTTGGTCTTGGGCCTGCATAGGAAGTCCAGCCTATCTTCATCTATAAATAGAGAGGCAGGAGTACAGCTGAGGGGACCTTTTTTCGATTACTCTGGAGAGACTGCCATTTTCTACACTAGCTTTTTTTTGGCTCAACTTGTATTCAAGCTGTTTATTTACGTATTGTTTTTGTATTCAAGTATCTAAAAAAGGCAGTAAAGATTACAGTAACAGTTGACGTAGACAGTTATGCCAAACAACTATAATTCTGGTGTTCTTGCTTTTGATGTTAGTTTTGCATATATTCCTCTGTTTTAATTTACTATCTTCATTAATCTCTCTACAAAAATCTATTCTTGGGTGTTAGTGACCAATTTCGGTGCCAACTTTTTGGTACTTCCACTGAGAACATTCTCAGGCTGTTAGGATCTACTTTGTCGCTATTGGATTGAAGAAATCCCCTGAAGGAGATCCAGGTCCATTGTCAGGTGTTTATAGATTCTATTCAGAGTTTAGATGGATAACTCTAAAATGGGAAGACCACGTACCAGATCAGCCTCCCATAATGCAGATGTCAATGAGACCGCCAGCGTGCAGCAAGTGGGACCCAACAATCAACAAGATAATCCGGGTCCAGGGACTGCCACCGTCGTAAACCAACCAGAAGTTGTCACCAGAGCAGAACTCAATGAGCTGATGAGAGAACTCGTGGAAAGCAGGAGACATCTTAACAAGAAAATTCAAGATAACGCCAATCTCATGACCCAGATTACTCAACAACACCATCAAAATGCGGGAGGAAGACCTGCTTCATACTCATCATTGACAATTCCGCTTCGTTTGATGGGCATCATAGGCGTAGACGCCGTAGAATTGAAGCAGCGTGAGCAAGCACAACAGATTTATCCAATAAGAATGGTCCATGTTCTTTACCCGGAACCATGGCCCCTCGCCTACACCTAGGAAATCGCACTCAAGTTGGAATGGGAAACTTAGGATCTAGAACACGACTTGAAGCCGACCGATCGGCTCACCAGAGACGCAATAAAGAAGGTCTCCAGGACACTCGTTTGGGAGATCACCAATCAAGGAGGCACCAATCGGAAAGGTCATGCAGGATAGAGTCCAACTTGCCACCTCCTATCCAGACCCCAGAATTGTCGGCAATGGTCCGACAACTGATGGGGGAAAATCAGGGCTTATGTAACAATGATTGGGGCACAGCTAGGAGTCATACTCCATTCACAGATGCTATCCTACAAGCAGAGTACCCTTTGAAGTTTGGCATGCCGACTATTCCTGCCTATGAAGGGAAAACTAATCCCCGAAAACATGTAATAAGATACGAATGGATGATGGACTTAGCCAGGGCAAATGATGCAACCAAATGTAGATGTTTCCTAATGACCATATCCACAATCACCAACATGTGATCCACCAGACTTCCTCCACGATCGATCTCTAGGTTTGATGAGTTAGCAATGAAATTTGTAGAGCAATTTAGGACCATACCACTCGCCAAAGGACGTGATGTCTTTATCTAGTGTAATCCAGGCTCTAGGGGAGTCGTTAAAGGAATATTTACGAAGGTTTCATGTTGGTGCAACAGAAGTTAACAACCCGAATGACCACACTATTCTTATGGCCGTGATGCAAGGAGTATATCGTGATTCAGAGTTTGGTGATTGGCTGGTAGGAAAACCTCTGGCAACCCTGGAACGTTTTTATTCAAAGGCGCACCAATTCATGAGAAGGGAAGAAGCCAGGTGGATGAGGCGAGGCAGTGCGCCAGGGCCTGGAAAGTAGATGGTGCAAAGCAACATTGCGATGAAACAGGCTGGAGATAACTATGGAAAAGTCCAAGTCAATGTTCAAAACAAGACCGAGAAGTCTAAAGGATTCGGAGGAGGAAATTCTGAAAGGAAGAGGGAAATAGGAAAATGAAAACCACGGATCCAAACCTATAACGAATACACTCCTCTGAATACGTCTCTGGAAAATATTTATTTATCAACTCATAATACATTCCAATACCGAAAGTCGCACCCAAAGGAATCCATTGAGGAACCAAAACAGACTAGGAAGTACTGCCTGTTTCACAAAACCTACGGGCATAACACTGAGGAATGTAGACAGCTCAACGATGCTATAGAAAAAATGATTTGGCAAAAGGAGTTACAACAGTTTGTTAAGAATCCGTGGGAAGGTGGACAGGGGACGTCCGACCTCAGTCACAGGCAGGATCCACGTCAACCTGAGAAAACCGCTCGGACCGTAGGTAGACTGACCATAAACACGATAGTCTGGGCCTCATCCAATAGACAAGAGTTGGCAAGAAATGAAACGCTATGCTAACTCTCTAAAGAATGCATATTTCGAATGCTGCTCGAACTCGGAAGACGGGACTCCACCGAAACAACAGCGAATGATGACGGATGATATAATATTCAGGAGCAGGGATGCCGACCGGTTGGAGGCACCTACGGTCGATCCACTGGTCATTTCGGCTATGATTGGACCAATGTTTGTGAGAAGGATACCGGTTGATTGTAGGAGTTCTATGAATATTATTTTCAAAAAGGCGTATGACCAAATGAAGATGGAGGCGAAGGATCTAAAACCATCTAAAGCACGTATTCATGGTTTTAATGTTGCAGCCATTGATGCGATAGGTTTTGTAGAATTACCGATTGAGTTAGAAGAAGGTGGACGTAGGAGGGTATGGATTCTACCGATCATTGTTATAGATGTTGATTCCACGTATAATGTGTTTTTAGGCCGATCGGCCTTGGCGGAGTTTAGGGCAGCTTTGGTCCCGTGGTGTTTAACCTTGAAATTCCTAATGGATAGAGGAGTTGGTGTTGTGTATGGCAATCAAGCTACTGGTCGTGCATGTTATGTGGCTAAGAGAGGACAAACAAAGAGAGAAGGGTAAGGTTATGAACAACTATGTCTGCATCCATGTTGCTGAAAATTGACAAGTAATGCCCGAGGCTTGACTCGGGCAGCTGGGTCGGATCTATAGAGAAACAGATCCGAGAGACGATGATGAAGAACCCAAGAAGTCTAAAGCAGCACCGTCTAAACTGACAACTGACATTCCAGTCAGCCATGATGACCCCTCATGGGTGCTTAAGATTGGATCATAACTCACCCCCTCGATGACTGGGAATCTTACCGATTTCCTCCAAGCGAACCTAGATGTTTTCGATTGGACCCACTATGACATGTGCGGGATTTCTCCCGCCATTGCAAGTCATATGTTGAATATTAACCCAAGTATGTTCCGGTGAAATAAAAAAGAAGAGGTATGGACTAGAGAGGTCTGCTGCTCTCGGGGAGGAGGTGGACGAACTCAAAGCCAATGGGCTCGTCCACGACGCCCTCTACCCTGAATGGGTATCTAACCTCGTACTGGTGAGAAAAGAAAATGGAAAATAGAGGACCTGTGTTGATTGCTCAGACCTAAATATGGCGTTCACTAAGGATAGTTTTCCTTTACCCGGAATCGACCAGTTGGTCGACTTAACAGCAGGACATGAATTACTGTCATTCATGGATGCGTATTCGAGGTACAATCAAATCCCGATGCATATCCCAGATCAGGAACACACTAGTTTTTTCATGGATGTTGGACTGTACTGTTATGTAGTGATGCCCTTTGGGTTGAATAATGCAGGAGCGACTTATCAACGTTTGGTAAATCGGATGTTTAAAGACCAAATTGGTAGAACAGTGGAAGTCTATGTGGATGACATGCTTATGAAGTCACGGCAATCAAACGACCATATTCGAGACTTAGCGGAGATGTTTGATATACTCAGATACTATGGAACTAAAATCAATCCATTGAAGTGTTCCTTTGGTGTTGTGTCAGGAAAGTTTTTGGAATTTATTGTCAATGCATGAGGAATTGAAGATAACCTAGAAAAGATTTAGGATATCCAAGACATATAAGTGACTAGAACTATAAAGCAAGTACAAAACCTGAATGGGAAAGTCGCCGCGTTGAGTCGATTCATATTCAGAGCAATCGACAAATGCATTCCTTTCTTCGATGTGATAAGGAAGGGGAAGAGAAATTTTGAATGGACACCGGACTGTGAGGATGTGTTCCAAGCTCTGGTGAGACACTTAGAGAGTCCCTCGGTTCTGTCAAAGCCTATGGACCTTAAAGAGTTATATGTTTACTTGGCCGTGTCCCAGCATGCTATTAGCACAGTCTTAGTTCGTGAAGAGGATTGAATTCAAAAGATAGTGTGCTATGTTAGTAAACGTTTAACGAGGGCAGAAAGAAATTATTCCAAGATTGAAAAGCAAGCCTACTGCTTCGTGATTGCATCACGCAAGCTCCGTCCGTACTTTCACGCACACCCGATCAGTGTTTATATCGATCAACCTCTACGATATGTGCTCTAACGACCAGAAACCTCAAGACGGTTGCTTAAATGGAACATTGAGTTGAGTCAATTCGATATCGTTTACTTGCCATAGAGAGCTATCCAAGGGCAAGCGCTAGCAGACTTCATTGTAGAATTTACCATATCAGAAGAGCCAAGTAGTGGTGATGTCATTTCCCCCATTCAATGGAAACTATACACCGATGGGGCATCCAATGACCGTTGTTCTGGGCTAATGTTATTCTCGTAACTCCCGAAAAGCGAACTATTTTTTATGCTTTGAAGCACGATTTCCTAGCTACAAATAATGATGCCAAACATGAAGCGTTGATTGCTGGCTTAAAACTTACTAGAGAACTCGAAGTAAAATCGGTTGAAATCTTTTGTGACTCGCAATTGGTGGTGTATCAAGTATGGGGAGACTATGAAGCAAAGGGGCATAGACTTTGCCCATATCTTGCTTGGGTCCAGGAACTATTAACAGACTTTGAATACTACAATATTTCACATATCCCGCGTGAACGAAATGGGGAAGCCGATTTATTGGCAAAATTCGCAAGTACTGGTTGTACACAGTAGATGGGCTTAGTTCTCGTCGAAATCTTACATGCCTCGAGTATAAATGTAATGTAAGTGGATGTTGTGTTTAGGATGGAAATTGAAAGGGAGTCGTGGATGACCCAATCAAAGAATATCTATTACGTGGAACTTTGCTCGAGAGAAAGAATGAAAGATGACAATTCATTCTCCAAGCCTCACGGTATATAATGCAGGATGGTGTAATGTATCGAAAAGGATTCTCGGTTCCCTTACTTCGGTGCATCGTCAATGCCGAGATAAAGCGGGTCTTGAAAGAGTTTCATGAGGGAGAATGTAACGACCCTATTGGGGGCAGACATTAGCAAAAAAGATCCTCTGCTATGGATACTATTGGCCAACCATGAATCGAGACGTCGCGGACTACGTAAGAAGATGAGAAAAATGTCAAAAGTACACGAAGATCCCGAGAGATCCGCCGATGGAACTCACACAAATGGTTAGTCCTTGGCTGTTTGCAATATAGGGGATCGATATAATCGGCTCCTTATCGATCTCCGAAGGTGGTGCAAAGTATGCAATTGTTGCGGTTGATTATTTCACCAAGTAGGTGGAAGCAGAGCCCTTAGCAACAATTACCACCAAGAAGGTCATCAATTTCGTTGTACGTAACTCTATATGCCGTTTTGGCCTCCCACGAACTATCATCATAGACAACGGAACTCAGTTCGAGAGTAGAGAGTTCAAAGAATTCTGCCAAAAATATTGCATTGAAAAAAGGTTTGCGAACGGCTGCTCACCCAAAAGCCAATGGATAAGTTAAAGCCGTAAATAAAATAATCAAGTCCATACTGGAAAAACTTTTGGAAAAGGCTAAAGATAACTGGGATGGTGTCAAAGTAAATAAACAAGCAATAACAACAATCAATAACAATTCAATAATCAATTCACATAATCCCGAAATAATCGTATTAATTTACATTGTTGTTTATGCAAATTAATATAATTATTTCTAGAATCTTTACTATCATTTCATGTAGATTAAAGATTATTACACTAATATTTTATGCGGTTCTTCACTTGATATCTATTATTCAATTTCATACTACATCAATTTATACAATATACATTTAAATGATTCAAGGTGTAATTAACCATACTTCTACGTGTTAATTAATTAAACATTTAAAGGGGTCATATTATTCAAATTTTACCTAATCAAATTCAACACATATATCAATTTCAAATTGTTAACTATCCTACATCAAATTCAATTGTATATTATTTATTACTTCAAATATTAACTATTTTAGCATCCAATATCAACATCAAATAACAATCATTTATCAACCAAACTTGATTATCATCGTATAAGAATATAAGTCGTGAAAATTTATTCACCTTTCATGGTTAGAGAATGAAAGGCAAAGCACGAAGAAGCACGAATGGAATTGGTTCAACACAGCTCAAACACGAATAATGGAACTGCAATCATCGACAAAAAGAAAGATGATATTAATTCAAAATGAACGCTCATTTATATTTTATAAAATTATATATATGCGCTTACCAACGACGAAGAAAAGAACGAAAGCTGAGAATTTGATGCTGCTGCAAATGGAACTCAACCGGTTGCTGTAACAAACAGAGAAGAAGTGGTTACTATTTTCAGTAACTAAATATACACACTGCATATATATTTCTTGGCAATAGTAACGGTTTCACTTCCCATACACAACACTGTTCACTTATCATTTTTTTCTTTTATAAAACAAACTGTACTCGACTTTTATAACAGAACTATTCATCCTTTTTTTAAACAAAATCGAGACTTTCATTTTTTTCCAGATAGTGACTCATCGTCTCATCGCCAATGCAAGCACACATTCTGTACACACACACAGCATGCACATGCTCCATACATATGCATGCACGTGGGCAGGGGAATGGGTGATGGCGCAGCTAGAGGAGGTGACGTTGGAGTGGTGCGTAGGTGGGAAGTGCGGCTGGCGGTGAGAGGAGGTGGTGACTGGATGTGGTACTCGGAGGAGTGGCGCAGTAGGCAGTGGTGGCTGGGTCGTTTCAGGGGAAAGCGGCGAGGGCAGTGCGCGCCTGGCAATGGTAGAGGTGATGGCTCGGTTTAGGCGACTTAGGTGTTGAGAGTGCGGTGGTGGAGTGGAGTGGCGCGCGGCTGTTAGAGGAGGGATGGTGGAGGAGTTCAGTTTTGGTGTAGGCGGGTTGCATGGCTAGGGGTGGTGGCTCGGTCTGCGCGCATGCGTGCGTAGGAGGAAGATGCAGTGAGGTGGAGGTAGTGACTCGCGTGTGTGAAGGAGATGAATGGTGGAGGTGGGTTGCGTGGCCAGCGGTGTTGGTGAGGTGGTGGGGTGTGCGTGCGCAGGAAGGTAGGAATGGTGGAGTGGACTGGGAGCAACTTGATAGGGTCGGGTTGATATTTTCTTTTGCAATTGATGTTTTTTTTAACAGTGAAGAAACATTGAAAATAAAAGAGAAAGAATAAAGATGAGGAGAAGAGGATAGAAGTGTTTCTTACCTATAGCTACAGGAGTGAATGGATAGGTAAGTTTTTGTTTCTTTTAAATTTTTATAATTTACAGCAATAAATTTATCTTTGAATTACGAAACGTCACACACATTTCCAAGCTTACCCCTTTCTTCCAACTACCGCATTTAATGCACCTCATCCAAATTTTATTTTCAAATTTTTGAATGGATACAGGCTATTTGTTTTAGGCTGAATATGGTTTAACCAGTCCGTCTGGAACGGTTAAATTAACGCGACATTTTACGTCGGACTCCGATTTGGACTAATGAATATAACATTTTGATCAGCGCGATGAGGCGCTTCCTAGGTACACAAAAAATTGTGATAAGACAGTTTTATCAAAACTCGAAATTTTACGCGGATCAAATTGTTCGTTTGATAAAACAATTTAAATGAAGTAGGCGATGACGGAATTAGACGAAACGAAAAGCGACATCTTGATCAGATAAATTTTTACAACATTACTATGTAAAAATATTTAGATTCGAAAGATAAATTTTTCACAGTTTAAAATGAACTGATATAAAATAAAAACGCGAACGAAATTTACTGCAATATTTTGCGACGAAACTTTTGCTATATCTACAACTAACTAAATGCATCTTATAAACGAAGTTTGGACGTTAATTGAGGTTGTATATAAATTTCAAATTTTTATGGTAAAATAATGGATTTAAAATTTTAAATTGGATCGGAAATTCAGATTCGTTACATGGCCGATAGTGGCTGCTATGCGTTACCACCAGCCCGGAAGCGTAACTGGTATATCTAGCCTGGCATTGCCTAGTTGTGCCGTGTCACCTACCATAGCAAGCCTTACTACGAGCTTGTTTTTCTACCGTAGCCCATGGAGTATTTAGGGTAGTCTCCTGATATGGAGATATGCTGATACTGGATGGACTACTAGGACTATTATGTGCTGGAGGCTATATGGGTAACCCTTGAACGCTATTTTAAAGTAAGTTTATTTTACTGTAGATATTATTATAATAGCGCAATATTACTACATAGTAAATAGTTTAACGGATCCTTTGAGGATGGGCGGTCCCAAGCATCCTTTAAGTTACTTGTACTTTATTACAGTTCACTTGAGTTGGTTTACATTATATAAGTATGTATGTTCTGACTCGAGTGTTTTGTGTTTTGCTTTATGCTCGGGTCATCCTGAGTATTCACAGCTTTGGATTTCTCTTTCTGGAGCTAGGAATCGCTGGAGATTCTGCTTATCTAGTTATCTATCTATTTCATTTTCAGTTGTTCTATCTTAGCTCCTGTATTATTGAACTTCTGTGTATTTGGGATTTCTATTGTATTTGTTTACAGACTGATATTATGTATTTGTTTTGAGACTTTGTAATAGTAGCTTCATGAACTACTATGGTATTTAAATTCCGCTGCGAGTTATTCTGATATTTCTGTGTCTGTGATTCTATCAATGATTTTATTTGCTCCAAATTTTATTACAATGCGGTATTTTGAGCAATTCAAGTCCGACATGTGCGGATGTGAATGGCTGAAAATATCGGGTTGTTACACGTTCGGTATGCCTAGTTCGGCTATCTCAAGATTACCATATATGGGCCGAGCAACCTTGGTCTTGGGCCCGCACGAGGAGTCCAGCTTGTCTTTATATATACATAGAGAGGCAGTGGTACAGCCAAGGGGACCTTTTTTTGGGAACTTTGGAGAGACTTTGCCATTTTCTATGCTAGCTTTCTTTGACTCAACTTGTATTCAAGTTGTTTGTTTACGGATTGTATCTGTATTCAAGTATCTAAAAAAGGCAATAAAGATTACATTAACAGTGGACATAGGCAGTTACATGGACCACTATTATTCTGATGTTCGTGCTTTTGCTGTTAGCTTTGCATACATTTCTCTGTTTTAATTTATTATCTTCATTAATCTCTCTAAAGAAATCTATTCTTGGGTGTTAGTGACCAATTTTGGTGCTAAAAGTGTGACTAATAATTTAAAAAAGATGTTCCACAAAGAAATCAATATTCTAAAGAAGTATTTGAGTTCATTTTTGACAAGAATGCACACACACATATATACATACATACATATATCTATATTTATATTGATAAAGGGAATATTCTTTGAGATGATTTAAGAAAAGGATGAGATATTAAAAAAATTAAATTTCAAAATTTTATGAATTGTTGCGACTTAGCTATATAATATGTATGTGTTCATATGAGGGTAAGTATTATTGTAGTGAAGTCATGAATTATTTGAAATATAATAAAATTTAATTTTCTATATTTAGATGTTTGATGCGACAATTTTCGCCATCAAACGTTAATGGACAACTGTAGTCGTTGGCGAGGCAATGTTGATCACACAATCAAAACTACAACCAATTAGCAAAGTAAACCACTAGAAATTCGTGGCATGGCTTTTTGCTCTATATATATGCGGCGTACATGTAAGCGCGCGCGTGTCTGTGTGTGAAATTAGGATGGTTGTTATGTTTTGTGTTTGAATGGCTGCTATATGGTATAATATTTGTGATTTGGATGTGTGTTGTGAAGTTGCTTATGATGTGATGCATCTTGGAAAAAAAATGATGAACGAAAAAATGTATGCATATATTTTTATTTTGATGTTAATAAAATATATTGGATTGTTTGCGTTGAAACAAAATAAATACTATTCGAGAAGATTTGATGAAAATTTTGAAAGAAAATGGTTTTAAAGTATTTAAATATTTTAACGTGAAGAAGGTGATATATATACAACTAAAAGTGATAGTATTTGTAAATTTGACGATAGTTTGATATATAGATTTGGAAATGTTGTAGAAGTGAAGTCATTTGAGAGTGTTTGAAATACTATTATTAGTTCGACCTTAAATCTCAAACTATTAATCCATTTTTGGCGATTTCAACTTTGTTATAAAGACGTGTCATTTGAGAATATCTTTTATTTGAAGTGAAATATAAATTTTGAGTCGAAGTAAGGTAAAATTATAAATTTCAATGAATAATGCTTGTTGTCCCGAAATGCAAATTGTGCAATAATGAACTGAATTCATTGGCTCACAACTTTTGTATGGATTATCCAGTTTCAATGATTTTACTCATTCTAGAAAGCTTAAACCATAAGAAACAAATTTTATTTGAAGTTTTTGCAGAATTTTAATGTTTTCATGGCTAAAAACGCATGTTTAAGAGGTTGACCTACATTTATAATCTCATTATAGAATGTGATGCTTTTGGAAAAATCCCATAACTTTAGTTTTAATCTTTATTTTGGTAATATGGAAGTCTTTTTGGAAAATTAACATATTATGCTACAACTCACTCTGATTAACTAAGGTTTTTAGTGGAAACCAAAGCTCTGATACCAACTGTTACAACCCGTATATTTGAACCATTTAAATTGACAATAATCCATACATGTCAACTTAAATAATACAAAACACGAATCATTATGTGATTATATATACATAAATGTAAATGAGAATCAATACAACATCACAGACACAGAACAGTCACAGAATAATGCAGCGGAAAATACATCGTCGTAATAGCAGTTCATGAAGCTACTATATGATATACAACAATGTCTAAACATAAAGTGACTGAAAGGAAATACATAAATGTCCAACAGACAAGAACAACAATACTGGAATAGAAATAGACTGATAAAGATAAATGCTAAGTCTTCAACATCTTCAACCAACCTTGATCAGCAAACTGGATAGCTTCAGGCTGACCCGAGCATATACAAAAGAAACACTCGAGTCAGGACTCAAAATCTTATACAGGATAATCAAGTGCAAGAAATAAAGTCCATAACTCAAAGATGAAAAAAATAACATCTCTAAGGATCCGATAAATTATCTATATATATATAGTAGAATACGGTATGTAGGTAATGTCTAATCAATAAATAGAATATTAAAATAGCGTTAAGGCGTTACCATAATTCCCTTTAACACATTTTATATTCCCAAAAGCATATACAAGACCGTAGTTTCCCCAAAACCAGAAGTCACCAGAGGGCAATCCATATACTCAAGGTACAAATCAAAACGTAGTGGTCGCGAATAGGATAATCAGTATGACAAGGTACATGAGGCAATACCAACTAGGATACTAGTAGTTGCGTGATCCGGACTGATGTTGAGCATAGTAGCTACTATCTCAACACCGCGAAACAACACTCCCAAATCAAAGGGTGCACCCAAATCGAATCACAAAAGTAATAGATATGGTATCGAAGAAGTGTGTCCGCTAGAGGTGGCGATCCTCAATGGCCCGGCGCGGCTCCTGTTTTAGTCATGTCAGAGGTCATCCAATATCGTTCTCTTTCTTTAGTCAACGCGTTCACCAAACCATCCACTTCATTCTGGATCAACACTCTGCGTATAATAGTTATTAAAGTGGTTTTCAGTATCGACAGAGAGAATGTCCATATCCGATCCCGGTCTCTTCAACAACTACGTATTTATTACCCGATGGTCGATTAAATTAACGTTTAAACAAATCAAAGTCCAAAAGTCAAGGTGCAAATTTGACTTCCAAAATTTGACATTTTACGATTCAATTTATTTTAGATATTTTTAAACATATTTCCAAATGAAATTTTCGCTCAAACATTGAGTTGACAATTTAAAATTTAGTAATCAAGTTTGATTTAAGGTCTAAAAGTCGCTTATTAAATTTAGTTCAAAATCAATGGATTCAATTTAAAGGTAAACTTAGTTAAAATACTAACTCAAGTTCAATTCATGTCACTTTATGTTTATATCCACTGTTATCATACATTCGATTAAATCAACTTTATTAACTAAATTCCCCCTTTCAAACTTCATTGGTTTATTTACCGTTTCAATTAAATTCCAAATCAAAGAAGTTCATTTCCATATACAATGTCCTGATTTGGTAAATTCGTTAATATTTAAAATCCTTTAATTCAAATTATCCCTAATTTAAATTCATTAAATTAGTAAGTCAAAATTTCCTAAATCTCAATATAACTTATACAAGTTCAATTTATTACATTAAAGCCCGAGTTTAAAACTAGAGCTAACAAATCTTTGAATCTTTAAATTATTAAATTCTAAAACTTACTTGCTTCTAAATCTTATTTCACTTAAAATTTCAATTCATTTTATCCAATTTGGTAAGTTATTAATCCGTTTCAATTTTAAATCCGCTAATTTATTCTAACTTAAATTCCTAAGTTCGTTATTAAATTTCCAAACAAATTGTTAAGTTCATTCCTTAAATTAAAATATATTTCAATTTCGAAAGTGGTTTTGTTGACCAATCGGGTTTCTTATTTTATTTTCTATCCTAGGCCAAATTGTTTAAATGGGGTATTTATCATTTCAACCCAATATTATTCAATATAAAACAAAGCATAGCAAAGGGAACTTGCAGTGTGATAACTGGGATGGTGTCAAAGTAAATAAACAAGCAATAGCAACCATACATACAATTTAACAATTTATTAAATAATCCCGAAATAATCGTATTAACTTACATTTGTTATTTATGCAAATTAATATAATTATTCCTAGAATCTACACTATCGTTTCATGTAGATTAAAGATTATTATCTTATGGTTTCACTTGGTGTCTATTATCACATTTCTACATCAATCATACATACAATGGTTCAAAGTGTAGTTAATGCTATTTCTACGCGACGGTTGATTTAACAGTTAAGGGGTCAAGTTCAACATATATAGTCCAATTTAAATTTTGTCGACTATCCTATATCAATTTCATATTCAAATTCACTTACATTAACAACCAAATTCAATCATCACATAACAAATTTTAGTATCACACTTGTTTGTCGTGAACTAACAATATTAAATTTTTAACTTGCATAGTGATTTGCAATCCTTATTTCAACAATTCTAAAAATCAACAATTTAACATCCAAATTAACATAAACAACAATTTATCACTTGATTATCATAGCATAATAGATTGAGTCGTGAATGAAATATTCACCTTGCGTGGTTAGAGAAGACGACGAAGCACGAAGACGAATAGATAAGAGACACGAACAAGCACGATGCAAAATGACACAAACTACAATTCAAACAATTAAATAAATCAACTATTTGTTTATTGCAATATATATTAATTGAATATATATAAACCATACCAAACAACGAAACTAGGTAGATTCAGACAAGTCGGATGAAGCCTAGGACTGAGATCCCGGATTAGCAGTTGCTGTAACAACCAAATCAAATATCGTGAGCCCCTAGATTATAACTCCTCACTGCTTCATAGATTAACATATTATATACCGAACTATAAACCAAACTAAAATATGGACACTTACATATCTTAATACAAACATGATTATAAGAAAACTGCTTCAAATAAAATTTTCAAAACCTGTAGCTTTGTATATAATTTCAATAGCTTTGTATAAAATTTTAAAACTGTAACCTATCAACTACATAGGAACTAATATATAATGTAACTTATATTACTTATTGATAAGATGGCTATATAAACAAATAAGGTGGGTTTGGGACGCGGGTCTGGACGTGTAGGCAGGGGAGGCGGTTCTGGGTTCGGGTTGCGGTGGTTAACGGATGCGGGTTCTAGGCTATATGCGAACTGGTGGAGGCGAGCCGGTGGTTGCATGTTTGGGGACAGAGCTGGGCAAAGGCCGGCTGTGGTCTGGGCGAAGGCTGGCGGGTCTGGGCGAAGGCTGGTGGGGGTCTGGACGAAGGCTGGCGAAAGTCTGGGCGAAGGCTGGCCTGTGCGCGTGGTGGGCGTTGCAGCAGTTGACTTGGCAGATGGTGGAAAGGGCGGTGAATGCATGAAGGAGGAGTAGAGGAGTGAGTAATATAAATTTTCTCTGGAAGGAAACGAAACAAGAAAAAATGAAATAAACATGATGAAGGAGAGAAGAACCTGTACCAGAGATGTAGATTTTGCAAACGAAGAATGAAGTGAACCAGTATAAAATAAATAATCTAGAAAATCAAAGGTCTCAAATTTTATTGCCTTGGTAACCGAAATGGCTATTTGATTTCCTATGTAACTGAACAGTCAAAGGCTGTTAGGATTCTGATCGTTGGAGAAAACGGATACCGTTTTGTGCTGCGTAACGGACCGATTTGCTATCCGTTAAACAATTATAGTTCGCAGCGCCGAACTCCGATTTACACAAACAAATATACCGTTTTGATCAGCGCGACGCGACGAACACAACGGTATAAAAATATTTACGGTTTGACATTGTTTGTGAAGTGAGAAATCTTATTGAACCATTTGCACGAGCGAACATTTTAGCTAGCAATTAACATCGAAATTTGACGAAACGAAATGCGTCGTCAAGTTCAGAATATTTTTCTTATGCAACATCGAGAAAAATATTTGAGTTCGGACGATAGAAAATTTTCACACAAGAATTAAACTAAAATGTAAATGCGACGAGCGTAATTTACTTAAATATTTTCAACGAAATTTGGCGCACGCCTATGTCTATCTAGACGCATTCCGAATGAGAAGTTTGGTTGGCAACGGAAATTGTTTGTGAAAATTCGAATTTCTACATCAAATAAGCGATTTAAAAATTTTAAACTGGGTCTGAATTTCAGGGTCGTTACATTCTCCCCCACTCAAAACTTTTCGTCCCCGAAAAGGAACAAAGGAAAGAGTGGAAGAACAATAAAAGAGGTACGATAGATATAGAATAGATTATCGAATAAAGTAAAGAATATAGAATGGAATTTACCTTCAACAAACAATTCTGGATTAGAATCTCGGATACTCTCCTCGGTTTCCCAAGTACAATCACGATCATCGGGACTCCATTGAACTTTAACTAGGCTAACAGTCTTCCTTCCAAGCTGCTTCGTATCCCTATCAACAATACGAAGCGGTCTCCTCTCTATAGTCAAATCCGGCTCAATATCAACCTCATCTAACTGAGCAATAGGAATGGTCATGGATGGATCGTGTACAACCTTCCGGAGATGTGAAACATGGAATACGTTGTGCACGCCCTCAAATTTCTCCGGCAGCGCAACTCTGTAGGCTAGTGTACCAATCCTCTCAGTGATAGTGAATGGTCCAACAAATCTAGGAGCGAGCTTCCCTCTACGACCAAATCGAATAACATTCTTTAAAGGTGATACTTTAAGAAAGACCTCATCTCCAACCTGGAATTTTAACTCTCTTCTACGCCTATCGGCATAGCTCTTCTGCCTATCCTATGCAGTCTTCATCTTCCTTCTGATCTCATTGACCTTCTCGGATGCTTCCATAATCATATCCGGGCCAAGAACTAATCGATCACCAGGCTCAATCCAACAAGCTGGCGATTTGCATGGCCGTCCATATAAAGCTTCGAACGGTGCCATATCGATACTCGCCTGATTATAAAGATAGTTATATTTCAATTCAAATTTTACTTATTCAAATTGAAAATTTTGGATTACCTGATAGCTGTTATTGTAAGTGAATTCAACCAAATGTAGGTGGTCTTCCCAAGATCCACCGAAATCAATAATGCAAGCTCGGAGCAGATCTTCCAAAATCTGATTTACCCTCTCAGTTTGGCCATCTGTTTGAGGATGATAAGCCGTGCTCAGATTCAGTTTAGTGCCCAAGACGTCCTGAAATGCCTTCCAGAATTTACTAGTGAATAAAGGATCTCTATCGCATAGAATACTAGATGGAACTCCATGAAGTCTGACAATCTCTCTCATATAAATCTCGGCCAAACTCGAAGCAGTACGAGTGGTCTTAACAGGAATAAAATGAGCAGATTTTGTCAACCTATCAACAATCACCCATATACTCTCGTTCCCTTTTCTGGTCCTCGGTAATCCGTCAACGAAGTCCATAGAAATCTGATCCCATTTCCAACACGGAATCTCCAGGGGTTGAAGTATTCCTGCCGTCTTCCGGTGATCGGCCTTGACTTGCTGGCAAGTGGTGCATCTACTGACATATGTGGAAATATCTCTCTTCATCCCACTCCACCAATATAAACGCTTCATGTTTCGATACATCTTGGTGATACCAGGATGAAATGAAAGTGATGATTGATGGTTCTCTCTAAGCACTTCTTGTCTCAATCCATCAACATTAGGAACACAAATACGGTTGTCAATCTTTAGAACTCCATTACTATCTATCTGTGCTCCCACTTTACTGTCAGCATTTCCAACTCTACCAAGAACTAACTCCTTCATGCGATAGAGCAAGGTGTCTTCGAATTGCTTAGCTTTGATGCGATCCATCAGAGATGGGGAGATAGTAAGCTGAAAGAGCATGCTTCCTACAAGGTTACAACATGACAATGCTTTGCTACGGCTCAAAGCATCAGCTACAACATTTGCCTTTCCAGGAGTATAATTGATGTCGAGATCATATGCAGCTAAGAATTCAAGCCATCGGACTTGTCTCTGGTTCAAGTCCTTCTGAGAGAAAATATACCGAAGGACTTATGATCTGTGAATAATTCAAATTTTGTCCCCAAAAGATGGTGCCTCCATAGTTTTAAAGCGAATACAACTGCTAGAAGCTCTAAATCATGGGTCGCATAGTTTACTTCATGAGTTTTCAACTGACGGCCCGCATAAGCAATAACCTTTCCATTTTGCATAAGGACAGCGCCTAAACCTTCTCGACAAGCATCAGTATAGACAGTTAATCCTTCACTCCCGTCAATTACCGCGAGAACTGGGGCTGAAGTTAACTTACGTTTTAACTCATTAAAAGCTGATTCACACTTCTCACTCCAAATAAACTTGACATCCTTCCGAGTTAAAGCAGTAAGTGGGGCAGAAATCCGGGCAAAGCGCTCAATGAATCTGCGATAATAACCGGCTAGGCCCAAGAAGCTACGGATATCAGTAGGAGTTTTGGGAGTCTCCCAATCCTGTAGATAAATTTTTCAAATTAGAAAGGAATAAGATGGATCGAATAGAAATAACGAATAAGATAGAACTTACATTGATTACGGCGATCTTAGCTGGATCGACCGAAATCCCATTTTCAGAAACAATATGGCCAAGGAATCGTACTTCGTCTCGCCAGAAGTGGCATTTCGAAAACTTGGCTTTTAGCTGATGGTTTCGGAGAGTTCCCAGAACATAAGCAAGATGTGTTTCATGCTCTTTCTCATCCTTGGAGAAGACGAGAATATCATCAATGAAGACAAGAACAAACTTGTTAAGGACATCACGGAAGACTCTATTCATTAAGTCAACGAAATAAGCAGGTGCGTTGGTCAAACCAAATGGCATAACCAACCATTCATAGAATCCATTTTCGGTACGGAAAGCTGTCTTATGAATACTATCTTCTGCTACTCTGAGTTGGTGGAACCCAGTGGCTAGATCAAGCTGTGAGAAAACTTTAGCTCCATGGAGCTGATCGAATAAATCATTGATTCGAGGTATCGGATAGCGGTTCTTGAGAGTGCGTTTGTTTAATTCCCGGTAATCAACACACATGCGAAGAGATCCATCAGACTTGGTGACAAATACGACTGCGGCGCCCCATTCAGAATAACTTCTCCTGATCAAAGCCTTAGCAAATAGATCATCAATTTGGGTTTTAAGTTCAGCTTTTTCTTTAGGAGCCATCCTTCTGTGAGGGAGAACTACGGGAGTAGCTCTGGGAATAAGGTCAATACGAAAATCAATCTCTCGCTTTGGCGGTAGAGAGTCGACCTCTCCAAATACATCGGGAAATTTCTGAACAATAGGAGTAGTACTAAGGTCATCCGGGTGAGCATCAAGAGAGAATATGAAGCTTCCCGCATATTTCTGAGGTGATTTGCATTCGATGACAAGCGGTAGACCCTTGTCATTGACTAGAGAAACAGATCGAGCTTTGCAAGAAATAACAGCATCGAAATTTCTTAACCAATCAGCACCCAACAAAATGTCAAATGCTACGAAGCCAAGCACATAGAAATCCCAAGTGAATCGATATCTTCCATACAAGAGCACAACCCCTTTACAAATTCTACTGAGGTTGGCAAGTCCTCCAATAGGGTTGGAGACACATAAGGAAGTAGTAGCAAGAGTAGGTTCTAATTTGAGCTTATTACAAAGATCAATAGATATGAAGCTATGAGAAGCACCAGTATCGAATAATACCCGAACAGGTAAATTATGAAATGAAAAAGTACTTCGTAAGGTACCTTGGTCATCCTGAGCAGGTGGTGGAGATGGTGCAGGAGTGGTGACAGCATATACTCCTGATGGTGTGCCTTTCTTCCTCAATGGGCAATCTCTTTTGAAGTGACCTGGCTGGAGGCAGACATGGCATAAATCATTCCTCATCTGAGGAGGTGGTGGAATAGCAGCTCCGGTGGATGGACAGCTATTTGCATAATGACCCTTCTTATCGCATTTGAAGCAAGTGATATTAGCAAGGTCGATTGGGCTTTTCTGGGCATATCCCAATCCTGTAGTCTTTTGCCAAGCTTTCTTTTGTTGATCAAAGTTCATCTTCCTCTTTCCGAGCTGGCTCGAAGAGGACTGAGTAGGAGTGGCCTTGGCAGTGGGTCCCTTAGGCTTCGCCTCATATCGAAGAGCATAGTCAACAAGCTCTGTGAAAGTGCAGTGAATGTGGCCAGTAAGCAAGTCATAATACTCTGGTCTAGCTCCCAAAATGAATTTCTCGTTCTTCAGAAGTGGTGTATCAATCAATCCCGGGCCAAACTTGGAGAGCTCGTTGAATTTTCTCTCGTACTCAGAAAAAGTCATACTGCCTTGCTTAAGGTCCATAAAAGTTCTATAAAGTTGGGTTTTCCCGGCAGCTGGCATCCATTGTTCCGAGAAAGTATCCCTAATCAAAAGATAGACTAGATAAATAACATTCCAAGGATTGAAAGAAGAATTTAGACTATGAAATCCAAATAAATTTATACCTAAACTGGGCCCAAGTGATGGTGTTCTCCTCGATACGAGAAGTAACAGATTCCCACCAGTCTCGTGCGGCATCCCGAAGTTGCCAAGCAGCAAGCTGACGCTTCTGAGCATCAGTGATCTCCAATCCAGAAAATATCATCTCTAAGCTTTTGAGCCATTGTTGAGCTTCAATAATATTCTCGGATCCAGAGAACTTAACACCACCAAGTTGTGTATACTCCTTACTAAGAGTGGTGAATTTGACTGGATCTGGGGCGGCAGGTGCAGCCTGGGCAGGACCATTTCCCCTTCCTCCCCTGTTGTTTCTTCTGGCACTCATCCTGAAATACCAAAATAATTTTTTTTTTTTTTTAGAACCAAGGATAGAAAATCATAGAACTTTATGGAAAGTCTAATCAACGAATCAATTAAGAAGTTTGAATTTGGAAGGATATGTATATTGAATTGATTCTCCTCATCCCCGGGTATTGCTACCCTATGTCTAATGAGTTTATATAACCCCAAACTAAGGTTTTTAGTGGAAAGCAAAGCTCTGATACCAACTGTTACAACCCGTATATTTGAACCATTTAAATTGACAATAATCCATACATGTCAACTTAAATAATACAAAACACGAATCATTATGGGATTATATATACATAAATGTAAATGAGAATCAATACAACATCACAGACACAGAACAGTCACAGAATAATGCAGCGGAAAATACATCGTCGTAATAGCAGTTCATGAAGCTACTATATGATATACAACAATGTCTAAACATAAAGTGACTGAAAGGAAATACATAAATGTCCAACAGACAAGAACAACAATACTGGAATAGAAATAGACTGATAAAGATAAATGCTAAGTCTTCAACATCTTCAACCAACCTTGATCAGCAAACTGGATAGCTTCAGGCTGACCCGAGCATATACAAAAGAAACACTCGAGTCAGGACTCAAAATCTTATACAGGATAATCAAGTGCAAGAAATAAAGTCCATAACTCAAAGATGAATAAAATAACATCTCTAAGGATCCGATAAATTATCTATATATATATAGTAGAATACGGTATGTAGGTAATGTCTAATCAATAAATAGAATATTAAAATAGCGTTAAGGCGTTACCATAATTCCCCTTAACACATTTTATATTCCCAAAAGCATATACAAGACCGTAGTTTCCCCAAAACCGGAAGTCACCAGAGGGCAATCCATATACTCAAGGTACAAATCAAAACGTAGTGGTCGCGAATAGGATAATCAGTATGACAAGGTACATGAGGCAATACCAACTAGGATACTAGTAGTTGCGTGATCCGGACTGATGTTGAGCATAGTAGCTACTATCTCAACACCGCGAAACAACACTCCCAAATCAAAGGGTGCACCCAAATCGAATCACAAAAGTAATAGATATGGTATCGAAGAAGTGTGTCCGCTAGAGGTGGCGATCCTCAATGGCCCGGCGCGGCTCCTGTTTTAGTCATGTCAGAGGTCATCCAATATCGTTCTCTTTCTTTAGTCAACGCGTTCACCAAACCATCCACTTCATTCTGGATCAACACTCCGCGTATAATAGTTATTAAAGTGGTTTTGAGTATCGACAGAGAGTATGTCCATATCCGATCCCGGTCTCTTCAACAACTACGTATTTATTACCCGATGGTCGATTAAATTAAAGTTTAAACAAATCAAAGTCCAAAAGTCAAGGTGCAAATTTGACTTCCAAAATTTGACATTTTACGATTCAATTTATTTTAGATATTTTTAAACATATTTCCAAATGAAATTTTCGCTCAAACATTGAGTTGAAAATTTAAAATTTAGTAATCAAGTTTGATTTAAGGTCTAAAAGTCGCTTATTAAATTTAGTTCAAAATCAATGGATTCAATTTAAAGGTAAACTTAGTTAAAATACTAACTCAAGTTCAATTCATGTCACTTTATGTTTATATCCACTGTTATCATACATTCGATTAAATCAACTTTATTAACTAAATTCCCCCTTTCAAACTTCATTGGTTTATTTACCGATTCAATTAAATTCCAAATCAAAGAAGTTCATTTCCATATACAATGTCCTGATTTGGTAAATTCATTAATATTTAAAATCCTTTAATTCAAATTATCCCTAATTTAAATTCATTAAATTAGTAAGTCAAAATTTCCTAAATCTCAATATAACTTATACAAGTTCAATTTATTACATTAAAGCCCGAGTTTAAAACTAGAGCTAACAAATCTTTGAATCTTTAAATTATTAAATTCTAAAACTTACTTGCTTCTAAATCTTATTTCACTTAAAATTTCAATTCATTTTATCCAATTTGGTAAGTTATTAATCCGTTTCAATTTTAAATCCGCTAATTTATTCTAACTTAAATTCCTAAGTTCGTTATTAAATTTCCAAACAAATTGTTAAGTTCATTCCTTAAATTAAATTATATTTCAATTTCGAAAGTGGTTTTGTTGACCAATCGGGTTTCTTATTTTATTTTCTATCCTAGGCCAAATTGTTTAAATGGGGTATTTATCATTTCAACCCAATATTATTCAATATAAAACAAAGCATAGCAAAGGGAACTTGCAGTGTGATAACTGGGATGGTGTCAAAGTAAATAAACAAGCAATAGCAACCATACATACAATTTAACAATTTATTAAATAATCCCAAAATAATCGTATTAACTTACATTTGTTATTTATGCAAATTAATATAATTATTCCTAGAATCTACACTATCGTTTCATGTAGATTAAAGATTATTATCTTATGGTTTCACTTGGTGTCTATTATCACATTTCTACATCAATCATACATACAATGGTTCAAAGTGTAGTTAATGCTATTTCTACGCGACGGTTGATTTAACAGTTAAGGGGTCAAGTTCAACATATATAGTCCAATTTAAATTTTGTCGACTATCCTATATCAATTTCATATTCAAATTCACTTACATTAACAACCAAATTCAATCATCACATAACAAATTTTAGTATCACACTTGTTTGTCGTGAACTAACAATATTAAATTTTTAACTTGCATAGTGATTTGCAATCCTTATTTCAACAATTCTAAAAATCAACAATTTAACATCCAAATTAACATAAACAACAATTTATCACTTGATTATCATAGCATAATAGATTGAGTTGTGAATGAAATATTCACCTTGCGTGGTTAGAGAAGACGACGAAGCACGAAGACGAATAGATAAGAGACACGAACAAGCACGATGCAAAACGACACAAACTACAATTCAAACAATTAAATAAATCAACTATTTGTTTATTGCAATATATATTAATTGAATATATATATAAACCATACCAAACAACGAAACTAGGTAGATTCAGACAAGTCGAATGAAGCCTAGGACTGAGATCCCGGATTAGCAGTTGCTGTAACAACCAAATCAAATATCGTGAGCCCCTAGATTATAACTCCTCACTGCTTCATAGATTAACATATTATATACCGAACTATAAACCAAACTAAAATATGGACACTTACATATCTTAATACAAACATGATTATAAGAAAACTGCTTCAAATAAAATTTTCAAAACCTGTAGCTTTGTATATAATTTCAATAGCTTTGTATAAAATTTTAAAACTGTAACCTATCAACTACATAGGAACTAATATATAATGTAACTTATATTACTTATTGATAAGATGGCTATATAAACAAATAAGGTGGGTTTGGGACGCGGGTCTGGACGTGTAGGCAGGGGAGGCGGTTCTGGGTTCGGGTTGCGGTGGTTAACGGATGCGGGTTCTGGGCTATATGCGAACTGGTGGAGGCGAGCCGGTGGTTGCATGTTTGGGGACAGAGCTGGGCAAAGGCCGGCTGTGGTCTGGGCGAAGGCTGGCGAGTCTGGGCGAAGGCTGGTGGGGGTCTGGACGAAGGCTGGCGAAAGTCTGGGCGAAGGCTGGCCTGTGCACGTGGTGGGCGTTGCAGCAGTTGACTTGGCAGATGGTGGAAAGGGCGGTGAATGCATGAAGGAGGAGTAGAGGAGTGAGTAATATAAATTTTCTCTGGAAGGAAACGAAACAAGAAAAAATGAAATAAACATGATGAAGAAGAGAAGAACCTGTACCAGAGATGTAGATTTTGCAAACGAAAAATGAAGTGAACCAGTATAAAATAAATAATCTAGAAAATCAAAGGTCTCAAATTTTATTGCCTTGGTAACCGAAATGGCTATTTGATTTCCTATGTAACTGAACAGTCAAAGGCTGTTAGGATTCTGATCGTTGGAGAAAACGGATACCGTTTTGTGCTGCGTAACGGACCGATTTGCTATCCGTTAAACAATTATAGTTCGCAGCGCCGAACTCCGATTTACACAAACAAATATACCGTTTTGATCAGCGCGACGCGACGAACACAACGGTATAAAAATATTTACGGTTTGACATTGTTTGTGAAGTGAGAAATCTTATTGAACCATTTGCACGAGCGAACATTTTAGCTAGCAATTAACATCGAAATTTGACGAAACGAAATGCGTCGTCAAGTTCAGAATATTTTTCTTATGCAACATCGAGAAAAATATTTGAGTTCGGACGATAGAAAATTTTCACACAAGAATTAAACTAAAATGTAAATGCGACGAGCGTAATTTACTTCAATATTTTTCAACGAAATTTGGCGCACGCCTATGTCTATCTAGATGCATTCCGAATGAGAAGTTTGGTTGGCAACGGAAATTGTTTGTGAAAATTCGAATTTCTACATCAAATAAGCGATTTAAAAATTTTAAACTGGGTCTGAATTTCAGGGTCGTTACAATATAAATAAATAAATTTTACTAAAATAAAAGTGCTTGAATTCGAATTGTGACGATTATATTTTGAAAATGAATCATTAGTTAATTAAATTCTTTTAATAAAATATTTTATTGTAATAAATTAACAAATTCTTCATGAAATTTATTGAGATTGCATAGAGAGTTTTATATTGAATATAAAACATTCTGAAGTGTAATTTTTTTTAAATATGTTAAAGTAGTTGAAAAAGAAATTTATTTTGTAATAGAATGTTGAAGGATTAAATAAGAATAAGTGAACATCGAATTGAATAAAATTGTCCAATTATTGAAATCCAATCTATATAATGAGATGTGAATTAATTTATATTTGATAGAAATTTAGTTCAAAGACAAAATTTAAATTCAAGTACAAAGAAAAGTTAATTAAATAAGAACTTGATCCAAAATAACTCAGCCAAAACCCATTTTTCCTCTCTCAGTGTTTTTGGAAATTCTTCCTGCTTCCCGAGACTAGCCTAAACCTGCACCTTTATCAAATTAGGCCTAATTCACTTTCCAGCAACACGCATGAAAATTTAAAAAAATAAACGACATGCGAAACGAATCTCGGCTAGGAATTAAGGAGCGGGCATGATCGAGCGTGACGTGGGAGGAGACGCCAACCTTGATGAACACGAGAGGAAGTCTCGACATGATGCGGCAAAGTGCAAAGGCATGCGACTCATGCAGTCACAGCCTGAAGGGGAGTGGGCGGGCGACTAGTGTTGGCAGAAAATTGGGCAAAGGCAATTTTAAGGTAGGCTCGACTATGCTAGGACAGATGCGATGCTAGGTCTGCAAGTTTTGGCACCGATGATTGGGTGCAAGCACAATCATGGTTTGTGCAGTAGGAGGTTGGCAGTGGTGAACAATGTGCTAGAGGAGTTGTTAGCAAAGATAAAGCAGTTCGAGCCAGTTATAGAGAAGATAGTAATTGTTGATTTTTTGATATAGAGCCACATTTTGGTGAGTTATCTCACTCACATCTATGTCTAATTCATGATGCATATTCTGTTTCCATATATTTATTTGATTTGCTTGGTTGGATGGAGTGTTGATTTATTAGATGAGATCGTTTGTTTGTTGATGATTGATGTTGCTTGAATTGGATGGAATTGTGGTATGAACTATGACTTACCTATTGTTGTCTTGATTAATTTAGAATATTGGTTTTCCATGTTTGAGTGATAATTAGATGGTTGTAAATAATTGAATGGGATTGGAAATTGTTTGAAAAAGAGGATTAAAGATGTAAGTTTGAAATAAATAAATTATTTTCGAGGTAAATAGTGAATTCTAGAATGATTTCTTATTTAACAAAAGATGTTGAATTAAATTTGAAAGAGGGATGATTTTTAAAAATATACAAGTGAAATAATTTTGAAGATTTTATGGATTAATTTTTTTGGTAAATTATGAGTTTTGAAATCTTATTAAACAGGTGAAGTTTGATAATTATATTTATTTACGGTTGGTTATAAAAATAATTGAAGGGTATTTATGAAATGATGTTTGGAAGATATATTATTGAAAGTAATGAGTAGTTTAAATTTAATAGATGGAAAGTTACAAAATGATATTTTGAATTGATTGGTGAATGCAAATTATTTTATTTGAAAATTCTTAATTATTGGGATTTAATATATATAAGATGAAGTGAATTTTAGAGGAATATATTATTTTTGTAGTAGATTTTAGTTTGACGGATAAATAGTTTTAAAAGAATTATTTGAAATCAATGTGGATTTTAAATAATGATTTTGAAGTTGTAGATTTGAAGTTGCAAATATTTTTGGATGAGGGATATTTGTTTGATTTGAGATTTTAAAGGTATTTGGAAAGTATAAGTTCCTCTGCATTAGTTCTATATTATTAAAGAGGAAATTTGAAGCGAGAATATTTTTGAGGTTCCAAAATTTATCGACGAGTTTGAATGTAGATTTCTTTGCAATCAAATAAACTGTCTTGAAACTTAGATTTTTGAAATTAGATGTGAGAATTATTTTTTTAAAAGAGGGAAATGAACAAAATAGATTTTTGTATTTAAATTAAATTGAAGTATTTTATAAGAGGAAGAGAATAAAGTGAAATATATTTATGCAAACTCTTCATCTCGTTAAATATTAATTGAGTAATTTAGTGATGTTTAAATGGATGATTGTCTATTTGTTTGCTACGAATGAGATGAAGTAAAAATTACCTATTATGTTGGGTTATACTATAATAAAATGAAGAATAATGAATTGAGGAAAGATGCAAGCAAGAGGGCATTACAAAGCAAAGTAGAAATTTATTTAACATTGATTAATTGAGGGTGCTGTGTATATAATTATATTTCTTTAGGCGCTATGGAACATCGGTATGGGATGTATTTATTTACTCAACATAAGTATAATGTCGAGTAATTCATTGAGGATCGAGTATTTGATGTTTGGATATCGGTGGATTATTCTATATTATACATCCATATTAACTGATATTACTTGGATTTCTAACTTGACATGTGGGGTAAATTATGTCATTCCTTATTTTATTTTAAAGCGGGAATGTGACCATCTTCGTTTTTGAGTGGTACGAGGAGCATGAAATCCCTTACATAGATGTGATAGCCAGAATTTTTTGCTATCCCCATACTAGCTTGACCGACTGTGGGGTAGCTCCCAAATGGTTGCAATGACATGGCCCCATTGTCGTATGGCTACAGTTTGCTACATCGACCAACAGAATGAATTCAGGACAAGGTGAGGAGGTTAATGTTTGATGTGTTATAGATATTGTTCGATGTGTTTTGATGTTATATTATTCTTTTTGTTGAAGTTCTCTATTATGCTATGTATATTTTAATCTTAAGATATCGTTCATATTCTCAGCATTGAATCTAGACATAATCCGACCGTTTATTATTTATATAATACTTAGGCTAGTCCGACACATTTCGTGTAAAGGGATGATGTGACCAGATTGCTTATTGGGTTTAGTGCAACGACCCGCCTTTTCGAACTTTCGAAATCGATACTAATACATGCACGGTATTCATGTGCCAAACAAATGAGTGCTGAAATGATAGATTGTTATGGGAAGGGAAGGAGATATAAGATAGAAGAAACTAAACAGTCATAGAATCTCCCAATGCGAAGGAATAACATATGTTAATCAACATAATACTTTATAAAGTCATTTCAGAAACGATACATCAGAGTCATACTAATAAAATTCTATCCTTGGACAGTTACAACAGCCTGTCCCTACCTAACTGATATAAGATACATATAATATAGCGGAAACAGGATAATAACTAGCTATCAATGAAGCCTCCTACTTCAAGTCCTCCAAAATGCATCCATGGGAAAACCTAAACTACATGGCTGCCTATAAAAATTGAGCACCCAAGAGTTTTAAGAAATGAAAATAAAACTCTAGGCCAGACATGGATCTAGTGTGAGTAAACTCAAGCAACTAAATTATTATGTTTAAAACCCTTTTAAAATCATAGGTATCTCGTAAAACCACACCACACATAAATACGGATAGTTTTTACCTTACGATAAACAAAACACTATTTATAGTGAATCCAATGATATTATAATAATGTCTAAGCGTTTAAAATAAAATATGAAAATAGCCGAAATTGTTACCATTATTAAATTCCAGCATACTAGGCTCTACAATCAAAACCGTAAAGTCACGTATTGAAAATTGGATAGTTATGACAAGGCACTGAAGTACCACCTATCATGGTACACATCTAGAAAATGTATCGAGGACCTTTCTATGATCCCCTGCCGACACAAGACTGACCTATCCCTTACTGAATAGTACCCAATATGTTATCGCGCTGGTTGCTTTGCAACCCTTTTTAGTGAGATCTCATGCACAACCAATCCATAAATATGTAGATGCATCTAGAAAGGTGATGACACACCCTAATGGGAGAGAACCACTTAGCCTTGCTACGTATCCTATGATTTTAGTCATCTCGGTTGATGAGGCTTGAAGTTATGCTTACCTTTTGAATAGCGATTGTAACAGCCCTAGTTTTTAGCTATTTATTTCTTTTAATTTTTTTGTTTTTAGAAATATAATGTATATAAATTGTGTTTACCAATATTGTTTAAATATTTAATTTAGAGAATTAAACTCGTTAATTTAATATGATTTTTGTAACTAAATTTAAGAAGAAAAAAAAAAAAAGGAAATTTTTATAATGTATAATGAAGTGAGTGGTAACTAAATGTTTTGGATATTATCATAATATCTGTTGTTATACCCATTCCCTAAAAATAATGAAAAGGAGAAAATTTGTAACATATTAACGTAGTTAATTAATTATGTTAATTTGGTAGGTTATGACATGCAAATCATGTTGGTGGAATATTCTCAATTTTGACATATTAATTATGTTAGCAGTGAACATTGTTAAGCAATTTAAAACAATGAAACTTACAATCAATTTATTTGATAAATCTACCTTATTCCTAGTTAGCAATTCAAAACTTGAATAAAGGAACATACGGATATTTTAAAATGGAGTTAATGACAATTAATAGATATTTCAAAAAGAAATTTATGACAATTAATAGAGAAATTAATTGTAAAATTTCAGTAGTTGACCAGAATTAATTTATTGAATAATTAATGCAAATTAATAAAATTGATGAAAGATAAATAAGTTAATTCTTTTGGTTAATGGCATGAGGACACGAGGTTAATCCCCATTTTGTAGGAGAAATCTGCCCGTGTAACCAGTCCGGCTACCAGTGCCTACAAAGCGGACGGATTAATGTGAGACGTCGCAGGATTGATAATTAACAAAAAGGGTTAATTAACTAATTAAGTTAGTAACCAAATTTGAGTATGTAATTAAAGGAGGATAATTAATTGGTAATATGGTAATTAATTGAAATCAATTAAGGAGGGTAATTAAAAGGGATAAGGTAATCAATTGAAATCAATTAAAGGCAATTAAAGGGGAATTAATTGATTAGAAGAATATGGAAATCAAATTTGCCTTCCTTTGCGCGTGACACAAAATTTTATTCTTTTAACATTTTGACATTTGCCTCTTACCATTTGTTTCTTGAGCATGTCACTGTATTCATTTATTCACGCAGCCTTATCCACAAAAATATCAACTCTTCCAATTGCCATTTTTCCTCTCACCTAAATTAAATGCATTCAAAATTTAATCTTGCCTATCTTTGCAAATTTTCGCATACCCATTATATCTCTCTGTTTCCACTGCGTTTGTTTTGCAATAAATAAATTTTTCGAACCATTGATCAAGTAAATATTTATGTAAGCATTTATTACTTTTGCCTTTTCAGTTAAAAGCTTTTTCATTGCTTACCATAAATCACGCAAGAGCTCAAGTTTTGCTTCCTCAATCAAATCTGTTCAAATTTGCAGTAACGCATGCTTTAAATTTAGATTATAACTGGTATAAATCACGCAAGCTATCTAAAAAAAAAAAATAAATCCAAAAGAGTGATATCGTTCAAACATAAAACTGGAAAGAGAAATCAACGCATGCATTTATCACAATTTTCGTGTAGCGTTCAAACAAGAAGAACTGGAAATAAATCTCTTGCCTAAACGCATGCACTCAAAAATCAACGCTTGCATTTATTTCTTACGTTTTCAAACCTGCCTATTTATCTCCCCTTTTTATTTCGCAAGTTTATCTATAAATACTTTGCCTCATTCACATAAGTTTTCATATCTCCTTGTTTGTCCCTCTCTGGTACAAGCTTCTATCAGGTAAATAATTTGCATTGTTTATTTCTTTGCTTCTTCCAATTTTCCTTCCTCCTTGTGTTCTCTGATTTCCTTGCTCGGCTACTTCCCCATCATGCCGTGCCATTTATAAATACATATAGAACTTTGTTAGTAGTAGGCTGGAAGAAATGATATAAATTGATTGTAGGAAGCTAGACTATGGAATTAGTGTAGTTATGATGTAGTTAGTGGTATTGTGGATTTGGATAAGTGCAGTTTGAAGAGGAAGGCATAGAAAAAAAAAAGAATTACAATTTAATAATGGAGAAGATAAATTGATAAGGAGAAAATGATATGAAATGTTGTTTAATTCAAATAAACAATATTGTATGAATAAATCTTGGGTGAATATAATAAAATGACATTTATTTCAATTTTTAATGGTTGAAATAAATTTAAGATGGTTAAAAATAAATTTAACTACTTATTTGAGAATTTGGGTGGATAAATATCAATGGATTGTATTTATTATGGTTAATAAAAGGATATTGGTGATGTATACCAATAATCACCTTTTAATGTTTAATAATAAAAGTAAAAGAAGAAATAATTTGCCTAAACATGATGAACATGTATGTGAAATAAAGTATTATTTAATGAATTCGAATGTAGTTAGTGGCTACATTTGATTAAATCGAATAATTTGAACAGTATTGTGTTTGTTGCCAATATTGTCATTTTATTTAAATAAATATATATGAGAATGAAAATAATTGATCATGATAAATATGATTAAAAATGTGAGAAATAATTTAATAATGTCTAAACATGTATTTGTTTTGTTTGGGTGCATAACATCTTTTTATTCAATCAATTGTATTAAATTTGCAATTTATTTTGCAATTTATTCAATTTATTTTATGCATGCGTACGGTTGAAGTATGGGCTTAGGATATGTTGAGACGGTTAGCGGGTTGTAGTAGTCGAGCAAGTTGAACTAAATTTCTTTTATTCTATTCGTTCCAGTTGTTCTGAAATTTTGCTTTGACCGTAATTTTTAAATTCGCATACTTGGTATTTGGATCTTATAGATTTAAGTCAAGGCTTTGCATCCGCCGAAGTTTGATCGTGCTTTCCGTTTTTTTTTTCCGAAGTAGATACCGTGTTTGATTTAGATCCACTGCAGCGTTTAAGGTGAGTATTTCTCACCAGACATATGTACATATATTTTGTGAATTATCGCAAGTGTATGTGTAAAAATTTTATTTAAATATTATCTGTCTGTAGTATAACGTAGAATGATGAATCCCATTTAAATTGACACCTCATCAGTTATTATCTGTTGTATTATTTCTGCAGTTATATTATATTATTGTTTATTTACTGCTTAAATCACCACTGCAAGTTCCCTGTTAAATTTAGATTGTTGTGGGCTGAAATGATAGGCCTAAATGATGATTACTGTGCTATTATTATGTTAACTGTTTAACTGTTAACTTGGGATTGCGGGTTTGAAATGATAGAACCCGGGGTTTGTAAATTACGGATTGAAATGATATAAATCCGTATCACTTGACCTAGGCTAGAAAACTATATACAGGCCCGTGGTCCTTATAATATTTTCTGAAATATTTAAAATTATTTTGGAAGTTAAATATTTGAAGGATTTTATATTGATTTTGAATGAGTTATAAATGTTAATAAATAAATAAATAAATATTTGAATAAAATTTTGGAATATAACTTATTTTGGAAATTCTGGATTTTTGAAAGGATAAGATTTCAGTTAAGAAATATATATATAAGTTATATTTGGAAATATTTATTAAGTTAAACAATCTACTAAAGCATTTAAATGCTGTCTTTTGAAATTGGACTAGTTTTACCCGTAACTTTAGGTAGCATTTCCTAAGTGCTATAGAATCTGGAATTTGATTGTTTTGAAATTTAAGGAATTTGATAAATTATATTTATGTTTAAGTTTTGGAGACCTTTAAGATATGAGATTTATAACTGGATTTTTCTTAATAAATTTAAGATGAACATTCTAGTGTTAAGTAAATTTTGAAATTATTTAATGGCATAATTTTGGAGTTTTATCTATGGAATTTATGGGAATATTCAAGACGAAATAATAAACACTAATTTGTTGAAAGAAAAAATATCCAACCTTAGTTTTGAATATTAATACTCCAATTGGATATATATATAGGAATTGAAATGGTCTTGGGAACATGAAGTGATATTTAAATTATGGTTTAAAATAAAGAAATATATTTGTAAAGCTATGTAAATTATCTTCTTTACAAAGTAACCATAAAGTTAAACCATTTATTCTATATACCGTTGAATGTCCAAACCATTGTGTTTGGGAGTTATGGTTTTAAAGTAAAATTTCCAAAATATTATGTTTTGAAGATATAATTTAAATATTTGGTTTCCAGATATTATAAATTTTAAGCAGTATGGTTTTTGGAAAAGAATTATACTTGAATATAACGGTATCATATTGTTTTGGGTTTTGAATGATATCGTGTTTATAGTTTGAAATAGAAATGTTTATTTTGGTTTTAAAGTATAAACTGTTTTAAAAGACCACGGTGTTATAATAACGATGGGTTGGCAAAGAGACCGGGATCGGATATGGACATACTCTCTGTCGATACCGAAAACCACTTTGACTAACCGTGTATGCGGTGGAGATTCCAGAATGAAGTAGGTTGGTGGCGACGTTTCCTGTAAGGTAAATACGTGGACCCGACTCCCGTGAGTTGGCATAAGGTGGCTAAAACAGGAGCGATCGACGGGTTAATGAGGTCATTCCTCTGATCGGACACTCCTCTTCGATATTATACTATGACTTTGGATTGATTCAGTGGCCACTTCTATTTTGATTTGGGGAGTTGTTTCGAGGTGGGCGGTTGCTGCGGCTTCGCGTTACCATCGGCCCGGATGCGTAATTGGTATATCTACCCTGGCATTGCCTAGTTGTGCCGTGTCACCTACCATACCGCGCCTTGTACGAGTTTAGATTTCTCCCGTAGCCCGTGTGGTATCCTCTAGTTGCTTCCCGATCAGGAGGAGCTATGATATTGGATGGACTACTGGGACTATTACGTGTTAAGGTGGAAAATGTAAAGCCTTAACGCTACTTAAAAGTAAGTTTATTTTATAAATAGACACTAGTATAATAGCGCAATATACTACATAGTAAATAGTTTGACGGATCCTTAGAGGATGGGCGGTCCCAAGCATCCTTTAAGTTACTTGCTCTATATTACAGTACACTTGAATTAGCTTACATTATATAAGTATGTATGTCCTGACTCGAGTGTTATGTTTTATTTTTACGCTCGGGTCAGCCTGAGTTGCAGTTTCAGTTTCTCTCCGGAGTTATGTCATCCCGTAGATCATTCATACTGCCGGAAGCCTTTCAGTCTTTATCTTATTTGCAATCAATCAAATTGGAAGACTCTGTTTCTATTTATGTCTACAGCTGTATTGCAGATTCTAAACTATGTAAATTCTATTTGGTTAAAGTTTTATAGTGGCTTCATGAACCACTGTATATTTTATTTCCGCTGTGAGTTCTGATATATGTATGTGATTCTGTGATTTATTTACTACATATTCTGAGTTTTGCCAAATTTATTTTACAACGCAGTATTTTGAACAATTCAAGTCCGACATGTGCGGATGCGAAGGGTTGAAAATACTGGGTCGTTACAGCGATCCCACTTAGAATGCTAACACTTCCATCTAGGCAGTAATGCAGTGCCAGCATTCATCCATACAAGTTGTCCAGGATAAAGACTACTTCTAATAAATCCATTTTAGAATCACTCTCAGGACTAGTAGCAAGAAACCCTTGCACTTCAATGCTCCATCTTCATTCCATATTCTTCAAGATGTCTTTAGTTCAAAACGCTTGAGTTGGATCAAATTGGTTTTTGGATAACATATCCAACCATGTCTCTTCAATACAACTTTCGATAGTTCCCGGTAAACTTAACCCCGGTTATTCAGAAGTAAACAGATAACGATAAGAGCGGAGTTCACCTCCTAACCATTTGTGAATGGATTTCCTTATCATTTATCTTAGAACGATATTTATATACATAGTACAACATCATTGGGGATGATTATGCTATATAACTCACATGTTTCTCCTAAATATTTCCAAAGTTATGTTAAGTCCAGATTGATGCTTGGTTATTTAACTATCAAATAAACAGTCATTCAACATTGATTTAATTCCATAAGGGATCCATTATACCTCTATTAATTAATCTTTGATTAATTAAAATCACTTTATAAACATTCGGCCAAAAGATCTTTTTGAAACACTATTGCCAAACCCCTTATATCCCTTTTATACTTGGAAAACATTTATACTTACCTTAGAGGTATAAGTATAATATCAAAACATTTGGAAAATTCCTCCTTTCAAATTCCTTTTATGAAAACATTACTTACCACAAACCGATCCACTTATCCTTTATATAAGTTACCTTTTAAAAGCTTACTTCACATTTAAATACCTTTATGAATTTCCAAATCAACTTATAAAACACTTTTATAAGTCTACAAGTTGAATTACAAAACCTCTTTACAAAACTCTAAATCATTTATAAAACATTTTCTATTTAAAACTCCTTTGATAAATCTTCTTGGTGAAAATCCTTTACAAAATATCCTTTGCAACTCATCTTTTTAAATCACTTTAAATAGACCTTTTTACTTAGTAAAACCCATTTTTATAAACAAGTTATTATTTATAAATACCTTCATAAAATAATAATATAACTTGAAAAATCATTTGTAAACCTTAAAACCCAAAACTGGTTAAAGAATTTATGTTAATTCAACACTATACTATTTAATTTAAAAAAGATCTCAGCTATCCCAATGGTAGTAAATTTAAGTTATCGTTTAACATCAATTTCACTTCCAAGTCACTTAACCATTTATTTACATATGTCAACATATATGCAAATACAATTCATATCCAAATTAGGGAATAACATGTCAATACAAACTAATTGACATATACATGTCCAAATAACATAATAACAGGATGGTAATTTATCCTGCTAAATAGAAGTCCAAACAATCAAACAATTAACTAGTAGCTGAATAGAGATTTATTCTGCTAACATATATGTCCATACAATCAAACAACAATCCATTTACTTAGCTAAAATATGTCCACAATAATCAAATCAATTACATTATGGCAGAACAGGGATTTATTCTGCTATCAAATGTCCACATAATCAAACAATCGCATCATACTCATTCATAGGCATTTTTCTACTTAATTGTACCAACTTTTGAATTCCTTGAATTTAAAACCATCTCTAAAAAAGAAATACCTTTAAAACAATTGGATTCTTGGAGACAAAGGATTTAAACTTAAAAAACCCTTTAAGATGATTAATTACAAGATAAACTCTTGATAAATCATAATTAATCTTTATTAAATTTAAATTTAATTTAATTATAAATTAATAATTAATTAAACCTGTAATAAATAATTTATTTACAAATAAAAGCCTTAACTAATTCTTTATTAACTATTAAATAATAATTTAAAACTTCATTAATAATTAATATTAATTAATCTCATTTAATTAGTAAAATAACCTTTAATTAAAATTTAATTAATAAAGTAAACCTTACATAAGTAATTTATTTAAATTTAAGCCGTAATTAACAAGTAATTAAAAATAGTTTAACACTTGATCAATTTAATATATAAATAATTAACCCTGTATTTAATTAATAATTTATTAAAATTAATCTTGTCTTTAGAAGATAATTAAATAGAAACTAAACCTCATTAATTAAGTTAAATAAACCATATTTAGTATTTTAGTAATTATTAATTATTAAAACTCAATTAATTAATAATTTATTATTGAAAACTCAATTTACTTTATAAAACATTATTATAAAGTTTATAAAGCATTTTCAAAACTCTTATTAGTAGAAAAACTAAATTTCTAAAAATCCAATTTTTTTTATCGAAATGCATCCATAGCGACTATCGCTACGGATTTAGTAACTTGAGTTTTTTTTCCAAGTTACAAACTTTCCCATTTTTCACTTCTAACTTTGTTTCATTTTATACCATATGGAAAATTTTAAAGACTAAAATAAAGTTTAACTTGAAAGTTTTAAAAATTTAAATACTTTAAAATCGTTTCCTTCCAAAGAATCCGAATCTCCTTTAATATCTCAATGTTAAATTATAAACATACCACATAATTAAGTTCACATTCATATCATATCCAAACTTACAACCAACATCAATCCAAAGTTCATAAACTATATCATAATAAAAGTTTACAAATTTACAAAATACTAAGGTAGACTTCGTTTCAAGTCGACTTTTTCCATCTCGAAACATCCATATCCACAAATAACTAGACATATAACAACTCAAACATATTTCACACACATCATAAAGCAATTTATGCAACATATACCAAGATAAAAATATGAAATTTAAAACTAATTACTCACCGAAAGCTTGGAAATCAAAAAAGTTCACTAGAAAATAGGTCATCTTTTCACTGATTTTTTGATCATGTTGCTCTCAAAATTTGAACAAGTTAGAAAAAGAATATTTTTGTAAATTCTTTTCTCTTCAATTTGAAAAAAGAATCGGTTAATTTAGATTTGTTTTGAGAGAGATATGGTAAATAGGAGTGGTATTTTCATCAATGATAATATGGGTCCAAAAAATGAGCCAGAAAATAATGAAATTTTGACCCAAAAATATTCGAAATTTGGAAAATTAATTCAAATAAAAGTTGGTGCCACTGAAATTATATATGGTGCAAGGAAAAGAAAATCTTGATTTGGAGTAGTATGGAGGAAGTTATGTCGAATGAAATGAGAGGAAAATAGAGAAGAAGAGTTTTAAAACAAGTTTGAACATTTAAAACAAATTTAAAATTTTTTATTTTAAAAATCGTAAAATCTAACATAAGAAGCCACTACAAGTTTCATGAAGGTAAGAAGAAGATGGAGACACCATGGAAAATAGAAAAGTGAAAAAGAAATGGAAAATGAAAGAGAATGCAAAAAGAGAAAAAGCTTTGATATAAAATGGTATAAATGAATTATTAGAATACCCCTATGAACATTACCCTCCGTTCAAGCCTTGCCACCACCACAATCTCTCCTCCATCCTCGAAAATCATGAAAATCTTGTCCCCCTATAAACACTTTGAGCCAACATGCATTTATGTGCAGGTGTACCATTTTTAGACATGTTTAAACATGTCTCCCTATGACGTGAGACTTATTTTTTTTACTTAATTATTTTATTTTTAAACCTCATACACTTAAGTATGAATAAATATATACATACATATATACCCTAACTTATATATTTATATGTGTTTTATTTATGTAAAAGAGTTTACAACATTTACGATAACTTCTAGCTGACGAAAAGTTAAAGAAACGAAGAACGAATTCCGGTCACATTTTTATTTCTCTTCGAACTATATATTTTTGTAAACAAATTTTTGAAAACTATTTCACCATCATTATTTATCATTTAAAAGAGTTTTATTTTCATTATAAAACCTATATATTGAATAGTTATAATTAATAAATTATTTGCAAATCAAAGTAATGAAATTCTGAGTCATTATACTCTCTCCCCTTAAAAGAATTTCGTCCCTGAAATTATACCTTAATCTATCCTAGAAAACACTTAACACTATATATCAGTTCATATGATGCACATAGAACATTCATATGCAAAGTCTGATTCGTTCTCTTTTCGAGTACTTAACTTTTCCTTCGAACTAGTATCGCTCACCCGATTCTCTAGTGCGGACTCCTATCAGGCTCCATGATTTAGAATCTAAAATGGCATGAAACACCTCAAAGTCATGTATTTGAATCTTAATTCAAAACTATGTGGAAGGATAAGTGATCTACATCCAACCTTCGTACTTATTTAATTGGTTCTCAATAATACCAACTCTATATCCACTAAATTATTTATGAAAATATTTTATAAAACTAAACGTAGGTTCAACGTGGATACTACTCCACTACATCCTAAGAGTATATACCCCTATTTGATTCAACTATTTCATTTTACATTTAATTTCCTAAGAAAACTCAAGAGCCAAAATGATACTCACGGACTGGATACTACCAAACAATATCATACATTTCCTTACCTAAAAGGTAATACTTAAGAGAAGTGTTTACCATCCGAACAAATCTTCTTCCCAATTTTAAGTTATTTCTAAGCCACTCAAACTAGTTAACTTAAAAATATAAATTTCATTTCAAAATTCCATTTTTAAAATTATACTTTTCATTTTCCCAACAAAATATTTATCACCAACTCGCTTTGGGTTCATTCGGGTTTTAAACTTGTTTCGATTGTACAATAATAAAGAGAATAATTTACTAAGTGCACCACAACAATCACCTATGCAAACATATGATCGTCACTGAGAAGAATACTCAGATCATCACAAAACAAATCGAGACTCCACTTTTTAAACCAATCCAAAAAATACTTCTTACTCAACATTTTCATTCTTAAAAAATTTATTCTAAACCCAAAATGGCTTTCAAATAATACTATTTTTATCTTTCAATACCTTGATACATTTTCCAAAAGCCCCGGGATTTATGTTCTCAAGCTTTCAACTTAATTTAATTAAAAGAAACCTTCTTATAAATTCATTATATAAATTAACTTTTATAAAACATTTTCCAAATATTTATTTCAAAATATTCAAAGTTTGTAATAAACATCTTTACATCAAATTTTACCTTAACATCAACATCGAATGCCTTATAGTCAAAGTGTAAAACTCAATTCACAAGGTGTTCGTTTCATTATTTTCCCTATTTTTATTTACCCAACTCAAATCTTAAAAAGGAAAGTGTAACATCCCCTATCTTGAGGCCTGAAGCTAAGCATTATAGATGCTGCAATCATCCATAGTATTAACTTTCAATGACAAAATACAATAATGTTAATGGTATCCGTAACACCAAAAGCACATAAATATGAAATAAAAAACGTAGATTAAAAAACAGTATTTCTAATTACATTTCAAAGCAATGTTTCATATTCAAATTATATAACCCTATAATCGATTCCCAGGTTTTGATCAAATATAGTTATTGCAAAATACACCAAAAGCAACATATGAAGATGCCCCCTGGATGATTAGAATACTAAATCGACACAAAATTCTTAATATATCACAGTTGAAATAAAACTAACAACCCTAGATAGCTAACTTTGCCTCCTGCACGTCTTCGGAAGCTTTATTCGTCCACCTACTAAACCTGTAAAACCTTAACTCTCAATCTAATCAAATTAATTTTGAGCACCTGAGAGTTTAAGGGGAAAACATAAACTTTAAGTCAGACATAAAGCCTAGTGTGAATAATACTATTACATCTCGATTTGTTGGTATTGAGTGAGACCGCACCACTTAGCGAAACGGGTTTCCCTCACCAATATTCCTTTAAAACATATATTTTTTCAAATCAAAATCATGCAACCAAACTGGTTAACTAAACTGATTATATCAATACTAGCAATATCACATATGCTTGAAAACAGGTAATAAATGGACCATATGTACGAAAAAATATAGTTTTGTTTGGCTGACTACTAACCTTTGGCTGACTCAGGCCAAGAAGACAAACTAAAATAATTATCTAACACCTGTTAGAAATACTTATAGATGGTCTGTCCGCAACTTTACTTCTCCAAGGGTCACCTAATCCTAATGGTTTTTGGGGCTCAACAATAACTATCCTCCTTATCTACATATATATTCCTTTTTGTGTGTAACCATCATTTAAGTTTTACCTGTGACTAAGTCCTACACACCAGAATTTTGGATTAAATTAGCTTGGGTCTAAAGCTAATGTGTCGGGTGCAACCCTATACCAGTCCCATCCGGTATACAAATATTTAAGCCATTTTACTTAGGGTTAAATATCCTTTAAGTTTCCCTTGAAAACCTTTCAAATTGATTTAATCCCTTTAAATAATACTTAAACAAGGAAAACATACTATTTGCTTTACTAGAACCTCTTTTCCATGATATATGCTTCACTCAAAACATTATTGATGAAAACATTCGAAAACTTTGTTTAAACCTTTAAACAATCTCTTTTTAAACCATTGAAAGTACTCCTTTCGAAACCATTAAAACTACCCCTTTCGATACAGGTAAACTACTTTACTTTATAACCTTAGACCGAAAAGGCAAAACATACATTTTTAAACAATTGGCAATAGTCCTTTCAAAAACAATGAAAACATCTCTTTCGAGAGCATTATAAACCTTAGACATCCTCTTTAAAGCACTTTAAACATGCCTTTCGAAAACATTAGAAAACCTTCCATTTCAACATTAAGGTTAATCTTTCGAAAACATTGGGGAATCACCCATTTGAAACCTTCATCAGTTACCTTTCAAAAGAATTTAAATACTTTGCTTAAATAAGCCTTTCAAAAGCATTGGGTTTAAGTTAAAATATGTGAAACAACCTTTCAAAACCATCTGAAATCATTCCTTTCGGAACATTTGGGTTTAACTTTGAAAACATCAAAGGATATTAAAACAACTACGTTGAAAGCAACACTTTTGAAAGCAGTTTCCTAAGTAGAAGTGAATGGTGTCAAAACCAATCCCTTCGAAAGCATTGGAGAAGCAGCTCTAATTTTAAAAAAAGGAACCTTTTCGAAGGCAATGCTTAGAAAGGTAAAAGGCGACAGGTTGGGGTTTTGACCCCTTCGAAAGCAATTTCTTAAAACAAAGGCGCAACCTCTTTCGAAAGTTCTTTCCTTTAAAACCTTCGGACAAAGTCATAATTTATCTTATTCGAAAGCAAAGCAAGCGCATTTTCTTTTGATAACAAAACAAGGTCTCGACCCCTTCGAAAGCCCTGTTTCGACTCTATATCTTTTGCCTATGTCCAATCCACTACGTACCAAGTTTTTTATGCCATATGTATTGGTTCCGACCTACATAGAGGCGGAAGTACGTAGTCGAAAGGTGTTGCCGAAAGTGGTGATACAGAAAAACCCTTTTAAAAACTGATTTTTAACATAAAAGGTAATTTATTTTCAACTACTTGCTTTATTTGTCAACATATGATTGGTTGCCAATTTATTTTCCAAATTCTTTTCTAAAAATGCTGCCGAATTTCAAAAATAACAATTTTAAATATTTGCAAATTGCCCCTTCTTCTTTTATAAACATATAAAACATTTATATCCCATGCCTTAAAAAAATTTATATACTTATTAAATAACTTAGGAAAATTCTCCAAAAATTCCCATAAATCACTTTTAATTTGTTTTCAAACATATATAAATTTCTGACCCAAAGCTAATATAAAATAGTCGTAATTAATTTTAAACCCAATTAACCATTTTCTTCATTAGAAAATTAATAATAAATCCACATTAATTTAAAAAAAATTATGAAACTTGGGACTTATTTCTAAATTATTATTTCTGACCATATATTAAAATTGCAAGGCATTTGAATGTCATTTTATAGGTTTTCTAAATCAAAACTTATTATAAAATCTATATGAACAAACATAATTCATCAACAAGCATATATATCTACTTATCATTCAAAATATGGCAATAAACTTTGCAAAATACATACGGATCTGATCTAGAACTGAAATAATCAAAATATGTGATGTAAACTATTTTTAACCTTTAGCTTTGTAGTTAAGGATTCGAGATTTGATCTTGAATGAATTTGATTAATCTTTTCCTCTTAGTTATTGCTTCTCTTCCCCTTACTTCTTCTTAGTGGTGGCCGACCTCTTCTTAGGTTTGTTTTAGTTTGTGAGCGTGTAAAATGAATATTTCTTAAGGGTTTAGGGTATAAGAATGTAACTCATTCCTATTTGGCTCTTATCTATCTCCTTTACTCATATCATTTTAATCCCCTTAGTTCATTAGTTTAAATTGGCATAGCTACCCTCTATTAATCTCAATCCTTTACCATTTACATTATTTCATTTAATTTAACTAATTAAATTTCCTAAATAATGTTACTTAAAATTAGGGTCATTATAGACTCCTCTCCTTAAAAAATTTCGTCTTCGAAACTGCGATAAGGCACTCATCAAAATCAATCATAAAGGTAAAACATACCATGAAACAAGTCAGGATAAGTATCTTGAATCCTACTCTCAGTTTTCCAAGTACAGTCTATCTCGTCGTCACTTTACTGGACTATGACTAATCTGACTCTCTTGTTCCTTAGCCTCTTCTCATCTCTCGCGACTATACGAACTGGCTTTCTAACTATAGTCAAATTTAGCTCTACTACTAAGTCATCTAACGTAGTCAATGCTATAGTAGCCTCTAGATATCGAATACACTTCCTTAGATGAGAAATATGAAAAACATCATGGACTTCTCCCATGGTAAATCTACTCCATATGCTGAGTTTCTTGATCCTTTCTACAATAGGAAATGGTCCAGCGAACCTCGACACCAATTTCTCTGGTCTTCCAAATTGAATTACACCTTTCATCGGTGATACCTTGATGCGAACATGATCTCTAACTGAAAATTCTAAGTCTTTCCGTCTCTTATTAGCATAACTCTTCCGCCTAGACTAAGATTCCTTCATTCTAGCTTGAATGTACTCAATCCTCTCTCCAGCTTCTCTAACTAAATCCAGACCAAGAACCAACCTATCCCCAGTCTCTAGCCAACAAACTAGAGATTTGCATGGCCTTCCATACAAAGCTTCAAACAGTGCTATCCCTACACTAGCCTGATAATTGTTGTTATACGAAAACTCGAATAAGTGTAGATGGTTGTCCTATGATCCTCCAAAATCTAGCACACAAACTTATAAAAAATCTTCTAATACTTTGTTGACTCTTTCTGTTTGCCCATCTGTCTGCGGATGGTAAGCGGTACTCATCTTGAGCTTAGTACCCAAAGTCTTCTGTAGACTCTTGCAGAACTTGCTAGTGAATAAGGAATCCTATCACTTACTACGCTATTAGGAATTCCATGAAGTCTAACTATATTCTTAAACAACTTAGCTAAAACAGGTGCCGTTATGGTTGATTTAACTGGAATGAAATAGGAACTCTTGGTCAACCTATCCACCGTGTCCCATATACTTTAATTTTGTCTATTTGACCTTGGTAACCCGTCTATAAAATCCATCAAGATAGAATCCCATTTCCACACTGGTATATCTAAAGGCTGAAGTAACCCACTTGGTTTCTGATGTTCGGCTTTTGCCTATGACAATTCAAAAATGTTTTACCCATTAGCCTACATCTCTCTTCATGCCTTCCTAGAAGAAACTTCCCTTCATATCTTGATATATTTTAGTTCCTTCCAAATGGATGGTGAACTTCAAACGATGGCATTCCTCAAGAACTTCCTTCCTAATGCTTCACACATTCGGAACACACTATCTCCCTTTCTTTCTTAACCACCATTTTAGTCAAGACTGAAATATTTCAAGTCATTGCTCATTGTTCCATTTCTTAACTTCCTGATTAGCTCGGTTAATACTGGATACTCTCTTTGCTTAGAAGAAATCCTTTCGATCATCACTGATGAACTTCTATACATAACAATATAGCAGTTTCCATACTAGATCTACCTTTAGATCTCCACTGCACTTTGCATGTCGTCAATGTTTCTAAATCTTTCCACTCAGCTATCATTGCTAACATTGCATTCTAATGATTTCTGCTAAGCGCATCTGCAACCTTATTGCCTTTTCCTAGTGTGTACTCAATACTAAAGTCATAAGTAGTTAAAAACTCTAACCACCTCTGCTGTCTCAAATTCAACTCCTTTTGAGAGAATAAATACCTCAGAGACTTATGATCCATATACAACTCAAATCTTTCTCCCAACAGGTAATATCTCCAAACCTTCAACGCAAAAATTACCGTAGCTAATTCCAAATCATGCATCGGATATCTAACCTCATGCGGTCTAAGCTGTCGAGATGCATATGCAATCACTTTACCTCTTTGCATTAACATAGCTCCTAACCCTGTTCCACTTGCATCTCTATATACTACTAAATCCTGATTCCATTCTGGAATAACTAAAATAGGTACATTAGTCAATAAGTGTTTCAATCTCTGGAATGCTTCCTCACACTTATTTGTCCAAACGAACTTCACATCCACTTGTGTTAATTTCGTCATCGGAGCCGCTATCTGTGAAAAATCCTTCATGAACCTCTGATAATAACCAGCTAATCCAAGAAAACTCTTTATCTTGGTAAATGTCTTGGGTCTCTTCTAATTATTCACCGCTTCGATCTTAGCCGAATCTATAGACAACCCTTTCCCTGAGATTAAATGAGCTAGAAACTTCACTTCCTTCTTTCAAAATTGACACTTCGAAAACTTTGCTTTTTGCTGATGCTAACTCAGCGTCTCAAGCACCACTCTAGGATGAACTTCATGTTCTCTTTCGTCCTTAGAGTATATTAAAATATCTTCTATGAATACCAACACGAACCTATCTAAGTGCTCTTGGAAAATTTGGTTCATCAAATCTATAAAGAATGCTAGCATATTAGTTAGTCTGAATGGCATTATTAACCATTTGTACGATCCATATCTAGTTCTAAAAGCCATCAAAGAATGCTATCCTCTGCCACTCTAAGCAGATGGAACCCTATTGCTAAATCCAACTAGGAAAACACTTTGGCCCCACTCAACTGGTCGAACAAATATTCAATTCTAGGTTGATTCTTTACCATCTTCTCATTCAAATTACGATAATCAATACATAACCTTAACGATCTTTCTGGCTTCTTAGCAAACACTGCGGCTGCTTTCCAAGGCGAACTGCTTGGCATAATCAAATTCTTACTTTCCAAATCCACCAACTGCACCTATAGCTCCCTCCTCTCGATAGGTTTCATTCTACTTGGCGGTCTACTCAACAGTTCTGCTCTTGGTACCAAATCTATCTGAAACTCAATGGCTCGCTTCGGCCGCAAACCTACTACGAGTTCAAAGATTTATGCGAATTCTCTAACAAAAAAAAATCGATTCAACTTATCTTCTACCTCCACACACCCAACAAGGCATTAACCTCACATCCTGGATTTTCTGTGGAGTATGCAACCTAATCACTACAGTTAGGGTGTCTAAGCAATATTTTCCTACCATGGAAAAATATTCTAGCATCGTATTTACTTAACCAATGCATATCCAAAATAATTTCAAACCCTACGAAATCAAACACATGCAAACTTCAAACAAAAGTACGACCTAACAAATTAACCTCTAGCTGGTCATACTTTATCCTAAGTGTCGCATACTCTCCTATTTAATTTGCAACCTTTAAGGAGTAACTAGGTATGAGGGTTCTAGGTTAAGCTAATCTACCAAATAATGAGGTATAGAAGAATGCGATGTACCTGTATCAAATAGAACTCTAACTGATACACTATAAATCAAAAGTGTACCTCCTAATACATCTTTTCCCCTCTCCTCTACTGTTGGCCTTAGGGTAGCTGGTTCCAATTCAAAAATCTTGCCTTCCCCATCCTTGGCTGGCTCCTTGCACTGGTTCTTATAGTGCCCAATCTGATCACAGTTGAAACACTTCACCCCTTTCTTCTCAGCAGCTTTCTTTCCTTTGCATGTCCGACATCCATGGGCATAGTGTCCTTTCTTATCGCGCTTATAATAGACAACCTCTGCTTTTCTTTAATTAGCAGCTCCACCCTTTTGAGCTCCTCTCTTATGGAAAAACTTCATTTTCTAGCTCTGCCCTCCTCGAGTTTCCTTGGCCTGATTTCTTTCAAGAAAAGCTTGCATTTCTTCATGCCTCAAATCCATTTTCACAACAACATCATATGGATCTCTAATATGCAGTAACATGGCCTTAGCAAGCTCATGCTTTAACCCGGAATGACCTTTTCATTCCTATTAATAACAATATTAACCATAGCATAGCCATATCTCGCTAGCTCCTCAAACCTCGTCGCATACTCAAGCACAGTCATATCCCCCTGCTCCAACTCAGTAAACTTCCTGAGTAGAGTGGAATTAGCAATCTCAAACATAAAATCTCTCTTCAAATCTTCTCCTGAACTTAGCCTATGTCATTCTCCTCATTGACTCCAATAATATCACCATTCCACCAACACAATGCTGCTCCTTTTAGCTGTCTAAAAATAAGCCTTCTCTTCTGCTCATCATTGATTCCTAAGTCAGCAAAAATCCTCTCGCAATGAAGTAACCAACTCTCTACTTTAACCGCGTCTTTAGTACCAATAAACGGCTTTCCTCCTAGCCGAGCATAATCTCTACTCAAATCAGCATAGTTATTCACCATTGGAGTTTCTTGATTTCCTCCTCCAACATTTCCTCCAACTACTCCAGTACAAAACTTCCGCTTGCATCATGTTTACAAAGAACTTTTACATTGCTCCCATGTCGACCCGCGGGACTCTAGCACCCACATTTGCAGCTTCTGCCTGACCATGATTTCTCCTGGTATTTAGTCGAGCATTTCCATTAGTTGTGGTGCTTCCCCTAGGTTAACTCTTCCACTTCTAACATGCATACCTGCATTCGAGCCTTCATAAGATATAGAAGGATAACTTAATGGTGATGGGAGAATCCTAATAGAGATGGAAGAATGGAGATAAAGCGTGTACTTATATATAGCAAATACAAGTACGCTACTAGAGCGTTATCCATACCTCAATCTTTCCTCTAATTACTTAGGATTATGTTTTCAAAATCATTTTAAGTTTAAAGTTTTCATAAACCCATGCTATGATACAAGTTGTAACATCCCAATCTTAAGGCTCAAAGCTAAGCGCTATAGATGCTGCAGTCATCCATAATATTAACTTCTGGTGACAAAACACAATAATGTTAATGGTGTCCATAATATCAGAGGCACATGAATATGGAATAAAAGAAGCATAGACTAAAACAACTTTTCTGATTACATTTTAAAGCAATATTTCATATTCATATTACATAATCCCATAATTGATTCCTAGGTTATGATTGGATATAACTATTACAAAATAAACCAAGAGCGACATTTGAAAAATCTCTCTTGGATGATCAAAGTACTAAATAGACACAAAAGTCTTAATATATCATGGTGGAAATAAACTAACAACTCCTATATAGCTAACTTTGCCTCATGCATGTCTTCAGAAGCTTTATTCGTCCACCTACTAAACCTATAAAACCTTAACTCTCAATCTACTCAAATTAATTTTGAGCACCTAAGAGTTTAATGGGAAAATATAAACTTTGAGTCAGACATAAAGGCTAGTGTGAATAATACTATTACATCTCGGTTTGTTGATATTAAGTGAGACCATGTCGCTTAACGGAATGAGTTTCCCCTCTCTAATATCCCTTCAAAACATATCTTTTTGCAAATTATAATCCTACAACCAACTGATTATATCAATAATAGCTATATCATATATGCTCAAAACAGGTAATAAATAGACCATCTGTCTGAAAAAATTGTAGTTTTGTTTGGATAACTACTAACATTTGGCTGACTCTGGCCTACCAAACAAATTATTTAGCACCTGTTAGACATACTTCTGGACGGTCTGTCCCTAACTTTACTTTTCCAAGGGTCACCTGATCTCAATGGTTTTTCGAGCTCACCAATAACCTATCTTCCTTCTTTGTACATATATTCCTTTTTTATGTGTAACAAACATTTAAGCCTTACCTGTGATTAAGCCCTACACACTGGAATTTCGGACTAAATTAGCTTGGGGGCTAAAGCAAATGTATAGGGGTGACCTAATACTAGTCCCGTTCGATATACAAATATCTGAGTGATTTGTAGTTAGGGTAAACTACCCTTTAAATTTTACTCGAAATTTTTTGAATTGATTTAATCCCTTTAAATCATACTTAAACAAGGAAAACACACTACTTTGTTTACTCAAATCTCTATGCCGTGATATATGCTTTACTTAAAACATTGTTGATGAAAACCTTCAAAACCTTTGTTTAAACCTTTAAACAATCTCTTTCGAAACCATCGAAGTACCCCTTTCGAACCCATTGAAAGTACCCCTTTTGATACACGTAAACTACTATACTTTATAACCTTAGGCTGAAAGGCCAAAACATACATTTCAAAACCAATAGCAATAGTCCTTTCGGAAACATCTCTTTTGAGAGCTTTATAAACCTTAGACATCCTCTTTTAAAACACTGTAAACATGTCTTTCGAAAACATTGGAAACCTTCCTATCGAAAACATATGGAATCGCCCCTTCGAAACCTTTATTAGTTACCTTCCGAAAGCATTTAAATACTCTTCTTAAAACAAACCTTTCGAAAGCATTGGGTTCAAGTTAAAATATATGGAACAACCTATCAAAACCTTTGGGTTTAACCTTCAAACATCAAAAGGGTCTTAAAACAACTATGTCGAAAGCAACCCTTTCGAAAACAATATCCTAAGTAGAAGAATTGGATGGTATTGAAATCGATCCCTTCAAAAGCATTGGAGAAGCAGCTCTAATTTTAAAACAAAGAAACCCTTTTGAAGGCACTGTTTTGAAAGGTTAAAGGCGGCATGTTGGGGTTTCGACCCCTTCGAAAGCAATTTCTTAAAATAAAGGTGCAATCTCTTTCTAAAGCTCTTTCCTTTAAAACCATTTGACCAAGTCAAAAACTATCTTGCTCGAAAGCATTCTTTTCGAAAGCATTCTTTTTGAAAGCAAGGCAGGCGTGTTTTATTGAAAGAAAAACAAGGTCTCGACCCCTTTGAAAGCCCTATTTTGACTCTATATCTTTCATCTATGTCCAATCCATTACGTACAAAGTCTTTTATACCATGTGTATTGCTTTTAACCTCGATGGAGGAGGAAGTATGTAGTCGAAAGGTGTTGCTGAAAGTGGCGAAACAGCAAAACCTTATAAAAACTAATTTTAACTTAAAATGGTAATTTATTTTCAACTAACTTGCTTTGTTTATCAACATATGATTGGTTGCCAATTTATTTTCTAATGCAGTCTAATTCAGAAATAACAATTTAAAACATTTGCAAATTGCCCCTTCTCATTTTATAAACATATAAAACATTTAAGTCCCACACCTTAAATAATTTTATATACTTATTAAAACACTTAGGAAAATTTTCCAAAAATTCCTATAAATCACTTTTAATAATTTTTCTAACATATATAAATTTCTAACCAAAATCCAATATAAAATAGTTGCAATTAACTCTAAACACAATTAACCATTTTTTAACCAGAAAATTAATAATAAATCCACATTAATTTAAAAAATTATGAAACTTGACACCTATCCCTAAAATATCATTTCTGACTATATATTAAAATTTCAAGGCATCTGGATGTCATTTGATAGGTTTTTCAAATCAAAACTTGTTAAAAAATCTATATGAACAAACATAATTCATCAACAAGCATATATATATATATATATATATATATATATATATATATATATATAAACACACACACACACACTTATCATTCAAAACATGGCAATAAACTTTGCAAAATACATACGGATCTGATCTAGAATCGAAATCATCAAAATATGAGATGTATACTATTATTCACCTTTGGCCTTGTTGTTAAGGATTTGAGATTTGATCTGGAATGAATTTGATTAAGTTTTTCCTCTTGGTTCTTTCTTGTATCTTTCCCTTACTTCTTCTTAATGGTGACCGGCCTCTTCTTAGGTTTGTTTTAGCTTGTGAACGTGTAAAATGAATATGACTTAAGGGTTTAGGTCATAAGAATGTAACTCATTCCTATTTTTCCCTTATCTATCTCTCTTATTCAACACATTTGGATCCCCTTAGTTCATTAGTTTAAATTGGCACAGCAACCCTATATTAACACAAATATCGATCCCTTAATCATTTATGTTATTTCATTTAATTTAAATAATTAAATATCTTAAATAATGTTACTCAAAATTAGGGTCTTTACAGGAAGATACCTACACACACTAACAATAGTCAATGCTCAACTGGACAAGCATGACTAACAAAATCCTAATTGATAATAATAGAATATTATTATCTCCTAAAAAGAATACCTCAAAAAACTATACTAATTTTGGAATCATTGTTTATATACAAAAGATATTTCTAGGTAAAATTATTTCATTTACCTAGTCTCAAAACAATACTGTGTCAGTTTGCCTTGTTTAAGTATTTAGGAACCCCTATCGACACCGTTGTAATAACCCGGATTTTTCGGGCATCTGATAATTGGTAATTATCAGGGTTAAAATTTTATTTTGTAAATCAAACAGATAAAAATTCTGACAAATATCTGAATATTCATATATATAAATGGATTTAAAACTATAATAAATAATTTTCTGTAAGCAGTAAACTTTATGGTGAATAAAAATATGTAAATAGACATATGCAGGCTTTATAGTATTGAAGTTTTTAAGAGTGTGTATGTGTGTGTGTGTGTATTTATATTATGATTACGAAACTATTGATTTGAGTTCAACATGATGATTTTCAAAGGCTATTTAAGTAAATTCTATTTTCAAACATCAAGGAATAATATCTTTGTATATTTATATTATTATGACTTAAATTTGAAATAGAAGTAAATAATGGGATTTAATGTATTTTCTTTTACAAAATTTTATCAATGAAATAATCCTAGTTGTATATATAACATAAAGCAATTTCTCAAAAACATAGAATATATATATATATATATCTATATATATATAAAAGAAAGAAAACATAAGAAATAAATACATGAAGACATTTGTAAGCTTGGTAATCACATATTTTAACAATTGTAATTTATGTTATCATGCAAATTTACTTGTGGCACCTTTGTTCTCTTTTTAAATTTTTATGAAAATAAATATCAAGAATTAAACAAGGCTTTATAAAAAATTCAAAGCATCCTCATCTTCTTTCGTTTTTATCAAATTAAAAACTGAAAATTTACTCAAAAAAAGAAAAAAAAGAAATCAAACCTGGAAAGATTTAAACCTGAAGCAAAAATTCAGGGTGCAAATTAAAATCATGTCCAGTTCAAGTCCTGATCAAAATAAGAACATAAAAGAAAACTAAGAGTCAAATACAAGTTGTAAAGAAAAGAAAATCAAATCACCCAATGATCAAGCAAGTCAGAGCAAGATTCAAGGTTTGATTACAGTTCAGAAACAAGAATTATTTTCAGGGCTGCTCTCTGGTCGACTTCAAATGGTGAGTAAACTGAAGTTTTCTTTTCAATTTTTAAATCCAGGTGCATGTTGTTAATTCTTGAAGAAATTTGTGATAAATGTTTGTGTAAATGTTTGCATGTTTAAGGTGAATGCACGTGAATATGTATAAAGAAATTGTGTGTATGAGTATGTGTAAATGTACTCTGTTTAAACTACAGGTTTTACTCCACTAAGTAAAACCAAACTTGCCCTTCATAAAACTAAAAATCAGGATTTGATTGGGTTTACAGAAAAAAAAGGGAAATCAAGTTCCAGAATAAAAAAAAGAGACCCTGTCACTCTGTTAGACAAAAATATGAGAAATGTTCATTCAAAACCAAAATCTGTTATGTCTGAATTGTTTGGGATTGGTATCTATAGTTTGTTATGGAACATATTTGTGCAGATAGAAAAAGAAAAGAAAAAGAATTCTGTTTGTTCATAAATAAATAAATATAAGCCTAAGCATGTCTTTATGCATGTATCTCTGTTATATATCGGAACAAAACTAAAATTTTAAATCCAATTGCTCCTTCTGTGTTTGATTATAGGTTATGATTCCTAAACGAAAGGTGATTAGGAGAATATAACCTCATTTTTAAAAGTGGTTTCAAAATTGCATATATAGTAATCATTGCAAAAATTAAAATTTTACAGTGGTAATCCAAATATGTTCATAATCATATATCCTGAATTAGAGTTCCGATCCCATGTTCTTGTTCGTCTTCCTGAAACATGAATTTTAATGATAGAATCATAAATTTTAAGTTTGGGAATCACTTGGAATTGTGAGTTAATCAGAAACTGTAATTCTATCAATTTTGGGCGATTGGGGAAACTTGGGATGCCGTGATCAAGGTGGAAGGAGGATGGAGGTTAGATGAGCATCAGAAAAATACTCACTTGAATTCTAGGTGACCACGGTGGCAGAACGACGATGATCTAGGGTTTGTGTACAGATTTGGGGTTGTCATGGTTCTAGAGGCAATTACGTCTGCGTGAAAGCATCGGATTGGATATGAGGTATGGAGATGGAAGAAAGGAACTCTGGCAAGGGCGTGGGTTCGATGACATGGTGTCAAACGATCGGAGTTAGGCGTCGGCAAGGAAGTTTGGTGACTAGTTCGTCCAGGTTGGGTGTGCTCGAGTACTATTTTGATTTCGTGCTCAATTCAGGATTTGGGTGATCGTGGTCAGAGAAGTAGGTCAACGTCGATTTGTTGTCAATGGTGATGGTGGTCGGAGCCGCCGCTTTGGAATGTGCATGTGCACGGGAAGATATTAGGGGATGCTGTTTTGTTTGGAAACGAAGAATGGATGGACTCGGGTTTGCACTCGAGAGGTGGTTGTGATGACTCGAGTAATGCTCGGGTATGTTCTCGTGACAAAATTGATTAACAGGTTTTATAGTGTTAATCAGACAGATAAGGAAATTTTGTTCGAAATAAACTCGGGGAAAATAGTACTTTAGCACGGGTAATTTAGTTTTGGACTCAAGTTTGTTATAGTGGGCATCAGGTTTCCTGAAGTTATTTTTTTTCATATATATAAACAGTTTTAAGTAAGCATAAACAAAATAAGGGTTTTATAAAAACAAGTTGAAAATTGAAATGAAGCTAGTTTAAATTATTTCATGACAATGTTTTAACCATTTGATTTAAGGAAGTTATAACTTGTTTAACAAGATTTTGATAAGTTAATGTTATGTTAAAATTGAAATTGCATGATTATTTTAAGTAAATGTGAGGTGGAAGCCAAAATGAGGAGTTAATAAATTTATTAAGATAATTAATCAATTGGGTAATTAAATTGTGTAATCAGTTTTAAGGGTTTATTTATTAAAAGTGGTAAATTGTTTATGTAATTAAAAATGATTAATTTATTTAAAAGTTGAAATTACTTGATGTAATTAATTGACGATAATTACTTAAAATTTAGGTATAATTTCTTAATGTCATTAATTAAGGTAGGTAATTAATGAGGTGTGAATACTTAGTGAATCAATTAGTGAAAAATCACTGGATGTAATTTATTAAAAGGAAATTTCTTGATGGAAAGTAATTATAAAATAATTACTTAGTGAAAGAAATTTAATGATAATTACTCAGTATAATTAAAGGATTGATTAATATAAATAATCAAGGAGTTGGTTTAATAGATGGAGTAATCCAGGTAAGTTGATTTCTGATTAGGGCTAATCAAGGTTGATTAATGAATGTAATTAAGTTAAAGGTTAATTATTAAATGAAATTTAAGAATAATTAACTAATAAAAGTAATTAGAGGATCATTAGTTAATGTAAGTAAGGAAGTGATAAATCTTGCTTATTAAGGATTGAATGATGATAAGTGCTTTAGATTGGTTGATATCTCTGATATGAACTGCTTTGTGATATGATATATGGAATAGATTGTGATAATGTGATTTTCTATCGACTATGAATTGAAGTATAAAAATGTTATCTGGTATTTAAGTTGAATTGTATTTAACTGGATAACTTGGTCTTAGATGACATTGAATTCGAAGAGTCCGAAGTCGGGTTTGGTGAATACCCGAAACCACTTCGATTCTTTATAATTTGATGTGTGGAATTAATGGGCTGAAATGAAATGGAATGTTTTAAGTGGATTGGACCATTTATTATAAGTTTTGAAGCTTAGAAATTGATATGTGAAATAGGTAATGTCTATAACTTGTGGAGTTGTAAATTGATATAAGTTAACCCGGGTTTATATAAGTTGTATGCTTTCGTATTCCTTGTTGATGGGTTTACTCACGATGGTTTCCAGCCTGACCCGAGTGTTACTTTGATGTAATGCTCGGGTCAGACCGAGCATTACAGATTTTCAGGTTAGGACGTTCTAGAGCTCAGGAGGTGAGCTGGAGAGCAGGAACGTATAGAGAGTTTCCACTGTGTTATATTATAGTATCTGAAAAAGATTATTTATCTGTCCAGTGGTTGTAAATATGTTGTAACTCTGATACATTGAAGTGTAATTTGACAAGTACAGTTTTTCTTTGTATAACTATCATTTATGTGATATTATATTTTGATCCGCTGCGAATGTGAGGTTTCTGATCTGTGTCCTGGTGTTTCTTCTTTTCCTTCTATCTATTTCTTCTTCTTTTCATAACTGTTTGGAATTTTCTGGATCGAAAATTCCGGGTCGTTACAACCGTGGTGTCCCATGTCTCGACCAGAGTTCTTAAGACACTCAACAGATAAATCAACATAATATAAACCACTAACAAATACGCACTCTTATATATAATACACTCATAATAATTATAGGGTCTCACTTACCCGATCTTAAATGAGTTTACCCCACCAGGGCCGAGGTTCTCACTTAACGTGAGGACCCGTTTCTTCGGCTTTCAGAAATCGATGCTAATACATCCTCGGTATTCATGTGCCGTAAATTTAAGTGTCGGAGAAGCGTATTCTCAAGGGAAAGAAAGAAAAATAAAGAAAGAACATAATCTCACATATGTTTCAAATAAAAATTTACAGCGGAAATTAAAATATATTTATCAGAGTTAAAAACAGGGACAGTTATAAATTTCTATCCTTACAAATGTGGAATACTACCGTACAAGAGTATGGTGGAATTAAACAAAAATCTTCAGAAAATCTTCTGACTCTATGCTTCAAGTTGTATCCAGATTTCTTCTTAAACCTGACTACTAGTCTACCTGGGTAAAAGTAGGGCACCCAAAGTTTAAGGAAAAGGAAAAATAAACTCCGGATCAGTCATGGGACTGGCATGAGAACTCAAAATACGCATTTGAAAACAAAAAGGGTATCTCATAAGGCCACACCATACATAAACATGGAACTATATTTTACTTATGATAACTAAAACATTTTAAGTCAAAATACATGATATTATTTTTAATGACATATCTTTGAAAGCATTTGCAAGTAAACTTATCAATCTTAGTCGAAATTGTTACATAGACTAAATTCTAGCAATACTAACCATAAATGTAGGTTCTATGAATAAAATGGCAGACACTTATTGGAGAATGGATTTCCACACAAATGACCAGGTGAAGGAGCTACCTTCCAGCAGTACATCTCTAGAGGAATGTACCAAGGTCCAACAAATGGTCCTCTACCAACACAAGACCGGCCTACCTCTTCCTAGATAGTACTGAACATGTCATCACCTCGTTCGTTACCGACCTATCCGAGGATCTTTGTAGCATACATCCACATTAATTTAAACCTAAACGTCATAGCGGGTGGAAATATATCTAGAAGGGGATGATCATACCCAAATGGCTGCGAACCACATAGCCTTGCTGCATCAAACCTGTTTTGGCCATTTTCGAGTGTGAGGCCTAAGGTAACGATTACCTTTTACTTTGCACATCATCTCTCTTTGAATGCCACATTTCCATTCCATCGATCACTATTGACTTCCACAAACATACAACCTTCGAGCTCATACGTCTCAGAGAAGGATGTTAAGCTAAGAGAAGTTTCCTTTTCTGCCACCAAGCAAGTTTATGCTCAAAAAGTCAACTATGAAATCCCAAGAATGCAGTGTCAGACATCCATCCATACAAGTTTATTCTGGGATTGAACGGAACCGAAGGCACTCTCCTACCACATCCTGTTGGGAATTATCCCTAGGATTAGTAGCGAGGAGTCCTTGCAACCCAAAGAATTTTAGAATTGAAGGGACCATTGCTACTTTAGTATTTGGGAGGAAACCAGAATTATCAACAAGTAGTCCTTTCATCTCAAAATCTTTAGTCTTCATCCTTTATTTTCTTTATCAAGTCTTCATTTTTTTCGAATGCATACATTTGTTTGAACTGGTTTTCAGATAGGAATTATCAAGATCCGGTCCCTATTACTTTGAACCAATTATCAATAGAAGGGGTTCTGTGAATAAGGAATCATTCTTTAATTGATTTAGTTCCTTTTTTTATCAAAATCTCTTTTGGAGACATACATTTGTTAAAACATTATTTTTGGTATATACGGAATCATTAAACCTCTCTTATTAAATCCTTTATTTACATAAAAACCTTTTAAATTTGAATAATTCGAAATCATGTCATTTTACCCTTAGGAAAATATTCCAAAAATCATTTCATTTAAATCTTAGCAAAGATTTCTCAATTCAAAACTCAAAATTTGCTTGAGTAAAAACCACGCTGTCTAGGATGATAATCCCAAATCCAACAAAAAATAAGTGAGTGGAAACAATAGAAATCATCTAATTCTACTCAAGATCAATCCCCGTATTCAACAAATACTATGGGCGGAATATCAGTGAAATCACCTTTTAAATTCCACGAATAGTATAGGTTCCCTCTTTGGGCTTTAACATCGAGCACAAGAAGATCATCTCCATAAAATCGAAGTTGTTTATTATATTTTTGAAATTTCGATCCAAGCAAATCAAATTTACTATCCTCTCCGTCAGGCTAGTCCGGATAGCCAGGGAGAGCAGGAAACTTGTTTTCCAAACTCAAGCGTAGACACTATCTCTCTTACACCCAAAAGGCAGTCAAGTTGTTTGATGGACTCTAAACAATTAAAATATTTAATATTTTCTTAAATCCTTCAATTCATCTTTAAAATTTTTTATTAATCATTTAAAAACATTTACAAAGGATTTGTAAAAGAACGGTTCCGTTTAAAACAATATTTCAAAAGTTATAAAAAAGTGTTGTGGAAAAGGTGCTTCGAAAGTGCCTTTTAAGCTATATTGATCAAAACGACTTTTTATTATTTAAAAATTCATTTTTTTTACTCAAATAACTTTTAAAACATTTATAAGATTTATTCCACATTTTAAAATAATTTTAAAACATCATTTTCTAAGAAATCTAGTTTTGGATTCCGAACTACAAAATGGGGATTTTTTTTCAAAACTTATTTTACTTATATTTCAAAATCTACTTGTTGGAATCTCGATATTCCTTCTTTATTGGAAATATTTGGATATAATAGTTTGGAAAATTTCTATCTGGAAGAATTTCAAGCTATATTCCAACTTTTACACTTGTTTGACTTTTATAGCGCTAAATCGCGAACTACCTTTACGCGACGCGCTTATTTTTGACTAAATTTTCTATTTCTTTCCAAACTTTCCAAAACACTTTTTAATATTTATAAAACATTTTAAATATGTTTTAAACCATTTTTAAGAGATTTAACAATTAGATATACACCATTTCATTAATTCGAGGAAAGTGATTTCCTTCGTGTTTATCAACGTGTATATTCGTGACTTATATATATATATATATATATATATATATATATATATATATATATATATATATATATATATATTCAACATTCATATTGAAACAACCAAACTTGATGATCAAAGCATATTAAACATCCATTTGCAACATCATATCATCATCCAATATATAGTATAATAGTTTAGGAGTTCTTACCTTCATTTTCACTCGAACTAGTTTTAAAATGGCTATAGTTTCGCTATCTCGAAATTAAACTCCATGAAATCGAGCTTTGGATCTTGCAAAGGGCCTAGTCTAACCTTGGAGCTCATGGCCTAGGTTGGGAAGAGGTGGAGCTTACGGCCAAGAGTGGTGGAAGGTGGTGTCTTGGGTTTGGGAGGTGGAGAGATGGAGATTTGAGCTTGTTTTGAGGTTTTTAACTATATATAACTAAAAATTTAATTTCTTTTTGAAATAAATTTGACATTATTTATCTTAGGATAGAAGCCATTAAAGTGGAAGCAAAAGCTTGAAAATATAAAGAAGAAGATGAATGAAAATGAAGAGAAGATGGTAGGGTATTTATTGGAAAGGAAGAGTGTAAAAGCATCCATACTTACATCCTCACTTTATCACCATTTCAAAGCTTCTCCAACACACTTCCCCCTTCCAAAATGCACGGCTAGAGCCTTTGCCCCATATGCACATCGCTTCCATCATCTCACGTACACATATGTTTACTTATATAAGTTTAAGGAGTAAGAAATCTTTAAAATACATTATAATTTTATATTGTATTTCATATACTTAATTATATTTGTTATCCGGTTTTTTAACCCAGCAAGATCCAATAGAACACATAATAAGTTGATAAAGTCAGAATGGCTTGGAACTCAGCCAAAAGGTTACATCAACAAGTTAAAGAGAGCTAAATAATATTACTAAAGCATCATTTGAATTTGATTAAACCTAGGGACCATTGTCCATTCAGTCAAATCAGTAGTTAAGAACAACCAGCTAGTAGACCGTCATCAAAATGGAGCAGCGTGCAACGAGACAACACAAATAATGTCAGTACAAGGCCATAAAAGTATTCCAAACATCAAACTCCTAAAATAATCCAAGTACTTGGAATGCTAGCGATCCATACTCTATGGATCGCCAGCGATCCATGCAACATGATGGTTCGTTGGGAGAAACAGTAGCTAACGATCCTAGAAGACAAAATACAAAATATGCTAAGTCTATGGATCGCTAGCATTCCATACAAAATGGATCGCCAACGATCCACACACAATGGATCGCCAGTGATCCATATAAAGGCACGATGCACATGCGACCATGCGAACAACGTCAGTACAAGGCCATGAAAGCATTCCAAACATCGAACTCCTAAAATAATCCAAGTACTCCATACTCTATGTATCGTCAACGATCCATGCAACATGATGGTTCATTAAGAGAAGAAGTCGCTAAGGAGCCTAGAAGACAAAATACAAAATATACTAAGTGTATGTACTGCCAGCGATATAAACAAATGGACCGCCAGCGTTCCATATGAAGGCACGATGCACCTGCGACCTAGCATGGCGAAATAATGGAGATAGAAGCTAAGTCATTAGCTCATGAGCGAGCTAAATCTATGGATCGCTAGCGATCCATAGACCATGGATCACTAGCGATCAATGCTTTTGGCTTGGTTCATGAGCTAAACTCATATAGGTCCTTCTACGTCCATCTGCAAGCAATTGGCAAACAGGCCTAGCCCAGAAGCTCTCCGATCTCTATAAATATCATCCAACCTATAACACAGATGGGACTGGTTGCTGAAGGTCTGCTAGAATCTTTTTTAACTCTCTACCTTCCTCAAAACAATCTCCAAAAGGATTCACTGTGATTCTCCAATGGATTCCAGCTTTGAGGATTCAATCTAGCTAAGAGTAATCGAAATTTTTGTAATCAAACACTACTTGTAACAAAAAATTAGTCATAATAAAACTGTAAAGTGGACATAGGCTTCATTAACAGCTGAACCACTATAAAAATTCCTTGTCTTCTCTCTTTACTGTCTTTTTTCGATACCTATTATCTGTGTTATTGCTCTTCAGGACATGGCTGGTGATTTCATTCTCAAACCAGGGCGTTGATCCATTTTTGGGTTAACATTTTGGTACTTTCATTGAAAAATCAACTCAAGCAAAGATCTGGTTATCTATTTTGGGTCAGATAGGTTCAGAAGTTAAATCGTTAATCCCTATTCGAAAGATCTAGCTATCTACTTTGGATAAAATGTTCGCTTGTGGGTCAATCAACTCTCTTGCATCATGATCCAATAGGCACCCTGGAAGACAAAGTATTGAAATCAGTTAAGTACGTGGATCGCTAGCGATCCATGCACTATGGATCGCCAGTGATCCACACCTTCTCACCAGACCGCCATAAACTCTAGAAATCAAAGTCCAATAATATTCTAAATATATGGATCGCCAGCGATCCATATGCTATGTATGGATCGCCAATGATCCATACCGTTTCATTGATTTGCAACAACCTACATGAAACGAGATGGGAGAAGGATGCTAATGGGTTGGCTCGCTTTCCAGCATACGTTTTGTATTGCCAGCATACCTTCCAGCATACCGTGAACTTCGGGGGCATTGCTCCTGAACACCCAAATCAAGGCGCTTTACCCCTAAACCCCGACTTGCTGACTGGCCGAGACCGTAGTCTGGGTCGTTCGAAGTGAATATAATAGATTACAAGGCCAAGCTTCCTTGGTATATAGTGACCACTCTCGGTTAACCAGCTTTAAATCCTATCAGGGAGCTCCTATCAAGAATGGTCATCGTCAAAAATCATCAAAAATCGTCAGAATGGTTGTTAAAAATTCACTTCAGGATTGACTCGTTGTCAAACTCGGGTAACCGCCCATTTGACTCGAAGAATATTCTGGAAGTCTTGACTCGAAGTTGAACTCAGGTAATCACCCATTTGACTCGATGTAAACCTTGGAAATTCCAGCCCGAAATCAGACTTGGGTAAAACCAAGATTTTCTCCAAGCAAACATGCAAATGAATCCAAGCAATGTTTGTCACCAACCAAGCACTTCAAATTCTACGACTCTAAGCGAATCAAGTGCTGACTCCAAGCAAATGAAAAAATTTCTTGGGTCGGACTCCAAGTAAAATATCGCTAATCCATCAATACGGATCCATCTTCTTTTGCCTATAACTCGAATGTGCGAACTTCGGATACCCCAAAATTTGCAATGCAACCTTATGGGGCCTTTTTTGTCATCCCAAACCAATATCACCTAGTTTGAAAATTTTTAGGATCGTCACTGATCCATGACCCCATCATAAGTGATTTAGAATTCAATCGGCATGTCCAATCATTCAAGCGTTGACGATCATGCATATACCATTCTCAATCCTTATAAACAGCTGTAAATTGAAAACGGATCGATCTAACAATGATTGGAGCAACTTCCCCAATCGAAACCCATTCATCGAAGCCATTCTTCATGCAGAATATCCAAAGAAGTTTATCATTCCAACTATACCTTTTATGCAACTGTACAATTGATTTGAAATTGCTTCTTTACAGGTATGACTAGTATATGGACGAAGCGAGGGAGATGGATGCAATCTACTGCAAGGACTAAGGAATCATTAAAGGATGAAACAACCTGCTACCCTGGAAGAATTCTATGGGAAGGAAAACCGGTTCTAAAGACTAGAAGAAGTCTAATTGAAGAAGGCAAACCCGACAGTGTGCCAACGAACATACCAAATGGTGAAGGACTAATGGACCTCAGGGACCTTTTGCCCAAGCAAGGCTACTAAGACCCAATAGAAAAGCGACCCAATTAATTGACAAAATCAGACGAAAAGATGATTATCAAATAATACTCTATCTAGCTAGCAACTAAGGAATGAGATAACAACCTAAAGTGATTTATTCTCAACCATCCTTGTCTATTCTCCTTTTCCAAATGAGCCGTACCGGGACACTAGGGGCATTGTTGACAACACAGCAAAAGGAATGCTTCTATGCCCTTGACGAATCATGTCAATCCCCCTTTTGAGAACTGGCATTGCTGGTGGCATCGAAAAGTCTTGTCCAAAGATCGTCGAACAAACTGATCCAAGACCTTAACTTACAGGAAACAATAAAACTGTGTTCCCTCGTGCTGAATCTGAAAATTCCTCTTGAAGTTGATGAACCGTTGCATTAAGACCACCGGGCCGTCAGACGCATGACCTAAAATTCCTTTCGGAATTGATAAATATCATTCCAAAACCGTCTGATCACCGGACATCTGACCCTTGGCTTCTAAAAACCGGTGTTGATTCGGCAACATCGAGAAGGCCCAATGTTAGATCCCCCACTTAGAGGCCCAAAACTAGCGGCTATGGATGCTGTAGTCATCCATAGTTATTAATCTTTAGCGACAAAATACTGTAATGTTAGACAAATTGATATACCAGAAACGCATGTATATGGAAAGAGTTTAAAATTTCAAAACAACTTTCACATTCCATTCCAAACTCATTTCAACATTCTTTACATAATCTCACAACGTTAACCACATTCAAAAAATATAATTATTCCAATATGTTTCAAGAGTGGCATATGAACATGCCTCTAGGTGATTAAAGTGTATAATAGGCAATAAACAGCTTTGCCTTAACAAAACAACACGGAGGAATCACATAAGAAAGAACTTAATAACTATACTCCTTCTGCACAACTCCAAAAGCATTTTCGTCTTAAGAGGTACCTGAAAACCTCAAATCTCAAACTACTCAAAATCAATTAAGTACCCAAGAGTTTAAGGGGAAAACATAAACTTTAGTCAGATATAAAGCCTGGTATGAATAATAATATACCATCTCAAATCATTTAGAAATTTACTGAGACTACTCCGCTTAGCGGAATGGGTTTCCCCTCACTAGTATCTTAAAACCTTTGTAAACAATTTTCTGTGCCCCTGAATCCACAATGGTTAACTATTTCAAAACATTATTAATGATGATATGCAAAAAAATTGAATCAATTCTAGATTATCCATCCCCAATTCATTTTGACTATCTATCATAATTATAGTTTCTAGGATTACTATTAAGGAATGATTTTCATGGGCTAACTAATAAAAGTTAAACTTTTTACTCCCTATCTATTTATATAGTTTTCATGGGAATACTATAAACCGATTAGTAACTCCAATATCAGTTATTTTATCTTAGTTTTCCTTGGCTGACTAGGAACCTATTGACTAACCGTCAATATCTTTCTTTTACCCTAGTTTTCATGGGCTAACCGAGAACATATTGACTATCTGTCAACGTTTCATCTTCTTATCCAGATATTATTTTCATGGGCTTATTATAAACCCGTCTAACTAACATCTTCAATTTTACATTGCTTTCATGGGCTAACTATGAACCTATTGGCCCTTGCCAATATCATCCTCCCTACACAGTTTTCATAGGCTTACTGTTAACCTATTGGCCCTTGACAATATCTTTTATTTTTTCACTACTAGATCAACCTAACTGGTTATTTTACCTTTTTTCAAATTGCAGTTTTGGATTCATTATAAAGTGAATATATACATATATAAAGAAGAAAAAAATATAACTTTATTAATTCTTTTAACCCATTAAAACTTCTCCATAAATTCCATTTCAAAATACTTTGCTTATTAATGTGCCATGGTCTTGCTTTTAAATGAGATTAGGTTATTTATTTTGAAAACTATACTTTCAAACCTGTGAATAGGGCTGTCAATGGATACCCGAAAAATCTGAAATCCATCCGCATCCGCATTTGAAAAGCGGATAGATATATGATATTTGAAAAAACGGATGTAGATGCGAATATGAAGACATCCGCATTCGAAAATTATCCGTTTGATTTTTGTCAAGACTATAGTTCAAATTATATGTATTTTAATGCAGTGAAAGATATTTGCTTATTATTTTATTGTGTTAATAGTTTATATTATATGCACTTAATGCTTTATAACTACTCGAGACTATTTGTTATCATCATATTTGTTGATTTTTAACACTTCTATAATCAATGAGATTGAAAAACAGTTATGTTAAACAAAAAAAAAATTATTTTTCAATTTTTAATTTATTGGTTGTTAGCGGATATGATAATTATTCGTTATCCGTCCGTATCTGTGGATGCAGATATCCGATATCCGAAAAATATTTCGGATGTGGATGCGGATATGGCACTATTCACATTCGAAAACATCCGTTGACAGGCCTACTTGCAAAACCTTGCTTTTGACCTCATTGGATAGCCTCCTTCAAAAGCATACATATCTTTTCAAAACATCAGACTTATGCCTTAAAAACACTTTGAAATATTTCTTTCGAAACCTTTCAATATAATAAAGAGTTACTTATTAATTATTAGAAGCTTAGCTTTGAAATCATTGGAAGTATCTCTTCCTAAAGCATTGAAAGTCCCCTTTTTGACATCATTGGGTTTACTTTTTTAAAATATCATTAGGGTCTAAGAAATATATAAATGAAAGTATCTCTTTCAAAACCATTCTTTACCATATAAAATATTAGAAAATTTATGATGGCACCGAAACCATCTCTTTTGACAGAGTCAAAAGCTTACCTTTAAAATATATAAGGATAGCTTCGAAACCCCTTTCGAAACGCATAACCCTTTCGAAAGCATTTAGAAAGTGGCTTAATCTTGTTTTAAAACAAATAATACCTTTTGAAACTACTGATGACTTCATTACACTTGAAAGGCAAAAGAATTGGAGGCAAGGCTTCAACTAGGTCGGAATCTCTTCTTTCGAAAGCACTAATTTATTATTAAAGGAACTTCATTGAAACCCCTTTTTCTTTTAAAGCGATCATGGAAATCCCTTCGAAAGCCATTATAAACTTCTTTCAAAACCATACGTATCAACAAAGTCGAAAGCTTAGTAAAACAAAGGTAGGCACTTATCTTTTTAAAATAAATTGAGGTAAAGACCCTATCGAAAGCTATGCTTTCGACATCATACCTTTCGCCTATCTCCAACCACTACATATCATCTACATGATACCATGTATATTAAGTTTAACTTAATGGGGTTTTGACGTAGTCAAAGGCGAAAGGTAAGGGTAAAAAGTACTCTGAATAGAGGTGAAACCTGTTTTTCTAGATTAAGAACTAAATTTAGCAACTTATATAAAATAACCTGCTGATGTGTAAATTTCTTATTGGTTGCCTTAACTTTTTCCATTCTTTTCAAAACCAACCGCCTTTTTATTTTAGATAAGTATCAAACTCAAACTTTTGCAAATAAAACCTTCCTCATTGTTTACACATAAATCATTTTGATTCTGTTATCCCACCATTTAGCAAGGGCGTGATACCAAAAATTGAATAGAAACCAAAGGACAGTCCATCCCAAAGATCGGTTAAACATAGGTTTGCTATGGGTGTCGATAAATTTTGTCCGAGTCCGGATCAAGCTATAATTAACAAGACACGACAATCAAAACGACGGAAGCCAATATTCTAAATTCAAGTCAATTTGAGTTCGTATGCTGAAGATATGATCGATGCAATTTCAGTAATCACCTTGTTTGCATCCATCATAGCACTTCATTTCGTATCCATCAGTCGAAAAGACTTTTCGAATCCATCAGGAAGACGCAAGTTCGTATCGATCAGGGGAACCGCACTCTTCGTATCCATCGACCTAATGGCTTTGTTCGCATCGATCAAGCTCTGATAGATCGTATCCATCAAATGGTCCTCATCTCATATCCATCAAATGACCACCATCCTACATCCTTGAGAAAGCATCGTACTTTGTATCCATTGTCTGTAGCATCTGTGTTTATTTCGTATCGATTAAGTTTTACACTCACCTTGTATCGATCGACCATAGATCGATACGAAACCAACACCCCTCCTCGATACGAAGTGGCACGCAAGAAGTCGATGCAAAGTAAGACACATTCGAACAATATGAACAACATAACATTATCGATACGAACAAGGCTGCGGTGCATCAAGTCAAACAAGATCACACACTCGATGCAAACAAAGCAGTGCAACTAGTCAATACGAGCAGCATAGTCACGATCGATATGAACAAGGCGGGAACCTTGGGGTGACTCAGTCAACACTGTGCTAAAAGTGGATCGATCCAAAGAGTTAGCACCACGTCAGCTTATAAGCACGTGCACTGATCGATTCGAATAGAGCAATGTGAAAGGGATCGATACGAACCAAGCAGCCTATTGAAAACACGAACTTGCATCAATCATATATCACAATCTACAAGTCGAAGTGTTATGAAATTTTTACAGGATACGTCCGACCTAAGGAATGTTCATGCCAAATTTCGACTCAATTTGATAAAATCTTGATCGATATGAAATTTGTTCATATCGATTATGGATCGAGTCAAAATCGTCTGGGATCGATCGCGTGGGCCCACTCACGTTCCAGAAGAGGTCTCCCAAGATCCGAGCAAGAAATTTGCATCCTACGCCTGTAAATAGCATCCTAGAGCCGACAGAAAGAGGACTTTTGGTTCTTCTACGTCCGGACTATGCCGAACTCGTTTTTTGCAGTTTAAGGCTACTGTTGTACTCAAAATTCATCACTCTAATCTGATATAATCAATTTTAATCAGCAAAAAAACATCAATAAAGTGATCAACTTCAAAGTGAACATAGGCCGGATTGCCAAACCACTATAAACTCCATGTCCTTTACTGATTTCTTCTTAATTTTCTGAGTGTTCTTCATTTTTAATTCTCTACATACTTGTTAGCTGTGATTTGTGATTGTGAACTTGTGCTTTCATCGATAATTGGGTGTTTGTGACCATATTTTGCGCAAATTTTTTGGTGTTTTCGCTGAGAAGGACTAGCACTAAGGGATTCAAAAGCTTGGATTTTAGATTTGAAGTCTTAAAGATTTGGATCTATAAAACTATGACGAGGCAATCTACAAGGAGACCAAGAGCAGAAAGAAGCCAGCATAAAGGAAGTCAGGAGGCTTTCTCAGGAGCGAATCAAGCCTCAGTTTTCATCACCCGAGATGAGATGGAGATGTTGATTATAGCTATGCATGAAGAGCTTAGGAAAAGACAAGAAGAGATAATATAGAATCTGCTTCGACAAGCTGGACAAACTGGTGTGCAGAACCAAGCTAACGCGCTGCAGGAGATGCTAGAGATAGGAGTCAGAAGCAAGGAGAAACCAGGACCCAAAACAGAGCGGGACCATCAGGAGCGGCCCCAGAGCTAGGGGGCATTCACCAGGAGCGTGTTGATCCAACCTCAGACCGGATACCAGGTGTAGTTGTTAAACATGACATTGATAGAGGGATGGACGTCTGTCCAGGAAATCAGATTCCAGGATTCCCTCATGATCACAGGGGACAGATCAAAGACAACGACCAAGAAACACTGATTGACAACAGTGATAGACTGGCAGAGATGGTCAGGCGAGCCATGAGAGGCCGACTAGTGAATAGAGATATGGAAGACGTGAACATGAGCCCCTTCGCTCCTGCAATTAGACAGGCTAGGAATCCATCAGAGTTCAAGCTACCAACTGGATACGTACGATAGGAGGACGGATCCTGCAGTTCATCTCACACGGTACATGAGGCATATGGAGGTGTTGGGGGCATCAGAGGAGGTCATGGCCCGATGCTTCCGATTGTACTTGACAGACATTACAGCGCTATGGTTCAGACAACTGTAGAGCGGCACCATTGGAACATGGACCGATTTGACTGAGAAGCTTATGAGGAAATTCAGAGTTCACATTTCGAGATCCAAGAATGTGATGAGTTTGGCAACACTAAAGCAAAGAACTGGGGAATCTATGAGGAGCTTTCTGACGCGATTCAATGCGGTGGCTGCATCGGTGGATCGACCAAATCCATCATGGTTTTGATGGCAGCTGTATCAGGCATAGCTGATGGCACAAAATTCAAGAATTCATTGACAAGGGATCTCCCTATGGATCTAGGAGAATTTTATCATGAGGCTAAAGGATTTCTATGATTGGAGGATGCAAATGCTGAAAGAGAGGAAGGAGTCGATGTCTATGTAGTCAAAGGTAGAAATTCTCCTAAAAAAGTTGCAGAAACCAATAAAGGGAAACGGAAGGCCGAGGATGACGATGATGGACCAAAGCGACGACAAAAGGAACCAAGATTCACCTCTTATATGGAGTTGAATGAGACTTTGGAGCGAATCTACCAGGATACTAGGAGCAGTTTCCTTATCGAAAGCCATGGAGAAGGGATCTGACCAGTAATGAAAGAAGATCCGACAAGTATTGGTTATTCCATGAGCTAAATGGTCATAGCACAAATGATTGCAGGCACTTGAAGGATGAGGTTGAAGGGCATATTCAGAATGGTCTACTATCGCAGTATGTGAGAAGGGGAACAACAACGGTGGAACGAGAGCGACCACCACCTGCATCAACTGGAAACAGCTTAAGATCGGGGAGTCAGCTTGTCATCAATTATTAAACAATGACGTATAAGTGGAAAACTCTACACCAACATGATTAACTCATTTACACATGTACAGGACCGTGAACGATCCTCAGGCATGCTCTGATACGACTATTAATCGCATCAGTGTAGGTATTTGCACTTTGACGTCTCTGTGTTGCTTTTGTTTTCCGTTTCTTATGTTGGACTTGATTTTGTTGGACATTTCTACTGAAAGACTCATTTTGAATGTAAATCTGCTATTTATGATTCCATAACGGCTAAGCCACTTACACATGTACATGGTCGCGAACGGTCCTCGGACATGCCCTGAGATGGCGATAAACTGCCATAACAAACAAGTCAGAAATTCACTCGAATGTGAAATTTGATATTAATGATACTAAGTCCCCTCACGCACACACAACTCGCCTTGAACGGCACCCGACCTCGAACGGTCAAAATTTGCCTCGAACGACATCCAACCTTGAATGGTCGCAACTCGCCTCGAACGGCATCCGAACTCGAACGGTCACAATTCGCCTTGAACGACATCCGACCTCGAATGGTCAAAACTCGCCTCGAACGGTCACAACTCGTCTCGAACGGCACCCGACCGTGAACGGTCACCATTCGCCACGAATGACATCCGGCCTCGAATGCTCACATACCACCTCAAATGACATACGATCTCGATTGATCATCATTCATAGTCAGGTAAGACTATCAATCTCTTTTACAGGTCATCAACGGGATATGAGCATCCAACTTTTAGTGTTACAAAACACACCTTCCTACCGCAAGACATATTTTGGGAAGCAAGTGTTATCCCGCCTTTTAGCACGGCCGTGATACCAAAAGATTGAACAGAAACCAAAGGACAGTCCATCCTAAAGATCGGTTAAACGCAGGTTTGCTATTGGTGTCGATAAAAAATTTCCAAGTTCGGATCAAGCTATAATTGACAAGACACGGCAATCAAAGCGGCGGAAGCCAGCATTCCAAATATCAAGTTAATCGGAGTTCGTATGCTCAAGATATGATCGATGCAATTTTGACAATCACCTTATTCGCATCCATTAGAGTGCTTCATTTCTTATCCATCGGTCGAAAAGCCTTGTTCGAATCCATCAAGAAGACGCGGCTTTATATCGATTAGGAGAACCGCACTGTTCGTATCCATTGACCTAATGGCTTTGTTCGCACCGATCAAGCTCCGATAGTTCGTATCTATTGAATGGTCATCATCTCGTAACCACTAGATGACCACCGTCCTACATCCTTGAGAAAGCATCGTACTTCGCATCCATTGTCTGTAGCATCCGTGTCCATTTCGTATCGATTAAGTTTTACACTCACCTCGTATCGATCGACCATAGATCGATACGAAACTAACACCCCTCCTCGATATGAAGTGGCACGCAAAAAATCAATGCGAAGTAAAATACATTCGACGGATACGAACAGCATAACATTATCGATACGAACAAGGCTATGGTGCATCGAGTCGAACAAGATCACACATTCGATACGAACAAAGTAGTGTGACTGGTCGATACAAGCAGCACAGTCACGATCGATATGAACAAGGTGGGAACTTGGATGACTCGGTCAACTCGGAGCTAAAAGTTGATTGATCCAAAGAGTTAGCACCACATTAGCTTACAAGTACGTGCACTGATCGATTCGAACAGACCGATGCGAAGAGGATCGATGCGAACTAAATAGCCTACTGAAAACACGAACTTTCATCGATCATATATCACAATCTACAAGTCCAAATGCTATGAAATTTTCATAGAAGCTTATGTATGACCTAAGGAATGTTCATGCCAAATTTCGACTCGATTGAATCAAATCTTGATCGATACGAAATTCGTTCTTATCGATCACGGATTGAGTCGAAATCGCCTAGGATCGATCGTGTGGGCCCACTCACGTGCCAGAAGAGGTCTTGCCAGATCTGAGCGTGATATTTGCATCCTACGCCTATAAGTAGCATCCTAGAGCCAAAGAAAGAGGACTTTTGGTTCTTATACATCCAGACTCTGCCGAATTCATTTTTTGCACTTCAAGGCTATTGTTGTACTCGAAATTCATCACTGTAATCCGCTGTAACCAATTGTAATCAGCAAGAAAACATCAATAAAGTGATCAATTTCGAAGTGGACGTAGGCTGGATTGCCGAACCGTTATAAACTCTGTGTCCCTTATTGCTTTCTTCTTAGTTGTCTGAGTTTTCTTCATTTTTAATTCTCTACATACTTGTTAGCTATGATCTGTGATTGTGTACTGGTGCTTTCATCGATAATTGGGTGTTTGTGACCATTTTTGACGTAAACAGATCCTCATCTCAAAATAATTTATTTTGTTTATCAAATCACTTAAGAAAAATTCCCCAAATTCATAGAAATTTATGATCACGTTATCTCACATATCAAAATTTCAAATCTAAATTCTAAATATATTTTCTGAAATAAATTATTAAACCCAATGAGCTATATTTTCATTCAAAAATTCATAATAATCTTTCCAGAGCTTAGAAAATTACCAAACATAAAACCCAAGTCTAAAATTATGTTTTGCATAACATATAGTTTTTCCATAGCATTTAGACATCAATACCACACGGTTTTGATCTAAAACCGTATGAACCATTATTTAAACAATCTTGTTTAAATTCAAACAATATTTCAAGCATATCATCATCAAACATAATTTATACAAATTTAAATTAAATCCAAAATATATTTAACAAATGAGATGGAAATTATCATTCACCTTGATCTTTGATATGGAAAATGGAATTAGATGAGTTATGTTCCCCTTGTTACTTTCTCTTCTTTTTCTTTGAATTTCCTCTTTTTCTTTTCTTTTTAATTGCCGACCTTATCTTCTTTTCTTACGTTTTTATTTTTGTAAGAAAATGAACATGAGTGTGAATGGCTTAAGGGTAAACATATATATATATATATATATATATATATATATATATATAAACGTAAGGTTAGGTGTAGTTAAATACCATTATACCCTTACATAATTTAATTAGTCCACAAACCATTCTTTTTCCCAATTAAATTAATAATCATGGCCACTTAAATTTATTTAAATCTCCATCCCCTTATCACTTAACATTTACATTATTCTATTTAATTTATCTAATTAAATATCCTGAATAATGTTGTCTAAAATTAGGGTGTACAGGCTCCTCTCCTTAAAGAATTTAGTCCTCGAAATTCAATAAGGGCTAAATACTAATCGTAACAATCATATGAAGCACTTCCAACAAATATATTAGTTTATTTGACTAGCGATCATCTATATAAATCTATTATAGACATAGCATTTAAAATAGATCAAGATATATAACTCGAATCATGTCTTCTATCTCCCAAGTACAGTCCTTCTCGCTGTAGCTCCACTGAACTTTCACCAAACTGACTGCCTTGGTTCTTAATCATTTCTCATCTCTCGCTACAACCCAAACTAGTTGTCTGACAATTGTCATATTAGGCTCTATTACTAACGTATCCAATCCTGTGAGAGGAATAACAGTCTTTGGATCATGCATATACTTGTGAAGGTGAGACAAATGAAATACATTATGGACAATTGCCATATTGCTCGGCAATTCCGCTCTATATACGAGCCTTCCAATCTTTTCTATAATCTGGAATGTACCAACATATTTCGATGTTAGCTTGTTCGATTTTTTGAATAGTATCACTCCTTTCATCGGTGACACTTTAACAAAAAATCTATCTCCAACTGAGAACTCTAGGTCTTTATGCCTTTTATCTAAGTAACTCTTCTATCTGGACTGAGCCTTCTTCATCCGATCTTAGATCAAATCAATCTTCTCCAACGCCTCTCTGACCATATCTAGACCCAAGACTAATCTGTCTCCAGTCTCTAACCAACATGTGGGTGATTCGCATGGTCTTCCACTCAAAGTCTCAAAAGTGCCATTCCTATACTAGTTTGAAAACTATTATTATCGGAAAACTTAATCAAATGTAGGTCATCTTCCCAAGATCCACCAAATTAAAGTGCACAAGCCCTCAATAAATCTTCGAGTACCTTATAGACTCTCTTCGTCTGCCTATCCATCCGTGGGTGATACGCTGTACTCATCTTTAGCTTGGTACCAAATAATCTCTGTAGCCTTCTCCAAAACTCGCTAGTGGATAATGCATCTCTATTGCCGACTATGCCACTAGGAATTCCATGGAACTATGTTCTTCACGAACAACTTTGCCAAAAAAGCTGCGGTTTTGGTTGAGTTGACTGGAATGAAATGGGCACTCATGGTCAATCTATCCACTATGACCCATATGCTTTCATTTTCCTTGTTCGACCTTGGTAACTCGCCTATAAAGTCCATTGATATAGAATCCCACTTCCAAACTGGAATCTCTAAAGGCTGAAGCAACCCGCTCAGCTTCTGATTCTACTTTCACTTGTTGACAGTTAGCATATTATCTAATCCACATGCCAACATCTCTCCTTATGCCTTCCTAAATGAAGCTTCTTTTCATATTTTGATGCATCTTGGTTCCTCTAGGATGAATCATAAACTTGGATCGATGACAGTCATCTAGAAATTCTCTTCTCGAGTACTCTACATTCGGAACAAATAATCATTCCTTCTTCCTCAATCATCCTTTATGGTCAATGCCAAAATCTTTAAGATCATCGATCTTGGATCCCAAATCCAGTCTTCTGATTTTCTCGGCTACCTCTGGATCCTCTTTCTGTTTAGAAGCCATCCTTTCGATCAGCCCTAGTCGAACCTCTAAACAGGCCAACATTGCAGTACTCTGACTAGAATCAGTAGTCGATCTCGACTTTATACTACACGTAGCCAAAACATCTAAATCTTCCATTTTGCAAACATAACTAACACATCATTCTGACGTTTCCTGCTAAGGGCATCCGCTACTTTATTTCCTTTTCCAAGAGTATATTCTATACCAAAATCATAAGCAGCCAAAAACTCTCGCCACCTCTGCTGTCGCATATTCAACTCTTTCTAAGAGAATAAATATCTTAAGGACTTATGATGTGTGTATAGCTCAAATCTCTCTCCTAAGAGATAATATCTCCAAATATTTAATGCGAAGATCACCGCAGCCAACTCCAAATCATGTGTAAGATATCTTACTTCATGCGGTCTAAGCTGTCGAGAAGCGTAGGCAATGACTTTCCATTCTGCATCAATACAACTCCCAATCTTGTTCCATATGCATTAGTGTACACAACCAATCCTTGATTTCCATCTAGAACAACTAACACTGGCGCATTGGTCAACAAATGTTTTAACTTAAGGAACCCTTCCATACATTTATCGTACGAAATGAACTTCACATCCTTCCTAATCAACTTAATCAAAGGCGCTACTATCCATGAATTTTATTTGATAAATCTCCATTAATAGCTAGAAATTCCAAGAAAACTTCTAATTTCGGTTACCATCTCTGGTTTCTTCCAATTGTTGGCAGCTTTGATCTTAACTGGATCTACTTCCAACCTTCCTTCGAAGCTACATAACCAAGAAACTTGACTTCCTTCTTCCAAAAATGATATTTAGAAAACTTTGCCTTTAGCTGATGCTACTTTAGCGTCTCAAGCACTACTCTCAGATGATTCTCATGCTCTCTCTCTCATCTTTCGAGTACACTAAAATGTCATCTACGAATACTAACACAAACTTATCCAAGTGTTTTCGAAAAACCCTGTTTATCAAGTCCACGAAGAAAGCAGGTGCATTCGTCATCCCAAATGGCATCACTAACCATTCATATGAACCACGCCTAGTTCGAAATGCTGTCAAAGGAATACTATCCTCTGCCACTCTCAACCGATGAAGTTCGTTTCCAAATCTAATTGGGTAAACACTTTGGCTCTACTCAACTGATCAAATAGATCATCAATTTGCGAAAATGGATATCTATTCTTGATCGTCGTTTCGTTCAGCTTACGGTAGTCGATGCAAATCCACAATGACCCATCTAACATCTTTACGAAAATCGTGAACTCTCCCGAAGGTGAACTACTTAGTCTAATAAAATTCCATCCTTCTGATCCACTAGCCCCACCTTCAATTCTTTCATCTCAATCAGTGTCATTCTGTTAGGTGATCTACTGACATGTTCAAATCCTAGTACAAGATCTATCTAAAACTCAATAGCTCGTTTCAATGGTAGTCCTGTAATCGGTTCAAATACATCTGCAAACTCTCTTGCAACTGAAACCAGACTTTGCTCCTCCACAGCTTCCACAACACAAACGCTTTGGTCAGAACTCTCTATCGAGAAGATGATTTTGTTCCGACTATTTGGATGGCTTAACGATATTTCCCCATCCTGGCAAAATATCCTAGCCTCATATCTACCCATCCAATCCATATCCAAAATGATTTCAGTATCTACGAAATCATATACATACAAACTGCATGCAAACATATGACCAAACAAATCCACTTCTAACTGGCCACATCTCATCCCTGGAGTTGCATACTCTCCTATTGGATTCGCTACCCTTAAGGAAGAAACAGGGTAAGTAGGTTCTAAGCATAACTTATTAACCAAATTTTGGGATATAAGTGAATGTGATGCACCGGTATCAAATAATTTCCTAATTGGAATACTTTGAATCAAAAATGTACCTTCCGTTACAATCTTTCCCTTATCTGCTATAGTTGATTTGGAAGAAGACGGTGGTCTAATAGACAAAACCTTTCCTTTTTCTGCCCCAATTGGCTATGCACAATGGTTCTTGTAATGCCCAACTTGATCGTAGTTGTAACACTTAATGTGCTTCTTATTTGCAACCTTCTTCTGCCCCTTTCCAGACTGGCGCTCATTTGCAAAATGACCTTTCTTGTTACATTTGTAGCAGACTAAATTACCTTTTGACTTCTTAGCTCCCTTTTGGGCTCCTTTCTTTTTGAAGAACTTTATTTTCTTTCCTTGAGAACTGTAGGATTCAATTGGCTTCTCTCTAGCACAAATAGCAAGCATCTCTTCATACCAAATGGCCATCTACACCACCACATTACAGGGATAACGGATATAAATCAAGATCGTCCTAGTAAGCTCGGGCCTCAGTCCTCGAATGAATCTTTCATTCCTTCTGATGTCGGTGTCTATAATAACATATCTATATCGAGATAGCTCATCAAATCTGTTTAGATATTCAGTAACTGACATGTCTCCCTGAACTAAATATATAAATTTTCTCATCGTTGCTGACTTGCAACTTCAGAAATAAATCTTTTTTTGAATCTCCTTCGAAAATTAGCCCAACTCAACTCTTCCTCTGAAATTATGGCAGTCACACCATTCCACCAGTGAAGTGCCGACCTTTATAGTTGTCTAGAGGCCAACCTTCTCTTCTGCGCTTCTTCTATACGCAAATTAAAGAAAATCCTTTCACGGTGTAACGACCAATTCTCCACTTCTATTACATCTTTTGTTCCCATAATTTTCTTTCCATCCAAACTGGTGTAGTGCCGGTTTAGCTTGGCATAATTATTCCCAACGGGAATCGTAGGATTTGCACCTCTAATATTTCTGTCCACTCTAGCAATTCCTACTTGCATCAAATTAGCAAGGAACTGATCCATCATCCCTGCAACTACTGGCGGATTCCCAACACTCACATTAGCTTCCGCATTTTTGATTAGCGTTAGCTTGTCGACCTTGGTTCCTCCGGGTGTTAGGTCGAGCATTTCCACCTGTTGTGGTGTTTACTCCACCTAGATTTCCTCTTCGTTTTCTAGCTACAATATCTACTTTCTCGTAAATCTGTATACGACCCTTAGTAAGATACAGAATAACGGTCTAATAGAAATGTGAATTACATACTTACATACACAGCTATACATATCAAATACCAGTACATTACAATAGCGTTAACCCCAAACCCCAATCAAATTTTTGATTCATTGGACTATATTCTAAAAATCTTTTAAGTTTTAATTACTTAAATTTTCATAAACCTATGCTCTGATACCTACTTGTAACATCCCCCACTTAGAGGCCCAAAACCAGTGGCTATGGATGCTATAGTCATCCATTGTTATTAATCTTCGACGATCAAATACAATAATGTTAGATAAGTTGATATACTAGAGACACATGGATATGGAAAAAGTTTAAAATTTCAAAAAAACTTTCACATTCCATTCCAAACTCATTTCAGAATTCTTTACATAATCCTACAATGTTAACCACATTCAAAAAAATATAGTTATTATAAAATACTCCAAGAGCAACATATGAAGATGCCCTCTTGGTGATCAGAGTGTATAATAGGCAATAAACAACTTTGCCTTAACACAACAACATAGCGGAATCACATGAGAAAGAACTTAAATAACTACGTGCCTTTTGCACGACTCTGGAAGCTTTTTTGTCTTAAGAGGTACTTGAAATCCTCAAATCTCAAACCACACAAAATCAATTGAGTATCCAAGAGTTTAAGGGGGAAACATAAACCTCGAGTCATACATAAAGCCTGTATGAATAATAATATACCATCTCAAATCATTTACATATCTAGAGAGACCATGCCACTTAGCGGTACGGGTTTCCCCTCACTAGTATCTTAAAACCATTATAAATCATTTTCTGTGCCCCTTCATCCACAATGGTTAATTCAATTCAAAATAATTATTATATGATGAAATGCAAAAAAATTGAATCAATTCTGGATTACCCATCCTCAATTCATTTTGACCATATATCATAATTATAGTTTCTAGGGTTACTATTAACCTAATAATTTTCATGGGCTAACTAATAACCGATTAAAATTTTAAGGAATCCCTATCATATTATATAGTTATCATCGGATTACTATGAACTTATTGGAAAGTCCAATATCATTTCTTTTATCCTAGTTTTCATGGGCTGACTAGGAACCTATTGACTAACAGTCGGTATCAATCTTTTACCCTAGTTTTCATGGGCTAACTAGGAGCCTACTGACTATCTACCAATATTTCATCTTCTTATCCAGATAAAATTTTCATGGGCTTACTATAAACCTATCTAACCAATATCTTCAATTTCACATAGTTTTCATAGGCTAACTATGAACATATTGGCCCTTGCCAATATCATTTTCTTTACACAGTTTTCATAGGCTTACTATTAACTTATTGCCCCTGCCAATATCTTTTATTTTTCATTACTAAGTCAACATAACTGGTTATTTTACCATTTTCCAAATTACAGTTTTTGGATTCATTATAAAGTGAATATATACATATATGAAGAAGAAAACTATATAACTTGGTTGATTCTTTTAATCCATTAAAACTTCTTCATAATTCCATTTCAAAATACTTTGCTTATTAATATGCCATGGTTTTGCTTTTGAATGGGATTGGGTTATTTATTTTGAAAACTATACTTTCGAAACCTTCAAAACCTCACTGAATAGCCTCCTTCAAAAGCATATATCTCTTTTCAAAATAATAGACTTCCGCCTTTAAAAACACTTTAAAATCTTTCTTTCGAAACCTTTCGATTATAATAAATAATTACTTATTAATTATTAAAAGCATAGCTTTAAAACCATTGGAAGTATCTCTTCCTAAAGCATTGAAAGTCCCCCTTTCGACATCATTAGGTTTACTTATTTAAAATATCACTAGGGTGCAAGTAAACATATAAATGATAGTATCTCTTTCAAAACCATTCTTTACCATATAAAATATTTGGAAATTTATGATGGCGTCTAAACCATCTCTTTCGATAGAGTAGCTTACCTTTAAAATATTTTAGGATAGCTAAGAAACCATTTCCTTCAAAACCCAGAACCCTTTCGAAAGCAGTTAGAAAGTGGCTTAATCTTGCTATAAACAAACAATACCTTTCGACAATATAGATGACTTTAATACACTCGAAAGGCAAAAGAATCGGTGGCATAGCTTCGATTAGGTCAGAACCGGAAAGCATTGATTTATAATTAAAGGAACTACTTCGAAACCCCTTTTTCTTTTAATAAAACATGTTAACCCCTTCAAAAGCCCTTATAAACATCTTTCAAAAACATACGTATCGACTAAGTCGAAAGCTTAGTAAAACAAAGGCAGGTGCATATCATTTTAAAACAAACCGAGGTAACGACCCCATCGGAAGCTATGCTTTCGACACCATATCTTTTACCTTTCTCCAATCCACTATGTATGATCTAGATGATACCATGTGTATTGAATTTAACTTAATAGGGTTTTGACATAGTCATAGGTGAAAGGTAAGGGCGAAAGGTACAAAGAATAGAGGCGAAACCTGTTTTTCTGGATTAAATACTAAATTAACCAACTTATATAAACTAACCTGCCTACATGTATATTTCTTATTGGTTGCCTTAACTTTTCCCATTCTTTTCAAAACTAATCGCCATTTTATTTTGGATAAGTATCAAACTTTAACTTATGCAAATAAACCTCACTTTCTTTACATGTAAATCATTTTGATCCTCTTCTCAAAATAATTTATTTTGTATATCAAATCACTTAAGAAATTCCTAAAATTCATAGAAATTTACTTTGAACATGTTATCTGACATATCAAAAATTCAAATTCAAATTCAAATTCTCAATATATTTTCTGAAATAAATTATACTCAACTTGCTATATTTTCATTCAAAAATTCATAATAACCTTTCCAAAGCTTGAAAAATTATTAAACCTAGAATCCAACTCTAAAATGATATTTTGCATAACATATAATTTTTTCATGGCATTTAGACATCAATATCACACGGTTTTGATCTAAAACCATATGAATCATTATTTGAACTATCTTGTTTAAATTTAAACAAACTATAGTTCAAGCATATCATTATCAACCTTCATTTATACGAATTTAAACTAAAATCTGAAACATATATGTAACAAACAGAGATGGAAATTATCATTCACCTAAATCTTTGATAATAAAAATAGATTGAGATGTCTTTGATTCCCCTAGTTACTTCCTCATCTTTTTCTTTGAATTTCCTCTTCTTGTTTTCTTTCTAATGGCCGACCTTATCTTCTTTTCTTACATTTTTATTTTTGCGAGAAAATGAACATAATTGTGGATGGCTTAAAGGGAAATATATATATGTGTGTGTATATATATATATATAAAGGTAAGGTTAGGTGTAATTAAATCCCATAATACCCTTATATACTTTAATTAGTCTATAAACCGTTTTTTAGCCCAATTAAATTAATAAGCATGACCACTTAAATTTATTCAAATCTTAATTCCCTTATCACTTATCTTTACATTATTCTCTTTAGTTATCTAATTAAATATCTTGAATAATTTTTTTAAAATTAGGGTTGTTACACACAAAATTATACTCCTCGCGTTGCCTGAAAATAGGAAATTTTGCTAAGGAGCACCAAAAGCCATACATTGCATAAGCCATGCCAAAACTTACGTTCCTTGTTCTGCCTGGAGATAGGCAACGCCGAGGAAAACCAAAAGCCATGCATTCCATAAGATGCGCTAAAACTTACACTCCTCGCATTGCGCGAAGATGGGCAACACCGAGGAGCATCAAAAACCGCGCATTTCATAAGCCGCGCCAAAACTTACGCTCCTGCATTTCCTAAAGATAGGCAACACCGAGGAGCACCAATAGTAATATAATCCATAAGCCTTGCCAAAACTTATGCTCCTCGTTTTGCCCGGAGATAGGAAACACTGAGGAGCATCAAAAGCCACACATTCCATAAGCCATGCCAAAACTTATGCTCCTCACGTTTCTCGAAGATAGGCATCGTCGAGAAGCACCAAAAGCCGCGCACTCCATAAGCCATGCCAAAAAAAATTCTCCTCGCATTGCCCGGAGATAAGCAACGCCGAGGAGCACCAAAAGCAATGCATTCCATAAGCCGTGCCAAAACATACACCCCTCATGTTGCTTGAAGATAGGCAACTCTGAGGAGCATCAGAACTGAACTAACAGGCCATATCGATTTCGAGCACCCTTTGTCTCATAACCAGCACCAACCACTTCTATGATTAGGAATAATGGGCATAACCCCATCAAAAATGGAGCGCTATAGACCAACAAAAAAGTTTCAAATGATGAAACTTAATGATTAAAAATGCCCTCAGTTAACCCATGCAATGTGCTCCTCTCGGATACGCATATATTGCATACTTACTAGAATATCACCAGAAACTCGGATTACGTGCCAAAGTTGCAAAATTTCCATAAAAAATGAAAGTCAAGCTGCGACTTAGCCAAATTTCAGTTTAAATGAAAATTATCTAAACTCTAAGTTACCGGTCATTTGACGTAACATCCCTGTGAACAGAGGGCATATGCCTGTACTTAAATAAAAAAAATCAAAAACAAAAGGTTCACAAGTTCTGTTACTCCAAACAAGGAATTGTTTTTGCTCCAAATAGAGAATTGTTACTGGTAATTAAATAAAAACAATCGAAAACAATAAGTTCACAAGTTTTGTTGCTCCAAACAGAGAATTATTGTTACTCCAAACAAAGAATTATTGCTCCAGTTTGCTCCAAATAAAATTTTTTGGTGGCAATTACAAAATTGAATTTGTAAATAAAACAAGCACAAGTACACAAAACACATATGAATAAACGGATAACAGTATAGTCAAAATATCAATGTATTGCTTATAATTTCTTTACCAGTGTCAAAACTAGGGGCCGTACCCACACAAAACAGGCCAACGAAAAGAAAATACAGACTCCACGATAAAAACAGTAAGTGCGGACTCTGCACAAAATGACTCAAAAAGAACTAAAAATCAGATCGTCTCCACACAAGTTCCTCAGCGCTTCCTTCCATCGCTACCCCTTTCGCCCTTTGTTTGTAGTTTCTGTCTCATTTTAGAAGAGGTGTCGCTGCTGTTAATATCAACAAACTTCTCAGTGGCAACGTCCTCCTCTTTCTCTACAACCTACTCGAAAGATCCTCCCTTCGCTTTGCGTTTCCATTATTTGCTGGAGCTCTTCGAGGCTTTGATCGCTTCAACCTTCTTCTTCTTGATAGCGACCAATTCATGTTGAGTCTTACGAGACTGCTCCGTTTGAACTTCTATCTCCTTAACCTCTGTCGTTGTCATGTCACTTTCCAAAGACACAGATGGGTGATCCAAACCATGAAGCATGGCTATTATCCGGACACCGGCCCTGGCTCGAGCCAGATATAGACATGGAAATAGGAATAGAAATGAGCATGGAGGCTGTGGAAATAGCAATAGGTCTGGGTGCCGAGGAAGCTGGCACATCAACTAGAAAGGTGGATGGACTTATAAGATCAAAAATGAAAGCGTTAGATTCTTTCTGCTCCTACGGCTTAAGCTAAAACTCCTAAGCTCAGGAGAAACGGGAGAGTTACCTACGCCAGAAGAGTGGCTAACACTGTTGACTTCATACTCACCACCTTCACCGTATTTCTACGGTTCCACTACCTGATGAAAATTCTAAATCCCTGAACTTGTTGGCAGGTCATGGGGCTATTCTGATGGTTCGCCGATGCCAGAAAAAAAGGCTTAGTAAGCACTTCGGCGCCAGCTTTCATGGCAGCATCGGTTGCTTCTTTCTATCTTTCGACTCGTAGAATTTCCCGGCCCTCGAGCAATGACTTCTTTGATTCTTCATTAAGGTAAGCAACCTCCAACTCCTGCTTGGTGTAGACATCATCGCTATCAGAAAAGCAGGACAAGATTTCTTCCCATACCAAAGAAAGAGTGCGTGGGAACTTCGGGCCTAAATAGCGAAGGCTTCCCTGATGAAGTAGAGAGTTGACATAGAAGTTCAAGGCAATCTCATCCATCTTTACCATGTTCCTCACAAATGTGTTTTGAAGATCCAAATAATCCACTATAACGGATGCATTTTCGACCTTACTGCGAAACTTGTCAGCACTATGCTGCGCAACTTGGTCCTACAGTCGAGCAATCATCATAGCCTGATCAGAGATAGTCTTAATTTTCCCTTCGACGGTAAGGTCATTATTAGATATGGTTTTCTTTTGGGCTTCAATCGTTGTGTTATAAGAAGCCACTTCTCCCTTTAATTTCGCCTCCTCGGCATGAGCCTTTTTTATCTCATCTCTATAGATGATATCAATTTTAGCATGAGCCTCTTTCATTTCTTTTAGCAAGTCGGCTTTCCTCTTGCTCTCTAGCAGTGTCGCTTCTTCCTCCTCCTCTAGTAGTTTAATTCTAGCATTGCGTTCTGACAACGCTTTTCCAAAGTCATCCTTCTCTGACTTAAAAGAGAGGATTTCCTAGTAATTATAGTGATTGGCGTCTGCCTGCTGCTTACATAATTTTTTGCACACTTTAGCTTGTTCTAAATCGTTTTGAGTAGCTTGAAGGTGTGGCATGTATGAATTTTGCGAGCTGGGTGCATATCATGGTCTAAATCTAATTGAAAATCATTGTTTAGCTGCTTGAACCAATCAAATTGTGCCCGAGTATGTTCCATCAGCTCGTCGAGTCGAAGAAAGCGAATCGACTCAAACCGCCAACTCCTCACTTTCCTCGAAGATTGGCAATGTCAAGAAGTTCCAAACCGTTCCGGATCGATGGGTCGTATCGATCCCATAAGCTATGCATTTCGTAAGCCATGCCCTTCGTAAGCTGCACACTCTTAAAAGCCACGCATTTCATAAGCAGCGCAAGCAGTACTTGATGTTGCTCCGGCATCATCAGCAAAATGTTAAAAAAATTTAAGTACCGGTGTTGTCTTAACAACACGAGGAAACTTGTATATTGTAAGATTAATAGGGATCAACTCCTACTACTGGAAAAATCGACATTGCTCCGGTAGTGCCACAATGTTCACAAACCAAGAAGTTGACAAAGAATTCTGATCTTTGACCAAAGTTAATGTACAAAATGAATAAACTGAAGACACCCAAGTCGCGAGTTCCCAGAGATAGAAGCTGCAATATGACTTTGACTGGGGGCATCCAGGGAGCCGCCCAGACATCAAGTTTGACATTAATTGAATAATCATCCTTATGGACTGAGGGTCACATAACACATTAACACTTAGTCGGGATAGAAAATCGCTCAACTTGCAATAAAAGGAGGAACTTACCGTCGTTCAGAAATAGACAACGATGGAAGGCATTTCTAGAATCAAATCATCAATGCACTAGTTTTCAAAGACAGAAGCAGGTGCTTGACTAAGATCTCAAACCCTAACTTGTAGAAAATCAGCTATTATCCAAAGACAGCCAACGACAAGAAGAGAACCCTCACCAACGTGAATTTAACACTGCCCAAAGACCGGCAGCATTAAGAAAATACTTCTAATATCCAAACCATCAAAGTGCTAGTTTTCGAAGGCCGAAACTAGTACTCAGCTAACTTAAGAGCACAACCGAATCGATGGAAAAATTGATCACAACCTCCTAAGTGTCGGCGTTGCCTCGCCAACGCCAAAGCCTTATTATATCATTTAAGTACCGGTGTTACCTGGAAATGCCATGAAAATTTTCTATTAAGTACGATTATTGCCCCGACAATGCTAGGAAACTTTCTATTTTTTAAATACTGGTGTTGCCTCGATAACTTTGGGAAGCATTCTACTCCCTAAGTACCGGTATTGCCCTAGCAACACTAGGAAAAATTTGTTCTATAGGGCTGATGAGAAACACTTATCGCAGTGAACCATCGATGCACTAGCTTTCGGAGATAGAAGTTGGTCCTCTACTGAGTTTTTACCTTCTCTTCAGAAAACTATTGTTGCCTAATGATAGGCAAAGACCGAAAGATATATTCTTTCATAGGTCACCTGGATGATTCGACCTTTCATCACAGGAATTAGCCACTTCATAAGAATAAAGCAGCATCGAAAGGAAATCCTAGGATTGAATTGCCCATGTACAAATTTCTAGGGATGAAAGCCGGTGCACAATCGGATTTCCTAAATTCAACTTAGAAAGAATTTAGACATAGCCAAAAGATAGGCAGCCTCGGCGAAATGTTGCTTGGAACCAAGCAGCTAGGTTATTAATCTTCAAAGATAGTAGTTGACATATGAACAAAACTTTCATGACGACGTCAGCAACCAAGAAGAGCATGCATGGCTAAGGACAAGTAGGAGCAATCATGGATGGTCGGAAATAAAATCCTCAAACTTCCTTAATTCCGGAATGGGATTAAGAGCCAGAATGGGGGCAACTGAGCTATTCCCCCCCTGAATTTCTATCTCTCACAATCGCCCAAGTGTAGGCATTTGAAATAACTAGTCCCTCAAGAAGTGATAGAAGCACAGATACTTGATCGAAAGAAATGTTTCAAATGTCCAAACACGATTAACCGAGAGGTCGGTTAGATAACGGTTATGTATCATAAAATAGAGCACTTTGGCAACAAAATCGCCAATAAAGGAAATAAAGGATTTAACGTTCAGAAATCAACCATCGCTCATAGTATGGCGATGAAGAGAAAGATCAATGACCTACAAATGGTCTAACTAGATCATTTGGTTCCAACTTTCAAGAATATACCATTACCCGAACTTTGGTAATGCTAGGACCAAAGCCCAAAATGAAACTATCGACACATCGGCTCCCAAAAATTGACGCAAGAGTTTGATCGATTCGTTCCCTACCTTCTGGCATCTCAAGCTATCTAAAGATTCACAAAATCAAGGAAATTTCCACAGAGTTGAGTCATCCGTGTATGAGTTTCCGAAGATAGAAACCAACACATGATCAGGATCTCAACACCGGACTCAGAAGAATTTACTTTAGCGAAAGATGCCAAAAATGCATATTTCTAATACATACCGACATTATTACAAAACTCAGATCTTAGTCAAGAAACAAAGTCTCTAATTCCCGAAGATAGGAGCTATCGTGTCAATCAAACCGAGGCAACTGAACTTATCGCTTAGGAGACCTAGTCTCCCAAAACATGTTGGTTCAGTAGTCAAATTAGTCAGCCCTACAAACTAAGGAATTTACACCAACGCTTTGTCGAATGAACTCAGTTGAGCATGAACTCAACTGAACGTAAACAAGAACAGTCGTGAAACTGGCTAAACCAGGCTGCCTCATAGTTTTAGAAAACCCAATGCTCGGAATGGAGCAATTAAACCAATAATCCCCGGAGACAAAGGATGGTGGGCATGTTGAATCCCGAAAAATGCAAAGGAAGGATAATCGCAATCAAATAACTCGTGCGCTAGTTTTCGAAGGCTGAAACTACGCCTGAGTAAATTTCAACTATAACTCTATAAGTGCAACGGTGCCTCGTAATTAACTGTAGTCAGTCATCCTAGTATGATAGGAATAATAAGTGAAGCTTAAGTTGCGAAGGACCCAACCTCTGGAGGAGTGGAAGAACCTCCAAGGGATTAAAGATTGGATGATTGAAAAATCATTTTCAATAGCAAAACTTGGCATTCAACCCTGTTAGGTATGCTTTGCTTTAAATAATAACCCTATGTAACTAACGCTCGAGATCCAAGGGAAGTCAGCGCAAGTTGACCAGTCGGGTTCCGAGTGTTGACCGGGGGAGATGTAGTGTGTTATCTACATCTACATAAGAAGAGTCTAGTATCCTGAATACTGCAAACAAACAATATAGTGTAGGTAGCTTGCTTACATTTGAAAAACAATTCTTATCGTCCTTTAAAATTATCTCTTTAACACTTACCCATTATCGATCAACGATCGATAACTGAGCCACTGTTCGAAATGATGCGGTAAGATTTTCTTTCTAGGATCACTGGAATACAAAAACGGGAAGAGCGATATGATTAGATCATCCGCTGTATCCAATTTTAGAATAAATCGTCGCATTGAAATTCAAAAACATCGTCGAGAACTTAACCAAATTCTCAAGAAGAAAAAGCTAAAGAAAAAGACTAAGGCTTCGCTCCAGAATGGTGTACAATTGTTCGAGACAAAACTTAGCTTCACTGCCGGTCAAATTAAAGCTATATAGGATAACTCCAAACAATACAATAATCTCGGGTAGCATTTTAAAGACTCTATTATAGGCTTTAATAGCGGTTTTAGAAACGTTGTACATCAACATGTTGTTATAGGTAGGAACTTACTATAGGAAGATAAAAACGCTGTTAATCAAGACTTTTAATAGCATTTTTGAAATGCTCTCAAATCCTTTAATATCGTTTTTATACACGCTATATATCAACATGTTATCATAGATGAAGGACTTACAATAGCAAGTTATGTAGCATTTTATATAAGCTATAAAAAATTCACAACGGAAAGATTGAAAATGCTATTATAGTTACTAGAATTACAACAGCAAATTAAAAATACATTACTTGAGATTTTATAGCATTTTTTGCTTGTTATCTAATACTTTAACAAGCATTTTTATATTAAATTTCTCCTGTATTCAACTTCAGTTGCAATCTAAGATAGAAGAATTATCTACTGAAAATGCTACATTATAGAAATTTATAGAAATATAATATAACATTTCACATAAGCATATGAAAACACATTAAACAAACATAACTTACCATACAATATTCATGCACAATAACCGATAGTCATGTCATAATATTTCATAGACATTTCATTTAAACAAAAATTAATAGTGTTAAAACTAAGGAGCTTATGTTATGACCCTCTACAATACATCATCTATCTGAGGATCTCACCTTCAAGCATAGGACCAAACTATCTAATAGCTTTGAAGCATTTGCTTTCAACCTCAATAAATGAGCTTGATATTCTTGATGTTTTTTGCATTTACATACAAAGCAAGTTATATGTAATAGCTATGATGATACAAATACTATCTCAAAATGTTATGTTTATTGTTCGGGTTAATGTAATAAAATAAACGTCCTTATGAAAGGTATCTCTTCCATTTCAACTCATACATTAATCAGCATATCAAAAATTAGAAGTTATTCATTTACACCGCTAGTAGAATATTTTAAAACTATAGGTGATAATAAGCATAAAGCGAGAGAAAGACAAAGTTCATAACTGAGGCAATTGCCTCAATACTGAACTGAAGCATCCTCGGTTCAAAACTGAATGGTGCTTTCTTTTTTGCTCCTTAGTGGTTTGAGAAATAGCAGGTACTTAATCTATAATAAGTTTAAAATTGAAGCTTTATTTGAGTGTGAAATTATCAGTTCGAATAATATGTAGACAAGCTATAGAAGGTTTATAACATTAGTTCGGACAATTATTTATGCATGCAAATACTACTATGCTGAACAAAATGTGATATAAATAAACTTGCTTCATTAATATAAGAATTTATCAAACAACTTTAGATATAATAATGCTACAAGAAAAATGAGATTAGTTATATCATTTATCAATCTATTCAAACAAGAGGCTTTTTCTTCGATTTTAGTTTCAGCTAATGTATAGGTGATCTCAGGATAATAGACATGGTTACAATCACATTATGTGAAGAAGGCAATATTTATAGTATGTTATCTAGATTGCCTAATTTTCTCTTACTTTACCATGAAATATGGAGAAAAATATCTGAATGATACATTTACATATAAAGGTAATGAGTATAAAACATGAGTTTACTTAATGATTGACATATATATGGAGAAAAATATTTGAAAAATACATTTACGTTGTTTGTAAAGTACATGTAACACATGGTATTTCAATTCTAAAAAAATGTTTACATTCTTTAGTTTAAAACTTTATCAGGTTAATATGTTTTTATGATTAATATATATATATATATATATATATATATATGTTACATATAAAATTATATTAATTCATATATACTTACATTTTACGTATTATATAACAATTCATCTATAATTTTGTTTTATACATAGAGTTCTGTGGTATGTTTACTTAATAAGTTTATAAAGATAATAAATTTTTATGATTCGCATATATACATCTACACACACATTTATATATAATATCTGTTAGGGGTTTTTAGGCTTAGGGAAAAAGTTGGAGAAAAATTTAGTTTCAGAGACAAGAATTTTTATTTTTAGGTTAAATGACATTTTTTAGTGTAAATCACAGAATGATAGTTGTAATTATCATCTTCTGTTTACACAAAAAAGTATCCTTCAGACTAAAGCAAACTTGTTGTCCTTGAGAATAATTTTTTTGCAACTTCTTCTTCCCTGTGCCTATTTTCCTGTATTTGTTATGTATATTACTTATATTAATCCGTATGCTTATTTATTATATATATATATTATCAAATGATGACAAGGATGACTACAGCAAGGAGATCAAGGCATTGAAGGAATTAACCCAAAAATATTTGCGTGTATATCCAAACCCAGTCAAAACTAACCTTTCAAACATAATGGAAATAAGTGCAGTAATTCCATGGAAGAGTGCAATCCACTTTAATGGTTTTCCCATGAATGGTTCCCATAAAAGAGTGCAATCCATTACTATGCACGTCAAGGCTTGTTTTTCCATACCCTTTGAATCGACAATAAACCAGATATGTCCAACTCAAGTTGTACGAAAATACGGAATATGAAGGGTAATAAAGAAAAATAGAAAGAATAGAATCTCACACGAATGGAATAATATATAATTTTGAATAAATATTTTTACAGCGGAAAACTTTTAAATACATATATTAGAGTCTAACTTAAATTCAGCTTGGATAGTTATAAACATCTATCCCTACAATTGCTGACAAACATCAAACTAAAACAAACTAAGTACAGGGATAATAGAATACATCTATACGTAGATGAATATCTCTAGCTCTCTTTTGGAAACTCCAACCGTCTCTATCTAAACTTGAAACTACTTGCATCTGACCCGAGTATTGAAAATACTCGAATCAGGCTTGATAAACCAGCGTGAGAAAAAGTCAATAATAAATAACAGTGTCATATATCAGCCTTTGAATAAAGACTTTTGAAAAGAAAGAGTATCTCATAAGACCACGCCCACACATAAACATGGACGGGTTTTTACCTTATGATAACTAAAACACTTTTATATCAAAACATTTGATATTATTTCTAATGACATCTCTTCGAAAACATTTGCAAATAAAATTATTAATCTTAGCCCAAATTGTAACCATTATTAAATTCTGGCATACTAGGTTCTACAAACAAAACCGTAGGTTCTTATTGGAGAATGGATTTCCATACAAAATACTAGGTGAAGTATCTACCTTCCGAAATGGGTACACCTCTAGATGGACGTCCCGAGGAAACATCAAAAAGCTCCTCTACCAACATAAGACCGCCTACCTCTATAACTAGATAGTACCGAATATGTCATCCCCCGGGCGTTATCGACCTTTAACTGAGCGCTGTAACTAGATAGTACCGAATATGTCATACCTAAACCTTCAACCGAGCGCTCGTTTCTATACACCACATTAATTTGCATCCCGAACGTCATTGCGGGAAGAAATATATCTAGAAGGGGATGATCATACCCTACTTGGGAATGATCCACTTAGCCTTGCTGCATTTAATCATGTTTCGGTCATTTCCGGTTTGACGAGGCTTGAGGTTACGATTACCTTTTCACAAAGCATGCCACATTGCCATTTACATTAACTACTAATTTCCTTCCACAAAAATACAACTCTTGAGCTCCTACGTCTCAAGGAGGGTGTTAAGTTAAGAGAAGTTGTCTTCTCTGCCACCACTGATATATGTTTATAAAAACCAACGTACGTAATCTTTAGAAATGCAATGTCAGACAAACGTCCATACAAGTTGTCCAGGAACTGGACAAATCGAAGGCACTCTCCTACTACCACTAGTAGCGAGTAGTCCTTGCAATCTGAAATATTTCCACAACGAGGAGACTACTGTTATATATAACTCTATAATGGGTGCGACCCTAAGAAAATCAATAAGCGGTCCTCACGCTATGAAGATCCACGGTCTTCAATAATCATCATCTTTAACATGTCTTCACATTAGATGTATACATTGGTTCGAAGTGGTTTTCGGATAGGAATTACCCAAATCCGACCCCGGTTCCTTCGAAATCCATTTATCGATAAAAAGTGAATATGAATATATAGGATTTATTAATACCTTTTCACTTTAATTCATTTTGGATAATTTCAAAATATCTTTCTTCTAATGTAGAATAATTCGGTGTAATTCATTCTTTTAGTTTGGATAATATTTCAAATTTCCTTACTTAACTCTCGATCCAAGTTCCTTAACTTTTAGGCGGGTCAAAAACAATGTTATTTAAGACATCTTTTACTGTAACGCTAAAATAAATGTCAGCAAACATTTTTGAGTAAATAGAAATCATTCATTCTGGAGATTGCTTAAATTTTGGATAATACCAATCTTCTTTTATTTTGAAAAACTTAACAGAATCTTTTAGAGCACCTAGGCTTCCCCTTTCGATCTGTTCCACCCCTTGCCTAAGAAAGAAAACATAGGCCAAGTAAGTTCAGGGCACTGATTGCTCCATCCCTAACCTTAGTTAAACACTTTGTTTTATCTTCCCAAATCTCACAAGCAGGACAAATGCACTAGTCGTTTCCGCTACTCAGATTTTCAACTTTATTTTGGAACTACTTATAAATATTCCAAATTATCTTTCAAAACACTTAATTATCCTTCTTAAAACATTCACAATTGATTCTGAGAAAAATCGTTATATTCAAACTCATATTTCAAAAGTTACAGAATTCGCAGCATAAAAGTGCTGCGGAAAGTGCTATATAAGCTTATTTGATTTAAACAACTTTTAATATTTGAAAATTCAAATTTTCCACTTCAAATCTCTTATTAAACTATTTAAATGGATTTATCAAATTTATTCCATATTTTTCCATAAATAAAAACGTTGATTTAAATAGATTTTCTGTTATGGTCACTTAACAACACTAGGATGATTTTTCTAGAAAATTATTTTGGACTTAATTCAAAATCTACAAGATGAAATCTTGATTTTCTTTCTTTGTTACAAAGAAATGGAGATAATAGTTTGGAATTTTCTTATCTCAAAAAATTCCAAGCTATATTTCACTCTATACACTCATTTGAACTTTTCGACGCAAAATTGCGAACAACCGTTGCGCGACGCACCTAGTTTTTACTTATTTTTGAATACTTGAAATAATATATTCAAATTTGATTTATCACCTATAAAATCAATACAAATAATTTTAAATTAATATTTTAACTTTTTAAAGTATTTATAATATATATTCACTATTACCATATTATAATATTATTTTATTCCTATTATTTTAATATTAAATTTTAATTTCCCATTTTAACTAAATTTCAATTCTAACTTCAAATTAAACACATTTAAAACTTAGATTTGAAATCTATTTTCAATTTAAACTTCAATTCATCCTTAATCCCAACTTCAATTTTCAAAATCGATTTCAATTTCACTATTCATCTCAATTTCAATTTAAGATCAACTATCCTTTATAAATCCGTTTCACTTCACATTTCAAATTCTCTTTTATTTTTACTTTAATTTTACTTCTAATTGAAAAGAGACTTATTTTTTTCCAAAATATCTCATATCACTAAAATATGGTCTTATTAATAAAGGTGATTACTTAATCAAAATGATCATAACCAATATCCATCTTTATCACTAACACAACATCCATTCAATCAATCACATAACATATGATTTCAAATTCAACATCACTATTTATATAATAACGAAATACACTATCGCAATTCAATTATCTAACCAATCATCCATATCAACAATTAAATAAACATTCATATGTTAAAGGGTATAAATATGTTTGTTTTAACATAACCAAAATATTAATTCAAAAGCGATGAGAATTTCTCACCTTTATATCCACTACATCAAACTTTTACGTAAGATATGCGTCTCTCGAGCTAATGTGCTATTTCCAAATGTCTTGACTTTTACCGTTTCCTTTCCTTCTCTCTTTTTCTTTCTTTTCTTTTTATTTTTCTTTTTTTATAGGAGAGGAGGGTATATGACTCAGCTAGGGCGTACATGGCCTAGGTGGAGAGTACGGCCTATGTGGAGGTGGGTAGGTGGTTTGGAGGTGGCTAAAAGGGGTAGGGAGGCTCGGCCTTGGTGGTGATGGCCGTGGCCGTGGGTTTGGGAGGTGGGTATGGGTTCTTGGAGGCATGTAGGTCGTTTTGGCCGAGGGTGGAGAAGGTTTTGGTATTTTGAAGGAGGAATATAAATGGTAGAAGGTGGATGGCTTAAAGATGGAAGAGAATGGAGATGTGGGAAGCCATGGAAATGGAGGTGAAGAAGAAGGAGAAAGTGAAGAAGGAAGGTAGAGAATGAAGTGTGAACAATGAAAGGTATGGATGCATATTTATACTTGAACTTTGGATGGCAAATGATTAAATACCCTTCTCTATTTTTGACTTTAAATTTACCTTTCTACTCTTTATTTAACCTCTTAAGGACATGCATTAATGGTGATGTTAAAGATAGGAATGATTACTTACTTTTCCTTTCTTGAATTTTGTGTTTTAAAGAGAACAATTTTGCTTTGATTTGATTTGCATTAATTGTAAGCATATGTGTCCCTAATCCCTTTAGTTAGCTTTCTTTTCATACATTTTTTGCTTGAATTTTATGTATATATGTCTCATCTCGCATAAGAGAAAAGAAGTGCGTGTAATGATGTTGTTTTATTTGTTTACTTTTGCACCCTTTTGTCAAATCATGTATCAACATTATTTTTTTCATTTATGTATTCATTTATGTAAACTTCGACTTTTCAAAGCGCATTTTTTAAATGTAACATGAAACATAGTTTGTTAAGTTGTATTTATATGCTAGAAAATGTATCAAGTTGCAACAACTTGACGACAACTTGTTTGGTTGAAAACAGTGTTTTTATCTTTAAATTTTACAGTCAAAATTTGACCTTTTTGTTAAGCTATATATTGAAGTAAACCAAACTTTAAAATAAACTTTTTTCTTCTTTAAATAAATTAAAACATCTCTCTTTATATTTTAAAATCATATTTAATCAACAACAAAATCTCTAATTTTACAATTTATGTAAAATTGATAAAATGTGATAAATTTTGGTTATTTTTATTATCTTTATTAGATGTTTTAAGTAAGATTTAACTTATCAAATAAATATTTAAATCCATTTATTTAAGCCTTTATTTATTTTTAACAAAACTTAACTTTTGTCGATTTGTTCTAAAATCCAAATTTATACTTTTTAATTTATTAACTATAAGAATAGATAATTTATTTATATATAACATATTTATTTAAGTTTTAAATTCCTTTTAAATTTAATACGAATGAAAGCTCTCATTTCTGTAGTAGCAAAATTACAGGTTGTTACATTCTCCCCCACTTAAAAGCATTTCGACCTTGAAATGAAAGTTAAATAAAGAAATTTATATCATACTCATATCCTCAAACAATTTGACTTATTTATAGTTATGATAGAAAAGAAGAAGGTCGATATTAACACTAAAACAAATGATGCCAAACATACATACAGAAATTCTCCATACTAACTTGAATATCTGTCATGTACTTAAGGTTATATAGACATACATCAAGTCAAACTTCTATCGCACCCATCCTAGTGCATACTACACACTTAAGATAGTCTATACAACAACCAAACAATACTATACATCCAAAAACAACCACACTGATACTATATCAACACGATTGAATACATCTACGTAACCCATCCCTTGACCTAAGCATGTACCATACCCGAGGTCTATATATATGTACATACCAAAACATCAGTCCAACCCTTATCTCTTAGTGTCTACTATTTAAGATAACTATCTAACTACTATGTTGATAGACCCAAAATATCATACTATATGTGATATTTGATTCTATCTATTATTTGAATCCACAACTTTACTTTCGAACTAGTATCGATCCACTGATTTTCTAGTGCGGACTTTGATCAGACTTCCAAATCACAACCCTTGCTTTCCATGCATAGCTCTCAACTATGATAGAAAACTTGAGTACATAATCACAAACTCTCATCAATGTTCGCTATCAAAAATCGAGTGATAAATCCTTTTACAGACTAGTGTAATCACCTCGAAGTACTGTACTAGATCACAATTTTTATGTGCCAAAATGATCTACGTATAACCTATGTATTTATTCACATTCATTTTTACCTAATAATTTTTTTTCAAAATTTCTATTAATCCAAGTTTATTTCACAACCTACTTTCTGCTAAATACATTATTACTTAAGCATACAAATATGACTTAAACTTGTATAATATACCTTTACTTCCTAAGAGTATATATATAAATATCCCCGACTTCAAATTGTTATTAACCCTTAGTTTTATTTACCTAAAGTCTCAATTTAACTAATATTATTTATCTTATACATATATTTATAAGACAACTTTGCTAAGTGTACATCTTTTTCTTACCGATTCTATGATTGAATACTTAACTTATTTACCTATCCATTTTCTAAATCAAATTTCTTAACCTTAAATCCATCAAATACCTTATAGTCAAATTGTGAAACTTAAGTCACATGGTATTTGTTATATAAATTTGTATCCAATAATCAACCTATTAACCGTATTATTCAAAATTATCCACTTCTAATCTTACTTCATTTTGAATTACAAATGTTACCCTAAATGTATCACTAATTCCAAGTTTTATATTAGGATGATATTTCTTATATCTCTTGTTCCTAAATTTCATTTGATTTTTTTTTCCTAATCAAAGTGTCTAAATTTCAGATTACCTTTTCTCCTTTATAAGTTATAGAACTTAACCTTTTCATATTATATTTACCCAAAATCTTAATTTTGGCTTATCTTTTTCCATCTTATTGATACTAGTTTGTCTAAGCATGTATTTTCTTTTTACTTTCATTAATTACAACTTCAAGCTTCAATATTATCACAGATATCTTATAGTCAAATTGTGAACTTTACTTCACTAGATATTTGTGCTTAGCTTTTTAAATCAATCAATTTTGATGATCATTAAACCATTATTTCTTAATAACCAAATGTCTAGGGGTATATGATTAAAGTTCTAAATTCTAGCTTTCAACTAATTGATTCTATATGAAATATCGTATAGTCAAATTGTGCAATCTAATCATAAGATATTCATATATTAGTTTCACTAAGCAAAATTACAATCAATCCTTAACTTCTAACCCTAAATAATAATATCCTCTTTGTATAATTGAAATATAAACCCAAAGTAAAATTATTTCATTTACCGACTTCTTTAAAACAAAATTACTTTTATAAAATTAACAAATACGTGCTCATATATATAATACTCTCATAACTCATTCTAGGGTGTCACTAACCCTATCTCCAATGAGTTACTCATCCTAGGATATTACTAATCCTATCTCTGATGGGACTTTGCCCATAACAGTGCCAAGGTTCTCGCTTATCCTTCAGCTCTGATACCAAATGACAAGGTCCATTTTTTCGTACCCTTTGAATCGACAATAAACCACACATGTCCAACTCAAGTTGTATGAAAATACGGAACATAAAGGGTGATAAAGAAAAATAGAGAGAACAGAATCTCACACGAATGGAATAACATATAATTTTGAAAAAATATTTTTAGAGCGGAATTTTTTTAAAATACATATATTAGAGTCTAACCTAAACTTAGCTTGGACGGTTATAAACATCTATCCTTACAATTGTTGACAAACATCGAACTAAAGCAAACTAAGCATAGGGATAATAGAATACGTCCATACATAGATGAATATCTCTAGCTCTCCTCTGGAACTCCAACTGTCTTCAACTAAACCTGAAACAACTCGGATCTGGCCCGAGTATTGAAAATACCCGGATCAGGCTTGATAAAACAGTGTGAGAAAAACTCAATAATAAATGACAGTGTCATATATCAGCCTTTAAATAAAATCTCTTAGAAAGAAAGAGTATCTCATAAGACCACGCCCACACATAAACACGGACGGGTTTTTACCTTATGATAACCAAAATACTTTTATATCAAAACAACTGATATCATTTCTAATGACATCACTTTGAAAACATTTGCAAATAAACTTATTAATCTTAGCCGAAATTGTTATCATTATTAAATTCCAGCATACTAGGTTCTACAAACAAAATCGTAGATTCTTGTTGGAGAAACGATTTCCATACAAATGATGAGGTGAAGGATCTACCTTCCAAAATGGGTACACCTCTAGATGGATGTCCCGAGGAACCATTACAAAGCTCCTCTACCAACACAAGACGGGACTACCTCTATAACTGGATAGTACTGAACATGTCATCCCCCCTGCGTTACTGACCTTTAACCGAGCGCTCTTTTCCATATACAACATTAGTTTACATCCTAAACGTCATAGCGGGAAGAAATAAGAAATATATCTATAAGAGGATGATCATACCCTACTTGGGAATGACCCACTTAGCCTTGCTGCATCTAATCCTGTTTCGGTCATTTTCGGTTTGATGAGGCTTAAGATTACGATTACCTTTTCACAAAGCTCATGTCACATCTTTGAATACCACATTTCCATTTCCATTAACTACTAATTTCCTTCCACAAAAATATAACCCTTGAGCTCGTACGTCTCAAGGAGGATGTTAAGCTAAGAGATGTTGCCTTCTCCACCATCGCTGATATACGTTTGTAAAAACCAGTGTACGTAATCTTTAGAAATGCAATGTCAGACAAACGTCCATACAAGTTGTCCAGGAACAGGGCAAACAGAAGGCGCTCTCTAACTACCACTAGTGGCGAGTAGCCCTTGCAATTTGAAAAATCTCCACAACGAGGAGACAACTGCTATACATGACTCTACAATGGGTGCGACCTAAAGCAAATCAACGAGCAATCCTCATGCTATGAAGATCCATGATCTTCAATAATCATCATCTTAAACATATCTTCACATTCGAACGTATACATTGGTTCGAAGTGGTGTTCGGATAGGAATTCCCAAATCCGACCCCAGTTCCTTCCAAATCCAATTATCGATAAAAAGTGAATATGAATATATGGGATTTATTAAGTTTCTTTTCACTTTAGTTCTTTTTGGATGATTTTGAAATCTCTTTCTTTTAATGTAGAATAATTCTAAGTAATTCATTCTTTACTTTGCATAATATTTCAAATTTCCTTACTTAACTCTTGATCCAAGTTCCTTAACTTTTAGGCGGCTCAAAAACAATGTTATTTAAGACATTGTTTACTATAAACCCTAAAATGAATCTTAGCAAACATTTTTGAGTAAATAGAAATCATTTATTCTGGAGATTGCTTAAACTTTGGATAATACCAAACTTCTTTTATTTTGAAAAACTTAACAGAATCTTTTTATTTAAGAGCATCTGGGCTTTCTTTTCGATCTGTTCCACTCCTCGCCTAAGAAAAGAACACATAGGCCAGGTTAGTTCAGTGCGCTGGTTGCTCCATCCCTAACCTTAGTTAAACACCTTGTTTTATCTTCCCAGATCTCACAGACAGGACAAATTTACTAGTCGTTTCCGCATACTCAGATTTTTCAACTTTATTTTGGAACTACTTAAAAATATTCCAATTTATCTTTCAAAATGCTTAATTATCTTTTTTAAAATTTTCACAATTGATTCTGAGAAAAATCATTATATTCAAAATCATATTCCAAAAGTTATAGAATTCGCAGCATTAAAGTGATGCAGAAAGTGCTATATAAGCTTATTTGATTTAAACAACTTTTAATGTTTGAAAATTCATATTTTCCACTTCAAATCCCTTCTAAACTATTTAAATGGATTTATCAAAATTATTCCATATTTTTCCATAAATAAAAACGTTGATTTACATAGATTTTATGTTATGGTCACTTAACTACACAAGCGTGATTTTTCTAGAAAATTATTTTGGACTTAATTCAAAATCTACAAGACGGAATCTTGATTTTCTTTCTCGTTTCAAAGATATGGATATAGTAGTTTGGAATTTTCTTCGCGAAATCGCGAACTACTGTTGCGCGACGCACCTAGTTTTAACTTATTTTTCAATACTTGAAATAATCTATTCAAATTGGATTTTATCACTTATAAAATATTATAACATATAATTTTGAATCAATATTTTCACTTTTTAAAAGTATTTAAAATATATTTTCACTATTAGCATATTATAATATTATTTTATTCATATTATTTTAATATTAAATTTTAATTTCCAATTTCAACTCAAGTTCAATTCTAATTAAACACATTTAAACCTTAGATTTCAAATCTAATTTCAATTTAAACTTCAATTCATCCTTAATCTCAACTTCAATATTCAAAATTGATTTCAATTTCACTATTCATCTCAATTTCAATTTCAAATCAACTAATATTTTTAGATCTGTTTCACTTCATATTTCAAATTCTCATTTATTTTTACTTTAATTTCACTTCTAATTGAAAAGAGACTTATTTTTTTTCAAAATATCTCATATCACTAAAATATGGTCTTATTAATAAAAGTGATTATTTAATCAAAATGAACATAATCAGTATCCATCTTTATCACTAACATAATATCCATTCAATCAATCGCATAACATATGATTTCAAATTCAACATTCGTTACTTATACCATAACGAAATATATTATCACCATTCAATTATCTAACCAACGATCAAATCAACCATATCAACAATCAAATAAACACTCATATGTCATAAGGGTATAACCAAAATATTAATTCAAAAGCGATGAGAATTTCTCACCTTTATATCCACTTCGTCAAACTTTTACGTAAGACACGCGTCTCTTGAGCTAACATGCTATTTCCAAATGTCTCAACTTTTGCCATTTCCTTTCCTTCTCTATTTTTCTTTCTTTTCATTTTCTTTTTCTTTTTTTCATAAGAGAGGAAGGTAGATGACTCGGCTAAGCGGTACATGGCCTAGGGAGGAGGGTCTGGGCTAGATGGAGGTGGGTAGATGGTTTGGAGGTGGGTATAGGGGGTAGGGAGGCTCGGCCTTGGTGGTGATGGCTTTGGCCATGGGTTTAGGAGGTGGGTATGGGTTATTGGAGGCATGTAGGGTGGTTTTGGCCAAGGGTGGAGAGGGTTTTGGTATTTTAGAGGCGGAATATAGGTGGTAGAAGGTGAATGGCTTGGAGGTGGAAGAGAATGGAGAGGTGGAAAGCCATGGAATGGAGGTGAAGAAGAAGGAGAAAGTGAAGTAGGAAGGTAGAGAATGAAGTGTGAAAAATGAAAGGTATGGATGCATATTTATACCTGAGCTTTGGACGGAAAATGACTAAAATACCCTTCTCTACTTCTTAACTTTTAATTTACCTTTATGCCCTTGATTTAACTTCTTAAGGACATACATTAATGGTATGTTAAAGATAGAAATGATTATTTACTTTTCCTTTCTTAAATTTTGTATTTTAAAGAGAAAGCTTTACTTTGATTTGATTTGCATTAATTGTAAGCATACGTGTCTCTAATCCCTTTAGTTAGCTTTCTTTTCATACTTTATTTTTGTTGAATTTTAAATGTCTGAGTCCCATCTTCCACAAAAGAAAAGAAGTTTGTGTAATGATGTTGTTTTTTTGTTTACTTTTGCACTCTTTTGTCAAATCATGTATTAATATTATTTTTTATCATTTATGTAAACTTTGACATTTTAAAGTGCATTTGTTAAATGTAACTTGTAACATAGTTTGTTAATTGTATTTATATGTCATAAAATGTATCAATTTGCCACAACTTGGCGATAACTTGCTTTGGTTGAAAACGGTGTTTTTGTCGACAAATTTTACAATCAAAATTTGACGTTTTTGTTAAGCTATATATTGAAGTAAGCCAAACTTTCAAATGAACTTTTTTCTTCTTTAAATAAATTAAAACATGTCTTTTTATATTTTAAAACCATATTTAATTAATAACAAAATCTCTAATTTTATAGTGTACGTAAAACTAAAAAAAGGCGACAAATTTTGGTTATTTTTGTAAAGCGATTATTGTAACATCCCGCCTTTTCGCACGATTTAAATCAACCATAAACCACACACATCAGACTTAAACCATATAGAAGGGCGGATTGTTATGGGGTAAATAAGAAAGAGCAGAGAAGGAAAAAAACAAATAGAATCTTGCAGCAGAACGATAAAATATAATAATCAAATATACAGTTTATGAAGCTGTTTTTCAAAATATTTGATTATACTTATACAATGCATATCAGAGTTACACTTACCAGAGAATATTAATAATGCAGTGGAATACAATGGTGTAGTGGAATTATATGATAGGTAATAGTAATAAAATCTTCGTCTTTGTCCTCCAGAATAAAATCTTCAAATCCTGAAATGCTCGGACTAGAGCGAATTGAAAAGACAAAACACTCGAGTCAGAACTAAAAGATCTTATGTAAGTTAAATCAACGGAAATAAATATGAGTGTAACGGCGTCGGAGATGTTTACAGGATTTGACATCTCATATCTAGTGTCTAACGTGAGTGTAGTAACTTAAGAGATACTCAGGATTCACATCTCCTAAGGATCCGTTAAACAATTTATTATGTAGTAATACTTCGCTGTTATAATAGTGTCTATTAGTAAAATAAACCACCTTTAAAATAGCGTTAAGGAGTGACCCAATATTCCCATTAACACATAATATATTCTCATAGTCTATACAGTACCGTAATCTCCCCCGTATTGGGCATCGTCAGAGGGCACTCCATATGTATGGTACAAAACAAAATCGTATAACGTGCGCTAGGGTAGGTGACACGACACAAATAGGCAATGCCAGGGTAGATATACCAATTGTTATCCGGGCTGGTGGTAACGCATAGCCACAGCTACCGCCCACCTCGGGCCACACCCACAAATAAAAAAAATCAAAAGTGGCTACCGAATCAATCCAAAAGTCAAAGTATAATATTGAAGGGATGTATCCGATCAAAGGTGCTACCTCATTTGCACGAGAATCCCACCTGTTTTAGCCACCTTATGCCAACTCAAGGGAGTCGGGTCCACGTATTTACCTCAAAGGAAACACCGCCACCATCCTACTTCATTCTGGAATCTCCAACGCGTACACGGTTATTAAAGTGGTTTTCGAAGTTGGCAGAGAGTATGACAACTTCCAATCCCGGTCTCTTTAACAACCAAACGTTATTATAACACGCGGTCTTTTTGAAATAGTTTATACTTTAAAACCAGAATATAATATCCTTTTCAAAACCATATAAATACGATATCAATTCTATTTTTAAAACCCCAAATCAATATGATATCATTTTTTTTAAATATACCTTTTTTCCAAACCATAACATTTTCAAAGTTATAACATTTTGACACCAAAACTTGAAATATATCATTTCAAAACATAAAACATTGAATTTCATAATTTTGAAACCTACTACACCACTTAAATGGTTTAAATATTATATTACTTGATTATATAATAAAATATCTTCTTCACCTTCACAATCAATTCCAAATATAGATTTAAATCCCCAAATAAACCAATATAATTTCCATATATTTCAAAGCTTTAATTATTCCACCATTTCAAAACTTATTCCATGATAATTTCATATGAATCAAATTTCAACTACTATTATTTAGATTTGAAATGTTTTTTTTTTGTAAATGGGTAAGATTTTATTAAGGGCATATACAGCCCAAGTTCGGTGTAGCCCATTGCGACAAGCCGTATGGGAATAATACAAATATGTCTTGCATAACTACAACTACTTACGTTTCCACTTATAGTTTTATCAGTTCTCATCTTCTTCACATTCATGGCGGCTGATAGCTTGTATTTGGGCTTCCTCCCAATGAACTTTGCCGGTCCTCTGCTGCAGTTTGAACTTCATCTGATTCCGACAAGGTGAGTTCATTCTTTTTGTTTCTCTTCTTCACTAATTGGATGTCAGATCTAATGAGTTTGCTGATTTCCCCACTGCTGCGTTTTTTTCTCTCATATAACCTGAGATTTCTCTCCTTCCACACATTCCAAATTGTCGCAGTGATGAGAACACTGGCCAATTTGGATTTGCTGTTTACGCCATCTCCTCTCCGCAACAGGTAATGTATTTCCTCCTACAATGTACTTTCTTGTTGAGGCAAATTTTCTTTTGTTTTGCATTTTTTCCATACCTCGTTTGAGAATTTGCATTTGAAGAATAGGTGATTATGTGTTTCTTCCTCCTGTTCGCATAGTTCACATTTGTTTTCTATAATAATTCCCCATTTCATAAGTCTGTCTTTAGTAGGCAAACGTTTTTGAATCACTTTGTATGCTGTGAAAGCCATTTTTGGGTTATTTACTTTGTTCCAGATGATTTTGCTCCAATCAACTTTATTATCATGATGTCGAATCTCTTCCCAAGCTGTTTTAGTGGTGAAATTATCCCCTGTAGGCTTCCAGATCCATATATCACTTTCACGCCCATTGTAAATTGGCATGTATTGTATTTTCTCCTTGATTTCTCTATTCAGTGGTAAACTCGAGAAATCCCATTCATTATTTTTAATTATGTCAGAAACAGTTTTTTCAGGGCATCCATAATCCGAGTAAGTAGTGATCCCTAGAATGTCTATCAAAGATGCGTCTGTTATCCAAGGGTCCTTCCACAGGTTGGTCTCTCGCCCCTTAGATATTTCTTTGCCACAACACTGAGCTAGTGTTTTCCTTATTCGCATGATAGCTTTCCAGTTTGTTGAAGCATTGTTGTCTATCTTCATGCACCAAAAATTGTCTTTAATGTATCTTCTTCTCATCCAATTTCCCCATAATCCTTTTCCTTTAATTATCCTCCAAGCTTGTTTTAATGTAAAAACCATTCTTATGTCTTTAATTTGTCTAAGCCCCACTCCACCCTCATCTTTGGGTCTACAAAGATCCTCAAATTTTATTTGATGCATGCCTCCTTTCCAAATGAAGTCTGCGCAGACTTTTTCAATTTTTTTATTGAGGCATATGGTATTTGGAATGTCTGTAACCAAAAATTGATTTTGGCATGAATAACTGTGTGTACCAGTTCTATTCTTCCTGCTAGTGATAAAAGTTTGGAGCTCCAACCCTGCAGTTTTTCTCTTATCGAGGAAACCAGTACTGCACATTCTCTATCAGTTATTTTATTTGTTGAAAAAGGGACACCTAGGTATTTAACTAGAAGTTCTCCTTCTTTTACTGTTAAGATATTCAGGATTTCATTTCTATTATTGCATGTCTTGTTGAAATAGCATTTAGTTTTTTGTTCGTTCAGTTTAAGTCCTTTATATCTCTCTAGCTTGCAGAAAGTTTCTTTGATTGATCAAGCTGAGGCATTGGAGGATTTTATACAAATGAGCAAGTCATCTGCATATAGTAGGTGGGTCACAATAGGCTGAATGTTGTATATTGACTGAAGTAATTTGTTGTGTGTTGCCAACTCCATTTGTAACGAAAAATATTCCATGGCAATAGCAAACAAATAGGGAGAGTGGGGATCGCCTTGTCTTATTCCTCTGTTGGATAATAGGAAGCCTTTTGGTATCCCATTGATCAATATTGAGTAGGTAGGAGTGGTTATACATTCTTTTATTATATTCACAAATTTTGGAGGGAATTCCATTGATCTTAGCATATGAATGATAAAGTCTCTATTTATTTTATCATACGCTTTATGAAGATCTACTTTTAGACAGAATTTGTCTGCACCTGGTTTGTTGAAGTTTCTAATCAATTCACGAGCCATCAATGAGTTTTCGAAAATGCTTCTTCCTTTGATGAATGCACTTTGACTTTCTGAAATAAGGTCAGGTAAAATAAGTTTCATTCTGTTGCACAGGATTTTACTTAAAATTTTGTAAATCACGTTACAACATGCAATAGGACGATAGTCTTCTATCTTTGTTGGATTTTCCTTCTTAGGAATCAGGCATATGAATGTGTGATTTATTTCTTTTACGAATTTACCACTTTGTAGTATATCCTGCATTGCTGATAGTATGTTTTCTTTCAGGGCTTCCCAATGGTAATGAGGAATTTGGATCCCAGCCCATCTGGACCGGGACTGGAGTCTATGTGAATGGATTTCAGAGCTTCCCAAACTCCTTCATAGTTATGTTCCTGGACAATATTCTTTTCCCTTTGGCATTAACCAGCCGCTTGTAATGAACTTCTGGTATTGTGTGGTTAACTTCCCCATTAAATAGATCTGTGTAGTATTTTATAGATTGTTCTTCAAATGCTGAAGTATTAACACAGTTATTGCCATCTTGATCAATTAAATGAGGATTATTGTTGAGGTTATGTCTAATTGCCATTTTCGTATAAAAGAATTTTGTGCATTCATCTCCTTCAGTTATCCACTTTTCTTTAGCTTTCTGTTTTAATTCAATGGCTTTTATGTGTAGAGATTTTTTTAAATTATTTTGAGATTGGTAGTATTGTCTCCATATATCATCTGTTGAGCCTCCATTGTCAATTAATTTTAATAGATCATCACATTTTGTCTGAAGAGTGTTGATGTGGTCTTCTTGTTTAGGTCTGTTTTTATTCCATTCCTTTAGTTGATGCTTGGCTGCTTTAAGAATTTGCATGAGTTTATAACATTCAGTTCCTTCCTCCCTTGGTATTTCATTAATGTGTATTGTTGATGTGTATCCTTCTAATTCTGGCCAATGATTTGAGTACCTGAAAGGTTTGCCTTTTCCATGCATATTCTTTTCTTTTAAGTTAATAAGGATGGGACAGTGATCGCTTGTTGAAGGAGGTAATATGTTCACATTAATGTATGATAGTTTATTAATACATTCAACATTCACTAGTGCTCTGTCCAGTTTACAAGAAATTTTCTTGCATTCACTACTCCTCCATGTGTATTTCAGGCCACTGTGTATAGGCTCTAATAATCCCGCTCCAGTTACACAGTTGTTAAATTCCTCCAGTTGGGAAGCTCTGATGGTAAGCCCTCCTTTCTTTTCCTCTGCTTTCAATACTGCATTAAAGTCACCCATTACTATCCAAGGATCTTTTACATTGTTACTGATATTTGTGATTGTTTTCCACAGTTTGGTACGATGAGATGCTAAATTGCTTGCATAAATACTGCTTAGAATGATTTTAAAACCCCCTAAGTTTGTAGCATTTACAGTGATTTGTTGATCATCCTTGTCAAGTAGATTAACACTCCATATATTTTTATTCCATAGTAAGAGAATACGACCTTTCCCCCCTACATCATTGTTGTGTATATATTCCCATTTAGGTTCTAGAGAATTAGTGAAATATTGAAGATTATTTTCATTAAGTTTATTTTCCAAAATACATATAATAGAAGGAGAGTATTTTCTCCTTAGGTTTAAGAGGTCTAAACGTCTAGTATCATTATTTAGACCTCTTACGTTCCAGCTTATTATGGACATCTAGAAGTTGGAGGTCGGCTCCTCAGTTTCCTAGGAGAGACCTCGCGACTTGAGCTCGCCTTATCTTTACATTCTGGCTTTTTAAACTGATCTCCATATTTTTGATTGGATTTTGTGTATTGTTTTATGTTTTCCTCCTCTGGCTCAGATTCAGATTCCATGCTATCGAGCTCTATATTGCTAATCTCCTTTTCTACTTCTGCAGTTGTTGATGAATGCTTATCATGGGTATCTTACAAGTTATGATTTTGGACTTCATCTACCTCCTTATTATTCAGTGGTGAATTCTGGTCCTCCATTGCCTCAGTATTATCCTCCTGTTCCACAATTGTAGCTTGCTTGTTAAGTATTTCATCTGATTTTGTCGCCTTTTGTTGTATCTGGTCAGTTTGGGTAGTTATTTTTTGTCTCCAAACTTGTGTAATAGGAGGTGAAACAGTTTCACACTACTCCAGTTTATGACCAAAACATTTGCAGTTAGAACAAATAGGCGGAATACGTTCATATTCTATTTCCTAGATGTATATATTGCCTTGTCTGTCTTTTTCTCTTACTTGTTTTATTATATTATCATTAGCTTTAATTTCTACTAGTACTGTGGCATAATTTAGTCTTTTCACTTGTTTGGTGTAATCATCCATATCCAGAGGATTACCAATCAAACTAGCTATTTTGCTGATTCCTCTTGCGTTCCATAAAGACAGATCTAGGTTTTTCAATCTTACCCAAACTGGATGTGATTCAAGCATATCCCTTTCAAGTCTTAAATTAGGCTCCCATTTTTTAATAAAGATGAGTTTACTGTCAATGAACCATGGTCCCCCGTCTAAAACTTTTTTGCAGTCTGATTCGTTTGCAAATTTAATTAAATAGAATCCGTTTTCCCTAGGGAAGATATCCCATTTTCCAGTAGGTTTCCATTCACGCTTAATATATGCATTTAGGTGAATATAGTATGGCCTTTTACCCGAAACATACATATTGAGGTGCCCCACATGCCTTTTGCTGCGTTGAAAACTTCGTCATCCAGATCTGCATAAGATCCTTCCTCATCTTCCTTATAATCAAATTTCTGGACCCCACCTTCAATTCGAGTATTTCCTGCTATCACATCAGTCCACGTTTTCATTCCTTTCATAATTGCTGGTTTGCCAGAGGATCCCAGTAGATTTGTAGCTTTATTCAAAGTATATGGTCTCTATCCCACCAGATCTGCAGCTTTTCGAGGGTTACCAAACGAATTTGTTTCTTTGTGATACTGCTGTCGATCCCTTATTTGATTAGGGCTTTTGTTTTTATATCTAACCTTTGTCCATCCTGTGTCAGCTTCCTCATTAACCATGGAGATAGGTTGATTTGGATCGGTTGCCGCATTTTCTTTTTTGGTTGTATTTGTTTCGCTTTCGCCATTATCGCCTGTTTCGCCTGGTTGATATTTGGATCGGTTTATTTAATTAATAAATCAAATATCATTTTAGTAAAATCTTTAGACTTCAAATAACTGGATATTCTTTCAATTTAATTAACCTGATAATATTCATTTAAATCAGTTTGATATTCATTTAAATCCTCTAAACAAAAATCAAGTTATAAAATCATACCCTTTAAATCTCAATTTTATTTACATTTCAAATCAAATTTTTCGAGGATAATTCTTAAATACTTTAATTCAAAACAAATTCACATTTATCTTTCAACCTTAATTTTATTTTAGTCAATATAAACTCTATATACAATAGAATTTAAATAGATACTTAACCATATTATATAAAAGAAATCAAACTTTATTATTTAGCTTATTTTATAATTCAAAACAAATTTATACATAGCTAAAATTAATAATAAAATAGCATTTATATAACATCTAAAATCAATATCTATATAACCCATATATTTCTTTGCAAAACAATAGAAATCATTTCAAAATATTTTATATATTAACCACGGTGTCTGTATATAATTTTATACCCTGTGGTCAAGTGATACATATATTTATCATTTCAATCTGTAATTAAAATAAAATACGGTTATATATCATTTCAAACTGCAATCCCGAATGAAATAAAGTGCATGACAAATTTGTAGTTTAAAACAATATGAAATACAACATCATTCATCCAATAACAATCATCAACCATTTATTACAATCATCATCCCATTTAAACAATACATCAATATAGAACATATAATAAATAACAGGTAATTACTGACAGTTATATTCGATATATGCAATAATAAATAAAATAACAGTTTAATTCAAATAAATGCAATTTACTGAGATGATGATTTAAAAATATACAAACAGTCATAAATAAATTCAAAATCACAACATAAATTAAATTTAACGAACATAAGAAATTTTAGAAGTTGTGAGCAGGTTAAACACTCACCTTTTGAATTTAAATTGAATTTAAATCCAATTTAAACCGAAAATTCTAACTGTCTCAGAATTCGTCCAAACAAGCGCCAAACTATTCGGAATTTTATTATGATCCCAGCGGAGAAAACCGCGCATAAATCTGACATGGAATGTAAAAGTTATTCACGTTATAACGATTTGAAATCAAAATTAAAATAAAATAAAATATTCAACACGAATAAATCAAGAGCCGCCACATCAACAAAAAAATGCGTTACCTCTCTTCCAGACGAGCACAGCACGCATGACCAAGGAACCCAAAACCGCCGCCTTTGACCATCAAATGCGATCAACTCCGACCACCTGGCCACTTCCAACCCCTACCATCCTCGAGCCCAAGCTGTGCCGCACCTCCCCATGGCCACGACCCACCCTCCGGTCGCCTCGAATTTCATGCGCCGCCGCCCTTTGTTTTATGGTTTCGAAACCCTAATCCCGATTTCCGGCCACCACACTTCGATATAGGCCAAGCGGCTACACCAAATGACTCCCCTTGCCGAGCTCTTCAAAACCCATGTCCCAATTTCGTCGATTGATGTCGAAATTAACAACGCCCAAATTGACTTTGACAGCGATTTCTGATCGATGCGATCACTATCTCGAAAAACGAACAGCAGAAGAAGGTTCGTACCATTGAGATCTTCGATATATATTTTTTTCAAATTTTCTGAGGAGTTTGAGATTTTTGCTTTGGATTTAAATTTGATTTGTGTTTGGGTCTAGAATTTGTTTGTGCAATCGAGGAGGAGAGATAGTTAAAATATACGTACAGAAAAATGAGAAATAGAGATAGACTAGGGTTTATAACTGGGTATGTATAGGCAAGGTTGAAATAGAATAGATGGACCCGATTTATAAACGAGCTGAACGATAAATGGCTCGAAAAGCCCGTTCTGACTCCGGAATGAAATTGGGTCAACCTGTATATCGAATTAGATGTTTTTAAATATTTTAAATGCAATGGAAAAAAATTCAAGTCCAAATTCCATCGTATGAAGAAGTTATGCTAACACCAATTTATTTCAAATTGATTTCAATTGATTTCAATTTATCGATTTCAAGGCGTTTCAAGCCCATACGATCAAACGACAAGTCCGATCGCTATGAAACTTTAAATCCTACAATAATTCACTGTTACGGATCCGATGAAACTAGTTTCGTCGAAATCCGAGTCAGTGGCCAAAATAGCTATTTTCACGTTAATTAAATAATTTAAAAATTAATTAATTAAGTCAAATTCTCAATGTAAATTATATAATTGATAAATTCCATCATTTTTTGATTTCTCAATTATTTACAATGATTAAGACAAATTAAAATGTCAATTTATAGTTGACTAATTTATCAATTTCAGTATTAACTTCCATTTCATTAAATTCGAAAATTATAAATTTAGTTTTCAAAAATTCTATTAAATCTACTTCTCATTCTATTATTCAATTTATTATTGTCAACAAATGAAATTAATATTGGATTCAAAATCTATTACATTAAATATACCCACATTCCATATTAATTTCAGATAACGTAATATTTAAATATTTAATCTCAATTTTCTGCAATTAATCCAATTAATATAAGTTAAATTCCGTAAATTGATAAGTCTTGTTATCCATTCTTTTAATCCAACAAATTGTCATAATAAGAAAGGATTAACACTATTTCCAAAATTCCCTTAATTTACACTACATAACATTTAATTAGATTAATTGCAATTGATTACCCATTTTAAATGGTTACCTTATAATAATTGTTACCATTAACCTTAAGTCACACTTATACGTTATCACTAACAGACAAGTATTGAAATTGATCATATACACTGTTCTCATCCTATTGTCATACACATACATTAAATTCTAATATATTGACTACTTTATTTTGCATTCCTTTTTTTCAACCCACTGTCATTTTATAAATAAAATTAACATTATCTCCGATTATTACTTTAATTTGCAGTAACAAAACGTTAAATTTAGATTTATTACAACTGATTACTAAAGTTTATTTAACACATTAAATAAACAAGCAACCTATATTAATTGCCACCTAATTGCCTTTAATTGCATTTATAAGTTCGTTACTTATCAATCTAGATTATAATTCCATATATAAAGCTAATTTTATTGCATTTCATTAATATATGCCTATTTACATCTTAATTTGAATAACTATTATATTTCTAAATGTGTACTTCTATCAATTTAACACATTAATTAAGGTTTTAAAACCAATTAATGAATTTTCCTTAATTCCATTCTTATACTAGTTTATTACTTTACATACATTACGTTTTTATTCATCATACCTTGAACTATTTTCCCCAATTCACCAATTACTACCTTAAAATAATTTATGTTTCTATTAAATTAACATTTACACTTCCGTTACTACATTTATTTTCATTAAAGTAATATTTAATTACCTTTATTAATACAACACTTACATTTATTTACTTATTGTCAAATTTAATTCCCAAGTGCAACAATTTACACTATTTCATTTTTATATTAATTTGAATTCCATTTTGGTTAATATTTTTATTAATGATTCACTAATTTAACATTTCCATTTTTTTTCTTATATTAAACTTATAACCAAGTATGACAATTTACATTATTTCAATTAATTGCAATTTTATTTTATATTGTTAACTTTAATTACAATTGCTACATCTAATTTCTAACATTCGCTCCAATATAAATTATAAGATCTTTAGTTCTTTCTAAATTTAACTAAAAATCTTATTAATTTAACTCATTTTAATCATCAAATTTTACGAGTTGTTACAATTATTAACATACTTTAAATCTTTTAATATACTTTTATTATATTTATTAGATGCTTTAAATAAGACTTAACTTATCAAATAGATATTTAAATCCATTTATTTAAGCTTTTATTTATTTTTAACAAAACTTAACTTCTGTCGATTTATTCTAAAATCCAAATTTATACTACTTAATTTATTTACTATTAGAATAGATAAGTTATTTATTATATATAACATATTTATTTATGATTTAAATTCCTTTTAAGTTTAAAGTGAATGAAATCTCTCATTTCCGAATTAGCGAAATTAAGGGTTGTTATAATGCATTGGCCTTCATTTAGTGTCGTGACTAAAAGTGATGATGTTGCATCGGTTAACGATTGGCGTACCCGAGATAACTAATTAGCCTTAAATCATATTAATAAAACAAGTTATATTTCACACTAATTATAAAAACGGACATCAATGGATATATATAACCAAACTATAATAGTTTTCTTTTATAAGCAAAAATAAGTTGCACATAAAGGCTCCTATTGGTCGTTAATTATTTTCGATAATTAGTTTGAAGCCAATTCCCATTATATCTAATTAATTAGTTTAAAAGACAACATATTTTCTCAAATTAGCTTATATAAAATGATTATCCTAACTTGTATTCTAGTAAACATGCATATTGTCACTTGTTATATTGGGGAAAAATGACTTGAACATTAAAGAATGCCACCCTAAAGATTGGATCGGATCAAAAATGTTGACTAAACCAAATAAATGTATCTTTTGGTCACGACCATTAAATCTTATTGGACCAAACTCTAAATGCAGGTGGTGTATCCTGATAATGTTACAAGCTATCGTGTTTCATTTTCTAATAATTACGTCGAGAACAATTCATTCGAGAACTTCTCAAATTTTATTTTGTTTCAACAAGAACAAGGTTACCCAATTTTGTTCTACTACATGACTTCGGTGCTATGTTTCAACCAGAACAAGGTTACCTAATTTTGTTCTACTACATGACTTCGGTGCTATATAAATTCAGATCATCAACCAAAGCATGAAAATAGTCATTGAAATAAACCTTTAAATTAAAACATCTAGTCGTCCAAATTAATGAGTGTATTTAATTTAGCATATTTAAGATCTTAAAATTTTGATAAATTACATATGATGTGTCTAACGTCACGTATATAAGTGTGAATCTTTTTTTTTTAATTTCAAACAGTTACTAATAAATTGCCTATATCATGCATTTGTAATAGCTGCAGCTGAAAGCATATACCCATAGACAGCATCTGCAATAGCAAATAGATGGCGACTCTACTCCTCAATAGCTGCTCCTTTATAATTTTGCATCATATGTATATCATGGAGGTGAGGCAATTTTTGAATAGGGTTGACAGCAACAACTATACATAATATATTTGGCATTTTACACAAATAGCTAATCAAATATAATGTAACTGAAATATAATAAAATCTGAGCCCGGGAAGTTTTTGTAAATTAAAACTCACATATGTTTCATTCATATCATATTTATATTTGAATTTTCATGCGAATATGCTACTTTTGTCATGTCATCAACTTCATATGGTGATGCTTCGAAATCCTTGACATATACATCTGATGCTGTGGTGTAACCTTTAATCATAAAGGACAACAAATTCTTTATTCCTAGCATTACGAGAGTTAAGACTATCTAAAGATTCATTTCTAGTACTAACCACAAGTTTCATGTTTAACAATGCAAAATTTCATGTTTCAAGTCATGCCAGCTATCAAATATATGCAGAGTTAGTGAAGTAAGTGGGTGTATTTGGGAAAATGGGTAATAGGAGCAGGGGAAATCAAAATGAATGCAGCCCATGGATAAAAAAAGAAAACATATTCACCTAAAAGAGTGAGATATATCCTAAACAAGGCATATGGAATTGTCGATTTAAGAAAACGTTAACCAATATGTGTGTGGCTAACCTAATATAGCATAACTATGTACCCAAAAGGGAATGGGTATATTATAGTGATCATAAACTAACCTGCATGACCAGAAAAACATGGCCGTTGGTTGCATGAAAATAACTAATCAGTTGCCTAAATTGCAACCTCAAATGCATGTTTCTTACAACTAACATACTAATAAACTTGTAGATCAATTAATTTGGGCAAGGTATTCATGCTATACAAGTCAACGGATGTATAGAAACTAATGCGTGAGTTTTTCAGTCAACTAAGGATAAAATTCAAATATTTTTTTCATTGTAAATAGGTACAAATGAAAAGAGATAAATATATAATCCAAATCCTCTAAAAAAATAAGTAGGGTAGATATGGCTGTTAAATATGGAGATGCTTAGTCATTATTCCTACATTATTCACTTGTGAGATTACTGAATCAACTACGCAATGGATGTGATTCCCACTTCTACAACTTTTTATGACGAAAGTGATGTTATATGCACAATTAGTGGGTACTTTCATATCAATTCTTAGTCAACTTTATACTAATGTAGCAAAATAATGCATTTCACTACAAGCAATGTCGAAGTTGATGCTTTTAAGTTAAAAATACTGAACCTATAAACGAAACAAATGTAGGTGCAGCTTTTGGGGTATAAAAATATGTACAAAAATAGCTATGTTATGAAAAATACAACACTAAGTACGCCAATTTTAACCGTGGGGCATCATGTACATCATGCTTTCAAATAGTATATGATGCAAGCCAAGCTGACGCAAAAGGGAAACATATATTATAGTTACAACCACTAATTTTTTCCCTTGAAATTATAATCTTCCTAGTGAAAATGGTGAAGGTGCAACTCTCCAAGAAAGTGTTTTGGTATTGCTCAACCTGCTTGGGAGACAATAACCATTTATAAAAGGAGGGATTGTAAGTATAAATTAAAGCAAGTAATTGCTATAGTGACATAATTAGCACTTTGCATCGTATAATCTTGTACATACTTGATAAGTGCTGAATTTCAAAAGCATAGATACAAATCTTGTAAGATTTAAATATTTTCATTCAACATGGCGACTTGATTCTAGTTTTATTTATTTAGTAAGACTAGTAACATCATCCCCTTTTCAAACCCTGACAATATGTTAACAAGTACATAATAAAACACACTCAATGAATAACTAAAAGTTGATAAATTAAAAATTATTTAATTTTTGTAAGACTTGCTATTTTATTAACATTGTTAATTTTCATAAACTTTAGTTAACTTAATTAAAATTTATAAATTTAGTTAATTTTTATAAAACTTAATTAACTTAGTTATTTTCTTTAAACTTATTTAACTTGGTCAAATTTATCTCAAATTTAACTCATAAATAAATGCAATACATATCAATTGAATACATAAATGGGTCCATCCTAGTTTGAATTCCAGTTTAAACATGGCAAATGAATAAACAAGTAACTCTTTAATAAGAAAAAAGACCCTTTTTATTCAATAAACAAAATGAGTCATATTGTGATTAATAAATTATAGTAATGCTAAATTTGTGTCATACTCAGTTCCACAAACTGAGCTAAGCTTAGTTAGAAAACTATGCTAAGCCCAGTTAGAAAAGTGAAATAAGCTCAGTTAGAAAACTGTGTTAACTGAGCGAAGATCATTTTTTTTGTAACCGAGTAACCTCAGTTTAGATCGGCCTCAACAGGGTCCCACTGGTAACTACAACCCCATGAATCCTTAAAGGACAAATTTTGCTTGTAGGCTCAAGGAAATAACAAATTATGCATCTAGGCTTCAGAAAAAACTAATTAGAAAAATAGGCCTCATTTGGTTTATATTTTCGCAAATATGGAATGCGCAATTTTTTTTAAAATAACTTGCGCATTCCATATTTGCGCAATCTTTATTTTAAAGCTTGCGCAATTATGGAATGCGCAAGCTTGTTTTCATGCATCAAAAAGTCAGACAGCTGAATCTATATTTCATTTCTTCCCCAAACCCAAATTTTTACAAAACCCTCCCCATTTTGCAAACCCAAACCCATTTCTCTTCCATATCCAAATCCACAATCACCTTATTAACCAAAGAATTGCTAAGCTATATATGGAATCATCTTCTTCATCGTTACTAAACAAAGGTAATAATTAGTGTTTTTGACAATTAAGATATAATTTTACTATTGTTGATGATATTGAAAATGAAGAGTTATTGATGGTCGTTGTGTTAATTATTAGAGAATGGTGTTGTTGTTGAAGTAGTTGTTAGTGTTTAACAAACTAGGAAACCCAATTTTACTATTAGTAAACTGAAATCCCTAATTTACACATTAATTGTTTATTATGACGGTAGACATTAATGATTGGGAGATAGACGATGAAACATTGATGAAACATTTTGATGAGGTTGAAGGGAAAATTGGAGTTGCAAGTTCAAGTCACATTGACTTTGATGTCGATCATGTTTTGGAAACACAGTTCGAACCAGTACCGCGTAAATTCCATTCAGGATCATCAACCTTACATGCTCGTTTACGTGAAGTTGTTTCTGTGGAAATGCCTGGTCATTAACATACAATTGACGGAAATTTGCTAATGCATATACATTCTGTTAGTCCATCCGTGCCAAGGGGACAACGACCATTTCCAAACTGTTATTGCAGTGATATGTCTGTAGTTGTTGTTCGTAGAAAAGAAAAGAATGCTGGACGTAGATTTTCCGTGTGTAGTTCGTACAGCGAACATAGATTGAATCCTCGTGAATATGATTGTTGCAATTATTTTAAATGGATTGATCAACCCCTGTGCGAAAGGGGACTTGAGTATGCCCACGAACTGCAAGCTGAAATAAGTCGTTTGAAAAGTGTGAATGAAGAACTAAGGACAAATAGAGGAAGGCCTAGAATGTGGTAGATGTTTGGGAGTTGGTTAAGTTGTCATATTTGGATTTTATGTTGAACCATTGTATCTGTAATGTATTGTTGTAAAAATGTTCTATTTGTTGTAACCCGTAACGTGTGCAAGGTGGATAGTTTATTATGTTGTTGAAATGCATTTGATATTGTTGACTTTGTTGATGAAATATATTGGTTACGTTGTTATATTGATTTGCCTATTTGGGTTTTTTTAAAGATTGAGTTGACTGCTTTGGTTGAAGATTGCCTGCGGAAGAAAAATCTACCTAGAAAAATAGGTAATAATTCATCAAATTGATGTTTATAGTTATGTAAGTGAACAAAAACTAAGACTGTGGTATTGGAACTTATTTTACAGACAATGTCAAAGGTTCCGACTATATTTTACTTTGATGGTGAATTGTTGGTTAATGATGAAGGTAAACCTAGATATATGGGCAGAAAGCGAAAAGATCGACAATAAAAAATCATTGTAGTTTCGAAGAGCTTAAACAAAGGGCATATGAAGTCACAAAAGCAAACCCTATGATATATGATTTAAAATTAGCGGTCAAATGGGTTCGGGGTGATGGTGCATCAGCTATTGATTTGGAGGACGATGATGATTTGAACTCCACCATTTCAGTTGGGATGAGAGTTATAGAAATCTACGTTGTGAGAGTGGAACATGAAAATGTGGTTGAAGCACAAGCGCCAGTAATCTCTGGGGGCGAGTATATGCATACCACACAGTTACAAGAAACACAATGGTCGGCGTATCCATCATAACTTTCAAGCCATCAAGGTGGAGAGTTTACAGACTTACTTCACAGGTACAGCGGAATGGCTGGAGTCTCTTCTAGTCAGGAACAAAATATGATGCAGAATGCTATAAATCCAAATCAGTCGCAAGCATTCAAAAAGTGAGTACTATTATATGTTGGCACTTGTATTTTGACTTACATTAATGCAAAATATATGACGATTGTTTTTTGTATTCCTAGTGGCGTAGATGCATTTACTGGTTATGACGACGACGGTGTCGATTATCATGTTGATACTCCACAAGAGATTTTCAGTCAATTGGATAGCATGGAAGTTGCTTGTGCGGATGATGATGATAGAACTTGGATACATCAAATGGAAGTTAAGAATGATGCAATCATATATGCAGACATAGGGAAGGCTGATGATGTAAATGCGGAAGAAGAACAAATCACATATGAAGAGGCTCTGGCCGATGATTTATGCACGGCATCAATGATGGCGAAATCAATAATGGAAAATTTTCAACTAGACGTGGAAGTTTTTGGAAGAGAATGTGTGGAGAAAGGTCCACGAGTTGGGTTGATTTTTGAAAGTAAGAAGAAGCTTGTTGAACAGTTATGTGAATGGGCGATTAAATGTTCAGTTTTGTTTCAAGTTCTGAATTCGCGTGCAAATCAATACACGGTCCGCTGTGATGTAGAAGAAACATGCCCTTGGCATGTTCATGCAAGCCTTTCGGTAAGAAAATTTTCAAATTGGTGGAAGATAACTACATATGGTTGCGATCACACTTGTTTAAATGCAACCATCAACTCAAACCATCGACAGGCAACTGCTACGTTTATATGTGGCAAAATACTTCCGTTGATTAAAGCTGAAACAAACATGAATGCAAGAACTGTTCAAGAGACAATGTCCAACATGTTTCATATTAAAGTGAGTTATTTTCTAGCCTGGCACGGACTGCAGAAAGCTATTGCAACGATTTATGGCGATTGGGAATCGTCGTACGTGGAATTGCCGAAATATCTTAGAGCCCAACAACATACCAACCCCGAAACCGTATATGATCTTATTCATAGTCGTGGTGTTTTTGATGGTGCTTTTTGGGCTTTCGAACCTTCTATTCAAGGCTTCGACCACTATCGACCCATATTGTCTATTGATGGCACTCATTTATACGGAAAGTATCTGGGTACATTACTAGTAGCAACTGGGGTGGATGCAAATCAAGGGCTATTTCCTTTAGCTTTTTCTATTGTACAGACAGAGTCGTGGCAAATGTGGAGTTGGTTTATTCGTTGCATATGGAATTATATTCCATCTGTACGTACTAGATATATCACCTTTATCTCGGATCGTATGAAAGGAATTCCACGTACGCTTAGAGAAGCTTGCTCAATTGAACATCATCATCGCTTTTGTATTCATCATATTAAAGCAAATTTCAAGAAAGCGGGGTTTGGTACGGATGAGCTACAAAATTTATTACACGCATGTGCCACGGCATCAGAGATCGTAAAATATAATGATTTTCTAAAACAGTTGAAAGATGTAAATTGAGATGCCGATGCATGGATTGAAAGAACTTTGAAAGACCAGGAATCAAGCTGGGCTCTTTGTCATGACGGCGGAGTAAGGTTCAATATGATGACGACCAACGTTTCCGAAAGCTTTAACGGTGTTCTCAAAGGAACTAGGAATTTACCCGTTAGATCATTGGTTGCACAAACGTTTCATCGACTGAACCATTACATCGTCGAACGACGAACTCAAGGGGAAGAGTGGATGTCGCAACTCGCACCTAGGTGGGAAGCACTAATGCGGAGAAGAATGGAAGAATCGAGGCTCATGTCTATGGAGAGATATAGCTTCGTTGAATGACAGGTGAAAGATGTGCATATGTTTGACTATACGGTGAATATCGAAGATAATGTTGCCAAATGTTCGTGCAACATGCCGACATTAGATCATTTTCCGTGCTCCCATGTATTAGCGGCTTGTTCACGTGGTTCGGGTGCTGCTAATAGAGCGTATTTTGACTTAATCTCCACGTGGTACACGAAGGCTATGTATTCCGCAGCGTATGCTTCTTTATTCCACCTTGTACCAGATAATCGACATTGGAACGTTTATGATGGTCCAATTATACAACCACCTACTGTACGTAGGAATTCAGGCCATCCTCGGTCTACTCGATTAAAAGGTTTCATGGATCCTCCATCTTCATTGGCCATAACAGATGTAGCAAATGTGGTACTATTGGCCACAAGAAGAAAACTTGTACACGATGAATTGTAATAGAAGTAGAACGTCTATGTTACTGTATGAGTTGTTGACTTTGTTATGTAATGATGTTGTCATTCGAATGGTGTTTGCACGGTATATAGAATGTTGTTGGGACATTTTGTGTGATAGTGTGTAATGCACGGTATTGAAAGTGTTCTCTGTCTTGGACAGGGTCAAAAACATGCTTGCGCATATATGGATTGCGCATGATATATAGCTTGCGCATTCCATATATGCGCAAGCGTGTTTTTAAAATAAACCAAAAACAGCTTGCGCAAATGTGGAGTGCGCAAGCTATATTAGATATAAAGCTTGCGCATTCCCCATTTGCGCAAGCTGTTTTTTCGGGAAGTTCAAAATAGTGAGCTGCTATGCCAATTCCTTCACCAAAATTTGCAAACTTTCAACTTCCCAAAACATGCACACAACATTCCACTAATAATACCAACTCCAAACAAAACAAATAGCATGATTCAACTAACAAAATATATAGATTGAATAGGTCGTACAAGTCTTACAGTAAATCGATTGAACAAGTCGTACAATAACCCCTTTACCAACCCAAACAACAACAACAACAATAAGATCAAGTGATGGTGTCATCTTTCTTCTTCTTCTTCTTCTGTTTGTACACGATAGGAGCCGATCCTTGGCCTTCTTCGAATGTAGGAGCGGGTGTCGGCAATGGAGTTACTTGTGGTTGGCTTGGCCCAAAAATGAGTTCTTCTTGTTGAATTTTCCATTGCGACGCCTCTGGCGTATGCTCGTATGTCGACTGTCCAACATATCCAAATCGTTGTTCTCCTTCATCCCAAACGGGCCAGTCAGCTTGAGTTTCTCCATCGGTGTATTGCCGCTCTACCTCGGGCCAAGCGGGCCATCCAGCAGTAGTTTCGCCATCGGGATGTTGTGAAGTCTCCCCCTACACATGTGCATCCTCCCATTGGGCTTGTCCATCCCGCTACCGTGGTATGTATCTCCTCTGTACAATGTGATGGCTCTTCTACAATGCGCAGTGGCTTGACCGGCCTTCTTAGCTTATTCCGCCCCAAAATCGTGTCAAGTATTCGTCGTAGGTCAATACACTTACTTTTGACCATGTTCGACTCTATATGACATTCTTCTATTTCGTCCACGACATCCAAAGTGCTATATATTCCACTCCTAAACCATAAGTCATAACAATGCATCAATATTATATACAAATTAAACTATAAAAATTTTGAAATGACAATACTTCCCACATCACGTTCTAGAGGAGCACGGGAGTGTACGCAACCAAATTCCTTGCCAATTTTTTTAAGAATATAACGACGAGTAATTCGCCAATACCAATACTCGTACTCGCTCAAAGGTGTCGGAGGCTCGCGTGCTCGTTCGACACGATCAATTCTTTATTTTTCAAATAGCAATACTTTCCTCCAAAAATGCCATCCAGCTAGTGGGTTCTGGATCAAGAGGGACGACAGGATCAGGAATGTGCTGATAATTGAAGGAAAACTGTCTCATAACCCTATCGGGTGCATACAACTCAAAGTCTAAAAATAGAATCAGTCGGCTCTTAGAAATCCAACCTACGAACGCATACTCAATTTCCGGATGTCCAAACTCATTCACTAATGAATAAGGTTCCCATGTAACAGCATCATCCGCCAACAAATCCAACTCGTTATGGTAAAACTGTACATTTCTTGGCGTCTCACGCCAACTCCTAGCACAATTCCACCTAGCCCCGAATGGAAGATATGGATCTAAGTCGGTAGGAATTCTAATAGACGGTCGTCCAATAGCAATATGCGACAATGACATAGTTGTAGCAACGTTGCAAGGCAACTTGTGACAACTCACTATACAAATAGCATAAAACAACACTACCCCAAGAATGATATACACAGTTAGCCAAATCGTCCAAAAAAGTTAAAAATTTCAAACATAATCTCCATTTCGAATGATCGAGAAATAATCGGCAGCCCAAAAAATACAATATCACGGAACGAGTGCGGCGAAGTATATCTAAATCGGTCGCCCCTTCGGGTAGTGGTTCGGAAAATTCACTTTTTAACCAAGTCAATGATAACTCACTTTCAGACTTAACCGCCTCTCTAGGTGGAAAAATACCAAGCAAGTCATGAGCCAATTCGATGTAATCGATATCTAAATTTTGCAAACATACCGGACAACCGTCTGCTTTAAGACCGAAAAGAAAATGCACTTCCGCTAGAGTCACTGCCATCTCCCCGACTCTCATATGAAACGTATTTGTTTTCGGCCTCCATCTATCGCATAAAGCGGTAATAAGGTGATGATCAAGACGAATGTAGTCGATTTGCATAGCTTGCCAAAATCTGAAGATTCGTAGATTCGCCTCCAATCTTGGATCTTTAAAATCTATCTCCTTGAGTTTGCTTGAATGATCGCATATCTTCACAGTTTCAACACCCTGAAATGTATAAAAAAAATTAAATTTGGTGCTTCATATTTGCATTTCTCCGGTTTACCAATATCAAATATTTACCTCCATTAATGTGTCATTTTGGCTTCTATGCTGTTCTTGAAGGTAGAAAACACTTCTATCTTCGGGCCCGGGAGACAATTCTACAAACAACAACAATCGTTTATCACTACAAAAACTTTGTACAAAATTAGGGTTTTGGCTATATGAAGACTACATATCCTTTTGCATTTTCAAGAAATAAACCAACAATTAGAGCACATTGACATCGACATCATCATGACTACCAATTTCATTAACAGCATCAATCATTTTTAAAGTAGTAATCAATTTACAATCAAAATAAAATTACCTCTAATCAAAGAAGAAGAAGAGCTTGCTTCCATTTTTGCTTAATCTAGTGGTTGATTGAAGGAATAGATCAAAGGGAATGTTTTAGAGTTGATAGTTGTAGATTTGGAATGGGTTAAAGGTTGGAAATGGGGAGGGTTTTGTTAAAATTTGAGTTTGGGGAAGAAATGAAATATAGATTCAGTTGTCTGTCTTTTTGATGCCCGAAAACAAGCTTGCGCATTCCATAAGTGCGCAAGCTTTAAAATAAGGCTTGCGCAAATATGGAATGCGCAAGTTATTTAAAAAAATATAACTTGTGCACTCCATATTTGCGCAAATATAAACCAAACGAGGGCTAGTTTGCTAATTAGTTTTTTCTGAAGCCTGGATGCATAATTTGTTATTTCCTCGAGCCTAAATGCAAAATTTGTCCATCCTTAAATTCACTATCTAATCATATTACTATTTCTATTTCAGTAACTAACATACAAAAATTTGGTATGTAAAGCTTAACATAGCCAAATCATAATGTTAAACAAGTAGATTCAAGTATAAAGCAAAACTGAAGGGTTCCGCTCACTAATGATTTATTCAAGCCTAATACGATGACGAAACGGCTTCCAACTCTCCATTGTTCGAAATTAGGCACTTTTCGAAACTCCATCTGTGAAAGGTAATCACAGGTGAAAAAAGAGAGTTTTATGAGGGTAAACCAAAAGTTTAAAACAAACTATTCTTTAGTGTAAATGTTTACTTGTATAATAGTTGTTTAAATGCATGTAGCATATGGAAATTTTTTAGAATTTAGTGTTACTATGCACATTTTGGTCGACATTGTTGATGCATATCCATTTGTCAATATTTTATACAACTGAATGCAGCCTGGTTAACAGCGTATTTTTGTCAGCAAGACTAAATATGAATTTTTTTTAAAGTTTATAATAGGATCCTAGCATACTATTCTTGAGATTTAACTTTTCTTATTTACATCCAAGGTAATCTGGTTGAAGTTTGAATGTTTCTGCATAGTATAATGTGGCACTTTCTCTGGCTATTCTCTCAAGATTTGATCTTGTATATGTATATACTGTATAGAAAGTAAAAGCATGCTAGATTATTAAAAAATCAAGTACAAGTTGAACTATCTTATCTGCTTTGCCTTCATTATAAAATTAGCACGTTCCTTTTGGATCTAGATTCACTCTTCGCATCCTACATAATAGCTACTATACAACATTTATGTCTCAAGTAGGAGTGGTGGGTGTTGAGTGATCCATGTTGCCTATAAAAAGTTGAATCTTAAAATAAACAAATCCAAAACAGTATGCACTAAGTAAACCATTTTGCCTAATAAAAACAAACTATTTGCATTAAAATAACAATCCAAAATATATTCTTAGAATCCATCTTAAACATTTACTTAAAACGTTTAATTTGCAACTTCTAAGTAGTTAAAGTGTCGAATGGAAGGTAAAAGCATCGGGTCAGTGAAAGGTTTTGATCAAATTTAGTTGTAAAAGTTGGACATGGATATAAACACATTTTTATATGCTTGTCAACTTATACGTCGAAAATTATAACTATCAAATACATACAAGTAACATATAAGTTATCTTCTATGTTTAGTGCCTCTTAACACTACAAAATCTTGTTGTAAGTGATCTGAGCTAATTTACAGCTAAGAATTCATGTTAATCAAACATCCGATTGAAACAAATATAATTTAGTAATCAAAAGATCTTAGGACTTCTATTGTAAAGGACTAACAAGACTTATAATTAAGGACACACAAACTTTTACATACTAAGAAACAAAACGAGGTGCGGGCAAAATATGGTACGGTACAATTCAAACACGGTGAAAATAATTGCAAAATTGATATACATAAAAGGTCAGAGAACAAAAGATAAAAATAACATTCGTGATTGTTATGTAATCTACTATAAATCGTTTCAAGGCTCATGATACCACCAACATGTATGCGTAATTCACTCACTCAACATAAGTAAGAACTAAACTTTGAATGAAGTACTTCACTAAAGTCAGTAGGTGGAAAGATGCAAGAGAGATTTTAACCAAGGTTCGATATATCGTTTTCCGTTTCCGTTATGGTTATTAGAAAAATATATAATTTCGGTTCCATTTCAGAATTTCCGCTTTAATTCCGGTTTACGAAATATGGTACCTTTTTTATGTAAATTTGAAAATAAATATGCAATACTAATAGTTAATTATACTAATTATTCAAATTATATAGAAGATACAAAACATACAACATAAAAATTTTATACAAAAAGTTATTTCTCCAAGCATCATATAAATTATGTCCATCATTGTCTTTATCTTATGTCGTATTATAAGTTTTTTGACTTCTTTGTGAATAGTCTGACATACTGTTACGTCGTCAATCTGTCCTGCTAAATGTTCTTTCATACGTGTTATGCCGTCACCAAAAATTATTTTATGACAATAGTTACACTTGTTTTTCCTTTTTTCACCGATAACCACCGTACAATAGTTCCAAACGATATCGCGATTTGTCATAATCAAGTACCCAAATTAGAAACAAAATAATTTCAACATTTAATTACTCGATATACTATATTTTTATGAAAATTAAACAATCTAAACTTTCTTGATATTATTTTGCATGATAATATATTTATTTATTAAATATTAGAGAGCTGTTTGAATAATACAACGTGCTCCATAATTCCTAACCCAATATACGAATCCCAATCATTTTAAACCTGGTCCAAGTATTTTAAATATCAATTATTTTAAACCCCAACTATGCTTTATAGTCCAATGTAAACTCAGCTCAATTATTACAATTACATTTAACCCTAGCTATAAGCATCGTTCTCAATTAGCCGCACGCAGAAACTTCTCCCTTAGTTGACTTCAACTAGAAAGCAAATTGGAAGGAGAAAAAATCCCTTCGTCGTTGCTTGCTGATAAATTTGAGATCGATGCTGTCAAGCCAAGTTTGATTGATGGTGCTGAGCTCGAGATCGGCAATGATGAAGCACAACCAAAAATTGAGTAAAGATGCTAATTTTATTATGTATTTTGTATGAATTAATGTGCTTTTATAGAGAAAATCGATTCCTAATCCCATGAGTTTCTGTTTCGATTTTTTATTTATTCAAAGGTAGACGAGGTTTAATCGGGAGTATTAAAGTTCGATTATTTTCTTTTGTTCATTCGCAATGTTTTTCTCTAGAATTTCAATTATTTTCAGAAGCAGACAAGAACCTAAGATGTATAATTGATAGATACTATTTTTTGATTTTTTTTTAACTGAAGAAAACCGAGATCAGCTTTTTGACCAAGTTACGGTCCGGTGCACGCCGGAACTGGGCCGAGATGGCCGGAACTCCGGCATGCCGGCCGGACTTTAGTACCTTGATTTTAACACATTGCTGCCAGGTCACTTAATTTCTAAGCCACATGTTAAGCACATACTCATATATAACAATAACTATCACGGTCATGGACAATTTTGGTAACGTAAATAAACTTGGCCATTAGAATTGCTAGCTACATGGAGTTAATGATACATGAATAAAATAATAACTCCAACAACTACTTGCAGTATGCATTAACTTTTATTTAAAACTCCAAAATGAAGAATATAACTTTCTAATACAAAAAAAATTATCAACTTATTTCATTGTATGAAAACTAGTCTGGGTGTGAGGTATACATGTAAATTTTAGTTTTGTAACTCTGATTCACATAACTCTATCGAGATTAACATGACAAGCTAGATTTTTTTTATCATCATCAATTATGTAAGTATAAAATATATAAGATGATATTTATCCAATAAGGTAATGTACGTTCTATTTACATAAAGGTTTTGAATTTGACATACCAGTGGAGAAGCTAACTGCTTTTAAGTTGCAAATAGTGCCAAACTGCACTTGCTATGCCTTGCCATGGATGACCAAACACTCGATCGGTTCGAAGCATCAATTTCTTCATCAGGAGAGGAATTAACATTTAATTCCTCATGTGTACATTGAAACTCTACATCCATTTCTATACAAGATCGGCTCATTTTCCTTTATGAGACTGGCTCATTTTCCTTACAACACTTATTGTTGTGCTGCATTGTGTATGTTACAGATATGTTAGATGGATGAAATAAGCTTTTAGTAATAACTGTGCAATAAATTTCTATCTTGGTGATCGATGAAACAAGATTTTGATTAGCTCTTCCTTTATGAGATACTTGTTTCCATGGGATACAATTTTGTATAAGTTTACTTTGTAAGTAGGTGATGTAAAATAAAAGAGAAAATAAAAATAATAATTTTGCACTGAATAATCAAAATAAACATTCTTTCAAAATTGCTTCAAAGTCTCAAGTTTTCCTACTAGTGCATTTAATATTTTCCTAATTAAGATTTAATTTTTAAACTAGTTGTTAATATTCAATCAATGCTTAGAAGACTATCCGTTTAAATTAATTTTAAATAATGTGATCGAAAAATGCTAAAAGAAACATTAATTGCTAATGACTTAACGATAGCATACCTCTCATGAACCTACTACAATCCATGCCATATCCTGAAATTTTCAAGGAAATTTTTTGAGAAGTACAAGTACTAGAAAATAAATTAAAATGGTGTAGCATCAAATATAAAGAAATAATGAGGTTGTTTCCACAAATTTGTCAAGTGACATAGCAAAGAAAGGCAAGTACTTTTGGTGTACCTCTCAAGGAGATTTCGGATGTATGAAAGTGTTACGTAGAAAAGAAAGGGCATAACTAAACAAAAGCTATGTGGATAATATGGCTTTCTCTAATTATACAATATTCACAAAGTGGATTGTAATTCATAAACTTCTAACTGAACTTGGAAGAGAATATAAAATAAGTTAAAATAATTAACATATACTCTACATTGAAGGTAAAAAATCATCCTTGTTAAGTAAAACCTCAAGGAGAAGATTAAACGTTAAAAATGTAAACTATCTTCAACAAAACCATGAACATTTGAAGTTTAATGTGTAACAAGAAGAAGTGCAATTGACTCAAAAGGAAGGATCTTAAAATCTTGCAAGAAAAAATGTTTTGAAATTATGCAATATATTTGACTTGAGGCTGACCACAAAGACGAGAGTTCTGCCTCACACCAAAAATTCCATTTTAGTGTATCCTATGTGACACTAGCATCTCACAAAAGTGCAACACCATTGTTCCAATATTTATTTATAGGGGCATCGCACAGAAGCTCCCTACTTTTTAAGTTGTTATAAGAAAAGTCCATGTGGTATAAGTATGTAAATTAGGTCCCTGTTTTTTTAAATCGAAAAGCGCGAACTAGTTTGCGCTTTCCTTATAAGAAGTGCAAGTTAACTTGCGCTTTTCATAAATTTAAAATTTTTCAAGATTTTCAAAAGAAATTTTTTAAATTGAAAACACAAACTAGCTTGCGCTTTCCTGATAAGAAGTGCAAGTTAACTTGCGCTTTTCAAAAATTTCAAAATCAAAACGTACAAACTAGCTTGGGCTTTACTAGTAAGAAGTGCAAGTTAACTTGCGCCTTCCAAAAATTTTGAAATTTTCAAAAGAAAATTTGTAAAATTAAAAACGCAAACTAGCTTGTGCTTCATAATAAGAAATGCAAGTTAACTTGCACTTTTCAAAAATTTCAAAATTTTAAAAAAATTCAAAAAAAAATCAAAATCAAAATGCGCAAACTGGCTTGCGCTTTCCTGATAAAAGGCGCATGTTAACTTGCATTTTTCAAAAATTTTAAATTTTTTTAAAAAAAAGTCAAAGTAAAAAGTTGCAAGTTAGCATGCATTTTCTGTCAAAAAAGTGCAAGCCATCTTGCGTTTTCTATTTTTCAAAAATAGATTAACATATTCATATCTACAGGGACTTTTCTTATAACAGCATGAAAAACAAGGACCTGTGACTCTTTCCTTGTTATTTATAACATGTAGAAATTGCCCATTTTAATAGCGTACCTTGAGTTTGAATGGTAAACTACTTAATGGGTTTTACTAAAATCTTCCTTTCGAGTTTGTAAAGTATTCCAATAACTAAGTCAGATCATAATTTATTTTAAGCGTATACGATTTTGAATCGATGAACAAATTAAATTACCGAGAAAAAATTGGAAACAACTTAGAATTAAAAAAATGAAAATTATTTTCATGGCAAACTCATTTATTTAGCATGATATTCATCAAACCCTAACAAAGATATATCTTTTTCATTGCATTTTGAAGTTAAGAAAAAATAAATAAGCATAGATTTAAATTGAAATCAGTCAAGCATTTGATATTATCAACTAAATATGCAAATAAGAAGAGAATTTTCAAAAAAGCTGCTGCATTCTTTTAATGCCCAAAATACTTGTAGATCATCTTCGGTTAAACTTGTAACAACCCAAAATTTAAGCTATAATAATTAGTTTCATTAAATGATAAAATAACTTTATGAAATTATTAGAATTAAGCCACGGGAGTTGAACCATTGTGTCATTTGGTAATTTTTCGGTCAATTTCCATATTTAAAACGTCGGAATCCAAGCTAGTATGGAGGAGAAACGATATAAACAAGGAGACAAGAAAAAATATATATATGGCTAGGTCGACCAGAGCGTCGACCTAACCAACCCCTAGGTCGACCTAGGAGGGGAAAGGTCGACCGTGCGGTCGACCTTCCCTACGTGGTGGGCGAACGAACGAATTCTTCGTTCCAACAAGCTTTGTACACGTTAATTGCATTCATTTGTTTCATCCGGTCCTTCCGTGCTTCCATCTGATGGCTCTTATTCAGCCTATGACGTGGTTAAACCATATTCAATCTAAAAATCTAGCGGTCTGAGATCCACTTCTACCCCTATAAATAAGACCCTAGTCCAAACACGTTTTCTCATTCTAGATTTTCTCCGCTTAGGTTCACCTTTTCAGGAAGGATAAGGAATAATTTTCCAAGGAGAGAATCTTTTTAAATAAAATATTTTAATACCCTCAAGTGGGTCCAGGAAGACCAAATGGGAAGAGCTTAGGACCACAGTCAGTGATTGTAATTATTTAGATTTTTGGATAATTTAAAATAATAGGGTTTCTAGTGGTTGTAGTTTTACTACGATTTGGAGTAACCTTTTAATAGTTTATTTACAGTTTTTAGAATTATTTTTAGTCTATTTCTTTTAGCTATTCTTTTCAGTTGATTTTAGTTTATTTCTATTAATTATAGCTTTTTCATTTAATTACAGTTTATTTATTGTATTTTAATTTATTTATTATTATTCAAGCTTTATTTACATCCTTTTCCCATGCTTGGGATTTTCTTCTTATTTCAGTTTTCTTTTATTTCTCTTTCTTCTTCGCGTATGGATTCGAATAGATTATGCGTGGATATTGATTAAAATTGTAAGAATACTGAAATAACGGAAGATAAGAAGTAAAGTTTAAAGTCTATAATAGAAATGGAATTAAAACTGAAATTGAGCCTAATTATGATATTAATGTTAGAATTTGACTAATTAAAGATAATTGGTCTAGTTATAACTAAAAAGAGTATAAGATGAAAGAAGCTTATTTTTGCACTTAGACCTTGGGTTATGTAATAAGCATGATTATAACATAGGTTATAATAAGAAATAGAAAAGGATAGGGCTTATTTTAAGACTTAGGATAAATTAATAAGCAAAGATAGTAGAGATAAATTGTAAAGGCTTATTTAAGTAATTTATCTAATTTAATAAGCAAAGATGAAAGTAGGACCTGTACTAAATAGTATTCACCTATCATTTCTATGGAGAGGTGTTTCACATAAACCTGAAGTGAGATGAGGGCACGCATATGCTAATAATGGTAGTAATTGGTCAATACGTAGAAGTCCAAATCATGGGGATTTGGGCAAGGTGCGCAACTTGATATTGTTTGGATGACGGGCTTGTACCAACAACATTTCCATTATTATTTCTATGGACACGATGTTTCACATAATCCTGAAGTGAGACGAGGGGCACGCTTATGTTGGAGCTTGAGGTAATAAGAAGACCCAATAGGTGGAACAACAGGTAACATGAGCTTAGTGGTGGTAACGTGTGCGACTTCTAGTGATGGCTCATAAATCAATATGAGTTCTAAGCGCTTAGTATGTGCGTCTTTTGTAGACACTATTGCCTTCTGTATAGGGAGCTATATAACGTCCCATCCATAGTAGATACTTTGCATGTCATTCGTAGACACTATTGCCTTCTGTGTAGGGAGCTATATTATGTCTAGTCCGCAGTAGGTCAACGGAGTAGCAGTCCGATTAAAGGGTAGAATTTGATTTTAGCCTAATTATAGGATTAGGAATTTAACCTAATCAAAGTATCTATCAAAGACAAGTGCAAACAATAATAGTTAATCAATTATGCCAATTTGTTTAATTCTTATTTATTTCAAGCTTATTCCTTCTCTCTATTTCCTTTCTTTCCTTTTTAGTACAAGAACTGTTGTAAAGCCTATTGCCTTTACTTTGCTTAAAACTACTAGTAGTTACTATCATTCACTAGATTCTTAGTCTGACCCACTCCTTTATTTTCCCTTTCTCCCCCCATTGGCCACCATGGGAAAGCAAGGTAGATTTGTGGATTCAAGGAGGTTGTAGTAGTCGAGATTCTTCTTATGTATTTCTCTTTTTCATTTCAAGTTTTTAGTTCTCATGTTATAATGACACTATTTGAGGGATGGTTTGTACTTTGATTTTATTGAGACTATGGTTTTTGATTTCACAAGACATGTATGGATATTTTGACATATAATGTATTTGTTATTTGGTGACTTATTTGGTTTATAAAGTAATTATTAAGTTTTGTTCTAAATAAGTTGTTATTTTAATTATTTCCACTGTTTTTATCTATTTTTGTTTTGTTAATCTTAGTCTCTGTTAGCTTTCGTTATACCTACAACGCACCATAACTTTTAGTGTGTTCTTTTAGGTATACCAATGGGTATGTGGTGTTTCATTTGGTATTATAGCGTAAGGTTATAGGATTTCTAAAAATTTGTTCTAAAAATAAAGTATTTTCCAAAAGCAACTTATTTTTTTTAAGTAGCATATCTTCAAATTAAAAGTATTTTTTAGAAAAAAAACTCTTATTATAGAAGTAGTTTTTCAAGTATAAAAGTCCAGTTCAACCTTGTTTCGATTCTTTCGAGCCTAAGTTTTCTTTTCTTTGCATATTATGGCTAATTGGTTCCGTAGAGCTGTGGTACTAAAGGTGCAAGGGCGAGCACCCAATACAGCACTGGTAGGTGGAGATCCTCTAATCCACCTACAGGAGCCAATTTTTTGGCACAGAGGATTTCGAGGAGGTACGAGCTAGGTTGGAGATTATGGAGCAATGATTTAGGATGTTAGACATGGAGGACATCAAAAGTGGATCAAGAAAAGCGGGAAATGCAATAACTATGGACATGGTGGGCATTACACAAACGACTGTAAGAATAAAAGATGTTATAACTATGGGCAGCTCGATCACCTTAGTAGAACTTGACCTTAGAAAATAGGGTAGAGAGAAGGCGCACCTATAGCGCAAATACAAGCTTTGGATACAGCAGTGGATCAGATAGAGGTAGGAAAATCTCTTTAGAAGGACCGATCTCTCTTTCTGATTTTCCCATTCGGACTCTTTTCGATTCTGGAGCATCACACTCTTTCATCTCTAGTTCTCTTGTAGATTGTTTGTAGTTACACATCTTAGTAGTAAACCCCATTGTTGTTTCAAACCCCATAGGAGGATCGATACACTTTTCTATGGTTTGTAGGGGTATGAAAGTTTTTATCCTAGACGTAGAATTTGACTGTGACGCCTATGTTTTAAGATTTTTGGGATATGAGATAATTTTGGGAATGGATTGGCTATCTACACATGTAGCTATATTAGACTGCGAGAGGAGAGTCGTTAGACTAGAGAGATGCAGCGGTAGGACTCTCGAGAATCAGTTATGTTGAGCTTCCTTTATTCCCACGATTCATCACCATCAGAGTTAGATTTGGTTCCTGTCGTCAGAGATTTTTCAAGCGTCTTTGAGGAGGTTAGGGGACTACCCCCTAAGAAAGAGATTAACTTTAGTATTTATTTGACTGATAATGCTAAGCCAATAGCATTACCCATAAGGCACATGACACCTAAGGAGAGGAAGGAATTGAGCAAGAAGATCCATGAGCTTTAGGAGAAAAGATTTATAAGAAGGAGCATATGAGAGTGGGGAGCACCGTCGTCTTCGCTACTAAAGCGGATTGTTCCCTTTGACTTTGCATAGACTATAGAGAGTTGAATAAGCTCATGAAGAAGAACCATTATCCACTCCCTAGGATAAATGATTTTTTGACTAGTTAGTTCGCTCTTCGGTATTCTTACAACTTGATTTAGCCACGGGATTCCATTAACTTAGGGCCGTTGATGATAGCATTGATAAGACTGCATTTAGGACACCCGATAGATTTTTTGAGTGGTTGATTTTGCCTTTTGGGATAACCAATGCCCTTGCCTATTTCATGGATTTTACGAGCCATGTTTTTAGAGATGTCCTAAATAAGTTTGGGGTAGTATTCATGAACAACATTTTGGTGTTTTCTAAGTGTATGGATGAGCATGTTGTTCATGTAGAGGAGGTTCTTCGTACACATCAGTTAAATGCAAAATTCTTGAAGTGACACCTTTGGTATAAGGAAGTGCGTTTCTTAGGGCACAGAGAAGGTTTACACATGGTAGGAGTTTGGGAAATGGTTTTGTACATTTAGGTTCAGATTATGTAAATCCAAAGAGAGGTTGGCAAAGATTGGATATTATGATAGGTTCAGTTAATAAGGAAAGAAGAAAATCCACCTTATGTTTAGCCCAATAAAATGAAATTGTTAGAATTGAAATATTGGGAAAAAAAGTAGTATGAAATTTAAATTGGTTTTTTATGATGTAAATTTAGAAATTATTTTTGAAGAATTATAAAGAATATATAGCTTGCGACTTTCTTTGCAGGTAAACAAAGATTTTAAATATAAAATCCTAGAGTTTATTAAATATCGAAAACAGAGGTTACAACAATTATCGTTGTAATGGACGTTTTCATAGGAAATAAAGGAGGGGCATAGACTATAACACTATTGTTATGGTAGATAACCCCTAAAGGAAACGTTTTTACATAGTATATGAGATTTATTTATTTTTGAATCCATACACTAGTGTTTTGGGTTGTAGTAACAGTGTTTCACACATCTATTTTGACAACATAAAAATGTGTTTTAAAGATAATCTCTAAGTGTGGAAATAAAGTGGTTTGTAAGAATACTTATTCCTTTTAAGTAAGTATAAGGAAATGTTTTCTAGTTATGGATATATTAAAATGATTTTTTAAAATGATTTTTTCTGAGAAGAAAAGTGTAAGTTAAATATTAGGAAATTGATAAATTTCATAGAAATTGTCTATTGTAAGAGAATAAAAAATTTAAAATACTTTAATATATTGGAACGAAATGAATAATGATAAAATTCTCTATGAAACTAAATTATAAATAAAGATGTTTTGTGCAAGTTATAAGGAATGCACGAAAGAGATATACAAGGCATGGGAAGCACCATATTTTATATAGCCTATTTTAAAAAATATAAAATAAGTTCCTTGTAATTTCACATCAACATAAAATCCTCTTTCAAAGGATTCATAGAAGGTTTTACGATTAATAGTTTCTCATAAGAGAAGGTAGTTCCAATACATTAATGTACAAAAATATTAGGTGTAATAAGAAGATGTTTGGAAAACAAGTGGAGACATTAAGAGAAAAATGGTTTGATGAAAAAGGAAAATTAGTTTTTGAAAGCGAAAAACTTAGTAACGGTTAATTTCAAAAACCAAATATTTATAGAAAACTATAAAGGTCATTAAAAGAAAAGGAGTAATAAGTTTTGGACTTATAATTTGCAAGTTTTTTCCATCTAGATTTGGGGAATAATGTATATTCAAAAAGCTGTAGGGATGCAAGTCCAAAAAAATAAAATGTTAAATAACCAAGTATTTTTGAATTTAATAGAAACTGAAAGGCAATCCTTTTAAAAACAAAGATTTTAGGACATGATGTTTTAAAATTTAGAAGTCTTGGTTTTGAAATAAAATGATAAATACCAAACCAAATTGTAAAATGTGTAGTAGATAGGAATCATTTCCTAGGTATGACGGAGAAAGGGTTAGGCTATGTAAGGGATAACAATGATTACTTTTAGAGGTAATAATAAAAGTTTCCATGAAGTGTATAGGACACTAGTGGGAACCCAGGAATGGTACTTTACATGTGTAGGTTGAAGAAGAATAGTAAATTGATATTAGTAGGAGACACGTGGTTGAAGATGTGTATTTTTGATTTTGGAGAAACTTGGGAGGAGCATCATCCTTTAGTGAAATTCACATATGATATTAGTTTTCAAGCTAGAATTGGAAGGGCGCCTTTCGAAGCTCTTTAGGGAAGACCGAGCAAGTTGCCTTCATGTTTATTAGAGTCTATAGAAGGATTGCTACTTGGTCTCGACATGGTTAAAAAGACTTCGGAGAAGACTAATTTGATTAGGAGAAAATTTGTATCTCATATCCACATTCCTTTGATAATCAGTTTTCGAATTTCCTATTTCTATCTTTAGTTTTGAATAGGTTCTTTCCTTTATTATCCTCTAAGAAGGTAGAACTTAATATTTAACCTATGGATGGTAGGATTTAATGTAAACACGTTACTAGAACATGTTATGTATGATGGATGTCAGTGGTTGCAAGTGATTGCTAGTGGATGCTAATAGACGCATATAATTACACTAGGCACTATTATCTCTTAGGGATCGATCTAATTAGGACAATAGAGCATATGCATATGGATGTGTGCACATTTGCATTTTTCTTAATTTTCCATGGTTGTTATAGATGAATGATTATCACATGATTGTTACATTTGGATGATGATTGTAGCATGCATATAGAACTATCAGTTATCATTAGGGAATTTTTGTATTCATTTGGATATATAGCACGGACATGATTACATAAAATGAGGTCAACAGAATTAGTGAACCACCTAATCTTTTGCATTATTTAGGGACATTAACACTACAGTAATTGCATAAGTATCATAAATCACATTAGAAAAACTTAAGGAAAATGGATGGATAGTTGAGTAGTTAGTTGTAGAAATTGGATGAAAACATTTAGTTCACTCTTTTATCCTAAGTGATTTTTGGGACGAAATCCCTTAAGGAGGGGAGAATGTAACAACCTAAAATTTAAGCTATAATAATTAATTACCGAATTAATTAATGATAAAATAACTTTGTGAAATTATCAGAATTGAACCACTGGAGTTGCACCATTGAGGTCATGGTAATTTTATGGTCAACTTCCATATATAGAACATCAGAATCCAAGCTAATACGGAGGAAAAACGAAATAAACAAGGAAACAATAATATATATATATATATATATATTTATTTATTTATTTATTTATTTATTTATTGGGCTAGGTCGACTAGGGGGCCAACCTAACTAACCCCTTTGTCAACCTAGGAGGGGAAAGGTCGACCGTATGGTTGACCCGCTATATGTGGTGAGCGAACGAGCGAATTCTTCATTCCAGTTCGTTCCTGCAAGCTTTAGACACATCAACTGCATTCTTTTGTTTCATCTGGTCCTTCCGTGCTTCCATCCGATGGCTCCTATTTATCCTATGACGTAGTTGCACTATATTCAATCTCCAAATCCAACTATCTGAGATCCACTTCTACTCCTATAAATAAGACTTTAGGCTTAACACTTTTTCTCATTCTAGATTTTCTCTTCCTGGGTTCATCTTTTTAGGAAGGACCCTAAAAGGAATAATTTTGAAAGATGGGAATCTTTTTAAATAAATAAGTGGGTCTGGGAAGACTAAAAGAGAAGAGCTTAGGACCACATGTGAGTGATTGTAATTATTTAGAGTTTTAAGTAATTTAAAATGATAGGGTTTCCAATAGTTGTATTTTTACCACGATATCTGTAATAACCTTTTTAGTAGTTCATTTATAGTTTTTAGAACTATTTTCCTTCTATTTCTTTTAGCTATTTTTTTAGTTGATTTTGGTTTATTTCTAATAATTATAGATTTTCTATTTAATCATAGTTTATTTATAGTATTTTAATTTATTTATTGTTATTTATGCGTTATTTACATCCTTTTCCTACGCTTTGGATTTTCTTCTATTTTCAGTTTTTTATTTCTCCTTCTTCTTCGCGTATGGATTAGAATAGATTAAATGTGAATATGGATTAAAATTATAAGAATGCTGAAATAACGGAAGATAAAATGTAAATTGTAAAGACTATAAAAAAAGTGGAATTAAGATTGAAATTGAGCCTACTTACGATATTAATGTTAGAATTTGACTAATTAAATATAATTGGCCTGGTTATAACTTAGAATTATAACTTAGAATTATAACTAAAAAGAATATAAGATGAAAGAAGCTTATTTTTACACATAGACTTTGGGTTAAGTTACAAGCATGATTATAACGTATGTTATAATATGAAATAGAACAGAATGCGGCTTATTTTAAGACTTAGGATAAATTAATAAGCAAAGATAGTAGAGATAAATTGTAAAGGCTTATTTAAGAAATTTATCTAAGTTAATAAGTAAAGATGAAAGTAGGACCTATACCAAATAGCATTTCCCTATTATTTCTATGGATACGGTGTTTCATATAAACCTAAAGTGAGATGAGGGGCACACTTGTGCTACTAATGGTAGTAATTGGTCAACATGTAGAAGTCCAAATCATAGGGATTTGGGCAAGGGGCACAACTAGATATTGTTTGGATAATGGGTCAATACCAACAGCATTTCCCTTATTATTTTTATGGATATGGTGTTTCATATAATCCTAAAGTGAGATGAGGAGCACGCTTATGCTGGAGCTTGAGGTAATAAGAAGAGCCAATAGGCTGAATAATGGGTAACACGAGCTTAGTAATGGTCAAGCGTGCGATTTCCAGTGATGGCTCATAAATTGTTATGAGTTCCAAGGCTTAGTATGTGTGTATTTCATAGACACCATTGCCTTCTATGTAGGGAGCTATATAACCTCCCGTCCATAATAGATACTTTGCACGTCATTCATAGACACCATTACCTTCTATGTAGGGAGCTATATAGTGTCTAGTCTGTAGTAGGTCCATGAAGTAGCAGGCCGATCAAAGGGTCAAATTAGGATTTCAGTCTAATTATAGGATTAGAAATTCGGCCTAATCAAAGACAAGTGCAAACAATCAAAGCTAATCGATTATGTCAATTTAGTTAATTCATATTTATTTTCAGCTTATTCTTTCTCTTTGTTTCCCTTATTTCCGTTTTAGTACAAGAACTTTTGTAAAGTCTATTACCTTTACTTTGCTTATAAATACTAGCAATTACTATCATTCACTAGACTTTTAGTCAGACATACTCCTCTATTTTTCACTTTCTCCCCCCTCCCCCTCCCTCCATAGGCCACCGAGGGCAAACAAGGTAGATTTGTGGATTCAGGGAGGTTGCAGCAGTTGAGATTCTTCTTATGTATTTCTATTTTTCATTTCCAGTTTTTAGTTCTCATGTTGTACTGGCACTATTTGAGGGATGATTTGTACTCCAATTTTTTTTAGTTCTCATGCTGTACTGGCACTATTTGAGGGATGATTTGTACTCCAATTTTATTAAAACTATGGTTTTTGATTTCATAAAACATGTATGGGTATTTTGAAATTTGATGTATTTGGTATTTGAGGACTTATTTGGTTTATAATGTAATCATGAAATTATGTTCTAAATAAGTAATTATTTTAATTATTTCCTCTGTTTTTTTATCTATTTTTGTCTTGTGAATCTTAGTCTCTCTTAGCTTTAGTTGTACCAACAACGCACCACACCTTTTAGTGTGTCCTTTTGGGTATACTAAGGGGTGCGTGGTGTTTCAAAACCTAAAAGGAAAACAACGAAGATGAAATACCTTAAAAGCGGATGATTTAACATCAACAAGGAGGAGAGGTGCATCATCACATCTTGCAGGATATAACTGTAACGTTTGCGGTTTTTCGTTGCTGAAAAACCGAAATGTTATGGTTGAAGAAGAAGAAAGAGGTAGAAGAAGAGAGAAAAAGATAGAACAGAACAGGAAGTAACAACACAATATCAGAATCTCACAGTCGCAGCGGAACAACATATAATAGATAAATGAATAATCTTTAAAACAAAGAAATATATCAATTATTACATTACATCATATTACATTACATCATCAGAGTGTACAACAACAAATAGAGGAAAAAAAAAATACTATATACAATAGATAATATGCTACGCCATCCAGCTCGCCTCCAGATATCTGTAGCAACACCTGAATCCAGAATGACCCGATAACCTAACTCTAGACTGCCCGTGTGGAAATTGGTGGGCACCCAGAGTTTAGGAAGGGAACAATAAACTCCAGGTCAGTCATGAGACTGGTGTGAGAACTAAAAACAGTTATTTATCTTTAAAACAAAGAATAGGATAATTTATAAATAAATTTGCAATGCTTTTTAGAAAATGAGACTACCATAAGGCCTCCCGCACACACACACAATGCAAACGCAGAATCGGAGGAGATTTCTCCTTATGATAGTCAAAGATGCTTGATACGCATTAAAAAGAACATTTGATATTATTACTAGTGCATAGCGTAGGCAAAATTCATTTCGAAAATAGAATATAAATCTTAGCCAACATACGACCATTATCGTATGCCTACTATAGCTACCATCTAAACAGTGGTGACCACCATAAGTAAATGGCAGGTTCTACAACTAAAACCGTACAAGGCTCGTATTGTTTCTTTGGATTTCCAACAAATGGTCAGGCCAAGGAACTTCCCATTGCCACATGGAAACCCCTCTGGAATGACGTCTCGAGAACCTAACCGGATCTCTGCCAACACAAGGCCGGGTTACCCCTAACTGGGTAACAACTGACACGAATATGTCATTCCCCGATCGTAACCGATCTATCCGAGGATCCCCGATTTCCAACAACCACAAAGTAATAAATTTGCAGTAACCACATAGGTTAAGTATCTGGGCTCCATACCATGATACCACCTCTATCCAGAAGGAATGACATACACTAAAGGGGTGCTACCACCTAATAACCTTGCCGCATCTTTCCTGTTTTGACCATTTCCGGGGTGTGAGGCTCGATGAAGTCTCGTCCACAAAGCTACGCTTTACAAAAGCAGTGCTTTGGGTCACCAAATGATCATCAAGATAAACGATCAAACAAATGATCCTATCACAAATGATCATTCAACAATCATTTCACAGCAACACTCAGCATGCCACATTACCAATTTGGGAATGTATCACTAGTGACCATCAACTATATAACCTCTGAGCTCGTACGTCTTAGAGAAGGGTGTTAAGCTAAGAGAATAAATTCTCCGCCACCAACAGAAATATATTTGATAGAAACCAGCTTTACATCTCAAATTGTAACGTCAGACATACAATCCATACAAGTCTGTTCCGGGATCGAACAGAACCGAAGGCACTTCCAAAGAAGCCCTTGCAATACGGATATTCACTAATCACGTCCGGACATCCCGTCACTAAGGGTGATAAAACCTCTATATCGGAGATCAGCCGATGCAGAGTAACTCGACGGTAATCCATCCGTTTTCACAAATATCCGGTCTTCAACACCGGTCTTCAATTGCAATTCATAACATCGTATCACATATTCGGAGTGGGTTATACGACCCAATGGTCATTTCCCCGTTAACCCGAATAGTGAGCGCTTATTTAAAAATAAGTGTGGCATCCAATTCAAGCAATCACAACAAATACCCATTTAAAGGTAAATATTGATAGTCGGTTATTTAATTATCAATAAATATGCGCAACATCACCAGATTCCAAATAATTTTTCAAATTATTTGATTTCCAAAAATATAATATCTTTACAAGATATAAAATTTCCACACTTCAAAAATAACCAACGTTTATTTTGAAACCAATTTTCTCTTTCCATTTATAAATTCCATAGTGAATTTATATTTCAAAATATCTACTGATCTACATTTTTCAATAGATTTCAAATATTCAATTCCAACTTATCTTCAAAAAAGATAAATTCTCAAAAACGTTCCATTTCATATTGGAAAAGCAATTCCATACTTATTTAAAAGTAAGTGATTCACAAATATTATTTATTTTCACAATTTGAAAATATTCGGTATACTTAAACCATAGTTAAGTATACTTTTTTCATTCCTTAAGGAAAAACGTTCTTTTATTCACATTTACTTGGGTCAAAACGAATGTTGCGTAAAACATCGTTACGACAACCCAAAATCACTAGTATAGGGATTCAAAATTTAAAATAGATATATATAAATCCCAATACTATACAAAGTATTTCCTTTCGGAAATCATTTACTATAACAATAGTGTTATAGTCCACCATTTCCTTCTTTTCCTCGAAAATGTCTATTTCAACAATGAATGTTGAAATCTATGACTTCCTTTCCTTCTATTTCTCGAAAACATCTATTTCAACAATGAATGTTGAAATCTATATTTTCGATACTTGATGCATTTTAAAACATCTTTAAATCATTTTAAATTCTATTTAAAACATCCTTTTCTCAAAAAATATCCCTTTTATTTAACGATATTCATTGTTCAAAAACGTGAATATAACTCCTTTAACAAATTCTATATTCAATCTATCAAATTCCATTTATTTCCGAATTTATAACAATGTTTATAAATTCCATCTCTATTTATGAACTTCAATTTACTAATATCTTTTATTAAATCCAAATCAATTTATATAACCCAATTATAAACCAAAATCTATATTATAAGTTGAATACTTATAATATTATTTATTTACCAAATCGTTCCTTTGAACTTCACAAATTTTTAAATCTTATTACTTATAAGATTTCTTTATATATTTTCTTTCAATTTCAACTTATAAAAGAAAAAATTCTTTTATTAACTGTTTCTATCAGTATCCCATTTAAATGCCCAAAAGCCAGTTTATAAGTTAATTTCCTATAAAACTTTTATTTTCAACATCTATTCATTTGATAACTTTCACAACTTATAAATCTATAAATTTTAATGAAATTCATTTTATACATCAACTCAACACTTTGTAAACCCGTTTCAGAATTCCAATAAATTTAATTCACAAATATCCATTTATAAAATCTTTTATATAAACTGATAATAAATTTATCCAAAATCTCAATTTAACTATTTTATAAAAATCTATGTATTTTAAAAATTACCTTTCTGTCATATTTCATAAAAATGTTAATTTTTATAACATAAAAATTTATAAGTTTATTTATTTTAAAAATGAATCAATACAAAAATTTAATAAAACATATTCTTTGAAATATCACTTTAAAAATCCTTTTAAATTCAAAATTGTTATTTTTAACTTTAAAAATGAATCCGATGATGCAACAACATCGAATAGTCAATCACGGCACAAATATCATATATCGATATGATAATCAATAATCACACAATATCTATAATCATATAAATATTTGTGAGGAATCCAGTTGGATCCCTCCAACCTGTTTCCCTGCATCCACAGACGTTAGCACAATACCAATTCCACTTCAAGGTGGAATATCGCGGTATATGGGATTTATAAAATATTATCCGCTTACTAACGGCGCAATAGGGTCTCATCTGCTATACAATGCGGGAAATCAATCAACTGCAATATATACATATGCCAATATATATATATTGCTATATATAGATATATCCTACTATATCTAATATCACAATCAAGCAATCAATCAATCAATCAACAAATTTTAAATATAACTATTTAAAATTTAAATAACCCTTTTTGAGTGAGAAGTTCTCACCTTTGCCTTTATTCGCAATCCATTTTCCATCTTGACTCGATTTCCTTGTTTTATACCTTGTATAAATATTATGCAAATTAATTAACATTCAAACCAATTTAAATAACAAATTTCCGTTTTTGATTGTTTAATTAACCAATGATTTTGTTTTAAACTAATTTTCTTTCTTTTCTTTTTTTTTTAAAATTATCTAATCGAAGAATTAAATCTAAAACTAGAATTCCTTTAATAAATTTATTTTAACAAATTCTTTTACAAATTCTTTTTAGTTATTAAAATAGATTTTTAAATAAGCTAATACTTCTAATTTTTTTAGCAAAATTCCTTTTTAATAAATTATTTTTACTAAAAATTTAAATTTGAAACTAAATTCCATTTATTAGCAACTATTTAATCTTAGAAATAAATTCCTATTTGATAAATTTAATTAACTAAAAATTTTGATTTTTACTAAACTTATAGATGCTTTTCAAAATTCCCATCATTATATTCTTCATTTTATAAATTCTTTTAACCGTTCATAACAAAATTTATAAATATTAAATTTCAATAAATAGCAAAATAACTTCTTCTTGACTGTTCTGTACATTTTCAAATCTAAATTAAATTAAAAATTTCGCATATACTTTACTGTTAATATATATCCATATACACACAATGCATATATTATAAAATTTAATAAATAATTTAAATTAAATTATTTAAATTATACCTTCACTGCCGAAACTGGCCACGAACGACCACTGCTCGAGATCGACAAATCCTCCAAATTGTCAAACCTCCCTGACATCGGCCCTCTTCTCCTTCGCCACGACAGTGCCACCACCATCGCGAGACCCATCCCCACGAGCTCGAACCCAGGCCATCTCCCAGATCTGCCGCGGCCACCATCTCGCCGACGCTCCTCCATCGACGCCGCGCCACCCCACGACCCTCGCCACTTCCAAACCCCACGCGCGGCCGCCTCCATCGAACGAGCACCATTCGAACCCTCCAAATGCTCGCGCACGCGTGCTTCGTTCGCCGCCGCGCCCTTGCCCTACGCCTCCTGCGCGCGACCCCAAATCTACCCAGAACTTCCCCAATCGGTCGCCATTGATTTTAAACGAGAAGAGGAAGGCTCGGTTTTTTTTTTTTTTTATACTTGAAGGGGATTTCGATTTTTTTAAACGAAGTAGAAGAGGGCTTCGGCCATTCTTAGATTTGAACGAAGAAAGGTTTTCATTTATTTTTTTTCCCAAATGCTCGGCTAAAAATAAGGAGAGTTGCGTGATAACAGAGACGAAGGGGAGACAAAGAGTACGAGATTTCTTCCTTTGCAGGGAATAGGTCTGTTTTAAAATAAAGTAGGGTGGCTTATGTTGACAAAGTTTAAAATTTTAAATTTAAATTGAATTCTTTTAAATTTCAATGCGTTTTCTCACCGCGTGTTCACATATCAACTCCGAAAAATACGAAATTTGAAATCCGGTAATAATTCAATATTCCGGACTCAATGGAACTGGTTTCGTCGAATTCCGAGACTGTGTGAAAAATGACTATTTTTAAATATCGATTTAAACGATATAAATTCAAAACTGAACAAATTACTTTCAAATTCGATTCTGAAGCCTCTATGATCTTCAGTATTATCAATATGAATTTTACAAGCTGTTGAAATATTTTTAAATCGGCTTAAAATTGAAGATTAAATTTTTTTTATTCAACTTTCAATAGATTAAATTCTATAATTTAATCGCCATTTTCAAAGTTATATTGAAAATTCAATCCAAACCATCATTCAAATATTTAAAATCAATTAAATATTTTCAAATTAAATTATTCAAAATTCTGGGTCGTTACAATAACGACATCGTTGACGTCTTCAAATGAGATACAAGATCTGCACTAACAAAAAGAGCATTCGTTACCTAGAGGAGAGGAAGCTTGGATTGTTTAGATTTATACCAATCATGATAGAATTGGTCGTGGATTGAAGTGGACCGCAGAGGGTGAAGTTGGTATTAAAGGGTTTGGAAAGAGGATAATTTTGATGGATGGAAGAAGAATTGGTCGCTTTGGTTTTATTTCTAATATTTTTTATATATCCAAATGTTTATTGAGCAAGACAAAACAATGAAGGATATTTTATCTGCAAAGAAATCGATCGTTGAAAGCAACATAAACGAGAAAATTTGGGGACAAGGGATTCCATATTATGTTAGATCAAAGAAGAAAAGTGGTATTTGAATGGGTTGGAAGAGAAATATGAAAAAGGGGAGAGTGATTTATGGTTTTGGAGTGAAGAATGAAAAGAAGCGGTTCGTGGTAAACTGTAGAAAAGAAAAGAGTGAGGGTGATGAAAACATTTTACCGCTAAATTTTCATCATTGGTTTCAATATAGGACTATCATGAATAGTGCATTATATTTTACTCCAGCCAGGTTGTAATGGACTAATTACAGCAAGTGGTGTTTTAACGCAATCCAGCTTTGCTATTGATGAACCATTTTCTTGTATTGAAACCTATATCATGCACCCATTTACAGACCTAGACCCTTGCATATACTACGGAGCAAAGATTGCAACGTCAATATCAGGAATTGAAATTTAGATCAACATCAAAAAACGAACGGCTGCCAGAAATCAGTCAATTGAGGACAACATCTTGAGGTGGACTCTGAAGATTCACGTCAAAAATTCAACAATCAAAGCAAAATTTTCATGGTAACCTCGACACGATCAACTAGATTTCATAAAATGGAAACCCAAAATAACTTATTTCCAGAGCACGCCTTGTTTTCAACAAAGGCATATTCTGAAGGGCAAATGTTATCTGGGTTTTTAACCCAGCAGAATCCAATAGAAAATAGAATAAGTTGATGAAGTCAGAATGGCTCGGAACTTAGCCAAAAGGGTTATAGAAACAAGTTAAAGAGAGATAAATCATATTAATAAAGCATCAGTTGAATTTGATTAAACCAAGGGACCGGTGTCCGTTTAGTCCAATCAGCAGCTAAGCACAACCGGTTAGTAGATCAGCTAGTAGATCGTCATTGAAACGGAGCAATGTGGAATGAAACAACACGAACAACGTTAGCACAAGGCCATGAAAGTATTCTAAACTTCAACCTCCTAAAATAATCCAAGTCTTGGATTGTTAGCAATCCATGATCTATAGATCGCCATAGGTTCATGCAACATGATGGTTTGCTGAGAGAAACAAGAGTTAAGGAGCCTAGAAGACAAAATACAAAATATAGTAAGTGTATGGATCGCCATCGATCCATATTAAGGGACGATGCACTTGCAACCTAGCACAACGAAATGATGGAGATAGCAGCTAAGTCATTAGCGAGCGAGCGAGCTAAATCTATAGATCGCTAGCGATCCATAGACCATGGATCGCTAGCGATCCATGCTTTTGGCTCGGGTTGCGAGCTAAACTACTATAGGTCCTCCTACATCCATCTGCAAGCAATTGGTGAGCGGTCATGGCTTACAAGCTCTACGATCTCTATAAATACTATCCTACCTGCAATACAATTAGAGGCTTCTTTGGATTGGTTGCTGAAGCTCTACAAGAAACCTTCTTCAATCTCTACCTCTCTCAAAACAATCTCCAAATGGATTCACTATGATTCTCCAGTGGATTCCAACTCTACGGATTCAATCTAGCTAAGAATACTCAAAATTTTGGTGATTAAACACTACTTGTAAAAGCATTCAGTCAGAATAAAACTATAAAGTGGATGTTGACTTCATTAACGGACGAACCACTATAAAAACCATTGTTTTCTTTCTTTTACCGTCTTTTTCGATACCAATGTCTGTGTAATTGTTATGTCGGAACAGTGGTGGTGCTTTCATACTCAAACCAGGGTGTTGATCCATTTCTTTGGTTAACAATATTTGTATATGTATGTTTATATACATGTTATCATGTGTTTGTAACATATATATGTATGTAGATGTAGGCATTTAACACTTCAAACGTCTTCGAACAACTTTTGTTTGTTAAATCGTTGAAATCTGGAGAACCGATTATCGGTCACATTTTCACTTATACTCTAACGTGCCTATATTTGTAAACAAAATTTAAAATAAATTTCTTATCATTTAAAAAACTTAAAACGATCGCATTCCATTTATAAAACTTTATAAATTAATATTAAAAATTATTTACAAAAATTGCCTTTACACCGATAAAGCGATATCGAATTTTTTTCTTATATTTTCAAATCAGATATATATTTTAATAAAACTATTATAATTGATTCATTATAACTTTGTACCAATTCAAAATGAATTGTCATCATTTATAATAATTATTTGAATAATTGACATAATTATTAAATTATTAAATCTCAATTTAAATTAAATAAATCAACGATTTAAATTTAATGTTATCTTTGCCACCCAAACAATATTATCCTTTTATTTGAATAAATTTAAAAATAAATATAATTTATCAAAGCGATAAATTGGCGGGTAGTTACAGACTTTCCTCCTTAAAAGAATTTCGTCCCCGAAATTACCCAAAACGAAAGCCCAAAGGTTTATACCAAAATATTTATTTTTAACTCATTTCTGTATGATGTATATAGATCATCTGTACACAATATCTGATTTGAATTCACAACTTTACTTCCGAACTTGTATTGATCCCTCGGTCCTCTATTGTGGACTCTAACCAGGCTTACTGATCAGAATTTTAGTTCTCCTGGCATAGCTCTTAACTAGGATATAAAACTCAAGCATCTTGCCATCAACCCTGATCAATGATCGTCATCAAGAATCGAGAGATAAATCCTCTTTCGGATAAGTGTCAAACATGTCAAAGTTCATCACTCGAATCTTAGATTAAATCATGCGACAAAACTATCCACATACTTCATATGTTTTTATTAATCCTTCAAAAATTTTATAAAAGCATTTCATAAACTTCCGTTCAATCTTTTATAAAGATACTTCTTTATACATAACCATTTTACATTTTTGTTTCCAAATATTTCTACTTCAAGAAAAATTTCGTTCAAAAGATAAATATCTTTTTATTATAACACATTTCTAAACATATCTTAATGGTTTTTGGAAAACTCATTTTCAAAATAATTCATTGAATTTATATATTACCGTAAACTTCCTTTAACGAATATCAATTGTGAAAACATTATTTTATTTAGTTAGAACTTTCTTTATCAATTTACACTCCTTTATTAATTAAAACTTTGTTTATATATACATTCTCTTTACCTTTACCAGTTAATACTTAAAAAGTATTCATATACTTATTCAGTTGCTTTAAGTATATTCATAATTTACTTAACAAGTTTTACCTACTTTAAAATGTAATCGAAGAGATTAAAACAACTACCACTAAAACATTGTTAAAATAAACTTCTCTATTTATAACCTATTAATTATAATATATTTTTATAAGAGATTCTAATGCTCATTATTATCTTTTAAAATACCATTATTACAGATCTAAATATACTCATAAGATTTCTTCTAAAGTGTTATTCAAGGGTTTAAAACAATTGTTGCCAAAACATGATTTACTACAAATCCAAAACCATTTAACTTTAGTTATTTACTTAAAGATTGTTAGTAATAAAAAGTTAGGGCAATGATCATTTTATAAATCTTCGCATTCTTACATCATTTTAATCTTTCTAAGTTGGGGTCAAAAAAGAAGGTTTCCCTCCTCATTCCTTAAACTATTACAGCTCAAAATACTACATCAAAAACAACTATCACACTCATACATATTCAACTCCTTACATCCTATTCCTATTACTCTAAATCCGAAGATAAAAGCAAACTCCAACTTCCCAAATCGATCATCACCTCCCCTTCTCCCTCTTCTTCACTATCCAACTCATCAACGGCCTCGCTGCCCCTCCTCTCGTGCCTCTTCAATTCCCTGGGCTAACCATGGCTGATTCCATGGGACATGTCTCATGCCTACTGGTATTCCCGGTATGATTCCTCCTTCTTCCAACTCCAATCCTTACACATTTTCCTCCCATAGATTTTCAAATTCTCCGACTCCCTTTTCTTCTTCTTCTATCGTCTCGTCACTGTTGCTTCCTATTGCATCCCAGTTTATGTACGAACTGGATGGTGACTCATGCCATATAACATTCTCCTCTGTCATATTCCATGTCACGTTACTGCACTCGCTCGATATGATAACATTCGAGTCTTCCATCGGCTCAGATTCCTCCTCCATTGGCTCTACCTCCTCTTCTACAGGTTTCGATTCCTCTTCCATTGTCTCATCCTCCTCTATTGGTTCCAAGATGGAACTAATAGGTTCCGCTACCCAATTTCCTTCCGAGGGTTACCCGGGTTCGTTGTTGCTAGAAATCATAATCATTTCTGGAGCTGGGGTTGGTATAAGAATTCCGGCAATAGGTATCCATTTTCAACCCTACGTGTATATGGGGCATAGTTTTCCCTAAACGGAGATCTACCATTGCTAGGTGGATGTTCTAGTTGTTCATGTTCGTCGCTAGAGAGAATTATAAGGTTATTCTTCTCGCCACATCTTCCCTAGAAGATTCCTCTTTTGCATAACTTGCCCCATATGGTTTCTACTAGGCAAACAATTATTCTTTTAGTCACAAGTAGTAGGTAATTTCTAGCATATTCTTAGGTAGAGAGGTTTGGTCAATACTCAGAAAGTGTTTTGAGGTTCATGTCTAAAGATAGCTATTAAAATTCTTGGTGTAAAATATTTATGTATTTCAAAAATACTTTGAAAATTTTACCAAAATAATCTTTTCTTTTCAAGTACATATATATGTTTTTAAGTAAAATATTTTCATGTAAAACCAAATTCATTTGTATATTTTATGCATTCATAAACGCTCAAACTCATTTTAGGGTGTTACTAACCATATCTCTAATGAGTTACTCACCTTAGGTTATTACTAACCCTATCTCTTACGAGTCTTTTACCCCTAGTAGGCTTAGGTATCAGTTCAACCTAAGCTCTGATACCACGATGTGAAGGTCTAGGCTTTTCAACCATGATAGTGACAACCGATAGGCTTTTTAACCATCCCAGCACCACCGTGGCACACAATAGTACATCGAATCTGATTTTATGACCAGCCTCGCGACTAACAACCAAACCTTTTCCGTCTAGGGACATGTAGCGGTAAGAGTATCTTGCTTGCCACCAAACAGAAAGCGAGAACACCCTATTATGCTGCACATTCCAACTGATGGAATATACCCCAACATGAGGGGTAAGTGCCAGATCACATCCGACCCTGTTCCATCAAACCAATCATCAATAAAATGGGGTTCTGTGGATAGGAAATCATTCTTTAATTAATTTAGTTCTTTTTATCAAAATCTCTTTGGAGATATACATTTCTTAAAACATTCTTTCCGGTATATACGGAATCATTAAACCTCTCTTATTAAATCCTTTGATTACATAAAACTCTCTCAAATTTAAATAATTCGAAATCATGTCATTTTACACTTAGGAAAATATTCCAAAATAATTTCATTTAAATCTTAGAAAAGATTTCAAATTTCAAAACTCAAAATTTGCTTGAGTCAAAACAATATTATCTAGGATGTTAATCCCGAAAATAGTAAATATTAAGTGAGCAGAAACTATAGAAGCCATCTAATTATACTCAAGATCAATCCTCGTATTCAACAAATACTATGGGCGGCATAACGGTGAAATCACCTTTTAAATTCCACGAATAGTATAAGTTTCCTCTTCGGGCTTTAACATCGAGTACAAGAAGATCATCTCTATAAAATCCAAGTTGCTTAAATCTTGAAAAATATTTTCTTTATCTTTTTGAAATTTCGATCTGAGTAAATCAAATTTACTATCTCCTCCATCAGGCCAGTCCGGATAACCGGGGGGAGTAGAAAATTAGTTTTCCAAACTCAAGCCTAGACACTATCTCATTGAAACCTATAAGGCGTTCATGTTATTTGATCAACTCTAAACCATTAAAACATTTAGTCACTGCGTAAATCCTTTAGTTCATTTTTAAACACTTTATTGATCATTTAAAAATATATACAAAAGATTTTTGAAAGAACGGTTACATTTAAAATTATATTTCAAAAGCTACAGAAAAGTGCTACGAAAAAGTGCTACGGAAAGTGCCTTTTAGGCTATATTGATCAAAATGACCTTTTATTATTTGAAAATTCATTTTTATTACTCAATCACTTTTAAAATATTTTAAAAGATCTATAGGATTTATTCCATATTTTTAAACGACCTTTAAAACATCATCTTCTAAGGAATCCAGTTTTGGGCTTCGAACTGCAAAATTATGGTTTTTCCAAAACTTATTTTACACATATTTCAAAATCTACTTATCAAAATCTCAATTTCCTTCTTCGTTGGAAAACTATGGATATAATAGTGTAATAGTTTAGGACTACTCACCTTTATTTTCACTCAAACTAGTCTAAAATAGATATAGCTCTGCTATCTCGAAATTAAACTCCATGAAATCGAGCTTTGGATCTTGAAAAGGGCTTGGGTTAACCTTGGTGCTCACGGCCTAGGTTGGAATGGGGTGGAGATTACGGCCAAGAGTGGTGGTAGGTAGTGCTTTGGGTTTAGGAGGTGGAGACATAGAGATTTGAGCTTGTTTTAAGGTTTTTAACTATATATAACTATATATTAAAATTTAATTTCTTTTTGAAATAAATTTTGACGTTATTTCTCTTAGGATGGAAGCCATTAAAGTGGAAGCAAAAGCTTGAAAATATGAAGAAGAAGAAGAAGATGATTGAAAATGAAGAGAAGATGTTAGGGTACTTATAGGAAAGGAAGAGTGTAAAAGTATCCATATTTACGTCATCACTCTATCACCATTTCAAATCTTCTCCAACACATTACCCTCCTCTAAAATGCATGGCTAGAGCCTTTCCTCCATATGGACATCACTTCTATCATCTCATGTATGCATATGTTGACTTATTTAAGCTTAAGGAGTAAGAAATCTTAAAAGTATATTATATATTGTATATTGCATATCCTATACTTAATTATATTCACATACGTATGTTTATATACATGTTATCATGTGTATGTAACATATATATGTATGCATATGTAGGTGTATAACACTTCGAACGTCATCGAACAACTTTTGTTTGTTAAATCGTTGAAATCTGAAGAACCGATTATTGGTCACATTTTCACTTATACTCTAACGTACATATATTTGTAAACAAAATTTAAAAATAAATTTCTTTTCATTTTAAAAAACTTTAAATGATCACATTTCATTTGTAAAACCTTATAAATTAATATTTAAGAGTTATTTACAAAAATTGCCTTTATACCGATAAAGCGATATTGATTTTTCCTTATATTTTAAAGTCAAATATATGTATTTATAAAACTATTATAATTGATTAATTAGAACTTTCAAACTATTCAAAATTAATTATCATCATTTAAAATAATTATTTGAATAATTAATATAACTACCAAATCATTAAATTTAAATTTAAATTAAATAAATCAGCGGTTTAAATTCAATGTTACCTTATCGATATAAATTTAGAGAAGAATACTTTACTTAAATATTGATTTAAAATAAAATTACTATTACTTATTATCATAAAAAAAATATTATCCTTTTATTTGTATAAATTTAAAAATAAATATAATTTGTCAAAGTGATAAATTGGCAGGTCGTTACACTTACCTTGCGCTTTGATACCACGTGTAACGACCACCTTTTCGGACCCCAAAGTCAACACTAATACATCCATAGTATTTACGTGCCAAACAACTAAGTGTTGGAAAGGTAGATTATAGGTGAAAGAAAGAAGATATAAGGCAGAAGAAACTAAACAATCACAGAATCTCACAACGCAACGAAATAACATATGTTAATCAACATAATACTTTACAAGTCATTTTAAAAATGATACATCAAAATCATCATACTAAAAAAATTCTACCCTTAGATAGTTATAACAGCCTGTCCCTACCTAACTTATATAAGATACGTAAAATACAATGGGAACAAGAAAACAGCTGGCTATCGATGAAGCCTCCTGCTCCAAGCTCCTCCAAAATACATCTGTGGGAAAACCTGAACTACTTAGCTGCCCACCAAAATTTGAGCACCCAAAATTTTTAGGAAATGAAAATAAAACTAGGTCATACATGGGTCTGGTATGAGTAAACTCAAATAACAGAATTATTATATTTAAACCTGTTTTAAAATCAAAGGCATCTCATAAGACCACGCCGTAAATAAACACAAATGGGTTTTACCTTATGATAACCAAAATGCTTTTTATAGCAGATCCAATGATATTATAATAATGTCTAAGCATTTAAAATAAATATATGAAAATAGCCGAAATTGTTACCATTATTAAATTTTAGCATACTAGGCTCTACAGTCAAAACCATAAAGGCATGTAATGGAGATTGGGTTTCATACTATGACAAGGCACCGGGTACTACCTATCATAGTACACATCAAGAAAATTGACCAAGGACCTCGCTAAGATACCCTACCAACATAAGACCAGCCTATCCCTTACTGGATAGTACCGAATATGTCATCACCCCGGTTGCTTTACAACCTTTTTTATTGAGATCTCATGCACAACCTATACATAAATATATAGATGCATCTAGAAAGGTGATGACACACCCTAATGGGAGCGACTCACTTAGCCTTGCTTCATCTCCCTTGACTTTAGTCATTCCCGATTGATGAGGCTTGATGCTAGCTTACCTTTTGAATAGCAATTCCACTTTGAATGCTAACACTGCCTTCTAGGAAGTAATGTAGTGCCAGCATTCATATAAACAAGTTGTTCAGGATATGGACAAACCGAAGGAACTACTTCTACTACATCTATTTCAGAATCACCCTCAGGACTAGTAGCAAGCAGCCCTTGCACTTCAATGCTCCATCATTAATTTCATATTCTTTAAGATGTCTTCCGTTTGCGATGCTTGAGTTGGATCAAAGTGGTTTTTGGATAACATATCTAATCCAGGTCTCTTTGAAACAACTTTCGATAGTTCCCGATAAACTCAACCCCGGCTATTTAGGAAATAAACAGACAAAGATAAGAGCAGAGTTCACCTCCTAACCATTTGTGGATGGATTTCCTTAAAATTTATCCTAGAAGAACGAAATGATATTTATACGCATAGTACAACATCATTGGGGATGACTATGCCATATAACTCATGTGTTTCTCTTATATATTTCTAAAGTTATGTTTAGGTCCAGATTTGCAGTCTATTATTTAAATATCAAATAAACAATCATTCAACTTTTATTTTATTCCATATGGGATCCACTAAGCCTTTATTAACTAATCTTTAATTAACTAAAATCACTTTAAAACATTTGATTAAACGATCTTTTCAAAACACTATTCCCAAACCTTACATTCCTTTTATACTTGGAAAACATTTATACTTATCTTAGGGGTATAAGTATATTATCAATACATTTAGAAAATTCCTCACTTTAAATTGCTTTTTGAAAACATTGCTTACTATAAATCGATCCACTTATCCTTTATAAAACGTTCCCTTTAGAAGCTCACATTTAAATACCTTTATAAATAAAAAAAATTATAAAACATTTTTATAAGTATACAAGTCAATTTACAAAACCTCTTTGCAAACCTCTAAATCGTTAATAAAACATTTCCTATTTAAAACTCCTTTTATAAATTTTCTTTAAGAAAAATCCTTTACAAAATATACTTTGCAACTCATTCTTTTAAATCACTTTGAATAGACCTTTTTACTTAGTAAAACCCATTTTTATAAAAAGGTTGTTATTTATAAATACTTTATTAAATAATAATATAAGTTGAAAAATAATTTTCAAACCTTATACCTCAAAATTGATTAAGGAATTTAAGTTAATTCAACACCATACTTTATAATTTTAAAAAGAGCTTAGCAATCCCAATGGTAGTAAATTTAATTTACCATTTAATATCAATTTCACTTCCAAGTCACTTAAACATTTATTTACATAAGTCAACATATATGCAAATGCAATTCATATCCAAATAACATGTCAATACAAGCTAATTGGCATATATATATATATATATATATATATATATATGTCCAAATAACATAATAACAGGATGTTGATTTATCCTGTTAAATAGATGTCCAAAGAATCAAACAATTAAATTATAATAGAATGTTGATTTATTCTGCTAACATACATGTCCATACAATCAAACAACCAATTTGTAGCAGAATGAGGATTATTCTGCTAATATATGTCCACGATCATCAAATCAATTACATTATAGTAGGACAGGGATTTATTTTGCTATCAAATGTCCAAATAATCAATCAATCACATCATAACTCATTCACAGCCATTTGTCTACTTGATTGTACCAATATTTGAATTTCTTGAGTTCAAAACCATCTTTGAAGTACCTTTAATACAATTTGATTCCTGGAGACAAAGGATTTAAACTTAAAGCACCCATTGAAATGATTAATTACAAGATAAACTCTTATTAAATCATGATAAATATTTGTTAAATTTAAACTTAATTTAATTATAGATTAATAATTAATTAAACCTTAAATAAATAATTTATTTGTAAGTATAACTTTTACTTAATCCTTTATTATTTATTAAATAATAATTTAAACCTTCATTGAAAATTAATATTAATCAATCTCATTTAATTAATAAAATAACCTTTAATTAAAACTTAATTAATAAATTAAACCTTAAATAAGTAATTTATATTAAATTTAAGCCTTAATTGATGATTAATTTAACACTTGGTCAATTTAAATAATAAATAATTAACCCTATATTTAATTAATAATTTATTAAAATTAACCTTATCTTTAGAAGTAATTAATTAGAAACTAAACCTCATTAATTAAGTTAAATAAGCCTTGCTTAATACTTGATTAATTATTAATTATCAAAAATTAATTAATTAATAATTTATTATTGAAAACTTAATTAACTTTATAAAACATTGCTATTAAGTTTAGAAAACATTTTCAAAACTTTTTTAAGTAAAAAAATCTAAATTTTCAACAATCTGATTTTTTTTATCGAAACTGCATTCATAGCAACTATCGCTATGGATGCATTAACTTGAGTTTATTTTTCAAATTGCTAATTTTCCAATTCTCAAATTCTAACTTTGTTTCATTTTAAACCATAAGGAAAAGTAAGGAGACCTAAACAAAGTTTCACTTTAAAGTTTTAAAAACCTAAATACTTAAGATCATTTCCTTCCAAAGAATTCAAATCTCCTCAATGTTAACTCATAAACATACCACATCACAACCAATTCCACATACATATCATATCCAAACTTACAACCGACATAAAATCTAAAATTTGTAAACTATCATAACCAAAGTTTACAAATTTACAACAATATTAAGGTAGACTTCGTTTCAAGTCTACATTTTCCATCTCAAATCATCCATATCCACAAAAAGCCAAACATATAGCAACTCAAACATATTTCACAAACATCATAAATAAATTTATGCAACATATATATTATATTGTTTAAAACTTTGAAATTTAAAACTAATGTTTACTCACCGGAAGCTTTGAATCAAAAAATCCACTAAAATAGGTCATCGTCTCACTAATTTCTGATCATATTACTCTTGAAATTTGGACAAGTCATATTAAGAAAGTTTTAGGAAACTTTTTCTCCTCAATTTAAAAAACGAATCAATTAATTTGGATTTGTTTCGAGGTAGATATGGTCAAAAGAAGGAGTGGTATTTTTGGCCATGATAATATAGGTACAAAAAATGAGTTAGAAAGTAATGAAATTTTTACCCAAAAATATTTACAATTTGGAACAGTACTTCAAATGAAAGTTGGAACCACTAAAATTATACGCGGTTGAAAAAAGTCTTGATTTGGAGTAGTATGGAGGAAGTTATGACCGAATGAAATGGGAGGAAAATGGAGAAGAAAGAGTTTTAAAACAAGTTTGAACATGCCTCCTTCATCCTTGAAAATCACGAAAATCTTGTTCCCTCTTTAATACTTTGAGCCAACATGCATTTATGTGCAAGTGTACTACTTTTAGACATGTTTAAACATGTCTCCCTATGATGTGGCACTTAATATTTTGACTTTATTTTATTTTATTTTTAAACCTTATACGCCTAAGTATGTGTATATATATGTACATGCATACATTAATACACACATATAACCTAACTTATATATTTATATGTGTTTTATTTACATAAAAGAGTTTACAACATTTACAATAACTTTTAGCTAATGAAAATTCAAAAATTTGAGAAATAGATTCTGGTTACATTTTCGACTTCTTTTCGAACTACATATTTTTGTAAACAAAATTTTAAAAACTATTTCCCATCATTATTTATCATTTAAAAGAGTTTTATTTTCGTTATAAAACATATATATTGAATATTTAAAATTAACTAAATATTCGTAAATCAAAGTAGTGAAATTCCGGGTCATTACAGCTTAGTTGGGGGTTGTATACTAGATGTATAGTATATTGTGTGTTTGGACTACTGTACGTATTTGTTGTTGGATTAAATGTAACGGATCTATCTTGTATAGCTATTTGAAAATTAGTGGGAACTGCTTATTTTGTATCCCACTCAGATTTGTGTATATTTTGCTTTATATTTTTATCGCTGTATTTATGACTCTGTATTCTGTGTGATTTAGTTTATATTGTGTATTGTTCTATCCTCGGACACCACACGTATTTAGTGCTTTAACTGAGACTATTTACTTTGAGGTGAGTGGTTTTTACTTTATGTGATGTATTCAATGTTGGTCCAAAGTAATATTCATATATGCATTACTCACATCACCTCAATCTCCATATTACTCGACAATAATACTCAATAATACTCTTGGGTAATACAGGTATAGAGGTGAGGTGCTATACGGATACAAAGCGGTAAGAATAGACTAGGGATTAATCGCCTAAGAGGGGATTCATTGAGGATTGATTGGAGCTAGGCGTTTTTGATCAACTCATGTATTTTGGATAAAATTTTAGTATTTTGTTTAGTATTAACTGACCCACAATGGATATTATGGATTTGGATGGGATTGAAAGAAACCATGGAGACAAAATTACTTGCAACAATCATTTTAATGCTTATAAGAGGCATTAAGCCTAAATTGGTACATAGACTGTGCCCATAAACTTGTTTATATGCTTAGATAAGTAGTATATCTCATCTATGTGGACTAGGCAAACCTAGGCAGTAAGGCTAGCCTAGCAGCTAGGTGGGGCCCAAACAAGAGCCCAGAAGGATTTTTACAACAGAGATATGGTGAATGACAATATGTAGACCATATTAGAAATCCTAATGCACAATTTATTTAGTTTTAACCATGTTTTTTAGTCTTCTTTATTAATCTTCCAGTAATAGAAACTCTACTTATACGATCATTTATTTTGTGTTAATGTTTGACCACTAAAAATAGAATTGTGTAAGAATTACTTCTTTTTTCAATATTTTCATTGTTTACTATTTTCACATTGTAAGTTTGCTTGTGAAAATTCTTTTTTTTCATTATTATCATGCATCATGTAAATATAGTTGAAGAGCGGTAAAGTTATATATTTGACTTCTCGATAAAGAACATATCAGAAGTAGTAATCGATATAAAATCAACATTAATTATTTGGTACTTTAAGTGAAAATGAAAGTATGAGAAAAAATCATAGACAATAGAGATGATCAGATGATAAATTAAACAAAGAGCATATGATAAAAATGGCGAAACTAATAAAGATGCACATTATATGAAATGTTCGGTTTTATGTGCCTATTTTATGACTTATATTTAATAGAATATCCCAATAGAAAAATTATAATCTCTAGACTATATACAATTTGTTTTTAGTTGTAATTTTACAATACAGATCCAGATATCCCAATAGGCAAATTTTATTCTCTAAACTATATACAATTAGTATTTAGTAGTAATTTAACAATATAAATCCAAATATTTAAAAATCTAACATCATTACAATATCGTTTACACATGCTCTGGACATCTTTGATATTTTAGCAACATTATCCGATATTATCATGATATTTTAAAATATCTCATTTTAGTATTTAAATACTACGTATCTGTCATCTGGCCTTTTGGACCAGCTATATTCAGATCGGCTGGACAAGTTAGACCAGGCGATTATCAAGGAAGACAGCTCGGAGAGATGATTATTAAGCTCAAAAATCAAGTGTAGATAATGATATGAAGCGACGGTCAATTGTGACTAAGATCATTATTGAGTATGGAATAATGCCTCTCTTAGGTGGGGGATCAATGCCTATCCCTTTCCCTAGGGGATCAATACATGTCCTTGATTTTTATCCCAAACTTGGTAAAATCATTACCGAGTGACAAAGAAGGCCCCATAATGCTACATTTCAAGTTTCAAGTCATTTGGAGCTCGCATGCTCAACTTATTGGCAAATTACTTCATCTATTAAAAGGGATCGGTATAAAAGAGATCGTCTATATTCAGTTTTTACTACATATTGCAACAATGATCGGTCAATAACACATCATACACATATGATATCAATATGAAACTTGGAGTATAAGTTAATTAGAACATGTGGATCCCTCGTAGGGATCGCATGGCATTTGGAGCAAGTTGGAGAGATTGGTACCTATCCCACTAGAGGGATCGACAGAAATCAGAAGTCGAGCAATACTACTTCACGAAAATATGATATCTCATAAACCATACGTCGGAATTGCATGAAATTTGGGGACCAAGTAGCTAATATCATGGGTCATCCCTCACATGGATTGCAACCCATTTGGATGCACTAATAGGGATCGATAGTGATCCCTATTGTGGGCCTCGATGGGCTTACAAATTTGTGGGTAGCCTTGTCTTGGTCTCTTGAAACTTTTGCCAGAATTTCAGTCTAATCCATGCACGTCTTTCCCTATAAATACAGCAAGCATAGCATCAGAAAAGGGATCCTGCTTTTTCTACCAAGGCTCTGCCATTTTTATTCTTCACTTTTGTATTAATGGATCCCAGCTGATCCAAATATTCTTGTATTGATAATCAAGTGGAAAATTAACAAAAATATGAAGTGTGTGTAGGCCAAGGTTGTCAAACCACTACAAAAATCTGTGTGTTCATTATGATATTTGCTTTGTTTCAATTTAATTCTTCATTTAATCTCTACTAGATTCTATTGGATGTTAACGCCCGTTTTTAGCTTCAACATTTTGGTGCTTTAACTAAGAAATGAATTCTCATCTTGATTGGATCTAATCATCTACTTGTGGATTTCTATATTCATGAAATAGATCCAGTTATTTATTGACAAACTTCCTATTTTACTCAGTCCTGAAGGAAATTTAAAGGAAGCCGATAGCCATTGTTAGAAGAATTAAATAAACTTCATGCGTAGTTGATAGGAATGATGATGCTAGTGTTCTTGTTGGGAGTTGTTCATGCATTCATGTGTTCGTGTCTATTTGGAAGGGATCAGTTTCACTAGTGTATGCAAGTTCTTGGGATTAGATGTTGAAGTTTGCACTCAAGCTAGCGAAGGGCCAATCCCTATCTCAAGGCCAAGATGGTCGATACCTCTCTCAAGGCCATGATGGCCGATCCCTCTTAGAAGGCCATAATGGCTGATCCTTCTCGCAAGGTCATGATGGCCGATCCCTTTCAAGGCCATGATGGTCGATCCCACTTTAATCTCATCAACACTGATCCCTCCATACTTCGTATACCGATCCCTCCAACATATTTATATACCGATCTCTTTGAAAGACATCAATACTGATCCCTCCATACTTTATATGCCAATCCCTCAATACTTCGTATACCGGTCTCTCTCTCAAAAGCCCATGTGACCGACCCCTATGTTATTGATCCCTCTCTTAAAAGCTCATATGACCGACCCCTATACCACAAATCCCTTTCCCAAAAGCCCATGTGACCTATCCCTATACCTAAAAAAATAAGGATCACGTACGATCCATTTTAAAAAAAAAAAGAAATAAATCGGGTACGATCCCTATACCCAAACTCGTGCCGCATCGCAGTGCCTCGACATTCTGGATTCGGCACTCAACTTAAAGTGGTGCATTCTATCCACTTCCCTTATGTTCTGTAACTAACGGGTGCATAGAGGATTAAGCGGCAGTTTCTGAATTGCAACTAAGGAACGGATAAGAAACCACTACTCAAACGATACTCCCAAAGGTTGGAAAACATAGGTGATGTGACTCTAAGCAAACCCAAGAAACTTTTACCCAAAGCCAAACTCAGGTAAGACCAAGATTTTGTCCAAGCAGACACTGAGATGACTCCAAGCACTGCTCTTCACAGACCCAACACTTCGAATTCAGTGGCTCCAGGCAAACTAATCGTTGACTCCAAGAAAATAGCAGATTTTCTCGGGTCCGACTCTAAGTAACTTACCACTGATCCGTCAATATCGACCCATCTTGCTTTGCTCATATTTCGGGGATGCGTACATCATTCACAAGCATAGCAAGTAGCTATAAATTAAAAACGAACCAGATTGACCATGTCTGAAGCATCTCCTCCAGTCGAAGCCTATTTATTGAAGTCGTTTAGTATGTAGAATATCCTAGGAGATTCAATGTACCAATCATATCGGTTTACTCTCGGAAAACCGAACATGGACCACATCTTATGAAATTCGGGTGGTATGAATTTCGCAAGAGCGATATGTGCCACTGAATGTAGATGCTTTCCTATATTTCTTATAGGTGTATCAATCATGCGGTTTATGTGATTATCATCTAAATTCATCTCCTCATTCAATTAACCGGATCGGAAGTTTTTCAAGTAGTTCAAAATGCATGCGAATCACACCAAGGATGTGATGTCATTATCAAATTTATTCCAGATGCTAGGTGAGCCACTCAAAGACTTCCTCTAGAGATTCAATGTCGTCATCATCGTCACTAAAGTGATCAATCTCAACAAGGATATCATACTGATGGCGTTGATGAGTGGAATCGACCCCAAGTCAGATTTTAGTAGCTAGTTAGCTAGAAAGCCTTCTACGAACTTGGGTCGTTTCTGTTTCAAAGTGAATCAAAACCTAAGTAAGGAGGAGGTAGAGTAGACTAGGAGATAGAATAATACATGCCCATTGGCTAAGGACTTAGATTCCATGAGATGACCCAAAAATTAAAAATTCACCTTATATACTCCTTTGAACGATTCAATCAAAAACATCTACTTGAGACTCACGAGATGAAGCGGTACTAGAAACTAGCCTTGAGAGAGTCCATTGAAATGCAGAAGAAATCAGGGACCATTTGATGCCTATCCATAAAGAATTTTGATTATCAATTGGACCACTGATGGTCGACTTCCAATTGAGAAGGGCGTGGACAAAGTGGAATAGCGAGCATACGACATTGCTTCACTTATCAGTGAGATTTGTTTTGATCTTCATTAAATTATTTCTATTTCAATTTCAATTGTGTTGTGAACTATTACCAACTTGAACTAAACTACTTCCAAACAATGCATGTGACCAAGTACTTAGAGTTGGACGCCAGCCAATCCCCATGGACCATGATCGGACCTTTGGAGTTTCATCGATATAAGTGTGATTTAGCCGCTCATTAGCTACCATATGCCCTTGACTGAAGGCTAAGGACTCGAAATGAAAAAAACCCGACAAGATCAGGATCCAGCAAAAAGTGGACACGGTTGATCGTCCACTCATCAACTTTCGTGCCTGACTTGGAGACCAAAGAAAGGCTTAGAGTGGATGCAACCCAACTATCCACTCCCCTGCTCATACTTAAAGTTCGCCAAAATACTTATGCCTCTCCTGAAGCTTAGCATAACCGAGGTCTAACCAAAGTGGTCTCAATTCGACTGTCCACATATTAACTCCTGCCTTAACATAGAAGACAGTTCGAAAGCTCGACTTATAGTAGGCATGACCCACTACCTACTCGTCAACCACTACTCTCAACAAATGAACACGACTGTAGCTTGAGGTAGATATGACCTGACTGTCCAACCTAAACATGGATGTGATCTGACAATCCATCGCCTACTCTCTTCCTTGACTTGACAAGAGGAGCTACAACCCTCAAGCGGATACGAATCGATCGTCTCACTTGCCAAATTCTATCCTTCATGTTGGGGGTAGAATTCCATTCCATGAATGAACGTGATTCAACGTTCATTCGATAACTCTTACCTCGACTTGGCAGATGGAGTGTAAATTAAAAAGGGCAGTGACTGACGACCCGTCAAACAATTCTAAGTCCCAAGATTGCAGACTAGAGTATAAACATTAATCGAGCGAATACCGACTGCCCATGAAATATCTCTAAGTACATAGAGTGTGTACTAGAGTATAAACATAAATCAAGCGGATATCAATTGCCCACGAAACAACTCTAACTCCCTTGAGTGCAGACTAGAGTATAAACATAAATTAGGTGGATACAGACTTCCTACAAAACAATTATAATTCCCAGAGTACAGACTGGAGTATAAACATAAATCAAAGAGACACCGTGCCCGTAAAAAAACTCTAAGTCCCTAGAGTGTGGACTGGAGTATAAACATGAATGAATAGGTGAGCGAATTTTGATCGTTCTCTATTTTGCAAAATAACTCTCCAAGTCCTAGAGTGTGGACTAGAGTATAAACATAAATGACTAGATGAGTGGATTTCAACCATCCTCTATTTTGTAAAATAACTCTAAGTCTCCAGAGTGTGGACTAGAGTATAAACATGAATGAATAGATGAGTGGATTTTAACATTCTCTATTCCACAAATTCTGGCCTAAAATCGACAAGAGGAGTATAAACACGTTAGGCATGGAATTCAACCGTCCGACTTATGGCCTTGCCAAATTTATTCTAAGGGTAGGAGTACAAATCACTAAAAGATGAATACGACAGCGCACTATAGCTCCGGCTTAGTGTTCTTTAGGACTTAGGGCAATGATCACAAGGAGGCCTTAATACAAAACTAATCAGAACGACGTCCGATGTTACAGGCGACTGATAATATTATGTTGTTGGGTCGACAGTCAATATCGGTCCACACCAACATAAAATAGATGTGACCCGAATGTCCCTCAAAAAACAGTGATTACCATAGTGCGGATAGGAGAATAAACCACAAAGACTTGATCATTAATTCTCCAGCACCCTCCTTCGATCCGTCAAGAGGTGTATGAAACCGTATGAGCGTGACCCGATTGCACTTGCGCCAACTCTACCCATAGATCTGACTAGAGAATATGAATCAAAGTGGAGTGGTTGACCGTCCAGTACCTAAGTCATGCTCGAAATCCGACGGAGCATTGTAGTACTCCCCCTGGAAGGAAAAACCGGAATGCAATCCATGATAGGTGAGACTCAGCCTTCTATCAACTAACCTAATCCCGCAATTCAACGAGAGTGTAAAGCTAAAGAGGACATGACATGCCTTCCTACTTATCGATGTATACCCTAGCTTAAGGGCACGAGTAAGAAACAAGATAAATGTGAACCGACCATTCGTCACTCAACTCTATGTCTTTGGAGCTTAGGTGGGAGTATAAATGTAGCTAGGACGAGACTTGATCGTCCATGCACTAAATTTATCAACCCGAAACTGGGAGCAGAAGTGTGATCATCCAAAGACTAGCTGAGGTAGCTTAATATTGTAACTTGTAGATAGTGTTTACGATGACTCGAGGCTACGATCGAAAGGATGCCTAGAGATAGAATCATCGAATCGATGCCCAAGCTCATGGGAAATTGAAAATCATTCCCACCTAAATGACAAGCAATAGATTGCTAGTACATTGAATGGAAAACATGTTACTTGAGTACACAAGCAGATTCAAACTCAAAGCAAGAGTAAGCTATGCAGCTATATGCAACTCGAGGTTGGCCCCTACACGACATTTGCTTCAACGTGCTTCTAAGCCGGATCTTTGGCCATTTGCAGATAATCTATCAAAGCATTAAGAGTCATTCACTATCAGAATTAATAACTCATGATTAGACTCTGGGATTCGACCAAAGTAACCATCATCATTGATCGTCCTAATCAGATTTCACGTTGATTATTATGCGAAATTGTTACATTTGAATCTAAAGAATCCAAGACTACACCCATTATGCTGACAGTCGACATTGCAGTCAGCCGTGAAACCCATCATAGGTACTGAAGATCGGATCACAGCTCAGAGCCATGATGATAAAGGAATCAATTGGCTTTCTCTGAATGAATTTTCATGTGTTCGCTTGGACCCACTCTCACATGCACATGATCTCACCGACTATCACGAGCCATGCATTGAATATTGACTCGAGGTATGTCCCGGTGAGACAAAAGCAATGTTTCATGCATCCGGTGAGGTTGCTGGACTTAAAGTGGAAGTAGATAAACTCGAAAACAACAGGTCTACCCGCGACACCCTCTAGTTGAAATGGGTATCAACAGGTTTACTCGTGACACCCTTTTCCCGAAATGGGTATCCAATCTAGGTCTTGTGAGAAAAAGCTAATGGAAAGTAGCAGCCATGCGTCGACTATTCAGACCTGACAAGGCATGCTTGAAAGACAGCTTTCCATATTCGAGGATCGACTAGCTGGTAGACTCAACCGCTGGATATAAATTGCTTTCATTTATGGATATGTACTCCAGGTACAACCAGGTCCTGATGCATGTCATCGGTCAAAAGCACATCAGCATCATTACCGATATAAGGCTATATTGTTATGTTGTGATGTCGCTTAAACTAAAAAATGCTGAAGCTCTTAACAGAGAGTGGTCAACATGATGTTCAAAGACCGGATTGAGCGATCAATGGAAGTGTATATGGATGATATGCTTGTGAATTCATGAAGTTCAAACAAACACATCGATGACTTAACAGAGATGTTCAGTTCTATCCGAAGATATGGAATGAAACTCGGTCCCTTAAAATGTTATTTTGGCATTACACCAGGGAAGTTCCTAGGTTTAATGCTAAACTCTCATAGAATTAAATCCAACCCTAAGAAGATTCAAGCAATCAAAGATATCTAGGTACTAAAGAAGATCAAGCAGGTATAGAGTTTAAATGGTAGGTCATCGTCCCAAGCTGATTTATCTCCAGGACCATGACAAGTGAACTATCTTCTTCGACCTAATCAGGAGATGGAAAAGAAACTTTGAATGGATGCAAGGCTACAATGACACAGTTTAAGCACTGGTAGATTACTTAAAGAGACCTCTCATCCTATCTAAGCCATTATATCACAAAAAATTTATACATCTATTTAGCTTTGTCGGTACATACCATAAGCACCAAATGTTATGCAAAGAGAAACGGATCGAAAGACCAGTATATGATGCAAGTGATCAATTGAGAGCCTTACCCCATTAATGTCTATACCGAACAACCATTATGACAGTGTTAGTCCGTGAGATGATGATTTTGATGACAACAACCTTAGAATAGATTATAAAATATAAATACAAACAGTATAAGTTTAGATATATATGTATATGCAGGATTTAACCATGCAGTTAACAAGAATGAAGACTGTACAGTATAGAGATTCAAGATATCAAGAGTTCAAGAATTCAAGTAATTTATTATTTTTTAATTAGAAATTTTGTTAAAACTCATAGAAAAGCACTGGCATCTTAAAATCCAATTTATTCGTGGAATGGAATCCACTTCGAGCCTGTTAAAGGGATGGAACCCTAAGTAGGATGGAACCTACGAAAAATCTAGTGGAACATTGTTTTGTATCCGCTAACTTTTTAATCAAAATGATTTTTCAAAATTATATCTTGTTTTCAAAATGATTTCAAAACCTCCCTTTTAAAAGCATCAAAAAACATCTATCCTGATTTCAAATACTTTTAGCCTCAAAATAATCTTTAGTTTCAAAATCAAATTATCCTTGTTTTTAAACTATCTTTTAAATATAATATAATATATTTAACTTTTAAACATTTATACTTAGATTTTAAATATAAAATTATAGTAAAATTTTGTACATATTATTCTTTACACTTACTTATGTATTTTAAATATAGTCAAGTATATTTATAAAGTTTAAAATATTTTTAATATAAAATAAAGGTTATTTTCAAAGAAAATCAAAAGACCAAAAATCCCTTTGAGATCTCGACATACTCAAGTACCCCATGTCGACATGGTGTCAGTTGAGTTCAAAATTTAAATTTCAAAAGAAGTGTCTATTCGTCATAACTCTTCACAAATGGACATGGCTGTTGTTCTTCTATAAATTGGGTTGGTTTCAACGAATTTTAATTCAGTTTTTCTGGTTTTTCACTCCTCTTCTTCTTCCATATTACTATATAAAAATTCTTATCATTACTCTGCCGAAATCAACATTGAATCTAACTAGATTATCTCTGGTTTGATTCTCTATCATTATCCCAACAAGATCCTCAGTGTTATTCAGAGTTATAGGCTTTTTATAATCAACATAGCGAGAAAAAGTGTGATTGTAGCCTTGAAAATCAATCAATCGAGATAAGGTGTGATTGTAGCCTTGGAAAATTAATTGGGTGAACTTGTTGCCCGACAAATTAAGTATCTCTACCCAGAGGATTGTGATTCTGGAGGGTGTACCTCGTAGGCTTGAAATCGAGGGTGTAATTGTAAAGACTGTTTTTGAAAGGAAATCCGTACTTGTGTGCGGGACTGGATGTAGGGTAACTCCGAACCAGTATAAAATCCAGTGTGTTCTTTCATTTATTGCTTTTACTTTATATTTGCATTTGTGTTTGATTCTATGATCATATCTGTGCATGAATATTGCATACATTTGTGTTTAAATTAACAAAAACTCAAAAAGATTTAACAGTTCTCTAAAACACTATTTGTCCTTAAGATCCTTAATCCGCATTTCTCACATTTGGTATCAGAGCAAGGTTTTCAAAGTTTCATAATCTGATTTTTGAAAAAGTTTTAAAATGGCTATGTTTGTTAATACTAGTTTAGAAATATTCAGATCATCATTATCTTTTGAGTCTGCATATAACAATGTTCAAATTCAAGTTGTCTACCAAAATTGTTTGATGTACATGAATCATTCTTTATGGCTATTGAAGAATCAATACACAAAGGATAAATTGCACGGATCAGAAAGGACAAATGGATACTCGATATTGGATGTTCTAGACACATGACTGGCAATCCATATATGTTAAATAATATAATATACAAAGACGGAGTACTAGTTAACTTTGGAGACAATTCAAAAGGATATGTGATTGGCATCGGCAAAGTCGGTAACTCTGAAACTCCTATTATTACTAATGCTTTTCTAGTTAAAAATCTAAAACATAATCTGCTAAGTATAAGTCAACTTTGCGATAAAGGATATAAAATTAAATTTGAAAAAGATAAATGTCACGTTGAAGATAATAATTCAACTATAATATTTGAGGGAATTAGGAAAAAGAATATTTATATTCTTAGTATGAAAGTTTCAAATGATAACTTATGTTATTTGGCAAATACAAGTGACCCCTGGATTTGGCATAAGATATTTGGGCATTTGAATTTCAAACTCTTATCTAAACTGTCAAAACATAATCTAGTAAGAGGCCTCCCTAAAATGAATTTAAAGTCGATAGTCTATGTGATGCATGTCAATTAGGATAACTTAGAAAAAGTTCCTTTAAATTAAAAGATATGATTTCAACTTCAAAACCTCTTGAATTACTTCATCTTGATTTATTTGGTCCATCTCAAATTCTATCAACAAATCATAGTAAATATGTTTTTTAATTGTAGATGATTATAGATTTACATGGACAATATTTTTGAAACATAAAAGTGATACTTTTGAATGTTGTAAGAATTTTTCAAAAAGGATTCAAAATCAACTTTGTCTAAAAATTATAACCATTCGTAGTGATCACGGTGAAACAACCAGGATTTTCAACCATTCGCATCCGCACATGTCGGACTTGAATTGCTTAAAATACCGCGTTGTAAATAAAATTTGGTAAATCTCAGAATATACAGAAAATAAAATCACAGATCACAGACATAGAGTAATAATGGTGTAGCGGAAGTAAAAGAGATAGTAGTTCATGAAGCTACTATATAAATATATCAGAGTTACATAAGATACAACAGAAGAAATAAAGTACAAAAGAAGTCTCAAGATAATAACCAAGTATAAAATGAATACAACACTGGGATCAACAGAATAACTGGAAGTGAAACAGATAAAACTGGACAAGCAGATAATCTCCAGCGATTCCAATCTCCAGAGAGTGGAAATCCAAATCTGTGAATACTCAGGCTGATCCGAGCGTAAATTAAAATACAAACACTCGAGTCAGGACATACATACTTATACAATGTAAACCAACTCAAGTAAACTGTAGTAAAAGTGCAAGTAACTTAAAGGATGCTTGGGACCGCCCATCCTCTAAGGATCCATTAAACTATTTACTATATAGTATATTGCGCTATTATAATATTGTCTAACAGTAAAATAAACATACTTTTAAATAGCGTTAAGGCTTTAAATTTTCCACCTTAACACAAATAATGCCAATAGTCTATACAATACCTGCATATCTCCTGATCGAGGGACTACGAGAAGATACTGCATAGGTACGACACAAGTAGAAACTCATGTAAAGGCTCGATATGGTAGGTGACACGGCACATAAGGCAATGCCAGGGTAGATATACCAATTACGACACTCGGGCTGGTGGCAACGCAGAAGCCACATACGCCCACCGCGGAACACATTCCCAAAATCGGAGGGGCGCCCAAACAATCACAAGTAATAGTATGGTATCGAAGAAATGCGTCCGCTACGAGGTGCGACCTCAACTGGCTCGAGACCGCTCCTGTTTTAGCCACCTTATGCCAACTCATGGGAGTTGGGTCCACGTAACGTACCATAAGAACGTCGCAACCATCCTACTTCATTCTGGAATCTACATCGCGTACACGGTTAGTCAAAGTGGTTTTCGGTATCGACAGAGAGTATGCCCATATCCGATCGCGGTCTCTTTGCCAACCAATCGTTATTATAACCCGTGGTTATAACTTAAAATAATAGTTTATACTTCAAAAAAAAAATATCATTTCAATCCAAATCTTTATCAAAATAAAGATAAAATCATTTCTAAACCATTCTATATATCAACATACCATACATTTCAAATTCAAATATTTATCAAAATAAATATCAAGTCATTTCTAACCATTTCAATATATTAAATTATCGTATCTTTTCAAAATTTTCATCCAAATCATTTTATTATATTGAAATATCATAACTTTTTAAAGCTTCATTTCCAAAATATCATATCTTTCAGAACTTCTTTTCAAATCATTTTATTATCAAAACATCATATCTTTCAAAACCACATTTCAAATCATTTTAATATATCAAAAAATCATATCTTTCAAAACCACATTTCAAATCATTTTAATGTATCAAAATATCATATCTTTCAAAACCACAATTCAAATCATTTTAATAAATCAAAATATCATATCATTTCAAAACCACATTTCAAATCATTTTAATATATCAAAATATCATATCTTTTCAAAGCTTCAATTTCAAATCATCATATAAGTTCAAATCCAAATATTCAACTTTAAATACCCTTTAAGTTCAAAGATATCATTCATTTATTATCATTCCAAATCACCTTTTAAATAGCTTATATTTTAATCAAAATAATTCATTTAAACCATTTAAAGTTTAAGTTTATATACTTTAAAATCAAATATTCAATTCCCAAAGTTTTAAACCATTATGAGTTCATTTACTAAGTTAAAACCATAACGTTGAAAACTCAACCTTTCACGGCATTCAGAAAAAGCTGCTGAAAGTTATACTTGAAAACGTTTCAATATAAACCATTTAAACATTATAAAAATATATTTTACGTTCAAAGATGTTCATTGAAATACTCTTTAATTAATGATTTTTTTATAAAGCAACATTTTATAATTAAATCAAATTTCACAAATCACCTTAATAAATTAAAGTGCAAACTTCCCAATTTTACATTTAACACTTTATTAACATTTACATTTTCAAATTATCATTTCACAAATTAAACTAAATTTTCAATTTATTTAATTAACTTAAACCCTTATTTAAAACCAAATTCACATTTCCAGGTCAAGTTCATTTTAAGATTACACTTTTAAGCATTCATTCATTTAACCATTTCAATACATAGAAAAATCAATAATACTTTAGTAATTCATTTAAACTCAAATTTAATCAAATCATCATATTTACCATTTTTCAAATATAATTAAATTTCCATTTTTATTTATATAACTTAAAATTCCCTTTTTAAACCAAAACCCAAATTCCAGACTTTAAGTTATATTTCAATAATTCAGCTTAACCATTTATTTATTTAACATTTTCCACTTACACAAAAATCATAAATCCTTTGTTTAAAACACTTTAAAATCCATTTAAATCAAATTATCATAAAATTACATTTAAACCACTTAAAATTTTATTTATATAACTTAAATGTCAATTTAAAAAGCCAAAGTCCAAATTTCCAAATTTAAGTTATGTTTCAAAAATTCACTTTTTACCATTCATTTGAATTACATTTCTAACTTCTAGAAAAATCCAAAATTTCTTTATTTAAACATTAAAAATCCAATTTAAATCAAATTTCATAATTTTTAGAAAATATTCAAAATACTTTATAAAATATAACCACGGGCCTGTATATTGTTTTCTAACCTAGGTCAAATGATACGGATATATATCATTTCAATCCGCAGTTTAAAAAGAAAAATCCGGGTTCTATCATTTCAAACCTGCAATCCCAAGTAAAAATAAAATAAATAAAAACCTTTCAGGCCTATCATTTCAGCCCATAACGATTTTTCCCTATTCTAAAGTCTGTTCGGATATGTATCATTTCAACCCATAGTGAATCTAATCTACAGGGAACTTGCAGTGTGATAAACAGATATAAATAAAGTCGGTATATGGTGACTGGTGGTTGATTTCATTTGCATTAAAAAAAAATTTCAAAATCCAAAAAACCAAAAACAAACTTCATTTTAGTTGCGTTGTTAATACATGTTTAATTTCTTGTTTTGCATTCATCTCATCTTATTTTCTTTTCTAAGAGCAATACCCCAATTCACATAAGGTGAGGGATTTCATCACCCTTTCCTTAGCCCATAAACGCATTTCATCGTAGAATTTGACTAATAATAAAGGTTAGACATTGGACCTAAGGGTGTCACGAGCTCACTTAGGGCTTAATTGTATCTTCACAATTGTTTTATTTGAACGATTTTATTTCTTGGTGTCTAGGCTACGGCAGAGTAATAACCAGTTATAAAAATTATGGTGATACGTAAATATTATACTGGTTGTTCCTCTAAAGGTACTTAAACCTTCGGCTGCATTGCTACGGTGATTCGTGGTGCACCGATAACTCATGTCCGTTACCTGGCTGAAAAATATTTTTGTTGATTTAAGACAAAGTGTGATTATACAATTTTGGATTAGGAGCTACTAAGGACAGAAACTTGTAATTAAGTCCTTTGCACTCATTTAATTGCATTAGTTCATGCATATTTAAAAAAAAATTAAAAAATCCAAAATCCAAAAAAAAAATTTTGTAAATTTTAACTTGATTTTTCATTCAAAAAAAAATCCTTTTCTTTCTTTCCTTTGAAAATATTCAAAAATCCAAAAAAAAAAATATAATCTTTCAAAAAAGAAAAAAAAAATTGAAAAACAAAAATTAGTTTCCATTTTCTTCAGAAAAAAATCTTTTTGGTAAATATTTGAAAATTCAAAAAACAAAAAAAATACAAAACCAAAAACATATAAAAAAATTGAAAAACCAAAAACAAAATAAAAATTAAACTTTTCTTTTGAAAAGAAATCTCACTTGTTAAATAGTTTTCTCCCTTGTAAAAAAAATTCAAAAAAAAAACACGTTTTCAAATCTTCTTTCACTCCCTAAACTCAGTTCTAACTCCTTTCTCTTCTCGACTTTCACTTGTGCATGAGTACTTGGACTCGTGACACAACAACGAATCGTTGGACTCGCGACTCTTCTACAAACCGTTTAACTCGAACAGACGATCCTCCTGAAATGGCGAATGAAAACGCCCCTCGAACTCTTATGGATATAATCTTTTCCAATAGAGTTTCTATTCCATCTTGCATCACGTTACCCGCCCCTAAGGGTAACCATTTCGAAATCCATTCGAACCATATTGCCACGCTTCCAAAATTTGGCAATTTCGAGCATGATGATCCATACATCTTTATGACTAAATTCGAACAAGTTTGTGCAACCATTAAACTCCAAAAACTTTCTGATGACGGAATCAAACTTCGATTAATCCCATTTGCTCTTACGGATTACACTGAAAAATTGTTGTACAGCTTACCTTCGAACTCACTTAAAACGTGGGAAGAATTTGTAAAAGCTTTCTTAAAAAAGTTCTACCCCTTGGAAAAAACAAGTAGAATTCGAAACGAAATTGTAAATTTTCATCAATTCAAGGGTGAACCATTTGGAAAATATTTTGAAAGATTCAAAGAGCTTTTGATAAAATGTCCACACCATAACTTTGAAAAATGGACGATTTGCCAAATCTTATACGATGGACTCGAAAACAGCTCACGAACCATGCTCGAATCAATGTGCCAAGGCAATTTTCTTGCCCAACATCATGACGATGCTTGGCAATTTCTTGAAAACCTCGCTGAAAAGTCGTCCCAATGGGAACGCTCGAACGAAAAATCAATATACTCACGATCGAGTGCACACTCGATAGGATCTTCAGTTGCTGTGGAAGATAAGATCGATGCAATGATTAAAAAATTTGATAACGCTTTCTCATCGAATCAAACGAACCAAGCTTCCCAACCAATGTGCTATAAATGCAACGATCATAATCATATAGCCGATCAGTTTCCTAATTCCGTCGAACAAATCAATGCTTTCAATAAAACCAAAAACGACCCATTTTCTCCAACGTACAACCCTGGTTGGAGAAATCATCCGAATTTTGCGTGGAGCCAAAACAATCCCAACACGAATACGATTCGTCCCAATTTTCAAGCATTTTCGAATAATGCTTTGAATCCTCCCTTTCAGCCCAATAATTTTCAACCAAACTTTACGGGCCCGTCTCATAATCAACCACAACAACCAAATTTTCCACCAAATTCTGCTCATCCTCCACAAGACGATAAACGTTTAACTTCGCTTGAGAAAACTCTTGAAACGTTGCCTAAGGCAACTACTCAAAGCCTTCAATCAAACAGCAATTTGCAAAATTTATTGACTTCATATATGCAAAACACAAACCAATCGATTGCAAAACTCGAAATGCAAATGAGTCAATTAGCCACGTCTGTAAGTGAACGTGAACGTGGAACATTCCCAAGCCCGCCCCTTCCAAATCCCAGAAATCAAAACGCAAATTCAAATCAAGCCCATGTTGTTCAAGATAGCAACGTCACCCAGTTGAATGCTATCACAACTCTCCGTTCTGGTAAACAAATCAATAATCAAGTCGTTAATCCAAATGATTTATCGGAAACTTTTCTCGACGCTTCTAAAACAACGAACGACTCAGAACAGAACGTGGAGCCAAACGTTGAATCGAACGACAATCAAAATTCTTCTTCTTCTACTCGAGTATACCCGCCTACCGAGTATCGTGTTCCATTTCCACATCGTCTTCGACCAAAGAAACACTCGGACCAAATGGAAAAGATGATGGAAATTTTTAAACAAGTGAATGTTGACATCCTGCTTCTTGACATCGTGCAACAAGTCCCCACTTACGCAAAATTTCTTAAGGACTTATGCACCCAAAAGCGACATACTCAAGTGCCCAAAAAAGTCTTCTTAGCCGCCAGTTTGAGTGAAGTCTTGTCCCAATCCATGCCTGTTAAATATAAAGATCCTGGCTGCCCTACGATTTCGTGTACAATTGGAGACAAGACGATTAACAAATGTTTGATAGACTTAGGCGCGAGTGTCAACTTGATTCCATACTCCGTGTACGAACAATTAGGCTTAGGTGAGCTCAAACCCACGAAAGTTACGCTTCAATTTGCTGATCGTTCCATTAAGAAGCCAGTGGGAGAAATCGAAGACGTACTCATTCGAGTAGGGCAATTTATATTCCCCGTTGACTTTATCGTTCTCGAAACACAACCTGTGACGAATCCCTCGATTCAAATTCCGTTGATTTTAGGCCGACCATTCTTAGCCACCTAAAATGCCTTAATCAATTGTCGCAACGGATCAATGAAAATCTCTTTTGGAAACATGACTTTGGATCTTAATATTTTCAATCTTGGAAGCCAATCGAATGAACCTTGTGACCAAACGTTGGAAGTTAGTGCTATTCACGAAAATGTTGAAAACGAAACACTTGATCTTAACGATGAACGTAAGGCCGAGTATGAAAAATTGTTTCACAAAATTCCCAATGATATTGAATACACTCTTCCTTTTGAATCTCTTCCAGTTGAGTCCGAATCTCAACCCAATTCTTCGATCGAAAAAATTCCAAAGTTGGACCTCAAACCGCTTCCCGACCACCTTAAGTACGCATACTTAGGTGAAAATGAAACCTGTCCTGTCATCATTTCTAACAATCTTTCTCTTGACCATGAAGTTTTTCTTCTCTCTGTCCTTTCAAAAAATAAGGAAGCAATGGGATGGTCGATTTCTGATATAAAAGGAATTAGTCCCACTCTGGTTCAACATCGCATCCATTTAATCGATGATGCCAAGCCTGTTCGTGACGCGCAACGAAGGCTTAATCCAAAAATGAAAGATGTGGTACGTGATGAAATTCTTAAACTTCTCGACAACGGAATCATTTACCTAATCTCCGATAGTTCATGGGTTAGCCCAATTCACGTTGTACCGAAAAAGTCCGGGCTAACCGTAGTCAAGAACAATTCAAACGAGCTTATTCCAACTCGTACTCAAACGGGTTGGCGTGTTTGCATTGACTACCGAAAACTAAATCCGCAACACGTAAAATCACTTTCCTCTTCCTTTCATTGACCAAATGCTCGAACGTTTAGCCGGCCATGAATTTTACTGTTTCCTTGATGGTTATTCTGGCTATAACCAAATTCCAATCGCTCGCGAAGATCAAGAGAAAACAACTTTCACATGTCCATTCGGTACCTTCGCTTATCGACGTATGCCATTCGGACTATGTAACACTCCTACGACTTTCCAACGATGCATGGTTGGAATCTTTTCCGACATGATAGAATGCTTTCTAGAAGTTTTCATAGACGATTTCTCAATCTTTGGCGATTCTTTTTCCCAATGTTTACATCATCTCGAGTTGGTTCTAAATCGATGTAGAGAAAAACATTTGACTTTGAATTGGGAAAAATGCCACTTTATGGTCAAACAAGGCATAGTCCTTGGACATATCATCTCAAATAAAGGCATTGAAGTAGACAAAGCAAAAATCGATGTCATTGCAAATCTACCCATTCCCAAATCCGTTAAGGACATTCGATCATTTCTAGGACATGCTGGCTTTTACCGTCGCTTTGTGAAAGACTTTAGCAAAATCGCCCGTCCTTTGACGACCCTTCTTGGAAAAGACGTTCCTTTCGATTTTAACTCTGATTGTATCTCTTCTTTTGAACGTCTTAAGAGCGAACTTATTTCTGCCCCAATCATTTGCGCACCCAATTGGGATCTTCCTTTCGAAATAATGTGCGATGCTTCAAACTTTTCCGTTGGTGCTGTCTTGGGACAACGCATCAACAAGATCCTTCATGTCATTTACTACGCAAGTATGACCTTGAACGACGCTCAACTCAACTACACAACAACTGAAAAAGAGCTTCTAGCTATCATTTTTGCGCTTGAAAAGTTTCGACCTTACTTGATAGGTTCACACATTACGGTCTACACTGACCATTCTGCGCTTCGATATCTCTTCGCTAAAAAGGATGCTAAATCCCGTTTGATTCATTGGATCCTTTTACTTCAAGAATTTGACCTTACAATCAAAGACAAAAAAGGATCCGATAATGTCATAGCCGATCACTTATCTCGTCTTTCGAACGCACCATCTCCTTTGCCAATCAATGAAAACTTCCCCGATGAACAACTTCTTTCAATTTCGATCGATCCATGGTACGCTGATATAGTGAACTACTTAGTCACTAAACAAACTCCCTCATCTTGGTCCAAACAGGACAAATGCAAATTTATGTCCCAGGTGAAATACTTCTATTGGGACGATCCATACTTGTTCAAATATTGTCCTGACCAAATCATCCGACGTTGCATTCCGAATAATGAAATAAGGAGTGTTCTTTCGTTTTGCCATAATCAAGCGTGTGGTGGACATTTCGATCCTCGAAAAACTGCGGAAAAAGTGCTTCAGTGTGGTTTCTATTGGCCTTCTCTTTTCAAAGACTCGTTTGAATTTTGTAAAACTTGTGATCAATGTCAAATGCTTGGACGAATTTCTCGACGAGATATGATGCCTTTAAACCCCATTCTTACGATTGAAATCTTTGATGTATGGGGTATTGACTTTATGGGACCTTTTCCCAATTCTTTTGAAAACTTGTATATCCTTCTCGCTGTCGATTACGTTTCAAAATGGGTCGAAGCCGTTCCTTGCAAAATCAATGACCACAGAATTGTTGTGAAATTTCTCAAAGAAAATATCTTTTCGAGGTTCGGCACACCTCGCACAATAATCAGTGATAAGGGAACCCATTTTTGCAACCGTTCTTTTGAAACTTTAATGAAAAAATACTCGATAACCCACAAGTTATCCACTCCGTATCATCCTCAGACTTGTGGCCAAGTTGAAGTTTCAAATCGACAAATAAAACAAATCTTGGAGAAAACTGTCAATAAAAATCGAAAAGATTGGTCTCAGTAATTGACCGACGCGCTTTGGACTTACCGTACTGCATTTAAAACTAACCTTGGGATGTCCCCATTTCGTTTAGTTTACGGTAAAGCTTGCCATTTACCCGTTGAAATTGAACACAAAGCGTTGTGGGCAATAAAAAACTTAAACTTTGATCTTGAAAAAGCTGGCGAAAATCGAAAACTACAACTCAACGAACTCGAAGAACTTAGGAACGACGCGTATGAAAACGAGAAAATTTACAAAGAAAGAACCAAAGTTTTTCATGACAAGTCAATCCTAAGGAAAACGTTTTCGCCTAACCAGAAAGTTCTTTTATATGACTCGAGACTTCATTTATTCCCTGGGAAACTTAAATCAAGGTGGACCGGACCATTTGTGGTACGAACTGTTTTTCCACATGGTGCCATAGAAATAGAAAACCCAAAGGATGGATCAATTTTCAAAGTCAATGGTCATCGTTTAAAACCCTTCTTGGAATTGCCCGGTAACCAAGAGGAGGAGCTCATGATCCTTCATGAGTCAAGCTACGTCTAATAAGAATGTTAACCCTCTTTTGTAAATATGTACATATTTTTCCCCGTTACACTATTATATCATGCATCGACTATGGGGACACAGTCAAAATTAAGTGTGGGGGGAGTCTCATTTTCATTTTTTTTAGTTTTTCATGGCATTTTTTTTGAATTTTCATTTTCTTCAAAAAAAAAATCTCAAAACTCCTAAATCTCAAAAACATTTTCTTTTAACCATTTTGATTTATTTTTGAAGAAACACTATGGGATAAGTATAAGTTTTGGTTAATAAATTGAAATTTTGGAAAATTTATTTGTCTTAAAATAAAAATAAAAATGAAGTTTGATTACAAATAACAATGGTTTAACTAGTATATAGGAAGGTTCATCTATGCTAATTATGAAGTATGTTCTAATTGAAAATCTTTGTTTAAAAGGTGGTAAATTTAAAGTAAAGGATATAACATTTTTGTCTTCTAAATTAAATGGTGCTAAGATGATTTTGCAAAACTCTCTCCTTTAAATATATATATATATATATATATATATATATATATATATATATATATATATATATATATATATAAAATAACATCCAAAGTATTCACTCTCATTTAAAAGTCCTCACGGTTGTGCATGGGTGAATTACTTAGAATTTTTGATTATGTGCTTTCATACTCATTTAAAAGTCCTCACGGTTATGCATGTATGGAACACATGTAAAAAAAAAAAGAACAGATTTAATAAAAACCACCTACGGTCGATAGGTGTATGCACGAAAGTGTGTGCACTCGCCATGCTCTGTACTCCCCTCACATAAGCTCGAAAGGCAGTGCATGGGTGGTATATCTGGCCTCAGTTTACCTGAGCTAGATGTGTAATTTTTCTTGCAAATAATGAGAGAGCAAGCAATTGAAATCCAAGTACTAGTTTAACTTGTTTGATTTAACTTGTTATTGAAAAGAATTGAAAATACCACTTTAACAAACTTTGATAATCAACTAAGGATTCATTTCATAGTTACATTATGTTATCAACCAAAACAACTAGATAAACTATGGTCTATCTGTTATAACAACTTGATTTTTATTGAAAATTTTGACGAGTAAAAATTTTCAAGACAATGACCAAAACTAGTATTTAACTTATTCGTGTCAATTTAAAAATAAATCCTTCATTTGTAAATATTTCCAAAAACTCGCATTCATCTCTTTGTAAATAAATCTTGCATTTTGTAAATATTTTTATCCTGCATTTGGATTTTTTGGGTAGTATCCGCTGAAAACCCTCACGAGACAACACTCGTCCTACTGGGGACACCCAGAGGTTTAACAGCTTGTTGCATGCGCTCAATGCAATCGTGCTCCCTACGAAAACGGATTCATCTTAGTTTTCCTTTATTCGAGGACGAATAAAAAGATAAGTATGGGGGTATTTGATACGCACGTAATTGTGCATATATTTACATCCATATTTTATCTCTTTTTATTTAAATAATCATCATATTTGGGCATTTTAACATGTTTAAAACCAAAATTCAATTATTTCCAACCATTATATTTTCCTCTTCATTCAGGGACAAAACAGTCATTTTGTGCATGTGTCAATATAAGAATTTTTATTTGGACATTTTTTGACAATTTTTATAGGAATTTGGATGCATATGGAAGAGGCTGATATGAAGATATATGCATGCACAAATGAATACAAAGGAAAGAAGAGGGAAATAATTCAAGCCATGAACATGGAGGACCCCACCTACTTACCTAAAAGTACAATTTGGAGCTAATGGACAACTAAGTGGAGGTTAAAGCTTCATGCGAAACAAATGATGGATTAATTAGTGGTTAATGGTTACTTGTTGGCCACACTTCCTTAAGGGCATTTTTGGTAGCCCCCTAAAAATAGAATTAGGGCTTTATGCATGTATATATAGCCCTCTTATGTATATGAAACTATCTTCTACTCTTTCATCTTACTTAGGAAATTAAGAAATCAAGTGTAAGCACAATGTTCTATGAAATAAAAATGGCTTCCAAGCCTCTTTCTTCTCTCTTTTCTACATGCTTTTCTTTGTTTTATTGTTAATGTTTATTTCTATGCTCTCTTTCTCCTTGTGTTCATAGCTTAGATTCATGTTTATGCAAGTAGTTAGTAGCTAATCTCTTTTTCCTTCTTTACTTATTTTCTACTTTTCTTTTCTTTTTAATGTTGAAACTTACATGTGATGCTTCAATGCCACAAATGAGTAGCGAAACCCCTTCAATTTAAGGGTGATGAAGCTCTCTAACTTTAGTAATTTCAACATTTTTATGATTTATGGTCTCTTTGTTTATGCTTCATGAATGTGAATTTTGATGTAAGTTTATACAAGTGGGTTTGATAGCTTATATTGCTTATGCAAATGAGCTATTATTATTCAACATAAACACAATTTACATCATCATTTGCTAATTAATTTTTGATTATGAAATGAAAGTAAAAATGAAATTTGATGATCTATATTACTAGTTACAATAGTAAATAGATCATACTTAAAATAGCTTTTGCTTTGGCTTCATTTTCATGAGAATTATAAGTGGTATAATTGTTGTATTATAGTTTGATGGTTTGAGTTATGTTAAATAATAACATAAACAAACCATACTTATGATAAATACAATGATTATTCCACTTAATACCAAAGTTAGAGATCATAAATTATGTGTTTGTTGATTTACAAAAATTTGAGAGTGGATTTGCCTCTAAATTGTTCTTTAGTCTAATAGATTTCGAATCACATTTTTCTAGTGTAGCGTCATTTTATTTCTAGTTAACAATTTCTCAACTTTGGGTTAATTTGGTTGAGTAGGAAATTTAAATCAACAATTCCTTGTGGATCGACCCGTATTCGCCGCGTGCTACATTCGTACACCATGCGCTTGCGGTTATATTTTAATTCAAAATTCGTTCGACGGTTTTCTAAACCGATAGAACTTCCGTCGACGAACAGCCTAGTACAAGGGTGATAGAATCACAATGGGCAACCACGAAAAATTATCGTAAAGGTAAAACAGGTAAAGGTATGTTTATTTGATCGATAAATTAAATGTGATCATCTGCACCATATTCTGAATGAAATCAGCCAATATTGAGATGTTGTAAAAATAACTTGTTCGTCATAGTTGGCCAATTATATTGATGCCAAAAACACCATTCTTTGAATTACTTCATACATATTTGTTTGGATTAAACATAGTGTTTTGTTGGATGATAATATTGGCTAACTCTATATTCACGGTCTTCTGATTATTTACATGGCTTCAATCCAAATTCAAGAGAATGTCATTTAAAATGCTGTGAAAAATTGAGTTTGAAATTTTTTTATGCACACTTCATGGTCTGTTCTATCAAATTTAGTTGGTGATATTTTGGAGTGAAAGAGAAATTCAGATGCAGATTACACTGGTAATCTAGTTGATAGAAAAATTACTAGTTGAACGTGATTAATGGTGAGACATTTAGTAACTGCATCGTTTCTCAAAGAAAATATCTGCATATTTTTCATTTCAAATATTTTCCAATAGCAGAATTTTTTTTCTCATATAACCCCTTCGAGAAAATTATTGTTGACCATATTTTCAGATTAGTCATTTTTATTTGATTTTAAATGACAAATTTTGACTAATCCAACTCCCTACTAATTATCAAAAAAGATAAGTAGAGATTGAAAAGGGGATAAGTGTTGATATTTAACATACATTACTCAAGAGAGTATATTTGAAAAATTTCTTTAGGAATTCAAACAAGAGTTATAAAACTTTTTGTTGGGTAAAGATTCCATGACCATTTCTATATCTATCATATTTCTATCGACCATTGTTTATCAAAGCTTAAATATAGTTTGTCGATGTGTGGTACTATAATCAGGGATCATTTGTTTTTCATTTCATATTTTTTGTAAAAATAAATAAATATCCAAAAGTATTCACTCTCATTTAAAAGTCCTCACGGTTATGCATGGGTGAATTACTTGGATTTTTGATTATGTGCTTCCATGCTCATTTAAAAGTCCTTACGGTTATGCATGTATGGAACGCATATCAAAATTGATTGATTAAATAGACAAGTTGATTCTAATCCCATTTAAAATTCCTCACGGTCATGCGTGGTTAGAAGATACTTGATTTCATTTTTAAAATTAAATTGGAATACTACTAATCTCATTTAAAAGTCCTAACGGTTATGCATGATTAATAGATATTCAAATTCCTGATATAAATGTACCACAAGTCGATACAATTGTATGATTTTATATTAGAACATCATTTCCATTCTTTCTAAAAGTGGAATATGCGCCTAACAAGGGTAGTTATGATTTTTGTTTGATTTTTTATTGAAGTTTAATATTTATATTCAATTTGAGTTTAATGTTAGATTAATATTGATCACTTTATCTCTATTTTCTCTAACATCATTATTATTTTGCTGATAACAAAAGGGGGAGAGAAATGTTAAGATTTTGTCAAATAGAATCAAGCAAAGGTCAAATCATTTTCATTTGCATCTAGGCTCATTTGTATATCTCTATTTGTATGCATATATGTAGGGGGAGCATCATGTAGAGAGGAAGCATTTAAATAGGGGGAGCAATTAGAGTATATCATTGATCAAATACATTTAACTCAGTCAAAATCTTAAATATATGTTTGTTATCATCAAAAGGGGGAGATTGTGGAATATGCAAGTATATGATTTTTGTTTGATGATAATAAACATATATATTCATTTAAATGTATTTGTTCATGTACTATTTTATTTTTCATAGATTAAATAAATATTTGTTGGATAAAATAAATTACACAGAATTTGAATGGAATTTGAATTCAAACAGAAATTTTATTCAAACAAATATTTATTACAGTCTTGAATAGTACAAATTCAAGCTCTCACCATACATATACATTTTTGATTACAACACAATTACATCACAATTCAGTTTACATAAATTCCTCACTACATATAACTCGCACCCGTAGTTTTATATTCAACTTCATTCCAGTTTGAATCCAGCATCTGAGCAATCTGCAAAAATATTCACTAACGCAGTAAAATTAAAAAAGAAATATTTTTGCAATATAAAATAAAATATGATTTTTGAAAATATGATTTGCCTCAGTTATTTGGGTTGTTCATCATCATTCACATTTGAATTCATCATACACGAACAATGTGACATGCACAGTGTATCACTGTACATGCCACAAGGCCGTGCACATCGATATACACTTGATAATGCTACAGGGACAGGTGAGCACAAGGTCAAACCCAAATAAAAAGACAGGTTCAACTCAGGTGCAACATAAATAAAATCTCGACTTCAGCACAAGGTCAAACCCGAGTTGTAAAACTGGATTCAACTCAAGTGTAATGCACAGTCTACACAAATTCAAGAGGGCACTAAATAACAAACAAAGTGCAAAGGTCAAGCCATCACTGCAAACTCGACTCAACTCAATGCAATGCAAACTGCAAGTCCAAAACAGATGCACAATGCACTAAGCATTGAACCAGACACATGAAGACCAACAGGCTACAAGATATCATAAGTCAGACTAACAGCAAAATGGACTGCAACAATCAAGTAAATGCAGAGAACAGTGCAATCATGAAGTATGCAAGCTCGACTAACAGGTTCAACCTCTTCATTAAACAACTCCAGACCAACAGCTACATGAAACAAACCCAAATGAAGATCAACTAATCAACAGTGCACAAGAAAACCAGTTCAGCAATCATGCACAGATGCATTCAAGAAATAACAACATGTCCAGTCACAACAAAGAAACAAGTCTCGACCAAATTCAGTAAGGCAATGCACCAATGAAAACTCAAAAAAAAAAGTATGTGCAACTGTGAAAATTGAAGTGAACAAATGTCAACAGCAATGAAAGCAACATGATCATAAGATCACACTATGTAGTGTACAACAACAAGTCCAGCAGCTCAAGTAATAAAACTCGAGTGCAACAGTGAAACCAGAACATGAATAATGCAATAGTGTCACAATGTCACAGCAAACAGAGACATATACATGGATGATCAGAACTTCAACCAAAAAGTCAGTGAATAGTTCATGGTAAAGAATCAGTGCACAAAAACATGAATCAAAGCAGTAATTGATCAGTGAACAACAAAGCAATGTTTAAGTGGAGACCAGAGAAGAAGGCCAGAGACAACGACTGCAAGATGAACAACGACAATGCTACAGGAATGAACACATAAATGGCCGAAGCCGTGGCAAATCAAGGAGTAAAGTTCGAAGAATTTAATGCAGACGCAAAATCAAAGTCAGAAATCAAGTATGCGTATCTTTGAAAAAGTCAGAAATTAAAAGAGGAAATTTTGTTTCGTATGACTCAAGTAAAATCAAATGTTTGAAAATCAAGACCATATGCGTCAAGCAGTCGCAAATATCAGGAAAGCGTGCACATCAGGCAATCAAATAGTTTAGGAAAGTATCGAATTGATACGAACAATTCCAAGTGTCTCGAAATCCATATAAAAACCCACCATCATCATCGGCACTGATAAGCAAATCGAATTCAAGCAATTATACAGATAACAAAAGGATAAAATCATATACCAGAGAGAATTCGAATTAAAGCATCTCAAAGCAACCAAGCCGATTACATCAAAAACCCTAATTTCACAGAGTGATCAAGAGAAGCAGCCGAGTGCAATTCAAAGAGCCATCGATCGACAGAGCAAGGCGCAAAATCGAACGATCAATATAAGTCGACAGAGCCGCATTTTCTTTTTCAGATCGAATGAAGGGAACAAAGCCCTAATTTGGACGAACGAAGAGTAACAAAAGCGACATTTCTTTCACAAGTCAGAAGGATCGGGTTAAAGATTAAAAGGGCCGGGCCTTGTTTTATTTTTAAAGGGGTTTTAGTTATTATTTAGGTCTTGTTTTAAAAAGGGGTTATAGTTTAGGGTTTAATTTTATTGTTAAAAGTTTTTTTTGGTTTTATTTTTATTTCTTTTTGAATCAAAGAATTGGTAAATCACCACCTAGGTTGTAGGTAGTGTCAGATTGTCTAGTTAGAATTAGTTCAGTGAGCAGGGTGTTCGAGTTTGCAAAACTCTATAGGCGGGAGCAAGGGTTTCGAGTTTGCAAAACTCTATAGGCGGGAGCAGGGGGTGCGAGTCTATTAGAGTGTTTGTAAGCGGGAGCAGGGTTTGCGAGTCTATTAGAGTGTTTGTAAGCGGGATACTGTTTAATTCTAATAGAAATCTTGGAATGCAGCAGTAGGCAGGGGTTGCCAAAGCTGGGTAAATTTTGTGTGTGATTTACTTTTCAGCATATTTGTTTCTGCGTTTAAATCGAGAAAATTTGTTATAACCCTATTCACCCCCCTTTAGGGTTAATCTAGATCCTACAGGCCAGTGGAGTATGGGTCTGGTCAGAGGTAGGAAGGGTGAGTAAGGGTCTGGACAGAGGTGGTGGTGGCTGCCTAAGGTGATGGTGGTGGTGGTGGTGGAAATGGAAGTGGTGAAGCAACAAGGCTCAAACTAGCATAGTTTTGGAGGATTTTTCATTGTTTTTATAGATTTTACATTATTGGATGGTCAAGGCAACTTCAGGTCAGAGGAGAAAGGATTTTGGCCTCGGATGGTGTAGGGAAGAAAGTGGTGTGAGAAAACAAGGCAGAAAATATGAAAAAGAAGAAGAGAAAGAAGAAAAAAAGGTGTAGCCATTACCAACATATTCTCTAGCCGTGAATGGAAAGTGAGATGGAATGTTTTCTCACGTGAAAATGAGTGGGAACTCACGGATAAACACAAAAATGCACGGCCAAAACTCAAGAGAAGAGGAAAAGACAAGCAAATGAAAAGACTAGGCGATGAAGAGTCACAAGTTATAAAAGCTTTAGTCTTTTCAAATTTCGTTTTCTTTAATTAAATAAAAACAAATAAAATTTCAGTAATTTGAATTTAAAAACCGAAAAAAAGTAATAGAAAATAAAAATAAATAGTAAATTTTAAAGAAAATGGAAAAATAATTAAAGAAATTGCTTAAAATTCAAAACAGGATTCAAAAATTACAATTAAAACATCACTGGCTTTGGAAAAATATCTACTTCATTTTAAAAATATGATAAAGCAAAATTTTGAAATAAAATACTGCATTTATCATTTATAAAATGAAATAAATAATTATATTTAGAGAAAATTGAAAATAATTAGAGAAATTGTTTAAAAATGGCAAACAGGACATGAAAATTACAAATAAAACATCACAAGCTTTTAGAAAAATTCTATTTCACTTTAAAACAAATAAAGAGTCAAATAAATAAACAAATTAGGAACAAAACAAGTGGGAATGAGAATAAAATAATTTCTTAGGAAAAATAAAAAGATAAATAAAGAATTGCTTTAATTATTTGAAACTAGGAAGTAAAACTTACAAACAGAATACAACTGACATTTGAAAATGTCAATTGCACTTTTAAAAATGTTTGAAAACCAAAATATATACATAGCATGTTTTTTTACAAATTAAAACATAAATTAGAACATTACATGACCAAATAAAATATTATTTATAAAATTTAAAATAAATAATTTTTGTTAAATACAGCAAATTTTACACAATAGTTAAAATGGCATAACTTTCACATTATAAATCAGATTTCAACGAAACGAAAAGCAGTGTTCTTAAAATCTTATTTACTTTCATAATAAAAGCTAAAATTCATAATTTCAAACTTTTAAATTTTAAGTTAAAAGTCAAAGTTTGGCTATTTTGACAAGAAATTCACTTTTTGGAAAATATTCTTTTTAGTCATGTTTTGGAATGATAATTCATATCAAAATCAAAGTTTATATTTTAAAATAACAAAATTATCTAAATTAAATATAATAAAGTTAAATCAAAATTCAATTAAAATAATTACAAAATACAGGGTTGTTATACACGATGGTGAATTTGAAAATGAAAAGTTTGAGGAATTCTGCAATAAAAAGGGAATAACTCATAGTTTTTCGTTTCCAAGAACTCTACAACAAAACGGAGTAGTAGAATGTAAAAATAGGATGATTCAAGAGTGTGCGAGAACTATGCTTTCAAACAGTAAATTACCAAAGAATTTTTAGGCAGAAGCAGTTGCTACCGCCTGTTATATTTTAAATAGAATTTTAATTAGACCTTTAACGAATAAGACTTCTTATGAACCTCTTCACTCAATGAAACCTAAAGTATCTTATTTTAGAATTTTTAGAAGTAAATGTTTTATTTTAAATACTAAAGATAACTTAGATAAATTTGATCCTAAATCCGACAAAGGTATCTTTATCGAATATTCTAATAGAAGTAAAGCATACAGGGTATTTAATTTAAGAACTAACACCATCTAAGAAACAATGCATGTGTCATTCGATGAAAATTTCAAAAATTTTGAAGATACAAATGATGAAGATGATTTAACTACTCAAAATCAAGAGTCAATTGAAACTAATAATGAAATTAATCATCCTAATAAAAGGATTAAACTTTCAAAAGATCATCCTATTGAAAATATACTAGGAGATATGCAATCTGTAGTTAAAACTAGAATCAACTAAGTCAAATGAGTAATGTATCTTTTATATCAACTATTGAACCAAAAAATCCAAAAGAAGCATCAACTGATGATTCATGGATTTTGACTATGCAAGAAGAACTAAATTAATTTACTAGAAATGAAGTTTGGGAACTTGTTCCGAGACCTGAATATAAAACTATAATTGAAACTAAATGGGTTTATAAAAATAAAATGAATGAACAAGGAGTGGTAGTTAAAAATAAAGCACGTTTAGTCGCTAAAGGTTTTTGTCAAGAAGAAGGAATAGATTTTGATGAAACCTTTGCTCCCGTAGCAAGATTAGAAGCCATTAGGATTCTACTTGTCTTCGCAAATCATAATAATTTTAAATTATTTCAAATGGATGTTAAAAGTGCCTTTTTAAATGGATTTGTAAAAGAAGAAGTGTTTTCTGAACGACCACCACTTTTTGAAAATGATAAATTACCAAATCATGTTTACAAACTTAAGAAAGCTTTATATCATTTAAAACAAGCTCCTAGAGCCTGGTATGATAGACTAAGATATTATCTATTACACTCAAAATTTGAAATTGGTACAGTAGATATTACACTTTTTATTAAAAGAAATAAAAATGATATTCAACTAGTACAAGTCTACGTAGATGATATCATTTTTGGATCAACTTCGAGCCTGCTAAAGGGATGGAACCCTAAGTAGGATGGAACCTACGAAAAATCTAGTGGAACAATGTTTTGTATCCACTAACTTTTTATCAAAAATGATTTTTCAAAATTATATCTTGTTTTCAAAATGATTTGAAAACCTTCCTTTTAAAAGCATCAAAAAACATCTATCCTGATTTCAAATACTTTTAGCCTCCAAATAATCTTTAATTTCAAAATCAAATTATCCTTGCTTTTAAACTATCTTTTAAATATAATATATTTAACTTTTAAATATTTATACTTAGATTTTAAATATAAATTATAGTAAAATTTTGTATATGTTATTCTTTATACTTACTTATGTATTTTAAATATAGTCAAGTATATTTATAAAGTTTAAAATAATTTTAATATAAAATAAAGGATATTTTCAAAGAAAATTAAAACACCAAAAATCCCTTTGGGATGTCGACATACTCAAGTACCCCATATCGACATGGTGTCAGTTGAGTTCAAAATTTAAATTTCAAAAGAAGTGTCTATTCGTCATAACTCTTCACAAATGGACATGGTTGTTGTTCTTCTATAAATTGGGTTAGTTTCAATGAATTTTAATTCATTTTTTTTTTTGTTTTTCACTCTTCTTCTTCCACATTTCTATATACAAATTCTTATCATTACTCTACCGAAATCAACATTGAATCTAACAAGATTATCTCTAGTTTGATTCTCTACCACTATCTCAACAAGATCCTCAGTGCTATTCAGAGTTATAGGCTTTCTGTAATCAACATAGCGAGAAAAGGTGTGATTGTAGCCTTGAAAATCAATCAAGCGAGATAATGTGTGATTGTAGCCTTGGAAAATCAATTGGGTGAACTTGTTGCCCGAGAAATCAAGTATCTCTACCCAGAGGATTGTGATTCTGGAGGGTGTACCTCGTAGCCTTAAAATCGAGGGTGTAATTTCAAAGATTGTTTTTGAAAGGAAATCCGTACTTGTGTGCAGGAATGGATGTTGGGTTACTCCAAACCAGTATAAAATCCGGCATGTTCTTTTCTTTACTGCTTTTACTTTATATTTGCATTTGTGTTTGATTCTGTGATCGTATCTGTGTATGAATATTGCATACATTTTTTGTTTAAATTAACAAAAAATCAAAGAGATTTAACAGTTCTCTAAAAACACTATTCACCCCCCTCTCGTTTTTATCCTTAGCCTTAAGATCCTTAATCCACATTTCTCACAGGCAGGTCCTACAACAACCTTAGACGTCTGAAAGGTTCCTCAAACAGAATATTGAGCTAAGCCAACTCGATATCACTTACCTCGCTCAAAGAGCTAGCCATGGACAAACATTAGCATACTTTATCTTTGAATTCACTACATCAAACGACTATCTAAAGAGCAATGGAGAACTGACCAACCAATGGAAAATGTACACAGATGAAACTTCCAATGATCGGTGTTCTGGCATCGGTGTCGCGTTAGAGACTCCTGGGGAATGATCGATATGCTCAAACTTGCTAGAGAACTGGTAGTGGAAACTTTACATATCTTTTGTGATTTCCAGTTAGTAGTATGCCAAGTCAAGGAAAATTATCTTACTTGGGGCAGTGTCTTGCTCCTTATCTTACCTGGGTCCAAAAGCTACTGGCCGACTTTGACTATTACACCATTACACACATCTTCAGAGAAAAAATGAAAAACCGAGTCACTGGCTATGCTTGACAGTTCTAAGGATGCGCAACAAATAGACTTTGTCTTGGTTGAAGTACTTAACATTCCAAGCATTGACAAATGGAGATCGACTAGATCTTGGAGCCAAAGTCGAAAAAGTAGTCATGGATGAATCCTTTCAAAGACTATCTACAATGGGGGATCCTTTCTAGATGGAGGAATGAAAAACGACATATCCTCCCTAAAGCTTCATGCTGCATCATCCAAGAAGGAGTCATGTATAGAAAGGTTTTCTTTGTTCCCCTGCTTTGGTGTATCGCCCATGATGAAATTGAGCGAGTCTTGAGAGAAGCCGATGAAGAAGATCGCGATGATCACACCCAAGGGCAAACACTAACATAGAAAATACTCCACTATAGATATTACCGGCCAACTGCTAATCGAGAGACAGCTAATCACGCTAGACAATGCGACGGTACTAGATGTTTGCAAAAATTCTAAGAGCCACACCAATGGTAATTACTCAAATGGTCACTCCATAGTTGTTTTCCACTTGGGGTATTGATATCATTAGCTTCTTGCCGATTCTAAAGATGGTGCGAAACACGCCATCGTAGCAGTTGATTACTTCGCTAAATGGGCTAAAGAAAAACTTTTAACCACAATCAACATCTTTGTTCGAAACATCATCTATCGTTTTGGCCTTTCACGAAGCATTGTAGCTGATAAAGGAACTATATTTAACATCACTAAATTTAAAGACTTCTGCCGACGATATCATATTGAAAAGAGACTTATGGTAGTTGATCACCCTCAAGCAAATGGACAGGTTGAAGCTGTGAACAAAATCATAAAATCCATTCTGAAGAAACATTTGGAAAAGGCTAGAGGTAAATGAGTGGACGAACTCCCAACAGCATTGTGGGCTTACATAACCACCCACGAGTCCACGACTGGCCATACTCTATTCACCGTTGCTTACAGCTCCGAGGCAGTCATCCCTGTAGAACTTGAAGTTCCCTCTCATCGAGTGGCTGATTACAACCCTTTTTTCATAAAAAATATAAACATGGAATTGCAATTGAATTGCAATAAAACTAGAAGGAATTGGTGATGGATCATGAGGGTATAAAACGCATTCGGGAGCCAATGATAAGAACATGTACCTAAACATGCATGGTATATTCGAAATTCGATTTAGTGAAATAGATAAAAATTGAATTTTTACCTAGAGTTATTAATGAAAAGATTGGATCAGATAGCCAAAGCTTACTAGCCCTGTAGAACCGAACATAGATAGCAACTAATGGAAATCGACCAAACATTATGACGATCAAAGTGGGATACAACACTTCGGAAAGATAATTCAGTTTCTTGAATAGTGACTATTCAAGAAACTGAATGGATTTATTTTCGAAGACTCTAACTTGCTTCAGTTCAAAGCACGACATGTACGGACTAAGATGTACTTTGGGGGGCAAGTGTTATCCGGCCTTTTTGGCATGGCTGTATTCTGACCGGCTAGACAAGTTAGACTAGGCGATCATCGAGGAAGACAACTCGAAGAGATGATTATTAGGTTCAGAGATCAAGTGCAGACAATGATATGAAACGATGATCAACCGAGACAAAGAGATAGGCTCTCCATAATATTCTAAGTATGGAATAATGCCTCCCCTAAGCAGGGGATCAGTGCTTATCCCTTTCCCAAGAGGATCGGTTCAAATCTACAATTTTTGTTCCAAACTTAGTAAGATCATTATCGAGTGACAAGGAAGGTCCCATGAGGCTGTATTTTAAGTTTCAAGTCATTTGGAGCTTGTATGCTTAAGATATGGGAAAATTACTTCACCTATAAAAATGGATCGGTATAAAAGGGATCGTCCATATTCAGCTTTCACTACATATTGCAACAATGATCGGTCAATAACACAACAATCTGCAAATGCTATCAAAGTGAAACTTGGAGTATAAGCTAATTAGAGCATGTGGAATATCCCATAAGGATCATATTGGATTTGGAACAAATTGGAGGGATCAACAAAAATCAGAATTCAAAAAATACACCTTCACGAAAAATGCGATATCTCACAAATCATAGACCAATCGAGTTTTCAATTAGATTAATTCCAGGAGTTAACCCAGTAGTTAAAATACCAACCAGAATGGGGCCCAAGGAATTGATAAAACTGAAAAAGCAATTGGTTGAACTTGAAGAAAAAGGCTTTATTAGACCTAGTAGCTCATCATTGGGAGCACCAGTAGTCTTTGTTAGGAAACAAGATGGATCCCTCAGATTATGTATTGATTATAGGGAGTTAAATAAAGTCACAGTTAAAAATAAATACCCCTTACCAAGAATTGATGATCTTTTTGATCAATTGAGTGGTGCAAAAATATATTCTAGACTTGATTTAGCTTCAGGATTTTATCAGATGAAAGTAGAAGAGGAAAGCATTAAATATACAGCTTTCAACACCAGATATGGGCTTTAAGAATTTTTAGTAATGCCATTTGGCTTGACAAATGCACCTTCCTTGATGATTTGATGAATAGGATTTTTAGAGAATACTTGGATAAATTTGAATTGATATTTATTGATGATATACTAATTTATTCTAAGTCAGTTAGAGAGCATGAGAATCATTTGCATATAGTACTCCAGAGACTGAGGCAAGAAAATTTGAAGGCAAAATTTTCAAAATGCACTTTTTGGCAAAATGAAGTAAATTTTCTAGGACATATTATATCAGAAAGAGGAATATCTATGGATCCCAATAAGGTCATTGCAGTTCAAGCTTGGAAAAGGCCTACCAATGTTACTGAGGTCAGTTCATTCATGGGAATGGCTGGCTACTACAGGAGATTCATAAAAGACTTTGCAAAAATTTCAATCCCATTAACCAGATTGACTAGGAAAAATCAACTTTTTGCTTGGACAGAAGAGTGAGAGAAAGCCTTTGGGAAGTTAAAGGAAGCACTAATACAAGCTCCAATACTTAAAGTACCTGAAGGGAATGAGAACTTGGTGGTGTATACTAATGCAAGTGGACAGGGGCTCGGGGGCAGTATTGATGCAACAACATCAAGTGATAGCTTATGCCTCCAGGCAGTCGAAACCCAGTGAAGTAAGATATGTTACACATGACCTTGAATTGGCTTCTATAGTGTATGCTCTTAAGTTATGGAGATACTACTTGTTAGGGGCAAGATTTGAAGTTTACACAGACCATAAGTCACTTAAATATTTGTTTTCACAAAAAGAATTGAATATGAGGCAGCAAAGGTGGATTGAACTCCTAGACTCATATGACTTTGAAATATTATACACATTTGGTAAGGCTAATAAGGTAGCAGATGCCATGAGTAGAAAACATTCTAATGTAGCTAGATTAATGATAGAAGAATTTAACACTTTATCACTACTGATTGACTCAGAGGTAGGAAGTGAGAGTGTAGAAAGCATGAGCATATGCAATGAGAATGTAAAAATGGGAAAATTAAGTTTTATCACTCTGGGGTCAGAATTGAAGAATAAGGTTGTAAAACTACAAAACCAAGATCCATTTTTATTTGAAAAGAAAACTCAGATATTAAATGGTGAGGCAGTGGAAGGTTTTCAGTTGAATGAACAAGGCTATTTGAAGAAAGGAAAAAGAATATGTGTTCCAGCAGTTGATGAGTTGAAGCAAGAAATCTTGGATGCTTGCCACAAAAGCAAATATACCATACATCCAGGAAGCACAAGGATGTACCACAACCTCAAGAGAGATTATTGGTGGACTGGTATGAAAAGTGCAGTGGCAACTTATGTATCTAGGTGTATGGTTTGTCAACAGGTGAAGGCTGAATATCAAAAACCCTCATGGATGCTTCAACCATTGCAGATACCACAGTGGAAATGAGAATACATATCCATGGATTTTATTGATGGTTTGCCTAGAACCAGGAGGGGAAATGATAGTATTTGGGTAGTGGTTGATAGGCTAACCAAGTCAGCCCACTTTATACCAGTAAAGTCAGAAAGGAATGCATGTACACTAGCCCAATTTTTTATTAAGGAAGTAGTCAGGTTACATGGGATACCAAAGACTACAGTAAGTGACAGAGATACTTCACTTCAAAATTTTGGCAGGGTTGTCACAAGGCAATGGGGACTGATTTATGCTTAAGCACATCATACCATCCTCAATCTGATGGCCAAACAGAAATTGTGAATAAATTGCTGGAAGACATGTTAAGAGATTGTGTATTGGATTGGAGAGGAAGTTGGGAGGATCATATCGTTTTAGCTGAATTTGCATACAACAATAGCCATCACAGCAGCATAGGCATGGCACCCTTTGAAGCTCTCTATGGGAGACCATGTTTATTACCCTCAAGTTGGCTTGAATCTAGGGAAAAAGTGGTCTTAGGACCAGAAAATGTGAAGGAAACTTCTGAAAAGATAGCTTTGATTAGAAAAAGAATTGCTTCTTCCCAAGATAGGCAAAAGAAATATGCAGATCAGAGGAGAAAGGCAGTACAATATGATATTGGAGATTATGTATTTATCATATCACCCATGAAGAAGGTTCTAAGTTTTGGGAAATAAGGAAAGTTGACTCCTAGATATATAGGGCCATATAAATTTTTAGAAAGAATAGGAACGGTGGCTTACAAGTTAGAGTTGCCAGAAGAAATGAGAGCAATGCATGATGTTTTTCATGTATCTCAGTTAAGAAGATGGGTTCATGACAAAGAGACAATCTTAAAATCCCCTAAGGATGTACAGATAGATCCCAGGATGATCTATGAGAAAGAGCCTGTAGGTATAGTTGCTAGAGAAATCAAGAAATTAAGAAACAAAGAAATTAAATTAGTAAAAATGCAATGGAGTCTTGACTCAAATGATTGCACATGGGAAGTGGAAGATAAAATCAGAAATGATTATCCACAACTGTTTGATTGAATGAAAGTATAATATAAAAATACTGATGGATGTTTTGATTGAATATGCATTGTGAATTTTTGTTTTGATATGCATAGAGTTTAATTAGGTGATTGGTTTGAAAATGATTGATTTTATGGATTAATGATAATTGAGCTAAGTATGAAAGAATTATGGGACACAATTCCTAAAAGGAGGGGTATATGTGATAACCCTGATTTGATGAGCAATTTTATGATTTAAATTAGCTTATGATTGTTTAAAAATTGTATTGAAAAAAAATAGGAATAGAAACCTGTTGCCAATGGATGATTAAAACATGTACAGGTGCACAAGATAGTGCACACACATACACACATTTTCCTGCAAGATAAAATAGGCAGAAATTAATTTGTAAGTTAGAATAAATAAATTACAAATACATAGGTATGCAGACATGATTGTTGCAGACATGATAGTGTCTTTAAAACAAGTTTAGCATAAAGAAAATAAATATATGTAGGCTGGAATAAATATATGCAGAAGATAGTAAATACTTAAAAAAAGACATAGGCAAGAATATGCACACATGTATTATACATGTACACCAAACAAATGCTTGCTGAAATAAAATTAAAATTGCATGGAAATGGTATGAACTTTTGAACAAACACTTTATCCATTTTTGGCAATTCCCTTTGCTTTAGAAAACAGAAATCATGCAAATGGCATGACCGGGGTAATAAGGCATATTTTCTGAAAATAAAAGCAAGGACCACTTACCCATTTTCTCTAGAAAAATAAAATGAGAGGCGGATCATAGTTGATAGGCAAAAAGGACATTGGGAATTTCCTTAAACCCTAGTAGCAGCCAGGGTTTATATAAGAAGGCCTGGTGTAGTGAGGTTTTTACATTGCTCTGCCTCATAAAAGAAAAAAATACAAAACAGAAGTTAGAGGAAAATGTGGAACACCAGCCATTAGAGTAGGAAGAGGGCAGAAGATCAAAAGAAAAGGAAAAACTTAGGGAAAAAGGAGGGGATTAAGGTGAGTAATCTCACTGAGAATTTGGCATTAAGTTCTGAATATTGAGGCAGCCTATTTGAATTAATAGTTCACTCTTGCAAGTTGTGTTCATTTTATGAATTAATGATTTGGGTTTGTTAATGATCTGTTCAAGTGTAAAACCTTTTATAATGATTCATTCAAAATAATAAGAGTCATGGATTGCTTGTTTGAAATGTTTATATGTGCTGTGAATTATCTCTGAGATGAAATGATTTCTTTTTATGGTTTTTCTTTATAAAGTTATTTATTAAATCTCAGGGTTCATGTTGTGAATTTATGGTCTAAAATGGAAAGAAGTATGGGGCTGCAACATTGTGTTGTTGCTTATGTCTCATGTTAGCTGAATTAACGAAAAAAATATAGAAGTGCAATGTTATACATGTGCTGAACTTCTATGATTTTATGAACCATTTAAATTAGAGCTTAAACTTGTGGTTTAGCCAGATCTAAAGATTAATAAAGATCTGATTGAACCAGAGGTAAGAGGAGATAACCAGTAAACTAATTATGACCATATGTTTATGACTTGATTCATTGAAACCCATAGGCAAAATAACATACTAAGAAATCACATCTGTTTTCATTATTAAATGCTTGCTTCTAAGAATTTGACTTAATAATCTTTGGATGAATACATGTTGGTTGAATTGTTTATTTTCTCCGATTGAAAAGTGAAATGCAGAGGGGATTAGCATAATTATGACAAATGGAAAATAACACTTAGTAATTAACTAAGGACTTTGGGTCTTAGGGCTACAAAAGATGGCTTGGCAAGGTGAATATTGCAAGCTCACACATGGTATATTTATACCCAGGGGCCTGAGTGTGCTAGGTTAACAGAGAGAGGTCCCAGGCAGTGTGTGGTTTAACATGAGAAAGTAGCTAAAGACCATATGACACTTGATAATGAACAATAGAGATAGGTTCAGGTGAGGCTTGGGTGAAGTCCCTGATGGCCAGTAAGTTTGTAAAGGGGGTTTGATGACTAATTTGATGATTGCATGGGTTAGTTTAGGATGTTTTATTGGTGAATCTTATGATTGTTTTCTCTGAACTAAACCACTTGGATCATGCCTAAATTGTTTTGCTCTGATATGAATGCACATGCCTTACAAAAACATGCACAAAGAAAAATGACACTAAGTTTCTTAATTCATTCAAAGTATTTAAATATAAATAAAGTCATATAAAATCATGTTTTCAGGTAGATTACTCATACCATACATTAGTCTGACCCTTGTGTGTTTATGCACCATTGGGTGTCTCATATTTGTATGAGGCGGTTAATGGTGATTGTGCAGGTAAATAAGCATTTCACTGATCAAGCTCGGATGTATTAGCTGCTTAAGAATTGGATGCTATAAAGATTTACTGAAGTTAAAATAGAAGTTTAAGTCAAATTTATGTTGTATTATGTTGTTAAAGTTGCTTGGAAAGAAACTAAAGTATGGTTGTTTTCTGTTTTATTGAACTAATATGGGTGTTTCAGCTGAACTTGTGAGTTGCTTGTGAAACATGCTTTTCTGAGTAATGTAGTTTCCTTTCTTAGCTTCAGAATGATTTAATTATAGTAGTAGAAAATCTGAGATGGCAAGCATGTAAGGACTGAATGAATAAATCAGTATTTGATATGAGAAATTCATGTTTAAAGATGATGTAAAAATTTGGCAAATAGATGTTTTGAATCACCATAAGAAGAGCCCAGAGTAACATACACTTTGTTAAAAAATGAATGCAAGATGAAAGGCTAACCTGACCATTTTACTAAGCCTGGGTTCAACCACTCTCAAATGCTTTAAACTCAATTTGCAGTGGAGCTAATAACTCAAATATAGGGAAGGTTTAATTATTTCTAAGTTTTAGAAAAAAATTAGACACTAAAATATTTTCTAGTGAATATATATATATATATGTACAGGAGCATGCACAAACATACACTATTTAAAAGTACAGTTCATTCAGAAATAAAAATTACGGGAAACACAACAATGCTAAGTTTTGAAGGCACAATATCAATAGTGAAGCAACAATACGCAAAACTGGGAAAAACAGAACTTTTACGAGCATTATTGCTATGCAGAAATTGTTGATGATTTTCAAAACAAATTTCTACTTGTAAATTTTTATACTCTGATTTAAGTAGAAAGTAACTTATATATCTTCATATATGTAAGTTTAAGATGATTTAAAATAAACCAATATTTATTGGCAGAAGGATCCTGGAAAGGAGAAAAATAAGAGAGATTGATATTTTCTTATTTTAGATGACCACTTTACAAAAAAAATAGTTAAAGAAAGTGGGTCATCTCATTTGGTATCAGAGCTATGTTGTTAAATAACATAGCAAAATTTTGGATGAACTTGTTTGTATTGAATGTATGGAAGTGTTGACTGCCTTGGATGCTTTGTTTTGTTAATACCTACACTAAAAATATCTGTTATGACTGAATAGTGATAGATTAAAATGAGTTAATTTATAGAATATTAGACAAAATGGACTAACTCAAGTGTCATATCCATAGAGTTATGGTAGGAACCAGACATCCAAATGTAGGACCAAGTGAACCACCTATGGTGAATATGCAAGAATTCATGAGAGCCATAAGGGATGGAGTAGGCAACAGGCAACAAAATCCACATGAGGAGCTATCCAAACTACTTAAGATCTTTACCAATCTTGGAGGCAAAACTTTTGATGGTACAGAAGGGATCATGGGAGTTCAAAATTGGCTCAGAATTTTGGATAGAATCTTTGCAGATATGCAAGTTGATGACCAAAGAAAGAGGCAAATAACATCTAGACAATTGAGAGGGGCATCTTTGGATTGGTGGGAGGCTATCATAGCTGGAAGACCTGAAGGAGAGGTGACATGGAATCAATTTAAAGGAATTTTGGAAGGGAGGTTTGTACCTGCATCAGCTAAGGAATCTTTGCTAGAGGAATTCATTAAACTAAGGTAGGGGACTATGAGTGTCACTGAGTACACATAGAAATTTGAATCATTAGCAAAGTATGGTGCAGTGCTTATCACAACTAAGGAAGCTAAAAATGACAGATATATTCAAGGACTGAACCCTAGCCTTAGTAGAGCTATCCTGCCATACAAGGACAGGACATTTGATCAAGTTTTGGATTTGACTTTGAGCATTGAACAACATGATAAGGCCAGAGAAAATTTCAGGGCATTCAAGAATAACCAAAACAAGAAAAGAAAGGGTAAGTTTCAAACTTATGATAAAAAGAAAATAGACACAGCTTCCAACAAGAAACCAGAAGAATTCAAGACTACTGAAATTAAGAAAAAGGTTACTTGTTATAACTGTGGTCAAGAGGGGCATATGAAGAATAGGTGCACAAATGTTAGGCCAGCATCCTTCAAATGTTACCATTGTGGGAAGGAAGGTCACATAAAGAGGAATTGTGCAGATTTTAGGCAAGGAAAAATAGGAACTTTGGAAGGGAAAGGCAAAGCAAATGAGGGAACAAATGTTGAGAATCATGGCCAAGTTGAAGGTACTTTGCTTATTCACTCAATACCTTTTGCAGTAGTGTATGATACTGGGGCTACACATTCATTGATTTCTCATGATATTGCACAACAATTAAAATTGAATTGTATGATTATTGATAAGCCACTGCTTATTAGAAGTCCTATAGGTAGTTCATGTGTTCTGGGTATGATGTGTATGCAATTGGAATTAAATATAGGGGGACATGTGTTTAGTTCAGACCTATATGTGTTGCAATATCCAGGCATAGGGATTATTCTAGGAGCTGATTGGTTAAGAAAATATAAGGCTATTATAAATATGGAAACATCTACCATATCACTGAAAATTCCTGAAGGCAAAAGGGTAGTTGTTCTTTGTAAGGCAAACAAGAATAGAAATATAGCCAACCTTTTTACACTGTATAGTGAGAAACACATGCTTGCACTAGAAGAAATCCCCATAGTGAATCAATATGCTGATGTGTTTGGTGAAGTTAGGGGAGTTCCAAACCATAGACCAGACGAGTTTTCAATTAGACTAATTCCAGGAGTTAACCCAGTAGTTAAAAGACCAACCAGAATGGGGCCTAAGGAATTGATAGAACTGAAAAAGCAATTGGTTGAACTTGAAGAAAAAGGCTTTATTAGACCTAGTAGTTCATCATGGGGAGCACCAGTAGTCTTTGTTAGGAAACAAGATGGATCCCTCAGATTATGTATTGATTATAGGGAGTTAAATAAAGTCACAGTTAAAAATAAATACCCCTTACCAAGAATTGATGATCTTTTTGATCAATTGAGTTGTGCAAAAATATTTTCTAGACTTGATTTAGCTTCAGGATTTTATCAGATGAAAGTAGAAGAGGAAAGCATTAAATATACAGCTTTCAGCACCAGATATGGGCTTTATGAATTTTTAGTAATGCCATTTGGCTTGACAAATGCTCCTTCCTATTTTGTTGATTTGATGAATAGGATTTTTAGAGAATACTTGGATAAATTTGTATTGATATTTATTGATGATATACTAATTTATTCTAAGTCAGTTAGAGAGCATGAGAATCATTTGCATATAGTACTCCAGAGACTGAGGCAAGAAAATTTGAAGGCAAAATTTTCAGAATGCACTTTTTGGCAAAATGAAGTAAATTTTCTAGGACATATTATATCAGAAAAAGGAATATCTGTGGATCCCAATAAGGTCATTGAAGTTCAAGCTTGGAAAAGGCCTTCCAATGTTACTGAGGTCAGATCATTCATGGGAATGGCTGGCTACTACAGGAGATTTATAAAAGACTTCGCAAAAATTTCAATCCCATTAACCAGATTGACTAAGAAAAATCAACTATTTGCTTGGACAGAAGAGTGTGAGAAAGCCTTTGGGAAGTTAAAGGAAGCACTAATACAAGCTCCAATACTTAAAGTACCTGAAGGGAATGAGAACTTGGTGGTGTATACTGATGCAAGTGGATAGGGGCTCGGGGCAGTATTGATGCAACAACATCAAGTGATAGCTTATGCCTCCGGGCAGTTGAAACCCAGTGAAGTAAGATATGCTACACATGACCTTGAATTGGCTGGTATAGTGTATGCTCTAAAGTTATGGAGACACTACTTGTTAGGGGCAAGATTTGAAGTTTACACAGACCATAAGTCACTTAAACATTTGTTTTCACAAAAAGAATTGAATATGAGACAGCAAAGGTGGATTGAACTCCTAGCCTCATATGACTTTGAAATATTGTACATACCTGGTAAGGATAATAAGGTAGCAGATGCCTTGAGTAGACAACATGCTAATGTAGCTAGATTAATGATAGAAGAATTTAACACTTTATCACTGCTGATTGACTCAGAGGTAGGAAGTGAGAGTGTATAAAGCATGAGCATATGCAGTGAGAATATAGAAATAGGAAAATTAAGTTTTATCACTCTGGGGTCAAAATTGAAGAATAAGGTTATAAAACAACAAGACCAAGATCCATTTTTATTTGAAAAGAAAACTTAGATATTAAATGGTTAGGCAGTGGAAGGTTTTCAGTTGAATGAACAAGGCTATTTGAAGAAAGGAAAAAGAATATGGGTTCCAGCAGTTGATGAGTTGAAGCAGGAATCATGGATGCTTACCATAAAAGCAAATATACCATACATCCAGGAAGCACAAGGATGTACCACAACCTCAAGAGAGATTATTGGTGGACTGGTATGAAGAGTGCAGTGGCAACTTACGTATCTAGGTGTATGGTTTGTCAACAGGTGAAGACTGAATATCAAAAACCCTCAGGGATGCTTCAACCTTTGTAGATACCACAGTGGAAATGGGAAGACATGTCCATGGATTTTATTGATGGTTTGCCTAGAACCAGGAGGGGAAATGATAGTATTTGGGTAGTGGTTGATAGGCTAACCAAGTCAGCCCACTTTATACCAGTAAAGTCAGAAAGGAATGCATGTACACTAGCCCAATTGTTTATTAAGGAAGTAGTCAGGTTGCATGGGATACCAAAGACTATAGTAAGTGACAGAGATACCATCTTCACTTCAAAATTTTGGCAGGGTTTTCACAAGGCAATAGGGACTTATTTATGCTTAAGCACAGCATACCATCCTCAATCTGATGGCCAAATAGAAATTGTGGATAAATTCCTGGAAGACATGTTAAGAGCTTGTGTATTGGATTGGGGAGGAAGTTGGGAGGATCATATCTTTTTAGCGGAATTTGCATACAACAATAGCCATCACAGCAGCATAGGAATGGCACAGTTTGAAGATCTCTATGGGAGACCATGTTTATCACCCTCAAGTTGGCTTGAATATGGGGAAAAAGTGGTCTTAGGACCAGAAAATGTGAAGGAAACTTCTGAAAAGATATCTTTGATTAGAAAACGAATTGCTTCTGCCCAAGATAGGCAAAAGAAATATGCAGATCAGAGGAGAAAGGCAGTACAATATGATATTGGAGATTATGTATTTATCAAAATATCACCCATGAAGAAGGGTCTAAGGTTTGGGAAACAAGGAAAGTTGACTCCTAGAAATATAGGGCCATATAAAATTTTAGAAAGAATAGGAACGGTGGCTTACAAGTTAGATTTGCCAGAAGAAATGAGAGCGATGCATGATGTTTTTCATGTATCTCAGTTAAGAAGATGAGTTCATGACAAAGAAACAATCTTAAAATCCCCTAAGGATGTACAGATAGATCCCAGGATGATCTATGAGAAAGAGCCTGTAGGTATAGTTGCTAGAGAAATCAAGAAATTAAGAAACAAAGAAATTAAATTAGTAAAAATACAATGGATTCTTGACTCAAATGATTGCACATAGGAAGTGGAAGATAAAATCAGAAATGATTATCCACAACTATTTGATTGAATGAAAGGTATAATATAAAAATACTGATGGATGTTTTGATTGAATATGCATTGTGAATTTTTGTTTTGATATGCATAGAGTTTAATTAAGTGATTGTTTTGAAAATGATTGATTTTCTGGATTAATGATAATTGAGCTAAGTATGTAACAATTGTGGGACACAATTCCTAAAAGGAGGGGTATATGTGATAACCCTGATTTGATGAGAAATTTTATGATTTAAATTAGCTTATGATTGTTTAAAAAATGTACTGAAAAAAAATAGGAATAGAAACTTGTTGCCAATGGATGGTTAAAATATGTACAGTGCACATACATACACACATTTTCCTGCAACGTAAAATAGGTAGAAATTAATTTGAAAGTTAGAATAAATAAATTACAAATACATAGGTATGCAGACATGATTGTTGCAGACATGATAATGTCTTTAAAACAAGTTTAGCATAAAGAAAATAAATATAGGTAGGCTGGAATAAATATACGCAGAAGATAGTAAATACTTAAAAAAATAAAGACATAAGCAAGAATAGGCAAACATGTATTATACATGTACACCAAACAAATGCTTGCTGAAATAAAATTAAAATTGCATGGAAATGGTATGAACTTTTGAACAAACACTTTATCCATTTTTTGCAATTCCATTTGCTTTAGAAAACAGAAATCATGCAAATGGCATGACCGGGGTAATAAGGCATATTTTCTGAAAATAAAAGCAAGGACCACTTACCCATTTTCTCTAGAAAAATAAAATGAGAGGCAGATCATAGTTGATAGGGCAAAAAGGACATTGGGTAATTTCCTTAAACCCTAGTAGCAGCCAGGGTATATATAAAAGGCCTGGTGCAGTGAGGTTTTTACTTGCTCTGCCTCATAAAAGAAAAAAAAATAAAAAACAGAAGTTAGAGGAAAATGTGGAACACCAGCCATTAGAGTAGGAAGAGGGCAGAAGATCAAAAGAAAAAGAAAAACTTAGGGAAAAATGGGGGGATTAAGGTGAGTAATCTCACTGAGAATTTGGCATTAAGTCCTGAATATTGAGGCAGCCTATTTGAATTAATAGTCCACTCTTGCAAGTTATGTTCATTTTATGATTTAATGATTTGGGTTTGTTAATGATCTGTTCAAGTGTAAAACCTTTTATAATGATTCATTCAAAATAATAAGAGTCACGGATTGCATGTTTGAAATGTTTATCTGTGCTGTGAATTATCTTTCAGATGGAATGATTTCTTTTTATGGATTTTCTTCATAAAGTTATTTATTAAATCTCATGGTTCATGTTGTGAATTTATGATCTAAAATGGAAAGAAGTATGGGGCTGCAACATTGTGTTGTTGCTTATGTCTCATGTTAACTGAATTAAAGAAAAAAATATAGAAGTGCAATGTTATACATGTGCTGAACTTCTATGATTTTATGAACCATTTAAATTAGAGCTTAAACTTGTGGTTTAGCCAGATCTAAAGATTAATAAAGATCTGATTGAACCAGAGGTAAGAGGAGATAACCAGTAAACTAATTATGACCATATGTTTATGACTTGATTCATTGAAACCCATAGGCAAAATAACATACTAATAAATCATATCTGTTTTCATTATTAAATGCTTGCTTCTGAGAATTTGACTTAATAATCTTTGGATGAATACATGTTGGTTGAATTTTTTATTTTCTCTGATTGAAAAGTGAAAGGCAGAGGGGATTAGCATAATTATGACAAAGTGAAAATAACACTTAGTAATTAACTAAGGACTTTGGTTCTTAGGGCTACAAAAGATGGCTTGGCAAGGTGAATATTGCAAGCTCACACATGGTATGTTTATACCCAGGGGCCTGAGTGTGCTGGGTTAACAGAGAGAGGTCCCAGGAAGTGTGTGGTTTAACATGAGAAAGTAGCTAAAGACCATATGACACTTGATAATGAACAATAGAGATAGGTTCAGGTGAGGCTTGGGTGAAGTCCCTGATGGCCAGTAAGTTTGTAACGGGGGTTTGATGACTAATTTGATGATTGCATGGGTTAGTTTAGGATGTTTTATTGGTGAATATTATGATTGTTTTCTCTAAACTAAGCCACTTGGGTCATGCCTAATTTGTTTTGCTCTGATATGAATGCACATGACTTACAAAAACATGCATAAAGAAAAATGACACCGAGTTTCTTAATTCATTCAAAGTATTTAAATATAAATAAAGTCATATAAAATCATGTTTTCAGGTAGATTACTCATACCATACATTAGTCTGACCCTTGTGTGTTTACGCACCATTGGGTGTCTCATATTTGTATGAGGCAGTTAATGGTGATTGTGCAGGTAAATAAGCATTTCACTGATCAAGCTCTAGATGTATTAGCTGCTTAAGAATTGGATGCTATAAATACAGATTTAGTGAAGTTAAATGTAACGACCCAGAATTTTTAGAAATTAAAATTTGAATATTTAATTAATTTTAAATATTAATAAGTGAATTTATAAGTCAAATAAATTTTTATTTGAATTATTGGATTCAATTGGATAATTTAATCGATAATTTAATACGTTAAATTATGGAAATAATTGAAAATTGAGTTAAATATGATTGAAAATAATTTGGAAAATTTTATTTAATCATACTGGAGTTATAGAAATATTTTAGAACTTTTAAAATCGAATTAAAAGTTAATCTGTGAAAATAGAATATTTTAATATTTAATAATCGACTGTAAAATAGTCAATTTTTGAACAGTCTCAGAATTGAACGAAACCAGTTCCATTGGATCCGTAATAGTTAGTTATTACTGGATTTCAATTTTCGTGTCAATCGGAGCTATCGTTTGATCGTGGCAGCTCGAAACGCATCGAATCGTTTTTAATTTAAATTTGGCGAGTCAAAATAGCCATTTTTCAAAAAGTCTCGGATTTCGACGAAACCAGTTTCATCGGATCCGTAATGTGATATTATTGTAAGGTTTCAAATTTCAAGTCGTTTGGATTTACCGTTTGTCCGGTACAAATTAAAACGCCTAGAAATCGACTTAAATCGGTTTAATTTAAATTGAGCGTTTATAGCCATAACTCGCACATACTTCCGAATTAGCTTTCGAAACCTGTTCCATTGTGTCCGGAACGCGGGATAAACCCTAGGTACGCTGGTTACGGCGTCTAAATCGGAGTTCGGAATTTCCGGGATGAATAGTGTCGCTCGTTCCTTATAAATAGCCCCTACCTTTCATAAATTGATAAAACCCTAACCCTAAAGTAGTAGCCGGCCCTAATAAGTGGATGGCCAGAATTCAATCTCATTCCCTCCTCGATTTCTTCCAATCCGTCGACAATTAGGCTAAGGTTTCAACATGAAAGACGTAGAGGGCGATGAGAGCTAGAGTTTCAACGGTTGTGATCGGAAACGGAGCAACGGAGAGGGAGCTAAGGGGGGGCGTTCTCATCAGGTCACGCACGACTTCCTAGGCTGTACAGGTGGCCGAGCTTGACTCTAAGAGGGGCGGAGGTGCTCGTGAGGTTGGGCTACACGTCGACGTTCCCTGATCGAGTAATCGTCGAGCGAGGAGGTGTGTAGATTTAACCCTAATTCAACAATATGGGTTCGGCTATAAGGGGGGGTGTCGGCCTATAGAAGATGAAGAAGAGAAGGAGTGCGTTCAAGGGTCTTGATGTTGCAGGCTTGAGATCCAGTGGCTTAGATTAGGTGAAGTTATAAATTATAAAGTTATGTTGAAATTTAGCTATTAAAATCGTGTACGATCTTGTAAAATTCATAACTTTTTCATACGAGGTCGAAAAAATGCAAACTCAGTTGCGTTGGAATCGTATGGACGAGCACTACGCGATGGAGTTGGTTTGGAGTCGTTTGGAGTTAGTGAGAATTTCGGGTAAAATTAAACGCGCGTTTAATTTTATTCGAAATAAATCGCTAAAACGGAAGTTAAAGACCAAGGTGAGAATTTCTCACTCAATCGAATAGATTTCGATTTTATTTTAAATAGTTAGATTTAAAATATTTGAATGCATGTTTGAATGATGACTGTAAATTTTTGATTGTTAAAATAGACATTATGCGCCGTTAGTAAGCGGATGTTATTTAATATAAACATATACCGCGAATATTTCATAAACAGTGAAATTGGTATTATATATAATATCAATATATATATATTGGCATATGTATATATTGCAGTTGTTGATTTCCCGCATTTTTTGTTTAGCGGATGAGACCCTATTTCGCCGTTATTAAGCGGATAATATTTATTAAGAACATGTACCGCGATAATTTCGTACTGGAGCGAAATTGGTATTGTGCTAATGTTTTTGGATGCAGGGAAACAGGTTGGAGGGATCCAACTGGATTCCTCAACATTATTTATTTTATTTCAGATATTTTGATATTTGATTGATTATCATATCGATATATGATATCGTTGTTAGTCGTGATTGACTATTTGGTGTGTAGCATCATTGGACCCAGATTTTGGGATTTTAAAATGATTTTAAAAGTGATTTTGAAAATATACTATATTTTTGGAATTGATCCATTTTAAATAAATAAACGTTATAATTTTTAAAGTTATAAAATTATGGTTTTTGTGAAATATAGTTAAAAAGCTGATTTTTAGAAATACGATTAAAAGTCGATTTTTGAGAAATATGAACTAATGATTTTATAAAATAATTTAGATTGGATTTTTGAATATATGATAAAAGTTTAAATATAGGATTTATAAAATTTGATTATTTTATAAATCGAAATGATGAAATCATAAAGGAATTTAAAGACGTTTTAGAATAATAATATAAACTGATTTATATTAAGAGATTTATAAATGGATATTTATAAATTGAAATATGGACATTATAAAACGAGTTTTTATAAGTGTTTGAATGTAGTGAAAATGAATTTCATAAATGAATGAAATTTATAGAAATATAAACTGTGAAGTTATAAATGAAATTTTATAAGCAGTAGGTTTATAAAATTTATAAAGTTATCGAAAGAATGAATTTTGGATAAATAAACAATCTTATAAGTTAAGATTAATAATTTGGGAAGTTAAATGAACGATTTTGTAAAATAATCGTTTTATAAGTAATTAACTTATAAGATGAACTTGTAGTTTATAATTGAGTTATAAACTGGAATAGGTTAATAAAGGAATTTATAAAAAAGAAGTTTTTATAAATAAATAGAAATGGAATTTATAAACGTTGTTTTATAAATCCGCAAACGACTTATTTTGATAAGTTAATTGTTATAACTTATAAATGGAGTTATATTCACGTTTTTAGACAGTGAATAATCCTTTAAGTTAAAGTGAATAGAATAAAAGGATGAAATTTGTTAACAAAGTTTATTCACGTTTCTGAACAGTGAATAACACGTTAAAGAAATTGTTTAGAATGTGAATGTTTTAAATAGAATTAAAACGATCTAACAATGTTTTAAAAGGAGTTGAGATTCGAAATCATAGATTTCAACATTTATTGTTGAAATAGACGTTTTCGAGAAATAAAAGGAAATGGTGGACTATAACACTGTTGTTATAGTAAATGATTTCCGAAAGGAAATGGGTTGTATAGTATCGGGATTTATATATCTATTTAATTTCGAATCCCTATACTAGTGATTTTGGGACGTTGTAACGATGTTTTACGCAACATCCGTTTTGACCCAAATAAATATGTTAAAGTGAATGATTTCCTTAAAGAATGAAATATATACTTAATTCGATTTAAGTATATTGAATATTTTCTAAGGTTGAAAATAAAAGGATTTGTGAATTACTTATGAATAAATAAGTATGGAAATGTTTTCCAAAATGAAGTAAATAATTAGAATTTATCTTTTTGAGGATAAATTGAAATGGATTATTGAAATCGTATATGCATGAATATTTTGAAATATAAATTCATTATGGAATTTATATGTGAAAGTGAAATTTGTTTGAAAATAAATATTGATTTATTTTTGAAGTGTTGGAATTTTATATCTTGTAAAGATATTTTGGAAAATAAATAATTTGGAAAATTATTTGGAATCTGGTGATGTATGCATATCAATTGATAGTTCGATAGCCGACTATCAATATTTCCCTTTGAATGGGTATTTGATGTGAATTGATTGAATTTGAATGCACACTTATTTTTGAATAAGCGCTCACTATTCGGGTTAACCGGGAAAGGACCATGGGGTCGTATAACCCATTCCGAATATGTGATACGTCGTTATGAATTGCATTTGAAGATCGGTGTTGAAGACCGAGTATTTGTGAAAACGATAGGATGACCTATCGATTGTCTCTGCACTGGGTAGCTCCTGGTATAGAGATCTCCTAAGTGATGGGAAATTCGATCGGGATTGTGAATACCCGTATTGCAAGGGCTTCGTAAGAAGTGCCTTCGGTTTTGTTCGAGCCTGGAACAAACTTGTATGGATTGTATGCCTGACATTACAATTTGAGATATAAAGCCGATTTCTTTCAAATATATTTCTGTTGGTGGCGGAGAATTTATTCTTTGCTTAACACCCTTCTTTGAGACGTACGAGCTCAAAGGTTATATAGTTGAAGTTATCAGCGATATATCCCATTTTGATAATGTGACATGCTGAGTGATGCTGAAATGATCATTGTGTTGATTATTTGTGATAGGATCATTTATTTGATCGTCTATCTTAGTGATCATTGTGTTGATCATTTGTTGACCCAAAGCATGGCTTTTGTATAAAGTATGTTTTTGTGGACGTGAATTCGTCGAGCCTCACACCCCGTGAATGGTCAAAACAGGAAAGAAGCAGCAAGGTTATGAGGGGTAGCACCCTTTAGGATGTGTCCATTTCCTTCTGGAAAAGGGTGGTATCATGGTATGGAGCCCAGATACTTACTCATGTTGAAAACACTTTATGATTGTGTGAATTGATTACGAGCGCTCGGTGAAAAGGTCCCAAAGGACCGGGGGATGGCATATTCGGTCAGTTGTTACTCAGTTAGGAGTAACCCGGCCTTGTGTTGGTAGAGATCCGGTTTGGTTCTCGGGGATGTCCATCCAGAGGCATTCTCATGTGGCAATGGGAAGTTCCTTGGCCTGATCATTCGTTGGAAATCCAAAGAAACAATACGAAACTTTTACGGTATTAGTTGTAGAACCTGCTATTCACTTATGGTGGTCACCACTGTTTGGATAGTAGCTATAGTAGGCATACGATAATGGTCGTATGTTGGCTAAGATTTATATTCTACTTTCGAAATGAATTTTTCCTACACTATACACTAATAATAATATCAAATGTTATTTTAAATGCGTATCAAGCATCTTTGACTATCATAAGGAGAAATCTCCTCCGATTCTGCGTTTGCATTGTGTGTGTGTGCGGGAGGCCTTATGGTAGTCTCATTTTTAAAAGCATTGCGAATTGATTAAAAATATTCCTCTATTTTGATTTTAAAGATAAATAAACTGTTTTGAGTTCTCACACCAGTCACATGACTGACTTGGAGTTTATTGTTTTCCTTCCTAAACTCTGGGTGCCCACCAATTTCCACACGGGCAGTCAAGAGTTAGGTTTATCAGGATATTCTGGATATTCAGGAGTTGCTGGAGGCAAGCTGGATGGCATGGCATATTACTTATATAGTATTTCTTTTTTCCGCTGCACTGTTTGTTGATGTATGTTGTTGTACACTCTGATGATATGATGTAATGAAATGAAATGTAATGTAATAACTGATATAGTTCTTTGTTTAAAGATTATTCATTTATTATTATATGTTGTTCCGCTGCGAATTGTGAGATTCTGATGTTTGTTCTGTTGTTTCCTTTCTGTCCGTTCTATTTTTAAAATTCCTCTTTTTCTATTTTTAAAATTTTCTGTTTTCAAATTTCTCTATTTTCTCTATCTTCTTATCTCTTCTTTTCCCTCTATTTTTCTTTTTCTTTCTTCTTTTTCTCTCTTCTTTCTTTTCTTTTCTTTTTAAAACCCATAACATCTCGGTTTTTCGGCCTTTGATTTCTCGGCAGTCGATAAAGTGAGTGTCGATGTCGGATCTTCGAGAGTCGAAAATCCCCGGACGTTACATTTGGTATCAGAGCTCTGATGGTTAAGCGACAACCATGGTTCTGTAGGGTTATTACTCATTAGAGATAGAGTCAGTAGTACTCTAGAATGAGTTTGAGTGTAATAATAGCTATGAGAGCGTATTTGTTAGTGAATATAAAATTGTTTTATATTGTGATGATTGGTTTATTGAGTGGTATATAGATTCTGGTTAATATGAGTAATTAACGTAGTTGATAGGAATCTATAAACACTTGAATAGAACAATTCGGCACAATATTGATTTTAAATTGGGTAAATGAAATAATTTTACCTTAAGTATATTTGTATGTAAAGGAATAATTTTTCAAAATTATTAAAGTGTATATAAGTTGATTGTTAGGTTGTTTGAATAATCTAAATAAAAGAATAATTGTATAAGTAAAAGAATTATAAGAATTGAATTATAATTAAAGTGATTTACAATTGTGAAATAAACTTATATATATAAAAAGTGAAACTATATGAATTTAAGTTATGTAAAACTAAGTGATGTTTAAATGGAGTATAACTTAAGATATGTTAAATGAAGTTGATATAGTTATCAAAGTAAATAATCAAGTGGATTAAATGAATATGAACTTGAGTTATATAAATAGAATTCAACTTTGTAATTGAATTGAATGAATGGATTGAATGATAATCAATTGAATGTGAATAAAGTTGATATGAAATAATGAATGTAAGTGTTAATTCATTAAATTCTAATGTTATTGGAAGTTGAATACTTGAATGAAAGTCAATTTAATAAAACCAATTGGAAAGTAAAGATGTTAAACCAAAATGAATGCAAGTGAAGCAAAGAAATTTGGTTGTAATTGATATACATTGGTTGTTATATGATTGTAGTTGATTGTATGTAATTCATTAAGTGTTAATGAAATTGGAAGCTATGAAATTGAATTCAAATTCGAAGTAAATAAATTTGAATAGAATTGAATGTGAATTAGATTTAATTAGTGAATGCAAACTAATTAAAATTGAGAATGAATGTTGATAAAATCCAATGTTAATAAATCAAATATGATTTAGAGTGAAAACCAATTCATTGAAAATTAATGAGAATATGAATATTTATTGATTATGAATGTTAATTGGTTGATGGTTGAATATATATTGCTATTGTTGCATTTGCTATGTGACATATATAGTTATTATGTTGATATATGTTGTATATCGATACTATGCTTTATATGCATGATTCTCATGTTGTTTGTTAAGTGTTTAGTAGGTGCGGATCGCGTTTGCTTCGCATTTGGAGTTCGCTTTTGCGCTATATTAGCTGTATATGCTTGCTAATAAAATATAAGGTACATATCTCGGATTAAATATCGTACTTTTACACTTTTTTCCCTTCGGGATGCCTCATTACTTGATGAGATGTATATTTGTGATATATATACTGTCATTTTTTTTTCGGATCGAGCCGCGCAAAGGAGACTATGGCGAATTTTTCCGAAAATTTAAGGCGTTAGAAAAAATTTGAGAAAATTGGAAAATTTTGAAAACTTAAACTTTGATTTGGAATTGAAAGTTAAATGATATAATTTGTTTTTGAAAAGATAACTAAGTATGATTTGAAAACTTAGTAAAGTATTATAAGAAGTTTAACTATGAATTTTGGAAAGTTAATAGATTTTGTAACCTTTCTTACTTGTAATTTCGAGGACGAAATTCTTTTAAGGGGGGAAGATTGTAACGACCCAGAACTTTTAGAAATTAAAATTTGAATATTTAATTAATTTTAAATATTAATAAGTGAATTTATAAGTCAAATAAATTTTTATTTGAATTATTGGATTCAATTGGATAATTTAATCGATAATTTAATACGTTAAATTATGGAAATAATTGAAAATTGAGTTAAATATGATTGAAAATAATTTGGAAAATTTTATTTAATCATACTGGAGTTATAGAAATATTTTAGAACTTTTAAAATCGAATTAAAAGTTAATCTGTGAAAATTGAATATTTTAATATTTAATAATCGACTGTAAAATAGTCAATTTTTGAACAGTCTCAGAATTGAACGAAACTAGTTCCATTGGATCCGTAATAGTTAGTTATTACTGGATTTCAATTTTCGTGTCAATCGGAGCTATCGTTTGATCGTGGCAGCTCGAAACGCATCGAATCGTTTTTAATTTAAATTTGGCGAGTCAAAATAGCCATTTTTCAAAAAGTCTCGGATTTCGACGAAACCAGTTTCATCGGATCCGTAATGTGATATTATTGTAAGGTTTCAAATTTCAAGTCGTTTGGATTTACCGTTTGTCCGGTACAAATTAAAACGCCTAGAAATCGACTTAAATCGGTTTAATTTAAATTGAGCGTTTATAGCCATAACTCGCACATACTTCCGAATTAGCTTTCGAAACCTGTTCCATTGTGTCCGGAACGCGGGATAAACCCTAGGTACGCTGGTTACGGCGTCTAAATCGGAGTTCGGAATTTCCGGGATGAATAGTGTCGCTCGTTCCTTATAAATAGCCCCTACCTTTCATAAATTGATAAAACCCTAACCCTAAAGTAGTAGCCGGCCCTAATAAGTGGATGGCCAGAATTCAATCTCATTCCCTCCTCGATTTCTTCCAATCCGTCGACAATTAGGCTAAGGTTTCAACATGAAAGACGTAGAGGGCGATGAGAGCTAGAGTTTCAACGGTTGTGATCGGAAACGGAGCAACGGAGAGGGAGCTAAGGGGGGGCGTTCTCATCAGCTCACGCACGACTTCCTAGGCTGTACAGGTGGCCGAGCTTGACTCTAAGAGGGGCGGAGGTGCTCGTGAGGTTGGGCTACACGTCGACGTTCCCTGATCGAGTAATCGTCGAGCGAGGAGGTGTGTAGATTTAACCCTAATTCAACAATATGGGTTCGGCTATAAGGGGGGGTGTCGGCCTGTAGAAGATGAAGAAGAGAAGGAGTGCGTTCAAGGGTCTTGATGTTGCAGGCTTGAGATCCAGTGGCTTAGATTAGGTGAAGTTATAAATTATAAAGTTATGTTGAAATTTAGCTATTAAAATCGTGTACGATCTTGTAAAATTCATAACTTTTTCATACGAGGTCGAAAAAATGCAAACTCAGTTGCGTTGGAATCGTATGGACGAGCACTACGCGATGGAGTTGGTTTGGAGTCGTTTGGAGTTAGTGAGAATTTCGGGTAAAATTAAACGCGCGTTTAATTTTATTCGAAATAAATCGCTAAAACGGAAGTTAAAGACCAAGGTGAGAATTTCTCACTCAATCGAATAGATTTCGATTTTATTTTAAATAGTTAGATTTAAAATATTTGAATGCATGTTTGAATGATGACTGTAAATTTTTGATTGTTAAAATAGACATTATGCGCCGTTAGTAAGCGGATGTTATTTAATATAAACATATACCGCGAATATTTCATAAACAGTGAAATTGGTATTATATATAATATCAATATATATATATTGGCATATGTATATATTGCAGTTGTTGATTTCCCGCATTTTTTGTTTAGCGGATGAGACCCTATTTCGCCGTTATTAAGCGGATAATATTTATTAAGAACATGTACCGCGATAATTTCGTACTGGAGCGAAATTGGTATTGTGCTAATGTTTTTGGATGCAGGGAAACAGGTTGGAGGGATCCAACTGGATTCCTCAACATTATTTATTTTATTTCAGATATTTTGATATTTGATTGATTATCATATCGATATATGATATCGTTGTTAGTCGTGATTGACTATTTGGTGTGTAGCATCATTGGACCCAGATTTTGGGATTTTAAAATGATTTTAAAAGTGATTTTGAAAATATACTATATTTTTGGAATTGATCCATTTTAAATAAATAAACGTTATAATTTTTAAACTTATAAAATTATGGTTTTTGTGAAATATAGTTAAAAAGCTGATTTTTAGAAATACGATTAAAAGTCGATTTTTGAGAAATATGAACTAATGATTTTATAAAATAATTTAGATTGGATTTTTGAATATATGATAAAAGTTTAAATATAGGATTTATAAAATTTGATTATTTTATAAATCGAAATGATGAAATCATAAAGGAATTTAAAGACGTTTTAGAATAATAATATAAACTGATTTATATTAAGAGATTTATAAATGGATATTTATAAATTGAAATATGGACATTATAAAACGAGTTTTTATAAGTGTTTGAATGTAGTGAAAATGAATTTCATAAATGAATGAAATTTATAGAAATATAAACTGTGAAGTTATAAATGAAATTTTATAAGCAGTAGGTTTATAAAATTTATAAAGTTATCGAAAGAATGAATTTTGGATAAATAAACAATCTTATAAGTTAAGATTAATAATTTGGGAAGTTAAATGAACGATTTTGTAAAATAATCGTTTTATAAGTAATTAACTTATAAGATGAACTTGTAGTTTATAATTGAGTTATAAAATGGAATAGGTTAATAAAGGAATTTATAAAAAAGAAGTTTTTATAAATAAATAGAAATGGAATTTATAAACGTTGTTTTATAAATCCGCAAACGACTTATTTTGATAAGTTAATTGTTATAACTTATAAATGGAGTTATATTCACGTTTTTAGACAGTGAATAATCCTTTAAGTTAAAGTGAATAGAATAAAAGGATGAAATTTGTTAACAAAGTTTATTCACGTTTCTGAACAGTGAATAACACGTTAAAGAAATTGTTTAGAATGTGAATGTTTTAAATAGAATTAAAACGATCTAACAATGTTTTAAAAGGAGTTGAGATTCGAAATCATAGATTTCAACATTTATTGTTGAAATAGACGTTTTCGAGAAATAAAAGGAAATGGTGGACTATAACACTGTTGTTATAGTAAATGATTTCCGAAAGGAAATGGGTTGTATAGTATCGGGATTTATATATCTATTTAATTTCGAATCCCTATACTAGTGATTTTGGGACGTTGTAACGATGTTTTACGCAACATCCGTTTTGACCCAAATAAATATGTTAAAGTGAATGATTTCCTTAAAGAATGAAATATATACTTAATTCGATTTAAGTATATTGAATATTTTCTAAGGTTGAAAATAAAAGGATTTGTGAATTACTTATGAATAAATAAGTATGGAAATGTTTTCCAAAATGAAGTAAATAATTAGAATTTATCTTTTTGAGGATAAATTGAAATGGATTATTGAAATCGTATATGCATGAATATTTTGAAATATAAATTCATTATGGAATTTATATGTGAAAGTGAAATTTGTTTGAAAATAAATATTGATTTATTTTTGAAGTGTTGGAATTTTATATCTTGTAAAGATATTTTGGAAAATAAATAATTTGGAAAATTATTTGGAATCTGGTGATGTATGCATATCAATTGATAGTTCGATAGCCGACTATCAATATTTCCCTTTGAATGGGTATTTGATGTGAATTGATTGAATTTGAATGCACACTTATTTTTGAATAAGCGCTCACTATTCGGGTTAACCGGGAAAGGACCATGGGGTCGTATAACCCATTCCGAATATGTGATACGTCGTTATGAATTGCATTTGAAGATCGGTGTTGAAGACCGAGTATTTGTGAAAACGATAGGATGACCTATCGATTGTCTCTGCACTGGGTAGCTCCTGGTATAGAGATCTCCTAAGTGATGGGAAATTCGATCGGGATTGTGAATACCCGTATTGCAAGGGCTTCGTAAGAAGTGCCTTCGGTTTTGTTCGAGCCTGGAACAAACTTGTATGGATTGTATGCCTGACATTACAATTTGAGATATAAAGCCGATTTCTTTCAAATATATTTCTGTTGGTGGCGGAGAATTTATTCTTTGCTTAACACCCTTCTTTGAGACGTACGAGCTCAAAGGTTATATAGTTGAAGTTATCAGCGATATATCCCATTTTGGTAATGTGACATGCTGAGTGATGCTGAAATGATCATTGTGTTGATTATTTGTGATAGGATCATTTATTTGATCGTCTGTCTTAGTGATCATTGTGTTGATCATTTGTTGACCCAAAGCATGGCTTTTGTATAAAGTATGTTTTTGTGGACGTGAATTCGTCGAGCCTCACACCCCGTGAATGGTCAAAACAGGAAAGAAGCAGCAAGGTTATGAGGGGTAGCACCCTTTAGGATGTGTCCATTTCCTTCTGGAAAAGGGTGGTATCATGGTATGGAGCCCAGATACTTACTCATGTTGAAAACACTTTATGATTGTGTGAATTGATTACGAGCGCTCGGTGAAAAGGTCCCAAAGGACCGGGGGATGGCATATTCGGTCAGTTGTTACTCAGTTAGGAGTAACCCGGCCTTGTGTTGGTAGAGATCCGGTTTGGTTCTCGGGGATGTCCATCCAGAGGCATTCTCATGTGGCAATGGGAAGTTCCTTGGCCTGATCATTCGTTGGAAATCCAAAGAAACAATACGAAACTTTTACGGTATTAGTTGTAGAACCTGCTATTCACTTATGGTGGTCACCACTGTTTGGATAGTAGCTATAGTAGGCATACGATAATGGTCGTATGTTGGCTAAGATTTATATTCTACTTTCGAAATGAATTTTTCCTACACTATACACTAATAATAATATCAAATGTTATTTTAAATGCGTATCAAGCATCTTTGACTATCATAAGGAGAAATCTCCTCCGATTCTGCGTTTGCATTGTGTGTGTGTGCGGGAGGCCTTATGGTAGTCTCATTTTTAAAAGCATTGCGAATTTATTAAAAATATTCCTCTATTTTGATTTTAAAGATAAATAAACTGTTTTGAGTTCTCACACCAGTCACATGACTGACTTGGAGTTTATTGTTTTCCTTCCTAAACTCTGGGTGCCCACCAATTTCCACACGGGCAGTCAAGAGTTAGGTTTATCAGGATATTCTGGATATTCAGGAGTTGCTGGAGGCAAGCTGGATGGCATGGCATATTACTTATATAGTATTTCTTTTTTCCGCTGCACTGTTTGTTGATGTATGTTGTTGTACACTCTGATGATATGATGTAATGAAATGAAATGTAATGTAATAACTGATATAGTTCTTTGTTTAAAGATTATTCATTTATTATTATATGTTGTTCCGCTGCGAATTGTGAGATTCTGATGTTTGTTCTGTTGTTTCCTTTCTGTCCGTTCTATTTTTAAAATTCCTCTTTTTCTATTTTTAAAATTTTCTGTTTTCAAATTTCTCTATTTTCTCTATCTTCTTATCTCTTCTTTTCCCTCTATTTTTCTTTTTCTTTCTTCTTTTTCTCTCTTCTTTCTTTTCTTTTCTTTTTAAAACCCATAACATCTCGGTTTTTCGGCCTTTGATTTCTCGGCAGTCGATAAAGTGAGTGTCGATGTCGGATCTTCGAGAGTCGAAAATCCCCGGACGTTACATTAAAATAGAAGTTTAAGTCAAATTTATGTTGTATTATATTGTTAAAGTTGCTTGGAAAGGAACTAAAGTATGATTGTTTTCTGTTTTATTGAACTAATATGGGTGTTTCAGCTGAACTTGTGAGTTGCTTGTGAAAAATGCTTTTCTGAGTAATGTAGTTTCCTTTCTTAGCTTCAGAATGATTTAATTATAGTAGTAGAAAATCTGAGATGGCAAGCACGTAAGGACCGAATGAATAAACTAGTATTTGATATGAGAAATTCATGTTTAAAGATGATGTAAAAATTTGGCAAATAGATGTTTTGAATCACCATAAGAAGAACCCAGAGTAACATACACTTTGTTTAAAAATGAATTCAAGATGAAAGGCTAACCTGACCATTTTACTAAGCCTGGGTTCAACCACTCTCAAATGCTTTAAACTCAATTTGCAGTGGAGCTAATAACTCAAATATAGGGATGGTTTAATTATTTCTATGTTTTAAAAAAAAAATTAGACACTAAAATATTTTCCAGTGAATATATATATGTACAGGAGCATGCACATACATACACTATTTAAATGCACAGTTCATTCAGAAATAAAAATTACGGGAAACACATACAAATGCTAAGTTTAGAAGGCACAATATCAATAGTGAAGCAACAATAGGCAAAACTGGGAAAAACAGAACTTTTACGAGCATTATTGCTATGCAGAAATTGTTGATGATTTTCAAAACAAATTTCTACTTGTAAATTTTTGTACTCTGATTTAAGTAGAAAATAACTTATATATCTTCATATATGTAAGTTTAAGATGATATTTATTGGCAGAAAGATCCTGGAAAGGAGAAAAATAAGAGAGATTAATATTTTCTTATTTTAGATGACCACTTTACAAAAAAAAAATTTAGTTAAAGAAAGTGGGTCATCTCATCAGCTTAGAGATAGATTAAAATAAAAGCTAAGGGATGCGAACCTCCTAAATGGTCAACATACTTGACCACTAACCAAAATACAATATTAGAGTTTAGAACATAATCAGCTGATGTGGGCCATAATAGTTCATATCAACTGTTACGACCAAATACATCATACTTATACAAACAATGGACAATAATTACTATAACCATTAAGGAACTTCGGCCTTAAATTGCTCACGATCGATTATGAAAGAGTAGGGGGGTATGCCATAGGGGAAATTATGTAATTTGTTACTTATATCTAACTCAACATTCCACCTTGTTTATATTAAAAGGTGTTTTCTTTCTATCGTATACTTTTCATATTGTGATTTGTTAATTAATTATTTAATTTAATTATACTAAATATAAGTGATATGTTATGTGATAGTAATTACAATTTGTTGTAATCATGAGAAATTTATCACATTAGAAATAATATATTATTATGAGATATTCCTAGTAAAGATGTTTCGACGTGGGATATCTATACATCCATTGAGACTAGAGTATGTAGCGCCTTTTAAATGTTTGGCAATACATTGCTGATGGATGTTGGGGGGAACTAAGGGGTTATGTACTAAAGTTATTAAACAACTATGAAATGACTCACTTAAGAGTATTATGTAGATTAAAATTGTTAGAGTTAGCTGTATGCACTAGGGTTAATTCTGTAATTTACTATAAATTATCGACTTTGCAATAAAATCTCTTTTGAAATAAAAGGTGTTTTTCTTTCTATTATATACGTATTCTAATGTGTTATAATAATTATTTACTTAATTTATGTATATGTAATAGAAAATCCATAAATGGTACGTTTTGTGATAGTAATTACAGTGTATTGTAATCATGATCAATTTATCACAATAAAAATAAACATATTATGTTAAATATTCCTAGTCAAGATGTATCGAGATTTGATATCAACACATCCTTTAAGACTAGAGTACGTATAGCTCTCCAAGTGTTGGGCAGTGTATAGCTCATGGCTTCTAGGGGTACCAAGACGTTATGCACTAATAGTTATTGGATAACCATGGAAGGATTCACTCAATAGTTTTCTTTTGGGTAACATAACTACGATCATATAGAAAATATCAAAGTAATGATATCACACAGTTATCTCGACTTGAGAATATTGTTGAACTCCAATGTGGATACGCCACTTTGATTATAGTTAAATTATGGCACGACATCAATCGAACTACTATAGTTGGATTTGAATTGAAGCATCGAAAGTGAAACACTACTCAATAGTCAATTCATATCCTTAATTATATGATGTTAGTATCATGGTCAATTGTAGTAACCTCTGAGTCAAAGTCTCTGGCTAGAGCAGTTCAGATGACAACAATATTTGTTATCGAACCAAGGACTTTGTGTTTTGGTTATACAAGTTGAATGTGGATGATATTGGAATTTTGACCAAAATCTAATTCCATAAGTTCTAATGTGATGTAGTTTTGATGAAGAGAATTGGTTTAATGAATCATCACTACAAGGGACCGCTTAAAATAATGAAATTTGAATTCACTAGAAAATGCGTAAATGGTAAATTTGGCCAACTATCACACAACTAACTAAGATGATGTGTGAACGTTGAAATTCAAATTGGTCGACATTAATCGTTGATTGAATTCACACCTTTGAGTCAAAACACAACCGCAACGTTGAATACTTCAAAATTCCATATAATTTAATTAATTTATAATTATTGTAAACTAGTTAAATTAAATTAGTATTTATGAAATATTAATTATTAAATTTTTAAATTTTAATTTTGGTTCCATTAGCAATTAATTAGGTGCATATATAAAAGCTTATATGTATGTATCGATATATGATATTGATAAATTTTTATATTGGATTTAAATAAACTAATTAAAAAATAAGTTTAGAAATTTTGTTGGCCATTTTGGTCCTTGTTTTGGCTTCCTGACCATAGGAAGGAGCGGAGAGAGCTTTAAAATGCTCAAATGATGATTTGAATTAGTGTAAGAGATTTTGAAAACATAAGAGATTTAATATCACCTTTTACTCCATCTAGACGCTTATTTAAATGCGCTCTCCTCTCATTCTTTAGCCTCCACTCTATCATCCTTTACGCAGCTAAAAACCCCAAGGAACCAATGCCAAAATTCCAAAACAAATCATTTTAAAACATAATGTGGTATTCATCTCTTATGTGATGCAAATTGAAGGGGTGTTTTGGATCAGATTTGAAGGTGCTTCATTCAATATTCGAGGTGCATTTCATTGGCTATTCATTATTAGTAAAATCCTAATTTTATGTTATTACTATTCATATATGGTTTTTATCCATTTAATGTTGCATGTACATATGTTGTGTATCATCATGAATTTATATGTCTATTTGATGTCAATCTTATGCACACATTCATATTTCTAGAAAAATATAATTTTTTACATATTCAAAATGGCTAAAATTGTTACTAAAAAATTTAATATACGCATAATTTAAAAAATATAAAATTGTTTTAAAAGATTATTTACTTTAAATTTGATTTTATAGTTAGTAAAACATATATTCTGTATGAATAAATATAAATATAGTTCTTACAAAAAACAAATCGTTCATTTAATGAATTTTAAATTATTATTATTTTTTGAAAATTGGCTTCAGTTGAAATTGGAAAAATTAATTATACTTCGAAAATTTGCTTCAGTTGAAAAAATTGTTTAGAAATCTGCTTCGGCTGAAGTACTAAAATTTATTTTGCCAATTGGCTTCGGTCAAGAACAGAATTTTTTAATTTTAGTATTAAAGTTTCATCCGATTATAATTAAAAAATTTGAAATTGGTTATAGACAAAATAAAATTAAATAAATAATTTTAATTATTAACATATCAAAATTATATTTGTCAATTAGAATTTTATAAAATTTAAATATAATATATACACTTTCGAATGTTAGATAAAAAATTATGCATATACATTTATAATTAAAAATATTATCTTTTGAAATTTCAATTTTGAATTTCAAATTTAATTTAAACTTTACTCTACATGTAGATCTAATTTAAATTTAAAATTAACTAAGGTATTTTTTATGTGAATTTAATATTTTGAAATAGTCAACGTATTCAAATTCAAATTTATATATAAATGTTTTTTTGTGTGTGTGTATTTGTATATATAAATATAGACATATAATATTAAGTTAATATTAAAATAATAAGAGACACCAAACACATTCGTAAAGAGACTAATGTATTTGAGGTGTGAGTCCCAGCACTTATATATGGATAGATTAAATCATGTACACATTTGTATGTTGCGTACACCTACACGTATGAGTGTATCTGATACACATGTACACATTATATATTATCTACATATACAAGTAAAATATTTATATTAATTAAATAAAATAAATATTTTATTTAAAATTATATAGATTAGATATAAATCAATTTAGACTTCACTGGGCCAATAAGGTCTATTGAAATGGTAAAAAAAATTGAAATCCACTTTTTTATCCCATTGCTTGCTAGCCCGATTCCAACAACGGTATGAGAGCCCAATAGCATATGCGGTCTAAATTAGCAATATTAGGACAAACTTATTAATGCTTACCAACTTAGTAGGCGTATCTAGAAAAGTAGTCTAGGCTAGGTTTAGGTTGGCAAGTGCCCCGCGTTACCTACTATAGGCCTGATCCGAAAAGTGAAGCAAGCCCAAAGGTTATCCATAATATAAAGGCCCAAATTAATTAGGGTGTTGGGTTGATTTTTCAAAATACGTTTTCAAATTAAAAGGGTTAAATTTAAAACAAGTAATAACTTTACAAATGTTATAAAATAATTTTCAAAATTGTTTTGAAAATAAAATAATTATTTTCAAAAATTATTAATAATTAATTAGATTAATAAATAAATAATTAAATAAAAGTTAATTTTATTAAATTAAACAATATATATTCAAATATGTAACATTATCTTAAAATATTAAGGTAATACACACATGCATATATAAGTTTTGAAATTAATTATAACTGATTAAACTATATATGTATAACTATAAATGTTCTATTGGACATATTCAATTTAACGTACTGAAAATGAAATAAAATAATAAAATAAGATTTAGTTAATAAGATTAGTATAAAATCATATATATGATTACTATAAAAGTTAATTAAATTATAAAATGTTATACAAGATTTAAATTTCATAATATGAATGTAGAATAAAAGGTAGAATAATAAGAAACCCAAATTAGATTTAAGGAATAATGCATACGTATATTGCATATATCGTGATTTCATATGTTTTCGACACTTGAATCACGATGGAATTTCATCAAAATTGCATTACTTCATAAGTTGATATCACTATATTAAATATATTAAATATTATGAATGTTTAATATAAAATAATGTCCTTAACTATTTATATATTAATAGATTACTAACATACTGCTTAATTGTTGAGCTTTCCTCAAGCTAGGGATGTTACGTGTAGTATTACTAATATATGGAATAGATTAGGTAAGGTACATGCATATATTTTTTTGAGCTTCTCTCAAGGTATGTGCACATACTTAGGCCATTACAAAATGGTAGTTATGACTGAATATTCTCTCTTTATTTGTTGAGCTTTCCTCGAGGTAAAGATGAGATTAGCACAAACATCACAAGTTTAGGAGTTCTGTGTGATACAACTGATATGGCATTATCCATCATTTGCAGGCTTATGATTTTTCGAACTTTCCTCAAGGTCAATGTAACGACCCACTATTTTGAACCATTAAAATCGACAATAAAACATACATGTCAGACTTGAATTCAAAAACAATATATTGTAATATAATTTGGAGCAAATAAAACCAATCACGGACACAAATAAATCTGAATAACTCGCAGCGGAAATAAAAATAACCATAGTAGTTCATGAAGCTACTACAACACAGTCTCAAAAAAAGTACAAAATACCATAGTCTGAAAGTAAATACAACAGGAATCCCAATACATAAATGCCCACTAATACATAAGCTGAATAGAAATACTGAATGGAAATAGAAAACAACTAGATTGAAAGATAATCTCTAGCAAATCCTAGCTCCAAAAGGTGAATCCAATGCTAAAATACTCAGGCTGACCCGAGCGTAAAGCAAAAGACAAACACTTGAGTCAGGACAAACTTTATACAATGTAAACCAAACTCAAGTAAACCGTAATAGAAATGCACAAGTAACATTAAGGATTCTTGGGACCTCCCATCCTTTAAGGATCCGTTAAACTATTTACTATGTAGTAATATACGCTATTATAATAAAGTCTAAAGTAAAGTATAATATATTTAAAAATAACATTAAGGCATTACCCATATTCCCCTAATGCATTTTTTATATATTCCCATAGTCTACACAGTACTATAATCTCCTCCGTACTGGGCGTCGTCAAAGGGCACTCCATGGGTATGGTACAAAACAAAAATCGTATAAGGCGTGATAGGTTAGGTGACACGACACAACAAGGCAATACCATGGTAGATATACCAATTGCACTTCCGGACCTGTGGTAACGTGTAGCAGCCACTATCGCCCACCTCAAGCCAGACTCTCAAAATCAAAGGTGCGCACCAATCAATCACAAAGTAATAGAATGACATACAAAGAAGTGTATCCGATAAGAGGAGCGACCTCATTAGCCCATCAATTTTTCCTGTTTCAGCCACCTTATGTCGACTCACGAGAGTTGGGTCCATGCACACCTCAAAAGAACGTCGCCGCCATCCTACTTCATTCTGGAATCTCCACCGTGTATACGGTTGTTAAAGTGGTTTTCGGAGTTGGCAGAGAGTATGACAACTTCTGATCCCACCTCTTTAACAACCAAACATTATTTTTACCCATGGATATTTATTTCAAAACATTTCTATTCCAAAACTATTTAAAAACCATATGCTATTACTTTCGAAAAATAATACCCATTTTCAAAATTTGGTAATATTTCCAAATCTACATATATTAGTTATAGCATTTCAAAAATTTATAATAATTTAGAAACCATAACACTATCTAAAACCATACACTTACTGTTGCACTTTAAAAATGTTATCTTTTTAAAATCATACTACTTGAAAAATATGATCCATATATACAATAGCATTTCCAAAATGTAAATCAATAAAGTATTATATATATTCATTTATATTTCATTTAAAACAAATATAAATCATATAAAATTATTTCATTTACCAAATTTGAAAACAAAATTGTACCAGCTTGTTCTGTTAGTGTTTTGGAAATCCCATTGATATCGCTGATCAAATGAATCGATCGAAATCCTAAATCAACATCAACAACCCAAACAACACATATATAAAGCATTTAATATTAATATAAATACACTCCCTCACTCGAAACTTTTCAGAATGGGTTTCAAAATAAGGATAGAATTCAAATTTGGGAGATTCTAATCAAAAGAATTCAAAGATGAATGAGATAGATAAAGGATTAAGATAAGGTTAAGATAGAAGATTGAAAATATACCTGATAACTATTGTAACAGGTGAATTCAACGAGATGGAGATGATCTTACCAAGATCTTCCATAATCAAGAAGACAAGCACAAAGAAGATCCTTGAGAATCTGATTCACTCTTTCCATTTGACCATCGGTCTGTGGATGGTAAGCAGTGCTCAGATTCAGATGAGTACATAAAGATTCCTGAAAAAGCTTTCCAAAACTGACTGGTTGGTAAAGATGGGATATCTATGAAGAGAACAATCTCCCTCATATAGATCTCAGCCAAACAAGAAGCAGAACGGGTAGACTTGACCGGAAAGAAATGAGCTGACTTGGTCAATCTATCCACAAAGAGAGAAAAGTAGAAAGACTTACATTGATCACAGCAATTTCAACTAGATCAACAGAAACTCCATTACTAGAAACAATACGCCTGTAACGACCCGCTATTTTGGACTATTCGCATCCGCATGTGTCGGATTTGAATAATTCAAAATACCGAATTGTTAATTTAAATTTGGCAAAACTGAACATATACAGTAAAAAAATAATCACAGATCACAGACATAGAGTAATAATATGCAGCGGAAGTAAAAGATCGTAGTTCATAAAGGTACTATATATATACATCAGAGTTAAATAAGTTACATCAGAAGCCTCGAATACAATAAACAAATACAAGGATCAGAATACATCACTGAAATCAACTGAATATCTGAAAGCTGGATAAATAGCTGGATCTCCAAGCGAAGCTCCAATTCCAAAGGTGAGTCTCAAAAGTTGGACCACTTAGTCTGACCCGAGCGTAAAGCAAAACACAAAACAGTCGAGTCAGGATTAACATTCTTATATTAATAAATCCAACTCAAGTGAAATAACAATTGAAATACAAGTAACTCAAAGGACGTTTGGAATAACCATCCCCTAATGATCCGTTAAACTATCTACTATGTAGTAACATACGCTAAATAGATAATGTCTATCAGTAATATAAAATATCAAAATAGTGTTAAGGCGTTATCATTATCCCCCTTAACACATTTTATATAAGCGTTATAGTCTATACAACACTGTAAACTCCACCGTAAACTAGTGGGATGTCAGGGAGTACTCCATAGGCATAACACAAAACAAATCCGTAGTGGCCGCGTATATAGGGATACAAGTATGACAAGGCACATGAGGCAATAACCAAGGTAGTGATACTACTATTTTCCTGATCCGGACTGGTGAGAACGCATCGCCGCAACGATCGCAACACCGCGAAACAACACTCCTAAAAGTACGAGGGTGCACCAATCAATAACAAGTAATGAGTAGTTTACGAAGATGTGTGTTCGCCCGAGGTGGCTAACCCAATATGGCCCGGCACGGCTCCTATTTTAGTCATTTCCAATTGGACACAAGTGTCAAGGCTATCCATTATCGCTGTCTTTCTTCAGTCATCACATACATCATTCCAACCACTTCATTCTGGATCACACTACACGTATAGTTAATAAAGTGGTTTTCGGTTTAGACAGAGAGTATGTCCATAACCGATTCCGGTCTCTTTAATAACTTTCGTAATTATTACTCCGATTGGTCGTTTAATAAATTTCAAGAACCAAATCAATTTCAATTTCAATTAGAATTTGTAAATCAACATTTCAGTTGTCTTTCTAAAACAATTTCCAAAATCTACGTTTCAAAACTTCCAAATTACCATTTCAAAATCTTATAATTCAATTTCAATTTTTATTTATAAAATTCAAATATTGATTCAAGTTCGTACATAAGTTTCATTTCATAATCATTTTAATTAATTAAATTTACATTCAAATGAATTTAAATTCACTTATCGATTTCATTCAATATTGGTTAAGTTAATTTATCATTCAAAACAATTCCTATTTAATTTCCAATTCATTAAATCAATTACTTACTTTCGACTTCATTATATCAAAGCTTACAAATTTAATTAGGTTAAATTCGTCAAATCAAATTCTTTAAATTACAAGCCTTACATATGTTTCAATAAAACGCATTTTATTTCTTGTTAAAGAAATTCAATTTCATTTATTTATTTACTTAGTTACAATTTCAAAACTCAATTAATAAAGAAACTTAATTTCACTTATTCGAGAAGTTCAATTTCACTTATTAACTTACTTAAATAATTTTCCAAAACTTAATAAAGAAACCCAATTTTATTTATTAACGTAGTTCAAATTCACTTATTCAAAAGTTCAATTTCTCTTATCAAAGAATTCAAATTTTTATTTAATTATGAATTAATTCAATCTTATTCAATTATTAAATAATTTCAAAACTTAATTTATTAAGTAATTAAGTTTTAAAACAACGTTCTTTCATCAACTACTATGTTAATATTTTATTTCAGATTATTAAATATTAACATTTTCCTTTCATTAAATTTCAAATTCTGACTTCATTTCAAAACCTTTTTATTTATCCAAATAAAATGTTTATTTTATTTTAAATCGAATTATTCACCAATCGGGTTTATATTTAATTCTCTATCCTAGGTCCAAGTTTTATTTGGGTATTTATCATTTCAAATCGATTCCATTTCAATTCAAAAATCAGAGCATAGCAAAGAGAACTTGCAGTGTGATAACTGGGATGGTGTCAAAGTAAATAAACAAGTAATAGCAATCATCAATATCAATCCAATAATTAATTCAAATAATCCGGAAATAATCGTATTAATTTACATTGTTGTTTGTGCAAATTTATATAATTATTCCTAGAATCTACACTATCATTTAGTGTAGATTAAAGATTATTACACTAGCTATTCTATGCAATTCTACATTTGACATCAATTATTTAATTTATACTTCATCAATTAATACAACATACATTCAAATGGTTCAAGTGTAATTAACTATTTTCTACGTGTCAATTAATTTAAACATTAAAAGGGTCATATTTAACTAATCAAATTCAACATATATGTCGATTCAAATTTTAACTATCCTACGTCAAATTCAATTTCATAATATTTATCACTTTATACATTACAATTTAACATCCAATATAAACAACAAATAATCGATCAATTATCAACCAAACGGGATTATCATCTTATAGTTAACAGATAATGGTGTCAGATGTCACAGGTGAACTGATACAGGTAATAACATATATGTAACAGTGCAAATCACTAACAGCAGCATATTTCAATTGTCGTTTCAATTGAAATCAAATTTAATAAATAAAAGAACATTAATCGTGAATGATTGCTCACCTTTCGAGGTTAAAGAGAACATGAGATGACACGGGTACACATAGAGGAATGAATACAAAAATTGAGTTACGAATCCACGCACAAATTCCAGAACAAGCTAGATTTGTATGATTCGACGACAAAGCTGGTAGATAGGAATCAATGAGAAAATCGATCAGTTTGATAGAACAGAAAAATATATCTGTAGATATTTTATAAAATCAATATTTATATATAATTTGAACACCTAATTGGCAAATGTTAGAACTTGTAATATATATAAACTAACAGAAATTTTATATACTGTATAACAAATACTATCAATCTATAATATACTATAATTATATCACGACACACGCCACCTATATAACTATCATATATATATATATATATATATATATTTATACACACAAATCCTATACGAAGTAAACTATGTATATAAAAAAATTCGAAATATGCACCACCATATACTTTATAGCTGCAACTTTATATATAGATATATATATATATATATATATAATGTAAGACATCCAATTACAAAATTTTATGTATAAATTTATACGGTACTTATTTATACAAAAAGGCAACCTATAACTAACTAGATACAATATAGATATAGACTAGTATATAAATTTTATACTTTACAATACTTAAACAATGCCAGAACAGTCACGTGTAAATCATGTCTGACATATACAAATTTATAAATCAACCCATATATATACTTACATATATACATGCTAGAAAACTGGGCAAGGAAAATATGTATTAAACTTATATACTTATACTATAAACTCGTACATAACTTGTAGAAACCAACGTTAAATCAAGCTGTACGCAATATATATGAATATATATATGCAACCACTAAATCTACTTATATTGTACGTGTATAAAATATTATACATAGCAAATCTCAAACTAACACATATATTCCTTTCAAAGAGGCTCAGCATGCACTAGCTCGGGCTGGTTGAAGCCGAGGGAGGAAGAGTGGGGTAGGCTTCGGTGAAGGGTGGAAGGTGGTTGTGTACATCGGTTGTAAATGGCTATGGCCGAGAGAGGAGGTGGTGTATGGTGGAGGAGCACGTGGAGCTAGACGAGGCAGAGGAGCTACGCCATAGGTGGCAGGCATTGAAGGCGCTCGGCTATTAGCAATGGCCGAGAAACCAAGGTGGCTGACCGGGTTTGGGTGGGAGCTTGGATCACGGCGATAGCCTGGAGTGCATTGCGTGGAGGTGGTGTGAGGCAGGGTCGCGCTGGATGAGGGGGGAAGAAGGTTGCAAATGGAAGAGGATGCAAGCATGGGCGAAGCAAGGAGGAGGGGTAGCGTCGGTTATGGGGTGCATGCATGAGAGAGGCTGATAATATAAAGCAAAGAAGAGAGAAAGGAGGAATGTTGGGTTCAAGTGTTGCTTGCATGGGAGAGGCATGAAGTTGAGAGAAACGTGGTGGGCAGATGGAACAAATGAAGTACTTTGAATATATATTTTTTCTTTGTTCTGTTTACCCATAAGAGCAGAAGAAAGGATCTAAAACACGAATGGGTAGATTTAGCATTGGTAAGTGTAAATGTTAGAAGTTACTGGGGAATAGAAAATGGCTAACAGTGAGTGCCTTGGAAATGCAAGGTTACAAACGCAATTTATTTCAATGCTTCGGCGGCATGGTTCAAAGCAACAAAAGCTACCGGTCACAAATCTCGGTGCGGTACAACGCACAGTTTTTTTTCTATTTCGTTGCGTACCGGACCTCAAAACACGGAGATAAATATACCGCAGAGATCAACACGACAAGACGATCAAAACGATATATGGATATTAGTGATACGATTTAATTATAAAAATTCGAAATTTTATACTAGCGGAAAATGCATGAAAAACATAGAAAAATAAGATCGACGGAGCTATAGAAGTCCGAATTTGGAAAAACGAAAAATAACTTCTTTCTTAGAAGACGATTTAGAATTTTTCTATGTAAAAATATTTACGTTTCGGAAACGTTTTATTTTCGCCGATTACTAACTGATTAAATTGAAGCAAATTTACGCACGAAATAAACTTTTATATTTCCGGACGAAAGTTTACCAGCTGCTATGTTTTACTAGACGCATTCTAAATATCAAATTTATATTTCAAAATTTTATTTTTAAAATTTCACGAAAATTCAATCAATTAAATAAATAAAACGACTAAAATCTACGAGTTGTTACACTCTCCCCCACTCAAAACTTTTCGTCCCCGAAAAGGGAGGAGGTTGGAGAATAGAAACAATTAAAAGAAAATAGACTTGAATTACATTATAAACAATTAATTTAAACCATATAAATTTCAATTTAAATAAATTTATATTCAACAATTTGTTTTTAAATTCAAGATTTTCATTAAATTTATTTGATTTCTAATTTATTAATGTTAGGTACAAAAGGTTTCTTTCAAATGAAACTCAATTTAAATTCAATTAATTCAAGATACTCTCTTAAGTTGATTTGATTCAATTTATTAACTTTCAAAACAAATTTTCTTCTATTAATCATGCCTATTATTTATTTAACTTATTATTCTACTTATCTCCATGAACAATTTATAATTAAAATTTAAGTGAATAACGTTTATTATACGTACTCACATTTTATTTATAAAGACAATTTACATTATATATTATCCAATTTTCTTAAATTAACAATTTAAAAGGTCCTAAATTTGAATAGTCATTTATTATAATCATACTTTATTCGACAAATTTAATTCTTCCTTATTCCAAAATATTAAATTTACTTTACTTAATATATCATATCACATATATATTAAGTATATTTAAATTTATTATAACTACTCGAATTTATTTAAAATTTCTTTAAACATCACTTTATATTGTATACTATCCAATTACATAGTTAACTTTTGAAAATTTAGGTAAGTTATATATAATGCAATTGGGTATTATCCAAATAAAATTTTACAATTTAGTTATTTCAAGTTAAATATTTATATAAAAAGAATTTGGTTTCATTTATAATTGAAAATCATCCTTTAACAAATTTTAAGAATTAATTTCCGATTAATTTCAAACCATTTAGAGATAATTATGTATATACTATATATATGTCAAATCAAATTTACAATCATATTTTAATATATATAAGGTCATTCTTAAGAAGTTCAAATCAAATTCATTTCCAAATAGAAGTGTAGCAGGGCTACAGAATAGTCTCTTCACTTCGAAACTTGAAAATGAATGTCGATGATGCGGCCGCCATTACCAAAATTATTTTCCAGCGACAAAAGAGAAGAGCTCTAACTTAAACATTTGAAATTCTTTGAAATGATTCCAATTTGAAAATATTTTAAAACTATACACTTTAAAACTTTCAAATCAAAGTTTGAAATCACCGGAAATTTAAATTCTCAAACTCTAATTTATATCCATTTCAAATTCCAAATCAAATTATATCCAAGTTTTATAAATTCATTTATTTATTATTTCTGACAAAAAATCCATTATCAACTTAATTTGAGAAAAATTTATACTTATATATAATATAATCATACAAAACTATTTTATTATCCAAATTTGAAAATACTATTATGTCAGTTTGCCCTGTTTAGGTGTTTTGGATATCCTATCGATAGCGTTGATCAGACGAATCGATCGGAAACCCAAATCACATCAACAACTCAAATAATACAATATATACAAAACATTTAGTTATTAATTTACAAATACACTTCCTCGCTCGATGATACAAGAATGGATTTCAAAATAAGTATAGAGATTCAAATTTGATGAAAATCAAATCAAAGAGAATTTTGATTCGATAATAAGTTCGAAACAGAAGATAAGATAATTCAATTAACAGAATGTGGATATGGATGAGCTTATTTAATTCGCGGGCAACCTTAACCGGATCGACCGTGACTTCAATAACTAGAACGATGCAGAATTCCGAGGCAAATCTACATTCGATCGCAAGGGATAGAATTCAGGTATAACAGGAGATAGATAGCATCGTAAACCGAGGATACAGAAATCTCCGGTAAATCAATGCCTATTGTAAAGGAGTTTCACCCATTTACAAATAATTCGAAGATTGGCGAGACCGCCGATCCATTATAAAGATCATTCGAAGTGGAGTTATGGGATGCTCCAGAATTCAATGAAGACGAATAGTGAGGGACACGAATGAATTTTGGAACCGCAGGGAACATTCCAAAATTCAAGGAAATCGAGTCGAAAAGGAAGAGATTCAAACTCGAATGAAAGTGATTCTGTAAATACGTTTACCCTATATGCTAAGTTTTGCCTAAAGCTACCAAAGCTCTGATACAAACTGTAACAACCCGATATTTTAGACTATTCGCATCCGCAAGTGTCGGACTTAAATAATTCAAAATACCGAATTGTTAATTTAAATTTGGCAAAACTGAACATATACAGTAAATAAATAATCACAGATTATAGATATAGAGTAATAATATGCAGCGGAAGTAAAAGATAGTAGTTCATGAAGCTATTATATATATACATCAGAGTTAAATAAGTTACAATAGAAGCCTCGAATACAGTAGACAAATACAAGGATCAGAATACATCACTGAAATCAACTGAATATCTGAAAGCTGGATAAATAGCTGGATCTTCAAGGGAAGCTCCAACTCCAAAGGTGAGTCCCAAAAGCTGGACCACTCAGTCTGACCCGAGCGTAAAGCAAAACACAAAACACTCGAGTCAGGAATAACATTCTTATATTAATAAATCCAACTCAAGTGAAATAACAATTGAAATACAAGTAACTCAAAGGATGTTTGGAATAACCATCCCCTAAGGATCCGTTAAACTATCTACAATGTAGTAACATACGCTAAATAGATAATGTCTATCGGTAATATAAAATATCAAAATAGTGTTAAGGCGTTACCATTATCCCCCTTAACATATTTTATATAAGCGTTATAGTCTATACAGCACTGTAAACTCCACCGTAAACTAGTGGGATATCAGGGAGTACTCCATAGGTATAACACAAAACAAATCCGTAGTGGTCGCGTATATAGGGATACAAGTATGACAAGGCATATGAGGCAATACCCAAGGTAGTGAAACTACTGTTTTCCTGATCCGGACTGGTGAGAACGCATCGCCGCAACGATCGCAACACCGCGAAACAACACTCCCAAAAGTACGAGGGTGCACCAATCAATAACAAGTAATGAGTAGTTTACGAAGATGTGTGTTCGCTCGAGGTGGCTAACCCCATATGGCCCGGCACGACTCCTGTTTTAGTCATTTCCAATTGGACACAAGTGTCAATGCTATCCATTATCGTTCTCTTTCTTCAGTCATCACGTACATCATTCCAACCACTTCATTCTGGATCACACTACGCGTATAGTTATTAAAGTGGTTTTCGTTTAGACAGAGAGTGTCCATAACCGATTCCGGTCTCTTTAATAACTTTCGTAATTATTACTCCGATTGGTTGTTTAATAAATTTCAAGAACCAAATCAATTGCAATTTCAATTAGAATTTGTAAATCAACATTTCAGTTGTCTTTCTAAAACAATTTCCAAAATTTACGTTCCAAAACTTCCAAATTACCATTTCAAAATCTTATAATTCAATTTCAATTTTTATTTAAAAAATTCAAATATTGATTCAAGTTCGTACATAAGTTTCATTTCATAATCATTTAAATTAATTAAATTTACATTCAAATGAATTTAAATTCACTTATCGATTTCATTCAATATTGGTTAAGTTAATTTATCATTCAAAACAATTCCTATTTAATTTTCAATTCATTAAATCAATTACTTACTTTCAACTTCATTATATCAAAGCTTACAAATTTAATTAGGTTAAATTCGTCATATCAAATTCTTTAAATTACAAGCCTTACATTTGTTTCAATAAAACGCATTTTATTTCTTGTTAAAGAAATTCAATTTCATTTATTTATTTATTTACTTAGTTACAATTTCAAAACTCAATTAATAAAGAAACTTAATTTCACTTATTCGAGAAGTTCAATTTCACTTATTAACTTACTTAAATAATTTTCAAAAACTTAATAAAGAAACCCAATTTTATTTATTAACGCAGTTCAAATTCACTTATTCAAAAGTTCAATTTCTCTTATCAAAGAGTTCAAAATTTTATTTAATTATCAATTAATTCAATCTTATTCAATTATTAAATAATTTCAGAACTTAATTTATTAAGTAATTAAATTTTAAAACAACGTTCTTTCATCAACTACTATGTTAATATTTTATTTCAGATTATTAAATATTAACATTTTCCTTTCATTAAATTTCAAATTCTGACTTCATTTCAAAACCTTTTTATTTATCCAAATAAAATCTTTATTTTATTTTAAATCGAATTATTGACCAATCGGGTTTATATTTAATTCTCTATCCTAGGTCCAAGTTTTATTTAGGTATTTATCATTTCAAATTGATTCCATTTCAATTCAAAAATGAAAGCATAGCAAAGGGAACTTGCAGTGTGATAACTGGGATGGTGGCAAAGTAAATAAACAAGTAATAGCAATCATCAATATCAATACAATAATTAATTCAAATAATCCCGAAATAATCGTATTAATTTACATTGTTGTTTGTGCAAATTTATATAATTATTCCTAGAATCTACACTATCATTTAGTGTAGATTAAAGATTATTACACTAGCTATTCTATGCAATTCTACACTTGACATCAATTATTTAATTTCATACTTCATTAATTAATACAACATACATTCAAATGGTTCAAGTGTAATTAACTATTTTCTACGTGTCAATTAATTTAAACATTAAAGGGGTCATATTTAACTAATCAAATTCAACATATATGTCGATTCAAATTTTAACTATCCTACGTCAAATTCAATTTCATAATATTTATCACTTTATACATTACAATTTAACATCCATTATAAAAAACAAACAATCAATCAATTATCAACCAAACGGGATTATCATCGTATTGTTAACAGATAATGGTGTCAGATGTCACAGGTGAACTGATACAGGTAATAACATATATGTAACAGTGCAAATCACTAACAGCAGCACATTTCAATTGTCGTTTCAATTGAAATCAAATTTAATAAATAAAAGAATATTAATCGTGAATGATTGCTCACCTTTCAAGGTTAAAGAGAACATGAGATGACACGGGTACCCATAGAGGAACGGACACAAAAATTGAGTTACGAATCCACGCACAAATTTCGAGAACAAGTAAGATTTGTACGATTCGACGACAAAGCTGGTAGATAGGAATCAATGAGAAAATCAGTCAGTTTGATAGAAGAGAAAAATTTATCTGTAGATATTTTATAAAATCAATATTTATATAGAATTTGAACACCTAATTGGTAAATGTTAGAACTTGTAATATATATAAACTAACAGAAATTTTATATATTGTATAACAAATACTATCAATACTATAATATACTATAATTATATCATGACGCACGCCACCTATATAACTATCATATATATATATATATATATATATATATATATCCGACACGAAGTAGACTATGTATATAAAAAAAATCGAAATATACACCACCATATACTTTATAGCTGCAACTTTATATATAGATAGATATATAATGTAAGACATCCAATTACAAAATTTTATGTATAAATTTATACGGTAGATACGATATAGATAAAGACTAGTATATAAATTTTATAATTTACAATACTTAAACAATGCTAGAACAGTCACGTGTAAATTATGTCTGACATATACAAATTTATAAATCAACCCATATATATACTTACATATATACATGCTAGAAAACTGGGCAAGGAAAATAGGTATTAAACTTATATACTTATACTATAAACTCGTACATAACTTGTAGAAACCTACATTAAATCAAGTTGTACGCAATATATTTGAATATATATGCAACCACTAAGTCTATTTATATTGTACGTGTATAAAATATTATACATAGCAAATCTCAAACTAACACATATATACCTTACAAAGAGGCTCAGCATGCACTAGCTCGAGCTGGTTGAAGCCAAGGGAGGAAGAGAGGGGTAGGCTTCGGCGAAGGATGGAAGGTGGTTGGGTACATCGGTTGTAAATGGCCATGACCAAGAGAGGAGGTGGCGTCCGGTGGAGGAGCACGTGGAACTAGACGAGGCAGAGGAGCTAAGCCATAGGTGGCAGGCGTTGAAGGCGCGCGGCTATTAGCAATGGCCGAGAAGCCAAGGTGGCTGACCGGGTTTGAGTAGGAGCTTGGATCACGGCGATGGGCTGGAGTGCATTGCGTGGAGGTGGTGTGAGGCAGGGGTCATGCTGGCTGAGGGGAGAAGAGGGTTGCAAATGGAAGAGGATGCAAGCATGGGCGAACCAAGGAGGCGGGGGTAGCGTCGGTTATGGGGTGCATGCATGGGAGAGGCTGATATTATAAAGCAAAGAAGAGAGAAAAGTGGAATGTTGGGTTCAAGTGTTGCTTGCATGGGAGAGGCATGATGTCGAGAGAAACATGGTGGGCAGATGGAACAAATGAAGTACTTTGAACATTTTTTTTCTTTGTTCTGTTTACCCAAAGAGCATAAGAAAGGATCTAAAACATGAATAGGTAGATTTAGCATTGGTAAGTGTAAAGGTTAGAAGTTACTGGGGAATAGAAAATGGCTAACAGTGGGTGTCTTGGAAATGCAAGGTTACAAACGCAATTTATTCTAATGCTTCGGCTGCACGGTTCAAAGCAACAAAATCTACCGGTCACAAATCTCGGTGCGGTACAACGCATAGTTCTTTTTTTGTTTCGTCGCGTACCGGACCTCAAAACACGAAGATAAATATACCATAGAGATCGTTACGACGAGACAATCAAAACGGTATATGGATATTAGTGATACGATTTAATTATAAAAATTCAAAATTTTATACTAGCGGAAAATACATGAAAACACATAAAAATAAGATCGACGAAGCTAAAGAAGTCTGAATTTGGAAAAATGAAAAATGAAGTCTTGCTCAGAAGATGATTTAGAATTTTTCTATGTAAAAATATTTAGGTTTCGGAAACATTTTATTTTCATTGATTACTAACTGATTAAATTGACGTAAATTTACGCATGAAATAAACTTTCATATTTTCGGACGAAAATTTACCAGTTGCTATGTTTTACTAGACGTATTCTAAATATCAAATTTATATTTCAAAATTTTATTTTTAAAATTTCACGAAAATTCAATCAATTAAATAAATAAAACGACTAAAATCTACAGGTTGTTACAACGCCCGAGAAATCGGACTTTGTCCTTTCAGAAATGCATTTCGAGAATTTAGCCTTCAACTGATGATTTCTAAGAGTCTCCATAAAAAATTCAAATGCGAGTCATGTTCTTCCCTTGATTTTGAGAAGACAAGGATATCAACAACAAAGACTAGAACAAACTTGTTAACACATCACGAAAAACACGATTCATCAAATCAACAAAGAAAGCATGAGCATTAGTCAAACCAAAAGGCATAAATAACCATTCATAAAAACCATTCTCGGTACGGAAAGCAGTCTTGGGAATATTTCGTCAGCAACTCTGAGCTGGTGAAAACCTGTTGCAAGATCAAGCTAAGAGAAAATAGTAGCTCCATGGCGTTGATCAAACATATCATTGATGTGAGGCATTAGATATCTGTTCCTCATGGTGAGCTTGTTCATCTCTCTAAAATCAACAACCATCCTCAAAGAACCATCGGACTTAGTAACGAAAACCACTGCTACTCCCCATTCTAAATGGCTAGGTCTGATCAGACCTTTGTAGAACAAGTCCTCAATTAGCTTCCTTAACTCAACTTTCTCACGGGGTGCCATTCTTCTAGGAGGAAGAACTATATGTCGAGCTCCATGAATAAGATCGATACGGAAATCAATTTCCCGCTTAGGAGGTAAAGAAGTGACTTCACCAAGTATATCGAGATATAGTTTGACCATATGAGTCGAGTCAAGATCACCAGGAGAAGAATCTAGAGAATAAATAAAACTGCCAGCAAAATCCTGGAGCAATCGACACTGAATCACCGAAGAATTACCAAAATCATCCACAAGAGAAACAGTCCGGGTTTTACAAGAGATAAAGGCTTCATGCCTCTTTAGCCAATCACCTCCAAGTAATAGATCAAAAGCATCAGAATCCAGAACATAGAAATCACCACTGAAATAGTGATCAAAATAGAGAAGTTTCACTTGGTTACAAATTCTACCAAGATTCGCAGGAACACCAATAGGATTTGAAACACCCAAGGGCTTAGAAACAACTCAGGAGAAAGAATATGCTCAAATTTATCCCAAAGTTCCACTGAAATAATGCTATGGGAAATTCTAGTATCGAATAAAACACGAACAAGAAAATGGAACAAAGAAAGGGTGCTCTGAAGAGTACCTTCGGTAACACTAGGAGCAGGAGCAGAGGTAACAGCAAAATACTAGATGGCTTGCCCTTTTGCTGAGTAGGACAATGGTAATTAAGAAACAAAGACAAGATTCAACCTAAATAGAAATCCTAATCAAGGAATTTAATTAACAAGGTGGATAAGGAAAGGAAAGAAGTCAAGAAAATTTGGTTTCAAAGCAAGAAAAGTTTATATCAAAATAATCTTTTTGAAATCCATTTGAAAATCATTTATACTTTAAAATACGTTCTCTCACAAAGAAATGACTCTAAGATTGATTTCATTCATTCTAGGGTATTTCTATCCTGTCTCTAATGAGCTTTTTCTCCGCAGGCTAAAGTTTGCCTAAAACCAAAGCTCTAATACCAAATGTACTGACCCACTATTTTGAACCATTCAAATCGACAATAAACCACACATGTCGGACTTGAATAATTCAAACAATAGATTGTAATATAATTTGGAGCAAATAAAACCAATCACAGACATAGATAAATCAGAATAACTCACAACGGAAATAAAAATAACCATAGTAGTTCATGAAGCTATACAACGCAGTCTCAAAACAAGCACAAAATACCATAGTCTGAAAGTAAATACAACAGAAATCCCAATACATAAATGTCCACTAATACATAAGCTGGATAGAAATACTAAATGGAAATAGATAACAACTAGATAGATATATAATCTCCAGCAAATTATAGCTCTAGAAGGTGAATCCAAAGTTGAAATACTCAGGCTGACCCGAGCGTAAAGCAAAACATAAACACTCGAGTCAGGACATACATACTTATACAATGTAAACCAACTCAAGTGAACCGTAATAGAAATGCACAAGTAACTTAAAGGATGCTTGTGACCGTCCACCCTTTAAGGATCCGTTAAACTATTTACTATGTAGTAATATAGGCTATTATAATAATGTCTAAAGTAAGGTATAATATATTTAAAATTAGCGTTAAGGCGTTACCCATATCTCCCTTAACGCATTTTTTATATATTCCTATAGTCTATACAGTACTGTAATCTCCCCCATACTGGGCGTCGTCAGAGGGCACTCCATAGGTATGGTACAAAACAAAAATCGTATAAGGCGTGCTAGGATAGGTGGCCCGGCACAACGAGGCAATGCCAGGGTAGATATACCAATTGCACTTCCAGACCGGTGGTAACGCGTAGCAACCACTACCGCCCACCTCGAGCCACACTCCCAAAATCAAAGGTGTGCACGAATCAATCACAAAGTAATAGAATGGCATACGAAGAAGTGTGTCCGATAAGAGGAGCGACCTCGTTAATTGCTCCTGTTTTAGCCACCTTATGCCAACTCACGGGAGTCGGGTCCACGTGCATACCTCAAAAGAACGTCGCCACCATCCTACTTCATTCTGGAATCTCCACCACATACACGGTTAATAAATATGTTTTCGGAGTTGGCAAAGAGTATGCCAACTTCCGATCCCAGCCTCTTTAACAAACAAACGTTATTATTTCTCATGGATATTTATTTCAAAACATTTCTATTCCACACCATTAAAAAACCATATGCTATTACTTTCCAAAAATATTATCCATTTTCAAAATTTGGTAATATTTCCAAATCTACATATATTAGTTATAGCATTTCAAAAATGTATAATAATTTAGAAATCATAAAACTATCTAAAACCATACACTTACTATTGCACTTTAAAAATGTTATCTTTTAGAAATCATACTACTTGAAAAATATGATCCATATATACAATAGCATTTTCGAAATGTTATCTTTTAGAAATCAGAATACTTGAAATGTAATCCATATATATGATAGCATTTCAAAAATGTTATCTTTTATAATTATAGCATTTTTAAAATATTACCTTAAAGTAGTATAACATTTTTACAATTTTACTTAAATAACATAGAATTTTGGAAAACCTTACAATTTGAAAATAGTAGCACTTTAAAAACATAACCTAAAGTAACATAGCCTTTTTAAGCATAACTAAATTTTATATAGCATTTTTAAAATGCTACGAATACTACTATAACATGTTTTAAACATACTATTCCAATTTTTATCATAGTTTTATTTATACAAAACATATCTATTCCATAAATGAAATCTATTATTATTATTATTTGGTTAGAATCAAAATTCCATATAGATCAAATTTTAAATTAAGTTATTTATCATAGATAAAATCTTTAATTTAGTTTAAACCAATTATTTACTTATAAAATTCCAATATCTCATTATATTTAAAAATCATTAAAACAAATTAAAATTTCACATATTTAAAGATTCAAAATGCTTAAAAAATTTCATAAATAAAATTCTTAAAATTCTAGTTTTTAAAACTATTCATTTACTTATAAATTTTAACTTATTTTAACTTATTAAAACCATTATATATTATACACAAAAATCATTAAATAAAAATTTAAGTTAAAATTTCATATATTTATAAGTTCAAAATACTTAATAAATTCTTATTTTAGAAAACTATTTTTAAAAATTAACCATGGGTCTATATATAATTTTTTAACCTAGGTCAAGTAATACGGATATGTATCATTTCAATCCGTAAATTAAAATAAAACCCCGGTTCTACCATTTCAAAACCACAATCCCAAATCAAATAAAATAAAAATTGCTTGAGCCTATCATTTCAGCTCATAACGATTTTTCCCTATTCTAATATCTGTTCGGGTATGTATCATTTCAACCCATAGTGATTCTATACTAACAGGGAACCTGCAGTGTGAGAAGCAAAAATAAATAAACAATATAATATGGCATATCATATCAGGTGATGTAACAAGCATATAATCAGGTTATAACATCATAAAGTCATGTAACTGGCATATATAAACTACTATAACATAACATATCAACTACTACAATTCACATGTCATTGTTTCACAATTACATAAGTACGAATGTCGAGAGTGATAAACTCACCTTCTAAAGCTGGAGATAACAATTCTAGACACACGAACAAACTTCGAAAAGCACGACAAAGCATAAATCAAATTCGAGTGGATAGAGAGCTAAGATCCAAGTCTTGTAATCAACAAAATAAAATATACATAAACAAACTATTTATACATAAAAAATAAAATGAAACACAAGGAAAATGAGCTAGCAACTTACACAATGGGCTCGGCCACATGAGAATAGGCTCGGCCACTTGTGTTTTGGCTTAGTCACACCATTTGTGCTCATCCATCATCCAAAACATGGCTTGGCCATGATGGTATAGAAGCAAGCATGCACGGCTAAGGCTAGCAAAATGGCATGGCTAGGGGTTATGAAGAGATGGCAACCCAAAATTCAAGTGAAGGCAAAAAGGCAAAGGGCATGATGTGTTTGGGTTCGGCTTTATGCTACTATGGCTCGGCTTGGGTTTGTTTGGCTTGGATTAAATCGGTCACATCTAGATAGGCTTGGGGATGAAGTATTGGTCACGGCAAAGCATAGGGATAGAGGAACTAGTGGTGGCCGAGGCAAGCAAGGAGGGGTTTGGCCTTGTGGTGCTCGGCTAGGGTTTGCAATCAATTTTTGGGGATGGGTTTTTGGATCATGGTTCACGGCAAGGCAACGGGGAGGTGATGAGGTGGTGGAGGCTGAGCATAGGTGGTGTAGAGGGGGAGATGGTGGTCGGCTATTAGAGATTATGGTGATGGCCGAGCTTTGTTATGGAGAAACAAACAAAAGAAAAGAGAAAAGAAGGGAGAAAGAAGGAGATAACTTACTGTAAAATCTTTTTCAGGAGATGAAAATGAGAAGAGATGAGAAATATTTGTATGTAAATTAAGAAGGAAAATGAGAAGTTTTTTTTGCGGCTAGAAAGGTTGTGAACGGCTAGGGGAATGGAAAAAGGCTAGAAAATGGAAGGGCATCACTTATTAAAGGAAAAGAAACTTAAGCCCCTTGAATTTCAAGCCCAAAATCAAATAAAAGAAAATAGAAAGTAGAGAATCGAAAAAATAAAAAATAAAAACAGAAAATAGAAACTAGAAATGAAATAGAAAATATAGAATAAACAAAATACTGAAAATAATCGCGTGTAAAACGCTGAAATTTATCAGATTTTAAAAGTATAAAACAGAATTTGACGAAACGAAAAGCAGAACCAATGTCAGAATTAAATTCAACTTCAAAGAAAAGGATTGGGAACTAAAAATTCAAATTTAAAATTTTCAACTGAAAGTCAAAGTTTGACCACAGTTGACCAAAATATAAAATTTTAAAAAATATTTATTTTATCATATTTGGAAAACAAATTATAAAAAAATCCAAAACTTCATTGGAAAATTCCAAAATTTCAATTTTAAATGATTTAAAAATAAAAAAATTTCAAATAAATTGAATGAAAAATATTTACAAAATTATGGGTTGTTACAGTCAAAATCCCAAGGCATACGAATCCTAACACCTACTAGAAAAGTCAAAAGACTTCTATATATTTACTAAGGTTTTGGAAAAAATAAAATTATCGTAGGAGCTTATTAGTAAAATGAAATATAATGCTTAATCATACTAATATTTTATGAACATCTACTGTGAATTAATGTCCTAATCAACCTAATTAAATTTGAAGAAAAATGTCCACACCAAAGAATAAAAAGACTGCTCTAACTGACAAGGGTGAGTGTCATCATCGTCACAAGAAGGGCTGGCGAAAACAAAACTATTCGAAGTACCTAAAGTCCATCAAAGAGAAGAAATAGAATAGTTTTGTTGCTCATATAGGTATATTTTTGATTAAATTGCTTTGCAATAAATAAATTATCTTGGGTTTTAGATACTGGATCTGGAACTCACATCTGTAATTCATTATAAGGACTTACGAACAAATGTCATGTGCAAAAGAGCGAAATGAGACTTCCAGTTGCTGATGGATCTCTATCATATGCGATTGCTGTTGGACATTATCATTTAGCTTTGCTAAATGGATTAGTTCTAATTTTAAATAATTGCTACTACAAGAGAAACTTAATTCGTGGAATAATTTCAGTATCTAGATTATCTAAGACTGGATATAATTTCATTGTGTTGAAAATATTACAAACATTATGATGAATGAAAATAAAGTATATAATCTTGTTTTGATAATGGAATTTATGTTATTAATATTAAGTATGTCTATGTTGTGAATAACTCTTCAAATGTTGACATTAATAATAATTATCTACGGCATTATAGGCTAAGTCATACAAGTAAGAAACGGCTATGCAAATTGAAAACCCCAAGATTTTCTACCATCATTTGATTCTAAATAATTTGATATATGTGAATTATGTCTTAAATGAAAACTGACAAGCACCCATTTAGTGCAAGCAATGAAAGAGTTTGTAACGACCCATATTTTTAACTATTTTAAATTATTAAATTTAGTATAATTAATGAATAAAAATGGTTAAAAATATTTTTTTAATGATTTATTAATATAGCTATTGAATATGAACTTGAACAAGATTTTAAAATAAACAAATTTCGAAGATTTAAGTAATAATAAGTATTGAAATGAGATGATATTTATTGAGTGTGTTTAAAATCAATATTTGAATTGAATAATAAATGTCAAACTCATTAGATGTAAATAAAGTAATTGGTTAATAACTAAAACTCATATGAAAGCTAATATTAAAATTTATTGAATATTGGATAATTAAATTGTTTAAAATTTAATTTTCTTGGAAATTAAATAAATAATTGAATCCTAAATTAAATATGAATGAAAATGATTTAAAAAGTTGATTTAGATGTTATTTAAATATTAATGAAGATTGTTAATACTTAAAAATCGAATTTAAGCGATTAATTTAAAATATGAAAAATTTATATTTTAATTGACGAGTAAAAATAGCCTTTCGGGGCATTGTATTGAATTTCGGCGAAACCATTTCCATTGGATACGTAATAGTGTATTATTATCGAATTTCAAATTTAATAGCATTTGGAGTTATCGTTTGGTTATACAGGATAGAAACGCGCTGAATTTAATATCGAAAATTCAGTATAATAAATTGGGTACAAAAAGTCATCTTCTCCATACGATCGAATTGGACCTCGAAATTAGTTCTACTGTGCTCGGATTAGGGGTATAACATTATAAACGCCTGGCGGCACACCTCAGTTGGGATCAGGAAATTATAGCTAGATATTTTCGAATTTAAATTATATATATATATATATATATATATATATATATATATATATCTGTGTGTGTGTGTTGACTTGACCACACCTTCAGATCAGCCATACTATTAGTCACCTATCAGCCACCCTATAAGCATGCCTATCCCTTTCCCTTGTAAGAAACGCTTCCCTCATTATTAAAAAAAAAAAGCATAGTTGAAAGAAAAAGAAAATGAAGCTTTAAAAAAATGAAAATCTCATGTATTACTTGATGAAAAATATGAAACTTGATTTAAAATTGATATTTTTCCAAGAGCTTCATTCTGATAAATGGATTGTGAGGTGCGGCTTCGAGTTGGATTGATCAATAGTCAAGCCGAACATCAGTTCGAGCTACGGTTAGGCATAGGGAGAAATCGAAGCTTCGATTGTCGAAATGGGCATCGTATTCGTTGTCGTGAGGAAAAATAGCATCTGGTTGGTCAACTTAGGAGGCTATGGTGACTCGTGGTGGTTCACAGTGTTACAGGAGGTCACGTGTAGATGCTTGGTCGTGAATCGTGCAGGGGTGGCAGAGGCAACGAGATGGTGGCAGGAAGATGGAGATTTAGATGAGAAAGTCGATCGTGATGTCAGATTTGGTTTAGGGGTTCGATGCATCATGTTAGTTGTTCGTGCACGGCTTGTATATTGCGTGAATGTGCATGCAAAGGAGGAAAGGGGGAAGAAGAAGCAGGAGGTGGATTGGGTTCTGGTTTCATGTGCCGGGCTATAGTATATAAAAAAATGGGTAATGGGTCAGGTTTGCTTAGTAGGATGGGACGAAATTTATGGTAAATGTTTAGTTTAGAAAATTTGAATTTGTGTATTGGAATTTATTTTAGTTTTTTTGGTAACTTATATAAAAAAATTGTAACTTACTCATGCTAGGTTCGAACGGGACGCCGTTCTTCGCGTTGGGTCTGTACGAACGAGATCTTGAATATGAAATCAAATTGGTTGAGTTTTGAGCTTGCCGAATTTTTAGCTAAATTCCAACGCGTTGGAATTTAATCTGAACCGGTAACGTGAAAGCGACAACAGAAAATAAAGGTGAGTGTTTTATAACGCTCACAAATACTAGAATATTTTTATGCTTGTTAAATTTGAAATTATGGAGTGATATAAATTTATTGATCATTGTTTGATAAGTTTAATTGTCATCTAAATAGTCATACGAATTAACTGATAAAAATTAAAACTGACAGTTGAATTTGAAATTGGAATTTAATTTCCAATAAAATACCTGATATTAATAAGTATGAAATTGTTGTAAATTATTTTGACTGTTTGGATGACTGATTGTGATGGATGCCAATTGATTGATATTTGGATGATTGGATGTTTATATATATATATATATATATATATATATATATATATATATATATATCATGTTATCACCTGGTAAATTACTTACAGTATATAAAACTATAAATTGAATTATTTCGAATAAATTAAGTAATATGCTGAAATGATATATACCTATGACATTGTGATTTGGGTTGAAATGATATATATCAATCCCTGAAATAAAATTGAAATAACTGATCACTTGGTCATAAGATAGAAAATTATATACGAACAGTGGATTGATTAAATTAAATGATTTTAAAATTTTTGATTTTAAATTTATTTAAATGATTTGATTTGAAGAAAATGAAAATTTTAATTTATGGAAATCGAAATATTTCGAAATTAAGCTCAGAATTTAATTATATTTGAGGATTTGGATTTCAAATTGGGTATTGAAAGTAAATTTGATTTAAGTGTTTTGAATCGCTGTTTTGGAAATCGAACTCGGAATTGAAAAAAATCGAAATGAAAATTTAAAAGTGATTTAAATTTGGAAATTTGGAAACTGAATCAGTTTGACGTTGAAACTATTTTTAAATAAATTACTTTGATATAACAATTTAAATCTATCTTTTTAAATATTCAAATTATTCTGGATTTTCCAAACTATTTTACTATATAAACCACTTTAACAATTAAACTGTTTTATATTAAACTATTTTAACCATTTAAACTATTTTTAACTATTTTAACCATTTAAACTATTTAAACTATTTTAGTTATTTAAAGTATTTTAGTTATTTGAACTATTTTAAACTATTCAAACTATTTTTCAAGATATTCAAACTGGTTAAGGGTGGAATGTTTATTTTTAAATCATGGATTTAAATACGAATTGGGTTAAGATAAAGTTCTAACCTAAATTGAAATTCGAAACAATTTGGAAATGAAATCGTGATATTAAGGCGAAAATGATTTTGAATTGAAAAAGTATATTTTGAATAAATATGATAATTTCAAAATGGATTTGATTTTGAAGCGAATATGATATTTTGATATCAAGTATGAACTGTTTTCGAAATGTAAAAGTACCAACCGGTGTGTAAAACGATATTTGGTTGTTAAAGAGACAGGGGCCGGATAAGGGCATACTCTTTGTGGATACCGGAACCACTTTAACAACTATGTACTTGGAGTGATGATCCAGAACTCAGTGGTTAGATTTAGCGCACATTTGCTGGGTTTGAAGAAAGAGAACGATGATGGATTAGCCCAGCACCTGTGCCAATTTTAAATGATTAAAACAGGAGTCGTACCGATCAAGTGAGCTAGCTACCCCAAGTGGACACACTTCTTCGTATTACCATCATTTACATTGTGATTAATTGGTGCGCACCTTCTGATTTTGGGAGTGTTGGACGCGGTGGGCATCATGGCTATGATGCATTACCACCAACCGGAAAGGGTAAAATAATAGTATCCTACCTTGGGCATTGCCTCACGTGTTTTTTCATACTTTTATCCCCATACGAGACCCCTATGATTTTGGTTTAGTCTTGTCTTGTCATGGCGCATCCCTGACTACCGACGTGCTACTGGTGGTGTCAAATGCAAACTGTACACCAATGCTTAAAATCACGTTAATGGGGATTAATGTAAAGCCATAACACTAAAAGATATATTTATTTTATTGATTAGACATTATATATGTTGCGTATTCTACTATATATAAATGTTTTGATGGATCCTTAAAACGTCGAAAATCCCGTAACATCTCTTGGGTTATTGCACGCACGTTATACACTAGATAGGAGATGTTAAATCCCGTAAACATCTCTGATGCTATCACACTCATGTTATATGCGATATTGATTTGACTTACATAAGGATATTTTAGTCCCGACTCGAGTGTTTTTTCTTTTCATTATGCTCGATCAGACCCGAGTTTTCAGCTTATCGAAAATTATTCTTTGGAGGACGAAGACGAAGAGTTGGCATATATATAACTTTGATAAATGTTGTGTATATATAACTCTGATAAATATTGTATAAATTATAATCAAAAGAATAGTAAACAGCTTCATGAACTGTTTATTTGATTATTATATTTTGTCATTCCTATGTGAGATTCTGTGTCTGTTTTCTTCTTATTTTCTTATTTTTCCTAATTAACCCGCTTGGTTATCTATGTTCCAGATTGTTTGAATTGGACATGTGTGCCTGCTTGGCAGTTGGAGGGTGCAACATGATAGGGGGTTCTAGCATCTGGGTTTTGTAGCGAACGGATGACTTTACTCCTACATGTCCTTGGGTTGGTTTAGTCGAGAGGCTAGCATAAAAGCAGAACACAGGTACGGCTGTGTGCTACAGTGGGTTTACTCACAGGCTGGTGATGGTCGCAAAGCCTGTCTGGCCCGTCACATCCGGTATTAGAGCTTTGGTTTAGCGATAACCTTGGCTTTGAGGGGTAACTCATTAGAGATAGTGTAACATATCGATTTTAACGGGATCCGAAGGTTGGCATTCTTACGTCCACTGTATCAAATGCCGCATAATCGAATGCCGGAAAACCGAATTGTTAGGGTTAAAAAGAAGAGGTAGAAGAAAAAGATAGAAGTAGTTAAGGAAACAAAACAGAAACAATATCAGAATCTCACATATCGCAGCGGAACAACATATAATAGATAAATGAATAATCATTAAAACAAAGAACTATCTCAGTTATTACATTACATATCAACATCATGAGAGTGTACAACCACAATATACAACACAACAAAACAATGGACAGTTATACAAACGTCCCTACAAGTGAATTCTACAGCGGAAAGATAATATCATATACAAGTAATACGCCTCGCCATCCAGCTCGCCACTTGAGCTCCAAAGCACTTCTAAATCCAGAATAACCTGATAACCTGACTCTAGGCTGCCCGTGTGGAAAATTATGGGCACTCAGAGTTTAGGAAGAGAACAATAAACTCCAGGTCAGTCATGGGACTGGTGTGAGAACTCAAAACAGTTATTTATCTTTTAAAACAACAACAACGATAGAAGTGGAAAATATCCGCAATGCTTTTAGAAAATGAAACTACCATAAGGCCTCCCACACACACACAATGCAAACGCAAAATTGGAGGAGATTTCTCCTTATGATAGTCAAAGATGCTTACTATGCAAATTTCTTTGATATTATTATTATAAGTGCACAGTGGAAAACCTTTCGAAAGTATAATATAAATCTTAGCCAACATACGACCATTATCGTATGCCTACTATAGCTACCATGTTAAATAGCAGGTTACCGCCACATTCCATGGCAGGTTATACAACTAAAATCGTACAAGGCTTGTATTGTTTCTTTGGATTTTCTAAAAAATGGTCAGGCTAAGGAACTTCCTACTGCCACATGGGATCGCCTCTGGCGGGACATCCCAAGAACCTAACCGGATCTCTGCCAATACAAGGCCGGGTTACCTCTGTAACTAGGTAACTACTACTCGAGTATGCCACTCCCCGGAACTTTGGGACCTTTATCCGAGGGCCTTCTATCACCAAGCAACAACCACAAAGAAAATGAGATTGGAGCAACCACATAGGCTAAGCATCAGGGCTCCATACCTGACACCACCCTTTTTCAGAAGGAAATGACATACCCTAAAGGGTGCGACCCTCATAACCTTGCCGCATGTTCCTGTTTTGACCATTTCCGGGGTGTGAGGTCTGACGAAGTCTCGTCCACAAAGCTACGCTTTTTCACAAAGCCACGCTTTGATCAACAAATGATCAATAAATAATCATCACACAGTAACACTCAGCATGCCACATTACCATATTGGGAGTATATCGCTGATAACCTTCAACTACAAAACCACTGAGCTCATACGTCTCAGAGAAGGGTGTTAAGCTAAGAGAATGAATTCTTCGCCACCAATAGATATGTATTTGAAAGAAATCTGCTTTATATCTCAAAATGTAATGTCAGACACGTAACCATACAAGTCTGTTCCGGGTTCGAACAGAACCGAAGACACTTCCAAAGAAGCCCTTGCAATCCGGGTGTTCACAATCCCGATCGAATTTCCCAACACAAAGGAAATCTCCATACCGTAGCCAACGGTGCAGAGACAATCGATAGGTCATCCTATCGTTTTCACAAATACCCGGTCTTCAACACCGGTCTTCAATGCTATCCATTATGTCGTATCACTATTCGGAATGGGTAATCCGAATGACGAGCGCAATAATTTAAAAATAAGTGTAGCATTCAATTCCAATCAATTCACAACGAAAAGTCATTTAAGGGTCAATATTGATAGTCGGTTATTTAACTATCAATCAATATTCACAACGTCACCCGATTTCAAATAATTTCCCAAATCATTTATTTTCAAAAATATATTTACAAGATATAATTTCCACATTTCAACCATTTGAAAACCAATTTCAAATCAATTTTCACCTTTACAACTTTCATTTCAAAATGGTTCATTTAAACCAATTAAATAAATCCTTACCGATTTACTTTAAATTTACGTTCCAAATCCGTAAATTTATATCCATATTTTTAAAAATAAATCAATGTTTATTTTAAAAACAAATTTCCCTTATAAATTTCCATTGTGAATTTACATTTCCAAATATTCACTTTCTATTTATCTTTAAAAGATATAATCTCAAAACATTCACTTCATATTGGAAAACATTTCCATACTTATTTAATAATAAGTAATTCACCAATCTATTTATTTTCAATATTTGGAAAATATTCAATATACTTAAATCACAATTAAGTATATATTTTATTCTTTAAGGAAAAACATCCTCTTAAACACATTTATTTGAGTCAAAACGAATGTTGCGTAAAACATCGTTACGACAACCCAAAATCACTAGTATAGGGATTCGAAATTAAGATAGATATATAAACCCCAATACTATACAAAACTTTTCCTTTCGGAAATCATTTACTATAACAACGGTGTTATAGTCCACAATTTCCATCTATTTCTCGAAAACGTCTATTTCAACAATGAATGTTAAAATCTATGGTTTCGACACTTAATACATTTTAAAACATTTTCGAATCGTTTTAATTCTATTTAAAATATCACTTTCCTAAAATATTTCTTTAATATATTATTCACCGTCCAAAATCGTGAATATACTTCATTTACCGAATTCAACATTTCTACATATTTTATTTAAAGGATTATTCACTGTCCAAAATCGTGGATATATTTCCTTTGATAAGCTATAATAATTAAACTTATCAAAATAAGTCGATTTCGGATTTATAAAACAATGTTTATAAATTCCATTTATACTTTATAACAACTTCAACTTATAAAATCACTTTATTAACAAATTCTATCCATATTCCATTTACACGCCAAAATCTAATTTATAAGTTAATTACTTATAAATCTTTTATTTTACAAAAATCTATTCATTTTATAACTTCATAATTTATAAATCTATAGATTTCATCCACTTATGAAATTCATTTATACTTCGTTTTAATACTTATAAAAACTCATTTTATAATTCCAATATTTTAATTTATAAATATCAATTTTATAAATCTTTTACATAAATCATTTATAATAATTCAAAAATCCAAATTTAAACCATTTTATAAATTAATCAACTACTTATTTCAAAAATCACATTTCGGTTATATTTTACAAAAATCATAATTTTATAACATAAAAATCTCAATGTTTATTTAATTAAAATAAATCAATTTCAAATTAAATTTTATTATGAATTCTAACTTAAATTTTCAAAAATCAAATTTTTATTTATTTTCGGCATCTAACGATACCAAAAATATATTCGGCTAAATTTTAGCCTTTAACAATTTCAATCACAAAGATAATCACGCAGATTATAAATAGATCAACATACAACATTGAAACCAATTCAATCATTTGAGGAATCCAGTTGGATCCCTCCAACCTGTTTTCCTGCATCCAAAAATGTTAGCACAATACCAATTCCGCTTCAAGACGGAATATCATGGTATATGGGATTTATGAAATATTATCCCCTATTATGCGGCGTAGTAGGGTCTCATCCGCTATATAATGCGAGAAATCAACTCCAAGTATATATATATAATACCAATTCCATACAAGCTGGAATTATTGCGGTATATGTGTTTAATAAATAACATCCGCTTAATATACGGCGTATAGGGTCTATTTCAATACAACAGATAATAACTATCATCCAATCATACAATCAAGCAGTTTAACTATTTAAAGTTTAAATCGAAATAATTCGATTGAGTGAGAAGTTCTCACCTTGAGTTTCCGATAACAGTTGTAGCGTTTTGTTTCGAATAAAATTAAACACGCATTTAATTTTATCCGAAATTATCACTAGCTCCAAATGACTCCAAACCAGCTCCATTGCGTAGTGCTCGACAAAACAAATCCAACGCAATTCGTTTCATAAATTTCCGACCTCGTATGAAAGAGATATTGATTTTTAAAGTTATATGAATTATAATATAATTAAATTACAAAATTCTTTTATAATTTTTAACCTAACAACTTTCGGCCGTTGGATCCCAAGCCCTAGAATCAGAGCCGTTGCACGCGTTTTGTTCCTTCTTCTCAGTTAAAAAGTCGTGCACGAACCCATGAAGCCGCCGAACATCTCACGAATTATCACGCCGCCACGATGAAGTTGATGATGATCGGCCTCCTTCCCCGCGTGCGCCTACACGAGACTCACCCACGACAAGGGCTACGGCCAGCTCGATCGTCATCTGGTCTCGAATGACGTGCTCAAACCCTCCGCCTTCCAGGTCCAATTACCGATGATCTAAAGCCCCAAAAACGATCATGACCGTTGGTTACGTAGCTCTCGATGAGCTTTACAAAGTTGCAGTTGGTAGTTTCTGGAAATAGTGTGTGGATTTGAAGAACGAGAAGGAAGAAAACAAATCATATTCGGCCAATAAAAAGGATGGTGGCGGTTGTAACTTTTGAGAGGAAACCCTAGTTTTGTTTTGCAAAATGGAAATAACAAGTCCTTTTATAGAAAATTGGTGAAACACTATTCATCCAAAATTTTCCGAACTCCAAACGAAGCGTGCCGGCTGGCGTTTCTATGGTCTACCCCGCGTTTCGAACACAATGGAATGTGTTTCGGAGGATAATTCGATCATATGTGCGAGATATGGAAATAAATGATCAAATTTAAATTAAATCGATTAAACCAATTTCCATGCGTTCTGGCTTGCCCCGGAAAAACCGTAAATCCGATTGACACGAAATTTGAAATCTTACAATAATATAACATTACGGATCCGATGAAACTAGTTTCATCGAAATCTGAGAGTGTTTGAAAAATGACTATTTTAACCCGTCAATTAAATATTAAAATATTCAATTTTCACAAATTAACTTTTAATTCAATTTTAAAAGTTCACAAACATTTTTCTAACTCCAATTTTATAAATCATTTTCAATCACATTAAACCCAAATTCCAATTATTTCTGAAATTTCAAATATTAAATTATCGATTTAATTATCCAATTAAATCCAAATATTCGGAAAAAAAAATTATTCGACTTACAAATTTTACTTGTTGATATTTAAAATCAATTAAATATCTGAATTTCAAATGACAGAAATTCTGGGTCGTTACAAACTTTCCCCTTAAAAGAATTTCGTCCTCGAAATTACCAAGTAAGAAAAATGTTTTGAAATCCATTAACCTTTCAAAACAAACCGTTCAAATTTGATTTACAAATCTCTTAAGTATTCAACTTTTCCAAAATCCAATAGTTAAACTTCTTGCAAAATATTTACTAAGTTTTCAAATCCATATATAGTTATCTCTTCAAAATCAACTATATCGTTTAACCTTTAACTTCAAATCAAAACTTAGTTTTCACAAAATAAATTCCAAAATTTTCCGAAAATTTTCTAACGCCTTAAATTTTCAAAAAATATCGCCATAACCTCCTTTGTACGGAGGAGCTTTTACAATATCACAATAGACACAAATATATATACATCGACCCACAAGGTCGGAAAAATAGAAAAACAGTTCATATTTCATATTTTTATTGCGTAGACGTACCTTTTTAGCATTTTTAAGCAAAGCAGTTTTTTATTTAGCATTTTTCGCAACCAAATCCAGCTAATGGTAGCCCCGGTACTTGTACTTACTCAATATAAACACGTAAGTGACATATATAAGAAGTTATTAACATTTTACTCTTTTTAAACAACTACAACACATGCATACTAAAAGAAATGCATAGTAAACAAGGTTTATAAGCAACTTATAGGATTTCAACATTACTTGTACTTGTTTACAACCAATTCATATACAACGACATTCATTTATTCATTTTCAATTAGTTTACATTCACTAATTTACATTCACATTGGTTCACTTCCAATTCAAATCAATTTCTATTCAATTAAATTTACTTAACTTCCAATTTGAACTTAATTGCTTTAGCTTTCAATTTTATTCATTCAATTGCATATGAATTTCTATTCAATCAATTAACAATAATCTAACAACCAATGTATATCCAATACAGCCAAATTTATTCACTTTACATTCAACATTCATATTCACTTTGTTTACCTTCAATTTGGTTTAACATTCAAATAGCCTTAAATGAATTAACACTTATATCCATTATTCTACATCAATTCATTACATTCGATTAATTTACATTCGATTAATTAGTTCAATTACTAATTTATTTTGCAAATAAGGTTGAATCTCCTTTACATAATTCAAATTTGTATTCATTTAATTCAGATTCCAACTCCAAAGTAGATTCTATTTAACTTTTACCAAAGTCAATTTTATCACTTATTCAGATTCATATCTCGTTTTTCTTAACAAAGTTATTTAACCATTTTAATAATTGGTTTTACTTACATCTTCGCATTTTATAAGTTATACAACTTATTATTCAACTTCCAAATCTGATTTAATTTATTTAACTTTCTTTAGTTAAATTTCACATCATATAATTTATCATACTAACTCCAATTTATTTCAACTTTACTAAAGTATCTTTATTATCTCATATTATAAGTTCAAAACTTGATAACTTATATTCATCAATTCCAACTTGGATTTTTATTTTAAATTTTTTTATCACAACAAAATTCAATTTTTCAATTTACTATGGTAGCAAATCCATCACACAGAAACTCGAAAATGATACTGATGATGCTGCAGTCATCACCCTTATTATTCCCCAGCAACAGTAGTGAATCCATTGCTTTAAACTCTTTCAAAAAAATTCTCTTTTATTTATAAATCTCATTTTAAATCTTTTCTTATAGAATTTTCACTATTTAACTTTACTTATACAAGATTATTCCACAATTGTAAATCATTTCGATTATAATTCTATACTTATACAATTGTTGCTTTTATATACTTTATTCTTTCACAATTGTTGTTTTTATTCAGATTATTCGAACAACTTTGATTCACTTATATATTCTTACATTTTCAATAATCAAACAATTAAATTTTACACACACTTTGATAATTCTAAAAAATTATTCCTTTATATATAAAATATAACCGAGGTAAAATTATTTCGTTTACCCAATTTAAAACCATACTATGTCGGTTTATCTCGTTTAAGAGTTTAGAAACCCCTATCGATACAGTTAGCTAGACTGCACCGACCAGAATCTATAAACAATCAACTGATAAGTCAACACAATACAAATTTTTTTTATATTCACTAACAAATACGCACTCATATCTATTATTACACTTAACTCATTCTAGAGTACTACTGACTCTATCTCTAATGAGTAATCCCCAACAGAGCCAAGGCTGTCGCTTACCCATATGCTCTGATACCACTTTGTAACATATCGATTTTATCGGGATCCGAAAGTCGGCATTCTTACGTCCACTGTATCAAATGCCGCATAATCAAATGCCGCAAAACCGAATTGTTAGGGTTAAAAAGAAGAGGTAGAAGAAAAAGATAGAAGAAGTAAGGAAATAGAACAGAAACAATATCAGAATCTCACATATCGCAGCGGAACAACATATAATAGATAAATGAATAATCTTTAAAACAAAGAACTATCTCAGTTATTACATTACATCTCAACATCATCAGAGTGCACAACCACAATATACAACATAGCAAAACAATGGACAGTTATACAAACGTCCCTACAAGTGAATTCTACAGCGGAAAGATAATATCATATACAAGTAATACGTCTCACCATCCAGCTCGCCACTTGAGCTCCAAAGCACTTCTAAATCCAGAATGACCTGATAACCTGACTCTAGGCTGTCCGTGTGGAAAATTATGGGCACACAGAGTTTAAGAAGAGAACAATAAAATCCAGGTCAGTTATGGGACTAGTGTGAGAACTCAAAACAATTATTTATCTTTTAAAATAACAACAACGATAGAAGTGGAAAATATCCGCAATGCTTTTGGAAAATGAAACTACCATAAGGCCTCCCTCCATACACACAATGCAAACGCAGAATTGTAGGAGATTTCTCCTTATGGTAGTCAAAGATGCTTACTACGCAAATTTCTTTGATATTATTATTGTAAGTGCACAGTGGGAAACCTTTCGAAAGTATAATATAAATCTTAGCCAACATACGACCATTAATGTATACCTACTATAACTACCATGTTCAATAGCAGGTTACCGCCACATTCCCATGGCAGGTTATACAACTAAAACCGTACAAGGATCGTATTGTTTCTTTGGATTTTCCAACAAATGGTCAGGCTAAGGAACTTCCTATTGCCACATGGGATCGCCTCTGGCGGGACGTCCCGAGAACCTAACCGGATCTCTGCCAACACAAGGCCGGGTTACCTCTGTAACCAGGTAACTACTATTCGAGTATGCCACTCCCCGGTCCTTTGGGACCTTTATCCGAGGGCCCTCTATCACCAAGCAACAACCACACAGAAAATAAGATTGGAGCAACCACATAGGTTAAGCATCAGGGCTCCATACCTGACACCACCCTTTTCCAGAAGGAAATGACATACCCTAAAAGGCGCGACCCTCATAACCTTGCCGCATATTCCTGTTTTGACCATTTTCAGGGTGTGAAGTCTGACAAAGTCTCGTCCACAAAGCTGCGCTTTTTCACAAAGTCACGCTTTGATCAATAAATAATCATCACATAGCAACACTTAGCATGCCACATTACCAAATTGGGAGTATATCGCTGGTAAACTTCAACTACAAAACATCTAAGCTCATAAGTCTCAGAGAAGGGTGTTAAGCTAAGAGAATAAATTCTCCACCACCAACAGAGATGTATTTGAAAGAAATCTGCTTTATATCTCAAAATGTAATGTCAGACATGTAACCATACAAGTCTGTTACGGGTTCGAACAGAACCGAAGGCACTTCCAAAGAAGCCCTTGTAATCCGGGTATTCACAATCCCGATCGAATTTTCCATCACAAAGAAAATCTCCATAAAACGGTGCAGAGACAATCTATAGGTCATCCTATCGTTTTCACAAATACCCGGTCTTCAACACCGGTCTTCAATGCTATCCATTATGTCGTATCACTATTCGGAATGGGTAATCCGAATAATGAGTGCAATAATTTAAAAGTAAGTGTAGCATTCAATTTCAACCAATTCACAATGAATAGCCATTTAAGGGTCAATATTGATAGTCGGTTATTTAACTATCAATCAATATTCACAACATCACCCGATCTCAAATAATTTCCCAAATCATTTATTTTAAAAAAATATCTTTAGAAGATATAATTTCCACACTTCAATCATTTGAAAAACAATTTTAAATCAATTTTCACCTTTACAACTTTCATTTCAAAATGGTTCATATAAACCAATTAAATAAATCCTTGCCGATTTACTATAAATTTACGTTCAAAATCCATAAATTTATTTCCACACTTTCAAAAATAAATCAATGTTTATTTTTAAAACAAATCTCCCTTATAAATTTCCATTGTGAATTTACATTTCCAAATATTCACTTTCTATTTATCTTTAAAAGATATAATCTCAAAACATTCACTTCATATTGGAAAACATTTCCATACTTATTTAATAATAAGTAATTCACCAATCTATTTATTTTCAATATTTGGAAAATATTCAATATACTTAAATCACAATTAAGTATATATTTTATTATTTAAGGAAAAACATCCTCTTAAACACATTTATTTGAGTCAAATGAATGTTGCGTAAAACATCGTTACGACAATCCAAAATCACTAGCATGGGGATTCGAAATTAAGATAGATATATAAACCCCAATACTATACAAAACTTTTCCTTTCGGAAATCACTTAGTATAACAATGGTGTTATAGCCCACTGTTTCCTTCTATTTCTCGAAAACGTCTATTTCAACAATGAATGTTGAAATCTATGGTTTGGATACTTAATACATTTTAAAACATTTTTGAATCGTTTTAATTCTATTTAAAATATCAATTTTCCAAAATATTTCTTTAATATATTATTCACCGTCCAAAATCGTGAATATACTTCATTTGCCAAATTCAACATTTCTATATATTTTATTTAAAGGATTATTCACTGTCCAAAATCGTGGATATATTTCCTTTAATAAGCTATAATAATTAAACTTATCAAAATAAGTCAATTTCAGATTTATAAAACAACGTTTATAAATTCCATTTATACTTTATAACAACTTCAACTTATAAAATCACTTTATTAACAAATTCTATCCATATTACATTTACACGCCAAAATCCAATTTATAAGTTAATTACCTATAAATATTTTATTTTACAAAAATCTATTCATTTATAACTTCACAATTTATAAATCTATAGATTTCATCCACTTATGAAATCCATTTATACTTCATTTTAATACTTATAAAAACTCGTTTTATAACTCTAATATTTTAATTTATAAATATCAATTTTATAAATCTTTTATATAAATCATTTATAATAATTCAAAAATCCCAATTTAAACTATTTTATAAATTAATCAACCACTTGTTTCAAAAATCACATTTCGGTTATGTTTCACAAAAATCATAATTTTATGACATAAAAATATCAACCTTTATTTATTTAAAATGAATCAATTCAAAAATTAAATTTTATTATGAATTCTCAACTTAAATTTTCAAAAATCAAATTTTTACTTATTTTCGGCATCTAACGACCAAAAATATATTCGGCTAAATTTTAGCCTTTAACGATTTCAATCACAAAGATAATCACGCAGATTATAAATAGATCAACACACAACATTGAAACCAATTCAATCATTTGAGGAATCCAGTTGGATCCCTCCAACCTGTTTCCCTGCATCCAAAAATGTTAGCACAATACCAATTCCGCTTCAAGACGGAATATCATGGTATATGGGATTTATAAAATATTATCCGCTATTATGCGGCGTAATAGGGTCTCATCCGCTATATAATGCGGGAAATCAACTCCAAGTATATACGTAATACCAATTCCATACAAGTTGGAATTATCGCGGTATATGTGTTTAATAAATAACATCCGCTTAATATACGGCGTATAGGGTCTATTTCAATACAACAGATAATAACTATCATCCAATCATACAATCAAGCAGTCTAACTATTTAAAATTTAAATCGAAACAATTCGATTGAGTGAGAAGTTCTCACCTTGAGTTTCCGATAACAGTTGTAGCATTTTTTTTCGAATAAAATTAAACACGCGTTTAATTTTATCCAAAATTATCACTAACTCCAAACGACTCCAAACCAGCTCCATTGCGTAGTGCTCGACAAAACTAATCCAACGCAATTCGTTTCATAAATTTCCGACCTCGTATGAAAGAGATATTGATTTTTAAAGTTATATGAATTATAATATAATTAAATTACAAAATTTATAATTTTTAACCTAACAACTTTCGGCCGTTGGATCCCAAGCCCTAGAATCAGAGCCGTTGCACGTGTTTTGTTCCTTCTTCCCAGTTAAAAAGTCGTGCACGAACACATGAAGCCGCCGAACATCTCGCGAATTATCATGCCACCACGATGAAGTTGAAGAAGATCGGCCTCCTTCCCCGCGTGCACCTACACGAGACTCACCCATGGCCAGAGCTATGGCCAACTCGGTCGTCATCTGGTCTCGAACGACGTGCTCGAACCCTCCTCCTTCCAGCTCCAATTGCCGATGATCCAAAGCCCCAAAAACGATCATGACCGTTGGTTACGTAGCTCTCGATGAGCTCTACAAAGTTGCAATTGGTAGTTTTTGGAAATAATGTGTGGATTTGAAGAACGAGAAGGAATAAAACGAATCATCTTCGGCCATTAAAAAGGATGGTGGCGGCTGTAACGTTTGAGAGGAAACCCTAGTTTTGTTTTGCAAAATGGAAATAACAAGTCCTTTTATAGAAAATTGGCGAAACACTATTCATACAAAATTTTCCGAACTCCAAACGAAGCGTGCCGGCTGGTGTTTCTAAGGTTTACCCCTCATTCCGGACACAATGGAATGTGTTTCGGAGGCTAATTCGATCATATGTGCGAGTTACGGAAATAAACGATCGAATTTAAATTAAATCGATTAAACCAATTTCCATGCGTTCTGGCTTGCCCGGGACAAACCGTAAATCCGATTGACACGAAATTTGAAATCGTACAATAATATAACATTACGGATCCGATGAAACTGGTTTCGTTGAAATCTGCGTTGAAAAATAACTATTTTAACTCGTCAATTAAATATTAAAATATTCAATTTTCACAAATTAACTTTTAATTCAATTTTAAAAGTTCACAAGCATTGTTCTAACTCCAATATGATTTAAAATAACTTTATAAATCATTTTCAATCACATTAAACCCAAATTCCAATTATTTCTGGAATTTCAAATATTAAATTATCGATTTAATTATCCAATTAAATCCACATATTCGAAAAAATAAATTATTCGACTTACAAATTTTACTTGTTGATATTTAAAATCAATTAAATATCTGAATTTCAAATGATAGAAATTTTGGGTCGTTACAGATAGGGTCAGTAGCACCTTAGAATGAGTTTGAGTATATTAATAGATATGAGCGCATATTAGTTAGTGAATACAAAAAAAATGTTTTATATTGTGTTGGTTGATTTGTTTAGCGACTTATGGATTCTGGTCAATACGAGTAATTAACATTATTGATAGGGATCTCTAAACACTTGGACAGAACAATTCGACATAGTATTGTTTTGAAATTGGGTAAATAAAATAATTTTACCCCAACTATATTTTGTATATAAAGGAATAATTTTCAAAAACTATTATGGCATATATATATATGAATTGGTTTTAAGAAATGATAATATTGATCATTATCGTTTATTGTGGGATTAGTCAATATTCCTAAAATATTAGCTATTATATAATTATAAGAAAATGAAATTGTATTTGATTTGTAAAATATAATTTGCAAGTAAAAAGAATATAAAATTGTGAATTTGAGAAATTTAAATTCCGATGTTTCTGAAAAAGGTTTTCAAGGTTTGGAAAATAATATCAGCATTGTTTAAAAGTATATACAAATACAAATTGTTTTCAAATAAATTTTAAAAAGGAATGAATTCAATACTCCCCTCTTCTGTCGTTGGAAAATAATTTCGGTGATGATGTTCATTTTCAAGTCTCAAAGTGGAGTAGACTTCTGAGAAGCTTTGCTATTAAATTGTTTTGATAAACAGATTTTTGGTTAAGCTCCAAAAGTATGATTTGATATATATAAAAAGATATAAGTATACATACTTATTCCAAATGATTTTAAATGGACCCGGTATTTAAAATTTTTAAGTTCTGTTAATTAGTAATCTACAAATTATTTGAATAAAATGAAATATTTGAATAACCAGAGCTTATAAAATAAGAGAACTAAGAAATCTAAGCTAAATGTTTTGAGAAATTTTACAGTTGAAGTATGCAATCCTTAAATTAAAAGTAGGAAAATTTAAACAAGTTAAAATAATGAACACTTTAATTAAGTAAAATGAATCAAATTAATTTGTATAATACCAAATTGCATTCTAATGACATATAATAGGACTTACCAAATGTTAAAAGTTAAAAATGATGATTTGGATATGTATCGGATATTATACCCTAAACGAAACTTAAAGGTAATTAAAAAGTACGTAAATGGAAATTTAGTTGTAACAATAAATGCTGTACTTTATTTAGTATATTATGAAATGATTAATGACTAAATGGAAGCAAGTAGAACTTAAGAAAGCAAACAAATGAATTAAATAATATCTTTGTAAATTGGTTATAGAAGTAAAAATAAATTTTCAAAGAAATTTTGAAATTGAATTTGTAACTTTTGAGATAACTATAAACTTAGATAAGGTCATATATAAGAAGTTGGACTTTTATAGAATAATTTTGAACTAAAGTGATGATTAATAAAATGTTTCACAAATAAATCTGTTATTAAATGGAATTGTGAAAATAGAGGTGAATTAATTTGTAAAGAAACTCAAGGATATAAGAAATAATTCGTTAATGACGTTGATGCTAAAAATGGAGATATGAACATTATAATTCAAATGTTTCGCGAAAATATAAAGTAAAGTTTATAGTTTATAACTTTGATAAATGTTAGTTAAACTAGATGTTAAATTAATTAAATATGGATGTTAAAGGAAGGAAGCTAATATTGAATTATGAAATGAATCTTAACTTATGAAAAGCCAACCGAAATGTATAAATGGAAGAAGTTAGTGAATTTTATTAATAAAATGCGTAAATGAAATAACATTGATTCAAATGAAAGTGAACTTAAGTGCAGAATGAATGTGAATAAATGAATTGATATGAGAAGTTGCTAAACGTAAAATAAAACAATTGACATTTAACAAATTTGATTGAATAAATGGAATGTAAATGAAATAGAATTGAATAAATTGGAAGTAAATCAATTAAATGTTGATAAAAAAAATTGAATATTAATAAAAAAATGAAGTGTATAAATTAAATATTGGCATGGGATAGTGTAAATTCATATCGTTACGAATTAATTAGATGAATACTAATAATTGAATGGTTTCTTTGGTTTTAAATCATCGTTATAACCGTTTATTGTATTTAATTGTTGTTGGTCGTATATTAATGCTTATGTTATAGTTTGGATTTAAAATTCATGCTATATGCTTATATAAAACTCATATATGCTTTCTACATCTTCCATATGCAACTAATATCCTAATTCGAGTTGAGATAGGTACATACAAAGGCCGTTTGGTTGTATACGCGGGTTTTATATGTTTTTGCTTGCTTAATACGAGTGAACTCGCTCGTATTAATAATAATAAGTTATACTTCTTGGATTACATACCTCGATTTTATATTTTCCCTACGGGATGCCTCATCATTAAGATGAGATGTATATTTGATATCCAATTGGAATATTTGGGTTATATATTGAATTGTAAAAATTTTCAATTTAGCCACGCAAAGGAGTCTCTGTCGAAATTTTCCATAAATCCAAGAGTTAGAAAAATTATGAAGTTTTAAATTTTTTTAGCTTGTTTTCGTAAATAAATTGTAAATTTCATAAGCCCATCGGAGTAACGTGGTAGAAACATAGTAAAAGTTTTCTAATGGATTTTATTTTTATAAGTTGAATTTTTTTTAAATATATCAAATGTAAAATTCTTTACTTAGTTCCTTTTCGAGGAAGAAAAGTTTTAAGTGGGGGAGAATGTTGTAACAACTCGCATATTTTGCGATTATATATTTAAATGTTTTATTTAAATATAGCATCGTTAGTCGTATTAAAGTTCGAAATGCTATTTTTTTGTAAACAGTCGAATTAGGACTTGAGACCACTTTCACTGAGTTCGAAATGGGGTTTACAACCTTTTTGAGTATAAACATAGATATATTTGGAGTTGATTAGGAATTTGGTATTTTTGTTTGGACTTTGCAATGTATTCTAGCCCACAAACCTAATAAGAGAACCCAAACCCCATACCATATACATCCCTTTCCACTCCTCTCCTCTTCATTCATTTTCATTTCCTAACACTCTCAAACTAAACAAAAATGGGGGAAGAGATAGAAAATTAAAATTCCTAGTTAGAAATCAAGGAGAAGCTTAGATAAGCATCCTCTTCATCTTCTTCATCTCAATTCCTCTCCAATTTTCAGAAATTTCCTATAACCTAACTTAGGAAATATTTGCTTATGATCTTATATTGGAGCTTCTAGAGTTGAAGTTGAAGAGAGGTTGATCTTTGCTTTGTTTTAGAGCTTCTCATTCGTTGATTTTTGGTTTAAAGGTCAGTTGTTGAACTCACATCTAGGTCTATACCTTTGATAGTTGTTAGGTTTGAATTTCTAACATCTATTTCATGTCCATTTTCTTTTGAATTGAATTGAATTGATTTGGTGAATTTTCTAATTTTTGGCATTTTGAAGTCAAAATCTATGAAAATTCTTATATGGATGTTTGGACATGTTGTTCAGAGTGTATTGATGAGTCTATAGGGTTGGGTTGTTGCTTGGCATAAATCCTTGGCCATCGTCGCTCATTCGATTCCTTCGGAGTTGAATTGGCCATCAATGGACTAGGCTAAATCCTGCCCTGAGCTTTAGCTCAAACGTCTGGCATAATACTCAGACGTCTGGGCCATCGAAATAAAAAGTCCAGATGTACAGCTTAGACGTCTGAGCTTACTTCCCAAACTTCTGGGCAATCTGGAAGAAAATTCCAAACCCATAGTTCAGACGTCTAGGGAAACCACATGACGTCTGATATTGTTAAATTCAGCCAATTTTCCTGTTTTATGTGGCTTTCCATTTTATATTGATTTTTGGTTGATCCGGTTGGTCGTTGTCATTTATTATCAACTTTGAGGGCAATATCCATTTGATGGATTTGATATCGATTTTTATGGTTTTGATTCACATCATCGTATGTGAATTTTAAGTGATTAATTGTTTTGCAATCGTTTCTGTGATTTGTCACTTTAAAATATAGTAGTAAATACTCAAACTCTCTTGCAAACATGATTTCAACAATTATATCCAATACAAAGCTCGCTTTTAAAACTGTTTTCTGATCTATTAGTATATAAAACCTTTACCTCATTCGTATGAGAAATCTAATTAAACAACTTAGCAAAACAAGTGGTATGAAACGCTTGCGTTTTCTTTGTTGGTTAATTCTTGAACTTGTTCGATTGAAATCTTGTGACAATTTTCAAGTGGAAATCTACAATTTGTTCGTAAATATTTAATTTAAGCCAGTGATTATGGGACATGAAGCTAAACTCATTTATTTACTAACTTAGTGTAATTTACCCTTCTTATTGATCAATGGTGATCATTTTATGGTTTAGACTAGCGATATGCGGTGTCTCTTTGTCCACGTGGGAGACTGTACCCCATTCTTTTGAACTTCATATCATTTTTTTATAGGCTAGCAAACTATGGGATTTATGGAGTTTGGTTCATTGGGCGTAACATTATACTACGTCATTGTTCCGAATTATTTAACTTTCAGGTTCATCGGGCGTAACGTTGTACCACGTCGTTGTTTCGGATTATTTAAGTTTCAGGTTCATCAGGCTTAACGCTGTATTACGTCGTTGTTTCAGATTATTTGAGTTTCAGGTTCATCGGACGTAATGCTGTACTACGTCGTTGCGATGCTCTATGGTTAGCGATTATGGGATTGCGACCCGTTTGTGATACACGTGTTGGTGAGTTTTCATACTCCCATTTTTTATAGACCTCTCCCTTTAATGTTTTATGGATTTCTAATTATTTATTTCTGGAAAATGTGGTTCACCATTTATTGCGAATTGGCATTGATATATTTTGCCAATATTTGAGGTTTGGCGAATAAGCTAAAAAATATGACACTCTTTTTTCGTGTTTAAGAAGATTTGAGATATTCTATGATTTTCACTGTTATTATATATTTCTGTTATATCTCTTATCCTATCTTATATTATATGAATTTATAGCTAGGCTGATGTGTTTATTATTTTCTTCTTAAATAATACTCGAGTCGGACCGAGGTATTTCTTATGCTTCTACTTGACTTCTTATCAGGGTCCGTCATCTAACTTTTGGCTAACTACTTAGCTTAGTAGTTTTTACTTTTATACATTCAAGATAGAGACTCCTTGATGTATGCATTATTTTTTTCTAGCACTTGTACCTATTCTTTTGTGATGTAGTGGATCTTATATGACCACTACTTTGATGTACACTTCTATGTATTATACTCATATCTGTTTCCTCCTTAGTGATATGAATATCTGTGACTGATTTTGTGTTGTGCTTATTTTATATTTGTTTTCGAAGATCACATAGCCACCGTGTAGTAATTTTGAGTTTGTAATTGATGTGTCAAATTTCCTCTTGAAACAAAATTCATGTAATACAATCTGACATATCGGTACTTGCACGAAGCAATTACACAGATGGTCGCTCCTCAACAGCCTCATTCTTCGTGCTAGTCGACGACATTACTCCTTTGTGTCCTTGGAGAGTGTGAGTATAGAGGTGGGGCGCCACAGCTTGGTATCAGAGCCAAACTTTGGAACAATGTAGAATAATCTAGCAAGGATCATTGTCCTAAGTCTTTCTTAGGAATCATGCTTTAGGATTTAATCCGAGTCTTACGACCCATTCTATCATATTTTTCTTGATGATGCCTCATTTTATCAATCAAGTTTGTTTGATATTCATTCTAAGAATGACCTTTTCCTCTTCTTTCTTTCTTAAAGAAGAGAAATTATTAGACCTAGCCGTCTCAGCACCGGTCAATCCAGTGCTACTCCTCAGGATAGTGTATTCACGTCTTCCCAACAGCTTTTAGATCTTGTACAGAATGCTCAAGCTCCCAGACCTATTTCTGAGCCTAGTCACCCTAAATCCGGGTTTGCAAGCTTGTGCAATGATTATACCAATTTGGATGGAAGGTCGTTCAAGTGTTCCAAAAGCGTTATAAAAATCCAAGCTTGGCTTAGAACATGCGATCGCATCTTTTCTCGCATGAATCTTATAGCTCTACATCGAGTCCAAGTGGCTTCTAGCATGCTACATGAAAGAGCATTAGATTGGTATGAGCTTTTGGTTTCTGAGATTATCAAAGCGGATCGAACTTGGGAGAAATTTCGGGAAATTTTCGAGTTGAAGTTTGTGCCAGAAGCTGAAAAAGTAACTTTAGCTCGACGCTTTATTGACCTTGTTCAAGGTGAATCCTTTGTGACAGATTATGTCGCATCTTTTGAATCTCTATTTAAATATGGGGTGGAGCATATTAATACCTCATTAAAGAAAAATCATAGGTTTGTCTATGGGTTGAATAAGAACCTCAAGCAGGCTTTACTTCTGAAACTGGAAGTTTGTTTCGATCAGCTTGTTGATATCGCTCTTCGGCTTGAAGAGGCTAATAAAGAAAGTGATGTTGAAGTTGTGGGTGCCAAATAGAACTTCAACAACAACAAGAGGCCTATTAAGTTCAAAGACCCTAATCCCAACAAGAAAGGGAAGCAAGCAACTTCAGTAGTAAAGATACCTACCTCTATTAGTGGACAATGCCACAATTGTGGTTCTATGGACCACTATGCAAATAGGTGTCCGAAACCAAAATTTTGTCATTATTGCAAAAGTTCGGGTCATCTTATATCTACACGTCCCATACTTCAAAGTAGGAGAGAGGGAGAGCTGAATATCGTACAAGCTCCTAGTAACACTTCTCTTGGTCAAGATATTTCTCATTCAATCCATGATGGCGTTAATTTGTTTTGTGATTATCCTATCGGAGTTCTTTTTGATGCGGGTGCATCTCACTCTTTTATATCAAAGGAACTTGTTGATACTTTGTCATTAAATATTATGAGCTTGATGACTTCAATGATAATTGTGAATTTGATTGGTGGATTCGCAACACTCAGTTTACTTTGTAAAGATGTCGAGATTTTTTTAAGTGATTATGCTTTCCGATCCGATTCGCACGTTATGTGCTACTTAGGTTTCGGAATTGATTTTTGAGAAAGGATTGGCTTAATCATTATGAAGCCAATATCCTATATCCTGATAGGACTATCCATCTTCGACATCCTTAATTTGTTAAGCATGTTTTTATTTTTCTTAATGATTTCGATTCCAATTCGGGGGCATCATTTTATTCTTTAAACCCACATGATGAGGAAAATGTTACTTCCCTCATTCAAGTAGTTCATGAATTTCCCAGTATCTTCGAGCCTGACTTAGGATTATCACCTAAGTGATCTATTGAGTGGTGCTAAGGTCTTTTCAGTTCAACTGTGCCACCATTTTTCATTAGCTATGAGTTTCGGACGGTAGCATTCCACTAACCACATTCTGTACTCTTTATGATTCTTATGAATGCCATTTGGTTTGACGAACCCTCCAACTTATTTCATCCATCTTATGAATCTAGTATTCTGCGAGCATCGACTTCATCCTTGTATTCATTGATTATGAGTGAAAACAGCAATTTAAAATTGCAAATCTTTCTAATAAGATATATTTATAAGTGTAATTGTTTTATGTTCTTAAAACGAACAAAGAACATTCGTAAAAATTTAAAGAGATATTTTTATCATATAGAAGATTATTTTGTGTTATATTACCCATTGAGTGCTTTAAGAATTCTGATCAATACGCGTGATCAACATTAGCGATAGGAATCTCCTAAACGCTATGATGAGATAGTCAGATACAGTAAATTGACTTGGAGTAAGTAAATTTTTATAAAAGATGATACCCGTTTGGAATGATCTCGAGACTTTGTCCACTTGTGAGATTTGAGATCGTGAATCCAATTCATAATTCATCTCTTATTTTATGTAGCCTTGATGCTCATCCTTCTCTTTTAGCACTGCTTATCATCCTCAATCCGATGGACAAATAGAGCATGTGAATCAAACTCTTGAAGATCTTCTTCGTGCATGTGTTCTTCATTTTGGTGGAAGTTGGGAAGATCCTATTTCTTTTGTTGAGTTTTCTTACAATAATAGCTTCCAATCTAGTACTGGTATGGCACTTTTCGAGGCACTCTACGGAAGGCCATGCCAATCTCCTTCGTGTTGGCTTGAAGCCGGTGAGAAGCCATTTTTAGGTCCAGATTTAATTCATGATGCCACAGAAAAGATTGACCATATTTTTCATAGGGTGAGAGAAGCTCAAAGTGGACAAAAATCCTATGCCGATAACCCAAGAAAGAATTTGGAATTTTCTGTGGGAGATTCGGTGTTCATTCGCGTTTCACTTATGAAGGTGTTGTGCGTTTCAGTCGATCGGGGAAAATTAGCATCTTGATATTTGGTCCATTTCTCATCACGAATGCATTGGTTCTGTGGCTTATTGTCTTTTATTACCGGTTTAATTTTCTGCTATTCATGACGTATTCCACGTTTGTCAACTACGGAAATGCCCTAGGGATTCCAATTCTATTCTTGGGCTCGGTGTTATTGAAGAAATTGAAGTTTCACCTAATTTGACTTATGAGCAACATCTTATTCGTATCATTGCTACGGAGGTTAAACGCCTTCGTAATAAAGATGTTCCGCTTATGAAAGTTCGATGCTCCTCAAATCCTAAGGATTTCTCTTGGGAATTCAGAGAATTCATCGAGCGAACACATCCGGACTTACTCTCTCTTGCTCCTCACAGTGAACTTCTCACTTTAAAATTTTCTTTTGTGTTGTTATTCCTTTGTGCGGTTGTTACTCTTTATTTTCTTCTTAATTATTGCGAGAACGTAATTTCTTTAAGGAGGGGAGTCTGTAACAACCCGCATATATTACGATTATATATTTAAATGTTTTATTTAAATATAGCATCGTTGGTCGGATTAAAGTCGAAATGCTAACAGTCGAATTAGGACTTGATACCACTTTCATTGAGTTTAAAATGACGATTACATCCTTTTTGAGTATAAACATCGATATATTTGGAGTTGATTTGGAATTTGGTATTTTTGTTTGGGCTTTGGGTTGTTTCTAGCCCACTAACCCAATAAGAGAACCCAAACACCTTACCATGTACATCCCACTCCACTCCTCCCTTCTTCATTCATTTTCATTTCCTAAAACTCTCAAACTAAAAGAAAAAAAATGGGGGAAGAGATAGGAAATTAAAATTCCTAAGCCCTAATTCTCTTAGAAAATTCAAATCCAAGTAGAAATCAAGGAGAAGCTTAGGCAAGCATCCTCTTCATCTTCTTCATCTCAATTCCTCTTCAATTTTCAGAAATTTCCTATAATCTAACTTAGGAAATACTTGCTTATGATCTTAGATTGGAGCTTCTAGAGTTGAAGTTGAAGAGAGGTTGATCTTTGCTTTGCTTTAGAGCTTCTCATTCGTTGATTTTGGGTTTAAATGTGAGTTCTTGAACTCACGTCTATGTTTATACCTTTGATAGTTGAATTTCTAACATCTGTTTCATGTCCATTTGCTTTTGAATTGAATTGGTTTGGTGAATTTTTCAATTTTTGGCATTTCGAAGTCAAAATCTAAGAAAATCCTTATATGGATGTTTGGACATGTTGTTCGATTGATGAGTCTATAGGATTGGGTTGTCGCTTGGCATAAATCCTTAGCCATCTTCGCTCATTTGATTGATTCAAAGTTGAATTGGCCATTAATGGCCTAGGCAAAATCTTGCCCTGAACTTCAGCTCAGACGTGTAGTATAATACTCAAACGTCTGGGCCATCGGAATAAAAATTCCAGATGTATAGCTTAGATTTCTGAGCTTACTTCCCAGATGTCTTGGCGATCTGGATGAAAATTCCAGACCTTCAGTTTAGATGTCTGGGGAAACCACGAGACGTCTGACACTATTAAATTCATCCAATTTTCCTGTTTTATGTGGCTTTCCATTTTATATCGATTTTTGGTTGATCCGGTTGGTTGTTGTCATTTATTATCGACTTTAATGACTTCTGCTCTGGATTTTGGGGATATCCATTTGATGGATTTGATATCGATTTCTATGGTTTTGATTCATGTCATCGTATATGAATTTTTGGTGGTTGATTGTTTTTACAATCGTTTCTATAGTTTGTCACTTTAAAATACAAAGATTTCTATACTAGTAGTAAATACTCAAACTCTTTTGCAAAACATGATTTCAACAATTATTTTCAATACAAAGCTCTCTTTTAAAACTGTTTTTCGATCTATTAGTATATACAAACCTTTACCTCATTCGTATGAGAAATCTAATTAAACGACTTAGCAAAACAAGTGGTATGAAATGCTTGTGTTTTGTTTATCGGTTGATTCTTGGACTTGTTCCATTGAAATCTTGTGACACTTGTCGAGTGGAAACCTACAATCTGTTCATAAATATTTAAGTTAAGCCAGTGGTTAACTCAACTCGTTTATTTACTAACTTAGTGTAATTTACATTTCTTATTGATCAATGGTGATCATTTTATGGTTTAGACTAGCAATATGCGATGTCACTTTGTCCGCGTGGGGGGCTGTACCCTATTCTTTTGAGATTCGTCTCATTTTTTTATAGGCTAGCGACCTATGGGATTTATGGAGTTTGGTTCATCGGGCGTAATGCTGTACTACGTTGTCGTTCTAGATTATTTGAGTTTCAAGTTCATCGGGCATAACGCTGTACTACGTCATTGTTTCGGATTATTTGAGTTTCAAGTTCATCGGGCGTAAGTTGTACTACTTCGTTGTTCCAGATTATTTGAATTTCAGGTTCATCGGACGTAACGCTGTACCATGTCGTTGCTCTGACTTATTAGAGTTTTAGGTTCATCGGGCGTAACGATGTACTACGTCGTTGCACCGGCTTTATGGTTAACGATCATGGGATAGTGACCCGTTTGTGATACACGTGTTGGTGAGTTTTCATACTCTCATTTTTGATAGGCCTCCCCCTTTTATGTTTTCTAGATTTCTAATTATTGATTTCTGGAATATGTGATTCACCATTTATTGCGAATTGCAATTGATATGTTTTGGCAATATTTGAGATTCAGGGAATAAGCTAAAGAATATAACATTCTTTTTTGGTGTTTAAGAAGATTTGAGATATTCTATGATTTTTGTTGTTATCATATATTTCTGTTATATCTCTTATCATATCTCATTTTATACGATATTTATAGCTAGACTGATCTGTTTATTATTTTCTTCTCAAATAATACTTGGGTCAGACCGAGTTATTTCAGGTGCTTCTACATGACTTCTTGTCAGGGTCCGTCATCTAACTTTTGGCTAACTACTTAGTTTAGTAGTTTTGCTTTTATACATTCGAGATAGAGACTCCTTGATGTATACATATTCTTTTGTCTAGCACTTATACCTATTCTTTTGTGATGCAGTGGATCTTATATGACCACTACTTTGATGTACACTTCTATGTGTTATATTCATATCTGTTTCCGCCTTAGTGATATGAATAGCTGTGGCTGATTTTGTATTGTGCTTATTTTATATTTATTTCCGAAGATCACATAGCCATCATGTAGTAGTTTTGAGTTTGTAATTGATGTGTCAGATTCCCTCTTGAAATGAAATGCATGTAATACTATCTGACATATCAGTACTCGCACAAAACAAAAACACAGATGGTCGCTCCTCAACAATCTTATTCTTCGTGCTAGTCGACGGCATTACTCTGCAGTGTTCTTGGCTAGTATGAGTATAGAGGTGGGGCGTCATAAATGTAACGACCCGTATTTTTAACTATTTTAAATGATGAAATTTAGTGTAATTAATGAATAAAAATGGTTAAACATAAAATTTTCAATGATCTATTAATATAGCTATTGAATATGAACTCGAACAAGATTTTAAAATAAACAAATTTCGAAAATTTAAGTAATAACAAGTATTGGAAGGAGATGCTATGTATTGAATATGTTTACAATCAATAGTTGATTTGAATAGTAAATGTCGATTTCATTAGAAGTAAATAAAGTAATTAGTTGATAACTAAAATTCATGTGAAAGCTAATATTAGAATCTATTGAATATTGGACAATTAAATTGTTTAAAATTTAACCTTGGAAATTATATAAATAACTGAATCCTAAATTAAAGATGAATGAAAATTATTTTAAAAGTTGATTTAGATGTTATTTAAATATGAATGAAGATTTTCAACACTTAAAAATTGAACTTAAGTGATTAATTTAAAGTTTGAAAATTATATATTTTAATCGACGAGTAAAAACAGCCTTTTGGGGTACAGTATCAGATTTTGATGAAACCAGTTCCATTGTTTCTCTAATAGTGTATTATTATCAAATTTCAAATTTCGTAGCATTTGAAATTACTGTTTGGTCATACGAGATAGAAACGCGCTGAATTTAATATCGAAAATTCAGTATAATAAACTGGATCCAAAAATGTATATTCTTCATACGATCGAATTAGGCCTCGAAACTGGTTTCATTACGTTCAGAATAGAGGTATAATATTGTGAACGCGTGACGGCACTCCTCGATTGGGATTCGAAAATTATAGCTAGATATTTTCGAATTTAAAAAATAATATATATATATATTGACTTGACCATACATTCACATTAGCCGCACTTTTAGTCATCTACCAGCAACCCTATAAGCGTGCCTATCCCTTTCCTTCGTAAGAAATGCTTCCCTCTTCATTTAAAAAAAAGCAGAGCTGAAAGAAAAAGAAAATGAAGCTTTAAAAAAAAAAATCAAAATCTCATATATTACTTGACAAAAAAAATACGAGACTTGATTTAAAATTCATATTTTTCCAAGAGGTTCGATTTGATGTATGGGTTGTGAGGTGCAGCTTCGAGTTGGGTCGATCGACAGTGAAGTCGAACATCAGTTCGAGCTAGGGTTAGCTATAGGAAGAAATCGAAGCTTCGATTGTCGAATTGGGCATCGTATTCGTCGTCATGAGGAAAAATAGCATCTAGGCGATCAATTTGGGAGACTGCAGCGACTCGTGGTGGTTCACAACATTACAAGGGGTCGCGTGCAGGCGCTTGGTCATGGATACTATAGGAGTGGCGGAGGCAACATGATGGTGGAAAACAGATGGAGATTTAGATGAGAAAGCCGATGGTGATGTCAGATTTTGGTTTTTGGGTTTCGATGCACCGTGTCAGTTGTTCGTACATGGCTTGTATCTTGCGTGAGTGTACAGGCAAAGTAAGAAAAAGGGAAGAAGAAGAAGGAGATGGGTTGGAATCTGGTTTCATGGGCCGGGCTATAGTATACAAAAAAAAAGAATGGGTAATGGGTCGGGATTGTTTAGTAGGCTGGGCCGAAATTTATGGTAAATGTTTAGTTTAGAAAATTTAAATTTGTGCATGGGCATTTATTTTAGTTTGATTTGGTAACTTATATAAAAAAAACATAACTTACTCATGCAAGGTCCGAACGGGATGCCGTTCACCGCGCTGGGTTGGTATTAACAAGATCTTGGCTATGGAATCAAATTGGTTGAGTTTTGAGCTTGCCGAATTTTTAGCTAAATTCGAACGCGTTGGAATTTAATCGGAACCAGAACAAGAAAGCGACAACAGAAAATAAAAATGAGTATATTATAACGATCACAAGTACTAGAATAGTTTTATGCTAGTTAAACTTGAAATTATGGAGTGATATAAATTTATTGATCGTTGTTTGATAAGTTTGATTGTCATATAAATGGTCATATGAATTAACTGATAAAAACTAAAATTGACAGTCGAATTTGAAATTGGAATTTAATTGCCAGTGAAATACCTGATATTAATAACTATGAAATTGTTGTAAATTATTTTGACTGTTTGGATGATTGATTGTGATGGGTGCCAACTGATTGATATTTGGATGTTTATATATATATATATATATATATATATATATATATATATATAACCTGTTATCACTTGGTAAATTATTTACAGTATATAAAACTGTAAATTGAATTATTTCGAATAAATTAAGAAATAGGTTGAAATGATATATACCTATGACACTGTGGCTTGGGTTGAAATGATATATGTCTATCCCCGAGACCTCTACGATTTTGATTTAGTGTTGTCATATCACGACGCATTTTTGACCACCGACGTGCTACTGATGGTGTCAAATGCAAACTATATGCTAATGCTTAAAAACGTTTTAAGCGGGATTAATGTAAAGCCTTAACGCTAAGAAAAATATTTATTTTATTGATTAGACATAATTATGTAGCATATTCTACTGACTATAAATATTTTGACGGATCTTTAAGAGATGGAAAATTCCGTAACATCCCTTGAGTTATTGCAAGCACTTTATACACTGGATAAGAGATGTGAAATCCCGTAAACATCTCTGACGCTATCACACTCATGTTATATGTAATAATGATTTGACTTACATAAGGATATTTTAGTCTGACTTGAGTATTTTTTTCTTTTCGTTACACTTGGGTCAAACCTAAGTTTTCAGCTTATCGAAGATTATTCTCTGGAGGTCGAAGACGAAGAGTTGACATATTATTACTAGTATTATTCCATCATTGTTTGTTCCGCTGTAGTATTTTTTTGTTCAGTGTATACATATAACTCTGATAGATGTTGTATAAATTATAATCAAAAGTATACTAAACAGCTTCATGAACTGTTTATTTTATTATTATAATATTTTGTCATTCCGCTGCGAGATTCTGTGTTTGTTTTTTTATTTTATTTTTTATTTTTCTTAATTAATCCCATTGGTTATTTATGTTCCAGATTGTTTGAATTAGACATGTGTGGATTATTGTCGACTTAAACCTTTCGAAATGTGGATCGTCACAGAGTTAATGAACACTTGGATCTTGTACACATTAATGTATGTGGCCTAATGCCTGTAGTTACCAAAGATAATTCTTCTTACTTTGTAACCTTTGTTGATGATTTCTCTCTTTTATTAGGCAAGGTAAGGTGGTTTTATAGTGATCGTCCACTGTTATTACCATAAAAAATACAACAGAAATCCAGCTACAACATGGCAAGACAAAAGAAAAAGAAAAAGTCACCTGTACCCCAACAACTACTTAAGGTATAAAGCTATTTTCAAATTCTTTCTACGCCTTACTTGTTAACAATTTTCTTAAATAACACGGTTATAGGGTGCTTAACAGCTTGAAAAACCTGCACATTTCTCTCCTTCCAAACCACCATGATAATCCTCTTTAACAATTTTAGAAGCAAACTCGAATTCCCAGATTTCTACCTTGTTGCTTTGTATATATGTATCCATCTAGTCTTGTGATTTATAACACAAACATGCAAATTATAATGACACAGCAACTTTTTCTACAGATGATGCACATAGGTGCAATTAGAAAACATATGATTTATGTTTTTAGGAGCTTGAGAGTAGAGGAAAGAAGTAGAGTAATTGATAATACCTATTAAATACAAGTTATCTTAAGTATGAACAACGTTATTGAGAACTCTCGAAAGTAGTAAATTGTCCGTAGACTTGCCCCTAATTCTCCGTATCCTCATAACCATAGATAATTACAAACATGCTGAGAAGACAAAAGTGAACCATACACAGAAGAGATTGAGTGTTCAGATTTATCATTCCATAAGTACCCATGCCAGCAATAGGGAAAAGGAGGATTGAATATTTTTTCACAGACCTCTAAAAGACAAGAACTGACATGAGGCAATAAGACTGAGCCATAGTGAATGTAATCATCGGTAATAGCTATTCTAGGAATACTGGTTAGATGCCGCAAATTGTAATCAATAATGTTAGATGAGATGAGGCCATTGCTACTCCAAGGAGAATGCCAAAAGAGAGCATATGAAAGCATCTAACCATAGGCAAAATTTTATCTCTCAATTTAAGAATACTGGGCCAAGCCAACTAGCATCTTGCGGTATATCAATTTTCCAAAAAAATTTATTCTTTGGATTATATTGTTTGTTGTTCATGTGGTCCACAAACTGGGGCGATTACTAATGAGTTGATTAATGTAGTGTGTAACAGCCGCCTGATTCCACGGCTTCAAGTACATGATGCCAAGCCCTCTAAGATAGAGAGGTGACTGAATCTTCTTTAAAGCCATAGAAATTAATAAGAGCACATAGCAAAACCCACATTTTTGATGATGACTAATTTACCCGCTTGAGAGAGATTATTACTTGGAATACAATTCAACCTAGAGATAATCTTTTGAAAGAGTGGAAGATATTGCACCATAAAAACTCTTAAATTACACATAGGAGCCCCAAGATATATAGCTTGATCATCGAGAGGAAGAAGGCCGGAAAAATTGCAAATGTCCTGTTTAGCAAGCTCAAATATACCAGCAATGCCAATTTGAATTTTTGTTTGTTAATCTCAAGACCAGTCATGTTCTTAAAAATCTCCAACGTGTTAAAAACATTAATGATTGGACGGCCAGTAGGTTTAGTGAATAGAAGAAGGTCGTCTGCAAACATAAGAGTTGCAATTTTGATATCCTTACATTTTGGATGCCAATCGATATATTTGTTGTCAATCTGAAGGTTGATCAAATTAGTAAGAAGCTCCATGATGGAGACGAACATGTATGAGGAGATTGGATCTCCTTGTCACACACCTCTCTTAGAACAAAAGAAACCAAAGCTTTCTCCATTCAGAGATAAAGAGAAATACATGTGTATATCCAAGCCACATAGGCAATGTAAAATTCATTTTGGACATGATAGAGATAATGGATTCCAAATTGACAGTATCATAGGCTTTGTGTATATCAAGCTTTAGAGTATATCGTGGAGATATATTTTTCCTTATTTAACCTTTCATTAGCTCTTGAGATAATAAATATTCTCAGTTATGTGAGACTTGAGCAATTAGAAGGTTAGCCTGGGAATTAGATATGGTTGGCATGGGAATTTGAGACAACAGAGATAAGTCAGAGACAGAAGAAGAGTTGTTACCCAAGAGCTGATCATAGTAAGTGGTAAAAGCTTTCTTGATGTCATTAGAGTTGGATTGAAGATTTCCAAGATGATCCTTTATGGAATGGATAATAGTGCTTGATTTTTTGAACTTGGTCTCTGTTTTTTGTTTAAGCATGCCCAGCTCAGAACATTTTGCCCTAGATAATTGTTCATTAGTAGCATGCTCCTTAGTTGAAAAATTAACATCATGAGTGTTAGACTGAAGAAGATCTTGGATAGCATGGAGCTCATCCCTAAGCTTGCTGGAGAGAGAGTTCCCACTGCCAAATTTGCTAAGTGACCAGGATTCCAACTACAGTTTAGCGAGCTTCAATTTCTGCTGAAGAATGAACATTGGATGACCATAGACTGGTGTTTCCCAAACCTGAGCTACAATAGATAGAAAATCAATATCTTTAGTCCAAATGCTAAAAAAAATTAAAATTTGAGGGACCTTTTATGGCTGACATTCAACCAGCTTAGAACGATAGGATTGTGATCAAATAAAGAGGCGGGAGGAAAATGGGAAATAAGATAGGGCCATAGAGTGAATGCAGTTGAATTAAAATAGGATCGATCTAATTTGTGAAAGGTCCTATTGCTTGACCTACTTCTGTTGTTCCAGGTTAGAAAGGAGCCAGAGATTGGAATTTGAGAAAGATTTGCTTGAATGATAACATGATTAAGAGGAGCTATGTCTTTTCATAATAATGGTTTGCCACCATTTTTTTTCAGGAAATGACTACATGCAATTATAATCTCCATAACAAATCTAGGGGGTGATAGAGGTTTGAAAATTAGGCGAAATGTCAAGGAATAGTTGTCTACTAGCTTTTGAATTATCTGCATAAACAAAGGGGAGATTGAAAGACAGAGAAGTGGAAAGATGAGTAAAATTGCTTTGTATAAACTGTCTATAAGAATTCTGAGAGTTGAGAAAGAGGAATTGAGGGGTCCAAAGGATAAAGAATACGCCTGTAAGAAGCATGATCGAAGTTGTGGATGTAAGACCAATTCTATGCAATAAGGTTTGGAAGCTTTTGAAGTTAATTCAACATTGAGCTTGGTTTATGAGATTACAACCAATTGTTACTTACGATGAAGAATGAGATGTTTTATTTCATGCGATTTCGTATTACATAGTGCACACCTAACATTCCAATATCCTATGCTATATAACATAAGTTACTTTTGAGTTTTTTGGCATTCCTTACCGTTGTTTTCCGTCTTTACCAATAGATATCAACATGGTCGTTTTGTTGCTAGCGATAGAGGTTTAAGACAGGGAGACCTTTTGTCTCCAAACATATTTTCTATTGCTATGGAATACTTTCGATCATGTTGGAATTGTAATACATTATGGGCAACATCACATCAATTTATGGGACTAGGCCAATCTTAACACACATGCTAATGAGATTCTTGTCCTAACTAAATCAAGTAGTTTTTATACTTTATATACAACAAATCACTCTGACAACATATAATATTAATAAACGTTCGAATCGCGCTACGCAAGTTTCGAACCTGTGACCTTTCGCATCAAAGTTAAATTACTTAACCACTAAAACAATGGTGTTTGTCAACTAAATCAAGTGTTAACAATGCAAAAACAATACAACAGATTTTGGGCAAACCAAACAATGAGCGGGCAAAAACCCACAATTTTCCTTATGATATGGAACAGCTTACCAATAGTTTGAAAGTTCAAATAGGGAATCCTTTAATCATATACTTGGGTATTCTTCATCAATGAATAAACTAAAATCTAGGGATTTTGGTCCTTTGATGGATAATATTAACAAAAAATTCAATAACTGGAATAACAGACTTCAAATGTATGGAGTAGAATTAAGGGGGAATTAATTTAAAAAACAAACATTTGTATATTTTTAGCCTCAAAGACACGACCTCAATATTTTAACCACACGGACAAACATTCTTCTAAAATTATTCATAAGGACAGACATTCTTTCAAAATTATTCATATGGACAAACATTCTTGCAAAACTGCTACCGAACTAAAAACTGATACCTAAAAACTGTTATCGATAACTACATACTGATACCTAACAACTGCTATCAATAACTAAAAACTGATACCTAAAGAAAGTTGTCCTTCAGGCTAAAATACTGAAGGTCTGTTCTTGAGGCTAAAACACCGAGAAATTTTGTCTTTGACAACATCCTGTAGAATCAAATTAACAAAGTCCTTTATATATTGAATAATTGAATTTTGGATGCAATTTTGCCAAATTCCTTCAAATATAATTAGCAAGATCAACTCATTGTGTGCAAGTATACTTTGGCACGGTAAAACACATAAAATGAGTTGGTTTGAAGTATGCAAACCAAAAATAAAGGGGGATTTTGGTATCAGGAAGTTAGAAGAGAATTATAAGCCAACATAATGAAACTCTTCTAGGCTAAATGGACCAAAAATAGTTATTCTGGCAATAATTTTTTTTTTAGAAAAATCAATTAGACAATAACTCACCATCAATTTGGAAAATACTTCTAAAAGCAGGAGAACACAATAAAGTTTATATCACAAAACAAATTGTAGATGGTAATGATAACAATCTATGGTTGGACCCATACGGATAAATGGTCATTCAATAGTTGATAGGCTAGGTTGGAGTGCATTATTTATGACAGGAGACCCCAACAGAAGGGGCTCTTCTCTTCGGTCTCAAGGTGTGTGGAGAGTGAACTCTTCATGTTTGCCTTCCTCACTATGCAATGAAAAACAAAAAATCACCATTGAAACCGATGGCACAAATGACCATTGGAAATGGACTCCTGCTTCCTTAGGAATTTCCCCCTCCAAATCTTCATGGAACACTATCAGAGCAAGAATTGGGGAACCAGATTGGTGAAAAATGGCATGGAATAAATACTACTATCCTAAAATGTTAGTTTGCACCCTCTTGGCAAAATTCAACAAATTAAGTACTAAAGGTAGCATATCAAGATGGAAGGATGACATTAATACGACATGCATACTTTATTATGAATAATAGCAGCAAAGTAAAGAGCATCTATTTTTTTAATTTTATATTCTAAACAACGGTGGTATGAGTTAAAATCAAAAAAGTAAGTTCAAACTGCAAATAACAACATAGATGACATAATCTCGATAGGTTCAACTGTACCGACGAACAACAATGAATTTGCCTCTCTGATCAGCATAGCAATCACAAATTTCATATGGTACATATGGAATGAACGTAATGACCGAGTTTCAAGGGAATCAAAATGCCATAATGGCTTCGCTTGATTTTTTAATGAGTGACATCAAAGATCTACTTAAACAAGTCAAAATCAAACCACCATAGTTTCGAGGAAAGGAAGGTATTTTTACAAATTTTGGACGACTTGCAAATGAAGGAGTAGAAGAGGGTGAGGGTAAAGGTCTACCTCCTCCACTCAAAAACGGCTAATGTAAGCAGTGAACGATGACCATGTTCTTTAATTTGGTTAGAGAGGGAAAAAAAGAGGTTCAAATCTATTCGGTAGTAAGTGAAAGTCGGTTCATTTGTTGTAGCCAGTAATTAATTGAAGTGAGCTCTTTGTTCGTTTCCTTTATTTTAGATAGTTCGTGTCATTGATAGTAGCCTTAATGGCACAACTTTGTTACATGTCTCCTTATGCGTGTGATTGACTTATTTGTCTTTTTTACTCCTACCCCTATTTGTAGCAATAACAGTTTACCTTCTTTCTTCTTTTCATTAAATAAAGGACCTTTGTTTTTAAAAAAAATGAAAAAGGAATGCAAATAGTATCATTTTTCACTTGTTTTTTCCCTTCTTCATCGTAGCATTCATTATGCGTTGCAGAATTGATCATGATTCTAATAGAATAATTTCGCAATTGTTTAAAGTAATTGGTATTGAATTTTGAATATTGAAGTACGGTTTTATTTTTATTTTTACATTATATGAATATTTTCTCAATTGTCATCTTATAATATATAAACTGTAACACCTTTTAATCGTGTTGAAATCTATTTAGATTTTTTTTCTAGCTCTAATTTTGGAGCATTCCCAATTTTCAACACTACAACGTTTAGTTAATGACTTTCAAAGTATTCATTAAACATACAGTATACACACACATCATTATATATATATATATATATATATATATAGTGATGTTTGTAGAATTTTTTTGATTATTTCAAGCTACTAAAAGATTGATATTTTCTTAAGTTTCACATACCTATAGCGTTCATCTAAGAACATGGAAAATGTAACGACCTGGTATTTCGAACCATTAGCATCCGTACTTATCGGATTTGAATTGCTTAAAACAACAGATTGTTAATTTATATTTGGCAAAACTCAACATATACCGTAAATAAATCAATAACAGACACGGAGTATTACAACAATAAGCAGCAGAATAGAAAAATAATAGTTCAGGAAGCCACTAAATAAACAACAAAGTCTAAAACAAAATACAACAGAATCTCAAGTACAAGTGAATCTCTAATACATAAGCAACTGACGAGTCTGAACATAAATGACTGGAATAAACTGAAATAACTGAAGCTGGATAGATAAATAGATCTTCAAGTGAAGCTCCAAACTCCAAACATGAGTCTCAAATGTTGTGACACTCAATCTGATCCGAATATAAAGCAAAACACAAAACACTCGAGTCAGGATTAACATTCTTATACAGTAAATTCTACTCAAGTGAAATGTAAAGTGAAATACAAGTAACTTAAACGATATTTGGGATTTCCATCCTCTAAGGATCCGCGGAACCATCTACTATGTATTAATATACACTAATATAATATGTCTATAGTAAAGTAAAGTATTAGAATAGCGCTAAGCGTTACCCGTATCCCCCTTACCACATTTTTATATATTCCCATAGTCTATACAGTACCATAATTCCTCCGTAAATTGGAGGGCTACCAGAGGGCACTCCGTAGATATGGTACAAAACAAACTCGTAGAAGGCGCGATATGGCATGCGACAAGGCACTCGAGGCAATGTCAGGGTAGATACACCGCTTGCGGATCCGGAATGGTAGTAACGCATAACAACAAAACAACAACTACCTCCCCACCTCGTGACACACTCCCAAATCAAAGGTGTACCCAATCAAATCACAAAATAATAGAATGGTATTGAAGAAATATGTTCGATAGGAGGAATGACCTCACTTGGCCCAGCGTGGCTCCTGTTTTAGCTACATTAAGCTGACTCACGGGAGTCAGGGCTGCGCTAATCCTCATATAGAATCATCATAAAACCATCATACTTCATTCTGGAATCTCCACCGCGTACGCAGTTGCTGAAGTGGTTTTCGGTATTGGCAGAGAGTATGAAAATATCCGATCCCGGCCTCTTTAACAACCAAACGCTTATTTCACACCATGGTCATTTCATTGCAAATAGTTCATACTTCACATCAAAATATCATATTTATTTCAAAACCATATCACTTTGATATCATTATTCACTTTAAGTAATATTCATTTCCAAAATTGTAACATTTTCAAAATCATAAAACTTCCGAAATTATAACACTTTTGAAATCATAGCACTTTTGAAATTATAACACTTTTTGAAATTCATAACGGTTCCAACTTTAACTGTTTAGATACTGAGAACAGTATATATATTAAAATAGATATAAATTAGTTTATATATATTAAAATACTTTATATAATGAAATTAGTTTTCACCAATTTCACAAATCGATTCAAATCGGCTTAAATTCCAAAATTCAATTTGAATCAATTCCAGTTTAACCATTTCAATTTAAAAGGTTAAAGATTCAAGTATATTTTCAAACATTTACAATATAAATTTCGTTTATATTTCAAAATTTAACTTTAATTTTATTCAAATTGGAAAGTATTCACTCAACAATTGATAAAAATCCCAATTTATAAATTTAAATCAATATTTAATATTCAATCCCAAATTTATTTAAAAATTGAGAATATTCATTTAATTACTTTTTTATCAAATCAAGTTATAAATCATATGTTTTTTTTTTCAAATCTCAAAATCAATAAGTTCAAATAAATTCTTATTTAAATTCAATTATTAACTAATTTAGATTCTAAGTCAACATTAATTATCTTCCCAACCCTTATTATTAAAGTTATAAAAATCTATTTTTAAATTTTTGTATAAATTTAAGTAAATACTTAAACATATTATATGCTAATTAATTTAAATTTTATTAAAATAAATCTTATTATTAAATTTATTTTTATATATTTTAAAAATAATAAAATTATAAGTAAATCTTAAAAATTATTTTTAAAAATTAACTTATAAATTTAAAATTTCCATATCATATAGCTTAAAAAAAATAGACATATATAAAATAACATCTATACATCTTATATTTTTAAAAATCAATATTTATTAAAACCCATATATTTCCTTTCAAAGCTTTGGAAATCATTTTCAAAATATAGACCAACGGTGTCCGTATATAATTTTCTATCATATGGTCATGTGATACAGATATTTATCATTTGAATCCGTAATTTAAATATCAATAGGTATATATCATTTCAACCCGCAATCCCAAAATTTAAAATCAATGAAAATCGCTTGGGTTTATCATTTCAACCCATAACGATTTTCTTCTATTCTACAAAATCATTCGAGTATGTATCATTTCAACCCATAAGGAATTCTAAATTAACAGGGAACTTGCAGAGTGAGAACAATTATGATGATAAAATATAACATATCAACAATAAGCATATATCATCAGTGATAAATTAATTAAAACATACATAACAGGATATGGTGTCATATATCACAGGTGAACAATCGCACATAATGACATATCATATTTAACAACTAAATAACTAGAAATTTAAATTTAACAGCATATTTCAATTATCGTTCCAAGTGAAATCAAATTTACTAACTATAAGAACGTTAATCGTGAATGATTTCTCACATTTCGAGGCTAGAGCGATTTGACAATGAAATGGGTTACAAGTCCAAGCATGAATTTTCAAAGCAAAGCAAGATGGAAACGTATTCGATGAACAAAGATGATAAACTGGAATTGGTGGAACAAACTAGAATAGCTAGATATAAAAGAACGAAATGTATCTTATATATTTTTCTTAACAAATCTTCAATTTACAACCAAAAAATTCGTTATATGTGATTTTAAATCAATATTAAATTTAAACACATAAAATCTATATATTACGTTTAAATTAAAAATCACAACATATACTCTTTCAATATTCAATTTATAACCAATATATATAATTTTCAAAGATTTCTAAATATTAACATAGATACCCTTCAAACAAACAATAGATATCGACTTAAAAGTTCTATGTATGAAATATATATATATATATATATATATATATATATATGTAATCATTTGTATTTAAAATATCAAGTGCTCATTATAATATATGTAGGTAATATATATATATATATATATATATATATATATATATATATATGCAACCATATAAGAAAACTCAAATATGCCTTGGATAGAAAATAACAATTAATATGTATATAATATATAATACTACCTTTATAATATGATATACTGTAAACATATATTTTCTTTTATAACATACGTACTATAAAATTTTATATACAAACGTAAATGTCACATGATAAAATAACTTTTCTATATAAAATTTACAAAGAAAGCAAAGAAACTGCATGCTTCCTACTTTTTACCTTCAAGCATATATATATATATTATATATATATATATATATATATATATATATATATATTCATAAGCATATATATATATATTCATTTTTAAATTAATACTAAATTAGTATGTATACTATGCAATTCAAATCAATAATTAAAACTAGTACATTATATGCATACTAATATATACTATTATATGTATGCTACTATTATAAGAGAGATATATACATATTTACTATTATAAACTGACGTACAACTTACATATATACATGCTATATGTAAAACTTACTTTATTATAAATTATATACACTACAACAGATCAAATATAAATTTATATAAACATATATATAATTTAAAACTTATACACATATGTATGTGTACTTATTTAAAATCAACATACATATGTATATTATATAGAAGATTTATACTGACCATATATGTATACATGTATACACTGTCGTATACATATCAAAGTTAGCACAACAATTGTAAATATAAGAAAAGATATAGACATTGTATAACTCAAAATTTATAAATAATAGTTCATATGCGTAAAGTAAAACTTACTTTGAAAAGTGAAGGGTGGCATACTTTAGCAGTATATAAAATTTCATATATATCATTCACTTTTTTTTATAGAAGGAGGTGGATTTGCTTCGCGTGTAGGGGAAGGCGGTTGTTATTGGTCATGGCAGTGACAACGGTGGAGGAGGAAGGAAGTGAAAGAGGCGGTGGGGTCTGTTGAGAGGCTGTTCACGGCTGTTGGTGGAGAGGGGCGATTGTGTTCGTCAGTGGCGGAGGCGACTTCGAGGTGCTTGGCGTACGGGAGAGTTTGTGGTTGTGGGTGGAGGGGTGTTAGGGGTTGGATTGCATGAGGTTGTTGACATGCGGCGGCTGTAAAGTTGAGGCAGACGGTAGGTTGCGTAGGGTCTAGGCGTGGTAAGAAGAGCTGATGCAGGTCGGTGGTTGTGTGCTTGCAAAACATGGGTGAGGGGTGGCTTCCGTTGGCATTTGTAAGGAGGAAGGTGGAAGTCGCATGGGTTTGGAGACTTTAAAAATGGTAGCCAACGCACGCAATTTATCAGCAAAGGAAAAGGTGGCTCTAGGCAACAAACGAAGAGGAATGCCAGGTAATATTTTATATTTTTCACAAAAGAGAAAGAACAGAATAAAAGAAGGAGAGGAGAAACAACAAACCAGAAATGAAATGATGCAACAAATATAAATTAAAACCAATGGAAAAGCAAAAGTCAAAACTGAAAATAAATAAATGTTAGTTACCGTTTATTTCAGCCGTTTGAAATTTGAATGGACATAGAATATCAAAGTTCAAAAATGGGTGCCAGTAAGGTTAACCGTTTTCACGGATTTCATCACGTACCGGACTCCGAAATACACAAATAAATATACTACGGAGATCAGTAAGAAGAAACAAATAGAATGATACATAGATATCAACGATATTACCATCCTATCAAAATTCGATATTTCGCTGCTAAACTGCAGCAAATTCGTCGAAAATAACATAAACGGGATTAGAGAAATCCAAATTTGACGAAACAAACTATGATATCTCACTCAAAAAATAGTTTACGTTTTTACTATGTAAAAATATTCAGATTTCGAAAACATTTTATTATCATTAAATTAACTGCTTTTAGATTGAAAATTACACAACAGAATTTACTATCGTATTTTCTGTTGAAAATTTGTCATTTGCTATATTTAAATAGACATATTCCAAATATCAAATTTTTATTTCCAAATTCAATTATTTAAAATTTCACAAAAATTCAATTAATTACGTTATAAAAACCGTTAAAATTTACGGGTCGTTACCCTCTCCCACACTCAAAACTTTTCGTCCCAGAAAAGGAACGCGGTAGGAGAATAGAAACAAGCAGAAAGAAAAGATAAATTGAAATACCAAATACAACAATTAAATTGAAACCATTTAAATTGATTTAAATCCAACTAATTTATTTTAAATCCAACTAATTGGTTTCAGTCCATTTTATTAAATCAATAAATATTCAATGTTGTTACATTTGGTTGATTTTCAATTCAAGCTTTTTTCATTCAGTTTGATTTGTTTTAATTTATTAATATTTGTTACAAAATTTCTTTCAAAAAAAGATTCATTTGATTTAACTCATTTAGTAAAATTATTTTTCTTCAGTTGAGTTAATTCTACTGAAATTCAATTTCAACTATTCCTATATTCATATTTATTGTATCCTCTAATTATTTTTCAATATATTTTAACATAGACCAATTGTATAAATATTTATTATAACCACTCAAATTTTATTTATAAATTTCTTTATTAAGGTTCATATTTTCAACATCTTATTCCTTGTGTTTGTTAGAACCCGAGTTCCTGATATTTTGATAATAACAATTATATGTTTATCTAACTAAGCTCTACAGGAAAATATTGATGACCAGATTCCAGATTGATGGACGTAATTGTTTTCAGGTTATAGAGTCTGTGTCTAGTTAGTAATATATGTTAAAATCTCTCCAAATTGGTATAGATGCACGAGCTATTTGATAACAATTTATTTTCAAAAGAAGTTTTTTAAAGTAGTCTAAATTAACAAAATTCAAACGTTTGAATCATAAATTCAGACGTTTGACTACTGAAACAAATATTTTTAAAACAGCAAATTCAGACATCTGAACATAATATTCAGACGTTTGAATAGGATCAAAATTGAACTGTTTCGGCGCTGCCTTTTATCTTCTACATTCGAAAGGCTGAATTTTAATTCAAAAGTCTGAGTTAAAATTAATGGCTAGTTTTTGAAAGGTTGCTTCTCTTCCATGAACAGAAACAACGTTATCTTCAACAATTACTTCTATTCTGATTCATGGCAACTCTTCGCTAATTAGTGCGACCTTTAACAACTATAAATAGTAAGCAATTTCAACACTATTTCTCAACCAATTCTTATTTTGATTTCTAAAATCTATATTCTTGCTATTTGCTTTCAAGTTTTTCAAATCAAACTATTTGATCACCAAACACTCAAGCATATTCTTGTGTGGTCAACTAGACTTTCTTTCTTCACAAACTACACTATATATCATAAAGGAGAAAATTATAGGAAGGGTGTACTTATATTGACTTATCAGTTCTATTTCAGAGCATACTCAGTCAGAAACATTTCCATTTGTATTTGAAGTCCTGTTGTAGTATCCTCAGGCAAAAGAAGTCCTATTTGGTTGTCTAGGCAGTGTAATACATGTTCCTCTGGGTAAAGCGAGGGTATTGTTAAATCCAGAAGGAGTCTAGGACTGGATGTAGAACGAGAGTTCGAACCAATATAAAAATCTTTTGTGCTATTTTTTATTATTACTGCATTTATATTCCGCACTATTAACTATATATCTATCATAATTATACTCTGCATTATTGTATATCCATATTACTCGATCCATAGCACACTTTCATTTGGAGTCAAAGCATAAGGTCATCCTATAACCGTCACATAGTTATTTGATATTTTAGTAATATGGATAGCAGCTAACACCAGTTTTATAGAAGGACAATCCACAGCACAACCTCCATTGTTTAATGGCACGAATTATAACAATTGGGCTACACGAATGCGTATATATACGCAAGCAAATAGTTTTGATTCATGAAACATTACATAATTAGAGTATCGCATACCCAAAACTGAATATTCAACATGGTCAAACACACAAAAATAAGATGCTTCTTCAAATGCCAAACATGAACATGTTATTTTGTGCTTTAGATAAAAATGAGTTTAATTGTGTTAGTATGTGCAACACTGCCTATGAAATATGGAGAACACTAAATGTCACCCATGAAGGTACTAACAAGGTTAAATAAAGTAAAATATCTATGCTTAAGAATCAATTTCAAAATTTTAGGATGAAACAAGATGAATCTATAAATGATATGTATTTCAGATTTCAAGATATTAATCATTCTTTATTAGGACTAGGAGAAATATATTTCGACTTTGATATTGTTTCAAAGTTCTTAACTCTTTAACGAATGAATGGGAAAGAAAAGTATTAGTTATTGAAGAAGATAATCATCTTTCTACCATGAAACCAGAAGAGTTAATAGGAAAACTAATGTCCTTTGAAGTAAATTTACAGGCTGAAAGAGTACAAGCACAAGACAAGAAGAATATAGCTTTTCATGCCGAAGAAGAAGACTCAGATTCGGATGAGGAAGAACTAGCATTCATTGCCAAAAGCTTTAAAAAAAATTGAAATATAGAAAAAGAAATAAGAAAAATGGAAAACGAAGTTTCAACAACAATTCCAACAAACCATCAACCTCAGCAATAGAATGTTTCAATTGCCACAAAAAGGGGCATATGCAAAAAGATTGTCCATAATAGAAGAAAGCATACAATAACAAAAATAAGAAGGATAGGTTCAAGAGAAAAGCATTTTCAGTAACATGGGATGACTCGGATTCTTCATCTTTTAAAAGCAAAAGTGATAGTGATAATGAACAAGCAAATGTATGCTTCATAGAAAAAGATAACGAGGTTAGTGATCTAACTATTAATGATATGATAGAAATAAATTCAGAACTTCTAGACACTTTAAAAAAAATCTTGAAAGAAAATATTAGGAAGCTCTGGAAAATCAGAAGAAAGCGGAATTTGAAAGAGATATGCTTAAAGACGAGAAGAATTAAAGACGAGAAGAAAATATTAAAAGAAGAACTTGAGAAAATTCATGAATCTCTCTCTGACAATTCTCAACTCACTCTATTAAGTCAAGAAATAGAAGCTCAAAACGAAAAGAATAACGCTCTAGCTTCTTACAATCATGAGTTAAAAACAAAAATTAAAATTGTTGAGTTAGATAACACTAGTCTCAAAACTAAGCTTGATGAGATTACTAAAAATATTTCCAATTTTAATAAAGGGAGAGAAAATTTATCTAGAATTATTGAAAATTCTCAACCTGCTTCAAATAAGAAGGGATTATGATATGTTAAGAAATCAAAAGCTCCACCTAAAAATGAAAATAAAAGGAGAAATAATTCAAAACCTAAGACTATAAAAGAACTTTTAAAAAGGAACTCCAATTTGAAAACTATAAAAATATGGATCCCTAAAACAAAAAATAGTTTGATTAAGAAGAAATATATAAATTCTTTTTTTGAATTTGTGCATAAAATTAAGAATTATATTTTCAAAAGGGATACTAAATCATCTTGCGTTTGGTTTCCTAAGGCCTAACTCTTAGGACCCTATTAAAAAGTGGGTACCAATGATATTCTTTAATTTCTTACAGGTCCCACTTAAAAAGAGAGTAAAATGGATACTTGACAGCGGTTGCTCAAAACATATGACTGGTGACAGAAATATGCTATCAAATATTACTTACTCAGACGAAGGCTCTGTCACTTTTGGAGACAATTCAAAAGGATATATCATCGGAAAAGGCGATGTCAGCAATGCCGGTACATCTTATTTACCTCTTATTTCCAATTTTTTATTAGTTAAAAATTTGAAACACAATTTACATAGTATCGTCCAATTGTGTTATAAAGGATTCAAAATCACTTTTTCTGAAAATAAGTGTAGCACTTTTGATCAAAATAATAATCTTATTTTTGAAGGTTTTAGAGATAAAAATATTTATATTTTGAATATGAATATAAATTATAATTCAAATATGTACTTGTTAGCCAAAGAAAATGATCCTTGGTTATGGCATAAAATATTTTGTCATATAAATTTTAGAGCATAGCAATATTATCTACAAATGATTTAGTAAAAGGTCTACCAAAAATGAATTTTAAAGTAGACCATATTTGTGATGCATGTCGGTTAGGAAAATTAACTAAGTCGTCTTTTAAATCTAAAAAGGTTATTTCAACAATGCAACCACTTGAATTACTACACATGGATCTATTTGGAACAACACAAGTACAATCCATAAATCGTAGTAAATATGTGTTTGTAATTGTCGATGACTTTTCTAGATATACTTGGACAATTTTTATGAAAAACAAAAGTGATACCTTTGATCATTTTAAGTATTTTGTTAAAAGAATTCAAAATTTTAAAGGTTTAAAAATTAAAAATATTAGGAGTGATCATGGAGGTGAATTCGAAAACTAAGTTTTTGAACATTTTTGTAAGAAGAAGGGAATAATCCATAATTTTTCGTTTCCAAGAACTCCTCAACAAAATGGAGTAGTAGAATGAAAAAATAGAAACTTACAAGAATGTGCAAGGACTTTGTTAAATGGAAGCATGTTGCCAAAACACTTCTGGACAGAAGCTGTTGCTACCGCCTGTTATGTCTTGAATCGTGTTTCTATTCAACCACTGACTAAGAATACTCCTTATGAATTTTTTAATGAAAGAAAACCAAATATTTCATATATTAAAGTTTTTGGCTCAAAATGTTTTATTCTTAATACAAAAGATCATCTTGGTAAATTCGATCCTAAATCCGATGAAGGAATATTCATAGGATATTCGAAACAAAGCAAAGCTTATCAAATTTTCACTAAAAGAACTAAAACAATCGAAGAAACACTTCATGTTTCATTCGATGAGAATTTCAAAATTAATAATAAAATTAACGATGATGAGATAATTAATAAGAATATCACAGATTATACTGAAACTGAAACATCTTTTGTTGATTCCATTACTCAAAATGAAAACATTACTAATCATGAAAATGAGTTAAGATCTTCTCCTAGGATATTAAAAATCACCTTGTTGAAAATGTTATTGGAGAAATTAATTCACATGTTAGGACTAGAAGTCAACTTAATCAAATGGGCCATGTAGCATTCCTTTCAAATATCGAACCTAATGCTAAAGAAGCCTCAACTGATGATTATTGGATTATAGCTATGTAAGAAGAGATAAACCAATTTGAATGAAATGAAGTTTGGGATTTAGTTCCTAGACCAAATAATCAAACTGTCATTGGTACGAAATGGGTTTTTAAAAACAAAGCTGATGAACAAGGTAATATAACTAGGAATAAAGCTAGATTAGTTGCACGAGGATATAATCAGGAGGAAGGAAGTGACTATGAAGAAACATTTGCTCCAGTCGCCCGACAAGAAGCAATACGAATATTACTGACCTTTGCATGTTTTCAAAATCTTAAACTTTATCAAATGGATGTTAAAAGTGCATTTTTAAATGGCAATATTAAAGAAAGCGTTTTTGTTGAAGAATCTCTCTTATTTACACATGAAAAATTTCCAGACTATGTTTATAAACTTAAGAAAGCTTTATATGGTTTCAATCATGCACCATGTGCTTGGTACGAACGACGTAAAGCTATCTTATAAATTCTGCTTTTGAAATAGGGAAAGTTGACCAGATATTTTTTTATTAAAAAACTAAAAATGATATTTTAGTTGCTCAAATTTACGTTGATGATATTATTTTGGTTCTACAAATAATAAATTATGTCATGATTTTTCTAATATAATGACCAAAGAATTTGAAATGTCACATATGGGAGAATTATCATATTTTCTTGGATCACATATTAAAAACTGGAAAATGGAAATTTTATTAACCAAGAAAAATATTGTAGCAATCTAATTAAATGCTTTGGTATGGTAAATATTTCGGCCAAACCAACTCCAATGAGTACAACAGTACATCTTGAATGGGATAAGGATGGCCAAAGTGTTGACCAAAAATTATATTGAAGTATGATAGGATCACTACTTTATTTAACTGCTAGTAGACCTGACATAATGATGAATGTTTGTCTGTGTGCTCGATTTCAAGCAAACCCAAAGAAACACATACGCGAGTAGTGAAACGTATATTACGATATCTTAGCAAAACAAAAGATTTCAGACTATTTTATTCGAAAGAATGTCCTTTCGAATTAGTATCGTACAGTGACGCTGATTTTGGAGGATGTCTGACGGATAGAAAAAATACGAGTGGGAGGTGTCATTTCATTGGACGTTCATTAGTATCTTGGTTTAGCAAGAAAAAAAATTGTGTTTCATTATCAACTTGTGAAGCAGAATATATTTCTGCTGCTTTAGCATGTGCTCAAGTCATATACATGCAATAAACACTTTAAGATTTTAGAATTTATCTAAATCTACTATTTTCTGTGATAATACTTGTAACGACCTTGGATTTTGGCCCCGTTTATTTTGTTAAATACTTGATTTAATTAAATAAAATGTAATCTGATCATATTAAATTGAATATAATTTTAGGAATATTGCCATTTGTTTATAATATATATATTGGTATTTTGATGGAAAATAAAATTTAAACTTGGAATAAACATCTTAATAATATTTACAATAAAAATCTATCTTATATAATTTAATTAAATTACTTTATTTGTTTATATTTAGAATAAAATAATACACATAGATAATAATGTTTAAAATTTTAAAAATAAGTTTCTCAACAATATTATTAATAAAATTTAACTCATTAAATTAAAATGCTATACATTGTTAACATTTGTCAAAGGAATACATATGCTTGGTAATGTTTGAAAATTTAAAACTCTAATTCTAGTAATATAAAATATAAACGTAGAATATGAGTCAAACTTATATACTATAATACAAATGAATTATATAAAAAAAATGATGAGAAAAAATGTAAATATAACTTATATTAATAGCTAAAATAGAAATAGAAATTGTAAATAGATGATAAAGTTCAATGTAAATATAAATATAAATATTATATATTAGACAAACACATGTATATAATTTAATAATGTGTAGCTAAATTAGGGATACAAATGAATGCATAAAGCTAAAAATATAAACACTAGTATAAAATAAAATTTGTCAACATATAAGATATAAGACAAAGGGTTTCTATACAAAACAAATGTCTTTATACTCAAGACATTGACCTGACAAGTATATATGTAAGTTTTCAAGCTAGGACTTGTAAACCAGAAGAAATGAACAAGGGTATTATCATGTAAAACATGTAACTGATTGTGCAAACATAATTGTTGGTGTAAACATTTTAAGTAATAAGATCTACAAGTATCAAATATGAAAACATCTTTGTACAAATGTTTGTGTCAGCAAACATTAATTCTATGTTAACTTAAGTGAAAACATATACATTAATTAGCCACTATTATGTCTGGAAACATCATCTTTCAGCCGAAATTATGCTTTCCATTTCAGGTTTAGTACCTTAGTACATAATAAAAACAAAGAAAGATATTTTGTCAACAAAGCTTGTTCAAGAAGACATAACTGTTGAAGGTTATATATATGTATGTCCATTTATTCTATCTGAGTTCAGTTATTAAAACTTATAAAGTAAAGCCTGAAAAAAAAAGGCAAAGTAGTATAAACAAATTTCATATTTATCAAGTTTAAACAGAATTCAGAAACAGAAAAAAAAAAGCAACAGAGGAAAGAAAAGAGAGTTTCAGGATTGGGTGCAGGTGAGTAAACAAAAAGTTTAAAAAGCTTTAAGTTTGATAGAATAACAGTTCAGAGGATTTTTATGATTTTTATGCTTTGGTTTCGAATATTGATGGGTGCTCTGTACTACTCTGGAAAAAAAAACATGATATAGGTTGGATATAGTTCAAACAAATCACATATGATTCACATTAAATCATTTCTAAGTTTTAATATTTCAATCAAACATAATTTTTAAACTTGTAATTAAGATTAATGCTAATCTAAACACTGGTATGTAAACATACACTGTAACTTTATTGTACAGGTAAGCAAGCCTAAACTGGATAATGGGATTGATGTAAAGTATTAAATTTAGTTCATAGCTTGAATCTTTACCACAAAACATGATTTTTAAAACTGGAATGACAATTTTTAACACAGTATTTCCAAGGCAGTTTGTATTTGAATCAAAATGGTATTTTTACAAATTTCATGTTCCTTAATCAATAATAAAGGTTGAAATTTGGGATGAAGAAAGTATAAATGTATGTGATTATACGAAAATTATCAGAAAATTTTTATGTTGCCTGAGTTTAAAGCGCGAGATCCATTTAGGGTTTGAAATCATGTTTTTACCCATCTCGGTTTCGAGTCGAGAACGTCAACATAACACCATCGAGTGGCTCAAGCTCCTGGAGTCTGATTGTTTATCGTGATGTCATCGAGTGGGCAAGGGCTAGGGTGTTGCAGGTGGCTGAAGTGGCGGTGGTGTGGCATTTTGTGGAGAGGGTTAGTTACAGTATTCAGCTGTAGGCCTGAAATTTTTTTATTCGAAATTTTTGGTTGCAGTTTGAGTTTGGGATTCGATCTGGGTGTGATTTGTGCCTTGTTGAGATGGAGGGTGGCTGCCGGAGTTGGGTCATGCTGCCGTGCACGTGCACGGCAGCGGTGATTTTGGTGTCAGGTCTTAACGTAGGGGTCGCGAGTATTACTCGAGCGAGTGGGAGGTAATCTTCGAGTTTGTTGCGTACTGTACTCGTGTAGGTTATGGATGTGTTTTCGTTTTAGTTTAAAGCTTAACTTACTGTATAAAAAAAAGAGAGAAGAAGAAGATGTTAGGGAGGACTCGGGAGAAGGGCAGGGGTAACTCGAAGTAACACTCGCGCTAACGTAGGGGTAGTCTCGGGTTTTACCAAGGACGAAGTCTTGGAGTTTGGTTTCTGCAGTTCCGTGATTTTGTTTAAGAGTTGAGCTTCTGGCTTAATCATTTAAGTAGTACTTAACATTGTAACTATCACTTGTTCACTGTTTTAAATTTGTAACTTGGTGAAGGCCGAATGAAAATAAATTAACATTAAAGGTTAGTTGATAATATTTGTTGATTCCCAAATTTGCAGATGTCTTTAAAATGTTAGTTGTCGAATAATTAACATTAATCAATTATGCAGAAAGTAATTAAGAATAATTATATTAAGATTGTAGTTAGTGTTAGGATTAGACAACGCTTAATTGAATACTAAATTAAGAATTAACTACTTTAAGTTAATTAATCAGTGATTGATAATTAAGAAAAATCAAGTGAATTAATTTAAAATGAAATAATGATAAATTTAGTAATTAGCAGGAAATGATTGAATAATTAAGTTATATTAAAGATATTAATTAAAGATCAGAGAACCGTTAATTAAGCAATTAAAGTTAACTCACTTGATTAAGGAAGTAAGTAATTAATAGTGTGAAATAAAATTAAGATTTAATAATAAATTAAGAAATCATCAATTAGATTCTTGGAATGAAATAGGAAATTAATTGTTAATTAAAAAGAGTTAAGAGATTAACTCTCAGGTAATTAATTCTAAATTAAATTAATTACAAATAGGATTTAGGAGTAATTATTTATGGTTGGTTGAATAGAATATCTGCTTGTGATGTTTATTTGATGATGTTATGTGATGCTCTGTGATATGTTATGTTATATCTATGATGCTTATATATGTTTATTTGTGATAGAAGCTATGTGAATTCAATTGTTGAATTTAAATTATTTAAACTGTTTAAGTTAATTAGACAACTTGGCCCTTAGAATGGCGTTTGGATCCGATGAGACCGGGATCGGAAGAATCAAAATTTGATTCTCCGAAAACCACATCGATCCAATTTAAACGTTAGGACGTGAATTCTGAAATGAAGATCGAGTTGGAGTTTCCAGAATGCAAGGGTTGTCGTCGTTGACTCTGAGGGTGATTCCAAAATGAGTGTGACGAGATAATGCCTTCGGTTTCGTTCGAACCCGGAACGAACTTGTATGGATTGAATGCTTTCAGCACATCGTCAGGCGGACGATGAGCATTCTAAGAAATATGTTCTATAAAGGTAATCGCAGCCTCAAGCCTCATCAACCGGGAATGGCTAAAACAGGGGAGATGCAGCAAGGTTAGGTGGGTCATGCCCAAGCAGGACAAGATATTTCCCCTGTCTAGATGTCCCTTATATATATTTAGGCTTAGTGAGTGGTTGGTCGCGCCAACCACGGGGTTTATCTTGTTCGGGATTGTTCAGTAAGGAATGGTTCCGGTCTTGTGTTGCAGGGGATGAAGGGAGTAATCCTCGGTACGGTGATCTAGGCCCCGTACTGTGACGGGCAGTACCCCAGTAGCCCTGCCATTGTTGGAAATCCATTTTCCCTACGAGACCCTACGGTTTTGATTTGTATTACCCACTTTTGTGGCTACTAGCTGGAATTTAATAGATGTAACAATTTCGGCTATTTTCTATTTACTTGAAAACCCTAGACACTATTATAATATCACTGGATTTCCTATGAAATGTTTTGGTTAGCGTAAGGTAAAAACTTACCCGTATTTATTTGTGGGGAGTCTTACGTGATACCTTTATTTTCAAATGTTTTTTTCTTCAAAGTTAAACAACCTTAAACCGTTTACTCATACCAGACCCGTGTCTGACCCGGAGTTTATTTTTGTTTTCATAAACTCTCGGGTATCCAAATTTTTACGGGTAGCCAAGGGATTCAGGTTAGCTTTGACGAATTCTGGAGGAGCAATGGAACAGGAGGCTTTAACGTTGTAGATATATATATATATATATATATATATATATATATATATATATATATATAGTCCGCTATGTTGGTATCTCCGAGTCATATTGTTTGAGTTGTATTAACTAGACAGGTGTTTATAACTGTCTAGTATGTGATGTATTATCTGTATAACTCTGATTGATGTATTACACTATGTAATAGTTATGTAATATATTATATTTTTTTTCTATTCCGCTGTGAGATTCTGATGTTGTTGTTCGTTCTTCTCTATCTTTTCTATTTTCTCATCCCTTTCTTTCTTATTGATGATACGTCTTTCTGGTAGTAGAAGGGCGGGTCGTCACAGTTGGTATCAGAGCATAGGTTGGTGATAACCATGGCTCTGGTAAGAATTACTCATAGAATAGAGTTTGTAGAACTCTAGAATGAGTCTGAGTGTATTAATAGATATGAGCGCGTACTTATTAGCGAATATAAAATTGTTTTTATATTGTGTTGATTTATCTGCTGAGTGTTTATGGATTCTGGTCGATGTGTGGGACGCCATTTCATCGATAGGGATTCCTAAACTCTTAAGCAAGATTGACCAACACAGTATTGTTTTTAAGGTAGGGTAAATGAAATAATTTTACCCAAAATTATATTTTGATATAAAGAAATATTTTTCTGAAATAACTATATATACTTGGATGATTGATTGTTAATAGTACAATCAAATAATTTTAAGTGTGGGTGGTTTATAACCAAATAAAATTATTTAAGAATGATTTTAAATAAAAAGGAATATAACTGAAATCTGATCAAACCAGAATTTAAGTCCTGGAAATTTGAAAGGTGTTTAAATGAATTTAAACAAAGGAATTTGGGAATTTAAAATTTTGGGAATGTTTGAAATGTTTTTCCAAAGATTTAAAGGCAATGAGGGAGTATTGTTTTGGAAAATATGGTTGAATGAAAATTTGTTTGGAAAGAATTTGTGAAAATAGGGAAGCACTGAACTCACATCATCAGTATTCATTTTCGAGTTTCTAAAGTGATGGATTGCTACCAAGATATTGGTTATGATAAATTGTTTGGGCTTGTTGGACATACAAGTTGTTTTAGAAATGTTCAAAAGGAGAAAATTTGTTTTGGTGAAAACAAGTGTTTGGAATTTGAAATTTGATTGTCATTTCAAATGTTTTGGAAATGAAAACCGGGCAATTGAATTCTAAGAAATTCTGTTTAAATGAATAAATCAACTATTGAACTTATAAAGTAAAGTTGATATTAATAGGAAGAGATTGGAAAGTTTTAATCCGGGAATTAAAATTTAACTTAAGTAAAAGAAGATAAGAAAATATACCTGAGTTTAACCTGAGATAAGTTAAATGGAATTAAAGTTCAAAATGAACTTAATTGGATATAATATTTAAAGGTAATATGATTGTAATTGTGAGGTGGAAATTTATGCCTTAAGACAGTAAGTGCTATATATAAATAATCTGAAATTGTGATTATAAGATGAAATAACCCAAATAAGTAATATAAACCTTAAGGTAAATACATAAGTTTTGAGCTCATATATTAAGAAATAAATTTAAAGGTTGTAAGTAGCTAAATTTAACTGCAGTTGAGTTAGAATAAAATAGAATTTAAATGAATTCAGTCAAGTTATAGATAATATTGAATGAAATAAAATTCTTATGTAAATAAGAAAATGTAAACCAAAGTAAGTATTGAATTGGATTTAATTAGTAATGGTGTGAGTTGTAGACGAATCTAATTCAAGTATAAATTGAATAACCTTATTATGAATAAATTCAATAATGAATTATTAATGTAAATTAAAATTTTAAAAAGGGATTAAAGAATAAACTAGTCAGTAAATAATTGGGATTTGATTAAAGGAAAATCAAATCAAAGATTTGAATGGAAATTGGTGAAATAGAATAAACCTAAGTTGTTGGGTGAAATAGTTTGAAGTAAATAATGAGTTAAGTAAATTGTGAAATGATTATTTAAAACATTGGTGGTTAGGAAATCAAACTTTTGTAATGAAAGAAAATACAATGATAGAATTGTTAATAACTTAATTGGGATGGAATCAAGTGTAAATTGAATTGAAATCAATTTAAAATGGTCATAAAGATTAAGTGATTATTTATTCACAATGATATTGTTAAATTGCATAAGAAAATGGGATGTTTGAAGTAAATGAGATTGAATAAAATTCTATGAATTATTTGGAAACAAAATAGAATGATTTTGAATATGAGTTTGTCTTGCCCAAATGAATTAAATATATAAGCAAGTAAGTTGTAAATCATTTAATTGAGGAAAATGATTTGAGAATTGGATGGAAGTAATTGAACTAAGTATTGAAATTATACATATGTGTTTATGAAAATATGTAATAGAGACTCTGCCATAACTTTTCAAAATTTTGGAAAAAAGAAAGGGAAAATTTAATTTAAAAATTTAGCAACAAAACAATTTCAAATTGGAAATTGAAATAAATTAATGAATGAAACTAATTTAAAAATAATGAAAGAAATCAATTATAAATGGAAGATAGTCAATAAAATTAAATATTCAGAGTTGAAGGAAATTTGAATTCACATGAAGTTAGAAATTCAAATTGGAAATAAGAAATTATAAAGGTTAAGGTGGTGGAGTGATGATGTGATAGATATAAAATGCTCATATTAAACTTAAGAAATGAATGGTGAAATTCTTAAGTAAAATTTGGTATTGAGAAAATTTCAAAGTGGGTAGAATCAGAATAATGTGAATAAAAATTGATAAAGTTGATAATCAATGGATATTAATACGTAGGATGAATGTATATTATTTTGTACGCATGACAAGTTGGTCCACATTCGAGCACAGAATTTCGAGATAGCTATATCGATCCGAGTTAGGATTTTTCACTCGATTTTCGACGACGAACCATGGATTTGGATTTTGATTGATTCTGGAAAATTCTCTATCATGAATTGTGACTATACAAGGAAAATGACAGTTTCTGATCAAGAAACCAGACCTGAGTCCATACTAGGAAGTCGGGTGGACGATACTAGTTTGGAAGTGAAATTGTGTGATCGAGCGATCAGATTTGATATTGCGTACGAATGGTATATGCACATCGTACGGGCTTGATTGAACAGATTTTGAAATTCTGTAAACAAGTCAATAAAATTGGGAAAGAGTTAATATTGTAGATTTCAGAATTTAATTTCCAGAATGGATGTATGGAATTTATTGTGTATTCCTTATATCTCAGGAAAATTTATTCATGATTCATCAATAATTGTGAAACCAGTAATTCAGGAAATTGGAAGTTGAGTCGAATTTAATGGTGGTCAGGAATCCAGTTTGGATTATTGATCATCGAGAGACAAACTCTCGATAGTTTTACGAGTGCTTATCCAGATTTATGTTCGGATAACTAGTGTTGTTTGTTAGAATAAACTGTTTGTTTGATTGTTATTGTATGAATGATATGTATGTTTGGATTGTTAATATAAAAGCCTTTGAATTAACTGTTGTTTAAATTTCGGGGACGAAATTCTTTTAAGGGGGGAGGAATGTAACGACCCTGGATTTTGGCCCCGTTTGTTTTGTTAAATACTTGATTTAATTAAATAAAATGTAATCTGATCATATTAAAATGAATATAATTTTAGGAATATTGCCATTTGTTTATAATATATATTGGTATTTTGAAGGAAAATAAAATTTAAACTTGGAATAAACATCTTAATAATATTTACAATAAAAATCTATCTTATATAATTTAATTAAATTACTTTATTTGTTTATATTTAGAATAAAATAATACACATAGATAATAATGTTTAAAATTTTGAAAATAAGTTTCTCAACAATAATATTAATAAAATTTAACTCATTAAATTAAAATGCTATACATTGTTAACATTTGTCAAAGGAATACATATGCTTGGTAATGTTTGAAAATTTAAAACTCTAATTCTAGTAATATAAAATATAAATGTAGAATATGAGTCAAACTTATATACTATAATACAAATGAATTATATAAAAAAAAATGATGAGAACAAATGTAAATATAACTTATATTAATGGCTAAAATAGAAATAGAAATTGTAAATAGATGATAAAGTTCAATATAAATATAAATATAAATATTATATATTAGACAAACACATGTATATAATTTAATAATGGGTAGCTAAATTAGGGATACAAATGAATGCATAAAGCTAAAAATATAAACACTAGTATAAAATAAAATTTGTCAACATATAAGATATAAGACAAAGGGTTTCTATACAAAACAAATGTCTTTATACTCAAGACATTGACCTGACAAGTATATATGTAAGTTTTCAAGCTAGGACTTGTAAACCAGAAGAAATGAACAAGGGTATTATCATGTAAAACATGTAACTGATTGTGCAAACATAATTATTGGTGTAAACATTTTAAGTAACAAGATCTACAAGTATCAAATATGAAAACATCTTTGTACAAATGTTTGTGTCAGCAAACATTAATTCTATGTTAACTTAAGTGAAAACATATACATTAATTAGCCACTATTATGTCTGGAAACATCATCTTTCAGCCGAAATTATGCTTTCCATTTCAGGTTTAGTACCTTAGTACATAATAAAAACAAAGCAAGATATTTTGTCAACAAAGCTTGTTCAAGAAGACATAACTGTTGAAGGTTATATATATGTATGTCCATTTATTCTATCTGAGTTCAGTTATTAAAACTTATAAAGTAAAGCCTGAAAAAAAAAGGCAAAGTAGTATAAACAAATTTCATATTTATCAAGTTTAAACAGAATTCAGAAACAGAAAAGAAAACGCAACAGAGGAAAGAAAAGAGAGTTTCAGGATTGGGTGCAGGTGAGTAAACAAAAAGTTTAAAAAGCTTTAAGTTTGATAGAATAACAGTTCAGAGGATTTTTATGATTTTTATGCTTTGGTTTCGAATATTGATGGGTGCTCTGTACTACTCTGGAAAAAAAACATGATATAGGTTGGATATTGTTCAAACAAATCACATATGATTCACATTAAATCATTGCTAAGTTTTAATATTTCAACCAAACATAATTTTTAAACTTGTAATTAAGATTTATAAATGTTAATCTAAACACTGGTATGTAAACATACACTGTAACTTTATTGTACAGGTAAGCAAGCCTAAACTGGATAATGGGATTGATGTAAAGTATTAAATTTATGTAACGATCCTAAATTTTGAACAATTTAAATTGTGAATATTTAATTAATTTTGAATATTTGAATGATAATTTAAACTGAATTTCCGATATAACAATGAAATTGGTGATTAAATATTTAAAATTTAATCTATACAAAGCTGAAGAAAAATTTAAACTTGACTTTGGAGTTGAAATTGAATATTTAATTTGTAATTGAAATTCAAACTAATGACTTAAGAAAATAATTTGGATACAAGAATTTTTATTTATGTAAATTAATAAATTGATGGTTAAAATTTTAATAACATTCTTTTCTTTAGCTTAAATAAAAAAAAAAATCAATACAAAATAAAATAAACAAATACACTTAGTAAAAAAATTTAACAACATAACTTAAACAAAAATTTACAAAACAAAGTAATGAAAATAATTAGACAAAACAAATTGGATTTAGATAAATAGAAAAAAAAATAAGAGGAAAACTTGTTTATGGTTTGGGCTTTGAAATTTATACCGGCCCACGTTTGAATACTACTGCCTTTATCTTTAACCCGATCCCCTTCCATTTCACTTTACCCGTTCCCATTTTTTTTTAACCCTAAAACAAAAAAAAAAAAAAAAGCACGAGAAAAAAAATATGGCGGCTTCGTTCTTCTCGACTCGTTCTGCTTTGGAAAATTTGGGGCTTTACTTCTCGCGATTCAAAAACTAGGGCTTGTAATCAATTTTGGGGCTATTTCGACTTTGTTATGGTGAGTTTTCTGCTCACGATTAATTTTTAATTCAGGTGTTTAAATTTGTTTGGATTGAATGTTGGTTGCATGCTATGATTTGGTGATTATTAGCTTTCAGTTGCTCGGTTAAATTTGAATTTTAAACTAATAAGAACAGATAACTCACTGCATGTTGGATTGTTGGTTGCTATTCGTTATCACTTGCTCTGATGTTGTGTTTTTGAACTGTTAAGATCAGATTCTACTCAATTTTTGATTTTAAACTAATAAGAATAAATGCTATTTGATATTTGTTTTAAATTGGTAAGAACAGACACTGTTTAAATTTTAATTTAAACTGATAAAAACAAATGCTATGAATAACCTGATGAGAACAGGTGCTTCCAAATGTTTGATTTCAGATTGTTGTTTTGAAAATTTGTTTTTCTTAAAAACTGATTTGAACAGATGCTATAAATTTAAATTTTTTTTTTACTGTTGAGAACAGATGCTATCATTTTAAGAATCTGATGAGAATAGAGGCTATTAAATCTTGACTTGCTTTGTGTTGCTGCATGTGTTGGATCTTGCTTTGTTAATGAATATTTATATGGAAACCTCTGAACCCAAACCTTCTTCTTTGTTTATCCGTGAATCAATCACTTAAGCCTATAATATGTTGTGATGTTTTGGTACCTGAAATTGTTTTTGTTAAGTGATAATGTGTTTGCATGCTTGTTTATGTTGACTGTCCCTCTGTTTTGAAATGCATGTGAGTTTTCTAAGCTCACGATAATCTTCATGCAAGTTTTTGAATTTGTTTGAAGTGAATTCCTTGGTTGCATGCTATGTTTTTGGGGCGATTTGATTATCTTTGGCTCGGCTAATTTAATTTTTAAAACTGATATGCTCAGATTTGTGACTGCATGTTGAATTTTTGTGCTAGTTGCTGTTATTTGCTCGATTTACTTGGATTTTAAATTGGTAGAAACAGATGCTAGTAATTATTTTAAACTATAAGAACAGATTCTACCCATTTGATTTAGTTTTTGAACTGTTAGGAGCAAATGTTTTTTTGATTTCTTTTAAAATTTAAATTTGTAAGAACAGATGCTGCCCAGTCTTAATTTTTAAATTGATTAGAACAAATGCTACCTGACTATTTGTGTTTGTTTTAAAATTGATAGGAACATGTGCTATTTGTGTTTGTTTTAAAAATTTATAAGAATAGATGCTATGTTTATCTCGTATTTAAATTGATAAGTACAGATGCTACTAAAATATCTTGTTTGAAACTGTTTGCAAACAATTGCATTTTGAATTTAAACTTGCATGTTTACTGAGTTATTTCTTAGTCTTGTTGAGCTTTACGGATAGCCCATGGATCTGCACTAGTTCATCATATAGCTTACAATGTTCTTTTGAACATTTTGCATTCCCACAATTTGATATTGTCCAGTCTTCATTTTAGTCTTCCCTGTGTTCATGTATTTGGGTTTGTGGCTGTTTGCATGTCAAGTTGCATCCATTCCACTTTGCATGTCTGTTGCACTTGGGTCTGGTCTCTGCTCTCCTGATTGTTCTACTCTTCATGTCATTATTGTTTGCATCCTGGTATGTGTTGCATTGCAGTTGATTCACTTCACTTGTGGTCTTCATATTTGACTCGAAACTTCTGTTTCAATTTGCATTATCTGATATGTTTCAGTTTCCATGTCAAGTTGTATCCATGCTGTTGCACTTTGGTCTGGTCATTGTTTTCCTGGGTGTTCAAGTCTTCATCTCCATTTTGTATGTACTGTTAGTACTTCATCCATGTTGTTCCTGTCTGCCTTCCCATTTTTGCATGTGATTGAACTAAGTATACTTGTTTAAAATTTGTTTGTATGTGAATGAAATATCAAAATGTCTCTCTGTTTGAAAATGTGCACATATGAATAATATGTTAAAAAGGGGAAAAAGTAAATCCATTTATCTGATTATCTTTAGCATGGGATGCTCAAATGGAAGTAGGTTGTGATGGTGTAAAACAATTTATTAAAATGTTAGTAAGCATCAAGTAGCTTCTCTGTTTTAAACTGCTAGGTGAATGAACATTTTAATTATAACTTAAGTGGTTAGTTATATTTTGCTTGACAAATTTCTGATATAATTGATGCTTGCATGAGTATATATAAGTATATGATCTGTGTGTATGAATTAAATGACTTGTGCCTGTATTTACTTGGATTGCTCTTCTCTGTTTTAAACTACAGAGAGTAAGAATAGAAGAAGAATTCAAATCTTCTGATCAGTTCCTTGTTAGGATTTAAGGTTTGAACATGATATGCTTGTTTAAACATTAATTTAAGTTTAAAAAAAAATCTTATTCAAGCAAAACAAATGTAGGAAATCCTCTGATTAAATCTTCTGTTTATAACTAATGATTTGAAAAGAATTCTTACTGGATTTTGTCTCCAGGATGAACTGCTGTTTGAAACAAAATTCATTTTTGCCTTGCACTCCATTTTCTTCTTTTGAAAACTGTTTTCCTGAGAGTGCATTACTACTTGAATTGATTTCCAGATTAACATTTTGCTTTGAACTGAGTTGAAAACTGAAGCTCTGTTTGATTTGTATATTTTTTTCTTTGCTTTGGAAATCACTGTATGCTTTTCCAGGTTCTTTTGTGTTGTTATTTCCAGAATACTCCATGTCTATAACTTCAGTTTCTCTAAAGTTTTGATTTAAACTCAAAACCACTTAATCTAGCCTCTGTTTAAAACTTAGGTTTCAAATGAAACTTGTTTGTTCCATCTGCACTTGAACTTGTGATACTTTTATACTGTCATGTTGTACTTGCTACTGTTGTATTACTTGTTTCACTTAAGTTTTGTAACTGAAGCTTACTGTGTTCATTTTGAACACCTTGTATTTCCAAAACTTTGATATGTTCAGTCTTCATATCCATTCCATTTTGCATGCCTGATGTATTCAGTCTTCATTTAAGTCTTCCCTGTGTTCATGCACTTTGGTTTGTGGCAGTTTGCATGTCCATTCACTTCTCTGTGCATGTTGCAGTCTGTAGTGATGTTGCATATGTATTTTGTAGCTTGCTCTCTACTTGTATTTATGGTTCTTTGCTGGTATGGTCTGCATATTGACTGTTGCAGTCCAACTTGTTGTTGGTCTTACTTAAAATTTTGTAGCCAGTTCCCTCAGATACATGTATACTCGTTCAAATTGACACCGTCACTTGTGTTGGTCACTGCCTATTACTGTACATATCCTCTGATACATGTTTGCATTCCATTTGAACTGTGTAGTGTTTTCCCTGTGCACACAGTTCCCAGTTCCCTCTGATACATGTATACTTGTTCAAATTGGCACTGTCCAGTCCATATTGTTGGCATTGAGTTGTGGCACTGATTGTGTAGTCTGCACTGAGCACTTGGGTTTGTATTTGAGTTCTATTACCTCAGCCTTGTGGTCTGCACTACTTGTGTAGCTGGGTTGTTGTGCATACATGTTGATTCTATGGTTGTTGATATGCCTTGTGCTTGTAGTTGTATTTGGGGCTGCTGAAATTGTTGTGCATTGCGGCCTGTACTTGTGCTCTCTGCCTTTGACCTGCTGTGTTGTTTCTGTTCTGGCTTGTTATTGTATCTTTGTGGTCTTTGTGATTGCACTTGCATACGTGTCGGCAAGGCAGTGCACATGTGTGTAAACATACGTGTGTACTACAGCCACACACGTTTGACAGAATTTAAAAAATTGAAATTGTTAATGTAAAGTCCATAATAGATTAGACCGATTCATTTGTTTCACCATCTCTGTAACCATTTATTTCAGTTCATTTCAAATTTATTTACTTGAATAAAGATTAATCCTGACTCGAGTGTTTTTGTGTTTTGCAATTAACGCTCGGGTCAGACCGAGTATTTTTGCAGCTTAAAGATTTGCTCGCAGCGAAGTTAGAGAGAGGGGGATTTCAGCACCACTAAAGTTTTAGCTAAATTTTTTTCTCTTGTACTTAAATTTATAAATTGTTTCCGCTGTATAAAATGTAATGTATTGTAAACTCTGATATTTGTATATAAAAGAAAAGTTTGTTTATAAAATATGATTACTATTCTGTGATTCTGTAGCTGATTCTGTTTAAATGTTATAAACTAAATAACAATCCGTCATTTTGAACGTTTCTAGTTGGTTTAATTACCGACTAGAGGCGGTCAAGGCGGCGGGTCGTTACAAAGTGGTATCAGAGCTTTGGTTTACACAAAGCTTAGTTTATGGCGTTTAATATGAATAGTTACTAGAATCACTTTAAAGAAAGTGTTTTCAAATCTAAAGAAGTTTAAGATTGTTTTCTTTAAAATAAAAGGTATTTTGAAAATTAGAATTATTTTTGAAGATTCCCCTCTCTAAATTTAGGTTTGCGATAGTTTATATTCGGTGAGGTCTCGTTAGACTTGAGTTTCGATCGTTCGGAAACTCATTATCAAATTGTTGAGATTTATGGAAACTGAAAATATGAGTTAATTGAATTAATGAATTGGTTTAAATTGGTTTAAATCAAATATTTTGAATATCTTCAAAGTAGTAATTGGAAAATAAAATGATATGTCAATTTGATTATAATCAAGTGGATTATTGAACTATAACTTGAGAATTTGATTCTGAATTCTTTTGAAATTGATTTCAAATGTTGTGAAGAACGATTTAGTAAATCAACGGGATATAAGTATTTAACTTATAATATGGACTTGGGTATATAACTAAGTTATATAAATTGAATTGAATCAAATTAAGAAAGGAGATTATAAAACGAAGTTTTATAAATAGAAATGGAATTTCTAGAGATGTTTGTAAAATCCGCAAACGACTTATTTTGATAAGTAAATTGTTGTAACTTATTAAAGGAATTATATCTATGGTTTTTGAACGGTGAATAAAATATCAAAAGAGATATGAATCTAATGAAAATTCGAAATAGATTTAAATAGATTCAATGATGCATTTGAATTTGAACGGGCATGGAATTAAGTTGGGTGGAAAACTTAGTATTGGGAATTTGAAATCGGTTTAAAACCAATATTTTTGAAGTGTATGTGGAATTCAAACCATGAATTAAGTTGAAGTTGAAAACTTAAATGGGAATGTTTTTGGGAAGAAACATTATGTAAATGAAGATAATTCATTTTGAAATGTGTTAAGAATCGAAAGCATAGATTTCAACACTTGTTGTTGAAATAGACGTTTTCGAGTGGAAAAATGGAAATGGTAGATTATAACATTTGTTGTTATAGTAAATAATTTCAAAAGGGAAATGATTTTGTTTAGTATTGGGATTTACATATCTATTTTTAAATTTGAATCCTTATACTAGTGGTTTTGAGTCGTCGTAACGATGTTTTACGCAACATTCGTTTTGACTCAAATAAAATGTGTTTAAATGAATGGTTTCTTTTAAGAATGAATATATACTTGATTTTGGTTTGAAGTATATTGAATATTTTCAAAGTGTTGAAAATAAGTGGATTTGTAAATTACTTATTATTGAATAAGTATGGGTATGTTTTCCTATATGAAATGAATGGTTTGAAATTTTATCTTTTAAAGATAAATTGAAAATGAATAGGTGAAATCGATTTGAAAATCGTATATTCATAGATAATTTGGAAATGTTTCCGTTTAAGGAAATCGCTTTGAAATTTGTTTTCAAAGATTAAAAGGTGAAGAAATGGTTTGAAATTTGTTTTCAAATGGTTAAGTGTGAAATTATATATCTTGTAAAGATATTATTTTTGGGAAATTTGAACAATTAGTTTAATTTGAAAATTTTCAAATGATTGAAATTTGAGCTAAATTGAGTTTAACTTTGTCACCCAAAACAAAGTAAGTTGAACTTTGAATTTTAAATGGATGATTTGGATTGTATGTCTAACGTCGTGAATTGACGACATATCAGTTGATTTCTATTAAATATATATCTGTTGGTGGCGGGGAATTTATTCTCTTAGCTTAACACCCTTCTCTGAGACGTACGAGCTCAGAGGTTATATATCGATAGACATCAATTATGTGTTGAGAATTGACGATGTAGCGTGAAATCCAAATCGAGTGTGTGAAGTCGATAATAAATTGGATTGTGAATGTGTATTAGGTTTGATATAACCTTAAAATTCCAAATCGACTTAGAGGAAAATTTTAAATGGATAATGAAATGGAAAATTTGTGAATCCTCTATTTGTTATGGGTATGAAATGTTGTGGTTTTCATAACGTATATGTGTGAATACGATAAATTCGAAAACCAATTAGTTTGGAAAAGTAATTGTTGTGGAAAACTTATTTAAGTACATGGGTTGTACTAAGTGTGAAGTGAAATATTATATATGTATGTATAATATTATGTTTTCCAAAATTGAGGATATGGAAAGGTACCTTCCATTTATACTGTGTGACTGTGTGATGGTGATGGAACTCGAGATGAGTATCCATTTAAAAATCGTAGCTACGTAGTATTTCCATTAGTTGGATGACCATTTATATTTCCATTAGTTGGATGACCATTTATATTTCCATTAGTTGGATGACCATTTATATTTCCATTAGTTGGATGACCTTTTGTATTTCCATTAGTTGGAATGTCCTTTTGGACTGGTATAGTGTGCTAGCGTAATTCGAGGGGCGAGATGCCTATGGTTACAAGCGATTCCACTGGGATAGTGGCGTAACCGCCGAGTATACCGCGATCTAGTTACACTCGGGTGGTAGCGTAATTTGAGGGGCGTGATGCCTACAGTTACAAGCGATTCCACTGGGATAGTGGCGTAACCGCCGTGTAAACTGCAATCTACAAACCAAAGCGTAATTCGAGGGGCGAGATGCCTACGGTCACGAGCGATTCTACTGGGATAGTAGCGTAACCGCCGTGTGAACCGCGATCTTTGGCAACAACCATGGCGAAATTCAAGGGATGAGATATCCACAGTTACAAGCGACTCTACTGGGATAGTAGCGGAACCGCCGAGTAAACTGTGATCCATGGGGGAATGTGCTTTCCATATCCATTTTTAAAAGAATTTTTAAAAGTATTTTCACTGGGAATTGAAGCAAGTATATTTAGTACTTGGAGATTGTTAGACTTGCGCCTGGCCAGCGTATGCCTAATGTCTTTAAGAACGACAGTAGACTTGTTAAATTTCGAGTTAGCAAGTATTTTCGAACTTTAATAGAAAATTAATTATCTAGAATTAGAATTCGCATAATTCCAACCTAATGAATTAAGGAAGAGGATTTTTGAAGGGTTTTGAAAGTCCACAGCTTTGGAAAAGTTATAATATGTAAATCTCTAATATAAAGTGTTTCAAATTTAAAATTTTGGGTTGTAAGTTGAAAATTTTAGTAAAGATTTTTGTGTCTTGATTGTAGAAAATAATAGACAAAAGAGTTAATTAGCAAAGCTAGCGAGATAAAACAAATAGAATGAATCCTATATTCATTCATCTTTAATAAGTGTTGAACTTGATAAAATTGAGTAAAATATAAATATTAGTGAAATTTTAACAATCATTTTTCCTTACTTGTAATTTCGGGACGAAATTCTTTTAAGGAGGGGAGATTGTAACGATCCTAAATTTTGAACAATTTAAATTGTGAATATTTAATTAATTTTGAATATTTGAATGATAATTTAAACTGAATTTCCGATATAACAATGAAATTGGTGATTAAATATTTAAAATTTAATCTATACAAAGCTGAAGAAAAATTTAAACTTGACTTTGGAGTTGAAATTGAATATTTAATTTGTAATTGAAATTCAAACTAATGACTTAAGAAAATAATTTGGATACAAGAATTTTTATTTATGTAAATTAATAAATTGATGGTTAAAATTTTAATAACATTCTTTTCTTTAGCTTAAATAAAAAAAAAATCAATACAAAATAAAATAAACAAATACACTTAGTAAAAAAATTTAACAACATAACTTAAACAAAAATTTACAAAACAAAGTAATGAAAATAATTAGACAAAACAAATTGGATTTAGATAAATAGAAAAAAAAATAAGAGGAAAACTTGTTTATGGTTTGGGCTTTGAAATTTATACCGGCCCACGTTTGAATACTACTGCCTTTATCTTTAACCCGATCCCCTTCCATTTCACTTTACCCGTTCCCATTTTTTTTTAACCCTAAAACAAAAAAAAAAAAAAAAAGCACGAGAAAAAAAATATGGCGGCTTCGTTCTTCTCGACTCGTTCTGCTTTGGAAAATTTGGGGCTTTACTTCTCGCGATTCAAAAACTAGGGCTTGTAATCAAATTTGGGGCTATTTCGACTTTGTTATGGTGAGTTTTCTGCTCACGATTAATTTTTAATTCAGGTGTTTAAATTTGTTTGGATTGAATGTTGGTTGCATGCTATGATTTGGTGATTATTAGCTTTCAGTTGCTCGGTTAAATTTGAATTTTAAACTAATAAGAACAGATAACTCACTGCATGTTGGATTGTTGGTTGCTATTCGTTATCACTTGCTCTGATGTTGTGTTTTTGAACTGTTAAGATCAGATTCTACTCAATTTTTGATTTTAAACTAATAAGAATAAATGCTATTTGATATTTGTTTTAAATTGGTAAGAACAGACACTGTTTAAATTTTAATTTAAACTGATAAAAACAAATGCTATGAATAACCTGATGAGAACAGGTGCTTCCAAATGTTTGATTTCAGATTGTTGTTTTGAAAATTTGTTTTTCTTAAAAACTGATTTGAACAGATGCTATAAATTTAAATTTTTTTTTACTGTTGAGAACAGATGCTATCATTTTAAGAATCTGATGAGAATAGAGGCTATTAAATCTTGACTTGCTTTGTGTTGCTGCATGTGTTGGATCTTGCTTTGTTAATGAATATTTATATGGAAACCTCTGAACCCAAACCTTCTTCTTTGTTTATCCGTGAATCAATCACTTAAGCCTATAATATGTTGTGATGTTTTGGTACCTGAAATTGTTTTTGTTAAGTGATAATGTGTTTGCATGCTTGTTTATGTTGACTGTCCCTCTGTTTTGAAATGCATGTGAGTTTTCTAAGCTCACGATAATCTTTATGCAAGTTTTTGAATTTGTTTGAAGTGAATTCCTTGGTTGCATGCTATGTTTTTGGGGCGATTTGATTATCTTTGGCTCGGCTAATTTAATTTTTAAAACTGATATGCTCAGATTTGTGACTGCATGTTGAATTTTTGTGCTAGTTGCTGTTATTTGCTCGATTTACTTGGATTTTAAATTGGTAGAAACAGATGCTAGTAATTATTTTAAACTATAAGAACAGATTCTACCCATTTGATTTAGTTTTTGAACTGTTAGGAGCAAATGTTTTTTTGATTTCTTTTAAAATTTAAATTTGTAAGAACAGATGCTGCCCAGTCTTAATTTTTAAATTGATTAGAACAAATGCTACCTGACTATTTGTGTTTGTTTTAAAATTGATAGGAACATGTGCTATTTGTGTTTGTTTTAAAAATTTATAAGAATAGATGCTATGTTTATCTCGTATTTAAATTGATAAGTACAGATGCTACTAAAATATCTTGTTTGAAACTGTTTGCAAACAATTGCATTTTGAATTTAAACTTGCATGTTTACTGAGTTATTTCTTAGTCTTGTTGAGCTTTACGGATAGCCCATGGATCTGCACTAGTTCATCATATAGCTTACAATGTTCTTTTGAACATTTTGCATTCCCACAATTTGATATTGTCCAGTCTTCATTTTAGTCTTCCCTGTGTTCATGTATTTGGGTTTGTGGCTGTTTGCATGTCAAGTTGCATCCATTCCACTTTGCATGTCTGTTGCACTTGGGTCTGGTCTCTGCTCTCCTGATTGTTCTACTCTTCATGTCATTATTGTTTGCATCCTGGTATGTGTTGCATTGCAGTTGATTCACTTCACTTGTGGTCTTCATATTTGACTCGAAACTTCTGTTTCAATTTGCATTATCTGATATGTTTCAGTTTCCATGTCAAGTTGTATCCATGCTGTTGCACTTTGGTCTGGTCATTGTTTTCCTGGGTGTTCAAGTCTTCATCTCCATTTTGTATGTACTGTTAGTACTTCATCCATGTTGTTCCTGTCTGCCTTCCCATTTTTGCATGTGATTGAACTAAGTATACTTGTTTAAAATTTGTTTGTATGTGAATGAAATATCAAAATGTCTCTCTGTTTGAAAATGTGCACATATGAATAATATGTTAAAAAGGGGAAAAAGTAAATCCATTTATCTGATTATCTTTAGCATGGGATGCTCAAATGGAAGTAGGTTGTGATGGTGTAAAACAATTTATTAAAATGTTAGTAAGCATCAAGTAGCTTCTCTGTTTTAAACTGCTAGGTGAATGAACATTTTAATTATAACTTAAGTGGTTAGTTATATTTTGCTTGACAAATTTCTGATATAATTGATGCTTGCATGAGTATATATAAGTATATGATCTGTGTGTATGAATTAAATGACTTGTGCCTGTATTTACTTGGATTGCTCTTCTCTGTTTTAAACTACAGAGAGTAAGAATAGAAGAAGAATTCAAATCTTCTGATCAGTTCCTTGTTAGGATTTAAGGTTTGAACATGATATGCTTGTTTAAACATTAATTTAAGTTTAAAAAAAAAATCTTATTCAAGCAAAACAAATGTAGGAAATCCTCTGATTAAATCTTCTGTTTATAACTAATGATTTGAAAAGAATTCTTACTGGATTTTGTCTCCAGGATGAACTGCTGTTTGAAACAAAATTCATTTTTGCCTTGCACTCCATTTTCTTCTTTTGAAAACTGTTTTCCTGAGAGTGCATTACTACTTGAATTGATTTCCAGATTAACATTTTGCTTTGAACTGAGTTGAAAACTGAAGCTCTGTTTGATTTGTATATTTTTTTCTTTGCTTTGGAAATCACTGTATGCTTTTCCAGGTTCTTTTGTGTTGTTATTTCCAGAATACTCCATGTCTATAACTTCAGTTTCTCTAAAGTTTTGATTTAAACTCAAAACCACTTAATCTAGCCTCTGTTTAAAACTTAGGTTTCAAATGAAACTTGTTTGTTCCATCTGCACTTGAACTTGTGATACTTTTATACTGTCATGTTGTACTTGCTACTGTTGTATTACTTGTTTCACTTAAGTTTTGTAACTGAAGCTTACTGTGTTCATTTTGAACACCTTGTATTTCCAAAACTTTGATATGTTCAGTCTTCATATCCATTCCATTTTGCATGCCTGATGTATTCAGTCTTCATTTAAGTCTTCCCTGTGTTCATGCACTTTGGTTTGTGGCAGTTTGCATGTCCATTCACTTCTCTGTGCATGTTGCAGTCTGTAGTGATGTTGCATATGTATTTTGTAGCTTGCTCTCTACTTGTATTTATGGTTCTTTGCTGGTATGGTCTGCATATTGACTGTTGCAGTCCAACTTGTTGTTGGTCTTACTTAAAATTTTGTAGCCAGTTCCCTCAGATACATGTATACTCGTTCAAATTGACACCGTCACTTGTGTTGGTCACTGCCTATTACTGTACATATCCTCTGATACATGTTTGCATTCCATTTGAACTGTGTAGTGTTTTCCCTGTGCACACAGTTCCCAGTTCCCTCTGATACATGTATACTTGTTCAAATTGGCACTGTCCAGTCCATATTGTTGGCATTGAGTTGTGGCACTGATTGTGTAGTCTGCACTGAGCACTTGGGTTTGTATTTGAGTTCTATTACCTCAGCCTTGTGGTCTGCACTACTTGTGTAGCTGGGTTGTTGTGCATACATGTTGATTCTATGGTTGTTGATATGCCTTGTGCTTGTAGTTGTATTTGGGGCTGCTGAAATTGTTGTGCATTGCGGCCTGTACTTGTGCTCTCTGCCTTTGACCTGCTGTGTTGTTTCTGTTCTGGCTTGTTATTGTATCTTTGTGGTCTTTGTGATTGCACTTGCATACGTGTCGGCAAGGCAGTGCACATGTGTGTAAACATACGTGTGTACTACAGCCACACACGTTTGACAGAATTTAAAAAATTGAAATTGTTAATGTAAAGTCCATAATAGATTAGACCGATTCATTTGTTTCACCATCTCTGTAACCATTTATTTCAGTTCATTTCAAATTTATTTACTTGAATAAAGATTAATCCTGACTCGAGTGTTTTTGTGTTTTGCAATTAACGCTCGGGTCAGACCGAGTATTTTTGCAGCTTAAAGATTTGCTCGCAGCGAAGTTAGAGAGAGGGGGATTTCAGCACCACTAAAGTTTTAGCTAAATTTTTTTCTCTTGTACTTAAATTTATAAATTGTTTCCGCTGTATAAAATGTAATGTATTGTAAACTCTGATATTTGTATATAAAAGAAAAGTTTGTTTATAAAATATGATTACTATTCTGTGATTCTGTAGCTGATTCTGTTTAAATGTTATAAACTAAATAACAATCCGTCATTTTGAACGTTTCTAGTTGGTTTAATTACCGACTAGAGGCGGTCAAGGCGGCGGGTCGTTACAATTTAGTTCATAGCTTGAATCTTTACCACAAAACATGATTTTTAAAACTGGAATCCAAGGCAGTTTGTATTTGAATCAAAATGGTATTTACAAATTTCCTGTTCTTTAATCAATAATAAAGGTTGAAATTTGGGATGAAGCAAGTATAAACATATGTGATTATACGAAAATTATCAGAAAATTTTTATGTTTCCTGAGTTTAAAGCGCGAGATCCATTTAGGGTTTGAAATCATGTTTTTACCCATCTCGGTTTCGAGTCGAGAACGTCAACATAACACCATCGAGTGGCTCGAGCTCCTGGAATCTGATTGTTTATCGTGATGTCATCGAGTGGGCAAGGGCTAGGGTGTTGCAGGTGGCTGAAGTGGCGGTGGTGTGGCATTTTGTGGAGAGGGTTAGTTACAGTATTCAGCTGTAGGCCTGAAATTTTTTGTATTCGAAATTTTTGGTTGCAGTTTGGGTTTGGGATTCGATCTGGGTGTGATTTGTGCCTTGTTGAGATGGAGGGTGGCTGCCGGAGTTGGGACATGCTGCCGTGCACGTGCACGGCAGCGGTGATTTTGGTGTCAGGTCTTAACGTAGGGGTCGCGAGTATTACTCGAGCGAGTGGGAGGTAATCTTCGAGTTTGTTGCGTACTGTACTCGTGTAGGTTATGGATGTGTTTTCGTTTTAGTTTAAAGCTTAACTTACTGCATAAAAAAAAAGAAAGAAAGAGAGAAGAAGAAGATGTTAGGGAGGACTCGGGAGAAGGGCAGGGGTAACTCGAAGTAACACTCGCGCTAACGTAGGGGTAGTCTCGGGTTTTACCAGGGACGAAGTCTTGGAGTTTGGTTTCTGCAGTTCCGTGATTTTGTTTAAGAGTTGAGCTTCTGGCTTAATCATTTAAGTAGTACTTAACATTGTAACTATCACTTGTTCACTGTTTTAAATTGGTAACTTGGTGAAGGCCGAATGAAAATAGATTAACATTAAAGGTTAGTTGATAATATTTGTTGATTCCCAAATTTGCAGATGTCTTTAAAATGTTAGTTGTCGAATAATTAACATTAATCAATTATGTAGAAAGTAATTAAGAATAATTATATTAAGATTGTAATTAGTGTTAGGATTAGACAACGCTTAATTGAATACTAAATTAAGAATTAACTACTTTAAGTTAATTAATCAGTGATTGATAATTAAGAAAAATCAAGTGAATTAATTTAAAATGAAATAATGATAAATTTAGTAATTAGCAGGAAATGATTGAATAATTAAGTTATATTAAAGATATTAATTAAAGATCAGAGAACCGTTAATTAAGCAATTAAAGTTAACTCACTTGATTAAGGAAGTAAGTAATTAATAGTGTGAAATAAAATTAAGATTTAATAATAAATTAAGAAATCATCAATTAGATGTCTTGGAATGAAATAGGAAATTAATTGTTAATTAAAAAGAGTTAAGAGATTAACTCTCAGGTAATTATTTCTAAATTAAATTAATTACAAATAGGATTTAGGAGTAATTATTTATGGTTGGTTGAATAGAATATCTGCTTGTGATGTTTATTTGATGATGTTATGTGATGCTCTGTGATATGTTATGTTATATCTATGATGCTTATATATGTTTATTTGTGATAAAAGCTATGTTAATTCAATTGTTGAATTTAAATTATTTAAACTGTTTAAGTTAATTAGACAACTTGGCCCTTAGAATGGCGTTTGGATCCGATGAGACCGGGATCGGAAGAATCAAAATTTGATTCTCCGAAAACCACATCGATCCAATTTAAACGTTAGGACGTGAATTCTGAAATGAAGATCGAGTTGGAGTTTCCAGAATGCAAGGGTTATCGTCGTTGACTCTGAGGGTGATTCCAAAATGAGTGTGACGAGATAATGCCTTCGGTTTCGTTCGAACCCGGAACGAACTTGTATGGATTGAATGCTTTCAGCACATCGTCAGGCGGACGATGAGCATTCTAAGAAATATGTTCTATAAAGGTAATCACAGCCTCAAGCCTCATCAACCGGGAATGGCTAAAACAGGGGAGATGCAACAAGGTTAGGTGGGTCATGCCCAAGCAGGATAAGATATTTCCCCTGTCTAGATGTCCCTTATATATATTTCGGCTTAGTGAGTGGTTGGTCGCGCCAACCACGGGGTTTATCTTGTTCGGGACTGTTCAGTAAGGAATGGTTCCGGCCTTGTGTTGCAGGGGATGAAGGGAGTAATCCTCGGTACGGTGATCTAGGCCCCGTACTGTGACGGGCGGTACCCCAATAGCCCTGCCATTGTTGGAAATCCATTTTCCCTACGAGACCCTACGGTTTTGATTTGTATTACCCACTTTTGTGGCTAGTAGCTGGAATTTAATGGATGTAACAGTTTCGGCTATTTTCTATTTACTTGAAAACCCTAGACACTATTATAATATCATTGGATTTCCTATGAAATGTTTTGGTTAGCGTAAGGTAAAAACTTACCCGTATTTATTTGTGGGGAGTCTTACGTGATACCTTTATTTTCAAATGTTTTTTTTTCAAAGTTAAACAACCTTAAACCGTTTACTCATACCAGACCCATGTCTGACCCGGAGTTTATTTTTGTTTTCATAAACTCTCGGGTACCCAAATTTTTACGGGTAGCCAAGGGATTCAGGTTAGCTTTGATGAATTCTGAAGGAGCAATGAAGCAGGAGGCTTCAACGTTGTAGATATATATATATATATATATATATATATATATATATATATATATATAGTCCGCTGTGTTGGTATCTCCGAGTCATATTGTTTAAGTTGTATTAACTAGACAGGTGTTTATAACTGTCTAGTATGTGATGTATTATCTGTATAACTCTGATTGATGTATTACACTATGTAATAGTTATGTAATATATTATATTTTGTTCCATTCCGCTGTGAGATTCTGATGTTGTTATTCTTTCTTCTCTATCTTTTCTATTTTCTCATCCCTTTCTTTCTTATTGATGATATGTCTTTCTGGTAGTAGAAGGGCGGGTCGTCACAATATTAGTGCTATAAATTTATCTAAAAATCCAGTCAATCATTCACCAACAAAACATATCGACATTCGTCATCATTTTCTTCGTGATAATATTGAAAAGGATTTAATAAAATTAAAATTTGTTTCCTCTGAAAATCACTTGGCTGGTATATTCCTTTGAATGAAAATATTTTTATAAAGTTAAGAAGAGAATTAGGTATTGTTTCTCACAAAGATTTATAATTTAAAAAAAACTACAATTTTTTTTGGCTGTTGGGATTCAATCTCTGCACCATTGGCTAGAAGTACTTTGTAATTACCAGTTTGCTATTTGTATTTCTTGCTTATAAAATATATTTGAGTTAATTACATAGATTCTACTCTTATTTATGTTTAGAAAGATTATGGTTATACCAAATTGATTTTCAACTAGAAACTTAAATGGTATTGAGATTAATTAGTTATAATCATTTCTAACAGAAACACTTCTTTATTTTAAGCTATATATCCTCTATATATATTTGGCTTCAAATTTTTAAACTCGTATTCAATTCTTCTTAGTTTCAAACTAAAATTTATTTTATTCTCAAAATATGTCTTCTCATGAAAGCTCTGAATATTCTTTCGGCTATTCATCAATCAACTTTGAATTTCCTAGTTCGGGATCATTGTCATTACCTACTCCTCCTCCTTGTCATGAAAAGTCTCCGATCAACCATAATGGTTACACTCCAGAACCAAAACGACCAAGGAAAATGCACTTTAGTTCTCCATCAACTAAAGAAAAGATTAATGATATCCATCATTATCAACGGAAAACTTTGAATAATTAGAGAGAACTTTATTACGAATAAAAAATTCAAGGACAAAAACTAAATTGGATGGAGAAAATGGCCGTCAAATTCTATGGCTCCAAACCTTTTCAATCAAATGATCATTCGTTCACCTCAACGTCCTCATGTGTCACCAAACTCATGGGAACATAGACAATCAGTTGGATCGCCGGCTAACCAAAACTACTGGTCTCCTCTCAAACCACTCAAAGAAAACACTAAGTTCGAACCAAGGAATTTTGATGACTCTCCTTTCAACAATTAGTTTTTTTATTTCCTCATTTTGCATGTTGAAATTTACATAAATCTTGTTTGTTATTTAATATATTGGTCATGTTTTATAAGGAGTCGAATCATTTTTTTTAACAAAACAGAGCTGATATTAACATTCCGTGCTAATTCCAACGTCTGAATTAAAAAAAAATCAGATGTCTGGCTTGTCAATCCGGGACAAAATTTCTACCCAGATTCAGAAGTCTGTTTACCAATTTCAAACGTCTGAAATGATCCCGAAATACACTATTTTTGCTGGTGGTCAAAATGTTCAAAATAGAAGTCAGTTTTAAAAAACAAACGTCTGAATTGTTGCAGGCAAATTTTTAAATGCGACCTACATCTTTTATCTCACCTACTTCTTCAACTTTACTCTTTTACCTCCTCATTTTATCACTGTATCTATTCATTATTTACCTCAACAACCCATTTTCTAAACCTTAAAATTCCATTAGAATTCCAAAATCCTCCTCCAAATTCAAAATAAAATGCCTCCAAAGACCAAGAGATCAAGAGAATCAACAGTCATACCATCCAAGGCACACATTAGATCTTGGCTCCATAATGACACAACTATCACAAGATTTAACACAACGAAGAATTCCAAGATCTTTGAAGGAGCTTTTAAGCAATTTTTGAAACTCAACGGTCATAGGATTAGAGAAATGGCGAAAACAATCCATAAAATAGAGAAGATTGTGTTTGGACGATGGTACGTGGTGTAAAAAATCTTTCTCCCATTACAAAGATTAGGATATATTTTAACATGTCCTTATGAAGGATTAGACATTGACCATGTTGATGCGGATATGTATGAACGAGATGAAGTATCTCATAGATTTCTTTTCGATGACATGACGAATTTGATCTCAACAAAGTTGCGTCCTCATGCACGCATAATACAAGTGGTACGATTATCCGGTCAAAAATCGATATCGGTACCAAAATGCTGCTAATTTTCTAGAAAATAAGATAAATGAAGCAATAGCAGTACAAATTTGAAGAAATGAAAGACGACGTCTCACTCGGAAGATGATTCATAAATTTATTGTGTAAAAATATTCAGGTTTGGGAAACGTTTTATTATCATCAATTTAACCAATTTAAACTAAAATAGAACTACACAAGAAAAATAAACTTTAATATTATCAGATGAAAATTTACCATTTGCTATGTTTAAATAGACGTATTTCAAATATCAAATTTTCATTTCCAACTTCAAATATTTAAAATTTCACAAAATCTAGTTAAGTATATTATTAAAACCATTTAAAATTTACGGGTCGTTACAATATCATGGAACATAATGTTAAAAATGACAATATCACAGAACATAACATAAAACACAACATAAGGAAAGTAGAATTGTTTTAATAGGATAACAACTACCAAAATATAGAAAGTCATCCATACCACTTCTGAAATCCTGACTATCCTCAACTTGTTCATCACCTTCTTCTTCCTCTTCTTGATCGGAGGACCAAGTGAATGGTGCCGGATTATGCTGTACGTCGGTAGATGAAGAAGATGCACACGAAAGTTTATCCCTAATTTTTTTTAAAAACCTTTGATTGAGTTGAATTTCTTATTCGTGTTTCTTTTCGTGCTCATCATATGCTTTTGAAGCCTCTTTTGATTTTAGGAAAGAGTTTGTAAGGCTTGTTTTGGTGTAGCATCCTCTAGGATTTCCTGAATTTCGTCATAGTCTTCTTGTTCTTGTTCTTGTTCTTGTTCTTGTAGTTGAGATGAAGATTATGTATCTATGTTTGGATAAGACGGTTGACGAAAACCACGATTTCGATTATCAATCCATTATTGAAAGGGAATAATATCATGAGATGGAGGTCGCTTAGGTAATTACATTAGCCCTAAAGTTTTAGAGCCAAGCACGCTTATGGAAGAACTTTCTGAATCAGGCATCTGAACTCCACATTGCATTAAAATCCTCATGATATAATCCCCATAATGCAAGATCTTATACATTGTCAGAACCCGATTCTTCGTCTTTCGAAAATTCAACATCGATACTCACTTTATCGACTGCCGAGCAATCGAACGACGGAAAACCGAACACTGAGGGTTTAAGAAAAAGAAAAGGTAGAAAAGAAGAGATAAGATGATAGAAAATAGGGAGAAGAGAAAATAGAAAATAGAACAGGTAGAAAATAGAATGGAACAGAAAACAACAGAACAACATCAGAATCTCACAATTCGCAGCGGAACAACATATAATAATAAATGAATAATCTTTAAACAAAGAACTATATCAGTTATTTCATTACATTTCATTACATCATATCATCATCACATCAGAGTGTACAACAACATACAACAAACAGTGCAGTGGAAAAAGAAAGACTATATGGTAGTAATACGCCATGCCATCCAGCTTGCCTCTAGCAATTCCAGAATATCCAGAATATCCTGATAAACCTAACTCTTGACTGCCCGTGTAGAAATTGGTGGACACCCAGAGTTTAGGAAGGAAAACAATAAACTCCGAGTCAGTCATGTGACTGGTGTGAGAACTCAAAACAGTTTATTTATCTTTAAAATCAAGATAGAGGAATATTTTTAAAGTCAATTCGCAATGCTTTTAAAAATGAGACTACCATAAGACCTCCTGCCACACACACAATGCAAACGCAGACTTGGAGAAGATTTCTTCTTATGATAATCAAAGATGCTTGATACGCATTAAAAAGAAAACATTTGATATTATTATTAGTGCATAGTGTAGGAAAAATTCATTTCGAAAGTAGAATATAAATCTTAGCCAGCATAGGTACCATTATATTATGCCTACTATAGCTACTTCCTGAGGAAGCAGGTTCTACAACTAAAACCGTACAAGTCTCGTATTGTTTCTTTGGATTTCCAACGAATGATCAGGCCAAGGAACTTCCCATTGCCACATGAGAATGCTTCTGGATGGACATCCCCGAGAACCAAACTGGATCTCTACCAACACAAGGCCGGGTTACCCCTAACTGAGTAACAACTGACCGAATATGCCATCCCCCGGTCCTTTGGGACCTTTCACCGAGCGCTCGTAATCAATTCACACAATCATAACAAAGTGTTTTCAACATGAGTAAGTATCTTGGCTCCATACCATGATACCACCCTTTTCCAGAAGGAAATGCACACATCCTAAAGGGCGCTACCCCTCATAACCTTGCTCCTTCTTTCCTGTTTTGACCATTCACGGGGTGTGAGGTTCGACGAAGTCACGTCCACAAAAACATACTTTATACAAAAGCCATGCTTTGGGTCAACAAATGATCATAGAAATGATCACCAAGATAGACGATCAAATAAACGATCCTATCACAAATAATCAACACAATGATCATTTACAGCTACACTCAGCATGTCACATTACCAAATTGGGAATATATCGCTGATAACTTCAACTATATAACCTCTGAGCTCGTACGTCTCAGAGAAGGGTGTTAAGCTAAAAGAATAAATTCTCCGCCACCAACAGAAATATATTTGAAAGAAATCGGCTTTACATCTCAATTTGTAACGTCAGACATACAATCCATACAAGTCTGTTCCGGGCTCGAACAAAACCGAAGGCACTTCTCACGAAGCCCTTGCAATCCGGGTATTCACAATCCCGATCGAATTTCCCATCACTTAGGAGATCTCTATACCAGGAGCTACCCAGTGCAGAGACAATCGATAGGTCATCCTATCGCTTTCGCAAATACTCGGTCTTCAACACCGATCTTCAATGCAATTCACAACGACGTATCACATATTCGGAATGGGTTATATGACCCCATGGTCCTTTCCCGGTTAACCCGAATAGTGAGCGCTTATTCAAAAATAAGTGTGGCATTCAAATTCAAACAATTCACATCAAATACCCATTCAAAGGGAAATATTGATAGTCGGTTATTGAACTATCAATTGATATGCACACATCACCAGATTCCAAATAATTTTCCAAATTATTTATTTTCCAAAAATATCTTTACTAGATATATAATTTCACACTTCAAAAATAAATCAATATTTATTTTTAAACAACTTCCACTTTCCTTTATAAATTCCTTAGTGAATTTATAATCCAAAAAATCTATGAATATTCGATTTCAATTATTCATTTTAATTTATCTTCAAAAAGATAAATTCTTAAGATATTCACTTTATATTGGAAAACATTTCCATACTTGCTTATTCATAAGTAATTCACAAATCTATTTATTTTCAACACTTGGAAAATATTCAATATACTTAAATCGAAATTAAGTATATATTTCATTCTTTAAGGAAATCATTCTCTTTAAAAAATTTATTTGGGCCAAAACGAATGTTACGTAAAACATCGTTACGACAACCCAAAATCACTAGTATAAGGATTTTAATTTTAAAATAGATATATAAATCCCAATACTATACAAAACATTCCTTTCGGAAATCATTTATTATAACAACAGTGTTATAGTCCACCATTTCCTTTTTTTTCTCGAAAACGTCTATTTCAACAATAAATGTTAAAATCTATGGTTTTGAATCTCAACACATTTAAAACATCGTTAGATAGTTTTAATTCTATTTAAAATATCACATTCAAAACAATTTCTTTAACGTATTATTCACTATTCAAAAACGAGAATATACAACGTTAACAATTTTCATCCTTTTATACATTTCATTTTTAAAGGATTATTCACAGTCTAAAAACGTGAATATAACTCCATAAATAAATCATAACAATTTACTTATGAAAATAAGTCGTTTGCGAATTTATAAAACAACGTTTATAAATTCTATTTCTATTTATTTTATAACTACTTCCTTTTATAAATCTCCTTTATTAACCTATTTGATTTATAACTCAATTATAAAACAAATGTTCGTATTATAAGTCAAATACTTATAAAACGATTATTTTACAAAATCGTTCTTTTTAACTTCCCAAATTATAAATCTTATAACTTATAAGATTCATTCATTTATCCAAAACCATTATTTTAATAACTTAATAAATTTTATAAACCTACTGCTTATAAAATTCCATTTATAACTTCACCGTATAAAATTCTATAAATTCCATTCAATTATGAAATTCATTTTCACTTCATTCAAACACTTATAAAAACTCGCTTTATAATGTCAATATTTCAATTTATAAATATCCATTTATAAATCTCTTAATATAAATCAATTTATATTATTCTTTAAAACATCTTTAATCTCCTTTATTATTTCACCATTTTGATTCATAAAATAATTAAATTTTATAAATCCTATATTTAAACTTTTCATAATAAATTCAATTAATCCTGATTTAAATCCTTTTATAAAATCATTAATCCATATTTCTCAAAAAAATCAGTTTTTAACTATATTTCTCAAAAACCATAATTTTTTATAACATAAAAATTATAACGTTTTATTTATTTAAAATGAATCAATTCCAAACATATGGTATATTTTCAAAAATCACTTTAAAAATCATTTTTAAATTCCAAAGTTTGGTTCAATGATGCTACATACCAAATAGTCAATCACGACAATAACGATATCATATATCGTATATGATAATCAACGAATATCAAAATATCCATAATCAAATAAATACTGTTGTGGAATCCAGTTGGATCCCTCCAACCTGTTTTCCTGCATCCACAAACATTAGCACAATACCAATTTCGCTCCAGTATGAAATTATCGCGGTATATGGGATTTAAAATATTATCTGCTTAATAGACGGCGCAATAGGGTCTCATCCGCTACAACAAATGCGGGAAATCAATAACTCCAATATATACATATGCCAATATATATATATTGATATTATATATAATACCAATTTCACTGTTTATGAAATATTCGCGGTATATGTTTTTAATAAATAACATCCGCTTACTAACGGCGCATAATGTCTATTTTAACAATCAATAGATATCAATCATCATTTAAACATGCATTCAAATATTTTAAATCTAACTATTTAAAATAAAATCGAAACTGATTCGATTGAGTGAGAAGTTCTCACCTTGATTTTATTTCCGTTTTAACGATTTATTTCGAATAAAATTAAACGGACGTTTAATTTTACCCAAAATTCTCACTAACTCCAAACGACTCCAATCCAATTTCATCGCGTAGTGCTCGTCCATACGATTCCAATGCAACTAGTTTCGCGCGTTTTCGACCTCGTATGAAAAAGTTATGATAATATAAAGTTACACGATTTTATAAAGCATATAAATTACAACTTTTAATTTAATTTTAAACCTAAACTAATCTGAGCCATTGGATCTTGTGACTTTGCATCTGGGCCGTACCCCCCTACCCCTTCTCCTTCGTTCTCCCTCCAGGTTATTGCCGTGCAAAAGAACCCATAAGCTCCAAGATTAGGGTTAAATTATACTTCCACTACGACGAACTATAGCTCGATCAGGATGCGCCAAATCGAAGCCCTTGCTCCCTCCTTCACTCGGCCCCAACCACCTGCAGCTCGGCCCCACCTGGTGCCTAGGGTTGCGTGCGCAAGCTACAGCCATCGGCCCCCCATAGCTCCCCCTACGTGACACTAAACCCCATCATATCCGTATGGATCTAAAGATCTCGCCTTGCTCTACAATGTTGTAGTTGATCACTTCGCTTGATTGTGAATGGATTGAGAGATTTTGAGGAGGAAGTGAAATCAAATTCTGGCCTTCCATTTGATAACTGGCGGCTAGGGTTTTAGATTAGGGTTTTATTTTTATTTTTTTAATTTTATGAAGAGAAGGGTGCTATTTATAGAATTTCGAACGACACTATTCATCTCGGAAATTCCGAACTCCGATTCACGCGCCGTAACCAGCGTTTCTAGGGTTTACCCCGCGTTCCGGACACAATGGAACAGGTTTCGAAAGCTAATTCGGACATCTGTGCGAGTTATGGCAATAAACGTTCAATTTAAATTAAACCGATTTAAATCGATTTCTAGGCGTTTTAATTCATACCGGACAAACGGTAAATCCAATTGATACGAAATTTAAAACCTTACAATAATATCACATTACAGATCCGATGAAAATGGTTTCGTCGAAATCCGAGACTTTTTGAAAAATGGCTATTTTAACTCGCCAAATTAAAATTAAGAATAATTCGATGCGTTTCGAGCTGCCACGATCAAACGATAACTCCGATTGACACGAAAATTGAAATCCGGTAATAACTAACTATTACGGATCCAATGGAACTGGTTTCGTCCAATTCTGAGACTGTTCAAAAATTGACTATTTTCACTAGTCGATTTTAATATTAAAATATTCAATTTTCACAAATTAACTTTTAAATCGATTTTTAAAAGTTCTAAAATATCGTTCTAACTTCAATATGATAAAATAAAATTTTACAAATCATTTTCAATCATATTTAACTCGATTTTCAATTATTTCTATAATTTAACATATTAAATGATCGATTTAATTATCCAATTAAATCATATAATTCAAAATAAAATTTATTCGACTTATAAATTCACTTATTAATATTTAAAATTAATTAAATATTCAAATCTTAATTATTAAAAATCCTGGGTCGTTACATTATATTTCTTATGAATCATCACATTTTGAAATTCATCCAATTTAATTTTCCCCTAATTGACTTGTTGGTTAGAGTAGATAGCATAGAGTTCTTGGAAATCCCTTTTGCAAATTTTCTTATAGCTCCCGGTTCGGGGTTGAAGAGATCGGATGAGGGCACGATGGATATATGTATATCGTTTTGACCGTCTTATCGTGCTGATCTCCACCGTATATTCGATTATGTGTTTTGAGGTCCGATTAACAGCGGAATCCGTGGAGACGATTTCGTATCAGTATCGGTTTTAACCTTGGGGTTTCTTGTCACTTCATCTACCTACCGTCGAATCAGACAGCTATTTGTAATTAATATTACCAGAATTATCATGCATCCTTTTTCTTTGAAATTTAACCTTTGACTTTTACTATATCCCTTCCGTCCTTTCATTTCTTTTGCGTTCACTGTTTTCTTCAAAGAAAACTTTATATGCTCCTTTACAATTTTGGCTACATATATTATTTTTTGTAGATCCTGCTCGTATAATTTTCTATAGCCTTTCCATCTCCCCCTCTCCAAACATTTAATGGTCGAGAAACCATCATCCTCAATCGATGCCATCACCACCCCAGACCTGACCTATACCTCGCCAATGCTAAACCCATCTCCAACTTAATGCCACGTCACCAAAGCCTCACCGATCATGTAACTCCACAACCCCGTTGGCCTCTTCTCCTCATCAGCCACGCCTAAATAATCAACTCCGCCCTCGCCTGATCTCTCCGCTGCATGACCCCATCACCAAGCCTTCCAACTAACTCGAGCTCCTACAGCCTTCATTTGTTAGGTATCTCTAATGGAGTTATATATATACTATTGGATTTTGAATATGTATATAACATTTGGTTTGAAACAGTTTGATATATATGTTGTACTTATTGATGTATTTTGCTTTCAAGATGATATATAGGTATTGGTTTCAATATTAAGTTGGGTCAGTCCGTGCTTACCTGTTATGTTACCAATATATGTATATATATTGTTGAGTTATAGTATATATATCGATTTTAGGAAATAATGATTTATATATAAATATATTGATTTGAAAATATTGGTTTATCTGGGTTTGTATACTATGATTTTTTGAATTTTTCTTTTATTTGTTTGGCAGTATTACAGTTTATGTAAGTGTATGGAGGTATATATGTATGCCTATTTCTCGATTTAAGCATTTATTTATATATATATATGTATTTGAAAATGTCTATGTTCTCTATTCCAAAGTTTTGCAGACCATATGTGTATATATGAGTAATATACATTGTTGATGTATATATACTTTAGCTTGTAAAAAAAATTAAAAGTATATAACAGTTTGTTATGATTTAAAGTATACATATAAGATATATATTAGTCTGTTGTGTTCTAATATAAAGATTTATCATAATTATTTATATATAGGTTGCCGTATAGTTGCATGCATATAAGATAGTGGTTTTGGAAAATGATTTCATATACTAAATATATGTATACATGAGTTATATATATATATATTAGGCTGGCGTATTTTGTTCAATGTTTGGGTTATATATATATATATTTGTTTAAAAAAATGTAAGTATTTTACATTTACATGTATTTATTTCAAAATATAAGTATATAATGTGTGTGTGTGTGTATTGATTTATTTTTATATGTGTATTTAATTTGAAACAATGGATTTTGGAACACACACACACACAGATATATATTTAATTTAGTATGTGTTTAAATTTAGAATATGATTTTTATATATAGTTATATATATATATAAGTTCATTGATACATTTACCATCATCGATCCGATTCTGATTCGTTTTATCGATTCCTGTTATCAGCTATGTTTTCGAATTCGTGCCCACTTTGCTTTGCTTTGGAATTCATAGCTTGTTCTGTTATCTATTCTCTCTAGTCTTGAAAGATGAGCAATCACTCACGATTAACGTTCTTATATTTATTAAATTTGATTTCAATTGAAACGAAAATTGAAATATGTCGCTGTTAGTATATTGGTATATATATATGCTGTTATCTATATCTGTTCACCTGTGATATCTGACACCATTGTCTATTATGTATATTGATGATATATGTCTGTTATGTTATTTTTGTATCCGTTATCACTCTGCAAGTTCCCTGTTAGTATAAATTTCACTATAGGTTGAAATGATACATACCCAAACGATCTGTAGAATAGGGGAAAATCGTTATAGGTTGAAATGATAGAACCAAACGATTTTCATTGGATTGAATTTGGGATTGCGGATTGAAATGATATATACCGTATATATTTAAATTACAGATTGAAATGATAATCCGTATCACTTTACCATAGGGTAGAAAATTATATACAGATACCGTTGGGGTATATATATATTTTGAAATGATTTCTATGGTTTTGAAAAGAAATATATGGTATAATAAATATTGATTTCAAGATATTTTATATGAATTTATTTTTATAAAGTTTTAAAATTTCAGATTTTTAAATTTATATTTATTGAAAATTGTATAGTTATAAGCAAATTTTTGAAATTATATATTTTAAGAATTTATTTATGGTTTTACTATTTTTAGATATATAAATAGATTTAATATATGAATAAATTTAATAAGATGTTTAAGGATTCATGTAAGATTATATTTTTAAAAATATAAATAAATTTTATATTAAGGTTGGGAAGATAAATTTGGATTTATTTGAAATTGTGTTAAGTAAGAATTTTATTTAATTAAATCGATCTGAAATTTATTGAAATTGAGATTTTTGAAAGGATGTGATTTTATAACTTGATTTCGGTTTAAGGTAAAGTTAATGAATATTTCAAGTTTAAATGAAATATTTAGTGATTTGAAATTTGAAGTTTATTTAAATGATATTGGATTTATTAAGTGAATATTTCAAAACTGAATAATAATGAAGTTAAATTAAGATATATATGAAGTTATCAAATTTAGTTTTGAAATGTTTGAATATTTAAAGCTTTGAAAATATTGAAATTGAAATAGTTTATTTTGTGGTTAAAAATCTGTATTTGAAATCGATATGGTTTGAAATGGTTTTCTGTTAAACTGAGTTGAATTGAAATTGATGATTTGAGATTGGATTAAATTTGAATTTTGGAATTTGAGTTGATTTAGAGTCGATTTGTGAAATTTAAGGAAGCTATTTTATTATATAAAGTATTTTTAAATTATATTTAAAACTATTTTATATTTTACTTTATAAATTATTTGAATATAAACTGTTTTAATATAAATCATTTTCAATGTAAACTATTTTTTAATATGAACTATTTTAATATACCAACTATTTTAAAATAAACTATTTTAACTTATAACTCTTTTATATAAACTATTTTATTTTTTGTAAACTATTTTATTATACATGTTATTTTAATATCTAAACTGTTTACGTGGTGGAGGTTACGTTTTCAAAGTTATGAATTTCAAAGTATTATGTTTTGGAAGTGTCATAATTTCAAGTGTTTGGTTTCGAAAGTGTTACAGCTTTGAAAGTGCTATGATTTTTGAAATGGATATATTTGAAATGGAAATGATATCGTATTTGATTTTGAGATGGAAATGGTATCGTATTGATATGGTTTTGAAATGGCAATCATATTTTGGTTTGGAAGTATAAACTGTTTTGAAATGCCCGTGGTGTTTTAATAACGTTTGGTTGTTAAAGAGACCGAGATCGAAAGTTGTCATACTCTTTACCAACTTCAAAAACCACTTTAACAATTGTATACGCGGTGGAGATTCCAGAATGAAGTAGGATGGTGGCGACGATCCTAAATGTATATTTACGTGGACCTAACTCTCGTGAGTTAGCATAAGGTGACTAAAATAGGAGCGATTCCCAGCCAAGTGAGGTCATTCCTTCGATTGGGCACATTCCTTCGATCTATATTCTAAATTTGTGATTGATTTGGTGGCCGTACTTGATTTTTTTTGATTTGGGAGTGTGTTTCGAGGTGGGCGGTAGTGACTGCTATGCGTTACCACCTGCCTTGATGCGTAATTGGTATATCTACGCTGGCATTGCCTTGTTATGCCATGTCACCTACCTTATCGAGACCACTACGAGTTTATTTTGTGTCGTACCTATGGAGTATCCTCTGGTAGCCTCCCGATCAGAAGTTGTTACGATACTGTATAGACTATTGGCACTATAAAATGTGTTAAAGGGGATATGGGTAACGCCTTAACGCTATTTTAATAGATTACTTTACTATAGACATTATTATAATAGCGTATATTACTACATAGTAGATAGTTGAACGGATCTTTAGAGGATGATTATCCCAAACATCCTTTGAGTTACTTGTATTTCAGTTGTTATTCACTTGAGTTAAATTTATTGATATAAGAATGTTAATCCTGACTCGAGTGCTTTGTGTTTTGCTTTACGCTCGGGTCAGACTGAGTGATACAACTTTTGAGACTCACCTTTGGAGTTGGAGCTTCATTTGGAGATCCATCTACATCTTTTCAGCTTGCAGTTATTCAGTTGATTCAAGTGATGTATTCTGATCTTGTATTAGACTATTGTATTTGAAACTACTATTGTATCTTATTTAACTCTGATATATAGTAGCTTCATGAACTACTATTCATTTTGTTTCCGCTGCATATTGTTACATTACTTTATGTCTGTGATTCTGTGATATATTTATTTACTGTATATGATGAGTTTTTCCAAGTATAAATTAACAATCAGGTATTTTAAGCAATTCAAATCCGGCATTGTGGATGCGAATGGTTGAAAATACCAAGATGTTACAGTTGGTATCAGAGCTTTGGTTTTAGGCGAAACTTTGCATGTAAAGTAAATTTAATTACGGGATCACACTACAACAAAAAGTGTCTTTTATAGTGGCATATAGCCGCTATTAATCACAACCATAGCGGTTTGATAAGCGCTGTATATCGACATGTTATAAAAAACTATTGAATATTTATAACACAAAATATGCCGCTATGGTTGAGCTTAGTTTTATAACGCAAATTCGCCGCTATGGTACGTTAATTCAATAGCTCATTATAGCCGCTATAATACAGCTAAATCTCAACGGAACTGGAAATCTTTATAACACCATTTTGCCGCTATAAAATATTTATTCAATAGCTCATTGTAGTCGCTATAAAAATCGTAGATACACTTTTCAAGAGCTATGCCTATATATTACATTTTAATAATAACAATCAAACTAAATCTTCATAAACGAATAAAGATTATAATCAACAAATATAACACAAGAGCATGCTTAGAAAGAAATGTGATATATTTTTCATTATAGTGTACAAACATTAAAGCAAGTGCATAAACATTGAATAAACAAAAAAAGGAGTTGGGATTTCCACGAATGTAGGTTTGAAAACCAATCATCGCCTGAAGTGAACAAACATTTGTACAACACGGGTCTTTCTATCATCAAGATCATGGGAAAATACGTTGTACCAAGCTTATCCATTTAATGATGGTGGGGGCAGGGGCTAAGAAGTAGCTGTCCAGAGAAGGAAAATTAAAAGGGATAGGTGAGACTATCCACAACTTAATCCTTCAACCAAACCTGTCTTCTTTAGTTTGATCCAACCACTTCACCTATCTGGTTCTCGCCTCATATCTTTCATTCCGAAGTTTCAATAAGTCGCTTTTCCTCCCATACAAAGTTACAAACCTATTAAAATATGAAAAACGTTCATTTAATATGTCCATATAAAACTAAATTATTCAGGCTGCTTATCGCTTTCCAACAAAGATTGATTGCATTCATATTTTTCATATTGAGCAAATGGCTTATTTATAATTACTTTTGGCATTGGATGTATGAATCAAAACATCTACTGTTGCCATATTTTCCACATGCGTAGATTAATTTACTAGATAATAAACCTTGGTTTGATTGCTACACACATTGACAGTGTAAATGTTTGTTACTTCTTCCTAATACGATAATTTTCCTAATAAAAACGAATTAATTTTTGTTCTTATAAATAACACAATTCTTTTTTTTTGGCTCAGTCATGAATTCACTTTCAGTTTGATATTACCGTAGAAATGAACCAAATGTGGATCAAGGAGCGTGTTGCCGTGATTAGCAATCGCGGGGATTAAGTTTTTACCACAGTAAGTTAATATATAGCCGCAAGCATTGGTGCTTGGCAGACCGGATGGTTAGCTAAGAGTACACAACTAAATTTGGAGCCAGTAGATGGAATATTGCTAAATTTGATCATCAATAGTGTAAACAAGAAAAGCTGCATATACAGCTCCAATAAGTACTTAAACATGGTGTTGCTTCAATTGGTAAATTAAGCATGAACTAGAAGGTGGAACACTAACCTTGGTGTAATCTTTTAGTAGATCATCGCTCATTTGGCCAGAGTCGTACCAAGAAAATGTAACTACAGATCGGCCTAGCTTATCTATGATCAATCTCACCTATATACCAAGCATAAACTAGTTTAATAATTTCAAAGTAGGTTAAACAAATGAAGTGCCAACTTTTGGTAGTCTTAAGGAAATAATAAACAATGCATCAGGTATCAAAACATATAGTTTCAAAGTGGGACTGGATCAGCTGACTCTGATCAAAAGATTAATATGGTTCTTACAAATTTGTGAATATTAGCATGTCTTATAGTTCAAAAGTCTGTTAAAACCCTAATTGATACAGAACTAGATTTGCTGACCTTACATAAGTGAACAATACTATTCCACCAGTAACCTTACATAAGTGAACCCCAATTGATACAGAACTAGATTTGCTGACCTTACATTTTAAATGTCTTCAAATCAATCCACCAGTAACCTTACATAAGTGAACAATACTATTCCAAATATTTTGGAACCATAATCTCTTATTACACGTTGAGTTTCTACTATATTTATTTCTACATCAATTATTGATTGAATTACCACGATAAGGAGGACAAGAGTCAATATCTACTTCACTAATGCTTGAAAAAGGTCTAGAACTAAGTATATTCTTTGATTGGTTTGGCGATGCAAAGGGCAACATAAACACACACAAATTTCATATATTGAGTTACCCTCCTATACAACAAACAGAGAATATGAGCCTTAGAAAATAAGCGTGAAGAAGAACATACCTCAGGAAACTAGCTTTTAACTCATGGTAAATAAGCCATCATCATTCAACAAATAAAAAAGTAATTGGACAAATAACAGTCTAACTCTCAACAACCGCCCTAAATCGGAGCGAAATCATGAAGTTATTTTTCCAGTTAGTCATTAAATAAAATAAAAAGGAATTCCTTTAAAAAAATTCAAGAACCCCAGAGAAAAACCAATATCAGAAAATTATACTAGTAAAATATACCTGCTGTCGCCAATAAAATTGGTAGATACCAAATGCTCTTCTGTGTACCCCATGATACCCTTCAGATTAGTCTCAGACTCCTCTCTGTGAATTCGACAAAATCATCAAATGAAAATCATATTTTGATATATGAATGCAATTAATAAGTGAGGTATGCTAATACTGTAACTTGCTCGATAACAGCCTTGATCTGATCATAAGTAGCAGCCTTCTCCAATATAACAGTAAGATCAACAACAGAAACATCCACAGTAGGTGCTCCGAATGACATACCAGTAAGCTTTCCATTCAATGAAGGAAGCTATTTGCCTACAGCCTATTTTCATTATAAATTGCATTATTGATTTCATATTATTTGAGAAATATCATTAAGATGAAGGTCTCACCTTGGCATCTCTAATGCTGCTAGGAATAATGTGAAAGCTGGCTACTCTTCCACCTCTCGAGTCCTTGGAAGAAGGTCCATCAACAGTCTTCTGAGTAGCTGATGTAAAAAACAACTAAGGTCAACTCAAATGGAGAGGATGTGTTGTATAAACAATTCAGCTTAATTTAAGTTGGTGACTACCAGTACGGTGGTCATCAATCCCTCGACGATTCTAAATCTAATTGTGCACTGTGCCATAACATATCATACACTGTTCATAATGCCACCCTGCACACCCAAAACCCCTCTACCAACATTCTTTGACCATCAAGTACCCTCCTATATCCTACAACTTCTCATTACCAGCTCTACCAATCACCGCTACAACTTTAACTGCCTTCCACTTCAATTCACGTAACTGCATACACACATACTCCACTTTATACACACATATTTCCTCTTCCACTTCAATTCATTTAACTGTGCCTGCATACCAATGCCATTCCTCAAACTGTCATGCAACTGTCACCTAAATACAACCATCTCCTCACCTAAATTCAAGTGAAATTATTATATTATCAATTTAGTGATTTATCATAAGATTAGATGAATTATTACTATTATTATTGTTATAAAATGTTTAGGGCATTGCTTGCGGATATGTTCTGTTATGTAACCCGATTTTATTGCTTGTATATAGTGTATGTAATGTTTTACCATTATCAATAAAGAGTTTGACATTTATTCAAAAAAAAAAATTGGTTAATTTTTATAAATTTTTATAATGTATTATTATTACTCAAAATTTAGTTAATTTTTATCAATCTTAATTAAATTATTACATCATCCATCGACCAAGTTCTTTATCCGCTTTCGGATCACGTTTCACTTGTAACATGACATTCATCCAAGTTGGAGCAATTCTTTTAAGCAGGTACCGTGGATTAAAAGAAAATTTATCTACCACTATTACCATCAATATGAAAAACAGACATCTTTTGATGGGGTTCACTTTTTAGTGAATAATTTAACTGACATGGTTTAAACCTTTTCATTCTCTCATGCAATTTTTCACTCAATTCAAATTTATGATTCTGAAGGATAACCAATTCTTTTTGAACACACATTATGGAAAACTAGCAGCACAGTAGTGTGAGTTTTTAAGTAAATAGAATAGTGAAATTCTAAATGAATTTGAGAGTGAAATTACTTTGAATCTTGGGAAAAAATTACACAAATTGACGGCACCGTACTAATGTTGCATACCTTTTTAGTAATTACATGAGAGTTGCCAATGGGTTCAACATCAGTGATCGGACCCTTATCTTCTAGATAATGTATTCTTATAATTTTTTCATACTCCATGGAATTCATGTAAGAAAATGGGTATGCAGCTAGATTACCATCTCTGGATAAGTTTGGCAAAGGCTTCACAAATACTTTGAGTCTTCGAAAGTGGAATGAGATATTTAGAAAACTATTCTACAATTTATACATAGATATCAACTGCCTGACTTGAGCTTTCTATATACTGTTTTCAGAAATTAAGCAAAATGACTAAATGTGTAAAACTGGGAGCAAAATTTTTACCTTCTATGCAATATCCAAGCATGCCTGTCTATAATTTTGTCTTCCAACAATTAGGCTCTATAGTGCACTGAGGCCTTGAGAATTGCAGTCTGCCTTGAAAAATGAGTTTAAGCTTCCAGTTCTTCACAAAACACATTCATGACTCCTACCAGTTTTGTACTAGAAAATAAAGGTATTTAGATCATCTCATTTTCTAAACAAATTTTCCATTCTAAATACAAATATAGTTTGGGAACAAAAGAGCAAAACATAGCAAACTTTGGGATAAAAAAGCATATAGAAAAAGTACAATTTATTCTAGAATCAATAATAATATATATAATTTAGACTTCCTAATTGTAAATACAAATCAAAACATAGGCATAAAGATGAAAATTTGAGTTTTAGTTTATAATGAATCCAATTGAATTTAAAAATCAAATTATGGAGATAATTTGATGTGTGGTAAACTATTAGAATAATTAAAAAATTAAGTGGCATAAAACCTCAGCCACCATTAGCTCATCTCGCACGGACAATCTCTACCGCTCTCTTCATCGCGCACGAGTCAACCAAGCCGCGCTTCCTCCTATCGCCATGGTTCCATCACCTTCCCTTTACCGTTGTTAACCGCAAGCGAGCTTCCAATCTTGTTTTTTCTTTTCTTTTTAGTGGCGAATTGATTGCCTGATAAGGATTTTTAAGACAAAGAATAGGGGGAAATATTTAGAAAAATTGGCGGCCACGAAAATAAAGTGCGCCTTAGTATGCGTTACACAACCAATTTACCCTCTAGATCCAAAAATTAAGATGTACAATAACGCCATAAAATAAAGCGTTATCTATTGGTGTTATAAAAATACATTTTTCTTGTAGTGTCACTTTCGTTCATGCTTGAATCTCTTCCTCTTTGATTCAGTTTCCTTTGAATTTTGGAACTCTCCCATTCGTTCTGAAATCCATTCTTGTCACTCTCTATTCGTATTCTTTTTGATTCTGGAGTATCCCATAGCTTTACTAAATGATTTGTAATGGGGTGGAACTCCTTTACAATTAGCATTGATTCACTGGAGATTTCTATATTACCGGTTCTGATGCTGCTATCTTTAGTTATACCCGAATTCTATCTTTGGTGATCAGATGTCGATTTGCCTCAGAATTTTTCATCAATCGTATTCTTGAAGTCAAGGTTGACCCGGTTAAGGTCGCCCGTGATTTATATAAGTCTATCCATCTTCCTTGTTTGAAATTCAATTATTTTATCTCTCTTTCGAGCTTATTTTCGAATTTGAATTTCTTTGATTAGGATTCCTTTGAATTTGTATCCCTATCCCTGTTCTAGATCCATTTTTGAATCATCGAGTGAGGGAGTGTATCTATTATTAATATTAAAATGTTTTGTATATTGTGTTTTTTGAGTTGATGATGTGGATTTGGGTTTTTGATTAATTCGTCTGATCAACGCTATCGATAGGATTTTCAAAACACTTGAACAAAGCAAACTGACACAATATTATTTTCAGATTTGGTAAATGGAATAAATTTGTACGATTATATCTTATCAAAGTAAAAATATTTCTGAACTAAATAGTTAACTGAATTGATTGTTAAAAAGATAATGTTTAATTTATTATTTGTTAAACTTTGACTATAGCTAAGTGATAAATAAATGAAAATTTAAACATGGTGTACAAATTGATTTGAATTTTTTTTTAATGAATTTAAAATTAGAATTTGAGAATTTAATTTTCGATGATTTCAAACTATGGTTTTAAAATTTTAAAATGCATATTATTTAAAGTATTTTTGAATTGAATTTTGTTTCCAAAAGAGTCTTTAAAGTTTTAAAACTGTACTCTCCTCGTTTGTAGCTGGAAAATAATTTCGGTGATGACAGTCGCATCATCGACATTCATTTTCAAGTTTTAGAGTGGAGAGGCCATTGCATCACTTTTGTTTTGGAAAATGAATTTGATTTGATTTTTGTTGAGTATGCCTGGATGTATATGTATAAATATATGATTACAAATTTGATTTGATATATAATATATATGTATATGCTTACCTCTAAATTGTTTGAAGTTAATCAGAAATGTAATTCTTAAATTTTATGTTAAGGTTGATTTCAATTATAAAATGGAACTAGAATTTTTAATTAATATTTAAACTTGAAATAATTGAATTAGGAAAATTTTACTTGTATAATACTCAATTGCATTCCAATATAACTTACCAAAATTATTCAGAAATTTACTATGTAATTGAATAATATACAGTATAGAATGATGTTAAAGGAATTTATATATAAATTTGAGTGGTTATAATAAGAGTAAATATACCTAATATATGTGATAAGATATATTAAGTGGAATAAATTTATAATAATTTGGAATAAAGAAGAATTGAATTTGTTGAATAAAATATGATAATAATAAATGACTATACAAATGTATGATTTTAGAAATTATTAATTTAGGATAACTGGATAATAAGATAATGAAATTAGAAATAGTTAAGATTGATTTAACTCAAGTAAAATCAAATGGAATAAATAAATTGTTGAATATTAAGTTAATGTAAATTGAAATTTATATGGTTTAAATTAATTGTTTTATTTTGTTTTCCAATCTACTTTCTTTCTAGTTGTCTCTTTTCTCCTACTTATTTCCTTTTCGTGGACGAAAAGTTTTGAGTGGGAAAGAGTGCAACGACCCATAAATTTAAATAGTTTAATAATATATTTAACTGGATTTTGTGAAATTTTAAATATTTGAAGTTGGAAATGAAAATTTAATATTTGGAATACGTCTATTTAAACATAGCAAACGGTAAATTTTCATCTGATAATATTGAAGTCTATTTTTCTTGTGTAATTTTATTTCAATTTAAATCTGTTAAAATTGATGATAATAAAATGTTTTCCAAACCTGGATATTTTTACACAGTAAATTTGTGAATCATCTTCTAAGTGAGACGTCATCTTTCTCTTATCCAAATTTGAACCGTTATTTCTTCGTTTATCTTATTTTCTAGCAAATTAGCAGCATTTTGATACCAATGTCAATTTTTGCCTAAATAATCGTACCACCTATATCTATAACATTTTGACCGTCTCGTCGTGCTGATCTCCTCGGTATATTCGATTCTGTGTTTCGAGGTCCGGTTTGCACCAGAATCCGCGGAGACGATTTCATATCAGTACCGGTTTTAACCTTAAGGTTTCTTGTCACTTCATCTAATCAAACAGCGCTTTGTAATTAATATTACCAGAATTATCGTGCATTCTTTTTCTCTGAAATTTAACCTATGACTTTTACCATATCCCTTCCGTCCTTTCATTTCTTTTGCATTCACTATTTTCTCCAAAGAAAACTTTATATGTTCCTTTAAAATTTTGGCTACATATATTATTTTTTGTAGATCCTAGCCATTCCATCTCTCCCTCTCCAAACATTTTAATGGTCGAGCAACCATCATCCTCAATCGATGCCATCACCACCCCAAACCCGACCAAGTAGCTCCACATCCCTACTTGCCTCTTCTCCTCATCAACCAGGCCTACCCAATCAACTCCGCCCTCGCCTGATCTGTACACTGCATGACCCCGCCACCAAGCCTTCCTACTAGCTCCAGCTCCTTGCAGCCTTCAATTGTTAGGTATCTCTAATAGAGTTATATATATATACTATTGGATTTTGAATATGTATATAACATTTTCTTTGAAACAATTTGATATATATGTTGTACTTACTGATGTATTTTGATTTCAAGATGATATATAGGTATTGGTTTCAATATTAAGTTGGGTCAGTCCGTGCTTACCTACTATGTTACCAATATATATATATATATATATATATATATATATATATATATATATCTTGTTGAGTTATAGTATATATATCGATTTTAGGAAAAAATGATTTATATATTATATAAATATACTAAATTGAAGATATTGGTTTATCTGGGTTTGTATACTATGATTTTTCGAAGTTTTCTTTTATTTGTTTAGCAGTATTACAGTTTATGTAAGTGTATGGAGGTATATATAAATGCTCATGTCTTGATTTTAACATTTATATATATATATATATATATATATATATATATCTATATATATATTTAAAAATATCTATGTTCTCTGTTCCAAAGTTTTGCAGACCATATGTGTATATATGAGTAATATACATTGTTGATATATATATATATGCTTTAGCTTGTAAAAAAAAACTTAAAAGAATATAACAGTTTGTTATGGTTCAAAGTATATATATATATATATATAAGATATATATTAGTCTGTTATGTTTTAATATAAAGATTTATCATAATTATTTATATATAGGTTGTTGTATAGTTGCATGATATAAGATATTGGTTTTGGAAAATAATTTCATGTACTATATATAAGTATATGAGTTATATATATATATATATATATTAGGCTGGCATATTTTTGTTCAATGTCTGGGTTTTTTTTATATATATGTATATATACTTGTTTAAAAAAATGTAAGTATTTTACATTTATATGTATTTATTTCAAAATATAAATATATAATGTATATATATTGATTTATTTTTATGTGTGTTTTTAATTTGAAATAATGGATTTTGAAACACACACACACACACACATATATATATGTATATATTTAATTTAGTATATGTTTAAATTTAGAATATGATTTTTATACATAGTTATATGTATATATATAAGTTCACTGATTCCATTTACCATCATCGATCCGGTATTGATTCGTTTTATCGATTCCTGTTATCAACTCTGTTGTCAAATTCGTGCCCACTTTTCTTTAGAATTCGTAGCTTGGTCTATTGTCTATTCTCTCTAGCCTCGAAAGGTGAGCAATCACTCACGATTAAGGTTCTTATATTATTAAATTTGATTTCAATTGAAAAGATAATTGAAATATGCTACTGTTACTTATTTACATTGCTATATATATATGCTGTTATCTATATCTGTTCACCTGTGACATCTGACACCATTATCTGTTATGCATATTGATGATATATGCCTGTTATGTTATTTTCATATCTGTATCACTCTGTAAGTTCCCTGTTAGTATAGAATTCACTATGGGTTGAAAAGATACATGCCCGAACGATCTGTGGAATATGAGAAAACCGTTGTGGGTTGAAATGATAGAACCAAGCGATTTTCGTTGGATTGAATTTAGGATTGCGGGTTGAAATGATAAATACCCGTATATATTTAAATTACGGATTGAAATGATAAATATCTGTATCACTTGACCATAGGATAGAAAATTATATACAGACACCATTTGTCTATATATATATATTTTGAAAATGATTTCTACGGTTTTGGAAAGAAATATATGGTTTAGTAAATATTGATATCAAGATATTTTATATGAATGTATTTTTATAAAGTTTTAAAATTTCAGATTTTTAAATTTATATGTTTTGAAAATTGTATAGTTATAAGTAAATTTTTTAAATTATAAATTTTAAGAATTTATTTATGATTTTATTATTTTTAGAATATATAAATAGATTTAATATATGAATAAATTTAATAAGATGTTTAAGTATTCATTTATGTTTATATTTTTAAAAATATAAATAATTTTTTTATTAAGGTTGGGAAGATAAATTCTTAGTTAATATATACTATTTTAATTAAGTAAGAATTTTATTTAATTAAATTGATTTGAAATGTTGAAATTGAGATTTTTTTAAAGGATATGATTTTATAACTTGATTTTGGCTCAAGGTAAAGTTAATGAATATTTCAAGTTTAAATGAAATATTTAGTGATTTGGAATTTGAAGTTTATTTAAATGATATTGGATTAATTAAGTGTATATTTCAAAACCGAATAATAATGAAGTTAAATTAAGATATATATAAATTTATCAAATTTAGTTTTGAAATGTTTGAATATTTCAAGCTTTGAAAATATTGAAATTGAAATGGTTTATTTTGTGGTTAAAAATCTGTATTTGAAATCGAGATGATTTGAAATGGTTTATTGAGAAACTGAATTGAATTGAAATTGATGATTTGAGATTGGATTAAATTTGAATTTTGGAATTTGAGTCGATTTGGAATCGATTTGTGAAATTTAAGGAAGCTATTTTATTATATAAAGTATTTTTAAATTATATTTAAAACTATTCTATATTTTACTTTATAAATTATTTTAATATAAACTATTTTAATATAAATCATTTTCAATATAAATTATTTTTAATATAAACTATTTTATTATACATGTTATTTTAATATATAAACTGTTTAAGTGGTGGAGGTTATGTGTTTATAGTTATGAATTTCAAAGTATTATGTTTTGGAAGTGTTATAATTTCAAGTGTTTGGTTTCGAAAGTGTTACAACTTTGAAAGTGCTATGATTTTTGAAATGGAAATGATATCGTATTGATATGGCTTTGAAATGGAAATTATATATTGGTTTTGATGTATAAACTGTTTTGAAATGACCGGGGTGCTATAATAACGTTTGATTGTTAAAGAGACAGGAATCAGAAGTTGTCATACTCTCTGTCAACTCTGAAAACCACTTTAACAACTATGTATCGGTGGAGATTCCAAAATGAAGTAGGACGGTGGCGATGATTCTAAACGTATATTTACATGGACCTAACTCCCATGAGTTAGCATAAGGTGGCTAAAATAGGAGCGATTCCAGGCCAAGTGAGGTCATTCCTCCGATCGGGCACATTCCTTCGATCTATATTCTGATTTTCTGATTGATTTGGTGGCCATACTTGATGTTTTTGATTTGGGATTGTGTTCCGAGGTGGGCGGTAGTGGCTGCTATGCATAACCACCAGCCCAGATGCGTAATTGGTATATCCACCCTGGCATCGCCTTGTTGTGCCGTGTCACCTACCCTATTGACACCACTATGAGTGTTTTGTGTCGTACCTATGGAGTACCCTCTAGTAGCCTCCCAATCAGAAGGTATTACGGTATTGTATAGACTACTGGCACTATAAAATGTGTTAAGGAGGATATGGTAATGCCTTAACGCTATTTTAATAATTTACTTTACTATAGACATTATTATAATAGCGTATATTACTACATAGTAGATAGTTTGATGGATCCTTAGAGGATGATTATCCCAAACATCCTTTGAGTTACTTGTATTCAAGTCGTTATTTCACTTGAGTTGAATTTATTGATATAAGAATGTTAATCCTAACTTGAGTGTTTTGTGCTTTGCTTTACGCTCGGGTCAGACTGAGTGATACAGCTTTTGAGACTCACCTTTGGAATTGGAGCTTCGTTTGGAGATCCATCTACTTCTTTTCAGCTTGCAGTTATTCAGTTGGTTCCAGTGATGTATTGTGATCTTGTATTTGACTATTGTATTTGAAACTTCTATTGTATCTTATTTAACTCTGATATATATAGTAGCTTCATGAACTACTATTCATTTTGTTTCCGCTGCATATTTTTATATTACTCTATGTCTGTGATTCTGTAATTTATTTACTGTATATGCAGAGTTTTGCCAAATATAAATTAACAATCTAATATTTTGAGCGATTCAAATCCTGCATGTGTGGATGCAAATGGTTTAAAATACGAGGATGTTACAAATATTGTCATTTGAAACATTATGTTCTATTTTAAATTACTTGTATGTTTCTCTCTATTCATTCTCTATGATATTATCATAATCTGTATATTACTTTGCTTCTTTACTCACTAATTCCTTTTTGGTAATGACAAAGAGGGAGAAAAGGGTAAAAATGTTGATGTATGAATTATTTTATTCAGAGGGAGAAATTTATATTTTCATACTAACCAAGTATTATTGACTGGAGAAGTTCTTATTTACCAACCAATATTTATATAATTGTCATTATCAAAAAGAGGGAGAATGTTAGAACCTCGGTTCCTGATATTTTGATAAAAACAATTATATGTGTTTATCTAACCAAGCTCTACAGAAAAATATTGATGACCAGATTCCAGATTAATGGATGTAATCGTTTTCAGGTTATAGAGTCTGTGTCTAGTTAGTAATATATGTTAAAATATCTCCAAATGGGTATAGATGCACAAGCTATTTAATAACAGCTTATTTTCAAAAGAAGTTTTTTAAAGTAATCTGAATTAACAAAATTCAAATGCATGAATCATAAATTCAGACGTCTTACTGCTGAAACAATTATTTTTAAAACAGCAAATTCAGACCTATGAACATAACATTCAGACGTTTGAATAGGGTCAGAACTGTCCGACATTGCCTTGTTATCTTCTACATTCGGAAGGCTGAATTTTAATTCAGAATTCTGAGTTAAAGTTAACGGCTATTTTTTGAAAGGTTGCTTCTCTTCCATGAACAGAAATAATGTTATCTTCAACAGTTGCTTCTATTCTGATTCATGGCAACTCTTAACTAATCTATGCGACCTTTAACAACTATAAATAGCAAGCAAATTTAACATTATTTCTTAACCAATTCTTATTTTGATTTCTAAACTCTATATTCTTGCTATTTGCTTTCATGTTTTACGAATCAAACTATTTGATCACCAAACACTCGAGCATACTCTTGTGTAGTCAACAGACTTCCTTTCTTCACAAACTACACTATATACCATAAAGGAGAAGATTATAGGAAGGATGTACTTATATTGACTAATCAGTGCTATTTAGAACATACTTAGTCAGAAACATTTCCATTTGTATTTGAAGTCCTGTTGTAGTATCCTCAGGCAAAAGAAGTCTTATTCGGTTGTCTGGGCATTGTAATACCTGTTCCTCCGGGTGAAGCGAGGTTATTATTAAATGCAGAAGGAGTTTGGGACTGGACGTAGAACGGGAGTTCAAACCAGTATAAAAATCTTCCGTGTTATTTTTTATTATTACTGTATTTATATTCTACACTATTAACTATATATCTATCATCATTATACTCTGCATTATTTTATATTCATATTACTCGATCTATAGCACACTTTGAGTGTTTACATTATATTATCCAATTACATATTCTCATTAACATTTATTTTTCCAGGTAAGTTAAATTAATGTTTCTGAGTGCCACTATACAAATTTACCCATTATTTACAAAAATTTTATTAAGCCATTTTAATTTAAATAATTTGTTACTTAAGTTGTTTCCCTTGTATAACCATCAATTATATATTCACCCTAACATTTTAATTGTTAGAGTATTTTAGGTAAGTTATATATATTAGAATGCAATTGATTATTATACAAATAAATATTTATCTCATTTCAACTGCTTTAAGTTGTTTAAATTCCAATTTCAATTTTTAAGCACTTCAAATATTTCAATTTTTTTGATTCATTTCAATAATTGAAACCCTAACTTAATACAGAATTTAAGAATTAAATTTTCGATTTCACTTCCCACCATTTTGAAATAAATGTTCACATACACCTTTATATTTATAAATCAAATCATACTTAAGAAATTCTAATCAAATCCATCTACAAACGGAAGTGTAGCGAAGCTACTAAGCGGCCTTCCACTTTGAGACTCGAAAATGAATATCGATGAAGCTGCAGTCATCACCGAAATTATTTTCCAACGACATATAGGAGAGTACTGACTTACTTCTTTTAAGAATTCTCGGAAAACAAATTTTTCATTTGAAAATATTTTCAAATAGTATATCTTCTCAAAAACCAAATTTTGAAAAACATCGGAAATTAAATTCTCAAATTCTAAATTTAATTTCATTCCATTTGCAAATCAGATTTATAAATCATATTTATAAAATTATACAACGATAATTGCTCGATTGGGAATGTTGACAAAAAAGTAAATGATAATCTATTGTTATCATTTCTAACAACCAATTCATTTAACAATTTAATTTCAGAAAATTATACCTTTATATATATAATATAATCATACACAAAATCATTCCATTTACAAATTTTATAAAATAAAATTGTGTCGGGTTGCTCTATTCAAGTGTTTTGGAATTTCTATCGATAACGTTCGCCACACGAATAGATCGAAACTCCAAATCAACTTAACAATTTAAACAACCCAATATAAAACATTTATATAAATTACAAATACACTCCCTCTCAGGATGATTCAAGAATGGATTTCAAAACAAGGATAGAGATTCAAATTTAGTGAGGCTCTAATCAAAGAGAATTCTAACAAGGAAGATAGGCTCGAAAGGAAAATAGGTATATTACAAAAGGGGAAAAAATTGATAGACATATTCAAATCGCGGTTGACCTTAACCGGGTCAACGGAGATTCCAGGAATAAGACCGATGTGAAAATTCGATTTCCCACTTGGAGGGAAGAGAAGTGAATTTACCACAACATCAGGATAATCCCTGACTATCGGGATGGAGTCAAGATTACTTGGCTGAAAATCAAGTGAGAAGATAAAATTGCCTGCAAAATCTAAGGCAATCGATATTGGATCACAAGGGAATTCCCTTGGTAGTCTACAAAAGAACGATTCGGGCTTTGCAAGAGATAACAACATCAAAACTGATGTCGTCGAAATCTCTAGTGAATCAATGCCTGTTGCAAAAGAGTTTTACCCCTTTACAAATCATATTTAGGTTAGCGGGACAGAAATGAAGCTATGGGATGCTTCAGTATCAAGAAACACACGAATAAGGAGTGACGAAGATGGATTTCAGACCAAAAGGGGAGTCTCACAATCCGAATGAAATCCTAAGTAAGGAGAATCCTAACAAAGAAATTCAAGTTCGAACGAATACGATTCTATGATTAAATTTTTACTCCTTATGCTAAGTTTTGCCTAAAGCGGAGCTTAATACCACTGTAACGACCCGGTATTTCGAGCCATTCGCATCTGCACATGTTAGACTTGAATTGTTTAAAACAATAGATTGTTAATTTATATTTGGCAAAACTCAGCATATATAGTGAATAAATCAATCACATAATCACATATATAGAGTATTACAACAATAAGCAGCGGAATAGAAAAATAGTAGTTCAAGAGCCACTATATAAACAACAAAGTCTAAAACAAAATAAAACAGAATCTCAAATATAAATGAATCTCTAATACATAAGCAACTGACGAGTCTGAACATAAATGACTGGAATACACTGAAATAACTGAAAGCTGGATCTCCAGGTGAAGCTCCAAACTCGAAAGGTGGGTCTCAAATGTTGTGGCACTTAGTCTGACACCACTATAAAGCAAAACACAAAACACTCGAGATAGGATTAACATTCTTATATAGTAAATTCTACTCAAGTGAAATGTCATATGAAATACAAGTAACTTAAAGGATGCTTGTTTTCTTATATAGTAAATTCTACTCAAGTGAAATGTCATATGAAATACAAGTAACTTAAAGGATGTTTATGTAACAAGCCGCATATTTAACAATTTTATATTTAATGTTTTATTTAAATATAGCGTCGTTAGTCGGATTTTTAGGTCCGAAATGTTACTTTTTGCAAATGGCCGAATTAGGACTCGAAACCACCTCCATTGAGTCCAAAATGGCGTTTGCGATCTTTTTGAGTATAAGCTTTGATATGTTTGGAGTAAGTCGAATTTTGCTACTTTTTCTAGTTTGGTTTTGGGTTTGGGTTCAGCCCACTAGCTAACTAAATACCCTAGCTCAGCCCATCTCTTTCCATTCACTCATTTTCACCTCCAAACTTAAGCTAAAACTGGAAATGGGGGAAAGGAAGAGGAATTAGAAATTCCAAGCCCTAGTTTCTTCTTGCAACTTGAATTTTTGCTCCAAAATCAAAGTGAAGATATTGGTAAGCCTCTTCTTCACTTCTCTAACTCTTCTCCTCTTCAATTTCAGAAAGTTTCCTAAACCTAATTTGGGAAATATGTGTTTTATTCTTATATTGAAGCTCGTTGAGTTAAAGTGAAGAGTGGTTAATCTCCTTCTTTTGTTGAGCTTCTCATCTTTGTTTGTGTGTGAAAAGGTAAGTTTTGAACTCATATCTTTATCTCTTGATTTCATGGGTGATGGATATGAATTCCTATTACTTATTCATATGCATTTGATTTTTGATTGGATTAGTTTTATGAATATTCCAATTCTTGAGTTTCAAAATCAAATTTTTATGAACATTCTCTTATGGATGTTTTGATCTTGTTTTTGTGATGAATCAAAGTGTTTATAGGGCCGGGTAGCCGCTAGGCGTGAACCCCTAGCACCCGTGCTCGTCCGATTGAAAGTGGGAAAGTTTGCTCATCTTTTGGATAGGCTGATAATAGCCCAGGTTCCAGCTCCGGTCGACCGAAAACCCTGTCCGGTCGACCGACCTGCTACCCTGAGCACTTTTCTGCTTCTGGCCAGCCGAAGGAGCCTTGTAGCCGGCCGACCGACCTGCTGCTGTTTTGCCTATTTTGCCTTTTTGTGTGTTTTCCAAATTTTATCGGTTCAAGTTGGTCCTTAGTGGTTGTTATTGCATCTTTGGCTTTGATAACTTATTTTTGACTTCATTCACGGGATTTTATAAAATAATCTTTTAAATTGTATTAAAGGCTTGCTTCCCTAATTTATAAACTCTATTTAAAATGCACATACACAATTTCGCACTTCGAGCGGAGTGGAAGGGAGATTAAATGGTTAGGTAAAACACGGACCATGAATCCATGCGTTTGTTTTTCCGATTAATCCCCGACCTATTCGATTGATTTTTTTGACCTTTTGGTCTGGTTTACCAATGAGATGAGGTAGACTTTGTACTTCTTTGAGTGTGAAATTAACTAACGGATAGTAAACCGTTTAGTGGGAACGAGTGGTTATGGGACTCACGTTACCACTTTTCGGATTCCTTTTTGAGAGATGACGCATTTTGTCAGTTAGTGGTGTCCAGTACTGGGCCTCCGGACCTTCACCACTACGGTTTGTTGCCTTTGAGATAGTGTCTTTGGACTCTCCTTCAGGTTTGTTGCCTTCGGGTATGTTGCCTTCGGGTATGTTGCCTTCGGGTTTGTACCTTCGGGTTTATGCCTTCGGGTTTGTTGGCCTATTGTATCGCTTTCGGAGTTAGGTCTTTATGAGCCGCTCGAGTGATATTTGGGTTTGGAGTCTTCAGAGCTCATGGATCCTTGTTTATACAGTACTGAGCACGTGCAAATTTTATGATGTTTCATTGATATGTATATTCCCTAGGTATCGCCCTTCGGTGTTGGTCTTTTTGAGCCGCATGATATGTAGAGATTACCTCGTGGAACTTGTGTTACCTTCATTAGTATTTGTTATTGCCTTTTGGCTTGTTTTGGAATATTCATATCCTTTGTTTATTGTGTTGCCGATGATATAAGGCTTGTTAAGATATGATTCATCTTTTTATTAGATGATTGTGCTATCTCTTTTAGAGATATTTGTTATACATTGTGACCTTGCAGGTTATTGTTGTTCAGTTTATGCAACTGATTGGTTTAGCTAGACTGACCCGTGTATTTTATACTCGGGTCAGACCGAGATGTTTCAGGTTAGGTGCTTTTGGACTTAGCCTATTTTACTTCCGCATGGACTATCCAGATTGTGCCTTTTTTTTATAGCTTTTTGTGTGGTCCTTTTTGTTGTAACTCTGATATGTATTCATCTGGAATCGTCCGTATATTGTGGTTTGCTATACCACTTGACATTTATTATTTTGTATACTCTGTTATGTATCAATATATGTGTATATGATGATCTACTGTTCTGTGATGTATATTTCATTTGAGTTGTTATATTATGTTCTGATAGATCCTCCAACCACCTATGGTTTTGTTTTAAGTATTCATTGGGTATGTCGACCTGCTTGGTATGTCTATTGTCGATGTATTCAATAGATAGTTAGAGCAAGGCTACAGATGGTCGCTCCTAACCAGCCTTATTCTCCGTGTTAGTTGACGGCATTACCCTGTAGTGTCCTTGGCTAGCGTGGGTATAGAGGTGGGGCGTCACAGCGTGGTATCAGAGCTGAGGTTCAGAACAAAGTATGATAAACGCAGAATAGATGCACATATTACGATACATCATAGTGTATAAGTGATACAAATCGTTAAATCATCGTGTCTCTCTATTCCTTCTACCATCAAAGGTTAGATAGAATGTGGTAATACGTCTAGGAATGCATTTTGTTCCGTAGTATTCCACATTTGAATTAATGATATCTACCTTGTGAATAATCTTGTTCTTATCTTACTTTCAGCGTATGGCTGAAAGAGGTAGGGGACGACGTTTGGATGATGGGCAATCCAGTGGCTCGAGCACTCAGCCTCCAGTTCCTCCTCGAGTTTCTCCACCTCGCAAGTCTGCCTTTGCACGTCTATGCATTGATTTTTCTCATCTTGGAGGAAAGCCGTTTAAGGGCTCCGAGTCTGTTCTTGAAGTCCAAGCTTGGTTTTACACGTGAGAGTGTATCTTCTCTCGTATGGATCTTTCTGACCATGATAGAGTTCTTGTAACTTCTAGCTTATTACAAGAGTGTGCTCTTGATTGGTATGAGCTTATTGTAGCCGAAATTGACGAGTCTGCTCTTTCTTGGACTCAGTTTCGGGGATGATTCGAACTCAAGTTCGTTCCTGAATCTGAAAAAGTTTCATTGACCCATCGCTTCCTTGAGTTGAAGCAAGGGAAATCTTCTGTTTCTGAGTATGTTGCATCATTTGAGGCTTTATCTCAGTATGGTCTTGAATTCATTAACACTTCTTATAAGAAGAATTTGAAGTTTGTCTTTGGTCTTAAGAAATATCTTAAGAAGTCCTTGTTGCTCCAGCTTAAGCTTTCTTTTGAGGAGTTGGTTGATTCTGTGCTTCATCTTGAAACCGTCGAGAAGGAGTGTGATAGTGGTGATGATGTTGAGGTTTCCAAGAACCCCAACAAGAAGCAGCTTCCATTCCAGAAGTCCAGGTCTTTTCCTACTAAGAAGAAGAAGACTGGTGGTTCTAATTCTCAGCCTCAGTCTTCTGGAACACCTTTCGTTCGGAAGTGTTTCAATTGTGGCTCTCCTGACCATATTATTCGAGCTTGTTCCAAGCCTCTCTTCTGCCGTTATTGCAAGAAGGAAGGTCATCATGTTTCCACTTGCCCTACTGTTCCGGCTGTTGCCAAGTCTAGCAAGCTTTATGCTGCTAAGGCTTCTGAAGGTCCTTCTCAACCCAAAGGTATATCTCCATCTATTTTGGAAGGTTCTATTTTATTTCATGGTCATAGTATTCGAGTTCTTTTCGATACGGGTGCATCACATTCTTTCGTATCGAAAAAGCTCGTTGATGATTTATTTTTGGATGTTTCTTGTTTGGTTACTTCTTTAATGATTGCGAATCCTATTGGTGGATCCGCGACCCTCGGCATGCTTTGTGATGATGTTGAGATTGTTCTATGTGGCTTTTCTTTTCGTGCGAATCTGCACGTATTTCTTGTCTGGGATTTTATATGTAGTGAGATATGATGCCAGGATTATTTGTTCGGAGAGAATTTTGTATCTTCGACATCCGGATTCGCCTACTCAGCTATCTCTTGTTCTTCGGGATGTGGATAATTCTGGAATGGTTTTATATTCTATGGATTCGCGAGATGATGATGACATATCTCATATTCCTATTGCTTGTGACTTTTCTGATGTTTTTGAGCCTGTTTCGGGTTTGCCACCCAAGCGGGCAATTAGTTCCGCATTCATCTCATTCCAGGCGCACAGCTAGTTAGTCGTCCTCCCACGAGGATGTCTACGAAGGAAAATGAGGAACTCAAGAAGCAGCTTTTAGAGATTGTGTCCAAGCAGTTGATTCAGTCTAGTTTTTCTCCGTGAGGATCTGCAGTCGTCTTCGTGAAGAAGTCTGATGGAACTCTTAGGCTTTGGATTGACTATCGCAAGCTTAACGAGTTAACCATTAGGAATAGGTATCCATTACCTAGGATCGATGATATGTTCGATCTTTTGAGTGGTGCTAAAGCTTTTCTCAGCTTGACCTTGCCATGGGTTTTCATCAGTTACAAGTCGCGGAGGATAGCATACCTCTTACAGCTTTCCGCACTCGTTATGGTTCTTTTGAGTGGCTCGTTATGCCGTTCGGGTTGACTAACGCTCCTGCTTTCTTTGTTGATCTCATGAATCGAGTATTTCGGGAATATCTCGATAAGTTCGTCCTTGTCTTCATTGATGACATCATTATTTATTCTAAGTTTGATGCTGAGCATGCTAATCACTTGAGAATTGTCTTGAGTACTCTCCGTCATCATCAGCTTAGAGCCAAATTCTCCAAGTGCCATTTTTGGGAGAATAGGGTTAAGTTCTTAGGCCATGTTGTATCTTCCGATGGCATTTCTGTCGATCCCTCAAAGATCGAACCATCTAGAATTGGAAGAGGCCTGAGAATGTTCATGAGATTCGTAGTTTCCTTGGATTGGCGGGTTATTACCGTCGGTTCATTAAGGATTTTTCCCGTGTTGTGCTTCCTCTCACCAGCCTTACTCGGAAAGGCATTCGTTTTATTTGGTCCGACAAGTGTGAAGCTTCCTTTCATACATTGAAGGAACTTCTCATTAATGCTCCTATTTTGGTGGTTCCCGAGGGGAATCATGATCTTGTTGTCTACACCGATGCTTGTGGCAGTGGTCTCGGTGCTGCTCTTATGCATAAGGATCGGGTAGTTGCTTATTCTTCTAGGCAATTGTGTCCAAATGAAATTCGCTATGCCACTCATGATCTTGAGTTAGCCGCCATTGTCTTCGCCTTGAAGATTTGGCGACACTATTTATTGGGCGAGCGCTTCATTCTCTATACCGATCATAAATCCTTGAAGTATCTGTTCACTCAGAGGGAACTCAATATGAGACAACAACGTTGGCTTGAGTTTCTTGCCTCCTATGACTTTGATATCCAGTATACCCCTGGTAAGGGTAATTGTGTTGCTGATGCGCTTAGTCGCAAACATTCAGCTATTATTTCTATGATGCTTACCGAATGGGATATTCTTGAGACTCGATCTTTTTATGAAATTCGTGATCGAGGTTCATCTTCTGATTCTCCTATTCTATTATTTAGTTTGGGAGCTCGACCCATTTTGTTGGATCGTATTGCCGATGCTCAGCGGCGTGATCCTGATTTGTTGCATCTTATTCAGCTTTGTGAGTCTGGATCCTGTGATGAGGCGTTGCGGGATTTCAGCATTGATTCTCATGGGTGTCTTTGTAAGAATAACCATCTTTTTATGCCTTCTGATTTTGCACTTAGGCATGACATTCTTGATGACTGTCACCGTTCAAAGTATACCATTCATCCTAGTAGTAGTAAGATGTATGCCGATATGCGTCATCTTTATTATTGGGAAGGCATGAAGCGCGATGTGGCGAGTTATGTGAGTAATTGCATAACCTGTCGGCGTATTAAGGCCGAACATCAGCGTCCTTCGGGTCTTCTTCAGCCTCTAGAGATTCCAATATGGAAATGGGATCAGATTTCTATGGATTTCATTGACGGCCTACCTCGTTCGAGATTGGGTCATTCTAGTATCTGGGTTATTGTTGATTGCCTCACTAAGTCTGCTCATTTTGTTCCTATTAAGTCTAATAGGACTGCTTCGCATTTGGCTAAGTTATATGTCAAGGAAATCGTGAGACTTCACGGTGTTCCTAGTTCTATTGTGAGTGATCGTGATCCCTTATTCACGAGTCATTTTTGGAAGAGTCTTCAGCAAGCTTTGGGAACAAAGCTCCATTTCAGCATAGCTTATCATCCGCAGTCTAATGGACAGACGGAACGGGTGAATCGTATCTTGGAAGATCTTCTCTGTATTATTATTTTTGATTTCGGTGGTAGTTGGAAGGATCACCTACCCCTTGTAGAGTTCTCCTACAACAATAGTTTTCAGTCTAGTGTCGGTATGGCTCCTTTCGAAGCTTTATACTGAAGACCATGTCAATCACCTTCTTGTTGGTTGGAATCTGGGGAGAAGCTTATTCTTGGTCCAGATTTTGTTCATGATTCTTCCGAGAAGATTGATCTTATTCGGTTGAGAATGGAAGAGGCACAGAGCCGCCAGAAATCCTACGCTGATAGCTGTAGGAAGCCTCTCGAGTTCTCGATTAGTGACCTTATCTTTATTCGTGTTTCTCCTTTGAAAGGGGTGATGCGTTTTAGTACGACTGGAAAATTGGCTCCTCATTTCATAGGACCATTTTCTATTACTGAACGTATTGGCCCTATGGCTTATAGAGTTTCACTTCCTGCTCATTTATCTGCCATTCATGATGTGTTTCACGTCTCTCAGCTTCGGAAGTGTCTTCAGGAGTCGGATTCTGTTATCGCTCCTCCTGATTTGCAAGAGCATTAGGTCTCACCGGTCTTATCTATTGTACAGCAACCTATTCACGTACTTGACACGGAGGTGCGACACCTTCGAAACAAGGACGTGCCGCTCGTTAAAGTTCAATGGTCCGCTAGTCCCAATGACTGTACTTGGGAAACCAGAGAGTATATCGAGCGATTTTATCCAGGTTTTCTATCTTTGCTTGGGAATGGTGAGAATATCTTTTCGTCTCAAGCTTATTTCCTTTTCTTTTGAATGTTGTATATATGTAGTTGTTACAAGTATCGTCTCTAGGAATTGCGGGGACGCAATTTTGTAAGGAGGGGAGATCTGTAACAACCCGCATATTTAACGATTTATATTTAATCTTTTATTTAAATATAGCGTCGTTAGTCGGATTTTTAGGTCTGAAATGTTACTTTTTGCAAATTGCCGAATTAGGACTCGAAACCACCTCCATTGAGTCCAAAATGGCGTTTGCGATCTTTTCGAGTATAAGCTTTGATATGTTTGGAGTAAGTTGAATTATGCTACTTTTTATAGTTGGGTTTTGGGTTTGGGTTCAGCCCACTAGCTAACTAAATACCCTAGCTCAGCCCATCTCTTTCCGTTCACTCATTTTCACCTCCAAACATAGGCTAAAACTGAAAATGGGGGAAAGGAAGAGGAACTAGGAATTCCAAGCCTTAGTTTCTTCTTGCAACTTGAATTCTTGCTCCAAAATCAAAGTGAAGATATTGGTAAGTCTCTTCTTCATCTTCTCTTATTCTTCTCCTCTTCAATTTCAGAAAGTTTCCTAAACGTAATTTGAGAAATATGTGTTTTATTCTTAGATTGAAGCTTGTTGAGTTAAAGTGAAGAGTGGTTAATCTCCTTCTTGTGTTAAGCTTCTCATCTTTGTTTGTGTGTGAAAAGGTGAGTTTTGAACTTACATCTTTATCTCTTGATTTCATGGGTGATGGTTGTGAATTCCTATTACTTATTCATATGCATTTGATTTTTGATTGGATTGGTTTTATGAATATTCCAATTCTTGAGTTTCAAAATAAATTTTTATGAACATTCTCTTATGGATATTTTGGTCTTGTTTTGGTGATGAATCGAAGTGTTTATAGGGCCGGGTAGCCGCTAGGCGTGAACCCCTAGCGCCTGTGCCCGTCCGATTGAAAGTGGGAAAGTTTGCTCAATAGCCCAGGTTCCAGCTCCGGCCGACCGAAAACCCTGTCCGGTCGACCGACCTGCTACCCCGAGCACTTTTCTGCTTCTGGCCAGCCGACCGAGCCCTGTAGCCGGCCGACCGACCTGCTGTTGTTTTGCCTATTTTACCTTTTTGTGTGTTTTCCAAATTTTATCGATTCAAGTTGGTTCTTAGTGGTTGTTATTGCATCTTTGGCTTTGATAACTTATTTTTGACTTCATTCACGGGATTTTATAAAATATTCTTTTAAATTGTATTAAAGGCTTGCTTCTCTAATTTATAAACTCTGTTTAAAATGCACATACACAATTTCGCACTTCGAGCGGAGTGGAAGGGAGATTAAATGGTTAGGTAAAACACGGACCATGAATCCATGCGTTTGTCTTTCCGATTAATCCTTGACCTATTCGATTGATTGTTTTGACCTTTTGGTCTGGTTTACCAATGAGATGAGGTAGACTTTGTACTGCTTTGAGTGTGAAATTAAGTAACGGATAGTAAACCGTTTAGTGCGAACGAGTGTTATGGGACTCACGTTACCACTTTTCGGATTCCTTTTTGAGAGTTATGACACATCTGCCAGTTAGTGGTGTCCGGTACTGGGCCTCCGGACCTTCACCACTACGGTTTGTTGCCTTTGGGATAGTGTCTTCGGACTCTCCTTCAGGTTTGTTTCCTTCGGGTATGTTGCCTTCGGGTATGTTGCCTTCGGATTTGTACCTTCGGGTTTGTGCCTTCGGGTTTATTGCCCTATTGTATCGCTTTCGGAGTTAGGTCTTTATGAGCCGCTCGAGCGATATTTGGGTTTGGAGTCTTCGGGCTCATGGATCTTTATTTATACAGTACTGAGCACGTGCAAATTTTATGATGTTTCATTAATATGTATATTCCCTAGGTATCGCCCTTCGATGTTGGTCTTTTTGAGCCGCATGATATGTAGCGATTACCTCATAGAACTGGTGTTACCTTCATTGGTATTTGCTATTGCCTTTGGCTTGTTTTGGGATATTCATATCCTTTGTTTATTGTGTCGCCGATGATATGAGGCTTGTTAAGATATGATTCATCTTTTTGTTAGATGATTGTGTTATCTCTTCTAGAGATATTTGTTATACATTGTGACCTTGCAGGTTATTGTTGTTCAGTTTATCTAACTGATTTGTTTAGCTAGACTGACCCGTGTATTTTATACTCGGGTCAGACTGAGATGTTTCAGGTTAGGTGCTTTTGGACTTAGCCTATTTTGCTTCCGCATGGACTATCCAGCTTGTTCCTTTTTGTTATAGCTTTTTGTGTTGTCCTTTTTGTTGTAACTCTGATATGTATTCATCTGGAATCGTCTGTATATTATGGTTTGCTATACCACTTGACATTTATTATTTTGTATACTCTGTTATGTATCAATATATGTGTATATGATGATCTACTGTTCTGTGATGTATATTTCATTTGAGTTGTTATATTCTGTTCTGATAGATCCTCCAACCACCTATGGTTTTGTTTTAAGTATTCATTGGGTATGTCGACCTGCTTGGTATGTCTATTGTCGATGTATTCAATAAATAGTTAGAGCAAGGCTATAGATGGTCGCTCCTAACCAGCCTTATTCTCCGTGTTAGTTGACGGCATTACCCTGTAGTGTCCTTGGCTAGCGTGGGTATAGAGTTTTATTTTGTATTAAATCATGAATAGTTTAATATAGTTTAATAAATTTTAAATGATTTAAAATATATTAAAATAGATTAAAATAGATTAAATAAGTTAATTAGTTTAAAATAGGTTAAATTATATTAAATTAAGTTGGAATAGTTTAAATTGATTAAGTTGGTTGAAAATGGGTCAACTAATTTTGAGAATTGAAAATTTACATAATTAGGATTTAAAATAATATTTTTATCAGTTTATTATTAAAATAATAAATTTGAATTTAACATCCAATTTTTCTATTTCCTCCATTTTAACAAATCTGGGCCATATCCAGATTGCAAATCAAAATAAAATTTCTATGTAACAACCCACATATTTATCGAGTTTGTATTTAAATATTTTATTTAAATATTAACTCGTTAATCGGATTTTGGTCCGAAAAGCTACTTTTTGCAAACGGTCAAATTAGGACTCGAGACCACTTCCATTGAGTTCGAAATGTCGTTTACAACTTTTTAAGTATAAACATCGATAGGTTTGGAGTTAGTGAAATTTCACTAACTTTTCCCGCTTTGGACTTTGGGTTAGTTTAGCCTATTAAGCCCAAGTTCCAACCCTCTTCTCCTCACTCTTCATAAATTTCCTAACTAATCAAGCTTTGGCATTAATGGTGGAGGGAATGGGAAATTAAAACTCCAAGCACAAATTCAATTGCAAATCCAACATTCAACTCCAAATTCAAGTAGAAGATATTGGATCCAAGCTTTGGATTGCTTCTCCTTGCTTTCAAGCTTCATCTTCATAAACTTTAGTGCAAAGGTGAGATTTTTGTCTCACAAATCTAGTCTATAACTATATTGGACTGTTGGGAATGATTCCCTATCACTTTTGCATGCACATTTGCATTTGGTTTGGATTGGATTGGCGAAAAACTCCAATTTTTAGCATTTTGGTGAATTTTCTGCACTTAGGTCGTTCTGGCCATTTTTAGGTCGTTCGGAGTTAAGTCGTTCGTCCATGGGTCGTGAGTCGTTCACGAGTTAACTTTAGGTCGTTCTGGAAGAATTGGCACTTCGGAATTAGGTCGCTCACGAGTTAAGTCGTTAGGTCGCTCGCGAGTTAGTACCATAGGTCGCAGGGCTTTAGGTCATTCTGGAAGTATTGGCACTTCGGAGTTAGGTCGCTCGCGAGTTAAGCCTTAATTCGTAGGTCGCTCACGAGTTTGGCCTTAAGCCGTAGGTCGCTCGCGAGTTAAGCTTTAAGTTTTAGGTCGTTTCCGACCTATAATCTCTAGGCAAACGTTAAGTCGCTCGCCCTGGTTTATCTCGTAGGTCGTCTCCGACCTAAGCTCCAGATAAGTCGTTCGAGTTAGGTCGTTGGACCATTTACCTTAGGTCGCTCGACTCTGTTAAGTCGGCCATGTTGGGTCGTGAGTCATCGTTAGGTCGCGAACACCTCTAGGTCGCAACCACTAAGTCGCTTGACCCCTTAGACCCCTAGGTCGCAGCCGTTAGGTCGTATGACCCTTGAGTCGTTAGGTCGTTAGACCTCATTTTGTCTTCACTAGGTCGTACCGTTTTGGTCGGGGCGCTGCCCCGCACCCCGCCGGGGGCGCTGCCCCCTGGACCCCGTAAGCGGTGGCGTTGCCCCCGCACCCCCACCTTGGGGGGTTGCCACCCCCCTGGACCCCCCCTCCATAGGGGATCTTATCTGAAAAACATTGAGCTGATTTCCTTGGATTTTATTCGCATCTCCGTATGCGATCTTTGTGACTGATTGTTTCTACACTTGCTTATGTGTTTTGTCACTTTATAATACAAAGGTTTCAATACTAGTAGTAAATATCAAAACTCTTTTAACAAACAATTTCAACTCTATTTTTAATAACAAAGCTCTTTTCTTAAACCGTTTTCCAATCTATTAGTATATACAAGCCTTTACCTCACTCGGATGAGAAATCTAATTAAACGACTTAGTAAAACAAGTGGTATGAAACGCTTGCGTTCACTTCGTCGCTTAATTCTTGGACTTGTTCGATTGAACCTCTTGTGACAATTTTATTAGTGAAGATTTACTGTTTGTTCGTAAATATTTAAGTTAAGCAAGTGGTTGTGGGACATGAAGCTAAACTTCTATATTTACTAGCTTAGTGTAATTGACACTTCTCGTTGATCTTGATGATCGCTTTATGAATTAGACTAGCAATTGCGCGATGTCTCTTTCATTGCAAGGTTAGACTAGACACCACTTGTGTGATTCCATTCACACATACCTTTCTGCTTTTTGGTTAGTCTTGACCTCAATCTGTGTGATTCCACTCACACATGTGGGGTAGCTCCCCATGGTCTTCGGACCGTCATGTGATAGGCCTCTTTCCCTTTTTATGATTTCTGGATTTCTCGTGTTGATTTCTGGAATTTATGTCATTGACTTGTTATGAGTACAAGTTTAGGGTATGATGCCCTCTTCGAATCTTTGAGAAGATTCTTGTGATATTGATTATCTCTTATTGATTGATCTTCTGTTGATCATTATTTACATACTTATAGTGGTATGTCGTTATGGATATTTATGTTTATGCCATATCTTTTATGTTATATCATGTCATCTGATATTTATAGCTAGACTGATCCGTTTATTATTTTCTTAAATAATAATCGGGTCAGACCGAGATGTTACAGGTGCTTCTGCTTGACTTCTTCCCAGGGATTCATCACTCTGACTTTTGGCTAACCGTTTAGATTAGCAGTTTTGTTGGATACACTTGAGATATAGACTCATAGTTGTATTCTTTTGTATAGCACGTGTTGCTATTCTTTTGTATTATCGTGGATCTTACTGACCACTACTCTGATGTACACTTTCATGTGTTAGTTATATATTCATATCTTCTTCCGCCTTTGTGATATGGATATCTGTGACTGATTTGTGATATGATTATTTCTATGTTTGTTTCCGAAGATTATTTATAGCCACCGTGTGATAAGCAATTACATGGATGGTCGCTCCTCAACAGCCTTATTCTCCGTGCTAGTTGACAGCACTACTCCGGAGTGTTCTTGGCTAGCGTGGGTATAGAGGTGGGGCGTCACATTCTAATCCTGAAATATCAATTTAAACCACTCCAATTTCAATAGATTTCAAAGTTATAATTTCAAATATTTTAATAACTCAATTTCGATAAATTGCGTTCATATTTCAAATTCAACTTTAAATTTTCAGTTTAAAATCCTTTACACAAATCACTTAAAACTATTCAGTTCGTATAATCAAATTCTATTTCAACATCATTTAGCTGAATTCAAAATTTTAAGATTTTAAAAGCATTTAATTTAACCAATCCAGTGTCCACATATAATTTTCTACCCTATGGTCAAGTGTTACGGATATTTATCATTTCAATCTGCAAATAATTTAAATTTTACGGATATATGTTATTTACCGGCAATCCCAAATTTCAAACCAATGAAATTCGCTTGGGTTTATCATTTCAACCCATAACAATTTTTCCTTGTTCTATATGATTGTTCGGGTATGTATCATTTCAACTCATAGGGAACTTGCAATGTTATAACAACATAGAAATATAACAATCCAATATCAACAATCAAACATTTATCCTAATCATCTTCCAAATCAATCAATAAACATCAATAGATAGCTGATTATCATTAACAAGTATAAATTGACGAATTAACATTTAATTTTAAATTAAATAACGATTAAATGCAATAAAACCATATTTAACTCGAATGGTAATTTAAACATACCAAACATCAATCAATCAATCAATCATATCATAAATTTAGTTTAACTAACATAAGATAATTTAGTAGTCATGAGTGGGTTAAAACACTTACCTTTGATTTCAAATCTATTTGAAATCCAAAATAAGGTCAAATTTGAACTATCTCAGAATTCGTCCAAACTAGTGCCATAATGTCCAAAATTTTGATACGAACCCAATGAAATAAATTGCATATAAATCCGACCTCATTTGTAAAATTCATGTATATTAGAACATTGAAAATCAAAAATTAAATTAAAATAAAAATAAGACACGCTACTACATATCCATGCCACATTAACATCTCACCTCCCTCCAGACTTTCATTCAAATTCAACCAACCCTAACCCGCTCCGCCTGTACGAACATAGCACCACCTCATGTGTCAGTCGCGACCACATAGGCTGAGTCGCCTCCTCTCCCTGTACTTTCCTCGACCACCAATGCCGCCCCCAAGACGTCGTTCAAGCCTCAATTAGCCAGCTGCCGCCGCCATTTATCCGAACCCTAATTCAATTTTTCCCATTGATCTGACCATTGATTCGTCGCGCCACCTACCAGGATGCACTCACCATGACCTCTCTACAACCCAGTACAATCGAATCGACGATCCAACCCCGTTGTTCGTGCTCCAATTGGACGGCCGAGAATAAATCTTTGATTTGTAGACAAATGGTGTTAAGAATTGGAAAACAAATCATTGTAGTAGAATGCGCTCATCGAGAGCTTTCCAATAATATATAATATGTTAGGGTTTGGAGAGTTTGAAATTTGAAATTGATTTGGAGATTGAATTTAGGGTTTGGATATAAATTGGGTTTTTGCCATTGTGGAGGAGGAAAGGAACAGTCAGATAGAACTGTACGTAGATGAATAAGAAAACGACAGCTAGGAGTTTTGAGAACAAGACTATTTATATGAACAAGATCCGATAAGAAAACACACATATCGAATTTGTACGAACGACGAATAACAACCCAAAAAGCCCGTTTCGCAACAGAAACGAAAATAGGTCATCCCATATATCAAAATAGATGTTTTCGACATTTATAAATCCACCGGGACAGGTTTCAAGTCCAAATTCCATCATATAAAGAAGTTAGCTTTAAAATCAACTTATTTCACATTGATCTCAATTGAATTTGATTAAATTGATTTCTATGCATTCAGAGTCCGTACGATCAAAGGACAAGTCTAATCGCTATGAAACTTGAAACTTTACAATAATTCACCATTGTAGATTCGATGAAACTGGTTTCGTCGAAATCCAAGATAGTGGCCAAAATGGCTATTTTCACGTTAATTAAATAAATTATTATTAAATTGATTAAATCACTTTTTAATATCAAATTTAATAGCCAATAATTTTCATCATTTTTATTACTTGGACATTTACGATAATTTAAACCGAATTTACATATCAATTCAATCTTAATTAATTTACTAATTGCAGTGTATAATTTTAATTGGAATAAATTCATTAATTATAAATTAAACTCTAATAAATTAATTAAACTTGGTTTCAATTCTTTTCATTCAATCATTCATTACTCTATATATATATATATATATATATATATATATATATATATATATATATATTCAAACATTGGTTTATAGCTTATTACATTAATACTCTCTAATTTCATCTTAATTTCCATTAATGTAATATTTAATTACATTTAATTGCAATTGATTTCCAATTTAATTCGATAAATTAAATACATAGGTAACGTATCACAATTATCACCTTTTACTTAATTAAATCGCATTATGATGTTATTATTTACAAACAAATGTTATAAATACTTGCATAACACTAATTTTATCCAATTACAATTTACTACACATTATTTCACAAATTAAGACAATATTTAATTTATTTCCTCATTTACAATGTATAACCAATTGTTACTCCCAATTATTGCAATTAATTGGAATTACATTTAAAGTATTTATCAACTAACTTGAATTAATACTATTCCATTTCATTTTAGTCGTTTTCTTATTATTAAATCTTATATTTTCAATTTTTCTCAAAATAACAAATCATAAATTATAATTTCTTAAAATATTAAATCACAAAATCTTATTAAATTAACTATTTTTTATTATCGAAAATTACGGATTGTTACAATTAGTCAATATGAGTATCAGTGCATGTGTATTAAAATTGATTTTAGGAGAATAGACTTACTATTTACTAAGATTATTTAAATTGTTTCAGTTTGAAATTTCGTAAATAATTTAAATACATGGATTTAAATATATAGACTTAAATGTATGATATTAAGTGATATTGATATAAGTGTTTTTTAGACAATAATAGAAAGTTAAAATTGTATGCACTCTACTTTGAAAAAAGAATTTTGTAATGCAATTCATGGGTTGTGTGTGTTGATATAAATGAATTATAAATTAAGTTTGTAACTGTTATTTATGTATACAATTGTATTATGTGATTGTTGTGTGTGTATATATATAAATGAATTTCATATCATTTATGTTAATATAAACATTATATAAATTTTAAAATTTTCATATTTTTATGATTTATTGGACAAATTAGTGAATAATTGTTATTGAATATATCTAAACATTTTTAAGATTACATGAATTCTGATATATTGAGTTAAATGTTAAATATTAGATGGAATCTTTATTAAGATATATATCATATATGAAGTTCATTACAAATAACTTCAAGTAAATATTAGAAATTTTAAAATGAAGGTATTCGAAACAAAAAAAAAATGATTTTTGTATTGCACAATATGATGAATTTATTGAGATAAATAATTATAATTGAATTTGTTATATTGTTTATGTATATAATGTAAGTTATGTGGCTTGTGTATCTTACTTTAATAAAAAGGTAAGTTTACCAATTTTGTTAATATGCGCATGGAGTGCATATTGAAATTTCACATTTTCATTATTTAAATGACGAACTAATGAATATCATTTAATTTTATTTATCTAATTAGTTTAAATTTATTATTGCATAATATTAATTTAAATACATGGACTGAAACATAAAATATCGAGAGATAAGTGGCGTGGTTTTGTATTCTTTCTTATTTGCAATGAATTTCTAAAGAAAATGCTAAAAATGCACACGTGGATGCCCTGCTGAATTGGTATGATCTTTGTGCAACCCTTATACATAACATCTTTAACTATGGTTTTAACTTCTGGACAAATAGTGTAATAATAGCCACCGTAACCAAGTTGAAACCTGCTTTGATAATAACTAGTACTATGACAGCAAGTACAAACTTTGGTGTTTTACTTGATGAAGTTTCTCTTTTTATCCATTTGTCTAGTGGATTATACAACTTATTTATAGGTGGAGTACATATGATTCAACAGCAACCTCATACTTTTTGAGGCGGCTACATATTTATGTCAATATGAGTTAAATCATATGCTTTGTTAACACATGTATATATAAGGTTACACTCTCAAGAGGTTTAAATGTATATATGCCAACATGGTTGGCTTCAGTGGTTGACAATTCAGATTGGGGAGATTGAATATTACCAATTTAATCTTCGATATGGACACTTGTTTATATCAATTAACCATGTTAAAAATATTTTTTTTTAAATGTATATGTTGTAAAAAGTATGAAATTGCTTAAGTTTACATAAGTGGTCCATGTTAAAAATAATAATAATATGTTTAAATGTATACGTTGTAAAATGTATGAAATTACTTAAGTTTACATAACTGGTGTTTATAGAATTAGTATCATGAGCATTGACATGAAGAATTAGAAAGAAAGAAAGGACCATTGGTAATGCTTGCTCACTTAACATAAATGCCATTATTATTTTTCCACTAACAGGGTTCATGCATAATGACACAAGCCTCCATATACTGAATGCTTATTTTGTATAGAAAGTAATTTTATGTACACTCGGTATCAGTAGATAAGCTAGAAGTATTTTTTGACTATCACCACAACATCCATTGGTAAAACGAAATTAAGGTCAAATAGTCATCATTTATTAATTAATACAACTTCATCATCACTTGTCACTAACTATAAACCCAACTTAGTCTATTGAGAAGTTTGTGAATTTCCCAAAATATGTAACACAAGAGCAACATATCATCCATCCATTCCAACTGCAATTTCGTCCGAGCCGTTCAAAGCATATAAGAGATTACAATGGGTCTGTGGGCTAAAGTCGAACAACCTGATACTTCAATATAAAAGCAACTTGTATATAGAGCTGTATAAATATCAATTTCTCTCTGTAATTCGAACTACTCCAAAGATCAATAAAAATTCTCATTTCATTTTGTGATCAAACTACAATTCTCAATTTCTTCATACCTCATTATGTCCAAAATATTATATGGTATCAGAGCCATAAAGACATTAATTGACAGCAAAAACCACATTAGAAAAATATTCATCATATAAGTTTATCCCTTATCAGAGATTCAAATCTCATCATATAAAAGATTGATTCAGCAACAGAATCCAGTGCCCAGCCAGTATCAACAAATTTGACTACAACAAGATTCATTGCTGAATCTTGAATGAAAGCAATTGGAATCATAGAAATTCAGATCAGGAAACAAAAGAATCAACACAAGAATCAGGAAAGTGCCATTTAGAAAGAAGAAGAAGAAAAACTTATCAGATAAGGAATCATCATTCAAGTTTTCCTTTGGTTGCAACAAACCTGTCTAGCATCTCATTCTAAATTCTTGAACTCAATTCTTGATTAAAACTATTACATTCTATCATCAATGCTCATAGTTCTTTGATTCTGAATCATCATGTCCAAAGAAGTAAATTCAACAACATCATTCAATGCAAATAGTTCACAATATGCTGATGCTGCAGAGAATCTGATCAAGACGATAATTAGTCCACAGAGTCAACTGGTTACAGTCCACTTGAATGAAGACAACTATCTTCTATGGAAGCTTCAAGTTGAAACTGCAATATAAGGATAAGGACTTGAAAGCTACATTCTTGGAACCATGTAGATTCCACCTATACACATCACTGACAAAGAAAACAGGGTAATTAGCAATGAAGAATATGTGAAATATCATAGGCAAGACAGATTCATATGTTCTTGGCTACTATCACTAAAAAATATAAATCTTCTATCACATGCGATATGATGTAAAACTACCAATGAAATCTGTAAGACAATTGATAAAGTTTTCAATACCCAATCGGTAGCCAAAGTAATGTTTTACAAAAGACAGTTGCGCAATATCAGGAAAGACAATCACAACCTAAGAGAACATATCTCCAAAACTTAGACAACCTGTGATTTACTTGAGGCGACAAGTCATAAGGTACTTGACTCAGAGCAAATAATGACTATATTAAATGGATTAAGTGATGAATATGAAGCAGTATTGGAAGTTATATCGTCACAAAAGATTCTACCATCAGTAGATGATGTTCATTTAGTTTTACTTGAACATGAGGGAAGAATTGATAATAAGAAAACTCAACAATCAGATTTCTCTGTTAAATATGTTGCAAATTACAAATGTAAAGCTAAAAATAGCAACAGAGCAGATCAATCACTACAAAGAGGTGAATATTCAAACAGATTCAGGGGAAGAGGAAGATAGAACAACAACAATAGGCCAAAATGGTAGATATATGAGAAATTAGGACATACTGCTGCAAAGTATTATTTCAGGCTTAATCTAAACTATGTTCCAGGCCAAGGCTCAAGCAATCAAAGAAGTAAAAATTTATTGCAAATATGGCACAAGTTCAGCATGAATTAAACAGTCAATCAGACAACAGAAATCATCAGTAAACCGAAGTTGCAAGATCTGATCATATACAAGATGACAATTAGTACCTAGATTCAGGATCAACAAATCAGATCACCAACAATCTAAGAAATTTAAATCTTGGAAATAAGGAGTACAAAGGTATGAACTCTATACACATGGGAAATGGAAAGTATATTGCAATCACACACACTAGTAGTTCATATATAATGGGAAAAAGACAATTATATTTGAATAATTTACTTAGAGTGCCACTAATTAGAAAGAACTTACTAAATGTGTCACCATTTGCAAAAGAAAACAATGTCTTGTTTGAATTTTACCCACATCATTGTCTAGTTAAGGACATCCTAACTAAAGAAATTCTCTTGCAGGGTAGAGAATGTAAAGGACTTACATGTTCAGTGTGGCTAATTCAAGAAAATTAAAATCTAAAGGAAATTGGTGTAATAATTCTGAATTTAAACATAAGAAAATTGTATGATTTTTGAAATGTGGCATTGTAAATTGGGACACCCAAATGCTACAGTTGTAATACATGTATTGAATAATAACAAAATTTCCTTTAATGATATTTCAGTGCCATATAACTGTACATTTTCTCAAAAAGAAAAGAATCATAAATTACCATTTTTAGATTCTAAAACACATTATAGTAAGTCATTTGAACTAATTGCTACTGATCTATAGGGGCCTACACCACTACAAAGTGATTATAGGTACAAATACTTCATTTCATTTATTGATGCATTTTCCAGATATGTTTGGATACACTTTCTAAAATCAAAGGATGAAACTTACAGTCCAGTGTTACAATTTATAGCATATGCAGAAAATAAACAAACTGTCAAGTTAAAGTGATACAATCTGATAGTGGAACAGAGTATATGCCACTAAAATATTACTTTCAGAAGAGAGGAATTGTTCATAGAACAACTTGTCTCTATACTTCTGGACAAAATGGGCTTATTGAAAGAAGGCATAGGCAAATTGTTGAAATTGGTCTTACATTGTTAGCTCAAGCATCTCTGCAACTAAAACTCTGGCCTGATGCATTCGCTACGATAGTTTTCTTAATTAATAGACTACCAACAAAAGTTTTGAAATTCAAAAGACCAATGGGAATATTATTCAGTGTCAAGCCTGATTATCAAAAATTAAGAGTATTTGGATGTTTGTGTTTTCCCTATCTCAGACCATATAATACTCACAAACTAAATTTCAGATTATCTCCATGTACATTCTTGGGTTACGCTGCTAATCAAAAGGGATATAAGTGTTTAGATTGTAATGGTAGAATTTTATTTCTATACATGCAGTTTTTAATGAAAGAGTTTTTTCATTTTAAAGAATCAAAAATTAAAACATCAAAAAGGTATAAAGTCCAAATGAATCACTGCCTTCAATACCTACACTACCTAAGGAGGTGTTTCAGGTCCATAGAGAGTCAATACAAAACAATGTTAGTCCTCAAATAAGCAGATTAGACTCACAATACATAGTGTCCATGATTAGACTCACAATACATAGTGTCCATACTTAGGCTAGGTCATGAGTAAGTTGAACTATCAGATATACTTGATCAAACATCTCAACAAAGAGTAAGTATGTGATCTACTCCTCATCAGACATCAGAAGAATCACAATCTCACAATGAACAACAGCAACAAGATGAAGAGGATACTTGTCAACAAAAAACTACGAAGACCAGTCATCACATGACGACAAGATCAAAAAGTTGCATATTCAAACTGAAAATTTACAGTGCAGCTTTAGATACAGAGGAACAAGTACTCATTATCAAGCTATGGAAAATGAGAATTGGAGATCAGCTATGACTGATGAGTACAGTGCACTAATAAGAAACAAGACATGGAATCTTGTTCCTATGCCTAAGAGTAAAAATATTGTGGGTTGCAAATGGACTTTTCGACTAAAGAGAAACGCTGATGATTCAATTTCTAAGCATAAGGCAAGATTAGTAGCTAATGGTTATTCATAACAGAGTGGCTTTGATTTTGATGAGACTTTTTCACTTGTTTTGAAATCCACTACTATCAGAATGTTGCCATTACTGCCTTGCATAGAAATTGGAACGTCAAACAAATAGATGTGAATATGCATTTTTAAATGGTGTTTTGTAGGAAGAAGAATATATGGAGCAACCACATGGATTCATGCAGAAAGGACAAGAAAATCTAGTGTACAGACCAGATAGAGCAATCTGTGGGCTAAAACAATCCCCAAGCGTGTGGTTTGAAAAGCTAAAAGAAACTCTCATTGGACGGGCTACACTCCAACAAAATGTGATAAATCGTTATTTACAAAATTTGATAAAAACATTAATTTATGTGTTAATATATGTTGATGATTTTATCATTACAGGCAACAATGAGGAGGAAATTAGCAATCTCATAAAGCACTTAAATCGAGAATTTTCTGTCTATGATCTTGGTGATTTAAACTATTTTCTTGGCGTTGAAGTTAAAAGATATCCAAGGTCATCAATTCAGTTATATTAGAGGAAGTATATAGTAGAAATTTTAAATAAAGCCAAAATGAATCAAGCCAACTCAATCTCTACTCCTATGGTCAGCAATATACATGTATCTAATTTTAAGGGTGAAGCAATACCCGATGAAAAACAGTATAGGAGTAAAGTGGGTGCACTTCAGTATGCAACTATCACAAGAGCAGAAATTGCTTATAGTGAAAATAAAGTAAGTCAATTTATGCAAAGACTTATAGATGAGCACTGGAAAATGGTGAAAAGAATACTAAGATATCTCAAAGAAACTATAGACTTTAGACCAACTTTAGAACCATGCTAATACATAAACATTACTGGGTATGTAGATGTTGATTAGGCTACTAATCCAGATGATAGGAGATCTACAACTGGCTATTACATATTTTTAGGTAAAAATCTCATATCATGGTGTTAAAAAGCAACCTATGGTGTTAAGATCTAGTACAAAGGCTGAATATAGGAGTGTAACAAATGCTACAGTAGAGGTGAGGTAGATAGAATCACTACTGGTGAATTACAAACTAAACCAGACAACAAAACAATTGTATGGTGTGACAACTTAAGCATTATTCATCTTACAACAAATCTAGTGTTACATTTATGAACGGTACACATGGAATTAGATCTCTACTTCGTTCGTGAACAAGTAACAAAAGGAAAGTTAGATATAAATCACATACCTTCTACTTACCAAGTCGTAAACATTCTAACAAAGCCTCTGTCTGTTAGCACCAGAATTGGTCACTAACACCCTTGAGAAAGATTGTGTAGAGAGATTAATGAAGAAAGTAAATTGAAACAGAGAATTGTATGCTAAATTCAATGCAAAAATAAGAACACCGAATTTATAGTGGTTCAGCGTAACTGCCTACGTCCACTTTGCGTTTTGATCTTTATTGCTTTCACAAATGACTGAATACAGATACAATTCGTACTATAACGACTTGAATATAAGCGCTAAGTAAAATAGAATAAGTCTTGAATGTAGCAGAGTCTTCTCAATGTTCTCAAAAAAAGGTCCCTTTCACTGTGCCCCTGCCTTTTTATTTATAGACGATGATGGGTTGGACTTCCCTCATGGGCCAAGGAATAAGGTGCCTTGGCCCGTGGTAAGTAACTTCTATGCTGAGCCATAGATGTCAAAGGCAATTGCTGAACCACACATCCAGGCCGAATAGCATTCGTATGTCGAGCGAGAATGGCGTACCGAACGTCACTTGTACGCCGATCGAGGCATTGCGCTGAGTGAAGAGTGTAGGCCGAACGAGACCTGTGCCGAACGGGACTTTGTGCCGATCGAGGGGAGATGCCTAACGACTCACTTACACTAAGCGAGGCCTCGTGCCGAGCGAGGCTTCATGCCAAACGAGGCTTCGTGCCGAGCGAGACTTCATGCCGAACAAGGCTTCGTGTCGAATGAGGGAAGACGCCGAACGACTCACTTATGCCGAGCGAGGCTTCATGTCGAACGAGGCTTCATGCCGAACGAGGCATTGATGCCGAGAGACCCTTTCATGCCGAACGAGACAGCATGCCAAATGAGGCTCTATGCCGAACGAGGGGGGTGTGCCGAACGAGGCCTGTGCCGACCGGTGTATCTAGGCCGAGCCTCTTGTTACATGGTCAAACAACCGGGTAACACTTGCCCCCCAAAGTGTATCATGTGGATGAACATGATGCGCTTTAATCCATGAGCACTCCGCATTTTTCTTTAAACCCTTGTTCTGTCTTCTCGATAGTAATCTCCTGAATGCCAGATAAGGAATTAAATGTCGAGCGACATATTGATGCCGAACGACATTGATGCCGAACGACATGTTGATGCCGAACAACACTGATTCCAAACGAGGGAGGTGCCATGACCGGTTCTACTGGTCGCTGTCTATTCGCCTTCCCTGTTTCCTATATAACCCAACACTTCTCTTCTTTCTACTTTTTACTTTCACCTCCACTCTAACACCCTTACGAAATCGTCTTCTTCCAGACTTTTGCCAACATCTCAAGCTCCCATTAGACTCCCGAGTCCTACACGTTACCTCTCGACTGCCCTCAACAACGAATCTAAGTGGATTCCACTTCTAAATCGAGCACCTTACTAGACTTCGACCCCTTCTTCTAGGTATGAACCTTTCACTTGCTCGACTTTCTCCAATTAGGGATTTTGGACAAGACTTGAATTTACGACCTTCCTCTAACCCACAAATAATGGAAGTCACATAGATAAGAAGGTGGAACCGAGGTTTAAAGGAGCCTTAGGATTAAATGGAGAGGAGGATGGAAGAGGGTGTCGGCCTAGTAGGAATCAGTGAGGGTTGAGATGGCCGGTCGAAAGTGGCATGTAAGTTGAAGTGGTGATCGACTGACCACCTTGGAGGGTATCTGTTTGTCCGAAGAAATGAGTTGGAGGAGGACGTATGGATGTGACTCGGCATGAATTTCGCATGCTGAACGATGTGTGGGAGTGTAGGAGTGAAGTTGAGGTTGGCTTTAGTGTGCCGAGCGACGTGGCTTGGTATGACCACGGCTCGGCATGACTCCCTTATGCCGAACGAGGTAATAGGGAGTGCATGAGAAAAGTAGGAGATGGGTAAATTGCGGAACGATGTGGCTCGGCATGACATGCCGGATGACTCATTTGTGCCGAGCAGTAGAAAGGGAGTGTAGGAAGGAAGTTGGAGTTGTTTTATCGTGCCAAGTAATGCGGCTCGGCATGGCCGCAGCTCGCCATGGCCGTGGCTCGCCATGACTTGGCGAATGCCGAATGGGGGAGAGGGATTGAGGAGAGTGGAGCACAACAATAATAGTCGATTTTCTACAGCGCCGTTCGGCATTAAGTTTGATAGTAGGCTACAACAGTCAGAACCATCCCAACTCGAACATAATGCACGTTGACGTAACTTACTTCCTATGCCTGAGGTAAACAAGGACAAGGACTTAAACAATCAAGCATATCGAACAATCCAGACTAATAACTCCCCTGTTTTGAGAGCTATAAACCTGAATTTAACTTGATTAAAATGGATAATAACCTTTAACATACAGTGTCGATGCCGAGATCAAAATAGAAACCATCATACGACAAGCTCTCATAGACGGTCAGCGATGACGGTCTTCGAAGGATATAGTTCAAAGCCTAACTCTATTTCATTAACTCTGTGACTTTTAATTCCTTGGCACTTATACTTGTATAATTGCACTAGTTCACACACCACACGGGGAGAGTATTTTTGTTGTTAAGTCTAATATCGATTGTTTTTCAAGTATAGTTTAAACAAGTGTTTCATCAGATCCAACACACATTAGGGATGTCTAGGAAATCCAGTTCTGCCACAATCTCGGACAGACCCGAGCCATCTTCTCAACAGGAAATGGAACCTCAAATCCTTCTACAGTTCCTGTTCAAGATATTTCGATTCCTATAATCACATCCGTCGACTTGGCTCCCAATGCCTTGGATGTAGAAATCTTTTTAGACGATTCGATCAATTCTCAAGCTTCGAGAATTAACGAAAGCTCTCTTTATCGCATATGCTCAATAAACGGGATTTCTTTCGACAATGTGTTAGTTCCATCGGGACAAGATTGTCCTTACTTGCCCCCAGTCGGATATATGGCGTGCAACAAATTTATGTGCTGGCATGGTAGTATGTCACCATTCAACTCCTTCCTCCATGACCTGTTACAGTACATCGAGATCGCTCCATCACAGTTGCATCCTAACAGTCACGCATTTGTATACGGCACATGCATCCTCTTTATGAGCATCATTTTCAAGCTTCCGACTCCTGGCGATATCCGCTATATTTATCGTTTCAAGAGACGATCGGATAGCCTATCTTTTGTATTTCTTGAACCACACAACAAGTTTGAAGTTCTGACTGGGGCATGGAGTAAATTTGCCCAGTATAAGCAGGAGTGGTTCTACATGCGCTGTCCCCCTGGCTTCGCAAGAGATGGGTGGAAGGGAGTAAGTTTCTTTTCTAGATTAATACTTGCATTTGGTGGAAATTGCTCCTTTCCTAACTCTTTATCTTCGACCATGTCCCGAAGGCTTTGGGTATTCTGAAGCTGTTGAGTCTATTCGAGCTATCCCCGTAGGAGACCGGGACATTAGATCTCTTATTTCGAACGAATCGCTCTCGAAGTTTGAGCTATTGGCCCAGGCCACCGAATAAGCCTTCCTCAAGGCATCACTATAACTGAGTCTGCCTTAGGAAAAGGAAAAAAGCAAGCTAGGCATCCAGCACGTGATACCCCTGACACATCTGAGGAAGGGGTGATTAAAGAAGCTAAAACGCCAGAAGTACATGGCGAGAATGCTAGCCCCGCACGGGAACCGGTAGTCGAGGTGCACGATATCGAAGTAACGCCTCCCCCCACGAAGGTAAAGAAAAAATTGACTTACAAACTGAGGAAAAAGACAACGGGCGGAACTTCTAAAGCCACAATCACCCTGATGGAGACAGAGCCTTCTCGTCAGCGCTTAGAGAGTTCATTGAAAGGCCCGTCGGACCTTACTATTCCCGAAGTTTTGCTTAACTATGTCTTCAATGACCCGAAGGCCCTTAAACTTCATTCGCCCACAAGAGACGATGCAGGTGCTTAAGCCCATGTTCAGGGAGAAAAAACTCCTATAAGTAGAGATAAAGAAACTGGTCTGTTGGAGGGAAACACCAGGACACACATGGATACACGCACTTCACCTTGCACTTCAATTTTAGCCATCGCTCTACTCTTTTGCTAACTAGTCGTTATCTAACTTTTGCGTAGGTGACATGGGACATACTCACGGACTCGATCGTCTTCGTGGGTCATATATTTTTCATCATTCTGGTCGGGATTCGGGTTCCGGCAAATGCCGAGATAGAGATGACACCGGCGATTGAGACTACCGCCACCGAGAATCATCCCATCTAAGAAAAACCTATAGCCAGTCCTCCTATTCTCGTGATCCTCCTTCTCAATCGAAGCAAAGCAAGGAGAAGTCCACACATAAAGGGTCCCAGCCTGAGGCCCATCGAGATCAACACTTCGGTTCATCTAGTACCAGGCAATCTCGGGTTTCCCACAAAACACCTGTAGTCTCCAGGCAGACTTCTCTTGCTCATGTATCTGATCCATCGGTAGCGGAACGACTTGCTAAGCTTAACGCCATGTTTTCAAAAATATGCTTCCATGGTTTGAAATTTCTCCCGATGTAACGACCCAGGATTTTTATTAATTAAAATTTGAATATTTAATTTATTTTAAATATTAAATAAGTGACATTTATTAGTCGAATAAATTTTATTTCGAATAAATTGGATTTAATTGAATAATATAAATCGATAATTTAATATGTGAAAATACGGAAATAATTGAAAATTGGTTTAAATATGATTGAAAATGATTTGTAAAATTTTATTTTATCATATTGAAGTTAGAACGACATTTTAGAACTTTTAAAATCGAATTAAAAGTTAATTTGTGAAAATTGAATATTTTAATATTTAATCGACTAGTGAAAATAGCCAATTTTCGAACAGTCTCAGAATTGGACGAAACTAGTTCCATTGGATCCGTAATAGTTAGTTATTACCGGATTTCAATTTTCGTAGCAATTAGAGTTATCGTTTGATCGTGGCAACTCGAAACGCATCGAAATTGTTTTTAATATTAATTTGGCGAGTTAAAATAGCCATTTTTCAAAAAGTCTCGGATTTTGACGAAACAAGTTTCATCGGATCCATAATGTGATATTATTGTATGGTTTCAATTTCCATGTCAATCGGATTTACCGTTTGTCCGGTGCAAGCTAAAACGCCTAGAAAATCGTTTAATCAGTTTAATTTTAAATTGAACTTTTATTGCCATAACTCGCACAGATGAATGAATTAGCTTCCGAACCTGTTCCATTGTGTCCGAAACGTGGGATAAACCCCAGAAACGCCAGTCACCGTGCGTAAATCGGAGTTTTGAAAACCCGGATGAATAGTGTTCATTTATTCTCTATAAATAGCCCATATTCTCACAAGAAAATTAAAAAAAAAATCTAAAACCCTAATTCTCTACAGCCGCCACCCCCCTTAACCTATGGCCGAAAATTTGCAGTTTTCTCTCCTCAATCTCTTCAAATCCGTGCAACGATTCGAGAAACTTCCAACATGAAAGATGAAGAGCATCCCGAGAGCTTCAGATCCATACGGCGATGATGATCATCGGAGCAACGTGGAGAGAGAAAGATGGCCGCGTTCGTGGCCGTGTGTTCTCGATTCGCGCGCGTGTAGGGGTGGCCGAGCTCTATGGTACTGCAGCCGAGCGTGGCTCTTGCAAAGGGGGTCAGGATGGCATCACTTGATCGGGGTAGAAGCTAGTGATTTAGTTGCAAAATCAAAACCTAATTTTGAAGCAATGGGTTCATATGCGTATAGGTTGCCTGTAGAAGAGAACGAGAGGGAGAGGGGGGGGGGTGGGGTACGCACGGCTGTGATGTGGGGATGCAATAGTGGACGGCCATGATCTATCTTAGGTTTAAAATAGTTAATTATGTTGTAAATTATAATTATAAAAATCGTGTAAACTTGTTAAATGCATAACTTTTTCATACGAGGTCGAAAATGCGCGAAACGAGTTGCGTTGGAATCGTATGGACGAGCACTACATTATGGAAATGGATTGGAGTCGTTTGGATTTAGTGAGAATTTCGGGTAAAATTAAACGTCCGTTTAATTTTATTCGAAATAAATCGCTAAAACGAAATTGAAATCAAGGTGAGAACTTCTCACTCAATCGAATCAGTTTCGATTTTATTTTAAATAGTTAGATTTAAAATATTTGAATGCATGTTTGAATGATGATTGTTATCTATTGATTGTTAACATAGACATTATGCGCCGTTAGTAAGCGGATGTTATTTATTAAAAACATATACCGCGAATATTTCATAAACAGTGAAATTGGTATTATATATAATAGCAATATATATATATTGGCATATGTATATATTGCAGTTATTGATTTCCCGCATTGTATAGCGGATGAGACCCTGTTGCGACGTCTATTAAGCGGATAATATTTTAAATCCCATATACCGCGATAATTTCGTACTGGAACGAAATTGGTATTGTGCTAATGTTTGTGGATGCAGGAAAACAGGTTGGAGGGATCCAACTGGATTCCTCAATAGTATTTATTTGATTTCAGATATTTTGATATTTGATGGATTATCATATCGATATATGATGTCGTTGTTGTCGTGATTGACTATTTGGTATGTAGCATCATTGGACCAAATTTTGGAATTTTAAAATGATTTTTAAAGTGATTTTTGAAAATATACTATATTTTTGGAATTGATCCATTTTAAATAAATAAACGTTATAATTTTAATGTTATAAAAATTATGATTTTTGAGAAATATAGTTAAAAGTTGATTTTTGAAAATAAAGGGTTAATGATTTTATAAAACAGTTAAATTGGTATTTTGAATTTATTGTAAAAAGTTTAAATATAGGATTTATAAATCTGATTATTTTATAAATCAAAATGGTGAAATTATAAAGGAGTTTAAAGACGTTTTAAAATAATAATAATATAAATTGATTTAGATAAAGGATTTATAAATTGATATTTATAAATTAAAACGTTGGAATTATAAAACAAGTTTTTTTTTATAAGTGTTAGAATGAATTGTGAATGAATTTCACAAATGAATGAAATTTATAAGATTATAAACGGTGAAGTTATGAATGGAATTTTATAAGCAGTAGGTTTATAAAATTTGTAAAGTTATTAAAAGAATGGTTTTGGATAAATAAATGAATCTTATAAGTTATAAGATTTATAATTTGGGAAGTTAAAGGAACGATCTTGTAAACAAATAAATTATAAGCATTTAACTTATAATATGGACTTTCGGTATATAATTGAGTTATAAATCGGATAGGTTAATAAAGGAATTTATAAACGTTGATTTATAAATTCGCAATGACTTATTTGGATAAGTAAATTGTTGTAACTTATTAATGGAGTTATATTCACGTTTTAGACTGTGAATAATCCTTTAAGATAAAATGTATAGAAAGGATGAAATTGGTTAGCGTAGTATATTCACGTTTTTGAATAGTGAATAATATGTTAAAGAAATTGTTTTGAATGTGATGTTTTGAATTGAATTAAAACGATCTAACGATGTTTTAAATTGCATTAAGATTCGAAACCATAGATTTCAACATTCATTGTTGAAATAGACGTTTTCGAGAAATAGAAGGAAATGGTGGACTATAACACTGTTGTTATAGTAAATGATTTCCGAAAGGAAATGTTTTGTATAGTATTGGGATTTATATATCTATTTTTAATTTCGAATCCCTATACTAGTGATTTTGGGTTGTCGTAACGATGTTTTACGCAACATTCGTTTTGGCCCAAATAAATATGTTTAAGAGAATGATTTCCTTAAAGAATGAAATATATGCTTAATTTCAATTTAAGTATATTGAATATTTTCCAAGTTTTGAAAATAAATGGATTGAGAATTACTTATTAAGTAGGTATGGAAATGTTTTCCAATATAAAGTGAATATGTTGAGAATTTATCTTTTTGAAGATAAATTGAAAATGAATAATTGATATCGTATATTCATAGATATTTTGGAATATAAATTCATTATGGAATTTATAAATGAAAAGGGGAATTTGTTAAAAAATAAATATTGATTTGTTTTTGAAGTGTGAAAATTATTTATCTTGTAAGGATATGAATTTTGGGGAAATAAATAATTTGGAAAATTATTTGGAATCTGGTGATGTTGTGCATATCCATTGATAGTTCAACAACCGACTATCAATATTTACCTTTGAAAGGTATTTGTTGTGATTTGCTGAATTTGAATGCTACACTTATTTTTAAATTATTGCGCTCGTTATTCGGATTACCCATTCCGAATAGTGATACGACGTAATGGATAGCATTGATGACCGGTGTTGAAGACCAGATATTTTTGAAAGAGAAAGGACAACTCGTCGATTGTCTTTGCACCGAGTAGCTACGGTGTAGAGACTCCCTATGTGATGGGAAGTCCGTACGTGATTAGAGATTATCCGGATAGCAAGGACTTCTTTGTAAGTGCCTTCGGTTTTGTTCGAGCCCGGAACAGACTTGCATGGATTGTATGTCTGACATTACAAATTGAGATATAAAGCAGATTTCTTTCAAATATATTTCTGTTGGTGGCGGAGAATTTATTCTTTTAGCTTAACACCCTTCTCTAAGACGTACGACCTCAGAGGTTATGTAGTTGAAGGTTATCAGTGATATATTCCCAATTTGGTAATGTGACATGCTGAGTGTTGCTGTGAAATGATCATTGTGTTGATCATTTGTGATAGGATCATTTATTTGATCGTCTATCTTGGTGATCATTTCTATGATCATTTGTTGACCCAAAGCATGGCTTTTGTATAAAGTATGTTTTTGTGAACGTGACTTCGTCGAGCCTCACACCCCGGAATGGTCAAAACAGGAAAGATGCAGCAAGGTTATGAGGGGTAGCTCCCTTTAGGGTATGTGCATTTCCTTCTGGAAAGGGTGGTATCATGGTATGGAGCCCATATACTTACTCATGTTGAAACACTTTATTTATGATTGTGTGTTGTTGATGACGAGCGCTCGGTTAAAGGTCCCGAAGGACCGGGGGATGGCATACTCGTGTCAGTTGTTACCCAGTTAGGGGTAACCCGATCTTGTGTTGGCAGAGATCCGGTTTGGTTCTCGGGGACGTCCTTCCAGAGGCGTTCTCATGTGGCAATGGGAAGTTCCTTGGCCTGATCATTCGTTGGAAATCCAATTCCCAATACGAAACCCTGTACGGTTTTGGTTGTAGAACCTGCCATTTACTTATGGTGTTCACCACTGTTTAGATGGTAGCTATAGTAGGCATATTTCGAAATGTCTATGCTGGCTAAGATTTATATCTTTATTTTCGAAATGATTTTCTCTACACTATGCACAAGTAATAATATCAAATGTTCTTTTAAATGCGTATCAATCATCTTTGACTATCATAAGGAGAAATCTCCTCCGATTCTGCGTTTGCATTGTGTGTGCGTGCGGGAGGCCTTATGGTAGTCTCATTTTTAAAAGCAATGCGAATTGACTTTAAAAATATTCCTCTATTTTTGTTTTCAAAGATAAATAAACTGTTTTGAGTTCCCACACCAGTCACATGACTGACTCGGAGTTTATTGTTTTCCTTCCTAAACTCTGGGTGCCCACCAATTTCCACACGGGCAGTCAAGAGTTAAGGTTTATCAGAATATTCTGGAGTTGCTGGAGGCAAGCTGGATGGCACGGCGTATTATTAGTATATAGTATTTCTTTTCCGCTGTTTGTTGTTGTTGATGTTGTACACTCTGATGATGTAATGAAATGAAAATGTAATGTAATGTAATAACTGATATATTTCTTTGTTTAAAGATTATTCATTTATGTATTATATGTTGTTCCGCTGCGATTGTGAGATTCTGTATTGTTGTGTTGTGTTCTGTTCCGTTCTATTTCCTTTTCTCTCTATTTTCTATCTTCTTCTTCTCTCTTCTACCTTTCTCTTTTTCTTAAAACCCTAACTATTCGGTTTTTCGGCAACGAAAAATCGCGTATGTTACACCCGACGATCCATCACATTCAGGGACATGTCAAACAAAACGCTATTGCCTGTACTAACGACGTCTACGTTCAGCATGACGAGTTTGCCCACTTAGCTGAAAAAGTCTCGGAAGTCTCTATTGAGCGCCAACACAAAATTGATCGCCTGAAGCTCGAGGCTATTCATAATAAAGACATTATTAAAGCTCAGGACGAAGAGCTCTCTTCATACAAGTCTCAGCTCGAAGCTGCACAAAAAAGCACTGAAGACACAGCGGAGGCCGTTAATCGTCTGGAATCGTCACATAAGAAAGAAATTGACGAAGCGGTCCAACGTTGTGGGGCCTTAGCTTTAGAGAAAGATTCCATTTGGAAGGAGAGGGATGCATTCACTCTGCGCGTCAAAGAGTTGGAAGATCTACTTCGCAAAGAGAGAGGAAAAAATTGCTGCTTAGGAAGAGTTACGGCGATATTGTGATGAGATTGTTACTACGCGACTCCTGAAGGCAAACCTCGACGACGAGCTCTCTATGTCGGGATGTTGAAGGATGAAACCCGTAAGGAGGGCAAAAGAATAGCATCCGCGGAGATTGACACTCGCTTTGAGGTGGCTACAGAGGCTGGCAGGGAGGAGATCAAATGCCCGTTTGATCCGCCTATTGCAGAACACAATGCACGTGTCCTCATGTATCAGGACTTGACTTTTTTAGGTGAAGGTTACCTCAAATCTCTAGCCGAGGCATGGGAAACCTTGATAAAGAAAAAAGGTTGAAACCAGCACCGAGGAGGTTGATGAGGAGGCTTTAGTAAAAGAATTCTTTAGGAGAAATGAACCTTCAGACCTATCAGCAACGAAAGCTCTCTACTACAAAGGTTCTTCCTTGTCAAAAGGAAAAGTTGACGTTGTCGGTCCGTCTGGAATCGAATTCCCAGTGCCTCCTCCTACTCAATCGGTTGGTCGGCCGGTACTTGATCCATTCGATCAGCATGTTGGTTATGACCAGGAGGACCCTGGCCTCCACATTCATGTTCTATCTCCCATTCCCGAGGGTGAGACTCCTCGGATGTTCGAGAGTCAACAAGAGACCGGTAAATAACTCTTATTCTTAAAGTTCAAAGAGCCACCGTTTTTGGTGAGAGTTCATTATATTCTAATGTTCGTCTCTTGTGATTTTGCATAGGCCGTTCTGATCCTGATCCGACTTCAAGAAGCGATGACGCCAAGGAAGAGAAAGGGAAGGCGAGCGAGGCTACTCACGCGAGGGAGACTCCCGGTCCTAGTGCTCGAGTGATTGAGGCGCTTGACAAGGATAAGTCTGAAACTCCATCTCCCGTTGAAGAGAGTTATGAAATTGAAACCACAGGCGCCTCTGGACACACTTCAAAAATGAGCATGAAGGAACAACTTGCGGAGGAGAAGAAAAAGAAAGTTGAAACCAAAGTCGTGCTTTGAGTTATGGATCTAGACGATTCTTTGACCAGGCCTTTGAAGGTCATCCTCCCTGGTGGGTCCAGGCCAATAGAAGTTCCTCGTCCTCCCTTGAATGTTACTTCCCCATCAAGCAAAGCATCTAAATGGAAACGCGTGGGGATGGAGTCGTCTGAGAAACCAAAGGAGGAAAAGAAACCAAAGAATTAGCTGTTATACTCGTTCAACGAGAGTTAGCTTAGATTATATAATTATTTTTTATTTATTTTCATAGTCAATGTAGATAGACTTTTGACTCCGAGTTTTGGAGGAGTTGTAGTAGGATCTCATTTTGGATTGATAAATAAAATTTAGCTTCTTGTCTTTCAAACGACTTTTGTTGTTCAGCTTACTGCATAATTGTGGTCGAAACTCAAACTTTTGCGAGTTACGTAAACTCCCAATTCATTTTCATATTACTCGGGAAATCGTAAGTACTCTATTTTATGCTATAGGTACTTAGAATATTTATGGTCCGCACTCAAGGGACTTATAGATTTCGAATCATTTATTCTCCAGTCCGCACTCTGGGGACTTAAAGTACTCCAGTCCGCACTCCGAGGACTTGGAGATTTTAAGTCGTTTATACTCTAGCCCACACTCAAGGGACTCAGAGTACTCCAGTCTGCACTCAGTGGACCTGGAGATTTTAAGTCATTTATACTCGAGTCCGCAATCAGGGGACTCGTAGTACTCCAGTCCGCACTCAGGGGACCTGGAGATTTTAAGTGGTTTATAATCTAGTCCGCACTCAGGGGACTCAGAGTACTCCATTCCGCACTTAGGGAACTTGGAGATTTAAAGTTGTTTATACTCTAGTCCGCACTCAGAGAACTCAGAGTACTCCATTCCGCACTCAGGGGACTCAGAGTACTCCAATCCGCACTCAGGGGACTTAGATATTTTAAGTCGTTTATACTCTAGTTCGCACTCATGGGACTCAGAGTGCTTTAGTCCGCACTCATGGGACTTGGAGATTTTAAGTCGTTTATACTCTAGTCCACACTCAGGGGACTCGGAGTACTCCAGTCTACACTCAGGGGACTTGGAGATTTTAAGTCATTTATGTGTGTTCGTACGTCAAACAAAATAATGTAACTCTAGTTTTAGCCATAAAATTATCATATACAGAAACATTAATAATTCATGGAAAAGATGGCTTCAAGCCTTTATTGATGAAAATAAGCTAAATTGTCTTATTGCATGCTCAAAACTAAGAATTAACGAGATAAAAACATATTGAAAATAATCGCAACAAGATAAAAAGGAATAGACTAAGTATAATAATGCCGCAGATGCTCGCTATTCCATGCTTATGGGAATGTCGCACCATCAACGGTCGCTAGATTGAAAGTTCCCTCTCCAAACCTCCGTTCAATGACATATGAACCTTCCCATGTGGGATTCAGATGTGACGGGACCGAGAAAACTTGTTTTCAAATGAGGTCACCCACATCATAGACTCTCGGCCGGACTTTTTCAATATAATATCGAGCGATTCGGTGTCTATATGCGGCCGCTCTTAAATCGGCTTCTTTACATTTTTCATCAATGAAGTCCAGTGATTCAGCAAAAGATCCCGATTCGCCTTAGGGTCATAATGAGTAACTCGATGTGACGGAACTTCAAGTTCTACGGGTATAACAGCTTCCGTTCCATATGCCAATGCGAATGGAGTGTGGCAAGTCGCGGACTTGTGGGTGGTTCCATAAGCCCAAAGTGTTGTTGGAAGTTCATCCACCCACGTGCCTCTAGCCTTTTCCAAACGCTTTTCCAATATGGACTTGATTATTTTATCCACGGCTTCTACTTGTCCATTAGCTTTGGGATGAGCAACTGCTACGAACCTTTTTTCAGTGCCATACTTTTGGCAAAGTTCTTTGAACTCCCTACTTTCGAATTGAGTTCCATTATCTGTAATGACAGTTCGTGAGAGGCCATGGCATTTGTCACATCTCTTTACGTAGTCTGCAACATCTCGATTTACAATTGGCCAATAATATCCATAGCGGAGGATTTTTTTGCTAATGTCTACCCCCAGTATGGTCACCACATTCTCCTTTATGGACTTCCTTCAGGACTCGTTTTATCTCATCGTGGGAAATGCACCGGAATAAGGGGTCGAGAATCCCTTCCGATACATTATTCCGTCCTGCATTACATATCGTGAAGCCTTATGAATGACTTGTCATCTTTCGCTCCTTCTTTCGGGCAGGATCCCGTGTAGTAAGTATTGTTTGAATGGGGTCATCCATGACTCCTTCTCGATTTTCGTTTCTTACACAAGATATATCTCCATCATATTTATACTCGAAGCATGTAAGGTTTCGATGAGAAACAATCCCACTTGTTGTGCATCGCCAGCGCTTGCAAATTTTGCCAATGAATCGGCTTCTTTGTTTTGTTCACGCGGGACATGCAAAATATCATAATATTCCAGATTTGCTAGCAGCTCTTGAACCTGTGCAAGGTATGAGGCAAGTCTCTGTCCCTTCGCTCGATAGTCCCCCCGCACCTGGTATACCACCAATTGTGAGTCACAAAATATTTCAACCAATTTTACCCCCAGCTCTCTGTTAAGTTTCAAGCCAGCAACCAATGCTTCATACCTGACCTCACTTTTTGTTGCTGGAAATTCGAGCTTCAAAGCGTAACAGTTGATCGGTTTTTGGAAGTCACGAGAACTATGTCATCTCCTGAGTAACGGTCGTTAGATGCCTCGTCTGTATCCATCTTCCATCGAATGGGAGGTATGACATTGTGACCATTTGATTCGTCTGACACGATGAATTCAACAATGAAGTCTGCTAGCGCTTCCCCTTGTATAGCCCTTCGTGGCAGGTAGGTAATATCAAACCGACTCAACTAGATATTCCGTTTTAACATCCTTCCAGAGGTTTTCGGTCGTTGGAGTACCTGTCGCAAGGGTTGGTCGGTATAAACACTGATTGAGTATGCCTGAAATTATGGCCAGAGCTTGCGTTATGCAATCACCAAGCAATAGGCTAGTTTCTCAATCTTAGGATAATTTCTTTCTGCCCCCGTTAAATGTTTACTAACATAGTACACCGTCTTTTGAACTCAGTCCTCCTCGCGAACCAAAGTCGTACTGATAGCATGTTGGGATACAGCCAATTACACGTACATCATCTCATGATCTACCGGTTTTGATAGCACCAGAGGAATTTCTTAATGCCTTACCAGAGCTTGGAACGCTTCCTCGCAGTTAGATGTCCATTCGAAATTTCTCTTTCCTTTCTTTGTTACATCGAAGAAAGGAATACACATATCTATGGCTCTAGATATGAATCGACTCAACGTGGCCAATTTTCCATTCAAGATTTGTATCTGCTTGATAGTTCTGGGCACTTGTATGTCTCGAATAGCTTGAATCTTCTCCGAGTTAGCTTCGATTCCCCGTGCATTTACAATGAAACCCAAAAACATCCTTGATGCAACGCAAAAGGAGCACTTCAAAGGATTGATTTTCATTCCATAATGTCTAAGTATATCAAACATCTCCGCTAAATCTCGAATGTGGTCGTTTGACTGCCATGACATCACAAGCATGTCATACACATAGACTTCCATTGTTCTACCAATCCGGTCTTTAAACATTCGATTCACCAGACGCTGATAAGTCGCTCCCACATTTTTCAATCCGAAAGGCATCACTACATAGCAATATAACCCAACGTCTGTGACAAAATAGTGTGTTCTTGGTCTGGAATGTGCATCGGGATCTGATTATATCCTGAGTACGCATCCAGAAATGGCAGTAACTCGTGTCCGGCCGTTGAGTCGACCAGCTAGTCGATTCTGGGTAAAGGGAAACTATCCTTCGGGCATGCTTTGTTCAAATCAGAGTAATCAACACAAGTTCTCCACTTCCCATTTGCTTTCCTTACCACCACAGGGTTAGAAACCCATTCATGGTAGAGGGCATCGCGGACGAACCCATTGGCTTTGAGATTGTCCACCTCCTCTCTGAGAGCAGCAAACATCTCTGGGTCCATACCTCTCCTTTTCTGTTTTAGAGGAATGTACTTTGGGTCTATGTTCAACATATGACTCACAAACATAACAGAATGTGTCCAAGCGAAAACATCCAGATTTGCTCAGAGGAAATTAGTGAGATCCTCGTGTGATCCAATCTTAAGTACTCGTGATGGGTCATCTCGGCTGACTGGAATGTCAATCGTTAGTTCAACCGGTGCTGCTTTTGCTTCCCTAGGTTCCCCATCATCGTCTCTCGGATCTATATCTCTGTAGATCCGAGAATGTTGCTCGAGCCAGGGCTCGGGCATTACTTGTCAATTTTCAGTATTCCGGATGCGGATGGTGTGTCCGCAACCTTTCCTTTCTCTCTTCATTGGGCCTCTCTCAGCTCAGCCACATAGCATACACGACCGATCGCCTGATCGCCATGCACCACATCAACTCCTCTGTCAGTTGGAAACTTCAAAGTCAAACACTACGGGGCCAAAGCTGCCCTAAACTCTGCTAGAGGCAGTCGACCCAGAAACACATTGTATGGAGAATAAACATCCAAAACTATGAAAGGTAGGATTCGCACACTCCTACGTTCACCTTGTCCCATTTCAACTGGCATTTCAACATACCCCATTGCATTAGTCGTTCCACCATTAAAGCCATGGATATGGGCTTTAGATGGTTTCAAATCCTTCGTCTCCATCTTCATTTGGTCGTATGCCTTTTTGAAGATGATGTTAACATAACTTCCACAATCAATTAAAATTCTCTTCACAAATGCTGGCCCGATTGTCGCGGATACAACCATCGGGTCAATGGTAGGAGCCTCCACCTGGTCAACATTTCGGCTCCTGAACACTATACCGTCTATCATCATGCGCTGCTATTTAGCGTGGGTCCCGTCCTCCACATTTGAACAATACTCATAACCTGCATGCCTTAAGGAGCTAGCATACCGCTCCATTTTCTGCCAGTTCTTATCTGTAGGATGAGGTCCACCGACTATAGTGTTTATGACTAGTCTCTCTACAGTTCGGGCTGGTTCCTTTGGATGGCGTGGGGCCGGCCCACGTCAGGGGTCTGATGTTCCTTGCCTATCATCCTATGGGTTCTTGAAAAACTCCTGCAATTTTTTATGTCTAATCAACTTTTCTATGGCATCGTGGAGGTGTCTACACTCCTCTGTGTTGCGCCCAAGTCTCATCGAAGCGATAGTACTTCCTAGTCCGTTTTTGCTTCTCTATTGACTCCTTTGGGCATGGCTTTCTATATTGGATAGTATTACAAGTTGATAGGTAAATATTCTCCAAAGATGCATTTGAAGGAGTATATTTGTTGTAAGTGGGAATTTTTGACTTCCATTTCCCCGTTTCCCTTTTCTTTCCGGGATTTCCTCCTCCGGACCCTTTAGATTGTCCGAGCTTATTCTGGACATTGACTTGAACCTTCCCTGAATTGTCACCAGACTGTTTACAGCGATGTTGCTTTTCACAATCTCCTGACTAGGCGCTGGTGCCTTATCTCGCCTCATCCATCTGGCTTCCTCTCTTCTTATGAATTGATGAGCCTTTAAATAGAAGCGCTCCAACGTAGTTGGAGGCTTTCCTGCCAACCAATCTCTAAACTCTGAATCCGGATCCACTCCTCGTATTACCGCCATCAGAATTGCATGGTCGTTAGGATTGCTTACTTCAGTAGCCGCAACATAAAATCTCTGTAAGTACTCTTTCAATGACTCCTCTGGGGCCTAGATTACACTAGATAGGGACATCACGTCCTTGGACGAGTGGCGTGTATCCTGAACCGTTCTACAAATTTCATTACCAATTCTTCAAAGCTAGATATAGACCGTGGGGGAAGTCGAGTGAACCACATGGTGGTGATTCCGAATAAAGTAATTGGGAAGCATCTCCACTTTATCGCGTCATTTTCTCTAGCCAAATCCATCATCCATTCATATCTCATTGCATGCTGTCTGGGATCAGTCTTACCTTCATAGGCCGGTATAGTTGGCATGCTAAACTTCCTGGGTACTCGGCCTATAGAATAGTTCTGTGAATGGAGTATGACTTCTAGATATCCCTCAATCTTCATTGGTCAAGCCTTGATTTTCTCTCATCAACTGCCTAACCATAGTCGATAAGTCCGGGGTTTGTATGGAGGATGGAAGGTTGGACTCTATTTTACGGGACCGTTCGGGTTGATGTTTCCTCTGTTGGCGATCTGCCAAACGTGTATCTTGGGGACCAGCTTCATTGGGGTCTTGGTGAGCTAGGTGTCCATTTTCCACACGTGCTCCAGCTCCTAAATTTCCTGCTCCAGCTTGGATGTGGTCTCCAAGATGTAAGTGATCCCTAGTTGATTGATCGGCAGCACCTTCCTGCGTAGTTTTAGTTTTGCGGCGTCTACATGTTGGGGGCTCATCGAATGAAGTCGAGCTATCCAATAAAGAATAAGGTACGGGACTACCTCCAGCATTATGACGCTGCTGTTGAGTGAGCTGAGCCACAATATTGGCGTTAGGTTGAATCTGTTCGCTAAGTTGTCCTCTGCTTTCTATGAGTTCTCGCGTTAGGTCGTTGAACTCTGTCTCAGTGACAACTTCCACCTGGCTATGGGAGCTGACTGTCCCTATGCCAGGTTTAACTTGCTGATTGCTAGGTCCTATTTGTTGTACGCTAGCAATCTCGTTGACGTCCACGTTATGAGAGGCTGATCTTATGCGTGGTCTTCCCATAGTAAAGTTGTTGATAGAAACTCTGAGTAGAATCAACGGACGTCCTGTGAATGACTTGGATCTCCTTTGGGGGATTTATTCAATCCAGTAGCTATAAAGAAGATCCTAATGGCCTGAGAATTTGCATTCTCACTGAAAGCACTAAAATGTTAGCACCAGATTGGTCACTAACACCTTTGAGAAAGATTGTGTTGAGAGATTAATGAAGAAAGTAAATTGAAACAGTGAATTGTATGCTAAATTCAATGCAAAAACAAGAACACCGGATTTATAGTGGTTAAGCGTAACTGCCTACATCCACTTTGAGTTTTGATCTTTATTGCTTTCACAAATGATTGAGCATAGATACAATTCGTACTATAATGACTTGAATACAAGCGTTAAGTAAAATAGAATAAGTCTTGAATGCAGTAGAGTCTACCCAGTGTTCTCGAAAAAAGGTCTCTTTCACTGTGCCCCTGCCCTTCTATTTATATACGAAGACGGGTTGGACTTCCCTCATAGGCCGAGGAACAAGATACCTCGGCCCGTGGTAAGTAACTTCTACTTACTGAGCCATAGATACGAATGACAATTGCCGAACCACACATCCAGGCCGAACGGCATTCGTATGCAGAGCGAGAAAGGCGTGCCGAACGGCACTTATACGTCAAACAAGGCATTATGCCGTGTGAAGAGTGTAGGTCGAACGAGACCTGTGCCGAACGAGACTTTATGTCGGTCGAGGGGAGATGCCGAACTACTCACTTACCCCGAGCGAGGCCTCATACCGAGCAAGGCTTCATGTCGAACGAGGCTTTGTGTCGAGCGAGACTTCATGCCGAACGAGGCTTCATGCCGAACGAGGGAAGATGCCTAACTACTCACTTATGCCGAGCAAGGCTTCATGCCGAACGAGGCTTCATGCCAAACGACCCTTCCATGCCGAGCGAGGCATTGATGCCGAGCGACCCTTCCATGCCGAATGAGACATCAGGCCGAATGAGACTCAATGCCGAACGAGGGGAGGTGTGCTGAACGAGGGGAGGTGTGCCGAACAAGGCCTGTATCTAGGCCGAGCCTCTTGTTACATGGTCAAACAACCGGGTAACACTGTCTAAAACAAACTTCGTTCGTTTTAGTGACAAACTGAAGATAAACAACTCACAGAGTAGCAAGTTCTTAACTAACTCATAACTAATTAGCAACTCACCGATAAGACAATCATCCTTGAATATGTTGTTAGAGGCGAGCCGAAGGTCAATAACATCAACAACTCTCAGAGTAGCATGATCTCAACTAGCTCGTGGCTAACAAGCAACTAGTGACAAGAGAATCATCTTTGAATTAAACTGCAGTTGAAATTTATAATCTTTGATCGATTTAATGGCTGAATCGATAATATATTGAAGTATTCGAGTCATTCTTTCATTAATTTCGATATTTTGAGGTCAAATCGAATCGAAATAAATTTGGGGATGATTTTCTCAAAAACTAACCATAGAATGGTTTGCGAGGGAATATTGAGAAGTTTCCTGAAGTTCTCAAAAAACATAACACAACATCCGTCGATTCCAACTGCAATTTCATCTGAGCCATTCAAAGCATATAAGAGGTTACTGTGGGTCTGTGGGCTAAAATTGTGATATCCCGGAAATTTTAGCAATATCAATTTAATAATCTATATTTAAAATTAAATTGATTTGATAAAATTTTAATAAAAATTTACTTGATTTAATAATCCAATTAAATAAATGTGTAATTGATGAATTTTATCTTTTAAAAGCTAGTAATTGTTTTCCTATTTATAATGTATGTATATATATTTATATATATATTGTGAATGGATAAGTTTGATTTGAAATTAAATAAACAAATAAACTCTTATTTTTGAAATTCTAATATTCATTTGATAATTTGAAGATTATTATTTAATTTAATAAATAACCAATTGTTTAAAATACTTAAAGAAATTGTTTTAAATTGTATAATTGTATTTTAAATATAGTTTAAATTTTAATAAGATAAAACAAAAATTTATTTTATTTGTTTTAAATATAGCTTATTAATTATAATTTGGATTTATATGAAAATTTTAAGATACTTTTTATATATTAAACATTAATTCTTTTAATTAAGATAAATAAGATAAGAAATTTATAATTTCTTTATAAATAATTTAAATTGATAAATATGTTATTTTCAAATAATAATGATAAATGTATAAACGTAGATATGATTTAAAAGACAAATTTATTATTGCAAAATTTAATATGTTAATATAAATTAGTTTTAAAATTGGAATTTTTAAAAGGTATAAATAGCATTTGAATTTGAATTCATTTTGAAATTCAAATGAATAAACATATATGAATAACCATATTTAATTTTGTAAGTGAGCTTTCATGTTTTATAAATTGTTTTATTTCATTAAAAAGAAATATATATACATTTATTAATGAAACTACTATATATGTATTTAATAAAGAAAAGAGGATTTTTATTTATCTTTAAATTAAAAATAATAAGTAACATAAGTATAAAACAAATGTTAACATTTTAATCAATTAATGAGACAAGTGTAAACAATTAAACTACTTAATTTGACAAGTGTTGAAGATTTTAACAAGTGTCTTTTATTTTTATATTTCTTTTATATTTTTAAATAAATCATTGATACACTTATATAAAACATGTTTTTCTTCACTCTCATTTTTCTAATGTTCATTTTTTTTTCTAAGATAAGAAAAAATTTCCAGCTGAAAACAAACTTGTTTTTCAAACTCTCAAAAACAGAAATTTAAATCATGTTTGAACTCAAATCTGAAAGTCTCATCCTCAAACTAGAAAGTAATCAACAAATCTCTTTCCAAATTTTACAAATCATTTTACAAATTTTCATATGTAAATTCTGTTCAAACATGCAAGTCTATAATTCACTTCCAAAACAAATCAGCAACTCTACTTCCTCTCAAACCTGAAATTCATTTTCCTTGAATTTGGAAAATCAAAGATTGCCTGCAATTCCAATTAAAAGAAAATAAAATGGGCTCTGCATTTTTTTGAATCTGGGAATCAAGTGTTGTCTGCATGCAAGTTAAATCAAGCAACAACAAACTTGCAAGTTAAATTCAAAAATAAAGAAAAAAAGTCTGGATTGTTCAAGCCTGTATTTTCAAGTTTTTCAAAATCAAAGCCCTGTTTCATCTCCATTTCCAGGTGAGTAACATCACTATTTTAAATGTATAAGTTTTTAAAAATGGTTGCATTCTTATCTCTGAAATATAATATGCTTGTGAATATATTTTTAAACCTCTGTGTGTATATATATGGATATGTTGGTATGTGTATGCTCTGTGTTTGGATTTTTCTTGTTTCTGATTCTAGTTCCAGATTCTCATATATATAAATAAAAATAAAATCCTCTTGTTCTTGTTTAAATTTTGTTAAGGATTAAGTCTTGAAGCAAATGTGATGATTAAACCATAGTTTAGCTTAGAAATTTATTTAAGTAAAAATCAAATTGGGTAATGTCCCTGTAAATTTTAAACTTCAAAGTATGTTAAATAAAGATGAAACTCAGACATTAAAAATTATAAATACAATGTTATAATCTGGAAACTTAAACAAGATAATGATTTTTAAAACTATAATCATAGTGTTTAGTTGGAAGTTGAGACTGTAGTTCTTATTTGAACTGATAATGGGTTTGAGTAAATCTTTGATGATCAAGTTGATCAGAAGATTTGGGGTTCTTGGTGGAGGAAGTGTAGTGGTCAGAGGTTGTGGCAAAAATGTCAGGAAGTTGAACAGAGACAGGTGGAGGCGATGGAAGGTGGATGGAGTTTGTTAACCTAGTTTTTAGGTACTGCAGTAATTTCATTTGTATGGGGGTTTCAGGTGACCTAGTGCGGTGATTTTTGTGGAGGTGGTGGCTTTGGTGTCGAAGAGGGATTGGACGGAGTGGTTAGGCCGCCGGTGACCGGTGGAGCAAGGTTGTGATGTTTTTTTATGTTTTGGGTGGAGTTTGCCTGTTGTTGCTGACAGGTTTGGAATGGGGAAAAACTCGAATTCGTTTTCGAGTGGAATTGAAGGGTTTGATGGTCGCATGGTGATGCAGAGATGGATGTCGACTTGCTAGTTGATTTAGTGGTTGTCGGAGGTGGCTACAGCCACCGTGCATATGCCCGGTGGGGGCAGAGTATCAGGTGAAAGTTTTTGGGTTCGTTGTGTTTTGTTTTACTCGGGTTATACTTGAGTCAATTCGAATTTTGCTTGAAGTTTTAGTGGGTTCTGCTCGAAGAAAATAAAAGGGGTCTCGGATATCCCCTGTTATTATAGGTTTCACTGAAACCTGTATATATTTTTAATTCAAAATTGATTTTAAAATCTTAATGCAGGGTTTTGAAAACAGAATTTAAGTCAAATTTAAAATTTGAATTTCAAATGAGATTTGAATCCAGGTTTGAAATTTAAATTTAAACTTTGAAACAAAATGTTTAACAACTTCAAAGAGTTTAAATATTTTTAATTTAGGATAAAGCTTTAAATTTAAGTAGAGATTCAAACATGAGTTTAAATCCGAAATCAAATTCCAATTTGAAATAATGATTTGGAAATAAAGGAAGTTTTAAAAGAAAATTTAAATGTTTAAACAAATTGGTTGTTCAAACATATTTAAATATAATTTGTATATTGAAATGAATTTGGGGTTTAAATTTATTTTAACTTCTTTTATAAAATAAGAAATCTTTAGCATAAGATTTTAAAGGTTTTGAATGTTTTAAAACTTTGTTAAGTTAAGTTTGATTTTTTTTTAAATTTACAATTTAAAATGTAATTTGAAACAATTTTAAGTTAAATTGTTTTAAATTACTTTATTAACGATAAAGTAATCATGAATAAGAAATGTTTTATTTTTAAAAGTAAATTAAAAATTTAATGATTCTTTGTTTCATTAAATTAGTAAGGTAATTTAAATAATTTAATTAATTTATTTATTTAATTAATTAAAGATTTGAAATAAATTAATTTGCGATAATTAAATTTGTAATCAATTTAAGTTAATTATTTAAGAAAGATAATTAAGAATTTGTTAATAAGTTAACGAAGGTCATTAACTTGTGATTATTTATTAATTAATTAATGTAATTAATATTGATAATTAATTGGATTAATTAATTTAAATAAACAATTATAAAACTTAATTAAGTATGATTACTTTATGGAAATAATTAAAGATATTAATTACTCATTATAATTAATTAATTAATTAGATTAGTTTAAATTAATTAATTTAGTTTAATTAATTTAGGATAATCATTGTATGAGTTGATAAGTAAACAATGAAGTATAATTACTTAGAGGAATAATTAAGAAAGTAAATTACTGGGGGTAATTATTGAAGTATGGAAGAGTTTTTGAATTAATTACTTTATGTAATTAAAGGCAATTTCTTTGTGAAGTAATTAAAAAATTAATTACTTAGTGTAATTAATTTAAGCATTAACTGATTAAGTCATGTTGAATGAATAAGTGATGTAATTAATTAAAGGTAATTAATTACAAATGAGATTAATCAAGGATGATTAATCAATATAATTTATTATTAAATATAATTAATTTAGGAGTGATTAAAAAAGTAATTAAGGTTAGTTAATTGTTGAATATGATTAATCAGAAGTGATTAATAATTGTGGTTTAATTAAGGTTAATTACTTAATGTAATTAATTTAAATAAGTAATTAATTTAAATGTAATTAATGGTCATTAATTAATATAATTAATGATGAAATTAAGGATTAATTAAGTAGGATTAATTAATCAATGATAAGTGATTAAGGAAGTAATTAATTAATGTAATTAATTAATTAATGAAGTAATTAAAGGTTAATTATTGATTTGGTTAAGGATAATTAATTTGTAAAATTAATTAAGGATAATTACTTGGATGTAATTAAGGGATAATTAATCAAGGGTGGTTAATTAAGGTGATTAATTTGAGGATAATGATTTAATTGATTGATAATCAATTAAGGGTTAAGTAAGCAAGTTTTAAATGGTGAAGTAATTAATTTAATTCATTTTAAATTAATTAAAGATAGGTAATTAATTTAATTCACTTTAAATTAATTAGAGATAGAAGTAATTAATTTAATTCATTTTAAATTAATTATAGATGGTGTGATTATAGATCTTTGCTTATGAATGGATGATATGGTTTGACTTGAATGGTTTGAATTGAATGATTTGAATCTCAGATATGAGATTAGTATTCTGTGATATGGATGCATTGGTTGCATTGTGATGATGATATAAGTATCTATTGATGATAATAATATAGATTATCTATTGTGATGATGTGAATTATCTATCTGTGTGTATATAGATAAATAGAATTGAATTGTTTTAAACTTAAAACAACTTGGACCTAAAAGAGCACGCTTTGGATTTCGATGAGACCGGGATCGGATTTCCATATTTGGAATCCGAAAACCACATCGATTCCAAATTAACGTTAGGTCGTTAATCCAAGTGGAGCAAGTGAAGATTCGAGGTGTAAGGGCTATACGTCAGTATAACTCTGTGGGTGATTCCGTAATGAGTTTGACGGAATAGTGCTTATAGATTCGAGATGGTGAATCAGAGTGCAAAGGTTATCGTCGTTAACTCTGTGGGTGATTCCAATAAAGAGTGTAACGAGATAATGCCTTTGGTTTCGTTCGAACCCGGAACAAACTTGTAAGGATTGAATGCTTTCAGAACATCGTCAGGTGGACGATGAGCATTCTAAGATAGATGTGTCCTATAAAGGTAATTGTAACCTCAAGCCTCATCAACCGGGAATGGCTAAAACAGGGAAGGTGCAACAAGGCTTCATGCGTAGCTCCCACTGGAGGGCAAGATTGATCCCTGTCTAGAGGTCCCTTTTATTTCGGCTGTGTGGGCGGCTGATTCGCGACAACTACCGGGGTTGTCTTGTTCGGAACTGTTCTGTAAGGAATAGGTCCGGCCTTGTGTTGCAGGAGAGTGGGAGTACTCCTCAGTACAGTGATCTAGGCCACGTGCTGTGACGGGCGGTACCCCAGTAGCCCTGCCATTGTATGTAATCCAAAATCCAATAAGTGCCAACGGTTTTGATTGTATTACCCACTTTTGTGGCTAGTAGCTGGAATTTAACAGATGTAACAATTTCGGCTATTTCATATTTATTTGAAAACCCTAGACACTATTATAATATCATCGGATTTCCTATCAAATGTTTTGGTTAGCGTAAGGTAAAAACTTTTCCATGTTTATGTGTGGGAAGTTTTACGTGATACCTTTCTTTTAAAGGTTTTTTTAAAGTTAAGCAACTTTAACCTGTTACTCACACCAGACCCATGTCTGACCCGGAGTTTATTTTGTTTTTCATAAACTCTTGAGTACTCAAATTTTTACGAGTCGCCAAGGGATTCAGGTTAGCTTTGACGAATTATGGAGGACCAAATGGAGCAGGAGGCTTCTGCGTTGTAGTTATATAGTAGTCCGCTGTGTTTGGTATCTCTGAGTTATTTGTGATGTTGTATTGAGTTGTATAACTTGACAGATGTTTAGAACTGTCTAGTATGTGTTGTATTATCTATGTAACTCTGATAGTTGTTGTATACTATGTAATACTTATGTTATTAATATAATTTATTCGTTCCGCTGTTTAGATTCTGATGTGTTGTTTCTTCTTCTTCTCTTCCTTTCTATTTTCTATCCCTTTCTTTCTTATTAGCGATGCAACTTCCTGGAGTTTGGAAGTTGGGTCGTTTCAGTTGGTATCAGAGCATTAGGTTCAGTGAATACCTAGGCTCTGGAGTGGTGTCTATCTTGAGAGAGCGTATTTGTAGTTATATATATATATATATATATATATATATATTATTTCTACCTATCTGTTGGTTTACCTGTTCAGGTTTTTCCAACATAAGTTATAAAGATAGGAAAGGTAGTGGCGTGTGTAACACGATTACTACCATTGGTTGGAGTTTGAATGTTTGAGGTTGGAAGTGTATTTGTCGAGACTGTAGACCTAATACTGTCTTGAGTGAGTTGTGAAGAGTGTAGAGATTTAATCGATCTCTAAAGGAAACCTGTAAAGGTTCAGAGTTCATTTTTGAAGATGGATAAGATGATTTTGGGTTTGTCGTTTTGGCAGAAGTGTGTGATGGTATTTTGATACCTTAGGAAGTAATAGCTGCATGATGAGATGCAGTGACTATGGATTATGTCCGAAGATGTTTTCTTTGGAACAAGATTTAGGAGGTATGTCTGTTTTGGTGATGTGGCTGAGTTCAGCTGGTTGTTTGTGTTTGGCTTTGAGGCCTGAGTTTCTCGAAGAGCTTTGGATAAGGAAGTTTTGGCATTGGTGTCAGCAGTGCAACTCAGAGTGTCTTTGTTGGTAGAAGTTGACTGGCTGAGTAGTTTCTGAAGGTGGAGTTCAGAAGCAGCAGAGTGGACCCAATACTTTATTGGATTGGCTAATTAAGAGTAAGCTGTTCTGTTTGGTAAAGAGAGAACAATTTTGTTTGGGAATTGGTCTCTATTGATCGCAAAAGTGATTTGCGATAGTTTGAGTGTTCTTTTGAGGTATTGAAGAATTTTTGGTTGTCTTCTGATAAGTCGGAAGTTTGTCCACTTCTGAAGATTGAGTTTTCTTATCGTCTGGATTCCAGAAGTGCTACCGATGGATCAACTAGTAGAAGGAGGATTACTCGAGATAGGTTTGGTGAGGCAGCTCAGGATTGGTGAAACATTTGAGTTTCTTGGATATGTTGAGCCATATTTCTGGGAAGTGATGTCCAGTTTGTGCTCATATTCTTCATCAGTAGTGTCTTCTGTGCCAGATCAGAGTTGTGCAGCGGAAGCAGTTTGAGAGTATTTCTATTTTATCTTTTCTGAATAGAAGAAGCGAGTTTGTTCTTCTAATGGTTGAAGAGTAGAAGTGGTGGACTTAGTCTTGGTTGAACTTGAGAAGATCGTTGTGTTGGATTGTTTTTGGTCTAGATTGTTTCTAGAGGAATCAGCAAGAGTTGAGCTGATCAGTTTGGATTTAGGCAGCCTGGGATTGTCAGAAGAGTTTTGGAGATAAGAAATTAAGGAAATTTGATTCCGGAGTCGGAGATTTGTTTTGGATCTCTTCTGTGTTTTGGTTGGATTGGTGTTTGGTTTTCAAGAGTTAAATTGCCAGTTTTGGATAGTTGGATTTATGAGTTTCACGTATCTCTAAGGGAGTACGTGTATGAGTTATCTCTGGTTGTGGAACCAGCTGTTCAAGAAGGTTTATTGGTTGAGTCAGACTCGTTTGTAGTCTGATATCTTGTCTAGTTCTATATATCTAGATGAGTAGAAGCACTGTAGCTTCGTAGTTTAGATTGTTTGTATTTTGTAGGGCGAATATCCCGGTATATATATATACTTGGGGAAACTCAAGGAAATTTTTATCCAGAATTTTATCTGGATAATTAATTTGTTTGATTAGATAAATTGGTTGCTATGGTTGTTAGCATATGAGTGATATATGCTTGTGTTTAAATTTAAAATCTTAAATAAGATTATTAAATTACTTTTGTTTTTAAATTTCGGGGACGAAATTCTTTTAGGCGGGGAGGAATGTGATATCCCGGAAAATTTAGAACATCAATTTAATAATCTACATTTAAAATTAAATTGATTTGATAAAATTTTAATAAAAATTTACTTGATTTAATAATCCAATTAAATAAATGTGTAATTGATGAATTTTATCTTTTAAAAGCTAGTAATTGTTTTCCCATTTATAATGTATGTATACATATTTATATATATATATATATATATATATATATATTGTGAATGGATAAGCTTGATTTGAAATTAAATAAACAAATAAAATCTTATTTTTGAAATTCTAATATTCATTTGATAATTTGAAGATTATTATCTAATTTAATAAATAACTAATTGTTTAAAATACTTAAAGAAATTGTTTTAAATTGTATAATTGTATTTTAAATATAGTTTAAATTTTAATAAGATAAAAAAAAGTTTATTTTATTTGTTTTAAATATAGCTTATTAATTATAATTTGGATTTATATGAAAAATTTAAGATACTTTTTATATATTAAAAATTAATTCTTTTAATTAAGATAAATAAGATAAGAAATTTATAATTTCTTTATAAATAATTTAAATTGATAAATATGTTATTTTCAAATAATAATGATAAATGTATAAATGTAGATATGTTTTAAAAGACAAATTTATTATTGTCGAATTTAATATGTTAATATAAATTAGTTTTAAAATTGGAATTTTTAAAAGGTATAAATAGCATTTGAATTTGAATTCATTTTGAAATTCAAATGAATAAACATATGTGAATAACCATATTTAATTTTGTAAGTGAGCTTTCATGTTTTATAAATTGTTTTATTTCATTAAAAAGAAATATATATACATTTATTAATGAAACTACTATATATGTATTTAATAAAGAAAAGAGGATTTTTATTTATCTTTAAATTAAAAATAATAAGTAACATAAGTATAAAACAAATGTTAACATTTTAATCAATTAATGAGACAAGTGTAAACAATTAAACTACTTAATTTGACAAGTGTTGAAGATTTTAACAAGAGTCTTTTATTTTTATTTTTATTTTATATTTTTAAATAAATCATTTATACACTTATATAAAACATGTTTTTCTTCGCTCTCATTTTTCTAATGTTCATTTTTTTTTCTAAGATAAGAAAAAATTTCCAGCTGAAAACAAACTTGTTTTTCAAACTCTCAAAAACAGAAATTTAAATCATGTTTGAACTCAAATCTGAAAGTCTCATCCTCAAACTAGATAGTAATCTGCAAATCTCTTTCCAAATTCTACAAATCATTTTACAAATTTTCATATGTAAATTCTGTTCAAACATGCAAGCCCATAATTCACTTCCAAAACAAATCTGCAACTCTACTTCCTCTCAAATCTGAAATTCATTTTCCTTGAATCTGGAAAATCAAAGCTTGCCTGCAATTCCATTTAAAAGAAAATAAAATGGGCTCTGCATTTTTTTGAATCTGGGAATCAAGTGTTGTCTGCATGCAAGTTAAATCAAGCAACAACAAACTTGCAAGTTAAATTCAAAAATAAAGAAAAAAAGTCTGGATTGTTCAAGCCTGCATTTTCAAGTTTTTCAAAATCAAAGCCCTGTTTCATCTCCATTTCCAGGTGAGTAACATCACTATTTTAAATGTATAAGTTTTTAAAAATGGTTGCATGCTTATCTCTGAAATATAGTATGATTGTGAATATATTTTTAAACCTCCGTGTGTGTATATATATGAATATTTTGGTATGTGTATGCTCTGTATTTGGATTTTTCTTGTTTCTGATTCTAGTTCCAGATTCTCATATATATAAATAAAAATAAAATCCTCTTGTTCTTGTTTAAATTTTGTTAAGGATTAAGTCTTGAAGCAAATGTGATGATTAAACCATAGTTTAGCTTAGAAATTTATTTAAGTAAAAATCAAATTGGGTAATGTCCCTGTAAATTTTAAACTTTGAGTATGTTAAATAAAGATGAAACTCAGACATTAAAAATTATAAATACAATGTTATAATCTGGAAACTTAAACAAGATAATGATTTTTAAAACTATAATCATAGTGTTTAGTTAGAAGTTGAGACTGCAATTCTTATTTGAACTGATAATGGGTTTGAGTAAATTTTTGATGATCAAGTTGATCAGAAGGTTTGGGGTTCTTGGTGGAGGAAGTGTAGTGGTCAGAGGGTGTGGCAAAAATGTCAGGAAGTTGAACAGAGACAGGTGGAGGCAATGGAAGGTGGATGGAGTTTGTTAACCTAGTTTTTAGGTACTGCAGTAATTTCATTTGTGTGGGGGTTTCAGGTGACCGAGTGCGGTGATTTTTGTGGAGGTGGTGGCTTTGGTGTCGAAGAGGGGTTGGACGGAGTGGCTAGGCCGCCGGTGACCGGTGGAGCGAGGATGTGATGTTTTTTTCAGGTTTTGGGTGGAGTTGGCCTGTTGTTGCTGACAGGTTTGGAATGGGGAAAAACTCGAATTCGTTTTCGAGTGGAATTGAATGGTTTGATGGTCGCATGGTGATGCAGAGATGGACGTCGACTTGCTGGTTGATTTAGTGGTGGTCGGAGGTGGCTACAGCCACCGTGCATATGCACGGTGGGGGTGGTGTATCAGGTGAAAGTTTTTGGGTTCGCTGTGTTTTGTTTTACTCGGGTTATACTCGAGTCAATTCGAATTTCTCTCGAAGTTTTAGTGGGTTCTGCTCGAAGAAAATAAAAGGGGTCTCGGGTATCCCCTGTTATTACAGGTTTCACTAAAACCTGTATATATTTTCAATTCAAAATGGATTTTAAAATCTTAATGCAGGGTTTTGAAAACAGAATTTAAGTCAAATTTAAAATTTGAATTTCAAATGAGATTTGAATCCAGGTTTGAAATTTAAATTTAAACTTTGAAACAAAATGTTTAAACAACTTCAAAGAGTTTAAATATTTTTAATTTAGGATAAAGCTTTAAATTTAAGTAGAGATTCAAACATGAGTTTAAATCCGAAATCAAATTCCAATTTGAAATAATGATTTGGAAATAAAGGAAGTTTTAAAAGAAAATTTAAATGTTTAAACAAATTGGTTGTTCAAACATATTTAAATATGATTTGTATATTAAAATGAATTTGGGTTTTAATTTTTTTTTAACTTCTTTTATAAAACAAGAAATCTTTAGCACAAGATTTTAAAGGTTTTGAATGTTTCAAAACTTTGTTAAGTTAAGTTTGATTTTTTTTTTTAAATTTACAATTTAAAATGTAATTTGAAACAACTTTAAGTTAAATTATTTTAAATTACTTTATTAATGATAAAGTAATCATGAATAAGAAATGTGTTATTTCTAAAAGTAAATTAAAAATTTAATGATTCTTTGTTTCATTAAATTAGTAAGGTAATTTAAATAATTTAAATAATTTATTTATTTAATTAATTAAAGATTTGAAATAAATTAATTTGCAATAATTAAATTTGTAATCAATTTAAGTTAATTATTTAAGAAAGATAATTAAGAATTTGTTAATAAGTTAATGAAGGTCATTAACTTGTGATTATTTATTAATTAATTAATGTAATTAATTTTGATAATTAATTGGATTAATTAATTTAAATAATCAATTATAAAACTTAATTAAGTATGATTACTTTATGGAAATAATTAAAGATATTAATTACTCATTGTAGTTAATTAATTAATTAGATTAGTTTAAATTAATTAATTTAGTTTAATTAATTTAGAATAATCATTGTATGAGTTGATAAGTAATCAATGAAGTATAATTACTTAGAGGAATAATTAAGAAAGTAAATTACTGGGGGTAATTATTGAATTATGGAAGAGTTTTTGAATTAATTACTTTGTGTAATTAAAGGTAATTTCTTTGTGAAGTAATTAAAAAATTAATTACTTAGTGTAATTAATTTAAGCATTAACTGATTAAGTCATGTTGAATGATTAAGTGATGTAATTAATTAAAGGTAATTAATTACAAATGAGATTAATCAAGGATGATTAATCAATATAATTTATTATTAAATATAATTAATTTAGGAGTGATTAAAAAAGTAATTAAGGTTAGTTAATTACTGAATATGATTAATCAAAAGTGATTAATAATTGTGGTTTAATTAAGGTTAATTACTTAATGTAATTAATTTAAATAAGTAATTAATTTAAATGTAATTAAGGGTCATTAATTAATATAATTAATGATGAAATTAAGGATTAATTAATTAGGATTAATTAATCAATGATAAGTGATTAAGGAAGTAATTAGTTAATGTAATTAATTAATTAATGAAGTAACTAAAGGTTAATTATTGATTTTGGTGGAGGATAATTAATTTGTAAAATTAATTAAGGATAATTACTTGGATGTAATTAAGGGATAATTAATCAAGGGTGATTAATTAAGGTGATTAATTTGAGGATAATGATTTAATTGATTGATAATCAATTAAGGGTTAAGTAAGCAAGTTTTAAATGGTGAAGTAATTAATTTAATTCATTTTAAATTAATTAAAGATAGGTAATTAATTTAATTCACTTTAAATTAATTAGAGATAGAAGTAATTAATTTAATTCATTTTAAATTAATTATAGATGGTGTGATTATAGATCTTTGCTTATGAATGGATGATATGGTTTGACTTAAATGGTCTGAATCTCAGATATGAGATTAGTATTGTGTGATATGGATGCATTGGTTGCATTGTGATGATGATATAAGTATCTATTGATGATAATAATATAGATTATCTATTATGATGATGTGAATTATCTATCTGTGTGTATATAGATAAATAGAATTGAATTGTTTTAAACTTAAAACAACTTGGACCTAAAAGAAACGCTTTGGATTTCGATGAGACCGGGATCGGATTTCCATATTTGGAATCCGAAAACCACATCGATTCCAAATTAACGTTAGGTCGTTAATCCAAGTGGAGCAAGTGAAGACTCGAGGTGTAAGGGCTATACGTCAGTATAACTCTGTGGGTGATTCCGTAATGAGTTTGACGGAATAGTGCTTATAGATTCGAGATGGTGAATCAGAGTGCAAAGGTTATCGTCGTTAACTCTGAGGGTGATTCCAATAAAGAGTGTAACGAGATAATGCCTTCGGTTTCGTTCGAACCCGGAACGAACTTGTATGGATTGAATGCTTTTAGAACATCGTCAGGTGGACGATGAGCATTCTAAGATTGATGTGTCCTATAAAGGTAATCGTAACCTCAAGCCTCATCAACCGGGAATGGCTAAAACAGGGGAGGTGCAGCAAGGCTTCGTGGGTAGCTCCCACTGGAGAGCAAGATTGATCCCTGTCTAGAGGTCTCTTTTATTTCGGCTGTGTGGGTGGTTGATTCGCGACAACTACCGGGGTTGTCTTGTTCGGAACTGTTCAGTAAGGAATGGGTCCGGCCTTGTGTTGCAAGGGAGTGGGAGTACTCCTCGATACGGTGATCTAGGCCACGTACTGTGACGAGCGGTTCCCCAGTAGCCCTGCCATTGTATGGAATCCAAAATCCAATAAGTGCCAACGATTTTGATTGTATTACCCACTTTTGTGGCTAGTAGCTGGAATTTAATAGATGTAACAATTTTGGCTATTTGAAAATCCTAGACACTATTATAATATCATCGGATTTCCTATCAAATGTTTTGGTTAGCGTAAGGTAAAAACTTTTCCATGTTTATGTGTGGGAAGTCTTACGTGATACCTTTCTTTTAAAGGTTCTTTTAAAGTTAAGCAACTTTAACCTGTTACTCACACCAGACCCATGTCTGACCCGGAGTTTATTTTTTTTTTCATAAACTCTTGGGTACTCAAATTTTTACGAGTCGCCAAGGGATTCATGTTAGCTTTGACGAATTATGGAGGACCAAATGGAGCAGGAGGCTTCTGCGTTGTAGTTATATAGTAGTCCGCTGTGTTTGGTATCTCTGAGTTATTTGTGATGTTGTATTGAGTCGTATAACTAGACAGGTGTTTATAAATGTCTAGTATGTGTTGTATTATCTGTGTAACTCTGTTAGTTGTTGTATACTATGTAATACTTATGTTATTAATATAATTTCTTCGTTCCGCTGTTTAGATTCTGATGTGTTGTTTCTTCTTCTTCTCTTCCTTTCTATTCTCTATCCCTTTCTTTCTTATTAGCGATGCGACTTCCTGGAGTTTGGAAGTTGGGTCGTTTTAAAAATTGAACAACCTGATACTTCAATATAAAAGAAAATTGTAGATAGAGCTGTATAAATATTAATTTCTCTCTGTAATTTGAACTACTGAAAAGATTAATAAAAATTCTCATTTCATTTTGGTGATCAAACTGCAATTCTCAATTTCTTAATATCTCATTATCTCCAAAGTCTTATATAGCGGTATTTAGTATCTTTAGTGGATTTTTTTATTAAAATATCTTCAAACCATATCTATACAGCCTTCTACAAAAACACCAAGTTCCATAAGTTAGGTTTGGTCTTTTTCTCCATAGTGCACTAAAATTTGTACTAAATACTTAATGTTGTGGTGTCTCTTATTCGTACAAAGAGCTTGACACAAGTACCACCGTGCTCGTACTAGGAAGTGTTACACATATTTTGGCTGGTTTAATTTTAAAAAACCAAAAGACTTAGGTGGCCTTTGGTTTAAATTGAGTTTTGGGTTTTGGGTTTTCAACATTAATTATAAAATATGAAAGGTGCGAAGAGATGACAAATAGGATAGAAGGAAGATGGATGGGACTACGGAAAGGATGGAGCAACGACGGAATGATGGATTGTTTCTCGTGCTTCTCTTATTTCACAAAACATGAAAAATAAAAATAAAAAAGTTGTTTTTTATTTTGTATGTTAACATTGTTTTCTAAGTTGGTTGTTATTCATAATACACATGTAGCATGTGCATTTTTGTATGGATGAAAATCCTAAAACTAAAAATGGTAAACAAACACTACCTTAGGGTCAATAATATGGATAATTTCATTTAAAGGAGATGGTGTTATACATCATTCATGTTGCACTATAAATTTGTTTATAGCTCTTTGGAAATTTTTATTGAGCACCCCTAACATATGGTTAAACCATAAGTGGTAAATCTACCAACAATTACTTAATGACATGGGTTTTAAACCCGAACCCAGTCAAAATTGCTCTTTTAAAACGTGTATGGGTTTAGCTTGAACTATCCGAACCTGAACATGAGTCCGACCTGGTTAATATTAAGATCGAGTACGATTTCTTCACCACCTAGTTCAAAATGACCCCAATTATTTTTTTCTTATTTTTTATTCAGGAATGAGAGTGGTATTTCGTTCGAAAATTTTATTTTGATGTCTCGGGGATCCTAATTTAAAACCTACAGAATCATAGTTTAGAGCATCTTACCATTTATTAGTTGAGCTAGTGGTCTTTGACGACTCAATTGGATTTTTGTTTTTCCATTGTAGAATTTATGATACAATATTACTTGATTGAAGAAGAAGGTGTCATGAGCACATGGGTGAAGATAATGTGTCGATTGGAGAAGTGGAGAAGAAGTGGAAAAGAGACAAAGGAGAAAGACAGTGGACAAAAGCCTATACCAAAAGCTATAGGCTTCTAGTCGACTCGTAGAGACTACCAGCCAACTAGAATTCCTTCTAGTCAATAGGTAGTCCCTGCCAGCTGATTGGTTTTTGGGTTTAGCCCAAATGCACTCATGTGCTCATAGACGACTGGAAGTCTTTTCCAGCTAACTGGACTAATTGAGTGGATTGGGAAATTCTGGATCAAGTAGAGTTTTTGATCTAACGACATGAAATACGTCATAGCACTATCAATTGACCTATATATGACTTGTTGTTCATGTACATCCATTTGAAAGAAAGGTTCTGTTTGTATTTTCTTTTCTTGGTTTAGCTTTTGTTATCATCTTGTAACTCACTTCTTTCATAAAGTAATAATATCTCCTCTTTATAAAGTAGATGTACACCATCTGACGACTGTGGAACCACTAAAAGTTAGATTTATTTATTTTCATTTGTGCATCTATGCTCTGTGATTGATTTTTGATATTAATTTTCTGTTTGTTTCACCTCACCATTAATACAATCCTTTTTATTTTTTGCCATGTTTGGGAGTTTATGATTTTCCATCAATAGTCTAGTATAAGAGCTATTTTTTTGTTAACTAAAAATGTTAGACGATATGGAAAAAATGAAGGTACTCCTGTTGCTAGACCCCATATTAGTGGATCTTATGTATCATCAGGATCTCACTTGATAGTAGAAAAGTGGAGTGGGAAATATGGTTTCGAAAAGTGGCAATAGAAGATGTCTAAGAAGAATTAGAGTTCATCATGTAGTATTTGATACTATGAAATTAGCCATCGATATTTTTGAGTTATGAAGAAGGAGGAGATAGAATAATGAACTTTTTCCTACTCTACAGATTGCAATGTGAGAGAATGTTATTTTGGAGACTAGTAGTGAAACCACAATTCAAGGAATTTCTGTCAAGTTCGAGAATCTCTACCTGTAAAAGTCACCGACAAACCATCTTATTTTTCTAAAGATAATTTTAATTATAATGATGAATAAGGGTACTTTGGCTAAGGCGCATCCAAGTTTCTTTGATGACCTTCTAATGACGATGAAGATCATGGATACGAAGGTAGATGGAGAGTCGAAGGCGTTGGTGCATTTGTGTTGCCATCCGGAGGTATATACAGGTTTTGCGAAATTTTGATATATGGGATAAATACTTTGAAATAAAAGATATGAAATCAAGTATTCTATTAGAATATTTAAGAAATCATAAGAAGGAAGTGAGTGATGGTAGAGGTGCATGGATTAGTCGAGGTCTACTTTTTCCAAAGGGGAGGAGATGAGAAGAAGAGTTGGAATTTTAGGGATGTTCCAAAACTAAAAAGCCTAGAAATAGCTGGAAAGGAAATTCTAGAGATGAAAAGTGCCACCGTTGTAAGAAAGCAGACAATTATAAAAGAGATTGTCCAGACTTAAAAAAGAAGGCCGGGTAAGATAAATCTTCCTCAGCTACGATGAAGAAGACGTCTGACGATGTGTTGTTCGTATTAGTGTCATATGAAAATGTTTCAGACTGTTAGGTTTTGATTAACGGGCACCTTGTCACATGATGACAAATAAGGATTATTTTTGCATTTTTTCGGAAGGAAGGAAGTGCGATCCTTATAGAAAATAATTAATGCTAGTTGTAGAGCCGTCAGAGAGGATATGGTGTGGATTCACATGTTTGGTAGACTATTTTGCACTTTGATAGCTATTCACTATGTTCCAGGTCTTTGCAAGTCATTGATTTCTTAGGCCAAATGGCACCCATAAGATGCAAGGTGACTATTCAGAAAGATAACTTAAAGGTTTCGTGAGGTATATTAGTTTTGATGAAGGGTAATATATTGCAAATATGTACATGTTGAAAGGAACCACCATACTAATGGAGTCTTATGTTAAAGTTGGAAATTCTAGTTGTTTGGATGCCACTAGGCTGTGGCATCTCATATTCGGTCATATTTCACAATTGGTCTTTGAGTGGCTGCATGGACGAAAGACACTAAAGGAGAAAGCTTTAATAAGTTTATTTCTTCCATGAGTGTGTGTTAGGAAAGATATCTTTTGATATTAGACTTTACAATTGAAAGTGGATACTTAATTATGTGCATATGTATGTCTAGGGGCCAGTAGCTACCACTTCCATTTAGAGATCGAAACATTCTATTTCCTTCATTGATGATGTTTCTCAAAAAGTTTAGATGCATGTGATGAAGGCCAATTAGAAAGCTTTGATATGTTTAATGCTTGGCAGGCACTAGTTGAAAACCAATCCGGTTATAAGGTTGAGGTGCTAAAATATGGTGACTGTGATGAACTTGTTTTTAGGGGTTCGTTGATTTCTTTAGGCGGCATGGTATATATGGACATTTCACGACCATGTGTATTTGTAATCTTATCTAGTAGTTGGAAGGATGAACCATATTCTACATGAGAAGACTCGTTGCTCGAGATTGAGAGAGTAGGGATATGCAATAGGGGCAACTCTGTAATTTATTGTAAATTATTAACTTTGTAATAAAGTCTTATTTGAAATAAAAGGTGTTTGTTTTTTTATTTACTTATTATATTGTGATTTATTAATTAAATAATTATTTATGTATATTTGATTTAAAAAATCCGTAAATGTCACGTTGATAAAAATCACAAAGAGTTGTAATCATTAGAAAATTATCAAAATACTAAATGACATATTATTTTAAATATTCCTTGTCTATGTGTTCTAGAAAGGGCAGTCCGCTGAGACCAGTATATAACACGCTCTAAATATTAGGTAGTGTATTACCCGTGGCTGTTGGAGGCACCAATGGTTTATGAACTGATAGTTATTGGATAAATATGGAATGACTTTCCGAGAGTTTCTTGTTGGATGACTACAACTAAGTCAAACAGGAAATCCGGAATGATCATATTACACGGTTCTCTTGATTTGAGAATATTGTCGAACTTCAATGTTGAACTCCACTTTGATTATAGTTAAAACATGACATAGCGACCATCGAGGGATCACGGTTAGGTTTAAGTTGAAACATTGGAAGTGAAACACTATTCAACAATAAATTCGTCTTCTCAATTGTATGAGGTTAGTATCACGGTCAATTATATCACTCGAAGTCAAAATATCTAGTAAGAGTAGTATGATCAATAATAATAATTATTACTGAACAAAGTATAGACTAACCAAGTTGAATGCTGATGATATTGGAATTTTGATTGAAACCAAAGTCCATAAATCCTCAAATGATGTGTTGACGAAAAGAATTAGTGTAAATAATCATTACCAAAAGGTACCGCTTAAATTAGTAAAACTGGAATATACCGATGAGATTTGTAAGCAACGAATTAAGTCAAACTATCATACCACCAACTAAGGTGACTTATGAACATTAATATTTGAATTGTTTAAATATTAATCACTGGCTTAATTCACACTCATGAATCGCACAACCGAATCTATCCTGTCTTCAAAATACCACTTGATTTAATTGATTTACAATAGCTATTAATTAATTAATTATTTAATATATATGAAATATTAATTATTACTACATTTATTGTACGGTGTTTGATTAATAAAGTGAAGCAGCCTCTAAAATTGTTTGAGGTGCTATTTGTTGTAACTAGGCCAACCGCTGCGGAAGAAATGAGTGAATTTCAAAAAATTTACCATTTTTTGATCATTAATGGGCCTATGAAATCTAAATGTATTTAGATCTTATCTAAATTTCTTTTAAATAAAATCAATATTTTATTTAATACCATATTTTGTTTTATTAATTTGATTCTAAAACAATAAATAATGGGACATAAAAATAAGGGTTGAATATGTCAAATATATTCATTCCTTAATTGTGTGACACGGAATAGTTAAACATAAGGCGGGTATGATCAATTGATAACATGATGTATATGAATAAATAAGAATAAGTATAATGCAATCACATGAGGGACAAAAAGGAAGAAATAAAAGATGAAACAGATGAATGATTCATCTTCTCTTTTTTGGCAAACTTGATTTATGCAGCATTCAGTTAGCAATCAATTAATCATTATGATATAAAATTAGGAATAGCCAACAAAAATTCATATGCATAAACTACTACCTCGTTTAATTTTTTTGATATTAATAAAGCATTTAAACTATACAATTTTGAATATAAACATTAAGTTTTATGTGTACATATATATAGTTATTTCTATATAAAGATTAACCCAAAGCTTCTTAATTAATTCAAAATAAACCGTATAACATTTAAATTTTCTGATGTATTTATGAACTTATATAAACTTAAGTTAGTTAGAAAAAATGTATGTATACAATTAAATCAAGAGATTCAACCTATATAATTATTTTTTACAAAAGTGAAACATACTAAACTGAGCAAAATATTAACAAACCTTCGAATATTTAAACAGTATTAGTCATGTCAAATAGGGAAACAAATTTATAAGTTTTTTATAATCAATTTATTATTATAACATTCTTTAATCATGTATATGTTTCAATTACAATAAAATGCAGATAATAAGAACAAATAAACTTTCAAATCAAAAGAGATTCAACCGATTCGAATAATATTTTTTTTCAAACAAAAATGAAACATACTAAACTGAGCAATATATTAACAATCCTTTGAATACCTAAAGAAAGATATTATTCATGTCAAACAGGGTAACAAATTATAAATTTATTGTAATCAATTTATTATCCAAATATCCTTTAATCATGTGTGGGTTTCAATTACAATAAGATGTAAATAATAAGAATGAATAAACTTTCAAATCTAAGGAGATTCAACATATATGAATAAATAATTATAAAACAAAAGATGGTACATACTAAACTAAGAAATATGTTAAAATCCTTTGAATAGTTAAAGAAGGATAACTGCGATATCAAATAGGGTTACAAATTTAGAAATTAATTGTAATCAATTTATTATCGAAACATTATTTAATCATATGTAAGTTTCAATTAGAGTAAAAACGCAAGCAATAAGAACATGAAAACATTCATAGGTCCAAATTAAAATACCTTCTCATCATAAACAAGTTTTAATTTTGATTTATCTAAATAAAGAAACCAATCAATTAATATAATAAACAATTAGAAATACGTAAACCATTTTCAAATCAAATGGGAAGGTATTATACACATATAAATTAAGATATTCAATTTTTTTCATTAAAACATTATATCAAAATTATTCGAATAAAAAGATCATACCTTAATTCCAAAGCCTTGAAATGTACCTTGAACATTGAATTTTTCCTCTAGATATAGTCAATGAATCGTACCTAAAATGATGAATCAAATCTCCTAGATTCGAAAATCAGTCTCTAGTTGTTGCAAGGATCAAGAGGAATAAACCACTTTTCATAATTGATTTTATTTGTATTTCATTTTGGAATAATTAAAGCTATGGAAGGTCTCATATTTTCATCCATTAGAGAAGGAGATTGCCTGAAAATTTATATAAAGAAGAATGAAAAATGAGAAACTCAATTGTATATACAGAATGAATTAAAGAATATGTTTTATTTCAAAGAAGGAAATCTTTCCCATTCTTTAATTGAAACTTCACTAATTAATTCTCTTACTTAACTTTCTCTTTTCACTCCTATTTCTTTACATGGCATGGCTGAAAATTACATGTCATCAAATCACATAAGATTCCGTAAATTAATGCATGTAATTATCTTTTATTTAATTACAAATATCAATGCGTGCAATTATAAATGCATTCAAATGATTACAAATAACTCCCAAATATCAAATAAAGTAATTAAAAATTAAAATTTCTCAAATAATAATTAATTTAATTAATTTAAAACTTCTTATAAATTAATTAAATCATGTTGTTTTTTGGAGAATTCATCATTACGGCTGTGCGACTCAAGGTGTAAATTCAGTCCGCGATTAATATTAGACAATTCAAATATTAACTTTTACACGTCACATAGCAGGTGGTGCGACATTCTGGATGAATTAATCACTTACACATATTTTAGTAAAATCCAATATTACTTATTATAAGTGGTACCTAATAGTGAAATTATTTACACCAATTCTCTTTGTCAAAACTATATCACTTTGAATTTATGGAAAATGGTATTGGTCAAAAATCCAATATCATCCACATTCAACTTTATAGTCCAAACACAAAGTCTTTGGTTTAATAATAACAATTATTATTAACCAAAATACTCTCGCCAGAGTCTTTGCGTTTGAGTTGACTTAAGTTGACTTTGATACTAACCTCATAAAACCGATGAGACGAATCCTCACTTGAATAATGTTTCACTTTCAATGCTTCAACTCGACCCAACTATAGTCGTTCGATGGACGTTGTGCCATGATTTAACTATAATCAAAGCAAAGCATCTATATTGAAGATCAACAGTATTCTCAAGTCGACAGAACTGTGTAGATTAGTCACATCGATATTCTTTGCTTGACCTTTATTATATTAACCAATAGAAAACTATCTAGTAATTCATTCTATAGTTATCCAATAGCTATCAGTACGTAACATATTGGTGCCCCCAATGGTCACGAGTAATACATTACCCAACATTTGAAGAGCGTTACATACTCTAGTCTCAATGGATACATTGATGTCCATTATCGATGCATCTTTACTAGGAACATTTAAAATGGTATATTTGTTTCATCGTGGTAAATTAGTCACGGTTACAAAACTTTTTAAATACTATCACAAAAGATACCTTTCGTGAATTTTCTATTAAATATACTTCTAATTAAATTGATTAATTAATATAACCACATTATATCAAGTATATAATAGAAAGAAAATACCTTTATTTCAAACAAGATTGGTCAACGAGCTAGAAATATGTAACAAATTAGATATTTCCCCTAGGGCCTACCCGTAACTCTATCAATCTCCCCCTTGCACTTCGCGCCAATTATGGAATCTTATTCCAACTTCTCCAATCGGTTTTCTCAAAACCAATTAGGTCAGTCCCTTTGTGAACATGAATGTTATTATGTTTTAATTATCTACTCTGTCAATCAACTGTCTTTAACGGTGATAAACCACTTTATCATGTGGAACAATTCAGAGTTTGTCTCTCAATTTCTAGTGAGCTCTAAGTTCTATTACAAACCATATCATAACATTGTTATCATATAACAATATTATGAGATTCTCAACATTTGGAATCAGATCAGTTATAAATTGTGCACTTATAATTTTACATACATCATTTTTATTGCGGCAATATTCAAGGCGATGTACGTAGCTTTTGTTCATTGAATGAGCCATATGATTTTATTTGGAATATTTCAACTTAAAGATTCTTAACTTGAATTTATTATTGACATACTACACTCAAAATGACTTATGAAGTTTGAGTTCGAACACTCCATAAGCAGTTTTTGTTTCTGTAAACAATTCTCTAGTACTTAATAAATACACGAAAACATTTCAAACAACCATTTAATGATATGAATTTGGCTCTGATATTTTCTTCATGTATCAAATACATAAGCAAATCCTAATATCCTAGATAACACATGTATGATAATTCCTTTTGCCAATGCCAAGGAATCTAACTTACATGTTCTGTACTAAACATTATAATAAGGTGTCCTTACATATCATTTAGGACATTCTCGTCATCTTTTATACTTACTATAAAAGTCATCATTTATTAATCCAATGTTGAGTATTAAAACAATTAAGACCGATTTTAATACAATTACATCGTTAAGATCAACAACGTGCTGTTTACTTATAGTTTAGAAAAATCACTATACTTTTGCCGTTCTTTCTTATGAACATACGCTTCCTCTGCTTTTTGATTAAAAATCGAATTATTTGGTATTTCTGTCAAAATAATTATTCAATCTTGATGCTTATAAATCGGTACTTTCATATCATTTCTTGGATCATAACTAAAGACTCACAAACTCAATATCGCCGCCACAGGCTTTGAGACATCTTTTGGTTAATATGTGTAAACAGCTTACTCTAAATCGTTATTTATAATTTTTATTTCAATACATATGTATCAAAACACCAGGATTTATCAAGCGAAAAATTTGTGAGTAAATCCGTACTAACTTGAACATGTTGAATATAGAATTATTACGTTAATTTCAACAATTGAAATTTGCGATATTATTCTTATCAACATTGCTCATATAATTCCAACTGCATTAGTCTTACTCATAAAGACATAGTCAAGGTTAATGGATCATATGCCTTCAGTTATGACCACCAAAATCTGTATTTTAATAACATACTTAGAATACTTTCGGATTTGTGCATCATACCATATAGATTCTACTCTCTCAATGGTATAATTAAACAATCTAGGATCATATATTTTCGACGTTAAGAAATTCTAAGTTTCTTTTCAATGTGCGAGAATACTTACTAGACATCTGATGCTATATGTTCGTTTAGGTCAGTTAATTTCATCTCATATGATCAGTTTTATCCATGGATCCTATCCAGTTCCATTTTACTACTAATATTTCCTCAAAGAAATTTCTTCACAATGAAGTTGGTATATCTTGAAAAAACAATTGTTTCTCAGTGCAATAAATAGGTATTCATAAACATTTTATGGCTTTCTTTATTTATAAAATTGATTTGGTTTTAGTTTACAAAAATTACGTTCGAAACATAAATATGTCATCCAATGATAGTCTTTTCAAAATCCTTTTGAGGGAATTCATATAAGATTCCTTAAAAACAATTATTGCATGCAATCTTTTGACTCTCACACCAGCCAATTCCTTGGCCTGGGATATGTTGGAGTTCTTATAAATCCTTGTCTTGTAAAATTCTATAAAGTATTATTCGGATGAAATAATATTAACCTTGTGTAATACCCTTAAGTATAGTACCTTATAGAAAGAAACTTACCCAACTTCACTCACAATTAATCGTACATTGTCCAATAAAGTTCGATTACTCAATATTGATGCATCATTATGTATCATATGGAGGGGTAATTTTGAGATTGAATCTTTATTCATTTTAGGTATATATGAAAGATTTCCAATATACTCACACACTCAATCAAATCAAATCATTTCTATTGTATATTATTTTATTTACTTCTGGTTTATATTCTATAAGTTAACCATATACATACTACATTTGTATCAAATACACATGTCCACGTCGAAAATAACTCATCGTTGAGTATGATGAAGTACATGGAACTGTTTTAGTATTTATAGAATTATGATTGCATATATCTATATGAATCAATCCAAAGAGTTCATCAACTCGTATGATACTCCCATTAAATAGGTAAATAGGCCTTTATTGTTTGATATATAATTAATAAGTACATATGATTCAAAATCATACGATAAAATTATTTCTCAAAACTATGGCTTAGTCTGTAATTCCAAAACAACCATAAATAATATTAGATACTTTTTTATTTTCCAATGCATCATTTTTGTTATAAAAAATTACCAAGTTATAGTTTGATTTCATAACGAATATTCATAATATTCATATTGAAATATAGCTATGTCTATTTTTTCAATCGATATCGAAAAACAATCAATATTTCATAAATAACGTATGGAAAGTTTTATGGAAACAATTTTCGTACTATGATGCAATTAATAAGAGTTATATGGCATGCTCCTACTATTTTCACCACTACTATAATAGCGTACCAAATTCGAAGGTCAACCATTCACTTAATACAATTTATTTATTTCATATGCTGTAACTATTTACAGTGGAGAGTTTGTTGATCAAATATCTTGAGCTTAAAGAAATAAATCTCATAGAAAACAATATTCTATATGAAAATACATTTCAGAATAGAAATCATATTTCTTATATTAGTATCAAGCATCAATTATTATTACAATTCTCGTTTCCAATGTTTCTCTATGAAGCAAAAGTGACTATTCATCCTCTTCATCCCAACTGTACGTCAAATTACATCTATTCTTATACATTCGTTTTTCATTTAAATGGTTAAACTATACAAAAGAAAACCTTACTACGATATCATAAAAAACTCTTTACAAAAGTGCATTCGATTATCCTTAACATTTACGGATATCAAATATGCCGCACTTTACGGAAACCAATCAAAATGATATTTCAGCGATCGAGTTCTTAGATCTATCTTGTAGTTTTTGGGCTTATGTTACATTAACACAATATGATCCCTTTTGTAATCAATCAAGTTGAATAACGATTTTAAAATATTATTCATTGGAGATTTTCCAGTGAACTATATTCATTGAAGTATCGTAAATTACGAACTATGACCGTTCACCATATAACATTTATAAATGATAGTATATGGATCAAGTATCCATGGTCTTGTATTGCTTTTAGAGTTTGAATCTCATAGAGCGAAATACACAGTCTCAAACAAATAAGAACGTAAGTGACCATTTTACGAACGTATTAAGTATTTGTAAAATTAGACACTTGCATGGGTATATTATATATATACATATATATATATATATAAGCGTGTGTGCGTGCACGTGTGCTCACATATGTGCACGCACGCGCTGTTTTGTTTAGAATTGGAAGGGAAAGAGTGATGGCAAAGATGAGGATGAAGAAGAAGAAGGCATAATAGAAAACGCACATACGAATTGGTTTAAAAGCTACCCGGTCCAGTTTATAACTTACCGTCAACTTCACTTAATTAGGCCTAGGTCCACTTAAACTAATCAAAACCCACTTAAAATTTGCATACCATTTTCATAAAAACTTCGATGCGGAAAACCAATATAACATCTTGATCGATAAAATAAGATCTATGTTGTGGTATATTTCCCGTCATTTAATTCGAACATTTGTAAAATATCATTTTCCCTTACTAATAAAATATATGTCTAAGTCTCATGGGTTATTACATTCTCCTACTTCCTTCCCTTAAAAAAATTTCATCCTCGAATTTTTTTGAATGCAGATTCTTCTCACGTATCTACGTATTTTATACTATATATATTATATATATATATAATATGATTATAACATACCTCATAGCAACATTTCCAAAGCAAGCAACTCCTTTTTCACATGGATCATTTGACTACAGCTATAATATTTGTTTTTAAAACCATCATTGTACAATCTTTCCACTCATGTCCTCTCATATTTCATCTTTAACACCTTATGTTCTTGCTAACCACCATGTCCACTTATACCTCCAAGATCTTTGTACTTTCCTTGATCAATATTGTTCGTCGGCTTCCCTTTTGAAGTCTCCACTATAGTGGTATTCAAAAATCTTTCTTAAATTAAACTTTCGAATGCCACTCCTACAAACCAAGTGCTAATTCTCTAGGTAGAAAACTCAACCCTTTTGCAAATTTCATCACTCGTTGGGTGTCGTATTTATTAATTCAAAATCAAATTTCACCAACCCATTAAAGCTGCTAATATACTCCTTCAAGGTGGAATTTTCCCGTTTGAGATTTAAAAACTTCACAAGCATCACTTCGTTGTTAGCTTCAATTTTTTTTCATCTCAAATCTTTTCTTAAAATCAGTCCTCAAAATTTTATGTTCATTGACTTCTTCTATTAGAAAGTCCCACTAATTCATTTCTTCCCAAATTTGTGTGACAAGAAGCAAGCTAACTTTCTAACTCATCACTCAAATTAATCTACTAAAAATCAAATCACATGTACACAACCAAGCTTGCATATCCATAAAAGCTTCTGTTCCTTTATTTGGCTTTCCACCCATATTTAGAAAATTCTTGCATAGTTTTGGAAATTCAGCCCTAGTACACGAACAAGGTCTCCATCATATACCCCAGTTACAGGTGCCCCCTTACTGAGAATGACCTTGTTTCTAGCTTAAAGATAACAATGGAAGCAAAGTGGAATGTCCACGCTCGGTACTTCCACAACTTCATTTTGGTGCCAGTTTCAGTTGGGTTACTCATTTCTATTATTTTTAAAATTGGATTCAAGGTTCTCTCAGATTAGTACAAAGAGATGGTAAACATAAATATGCCCATTTACTTTGATTATACACACACACACACACACACATATATATTTTATTAAAATATACAAGTATGCTCCCTCAATACGTTTTAACCTACAACTCTAATACCAAATGTAACAATGCAACTTTTCTTGACCATATGATAGGTTATACGCATTGTAAATCGAAGAGCATGATTGTTTAAAAAATAACATACAAAGAGCTAAACTAACTATATCTTTTAAAACTCACAATGGAATGGATCAAAGTACAATATAGATAAATAATCAAATTCCAACTATATATATTACACATTAGACATGGTGTCTATACACACACACAATTCTCGCACCATATATATAATATGCACACCTAAACTGATAACACACGCCTTCATAGCCACTGTCTTCGAACACTATACATGATAAAGCTAGTCTGTTAACCTATAGTGTCAAAGAGTGGGTCAGAGACATATCTGATGAGTAAAAATATTACCAAGTATATACCGCTAACTTAATTTCATAAACATCATATGAAACCCAACACTTACTTTACCTCAACAACTGTCACCTGCATCTGCAGAGTTTGTCTATCATAATAATCAAAATATAGAATTACTATTTTATACTTAAGAACATTAAACATGCAAAAGAGTTAGTAAAGTACAAGCTAACGTGTCTGCATGTAATGACCCTAATGTTAAGTAACATTATTTAGGACATTTAATTAGTAAAATTAAATGAAATAATATAAAATAATTAAGAGATTGATTTATGAATTTAGAGGGTAGCCATGCCCATTAAACAAACAAATTAAGGAAATTAAAATGAATTAAATAAGGGTAAGTGTAACATCCCGCCTTTTCGCACACTTTAAACCGACACACGTGCCAATTCAAAGCATACGCAAGGGCGGATTGTTATGGGGTAAATAAGAAAAACAGAGAAGAAATAAAGCAAAATAGAATCTCACAGCGGAAGGATAAGATATAATAATCAATATACAGTTCATGATAACTGTTTACAAAATATTTATTTTACTTATACAATGAATATCAGAGTTACACATACCAATACAATCAATGCAGCGGAAATTTAGAGTGTGGTGCAATACTATAAATAATATAATACGGATTCTTCGTCTTCGTCCTCCAAAGCTAAAATCTTCGATCTTGAAACGCTCGGACTGACCCGAGCGAATTTGAAAAGACAAAAACACTCGAGTCAGACTAAAAGATCTTATGTGAGTTAAATTAACAGAATTAAATATGAGTACAGTAACTCAAGAGATGCTCGGGATTTACATCTCCTAAGGATCCGTTAAACTATTTACTATGTAGTATATCGCGCTATTATAATAGTGTCTAATACTAAAATAAACATACTTTTTAATAGCGTTAAGGAGTGACCCAATATTCCCCTTAACACGTAATAGTCCCAGTAGTCCATCCAATATCATAGTCCCTCCTGATCGGGAAGCCACCAGAGGATACCACACGGGCTACGGGAGAAATCCAAACTCGTACAAGGCTCGGTATGGTAGGTGACACGGCACAACTAGGTAATGCCAGGGTAGATATACCAATTACGCTTCCGGGCCGATGGAAACGCGTAGCCGCAGCTACCGCCCACCTCGAACAAACTCCCCCAAAATCAAAAATAGAAGTGGCCACTGAATCAATCCAAAGTCAAAGTATAATATCGAAGATGTAACAACCCTGTTTTGGAGATTACCTTTCAATATTGATTTATAATGATAATTATAATTTAATATTGTGAATTGAATTAAATTAGAGAAATTAAATTGTTTATTTGGAATAAACAACAAATTTGGGGAAAAATTGTTGAAAATAAAGGATAAAGCTTTATTTTAATGGTTTGGGTGATAATAAATGTAGGAATAATTTTATTTGAGTAAAAATGCAATAAATTTGTTAATTATTGCGTTGTGGCTTCTTTTAATAATTTTTTTTAAAAAGAAGTAAGCTCTTTTAGTAATTGTTTATTGAAATAAAAAGTGAAAATTGGGTTAAAAAATAAGTTTTGGCTATAAATAATGTTTTGAAATGGTTTGAAATGTTTTTCTAAGTGATAAATTAAATTTTGTGGAATTTTAAGAGCTCAAAATATGGTTTTATTCATTTATTTGAGTAAATAATGCATTTTTGTTAAATAAAGAAATTTAATAATAAAAATGTTTTAAAAATAAAAATTAATCTTTTTATATGATAGAAAATGGTTTATTTTGTATGTATACAAGTTTTCATATTTTTCTTATGTGTAAATATGGAGAAAATGCATTTTTGTATGGTGTATATGTACATAAGTTCATATGTTAGTTAAGTGTGAATTAATTAGCCTTAGTCCTTTTATTTTCTTTTATTTTTGGGTCCATTAGCCCATTAGTGTTCCTTGGCCTGATTAAGGAAGTGAGAAAAGAAAATTAAACTGTACGTACATTGCTACTCTCCTCTCCTTCTTCCTCCAGAAACAAAACATAGAACCCACTCCATCAAATTCAAAATCCATTGAATTTCTTCAATTAAATACAATAAAAAGCAATCTTTGTCAACCTAGAGTGATAATACAAAGGTAATCAAACTCCAAACTTGCAATTTCATCAAAAATCTCAGATTTGTGAATTAGGTTTCAAAATTATTGAAGTTTTGCTCTTGCATGTTTGTATAAACTCTTATTTTAGGTTGTTGAAGCTTTCTCAAGGCCAAAGTTTGCATCTTCTCTCCAATTAGCTCTTGTTGCTCTACTATTTTTGAGGTGAGTTGCTGCTCACAATTGCTAGCTGAAGCAAAAGCTTCAAAATGCCAAAATCTAACCCAAAATAGCTTCAATACAATGATTTCATGTTCAAGTTTTGATTTTGTGAAATCTGAGTTGGTATGTCTCTTTGCACATCATTTTCTCCCAATTTCGGCAACGAAATGCTGCCGTATTTTTTTTCAGTTGATAGCCTGTATGTTGTAGTATATGTATGTCAAATTTCATTGCAAAACATATTCGTTTGATGCCTGAAAACTGCAGTGCAAAATCAATGCACAGCTTGGAAATTTTCTGTGCATATTTTGTTTGCTGAGTTGCTGCAAACATGGCCTGAGTCCATGTTTGCGATGGCATAACATTTTCGTTTCTAACTCAAATTGCGTGACTCTTTTTTTATTTGAAAGATGAAGTTCTCTACTTTATGCATACTAAATTTCAGGTCATTTTGACATAGATAGCATATTTAAATCTTCTGTCAAACTTGGACACGAATCATGTTTTTGCCCAGAATTCAACAGTGAAACACTGTCTGGGTTCAACTTTGAGAGATCATATCTTTCTCATATTTTATCCAAATTACATAATTCTTTTTTTGTTTGGGAGATGATGTTTTCTAATACATGTGTACCAATTTTTAGATCAAAATGATGTAATTTTCTCCTCTGTTTTATGCCTGGAAGTTGAGTCTAGTGGGGTTCTAGGCCTGCACATTTATTTCGTTTTGAACTGTCGCAAACATGGTCTGAGTCCATGTTTGAGGCAGCATAACTCATTCGTTTCAAATCGGATTTGTGTGATTCTTTTTGCAGAACGAAGTAGGAGTGTTGAGTTACATTCCTGTAAAATTTCATGAATATCTGGGTTGGTTTGCTATTTCTAAACTACTGTCGAACTTGTACGCGCAGCTTGCTAATTCAGTGTCTTAAACCTTGTTTTGATCCGACTTTGAAACGACGCAGATTCTTCGTTTCAAATCGGATTTGAATGATTCTTTTTGCAGATTGAAGTAGGAATGTTGAGCTACATTCCTACCAAATTCCATGTCATTTGGACTCTGTTTGTAGGTCCGAACCTGCTGTCGAACTTGGATTCGCAGCGTGTTTTCACCGGTTTTTATACTTAGAATAATTTCCGGCTTTTTCTGATATTTTCCGATTTCTTTGAGATTTTTCTCTAGATTTCGTACACGGGTTTTATAAAGCATTTTAAAGTGTTTTTCAAACAAATTGGCTTATGAAATTATTATTTAATATTATTTTTAAGTATTAAATTAGTTACTCCATAATAGGAGAATTTCGAATGCAATTTCTAAAGCGATTTTGAAGCGTTCCTAAAACTCATTTTCTTCAATTTAATTTCTATATAAAACACACAATTTTGAACTTCGAGCGAAGAGAGAGGAGGATTAAATGATGAGATAAAACGCGTGCTATGAACACGTGCGTTTATCTTTTCAGTTAATTCCTAATCTATTCGTTTGATCGTTTTGACCTTTGGGTCTGGTTTACCGATGAGATAAGGTAAACTTTGTACTGCTTTAAGTGTGGAATTGACTAACGGTTAGTAAATCGTTTAGTGCGAACGTGTGGTATGGGACGCACGTTAACACTTTTCGGGTTCCTTTCCGAGAGTTTATGACACATATTGCCAGTTAGTGGTGTCCAGTACTGGGCCTCCGGACCTTCGCCACTACGGTTTGTTGCCTTCGGGCTTGTGCCTTCGGGTTTGTGCCTTCGGGCTTGTGCCTTCGGGTTTGTTGCCTTCGGGTTTGTTGCCCTATAGTATCGCTTTTGGAGTTGGTCCTTCGTCACCGCTCGAGAGATACTTGGGTTTGTCGCCTTCGGGCTTGTGGATCCTTGTTTATACAGTACTGAGCACGTGCATCTTTTGTTTTATTGATATTTATATTTCCCTAGAGTATCGCCTTTCAGAGTAGGTCTTTTGAACCACTCGATACATAGCGATTACCTTGTGGAAACTTGTGTTACCTTCATTGGTATTTGTTATTTGCCTTTTGGCTTGATTTGGGATATTCATATCCTTTGTTTATTAAGTTGCCGAGGATATGAGGCTTGTTATTATTCATCTTTTATTAGATGATCATGTTATTTCCTTTAGAGATTATTATGGTACTTTATGACCTTGCATGTTCATTATCATTTAGCTTTTCTAACTGATTTGTTTAGCTAGACTGACCCGTGTATTTTATACTCGGGTCAGACCGAGGTGTTTCAGGTTAGGTACATTTGGACTTAGCCTATTCTGCTTCCGCATGGACTATTCTGCTAGCTACTTTTGTTATAGCTTTTTGTGTAGTTCTTTTTTGTTGTAACTCTGATATGTATATTCTTTCGACTCATCTGTATATTGTGGTTGCTACGCCACTTGACATGTATCATTTTGTATACTTTATGGTGTATCTGTATATGTATGTGATGATCTACTGTTCTGTGATGTGTTTTACATTTGAGTTGTTATATTTTGTTCTGTTAGATCTTCTAGCCATTATAGTTTTGTATTAAGTATCTATTGGATATGTCGATCCACTAAAAAAAAAAAATATGCTGCATTTATCGACGTATACAGTAGATAGTTAAGACAAGGCTATAGATGGTCGCTCCTATCCAGCTCTATTCTCTGTATTAGCAGACAGTATTACCTTGTAATGCTCTTTGCTAATATGGGTCTCGGAGTGGGGCGTTACAACTTGGTATCAGAGCTGAATTCAGAACAAAATATGATAAACACAGAACAGAAACACATATTACGGTGCATCAAAGTGTAATACAAATGTTACGAATCCCTAAATCATCATGCTTTCATTCTTTTCATGTCCTTTGGGATAGATATAATTTTAGGAATATGTCTAGGAATGCATTTTAATTCCGTAATATTCCATATTTGAATTAATGATATCTACCATGTGAATAATCTTTATCTTATCTTAACTTTCAGTTAATGGCTGGAAGAGGTAGAGGACGACGCTCGGATGCTGGGCAATCCAGCGGCTCGCATCCGGACGGCGTTTATATGTCTGCCGATCAGTTTATGGAGCTATTTAGGAGCACCCAGCCTCCAGCTCCTACTCCAGCTTCTCCTTCGCGCAAGTCTCCTTTCGTGCGCATGTGTAGTGATTTTGCACATCTTGGAGGCAAGCCATTCAAAGGCTCCGAGTCTGTTTTGGAGGTTAAGGCTTGGATTCGTTCTTGTGAGCGGATATTTTCTCGCATGGATCTTTCAGATTATCATAGGGTTCTTGTAGCATCTAGCATGTTGCAAGAGCGTGCTCTTGATTGGTACGAGCTATTCACAGCCGAGCTCGACGAGTCTACTCTTACATGGACTCAGTTTCGGGAACGATTCGAGCTTAAGTTCGTTCCTGAGTCTGAGAAAGCATCTCTTGCCCATCGCTTCCTCGAGCTAAAGCAAGGGAAATCTTCTGTTTCTGATTATGTGTCTTCTTTCGAGGCTCTTTCTAAGTATGGCCTTGAGTATATTAGCACTCCATACAAGAAGAACCTCAAGTTCGTTTCCGGCCTTAAGAAGTATTTGAAGAAATCTTTGATGTTGCAGCTCAAGCTTTCTTTTGAGGAACTAGTTGACTCGGCGCTTCATCTTGAAGCCGTCGAGAAAGAGATTGATAGTGGTGATGATGTTGAGGTTCGCAAGAACCCCAACAAGAAGCAGTTTCCATTTCAAAAGTCCAAGTCCTTTCCTTCCAAGAAGAAGAAGACTGGTGGTTCTAACTCTCAGAATCAGTCTACTAGAACACCTTCCGTTCGGAAGTGTTTCAATTGTGGTTCTCCTGATCATATGATTCGAGCTTGTCCTAAGCCTCTCTTCTGCCGCCATTGCAAGAAGGAAGGTCATCATGTTTCCACCTGCCCTACTAATCCTGCTAACGCCAAGTCTGGCAAGCTTTATGCTGCTAAAGCTTCTGGAGGTTCTTCTCAGCCCAGAGGTATATCTCCATCTATTTTGGAAAGTTCTATTTTATTTCACGATCGCAGTATTCGAGTTCTTTTCGATACGGGTGCTTCGCATTCATTCATATCGAAGAAGCTCGTCGATGATTTGTCTTTGGATGTTTCTTGTATGGTTACTTCACTGAGGATTGCGAATCCTATCGGGGGATCCGCAACCCTTAGCATGCTTTGTGATGATGTTGAGATTGTTTTATGTGGCTTTTCTTTTCGTGCGAATCTGCACGCTATTTCTTATTTGGGATTTGACATGATTTTTGGTATGGACTGGCTAGTGCGATATGATGCCAGGATTGTTTGTGCTCAGCGGATGTTATATCTTCGACATCCTGATTCTCCATCTCAGCTATCTCTTGTTCTTCGGAATGTGGATAATTCCGAAGTGGCTTTATATTCTCTAGACTCACGAGATGCTGATGATATATCTTGTATTCCTATTGTTTGTGACTTCTCTGATGTATTTGAGCCTGTTTCGGGTTTGCCACCCAAGCGGGCTATTGAGTTCCACATTGATCTCGTTCCAGGCGCGCAGCCAGTTAGTCGTCCTCCCACGAGGATGTCTATAAAAGAAAATGAGGAACTCAAGAATCAGCTTTTAGAGCTTGAGTCCAAGCAGTTGATTCAGTCTAGTTCTTCACCGTGGGGTGCCGCGGTCGTCTTTGTGAGGAAGTCCGATGGTACTCTTAGGCTTTGCATTGACTATCGCAAGCTTAACGAGTTGACCATCAAGAATAGGTATCCACTACCTAGGATCGACGATATGTTTGATTAATTGAGTGGCGCTAAGGTCTTCTCTCAGCTAGACCTTGCCACTGGTTTTCATCAGCTCCGAGTCGCGGAAGATAGCATACCTCTTACAGATTTCCGCACTCGATATGGATCTTTCGAGTGGCTTGTTATGCCGTTCGGTTTGACGAACGCTCCTGCATTCTTTGTCGATCTTATGAATCGAGTATTCTGGGAATATCTCGATAAGTTCGTCCTTGTGTTCATCGACGACATCCTTGTTTATTCGAAATCTGAAGCCGAACATGCTAATCACTTGAGAATTGTCTTGAGTACTCTTCGTCACCATCAGCTTAAAGCTAAATTCTCTAAGTGCCACTTCTGGGAGAATAAGGTTAAGTTCTTAGGCCACGTTGTTTCTTCCGAGGGCATTTCTGTCGATCCTTCGAAGATCGAATCTATCCAGAATTGGAAGAGGCCTGAGAATGTTCATGAGATTCGTAGTTTTCTTGGATTGGCGGGTTATTACCGTCGGTTCATTAAGGATTTTTCCCGTGTTGTGCTTCCTCTCACCAGCCTTACTCGGAAAGGCGTTCGATTTATTTGGTCCGACAAGTGCGAAGCTTCTTTTCAGCAATTGAAGGAGCTTCTCACCAATGCTCCTATTCTAGTGGTTCCTGAAGGGAATCAAGATCTTGTTGTCTACACCGATGCTAGTAGATGTGGCCTCGGTGCCGTGCTAATGCAGAAGGATCGGGTAGTTGCTTATGCTTCTAGGCAACTGCGACCGAATGAAGTACGCTATGCCACTCATGACCTCGAGTTAGCCGCCATTGTCTTCGCCTTGAAGATTTGGCGCCATTATTTATTAGGCGAGCACTTCATTCTATACACCGATCACAAGTCCTTGAAATATCTATTCACTCAGAAGGAGCTCAATATGAGGCAACAACGTTGGCTCGAGTTCCTTGCTTCCTATGACTTCGATATCCAGTATACCCCTGGTAAGGGTAATCGTGTTGCTGATGCGCTTAGTCGCAAACATTCGGTTGTTGTTTCTATGATGTTAGCCGAGTGAGATGTTCTAGAGACCTTATCCCTATGTGATATTCGTGATCGAGCTCCATCTTCTGATTCTCCTATCTTATTATTTAGTTTGGAAGCTCGACCCAGTTTATTGGATCGTATTGCCGATGCCCAGCGGCGTGATCCCGATACTGTGCACCTTATTCAGATTTGTGAGTCTGAGTCCCGTGACGAGGAGTTGAGGGATTTCAGCATTGATTCTCATGGGTGTCTTCGCAAGAAGAACCGTCTTGTTGTGCCTTCTGATTCTTCACTTAGGCATGACATTCTCGATGACTGCCACCGTTCTAAGTATACCATTCATCCTGGCAGTAGTAAGATGTATGCCGACATGCATCGCCTTTATTATTGGGAAGGCATGAAGCGCGATGTTGCGAATTATGTGAGTAATTGCATGACTTGTCAACGAATCAAAGCCGAACATCAACGCCCTTCTGGTCTCCTTCAGCCACTAGATATTCCATTATGGAAATGGGATCAGATTTCGATGGATTTCATTGATGGCCTACCTCGTTCGAGATCGGGCCATTCTTGCATTTGGGTTATTGTTGACCGCCTCACCAAATCAGCTCATTTCATTCCTATTAAGTCTAATAGGAGTGCTTCTCATTTGGCCAAGTTATATGTCAAGGAAATCGTGAGACTTCATGGTGTTCCTAGTTCGATTGTTTGTGACCGTGATCCGCTATTCACGAGTCATTTCTGGCAGAGTCTTCAGCAAGCTTTGGGAACAAAGCTTAATTTCAGCACAGCATATCATCCGCAGTCTGATGGACAGACTGAACGGGTGAATCGTATTCTCGAGGATGTTCTCCGTGCTTGCATTCTAGATTTTGGTGGTAGTTGGGAGGATCACCTACCCCTTGTAGAATTCTCCTACAACAATAGTTTTCAGTCGAGTATCGGTATGGCTCCTTTCGAAGCCTTATACGGAAGGCCGTGTCGATCACCTTCTTGTTGGTTGGAATCTGGTGAGAAGCTTATTCTTGGCCTAGATTCTGTTCGTGATTCTTCTGAGAAGATTAATATTATTCGTCAGAGAATGAAAGAGGCACAAAGCCGCCAGAAATCCTACGCGGACAACCGTAGGAAGCCTCTCGAGTTCTCGGTTGGTGATCTCGTCTTTATTCGTGTTTCTCCTCTGAAAGGGTTTATGCGCTTCAGTACGACTGGGAAATTGGCTCCTCGCTTTATAGGACCATTTCCTATTAAACGTATTGGCCTTGTGGCTTATAGAGTTTTGCTTCCAACTCATCTATCTGGCATTCATGACGTATTTCACGTCTCTCAGCTTCGGAAGTGTCTTCGAGAGTCGGATTCTGTTATCGATTCTCCTCATTTGCAAGAGCTTGAGATCTCACCAGACTTATCTATTGTGCAGCAGCCTATTCGCGTACTTGCTTCGGAGGTGAAACGCCTTCGAAACAAAGACGTGCCGCTCGTTAAAGTTCAATGGTCCGCCAATTCCAATGATTGCACTTGGGAAACAAAAGAGTTTATCGAGCGATCCTATCCTTGTTTTCTTTCTTCGCATAGCGATGGTGAGAATCTATTTATCTCAAGCTTATTTCATTTCTTTTGATTGATGAAGTCAATAAGTTGAATACAAATTCTTCTCTAGAAATTGCGAGGACGCAATTTTGTTAAGGGGGGAGTCTGTAACAACCCTGTTTTGGAGATTACCTTTCAATATTGAATTATAATGATAATTATAATTTAATATTGTGAATTGAATTAAATTAGAGAAATTAAATTGTTTATTTGGAATAAACAACAAATTTGGGGAAAAATTGTTGAAAATAAAGGATAAAGCTTTATTTTAATGGTTTGGGTGATAATAAATGTGGGAATAATTTTATTTGAGTAAAAATGCAATAAATTTGTTAATTATTGCGTTGTGGCTTCTTTTAATAATTTTTTTAAAAAAGAAGCAAGCTCTTTTAGTAAGTGTTTATTGAAATAAAAAGTGAAAATTGGGTTAAAAAATAAGTTTTGACTATAAATAATGTTTTGAAATGGTTTGAAATGTTTTTCTAAGTGATAAATTAAATTTTGTGGAATTTTAAGAGTTCAAAATATGGTTTTATTCATTTATTTGAGTAAATAATGCATTTTTGTTAAATAGAGAAATTTAATAATAAAAATGTTTTAAAAATAAAAATTAATCTTTTTATATGATAGAAAATGGTTTATTTTGTATGTATACAAGTTTTCATATTTTTCTTATGTGTAAATATGGAGAAAATGCATTTTTGTATGGTGTATATGTACATAAGTTCATATGTTAGTTAAGTGTGAATTAATTAGCCTTAGTCTTTTTATTTTCTTTTATTTTTGGGTCCATTAGCCCATTAGTGTTCCTTGGCCTGATTAAGGAAGTGAGAAAAGAAAATTAAACTGTACGTACATTGCTACTCTCCTCTTCTTCTTCCTCCAGAAACAAAACATAGAACCCACTCCATCAAATTCAAAATCCATTGAATTTCTTAAATTAAATACAATAAAAAGCAATCTTTGTCAACCTAGAGTGATAATACAAAGGTAATCAAACTCCAAACTTGCAATTTCATCAAAAATCTCAGATTTGTGAATTAGGTTTCAAAATTATTGAAGTTTTGCTCTTGCATGTTTGTATAAACTCTTATTTTAGGTTATTGAAGCTTTCTCAAGGCCAAAGTTTGCGTCTTCTCTCCAATTAGCTCTTGTTGCTCTACTATTTTTGAGGTGAGTTGCTGCTCACAATTGCTAGCTGAAGCAAAAGCTTCAAAATGCCAAAATCTAACCCAAAATAGCTTCAATACAATGATTTCATGTTCAAGTTTTGATTTTGTGAAATCTGAGTTGGTATGTCTCTTTGCACATCATTTTCTTCCAATTTCGGCAACGAAATGCTGCCGTATTTTTTTTCAGTTGATAGCCTGTATGTTGTAGTATATGTATGTCAAATTTCATTGCAAAACATATTCGTTTGATGCCTGAAAACTGCAGTGCAAAATCAATGCACAGCCTGGAAATTTTCTGTGCATATTTTGTTTGCTGAGTTGCTGCAAACATGGCCTGAGTCCATGTTTGCGATGACATAACATTTTCGTTTCTAACTCAAATTGCGTGACTCTTTTTTTATTTGAAAGATGAAGTTCTCTATTTTATGCACACTAAATTTCAGGTCATTTTGACATAGATAGCATATTTAAATCTTCTGTCAAACTTGGACACGAATCATGTTTTTGCCCAGAATTCAACAGTGAAACACTGTCTGGGTTCAACTTTGAGAAACATATCTTTCTCATATTTTATCCAAATTACATAATTCTTTTTCTGTTTGGGAGATGATGTTTTCTACTACATGTGTACCAATTTTTAGCTCAAAATGATGTAATTTGCTCCTCTGTTTTATGCCTGGAAGTTGAGTCTAGTGGGGTTTTAGGCCTGCACATTTATTTGGTTTTGAACTGTCGCAAACATGGTCTGAGTTCATGTTTGAGGCAGCATAACTCATTCGTTTCAAATCGGATTTGTGTGATTCTTTTTGCAGAACGAAGTAGGAGTGTTGAGTTACATTCCTGTAAAATTTCATGAATATCTGGGTTGGTTTGCTATTTCTAAACTACCATCGAACTTGTACGCGCAGCTTGCTAATTCAGTGTCTTAAACCTTGTTTTGATCCGACTTTGAAACGACGCAGATTCTTCGTTTCAAATCGGATTTGAATGATTCTTTTTGCAGATTGAAGTAGGAATGTTGAGCTACATTCCTACCAAATTCCATGTCATTTGGACTCTGTTTGTAGGTCCGAACCTGCTGTCGAACTTGGATTCGCAGCGTGTTTTCACCGGTTTTTATACTTAGAATAATTTCCGGCTTTTTCTGATATTTTCCGATTTCTTTGAGATTTTTCTCTAGATTTCGTACACGGATTTTATAAAGCATTTTAAAGTGTTTTTCAAACAAATTGGCTTATGAAATTATTATTTAATATTATTTTTAAGTATTAAATTAGTTACTCCATAATAGGAGAATTTCGAATGCAATTTCTAAAGCGATTTTGAAGCGTTCCTAAAACTCATTTTCTTCAATTTAATTTTTATATAAAACACACAATTTTGCACTTCGAGCGAAGAGAGAGGAGAATTAAATGATTAGATAAAACGCGTGCTATGAACACGTGCGTTTATCTTTTCAGTTAATTCCTAATCTATTCGTTTGATCGTTTTGACCTTTGGGTCTGGTTTACCGATGAGATGAGGTAAACTTTGTACTGCTTTAAGTGTGGAATTGACTAACGGTTAGTAAATCGTTTAGTGCGAACGTGTGGTATGGGACACACGTTAACACTTTTCGGGTTCCTTTCCGAGAGTTTATGACACATATTGCCACTTAGTGGTGTCCAGTACTGGGCCTCCGGACCTTCGCCACTACGGTTTGTTGCCTTCGGGCTTGTGCCTTCGGGTTTGTGCCTTCGGGCTTGTGCCTTCGGGTTTGTTGCCTTCGGGTTTGTTGCCCTATAGTATCGCTTTTGGAGTTGGTCCTTCGTCACCGCTTGAGAGATACTTGGGTTTGTCGCCTTCGGGCTTGTGGATCCTTGTTTATACAGTACTGAGCACGTGCATCTTTTGTTTTATTGATATTTATATTTCCCTAGAGTATCGCCTTTCGGAGTAGGTCTTTTGAACCACTCGATACATAGCGATTACCTTGTGGAAACTTGTGTTACCTTCATTGGTATTTGTTATTTGCCTTTTGGCTTGATTTGGGATATTCATATCCTTTGTTTATTAAGTTGCCGATGATATGAGGCTTGTTATTATTCATCTTTTATTAGATGATCATGTTATTTCCTTTAGAGATTATTATGGTACTTTATGACCTTGCATGTTCATTATCATTTAGCTTTTCTAACTGATTTGTTTAGCTAGACTGACCCGTGTATTTTATACTCGGGTCACACCGAGGTGTTTCAGGTTAGGTACATTTGGACTTAGCCTATTCTGCTTCCGCATGGACTATTCTGCTAGCTACTTTTGTTATAGCTTTTTGTGTAGTCCTTTTTTGTTGTAACTCTGATATGTATATTCTTTCGACTCATCTGTATATTGTGGTTGCTACGCCACTTGACATGTATCATTTTGTATACTTTATGGTGTATCTGTATATGTATGTGATGATCTACTGTTCTGTGATGTGTTTTACATTTGAGTTGTTATATTTTTTGTTCTGTTAGATCTTCTAGCCATTATAGTTTTGTATTAAGTATCTATTGGATATGTCGATCCACTAAAAAAAAAATATGATGCATTTATCGACGTATACAGTAGATAGTTAAGACAAGGCTATAGATGGTCGCTCCTATCCAGCTCTATTCTCCGTATTAGCAGACAGTATTACCTTGTAATGCTCTTTGCTAATATGGGTCTCGGAGTGGGGCGTTACAGAAGAGGAGTGTCCGATCAGAGGAATGACCTTATTAACCCGTCGATCGCTCATGTTTTAGCCACTTTATGCCAACTCACAGGAGTCGGGTCCACGTATTTACCTTACAGGAATCGTCTCCACCAACCTAATTCATTCTGGAATCTCCACCGCGTACACGGTTAGTCAAAGTGGTTTTCGGTATCGACAGAGAGTATGTCCATATCCGATCCCGGTCTCTTTACCAACCCATCGTTATTATAACACCGCGGTCATTTAAAAATAGGTTATACTTTAAAAATCAGAATAAACATTCCATTTCATAACCATGAATACGATATCATTTCAAAACCCAAAACCATATTTTATCACTTATCCCAAATATAATTATTTTCCAAAATCATAATGCTTTAACTTCATAACGTCTGAAAATCAAATATTTTCAAAGCATAATATTTTGAAAATCATAATTTAAAACCATAACTTCTAGAAACTTGAATGGTTTGGACATTCAACGGTATATGAATTAAATGGTTTAACTTAAATGTTACTTTGTAAAGAAAATAGTTCTCATGGCTTTACAAATACATTTCTTTATTAAAGTCTAAACCAAAATTTATATTATCTCTCTCAAGTTCTAAAACCACTTCAATTTATTTATATATACGTATATCCATTTTGAGTTAATATTTCAAACTAAAGTTGGATTTTATGCTTTCAACAAATCAATTGTTCTATTAATTAGTCTTGAATATTCATATAAAATCCATAAATAATAAGACTTCAATTTCTAGTAATAAAATATATATATTTTTCCCAATTCAAATTATACTAGAATATTCATTTCAATTTATTTTGGGAAAAATCCAATTATAAATATCATATCTTAAAATTTTCAAACTTAACATTTAAACATATGATATAAATTATTAAACTCCATTTTCTTAATTTTCTTCCATTTTTAATAAAGATTTTTATACACCTTTTAATTTCAAAATTTTCAACTTCATATGTATATATATGGAAGAAAAATATTTATACAATATAAAATTTAAGATTATTATAAACCGTATTCCATCCAAACCATAGAAATCACATTTAAATAGTTATATATATACCGCGGTGCCTGTATATAATTTTCTATCCTATGGTCAAGTGATACGGATATTTATCATTTCAATCCGCAATTTAAAAGATATAAAATTTTGCGGTTATATATCATTTCAACCCACAATCCCGAATGAAATGAAATATGCATGATAATTTGCAATTTAATGATATACAATAAACATCCATTCATCAACATCATCCATCATCCAAATCGCAATCATCAATCAATATCAATCAATAACAATATTATTTTTGGTACTACATAACAGGTAATACTGGCAATTTTATTCAAATTAAATTTAACAGCTATTAATCTACAGTCTATATTCAGAAATAAATTATATAACCGTTAACTAGCAGTTCATATACAAACAAATAAATTTTAACTGTAAATTTATATGCAATAAATTAATTAAATTAACAGTTAAATTAAATAAATGCAATTCAACAGGTATGAATAAAATAAACATGCCAAATACTCATAAATAAATTTCTATTCATTTCTAAAATTAATTTAAACAAACATAAAAGCTTCTAGTAGTTGTGAGTGGGTTAAAACACTCACCTTTTGAATTTAAATCGAATTTAAATTCGATTTAAACCCAAAATTCGCCCGTCTCGGAATTCGTCCAAACCAGCGTCATCAAGTCCGGAATAAAATTACGATCCTAACAAAAAATATCTCGCGTGAAAACGAGGCCGTATGAGAAAGTTATAGCGAAAATTCGATTGAAAACAAAAATTAAAATAAATGAAAAATGGAACACAATTCATACTTCAACAATCCATCCACGTCATCGTTACTTCCCAGCAAAACACGCTACTACTGTTCATCCCCTCTCACGCGTTACTTCTCTCCAGCACGCAACCGAAGGAAACACGCACCCGACCCAACCTTTGACCGCCGAAATCTTCCACCACGGTCCACCATATGATCGCCGACCAACACCAGTGGATAGCCCCTGCCGAGCCGCCTCCCCTTGACCCTCTGCGCGCGCCATCGGTCGCCGCCGCCGCGCCCTTCAAACCCTAAACGAAAATTGCTCCACATCCAACCGTTGATTTCGAAACAAACTACATGGATCGACTTCCCTCGGTCCCCTCTGCAAAACACAGAAAAGGTTTGACGATCCGACGAAGTTTGCGACGACGATGATGAATGGTCACGGACTGTTTGAATTAATTCTGGTCAAACGAATGTTCAAAACAGAAAACGAATTGCACGAGTAGATTACGTGCCTCGAGAACATTAACATATATTTTTGTGGAATTTTTCTGAAGTGTTTGTATTTTCACTGAAATTTGGATTGGGGTAGATCTAGGTTGCATTCATTTGAGGAGGAGAAGGAGATGAAGAAATGAACGTACAGCAAAAGGGAAAATAAAATGGGGCTAGGGTTTATAACCGTGCTTATATAGGTAGACTAGAGATAGCGTAGATGGATCGGATAAGTGAACGTACGAAACAAACTATGGCCCAAAAAGCCCGCTATGCCTCCGGAACCGAATTTATTAAATCTATATATCCAAATAGGTATTTTAAGATATTCTGAACGCGATGGAAAAAGTTTCACGTCCAAATTTGATCGTATAAAGAAGTTATGCTGAAAACAAAATTTCCAAATTGATTTCAAATTGATTTTATTAAAATTGATTTCAAGGCGTTTCACGCCCGTACGATCAAACGACAAGTTCGATCGATACGAAACTTGAAACCCTATAATAATTCACCGATACGGATCCGATGAAACTGGTTTCGTTGAAATCCGAGTCCGTGGCCAAAATGGCTATTTTTAATATTCATTAAATAAATTAAATAAATTATAAAAATCCAATTTTTACATCTAGATTCAAAAATTGACCAAATTTTCTCCCTTTAAATTTTCTTAACTATTTACTCCAATTCTAAACAATTTAAGTGTCAATAGTTGTTCTATTCATCAATTCAAATGTGAATTCTTAACTTCAATATTAATTCCAATTTTAATAAATTCAACATTATAAGTTTGATTAAATTTATTAAATTCACTTTCTTTCTATTATTCAAGGTTATTGATGTCAATTTAATGAAACTAACATTGGCTCAATATCTATACATTAAAAATCTCAATTCTAAACTTAGATCTCAACTTATGAAATAGTTAAATAATAAATTCCATCTAAATCTACATCTTCCTACTATCTAAATATTTAGAAAAATTACTTACCACTTTTTATTGTAAATTTCTAAACTAGTAGATTTGTGTCATTTCTAGCCCTCTGGATATTTTATATTAACTAAAAGCAAATTTACATATAATTTCCATCGTCAATTATTTTAGTGAATAAATCTTCAAAGGTTACTGCAATTAATCCCCTAAATTGCAATAAATTCTAATAAATTTGACTCTATTTGATTACAACTCACAAATAAATCAATTATTCCCCAACTACAAAGTTACCGTTTCTTATATATATCACTACAGTAATACTTCCAAATGTTCATCTTTTGTTTGCATAAATTACTGTATTCAATTGAATTGTAATATTGTTAACTTACACATAAATAAAACTTAACAACTAATAGAATAAATAACTTACAAAATTTGTTGTCATAAATATATTTTATAAGTCTACACTTAATTATTATCTTACAATACGTTTTTACGTTACTATAAAATTTATACACTCTTCCGTTACCATATTAATAATTACTAAAGTAACGTTCATTCTTAATAACAACGTTATACTATTCAACATATAAAAGGACTCCATTCCCCAATACATTCATTTATATTTATTCCCTTAAAGTTCTCCCTTATTGACTAGACACATTAATTTAGATTCATTTACGTCGAATGCCCTTCTTAGCTATATACTCAATACATGTTAAATCTACATAATTTTTACCCTTTTATTCAAATTCACTTATACCATCAATAACAAAATGTTGCCCTAAATTTAGATTCAATTATATACATTAGATAAATGGGTAAACTTTTGTAATTATCCCATATATGAAAATATTTTTATGCATACATTCCCACTTACTTACTATGCATTCATTTATTAAATTACTAATTGCCTTAGTCAACTTACCCCCTATTTACTACCAAATTTCCAATTAAATTATGGCTTATCAATACATAAAATTTACATAGGCAAAACAAATTTTATTACTATCTTAAGTCCATTTATCATTGACAACATTCATTAAATTTACTTATCAACACTTATTGCATTGATTTATTCAGCGGTCACCTTTTATTTAGTTACTATCCATTTTACAATCCAATGTAAGTCTTCCACTATTTATTTTATATTAAATGAATTCCATTATACTTAATCTTTTTATTGATATTCACTAATTCAACCCTTATATCAGTTTCTTATATTTAACTTTAAATCAAATTATGACAATCTACATTATCCAAATCTATTGTCATAAAATTTTATTGTTACACTAAATTACAACTACTATACCAAATTTCTACATTTATTCTCAATTAGATTAGAAATTATATTAATTGAATTCATTTAATATTATTAATTTAACGGGTCGTTACAATCTCCCCCACTCAAAACTTTTCGTCCCCGAAAAGGAAAAAGAAGGGAGAAGGAAGAATAAACAGTACATCTTATTTCAAATATTAACTTATAAACAATAATTTACTGGATTAATTTCCTTTAATGAAATATACCCGTTTATAATCATTACAACCTTTTATACTTAAATCATTAAAGTTTGGAAAATATTCAACAAAATTCTAAGTCCAAAATTTACGAAATTTTTTGGCAGAGTCTCCTTTGTACGGTGAGGCTCGGGAGAAAATATAATATCAAAATATACAAATATATTACATATATTATCAAAATATTATATCCCAACACGGGAAACTATATAAAATAGCGCTTTAAAACGTAATCCGAAAACGTACCTCTTTGTCGGGCAATATACGCTTATTATTTTGGAACCAAAAGCAGTAGCAGTTGCTTCATCACCTGTATTCACTTATATAATCTAAAAGGTTAAATATTTATTTTAAAGTGAACTATTCAAGTGGATTCAATCATTAATCAACCAAACAATTCAACAACCATCAACCTTACAAACAACATACATACACAAACAAAGCAACCATTTAATCCATCAAACAAATAGTTGTTTGGGTTCAAACTTGAAATTTGTATGAAATGAAATTAACTATCAAGTGCATCCTTTACTCAACAGTCTTAGATGGAACAAAGATAGATACTTATTCATTTAACCACTTCAAATTTCTTACCCAACAACATAAATCAAACAACACAATTCAAACCAACACCCAAATTTATTTATTATACATTTATCTCATGCTTCAATGGTTTGATTTTCTTTCTTTCATTTATGGAGTGATTTCTTTATTTCTTACAAATTTTCATTTTCCATTTATCACAAAATTCATTATATTTGTATTCCAATTTATTTACTAAAGTTTCTATCATCTATTTATACTACTTACCTTTACTTATAGTAAAATTTCCAATTTAACTTAAGTCTATACAATTAATTCTCATTAATAATATCAAATTAATAGAATACCTTTATTACCTTACTCTTCACTTGTAAGATTTCCCCTTACATTTTCCTACTAACATTGCAACTTTTTATTATATGGTAAGTTATGTATGTTTTAAGAATGTAAGTGAAAATTTACAAGTTTCTTCTCCATTCCTTTAATTAATATATATTTGTTTTATAAATTACAATTTCGACTTACCTTTAATCTCATTCATTTATTTAATGTTGAAGTTTCCATTATATTTAATTACAGTAACCCTCTACTTACACTTAATTTATTAACCTTATAACTTGCATTCCTATAAGTGAAAGATTTTACTCATTCATTAACTATGGATTTCAGTCATTTATATTTTTCCTACTTTCCATTATATTAGAATAGGGGAAATTAAGGCGTACTTAAGTTAATAACCCTACAATCAATCCTTATTTTACTAAAGAATTTCATTTTATTTACTTAAGTTCATATCACCTATTAATAATTCTTGACTTATTTTCAGTAAAATTTCAATTATAACTTAAGTTTATACCACTAAATTCTTATTTATATAATAGCAATTCATAGCATAATCCAAAATTTCCAACATTTCAACTTGCATAATATTCTATTCAAATCTCTTAATTAACATTTCAACCTTTCATATTTGGTAAGTTATATATGTTTAAAGAGAAATGCAATTGAACTTATACTAGTTTAATCTCAATTCTTTTAATTCATTGATTTTCCAATAAATCTTTACCATTATTTATAATTTAAATTTTTAACTTCCTTTATACTTAGCATTAATTCTCTTACTTATTAGAGGTTTTCAATCCATTTATTACTTACTTTTTTTATTCCACTAAAATTTAACAATTAATTAATGGAAAATTTTAGAACTAAATTCCGGGTCAAATTCCAAAATTACTTTAAAATAATAGATAATTAATTTCTTACAACTTTTATATCTCTAATTACCTTTAAACAATTAAAATTTTAAATAATTTCAAAACAAATCTGCAGTAGAGTTTACTACAGTGGCCTTTCCCTTCGAAACTCGAAAATGAAAGTCGATAATGCGGCCGTCATCACCGAAATTATTTTCCAGCGACAGAGTGGAAAGTACAAACTTATTTTCTTCAAAATCCTCTTTAAACCAATTCTTTCGAATTATACTAAATATTTATATAAGAAAATACTTATAAACCAAATCCCTATATCCTATAAATCCATTGAAAACAGATTTTCAAAATCCCGGACTTAAGTTCAAAAATCTCCAATTTGATTTATTATAATTTCAACTTAGCTTCAATTGTTATAAATATTTTTATTTCCTAACACCCAATCTATAGCAACCAAATATATATATATATATATATCTTTATAAAAATATTTTTTTATATATAGAAAATATAATAGGCAAAATTATTTCATTCACCTATATTAAAAACAAATATTATGTCGGTCTGTCCTATTAAGTGTTTAGAAATCCCTATTGATGGCATAGCGTCCCATGCATCAACCAGAATTTATAAATACAAAACGGGACAGAGTAACATAATATTAAAATCTTTTTATAAAACTAACAAATACGCTCTCTCATATATATACACTCAGCGACTCCCATAGGGTATTACTACCCTATTAACAAAGAGTCAAACCCCACAAAGCCAAAGTTTATCGCTAAACCAAAGCTCTGATACCAACTGTAACATCCCGCCTTTTCGCACACTTTAAACCGACACACGTGCCAATTCAAAGCATACGCAAGGGCGGATTGTTATGGGGTAAATAAGAAAAACAGAGAAGAAATAAAGCAAAATAGAATCTCACAGCGGAAGGATAAGATATAATAATCAATATACAGTTCATGATAACTGTTTACAAAAATATTTATTTTACTTATACAATGAATATCAGAGTTACACATACCAATACAATCAATGCAGCGGAAATTTAGAGTGTGGTGCAATACTATAAATAATATAATACGGATTCTTCATCTTCGTCCTCCAAAGCTAAAATATTCGATCCTGAAACGCTCGAACTGACCCGAGCGAATTTGAAAAGACAAAAACACTCGAGTCAGACTAAAAGATCTTATGTGAGTTAAATTAACAGAATTAAATATGAGTACAGTAACTCAAGAGATGCTCGGGATTTACATCTCCTAAGGATCCGTTAAACTATTTACTATGTAGTATATCGCGCTATTATAATAGTGTCTAATAGTAAAATAAACATACTTTTTAATAGCGTTAAGGAGTGACCCAATATTCCCCTTAACACGTAATAGTCCCAGTAGTCCATCCAATATCATAGCCCCTCCTGATCGGGAAGCCACCAGAGGATACCACACGGGCTACGGGAGAAATCCAAACTCGTACAAGGCTCGGTATGGTAGGTGACACGGCACAACTAGGAAATGCCAGGGTAGATATACCAATTACGCTTCCGGGCCGATGGAAACGCATAGCCGCAGCTACCGCCCACCTCGAACAAACTCCCCCAAAATCAAAAATAGAAGTGGCCACTGAATCAATCCAAAGTCAAAGTATAATATCGAAGAGGAGTGTCCGATCAGAGGAATGACCTCATTAACCCGTTGATCGCTCCTGTTTTAGCCACCTTATGCCAACTCACGGGAGTCGGGTCCACGTATTTACCTTACAGGAATTGTCACCACCAACCTACTTCATTCTGGAATCTCCACCGCGTACACGGTTAGTCAAAGTGGTTTTCGATATCGACAGAGAGTATGTCCATATCCGATCCCGGTCTCTTTGCCAACCCATCGTTATTATAACACCATGGTCATTTAAAAATAGGTTATACTTTAAAAATCAGAATAAACATTCCATTTCATAACCATGAATACGATATCATTTCAAAACCCAAAACCATATTTTATCACTTATCCCAAATATAATTCTTTTCCAAAATCATAATGCTTTAACTTCATAACGTCTGAAAATCAAATATTTTCAAAGCATAATATTTTGAAAATCATAATTTAAAACCATAACTTCTAGAAACTTGAATGGTTTGGACATTCAACGGTATATGAATTAAATGGTTTAACTTAAATGTTACTTTGTAAAGAAAATAGTTCTCATGGCTTTACAAATACATTTCTTTATTAAAGTCTAAACCAAAATTTATATTATCTCTCTCAAGTTCCAAAACCACTTCAATTTATTTATATATACGTATATCCATTTTGAGTAGCAATATTTCAAACGAAAGTTGGATTTTATGCTTTCAACAAATCAATTGTTCTGTTAATTAGTCTTGAATATTCATATAAAATACATAAATAATAAGACTTCAATTTCTAGTAATAAAATATATATATTTTTCCCAATTCAAATTATACTAGAATATTCATTTCAATTTATTTTGGGAAAAATCCAATTATAAATATCATATCTTAAAATTTCCAAACTTAACATTTAAACATATGATATAAATTATTAAACTCCATTTTCTTAATTTTCTTCCATTTTCAATAAAGATTTTTATACACCTTTTAATTTCAAAATTTTCAACTTCATATGTATATATATATATGGAAGAAAAATATTTATACAATATAAAATTTAAGATTATTATAAACCGTATTCCATCCAAACCATAGAAATCACATTTAAATAGTTATATATATACCGTGGTGCCTGTATATAATTTTCTATCCTATGGTCAAGTGATACGGATATTTATCATTTCAATTCGCAATTTAAAAGATATAAAATTTTGCGGTTATATATCATTTCAAACCACAATCCCGAATGAAATGAAATATGCATGATAATTTGCAATTTAATGATATACAATAAACATCCATTCATCAACATCATCCATCATCCAAATCGCAATCATCAATCAATATCAATCAATAACAATATTATTTTTGGTACTACATAACAGGTAATACTGGAAATTTTATTCAAATTAAATTTAACAGTTATTAATCTATAGTCTATATTCAGAAATAAATTATATAGCTGTTAACTAGCAGTTCATATACTAACAAATAAATTTTAACTGTAAATTTATACGCAATAAATTAATTAAATTAACAGCTAAATTAAATAAATGCAATTCAACAGGTATGAATAAAATAAACATGCCAAATACTCATAAATAAATTTCTATTCATTTCTAAAATTAATTTAAACAAACATAAAAGCTTCTAGTAGTTGTGAGTGGGTTAAAACACTCACCTTTTGAATTTAAATCGAATTTAAATTCGATTTAAACCCAAAATTCGCCCGTCTCGGAATTCGTCCAAACCAGCGTCATCAAGTTCGGAATAAAATTACGATCCTAACAAAAAAAATCTCGCGTGAAAACGAGGCCGTATGAGAAAGTTATAGCAAAAATTCGATTGAAAACAAAAATTGAAATAAATGAAAAATGGAACACAATTCATACTTCAACAATCCATCCACGTCATCGTTACTTCCCAGCAAAACTGTAACGATCCTGAATTTTAAACAATTTAAATACGAGAATATTTAATTAATTTTAAATATTTGAATGATGGTTTGGATTGAATTTTCAATATAACTATGAGTTTGACGGTTAAAATTTTAAAATTTAATCTATTTAAGTTGAATAAAAAAATTTGAATCTAAAATTTTAAGCCGATTAAAAATATTTCAAAGGCTTGTAAAATTTATATTGATAGTACTGAAGATTTTAGAAGCTTCAGAATCGAATTTGGAAGTGAATTGTTCAGTTTTGGAATTTAATCGTTCGAATCGATATTTAAAAATAACCGTCCGAGGCACAGTCTCGGAATTTGACGAAACCAGTTCCATTGGGTCCGGAATATTGAATTATTGCCGGATTTCAAATTTCGTAATTTTTGAAGTTGATATGTGATCACACGGCGTGTAAACGCATTGAAATAAAATCGAATTCAATTTAAATTTAAATTTAAACTTAGTCAAAATACACACGTTCGCTTCCCTATAATCGCTCCTAAAACCGTGCCGAGTATCACGCAGAAATCACGATAGAAATCGTGATAAACATGCCTTAGTCTATTTTAAATATCATCTTCCTCCCTCTCTTCAGTTTTTCAAAAGGCAAATCAAAACAAATAAATGGTCGCTCCTCCACGATTTAAAATCAGAAATTCACGAAACAAAACCCTTTTCCTCTCGTTCAAAACAATGGCCGAAGCCTGCCTTCAAATCAAAAAAAAAAAAAAAAAAATTAAAACAAAAAAAAATGGTTGCCGCGATTCAGAATGGAGGAAGCACGAGCGCAGGGAGGCCGAGGCAGGCGTCGCGACTTCTTTTGGTGCTCGCGATTCGTGGGAAATTGAAAGCACGGCGGCGCACGCTCGAGGGCAGTGAGGATCGCGACTAGGGCTTCGGTAGGTGGCGTGAGGCGACGCGAGGTTGGAGGTGATGGCTCGAACTCGTGAGCGACTTCGGCTTCGATTTGGAATCGATGGAGGAGGCAGGGCCGCGTGTGCACGCGCGACATGAGGCGGCGACTCGCGAGCATGGTCGAGACGACAGCAAGCTAGGGAACTCGAGTTCGAGTTTGGGGGATTTCAAATACAGTAAAGGTAAATTTATTTATTCATTTTTTTTCCGTATCAGTACTGATAAAAAAAAAAATGAAATGAAAAATATACTGTAAATAAGTTTTATATATATATATATATTTTGGGTTCTAAAAATAAACAGTAAAAACAGAAAATGTAAACATAAATTAATTTACATATATATGGACAGTTTCCAAATAAATTATGTTTAGAAAAAAAAAATGATATTTATTAATAGTTAGTTAATAAAATTTATTTAAATAGAAATTAAATTTGTTTGACAAAATTTGAATTTATAAAAAAAAAATATATAGTTTGAGTTTAATTTTTGTTAAAACAAAGTATTAAAAAAAAGAATTGTTTGAAACAATTTATTAAGAAGGGATTTAATTTTTAAAAAAAAATTGTAACCTTTAGTTAAAATAAATTTATTAACCAAAGAAAATAATTTATTTAAGGAAAGATTAGTTGATTTAAAATTTATAAAAGGAAATTAAGTTCAATAAGAAATTTCTAGTTAGAATTATTTTAAAAAGGGATAATTTGTTAACTTAATTTATTTAAGTAAGTTTAGTTGAAATTAAATTTGGATTAGACAAATTGTTAAGAATAACATGTTTGAAATTAAAAGGAGTTAGTTAATAAAGTTTATTAAAAGAAATTTAAATTTTTGTTAAATAAAATTTTAAAGAAGAAAATTTGTTTAAAACAAAATTTTTAGTTTAAATAAATTTATTAAACGAGAAATTGGTTTAAAAATAAAACTATCAGTTAATTTAAACTATTAAAGGAGAAAACTGATGAATTAAAAATTATTAAATGAAAATTTAATTTATTCGATCTGTTCGAATATTAATTGAATTGTATAAAATTGTTATACAAGGTATAAATGAAGAAAACAAGTTGAATTGGAAGTGGATGGCAAACAGGAATAAAAGGTGAGAACTTCTCACTCAAAAGGAATTTTTATTGTTTATTTGAATTTTAAATAGTTAAATTAAAAATTGACTGACTGTGTTGATTGATTGATTGAATAATGATTGTTATATATATTTATTGGATGTGAATAGACCCTATACGCCGTTAGTAAGCGGAGGTTATTTATTACACACATATACCGCGATATTCCACCTCGAAGTGGAATTGGTATTATATTATATATATAGCAATATATATATATTGGCATATGTATATATTGCAGTTGATTGATTTCCCGCATTTTCTTTTAGCGGATGAGACCCTATTGCGCCGTTAGTAAGCGGATATATATTTATAAAATCCCATATACCGCGATATTCCGTCTTGAAACGGAATGGTATTGTGCTAATGTCTGTGGATGCAGGGAAACAGGTTGGAGGGATCCAACTGGATTCCTCACAAGTGTTTGTTTATTTTCATATATTGTGATATTTGATTGTTTATCATGGATGATATATGATGTTTGAAAATCGTGTTTGACTATTTGATGTGTTACATCATCGGATCCAACTTTGAAGTTTAAAAATAACGATTTTTATTTTTAAGGGATTTCTAAAGTGATTTTGAAAATATATGTTATAAATAATTTTTGGAATTGATTTATTATAAATAAATAAACGTTATAATTTTTATGTTATAAAAATTATGATTTTTGAGAAATGTAGTTAAAAGTTGATTTTTGAAAATATGGGATCAGTGGTTTTATAAAATAGTTTGAACTGGGATTTCTGAAATTATTATAAGAAGCTCAAAAATAGGATTTATAAAATCTTTATTTTATAAATCAGAATGATGAAACTATGAAAGAGTTTAAGGATGTTTAAACTAATAATATAAATTGTTTTATATTAAAAAGATTTATAAATTGATATTTATAAATTAAAAATATAAGAATTATAAACCAAGCTTTTATAAGTGTTAGAATAAATTGTAAATGAATTTCATAAATAGAAATGGAATTATAGAATTATAACGATGAAGTTATAAATAAAATTTTATAAACAGTATAAATTGATTTATATAAAAGATTTACAAACGGATTTTTGTAAATAAAAATATTGGAATTATAAAACGAAGTTTTTATAAGAGTTAGGATGAATTGTGAATGAATTTCACAAATGAATGAATTTATAGAATTATGAACGGTGAAGTTATAATTGGAATTTTATAAACAGTAGGTTTATAAAATTTGTGAAGTTATTTAAAAGAATAAGATTTTGGATAAATAGATGAATCTTATAAGTTATAAGATTTATAAAATTTGTGAAGTTTAAAGGAATGATTTTATAAACAAATAAATTATAAGTATTTGACTTATAATATGAAATTTTTAAATATATCATTGTGATATGAATTAAGATAAGTTAATAAAGAAAATTTATAAAAGGAAGTTGTTATAAAAGAAATAGAAATAGAATTTATAAACATTGTTTTATAAATTCGCAAACTACTTATTTTGATAAGTAAATTGTTGCAAATTATTTATGAAGTTATATTCATGTTTTAGACAGTGAATAATTCCTTAAACTAAAATGAATAGAAGTAATGAAATTGGTTAACAATATATTCACGTTTTTGAATAGTGAATAATATGTTAAAGAAATTATTTAGAATGTGATGTCTTAAATAAAATTAAAACGGTCTAATGATGTTTTAAAATATGTTGAGATTTGAAATAACAGATTTCAACATTTATTGTTGAAATAGATGTTTTCGAGAAATAAAAGGAAATGGTAGATTATAACACTGTTGTTATAATAAATGATTTCCGAAAGGAAATGTTTTGTATAGTATTGGGATTTATATATCTATTTTAATTTCTAATCCCTATACTAGTGATTTTGGGTTGTCGTAACGATGTTTTACGCAACATTCGTTTTGGCCCAAATAAATATGGTTAAGTGAATGATTTCCTTAAAGGATGAAGTATATACTTAATTTCGATTAGGGTATATTAAATATTTTCTAAGTATAGAAAATAAAAAGATCTGTGAATTACTTATTTTTAATAAGTATAGAAATGCTTTTCCAATATTAAGTGAATATTTGGAATTTATCTTTTTGAAGATAAATTGAAAATGAATATTAGAAATTGAATGGAAATCATATATCCATAAATATTTTGGATTGTAAATTCAATATAGAATTTATAAATGGAATTGGGAAATTGGGTTTAAAAATAAATATTGATTTATTTTTAAAGAATGGAAATTAAGTTTTTATTCCCTAAAGATATTTTTGGAAGATAAATAATTTGAAAAATTATTTGGATTCGGGTGATGTTGGCATATCTATTGATAGTTCAATAACCGACTATCGATATATACCTTTGAATAGGTATTTGTTGTGAATTTGTTTGAAATTGAATGCCACACTTATTTTTTTTTAAATAAGCGCTCACTATTCGGGTTAACCGGGAAAGGACCATGGGGTCGTATAACCCATTCCGAATATGTGATACGTCGTTATGAATTGCATTCGAAGACCGGTGTTGAAGACCGGATATTTTCGAAAACGAAAGGGTTTCTTGTCGAATGTCTTTGCATCGACTGGTCCCCGGTATAGAGATTCCATATGTGATGGGAAGTCCGAACGTGATTAGTGAATATCCGGATTGCAAGGACTTCTTTGTAAGTACCTTCGGTTCTGTTCGAGCCCGGAACAGACTTGTATGGATTGTGTGTCTGACATTACAAGTTGAGATATAAAGCCGATTTCTTTCAAATATATTTCTGTTGGTGGCGGAGAATTTATTCTTTGCTTAACACCCTTCTTTGAGACGTACGAGCTCAAAGGTTATATAGTTGAAGTTATCAGCAATATATCCCATTTTGGTAATGTGACATGCTGAGTGATGCTGAAATGATCATTGTGTTGATTATTTGTGATAGGATCATTTATTTGATCGTCTATCTTAGTGATCATTGTGTTGATCATTTATTGACCCAAAGCATGGCTTTTGTATAAAGTATGTTTTTTGTGGACGTGAATTCGTCGAGCCTCACATCCCGGAAATGGTCAAAACAGGAAAGATGCGGCAAGGTTATTAGGGGTTGCTGTAGCTCCCCTTAGGGTATGTGCATTTCCTTCTGGAAAGGGGTGGTATCATGGTATGGAGCCCAGATACTTACTCATGTTGAAAACACTCTATTTATTATGGTGTGATGTTGGATATCGAGCGCTCGGTTGAAAAGGTCCTAAAGGACCGGGGAATGGCGTGCTCGTGTCAGTAGTTACCCAGTTAAGGGGTAACCCGGCCTTGTGTTGGCAGAGTTCCGGTTTGGTTCTTGGGGGTGTCTTTCCAGAGGCATTCTCAGTGGCAATGGGAAGTTCCTTGGCCTGACCATTTGTTGGAAATCCAATTCCCAATACGAAACTTGTACGGTATTAGTTGTAGAACCTGCCATTCACTTATGGTGGTCACCACTGTTTGGATGGTAGCTATAGTAGGCATAGTTCGAAATGTCTATGCTGGCTAAGATTTATATTCTACTTTCGAAATGAATTTTTTCTACACTATACACTAATAATAATATCAAATGTTATTTTAAATGCGTATCAAGCATCTTTGACTATCATAAGGAGAAATCTCCTCCGATTCTGCGTTTGCATGTGTGTGTGTGCGGGAGGCCTTATGGTAGTCTCATTTTTTAAAAGCATTGCGAATTGAAAAAAAAAAAAAAAAAAAAAAAGATTCCTCTATTTGATTTTAAAGATAAATAAACTGTTTTGAGTTCTCACACCAGTCACATGACTGACTTGGAGTTTATTGTTTTCCTTCCTAAACTCTTGGTGCCCACCAATTTTCCACACGGGCAGTTAAGAGTTAGGTTTATCAGGATATTCTGGATATTCTGGAGTTGCTAGAAGCAAGCTGGATGGCATGGCGTATTACTAGTATATAGTATTTCTTTTTCCGCTGCACTGTTTGTTGTTGTATGTTGTGGTACACTCTGAAGTGATGATATGATGTAATGTAATGTATAAAATGTAATAACTGATATAGTTCTTTGTTTAAAGATTATTCATTTATTATTATATGTTGTTCCGCTGCGAATTGTGAGATTCTGTTGTTGTTTTGTTGTTCTTTCTGTTCTGTTTTTCTTTCTCTCTTCTTCTACCTCTTTCTTCTTTAAAACCCCCTCAGTGTTCGGTTTTTTTCGGCAACGAAAAATCCTGTCCTGACAATGTGGTATCAGAGCTGTTGGTTAAGCGACAACCATGGTTCTGATGGGTATTACTCGTTAGAGATAGAGTCAGCAGTACTCTAGAATGAGTTTGAGTGTAATAATAGATATGAGCGCGTATTTGTTAGTGAATATAAAAATTATTTTTGAATCGGGTAAATAAAATAATTTTTGCCCAAAACTATTTTGAATAGAAAAAAATGATTTTCTATGAATTATTATAGTATATGATTGCATGATTGTTAGAAGTGATAATATTGAATTATTATCATTAGTAATGGAATTAAATAAAATGGATTGAATTCAAGTAAACTAACTTGATAAATTAGTAATTCATGGACAAATGAATATGGAATGTGAATGAAATTTGAAATGTAAAATAGAATTGGATTTCTAAGTAAATTTGAGATAAATTGAATATTGAAATGAATTAGTGAATAAAACTAATTCAATGTAGTAATGTGAATTACTGAATGAAAGTTAATCGTTAGAATTCAATATTTAGAATTGAGAATTTAATTCAAATAGATTTAAAATTGTGAATTGAATTCAATTTAAATTGTGAATTGAATTCAATTTAAATTGTGAATTGAATTCAAATAAATTGGAATCGTGAATTGAATCGAAGTGTAAAATTTAATAAAAATTAAATATATAACTTCAATAGTGAAGTAAAAACGTATAAGAAACATATATTGGAAATTTTGCAATAGAATTGGCAAATTGGTTTGAATGTTGTAATTGGATATTATGGATGCTACTACTAGCAGGCTATACAGGTTATACAGGTATATAAAGAAATTGAGATTTTGATTTCAAAGATAAAATTGAATAGCTCGACAAAAAGGTACGTATTTCAATTTTAATATGAGATTTGATGACTTTCTTCTCTAGCCACTTGGCTTTTCTCTTTTCTTTTTGATTCTGAGGGGCCGTGGTGCCATTTTGTAGTCGTACCGAGCTAGCCGCGCAAAGGAGACGCTGGCGAAATTTTTCGAAAATTTAGGGTGTTAGAAAAATTTTGAGAAAATTTGAAAGTTTGAAATTTGAATTTGAATTTAAATTTGAATTGTTAGTAAAACAATATTGTTTGAAACCTATAATTGGAGTTGGAAAAGCTAGTTGAAATGATAATGAATCTCTAGTAAAAAAAGATTTAGGCTAGTAAGTTGATAAAACTATTTGAATTGTGAAAAATAGTAGACGGGATAAGGGCATTCTTCTTAACTTGTAATTTCGGGACGAAATTCTTTTAAGGGGGAAAGATTGTAACGATCCTGAATTTTAAACAATTTAAATACGAGAATATTTAATTAATTTTAAATATTTGAATGATGGTTTGGATTGAATTTTCAATATAACTATGAGTTTGACGGTTAAAATTTTAAAATTTAATCTATTTAAGTTGAATAAAAAAATTTGAATCTAAAATTTTAAGCCGATTAAAAATATTTCAAAGGCTTGTAAAATTTATATTGATAGTACTGAAGATTTTAGAAGCTTCAGAATCGAATTTGGAAGTGAATTGTTCAGTTTTGGAATTTAATCGTTCGAATCGATATTTAAAAATAACCGTCCGAGGCACAGTCTCGGAATTTGACGAAACCAGTTCCATTGGGTCCGGAATATTGAATTATTGCCGGATTTCAAATTTCGTAATTTTTGAAGTTGATATGTGATCACACGGCGTGTAAACGCATTGAAATAAAATTGAATTCAATTTAAATTTAAATTTAAACTTAGTCAAAATACACACGTTCGCTTCCCTATAATCGCTCCTAAAACCGTGCCGAGTATCACGCAGAAATCACGATAGAAATCGTGATAAACATGCCTTAGTCTATTTTAAATATCATCTTCCTCCCTCTCTTCAGTTTTTCAAAAGGCAAATCAAAACAAATAAATGGTCGCTCCTCCACGATTTAAAATCAGAAATTCACGAAACAAAACCCTTTTCCTCTCGTTCAAAACAATGGCCGAAGCCTGCCTTCAAATCAAAAAAAAAAAAAATTAAAACAAAAAAAAAATGGTTGCCGCGATTCAGAATGGAGGAAGCACGAGCGCAGGGAGGCCGAGGCAGGCGTCGCGACTTCTTTTGGTGCTCGCGATTCGTGGGAAATTGAAAGCACGGCGGCGCACGCTCGAGGGCAGTGAGGATCGCGACTAGGGCTTCGGTAGGTGGCGTGAGGCGACGCGAGGTTGGAGGTGATGGCTCGAACTCGTGAGCGACTTCGGCTTCGATTTGGAATCGATGGAGGAGGCAGGGCCGCGTGTGCACGCGCGACATGAGGCGGCGACTCGCGAGCATGGTCGAGACGACAGCAAGCTAGGGAACTCGAGTTCGAGTTTGGGGGATTTCAAATACAGTAAAGGTAAATTTATTTATTCATTTTTTTTCCGTATCAGTACTGATAAAAAAAAAATGAAATGAAAAATATACTGTAAATAAGTTTTATATATATATATATATATATTTTGGGTTCTAAAAATAAACAGTAAAAACAGAAAATGTAAACATAAATTAATTTACATATATATGGACAGTTTCCAAATAAATTATGTTTAGAAAAAAAAAATGATATTTATTAATAGTTAGTTAATAAAATTTATTTAAATAGAAATTAAATTTGTTTGACAAAATTTGAATTTATAAAAAAAAAATATATAGTTTGAGTTTAATTTTTGTTAAAACAAAGTATTAAAAAAAAGAATTGTTTGAAACAATTTATTAAGAAGGGATTTAATTTTAAAAAAAAAATTGTAACCTTTAGTTAAAATAAATTTATTAACCAAAGAAAATAATTTATTTAAGGAAAGATTAGTTGATTTAAAATTTATAAAAGGAAATTAAGTTCAATAAGAAATTTCTAGTTAGAATTATTTTAAAAAGGGATAATTTGTTAACTTAATTTATTTAAGTAAGTTTAGTTGAAATTAAATTTGGATTAGACAAATTGTTAAGAATAACATGTTTGAAATTAAAAGGAGTTAGTTAATAAAGTTTATTAAAAGAAATTTAAATTTTTGTTAAATAAAATTTTAAAGAAGAAAATTTGTTTAAAACAAAATTTTTAGTTTAAATAAATTTATTAAACGAGAAATTGGTTTAAAAATAAAACTATCAGTTAATTTAAACTATTAAAGGAGAAAACTGATGAATTAAAAATTATTAAATGAAAATTTAATTTATTCGATCTGTTCGAATATTAATTGAATTGTATAAAATTGTTATACAAGGTATAAATGAAGAAAACAAGTTGAATTGGAAGTGGATGGCAAACAGGAATAAAAGGTGAGAACTTCTCACTCAAAAGGAATTTTTATTGTTTATTTGAATTTTAAATAGTTAAATTAAAAATTGACTGACTGTGTTGATTGATTGATTGAATAATGATTGTTATATATATTTATTGGATGTGAATAGACCCTATACGCCGTTAGTAAGCGGAGGTTATTTATTACACACATATACCGCGATATTCCACCTCGAAGTGGAATTGGTATTATATTATATATATAGCAATATATATATATTGGCATATGTATATATTGCAGTTGATTGATTTCCCGCATTTTCTTTTAGCGGATGAGACCCTATTGCGCCGTTAGTAAGCGGATATATATTTATAAAATCCCATATACCGCGATATTCCGTCTTGAAACGGAATGGTATTGTGCTAATGTCTGTGGATGCAGGGAAACAGGTTGGAGGGATCCAACTGGATTCCTCACAAGTGTTTGTTTATTTTCATATATTGTGATATTTGATTGTTTATCATGGATGATATATGATGTTTGAAAATCGTGTTTGACTATTTGATGTGTTACATCATCGGATCCAACTTTGAAGTTTAAAAATAACGATTTTTATTTTTAAGGGATTTCTAAAGTGATTTTGAAAATATATGTTATAAATAATTTTTGGAATTGATTTATTATAAATAAATAAACGTTATAATTTTTATGTTATAAAAATTATGATTTTTGAGAAATGTAGTTAAAAGTTGATTTTTGAAAATATGGGATCAGTGGTTTTATAAAATAGTTTGAACTGGGATTTCTGAAATTATTATAAGAAGCTCAAAAATAGGATTTATAAAATCTTTATTTTATAAATCAGAATGATGAAACTATGAAAGAGTTTAAGGATGTTTAAAGTAATAATATAAATTGTTTTATATTAAAAAGATTTATAAATTGATATTTATAAATTAAAAATATAAGAATTATAAACCAAGCTTTTATAAGTGTTAGAATAAATTGTAAATGAATTTCATAAATAGAAATGGAATTATAGAATTATAACGATGAAGTTATAAATAAAATTTTATAAACAGTATAAATTGATTTATATAAAAGATTTACAAACGGATTTTTGTAAATAAAAATATTGGAATTATAAAACGAAGTTTTTATAAGAGTTAGGATGAATTGTGAATGAATTTCACAAATGAATGAATTTATAGAATTATGAACGGTGAAGTTATAATTGGAATTTTATAAACAGTAGGTTTATAAAATTTGTGAAGTTATTTAAAAGAATAAGATTTTGGATAAATAGATGAATCTTATAAGTTATAAGATTTATAAAATTTGTGAAGTTTAAAGGAATGATTTTATAAACAAATAAATTATAAGTATTTGACTTATAATATGAAATTTTTAAATATATCATTGTGATATGAATTAAGATAAGTTAATAAAGAAAATTTATAAAAGGAAGTTGTTATAAAAGAAATAGAAATAGAATTTATAAACATTGTTTTATAAATTCGCAAACTACTTATTTTGATAAGTAAATTGTTGCAAATTATTTATGAAGTTATATTCATGTTTTAGACAGTGAATAATTCCTTAAAGTAAAATGAATAGAAGTAATGAAATTGGTTAACAATATAATCACGTTTTTGAATAGTGAATAATATGTTAAAGAAATTATTTAGAATGTGATGTCTTAAATAAAATTAAAACGGTCTAATGATGTTTTAAAATATGTTGAGATTTGAAATCATAGATTTCAACATTTATTGTTGAAATAGATGTTTTCGAGAAATAAAAGGAAATGGTAGATTATAACACTGTTGTTATAATAAATGATTTCCGAAAGGAAATGTTTTGTATAGTATTGGGATTTATATATCTATTTTAATTTCTAATCCCTATACTAGTGATTTTGGGTTGTCGTAACGATGTTTTACGCAACATTCGTTTTGGCCCAAATAAATATGGTTAAGTGAATGATTTCCTTAAAGGATGAAGTATATACTTAATTTCGATTAGGGTATATTAAATATTTTCTAAGTATAGAAAATAAAAAGATCTGTGAATTACTTATTTTTAATAAGTATAGAAATGCTTTTCCAATATTAAGTGAATATTTGGAATTTATCTTTTTGAAGATAAATTGAAAATGAATATTAGAAATTGAATGGAAATCATATATCCATAAATATTTTGGATTGTAAATTCAATATAGAATTTATAAATGGAATTGGGAAATTGGGTTTAAAAATAAATATTGATTTATTTTTAAAGAATGGAAATTAAGTTTTTATTCCCTAAAGATATTTTTGGAAGATAAATAATTTGAAAAATTATTTGGATTCGGGTGATGTTGGCATATCTATTGATAGTTCAATAACCGACTATCGATATATACCTTTGAATAGGTATTTGTTGTGAATTTGTTTGAAATTGAATGCCACACTTATTTTTTTTAAAATAAGCGCTCACTATTCGGGTTAACCGGGAAAGGACCATGGGGTCGTATAACCCATTCCGAATATGTGATACGTCGTTATGAATTGCATTCGAAGACCGGTGTTGAAGACCGGATATTTTCGAAAACGAAAGGGTTTCTTGTCGAATGTCTTTGCATCGACTGGTCCCCGGTATAGAGATTCCATATGTGATGGGAAGTCCGAACGTGATTAGTGAATATCCGGATTGCAAGGACTTCTTTGTAAGTACCTTCGGTTCTGTTCGAGCCCGGAACAGACTTGTATGGATTGTGTGTCTGACATTACAAGTTGAGATATAAAGCCGATTTCTTTCAAATATATTTCTGTTGGTGGCGGAGAATTTATTCTTTGCTTAACACCCTTCTTTGAGACGTACGAGCTCAAAGGTTATATAGTTGAAGTTATCAGCAATATATCCCATTTTGGTAATGTGACATGCTGAGTGATGCTGAAATGATCATTGTGTTGATTATTTGTGATAGGATCATTTATTTGATCGTCTATCTTAGTGATCATTGTGTTGATCATTTATTGACCCAAAGCATGGCTTTTGTATAAAGTATGTTTTTTGTGGACGTGAATTCGTCGAGCCTCACATCCCGGAAATGGTCAAAACAGGAAAGATGCGGCAAGGTTATTAGGGGTTGCTGTAGCTCCCCTTAGGGTATGTGCATTTCCTTCTGGAAAGGGGTGGTATCATGGTATGGAGCCCAGATACTTACTCATGTTGAAAACACTCTATTTATTATGGTGTGATGTTGGATATCGAGCGCTCGGTTGAAAAGGTCCTAAAGGACCGGGGAATGGCGTGCTCGTGTCAGTAGTTACCCAGTTAAGGGGTAACCCGGCCTTGTGTTGGCAGAGTTCCGGTTTGGTTCTCGGGGGTGTCTTTCCAGAGGCATTCTCAGTGGCAATGGGAAGTTCCTTGGCCTGACCATTTGTTGGAAATCCAATTCCCAATACGAAACTTGTACTGTATTAGTTGTAGAACCTGCCATTCACTTATGGTGGTCACCACTGTTTGGATGGTAGCTATAGTAGGCATAGTTCGAAATGTCTATGCTGGCTAAGATTTATATTCTACTTTCGAAATGAATTTTTTCTACACTATACACTAATAATAATATCAAATGTTATTTTAAATGCGTATCAAGCATCTTTGACTATCATAAGGAGAAATCTCCTCCGATTCTGCGTTTGCATGTGTGTGTGTGCGGGAGGCCTTATGGTAGTCTCATTTTTTAAAAGCATTGCGAATTGAAAAAAAAAAAAAAAAAAGATTCCTCTATTTGATTTTAAAGATAAATAAACTGTTTTGAGTTCTCACACCAGTCACATGACTGACTCGGAGTTTATTGTTTTCCTTCCTAAACTCTGGGTGCCCACCAATTTTCCACACGGGCAGTTAAGAGTTAGGTTTATCAGGATATTCTGGATATTCTGGAGTTGCTAGAAGCAAGCTGGATGGCATGGCGTATTACTAGTATATAGTATTTCTTTTTCCGCTGCACTGTTTGTTGTTTTATGTTGTGGTACACTCTGAAGTGATGATATGATGTAATGTAATGTATAAAATGTAATAACTGATATAGTTCTTTGTTTAAAGATTATTCATTTATTATTATATGTTGTTCCGCTGCGAATTGTGAGATTCTGTTGTTGTTTTGTTGTTCTTACTGTTTTGTTTTTCTTTCTCTCTTCTTCTACCTCTTTCTTCTTTAAAACCCCCTCAGTGTTCGGTTTTTTTCGGCAACGAAAAATCCTGTCCTGACAAAAACACGCTAGTACTGTTCATCCCCTCTCACGCGTTACTTCTCTCCAGCACGCAACCGAAGGAAACACGCACCCGACCCAACCTTTGACCGTCGAAATCTTCCACCACGGTCCACCATATGATCGCCGACCAACACCAGTGGATAGCCCCTGCCGAGCCACCTCCCCTTGACCCTCTGCGCGCGCCATCGGTCGCCGCCGCCGCCGCGCCCTTCAAACCCTAAACGAAAATTGCTCCACATCCAACCGTTGATTCTCGAAACAAACTACATGGATCGACTTCCCTCGGTCCCCTCTGCAAAACCCAGAAAAGGTTTGACGATGCGACGAAGTTTGCGACGACGATGATGAATGGTCACGGACTGTTTGAAATAATTCTGGTCAAACGAATGTTCAAAACAGAAAACGAATTGCACCAGTAGATTACGTGCCTCGAGAACATTAACATATATTTTTGTGGAATTTTTCTGAAGTGTTTGCATTTTCACTGAAATTTGGATTGGGGTAGATCTAGGTTGCATTCATTTGAGGAGGAGAAGGAGATGAAGAAATGAACGTACAACAAAAGGGAAAATAAAATGGGGCTAGGGTTTATAACCGTGCTTATATAGGTAGACTAGAGATAGCGTAGATGGATCGGATAAGTGAACGTACGAAACAAACTATGGCCCAAAAAGCCCGCTATGCCTCCGGAACCGAATTTATTAAATCTATATATCCAAATAGGTATTTTAAGATATTCTGAACGCGATGGAAAAAGTTTCACGTCCAAATTTGATCGTATGAAGAAGTTATGCTGAAAACAAAATTTCCAAATTGATTTCAAATTGATTTTATTAAAATTGATTTCAAGGCGTTTCACGCCCGTACGATCAAACGACAAGTTCGATCGATACGAAACTTGAAACCCTATAATAATTCACCGATACGGATCCGATGAAACTGGTTTCGTCGAAATCCGAGTCCGCGGCCAAAATGGCTATTTTTAATATTCATTAAATAAATTAAATAAATTATAAAAATCCAATTTTTACATCTAAATTCAAAAATTGACCAAATTTTCTCCCTTTAAATTTTCTTAACTTTTTACTCCAATTCTAAACAATTTAAGTGTCAAATGTGAATTCTTAACTTCAATATTAATTCCAATTTTAATAAATTCAACATTATAAGTTTGATTAAATTTATTAAATTCACTTTCTTTATATTATTCAAGGTTATTGATGTCAATTTAATGAAACTAACATTGGCTCAATATCTATACATTAAAAATCTCAATTCTAAACTTAGATCTCAACTTATGAAATAGTTAAATAATAAATTCCATCTAAATCTACATCTTCCTACTATCTAAATATTTAGAAAAATTACTTACCACCTTTTATTGTAAATTTCTAAACTAGTAGATTTGTGTCATTTCTAGCCCTCTGGATATTTTATATTAACTAAAAGCAAATTTACATATAATTTCCATCGTCAATTATTTTAGTGAATAAATCTTCAAAGGTTACTGCAATTAATCCCCTAAATTGCAATAAATTCTAATAAATTTGACTCTATTTGATTACAACTCACAAATAAATCAATTATTCCCCAACTACAAAGTTACCGTTTCTTATATATATCACTATAGTAATACTTCCAAATGTTCATCTTTTGTTTGCATAAATTACTGTATTCAATTGAATTGTAATATTGTTAACTTACACATAAATAAAACTTAACAACTAATAGAATAAATAACTTACAAAATTTGTTGTCATAAATATATTTTATAAGTCTACACTTAATTATTATCTTACAATACGTTTTTACGTTACTATAAAATTTATACACTCTTCCGTTACCATATTAATAATTACTAAAGTAACGTTCATTCTTAATAACAACGTTATACTATTCAACATATAAAAGGACTCCATTCCCTAATACATTCATTTATATTTATTCCCTTAAAGTTCTCCTTTATTGACTAGACACATTAATTTAGATTCATTTACATCGAATGCCCTTCTTAGCTATATACTCAATACATGTTAAATCTACATAATTTTTACCCTTTTATTCAAATTCACTTATACCATCAATAACAAAATGTTGCCCTAAATTTAGATTCAATTATATACATTAGATAAATGGGTAAACTTTTATAATTATCCCATATATGAAAATATTTTTATGCATACACTCCCACTTACTTACTATGCATTCATTTATTAAATTACTAATTGCCTTAGTCAACTTACCCCCTATTTACTACCAAATTTCAAATTTAATTATGGCTTATCAATACATAAAATATACATAGGAAAAACAAATTTTATTACTATCTTAAGTCCATTTATCATTGACAACATTCATTAAATTTACTTATCAACACTTATTGCATTGATTTATTCAACGGTCACCTTTTATTTAGTTACTATCCATTTTACAATCCAATGTAAGTCTTCCACTATTTATTTTATATTAAATGAATTCCATTCTACTTAATCTTTTTATTGATATTCACTAATTCAACCCTTATATCAGTTTCTTATATTTAACTTTAAATCAAATTGTGACAATCTACATTATCCAAATCTATTGTCATAAAATTTTATTGCTACACTAAATTACAACTACTATACCAAATTTCTACATTTATTCTCAATTAGATTAGAAATTATATTAATTCAATTCATTTAATATTATTAATTTAATGGGTCGTTACAGTAAGTAGACATGGGCAATATAGGAATTAGTAATATCCTTATACCCTAAACCCTCACATACATTCATTTACACATTCATTCTCACAAACAAAAACAAAAGAGGTTGGCCACCATTTACGCAAGAAGAAGATAAAGCTAAAATCAAGGGGAACAAGCTTAAGCAACTTAATCAAAGATCAAATCTCAACTTCTTAATCTCAAGCTAAAGGTAAATAATAACTACATCTCATGTTTTTAATTGATTTCGGCTTTGGAGAAAATCTGATCTATCTTACAAGGTCTGGCCATGTTTTTGATTGATAAATTGGATATGTGTGTGTATATATATATATATATATATATATATATATATATATATTATATGCTTATTGATGATTTATGCTAATTCATATAGATTTTATGATATGTTTTAATATAAAAACCCTATTGAATGGCATCTAAATGCCTTGAGATTTTAGTCTAAGATCAGAAATGATATTTTAGAGGTGGATTCCAATTTTCATAATTTTTTGAATTAATATGGATTTATTATAAATTTTCAAGTGAAGAAAATTGTTATTTTGGGTTTAAATTAATTATGGCTATTTTATGATGATTTTGGATAAGAAATTAATATATGTTTCAAAACGTATTAAAAGTGATTTATGGAATTTTTTATAAGATTTTCCTAAGTATTTGAATAGATATATAAAATTATTTAAGGTATGGGACTTAAATGTTTTATATATTTATAAAAGGAGAAGGGGCATTTTGTAAATAATTTAATTTGTTTACCTCTGAAATTTCGGTAGTAATTTTAGAAAAGAAATTAGCAATCAATTATATTTTGAAAAATAAGGCAGGTTAGTTGAAAAGAACTACTTTAAAAAGTTAAAATCAGACTTCACATGTTTTTTTTACATATTTTGTCACTTTCAGCACCCAACTATTGACTAAGTACTCCCTCCTCCATCACTATCAAAACCAATACATATGGTATCAAAAGCTTTGGTATCTAGTGGATTAGGCATAGACAAAAGTTATATAGTCAAGAAAAGAGGTATCGAAGGGGTCGAAGCCTTACCTTGTTTTTAAAAGAAAATGCGTCTGCTTTGCTTTCGACTAAAATGGCTTTCGACTTGGCTAAATGATTTTAAGGAATGGTTTTGAAAGAGATTGCACCTATTGTTTTAAGTAAATGCTTTCAAAAGGGCCAAAACCCCTAGCTCCCGCATCTTACCTTTTAAAGCAATGCTTTCGAAAGGGTTAGTTTGATTTTAAAACTTAGCTACTTCTCCGATGTTGTCGAAGGGTTGTGTAATGACCCGCAAATCCATACCCATAGAGTCGACTCTATTCTCCCCCAATCAACTCGAGATGTACGGAAATACAAACTATTTGGGTTAAAGAAGAAGAGGTAGGCAGAAGAAGAAAATAGAAAACAACATCAGAATCAAACCATCGCAGTGGAATAAAATATAATAGATAATAAATGATCTTTAAATAAAAACAAATCTGTTTATACATTACATTATCAGAGCATACATAACACACAACTGGACAGTAATCATAATCTGTCCTCATAATCTGATTACACAACGGAAAATTTAACACAAATATGGAAGTACGTATCGCTATACAGCTCGTCTCTGGAGCTCTACAACATCCTTTCCTGTATTCTATAATACTCGGGCTGACCCAAGCATTATAGTTCAATATACCAGCGTGAGAAAACCACACTCAAATTGATTATTAAAGTTTCAAAAATCCTTTTGAAAACAAAAGCATCTTGTAAGACCACGCTATAAATAAATATGTCGAGTTTTTACTTACGATAGCCAAAACACTTTTTATAAAAATCCTCTGATATTATAATAGGGTCTATTTACAAATATTTATTAAAATATCCGAAATCGTTAGATTCATTAAATTCCAGCATACTAGCCACAATCGTGGGTAATGCAAACAAAACCGTAAAAAGCACGTAGGGAGAATGGATTTCCAACTAATGACTAGGCACTGGGGTACCACCTGTCACAGTACGTGGCCTAAATCACCGTACCGAGGATTACTCCCAATCCCCTGCAACACAAGACCGGGACTACCCCTTACTGGATAATCCCGAGTAAGATCACCCCACGGTTGGGATGAGCAACCGCACCACTAAGCCGAATAAAAGTGACATCTAGACAGGGTTGACCTCACCCTAATGGGCGCGACCGACTTAGCCTTGCTGCATAACCCTGATTTTCAGTCATTCCCGGTTGATGAGGCTTGAGGCTAAGCGTTACTTTTTTAGAACACATCTCTTAGAATACTCATCGCCCACCTGACGATGTTCTAAAAGCATTCATCCATACAAGTCCGTCTCGGGTTTGAACGGAACCGAAGGCACTACTACTACATCGATTTTGGAATCATCCTCAAGATTAGTAGCGACCAGCCCTTGCATTTTACTACTCCACCTTCAAATCGAAACTCTTGTTCTCCACACGAAAACGTTCCAACCGGATCGAATTGGCTTTCAGGAAATAAATCTCGATCTCGGTCTCTTCGAAACTATCAGCGCATTGGCCAATATTGATAGTCGGTTATTTAACTATCAATTAACATTCTCAACAACCATCAAACATAAATAATTTTCCCAAATTATTTATTAATCTCAAAATATCTTCACTAGATATATTTCCACTTTTCAAGTCTTTGAAAAAAGTTTCAAACCACACTCTTGTCATGAAATAAATTTCTAAATATTTATTTCCACTGAAAACACCAAGCACAAAACTTTAGATTTTTAAAAAATTTAAAACACTTTATTATAAAATATTCTTTAAAACATTTAAATTAAAAATTTCTTTAATACTTATGCAAAATATATACTTTAAGAATATTTAAAATAAAACTACTTGTATAATACAAAACTAAATTGCTAACCTTTAAAACATAATACCAAGCACCTTTAAATAATTACTGCTATAATGAATTAGAAAAATGTACTTGCTTTGAAATTTAAAAATTTAGAAATAATAACTTTTCTAAAACATACCTTTAAAACAACTTAAACTTTTTACTTATACTTAAAAATTTGCTTTGAAAACATATTGGCTATTCAGGGAAATACGCTTCTCTTCCACATCTTTTAAAATAAATCACTATTTATTTTTAAACAAATTTACCATTCCTTTAATAAATTCTTACCGTGAATTTATTCTTCCAAATATCCACTAATATATTACTTCACCTTTATAAACTCAGTTTACAAATTTCATAGTCACATTCTCCTTTAAATTTCCAATTTCAAACACTTAAACCAATTTCCAAATTGATTTCCAATTTACTCCATTTTGACATACATTCCTTTACTTACTCGTTTATTTCAAAACCCATTAACTTCAGGTTTTTAATTCTTTAATTATGATTTAAAATCATTTAACTAAAAACACCAATTTTATATTTCCCAAAATTTCTTCTTTATCCTTTTAAATAAATTTAAACCATGAATTTTAAAGTAAATTCTTTATTCCTTTAAATAATATCACTTAAGTTTAAAATTCATTATTTCTCTGTTTATTAAAATTCCCCTTTTTCTATACTCGGAATTCATTTATTAGAATTTAAAATCCACTTTTATCTTTTCTTTCCATTCATTCTTCAATTTATCCCAAATTTCCAATAACCATTTACTTACAAATTCTCTCTTTTAATTTTCTTTTCAAAAATCCAATCTATATATTTTGATAACTTAGTGTATCCAAACATATTCAATCAAACCAGCATCCAACATTTCCAATTACCCATATAATTCATCATAGTATATTAATCAAACATAACACAGAATATTAAATAATCTAATAATTTTGAGGAATCCAGTTGGATCGCTCTAACCTGCCTCCCTGCATCCACAGATGTTAGCGCAGCATAAAATACCAATTCCACTTCAAGGTGGAATATCATGGCATATGGGTTTATATAATATCATCCGCTATTATGCGGCGCATAGGGTCTCATTCTCTACATAATGCGGGAAATCAATCACTCCAATATATACTATAGACTACTATATATAATATAGCACATCAAACCAATTCAATCATTCAACCAGTTATTTAAATTTAACCATTTAAATATAAATAGAAATCCCGAAGAGTGAGGTTAACTCACCTTTACTTTTAATATGCAATCTACTTTAATATTGCCTTAGTTTCTCGACCTTTGACCTTGTATAATCAATTATACGATTTTATTAATATTCGAACAAATCAAACAATTAATTGCCATTTAATAAATTTAATTTAAGCTAATGATTTGATTTAAACAAGTAATTAAGTTTTAAACAAATTTTCCCTCTTTTCCTCTTTCTGTTAAATCCTTACATATATTTCCCAATCCGAAAATTAATAATAATTCATACCTAAATTTCAAATTACATCACTGCATTAGATAATAAAATAAATTTCTTTTCCTTCATGTACATATGTATTATATAACCGTAGGGAAATTAAAATAAAATGAATACTGTCAGACCTTACCTCGACCATCACTTCCTTAGCTCGACGCGCCGCCATCATCAGCTCGGCCACCATCCAAAGCCTCATGAACGACTCCACGCAGCTGCCTCACTGCGAAGACCTTTGCCTTGCTTGCGAGCGCCACTCAAGCTCGAGACCCTACTGATGCCGCTGCGCGAGAGCGCCCTTCCCCCTTACCACCATACGCGCTTGAATCCAAGACATCTCGACCTATCGGCCGCCACACGCTTAGGCGCCTCCCACCTTAGTCGAGATCCTCGTGACTCGTGATTTGATTTTGGGAAAGAGGAAACTAAGCTCAATATCGAATAAGATTTAGAAAAAGAGGAAGACGAGATTTGTTTGTTCGGCCATTTTTTTCTTTGAATTGAAGAGGATAACTACGGCTGTTAATATAAAAGAAGGAAGACACCTTGCGTGTAGCTTGCTAGCTATGGTAATATGAAGGAAAAGGAAAAAGTTATGACAGTGAAAGAAAGTAGGCTGATATGACATATCTTGACCAGTCAAAACAATATATGGATATTTTATTTATATTTAAATTTGAATCGACTTGAATTCGTAGCTAAAAATTTTGACCTCCTATCGAGGCATGCTGTTAGGCGTTTATAATGTTATACCCCTATTCCGAATGCAATGGAAAAGGTTTTGAGTTCTAATTCGATCGTATGGAGAAGATAACTTCTTGGAACCTAGTTATTATATTAAATTTTCGATTTAAATTCAGCGCGTTTATATATCGTGCGCACACACAACAATTCCAAACATTACGAAAATTGAAATCCGATAATAATAAAATATTACGGATCCAATGGAACTGGTTTCGTCGAAATCGGAGACTGTGCCTCGGAAGGCTATTTTTGAACATTAATTTAGACGATAAAATTTCAAAACTTAACAAAGTACTTCCAAATTAAATTTCAACACTTTTACAATCTTCAGTACTATCGATATAAATTTACAAACCCTTAAATTATTTTTAATAGGCTTAAACTCCAGATTCAAAATTTTACCCAATTTCCAGTAATTAAATCCAATAATTAAATTTCCAAATAATGGTGATATTTGAAATTTAAGTTACAAACGAACTTTTAGATATTAAATCAATTAAATATCCTAATATAAATTGTCCAAAATTCCGGGTCGTCACATTCCTCCCCCCTTAAAAGAATTTCATCCCCAAAATTACTAAGGCGGAAGATGTCCCAAACCTACTAACTTACTAAAACCCATTTAGTGAAAATCTCATATTCACTTTTTCTAAACTTTAGTCCCAACTAAACAATTAGTTTCGACCAAATCAATTTGTCCTCATCTCCATTTCCAAAATCCTTTTATCTCAACTCCAATTTGAAATCATTTTGTCGCTAACAAAATTTTTTTCAAAAGTTTTCAAAAAATTTATAACTCCTAAAATTTTCGGAAAATTTTGGCAGAGTCTCCTTTGTACGGAGGAGCTTTTTCAATTTGACTAGAGATATAAATATATATACATCGACCCACATGGTCGGAAAAACAAAAACAGTTCATGTTTCCTATTTTTATTGCGTAGGCGTACTTTAATTTAGCATTTTTAAGCAAGCAGCTTATTATTTTAGCAATTAGCGCAACCAAAATCCTGCCACACGGCCTTCAGGTATCTGTACTTACTCAATTTAAACATATATGCACTATATATAAGAAATTTATAGCATTTCACTTATATTTAAATAGCTAAAACACGGACTCTATAACAATACATTTTATATACTTTCATAAGCACATATGTAAGGTTTCGACACTTATTTCAATTGCTTTCAATCAACTCTTAACCTATACTGTTCAATTTAAGTGATTTACAACTAGCTTGCATACGATTCATTTTTAAACCAAACGAACTTGTATTCATTTCAATTGATTCAAAAATCAATCTTATTTACTTCTATTAATTCATAGAATTTTATTTAATCTCATTTTATTCAAACGACAATTATTTCTATGCAAATTCGACGATATTTATGTGAGCTTATAATCATTTTATATTGTTTCCAATACAATTTATATTAAATTCTATTCCATTCTGACTTATTTACAAACCATTCACTTGCATTTCATTCATTCCCACGTTGGTTTCTTTTAAACCCATTCCATTAAGCTTGACAACATTCCATGCTAATATTAATAACCATTTCCCAAATTAATTTAACCCAAACTTTTATTTAATGGGCTTCCAGCCTTACTCGAAGCCAAGCTTCTATGATTTTTAAACTTAAGTTCACTTCTATTTGATTCTCATCTAATCAAATTCCATTTAGTTCAGTTAGCCCATCCATTTTATTTTAATTCACCTTCTCAATTTATCAAAATAATATCAAAGCACATACTTAACTCATTTATACTCAAATTGGATTTTATTTGTAACTCAATTCATTTCTATTATAATCCAATTCCATTTTATTTTTACAACATCTCCACTTATTTTAATTCACTATCAATCCAAGTCGAATTCTATTTATAATTTCGAGTTTATACCCAAACTTCATTATTAACTTACAATCCATTTTATTTAACCGAGTTAAATTTTCTTAACAAACTCTATCAAATAATTTATTTAGCTAATTAGCTTACTTCCAACTTTTAAATCAATATTCGATTTTATTACAAAAATCACTTCATTAAATTTTTCTATGTTTATTTTTTTTCATAATCCCAGTTTGGATTTTCTTTCATTTCCAAAATTCCAACACCTTTATTTTGGTTTATTCATTCCCTTTTTACATTTTTATAAGCTGTTCACTTATTAATATTCATACTTATCCATCGATTTACAGTTAATCGCATTTTCAATTTACATTCAACTAGGGATTATATTTTTATTTCAATTCTTTTATAAGCTTCCAAAGCTTATTTACCATAATTCAATACTTACTTAGTTTACGCTTATTTATTTAAATAAGAATTTTATTCCATTCAATATTATCTATAACTCAACTGAATTAATTTCAATTTAATTTCATTTGACTTAACTTTAGTTAAATCTAGCATCATACCATTCTCTTTAATCCACTCAATCCACTTGAATTTAAATTAAGCAAGAACTTACTTTCACTTACTATCATCCAAATCTCAATTTATTTCATTTCAGTTCAATTTCAACTTAATTCAAATACAACTGGGTTTTATTTCCAGCTTAATTCAATTTATTTCAATCCAATTAAATTTCATCTCCCAATCCAAATTTAATTTCTATTTTCCCATTCCAATCACATTCAAGATTTACTAATTATTTCTTCCAATCATCCATTAAATTTTCCACAATTTATTTTTTCCAAATTAAATTTATTTAACCTTTTCACTTTAAATTTTAATTCCAACATTCAAAGCTCATATTTTCCTTCCTTATTTAAAAAAAATCATCTCAACTTTACAAGTTTATAACTTACCTCATCAGGATTTTCAATTCAAATGAGGATTCAGGATTCCAAACACCCGGCTTTTGGTTCAAATCATTTTACAACCACCATTATCCCAAAATCACATTTCTCAAATTTTAAAACAATCCTGTTTTTTATCCCGAACAAATTTCCTTTGAAATATTAATTACAAAACTAGTTCTTCTGAACAAATCAATTTGACAGCAATCCGTCAATTAGAAACTCGAAAATGAACATCGATGATGCTGCAGTCATCAACGAAGTTATTTTCCAGCGATTGAAGTGAGCTCAATGCTATATCCCTTTCTAAAATTTATTTGAAACAATTTCCTTTCAGAAATACCTCCAAAATAATAATGCTATTATTTATCTTCAAAACACTTCGAAAAACACGTCCAAAATCTTTGGGATTTTAAATTTTCAAATTTTGACTTAAATCAATTTTTAACTTTAATCCATTTGTATGATTTATGCTCATACAAATTCCCATTTGATCATATTTCAATTTATAAATCACGTTTATAATTCACATTTATAAATTTCATTTTATAAATGAATTTATTTCCTTAACCTTTGGTTATATTTCCAATTTCTAGTTAAATTTCCACAAAACAATGATAATAATTTAATATTATCATTCCTAACATCCGAGCAATCATATATTAGCTAAAATAGTTTACAATACTTTTCTTTTATATCAAAATATATTTTGGGCAAGATTATTTCATTCATCCACCTTTAAAACAATACTGTGTCACTTTATCATGTCAGGTGTTTATAAACTCTTCTTGAATAGCGGCCAACTTACTCGATCAGAATTCATATTTGACTCAACCTATAAGTCAACACAATATTTAAAACAATTTATATTCACTAAAAAATACGCGCTCATATCTATTAATACACTCAAACTCATTCTAGAGTACTACGGACTCTATTTTCAATGAGTAATCCCCACCAAAGCCAAGGTTCTCGCTTAATTTTTCAGCTCTGATACCAACTGTAATGACCCGCAAATCCATACCCCTAGAGTCGACTCTATTCTCCCTCAATCAACTCGAGATGTATGGAAATACGAATCATTTGGGTTAAAGAAGAAGAGTTAGGTAGAAGAAGATAATAGAAAACAACATCATAATCTAACCATCGCAGCGGAATAAAATATAATAGATAATAAATGATCTTTGCACAAAAGCAAATCTGTTTATACATTACATTATCCGAGTATACATAACACACAACTGGACAGTAATCATAACCTATACTCATAATCTGAATACACAGCGGAATATTTAACACAAATACGAAAGTACGTATCGCCATCCAACTCGTCTCCTGGGCTCTACAGTATCCTTTCCTGTATTCTATAATACTCGGTCTGACCCTAGCATTATAGTTAAATAACACCCGAGTCGCTCTGGGATACCAGCGTGAGAAAACCACACTCAAATTGATTATTAAAGTTTTTAAAATCCTTTTGAAAACAAAAGTATCTCGTAAGACCATGCCACAAATAAACATTTCGGGTTTTTACCTTACGATAGCCAAAACACTTTTTATTAAAATCCTCTAATATTATATTAGGGTCTATTTACAAATACTTATTAAAATAGCCGAAATTGTTGCATTCATTAAATTCTAGCATACTAGCCACAATCGTGGGTAATACAAACAAAACCATAAAAGGCACGTAGGGAGAATGGATTTCCAACTAATGACTGGGCACTTGGATACCACCTGTCACAGTACGTGGCCTAGATCACCGTACCGAGGATTACTCCCAATCCCCTACAACACAAGACCGGGACTACCCCTTACTAGATAATACAGAGTAAGATCACCCCACGGTTGGGATCAGCAACCACACCACTAACCCGAATAAAAGGGACATCTAGAAAGGGTGACCTCACCCTAATGGGCGCGACCCACTTAGCCTTGCTTCATAACCCCTGATTTTCATTCATTCCCGGTTGATGAGGCTCGAGGCTAAGCGTTTCCTTTTTAGAACACATCTCTTAGAAAGCTCATCGCCCACTTAACGATGTTCTGAAAGCATTCATCCATACAAGTCCGTCCTGGGTTCGAACGGAACCGAAGGCACTACTCCTACTATTCATTTTGTAATCATCCTCAGGATTAGTAGCGACTAGACCTTGCACTTCACTGCTCCACTTTCAAATCCAAACTCTTGTTCTCCACACGAAAAAGTTCAAACCGGATTGAAGTGGTTTTCAGGAAATAAATCCCGATCCCGGTCTCTTCGAAACGATCAGCGCATAGACCAATATTGATAGTCGGTTATTTAGCTATCAATTAACATTCTCAACAATCATCAAACATAAATAATTTTCTCAAATTACTTATAAATCTCAAAATATCTTCACAAGATATATTTCCACTTTTCAACTCTTTGAAAACAATTTCAAACCACACTCTTCTCACGAAATAAATTTCAAAATATTTATTTCCACTGAAAATACCAAGCACAAAACATTAGATTTTTAAAATAATTTAAAACACTTTATTATAAAATATCCTTTAAAACATTTAAATTTAAAATTTCTTTAATACTTATTCAAAATATATACTTTAAGAATATTTAAAATAAAACTACTTTGTACAATATAAAACTAAATTTTTAACCTTTAAAACATAATACCAAGCCACCTTTAAATAATTACTGCTATAATGAATTAGAAAAATATACTTGCTTTATAATTTAAACATTTAAAAATAATAATTTTCTAAAACATACCTTTAAAACAACATAAACTATTTACTTATACTTAAAAAAATTGCTTTGAAAACGTACTTGGCTATTCGGGGAAATATGCTTCTCTTCCAAATCTTTTAAAAATAAATCACTATTTGTTTTTAAACAAATTTACCCATTCCTTTAATAAATTCTCACCGTGAATTTATTCTTTCGAATATCCACTAATATATTACTTCACCATTATAAACCCAGTTTATTAATTTCATAGTCAAATTCTCCTTTAAATTTCCAGTTTCAAACACTTAAATCAATTTTCAAATTGATTTCCAATTTACTCCGTTTTGACATAAATTCCTTTACTTACTCGTTTATTTCAAAACCCATTAACTTCAGATTTTAAATTCTTTAATTATGATTCAAAATCTTTTAACTAAAAATACCAATTTTATATTTCCCAAATTTCTTCTTTATCCTTTTAAATAAATTTAAACCTTGAATTTTAAAGTAAGCTCTTTATTCCTTTAAATAATATCACTTATGTTTAAAATTCATTATTTCTTTGTTTATTCAAAGTCCCCTTTTTCTATACTCGGAATTTACTTATTAGAAGTTAAAATCCACTTTTTTCTTTTCTTTCCATTCATTCTTCAATTTATCCCCAATTTCCAATAACCATTTACTTACAAATTCTCTCTTTTAATTTTCTTTTCAAAAGTCCAATCTATATATTTTGATAACTTAGTGTAACCAAACATATTCAATCAAACCAGCATCCAACATTTCCAATTACCCATATAATTCATCACTGTATATCAAATAAACATAACACATAATATTAAATAATCTAATAATTTTGAGGAATCCAATTGGATCCCTCCAACCTCTTTCACTACATCCACAGATGTTAGCACAACATAAAAATACCCACTTCGAGGTGGAATAGCGCGGTATATGGGTATATATAATATCATCCGCTATTATGCGGCGCATAGGGTCTCATCCGCTATATATTGCGGGAAATCAATCATTCCGATATATACTATATACTATATACTACTATATATAATATAACACATCAAGCCAATTCAATCATTCAACCAATTATTTAAATTTAACCATTTAAATTTAAATAGCAATCCAAAAGAGTGAGATTAACTCACCTTTGCTTTTAATTTGCAATCTACTTTAATATTGCCTTGGTTTCTCGACTTTTGACATTGTATAAACAATTATACGATTATATTAATATTCGAACAAATCGAACAATTAGTTGCCACTTAATAAATTTAATTTAAGCTAACGATTTGATTTAAACAAGTAATTAAGTTTTAAACAAATTTTCCCTCTTTTTTTCCCACTTTTTTCCCTCTTTCTGTTAAATCCTTACATACATTTTCCATTCCGAAAACTAATAATAATTCATACCTAAATTTCAAATTACATCACTGCAGTAAATAACAAAATAAATTTCTTTTCTTTCATGTAGATATGTATTATATAAACTTTGGGAAATTAAAATAAAATGAATACTGTTAGACCTCACCACGACCACCACTTCCTCGGCTCGACGCGCCGCCATCATCGGCTCGGCCACCATCCAAAGCCTTGTCAATGACTCCACGCAGTTGACTCGCCGCGAAGCCCTTTGCCTTGCTCACGCGTGCCACTCGAGCTCGAGACCCTACTGACGCCGCTGCGCGAGAGCGCCCTTTCCTCTTACCGCCATACGCGCTTGAATCCAAGACATCTCGACGTATCGACCGCCACACGCTTAGGCGCCTCCCACCTTAGTCGAGATCTTCGTGACTCGTGATTTGATTTTGGGAAAGTGGAAACTAGCTCAAGATCGAACTGGATTTAGAAAAAGAGGAATACGAGATTTGTTTGTTCGGCCTTTTTTTTCTTTGAATTGAAGAGGATAACTACGGCTGTTAATATAAAAGAAGGAAGACACCTTGCATGTAGCTTGCTAGCTACGGTAATGTGAAGGGAAAGGAAAAAGTTATGACAGTGAAAGAAAGTCGGCTGATATGACTTATCTTGACCAGTCAAAACAATATATGGATATTTTATTTAAATTTAAATTTGAATTGACTTGAATTTGTGGCTAAAAATCTTGACCTCCTATCGAGGCGTGCTGTTAGGCGTTTATAATGTTATACCCCTATTCCGAATGCAATGGAAAATGTTTCAAGTTCTAATTTGATCGTATGGAGAAGATAGCTTTTTGGGACCTAGTTATATATTAAATTTTCGATTTAAATTCAGCGCGTTTATATATCGTATGCACGCACAACAACTCCAAACATTACAAAAATTGAAATCCGATAATAATACAATATTACGGATTTAACAGAACTAGTTTCGTCGAAATCCGAGACTGTGCCTCGGAAGACTATTTTTAAACATCAATTTAAACGATAAAATTTCAAAACTTAAAAAAACACTTCCAAATTCAACTTCAACACTTCTACTATCTTCAGTACTATCGATATAAATTTTACAAACCCTTAAATTATTTCTATAGTCTTAAACTCCAGATTCAACATTTTACCTAATTTTCAGTAATTAAATCCAATAATTAAATTTCCAAATAATGGTGATATTTGAAATTTAAGTTACAAACTAACTTTTAAATATTAAAATAAATTAAATATCACAATATAAATTGTCCAAAATTCTGGGTCATCACATTCCTCCCTCTTAAAAGAATTTCGTCCCCGAAATTACCAAGGCGGAAGAATGTCCCAAACCCACTAACTTACTAAAACTCATTTAGTGAAAATCTCATATTCACTTTTTCTAAACTTTAGTTCCAACTAAACAATTAGTTTCGACTAAAACAATTTGTCCTCAACTACATTTCCAAAATCCTTTTATATCTACTCCAATTTGAAATCGTTTTGTCGCTAACAAAAAATTTTCCGAAAATTTCTAACTCCCAAACTTTTCGAAAAATTTTGACAGAGTCTCCTTTGTACGGAGGAGCTTTTGCAATTTAACAAGAGATATAAATATATATACATCGACCCTCACGGTCGGAAAAACAAAAAAAGTTCATGTTTCCTATTTTTATTGCGTAGGCGTACCATTATTTAGCATTTTTAAGCAAGCAGCTTATTATTTTAGCAATTAGCACAACGAAAATCCTGCCAATCGGCCTTCAGGTACCTGTACTTACTCAATTTAAACACATATGCACTATATATAATAAACTTATAGCATTTCACTTATATTTAAATAGCTAAAACATGGATTCTATAATAATGCATTTTATATACTTTCATAAGCACATATGTAAGGTTTTGACACTTATTTCAATTGCTTTCAATCAACTCTTAACCCATACTATTCAATTTAAGTGATTTACAACTCACTTGCTTGCATACGATTCATTTTTAAAAAATCCGAACTTGTATTCATTACAATTGATTCAAAAATCAATATTATTTACTTCTACTAATTCATAGAATTTTATTTAATCTCATTTTCGTCAAACGCAATTATTTCTATGCAAATCCGGTGATATTTATATGAATAAACAATTACTTAAGCTTATAATCATTTAAATTGATCCAATACAATTTATATTAAATTCTATTCCATTCTGACTTATTTACAAACCATTCACTTGCATTTCATTCATTCCCACATTGGTTTCTTTTAAACCCATTCCATTAAGCTTGACAACATTCCATGGTAATATTAATAACCATTTCCCAAATTAATTTAACCCAAACTTTTATTTAATGGGCTTCCACCCTTACTCGAAGCCAAGCTTCTATGATTTTTAAACTTAAAGTTAATTTACTTTAATTTATTCCAACTTCAAACTTAAGTTCACTTCTATTTGATTCTCATCTAATCAAATTCCATTTAATTCAGTTAGCCCATCCATTTTACTTTAATTCACCTTCTCAATTTATCAAAATAATATCCAGCACATACTTAACTCATTTATACTAAAATTGGATTTTATTTGTAACTAAAATCATTTCTATTATAATCCAATTCCATTTTATTTTTACAACATCTCCACTTATTTTAATTCATTATTAATCCAAGTCAAATTCTATTTATAATTCGAGTTTATTCCCAAACTTCATTATTAACATACAATCCATTTTATTTAACCGAGTTAAATTTTATTAACATACTCTATCAAATAATTTATTTAGCTAATAAATTACTTCCAACTTTTAAATCAATATTTGATTTTATTACAAAAATCACTTCATTAAATTTTTCTGAGTTTATTTTTTTCATAATCCCAGTTTGGATTTTCTTTCATTTTCCAAAATTCCAACACCTTTATTTCGGCTTATTCATTCCTTTTTTACATTTTTATAAGCTATTCATTTATTAATATTCATACTTCTCCATCCATTTACAGTTAATCACATTTTCACAAACTAGGGATTATATTTTTATTTCAATTCTTTTATAAGCTTCCAAAGCTTATTTATCATAATTCAATACCTACTTAGTTTACGCTTATTTATTTAGGTAAGAATTTTATTCCATTCAATATTATCTATAACTCAACTGAATTTATTTCAATTCAATTTCATTTAACTTAACTTCAGTTAAATCTAGTATGATACCATTCTCTTTAATCCACTTAATCCACTTGAATTTAAATTAAGTAAGAACTTACTTTCACTTAATATCATCTACATCTCAGTTTATTTCATTTCAATTCAATTTCAACTTAATTCAAATACAACTAGGTTTTATTTCCAGTTTAATTCAATTTTTTTCAATCCAATTAAATTTCATCTCCCAATCCAAATATAATTTCTATTTTCCCATTCCAATCACATTCAAGATTTACTAATTATTTCTTCCAATCATCCATTAAATTTTTTACAATTTAATTTTTCCAAATTTAATTTACTTAAAATTTTCACTTTAAATTTTAATTCCAACATTCAAAGCTCATATTTTCCTTCCTTATTTAAAAAAAAATCATCTCAACTTTACAGGATTATAACTTACCTCATCTGGATTTTCAATTCAAATAAGGATTTAGGATTCCAAACACCCGGCTTTTGGTTCAAATCATTTTACAACCACCATTATCCTAAAATCACATTTGTCAAATTTTTAAACCAATCCTGTTTTTTATCCCCAACGAATTTCCTTTGAAATCTAAAAAAAAAAAATCTTGTTCTTCTGAACAAAGCAATTTGGCAGCAATCCGTCACTTAAAACCTCGAAAATGAACATCGATGATATTACAGTCATCACCGAAGTTATTTTCCAGCGACTGAAGTGATCTCAATGCTATATCCCTTTCTAAAATTTATTTGAAACAATTTCCTTTCAGAAATACCTCCAAAATAATAATGCTATTATTTATCTTCAAAACACTTCGAAAAACACTTCCAAAATCTCCGGGATTTTAAATTTTAAAATTTTGACTTAAATCAAATTTTAACAATAATTCATTTGTATAATTTATGCTCATACAAATTCCCATTTGATCATATTTCAATTTATAAATCACGTTTGTAATTCACATTTATAAATTTCATTTTATAAATGAATTTATTTCCTTAACCTTTGGTTATATTTTAATTTCTATTTAAATTTCCACACAACAGCGATAATAATTTAATATTATCATTCCTAACATCCAAGCAATCATATATTAGCTAAAATAGCTTATAAAAACTTTTCTTTTATATCAAAAAAATATTTTAGGTAAGATTATTTCATTCACCCACCTTTAAAACAGTACTGTGTCACTTTATCGTGTCAGGTGTTTATAAACTCAGGTGTTTATAAACTCTTCTCGAATAGCGGCAAACTTACTCGATCAGAATTCATATTTCACCCAACCAATAAGTCAACAGAATATTTAAAACAATTTATATTCACTAACAAATACGCACTCATATCTATTAATACACTCAAACTCATTCTAGAGTACTACGGACTCTATTTTCAATGAGTAATCCCCACCAGAGCCAAGGTTTCGCTTAATCTTTCAGCTCTGATACCAACTGTAATGACCCGTAAATCCGTACCTCTAGAGTCGACTCTATTCTCCCTCAATCAACTCGAGATGTACGGAAATACGAACCATTTAGGTTAAAGAAGAAGAGGTAGGTAGAAGAAGAAAATAGAAAACAATATCAGAATCTAACCATCGTAGTGGAATAAAATATAATATATAATAAATGATCTTTACACAAAAACAAGTCTGTTTATACATTACATTATCAAAGTATACATAGCACACAACTAGACAGTAATCAGAACCTGTCCTCATAAGCTGAATACACAGCGGAATATTTAACACAAATAAGAAAGTACGTATCGCCATCTAGCTCGTCTGTTGAGCTCCACAGCATCCATTCCTATATTTTATAATACTCGGTCTGACCCAAGCATTATAGTTAAATAACACCCGAGTCACTCTGGAATACCAGCGTGAGAAAACCACACTCCAATTGATTATGAAAGTTTCAAAAATCTTTTTTAAAACAAAAGCAAATCGTAAGACCACGCCATAAATAAACATGTCGAGTTTTTACCTTACGATAGCCAAAACATTTTTTTATTCAAAATTCTATGATATTATAATAGGGTCTATTTACAAATACTTATTGAAATAGCTGAAATTGTTACATTCATTAAATTCCAGCATACTAGCCACAATCGTGGGTAATACAAACAAAACCGTAGAAGGCACGTAGGGAGAATGGATTTCCAACTAATGACTAGGCACTGGGGTACCACCTGTCATAGTACGTGGCCTACATCTAGATATCGAGGATTATTCCCAATCCCCTGCAGCATAAGACCGAGACTACCCCTTACTGGATAATCCCGAGTAAGATCACTCCACGGTTGGGATCAGCAACCACACCATTAAGCCGAATAAAAGGGACATCTAGACAGGGATGACTACACCTTAATGGGCGTGACCCACTTATGCTTGCTGCATAACCCTTGATTTTCAGTCATTCTCGGTTGATGAGGCTCAAGGCTAAGCGTTACCTTTTTAGAACACATCTCTTAAAATGCTCATCGCCCATTTGACGATGTTCTGAAAGCATTCATCCATCTAGACATCCGAAGGCACTACTCCTACTACATCCATTTTGGAATCATCGTCGGGATTAGTAGCGACTAGCCCTTGCACTTCACTTCTCCACCTTCAAATCCAAACTCTTGTTCTCCACACGAAAACGTTCAAACCGAATCGAAGTGGTTTTCAGGAAATAAACCCCGATATCGGTCTCTTCGAAACGATTAGCGCATTGGCCAATATTGATAGTCGGTTATCTAACTATCAATTAACATTCTCAACAACCATCAAACTTAAATAATCTTCCCAAATTATTTATTAATCTCAAAATATCTTCACTAGATATATTTCCACTTTTCAATTCTTTGAAAATAGTTTCAAACCACACTCTTCTCACGAAATAAATTTCCAAATATTTATTTCCACTGAAAACAGCAAGCACAAAACTTTAGATTTTTAAAATAATTTAAAACACTTTATTGTAAAATATCCTTTAATACATTTAAATTAAAAATTTCTTTAATACTTATTCAAGATATATACTTTAAGAATATTTAAAATAAAACTACTTTGTACAATATAAAACTAAATTTCTGGCCTTTAAAACATAATATCAAGCCATCTTTAAATAACTACTGCTATAATGAATTAGAAAAATACACTTTCTTTAAAATTTAAATATTTAGAAATAGTAACTTTTCTAAAACATACCTTTAAAACAAATTAAACTTTTTACTTATACCTAAAAATTTGCTTTGAAAACGTACTTGGCTATTCAGGGAAATACGCTTCTCTTCCACCTCTTTTAAAAATAAGTCACTATTTATTTTTAAACAAATTTACCTATTCCTTTAATAAATTCTCTCCGTGAATTTATTCTTTCAAATATCCACTAATATATTACTTCACCTTTATAAACCCAGTTTATAAATTTCATTGTAACATTCTCCTTCAAATTTTCAATTTCGAACACTTAAATCAATTTCCAAATTGATTTCCAATTTACTCCATTTTGACATAAATTCCTTTACTTACTCATTTATTTCAAAACCCATTAACTTCTGATTTTTAATTCTTTAATTATGATTTAAAATCTTTTAACTGAAAATATCAATTTTATATTTCCCAAATTTCTTCTTTATCATTTTAAATAAATTTGAACCTTGAATTTTAAAGTAAATTCTTTATTCCTTTAAATAATATCACTTAAGTTTAAAATTCATTATTTCTCTGTTTATTCAAAGTCCCCTTTTCTATACTCGGAATTTATTTATTAGAATTTAAAATACACTTTTATCTTTTCTTTTCATTCATTCTTCAATTTATTCCAAATTTCCAATTACCATTTACTTACAAATTCTCTCTTTTAATTTTCTTTTCAAAAATCCAATCTATATATTTTGATAACTTAGTGTATCCAAACATATTCAATCAAACCAGCATCCAACATTTCTAGTTACCCATATAATTCATCATAGTACATTAAATAAACATAACACAGAATATTAAATAATCTAATAATTTTGAGGAATCCAGTTGGATCCCTCCAACCTGTTTCCCTGCATCCACAGATGTTAGCATAACATAAAATACCAATTCCACTTCGAGGTGGAATATCGCGGTACATCGGTTTATATAATATCATTCGCTATAATGCGGTGCATAGGGTCTCATCCGCTATATAATGCGGGAAATCAATCACTCCAATATATACTATATACTGCTATATATAATATAGCACATCAAACCAATTCAATCACTCAACAAATTATTTAAATTTGACCATTTAAATTTAAATAGCAATGCAGAAGAGTGAGTTTAACTCACCTTTGCTTTTAATTTGCAATCTACTTCAATATTGCCTTGGTTTCTCGACTATTGACCTTGTATAAACAATTATATGATTTTATTAATATTCGAACAAATCGAACAATTAATTTGCATTTAATAAATTTAAGTTAACCTAACGATTTGATTTAAACAAGTAATTAAGTTTTAAATAAATTTTCCCTCTTTTTTTTTTCTCTTTCTGTTAAATCCTTACATATATTTCCCAAACCGAAAACTGATAATAATTCATATCTAAATTTCAAATTACATCACTGCAGTAAGTAACAAAATAAATTTCTTTTCTTTCATGTACATATGTATTATGTAAACTTAGGGAAATTAAAATAAAACGAAAACTGTTAGACCTCATCTCGACCACCACTTCCTCAGCTCGATGCGTCGCCATCATCGGCTCGGCCACCATCCAAAGCCTCGTGAATGACCCCACACAGCTGCCTCACCGTGAAGCCCTCTGCTTGCTTGCGAGTGCCACTCAAGCTCGAGACCCTACTGATGCCGCTGCACAAGAGCGCCCTTTCCCCTTACCGCCATATGCGCTTGAATCCAAGACATCTCGACCTATCGGCCGCCACACGCTTAGGCGCCTCCCACCTTAGTCGAGATCCTCGTGAATCGTGATTTCATTCTGGGAAAGAGGAAACTAAGCTCAAGATCAAACTAGATTTAGAAAAAGAGGAAGATGGATTTGTTTGTTCGGCCATTTTTTTTCCTTTGAATTGAAGAGGATAACTACGGCTGTTAATATAAACGAAGGAAGACACCTTGCATGTAGCTTGCTAGCTACGGTATTATGAAGGGAAAGGAAAAAGTTATGACAGTGAAAGAAAGTAGGCTGATATGACTTATCTTGACTAGTTAAAACAATATTTGGATATTTTATTTAAGTTTAAATTTGAATCGACTTGAATTCGTAGCTAAAAATCTTGACCTCCTATCGAGGCATGCCGCTGGGAGTTTATAATGTTATGCCCCTATTCCGAATGCAATGGAAAAGGTTTCGGGTTCTAATTCGATCATATGGCGAATCCAACTTTTTGGGACCTAGTTATTATATTAAATTTTCGATTTAAATTCAGCGAGTTTATATATCGTATGCTCACATAACAACTCCAAACATTACGAAAATTGAAATTTGATAATAATATAATATTATGGATCCAATGGAACTGGATTCGTTGAAATCCGAGACTGTGCCTCGGAAGAATATTTTTGAACATCAATTTAAGTGATAAAATTTCAAAACTTAACAAAACACTTCTAAATTCAATTTCAATACTTTTTACTATTTTTAGTACTATCAATATAAATTTTACGAACCCTTAAAATTATTTTTAATAGGCTTAAACTCCAGATTCAACATTTTTACCCAATTTGTAGTAATTAAATCAAATAATTAAATTTCCAAATAATGGTGATATTTTAAATTTTAGTTACAAACTAACTTTTAAATATTAAAATAAATTAAATATCCCAATTTAAATTGTCCAAAATTCCGAGACATCACAGGTTGGTTTCGAAACCATCACTTCTTTACTTAGGAAATTGCTTCCAAAAGAGTGCTTTCGGTTTAGTCACCTTATGACCCTTTGTGCTATTTAAAGTTAAACCTAACTAGTTTCAAAAGGAAAGGCTTTAAATGGTTTCAAAAGGTTATTCCACATGTTTTATTTAAACCCAAATTCTTTCAAAAAGTTTGATTTTATGAAATGATTTAGTGCTTTTGAAAGGTTTGAGATAAAGGTTTTAAGGGGTAGTTCCCTAAAGGTTCAAAAGGTTTTTAAATGGAAGGTCCCAATGTTTTCGAAATGCAATGTTTATAATGTTTTGATAAGAGGATGTCCAAGGTTTTAAGGCTTTCAAAAGAATCGTTTTGCAATGTTTTGGAAAGGTTTGTTAAGAATAATTTGAAAGGAATGTTTTGGTCTTTAGGCCTAAGGTTTTATTTGGTTTCGAAAGGGGTACTATCAATGGTTTCGAAAGGGGTACTTCCAAATGTTTAAATGTTTTTATCAATAAAGTTTTGTGTAAAGTATATATAACATGGCAAGTTGATTTGAGTAAAGCATAAAGTATATTTTCCTTGTTTAAAGTATGATTTAAAGGTTTAAATCAATATGAGAGAAAATGTTTTCAAGGAATATTTTATAGGCAGATGACCATAAGTAAAATGACTCAGATATTAGAATACCAGATAGGACTAGTATAGGGTCCCACCGTGTACATGAGCAACTATCCTCTAGCTAATTTAGTCCAAAATTTCAGTGTGTAGGGCTTTGTCATAAGTAAGACTGAAATGATGCTACATACAGCTAGAAATATACAGAGTGAGGATGGGTTATTAGTGAGCCTGCATGTAACATCCCGAAATTTTTGACAATATCAATTTAATAATCGGTATTAAAATTAAATTGATATTGATATTTTTTTTAATAATAATTCTAATAGATTTAATAATCTTCTTTTAATAAATATTTAAATTTGTAGATTTTATCTTTTTAAAGCTAATAAATTGTCTTCTGTTTATAATATATATAATTATATATATTGTAAATTGATAAACTTTGATTTGGAATTTAGTAAATGAATCAATTTTTTAATTCTAATTTATTTTTGGTCGATTGGAAAATTTAATTTAAATTTAACATTTAACTTTTCAACACAATTCAATAAACAATTATATGATTTGTAAATATTAAAGATCAATCTTATTTGTTTAAATTTATATTTTAATTAATTTAAATATGAATTTAAATTTGATTAACATAAAAACTTTGTTTTATTTTCTTTTTAAAGTATTGTTTGAAAATTTATGTGTAAAGGTTTAAAATACAATTTACATATGATCTTAATTTATTGAGTAATAGAAGTAATTTATAATCTCTTTTATAAATCATTTAAAATTTGTTAAATTTGTTATTCTCAAATTGTAATGATAATACTTAGTTTTTATAAACATAAATAAATTTTTATAGAAATAGGTTTTGTTATTTTCTTAAATTTAATAAGAGTTATATATGCATATATATATAACCTGATTTTTAAATTGGAGTTTTAATTTAATTTAAATTTGAATTTGATGTTTGTAAATTTAAAAGAGTAAATACATAAAAATATTTGAATAAGCTTTTATTTATAAATTGTTTTGTTTCAATTCTCTTTAAATTTAAAAAGAGATAAATTCATTTATATATATATATATACACACACACACACATAAGAATAATAAATTTAGACTTTAAAGCTTTTGTAAACTATTTAAATTAAAATAAAGATACTTAAAATATATGTGTAAGTTTCTTAATGACATGTGTTAGTTATAAAATAAACTAAGGTGACAAATGTTAGAAATTGAAACAAGTGTCCTATATTTATCTTTTTTTCTTTTATTTTAAATTAAATCAAAATCTGCTTACATAAGCACATTTCCTCTCAATCTCTTTTTCTTTTCTATTCTTATTCAAAACTTAAGAACTTCAGCTGGAAATTCTGTAATCAACATTCAAAACCTAGAATTTAATCTCTTTGATCAATCTACAATCCAAAACAAGAGCTGCAAATTCCCCCTCACAAACTAAATCTAAAACCAGTTTCCTCTAACCAAAATAAATCAAACATGCAATTCAAGTTTCACTTGAAATCAAAATGCAACAGCAGTTTCAATTCAAAGTCCTGCAGTCCTTTTCTATTTTAAATCAACAAAAGCAAACATACAACTGCAAATTTCAGGCCAAGCTTGCATTTTCATATCTGGAAGCATGCATCTAGAAGCTAAGCATTTCAGTGAAACAAGATTTAAAGTTTACAATAAAAATCAGAAAGTAAACTACAGTTTTAAGATCTTATGCAAACTACAACAACGTCAAGTTTTGAAATCAAAGCAACTCCAGTTCAAGTTTTTCAAAGAAAAGTGCTCTGCTCATTTTTTTCCAGGTGAGTAACATTTTTAACTAAAATAATTTAAGTAATTATAGTTTATTGATTTATTTCTGTGTTAATCATGTTTGAAGTGGATGAATGTGTTGTAATTTTCTGTAATAAGTATGTTTTTCTGAATGCATGTTTACATTGTGATATGTTTTGCCCGTTCTAGAATTATAGGATTAATCACTGATCATAATCATGATCTTATGTTCAAACTTTTGTTAAGGTTAAGATTCAAGCAAATGTAACATGAGTTACAGTTTAAATTTTTATTCAATATGAGAAAAAAAAAGAAGTCAAAAACTGTAATGTCTTTGGAAACTTAATAATAACAGAGCAACTATATGTAAGCAAAAATTAGATCATCCAATTTTATTAATTCAAGGGTATAAATACTTTACTTAAACTAAAACTTGAATTCTAAAAATAAAATCAGAAAATTTAGTTCAAATTTGAAAGAGCATTTCTGGTTTGTCTGGAAATCGAGTTTTGAGGTGGTTCTGTCGATCTAGGAGGTTGGAGTGGCCAGTATCTTTTCTGGTGATGGATTGGTGAATGAAGATTTAAGGAAAATTATTGTTATGGATTTATGCAGTGAGGCAGTAATAATTTGGGGTTGAAGTTTTTAACTCTAGTATTTTTGCTTATCTGGAAATTTGTTCGCCGCAGTCTCTAGAGGCAATCGAGTTCATCTACATTCAAGCTGGTGATTGATGGATTATAGATGAAGGTGTGGCCGGAGGGAAAGTTTTCCTGGTGATCGGAGGCGAGTGATTTTGGGTGATTCCAGGTTCGACATTACTTCCAGTATTGAGCTCGTATGCTCGATTTTGGTTTTTAGCTTCTGTAATCGATTTGATGGTCGGGAACGTGTTGGAAGGTGATCGCCGACATGCGTGGATGGTCGCAAGAGGCCGCAGGTGTCGGCAATAGTGGTGCAGGTGCGTGGTACTTGGTGTATCAGCAGATCGTTTTTGGGGAAGAAGGATTTCTCGAGTTTGGTTTCGGGTTGCATCAAGATTTGCTCGAAGCTAGGGGATATGGGACTCGAAGTCAGGAATGTATAGCCTTGGGTATACTGTGTTACAGGGATGTGAAAAACCTGTCTGTAACATTTACTTTAAGGGCGTTCAAATGAAAAGTTACTCGAGTTTTACTCGAGATTATTTAGTATTTTACTCGAGCGAATTATGGGTAGCTCGAGTTAGTTTGTTCAAGTTTGAAACTTGACCTATTTCCCAAATTTTTAACTTAAATTTAAAAGTATAAAGCAAAGATTTAAATTAAGTTTTAAATCTAATTTTAAATTATAGATTCAAGTTTTAATTTGAATCATAACTGGAAATAAATAAGTTTTAAATTCAAATCTGTTTAAAATACTTTAAAAGGGTTTATTGTTTAAAATTGTTTTTAAAGAAATTTGAATTTAAAATTAGAAATTGAAATATAAAGAAATGTTTTAAACAAAGTTTAAATTTGATTCAAATCCGAATTTGAATCTTTAATATGTAAAATTTAAATATTTTGAATTTAAAAAGAAATTTGTTTTAACTTTTGTAAAATCTCTTTTATAAGAAAAGTATTATTTATCATTTGAAGTTTTAAATTGATTTTAAAACTTGTTAAAGTTAAATTTTAATTTAACGATTTGTTATCCATTTAATTATTAAGGTAATTAAGAATAATTAATAAATTTATAAAATAGATAATTACTTAAAGTAATTAAGGGTTTAAACTTAAAAGTTTAAGATTAATTATTCTTAGAATAATTAGCTTGTAATTTAAGATTCATTAATTAAATAAGATTTGATTTCTAATTAATGATTAGTAATTAATTAATCAAGTAATGAAGGATTAACTAAGTTATAGTTAACACTTAATTAATTAAATAATTAGGGTTAATTAATGGTTAATTAATTTGTAATTAATAATGATTAAATTAAGTTAATTATTTTAGAAAATAATTAATGAATTGTTAATAGTTAATGAAGATCATTAACTAAGGATTATTTAATAATTAATTAATGTGATTAATTTTAATAATTAATTAGATTAATTAATTTAAAGATAATTATTTGTGTAAATTGTTAAGTATAATTACCTATGAAAGTAATTAAGGAATTAATTACTAATTGTAATTAATTAAGTTTAATTTGATTTGATTAAGTTAATTAATTCAGTTTAATTAATTTAGAATAATCAATAAATGATTGTGGAGTACAATTACTTAATGTAATTAATTGAAGAGTAATTACTTAGGGAAGTAATTAATGGGTAATTACTAAATGTAATTAATTGAAGTAATTGGATGATGGAAGTAATTTGAGTATAGTTACTTTGTAAATTAATCAAGGGATTAATTAGAGATAATTAATTATGGAGTAATTAATTTATTTGGTAAAGTAATTAAGGGTAGTTAATTATTGAATGGAGTTAATCATGGGTGATTAACAATTATGGTTTAAATTAAGATTAATTACTTAATCTAATTAATTTAAATAAGGTAGTTAATTAAATTATAATTAGAAATCATTAATTAATATAATTAATGATGTAATTAAGATTGATTAATTAAGACTAATTAATCAATAATAAGTAATTAAAGATAATTAATTAATATAATTAATTAAGGATTAATGTAATTAATTATAGTTAATTAATTTGTGAAGTAATTAAGGTTAATTACTGGATTTGGTTAAGTTTAATTAATTTGTAAAATTAATTAAAGGATGATTACTTGAATGTAATTAAGAATAATTAATCAAGGGTGATTAATTAAGATGATTGATTAGTGATTAATTAATTAATTAATTGTAATTAATTAATAATGATGTAAGTAAGATTTATATTGATAAAGTAATTAATTTAATTCACTTTAAATTAATTTGAATGATGTAATTAATTTATTCGTTTTAAATTAATTATATTTGGTATGGTAAATCATTGCTTATATGGTTGGATAATGTTGTTTGCCTTGATTGGTTTGAATCTCAGATATGAGATAAATAATGTTGAGTGATATGGATGCATCGGTTGCATTATGATGATGATTTGGATTATCTTTTGATAATGCTAATATAGATTATCTGTTGCGATGATAATGTTGATTACCTATTATGAATCTATGATTTATCTATATGTGTGTATATAGACAATTGTATTGTTTTAAAACTTTAAAACAACTTGGCCTTAAAAGACACGCTTTGGATTTCGATGAGACCGGGATCAGGTTTCCATATTTGGATATCCGAAAACCACATCGATCCAAATTAACGTTAGGTCGTGAATCAAAGTGGAGCTTTGTGAAGACTCAAAGTGTAAGGACTATACGTCAGTATAACTCTGTGGGTGATTCCGTAATGAGTTGAGGGAATAGTACTTTCAGATTCGAGATGGTGGTTCAGAGTGCAAGGGTTATCTTCGTTAATTTGAGGGTGATTCCAAAATGAGTGTAACGAGATAATGCCTTCGGTTTCGTTCGAACCCGGAACGAACTTGTATGGATTGTATGCTTTCAGTACATCGTCAGGTGGACGATGAGCATTCTAAGTGATGTGTCCTATAAAGGTAATCGTAGCCTCAAGCCTCATCAACCGGGAATGGCTAAAATAGGGGAGGTGCAGCAAGGCTTCGTGGGTAGCCCCCACATGAGAGCAAGATTTACCCCTGTCTAGAAGTCCCTTTATATACGACTGTGTGGGTGGTTGCTAGCTACAACCACGGGGTTATCTTGTTCAGAACTGTTCAGTAAGGAATGGGTCCGGCTTTGTGTTGTAGGGGAGCGGGTGTACTCCTCGGTACGTTGATCTAGGCCACATAATGTGACGGGCGGTACCCCAGTAGCCCTGCCATTGATGGAATCCAAGATCCAATAAGTGTCGTACGTATTAGTTGTGCCCAGCTATGTTGGAACGTGAGATGTAAGCATTCCAGCTATTTCTGTATTCTATTTGAAAACCCTAGACACTATTATAATATCACTGAATTTCCTATCAAATGTTTTGGTTAGCGTAAGGTAAAAACTTTTCCATGTTTATGTGTGGGAAGTCTTACGTGATACCTTTTCTTTTCAAAAGATTTTTAAATGTTAAGCAACCTTAACCTGTTTCTCACACCAGACCCATGTCTGACCCAGACTTTATCCTTTGTTTTTCATAAACTCTTGGGTACTCAAATTTTTACGAGTAGTCAAGGGATTCAGGTTAGCTTTGACGAATTGTGGAGGAGCAATGGACAAGGAGGCTTCTGTGTGTGTGTGTGTGTATATGTGTGTGTGTGTGTGTGTGTGTGTGTGTGTATATATATATATAGTTTTCCGCTGTGTAGTTTTCTCTGAGTTGTTTCTTGTACTGTTTTGAGTTGTATAACTAGACAGATGTTTATAGCTATGTAGTATGTGTTGTATATCTGTGTAACTCTGATAATTATTGTAAACTATGAAATGTTTATGTTATTAATATAATTTATTCATTCCGCTGTTAGATTCTGATGTTGTTTCTTTCTTCTCTTCTTTCTATTCTCTTTTCTATCTCTTTCTTTCTTAAAAATGATGCGATTTTATGTGGTAAGAAAGTCGGGTCATTTCACTGCAAAACCATTAAGATCAGTTGACCCTGGGAGAAGTAAGTTAGGGACAGACCGTCTAGAAGAGGAATATCTAATAGAAATTAGATTATTTGTTTATTTTGTTTGGTTGGCCTGAGTCAGCCAAAGGTTAGTAGTTTACCAACAAAAACTATAGTGTTAGAACAGATAATCAATTTGTTACTTGATTTATATGCGTACATGATATTGCTTTATTGTAAACCAATTTGGTTGCAGGATTATGATTTGCAAAAGATATGTTTTAAAAGGATATTAGTGAGGGGAAACCTGTTCCGCTAAGCGGAGTGGTCTAACTTAATATCAAACAATCGAGATGTATAGTATTATTCACACCAGGGTTAATGTCTGACTCGAAGTTTATGTTTTTCCCCTTAAACTCTCTGGTGCTCAAAATTGGTTTGAGTAGGCTGAGAGTTGAGGATTTTCAGTTTTTTACAAGTGGACGAATAAAGCTTGTGAAGACAAGCATGAGGCCGTTGCTAGCTATATTTAGGAGTTTATTAGTTTTATTTCCGCTGTGTTGTATTAAGTCAGTTATGACTATTTAGTACTTTGGTCATCCAAGGGGCATCTTCATATGTCGCTCTTTGCTTATTTTGTAATAATTGTTTGATCTAAACCTAGAAAACGTTTGGGATTATGTAACTTGGATATGAAATGCTGTTTTGAAATGTAATCAGAAAAGTATTTAATTTGTACTGATTTTATTTCATATTCAAGTGCTTCTGATATCATTGACACCATTAACATTACCGTATTTGGTCAGCGGAAGTTAATACTATGGATGACTATAGCATCTCTAGCGCTTAGCTTCGGGCCTCAACATTTGGGATGTCATAACTTGGTATCTGAGCATAGATTTATAAATAACTCTAAACTAAAATGATTTTTGAAAACATAATAAGAAGGAATTAAAGGAAAGAATAGAGTATGTGATAACGCTATAATAAAGTACTTGTATTTGCTATACAAGTATACACTATATCTCTATTCTGCTATCTCTCTTAGGCAATTATTATGTATCTTACGAGGCTTGAATATAGATTTAGATGCTATAAGTGGAATAGTTAACCTTGGAGGGAGAAGCACCACTACGAATGGAAATGCCAGACCAAATACGAGAAGGAACCAAGGCTAGGTACAAGTTGGAAATGTGGGTGCTGTAGTCCTGCAGGTTGACATGGGAGCAATGCATCAGTTCTTTGTCAACAAGATGCAAGCGGATGTTGCTGCTGGAGTATTTGGAGGAGGAAACTAAGAAGCTTCGGTGGTGAATAACTATGCTATAATGAGTAGGGATTATGCTCAGTTGGGAGGAAAGCCGTTTATTGGTACCGAAGACACAATCGAAGTAGAAAATTGGCTGCTTCATTGTGAGAAGATTTTTGCTGATTTAGGGCTTAATGATGACCAGAAGAGAAGGATTGCTTCTAGATAAATTCAACGAGCAGTGATGTATTGGTGAAACAGCGTTACAGTTTGAGTTAATAAGGAAACCATGATATGGGTTGAGTTCAAAAGGAGATTTAAGGAAAGATTTGTGCTTGAGATTGTGAATTCTACTCTGCTCGGGAGGTTTTTGTTGTTTTTGAGCAGGGAGATATGATTATGCGTGAGTGTGCGAGGAGGTTTAAGGAGCTAGTAAGATACGATTATGCTATGGTTGATGCTAATATTAAGAGAAATGAGAAGTTCATTAGGGGGTTGAAGCCTGAGCTTGCAAGGGATATGTTATCGCATATTAGGGATCCATGTGATGTAGTGTTAAGATGGCATTGAGACATGAAGAGATGCTCGCTTTTCTAAAGAGAAATAAGGCAAAGGAAGTACAGGTGGGGCAGAGTTAGGAAAAGAAGTTTTTACCACAAGAAGGGAGCTCAGAAGGGTGGAGCTTAAAGAAGGGAAAGTTGGTGGTTGTTTGCTTTAAGTGTGGAAAGAAAGGGCATTTTGCTAATAAATGTCGTTCTGGAGAGGGAAAGAAGGTGATCGAGAAGTAGAACATCAGATGTTTTAACTGTGATCAAATTGGACATTACAAGAACCAATGCAAGGAGCCAGTTAAGGATGGTGAAGGAAAGGTGTTTGCATTGGAACCAACTACCTCGAGGCCAACAGCAACAGTGGAGAAAAGGGAAAAGCTGTGTTAGGAGGTAAGCTTCTGATTCATGGCATGTCAGTTAGCATTCTGTTTGATACCGATGCATCACATTCTTTTGTATCTCATTGTTTGGTAAATAAGCTTAACCTAGAACCCCTATACTTAGTTACTTCCTTAAAGGTTGCAAATCCGATAGAAGGGTATGCGACACTTGGGTGAAGTGTGACCACCTAGAGTTTGATTTGTTAGGTTATACCTTTATTTGCATTTTGAAAGTGTTTGATTTCATAGGATTCGAAATTATTTTGGATATGTGTTGGTTAAGTAAATACGATGCTAGGATATTTTTCCATGATAGGGTAATATCACTTAGACACCCTGTCTGTAGTGATCGAATAGTATACTCCGTAGAAAAAACCCTGGTTGTGGGTTTAATGCTTTGTTGGGTGTTGTGGAGGTAGAAGACGAGTTGGATCTCATTTTCATTGTTAGAGAATTCACGGATGCCTTTGAACCGGTAGTAGGATTGCCATCGAAATGAGCCATTGAGTTTCAAATAGATTTAGTCCTGGAGCAGAACCAGTAAGTAGACCGCCAAGCAGAATGACACTTATCGAGATAAAGGAGCTATAGGTGTAGTTAGTGGATTTGGAAGGCAAGAATATTATCAAACCAAGCAATTCGCCTTGGGGAACAATCGTAGTGTTTGCTAAGAAGTCGGACAGATCATTAAGGTTATGTATCGATTATCGTAAGTAGAACAAGAAGACATTAAAGAATCTATATCTGTTGCCTAGAATTGATGATTTGTTCGATCAGTTGAGTGGAGCCAAGGTATTTTCACAGTTGGATTTATCGACAGGTTTCCATCAGCTTAGAGTAGCATAGGATGCTATTCCTTTGACAACATTTAGGACCAGATATGGATCGTACGAATGGTTAGTAATGCCATCCAGACTAACTAATGCGTCGACATTCTTTGTAGATTTGGTGAATAAAATCATCCAAGAGCGCATTCCTTGTAGATTTGCTGAATCGAATATTCCAAGAGAAATTGGATAGGTTTGTGTCGGTATTCATATATGATATTTTGATTTACTCTAGAGATGAAAGAGAGCGTGAAGTTCATCGTAGAGTGATGCTTGAGACGTTGAGGTAGCATCAGTTGAAGGTGAAGTTTTCGAAGTCTTATTTCTGGAAGAAGGAAGTGAAGTTTCTTGGTCATGTAGTCTTAGAGAAAAGGTTTTCTATAGATCCGACTAAGAATGAAGTGGAAAATAATTGGAAGAGACTCGAGACAGTGACCGAGATAAAGAGTTTTCTTAGATTAGCTTGGTAATATTGGTGGTTCATAAAGGAACTTTCACAAATAGCAGCAACAATGACAAAGCTAACATGAAAAGATGTGAAATTTGTTTGGACGGATAGGTGTGAGGAAGCATTCCAAAGCTTGAAACACTTGTTGACTAATGCACCGTGATAGTTGTTCCAGAGAGGAATCGGGACTTAGTAGTGCATACAGATGCATGTGGAACAGGACTAGGAGCTGCGTTAATGCAAAGAGAAAAAGTAATTGCCTTTGCTTCTCGACAGTTTAGACCGCATGAGGTGAGATACCCGACACATGATTTGGAATTGTCTGCAATGATTTTGTGTTGAAGGTGTGGAGACACTACCTTTTGGGAGAAAAATTCGAGTTTTATACGTATCGTAAGTCGCTAAAGTGTTTATTCTCTCAGAAGGAGCTGAATATGAGACAACAAAGATTGTTGGAATTGATAGCCGCTTATGACTTTGGAATTGAGTACACATTAGGAAAAGGAATAAGGTCGTTGATGCACTTAGCAAAAAAAATCATAATGCAATGTTGGCAATGATAGCTGAGTGGAGAGATTTGGAAGCATTGACTACATATAGATTACAGTGGAGATCTCAGGGTGGATCTAGTATAGAAATTGCTATGTTGTCATGCTTAGAAGTCCGAAGATTGGAAGTATTGCTTTTAAGTAAGAAGAGGATCCAGTATTAGTTGAGCAGATTAGAAGGTTAAGGATGGAACAAAGAGCGATGACTTGAAGGATTTCAATCTTGACCAGAACAGGTGGTTAAGAAAGAAAGAGGAATTATGTGTTCCAAATGTGGAAGGCATTAGGAAAGAAGTATTTATGAAGAATGCCATCCTTCAAAGTTCACTATTCATCCAGGAGGAACTAAGATGTATCAGTACATTAAGAGGAGTTTCTTCTTGGAGGGTACGAAGTGGGATGCAGGCATATGGGTGAAGCAGTGTTTGAACTATCAACAGGTAAAAGCCAAACATCAGAAAACCCATGGGTTACTTTAGCCATTAGATATTCCAGTATGGAAGTTGGATTCTATCTCTATGGATTTTGTAGATGGGTTGCCAAGATTAAATTGGGAAAATGAAAATATATGGGTAAAAGTGGATAGATTGACCAAAAGTGCCCATTTTATTCTAGTTAAGTCAACTAGGAGGGCACCTGTTTTAGCTAAGTTATTTATGAAGAATATAATCAGACTTCATGGAATTCCTAGTAGTATAGTAAGTGATAGAGATTTCTTATTTACAACTGAATACTGGAAGAGTCTACAGGATACTTTAGGTACCAGGCTCAAAATGAGTACCTCTTACCATCAACGGACTGATGGGCAAACGAAAAGAGTTAATAAAGTCTTGGAAATTTTATATGAGCTTGTTTGTTAGATTTTGGGTGATCATGGAAAGATGATCTACACGAAGTCGAGTTTTCAAATAACAACAGCTATCGGGCTACTATAGGGGTGGCACCGTTAGAAGCTTTGTATGGAAGATAATGAAAATCTCCAGTTTGTTGATTAGAGACCGAGGATAGGTTAGTTCTTAGTCCGGATTTAGTTAAAAAAGATCCAAAGAAGATTGAGTTGATTCGAGCTACGATGAAGGAAGCCTAGTCTAAGTAGAAGAGTTATGTTGATAGAAGACAGAAAGACTTAGATTTCTTAGTAGGAAATCATGTTTTGGTTATGGTATCACCGACGAAATGTGTAACTCGATTTAGGAAATCAGCAAAATTGGAACCAAAATTTGTAGGACCATTTTCGATTATAGAAAGGATCGGGAAACTCCCATATAGAGTAGAGTTACCAAATAGTTTGGAAGGATTCCATGATGTCTTTCATATTACTCATTTAAGAAAGTATACTACAGACCCGGAGACAATTATAGCATCGACTATGCTAGAAGACTTAGTAGTAGAGCCGAATTTGACTATAGTTAGGAGGAGAGTTCGTATAGTCACGATAGATGAGAAGAGGCTAAGGAACAAGATAGTCAGATTATTTAAAGTCCAGTGAAGTGATGATGAGAGAGACTGTACTTGGGAGACTGAGAGCAGGATTAAAGACACTTATCCTGATTTGTTTGATGGTATGTTTTACCTTTTTGATTGATTTGCTGAGTACCTTATCGTAATTTCGATGATGAAATTCTTTAAGTAGGGGAGTCTGTAATGACTCTAATTCTCAGTAACATTATTTAGGATATTTAATTATTAAAAATAAATAAAATAATATAAAACGATTAAGGGATTGAGATTTGTGAATTTAAAGGGTAGCCGTGCCCATTGAACAAATAAACTAAGGCAATTAAAATGAATTAAGTTAGGGTAAGTAGAAAAGAGAAATATAGGAATACGTAATATCATTATATCCTAAACCCTCACATACATTCATTTTACACATTCATTCACACAAAAAAGCATAAAAGGCTGGCCTCCAATAGGAAAGCAAGAAGAAGATAAAGCTAAAATCAAGGGAAAGAAGCGTAAGCATCAACTCCTTAATTTCAAGCTAAAGGTGAATAATAACTATATCTCATGTTTTTAATTAATTTCAGTTTTAGATTAAGTCTGATTTATCTTGCAAGGTTTGGCCGTGTTTTTGGTTGATAAATTGGATATGTGTATGCCCATTGATGATTTATGCTAATTCATATAGATTTTAGAAAATGTTTTAATATGAAAACCCTAAATGTCTTGCAATTTTAGAATAAGGCCTAACTAATATTTATAGAGATCAGTTTCAATTTTCATAATTTTCTGAATTAATGTGGATTTATTATAAATTTTATAGTGAAGAAAATAGTTAACTTGGGTCTAAAATAATTATGGCTATTTTATGATAATTTTGGATCAAAAATTAATATATGTTAGAAAACATATTAAAAGGGATTTATATAAATTTTTATAAGATTTTTTCTAAGTGTATTAATAGATATATAGAATTATTTAATGTATGAGACTTAAATGTTTTGTATATCTATAAAAGGAGAAAGGGCATTTTGTAAATAATTTAATATGTATATTTTTGAAATTTCGGTAGTACTTTTAGCAAAGAAATTAGAAATCAATCATATTTTGGCAAACAATGCAGATTAGTTGAAAAGAATTACTTTAAAAAGTTAAAAAATATATATCAGATTTTGCCTGCTTTTTACATGTTTTGCCGCTTTCGTTGCCTAGCTGTCTACTAAGTACTCCCAACTCCATCACTATCGAAACTAATACACATGCTATCAAAAGCTTTGGTACGTAGTGGATTAGGCTAAGCGAACGGTAGAGAGTCAAGACAAGGGGTTACGAAGGGGTCGAAGCCTTACTTTGTTTTTAAAAGAAAATGCGCCTACTTTGCTTTCGACTAAGATGGCTTTCGACTTGGTTAAATGATTTAAAGAAATGGTACCGAAAGAGGTTGTGTCTTTTGTTTTAGGTAAATGCTTTCGAAGAAGCTGAAACTCCTAGTTGTCGCATCTTAGCTTTAGAGAGGGTTACTTTATTTTTAAAACTTAGCCACTTCTCCAATTCCTTCGAAGGGTTGGTTTCAACACCATCACTTCTTTACTTAAGAAATTGCTTTCGAAAGAGTGCTTTCGATTTAGTTACCTTATGACCCATTATCCTATTGAAAGTTAAACCTAACTGGTTTCTAAAAGAATGGTTTTAAATGGTTTTGAAAGGTTATTCCATGTGTTTTACTTGAACCCAAATGCTTTCAAAAGGTTTGATTTTACGAAAAGGATTGTTGCTTTCAAAAGGTTTAAGATAAAGATTTCTAAGGGGTTGTTCCCCAAAGGTTCCGAAAGGTTTTTAAACGGAAGGTTCCAATGTTTTCAAAAGGCAATATTTATAGTTTTTTGATAAGAGGATGTCTAAGGTTTTAAAGCTTTCGAAGAAAGGTTTTGCAATGTTTTTGAAAGGTTTATTAAGAATGGTTTTGAAAGGAATGTTTTGGTCTTTCGGCCTAAGTTTTTACTTGGTTTTGAAAGGGGTACTTTCAATGGTTTCAAAAGGGGTACTTTCAAAGGTTTAAATGTTTTCATCAACAAAATTTTGTGTAAAGTATATATAACATGGCAAGGTGATTTAAGTAAACATAGAGTATAGTTTCCTTGTTTAAAGTATGAATTAAAGGTTTAAATCAATATGAGAAAAAAATTTCAAGGAAAATTTTATGGGCAGATGACCCAAAATAAAATGACTCGAATATTAGAATACAAAATGTGATTGGTATAGGGTTGCATCCCATAAATTAGCTATTATCCCCTAGCTAATTTATCCAAAATTCCAATATGTAGGGCTTTGTCATGGGTAAGACTAAAATGATGTTACACACAGAAAGGAATATATAGAGTGAGGATAACTTATTGGTGAACCCGCAAAACCATTAGGATCAGCTGACCTTGGGAGAAGTAAGTTAGGGACGAACCATCCAGAAGAGGAGTATCTAATTGAAGTTGGATTATTTGTTCATTTTGTCTTGTAGTCTCGAGTCAGCCAAAGGTTACTAGTTATCCAAACAAAACTGTAGTGTTCGGCCAGATTTTCATTTGTTACCTGATTTATATGCGTACATGATATTGCTTTATTGTTTTAACCAATTTTGGTTGTAGGATTATGATTTGCAAAAGATATATTTTAAAAGGATACTAGTTAGGGAAAACCCGTTCTGCTAAGCGGCGTGTCCTCACTTAATATCAAATAACCGAGACGTATAGTATTATTCACACCAGACTTTATGTCTGACTCAAAGTTTATGTTTTTTCCCTTAAACTCTCGGGTGCTCAAAATTGATTTGAGTAGGCTGAGGGTTGAGTATTTTCAGGTTTTAGTAAGAGGACGAATAAAGCTTCCGAAGAAGATCATGAGGCCGATGCTAACTATATTTAGGAGTTGTTTATTTTATTTCCACTGTGTTATATTAAGTCAGTTATGATTATTTAGTACTCTTGTCATTCAGTGAGTCATCTTCATATGTCGCTCTTGGCGCATTTTGTAATAATTATATTTGATCTGAACTTGGGAAACATTTGGGATTATGTAACTTGGATATGAAATGTTGTTTTAAAATGTAATCAGAAAAGTGTTTAATCTGTAACGATTTTATTTCATATTCAAGTGTTTCCCATATTATTATTGTTGCCATTAACATTACCATGTTTGGTCTCCGGAAGTTAATACTATGGATGACTGCAGCATCTTTAGCGCTTAGCTTCAGGCCTCCAAATAGGAGATGTTACACTACATACATAAGAGAGTTAACTAGACATAGACTAACCTCAGGATGTAGTTAAACAAGGACTAATCCCATAAACATAAATAAGAACATGAGTTAGATAAACACAGATGTTCGTCGACGGAAATTCTATCGGATTAGAAAACCGTCGAACGAATTTAGAAATAAAATTTATACCGCAAGCGCACGGTGTACGAATGTAGCACGTGGCGAATACGGGTCGATCCGCAGGGAATTGATGATTTTAAAAATTTCTATTCAATCAAATTATACCAAAGTCGAGTGAAATTGTTGGATAGAACTAAAATGAAGCTAAACTAGAATTGAAATGTGATTAGTAAACTATTGAACTAGAGAACAATTTAGAGGCAAATCCACTCTCATATTTTTGTAAATCAACAAACACATAATTTATGACCTCTAACTTTGATATTAAGTGAAATAATCATTGCATTTATCATAAGTATGGTTTGTTTATGTTATTAGTTAACATAACTCAAACCATCAAACTATAATACAACAATTATACCACTTACAATTCTCATGAAAAAGAAGCCAAAGCAAAAACTATTTTAAGTATGATCTATTTACTATTGTAACTAGTAACATAGATCATCAAATTTCATTTTTACTTTCATTTCATAATCAAAAATTAATTAGCAAAAGTTGATGTAAATTGTGTTTATGTTGAGTAAGAATAGCTCATTTGCATAAGCAATATAAGCTATCAAACCCACTTGTATAAACTTACATCAAAATTCACATTCATGAAGCATAAACAAAGAGATCATAAATCATAAAAAAATTTGAAATTACATAAAGTTAGAGAGCTTCATCACCCCTAAATTGAATGGGTTTAGCTACTCATTTGTGGCATTGAAGCATCACAAGTAAGTTTCAACATTAAAGAAAAGAAAATAGAAAATAAGCAAAGAAAGCAAAAGAGATTAGCTACTAACTACTTGCATAAATGTAAATCTAAGCTATGAACATAAGGAGAAAGAGAGCATATAAATAAACATTAACAATAAAACAAAGAAAAACATGTAGAAAAGAGAGAAGAAAGAGGCTTGGAAGCCATTTTTATTTCATAGAACATTGAGCTTACACTTTGATTTCTTAATTTCCTAAGTAAAATGAAAGAGTAGATGATCATCTTCATGTACATAAGAGGGCTATTTATACATGCATAAAACCCTAATTCTCTTTTTAGGGAGCTTCCCAAAATACCCTTGAGGTGGTGTAGCCTCCAAGTAATCATTAACATTCACTAATCCCCCACTTAATATGTACATGAAGCTTTAAGTCCTTTTAGCATGTGCTTAGCTTCTAATTGGAAGTTAGGTAAGTGGGTGGGGTCCTCCATGATCTTGAACTTGAATTATTTCCTCTTCATTCCTTTGTATTTCCTTGTGCATGCATGTATCTTCATATAAGCCTCTTCCATATGCATCCAAATTCCTATAAAAATAATCAAAAAATGTCCAAGTAAAAATTCTTACATTGACACATGCACAAAAATGACTGTTTTGCCCCTGAATGATGATGAAAATATGATGGTTTGGAAATAATTGAACTTTGGTTTTAAACATGTTAAAATGCCCAAATATGATGATTATTTAAAAAAAGAGATAAAATATGGATGTAAATATATGCACAATTACGTGCACATCAAATACCCCCACACTTATCTTTTTATTCGTCCTCGAATAAAGGAAAACTAAGATAAATCCGTTTTCGTAGGGAGCACGATTGCATTGAGCGTATGCAACAAGCCGTTAAACCTCTGGGTGTCCCCAGTAGGACGAGTGTTTTCTCGTGAGGGTTTTCAGCGGATACTACCCACAAAATCCAAATGCAGGATGAAAATATTTACAAATTGCAAGATTTATTTACAAAGAGATGAATGCGAATTTTTTGGAAATATTTACAAATGAAGGATTTATTTTTAAATTGACACGAATAAGTTAAATACAAGTTTTGGTCATTGTCTTGAAAATTTAAGTCATTTACTCGTCAAAATTTCCTATAAAAATCAAGTTGTCATGACAGATAGACCATAGTTTGGCTAGTTGTTTCGGTTGATAACACAATGTAATTATGAAATGGATCCTTAGTTGATTATCAAAGTTTATTAAAGTGGTATTTTCATTTCTTTTCAATAACAAGTTAGGTCAAACAAGTTAATATAGTGCTAGGATTTCAATTGCTTGCTCTCTCATTATTTGTAAGAAAAATTACACACCTAGCTCAGGTAAACTGAGGCCAGATATACCACCCATGCACTGCCTTTCGGGCTCATGTGAGGGGAGTACAGAGCATGGCGAGTGTACACACTTTCGTGCATACACCTATCGACCGTAGGTGGTTTTTATTAAGTCTGTTCTTTTTTTTAATATGTGTTTCATACATGCATAACCGTGAGGACTTTTAAATGAGTATGAAAGCACATAATCAAAGATTACAAGTAATTCACCCATGCATAACCGTGAGGACTTTTAAATGAGAGTGAATACTTTGGATGTTATTATTTTGTTTTTTGTTTTTTTATATATATATTTTTTTTAAGAGAGAGAGAGTTTTGCAAAATCATCTTAGCACCATTTAACTTAGAAGACAAAAATGTTATATCCTTTACTTTAAATTTACCACTTTTTAAACAACGATTTTCAATTAGAACATACTTCATAATTAACATAAATGAACCTTCCTATATACTTGTAAAACCATTGTTATTTGTAATCAAACTTCATTTTTATTTTTGTTAAGACAAATAAATTTTCAAAAATTTCAATTTATTAACCAAAACTTATACTTATCCCATAGTGTTTCTTCAAAAATAAATCAAAATGGTAAAAAGAAAATGTTTCCGAGATTTGGGAGTTTTGAGATTTTTTTTTTTGAAGAAAATGAAAATTCAAAAATGCCATGAAAAACTAAAAAAAATGAAAATGAGACTCCCCCCACACTTAATTTTGACTGTGTCCCCACAGTCGATGCATGATATAATGAGTGTAACGGGGAAAAATATGTACACATTTACAAAAGAGGGTTAACATTCTTACTAGACGTATCTTGGCTCATGAAGGATCATGAGCTCCTCCTCTTGGTAACCGGGAAATTCCAAGAAGGGTTTTAAACGATGACCGTTGACTTTGAAAATCGATCCATCCTTTGGGTTTTCTATTTCTATGGCACCATGTGGAAAAACAGTTCGTACCACAAATGGTCCGGTCCACCTTGATTTAAGTTTCCCAGGAAATAAATGAAGTCTCGAGTCATATAAAAGAACTTTCTGGTTAGGCGAAAACTTTTTCCTTAGGATTGACTTGTCATGAAAAACTTTGGTTCTTTCTTTGTAAATTTTCTCGTTTTCATACGCGTCGTTCCTAAGTTCTTCTAGTTCGTTGAGTTGTAATTTTCGATTTTCGCCAGCTTCTTCATGATCAAAGTTTAAGTTTTTTATTGCCCACAACGCTTTGTGTTCAATTTCAACGGGTAAATGGCAAGCTTTACCGTAAACTAAACGAAAAGGGGACATCCCAAGGTTAGTTTTAAAAGTAGTACGGTAAGCCCAAAGCGCGTCGATCAATTTCTGAGACCAATCTTTTCGATTTTTATTGACAGTTTTCTCCAAGATTTGTTTTATTTGTCGATTTGAAACTTCAACTTGGCCACAAGTCTGAGGATGATATGGAGTGGATAACTTGTGGGTTATCGAGTATTTTTTTATTAAAGTTTCAAAAGAACGGTTGCAAAAATGGGTTCCGTTATCACTGATTATTGTGCGAGGTGTGCCGAACCTCGAAAAGATGTTTTCTTTAAGAAATTTCACAACAATTCTGTGGTCATTGGTTTTGCAAGGAACGGCTTCGACCCATTTTGAAACATAATCGACAGCGAGAAGGATATACAAGTTTCCAAAGGAATTGGGAAAAGGTCCCATAAAGTCGATACCCCATACATCAAAGATTTCGATCGTAAGAATGGGGTTTAAAGGCATCATATCTCGTCGAGAAATTCGTCCAAGCATTTGACATCGATCACAAGTTTTACAAAATTCAAACGAGTCTTTGAAAAGAGAAGGCCAATAGAAATCACACTGAAGCACTTTTTACACAGTTTTTCGAGGACTGAAATGTCCACCGCACGCTTGATCGTGGCAAAACGAAAGAACACTACTTATTTCATTATCCGGAATGCAACGTCGGATGATTTGGTCGGGACAATATTTGAACAAGTATGGATCATCCCAATAGAAATATTTCACTTGGGACATGAATTTGCATTTGTCCTGTTTGGACCAAGATGAGGGAGTTTCTTTAGTGACTAAGTAGTTCACTATATCAGCGTACCATGGATCGATAGAAATAGAAAGAAGTTGTTCATCGGGGAAGTTTTCATTGATCGGCGAGGAAGATGGTGCGTTCGAAAGACGAGATAAATGATCGGCTATGACATTATCGGATCCTTTTTTGTCTTTGATTGTAAGGTCGAATTCTTGAAGTAAAAGGATCCAACGAATCAAACCGGATTTAGCATCCTTTTTAGCGAAGAGATATCGAAGCGCAGAATGGTCAGTGTAGACCGTAATGTGTGAACCTATCAAGTAAGTTCGAAACTTTTCAAGCGCAAAAAGACAGCCGGAAGCTCTTTTTCAGTTGTTGTGTAGTTGAGTTGAGCGTCGTTCAAGGTCATACTCGCGTAGTAAATGACATGAAGGATCTTGTTGATGCGTTGTCCCAAGACATCACCAACGGCAAAGTTTGAAGCGTCGCACATTATTTCGAAAGGAAGATCCCAATTGGGTGCGCAAATGGCTGGGGCAGAAATGAGTTCGCTCTTAAGACGTTCAAAAGAAGAGATACAATCAGAGTTAAAATCGAAAGGAACGTCTTTTCCAAGAAGGGTCGTCAAAGGACGGGCGATTTTGCTAAAGTCTTTCACAAAGCGTCGATAAAAGCCAGCGTGTCCTAAAAATGATCGAATGTCCTTAACAGATTTGGGAATGGGTAGATTTGCAATGACATCGATTTTCGCTTTGTCTACCTCAATGCCTTTGTTTGAGATGATATGTCCAAGGACAATGCCTTGTTTGACCATAAAGTGGCATTTTTCCCAGTTCAAAGTCAAGTGTTTTTCTTTACATCGATTCAAAACCAACTCGAGGTGATGTAAACATTGAGAAAAAGAATCGCCGAAGATAGAGAAATCGTCCATAAAGACTTCTAGAAAGCGCTCAATCATGTCAGAAAAGATTCCAACCATGCATCGTTGGAAAGTCGCAGGAGCATTACAAAGTCCGAATGGCATACGTCGATAAGCGAAGGTACCGAATGGACACGTGAAAGTCGTTTTCTCCTGATCTTCGGGAGCGATTGGAATTTGGTTATAGCCGGAATAACCATCAAGAAAGCAATAGAATTCGTGACCGGCTAAACGTTCGATCATTTGGTCGATAAATGGAAGAGGAAAATGATCCTTACGTGTTGCGGCATTTAGTTTTCGATAGTCAATGCAAGCACGCCAACCCGTTTGAGTACGAGTTGGAATAAGTTCGTTAGCGCCGTTTTTTATAACAGTAAGTCCGGACTTTTTAGGCACGACATGAATTGGGCTAACCCATGGGCTATCGGAGATGGGGTATATGATACCGTTATCGAGGAGCTTAAGAATTTCGTCACGAACCACATCTTTCATTTTTGGGTTAAGCCTCCGTTGTGCATCACGAGTGGGTTTGCCTTCATCAATCAAATGAATGCGATGTTGGACAATAGCAGGGCTAATTATCAGTAATGGACCACCCAATTGCTTCTCTATTTTTCAAAAGAATAGAGAGAAGAGAAGCTTCTTGGTCAAGAGAAAGATTGTTAGAAATGATGACAGGACAAGTTTCGTTTTCACCTAAGTATGCATACTTAAGTTGAGCGGGAAGTGGTTTGAGGTCCAATTTCGGGAGTTTTTCGATTGCAGAATTGGGTTGAGATTCGGACTCAACTTGAAGCGATTCAAAGGGAAGAGTGTGTTCGATCTCGTTGGGGACTTCATGAAACAATTTTTCGTACTCGGCCTCGCGTTCATCGTTAAGATCAAATGTTTGTTTTCAAAGTTTTCATGAATGGCACTAACTTCTAATGTTTGGTCACGAAGTTCGTTCGAGTGGCTTTCAAGATTGAAAATGTTAAGGTCCAAAGTCATGTTTCCAAAAGAGATTTTCATCGAACCGTTAAGACAATTGATTAAGGCGTCTGAGGTGGCTAAGAATGGTCGGCCTAAAATCAATGGGATTTGACTCGCAGGGTTTGTCACGGGTTGTGTTTCGAGAATGATAAAATCAACGGGGAATATGAATTGCCCTACTCGAATGAGCACGTCTTCGATTTCTCCCACGGGCTTCTTAATGGAACGATCGGCAAATTGAAGCGTAACTTTCGTGGGTTTGAGCTCACCTAAGCCTAATTGTTCGTACACGGAGTATGGAATCAAGTTGACACTCGCGCCTAAGTCTATTAAACATTTGTTAATCGTCTTTTCTCCAATTGTACACGAAATCGTAGGGCAGCCAGGATCTTTGTATTTAACGGGTATGGATTGGAACAAGACTTCACTCAAACTAGCGGCTAAGAAGACTTTTTTGGGCACTTGAGTGTGTCGCTTTTGGGTGCACAAGTCCTTAAGAAATTTCGCGTAAGTGGGGACTTGCTGAACGATGTCAAGAAGAGGAATGTTAACTTTGACTTGTTTAAAAAGTTCCAACATCTTTTCCATTTGGTCCGAGTGTTTCTTTGGTCGAAGACGATGTGGAAATGGAACATGATACTCGGTAGGCGGGTCTACTCGAGTAGAAGAAGAAGAATTTTGATTGTCGTTCGATTCGACGTTTGGCTCCACGTTCTGTTCTGAGTCGTTCGTTGTTTTAGAAGTATCGAGAAAAGTTCCCAGTGAATCATTTGGATTAACGACTTGATTATCAATTTGTTTACCAGAACGGAGAGTTGTGATAGCATTCAACTGGGTGACATTGCTATCTTGAACAACATGGGCTTGATTTGAATTTGCGTTTTGATTTCTGGGATTTGGAAGGGGCTGGCTTGGGAATGTTCCTCGTTCACGTTCACTTACAGACGTGGCTAATTGACTCATTTGCATTTCGAGTTTCGCAATCGATTGGTTTGCGTTTTGCATATATGAAGTCAATAAATTTTGCAAATTGCTGTTTGATTGAAGGCTTTGAGTAGTTGCCTTAGCCAACGTTTCAAGAGTTTTCTCAAGCGAAGTTAAACGTTTATCGTCTTGTGGAGGATGAGTAGAATTTGGTGGAAAATTTGGTTGTTGCGGTTGATTATGAGACGGGCCCGCAAAGTTTGGTTGAAAATTATTCGGCTGAAAGGGAGGATTCGAAGCATTATTCGGAAATGCTTGAAAATTGGGACGAATCGTATTCGTGTTGGGATTGTTTTGGTTCCATGCAAAATTCGGATGATTTCTCCATCCAGGGTTGTACGTTGGAGAAAACGGGTCGTTTTTGGTTTTATTGAAAGCATTGATTTGTTCGACGGAATTGGGACACTGATCGGCTATATGATTAGGATCGTTGCATTTATAACACATTGGTTGGGAAGCTTGGTTCGTTTGATTCGATGAGAAAACGTTATCGAATTTTTTAATCATTGCGTCGATCTTAGCTTCCAAAGCAAAAGAAGATCCCGTCGAGTGTGCACTCGATCGTGAGTAGATTGATTTTTCGTTCGACCGTTCCCATTGGGACGACTTTTCAGCGAGGTTTTCAAGAAATTGCCAAGCATCGTCATGATGTTGGGCAAGAAAATTGCCTTGGCACATTGATTCGAGCATGGTTCGTGAGCTGTTTTCGAGTCCATCATATAAGATTTGGCAAATCGTCCATTTTTCAAAGTTATGGTGTGGACATTTTATCAAAAGCTCTTTGAATCTTTCAAAATATTTTCCAAATGGTTCACCCTTAAATTGATGAAAATTTACAATTTCGTTTCGAATTCTACTTGTTTTTTCTAAGGGGTAGAACTTTTTTAAGAAAGCCTTTACAAATTCTTCCCACGTTTTAATTGAGTTCGAAGGTAAGCTGTACAACCATTTTTCAGCGTAATCCGTAAGAGCAAATGGGATTAATCGAAGTTTGATTCCGTCATCAGAAAGTTGTTGAAGTTTAATGGTTGCGCAAACTGTTGAGTCACAGCTTCTATGAAGATTTTGATTGCTGACAACAATATTAAAGCGATCGACAAATCAAGACCTACATATGGTACTCTAGATTATAGGTTGATTATTTGATGTTATAATAGTAATAAAATTGTCAAAATCTATCCTCAAATAATCATGCACAAAATATAATATATATATACACATTTATATAGGTTGTGCACTTTATTGTGCAATTTAACAGAGACCGGTCGACCGGTCCAAATATAGGCGGTCGACCGTTCCTGTTGGATGTGCACAATAAACGTGCACACATGCACATAACGACTATATTTTTAAAAAACCTGTCTACCGGTTAGTTTTTGACCTGTCGACCGTTTTTAAACAGAGAGCAACTTCTTCCAAAAGACACATCTTTCTTCAATGGTTGCGTCTCTTCTTCTTCATCAATGATCATAACTTTTGACTGCAACTTTTCACCAAGGGTTATAACTATTTTCTCTCTATAAATACACATCAATATCATTGATTAAAACAACAAGTTTTATTAAGATTATATATGCTCTCTATCTATTCTTTGAATTCACTTGCATTCAAAAAGCTCTAAACTACTTTCATTCCTTATTGAATCATTGACACTATCTCATATATTTTGATTCAATAAGCAATATAAATTCCATAATCTTCACAAACATCATTCACAATTTGAGGATAAGATTATAGGAAGAGTGTACTACAAGTGAAAAATCCGTGTTTACAAGAGCACAAGTTGTCAACAACAATTGTAATTGTTTTTGTTGAAGTCCTCGGTATTGTAAGAGGCAAGTGTTGAAGTCCTCAGTGTTGTAGAGGCGTGAAATCCCGTTCGGCTGTTCGGGTAATTGTAAACCTGTTCCTCCGGGTGAAGCGAGGTTGTAATTAGTGAAAATCCAGATAGTAGTCTGGGACTGGACGTAGGACGGTGCTCCGAACCAGTATAAAAATCTCTGGTGTGATTTTTCTATTTTCTATTTACAATGCTATTATCATCTATTTCTGCATTTGTATTGTAATCCATATTACACGATCCGTGTATACTATATTAGCACATATAATTGTATACACACCGCACTTTCATTTGGTATCGGAGCACGGTCATCATATAACCGTAACACAGTTATTTGATATATTCTTGTAATATGGCAAATAACGCAAGTACTAGCACTCAAAACACCACTTACACAGAAGGGCAATCGACACAAAGACCTCCATTTTTCAATGGTCTTAACTACAGTTATTGGGCAACACGTATGTCATTCTTTATGCAATCAAGTAGCTATGATGCTTGGAATGCTACTCAAAGAGAAATAGTAAATCCAACAACTGATTATTCAGAATGGACTGTGGCTGAGAAAACGGCAGCAGCCGTAAATGCAAGAGCAATAAATATTTTGTTCTGTGCATTAGACCAAAATGAATATAACCGTGTTAGTATCTGCACTACTGCATATCAAATTTGGCAAACGCTAAAAATCACTCATGAAGGTACTAACAAGGTTAAACAAGCCAAAATAGCCATGCTGAAAAGTCAATTTCAAAATTTCAAAATGAAACCAAATGAAACAATCAATGACATGTATTCACGGTTTCAAACTATTCACCATGCACTTATTGGGTTAGGACAAAAGTATTCTGATTTTGATGTTGTTTCAACAGTCCTACATTCTCTGACTAATGAATGGGAAGGAAAAGTATTAGCAATTGAAGAAGCTAATGATCTTTCCGTCATGAAGCCAGATGAATTGATAGGAAATTTAATGTCCTATGAAGCAAATTTGCAGGCTAGAAAAGAACAGAAAGAAGAAAAGAAAAATGTAGCATTTCATGTTGAGAAAGATGAAAATGAATCAGATTCTGAAGATGAAGATTTGGCGTTCATTGCTAAAGGTTTCAAAAAATTCCTAAAATATCGAAAAGCCAGTCGCTACAATAAAAGGAAACCTGGATCAAATAAACCATCTTCATCTGCTATAGAATGTTTTAACTGTCATAAAAAGGGACACATGCAGAAGGATTGTCCAGAACAAAATAAAAAGTCAGAAAATGACAAATTCAAATATAAGAAGGACAAATCAAAGAAACGAGCCTTCTCAGTAACATGGGATGATTCAGAGTCATCTTCATCAGAAAGTGAAAGTGATTCGGAGAATGAACAAGCTAATGTTTGCTTTATGGCAACAGAAGATGAGGTACAAATTCCTACATTTGATGAATTACTTGATATTAATGCTGAATTGATAGTCAAATATAAAGACTTAAAACGTCAATTAAAAATAGTCAAAGCAGATTTAAGTAGAGCAGAGTTTGATCGAGATATGTTAAAAGATGAGAAGAAAATATTAGAAGAAGAACTTGAAAATATTCAAGAATCATCATCTAATGTTGACTCTCAAATATCTCTTTTGAGTCAAGAAATAGAAGCTCAAAAAGAGAAAAATAATGCTCTCACTACTGAAAATCATGAACTTAAGGCAAAAGTCAAAATTCTAGACCTAGAAAAAGCTAGTTTACAAACAAAGTTTGATGACATTACTCAAAATGTTTCTAACTTTAACAAAGGTCGAGAAAATTTGACTAAAATCATTGAAAGTTCACAATCTATTTCAGATAAACAAGGTTTGGGATATAACAAACATGAAACTAAGAAACATCTTAGAAATAAAAGGAAGAAGAAAGTACAAAAAACTGAAACTAAGAAAAATCTTAGTTTATTATATTTCAAACCAAAACCAGTTGTGAAATTTCAAAAGAGAGATGTCAAGACTATCAAAATATGGGTTCCTAAAACAAATAATAATTTGATTAGGAACAAATACATTCAGCAATTCATGAATAATGTACATTTTAATAACAATTATATATATAAAGGGGATACCGGACCCAAATGGGTTTGGACTCCTAAGACCTAACTCTTAGGACCCTATAAAAAGTGGGTACCATGAACTTAATTCTATGTTTGCAGGTCCCACTGAAGAAAAGAGGAAAGTGGATATTGGACAGTGGTTGCTCAAAGCATATGACGGGAGACAAGAGCTTACTAACAAATATTAAATACTCAGATGGTGGCTCAGTCACTTTTGGAGACAATTCAAAAGGTTATATCATCGGCAAAGGCGATGTGAGCAATTGTGGTACATCTAACTTACCTCTTATTACTAATGTCATGCTAGTTAGAAATTTAAAACACAATTTACTTAGTATTAGTCAGTTATGTGACAAGGGTTTTATAATTTCCTTTTCAAATAATAAGTGTAGTATTTTAGATAAAGACCATAATTTGGTTTTTGAAGGTTATAGAGACAGAAATATATATATTCTAAATATGAATATTAATCATAATTCAGATATGTGTCTTATGGCTAATGACAATGATCCATGGCTATGGCACAAACGTTTCTGTCATATAAACTTCAGAACTATTGACAAGCTAGCCAAAAACAATCTAGTTAGAGGACTACCCAAAATGAGTTTTAAAGTTAACAACATTTGTGATGCATGTCAATTAGGAAAATTGACCAAATCATCGTTTAAATCCAAGAAAGTCATATCAACATTACAACCGCTTGAGTTACTGCACATGGATTTATTTGGACCTACTAGAGTTCAATCAATAAATCACAGTCAATATGTGCTTGTAATTGTTGATGATTTCTCTCGTTATACATGGACAATTTTCTTAAAAAATAAAAGTGATACTTTCGATCATTTCAAATCTTTCGTCAAAAGAATTCAAAAATCAAAAGGGATTAAAGTTAAAAATATAAGAAGTGATCATGGCGGAGAGTTTGAAAATAATGAATTTGAACATTTTTGTACAAAGAAAGGTATATATCATAATTTTTCGTTTCCCAGAACTCCACAACAGAACGGAGTAGTAGAACGAAAGAACCGAACTTTACAAGAATGTGCAAGAACATTATTAAATGGAACCACCTTACCAAAACACTTCTGGGCAGAAGCTGTTGCAACTGCCTGTTATGTTTTAAATCGTGTGTCCATAAGACCTCTTACCAAGAATACTCCTTATGAATTGTTTAACAAAAGAAAGCCCAAAATCTCATACTTCAAAGTTTTTGGTTCTAAGTGCTTTATTTTAAATACGAAAGACCAGCTTGGAAAATTCGATCCAAAAGCCGATGAAGGAATATTTGTCGGTTATTCGGAACGAAGTAAGGCCTATCGGATATTTAATAAACGAACCAAAACTATTGAAGAATCACTTCATGTCTCTTTTGATGAAATTTATCAGCATCCTCACACAATATCAGATGATGACGAATCAATAGTCATTGATAATCAAATCATCTCAAATACTGATTCTGACTCAGAAATAATTATTGAGAATACTCCTCAAATATGTGAATTACAATCACCACCAATAATATTAAGAGACCATCCGGCCCAAAATATAATAGGTGAAATAACATCACATGTCAGAACAAGGAGTCAACTCAATCAAATGGGTCATGTCGCTTTTCTCTCAAATATCGAACCCAAGAATCCAAAAGAAGCTGCTATAGATGATTACTGGATCATTGCCATGCAGGAAGAACTAAATCAGTTTGAGCGCAATGACGTTTGGGAACTTGTTCCGAGACCAACTGATCAGTCAGTAATTGGTACTAAATGGGTCTATAAAAATAAGGCTGACGAACAAGGAAATATCACCAAAAATAAAGCAAGATTAGTAGCACAAGGATACAATCAGGAAGAAGGTATCGATTATGAAGAAACTTTTGCACCAGTTGCTCGACTAGAAGCTATTAGAATTCTATTATCTTTTGCTTGTTATCATAATTTCAAACTTTATCAGATGGATGTCAAAAGTGCTTTTCTCAATGGATTTATCAAAGAGAATGTCTATGTCGAACAACCACCTTTATTCGTACATGAAAAATATCCTGACCATGTGTTCAAACTTAAGAAAGCTCTGTATGGTTTAAAACAAGCACCTCGTGCTTGGTATGAACGATTACGTAGCTATCTTATTAATTCAGGATTTGAAATAGGCAAAGTCGATCAAACTTTGTTTATTAAACATTCTCGAAAAGATATTCTGGTTATCCAAATATATGTAGACGATATCATCTTTGGTTCAACAAACGATAAACTCTGCAAGGAATTTGCAAGTATTATGACCAAAGAATTCGAAATGTCTCATATGGGAGAACTATCTTATTTTCTTGGACTTCAAATCAAACAACTTTCAAACGGTATTTTTATCAATCAAGAAAAATACTGTGAAAATCTTATCAAACGCTTCGGATTACAAAATACATCTGGTAAACCAACTCCTATGAGTACAACTACACATCTTGAAAAAGATGAAAGTGGTAAGAATGTTGACCAGAAATTATATCGAAGCATGATTGGTTCTCTTCTTTATCTTACAGCTAGTCGTCCAGATATATTAATGAGTGTTTGTTTATGTGCTCGTTTTCAAGCCGATCCAAAGGAATCACATTTACGAGCAGTGAAACGTATAATTCGTTATCTTAATAATACCAAAGATTTTGGTCTTTTCTATCCAAAAGAATGTCCATTTGAATTAGTATCATATAGTGATGCTGATTTTGGTGGCTCACGGACGGATAGAAAAAGTACAAGTGGTACGTGCCATTTTATTGGAAAATCACTTGTCTCTTGGTTTAGTAAGAAACAGAATTGTGTTTCACTATCAACATGTGAAGCTGAATATATATCAGCGGCTCTCGCTTGTACTCAAGTACTATATATGCAACAGACACTTCAAGATTTTGATATTCATTTATCAAATTCTATTATATACTGTGATAACACAAGTGCTATAAATCTTTCTAAAAATCCAGTGAATCACTCTCGAACTAAACACATTGATATCCGTCATCATTTCCTTAGAGATAATATTGAAAAAGGTAATATACATCTTGAATATGTTCACACTGACAATCAAATAGCCGATATTTTCACTAAACCATTACTTGAATCTAGTTTTATTAAACTACGAAGAGAGCTTGGCTTAGTATCTTGGAAAGATCTAGAATAGAATAAGTAACCTTCAAACTTAGGCTATATATTTTTCAAATAATTCTTAAATTTCAGCCTATAACAAACTATACCTATTTTTATAACTTTTTTTTTATGCATCATTGTTTTTGTTTACGGCTAATTATCTCTAACAAATCCTATCCTCAAGTTCATTGGCAAACTTTTTTCTATATAAACGTTTGAAAAATACACTTTCATTCATTCACCTTCTTGCTGAAAATTATAAATCATCTTAAACAAGCTACCATGGCACACATTTGCGACAAATGCGCAGAGGAATCTCATATTTCTATCACAAGCTCGGAGTCGGAGGAACAATACTCTCCGATTACACCGAAACAAAGGCCGGAATGCCCTCACCATTGTTTTCACACACCTGGTCATACTCCAACATCCAAGCGTGCAAAGAAAGCACTATTCTGCTCTCCGCGCACGAAGGCGCAAATCGATGAGATTCATCACTACCAAAAGCATCAAATCGATCTTCAACGACAACTACATTATGGTCAAAACCTACTATACCATGAACAACAACGTACTTCAACTCGTTTATCCGCCTTAGAACGAATGGCATCATTCTTCTGCGGTTCAAACAAACACGATGTTCATGAACCAATGCCGTCAAGACCATCGATTTCAACAACTCCAAACTCTTGGGATAAAAACTATAACGAGAATGAAGGAGCTCGATATAAGTGGAGTCCGTGGGCTAAACGCATTGAAAACGACAAGAATTCTAATAACAACTCACCTTCTCATTAGAATTCAATAATGTATATTGTTTTGTTTTCATATATAATTCTTGTAATACAGTATATTTTTGCAATAATAACATAATATATAATATATTCATTCGACTCGTTTTCAAATTTTTTTTGCAAAATTCTGCATTTTTTGCACACAGAGCCAAACCGGTCGACCCCCTGAAATATGACCGGTCGACCGAATTGCTCTCGGGTTGAAAACGGTCGACCGGCCATATGCAGGCGGTCGACCGGTCGACAGTTTTTTTTTTTTTTATCCTTCACGTATATATTTTGCCACCTACCCTCTTTACTTTCTACTCTCTACTGAAAACTTTCCCATTTCCAAACCCTAGTTCATATTTTCAAGCTTCACAAACTCTCAAATTCTCTTCAATGGCTCCTCCTCAGAAGAAATCAAAGAAAAGAGCAACATCAGAAACTTCTTCTCTTACTCTCTCTGCTAGAAAATGGCTAGAATCTCCGGTTGCAGTAACTAGATGGAATCAAATGACGAATTACAAGTTCCATCCGGGCTCATTCATCAAATTCGACGATTTCACTACATACGGTATTCAAAGATTAGCAAATAGATCTCGTATCTCTCCTCTTATTGATTTTTCTGTAAATAGCGTACAAATTAATCATTTGATGATTAAGCTATTTTACGCGAATATGAATTTAGAGGAATATACTCCGGATAATCCAAATGGAGTTATTTGGTCAGTAGTATGTGGCAAACGAATCTATCTCACTTATGATAGAATTGCTTCTATTTTGGGAATACCGAATAGAGGTGAAGAGTTTTCATCGACATTTTGTGAAGTTTTCACCCGGAATAGTACGAGTCATAAATTTATAGAAGATGATAGTAACGGCACCAAATCGATTGGGCTACGACCGACTGCAAGGTTGTTACACCATGTCCTAATGCACTCTCTATTTCCTCGATTAGGAAACTATGATGCCGTTTACAAAGAGAATTTCAAGGCTCTTTATGCTATCTACCGTGATATCGAAATAAATTGGGTTCACATGATTTTCGATGCAATTCTTAACGTAAATAACTCTACTCGTCCACATTTCTTCTATAACGAGTATATTATGCGTATGTTGCTTGCATGTGGAGTCACACCCCCGGATTCGGCATATTCTACACCAAAGTGTATTGACTCCACTACTATCAAACGGATGAAGCTTCCTCCTCCATATGTTCATATTATGCCTTTCGAACAATGGCAACAACGCGATACTCAAGAACAACAAGCTCCACCATCTCGTCGTCGTTCTGAAGATGTTAGATTATTGAAATCTAAATCATCTACAAGAGAATCTCTTGAAACCATCGCTCGGAATCAATTTTTACTTGAATCAAGACTAAAACGAATGGATTCGAAAATTGATAGACGATTCAATAAGGTAAAGTCATTCTTCGGCGCTATATGGGATGCTATATCATGTAGCACATCCGTCTCGACCCAACATCAAGACCCCGGAAAACGTCCGGCTCCTCCAACTTTTACTTGGTCGACATCCGAGGAATCCGGTGGTACAAGCGGACAAGGTCGTGGGGACAATGACGATGATGATGACGATGACAACGATGATGATGATGATGATGATGATGAGGAAGAGATTCAGTCGGAATGAAGTTAGTTTGTTTTTCTTTTCATTTCTTTAAAAAACATCTATGGCACTTGTACTAAATAGTGTCCATCTTTTTATTCGTAGTAGACTATGACTTGCATTGTACTTCATCAAAACATCCTGTGTTTGAATGTATGCATTGTTCTCTTTGGTTTATATTTTCTATTGTTTACTCCTTTTTGTCGATGACAAAGGGGGAGAAAGGTGCTAATAATTGTTTGCAGGATGAAAGAAGCTAATAATTGTCTGCAGGAAATCACATATTCAGGGGGAGATTCTATACTTGAGTTTTTATATTGTCATCAATCAAAAAGGGGGAGAATGTTGAGTCACAGGTTCTATGAAGATTTTGATTGCTGACAACAATATTAAAGCGATCGACAAATCAAGACCTACATATGGTACTCTAGATTATAGGTTGATTATTTGATGTTATAATAGTAATAAAATTGTCAAAATCTATCCTCAAATAATCATGCACAAAATATAATATATATATATACACATTTATATAGGTTGTGCACTTTATTGTGCAATTTAACAGAGACCGGTCGACCGGTCCAAATATAGGCGGTCGACCGTTCCTGTTGGATGTGCACAATAAACGTGCACACATGCACATAACGACTATATTTTTAAAAAACCTGTCTACCGGTTAGTTTTTGACCTGTCGACCGTTTTTAAACAGAGAGCAACTTCTTCCAAAAGACACATCTTTCTTCAATGGTTGCGTCTCTTCTTCTTCATCAATGATCATAACTTTTGACTGCAACTTTTCACCAAGGGTTATAACTATTTTCTCTCTATAAATACACATCAATATCATTGATTAAAACAACAAGTTTTATTAAGATTATATATGCTCTCTATCTATTCTTTGAATTCACTTGCATTCAAAAAGCTCTAAACTACTTTCATTCCTTAATGAATCATTGACACTATCTCATATATTTTGATTCAATAAGCAATATAAATTCCATAATCTTCACAAACATCATTCACAATTTGAGGATAAGATTATAGGAAGAGTGTACTACAAGTGACAAATCCGTGTTTACAAGAGCACAAGTTGTCAACAACAATTGTAATTGTTTTTGTTGAAGTCCTCGGTATTGTAAGAGGCAAGTGTTGAAGTCCTCAGTGTTGTAGAGGCGTGAAATCCCGTTCGGCTGTTCGGGTAATTGTAAACCTGTTCCTCCGGGTGAAGCGAGGTTGTAATTAGTGAAAATCCAGATAGTAGTCTGGGACTGGACGTAGGACGGTGCTCCGAACCAGTATAAAAATCTCTGGTGTGATTTTTCTATTTTCTATTTACAATGCTATTATCATCTATTTCTGCATTTGTATTGTAATCCATATTACACGATCCGTGTATACTATATTAGCACATATAATTGTATACACACCGCACTTTCACAAACTTGTTCGAATTTAGTCAAAAAGATGTATGGGTCATCGTGTTCGAAATTGCCAAATTTTGGAAGCGTGGCAATATGGTTCGAATGGATTTCGAAATGGTTACCCGTAGGGGTGGGTAATGTGATGCAAGATGGAATAGAAACTCTATCAGGAAAGATTCTATCCATAAGAGTTCGAGGGGCGTTTTCGTTCGCCATTTCGGGAGGATTGTCTGTTCGAGTTAAATGGTTTGTAGAAGGGCCACGAATCCAAGTATTCGTTGTTGTGTCACGAGTCCAAGTACTTATGCACAAGTGAAAGTCGAGAGGAGAAAGAAATTAGAAACGAGTTTGGAGAATGAAGGAAGATTTGAAATTTTTTTTTTTTAAGGGAAAAAAAACTATTTACCAAGTGAAGTTTATTTCAAAAGAAAAGTTTGATTTTTGTTTTTTTTTTTGAATTTTCAATTTTTTTTTGAAATGATTTTACAAATTTTTTTAGATTTTTGTTTCTGAGTTTTTTTTTTAAATATGCATGAACTAATGCAACTAAATGAATGCAAAGGACTTAATTACAGTTTTCTGTCCTTAGTAGCTCCTAACCCAAAATTGTATAATCACACTTTATCTTAAATCAACAAAAATATTTCTCAGCCAGGTAACGGACAGGGGTTATCGGTGCACCACGAATCACCATAGCAATGCAACCGAAGGTTTAAGTACCTTCAGAGGAACAACCAGTATAATATTTACGAATCACCGTAATTTTTATAACTGGTTATTACTCTGCCGTAGCCTAGACACCAAGAAATAAAATCGTTTAAGTAAAACAATTGTGAAGATACAATTAAGCCCTAAGTGAGCTCGTGACACCCTTAGGTCCAACGTCTAACCTTTATTATTAGTCAAATTCTACGATGAAATGCGTTTGTGGGCTAAGGAAAGGGTGATGAAATCCCTCACCTTATGTGAATTGGGGTATTGCCCTTAGAAAAGAAAACAAGATGAGATGAATGCAAAGTAGAAATTAAACGTGAAATTACAACGCAACTAAAATGAAGTTTGTTTTTGCTTTTGGATTTTTTTGAAATTTTTTTTTGTTATATATAAATGCAAATGCAAGCAACCAACAATGCACTAGAGATGAAAGCACAATACCAGAGCGTGCAAATTATTAGCAAATTTTTTTTTTTAGCGGCGATTTTAGCAAAGCAAAGCAATTATTTTTCCTTTTGGCAAGCAATTCCTTGTAATTTTCTGCTTTGACAACCTGAAATGAAAAACAAGATATATTCAACAATTTTTATTGTTATTATTTCTTTGTATGTTTATCAAAAATGAAAAACAAAATAAGCGAAAAACAAAACAATTGAAAATAAAATAAATGAAAAATGAAAATTAAACAAACTTGAACTTGTTTTTTTTTTGTTCGTCGACGGAAATTCTAACGGATTAGAAAACCGTCGAACGAATTTAGAAATAAAATTTATACCGCAAGCGCACGGTGTACGAATGTAGCACGTGGCGAATACGGGTCGATCCGCAGGGAATTGATGATTTTAAAATTTTCTATTCAATCAAATTATACCAAAGTCGAGTGAAATTGTTGGATAGAACTAAAATGAAGCTAAACTAGAATTGAAATGTGATTAGTAAACTATTGAACTAGAGAACAATTTAGAGGCAAATCCACTCTCATATTTTTGTAAATCAACAAACACATATTTATGATCTCTAACTTTGATATTAAGTGAAATAATCATTGCATTTATCATAAGTATGGTTTGTTTATGTTATTAGTTAACATAACTCAAACCATCAAACTATAATACAACAATTATACCACTTACAATTCTCATGAAAAAGAAGCCAAAGAAAAAACTATTTTAAGTATGATCTATTTACTATTGTAACTAGTAACATAGATCATCAAATTTCATTTTTACTTTCATTTCATAATCAAAAATTAATTAGCAAAAGTTGATGTAAATTGTGTTTATGTTGAGTAAGAATAGCTCATTTGCATAAGCAATATAAGCTATCAAACCCACTTGTATAAACTTACATCAAAATTCACATTCATGAAGCATAAACAAAGAGATCATAAATCATAAAAAATGTTGAAATTACATAAAGTTAGAGAGCTTCATCACCCCTAAATTGAAGGGGTTTAGCTACTCATTTGTGGCATTGAAGCATCACAAGTAAGTTTCAACATTAAAGAAAAGAAAATAGAAAATAAGCAAAGGAAGCAAAAGTGATTAGCTACTAACTACTTGCATAAATGTAAATCTAAGCTATGAACATAAGGAGAAAGAGAGCATATAAATAAACATTAACAATAAAACAAAGAAAAACATGTAGAAAAGAGAGAAGAAAGAGGCTTGGAAGCCATTTTTGTTTCATAGAACATTGAGCTTACACTTTGATTTCTTAGTTTCCTAAGTAAAATGAAAGAGTAGATGATCATCTTCATGTACATAAGAGGGCTATTTATACATGCATAAAACCCTAATTCTCTTTTTATGGAGCTTCCCAAAATACCCTTGAGGTGGTGTAGCCTCCAAGTAATCATTAACATTCACTAATCCCCCACTTAATATGTACATGAAGCTTTAAGTCCTTTTAGCATGTGCTTAGCTTCTAATTGGAAGTTAGGTAAGTGGGTGGGGTCCTCCATGATCTTGAACTTGAATTATTTCCTCTTCATTCCTTTGTATTTACTTGTGCATGCATGTATCTTCATATAAGCCTCTTCCATATGCATCCAAATTCCTATAAAAATAATCAAAAAATGTCCAAGTAAAAATTCTTACATTGACACATGCACAAAAATGATTGTTTTGCCCCTGAATGATGATGAAAATATGATGGTTCGGAAATAATTGAATTTTGGTTTTAAACATGTTAAAATGCCCAAATATGTTGATTATTTAAAAAAAGAGATAAAATATGGATGTAAATATATGCACAATTACGTGCACATCAACAGACTAAGACAAGAACGAATGTATAGGTAAACATAGCTTAACCACAATAACAAATAGTTTAATACCATCATCGTGGCACACATAAACTAAAATATGTTTATATACATTAAATGATTTCAAACATCATAGATAAAGCAATACATCACTCGTCGTCTATTTTGTAGTCCTGGCTGAATCCAACGTGCTCCAGTATGATCTGGGTTCAATCTGGACAAAAAATACGCCCACCGATGGCCTGGAATACATACGAACTACATAGTAAACATTTCAGATTTAGCATTCTTCCATATTTCATTTTTACTACATCATTTAATATTTTGATGCTTTTCTACTTCTCTTAAATGTCATTTTCTACTATCCTAACCTTCCCTATATCATATATCGCCCATATGCCCAAAATCAAAATCGATTATCATATATTCAATCATTTAACCCAAATTCTTACAATATACAATCTAATACTAGTTAAACGTAAATCAAATGTCATTAACATTATTAAACCCCAGAATTACATATGTTTTTATTTCTAAATTCGATTTATCTAATTCTACATCTACTAACAATAGTTAGCAATCAAGTAATGAAAATTACTCTCATGTAAACAATATATAACCCAATAATTATTCCCACTCCCCCATCTACGTTGCCAAGCCCTAGAAATTACATAATAGCTTCCAATCTTATGTTGTTTGGAAATGCAGTGTTCTACAGTTCCTCGAATCTAAAATTAATAGGTATCTCCATGTAGCCCTTTTTGCACTCATCGACTTGTTATACACACACACATTTGTGTGTGTGCACATGTGTGCATGCACATGTGTTAGGGGTTTTCTTTAACAAGATTGAAAAGAGTGATGGTAAAGAAGAGGATGATGAAGAAGAAGAAGAAGTCGTATCAAAAATTATATGTGAGAAATGATTTAAAAACTACTCGGTCCGTTTTATAACTTTTGAACCATCGCTTCACTCAAATGGGCTTAGGCTCCTTTAAATTAATCAAAACCCGCTTGCTTAAAATACACATTCTTCTTCACATAAACTCCAATCCGTACAAATTAATAACCATTTTGATCAAAATATGGGCTCCATGCAATGGTACCATTCCTTTCACCTAATTCCAATATTTGTAAAATTACCATTTTGCAACAACTAATAAAATATTTGTCTATACCTCACGGGGTATTACAATTGCATGATAATATTCTATTTTGTCTTATTCATTGATCTATGAATGTCATTTATATCACCACTTTCTTATGTCTTGGTGCTGGCTATTTTATTTGTTTAAATTTATATTTATGTTAAACTTTATGCATATCATATATTATAATATGAAATTGTTTGTAAAAAATTTATTTCCCTGACAATTATTTTAAATTACTTTTAAATACAGAATAATTTTTTTAACATAACTTATTAATTAAATTATACATTAATAAATTGTCTTCAAGCTAAAATAAATTATATTTTTTATTTGCTTTAAAATGTTTTTGACAACAAAAATATTTTTACTTATGTCTATTGCATGGTTAATAATAAAAATATATTTACATATTATATTTAAATTTGAATTACATTTATATATATTTATATTATTATATACATAATATTTTTACATATAAAAAATTATGTTGATCGACATGTATAATGTGTGTGTATGTATATCATACAAATGTATGTATATATGTATGTATAATTACTTAATGCATTAAATGTAATTTTCAACAATTATTACTAAATTACTATATATATATATATATATATTTAAATAATAGATCTTGAATTTTAAATATCTTTAACATTTTATTGGATATTTTGAATTCAAATTGAAAATAAAGACATAGTCGTTATCTGTGATATTTTGAAATTAATATTAAATATATTATTCGCAATGTTAATTTCAAATTAAACACACATAGTGTGTCTATATATATATATATGTGTATGTGTGTGTGCGTGTGTGTGTGTGTGTGTGTGTTGAATGCCTAGAAAACCAAGCTTTGCTTCTAAACTCTAGGAAAGTATGCACCGAACCCATAATACGTACTTCAAGTAATTTACAAGGATATGTAGTTGGTAGGGATTGAACCCTCGACCTTTAAGGTGAGTGCCGCATGTCTTAACCACTGCACCACCTTGAGGGATCACACAGTATATATATATATATATATATATATATATATATATATATATATATATATATATATATATATTAAATGTAAATAGTTACACTATTAATTGTTGTAATCAGTACTAAATTAATGTATATAATTTTTAATTTAAACCATTTATTGTTTGAATTTTAAATGTTTTTACTAAGTCTATTTGATATTTAAATTCAAATTCAAAATGATGGCTTAGTCATTGTTAGTGATATTTTTGAAGTAAATTTTAATTGTATTTTTATTAATTTTGGACTACACACACACGAACATATCTCTATGTATGTGTGTGTACTGTGTATATGTAATTATTTTAAATTCAAGCTAAAGACTTAAAAGTAAGTGCCATGTTTATACATAGTAGATATAAATACTAATTGTACATGCTTAAACTCAACCATATGCACTAGTATTATATTGCACATGCACGTTATAAAATTACGAGTACATAATGACATACTCATAAACCACATAAATATTTATTAATTAAATTCATTATGTAACGACCTGAAATCTTAAACACTTCGTATTTAAATATTTGAATTATATAAATATTTGATCCTTAGATTAAATATGATTAAAGTGATTTAATAACCTTATTAACCTCCTTTTAATTAATGAGCGATTATGTTAAACTTGTTTTGGGAAAACGTTAACAAAAATAAATACTTTGAAGAGATATTTATAATGCGATCGAAAATCTTTTTATCGATAAATAGCTTTTACTTATCAGAATTTGTTCAAACTTTTTTACATACACTTATTTGCTTAGAAAATCAATAATAAGAAATAAAAAATATTTTACCATCTATTGGAAAGAAAATGTGATGATGTCATGATAAGATAATTTGTATGTAAAGGTGAAAGGGTAATTTACTAAGGAGATGAGATGTAAAGTTAACAGCATGAAAAGCACATATAAGGGTCTCTTGACCGTATAAAGGAGGGTAAAGGAAGTTCTAAGGCTTGTGTATTTATTCGTTATCTCCTAGAGTTTGAAAAATAACAAATGGTTTAAAATGACGGAAGTGGATTAGTACTAATCCACTCTATTCTTCACTAATTATTCTCTAATTTACTTAAATCTTCTCCAAACTCCACCAAACTTTATTCAACACCTTAGAACATCTTAGGAAGTTTGATCTAAAGTAAAAAAAAGTGGAAAAAGTGAAAAGGATGGTAGGATTCCTCTTTGGGCTGTGAGCATGGAAGATGGAGGGAAGGTGTGGCTTGGCTTTGATGTGTTAAAGGTTGGATCTTTAGGAGTTTGGAAATGGTAGAAAGTGGTTCTTTGTTCTTAAGCTTTAATCATGTATTAGGCTTGGATTTGGGTGAGTTTTCCCACTATCTTGTATTTATATAATGTGTGCATATATATATGTATGTGCAAATATAAAGTTAAAGTGACATTAACAAACTAAAGATATAAACTTTGTTCCCCTCTTGTTTTTGAAAGCAAATGAAAACTTTATATTGTATAAGTTCACTTCTATTACCTTATATAATATGTGGCATGGCCTAGACTATGTGTTTACATGTTTTTTTGGATTGTGTGTTGAATTGAAGTATGTTTGAAAGTGTTTGAAGCGAAAATGGTCGTTATAAATGCACTTCAACATCTGTTAACTTTAACTTATGTAAGTGAAAGATTTATGATCCTATTTGATATGAGTTTTTTTGGTTATTCTCTACACATATTTTGGGGTATGAGACAGCAAAGAAATGGTTTTGAAGTTGTAGAATTTGTGAGACAAAAGTGTGAAAGTTAAAAGCTAAAAGGTAATTATGGATGCACATTGAAAATACCTTGTGTTCGGCGATTTTCAAAATCAACTTTAAAAGTCATCCTAGGTTATTCCTTGAATTTTTAATAAGCATTACAAGCGTACCTATCAATGAAAAAATCATTCATCAACTTGTGAAACAAAGTTGCAAAAAGTTATAGCGAGAAGAAGGTCACTATATGACAATTTGAAATACCTTATTTTAAGGAATCTTTGTAAATAAAATGAAATGTATTCTTAGTGATGCAGCTCAAGCTAGAAGAGAAGAGATAAGTCGTACACGACTTAAGGAGGAGTTAAGTCATCCACGGCTTAAGATGGAAGGTATAGGTCGTTCCCGACCTAAGGAGTCACGTGGGGGAGAGATGCGAGTTAATAAGAAGATTTAAGTCGTTTTCGACCTAACTCGAAACCAGAGGGGACGTTGTACCGAATTAACGACCTAACTCTAATGGTTTACGAATTAACTTAGTTGGGTCATTGGAAGATGCCGCTCCTTCAAGAAGCCACGAGTCACGACTCATGTTAAGTCGTATGTCGACCTATGATGAGTCGCTACTGTTTTGAGTCGCTCCATAGTTGAGTCGTAAGTCGTGTGCTTGTTATACTGTGTTGTATTTCCTTAAGTCGTGAGTCGTTAGGTCGTATACGACCTAAGTGTTGAAGAGTCTGTATTACTTTAAGTCGTGTGTCTTTAAGTCGTTTGTGATGTTGAGTCGTAATATGGTTGAGGCGCTGTTGTGATTGCTTTGAGTCGTTGTCAGTTGTGTCGTGATAAGTCGTAAGTCGGCAAGGAGATAAGCCGTAAGTCATGAGACGTTTGTAACTCGTCACGTTGTTGTTAAGTCGCGCACGACTTAAGTGAGTCGTGAGTCGGGGAAGTGTTAAGTCGGCAGCGGCTTAAGGGTCAGGGTGTGAAACTACTATAAATAGCGAGTGTGTTGTACATTTTAGGTTTTTGATTTTTGAATAAAATTCTTGTTTGATTGTTGTGTGCTTTTATCTTAAAGTGGTAGTTGAGTGTAATCTCCTATCTCCACTTTTGGTTATTCGAGTGCGCTCGAATCAACGATTGTTGAAGCCGATTCGCGGAATCAAGTGTGCTTGATCAACGCTTGAAGAATTGAAGATCTTCTTTCACGGTATCGTGCGTGATCAACGTGACGAGGATAGCTAGAATTCGGTATCTTTGGATCAACGAATTTGGGCATTTCAGTATTCATCAATCCACTGTTTGCTACTTTCATCGATCTATATCGTTTTTTTATTATCTGCTACGTCAGTTTTGGTATCATAGCTAGACGTAGCCAATCATAGCTAAGCCGAGTCTTGGAGCCAAGGAGTTTGAAGTTGGTGTTCGTCGTGTTCATCTTGAAGTTGCAACAAGTTAGAAGCTTTCGATCCATTTCATTTTGGATCAAAGTGTGGAAGTTGTTTGAATTTGATTTGTGTTGAAGTGATTGAGGCCGAGCCAAGTTGAGTTGGGGCCGTGTTTGTTTGACTTGTGTAGAAGATTTGTGAAGTTTTGAAGTGTTCGTGTTGATTTAATCATGCCACCAAGGAGAGCTAATCGTCATCAAAATGTTGAAGCGTTGTATAGAAGAGAAGAAGCCGAGCAAATGGAACAACGCATTAATGAGAAATTTGATGAAGGCATTGGAAAGTTAGAGAAATTGATGAATGATTTGAATCAAAATCAAAGGAGGAGATCACCAATCTCAAACCATGGAGGAAACAGAGTTTCGCCATCGCTTACGGAAGCGAGGAGGGTATCACCGCAATCTTTTAGAGAGAGAAGAGAAACATCAATTTCGTCAAGAAGAGATCACCATGACTATGGACATGAAGAGAGGAGAACTCCACGAGTGTTTGAGAATGAGCCATATAGAGATGAAGAGAGACATAGCAGAAGAGACATGCGTGATCAAAGGGATGTTGATGGTCGAGATCGATATAGACGTACATTTGATTGTGATGAAGAGGGTGATAGAGCTAGCATTCATTATCGAGATCGAGACCAAGTTCGAAACTTATATAGGGATGTTGATGATGATCGTCGATGGGAATCGGGTATGAAGATGGAAATTCTAGAGTTCAAGGGTGGAATGGTAGCAGAAGAATTCCTTGATTGGTTGTCTAATGTTGAAGAGATCTTTGATTTCAAAGAAGTCCCGGAGAATCGAAGAGTGAAGTTGGTTGCTACTAGGTTGAGGGGTAGAGCTATGGCATGGTGGCAGCAAATTACAAGGGAGAGAATGGGGAAGTCGAAGATTGAATCATGAGAGAAGATGAAGAAGTTGATGAAGGCTACATTCTTGCCTTACAATTATCAATCACTTATGTATCAGAGGTTGCAGAATTTGAGGCAAGGGACGAAGACTGTTAATAATTATGCTGATGAATTTTATCAACTGATTGCTCGAAATGACATTATGGAGACAGAGGAACAGCTGACTGCTAGATTTGTTGGAGGGTTGAGGATATAGATTCAAGATATGGTGAATATGTTTGATCCTAGATCTGTAGCAGAAGCACATCAGAAAGCGTTGGCTTGGGAGAAGCAGGGAAGGCGTGGAGGAGGTGTGTTTACTAATTCCAACAATTAAGTGAAGGGTGTTAGTGGAAGCTCTAATGTTACTAAATCTATCAGTAAACCAGTTGTGAATGAAGCTGCGAAGACGAAGGTCAACAACAGTTTCAAGTGTTACAATTGCCAGGAAGTGGGTCACAAGAGTAATGAATGTCCGAAGCCGAAGAAACGAACTATGGTCGCTGAAGTTGAAGGTGAGGATGTTGGGGAAGGTTATTCTAGTCCTGTTGAGGAGGACGAACAGGATATTGCGTCAGGAGATGAAGGATGTAACCTAATGATGAGGCGGTCTTGTTTAATACCGAAGCAAGAAGAAGAAGCTAGTTGGTTGAGGAGTAACATCTTTCAGTCAACGTGCACTATTATGGGGAAGGTTTGTAAGTTTGTGATTGATGCAGGAAGTTGTGACAATATTCTTTCTACCGAAGCCGTGAGAAATTTGAAGCTGAAAACGGAGAAGCATCCAAATCCTTACAAGTTAGCGTGGTTGAGGAAAGGAGGAGAAGTTAAGGTGGACAGGAGAGTTCGAGTTCCATTTTCTATTGGGAAGACATATAAAGACGAGATTTGGTGTGATGTTGTGGAAATGGATGTTTGTCACTTACTTTTGGGAAGACCATGGCAGTATGATCGGCCATTGCAGCATGACGGTCGAATCAATAGCTACAGTTTTATGTTTGAAGGTGTTAAGACCATTTTGGTTCCAAAGAAGAGACAGCAAGAAGAAAGCAAGTCAGAAGATATTGAGGAGCTGAAGACTTTATTGACTTTGAAGGAATTTATTGAAGAAGTAGAAGAGAGTCCAGAGGTATTTTTGTTGATTGGACATGAAACCACTGAAACGGTAGAAGTTCCAGAGGAAGTAAAGCCGGTATTGGAAGAATTCAGAGATGTGTTTCCTGAAGAGTTGCCAACGGAGTTACCACCGTTGCGGGATATTCAACATCAGATTAATCTTGTGCCAGGGGCAGTATTACCACACAGGCCACATTATAGGATGAGTCCTGAGGAGCATGAGGAACTGAGAAGGCAGGTGGAGGAGCTGTTAGAACAAGGGCGTGTTCAGGAGAGCTTGAGTCCTTGTGTAGTGCCAGCTTTATTGGTGCCAAAGAAGGATGGTTCATGGAGAATGTGTACGGATAGTCGAGCTCTAAACAAGATCACTGTGAGATACAGGTTTCCTATGCCAAGGTTTGATGATTTGATTGACCAGTTGAGTGGAGCTGTTGTGTTTTCAAAGATTGACTTGAAGAGTGGATACCATCAGATTCGTATTAGACCGGGTGATGAATGGAAGACTGCTTTCAAAACCAAGGAAGGTTTATACGAATGGTTGGTTATGTCGTTTGGATTATCGAATGCGCCGAGTACTTTTATGAGAGTGATGAACCAGATTTTCAGACCATTCATTGGGAAGTTCGTCGTTGTTTACTTTGATGATATTTTGATCTACAGTGGGAGTGTGGAAAAGCATGTCCAACATTTGCGTGAAGTACTGTTGATTCTACGACAGGAGAAATTTTATGTTGCAACAAAAAAGTGCGTGTTTATGACGGACAGTGTTTTATTTCTGGGATATGTTCTATCGAAAGAAGGAATTCAAGTGGATGAAAGTAAAGTAGAAGCTGTCAGGAGTTGGCCACAGCCCAAGACGATTACTGAAGTGAGGAGTTTTCATGGATTGGTATCTTTCTATTGAAGATTCATTCCCCATTTTAGTAGTGTGATGGCACCTATAACCGATTAAATGAAGGGAAAGAAGTTTGAGTGGTCAGAGGAAGCAGGGGTTGCTTTTGAGAAAATCAAGACACTATTGACGACAGCACCAATTCTAGTTTTACCGGATTTTCAGTTGTTGTTTGAGTTACATACTGATGCATCGAAGGTTGGAGTTGGTGGAGTTTTGAGTCAGAAAGGAAGACCAGTTGCTTATTTCAGCGAGAAGTTATCTGGAGCTAAGTTGAGATATAGCACTTATGATGTTGAGTTTTACGCAATTGTTCAAGCAGTGAAGCACTGGAGACATTACCTGTTTCAGAAGGAGTTTGTTCTCTATACGGATCATGAAGCTTCGAAGCATTTGCAAGGGAAGGACAAAATTTCAGCTAGGCACGCTTCATGGGTCGCGTATCTACAGCAGTTTACTTTTGTTGTAAAGCACAAATCAGGGGTGACGAATCGTGTAGCTGATGCATTGAGCAGGAGGAATCATTTGTTGACAACGATGAAGGTTGAAGTGACAGGATTTGAGCTATTGCCAGAATTGGTTGAAGAAGATCCTTACTTTATGAAATTTGTTGAGAAAGTCAAGGATGGGAGTATTGATGAATTTGTGTTGATAGATGGATTCTTATTCAAAGGGAATCAATTATGTGTACCAGATTGCAGTTTGAGAATGAAAATTGTGAAAGAGTTGCACGAAGAAGGCCATGTGGGTAGAGATCGTACTTTGCAGTTGATTTCTCAGTCTTATTATTGGCCGTCAATGAGAAGGGAAGTTGAAAGGTTTGTGCGTAGATGTCATGTTTGTCAGGTTTCGAAAGGGACAGCTACAAATGCGGGATTATATATGCCATTACCTGTTCCTACAAAACCATGGGTAGACATTAGCATGGATTTCGTGTTGGGATTGCCGAGAACTCAAAGGGGAAATGACTCTATATATGTTGTGGTGGATCGTTTCTCGAAGATGGTACATTTTATTGCTTGTAAGAAGACGGGGGACGCTATTCATGTTGCTCAATTATTTTTCAAGGAGATCTATCGACTTCATGGATTGCCAGAATCTATTGTGTCGGATAGGGATACTCGTTTTATGAGTCACTTTTGGTTAAGTTTGTGGAAGATGGTGGGAACGAAGTTGAACTTTAGCAGCGCTTATCATCCGCAAACAGATGGACAGACAGAAGTTGTTAACAGATCATTCGGGAATTTGTTGCGATGTCTTGTGAAGGATAATTTAAAAAGTTGGGACATGAAGTTGTGCCAAGCAGAGTTTGCACATTATCATGCGGGTAATAGAAGCACAGGTTACAGTCCTTTTCAGATTGTATATTCAAGTTTGCCAAAGGGACCGTTGGATTTGGCAGTATTACCACAACCGAAGGGGACGGTTAAACGAGCTGTAGATTTTGTTGATGGGTTGACCGAATGTCATAAGATCGTTCAGGAACGATTGGAGAAAGCAAATGAGAAGTATAAAAATTCCGCAGATCTGAAGCGAAGAAATGTTGAGTTTAATGAAGGAGATATGGTATATGCTGTGTTAACGAAGGATCGTTTTCCAGTGGGCGCTTATAACAAGTTGAAAGCCAGGAAAATTGGTCCTGTAGAAGTTGTGAAACGGATTAATGAAAATGCTTATAAGTTGAAGCTGCCGGAGGATGTGTACACTTCTGACGTGTTCAATGTTAAGCATCTTGTACCATATTATGGAGATGGACAATATGGTGTGGAAGAATTTACAAATTCGAGGACGAATTTTTCTCAACCAGGGGAGGATATGCAGCTCAAGCTAGAAGAGAAGAGATAAGTCGTACACGACTTAAGGAGGAGTTAAGTCGTCCACGGCTTAAGATGGAAGGTATAGGTCGTTCCCGACCTAAGGAGTCATGTGGGGGAGAGATGCGAGTTAATGAAGAAGATTTAAGTCGTTTTCGACCTAACTGGAGACCATAGGGGAAGTTGTACCGCATTAACGACCTAACTCTAATGGGTTACGACTTAACTTAGTTAGGTCATTGGAAGATGCCGCTCCTTCAAGAAGCCACGAGTCACGACTCATGTTAAGTCGTATGTCGACCTATGATGAGTCGCTACTGTTTTGAGTCACTCCATAGTTGAGTCGTAAGTCGTGTGCTTGTTATACTGTGTTGTATTTCCTTAAGTCGTGAGTCGTTAGGTCGTATACGACCTAAGTGTTGATGAGTCTGTATTACTTTAAGTCGTGTGTCTTTAAGTCGTTTGTGATGTTGAGTCGTAATACGGTTGAGGCGTTGTTGTGATTGCTTTGAGTCATTGTCAGTCGTGTTGTGATAAGTCGTAAGTCGGCAAGGAGATAAGCCGTAAGTCGTGAGACGTTTGTAACTCGTCAGGTTGTTGTTAAGTGGTGCACGACTTAAGTGAGTCGTGAGTCGGGGAAGTGTTAAGTCGGCAGCGGCTTAAGGGTCAGGGTGTGAAACTACTATAAATAGCGAGTGTGTTGTACATTTTAGGTTTCTGATTTTTGAATAAAATTCTTGTTTGATTGCTGTGTGCTTTCATCTTAAATTGGTAGTTGAGTGTAATCTCCTATCTCCACTTTCGTTTATTTGAGTGCGCTCGAATCAACGATTGTTGAAGCCGATTCGCGGAATCAAGTGCGCTTGATCAACGCTTGAAGAATTGAAGATCTTCTTTCGCGGTATCGTGCGCGATCAACGTGACGAGGATAGCTAGAATTCGGTATCTTCGGATCAACGAATTTGGGCATTTCAGTATTCATCAATCCACCGTTTGCTACTTTCATCGATCTATATCGTTTTGTTATTATCCGCTGCGTCACTTAGGGGTTTCTTTCTATGGTTTTTAAGTACGTAGTACTTAATATAATTCAAATATTAAATTATTTGTTTACGTAGTTAAAACTAGTTGCAAAGATCGGGATTTTCTATGTGTTCTTTGTCATAGAGTTTTAACAGCATTTATAATGCTGTAGTAAGTTGCTTATGTTTTTAAGTGTCTAAAAATGATATTTAAGTTTGGAATTTTCCTTAATATTATTAGGGATGTTTTCTAACATATTTTGTTGTATTTTAAAGTTGATTTCAAGTTATATATTTGATATTTATTTATGAATTTTTGAAGTAGAGGGGTTTTAAATTATAAAAATGGTTTTTAATTATTTTCATCAAATTATAAATTAATTATTTTCAAGTAATATTTTACGTGGGTATTTAAAACGTATTTATAATTACTTTTAAAGTATTTTTAGATATATATAAGTTTGCAAAAAGCAAGTTAAGTATTTTACAAATAATAAGAGAGTTTTGGATTATATCATTTATTTTATAATAATGGTTTTGCATAGTTACTAACATGTATATTACCTTGTTTAATAAACATAGACATACTTAGATCTTTAAAAGAATTCTTTTAAAAGATAATACAAATATGTAATAGTTTTGGATTTGTCGTGCTAATGTGTTAATAACATTCATCTTTAACCCATTTCATTATACTCATGGATGTAAAATAGATCATTGAAAGAATGCCTTAAAGATAAGAAGAAGTGAAATGGTTTTGGTTTTGTAGTGATAATGTTTAAGTTACTTTAGTCTTAAATCTTTTTGAATAGGTTTGTGAATATATCTATACCAATTGATATAACTATATGAATACTTTTTGAAATACTGAAAAAAGTATAAATGCGTGGTAGAAATTGATAACCAAGATTTATTAGATAAAAGAAGAATTATTGATAAAAGTGGTTTTAATTAATGAATCGATTAATTAATTTGAAAGGGGATTAGAAATCTCTTATGTGACTTAGTCCTACTTCGTGTGACTTCATCGTGCTTTGTACATTTACCCGTTTATGGAAAGTATTTAGTCGTGTACATAACACTAAAACATGGTGAAGTAGGCATGCCAATCTATAAGAGTTAAATGAAGTGTCTAGGTAAGGATTTGATGCAAATAGTACTCTAACTTACCTGACTTCACACTTGAATGAGGAATAGTGTAAGTTGAAAAGTATGAAAACGTGAGGAGTATACAAGACATGGTTTCCATATGCGATCGTCAATTTTGAACTAGAGAGTTGACTAACCATCAAACTTAACCAATTAACTTGGGAAGTATCTAAAAGCTTCACGGTTTCATATAATTTGAGAACTCCTGGGGAGGAGCATTGGTAAAAAACATCTCTAGCTTTAAGTACTTATATATACGGGATCCCGAGGGGAGGACTCCTCTTTATATATGGTTCGCTTACTTCTAAAAGAACCGGAATTGAGTTTATTGGAAATTCATTGAATTATTTTTGAAGAGATAAGGATATATAAGTGTTTTACTTATCGAATACCACTTCAAACTGATGTACAGGCTCTATATTTTGGAAGTGGTTATGAAGTAGAATGTTACAGAGTGGAACTGTCTATCCTAATTTTAAGTCCAAAGTAGAGATCAACGTTAACTTTGTCGAATGACTTATGTGGAAATTTATATGGAGATTTATGATCTGTTTGAGATGATGGAATCCATCTAGGAATTCGTGTTATGTTCGAGTGATGAAAATTAATGTGAGAGATGTTGAACATGGCCTCTACATTAGAAATGGCTTAAGACAGAGTAGGTTGCATAACCTGGGGTTTTGCAAACCCATGATAGGGTATGTCAACTCCAAATCTGGTGTATGCTTATCAATATATGGCATGTGGGAGTTGATCATACTTGATTTCACATAGTTGACAACAATGTTCGTGCGTGGGCTAATTCTGTTTACCGTATGGTATATTTTTCTAGAGATATACGATCCTCGGAAGGAAGTTTCTAATCCTTGTGCATGGAGATTCGCTTTAGTTAACTGAAGGTGTCTCCATGGAAAATCCGTTATGCGAACATACCTTAGCATTTTCGATTTTACTTCTAATATTATTGTGTTGTGAGATGCAAGCGACACGGCTATTTTCTGATTAAACTTCACACTAGTCATTATCTATTATATCACCCAATGTACTTATTAGATGGTGGTCCTATTGAGGGGATAACCATTTTCGAAAAATATCAAAAGTACCATTATACATCAGCATATTTCTTGAGTTTCTTAAACCGGACTTACGTTTGACACATGGTTTTTATTTTCCATAAAATCCTCATGCTCTCTTTCGAGTAGTATGAGAAAGGCAGGTTTTAGTTGGATATTCTTGAAGCTTGAGGAAACGGGTTAGATATTTTATCTATTGTAGTATTCTTATTTCCACTTCATTACTATTATGTGTGTATCGGCATTTGTTAGGATAAGTTGTTATAACTATCCAACCCGATGATAGTATTTTGAATTACAACTCTGAAATGATAAGTATCTTAGAGTGACAGTTTATACTGTCTTTTGATATTATATTTTATCATTTTGCTACAAGACTATGATACCGTGTTCCTTCTTTCTTGTTATGTTTTTTTTCTTTTATTTTACTCTAACAATCCATCTTTTCGCCATTTGGTTGCTTGGCACATAAGTACCGTGGACGTATTAGTGTCGACAATCGGGCGACTAAAAGGCGGACCATTACAACTTGGTATAAGAGCCGAAGGCTAAGTGAGAACCATGGCTTTGGTTGGGTATGACTCATTAAGAGATAGGGTAACGGAATGCCTTAGCATGATTTGACTGTATTACACATATGAGAGCATATTCATATTTGTTATAAATGCATGCATTAAAGGTAATTATAACTGCGAAAATTAAAGATCTTATATAAGGTAACTTATATGAGTATGAATTGTAAAAATTTAGTTCTATTAATGTAGGGATTAATTATTTTCATTCATTACCCCTCATTAATTAGTTTAGCCATGCTCAACCAGTTTGTGAGCATTGTTATTCTTTACTGAATGATTTGACGTACTCGACCAGTTTATGAGCATTGATCATCATTTGTTGATTTTCAATTTGTGCTCGACCAGTTTATGAGCAGTCTACCTTTCCACTGCATGGATTGGGTAGACAGTATATGTAGGAGCATTGAAATAAACACCTTGTAAATTAAGGTTCACAGTTTGACTATATGACATCCAATGACAATATTGAGTTAAAAATTAAATTTAATACAAGATATTTATTTAATCTAAAGGAAAGATAAGATATATTGAAAACAAACATTTTTGTAAATATTTGATTAAGAAAGTGATTATATATAAGTATGATTTATAAATATGATTTATAAATGAAAAGAATTTAAATTGAGAATTTGAGAACCTAAATCCTGCTGTTTTGGAATTGGTTATATAAGGTTTTGGAAAAATAATAGTAGTATTATTTGAAAGTAGATATTTGGGAAATTGGTTTATGAAATTGAGATTGTGATACCTGGTATATTATATGAAATATGTGATACCGTTTTGAAATGATTTTGGTTAAGTCCGAAAGGCATAATTTGAATGTATTAAACTCACTTTTGCTGCTTGAAAATAATTCTATGATGACTATTTTCGAGTATCAAAGTGAGGGATATTACAGATTTGTTTTGGTAAAATAGATTTTAATTTAATATTGAAAGTATGATGTAACGACCTGATTTTTCGACGCCTGAAAAATCAAACCATTAGGGTTATAGAAAAAGAAGGTTGAAGAAGAAATAGAAATAATGTCAAAATCTTACCAACGCAGTGGAATAAAATATAATAGATGATAACAGATCTTTACACAAAAGATATTTTAACTGTTTATACATACATCATCAGAATACAGAATTAGAGTTCAATACAATCAACATCAAAACTCAGGACGGTTATAATATCTCGTCCTTCCAAAACCGAATACACAATGGAATATACATCATATACGCAAGTATTTCTCGCCATCTAGCTCGTCTCCTGAGCTCCATAGCAGTCCATCCAAAATCTGTATTCTATAATACTCAGTCTGACCCGAGCATTATAGTTAAATAACACCCGAGTCAGTCTGAAAAACCAGCATGAGAAATCACACTCAATTGGATTATTAAAGTTTCAAAAATTCTTTGAAAAACGAAGCATCTCATAAGACCACACCACAAAAAAACATGTCAGGTTTTTACCTTACGATAGCTAAAACATTTCTTATTAAATCCTCTGATATTATAATAGGGTCTATATACAAATACTTATTTAAATAGCCTAAATTGTTACATTTATTGAATTCCAGCTAATAGGTATACAAACAAAACCGTAAAGGCACGTAAGGAGAATGGATTTCCAACTAATGACCAGGCACTAGGGTACCACCTACCATAGTACGTGGCCTAGATAACCGTACCAAGGATTACTCCCAATCCTCTGCAACACAAGACAATGACTACCCCTTACTGGATAATCTCGAGTAAGATCAACCCATGGTTGCGATCAATAACCACACGACACTACTGAAATAAAAGAGACATCTAGACAGGGATGGCCTTACCCTAATGGGCGCTACCCACTTAGCCTTGCTGCATAACCCCTGATTTTCAGTCATTCTCGGTTGATGAGGCTCGAGGCTAAGCGTTTCCTTTTTAGAACATTTCACTTAGAATGCTCATCGTCCTCCTGACGATGTTCTGAAAGCATTCATCCATACAAGTCCGTCCCGGGTTCGAACGAAACCGAAGGCACTACTCCTACTACATCCATTTTGGAATCACCCATAGGATTGGTAGCGATTAGCCCTTGCACTTCACTTCTCCATCTTCGACTTCGAGCTCCTGTCTTCCTCACGAAAACATTCAAACCGGATCGAAGTGGTTTTCGAAAAATAAATCCCAATCTCCATCCCTTCGAAACGATCAGCGCATTGGCCAATATTGATAGTCGGTTATTTAACTATCAATTAACATTCACAGCCAATCATCAAGCCATAATAATTTCTCCTAAATTATTTAAAATTCTCAAAATATCTTTGCAAGATATATTTCCTCTTTTCAACCCTTTGAGAACAGTTCCAAACCATCTTTCGCTCACGGAATAAATTCCCCAAATATTTTCTATTTCCGCTGAATTCACCAAGTTCAAAATAATTTACTTTTAAAATAAATTTAAAAACACTTTGTTTTTAAAATAAACTTTAAAACATTTAAATTAAAAACTACTTATACACTTTATTCGAAAATATACTTTTAAAAATATTTAAAATAAAACTACTTTATAAAATATAAACTAATTTTTGAAAATAAAAATTAAGCCAAACTAAATTTAAAATAAGAGTTATAAAATTCAATACAAATTTTTAAATATATCTTTCACCAAACTATCTTTTAAAATAAAACTATTTCATAAAATATAAATATTAATAATTATCTTTTTAAACCATAATACCAACTAATCATTAAATATTTGTTAAAATAAATTTGAAAAATATTTATTTTAAAATTTAAAACATTTAAAAATAATAAATATTCTAAAACATTTCCTTAAAACAATTTTTTAAAGCCTTTAGCTTATACATAAAAGTCTCCCTTAATATATACTTGGCTTTCCAAGGAAACACATTTCCAATTCCCATACCTTTAAAAATAAACCACTGTTTATTTTTAAAATAATTTACCCATTCCTTTATAAATTCCCACCGTGAATTTATATTTTCAAATATCCTCCGATGTCTTGTTTCACTTTATAAACCCAGTTTATAAATCCATAGTCTCAACTTTCTTCCAAAACGCAGTTTCAAGTACTAAATCAATTTCCAAAATTGATTTCCAAAATTTACTTCATTTTTAAAATAAATTCTTTTACTTACACGATTTATTTCAAAAAAAACCCATTAACTTCATATTTTACTTCTTAATTACAAAAAATATTATTTATCTGAAATTACAATTTTCATACTTTTCCAAATTCCTTTCCAATAGATTTAAACCTTGAATTTCAAAATAAATTCTTTATCACTTTAAATAATATCACTTAGGTTTTAAAATTCATCACTTCCCCTTTTTATTCAAAATCTCCTTTCCTATACTCCGAATTATTTATTAAAATTAAAAATCCACTTTTATCCCAAATTCACTAAAATCATTTTACTTACAAATTCTCTCTTTTAATTTCCTTTTCAAAATCCAATCTATATAAATTTTAGTGACTCGGTATAACCAAATATATTCAATCAAACCATGGCATCCATTATTTCCAATTACCATCGTAATCTATCACATATTGTCCAATAAATCATAACATAGAATAGTTAAACAAATCAAAATATTTGCAGAATCCAGTTGGATCCCTCCAACCCGTTTCCCTACATCCACAGATGTTAGCACAATATAAAATACCAATTCCACTTCGAGGTGGAATATCGCGGTATATGGGTTTATATAATATCCTTCGCTATTATGCGGCGCATAGGGTCTCGTCCGCTATATAATGCGGGAAATCAATCAATCCAAATGCATATATAATACCAATTCCACTTCGAGGTGGAATACCGCGGTATATGAGTTCAATATAATATCATCCACTATTATGCGGCGCATAGGGTCTAATCCAATATAACTGATAATAATTTATCAGCCAAGCACACAATCAACAATTTTAAATTTAACTATTTAATTAATAAAACCCAGATGAGTGAGATTAAATCACCTTTGGTTTGTTTGTAGTCCACTTCAACTTTGCCTTGGTTTCACGGATTTTCGGCCTTGTACAAACAATTCACGATTTATGACTATTTGAATTAATCAAACAATTGATCACCATTCACTTATTTAATTTAACACATTATTTGATTTAAAATTTTTATACTAATAGTTTCTTTTAACAAATTATTTTTAGCAACCCAATAATTAAACAAGTTATTTACAACAGCTTAATTATCAAACCCATTTTTTTAAAAATAAACTAGTAGAAAAAAAATTATTTATACATGTATATTATTTTTATTTTTGAAACTACATACACCTTTATAAAATAATTCATAAAGATTCCAAAATCAAACTTTATATAAATCCTCTAAACATCTTTAAAATTTCTATATATTTTTTGAAATCTTATCTATATAAAATCTTCTGTACATATATATACTTTTAAAGGAAAATAGATATGTATATATATACATACTTGTTTTTTACACTTTTCTTAACTGTATATATATATATACACACACACACAAATGCACATATTATATTTATATTTGTAAAAATCAAAAATCTGGATTTAAAATCCCAATCTCGTATATCTGTTATGATCTCTAATCTATATATATATATATATATATATATATATATATATATATATAAGTAAAATAAAAACAGAAACCGGAATATACCTCACTGCTTCCTCTTAAAATGGCGCCACAATCGACCTGGACCCATAAATCACGTACGAAACTAAACCCGCCTCTCAAAAATCCATCGACCATCGCAACTTGCCATTCCACAAATCTACCAAACTCTATCGTCGACCTCCAGCTACACTCCAAAACTCGTTAGATTTGAGATCGCCACCCTCACGAGCGAACATTGCTCCCAAAAGTCCAGCCCAAACCCTAGCCTCTACTCGATTTTCCCCCCTATGCGCGATGCTCCCAGACTATGCTGCTCTTCAACCGTGAGTTTGATTCGAGGATCGGCGGGATCGAAATCGAACTAATTCACACCCACATATTTCGCTTCGGCTGAAATGAATGAGCGGAGGGGTTGCATTTGATTTGAACGCGGCTTTGATTATGATTTCAATATTGGGAAAAAAGGGAACTTTGGCTTGTACAATATTTTCGAATTGCCAATTCAATCTACTGCCATTATTTTCCTTTAATTCTGAACTGAGATCTCGTAATTTAGTTTGAAGGTAAACAAGGCTCGGAATTTCTCTTTCTATTCAGTGCTTTTTTCTTTCTTGCGTTAAAAATTTCAAATGAACGTGTGTCGATAAAACGAACACGTGTTCTGAGATTTCACCACGTGTTTGAGATTGCAATAGCGTTGCAAAACAATTATATTATATATAAAATTTTGAATTTAAATTCAAATTTAATTCGTCTAGAATTACGCAACACAAAATCTCGATCTCCAATCGAGGCATGCCACTAGGCGTTCATAAGGTTATGCCCCTATTTCAAATGTAATGGAAAAGGTTTCGAGTCCTAATTCGACCGTATGGAGAAGATAGCTTTTTGGGACCAAGTTACTATTAAAATTTCGATATGGATTTCAACGCGTTGATCTACTGTACGGCCAAAAGATCACTCCAAATTCTACGAAAATTGAAATCCGATAATAATACAATATAACGGATCCAATGGAACAGGTTTCGTTGAATTCCGAAACTGTGCCTTGAAAGGCTATTTTTAAATATCGATTGAGACGATATATTATTAAAACTGAACAGATCACCTTAAAATTCAATTTTATCACTTCTATTACCTTCAATATTATCAATATAAATTTAATAAGGCTTTGAAATATTTTTAACAAGCTCAGAATTCCAGATTTCAACATTTTCCCAATCTAATCATTTAATCAATATTTTAAGTTATTAAATAAATAGTAATATTTGAAATTCAAGTTAGAAATTAATATTTAAATATTTAAAATCAATTAAATATTTCAATTTCAAATATACAGAAATTTTGGGTCGTCACATTCCTCCCCGCTAGAAAGAATTTCGTCCCCGAAATTACTAGTTAAGAGGAATGATCCATAACCCATTACTATTCCCAATTCTAATAGTTTTAATAATTTCCCAAAACCAAACGGTTTTTAATAATACCCAAAACCAACTTTTTAATAAAGACATCATTAACCTCACTAACTTTCTAAACTTCTTTTATTAGTTCCAACCAATATTTCTTACCCAACCATTCAAATTTAAATTTAAATTTAAAACCCAATTTGAATTATCAAAATTTGCTTAAAATTTTTCTAACTCCTTAAATTCCCGAAAAATTTCGCCAGCGACTCCTTTGCACGGCTGGCTCGATACAATTACAAAATGCCTCTACGGGCCTCAAATCTCAAAAGAAAACAAAAACACCAAGTGGCTAGACAAGAAAGTCATCAAATTTCATACAGAAATTTAAATACATACCTTTTCCGAGCAAATTTCAATTTATCTTCAAAAATCAAAACCCCAATTTATCACTTTTGCTTTTAACACCTGTATCCTACTAGGCCATAATATTCAATTACAAAATTCCAAATTGCTTTACACATTTCTTTACAAAAGTTTTCATATATATATTTCAATTACATTCATACGATGCACATATATCATCCGTACGCAATACCCAGTTCGATTGCTCACTTGATCACGCAATTTCACTTCCGAACTAGTATCGTCCACCCGACTTCCTAGTGCGGACACAGATCTGGTTTCTTGATCAGCAACTGTCGTTCTCCTTTCATAGTTCTAAAGTATGATAGAGAAATTCCAAAACCAATCAAAAATCCATATCCAGAGTTCGCCGTCGAAAATCGAGTAAAAAATCCCAACTCGAATCGGTATAACTACCCCAAAATTCTGTGCTCGAATCTGGATCAAATCACTATACGAATAAAATAATATACATACATCTTACGCATTTATATCCATTGATTATTAACTATATCAATTCTCTTTTATTCACATTATTTTGATTTCTATTCACTTATCCATAATTACCCCATTTCGCAACCTTACTAATCTCCATTTCCATATTACTTAGTATAATTCCAATACCAAATTTACTTAAGAACTTCACCACATTTCTTAAGTTTAATATACGCAAATTATATATTCCTATATAATTACTTTCTCTTACCACTTGGTTTTTATCTTCATAAATCAAATTGGATTCCAACTGCATATAAATTTGATTTGCTTTAATTTTCCAATTAATTTAAAATCTCAATACTATCTACAAATTTTCATTCCAGATTTTCATTTCCAATTCTGATTGAATTCAATTCATCTTCAAACTTCGAATATTTAATCTTTATCAACTATCTTCCATTCAGAACTGATTCATGTCATTATTTAAATTATTTCAACTTACTAATTAAATTTACATCTCAAACAATATCTTATTCCTGATCTTTATAGTTTTAGTTCACTTTGAATTAATTCTATAACTTCACTTTATTTTACACATTTTAAATTAAGAATTATCCAATATATAATTCCAACACATTTGCTTATTCACTTGAATCAATTAGTTTACTCATTAATTTTATTTTAGTCCTTTATTTTATTTAGTCAAAACTTGACTAACTTCTATTGTACATGGTTTAAATTAATCCCCAATATTCAGTTTCCAATTCTATTTACTTACAAATGCACATTCATTTGTCTATCCACAATTTTATATCCATTCCATTTACCAACCTGCTTTAATTGGCTTATATTTCTATCTTTATTCTTTAGTCACGCTTGTCCTTATTTTACCCTTTCAAGTTGAATCTTGTTCCACAATTTCAAATTTCAAATAAAAGGTTTATTTCTAAACTTTTACTTCCTTTAGTTCCTTCGAACAAATTTCAATTCACTTTTCTTGACATAATTTAAATTGATTCCATTATTCAACTTTAATTCTAGTTCTATTACTTACAAATTTAAATAAATTTGTTCTCCCACGAATTTACTTCTAATAAAAATTTAAATTCTTAGAACTTTGTTCTTTTAGTCCATTTAAACTATATTTCTCAATTCCACTTAACAAAATTCAAATAGATTCCAAGATTAAATTTTCAATTCATTATTTTGTTAGTCCAATCTTAACTAATTTTCCATTTTATTACAAATTTCAAATGAATTTCAACATTCATTTTCTATTGCATTTAAATGTAAATTCATTTGTTTCTTCATAAATTTATTTCTCTCTCGATAAATTTTTATTTCAGTAGTCGTTCCATTTTATCTAGTCTACTTAGACTTCCTTCAAATTCACTTTTATTTAACTAGATTCAATTATCTTCTATTTCCATTCAAATTTTAACTTTCTTAATTTTTCTAACTTATTTAAATTCCATAAACATTTTAAATAAGATTCCAGAGTTTTCAACAATCATTTAAGTATTTCAAAATCATTTTGAAATTAATTATATCCAAAATCCTTTGGTATCGAATTATCATTTGAATTCAAAAATCAAAAGGTTTTACCAAACCAAAAGTTTAATATTTCAAAAACCATTTTTGAAATCCATAATTCAATTGCATTTATAATTATTCCTTGAATGTTTTTAAAACCAAACCAGTTTGGCAATCAACTTCTTAATTAAATCATTCGGGTAGCAATCCCTCTTTTGGAAACTCGAAAATGAACATCGATGATGCTGCAGTCATCACCGAAGTTATTTTCCAACGAACAAAGAGAGTTTAATGCTTTCATCTCTTTAAAAACCCCTTCTAATATTTTTGAATTCCAAATCTTTCCAGATTCCAATCCAATCTGAAATAATATCACCATTATTTCTTTAAAACTTTTTGAAAACCATTTAAAACCCAAGGGAATTTAAACTTTTCCCCAAAATTCCAAATTTCAAATCTATCCAATTTACAAACAGTATTCTGGAATTCTTATTCCAATTATAAAAGTTTTATTTATAATTCACATTTATAAATTTCATTTTATTATATAAATTCATTCATCAACCTTTAGTTAAAATTTTAATCCTTTATTCAATATCACTTAACAATGATAATAATTTGATATTATCATCTCTTAATAATCAAGAAACCATATATAACTATATTAATTTACCGAAAATTATTTCTTTTATATACAAAAATAATTTGGGTAAAATTATTTCATTTACCCTATTTAAAACAATACTTTGTCGGTTTATCTTGTTCAAGAGTTTAGAAATCCCTATCGATGCCATGGCGTCCCACACATCGACCAGAATTCATAAACGCTCAACCGATATATCAGCACAATATAAAACAATTTTATATTCACTAAAAAAAAATACACGCTCATATCTATTAGTACTCTCATACACATTTCTAGAGTACCACGAACTCTATTTCAAATGTGTAATACCCACCAAAGTCATGGTTCTCGCTTAACCTTTAGCTCTGATACCAAATGTAACGACCCGATTTTTCGACATCCGAAAAATCGAACCATTAGGGTTAAAGAATAACAAGGTAGAAGAAGAAATAGAAACAATATCAGAATCTTACCAATGCAGCGGAATAAAATATAACAGATGATAACAGATTTTTACACAAAAGAGATTTAATCTGTTTTATACATACATCATCAGCATACAACATCAAAGTCTAATACAATCGACATCACAACTCAGGACGGTTGTAATATCTCGTCCTTCCAAAACTAAATACACAGCGGAAAATACATCATATACGGAAGTACGTCTCGCCATCCAGCTCGTCTTTTGAGCTCCACAATTGTCCATCCAAAATCTGTATTCTATAATACTCAGTCAGACCGTAGCATTATAGTTAAATAACACCCGAGTCAGTCTGGAAAACTAGCGTGAGAAATCACACTCAATTGGATCGATAAAGTTTCAAAAATTCTTTGAAAATCAAAGCATCTCGTATGACCACGCCACAAATAAACATGTCGGGTTTTTACCTTATGATAGCTAAAGCATTTCTTATAAAATCCTCTGATTTTATAATAGGGTCTACATACAAATACTTATTCAAATAGCCGAAATCGTTACATTTATTGAATTACAGCTAATAGATATACAAAAAAATGTAAAGGCACGTAGGGAGAATGGATTTCCAACTAATGACCAAGCATTAGGGTACCACCCGTCATAGTATGTTGCCTAGATCAACGTACCGAGAATTACTCCCAATCCTCTGCAACACAAGACGGGGACTACCCCTTACCGGATAATCTCGAGTAAGATCAACCCACGGTTGGGATCAGCAACCGCACCACATAGCCGAAATAAAAGGGACATCTAGACAGGGATGACCTTACCCTAATGGGTGCTACCAACTTAGCCTTGCTGCATAACCTCTGATTTTCAGGCATTCTCGGTTGATGTGGTTCGAGGCTAAGCATTGCCGGTTTAGAACATATCACTTAGAATGCTCATCGTCCTCTTGAAGATGTTCTGAAACCATCTTTCTCTCGCGGAATAAATTCCCCAAATATTTTCTATTTCCACTGAAATCACCAATTACCAAATATTTTATTTTTAAAATAAATTTAAAACACTTTGTTTTTAAAATAATATTTAAAACATTTAAATCAAAAACTACTTAAACACTTTATTCGAAAATATATACTTTTAAAAATATTTAAAATAAAACTACTTTATAAAATAATAAACTAATTTTTGAAAATAAAAATTATGCAAAACTAAATTTAAAATAAGAGTTATAAGATTCAATACAAGTTTTTAAATATATCTTTAACCAAATTATCTTTTAAAATAAAACTATTTTATAAAATATAAATATTAATAATTATCTTTTTAAAACATAATGCCAATTAATCTTTAAATACTTGCTAAAATAAATTTTTAAATATTTATTTTAAAATTTAAAACATTTAAAAATAATAATATTCTAAAACATTTCCTTAAGACAAATTTTTAAAACCTTTAGCTTATACATAAAAGTCTCCCTTAATATATACTTGGCTTTCCAAGGAAATACACTTCCAATTCTCATACCTTTAAAAATAAACTACTTTTAATTTTTTAAATAATTTACCCATTCCTTTATAAATTCCCACCGTGAATTTATATTTTCAAATATCCACTGATATCTTGTTTCACTTTATAAACCCAGTTTATAAATCCATAGTCTCAACTTTCTTCCAGAACACAGTTTCAAATACTAAATCAATTTCCAAAATTGATTTCCAAAATTTACTTCATTTTTAAAGTAAATTCTTTTACTTACATAATTTATTTCAAAAAAAACCCATTAACTTCAAATTTTATTTCTTAATTATAAAAAATCTTATTTATCTGAAATTACCAATTTCGTACTTTTCCAAATTCCATTCCAATAGATTTAAACCTTGAATTTCATAATAATTTCTTTATCCCTTTAAATAATATCACTTAGGTTTTAAAATTCATCACTTTCCCTTTTTATTCAAAATCTCCTTTCCTATACTCGGAATTATTTATTAAAATTAAAAATCCTCTTTCATCCCAAATTCACTAAAATCATTTTACTTACAAATTCTCTCTTTTAGTTTCCTTTTCAAAATCCAATCTATATAAATTTTGGTAACTCGGTATACCCAAATATATTCAATCAAACCATGACATCCATTATTTCCAATTGTTAGTTCTTGAGATGATGGTTTTGATGACAACAACCTCAGAATAGATTATAAAATATAAACACTGACATTATAAGTTTAGATATATATGTATATGCAGGATTTAACCATGCAGGTACCAAGAATGAAGACTGTACAGTATAGAGATTCAAGATATCGAGATAGAAGACTCATGAGTATCAAGATTATCAAGAGTTCAAGATTTCAAGCATAAGTATTTTTATTAGGAATTTTTGTTAAAACTCGTAGAAAAGCACTGGCATCTTAAAATCCAATTTATTAGGGGAATGGAATCCACTTCGAGCCTGTTAAAGGGATTGAACCCTAAGTAGGATGGAACCTACGAAAGTCTAGTGGAACATTGTTTTGTATCCACTAATTTTAATTCAAATGATTTTACAAAATTATCTTGTTTTCAAAATGATTTCAAAACTTTCATTTTAAAAACATCAAAACCCTCTATCTGATTTTAAATAATTTTAGCCTCAAAATTACCTTTAATTTCAAAGCCAAATTACTCATGATTAAAATATATTTTTGAATTATATGTTTAACTTTTATTCTTAGATTTAAATATAAAATTATAGTTAAAATCTATATATATTATTCTCTATATTTACTTACGAATTTTAACTATAGTCAAGTATATTTGTAAAGTTTAAAATAGTTTTAATATAATATAAAGGTTATTTTCAAAGAAAATCAAATCACCAAAAATTGCTTTGGGATGTCAACATGCCTAGGATAACCATATCGACATGGTGTCAGTTGAATTCAAAATTTAAATTTCAAAAGAAGTGTCTATTCGCCATAACCTTCATGAATGGACATGGCTGTTGTTCTTCTATAAATAGGGTTTAGTTTCAACGAATTTGAGATCGGATTTTCTTGTTTTTCACTCCTCTTCTTCTTCGACATTTCTTAATACATATTCTTACCATTATTCTGCCGAAATCAACATTGAAACAAACTCGATTACTTCTAGTTTGATTCTCTATCACTATCTCTACAAGGTTCTCAGTGCTATTCAGAGTTATGGACTTCTTTCTAATCTATTAAGAGAGAAAATGTGAGATTGTAGCCTTGGAAATCAATCAAGAGAGAAAAGGTGTGATTGTAGCCTTGGAAATCAATCAAGAGAGAAAATGTGTGATTGTAGACTTGGTAAATCAATTGGGTAAACTTGTGGCCTGGAAATCAAGTATCTCTACCCAGAGGATAGAAATTCTGGAGGGTGTATCTCGTAGCCTTGAAACCGAGGGTGTAATTGTGCAATTGCTTTTGAAAGGAAATCCGTACTTGTGTTGCGAGACTGGACGTAGGGTAACTCCGAACCAGTATAAAATCCGGTGTGTTCTTTCCTTTACTGATTTTATTTTATTTCTGCATCTGTGTTTGCTTTTGTGATCATATCTATGTCTGTATATTGCATCCATCGGTGTCTAAATTAACATAAACTGAAAAAGATTTAGTAATTCTTAATTAACACTATTCACCCCCCTTTAGTGTTAATCCTAGCCTTAAGATCCATAATCCGCATTTCTCATAATTGGTATCAGAGCAAAGTTTTCAAAGTTTCATAGTCTGATTTTTGAAAAGTTTTCAAAATGGCTACCAACACTAGTACTATTACTAACACTAGTATCCCTGTCACTTATTCATTTGTAGAGGGTCAATCTACTGTCAGACCACCACTTTTAATGGCAATAACTATGCATATTGGCATGTAGGATGAAAATATATTTACAATCTATAGGATTAGACACTTGGAATATCACACAAACTGAATATTCTGAATCCACAACTAATTTTGCATAGTGAAATGCTGAGCAAAAGACTGTTGCACAAAATAATTCTAAGGCTATGAATATTCTGTTTTGTTTACTAGATAGAAATGAATTCAATAGAGTGTCAGGTTATAAGTCTTCATATAAAATCTGAAAAACTTTGCAAGTTACTCATGAAGGAACAAGCAAAGTTAAACAGACCAAAATTTCCATGCTCATAAATCAATTTCAATTATTTAAAATGAATCCTAACGAGTCTATTTCAGATATGTATAGTAGATTTCAGGATATTGTGCATTCTCTAATATCGTTGGGAAAGGAATTTTCTGAAGAAGATCATGTAACGACCCGAAAATTTAACCAGTTTTAATAACGTTATTAATGGAAATTTTATGGAATTTAAAAGATAAAATTTTGAAATATAAATTTGATATTTGGAATGCGTCCAGTTAAACATAGCAACCGGTAAATTTTCGTCCGAAATTATGAAAGTTTATTTCATGCGTAAATTTAATTCAATTTTAATCAGTTAAAAAGCGATGAAAATAAAACATTTTCGAAACCAAAATATTTTTACATAGAAAAATTCTAAATCATCTTTTGAGCAAGTTGTCAGTTTGTTGTTTTTTCAAATTCGGACATCTTTGGCTCCGTCGATCTTATTTTTCTACGTTTTTCATGCATTTTCCGCAGTAGAAAATTCGAGTTTTTATAATCCAATCGTATCACTGATATTTGTATACGGCTTTGACCGTCTCGTCGTGTTGATATCCGTAGTACATTAATCTCCGTATTTCGGTGTTTGTTTACGCCACGAAAACCGTAAAATAAATAGCCGTATCGGTTATGAAATTCAATTTTTTTTGACCTCTGTGTACATCCAAATCCCGTTGTAGGGAAAGGCCATGCTTTAATTAAATGTTCCCTGAATTAGTGCATCACTATTGTTATTCCTACTTTCCCATGCGTGACCTTTGCCATTTCCACCGGTTCAACTTATTTGCTTTACATTCATCCTTCTTCCCTGAAGCCTTACCCTCTTTCTTCCCTTCATTTTCCTCCGCCTTTTCTCTTCTCTTTCATTTTTAATTTCTACCTTCTCCTTTTATTGCCATGCCTCCCTGTTACAACCCTCTACCTTTCCACCATCAACCACCCCGCCGATAAAACATGCTTTCCCTCCTACAACGTCACCCAGCGTCAACTTCTTGGTTCACTACCCTGTCAACCGAAGTCCTCACCTCGATCAAACCCGTGCGCTTCTTCACCTCCACCCTCCGATCGCCTGCCTCCTCTTTTGAAGCCGCCGAACAAACTCCACAAATCTTCCCACCTGCTCCCACTTCATGCGTCCAAGCCCATCTCCATATAGCAGCCCAACCATCCCCGAAACCGAACTCACCTAAGATTATCAACTCCTCCTTGAACTGCCACCGCACCATGTGCCCAACACACAAACCTCCCACAACCATGGATAGTGTTGGTTACTGGCCTTGCAGCTTGAAGTCATATTTTCTTCTGGCCATGTAGTTGATGCTCCTTTTAGTTTGTATTCTGAGATACATTCATATTCATGGTTTGATGCAAATGTATTTGTGCATGTTTCTGGATGACTCGAAGCAAATGAAACCGTCAACCTGGCCAATCCTCCCAGTCATCACCACGGCCCAGCCTACCCGAACTCGGTTACAACTGTTCCCTCTCCGGTACCGCGCAGTCGCTCAGATTCTTACCTCAGCCTAATACAGTAATACTTGCAATAGTTAGCCACGGCATGCTTCTCCTTTTGTATTTTAGGTAATATATATATGTTATGTTTATATAAAATTTACAAATTATATTCTGTGGATCTTTTTTACTGTTTTCAATATGTGTTTGTTTATAAGTTTATATATACACTTTTATATGTAAAGTTTTGTATACTGGTATATACATGTACAGGATTTTACTATATAAGTATATGTATATAAGTAGTATTTTATCATCCTGAAGCTTATATGTATAGTGTTGTATATATGTTAGCTATGAATCAATGGTTTATGTTATATGTTTTATTTTATTTTACTTTGTTATGTATATCTGGGCCTACTCATCATACGTGTTTTCTTAGCTTACATATATATTAATTATGCAAGCACATATGTTATACAGTGAACATGGATTTGTTTTCTTGGTTGTAGTTTATAATAAAGGTGATATTTGTTTATTTTTATTTTTTTCTGAACAGCAATTAGACTTCATGTTCACGATATCATATCTCACTCATGTTTTATCGGAATGGGTTGATTCTATTTTATAAAAGAGTCGAAGTTACCTAGTTTATGCATGTCAAATTTCAGCAAAATCCGACATCGTTTGATTAGTGGTCGAGGATCTAGAAGTTTGACCCAGGCAGCTGTTCTTTTGTACTTGAAATTTTTTTTTACACTGCTGCAAACACGACCTGAGTTCATGTTTGACGCATCGTATCTCTTCCGTCTTACGTCGGAATGCAGTGATTCCCTTTTCGTTTAAAAGATAAAGTTTTCTACTTTCTATATAGAAAATTTTAGCTTCATACGAAGTGGTTCAGTTCTCTGTTTCCTACCTGAAAGTCAGACCCAGAGAGGTTTTCAGACCTGAACATTTGACAGTCGCAACATGGCCTGAGTATATGTTCGTGACATCGTAACTTTTCTCGTCTCTTGTCCAAATCAAATGATTCTTTTGCAGTTTGAAATACAAGTTTTGATCTTTATTCATACCAAATTTCAGACCATTTCGATCTCGGTAGCACATAGAATTATATTGTTAAACTTTGACGCAGGACATGTTTTGTAATTATTGCTATGTTGAATGTTTTGATTTGATTTCGGCAATTCCTATTTAACAGCTTTGCTCGTCGATTCGTGACAATCTAGTTTATTTCGGAAGTCGTGCTTGCAATTCGTAACTCAACTTCGTTGTCTATTCTCGCTCCTAGCCTCAAAAGGTGAGCAATCACTCACGATTAATGTTCTTTTATTTATTAAATCTGATTTCAATTGAAACGACAGTTGAAATATGATGCTGTTAGTTGTTTACACTGTTATATATGCTATTTACCTGTATCAGTTTACCTGTGACATCTGACACTGTTATCTGTTATATATGCAATAATAATCCAGTTTGATTGATAATTGATTGATTGTTTGATGTTTACGTTGGACGTTTAATTGTTAATGTTTAAAGTGATAATTATTATGAAATTGAATTTAACGTAAGATAGTTTAAATTTGAATTGATATATGTACTGAATTTGATTGGTTAAAATTTGATTAGTTAAATATGACCCCCTTTAAAATTGTTAAATTAATTGACTTGTAGAATAGTGATAATTACACTTTGAGCCATTGATCGTATACTGGATTAATTGTTGTAGTATAAAATTGAAATTGAATGACAAGTGAAAAACAGTATAAATAATTAGTGGAATAATCTTTAATCTGCATGAAATGATAGTGTAGATTTTAGAAATAATTATATTAATTCGCACAAATAACAATGTGAATTAATACGATTATTTCGGGATTATTTGAATTAATTTATTGGATTGTTATTGATTGTTGTTATTGCTTGTTTATATACTTTGACACCATCCCTGTTATCACACTGCAAGTTCCCTTTGCTATGCTTTAAATTTTGAATTAAAATGGAATCGGGTTGAAATGATAAATACCCAAATGAACTTGACTTAGGATAGAGAATTAAATAAAACCCGATTGGTCAATAATTTGATTTGAAATGAAATAAAGATTTTATTTGAATAATAAGGTTTTGAAATAAAATTGGAACGTAAATTTTGATGAAAGGAAAATGTTAATATTGAAATCTGAAACGAAATATTAATGTAATAACTAATGAAAGAACGTTGTTTTGAAATGAATTATTTAGCAATAAAATTGGGAATTATTCATTGAATTAAGTTTGAAATGATTTAATAATTAAGTTTAAATTTATAATTAAATTGAAATTATTGAGTTTGAAATGATCGAATAATTAAGTTTGAATTTATAATTAAGTCGAAATGATTAAGTTTTGAAATTACTAAAAATTAAGATTGAAATTATGTAGTAATTGAATGAGATTGAATTATTTGATAATTAAATGAAATTTGAATTCTTTGATAAGAAAAATTGAACTTCGAAATAAGTGAACTTGAACTTCGTTAATAAATGAAATTGGGTTTATTTACTTATTAAGTTTTGGAAAATTATTTAAGTAATAAGTGAAATTGAACTTCTTGAATATGTGAAATTAGTTTCTTTATTGAGTTTTGGTATTAGTAACTAAGTAAACGAATAAATGTAACTGAATTTCTTTAACAAGAGATAATTGCGTTTTATTGAAACAATCGTAAGGCTTGTAATTTAAAGAATTTGATTTGACGAATTTAATTTAATTAAATTTGTAAGTTGTGATATAATGGATATGGACTTAAGTAATTGATTTAATGAATTGTAGATTTATTGTTAATTGTCTTGAATTGATAAATTAATGTAACGAATATTGAATGGAATCGATAAATGAATTTAGACTGGTTTGAATGTAAATTAAATTAATTTAAATGATTTCAGAATGAAATTTATATACGAACTTGAATCGATATGTGAACTGTTTAATAAAAGTTGAAATTGAATTTTAAGATTTTGAAACGGAAAGTTTGAAGTTTTGAAACGTAAACTTTGGAAATTGATTTAGAAAGACAAATGAAATGTTAATTTACGAATTGAAATTGAAATTGAATTTGATTTGGTTTGAAAATTTCTAAACGACCAATCGGTGTAATAATTACGGAAGTTATTAAAGAAACCAGAATCGGTTATGGGTATACTCTCTATCTAAACTGAAAACCACTTTAATAACTATACGCGGAGTGATGATCCAGAATGAAGTGGTTGGAATGATGTACGTGATGACTGAAGAAAGAGAACGATATTGGATAGCCTTGACACTTGTGTCAAATTGAAAATGACTAAAATCAGGAGCCGTGCCGGGCCAAATGGGGTTAGCCACCTCGAGCGGACACACTTCTTCGTAACTACTACGCATTACTTGTGATTGATTGGTGCACCCTCGGAATTCCAGGAGTGTTGTTTCGCGGTGTTGCGATCGCTGCGGCAATGCGTTCTCACCAGTCCGGATCAGGTGAACGGTAGTTTCACTACCTTGGGTATCGCCTCATGTGCCTTGTTATACTTGTATCCCTATATACGCGACCACTACGAATTTGTTTTTTGTTATACCTATGGAGTACTCCGTGATATCCCACTAGTTTACGATGGAGTTTACAGTGCTGTATAGACTATAACGCGTATATAAAATGTGTTAAGGGGGATAATGGTAACGCCTTAACACTATTTTGATACTTTATATTACTGATAGACATTATCTATTTAGCGTACACTACTACATAGTAGATAGTTTAAGAGATCCTTAGAGGATGATGATTCCAACATCCTTTGAGTTACTTGTATTTCGATTGTTATTTCACTTGAGTTGGATTTATCGATATAAGAATATTAATCCTAACTCGAGTGTTTTTTGTTTACTTTACGCTCGGGTCAGACTGAGTGGTTCATCTTTCGAGACTCACCTTTGGAGTTGGAGCTTTGCTTGAAGATCCAGCCATCTATTCTGCTTCCAGTATTCGATGATTTCAGTGATGTATTTTGATTTGTATCTGATGTATCGTGTTACTCGTCTATTGTAAACTCTGATGTATCTTATATATTTATATAGTAGCTTCATGAACTACTATCTCTTTTACTTCTGCTGCGTATTTTACTCTGTGTCTGTGATTCTGTGATTATTTATTTACTGTATATCTGAGTTTTGCCAAATTTAAATTAACAATTCGGTATTTTGAATTATTCAAGTCCGACGTGTGCGGATGCGAATAGTCCAAAATAGCGGGTCGTTACAGATCAAGTCAGAAAGATTTTAAATTCTCTAACTTCAGAATGGGATGAAAAGAAATCTAATGTCATATGTAGTTCAAATGTCGGGAGAAGAGAAAGTAAAGCATATGAAAAGAAACCAATGGCATTCAATGCATTGACCGATGGATCTGTAACGACCCCGGATTTTTATTTAAATTGCTAATCAATTTAGTTTTTAAATGAAAAAAAATTGTGAAATTAATTAATAAAGTGATGTGAGTTTCCCCGATTCAAATAGAAAATATATTAAGTCATATGAATTTGAAAATTTGTATATATGTGAATACATATGTATATATTGGACTTGAGATAAAATCTTGAATAAATGGTTTTTTTTTAAATAAAAATAAGTAGTCATGTAAGAATAGAAATAAATATACAAGCTAATATAATAAAAATAAAGTAAAAAAAACAAAGTAAATACAAACAAATATAAAAGTAAGCATGCAAGCTGGAATAAACAAAGTAATGAAAAAAATATCTATGAACATAAAAAAAAATAAGTAAAAACATAAAGGACTTAAGCATTGAATGCTTACATCTCAACAAAAATAAACAAGTACAAATCAAACAGCATAGGCTGTAAACATACAAGGATGGGAAGAACATGAGCATTAAATGCTTTCAAACCTAGCCCATAAGCAAGTCATTCGAAATAGTGGAAAGAAAAAAAAAGTCTTGCTTCAGTACAAAGAAACTATACAAGATAGTAATACTAAGTACTCTACTTGAACCTGCACGTCTCCTTTATATATGGGTATTTGTTCCAATTTGTTCAAAGGCAAAACCAAACATTCCAAAAAATAAAAATAAAATCTGCAACCTGATCAAGCATAAAAGTTCAAACTTAAAACTAAAGTATGTAAGGATCACGTTCAAGCAGAAGATCAAATGACTTCAAATAATTCGAGTTTCAGATTTCTGTTCTTCTCTGCCATTTTTCAATGTGAGTAACTTCATATTTTAAATTAACCTAAGTTTTAATCTAGTTGCCTGATGAATATTAGAGATTTGGTTTGTGTGAAAAAATATATGCATTGCACCGAATTTTGGTGAGATGAAGCCTGCATACTGTTATCTGGGTATACCTCTGTTTATGGATTTCAAAACTCTGGGATAATTCAAAAATCATTACAGCTTAATCTATTGATTGTTAGGACAAAGCATATAAACAAAATATGTTTGGTTGAGTATAAAGTAGATTTTAAAATTTAATTCATGTTAAATAAAGTTGATATGCTCTGGGAAAAACTCAAGAACAGTACAAAGTTAGTACAAGTGACATTTTCAAACATCTTGGATTATCGATTCAAGTTTACAAACTGATTTCTTAATCAAAATTAGGATTTTTAAAGCTTAAATCAAAATTTTCAGTTGTGTGATGAGAGAGCAGTTCCTAGTTGAACTAAAAATGCTTTTTAACAAATTCCCAGTGATCGAACGATTTTAAAATGTTGAAATTTTGTCTGAAGCTTGCTTGATCTTCGTAGAATCCAGGAAAAATGGAAAAAAAATATCGATTGCATAAATTATTGTGTAGAGACGAGTTTAGGGTTTAAGGGTCTGTTTTGGGTCAGGTGTTTTTGTGAGCTTTGTGCAGTGGCGATCGATCACCGGAGTGGATCGTGAGGATGAGATTGGGTTCGCCGGAGAGTGAAGTGACTTTGGGGAGGTCGGTGAATGTTCCAGTGATCGAAGATGGTGACCGGTGGCATTTTTCCGATCGATGGTAGTTTTCCAGGTGGGTTCGATTCACTCGATTTCGTTTGGTTGGAGGAATCGTCGAGGCAGATGGTCAAGGGGGTAGGCGAGATCACCTTGGGTCTGTCTATGGTCGGGAAGTTGATCAGAGGCGGTCAGGTTCGTGCGCACCGTGCACACGTGTGCATCGTTCTGGAAGAGAAGAAGACTTGGGGAAGAGAGTGTTTTGCTGAGTTGCTTGTTTAGTTTTCTTGAGTTTCTGTGTGGATTTCTCGAAGGAAATGGAGGAGGGAGGTTCTCGTGTTGGCGCTGAGGAATTTTGGGTTTTGGCTGTGGGTTGCATCTTTGGGGAAGAAAAGGAAGCTCGGGACGTTACTCGAGTTTTTGCGTGAGTTGTTCGTGCCTTTTTTTTTTACTTAACAGTTTTAAAGAAAAAAAAGAGAGAGGAGGGAAGAAGATAGGATCAGGAGGGAAAAGGGTTGCGTGAAGACAGGGGAGAGGCTCAGGCTATTTCATGAATTACTCGATGTACTTCTCGAGATTATAGGGAAGGCTGGGTTTAACAATTTGAAAAAAAAACTGAGATACAAAACTCAGTTATTTTAGTTGAACTTTAAATTGATAAGCTTTTAGTTATTATAAAATAAGTATGAAATCTATTACACATAAGTTAGTAATTAGTAATAAATTGTTTCAAAGAAATTTATGAAGATTCTTTTTTATATGATAATTAAGTTGAAAAATTAATACATATTGTTTTTTTTTTTGAAGTAATTAAGAATAATTACATTATAGTTATAACTAGAGTTTGAATTAATTAATGTTTAAAGTGATAAATAAATTTGTAATTAACTACTTAAGTTAATTAATGAATGATTTATAAGTTAATTAATTAAGTAATTTGATTAGGAATTAATAAACGATTAACTAATAAATTAATAATTAATGATGAATAATCAAGTGTCATTAATTTATAATTGGGTGTATTAGTTAATAATTAAAGTTATTAATCAATGATTAATAAAAGTAATTAAGACATATTAATTGATTTCAAAATAATTTGTTAATTTAATAATTTGGAAAGGGATATGAATTAATTTGTAATTAATAAATCGGGATTGGATAATTAATTCATAAGTAATAAATTTACTTGGAAATAAATTGAATTGATTAGGATTAAAAACGATTTAATTAATCCTGCTTATAAATGACTATTGAATACTTGACTTACTCATGAATGATTGTATTGTATGAGATGCCTTGAATTGATTTTTCCTATCTGATATGTGATATTTTGTTCTGTGAATTGAGCTGTGTATTTATTCATTTATTGATGATACATTTGTATATTATCTGTGAAACTGTGAGTGGACGATAAGCGTTACAGTTTGTATCGCTTATCAATTATATTTCTGTGTTTTAACCTGTGATGACTGAACGATTGTGCACTATTGTGTAAAACCCCTGGACCACACCATACACACACAATTATGGATTTCACGAGGAAATCAGTTAAGTCGCAGATTTTTGAAATAGTTTTAAATTTGAATTTTTAAATTCAAATGTTTTGGAAATGGAATCAGAATAAGTGTGAAAAGCTTTTGGGAATGGAATTCCAAGATAAAATTTATTTTTAAATTACTTGATTTAGTTTTGGAAATTTAAATAATTTGATTTAAATTTGAATTCAAAATTAGGAATTGAATTCTATGATTTGAAATTAGGGATTAAAAATGTTATGTTAGTTATATACGGTTTGAAACCATATTTAAAGTATTGTTTTGGGAATTCGAGTTAACCAAAGATTGTAACTTGTATAAAAGAAATCGGGTTTATCCAAATTAAAACTGTTGTTTTTAAATGATAAAAAGATGTCGTTTCAAATCTTATTAAAAGGATTTCAAGTTAAATTAAAATAGTTTTCCAAGATATAGATGAATATTCGAAAAACGAATTTTAAATTTGAATATTTGGGAACGATTTGAAAACTATGAGACAAATCTTTGATTTAAAAGATTTAAATGAATTACTCTTTTTGAAACGGAATTGTTTTGAAATCCGGAAAAGAATACTTGTGAAAGTAGGTGAACTTTATGAAATAAATCCTTTGTTTAAAAGATTTAAAATGGTAATTAGTTAAACCATTTGAAAGAAAGTTTTGAATTATTAAGTTGTGACTTAATTGAAATCCCATATCCATATGTTTTAAAATATTTTTCGCTCACCATTCGGTTTAGCCGGGAAAGAACCTTTGTGTCGTATAACCCATTCCGAATATGTGATTCGACGTTATGGATAGCATTTGAAGACCAGTGATGAAGACCGGGCATTTGCGAAAGCGATAGGATGACCTATCGATTGTCTCTGCACCGAGTCGCGCCGGTATAGAGACTCCCTAAGTGATGGGAAATTCGATCGGGATTGTGAATACCCGGATTGCAAGGACTTCTTTGGAAGTGCCTTCGGTTCTGTTCGAACCCAGAACAGACTTATATGGATTGTTATGTCTGACATTACAATTTGAGATATAAAGCAGATTTCTTTCAAATATATTTCTGTTGGTGGCGGAGAATTTATTCTCTTAGCTTAACACCCTTCTCTGAGACGTACGAGCTCAGAGTTTGTGTAGTTGATGGTTATCAGCGATATATTCCCAATTTGGTAATGTGACATGCTGAATGTTGCTGTGAAATGATCATTGTTTGATCATTTGTGATATGATCATTTATTTGATCATTTATCTTTGTGATCATTTCTATGATCATTTGTTGACCCAAAGCACAGCTTTTGTATAAAGCGTGGTTTTGTGGACGAGACTTCGTCGGACCTCACACTCCGAAATGTTCGAAACATGAAACATGCGGCAAGGTTATTAGGGGTAGCACCACTTAGGGTATGTGCATTTCTTTCTGGATAGAAGTGGTATCATGGTGTGGAGCCCAGATACTTAACTTATGTTGATATCGCATATATATATATATATATATATATATATATATTACTTTGTGATTTGTTGTTGGGGCTCCGGTTAAAGGTTGGTTACGATCGGGAAATGGCATACTCGTGTCAGTAGTTACCCAGTTAGGGGTAACCCGGCCTTGTGTTGGCAGAGATCCGGTTAGGTTCTCGGGGACGTCCTTCCAGAGGCGTTCTCATGTGGCAATGGGAAGTTCCTTGGCCTGACCATTTGTTGGAAATCCAAAGAAACAATACGAGACTTGTACGGTTTTAGCTGTATAACATGCCATGGAATGTGGCGGTAACTTGCTATTGAACATGGTAGTTATAGTAGGCATACGATAATGGTCGTATGTTGGCTAAGATTTATATCTTCACTTTCGAAATGATTTTCCCTACACTATGCACTAGTAATAATATTAAATGTTTCTTTTTAATGCGTATCAAGCATCTTTGACTATCATAAGGAGAAATCTCCTTCGATTCTGCGTTTGCATTGTGTGTGTGTGAGGGAGGCCTTATGGTAGTCTCATTTTTAAAAAGAATTGCAAATTGACTTTGAAAATCTTTTGTTGAATGTTTTAAAAGATAAACTGTTTTTGTTGCTCACACCAGTCCCACGACTGATCCGAAGTTTATTGTTTCTTTCCTAAACTCTAGGTGCTCATTATTTTCTACACGAGCAATCTAGAGTTGGGTTTTTCAGATAGCTAGGTTCAGTAGATTATCTGGAGTTAGTTCAGTCTTTGGATCAGACTGCATTTGCATAGCTTGGTGCATCGTTATTGGGAGTTCGAGCTATTGCTGGATTGGTTCTTGGAGTTGGGAGTTGCGGTTTTGGAGTTCTCTCTTGAAGACTATCTTAGAGTTATATTGTTCCGCTGCTAGATGTTATCTATTTTTCTTTTCCAATGCTATTTTATTGTATCATGTCTCTGATGTATATTGATATCTATTGGATCATCTGTTGTATCAGATATTGTATCAAAGCTGTATATCAATGTATTATTCTTTTATTCCGATGTGTTATTTACTTAATGTTGTTATAAGCTCCGGCGAATCGGATTTGAACGGTCGAATCTGTGGCATTCGAATACGATATGAAGTATGGATGTCGATTTTCGAGCGCGAAAAATCCAGTTCGTCACATGTGGTATCAGAGCTAAGGTAAAACTTTAGCTTAGGAGTATAAACACATTAAGTACCTAATTAGAGATAGGATGAAGTAAATCCTAGAATGAGTATATCCCTAAGTAACTGTTCGAATGTCTCAGTAAATTCTCTTAATATCCAATGATAGTGAGTATGAGTGCAAGAAGAGAACGAGATAGGGGACATGGAAGTATGACTATAAATGGTCAATACCCTACAACGGTGAAAATGACTTTCTTATCAATTTTCTTTGATTCGTTTCTAAATTCTTTTGATTGCTTCGTGACAGCTCCAGAAAGAAGATTCGGTGTGATGATGGCCCTATGAATCGTTGTAGAAAATCTTTACTTCGTATTTCATCAATTTCTTTTCAGTTTTTGATTTAAACTTTAATGAATATGAATTTGAAAATTTGAAATTAGGAATTTTGAATAAATTGGAAAATTTTAAATTGAGTAAAATTAATGGAATATGAAGGATAAATTTGAATTGTCTCGATAAAACGATTTCGTTTAAAACCCAATTTTAAATTCTATTATAATTTCTCGGGTTGATCGAAGTCCGAAGAGGGACAAATTATGTATACTTTGGAAGTATTCCGACTTGAGTTTGGAATCCATATCTGATGTTTGGAAATTGTGGAAGATTAAATCCATTTATCTATTATTTGGGTCTCAGTATAATCTTCGAACGGTTAGTTATCCCTTTGAGCTAACCAATACCACTGCATATTTCGTAGATTTGATAACCCGAGTATCTTGTGAAATGTTAAGTAGATTCATTCTTATATCTATCGTTGATATTCTGATTTGGTAAGCCAAATGCAGAATAGATATTCAGTTTGATTGGATGAAATATTCTTCGTCTATCTCTGTATTATTTTCGTGCCTGCGAATTTCGAGGACGAAATTCTTTTTAAGGGGGGAAGTCTGTAACGACCCCGGATTTTTATTTAAATTGCTAATTAATTTAGTTTTTAAATGAAAAAAATTTGTGAAATTAATTAATAAAGTGATGCCAGTTTCCCCGATTCAAATAGAAAATATATTAAGTCATATGAATTTGAAAATTTGTATATATGTGAATACATATGTATATATTGGACTTGAGATAAAATCTTAAATAAATGGTTTTTTTAAAAATAAAAATAAGTAGTCATGTAAGAATAGAAATAAATATACAAGCTAATATAATAAAAACAAAGTAAACAAAACAAAGTAAATACAAACAAATATAAAAGTAAGCATGCAAGCTGGAATAAACAAAGTAATGAAAAAAATATCTATGAACATAAAAAAAAATAAGTAAAAACATAAAGGACTTAAGCATTGAATGCTTACATATCAACAAAAATAAACAAGTACAAATCAAACAGCATAGGCTGTAAACATACACGGATGGGAAGAACATGAGCTTCAAATGCTTTCAAACCTAGCCCATAAGCAAGTCATTCGAAATAGTGGAAAGAAAAAAAAAGTCTTGCTTCAGTACAAAGAAACTATACAAGATAGTAATACTAAGTACTCTACTTGAACCTGCACGTCTCCTTTATATATGGGTATTTGTTCCAATTTGTTCAAAGGCAAAACCAAACATTCCAGAAAATAAAAATAAAATCTGCAACCTGATCAAGCATAAAAGTTCAAACTTAAAACTGAAGTATGTAAGGATCACGTTCAAGCAAAAGATCAAATGACTTCAAATAATTCGAGTTTCAGATCTTTGTTCTTCTCTGCCATTTTTCAATGTGAGTAACTTCATATTTTAAATTAACCTAAGTTTTAATCTAGTTGCCTGATGAATATTAGAGATTTGGTTTGTGTGAAAAATATATGCATTGCACTGAATTTTGGTGAGATGAAGCCTGCATACTGTTATATGGATATACCTCTGTTTATGGATTTCAAAACTCTGGGATAATTCAAAAATCATTACAGCTTAATCTATTGATTGTTAGGACAAAGCATATAAACAAAATATGTTTGGTTGAGTATAAAGTAGATTTTAAAATTTAATTCATGTTAAATAAAGTTGATCTTCTTTGGGAAAAACTCAAGAACAGTACAAAGTTAGTACAAGTGACATTTTCAAACATCTTGGATTATCGATTCAAGTTTACAAACTGATTTCTTAATCAAAATTAGGATTTTTAAAGCTTGAATCGAAATTTTCAGATGTGTGATGAGAGAGCAGTTCCTAGTTGAACTAAAAATGCTTTTTAACAAATTCCCAGTGATCGAATGATTTTAAAATGTTGAAATTTTGTCTGAAGCTTGCTTGATCTTCGTAGAATGTAGGAAAAATGGAAAACAAATTATCGATTGCATAAATTATTGTGTAGAGACGAGTTTAGGGTTTAAGGGTCTGTTTTGGGTCAGGGGTTTATGTGAGCTTTGTGCAGTGGTGATCGATCACCGGAGTGGATCGCGAGGATGAGATTGGGTTCGCCGGAGAGTGAAGTGACTTTGGGGAGGTCGGTGAATGTTCCAGTGATCGAAGATGGTGACCGGTGGCATTTTTCTGATCGATGGTAGTTTTCCAAGTGGGTTCGATTCACTCGATTTCGTTTGGCTGGAGGAATCGTCAAGGCAGGTGGTCAAGGGGGTAGGCGAGATCACCTTGGGTCTGTCTATGGTCGGGAAGTTGATCAGAGGCGATCAGGTTCGTGTGCACCGTGCACACGTGTGCATCGATCTGGAAGAGAAGAAGGCTTTGGGGAAGAGAGTATTTTGCCGAGTTGCTTGTTTAGTTTTCTCGAGTTTCTGTGTGGATTTCTCGAAGGAAATGGAGGAGTGAGGTTCTCGTGTTGGCGCTGAGGAATTTTGGGTTTTGGCTGTGGGTTGCATCTTTGGGGAAGAAGAAGGAAGCTCGGGACGTTACTCGAGTTTTTGCGTGAGTTGTTCGTGCCTTTTTTTTTACTTAACAATTTTAAAGAAAAAAAAAGAGAGAGGAGGGAAGAAGATAGGATCGGGGGGAAAGGGGTTGCGTGAAGACAGGGGAGAGGCTCGGGCTATTTCGTGAATTACTCGATGTACTTCTCGAGATTATAGGGAAGGCTGGGTTTAACAATTTGAAAAAAAAACTGAGATACAAAACTCAGTTATTTTAGTAGATACTTTAAATTGATAAGCTTTTAGTTATTATAAAATAAGTAGTAAACCTATTACACATAAGTTAGTAATTAGTAATAAATTATTTCAAAAAATTTATGAAGATTCTTTTTTATATGATAATTAAGTTGAAAAATTAATACTTATTGTTTTTTTTGAAGTAATTAAGAATAATTACATTATAGTTATAACTAGAGTTTGAATTAATTAATGTTTAAAGTGATAAATAAATTTGTAATTAACTACTTAAGTTAATTAATGAATGATTTATAAGTTAATTAAATAAGTAATTTAATTAGGAATTAATAAACGATTAACTAATAAATTAATAATTAATGATGAATAATCAAGTGTCATTAATTTATAATTGGGTGTATTAGTTAATAATTAAAGTTATTAATCAATGATTAAAAAAAGTAATTAAGACATATTAATTGATTTCAAAATAATTTGTTAACTTAATAATTTGGAAAGGGATAAGAATTAATTTGTAATTAATAAATCAGGATTGGATAATTAATTCATAAGTAATAAATTTACTTGGAAATAAATTGAATTGATTAGGATTAAAAACGATTTAATTAATCCTACTTATTAATGACTATTGAATACTTGACTTACTCATGAATGATTGTATTATATGAGATGCCTTGAATTGATTTTTCCTATCTGATCTGTGATATTTTGTTCTGTGAATTGAGCTGTGTATTTATTCATTTATTGATGATATATTTGTATATTATCTGTGAATCTGTGAATGGACGATAAGCGTTATAGTTTGTATCACTTATCAATTATATTTCTATGTTTTAATATGTGATGACTGAATGATTGTGCACTATTGTGTAAAACCCCTGGACCACACCATACACACTCAATTATGGATTTCACGAGGAAATCAGTTAAGTCGCAGATTTTTGAAATAGTTTTAAATTTGAATTTTTAAATTCAAATGTTTTGGAAATGGAATCAGAATAAATGTGAAAAGATTTTGGGAATGGAATTCCAAGATAAAATTTATTTTTAAATTACTTGATTTAGTTTTGTAAATTTAAATAATTTGATTTAAATTTGAATTCAAAATTAGGAATTGAATTCTATGATTTGAAATTAGGGATTAAAAATTTTATGTTAGTTATATACGGTTTGAAACCATATTTAAAGTATTGTTTTGGGAATTCGAGTTAAACCAAAGATTGTAACTTGTATAAAAGAAATCGGGTTTATCCAAATTAAAATTGTTGTTTTTAAATGATAAAAAGTCGTCGTTTCAAATCTTATTAAAGGGATTTCAAGTTAAATTAAAATAGTTTTCCAAGATATAGATGAATATTTGAAAAACGAATTTTGAAAATGAATATTTGGGAATGATTTGAAAACTATGAGACAAATCTTTGATTTAAGAGATTTAAATGAATTAATCTTTTTGAAACGGAATTGTTTCGAAATCCGGAAAAGAATACTTGTGAAAGTAGGTGAACTTTATGAAATAAATCCTTTGTTTAAAAGATTTAAAATGGTAATTAGTTAAACCATTTGAAAGAAAGTTTTGAATTATTAAGTTGTGACTTAATTGAAATCCCATATCCATATGTTTTAAAATATTTTTCGCTCACCATTCGTTTTAGCCGGGAAAGGACGTTTGTGTCGTATAACCCATTCCGAATATGTGATTCGACGTTATGGATAGCATTTGAAGACCGGTGATGAAGACCGGGCATTTACGAAAGCGGTAGGATGACCTATCGATTGTCTCTGCACGGAGTCGCGCCGGTATAGAGACTCCCTAAGTGATAGGAAATTCGATCGGGATTGTGAATACCCGGATTGCAAGGACTTCTTTGGAAGTGCCTTCGGTTCTGTCCGAACCCAGAACAGACTTATATGGATTGTTATGTCTGACATTACAATTTAAGATATAAAGCAGATTTCTTTAAAATATATTTCTTTGGTGGCGGAGAATTTATTCTCTTAGCTTAACACCCTTCTCTGAGACGTACGAGCTCAGAGATTATGTAGTTGATGGTTATCAGCGATATATTCCCAATTTGGTAATGTGACATGCTGAGTGTTGCTGTGAAATGATCATTGTTTGATCATTTGTGATATGATCATTTATTTGATCATTTATCTTTGTGATCATTTCTATGATCATTTGTTGACCCAAAGCACAGCTTTTGTATAAAGCGTGGTTTTGTGGACGAGACTTCGTCGGACCTCACACTCCGAAATGGTCGAAACATGAAACATGCGGCAAGGTTATTGCGGGTAGCACCACTTAGGGTATGTGCATTTCTTTCTGGATAGAAGTGGTATCATGGTATGGAGCCCAGATACTTAACTTATGTTGATATCGCAGATATATATATATATTACTTTGTGATTTGTTGCTGGGGCCCCGGTTAAAGGTTGGTTACGACCGGGATATGGCATACTCGTGTCATTAGTTACCCAATTAGGGGTAACCCGGCCTTGTGTTGGCAGAGATCCGGTTAGGTTCTCGGGGATGTCCTTCCAGAGGCGTTCTCATGTGGCAATGGGAAGTTCCTTGGCCTGACCATTTGTTGGAAATCCAAAGAAACAATAGGAGACTTGTACGGTTTTAGTTGTATAACCTGCCATGGAATGTGGCGGTAACCTGCTATAGAAAATGGTAGCTATAGTAGGCATACGATAATGGTCGTATGTTGGCTAAGATTTATATCTTTACTTTCGGAATGATTTTCCCTACACTATGCACTAGTAATAATATCAAATGTTTCTTTTTAATGCGTATCAAGCATCTTTGACTATCATAAGGAGAAATCTCCTTCGATTCTGCGTTTGCATTGTGTGTGTGTGCGGGAGGCCTTATGGTAGTCTCATTTTTAAAAAAGCATTGCGAATTGACTTTGAAAATCTTTTGTTGAATGTTTTAAAAGATAAATTGTTTTTGTTGCTCACACCAGTCCCACGATTGATCCAGAGTTTATTGTTTCTTTCCTAAACTCTGGGTGCTCATTATTTTCTACATGAGCAGTCTAGAGTTGGGTTTTTCAGATAGCTAGGTTCAGTAGATTATCTGGAGTTAGTTCAGTCTTAGGATCAGACTGCATTTGCATAGCTTGGTGCATCGTTATTGGGAGGTCGAGCTATTGCTGGATTGGTTCTTGGAGTTGGAAGTTGCGGTTTTGGAGTTCTCTCTTGAAGACTATCTTAGAGTTATATTGTTCCGCTACTAGATGTTATCTATTTTTCTTTTCTGCTGCTATTTTATTGTATCATGTCTCTGATGTATATTGATATCTATTGGATCATCTGTTGTATCAGATATTGTATCAAAGCTGTATATCAATGTATTATTCTTTTATTCTGCTGTGTTATTTACTTAATGTTGTTATAAGCTCCGGCGAATCGGATTTGAACGGTCGAATCTATGGCATTCGAATACGATATGAAGTATGGATGTCGATTTTCGAGCGCGAAAAATCCAGTTCGTCACAGATCAGACTCAAACAGCGATAATGATGAAGAGATAACCTTTATGACCAGAAATTTTAGGAAATTCCTGAAATACAGAAAGATGAATAATCTCAAGAGAAACAACTATAAGAATTCTGGAAATGAGAATGTAGTGCCAAATAATGGAAAATGTTACAACTGTGATAAACCAGGCCATTTCAAAAGAGACTGTCCGTATCCAGATAGGCAAAATTCTCCTAAGAACAATGATCCAGCAAAGAAACGGAAGCGTGCATTTACTGCTATTCTAAATGACTCAGACTCATCCTCAAGTCAGGATGATTAGAAGACAGATAATTCGAATTTATGTTTCACAGATGTTCATGACTCTGACGAATTCAAAGAAACGGACTCAGAAAAAGTTACACGTTTACAATACAATTGGTTGAAATTGCTTCTTAGAATTAGTTGCTTGATTGTTTGATTGATTGATTTTGAATTGGTGTGTTGTTTGAATTTTAAAATTTGTTTTCTATTTTTTATTATTATTTCATTATTTCATTACTATTATTATTATTTATTAATAGTATAATAATATTCTCTGAAATATATTTGAAGTTTAATAATATTTCAGATATATATATAGGCATTAAAAATAATAATAATATTTATATATATATATATATTAGAGAACTTAGGAAAAATCAATTCATGAAAATTCAAACGCACATGTCGACATGGTCCCAACCATGATGTCGACATGGGTACCTGAATTTGAATTTCAAAATTTGAATTCAAATGTTTGAATTTTCCTCCACTTTTTCACTTCATTCAATTCTCTGAAAAGCTACCTTTTGAACAGAGAATATGTCCTTTTAGAATCTATTTATTCACTATCTTTTATCATATCTTTTCACTCTCATTTTCAAATTCAAACTCTCTCTTCATAACTTCAAGCTCTCTACTCTCTACTTTAATGGCTTCTTCAGGCAACCCATCCACCATGATAATTTCTAGAAAAATCAAAGAGCAATTATTCAATGATCCGGAGGCAATAAAAGCATACATCAATTATGCTAACTATGCCAAAGTCCATCCTGGAAAATTTGCTATTTTTCAAGATTTTTCTTCTTGTGAAATTTGTAACGACCCGGTATTTTCTACCATTAGCATCCGCACATCTCAGACTTGAATTGTTCAAAATACCGCGTTGTAAATAAAATTTGGCAAATCTCAGAATATACAGTAAATAAATAATCATAGAATCACAAATGTTGAAATCAGAATACTCGCAGCGGAATTAAAATACTATAGTGGTTCTTGAAGCCACTATCACAAAGTCTCAAAATAAGTATAAATTACATAGTTTTAAAACCAAATATAGTTTGGAACAACCACAGAAAATCTCAATATTCAATTTGTCTTGATTTCATAAGCTTAGATAAGAATTGAACAGAAATTAGGCAACAGCTTGGTAAAGATGGTCTTCAGCAGTCCTAACTCCAAGGAACGAAGTCGGAATTGATACTCAGGCTGACCCAAGCGTAAAATAAACATAAACACTCGAGTCAGAACATACATATTTATACAGTGTATGCTAATTCAAGTGAACTGTAATATAAAGACAAGTAACTTAAAGGATGCTTGGGACCGCCCATCTTCTAAGGATTCGTTAAACTATTTACTATGTAGTAAAACTTTGCTATTATAATAGTGTCTATTAGTAAAATAAACTTACTTTAAAATAGCGTTAAGGAGTGTCCCAATATTCCCCTTAACACATAATATATTCTCATAGTTTATACAGTACCGTAATCTCCCCCGTACTGGGCATCGTCAAAGGGCACTCCATAGGTATGATACAAAACCAAAATCGTATAAGGCTCGCTATGGTAGGTGACACGACACAACTAGGCAATGCCAGGGTAGATATACCAATTACGCTTCCGGACCGGTGGTAGCGCGTAGCTGCTACTACCTTCCACCTCGAACCACACTCCCAAATCAAAGGTGCGCACCAAACAATCACAGAGTAGTAGAATGGCATACGAAGAAGTGCGTCCGATAAGAGGTGCTACCTCCTTAGCCCGTCGATCGCTCCTGTTTTAGCCACCTTATGCCAAGTCATGGGAGTCTGGTCCACGTACATACCTTAATAGAACGTCACCACCATCCTACTTCATTCTGGAATCTCCACCGCATTCACAGTTGTTAAAGTAGTTTTCGGTATCGACAGAGAGTATGCCCATATCCTACCACGGTCTCTTTAACAACCAACGTATTAATACCCGTGGTTATAAATTCCAAAATAGTTAATATTAAATCAAAATATTTCATTTTAACTTTAAAAAGTGAAGTTATTATATTTACGAATCGAATATCCAAAAATCTCAATTTCAGCCACTACAACACTTAACAAGTGCTACCGTAACCTTTTTATTTATTCGGGTTTAATTTAAATTTCGCGACCACGGCACTTACCAAGTACTGCAATAGCCCTTAATTAATTTTTTGCTTTTTGTTCATTTGCATCAACTACGGCACTTACAAAGTGCGATAATATCCCTTACAACAGTTTTAAGATAATTAATTTTTTTTAGACTTCAATATAAATTCATCAATAATTAAACTTAAATTTTAAGCTAAATTAACTAATAAAAAAATCATATTATCCATTTGAAATAGGTTATTTAAATCTACCCAAAAATTTATGATTTTTATGAAGTGTATACTACTAGTAAATATCAACCTCTCAAGGCTTTACTTATTAAAGTTAAATGCCCAAATTTCTATATTTTTCTATATTCAAAATTTTCTTAACTATTTAGTTGAATTACCATTTCAAAATATAGCTAAATTTCCTCTTTATTTATTAACTTACCTTTTATTCTTAAACCAAACTTCCATTTCTAAATTAAGATATATTTCAAATTTTATGTTTAAGCATTTATTTATTTAACTATAAAATTCATAGAAAATTCAGTAACACCTTATTAATTTATTCAAATTCCAATTTACATCAAAATTTATTACATTTACATACTTAGCTTGAATTCCATTAAAATTTCCAAAATGAATTTATTACTTCAAATTCCAACTTACCACTTATTTATTTATACATTTAACTTGTATAAGACTACCAACAATTATTTTAACCCAAGTTAAATCAAAATATTAAAATATATATACTTAAAATACTTGAAATTTCCAAAAAATATATATAAAATAACCACGGGTCTGTATAATATTTTCTAATCTAGGTCAAGTGATACGGATAATATACCATTTCAATCCGTAATTTACAAAGAAAACCCCGAATTCTATCATTTCAAACCCGCAATCCCAAGTTAAATAAATAAATAAATAAATAAATAAATAAACAAACAATCAATATTGTTTAGGCCCATCATTTCAGCCCACAACGATTTCAATTCTACAAGGAACTTGCAGTGATAAACAGTAAATAAATAAATAGTATAACAACTTAAATGTAACAGTATATAATGTGACTGATGATGTGTCAAATTAAAAACAGGGTTTTTAACATCATAAATTTATATCACAGGCAAGAAAAATAAAATATAAATATTCTACAATTACACTTGTTATTAATTTACAGATCTATAAGTACGTTTGTCTGGTGAGAATACTCACCTCTACGTTGCTGAAGATTTAGATTCGAAACTCTGATAACCACACCGAAAACAGCGTACAGAAGGCATGATCAAATATTGAAAGATGAGATAAACTGATTCTAATCCGGAAACAAGATAAATAAATAAACTAAGTATTCGAATTTAATTACGATCATAGCAAATTGGAAACAAGATTAATTTAGAGAAAATTGACAGAAATGGCTCGACCACTCCACTTTTTTTTGGCACGGCTCTTGCCTAATTACAAAACTCGATTGCATGAACGCATGAAATTTCATGTCATGGGCATAGAGGATTAGTAACAAAAGCTACAGGTGGTGCACATTTTATGTACTTCAGAAATGCAAAAGGTAATTTCAACTTAGTCTCTAGTTGAGCAACACAACACTATGCTCGACCCATATATCCATTTTCTGACATGCACGCATATTTTACTTCTCCCTTTATTATATATATATTAAAATGCAGAGGTGGAGGATGTAAATTTGTTCAAGAGTTTGGTCAACAAAAGAAAAACACAAAGATGCATGGCATGAACAGAACAAAATCTGAATGCATGCACGACCTGGAATACTCAACACAATTTATATACAGGCGCATGCATGTATTTTTCTTTTTCCTTTTTTTGGATCCTAGAAACAAATGACACGGCTGCTGTAGTTGATGGTGGAGGAGTGGTAGGCGGTGGTGGTCGTGCATAGGAAATAGAGAGGCCAAGCATAGGTGAGGAACGATAGTAAATGGAATAAGGAAATAAAAATAAAAATAAAATAAAATAACAAGACCATTACCTGATGCGTAGAAGGAAGATGAAGGTCGAAAATTTGAGGTGAGGAATATGTGGAACAGGTCCTGTATTTATAAATGGGCTAAACTTAAATCAGGGAGGAAAAATTTTGGCAAGGAAAATGTAACGACCCGTGAATTTCGGTAATTAAATTTGCCATATTTATAAGATTTTGGAAAGAAATTTATAAAGAAATATAATTGTTATAATTCATAATGCAGTAAATGTTAAGAATTAACCTATTAAATATTATATTGATTAAAATGGACTTAATTAAAAGGGTTGAATTAAATGAAATCCTATTTATTGGAACCTCATTTATTGCTAATGAAAAAGTATAATAAATGAGTTATTGCAAGAAATGAAAAGTTGAATAGAATTCTAATGAATGATAATAGTGGAAAAGATTTTACCTGTGTATAAATTGAATATGAGAGAGGAAAGTATTTAATTGATTTATGTAATAAACCATTGTTAATGGTAATTGGAATAAATTATGGAAGTACGTTAATATAAATTAATTATTAATAACTTGAAAGGAATTCCAATCAATTTAAGTTAAATGTTACACTTGGTTATAAATTGAATATAAGAGAACTGATATAAATATTGAATAAATTTTTGGAATAGTTTGCAATAAATGGTAATTAAGTAAAACCAGTGTTATGTGTGTAATTATAATATTGGGGTGTAAATAATGAACCTATAAAAGTGTGATTTAGAGTTAATGACAATATTTAATGTACGTTACTTATTTTGTTTGGTTGTTAAGTTTAATTTGTAACCAATTTCAATTAATTCACTAAAATATTGCAGTTAATGTGGAATTAATTGGTAAGTGAGAAATGTTGGATTCAATAAGATGTAACCAAGGTAAAATTCCATTCATAATAAGATAATTGATGTAATAAAAAGGCATGAAACTAAGTGAATCAATTTATTTAGAATAGTTAATCGTAATTAATGGATATAATTTGTTAAGATATAATAAATGGAAATATGAAGGTTATTAATTAAGGGAGAAATATGTAATAATTGCAATTATTTGTAAGTGGATGAAATTTATTTCTATATTAATTGAATATTGGGGTAAGATGATAATTGTTAATGTAATAAGAGTAGGCCAATAAAAATTCTTCCCATAAATTGATAATCGATTCAATAATGTAATACTATCCATGATAGGGCAATTAGATTTATGATAGAATGGAAAGTCTATTAAATGGAAATATTGAAAATAAAATTTGTAATTTCTAAATTTTGGAAATTTGAAGCAAGGGTAGTAATCATTGTAATAATTAAATGAAAGTCAACTAGAACTTAATAAACCTTAATGTATATTAATGAGAATTGTGGCAATAGTGCAAAACTCTAATCATTTACCCATTCATTAATGCATTTAATTAGGTCTCAATCAAATAGCAACATTTGGCTTGTTATTAATAACTTTTGAGTGGAAATAAAACGTTAATGATAACACGTATTTTAAGATTTACCATCTATTTAGTATATTAAATTGTTACTGATAATTATTTGCAATAAATAAAAATAGTTATTACATTAACGTTAATTGAAGTAATATTTGAAATTTATGTCAATTCCATTTATAATATAACTATGGGTTGATGTAGCATTGTAAATCAAGATTTTTTAATTTATTTGAATGTGAATTTTAGTGATTGGGTATTTAAAATAAATGAAATTTAATATTTAGATATTATGTAAATATAAATTTAGATGAAATTTGGAGATATTTACGTAATAGAGTATGAATCCAATGGTAGTCTCATCTATTGGATACTAATAGAGTGAATAATTAAATGAAAGTCAATTAAAAGGAATTTTTGTGAATTTAATTTATAATTTGTAAATATAATGAAATTGAAATTTAATACTAAAATGAATAAATTTATTAACTCTAAATTTACATCTAGATTTGGTTTAATTAATACGAGGGATTAAGAAAATAAAACTGATAAAGATTGTCAATTTCAGAATTCAAATAGGAAATTTGATTTAATCAATTTATTGTAAATTTATTTAATTAATATAAAAATAGCCATTTTGGCCACTGACTCGGATTTCGATGAAACCAGTTTCATCGGATCCGTAACGGTGAATTTTGTAGGGTTTCAAGTTTCGTAGCGATCGGACTTGTCGTTTGATTGTACGACCGCAAAACGTCTTGAAATCGATTTAAATTGAAATCAATTGAAATCAATTTGAAATTATTGATTTCAGCGTAACTTCTTCATACGATGAAATTTAGAGGCGAAAATTTTTTCCATCACGTTTAAAATATTTTAAAACACCTATTTTGATATATGGGTTTACCAAATTTCGTTGCAGGGTCAGAACGGGCATTTTGGACCACGTTAGCGTTAGCACGTACATCAATCAACCTGATCCATATATTTATTTCAATTTGCCTATAAATACCATGCTAAACCCTAGCCTCCGCCTATTCTCATTTATCTGCACGTAAAAATTTCATCAACTCTTCCTCTTCCTCAATGGATGCAAACCTTAGATCCAATTCAAAAATCAAATGAAAATTCGAACTCTACGGAAAAATTCAAAAAAATTATAGAATCGAAGATCTCATCGATACGAATCTACGCGTAACTTCTATTTTTACAATAGGTGCTCGAATCAACGGCAAATCTCGGTCAAAGTTCATGAATCGCGAAACCCTAAGTTCAATTTGGGCGTTTTTGATTCGGGAAGCAAACAGAGAAATTGGAATATGGGTTTGGTGGAGATTGTCACGTGGAGCTGTACGGTGGTGGCCGTTTGGTCAGAATCGATATGAGGTGGCCAAAATCCAAAGTTTAGGGTTTCGAACCCCTAGAAAAGGGACGGCGGTGTGGCAAGCTTTGGGGCAGCGGGGGGAGTGCGGCCTCAGGCCAAGGGTAGAGGAAGGCGAGGCGACTTCGTAGGTGGGGGTGTCGTGGCTAGCGGCGGCCGGAGGGGCGAGTATTCTTCGGTCAAAATCGAAGTTGACCGTTATTAATGGGTTGCCGTGCGTACTATTGCGCGTTAGATATCTAGGGGGAAACATTCTTGATGACGTGGCAAATGTTTGAAGGTTGATGTGTTCTTTTGTTTTTTTATTTGATTTTCAACTCGCAAATTTTCGCTATAACTTCTATGTACGAACTTCGTTTCACACGCGATTTTTTTGTTAGGATCGTATTGAGATTCCAGACATGATGACACTAGTTTGGACGAATTCTAAGACGGTCAAATTTTTGGAATTAAATTGAATTTAAATTCAATTTAAATTCAAATGGTGAGTGTTTTAACCCACTCACAATTTCTAAAATTTCTTATGTTTGTTAAATTGATTTATGATGTGTTTAAAATTTTATTTATAGCTGTTTAGCATATATTTCTTCATTTTCTCAGTTAAATTGCATTCATTTAATTTACGCGTAATTTAATTCATTATTGAAAAATTAACTGTTAGTAATTAATTATTATTTATTGATGTGATTGTTTGAATTGGATGATAAATTGATGAATGTTTGATGATTGATATGATGGATGAATGGATGTTGTATTTATATTGTATAAACTGCAAGTTATTATGCATTTTCATTTCATTCGGGATTGCGGTTTGAAATGATATACAACCGCATTTTTATTTTTAAATTATGGATTGAAATGATAAATATCTGTATCACTTGACGATAGGATAGAAAATTATATACAAGCACCGCGGTATATATATAAAATTATTTTTGAAATGATTTTCTATGGTTTGGATAGGATACGGTTTAATAAATATTAAATTTTGATATTTTATAAATATTATTATATATATACATATATAGTTAAAATTTTGAATTTAAGCTATGTATAAACTTGTTAAATAAAAATAAATAAGTTGAATAATGGAGTTTGATAATTTTTATTATATGATTTAGTACATGTTTAAGATATTGTATATATACATAGGGTTTAAATGATTCAAATCAATTAAGATTGGAAGATAAATCGGAAATTTATTTGGAATTGAGCTTATTTTAAAATTTAACTCCATAAGTTGATGTAAACTTATTAAGATTGGAAATTTAAAGGTGTGATATTTATAACTGGATTTTTATTCAAGATAAATCAAATGAATATTTCTAGTATAAATAAATCGAAGGAAATATTTAATTGTTAGTAATTTGAGTTTTATTTAAAATGATTATGGATTTATTATGTAAATATTTTAGACTAAATATAGAATAATGAATGGTTGAATAGAAAATTTCCAACCTTAGTTTTGAAATTGTTATATACTCAAAGTTTGAAATATATTGGAATTGAAGTGTTTTATCGAAACTGAAAGAGAATCTAGATTTATAGGTTTAGACTTAATTTAAAGTGAATAAATGGTAAAGGCATGTAAATTATTTACTTTATAAAGTAATTTAAAATCAACTATTTTACATACTGTTGAATATCCAAACCATTCAAGTTTTAAAGGTTATGGTTTTAAAACTATGAATTTCGAAGTATTATGTTTTGAAAGTTATAATTCAAATGTTTGGTCTCCAAATATTATAAATTTTAAAGCAGTATGATTTTAGAAAAGAAATATATTTGAAATAAAAATGATATTATTGATTTGGGTTTTATAAAATAATATCAAAATGAGTTGTTTTGGAAATGGAATGATTTCGTATTTATGGGTTTGAAATGGATAATTATATTCTGGTTTTAAAAGTATAAATTATTTTGAAATAACTGCGGTGTTATAATAACGTTTGGTTGTTAAAGAGACCGGGATCGGAAGTTGTTGTACTCTCTGTCAACTCCGAAAACCACTTTAACAACCGTGTACGTGATGGAGATTTTAGAATGAAGTAGGATGGTGGCGGCGTTTCTTTTGAGGTAAATACGTGGACCCGACTCCCGTGAGTTGGCATAAGGTGGCTAAAACAGGAGCGATCGACGGGCCAAGGGGGTTAGCACCCTTTATCGGATACTCCTCTTCGATACTATACTCTGACTTTGGATTGATTCGGTGGCCACTTTTGATTTTGATTTTTGGAGGGAGTTTGTCTGAGGTGGGCGGTAGCTGCGGCTATGCGTTACCACCAGCCCGAAACCGTAATTGGTATATCTACCCTGGCATTGCCTAGTTGTGCCGTGTCACCTACCCTATCGTGCCTTGTACGAGTTTGTTTTTCTCGCGTAGCCCGTGTGGTATCCTCTGGTGGCTTTCCGGTCAGGAGGGACTATGATATTGGATGGACTACTGCGACTATTACGTGTTAAAGAGAATATTGGGTCACTCCTTAACGCTATTTAAAAGTAAGTTTATTTTACAATTAGACACTATTATAATAGAGAAGTATACTACATAGTAAATAGTTTAACGGATCCTTAAGAGATGTGAATCCCGAGCATCTTTTAAGTTACTGCACTCATATTTATTTCAGTTCATTTAACTTACATAAGATCTTTTAGTTTTGACTCGAATGTTTTGTCTTTTCAATTCGCTCGGGTCAGTCCGAGCATTTCAGGATCAAAGACTTTATTTTCGGAGGACGAAGACGAAGATTTGTATTATTATTTATATTATTGCACTACACTCATACTGTTCCGCTGCATTGATATTTATTGGTATGTGAACTCTGATATTTATTGTGTAAAGAAGAATTTAATGTTTTGTAAATAGTTTTATGAATAGTATATTGATTATTATATTTTATCCGTCCGCTGTGAGATTCTGTTTTGTTTTTTTTCTCCTCTGTTTTCTTATTTACCCCATAGCACTTCGTCATTCCGTATGTTTTGAATTGGCACGTATGTCGATTTAAAGTGTGCGAAAAGGAAGGATGTTATAGAAAATAAGTTGATTTTTAGAATGTTTAAAGGAAGTAAATGATCTCTTTCATAATCAACGGGTGCGCGGGTTTATTTTCAAAGAAGTAAACTTGCATAGATAAAACGCAAGAAATATTTGATAAAGTGGAAGGCGAAAATAAAGGAGGAAGTAAATTTGCGTTTACCCGAAAACTTGCCTTGATTGATTGAGGCACGACCAGCAGTAATTAAATTTGAATATTTAATTTGGAAGGCTAGCTAAATCAAAGATTCCATACCAAATTTAAAAGATTTAAGAAAAAGAAACGCGTTTTATCAATAAAACTTGCGTTAATTTGGGAATGATGGCAAGAACTAAATGTGAACGGTTATGAAATTTGGATAACGTTTCTATTAAATTAGGAGAGAAAAAGGAAGGTGTAATGTTTACACGCGAATTTCAATCAAGCTTTAAAAGGATTTGAATGGCTAGGGATTTTATTCCTTTTCCACTATGAAATGCATGTCAACGGATATATTTTTATATCATAGCCAAGATAATAATTTAAAGAATGCGCACTATAGACGCATTTATCAAATCAAACATACACCTAAAATATAACGAAAATAACGTATTTAAATTCATATGTTTTCTTATTTATTTGTTACTTATATTGTCATTCATTAAATACATACTATTTATACCATTAAATTAATCAAAACGGGCACGAACGCATAAATTAAACGTTCTTTTTATAAAGCTCATCTATATACTATTTATTTTTAAAATTTATTACTTAATTAAATTATGATTTGCTTACATCCTTTTTATTCATTTACCATTTACAAAAAAAATTATTACTTAAATGGATGTATATAAGTAAAATATTAATTACTTAATTTTAAAAGGTATATAATCCATTTTTTTAAAAGAAACAAAAAAATGAAATAAAACGTTGTTACGAATATATTCAGTTATTATAAAAGATTAGGAAGTTAGGATTAAAAATTTAAAACTTCCATTAATATTAGATTTTAACCAAAATAGGAATTATAAACATTTGTTTATATTTATAACAATTGGGTGAATAAAAATTCAACGTTTTGTTTTAAAATAAAACCCAAAGTTTAAAATAAAAGAACAAAATAAGTTCTTAAGAAAAATATGAAATAAATAAATAATTTCTTAAATTAATTGAAGTTGGAAATTAGAAATTGTAAACCAAATACAACTGACACTGAAAAATGTCAATTACACTTTTAAAACGTTTTAAAACCAAAATATATACAAAACAAGTTATTTTACCCCTGAAAACATAAATTAGAACATTAGATGACTAAATATAATATTATTTATATAATTTAAAGTAAACAATTTTGTTAAATACAGCAAATTACACACAATAGTCAAAAAGGCATAATTTTCACATTATAAATCATATTTCGACAAAACGAAAAGTAGTATTCTTAAAATTTTATTTACTTTCAAATTAAAAGATAAAAATTTAAAAAAAATTAAACTTTTAAATTTTTAAATTTTTAAATTTAAAAGTCAAAGTTTGACCATATCCACAAAATTCATATTTCTGGAAAATATTCTATTAATTCGTGTGTGGAATTCTAATCCACACCGAAATTTATATTTTAAATAACAAAATTATCTAAAATAAATAAATAAACATTTATTAAAAATTTTAGGTTGATACATAGATGGTTTGGATGGCGGGCAAAGTGAGAGTAAATGCTAAGAAACAGAAAAGACATAAGTTAAGGAGAAAGAAACGTATATATGTTTTATTCTTAAATGCAAATGAAAATGAGGAGTTTTGAAATGAGAAATAAATCTTCTTGTACATGATTTGAAAATGAGAAATACATGGTTAGAAAAAGAGTTTGTATGGATAAAGCAAGAAATAAAGAGGCCATGTAAAAAAAGCAAGAAATCAAGCAATGACCTAATGGATTTAATTAATTTCTTTTCTTTGTATTAACAGCTTAATTATATTGAATTTGTTAAATATGTTCATTTATTATGATTGAATCCTCAAATAAATTCATCCAGATAAGTTTCATTCTTTTATATAGCCTGATGAATAAAATATGCATTTCCACTTTAACATTCCTTCCTTATTTTATTACAAAGTTTATTTTTCATCATATTAAATTACCAAAATTTTATCAATTTAACAATTTTAATTATTAAAAATTTATGGGTCATTAAAAAATTGATTCTCTTTTTGCAAACAATGGAGTTCTTAGTCTTATTGATGCTTCTCAAAATGATTTTGTCTGCTATCCTAATCTTGTCAAAATTTTCTATGTGAATTTAAATCGCGGATTTTATGATGGTAATGAGAATGAAATTTGGAATAGTGTCAAAGGCACTAGAATTGTTTTGAATTGTGATCTTTTGGGTATTATTCTCAATTGTAAGAATTCGGGAATGGATCTTTCTAACTTTAAAATCGATGAACATGATCGTGAGACATTTCATCACATTTTCGAAAGAGATGATGATTTTGAATTTAAAAATAGAAATTTTCGACCAAAAGCAAGAATTTTCAATCTTCTTTTGCAACATACTTTGACCCCAAGATCGGGGAATTTTAACAGTCCTACTTCAAAAGTTTGCAAAGCACTATTTGTTATTTTTGGAAATTGTGACATAAATTGGGCGCAAGTTATTTTGGATGAACTTCGTCCCAAAAATCATGAAATGGGTGAGAATACTTTATATCATGGAATTTATCTCACTCGGATTTTTAACTATTTTGGAGTGGATTTCAAAGGCGTAGAATTTGTTTCCAAAAAAGTTTTCAATCATTCCAACATTTCGCTTATGAAAATTCCATTTGTTTTTCAACCTTATGAGACCCTTACCAAAAAGGAAGAGCGTTTGGCTCATGAGGAAATGGAAGAAGAGGAATAAGAAGAAGGGGATTAAATGGAAGTTGAAGAAGAAGAAGAAGGTGAAACCTCTTTGGAAAGTATTGACTATCCTCCAAATCCGTCCACCAAAACCCTTCTCAAAAACCAAAAGACTATTGTTGAGAATCAACGGATTATTAAACGATCCGTTAGTAAAAAGTTGGATAATATTTCTTCGAAGATGAACAAGTTTATTTCAAAAGTTAGCAAGAAACTTGAACTATCTTCATCATCTTCATCCTCTAACTATTTTTATCTTCTCGTATCGTGTTGTAATTGTTTTAATTTGCTTTATTTCGAATATTCATGTAGTTTGTTGTGTGCTTAATCGTTGTATTATCGTAGTATGCAATGAAATGAAATTTCCTTTCACTACCTTATCTTATCTCCAGAATAAATGTTAGTATATTACATGTATATATATAGACACACACACACACACACAAACAATTATTCACAAAATCAAATTAGTCATAAGTTTTCACTAACCCATGTCGACATCCCCTATATGACCATGTCGACATGTACTGGTCAGAAATGACAATTGATTTTGAATTTGAAATTTGAATAACTATCAAATGTCTATTCATTTCAAACGAATTTGTACACCAATAAATACCTGTTCTTCTTCCAGAATTCTTCACTGAAATTTATTTCTTATCATCTATATCCTTTATTTCTTTCATAAATTCAACTATGGCTAATCCTATTCACAATCTATCCGAAAATCTTGAAGAAACCCTTAATTCGTTCAAGAATATTCTCTCGTTTATTCTACATAACCAGCGTCACTTAGAATTGAGTCAAATGCAGATGATCAAGGAACAAAAAAGGCACTTCGATGCGATAGGATGGATGATCTCCTCTCTGCAAAAGGATGATGACGAATGTAACGACCCGGAAAATTTTAAAGATTTTTAAATTGATTTTTTTTACGTATTTAATTGAATAATTGTGAAATTTTATAATAATTAGATTTTATAATAAAATGTTTATATATTTAGAATACGTATATTAAAATATAGCAGACTGTAAAATTTCAAATAAATTTTATGAAAGTTTATTTCATGGTGAAATTCTATAAAATTCAAGCTAGCCAACAATTGCTGATCATAAAATTATTTTCAAGCCTGAATATTTTTTTTCTATGGAAAATTTCTAAATCCTCTTCTGAGTAAGACGTCATCCTTCGTTTTCAAAATTCGGACGTCTACTGCTCCGTTTACCTTATTTTCTGCAAAATAGCAGCATTTTTGGTACCGATTATCGACTTTTGATCGGATGATCGTACCACTAATAACTGTATGCCATTGCGATCGTCTCGTCGGGCTGATCTTAACGGTATATTTATTTCTGTATTTTGGGATCCGGTGTACAACGGAAGCAAAATTGTTCGTGGTAACGGTACCCTAAATCGTGACTTAACTTTTCCTTTTGGCGTTTCAAAATAAAAAAAAATTTATTTAACATACTATCCAATCATGCAATAAATTGCTTTAACTGTCTGCCCACCAATTTAGGGTCCTGCTGTTTACTTTTGAAATGAATTCCAACCGTTATTATTTCCCCCTTTGGTCTTAGATTTGAACGTGCTACCCAAGGTAAACAATTATTTGCTTTAATGTATAGCTAAACCAACCGTTACAATTTCTTTATTTTATATTCAATTTATTTCGCATATAACGTTTTGAGGAATGGGCAACTTTATGTTTCTCTTACTTTTGGATTGATTTTTACATCTTCAGCTGTACGTTTCTTTTCGCGTGTGTTTCTCCTTTTCCTTTCCTACCTAAAACATTTATTGAGACAGCTCACTGTCCTTGCTTACATCCAACTTTATCTATATATATTACATCAATTGCATTTTATTTTTTTTGCTAACTAAATTATACCCCACTGCCGCATCCCCTTCCCAAACCTGTAGCCCACTCCTTCATTGAACCCATCACCCGAGCATCCAACAAGAGCCGACCACCACGCTCCAGCGTCGCCTCCACCTTTCTCCTTGCCTCCGGTTCCATTCTCCCCTTTCTTCGGCCACCACCACCTCTAGATATGCTACAGCTAGCCGGCCTCTCCCCCATTCACACGTTCCCTTCTCGCATTAGCCAGCCACCTTCATAACTTTGGAACCCATAACCTTCCCACTTCCCCTTCCACCTAGCAGGCTGCGCTTACCCCATCCGCCTGGCCTCCACCAACCCGACCGCCTCAAAGCAACCCATGCTGCATCAGCTCCTCCCCCTCAGGCCTCATCGTGTCCTTTTCCGTTCGTCGCAGCTTCGTCCTCCTCCTCCTTCTCTTTTGCCGTGTCCACCTCCGGCTCCGCCTCAGCCGAGACCGCCTTCCACCTATAACCGAACCACTCAACCGACTGCCCAACATCTCCACACCACAGCCCAAAAATTCCAGTCGAGAGCAGCAACTTCCTCCACCCAATCTCCATCGCCACCTGACTTCGCTCAGCCCCGATCCACAGCAGTGTCTCGACCTCTCCTCCGACCCCACTACAGCTCTTCTCCGTCCCTGTTTAGCTTGATACTATTTCTACGTAAGAATAATGAAGTAAGTATGCCTATAAGTAATGCACATATTTTACAGTACACTTTGTTTTATATTTTAGTATTCACCAATCATAATTTATGTCATTCATCTCTGCATAGGCTTGCATGCGTGAGTAAAATATTGATCTGGGTTTCTATTGCGTTCTGTTTTACGTGTAGTGTATATTATTAGGAATTGAAGATCTATATTTTTGGCACTGCTATATATATATGTGTTCCAGATGGGATATTGGTATAAATTTAAAGTTTTGTTTGGCCATGAATTTACCTTGTGTTCTGTAAACTATATGTAGTATAAGTTTAGTAACCTTCTATTAATATATACATATTTTAGTATGTTTCATATATTTGTTATAACAGTTTCAATAATAATAATAATATATGTTATTTTAATAGCTGTTACATGGTAGATATATAATATTTCAAGTTTTCGTCACTGTTTGGTATAAATATGATATAAAATGTGTATTACAAGTTTCATTCACTAATCAGTTACATAGTGTATATATATATTTTGTTACATCATGCGTATGTTTGAAATTTCTAGTCTGCATATGTTAATTCATGCACGTCTCGGGTTAAGTTAGTATATTAGTTTTAGATATGTCATTTATTGAGTTTGCATGTTGACGGTGAGTAGGCTGGTTGTGTGTATATATTTAGAAAAAAAAAAAGAAAAAAAAAAGAATAAGAGTTGTAGTTACATAATACCAATTTACATGTCTTATTGAAATGATATATATATTTTAATTTAATTGTGTTTAAATTTGTTTAGATTTGTAAATAGGTATACCATACGTATATACCTCTTATTTAAATGCACATTTTAATAGAAAATTTGACTTAGAGAAAATTTACAAACATATATTTTGTCTGATTTTATCAAGACGACTCTGATTCGTTTCCATCAATCCTATCTTTCAGATTTGCACGTCAAGATCCACTTTCATTCTTATTTCGCTTTGCGATTTTGTTTGGATTGTTCGATTTTTCTAGAGCGTGACCAAATTTCATAGCTTGCTCTGTTGTCGATCTTCTTTAGCCTCGAAAGGTGAGCAATCACTTACGATTAACGTTCTTTTATTTATTAAATTTGACTTCAATTGAAACGACAATTGAAATATGCTGCTGTTGGTTGTTTTACTGTTATGACTGCTATTATCTGTATCTGTTCACCTGTGATACCTGACACCATTATCGGTTAATTATTTATGTGATAATAATACAGATTGGTTGATAATTGATTGATTGATTGATTGTCATTTAAATTGGATGTTAATTACTACTGTTAAGTGATAACTAGTTTGCTAGTTAAATTTGGGGTAGTATAGTTTACAAATTAAGACGGATTACATACGACGGACCTTGATTTATTGAAACCTGACCCCGCCATATGTAAATTTGATTAGTTAAATTTGACCCATTAATTGTCGTAGAAATTGATAAATTATACTTTAAATCCTTGAACGTAGTTTGGATTAATTGTTGTAGTATTAAACTGAAATTGAAATGGAACGACAAGTGAAAAACTGAAATGTAATAATCTTTATCTACATGACATGATAGTGTAGATTCTAGAAATAATTATATAAATAACAATGCGAATAAATACGATTATTTCGGAGTTATTGATTTACTTATTGAATTGTTATTGACCGTTGTTATTACTTGTTTATTTACTTTGACACCATCCCTGTCATCACACTGCAATTCCCTTTTGTTATGGTTGTTTTGAATTGAAATGGGTTTAAATGATAGACCCAAGCGGGTTTTATTTAATTTTAAATTTGGGATTTCGGGTGGAATGCTATCCACCCGTATACATTTAGTGTATGGATTGAAATGATAATATCCGTAACATTTGACCATATGATAAGAAATATATAGTTTTATTTATGTGTAAATTCTTAAATACATGTATAAAAGGGAAAATGATAAACATAGAGTTAATTATATCTAGTTTAATCAAGATGTGATGAAATACATAAATTATGATAAATATTTATGTAAATTTTATTTCGGAAAATTTTGCAATAATATTGAACAATTAGGATTGGGAAATAAAGTTGGGTTATTTTGAAATGGTATTTAGATAAGGATTTATTTATCTAAATCAAATTGAAATTTATCGAATGAGATATTTCACGTTTAATAAAATTTAAGAAATTTGGGTAAAGTGTAATTCATGATCACTAAAATGATATTGAATCGAATAAGGGAGGGTTCAAGACTAGATAATAACGATGTAAAAAAAAAAATCGAGAATCTAGATGAAACTGTCAAATTTAAATTGTTATATATAAGCTATGAACTATAGTGTAATTAAATGGTTTAGAAATTCGGATATGTATTTGGAACCAAGATAGTCGAATCGGTTATGTAGATAACTAATCGAATTAAGTGAAATTTGAGTTTGAACTAGATTGGGAATTTTATTTAGAAAACTAGATTGGGAAAAATTTGGTTAAAATGTTGAATACTTAAAATATGGAAACATATTGAAATAAAAGGGAAAATTGGGATATCAAATCCAAATTTGAGAATTATAAATTTAAGTGGGAATTTTAGGAAGATTTAACTGATAAAATGAGATTGGATTTAATTTAAATAGGAAGGTCAGGTTGATGTGAACAATTTGTTAAGTTCAGGAAATTGAAATACTGTACTGCATACCTTACTCAATATATAGATACTAGTTTGGGAAATATGATTATTCGAAGTAAAAATTGACTGTTGGGTTGAAGTATAAATTAAGTGAATGACTACGGTGTAATAGTGTATATTTCTACCCTGTAGATAGTTCTATGGACCCTTAGAGGATGGACATCCCAAACATCCTTTAAGTATATTGTATTTCAGTTGATATTTCATTTGAGTTGAATTTATTGATATAAGAATGTTAATCCTGACTCGAGTGTTTTGTGTTTTGCTTTACGCTCGGGTCAGACCGAGTAATCCAGCATTCGAGACTCACCTTCGGAGATTGGAGCTTCATTTGGAGATCCAACTATCGTTTCAGCTTTCAGTTTTCTAGTTGACTGGTTCAGAGAAGTCATCGGCTCGTACTGAAGACCTTTCTGTATTCCAGAGATTCTGATGTATTTTATTTTAAACTCTGATGTATATAGTAGCTTCATGAACTACTATTTTTCTATTCCGCTGCATTATATTACTCTGTGTCTGTGATCTGTGTTTGATTTATTTACTGTATATTTTAAGTTTTGCCAAATTAAATTAACAATTCGGTATTTTGAATTTTTCAAGTCAGACATGTACAGTTTTAGTGTCGATTTGAATGGTCCAAAATAGCGGGTCGTTACAGTTGGTATCAGAGCTTTGGCTCTAGGCAAACCTTAACATATATGGTAAATTTATCTACAGAATCACTTTCGCGCGAGTTGAATCTCTTCCCTTTTGACTCGATTTCCTTTGAATTTTGGAATGTCCCTCGGTTCTGAAATTCATTCTTGTCTCTCCCTTATTATATTCGTTCGACTCTGGAGTATCCCATAGCTCCACTAAATAATTAGTAAAAAGGGGGTGAAAACTCCTTTACAAATTACATCGATTCACCGAAGATTTTTGTATCCTCGGTTTACGATGCTGCTATATCTTGGTATGTCGAATTCTATCTCTGGCGATCGAATGTCGATTTGCTTTAGAATTCCGCATCAATTATATTCCTGAAGTCACGGTTGACCCGATTAAGGACGCCCGCGATTTATAGAAAGATATCCATCTTCTATTTTGTATTTTGATTTTCTCAACTTTGTTGAGTCTATCTTCGTATCAGGATTCTATTGATTAGAGTTCCTCTAATTTAAATCTCCATCTTCGTTTGAAATTCATTCTTAAATTATCCTTTGAAAATCGGGTATGTTTGTATTTTGAAATTGCTTTATATATCAAAATTTTATTTTAATAACTATGATTTTTCCTATATATAAAAAGAAATTGTTTTCAATAAGGATTATATACCTATATATATAAAGCAAATAAGATATGTTATTCTATATAAAAAGTTTTGAAAGGATTTGAAAATTCGAAGAATTATAAGAGGTTTATTTATATAAAAATGATTTATAACTGTAAAGGCAAATTTGAAATTCGAGGATTAAATTCCGGTATTTGAAATTGGTTTTAAGATTTTGGAAATATATATAAATAATACGATTTAAAAGTATTTTTCCGAATAAGAAATGTCTCAAATGAGTTCAAATGAATTCCAATAATTTCGAAGAAACTTCAAAGAAGTTTTCAAGAAAATAGAAGTCCAGAACTCACTGTTTCGCTGGAAAATAATTTCGGTGATGAGTGCATGCATCATCGACATTGCTTTTCGAGTTTAGAGTGGGGGAGAGGCCACTCTAGTAGCTTTGCTATGCGAGTGATATTGTGAAACAAATTTTGATTTCAAATTCCGAAGTATAATTTGACGTTTCGAAAGATGTAGGTATATATATTTGAAACAATATAAAGTGAGACCGGTGTTCAGTCCTCGTGTTTTCGATTTGACTTATAATAACTCTATTTGATTTCAAACTCTTGAACTTGGAAATTTGATTTCCCTAACTATTTTGATTGTTCGAACACTTCCGAATCGAGGTTAAATTTTCAAGGCTAAGAAATTTCGAAGAGTATAAAATATTTGATAGAGAAAAAAAAAAGCTTAGTTTTGTATGTTCAAATATGAAGAGTATGACTTAAGTAAATTTGAAACTTTTAATAAATAAATAATCTGCAAGGAGGAAAATTGGATTTTACATATGGAAATAAATAGTTAGAGGTTTTAAAAGGGATAATTATAAATTGGGAAACCATTTTTGAGTATAATTGATTTTGAGAGAATATTCGGTTTTGAAATTAAATTGAAAAAAAAACCCAGTACTTATATGGTGATTTCGAAATGAATTTGTTCAACTTGAATTATTTTAATTCGGAGACTGGGAACTTTGAGATTTAGATATTTGATCTGAAAGAAAATTTGGTGAAATCATATATGATTTTGGAACAGAATTGATATTGAAATGATTTGAAATTGAGAACCTTACTAAGCACTTGATTTGGGAGTGGTCGGACTTAAATAAAATGGATTTGTATAAGTATGAAATTGATTTAAAATCTATTGATTTGAAAGGTACTCAATTTGGAAAGAGAATTGTATATAATCAAAGTCTATATAAGTATGATTTTATATACTATTGATTTGGAAAGTATTCGATTTGAAAATAGAGTCCTATATATATGGACCTTATATAAGTACAATATTTGAAAGTGATTTGAAAAGGTACTATATGATATATATATTTTCCAAGTAAAGATATGGAAAGTGCCTTCTGCTTGATATCCGCTTTGTGGCCACAGCGTGGATTCATTCTATCGATATTATTCTCTCTGATTTTGGTTTTCCGGATGTAATACTCGAGTATTCCCACCGTGGCGTAACCCACGGTTTCTTTTTCTCTCGTGAATGCACAGCGCAATTGCCTGGCTGAGTCTTGCCTAGGGGTACGGATTGTTTCCTGGGGGAACCAGGCGTAACCATTGTGTATCCTGCAATCTGTGTAGGTCGCGAATAGTAGCGCAAGTGCCTGGCTGAGTCTTGCCTAGGGGTACGGATTGTTTCCTGGGGGAACCAGGCGTAACCATTGTGTATCCTGCACCCTACTAGTCATCATGGCGTAACTCGCAGGGCTGTGAAAGCTTACGGATATGGATTGTTTCCTGGGGGAACCAGGCGTAACCATTGTGTATCTGCGAACCATGATCGGACAAAGGTTTTGGTTTTATTGTTTTGTTGGATCGTACTTTCCATATCTGTTTTTAAAAGGTTTTTCAAGTATTTTCACTGGGTGTTGAAACGGGTCTACTAAGTACTTGAAGAATTCTAGCTTTGCGCCTGATCAACGCATGGCCAGAGTCTGCAAGAACGAGGATAAACTTGTGGAAACATCGAGTTATAAAAGTATTCTCGAAAGGAAATTTATTTCGATATAATAGTATTTTATTATAAAGGTTATATAGTTAGTTAAATAAATTGTTAATCCTTAACTTTCAACCTACCTCTCCTTCCGGTTGTTTCTTTCCTCCTACCTCCTTCCTTTTCGGGGACGAAAAGTTTTGAGTGGGGGACAGTGTAACGACCCGGAAAATTTTAAAGATTTTTAAATTGATTTTTTTTACGTATTTAATTGAATAATTGTGAAATTTTATAATAATTAGATTTTATAATAAAATGTTTATATATTTAGAATACGTATATTAAAATATAGCAGACTGTAAAATTTCAAATAAATTTTATGAAAGTTTATTTCATGGTGAAATTCTATAAAATTCAAGCTAGCCAACAATTGCTGATCATAAAATTATTTTCAAGCCTGAATATTTTTTTTCTATGGAAAATTTCTAAATCCTCTTCTGAGTAAGACGTCATCCTTCGTTTTCAAAATTCGGACGTCTACTGCTCCGTTTACCTTATTTTCTGCAAAATAGCAGCATTTTTGGTACCGATTATCGACTTTTGATCGGATGATCGTACCACTAATAACTGTATGCCATTGCGATCGTCTCGTCGGGCTGATCTTAACGGTATATTTATTTCTGTATTTTGGGATCCGGTGTACAACGGAAGCAAAATTGTTCGTGGTAACGGTACCCTAAATCGTGACTTAACTTTTCCTTTTGGCGTTTCAAAATAAAAAAAAATTTATTTAACATACTATCCAATCATGCAATAAATTGCTTTAACTGTCTGCCCACCAATTTAGGGTCCTGCTGTTTACTTTTGAAATGAATTCCAACCGTTATTATTTCCCCCTTTGGTCTTAGATTTGAACGTGCTACCCAAGGTAAACAATTATTTGCTTTAATGTATAGCTAAACCAACCGTTACAATTTCTTTATTTTATATTCAATTTATTTCGCATATAACGTTTTGAGGAATGGGCAACTTTATGTTTCTCTTACTTTTGGATTGATTTTTACATCTTCAGCTGTACGTTTCTTTTCGCGTGTGTTTCTCCTTTTCCTTTCCTACCTAAAACATTTATTGAGACAGCTCACTGTCCTTGCTTACATCCAACTTTATCTATATATATTACATCAATTGCATTTTATTTTTTTTGCTAACTAAATTATACCCCACTGCCGCATCCCCTTCCCAAACCTGTAGCCCACTCCTTCATTGAACCCATCACCCGAGCATCCAACAAGAGCCGACCACCACGCTCCAGCGTCGCCTCCACCTTTCTCCTTGCCTCCGGTTCCATTCTCCCCTTTCTTCGGCCACCACCACCTCTAGATATGCTACAGCTAGCCGGCCTCTCCCCCATTCACACGTTCCCTTCTCGCATTAGCCAGCCACCTTCATAACTTTGGAACCCATAACCTTCCCACTTCCCCTTCCACCTAGCAGGCTGCGCTTACCCCATCCGCCTGGCCTCCACCAACCCGACCGCCTCAAAGCAACCCATGCTGCATCAGCTCCTCCCCCTCAGGCCTCATCGTGTCCTTTTCCGTTCGTCGCAGCTTCGTCCTCCTCCTCCTTCTCTTTTGCCGTGTCCACCTCCGGCTCCGCCTCAGCCGAGACCGCCTTCCACCTATAACCGAACCACTCAACCGACTGCCCAACATCTCCACACCACAGCCCAAAAATTCCAGTCGAGAGCAGCAACTTCCTCCACCCAATCTCCATCGCCACCTGACTTCGCTCAGCCCCGATCCACAGCAGTGTCTCGACCTCTCCTCCGACCCCACTACAGCTCTTCTCCGTCCCTGTTTAGCTTGATACTATTTCTACGTAAGAATAATGAAGTAAGTATGCCTATAAGTAATGCACATATTTTACAGTACACTTTGTTTTATATTTTAGTATTCACCAATCATAATTTATGTCATTCATCTCTGCATAGGCTTGCATGCGTGAGTAAAATATTGATCTGGGTTTCTATTGCGTTCTGTTTTACGTGTAGTGTATATTATTAGGAATTGAAGATCTATATTTTTGGCACTGCTATATATATATGTGTTCCAGATGGGATATTGGTATAAATTTAAAGTTTTGTTTGGCCATGAATTTACCTTGTGTTCTGTAAACTATATGTAGTATAAGTTTAGTAACCTTCTATTAATATATACATATTTTAGTATGTTTCATATATTTGTTATAACAGTTTCAATAATAATAATAATATATGTTATTTTAATAGCTGTTACATGGTAGATATATAATATTTCAAGTTTTCGTCACTGTTTGGTATAAATATGATATAAAATGTGTATTACAAGTTTCATTCACTAATCAGTTACATAGTGTATATATATATTTTGTTACATCATGCGTATGTTTGAAATTTCTAGTCTGCATATGTTAATTCATGCACGTCTCGGGTTAAGTTAGTATATTAGTTTTAGATATGTCATTTATTGAGTTTGCATGTTGACGGTGAGTAGGCTGGTTGTGTGTATATATTTAGAAAAAAAAAAAGAAAAAAAAAAGAATAAGAGTTGTAGTTACATAATACCAATTTACATGTCTTATTGAAATGATATATATATTTTAATTTAATTGTGTTTAAATTTGTTTAGATTTGTAAATAGGTATACCATACGTATATACCTCTTATTTAAATGCACATTTTAATAGAAAATTTGACTTAGAGAAAATTTACAAACATATATTTTGTCTGATTTTATCAAGACGACTCTGATTCGTTTCCATCAATCCTATCTTTCAGATTTGCACGTCAAGATCCACTTTCATTCTTATTTCGCTTTGCGATTTTGTTTGGATTGTTCGATTTTTCTAGAGCGTGACCAAATTTCATAGCTTGCTCTGTTGTCGATCTTCTTTAGCCTCGAAAGGTGAGCAATCACTTACGATTAACGTTCTTTTATTTATTAAATTTGACTTCAATTGAAACGACAATTGAAATATGCTGCTGTTGGTTGTTTTACTGTTATGACTGCTATTATCTGTATCTGTTCACCTGTGATACCTGACACCATTATCGGTTAATTATTTATGTGATAATAATACAGATTGGTTGATAATTGATTGATTGATTGATTGTCATTTAAATTGGATGTTAATTACTACTGTTAAGTGATAACTAGTTTGCTAGTTAAATTTGGGGTAGTATAGTTTACAAATTAAGACGGATTACATACGACGGACCTTGATTTATTGAAACCTGACCCCGCCATATGTAAATTTGATTAGTTAAATTTGACCCATTAATTGTCGTAGAAATTGATAAATTATACTTTAAATCCTTGAACGTAGTTTGGATTAATTGTTGTAGTATTAAACTGAAATTGAAATGGAACGACAAGTGAAAAACTGAAATGTAATAATCTTTATCTACATGACATGATAGTGTAGATTCTAGAAATAATTATATAAATAACAATGCGAATAAATACGATTATTTCGGAGTTATTGATTTACTTATTGAATTGTTATTGACCGTTGTTATTACTTGTTTATTTACTTTGACACCATCCCTGTCATCACACTGCAATTCCCTTTTGTTATGGTTGTTTTGAATTGAAATGGGTTTAAATGATAGACCCAAGCGGGTTTTATTTAATTTTAAATTTGGGATTTCGGGTGGAATGCTATCCACCCGTATACATTTAGTGTATGGATTGAAATGATAATATCCGTAACATTTGACCATATGATAAGAAATATATAGTTTTATTTATGTGTAAATTCTTAAATACATGTATAAAAGGGAAAATGATAAACATAGAGTTAATTATATCTAGTTTAATCAAGATGTGATGAAATACATAAATTATGATAAATATTTATGTAAATTTTATTTCGGAAAATTTTGCAATAATATTGAACAATTAGGATTGGGAAATAAAGTTGGGTTATTTTGAAATGGTATTTAGATAAGGATTTATTTATCTAAATCAAATTGAAATTTATCGAATGAGATATTTCACGTTTAATAAAATTTAAGAAATTTGGGTAAAGTGTAATTCATGATCACTAAAATGATATTGAATCGAATAAGGGAGGGTTCAAGACTAGATAATAACGATGTAAAAAAAAAAATCGAGAATCTAGATGAAACTGTCAAATTTAAATTGTTATATATAAGCTATGAACTATAGTGTAATTAAATGGTTTAGAAATTCGGATATGTATTTGGAACCAAGATAGTCGAATCGGTTATGTAGATAACTAATCGAATTAAGTGAAATTTGAGTTTGAACTAGATTGGGAATTTTATTTAGAAAACTAGATTGGGAAAAATTTGGTTAAAATGTTGAATACTTAAAATATGGAAACATATTGAAATAAAAGGGAAAATTGGGATATCAAATCCAAATTTGAGAATTATAAATTTAAGTGGGAATTTTAGGAAGATTTAACTGATAAAATGAGATTGGATTTAATTTAAATAGGAAGGTCAGGTTGATGTGAACAATTTGTTAAGTTCAGGAAATTGAAATACTGTACTGCATACCTTACTCAATATATAGATACTAGTTTGGGAAATATGATTATTCGAAGTAAAAATTGACTGTTGGGTTGAAGTATAAATTAAGTGAATGACTACGGTGTAATAGTGTATATTTCTACCCTGTAGATAGTTCTATGGACCCTTAGAGGATGGACATCCCAAACATCCTTTAAGTATATTGTATTTCAGTTGATATTTCATTTGAGTTGAATTTATTGATATAAGAATGTTAATCCTGACTCGAGTGTTTTGTGTTTTGCTTTACGCTCGGGTCAGACCGAGTAATCCAGCATTCGAGACTCACCTTCGGAGATTGGAGCTTCATTTGGAGATCCAACTATCGTTTCAGCTTTCAGTTTTCTAGTTGACTGGTTCAGAGAAGTCATCGGCTCGTACTGAAGACCTTTCTGTATTCCAGAGATTCTGATGTATTTTATTTTAAACTCTGATGTATATAGTAGCTTCATGAACTACTATTTTTCTATTCCGCTGCATTATATTACTCTGTGTCTGTGATCTGTGTTTGATTTATTTACTGTATATTTTAAGTTTTGCCAAATTAAATTAACAATTCGGTATTTTGAATTTTTCAAGTCAGACATGTACAGTTTTAGTGTCGATTTGAATGGTCCAAAATAGCGGGTCGTTACAACGAAGCACATCCTTCTGTTTCTCTCACCAACGACAATGAAAATTGGGATGCAACTAAAGCAGACCCTATATTTGGAGAAAAAGGATGGGTGGAAGTTCCTCGTAACGTTTGATTCATTACTTTTTTGATTTATTTGAATTGATTTGGTTTGAATTGATACTCTATGTGAATTGATTTCTTGATATTGGTTTGAAGTTTGTTGTATAAAACATATATATATACACATTGAAATGTATATAGTCTTTAATTAGTTATCATGATCATAAGTATAATTATTTCTTAATCTATATATCATATATTCCGTTGTATAGTTTATCAATGTAGGTACCGAAGTCCAAGAATGAGGGAGAGTGATTTTTTGTTGATGATAAAGGGGGAGAAATATAGGGTAGTTAGGCATAAATTAAGGGGGGGTTATTAGTTTTAGGGGGAGTTATTAGGACAGAAGTAATATTTAATAAACAAAGGTTGTCATCATCAAAAAGGAGGAGATTGTTAGTCCATGAGATGATGGTTTTGATGACAACAACCTTAGAATAGATTATAAAATATAAATACTGACATTATAAGTTTTGATATATATGTATTTGCAGGATTTAACCATGCAGGTACCAAGAATGAAGACTGTACAGTACGGAGATTGAAGATATCGAGATAGAAGACTCATGAGTATCAAGATTACCAAGAGTTAAAGATTTCAAGCATAAGTATTTTTATTAGGAATTTTTGTTGAAACTCGTAGAAAGCACTGGCATCTTAAAATCCAATTTATTCGTGGAATGGAATCCACTTCGAGCCTGTTAAAGGGATAGAACCCTAAGTGGGATGGAACCTACGAAAATCTAGTGGAACATTATTCTGTATCCACTAATTTTAATTCAAATGATTTTACAAAATTATCTTGTTTTCAAAATGATTTCAAAACTTTCCTTTTAAAAACATCAAAACCCTGTATCCTGATTTTAAATAATTTTAGCCTCAAAATTATCTTTAATTTCAAAGTCAAATTACTCCTGATTTTAAACTATCCTTTTGAATTATATATTTAACTTTTGTACTTAGATTTAAATATATTATTCTCTATATTTACTTATGAATTTTAACTATAGTCAAGTATGTTTGTAAAGTTTAAAATAGTTTTAATATAAGATAAAGGTTATTTTCAAGAAAACCAAATCACCAAAAATTGCTTTGGGATGTCGACATTCCTAGGGTAACCATGTCGGCATGGTGTCAGTTGAATTCAAAATTTAAATTTCAAAAGAAGTGTCTATTCGCCATAACTCTTCATGAATGGACATGGCTTTTGTTCTTCTATAAATAGGGGTTAGTTTCAACGAATTTGAGACCAGATTTTCTTGTTTTTCATTCCTCTTCTTCTTCCACATTTCTTAATACATATTCTTACCATTACTCTGCCGAAATCAACATTGAATCAAACTCGATTACTTCTAGTTTGATTCGCTATCACTATCTCTACAAGGTTCTCAGTGCTATTCAGAGTTTATACTTCTTTGTAATCTATTAAGAGAGAAAAGGTGTGATTGTAGCCTTGGAAATCAATCAAGAGAGAAAAGGTGTGATTGTAGCCTTGGTAAATCAATTGGTTAAACTTGTGGCCCGGAAATCAAGTATCTCTACCCAAAGAATAGAAATTCTGGAGGATGTACCTCGTAGCCTTGAAACCGAGGGTGTAATTGTACAATTGCTTTTGAAAGGAAATCTGTACTTGTGTTGCGGGACTGAATGTAGAGTAACTCCAAACCAGTATAAAATCCGGTGTGTTCTTTCCTTTACTGCTTTTATTTTATTTCTGCATCTGTGTTTGTTTCTGTGATCATATCTGTGTCTGTATATTTCATACATCGGTGTCTAAGTTAACATAAACTGAAAAAGATTTAGTAATTCTTTATTAACAATATTCACCCCCTCCCCCCCCCCCCCCTCTAGTGTTAATCCTAGCCTTAAGATATGTAATCCTCATTTCTCACACCAATTACCATCATAATCTACACATATTATCCAATAAATCATAACACAGAATAGTTAAACAAATCAAAATATTTGAGGAATCTAGTTGGATCCCTCCAACCCATTTCCCTGCATCCACAGATGTTAGCACAATATAAAATACCAATTCCACTTCGAGGTGGAATATCACGGTATATGTTTATATAATATCCTCCGCTATTGTGCGACGCATAGAGTCTCATTCGCTATATAATGCGGGAAACCAATCACTCCAAATACATATATAATACCAATTCCACTTCGAGGTGGAATATCGTGGTATATGGGTTTAATATAATATCATCCGCTATTATGCGGCGCATAGGGTCTAATCCAATATAACTGATAATAATTATCATCCAAGCACACAATCAACAATTTTAAATTTAACTATTTAATTTAAATAAAACCTAGATGATTGAGATTAAATCACCTTTGGTTTGTTTACATTCCACTTCAACTTTGCCTTGGTTTCACGGTTTTTCGACCTTGTGTAAACAATTCACGATTTATTACTATTTGAATTAATCAAACAATTAATCACCATTCACTTATTTAATTTAACTCATTATTTGATTTCAAAAATTTATACTAATGGTTTCTTTTAACAAATTATTTTTAGCAACCCAATAATTAAACAAGTTAATTACAACAGCCTAATTATCAAATCCATTCTTTTTTAAAATAAACCAGTAGAATAAAAATTATTTATACATGTATATTATTTTTATTTTTGAAACTACATACATGTTTATAAAATAATTCATAAAGATTCCAAAATCAAACTTTATATAAATCCTCTAAACATCTTTAAAATTTCTATAAAATTTGTTTAATTCTTATCTATATAAAATCTTCTGTACATATATATACTTTAAATGAAAATAGATATGTATATATACATATACATACTTGTTTTCTACACTTTTCTTAACTCTATATATATACACACACAAATGCACATATTATATTTATATTTGTAAAAATCAAAAATCTGGATTTAAAATCCTATTCTCTAAATCCCATTCTTTGTATATGTGTTGTAATCTCTAATATATATATATAAGTAAAAGAAAAACAGAAACTAAAATATACCTCATTGCTTCATCTTGAAATCGCGACACAATCGACCTGGAGCCATAAATCACGTACGAACCTAAAACCGCCTCTCAAAAATCCATCGAACTTCGCAACTTGCCATTCCACAATTCTGCGAAACTCTATCGTCGACCTCCAGCTACCCTCCAAGACTTGTTCGATTTGAGATCGCCACCCTCACGAGCGAACATTACTCCCAAAAGCCGAGCTCAAGCCCTAGCCTCCGCTCGCGTTTCCCCCTTTATGCGCAATACTCCCAGACTATGCTACTCCTAGACCGTGAGTTTGATTCGAGGATCGACGGGATCAAAATCAAACTAATTCACACCCACATTTTTCGCTTCGGCTGAAATGAATGAGAGGAGGGGTCGTATTTGATTTGAACGCGGCTTTGATTATGATTTCAATTTTGGGAAAAAGGGAACTTCGGCTTGGATTATATTTTCAAATTGCCAATGCAATCTACTACCATTATTTTCTTTTAATTCTGAGCTGAGATCTCGCAATTTAGTTTGAAGGTAAACAAGGCTCGGAATTTCTCTTTTTATTCATAGTTTTTTTCTTTCTTGCGTTAAAAATTTCCAACGAACGCGTGTCATCAAAACAAGCACGTGTTCTGAGATTTCACCACGTGTTTGAGATTGCAATAGTGTTGCAAAACAATTACATTATATATAAAATTTTGAATTTAAATTCAAATTTAATTCTGCTAGAATTACGCAACACAAAATCTCGACTCCAATCGAGGCGTGCCGCTAGGTGTTCATAAGGTTATTCCCCTATTTCGAATGTAATTGAAAAGATTTCGAGTCCTAATTCGATTGTATGGCGAAGATAGCCTTCTGGGACCCAGTTATTATTAAAATTTCGATATGGATTTCAGCGCATTGATCTACTGTGCAGCCAAATGATCACTCCAAGTACTACGAAAATTGAAATCCGATAATAATACAATATTACGGATCCAATGGAACTGGTTTCGTCGAATTCTGAGACTGTGCCTTGGAAGGCTATTTTTAAATATCGATTGAGACGATATATTATTAAAACTGAACAGATCACCTTAAAATTCAATTTTATCACTTCTATTATCTTCAATATTATCAATATAAATTTAATAAGGCTTTGAAATATTTTTAACAAGCTCAGAATTCCAGATTTCAACATTTTCCCAATCCAATCATTTAATTCAATATTTTAAGTTATTAAATAAATAGTAATATTTGAAATTCAAGTTAGAAACTAACCTTTGAATATTTAAAATCAATTAAATATCTCAATTTCAAATATACAGAAATTCTGGGTCATCACATTCCTCCCCCATTGAAAGAATTTCGTCCCCGAAATTACTAGTTAAGAGGAATGATCCATAACGCGTTACTATCCCAGTTCTAACAATTTTAACAATTTCCCAAAACCAAACAGTTTTTAACAATACCCAAAACCATCTTTTTAATAAAGACATCATTAACCTCACTAACTTTCTAAACTTCTTCTATTAGTTCCAACCAATATTTCTTACCCAACCATTCAAATTTAAATTTAAATTTAAAACCCAATTTAAATTGTCAAAATTTCCTCAAAAATTTTCTAACTCCCTAAATTCCCAAAAAATTTCGCCAGCGTCTCCTTTGCGCGACTAGCTCGATACAACTACAAAATGCATCTACGGGCCCCAAATCTCAAAAGAAAACAAAAACGCCAAGTAGCTAGACAAGAAAATCATCGAATTTCATACAGAAATTTAAATGCATACCTTTCCCGAGCAAATTTCAATTTATCTTCAAAAATCAAAATCCCCAATTATCCCTTTTGCTTTTAACACCTGTATCCTACTAGACCATAATATTCAATTACAACATTCCAAACTGCTTTACACATTTCTTTACAAAGGTTTCATATCTATTTCAATTACATTCATACGATGCACATGTATCATCCGTACGCAATACCCAATTCGATTGCTCACTTGATCACACAATTTTACTTCCGAACTAGTATCGTCCACTCGACTTCCTAGTGTGGATTCAGTTCTGGTTTCTTGATCAGGAACCATCATTCTCCTTGCATAGTTCTAGACTAAGATAGAGAAATTCCAAAACCAATCAAAAATCCATATCCAGAGTTCACCGTCGAAAATCGAGTGAAAAATCCCAACTTGAATCGGTATAACTACCTCAAAATGCTGTGCTCGAATCTGGATCAAATCACTATGCGAATAAAATAATATACATACATCTTAGGTATTTATATCCATTGATTATTAACTATATCAATTCTCTTTTATTCGCATTATTTTGATTTCCATTCACTTATCCACAATTATCCCCTTTGACAACCCTACTTAATCTCCATTTCCATATTACTTAGTATAATTCCAATACCAAATTTACTTAAAAACTTCACCACATTTCTTAAGTTTAATATAAGCAACTTATATATTCTTATATTATTACTTTCTCTTACCACCTGGTTTTATCTTCATTAAATCAAATTGGATTCCAACTACATATAAATTCGATTTGCTTCAATTTTCATATTAATTTCAAATCTCTGTACTATCTCTAAATTTTCATTCCATATTTTCATTACCAATTCTACTTGAATTCTATTCGTCTTCAAACTTTGAATATTTAATTTTTATCGACTATCTTCCATTCAGAACTGGTTCGTATCATTATTTAAATTAGTTCCACTTACTAATTAAATTTACATCTCAAACAATTTCTTATTCCCCATCTTTATAATTTTAGTTCACTTTGGATTAATTATATAACTTCACTTTATTTTACACATTTTAAATTAAGAATTATCCAATATATAATTCCAACACATTTGCTTATTCACTTGAATCAATTAGTTTACTCATTATTTTATTGTAGTCCTATATTTTATTTAGTTAAAACTTGCTAACTTCTATTATACACGGTTTAAATTAATCCCCAATATTCAATTTCCAATTCTATTTACTTACAAATGCACATTCATTTGTCTATCTACAATTTTATTTCCATCCCATTTGCCAACATGCTTTAATTGTCTTATCTTTCTATCTATATTCTCTAGTCACACTTGTCCTTATTTGACCCTTTCAAGTTGAATCTTATTCAACAATTTCAAATTTCAAATGAAAGGTTTATTTCTAAAATTTTGCTTCCTTTAGTTCCTTCGAACAAATTTCAATTCACTTTTCTTGACATAATTTAAAGTGATTCCGTTATTCAACTTTAATTTTAGTTCTAGTACTTACAAATCTAAATAAATTTGTTCTCCCACAAATTTACTTCCAATAAAATTTTAAATTCTTATAACTTTGATCTTTTAGTCCATTTAAACTATATTTCTCAATTCCACTTAACAAAATTCAAATTGATTCCAAGATTAAATTTTCAATTCATTATTTTGTTTAGTCCAATCTTGACTAATTTTCCATTTTATTACAAATTTCAAATGAATTTCAACGTTCGTTTTCAATTTCATTTAAATGTAAATTCATTTGTTTCTTCACAAATTTATTCCTCTCTCAATAAAATTTTATTTTAGTAGTCGTTCCATTTTGTCTAGTCTACTTGGACTTTTCTTCAAATTCACCTTTATTTAACTAGATTCAATTATCTTCTATTTCCATTCAAATTTTAAAATTTCTTAATTTTTCTAACTTATTTAAATTCCATAAACATTTTAAATAAGATTCCAGAATTTTCAACAATCATTTAAGTATTTCAAAATCATTTTGAAATTAATTATGTCCAAAATCCTTTGGTATCGAATTACCCTTTGAATTCAAAAATCAGAAGGTTTTACCAAACCAAAACTTTAATACTTCAAAAACCATTTTTGAAATCCATAATTCAATTGCATATCCAATTATTCCTTGAATTTTTAAAACCAACCCAGTTTTGCAATCAACTCCTTAATTAAATCATTTGGGTAGCAATCCCTCTTTTGGAAACTCGAAAATGAACATCGATGATGCTACGGTCATCACCGAAGTTATTTTCCAACGAACAAAGAGAGTTTAATGCTTTCACCTCTTTAAAAACCCTTTCAAATATTTTTGAATTCCAAATCTTTCCAGATTCCAATCCAATCTGAAATAATATCACCATTATTTCTTCAAACTTTTTGAAAACCATTTGAAACCCAAAGGAATTTAAACCTTTCTCCAAAATTCCAAATTCAAAATCTATCCAATTTATAAACATTACTCTGGAATTCTTATTCCAATTATAAGTTTTGTTTATAATTCACATTTATAAATTTCATTTTATTGTATAAATTTATTCATTAACCTTTGGTTAAAATTTTAATCCTTTATTTAACTATCACTTAACAATGATAATAATTTAATATTATCATCTCCTAATAACCAAGAAACCATATATGAATATAATAATTTACGGAAATTTATTTCTTTTATATACAAAAATAATTTGGGTAAAATTATTTCATTTATCCTATTTAAAACAATATTTTGTCGGTTTATCTTGTTCAAGAGTTTAGAAATCCCTATCGATGCCATGGCGTCCCACACATCGACCAGAATTCATAAACACTCAACCGATAAATCAACACAATATAAAAAAAAATTATATTCACTAACAAAAATACGCGATCATATGTATTAACACTCTCAAACTCATTTCTAGAGTACTATGGACTCTATTTCTAATGAGTAATCCTCACCAGAGCCAAGGTTCTCGCTTAACCTTCAGCTCTGATACCAAATCTAACGACCCGATTTTTCGACGCCCGAGAAATCGAACCATTAGGGTTAAAGAAGAAGAAGGTTGAAGAAGAAATAGAAACATATCAGAATCTTACTAACGCAGTGGAATAAAATATAATAGAAGATAACAGATCTTTATACAAAAGGGATTTTATCTGTTTTATACATACATCATCAGAATACAGCATCAGAGTTCAATACAATCAACATCACAACTCAGGACGGTTATAATATCACGTCCTTCCAAAACTGAATACACAATGGAATATACATCATATACGGAAGTACGTCTTGTCATCCAGCTCATCTCCTCCGCTCCACAGCAGTCCATCCAAAATCTGTATTTTATAATACTCGGTTTGACCCGAGCATTATAGTAAAATAGCACCCGAGTCAGTCTGGAAAACCAGTGTGAGAAATCACACTCAATTGGATTAATAAAGTTCAAAAATTCTTTGAAAATCAAATCATCTCGTAAGACCACGCCACAAATAAACATGTCGGGTTTTTACCGTACGATAGCTAAAACATTTCCAATAAAATCCTCTGATATTATAGTAGGGTCTATATACAAATACTTATTCAAATAGCCGAAATTGTTACATTTATTAAATTGCACCTAATAGGTATACAAACAAAACCATAAAGGCACGTAGGGAGAATGGATTTCCAACTAATGACTAGGTGCTGGGGTACCACCTGTCACGGTACATGGCCTAGATCACCGTACGGAGGATTACTCCCAATCCTCTGTAACACAAGACCGGGACTACCCCTTACTGGATAATCCCGAGTAAGATCACCCCATGGTTGGGATCAGCAACCGCACCACACAGCCGAAATAAAAGGGACATCTAGACAGGGATGACCTTACCCTAATGGGCGCTACCCACTTATTCTTGCTGCATAACCCCTGATTTTCAGTCATTCCTGATTGATGAGGCTCGAGGCTAAGCGTTACCTTTTTAGAAAATTTTACTTGGAATTCTGATCGTCCTCCTGACGATGTTCTGAAGCATTCATTCTTACAAGACCGTCTCGGGTTCGGACGGAACCGGAGGCACTACTCCTACCACATCCATTTTGGAATCACCCTCGGGATTAGTAGTGATTAGCCCTTGCACTACACTGCTCCATCTTCGACTTCCAGCTCTTGTCTTCCTCACAAAAACGTTCAAACCGGATCGAAGTGGTTTTCGAAAAATAAATCCTGATCCCAATCTTTTCGAAACGATCAGCGCATTGGCCAATATTGATAGTCGGTTATTTAACTATCAATTAACATTCACAACCAATTATCAAGCCATAATAATTGCTCCCAAATTATTAAAAATCTCAAAATATCTTCGCAGGATATGTTTCCTCTTTTCAACCCTTTGAAAACAGTTTCATACCATCTTTCTCTCACGGAATAAGTCCCCAAATATTTTCTATTACCACTGAAATCACCAAGTACAAAATACTTTATTTTTAAAATAAATTTAAAGCACTTTGTTTTTAAAATAAGCTTTAAAACATTTAAATTAAAAACTACTTAAACACATTATTCGAAAATATATACTTTAAAAAATATTTAAAATAAAACTACTTTATAAAATAATAAACCGATTTTTGAAAATAAAAATCAAGCCAAATTAAATTAATAAGAGTTTAAAATTCTATACAAGTTTTTGAAGATATCTTTAATCAAACTATCTTTTAAAATAAAACTATTTTATAAAATATAAATATTAATAATTCTTTTTAAAACATAATACCAATTAGTCTTTACATACTTGCTAAAATAAATTTGAAAAATATTTATTTTAAAATTTAAAACATTTAAAATAATAAATATTCTAAAACATTTCCTTAAAACAAATTTTTAAAGCCTTTAGCTTATACATAAAAGTCTCCCTTAATATATACTTGGCTTTCCAAGGAAATACACTTCCAATTCCCATACCTTTAAAAATAAACCATTGTTTGTTTTTAAAATAATTTACCCATTCCTTTATAAATTCCCACCGTGAATTTATATTTTCAAATATCCACTGTTATCTTATTTCACTTTATAAACCCAGTTTACAAATCCATAGCCTCAACTTTCTTCAAAAAACACAGTTTCAAATACTAAATTGATTTCCAAAATTGATTTCCAAAATTTACTTCATTTTTAAAATAAATTCTTTTACTTACACAATTTATTTTAAAAAAACCCATTAACTTCATATTTTACTTCTTAATTATAAAAAATCTTATTTACCTGAAATTACCAATTTCATACTTTTCCAAATTCCTTTCCAATAGATTTAAACCTTGAATTTCAAAATAAATTCTTTATCCCTTTAAATAATATCACTTAGGTTTTACAATTCATCACTTCCCCTTTTTATTCAAAATCTCGTTTCCTATACTCGGAATTATTTATTAAAATTAAAAATCCACTTCTATCCCAAATTCACTAAAATCATTTTACTTACAAATTCTCTCTTTTAATTTCCTTTTCAAAATCCAATCTATATAAATTTTGATAACTCAGTATACCCAAATATATTCAATCAAACCATGGCATCCATTATTTCGAATTACTATCGTAATCTATCACATATTATCCAATAAATCATAACATAGAATAGTTAAACAAATTAAAATATTTGAGGAATCCAGTTGGATCCCTCCAACCCGTTTCCTTGCATCCACAGATGTTAGCACAACATAAAATACCAATTCCACTTCGAGGTGGAATATCGCGGATATGGGTTTATATAATGTCCTCCGCTATTATGCGGCCCATCGGGTCTCATCCGCTATATAATGCGAAAAATCAATCACTCCAAATACATATATAATACCAATTCCACTTCGAGGTGGAATATTGCGGTATATGAGTTTAATATAATATCATCTGCTATTATGCGGCGCATAGGGTCTAATCCAATATAAGTGATAATAATTTATCAGCCAAGCACACAATCAATAATTTTAAATTTAACTATTTAAATTTAAATAAATCCCAGATGAGTGAGATTAAATCACCTTTGGTTTGTTTGCAGTCCACTTCAACCTTGCCTTGGTTTCACGGATTTCCGACCTTGTATAAACAATTCACGATTTATTACTATTTGAATTAATGAAACAATCGATCACCAGTCACTTATTTAATTTAACTCATTATTTGATTTAAAAATTTTGTACTAATAGTTTCTTTTAACAAATTATTTTTGGCAACCCAATAGCTAAACAAGTTAATTGCAACAGCTTAATTATCAAACCCATTCTTTTTTTAAAATAAACTAGTAGAATAAAATTTATTTATACACGTATATTATTTTTATTTTTGAGACTACATACATGTTTACAAAATAATTCATAAAGATTCCAAAATCAAACTTTATATAAATCCTCTAAACATCTTTAAAATTTCTTTATTTTTTTTAAAATCTTATCTATATAAAATCTTCTGTACATATATACTTTTAAATGAAAATAGATATGTTTGCGTATATATATATATCCATACTTGTTTTCTACATTTTTATTAACTGTATATATATTTACAAATCTACATATTATTTTTATATTTGTAAAAATCAAAAATTTGGATTGAAAATCCCACTCTCTGTTTATGTGTTGTAATCTCTAATCTATATATCTATATATATATATATATATATATTTAAGTAAAAGAAAAACAGAAACTGGAATATACCTCACTGCTTCCTCTTGAAATCACGACACAATCGACCTGGAGCCATAAATCACGTACGAACTTGAAACCGCCTCTCAAAAATCCATCGACTATCGCAACTTGTCATTCCACAAATCTGCCAAACTCTGTCGTCGACCTCCAGCTACCCTCCAAGACTCGTGCGATTTGTGATCGCCACCCTCACGAGCGAACATTACTCCCAAAAGTCGAGCCGCAGCCTCCGCTCGAGTTTCCCACCTTATGCGCGATGCTCCCATACTATGCTTCTCCACGATCGCGAGTTCGATTCGAGGATCGAGAGGATCGAAATTGAACTAATTCACACCCACATTTTTCTCTTCGGCTGAAATGAATGAGAGGAGGGGTCGCGTTTGATTTGAACGTGGCTTTGATTAGGATTTCAATTTTAGGGAAAAAAAGGGAACTTCGGCTTGTACTATATTTTCGAATTGCCAATTCAATCTACTGCCATTATTATTTTTTAATTCTGAACTGAGATCTCGTAATTTAGTTTGAAGGTAAACAAGGCTCAAAATTTCTCTTTCTATTCACAGTTTTTTCTTTCTTGCGTTAAAAATTACAAAGGAACGTGTGTCGTCAAAACGAACACGTGTTTTGAGATTTCACCACGTGTTTGAGATTGCAATAATGTTGCAAAATAATACATTATATATAAAATTTTGAATTTAAATTCAAATTTAATTCGTCTCGAATTATGCAACACAAAATCTCGATCTCCAATCGAGGCGTGCCGCTAGGTGTTTATAAGGTTATGCCCCTATTCCGAATGTAATGGAAAAGGTTTCGAGTCCTAATTCGATCGTATGGAGAAGACAATTTTTTGGGACCCAGTTATTATCAAAATTTTAATATGGATTTCAACGCGTTGACCTACCGTACGGCCAAACGATCACTCCAAATACTACAAAAATTGAAATCCGATAGTAATACAATATTACGGATCCAATGGAACTGGTTTCGTCGAATTCTGAGACTGTGCCTTGGAAGGCTATTTTTTAATATCGATTTAAACGATATATTATTAAAACTGAACAGATCACCTTAAAATTCAATTTTATCACTTCTATTACCTTCAATATTATCAATATAAATTTAATAAGGCTTTGAAATATTTTTAACAAGCACAGAATTCCAGATTTCAACATTTTCCCAATCCAATCATTTAATTCAATATTTTAAGTTATTAAGTAAATAGTATTATTTGAAATTCAAGTTAGAAACTAATCTTTAAATATTTAAAATCAATTAAATATTTCAATTTCAAGTATACAAAAATTCTGTGTAGTCACATATGATTTGATATACAAATGATATATGTATATATTATTATTTCAATTGATTAAAAATAAAACCCGGTATTTAGTTCTAAATATTAAAAAGATTTGATATAAAACATAAAGTGGTTTAATAAAGATTTTGAAAGCTTTCCATATGAAAATGCTTAGTATGCATGCTATGTTGGGTGCCCATGTGGTAGGGGCATAACCCAAATAGTTGTAAAACCTTTTCTTGTTTTCTCTTTATAGAAAAATGTGTTTAACAAAATAATTGGGACATTGTTAAGTTATTTTATGGACATATGTAGCTTATGCATTAGGACAGTATGGTATGTTCGTCATGTTTGATATGTTTGTTTGGTAGTTTTAATTTGTTAAAATGAAACGAGATTTTCGGTGATTTTGGACAGTTGGAAACTTTCAAATCATTATAGAACTTGAAGCTAAATTTTTTTTGCAAAAATATAAAAGTTGAGTTTCTGAAATCTTGGATTGAGAAGGTAGTAAGTTCAAACAAGTTTTAAATTTGTGAAGCATCCTTGTTAAGTAAAATAAATTTAATGTTTTGCATATACTCTTAAGATGTACTAGATTATTATACGAGTAATAAAGTGAAAGTAAGTAATTATGAAATGTTTTATAAATGAAATTATAAAATGTTTATAAACTTGAAGTTACGTTGTTATGAAATGATTTATAAATTATTTTATTATTGAATTAGATATTCTATTAGTTTAAATGATTGTAATTTAAAGCAATTGGTATAGTTAAAATACCAATAGGATAAGTAAGTCGCATGTAGATTATTTAATTTTCATGACTATTCTTGATACTATATTGGAGTACATGATTTCGAGCTTAACTTTCTGAGATCTCAGATTCCCTAAGATTTGCTTTCAGCACCTTGATTTACACCGGTCCGAATAAGGATTTTTTACTTGACTCTTGACGGCGAACACTTGATATGGATTCCTAGTATGATCCCAAAGTTTTCTATCATAACATATAGCTATGTAAGGAGGATGGAAGTTTCTAATCAAGGAACCTGATCGGAGTCTACATTGTAATGGTTAAATGGACTATACTAGTTTGGAAGTGTAATTTTCTGATTAAGCAAGTGATCGGATTTGATATTGCATATGGATAGTCCATGTACATAGTATGGGCTTTAGTATATGCATAACAGGTTTTATTGGCTTATGGAGAGTTTAGATGATGCGTATTTGATTTGACACGAGGTAGCAAGAATAATAGTCTAATTAATAACCTAAGGCTGTTGAGCATAATGTACGCTTAGTAGTTTGTTTATCATCCTTGTCCGATAAGAGGATATTGACTTCAGAAAACCATGGGATTTGTTTGCTTGTAATTTTGAATACAGCTACGAATTGCTATCTAACTTTTTCCTTTTGTTGCTCGTGTTAGAATTTTGAGGATGAAATATTTTAAGTGGGGTTGAATTTAACGAACCGGGATTTCAGACAATCGTTATTTAAATATCTAAAATTATATAAATATTTGAAGCTTGAATTAAATATGATTAAAATGATTTAATAATCATGCTAACATGTCATGGGAAGATGTTTTGTGTGTAAGGGTTAAAGGGTAATTTGCTAAGGAGATGGGATGTAAAGTTAAAAGCATGCAAGTAAATGTAAGGGGGTCTTAGCCATGTAAAGGAGGGTAAAGGAAGTGCTTAGGTTTGTTTGTTCATTCATTATCACCTAAAGCTTGAAAATTAACAAAAGATCAAAAATGGTGGAAGCGAATTAGCATTAAGACACTTTATTCTTCAGTAATCTTTATCTAATTAACTAAAATCTTCTCCAAACTCCACCCAAGTTTCACCAACACCTTAGGAAGCACGGGTCTAAAGAGAAAAGTGGGAAAAGTGAAGAGGATAGTGGGATTCCTGTAATGACCTACCATTTCAACTGTCAAAAGTCGCTACCAAGTACATTAACAATATTTCAATGTAGAGCATCTAATCGTTGGAAAGGCAGATTGTTAGGATAGAAGAAAATGACAAATAGGGGAAACAGAATATTACAGTGGAAATGACATATAATATAACAAAGGTAGTAAAAGCTATCACTCTAAAATAAATGGTATATCAGAGTTAAAAACAAAACCCATTAGCCTGGAACTTATAACTTCATGTCCTTATAATTGCTGATAGGTATACATAATAATACAGTAGAAAATGAAAATACTATAATCGGTGAACATCCCGCTATACTTGATGAGCTTCATGTCCCCCAACGACGATCTGGAAAAATACTCGGTTGGCCAAACATTGTAATAATATAACACCATATCGGTCCTGAAAACCAGCGTGAGAAAACCTAAGAAATATTGAGAACATATAATAATTTTGTGAGACTGTGGTTGTAACAACTCAGTATCTTGTGATTATTTTATTGTTTATTTTAATTATTTAAATAAAAACTCCTGATTTAAAAACTTTACTATATTTATTAAAATGAATAAATTTTGTTATTTCAAGTGTATATTTTGATTTTTGTGTGAATTATAATTTCAAACCAGAATAAATAGAATATTTCCAGAAAAAGTGGATTTTTGGTCAATCCGGTCAAACTTTGAATTTAAATTTAAATATTTGAATATTTGAATCTTATCATTTATTATGAAAATATATTAAATTTTGATAATACTTCCTTTCATTTCGTTGATATCTGATTTATATTGCGAAAGTTATGCATTTCACAATATTGTGTGTACATTAATTTATTTAACAATATTATTTATTTTAATTTATATAAAAAATATTTTTATTTATCAAGTCATGTTCTAATATCTGTTATATGACATGTTAGGTATATATTTTATTTTGAAATATTTTTAAAGTGATGTTTAAATTTTTCCAAAGTTTATTGAATTTATTTTCAAATTTTAAAGCCTAGTTTCCAATTTTTAGCTATTTTCTCAATTTAATTATATTTAATTAATATGTATTTATTTATTTTTGTGAATTCATCATATTTTTGTTTTTTTATTTGTATTTATAAGTATTTTATATGTATTTAAAAATTTAAAAAGAATTAGAGAAATTTGAAAAGTTTGTGACTATTTATGTACATTGTCTTTTCATATTCAACCTACCTTTTCACCAATCAATGCACTAATTCAATTTGCTGCCTTATACTACTTTCTTCAACTGACTCCGCTTTATTTGTGACGACCCGCCCTTCTACTACCAGAAATACGTATCATCAATAAGAAGAAAGGGATAGAAAGTAGAAAAGAAAGAGAAAGAAAGAACAACAACATCAGAATCTCACAGCGGAACGGAACAAAATATAATATATCACATAAATATTTCATAGTTTTACATATATCAGAGTTATACAATATCAGTACATATGACTGTTATACATACATCTATCACTATATACATCAGAGGTACAGTATACATCAACTAACACAGCGGAACTAAATAGATAACTACATACGTTTGGAAACTCCTGCTCCAAGCTCCTCCAGAAATCAAGGTCCAAACCTATCACTTGGCTACTCATAAAAATTTGAGTACCCAAGAGTTTATGAAAAACAAAATATAAACTCCGGGTCAGACATGGGTCTGGTATGAGTAAACGGTTTAAAGTTGTTTAACTTGGAAAAACATTTGAAAATAAAGGTATCATGTAAGACTCCCCACAAATAAATACGGGTAAGTTTTTACCTTACGCTAACCAAAATATTTCATAGGAAATCCAGTGATATTATAATAGTGTCTAGGGTTTTCAAGTAAATAAAAAATAGCCGAAATTATTACATTGATTAAATTCCAGCTACTAGCCACAAAAGTGGGTAATACAAATCAAAACCGTAGGGTCTCGTAGGGAAAATGGATTTCCAACAATGGCAGGGCTACTGGGGTACCGCCCGTCACAGTACGGGGCCTAGATCACTGTACCGAGGATCACTCCCGACCCCCTACAACACAAGGCCAGAACCATTCCTTACTGAACAGTCCCAAATAAGATAAACCCCACGGCTGTAGCTAGCAACCGCCCACATAGCCGAAATATAAAAGGGACATCTAGACAGGGGAAATATCTTTTCCTGCTTGGGCATGACCCACCTAACCTTGCTGCATCTCCCCTGTTTTAGCCATTCCCAGTTGATAAGGCTTGAGGCTGCGATTACCTTTATTGAACTTATTTCTTAAAATGCTCATCGTCCGCCTGACGATGTGCTGAAAGCATTCAATCCATACAAGTTCGTTCCGGGTTCGAATGAAACCGAAGGCATTATCTCGTCACACTCGTTTTGGAATCACCCTCAGAGTCAACGATGATAACCCTTGCATTCTGATAGCACCATCTCGATCTTCATTCCAGGACACATGACCTAATGTTTAAATTGGATCGATGTGGTTTTCGGAGAATCAAAATTGATTCTTCCGATCCCGGTCTCATCGAATCCAAACGCCATTTTAAAGGCCAAGTTGTCTAATTAACTTAAACAGTTTAATTCAAATTATAATTCAAACAACATTTATCACAGATAAACATATACAGTCATCATAGATATATCACAGCATATCAGAGAGCATCACAGAATATCATCAATTTAAAACATCACAAACCAGACATTCTACATACACAACAATCCATAAGCAATTACCTTTAAATCTTCTTTGTAATTAATTCAATTTAGAATTAATTACCTGAGAATTAATCACTTAACTCTATTTAATTAATCATTAATTAACAATTAATTTCCTCTTTCATATCGAATTGTTTAATTAATGATTTCTTTATTAATCCTTAAGTCTTAATTACATAATTGTTTTATTTCACGCTATCAATTACTTAATTACTTCTTAACCCAGTTATTTACTTTAATTAATCCTTTAATTAATAATCTTAATTATTAATCAACTTAATTACCCATTTAATTTCTGATAATTACTTACTTAACCATTTATTTATTCTTAATTAATTTACATGATTAATTAGCTATTAATCATTCATAAATTGACTTTAAATAATTGATTCCAAATTTACCACTTTTCTTAATTATTTACTCGATCTCTGATTATAAAGTGATTACTCCCAATCACTTCCCAAAATAATTAATCTATTGCTAGTTACGATTTAAAGGTAATTGTTCTTAATTTCTTTCTAAAACAATTTATTTATCGTATATGTTCAACTTAATTAAACATGTAAAAGTCTTCTTTTAAATTTTGATAATCAATTATAGTATTTACTACAACTTTAATTATTAGTTAACCTAATACTTTGTAACGACCCAACTTCCTACGCCCAGGAAGAAGTATCGTTATTAAGAAAAGAAAGAGGTGAGAAAGTAGAAAAGATAGAAAAGAAAAGAAAGAAAGAACAACAACATCAGAATCTCACATCGGAATGGAATAAAATATAATACATCAACATAAATATTACATAGTTATTTATACATCAGAGTTATCCAATATCATACAACATGACTATCATATACATATCTGTCAGGACATACATCTCAAATACATCATAAACTAACTAACACAGCGGAACTATAAAGATATATATGCCTACAACGCTGAAGCCTCCTGCTCCATTGCTCCTCCAGAAGTCATCAAAGCTAACCTGAATCCCTTGGCTACCCGTAAAAATTTGGGTACCCGAAAGTTTATGAAAAACAAAAATAAACTCCGGGTCAGACATGGGTCTGGTATGAGTAAACGGGTTAAAGTTGTTTAACTTTGAAAATCATTTAAAAGAATGGTATCACGTAAGACTCCCCACAAATAAATACGGGTAAGTTTTTACCTTACGCTAACCAAAACATTTCATAGGAAATCCAGTGATATTATAATAGTGTCTAGGGTTTTCAAGTAAAATACAGAAATAGCTGAAATGCTTACATCTCACATTTCAACATAGTTGGGCACAACTAATTCGTACGGCACTTATTGGATTTTGGATTCCATACAATGGCAGGGCTACTGGGGTACCGCCCGTCACAGTACGTGGCCTTGATCAACGTACCGAGGATTACTCCCTTCATCCCCTGCAACACAAGGCCGGAACCATTCCTTACTGAACAGTCCCGAACAAGATAACCCCGCAGTTGGTGTACATCCAACCGCCCACAAAGCCGAATAAAAAGGGACATCTAGACAGGGGAAAATCTTGTCCTGCTTGGGCATGACCCACCTAACCTTGCTGCACCTCCCCTGTTTTAGCCATTCCCGGTTGATGAGGCTTGAGGCTACGATTACCTTTATAGAACATATCGCTTAGAATGCTCATCGTCCGCCTGACGATGTGCTGAAAGCATTCAATCCATACAAGTTCGTTCCGGGTTCGAACGAAACCGAAGGCATTATCTCGTTACACTCGTTTTGGAATCACCCTCAGAGTTAACGAGGATAACCCTTGCATTCTGAAAGCACCATCTCGATCTTCACTTCAGAATTTACGACCCAACGTTTAATTTGGATCGATGTGGTTTTCGAAATATCAATTGGATACCCGATCCCGGTCTCATCGAAATCCAAACGCCATTTTAAAGTCCAAGTTGTCTAATTAACTTAACAATTTAAATTTAACAATTGAATTCATATAGCAATTTAACACAGATAAATAACATCAGATAATCATATAGCAATAGATAAATAACATCAGATAATTCATATAACAATTGAATACAGATAAATCATGCACAATCATCACAGAACATCACAGATATAAATAAACATCGGATGCAATCAATATAATCATCGATTCATATCAACAAGTGTGATTCATTTTAAACTTAATTGCATACTTAACCATAAATTATATTTTATTCATGCTTAACCAATTACGATTAATTTACTTATTTCAATTTATTAATTATTCCTTAATTAATGAATTAATTCTTAATTACAAATCAATAACCTTAATTATTGATTTATAAAACTTAATCACACAATTAATTATTATTAATTGCTTAATTAATCATTAGTTATTAATTTACTTAATCGTTCAATCATTAATTATTTATTTAAATCAGTTAAATACATTTTGTTAATTAATCAACTTCGAATGATTAATTGAATTCTTGATTACTTATGATTTTATACAAGATTATCATTATATTCTTTAATTCCAAATTCAATTAAGTTTTAAATTACTTATGAAATTACCATCATAAATTTTATTACATACATAATTGACTTCTATTTTAAATTAATTATTCAATTTTGTTTCTGCAAAGTTTCAAAGTTCATCAACGTTTTAAACAGTTTGTTTAACACCTAATAACAATGTTCTCGTGTTAAAACACTTAATTCCATTATTATCATTAATTATTAATTAACTTTCACTTTAAATTAATTTCCCAGTTTTGTTTTAGCAAAACTTCAAGATCATCAGAGTTCAAAACAAATGGTATAATACTTAATAACATAGTTTAGGCTTAACCTAATTACTTATACTATCACATTACAGTTAGCCCAATTTCTGCAAATTCAAACCCGAAGACACCCACGCGCATGCCTCGAGTAGAACTCGAGACTTCCTTGCAATTTCACGCAATCCTCCCCTGCCTCTCTTCTTCTCCCCTGTCTCAATTTAACTATTTCTCTTTCTCTTCTTTTAAAAACTTAAAGTTTAATTTTATAAACTGTTAAAACGTAAAACCCACGCGCGTACTCAACACATGAACCAGCTACAACTCGAAGCAGGGTACCATCAAACCCGAGCTTCTACTCGCGTTTCACACGAGTCATCAATGTCAGAACTTTTCCCACCGCCGTGCACGTGCACGGCGGTCCACCACCGCGCCTACGCTTCGCGACGCCACCATCACATCACAAAGTCTCCCCACACACGGAATCGAAACCCAGATCAACCCCCCACGCACGAAATCAAAATTCGACTGTAAAGTTGAATGGAAAATCGAACGCAGTAGACAAATTTCCCACGTCTACACGATTGCGATCACCTGAGACATCAAGCTTTCGGCCATGGATAGCCAACATCACTACCTAACTCCTCCCAAAACTGCTCGTCACTCGGTGAAATCACGATGTCGCGTGAATCACTCAACCGAACCCAATATATTCAGTCCCAAAACCCTACCTTTGCTTTTTCCCATCAAAACTTGCATTCGAAAATTATTTCAATAATTTTCTATTAATCTCCTACCCATATACTAGCTACATGTAAATTTTCATCAATAATTATGGGATGAAACACCTGATATTCACATATATACAATTTTGCTTCATTGACTAATTGTACTGTGGAAAGTTGATTAAAAATTATGATTTCTGTCCTAAAAATCCTGATTTTGTATGTAGTTTCAACATATAAATTCAAGTTTGTAATTCAAGATATTCGAATTTTTAATCTTTGTTTCATGTTTACTGTAAATTGAAATTTACAGTGTTTACAGATACTAAAAAAAATACTCCACACCTAAATCTGAAACTTAAACTAATTTATTAGATAAGTAACTAATTAAAGTCAAGAATCTTAAATAAGGTTGGTTATATTTACTGTCTTTTATTTATTTCTTTTTGTCTCAGTAAAAACAATTGAAACCTGGAAGAACAATTATAAGCACAACTTGCAGTAAACATCCCAGAACATTCAACATATCAATTCCTCTCAAATTACTTATTAAAGTTATATTTTTTTAAAACTGTTTACTCACCAAAAGATTGCTGAAGAAACCTGAAACAGAGGATGGTAAGAAAACTGCAGTTGCAAAATTTTGAATTTTCCAGTAACCTCTTTGCTTTCTGCACTTCATTTTGACTTTTCTTCTTTGCTTGAATTTGTATTTGAACTAGAAACATTAAGTTTTGCTTATACTTTGCTTCTTCTCAGTTTTGTTTCCTTGAGTTAATGACTGAACTAAGAATGAAATAAAAAAATGATGAATACATATATAACTTGAACCAGTTGCCTTCTTGCATAAGCTTGACATAATAAAATATCTTGCTTAATTATCATGTGTACTAAACCTGACAATCAGATGAATATTTCGGCTGAGATATTTTTATCTTAGACAAATATGTATGCTACATAATATTTATGTCTTAACTTATGCTAACATATACTTATATACTGACTAACACATATCTTAAGTACAAAGATACCTGCAGGCTTTTGTTTGTGCTTGTACAAATGTATTCATATGCTTATACTATAATACTTTGCTAAGATACTTGTAGTCTGGTTTGTACTACTGTTTGCTGGCACTTATTTTACTTTTTATAAAGATATTTTCATATTTGTTTTCTGTTGCATAATAATTAGCTTGCAGGTTAACTTATACTAATGTATTGTATTTCATACTTGCATATCTCTTTTTGTTTTATTTGAACAAACTCATGTGAACCTATAACAAAAAGTATGTGTACTGCAGGTTTTGTTCTTATTATTTATACTAGCATATTCAGTTTGCAGATTTTATTTTCTTATGCACTAATATGTTTACAAAGATGTTTACAGTCTTTGTTTATACATTTTGACTTCAAACTTAAGTAAACATATAATGCTTTGCTGGCCAAATTATTTGTATAAGACATATGCAGGTTCTCATTTGTGTTTGAACTAAATGTTTCCATTTCTATTTATCTTATACCTAATATATTTGTACTTATATTTGTAATCCTACCTTTATGTTATATTTATATTAAATATAAAGAAACTTATGATTATAACCATATTTAAAAGTATTTATATTTATATAGGAACTCATGTTAAAGATTTATAGGCTTATGTTATTTTAGTTATAAAATTTATTGTTAGAAATATTGCTTAAATCTTATTTTTATTTAAAGTTTACTCTTTCAATATTTGATTTGTAATGTATACTCTGTATTTATATTTAATATGGGTTGAATTGTATTATTGTACTTGTTACTATTCTAATCTGCATACATATACATTAGATAATAAATGTTATTAATAGATAAATTTTAATTTAATTGAATAACACAGATTTATTTCTGAATATTGTCGAAAGCATCTATTTTATATTTTGAAGTTATATTCCTTTATAACCAATATAAAACTAATAATATCCAAATTCTTATTTATTAGAAATGAAAATCTTATATTTTAATTAAATTGGATTAAAAACTTATCATAATAATAGGGTCAAAATTCCGGGATGTCACATTCTTCCCCCCTTAAAAGAATTTCGTCCCCGAAATTTAAACAACAGTTAATTTTAAAAGCTAAATATTAACAATCTAAACATACATTACATCCATACAAAAACAAACAATCAAACAGTCAATCCTAACTACATTACTAGTTATCCAGGCAAAAATCTGGATAAGCTTTCCCAAAACAATCAAGAGTTTTCCAGGTACAATCTCTGGGATCCTCACTCCATTGCACCTTGACGAGTTTCACCACTTTGTTCCTGAGTTGCTTCTCGTCTTGATCTACTATCTGAACATGATCTCTAACCACAGTCAGGTTAGGTTCAACTTCTAAATCTTCCTGAATAACTGGTTCTACCACTAATGATGGTCATGAATAAATTTCCTTAAATGAGACACATGAAATACATTGTGAATTCCAGACATCCATTTTGGCAATTCAATCCTATAGACTACAGTTCCAATTCTTTCCAATACTCGGAGTGGACCACTATATCTCGGTGCAAGTTTTTCCCCTTTTTCGGAATCTTATAGCACCTTGATTGAGGAAACTTTAATAAAAACTAAATCTCCGATCTCAAATTCCAATGGTCTTCGTCTCTTATCTGCATATTTCTTCTGACGATCTTGAGCAGCTTTCATTCCTTTCTTTATAAGCTCACCTTCGCAAAAGCTTCATGAATTAGATCGGGACCAAGTACAAGTCGATCATTCGATTCAATCCAACAAGATGGGGATCTACAGGGTCTTCCATACAGAGCTTCATAAGGAGCCATCCTAATACTTGCTTGATAACTATTATTATGAGAAAATTCTACTAAATGAAGATGGTCTTCCCATGATCCACCAAAGTCCAATACACAAGCTCGAAGCATATCTTCCAGAATTCGATTAAGTTTTCTCCGTCTGTCCGTCCGTCTGAGAATGATAGGCTGTACTTAATCTCAAACTAGTTCCCATTGCTGATTGCAGAGCTTCCCAAAATTTTCTAGTGAAAATAGAATCACTGTCACTTACTATGCTGATATGAATACCATGCAATCTGACTATCTCCTTCAAGGAAATTTTCTCCAAGGAAACTGCAGTACGAGTCGCCTTAACTGGAATAAAATGGGTACTCTTCATTACACGATCCATAATAACCCATATTCCTTCGTTTCCTTCCTTGGTCCTAAACAAACCATCAATAAAATTCATCGAGATCATTTACCATTTCCAAACTGGAATTTCCAAAGGTTGCAATAGTCCAGCAGATCTTTGTTGATCTCCCTTCACTTGCTGACAAATTGCACACCCATTTACAAAAGCAGCTACATCGTTCTTCATATTCGGCCACCAGAAAACTCTCCTCATATCTTTATACAACTTCGAAATTCCCGGATGAATATTCAATTTGGAACGATGACTCTCAGCTAAACTTCTTGTTTCAGTCCATCAATATTAGGCACACACGAATGACTATTAATCCTTAGAACACCTTGAAATCTGAATTCAGATCGTCTTTCTGTATCAATACTGCACCCAATCCAACTAAACATGCATCCGTATATACTTCAAATTTCTCTTCCCATCAGGAATAACAAGTACTGGTGCACTAGTTAGTCTTGTCTTCAATTCCTGAAAAGCTTCTTCACACTGAGGTGTCCATTTCAATTTGGTTCCTTTTCTTGTTAGCTTGGTCAGATGTGAACAAATCTTGGAATAATCCTTAATGAATTTTCTGTAGTAGCCAGTTAAACCCAGAAAATTACGAACTTCCATCAATTGCTTCCATTCTAGAATAGATTCTCCTTTCGTCGGTCTACAGAGATATCTTCATCCAAAATAATGTGCCCCAAACAATTTAACTTCTGATTTCCAGCAATGGCACTTTGAAAATCTTGCCTTCAACACAAGCTTCCTCAGAGTCTCCAATATAATTCTTAAACGATGTCTGTGCTCCTCTTCCGATTTGGAGTAAACCAAAATATCATCAATGAATGCCAGCACAAACTTATTCATCACAGAACCTTAGTGAACCATCCGATTTGGTGACAAACACATCAGCAGAGCCCCAACAAGCAAAACTGGGTCTTATCAAACCTTTCCCTAAAAGATCTTGCGTCTACATAACCAACTCTTCTCTCTCTCTAGGAGACATTTTCCTACTGGACGGAATCACCGGCACAGATCCTGGAATCACATCAATACGAAACTCAATCTCTCGATGTGGCGGTAGACACATAACTTCTTCAAAAACATCAGGAAAAATCCTGAACCACTTCTATTTCCTCACTTTCTCTTGAGAGGTCTCAACTCCTTGCAAAAGATTACACAAACGAATTCCAGAATTGTCGCACAACGCTCTGGCAATTCTACCCAAATAAGTTTGTTCTCTCTTCATAATCCAGAACAGCCATATACTGTTCAGGTCGATCCATCGAAGAAATGAATCCACTCTGCTACTTCTGAAATCACTTCAAGAAAACTGCTAACCAACAAACCTTCTCAACAACACACAGAACACTTCCAGTTATAGGGCTAATCCTCAATGTCCAAAGACTTCTATTCAAAGCTCTTCGCGAAACTTGGGCCTCAATCAAACAAAATACCCTACTAAACTTGGTCACCATTTCGAAACGGACTTACTTCCTTAACTTGTTCCAAAGATACATCTTCGGAGACATCTAAACTCCCTGTGTCTCATCACACAGCTACAACACCTTGAGATATCAAGATATCATGATTTGGTCACTTCCATCCGATAGATCCAAACTCAAACTCATCCAAATCCACATTCCAACAATGAAATTCTCACATCACCCAAAGCTCATTCGAGATGGTAATAGGTCTATAGTCTCGACAAATACACTCCAACTACAAATATTCAAAACTCCAACCATCGGTAGTCGTGTTTCACACACCACTACCCTATCTACCTTATAACTTATATTGGAATACCCGAACAGGTAATCCCAATAAATAGGTAGAAAGAAAGAAATAAATAATTATATATATATATATCAAATGACAAATACGCTCTCTCAAGAAAGAAATCACTCAAGAGTCTAGATATTCACTCAACCGAGCGCTCTGATACCACTGTAACGATCCAACTTCCTACGCCTAGGAAAAAGTATCGTTATTAAGAAAAGAAAGAGGTGAGAAAGTAGAAAAGATAGAAAAGAAAAGAAAGAAAGAACAACAACATCAGAATCTCACATCGGAATGGAATAAAATATAATACATCAACATAAATATTACATAGTTATATATACATCAGAGTTATCCAATATCATACAACATGACTATCATATACATATCTGTCAGGACATACATCTCAAATACATCATAAACTAACTAACACAACGGAACTATAAAGATATATATGCCTACAACGCTGAAGCCTCCTGCTCCATTGCTCCTCCAGAAGTCATCAAAGCTAACCTGAATCCCTTGGCTACCCGTAAAAATTTGGGTACCCGAAAGTTTATGAAAAACAAAAATAAACTCCGGGTCAGACATGGGTCTGGTATGAGTAAACGGGTTAAAGTTGTTTAACTTTGAAAATCATTTAAAAGAAAGGTATCACGTAAGACTCCCCACAAATAAATACGGGTAAGTTTTTACCTTACGCTAACCAAAACATTTCACAGGAAATCCAGTGATATTATAATAGTGTCTAGGGTTTTCAAGTAAAATACAGAAATAGCTGAAATGCTTACATCTCACATTTCAACATAGTTGGGCACAACTAATTCGTACGGCACTTATTGGATTTTGGATTCCATACAATGGCAGGGCTACTGGGGTGCCGCCCGTCACAGTACGTGGCCTAGATCAACGTACCGAGGATTACTCCCTTCATCCCCTGCAACACAAGGCCGGAACCATTCCTTACTGAACAGTCCCGAACAAGATAACCCCGCAGTTGGTGTACATCCAACCGCCCACAATGCCGAATAAAAAGGGACATCTAGACAAGGGAAAATCTTGTCCTGCTTGGGCATGACGCACCTAACCTTGCTGCACCTCCCCTGTTTTAGCCATTCCCGGTTGATGAGGCTTGAGGCTACGATTACCTTTATAGAACATATCGCTTAGAATGCTCATCGTCCGCCTGACGATGTGCTGAAAGCATTCAATCCATACAAGTTCGTTCCGGGTTCGAACGAAACCGAAGGCATTATCTCGTTACACTCGTTTTGGAATCACCCTCAGAGTTAACGACGATAACCCTTGCATTCTGAAAGCACCATCTCGATCTTCACTTCAGAATTTACGACCTAACGTTTAATTTGGATCGATGTGGTTTTCGGAATATCAATTGGATACCCGATCCCGGTCTCATCGAAATCCAAACGCCATTTTAAAGTCCAAGTTGTCTAATTAACTTAACAATTTAAATTTAACAATTGAATTCATATAGCAATTTAACACAGATAAATAACATCAGATAATCATATAGCAATAGATAAATAACATCAGATAATTCATATAACAATTGAATACAGATAAATCATGCACAATCATCACAGATATATCACAGAACATCACAGATATAAATAAACATCGGATGCAATAAATATAATCATCGATTCATATCAACAAGTGTGATTCGTTTTAAACTTAATTGCATACTTAAACATAAATTATATTTTATTCATGCTTAACCAATTACGATTAATTAACTTATTTCAATTTATTAATTATTCCTTAATTAATGAATTAATTCTTAATTACAAATCAATAACCTTAATTATTGATTTATAAAACTTAATCACACAATTAATTATTATTAATTGCTTAATTAATCATTTGTTATTAATTTACTTAATCGTTCAATCATTAATTATTTATTTAAATCAGTTAAATACATTTTGTTAATTAATCAACTTCGAATGATTAATTGAATTCTTGATTACTTATGATTTTATACAAGATTATCATTATATTCTTTAATTCCAAATTCAATTAAGTTTTAAATTACTTATGAAATTACCATCATAAATTTTATTACATACATAATTGACTTCTATTTTAAATTAATTATTCAATTTTGTTTCTGCAAAGTTTCAAAGTTCATCAACGTTTTAAACAGTTTGTTTAACACCTAATAACAATGTTCTCATGTTAAAACACTTAATTCCATTATTATCATTAATTATTAATTAACTTTCACTTTAAATTAATTTCCCAGTTTTGTTTTAGCAAAACTTCAAGATCATCAGAGTTCAAAACAAATGGTATAATACTTAATAACATAGTTTAGGCTTAACCTAATTACTTATACTATCACATTACAGTTAGCCCAATTTCTGCAAATTCAAACCCGAAGACACCCATGCGCATGCCTCGAGTAGAACTCGAGACTTCCTTGCAATTTCACGCAATCCTCCCCTGCCTCTCTTCTTCTCCCCTGTTTCTCAATTTAACTATTTCTCTTTCTCTTCTTTTAAAAACTTAAAGTTTAATTTTATAAACTGTTAAAACGTAAAACCCACGCGCGTACTCAACACATGAACCAGCTACAACTCGAAGCAGGGTACCATCAAACCCGAGCTTCTACTCGCGTTTCACACGAGTCATCAATGTCAGAACTTTTCCCACCGCCGTGCACGTGCACGGCGGTCCACCACCGCGCCTACGCTTCGCGACGCCACCATCACATCACAAAGTCTCCCCACACACGGAATCGAAACCCAGATCAACCCCCCACGCACGAAATCAAAATTCGACTGTAAAGTTGAATGGAAAATCGAACGCAGTAGACAAATTTCCCACGTCTACACGATTGCGATCACCTGAGACATCAAGCTTTCGGCCATGGATAGCCAACATCACTACCTAACTCCTCCCAAAACTGCTCGTCACTCGGTGAAATCACGATGTCGCGTGAATCACTCAACCGAACCCAATATATTCAGTCCCAAAACCCTACCTTTGCTTTTTCCCATCAAAACTTGCATTCGAAAATTATTTCAACAATTTTCTGTTAATCTCCTAACCATATACTAGCTACATGCAAATTTTCATCAATAATTATGGGATGAAACACCTGATATTCACATATATACAATTTTGCTTCACTGACTAATTTTACTGTGGAAAGTTGATTAAAAATTATGATTTCTGTCCTAAAAATCATGATTTTGTATGTAGTTTCAACATATAAATTCAAGTTTGTAATTCAAGATATTCGAATTTTTAATCTTTGTTTCATGTTTACTGTAAATTGAAATTTACAGTGTTTACAGATACTAAAAAAAATACTCCACACCTAAATCTGAAACTTAAACTAATTTATTAGATAAGTAACTAATTATAGTCAAGAATCTTAAATAAGGTTGGTTATATTTACTGTCTTTTATTTATTTCTTTTTGTCTCAGTAAAAACAATTGAAACCTGGAAGAACAATTATAAGCACAACTTGCAGTAAACATCCCAGAACATTCAACATATCAATTCCTCTCAAATTACTTATTAAAGTTATATTTTTTTAAAACTGTTTACTCACCAAAAGATTGCTGAAGAAACCTGAAACAGAGGATGGTAAGAAAACTGCAGTTGCAAAATTTTGAATTTTCCAGTAACCTCTTTGCTTTCTGCACTTCATTTTGACTTTTCTTCTTTGCTTGAATTTGTATTTGAACTAGAAATATTAAGTTTTGTTTATACTTTGCTTCTTCTCAGTTTTGTTTCCTTGAGTTAATGACTGAACTAAGAATGAAATAAAAAAATGATGAATACATATATAACTTGAACCAGTTGCCTTCTTGCATAAGCTTGACATAATAAAATATCTTGCTTAATTATCATGTGTACTAAACCTGACAATCAGATGAATATTTCGGCTGAGATATTTTTATCTTAGACAAATATGTATGCTACATAATATTTATGTCTTAACTTATGCTAACATATACTTATATACTGACTAACACATATCTTAAGTACAAAGATACCTGCAGGCTTTTGTTTGTGCTTGTACAAATGTATTCATATGCTTATACTATAATACTTTGCTAAGATACTTGTAGTCTGGTTTGTACTACTGTTTGCTGGCACTTATTTTACTTTTTATAAAGATATTTTCATATTTGTTTTCTGTTGCATAATAATTAGCTTGCAGGTTAACTTATACTAATGTATTGTATTTCATACTTGCATATCTCTTTTTGTTTTATTTGAACAAACTCATGTGAACCTATAACAAAAAGTATGTGTACTGCAGGTTTTGTTCTTATTATTTATACTAGCATATTCAGTTTGCAGATTTTATTTTCTTATGCACTAATATGTTTACAAAGATGTTTACTGTCTTTGTTTATACATTTTGACTTCAAACTTAAGTAAACATATAATGCTTTGCTGGCCAAATTATTTGTATAAGACATGTGCAGGTTCTCATTTGTTTTTGAACTAAATGTTTTCATTTCTATTTATCTTATACCTAATATATTTGTACTTATATTTGTAATCCTACCTTTATGTTATATTTATATTAAATATAAAGAAGCTTATGATTATAACCATATTTAAAAGTATTTATATTTATATAGGAACTCATGTTAAAGATTTATAGGCTTATGTTATTTTAGTTATAAAATTTATTGTTAGAAATATTGCTTAAATCTTATTTTTATTTAAAGTTTACTCTTTCAATATTTGATTTGTAATGTATACTCTGTATTTATATTTAATATGGGTTGAATTGTATTATTGTACTTGTTACTATTCTAATCTGCATACATATACATTAGATAATAAATGTTATTAATAGATAAATTTTAATTTAATTGAATAACACAGATTTATTTCTGAATATTGTCAAAAGCATCTATTTTATATTTTGAAGTTATATTCCTTTATAACCAATATAAAACTAATAATATCCAAATTATTATTTATTATAAATGAAAATCTTATATTTTAATTAAATTGGATTAAAAACTTATCATAATAATAGGGTCAAAATTCCGGGATGTCACATACTTAATTAAAATTAATTCCATAATTAAAATAACAGCTAAGAATTAGAAACATTGTAAACATTAATTTCATAATTAAACTAGTATTAAATTCTATCTTAATTTTTGTTAAACATTTCCACCTATTTATTTTTTTAAACAGCAGATCAAAATCAACTGACCCGAGACCTTCCCACTAAAACCCGAGACCTTCCCTGTTCTTACTCGAGAATTACTTCGAGTTTCCCACGCAAGCTTCCCGAGACTTCCCTGAACATCTTCTTCTTTATATTTTTTTTCTTTCAGCAATACGTTTAAGTTTAAGGAAAATTAAATTAGCATCAGGATCATTTCACTCGAACATGAACCCGAAGTTTCCCTCATTCTCACTCGTGCGCGACTCGAGTCAGACCTCCCTTCACGGCACTGACACCAACACCGCTGTCGTGCACGTGCACGGCAGCGCAGCCCAACTCCGGCGAACTCCGACATTACCGGCATGCCCCAAACCACCCCCAAACTCGAAATTCAAGCCCAGATTGTCTCAAATCAAATCGAATAGAAAAACAGCAGTTCAAACGAAAAACAGCCAATAACACTTCTGACAAAAACACCTCGTCTTCGACGTACCGGCCACCTGAGTCGCTCGAATCTCGGCCACGCTACGACATCTTACCAAGCAACCCTCCACCATAATTTAGTGCCACTCGGTTGCTTAATGAAGGCGATCTTGACCCATTACAGACATGGACAAATCTGGAATTCGAGCCCTAAATTGGTCTCGTATTCTAATCTCGAACAATATAAAAATTCTCTGATAATTTTCATGAAATCACATACGTTTATATTTGCTTCATCCCAAATTTTAACTTTTATTATTGACTACATAACAAGAAATTCGCAAAAGTGCCATTTTGGTTCGAATACAAACTGCCTTGGAAATACTATGTTAAAAATCTTCATTATAGTTTTAAAAATCATGTTTTGTGGTAAGGATTCAAGTTATGGACCCGAATTAATACTTTACATCAATCCAATTTATACTTTCTTACCTGTAAAATAAAGTTACAGTGTATATTTACAAACCAGGGTTTAAATTAGCATTTTAAAAATCTTAATTATAAGTTTAAATATTTTGTTTGGTTGAAAGATTAAAACTAAGCAATGATTTAATGTGAATCATATGAGATTTTGAATAATATACAACCTGTACCACTTTCAGAGTAGTACAGAGGAATCCTAGCAATATTCAAAATCAAAGCATGAACAATCATACCATAAAACAATTCTCTGAACTGTTATTTTATCAAACTTAAAGCTTTTAAACTTCTTGTTTACTCACCAGCAAAACTCTGAACAAGGAATAATCCGAGGTGATGAAGACTGCAGTTGATAACTGTTGCTTGAAATTTGTTTTGAATCTGTTATGTTCTTGCTCTGAATTTAATTTTTGAGCTTTGCCTGCTTTTCCTTTTTGTTCTCTTTTTTTTAGGTACTACTGAACGAAATTAAAATAGATGTATACATACATATATATATATATATAAAGGAGAACCCAGGTGTATAACAGAAGGTGTTAACAGGAACTGTTATTTCCTGCATCTGTTTTGACTTGATCAGATTTTATAAATATTTGAATTGACAAAAAAAATGGGCTGAGATGATAGCAAGTACATGTTTTGTTCCTTAGTTAGTTTACATGTTATAATTGTGACTTGCTGAACATATAGATATTTGTATAAAATTGATCATTTTGTAGTTAACCTATGGCTTGTATATGAAGCTACTTATTTATAATATTTGCTTTATATAAAAGTTTGTTTCATAATCTTCTAGCTTAATTATTTCATGTACATATGTGTCTGATGTACTGCTATGCCTTGACTGACTTTGTTTCATCCATATTCATTTAGTTTAGTTTGAATAATATACAGATTGTAATTATAGTTTACTATGTATAAGGATATCTATTTAAATATTTGTTTTAGAGATGTTTTTGTCAGGTTTACTTTCATATTTGACTAATTTCCATTTTTCTTTTCTACCTTGCTCTTATTTTGCTTTGTATTGTACTAATTCTTGTTTGTACTTACATTTATATTTTATGTTTTGACCGCCTATAATTATATGGTTTATTTACTTATATTTATATTTATTCTTCATATTTAACTATCCATATTTAAATGATATTCAATTGCTTACTTATTTATATTTATATTTATATTTTATATTTTGATTATCAATATTTATATTATACTCTTAAGTTTTACTTATATTTAATATTTACATTTTATTGATAAACTTTGGTTTTATGTTGAACATTATCATTCACATCAATATATATGTTAACAAGACAAAGTATTGTAATTCAATCATATAAGATAAATTTTATTTTAATTGAATTACATAAGAATAATTTTATTATAAATATTATTGAGATTTATTTCAAATTTTCCAAATCAATCTCCTATTTAAAGTGCAATTTATACAAGTAAATGGCAATATTTCCAAAATCATTTTTATTTTAAAATGATCAGTCCACTTTTCATTTAATCAGATTAAATATTTATTAAAATAAACGGGGCCAAAATCCAGGGTCGTTACATTCCTCCCCCCTTAAAAGAATTTCGTCCCCGAAATTTAAATCAAGGATAACTTAAAAACTATTATATCGACCATTCAAACATAGAGATCATTTATATATTAACAAACAATCAAACAGTCTATCCTAACAAACATCACTAGTTATCCGAACACAAACCCGGATAAGCTTCCCTAGAATTACCGAGAGTTGTTTTCTCGATGATCAACAATCCGAATTGGATTCCTGACCATAGTCAAATTCGACTTAACTTCTAAATTTTTGAATTACTGGTTTAATAACTAATGGTGAATCATGAACAAATTTCCTTAGATGAGATATGGAATACACAATAAATTCCAGATATCCACTCTGGCAATTCAATACTGAAATCTACAGTATTAACTCTTTCCAAATTTTATTGACTTCCTTACAGAATTTCAATATCTATTTTAATCAGGCCCGTACGATGTACATATACCATTCGTACGCAAATACGAAATTCGATCGCTTGCTCGATCACACAATTTCTCTTCCGAGCTAGTATCGCTCACCTGACTTCCTAGTACGGACTCAGAACTGGTTTCTTGATCAGAAACTGTTATTCTCCTTGCATAGTCACATCTATGATAGAGAATTTTCAGAATCAATCAAAATCCATATCCATGGTTCGTCGTCGAAAATCGAGTGAAAATCCTTACTCGGATCGATAAATAACTATCTCGAAATTCTATGCTCGAATCTGGATCAATTTGTTATGCGAATAAAATAATATACGTTCATCCTACGTATTTATATCCATTGATTATCAACCATATCAATTTCTTTTATTCACATTATTTTGATTCCTATCCACTTGGAATAATTTCCTCCATATCAAATTTACTTAAGAATTTCACTACTCATGTCTTAAGTTTATTATAAACATTATATATATTCTTATATTATTACTCTACCACTTTAGCCTTTATATCTTCTTATTTAAATCTGAATTTCCAATTTCTTGTGAATTCAATTTTCTTCAACTCTGAATATTTAATTTTATTGACTATCTTTCATTTATAATTGCTTCCCATTTTTATTTTTAAATTAGTTTCATCCACTAATTTACCTTCAATTTTCAATTTGAAATTGTTTTGTTGCTAAAATTTTAATTTCTTTTGTTTAGCATTACATATTTTCATAAGCACATATGTATAATTTCAACACTTATTACAATTACTTCCAACCAATTTCCAAATCATTCCCTTCAGTTTAAGTGATTTATAACTTACCTACTTATATATATAATCCATTTGAGCAAAACAAACTCATATTCTAAATCATCCTATTCTGCTTCTAATAATTCATAAATTTTTATCTAATCTCATTTACTTCAAAAGACCCATTTTATATGCAATTCAACAATATCATTGTGAATAAATAATTACTTAAGCTTTATGATAAATTTAAATTGATTCCAACTCAATTTACATTTGATTCCATCCCAATTAATTTATTCACAATCCTTACATTGCATTTTCTTTCATTTCAACAGGTTTGGTTCCAAACCATTTTATTAAACTCGACAACCAATGTTTTAAATAATCATTTCACAATTTACTCAAGTTATTTATTTTCTTTAAACTGTTCCACCCAACAACTTAAGTTTATTCTGTTCCACTAATTTCCATTTAAATCTTTGATTTGATTTTCCTTTAATCAAATCCCAACTATTTACTAATTTATTCGATTAGTTTATTCTTTTATCCATTTTTAAATCTGCATGAATAATTTATTATTGAGATTATAATAAAGTTATTAAATTTATGCTTGAATTAGATTTATTTACAACTCATTCCAATTCTATTTTAATCCAATTCAATACTTACTTTGGTTTACATTTACTTATTTACATAAAAAAAATTATTCTATTCAATATATTTATAACACGATTGAATTCATTTAAATTCAGTTTTATTCCAACTAAACTTCAGTTAAATTTAGCTACTTACCATTCTTTAAATTTTATTTCTCAATAGCTGAGCCCAATTTGTTTACTTAAAAGCTTATATTGCTCATTTGAGTCATTTCATCTTATAACCACAATTTCAGATTATATATATAGCACTTACTGTCTTAAGGTATAAATTTCCACCTCACTATTACAATCATTTTACCTTCAAATATTATATCCAATTAAGTTCGTTTTGGACTTCAATTCCATTTAACTTATCTCAGGTTAACCTCTAATATGTTTTCTTATTTTCATTTACTTAAGTTAAATTTTAATTCCGGGATTAAAATTCTCGAGTTCTTCTTATTAATATCAACTTTACTTTGTAATCTCGATAGTTGATTCTTTAAACTTTCACATTATCTAAATAGAATTTCTTAGAATTCAATTGCCCGGTTTCATTTCCAAACCATTTTGAAATGATAACTACACATACCCACTTGGTATATCAAATCAAATTTCCAAATTTCAAACACTTGTTTTCACCAAAACAAATTTTCTCTTTTTGGAAATTTCTAAAACAACTTGTATACCCAACAAGCCCAAACAATTTATCATGGCCAACTATCCTGGTAGCAATTCATCACTTTAGAAACTCGAAAATGAATATTGATGATGTGCCCATCATCATCAGTATTATTTTCCAGCGACTGAAGTGAGTTCAGTGCTTCCTTACTTTCACAATTTCCTCCCAAAATAATTTCCATTCAACAATATTTTCCAAAACAATATTCCATTATTACCTTCAAATCTTTGGAAAAACATTTCAAACATTCCCAAGTTTTTAAATTCGCAAATCCTTTTGTTTAAATTCATTTAAACACCTTCAAAGTTCCGGGACTTAAATTCTTGTTTAGTCAAGTTTTAGTTATATTCCTTTTATTAGATAATTTTATTTGGTTATAAGCCACTCAAATTTTAAATTGTAGTATTAACAACCAATCATCCAAACATATATAATAATTTCAGAAAAATATTTCTTTTATATTAAAATATAACTTTGGGTAAAATTATTTCATTTACCCTACTTTTAAAAAACAATATTGTGTCGGTCAATCTTGTTTAAGAGTTTAGGAATCCCTATCGATGAAATGGCGTCCCACACATTGACCAGAATCCGTAAACACTCAACAGATAAGTCAACACAATATAAAAACAATTTTATATTCACTAACAAATACGCGCTCATATCTATTAATACACTCAAACTCATTTTAGAGTTCTACAAACTCTATTCTATGAGTAGTTCCTACCAGAGCCAAGGTTATCACCAGCCTATGCTCTGATACCAACTGTGACGACCCACCCTTCTACTACCAGAAAGACGTATCATCAATAAGAAGAAAGGGATAGAAAATAGAAAAGAAAGAGAAAGAAAGAACAAGAACATCAGAATCTCACAGCGGGACGGAACAAAATATAATATATCACACAAATATTTCATAGTTTTACATATATCAGAGTTATACAATATCAATACATATGACTGTTATACATATATCTATCACTATATACATCAGAGGTACAGTGTACAACAACTAACACAGCGGAACTAGATAGATAACTACACACGTCTGGAAACTCCTGCTCCAAGCTCCTCCAGAAATCAAGGTCCAAACCTATCACTTGGCTACTCATAAAAATTTGAGTACCCAAGAGTTTATGAAAAACAAAATATAAACTCCGGGTCAGACATGGGTCTGGTATGATTAAACGGTTTAAAGTTGTTTAACTTTGAAAAACATTTGAAAATAAAGGTATCATGTAAGACTCCCCACAAATAAATACGGGTAAGTTTTTACCTTACGCTAACCAAAACATTTCATAGGAAATCTAGTGATATTATAATAGTGTCTAGGGTTTTCAAGTAAATAGAAAATAGCCGAATGGTTACATTCATTAAATTCCAGCAACTAGCCACAAAAGTGGGTAATACAAATCAAAACCGTAGGGTCTCGTAGGGAAAATGGATTTCCAACAATGGCAGGGCTACTAGGGTACCGTCCGTCACAGTACGGGGCCTAGATCACCGTACCGAGGATCACTCCCAACCCCCTACAACACAAGGCCGGAAATATTCCTTACTGAACAGTCCCGAACAAGATAAACCCCGCGGTTGTAGCTAGCAACCGCCCACACAGCTGAAATATAAAAGGGACATCTAGACAGGGGAAATATCTTGTCCTGCTTGGGCATGACCCACCTAACCTTGTTGCACCTCCTCTGTTTTAGCCATTCCTGGTTGATGAGGCTTGAGGCTGCGATTACCTTTATTGAACTTATATCTTAGAATTCTCATCGTCCTTCTGACGATGTGCTGAAAGCATTCAATCCATACAAGTTCGTTCCGGGTTCGAACGAAACCGAAGGCATTATCTCGTCACACTCGTTTTGGAATCACCCTTAGAGTCAACGACGATAACCCTTGCATTCTAATAACGCCATCGATCTTCATTCTAGGATTCACGACCTAACATTTAAATTGGATCGATGTGGTTTTCGGAGAATCAAAATCAATTCTTTCGATCCCGGTCTCATCGAATCCAAACGCCATTTTAAAGGCCAAGTTGTCTAATTAACTTAAACAGTTTAATTCAAGTTATAATTCAAACAACATTTATCACAGATAAACAAATACAGTCATCATAGATATATCACAGCATATCAGAGAGCATCACAGAATATCATCAATTTAAAACATCACAAGCCAGACATTCTACATACACAACAATCCATAAGCAATTACCTTTAAATCTTCTTTGTAATTAATTCAATTTAGAATTAATTACCTAAGAATTAATTACTTAACTCTATTTAATTAATCTAATTAACAATTAATTTCCTATTTCATTTCGAATTGTTTAATTAATGATTTCTTTATTAATCCTTAAGTCTTAATTACATAATTGTTTTATTTTACACTATCAATTACTTAATTACTTCTTAACCCATTTATTTACTTTAATTAATCCTTTAATTAGTACTCTTAATTATTAATCAACTTAATTACCCATTTAATTTCTGCTAATTACTTACTTAACCATTTATTTATTCCTAATCAATTTACTCAATTAATTAGCTATTAATCATTCATAAATTGACTTTAAGTAATTGATTCCAAATTTACCCCTTTTCTTAATTATTTACTCGATCTCTGATTATAAAGTGATTACTCCCAATCACTTCCCAAAATAATTAATCTATCGCTAATTACGATTTAAAAGTAATTGTTCTTAATTTCTTTCTAAAACAATTTATTTATCTTATATGTTCAACTTAATTAAACATGTAAAAGTCTTCTTTTAAATTATGATAATCAATTATAGTATTTACTACAACTTTAATTATTAGTTAACCTAATACTTAATTTAAATTAATTCCATAATTAAAATAACAGCTAAGAATTAGAAACATTGTAAACATTAATTTCATAATTAAACTAGTATTAAATTCTATCTTAATTTTTGTTAAACATTTCCATCTATTTATTTTTTTAAACAGCAGATCAAAATCAACTAACCCGAGACCTTCCCACTAAAACCCGAGACCTTCCCTGTTCTTACTTGAGAATTACTTCGAGTTTCCCACGCAAGCTTCCTGAGACTTCCCTGAACATTTTCTTCTTCATATTTTTTTTTTATCTTTCAGCAATACATTTAAGTTTAAGGAAAATTAAATTAGCATCAGGATCATTTCACTCGAACGCGAACCCGAAGTTTCCCCCATTCTCACTCGTGCGCAACTCGAGTCAGACCTCCCCTCACGGCACTGACACCAACGCCACTACCGTGCACGTGCGCGGCAGTGCTGCCCAACTCGGCGAACTCCGACATTACCGGCATGCCACAAACCACCCCCAAACTCGAAATTCAAGCCCAGATTGTCTCAAATCAAATCGAATAGAAAAACAGCAGTTCGAATGAAAAACAACCAATAACACTTCTGACAAAAACACCTCGTCTTCGACGTAGCGTCCACCTGAGGCACTCGAATCTCGGCCACACTACGACATCTTACCAAGCAACCCTCCACCATAATTTAGTGCCACTCGGTTGCTTATTAAAGGCGATCTTGACCCATTACAGACATGGACAAATCTGGAACTCGAGCCCTAAATTGGTCTCATATTCTAATCTCGAACAATATAAAAATTCTCCGATAATTTTCATGAAATCATATACGTTTATATTTGCTTCATCCCAAATTTCAACTTTTATTATTGAATACATAACAAGAAATTCGCAAAAGTGCCATTTTGGTTCGAATCCAAACTGCCTTGGAAATACTGTGTTAAAAATCATCATTATAGTTTTAAAAATCATGTTTTGTGGTAAGGATTCAAGTTATGGACCCGAATTAATAATTTACATCAATCCAATTTATACTTTCTTACCTGTAAAATAAAGTTACAGTGTATACTTACAAACCAGGGTTTAAATTAGCATTTTAAAAATCTTAATTATAGGTTTAAATATTTTGTTTGGTTGAAAGATTAAAACTAAGCAATGATTTAATGTGAATCGTATGAGATTTTGAATAATATACAACCTGTACCACTTTCAGAGTAGTACAGAGGAATCCTAGCAATATTCAAAATCAAAGCATGAACAATCATACCATAAAACAATTCTCGTAACTATTATTTTATCAAACTTAAAGCTTTTAAACTTCTTGTTTACTCACCAGCAAAACTCTGAACAAGGAATAATCCGAGGTGATGAAGTCTGCAGTTGATAACTGTTGCTTGAAATTTGTTTTGAATCTGCTATGTTCTTGCTCTGAATTTAATTTTTGAGCTTTGCCTGCTTTTCCTTTTTGTTCTCTTTTTTTTTAGGTACTACTGAACGAACTTAAAATAGATGTATACATATATATATATATATAAAGGAGAACCCAGGTGTATAACAGAAGGTGTTAACAGGAACTGTTATTTCCTGCATCTGTTTTGACTTGATCAGATTTTATAAATATTTGAATTGACAAAAAAAATGGGCTGAGATGATAGCAAGTACATGTTTTGTTCCTTAGTTAGTTTACATGTTATAATTGTGACTTGCTGAACATATAGATATTTGTATAAAATTGATCATTTTGTAGTTAACCTATGGCTTGTATATGAAGCTACTTATTTATAATATTTGCTTTATATAAAAGTTTGTTTTATAATCTTCTAGCTTAATTATTTCATGTACATATGTGTCTGATGTACTGCTATGCCTTGACTGACTTTGTTTCGTCCATATTCATTTGGTTTAGTTTGAATAATATACAGATTGTAATTATAGTTTACTATGTATACGGATATCTATTTAAATATTTGTTTTAGAGATGTTTTTGTCAGGTTTACTTTCATATTTGACTAATTTCCATTTTTCTTTTCTACCTTGCTCTTATTTTGCTTTGTATTGTACTAATTCTTATTTGTACTTACATTTATATTTTATATTTTGACAGCCTATAATTATATGGTTTATTTACTTATATTTATATTTATTCTTCATATTTAACTATCCATATTTAAATGATATTCAATTGCTTACTTATTTATATTTATATTTATATTTTATATTTTGATTATCAATATTTATATTATACTCCTAAGTTTTACTTATATTTAATATTTACATTTTATTGATAAACTTTGGTTTTATGTTGAACATTATCATTCACATCAATATATATGTTAATAAGACAAAGTATTGTAATTCAATCATATAAGATAAATTTGATTTTAATTGAATTACATAAGAATAATTTTATTATAAATATTATTGAGATTTATTTCAAATTTTCCAAATCAATCTCCTATTTAAAGTGCAATTTATACAAGTAAATGGCAATATTTCCAAAATCATTTTTATTTTAAAATGATCAGTCCACATTTCATTTAATCAGATTAAATATTTATTAAAATAAACGGGGCCAAAATCCAGGGTCGTTACATTCCTCCCCCCTTAAAAGAATTTCGTCCACGAAATTTAAATCAAGGATAACTTAAAAACTATTATATCGACCATTCAAACATAGAGATCATTTATATATTAACAAACAATCAAACAGTCTATCCTAACAAACATCACTAGTTATCCGAACACAAACCTGGATAAGCTTCCCTAGAATTATCGAGAGTTGTTTTCTCGATGATCAACAATCCGAATTGGATTCCTGACCATAGTCAAATTCGACTTAACTTCTAAATTTTTGAATTACTGGTTTAATAACTAATGGTGAATCATGAACAAATTTCCTTAGATGAGATATGGAATACACAATAAATTCCAGATATCCACTCTGGCAATTCAATACTGAAATCTACAGTATTAACTCTTTCCAAATTTTATTGACTTCCTTACAGAATTTCAATATCTATTTTAATCAGGCCCGTACGATGTACATATACCATTCGTACGCAAATACCAAATTCGATCGCTTGCTCGATCACACAATTTCTCTTCCGAACTAGTATCGCTCACCTGACTTCCTAGTACGGACTCAGAACTGGTTTCTTGATCAGAAACTGTTATTCTCCTTGCATAGTCACATCTATGATAGAGAATTTTCAGAATCAATCAAAATCCATATCCATGGTTCGTCGTCGAAAATCGAGTGAAAATCCTTACTCGGATCGATAAATAACTATCTCGAAATTCTATGCTCGAATCTGGATCAATTTGTTATGCGAATAAAATAATATACGTTCATCCTACGTATTTATATCCATTGATTATCAACCATATCAATTTCTTTTATTCACATTATTTTGATTCCTATCCACTTGGAATAATTTCCTCCATATCAAATTTACTTAAGAATTTCACTACTCAAGTCTTAAGTTTATTATAAACATTATATATATTCTTATATTATTACTCTACCACTTTAGCCTTTATATCTTCTTATTTAAATCTGAATTTCCAATTTCTTGTGAATTCAATTTTCTTCAACTCTGAATATTTAATTTTATTGACTATCTTTCATTTATAATTGCTTCCCATTTTTATTTTTAAATTAGTTTCATCCACTAATTTACCTTCAATTTTCAATTTGAAATTGTTTTGTTGCTAAAATTTTAATTTCTTTTGTTTAGCATTACATATTTTCATAAGCACATATGTATAATTTCAACACTTATTACAATTACTTCCAACCAATTTCCAAATCATTCCCTTCAGTTTAAGTGATTTATAACTTACCTACTTATATATATAATCCATTTGAGCAAAACAAACTCATATTCAAAATCATCCTATTCTGCTTCTAATAATTCATAAAATTTTATCTAATCTCATTTACTTCAAAAGACCCATTTTATATGCAATTCAACAATATCATTGTGAATAAATAATTACTTAAGCTTTATGATAAATTTAAATTGATTCCAACTCAATTTACATTTGATTCCATCCCAATTAATTTATTCACAATCCTTACATTGCATTTTCTTTCATTTCAACAGGTTTGGTTCCAAACCATTTTATTAAACTCGACAACCAATGTTTTAAATAATCATTTCACAATTTACTCAAGTTATTTATTTTCTTTAAACTGTTCCACCCAACAACTTAAGTTTATTCTGTTCCACTAATTTCCATTTAAATCTTTGATTTGATTTTCCTTTAATCAAATCCCAACTATTTACTAATTTATTCGATTAGTTTATTCTTTTATCCATTTTTAAATCTGCATGAATAATTTATTATTGAGATTATAATAAAGTTATTAAATTTATGCTTGAATTAGATTTATTTACAACTCATTCCAATTCTATTTTAATCCAATTCAATACTTACTTTGGTTTACATTTACTTATTTACATAAAAAAAATTATTCTATTCAATATATTTATAACACGATTGAATTCATTTAAATTCAGTTTTATTCCAACTAAACTTCAGTTAAATTTAGCTACTTACCATTCCTTAAATTTTATTTCTCAATAGCTGAGCCCAATTTGTTTACTTAAAAGCTTATATTGCTCATTTGAGTCATTTCATCTTATAACCACAATTTCAGATTATATATATAGCACTTACTGTCTTAAGGTATAAATTTCCACCTCACTATTACAATCATTTTACCTTCAAATATTATATCCAATTAAGTTCGTTTTGGACTTCAATTCCATTTAACTTATCTCAGGTTAACCTCTAATATGTTTTCTTATTTTCATTTACTTAAGTTAAATTTTAATTCCGGGATTAAAATTCTCGAGTTCTTCTTATTAATATCAACTTTACTTTGTAATCTCGATAGTTGATTCTTTAAACTTTCACATTATCTAAATAGAATTTCTTAGAAGTCAATTGCCCGGTTTCATTTCCAAACCATTTTGAAATGATAACTACACATACCCACTTGGTATATCAAATCAAATTTCCAAATTTCAAACACTTGTTTTCACCAAAACAAATTTTCTCTTTTTGAAAATTTCTAAAACAACTTGTATACCCAACAAGCCCAAACAATTTATCATGACCAACTATCCTGGTAGCAATTCATCACTTTAGAAACTCGAAAATGAATATTGATGATGTGCCCATCATCATCAGGATTATTTTCCAGCGACTGAAGTGAGTTCAGTGCTTCCTTACTTTCACAATTTCCTCCCAAAATAATTTCCATTCAACAATATTTTCCAAAACAATATTCCATTATTACCTTCAAATCTTTGGAAAAACATTTCAAACATTCCCAAGTTTTTAAATTCCCAAATCCTTTTGTTTAAATTCATTTAAACACCTTCAAAGTTCCGGGACTTAAATTCTTGTTTAGTCAAGTTTTAGTTATATTCCTTTTATTAGATAATTTTATTTGGTTATAAGCCACTCAAATTTTAAATTGTAGTATTAACAACCAATCATCCAAACATATATAATAATTTCAGAAAAATATTTCTTTTATATTAAAATATAACTTTGGGTAAAATTAGTTCATTTACCCTACTTTTAAAAAACAATATTGTGTCGGTCAATCTTGTTTAAGAGTTTAGGAATCCCTATCGATGAAATGGCGTCCCACACATTGACCAGAATCCGTAAACACTCAACAGATAAGTCAACACAATATAAAAACAATTTTATATTCACTAACAAATACGCGCTCGTATCTATTAATACACTCAAACTCATTTTAGAGTTCTACAAACTCTATTCTATGAGTAATTCCTACCAGAGCCAAGGTTATCACCAGCCTATGCTCTGATACCAACTGTGACGACCCACCCTTCTACTACCAGAAAGACGTATCATCAATAAGAAGAAAGGGATAGAAAATAGAAAAGAAAGAGAAAGAAAGAACAAGAACATCAGAATCTCACAGCGGAACGGAACAAAATATAATATATCACATAAATATTTCATAGTTTTACATATATCAGAGTTATACAATATCAATACATATGACTGTTATACATATATCTATCACTATATACATCAGAGGTACAGTGTACAACAACTAACACAGCGGAACTAGATAGATAACTACACACGTCTGGAAACTCCTGCTCCAAGCTCCTCCAGAAATCAAGGTCCAAACCTATCACTTGGCTACTCATAAAAATTTGAGTACCCAAGAGTTTATGAAAAACAAAATATAAACTCCGGGTCAGACATGGGTCTGGTATGATTAAACGGTTTAAAGTTGTTTAACTTTGAAAAACATTTGAAAATAAAGGTATCATGTAAGACTCCCCACAAATAAATACGGGTAAATTTTTACCTTACGCTAATCAAAACATTTCATAGGAAATCCAGTGATATTATAATAGTGTCTAGGGTTTTCAAGTAAATAGAAAATAGCCGAATGGTTACATTCATTAAATTCCAGCAACTAGCCACAAAAGTGGGTAATACAAATCAAAACCGTAGGGTCTCGTAGGGAAAATGTATTTCCAACAATGGCAGGGCTACTAGGGTACCGTCCGTCACAGTACGGGGCCTAGATCACCGTACCGAGGATCGCTCCCGACCCCCTACAACACAAGGCCGGAACCATTCCTTACTGAACAGTCCCGAACAAGATAAACCCCGCGGTTGTAGCTAGCAACCGCCCACACAGGCGAAATATAAAAGGGACATCTAGACAGGGGAAATATCTTGTCCTGCTTGGGCATGACCCACCTAACCTTGCTGCATCTCCTCTGTTTTAGCCATTCCTGGTTGATGAGGCTTGAGGCTGCGATTACCTTTATTGAACTTATATCTTAGAATGCTCATCGTCCTTCTGACGATGTGCTGAAAGCATTCAATCCATACAAGTTCGTTCCGGGTTCGAACGAAACCGAAGGCATTATCTCGTCACACTCGTTTTGGAATCACCCTCAGAGTCAACGACGATAGCCCTTGCATTCTAATAACGCCATCGATCTTCATTCCAGGATTCACGACCTAACGTTTAAATTGGATCGATGTGGTTTTCGGAGAATCAAAATCGATTCTTTCGATCCCGGTCTCATCGAATCCAAACGCTATTTTAAAGGCCAAGTTGTCTAATTAACTTAAACAGTTTAATTCAAGTTATAATTCAAACAACATTTATCACAGATAAACAAATACAGTCATCATAGATATATCACAGCATATCAGAGAGCATCACAGAATATCATCAATTTAAAACATCACAAGCCAGACATTCTACATACACAACAATCCATAAGCAATTACCTTTAAATCTTCTTTGTAATTAATTCAATTTAGAATTAATTACCAAAGAATTAATTACTTAACTCTATTTAATTAATCTAATTAACAATTAATTTCCTATTTCATTTCGAATTGTTTAATTAATGATTTCTTTATTAATCCTTAAGTCTTAATTACATAATTGTTTTATTTTACACTATCAATTACTTAATTACTTCTTAACCCAGTTATTTACTTTAATTAATCCTTTAATTAGTACTCTTAATTATTAATCAACTTAATTACCCATTTAATTTCTGCTAATTACTTACTTAACCATTTATTTATCCTTAATCAATTTACTCAATTAATTAGCTATTAATCATTCATAAATTGACTTTAAGTAATTGATTCCAAATTTACCCCTTTTCTTAATTATTTACTCGATCTCTGATTATAAAGTGATTACTCCCAATCACTTCCCAAAATAATTAATCTATCGCTAATTACGATTTAAAAGTAATTGTTCTTAATTTCTTTCTAAAACAATTTATTTATCTTATATGTTCAACTTAATTAAACATGTAAAAGTCTTCTTTTAAATTATGATAATCAATTATAGTATTTACTACAACTTTAATTATTAGTTAACCTAATACTTAATTTAAATTAATTCCATAATTAAAATAACAGCTAAGAATTAGAAACATTGTAAACATTAATTTCATAATTAAACTAGTATTAAATTCTATCTTAATTTTTGTTAAACATTTCCACCTATTTATTTTTTTAAACGGCAGATCAAAATCAACTAACCCGAGACCTTCCCACTAAAACCCGAGACCTTCCCTGTTCTTACTTGAGAATTACTTCGAGTTTCCCACGCAAGCTTCCTGAGACTTCCCTGAACATTTTCTTCTTCATATATTTTTTTTATCTTTCAGCAATACATTTAAGTTTAAGGAAAATTAAATTAGCATCAGGATCATTTCACTCGAACGCGAACCCGAAGTTTCCCCCATTCTCACTCGTGCGCAACTCGAGTCAGACCTCCCCTCACGGCACTGACACCAACGCCACTACCGTGCACGTGCGCGGCAGTGCAGCCCAAGTCGGCGAACTCCGACATTACCGGCATGCCACAAACCACCCCCAAACTCGAAATTCAAGCCCAGATTGTCTCAAATCAAATCGAATAGAAAAACAGCAGTTCGAATGAAAAACAACCAATAACACTTCTGACAAAAACACCTCGTCTTCAACGTAGCGTCCACCTGAGGCACTCGAATCTCGGCCACACTACGACATCTTACCAAGCAACCCTCCACCATAATTTAGTGCCACTCGGTTGCTTAATAAAGGCGATCTTGACCCATTACATACATGGACAAATCTGGAACTCGAGCCCTAAATTGGTCTCATATTCTAATCTCGAACAATATAAAAATTCTCTGATAATTTTCATGAAATCATATACGTTTATATTTGCTTCATCCCAAATTTCAACTTTTATTATTGATTACATAACAAGAAATTCGCAAAAGTGCCATTTTGGTTCGAATCCAAACTGCCTTGGAAATACTGTGTTAAAAATCTTCATTATAGTTTTAAAAATCATGTTTTGTGGTAAGGATTCAAGCTATGGACTCGAATTAACACTTTACATCAATCCAATTTATCCAATTTATACTTTCTTACCTGTAAAATAAAGTTAAAGTGTATATTTACAAACCACGGTTTAAATTAGCATTTTAAAAATCTTAATTATAAGTTTAAATATTTTGTTTGGTTGAAAGATTAAAACTTAGCAATGATTTAATGTGAATCATATGAGATTTTGAACAATATACAACCTGTATCACTTTCAGAGTAGTACCGAGCAATCCTAGTAATATTCAAAATCAAAGCATGAACAATCTTACCATAAAACAATTCTCTGAACTGTTATTTTATCAAACTTAAAGCTATTAAACTTCTTGTTCACTCACCAGCAAAACTCTAAACAAGGAATAATCCAAGGTGATGAAGACTGCAGTTGGTAACTGTTGCTTGAAATTTGTTTTGAATCTGCTATGTTCTTGCTCTAAATTTAATTTTTGAGCTTTGCCAGCTTTTCCTTTTTGTTTTTTTTAGGTACTACTGAACGAACTTAAAACAGATGTGTATATATATATATAAAGGAGAACCCAGGTGTATAACAAAAGGTGTTAACTGGAACTGTTGTTTCCTGCATCTGTTTTGACTTGATCAGATTTTATAAATATTTGAATTGACAAAAAAATGGGCTGAGATGATAGCAAGTACAGTTTTGTTCCTTAGTTAGTTTACATGTTATAATTGCGACTTGCTGTACATATAGATATTTGTATAAAATTGATCATTTTGTAGTTAACCTATGGCTTGTATATGAAGCTACTTATTTATAATATTTGCTTTATATAAAAGTTTGTTTTATAATCTTCTAGCTTAATTATTTCATGTACATATGTGTTCGATGTACTGTTATGCCTTGACTGACTTTGTTTCATCCATATTCATTTGGTTTAGTTTGAATAATATACAGGTTGTAATTATGGTTTACTATGTATAAGGATATCTATTTGAATATTTGTTTTAGAGATTTTTTTGTCAAGTTTACTTTCATATTTGACTAATTTCCATTTTTCTTTTCTACCTTACTCTTATTTTGCTTTGTGTTGTACTAATTCTTGTTTGTACTTACATTTATATTTTATATTTTGACAGTCAATAATTATATGGTTTATTTACTTATATTTATATATATTCTTCATATTTAACTATCCATATTTAAATGATATTCAATTTCTTACTTATTTATATTTATATTTATATTTTATATTTTGATTATCAATATTTATATTATACTCTTAAGTTTTACTTATATTTAATATTTATATTTTATTGATAAACTTTGGTTTTATGTTGAACATTATCATTCACATCAATATATATGTTATTAAGACAAAGTATTGTAATTCAATCATATAAGATAAATTTTATTTTAATTGAATTACATAAGAACAATTTTATTATAAATATTATTGAGATTTATTTCAAATTCTCCACATCAATCTCCTATTTAAAGTGCAATTTATACAAGTAAATGGAAATATTTCCAAAATCATTTTTATTTTAAAATGATCAGTCTACATTTCATTTAATCAGATTAAATATTTATTAAAATAAACGGGGCCAAAATCTAGGGTCGTTACATTATTTCTCACGTGAAATATATCTACCGTAAAAAAACTTCGGCCTCTTCCTGAAGAAAATTTTGGTAAAACTTTTCATTCTTTTCATTTTTTTACTTGTTTTGTCATGATTTTGCACTTGTATTCTCTTATGAAGAACGGCCTCTCCACCTCCAGCCCCTAGGCTGCCTCCACCACCACCTACTCCAGCCATCATCCCCTCCTTCTCACTGGCCATCCATGGAAAAGGCTGTAACAACCCGGATTTTGGAGATTACCGTTAATATTAATAATTCAATATTAACGGTAATCTCCAAAATCCGGGTTGTTACAGAAGCCCTATAGGATGATGATCCACTAAAAATTGATGAAAACTCCACTTTAATTTTCATAGCCGAGCCTCCCCTTGTCTTCACCACTCCAATCATGCTTTGGCCGACCCATACACCGCCACCACCAGCCACAACTTGAGCCTTTGACCTCTGCAACACCTGTAGTTGATCTTCCCAGACCTGACCTTGTCCATCCATGCTTGGCCGAGACCTTTGATGGCATTGAAATCTATGTATTTGCCTTGAATTTGTGTATTCATGCACATATATACCTCTTCTACTTCATATGTTGTTGTAGCCGACTTATATGACCTTAACTTGACCCAAACATGATCCAAAACCATCCCATTACAGTGCTTTTACAGCCCATAGCTGAAGCATATGGTGTGAATGCAAGTGCAACAGCGCTAGCTTTGAGTTGTGTATTTATTCCTAGCATTGTTTTGTAATATTTTGGTTTGTAATCCATATTGTACTTTTTTTTTAAAAATTGACAAGGCAATTAGCTTTGGCTCTTCCACTCTTGAATCGTAGTCGTGCTTTCGTGCCTTTGTGGATCTTGTTTGTGTGTTTGGTTGTTATCTCCAGCTTGTAGAGGTGAGTATTTCTCACCAGACATTCTGTACTTATATAAGTAGTAAATTGACACCCTGTGAATCAGTAGATATTATTATGTTGTAACTGCTTATGCCATGATCATATGATGATTACCCTATTTATGCACCTGTTATATCATCTGTTAATGTTATGTATTGCTATTCGGTTTATTTATATCAGTTTATCACACTACAAGTTCCCTGTAGATTAGATTCACTATGGGTTGAAATGATACATACCCGATCGGAAATTAGAATAGGGAAAAATCGTTATGGGCTGAAATGATAGGCCTGAGCGATTTTTATTCATTTGCGTTTACTTGGGATTGCGGGTTTGGAATGATAGAACCCGGATTTTTTTCCTTTGTAAATTACGGATTGAAATGATATATTATCCATATCATTGGACTTAGGTAAGAAAAATTTCATGCAGACTGTGGTTAAAATATATTTTTCTAAAATTTTTAAAATATTACAAAAATGTAAATATTATGAAATTTTGATTTAAATTTAATTAAAAATGATTTTGTAATGTATTAGTGATTTTCTACAAGTTAAATAAGTGAAATAAATGAATGGTAAAGTTGAATTTGAAATATCAGTTAATTTTGGAATTTATGATTTTGTTTATAAATAGAATTTAAGTTAAGTAAGAAAATATGATAATTTGATTTAAATTTAAATTTAAAAATGATTTTATAAAGTGTTATTGATTTTCTATAAATTTAAAATAGTTAAATAAATAAATGTTTAAAGTTAAAATTTGAAGTATAACTTAACTTGGAAAATGTGAAAGTGTTTTAAAAACAAAAGTTAAGATAAGAAAATAAAATGGAATTTAAATAAATTTATGAAATGGTAAAATTATTTAAAATGTTATGTAAATGAAATGTTATAAAATTTTACATTTATTTTATAAGTGAATTATGAAAGATTTGATAATTATTTGTGAAAATTTCACTTTGTAAAATCATAAATTAGGGGATATTTAAATGATTGTTTTCAAAGTGAGAAAATATGACTTTATAAGTAAGAAATGGATTTAAATAAATTTTAATTGTTTATGAAATTGTAGTGAAAGTTTGGAATTTAAATTGACAACATTCCTAAAATGCTATCATTTCTAAAGTTAAAGGTATTACAGCATTTTGTAAATACTATTATTGATATAAATGAACTAAATGGCTAAATTGAACTAAGGGCTATTACAGCACTTTGTAAGTGTTGTAATTGCTGAATTTGACCAATGTTTTATTTTAAACCTAAAACCTATTACAGCATTTTAGATGCTGTCTTTTCCTAATTGAATTGTTTTTAAACATAACTTTCCATAGCATTTTCTAAGGGCTGCGAAAGTTGAATTTTCACAGTTTTAATAAATTTAAGTGAATAAATGAATTCTGAAAATGGTAAAATTTTGAGAATTGTATATTTGATTATTAAATATAATAACTTCACTTTTAAATGATTTAAATGGAATATTTAAATGATTTAAATGGAATATTTAAATAATTTAAATGGAATATTTAATTGGTTTAATTGGAATATTTAAATGGTTTAAATGGAATATTTGTTTAAATGGAATATTTTGATTTGAAATACAAACCATTTTAAAATGTAATTTGAAATGGTATTTAAATTAAATAAAAATGAATGTGGTTTTGGAATGATATGATATTTTGATATTTCGAAATGAATTTGAAGTGATATTGAATCTTTAAATGATATTTGATTTAGAAGCATAAAATACCATTTTTGAATTTTAGCCATAGGATATATTTAATTTATGGTTTAACTTATCCTTAGAGGATGGACGATCCCAAGCATCCTTTAAGTTATGGTGCATTTCTACTACAGTTCACTTGAGTTGGTTTACATTATATAAGTATATATGTCCTGACTCGAGTGTTTTGTGTTTTACTTTACGCTTGGGTCAGCCTGAGTATTTATAGCTTAGCTTTGGATTTCTTTTTCTAGAGGTAGGAATCGCTGGAGATTCTGCTTGTCTAGTTATCTATTCCTTTTCGGTTGCAGTTGTTCTATTTCAGCTCCGGTATTTATAAACTTCTATGTATTTGAGATTTCTATTGTATATGTTTTTCAAACTGATATTATGTATTATGTTTTTGAGAGTTTGTTATAGTAGCTGCATGAACTACTATGGTATTTTAATTTCCGCTGCGAGATATTCTGATATTTCTATGTCTGTGATTCTGTGATTGTTTTTCATTTGCTCCAAATTTATTTACAACGCGGTATTTTGAGCAATTCAAGTTCGACATGTGTGGATGCGAATGGCTGAAAATATCGGGTAGTTACAGCGGTGCTAAACAAAGAACATGTTTCCTCTTATAAGAACCACATTCATAGATAAAATAATGGAAATAAGCCAAAAAAATTAGGCTTGAAAGAATGGAAATAAATAATTAAACATCGAGAAGAGCTCCATGCACTTCTCGATGCAATTAAGAAAACGATTCAAGATTTGAATAAAATAAGGAAAAGGAATTTTTCCAATAATGATAGGAAGGGTGCAATATACTTAAGAACCATGATGGCTTTCGAAAAAGTCTAAGCTGGACCTCGCCAACGTTATGAAGTATCTGAGTATTTCATATCTTAATGCATATAGAACCAAAAGCGATCTAGAGTAGACGCGATAATACCCCAATCGGAGCAACCCCACATAGCTTGGCTCCTACTTGCTCTTTTGTTTTAGTCATTTCTAACAAAGGATATCTACACTCAAATGAGAAACAAGTCTCTTAAATTGACAAAACTAAACGAAGATAGTAGAATCAATAGCCAATAAATCAACTATCGTGAATAATTAAATGGTCGTTACGAAAATTAAACCTCTTAAACAAATAGATTCATGCTTGTGCTTGATTTTCACATAATAAATATTAGCAAAACATTTTTGATAAAGCCTTTTGAAAATATTCTTTTTAAACGTCATATTTGTATTTCTAAGTGAATTAAAAAGAAGGGTCAAATCAAATGTCGTTAAAACATTATTTACTATAAACCCAAACACAATTTACACTTAGCTTTATTTTTAAACATCCATTTTAAAAATATTTTCTCACTTATAATCTATCATTCATAAATTTCAAACAACATTTATTATCCCGAAAGATAATAAATCAATTAAAATTCGTTTATAAATTTAAAACAACGTAAATCACCATGAAAGATAATTGATACAATTCTTTTATAAATTTAAATGCACATTAATTATCCCAAGAGACAATTAATCAAATTTGTAACTCATTTAATAAATCAATTGGTTAACTTTAAACACCTTTATTAAATAAGTCAACTAGCTTTAATCATTTTTATGAAACCAGTTAATTAACTTTAATTTTTTTACTAAATCAGTTGATTATGTTTAAACACATTTATTAAATTAGTTAATTAACTATAAACATCATTAATAAATTTATTAATTAACTTTATTATAGTCAAATAATAATTAAGAATATATGTAGACCTCCATTTCCTTTCAAATACTTATATACAACCCTTACAAACCCATTTGAAAAGAATTATATTTAAGGTAAATAACCTATATAAATTCAAACATCAATAATTATCCCAAAAGATAATAAAATCCAATTTATAATCTTTTATAATTTTAAAACTACATTAATTATCTCGAAAGATAATTGATCAAATTTACAATTTCATTGTAAATTTAAAATACGTTAATTATCCCTAAAGATAATTAATTAAATTTATAACTCCTTTTATAAATTTTAGTCAACATTTACCTTTATTTTCAAAATTCGCTAAATACTTGAAAATATAGTTTAAACAATTTTCAAAGTGCAAAAACATGACCAAAGAATTATTTTATAAAAATATAAGCTCAAATTCAACACATAACAAGGGTTTAAAGATATGATATTTTATACAATATGTCACAAATATTTCAACCCAACCACAAATAAGCAACATAAGAATATAATTAAGATGCATATTACAGTAAATTAATAATGGCAAAAAATCCCTTAGCGTCTGTCTACAAAAGTCCCCTGCAATAGCAATGGTTATTTATGCAATCCATTTTTCAAGAGGGAATTCAAATCCGAACAAACAATCAAACAACAATAACAACCTTATTATTATCAACAATCGGCAATCAACAGTTAACATATCATTTATTAAATAACTTCAAAAATAATATGTTTACTTTACAAGTATAGAACGACTATTTATTCTACTCAAATGATGTCCAAATAATCCATTCAATTTAAAATAGTAGAATGCTATTTTATCATGCTAAATACGTATCACAACGAAGTATAACTAGTTTAACTATGTTAAACATAAGTAAATTAATCACTATAATTTCATCATTAATTTATACTTCATTAAAACTATCAACTATCATTCAAGCATTCAACAATAATCTATGGCAACACAGATATCATATAACTACTTTAAAGGTGAGTTAACTCATCCAAATTCTAGTTGAAGCTTTCACATTCCTATTTGATCTAAAATTAAATGATGTTTGATTTTAGCTCAAAATTATACTAGCTCAGAATTTAATGAATCCAACTCCAACATGTAAATAATATTGATACGAGTCCAATGCAAAAGATCACGTCCAAATTCGACCTCGTGTGAGCAAGACTTCAATTATATAAGATTTTGTAATTAATTTATAACAACCTAGTATTTTGTGATTATTTTAATTGTTTATTTTAATTATTTAAATTGAAATTCTTGATTTAAAAACTTTATTATATTTATTAAAAATGAATAAATTTTATTATTTTAAGAATATATTTTGATTTTTGTGTGAATTATAATTTCAAACCTGAACAAATAGAATACTTTCAGAAAATGTGGATTTTGGTCAAATTGGTCAATCTTTGACTTTTAAATTTAAAATTCGAATATTTTATTTTTTTAATTTTATCTTGTATTATGAAAATAAATTTAATTTTAAGAATACTGCATTTTGTTTCGTTGAAATCCGATTTATATTGTGAAAGTTGTGCTTTTTACAATAATGGGTGTAATTGATTTATTTAATAAAATTATCTATTTTAATATATATAAATAATAATATTATTTGCCAAATCATGTTATAATATGTGTTATATGACATGTTAGACATATATTTTATTTTAAAACATTTTTAAAGTGATGTTATAATTTTTCCAAAGCTTAGTGTATTTATGTTTATTTTTAAAGGTCAGTTTCCATTTTTCTGCTATTTTCTTCATTTAAATTATATTTAATTAAAATTTATTTATTTATTTTTGTGAATGCATTTTTATTTTATGTTCTTATATTTATTTACAAATATTTTTCAAGAACATAAATTTTTTTCAAAGTTCATTTCATTTATTTTCAAATTTTCAAGACTAGTTTTCATTCTCTGTGCTATTTTCTTGATTTATATATAATTTATATTTTGTTTATTTACCAAATTTTCGTATTTTATCTGAATTTATATATACATTTCAGTTATTTATAATTATAAAAAGAAATTAGAGAAATGTGAAAGGTTTTGTGACTTTTTATTTCTTAAAGCTTTTTGTGTTCATACCTTTTCACATTTCACCATCACTTTTCATTCAATTGGCTGCCTTAACTCATTCCTTCAGCCGACTATTTCTTTTCATTTCATGTAAAAAAAAATCTCCTCATCTCTAAAAAAAATCAGCCATTGCTTTGGAAAATTTTTTGGTTAACTTCTTTTCTTTTTTCACTTTTTCATTGTTTTATTTTGATTTGCACTTGTTTCTTCTTCTTTTTAGGTTTGGCCCTTGCTCCTCCTTCAGCTTGGCCGCCTCCACCACCACCTAAGATAGCCTCCACCACCTCCTCCTCACTGACCATCACTTGCCGAGCCATCACATGATGATGATCCATCACCAAATACTCCAAACTCCTCTTGAATGACCTAGCCGAGCACAGATATGCTTCCACCACCTTCATCACCCCCTTAGCCGCCACCTACACCACCACCTCCAGCTGACCTGAAACCCTCTTCCATGTCAACCTCTTGACCCTCCAGAGACGGCCATGCCCATATAGCCATGGTCGTGACCTATTTAGGCCTTGAAACCTAGTAGTGTTGCTTGATTGTGTTGTTTCCCATCACCATACTTTTGCACAATTTTTCCCATGTAGGCCGACTCCTTATGAACCCAAAACTATTTCAAAAACCACACTTTATCCATGTAGTCTAACCTATGGCCAAGCCTAAGGATGGTTGAAAGCAAGTGCAAAGCTCTTAGCTTTGATTTATGCAGTTAATTCTAGCGTTGTTTAATCGTATTTTGAGTTGAAATCTTATAATTGTTATATTGTTTTGTTTGAATTGTATTCAAGGAAATTAATCTTTGGCTCTCCCACTCGAATCTTTATCGTGCTTTCGTGCCTCTGAAGATCGTTATTTGTGTGTTTCATTTTTCATCTCCAGCTATACCTGTGAGTTATTCTCACCAGACAGTTTATACCTATATAACTAGTAAATTGACCACTTTTGAATCTGTAAAATGCATCACCATAATATATCTGCTATGCTATGATTATATGATCTTCACCCATGCTTAAGCACATGTTATATCATATGTTACTGTCATATTATGATGTTCTGTTATTTATATCAGTTTATCACACTACAAGTTCCCTTTAGATTAGAATCACTATGGGTTGAAATGATACATACCCGAACGGACTTTAGAATAAGGGAAAATTGTTATGGGCTGAAATGATAGGCCTGAGCAATTTTCAAATTATTTCATTTACTTGGGACTGTGGGTTTGAAAAGATAAAACCCAGGTTTTCTTTGTAAATTACAGGTTGAAATGATATATTACCCGTATCACTTTTCCTGGTGTAGAAAATGATATACAGACCCGTAGTTAAAATATGTTTTTCTAAAAAAAATAAAATATTTTAGAAATGTAAATATTATAATATTCTGATTTAAACTTAATTAAAAATGATTTTTGTAAAGTATTATTGAATTTTCTGAAAATTTATAAGTGAAATAAATTATGGAAAAGTTAGAAAATCGAAAATGTAAGTTATTTTGGAAATTTTGATTTAATTAAATGGAATTTAAATTAAATATGGAAATATGCTAAATTTATGATAATTTGGGATAAAATGAATTTAAATGATTTTATAATATATTAATGATATTTTAATAAAGTTAAAATGTGAAATGAATGAATATTTAAGTTGAAATTTTGAAATATAACTAAAATTGGAAATTTGTGAATTTGGCTTAAAAGTGAATTTTAAGTTAAGTAAATAAAAATGAAATTAATTTATATTTGAAAATTTAAACTTAAGTGTTAAGTTAAATTCAATTTAATAAATTTAGAATTTAATGTTGGAATTTAATAAGTGAATTATTATTAAATCTTGATTTTTGAATGGAAATTTAACTTTATAAATTCATGAATATAAGGGTACTTGAATGATTGTTTTAAAAGTGAAAATATGCGATTTGATAAGTTAAAAATGATTTAAATAAAAATATACTTTTTTTTGGAATTATATTGAATATTTGAAATTAATTAACTGCATTTTTTGAAATGCTATTATTTCTAATGTAAATTATATTACAGCATTCGTAAATGCTGTAGTTGATAATAATGAACCAAATGGCTAAATTTTAATAAAGGGATATTATAGTGAAAGTCTATGTGAATGGGTCGTATATGATATATATGCAAGTATGAACAACTAACTATATAATATAACTAGATGGATAATAATAGAAACATAAATTAAAATAATCACACTAGGATTTTATACTGGTTCGGACCTCCCGTCCTACGTCCAGTCTCAAAGCGCCTCTTCAGATTTTCCTTTCAACTAACCCTTACTTGACCAGGAGGAACAAGTTTACAATAGCAGAGTTTCTTTGTCAAGAATGTGTTCTATAACACTAATGTTGACTGTTGAGTACAAGTGCTTCCAATATATATATATATATATATATATATATATAGAGAGAGAGAGAGAGAGAGAGAGGATATTGAATGATGAATTATGAATGTAGGGAAGTGTTAGGTACAAGTAGTTGATTGCTAGAGAAAAGGTATAAGTCAGAGTATAGGAAATAAGAGCATAAGTAAGCAAGATAAGATAACTCTTTGCATTCCTGATGCTATTTATAATGATGAACAGTTTTCTTGTATAGTTGCATCCGTTGTAATCTTCCTAAAGTCGCTTCTGATGGCGATGAAGGGTTGCGATAAAGAGAAGCATATGTGTCCTTTCGAATGTGATAGTTGCTCTTGAAATTGCTCAGTCGAGTTCAAATTCAGACGTCTGGAGGAATGTTTCAGACATTTGGTCTTCATATGTTTTTTTTGTGTCTAGGTGCTATTCAAACGTCTGAGTTTATTATCAGACGTCTGCTTCCTTCTGAATTGTGAGCCAGAGAGTTTAACCAGACGTCTGAGCTTATTTCCAGACATCTGTTTCCTTTTGAATTATGAACCAGAGAATTTATCCAGACGTCTGAGCGTATGTACCAGACGTCTCGTTTTCTTTGATATGCAAACCAGAGAAAACATTCAGACGTCTGGCTATTGCACTCAGAAGTCTGAAAATGTATATGATGCTTTATTTGTGTCTGTGCCATTTCTTTTCAACTTCTACCGATTTGACGTCTTTTGATACTTCTCTTGAGTCTTGTTTTTGTCTCTTTGGTGATGTTACTCTATCATCTACCTGTAAATACAGATATATATATACACACACACACATTCGATTTCCATTGTATAGTTGTTATCATCGAAACCATAGAGTTGATTTCCTAACAATCTCCCCCTTTTTGATGATGACAACTATTCAATGTACTTATATATAGATTAAAAATCTCCCCCTGACTATGTGCTTATTTTTATTATTTTATGCTTATATTTAAATTTCTCCCCCTTTGACATTATCAAAAAGAAATCGTAATAATTAAGCTAATCGTCAAAAAAGAAAATTTTCATTAATAGCATAAAGGAGTTACATTCAAGGATGTGTACAAAAACATAAACAACTACGATTCCTAATTTTAGAGTTTCTTTGGAGAAGATTGATTTGGATCATCCTCCTTTGGTGAAGCTTGATTTGTATCACCCTCCTTTGGTGAAGCTTGATTTGTATCATCTTCCTTTCGTTCTTCTTTGGTAGAAGTGCTAGCTTTTGAAGGAGATGTTAAAGCTTCCTTTGGTGGTTCGTCCTCAAATACTTTAGAATATTTTGCATGAGGAGAAGGTACAGGAGTTGCCCAATCGTCAAAAGGTGGAGTTGGACCACTAACCCTTTGTAACACTTCTTTAAGAACCGATAGAACAGTTGAAAGAGAATCTTCAACTGTGGCTAGTCGTGTAGCGAATGAAGTTTCAAAGCTCTCAATTCGGTTAGTCAAATACTTTTGATTTAGAGATAGTATATGTTGGTTCCGGAGAGTGAGATCACGAATACTTTCATTTGGATTTGTTTCTAGTTGAGTTGCTAAAATTTCTTCTTGTCCCGGATAATCAAAAGGTTTAGGAGGAGGAGGAGTAATTTCTCGTTGTTGCTCTTCTTGTTGAGATGGAACATGGGTGGTTGAGGAGGATTGTCAACTCTTCTAGATTGTCGATGATGCATCCAATCTTCGAAGGACATGAATTCCGGAGGAATTCGGGTAAGTGCATCAAGGAAAAGAATTTTGTGGAAGCGTATTTTGGCGAAATTTCTTCGAACGTCGAGAGATAAGAAGGAATATTATGTGAACGAAGAAGTGTCATAATATAGGTAGGATAGATGATCGATGGCCTTGGTCGAGTCCAAAAGTGTTTGAGCTCGTCGAAGATAAATTTTTCCCAATTTACTCTTGTCCTACTACATATAGCATATAATGCTTTATACTCCAATTCAGTAATTTACTCGTGACTACCCATTCTTGGAATAATTGTATTAATTAACATCCGTGTTAGGAGTCGAGCTTTCGGACGTAAATACTTTGCAGCAAACTTGGGCATTTCGTCTTCCCAGATTTGGTGAGTAATAGTATTTGGAGGCTTGAATCTCATATCTGGTGTGTTGTGTAAGTCTTTCCCGGTGTCGGAGCAACCTAGGGTTCGTCCTATCAAACCAGGGGTCAATCGAATCGAATTCCCGTATATACTAGACCAAAGCCAATTGTCCTTGTCTTCAGTGTTCATACTGAGGTACTATCTAGATTCGCATAAAATAGAAAAATGGCTAATTGGTCTATTTGGATATCATTTGATGTAAAGTTAATTAGATTCTCTAATCCGGCATCTTCACATAACTCATCCAATTCATACATATGGAATTTTAAGAGATTTAAAAAGGTCCTATGTGAAGTTTCTTTTTCTGGATATCTTCATACCTTTTTATAGAATGCGGAGCTCTATTCATCCACCGTTCAATTTGGTCGTCCGAGCAAACCTGGGGATTCGAAGTTGTAGTCGGTTGATCTTGCTTTCTTTTGGACATTTTAGGATTCTTAGTACGAGGAGGCATCTTGGTAATATTTGGTGTAGGATAGTGAATTGGAGCGAAAATTTTCTTTGAGAAAATCGTAGGAAGTACTAATTTTGAGATAAAAGAAAAAAGTGACATTATCTAATCGATTTTAAATGGTCGATTGGAAATCAAACGTATGGATAGAAATCAGACGTCTGGTTTGCCCTAATTTTTGTCCAGAGGATAAAATCGGACATCTGCTTTGTGACCCAGACGTCTGGTTTTGAGCACAGTTATAAAATTGTAGATATAGTGAGATTTTTCAGACGTTTCGAATTGAAAACAGATGTTTGTTTTTGTTTAATTTCGAAACAGAAAACTAAGGCAGACGTCTGGATCTTATTTCAGACGTCTGAATTGTTCTGAATTTTATTTGATGGAGACAGACAACATTTCAGACGTCTGGGGGGTATATCAGACGCTTGATATATGCACACTCCTAAATTTTGAATAGTATATCCTTGTGTCAGACGTTTGGAAGTTGTTGATAGACGTCTAAAAATTGCAGATGGGCTAAAAATGACTTAAAATGTGATGATTTCACTTATATATCGAATGTAGATAACAAATAACTTTATTGTTGTAAAAATATAGTAACAAATAAGTTTAGATATGTTCAATAATTAATACAATTTATTTATTTAGATGGAGATGGAGTTTTTGGATTTTCTGACTCATTATCCTTCCATGGTCTAAGTGGAGACCGTATATTTCCACGTTCGTGAGTCCTTGGAGAGCTAGAAAATCGTCTTGGTGAGGGATCTGAAGAAGTACGATACGAAGAAGATGGATCAATGAACTACAAGGTTTTGGTAGCAGTTCATGAACATCTTTCTTTCGAGACGAACAAAACTTCATCGCCACTTGCTCGAGAAAGCTTAACCTTCATGCTCTAACTTTTTGTTCGAAATAAAGCTCTCGTTGAAGATCCATCTGTTGTTTTTGGTAATGATGGATTTCATCAATTTTCTCCTTTGTGTTAGGAGAAATAAATAGAGAATTTTTAGTTTTCTTATTATCCGGAGTAAAACTCGTACGATACGAAGACCACTTATATGTTGGCTCTTACTTTGGTGTAGGTGTCGGAAGTCGTCGTGGGGTGTCAACCGAGCTGTCCGTTGTTGGTGTTGAGACGAAGATAGATATATAGGAATCTTCTAATGACATTGTTATATTTTGTTCCTTCCTTTTTATTATTAAAAAATTCAATTGTTTGAATATAGTTTTTCTATTTGGCTATATTTATGTGCTGAAAATATTAAATATTGGCAAACTAATTTTCTAAAAGTTTAAAGGTGCAGAAATCAATGTATAAATTGTGGTGATTACTTTGGTGACTAATTTTAGCTGAAAAAAATTATTTTATATATATATTCATATATTTTATTAAGGAAGAAGGTCATTTAGTGAGCAAATACCTAAACTTCGTCGGAGTTTAGAGAAAGTTTGTTCATTTAATGGTTTTGTAAAGATATCGGCTACTTGATTTTCGGTATTTACGTATTCTAATGAAATGGTTCCTTTTTCAACATTGTCTCGTAGAAAATGATGTCGTATATCTATGTGTTTGGTTCGTGAGTGATTAACAGGGTTTTTTGAAAAATTAATTGCACTTTGTTATCACAATAAATTGGAGATTTGGTGATAATTTTACCAAAATCTGTTAATGTTTGTTGCATGCATATTACTTGCGCACATGCTAGAGCGGCGGTGATGTATTCGGCTTCGCAAGTAGATAGAGAAACACAATTTTGTTTTTTTACTAAACCATGAAACTAAAGATTGTCCGATAAAATAACGAGTTCCACTAGTACTCTTACAATCGGTTCTACATCCACCGAAATCAGCATCGCTATATGAAACAAGTTCAAACGATGATCCTTTAGGTTAGAAAAAACCATAATCTTTAGTGCTAGATAGATAACGTAAAATTCGCTTTACCGCTCTTAGATGAGATTCTTTTGGTTTTGCTTGAAATCGAGCGCAAAGACATACACTCATCATAATATCTGGTCGACTAGCCGCTAAATAAAGTAGAGAACCAATCATGCTACGATATATTTTTCATAAAAATCTTTTCCGTTTTCATCTTTTTCAAAGTGAATAGTGGTGCTCATTGGTGTTGGTTTGCTTGATGTTTTATCCATTTCAAATCGTCATAATAAATCGTTACAATATTTTTCTTGATGAATGAAGATTCCATTTCGAGTTGTTTTATCTGTAAACCTAAGAAGAAATTTAATTCTCCCATGCGTGACATTTCAAATTCATTTTTCATAATATTAAAAAATTGATTACATAGTTTTCTGTTGGTTGAACCAAAGATGATATCATCAACATAGATTTGTACAACCAAAATATCGTTATCTTCTCTTTTAATAAATAAAGTTGTATCTATTTTTCCGATATGAAAACTAGATGTTATTAAGTGATTTTTAAGACGTTCGCACCATGCACGAGGTGCTTATTTTAATCCATATAGTGCTTTATGTAATTTAAAAACATGATCGAGATATTTTTCGTGAACAAATAGTGGTGGTTGTTCGACGTATACATTTTCCTTAATAAATTCATTCAAAAAGGCACTTTTGACATCCATTTGAAATAGTTTAAAATTGTTATGAGTTGCAAAGGCGAGTAATGTATGAATGGCTTCTAATCTTGCTACTGGAGCAAACGTTTCATCGTAATCTATGCCTTCTTCTTGATTATAGCCTTGAGCAACCAAACGTGCTTTATTTCTAACTATATTTCCATTCTCGTTACTTTGTTTTTCAATATCCATTTTGTTCCTATTACTGATTGATCGTCAGGTCTTGGTACTAATTCCCATACATTATTACGTTCAAATTGATCTAATTCTTCTTGCATAGCTATTATCCAAAAATTATCATTTGATGCTTCTTTATAATTCTTTGTTTCAATGTTTGACACAAATGTTATATGGCTTATATTATTGAGTTGATTTCTAGTTACTTTTGAATTAAGATCTCCAATAATATTATCTATTGGATGATCCTTAAGAATTCTAAAAGATGATATCAAAGTGTTATTTTGACTATTTGTTTCATTAGTAATAGAGTTTGTTGAATTTGTTAGTGGAATAATTTCATCTTCATCATTAGTATGATGTTTAAAAAGATTTTCGTCGAATGAGACATATAAGCTTTCTTCAATAGTATTATTTCGTTTATTAAAAATTCTATATGCTTTGCTACGTTCCGAATATCCAACAAAGATACCTTCATTGACTTTGGATCAAACTTTCCTAAATTATCTTTTGTATTTAATATAAAACATTTTGAACCAAAAGTTTTAAAGTATGATACTTTAAGTTTTTTACCAAAAAAATTTCAAAATAAGTTTGTTTAGTCATGGGGCGAATAGTTACTCGATTTAGTACATAACAGGATGTTGCAATAGCTTCAGCCCAAAAGTGTTTTGGTAATCCACTACTATTTAGTAATGTTCGTGCACATTCTTGTAATGTACGATTTTTTCTTTCTACGACACCATTTTGTTGAGGTGTACGAGGAAAAGAAAATTTATGAGTTATACCTTTCTTATTGCAAAAGTTTGTAAAAAGATCATTTCCAAATTCTCCTCTGTGATCACTTCTAATATTTTTAATTTTTAAATTCATTTGAGTTTTAATTCTTTTAGCAAATATTTTAAACATACTAAAAGTATCGATTTTATGTTTTAAAAATAAAGTCCATGTATATCTTGAAAAATCATCGACTATTACGAACACATATTTGTTGTGATTTATAGACCGTACTTGTGTTGGACCAAATAAATCTAAATGTAATAATTCTAATGGTTGTTTTGTAGAAATATTATTTTTAGATTTAAACGAGCTTTTCTTTAGTTTTCTAATTTGACAATCATCACATAAATTTTCTACTTTGTAATTTATTTTAGGTAATCCTCTTACTAACTCATATTTTGCCAATTTATTAATACTTTTAAAATTGATATGACAAAATCGTTTATGCCATAACCATGGATCATCATGTTTGACGGTTAAACATAAGTTTTAATTTTTATTTATATTCATGTTTAATACATAATATTTTTGTTTCTAAATCCTTCAAAAATGAATTGTTTGTTATTATCTAAAATATTACATCTATCTTTTTCAAAATTTAATTGAAAACCTTTATCACATAATTGACTAATGCTTAGCAAGTTATGTTTTAAATTTTCTACTAATAAAACATTTGTAATAATATGAGAGTTAGACAAACCAAAGTTGATGACTTGTCCAATTCCTATGACATATCCTTTTGAATTGTCTCCAAAGGTTACCGTTCCACCATGATGTATGTTATATTTGATAACATTTTTGAATTTCCGGTCATATGCTTGGAGCAACCGCTATCTAGTATCCATTTCTCCTTATTTTTTATTTTGGGTACCTCTTCAGTTTGTGCACTTGATTTGAGATATGTTTGTTGTGTTGGACTTCCCTTCTTTTTGAAACTTGGTCATCTTTCTAAATTTCTTAAATCTATTATAATTCTTGGCAATAAAAACTATTTCTTCTTCATCTAGATCAGAGTCATCATTTTTTGTTGCTGGAAATGCTATATTCTTTTTCTTCGAATTAAGTTCTTTTCATGCCTGCAAGTTAGCTTCATAGGACATTAATTTCCTATCAACTCTTCAACTTTAAGAGTGGAAAGATCATTAGCTTCTTCTATAGATAAGACCTTCCTTTCCCAATCTAATGTCAAAGAGTTGAGTATTCGAGATATTAAATCAAAATCAGTGAATTTAACTCCTAATGCCATAAGATCATGTTGGATAGTTTGAAATCTAGAATACATGTCAACAATAGTTTCATTTTGCTTCATTTTGAATGAAGAAATTGGTTTTGCAGAACCAAAATCTTAGTTTGTTTGATCTTTGTTGTACCCTCATGTGTAATTTGTAAGGTACGCCAAATATCGAATGCAATGGTGCATAACATGACACGTGAAAATTCATTTTTGTCTAAAGAACAAAATAAAACGTTCATAGCTTTAGCATTATTTGATGTTAAGGTCTTTTGCGCATCAGTCCAAGTGTTCATAGCAGTGGCAGGTACTTCATATCTATCTTATGTGGCTGACCAAATTTCAAGACCATTAGCTTCCATAAAAATTCTCATACGTGTTAACCAATATGCATAGTTAGATCCATTAAAAAGTGAGGGTCGCGCAGTGGATTGTCTTTCTTGAAAAGTACTTGCCATATTAAATTGGTTCAAAAACGATCTTACTGTTATTTGATCAAAACCTTACTATGATACCAATTGAAAGTTTATATGAGTGGGTCGTATATGATGTATATGCAAGTATGAACAACTAACTATTTAATATAACTAGATAGATAATAATAGCAACGTAAATTAAAATAATCACACCAGGATTTTATACTGGTTCGGACCTCCCGTCTTACATCCAGTCCTGAAGCTCCTCTTCGAATTTTCCTTTCAACTAACCCTGACTTGACCCGGAGGAACATGTTTACAATAGTAGAGTTTCTTTGTCTATACAAGTGCATCCAATATATATATATATATATATATATATATACACACACACCTAGAGGATATTGAATGATGAATTCTGAATATATGGAAGTGTTAAATACAAGTAGTTGATTGCTAGAGAACGGGTATAAGTTAGAGTATAGGAAATAAGAGCATAAGTAAGCAAGATAAGATAACTCTTTGCATTCCTGATGCTATTCATAATGATGAAGAGTTTTCTTGTATAGTTTCATCTGTTATCATCTTCCTAAATTCGCTTCTGATGGCGATGAAGGGTTGCGATAAAGAATATATGTCCTTTCGAATGTGACAGTTGCTCTTGAAATTGCTCAGTCGAGTTCAAATTCAGACGTCTGGAGGAATGTTTCAAACATCTGGTCTTCATATTTTTTTTGTGTCTGGTTGCTATTCAAACGTATATTGGATGGAGGGCAAACGTTTTCGGTCCAAGATTTTTTGTTTTAAATGCCGGGAGAAGGTACACTTTCCAAGCCGCTGCCAGAAGGTAAAGAAAGTGAAATCTTCTCCCACTGCATCAATTGGCCTATCAACCATTTGCTACCATTGTAGGAAGTTTGGGCGTATAGCCAGAGATTGCCCTGAGAGACAACATGGAAGGAAAGCCGCGTATCCACAGTTTGAGAAGGAAGATGGGAATATGGTGCATTTATGCGAGAAATGTAGAAGTTGGGGGCATATTGAGGGGGAGTGTTCTGGACCCGTTGAAGCACCACGCGGTAGAATTAATACCGATGCTTTGTTTATGTAGGTTGGTATTCTGTGGATCTGTTTGTTATCAGTAGTTGTTAGATTTCATCCATGAACTCTATTGTATCTTTTTCTTTGCTGAAGTTCTCAAACTAAGATATTTATGTACCTGTTTACGTATGATATGAAATTCGAATCTCTGTTTATTAGAAATCTAATCTTGAATAATTCATTGGAAATTTGGGTTTGGTTGTTTTTGAAATTTGTACATACATCGAAATTATTTTTTTGATAAGGATGACCACCTTTTTTTTGGAATAAACAGCGAGGTTGACTGGGCCCCTACCAGATTTATTAAAACAAAGAAAAGGAGAACAACGAAACAGAAGGAAGACACAACAAAATGTGCCAAACCCAATAATGAAAAAACTACAACAACTCAAACAGAAACGAAGAGAGGGAGCTAGAGGAACAACACACAACAACACACAACACTGAGAAAAGAACACCAAAGCAAGAAGGCAGAACTACAACTCCACACGCAACACAGGGAAAAAGAACACCACTGCATGAAGGCAATTCAACACAGCAGCAAGCACTGGCCATGCACCAGACAAACCGAGCACAACAGCAGAGTGCTAGCACCAATGGTCAATCTGATGAGGGGAGAACCTGTGTGCAGATACACAAATACCATACTTTATCTCTCTCATCAACTTCTGCCATAAATTCATTGCAGGAAGACACACAGATTGAAAGCATCGCTTGTTCCTCTCTGACCATACATTGCGTATGTATATTTTCAGGGCAAAGAAAACTATATCCCATCTGTAGATTCTCCATCTCGTTGCCTTACGAAGAACCGTCCAATCGGCTAACGTGACCCCATGCATGCCATCGACCCCAACTTTATTCATTAGAGATAACCACATATTTACGAGATAACTACACTCAAATAGAATATGATCAACAGATTCAGGGTATGTATTGCAGAAAACACACAGGAGACCACCTTTTTATAAAATGTTTTCGATAAGGATTTTATATCTTTAAAAAAATGAAAATTTGAAGCTTTGATAGGATTTGAAATTTTGAAAATTTATGAGAAATTTAAATTTATATAAAATGATTTATAACTGAAGGGTTTTGAATTTGAATATTTAGGAATTGGACTCCGGTGTTTTGAAAGCGGTTTTAAGATTTGAAATATATATAATGATAATATTATGATTTAAAGATATTTTCCAAATGAGAAATGTTTAAAATGTATTCGAATGAATTCCAATGATTTTGAAGAGATTACAAAGAAGTTTCAAGAAAATAAAAGTCCAAAACCCACTTATGTCATTGGAAAATAATTTCGGTGATGAATGCATGCATCATCGACATTGATTTTCAAGTTTCTGAGTGGGGAGAGGCCACTCTAGTAGCTTTGCTATGCGAGTGATTTTGTGAAACCAAATTATGGTTTCAGATTTTGAAGTATGGTTTGATATTCGAAAGATATATGTATATATATTTGAAATGATTTAAAGTAAGCCGGTGTTCAGTCCTCGAGATTCAGATTTTGTTTTGGTATAACCCTATCTTTTGGAATCGGTTTACTGATTTGTTCGTGATTTCCAACTCTTGGATTTAAAATATGATTTCTTTGTCTATTTTGAAGGTTTGGGCACTTTCAAATCAAGGTTAGCTTTTCAAAGCTAGGAAATTTTAAAGGTATAGGGTATTTGATAAAGAATATAAGTTTAGTTTGGTTTGAATTGAATTAAAGTTGGAAATTTTAGATTTGGGTTTAAGTTGAATAAATTTGTGAAATGTAAAGAATAAAAGGAGTGTTTCATGATTTCAAATGTATGATTTCGAAAAGTTATGATTTTCAAAGTGTAATGATTTCAAGTATTTTGGTTTTGAAAGATTTATAACTTTGAAAGTATTATGATTTTTGAAAGTGAGTATATATTTGAAATGGAAATGAATTTTTTTGACATAAATTTTGTTAATTTGGAAATTAGGATTATTTTCTAAATCTATTGTTTTAAGAAACTTTGAAACTGAATATATACAATTAGGAAGAAATGATTTGGCGAAATCATATATGATTTTGAAACTGAATTGATATTGAAAAGGAATTGAAATTGAGAACCTTGTTTTACTAAATACAGTGATTTGGGAGTTATCAAACATATACAAAATGGATTTGTATAAGTATGAAGTTGATTTGAAATATGTTGATTGGAAAAGGTACTAAATTTGTAAAGTGAAAGCTTATATAATCAAAGTCTATGTAAGTATGATTTGATATACTATTGATTTTGGAAAGTATTTGATTTGAAAATGGAATCTTATATACGATGGACTTTATATAAGTATGATATTTGAAAATGATTTGAAAGGTACTATATAATACATATTTTTGAAGTAAAGATATGGAAAGTGTCTTCTGCTTGATATCCGCTTTGGGGCCACACTGTGGATTCATTCTATCGATATTATTCTCTCTCTGATTTGGGTTTTCCGAATATGATACTCGAGTGTCCATCGAATTCCACGGCGATCTCCATTGGCTTACGAGCACGACTGCATAGCGTAATTCATAGGGGCTGCGAGAGCCTACTGGTACGGATGTTTCTTAGGGGATCTAGGCGTAACCATTGTGTATCTATGATCTATTGGGTCGCTTAGTAGCGTAATCTGCAGGGGCTGCGAGAGCCTAAGTGTACGGATGTTTCATGGGGGATCCAAGTGTAACCATTGTGTATTTGCGCTACTACCAGTCTTCATGGCATAATCGCAGGGCTGCAATAGTCAGCCTACGGGTACGGATGTTTTCTGGGGGATCCAGGTGTAACCATTGTGTATCCGCGATCCATGAATGACATGTTTGGTTTAGTTGATTTGTTTGGATTGTACTTTCCATATCTGTTGTTTTCAAAAGGTTTTTCAGTATTTTCACTGGGTGTTGAAATAAGTCTACTTAGTACCTAGAGAATTCTAGTTTTGCGCCTGATCAAAACATGGCCAGAGTCTGCAGGAACGAAAGTAAACTTGTTAAGACATCGAGTTATAAAAGTATTTTGATAAAGTATTATATAAAGGATATTTTGATCATTTATTTTACTTTTCTAAATAATTTAAAATGTTTTAAATATTGTTTACTTTGAACTATCAGATTTGAATCAAATAACTATTCATTATATTATAAAATGTTTAAAATGTTATAAAATTTTAATTGAAATTCATATGGTTTTAAAATATGGTTCATCCTCTTCCTTTCAACCTATTCTTCCATCTAGCTATTTCTACCTTCTTCCTCTTCGAGGGTCCTTTCCGCATTGTGGAAAGAATTGGTTCTTTGGCTTATCGTTTGGATTTGCCCAAGAAGCATTCTGGAGTGCATAATGTATTCCATATCTCACATCTTCTCTGGTATCTTCTTGACCTATCTCTTTTGTTCGACCTTCGGCTCTTGATGATAGGGATACTGAGCCTAATCTGACTATCGAGAGTAAGCCGCTTCGTATTATCGATAGAGGTACGTAGCAGCTAAGAAGGAAATCTGTTAGTTTGATCGAAGTACGATGGGGTACTGATGATCGAGATTGTACCTGGAAAACGGAGGAGGGCATTTGTGCTTCGAATCCGAAATTTTTTTCCAGGTACTATTCGTTGTCTATTTTGCTTTTCGTTATTTTCCTTGTTCGTTCTTTTCGTGGACGAAAAGATTTGAGTGGGGGAGAGTGTAACAATCCAATATTTTGTGATTATTTTAATTCTTTATTTTAATTATTTAAATTGAAACTCCTGATTTAAAAACTTTATTATATTTATTAAAAATGAATAAATTTTATTATTTTAAGAATATATTCTAATTTTTGTGTGAATTATAATTTCAAACCGGAATAAATAAGATATTTTCAGAAAATGTGGATTTTGGTCAAATTGGTCAAACTTTGACTTTTAAATTTAAAATTTGAAATTTTGAAATTTTGAATTTTATTTTTATTATGAAAGTAAATTTAATTTCAAGAATACTGCTTTTTCATTTCGTTGATATCCGATTTATATTGTGAAAGTTGTGCTTTTTACAATATTGGCTGTAAATTGATTTATTTAATAAAATTATATATTTTAATTTATTTAAATAATATTTTTATTTGTCAAATCATGTTCTAATATGTGTTATATGACATGTTAGATATATATTTTATTTTAAAACATTTTTAAAGTGATGTTATAATTTTTCCAAAGCTTAGTGTATTTATTTTTATTTTTAAAGGCTAGTTTCCATTTTTCTGCTATTTTTTTCATTTAAATTTTATTTAATTAAAATTTATTTATTTATTTTTGTGAATGCATTTTTATTTTGTGTTCTTATGTTTATTTATAAATATTTTTCAAGAACATAAAAAATTTCCCAAATTTATTTCATTTATTTTCAAATTTTCAAGACTACGTTTCATTTTCTGTTCTATTTTCTTAATTTAATTACATATAATTAATATTTATTTATTTATTTATATTTTTTTTATTTACTACATTTTCGTATTTTATCTAAATTTATATATATATATATATCTATATATATATATATATTTCAGTTATTTATTATTATAAAAAGAAATTAGAGAAATGTGAAAGGTTTTGTGACTTTTTGTTTCTTAAGGCTTTTTGTATTCACACCTTTTCACATTTCAACCAGGCCTTAACTCATTCCTTCAGTCGACTATCTCTTTTCATTTCACGTAAACATTTTTTTCCTCAACTCTGGAAAAAAAATTCGGCCATTGCTTTAGAAAAAATTTGGTAAACTTCTTTTCTTTTTTCACCTTTTCATTGATTTATTTTGGTTTGCACTTGTTTCTTCTTATTTTTAGGTTCAGCCCTTGCTCCTCCTTCAGCTTGGCCGCCTACACCACCACCTGAGCCAGCCTCCACCACCTCTTGCTTACTGACCAACACTTGCTGAGCCATCACATGATGATGATCCATCACCAAATATTCCAAACTCCTCTTGAATGACCTAGCCGAGCACATATATGCTTCCACCACCTTCATCACCCCCTTAGCCGCTACACCCCCTCCAGCCGACCTGAAACCCTCTACCATTCAACCTCTTTGACCCCATCAGAGATGGCCGTACCCATATGGCCTTGGCCGTAACCTATTTAGGCCTTGAAACCTAGTAGTGTTGCTTGTTTGTGTTGTTTCCCATCACCATACTTTTGCACCATTTTTCCCATGTAGGCTGACCACTTATGAACCCAAAACGAGATCAAAAACCATGCTTTAGCCATGTAGTCCAACCTATGGCCGAGCCTAAGGAAGGTTGAAAGCAAGTGCAAAGCTTTTAGCTTTGACTTATATAGTTAATTCTAGCGTTGTTTAATCGTATTTTAAGTTGAAAGCTTATATTTTTTATATTGTTTTGTTTAAATTGTATTCAAGGAAATTAATCTTTGGCTCTCCCACTCAAATATTTATCGTGCTTTCGTGCCTCTGAAGATTGTTGTTTGTGTGTTTCAGTTGTCATCTCCAGCTATACCTGTGAGTTATTCTCACCAGATAGTTTATACCTATATAACTAGTAAATTGACCACTTTTGAATATGTAAAATGCATCACCATATTATATCTGCTATGTTATGATTATATGATATTCGCCGATGCTTAAACACCTGTTATATCATATGTTGCTGTTATATTATGCTGTTCTGTTATTTATATTAGTTTACCACACTACAAGTTCCCTTTAGATTAGAATCACTATGGGTTGAAATGATACATACTCCAACGAACTTTAGAATAGGGGAAAATCGTTATGGGCTGAAATGATAGGCCTGAGTGATAGACAATGTATACCCAAAAATTACTTATTCAAATTAATGATTTCTTTATAAATAACTCTTTTAAAAATAGACTAAAGCAATCTTTCCTTCCTTTGAGATTTATTTTAAATACTTAATAAATTCCTCCTTTTGCTTAAGTAAAACATACCATCATTTATAAAGTTAAATTCCTTTCAAAGTTATATGTAGCTATCCTTTCCTTTGAAAACATGTGCCATCATGCCTTGCAATAATTTGGTCCTAGCGCCTAAATATTATGGTCATCATGCCATATAAAAATTTAGCTTTCATTGACAAAAATAAAGTCGTTGTGACTAATAAAATCAAAGCGATAATGTATTTGAAAAACTTAGCCTACGTGCCTTTAAAAAACAATGTCATCGTACCGTATCATGGCCAGCGTACCTTATTAAAATCATAACTTCCATTTAAGAAAGCATAGCCTTCATAACTAAATAGAATATAGCCTTCGCAAAAAAATTATAAAACAAGGTGATAAAACACAATAGGAAGCTATTGTGTATAAAAGTAACAATGTTTTGGTGTAAAAATATGGCGTTTGTAAGTTATCACGATGGATAACTACCGTGAGTTAAAAGGATATTGCGTTCATAAGGAAATAAAACATAGTTTTTGTTGGATAAAGAAATAAGCTTCATGAGCTAATAGAATAAAGATTTCATGAGTAAATCAAAACATTCGGAGGCTATTAAAACATGGTTGTCATAAACAAAACGTGCTTTTGAAGGCTAGTTAAATATAGCTGTCATGGGTAATAAAGATGAGGCCTTCGTGAATAATTTTGACTGAACCAAACTTTCGTGGGCAATAATGGCACTTTTGTTATTATTTATAAAATTGTTTTCTTGCCATTTAAAGTATTACTTTTCACTAAATCGATAATATTTTGTTAACATCTTAGTTATTAATTTTGATGATAACAACCATATACAATTATATAAATATAAATATTAATGTTTTGCCAAATTATATAGTATATAATACATAATATTACACAATGTTGAATCGAAAATATAAATGGTCATTGAGTCTACCTTTTTCCTATTTCACCAAGTTATATAGTACATAGTACAAACTATTACACAAGTTATATAGTAACGTATATCCCTGCTATATAGATTAATACATATATAATGCAAAAAATATATATACAATATGTATTTATCCATTCATGCACATGGCTTAAATATTTTTTATTTTAAATTTCAAAATATATTTTAACGTAAATATACATACAGTTATTATTAAATGTTAATAAAAAGGTATTTTTGAAATATATATTTAATTTTGAATTTTTAGTAAAATTATAAATGATATGTTATAATTTTAAATATTTAATTTATAATTTTAAAAATAAAATCGATTTTTTAATTTTCGACCACTAATAAATATTTTAAATTATAAAAATGTCCATTTTGGATTTTTTCCTATTTATAAAATATTAAACATAACTTATAATAATATCTAAATATTACTATAATTAATTTACTTGATTAGTTAATTTAAATAATATATATATTTCCATCGAAAATATTGTTATACCTATTAAACTTTGTATATAAAATTATATAACCATCATTTGTATGAAGTATGATGTAGTATTTAAATTATAAATCATATATTGTATATTAAATTATTTATAAAAAAATTGTTTTATTTTTTCAATTTGAGTTGAGCTGCATATAGGTATATACATAACTAATTTTTTTATAAATTTAAAAGTATATAAAAACATACAACCAATTTAATTGTGATAATATATTTATATATTGAAATTGTCACCTAACTAATAGTATAATATATATGATATAAACATTATATGTAAATATTAATATTTATAGATTAGTTAGGAATATACCTTATATCCAATGCCTATAAGTGCACCTTGAAAGTCTCTGAACCGATGACCCTCAACTATCGAATAGAACTGTTTTTACTTTAATTGAACTTAAAATGATGGAGAATGGGAAATATATGGTTCAATCAGAAATAGATGTGTATGGAGCCCCCAAAAAGTATGAAATAGGTGTAGGTTAAGATGTTTGTATAGAGGAAGAAAATGAGGAAAGTTAGGATCTGAATCTTTACCTATTCTCCCTGTCTTTTCTCTACAGTCTAGCAAAGAAAGATGCCATCATATGCTTATCATGCCCTACTAGTGTCGAACCAACCAATCCTTTATATGGGCTTTAAACCCATTTAAAGCACGAATAAAATGTTTTGCAATTAAATTAATTTATCACGTATAGATAACGTATATCGACTAATATATTTATAACTATTATACATATATTTAATAATATTTTCATAAAATCAAAATAAATTTTGTAATTAATATTTCATAAATATCAATTACTTTATGATAGTTACAAATTAATTAAATCGTTTGGTCAATAGAGCATTCATCGTTTCGATTATGTGACCTATTAGGTGTAAATTTGGTCAATGATTAATATCGAATCATTCGAATATTAACTTTCACACATTACTTAGTAGGTAGTGTGACATTTTGGCCAAATTTATTACTTACTTGGTTTTGGAAAAATGTAATTTTACTTTATTAAGTGGTTCCTCGTTGTGACTATTATTTACACCAATTCTCTTCGTCAAAACTATATCAGTTTAGACTTATGAATTTGGTAATGGTCAAAATTCCAATATCATCTATATTCAACTATAGAATCCAAACAAATAGTCCTTGATTCATTAATAACAATTGTTTTTAATTGAACTACTCTGGCTAGAGATTTTGACTTCGAGTTGACCATGATAATAACCTCATATAACCGAGGAGACGAATCCTCGCTTGAATAGTGTTTCACTTTCAATACTTCCACTCGATTTAACTATAGTCACTCGATGATTGACATGATTTGACTATAATCAAAGCGGAGCATTTATACTGAAGATCTATAGTATTCTCAAGTTAGGAGTATTGTGTAAATTAGCCACATTAATATTTTATTGGCCTTGGTTATATTTAACCAACATAAAACTATCGAGTCTGTCAATCCATAGTTATCCAATAACTATCAGTATATAATCCCTTGGTGCTCCCAACAATCGTGAGAAATACGACACACAACGAATATGGATAGGCGAAAGTTTGGCTGGTTGCACTCCTAGGAGATCCAGAAAGGAGAAAGGGAAGAATAAATAGTCATTAGACTGGCTTAGTTCGTACATAGTTTACACATATGTTTTTCCCTTTTGTTGGCCCTGATTTTGCGGGTGCGGCCCAGCAAACAAACTTTTATTACAATTTTAGAAGTTTATTATGCAAATAAAAGTTATTTATTTTCTGTCGAACTCTTATGTGAATTTTTATTTAAGTAGTCGAGCTATTACTTTCTACTCAATGTGTTTATAATTATTTCCCTTTGATTTGGATGATAATTCGTTGATTCTATCCCAAGGCCTCAATGCAGTCGTGGCCCTGAGTCGTACCAAACAAGGGGCTTGAGCCCTAATGTTACACTATCGAATTCAGTGGTTTGAGTGATTATACTCATGCCCCCAATCTAGGGTTAGCGGAGTTAGATGGTAGATGGTCGAACTCCATCCTTAGTGAGTTTATACTCCTCCTATCGGACTCAGGCCGGAGTTCATGGAATAGTGAATGGTCGAACCGTACTTGTCTATTTGTTTATACTCATATTCGTACTTTGGGGATAAGAGTTAGTTAGCGGATGGTCGGATCGGACCTGGCTTGTATTTATACTCTAGTCCATGCTTTGAGAACGTAAATTTATTTCATAAAATAGTCGGATTGTACTTTCCTTAATTGACTAATTTTCCCCCAAGTGCGGGGTTCAAGTTTGCGAGCGATTGATCGAGTCACAATCACTTTTGATTCATAGTTGTACCATCATTTGATAGGATTAAGTTGGTCATTGGATGGTCAAATCAATCCATTTCTCATTAGGCATTCCATCCATTGGTTTGTGAGTGTGAATCGTCAAAGAATGATTGGACCATTTTTATTTTGTTTAGTTCAGTCGTGAACTAATGTAATCGACTAGCTCCAAACTCTTGGAACCTACTTGGACATGTCAATATATTAGTCTGGTATCGTAACTAATATGTAATGCTATAGCAAACATAGACATGAATCAAATTAATAACTTTATTTGCCAAATGGAAAGAAATGACATAATTTGTCTTATTACATATCTTTTAAAATAAAACGCTAATCAAATCCTAAAGTTAAGAACAATTGAATGATAAAAATAAACTAAGTGAAATAGCATCGTAAATGCTTTCTATTCCATGCCCTTGAAAGTGTGATGTCATTAATAGTCGCTAGCTTGAAAGTTCCCTCTCGAAGCCTCTGTTCAATGACATATGGTCCTTCCCACGTAGGATTCGTATAAGACGGGGCAGGAAAATCCATTTCAAGATGAGATTGCCGATTTCAAAGGATTTAGGTCGGAATTTAGTGTTGTAGTATCAAGCGACTCGCTGCCCTCAAATCAGCTTCTTCGCGCTTCTCATCTATAAAGTCTAAAGATTCCAAGAGGAGATCTCCATTCAATTTGGGATCGTAGTAGGTCACTCGATGAGAAGGAACTTCGAGCGCAATAGAAATAACGGCTACGAAACTGTAAGCAAAGGAAAATGGAGTATGGCCAATCATGGATTTATGGGTGGTCCTATAAGCCCATAGTGATGTTGGGATTTCATTCATCCACTTGCCTCCACCCTTTCCAAACACTTCTTTAGAATGGATTTTATGATTTTTTTTGCAGTTGCGACTTGCCCATTCGCTTGAGGGTGAGCGACTACTGCAAATCTCTTTTCAATATGATGTCGATAGCCGAAGTCTTTCAATTGAGCACTGTCGAATTGAGTCCTGTTATTTGTTACAATAGTTTGTGGAAGGTCCAAATGACATATGATGTTCCAGATGATGAAGTTGATTCCTTTCTTGGTTGTGATCATGGCTAAGGGTTCAGCTTCGGCCTATTTGGTGAAGTAAACAACTGTGACGATAACATACTTTACAGCACCTTTAGAGATCGGTTAGGAACCGATAATATCTATAACCCACATGGAAAATGGCCACGGGCTAACCATTTTTGTAATTTCCATTGGTGGAGCTCTTGGAGATTTTGCATATATTTGGCACTTGTCCCATCGTCTTACATAATCAGCAAAATCTCAATTGACGGTTGGCCAAACAAACCTGTAACAGAGTATTTTCTTTGCTAGAGTTTTCCTACTAGTGTGATTTCCACATTCCCCTTCATGAACTTCCTTCAGGACTTGTTTTATTTCATCATGAGCGATACACTGGAGCAAAGCAATGGAAAAACCCTTTCTGTACATAACTCCTTCCTGTATGATATATTCTGAAACTTTACGAAGGACTTGTCGTTTTTCATTCCTTCATTCAAGAAGAACTCCCTGTAGCAAATGGTCTTTAATCGGAGTCATCCATGACTCTTCTCAATCTCCGTCTCTAGTGCCCAGTCGATTTCCATTAGGTTTATTCTCGGAGTGTTTAAAACTTCGACTGGAACCAAGCCCATTTGCTGTGCATCCCCGTGCTAGCAAACTTTGCCAATGAATCAGCCTCTCTGTTTTGATCCTGAGGAATGTGCATAATATCATAGTACTCAAAGTCAATCATAAGCTCTTAGGTGAGGTACGAAGCAAGTCACTGTCCCTTAGCGTGGTAATCTCCCCTGACTTGGTATACTACCAATTGTGAGTTACAAAAGGTTTCCAGAGATTTTATCCCCAATTTTAAGGAGAGTTTAAGTCCAGCAATCCGAGAATCATACTTAGCTTCATTGTTTGTTGTAGAGAAATCGAGCTTTAAAGCATATAAAATTGATCGATCTTCGGGAGTTAAAAAACACAATTCAAGCTCTCGAACAATGATCATTGGATGCTCCATCTGTATACAACTTACACCTTATGGTAGGGGTTTCACTGTTCTGTGTAAAATCATCCTATGCGATAAATTCTGCCACAAATTTCGCTAGTGCTAGACCCTGGATAGCCCTCTGAGGAAGGTAATTAATGTTGAATTAGCTCAATTCGATGTTCCACTTAAGTAGCCTTATAGATGTATCAAGTCGATGTAGAACCTGTCGTAATGGTTGGTCGGTGTAAACATTGATAGGATGTGCCTGAAAGAGGGTGGAGCTTTCGTGAAGCAATTAAAAAATAGTATTTCTATCTTTGGATAGTCCTTTTAACTCCGTTAATCACTTGCTACCATAATATACTGGTCTCTAGACCCAATTCTCCTCGTGAAGCAATGTTGCACTTATAGCGTGTATCGAAAATGGCTAAGTTGATATACCAGTCTTCGTGATCTACCGCCTTTGACAGGATGGAAGGTCTCTCTAAGTGATTCACCGAAGCTTAAAATGTGTCTTTACAATCTCATTCCCATTCAAAATTACCTTTTCCTCTCCTAATCAAGTCAAAGAAAGGAATGCATTTATCGGTAGCTCTGGAAACAAATCGGATTGGAGCGGCAACCTTCCCATTTAGGCTCTGTGCTTGGTTGATAGTCTTTGGAGCTTGGATATTGTAAATACCTTGGATCTTCTCAGGATTAGCTTCGATTCTGCCTGCATTGACAATGAAACCTTAGAACTTTCCTGATGCAATGCCAAAATAACACTTCATAGGTTTAGTCTTCATCTTGTAGTATCGGAGGATACTGAACATTTCTGCTAAGTCTCTAATGTGGTCGCAAGGCTGTTGTGACTTCATGAGTATATCATCCACAAATACCTCCACTTTTTTCGATCTGATCTTTAAACATTCTATTGACTAGGCTTTGGTAGATTGCTCCCGTGTTCTTTAGTCCTAATGGCAATACCACATAGCAATATAATCTACGGTAATGAAGCTGGTGTGCTCTTATCATCAATGTGCATCGGGATTTTGTTATATCCTAAGTACACATCCATAAAAGATAGCAGTTCATGTCTTGCAGTTGAGTTTACCAACTAGTCGATCCTTAAAAGGGGAAAGTTGCCTTTCGAGCATACCTTATTCAAGTCTGAATAATCAATGCATGTCAATCTTTTTCCATTTCCTTTCTCATAAGTACATGATTAACACCCACTTAGGGTAGACAGAGTCACGAATAAACCCATTGTATTTAAGCCTATCCACCTCCTCTTTAAAAGCAGAAAATCTCTCCGGATCCATGCCATGACTCTTTTGTTCCACCGGATCATACCAGGGGCCGATATTCAATGCATGGCCTGTAACGGCAAGCGAGATTCCATACATGTCTGAGTGATTCTAAGCAAGCACGTTGAGATTAACTCAGAGAAATCTAGCAAGTTCTTTCATCATCGGGGCACTGAGCTGTGATTTGATCTTTAGGACCCGTGATAGATTGTTGTGGCTGACTGTGATGTCAATCGTCAGTTCAGCCAGTGCAGTAGCCTTGATCTCTTTGGGCTCCTCCTCGTCATCTCTCTAATCTATGTCTCTATAGAATCGATTATGGAACCCTAGCCAAGGCTCGGACATTGGTTGTCAATCTTCAGTGGCTTGGATGCAGACAGAGATGTCCATACACATACCTTTCTCCTTTCCTCGAGCATTCCTCAACTCAACTACATAACATGAACATCCGGTCGTCTGATCATCATGAACAACTCCAACACCATTATATGTCGAGTACTTCGAATTCAAACACCATGGAGCAAGAGTTGCTCGAAACTTAGCCAGGGTCGGTCGACTGAGAAAAGCATTGCATGAGATTCAACATCCAAAACAACAAAAGGTAGAATCCACACACTCCTACGGTCAGCTTCCCCCAACTCCATGGGAAATTAAATATAACCAATAGCTTTGATTGTAGCACCGTTAAAGCAACGAATGCGGGCTTCAGGCGGTTTCAAGTCCTTGGCTTCCATCCCCATCTAATCATAAGTTTTTTTTTGAAAATTATATTCATTGAACTTTCACAATCAACCAATATCGTTCCCACTAACGCGGGGCTGATCAACGCCGAAATGACCATTAGGTCAATTGTTGGAGCCTTCACCTTATTTGCATATCTGTTTCTAAACATAATATCATTTGCCTTTGTACGTTACTATTATGCTGGAGCTCCATCTTCCATACTTGAACAACATTCAAAATTCATACGCTTAATCGTGTTAGTATGGTGCTCCATCTCATGCCAAATCTTATCAACTGGATATGGTCCTCCGACTATTGTATTCATTACCAATCTTCCACCTGTCCATGCAGGCTCCTCAACCCTATGTGATGCTTATCCTCGGTTAGTGCCGAGTGTCCCATGCCCACCATCCTGTGGGGTTTTTACAAACTGCTGTAACTTTCTTTCTCAAATCAGCTTCTCGATAATACATTGGAGATGCATGCATTCATTTGTGTTATGACCATAGTATTTGCGAAACTGATAGTATCTTCTAATTTGTTTCTAATTCTCTATTGATTCTTTTGAAAGTGGCTTCCTGTACTACATGGTATTGCAGTAGACAAACAGATATTCTCCAAAGATGTATTCAGTGGCATGTAAGTATCATTCATCGGAATCCTAGGCGTTCCTCTTACAGAATCCATCTTGTAACGACCCATCTTTTTGGATGATTAAAATCAACAATAAACCACACATGTCTGATTCAAACCATTCAAAAGGGAGGATTGTTAATGGGGTAAATAAGAAAATAATAGAAAAGAAAGAAAAACAAAACACAGAATCTCGCAGTGGAATGGCAAAATATAATAATCAAATAAACAGTTCATGAAGTTGTTTTACAAATGACATTTGATTATACTTTTACAATACAACTCAGACAATAAAAAAATAATGCAGCAGAACACAATAGGCAGTGCAATAATAATAATAAATGGCAATAATATACTGAATCTTCATCTTCGTCCTCCAGTAAATAAAATGGTCTTCAATACACTGAAAAAGCTCAAACTGACCCGAGCGTAATGAAAAACAATACATTTGAGTTATAACTAAAAATTCCGATGTAAGTCAAATCAATCTCAAATAAAAATATGAGTGCAATGGCTTTAGAGATGTTATAGAATTTTTCATCTCCTGTCAAGTGTACAACGTGAGTGCAACAATTTACAAGATTTCAAATAATTCGAAATACCAATTTTAACCACTTTATTTGAAATAAATCTGAAGTACAAAATAAAAAATTAAAATTTTAAAATAATTCAGTTTCAATAAATAATCCAAATTCAAGAAATTGTATGGGTACATATCATTTCAATCCATTATTTAAATGTCTTAATTATCCAATTCTTAAATGATTCACAGGACCACTTAAATGATGTCAATAATATAGAAGGTGATAACAAGGACATATTAAAATAAATAAACAACCATACATCCATTATGTTAATCAATAAGCATCCATTTCAAACAATATCTAAATCAACCCATATATTTCAACATATAATAGTTATCAAATATCGGAGTTTAACTATCAATTAAATTCCAATATAAAATTAAATGTCAATTCAAATTCATTATCAATTCAAATCAATATCAATTCAAACGTCAACTTAAATAAACAAACAGCAATAAAAAATTATATATCGCATCATATATTTTATTTAACTTGTTATGGAATTTTTAGTATTGCATGAGTGGGTTGAATCACTCACTTTTTTGCTTTCCCTTTTCTAGCCAGATTTGGATTTGCAACTACTTTCTCATTTTTTTTTCCATTGCTATCTTAATCTTTTTTTATAGGAAGTTCTGGAGAGAAGATTATATAGATCTGGATTTGAAGAAAAAGACATGGAAAGAAGAGAAGGTTTGAAAAAAAAATTAATGAAGAAGAAGAACTGAGAAAAGAAAAGGAAGCTTTGAAAAAGAAGAAGATTTGAAGAATAAGAAGAAAGAGAAAAAGGTTTGGAAAAAGGAGAGAAAGGAGATTTGAAGAAGAAACATGAAAAAAAAGGAAGGAGGAAGGTGAAGAGAGACAAAAATAAAGCTACAGAAAATGAGATTTAAGAAAAAATGAAATGAAGCTATAAAAATGAAGATTGAAACTAGTGAAAAGCTAATAAAGCTAAATATAAACAAAGTACGAATTGAAATAAAATAAAAATATGAACAACCTAAAAAAATGGTAGGTATTAAAAGAGGTGAAGGAAAGAATTAAAAACATGAAAAGTAGGTAACGTTCATGAAATGAAAAGGCTTTATACAATGTAAATGGAAATGAGTAATAGAACAAATGAGGAAACAATGGAAAAAAAGTGTGACAATTATTAATTAGAATGGGAATGAATGGACCAATTCTACTCTATAAACAAACTTTTGGAACTCAAATTTCAAAACATTTTTTCACTCAGTTAATTTTGTTAACCCCAAACATACAAAATTTGACATTCATTAAAGATTTAATTACAATAACATAACTACGAATTTGCATAACGGGGACCGCCGCTATATAAAATAAAATATGAACCATGATTTAAAAATTCAAATTTAAAAACAACATTTTTCTCAACACGTATTTATGAACTCAAATATTTATTTAAAATTTCAAGGTTAGTAATAAAATCACTTCTGTGCAACCTATGCCTGCTATTTTACTGCCGTCAAATGTTCTTTTAAAAATTCAATTTTCTCTTTTTACAACATTATATTTATATTTGGAATGGAAACGTTTACTTTATTTTCCTCAAATATTCTTTTATTTTCCTTAAAATGCATATTCATTACTTGCAATTCATAAATGTAAACATTCTTATATTCTAAAATGATCAACTTATACAATATTAAATTCATTCTTATATTTTCAAATAATGACATTCCAAATGAAAACATTCTTACATTAAATTTATTAATTGCACTTTGTTTCTTTTTCCTTTTTGAATTGAAACATTTCAATAAATTTATTTCCAATTAATTTTAATCTTCCACTTCAAAACAGACCCTAATTGATGAAATCAATTAAATAAATATGTGAACATTATAATCCTTATTTATAGTCATGCAAACACGTTTATAAAATTACAGTATCCAACAAGCATTAAATTACATACTAAATAAATGTTTTTCTTTATCAATCAATATTCATTTAACTCATCATTAAAACTGACATTTATTAATCCAATTCCTGTTATTAAATTATATTTTAATATGCGTTAGAACCTTCCACTTTATTGCTTCTTTGTAGTTTGTTGTTTTAGAATTTTATTTATGGTCCAAACTTATGATCTAATGACATAGTTAACATTTCTTTTACATTTCATTACGTTAATATACTCCAATTTCCATCCTTTATTTGTATTAACTAATATATTTCCATTTTATTGAATTTTGTTCAATTTCACACATTAATTATAAGTAAAGTCCCAGTTAGTTTATTTACCTTAGTTTCATTCTCTTATTAAATCAATTATTACCTTACATACATAGTCAACATTGTTATATATTCCATTAGTGAATATTTTACCATTTCATCTTACCTTTCATTTACGCAATCTTTTATTTCATTGATTATAATAATTTCACTTATTAAAATTTCCAATTCCAATAAATTTGAGTAAACTGATTTCCATCCTTTTATTCAAATCAAAGGTCATACTATGATAAAAATTTACATTGGTTACATTGTATAAAATCAACCTTTTTACCATTATCAATTAAACCCACATTAACTGCACTAATTAAGGGAATTAATTGCCATTTGTTTTCAATTAAATTTAGTAGACCAAATAAATAGGTAACATATATAATAATTGTCACCATTAGCCCTTAATTACATTTATAAGTTTATTACTTACAAACAAATGTTCCTATTTCTTTCATAACACTAATTTTATTCAATTTCCATTAACAATATATTATTTCATTAATGAATTCAATATTTACATTCTTTTTCCTATATTCACTTTATAACCAAGTATAACCATATACTAATTCAATTAATTGGAATTCCATTCAAATTGTTAATAATTATCTTTAATTAACATTGTTGCATTTCATTTTAGTATTATTCCAGTTATAAATCTTAAATTTTAATTTCTTCCAACATTTAATTACAAAAATCTTATTAAATTTATTATTTTTAATTGTCGAAAATTATGGGTCGTTACACTCTCCCCCACTCAAAACTTTTCGTCCCCGAAAAGAAGAAAAAACGAAAAGAAGGAATAAAGTAGTCATTATATCTTATTAAAAATATTAAATTTGTAAACAATTTATTTAGATGATAAATAATTTAAATAAAATATATTAATTTATAAATAATTAAATCCTTTTATATTCAAATTAACAAAAGTTTGGAAAACATTTCACAAAAAATTTATAAGTCCAAAATTCATGAAATATTTCGACAGAGTCTCCTTTGTACGGAGAGGCTCGGAAGAAATCATATATCAAAATAACAAAATATATCATATATTTCTAAAATAATATATCCCAACAGCGGGGGAAACAATATAATATCGCTAAAAAACCATAATCCAAGAACGTACCTATTTGTCGGGCAAATAACATTTATTTTATGAAACCAAAAGCAGTAGCAATTGCTTCCATAACCTGTATCCACTTATATAATCCAAAGAGGTTAATAATTATATAGAAGTGAAATGATTATATTGCTTTAAATTAATAACAAACAATCAACATAACATCACAACAATCACTTTCAACTAAAAGCATACCATCATCATATAAATTCAAAATAAATCAATACAACATAACTACAATCTTTGCAAAAAAGCATACAATCTTTACAAGGGATCAAAGTAATCAACCATTTCTAAAGTTACAATCATTAAATTTAATATAGTATTCATTTAATTATTTACTTTAACTATCAATAGCATCAAACATTAACTTAATTTCATAATTCTTTGCTTACAATATTCACTTTCTATTTCATTTTATTAAGTAGCACAACAATTATAACTCAATTTTATAACTATTTCATATCAAATTTCTTATTTATATAAGTAAATTTCATTGAACACTTTCATTATTTAAGTTTTCTTGTATAATATTCCCTTACATATCCTTATTTAACATTACAACTTTTAATATTCTGGTAAGTTAGATAAACATACGTTTCTAAGAATGTAATTGAAACATAAGTTTATCTTATTTCATTTTAGTAAATAAGTGTTCAATAGTTATCATTTCTTATTTTCATACCCTTTTTGTTTACAGCTTACAAATTTCAAATGCCTTGTATATTTCATTTTAACTTAGCATTTAATTTTTACTTTCAACTTCAAAAATTCCAATTATTGAATAGTTAATTTTTTATTCCATAACAATAATTTAAATTCTAATTTAAATTTACTTTAGTTTATTCTATTGGGTTTTTTTTCCTTCTCATTATTTATTTTTCCATTCATTTATTTATACATAGATCAATCACATACATAATTTGTTTTCCATTAAGGATTTAATTCATTAATAAATCATTTCAAAAAATATAACTTAAGCTTCTACTACCTTACTTAAGTTTATAACTTAATTCAATTATTGAAGAAAAAATTTATTTTTTGGTATTCGCCCTTGAAGAGAAAGAAAATATTTCAATATCTCTAAAAATTCAATTAAAACATTTAACCTTATTCACTTAGTAAAAATATAAGATATATTTAAAACATCCTCATAGCATTATGTAAAGGTTTTTCAAAAGTCTAAAACAATGTTAGAAATTTATATCAAAACATTATAATTAGCTTTTAAAATAAAGTTCCTTAAATCCAAAGATTTATTAAACTCATAATTTTTAAAATAAGTATAAATTCAAGATTATTAAACTAAAACTAATAGTATACTCAAATCTTACATTAAATTTCTAAATCAAAGTATAAAATTTCATATCCTCGTAAGTAATTTTACACACTTATTTTAAAAATGAATATTCAAATGATGGTAAAACATTTATTATGGTTTAATACAAAAATTCAAACAGTAAATAAATCAATAAATTTACTACTAGTACTTTGAAATCAAGTAAATATTCAAAATTATACTTCCAAAATAGAGATTCACATTTATTTGTCAAGTATATTATTATAAATAAACTTCGCAAATCAATTTTTTTTCCATTTATATAATATCTTTAAATTATACATTTAAAGAAACTTATATAACTTTTACTTGAAATATTCATTTGAAAGCTCCATTTGCAAATCAACCATCTTCAATACTTTAATACTTTTCAAAAAAAATCATTTGTAAAATTCCTTGCTTCATGTATAAATACCATTTAAATATTTAAATAACACTTTTATGAATATATGTAACTATTTGAAAATAATTATTTACATCATTTCTTATATTTACAAAGAAGCAGTTGAAAACCTTAAATCCATGATTTATAAATTTATTAGTTTTACCTCAAGATACTTTTCAAACATTATTAATAAATCAATAATCATTTACTTTAAATATGTTTTATTTAATAAATAACTTCTCAAATATTTACAACACTAATAATTTACTATTAAACAATGTTGTACATGAATAAAAAAAATTAAACATTTTAAAGTATTTAAAATTGACCAAAATGATCAAAATATCCTTTATATAATACTTTATCAAAATACTTTTATAACTCGATGCCTTAACAGGTTTATCCTCGTTCTTGTCGGCTTTGGCCGTGCGTTGATCTGGCACAAGGCTAAAATTCTCCAAGTACTTAGTAGATTTGTTTCAACACCCAGTGAAAAATACTTAAAAGAATAGGTATGAGAAGTACCGCTTCCAATGTCAAATGATGATAATACGATAACAGTGGCCCACTACTGATCCAGCATTTACGCAAAGGACACAAAACTTTCCAAAAGATCCTTCTACCTTACGGATTCCAGAAAAATATCGTAGCGAGTTCGTAAACAAGGGACCATTGATCCCTGCTGTAGTGGTACGTTGTTGATTCAATGATTTACGAAATGGACGCACTTCCTTCCCGGAGGATCCATAAACGACAGATCTCAGGATCAAAAGTGCCTCCATTGGGTAAACAAAAGAACCGTCTACCCTAAAAAAATCGAGGAATTCATGAGTTTAAGTCCGGACAACCATATCAGTTCGAATCCATTTCTGAATTCACCCATGTCCATTAGGGTTTATTGGTTGAATCCATTCGTGGATTCCCCAAGTCCATCTGGGTCGAAGCATATCATACTGTACTTCTTCACAGAGGGTACTTCCCCATACCTCTTACTTCAAAATATAACATACCATATATAATACCCTTTCAAAATCATAGCTTCAAATGTCGCACTTATATAAATTCCATTGTATATAAGATTTCATTTTCAGATAAAGTACTTTCCAAAATCAATAATCTCAAATCTATCAAATCATTCTTATATAAATTTCATTATATATAAGATCTATCTCTTTAGATCGAATACCTTCCAAAATCAACCATTTCAAAATCATTTGTACTTATATAAAGTCCATCTTATACAAGAATCAAAAATTTCCAAAATCAACTTCGCTGTATGAAAAGCCATTTGGGCTTGAACATTTTTGCTTTATAAAAGGTTTTGAATTTAGAATGATTTTGTATATAAAATCATTTTTTGAAAAAGTTTTGTAAATAAAATGGTTGTGTAAAATAGTTTGTAAATAAAATAGTTTGTAGGATAGTTTTGTAAATAAGATAGTTTGTAAAATAGTTTTGCATAGAAGAAAATTCCAATTTAAGTTACAAAGATATCCAACCCAACAAATTTCAATTTTAGCATCAAAGCATATCAATAATATTAGAACATAAGAGGTACACATGTCATCATTTCACAAAATCACATTCGATTGCTCGCTAGATCACACAAGTTCGCTTTCGAACTAGTATTGTCTGTTCAACTTCCCTAATGCGGACTTCGATATGGTTTCTTGACTACAAACCATCATTCTCCTTGCATAGCCATATGCCATGATAGAGAATTCAAGAAACAAAGCAAAAATACATATCAAATATTCGCCATCAAGAATCGAATGAAAAATCCTAACACGAAATGGTGTAATTCACCTCGAACTTATGTACTCAATTCCGGATCAAATTAATTATGTGAATAAAATAACATACACACAGCTTACGTATTTATTCCAATTTGATTCATCACAGTTACATTTCAATCAAATTCATTTTTTTAATCTCATTGATTAACACAAATATCACTTCATACTTTAATATTTGTTTCATAGAATTTCTCCATCTAATATAAAACATTAATATATTCATTCTCATAATATTGCTTATATTTCTCTTCAATTTAAATTACATTCATTTCACATGTAATATTTCTCATTAATCCTACATTTGTTTGCGAATCATTTCATAAGGAATTTTCTTAAGTTTATAACCAATTTATAAAAGCTTTATTCCTTTTTATAAGACATTGTTCGAGTTTAAAGTTATCACAACTTTATTTGTAACCATTTATTGCATATCCTTTTATTTCATAACAATTTATAAGTCATGGCTTTATCTAAATCATTTGATTTTTAATTCCTATTTGCTTATCCCATTTAGTTTCACCTTTACCTTCCAATTTATTTATGACCCATTTCATAAATGTTAATTAACTTCATAAACATGTTTTTTTAAATTTAATATTATTTACAACATTTCCTTAATCACAATTTCAGTTTAAACATCTCAAGGCTTAAAGTTCACTCTTGTATATTATTACATTACATGCTAATAATTTATACAATAATTCTACTCAACAATAACAAATTAAACCTTCTTTCACTGGCTCTCAAGTTAAGATTATCAAATTCAACTGCATAATTCAACGCAATTATTAAGTTTCAACTCATATATAATTAGAAATTGACTATCAACATATCCAAATATTCCATTTTATTTTAATATTTGAAACTACCAATCAACAAACCATAAGTTTCACAAAAAAACATTTCAATTCCATAAATAAATATCCAAATTATTCATTTTATTCTCTTTAATACACCATTATTGAACTAATGTTTAGTCTATTAATTCAATCAACAATAATTAGCCGATGTTTATAATTTGATTAAGTACAACTAGTCAACAATGATAATATATAGATATTACCATTTCATAAAATAAACATATTACAAATAACTATATTAATTATAGAAATTTATTCCTTTATATATAACACAAAATATTAGGAAAAATAATTTTATTTCAAAACTTATATAAAACATTTTTATAACACTAATAAATACGCGCTCTCGTATATATATACACTCAGACAACTCATTCTAGGGTATTACTACCCTATCTCTAACAAGTTAACCCCAACAGGCTAAGATATGTCTAACCCAAATCTTTGATACCAACTGTAACGACCCACCTTTCTGGACGATATAAATCGGCAATAAACCACAAATGTATGATTCAAACCATTCAAAAGGAAGGATTGCTAATGGGGTAAATAAGAAAATAATAGGAAAGAAGGAAAAACAAAACACAGAATCTCGCAGCGGAATGACAAAATATAATAATCAAATAAACAGTTCATGAAGCTGTTTTACAAATGACATTTGGTTATACTTTTACAATTCAAATCAGATTTATATATAAATCGGAAAATAAAAAAAATTACAGCGGAACACAATAAGCAGTGGAATAATAATAATAAATAGCAATAATATACTGAATCTTCGTCTTCGTCCTTTAGAAAATAAAATAGTCTTCAATACACTGAAAAAGATCAGACTGATCCGAGCATAATGAAAAACAATACACTCAAGTCAGACCTAAAAATTCCTATGTAAGTCAAATCAATCTTAAAAGGATATGAGTGCAACGGCTTCAAAGATGTTATGGGATTTTTTATCTCATATCAAGTGTACAATGTGAGTGTAGTAATTTACGATATTTCAAATAATACGAAATACCAATTTTAACCACTTTATTTAAAATGAATCCGAAGTTTAAACTAAAATCTTAATCTTTTTAAATAATTCGGTGTGACGATCCGAAATTTTTAAGCAATTTAAATTGGAATTTTTAATTGATTTTAATATTTAAAAGTTAATTTTTAACTTGAATTCAAATATCACTAATTATTTGATAATTAATTTTTGAATTAAATAATTTAAAATCGGGTAAAATATGAAATCTGGGATTTTAAGCCTGTTAAAAATAATTTGAAGGCTTGTAAAATTTGTATTGATAACACTGAAAATAATAGAAGTTGTAAAATTGAAATTAACAGTGGTTTGTTCAGTTTTAAAATTTTATTGTTTAAATTGAATTTAAAAATAACCTTCCGAGGCACGGTCTCGGAATTCGACGAAACCAGTTCCATTGGGTCCGTAATATTTAATTATTACCGGATTCCAAATTTTGTAGCTTTCGGAATTAACGTGGGAGCGTATGATATATGAACGCATTGGAATTTGTACCGAGACAAAATTTAATTTAAATAAAACATACTCGCTCTTCTTTAACCCGACCATACGTACGACCCGCCACCAAATTGTATCCCTCGTACTCTCCTTTTCTTTTCTTTTCGAAAAAAAAAATAAGAAAAGAAAAATGGCCGCCACTGCTTTGTATTCGAAATGTAAAGCAAGATCGAATTCAGGAAAAAAAGGGAAGGGGAAATCGCGACTGAGCAATCTTCTTTCTCCCTCATTAGGGTTGTCTTCGAATCGATCTTCCGGCCTCATTCCTTTTGAAGCGAATCGAGCACGCGTGATATAGGGAATTCGCGAGTCAATTCTGAGTCGCGACGTTGTCACAATCGCCATACTGGAGAAGCTCGAACGTGTCGTGCAAATTAATTGTAATGGCAGCAGCTGGGAAGCGATGGGCTCAGTGGTGTTTGACATTAGGGTTGGGGGCTGTGGTATTGTTCGACTCGACATTGGTTACGAGTGAGTCGCATGGGACGTCAAGGTCAGAAAACGATTTGGGGATAGGGTTTCATGGGGTTGTATTCGAGCTCAGCAGGGTGGTCGCGATGCTTGGTACGGCAAGGGAGCGAGGTATAGCTAATTTCATCTGCCTTTAATTTAATTTAATGTGTATATAGATTAGAAAAATAAGAACAGACGAGAGAAATATATATTGCTAAAATAGAATTTTTCTTTACAGTAGAATTTATGCAACAGTTCTGTTTTAGTTTAATATATATATACACACACACACAAAACCTTGGAAAAACAGAAAATTTATTCATAGAGATAGAGCTGGAAAAGAAATAGTAATTTTAAATGTTGAAGAATTTATATAAGAAATTAGGTTTGGAATTTGGTTTCTATAATTATAGTTTCAAATAAATAAATAAATAAATATACATATACCTATTTTAATTTGCTAGTTATTTTAAGTAATGGATTTGAGGAAAGAAACGTTTAACTAACATCTTAATTATCTTGGTTAATAAAAGATCTTAAAAAAGTAAATTTAGTTTACAATTTCAATTGTTTGTTTAAATTAAATCATTTGTAACGACCCCGGATTTTATAAATATTTAAATTGATAATTAATTGAATTTTTGAATTTAAAATTGTTAAGTAATTTCATTTTAAATAAAATTTGTGAAATTAATTGATTAAGTAATGCGAGTTTCCCCGGATCCAAGTATATTCTGTATAAATCATTTACATTGAAAATACTGTGAGTATGAGTATATATTGAATGTATATATATTTGGGTATATATGAGCAAATTTTATATGATATATATATGTATATATTGAACTTGAGTTAAAATCTCAAGTAAATGGTTTAAAAATAATCATAAAATACAGATATTTGACATGAGTATAAAATAAATAAATAAGTAATAATAAATATTTGAATTGATGGTTAATAATGATTTGAGTTTATAAAAATAACATAAGATAATGAATTTGAAGTAAAATAATAATAATTATTATTTATTCTAGAAATAGAAATTAATATAAGATAGATTTTTATAAAAATAGAAATTGGTTATATTGCAAAGTATAAAGCAAGAAAATAGAAATTGAAATAGAAACATATACATATGAAAGGCTTGCAAAGTAGAAGCCACCAACATATCTTCATACATGAAGTTTATAAACAAACAAGAATATGTATGAACTGGAAAAACAAGTAAACAAAACAAAGTAAAAATAACAAATAAATAAAAACATAGATATGCAGGCAATGCAAATAAAGTTTTCAAACAAATAAATACGAGTACAAAATAAAACGTAAACCAAGTAAACAAATGTATAAACAAGTATAAGCAAATAAATGACAATTATATAAATATGCAATTCAAATAGAATGCAAGGAAGAAACAAAGTACTTAAGAAAATAAAGTAACTAAATACAAACAAATATAAAAGTTTGAGTATGCAAAGAAAAATAAAATAAAATAAGAGCAAATAAAAGTATTCAAACAAAAGAAATAACATACAAAGTAGAAACCACATATTTATAAAATTATGTAAAATATAAAACAAGAAATAAACAAAAGAAAGCTATCATTATCATCTTCAAACATGCTACAGCTGAAATGAAGTATGGGAAGAGATATATATGTACAAGGCAATAAATGCAATACATCTCAACATTTAATGCAACATACTTCAGACATGCTTATTAAATAGATAAAGATATCACTTGTACCAGCAAAGAAATGTAAGCCTGCATACATCTTCTATATATCACTCAATTTCTTCTTTTTAGTTCGTTCATTCTTTGCTGTGTAAAACTGAAATGAATACCATCTTAGAAACTGAAACAAAACTTCAATTTAAGCAACAACAATAATTCAAACAACTTCAAACCAGAGGATCAGATTAAAAGCTTCAGCTTGAAAATGCAAGTCTGTTTCAAAACTGCAAGCTTTGTTCATTCTCTTGAATCAGTGAGTAAACTTATCTTTTTTAAATCTAAGCTTGTATCTTAGCTGATAAATGAAAGTGCTTGATATAGTTTATATGAATAGTCATAGTATTCTCTGTTACTTTGGTGGTACAGGGAGCTCTTCTTCCAGTTTCTTTTGAAACTCTTAACTAGAAAGCTAAACTAATTACTTATTCATATAAATGTTAGAACTTTAGATTTGTTGCTGACACAAGTGGTTTATCTTAGACATAGGCATGTAAATTTGTTTTAGGCATTTAATAGCATATTATAAACCCTGTAACTTTAAATTACAGCAAGAAGGAAATCAATGTTAAAAATTTAAGTATTTTAATCTGTGAATTTGAATTTGTATTTTGATTTAACACTCAAAGTTATGATTTTTAACATAAAAATCTGGATTTATAAGAAAGAATCGAAGGAGCAGTTTCAAAATAAGTCGAAAATGGGTCTTTGTAAATTGTAGGAGATAGAGTTAATTTTAATTCCTGTAAATTGATAGGAGGCAAGTTCTGAATCTATGTGATTCTAGAAAAATGTCAAAACAATTTTCGAAAACATAGATTTGGAGATTTTGATTTAAGTAGGGTTTACTGCCTTCATTTTTCAATGCTCTGTAATTTATAAATTCCGACATCATGAGTCGATCGAGTTGATCGCGATTGGGGGGAAGGCCGCGTATGTCAATAAGGAAGCCTCGGTGATGGCGGCGAGCGGTCTCGAGGTCGTGGGCGATGGGGAAGGTGGAATTTCCGGGCCATGGCAGTTTCCTATTTGTCGCGAATGCTTCGATTTTGCGTCGTTGGGTTTTTGTATGATCTGGGGTCGCCTTCGTGTTCAGGTAAGCTCGTGTGGTTTGTTGGTGGTGTCGCGGTAGGTAGGATCGTCGTTGACGATCTGTGCACGTGCACGTGGAGGGGGTTGGCGTGTCAGTGGGATGGTTCAGAGAAGAAATAGGGGGGAACTCGAGACGTGCTCGAAAATTTTGCAGCTTGACTCGAGGTAACTGGGTTGACTCGAAACTAAAGAGGGGTCGCGTGTGTTTGCCTGGGGATTAAGTCGAGAAGTTAGTAAGCTCACCTGATGTTGAAACTCAAATAACAATATAAGCTAAAAAGAAAAAAAAATAGAAGAAGAAGGAACGGGTAGTAGAAGAAAGGTAAGGGGAACAGGCTACTTGATGATGCGATCTAGGCCTCGGCCCATTTAGGGGTTAAGCTCATAATTAGTTTAAATTAAGATTTGGTTTTAAATTTATTAAGAAAGGTTTTACAAATTTATTTAATTTAAATTGAAAGATGATTAAGAATGTAAATTTATTTAAAAGTATAATTAACTAGGTATTTGAGGTTAAATGAATTCGAAATTAAAGATTGATATTATCAATTTTGTGCTTAACCAAATTTAACTTAAGAATTTTTAATTAACTACTTGAAGTTAATAAATAAATTAATAGTGGTTGATTAATTGATTAATTGAGGATTAATGATTTATAAATTGGTAATTAATGATTGGTTAAGTAATTAGTGATAAAGAAATGGGTAATTAAGTTTCATTAATTAATAATTAAGATTTTAAATTTAAAATCAAGAATAACCAATTAAGTAATTAATTTGAGAACAATTAATTTATCAAGAGCAAATTAATAAATAAAAGTGATCAAGGATAATTATTAATTAAGAAGTAATTAATGATTAATTAAAGGTTAGTTTATTAAATGTTTTAAAATTAATTGATTATAAATTTACCATAACTAGCAAATTTATTCACGAAAATTTATCTAATCAACTTAATCAGATAATTGAATTAATGCTACCAATGGATGCTTAGATTATATTGGATGTTAAACTGTTTGATATCCCTGCTATATGATGCCTTATGATTATCCTGATTTGTGTGTGATCTGAGATGAAATTTATTATCTGTGATATATATTATCTGTGAATCTGTGAATGTATGATAAGCGTTATAGTTTATATCGCTTATCAATTATATTCCTGTGTTTTGATCTGTGATAATTGAATGGTTGTGCACTATTGTGTTGAACCCCTGGACCACACCATACACACACAAATATGGATTTCACGAGGAAATCGATTAAGTCGCAGATTTTTGAAACAGTTAGATTTGAATCTTTTAATTCAAATGTTTTGGAAATGGAATCGGAATAAATGTGAAAGACTTTTGGAATGGAGTTCAAAATAAAATTTATTATTTTTAAATTACTTGATTTAGTTTTGGAATTTAAATAATTTGATTTAGATTTGAATTCAATACTTGAAATTGAACTCTATAATTTGAAATTAGGGATTTAAGATGTTATATTGGTTATATAGGGATTAAACCTTTTGGGAATTTGAATTTAACCTAAGGATTTCAACTCGTATAAATGAATCAGATTTCCAAAATGAAACTGTTGTTTTCAAATGATAAACACTTTTAGATATGAACTGAGATTCCAGTTAATTAGGGGAATTTCAAGATTGAATAGGGAAATGATTTTCCTAAGTTATGAAATGAATTCTTTTTGAAAGCTATGAATTTAATCTGTTTATTTTTAACAGATTTAAAATTGATGATTTGTTTAAATCAAATTGAAATGAAATTTGTTTTGAAAGCTATAAGTTAAATCTTTGATTTGAAGATTTAACGAGTTAAATTGAAATGGAAATTGATTTGGAAAATCTATGAATGAATCTTTTGTTTAAAAGATTTAAATGTGAAAATTTGTTTAAACTGTTAAAGGTTGTGAAAACAAATCTTTTTGTTTAAAGATTGAAATGGTAATTGGATTAAACCATTTGAAATAAAGTTTTGAATTATTAAGTTGTGACTTAATTGAAATCCCATTATCCATATGTTTTTGAAATACTGCGCTCACTGTTCGGTTTAGCCGGGAGAGGACCTTTGTGTCATATATCCCATTCCGAATATGTGATATGTCGTTATGGATAGCATTTGAAGACCGGTGATGAAGACCGGGTATTTGCGAAAGCGATAGGATGACCTATCGATTGTTTCTGCACCGAGTCGCGCCGGTATAGAAACTCCCTAAGTGATGGGAAATCCGATCGGGATTGTGAATATCCGGATTTCAAGGACTTCTTTGGAAGTGCCTTCGGTTCTGTTCGAGCCCAGAACAGACTTGTATGGATTGTTATGTCTGACATTACAATTTGAGATATAAAGCAGATTTCTTTCAAATATATTTCTGTTGGTGGCGGAGAATTTATTCTCTTAGCTTAACACCCTTCTCTGAGACGTACGAGCTCAGAGGTTATATAGTTGAAGGTTATCAGCAATATATTCCCAATTTGGTAATGTGACATGCTGAGTGTTGCTGAAATGATCATTGTGTTGATTATTTATGATAGGATCATTTATTTGATCGTCTATCTTAGTGATCATTGTGTTGATCATTTGTTGACCCAAAGCATGGCTTTTGTATAAAGTGTGTTTTTGTGGACGAGACTTCGTCGGACCTCACACCCCGGAAATGGTCGAAACAGGAAAGATGCAGCAAGGTTATTAGGGGTAGCACCCTTTAGGGTATGTACATTTCCTTCTGGATAGAAGTGGTATCATGGTATGGAGCCCAGATACTTAACTTATGTTGATATCGCAGATATATATATATATGATTTTGTGATTTGTTGCTGGGGCCCCGGTTAAAGGTTGGTTACGACCGGGAGATGGCATACTCGTGTCAGTAGTTACCCAGTTAGGGGTAACCCGGCCTTGTGTTGGCAGAGATCCGGTTTGGTTCTCGGGGGCGTCCTTCCAGAGGCGTTCTCAGTGGCAATGGGAAGTTCCTTGGCCTGACCATTTGTTGGAAATCCAAAGAAACAATACGAAACTTGTACGGTATTAGTTGTAGAACCTATCATTCACTTATGGTGTCGCAACACTGTTTGGATGGTAGCTATAGTAGGCATACGATAATGGTCGTATGTTGGCTAAGATTTATATTCTACTTTCGAAATGAATTTCTTCTACACTATGCACTAGTAATAATATCAAATGTCTTTTTAATGCGTATCAAGCATCTTTGACTATCATAAGGAGAAATCTCCTCCGATTCTGCGTTTGCATGTGTGTGTGTGCGGAAGGCCTTATGGTAGTCTCATTTTTAAAAAGCATTGCGAATTAACTTTGAAAATCTTTTGTTGAATGTTTTAAAAGATAAACTGTTTTTGTTGCTCACACCAGTCCCACGACTGATCCGGAGTTTATTGTTTTCTTCCCTAAACTCTGGGTGCTCATTATTTTCTACACGAGCAGTCTAGAGTTGGGTTTTTCAGATAGCTAGATTTAACAGATTATCTGGAGTTAGTTCAGTCTTTGGATCGCACCAGTCTTGCTGAGCTTTGTGATATGTTATTGGGAGTTCAAGCTTCTGCTGGATTAGTTTTGGAAATGGAGTTGCAGTTATTTTTGGAGTTCTTCTTTGAAAACTATATTGGAGTAAATTGTTCAGCTGCTAGTGTTATCTATTTTCTTTTCCGCTGCTATTTTATTGTATCATATCTCTGATGTATATTGATATCTATTGGACCATCTGTTGTATCAGATATTGTATCAAAGCTGTATATCAATGTATTATTCTTTTATTCCGCTGTGTTGTTTACTTAATGATTGTTATAAGCTCCGGCGAATCGGATTTGAACGGTCGAATCTACGGCATTCGAATACGATATGAAGTATGGATGTCGATTTTCGAGCGGGCAAAATTCGAAACATTACATCATTAGTTAAGTGGTTTTTTTTAAAATGGAAATTAATTGTTTATTTACAGTTTAAGTTATTGGTTTAAAATTAATTATTTGTTTAGATCAAATCTTTTGTTTAAATGAGAACTATTAAAATGAAATCACTAGTAAATTAAATTCATCAAAGAAGAATTTAATTATTCGATTGGTTCCAATGTTAATGAAATCGTCTAATGTTATCCAAGGTTAAATTCTGAAAGAAATCAAGCCGGTGTGGATCGGATTTATAAATCTTTGGTCAAAGGTGAGTTTATCTCACTCAGTTAAATTTAAATTTAAATGATTAAATTTAAATTTAAATGATTAAATTTAAATAATTGTTTGAATGGTCAAATTGGTTGATGTGCTATAGTATGGTAATATTTTGGAATTGGTATTTTATGTTGTGCTAACATCTTTGGATGTAGGGAAAACAGGTTGGAGGGATCCAACTGGATTCCTCGAAATTATTTAGATTATTTAATATTCTGTGTTCTGAATATTTGATATCCTGTGATGATTTTAAGAATAACTAAATGGTATGGTTGGATTGAATATCTCAGTAAAATAAATTATCAAATTTCTAGACTTGTATTTTTGAAAGAAATAAAAGAGTAAATTTTTAAGTAAAATAATTCTAGTGGATTAGAATAAATTAATAATGAATTGAAAGAAAATAAAATAAAAGTGATTGCAAAACTCTAAAAAATTTGGAATAAGAGGAATTTGAATTATTAGGGGTAATAATAAATTGTAAAGCTTAAGTGATATTATTTGAAAGAATAAAGAATTTATTTTTAAATTTAAGGATTAAATTTAATTAAGAGATAAAAGAAGGAATTTTGGGAATCTGAAATTGGTATCTTCTGTTAAAAAGGTTTTTACTCAAAATGAGGAAATAAAATCTAAATGTTAATGAAATTTGAAATAAGTAAAGCAAGAAAGAAAATTTATTTCAAGCAAAGTACATTGGGAATAAATTGTAAATTGATTAAAGTTTTTTGGGATTTGAAATTTAAAAGGGAAGTGAGATTTTGGAATTTTTAAACTGGGTTATCAAGTAAAATAAAATATCGGTGGATATTTTAAATATGAATTCAAAGTGGAAATTTATAAAGGAATGGAAATTCGTTTAAAAATAAATAGCGATTTATTTTTAAAAGATGTGAAAGAGATGAGTGTTTCCCTGGATAGCCAAGTACGATTTTCAAGCAATTTTAAATATAAGTTAAAGAGTTTAATGTTGTTTAAAAAAGCATATCTTAGAAAATTTATTATTTCTAAATATTTAAATTCTAAAGTAAATATTTTTCAAAACTATTATTGTAGTAATTATTAAATGACTTGGTATTTGTTTTAAAGGAAAAATCTAGTTTTATATTTTATAAAAGTAGCCTTATTTATTAAATATTCCTAAAGTATATATTTTAATAAAGTATTAAAGTAGTTTTAAATTTTTAAGGCTATGAAGTATATTTTATAATAAAGTGCTTTTAAATTATTTTAAAATCTAAAAGTATTTTATTTGGTGTTTCAGTGGAAATAAATATTGGAAAATTATTCCGGGAGAGGCATATGTTTGAAACTGTTTTCAAAAAGGAGTTAAAATATGAAATATATCTTGTAAAGATATTTTGGGTAAATAAATAATTTGGAAAATTATTTATTGTTTGATGGTTTTTTGTGAACATTAATTGATTGGACAAATGCGTTGATCGTTTCGAAGAGACCGGGATAGAGATTAATTTCTCGAAAACCACTTCAATCCGTTTTGTGCGTTTTGTGGGAACGATTTTGGATTCGAAGATGGAGCAGTAAAGCGCAAGGTTAGTCGCTACTAATCCTGAGGATATTTTCAAAATGGATGTAGTAGGAATAGTGTCTTCGGTTCCGTTCGAACCCGGGACGGACTTGTATGGATGAATGCTTGCGAAACATCGTCAGGGGGACGATGGGCATTCTAAGAGATATGTTCTAAAAAGGTAACGCTTAGCCTCAAGCCTCATCAAATGGGAATGATTGAAAATCAGGGGTTATGCAGCAAGGCTAGGTGGGTAGCACCCAAGCAGGGTGAGGTCATTCCTGTCTAGATGTACCTTTTTATTTCGGCTTAGTGGGTGGTTGCTGATTCCAACCGCAGGGTGATCTCACTTGGGATTATCTAGTAAGGGGTAGTCCCGGTCTTGTGTTGCAGGGGAGCGGGCGTACTCCTCGGTACGGTGATCTAGGCCCCGTATTTTGACAGGTGGTACCCCAGTGCCTAGTCATTGGTTGGAAATCCGTTCTCCCTACGAACCTTGTACGAGTTTTGTTTGTATTACCCGCTTTGTGGCTAGTAGCTGGAATTTAATAATGTAACAATTTCGGCTATTTTATAAGTATTTGTATATAGACCCTATTATAATATCAGAGGATTTCTATAAATATTGTTTTAGCTATCGTAAGGTAAAAACCCGACATGTTTATTTGTGGCGTGGTCTTACGAGATGCTTTTGTTTTCAAAGAGTTTTTGAAACTTTAATAATCAATTAGGTGTGATTTTCTCATGCTGGTATTCCAGACTGACTCGGGTATTATTTGATTGTAATGCTCGGGTCAGACCGAGTATTATAGGGTCTAGGATATGATGCTGTGGAGCTCAGGAGACGAGCAGGATGACGATACGTACTCCCGTATTTATATATATTCCGCTGTGTTGAGTTGTTGTGTATCCATTTGTATGATATTGATGTTGAGCTGTGATTGATGCACTCTGATGATGTAATATATAAACAGATATATTTAATTTAGAGTAAAGATCATTTATTATCTATTATATTTTATTCCGCTGCGATGGTTAGATTCTGATGTTATTTTCTATTCTCTCTCCTTCTACCTCTTCCTCTTTAACCAAATGGTTCGTATTTCTATGCAACTTGAGTTGATTGTTGAAGAGTAGTGTTGACTCAAGGGGTACGGATTTGCGGGTCGTTACATTCGGTTTCAATAAATAATCCAAATTCAAGTAATTGTGTGGGTATATATCATTTCAACCCATAATTTAAATGCCTAATTATCCAATTCTAAAATGATTCAAAGGACCACTTAAATAATGTCAATAATATAGAAGGTGATAATGGGGACATATTAAAATAAATAAACAACCATACATCCAACATATCAATCAATAAGCATCCATTTCAAACAACATCCCAATCGATCCATACATTTCAACATATAATAGTTATCAATATCGGAGTTTAACTATCAATTAAATTCCAATATAAAATTAAATGACAATTCAAATTCAATTCAAATATTAACTTAAATCAACAAATAGCAACAAAAAATTGTATACCACATCATAAATTTTATTTAACTTGCATTGGAATTTTTAGTATTGCGTGAGTGGTTGAATCTCTCACCTTTTTTGTCACGTTTCAAATTTCAGCGTTCGAAAATCGAAACCCGTACTTCACTCGTACTTGAATGTCGTAGATTCAACTGTTAAAATTTGACTCGTGCCGGAGCTTATAACACATTAAGTACAACACAGCGGAAGAACATGAATAATATCATATACAACATTGATACAATATTCAGATACAATGATGATACAACGGTGATACAATAGAATGATACAATGGATATTAATACTATCAGAGATACAAGAAATAGTAGCAGAACAGAATATCTTCAGTAGAATACATCTCCAAAATACAACTACAAACTATCTCCAAACTAAAGATAGCTCGAACAACCATCACGTTCACCTAGATAAGCAAGGTCAGCCGCGAATGCTGAAGTGTAGAAAATGCGATCCACAAATCCAAAAGGGCTTCCAAGGCTAACGAATCAATTCCTACTACTCGATTATCTGAAAAAACCCAACTCTAGACTGCCGGTGTGGAAAATAGTGGGCACCCAGAGTTTAGGAAAGGAACAAGTCAGTCATGGGACAGGTATGAGAAAACGAAAATTGTTTTTATCTTTAAAACAAACAAAAGAATTTAGATTGAAATCCGCAATGGCTTTGGAAAATGAAACTGCCATAAGGCCTCCCACCCCACACACACAATGCAAACGCAGAATTGGAGGAGATTTCTCCTTATAATAGTCAAAAATGCTTACTACGCAAAATTCTTTTGATATTATTATTAGTGCATAGTGCAGAAGACATTTCGAAAGTATAATATTAATCTTAGCCGGCACAGACATTTCGAACTATGCCTACTATAGCTACCATCTAAACAGTGGTGACCACCATAAATAAATGGCAGGTTATACAACTAAAACCGTAAAGAGCTCATATTGGAGGATTAGATTTCCAACAAATGGACAGGCAAAGGAACTTCCCACATAAAATGGGACGCCTCTGGAGGGACGTCCCCGAGAACCTAACTGGATCTGTGCTACACAAGGCCGAGTTACCTCTGTGACTAGGTAATAACTGACACGAGTATGCCACCTCTCGGTCGTTACCAACCTTTATCCGAAGCGCTTCTCAACTGACAAACACAAAGCAATAAGTTTTGCAGCAACCACAAAGTAAGTATCTGGGCTCCATACCATGATACCACCTATAATCCAAAAGGAATTGGACATACCCTTAGGGGGACCTAACCCCAAATAACCTTGCTGCCATGATTCCTGTTTCGACCATTACCGGGTTGTGAGGCCCGACGAAGTTAAGTCCACAAAGCTACGCTTTTTCACAAAGCCATGCTTCGATCACAAATGATCATCAACACACAGCAGTACTTAGCATGCCACATTACCAAATTGGGAATATATCACTAGTAACCATCAACTACATAACCTCTGAGCTCGTACGTCTTAGAGAAGGGTGTTAATCTAAGAAAATAAATTCTTTGCCACCAACAGATATGTATTTGATAAAAACCAGCTTTACATCCTAATGTTAGACACACATCCATACAAGTCTGTTTCGAGTTCGAACAGAACTGAAGGCATTTCCAAAGAAGCCCTTGCAATCTGGGTATTCACAATCCCGATCAGACTTCCCATCATTTAGGAAATCTCTATACCGGCGCGACTCAGTGCATAGACAATCGACGGGTTATCCTTTCATTCTTGAAAATACCCAATCTTCACCACTGGTCTTCAAATGTTGTCCATATCGACGTATCATTATTCGGAATAGGTTATATGATACAAGGTCCTCTCTCGGCTAAACCGAATAATGAGCGCAATATTTAAAACATATGGATAATGGGATTTTCGTTGAGTCGCAACTTATTATCCAAACTTTTCTCTCAAATGGTTTAAACAAATTACCATTTTAAATCTTTTAAATAAAAGATTCATTTCACAAAGTTCACCCAGTTTCACAAAGATCCATTCACGGATTTCAAAACAATTTCCATTTCAAATTGGATTTACTCATCCAATCTTTCAGTTTAAGATTTAATTCATAACTTTCAAACCCTTTTCCATTCAAATCTTTTATATAAAAGATACACCATTTAAAATTCTCTTCGGTTTCAAAACAAGATTTAATCATCTTCACAAAGTTAAAGCTGATTACATTTACATAAATTAAAGCCATTCAAGTATAAAACTTGGGTTTAAATTTAAATTTCCAAAACCATACTTTTTAAATGGTTAAAACCCATATAAACACCTTTATAACTTGTATAATCTTTTTAGACCATAATTTCCAAATCATTGAATTCAATTTCAAATCAAATTCAGATTTAAATCAAATTATTTAAATTTGAAGTTTTATTAAGTTATATAAAATAACTTTTATTTTTGAAAACTCGTTTCAAAGCTTTCAATTCCAATTCCAAAACTATTTTGGATTCAAGAATTCAATTGTTAAAATTGTTAAAAATCTATGACTTGGCCGATTTCCTCGTGCAATCCATATTTGTGTGTGTATGGTGTAGTCCAGAGGTTTTACACAATAGTGCAACATCATAAATCATCACATCACATATTTAAGCACATCGATATTGATAAGCAGTATAATCTATAATGCTTATCGTTCATTCACAGATTCACAGATAAATAGTATAAATTTATCACAGATAAATAAATTACATTCATCATAGATCACACTGAAACAATTCATAGCACAAAGCACAACATATCAGAAATATCAAACAATTCAACAATCAATAGAATTCAAAATATCCATAAGTAAACTCAATTAATTATCTGATTAATTTAAATCAGATGGGTCATCAATCATGGTTAATTAACATTAATTAATTTCAAATCATTTTATTAATTGTCCTTTAATCATTTATTAATTAAATTAATCAACCTTTAATTTTTAAATGATTAATCTTTAATTATTCAACTATCCTTTAATTAATTTTCTTTAATTAATTCATAAATAAATTAATCAACCCTTAATTTATTACCATTTAATTAATTATTCTCAATTAAATGCAATAAGTGATTATCCCTAATTACTTAATTAACTTTAATTAATTAATTACCTTTTTAATCAATACTTAATTGACCTTAATTATGTAATTAATTAACTTTAATCATGAAATTGATTATCCTTTCATTAAACACTAACTTATCAAAAGATCTTTAGTTAACCATCTTTGTAATTAATTATCATTAGCAATTCTTAATTACAAATAGATTAGATACTTAACTATTAATTTACCAATTAATTAATTACAAATTGATAAATGGCTAATTACTTAAGTAACTATAATTATAAATTAATTAACCATTCTTAATTACTTTCTAAACAATTAATTAATAAAAATTATTTATCTTAATTAACATTTTAAAATTTTCCTTAAACTTTGAAAATCAAATTATTACCAACTTCAAAATCTTTAAATGTTAATTAAATCTAAAACTTATCTTTTTTTTTGGCAAGGCCGACGGTTTTATAGTGGACCGACCACTTTTATTACGAACGTAATAAAGCTTGATATACAGGAGTAAGGTAGAGACACCTTAGCTACTATGAAAGTAAAAATAAAACTATAGCACAGGAGTGTGACAGACAAGTCACAGCTACTCAATATAGATAACTAGTCTAGTTCTTCTCCGCAGAGGAGGAATCACAAACGCCCACATCTACATGGGTAGAAACCAGAGATCCACCAGGTAGAAGACCAAAAAAGGGGCGAAATAGAACAGCAAGAGATGGATCGTAACTGTCAACGTCTGAAGAGTAGATAAAAGATCGGTCCCAGGCAGAATCAGCTAAAAGAACAGAATTAATCAGAGCATGCGTACCATCCAAGTCAAGAACCAAGGAATCACCAGAAACTGTGTAATAAAGGCAACGTAGGTCCGGAAGATCATCAGAAACATATCTTAAATAGGTGTCATCCACAGGGTTGAATCTCATATCAGATCGTAGATCAACCCAACAATGTTCAGTATCAGCCCAAACCACACGATCTGGCTCAGAAGTCGGAAGAACAGCACTAGGAACAGGGGAAACGGGCCGCGCTAAGGAGATGGGAGGGTCAGGGTCAGTAGAATGAGAAGCATCCTGCGTGACCTTGGGTACCCATTTCCTAAGCGGAGGCCGAGGCAAAGGGATCTTAGGAGCAGAAGCCGATATAACTGAGCGCGAGCAGGCAGAGGCTAAGTGGCCAAAAGAGTGACAGGAGGAACATATGTCAGGGACCCATCCATATCGAACACGGACATCCGCCACGTGTCCAACAGCAAGCTGGACAGGAATAGAGGTAGGAAGAGGCTTCAGGGGATCAATTAAGATATTTAAAACTTATCTTACATTACTTACTTAATTAAGATATTTATTAAGTTTTAGAAAACATTGTTAAATATTAAATTAATTAATAATGTCTTAGGATCAATTCTTCACTTCAACTTTCAGACATTAACTAAATTTGTTAATGCTCAACTTGTTCAAGATGATTAACTTCAAAACCTTAAATATTTAACTTAAATAAAATTTAACTTAAATTAATTCAACTTGATTTCCAGCGATAATACCAAATTATTTAACTTAAATAAAATTTAAAACTTTTAATTTATGATACATCTAACATATTTTGTTTGAAATTTAAACCTTAACATAGATTAGATTTTGTGGTAATGACGATTGATCAGAACTTAAGACTGGAAACTAAGAACAGGCAAAAATAAATCACAACAGCAAGCATGCCTTCATATATTCATGTATATACACGGAGAATTAAATCAAATACATCCACACAATACTATTTTATTTCTAGTAATCCATATGCAAATAGATATTGAGATACTTAAGTTTTAAAAAGAAAGTGACTCACCTGGAATATTTTGAACAGAGAGCAACACTGTGTTGAAAACTGTATTTGTTTTTATTTCCTTTAATCTCTTTTCTGTTTTGTTGAATTGAATTTAAGCTTCAGTTGTATAGATTAGTTTCTGAAATGCTAAGTTATGTTTGAAAGAAATAAAACAATATGGATGTATATATATAAGAAAGACTTTGTACAAATAGGTGTTATCTGGTTTAGTCTTTTTCTGTTTTGGGTCAGATTTTTTTTGTTTGATCAGAGATTTTTTTTTGAATGGAGGCTGAGTTGATTTCTTGTTTGTGCTGAGAAGATAGCAATAGGTACATATGTTTCCATTTTTCTTTTCATGCATTATCTCATTTTTGGCTTTTGTGTATGTAGATTTTTTTTTTCTTGTTTTCTTTATTTCATTACCATCTTATTTTGCACAGCAAACATACTTTCTTTTTCTTCTCTTACATACTTTTTTTTTATTATCTTGCCTACATTTGTTAATATCATACTTCATTTACATTTGTCATAATTAGTATTTTTTATGTTAAAGACCTTTATGTAAATAAATTAAAAATTTATAGTTTAAACCTTGTTTACAAATTAATGTATAACTTTTTTTTAAAACTCTCATTTCATTTTAGTTAATTTCTTTTTTCCAAAATAAAATTAAATGACACTTGTATTTCTCATGAATCAAAAGCTTTTAAATAAAATTTATATTGCATTTTTCTTATTTTATAAATACATCTTCCTAATCATTATTATATACATAATATTCAAAAGAAAGTGCTATTAAAACTAACTACCCATAAATCAATTTACATAAATAATATTTTTAAACCCAAATCTTTTTTCTAAGTCATTTATTTGAACTTTTAAATTCAAATACAAATTCAATATTCAAATTCAAATTCTAAAGTCAAATTAAAATTTACTCATATATACACATACATATATATTTCAAATTCAAATTAATTCCAAAATTTACATTAACTATTAATTCAAAATTTAGGATCGTTACAGATTCCCCCCTTAAAACAATATCGTCCTCGAAATTTGCAGGCAGAGAAACAACAAAGATAGATACACAAAGATTGAGAAACGGTTTTCCAGGTCAAACTGGATATCTATTCTGTATTTGGCTTACCATATCAGAATATTACCAATATGAGAACAAACTTATTCAATACTACACAGGATACTCAGGTCATCAATTCTACGAAATATGCAAGGCACTGGTTAATCCGAAGGATAACTAACCACTCGTAGAATATATCGAGACCAAACAATAGATAAATGGATTTAATCTTCCATAATTTTCAAACACTAGATATGGATTCCAAACTCAAGTCGGAATACCCCAAAGTATATATAACTTGTCCCTCTTCGAACTTTGATATTCACAAGAAATTACAATAGAATTTCAAATTTGGTTTTAATCGAAATTGTTTTATCGATACAAATCTTCATATTCAAGTTTATATTTAATTTACCAATTTATTTCACATAGAATTTCGAATTCATTTAAGTTAAAAATGAAAAGCTGATAGAAATTTAACGAAGATGTTATGAAATAGAAACTTATCTACACGATTCGTAAGAGTCACCATCACACCAAAGCTACTTTCTCGAGCTGCCACGAAGCAATCAAAGAATTGAAAAGACGTATCAAAAGAGACTGATAGAGAAAGATATTTCTGTTGTTGCAGGGTATTGACCATTTGTACTGGTACTTCCCTGTCCCCTATCTCGTCCTCTTCTTGCACTCATACTCACTATCGGTGTATAGTAAGAGAATTTACTGAGGCATTAGAACGGATATCTTAGGGATATACTCATTCTAGGGTATACTTCACCCTATCCCTAATGAGCTACCTAATGTGTTATACTCCTGAGTTGAAGTTTTAACCTTCAACTCTGATACCAAAATGTCACGTTCCAAATTTCAGCGTTCGAAAATCGACACCCGTACTTCACTCGTACTTGAATGCCGCAGATTCAATCGTTAAAATTTGACTCGTGCCGGAGCTTATAACACATTAAGTACAACACAGCGGAAGAACATGAATAATATCATATACAACATTTGATACAATATTGAGGTACACTAATGATACAATGATGATATAATAGAATGATACAATGGATATCAATACTATCAGAGATACAAGAAATAGTAGCGGAACAGGATATCTTTAGTAGAATACATCTGCAAAATACAACTACAAACTATCTCCAAACTAAAGATAGCTCGAACAACCATCACGTTTCACCTAGATAAGCAAGGCCAGCCGCGAATGCTGAAGTGTAGAAAATGCGATCCATAAATCCAAAAGGGCTTCGAAGGCTAACGAATCAATTCCTACTATTCGATTATCTGAAAAAACCCAACTCTAGGCTGCCCGTGTGGAAAATAGTGGGCACCCAGAGTTTAGGAAAGGAACAATAAACTCCAAGTCAGTCATGGGACTGGTATGCGAAAACGAAAACAGTTTTTATCTTTAAAACAAACAAAAGAATTTAGATTGAAATCCGCAATGCCTTTGGAAAATGAAACTGCAATAAGTCCTCCCGCAACACACATAATGCAAATGCAGAATTGGAGGAGATTTCTTCTTATGATAGTCAAAAATGCTTACTACGCAAAATTCTTTGGATATTATTATTATTACATGGTGTAGAAGACATTTCGAAAGTATAATATTAATCTTAGCCAGCATAGACAATTCGAACTATGCCTACAGTAGCTACCGTCTAAACAGTGGTGACCACCATAAGTAAATGGTAGGTTACACAACTAAAAACGTAAAGAGCTCGTATTGGATGATTGGATTTCCAACAAATGGTCAAGCAAAGGAACTTCCCACATAAAATGGAACGCCTCTGGAGGGACGTCCTCGAGAACCTAACTGAATATCTTCTACATAAGGTCGGGTTACCTCTGTGACTAGGTAACAACTGACACAAGTATGCCGCCTCCCGGTCATTACCAACCTTTATTCCAAGCGCTTCTCAACCGACAACCACAAAGCAATAAGTTTTGCAGCAACCACAAAGTAAGTATCTAGGCTCATACCATGATACCACCTATAATCCAGAAGGAAATGGACTTACCCTCAGGGAGCTACCCCCAAAAAACCTTGCTTCCACGATTCCTGTTTCGATCATTATCGGGTTGTGACGCCCGACGAAGTCATGTCCACAAAGCTACGCTTTTTCACAAAGCCATGCTTCGATCACAAATGATCAACAAATGATCATCAACACACAGCAGCACTTAGCATGCCACATTACCAAATTGGGAACGTATCACTAGTAACCATCAACTACATAACCTCTGAGCTCGTACGTCTCAGAGAAGGGTGTTAAGCTAAGAGAATAAATTCTCTACCACCAACAAATATGTATTTGATAGAAACCAGCATTACATCTCAAAGTGTAATGTCAGACACACACATCCATACAAGTCTGTTCCGAGTTCGAACAGAACCGAAGGCACTTCCAAAGAAGCCCTTGCAATCCGGGTATTCACAATCACGATTGGACTTCCCATCACTTAGGAAATATCTATACCGGCACGACTCAATGCTGAGGCAATCGACGGGTTATCCTTTCTTTCTCGAAAATACCTGGTCTTCACCACCGATCTTCAAATACTATCCATATCGACGTATCATTATTCGAAATGAGTTATATGACATAAGTTCCTCTCCCAGCTAAACCGAATAATGAGCGCAATATTTAAAACATATGGATAATGGGATTTCCTTAAGTCACAACTTATTATCCAAACTTTTCTCTCAAATGGTTTAAACAAATTACCATTTTAAATCTTTTAAATAAAAGATTCAACCAGTTTCACAAAGATCAATTCACGGATTTCAAAACAATTTCCATTTCAAATTGGATTAACTCATCCATTCTTTCAGTTTAAGATTTAATTCATAATTTTCAAACCCTTTTCAATTCAAATCTTTTATATAAAAGATACACCATTTAAAATTCTCTTTGGTTTCAAAACAAGATTTAATCATCTTCACAAAGTTAAAGCTGATTACATTTACATAAGTTAAAGCCATTCAAGTATAAAACTTGGGTTTAAATTTAAATTTCCAAAACCATACTTTTTAAATGGTTAAAACCCATATAAACACCTTTATAACTTGTATAATCTTTTTAGACCATAATTCCCAAATCATTGAATTCAATTTCAATATTGAATTCAGATTTAAATCAAATTATTTAAATTTGAAGTTTTATTAAGTTACATAAAAGAACTTTTATTTTTAAAACTCATTTCAAAGCTTTCAATTCCAATTCCAAAACTATTTTGGATTCAAGAATTCAATTATTAAAATTGTTAAAAATCTATGACTTAGCCGATTTCCTCGTGCAATCCATATTTGTGTGTGTATGGTGTAGTCCAAGGGTTTTACACGATAGTGCAACATCATAAATCATCACATCACATATTTAAGCACATCGATATTGATAAGCGGTATAATCTATAGCGCTTATCGTTCATTCATAGATTCACAGATACATAGTATAAATTTATCACAGATAAATAAATTACATTCATCACAGATCACATTGAAACAATTCATAGCACAAAGTACAACATATCAGAAATATCAAACAGTTCAATAATCAATAGAATTCAAAACATCCATAAGTAAAGTCAATTAATTATCTGATTTAACATTAATTAATTTCAAATCATTTTATTAATTGTCCTTTAATCATTTATTAATTAAATTAATCAACCTTTAATTTTTAAACGATTAGCCTTTAATTATTCAATTATCCTTTAATTAATTTTCTTTAATTAATACATAAATAAACTAATCAACCCTTAATTTATTACCATTTAACTAATTATTCTTAATTAATTACAATAAGTGATTATCTCTAATCACTTGATTAACTTAATTAATTAATTGCCTTTTTAATCAATACTTAATTGACCTTAATTATGAAATTAGTTAACCTTAATCATGAAATTGATTATCCTTTCATTAAACACTAACTTATCAAAAAAGCTTTAATCAACCATCTTTGTAATTAATTATCATTAACAATTCTTAATTACAAATAAATTAGATACTTAACTATTAATTTACCAATTAATTAATTACAAATTGATAAATCCCTAATTACTTAAGTAACTACAATTATAAATTAATTAACCATTCTTAAGTACTTTCCAAACAATTAATTAATAAACATTATTTATCTTAATTAACATTTTAAAATCTTCCTTAAACTTTGAAAATCAAATTATTACCAACTTCAAAATCTTTAAATGTTAATTAAATCTAAAACTTATCTTACATTACTTACTTAATTAAGATATTATTAAAATATCAGAAAACATTGTTAAATATTAACTTAAATAATGATGTCTTAGAATCAATTCTTCACTTCAAATTTTAGACATTAATTAATTTGTTAATGCTCAACTTGTTCAAGATGATTAACTTTAAATATTACTTTTACTTCGCCTTTGAAACCCAACCCGGGTAAATACTCAGTTCACTCGAGTTTCCACCCGAGTCTTCCACCATTTCTCCCGAGTTAAATTTAGATTTAAAACTCTGTTTAAATCTTTTATTTCAGAATTTAAAAGTCGCTTTATAACATACTTTAACATTTAAAGTTGTTATAACATTTCATTTTTATAAAACTTATTTTAAAAAAAAACTGGAATTCAAACTCATTTTGAATTCAGATTTTAAACTTGTTTCAAAACCTTCGTTTTGAACTTGCTTTACACTTTTAAATTTATTTTAAGTTTAAAAACTTAAACACTGTCAGGTTTTAAACAAAAACCTGTAAAAAAAAATTTACTCGAGCCAGACAAAAATGACTTCGAGTTAAACCCTACCTAACTTCGAGCAAATCATGCAATAACCCGAGCAACACACGCGAGAAACTTGAGAAACTCAAGTATCTCCTCTTCATTCCAGGCACAAACAAAATTGTGCACCTGCACCAACAACTTCTTCCACTCCGATCATCAACGATGATCTCTCCAAGTGGCAATCACCCTTCAACTTAAACACAAACTTCAGATCATCCATTCAGACTCAAATTCGAATTCGAGCCTTTTACTTAAACCTGGAAACAAAGAACTAGAACCACCATCAAACCTGTAACCACTTCAAACACCCGCTTCCGACGACTGGAGCATCACTGCCTCCAACTACGATCTCGCCAACATCCCCTCTTCCATTTCTGAGGATATAGTGGAACTCGATCCACTTAGGTAGCTGTGAGGATCAGATTTCTGACCAACCTAAAAACTAGGTTTTAAATCAATCTCGACCTCCTACCATCGCCACCGTGCCTCGATCATCCACTTGGTATTTTTACCAAAGCCTATAATCACTCCACTACAACCAGAAGAAACCCCAACCCTTCAAACCATCGGGATCGCCAAAGGCAACCCAAAACATCCCAACTGAACAATCAAGAACTGCTCTTACATCCCAACAGTAAAAATTATGATTTTGGTTTTGAAAATCATGTTTTAATTTAGGTATTCGATTTATAATCCTGAATCGATGAATCACGTTAATTGAATTTAGCCTTATATTAAATCTGCTCAATTCTTCTTGATTTCCAGCGATAATACCAAATTATTTAATTTAAATAAAATTTAAAACTTTTAATCTATGATACATCTAACATATTTTGTTTGAAATTTAAACCTTAACATAGATTAGATTTTGTGGTAATGACGATTGATCAGAACTTAAGACTGGAAACTAAGAACAGCCAAAAATAAATCACAACAGCAAGCATGCCTTCATACATTCATGTATATACACGGAGAATTAAATCAAATACATCCACACAATACTATTTTATTTCCAGTAATCCATATGCAACCTGATATCGAGATACATAAGTTTTAAAAAGAAAGTTACTCACCTAGAATACTTTGAACAGAGAGCAATACTGTGTTGAAAACTGCAGTTGTTTTTTTTTCCTTTAATCTCTTTTTGGTTTTGTTGAATTGAAGTTAAGCTTCAGTTGTATAGATTAGTTTCTTAAATGCTAAGTTATGTTTGAACGAAATAAAACAATATGGATGTATATATAAAAGAAATACTTTGTACAAATATGTGTTATCTGGTTTAGTCTTTTTCTGTTTTGGGTCAGATTTTTATTAATTTGACCAAAGATTTTTTTTTCTAAATGGAGGCTGAGATGATTTCTTGTTTGTGCTGAGAAGATAGCAATAGGTACATATGTTTCCATTTTTGTTTGCATGGATTATCTCATTTTTGGCTTTTGTGTATGTAGATTTTTTTTTCTTGTTTTCTTTGTTTCGTTACCTTCTTGTTTTGCACAGCAAACATACTTTCTTTTTCTTCTCTTACATACATTTTTTTAATTATTATCTTGCTTACATTTGTTAATATCATACTTCATTTACATTTTTCATAATTAGTATTTTTTATGTTAAAGAACTTTATGTAAATAAATTAAAAATTTATAGTTTAAACTTTGTTTACAAATTAATGTATAACTTTGTTTTTAAACCCTCATTTAATTTTAATTAATTTCTTTTTTTAAAAAATAAAACTAAATGACACTTGTATTTCTCATGAATCAAAAGCTTTTAAATAAAATTTATATTGCATTTTTTTTATTTTATAAATACATCTTCCCAATCGTTATTATATACATACTATTTAAAAGAAAGTGTTATTAAAACTAACTACCCATAAATCAATTTACATAAATAATATTTTTAAACCCAAATCTTTTTTCTAAGTCATCTATTTAAACTTTTAAATTCAAATACAAATTCAATATTCACATTCAAATTCTAAAGTCAAATTCAAATTTACTCATATATACATATATATTTCAAATTTAAATTAATTCCAAAATTTATTCCAAAATTTACATTAACTATTAATTTAAAATTAATTCAAAATTTGGGATCATTACATTTTTGCTTTCCCTTTTCTAGCCAGATTTGGATCTGCAACTACTTTCTCATTTTGTATTGTTTCGTTGCTATATGTAACAACCTTATATTTTGGTGATTATTTTATTGTATATTTTAATTATTTTAATTGAATTTCCTGTTTTAAAAACTTTATTTTATTTATTAAAATGAATAAAAAAAATTATTTTAAATATAAATTTTTATTTTGATGTGAACTATAATTCAAACATAAATAAATAGAATATTTTTCAAAAATGTGAATTTTGGTCAATATGGTCAAAATTTGACTTTTAAATTTAAAATTTAAAATTTTGAAATTTTGAAATTTATTTTTCTTTTATGAAAGTAAATAAAATTTCAAGTATACTGCTTTTCATTTTGTTGAAATCCGATTAATATTGTGAAAGTTATGCTTTTTAAACCATTGTATGTAAATTGATTTATTTAACAAAATTGTTTATTTTAGTTTATATAAATAATATATATTTTTTCGTATCATGTTCTAATTTGTGTATATAAGTGTAACATGACTTGTTATGTATATATTTTATTTTTAAAACATTTTAAAAGTGTAGTTATAATTTTCCAAAGTTAATTGTATATTGTTTATATTTTTAAAGTCTAGTTTCAATTTAATAACTATTTTCTTATTTATTTTCTATTTTTTCTTAAATTATTTATTTAATTTCTTTTACACTTTATTTTGTTTTCATTTAGTTTTATTTACTTAATTTTATTTTGTTTATTTCGATTAAAAGAAAATGGAAATTTAAAGAGACAAAGCCCTTTAATTTTCTATGTCTTTTCATCAACTTTGACTCTTCATTTAATTTGCCTTTTCATTTTTAATTTTGGCCGTACATTTTCTTTTTGTTAGCCATGTTTTCTCATTCTCATTCATGTGAGAAACTTCTCACCATCAGACAACTCGCGACCATGTCAATTTCTGAAAATATTTGTAAGTTTTTTATAGCTTCTTCCTTTATCTCATTTTTCTCTTCATCTTCATTGATTTTGTGCATTTGCTCCTCTTCAAGCTTTCTCAGCCTAGCCTCTACCACCATCACCACCAACTACTGCCTCATCATACACGGTAGCACCACCTCCTCTCCCTTTATACAGACCTGGCCGTGATCATCGTATGAGCCATCGCCTTAAGCTTTGAAAAAACACTCCACAAAACCATGCTTGCCAACCACAAATTTCACCCTACCCTTCATCTATCACTTCGGCCACCACCATAGTCACCACCACTAGCAAGTACCTCACCTCTAGCCGCATCTTCACCACTAACCAGACATGACCTGACTAAGGCCGAGCCCTGTGATGACCAAGCCGAGAAAATGTTGCAACAAGCTTGCCTCTTTTTGCCTTGTCCCTTTGTATACCCTATGTTATAACTCTCCTACCTCTTCAAATACTTGCCTAGCTGTGTGTTTTGATGTTTAACCTGAGCCTATGTCCAGCCATGGCCGAGCATATGATCCCCTATGGCCGAGCATTGGAGTGATTAAATCAAGGTCAAGCTATCTTGTCTTTGTTGCTTCTATTTTTCAATTTGTTCAATGTGTTTTGTGTTGAATATTTATGTTACATTGTCTTGTTTGGTTTGTTGCTTACAAGATCATCATCTATGCTCTCCGCTCATTCAAATCAAATGTCATGCTGTATCGTGCTTGTTGTGCTTTCTGGAATCTATTCTGTGTGTTTTGATTTGCCAACTCCAGCTTGAAAAGGTGAGTCCTTCTCACTCTAACATTTTTACTTATGAAATGGTAAATTGATGACAAGAGATTAGTAATTAAAAATATTATGCAAGTTAATGACGATTATATGATATGCTATGCCATGTTATTACCATGTTAACTGTGTTAATTCTCACCTGACATATGACAGTATATTGTGACATTGACATGTTAGTGTAATTGTTATATTATTTATGCATATGTTCACACTGCAAGTTCCCTGTTAGAATAGAATCACTATGGGTTGCAATGATACATACCCGAACGGACATTAAAATAGAGAAAAATCATTATGAGCTGAAATGATAGGCTCAAGTGATTTTTATTGTATTTTATTTGACTTTGGTTTGCGGGTTTGAAATGATAGAACCCGGGTTTTTTCTTTTTAAATTGCGGATTGAAATGATGCATATCCATATCACTTGACCTAGGTTTGAAAATTGTATACACACCCCGTGGTATATTTTTAAATGATTTTTGTATAGCTATGCATTTTAAATTATGAAATTTTGATTCAAAATATATATTTTATGGTTTTAAGAAGGCAAAGTATTAAGTTTTGAATTTGTGAATTTAAGTATGTAAATTTAAAGTAAATGTGATTTTTTACTTTAAAATTTATTTTTCAAATGTAAGTAATAATGGAAATTAAATTTAAAGTTTTGGAATGATATTTGAAGTAAAATGTTAAATTTTATTAAATTTATAAGTCAATAAACAGTGAATTTTGACTTAACAAATGAATTGAGTTTTGATTGGATATTTAATTATAAAATTTTATTGTGATAAATCATATGTTAAATTTATTTAAATGTGAAGTTTTGAAGTCTAGAAATATGATTTATAAGTTCAAAATGACAAAAATTTGGAGTGTTAATGTTTCTGAAGTTATAAAAAAACCTGGAATTTTATTAATAGCATTTCCAAAAAATGCTATGGTCTTATGACAGCATTTTAAATGCTGTTGATTTGAATTTAACTATGTTTGAAATAACTAAATATCTATTACGGCATTTTATAAATGCCATTGTTCCTAAACTAAACTATTTTGAAAACTATATGCTACGATAGCACTTTATAAATGTTGTCGTTGCTATAATTTGACAATGTTTTGAAATGTTGTAGATTTTAGCACTGTTTTGAGTTATAGTTTAAAGTGTTAAATGATTTAACTTTTGGAAAGTGATTATTTGTGAAATTTGAGGAGTTTTGAATATATCTTAATATTTAAATTTGAATTTTAAGGAATTTAAATTGAATATGAATTTAAATAAGGTTTACTTAGTTATGTGTTAAATGGAATGAAATGTAATGAGATAAATGAATTTTTGAATGGAATTTTGAAATGTGATTTGTAGTGATATTTGGAATAATAAATGAATGACATATTTGATTTTAAAATGATATTTAAATTTGAATATTTGAATTTGAATTTGAATTAAAATAATGATTTGATAATGAGATTTTCAAAGGATATGATATTTTAATGATTTTGCAATGGTTTTGAATGACATAATCTTTATTTTGATAAAGAATGTGAATTTGGAATGACATTTGATTTTGGCCTATTCGATAAATGAATATTTGAAGTTTATGTTAGTATCAAAGCATATTTGGTTTACTTGTAATTTGATTTTATTTAAATGATATTGAGTTTATTAAGTAAACATTTCAAAACTAAGTAATAATGAAGTTAAATTTGAGATGTATGAAATTATAAAATTTAGTTTTGAAATGTGGGATATTAAAGCTTTGAAATATATTAAAAATTGATGGTTTGCATTGAATTTAATTAAATTGGATAATTTGAAATTTGGTTTAATTGAATAAATTTGAAAATGTAAAGAATTAAAGGAAGGTACCATGATTTCGAATGTATAATTTCGAAATGATATGATTTTCAAAGAGTAATGATTTCATGTATTTTGGTTTCGAAAGAGTTATAACTTTGAAAGTATTATGATTTTTGAAAGGTGAATATATGTTTGAAATGGAAATGATATCGTATTGATTTGAATATAGTTTTGAAATAAAAATGCTTTTGGTTCCGTAGTATAAACTGTTTTGAAGGAATATAATTTTGAAATGAAATGATTTGATTTTTAAAGTATAAACTATTTTGAAATGACCACGGCGTTATAATAACGATTGGTTGTTAAAGCGACCAGGATCATAAGTTGTCATACTCTCTGCCAACTCCGAAAACCACTTTAACAACTCTGTACGCGGTGGAGATTCCAGAATGAAGTAGGATGGTGGCGACGATCCTTTTAAGATTTGAACGTGGACCCTACTCCCGTGAGTTGGCATAAGGTGGCTAAAATAGGAGCGATCTCGGGCCAAGTGAGGTCATTCCTTCTATTGGACATATTTCTTCGACACTATAGACTTACTTGTGGTTGATTTGATGGCAATCCTCCGATATTGATTTGGAGTGTGTTCCGAGGTGGGAGTAGTGGCTGCTACGTTACCACCAACCCGTGTGCGTAATTGGTATATCTACCTTGGCATTGCCTTGTGTGCCATGTCACCTACCATAGAGAGCCTTACTATGAGTTTGTTTTTCCCCCATAACCCATGGAGTATTTAGGGTTGCATCCCGATCTGGAGGTATGCTGATACTGGATGGACTACTGGGACTATTACGTGTTAAGGGGAATATTGGGTCACTCCTTAGCACTATTTTAAAGTAAGTTTATTTTATTGTAGACATTATTATAATAGCGCAATATTACTACATAGTAAATAGTTTAACGGATCCTTAAAGGATGGGTGATACTAAGCATCCTTTAAGTTACCGATGCATTTTTGTTACTGTTCACTTGAGTTGATTTACAGTTCATAAGTATTTATGTCCTAACTCGAGTGTTTTGTGTTTTGATTTACACTTGAGTCAGACTGAGTGATTCAGCATTCAAGACTCAACTTCCGAGTTGGAGCTTTGCTTGAAGATCCAGCCATCTATTTTGCTTTCAGTATCTAGTGATTCCAATGATGTATTCTGCTTTGTACCTGATGTATCTTGTTACTGTTCTGTTGCGTCTTGTTTAACTCTGATGTATCTTATATATATAGTAGCTTCATAAACTACTATCTTTTTTACTTCTGCTACATTATTATTTACTCTGTGTCTGTGATATGTGACTATTTATTTAATGTATATTATGAGATTTGCCAAATTTTATTTATAACGCTGTATTTTAACCAATTCAGGTCCGACATGTGCGGATGCAAATGGTTGAAAATATTGGGTCGTTACAGTTGGTATCAGAGCTATGGTGGCTCTAGGCAAAACTATAATAGGTCTGATTTCTCGACGCCTGAAAGTCGACATCAATACGTCCACTGTATCGATGCCGCATAGTCGAATGCCAGAATACCGAACTGTTAGGGTTTAAAGAAGAAGAAGATAGAAGAAGAAACAGAAACAATAACAGAATCTCACATGTCGCAGCGGCCAACATATAATACATAAATAAATATCTTTAAACGGAATCACTATATCGGTTATTACATTACATCACATTACATTATCAGAGTGTACAACAACAAACAGCGGAAAGAAATATTACATATACTAGTGATATACTTCGCCGTCCCCCTTGCTCCTGATCTCCACGGCATCTCTTTTTCGATTTTTTCTCCCGAATAATGCTAACCTGACTCTAAGATGCCCGTGTGGAAAATTGTGGACACCCAGAGTTTAGAAAGGGAACAATAAACTCCAGGTCAGTCGTGAGACTGGTGTGAGATCTCAAAAACAGTTATTTTCACAAAGAAAAGAAAAGAAAAGAAATCCGCTATGCTTTTTGAAAATGAAACTACCAAAAGGCCTCCCACCACACACACAATGCAAACGCAGAATTGGAGGGATTTCTCCTTATGATAGTCAAACATGCTTGATATGCAAAATCCTTTTTGATATTATTATTAGTGCATAGTGGAAAACCTTTCGAAAATATAATATTAATCTTAGCCAGCATAGACACTTCGTACTATGCCTACTATAGCTACCATCTAAACAGTGGTGACCACATAAGTAAATGGCGGGTTATACAGCCAAAACCGTAAAGAGCTCGTATTGGATGATTGGATTCCCAACAAATGGTCTGGCAAAGGAACTTCCCACATAAAATGGAACGCCTCTGGAGGGACGTCCCCGAGAACCTAATCGGATCTCTGCTACAAAAGGCCGGGTTACCTCTGTAACTAGGTAACAACTAACACGAGTATGCATCCCCCGGTCGTTACCGACCTTTATCTGAGGGCCCCCAATCCAACAACCACACAGTAAAGTATCTGGAATCCATACCATGATACCACTTTTTATTAAAATAATCAACATAAGTAAATATCTGGGCTCCATACCATGATATCACCTTTTATCCAGAAGGAAATGGTCATACCCTCAGGAGGAGCTGTCCCCAAATAACCTTGCTGCCACGATTCCTGTTTCGACCATTACCGGGTTGTGAGGCTCGACGAAGTCACGTCCACAAAGCTACGCTTTTTCACAAAGCCATGCTTCGATCACAAATGATCATCAACACACAGCAGCACTTAGCATGCCATATTACCAAATCGGGAGTGTATCACTAGTAACCATCAACTACATAACCTCTAAGCTCATACGTCTCAGAGAAGGGTGTTAAGATAAGAGAATAAATCTCCGCCACCAACAGAAATGTATTTGATAGAAACCATCTTTACATCTCAAAGTGTAATGTCAGACACACATCCATACAAGTCTGTTCCGGGTTCGAACGGAACCGAAGGCACTTCCGTAGAAGCCCTTGCAAATCCGGGTATTCACAATCCCGATCGGACTTTCCATCACTTAGGAAATCTCTATACCGGCGCGACTCAGTGCAGAGACAATCGATAGGTTATCCTATCATTATCGGAAATACTGGATCTTCACCACCGATCTTCAAATGCTATCCATATCGACGTATCATTATTCGGAATGGGTTATATGACACAAAGGTCCTCTCCCGCTAAACCGAATAATGAGCATAAATTTAAAAACATATGGATATGGCATTTCAATTAAGTCACAACCTTAAAATTCAAATCTCTCTTTCAAATGGTTTAAACAAATTACCATTTCAAATCTTTTAAATAAAAGATTCATTTCACAAAGTTCACCCAGTTTCACAAAGATACATTCACGGATTTCAAAACAGTTTCCATTTCAAATTGGATTAACTCATCCAATCTTTCAGTTTAAGATTTAATTCATAACTTTCAAACCCTTTCCAATTCAAATCTTGCATATGGAAGACATACCATTTAAAATCCTCTTAGATTTCAAAACAAGATTTAATCATCTTCACAAAGGTTAATTCATAGTTTTCCAAACTATTTACAATTTCATTTCAAACTTGAAATCTTTCGACATAAATTGGAAATCCTTTCTTTTTATGAAAGCTATTATTATTCGAAACAAATAGTTTTCATTTTGGAAAAAACCGACTACAAATTACATAAGTTAAACCATTCAAGTATAAAACTTGGATTTAAATTTAAATTTCCAAAACCATACTTTTTAAATGGTTAAAAACCTACATAAACATCTTTATAACTTGTATAATCTTTTTAGACCATAATTTCCAAACCATTCCTAACTTGGAGAACCATTTCCAATTCAAATTGAACTCCCTTTAATACCAATTGGGAATTCATTTCTTATATAAAAGCTTATATTGTTTGAAAACACATAGTTTTTATTTCGGAAAAATTCGATTTCATTTATACAAGTTAAAGACTTTGGGTTAATTTAAATTTCCAAAGCAACACTTTCTAAAATGGTTTAAATTCATGTAAACATATATAACCTTTTTAAAATCATAAATTCCCAACATAGAATTCAATTTCAAATTTTTAATTCAAATTTAAATCAAATTTCAAAACTAAATTAAGTTATTCAAAAATAACTTTTTATTATGAAATTCCTTCTCAAAAGTTTTTCCACTTTAAATCTGATCCATTTCCAAAACCCTTTGGGTTCAAAAATTCAATTCTAAAATTATTTCAAAAACCTATGACTTAACCAATTTCCACGTGCAATCCATATTCGTGTGTGTATAGTGTAGTCCAGGGGTTTAACACAATAGTGCACAACAGCAACCATCACAGATTCAATCATATTAACATCGATAAGCGGTATAATTCATAACCCTCATCTTCATTCACAGATTCATAGATAACACAAATTTACCAATGAGATATATCACAGAATATAAATAAAATTACTATTTTTGGGGAATCCAGTTGGATCCCTCCAACCTGTTTCCCTGCATCCATAGATATTAGCACAACCAATAAACATTGATTCAATCTGATAACAATTATCATATTCAGCCAAACAACCAATCAAACATTTAAATACTAGCTATTTAAATTATCTGGTATCTAAATTTGAGTGGGATTAACTCATCTTGGGTTTTCGACGAGCGTTCAAATTTAAATTAAACCGAACGGAGTTCGATTTAACCTAAAACTTTTACTTGCTCGGAATGATTTCAAAACTGCTCCACTGCGTAGTACTCGTCTCTGCGATTCCGGCTTGTCAGTTTCGTTGAAATCTGATAATATATGCACAAGATAAAACAATTTTTTTTCTTACAATCTAGGCCGCACGTCCCATTAAAAATCACGGCTGCTCCTACCCCTTTCTTCCTCACGCGAATACACAGCGCGACTAACCCATAGCCACCGCCGTTAGGGCTAAGTAGCCACTCCACCTCGGTCGTCATAAACTCGATCAACAACCGCCATTCGAATGCCCTCACTCTCCTCCACCTACAGCCCAAATCCAGCCGAGCTCGGCTATGGCCTTGCCTGGAAAATTGCATGCGAAACGACGGCCTTCCTGGTCGATTTCTGGCCATCTCGTCGATCTTCACGCCAACCTACCGTACGGATGTGAAGCCTACGTCGTGATCTTCGACCTTTATGTTGGGGGTTTCTCGTATAGAGGCATGGATTGAGAGATAATTTAGGGAGAAGATTATAGGGTTTCGGCCATAGAATATGACGTTGTCTCCCGCTGAAAGGAATTAGGGTTTCGCCCCCGCCCTCCCCCTCCTTAAACGTATATATATACGTATAGCCAATTATTAAATTATTTAATTCACTTTAAAGCAACTTTTTCACACGATATCCAAACAACGCGTGCCGACAGGCATTTCTAAGGTTTTACCCGCATTTCGAACACAATGGAACGTGTTTCGGAGCTAATTCGATCATATACGCGAGTTACATAAATAAACTATTAAACTTAAATTAAATCGATTAAAATAGTTTCTATGCGTTTTAAGCAGCTAGAGTCAAACGACAACTCCGATTGCTACGAAAATTGAAATCCGATAATAACAAACTATTACGGATCCAACGGAACTGGTTTCATCAAATTCCGAGACTATACCTCCGGAAGGTTATTTTAACTCGTCGATTAATTCGAGCGATTTCCAAAATCGTCGAAATCGCCTAAAATTTCACTTTTAAAATTTTATTAACTCTATTATAACTCGTATAAAATTTATATTCACATTAGAAATCATTCTGATTCACTTCGAACAAAAACCTGATTATTTGCATTATTATATTATTAAATCCCCTTATTAAATTAATATAAAATCCCAAATCTTAATTTATCGACTTTTGACTCCATCCAAAGGTCCAACATCGCTATTTAAATTCAAATAGACTTAAAATAAATTTTAGATACCAATTCACAACCATTTATATCCAGATTCACCAAATCATCACAATTCCAATATTTAATTATTATTATTCAAATTTCAATTGAATTTCCATATCAAAATTACAACTAAATTCTATTGATTTAACAAAATCCTTATTTCAAAATCAATTCAAAATCCACATTTAACATTTAAAATAAATTAAATGTTCAAAATTTACGACTAGAAATTCTGGGTTACATCCTTCCACCCTTAAAAGAATTTCGTCTTCGAAATTTACTAAGGTAGAAAGAATGCTCCAAACTCAATAGCAAAACCCACTTAGTGAAAATCTCAAATTCACCTTACCTACACTTTTAAGTTTCAATCAAAACCACTAATTTGATTCCTATTCCAAAATTCTTTTATTTTAATTATTTTAATTTGAAATCAATTTGTCGTTAAAGAAACGTTTCAAAATTTTCAATTTTTTTTTTCTAACTCTCAAAATTTTCGGAAAATTTTGGTATAGTCCCCCTTGTACGGAGGAGCTTTTGCAATATCACAATAGAAATAAATATATATACATCGACCCACATGGTCGGAAAACCAAAAACATTTCATATTTCCTATTTTTATTGCGTAGCCGTACCTTTTATTAACATTTTAAAAGCATGCGGCTAATTTATATTGCATATACGCGCTCCAACTCTATCAATTTGCCTCCCGTACCTGTACCTACTCAAAAACACATCAGTTTTCCATAATATGAGATTTTCAACAAGGTTTCATATATTAATCTAAACCAAACATGTCAATTTTCAAAGCCCACACAACAATTTTCGAAATCCTACAAGTAAACCGTATTTTATAAGCAATTACAAGGTTTCAGTTACCATTTTAATCCTCTTTACAAATCCAAACATCATTATATTCCACTCGAATGATTTTCATTCAAGTTTACTTCTTTTATAAATTCATATTTACTGTAACCAATTCATTTTCACTTCAATATAATTAACCTATGCTTTACTTTCATCAATTTATTTTAATTTAGTTCTAAATTGATTCAAAATCAAATTTTATTTTCACTTTGATACCTTTGCATTTCTTTATGATTCACTTGCATTTATATACAAATCCATTTATTAAAATTTCAATCCGTTCCAATTGGTGCAAAAATCAACTTTATTTGCTTTTCTTAATTCATTAGCTTTGTTTACAACAAAACGACTAATCTCGATGCAAATTTGATATCATTCAATCAAACAACAATTACTGAAGTTTATAACCATTTTTAAATTAATTCCAAACCAAACTATATTAATTTTACTTCATTTGACATTATTTACAACCCAAACATCCTCATTTATTCCATTATCAAATTAAATTCTTATTCTTACATTTCCAATTCATTATCCATATAGGTTTATACTAATATCATTCAATTCTGGGTTATATACAACTCATATATTCTTATTTCATCACAATAGTTAATTAAAATTCTTTCGCTTGCATTAAAATTTTATTGTTCAAATAAATTTCATTCTGGACCATTTCATAAGTTTGGCAACAACATTCCACAATTTCCTTAAGTTATTTCAATAACAAAATATCTCAATTTCTTCTTGCATCATATTTATTTAAATTTAAATTGATTCTTATCTCATCAAATTCCAATCCATTACAAATTTTAACTCAATTTATTCACTTATTCAATCCATTAAAAATTTATTTTATTAATAATGAGAACACTTTAAATCATTTCACTCATTTGAATTTATTTATGATTCAAACCATTATCTAATTCCATTATTCATTTCAATACATATTCCTTTCAATTTCACTAAATTCATCTTCATCCTATTCTTTTAAATTTAGTTGAGTTAAAATTCTATTCATACAATATCCTTTCAACTTAATTAAATTTTCTCTCAATTCAATTCTTTTCCAATTTTAATTCAAGTTTAATTAAATTTTATTTTGCCAACTCACATTCATTCCACTTCATTTACTACTTAAATAAGAATGGAATTTCATTCAATATTATTTATAACATAACTAAATTTTAATTCAATTCAATCCAAATTTAACATAATTTCTTTTTAACTTAAATTAAATCCAATTCGATCCAATTTTATTTGTCTATTCACTTTAAAAAAAATTCTTTAAAATATGTAAGTTCGAAACTTATTTACTAACTTAGGTCCATTCACATCTTATATGTTTCTTTTCCTTATCACACTTAACATCCATTTAGGATTTAGTTTGAATTCACCATACCATTCAACTATTTCCCATTTGTGATTATGATTCCATTTTCTATTTATAAGTTCACCAACTTATTTACTTAAAAGCTTATATTGCTCATTTGAGTTATTTCCATCTAATAATCACAATTCCAGATTATCTATATAACGCTTAATAGCTTAAGGATATAAATTTTCATTACTCAATTATAGTCATTTTACATTCCAACTTTATATCCAATTTAATTCAATTCCAATTCAATTTATATTTAACTTATCCTTAGTTAAATGCAAATATATTTTATTCACTACCATTTACTCAAGCTAAATTTTAATTCCAAGAGTAAAGTTTTCATTTTTCTTCTTATTTGTATCAACTTCACTTAACGGGTTCAATTGTTGATTCATTTTAACTTTCACAATATTTAAATAGTGTTTCCAGAATTCAATTACCCAGTTTTATTTCAAAACCATTTTGAAATTATAACTAACTCATACACACCATGTATATCAAATCAAAGTTCCAGATTTCAAAACAACTTGGTTTTATCAAAACAGATTTCCCCTTTGAAATTTCTAAACCACCTTGTAAATCAAACAAATCTAGACAGATATCATACCCAATTATTATGGAAGCAATCCATCACTTTAGAAACTAGAAAATGAATTCTAATGATGTGGCCACCATCATCAGGATTATTTTCTAGCGACTGAAGTGAGTTCAGTGCTTTCTCACTTCCACAAATTCATTTCAAACCAATTCTCATTTAGAAATATTTTTCAAAATAATACTCCATCATTGCCTTCAAACACTTCGGAAACATTTCAATCATTCCACAGATTTTAAATTCCCAAACCTTTGTTTTAAATTCATTTTAAAACACCTTTCAAAATTCCCGGGATTTAAATTCTGTTTAATTCAAATTTAATTATTCTTCTTTTGGATGAATCATACTTATAGAATTTTATTTGGTTATAAACCTTTTCAAACTCAAGATTCTTATATTTGATTATAATATCAACAACTAAACATCCAAATATATACAATACTTTCATAAAAATATTCCTTTTATATCCAAAATATAATTTTGGGTAAAATTATTTCATTTACCCCACTTTAAAACAATACTATGTCAGTTTATCTTGTTTAAGAGCTTAGCAACCTCTATCGATACGGTTGTACTTCCCGTACCGACCATAATTCATAAACACTCAACCGATTAGTCAACACAGTATAAAAACAATTTTATATTCACTAACAAATACGCGCTCATATCTATTATTACACTCAAACTCATTCTAGAGTACAACTGACTCTATCTCTAATGAGTAACACCCAACAGAGCCAAGGTTGTCGCTTAACCAAATGCTCTGATACCACATGTGATAGTCTACACTTTTCAACCATTGAAAGCGGCCAATCTCGACTGGTAGGCTTTTCAACCATCCCAGCCCCGTCGTGGCTCACAATGGTACCCGAAACTAGATTTTACGGCAGCCTTTCGACTGTCACAGCTTACGCCTAACCAACCCCTTAAACAGGATGTGTGGGGGTAAGAGTCTCCTACTTGCCACCTAATAAAAAGCGAGAACCCCCCATCACGTTTCACCTAGATAAGCAAGCCTCGTCCACAAAGCTACGCTTTTTCACAAAGCTATGCTTCGATCACAAATGATTAACAAATGATCATCAACACACAGCAACACTTAGCATGCCACATTGCCAAATCGGGAATGTATCACTAGTAACCATCAACTACATAACCACTGAGCTCGTACGTCTCAGAGAAGGGTGTTAAGCTAAGAGAATAAATCTCTGCCACCAACAGAAATGTATTTGTTAGAAACCAGCTTTACATCTCAAAGTGTAATGTCAGACACACATCCATACAAGTCTGTTCCGGGTTCGAACGGAACCGAAGGCACTTCCGTAGAATCCCTTGCAAATCCGGGTATTCACAATCCCGATCGGACTTTCCATCACTTAGGAAATCTCTATACCGGCGCGACTCAGTGCAGAGACAGTTGATAGGTTATCCTATCGTTCTCGCAAAAACCCGATCTTTTCCACCGTTCTTCAAATGCTATCCATATCGACGTATCATTATTCGGATGGGTTATATGACACAAAGGTCCTCTCCCGACTAAACCGAATAATGAGCGTAAATTTAAAAGCATATGGATGTGGATTTCAATTAAGTCACAACATTAAAATTCAAATCTCTCTTTCAAATGGTTTAAACAAATTACCATTTCAAATCTTTTAGATAAAAGATTCATTTCACATAGTTCACTCAATTTCACAAAGATCCGTTCACGGATTTCAAAACAGTTTCCATTTAAAATTGGATTGACTCATCCAATCTTTCAGTTTAAGATTTAATTCATAACTTTCAAACCCTTTCCAATTCAAATTTTGCATATGGAAGACATACCATTTAAAATCCTCTTAGATTTCAAAACAATATTTAATCGTCTTCACAAAGGTTAATTCATAGTTTTCCAAACTATTTACAATTTCATTTCCAACTTGGAATCTTTCGACACAAATTGGAAATCCTTTCTTTTTGTGAAAGCTATTATTATTTGAAACAGATAGTTTTCATTTTGGGAAAAACTGATTACAAGTTACGTAAGTTAAACCATTCAAGTATAACACTTGGATTTAAATTTAAATTTCCAAAACCATACTTTTTAAATGATTAAAAACCTATATAAACATCTTTATAACTTGTATAATCTTTTTAGACCATAATTTCCAAATCATTCCTAACTTGGAAAACCATTTCCAATTCAACTTGAACTTCCTTTAATACCAATTGGGAATTCATTTCTTATATGAAAGCTTATATCGTTTGAAAACAAAGAGTTTTTATTTCGAAAAAATCCGATTTCATTTATACAAGTTATAATCTTTGGGTTAATTTAAATTTCCAAAGCAACACTTTCTAAAATGGTTTAAATTCATGTAAACATATATAACCTTTTTAAAATCATAAATTCCCATCATAGAATTCAATTTCAAATTTTGAATTCAAATTTAAATTAAATTTCAAAACTAAATTAAGTTATTCAAAAATAACTTTTTATTATGAAATTCCTTCTCAAAAGTTTTTCCACTTTAAATCCGATCTGTTTCCAAAACCCTTTGGGTTCAAAAATTCAACTCTAAAATTATTTCAAAAACCTATGACTTAACCCATTTCCACGTGCAATCCATATTCGTGTGTGTATAGTGTAGTCCAGGGGTTTAACACAATAGTGCACAACAGCAACCATCACAAATTCAATCGTATTAACATCGATAAGCGGTATAATCCATAACGCTCATCTTCATTCACAGATTCATAGATAAAACAAATTTATCAATGAGATATATCACAGAATATAAATAAAATTACTATTTGTGGGGAATCCAGTTGGATCCCACCAACCTGTTTCCCTGCATCCACAGATATTAGCACAACCAATAAATATCGATTCAATCTGATAACAATTATCATATTCAGCCAAACAACCAATCAAACATTTAAATACTAGCTATTTAAATTAACTGGTATCCAAATTTGAGTGAGATTAACTCAACTTGGGTTTTCGATGAGCGTTCAAATTTAAATTAAATACGGCGTTCGATTTAACCTAAAACTTTTACTTTCTTGGAATGATTCCAGAACTGCTCCACTGCATAGCACTTGTCTCTACGATTCCGGCATTGTCAGTTTCGTCGAAATCTGATAACATATGCACAAGGTATGAATATATAAAGTTCGAATAGAATTTATAAAACAAATTTTTTTTTCTTACAATCTGGGCCGCACGTTCCACTAAAAATCATGGCTGCTCCTACCTTTTTCTTCCCCATGCGAACACACAGCGCGACTAACCCATAGCCGCCGCCGTTAGGGCTAAGTAGGCACTCCACCTCGGTCGTCACGAACTCGATCAACAACCGCCATTCGAACGCCCTCACTCTCCTCCACCTATAGCCCAAATCCGGTCGAGCTCGGCTATGGCCTTGCCTGGAAAATTGCGTGCGAAACGGCGACCTTCCTGATCGATTTCTGACCATCTCGTCGATCTTCACGCCAACTTACCATACGGATGTGAAGCCTATGTTGTGATCTTCGATCTTTATGTTGGGGGTTTCTCGTATAGAGACATGGATTGAGAGATAATTTAGGGAAAAGATGATAGTGTTTCGACCATAGAATATGACGTTGTCGGCCGCTGAAAGGAATTAGGGTTCCCCCCCCCCCTCTTAAACATATATATATACGTATAACCAATTATTAAATTATTTAATTCACTTTAATGCAACCTTTTCACACGATCTCCAAACAACGCGTGCCGACAGGCATTTCTAAGGTTTTACCCGCATTCCAAACACAATGGAACGTGTTTCTGAGGCTAATTCGATCATATACGCGAGTTATGGAAATAAACTGTCAAATTTAAATTAAATCGATTAAAATAGTTTCTACGCGTTTTGAGCTGCCAGAGTCAAACGACAATTCTGATTGCTACGAAAATTGAAAACCGATAATAACTAACTATTATGCATCCAATGGAACTGGTTTCGTCAAATTCCGAGAATATGCCCCGGAAGGCTATTTTAACTCGTCGATTAATTCGAGCGTTTTTCAAAATCGTCGAAATCACCTAAAATTTTATTTTTAAAATTTTATTAACTCTATTATAACTCGTATAAAATTTATATTCACATTAGAAATCATTCTGAGTCACTTCGAACCAAAATCTTATTATTTCCATTATTATATTATTAAATCCCCTTATTAAATTAATATGAAACCCCAAATCTTAATTTATCGACTTTTGACTCCATCCAAAGGTCCAACGTCGCTATTTAAATTCAAATAGGCTTAAAATAAATTTTAGAAACCAATTCATAACAACTTATATCCAGATTCACCAAATCATCACAATTCCAATATTTAATTTTTATTATTCAAATTTCAATTGAATTGCCATATCAAAAATTACAACCAAATTCTATTGATTTAACACAATCCTTATTTCAAAATCAATTCAAAATCCACATTTAACATTTAAAATAAATTAAATGTTCAAAATTTACGAATAGAAATTCTAGGTCGTTACATCCTTCACTCCTTAAAAGAATTTCGTCTTCGAAATTTACTAAGGTAGAGAGAATGCTCCAACTCAGTAGCAAAACCCACTTAGTGAAAATCTCAAATTCACCTTGCCTACACTTTTAAGTTTCAATCAAAACCATTAGTTCAATTCCTATTCCAAAATTCTTTTATTTTAATTTTAATTTGAAATCAATTTGTCGTTAACGAAACATTTCAAATTTTTTAAATTTTTTTTCTAACTCCCAAAATTTTCAGAAAATTTTGGCAGTGTCCCCCTTGTACGGAGGAGCTTTTGCAATATCACAATAGATATATGTTTACACAAAAAATGGGCAAAAACCTTCTAGTCGTATGATTTAGTTGATTATATGTTGATCTGGATGGTTTGGGTGATTTATGCAAATATACGAAATAGATGGACTAAACTGTAAAAGACACACAGATTTATAGTGGTTCGGCCAGAACGTGCCTACGTCCACTTTATATGTTATTCTCCTTTTTCTTCCCGATTACAAATACAAAGCTTTGTATACAAGTATATGAAAATTGTTTGAAAGTTCCTTCCGTGCTTGAGCTCTCAAACTTGTTCCTCATTGTTGTACCCCTGCCCCTCTATTTATAGAGTGAGGTTGGGGGCAGGGGTCTTGGATGTATATAGCGCTGGTGGGCCTGGGCTGAATCAATCTGGCCTGACAAATTTGGATCAGCAAGGCCCTGGCTCGGTGGTGGTTGGTCCGGCTTGGTCATGGAGGTGAGATGGTTCGGTGGTGGTGAGGACATGGGTTGCTTCGGTGATAGTTGGAGGTGAGATGGTTCGGTGGTGGTGTGGACATGGGTTGGTTCGGTGGTAGTTGGAGGTGAGATGGTTCGGTGGTGGTTGGAGCGGTAGATGGTTTGGTCCGGCAATTGGTTTGGTCCGGTAGTGGGTTGATGGTCCGGTTGGGAGATGGAGTTGGTTCGGCCGAATCTCATCCAACACTTGCCCCCCCAAAGTAGGGCAGGTGTATACACATGGCATGCTTTGTTTTAGCTAGGATATCTTCACTCGGCCCTACGTGCCGAACCAACTGATTCGGCCATTCGTAATTGCCTATAAGTATGGGCTTCAGGCCTTCGTTCAATCTCCATCATACGAGACAGCCGAACCACATAAGTACCGAATCAACTTAGTGCCGAATCATCTTAGTGCCGAATCAACTTAGTGCTGAATCATCTTAGCGTCGAATCAACTTAGAGCCGAATCAGGTGCGTTCTTTTTCGCCGAATGAGGTTTCTTTGTTTCACCGAATGAGAATAGAGAAACTTAGTACCGAATGAAAAAACTTTTCAACGCTGAATGGGTTCAGGGACCTTATGTACCGAATGATCGAAAAACTTTTGTCCTTTGAGTTTTGAATTCGAGTGAAGTTGCAGACTATATAAACTTGTTTGCTTATGTCCTCTGTTCTAACGATGTACTTTCTTGTGTTGCAGATAAAATGTCTCAAAGATTGGAAACCCGATAAGATAAGAGGAAATCTAGGGACATAAGAGAGTCCCCTGCCGTTCCCCCAGTCCAGCCGGAACCAGCGCGACATGGACCTGCCCCAGGTCATTAGTAGACGGATATGGCCCTCAAGAGCTTCTGAATTCTCCTCCCGATTGCTTCCCGAGCTCTCTCAGAGAGGAGCAGCTTGATGTTATATCTCACTCCTTTGGGATTGACAGAGCGAGCATGCTGTTGCCGGGGGATGGAGTGATGCCGTACAATCCCCTTGAAGGATATTTCGCGTATAGCCAATACCATTGCATGTGCGGGGCCATTCCTCCGATCAATGCGTGGACAGTCAGCTTCATTACTTACCTGAAAGTGGCTCCTTTTCAGCTTCAGCCCAACTCCTACGCCATCTTAGTGTGTCTATTCGTTATCTTCCAGAGGAGATATGGGCTCCCCCCTTCTAACCGGGAAATCCGATATCTATACAATCTGAGGGGCTACAAGAAGGGGTCTCCGTACATTAGTTTAGAATCAGCCGTGTCCTTCAAGCCGGTCTTGGACTTATACTCGAAGTTTACCATGTTTAAGAAGGAATGGTTCTTCGTCAAGGATGACTACGTTTCTTTTTGCCTTTTCACTTTTGGCTGTAAGTTGAATTCCACTTGTAATTTCTTTGTCCCGACTGCAATGCTTCCTCTTATATGCTTTTATTTCTTGCTAGCGACAGGTGTCTTTGCGGTCATGGAGAATGATCGCCTGGTACAGATGGCCGCGAAGATAGAGGCTATCTCTGGAAGGGACAGGTTGGCTTCTTACCTAATCAGGAATGCCACTCTCCTGGAGCACAACCTGATTCTGCCACGTCAATCCGTGGTTAAGCAGAGAGATACAGCCGAGGAAAGGGCTGCTAAAGCTAAAGATGGGGCTACTGCGAAGAGCAGCAAGAGGAGGCCTTTTACAAAACCTCCAGTTGTCGGAGGTAAGAAGCTCAAGAAGTCCGACGGCCCTTCCCCTAGCACGTGCCCAATTACTCCGGGGGAGGAAGACGTGGAGGAGGATAGAGGTGAAGGCGAAGGAGGCGATGTAGGAGGAGAGGCAGAGAGCGGAGACGACAGAGAAGGTGATGGTGGTGGTGATGGCGTCGGGGCTTTGCCTCCTGGGCAAGCAGGCGAGATTCAAGAGTGGACGGATGATGCTTTCCGCCAGGCTTTTGAGGGGTTGGAGGAAGGATCAGTCTTGGTGGAGAAATCGAAGAGGTCTGATAAGGCCGGGTCCGGTGCCAGTCTATCTTCTGAGAGTATTTCAGCTAAGGCAACTCCGGTGGTTCAAGGTGAATTCTTAACTCCTCCTTTTAACTTCACACGTTTCTTGAGTCATAGTTTCATGCATGCTTGTAACACTTGGTTTTTATTCCAGGAATGGGTAAGGTGGCCAAGACATCAGATATTCGGCACCGCCTTGAACAATATAAGTTACTCAAAGCTTCCGCCAAACCAAAGTCATCAGCTAGCCGTCCTGGAGATGCGGTTAGATATCGCCCTCTTCTCGGAGTTATTGAAGAAGATATTCAAAAGAGAAAGTGGGGACGATCTTCGTTTGAACCTTCGCCTGGCCCTCAGCCTCTAGCCCAGCCTATCCATGATATTACTGAGGAGGATACTGAGCTTATGCCTTCCCCACATCTATCTGAAAATCCAACCGTCACCCCGATAGACCATCCTGGTTTGGTTCGCAACCCATTTGTCGGCCATCCGGATCTGGACCCGAGTTTTCAGGATATCTCTTTTGACGAGGCCACGGGTGAGCATCTTCTTCCCCGCAATCCCATGGTACGGGTGCTTGATGAGGCTAAGTCCTTATACCTCGATTTGCTTACTACTCGGATAGTTACCATGGGGGACGAAGCCAAGGCTAATATTGATCGGGTCGCGGAGGAGATCAGGAAGTTGATGGGGCATCATGCCCGTCTGGTCAAGGCTGGAGAGGAGATTAGGAGTGCTAATATTCGGTTGCGGCTAAAGGTTACTGATCAGGCCAAACAACTTGCCGATCAAGCCATTCAGATTTCTCAGCATGAGGCAGCCTCCAGGCGGTTGAAGAAGACTATGGAAGAGGCTAGTAAGGCAGAACTACGAAAGATGGAGGTTGCCTGCAAGGAACGGGTTGACATGGCCATCGCAACGGTGGACGAGGTTCGAAGAGCGGATCTTGAGCAGGTAGAAGAGTTATCTGGGAGGCTTGAGGCTGCAGAGCTTGCTCAGGCCAAGCTGAAGGAGGAGATGGAAGTGATGCGGAAGTCCCTTCAGGCTGACTGCTCGAGATACCGATTGGAGAGAGATGCTGCTGTCGCACGACTGTCGGCTTCTGAGGTCCGGATGAAAGAGTTTGAGGAGAACGAGGGGATGATGGACGAGATGCTCCAGGACATGTACTTCCGAACTTGGAGGCAGGGCAACCTGTCCTGGATGGATGACTATCCCCAGGTCATGGCTAGAATATATCTTCGGGCTTTGGAGGAGGCTAAAGCCGATGCGGAAAAGGAAGGTGGTGCGGCTTTCAGGATGGATGTGGTTACGGACCAATTCACTAAGGAAGAGAAGGTGGCGTTAAGGAGGGCATGCGGTTGCTTGCTGAGGATGAGGTAAGCGTGCAGCTAGATGATGATGATCAGGGAGCAGACGCTGGTGAGTCTTCCTTTTTAGTCTTTTCATGATTTGATTGCTTATCTTTCGTGATTATTGATGGATTCTCTTCGGAATTATGCAGGCGGGACCTCTGGAGCACATGCTGGGAGTTCCGATCCTACAGTTAAGTAGATCCGGAGGGCTAGCGGGATGGAGGCGAAGCCCTGATTCTTTGACTTGACTTGTACATATTTTGGTTGCTGTCTATGTTAGTCCGAAACATTAATGTGACTTGTAATTATATTATTTGTAAAGAATGACTTTATGTAATTTTATAACATAAGCTGATTCTGCCATGTTTGAATGTTGTTGTCATTTTGACATGTTGCATAAGAAATACAGCTGTGTGTTTATGCATGTGACTCAATCGTATTTGATGCTAAGTGTAATGTCAATATGATGTTTGAATAAATTAAAGCTACATATTTGTATACAAGAGAAGATAGTACCGCCCTTCGTGTTTTAGTTGTAGAGGGTTACTTTGAATGTCTTGCGTGACTGAGTATGGAATGTAGCTGAGTGTTCCGTCATCCGGATGTGAGTTCATATTTCCACAAGCGAGAGTTCCCCTATTTTGTGACCTGTACTTTAAGGATTGTCATATAGGATAGGAGGAAAGTTTTTGAATGAAATGGAAATATGAGAAACAGTAAAACTTCCAATCACGGAAGGCCGTCGATATGCTTAAGTTCGTGGCAAAGGGGTTTTGTAGTCACTTTCCCTAGCTGTGGGTCTTGGAGACATTTGTCACCCATCTTACGCCTCCGCGGGGAGTTTATCTTTTTTACCACAGCCGCACTTAAGACATATCGAAGCCGAGATCGCGCACAGTAACTACCCGAGCCATTATGGCCCGTAATCGTGGGTATTATTCGATTTACTGTGGCCGGCTAGCGTGGGTGTCGATCATCAACCGTGAACTACCCTTGGCTGGCCACACCTTATGTTGGGGCTTAAAGTAGGTTCACAGTTGCTGGCGAGCCGAACGCCGTAATGAGCTGCCATCGGCTATAGTCGGCCTTCTTGACGGCTTATAATCGGCTCATTACAGTTGGCTTTAAGGGCAGTCGCGAGCAATGAGTTAACCCGCAGCAGAGGGATGCTGGAGCAAAAGTGTCTCATTGGCGAGTGCATAGAATCGCATAGTACCTGTTGGGTCTTGTCCAGGTGAGGTTGCGCCGTGAAGTTCCAATATGGAAATATCGTTATACCTGATTTTGTTCAACAGAAAAGGATAAAGCTTAACAAGCAACCAAGATATAAAGGAACAAGTTAAAAAGAGACAAGATTTTTAAAGTGGTTCGGCATGAAAATGCCTACGTCCACTGATTCTCTTTGTTAATTCACTTCATATGGGCAGTACAAGTTAAGAAAAGTATCGACGGAGGTGTCGGATGTTCCATGCCCTCTGGAACACCTCTCCGTCCACTGTTGACAAAATATAGGCTCCGTTGCGGAGATCTTTATGAATTACATAGGGTCCGTCCCAGATTGGATCTAGCGCTCCGGGGCGCGGGAAGATCCGCTTGAGGACAAGATCTCCTTCTTGTAAGCTGCAGTGCTTGACTTTGGAGTTGTATTGTGCTGCAACTTTTTGCTTATGAGCTGCTGCTTTAAGTGCTACATCGTTTCTTCTCTCTTCAATTAGATCCAAAGACATGTGGAGGAGTTCTTCGTTCTCTTCTGGGTTGTAGTGGATCCTACGGTGGGAAGGCACTACAGTTTCAACTGGGAGCATGGCCTCCGATCCGTATGCCAAAGAGAAAGGAGTATGCCCTGTTGATGTTCTGTAAGATGTGCGGTAGGCCCAAAGTGCCGTAGGAAGTTCATCCACCCAAGCGCCTTTTGACTTTTCAAGTTTCTTCTTGATTAGGGTTTTGAGGATTTTGTTGACAGCTTCGACTTGTCTGTTTGCCTAGGGGTAAGCCACAGATGAGAAGCTTTTGTGAATTCCGTGCTCTCGGCACCAGTCGGCAAATTCCTCGCTGTCAAATTGAAGTCCATTGTCCGATATGATTTTGAGTGGAACCCCGTACCTGCTTAAAACATTTTTGATCAAGAAGTTAATAACTTTGGCCGAAGATATTTTATTTAGAGGCTCCGCTTTCACCCATTTGGTGAAATAGTCAACTGCTACTATGGCATATTTGGCTCCGCCTTGGCCCACTGGCAGTTCGCCAATCAAGTCAATTCCCCATATTGCAAAGGGCCAAGGGCTGGTCATTTGAGTAATCTCGTTTGTTGGTAGTCGAGGAATTTTAGCAAATTTCTGACATCTGTCACATTTTTTGACGAAGTCTAGGGCGTCTTTGTTTAAGGTAGGCCAGTAATATCCATATCGGAGTATATTCTTTGCCAGAGTCTGCCCACCAGTGTGATCTCCGCAACTTCCTCGATGTATGTTGCATAAGATCTCCTTAGCTTCCCTTCCAGCGACACACCTTAATTAGGGATTAGAGAAGCCGCGTCGATAGAGGATGCCTTCTTGTATCGTGTAGCAGGAAGCTTTCCTCAAGATTTTCTTGACTTCGTTACGCCCGTCGGGCAGGGTGCCATCTTGTAAATATTTCTGGATAGGAGTCATCCAAGTTTCCTCTTCGATTGCGGCTATCATGTTCATTGTCTCGTAACTCGGGGCTAGTTGCTGTGGGATGGTTATTGTTCGGGAAGCGGCGCCATCCTTCATGCTAGCTTGCTTTGCCAATTCGTCGGCCTCCTGATTCTCTTCTCGAGGAATGTGTTTGATTAAATAGTGATCCAACTGATTGAGCAGCAGCTTGGTCTTCTTTAGATATGTTGTGAGTCGTTCTCCTCGAGTCTGGAATTCTCCCAGTATTTGATTTACAATAAGTTGAGAATCACTATGGAGACATAAAGAACCGACTCCAACCTCCAGGGCAAGTTCTAATCCGGCTATCACTGCTTCGTATTATGCGTCATTGTTAGTGGCAGCGAACTCCAACCTTAGGGTGTAGTGCAGCTTCCTTCCCCTAGGGGTGATTATCACAACACCTGCCCCCGAGCCTTGTTCATTTGATGCTCCATCAACGAAGAGGTTCCACTTGATATTTTCTGCTACTTCAGATTGCTCCTTACCTTCGTTAGTAGTGAATTCGGCAATGAAATCGACTATGGCTTGTCCCTTGATAGCGGTGCGAGGATGGTAGGTAATATCATATTGAATCAGTTCAATGCACCACTTAAGTATTCGCTCGGAAGTGTCGGGGCGATGGAGTACTTGCCTTAGTGGTTGATCGGTTAAAACTCTTATGGAATGAGATTGGAAGTAGTGTAGCAGTTTCTGTGACGTGATTAGCAAACAGTATGCTAGCTATTCAAGTTTAGGGTATCTGGCTTCTGCCCCTGTGAATCTCTTGCTTACAAAGTATACAGGTCGATGTGCGTGGTTGTCCTCCCTCACCAAAGCGGCGCTTAAAGCATGGGACGATACAGCAAGTTATAGGTATAGTTCCTCGCCTTCATTTGGAGTTGAGAGTACTGGTGGTCTTTGGAGGTGTTCGATTAAGTTAAGGAAGGTTGTCGAGCATTCGTCAGCCCATTCAAACTTTTCTTTGTCTTTCTTAAGAGCTTCGAAGAAAGGGATGCATTTGTCGGTTGCTTTAGAGATGAATCTGCTTAGGGCAGCCACCTTCCCGTTTAGGCTTTGCATCTCTCTTCGAGTGGATGGTATCTTGATATCTTGCAAGGCCCGGACTTGTTCGGGGTTCGCTTCAATCCCCCTGGCATGGACGATGAATCCTAAGAACTTTCCCGACGATACTCCGAAGGAGCACTTTAGAGGATTCAGTTTCATTCCATATTGGCGAAGTACTTGAAACATCTCGTTCAGGTGGTTTATATGATCGTTGGCTTTCCTTGATTTTACCAGCATGTCATCCACATAAACTTCCATAGTTCGCCCTATTAATTTTGCAAACATCTTGTTGACGAGGCGCTGATAAGTAGCTCCGGCGTTTTTAAGTCCAAAAGGCATTACTTTGTAGCAGTACAATCCCCGGTCAGTGATGAAACTAGTGTGGTCTTGATCGGGGGCGTGCATAGGGATCTGGTTATATCCTGAGTATGCGTCCATAAAGGATAAGAGTTCGTGTCCGGCTGTGCTGTCCACGAGCTGGTCGATTCGGGGGAGTGGGAAGCAGTCTTTCGGGCAAGCGTCATTTAAGTTGGAGAAATCGATGCATGTTTTCCACTTCCCATTAGCTTTCTTTACCAGTACTAGGTTGACGATCCATTCTGGGTAGATGGCTTCTCGTATGAATTCATTGGCAAGTAAGTTATTTACTTCTTCCTCGAGGGCTGCCGATCATTCTTCCCCCATGCTCCTCTTTTTCTGCTTCACTGGCACCTTGGTGGGATCGATGTTCAGTATGTGGCATGCTACGTCTGGAGAGATTCCTGTCATGTCGGCGTGCGTCTACGCAAATACATCCATGTTGTGGCGAAGAAAATCGACGAGTTGGTCTTTCAACTCCGCTCTTAACTGAGACCCGACTCTCAGCAGTCTACTTGGGTCGTGTTTGTCTGCAGACACAAATTACATCGCCTCTGCAGGCTCGGCGGTGGCCTCCTGCTCTTTGTCCCTGGGGTCTAATTCATTGAAAGGGTCACTGCTATATCGAAGAGCAGGGGCTTTCTTTAGTTTCTATGCTTCCAAGTTTTTCATGCAGAGAGTAGTCTCTGCATTTTTTTCTTTATCTTTTCTGCGGTTATTGCGAAGTTCAGTTATATAGCAGTCTCGAGCAGCGTCTTGATCCCCCTCCATTTCTCCTACTCCGTTATCTGTTGGGAATTTCATTTTCAGGCACCATGGGGTTAGGACAATTTGGAAGTCAGACAAGGCTGGTCTTCCCAAAAAGGCGTTGTAGGCCAAGTGGCTTTCTATTAGCACAAATGTTTGTTTTCGCACAACGGAGCGGGGATGACTTCCTATTTCAACAAAAAGGTCCAGTTGCCCGAGGGGCATCTTCGCATCTCCAGTGAAACCATGTAGTGGTTTGTTGCAGGGAGACACATCCTTCATTGACAGCTTCATTTTGTCGAAAGCATGCTTGAATAGGATATTTACCGAGCTTCCAGTGTCTACTAAAATTCGAAAAACTTTGGCTGGACCGAACCAGGCAGAGATGACCATAGGATCCATGTGTGGGTATTGCCTTCCCTCTAGATCACGCCTACTGAATGTGATGTCGTCCTTCTGTTTCCGTTTCAGGTGGCGTTCTTCCATAACAGAGTTAACGTAGCCTTCATCGTTACTAAGTGACTTACCGTATCTTTCCATCTCTGCCCAGCTTCTGTCGGCGACGTGTGGTCCTCCTGATACGGTATGGACCACTATCTTCTCTTGACTAGAGCCGCTGGTGTTTCGATTTCCTCCGCCTACTTCTGGGAGGGGTAGCCCAGGATTCTCATTGGCTGGAGTCAAAGTCCTGTTCTGGTTTTTTACATAGCGTTCCAGTTTCCTCCTTCTAATGTGTTCTTCAATCAAGTCCCGGAGATGGTGGCATTCATTGGTGTCATGTCCGTGGGATTCGTGGAAGCGGCAGAACTTTCCAGACTTGAGTGCGTTATCTGACTCCTTCTTGTGCGGGGGGCGCTTGTATCTAACTTCGTCTTGAGTGGCTAGGAAGATGTTTTCGATTGTTTCATTCAAAGGAGTGTAGGAGTCAAATCTTGGTCCTGGTCGGTACGAGCGCTTTTCTCCCTTCTTGCCCCCAGCACTGTCTCTAGAGTCACTTCTCCGAACATCCTTTGCTGCAGTGGGAACCTTGTCCGGAGCTGTCTTAGCCTGTTGCCTTGACTGCCTCTCAGTCGCAGCGTCTTCAAGTCTCATATACTTTCCAGCTTAATGGAAGAAATCAGGTAAAGTAGCCGGTTTTTCCTTGGTTAGTCTTCTAGCAAATTTAGTATCCGGATGTACACCACTGCAGATGGCCATTAGGATAAGTTTCTCATCGACATCTTGGACTGCGGCTGCTGCGGCGTTGAATCGGGTTAGATATTGTTGCACTGTCTCTCCGGGCTTCTGTTTGATATTAGATAAGGAATAAGCGTCCTTGGGTTGTTCCATATGGATGCGGAACTGGTTGATGAACTTTTCTTTCAGCATTTCCCATGAGCTGATGGACCCTTGGGGTAGGTGGCAGAACCAGGAGGTAGCTAGATCTGCCAAGAAAAGTGGAAAGCATTTGCACAATACTCCCTCCGTTGCTCCGCTCATGAGCATATGCTGGGTGTACCTCTATAAGTGTACTATGGGGTCAGAGGTTCCCTTGTAAGGTTCCATCGTTGGCATTTTCCATTCCCGGGGGGTGATGGCGTTTTCGATATTGCGGGTGAAGGGGCTGGTTACCCTAGCGCCTATCCCCCGATCCCTTTGCTCCCGTTGGACGCATTCTCTGAACAATCGCGCCATCCTTTCATCAGAACTTGAAGCGGATAGAAATGAGTTTGGCTCTTCCCTGCGGGACTGATTCTGTCCAGACGGCTTGTAGGGATGGTATCGTTTGTCCCTCCTAACATTCTCCAACGGCTGCCTCTGGTCTTCTGGGGGCATGCTGGGGTCAGCCACAGTTGGCCCTTGCCTTGATCTTCCCCTGCTGGGTTCTGCTCTCAGCACTTCCTCGGGTCCAACTTCGGGCCGGACTCCAGCTCGGCCCCGTCTACTGGTGTTTTCATGGTTAGGTAGCATGACAGGCTCAGCCACATCCGACCCCTGCCTGGCACCTCTCCCGTTGGGTTCGTTTCCAAGTGTTTCCTCGGGTCGGAATTCGGGCTGAGTCCGGGATCGGCTCCTACCATGGTTGTTTCTGTTGTTATCCTTTTCGAAGAAGAAAGACCTTTGTCGCCTCCCAGATCCTCCAGACCGGGACTCACCCCATGATTCAGTGTTACGGTTGGATTCTTCAGCATCCCTTAAGCGTGACATGAGTTGGTCCACCAAGGCTTCTTGTTGACATGCGAAGCAGTTAGTTACTTCAGCCACGATCCTGTCCAGATCCGCCCTTGTAATTGGTTGTTCCGTAGCGGGGGCTGCCGGGTTTGCCTGATTTGAATTTGCCGTTGGAACCTGACGATTGTCTTGGTCCCTAATCACTGGATCTGGGATACTGCCAGTTGCAACGTTCTTTCCGTTGTTAGTATCTTTCTTCCGCCCGGGAGGCATGTTTTCCAAATGAACGATGCTGACAGGAAAAGGATTAAGTGGGAGAAGCTGAAGCTTCGAGCTCCTGAGTTCAGCTCTCAATGAAAGCGCCAAAAATGTTTACACAAAAAATGGGCAAACACCTCCTAGTCGTATGATTTAGTTGATTATATGTTGATCTGGATGATTTGGGTGATTTATGCAAATATACGAAATAGATGGACTAAACTGTAAAAGACACACAGATTTATAGTGGTTCGGCCAAAACGTGCCTACGTCCACTTTATATGTTATTCTTCTTTTTCTTTCCGATTACAAGTACAAAGCTTTGTATACAAGTATATGAAAGTTGTTTGAAAGTTCCTTCCGTGCTTGAGCTCTCAAACTTGTTCCTCATTGTTGTACCCCTGCCCCTCTATTTATAGAGTGAGGTTGGGGGCAGGGGTCTTGGATGTATATAGCGCTGGTGGGCCTGGGCTGAATCAATCTGGACTGACAAATTTGGATCAGCAAGGCCCTGGCTCGGTGGTGGTTGGTCCGGCTTGGTCATGGAGGTGAGATGGTTCGGTGGTGGTGAGGACATGGGTTGGTTCGGTGATAGTTGGAGGTGAGATGGTTCGGTGGTGGTTGGAGCGGTAGATGGTTTGGTCCGGCAATTGGTTTGGTCCGGTAGTGGCTTGATGGTCCGGTTGGGAGATGGAGTTGGTTCGGCCGAATCTCATCCAACAATATAAATACATAAACATCGACCCACACAGTCGGAAAACCAAAAACAGTTCATATTTCCTATTTTTATTGCGTAGGCATACCTTTTATTAACATTTTAAAAGCATGCGGCTAATTTATATTGCATATACGCGCTCCAACTCTATCAATTTGCCTCCCGTACCTGTACTTACTCAACAAACACATCAGTTTTCCATAATATGAGATTTTCAACAAGATTTCACATATTAATCTAAACCAAACATGTCAATTTTCGAAGCCCACACAACAATTTTCGAAATCCTATAAGTAAACTGTATTTTATAAGCAATTACAAGGTTTCAATTACCATTTTAATCCTCTTTACAAATCCAAACATCGTTATATTCCACTCGAATGATTTTCATTCAAATTTACTTCTTTTATAAATTGATATTTACTATAACCAATTCATTTTCACTACAATATAATTAACCTATGCTTTACTTACATCAATTTATTTTAATTTAGTTCTAAATTGATTCAACATCAAAATTTTATTTTCATTTTGATACCTTTGCATTTCTTTATGATTCACTTGCATTTATATACAAATCCATTGTTTAAAATTTTAATCCATTCAAATTGGTTCAAAAATCAACTTTATTTGCTTTTCTTAATTCATTAGCTTTGATTACAACAAAACGACTAATCTCAGTGCAAATCTGATATCATTCAAGCAAACAACAATTACTGAAGTTTATAACCATTTTTAAATTAATTCCAAACCAAACTATATTAATTTTACTTCATTTGAAATTATTTACAACCCAAACATCCTCATTTTATTCCATTATCAAATTAAATTCTTATTCGTACATTTCCAATTCATTATCCATATAGGTTTATACTAATATCATTCAATTCTTGGTTATATACAACTCATACATTCTTATTTCATCACAATAGTTAATTAAAATTCTTTCGCTTGCATTAAAATTTTATTATCTAAATAAATTTCATTCAAGACCATTTCATAAGTTTGGCAACAACATTCCACAATTTCCTTAAGTTATTTCAATAACAAAATATCTCAATTTATTCTTGCATCATATTTATTTTATTTCAAATTTGATTCTTATCTCATCAAATTCCAATCCATTACAAATTTTAACTCGATTTATTCACTTATTCTATCCATTAAAAATTTATTTCATTAATAATGAGACAACTTTAAATCAATTCACTCATTTGAATTTATTTATGATTCAAACCATCATTATTATAATCTATTTCCATTATTCATTTCAATACAAATTCCTTTCAATTTAGTTTACACTAAATTCATCTTTATCCTATTCTTTTAAATTTAGTTGAGTTAAAATTCTATTCATACAATATCCTTTCAACTTAATTAAATTTTCTCTCAATTCAATTCTTTTTCAATTTTAATTCAAGTTAACTAAATTTTATTTTTCCAACTCACATTCATTCCACTTCATTTTCTACTTAAATAAGAATGGAATTTCATTCAACATTATTTATAACACAACTAAATTTTAATTCAATTCAATCCGAATTTAACTTAATTTCCTTTTAACTTAAATTAAATTTAGTTCGATCCAATTTTATTTGTCTATTCATTTTTAAAAAAAAATCTTTAAAATATATAAGTTCGAAACTTATTTACTAACTTAGGTCCATTCACATCTTATATTTTTCTTTGCCTTATCACGCTTAATATCCATTTAGGATTTAGTTTGAATTCACCATACCATTCAACTATTTCCCATTTGTGATTTTAATTCCATTTTCTATTTATAAGTTCACCAACTTATTTACTTAAAAGCTTATATTGCTCATTTGAGTTATTTCCATCTGATAATCACAATTCCAGATTATCTATATAACGCTTAATAGCTTAAGGATATAAATTTTCATTTCTCGATTATAGTCATTTTACATTCCAACTTTATATCCAATTTAATTCAATTCCAATTCCAATTTATATTTAACTTATCCTGAGTTAAATGCAAATATATTTTATTCACTACCATTTACTCAAGCTAAATTTTAATTCCAGAAGTAAAGTTTTCATTTTTCTTCTTATTAATATCAACTTCACCTAACAGGTTCAATTGTTGATTCATTTTAACTTTCACAATATTTAAATAGCGTTTCCAGAATTCAATTACGCGGTTTTATTTCAAAACCATTTTGAAATTATAATACACACCATGTATATCAAATCAAAGTTCCAGATTCCAAAACAACTTGGTTTTATCAATACAAATTTCCCCTTTGAAATTTCTAAACCACCTTGTAAATCAAACAAATCTAGAGAGATATCATACCCAATTATTATGGAAGCAATCCATCACTTTAGAAACTCGAAAATGAATTCTAATGATGTGGCCATCATCATCAAGATCATTTTCTAGCGACTGAAGTGAGTTCAGTGCTTTCTCACTTACACAAATTCATTTCAAAACAATTCTCATTTAGAAATATTTTCCAAAATAATACTCCATCATTGCCTTCAAACATTTTGGAAACATTTCAATCATTCCACAGATTTTAAATTCCCAAACCTTTGTTTTAAATTCATTTTAAAACACCTTTCAAAATTCCCGGGATTTAAATTCTGGTTTAATTCAAATTTAATTATTCTTCTTTTGGATGAATCATACTTATAGAATTTTATTTGGTTATAAACCTTTTCAAACTCTAGATTCTTATATTTGATTATAATATCAACAACCAAACATCCAAATATATATAATATTTTCAGAAAAATATTCCTTTTATATCCCAAATATAGTTTTAGGTAAATTTATTTCATTTACCCCACTTTAAAACAATATTATGTCAGTTTATCTTGTTTAAGAGTTTAGAAACCTCTATCCATACGGTTGTACTTCCCATACCGACCAGAATTCATAAACACTCAACCGATAATTCAACACAGTATAAAAACAATTTTATATTCACTAATAAATACGCACTTATATCTATTATTACACTCAAACTCATTCTAGAGTACTAGTGACTCTATCTCTAATGAGTAACGCCTAACAGAGCCAAGGTTGCCGCTTAACCAAATGCTCTGATACCACATGTGAGGTCTAGGCTTTTCAACCATTGACAGCGGCCAATCTTGGCTAGTAGGCTTTTCAACATCCCAGCCTCGTGGTGGCTCACAATGGTACCCGAAACTTGCTTTTACGACCAGCCTCTCGACTGTCACAGCTTACGCCTAACCAACCCCTTAAAGAGCACATGTGGGGGTAAGAGTCTCCTGCTCCCCACCTAACAAAAAGAGAGAACCCCCCATCATGTTTCACCTAGATAAGCAAGTCTCGTCCACAAAGCTATGCTTTTTTTACAAAGCCATGATTCGATCACAAATGATCAACAAATGATCATCAACACACAACAGCACTTAGCATGCCACATTGCCAAATCGGGAATGTATCACTAGTAACCATCAACTACATAACCTCTGAGCTCGTACGTCTCAGAGAAGGGTGTTAAGCTAAGAGAATAAACCTCCGCCATCAACAGAAATGTATTTAATAGAAACCGGATTTACATCTCAAAGTGTAATGTCAGACACACATCCATACAAGTTTGTTCCGGGGTTCAAACAGAACTGAAGGCACTTCCGTAGAAGCCCTTGCAAATCCGAGCATTCACAATCCCGATCGGACTTTCCATCACTTAGGAAATCTCTGTACCGGTGCGACTCAGTGCAGAGACAATCGATAGGTTATCCTATCGTTCTGGTCATCACCACCGGTCTTCAAATGCTATCAATATCGACGTATCATTATTCGGAATAGGTTATATGACACAAAGGTCCTCTCCCGGCTAAACCGAATAATGAGCGTAAATTTAAAAGCATATGGATGTGGGATTTCAATTAAGTCACAACCTTAACATTCAAATCTCTCTTTCAAATGGTTTAAACAAATTACCATTTCAAATCTTTTAAATAAAAGTTCATTTCACAAAGTTCACCCACTTTCACAAAGATCCATTCATGAATTTCAAAACAGTTTCCATTTCAAATTGGATTAATTCATCCAATCTTTCAGTTTAAGATTTAATTCATAACTTTCAAACCCTTTCCAATTCAAATCTTGTATATGGAAGACATACCAATTAAAATCCTCTTAGATTTCAAAACAAGATTTAATCGTCTTCACAAAGATTAATTCATAGTTTTCCAAACTATTTACAATTTCATTTCAAACTTGAAATCTTTCGAAACAAATTGGAAATCCTTTCTTTTTATGAAAGCTATTATTATTTGAAATAAATAGTTTTCGTTTTGGGAAAAACCGATTACAAATTACATTAGTTAAACCATTTAAGTATAAAACTTGGATTTAAATTTAAATTTCCAAAATCATACTTTTTAAATGGTTAAAAACCTATATAAACATCTTCACAAATAGTATAATCTTTTTAGACCATCATTTCCAAATCATTCCTAACTTGGAAAACCATTTCCAATTCAACTTGATCTTCCTTTAATACCAATTGGGAATTCATTTCTTATATGAAGGCTTATATCGTTTGAAAACAAATTGTTTTTATTTCGGAAAAATCCGATTTAATTTATACAAGTTAATATCTTTAGGTTAATTTAAATTTCCAAAGCAACGTTTTTTAAAATTGTTTAAATTCATGTAAACATATATAACCTTTTTAAAATCATAAATTCCCAACATAGAATTCAATTTCAAATTTTTAATTCAAATTTAAATCAAATTTCAAAACTAAATTAAGTTATTCAAAAATAACTATTTATTATGAAATTCCTTCTCAAAAGTTTTTCCATTTTAAATCCGATCCGTTTCCAAAACCCTTTGGGTTCAAAAATTCAATTCTAAAATTATTCAAAAACCTATGACTCAATCAATTTCCACGTGCAACCCATATTCGTGTGTGTATAGTGTAGTCCAGGGGTTTAATACAATAGTGCACAACAGCAACCATCACAGATTCAATCATATTAACATCGATAAGCGGTATAATCCATAACGCTCATCTTCATTCACAGATTCATAGATAAAACAAATTTATCAATGAGATATATCACAGAATATAAATAAAATTACTATTTGTGGGGAATCCAGTTGGATCCCTCCAACCTGTTTCCCTACATCCACAGATATTAGCACAACCAATAAATATCGATTAAATCTGATAACAATTATCATATTCAGCCAAACAACCAATCAAACATTTAAATACTAGCTATTTAAATTAACTGTTATCCAAATTTGAGTGAGATTAACTCAACTTGGGTTTTCGATGTGCATTCAAATTTAAATTAAATCGAACGGCGTTCGATTTAACCTAAAACTTTTACTTGCTCGGAATGATTCCATAACTGCTCCACTGCGTACTACTCGTCTCTGCGATTCTGGCGTTGTCAGTTTCGTCGAAATCTGATAACATATGCACAAGATACGAATTTATAAAGTTTGAATAGAATTTATAAAGCAAAATTTTTTTCTTACAATCTGGGCCGCACGTCCCACTAAAAATCACGGCTGCTCCAACCCTTTTCTTCCTCACGTGAATACACAGCGCGACTAACCCATAGCCACCGCTGTTAAGGCTAAGTAGCCATTCCACCTTGGTCGTCACGAACTCGATCAACAACCGCCATTCGAACGCCCTCACTCTCCTCTACCTACAGCCCAAATCCGGTCAAGCTCGGCTGTGGCCTTGCCTGGAAAATTGCGTGTGAAACGGCGGCCTTCCTAGTCAATTTCTGACCATCTCGTCGATCTTCACGCCAACCTACCGTACGGATGTGAGATGACCCACTCTCTTCAAAAAAAAAAAATTTAATATTTTTCAGTGATCATCTACTCAAGAGAACATCCCTTCCAGTTTCTCTTCTTTCCAGGATCTTCCAATCAATATAAAAATATTGATATACTCAAATTATTTTGAACACTCATATATGAAAACATGTGTGAATAATATCTTGTGTTTTAAATCAGAGTAAAGGAATTTTGGAACCAAAGGAAAATCTACTTTGAAATTTCCTGTGTGGTTTTTCCCCCATAGCAAAATCATTTCATAAATGGTTTTCGATCTTACTTGAATTCTTACAAGTTTCTAATGTAAAATTTTCTAATTTCAGCATTCATTTACACTCCTATGATTTTAGTTTCTCTCTTTTTTTTTGAAACTGTATTTAATTGCCTGTGCTTGTGTATACATGTAATCTGTGCATGTATATGTTTTTGCACATTTCAAGTACTCATTTTTCACTGTTACTAAAGTAACTGAATCTTCCATAGCCTATGGGTTATTGAGTTTTAATTATTTAAAGATGGTTGAACCCAGGCTTGATAAAGTGGTCAGGTTAGCCTTACTGTTCTTATATGCATTTATGCACACATTATAATGTTTTCTGGGTTTTGTTTTTGTGCAATTTTATACTTCTGTTTAACAAACTTCTACTTCTTCTTATGACCTGAATTCCTCACATAGACTACTGAATTATTATTTTTCCTTTCAGTTTCATACATGGCTGGCATCTCAGATTTTTATATTTTTCAGTTAAATCATTCTATAAGCTAAGAAAAGAAGCTTCATTACTCAGCAAACATTTTTCAGAAGCAACATATAAGTTCTAACTGAAACACACAATTAAATCCAGTTCTTACAAACAAGAGACAACATCATTTCTTTCTAAATAATTTGAACAACATAACATGTCATACATTTGACTTAAACTTCTATTTTTAAATTAGAAAGCATGTAACTAATGCATCCCAATACTTAGCAGCCAACACATCCAGAGCTTGATCATTGAAGTGCTTATTTACCTGCACAATCACCATGGTCTGCCTCATAATTTTATGAGACACCCAATGGTGAATAAACACACAAAGGGTCAGACAACATTGTCTGGTATGAGCAATCTACTGAGATCATATCCTAATTCTAACTTTTTATTTATTATTTAGGTACTTTTCAGGGACAAAAGGTGGTATCAGTGTCCTCTCTGTGTCATTTCTGTGAGATCAATACTTCATGTTAATGCAAAACTGGTTAGATATGATTCAAGCAATCTAATTCAGAAAAACAATCTTAAGATTCAACAAATAAACATCCAATACCAACTCAAGTACAACCATCAAGTCACCTTCCAAATTTTTCTTTTACTAGCCATCAGGGTTGTACCAGGCCTCACTTGTCCCTACTCCTATGGTTCTTCATACAATATCAGTTTAAGATCTGTAGCTACTTTCTCTTGTTAATACACACATTGTCTGGGACCAATCTCTGTTAACCCAGCACACTCAGGCCCCTGGGTATAAACATACCATGTGTGAGCTTGCAATATTCCACTTGCCAAGCCATCTTTTGTAGCCCAAAGATCTTTAATCCTTAGTTATTTTACTAAGTGTTATTCCCTCTTTCCTTAATTATGCTAATCCCCTCTGTGCATCCCATTTCAATCAGAGAAAAATAAATAATGCAACCATCAAGCATGAACTCAAGGAATAATGGATCATGTTCCTATAAACATAGATTTAATTGCACAAACTAGCATATATTCTCAATACACACATTATTCAGATCATGGGTTTAAGTAGATCATGTTTATAAATATATGGTCATACATAGTTTTTTTTTTCTTTCTGTTGCATCCATTTGCCTTTGGTTTAATCAGATACTCACAGATTCATGAGATCTGGCTAAACCATAAGCCTTTAATCAAATCTGGATTCATTTGTAAATATGGAAGCCCAGCACATGTATAACATTGCACTTCTATATTTCATATTTTTTTTTTTTAATCATCATGGGACATAAGCAACAACAACTCCATGCTGCAGTCCCATTTTTCCCTTTTCAGACCATAGATTTACAACATAATTACTGAGATCTTAAATAAATATTTATATGCAGAAAAACCCATAACGGAAAACATTTCATTTCAAGGTTAATCCATACACAAATGATCATTTAAACAGGAGACCCACAAACCATATTTTTCTGGGTACCAATATGAAGAGTTAAATACTTAACAGATCATCAATACCAAGATAAACACAAATTATATAAATAAAATATAACACTATTTAGGCTGCCTTGATTTTTAGGACTTAATGCCAGGTTTTCCAGTGAGATTACTCACCTCACTTCCTTTCTTAAACCTTCCTTTTTCTTTGATCTTCTATTTCTTCTTATCCCTGATGATCAGTGTTCTTCATTCCATCTGGTTTGTATTTCCGTTACTATATTTTTTCTGTATTTTTTTTTAAAATAATGACAGATCTCACCATCCCTTAAGCCCTTTTATACCAGACCCTGATTGGCACTAGGGTTTTAAATTTTACTTAATGTCAATTTTACCCTGTCACTATGACCAGCCTCTGATTCTGTTTCAAGAGAAAATGGGTAAGTGGTCCCTATTCCTATTAACAGAAATTATTCCTGATTACCCCGGTCACCATATTTGCATGATCTATGATTTTTTTTCTTTTTACTCTTTTTAAATATTCACCATCATCTGCATGTATTTACTCCAGCCTACCTATCTTTATTTCCTTTACACTAACTTGTTTTAAAGGTATAACCATGTCTGCAATATCTATGTTTACTTACCTATTTATTTGTAATTTATCCATTCCAACTCACAAATTAATTACTGCCTATATCATCTTGCAGAAAATTATGTGTATGTGTGTGTTCCATCTTGCATACATATTAATACTTTCACAATGCATTTGTAGTCAATTTATTGTATATTTTTTTTTAGGCAACAAAAATTTTAAACAAGCATAACTAAATTAAATTATAAAACTTGTTCATAAAATTGCTTCATAAAAATCAGGGTTATCACATATACCCTTCCTTTTAGGAATTGTGTCTCACAATTCTTTTCATACTTAGATTAAGCATTATCAATCCAGAAATGCAATCATTTTCAAACCAAACAGTCAAAAATTTAATGCATACTTAATCAAAACATCTATCAGTATATATATAACATACCTTTCATTCAACCAAACAATTGTGGATAACCATTTCTGATTTTTTTCTTCCACCTCCCATGTGCAATCATTTGGGTCAAGACTCCATTGCACTTTTACCAGTTTTATTTCTTTGTTTCTCAATTTCTTGATCTCCTTTGCAACTATGCCTATAGGCTTCTTCTCATATACCATTCTGGGGTCAATCTGCACTTTGTCAGAGGATTTTAAAATTGTTTCCTTATCATGAACCCATCTCCTTAACTGGGATACATGAAAAACATCATGTATTGCTCTCATTTCCTCGGGCAATTCTAATTTATAGGCTACATTTCCAATTCTTTCCAGAATTTTATATGGTCCTATATACCTTGGAATCAACTTTCCTTGTTTTCCAAATCTCAAAATCTTTTTCATGGGTGATATCTTAATAAACACATAATTTCCCACATCATACTGCACTTCTTTCCTCTTCTGATCTGCATATTTCTTTTGCCTATCTTGGGCAGAAGCAATTCTTTTTCTAATCAAAGCTATCTTTTCAGAAATTTCTTTTACATTTTCTGGTCCTAAGACCACCTTCTCTCCAGATTCAATCCAATTTGAAGGTGATAAACATGGTCTACCATAGAGTGCTTCAAAGGGTGCCATGCCTATACTACTGTGATAGCTGTTATTATATGCAAATTCTGCCAGAAATATGTGATCTTCCCAACTTCCTCCCCAAACCAATATACATGCTCTCAACATGTCTTCAAGTAATTTATTCACAATTTCTGTTTGACCATCAGATTGAGGGTGATATGCTGTGCTCAAGCATAAATCAGTCCCCATTGCCTTATGAAAACTTTGCCAAAATTTTGAAGTGAAGATGGTATCTCTATCACTTACTATAGTCTTTGGTATTCCATGCAATCTAACTATTTCTTTAATGAATAACTGAGCTAATGTGCACGCATTCCTATCTGATTTTACAGGTATAAAATGAGCTGATTTAGTTAGCCTATCCACTACAACCCAAATACTATCATTTCCCTTCCTAGTTTTGGGCAAACCATCAATGAAATCCATTGATATCTCCTCCCATTTCCACTGTGGTATTTGTAAAGGTTGAAGCATTCCTGAAGGTCTTTGGTATTCAGCTTTTACCTGTTGACAAACCATGCATTTAGACACATATAATGCCACTGCCCTCTTCATACCACTCCACCAATAATTTCTCTTGAGGTTATGATACATTCGGGTGCTTCCTGGGTGTATGGTATACTTGCTTTTGTGATAAGCATCCAAAATTTCTTGCTTCAATTCTTCAATAGCAGGAACACATATTCTTTTTCCTTTCTCCAAATGGCCTTGCTTATTTAATTGAAATCCTTCCACTGCTTCACCATTTAGTATCTGAGTTTTCTTCTCAAGTAAAAATGGATCTTGATCTTGTAGCTTTACAATTTTATTTTTCAATTCTGATCCCAAAGTAACAAAACTTAACTTTCCTATTTCTTCCCTCTCACTACATATGTTCATATTCTCCACACTGTCCCTTTCCACCTCTGAATCAATCAGTAATGATAAAGTATTAAATTCTTCTATCATCAATCCAGCTATCTTGGCATGTTGTCTACTTAAAGCATCTGCCAATTTATTAGCTTTGCCAGGTGTATACAATATTTCAAAATCATATGAGGCTAAGAGTTCAATCCATCTTTGCTGCCTCATGTTCAATTCTTTTTGTGAAAACAAATATTTGAGTGACTTATGATCTGTGTATACTTCAAATTTAGTCCCTAACAAATAATGTCTCCATAACTTAAGAGCATACACTATAGCAGCCAATTCAAGATCATGTGTAGCATACTTTATCTCACTGGGCTTCAACTGTCTAGAGGCATATGCTATCACTTGATGTTGTTGCATCAACACTGCCCCAAGTCCCCGACTACTTGCATCAGTATATATCACCAAATTCTAATTTCCTTCAGGCACCTTTAATATTGGGGCTTGTACTAGTGCTTCTTTTAACCTCTCAAAGGCTTTCTCACATTCCTCAGTCCAAACATAGGCCTGATTCTTTCTAGTTAATCTAGTCAATGGAATTGAAATTTTTGCAAAATCCTTTATAAACCTTCTGTAATACCCAACCATTCCCATAAATGACCTGACCTCTGTGACACTAGTAGGCCTTTTCCATGCTTGCACTGCCATCACCTTATTGGGGTCTACTGATATGCCTTTTTCTGATATCACATGACCTAAAAAGTTTACTTCACTTTGCCAAAAAGTACACTTTGAAAATTTTTCTTTCAAATTTTCTTGCCTTAATTTCTGTAGTACTATATGCAAATGATTCTCATGCTCTTCTACAGACTTAGAATAAATTAGTATATCATCAATAAATATCAATACAAATTTATCTAAGTATTTTCTAAAAATTCTATTCATCAAATCAACAAAGTAAGAGGGAGCATTTGTCAAACCAAAGGGCATCACTAAAAATTCATAAAGTCCATACCTAGTATTAAAAGCTGTGTACTTAATGCTTTCCTCATCTACTTTCATTTGATGAAACCCTGAAGCCAAATCAAGTCTAGAGAATATTTTTGCACCACTCAATTGATCAAAGAGATCATCAATTCTTGGTAAGGGGTATTTGTTTTTAACTGTGATTTTATTTAACTCTCTATAATCAATACATAACCTAAGAGATCCATCTTGCTTCTTAACAAAAACTACTGGTGCTCCCCATGATGAGCTACTAGGCCTGATAAAGCCTTTTTCTTCAAGTTCAACAAGTTGCTTTTTCAACTCTATTAATTCTTTAGGCCCCATTCTAGTTGGTCTTTTAACTATTGGGTTTGCTCCTGGAACAAGTTTAATAGAAAACTCCACTGGTCTATGATTGTCAACCCCCTTTACTTCACCAAACACATCAGCATAATGATTTACTATAGGGATTTCTTCTATTGCAGGCATGTACTTTTCACCAGACAAAGTATTAAGGGTGGCTATGTTCCTGTTCTTATTCACTTCACAAAGAACAACTGCTCTTTTCCCTTTAGAAGTTCTCAAAGATATAGTAGAAGTTTCCATGTTTATAACAGCCCTATATTTTCTTAACCAATCAACCCTAAAATAACTCCTATACCTGGGTATTTCAATACATATAGGTCTGCACTAAACACATATCCCCCTATATTCAATTCTAGTTGCATACACATCATACCCAAAATACAGGAATTTCCTAAAGGACTTTTAATGAGTAATGGCTTATTAACAATCATACAATTCAATTTTAGTTGTTGTGCAATATCATGAGAAATTAAGGAGTGTGTAGCCCCAGTATCATACACTACTACAAAAGGTATGGAGTGAATAAGCAAAGTACCTTCAACTTGGCCATGCTTCTCCACATTTGGTCCCTCAGTTGCTTTGCTTTTCACCTCCAAAGTACTCATTTTTCCTTGCTTAAACTCTGGGTAGTTCCGCCTTATGTGGCCTTCCTTTCCACACTGGTGACATTTAAAGGATGCTGGTTTAGGATTTGTACACCTATTTTTCATGTGTCCCTCTTGTCCACAATTATAGCAAGTGATTTTCTTCTTAACTTCAGCAGTTTTGATTTCTTCTGACTTCTTGGTGGAAGCTACCTCTGCTTTCTTTTTGTCATAAGGGTGAAACTTTCCCTTTCCCTTCTTATTTTGGTTATTTTTAAATGCTCTGAAATTTTCTCTGGCTTTATCATGTTGTTCAAAGCTCAAAGCCAGATCCAAAACTTGATCAAAGGTCCTGTCCTTATATGGTAGCATAGCTCTACTAATGTGGGCATTCAGTCCTTGGATATATCTGCCATTTTTAGCTTCTCTAGTTGTAATAAGCACTGCACCATATTTTGCTAGAGATTCAAACTTTTGTGTATATTCAGTTACACTTATAGTTCCCTGTCTTAGTTTAATAAATTCTTCTAACAAAGATTCTTTAGCTGATGCAGGTACAAATCTTCCTTCCAACATCTCTTTAAACTGGTTCCATGTCACCTCCCCTTCCGGTCTTCCAGCTATAATAACTTCCCACCAATCCAAAGCTGCTCCTCTCAGTTGTCTAGATGCTATTAACCTCTTCTTCTGGTCTTCAACTTGCATATCAGCAAATACTCTATCCAAAATTCTGAGCCAATTTTGAACTCCCATAATTCCTTCTGTTCCATCAAAAGTCTTGCCCCCAAGATTGGTAAAGGTCTTGAGAAGTTTGGAAAGCTCTTCATGTGGATTTTCTTGCCTGTTACCTACTCCATCTCTTATGGCTCTCATAAAGACTTGCATATTCATCATAGGTGGTTCACTTGGTCCTACATCTGGTTGTCTAGGTCTCACCATAGTTCTATGGATACAATACTTGAGTTAGTCCATTGTTTATTCTTTTATAAGTTAACCTATTCTAGCTTATTGCCATTTAATCATAACAGATATTATATTAGTATAAAACAAAGCATTCAAGACAGTCAATACTTTCATACATTCAAAACAAACAAGTTCATCCAAAAATTTTGCTATGTTATTTAACAACATAGCTCTGATACCAAATTGAGATGACCCACTCTCTTCAAAAAAAAAATTAATATTTTTCAGTGGTCATCTACTCAAGAGAACATCCCTTCCAGTTTCTCTTCTTTCCAGGATCTTCCAATCAATATAAAAATATTGATATACTCAAATTATTTGAACACTCATATATGAAAACATGTGTGAATAATATCTTGTGTTTTAAATCAGAGTAAAGGAATTTTGGAACCAAAGGAAAATCTACTTTGAAATTTCCTGTGTGGTTTTTCCCCCATAGCAAAATCATTTCATAAATGGTTTTCAATCTTACTTGAATTCTTACAAGTTTCTAATGTAAAATTTTCTAATCTCAGCATTCATTTACACTCCTATGATTTTAGTTTCTCTCTTTTTTTTTTGAAACTGTATTTAATTGCCTGTGCTTGTGTATACATGTAATCTGTGCACGTATATGTTTTTGCACATTTCAAGTACTCATTTTTCACTGTTACTAAAATAACTGAATCTTCCATAGCCTATGGGTTATTGAGTTTTAGTTATTTAAAGATGGTTGAACCCAGGCTTGATAAAGTGGTCAGGTTAGCCTTACTGTTCTTATATGCATTTATGCACACATTATAATGTTTTCTGGGTTTTGTTTTTGTGCAATTTTATACTTCTGTTTAACAAACTTCTACTTCTTCTTATGACCTGAATTCCTCACATAGACTACTGAATTATTATTTTTCCTTTCAGTTTCATACATGGCTGGCATCTCAGATTTTTATATTTTTCAGTTAAATCATTCTATAAGCTAAGAAAAGAAGCTTCATTACTCAGCAAACATTTTTCAGAAGCAACATATAAGTTCCAACTGAAACACACAATTAAATCCAGTTCTTACAAACAAGAGACAACATCATTTCTTTCTAAATAATTTGAACAACATAACATGTCATACATTTGACTTAAACTTCTATTTTTAATATTAGAAAGCATGTAACTAATGCATCCCAATACTTAGCAGCCAACACATCCAGAGCTTGATCATTGAAGTGCTTATTTACCTGCACAATCACCATGGTCTGCCTCATAATTTTATGAGACACCCAATGGTGAATAAACACACAAAGGGTCAGACAACATTGTCTGGTATGAGCAATCTACTGAGATCATATCCTAATTCTAACTTTTTATTTATTATTTGGGTACTTTTCAGGGACAAAAGGTGGTATCAGTGTCCTCTTTGTGTCATTTCTGTGAGATCAATACTTCATGTTAATGCAAAACTGGTTAGATATGATTCAAGCAATCTAATTCAGAAAAACGGTCTTAAGATTCAACAAATAAACATCCAATACCAACTCAAGTACAACCATCAAGTCACCTTCCAAATTTTTCTTTTACTAGCCATCAGGGTTGTACCAGGCCTCACTTGTCCCTACTCCTATGGTTCTTCATACAATATCAGTTTAAGATCTGTAGCTACTTTCTCTTGTTAATACACACATTGTCTGGGACCAATCTCTGTTAACCCAGCACACTCAGGCCCCTGGGTATAAACATACCATGTGTGAGCTTGCAATATTCCCCTTGCCAAGCCATCTTTTGTAGCCCAAAGATCTTTAATCCTTAGTTATTTTACTAAGTGTTATTCCCTCTTTCCTTAATTATGCTAATCCCCTCTGTGCATCCCATTTCAATCAGAGAAAAATAAATAATGCAACCATCAAGCATGAACTCAAGGAATAATGGATCATGTTCCTATAAACATAGATTTAATTACACAAACTAGCATATATTCTCAATACACACATTATTCATATCATAGGTTTAAGTAGATCATGTTTATAAATATATGGTCATACATAGTTTTTTTTTTACTTTCTGTTGCATCCATTTGCCTTTGGTTTAATCAGATACTCACAGATTCATGAGATCTGGCTAAACCATAAGCCTTTAATCAAATCTGGATTCATTTGTAAATATGGAAGCTCAGCACATGTATAACATTGCACTTCTATATTTCATATTATTATTATTATTATTTAATCATCATGGGACATAAGCAACAACAACTCCATGCTGCAGTCCCATTTTTCCCTTTTCAGACCATAGATTTACAACATAATTACTGAGATCTTAAATAAATATTTATATGCAGAAAAACCCATAAGGGAAAACATTTCATTTCAAGGTTAATCCATACTCAAATGATCATTTAAACAGGAGACCCACAAACCATATTTTTCTGGGTATCAATATGAAGAGTTAAATACTTAACAGATCATCAATACCAAGATAAACACAAATTATATAAATAAAATATAACACTATTTAGGCTGCCTTGATTTTTAGGACTTAATGCCAGGTTTTCCAGTGAGATTACTCACCTCACTTCCTTTCTTAAACCTTCCTTTTTCTTTGATCTTCTATTTCTTCTTATCCCTGATGATCAGTGTTCTTCATTCCATCTGGTTTGTATTTCCATTACTATATTTTTTTCTGTATTTTTTTTTAAAATAATGACAGATCTCACCATCCCTTAAGCCCTCTTATACCAGACCCTGATTGGCACTAGGGTTTTAAATTTTACTTAATGTCAATTTTACCCTGTCACTATGACCAGCCTCTGATTCTGTTTCAAGAGAAAATGGGTAAGTGGTCCCTATTCCTATTAAAAGAAATTATTCCTCATTACCCCGATCATCATATTTGCATGATCTATGATTTTTTTTCTTTTTACTCTTTTTAAATATTCACCATCATCTGCATGTATTTACTCCAGCCTACCTATCTTTATTTCCTTTACACTAACTTGTTTTAAAGGTATAACCATGTCTGCAATATCTATGTTTACTTACCTATTTATTTGTAATTTATCCATTCCAACTCACAAATTAATTACTGCCTATATCATCTTGCAGAAAATTATGTGTATATGTGTGTTCCATCTTGCATACATATTAATACTTTCACAATGCATTTGTAGTCAATTTATTGTATATATTTTTTTAGGCAACAAAAATTTTAAACAAGCATAACTAAATTAAATTATAAAACTTGTTCATAAAATTGCTTCATAAAAATCAGGGTTATCACAGGATGTGAAGCCTACGTCGTGATCTTCGATCTTAATGTTGGGGGTTTCTCGTATAGAGGCATAGATTGAGAGATAATTTAGGGAGAAGATGATAGGGTTTCGGCCATAGAATATGACGTTCTCGGCCGCTGAAAGGAATTTGCGTTTCGCCCCTCTATATATATATATATATATATATATATATATATATATATATATATATATATACACACACACACACACACGTATAACCAATTATTAAATTATTTAATTCACTTTAAAGCAACTTTTTCACACGATCTCCAAACAACGGGTGCCGACAGGCATTTATAAGGTTTTACCTGCATTCCGAACACAATGGAACGTGTTTCGGAGGCTAATTCGATCATATATGCGAGTTAAGGAAATAAACTATCAAATTTAAATGAAATCGGTTAAAATAGTTTCTATGCGTTTTGAGCTGCCAGAGTCAAATGACAGCTCTGATTGCTACGGAAATTGAAATCAGATAATAACTAACTATTACGGATCAAATGGAACTAGTTTCGTCAAATTCCGAGATTGTGCCCCCGGAAGGCTATTTTAACTCGTCGATTGATTCGAGCGATTTCCAAAATCGTCGAAATCACCTAAAATTTCACTTTTAAAATTTAATTAACTCTATTATAACTCGTATAAAATTTATATTCACATTAGAAATCATTCTGATTTACTTCGAACCAAAATCTGATTATTTGCATTATTATATTATTAAATCCCCTTATTAAATTAATATAAAATCCCAAATCTTAATTTATCGACTTTTGACTCCATCCAAAGGTCCAACATCGCTATTTAAATTCAAATAGACTTAAAATAAATTTTAGAAACCAATTCATAACCATTTATATCCAGATTCACCAAATCATCACAATTCCAATATTTAATTATTATATTCAAATTTCAATTGAATTGCCATATCAAAAATAACAACTAAATTCTATTGATTTAACAAAATCCTTATTTCAAAATAAATTCAAAATCTACATTTAAAATAAATTAAATGTTCAAAATTTACGACTAGAAATTCTGTGTCGTTACATCCTTCCCCCTTAAAAGAATTTCGTCTTCGAAATTTACTAAGGTAGAAAGAATGCTCCAAACTCAATGGCAAAACCCACTTAGTGAAAATCTCAAATTCACCTTGCCTACACTTTTAAGTTTCGACCAAAACCACTAGTTCGATTCCTATTCCAAAATTCTTTTATTTTAATTTTAATTTGAAATCAATTTGTCGTTAACGAAACATTTCAAAATTTTCAAATTTCTTTCTAACTCCCAAAATTTTCGAAAATTTTTGGCAGAGTCCCCTTGTACGGAGGGGCTTTTGCAAATACACAATAGATATAAACATATATACATCAACCCACACGGTCAGAAAACCAAAAACAGTTCATATTTCCTATTTTTATTGCATAGGCGTACCTTTTATTAGCATTTTAAAAGCATGCGGCTAATTTATACTGCATATACGCGCTCCTACTTTATCAATTTGCCTCCCGTACCTGTACTTACTCAACAAACACATCAGTTTTCCATAATATGAGATTTTCAACAAGATTTCATATATTGATCTAAACCAAACATGTCAATTTTCGAAGCCCACACAACAATTTTCAAAATCCTACAAGTAAACCGTATTTTATAAGCAATTACAAAGTTTCAATTACCATTTTAATCCTCTTTACAAATCCAAACATCGTTATATTCCACTCGAATGATTTTCATTCAAGTTTACTTCTTTTATAAATTCATATTTACTACAACCAATTCATTTTCACTTCAATGTAATTAACCTAAGCTTTACTTACATCAATTTATTTTAATTTAGTTCTAAATTGATTCAAAATCAAAATTTTATCTTCACTTTAATACCTTTGCATTTCTTTATGATTCACTTGCATTTGAAATCCATTTATTAAAATTTCAATCCATTCCAATTGGTTCAAAAATTAACTTTATTTGCTTTTCTTAATTCATTAGCTTTGTTTACAACAAAACGACTAATCTCAATGCAAATTTGATATCATTCAAGCAAACAACAATTACTGAAGTTTGTAACCATTTTTAAATTATCCAAACCAAACTATATTAATTTTACTTCATTTGAAATTATTTACAACCCAAACATCCTCATTTTATTCCATTATCAAATTAAATTCTTATTCGTACATTTCCAATTCATTATCCATATAGGTTTATACTAATATCATTCAAGTCTGGGTTATATACAACTTATACATTCTTATTTCATCACAATAGTTAATTAAAATTCTTTCGCTTGCATTAAAATTTTATTACCTAAATAAATTTCATTCAAGACCATTTCATAAGTTTGGCAACAACATTCCACAATTTCCTTATGTTATTTCAATAACAAAATATCTCAATTTCTTCTTGCATCATATTTATTTTATTTTAAATTTATCTCATCAAATTCCAATCCATTACCAATTTTAACTCAATTTATTCACTTATCCATTAAAAATTTATTTTATTAACAATGAGACCACTTTAAATCATTTCGCTCATTTGAATTTATTTATGATTCAAACCATCATTATTATAATCTAATTCCATTATTCGTTTCAATACAAATTCCTTTCAATTTAGTTTACACTAAATTCATCTTCATCCTATTCTTTTAAATTTAGTTGAGTTAAAATTCTATTCATACAATATCCTTTCAACTTAGTTAAATTTTCTCTCAATTCAATTCTTTTTCAATTTTAATTCAAGTTTAACTAAATTTTATTTTGCCAACTCACATTCGTTCCACTTCATTTACTACTTAAATAAGAATGGAATTTCATTCAATATTATTTATAACACAACTAAATTTTAATTCAATTCAATCCGAATTTAACTTAATTTCTTTTCAACTTAAATTAAATCCAATTCGATCCAATTTAATTTGTCTATTCACTTTAAAAAAAATTCTTTAAAATATATAAGTTTGAAACTTATTTACTAACTTAGGTCCATTCACATCTTATATATTTCTTTGCCTTATCACACTTAACATCCATTTTGGATTTAGTTTGAATTCACCATACCATTCAACTATTTCCCATTTGTGATTATAATTCCATTTTCTATTTATAAGTTCACCAACTTATTTACTTAAAAGCTTATATTGCTCATTTGAGTTATTTCCGTCTGATAATCACAATTCCATATTATCAATATAACGCTTAATAGCTTAAGGATATAAATTTTCATCACTCGATTATAATCATTTTACATTCCAACTTTATATCCAATTTAATTCAATTCCAATTCCAATTTATATTTACCTTATCCTGAGTTAAATGCAAATATATTTTATTCACTACTATTTACTCAAGCCAAATTTTAATTCCAGGACTAAATTTTTCATTTTTCTTCTTATTAATGTCAACTTCACTTAACAGGTTCAATTGTTGATTCATTTTAACTTTCACAATATTTAAATAGTGTTTCCAGAATTCGATTACCCGGTTTTATTTCAAAACCATTTTTAAATTATAACTAACTCATACACACCATGTATATCAAATCAAAGTTCTAGATTCCAAAACAACTTGGTTTTATCAAAACAAATTTCCCCATTGAAATTTCTAAACCACCTTGTAAATCAAACAAATCTAGACAGATATCATACCCAATTATTATGGAAGCAATCCATCACTTTAGAAACTCGAAAATGAGTTCTAATAATGTGGCCATCATCATCAGAATTATTTTCTATGGACTGAAGTGAGTTCAGTGCTTTCTCACTTCCACAAATTCATTTCAAAACAATTCTCATTTGGAATATTTTCCAAAATAGTACTCCATCATTGCCTTCAAACACTTTGGAAGCATTTCAATCATTCCACAGATTTTAAATTCCCAAACCTTTGTTTTAAATTCATTTTAAAACACCTTTCAAAATTCCTGGGATTTAAATTCTGGTTTAATTCAAATTTAATTATTCTTCTTTTGGATGAATCATACTTATTGAATTTTATTTGGTTATAAACCTTTTCAAACTCTAGATTCTTATATTTGATTATAATATCAACAACCAAACATCCAAATATATATAATATTTTCAGAAAAATATTCCCTTTATATCCAAAATATAATTTTGGGTAAAATTATTTCATTTAACCCACTTTAAAACAATACTATGTCAGTTTATCTTGTTTAAGAGTTTAGAAACCTCCATCGATACGGTTGTACTTTCTATACCGACCAGAATTCATAAACACTCAACCAATAAGTCAACACAGTATAAAAACAATTTTATATTCACTAACAAATACACGCTCATATCTATTATTACACTCGAACTCATTCTAGAACACTACTGACTCTATCGCTAATGAGTAACACCCAACAGAGCCAAGGTTGTCGCCTAACCAAATGCTCTGATACCACAGTGATAGTCTACACTTTTCAACCATTGAAAGCGGCCAATCTCGACTGGTAGGCTTTTCAACCATCCCAGCCCTGCCGTGGCTCATAATGGTACCCGAAACTTGCTTTTACGGCCAGCCTTTCGACTGTCACAGCTTACGCCTAACCAACCCCTTAAAGAGGACGTGTGAGGGTAAGAGTCTCCTGCTCCCCACCTAACAAAAAGCGAGAACCCCCCATCACGTTTCACCTAGATAAGCAAGTCTCATCCACAAAGCTATGCTTTTTCACAAAGCCATGCTTCGATCAAAAATGATCAACAAATGATCATCAACACACAGAAGCACTTAGCATGCCACATTACTAAATAGGGAATGTATCACTAGTAACCATCAACTACATAACCTCTGAGCTCGTAAGTCTCAAAGAAGGGTGTTAATCTAAGAGAATAAATCTTCGCCACCAATAGAAATGTGTTTAATAGAAACCAGCTTTACATCTCAAAGTGTAATGTCAGACACACATCCATACAAGTCTGTTACGGGTTCGAACGGAACCGAAGGCACTTCCGCAGAAGCCCTTGCAAATCCGGGTATTCACAATCCCGATCGGACTTTCCATCACTTAGGAAATCTCTATACCGGCGCAACTCAGTGCAGATATGTGACGACCCGCCCTTCTATGCCCAGAAAGACGTATCGTCTTGAAGAAAGAAAGGGATGAGAAAATAGAAAGATAGAGAAGAAAGAACAACAACATCAGAACCTCACAGCGGAATGGAACAAAATATAATAGATTACCTAACTATTACATAAATTTTACATATATCAGAGTTATACAGTCAATACATCACATACTAGACAGTTATAAACACCTGTCTAGTTAATACAACACAACTCAAACAAATAACCCAAAGATACCAACACAGCGGAACTATAAATATCTATCTACAACGCTGAAGCCTCCTGCTCCATTGCTCCTCCAGAATTCGTCAAATCTAACCTGAATCCCTTGGCTACCTGTAAAAATTTGGGTACCCGAGAGTTTATGAAAAACAAAAATAAACTCCGGGTCAGACATGGGTCTGGTATGAGTAACAGGTTAAAGTTTCTTAACTTTAAAAATCTTTTGAAAAACAAAAGGTATCACGTAAGACTTCACCACACATAAACATGGAAAAGTTTTTACCTTACGCTAACCAAAACATTTAATAGGAAATCTAGTGATATTATAATAGTGTCTAGGGTTTTCAAGTAAAATACAGAAATAGCTGAAATGCTTACATCTCACATTCCAACATAGTTGGGCACAACTAATTCGTATGGCACTTATTGGATTTTGGATTCCATACAATGGCAGGGCGACTGGGGTACCACCCGTCACAGTACGGGGCCTAGATCACCGTACCGAGGATTACTCCCTTCATCCCCTGCAACACAAGGCCGGAACCATTCCTTACTGAACAGTTCCGAACAAGACAACCCCGACAGTTGGAGCTCACAACCGTCCACACAGCCGAATAAAAAGGGACATCTAGATAGGGGAAAATCTTGTCCTGCTTGGGCATGACCCACCTAACCTTGCTGCACCTCCCCTGTTTTAGCCATTCCCGGTTGATGAGGCTTGAGGCTACGATTACCTTTGGAGAACATATTTCTTAGAATGCTCATCTCCCGCCTGACGATGTGTTGAAAGCATTCAATCCATACAAGTTCGTTCCGGGTTCGAACGAAACCGAAGGCATTATCTCGTTACACTCGTTTTGGAATCACGCTCAGAGTTAACGACGATAACCCTTGCATTCTGAATCTTCATCTTCACTTCAGATTCACGACCTATCTTTAATTTGGAATCGATGTGGTTTTCGGATGTTCCTAATGCGGAAACCCGATCCCGGTCTCATCGAAATCCAAAACGTGTCTTTTAGGGCCAAGTTGTCTATTTAGTCTTAACAGTTTAATCCAAAATAATTCAATACACATAGACAAATAGTCAACATCAACATAAACAGATAATCATTATTATCATTACAAACAGTTAATGCATATCATTATAACAGATAATTCATACTTAAATCAAGCATCCATATCATATAGCATCAATATCACATAACATCAATTCTCATATATGAGATCTTAAATTATTCAAAGTAAGCAATTTCATCCATCCATATATATAAGCAATCATATAAGCTATAATTAATTTACAATGAATTAAATTAATTATATCATCTCTAATTAATTTAAATTAAATTAAATTAATCATTTCACCATTTAAAACTTGCTTACACAATTATTAATCAATCTCCAATCAATTAATAAATCATTCACTAATCACTCGGTTCAATTAATCAGACTTGATTAATTAACATTTAATTATACACAAATAATTATTTTCACAAATTAATCATCTTGTCTAAATATAGAAATTAATCTTAAATATAAACATTACATTACTTCTTAATTACACCAATTAATTACTCTTTAATTTCCTATTATTGATTAACTAATCTAAATTTATCATCCCATCATTAATGATTTCTAATTACATTTTTAATTAATTCCCTGCTTAAAATTAATTATTTTAAGCAATTAATCTTCAATTAAACCACAATTATTAATCACCTCTGATTAATACCATTCAGTAATTAACTATCTTTAATTACTCATCAAATAAATTAATTACTCCTTAATTAATTTCTCTAATTAATCCCCTGATTAATTATACACAGTAATTTTATTCTAATTACATTCATTATTAAATCACCCTCATTTAATTACATCCAGTAATTTATCATCACTTATTTCCTAAATAATTATACTTATCTCATCATCAAAATGGTTGTCTAAATTAATTAAACTTAATTAATTAACTTAAACAATTCATAGAATTAATTACAACGAGTAATTAATTTCTTAATTACTTTCGTTAAGTAATTATACTTAACAATTCACAATTGCTTATCTTAAATAAATTATTTAAAAAAATAATCCCATTAATTTATTATTTCAAAATTTTTAGTTAATGACCTTCATTAACTAATTATAATCCTTTAATTACTTTCCCAAAGTAATTAACTAAAATTTATTATCAATTACATTTTAAGTTGGTCTTAATAACTCATTCATTAATTCTTTATTAACTTATTAATTTATTACTAATCATTAATTTAATATTAAACCAATGATTTCCTAATTACCAATTAATCTACCTTAACTTATATCTTATTTAAATACATTTAACTCTTCATTTCTGAGTTAATTTATCCTAATCATTAATTATCCACTTAGTTAATTTAATAATTACAAGCCTTAAGTCTTTAGAAACCCTTCTTCTATTTAATAATCAATTTATCATTAATAAGCTATTTAATCAATTTAATTTAAATTTATGTTTAAATTTGTTTAAAACAAATTTTAAACTTAAAAAAAATCTTATTTATTTAAAGGCTGAGATTCAAACTACGTTTGAATCCAATCTTAGCTTGATTTGAACTTTGTTTAAAATACATATATTTTCCATTTAAAAACCCATTTTTAAAAATTTTATAAAACTTACATGATTAAAACCCGTACCTAAAAGTACCCGAGACAAACAATTACTTTTACGAGTAAAACCCCACTTTTCTTCGAGTCCGACACTCGAATTACTCGAGTGAAACTCGTACAACAAATCCCCCTTTTTAAAGTGGTTTCAAATAATTTAAAATTTTAAACTTTATTTTATTTTAATCTGAGATTCAAACTTCTTTTGAATCCAAACTTTTCTTTTGTTTGAATAACTATGTTAAACATTCATATATCATTTTTAAAACCCAGTTTAAACAATTTTAACTTTACAGGTTTTTAAACAAAAACCTGTTGAACAAAACCAGGTTTTTCCCCCTTTCCCACTACTCCGAGACAACCACTAGCCTGCCCCGAGTTCTCATGCTACCTCCCCCGAGAAAAACCCCCAATAACTCGAGTAAACTCCCGAGACCACACCAGCTTGCACAGACCAACCCCCTTCACCAGAACCAACTCACCGTGCACGTGCACAGTATCATTTTCCATCTCCGACCATCTCCGATGATTGCTTCACATCGGCAACCACCTTCTCCCTCACCCACGACCGTCATATCATATTCCAAAACTCGAAATTAAAATAGAGACTTCGACCCAAAACCTGAAACACACAGAGCAACGCCACCTTAACCTGCCACCGCCTTGCCTGAGGAATCCCGACCACCTGAAATTCTGTAGCTCCGGCTACAGTTGCTTCCACGTCCAAGCTAACATCCCTCAAAGTTTCATCACACTCGATCCACTATACTCATAGAAACGATCGATTACATACCTGAAACCAAAACTAGGGTTCTGAAATAAAAATCACTACCGCAATCTCTCAGATGAATTTCCCACCACCGCCGCATTTTTCCCAGCATCTACACTCATTCCTCCATCTCCATGCCTGTTCTCGAACTCTCAAACCCACTGGATCACAAGCAAGTCACTAATCTCCATACTTCGTTCATACTCGAATTTCTCTTCCATCCCTTTTCTAAAAATTATGATATCCTTCTTAAAAATCATGTTATAAGTTAAGGTTTCAACTTATGATCCCGAATTTATAAATTAGAATGTTTAGTTTTTCTCTTATCCATGTTTACTCTGTTGTTTTGATTTTCTAGAGTAATATAAACAAATTATTTTAGCTAAAAAAAAACTTAAACTCTAATCTAGGATAAAACAAACAATTCTTGTTCGTATTCTAAGTTCTAAAGGTTATCAGATCAATGGATGGTAATTTTTGAACCAAACTCAAGCTTGAAAACTAAAGAAAAACATAGTCACAGAAACTACAACATATACACGGCCATTCATCCATAAATACACAGAGGAATACATACATATATATATGCAAAGCAAACTTATTTCAGAAACATATACCTAAGTTTTAAAATAATGTTACTCACCTGAGTTTTCCAAAACAGAGCTGCTTTATTTATTTTTTTGAAGCATGCTTTTAAATTTTGCTAGCTTGAAATTTCTTGACAACATGAATGCCAAAATGCTTTAGTTTGAAAAGATGCAGACTTCTGGTTTCAGAGATGCACAGGCATGTCTTTAGATTTTGAAAAGAAGACACTCAAACTTTAAAAATCTCAGATTTCCAGAGATGGACCCTGGTTTGTATTGAATTTTATATAGATGTTTTAAGTTTTACTTTGCTTAGTTTAGATAGTATTTCAGGTTTGCTATGTTTTTAGATGCTCTAAAGTGAGATGGAGTTGATATATAAGAAGCAAGTTTACAGGTTATATCATGTTTGTGCACAGGGTGATATTTTGTTGTACAATAGGTTCAGAGATATTTCTTTATATTTCGGCTGAAATGAAAGTATTAAATGCCCTTTGTACTTTTTGTTTACTCTAACTTACCTTATCTAATTATGCAGATAATCTAAGCTTCCAATATAAGATTCTTAGCTGTTTTCTTTGCTTATCCTATTTTAGTGTATGTATTTAGATATGTCCTCTTTGTCTTGTTTACAGGCCCGTCACTTTGTTCTTCTTGTACACTTTGAATTTTTGTACACTTTGTTCTTGCAGATCATCACTTTGCAGGCATCAAATATGACAAAACCTGTTTTATATCTTTTTATTTGTACTTATCTAAATATTTTTGTCTGGTTATGATTTATTTTATCTTGTATATATATACATTAGTTTCGCTTGCTTCTTTGTCTTGCATATATTACTTATATAAAATTTTCTTTTGCTTGCTTATTCTACAAGTTATATACATATTTTGTTTGACTTGTTTTATACTTTAGGTACAAAGTGTGAAGTTGTTGTAATTATTAGTTATGAATTTTAACTTATGTATTAAGTTCTATGCTTATTTTATTTTCTCTTCTATTTTTAAACTTTAACTATCAATTACTTAATTTGGTGATTATCAATTTATTTTCATACTTATGCTAATATCATAGATGTTTATGAATTTATACTCATTTTAATACCATATATTTAATTTATGTTTGTGTTTAATATATTTTAAGACTTGTTTTCATTTTAAACATGTTTGAAAGATGCTTTTTCAAATTTATAAATCATTACTTCTCATGTTAATGTATTCAAATAAATTTTTGAAATAGTCATTTCTATCTATATTAAAATCCATTTGTAAAAATATTACATTATTAATATTGTTAAATATAACTCATGATTAAATTAAAATAATTCACAAATAAATTTGTCTTCTTATTCAATACATTACTTATTTTATTAGCTATATTAAAACAAACAAATCTTTTTATTAAATTTAAACTTAAACTAAAATCAATTTTAAATAATTAAGTTTTTAGTTTGGGTATTAAAATTATATGGTTATTTATTTAGTAGCTTAATATCAATTTGAAACCTATTTTAATTTATCAAAAATGTTAAAATAAGAAAACAAGCCTATATATATATTAAATTTAAAACAAAGATATATCTGGTTATAATATATACAGATATGTATACATTACAAATATAAAACAATTTATTTGCCTTTAAAATAGATTATCAGTTTAAATATTTATTTTAAAGAAGATTATTAAATTTATTATTAACAATATGATCAATTAAATTAAATTTTGACATAAATTATTAAATTATTATTGTCAAAATTTCCGGGATATCACATTCTTCCCCCCTTAAAAGAATTTCGTCCCCGAAATTTAAAACAAAGGTAATTTAATAATTTAATTAAAGATTTAATTTTAGAACACAAGCAAATATCAATTTTATTCTAACAATCATAGCAATCAATTTATCCAATCAAACAAATCTAACTATCCCGACAAAATTCTAAATAGAATTTTCTCGAGTTTCCCCAAATATAATATTGGGATACTCTCTCTACAAAATTCAAACAACCAATATTACTAAGCTACTGGGATTCTATTCATCTGGATTCACAAAACAAAACAGGATGTCAGACTACAGATAAATCCGACTCAATAACCAAAAATCTCTAAACTGCTGATTCTACAATCAAAGGTAACTCTTACACGTACTCCCTCAGAGATACGTGAAACACTCCGAATCTCAGATATCCGAAATACTCTTTTGACGATCCTGGACTGCATATACCCATACTGATCAGCTCTACACTTGCTGATATCCCCAGAAACAAATTGATCCAAAAACAATCCAAAATGATCTTTCCAAGATTAACTTTAAAAAAAAATCAGAACACAACTTCAATTCCAAAATCAGCAGACTGATCTTACTTCTTATCATATGGAAAGATAATACAGATGCGTTCCAATCTGGTCTTAAGATCCCGAAAAATTTCCAGTAGAAACTCTCTAATTCAAAACACTGCAAATTCTAGTTATTTCCCACACCAAACAGCTGCCACCATGCTTCCACTGCGCTACTCTGATCAGAATAGGTGAGAATGCTGATGATGCTTTCGAGGACAAACTGGACAACACATCTAAGAACTATGGTTCAACGGATCCTTAAAAGAAACTCAGAAGTTCCTCCAAAACTCGAGCTGCTTCACCAACTCATTTTCCAAGAATCACCTTACTGAACCATCGATACCACTTCTGGAATCCAGTTGATACCAAACTCAATCTCTAGACACGAACAAAATTTTAACTTTCTGAAGACATCCAGAAAAATCAGATAGCCCAAGAGAAACTCAAACAATCGCAAGTCACTTTGCGATCAATCTAGCCCATTACCAAAGAAAAACCGTTCTCCCTTTACCAAACAGAACAGCCTATGCTTATTTGGCCAATTTATCAAAGAAATGGAACTACACTGCAATTTCTGAACTCCACTACTGATGCGGAAGTTAAAAACTTCCTTGCCAACACCAATGCCAAGAAATTTCCTAACCCAGTGCTCTTCGAGAAACTCAGACCTCAAACGAATAGAAACATTCTACTGAACTCAGCCCCAACATCGAAACAGCTACACTTCCTTAACCGATTCCAAAGAAACATCTTCGGAGACTTCCATAGTCACTGTGTCTCATCACACAGCTACTACATCCAGAGGTAAGATATCCGGACTTGCTCAAACCAAACTGACGAGTCCAAACTCTATCTCATCCAAACTTACACTTCAAAAATGAACTCCGAACCTTAACAGATTTCCTCAGAGATCAATAAAATCCTTACTCCATTCAAAGCTCACTCGAGACGGTAAAAGGTCTACAGTCTCGACAGATACACTTCCAATCTCAAATATTCAAACTCCAATCATTGGTAGTCGTGTCACACACCACTACTCTATCTACCTTTATAACTTATATTGGATAACCCGGACAGGTAACCCAACAAATAGGTAGAAATAAGTATAAATATATATATTACAAAATTACAAATACGCTCTCTCAAGATAGAAATTACTCAAGAGCCTAGGTATTCACTCAACCTAGCGCTCTGATACCAACTGTGACGACCCGCCCTTCTATGCCCAGAAAGACGTATCGTCTTGAAGAAAGAAAGGGATGAGAAAATAGAAAGATAGAGAAGAAAGAACAACAACATCAGAACCTCACAGCGGAATGGAACAAAATATAATAGATCACATAACTATTACATAAATTTTACATATATCAGAGTTATACAGTCAATACATCACATACTAGACAGTTATAAACACCTGTCTAGTTAATACAACACAACTCAAACAAATAACCCAAAGATACCAACACAGCGGAACTATAAATATCTATCTAAAATGCTGAAGCCTCCTGCTCCATTGCTCCTCCAGAATTCGTCAAATCTAACCTGAATCCCTTGGCTACCCGTAAAAATTTGGGTACCCGAGAGTTTATGAAAAACAAAAATAAACTCCGGGTCAGACATGGGTCTGGTATGAGTAGCAGGTTAAAGTTGCTTAACTTTAAAAATCTTTTGAAAACAAAAGGTATCACGTAAGACTTCACCACACATAAACATGGAAAAGTTTTTACCTTACGCTAACCAAAACATTTAATAGGAAATCTAGTGATATTATAATAGTGGCTAGGGTTTTCAAGTAAAATACAGAAATAGCTGAAATGCTTACATCACACATTCCAACATAGTTGGGCACAACTAATTCGTACGGCACTTATTGGATTTTGGATTCCATACAATGGCAGGGCTACTGGGGTACCGCCCGTCACAGTGCGGGGCCTAGATCACCGTACCGAGGATTACTCCCTTCATCCCCTGCAACACAAGGCCGGAACCATTCCTTACTGAACAGTTCCGAACAAGACAACCCCGACAGTTGGAGCTCACAACCGTCCACACAGCCGAATAAAAAGGGACATCTAGACAGGGGAAAATCTTGTCCTGCTTGGGCATGACCCACCTAACCTTGCTGCACCTCCCCTGTTTTAGCCATTCCCGGTTGATGAGGCTTGAGGCTACGATTACCTTTAGAGAACATATTTCTTAGAATGCTCATCGCCCGCCTGACGATGTGTTGAAAGCATTCAATCCATACAAGTTCGTTCCGGGTTCGAACGAAACCGAAGGCATTATCTCGTTACACTCGTTTTGGAATCACCCTCAGAGTTAACGACGATAACCCTTGCATTCTGAATCTTCATCTTCACTTCAGATTCACGACCTATCGTTAATTTGGAATCGATGTGGTTTTTGGATGTTCCTAATGCGGAAACCCGATCCTGGTCTCATCGAAATCCAAAACGTGTCTTTTAGGGCCAAGTTGTCTATTTAGTCTTAACAGTTTAATCCAAAATAATTCAATACACATAGATAAATAGTCAACATCAACATAAACAGATAATCATTATTATCACTACAAACAGTTAATGCATATCATTATAACAGATAATTCATACTTAAATCAAGCATCCATATCATATAGCATCAATATCACATAACATCAATTCTCATATCTGAGATCTTAAATTATTCAAAGTAAGCAATTTCATCCATCCATATATATAAGCAATCATATAAGCTATAATTAATTTACAATGAATTAAATTAATTATATCATCTCTAATTAATTTAAAGTAAATTAAATTAATCATTTCACCATTTAAAACTTGCTTACACAATTATTAATCAATCTCCAATCAATTAATAAATCATTCACTAATCACTCGGTTCAATTAATCAGACTTGATTAATTAACATTTAATTATACACAAATAATTATTTTCACAAATTAATCATCTTGTCTAAATATAGAAATTAATCTTAAATATAAACATTACATTACTTCTTAATTACACCAATTAATTACTCTTTAATTTCCTATTATTGATTAATTAATCTAAATTTATCATCCCATCATTAATGATTTCTAATTACATTTTTAATTAATTCCCTGCTTAAAATTAATTATTTTAAGCAATTAATCTTCAATTAAACCACGATTATTAATCACCTCTGATTAATACCATTCAGTAATTAACTATCTTTAATTACTCATCAAATAAATTAATTACTCCTTAATTAATTTCTCTAATTAATCCCCTGATTAATTATACACAGTAATTTTATTCTAATTACATTCATTATTAAATCACCCTCAGTTAATTACATCCAGTAATTTATCATCACTTACTTTCCTAAATAATTATACTTATCTCATCATCAAAATGGTTGTCTAAATTAATTAAACTTAATTAATTAACTTAAACAATTCATAGAATTAATTACAACGAGTAATTAATTTCTTAATTACTTTCGTTAAGTAATTATACTTAACAATTCACAATTGCTTATCTTAAATAAATTATTTAAAAAAATAATCCCATTAATTTATTATTTCAAAATTTTTAGTTAATGACCTTCATTAACTAATTATAATCCTTTAATTACTTTCCCAAAGTAATTAACTAAAATTTATTATCAATTACATTTTAAGTTGGTCTTAATAACTCATTCATTAATTCTTTATTAACTTATTAATTTATTACTAATCATTAATTTAATATTAAACCAATGATTTCCTAATTACCAATTAATCTACCTTAACTTATATCTTATTTAAATACATTTAACTCTTCATTTCTGAGTTAATTTATCCTAATCATTAATTATCCACTTAGTTAATTTAATAATTACAAGCCTTAAGTCTTTAGAAACCCTTCTTCTATTTAATAATCAATTTATCATTAATAAGCTATTTAATCAATTTAATTTAAATTTATGTTTAAATTTGTTTAAAACAAATTTTAAACTTAAAAAAAATCTTATTTATTTAAAGGCTGAGATTCAAACTACGTTTGAATCCAATCTTATCTTGATTTGAACTTTGTTTAAAATACATATATTTTCCATTTAAAAACCCGTTTTTAAAAATTTTATAAAACTTACATGATTAAAACCCGTACCTAAAAATACCCGAGACAAACAATTACTTTTACGAGTAAAACCCCACTTTTCTTCGAGTCCGACACTCGAATTACTCGAGTGAAACTCGTACAACAAATCCCCTTTTTTAAAGTGGTTTCAAATAATTTAAAATTTTAAACTTTATTTTATTTTAATCTGAGATTCAAACTTCTTTGAATCCAAACTTTTCTTTTATTTGAATAACTATGTTAAACATTCATATATCATTTTTATAACCCAGTTTAAACAATTTTAACTTTACAGGTTTTTAAACAAAAACCTGTTGAACAAAACCAGGTTTTTCCCCCTTTCCCACTACTCTGAGACAACCACTAGCCTGCCCCGAGTTCTCATGCTACCTCACCCGAGAAAAACCCCCAATAACTCGAGTAAACTCCCGAGACCACACCAGCTTGCACAGACCAACCCCCTTCACCAGAACCAACCCACCGTGCACGTGCACAGTATCATTTTCCACCTCCGACCATCTCCGATGATTGCTTCACATCGGCAACCACCTTCTCCCTCACCCACGACCGTCATATCATCTTCCAAAACATGAAATTAAAATAGAGACTTCGACCCAAAACCTGAAACACACAGAGCAACGCCACCTTAACCTGCCACCCGCCTTGCCTGAGGAATCCCGACCACCTGAAATTCTGTAGCTCCGGCTACAGTTGCTTCCACGTCCAAGCTAACATCCCTCAAAGTTTCATCACACTCGATCCACTATACTCATAGAAACGATCGATTACATACCTGAAACCAAAACTAGGGTTCTGAAATAAAAATCACTACCGCAATCTCTCAGATGAATTTCCCACCACCGCCGCATTTTTCCCAGCATCTACACTCATTCCTCCATCTCCATGCCTGTTCTCGAACTCTCAAACCCACTGGATCACAAGCAAGTCACTAATCTCCATATTTCGTTCATACTCAAATTTCTCTTCCATCCCTTTTCTAAAAATTATGATATCCTTCTTAAAAATCATGTTATAAGTTAAGGTTTCAACTTATGATCCCGAATTTATAAATTAGAATGTTTAGTTTTTCTCTTATCCATGTTTACTCTGTTGTTTTGATTTTCTAGAGTAATATAAACAAATTAGTTTAGCTAAAAAAAAAACTTAAACTCTAATCTAGGATAAAACAAACAATTCTTGTTCGTATTCTAAGTTCTAAAGGTTATCAGATCAATGGATGGTAATTTTTGAACCAAACTCAAGCTTGAAAACTAAAGAAAAACATAGTCACAGAAACTACAACATATACACGGCCATTCATCCATAAATACACAGAGGAATACATACATATATATATGCAAAGCAAACTTATTTCAGAAACATATACCTAAGTTTTAAAATAATGTTACTCACCTGAGTTTTCCAAAACAGAGCTGCTTTATTTATTTTTTTGAAGCATGCTTTTAAATTTTGCTAGCTTGAAATTTCTTGAAAACATGAATGCCAAAATGCTTTAGTTTGAAAAGATGCAGACTTCTGGTTTCAGAGATGCACAGGCTTGTCTTTAGATTTTGAAAAGAAGACACTCAAACTTTAAAGTTCTCAGATTTCCAGAGATGGACCCTGGTTTGTATTGAATTTTATGTAGATGTTTTAAGTTGAACTTTGCTTAGTTTAGATAGTATTTCAGGTTTGCTATGTTTTTAGATGCTCTAAAGTGAGATGGAGTTGATATATAAGAAGCAAGTTTACAGGTTATATCATGTTTGTGCACAGGGTGATATTTTGTTGTACAATAGGTTCAGAGATATTTCTTTATATTTCGGCTGAAATGAAAGTATTAAATGCCCTTTGTACTTTTTGTTTACTCTAACTTACCTTATCTAATTATGCAGATAATCTAAGCTTCCAATATAAGATTCTTAGCTGTTTTCTTTGCTTATCCTATTTTAGTGTATGTATTTAGATATGTCCTCTTTGTCTTGTTTACAGGCCCGTCACTTTGTTCTTTTTGTACACTTTGAATTTTTGTACACTTTGTTCTTGCAGATCATCACTTTGCAGGCATCAAATATGACAAAGCCTGTTTTATATCTTTTTATTTGTACTTATCTAAATATTTTTGTTTGGTTATGATTTATTTTATCTTGTATATATATACATTAGTTTCACTTGCTTCTTTGTCTTGCATATATTACTTATATAAAATTTTCTTTTGCTTGCTTATTCTACAGGTTATATACATATTTTGTTTGACTTGTTTTATACTTTAGGTACAAAGTGTGAAGTTGTTGTAATTATTAGTTATGAATTTTAACTTACGTATTAAGTTCTATGCTTATTTTATTTTCTCTTCTATTTTTAAACTTTAACTATCAATTACTTAATTTGGTGATTATCAATTTATTTTCATACTTATGCTAATATCATAGATGTTTATGAATTTATACTCATTTTAATACCATATATTTAATTTATGTTTGTGTTTAATATATTTTAAGACTTGTTTTCATTGTAAACATGTTTGAAAGATGCTTTTTCAAATTTATAAATCATTACTTCTCATGTTAATGTATTCAAATAAATTTTTGAAATAGTCATTTCTATCTATATTAAAATCCATTTGTAAAAATATTACATTATTAATATTGTTAAATATAACTCATGATTAAATTAAAATAATTCACAAATAAATTTGTCTTCTTATTCAATACATTACTTATTTTATTAGCTATATTAAAACAAACAAATCTTTTTATTAAATTTAAACTTAAACTAAAATCAATTTTAAATAATTAAGTTTTTAGTTTGGGTATTAAAATTATATGGTTATTTATTTAGTAGCTTAATATCAATTTAAAACCTATTTTAATTTATCAAAAATGTTAAAATAAGAAAACAAGCCTATATATATATTAAATTTAAAACAAAGATATATCTGGTTATAATATATACAGATATGTATACATTACAAATATAAAACAATTTATTTGCCTTTAAAATAGATTATCAGTTTAAATATTTATTTTAAAGAAGAATATTAAATTTATTATTAACAATATGATCAATTAAATTAAATTTTGACATAAATTATTAAATTGTTATTGTCAAAATTTCCGGGATATCACAAGATATAATCGATAAGTTATCATATCGTTCTCGCAAATACCCGGTCTTCACCCCCGGTCTTCAAATGCTATCCATATCGACGTATCATTATTCGGAATGGGTTATATGATACAAAGGTCCTCTCTAGGCTAAATCGAACAATAAGCATAAATTTAAATGCATATGGATGTGGGATTTCAATTAATTCACAACACTAAAATTCAAATCTCTCTTTCAAATGGTTTAAACAAATTACCATTTCAAATCTTTTAAATAAAAGATTCATTTCACAAAGTTCACCAGGTTTCACAAAGATCCATTCAAGGATTTCAAAACAGTTTCCATTTCAAATTGGATTAACTCATCCAATCTTTTAGTTTAAGATTTAATTCATAACTTTCAAACCCTTTCCAATTCAAATCTTGCATATGGGAGACATACCATTTTAAATCCTCTTAGATTTCAAAACAAGATTTAATCGTCTTCACAAAGGTTAATTCATAGTTTTCCAAACTATTTACAATTTCATTTCGAACTTGAAATCTTTCGACACAAACTGGAAATCCTTTCTTCTTATGAAAGCTACTATTATTTGAAATAAATATTTTTCGTTTTGGGAAAAACTGATTACAAATTAAGTAAGTTAAACCATTCAAGTATAAAACTTGGATTTAAATTTAAATTTCCAAAACCATACTTTTTAAATGGTTAAAAACCTATACAAACATCTTTATAACTTGTATAATCTTTTTAGACCATAATATCCAAATCATTCCTAACTTGGAAAACCATTTCCAATTCAACTTGAACTTCCTTTAATAACAATGGGGAATTCATTTCTTATATGAAAGCTTATATCATTTGAAAACAAATAGTTTTTATTTCGAAAAAATCTAATTTCATTTATACAAGTTAAAATCTTTGGGTTAATTTAAATTTCCAAAGCAACACTTTCGAAAATGGTTTAAATTCATGTAAACTTATATAACCTTCTTAAAATCATAAATTCCCAACATAGAATTAAATTTCAAATTTTTAATTCAAATTTAAATCAAATTTCAAAACTAAATTAAGTTATTCAAAAATAACTTTTTATTATGAAATTCCTTCTCAAAAGTTTTTCCACTTTGAATCGATCCGTTTCCAAAACCTTTTGGGTTCAAAATTCAATTCTAAAATTATTTCAAAAACCCGTGACTTAACCAATTTCCACGTGCAATCCATATTCGTGTGTGTATAGTGTAGTCCAGGGGTATAACACAATAGTGCACAACAGCAACCATCATAGATTCAATCATATTAACATCGATAAGCGGTATAATCCATAACGCTCATCTTCATTCACAGGTTCATAGATAAAACAAATTTATCAATGAGATATATCATAGAATATAAATAAAATTACTATTTGTGAGGAATCCAGTTGGATCCCTCCAACCTGTTACCCTGCATCCACATATATTAGCACAACCAATAAATATTGATTCAATCTGATAACAATTATCATATTCAGCCAAACAACCAATCAAACATTTAAATACTAGCTATTTAAATTAACTGTATCCAAATTTGAGTGAGATTAACTAAACTTGGGTTTTCGACGAGCGTTCAAATTTAAATTAAATCGAACGGCGTTCGTTTTAACCTAACTTTTTACTTGCTCGGAATGATTCCAGAACTGCTCAACTGCATAGTACTCGTCTCTAAGATTCCGGCGTTGTCAGTTTGTCGAAATCTGATAACATATGCACAAGATACGAATTTATAAAGTTTGAATAGAATTTATAAAACAAAACAAAAAATTTTACAATCTGGGCCGCACGTCCCACTAAAAATCACGGCTGCTCCTACCCTTTTCTTCCTCACGCGAATACACAGCGCGACTAACCCATAGCTGCCGCAGTTAGGGCTAAGTAGCCACTCCACCTCGGTCGTCGCGAACTTGAACAACAACCGCCATTCGAACGCCCTCACTCTCCTCCACCTACAGCCCAAATCCAATTGAGCTCGGCTATGGCCTTACCTGGAAAATTGAGTGCGAAACGGCGGCCTTCCTGATCGATTTCTGACCATCTCGTCGATCATCACGCCAACCTACCGTACGGATGTGAAGCCTACGTCGTGATCTTCGATCTTTATGTTGGGGGTTTCTCATATAGAGGCATGGATTGAGAGATAATTTAGAGAGAAGATGATAGGGTTTCGGCCATAGAATATGACCTTGTCGACCGCTGAAAGGAATTAGGGTTTTGCCCCCCCCCCCAAACGTATATACATACGTATAACCAATTATTAAATTTTTTAATTCACTTTAAAGCAACTTTTTCAAACGATCTCCAAGCAACGCATGCCGACAAGCATTTCTAAGGTTTTACTCACATTCCGAACACAATGGAACGTGTTTCGGAGGCTAATTTGATCATATACGCGAGTTACGGAATAAACTATCAAATTTAAATTAAATCGATTAAAATAGTTTCTATGCGTTTTGAGCTGCCAGAGTCAAACGACAACTCTGATTGCTACGAAAATTGAAAACCGATAATAACTAACTATTACGGATCCAATGGAACTTGTTTCGTCGAATTCCGAGACTGTGCCCTTAGAAAAATTGCGTGCGAAACGGCGGCCTTCCTGGTCGATTTCTGACCATCTCGTCAATCTTCACGCCAACCTACCGTACGGATGTGAAGCCTACGTCGTAATCTTCGATCTTTATGCTGGGGGCTTCTCATATAGAGGCATGGATTTAGAGATAATTTAGGGAGAAAATGATAGGGTTTCGGCCACAGAATATGACATTGTCGGCCACTGAAAGGAACTAGGGTTTCAGCACCCCCCTTAAACGTATATATGTACGTATAACCAATTATTAAATTATTTAATTCACTTTAAAGCAACTTTTTCACACGATCACTAAACAACGCATGCCGGTAGGCATTTCTAAGGTTTTACCCGCATTCCGAACACAGTGGAACATGTTTCGGAGGCTAATTTGATCATATATGCGAGTAACGGAAATAAACTATCAAATTTAAATTAAATCGATTAAAATAGTTTTTATGCGTTTTGAGCTGCCAGAGTCAAACAACAACTCCGATTGCTACGAAAATTGAAATCCGATAATAACTAACTATTACGGATCCAATGTTGGTTCCGTCGAATTCCGAGACTGTGCCCCGGAAGGTCGATTAATTCGAGCGATTTCCAAAATCGTCGAAATCACCTAAAATTTCACTTTTAAAATTTTATTAACTCTATTATAACTCGTATAAAATTTATATTCACATTATAAATCATTCTGATTCACTTCGAACCAAAATCTGATTATTTGCATTATTATATTATTAAATCCCCTTACAAAATTAATATAAAATCTCAAATCTTAATTTATCGACTTGTGACTCCATCTAAAGGTCCAACATCGCTATTTAAATTCAAATAGACTTAAAATAAATTTTAGAAGCCAATTCATAACCATTTATATCCAGATTCACCAAATCATCACAATTCCAATATTTAATTATTATTATTCAAATTTCAATTGAATTGCAATATCAAAAATTACAACTAAATTCTATTGATTTAACAAAATCCTTATTTCAAAATCAATTCAAAATCCACATTTAACATTTAAAATAAATTAAATATTCAAAATTTACGACTAGAAATTCTGGGTCGTTTACAAAAACTCAGCATATACGGTAAATGTATTTACAGAATCACTTTCATTCGAGTTTGAATCTCTTCCTTTTTGACTCGATTCCTTTGAATTTTGGAACGTTCCATGCCTCTCCAAAATCCATTTGTGTCCCTCACTATTCGTCTTCTTTTGATTATGGAGCATCCCATAACTCCACTTCGAATGATCTTTATAATGAGTCGGCGATCCCACCAATCTCAAATTATTTTGTAAAGGGGTGAAACTCCTTTACAACAGCATCGATTCACCAGAGATTTTATATCCTCGGTTAGATGCTAGTATCTCTTATTATCCCAAATTCTATCTTGAGACCGAATATTGATTTACCCCAGAAAATCCACATCGATCTTATTATTTAAGTCACGTTTGGCCCGGTTAAGGTTGCCCGCGATTTAAATAAACTTATCCATCTTCCTATTCTGTTATTTAATCATCTCATCTTTGTTTCCAACTTATCTTCAAATCATTTTTGAAGTGTATTTGTAAACTAATATTTAAAATGTTTTATATATTGTGTTATTTGAGTTGTTGATGTTGATTTGGGTTTCCGATCGATTCGTATGATCAACGCTATCGATAGGATTTTCAAAACACTTGAACAGAGCAAATTGACACAATATGTTTTTCAAGTTTAGTAATGGAATAAATTTTGTAACTATATTATAATTTTTTGAATTTTTATTAAATTGGTTGTTAAGAAATAATATTTGATTTTATATATCATTATCTCTTGTTTCATATATAAATAATTGAACTATAAATATGGTTATAAATTTATTTGGAAATTTAAAATGAATTTAAAACAAGAATTTGAGAATTTAATTTCCGATGGATTTCAAACCTTGTATTTAAAGTTTTAAAAGGATATATTATTTAAAGTATTTTCGAACAGAAATTTGCATCCAAAGAATTTTAAAGTTTAAAACTAGTGCTCTTCTCTTTGTCGCTGGAAAATAACTTTGGTGATGACTGCAGCATCATCAACATTCATTTTCGAGTTTCGAAGTGAAGAGGCCATTCTATAGTCTTGCTATAGTTTTATTTTGGGGAATTTAATTGATTTGAATTTTTAAAATAAGACTGGATTTATAACATATGCTGATATATGATTTAAATTTGAATGGATATATATATAGAGTATATGTGTATTTATTTATCTCTAAATAGTTTGGAATTTATCGAAAAATTAATTTCAAATTTTATCTTCAAGAATAATTTCAAGTATAATTTCAAGATTTGGATAAATATTCAAGCTTGAAATGATTAAATTGGAAAGTTTTATTTGTATAATACACAATTTCCTTCCAATATAACTTACCTAAATTTTAGAAGTTGAATATGAAATTGGATATATACAATATGAATAGATTTTATAAATAAAATTTGAGTGGTTATAACAAATGTTATACACTTAAATTTTAGTTATAAAAAGATTAACAGAGGTAAATAGACAAAAAAGGTAATGGAATAATTTACAATATGAAATGATGATTGAAGGAACTAAGAATAAATTTAAAGAAGTTATAATAAGTATAAATATATTTAACATAGGTGATAAAATATATTGAGAGGAATAAATTTAATTTTAATTAGGAATAAAGAAGAATTAAATTTATTGAGTACATTTTTAGTATAATAAATGATTTTTCAAATCCATGATTTAGATATTGTTAATTTAAGATAATTGGATGATAAGATAATGTAATTAGAGACGATTAAGATTTATTTAACTTATGTAAAATTAATTTTCAATTTAAGTTGAAATTTTCATGGTTTCAAATTTATTGTCTTATTTTGTTTTTAAAACTATCTTTTGGTTGTCCTTATTTTCCTTATCTTGCTACAGAATGGGGAGGCTGTTGTTCATACCAGTCTGTTTAGAAATCTTTCTATAATTTTTGGTACTCATTTTGAATCTGAGCACTGCTTGCCATCCACAAATCGTCGGTTAAGCGGAAAGGGTGAATCAGATTCTTGAAGATCTTTTTCGTGCTTGTGTTCTTGATTTTGGAGGACCATGGAAGATCATCTCCACCATATAAAACTTACCTATAACAACAGTTATCAGGTATAATTTCAATCTTCTTGTCATTTTGTCTTAATCCTATTTCATTCTATCTTTTTCTGTGTTTTCCCATACCTCATTCCTTTTCGGGGACGAAAAGTTTTGAGTGGGGAAGAGTGTAACAACCCTATATTTTGGTGATTATTTTAATTGTATATTTTAATTATTTTAATTGGATTTCTTGATCTAAAAACTCTATTTTATTTATTAAAATGAATAATTTTTGTTATTTTAAATATAAATTTTGATTTTGATGTGAACTATAATTCCAAACATAAATAAATAGAATATTTTCCAGAAATGTGAATTTTGGTCAATATGGTCAAAATTTGACTTTTAAATTTAAATTTTGAAATTTTGAAATTTATTTTTCTTTTATGAAAGTGAATAAAATTTCAAGTATGCTGCTTTTCGTTTCTTTGAAATCCGATTAATATTGTGAAAGTTATGCTTTTAAAACCATTGTACGTAAATTGATTTATTTAACAAAATTGTTTCTTTTAATTTATATAAATAAAATTTTTGTTTTTCATATCATGTTCTAACTTGTGTATATATGTGTAACATGACATGTTATGTATTTTTTTATTTTTAAAACATTTTCAAAGTGTAATTAAAATTTTCCAATGTTAATTGTATATTGTTTATATTTTTAAAGTCTAGTTTCAATTTAATAACTATTTCCTTATTTATTTTCTATTTTTCCTTAAATTATTTATTTATTTTCTTTTTCACTTTATTTTGTTTTCATTTTATTTTTATTTACTGAATTTTATTTTGTTTATTTTGATTAAAAGAAAATGGAAATTTAAAGAGATAAAAGCCCTTTCATTTTCTATGTCTTTTCGTTAACTAAGACTCTTCATTTCATTTGCCTTTTCATTTTTAACTTTGGTCATACATTTTCTTTTGGTTAGCCATGTTTTCTCATTCTCATTCACGTGAGAAATTTCTCACCATCAAATAACTCACGGCCATGTCAATTTTTGAAAATATTTGTAAGTTTTTATGGCTTCTTCCTTTATCTTATTTTTCTCTTAACCTTCATTCATTTGGTGCCTTTGCTCCTCTTCAAGCTTGCTTGGCCTAGCCTCTACCACCATCACCACCGACCACCACCTCATCATACATGGCAGCACCACCTCCTCTTCCTTTGTACAGACCAGGCCGTGATCATCATATGAGCCATCACCTCAAGCTTTGCAAAAACGCTCCACAAAACCATGCTTGCCGACCACAAATTCTACCCTACCCTTCATCTAGTCACCACCACCAGCAAGTACCTCACCTCTGGCCGCATCTTCACCACTGACCAGACCTGACCTGACCAAGGTCGAGCCCTATGATGACCAAGCCGAGCCAAATGTTGCACCAAACTTGCCTCTTTTTGCCTTGTCCCTTTGTATACCCTGTGTTGTAACTCTCCCACCTCTTCAAACACTTGCCTAGCCATGTGTTTTGATGCTTAACCCGAGCCTATGTCCATCCAAGACCGAGCATTGGAGTGATTAAAGCAAGGTCAAGCTATCTTGTCTTTGTTGCTTTTATTTTTCAATTTGTTCAATATGTTTTGTGTTGAATATTTATGTTGCATTGTCTTGCTTGGTTTGTTGCTTACAAGATCATCATCTAGGCTCTCCATTCATTCAAATCAAATGCCATGTTGTATCGTGCTTGTCGTGCTTTCTGGAATCTATTCTGTATGTTTTGATTTGCCAACTCCATCTTGAAAAGGTAAGTCCTTCTCACTCTGACATTTTTACTTATGAAATGGTAAATTGATGATAAGTGATTAGTAATTAAAAATGTTATGCAAGTTAATGACGATTATATGATATGCTATGCCATGTTATTACCATGTTAATTGTGTTAATTATCACCTGACATATGATATATGACAGTATATTGTGACATTGACATGTTAATGTAATTGTTATATTGTTTATCCATAAGTTCACACTGCAAGTTCCATGTTAGAATAGAATCACTATGGGTTGAAATGATACATACCCGAATGGACATCAGAATAGGGAAAAATCATTACGAGCTGAAATGATAGGCTCAAGCGATTTTATTGTATTTTATTTGACTTGGGATTGCATGTTTGTAATGATAGAACCCGGGTTTTTCCTTTTTAAGTTGCGGATTGAAATGATACTATCAGTATCACTTGACCTAGGTTAAAAAATTATATACAGACCCTGTGGTATATTTTTTAAATGATTTTTACATAGATATGTATTTTAAAGTATGAAATTTGATTTAAAATATATTTTTTATAGTTTTAAGAATGCTAAATAATAAGTTTTGAATTTGTGAATTTAAGTATGTAAATTTAAAGTAAACGTGATTTTTTATTTTAAATTTTATTTTTAAAATGTAAGTAAATAATAGAAATTAAATTTAAAGTTTTGAAATGATATTTGAAGTAAAATGTTAAGTTTTATTAAATTTATAAGTTAATAAACAACGAATTTTGACTTAACAAATAAATTGAGTTTTAATTGGATATTTTTTTATAAAATTTTGTTGTGATAAATCATATGTTAAAATTATTTAAATGTGAAATTTTGAAGTCTAGAAATATGATTTATAAGTTCAAAATAGCAAAAATTTGGAGTGTTAATGTTTTTGAAGTTATAATAAAATTTGGAATTTTATTAACAACATTTTCAAAAAATGTTGTGGCCTTATGACAGCATTTTAAGCGCTGTTAATTTGAATTTAACTATGTTTGAAATAACTAAATATCTATTACAGCATCTTATAAATGCCATTGTTCCTAAACTAAACTATTTTGGAAACTATAAGCTACGATAGCACTTTATAAATGTCGTCGTTGCTATATTTTGACAATGTTTTAAAATGTTATAGATTTTAGCACTGTTTTGAGTTATACTTTAAAGTGTTAAATGATTTAACTTTTGGAAAGTGATTATTTGTGAAATTAAGGAGTTTTGAATATATTTTAATATTTAAATTGAATTTGAATTTAAATAAGGTTTACTTAGTTATGTGTTAAATGGAATGAAATGTAATGAGATAAATGAATTTTTGAATGGAATTTTGAAATGTGTTTTGTAATGATATTCGAAATAATAAATGAATGACATATTTGATTTTCAAATGATATTTAAATTTGAATTAAAATAATGATTTGATAATGAGATTTTGAAAGGATATGATATTTTAATGATTTTGCAATGGTTTTGAATGATATAATCTTTATTTTGATAAAGAATGAGAATTTGGAATGATATTTGAATTTGATTTGTTCGATAAATGAATATTTGAAGTTTATGTTAGTATGAAAGGATATTTGGTTTACTTGTAGTTTGAATTTATTTAAATGATATTGAGTTTATTAAGTAAACATTTCAAAACTAAGAAATAATGAAGTTAAATTTTAGATATTTGAAATTATAAAATTTAGTTTTGAAATGTGGGATATTAAAGCTTTGAAATATATTAAAAACTGATGGTTTGCATTGAATTTAATTAAAACGGATAATTTGAAATTTGAATATAGTTTCGAAATAAAAATGGTTTTGGTTTCAGTGGTATAAACTATTTTGAAAGGAATATAGTTTTGAAATGAAATGATTTGATTTTTGAAGTATAAACTATTTTGAAACGACCACGGCGTTATAATAACGATTGGTTGTTAAAAAGACTGGGATCGGAAGTTGTCATACTCTCTGCCAACTCCGAAAACCACTTTAACAACTGTGTACGTGGTGAAGATTGCAGAATGAAGTAGGATTGTGGCAACGATCCTATTGAGGTATGAACGTGGACCCGACTCCCGTGAGTTGGCATAAGGTGGCTAAAACAGGAGCGATCTCGGGACAAGTGAGGTCATTCCTCCTATCGGACACATTTCTTCGATACTATACTCTTACTTGTGGTTGATTTGATGGCCATCCTCCGATTTGATTGAGAGTGTGTTCCGAGGTGGGCGTAGTGGCTGCTACGTTACCACCAGCCCGTGTGCATAATTGGTATATCTATCCTGGCATTGCCTTGTATGCTATGTCACCTACCATAGCGAGCCTTACTACGAGTTTGTTTTTCTCCCGTAGCTCGTGGAGTATTTAGGGTTGCCTCCCGATCTGGGGGTACGTTGATATTGGATGGACTACTAGGACTATTACATGTTAAGGGGAATATTGGGTCACTCCTTAACGCTATTTTAAAGTAAGTTTATTTTACTGTAGACATTATTATAATAGCGCAATATTACTACATAGTAAATAGTTTAACGGATCCTTAAAGGATAGACGATCCCAAACATCCTTTAAGTTACTGATGCATTTTTGTTACTTTTCACTTGAGTTGATTTACAGTTCATAAGTATCTATGTCCTGACTCGACTGTTTTTTGTTTTGCTTTACGCTCGAGTCAGACTGAGTGATTCAGCATTCAAGACTCACCTTCATAGTTGGAGACTTTGCTTGAAGATCCAGCCATCTATTTTGCTTTCAGTATCCAGTGATTCCAGTGATGTATTCTGCTTTATACCCGATGTATCTTGTTACTTTTCTGCTATACCTTGTTTAACTCTGATGTATCTTATATATATAGTAGCATCATGAACTACTATATCTTTTACTTCCACTGCATTATTATTTACTCTGTGTATGTGGTCTGTGATTATTTATTTATTGTATATTCTAAGATTTGCCAAATTTTATTTACAACGCGGTATTTTGAGCAATTCAAGTCCGATATGTGCAGATGCGAATGGTTGAAAATATCGGATCATTACACTATCTTAATCTTTTTTTATAGGAAGTTTTGAAGAGAATATTATATAGATCTGGATTTGAAGAAAAAGACATGGAAAGAAGAGAAGGTTTGAAAAAAAATTAAAGAAGAAGAAGAATTGAAAAAAGAAAAGGAAGCTTTGAAAAAGAAGAAGATTTGAAGAATAAGAAGAAGAAAGAGGAAAAAAGCTTGGAAAAAGAGGAGAGAAAGGAGATTTGAAGAAGAAACATGAAAAAAAAGGAAGGAGGAAGGTGAAGAGAGACAAAAATGAAGCTACAGAAAATGAGATTTAAAATAAAATAAAATGAAGCTACTAGAATGAAGATTGAAACTACTAAAAAGCTGATAAAGCTAAATATAAACAAAGTATGAATTGAAGTAAAGTAAAAGTATGAACAACCCTAAAAAAAATAGAAGGTATTAAAAGAGGTAAAGGAAAGAATTAAAAACATGAAAAGTAGGTAACGTTCATGTAATGAAAAGGCTTTGTATAATGTAAATGGAAATGAGTAATGGAACAAATGATGAAACGATGAAAAAAAGTGTGACAATTATTAATTGGAATAGGAATGAATGGATCAACTCTACTCTATAAACAAACTTTTGAAATTCAAATTTCAAAACATTTGTTCACTTAATTAATTTTGTTAACCCCAAACATACATAATTTGACGTTCATTAAAGATTTAATTACCACAACATAACTAAATTTGAACAAACCGATTTACATAACGGGGACTGGCGCTACATAAAATAAAATATGAACCATGATTTAAAAATTCAAATTAAAAAAAAACATTTTTCTCAACACGTAATTATGAACTCAAATATTTAATTTATTTTAAATTTCAAGGTTAGTAATAAATTTCAAGGTCTTAAATTTTAATTTCTTCCAACATTTAATTAAAATAATCTTATTAAATTTACTATTTCAATTGTCGAAAATTATAGGTCGTTACACATCTTTCGTTCTCTACCCCTATCCATGCCTTTCTTTTGTTGATTAGGTTTGTTCTAGATATTCACTTGAACTTTTCCAAAGTTATCATCATACCACTTCACCGCAATATTACTCCATGCTCCCTCTCCACTTTGTCCCACAACATTCTTCTTTTTAGAGCATTTAGCTTCCTCCTTCCACAAATATTGAGCCGCCTTTGCATAAAAACGCTCCAACGTTGTGGCTGGTTTGCTAGCTTACCAATCGCCAAAATTAGACTCTGGATCAATACTTCTTGTTACGGCCATCAATATTCCATGGTCATTCGGATTATTGATTTCTATGACAGCTATATAGAATCTCTCCAAGTAACCTTCCAACGATTCTCCCAGAGCCTGGTTCATGCTAGGTATGGTCATTACATCTTTAGGGCAAGTTGCATGCATATTTAACAGCTCTATGATACTTGTTGCCAATTCATTAAATTTAGAGATTGACAGTGTGGGTAACCTTATAAACCACATTATCGCTACTCTAGAGAGTAAAAAAACATCTATGCTTGTTTGGATAATCTACTCATGCAGAATCCATCAGTCATTCATATATCATGATATGCTGCCTGAGATCAGCTTTTCCCTCATAGGCAGGCATCAATGGCATATTGAACCTCCTTGGATACTCTGCATGTCGGACATTGTCAGTGAACGAGTAATGACTTCTCGAGATTCCAGTCATCATTAGTCAAGTTATGGTTCTCTCTCACTAACTGTCTAACAATAGCCGACAAGTCCAGCGTTTGGATAGTTGGTGCCAAGCGGTGTTCCACTTCACATGAATGGTCATGTCGATGTCTATAGGCTATTCCATGCCTTCTTAGTTAAACATCTTCCTGATGTATATCACGTAAATTTACTTCATCGTCATTCCGGGAGGCAATTGGTAAACATTTAACTGAACTCCATCATTCAAATTGATTGCAGCAACTCCAGCTTGAATCCCAGCATGTATAGGTAAGTTCCCTCCCTTGGGGGGATCGATACCCAACCCTATGGACGGATCGTAACCGATCCGTCCGAGCAGACCGAGCAGGTCTACCTGTTGATGCCCCGAAGTTTCTGTGCAATATTTGTTTATTCTGCAATGCATATATCTGTGTTACTCATTTAATGAACCAGAACTCTTTGATGCTAAGTAAGGGGTAGGATCCCATTTAGCTTTCCCTTGTTGTTGCTAACTGAGTTGGTTCATTAAGTTGATATTATCTTGAATCTACTAATTTAACTGTCAATGGCTATCCATTAGCTTTCCCATCGAATTCTGGAATTCAACTCTTGCAATGGAATCAGCTGGATTCCAAACTTCAACTGGATTAGTATTCACATCAACTGATTGACTGCTCGGGGCTCCTTGTTGGATGCTAGCATTCTCGTTTTCTTCTACGATCTGAGAAGTAGATCTAATTTTCTTTACCATTGTTGATAGCTTTGCTTAGATTTTTGAAAATCTGAATAGAATAAGCAAACTTCTTGAAGATAACTGTGGATCTTCATAGGGGGATTTATGCAATCCAGTAGTAATAAAGAAATCCTAATAAGATAGAATCAAGTTTCTCAGTAAAAGCACCAAAATGTTTGTATCAAACACCCAATAGAAGTTTTGAAGAGAAATATATGAAGAATATCAAATGAAAACAGAGGATAATAACAAAGAAATAGCAGTAAATTGAGAGAAGAACATGCACATAATTATTTATAGTGGTTCGGCGTTGTTTGCCTATGTCCACATTGAATAGTTTGTTGTGCTAATCACCTTATAAACTGAGTACAGTAGGGATTAGATGAAAATCCTTAGTTACAAGAGAGTATAAAGCAACTAGAGCGTAAAGGTCTTGAAAATGAACAACTAAACCTGTATTTATAGACAAAAATGACCAAATATCTCCCTAAAAATTTGGCAGAAGGACATCAGAATCATATGGACCCACAAGAGAGATCACATGGCTCAATTCCCAAAGAAGAGGGATCGGTAAGGATTCCTACTTTGGTGGGATTTTGAGGTAAAATGCCTATGGTAGCTTCCTCATGCTAAAATATGCTTAGCCTCCAAATTTCATGCCAATTTGATCAGTATAACTTTAGTTATTGTTTGATCTTTGCTTCAACATGGGTTGCTTGTTGATTCCTCCCGATCCCTACCAAGGGATGAGTGTCGATCCCTCTCTCTTCATTCTTTTAAGGTGTGATCTCTAGGATAGGCTCCTTAGGGTCCTCATATATTGTTCTTAAAATTTCATATGCATTAGACTTATGGATATTGAGATATTAATTGTTTTCTATTGAGATGCACTTGCTCCCTGAAACATACCAATCCCTATAGTGAAACTTGATTTTTGTCGATTCCTCCTATCTGTTGAACCATATTCCATACTTCGAACATTTTTCCTTGCATATCTATCAATTCCGTTCAATCTCGACTTCATATTACAATCTATAATTAACATATGGACCCATAATAATTGCTCTGGATTCATCGGCCTTGGTAGCATTCAAATCTAACTTGTCCAATCAATTCAATATAGCCAGGTCAAAATGCCGGATAATAGTATAGCTGTGTTTAGCTTCTTCAATTATCTAATCATCTCTATTATTTTTCAAATTCCATATTCATAGTTCCTTCATTTTTGTTTTCGCTTATATTATTGAACATATAATGTTGATTTGATACTAATTACTATTTCTAGATCCTTCTTTATCGATGCAAATATATGGATTTACCGCTCTTCAACTTTTAGTTATGGTGCATGATAATAACAAAAACAAGAAAAATGAATTTTTATAAACTAACTTACGAATAAGAAATAATAAGCAAAGAAAAAACTGAAAGAAGTAGTTCTTACAAGATTTTCGGTTTTAGTGATAAATGTGCATATAAAATACATATGAAATAATTGGATAAGTAGAGTTTTCATTACTGAAATGCTAATGAAGAGGATTAGACAAAATTGGAAAATAATTGCATTTGGATTTCAAATATGGTCTACATATTGTCATTTACCATATACTAAAAACAAGCTTTAAGAATTTGAAGTTATTTATTTACCATTTTATTTTCACCATGACTTATAATAATGAATGATATTAGTTAAAATATTGGATATTTTGCACTAAATATCAGAGCGAGATATCCTCAAATATCGGGTAATATATCAGTAACGATATTTTAAGCGATATTTAGGAAAAATTATCTGCAAAGGAACGATATGAGATATATTAGTGATATATCGACGATATTATCTAATATTATCTATTTAGATACACATACATATATACATACGTATGTATGTATGTATGTATGTAAGACAATACAAATGTGTATAGAGAGGCTAATATGTCTGTTGTGGTGTAAATCCCAACACTTGTGCATGGATGTACACTGTATATATTGCACGTGCACATACAGACACGTGTGTATATGATACACATGGTCATCTTTACTACTAATAAAAGAAACTCCAACAACTAAATTCGATCTTGTCTTTGTGATCTTCCAGAAATACCCTCTGTATCCCTCTTCTGTTCGTCTTTCCAAAATAAAATAAAAGGAGCGCAATTTCTCTTGCCTTATTGACTACAAAAAATCCTAAATCTATTTTCTCCCCTTTCATGTCTAATGTCTTCCTGAAGATTTTTTATTATCAGCTGCGATTAAACTCAGATTTTCGATCTTCTAGAACAGCCTACGTCATCGATCTTGGAGGGATTGAAGTTGAAAGGGATCTGGAGTTGCTCGAGGGAAGGTTCGATTCATGGGATGTAGTGTCGAGTGGGGAGATACAGTTGATAGTTATTACAAGTTCGAGCGATGAGTCAAATTCTAAGGATGGGAAGATACTGAGGCGGTTTGCGCTTTCTTATGAGATTTTGATTATTACTATTGTTGCGGTGGTGCTTGCTAGCATGGAGATGATGAAGAGTTTGAAGCAGGACCTATGAAAATGCTTGCTTTGCAAGATTTGGACAAAGAGGAGATGGATTTGAAGAAGGTGATTCATGTTGTAAGTTTATGAAGTTGTTGGATTTTTTTGGCATATACCGATGATGAGTTTGTATACAACTACGGTATATCACAATGTAACATATATGCATACACTAAACTATTTCTAAACTTCTACTTCTAATAAGCACCTATCGTGTTTGGAACCTTACGCAAGCATGATGCTTTAGCAATGATGCTATATGAGTAACTTACAAGATGATCTTAAGCATAATAATGATAAATAGATCTATTCCATTCATATTTGAAATGATGCCCCCATATTCATCATAATAGTGCATCTACATGATAATGAATTTGGAAGTCTTTTGCATGCCAATTTAATTATCTCAGATTAAAGCACATCTGTCTATTTTGAGCTTGGTTTGATTTTATGTAAGTTATATAATGTGTAGGAAATAGTTATTTAAATTTGTGCTTACTGTCTGCAGTTGCAATAAATGTACTTTACTCGATGTTTTTCATCACCTACAAGTATCCAAGCACAATATACTTTGCTCAATGTTTTTTATCACATGCAATTATCCAAGATCGTCAGAAGAACCATAATCCATAATAAAATTTAGTATCCTTTATATGCGACTACATTGGTGAAGGTTCTAACTGTATTATATGAATATATGTTTTATAAACATCCACTAAACATACATGTTTTGAATGATGAACTCGCATTATTTAGTTCGTATAGAAACATAACATACAAAAGGTCGGGAGTTGGAATGAGGGACCATTTAACACTTCCGCTTGACTTGTTAGAGAAAAATTGGCTTTCTTTATTTGTAAAATATTGGATGCAAGAGTTTTGAAAATATTAGAGGGAACAATGATTTTGGTGAGCCTATGAGAACGTGGAAACACATTTCTACAGGGATCAAAAGTAAATGGTCAAGTACTTTATAGCTTTGCATATACTAGTTATCATATTGTTACAAAAATGTATGCAAACTAAACCTTTTGATGTTATTCCAAATGAATGGTGATCATTTTTTTTGTGAATATTCATGCTAACTCAATCTTAATTACTTATTGCTATATTTCTGCTCATAGATGATTGCTATGAATATCATTTTTTCTATGAATGAATCACAATTGTCAGCCCATTAGCATTACATAACATATATTATAGAGTTGGGCCAATTGGCTATAATACAAATGCAAATCAAGTATTATAGGTTATTAATCTTATTGTTTTACTAATCTTATCACATAATACGATGTCAGCATGCAATTATTATTGGATTCATGTTTCAGTATCGTTTAATTAAATTTCACATGTGCCTATATTCTATCTTTGCCTATCATAGCGGATGAAAACCAGAATTCATCAAAACTATTAGTAGGTTACTGAACAATTCTCATTTTGACAGTGGTAAATCAACAATGTCTCATGTTTTGGTTTATATAGCATTTAAGTCCAAAGTTGGATAATGACCTAAGTTGTTTTCGTTAATGTTAAGCAAATTTCCGTAACATACATTGAATAGCAAAAAAAGTTTCTTATATTTAATTTTAATTCAACCATCCATTAACAATAATAACCATAAATTATTGAAGTGCATGGTGCACATTTTAAATGATAAAATTATATATGCAGTTCTTACTGTGCAATTTATTCTTCTTCGTTTTGGTTTGGTATTTAATCTCTATTAATGGAGAAAATTCATTTAATAGAATTCTATCGTGTCTTTTCAATATTCCTAGAATACCCCTTTACATTTTCAATGTATCCTTCTTTTGTATCCTTGCAAAATCATCCCATAACTTTAAAAACAATTAATTCTCCCTTCTCATTAACTAAAGAAAAAAACAAAACTGACTTCCTCGCCTTCGCATCACCAATGGTGATTATGAATTAAGCATAAAATTTTGGTACTTCATATTTCGAGTGAAATTTTGGTTCCTTAACTATTCATGTGTTGTAACTAAATTTAGTGTTAGTTTTTAGCCTGCTGATATTGATTGATAAGTTTGGGCATTTTTCTTATTTCGTTTGAATTTATTTTGATAGATAACATCAATTGCTTTATTTTGCAATTAAACATGCCCTATTCATCAACTTACACCATATATATTTGAAGTGAGATGACATTGTTCATAGATTTATGTAGATCACTGATTAATTTAAGTTGGCCTTTGCATATTGTTTAGTATAAACATCCAAGCTTCACCAAATCCAAATGTTGTATGTTTAGTTGACGATTATAAGTGTGATGAATGAATTTATATTATATAAAAAAAAGTGAACACTTAGGTTATTATCCAACTTTGGTTGATGATATGTTAGAAATTATGGTAGACGGTAAGGTATGCAGAGTGGCAATATGAAGTGGAGTTATTTGATGTCAATGTAGGTGATTTTGCTAAAGGGGTGACTATCGGTTTTGTTTGTTTGGTATGAACATGTTGAACAGGTTGAAGTTTGGTAGGGGAGTGTGGTGATGTTGAATGGCCGTTATCAAGTTGAAATGTTGTCAAGTGGTGCTATTTGTGGTCGAACTTGCTGTATAATGTGGTGATAGATGATCAGAGATAGGGCAGATGATAGTTTGATGTGGGAATGCATGGCAGTTCTGATGGAAGTTTGATGAACTGTTAAAGTGCTTTGATGTCGAGCAGTATGGTGTGTCTGAAACGGCAAGTCTGTTTGTATGTTGTTGTTGATATGTTGAAGGTATGTAGTGGTATGGCTTATGGTGTAAGTGGAAAGTCTGTTTGTATGTTGATGTAGTGTGGATAGGTAATGGTCTGATTGCTGATGAAAGAAGTGGATGGTCAGAAATGAGTGTGGAGAAGTAATGTGTGAAGAAGATCGAAATGGCTATGCACGGTATTTAATGTCAACAGGCAGATAGTAGAAGCAGTTTGTATTGTATGAGTGAAGTGATAAGGTGAATGAAAGTGGGAAGTTTGCAGATGTGGTAAGTGGTGATGTTTGGGTAGAGCATCGGTTTTCGGCAAGACAATGGTTCTGGTCAGTGAAGGCAAGAAGGGGGAGGGATATTGCAGGTTATGTTGTGAAGAGTAGGATGAATGTTAATGGTTTGATATGAAGCTCTGAATGATGGTGGTTGTGGTGCAGTTTGATGTTGAGAAATCAGAGCTCTGTGATGAGTTGTAAGTATGATGAGTACTAGTTGTGAAGTATTGTTTGAGTTATGGATGGCAGTCTGTTGGCAGAAGTGGCGGTTCAGTTGGTGTGTGCAGGTGGTAGTGGCAAGGTGGAATGTTGTTCAAGAGTTGATGCTACTTGAAATAATACCAACTAAAGCGTGAAAAATGAATAGTTTCTATACTTCTATGCTACTTAATGTTTCCACTTTCCTATTTTAGGTGAAAAATGAACAGCGTCTGTACTTCATGCTACTTAATGTTTCCACTTTCCTATTTTGGGATAAATGAATTTATGAATAATTTTCTTTATTTTAAACTCTGAAAATAGTAAGAAGCTTATATTTCCATGTATTTATTATAAAATAGGCTTCTCAAGATAGAGTTAGAATCATATTCTTTGCAATTTCATTTTTGTAGGACTTGGGCAGAAGTTTGTTCATATCTGTACTTAACAAAGAACCGTGGGCATAAAAAGTTAGTTTGATAATAAATCCTTAAGGTTGGGTACTTTAATATACTAGGATTCACTGCGGTTTATTGTCACGTTCTACACTTGGACAATTAGCATGAAGTGGCTTTATTTATTGTTGACACATTTTCTTTCTCTTTGCAAACTTTTTGCTAAAGCTTATCAATGTGTTGTTTAAATTCCCTATCAGGTTCCATGTAGATCTCTTTGCAAGAGCTAAAAGTAACATAATATTAAATTTGGTAAGTTGAATAGATGTTAATAGTTTAAATTTGTTGTATTAACATTCGAATGATGATAATATGATAGTTCGATGAGTTAGTTCCAAATAATAGTTTGGTCTTTTGTATTATTTTAATCAATTGTATGAAATATCTCAATAATTTGTTTTGTTTTTGCTAGAGTGTTATAGTGAATTTGATATAATTTACGTTCTTAATTAGAGTTTAAAAGCAAAGTTTGGTTCTCTAGGTCTTCAAAATAAAATATAAAATAATAATAATAATAATAATAATAATAATAATAATAATAATAATAATAATAATAATAAGAACAACAACAACAATAATAATAGATAAATAAAGAGTAAGTGATGATTAATTGAAGCATTGAATTATTGCTCATGCAAAGAAAAGGAAGTTAATATCCAGATAAAAGTAAACATAATAATCATCAAATAGGTTGTAATAATTAAGTAATGAAAACAAATGATTATTAGAAATAGTAGTATAGACGATATATAAAATCCAAGCCAAGTAATTAGATGCAAGTCCACATGGAAGTATAATGAATGTGTTAAAGGCAAGGAAGGATGTGTATGTGTATAGTGCAGAAGTTGATATGGTGACTGTTGGCAGTGATTGGGTATTGGCTGCTAGAGTTGCAGCAGTCGTCAGAGGAAGGCAGGGGGGAGTTTAGAGAGGCTACTGCAAAGTTGTATAATGTTGGAAGAGGCATGCTTTGTTGTGATGATGTGGTTGTCTGTTGGTGGAAGATGATGTAGAGGAAGTGGGGATGTAGCAGTTATGTTTAGGTCCGAGATGAATATGAATGACAATTAAAGTGTCTGAATCAGCTATAAGGTGAAGTAAGTGTGGAAGGTTTGGATGGCAAGATGATGATTGAAGTGTGATTGTGCAGGCTACAGGTAAAGGGTGAAATGTTGTATGTATGATGGATGAAATGTAGCAAGGTGGTTGCTGGATGTGTTATGCAGTTTTGGTTGTAAGAATATTGAAGGCAGAAGATTTTATTTGTTGTTTCAGGGGAAATTTGTATGGTACAGGGAAGTTGTGTCTGTTGGTGTGAATGAAGCAGTGAACAGATGGTAGTAGGTGATGACAGGCTATGTGGAAGTGAACAGATATGTTGGTGAATGGCAGTGTTGTTTTGAGGTTGTTTGTCAGAGAAGTGGAGCTGGATTGTTGTATGGAATTGGTTGTATTGATGATGTATGAATGTATGTATGGAGTTAGTTGAAGCAGTAGTAAAGTGGTCAGTGAAGTGTGTTTGTCGGTGGTTTGGGTTGAAATGGATTGGAATTCTGAAGTGTTACAAGTATGTAGGTGGTCGAGGAGGATTGGTAGAAGTGGCAAAGGAAGTATTAATACATGTTGTTGATGGTTGTTGGAGTACAATGCAGTGTAGAGGCAAAAAGGAAGTTCACAGTGATATGTTAACTGATGGACGTTAACTGATGTAAGTGGGTAGCTAAAGTGCTGGCAGAGGAGAGTGGGAGTTGTGACAGGAATATGACTGTAGTGAACCGTGTTGTATTGTTATCCCATTTTTGGTCAAAACTGGAATATCAGTGTTGGGTGCGTTTCCACCACGACCGAACCAAGAAGAAGCAGCCAGCAAGCGTATATAAGTCTGGGATTTCACTCATGATTCAAGTATAAAAGTCCATTCGGTATCAAAGGTTTAAAGTTTCATTCGGCAATGTAGAGCGAAATCTCATTCGGCAATCAAGATGCCTTGGTTCATCCGACGTTCCCAATTCAAGAGCTCATTCGGCACTCCCAAATATAGAAGTTCATTCGGCATTCCCAACTCACTGCCGAACCAAGTACACCCCTTCAATACCGAACCAACTCGTCTCCCCCGTCCTTCCAAACCAACTGCCACCGAACCACAACTGCAACAACCCACTACCGGACGAGAACCAACACCGGACCACCCTACACCGAACCAGGTGACCGCCGAACCAAAGCTTCTCCATCCTTCTCTCCAAGCACGGCCGAACCAAGGAACGCCGAACCAGATGTGACAGACCAGATTGCTTCAGCCCAGGCCCGCCAGCAGCTATAAACATCCAAGACCCCTGCCCCCAACCTCACTCTATAAATAAAGGGGCAGGGTTACAACAATGGGGGACAAGTTTGAGAGCTCAAGCACGGAAGGAACTTTTAAACAACTTTCATATACTTGTACCCAAAGCTTTGTGCTTGTAATCTGAAGAGAAAGAGGAGAATAACATATAAAGTGGATGTAGGCACGTTCTGGCCGAACCACTATAAATCTGTGTGTCTTTTACAGTTTAGTCCCTGCTTTTTACATATTTGCATAAATCACTCAAATCGCTAAGAACAACATATAATCAACTAAATCGTACGACTTTGAGGTGTTTGCCCATTTTTTGCGCAAACATTTTTGGTGCTTTCACTGAGAATTGAACTCAAGGATTCTACCGCTTGGAATTTGAATATGAGAGTTTAGAGATTCGGATTGGAAGAGTCATGGTGAGACAATCAAGCAGAAGGCCAAGGTCAGAGAGATGTGAACATGAAGGAAAATCAAGAGGCTTCTTCAGAAGCTAATCAGGCATCGATCCTGCATGGGGGCACCACACTTGGAGCATGTTGATCCAATCCCAGAGAGAGAGATAGGGGCCTTTGAGCAACCTGGTAAGGAATGAACGCTCATCCAGGGGGCAGGTAAAATTCCCTCCTGAACTCGGGGAGGCAGGTCGAAAGAGATGAACAAGTCGCAAACCTCTCACTAACACGGTTAGATCATTTACACATGTAAGCGATCGCGCACGATCCATAGGCATGCTCTGAATGACTACTGACCGCACCATAGTAAGAGTTTACACTTTGACATCCTCGTCTTGCTCTTGCTTTGATCTTGACTTGAACATTCCTGTTGTGGAATTCGTATGATTATTGCTTTGATATTTTCAAATTTACTTGTATGCCTGTTGGATCGCGAACGGTCCATAAGCACCTCTTGTATGGCGATGAACCACCAAAGTATTTGATTCAGAAACTCCCCCGAACATGAAATCTGGCAAACGATCCAGGGACCCACTCGAACGTGAACCTGGTATCAACAATACCAAGCCCCTACGGGCACACTTATTCGCCTCCAACAGGCACATAAACGATCCAGGAACTCACCCGAACGTGACCCTGGCATCGATAATACCAAGCCCTCCTGGGCACACTTTCTCGCCTCGAACGGCACCCCAAGCCCTCCTGGGCACACTTTCTCGCCTCGAACGGCACCCGACTTCAAACAGTCACAATTCGCCTCGAACGGCACCCGACTTCGAACAGTCACAATTCGCCTCGAACGGCACCCGACTTCGAACAGTCACAATTCGCCTCGAACGGCACCCGATCGCGAACGGTCACAATTCGCCTTGAACGGCACCCGACTTCGAACAGTCACAAACTCGCCTCGAACGGCACAACTCATCTCGCCACAAATGGCTCGATCGCGAAAGGTCGCCATTTGAGGTCCACCCCCTAACCGCCAACAGTTGCACCTTACCACGAATGGCTCGATCTCGAATGATCATCATTCGAAGTAAGGCGCTTGACCGCGAACGGTCCTATTCCATCTTTTGCCGCGAACGGCACCGGCCGTGAACGGTCACATTTCACCTCAAATGGCTCGATCACGAACGGTCGTCATTTGAGGTCCGCCACTTGACCGCGCACGGTCGCACTTCACCTCGAATGGCTCGATCCCGAACGATCGTCATTTGAAGTTAGGCGCTTGACCATGAACGGTCGCACTTCATCTCAAATATCTCGATCCCGAACAGTCGTCATTTGAGATCACATAAAACTATAAATTCCTTTGCAGGACATCAACAGGATATGAACATCCAGCTCATAGCATTACAAAACACGCCTTCCTACCGCAAGGCATGAGGACATCAACAGGATATGAACATCCAGCTCATGGCATTACAAAACACGCCTCCCTACCGCAAGGCATGTTTTGGGGGGCAAAGTGTTATCCCATTTTTGGTCAAAACTGGAATATCAGTGTTGGGTGCGTTTCCACCACGACCGAACCAAGAAGAAGCAGCCAGCAAGCGTATATAAGTCTGGGATTTCACTCATGATTCAAGTATAAAAGTCCATTCGGTATCAAAGGTTTAAAGTTTCATTCGGCAATGTAGAGCGAAATCTCATTCGGCATTCAAGATGCCTTGGTTCATCCGGCGTTCCCAATACAAGAGCTCATTCGGCACTCCCAAATATAGAAGTTCATTCGGCATTCCCAACTCACTACCGAACCAAGTACACCCCTTCAATACCGAACCAACTCGTCTCCCCCGTCCTGCCAAACCAACTGCCACCGAACCACAACTCCAACAACCCACTACCAGACGAGAACCAACACCGGACCACCCTACACCGAACCAGGTGACCGCCGAACCAAAGCTTCTCCATCCTTCTCTCCAAGCACGGCCGAACCAAGGAACGCCGAACCAGATGTGCCAGGCCAGATTGCTTCAGCCCAGGCCTGCCAGCAGCTATAAACATCCAAGACCCCTGCCCCCAACCTCACTCTATAAATAGAGGGGCAGGGGTACAACAATGGGGGACAAGTTTGAGAGCTCAAGCACGGAAGGAACTTTCAAACAACTTTCATATACTTGTAACCAAAGCTTTGTACTTGTAATCTGAAGAGAAAGAGGAGAATAACATATAAAGTGGATGTAGGCACGTTCTGGCCGAACCACTATAAATCTGTGTGTCTTTTACAGTTTAGTCCCTGCTTTTTACATATTTGCATAAATCACCCAAATCGCTAAGAACAACATATAATCAACTAAATCGTACCACTTCGAGGTGTTTGCCCATTTTTTACGCAAACATGTATGAAGTGTTAAGACAATGCAACAATGAATATTTTTTTAGAAAATTGTAAATGTACAAATGTAAATGTAAATGTAAATGGAATGGAATAAAAAAAAATTCTTTTTCAAATGAAATTGTGTATATAATTTTTTTTTTAAATAGAAATGCAAATGAAAATATAACAAAATCAAACACACAATCAAAATGCAAACAAAAATCACAAAAACATAAAAACAATTTTTTTTTTAAAATAAGAATTGACACACACAATAAAATCAAATGAAAAATAATTTGAAGAATAGAAATTAAAAATCAAAAAATTCCCCCCGCAATGGCCAATTATATTTACTCATTTATAGTTCTCCTAATTGTTTACCTTTTATGTGACAACAACCATTTATATTTACTCTACACCTCATACAAATGTGTTGTTGAATTAATGCATGGCATTGTGATTAGAGCAGGCCCATCTGGACGTGCATACACATTCGTATTATATAATATAAATATAACACCAAAAAAAAACTTTGTTTCCAAATTAAATAACATAAAGATTTTATTTAAAAGAAAATTTAGATAAGATCTAAATAAATAAAAAATTTAAAGGCCCAACAAAGATTCAACAAAGGAACTTTTTCTGAAATTTACCCTTTAACTCCACTGCAGGCTGGCCCAGCGCCAACACTAGTGTAGCGTCCCATCATTCTGTACCCTTTGAGCTGACATTTAATCATAATTGTCCAACCCAAATTGTACAAAAGAGTGAATAACCAGGGGTGAAGAAGAAGAAGAGATTGAAGAAAACAGAAATAACAACACAGAATCTAACAATCGCAGCGGGACAAAATGTTATATATATATATATATATATATATAATAGATTTTTGTATAAAAGAATTTGTAGCTGTTAATATACATACAATCATCAGAGTACAACAATCAACAATCAATATGTGTAGTTATAATAACTTGTCCTCACAAATACTGAATATACAGCATCGTCTCACACAACGGAAATAAACAAGTACATATAATTGCCTAGGAATCCTCCAGCTCGTCTCATGAGCTCCATAGCATCCTAACCTGAATCTGTAATACTTAGCCTAAGCCGAACATTATAATAAAATAACACTCGAGTCAGTCTGGAAAACCAGTGTGAGAAAACACACTCAATTAGAATTTATTTCTATTTCCAAAATCCTTTGAAAAACAAAGGTATCTCGTAAGACCACGTCACACATAAACACGATGGGTTTTTACCTTATGATAACCAAAACATTTTATATCAAAATCATCTGATATCATAATAGTGTCTAAAGGAAATAAATTAGAAAACAGCTGAAATTCTTGTTTCTCACGTTTCAGCATAACTGGTATACAATCAAAATCGTCCGGCGCGTATTGGAGAATGGATCCCACACTATGACAAGGTAAGGAACTACCTAACGAAGGTGCATCCCTAGGTAAAATGCACTGAGGCATGACAAGATCATCTTGTACCCCTGCCACACAAGACTGTCCTAGCACTTGACTACTAGTATCGAATATGATCACCACTAATGGGCCCGAATGCATACAAATGAAAGTGATGATAGATGTCCGCTTTGGATGAGTGATGATCACACCCTAATGGGAGCGACCCACTTGGTCTTGCTGCATGCCCTGCTTTTGTCATTTCTCGGTTGATGAGGCTTGAGGCTACGATTACATTTCAAGAACATTTACACATAGAATGCTCATCGCCCTCCAATGATGATGTTCTGATAGCTTTCATCCATACAAGTTGTTCTGGGTCTGAACAAACCGAATCTCCTTCAAGATTACCATCTACATTATCTTCGAGATATCACAATTCGTAACGCTCAAATCAGATCGAAGTGGTTTTCGGATAATTAAATTCGATCCCGCTCTTTTCGAAACGTTCAACGAAGTTGGCCGAATTTGATATTCGATTATTTAACTATCAATTTCTCACATAAGCAGTCACTAGGCCCATATTATAAATCTTTCAAAATATTCATTTCAAAATATCTTTACAAAGATATATATTCAAATCACTTCCCGTATTCCCATATTTGGAAACCATTTCAACTTATATCCATAATAGGATAATTTCGAATCATATCAATACTTAGAAATAATTTCCAAGTTCAACTTAGTGTTTCATTACTTAGAAAAATATTCCTATAAAAATCATTTCATTGTTAAATATCTCCAAACCTTTAACTTCAATACTTAGGAAAATATTATAAGTTTATTTCCCCAAAATCATTTCAAATATCAACACTTAAGAAATACTCCGTAACTTATCTTAAAAATCTTTGGACTTTCATTAGTTCCTTTTTACAATTTCCCAAAATCGATTATACTCATATAATAATGCCTAGCCATTTATAACTTCTTTAATGAATTCAGATTCATCTTTTGAAGTTCTAATATCTAAAATTTCAAAAAAAATCTTGAGTTTTCAAATTTCCGTTATAGAATTTTCTTATGAAATCACATCTGTCCAATTAAATCCGGTCACCAATCTCGAGAAAATTTATAAATAAAAATCCAATCACTTACTTTTAAAATTCTATATATAATAATAATAAGTATATATATTTTTTAGAATAATAATTTATTTTTGAAAACATGTTTAAGTAACTATTTACAATATCAAATCACCTTTCGAAGAAACTATGGGAACTAATTTCCAGCTCATTTAAATAATATAAATCGACTTACAAAGTTTATTTATAATAAATTAAATTTATTCGAATAGTTAATTTTTCCAAATTATTTTAAATAAAAATAACAGTTTCAAAACAACATTGTTTAAGAAATAGTTTCTTTTAAACAAACTTTACTTCTTGATACCCAGTCCATTTTAAAATTCTGATATACCCAATTTCACTTTATAAATCTCCCTCGATTTTATACACATAAATTTATGATTCCAATTTCATAACCACTTCCAGTTCTCCAAATAAAACCCACTATTCCCTCTCCAAATTTCCATACCTCGTTTTTAAATCCACGTTGTGGACTTATACTTCCAATTTATCAATCCGTAATCCTTTCGCTTCATTTATAAACATTGTTCGTAAATTATGACTTCCCAAATTTTCAATTCAAACGTACCCCTTATTTAAAAACTCCATTTTTACATTCATTTCTATATAAAATCTCATTTAGAAATCTATATTTTAATAAATCTCAATTCTATTCCAAATCTCGATTTCAACTTCCCTTCCATATTTTAGGAAATCTCATTTAATAATTCATCATTTTAAAAATAATCATTTAAAATTTTCCATTTGAAACCATTTTACGAAATAGCTAATTAAATATCAAAAATCAAATTATTATTTTATTTGTTTTATCCAGCCCAGTCCCTTTTTAAATAATTCCAAAATTCAATATCAATATTCTCATTTTCCAAATCGCTTTTGAATTCCATTTTCAAAATCAAAAATATTATTTATGTTATTTATAATACCAAAATTAGGGCCATTGCAACTATAGCACCCAAACAATCAAATCACACAAGAATCTATAACATATTATTCAATTTCAATATATATCACTATATATGAACAATAATCAATATATTTTGAGGAATCCAGTTGGATCATTCCAACATATTCCCTGCATCCACAGATGTTATACAACATAAAATACCAATTCTGCTTCGATGCGGGATATCGCGGTAATATAGGGTCATCCGCTATTATGCAGGACGCATAGTGTCTCATCTGCTCCAATATGCAGGAATATATTCAACTATTAATATGTGTGTGTAGTATCCTTCAACTGATAATCATATATGGATTCATCCAATTATCTAATAATTAATTTTTAATTGTTATAATTTAAATGCAGAAATACAAGATGAGTGAGATTTACTCACCTTGATTTTTAATTTGCTAATCGTTTTATTTAAATTTTATTGCGTAGATTTCGCAGCTATGAATCCTACCCGTCTGATTCCGTGATTTTTGAACCACGTATGAGAGGTGATAAAATTTATATATTAACGATTTTAAATAAAGTTAATAAATTAATTACTTAATTGTAAATTAAAACTAATCACATTAGTTACCTTATATTTCGATTTAAACTAATCCTTCTCAATTTCCAGATCCTGTTTTATCCCATGTTGCGACGTTCCTGATCGTTCTACTTCTTTTTCCATATTGATGCTCTTTCTTCACTAGAGTAAGCATCCCAAAATTCCTTAATCAGTAACAGCCCAAACCCTAGCTAACCCAGTAACCTAAAGCACGTATGTTCACCACCCAGATCGATGCTAGCATCATATCGACCAGAAGCAATTATCAACTACGTCTCTCTCCCTCCATGAACGAGCCAACCTCGAATCTAGGGGTCTCATCTCCCTTCCTCCTGTGCGCATTAGTAATGGCGTGACCCTTCTTAGTTTTCCTCCTCTCATCCCGCATTAGCAGTGTCGTGGCCCCCTTCCAGTTCGCCTCCCCTCATCGCGCTTTAGCAGTGTCATGGCCCCTCTTTCCAGTTCGCCTCACCTCATCGTGGTTTAGAAGTGGTGCGGCCCCTTTCCAGCTCGAGTCTCCCTGAAGCCGGTCACTTTTTTTTTTTTTTTCTTTTTTTTTTTTTTTGTGATTTTGATTCGCGATTTAAATAGAAATTCGCGATTTAAATAGAAAGGGGGCAGCGTACGTTCGAAGCTAGGTCAACTACGAACCGTAGTGGATGACTTTGGGAAAATTTTATAACTTATTTAGTTTCCAAAATATCTCGTTAATAGCACCTTAAAATCCTGAACCACTATCTTGACATGGCGTCTGACATTTCTAATATTATACCTCTATTTCGAACGGAATGGAATAATTTTCGGAACCTAATTCCATCGTATGTGCAAGACAGCTTTTTAAACCCAATTAAAATATTAAATTTTTGATATTAAACTTAATGCGTTTCTATCCGTACGACCAAATGCTAACTCTAAACACTGCAAAATTTGAAATATGGTAATAATACACTATTACAGATCCAATGAAATTGTTTTTGTCGAATTCCGAGATTGTGCTCTGAATCGCTATTTTAAATCGTCGATTAAATCGACGATTTTCAAAAATTGACGTAATCACTTGAAATTCTAGTTTTAAGAACTTATTAACTCAATTTTAATTCAAGTAGAACTCATATCAATATTAGAAATTATTTTAATTCATATTCAACTAAATTTCAATTATTTGCCATATTTTCATATTATGATAATCACTATCTTTGAAATTTAAATTCATTTTATAATTCAACCCAAAATCTTCATTCGAAAATCAATTTATATTCCAGAACCAATATCTAAAACTATTTAAATATTCAAAATCAAACGAGAGAAAAATCCGGGTCATTACATTCCTCTACTGTTAAAAGAATTTCGTCTTCGAAATTGCTAAGGCATGAAAAATACTCCAAACCCATTAACTTTTCCAAAACCCACTTAATTAAAACTCGATATTTCATTTTTCTAAATCCTTTAGTTCCCAACGAAACATTTTGTTTCCAATTCTAAACCAAAATCTCTTATTTCAATTTCAACTCGAAATCAATTTTGGTTACAAAAAATTTCCAATTTTTTAAAAATATTTTTCAAACATCCTAAATTGGCAGAATCTCCTTTGTATGGAGTGTCTTTTGCAATATGAAAAAAAGATATAAATCGGCTCTCATGGCCGAAAAACACAATATATAACAATATTTATATCATTGTTGTGTTTAATTCGAAAGCGAACCTTTATTTAGCCTTTTTAAGCGAGTTTATTTAATTTGTATGCAATTACGCAACCAAAAATCAAGTCGACGGCTCCAAGTACCTGTACTTACTCAAATTAACGCATAAGTACCAAATGTATGATATTTAATACTTTCATCCATTTAACTAATTAATCACATAAATTCCATAACCAAACATGTAATATCATGAATTTTTCAATAATCACAAGGTTCCAACATTCGATTATTCATTTCAATTGATTTACATACCATTTTATTCAATTCCAAGTGATTCACAAGCAGTTCATTTGTATTCACTTCATATTCATATTCAATATATTCATACCCATTCCCAATTGATTCTAAATCAATTTATTCACTTTCTATTAATTCATAAGATTTTGTTTATTCCATTTTATATCAACAACATTCAATACCTTACTAATTCATTTGTGAACCAAAATAATTACTTAAGTTGATAACCAATTTCTTCAAAACAATTTACATTTAATTTCACGTCAAGCTTATGTTCTTACTCCATTTTGATTTTATTCGACTATATTTCAAAATATATTTTATTCGCTTACATTTAAGTCGAATTTCATTTATAACTTAATTCCCATTTTCAGCATTCAATTCACTAATTAGTTTTGCTTCCAATTTTACATAACTAAGTTAAGTTTCAATTTTCAAAAATTCTTTATTTAGCTGAACTTAAGTTGAGTTTTATGATTCAAGTCATCTTCATTTCATTAAAATTCAAATCCAATTTGATTTAACTGTTTCATCTCATCTTTACTTGAGTTTTAGCATAAACATTTCATGCAAGCACTTCTGATTTTTGTTATTTACAACTTAAGTCCATATTTCAATTTTTATTAGCCAATATTTCAAACACATCTCTTTCCCATTATGCTTAAGTCGAATTCTTTTTATACTTGAATTCACATTCACTCTATCACAAATCAAATCTGATTCCATTTTAATACTCAATTAACTGACATATTTATTTAATTAATTCCCTTCCATTTATAATTCAAAATTAGATTTTTATTTAAAAAATCATTTCAATTGGCTTGACTTGAGTTTAACTTTTTTTATATAATTCAAATTTTGATTTTCATTTACGTTCCATTATTTCAATTGTATAACTTATTATTTTACCATCTCATAATTTATGTACTTAAGTTTTACTCATTCCAAAAATTATAACTTAGTTACATAATCACTTCAGAATTCATATTAACATACAATACAATATTATATCATTTCAATTCCAATTCAACTTTATTTAACTTATCTTAAGTTAAATCTCAATTCAATTTAACTCACTCAAGTTAAAATTTGATTCTAGAATTCAAATTCCACACGTTCTTTCTTATTTAAACCATTCTCAATACATAAGTTCACAACTTATTTCCTGATGTTTTCCCAACATTTAAATTAAAATTCCAAAATTCAAACACCCGGTATATATTTCAAATCACTTTGAAATCATAAATATATATAGCTCTTTTTGTTTCAACAAACCATTCTTTGGAATTTCCAAAATCAACTTTGTTTTATCCAAAATAAACTCCCTTTAGAATTTTCGAAATAACACTTGTTTTCAACAAAAATCTCCCTTCAGTGCTTTATCACTTCCAAAATCCATTTAAAACACTTCTTATTCCAAAATATTTCAAAATAAACTATTATTCTTTGCAAACACTTTGGAAAACATTTCCAAAATCTCCGGGATTTAAATCTCCAAACTATAGTTTTACCCATTTTTAGTTTAACTTGTTTGTATAAATCCTATTTATACAATTTCTATTTGGCTATATAAACCATTTCAAATTTTATAGTCTCGTTTTGATTATAATAACAACCAAACACACCAATATACTAGAATAATTTCAGAAAATTATTTCCTTTTATATCAAAATATAATTTGGGTAAAATTATTTCATTTACCCACTTTAAAATGATATTATGTCGATTTAACTTGTTCAGAGTTTAGAAACCCCTATCAATACAGTTGTCTAGACCTTACCGACCATAATTCATAAACACTCAACCGATAAGTCAACACAATATAAAACAATATATATTCACTAACAAATACGTGCTCATATATATAATATAACATGGACTCATTCTAGGGTAATACTGACCCTATCTCTAATGAGTGGTCCTCACCAAAGCCAAGGTTCTCACTTAACCTTCAGCTCTGATACCAAATGTAGCGGCCGGTAGACTTTTCAACCATCCCAGTAGCGGTCACTTTCCACCGTGGCATGCATTGGTTCCTCGAATTTGCTTTTCGGCCAGCCTCCCGACTGTAACCAACCAGTCTGGGACATGTAGGGGTAAGAGTCTCCTACTCGCCACCAAACACAAAGCGAGAACCGCCTATCATGCATGAATCTATCACTAAGCAAATCCAATCCTAGTCTCTTCGAAACGATCAACGAATTTGGCCATAATCATCAGTCGATTATTTAACTATCAAATTTCACACATATGTAGGATCATTTTACTCTAGAGGGGGGTAAGTAGGGTCTACTACTAAAAATTAATGCGGAAGTAAAAATAAAAATAGAAAGTAATGCAGTAAATATCATACATAGTTTTACCCATCTTCGGCATAAATTTGCCTAGATGTTTCCCGCAAGGTTTCTATTAGAAATTAAGTAATCGGCGCCTACAAAAACACGTAAACTTGCGACACCCTCTAACTCGATTAACCTAACTCTAAGCTCAAAACCCTGCAACAGCTCAGCCACTGATTTGCGAATTCATGAACTACAAAACTGTAGTTCGTACCTAGTTACACTAGAGCTTTTAAATTTAAAAACAAAGGTACAAAATAATAAAAAGGAAACCCTAATAAAAACTTTGCCCCCACTCAAATAATTACGACCCAAACAAAAATCAAAACAGCCTGTTTAAAATTAACCTCCTTTATTCCTTCAACCCATACTTCATTTCATTCAAGTCGTTCTTCACTTTGATCTAATTTAGGGTTTCTGAAAATTGAAGCGGCTAATTCAATTGCTCTGTCGAATGAAGAAGAATTGTCGACTTGAAGCTTTGTCAATCGCTGCTTGATTGATTCCTTTTGATTGCTTCGTCGTCGAGTTGGATGATTTGAAAATTGATACATGATTTTTACTTTATTTTCTCTGTTGATTTGCTTGAACTCGAACGATTATATTTTTCCGATGATGAAACTGAGTTTAAATAAGAATAAAATCCCTAAATTTTCGTTTTGTATATTTTGATTAGGATTCTTCGTGATTTTATTACTTGTGTTGATTTTTGATCGGACGATCGTGTGATTTCCGACTTGTTCGTTGATCGAATATATTTATGATATATTCGAATTTGCTTAAATGTAGTTAAATTGGTTTCGTTCTTTGCTCCTACGACTTGTTCATTGATCGCTGACTTGTTCACCATGATTTTCTGTTCCACTTTATGAAATACGATTCCTTATGACCACTGATTGAATTCTTTTGACTTGTTCTATTTTGATATATATGACTCTTTGATGTATTTACATATTCGAAGGTTCTCCATATATATTTCGAATATATTTCCCTGGTTGACATGTTCAAAACTGCTACATAATTCGAATTCTGTCCAACTTTTCTATGTTGATGCTTGAACTATTTGGCACTTGACTGGTCACATTAATTTCGAACTCTGAAAAGATACATTCAAAATTTTCACTTGAGTTGCCTACTGCTGAATTTCTGAGCCTCTATGTGCACATTTTTGTTTGGCTTATCCGTGCATGTCTGAATTTCCATTGGTATATTGGCTTATTGATTTTTTTTCTTGTATTTACATTCGTATACATGCACTGAATCCATCTTCCTTGAGTCCGGACAATTTTGTGCACTTGAAATTCTCTTACCTCGTGAGCATGTTTCTAGGAACTGAACTAATGCATGTTTACTTATTTGATTTCCACTATATATATGTATGTATGTACACATATGTATATATGTATGTTTGTTTATTGGTTATCCGGTGATGGTAAACTCTGTTCATGTTGTATCTTGCTTGATGTTGATCTGATATCTCCTCTGTTTCATATGTACATACATGTCACTGTGCTTGTTGAGTTTCCATGTTCACATGCTTGTATTTTTCAATTTAGCCAAGTTCACTTGAATTTATTTCTGCCTTAATTCTAGTTGCATGTTGATTTGTTTCGACTTAAATTGTTGTTTACTGTGTACATATAAGTGTGTATACTTGTGCACTTCATGTTGATAGAACTGAACTTGTACTTGCCCTGACCATGTCTTGTGCACTTGTATTCTCTGACCATAATCACTTGCATATGCATATGTGTGTTCTCTGAAGTCTGGTATATTTGTATACATATATATGCATATACACATACATATGTATATGTAAGACTGGTCTAGTTGAGCTGCTATATGCTCCATTGCCTGGATGCCCGATTGCTGGAACATATTGCAAATTTTCATATACATGTTGAAACTGAACTTGATTTCCTTGTGCCTTTGTAAATCATGTTGAAACTAACCGTGATTGTTGCTTGTTTCCTGAGCATGTCTGTGTCACCATGTATATACATACATACATACATACATACATACATACATATATGTATGTATATATGTGTGCGATTGTTGTGCCTATGCTCTGTCCACTTCGAGTGCTTGATTCCTGACTTTGCTGCATGCTTTGATTTTCATGTGTACAATTTTTTGAGCTATAGTCATGTTGGTTGTTTTTGCATTTGCATTTGAGTTGAATCTAGTCTAGGCTTAGGTTTGACCTTGTGCTCACATGTCCCTACAATTTTAACAAGCAAGTGTGTATCGGTGTGCACGACCTTTTGGCATGTACAGTGATACACACTGCATGTCACAAGTTGTGCGTGTAAGATGAATTAAAAAAATGATGATGAAACCGAGGTAAACAATATTTTCAAAACACACACTTCATTGTGCATTGCGAAAAATTTTTTTTCAATTTTACAACGTCAGTGTTTATTTTATAGATAGTTCAGATGCTGGATACAGGCTGGAACGGAGTTGAAGATCAAATACAAGTGAAGAGTGAATATGTAGTGAGGTGAAATATGTATGTAAAATAGTAAAGTGAAAATTGTGTTGTAATTGAAGTTGTATTGAAAATGTGTAAATGTAGTGAGAGCTCAAATTTGTACTGTTTGAATTTGTAATAAAATATTTACTTGAATAAAATATTTGTTTAAATATGAATTCCAAGTTATTTATTTTATTCAACAAATATTTATTTAATTATATGGAAAAATAAAATAGTACAATAACAAATATATTTAAACGAATATATATATATATATATTATCATCAAAAAAAATCATAGGATATTGTATTCTACAACATAAGCAGTCACTAGGCCCATATTATAAATCTTCCAAAATATTCATTTCAAAATATTTTTATAACGATATATCCAAACTCTTTCCGTATTCCCATATTTGAAAACCATTTCAACTTATATCCATAACAGGATAATTTCGAATCATATCAATACTTAGAAATAATTTCCAAGTCCAACTCAGTATTTCGTTACTTAGAAAAATATTCCTATAAAAATCATTTCGTTGTCAAATATCTCCAAACCTCTAACTTCAATACTTAGGGAAATATTATAAGTTTATTTCCCCAAAATCATTTCAAATATCAACACTTAAGAAATACTCCATAACTTACCGTAAAAATCTTGAACTTTCATTAATTCCTTTTTACAATTTCCCAAAATCGATTATACTCGTATATAATTTCATCTAACCATTTATAACTTCTTTTATGAATTCAGATTCATTTTTCGAAGTTCTAATATCTAACATTTCAGAAATTTCCTTAAATTTTCAAATTTCCGTTATAGAATTTCTTAACAAATCACATCTGTCCAATTAAATCCGATCACCAATCTTGAGAGAATTTATGAATAAAAATCCAATAACTTACTTTTAAAATTCTGTATATAATAACAATAAGTATATTTTTTAGAATAAAAATTTATTTTTGAAAACATGTAACTATTTATAATATCAAATCACCATTCGAAAAACTATGGGAACTGATTTCCAACTCATTTAAATAATATAAATCTACTTACAAAGTTTTTTTTATAATAAATTAAATTTATTTGAATAGTAAATTTTTCCAAAATATTTTAATACAAATAACAGTTTTTAAACAACACTGTTTAATAAACAATTTCTTTTAAACAAACTTTACTTCTTGATACCCAGTCCATTTTAAAATTCTAATATACCTAATTTCACTTTATAAATCTCCCTCCATTTTATACACATCGATTTATGATTCCAATTTCATAACCACTTCCAGTTCTCCAAATAGAATCCATTATTTCTCTCTTTCTAATCCAAATTTCCATATCTCACTTTTAAATCCATGCTATGAACTTTTACTTCCAATTTATCAATCGATATTGCTTTCACTTCATTTATACACATTGTTTGTAAATTATAGCTTTCCAAATTTTCAATTCAAACATACTCCTTATTTAAAACTCGATGTATACATCCATTTCCATATAAAATCTCATTTAGAAATCTATGTTTTAATAAATAACAATTATATTCCAAATTCATTCCAAATCTCGATTTTAACTTCTCTTCCTTATTTTAAGAAATCTCATTTAATAATTCATCGTATTAAATATAATCGATTTAAAATTTTCGATTTGAAACCATTTTACCAAATTGCTAATTAAATATCAAAAATCAAATTATTATTTTATTTATTTTATCCAATCCAATCCCTTTTCAAATAATTCCAAAATCCAATATAAATATTATCATTTTCCAAATCGCTTTTGAATTCCATTTTCAAAATCAAAAATATTGTTTACGATATTTATAATACCAAAATTAGGGTCAGTGCTACTATAGCACCCAAATAATCAAATCACATAACAATGTATAACAGATTATTCAATTTTATCATATATCACTATATATAAATAATAATCAATATATTTTGTGGAATTCAGTTCGATCCCTCCAACCTATTTCCCTGCAGCCATAGATGTTATACTACATAAAATATCAATCCCACTTCGATGTGGGATGTCGCGGTATTATAGGGTAATCCGCTATTATGCATGCCGCACAGTGTCTCACTCGCTCCTATAGGTGGGAATATATCCAACTACTAATATATATACAATATAACATTTAACTGATAATCATATATCTATTAATCTAATCTCTAATAATTAATTTTTAATTTTTATAAATTAAATGCAAAAATCCAAGATGAGTAAGATTTACTCACCTTGATTTTTAATTTGTTGATCATTCCATTTAAATTTTATTGCATAGATTTCGCAGCTACGAATCCCACCCGACCGATTCCGTGATTTTTGAACCTCGTATGAGAAGTGATAAATTTTGTAAGGTAACGTTTTTAAATAAAATTAATAAATTAATTCCTTAGTTGTAAATTAAAACTAATCACATTAGTTACCTTATATTTCAATTCAAACTAATCCTTCTCAATAGGGCTGTCAATGGGTACCCAAAAAATCCGATATCCGTCTGAATCCGTATCCGAAAATATGAAAAATATCCGTTATCCGAAAAGTGGATACGGATATCCGATATCCGAAAAGCTTTTCGGATACGGACATGGTTATAGTGGTATCCGTATCCGAAAAATATCCGTCTGATTAACTGATGCATATTTATATAATTTAAAATAGGAAAATAGGGCTATGAGTGTTTAACTTTTGAATATTTTTGGATACGCATACATATATTTAGACCTGTCAAAATTTGACCCAACCCATTTACCCTATTCATAAATGGGTTGGGTCAACCCATTTATGAATATCATAAAATGGGTTATGGGTTGGGTTGACCCATTTTTAAAAGGGTTATAAATAGGTAACCCATTTACCCATTTATTAAAAATATTAAATTTTAATATAAATTTAAAAAATAAGAATTTTGAACATTCATTATAATTTTTCATGAAGACTGACAGTTGTACTTAGAAAATAACAGGCTAGCATATCCTCGTATTTGAATCCACCTAGTGCAGAAGCCGCTATTTTTTTTTGTTCAGACTGCAATAACTTCTTCGTTCTAACTCGCAATCAAACGAGACTTTGACCGATCAACTCCAACTTAAATTACGGACAGTATGGAACACTCAGATACTCCATCGTGTAAACGTACACTGTGGTTCTCCAAGGAGACTGACAGTTGTACTTAGAAAATAACAGACTACTACATCCCTCTATTTGAACTCCGCCTAGGGCAGAAGCCGCTATTTTTTTTTCGGACTGCAATAACTCCTTCGTTCTAACTCGGAATCAGACGAGACTTCGACCGATCAACTCCCACCTAAATTACGGACAGTATGTAACACTCGGATACTTGATCATGTGAACGCATACTGTAGTTTTCCAAGGGGACTGACAGTTGTACTTAAAAAATAATAGACTACCACACCTGCATATTGGACTCCGCCTAGTGCAGAAGCCGCTATTTTTTTTGTTCAGACTGCAATAACCCCTTCGTTCTAACTCGGAATCAGGCGAGACTTCGACCGATCAACTCCCACCTAAATTACGGACAGCATGTAACACTCGGATACTTCATCGTGTGAACGTAAACTGTAGTTCTCCAATAGGACTGACAGTTGTACTTTGAAAATAACATGCTGCCACATCTGCATATTGAACTCCGCCTAGTGCAGAAGCCGCTATTTTTTTTGTTCAGACTGTAATAACTCCTTCGTTCTAACTCAGAATCAGGCGGGAGTTCGACCGATTAACTACTACCTAAATTACGGATAGTATGGAACACTCGGTCACTTTATCGTGTGAACGTACACTGTAGTTCTCCAAGGAAACCGACAGTTGTACTTAGAAAATAATAAGTTACCCCATCCCCATATTTGAAGTATGATGAAAATTAGAATTAAAATTTTACATTTTTGTCGGATCTCAAAACATAAAACTTGGAATTAGAATTATTTTATATTTATTTGTTTTTTATTAGTCAAATTAAATTTAAATCTTTAAATTGGTTAAATGGGTAACCCGCTTATTAAGTGTGTTGGGTCATAAATGGGTTGGGTCATAAATGGCTAAAAGAGAATGGGTCATAAATGGATTGGGTCGAGTTCCACCCAACCCATTTTGACCCAACCCAACCCATTTGACAGACCTACATATATTAGTATAAAACAATGTTTTATCACCATATTTTTTATTTCTTTGTATTTTTATAAACAATAGTACAAAAAATATTTTATGTTGATCTAAACTTTTTCGTTTATATGTTTAAATTTATCAATTATTGGCGGAGCGGATAAATATCCGATATCCGTCCGTATCCGAAAATTAAGCAGATACGGATATCCGATATCCGAAAATTAAATGGATACGGATATCCGAAAATGATTTCGGATACGGATACGGATATGGCACTATCCGTATCCGAAAGCTTCCCTTGACAGCCCTACTTCTCAATTTGTAGATGCTGTTTTATCCCATATTGCGCCGCCCCTGACTGCTCTACTTCCTTTTCCTTATTGATGCTCTTTATTCATTAGAGTAAGCATCCCAACATTCCTTAATCAGTAACATTCCAAACCCCAGCTAACCCAATAATCTAAAGCACCTACGTTCACCACCCAGATCGATGCTTGCATCATATCGACCAGAAGCAACAATCAACCCCGTTTCTCTTTCCATGAACGCGCCAACCTCGATGCTAGGGTCTCATCTCCCTTCCTCATGTACGCATTAGTAATGGCGTGACCCTTTTTAGTCTGCCTCCCCTCATCTCACATTAGCAATGTCGCGGCCCCCTTCCGGTTCGCCTCCCCTCATCGTGCTTTAGTAGTGTCACGGCCCCCTTCCGGTTCGCCTCCACTCATCGCGCTTTAGAAGTGGTGCGGCCTCCTTCCAGTCCGAGTCTCCCTGAAGTCGATCGTTTTTTTTTTCTTTGTTTTTTTTTAATTTCGATTTCATTTTAAAAAGGGAAAGGAACTGAAGGGAAATTCGAGATTTAAACAGAAAGGGGCAGCGTACGTTCGAAGCTAGGTTAGCTAAGAATTGTTGTGGTTGACTTTGGGAAAATTTTATAATATTATTATATAATTTCCATAATATCCTGTTAGTGGCACCTTAAAATCCAAACCCCTGTCGAGACGTGCGGTTTGGCATCCTAATATTATACATCTATTTTGAACGCAATTGAACAAGTTTCAGGATCTAATTTGATCGTATGTGGAAGATAGCCTTTTAACTCCAATTAAAATATTAAATTTTCGATATTAATCTCAATGCGTTTCTATCTAGGGATTTTAGGCTCAAAGAAAAAGCTAGAGAAAAATTTAGTCTCAGGGACAAGAAATTTGTTTTTTAGTTTGAAGGACATTTTTTAGTGTAAATCACAGAATGATAGTTGTAACTATCATTATTAGTATACACTAAAAAGTGTCCTTCAAGCTAAAAAGAAAACTTGTTGTCCCCGAGGCTAAATTTTTTTGCAACTTCTTTCTTGTGTCTAATTACCTGTTTTTATCTCATACGACCAAACGGTAACTCTAAATGATACGAAATTTGAAATTCGATAATAATACACTAATAATGGATTCAATGGAACTGTTTTTGTCGAATTCCGAGATTGTGCTCTGAATCGTACTTTAAATAGTCGATTAAATCAATGATTTCAAAAATTGACGAAATATCTTGAAGTTCCAGTTTTAAAAACTGATTAACTCAATTCTAATTAAAATAGAATTTATATCAATATTAGAAATCGTTTCGATGCATATTCAACTAAATTTCAATTATTTGCCACATTTCGTATTACGATAAATCACTATTTTTGAAATTTAAATTCGTTCTATAATTCAAACCAAAATCTTCATATTCAAAAATCAATTTGTATTCTATATCCAATATTTAAAACCATTTAAATATTCAAAATCAAACAGTAGAAAAATCTGGGTCGTTACGATTAGGATGTATGAAATGAACGTCATCAATCGACATCCCAGCGAAATTCATAATCATAGGGTATCGTACTCATGCTCTCTTAAGTCAAAGCCTTACGGTGCAGCCTACATCCCATACGATAATCAAGGTAGGTGTATAAGCTTAACTCAACTTATTGTTCCAACTCGTAGATGACTTCTCCATCCTTTTAGAATTTGGTCATAACTACTTATATATTCAAAATTTGTAGAGTTTGGCATGTAATATATATATGTGAAAATAAAAATACGTTCACTCAACATATCCTAATTCCTTTCATCGACTAACATGTGCTTCGATACCAAATGTAACAATCCCCACCTTAATGGATCGATTATTTAGACTAATCGAAAAACCTTTGTCCATTAAGCTATGGATCGCTTGTGTTGGCAAACCATAATAAAGATAAGTATATCAGAAAGTTATTTATACGAGCTCACAACGGAATAACAAAATTTAATAAAACATACATAATGACTAAGGCTACTACCTTGATATCTAGTCGCCTTCTAAGTGCAGAGCTTGAATGGGAAAACCTGTTGTTTCTGTCTTCTACTGGAATCATATCCCTCTAAATCTATTATGTAGGCTATGCTAAGGAAGGGAGAAAACAACGTTCTGGTGATAGATAAATTACATACTCTATCCATAACACTAGTTTATACGTATTGATTGCCATTTAGTTATCATGTCGATTATCCATGGATTAGTCATTCAATTTAATATGCAAGTACGATATGTACAACCTACTCCAAGACTGTGCAGTTAAAGCTTCGCTAAAGCCCCACAAAATCCTTGCTATGACGCATAGCGCTCTTCGACCTCTCCGCTATTTCAATTTAGCGCTATTAAACTGTAGATCCACTTTAAGACCTGGTATTTTCGCTACATCCACAAAACCAAGAATTTTTAGCATCACTTTAGTAACTTTAATATACAAAGGCTAATTTGACTAGTTCTATTTTAGTAAAATCAATAAAACTAGAGTAACTACCTAACTTTAAGATATAAGTGCTAAGTATAAGTTAGAAATCTATTGTAATCACTAAATATAGTTATATAAGATTAAATAATATTTAGTTTCCCTATATAAATGATGTGAGAATAAATATTGGCTCTAATTATTTGGTTTTATATCTAATGAAGTTTTTTGCACATCCTCTATTTTATGCTATATCCCCGCTATTACTTTTTGCACCTCCACCGCTATAGAACCGCTAAACGCTTTAATTACACTACTCCAAGGTATATTTATCTATATGCATAACCTACTTTGAAGTATAAGTATCTATATATGTGACAACCCACACCCCTCAATACGCCCACAAGCCGTCGCATCGAGAAATGCGGATCGTCTGGTTTAAATAAACTAGCATCATAGAGACTAAGATAAAAATATCAAGAATGAACTATCTAATCCAAATGTACCGCAACAGAAGTAATATAACAGATATATAAAATCTTAGAAAAATATAAGCAATCTCAGAAATATCATGTCGTATCGTAGTCTCAAAAAATATCAGTACATAAGTCAAAATCAAAGTGCATCATAAAAATCTCCCTAAAAAACCAAAAAATAGAGATAACTATATTGATAAGTAATACATGATAAAGGGTAAGAGTAGTAAGCTAAGCTCCAAGCTAAGCACGGCTGTCTAAAAGCAAGAATGGGCAAGTTACATGTTGCCCTATCCACCTAAAGTGGGGAAAAAGGAAAAATGGAATGGGTCGGACAAAGGATGGTGAATGAGAACAAGACTAATAAGATGATTAAATGCAATTATTGAATCTAAATCTACTTTAAGAGATATAAAGTGCGTATACAGTGTTCGTGCAATCCTAAGGTCATATACCTATGGATATTTGTCTAACGCACTAGGTTAATCTACAAATCGAACCCCATACAAACGATCGGCCAAATCGAGATCTACTCCCCTTTCTACTAACACTACGTTTGGAGAGGAAGAACACCGTAATGCAGACTCTCAAAGTGACTCATTATATGCACCTATGTCCATCTCTCGATCGTACTGGCGAAATTCTTCTTATTGTACCGCTCTAGTGTCACCATGTGTGAACCGTCATTAGTACCAGGCCCAATCTAGTACTAGATTTCCTATAACCACTTATTTTCCAACGTCTATGCCCACTATATGTGAACCCCTATTAGGACCAGGCTCCTCAACTAACAGTTGTCTTCCCATTGCCACTTATTGTCTAGCGTCGGCGTCCACCCGTACCACATTGTGGAAGAACACGTGCACTACCTAGATCTTCGATTAAGATCGGGCTCCTCAAATAGTATTCATGTTAGTGTTGTGCCTACCCAACATCTAACGCGAAATAAATTTCCCATATCTCTTCATAGCCATTCACGTTATTCGCCTAATGATTCATCCTACCGTTTATGGAACTTCTTGATCGTCGTTGTCCTATCATCATCGTGAACTAAATCCGTCGGAGAATTCTCATAGGGAGCTAACTTCTCTATTCTCTCATGCATACAACATGGCCTAAAACTGTTCATTTTCTAGTCCATTAACTACCAAACTTTCATTCATTTTATTAAGCGTAAGGACAAGGTTCAAGTCAGCAATTTTTGTATTGGATAGTCGACCTAAGACCCCCAAAGGTGACCGCTATTGGTCAACCTGGTGGTTCCAGGGTCAACCTTACCTCTTTATAGTTGTCGGTTTTGTTCTTTTATTTCGTGTGAATATAAATCGATTATATGGTTAATTTTCTAGCCGACTAATCTTTGATTTTAACCCTAATTTCCAGTTCAATTAATCATCCAATTTCTAACAATTCTAGGGTTTGCATATTTGAAATAACAGGTATTAATTTAATAGTTACAAGATTCTAGTGTAGATTATAGGGTTTACAGTCGACCAATTCAATTCTATTTAACAGATTAATAAGGTTTTTTAAGCAATCTAATCAATTAAAATAGGTTTAATATAATTCAAATCATTAGATCCGTGCCCACTCACTATTAACAAGATTTATTGTCAACAAACCAAAGTTATTCCAAGTAGCGCGGTAAGTTCAGAGGATGTGATTCCCTTAAGGATTTCCTTTGAATCCTCACTTGTAAGTATCTTATGAATCAGACCTTTCGTTGACACCAAAAAGTTTAGAGCTTGGGCTAAGTGATCTTTCGACTTCGTTGAGCTCGCTTGAAGTCTTCCACAAAGGCTTTTCTTTTAATTAGATTAGGTTCTCCTAAATTGAGTCCTCAAAAGGTAGGATTCAATCTTATCGAATGGTTAGGGAGATAGCCTTCCTTGAATTAGGGCAGGAAATCAATTACTTTGGTGAGAAGGTAATAGCTTCTGACCAGGACGAAAGGTTTGATCACCTATATTGAGTAGACTCCAACCTTATTGAGAAGTTAAAACACTCGAGTCAAAAGTTTCAGAAGGTTTCAGTGAATGTTGATCCAAATAGGTTGTTGATCTTGTTGAAAGGTTTAGGTTGAAGGGTTTAAGTGATCCAATCATTTACTTTATCTCAAAGAATTCAGGAGTGGTTCTCTTAACCTAATCTTGGAGTGCTTCATCTTTGTAGCTAAAAAACCTATTATCTATTCCATTCCTTTGGTTTTCGTATCAACCTTTATTTTTGTTTCGATGTTATGGATTCCTTCTTCCATTTTCTAGTCTCATGCTTTTCATGGTATGAAAGTTTCTTAATCCTTTGATGGAGGAATCATTTTCTTAGGATTGGAAGTTTTGTAATTCATTAGCATATCCTTTGCCTCTATGTTTATCCTCTTTTAGGATTCCAACTTTGTCTCGGATAACAGATAGATTTTTTTTCTTTAACCCTTAATTCTCTTGGGTTCTAACTTTCTTCTTGAGTTGTAGACATCTTTGTCTTTATTCTTTTATTTGGAGCTCTTATTGGGCTTGGACGTCTTAGTCTACTCTTTGATGAGCCACCTATTGGGCTCTGACATCTTAATCTATCAAAAGCCTACCTTTGGGCTAGACATCTTAGTCCATTGTTTGATGAGCCTCTCTTTGGGCTTCCCTTGTGTCAAAGGGATATGTACTTAGTTGACCTTTCTCCAGAAGGTCGCTGATGAGCACTATACCGGATCCTCCCCTAAGAGGTAATTTTGACGTTATGGGCTTTTAATTTTGCGGGTTCTTATCTTGATCCTCCCCCAAGAAGTGATATGGACATTAGGGGCTTTTGATTTTGCAGGTGCTTATCTTGTCCCTCCCCTAAGAGGTGATATGGACATTAGGGGCTTTATTCCCTCCTCTAGTAGGTGCTCCGGATTTGACGTCAGAGGATCATTCTCAAAAACATTTTTTGTACTTCGGATTGTACGTCGGAGGTTAATTCTCAAAAACATTTTTTTGTACAATATATACATATATTATTTTTAAATTTTTTGTTTCTCTTCTCAATAGACATTTCCTAGGAAAGATTAAATAGTTTTGTTCCCACTTTCTGTAAGGTATGAAAGTAATTTTGATCCTCCTTCCCAGAGGTATAAAAACGGTTTTGGAGACGTTTTTGAAAGTATCTTTTGGACAATTTGCCTTTTTGTAATGTATGTATGTATGTATGTATGTATGTATGTATGTATGTATGTATGTATGTATGTATGTATGTATTTTTATAAATTGATGATGAACTAATAGCGGCCTTAGGTTTCATGAGAACTGATCTTTGTACTGCATTGACTTATAAATTGATAGTTGCTCCGTATCAGGCATTTGAGCTGTCTTTCTCAAGTAGCTAGAAATTTGTTGTGTACCATCTGTGTACCAAATGCTATGGACTGGTTTTTGTTTTTACCTTTATGACACTCGAATTTCAAATCGGTACATGATCAAATTTGGAATACAAATCAAATTTATAATTTTATGAATAAGAAAATTCTGCAGTAAACAAATTCTGCAGTAAACAAATTCCACTAGATTTGACGGCTTAATAGACTGTTAATCTGCCATTCTTCTGCAAAAAGAGTTAGTTCTCTGGTATTTAGGAAATTCTCTTATTAGAATAAGAAGCTATTCAAATTCTTTAATCAACACTTTTAGAGATCCTGGCTTGATTGCATTTTGGACCATTCTCGATAGGGCATGACGTTTATCTGTCTTATGTCCATTTGTTTTGTGATATAGTCGCAATAACATTCCCTTTTCTTGGTTTGGGGCGGTTGATATAGTGTGAGTAATTGAAAAGTTTTTAGAATCTTTTGTTACAGCGAAAATATGAGAAAGGGGATTGTTCAAATTCACGTAATTGGATTCAGAAATCTCTTTTTGAATTTTCTCCCTACTTCCTTTCCCTCCAATCTTTCACTAGGGGACTCAAAATTGATTTCTTCTATCCTTTGTCTTCGTTGAGATTCCCTTGTTGCGGAATATTTGTTCTCCATTTGAATAAAATTCTTGGCATGGAAGTAGAAATTTTGTAGATTCCCATATCCATTATTATAAAGTTGTTCCCGGAAAGGGGTTTCTTCGACTAGCCCAAACCGAAATGCTATTAACTTGTCTTTATCGGTCACGTCTTCTACTTTTAATGCTTCATTATTGAACCTCTTTAAATACTCGTTGAGTGGTACTTGCTTTTTTTATTTGATTGTGCTAATAGCCTAAAGCTCATAGTTTGATCTTTGAATACGTAAAATTGTGTCACAAAATCATAAGAAAATTATTCCCAGGAATAAATGGTCTTCTTTTGATAATTTCTACACCATTCGATAGTTATTCCTTGAAGAGTAATCGAAAAAGTTTGCATCGAACTGTCCCAGATTCATTATAAAAGTTCATCCAATTTTCATATGTTGTAAGGTGATCATCTGGATCAGTAGTTCCATTGTACTTTGGTAGGGGAGTATGGATGTGGGAAGGAATGCTAGTTTCCATAATTTCTTCTGAAAAGGGAGCCTTTTGCAGGATAACATATTTCTTTAGTTCATTGAGTATATTTCTTATTGTATCCTCTGTGACTTGGTTGTGTATGTTGTCATGGTGACCTCCACTGTTTTCAATGTTTAAGCTATTTGATTGATGGTTCTCCTAGCCTATCTTCCTTTCTCCTCATATTGATCTTCATTTAGACGTTGTGCCTCGCCTTTTCCTTCCATAACCTTTAGTGACTCTTGAGACGATAATCTATCAAGAAATTCTTGAATGGCTGTTATTTGTTGTTGCATGTGCTTGACTTTGATTTCATTGTTTTCCTACCACCTTAAGGTCGAAGGTTGCCCAATTTCTATATTCTCCAAGTTAAAGTTTGGGACTATATTGTTTTCCAAAGTTGATTGTGGCTTAACTTCATCGTTTGATATATTAATACTATTCATGACACTTTCCGTCTTCTTCTTTTTGGGAGAATTGCCCTGTTAGTTCTTGGTAAAAGTGATTAGGGATCGAAGGTTCAGGGCCTCCTTTTAGTTAAAAATATTAAAAGATTTATGTCAACACCTCAAAGTTATTCCAAGTAGTGCGGTACATTCAGAGGGTGTGACTCCCTTAAGGATTGCCTTTGAATCCTCACTTGTAAGTATCTTGCGAATCAGACCTTCTGTTGACACCGAAAAGTTTAGAGATTGGACTAAGTGACCTTTCGACTTCGTTGAGCTTGCTTGAAGTCTTCCACAAAGGCTTTTTTTTTTATTAGATTAGGTTTTCCTGAATTGAGTCCTCAAAAGTAGGATTCAATCTTATCGAATGGTTAGCGAGATGCCTTCCTTGAATTAGGGCAGGAAATCAATTACTTTGGTGAGAAGGTAGTAGCTTCCGACCTGGATAGAAGATTTGATCACTTATATTGAGTAGACTCCAACCTTGTTAAGAAGTTAAACAGTTGAGTCAAACGTTTCTGAAGGTTTCAGTGAATGTTATCTAAATAGGTTAATGATCTTTTCGAAAGTTTTAGGTTGAACGGTTTAAGACTTCGAAAGTTTGCAGTTATTGATTGTTTAGGAATGTCATCGTCCTTATTAACAAAAACCTTAAGATGAGGTTGGACCTTATCGAAAGGTTTTATCTATAGCCCTTATGAATTCGGAAGGTTTTTAAGGTTGTTGATTCAAGCAAGCTTCCCTTGTGATCGAAGGGTTTAGGCTGTAGGATAGAAGTCTCTGAAGGCTTATAAAGGTTGTCTAGAAGGATTATTATTATCTTTGTTGACAGGGACCTTTCGGAAGAACTACACCTTAAATTGAAACTAAACCTGCAAAAATTAAGGTAAACTGTAAAGTAAATTCACGAGACTTAAGACTTCCCTCTTTATCCAAGAAAAGTCTTCCCTTTTTTTAAATTCTCCAAATTACTACCCAATTAGGGTTACAGAGCTTTAATTTTAGATGTTACAAAATTAGAATAAGGAAAAAACCACCCCAAAAATAGGATCCCTTGGGACATATTTATAGATGTCGGCGGCCATGCTTCCATCCCTGTGCTTTCGGCTGGATCAAAGGGTTCCCTTCTTATATACAATTGCTAACCATTCGATTTCAATGAAAGGTTTTCCTTTCACATGTCATCGTGGATCCTTGAATGCTACCAAAGGGTCTTTTTTTTCATTTATTTTTAGGAACCTTTTGCCCTTATCAGAAGGTTTGTCATCTATACATTATGTGAAACCTTCGGAGGTGTCGGAAGGTTCCTGGCTATTTTGAACCCTTCGATTGGGTCAAAGGTCGCTTTTTACATGGATGTTGCCAAGAGCCTAGCTTTACTTGAATGTCCATGGAAGGTTGCTTTATGTTCTCTGCTGACATATGAATGCTGCTTTCATCATAGACCCTCTAACACCGTCGAAAGGTATTCAGTAGGCATTCCAACCGGCCCAAAAGGCTTATTGTGCTTTCGAAAAGGTTGTTATAGGGTCGCATGCCCTTTTCTTGACTTCTTTGGCTTCTTTGGAGGGTAAGAACATCTTGGATATTATGGAGCAATATCCTACGTCGTCTTCAAAAGGTCTTGAATCGCTTCATATTGTTGATTGCATCCCTTTGATCTCTTCGGAAGGCCATATTTGGATTTCTTTTCTTCTGTCCTTTGTTTGAGATCTTCTACTTAAGAAGAAGGTAAAATTTTCAAATAACAGTTATCTACCTTTTTTGTTGAATTTGAGCATTGCTTTCTTCATAAAATCCTTTCGACCTAGTTGAAAGGTATCTGGATGTGCTCCAACCAATTCAAAAGGCTTGCTATGCTTTTGAAATAGTCATCGTGGAGTTGCACCTGCTTGCTTTGATTTCTTCATCTTCTTCGAAAGGTCCCTGAATGGAACCTTTCGGCTACTTTGAAAGGTTTGAAGCTATTAAATCTTGATGGCTGAAATCTCTTAATTTCTTTGAACTGTTTGGTTTGAGCTCTTTCTCCTTTTTCTTTATTGAAAGACCTTTCGTTCTAGTTGAGAGGTGGATTATTGGAGCATCATCCTATCTATGGAATTTTAAAGATAGCCTTGGACTTCACCGGAAGCTCCTTGTCAGAAGGTATAATTATCTAGAACATCTCGGTGCTTTCTTATCTTTCCTCATGCTCTCGTGACCCTTCTTTCATACCTACATTCTTATGAATATTTTATGGTTAACATTTAGCACCCTTGTACGAAAGAAGCATTTGTTCTTTAGGACAAAACTCTAATGAACTTCCTTCTTTGCTTTCTGTAAAATAGATTATAACTTCTATTATGGTTGTGACTTTGTTATGAAATCTTAACGAGCGATCTCAAATTTATGTAGCTAATATTCAAGATGTCATTTGAATATCATTTCTGGATAAGTTGCTTTGTAATGACCATAATTAAACTTGCTTAAGAATACAGAGTATTATCACTTGATTTTCAGATATTGGTTCAGACAAATGAACCTTTGGAGAATACCTATTGCAAACCCTTGATATTTCTTTCTCGAGTTAAATCTTTTCAACCTGTAAAAATCAATTTCATGCTATCGAGGACTTTCTTTGTCCCCCTAAGTTTCCTTCATATTCAACCTTAAACCATTGATAGGTAATTCTCATTTGGAGAAAAAGTGGAAAGTATTTTAGCAATGTTTCCATTTGGTGTCATGAAGATCTTGTATTTTAAATTCAATGGAAAATTCATAGATCATCATAAAATTCAATAAAGGGAACCAACAAATCATGAACTCGTGAACAAGTGATCAATAGGAAATCATCATGAAAATTCAATGGGAAATTGTAACACGTAAAATTCGTATATCATCAGAGAAATCAGTAGGGAAATTCATTAAACCAATAATTCAGCAAGAAATCACCAGAGTGATTTAATAAAGAAATCATGAATACAAGATCAGCAAATCATCACCTAAATCTATAGGAAGCGTAGAGCTCACTAAACCTGAAAACCTACAAGATCACCAAAAATTCAATAAGAAAACCAGAAATACGAAATTCCTAAATCATTATGAGAATCGACAAAGTAATCCAGAATTCACGAAACTAGAAATCAAAAATTCAATAAGGAGACTAGAAATGGAAAATTTTCGAATCATCATAAAAACTCATCAGGGAAATTAAGAACTCATTAAAACAAGCAACTAATAAGAAATCATCATGAAAATTCAATGGGGAGAAACTCAATATCTAGAATTCACAAACCATTATAAGGGATCAATAGGGAAATTCAAAATTTATGAAATCGAGAATTCAATTAAAAGTTATTGTGAGAATTTGACAAGGTAAACATGAGTATGAAATCTATAAATCATCATAAAAAGCAATATGGAAATTCAAAATTCACGAAATCCAAACAGAAACTTGTATCAATAGAAATGGTGAAACTAAAAATTCACGAAATTAAGAACTTATCCAAAGTCTCGTGAGGATCTTATCTGACAAATTAAATATTCAAAGCTCCATTCAATATAAGTACAAAGCCATAAATATATCTAATAATAACATATTTAGTAAATTTCAAATAAAAGATAACTAAGTTGATCTAACCTTAATCTAAGGTTATTTATAGGAAAGTTTCCTGTTAATAAACGTGTTGCTCCTAAAGTGCCTATAAGTTAGTAGTATATGTATATAAAGGTATAGTAGACTCTTCTATCCGATCGTTCACTTTATCTCAAAGAATTCAGGAGTGGCTTTCTTAACCTGATCTTGGAGTGCTTCATCTTTATAGCTAAAAACTTATTATCTATTCCATACCTTTGGTTTTCGTATCAGTCTTTATTTTTGTTTCCATGTTATGGATTCCTTCTTCATTTTCTAGTCTCATGCTTTTTTGTGGTATGAAAGTTTCTTGATCCGTTGATGTAGGAATCATTTTTCTAGGATTGGAAGTTTTGTAATTCATTAGCATATCCTTCTCCTCTGTGTGTATCCTCTTCTAGGATTCCAACTTTGTCTTAGATGACGGATAGGTTTTTTTTCTCTGACCCTTAATTCTCTTGGCTTCTGACTTTCTTCTTGAGTTGCAAACATCTTTGTCTTTATTCTTTTATTTGGAGCCCCTATTGAGCTTGGATGTCTCAGTCTACTCTTTGATGAGCCTCTTTGGGCTCGGACATCTTAATCCATCAAAAGCCTCCTTTGGGCTAGACGTCTTAGTTCATTATTTGATGAGCCTCTCTTTGGGCTTCCCTTGTCTCAAAGGGATATGAACTTAGGTGACCTTTCTCCAGAAGGCCATTAATGAGCGCTCTACCGGATCCCCACTAAGAGGTAATCTTGAAATTAGGGGTTTTTGATTTTGCAGGTGCTTATCTTGAACCTCCCTTAAGAGGTGATATGGACGTTAGGGGCTTTATTCCTCCCTCTAGGAGGTGCTCTGGATTGGACGTCGGAAGCTCATTCTCATAAACATTTTTGTACTCTGGATTGGGCGTCGGAGGTTAATTCTCAAAAACATTTTTTTGTACTATATATACATATATTATTTTCAAAAATTTTGTTTCTCTTCTCAATAGACATTTTCAAGGAAAGATTGAATAGTTTTGTTCCCACTTTCTGTGAGGTATGAAAGTAACTTTGATCCTCCTTCCAAGAGGTATAAAAATGGTTTTGGAGATGTTTGTGAAAGTACCTTTTGGTCTATTAACTTTTTTGTAATATATATATATATATATTAAGAAACTAATGAAGAACTAATAGCTGCCCGAGTTTTCATGAGAATTGATCTTTGTACTGCATTGACTTATACATTGATAGTTGCTCCGTATTAGGCATTTGAGCCGTCTTTCTCAAGTAGCTAGAAATTTGTTGTGTACCATTTGTGTGCTGAATGTCATGGACTGGTTTTTTTTTTTTTTTACCTGTAATGACACTCGAATTTAGAATAAGTACATGATTAATTTTGGAATACAAATCAAGTAAGAAAATTTTGTAATAAACAAATGCCATTGAATTTGACGGCTCAATAGACTGTTAATCTATCATTCTTTTGTAGAAAGAGTTAGTTCTAGGGTATTGAAACAATTCTCTTATTAGCATAAGAATTAATGAACTCTTTAAAAGATCTCGACTTGATTGCGTTTGGACCATTCTCGATGGGGAGGGACATTCATCAGTCTTATGTCCATTTGCTTTGTGATAGTCGCAATAATCATTCCCTTTGCTTGGTTTGGGGTGGCTTGATATACTGTCAGTAATTGAAAAGATTCAGAATATTTTGTTATAGTGAAAATATGAGAAAGGGGCTTGTTCAGATTCACGTAATTGGATTTAGAAATCTCTTTTTGAATTTTCCTCCTACTTTTCTTTCCCTCTAATCTTTCACTAGAGGACTCAAAATTGATTTCTTCTATCCTTTGTCTTCATTGAGATTCCCTTGCTGTGGAATATTTTTTCTCCATCTGAATAAATTTCTCGGCTTGGAAGTAGAGTTTTAGTAGATCCCTACATCCATTAATATAAAGTTGTTCCCAGAAAGGAGTTTGTTTGACTAGCCTAGACCGAACTGTTATTAACTTGTCTCTATCGGTTGCGTCTTCTACTTTTAGTGCTTTAGTATTGAACCTCTTTAAATACTCGTTTGGTGGTTCTCCCCATTTTTGTTTGATTATAGCTAATAGGCTAAAGCTCATAGTTTGATCTTTGAATACGTAAAATTGTGTCACAAAATCATAAGAAAATTATTCCCAGGAATAAATGGTCTTCTTTTGATAATTCCTACACCATTTGATAATTATTCCTTGAAGAGTAATCAGGAAAAGTTTCATCGAACTGTTCCAGAGGCATTATACAAGTTCATCCTATTGTCAAATGTTGTAAGGTGATCATCTGGATCAGTAGTTCCACTGTACTTTGGTAGGGGAATTTGAATGTGAGAAGGAATGCTAATTGCCATAATTTCTTCTGATAATGATCCTTTTGCAGAATAACATATTTCCTTAATTCGTTGAATATATTTCTTATTGTATCCCTTGTGACTTGGTTGTGAATGTTATCATGGTGACCTCCACTGTTTTCAAAGTTTAAGCTATTTGATTGCTCGATGGTTCTCCTAGTATGACTTCCTTTCTCCTCATGTTGATCTTCATTTAGACGTTGTGCCTTGCATTTTCCTTCCATGACCTTTAGCGACTCTTAAGACAGTACTCTATCAAGAAATTCCTGAATGGCTATCATTTGTTGTTGCAGGTGCTGGACTTTAATTTCATTGTTTTCTAACCATCTTAAGGTCGAAGGTTGCCCAATTTCTATATTCTCCAAGTTAAAGTTTGAGACTATATTGTTTTCCAAAGTTGATTGTGGCTTAACTTTATCGTTTGACATATCCGTACTATTCATGACTCCTTCCATCTTCTTCTTTTTGAACGAAGTGTTCTACTAATTCTTGGTAAAAGTGATTAGGGATTATAGGTTAAAGCCCTTCTTCTAGCGTCAAAAATGTTAACCAGATTTACTGTCAACACCTCAAAGTTATTCTAAGTAGTTCGGTACGTTCAGAGGGTGTGATTCCCTTAAGGATTGCTTTTGAATCCTCACTTGTAAGTATCTTGCAAATCAGACCTCCCACTGACACCGAAAGGTTTAGAGCTTGGACTAAGTGACCTTTCGACTTCATTAAGCTCACATGAAGTCTTCCATAAAGGCTTCTCTTTTGATTAGATAAGGTTTTCCTGAATTGAGTCCCCAAAAGGAAGGATTCAGTCTCATCGAATGGTTAGGGAGACAACCTTCCTTGAATTAGGGCAGGAAATCAATTACTTTGGTGAGAAGGTAGCAGCTTCCAACCTGAATGAAAGGTTTGATCACTTATATTGAGTAGACTCCAACCATGTTGATAAGTTAAACAAGTGAGTCAAAAGTTTCAGAAGGTTTCAGTGAATGTTGATCCAAATAGGTTGTCGACCTTGTCAAAAGGTTTAGGTTGAAGGTTTAAGACTTCGAAAGGTTGCAGTTATTGATTGTTCAGGAATGTTGTCAACCTTGTTAACAAGAACCTTCCGATGAGGTTAGACCTTATCGAAAGGTTTTATCTACAACCCCTATGACTTCAGAAGGTTTATAAGGATGTTGATTCAAGAAAGCTTCCCTTTTGACCGAAGGGTTTAGGCTACAGGATAGAAGTCTCTGAAGGGTTACAAAGGTTTTCTAGAAGGAATATTATTATCTTTGTTGACAAGGACCTTTCGAAAGAACTGCACCAGAAAATTGATATTAAACCAGCAAAAATTAAGGTAAATTGTAAAGTAAATTCACGAAACTTAAAACTTCCCTCTTTATCCAAGAAAAAGTCTTCCCTTTTATTAAATTCCCCAAATCACTACCCAATTAGGGTTACGGAGCTTTGATTTTAGATGTTATAAGATTAGAATGAGGAAAAATCCACCCCAAAAACAGGAACCCTTGGGTCTTATTTATAGATGTCGACGGTCATGCTTCTGTCCCTATGCTTTCGGCTGGATCGAAGGGTTCCCTTCTTATATACAATTGCTAACCTTTCAGTTTCAACGAAAGATTTTCCTTTCACATTTCATCGTGGATCCTTGAACGCTGCCGAAGGGTCTTTTATTTCATTTGTTTTTAGGAACCTTTTGCCTTGTTAGAAGGATTGTCATCTATGCAGTATGTGGACCCTTCAGAGGTGCTGGAAGGTTCCTGGCTATTGTGAACCCTTTGACTTGGTCAGAAGGTCGTTTTTTACTTGAATGTTGTCGAGAGCCGAGCTTTCCTTGAATGTCGTTGGAAGGTTGCTTTACGTTCTCTGCTGACTTATGAATGTTGCTTTCATTATAGACCCTCCGACACCGTCGAAAGGTATTCAGTAAGCGTTTCAACCGGCCCGAAAGGTTCATTATGCTATCGAAATGGTTATTATAGGGTCGTATGCCCTTCTCTTGACTTCTTTGCCTTCTTTCATACCTTCGTTCTTTTGAATATTTTATAGTTAACACTAAGCTTATAGCCTCAGCTATAGATATGCAAAAGTGGCCTCCAAACGATAGCGCTCCTCTAGGTCTCTTAATTCCTTGCCTCTCCACTTTATTCACTCTTGATTTGATTTGCTTTTGGTAATTTGGAGTTTAATTTTGATTCGAGAATTGGGTAAGAAATTAGAGTTTCAATAGAGATATTGGCAGTACCTAGTTATTGTCGTCTCAAACTAGAGATTAGGGTTTTGGCTTAGTGTTAATTTATAGAGGTAATTACCTAACACGGGTCATCATATCAATCCCAAAAATCATCTCCACCGATCCTTCATTTCTTCACTCGCACGCATATAATCAAAACCGCTTAAACACGTCGTCATCCAAATCTAGAATACCCAAATTTTTATAAGCGCGGGTCGATCACCCAAAAGCCCAGATGTTACTATTTACGTATTTGTGTGTATGTGCATCAATGTACTTCCAAAAGAAAATGCTGGCCACTTAATACTTCATAAATAGGGAATAGACAAATTCAACGGTTATTTAATATCTCAATGTCGAAGTGTTCCCCTATAGAGTATATTGGGTTCAACAACCTCTCCCATCCAATCATATTCTAATAATAAGAGAGAAAGTACATTTGTCACTTAAGACCTTATAAATGGAAATAGTTAGGCTCTCTAGCCATTTAATACTTAGATCACATGTAGACTCTCTAGTTATTTAAGACGTACCCAAGTTGAACCCCTCTAGGTACTCCTTAATTGCCATCGTATAAAATCCCTTCTAGGTCACTTAATACTCCTTAGATAAGAAAGAGGCAGACCCAACGACCGTTCAATACCTCAACTCCAAAGCGGATCTTCCCTAAAAGATTTTCAAGAACACATCTAAATGATAATTCTGACCATTTAATACTTCATAAATAGGAAAGAGGCATATTTAACGATCATTTAATATCTCAACCATACACGAACGTATATCCTCATGGGTCTTATAGTTGAAGATATCCTACATTAGTAGTACGTATACACAACTGCTAGTAGCCCATTGCGGAAGAAAGACTCATGCGGTGTAACTCTACCAACCCCGCATTCCAAGCCATATTAAAAGAAGTCATTTATAATTAATCTAAATTTTAGACTAGGCCCACTAATTCACACACGTCGCAAACGTATTATTGAGGCAATATAATTTCAACTATACAATTTACTGCGCCTCTTAAGTTCATTATTATTCATATTCATTTATTTCCTCACTGTAACTTCCTTTTAGTTTATATGTTTACTGCCTTTATTTCTCATTTCCACTAATGTTATTAATGACATTTATTTATCATGTCTATTTAATTTCCTTTACTGTTTTCATATTTGGCCTCTGCAATCAAATTCATTAAATGGGTTTATACTCGTATTACCTTGACTACTGCAACTTCCCATTAACCCCTTAATTTATTCCATTTTTCGTATTCTAGCATTTTATTTGTATTTATTTTGATAATGTACAATTAATTGTATGTTACCATATCTATTAATATTATAACAGAGGTCTATTTTCTTTATTTCTTAAATTTAAAATAAGTATATATATTTGATTGGTGAATAGGATTATTTATAATTATATTTATATTTAACTTTTTAGTTCCTACATTTAGGGATTTCTGGAAATACACTATATATAGTTTTTCTAGAATATTTATTTCTACATTTTAATGCAGTACAACTATATATTTCCCAAAAAGGAAATGTTACCATTGCAACTTTCAATCAATAACCAAAAGTGAGATTGTATTGCGTTTGCAATTACAAGAAATTATCTTTTTTTATTTTATTGAAACGGACAACGCAAACTAGGAAAAAAACATCCATATTTTACGTATCTTTTTCCTTTAGATATATGAATATTCCTTGCTATTTCAAACGATACATTTTTCATATATAACTTTGAGATTGGACAGTTTATGAAAATTACATGGCAATTAATACAACTAGATTGTACATTCTGCAATTCCAATGGAAAAAACCTTAAAAGTTTAAATTCCAAATCAAATTAAAGCATCTCCAATTGCTGATTATCAAGTTTAACAATTTACAAATCAAATAACAAAAATCTAAAATTAACTATGCAATTCTATCAATATTATATTGCATAAATTTTAGGGACTACTCCCCTAACTTTTAGATCTATGGGGTGTGTGTGTATCATTTCATCAAAGTTATGTAGTTTCTGAATATGTAGGCAAGGATTTCAAGTTAGATTCATTTATGTAAACTATAATTCAATGTTTTCCACATAAATATAATGACAAAGTAGAATTTCAATGATATAAATGTAATATTATATAAATTACGTAGTTTCCCATTCATCTTATGTCTTTTAAATCTCTAGATTCAAATTCATTCTTCTTACTTGACTCATTTTTCTTTTCAACCAAAAATATGTATATATGCCCATTAGAATTACAGATCTGATAGGAGATTTGAGTTGGGTAAAATCTAAATTTATACTTTCTAAACGTATCTCTTTTGTGAAATTGATCCACTCGTTCTCCTCTTCTCTTTTATCTTTTTTCCTTCTCCAATGTACACACACATGCATGCTTACGTACATATGTACATACATACATACATACATACATATATATACATATATATATATATTCAATTTTTATAAATAATGAAGAAGGAGAAATGGAAGAGCTTCGCTGCTCACTTCAAAAAATATGAGCAGAAAAGTGGGGTCGGGTCTGCTATATGCGCTGGAATCATTCTATTTGTTAGATTATAATATATTAAATTTGATCGGTTAGGCCAAGGTTCGAGCTATGTCGCCACAACACCGACCAGTCGATCAGTCCTTTGTAGGCGGTCAACCGTTAGCGATTGACGGGCACAATAAAGGTGGTCAACCGGTTGTTGTTCCTACTAGTTTATTGACGTTAAATATCAAATCTTATCAATATTTATTACCTTACTTCACCGTTAAACGTTACGGATTTCTTAGACGTTAAGTTTTATTATTTAACGATTACTTTAACGTTAAAGCTTATCAGTAATTATTATTTTAATATGTTTTGAATTATTTTTTATTCGATATATTTGAACATTAATAATTTCTTCCTTTGAACTCCGATCAATAAGCTTTATGTATGAAAGTTGATCATAAAAGCTCCATGAACATAATGGTTCAAATTTCGTAACCAAATTCTGATGTTCGCTCAAATTTCATATCTGATCTTTACTAATTATTTGTTATTTCCTTTTAATTAATTAATGTTTATTTTATGGAGTGTACTATATCTTACACATCTTGTGATCCGAACAGTGCTTTCATGATAATGCTTCAACTATCATAATACCCTTTTTGAGTAAGGGACTTCTACGAAACTCAATTCACTTTCGATTAGTTCCTACTGTTGGAAAAAGATTTAGATGAAAAATGATGAGACATTGGAGAAAATTAATAATTTTTTATAAGGAGGAAATAAACCTTTACTTATAACTTTGATTACAAAAGTTTATACTTTTTCTTTGCATACAAGTTTAGTGAATTCACATCTATTTATAATAATTACATCTAAGCTAAAATGCAGAGATTCACTTGATGTAACGGTTCAAAACTATTCTCTACAATATTTTTCCATAAATATCATCTAACCTTTCTCATATACAATTTTAAATATATTATTACATAAATACCCAAACATATATTCTAGATATTTATTATATAGAAAAATTCAAAATAAAAAAATATATGAAATCAAGTTTATTTTCAGCATAAATTAGTCTACTACAAAAGTTAAAATATTCATATTAATCATTTAAAGAAAGTTATAGCTAAACTGTGATTGAATAAGTTTAGAAAGATATTAAAAAGTCATACAATATTGCACCTGCATTTAGATTTAGATTTTTGCATTTATGTTTTGAGTATGATGTATATTTTATGTAGATTTGATAGAAAATTAATTTAGTACACTCCAAAATCTTCAAAATGACATTTTAGACTCTGAAAATGACAACTAAGTGTAACAAGAAGGTTGAGGTTTGAAGCTTAAGTTTATGATCTGTTTGCCCCTACATACTCTGTTCTTTTATATTGAGATAGAAAATGCAATTTCTTAACAGTTCCCACACAAGTAACATGAGGGTAAGCTAACCATGCATAAGTAATGAGAAAAAATTAACATTCTCTGAAAACGCGCAGCTCAATTTCTCTATTCCCAAAAGCCATAAGTCATCGTTCCCTTCAAATCTTCATCATTTATTGTTGATTTATGAATCAGAATAAATGGTTGTGATTATATAGAATAAAGGGCACATAGCATTTGGGGACAGAGGAGTTAGAACGGTGGAATGGCAGAGTTTATCCCATTGTTCAAATTCCGGTGGAATTCCGATTATTCCATTCCGGTTCCGTTCATAACCGGAACGGAATCCGGTCAAAATTCCGGTTCCGCTTTAAATTTCGAATTTGTTTCTCATATATTGATAAAAAACTTATAAAAAATTAAAAAACTAAAAAATAGATATAAAAAAAAAATTAATCGGGACAATAAATAAATAGAGAAGAAATCGTGTAGTTTCATAAAAAAAAGTTGTTATATTTTTGTTAATTTACATCGAATCATAACAAAAATTCAAAATTGATTAAAGTTTTAGAAGCTCAAATGAATAATACAAAATCTTACACAGTGGCTTTTAATTAAAGTATGTATTTTATATGTAATGTAAAATATGTATTATAAACTTACGACAGTAGTAGATATATACTAGCATATATAGCAAATTAAAGCAAAAAAGTATCGGAATAAAAAAAGCGGAACTAAAGCGAAACTTTCAAAATTTTCGGAACGGGTCCGGAAATTTTAAAATTACCTATGGCCGGAACGGAAACGGAAAACGGAATTTCGAACGTTGGTTTATCCTTCGTAACTTTGACAATAAATAAAGTTTTCAGACCATGTTGAACTAAATTTATCTATAGATAACCATTAAATGTTTATATCAAATAGAATTATAATATTATACTACAATCTGAAACATGTTTAATTGATCCTGCGGCAGTTCAATCTAACTTCTCCATCATCACCTTCTTTAACGTTCAACATTCCTAGTTTCACTACTGCCTTCGAAAACCCAGAAAAGAAACTGTCCTTATTCCCTGCATAATCATTTACCACGCCTTGTGTTTGGGCATTAGTAAACAGAGTTTGATCAGAAGTCAAAAGACCACCTCCCATTTGCAATGCAATGTAGTAGCTGTTATCAAACGAGTAACTGGACCAGTCAAATGATACCGTCGTGTTATCCCCTGCACTGCATACTCTATTCAACATTTCTGCATAATTTTGATTTAGAGTGGGATCAATCTTGTTCTTGGAGTCAAAGTTCTTCAGTCGGTCTTTGAAGAATTGGCATCTTGCAACTCCTAACGTGTGTGCACCTATACACATAAGATGAGTATAAATAAGAGAGATTTTCAACTCACTGGGTAGCATAGGTAAACCCAAATTTTATTTACGGACTGCTGTGGAAGTGCCTTATAAAGATCCACATTCCAGGGTATTAACAAAAAGATAAGCATTTGCAGCTCCTGTTAAAATCTTAATGCTTTGGCCAGAATTATATGTTCATTCTGTTTCATTTTTTTATAAAATGTACCAAATAGTTGGAGTGAATATGTTATACTAGAACATACCAGATAAAGTGACTAATTCTTCAGCAGTGAAACCCTTTTGAGCAAACATTTGTATCAGCATTGTACTATTAAGGGTTGGTGGAGGCAGACTAACCGTGTCTTCAATTTTTGATCTCCTTCCATCTTTTCTTCCCTTTGGTATATTGTATGTTGGACCTCCCGCCTACATAAATACACATTTATCAAAAATATATATGTACATACATACATGTATGTATGTATGTATGTAAGTATTAAGGTTCGCATGAAAGATCTCATTATTAATTACAGTGGTAGTATAATTGTGTAAAAATGTTTACCCAAGCAACTGCATCCCTGGCTGCCATAGCTAAGATATCAGCACAGCTGACAGTTCCAGGACACGTTTTCTCAATTACTAGCTTTGCATCATCAATTATGCTGAATCCATGCAAGCTTAAATTAGGAGGAGACTCTTTCTCTGCTTTGTTTCCTGAAGCTGAATCGATGAGAACTGATCCATCACACCCCTGAATTATACAAACATAATTTATATCCATACCGGTTTTGTGCATATTAGTGTTAGTGTACAAGTATTGGTTCTGCTATTTCTTGTTTGCAGTGATTTTCCAAAGAAAATGCTCACTTGAACAAAGCAGTCATGAAAATGCATACGTAGAAGCCCAGCTGAATCGGTAGGATCATTTCGCAATGCTTGATACACAACATTCCTAACTATGGTTTCAACTTCTGGACAGCTAGTGTAATAATAGTCATCTGTTAGTGTACCCATGTTCAAACTTGCTTTGGTAATAACTAGTGCTATAACTGCAAGTACAAACTTTAGTGTTTTACTAGTTGACATTTCTGATTTTTATTGTTTGTCTAGTGGAATATATTAACTTATTTATAGATGAAGCACGTATGATTCCACTGCAACCTTGAACCTTTTTGAGGCGGCCAGATATTTGTCGACATGGATTATAAAACATGCGTTTTGTATAACTAATGGTAAGAAGTGCATGTATGTGTAAGATTACACTCTCAAAAACTTTAATTGTTTATGCTGTAAAAGATATGAAATTGCACAAGTGTACATGAGTGGTTTTTATAAGAATTAGTAGCACGAGCATTGACATGAAAAATTAGAAAAGAAAGAAATGACCTAAATGTGTTGGTAATGCTTGCTCACTTTAACAGAAATGCCATTATTTTTCTTCCACTAGCAGAGTCCATGCATAATGACACAAGCCTCCACATACTGAATGTTTATTTTGTATATAAGTTGAATGTTTCAGGCACACCCAGTAGATAAATTATTAGTATTTTTTTGACTACCACCACCGCATCCACTGGTAAAAGTAAGGTTAAATAGTTGTTATTTATTATGCAAATCTCATCATCACTTTGTTAGTAACAAAAAAACTTCAATTTACACTGTTTAATGGTATCCGGTTTGTCTTCTTTAATGGATTTTTTGTTCAAATAAGAACAAAACCATCTCTATACTGCCTTCTATGAAAACACCAACTTCCATAACCGAGAATTTGCTGTTTGTTTCCACACAATGTAACAAAATCTATAATAAATACTTTATGTTGTGTTGTCTACTATTTGTACAAAGAGTTTGACACAAATATTACTACGGTCGTAGTAGAAATCGTTGCATATATTTTGGCAGGTTTAATTTCAGAAACCAAAATTTTAGAGTCGGCAAGAGAGACAATCACATTTAAGGGAGGTGGTGTTATACATTACTCATGTTGGACTACAATTTTCTTCATATCTCTTTTCAGAGTTTTAAGCCAGCACCCTACCAAATGGTTAAACCGTAATCGTTGGACCTACCTGCAATTACTCAATGGCATGGATTTTAAGTTTTAACTCCATACCAGTCGGAACTACCCCATCAAAACCTGTATGAGTTGAGTCCGCCCAGAAACCAAAGTATGAGGGTATATATATTATTTGTGTATAATTTTGTTTATTTACATATAGAATTTTTTGGGTACTATGGACACTTCAAAAAATTCAAGTTGAGATGAAGATTTTAGCCTCTAAGCCGAGTATACAATTTCCTATTCAACAGGCTTGTATTGCCCGATGAATCGAGTTTTGGTGATGGGTTTGAAATATTCGACAAACATGGATCAAGATTGTATCATGATCAGGGGAATTTTTTTTAAAAGGCAAATAATTTAAATTTTTTATTCATAAGTACACGCACAAACAATTTTCTTCCAAAGGGCAGGCTCAAAGCTCATTCGCGCGTTAAAACATTTTTTCATTTCCTTCTTCCGTCTGCTCGATTTTCAAATCCACTCATCTTCACGACAGAAAATAAAAATTACGAAAAAAGGGCAAACGAAACTACAGCAAAATCGCTACCTCCATCTCAATCGCATACGTCGGAAAATAAAAAACAAGCAGAGTTTGAGCACGAATATGATATCTTATCCCCTCAATTTGATATTCGACAAAAACCTAATACCCTAGCGCCTCATTCTGATTTTCAGCTCGAAGCTGGCAACAAAGAACCTCAATCTGAGAATCGAGCCGAAATTGAAAACCTACCACGTGAATTTGATACCATAGAAGCTGTATCTGATAATTTTCATGAAGCAAATATCCTAACTGCAATAGAGATGCAGTAGGAATCTGCAAAGTTAACATTATTAAAAAGAATAATGGAAGAAGATATACAGCAAAAAAGGAAAAGAAGAACAAAAAGGAAACATGAAGAAAACAGAATAGAAGAAAAGGTAAATGATATTATGAAATGAAGCATAACAAAACCATTCTAGATTAATTATGATACTATTGAATTTATTTTACAAAAAAATGAAGAAACCATGCGGGAAAAAACACCAGGTGACAAATCAACTGTACAACAAATGCCAAAAAAAGAATTAAAATCGAAGATGAAAAATGAGAAAATAATTCAGCAGCAACTTTAACAGACAACTAATAACATTAAGTTATTAAACTGATATTATTAAATCAGTAAATGTATTTTAATAGTGTTAATATGTTTAATAAGAAAAAACACAAACAAATTAGGGAAAACAAATAGCAGTTGAGGAATTTGAAGATGATCAAGCCAACACGGTATAAGTACAAGTCATATCAGTTTTAAAGATTTTTATGGTCAAAAAGTGAACCCGATAGTTTGTTTAGTAGAAGACAAAGCTTAGTTGGTTAAAAAATAGATTTCATTGCCATTTGTTACAAAACTGATACTAATATATTGAAAATATGATACCAAACATCTGTTAGAATTAACGTGATAATTTGTATTAGAAAAATTAATTGCAGCACACACATAAAAACTGATACCAACATCCTGCAATAGTGATACCTATTGTCTAATTATGTGTAGCTGATTCATTTTAGTTTACAAATTATTTCACCATTTTTTTCTAGAAAAACTGATACTAAATTCTTACAAAATGGTACCCATTGTATAATATGTTTTAGTTCTTGTGTTAATTTTTCAATAAAATGATACCTATATTTCACAAAATGATACCCACTATATAACAAACTGATACCTATATTTCATAAAATGAACCTATTGTTGGTTTTGTTAAAGACACAACATTGTAATTTTAAAAATAATTTTCAATACTTCATAACAGAACCGATATAGTTATATTCATAAAATGATACCCACTATCATTGATGGAATTTACTACTCCATAATTGAAATTTTTCTATATAAAATTGACACTAATCTAATGCCATACTGATACCTACTATCTATTGTTATGGACATCATATCTTAAAATTGATATACAGTTTATTTGAATCAAACTTATACATACACCTTATAAACATGATACTCACTTTATCTTTCTTTGAACTTTATACTTTTAATTATACAAATTACTTTCATTGTAATTTGGAACAAAGATAACACAAATATAAGCTAAAAATTATACATACAATATGTTTCTTTTGAAGTAATTATGTAGTAGTTTTAGAAGTATTTCAACCATAATTTTTTTTAAAATTGATACCTACATTTAGCAAAAACGATACCAAATTTTGGCTAGATAAAAATACCATATTTTATCTCATGTTTATAGGAACTGATACCACTATATCATGTTATGTATTGTTTTGTTTCAATGTTGTTTGTTTCACTAACAACTTAATGCCACATTTTCATGAAATAGGACGATGATGATTTTGTCAATCCATGTAATAAAAGCATGCATACGACATCAAAACAAACAAACAGATTGCAAAATTTGAACATGTTAAGCAGAAACTGCTTATAGATGTGGCTTACAAGCTATCTTCAAGATATTAAAACTGGTCAAAGAAAAAATGGACTGAACAAAAAGCAATTTGACATCTTAAAGAAGTGTAACGATCCGTAATTTTCGAAAACTAAATTTGTTAATTTAATAAAATTATGATAATTAAATCTGGAATAAATAAAAATTTGAAATTTATTAATTTAATATGATTGTATAATTAATACTGAAAGAAATAAAATTGGGAATCATATTTATGAAATAATAACGAGAATGCAAGGTAAACAATGCTAATTAAAGTTAATAATTAGTGGACTGAATGGAATGCCAATTAATGGAAATATGTTATGCTTGACTATAAGTGGAACATAAGTGAATAAATGAAATATTGGATTTACCAAGGAAATAATAGATAGTTAATGGAAATTAGATGAAATTAGTATTATGAGAATAAGTGGTAACATTGATTTGTAAGTAATAAAAGCTTATTAATGTGACTAAAGGTTAACGGTAACGATTATTGTATGTTACCTATTTATGTAGCTTGTTAATTTAAGTTGGAAATCAGTTACAATAATTATAATTTAATATTACGTTAATGTTAATTAAGGTAATATTTGAAAATAATGTTAACGTTATTTATAATTGGACAATTTGTTAAATTATAAGAATGGGAATAAAGATTTATCAATTTATTGGGTTTGAACTATAATAATTGGAGTAATTACAATTAAAGGTAATTAAATAGTTCGTTAATTGAAATTAATTTAAAATAGGAGAATATTAAGAAACCAGATTTAGAAACAATGTTAGTTATATTCTTATTGTGATAAAGACTCGAGTAACAAGGTTTAAAGGTTTAATAAATAGATTTGGGAGTTTCATTTATAATTTCTGAATTTAACGAAATTGGAAAATAACATTGAAATTGATAAATTAATCAACTCTAAATTGACATCTAAATTTGTTTAAATTAGTATAAATGATTTAGGAATTTAAAAATGATAAAAGTTGTCAATTATAGGATTGAATTTGAAAACTTGACTTAATTAATTAATTATTAATTTATTTAATTAATGTAAAAATAGCCATTTTGGCCACTGAATCGGATTTCAACGAAACTAGTTTCATTAGATCTGTAACGGTGAATTATTGTAGGATTTCAAGTTCATATTGATCGGACTTGTCCTTTGATCGTACGGACTCGAAATGCCTAGATATCAATGAAATTGAAATCAATCGAATCAATTTGGAATAACTTGATTTTAGCATAACTTCTTCATACGATGGAATTTGGACTTGAAACTTATTCCATCGAGTTTAAAATATTTTAAAACATCTATTTTGATATATGGGTTGACCCAATTTCATTCTGGAGTCAAAACGGGCCTTTCGGGCCACTTTATCGTTCAACGCGTATATCAATCGTGTCCATCCGTTCTGATTTCAGCTTTGCATATATATATATATATATATATATATATATATATATATATATATATATATATATACCGCATTATAAAAGCCTATTCCTTATTTTCATTATTCTATACGTACAATTCAGTTGTCTCTCCTCCTCAATGGCAGACAAACAAATTCCCACTTCCAGATCCAATTCCAATTCAAAACCAAATCAAAATTTCAAACTCTTCAAACTGTATCATATTTTATATCGTCGGAAAGCACTCGAAGGGCGTAACTCAGATCTGCAATTCGTTTTTGAAATCGACTCATAATTTTTCCAGAAACCCCTAATTAAGTTTTGGCCGTTCGTAACTAGGCTTCTTATTGGACGGCAGATCGTCGATCTTGTGACGATCAGAGTGTGCTGCATCGAAGAGGGTGTTGAGGGCTGTCGATCCATGTGGCTACCTCGTGTGAATAGTGTTTGGATGCACGACAATAGGTGGTTCAAGGAGCGGCCGCCACTTTCGTTCGAGCATGGCCCGGGGTGGAGGGTCGCAACACGCGACGCTGGGCCTAGGGGTTCGACCTGACGTGGGCATGGTGGCAAGGTGGTGTGGTCACGACGGAGATGATCGTGAGCGGAAAAAATTTGAAAAGTGAAGCGGCGGCTGTATTAGAGTTCGGTCGTGCATCATTCTGTAGCACGTGAGGAGAAGGAGGGATGTTGACGTGGCAAAAATAGAGTGGGTAGGTTTATTTATTTCTGCTTTAATTTAATTTTGACTTCAACATGTTCTAATCGCTATATCTTTCTCATACGAGGTCGAAACTATGCGCGGTATTCTCCGCTAGGTTCGTATTGAAATTCTGGACATTTTGACGCTGGTTTGGACGAATTCTGAGACTGTTCAAATTTTGGGTTTAAATTGGATTTAAATTCAATTTAAATTCAAAAGGTTAGTGTTTTAACCCACTCACAACTTCTAAAATTTCTTATGTTTGTTAAATTGATATATGACGTGATTAGAAACTTATTTATGACTGTTTAGCATATTTTGAGTCACCATCTCAATTTAATTTGAATTTATTTGAATAAAATAGTTATTTAATTTATTATTGAATATAAACTGCCAGTTAAATAGTTATTCAAGTTATTATTGAATATAAACTACTAGTAAATACCTGTTATTTATTATCTGTTCTATATTGTTGTTATTGTTTGAATTGGATGATAATTATGATAAATAGTTGATGGTTGATATTGGATGAATGGATGTTGTATTTTATATTATTATAAACCGCAGGTTGTTATGCATTTTTATTTCATTCGGGATCGCAGTTTGAAATGATATATAACCATATTTTAATTTAAATTACGGATTGAAATGATAAATATCTGTATCACTTGATCATAGGGTAGAAAAATTTATACAGACACCGTGGTCCATATACAAAAATATTTTGAAATGATTTCTATGGTTTGTAAAGAAATATATGGGTTATATAAATATTGATTTCTGATGTTATATCAATGTTATTTTATTATTGGTTTTTAGCAATGTGTAAATTCGTTTGGAGAAATAAAATAAGTTAAATAATAAAGTTTGATGGTTTTTACACAATATGGTTAAGTATATGTTTAAATTATATCGTATATAGAGTTGATAATGACTTAAATAAAATTAGGTTGGAAGATAAATATGAATTTGAGTTGAACAATTTTTTTTAAGAATTATACTCAATTAATTTGATTGAAAAAATAATTTAGATTTAAAGGTTATGATGTTTATAATTTGATTTTGGTTTAGAGTGATTTAAATGAATATCGAGTTGATTTAAATGAATATATCTAGTTAAATAAATTGAAAGAATATCCAGTTATTTGAAGTCTAAAGGTTTTACTTAAATGATATTGAATTTATTAAGTAAAGATTTCAAATCTAAATAATAGTAATTGAATTTGATATATAGGGAATTATCAAAGAATTTGTTTTGAAATGGTGGAATGTTTAAAGCTTTGAAATATATGGAAATTGGAATGGTTTATTTGTGGGTTCAAATCTGTATTTGGAATTGATTTGTGAAATGAAAGAAGTTATTTTGTTATATAAGGTATTTTAATATTTAAACCATTTATGTTATAAAGTATTTTAAATTGTTATGACTTCAAATGTATTACGATTTCAAAGTATTATGGTTCAAAGTGTTTTGATTTTGGAAAATATTGTAACTTTGAAGTACTGTGATTTTGGAAGTGAATATATATTTGAAATGGAAATGATATTTTGGTTTTGAAAGTATATACTATTTTCAAATGACCGCGGTGTTATAATAATGTTTGGTTGTTAAAGAGACCAGGATCGAAAATTTTCATACTCTCTGCCAACTCCGAAAACCACTTTAACAACCGTAAACGCGTAGAGATTCTAGAATGAAGTAGGATGGTGGCGACGTTCCTTTGAGGTATATACGTGGACCCGACTCTCGTGAGTTGGCTTAAGGTGGCTAAAACAGGAGCGATCTCGGGCCAATGAGGTCATTCCTCTGATCGGACACACTCCTTCGATATTATATTCTGACTTTAAGTTTTTTTTGGTGGCCACTTTTGATTTTTGATTTGGGGGTGTGGCTCGAGGTGGGCGGTAGTAGCTGCTACGCTTTACCACCACCCCGTATGTGTAATTGGTATATCTACCCTCACATTGCCTTGTGTGTCATGTCACCTACCCTAGCGTGCCTTGTACGAGTTTGGATTTCTTCCGTAGCCCGTGAAGTATTTAGGTTAGTCTCCCGATCTGAAGATGCACTAAAACTGGATGGACTACTGGGACTATTACATGGTAAGGGCTATATGGCTAACCCCTTAACGCTATTTAAAAGTAAGTTTATTTTACTATAGACATTATGATATAGCGAAATATTACTACATAGTAAATAGTTTAACGGATCCTTATGAGATGTGAATCCCAAGCATCTCTTAAGTTACTGCACTCACGTTATACACTGGATAGGAGATGTCAAATCCCGTAAACATCTCTGACGTAGTTCCACTCATATTATTTACATTGATTTATCTTACATAAGATATTTTAGTTCTGACTCGAGTGTTTTGTCTTTTCAATTCGCTCGGGTCAGCTTGAGTATTTCAGGATTTGAAGACCCTATTACTGGAGGACGAAGACGAAGATTGTATTACTATTATGTACTATATTTTCCACTGCATCACATTATTCCGCTGCATTATTTATTATTCTTTGCTATGTGTAACTCTGATATGTATGGTATAAGTATAATAAAATATTTTGTAAAACAGCTTCATGGACTGTATATTTGATTACTATATTATATCGTTCCGCTGCAAGATTCTATGTTGTTTTTTCTTTCTCTGCTTTTTCTTATTTACCCCATAACAATCCGCTCTTCTGTATGGTTTAAGTCTAGCGTGTTTGGTTTATCGTTGATTTAAAGCATACAAAAAGGCGGGATGTTACATCTGGTATCAGAGCTTTGGTTTAGCGATAAACCTTAGCTTTGTGGGGTCTGACAATTTATTAATAGGGTAGTAATACCCAATGATGAGTCGTTCAGTGTATATAGGTGAGAGAGCGTATTTGTTAGTGTTATAAAAAGGTTTTAATATTATGTTAATTTGTTCCGTTTTGTATTTATAAATTTTGGTTGGTGCATGGGACGCTACGACTTCGATAGGAATTTTTAAACACTTAACAGGATAGACCGACACAATATTGTTTTGAATGTGGGTGAATGAAATAATTTTGTCTATTATATTTTCTATATATAAAATGATTTTTTTATAAAGGATATATATTTGGTTGTGATATATTGGTTGTTAGGTAGTGAAATTTATAAATATTGGTTGGAAATAAGATCTAAAATATAATTAATGAAATTTGGAAACATTAGAACTTAAGTTCCGAGATTTTAAATTTCTTTCAAAGGATTTTGGAATATAATAATATTATTAGAAGTATTTTCTGGTATAAATATTTCAATACAATTTGAAAGAATTGTTTTAAAGAAATTTTGAAAATAAATAAATTCTGTACTTCCTTGTCTGTCGCTGGAAAATAATTTCCATGATGAGTGCACGCATCATCGACATTCATTTTCGAGTTTCAAAGTGGGAAGGCCACTGTAGTAATTTTACTGCAGATTTATTTTGGATAAACGAATATAAAATTTAAATTGTTTTAAGATAATTGGATATATAAATTGTAAGTATATATCTTTATCTATTATTTTTAAAGTGATTTGAACCTTAACCCGGTATTTAGTTCTTAAGTTTCCGTAATTAATAATTTCAGTTATTGCAGTGAAATTTAATGTAACTAATTAATAATTGGAACATCTAATTTAAACTAAGAAATTAAATGCTAGGTTATGAATGAAATTACAAGAAAATTTGTAATGTGTAACCTATAAAGCAAAGATATGAATTATTGAACGTTTAATTAAGTTAAAAGAAATGTGATAAACTTGTATAATCTTTCAATTACATCCTTAAAAGCATATATATACCTTACCAAATATTAAAAGTTCTAATGTTTAATAAGAAAATGTAATGGGTATTATACAAGTAATAAATTTAAGGTAATGAAATTATTTAATGAAATCCTTTTATAAATAAGAATTTAATGTTGTAATTGTTGTGAACTTAAGTCATAATTGAAATGTTACTGAAATAATGGTAATAGGAAGTAATTATTGTGAGCATAAGATTATAAACTTAGGTAAATGAATGAAATCAAGTAATGAATGAAAATATAATACAATAAAAAGAAAATTGACATGGTGTGAATATATTAAATGAAGATAGGTATTATATGAAAGAAAAGGAAATCAAACAACAAAGGTCATGAGATGAAATTGAAAAATTAACTTAATTTATTGTTTGGAATTGTTGTTTGTTTGTTTTATGGTTGTTTGGGCAAGGATACTTTAAAATTGTTTAGATGTATGAATAATCTATTCAGTTTTATCTAAGACTGTTGAGTAAATGATATACTTAATAGTTTATTTGTCGTTTATACAATTTAAAAGTGTCTAAGCCTGAACTAACTACTTGTTTTGGTTGATGTGGATGAACTAATTAATTTTGTTGATTTTACATGATGATTGTATATTGTTACAAGTGATTGTTGTTTATATTGGGTTGTTTGTTAGTGGTTGAAACAAATCTAAATATTTCATTTTATATAATTGTTAAACTTTTTGGATTATATAAGTGAAATACAGGTTATGGAAGCAATTGCTACAGCTTTTGGTTTCATAATTAAGCGTAAATTGCCAGACAAATAGGTACGTTTTCGGATTACGGTTTTATAGCGCTGCTATATATATTTTTCCCGTTTTTGGGATATATTATTTGAAATATATGTTGTATATTATAATATTTGATATTACATTTTATCCCGAGCCTCCCCGTACAAAGGAGACTCTGCCGAAATTTTCCGTAAAATTTGGACTTAATTTTTTTTTGAAAAGGAAGTTTTCCAAACTTTATTAATTTGAGTAGACTTAATGGCTATAAATTTATATATATATTTAAATTATTAAATTTTGTAAATTTATTTGTTTATTGTTAACTCCTCTAAGCGACCCAATGGAATGAAGAGCCTAGCGACCTAAAGTTATTGCGACCTAACGAGTTAAGAAACTCAGCGACCTAGACAGTTAAACGACCTAACGATTTAATTACCTAAAGGGTCTGGCGACTTAACATCATGAAGCGGCACAGCATGACACAACTCCGCGACTTAACGGGCTAAAGGTACAAGAGATCAGCGACCTAACGACCTATGGAGTAAAGCGACCTAACAACCTATAGAGATAAGCAACTTCTTATGAAGCAACTTCTTATGCCGTTCCCAACCGTAAGTTGCCAACTATTCTCCCTAGGTCGCTCACGACCTAAACATACCGAAGAAGCTTCTTATGCCGCTTCCTCCCTAGGTCGTTCACGACCTATGACTTGTTAGTTTGTTCGAGGTGATCAAATACACTCTAGTTAAGCCGTAAGCCGTTCCCACTAGGTCGCTCACGACCTACGGCCTACCTCTAGGTCGCTCACGACCTGCGACCTAGCTTCGAAATTTCCCTATAAATACCGTGCCTACACCACCAAAGGGGGGATCTTTGGGGCTGATTTCTGGAACGCCTATACTCTGCTGATTTCTCGACTCACTCGACACTTCAAACACGAAAGACATCTCAACGAACTTCAAGAAGAAATCTAACACATTCGACATGGATTCAGAGAGTTCTTCTACATCGGAGTTCTAGCTATTTGTCCTAGCAGTGTTGTAATCGAAGATTGTTGTAAAGTTGTAATTGATTCAGCAATAAAGAAGATTAAAGTGGACGTAGGCTTAACTTGAAGCCGAACCACTATAAAACTGTTGTCTCCTTACTGCTTTTTCCGTGACTTTTCTACTTACTTCTAATTCCCGTATTGACGGGTGGTGCTTTCACTTAATCTCTACTTACACCGGGGTGTTAGCGTTCAATTTTTAGCGTTAGCATTTTTGGTGCTTTCACTGAGAACCCAACTCAGGCTACTTTCGTCATTTCTTCGCAAAAGTTTGTTGAAAAAATCTCTCACAAAACCAAAAGTCTATCAGATATAATGGTTCCTGGAAGATAGAGTGGATCTACTAGACCCAGTGATGTTCGTGAGAATATTGCCACTTCTCCTTCGTCAAACAAGCAGCATCAAGTGCTGGAATTACACGAGCGGAGTTAGATGCTGCAGTATCTAGGTTATACCAGCAGATGGAAATTCAGAATGCTTTAATGCTTGATAGGTTAAATGCTTTGCTCGGAGCTAACTGTCAACCGGTGAATAATGAAGAGAACCTTGCATATGATGTTCATAATCCTGAAGAGAGGAATATTCCTCAAAGAGCAGCTAGCCCCGTTAAAGAAACACCTCCCCAAGCTGGAGGATCGAGACCGCAGCTAACTTTCCGCGAACGTTTGTCCAGACAAACTTCCGAGAAAATGGCTGAAGTCTGTCCTGCAGAACCTTTAAATGATGAGGAATACCTTTCGGGCATGGTACGACAAATCATGAAAGAGAGCATGCAGAGGGATAAAGATGAAAAAAAATAGGGATTCTCTCCGAGCAAGACTCCGTTCACTGAAAGGATTTTGAAAGTTGAGTTTCCAAGGAAGTTTGTTCCTCCTACCATACTGGCTTATAAGGGAACAAGCGACCATAACCAATTTCTGTATAAGTATGACTGGCACATGACTGGTGCTAGGGCATCGGATGAGATCAAATGCCGGTACTTTCCGGTATACTTGGAAGGAGTGGCTCTACTCTGGTTCACAAAGCTATCGGTCCGATCCATAGACCAGTTCTCCGATTTGACTCGGAAGTTTAAAGAACAATTCAGGTTGTATGCTTCAAAGGAAAAGGATATTATGTTACTGTCGAGCCTGGAACAGAACCCTGGGGAATCTATTAGATCTTTCTTGAACCGCTTCAACATAGCTTTGGCAGAAGTGGATAATGCAGAGCCACGAATGGTTTTGACATACATGATGAGGGCGATCGACAAATCGAGTGAATTTGGGAAGTGGCTGAAGATGAAAGAACCGAATTCGCTTGAGAAATTATATAAGAAAGCTGATGAATTCACGAGCTTGGAAAGCCTTCAAGCACTGGCTAAAATGGCATTGACAGAGGTTAAGGATAATACTGCTGCTCCTACCAAAAAGGAATCCGGAAGTCAGAAGAGGGAGAATAATGGTGGGAAGAAGCAGAAGGATATGAAGAAACCTCGCTTCTTAAAACCTTCAGATTTCACTCCTTTGACTAACACCCCGGAGAATATCTTTTTTGCTACCAAAGATGTGGTAGAATATCCTAAACCACCTTAGATAAGAGTTGGGAAAAAAGCTGCTCAAAGTGGGAGATTTTGTCGATTTCATAATCAACCCGGTCATGATACCAACGAATGTCGCCACCTGAAAAGTTTGATTGACGAATTGTTGAGAAAGAACAAGTTGCAGCAATTTGTGAAGAGGAATAGGAATGACCCAACTTCATCTACTAAGGGTCAGCAACTTCCTGCTCATCCATCTGGCTCGGGTGAGAGGACTACTGCGCATGAATCAGAAAGGCCTATTATTAATGTGATTACGGGAGGTCCTCACCCAGCAGGCAGAAGCTGGGGCGAGATGGAAAGATATGCCCGTGCCTTGAAGTATGCACCAACAGAAGTGAGTGTTTTTATGCTAGAAGATGCTGCACCTTTGAAGCAGCAGAAAACTTTTAATGATGATATTGTGTTCAGTGCCAGGGACTCTATGGGCATTGAAGCCCCAACCATGAATCCCTTGGTCATCTCTGCAGGCATTGGGCCGTGTATTGTGAGAAGAGTGCTTGTAGATTGCGGCGCTTCTTGCAACGTTCTCTTCAAAAAGACATTCAATCAAATGAAAATTCTGATGACTGATGTTCAAGCTTCATCTTAGAAGATTGTTGGGTTTACTGGGGAACCGAAGCAACCAATTGGAACTATTGACTTGTTCGTCGAGAGGGGCAGAAAAAGGTGGTTCGAAAACAGACTTTTGTAATTGTTGATGAATCTTCTGCCTACAACGCCTTCCTAGGCCGACCAACTCTTACGGCTTTTAAGGCAACCCCGTGGTGCCTTACTATGAAATTCCCCACGGATAATGGAGTTGAAGTCATTCAAGGGGATCAGAATGCTGGACGAGAATGTTATTTGATAGAGTTGCATGAAGCAAGGAAGAGAGAGATGGGAAAAGATGCGGCAGCCTTAGTCCGCATCAAAGAACCAACCATGTAGCAATTACAAGGTGGACCCTGCACTGGCGAGCATAGTGGTGCACGAAAGGAAATGGATCCCAGAAAAGCCAGTGTAAGGGAGAATAGAGTGGTGCTAGTGGAAATAACGATGCCAGTACCTGTTGACCCGAAAGATCCGAACAAAGTGGTGAAGTGGGTTCGCAACTTAGTGTGACGGTTCAAAATTCCTTGATATCATTCCTGAAAGAAAATCTGGACGTATTCGCTTGGACTCATGCTGATATGTGTGGAATATCCCCAGAAGTTGCAGTACATACTCTGAATATTTATCCGAAGTTTACACCTATAAAGTAGAAAAGAAGAACCTAGGGTCCCAAAGGGCAGCAGCATTGAAAGAAGAGGTAGATTAGCTTATGGAGAATGGCTTCATCATGGAGTCTACTTATCCGAATTGGGTTTCAAATCCAGTACTGGTTAAGAAAGCCAATGGAAAGTGGAGAGTATGCATCGACTTCTCAGATTTAAACAAAGCCTGCCCCAAAGACTGCTTCCCGTTACCCAGGATAGATTAGTTGGTGGATGGAACAGCAGGGCATGAATTGTTATCTTTTATGGATGCTTACTCCAGATATAACCAGATTATGATGCATGAGCCAGATCAGGAGGACACGAGCTTCATTACCGATGTTGGTCTCTACTGCTATAGAGTCATGCCCTTCGGACTTAAGAACGCAAAGGCAACTTACCAAAGACTTGTTAATGCTATGTTCAAGCCGCAGATTGGCAAGACTATGGAAGTTTATGTTGACGATATGCTGGTAAATCAAAGAAGGCAATAGACCATATGGATCACTTGGCAGAAATGTTTGCAGTCCTCCGAAAATACGGAAAGAATCTTAATCCTTTGAAATGTTCATTTGGGGTGGAGTCTGGAAAGTTCTTGGGTTTCATTGTGAGTGCTAGGGGTATTGAAGCTAATCCTACTCAGATTGCTGCCTTAAGAGAAGTCAAAGCTCCTAGAAAGAAGAAGGAATTGCAAAGTCTTAATGGAGAAGTCGTTGCCTTGAGTCGATTCATTTCCAAAGCTACTGATAAATGCATTCCATTCTTTGATGCTCTGAAGAAAGAAAGGAAAAATTTTGACTGGACTCCTGAATGCCAGAAAGCTTTCGATGAGTTGATTCGTCATATGGAAACGCCTCCAATACTTTCTAAGCCCGACGATGGTGAAGATCTTTTCGTATATTTGGCAATCTCGTCTCATGCTCTCAGTGCAGCATTGGTATGGGAAGACGCAAAAATTCAACGCCTGGTCTATTATATCAACAAAAGATTCATCAGGGCAGAGATTAATTATTCAAAATTGGAAAAGCTCGCCTATTGTCTACTGATTGCATTAAGAAAATTGAGGCCATATTTCCAAGCTCATCCTATCAAAGTCCTCACTGATCAACCTCTGAAGCAAGTCCTGTTTCGCCCTGAAACTTCGGGTCGCCTTCTGAAGTGGAATATTGAACTCAGCCAATACGACATCACTTACCATCCTCGGAGAGCAATCAATGGACAAGATTTAGCAGATTTCATCGCAGAATGTACATATAAAGGTGATAGTGAGGAAGAAGTGACTGATAATACCCCAATTCGATGGAAATTATATGTTGATGGTGCAAGAAACGATTACTGTTCCGGAGTTGGGGTTGTGCTTGAAACCCCTGAAGGGCGGTCATTGTGCTATGCATTGAGATTGGAATTCCCTTCGACAAACAATGAAGCAGAATATGAAGCTCTTACCGCCAGCTTGAAGATTGCTAAGGAACTGAATGTCAAAGTGTTGCAGATCTTCAGTGATTCACAGCTTATTATATGCCAAGTCAAGAAAGAGTTTCAAACTAAAGGAGGAAATCTGTCTGCTTACTTGTTAAGAGCCTAGGAACTTCTCGATGATCTTGACCATTATACGATAAGTCATATCCCCTGGGAAGAGAACATGAAGGCAGATTCTCTCGCAAAGTACACAAGCACTGATGAAGCTCAATTATTGGGATTAGTTCCTGTCGAAGTCCTGTCAGCTCCAACAACTGATGAAATGGATATTGACTGGATCATGACTATATCTCAAGAGCAAGAATCGTGGATGACTCCGATAATGAAATATCTGCTCAACGGTTGTCTACCAGAAAATTCAAAGGAGCGTCAGAAGCTGTTAAGAAAAGCCTCTAGATATATAATTCAAGATGGCCGATTGTACATGCGGGGATTCTCAATGCCATTACTCTGATGTGTGACCAAGGAAGAGGCTAAGACAATTCTAGCTGAAGTACACGGAGGAAAGTGTGGAGATCATTCAGGTGGTCAAACTCTAGCAAAGAAAATTCTTCGTTATGGGTATTTTTGGCCAGAAATTATCGTGATGTTGCCAGCTACGTCCGAAAATGTGACCGATGCCAGAGATTTGCAAAAATCCTAAGAGCACCGTCCACCGAGATAACACAGGTGGTCAGTCCATGGCCATTTGCTATTTGGGGAATAGATCTCATCGGGCCTTTGTCAACCGCCAAGTCCGGAATCAGATATGCTATTGTTGCTATTGATTATTTTACTAAATGGGCTGAATCTGAACCATTAGCTACGATTACCTCTAGAAAGATGATAAACTTTGTAATTAAGAATATCATTTGCAGGTATGGTGTGCCTAAAAAGATAATCACAGACAATGGAACCCAATTTGAAAGTGAAGAGTTCCAAGATTTTTGCAAGCGATTCAAGATCCAAAAAAGCTTCTCAGCAGTGGCTCATCCGCAGGCAAACGGGCAAGTGGAAGCAGTAAACAAAATTATCAAATCAATCATCAAAAAACAGCTAGAAAAAGCGAAAGGTGGTTGGGTTGATAAGCTACCACTAGCACTATGGGCATACATAACTACACATAAAACTGCGACTGGGCACACTCCATTTTCATTGGCATATGGATCAGAAGCAATGATTCCGGTGGAGACAGAAGTCCCTTCACACGGAAGAATTCATTTCGATCAAGCTGAAAATGAAAAGCTGCAACTTGAAGCATTAGACTTCCTTGATGAAAAATGGAAGTGGCTCAGCTCAGAATTGCATCCCAACAGCAAAGAATTGCCAGGCACTTAAATTCCAAAGTTCACCAACGTAGCTTTGAGATTGGAGATCTAGTCTTGAAAAGGATCATGACAGCAAAAGGAGTGTTTGCGCCAAACTGGGAAGGGCCGTATGTCGTAGGCAAAAAAACTTCTTGATGGCACTTTCAAACTGACAATTGTCGAAGGAGATCCAATTCCAAGGGCTTGGAACAGCAATCACTTGCGCCTATATTTTACTTAAAAGCTTTATTGAAATACTGTAAAAGAATTATGAATGTATGATTCTTGTATTGAAAGCTATTGTAAAACCAGTGCAAGTGAATAATAAGAACTATAAAGTGGATGTAGGCCCAGTTCTTGGCCGAACCACTATAAATCTTGTGTTCTCTACTATTACAAAATGCCTGTTTTATTTCGATATATGTAAAGTACTTTAATTATATTGCTAAAATGTCGATTTAATATTGCAGGCCATTAAAACAAAGCTTACCCATCACAAGACCAAGAGATCCCTGACATCACTCAGCAAATGAATGTTCAGCCACAAAAATTCCAGACTCAAATCCTATATAAGAAGTGCTTCAAGCAAACAGTTAGTGGTTCCGCCGAAGGTGGGCCCTTGCTAACTAATTGTGATCGTTGGTGCAAACGAACATCCGATTAATTAGCCTGTGTCTGCCCCTGCGAACTCATTTAACAACGAAGTACACTTTTTTGGATAAAATAAGCTACTTGCAAAAGAAAGGAATGTGTGCTTGAAAATGATAACAGGGAATCGCTGAAACGAGCAAATGGCGAAAAGACATGGGCGAGCAAGAAGGAAACAGTCAAAGGCCTCTTCGGAGGCACAACTCTTCGGAGGATAAAGGCCTCTAACGGGACTTGCTAGAAAAAGAAAGTTCTCTTTGACAACCAAAAAAGATTGGTGGAATGACCGAAGGCACCTTCCCAAGTGGAAGGCATGACACTCGTTAACTAGCTGAGAACGTTTGTGCAAACAAACAACCAAGTAACTTGTGTCCGTCCCGTGAATCCATCCAACCATGAGAAAGAAACTTCCAGGCTAAAGCCCTACTTGGAGGCACACATTCCACCGAGATCTGAAATAAAACTGCACAAGTGTTGGAATGTGAAAAGCCATCTTCGAAGGCCCATTTCACCAGAGTTGAAATGCTAAAAGACCTCTTTGGAGGCACACATTTCACCGAGATCTGAAATAAAACTTCACAAGTGTTGAAATGTGAAAAGCCCTCTTCGGAGGCCCACTTCACCAGAGTTGGAGTGCAAAAGCCCTCTTTGGAGGCCGCTTCCCAGCGAATTGGGAAAAAACCAAAAGCCTCTCCCCAGAGGCAGAAACAAAAAGCACTCTTCGGAGGTCCGCTTCCCCGCGTACAGGGAAAAAACAAAAGCCCTCTCCCCAGAGGCACACACAAAAAAGCCCTCTACCCAGGGGCACAATCAAACAAAAGCCCTCTTCGGAGGCACAAACAGGTCAAAGCCCTTTTTCGGAGGCTCACTTTACCGCGTAGGAAAATTCACTTGCCAAAAATAAAAGTGATTTTATCCGAAAGTGAAGTGTAAAAACTTCTTCACAAAAAAAAAAGAGAAGACTTCTCCAATACGAGGCGCGTTCTACTAATTCAGAAAAATATTTCCTTAAAATAAAAAAATTATTCTCTAAAGTACAGATGCAAACCTCCTTCAAATGGAAAAGTTATTCTCTAAAGAAAGAGTACAAGTCTTCTCGAAACAGAAGAGTTGTTCTCCAAAATTTTGCCAATGTGAAAGAGATTGCAATAAACCATGGTATGGAGGCAATATAATATAGTTACAAAAATAAAAGCAATGCTCAAGCAACATACCATAGGTTTACTGCAACATCACATAGAAAAAATAAAGAAACTTGTATGAAAAAGAAGAATAAATGCATTCTCAAATACAGATAGAAGTTTTTACAAGTAAAAGAATCATTTTATTCCATACTATGAAAACTTTATACATGTGCAGGTTTCAAAACAAAAGAAGGCGGGGACCGGTACCCGCACAATCTCCGGTCAACACAAGTCTTTATATATACAAGCAAAAAAGCAAAAATCGAGACGAAAAGCATAGGACTAAACCAATCACTTCTTCTTCCTGCCATCTTTCGAGCCCTCACCAGGCCGGATGATTAACGTTTTGGGTCGGCTTGTAAGAGTAGGGGAAGAAAGAGGAAGGGGTGCAATTGGACTTTCTTCTGCTTTTTCTTCGCTGGCAGAAGCTTCCCTCTTTTTCTTTGAGACTCCACGCTTCCCCTTCTTCCTTGAAGAAGACTCACTGCCCGAAGTGAAAAGTGCAGACAACTTTATGTCATCAGAAATAGTTTGCTCCGGGGTTCTCTCGCCTTCTTCAGGTTCTTCGGCCTTCTGTTCTTGTGAAGCGATCGGGTAATCCAAGACTTGAAGAGCTTCTATCTGCTCCTCTTGTGACCTCGGTTGAGAAAAGGAAGGAGGAGTAATCTGAAGAGGCGGAGAGGGAACAGCTGGAAGAGAGGAAGGCTGGACAACACTTGGTGCTTTCGCTACAGGAGAAGAGAAGTTAAAGTCAGTATCTCTCATAAAAAGAGGAGATAGTGGCGCGTCAAGATTTAAGTAATAATCAAAAAGTTCATTAAGCTCATGAGAAGTAAACAAGCAGTCCACTTGAGCAAGATCAGCATTAAGGTTACCTGGAGAAGTAGGCTTTACTATGTCAACTTCAAAGTCCTGCGCCTCAGCGCTTTCTTGAGTCTCATCTTCAGTGCAGGCGGTTGCACTTTCAATAACGGCTTTAGCAAGAGGCGGAGAATTGGAACTGGAGCCAACAATATCGATGTCGGCCGAAACCGAAGGTTGAACTGGGTCGGTTGAAGTTGTCTTCCCTAAATGTTCTCCTTCTGCCATTTTGGCTCTCTCTTTGGCGGGTTGCTCCTTTCCCCGGCAAGAGCGGCACATGCATCATCATCTAGATAGTGCGCCATTAAATCTTCTTCAGCATATCCAGCTCCTCCAAGCATATCAAGTGCATCTTCCCACACTTGGGCCAAAGTGATTTCGTACTTCGGCCCCAAAAATCTAAGGCCACCGCGCCCCAGAACACTATGAATGTAAAACTCAAATAAAGTAGAGCTGATTTCGGCTTTAGTTGCCATATGGGATTCTTCGGCCATTACTTTGCCGGCAACAGCTTCATCACGCTCATTTTCAGCTATGGAAAGTCGAGCTTTTAACAATTCGATTTCTGTTCTGGGAGCTGGTTTTTTCTTGCAACTGAGCCATGTCAGCTCGGTATCTTTCTACAACTTGCGGCCGTGCTTCAAATTTAGCTTCAACGTCTCTCTGTGCAGCATGAGCATCTCTCACCTGTTTTAGAAGCACTTCTTCTCTTTGAGAATAGGAAGTGGAAGAAGTGGCAAGCTCTTCTTTAAGTTTTTCAACTTCCGCTTCAAGCTTCTCATTATAAGCGGCAATACTCTTCATCTCTGCATCATGCTGATCGAGTGTTTTCTGCCACTCGGATTTGTCATTTTCCATAGTCAGCATGGCTTCGAGATTTGCGCAGTTTACTCTTTGAAGCTCGTCAACAAGTTTCTGCCAACCAGACATTCTCTCGATATCGAGTTTGACGGCATCAAGATTTCGCAAAATGGCTTGCTTATCGATTGGGACCAAGTCAAGATCGAAATGCACTCCCTTTAAGTACCAGTGCGGAAACCGACTTTGAAGAGTAGCCAGACCCTGTCCAACTTGATACGGGGGCCTACTGATGATTGTTTGAATATCAGCTCTTTGAAGGGCGAGAGAGCTGGAAGGAATTTCAAAAGAGACGGGAGCAGCGGGCTTTTCAGAAATTTCAAATGTCGGCATTTCACCAAGTTTGGCCCGTTTACTTGGATCTTCAGTGACATGACTTTTCCCTTTGTCATCAAGGGATTTTCGCTTGTGAGAATCATTGTAACAACCCGCATATTTATCGATTGTATATTTAAATATTTTATTTAAATATTTCATCGTTCGTCGGATTTCAGTCCGAAAAACTACTTTTTGCAAACAGTCGAATTAGGACTCGAAACCACTTCCATTGAGTTCAAAACCCCATTTGCGACCTTTTTGAGTATAAGGTTCGATAAGTTTGGAGTTAGTAAAGTTTTGCTACTTTTTCACTTTGGGTTTGAGTTTGGGTTTCAGCCCAATGTTCCATCTTAAGACTCTAGCTCCACTCCAACTCTTCATTACTTCATTTCATATTCCTAACACTTCAAGCTAAAGCAAAAATGGGGGAAAGAAGAGGAAATTAAAACTCCAAGCCCTAGTCTTCATTAGAAAATCCAACTTCTAGCTCCAAATTCAAGAGAACCCATTGGTAAACATCTCCTTCTTCTTCTCCAACTCATTCTCCTTCCAATTTTAGAAATTTCCTAAACCTAATTTGGGAAATATTTCTCTTTTAAGCTTAGAATCAAGCTTCTTGAGTTGGGATTGAAGAGTGGTTGATCCTCCTTTGTTTTTAAGCTCCTTCTTCATTGATTTGGGTTCAAAGGTGAGATTTTTATCTCACATCTTAGTCTATAATTATCTTCGATTCTTAGGTATGAATTCCTAACACTTATTCTTATGCAATTGATTTTGGTTTGGATTGATTTGGTGTATATTCCAATTTTTGATGTTCTGAAATCAAAATCTATGAAAATCCTTTTGTGGATATTTTGACATTAATATTTGAGGCGTATCGGAGAGCCGTTAAGGCTGGGTTGTCGCTTGGCGTAAATCCTTAGTCGTTGTCGCTCGATCGATCGCTTCGGTATCCGTTTGGCCATTTTTGGCCTAGGTTCAAGGAATGCCCTGAACCCTTGATTCAGACGTCTGAAACGTAGTATTCAGACTTCTAAATATTATACTGGGAATTTTTATTCCCCAGTATTCAAACGTCTGAATCTATATTTCAGACGTCTGAATTGGTTCATTTGGAACCAGAAAGGAAATAGGCTAAAAAGTGCCTATTTCAGACGTCTGAAATCAAAGATTCAGACGTCTGAATTCTGTTTTGAAAAATAGTTTATTTTCCAGATTCAGACGTCTGAATCCTTGATTTCAGTCGTCTGAATCCTTGATTTCAGACGTCTGAATCTGCACTCTTTTTGCCTATTTTCCTATTTGCTTGAAAATTCCAACTTTAATCAATTCATGTGGATTCCCTTTTGTTATTATCATTTATGATCGACTTTGATGACATTTTCTTCATGATTTTTGGAAATATCCATTTTGATGGATTCGATATCGATTTCTTTGGATTTTATTCACGTCTTTGGTTGTTAATTTTGATGATTGGTTGTTTCTACAATCATTTCTGTGATTTGTCACTATAAAAATATAAAGGTTTTCTATACTAGTAGTAAATATCAAAACTCTTTCTTCAAATGATTTCAGCACTATTTTATAACAAAGCTCGTTCTCTTAAACCATTTTCCAATCTATTAGTATATACAAACCTTTACCTCACTCGTATGAGAAATCTAATTAAACGACTTAGTAAAACAAGTGGTATGAAACGCTTGCGTTTACTTCGTCGGTTAATTCTTGGACTTGTTCGATTGAATCTCTTGTGACAATTTCCTAGTGAAGATCTACAGTTTGTTCGTAAATATTTAAGTTAAGCAAGTGGTTATGGGACATGAAGCTAAACTCATATATTTACTAACTTAGTGTGATTGACACTTCTTGATGATCGATGATGATCATTTTATGGTTTAGACTAGCAATGTGCGATGTCTCTTTGTCCATGTGGAGGTCCGTACCTCAATTCATTGAGCTTCGTCTCATTTCTTCATGGGCTGGCATCCCATGTACTTTTAATGTCTTTGCTTTTGATTCATTAGATGTACCGTTTGCACTACATCAATGTCTTTGTTTTTGATTCATTGGATGTACCGTTTGCACTACATCAATGTCTTTGCTTTTGATTCATTGGATGTACCGTTTGCACTACATCAATGTCTTTGCTTTTGATTCATTGGATGTACCGTTTGCACTACATCAATGTCTTTGCTTTTGATTCATTGGATGTACCGTTTGCACTACATCAATGTCTTTGATTTTGATTCATTGGATGTACCGTTTGCACTACATTAATGTCTTTGCCTTTGATTCATTGGATGTACCGTTTGCACTACATCAATGTCTTTGCTTTTGATTCATTGGATGTATCATTTGCACTACATCAGTGTCTTTGCTTTTTGATTCATTGGATGTACCATTTGCACTACATCAATGTCTTGGCCTACCTTTTCTTGTGATTTCTGGATTTCTATATGATGATTTCTGGAATTTATGTTTCACCACCTATTTCAGTTGGAATTGATATGGATGTCATTTATTGTGGCTTGGTGAATTAAATAAAGAATATGACATTCTTTTGATGCTATGAGATTCTTGAGATATTGTATGACTTTTGTGGATTTTCTAATGTATACTTGTCGTAGTATGACATTTTTGGTTATCATACGTCTTTTTATTATATCTCTTATTCTATATTATTTCATCTGATATTTATAGCTAGACTGATCCGTTTATTATTTTCTTATTAAATAATACTCGGGTCAGACTGAGATTTTACAGGTGCTTCTGCTTGACTCCTTATCGGACCATCATCTGATCTTTTGGTTAACTACTTAGCTTGTAGTTTTTGGTTGTGTACAATTTGAGATATAGACTCCTTGATGTATACATATTCTTTTGTCTAGCACTTGTATATATTCTTTTGTGATATTGTGGATCTTGTTAGACCACTACTCTGATGAACACTTTTATGTGTTATATATATTCATATCTATTTCCGCCTTTGTGATATGAATTATCCGTGACTGATTTATGTTATGTTTATTTCTATATTTGTTTCCGAAGATATTATAGCCACTGTGTAGTAGTTTTGAGTTTGTGTCGGTATGTCGGATTTCCTCTTGAAAAGAAATGCATGTTATATTATCTGACATATCGATGCTCGCACAAAGCAATTACACGGATGGTCGCTTCTCAACAGCCTTATTCTCCGCTAGTTGACAGCATTACACCGTAATGTTCTTGGTTAGCGTGGGTATAGAGGTGGGGCGTCACAATCATCCTCTCTCTAGGAAGAATCATGTCGTTCGTCCCGTCCCCCGTAGCGTTCTTCATAAGCACGCCTCTCACGAGCTTTCCTCGCAGCTCTTTCTCCATCGGTTTCCCAAGAGGCAGGAAGATACCTCTTAGGGTCATAAGAAACGTGCCTCCCGTAACGCTGGAAATCATCATAGTAAGAGACACTTCGTCCCATTGGAGAACCTAAAAATGAAGAAAAGATAAGTGCAGAAATCTTCAATGCAAGGAAGTTGAATGCATATAAGTGTCGAAAAATCCTAAGTGTGTGTAACATGCAACCTACGCGCGTCAAACTACGAACCACTCCTCGGTTGGGGGTGATGACAGATTTTACGGCAAGTGCCAACTCTTGGGCTGACGGAGTTTGCTGCAAGACAGATGTCGCTTCAACTACTGGAGAAATAACTTTAATAGTGGTGGTATCGTCTTTAAAGAGCTCCTGTGAAGTGATCATCAAGTGTCTCAGTCCCTCAAAAATGTCGTCACCATCATGCCTGGCGGGACCCTTCCCCTTAGCTCCTTCATCAACAGTCTTCCCGGATTGGTTAGAAGGTTCCTCTTCCTCAATGACCGGGGCAAGTGCTAGTTTGCCGGATGACCCCGCAACGTCAATAGAAGCAGAACACTTCACCAGTGAAGCCTCAACAGCAGGTTCTTTCGGTGTAAGTTATTCGACGGAAACTGGGGCATCCGATGTCTCTACTGGAGAATCAGGGACTTCATGAGGCTGAGTAGAACGGGAAGGGTGCAGAAGTCCGTATTGGTGGAGAAATTCGTCTTTCAGCAAAAATTTAATACTTCTTTCCTCAAACGCCACGGCGCCTAATCTTTCAAAAGTCGGCTTGTGGCTGGGATATTTAGAGGGAGGAGGAAGTGCTGTAAAAGAAAAGAATGAAATTAGCACCTAGCAACTCGGACTTTGAAAAGCTCAAATGGAAAAAGTGGGAGTGAGCAATCTTACTTCCTACTCTCCATATGGCATAAAATCCTGGAGGGCGACGAACGAAGAAGAATTGATTTAAGAACCCGTGGGCGCTTTCCGGAAGATCGACGATCAATCTACGGTTCCTGGCGCTTCTCACGAGTGTGATAGAGGGATGATGTTTGTTCTTTGCGAATGTGCACAAGTAGCAGATTTCTTCAAAGCTCGGAAGACGATCAAGTGTCCTCCTGAACAGCACACAAAGTCCCATTAGGATGGCGTGGCCATTGGGATGCAGTTGGAAAGGAGAGATAGTTAATCGGAGAAGGAGTCATTGAAGAAATTCATTCAAAGGAGGAATGGCACCACATAGGCACATCTGACGGTTGACAGCGATAAAACCGAGAGGTGGCCTATCAGCAGTATCGTTTGGCCTAGGAAGTAAAGCATCTGCTTCAGCAATACCAAACTGAATACGTAGTTGGTTGAACGCTCGCTGACTCAGGGTGGTTGGAGTTCTTTCCGAAGGATTATCCAATGGATTGGCTATCGGCAAGACCCCTTCAGCTTGCTCTATTATTTCTTCTTGAGAAGACATTCTACACACGGAACTGTACGTTCAAATATGAAGGTGCACGTTTCCTAAATTTGTGAAGTGTTGTGCAAAACTAATAAAACGATAAGCAACTATAACTGAAATTAAACTAATATGCATTTTTCAATTTTAAAAAGTTTCAGGGCTTGTTATTTTAAGTCCAAATACAAGTGCAGTGTTGATGCAAACAAATCAGTCTTAATTGATTAATATGGCTTTGCTTTAATACTTCACTTGAATTTGTCGATTCACAGCATTTCATATAATTTCTTTAAGTTGACTATCTTTTATTGACTAATCTGTCATTCGATGTGGGCGATCAGTGGCAGTATATTCGTCCCATTTTTCTGCAAATGTTGTATTTAACAGGTTATTAGCATTAAAGTTAATGAGATCTGTAAATAAGTGCAACAAGTTCAAAAATGTTATCTCGGCAGTTCGAGTTGAGAGTACAATTCAATAATGTCATGTTCATTCATGAAAGGTATTCAAGTCCTTAGGTCGCAGGAACAACTTAAGCTAGCTCGGGGATTATTTAGGTCGTCCAGTGTGATGACCCGTAAATCCGTACTCCTTGAATATACACTAATCTCCATAGATTAACTCAAGATGAACAGAAATACGAATTATCAATGTTTTTAGAAAAAGAAAAAGGATAGAAGAAGAGAGAAAATAGAGAGAAGAAGAAGAGAGAAGAAGGTAGAATGGAGAGGAAAGAACATAGAAAATAGAACAGAACAGAAAACAACAAAACAGCATCAGAATCTCACAATTCGCAGCGGAACAACATATAATAATAAATGAATAATCTTTAAACAAAGAACTATATCAGTTATTACATTACATCACATCATATCATCATTACATCAGAGTATACAACAACAAACAGTGCAGCGGAAAAAGAAATATTATACTAGTAATACGCCATGCCATCCATCTTGCCCCCAGCAACTCCAGAATATCCTGATAAACCTTAAACTCTTGACTGCCCGTGTGGAAATTGGTGGGCACCCAGAGTTTAGGAAGGAAAACAATAAACTCCGAGTCAGTCAGGTGACTGGTGTGAGAACTCAAAATAGTTTATTTATCTTTAAAATCAAAATAGAGGAATATTTTTTTAAAGTCAATTCGCAATGCTTTTAAAAATGAGACTACCATAAGGCCTCCCGCACACACAATGCAAACGCAGAATCGGAGGAGATTTCTCCTTATGATAGTCAAAGATGCTTGATACGCATTAAAAAGAAACATTTGATATTATTACTAGTGCATAGTGAAGGAAATAAAATCATTTCGAAAGTAGAATATAAATCTTAGCCAGCATAGACATTTCGAACTATGCCTACTATAGCTAACTATGTTCAATAGCAGGTTACCGCCACATTGCATAGCAGGTTATACAACTAAAACCGTACAAGTCTCGTATTGTTTCTTTGGATTTCCAACGAATGATCAGGCCAAGGAACTTCCCATTGCCACATGAGAATGCCTCTGGATGGACATCCCCGAGAACCAAACCGGATCTCTACCAACACAAGGCCGGGTTACCCCTAACTGAGTAACAACTGACCGAATATGCCATCCCCCGGTCCTTTGGGACCTTTCAACCGAGCGCTCGCAATCAATTCACACAATCATAAAGTGTTTTCAACATGAGTAAGTATCTGGGCTCCATACCATGATACCACCCTTTTCCAGAAGGAAATGCACATATCCTAAAGGGCGCTACCCCTCATAACCTTGCCGCATCTTTCTTGTTTTGACCATTCACGGGGTGTGAGGCTCGACGAAGTCACGTCCACAAAAACATACTTTATACAAAAGCCATGCTTTGGGTCAACAAATGATCATAGAAATGATCACCAAGATAGACGATCAAACAAATGATCCTATCACAAATAATCAACACAATGATCATTTACAGCAACACTCAGTATGTCACATTACCAAATTGGGAATATATCGCTGATAACATTCAACTACATAACCTCTGAGCTCGTACGTCTCAGAGAAGGGTGTTAAGCTAAAAGAATAAATTCTTCACCACCAACAGAAATATATTTGAAAGAAATCTGCTTTATATCTCAATTTGTAATGTCAGACATACAATCCATACAAGTCTGTTCCGGGCTCGAACAAAACCGAAGGCACTTCTCACGAAGCCCTTGCAATCCGGGTATTCACAATCCCGATCGAATTTCCCATCACTTAAGAAATCTCTATACCAGGAGCTACCCAGTGTAGAGACAATCGATAGGTCATCCTATCGCTTTCGCAAATACCCGGTCTTCAACACCGGTCATCAAATGCAATTCATAACGACGTATCACATATTCAGAATGGGTTATACGACCCCATGGTCCTTTCCCGGTTAACCCGAATAGTGAGCGCTTATTCAAAAATAAGTGTGGCATTCAAATTCAAAAAAATCACATCAATTACCCATTCAAAGGGAAATATTGATAGTCGGTTATTGAACTATCAATGGATATGCACACATCACCAGTTTCCAAATAATTTTCCAAATTATTTATTTTCCGAAATATCTTTACAAGATATATACTTTTCAATATCTCAAAAATAAATCAATATTTATTTTTAAACAAGTTTCCCTTTCTTTTATAAATTCCTTAGTGAATTTATATTCCAAAATATCCATGCATATACGATTTCAATTATTCATTTCAATTTATCCTCAAAAAGATAAATTCTCAAAACATTCACTTTATATTGGAAAACATTTCCATACTTATTTATTCATAAGTAATTCACAAATTTTATTTATTTTCAACACTTAGAAAATATTCAATATACTTAAATCGAAATTAAGTATATATTTCATTCTTTAAGGAAATCATTCACTTAAACATATTTATTTGGGCCAAAACGAATGTTGCGTAAAACATCGTTACGACAACCCAAAATCACTAGTATAGGGATTCGAAATTAAAATAGATATATAAATCCCAATACTATACAAAACATTTCCTTTCGGAAATCATTTACTATAACAACAGTGTTATAGTCCACCATTTCCTTTTTATTTCTCGAAAACGTCTATTTCAACAATAGATGTTGAAATCTATGGTTTCGAATCTCAACACAATTTAAAACATCGTTAGATCGTTTTAATTCTGTTTAAAATATCAAATCTAAACATTTTCTTTAACATATTATTCACTATTCAAAAACGTGAATATACTACGTTAATCAATTTCATCCTTTCTATACATTTTATTTTAAAGGATTATTCACAGTTAAAAACGTGAATATAACTCCATTTATAGGTTTCAACAATTTACTTATCAAAATAAGTCGTTTGCGAATTTATAAAACAACGTTTATAAATTCCTTTTCTATTTATTTTATAACAACTTCCTTTTATAAATTCCTTTATTAACCTATTCCAGTTTATAACTCAATTATAAACTAAAAGTTCATATTATAAGTTAAATGCTTATAAAACGATTATTTTACAAAATCGTTCTTTTGAACTTCATAATTATAAATCCTATAACTTATAAGATTCAATGATTTATTCAAAACTATTCTTTTAATAACTTCATAAATTTTATAAACTTACTGCTTAGAAAATTCCATTTATAACTTCACTGTTTATAATTTTATAATTTCCATTCACTTATGCAATCCATTTTCACTTCATTCAAACACTTATAAAAACTCATTTTATAATTCAAATGTTTTAATTTATAAATATCAATTTATAAATCTCTTATGTAAATCAATTTATACTATTATTTTAAAACATCTTTAATCTCCTTTAAAAACTTCATCATTTTGATTTATAAAATAATTAAATTTTATAAATCCTATATTTCAACTTTTCATGATAAATTCAATAAATCCCGATTTTAACTCTTTTATAAAATCATTAATTCATATTTCTCAAAAATCAACTTTAACCGTATTTCTCAAAAACCATAATTTTTATAACATTAAAATTATATCGTTTATTTATTTAAAATGAATCAATTCCAAAAATAAAGTATATTTTCAAAAATCACTTTAAAAACATTTTAAAATTCCAAAATTTGGTCCAATGATGCTACATACCAAATAGTCAATCACGACAACAACGATATCATATATCGATATGATAATCCATCAAATATCAAAATATCTGAAATCAAATAAATACTGTTGAGGAATCCAGTTGGATCCCTCCAACCTGTTTTCCTGCATCCAAAAACATTATCACAATACCAATTTCGCTCCAGTACGAAATTATCGCGGTATATGGGATTTAAAATATTATCCGCTTAATAGACGGCGCAATAGGGTCTCATCCGCTAAAAGAATACGGGAAATCAATAACTCCAATATATACATATGCCAATATATATATATATTGCTATTATATATAATACCAATTTCACTGTTTATGAAATATTCGCGGTATATGTTTTTAATAAATAACATCCGCTTACTAACGGCGCATAATGTCTAATTTAACAATCAATAGATAACAATCATCATTCAAACATGCATTCAAATATTTTAAATCTAACTATTTAAAATTAAAATCGAAACTGATTCGATTGAGTGAGAAGTTCTCACCTTGATTTTAATTTTGTTTTAGCGATTTATTTCGAATAAAATTAAACGGACGTTTAATTTTACCCAAAATTCTCACTAACTCCAAATGACTCCAATCCAATTCCATCGCGTAGTGCTCGTCCATACGATTCCAACGCAACTGGTTTCGCGCGTTTTCGACCTCGTATGAAAAAGTTATGATTTTTCAAAATTTATACGATTTTTATATAACATAAATTACAACTACTTTTATAATTTTAAACCTTAATCAATCTCAGGCCGTGCTTTGAACCCATCACTTAGATATTAGGGTTTAATCTTGCCACCAACATGCATGCTTATATTTCGATCAGGAAGTTCCATTGCGTAGCCCTCACCCAACTCCTTGCTCAGCCCCAAGGCCTTGAAGCTCGGCCATCTCGTGATACGCGCGCACGCAAGTGAACGTGGCACGTTTGCGCTCAAATTCCCATCGATCCGCTCAACTATTCTCGATCATAACCGTTGAGATCGTAGCTCTCGATGTGCTCTACCTCTTTGTAGTTGACAATTTCTGTTAAAAGTGAATGGATTTCGAGGAAAAGGAGGAGGAAGGAGAGACAATTCTGACCGTTCAACATGGTAGTGGCGGCTGCGTTTGACCTAAGGTTAAATTTTTTTTTTATTTTTATTTTCTTGAGTGAAGGGGCTATTTATAGAGTTTTGAACGAACACTATTCATTCCGATTTTCCAAACTCCGATTTACGCGCCGAAACTGACGTTCCTAGGGTTTATCCCGCATTCCGGACACAATGGAACAGGTTTCGGAAGCTAATTCGGACATCTGTGCGAGTTATGGCTATAAACGTTCAACTTAAATTAAACCGATTTAAGCGATTTTCTAGGCGTTTTAATTTGTACCGGACAAACGGTAAACCCAATTGACTTGAAATTTGAAACCATACAATAATATCACATTACGGATCCGATGAAACTAGTTTCGTCGGAATCCGAGACTTTTTGAAAAATGGCTATTTTAACCCGCCAAATTAAAATTAAAAATAATTCGATGCGTTTCGAGCTACCACGATCAAACGACAACTCCGATTGCTACGAAAATTGAAATCCGGTAATAACTAACTATTACAGATCCAATGGAACTAGTTTCGTTCAATTCTAAGACTGTTCAAAAATTGACTATTTTCACTAGTCGATTAAATATTAAAATATTCAATTTTCACAAATTAACTTTTAATTCGATTTTAAAAGTTCTAAAATATCATTCTAACTCCAATATGATAAAATAAAATTTTACAAATCATTTTCAATCATATTTAACCCAATTTTCAATTATTTCCATAATTTAACATATTAAATTATCGATTTAATTATTCAATTAAATCCAATTATTCAAAATAAAATTTATTTGACTAATAATTTCCACTTATTAATATTTAAAATTAATTAAATATTCAAATTTTAATTACTAAAAATTCTGGGTCGTTACAATCTTCCCCCCTTAAAAGAATTTCGTCCTCGAAATTAACAAGTAAGAAAAGTTTTAGAATTTATTAACTTTCCCAAAATTCATAGTTAAACTTCTTATAATATCTTTACTAAGTTTTCAAATCATACTTAGTTATCTTTTCAAAACAATTACTATTGTTTAACTTTCAATTCCAAATCAAAGTCTAAGTTTTCAAAATTTTCCAAATTTTCTCAAATTTTTTCTAACGCCTTAAATTTTCGGAAAAATTCGCCATAGTCTCCTTTGCGCGGCTCGATCCGAAAAAAAAATGACAGTATATATATCACAAATATACATCTCATCAAGTAATGAGGCATCCCGAAGGGAAAAAGTGTAAAAGTACGATATTTAATCCGAGATATGTACCTTATATTTTATTAGCGAGCATATACGGCTAATATAGCGCGAAAGCGAGTTCCAAATGCGAAGCAAACGCGATCCGCACCTACTAATCACTCAACAAACAACATGAGAACATGCATGTAGACAATAGTATCAATATACAACATATAGCAACATAATAACTATATATGTCAACATAGCAAATGCAACTAAAGCAATATATTCAACCATCAACCAACTAGCATTCATAACCAATAAATATTCATTCATATTCTCATTAATATTCAATGAAATGGTTTTCAATTTAATCACATTTGATTCTTTAACAGTGGATGTTTACTAACATTCATTTTCAATTAGTTTATATTCACTAATTCATATTCAAGTTGGTTCACTTCCAAATCAAATTCAATTTCATTTAAGATTCACTTAACATCCAATTGAATTTCAATTACCTTAACTTCCAATTTCATTAACACTTAATGAATTATATACAATCAACTAACAACCATATAACAACCAATGTATATTAATTGCAACCAAATTCCTTTGCTTACAATTGGTTTAAATTAAATTGATTTTCATTCTATTATTCAACTTCCAATGACATTAGATTTTAATGAATTATCACTTACATTCATTATTTCATATCAACTTAATTCACATTCAATTCATTCATTCAATCCAATTACTAAAGTTGAATTTCATTTCATATAACTCAAGTTCACATTTAATTGATTAACATTTAATTCATTAATTCAATTCAATTCAATTTCATTCAATATCTCTTAAGTTATACTCCATTTATAAACATCACTTGTTTTTACATAACTTAAATTCCTAAATATATCCATATAGTTTCACTTCTTATATATATAAGTTTATTTCACAATTGTAAATCACTTTAATTATAATTCAATTCTTATAATTCTTTTGCTTATACAATCCTTCTTCAATTTAGATTATTCAAACATCTAAACAATCAACTTATATACTTTAATAATTCTGAAAAATTATTTCTTTTATATATAAAATATACTCAAGGCAAAAATTATTTCATTTACCCAATATAAAACAATATTGTGCCGAATTGTTCTATTCAAGTGTTTAGAAACCCCTTCGGCATAGTCTTGCGGACCACGCTGACGAAAGTTCATATGCCACTCAATAAACCAATCATCACAATATAAAACAATTTCATATATTCACTAACAAATACGCTCTCATAGCTATTATTACACTCAAACTCAATCTAGAGTACTACTGACTCTATCTCTAATGAGTAATACCCAACAGAACCATGGTTGTCGCTTAACCATATGCTCTGATACCACCTGTGATGACCCGTAAATCCGTACTCCTTGAATATACACTAATCTCCATAGATTAACTCAAGATGAACAGAAATACGAATTATCAATGTTTTTAGAAAAAGAAAAAGGATAGAAGAAGAGAGAAAATAGAGAGAAGAAGAAGAGAGAAGAAGGTAGAATGGAGAGGAAAGAACATAGAAAATAGAACAAAACAGAAAACAACAAAACAACATCAGAATCTCACAATTCGCAGCGGAACAACATATAATAATAAATGAATAATCTTTAAACAAAGAACTATATCAGTTATTACATTACATCACATCATATCATCATTACATCAGAGTGTACAACAACAAACAGTGCAGCGGAAAAAGAAATACTATACTAGTAATACGCCATGCCATCCATCTTGCCTCCAGCAACTCCAGAATATCCAGAATATCCTGATAAACCTTAAACTCTTGACTTCTCGTGTGGAAATTGGTGGGCACCCAGAGTTTAGGAAAGAAAACAATAAATTCCGAGTCAGTCAGGTGACTGGTGTGAGAACTCAAAACAGTTTATTTATCTTTAAAATCAAAATGGAGGAATATTTTTTTAAAGTCAATTCGCACTGCTTTTAAAAATGAGACTACCATAAGGCCTCCCGCACACACACACAATGCAAACGCAGAATTGGAGGAGATTTCTCCTTATGATAGTCAAAGATGCTTGATAAGCATTAAAAAGAAACATTTGATATTATTACTAGTGCATAGTGAAGGAAATAAAATCATTTCGAAAGTAGAATATAAATCTTAGCCAGCATAGACATTTCGAACTATGCCTACTATAGCTAACTATGTTCAATAGCAGGTTACCGCCACATTTCATAGCAGGTTATACAACTAAAACCGTACAAGTCTCGTATTGTTTCTTTGGATTTCCAACGAATGATCAGGCCAAGGAACTTCCCATTGCCACATGAGAATGCCTCTGGATGGACATCCCCGAGAACCAAACCGGATCTCTACCAACACAAGGCCGGGTTACCCCTAACTGAGTAACAACTGACCGAATATGTCATCCCCCGGTCCTTTGGGACCTTTCAACCGAGCGCTCGCAATCAATTCACACAATCATAAAGTGTTTTCAACATGAGTAAGTATCTGGGCTCCATACCATGATACCACCCTTTTCCAGAAGGAAATGCACATATCCTAAAGGGCGCTACCCCTCATAACCTTGCCGCATCTTTGCTGTTTTGACCATTCACGGGGTGTGAGGCTCGACGAAGTCACGTCCACAAAAACATACTTTATACAAAAGCCATGCTTTGGGTCAACAAATGATCATAGAAATGATCACCAAGATAGACGATCAAACAAATGATCCTATCACAAATAATCAACACAATGATCATTTACAGCAACACTCAGTATGTCACATTACCAAATTGGGAATATATCGCTGATAACATTCAACTACATAACCTCTGAGCTCGTACGTCTCAGAGAAGGGTGTTAAGCTAAAAGAATAAATTCTTCGCCACCAACAGAAATATATTTGAAAGAAATCTGCTTTATATCTCAATTTGTAATGTCAGACATACAATCCATACAAGTCTGTTCCGGGCTCGAACAAAACCGAAGGCACTTCTCACGAAGCCCTTGCAATCCGGGTATTCACAATCCCGATCGAATTTCCCATCACTTAAGAAATCTCTATACCAGGAGCTACCCAGTGCAGAGACAATCGATAGGTCATCCTATCGCTTTCGCAAATACCCGGTCTTCAACACCGGTCATCAAATGCAATTCATAACGACGTATCACATATTCGGAATGGGTTATACGACCCCATGGTCCTTTCCCGGTTAACCCGAATAGTGAGCGCTTATTCAAAAATAAGTGTGGCATTCAAATTCAAAAAAATCACATCAATTACCCATTCAAAGGGAAATATTGATAGTCGGTTATTGAACTATCAATGGATATGCACACATCACCAGTTTCCAAATAATTTTCCAAATTATTTATTTTCCAAAATATCTTTACAAGATATATAATTTTCAATATCTCAAAAATAAATCAATATTTATTTTTAAACAAGTTTCCCTTTCTTTTATAAATTCCTTAGTGAATTTATATTCCAAAATATCCATGCATATACGATTTCAATTATTCATTTCAATTTATCCTCAAAAAGATAAATTCTCAAAACATTCACTTTATATTGGAAAACATTTCCATACTTATTTATTCATAAGTAATTCACAAATTTTATTTATTTTCAACACTTAGAAAATATTCAATATACTTAAATCGAAATTAAGTATATATTTCATTCTTTAAGGAAATCATTCACTTAAACATATTTATTTGGGCCAAAACGAATGTTGCGTAAAACATCGTTACGACAACCCAAAATCACTAGTATAGGGATTCGAAATTAAAATAGATATATAAATCCCAATACTATACAAAACATTTCCTTTCGGAAATCATTTACTATAACAACAGTGTTATAGTCCACCATTTCCTTTTTATTTCTCGAAAACGTCTATTTCAACAATAGATGTTGAAATCTATGGTTTCGAATCTCAACACAATTTAAAACATCGTTAGATCGTTTTAATTCTGTTTAAAATATCAAATCTAAACATTTTCTTTAACATATTATTCACTATTCAAAAACGTGAATATACTACGTTAATCAATTTCATCCTTTCTATACATTTTATTTTAAAGGATTATTCACAGTTAAAAACGTGAATATAACTCCATTTATAGGTTTCAACAATTTACTTATCAAAATAAGTCGTTTGCGAATTTATAAAACAACGTTTATAAATTCCTTTTCTATTTATTTTATAACAACTTCCTTTTATAAATTCCTTTATTAACCTATTCCAGTTTATAACTCAATTATAAACTAAAAGTTCATATTATAAGTTAAATGCTTATAAAACGATTATTTTACAAAATCATTCTTTTGAACTTCATAATTATAAATCCTATAACTTATAAGATTCAATGATTTATTCAAAACTATTCTTTTAATAACTTTATAAATTTTATAAACTTACTGCTTAGAAAATTCCATTTATAACTTCACTGTTTATAATTTTATAATTTCCATTCACTTATGCAATCCATTTTCACTTCATTCAAACACTTATAAAAACTCGTTTTATAATTCAAATGTTTTAATTTATAAATATCAATTTATAAATCTCTTATGTAAATCAATTTATACTATTATTTTAAAACATCTTTAATCTCCTTTAAAAACTTCATCATTTTGATTTATAAAATAATTAAATTTTATAAATCCTATATTTCAACTTTTCATGATAAATTCAATAAATCCCGATTTTAACTCTTTTATAAAATCATTAATTCATATTTCTCAAAAATCAACTTTAACCGTATTTCTCAAAAACCATAATTTTTATAACATTAAAATTATATCGTTTATTTATTTAAAATGAATCAATTCCAAAAATAAAGTATATTTTCAAAAATCACTTTAAAAACATTTTAAAATTCCAAAATTTGGTCCAATGATGCTACATACCAAATAGTCAATCACGACAACAACGATATCATATATCGATATGATAATCCATCAAATATCAAAATATTTGAAATCAAATAAATACTGTTGAGGAATCCAGTTGGATCCCTCCAACCTATTTTCCTGCATACAAAAACATTAGCATAATACCAATTTCGGTCCAGTACGAAATTATCGCGGTATACGGGATTTAAAATATTATCCGCTTAATAGACGGCGCAATAGGGTCTCATCCGCTAAAAAAATACGGGAAATCAATAACTCCAATATATACATATGCCAATATATATATATATTGCTATTATATATAATACCAATTTCACTGTTTATGAAATATTCGCGATATATGTTTTTAATAAATAACATCCGCTTACTAACGGCGCATAATGTCTAATTTAACAATCAATAGATAACAATCATCATTCAAACATGCATTCAAATATTTTAAATCTAACTATTTAAAATTAAAATCGAAACTGATTCGATTGAGTGAGAAGTTCTCACCTTGATTTTAATTTCGTTTTAGCGATTTATTTCGAACAAAATTAAACGGACGTTTAATTTTACTCAAAATTCTCACTAACTCCAAACGACTCCAATCCAATTCCATCGCGTAGTGCTCGTCCATACGATTCCAACGCAACTGGTTTCGCGCGTTTTCGACCTCGTATGAAAAAGTTATGATTTTTCAAAGTTTATACGATTTTTATATAACATAAATTACAACTACTTTTATAATTTTAAACCTTAATCAATCTCAGGCCGTGCTTTGAACCCATCACTTAGATATTAGGGTTTAATCTTGCCACCAACATGCTTGCTTATAATTCGATCAGGAAGTTCCATTGCGTAGCCCTCACCCAACTCCTTGCTCGGCCCCAAGGCCTTGAAGCTCGGCCATCTCGTGATACGCGCGCACGCAAGTGAACGTGGCATGTTTGCGCTCAAATTCCCATCGATCCGCTCAACTATTCTCGATCATAACCGTTGAGATCGTAGCTCTCGATGTGCTCTACCTCTTTGTAGTTGACAATTTCTGTTAAAAGTGAATGGATTTCGAGAAAAAGGAAGAGGAAGGAGAGACAATTCTGGCCGTTCAACATGGTAGTGGCGGCTGCATTTGACCTAGGGTTAAATTTTTTTTTTTTTTTATTTTCTTGAGTGAAGGGGCTATTTATAGAGTTTTGAACGAACACTATTCATTCCGATTTTCCAAACTCCGATTTACGCGCCGAAACTGACGTTCCTAGGGTTTATCCCGCATTCCGGACACAATGGAACAGGTTTCGGAAGCTAATTCGGACATCTGTGCGAGTTATGGCTATAAACGTTCAATTTAAATTAAACCGATTTAAGCGATTTTCTAGGCGTTTTAATTTGTACCGGACAAACGGTAAATCCAATTGACTTGAAATTTGAAACCATAAAATAATATCACATTATGGATCCGATGAAACTGGTTTCGTCGAAATCCGAGAATTTTTGAAAAATGGCTATTTTAACCCGCCAAATTAAAATTAAAAATAATTCGATGCGTTTCGAGCTGCCACGATCAAATGACAACTCCGATTGCTACGAAAATTGAAATCCAGTAATAACTAACTATTACGGATCCAATGGAACTAGTTTCGTTCAATTCTGAGACTGTTCAAAAATTGACTATTTTCACTAGTCGATTAAATATTAAAATATTCAATTTTCACAAATTAACTTTTAATTCAATTTTAAAAGTTCTAAAATATCATTCTAACTCCAATATGATAAAATAAAATTTTACAAATCATTTTCAATCATATTTAACCCAATTTTCAATTATTTCCATAATTTAACATATTAAATTATCGATTTAATTATTCAATTAAATCCAATTATTCAAAATAAAATTTATTTGACTAATAATTTCCACTTATTAATATTTAAAATTAATTAAATATTCAAATTTTAATTACTAAAAATTCTGGGTCGTTACATCCAGATCAAGTCAACCGACTTAACATAAGTTGAACTTCTTAAGTCGCATTGTTCAAGGCCAGGCAGTCAAAAATTATCCAAGTCCTAACTCGGCCGCGACCTAAAACCTCTGCCGCAGAAAGTTAGGTCGTTAGTTCGTTAAGTCGCTCTGCTTTAAGCTTTATGTTATTCAGGCAAGTTAGATCGCAAGCGAATTAGGTCGCAAGTGAGTTAGGTCGTAAGCAAGCTAGGTCGCAAGTAAGTCGGGTCGCGTGTTTTATGATCAAGCCGATAAGCCTAAGGTCGGCCGAAGCTCCTCAACCAATCAATTTTTAGCTCCCTTTACTCCTCGCCACTCAGCAAACGGCCTAACGAACAAACCTGTTAACCCAAAAACCTATTATCACCTCTATCGTAAAATCCACCGTCCCACCACCAAATCACCTAGAATCGGTTCAAACCACCGCAGATTCGTCATGGATCCAGTATGCTGCTGCGTTTTCGAAGAATTACAATAATGTTGCAAACAAAGGCGGACGAGGATCGGTTGTGACACGATTGATGGCGAAGTACGGTGTACAAAGCTGAATTAAGGACGGCAAGTGGGGAATTCGCAATTTGGTGATGAACATGGTTAAATTTTTGATGGAATTTACTTACGCAATATAATGACGCAATATAATGATGGAGATGATTGATGATTGAATAATGAAAATCGTCTTTGAGAAGCTCAGAAACTTGTTAATGGCAGAACGAAATGATAGAGCAGATGAAGCAAAGAAGAAATGACCTATACTATTTATGCACCGGAGCAGTGGAACTCGAATCGGCACACACGACCTTAGCTTCTCGTAAGTCGCTTACGACCTAACAGCTCAGAATAGTATGAGTTGAGAGATAACGAAACACAGGACCTAACCCCTAGGCGTGTACTTCGAGGGGCAAGTGTTAACTCCTCTAAGCGACCCAATGGAATGAAGAGCCTAGCGACCTAAAGTTATTGCGACCTAACGAGTTAAGAAACTCAGCGACCTAGACAATTAAATGACCTGACGATTTAATTACCTAAAGGGTCTAGCGACTTAACATCATGAAGCGGCACAGCATGACACAACTCCGCGACTTAACGGGCTAAAGGTACAAGAGATCAATGACCTAATGACATATGGAGTAAAGCGACCTAACGACCTATAGAGATAAGCAACTTCTTATGAAGCAACTTCTTATGCCATTCCCAACCGTAAGTCGCCAACTATTCTCCCTAGGTCGCTCACAACCTAAACATACCGAAGAAGCTTCTTATGCTGCTTCCTCCCTAGGTCGTTCACGACCTATGACTTATTAATTTGTTCAAGGTGATCAAATACGCTCTAGTTAAGCCGTAAGCCACTCCCACTAGGTCGCTCATGACCTACGGCCTACCTCTAGGTCGCCCACGACCTACGACCTAGCTCCAAAATTTCCGTATGAATACCGTGCCTACACCACCAAAGGGAGGATCTTTGGGGCTGATTTCTGGAACGCCTATACTCTGTTGATTTCTCGACTCACTCGACACTTCAAACACGAAAGACATCTCAACGAACTTCAAGAAGAAATCTAACACATTCGACATGGATTCAGAGAGTTCTTCTACATCGGAGTTTTAGCTATTTGTCCTAGCAGTGCTGTAATCGAAGATTGTTGCAAAGTTGTAATTGATTCAGCAATAAAGAAGATTAAAGTGAACGTAGGCTTAACTTGAAGCCGAACCACTATAAAACTATTGTCTCCTTACTGCTTTTTTGGTGACTTTTCTACTTACTTCTAATTCCCGTATTGACGGGTGGTGCTTTCACTTAATCTCTACTTACACCGGGGTGTTAGCGTTCAATTTTTAGCATTAACATTTATAAAATTAATATTTTGAATAAGTGGTATTGACTACTTAATTCTTTCTTTTCCCTTCTTTTTCCTTTTCGGGGACGAAAAGTTTTGAGTGGGGGAGAGTGTAACGACCCCTAATTTTCGATAACTAAAATTGTTAATTTAATAAGATTCTGATAATTAAATCTGGAATAAATAAAAATTTGAAATTTGTTAATTTATTATGATTGTGTAATTAATACTGAAAGAAATAAAATTGGGAATCATATTATGAAATAATAACGAGAATGCAAGGTAAACGATGCTAGTTAAAGTTAATAATTAGTGGATTGAATGGTATGACAATTGATGGAAATATGTTATGCTTGATTATAAGCGGAACATAAGCGAATAAATGAAATATTGGATTTACCAAGGAAATAATAGATAGTTAATGGAAATTAGATGAAATTAGTATTATGAAAATAAGTGGTAACATTTATTTGTAAGTAATAAAAGCTTATTAATGTGATTAAAGGTTAACGGTAATGATTATTGTATGTTACCTATTTATGTAGCTTGTTAATTTAAGTTGGAAATCAGTTTCAATAATTAAAATTTAATATTACGTTGATGTTAATTAAGGTAATATTTGGGAATAATGTTAACATTATTCATAATTGGACAATTTGTTGAATTATAAGAATGAGAATAAAGATTTATCAATTTATTGGGATTTGAACTATAATAATAGGAGTAATAGCAATTAAAGGTAATTAAATTGTACGTTAATTGAAATTAAGTCAAAATGGGTGAATATTAAGAACCTAGATTTAAAAACAATGTTAGTTATATTCTTATTGTGATAAAGACTCGAATAACAAGGTTTAAAGATTTAATAAATGGATTTTGGAGTTTTAATTTATAATTTCTGAATTTAACGAAATTGGAAAATAACATTTAAATTGATAAATTAATCAACTCTAAATTTACATCTAATTTTTGTAAATTAGTATAAATGATTTAGGAATTTAAAATTGATAAAAATTGTCGATTATAGGATTGAATTTGAAAACTTGATATAATTAATTAATAATTAATTTAATTAATTAATGTAAAAATAGCCATTTTGGCCACTGACTCGGATTTCAACGTAACCAGTTTCATCGGATCCGTAACGGTGAATTATTGTAGCATTTTAAGTTTCGTATCAATCAGACTTGTCGTTTGATCGTACGGACTCGAAACGCCTTGAGATCAATGAAATTGAAATCAATTTGAAATAACTTGATTTTAGCATAGCTTCTTCATACGATGGAATTTGGACTTGAAACATGTTCCATCGATTTTAAAATATTTTAAAACATCTATTTTGATATATGGGTTGACCCAATTTCATTTCGGAGTCAGAACGGGCTTTTCGGGCCATTTTATCGTTCAACGCGTATATCAATCGTGTCCATCCTTTCTGATTTCAGCTTTGCATATATATATACACCTCATTATAAACCCTAGCTTATTTCTTATGTTCATTGTTATGTACGTACAATTCAGCTGTCACTCCTCCTCAACGGCAGACAAACAAATTCCCACTTCCAGATCCAATTGCAATTCAAAACCAAATCAAAATTTTCAAACTCTTCAAACTATATCATATTTTATATCGTCGGAAAGCACTCGAAGAGCGTAACTCAGATCTACAATTTTTCCAGAACCCCTGATTAAATTTTGGTCGTTCGTAGCTAGGCTTCTTATTTGACGGCAGATCATCGATCTTGCGACGATCAGAGTATGCTGCATCGAAGAGGGTGCTGAGGCCTGTTGATCCATGTGGCTACCTCGTGTCAATGGTGTTTGGATGCACGAAAAATAGGTGGTCAAAGGAGAGGCCACCACATTCGTTCGAGCCTGGCCAGGGGGTTCGCAACACGCGGCGCTGGGCCTGGGGGTTCGGCCTGACGAGGGCATGGTGGCAGGGTGGTACGATCACAGCGGAGATGATCGTGAGTGGCAAAAATTTGAAGAGTGTAGTGGCGGCTGTATTAGAGTTCGGTCGTGCATCATTCTATAGCGCGTGAGGAGAAGGACAGATATTGACGTGGCAAAAATAGAGTGGGTAGGTTTATTTATTTCTGTTTTAATTTAATTTTGACTTTAACATGTTCTAATCGCTATATCTTTCTCATACGTGGTTGAAATTACACGCGGTTCTCTTCTCTAGGTTCGTATTGAAATTTTGGACATTTTGACACTTGTTTGGACGAATTCGAAGACTGTTCAAATTTTGGGTTTAAATTGGATTCAAATTCAATTTAAATTCAAAAGGTGAGTGTTTTAACCTGCTCACAACTTCTAAAATTTCTTACGTTTGTTAAATTGATATATGACGTGATTAGAAATTTATTTATGACTATTTAGCATATTTTGAATCATCATCTCAGTTCAATTTGAATTTATTTGAATAAAATAGTTATTTAATTTATTATTAAATATAAATTGTCAGTAAAATGGTTATTTAAGTTATTATTGAATATAAACTGCCAGTAAATACCTGTTATTGTTTGAATTGGATGATGACTGTGATAAATGGTTGATGGTTGATATTGGATGAATGGATGTCGTATTTTATATTGTTATAAACTGCAAGTTGTTATGCATTTTTCTTTCATTCAGGATTGCGGTTTGAAATGATATATAACCGTATTTTTATTTTAAATTACAGATTGAAATAATAAATATCCGTATCACTTGACCATACGGTAGAAAATTTTATAAAGACACCGTGGTCCATGTATAAAAATATTTTGAAACGATTTCTATGGTTTGTAAAGAAATATATGAGTTATATAGATATTGATTTCTAATGTTATATAAATGTTATTTTATTATTGGTTTTTAGCTATGTGTAAATTCATTTGGAGAAATAAAATAAGTTAAATAATAAAGTTTGATGGTTTTTATATAATATGGTTAAGTATCTGTTTAAATTATAACGTATATAGAGTTTATATTGACTTAAGTAAAATTTAGGTTAGAAGATAAATATGAATTTGAGTCGAATAAAATTATTTAAGAATTATACTCGAATAAATTAGATTTGAAAAAAAATAGATTTAAAGGGTATGATTTTTATAATTTGATTTTGGTTTAGAGCGATTTAAATGAATATCGAGTTGATTTAAATGAATATCGAGTTGATTTAAATGAAAGAATATCTAGTTATTTGAAGTTTAAAGGTTTTACATAAATGATATTGAATTTATTAAGTAAACCTTTCAAATCTAAATACTAGTAATTGAATTTGATATATAGCGAATTATCAAAGAATTTGTTTTGAAATGGTGGAATATTTAAAGCTTTGAAATATATGGAAATTGAAATGGTTTATTTGTGGGTTCAAATATGTATTTGAAATTGATTTGTGAAATAGAAGAAGCTATTTTGTTGTATAAGGTATTTTTAATATTTAAACCATTTACCTTATAAAGTATTTTAAAATGTTATGGCTTCAAATGTATTACGATTTCAAAGTATTATGGTTTTCCAAGTATTATGGTTCAAAGTATTTTGGTTTCGGAAAGTATTGTAACTTTGAAGTACTGTGATTTTAGAAGTGAATATATATATATGAAATGGAAATGATATTTTGGTTTTGAAAGTATATACTATTTTCAAATGACCACGGTGTTATAATAACGTTTGGTTGTTAAAGAAACCGAGATCGAAAGTTGTTATACTCTCTGCCAACTCCGAAAACCACTTTAACAACCGTGAACGCGGTGGAGATTCCCGAATGAAGTAGGATGGTGGCGACGTTCCATTGAGGTATATACGTGGACTCGACTCTTATGAGTTGGCTTAAGGTGGCTAAAACAGGAGCGATCTCGGGCCAATGAGGTCATTCCTATGATTGGACACACTCCTTCGATATTATATTCTGACTTTGAGATTTATTTATTGGCCACTTTTGATTTTTGATTTGGGGGTATGCCTCGAGGTGGGCGGTAGTAGCTGTTACGCGTTACCACCAGCCCGTGTGCGTAATTGGTATATCTACCCTGGCATTGCCTTGTGTTCCATGTCACCTACCCTAGCGCGCCATGTACAAGTTTGGTTTTCTCCCGTAGCACGTGGAGTATTTAGGGTGGTCTCCCAATCTGGAGATGCGCTGATACTGGATGGACTACTGGGACTATTACGTGGTAAGGGCTATATGGGTAACCCTGTAACGCTATTTAAAAGTAAGTTTATTTTACTATAGACATTATTATAATAGCGAAATATTACTACATAGTAATAACGGATCCTTAGGAGATGTGAATCCCGAGCATCTCTTAAGTTACTGCATTCACGTTAGACATTGGATAGGAGATGTCAAATCCCGTAAACATCTCTGACGACGTTCCACTCATATTATTTACATTGATTTAACTTACATAAGATCTTTTAGTTCTGACTCGAGTGTTTTGTCTTTTTAATTCGCTCGAGTCAGCCTGAGCATTTCGGTATTTGAAGACCCTATTACTGGAGGACGAAGACGAAGATTGTATTATTATTATGTACTATATTGTTCCACCGCATCACATTATTCCACCGAATTATTTATTATTCTCTGGTATGTGTAACTTTGATATGTATGATATAAGTATAATCGAATATTTTGTAAAACAGCTTCATGAACTGTATATTTGATTATTATATTTTATCGTTCCGCTGCAAGATTCTATTTTTTTTTTCTTTCTATGCTTTTTCTCATTTACCCCATAATAATCCGCCCTTCTGTACGGTTTAAGTCTGGCATGTGTGGCTTATCATCGATTTAAAGCGTACAAAAACACGGGATGTTACAAGAAGACACCATTTTACAACTTCTTCAAAGTCATCTATGAAGAAAAAATAAAAATGAAAGAGTGTAAAAAGAATCAAAAAAACTTGGATGCTTTATACAGCTGCTATTGTATGGAAACTAATGCCTACGTCTTAGGAGAAGACAAATAACGGTCACCACCAAAGATATAAGCTTGCTGTTTAGGATGCCATTAAAAGGAATAACATAGAACCAACAAAAAAATTAACGAGCAAAACCATTCCACTAGACTGCAAAGAGTTTGAAACTAGAAACTTTGGCACATGTACTTACATAACAAGAAATGTTGAAATATCAAAAAGGAAAAAAGAAAATGAAGAAAATCTGCCTTTGTTGATGATAATGCAAATACTATTGCCATTTTTCTTTCCCAACAACCAACAAAAACTAAGATGGAGAATTCTACCCTAATTGATTGGTAGTGAAACAATGCAGACTCTCTCATGACCAGAAAAAATAAGAAATATTTTAGTAAATTTGTCAAAAGGTTTATCTCCAAGCCAAGAAACATGTCTGGATGTTCTATGCTTCCATTGCTAAGATGTGTTATGCAAAATATTATCAATTTAAAAAAAATGTTATATTCAACATTCCTATCTAATCATATCTTTAAATGTTTATAGTATTGCATTTGTGAGAAAATGAACCTCATACAACCTAGAAGGCAACTTGCTGAAGATTTACCCAGATTTGCACGATGGGATGTAAGAAAACTTAAAGACATTGTTGTGAAACAATTTTTGAATGATACAAAAGTTGTAAATGTAAGTTAAAATTAATTCTTACTTACACTAGTGAATATCAGTTTACATTTTATGTTCTCTCTGCCTATAGTATCAGTTTAACCTTTAGAATAATTTTTGTGTCTGCATATATCACATATACCTCTTTGCAGTATCACTTTAGCTTCTGACTAGTATCAGTTTCAATGTGTAGCTTTAAATTTTTGTTTTCATGGTATCAATTTGTCCTCGGCATAGTACATCTTGTCATTTTGCACAGTATCAGCTATAATATACAATAATACTTGGTATCATTTTAACACTACACACAATCAACGAGTAAGAGTACATAGTACCAATTTCATTTCTACTCTATTTTCTTCTATTAAACTAATCACTTATTAATTTGAGTTATAACTTATAAGTTACAAAATACTATCATAAAACATTTGCATTTAAATTTTAAAACAAAATTACTATTTCAATTACATAGGTAAAAGAAATAAGCACTATTCTTCCACATGAACACAAGCTACTCCGAACAGCATCAACAAAAGAGGAATCAAGCGACAAAGAAATGAGAACAATGGAAAAAAGAAAAAACGAAGAAGATGAACATAGTACTCAATCTTTTGAAGATTTTGTAAGCCTTAATGTTTTGTAAATGCACATTAAAGATTTGGAAGAAGAAGGTAAGAAAACAAAGAAGCAATTAGACAAAGAAAAGAAGTTAAGGATAAAGGTAGAAAAAGAAAATTTGAAATTGAAAGAACAACTGAAAGATCTCAAATCAAGACTGGAAGAAAATGAAAAGAAAAATTCAGAAATTGAACTAGAGAGTAAGAACATGGAAGACGAACATGACGACATTCTAAATGAACATGCACATGAAGAAACAGAAACAGAAAACAGAGAAAAGAAATCCACAACTAAAAACTATAAAGAAGAGAATGAAGACAGAAATGACGAGTCTTATGTAGAAAAAGTGAACACAGCAACTAAAATAAATGAAGATGCATGTTTAAATATAGAAGCCCAAAATGAAGAAAAACCATTCACAGCTAAAAAGATTGAAGAAGAAAATCCATAGTCTCAACAAGAACCTACAAAGTGTCAAGCAAAAAAATAACTGAAATGGATAGGTACATGATTTTTTATTATTGAAAATAACACTGTTTGATTCGAATTCATGCTTGCGTATATTATAAATAATTCTGAGTATAAATTAAAATAAACTGATACCAAAATAATGCAGAATTTATATGTATCAGTTCTTTGATTAGAACTGATGGTTGGTTATATTACAAACAGTTTTCGCTATTAAATAAATCAAAAATGATACCTATATGTATGAAAACTGATACTTACTTTCTGTTTGAAAAACTGATACCAATGCAAAAATGATACCCATAAACTGCCATTATTAGCATTATTGATGCTAATAATATTATATTCGTTCATCAATAACAAAAACTGATAGCTTCTTATTGTTAATATAGATTCTCAACTGAAAAAAATTTAGAAGTTGAAGACACAACTGCTGACACTAATATAGAACAAGTCCATCAAACAAGTGAAAAAGAAAGTACATGCATGGAGACTGAAACAACAACTCAAATGGATGAAAATATGCTCCAACCAAATGAAGATAAAAATATGGACACAAAAGAAAAAAGTGAAGACATGTTGAATAAAACAAATGAACAGTGTTGCAAGCAAATGAAGATAAAACGGCGCAAAAAGAAATAAAAGAGGCTCAAAATTGGAAGAAGATACCAGTAAAGAGAGCAAAGTTGCACGATACAGTGATGTAATACTAGACCTAACACCTCCATCTTTCAACCTCAATAGCACACAACAATTGCAAGAGGGAATAACAGAAAAGAACAAAGAAAACAAACCAGCAAAACCACCTGGTCGAAAAAGAAAACAAACAGTTCATAAACCATCTTATTATGTGAAAAGAATAAAAACAAGAGAAAGGAAAAAAAGCCCTAGCTTGGAATATGTCAGAGAATGAAAAAAAAGGAAAAAAACAAAAACCTGAAGAAAATGAAAATGATGAAAAACTGGAAGAAAATGAAAATAATGAAAAAGAAAGTGCAAAAGAGTCAATACCAATGCCAATTCAAGTAATAGAGCCAATACTATCAAACTTAGGATTAGGACACTGCAACAAAACTTTGGCATACTTGAATATAGAACAACAAAATACAATCAAAACTTTCTTTGCTACGACATCATCAGATGAATAAGTTTACAAACATATATACTAATTTTTCTAGTTAAAATAACATTGTATAATTGATATGTGCCTTATTTTCTTAAAACAGAGATATAGCATGGACAGATAAAGACACAATTAGAGGAGGATGTATAATAACAAAAAAAGTACTACAACGACTTCTTGAAGAAAATGCCACACATGAATTGGTACACTTTTTTTTGCTTAATAATACTGCTAGCAATAAAAATAATTATAAAAATAATTTCTAATAGCTATTTCCAATACTATTTATACCAAAACTGGTACCTACTTATAACCCAAAATGATATCTAATTACCATTTGTTACAAAGTGGTGGTTTATTAGTTGAATTATGTGTTAACCATCATGTATGACAAAATAAATACCAAAATACTGTAAAAATAATTCCTAGTAGCAGTTGATATCAATTCATACTTTTGTTTTCTACTAGCAATTGATTTAATAGCATGTTCAAAAATGATACTAAGTTAGTGCAAAAATGATACCCAAAAGTTGTTTAATCATATTTCATGCTTAATTATTCTTGTAATTTGTAATATATATTACCATTATTTAAATAAAAGATACTAACTATTATTGAATATTGTTTCACCAATAACAAAAACTAACATTTTCTTTTTTTAATATAGATAATTGACTGGTATTTATCCAAGTGTGAGCTGAAAGAGCATAACTATGCATTCATAACAATAATGATGGTAAATAAAACTTTAATATGAAATAATATCATAAATGCTACATATATATTGAATCCTAACTTATTTATTTATTTAATAGCAATTTATAGTTTTCAATATACATGGAATTATAAAATCTTTAGTGCTGCCTTTCCTTGAACAAATTATGGATGTTGAATACACATATGCTATATATTTCCCATTGCATTATGAATACCATTTGACACTAGTAACTTTGACATACCCAATAATGCGATGGAGTCATCTAGATTCTAGACGTCCTAGAAAGAATACTAATGAAAGAAACAACCCCAGTCTAAAGCAGGCAATGATATTGGTATGATATATTTTTGTTATGAAACAAAATAATTTAATTAAACAAATAAAACATTAGCTAACTTTGTATTGTTTTGTCTTCAATAGAGAAATAAAAATGAAGAAATGCTGAAAGAACTTTGGAAAAATAAAAATATACAGGATAAGGAGGTGAAGGCAAATGAAATGCACATGTGCATAACAAGGATCAGACATGTAAGTTGTTTATGTTGTTCAAAATGATACATACTGACAGTTAAATTGACTTTGTAAATTTTTTTTAAAGTATAACTAGATACTGCAAATTACAGACAAAGACTGATACTCAAGCTACTGACAAAAACTACTGACCGCTAAACTGATACCTAGAAACTAAAAATTACAGGAAAAAAGTAATATCTAGATACTCAAAATGCTTAGTGACTGCTAAACTGATACTATAAACTACAAACAAAAATGAATAACTAGATACACAAAACTGATACTGCAAATATTCTTTTAAACAGGCTTGACTGTGGTATACGTGATGATATTCATCATATCAATGAACAAAAGTCAAATACCACTCAAAATAGCCCTGAACAAATGTTGAAATCTAAAGCGAGAATTGCATATGAGATATTGACTGACAAAGAGCATTGCTGGAGCTTAGCCAAGTTCATGTCAAGTTTGGAAGAAGAAAGATAAATGAACAAATCAAACAATTTGCAAAAAGTGCTACTATTTTCACATGAACTGACGTACATTTTAGATATTTTGTTATATGTAGTTGAATTTAATTTCTGTTTTAATGTTAATACAATCAATGCTTAATATTAGTACAATTTGTTATACAAACCATGAACATATTTCTGGTGGTGTAAAAATTAGATTTCATTACCTTATATCATAGTTTATATTTTATTAACATATATTTTGTTTTTAACAGCGTTGACTGCGGAATATATGTCATAATTTACATTGCATCACTGAACAAAAACATGATTCCAAAAAAGATCCAACAACGCACTGTTATCAAAACTAGAGCAAGACTTGCAATAGACGTATTGACAGATAGCAAGCACTATTGGAATGTAACTGATAACCTGTCAAGCAAAGAAGAAGGTGCATAAATTGAGAATTTTGTGTGTTAAAGTAAATCGTTGTATACTATAACAAGGTTATATATTGAATGTTCTATCATGCAACTATTGATCCTACATAATATTATCAGTTTTATGATGCAGCTTCCAGTTGTATAATAATATTATAAGATTTCATATAATATATCAATACAAAATAGTAACTCAGTATCTGTTCTAACTAATAGTATTATTTTTTCTAAAACTGACACTCAACATACTTTATGAAACAACAATTAGTGTGAGTTTTTTCTAACACAATATATCATTATAATTATTTATTAGTATTTGTGTCAGTTGTAGCACGTATAATAATACACGAAACTGATACTAAAAACTAACCAAAATTGATACTAAAGTCCTTTATATCCAATCAAACAAACATTATCTCCAACCAAAAGAAAGCATGTATCAATTCAATTATCTACTTCAATCAATTACACAATGATTATAAGATCACATATACTATGCTATCAACTTTGCTATAAGTAAGTAAAGTATACAAAACTGAACAAAACTTATATCACACAATGAAAAAATGATACCATATTTTATACCAATACAATGCGTAAGATGATACTAAACAGCTAATACTAACAATATGCAACAAATATCAAAACAAATGTTTGAAATAAATAAATAAATAAACACCAGAACTAATACTATAAAAACATATAACTAATACTAAAACTGGTACTATCATATATATTAAATAGCTGAAATTAAAAATCAATTTGATAATATGCTATACTGACCACAAATTAATAACAAGGTTCAATTACAACCACCAAAACAAGCCACACATCCACTTATTAATCTGAACAAAATCAAAATGTAAAATCAAATCATATCCTCTTCGAAGCTTGACAATTCCGTTTATTATGACCAAACCGGTTGCACTCGCCGCATCTATTTTGCTTGTTCTGAAAATATGAAAATCCTCTTTTGTGCTTGATTGATGGTCTACCAACGCCACGTTTCTCCTTTGGTGGCTTGATAACATCTTGAATGTTACGATCAACAATAGGACGATCATAATTTCTAATAGGATTTATAACATTGTCATAAGAACATCGATAAGCATCAACAGTGAAATAATACTCAAAAAAATCGTATACAGACAACTTAAACTTGTTCATACACTTTATAGCATGAGCACAAGGAAATCCTGTAATTTTCTATTGGTTGCAACTACAAACCAGCTCCTTCAAATCGACACAATGAGAGTTTGGAGATTCCACTTCAAAAGAAAAATCAGAAGATTTGTATACATCTCATCCAAATCCTTCTTCAATCAATTCACCTAAACGCAACTCCATAGAAGGACAAAGAGTTGTATTACACAAACGACATTGTTCTCTCCTATTAGACATTTGTTCCATAACCTTAACACGAATACCATCTAAATACAAAGTAACAGGTAATGCTCGTTCATCTAAAATCCAATCATTAAAACTTTCTGCAACATTGGAACTATATTCACCATAACGTTTCCATGGAAAAAAATAAATCCACCCACTTATCAAATGGCTTATCCTTTAAAAAGTTCACACAGCAACACCACCAATTTGACAGAACTTAGAATGTGCTCCTTAAAAGTCATATAGACTAAAAGCTCCGGAACACATCTTTAAAAGATCAACAATAGACACATTTGCATTTTTGGCTTTTACCGTTGAAAGAAGATTTTGTTCCATATGCAAATAGCAATAACTGTGATAAGCTGAAGGAAAAACATCAACACCCGAAAGCAAACCTTGGTGGCGATCAGACATAAAAACTAAAGTACAATTTTGCTGAAGCATTTGTTTTAAATGATTCATAAACCATGTCCAGTTATCCACATTTTCTATAGAAACTACACTCATAGCTAAAGGAAAGAAACCTGCAAATGCAAAAATAATTGGTAAAAAATATAAAACTAATAGTGGCCATAAATCTAAAACAATTCATGAAACTGATACTAACAGTAAAAAAATGATACCGAAAACCTGATATAACCATTATTAAAATATTGATAGCCATGACATTATGCATATTAATCTTCATTCTAATACAACAAAGTAACGAACATTGACATATATTATGATACAAATGAAATTTCAATACTACACAATTATATATGATACCATATATTAACATACTTGAAACTATACTAACATTATACACAAGCTGATACTAATCTCATGCTAACCGGTATAAAATTATGATACCAAATACAAACTTACAATTCAATACAATGCAAATTCTAATACTACAAACTTGCTAACTGTAAACTACATATCTTAAAACTGATATCAACATAATACAAATTACGATAACAAATTAATATTAATGCTAATGCCAACTATTATGATCTCAATACAAATAATTCAAAATTGAAAACAAAGACATACCTTGATCGCCATTTTTTGCAGTCGCACCCATCAACACACTAGGACGTGCCTTCAAGCGAGTGACATCTAAGAATATCATAGGACGACAATGTTTAAATCCAAGTAAACAAGCACCAAAAGCAATAACCACCCTCTCGAATTCCTTACTACAAGGATCAACATCCATGTCAACAAAACTATTTGGATTAGAATTCTTCACTGCTTCCAAATACCAACTCAAATCATTATAAGACAAAGCATTATTACCATGCAAATCCACTAATGCAAGTTGTTTCCCATGATAAGCATAATCGTAAGACAACTGAACGTTGTATTCTCTTCTAAAATCAACTATAATATCTTTAGGCTTTTTACTAGGACAATCACGGATCCCATGATATATGTGGATTATTCACATTTCTAACACCAGCCCCACAAGAATGATCATCAACCATATTTCTCATAAAAAACTTCTTCAATTCTCCAGAATCACAAGAAGCATGGACTTTAAAAAGACAATCATTCTTATATGAAGAGCAAATTACAGTAACTCTTGTAGCACAATTCTTTAAAAGTACTAATTCATATCCTTTTTGAATTTGATATGCGAACAAAAATTCTCGTAAATGCTCATCTCCTCCAAAACAAAAACCAGCAAAATCGAAAATGCATAATGTTGACTCTTTCCTCAACATATCTTTTAAATAACTTTTACCATTAACAATAATATTTGAACAGGAAGATACAGTAGAAGATGAAGAAGCACGAACATTAGATAAACTTGAAATAGAATTACCATCAACAAACTCCAATTGAAAACCCTTAACCTTAACAGTAAAATGGAAGAAAGAAATTTTCTTATATAACTGAAAACAAATTATATTCTGAATATCAAAACCAGTATCAACCATAATAACTTTGTCCTCGAGTACATAAGAAATCTAAACAGAAGAAGGAGTTAATGAGACCAACATCGACATATCTCATTCTTTAAATCATACAAAGAGCAATCGATATACAGTCAAGCGCTAAAGTGTTATTATTCAACACAAACAGACAAGGAAGACTGTTATCACACTTGCCAAAAAAATAAAAATAAAAACAATAGTAAAAATATGTTCAGTTTAGAACAGTAAATTTTTTTAATTTCACAAAACTGATACCTACCTTCTACAAAACTGATACCTACTTACTGATAAAAAAATGATACTAAGAAAAAATAAAATGGATACCTAGAAACTGAACCTAAACTATAATAGTTTACACTCTATCACAGCTTTATATACAACCCAAGCAATCGTACTTTTTCAATCATACCAACATTAGTGCAAGATTATATAAATTAAATTTAAATCATATTAGAATACAACACTGCATAAAGAAATGAATAAATAAAGTCCAAAACTAGCTGCTGATTTCAAAAGTTGCCACAGAAGAACGAACAAGCAATTAGAAAAACAACATTGCACATAATTTGTAAAATCGAACACAACTAGAAATCGCAATCAATTTTTTTTAACTATAATAGAAAAAAACAAAAAATAGAATAATATAAGCATATCTAGTTAATACAATTTGAAGAAAAACAAGATCACGGTAGAAATATGAAAAGAACGAGATCGGCAAACGCGCGTGAGAAAAATTTAATCGATAAATACAATTTTCAGAAGAACGAAATTGAAATGGCCGAACGAATTTAATCGATATTTTGATTGCAAAAGGTATATTGGACCGTGATAGAAAATTTGACTAAAAGAAAGAATAAGAAGAAGCGTGTGAAAGTGAGACGGAAGTAAAATACGATAATTTGTCTTTTAGATAAAATTATTAGCGGACTGTTCTATGTTTAAAAAGAGCCCTAAACATTATCGTTGGGGAAAATTTCCTGCTGTTATGATTATAGCAGTTGTATTCAGGTCACGGTTTTAAGCTATTTGAACCTAACACGGTCCGACAAACCTACAAAAGTTGGGTATCTTTATCAATAAAAAATATGGTGTGTTAACAGTTATGTGAAAAATTCTCGGTCGGTCATACATTTGTTCCTTCAAATGCGTTGTCGTGATGGGTTAATTTTTGATGGAGGTACGGTTTTGGTACCAACTTTGCACAAGGTAGTAGATTTAGGGTGCACGGCTCAATCAAACAGGAACCTGTTTCCATATCCAACACGTCGTAAGCATCAGATGCGAAAATGTGTATCCCTCCAGAAATGGAACAGATAGTGGAAATGAACCGTTGACAACGCATTGGACGAGTCAAACGCAACCGTTAATTTTCAACTGGCCTAACCATTCACCCGTTTTAGTCCCCTATCTTCTTCTCCTGCACAATCAACCAACCATGAATCCTAGTATCCTATGATTTTTCCTGATGAATCCAAGAAAGTTTTAGGTAATTTGATTTCCTATTCACTTTTACTTAGATTCTTTATAACTTCCTTTTCCGACTGTTTGTTATTTTTTGCTTTTATTTACAAAATGTTGATCAAATTCTTTGATTCATCGTGTAATGCAGCTGCCGACTGGACTCCACTGCGCATGTTGTCATTCCCAGATGCTTATAATGAGAACAAGACGAATATTTCATCGTGCCCAATACTTTAAACAACGTGCGTGAGGCATGCCTCAAGACAAGGCGCAAGCCATTAGTACAGAGGTGCAGTTGAAAAATGTTTATACAATAAAGCGTGCGCCTTAGATGGTTGAGGCGCGAAAAGCCTACGCCTCGCTTGAAAAGCACGGTGAGGCGTAAGCCTCTCGAGACATATTTTGACCTGCTATTTTACTTACCTTTGTATCCTAATTCATTTTTTTCCTACTTGCTCACTCAACTCGACCCACTTCGTTGAAGCCGAAAAAAGGTAAAAAAAAATTAAAAATAAAAACTTGAACATCGATTCTTTACCGGAATCGAGTTTGATTTCCTGGAATCGACTTGAATCCATCAAGAATCGACCGGTTGAATTTTATTTTTATTACTAAGAATTTTTTTTGTGAAGCTTGTGTTTACTGTAATAATTATCTAATCACTGCAATAATTATCTAATCAGAATCTTATAACTAATTCTTTTTCTCTAGGCATGATAATCTATCCCTAGTCATGTTATTTTGCTTGTTTTTCATATTTATTGTGCCACTCTTAGCATCTATATTTTTCTTTTTGAAATTGAACACTTAGGTGGTTGTACATACTTGTACCATATATAACATGCTACGGGTCAACATATATCTAGTAGTACAAGTCACACATTATGCAAAGTTCGAATCGGTGACCTCATGGACTAAACAATAGCCTCTAAATGATAGAGGTAGCAATATTTCTAGGGTTAATTCTATAATTTATTGTAAATTATTAACTTTGTAATTAATTATCGTTCATAATAATAAAAGGTGTTTTTTATTATATATTTGTTATAATATGTTATATTTAACTAATTTTTTAATTTGAATATATTTAACAGAAAATCCATAACTAATGTGTTTTGTGATAGTTTTTATAAAATGTTGTAATCATCAGTCATTTATCATAGTTTAAATAAACACATTGTTTTAAATATTCATTGTCTAGATATATCGACAATGGATATCGGTACACCCAGTGAGACTAGAGTGTGCGATGCTCTTCAAATGTTGAACAGTGATTTACTCATGACAACTTAGGATATTTAGGGGTTACATAGTGATAGTTACTGGATAATTATATATTGACTCACTTAAGAATGTTTTGTTTGTTGATATAACTAAGCCAAACAAAGAATTTTGAAGTGACGATATTACATAATTCTCTCAACTTGAAAATACCATGAAGTTCAATATGGACAGTCCACTGTAATTATGATTAAATCATGACACGACGTCCATTGAATGACAATAGTTGAGTTTGAGTTAAAGTATTGGAAGTAAAACATTATTCAATAGAGGATTCGTCTTCTAATTATATGTAGTTAGTATCATGATTACTGTAATCAATTCAAAGTCAAAATCTTCAATTAGAGTAGTATGGTCAATAATAAAAGTTATTTTTTAACCAAAGACTTTGTCTTTGGGCTTACAAAGTTGAATTTAGGTGATATTAGATTTTGACCAAAACCAAATTCTATGAGTCCTAATGTGAAATAATTTTGATAAAGAGAATTGGTGTAAATAAACATTACCACCAATGACTGCTTATAATAAGTAACAGTGGATATTACCAAAAGAAGTGTAAACAATAAATTTAGCTAAAATATCACACCACTAGCTAAGGTGACGTGTGAACGTTAATACTTGAACTGTTCAAGATTAATCACCGACTGAATTTACAACTTTGAGTCACACAATTAAAATGATGAATATTCCAAAAAATCCACACCATTTAATTAATTTTAGTAATTGAAAACTAATTAGTATTTATGAAATTTTATATATTCAATTTTATTCAACTTTTTTGAGCGCCGTTAGTATTTAATAAAGCGCGTATATAAAAGTTGTAGATATTTAAAAACGGGGGTTATCTATATTAATGCGGAATGGATCTTAAGGCTAACACTGGAGGGAATGAAATGTGTATTTCAAATCTATAAAACTAACTTATGAATTTAACACGATATCAATTCAAATTTCAAAGAAAGTAAGTAATAAAATAAATGCAGTAAAGTAAGTAACACCTGCATTTTTATACCGGTTCAAATTAACCAATCATATATCTAGTCATGCATTGCACCGTGCATAATTTCACTATAATCGCTTACTTTCCACGGGTGGCAAGAACATCTTTACAATCTTGATTTCATGGGCTACAAAATACACTCTCCTTAATTCACAGACTACAAGAACACCTTCTCATTCTCACGAACAACAACAAAATATGGCAAGTAGTCGTATTTTCAATGCAGATTCGGTACAATGATCCTATAAACCTCCTATAGCAATATATCCTTGGGTTATTTGAGGAATAGGATGAAATCAGAGAGAGAATGATATGAATTCAAGTAGAAACTCTCTGATATTGTGTGGTTTGCACATCGTTGAAGAATCAGAGTTAAATGGTATGTGTTTACAAAGAGAATGGAAGAGTATTCGATGGATTTCACTCACAAATGTTTAGAGAAGAAAGAGTAAGAGAAAATGAGAATTGTCGATTTTAAAATTCATTTTTCAAGGCCTTTATATAGAGGTTGAAGAGACATGTCTTTTAATGAAGAGGTGGAGGGAAATGTCTCTTCATTTAAAATTTAAAATTCTAAAAAATAGGCATTATGTCGACATATGAGTGTTGCAAAAAGAATAAAAACGCTAATAAGTGTTGCAGATTTTCAGATTTCAAAAGTATCTAATATTTGTGGATTTTTGTGATTCGATTGAGGTCAATGGTTGACGATCTTTTATAAGTATAATTGCTACGGGGTCTTTAACAAGAGATTCTAAGGTTTAACTAACTACTCATCGCTTCAAATATCTCTTATCGACTTAGCATTTGCATTTCTTCTTCAATCAGTTTTGTTCTTACATTCGCTCTGATTAATCTTCATATATAATTCATTTTCTTCCATTAATTTCTTGTTTATCACTATAAAAGTCTCCTTCATATATTTGACGGTACTGCACGACTTGAAGACATGTTAGTAGTATTTATATGATTGTCGTCATCAAAATCAATATCTGAGGTGTTAACAATCTTTCCTTTTTTGATGATGATAATCATATAAATATTTAAGAGATAAAATTTAATACTTTTATATTTGACCCTCCTAACTTTATGCACTCATCCTATTATTTTATCTGGTATATTTATACATTTTCTTCCCCTTTATCATCAATAAAAGTGCAAAAACGGAATTGCTTAAGTATAGCTAGACAATATATAGAGAGACTATATATATATATATATATATGTATATGTATATGTATATATAAATAAAACTCACGAGGGGAATCAATATTAATATAAAGCATGAAATAAACTTATCAAGCAAAATAATTAAAATTAGATGAGTTTTAGAGTTACCAGCATTGCTGATGCCAATAACATATCCTTTTGATATTTATCCAAAGTTCAACGGATTTCTTGTCATATGCTTTGAACATTCGTTGTTCAATATCCTTTATTTCGGTACCTGAAAAAATATAAAATATGCGCACTGGTATCCTTTTCTTTTGGATCCATGGGGTTAAGTTTTAGAAGGGAAAACCATAAAGAATTTGAATTCCCTTTCAAAATATAATCACCGGGTAAATGAAATTTGTTAATAAATTATCAATATATTTCTTTTTCAATATATCTAACTTTCTAGGAAACCATAAATTAATGAAATTATTTGGGGGTTTTAACTTTCATATCCTAGGTTTTGGTTTGAACTTTCTAGTCTTAACATTTAGTACTTTGAGTACTATTTTTCTTTGATTTGGGCTTAGGGGTGATCCAAGTCCACGTTTATTCCTAGTATATTTGGATCCATATAATGACTTTTCTAGATTATCCTTCCCTTTGCTAAATTTACCGACATTAATTTTCATTTTATCGCAATCCTTAATACAGTTGAGAATAACACTGTCCAGAGATGTTATTTTATCATTCAAACCAATGGTCTCTGACTTCACTGCAAGATTTTCTAATTTTAAGGATTCATTTTCAGTTCTTAGTTTTTCAAACCTTTCAAGTGTTAAATCCTTTTCATTGTTATGCTTATTGAGTCTTTCAATTTCATCTTCTAGACATTGTTTTCTTCGATAACATTTCATTGAACATTTTTAATCTATCTATCTCTGTTAAACTGTTCTTGTACTCTTTCCTAAGAATTTTTTTATTCCTTATACATATCATTTAAGACAATGGTAATTTCTTTATTAAAATTCCATACCAGGTCATCCTTTGCCATGAAACAAATGTTGGCATTTTCTATTTCTGAATCACTATCACTTGATGATGTATCTGAATCGTTACATGTTTCATTGAAAGCATGTATTCTCTTCTTAGTGAAAGTGTTCAAAGCGTACTTTGATTTCTTCAGGTTGGAACGGTCTCTTTTCAAATGCTTGGGTTTATCTTATTCGAAACACTTAATAATATTTCTATATATGGAATTATTATTGTTAGTTTTTCAAAGTTTGTTCGTTTTCCAATATTTCAAGAATTTCTTGAAATTCTTGGTCATAAACTCGATATCATCATCATAAACATCATCATCATCGTCATTCATAGCGTTGAGTGCTAGTGATTCTTCTTATTTGCCCGATTCTTTTTCTTAGCTGCAGCTTTACTTCATTGGACATTAGATTACTAATTAAATCTTCTATTTTTATAGTACTAATATCATTGGCTTCTTTGAATATCGAAGTCTTCTAATCACATTCACCAGAAAGTGAATTCAAGATCTTTCTGACTTGGTCCTCTTTAGCAATTTTGTTTCCCAATGATATTAATGCACGTACTATATCCTAAAATCTGGAATACATATCAGAAATAGACTCATTTGGTATCATTTAAAAAAGTTGAAACTGTTAGTTAGGATTGATATCTTATTTTGTTTTACTTTAATAGTGCCCTTATGTGTGAATTGCATTGTTTTCCAAATTTCATATGCATACTTACAAATAGACACTCGATTAAATTCATTTCCATCTAAGGAGCAAAATAAAATGTTCATGGCCTTTGTGTTACCAAGTGCTTGTCCCTTTTGGTCTAGTGTCCATTGCGAATAATTTATTTGGGGCTTAATGTATACTATTTGGGCAATGTTTCAAATATCTAAACCATTAGACTACAAATAAAATTTCATCCTACAAGCCTAATATGCATAATTACTACCATCAAATAGAAAGGGTCTAATGGTAGATTAGCCTTCTAAAAAAGTGTTAAAGAAAGTGTTACTAGTGTCATTAGCCATTTGTAGTTTTCAAAAACTAAGTTACGAATTTCTGAAAACTAGTGCTGTGGTACCAAATGCTGAAAAATAGGGGTTATCTATAACTGAGTGCAGAATGGAACTTACGACTATTTGAATACTAGAGGGGATGAAGTGTGTATTTCAAATCTATAAAACTAACTTATGAATTTAACGCTATATCTATTCAAATTGCAAGCAGAAACAAGTAAATAATAAAGTAAAATGCAATAAAGTAAATAACACCCTGATTTTTATTCTGGCTCTGATTAATCAATCCTATATCTAGTCCTACAATGCACTATGTACAATTTTACTGTAATCGCTTACTTTCCATGGGTGGAAAGAATACATTTACAATCTTGATTTCACAGACTACAAATTACACCTTCTTGATTTCATAGGGTATAAGAACACCTCCTTTTCACAAACAACAACATAGTATGGCAACTAGTCGTATCTTTAATAAGATTTTGCAGACTCAATACAATGATTTTAGAGACCTCCAATAGCAATATATCTTTGAATTCTTTGAAGAATATAATGAAATCAGAGAGATAATGATATGAATTTAAGTAAAAACTTTCTGTTTGTATGGTTTGCAAATCCTTCAAGAATCACAGTGAAATGGTATGAATTTGCAAAAGAATAGAGGAGTATTTGATAGATTTCTCTCAAAAATGTTTGGAGAAGAAAGAGTAAGAGAAAATGAGAATTATTGATTTTAAAATTCATTTTCTAAGGCCTTTATATAGTGGTTAAAGTGACGTGTCTTTTGGTGAAGAGGTGAAGGGAAATGTCTCCTCATTTAAAATTTAAAATTTAAAATTCTAAAAAATAGGCAGTATGTCGACATATCATAGATAGTATGTCGACATATGTGTGTTGCAAAAAAGAACAACAATACTAGTAAGTGTTGTAGATTTTTCAGATTTTAAAAGCTCCTCATATTCATGGATTTTTGTGATTCGATTGTGGTCAACTGTTGATGATCTTCAAGTATAATTATCATGGGATCTTTAACAAGAGATTCTAATGTTCAATTAACTACTGATCATTTCAAATATCTCTTGTCGATTCTACATTTGCATTTCTTCTTTAATTAGTTTTGTTCTTCCATTTCGCTCTGATTAATCTCCATGTATAAATCATTTTCTTCCATTAAGTTCTTGTTTATCTCTATATATATCTCCATAATATATTTAAAAGTTGCACAACTCCAAGAAATGTTAGTAGTAATATTTATGTAGTTGTTATCATCAAAATCAATATTTAAGTTAATATAATAAACGCATGTATCGATATACAATGTTGGTAGAATATTTAAATTCAGTTTAAATAAGATAAGCACTAAAATGGACTTTGAGTATATTAAATTAATTAATATTTATGAAATATTATTTATTAATTTGTTTACTATGTTTGTATGATTGCCGTTAATATTTAATAAAGTGCGTATGGAAGTCATAAACGTGCATATCAATGATATCGATAGAAAATTTAAATTGGATATAAAAAGAATAAATACAAGTTGAATTTTGAAAAAAAATTGGGCCCAAACTCACATGTATTGACTTGTATTGTAGGGAGAAGAGGAGAGGTATTTTGAAATGAAAGGTCAATCTGAACCAAAAAGGGTGGAATCATCATATCATAACTTTATATTTATTTTCTCCTTTAATTAGATTTTGCTCTGTCATTTTTCTCTTCTCTATGAATAACCGAATTTTCATGGCGAAGGAGTTCCAAAATTCCATAACTTGTTCAAATAAAATTAAATAAAAAATAAGTGGGCATATCTTGATTATGATTGATCTAGAGATTGATTTACTGGACCTAGAAATTCTATCATTAAAGGTGTTTCCCTTGGCTGCCTCTTTAAAGTAATCCTTTGTTTTACATATACATTAATCCAGTATGGTCTCATGCTTTTGAATCTCTACTTCTCCCTTCTATTCATCTATGTGAATTGGGATTACGATTTGAATATCTTATTTCTTCCCTTTGAATCGGCTATATTCTTATTATGTCGAGATATTTGAAAATCTTCATGTTATGTTCTCTGTTACTCGTATATTGTCAATAATATTAATTTTAGATTCATCATTCTTTTATATGTTTGTTCATTTTGTGTACTTAAATTAGATCTGGATCTTATTATGAAGAATGTATATATGCCTATTGTGACGCCCCACCTCAATACCCACGCTAGCCAAGAACACTACGGTGTAGTGCTGTCAACTAGCGCGGAGAATAAGGCTGTTGAGGAGCGACCATCCATGTAATTTCTTATCACACGGTGGCTATAAAATAATCTTCGGAAACAAATATAGAAGTAAGCATAACATGCGAATCATCACAGATATCCATATCACAAAGGCGGAAAGAGATATGAATATATATCACATAAAAGTGTACATCAGAGTAGTGGTCTAAAAAGATCCACGATAATACAAAAGAATAGCAACGCGTGCTATACAAAAGAATACAACTATGAGTCTATATCTCAAGTGTAAACAACAAAAGCTGCTAATCTAAACAAGTAGCCAAAAGTCAGAGTAGTGAATCACTGGGGGAGGAGTCAAGCAGTAGCACCTGTAACATCTCGGTCTGACCCGAGTATTATTTATAAGAAAATAATAAACGGATCAGTCTAGCTATAAATATCAGATGACATGATATAAAATAAAAGATATGGCATAAACATAAAATATCCATACTGACATACTACTATAAGTATGCAAATAATGATCAACAGGAGATCAACCGATAAGAGATAAATCAATATCACAAGAACCTTCTCAAAGATCCAAAGAGGGCATCATACCCTTGTACTCATGACAAGTCAAAGAGATAAATTCCAGAAATCAACACAAGAAATCCAGAAATCATAAAAAGGGAAAGAGGCCTATCACATGACGGTCCGAAGACCATGGGGAGCTACCCCACATGTGTGAATGGAATCACACAGATTGAGGTCAAGACTAACCAAAAAGCAGAAGGGTATGTGTGAATGGAATCACACAAGTGGTGTCTAGTCTAACCTTGCAATGAAAGAGACATCGCGCAATTGCTAGTCTAATTCATAAAGCGATCATCAAGATCAACGAGAAGTGTCAATTACACTAAGCTAGTAAATATAGAAGTTTAGCTTCATGTCCCATAACCACTTGCTTAACTTAAATATTTACGAACAAACTATAAATCTTCACTAATAAAATTGTCACAAGAGGTTCAATCGAACAAGTCCAAGAATTAACCGACGAAGTGAACGCAAGCGTTTCATACCACTTGTTTTACTAAGTCGTTTAATTAGATTTCTCATCCGAGTGAGGTAAAGGCTTGTATATACTAATAGATTGGAAAACGGTTTAAGAAAAGAGCTTTGTTATTAAAAATAGAGTTGAAATTGTTGGTTAAAAGAGTTTTGATATTTACTACTAGTATTGAAACCTTTATATTATAAAGTGACAAAACACATAAGCAAGTGTAGAAACAATCAGTCACAAAGATCGCATACGGAGATGCGAATAAAATCCAAGGAAATCAGCTCAGCAAGTTCTGTTGAATATTTTTCAGATAAGATCCCCTACGGAGGGGGGGTCCAGGGGGGGTGGCAACCCCCCAAGGTGGGGGTGCGGGGGCAACGCCACCGCTTACGGGGTTCGACCTGCCCGGTCAGGTCGCGGGGGTCCAGGGGGCAGCGCCCCCGGCGGGGTGCGGGGCAGCGCCCCGTCCAAAACGGTACGACCTAGTGAAGACAAAATGAGGTCTAACGACCTAAAAGTTAAGGGTCCAACGACCTATACGTTCACGCGACCTAGGTGGAATGCGACCTACGAGATAGGCAAGTGGAACGACCTAAAGATGAATGGGTCGAACGACCTAACGTGAGCACAGGTGAAGCGACCTATCGGTCCAACGACCTAAGGGGAAAAGGCAACCTAGGTCTAACGACCTAACTGCTCACGACCTAAGGGTCTAAAGGGTCAAACGACCTAGTGGTGCTCGCAAGTTAGCCGAAGCGAGCGACCTAAGAGAGACGAGCGACTTAAGGAACTCGCGACCTAACATCTGAATAGGTCAAGCGACCTAAGTGGTCAGGCGACCTAAGGTCTTACGACCTAACGACCTACGGTCTAAAGGCCACGCGACCTAGAGGATCTGCGAGCTAACGAGGTCGACCTAAGGTGCAAGCGACCTAAGGGACAACGGGCTAAAGTATGGTACGCGACCTAAAAGATGGCGCGACCTAAGGTGAGAGCAGGTCGAGCGACTTAAGGCGATGCGCGACCTAAGACCTAGCGACCTAAAGGGATGCGCGACCTAAGAGAGGCATCAGGTCGAACGACTTAAGGGTGATGCGACCTACGACCTAAGCGCCATACGACCTAAGCTCAAATACGAGCTACGAGCTAGCGACCTACGACCTAAGCTCAAATACGAGCTAAGGCCTACGACCTAAGGCCCTAACGTACTAACATTTGTCGCGACCTAAGTGGTGACGACCTAACAAGGAAAGACTGAGCGACCTAACGCTGCAGAGGGGATTTAAGGCCAGAAACGACCTACGACCTAACTCCGAAGTGAAAATTCAAGGCAGTGCGACCTAGCGCGCTAACACGCAAACGACCTAAGGGTTAGGTCGCGAGCGACCTAACACCGAACACACGAAAATGGCCAGAACGACCTAAGTGCAGAAAATTCACCAAAACGCTAAAAATTGGAGTTTTTCGCCAATCCAATCCAAACCAAATGCAAATGTGCATGCAAAAGTGATAGGGAATCATTTCCAACAGTCCAATATAGTTATAGACTAGATTTGTGAGATAAAAATCTCACCTTTGCTCCAAAACCCAATGAAAATGAAGAACAAAGCTTGAAGGCAAATGGAGAAGCAACCACAAGCTTGAATCCGATGTCTTCTTCTTGAATTTGGAGTTGAATGTTGGAGTTGCAATAAAACAAAGACTTTGGAGTTTTAATTTCTCATTCCATTCACCATTTTTGTTGAAGCTTTAGTGTTAGGAAATGAAATGAAGCAATGAAGAAGAAGGGGGGTGGAACTTGGGCCTAATGGGCTAAAAGTCCAAACCAAAGGCTCGAGTGAAAAAGTGGTGAAATTCCACTAACCCCAAACATATCAATGTTTATACTTAGAAGATTGCAAACGACGTTTCGAACTCAATGGAAGTGGTCTCGAGTCCTAATTTGACCGTTTGCAAAAAGTAGCTTCGGACCAAAATCCGATTAACGATAAAATATTTAAATATAAAAATCGATAAATATGCGGGTTGTTACACCTATCCTGTTTAACTTTATTTTATAAATTATTGTTTGAATAAGAAGTCCAAACAATCTTGTTAATAAGTTAGATACCATAATATAGGATTCAGATTTGTATGTTTCTATATAAATTACTATTGAATAAAATTTGAAACAGTTTCATTAATATACCAAGGTTCATAAAATCAGATTGAGATTCAAACGTATTACTTCTAAATTATCTAAAAATAAATTTTTGTTGTCGAAACTGAAACTTTAAACTTTTGATTAATTTCTTATTTTAACAATTGAATCTAAGCTAGAATAAGATCTTTGTTTAAAAGGTATGTATTCTAATTTACAAACTATTTGAATATAATTTTAATTTTGTTTCATTTCAAAACATTGATATAATTTATGTTTAACTCAAGATTTTCAAAAGGGTTTTTTGTAAATTAAGTTATAATACTTTGAACTATCTTTTAATTAAAATTAACTTCATATTGTATACTTTTATTTATTACATGTTATATAAATAAAGTTGATGCTAATTCAAACAACTATATATATATATCTACACACACATACACAATCATACTAAAATTAGTAGTAGTAGTAGTAGTAGTAGTAGTAGTAGTAGTAATAATAATAATAATAATAATAATAATAATAATTTCTTGTTTTGGATGACAAAGGCATATGTAAAAGGAAAATGTATCTGTTGCGATGTATGCAACAACACCTAAACAACATTTACATTAGCTATGTATACTTTTCATATTGTGCACTTGCACTTTTACACATGGGTGCATTTGATGTGCTCATTATAACTTGCAAACAATTTAACATTAAATTAAACTAATTTTAAACAATTGTATAAAATGAAGATGTTATTAAAAAAAATTTATATAAGATCTAAAATCGATTTAGGCTTCATAGGTTTGACTAAGACCAAAATAATTTTTTTTCTTCTGAAATTCACCTATTCAACTCATTTTCGACTGAGCCGGTTCCAACAGTAGTATCAGAGCTCAAATGTCTATGCAGTCTAAATTAGTCATATGACGGTCAATTAATTAAGCTTATCCATTTGGTACGATGTTTAGAGAAGTACTGTCTAGGTTGGGCTTGGGTAATCAAGTACCCTGTTTTCTGCCCGATTTGGCTAATGGCCTGGCTCAAAAAGTGAAATGAGCCCAAAGATTATCCTTAATAGAGAAGGCCTAATTTGAGTTTAGGCCTTAGGCTAATTTTAAAAATATATTTTGAAATCAAAATGAAATTTTAAAATTAAAAGTTAAGTTTAAAATGAAATGTATATTATAAATGTTATAATAAGATTTTCAAAATTGTTTTGAAAAATTATAAATGAAAAGTAATTAAATTATCAATTAGATTAATAAATTGATTAAATAGTTAACTAATGAAATCATAAATTAGATATATATCGTATATGATGATATATGTTAAATTAGCTTGAACTATTTAAGATGACTTAAGTAAATATGAAATTTTAAAAATTAAAATAATCAATTAAAATTGTATAATTGAATAAAATAATTAAAGGTTGATAAATAAATAAGTTAGTAAATATGTACAAAGATATATGTTTATCACTATAAAGGTTTTAATATACATATCCAATATAAAGTGTTATAATTGAATGATGCAAAATTTATTAAAATATTAATTAAATAAATTGATAAAATAAGATTTAATTAATGTGATGTTATACATAAGATTGCTATATAAGTTGTTATAAAAGTTATACAATAATAAAACTTATATAGTATGTATAATAAAAGGTGAAACAATAAGAAACCCTAAATAAACTTAAGCGACAAATACATACAAATGATATTTATATCGTGATTTTTAATGTATTTGCTTGAATCGCGAGAATATTTCACAAAAAATACATTATTCCATAAATCAATCATTTAATAAAATATATAAAAGATTATGAAAATTTAATATAAGTGTCCTCTACCATTTGTGTACTAATAAATTATTTACATACTCTCTAGTTATTGAGCAAATTTAAGATGGAGATGTTATGTGTTGTATTTTTAGTATATATAATAGATGAGATAAGATAGTTATATGTATTTGTTGAGCAAACTCAAGGTGCATACATTATACTCAGGCCATCACGAAATGGTAAGTGTGAGCGAATAATCTCTTTCGATTTGTTAACTCAATGCTGAAATGAGATTAGGATAAGAAACTATGAATTAGAAGTTGTATGTTATACAACCAATAAAGAGTTATCCATCGTCTGTAGGGTTATGAGTTGTTGAGCAAACTCAAGGTCAAAATCCAAAGACAGACGAGGCTTAACACCCACTAGTAAAGTTGAAAGGTTTCTATGTTTCGTTATAGAATTTGGAGAAAGAAGTAAGAGTAGAGAAAGCTTGTTGATATTATAAGAATTTCTAGTATGAAATATCCTAAACCTCCAATTTAATGCTTGAAGAAAATGTCATCACCAAAACTGTTTTCTAAAAGCGACAAGCTTATCAGACCCCACTATACCGATTAGCTAAGAGTAATTAAGATAGCTTGACTTATGAGTGCCTTTGGTTTTCTATTACCTGCGATCCTAAACAACAACCTGTTGATGATGCAGATTAGGTACTTGTTCATGAGAAATGAGTTTCGGACATAGAAATCTCCCAAGTTATTGTGTTGTCTACATTAGACAAGTCGTTGCAAAGGTAGTAAGAAAACATGTCTGTCCTTGAGATATTTGATAGTCTCATTATCCTACTTGATGAACAGTTATGTGCCGCATGGTACAAGCTTACGAAGAAACTATCCAATGCCAAAATGACTAAAGGATAGAAAGTATACTATTACGTACCAATGATGATGGGCAATATTAATAGGTTTTCACAATTGGACATAGGGATAAGTAACGAGTTATAGGTTGATTTGATACTTAGTTCTCTTACACCTCAATATGAATCATTTATACCGAATTACAATATGAACTGGTTGAATGTGAACCTTATAGAGCTCCTTAATATGTTGAGGTCAATCAAGTCTACATCTAAGGATCAAGGGACTATGTTTGTTGTAAATGGCGGTGCATAATTTTCCAAAGGTTTGAAGAAATGAAAGAGGGTTGCCAAGAAAAGTAAGAAGACTACTGTTGCTGACAAATATGATTGTCGTCATCGTCATAAGGAAGGTCTCTGTAAACAGAATTGTCTGAAGTACTTAAAGATTGTTAAAGAAAAGAAGCAGAGTAGTTCTACAACTTCACTAGATACATTTATGATTCAAAATTATTTTGCAATCAATAAATTGTCTTGCGTTTTAGATAGTGGAACTGAAATTCATATCTGTAATTCATTATAAGGGCTTAGGAACTAGGGTAACATGACAAAAGGAGAAATGAGGCTTCAAGTTCTTGAGTATCTATTCTAGATGCAACATCAGTTGGAGATTTTCATTTGAGTTTGGCAAGTAAATTTGTGTTAATATTTACTAATTGCTATTTTGTTAAAGAATTTATTTATGGAATTATTTTTGTGTCTAGATAGTCTAAGACTGGTTATGTTTATCACTGTGTCATGAACATTATTTTAGAAGGTAATAAAGTCCATGATGATAGTTTAGAAAAATTACATTTATATGATCAATATAAATTATGTTTGTTCTATGAGTAATTCTTCGAATAAAAATAAAAATAAAAATTATATTTGGCATTGTAGGCTAGGTCGTATAAGTGAAAACGATTATACAAATTCAGAACCAAGATTTTCTTCCGTCACTTGATTTTGAATCGTTTGACATGTGCGAGTCATGTCTCAAAGGAAAGATGACCGAGCACCCCTTTAGTGAGAGCAATGAAAGAGTCGATGAACTCTTGGGTCCTGTACATAGTGAGGTATGTGGCCCAATGCCTATAATATCTAAGGATAACGGTTCTTACTTTGTAACATTCGTTGATAATTTCTCGAGACTATAATATGTGTATCGTATGAAGAACAAATCCTATGTCTACTAGAAATTTATTGAATATAAGAATGAGATAGAAAACCAGACAAATCGTAGGATTAAGGTTCTTTGATCTAATCGAGGAAGTCGGGATGTTGGACAAAAACTCCAATAGTACTTAAAAAATAATAGGATTACCTCTCCGAGAACTCCACATTATACTTACACCACAACGGTGTATCAATGCGAAGGAACCGAACCCTATTAGACATGGTTTGTTTCATGATGAGTAAGGCTGAGTTGCTCCATGATGAATAAAACTGAGTTATCTCTGTCTTATTAAGGATATGTGTTGGAAACCTCATCTTTAAGGTTGAACTTGTCACCCACTAAATCTGTGTCAAAAACACCATATGAGATATGGTGTGGAAAAAAACCCAAACTTAAACACCCCCATCTCTATATCCATACTATCCAAGAGTGCTATAGAGTAATACCGTCGGATAATAAGAAGAATAAGACGATAATGGGTATAGATGTGAATATCTCATTGTGCTAACACTAGTACGTATTTAAAAATCGAAAAATAATCTACATAAACGTATAAAGTATCGGCACAAAGTAATAACACTTGTGCTTTCAGGATAGAATAATACACAATATACAACGAACATCAAAAAACACAAAGTCAGAATCGCGGTGACAATATATAATATACACTATACAAAATGTATCCAATATACATCACGATAATACACACGAGAGACTACATCGTACATATAAAATATATAATCTCCTCCACGCCTAGCACAAAAGTTGGTCGCACTGTCCCTGTACGATAGCTAACTGTCACCATTAATGTTCACATCTTGCCCCGATTTGTGCTTTTGCCCACCGTCGCCATTGACGTCTCCTCCTACCAACGTCGCCAACCTTTTCGCCTCCGCGTCTCTGCCTGATCGACTGGTAACCGCATTCGGCTCTCCACCTCTTTGGCTATCCTCATCCCTGCGTCACCTTTGCAGATTTCAGATCGTTTCGTTTAAACCTTACATTTGCTCTCATTGTCTGCGGATTTGGACAATTTCAAGGGAGATTGAAATCTGAAATTACTGCGGTCATTGGTAACATTTACAATTTCCAACCTATGGTTTTTCTTTTGTTCAGTCAAACATCTAACTTCGGGGTTTCATTACGTCTCTCCCCTCTGCTGTATTTATTTCTTTGACATAAATCATTGCAATGCTTCATATTATGCAAGACTAGTATGGGTCCGTGCTTCGCACACGGACTGTTTATGTACGACATGTTTGTATTATCGTATACGTTGATATTTTGTTTAAGCGTAAATATGTAAACGGAAAGTAAGAGCATTTTTGAAATTTCAAAAAGACTCCAAGTAAATTAGTTCAACGAACTTTCATTATTAGTAGTAGGATCGTAATGCTATTGCTGCTATATATTATGCAAAGAAACCCTACCGGTTTCCCTCTAATTTAGCGTGTCCTGTACTGAAATTAATGTGCGTTCTATACTACTCTCCGATTCCAAATTTAGCATAGTTAGTTTTTGAAATAGGTTGCCACTAATGTCTAAGATGGAATATGTTACTTTTTATATCGAACCCACATGTTTGTAAATATTAAATCTGAGATTTTGATTTCATTGGCCATGTATTTTCTTTTTCATTAAATTCTACTTACACTGCCTTTGCAAGATGAAGTAGTAAGATAGTTAACTATTGTATTTCGGAATATGCCGAGGTCTGTTTGCTGGAATAAATATTATGCTCTAAAAGGCCCAACTTTTTGTCCTAAGTTTTGATACTCGATCATTTTTTGTGGAAAATGATTCTTTTTTGTTTATGGGTTTTATCTGATCAAGATATAATTAATTGGAACCAACGATGGTTGCTTATATTTTTGGCTCAATCACTGTTTCTATAATATGCTTGGAATAATGCATGTATTTTCTATTCTGTCTTTCATCTGATTGCCAATGAAAATATGCTTAATTTTCTAATATTCATCTTGATCGATGCAGATAATCATGTTTCGTTTTAGTTTCAGAATTTTTATTTATCAACACATGTTGATGGAAAGAAAAAAAATGAAGCCTAATATAGCCATGGTTATCTGAGAGTGGATAAATATAAATATGTTATCGTTCTATAAAGTAATTTATTTGATGATTTACAAAGAACGTACTGTCATGCAATATATTTTGATAAAATTAATTTATTTGTTTCATAGGCATTGATATAATCCTATATATGTTTGTTGCATCCTGATTTTTTGAAGATATGATGTAAAATATACCCATCGTCCTGGTTTTTTTTCCCAGTACAAATATAATATACACAAATTTTAAACCTAAGTCCTTTTCTAATGTATACTTAACTGTATCATTTGGTAATCATTTGGTTGACTGCCAAACTATTAGAAAGTTCATAGAAGGAAATTATAAACGTGCTAGAAAGAACATTGTCCTCTTGAGTAATAGAAATATTAATTTAATTCTGATAAGCGTGTAGGGCCAGTGCTTAAATATTCCAACAAAAATTCAACAATATATAGGGTTGTTAATGCAAATGAATTATTGTTAGGAATTTTGTTGTCCTCTACATGTTATTTTACTTCCTTATTCTATATGCCTAATGACTCTTAGCTGATTTCATTTTTCACCTAGTAGTCTACAGTTTCAGTTCTACAACTTTAGGCTTATTTCTATAGCTTAGTTTCAATTCTATATCTTGCAAGCTTATTTCAATAGCACTTCGTCCCCCTGCAGCCACTTCTTGCGTTGATGTGATCTTATATAAGCGCAATTAACTTTCAAACCAAGGTTTGCGAGTTTTACCATAACACTGAGATTCTGGTCTACCCATTTCGGTATCTGTAGGGACCAAAATCAAACTAACCAAAACTCCATCTAATTAAAAAGCACTTAACTTTGAATTTTGCACAAGGAAATAAAATTTTGTTACATTTTTAGCCAGATGCAGTTGAAGGGATTAATAATATTGGACTTACTGGTTTGCGGTTCTGATGCAGCAAACTCCTAAGTGACATTACATCAAACACCACGAGCACCCTCGAAGCAAGTCACCAACTCACCCTCCGAGCTCATACCCTTCTTCCACACCATGTCTCTAATGCAACGACTAAAGATCACATTCGATTCTCTTCATAAATCCAATCTCATAAATGAATTTTCTCACTTGTACGATAGTTCGGAAGTTGCTAAACTGTATGATGAAATCACTGAAAAAGGTTACTATAGACAGTATGTTGAGAGCATTTCCGACCTTGAGAACAAGGTCGATTTCGAGGAGTCGGTGATGGTTGGAAGGAAGATATTTTTGAAAAGAGTTCAACAAGAGTTTTTGTAGTGTTTTGTAAAGTTGTGTTTTGAGAGCTGACGATGGATTTTATGTCGGTGAAGGTGGGATGGTCGGATTGGAGCATGGTTTCTTGTAAAGAGAGGATGCTATGAATGACTAGTAGTGAGCTACGGATGGCGAGGTGGTAGGAGTTGTTGCGAAGTTGTTGTAGCGTTAGTGTTTCACCCATGGCGAGAGGAGAGAACGAAGGTGAAAGCACCAAATGATGCGGTTTGAGCAAGATAATTGAATTTTTAGATGAGGAGGAGAAGAAAGAAGAAAGCACAAAAAAAGAAGAGAAAAATACAGTAAAGAGGAGATATATTTAATTTCCAGCCTGCAATTCATTTCTATTTCATAGTATATATAGCTGATACAATGCATACTAGGCTATCATTTGTGACAGAATTGAGGACACGTGGTCTGTACAGTTGGCATATTCTAGACTGTAAATAAACATTTATATTTAATAAAAGAAAAGTTGTTATAACAAAATTGCTTTTGGTGCGTATGAGAAACCTTTTGTCCATGTGCTCTTGTTCATTTGTTTTGACAGCTGCATTCTAGTTTTGATACCTTGCTGGTTTGTGTATTGCATGTCTGGGCCTAGCTGAAGGTGCATCAGGGTGTGATATCTGTATCATTACCGACCCCTCGAAATCGACCTTGTCCTCAAGGTCGGAAATGCTCTCAACATCGAACGTTCTACCGGGATCAAATACGAATAAAGCCTTTCCAGTTATATTTTCCCATTTCTGTCCAGCATGAAATCACACTGTCTTTAATAATCTTTTACAGTGCTTTCATCATACAGTTTAGCAACTTTCGAACTATCGTACAAGCGAGAAAATTCATTTATGAGATTGGATTTATGAGAAGAATCAGATGTGATCTTTAGTCGTTGTATTAAAGACATGGTGTGGAAGAAGGATATGGCTCGGAGGATGAGTTGGTGACTTGCTTAGAGGGTACTTGTGGTGTTTGATGAAATGTCACTTAGGAGTTTGCTGTTGGTTTGGAATTTTGATTAGTAGTTAAGAGAAACGATTTTTGGTTAATGGGTTGTGTGGTTAGGGTTAGCATTGTAGAGGTGGAGATCGGGACTAGCTTTTGGATTGAGGATCGGGACTAGCGAGATTCCAACACGAGACCACTCAAATCAAAAACCACAAGCACAACAGAAGACGAAATCGTGGTAAGAAGTGTAAAAAACAACCAATCGACGACTCAATTCCGAACTCAACCAATCAAAAAACAATCACAATTCCAAACAAGCAATATAAAAATCAAAACAATAACAAAATATAAACCACACAGCGATTTATAGTGGTTCCACTAACATTGTGTTAGTGTACATCCACTTTAAGAGAGAGCTTCTATTAATATTGATGAGAAGAGCACAAGAGATTGAATACAATGATCAAAATTCTATTTAGAATCGATTTGTGGAGAAGAGAATTGAAGAAAATTAGGTTTTAACAAACCCTAATTTGGTGGAGGCTAATCTCTTACAGTTGCTTGCACACATATAGATCTGAAACCCGAGTCTAGCTTATATAGAAGAATAAAAACCCTAGGCAATGTTCCAAAATTGCCCCTGCAGATATCGTAAATTTTCATCCAAAGTCCGTACGAAGAAAAACTGAAGAAAGTCGTTTCAGACGTTTGGCCAAAAGTCAGACGTCTGGATTAAGTTACTGGAGCGACTTCGCTTCAGACCAGATATCTAACCCATTTGGTCAGACGTCCGACAGAATGCTCTGGAAGCATTTTTGTCCCAAATCAGATGTCTGAACCTTTTGGTCAGACGTCTGAAAGAAAGCTCTGCCCCAAACTTCGCCCACTTCACCTTTTCTTTTATAACTTCCACCTCCGAATTCCGATTTGCGAACCGTTTTCTCTGTTATGAAGCTACTTCCGACCTCTACAAATTTCCATATAGTGTCGCCAAAATTCAACACTCCACTTCGACACGATATCTATCTTCAATTCCAATGGTACCATACCATTAACGACAACCGATAGCGCCAACTATCACCTCTTCTACCTTCAACCAAACATGAATGCTTTCCCCATGAGCTCTGACAAAGTCACCGCCCATCGCACTCCACCAACGAGCTCAGGAAAAGCCCCTGCCGGCTAATGAAATGTTGAAAACATCCAAATCCTAAGCTATCTCACCAAAGACTAGCGCTTACTGAGAAGATAGAACTTCAATCTTTCACCGATACTCTTCCTCATTTACCACTAAGCTTCTCCCTTAACTGTGCCACTCCGTGGCACCTAGCACTTCTCCAAGCGAATCAAATTCGAGCAATGCTCGAACTTTCCAACCGATAATGCCTTAGTGAAAATATCAGCCGCGTTATCCTTTGTGTGCACTTTTCGAAGATATACTTGCTTATCTTCATCCATGGCTACTAGAAATGACTCTCTCACCTCAATATACTTAGTTCGTGAGCTAAACGCCAAATTCTCTACCAAGTGAATAGTACTCTGGCTATCACATCGAAAATCAATACTATCATGCCTGAATCCCAAGTCACACAACAATCGCTTTAAATAGAGTGCCTCCTTTGCCGCCTCCACTGCGGCTATCAACTCCGCTTCCATAGTGGATAAAGCAACTACGATCTGCAATCTATATCTCCAATTTATGGCTGTACCCCCAATTGTGAAGACATATCTGGAAGTTGATTTTCTTCGATCCCTATCACCGGCGTAGTCTGAATCACAATAACCAACCAACTTGCAATTCATTGTCGTACTACCGCCAAAAACAAGACCATGAGATGATGTGCCTCTAAGGTATCTCAATATAAGCTTCATAGCTTCCAATGCGATTTCCTCGGATTAGCCATGTATCGACTAACCATCCCGACGGCATTTGCAATATCGGGCCTTGTACACATCATATCATACATTAGACTTCCAACCGCATTAGCATATGGCACCTTTGCCATATATGTCTTGTCTTCCTCCAAGATAGGTGATCCTTTACTTGAAAGTTTCGTATGCAAAGGTAAAGGTGTATTTGATGTCTTTGCATTCTCCATGCTAAACCGGCAAAACACTTTCTCAATGTACTCCTTTTGAGTTAGTTTCAACTCAAAATGCTTTCGATCCCTTACAATTTCCATGCCCAATATCCTTCTTGCTTCTCCAATATCCTTCATTTCGAATTCCGATTTCAAACTCGGTTTTAGATTGTTTATTTCATTCTTATCCTTAGAGGCAATGAGCATATCATCCACGTACAAGAGTAAATACACCCAACAGTCATTTTTCAACTTTTTGAAATAAACACAAGCATCTTTGATGCTTCTTTCAAAACCATTTTCAAGTATAAAATGATCAAGCATCTTATGCCATTGTCTAGGTGATTGCTTTAAACCATATCGTGATTTCTTCAACTTGCAAACCAAATTTGACTTACCATCTACAACAAAACTTTCCGGTTGCTCCATGTAAATGTCTTCATCCAAGTCCCCATGCAAGAAGGCAGTCTTCACAACAAGTTTGTCCAACTTTAAGTCGTGAATAGCAACAATAGCAAGTAATATCCGGATAGAAGTATGGCGCACAACCAGTGCGAATATCTCATCATACTCCTTTTTCTTCCTTTATGCAAACTCCTTAGCCACTAGCCTAGCTTTGTACCATCCATCGTCCTTCAACTTGTATATCCATCTACACCCAATAGCACGGTTTCCTTTAGGAAGTGGAACCAAATCTCAAGTTTGATTCTTCAACAGTGATTGCATCTCTTCCTCCATGGCACAAATCCATTTCGTGTTATCACTCGACTTCATGACATCATCAAGGTCCATCGGCTCATCTTGGACTACATGAAGAGCATAGTCCAAATTATCACAAAAACTAAGATAGTTCCAATCACTGTATCTTTCAGGTGGTCTTATAGTACGACGACCAACCCGAGTAGCAATACCATCACCTAAACTTCCTTCGACTCCACCTTGAATCGAATCTTCTCTAGAATCATGTACATCACCAACACTACTAAAGGCACCATGTGGACTATGTGATGTAACATCAACCGCTACTTTCTCACAAGCATCTCCTACCACTCTACTCTCTCCATTCCTTGGACAAAATGTGGAAATAATTTCCTTCTCTTTTGATTCATCATGAACCAAATCCGGAACATCCGATGAGCTCACATTCTTCTTGAACATCGCCAACTCATCAAAAGTAACATGACGAGAATTCACTACCTTCTTCATTTCCGGATCCCAAATCCGATATCCTTTTACTCCGTCCGTATAGCCAAGAAAAATCACCTTGAAAGCTCTTGGTTCAAGCTTATCATTTCCCGGATCATGCACATAAACCGGACTGCCAAACACACGAAGATAGCTCAAGTCAATGCTCTTTCCCTTCCACACTTCCTTTGGAATTTTGTTACCAATAGCTGAGTACGGAATTCGATTAATAATATGAACTGCGGTTGACAAAGCTTCAACCCAAAATCCCTTCGCCAAACCCATTGTCAATCTCAAGCGTAGAGCTTTCTCAAGCAGAGTACGATTCATCCTCTCTACAACATCATTTGACTGCGGATCTCCAGGTGTAGTAAAATGCCTCCGAATACCATGATGCTTGCAAAAATCCAAAAATTCTCCTGAAACATACTCTCCGCCATTGTCAGACCTAAGAACCTTCAAAGACTTTCCACTCTCATTTTCAACAAGAGCATTTCATGCTTTGAACTTTGCAAATGCCTCCGACTTGGCATTCATTACATACACCCAAACTTTCGGAGAAAAGCCATCTATAAAGGAAATATAATAGCGAGCTCCACCTAAAGAAGCTACAGGTGCCGGTCCCCAAACATCCGTGTGAACATATTCAAGAACCCTTCTCGAATCATGCTTTCCCTCTCCGAATGAAACTTTGATTTGCTTCCTCATGACCATTCTTTGCAAAACTCTAACTTGTTGAAACTTTCTCCATCAATCATCTCTCTTTTTCGAAAAACATATAAACTCCTCTTTGAGACATGACCTAACGTCAAATGCCACAGCCTAGTCGCATTTAAGCTGTGAGAACTATCAACTCCTATACAAGTTTTACCTTTTACAGTCACTCCTTGAAGCAAATAAATACCATGAGTCCTTGCACCCTTCATCATCACAAGCGCCCCCTTCGAAACCCACAAGCTATCACTATCAATAGTGATCTTACAACATAAAGAATCCAGTTGCCCCAAAGAGATAAGAGGCTTTCTAAGTCCCGGAACATAGCGCACATTAGTGAAAGTATGAACCACTCCGTCAAACATCCGAATTTGCACGGAACCAATGCCTTTCGACTTGCAAATAGCACCATTTCTCATAACAATTGAATTTCCTTCTTTGTTGATGTAAGAAGAGAAAAAATTTCTACTTGGCGTCATATGATAAAACGCCACAGAATCGAGCACCCAATCGCTACCCGAAACATCCGATGCTACCGCCGACAAAACATCTACATCTCCCTCACCAACTCCACTCTCCACCGCTACCGATGAAGATGCTACTTCCTTCTTTGCCTTCTCCTTGTCCGGAAACTCATTCTTCCAATGATCGGGCTTCCTACAAATATATCACTTGTCTTTTTTTTCCTTCGACTTTCCTCTCCAACCGGGGTTCCTTGGTTTAGAACGCCCTCGATTCTTCTTCTTCACATACCTCTCCTTCTCCATAAATAAGCCATGACTACTACTAGCACCACTACTTCCAACACCTAACTCCTTCATTTGATCTCGCAACTTCTCGCTAAGAAGACCCGTCTTGACATCATCAAGAGTCAATGTATCCCGGCTATAGATCAAACTATTTGAGAAACTTGTATAGCGATCTGGCAATTAACACAACAATATCGTTGCATTTTGCTCTTCCTCAATCTTCAAATCTACCGCCTTCATCTTAATTAGCAAATCATCAAAAATGTTTAGGTGCGCCTTCAGCGAGCTATTTCCTTCATCTTATATGTGAAGAACGTTCGCAATAAGATCAAACGATTTGTCAGTGACTTCTTCATATACAATTCCTCCAACTTGTCCCAAATACCCTTAACGGTTGTCTCGCCACTAATTTCAGAGATAACATTTCCTCCCATAGCAAGTTGAAGTGTAGTGAATGCCCACTCTTCCATCTCCTCTCTCTCAACATCTTAGATGTCCGTTGACAACAAATGTGTGTCAAACACTACCCGATGCACTCGATTCCTCTTCAGAACCGCTTTCATTTTCCATTGCCATTTTTCAAAATCATTATCGCTATTCCACTTGTCTATTACCAATTATGATCCTGAAGCTGCGTATGAGCCACGTACATAAGGAGCTACACCACTTGGATTACCCATTGAGGAGCTACTAGAGTTACTACTTGATTCAGGCATTTCTACAACCACCTACCAACACAATGCTCCGATACCAAATGTTGATGCGAGATTGCAACATGAGACCACTCAAATCAAAACCTTACAAGCACAGCGGAAGGCGAAATCGTGGTAAGAAGTGTAAAAAAACAACCAATCGACGACTCAATTCTGAACTCAACCTATCCAAAAACAATCACAATCTCAAACAAGCAATATAGAAATCAAAGCAATAACGAAAAATAAATCATACAGCGATTTCTAGTGGTTCCACTAACATTGTGTTAGTGTACATCCACTTTAAGAGAGAGCTTTTATTAATATTGATGAGAAGAGTACAAGAGATTGAATACAATGATCAAATTCTATTTAGAATTGATTTGTGGAGAAGAGAATTGAAAAAAATTAGGTTTTGACAAACCCTAATTTGGTGGAGGATAATCTCATGCAGTTGCTTGCACACTTATAGATCTGAAACCTGAGGCTAGCTTATATAGGAGAATAGAAACCCTAGGCAATGTTCCGAAATTACCCCTGCAGATATCGTAAATTTTCATCCAAAGTCCATACGAAGAAAAACTGAAGAAAGTCATTCCAGACGTCTGGCCAAAATGTCAAACGTCTGGATTAAGTTACTGGAGCTACTTTGCTTCAGAACAGACGTCTGACTCATCTTTGATCAGACGTCTGACAGAATGCTCTGGAAGTATTTCTGTCCCAAATCAGACGTCTGAACCTTTTGGTCAGACATCTGAAAGAAAGTTATGCCCCAAACTTCGCCCACTTCGCCTTTTCTCTTATAACTTCCACCTACGAACTCCGATTTGCTAACCGTTTTCTCCGTTACGAAGCTACTTCCGACCTCTGCAATTCAAGTATAGTGTCGCCAAAATTCAACGGTTATACGAATTGCTTTTGGTGCGTATGAGAAGCCTTTTGTCCATATGCTCTTGTTTATTTGTTTTAATAGGTGCATTCTAGTTTTGATACCTTGCTAGTTTGAGTATTGCATACTTGGGCCTAGCTGAAGGTGCATCAGGATGTGATATCTGTATCATTACCGACCCCTCGAAATCGACCTTGTTCTCAAGGTCGGAAATGTTCTCAACATCGAACGCTCTATCGGGATCAAATATGAACAAAGCCTTTCCAGTTATATTTTTTCCATTTCTGTCCGCCATGAAATCACAGTGCCTATAGTAATCATTTTCAGTGATTTCATCATACAGTTTAGCAACTTTCGAACTATCGTACAAGCGAGAAAATTCATTTATGAGATAGGATTTATGAAGAGAATCGAATGTGATCTTTAGTCGTGGCATTAGAGACATGGTGTGGAAGAAGGATATGAGCTTGGAGGGTGAGTTAGTGACTTTCTTAGAGGGTACTTGTGCTGTTTGATGAAATGTCACTGATGATTTTGCTGCTGGTTTGGAATTTTGATTAGGAGTTGAGAGAAACGATTTTTGGTTAATGAGTTGTGTGGTTAGGGCTGGCATCATAGATGTTGAGATCGGGACTAGCTTTTGGATTGGAGATGGGTAAGGAAGAGGGTTTGTTGTCATGGACAAAGAGGTTGTCATGGTCGTTATTGTAGTTGGGGGAGGTATGGTTTGAGGGCTATCATAGCAGTCGAAGTGGGTGATCCAAGCGGTATCACTCCTGGTTTTGATGGCGAGGAGCATGAATTGATGGGAAGTGTCGATGAGTTTAGATGAGGAGAATTTGAAAATGAAGAAAGATGGAGGGAAGGTGCAGCAGCAGCGACAGAGGTCAGAGGAGGAGCTAGTGTTGTCAAGTCAGTAGCAGCAGCATATAACAGTGTTGGAGGAGTCATTGGTGGTTGGAAGGAAGATATTTTGGAAAAAGTTCAACAAGAGTTTTTGTGGTGTTTTGTAAGGTTGTGTTTTGAGAGCTGATGATGGATTTTATGTCGGTGAAGGTGGGATGGTCGGATTGGATCATGGTACCTTGTAAAGAGAGGGTGCTTTGAATGACTAGTAGCGAGCTATGGATGACGAGGTGGTAGGAATTGTTGCGAAGTTGTTGTAGCGTTAGTGTTTCACCCGTGGCGAGAGGAGAGAACGAAGGTGAAATCACCAAACGATGCGTTTCGAGCAAGATAATAGAGTTTTTAGAGGAGGAAAAGAGAAGAAAGAAGAAAGCACAGGAAAAAGAAGAGAAAAATAAGAGGAGATATATTTAATTTCCAGCCTGCAATCCATTTCTATTTCATACTATACATAGCTGATACAATCCATACTAGGCTATCATTTGTAACAGAATTGAGGACACGTGGTCTGGACAGCTGGCATATTCTGGCTGTAAATAAACATTTATATTTAATAAAAGAAAAGTTGTTATAACCGAATTGCTTTTGATGTATGAGAAACCTTTTGTCCATGTGCTCTTGTTCATTTGTTTTGACAGTTGTAGTTTTGATACCTTGCTGGTTTATGTATTGCATGCCTGGGCCTAGCTGAAGATGCATCAAGGTATGATATCCGCATTAGGTTCCATGCAAATATTATTTCTACCTTTGCTATCAGCTTCTCTGTTTTTTGTTCTCGTAACAAAATTTTCTCTACATTTTTCAAAAATAAACTGTGGTTCATTTTCAAGGATGACCAGTTGTTTAAAAATATTCCTTTTGGCTCATTTAACAAACAATTTTAAATCATAATTTAAATTGAAGCATTATCTTACTTAAAGTTTGGGTAATACTGTTGCATTTCGCCTTTGTTAAGGTATAAAGAATATTTAAAGTAAGAAATTCATTTCAATCAAAAACATGAAATACAGAGTATACGAATTGAAAATAACGTTTTTAAGAAATGATAGCTTGACCACCATTTTTCCTGTCAAAGAATAAATAGTAACTTATCCACTCTTTACTCGAATGTTTTCATTGTTGTGTTGTATTATTGAATCCATCATTATATAGGATTATAACGTTAGAATTTCAGCCAACCCACCACTTTAATGGTTATCTACAGTTTTAGTCATTAAGATATCATGGTTTACTTCGGCACCAAAAATGTGATTGTAGGAGTCCTATGATTAATCATGTTGTTCGATTGCCTTTATCTTTATATTGTTATATGTTTTTAATTTTACAACTACTATGTAGTGCAATATAATCTTAATATTGTTCTTAAAGTTAATTATAATGGAATATGTTTTTTCAGTATCTAACGTCGTCTCTTTGTGCTCAGACCGAATTCGGCACATGGCATCTCGGTTTCAACTCTTTATTATTAACTGTTTAATTTCATATTTTTTACGTACCGAGTTAACTATAAAAACACCCCTATTGCATATCTTTTACATATTGGTTGGTTATGTACACAAGTGTAATTTTCAGCCATTGCCTGTTTTGTTGTGTTTCTAACTAGATTTACATCCAGTTTTAGCCAAACTCTCTTTGCTCGGACCGAATTGCACATGGCATCTCAGTTTTTTCAACTCTTTATTATTAACTGCTTATTTTCATATTTTTTATGTACCACAATATGTGTTTGGAGTTAACTATTAAACCACCCCTATTGCATATGTTTTACATATTGGTTAGTTATGTACACAAGTGTAATTTTCAACCATTGCCTGTTTTGTTGCGTTTCTAACTAGATTTGCATTCGGTTTCAGCCAGAGTGTATGATTAAGAGCATAGTGAGCACTACAGTGGTGGAAATTCTTTTCAGACTGGCAGTAAGCAATGTACGTGTAATACTCCTTGAAGAGTTCGCATACAAAATCACAATGGAATGCTTGGCCTATTAGCGGTTCATATTCTTCTATTTAGCATTGGTATTAAGTGAGTGATTGAATTCGTTGAAAAATTATTTCTGCATCGTTTCTTGCAGTGGTGGAGCCAGCTCACATCTTCACGTAGGGCATACTTTCCATTCTATTAAACTAGTATATATGCACGTTTAGGTGGACCTGCATTTACAACGTTAACTCCTTTAATATCCTTAGTGATTAGTAGGAGATTTAAATAGTGTTAGAAGGGGAATGAAAAAATCGAGGGTAATACTCTGCATCCTTCAAATGTTCTAGAACCAAATAAAATCAATTTTTGCATCGAATTCAATCACCGCTCGTAATCATTCATGAAGGTTGGCTTGACAAAAAACATAGACACTAAAATTGATATAGTTTTTACAAAATATGTTGTGGTTACAAATTTCTTTTTGCAGCTTAAGCAATATATCTCCTCTTAGAAACTAATGATCACAACTCGTCAATCTACTTATGGCTAATTCAACCAATAAAACATATCGCAAACCATTTAAATAAAGAAACCATTGGATTTTAACATAGAATACAAAGACATTATTGTGCCCCATCCCAGTTTGCCACAAAATCAGTTCATTTTGTTTAGTGTTTTAGATGTTTAAAGAACATTATAAGGAGTTTGAAATCGGATGAATGAATAATAAAATGTCAGTTTTTACAAAGTAAACATGATTCAGATTAGAGCCAAAGTAGCGTTGAGAAATAGTTCAATGCCTAAAAGAATTGAACAACTTACTGAAATGCAAGCAGCTAACATTTAACAAAAAACAAAGTACGACTGGATGAAGTATGACGATGAAAACGACATGTAGCTATTAAAATACAACGAAAATAAAATTTTAATACTGAAATTCTTTCAGAAATGAGTTTAATATTGATATGCAAGAAGGAAGAAAAAAAGACAAACAAACAGGTCGTGGAGGATAAGCAGCAAAAAATCACAGAGGATGTCTCTTATATCTTTCCCTTTAAGCGTTGCTGGCCTCTATATAAAATCTCTTTCTGAATATCCTTTAGTGGATTTATTTCCTTTGAATAGCTGCGAAGTTTCTCACGGAACAAAAACTACTTCTTTCTACCTCAAAATATCCTCTTTCACCTTCATCCCCAACAGTTGCTTCTTTCATTGTATCGAAAACATGCATTCCATTTCTTTCACATATTAATTCATATTACAGTTCTTTATTCATACAAAAAACTCTGACAGACACTTCAGTTTTTAATGGTATGAAATATGAATAAAATGATACAGTACCATTGAAAATACATGTCACAACGTTGCCCAAAACAAAAGAAAATGACAACTGACAACCAAATAATTACCTTAAATCATTTCAGCCATTATCAAAAGCAGGCTGAAAAAAGTTGCATCTTACATAAGTTCAACAAATTAGCATCTACTCTACAAGAAGGAAGAGAAAGAATCCCATTTTCAATAACACCCATCCCCAAAACACCATGTAGTATTATTTGGTACACAATCTGTGATCAACCCTTCCACCGCAGCTGCATCTTTTTCCTTAGATACATGTGCTCCACCTATTGGCACATGAGCCTCATCTCCCCTACTGAAGATGAAATATGTTTGTTACCCCTGATGTGTACATCTTCACATATTAGCATGCACAGCAGAGTGCACACCTATGCCCCATCTCCCTTAGATAAATTTGCATGGTTTTTGTCTAGACCAAATTGAATTTTCTAAGCATATATCATGTCTTTCTGCTTATTGAGTAGCTCCCCTTCCTCTTCAACCAATTCTTCCACTTCTATTACGCCACAATCATTGACCTCATGGCGGGTTCCTAGCTAAAAGACATTATTCATAATGTTGGCAACGATATCACCTACCGCTCCATGATTCACCACTGCGGCATCAGTATATCATCATAGAGTCCACCGCTTCCACATTGGTACCCTCTTCCTCTACCGATTCACTCAACAGTGCAAATTTTTTTAATGTCACAAAGAATTCCAACGATTCTATTACCTGGTCTGTATCTCGGGCATCATTAAGAATGCTGCCAATAGGCTTAATTAACGGTGTTAAAGCCAAACGACACACTGAGGGTCAAAACATAGTGGACCGATGTGCAAGGATGAAGATGCATACCCGGTTATCATTCTTGACATTTCAACAAACGCAAAGTATGCATATTCTTCCTGAATGATACGTGCTTCCTCGCTGGCCATTGAGGTGTCATGCTGGTGGAAAGTAAGTTGCTTATTTGCCACTGCATCTACCAGCTGTTCAAATTCGTTCTCATTCCAAATGACAACACTAAAGTGTCGATCGAAAAAGATCTTCCAGCAGATCAATGCCAGTGTCATTATACATCCAAAACCCATCGAGGAGCACTCCTTTTAATTTCATGTATTTTAGGGAAAAATCGAAGTTGTGGTCCCTCTTCAAGAAAGTAGGGAGCCGCGGATGCCTGGAACGCTGTGTTGATCGGAAATGGCAAGAGATACGCTTATAACCCAAGTTTCGACACCCGAAGCATCTATTTGGTTTCCTATAGTCTCTGGCGAAGTGTGATGCTCTTCCACATTTGGAGCAGATCTGGTGCTAGCTTTTGTTTTGAGTGTTGTTATTCCCACTGGAAAAAAGTACTAAACTACCCATATTTATTTTTAAAAAATTACAGTATTAATAATCCTAAAATTACAGTATTAAAATAAAGAGACAATGAAGCATGGAGATTCCAAGTTGAAACTACAGTAAGAAAGTCTATGATATGAATAACATAAAATTGATGACAGTTCTTGTTTCTTCCTTTCAGTTGAAGTTTATTTCATTCTTCCTCTATCCAAAATGAAAATATTAACATGAAATCAAAATTCATCATCAGGCGAATGTTTTTGCCTAAAACCTAACAATGAGATCGATAAATTACGATATAGCATTCGTTGTTTAGGAAACTGATGGCAGTGCAAATCTTAATAAAATCTATCAATAAAACTTGTACAAATTACAATAGAAAATTTATAAAGCGGTTAATTTTTTCTTTTAATTACTAAATCTTTTGTCAAGATACCTCGCATTTATACCTTATACTGCTCGAAGATACCTGGTAAAGGACTAACATTATACACACTCCTTAATCGTCCAAAACTTACTGTAGTACTAATAGAAGATCTAAAAAAAATGTTTAAATATGCAAGTAAAGTTAATATATATCCTAATCTGAAAACCTTACACAATTCATACTATTATCAAGGTGACTGATCAAAATAAAATAAGTACTCGTTGACATGTTTCTAGTGCATATATCGATGTTGTTGTAACCGTTAATTTTACTATTTTATTGTTCTTAAGTTAAACACACGAAATGCTAATACTGTAAACAATCTATTTTAAAAAAAAAATTACCTAAAATATCCACTAAAATTATTTAATTAAAAAGAATATGAAGGTTGTAGTTATTGATGAAAAGGATTAAGAAAATTAGGTTTTGTATTGTAATACAAAATTTTGATGTTTAGGTGTTACCTGATATTTTGGCCATGCCAATCAGATTCAATCATGAAGGCAAAAATAGAGGGAGGTATCAGTTTAGTTGACTTAATTCGAACCGTGAGTTATTCTTTCCCCAAATCCAAATCACAACAGCATCACATTTGGTTAGCCTTAAAAAACTGATTTTAAAAAATATGTTAAAGCTAAATTACTTTCATTTAATCAAAAAGAGAAATAGAAATGAAGCACTTTTGGGTTCAAAATATAAAAAAATCATTTAATGCAAGTTCTAATAAATGTAAGATACAAACAAAATGGTTTAACTTTAGACTGCAATTTTTTCACCTTAAATATTATTTAAATCATTTAATGCAAGTTCTAATAAATGTTGCATTTAAAAATAGCATGGAGGAAAAATTATAAAAACTTAAATACCTGCATAAAGTAGTAATCAGTTGATATAATCCACTTAAATATGGATGTGTACGTCAGTTACTTTCGTAGTCAATCAATAAATTAAAAATGGGTATAGTTTCTTATTAGTGCAAATGCTTAGTATAATTACATGAACACTTATTGTCGAAATTAAATTAAAAAAGATGATGTACATAAACAGATAAAGTGAAACACACACACAAAGATTTTCTAATTGAAATTAAATTTATAAAAATAAAGGACACAATCAATGTGGTGTTTATTGCATATAATTTCATTGCAACATTCACATCCAATAAATAATGCATAAAGCTGCAATTTTCAAACTGCATCAATATTTGTGTTTATCTATTACAAAAAAACTTGCATCATCATTTCAGTATTGCGAATCACTAAGACCATTAACGAACATGAAGCAAAAAAAAAAAAAAAAACTTAAAAGCAATCAACAAAATGAAAAATACTTTTTTTGCATTGTTTCCGTGTCCACTGCAGTGGCATTCATCATTGCTTCAAACTTAAAAGCAATCAACAAAGAAGCAATCTAAACCTACTCCAATTAGCATGAAAAAATGGTTGTTTAAAAGCTTTTAGTCAAAATAGTTGAATTTCTCAAATTTCATTTCATGAGTCAAGAATTAGATCAGTGGAATCAAACCAGAGTGAATAAATAACAAGTGTGACAGTGTCAAACTGCGACAGTAATCAAAGCATATAAACATTTTGGTCAAAATCTTTAAATTGTATAGAAGTACAACTTGGAAAGAGGATAAAGGTAAGAGAAATCAAACAACTTGAGCACTTATACAGTGATCAGTCAGCTACCTCTTCCGACTAATCCAATCGCCCTCCATTGATGCTACATCGATGGTCGGGGATGAATGGAATATGGGATCAATAGGGAGTCGCTGAAGAATCGAGATCAAATTCGGTGATGCGAAGGTAAGGGAGATCGATGTTGAGGGAGGTTGCATGGATGCTATGTCGCTAGAAGATCGAACCTCGGTGGTAGATTTCAGATCGATTTTGGTGGGAGAGGAGGTGTGAATCCAATCTTGGATATGGAGAGAGGGCAGAGGGATAAAAAGGAAGGTCGTTCGCGACCTAGGGCTTCGCGACCTAGGGCTTCGCGACCTAAGCAATTGGTGATGGATTTAAGTCGCGTAGCGACGTGCGATAGGTCGGAGATGGAGTTAGGTCGTGGAGCAATGGACGATGGGTCGTTGCTGGGGTTAGGTCGCGGGGCGACGTATGGCGGCTGTTCGCGATTTAAGGCATGTTTTGTTGACTCCTTTCTTCTCATGGCTTGATGCACTGCATCATCTTCCCCTGGTTGAAACGAATTCGACCCCGAATTCACACTTTCCTCTTCTTCAATACGTTTATCGTCATGATATGGAATCAAATGTTTGACGTTGAAAACGTCAACAGTGTGGATGTGATCCGGCAATCTCAACTGATATACATTATCATTTATCTTCTTTAAGATTTCTACTGGACCAATCTTTCGAGCTTTCAATTTGTTGTAAGTTCCAACTGGAAAACGATCTTTCGTCAATACTGCGTAAACAAAATCACCCTCTTTGAAGTCCACACTCCTTCGCTTCTTATCTGCCAGTTGCTTATACTTATTATTTGACTTAAGCAATCGTTCATGAACAATCCTGTGACACTCCTACAACTCATTCACGAAATCACAAGCTCGTTTAACAACCCCTTTCTGAAATGAAACTGTCGACAAATCCAACGGTCCCTTCGGAATTGCTGAATATACTACTTGAAATGGACTGAATCCAGTACTTCGATTAACAGCATGATTATGTGCGAATTCTGCCTGACACAACTTCACATCCCAGCTCTTCAAATTATCTTTCACAAGACATCTCAACAAGTTTCCCAAAGATATGTTCACCACTTCCGTTTGCCCATCCGTTTGTGGATGATAGGCGCTACTAAAATCAACTTAGTCCCAACCATCTTCCATAGACTCAACCAAAAATGACTTAGAAATCGAGTATCCCGGTCAGAAACAATGGTCTCAGGTAGTCCATGTAGTCGATACACCTCTTTAAATAACAATTGAGCAACATGGACTGCATCGGCGGTCTTTTTACAAGCTATGAAATGTGTCATCTTCGAAAATCTATCCACCACAACATATATAGAATCATTCCCTCGTTGAGTTCTTGGCAAACCCAAAACAAAATCCATGCTAACATCAACGCATGGTTTAGTAGGCACGGACAATGGCATATACAATCCTGCATTCGTAGCTGTTCCTTTGGGAACTTGACATATGTGACATCTCTGCACAAATTTTCAACTTCTTTCCTCATGGAAGGCCAAAAATATGATTGAGAAATCAACTGCGAAGTACGATCTCTTCCCACATGGCCTTCTTCATGCAATTCTTTCACAATCTTCATTCGCAAACTGCACTCTGGTATACACAACCGATTTCCCTTAAATATAAAACCATCCACCAACACATACTCATCCGTCTTCCCTTTCTTGACTTCATCTATAATCTTCGCAAAGTAAGGACCTTCAACAAACAATTCTGGAAATACTTCAAACCCCATCACTTAAACTCTCATCGTAGTCAACAAATGATTCCTTCTACTCAATGCATCTGCCACACGGTTTGTAACTTCCGACTTATGCTTTACCACAAATGTAAATTGTTGCAAATATGCGATCCACGAAGCATGCCTGGCTGCAATCTTGTCCTGCCCCTGTAAATGTTTCAATGCTTCATGATCAGTATATAGAACAAATTCTTTATGGAACAAATAGTGTCTCCAATGCTTTATAGCTTGAACAACAGCACAGAACTCCACGTCATAAGTATTATATCTCATCTTTGCTCCCGAAAGCTTCTCACTGAAATAAGCAATTGGACGGCCCCTCTGACTTAACACTCCTCCAATTCCAACTTTAGATGCATCAGTATGTAATTCAAATAGCAATTGAAAATCCGGTAAAACTAGAATTGGTGCTGACGTCAAAAGTTCCTTGATTCGCTCAAAAGCAAATCCTGCTTCCTTCGACCATGAAAACTGCTTGCCCTTCATACAATCAGTAACAGGCGCCATCACGCTACTGAAATGTGGAATAAACCTTCTGTAGAATGATGCTAAACCATGAAAACTTCTCACTTCAGTTATAGTCCTAGGTTGTGGCCAATTTCTGATTGCTTCAACTTTACTTTGATCCACCTGGATACCTTCCTTGGACAATACATACCCCAAAAACAAAACACTATGCGTCATGAACACGCATTTCTTCGTTGCTGCGTAAAATTGCTCCCAACGAAGTATCATCAACACTTCACGCAAGTGTTGTAGATGTTCTTCTGTGCTTCCACTGTATATCAATATATCATCAAAGTATACCACCACGAACTTTCCAATAAACGGTCGAAAGATCTGATTCATCACTCGCCTAAAGGTACTAGGTGCATTCGAAAGACCAAATGGCATGACCAGCCATTCATACAACCATTCCCTTGTCTTGAAAGCTGTATTCCATTCGTCCCCTGGTCGGATTCGAATTTGATGATACCCGCTCTTCAGATCAATCTTTGAAAAGATAACAGCTCCACTCAACTGGTCTAATAAATCACCCAATCTTGGCGTTGGAAATCTATACCTCACTGTAATCTTGTTCAGCGCCCGACTATCGGTACACATCCTCCACGTTCCATCCTTCTTCGGCACTAACAAGGCTGGTACTACACAAGGACTTAAACTTTTTTGTACGCACCCTTGTTCAAGCAACTCTTCCATCTGCCTTCTCAACTCCTCGTGTTCCTTTGGACTCATTCTATAATGTGGTTTATGTGGTAACATAGCTCCCGGAACAAGATCTATCTAGTGTTGTATGTCTCTTAACGGTGGTAACTCTTTAGGCAATTCTTCAGGAAATACATCTTCAAATTCCTTCAACACTGGCTTGACTTCTTCAGGAATATCAACCGCTTCACTACTTTCACGTCCAATTAACAGAAATACTTCAGGCTCATCCTCCACTTCCTTGACAAATTCCTTCAAAGATAACAGAGTCTTTAGTTCTTCAATCTCCTCCAACTTGCTTTCACTTTGTTGTCGCCTTTTAGGAAATAAAGTGATTTTAGTGCCATTGAACATGAAACTATAGCAGTTAGTCCTCACATCGTGTTGCACGGCTCTATCGTATTGTCATGGTCTCTCCAACAACAAATGACATACATCCATATCTACCACATCACACAAAATCTCATCATTATACTTCGTTCCGATGGAAAAAGTTACACAAGCCCTTCGACCAACCTTCACTTCCCCACCTTTCCTTAACCAAGCTAATTTGTAGGGTTTGGGATGCTTCTCTGTCTTTAACGCCAACTTCTTTACAGCTTCTGTAGAGATGATGTTATCACAACTTTCTGCATCGATGACGAACTTACAAACCTTTCCCAGAATAGTGCACGTTGACTGAAAAATATTACTCCTTAGCCACCCTCTTGCTTTGGTGTCAAACACGACCTCCTCATCATCAAATTACAACCCTCATCTCCTGACAATAATTCTTCTTCCTCCTCAACTTGTTGTGAATTGGAAAATTCTATTTCTGCATCCTCATACTCAACCTCAGCAACCATCACTCACTTTTTAGGCTTCGGACATTCATTGCTCTTATGACCAAACTCCTGACAAGTATAGCACTTGATATTGTTGTTGACTTTGGTCTTAGCAACTTCATTGACAACCGGTTTACTAACAACCTTGGTAACATTATTATTGCTACTGGCCCCTTTCACCCGATTGTTGGAATTTGTAAACACGCCACCTCCTCTTCTGCCTTGCTTCTTCCAAGCTAGAGCCTTTTGGTGTGCTTCAGCCACGGATCTTGGATCAAACATATTCACCATATCCTGAATCTGCATTCTCAATCCTCCAACAAATCTAGCTGTCAATTGTTCCTCTGTCTCCATGATATCATTTCTGGCAATCAGTTGATAAAACTCATATGCATAGTCATTTACCGACTTTGTTCCCTGTCTCAAATTCTGTAAACGCTGATACATAAGAGACTGATAATTATAAGGCAAGAAAGTAGCCTTCATCAACTTCTTCATCTTCTCCCATGAAACAATCTTCGACTTTCCCATCCTTTACCGTGCAAGTTTAGTTTGTTGCCACCATGCCATAACTCTTCCTCTCAACCGTGTAGCAATCAATTTAACTCTACGATGCTCGGATACTTTCTTGAAGTCAAAAATTTCTTCAACATTTGATAACCAATCTAAAAATTGTTCCGCTATCATTCCCCCTTTGAATTCTGGAATCTCTGTTTTCATGCCAGATTCCCATTTACGGTTATTTTGTGGATCCATATAACGATTTCATACTTTGCCTCGATCTCGATAATGAATATTTTTCCTATCACCATCTACTTCAAAATATGATATACTTCTATATCGATCTCGACCATCTACATCTCTACGGCCATGAATGTCTCTTCTACTCTGTCGTTCAACATCACGATAGGGTTCATGTTCAAAACCATGTTGAGATCTTCTATCTTCACTTCTGTACTCCTGGCGGTCTCTCATCACGGAAACTGATGATTCTCTCCCATTTCGATAAGATTGTGGTGACATTCCTCTTTCTTCCGAAACCGATGGCGAAACCCTGTTTGCACCTTGGTTCGAAATTGGTGACGTTCTCATTTGACTTCGGTTCATGTCGATCATTAATTTCTCCAACTTCTCAATACCTTCATTAAATTTGTCATTGATACGTTGCTCCATCTGCTCAGCTTCTTATCTTCTGTACAAATCTTCAACATTACGAAAACGATTAGCACGTCTCGGAGGCATGATTGGCAAACAATCTCGAATCTGTCTCGAACTTATAGCTCGGCTTTAAACAATCTAGCTCGGCTTAGCTCTTCAAGCTCTGATGCCAAAATGACGCAGCGGAAATAACAATGACACCGAAATGAAGATTTCGTGTCAATCAAATCGAAAGACGATTCGATGAAACAAGATAAATCGATGGATTGAAAATACCCAAATGCCCAAATCCATTGATCTCGCGAAATACCGGACTCTAGCTATCCTTAACACGTTGATCACGTACGATACCGTGTTAGAAGATCTACGATTCTTCGACATTGATCTCGCGCACGAGATTCCGTGAATCGGCTTCAAATCCATTGATTCAAGCGCACTCGAATAACCGAAAATGGAGAAAGGAGATAACACTAAACTTTCAATTTTAATGGTGGCACAAGCACCAACCAAAATTTTATTCCCCAAAATCAACTCCCTTTTACAATGACATCACACCTCTATTTATAGAGATTTTACAACACAACAACGACTCAACATAACACGATTCACGACTTAACATATACAACATTACGCGACTTAACAGGTTACACAGCACGTACGACCTACGACTTAATAACAAACGATATACAACATACGACTTAACAATCAGTAACGACTTAAACTTGAGCGACTCAAGCACCTGAGCGACGTAAGAAGAAGCGTCATACTGGAAGCGACTTAAGGTTCTGCTCGTTCGCGACCTACTGGAGATGCTCGCGACTTAAGGAATATCACTGCTTCATCTTCGCGACTTAAGGAAGGTCGTTCGCGACCTAAGAAATTGGTGATGGATTTAAGTCGCGTAGCGACGTGCGATAGGTCGGAGATGGAGTTAGGTCGTGGAGCGATGAACGATGGGTCGTTGCTGGGGTTAGGTCGCGGGGCGACGTATGGCGGCTGTTCGCGATTTAAGGTATGTTTCGTTGACTCCTTTCTTCTCATGGCTTGATGTGCTGCATCACAGATTTCCTGGCATTTTAACATTGGACTTCTATTTTTAATTGCACTAATGCTATGGGCACTTGGTCAAACCAAACAACTTCGCATTGAATAAACAATTTTTTATAATTTTTAACATAACCTGTGTGACCCTGCATGCCATTAAAGGAATGAGAAATCTTGAACTAGGCTAATATATTGGTGGATTTTTATGTATAAAAATATGCGGTATTTTGGTGGATTCTAGGCATATGTCAAACAAATTTTGTAATAGAACAAGGGGTATAAATCTGAATGATAATAGTAAGTAGATGTTAGTTCAGTAGCTCGTAATTTTTGTAACTCATAGGAAATAGGAAACAAGGCACAATACTATGATGTAGTGCTGAAATTAATCAATCCATTTTTTCTTCCTTGAAGATAAGTTAAAATTCCTGTTATTTTAATTATCATATTTAGGTTGCTTCTGAATATTTTTTTCTTTATGCAGTGATGAAGTGGTTAATTATGTCGCTGCTTCAAAGGCACATGCACTTGGAATGGTTATGATGATTTTATGTGCTGGTGTATTCCATGATTCTATTTGCTTTGCTTTGGAAAATTTATCAGACCATAGAATTTAACTTAATATTAAAACTTCCATTGTTATACACTCATAATTGGTTGGAGCAATAGTCTTCTCAATCATGATATGAGCATGACATTGTTTTATAAAATAGAGACTACACTTGAACTAATGACATGCCTTTAATACAATAAATTTGTTATCATGGTGTACAAGTATCTGTATACTCCTTACCACATAGAAATTTCTCACGGTAGGATGCCACCTTAGTATCTAATTTATGCTATAAAATTTGTCATTTTAGAAAGATTTTCAACGTCCCACGTTTCATTCCTTAAATACTACGTTTGATTGAGAGAGTGATAATTATTTCCCTTAATAAAGACCACGTCCCCGTCAAAGTAATTTGTTCATGCTCGATGCTAACTAGATTCACAATTTGATTTTAATAGAAACAAACTTTAGTTTGTGCTAGGAGCTTTCTTGACAGCATCCACTAATCTGATAACTGGATAATAATAAAAGCAAATAATTATGCAAAATGGATCCTTTTTCCTTCATAGGAGTCATATTTCTTCAATTGGATATGGGCCCAAATATAAATCATTTTCGTTAAGGTTGCAAATACAGATATTATCTACAATTTAGCAGCTTGGAATAAAGTCGTTTGATTTTGGAAAACACTGCTATAATTGATATTAAGTTTTACTTAACATGTTATTAATTTTAATTAATTTGCTAGTCCATGCTCAGTAATACCACTCCATCCGGGCAATTAACATTGAACCAAAAATATGATTATTGCCATCACAAGTATTCGTAGTGTTATTAATTTGCATTTAAATTATTCGATTTTCGCAAACACTTTGTTCCATCTATATATACACTCCTAATTTCAGAGAATGTGAAAATTGTGATACATGGTTCAATATTGTAATTATCTTTTTCTATACGTTAGAGAGTCATCATATATCTGGATTCAAACTGATTTTAGTATAGCTTTATCTATATTGATACTTCACAATGTTAGAAGTGGCAATTATGAATACAATAGTTAAATCTAAATAGGTTAACAGAGTTTCATTCTATGGAGAATCAATCATATTTGTACATGGTTAAGCTTTAACTGATATGAATTTATAAAGTTGGGTTGAGAACATTTGTCAATTGAGATGAAATGATGATAGTAGATTCTTGGTATAAGAAAATGAGACTGTTCGCATCAGTAAACATAGATTCACAAGTATATACGAAGAGGTACATGATACTTCATATCAGCCATCCATTCTAGATCCAGCAGCCTATATCATTTCTCTGATTTACAAAGGAGCAAACGGACATGGGCCTTCAGCAAAGCCCAATTACTCTTTCATTATTCAATATAAATACGTTATGCTCTCTGCAATACTTTGTAATGAAAAAACATATCATCTCTGTATCAGTTTCTTTAGCAATCAATAAAAGTCTTTTTCATTTCATTCAAAATCTTTTATGGTATCAGAGCAAAAATCTGCTTAACAGCAGTGTGCTTTGCCACTAATCTCATCAGAGACAATCTCATCACCTGAGAATTGACTATACATCTGAATCTCATCAGATCGTTGATCATCATCTGAGATTCAAGAAATCTCAGTTCTTATCATTTAATTGCTGTGCCGTGCCTAGCGAGGTTGTGTCAGTGATTCATCATCCACAACCCAACTGGCTGCATCAACTAATCATCAAAGATATTCCATCAGTAACAATCTTACCAGATCTGCATCTATCAGAGGTGAATCAGAGTATTATATCTCATCATCTTCATCAGTTCTTGATTCTTGAATCAACTTTAGCATCATGGCCGAAGATGATGTGGTTGCATCATCAACTTCAGTACCAAGAACCACTCCAAGAACCACCCAAACTCAATCCAATGTTACCCAAGATCTCATGAATTCCATCATCAAGCCACAAAGCCAAACATTCACTGTCCAGCTTGAGGAATCAAATTACTTGCTGTGGAAATTTCAAATGGAAACTGCTATCAGAGGCTATGGTATCGAAGACTATGTCTTTGGAACCATAAGTGTTCCACCCAAATTCACTGCAGATCAAGATGGGAAACTTGTAAGTAACAAAGATTACACAACACATCTAAAGCAAGACAGTCTGATCAGTTCTTGGTTAATATCTTCTATCAGTGCAAATTTATTACCACAAATTGTTGGGTGCAAAACAACACACGAAATATGGCATACCATTGAGCAAGTATTCAGTTCTCAATCAGCTACAAGAATCATGCAGTATAAAAGACAACTGCATCACTTAAAGAAGGATAATCTAAGCATGAGGGAATATCTATCAAAAGCCAAAACAATATGTGATCAACTTGCATCAACAGGACACAAAGTATCTGACACAGAACAAGTGCTATCCCTATTGAATGGTCTTGATGAAGACTATGAGTCAGTAGTGGCAGTAATATCCTCTAATGAAGTATTACCATCACTACAATATGTTCATTCTATCCTCCTCTCACATGAAGGCAGATTGGAACAAAAGAAATCAACCAACTGTGACAGTTCTATCAACTACATTGTCAACACCAGAAATAAAAATCAAGAAAGCAACAATGCAGCAAGGAATCAACATAATAATAATCAAAGAGGCAATCAATACAATAGATACAGAGGCAGAGGAGGAAGACAGAACTACAACAATAGACCAAGATGTCAAATACGTGAAAAGTATGGTCACACAGCAAACAAATGTTACTTCAGATTTGATGCCAACTTTACTCCAACTCAACAAAACAATAATGGTTCAAGAGCCCCAAATCCTAGTGCAAACATGATTGATGTTAAATCAGATGTCAAAGATGATCAAAGGAATAATGACAGATCCAGAATTGAAGACATACATGACAACAGTTGGTATCCTGACTCAGGGGCCACTAATCATGTAACAAATGATCTGAGCAAACTAACTCTTGGCGACAGAGAATACAAAGGTACGCAATTACTATATTTAGGAAATGGTAAAACTATTCACATCTCTCATACTGGTAATGCAAGCTTAAAAGGAAAAAGGCAACTTTACCTTAATAACTTACTAAGAGTCCCACTCATTAAAAAGAATTTAATGAGTGTGTCACAGTTTGCCAAAGACAATAAAGTCTACTTTGAGTTTTATCCCAATCACTGTTTTGTAAAAGATATACTAACAAGGGAAACTCTCTTGCAGGGTAAACAACATAAAGGACTGTACAAATTTGATGTTGCAAATTCAAGAAATGTTGATCATAAGTGGTGTCACATGTCTGAGTTAAAAACATTTGACAGTAGGAAGAATTTCAGTACTTGGCACTGTAAACTGGGTCACCCCAGTATGAAATTTTTTAAACATATTGTAAATAATTACAGTGACATATCTGTTAATGAAATTCCAGTTTCTTATAATTGTACATTCTGTCAAATGGGCAAAAGTCATAAGCTTGCATTTCCAGACTCAGAGACCATTTATTATAAACCATTGGAATTAATTGCTACTGATCTGTGGGGTCCAGCACCAATATACAGTGATTATGGTTATAAATATTATATCTCATTCATTGATGCATATTCCAAACATGTTTGGATATATTTCTTAAAAGCAAAATCTGAAACTAACAATGTAGTAATGCAGTTTGTAGCTAATGCAGAAAGACTAACAGGATGTCAGGTAAAAACTATTCAAACAGATGGTGGAAAAGAGTTTCTACCACTGAAAGATTACTTTCAAAGAAAAGGAATCACACATAGGACTACATGTCCCTATACCTCTGAACAGAATGGTCTTATTGAAAGAAAACATAGACATATTGTAGAAACTGGCTTGACTTTGCTGGCTCAGGCATCATTACCACTAAAATTCTGGCCTGATGCCTTCTGCACAGCAGTCTATCTAATTAATATACTCCCCACAAAGGTACTAAATTATAAAAATCCATTAGAAGTACCGACCAAAGTCAAGCCAGACTATCAAAACTTAAAAGTATTTGGATGTCTATGTTTTCCTTACTTAAGACCTTACAACAATCACAAGTTAGAATTTAGATCTCAACCATGTACTTTCTTGGGTTATGCACCAAATAAAAAGGGGTTTAAATGTCTTGATAACAAAGGAAGAATATATATATCAAGACATGTCATTTTCAATGAACAGGAATTCCCCTTTAGTAATAAAGAAATCAAAACTTCTGACAAAGTCTATAATGCTAGATACTCATTACCTTCAATAACCATTTTCTCTGATGAGTTAGCTACTGATTGCACTGCTGATAATAAGGAAAGAGACAATTCCAGCTCTAGTCTCTCCAAGTCAGCAAGTGAACCAGAGCAAGAGCAAGGCAACATTCCTGAGAACTCAAGTTATTCACCTCTATCCAACACTAGTCAACAGCCTGACAGTTGCCAAATATTAAGTGATACTGTATCACTCAATACTCAACAGGATGCAACTGAAGACAGCAGTGAACAACCTGCAAACACTGGACATCCCATGATAACTAGGGCCAAAAGTGGCATATTAAACCAAAGATTTACAGTACTGAATCAAACTGCACTGAACCAAGTAGTTATCAACAAGCAGTACAAGATAGTAACTGGAGAACAGCCATGAAGGAGGAGTACAATGCATTAATGAAGAACAAAACATGGGATCTTGTACTCCTACCAACACACAAAAACATAATTGGCTGCAAGTGGACATACAGGATTAAAAGGAATCCAGATGGTTCAGTTCTTAAGTACAAAGCAAGACTAGTGGCAAAAGGGTATTCACAACAAAATGGATTCGATTTCAATGAGACCTTTTCTCCTGTTGTAAAACCCACAACCATTAGGATTATCTTAACAATTGCTTTGCACAAGAACTGGACAATCAGACAATTAGATGTTAATAATGCTTTTCTTAATGGTGTCTTACAGGAAGAGGTGTACATGGAACAGCCACATGGGTTCATCAAAAAAGGCAATGAAAATCTTGTATGCAAACTAAACAAAGCCATCTATGGACTCAAGCAAGCACCAAGAGTGTGGTTCGAAAAGCTAAAATCAACACTTGCCAAGCTTGGATACAAATCAACAAAATCAGACAACTCTCTATTTCTTAAATTCTCAAACAATAGTGTTATATATGTACTGATTTATGTTGATGATTTTATTATTACAGGTAACAACAAGTCAGAAATTGAGAAGACTGTACAATTTCTAAACAGAGAATTCACTATCAAAGATCTGGGGGACTTGAACTACTTTCTTGGAATTGAAGTCAAAAGACTACCAAACAATGAAATTCAGCTAAATCAAAAGAAGTACATCACAGAGATTTTGATAAAAGCTAACATGAATGAAGCTAATCCACTGCCTACACCCATGACAAGCAACTTACATCTTTCAAGACACAGAGGTGAATCCATATCTAATGACAAGCAGTATAGAAGCATAGTTGGTGCACTACAGTATGCCACTATAACAAGACCATACATCTCATTCAGTGTAAACAAAGTCAGTCAGTTTATGCAGAATCCATTAGATGAACACTGGAAAGCAGTGAAGCGTATTTTAAGATATCTTAAGGGTACACTGAATCAAGGCCTAATCATGCAACCAAGCAAATCACTGAACATCAATGCATATGCAGACTAAGATTGGGCTACTGACTACGACGACAGAAAATCTACTACTGGCTACTGCATTTTTCTAGGAAAAAATTCAGTGTCTTGGTGTGCCAAAAAACAATCAACGGTATCTAGATCAAGTACTGAAGCTGAGTACAGAAGCATAGCTAGCACAGCATCAGAAATTATGTGGATACAGTCACTACTCAGTGAACTACAAGTTAACAACAACAGCAAGGCAACAATTTGGTGTGACAACATTAGTGCCATATCTCTTACAGCCAATCCTATTCTGCACTCTAGGACCAAACACATGGAACTCGATCTCTATTTTATAAGAGAACAAGTGATAAAGGATAAAATCAGAGTAAGCTACATACCTTCAACTTACCAAAAGGCTGACGTGTTCACAAAACCCCTCTCACGACAGAGTTTTACAAAGTTCAGAAGGGAGTTAAATATTGACATCGCCGACATCAATCAAAGATCTCAAGTTCCGGTTTACATACCAGAAACAGTTCGAGACTCTAACGAAGACAAGCCACATGAGAGATTTCACTCTGAAGTCACTCCAGGAAGGTCTTCTCCTTCTCTTTGCTCAAGTCGCAACCTTTAACCCAACTAATGGCAAATAAGGGAAGAGGAAGACTATCATAACTGTGATTATTCACTGTTTCTCAAAGATAATTCGTATATCTTGCAAAATTTCAGATCTCATTTCTCTCAAGCAAACCCTAGCCGACATTAGGTTTGAGGGAGAGTATAAGAAAATGAGACTGTTCGCATCAGTAAACATAGATTCACAAGTATATACGAAGAGGTACAAGATACTTCATATCAGCCATCCATTCTAGATCCAGCAGCCTATATCATTTCTCTGATTTACAAAGGAGCAAACGGACATGGGCCTTCAACAAAGCCCAATTACTCTTTCATTATTCAATATAAATACGTTATGCTCTCTGCAATACTTTGTAATGAAAAAACATATCATCTCTGTATCAGTTTCTTTAGCAATCAATAAAAGTCTTTTTCATTTCATTCAAAATCTTTTATCATAATAAGTATTTCGTGAGAAACTCTTAGCAGGTGTAATAATAGCATAAAGATATATTATAGTGACTCAAGTCAACTGAAAGTGAGGACTCTGTAATGAACCTTCGTAACATCCATAATCTATGTATTAATGCACTCGGATTAAGTATCACAGATGATGGTTGGTCGGATAGTAGTTAAAACAACACATAGCATATCTATCTATCTTTCAGACACACAAATACACACATGCACGCACACTAAATCTCACAGCTGAAGAAATATAATATCAATATGACCATGTAATAAACTAAGTGCATATCATATCACAGAGGCATATGATTCAATATCATAATACCTTGTGTAAATGGTACATCAAACATCGTATACATGGACTCTCAAAATGAATGAAGTCTCACATGTCAACACAAAAATATTGAATAGATATAACCATGGTGGTAGCAACTACTGTTCTATAACTCGCCTTCAGCTAGCCGAATCCTCTTTTCTAAGCCAACCTTAAAAATAAATAAAAAAAAGGCAACAAAGGGAGGGTCAATCGTAAAGCTAACTAAACAAAATTAAGAATGTTGTTGTCTGGTAATAAAATGTTAATTATTATAAAAATTTATAAAATGAAGTGTTTTTTCCAAACGTTTATCAATTATCCATAAATAACCCTTAACTTTGTAAAATGTTGAATTGTACCATCATGACCAGATCATGCAAAACGGAGCCAAATCAGCTGTTCCAATTTGTTTGCGTGACACTAAGAAACACATTGAACTAATAAATAATTTTATTGACATTGGCCCTCTTTACTTCAACCATGTCAAAATGAAACGCTATATATTTACTAACATACATCATAATTTATGGTATTGTCATATTCAGAAGCATTTTAACTGTGGAAGTTCAGTGCTGCATAACTATAAATGTAATGTATTAAATTAATTAATGTATGTAGTTAGTTTAGGTAACACTTAATGTAATAAAATAGAATGGTTTTATTTAAAAAGTGAGTACTCATAATATAATTTCCTTTACTAGGGACGATGGCAATAATTTCAGCTCTGAGATCCATGGTACTACCTATATGTCGACCTCTTCCAAACTGATATGCTTCAAAAATCAAGTTGCTAACAGTGAATTGTAACTTCTTTCAAGTAATATTGGGCCATAAGAAAAAAAGTGGATGATAACGAGCTCTACTTCTTCCCTTGTCATTTCTTATAAGGTAATTTGTCTACTCTGCATTACTTTCTGTGTTTTTTATATGTATTAATTGGTTGGCTTATCTTCCATCAATCATCTTTGGAGTGGTATTTTACTGATTATTAATATGCAATTAAATAATTGTTGGGAAGGTAATGATGATAAACTATTTCTTCTATTATTTCATCCATTTATTCAGTTCACACAAGCTATGATTCACATTGATTTATTTGATATAAGAAGTTTGAACCGAGGTTAAGAAGTTTGAACCGATGTTTTACTTTTTATTAATGAATAACTCATCCAGGCAGATAAAGCACATTAATAAAAAGTAGAATATCCATTTATTGCCTGGATGAGTTGATTCATTAATAAAAAGCAAAACATAGAATAGGATTGATTACTTTGCATCAACTATTATTTATCCATATGATATGATCCTTGATGTTCATGTTATCATAAATTCTATTCACATATCAACTACTGTAATTATCAATCCTGATGTTATGACAATTAATGTAGCATGACTTAAGCAATTCTTCTATGTCAAGTAACATAATCTAAGCAATTGCGAGATTTTAGTAGAAAATGTAAAGAATGAAACAATTTGCAACTTATCTTTAATAACAAATGACCATAATTAGGGTATAAGATTGTTTTCCAAATATTTTATTCTCATTGCGAATATTAATTTTTTTAGCTCTCTTTAATGCATAATGCGTCTACTCGCTGTCAGTGCTTTGTAAATTACAATAGGTTACATGCTTTTTCAAACATTGTACGTTCTACTGTAAATTCAAATTTATCTACTATGATCAAAGAAGTACTGACATTGTGTATAACAAGGTCATAAATGTTCAATCAACAAATTCTCTTGCATTTCCCATTTAAGTTTTAACACTCCCAGTATCACCCCCCGTTCATGGAATAGGAAATTACTGTTAAGAACAAAATTTTTCAACATTTTAACCTCAAAGACAGATCTTCAGTATTTTACCTAAATGACAACTTTTTTTAGTATTAGTTTTTAGTTATTAATAACAGTTTTAAGGTATGATCAGCTTGTAGTTATCGGTAGCAGTTTTTATGTATCAATTTTTAGTTCGGTAGCAGTTTTGGAAGAATGATTGTTCTTATGAATAATTTTGGTAGAATGTTTGTCCTTTTTAATAATTTTTAGAAAAATATTTGTCCTTGTGGTTAAAAATTGAGGTTGTGTTCTTAAGGCTAAAAATATACGAATTTTTGCCCTTTAACTTAATTTTCCCTATCATATTTAATCTTTTTCCTATACTATATATATTACTATAGAAAATCTTACATAATAAAGTTATTATCATATTGTATCATAATTGATATAGAAATTATGTTATGCAGGTTTTACAACAATCCAACATGCTTTGTTAATTTTTATTTTACAGTAAATCCGTTGGTATTTCACTTCTTCCCTTATCAAAACAATTTGTCTATGTTGCTATAACTCATTTTTCCTATTAAAATTGCTACGTTGATTAAGCTAATGTATACATGTTGACTCAATTTAACTATATTTGCCCTTAAGCTCTAATATCTACGAAGAAATAGTTTGTTAGAGGCTCAATAATCTTTATTTCAATATAGCTATATTTCAACTAAATGATTTTTGTCTTACCTTCTACTCACTACTCTTAGCACCTATATCGGAAAACGTGGAATGACATCTGTCTATTTCCATTAATAATTCACTTTTCTATTATATTTGTATACGTTATTTCTCCTCATATACAATCGCTCTCTACCATTCACAATTTTATTGCTCAGCCCAAGTCTACATATAAATGTGTCACAGTTTACCTCCTAAAGCATTCCACATATTATGTTGATAATATCTAAATATTTAAACCTTTATTACACGAATTCATTTGTCTTACAGGATATGGAACTCTTAAATTTTCAGCATAAATAAATTAGCCATGGTGAGATACATCATAAATCTTCTCTTCATAGCCAGTCATTTTTTAAAGTGTCAAGTTTGACTGTTTTCCTTCACTTAAAGAAATTGAATTTGTGACTCCTTATACTTCCAACTGCAGTTTATTTTGCACGTTCAGTTACAGGTAAGAAACTTACATTAGCTACTGCGGTTATGGGTTTTTATGAGTGTTAGTTAAACAGTAAACTACCAACCAATTAACTAAGGGACTCCATGCATTACCACTTGCAGCAAGCAGTACTGTTGTACTAAAAAAGATTATTCATTCCTTTTGGCTTATCCAATTTTTTTTTTTTGTACAAAACTGAACTAAATCTGACTATACACAAAAAGACAAAACATATCAACATGCTGAAGTGTATAAAAGCTGCATTAACACAATACAGCAGTTGAAGGGACTGGAGTGACGTGGGTATTGAAATATAGTTAACAATACATTATGTGTAACATCGTCTTCTGTAGGATTTAATAATCCATACAATATAATGCATGTTCAGAATCATTCATCACCGACTTCCGTTTATGTTTAATTTATCAGTTTATAAGATCTGATATTATTTAGTTTTTGAATTGCAGGTTATTTGTCGTAGTACGGTTTAAAAACCAGGGCTAAGGTTTTGACTGATTTCACAAATGTTCAGCAAAGCATTTGATCAGTTTCTTTCTTATATTTATGTATATGAACTGAAGTTGATTAACTGCTCTTTGCATGTTCGTGTCCATATATTAGCAACGTATCCATATATTAGCAATTCTGTAATGATATTTTAAGTTGCACTTGATGTTGATCGAATCATAAATATTTACTTGGAGAAATTTTCCATATGATTTTTTTACCCTGGATATTATACTTTAGTTGCAAAAAATATTGAAATGCATTGTCATGCTGCCGTTGTTGGGCTGAAGCTCAACCATGTACTGCTATCCATAAATTTTGTTCAATAACAACTTGTGCGTTCAACGTAAGAAATGTATGATATTAAGGTACGGTTCGAAGCCTTTTTTGGCACCTTACGGCGCGTCGGCGATCCTAACTCCTCTCACTGAAAGAGATTTATAAAAGAAGAATGATTTTATTTTATTATACTTGCTTATCATACTTTGTACAATCAGTAGCAGCATATTTATATACATATACATGGGCCAAGATCACAAAAGTAAAATATGGACCGGGTAGAAGCAAATGTGAAACCCGGCCTCAAGCTTGCAAATGAGATAAAGTCTGTATAACCGCAAATGTTCATTATTATTCCCCTTCAAAAATATATAGGGTTTTCGCCCTTCTCTTGCTTCTACGCCGCCATAAAAAATTCATACTTGAAAGTAAGCCGGATCTCATAATTTACTCGGATCTGGCTTGTCTTGCTCCACTTCTTCCTGGGTTTCTTTTGTTTTGTCACTAGTATCTCAGTCAACCACCATTAAGTTGATTTTGAGCCTTGAGAAGTTTTTGGTGGAGAGAGCCTTTGTTAGAATGTCGGCACGCTGATATTCAGAGGGAATATGGTGAACATCAAGTTTTCCTTTACTGATCTGTTCTCGAACGAAGTGCAGATCGATCTCGATGTGCTTGGTTCGGGAATGAAGAACTGGGTTGGCGGAGAGAGCAACGATACTCAGGTTATCACACCAGATTATTGGTCTTTTTACCGATTTTAGCCCAATTTCGAATAGTAACTGCTCGATCCAAATTAATTCTGCAGTTGTGCTAGCAACTGCCCGGTACTCAGCTTCGGTACTGGAGCGTGAGACCGTGGCCTGCTTCTTGGAGCATCATGATATTGGATTGTCACCGAGATAAATGCAGAATCCAGTGATGGATCTTCTGTCGTTTGGGTCGGTAGCCCAGTCGGCATCAGCGTAAGCATGTAAATTTAATTCTCTGCATGTGTGTAATGATATTCCATGATTAATTGTTCCTCTAAGATAACGCAGTACTCTTTTCACTGCCTTCCAATGCTCGTCCCTAGGTTGTTGCATAAATTGGCAGATTTTGTTGACGCTGTAACATATATCTGGTCTTGTGATAGTAACATATTGTAGAGCACCTACTATACTTCTGTATTGTTGATAATTAGAAATAAGTTCCCCTTTGTCTTTTGAGAGGCGAAGATTACTGGTCATAGGGGTAGGTAAGGGCTTAGCTAGATTCATTTTTGCTCTGACAAGAATCTCTGTGATGTATTTACTTTGGCTCAGAACTAGCTCTGTGTTGCTTTTCTTTACAACTTCTATGCCCAAAAAATAATTTAAATCACCGAGTTCTTTGATAGAGAAGGTTTGATTCAACTGCTGAATAGTTTTGCTGATTTCACTGTTATCACTGCCTGTAATCAATATGTCATCTACATATACCAGTAGATAGACAGTTTCCCCATTATTTGTCTTTATATACAAAGAGTTGTCTGACTTGGTTTGCTTGTTGCCTAATGTGATCAGAGTTGTCTGAAATTTTTCATGCCAAACCCTTGGGGCCTGCTTGAGTCCATATATAGCCTTGTGAAGTTTGCATACCAAGTTTGCATTATTACCTTGAATATATCCTTTTGGTTGTTGCATATAGACTTCTTCCTGTAGATCCCCATTCAAAAAGGCATTGTTTACATCTAACTGTTTAATATTCCATTGATTGTGTAGAGCTATGGATAGAATAATTCGTACAGTAGTTGGTTTCACCACAGAGGAAAAAGTCTCATTAAAATCAAAACCAAATTGTTGTGTATCCCTTTGCAACAAGACTTGCTTTGTATCTTGCTGTGCTACCATTTGGATTTCTTTTCACTTTGTATGTCCATTTACTTCCATTGATATTTTTGTGACTGGGTGGATGAACTAAGCTCCATGTTTTATTTCTTGTGAGGGCCTTATATTCTTCATCCATGGCTGATTTCCAGTGATCATACTTGATAGCTTCTTCATAAGTAGTAGGTTCCTTTTGATTTAGACAAGTTGTATATACTTTGGGTTTGAAAATGCCACTTTTAGCTCTTGTAATCATATGATGGTCTGTTTTTGCAGGTATGTTGGGTTGTTCATTGACATTGAAGTGTTCTGAACATGGTGAATTGCTTTCATTATGTTCTGAACTTTCTTCAGAGTTGGAACAGTTTTGTGGTGAGATGTTGAAGCGATCACTAGACTCAGTTGAACTATGACCTGGTCTGATGGATGATAAAGTGTGTTGTGGTCCTGATGTCTTGTCACCTTCTTGCCCACCGTTCCAGTCAGTGATTTCAGGTATTGGTGGTATTGATACCTTTGTGTTGTATACTTTCTGTGTGGTCTGTATTGTTTTATCTGCAAAAAGAAAAATGTTTTCATTAAATGCAACATATCTTGAAATATATACTTTTCCATCTTTACTGAGACATTTATATCCTTTCTGGTTACTAGCATATCCTAAGAATGTGCAAGGCACAGTTCTGAGACTCAATTTGTGAGTGTTATATGGTCTAAGACATGGAAAACACAAACAACCAAAGATTCTTAGTTCTGAATAAACTGGTTTTATATTAAATAGTACTTCATTTGGACTTTTCCAATTGAGAACCTTAGTTGGTAGTTTGTTAATTAAATAGACTGATGTAGTAAATGCAACAGGCCATAATTTCATTGGTAAGGACCCCTGAGCCAACAGTGTTAGTCCAGTTTCAACTATGTGTCTGTGTTTTCTTTCCACTAAACCATTCTGTTCAGAAGTGTGTGGACAAGTAACTCTATGTATAATTCCTCTATTCTGGAAATATTCTTTTAAAGGTTTAAATTCACCACCTCCATCTGATTGAATGGTTTTAACCTCACTGTTACACTGTTTTTCTGCTTGACTAATAAATTGAATCACTACTTTGCATACCTCTGATTTAGCCTTGAGAAAATATATCCAAGTATACCTAGAGTAGGCATCAACAAATGAGATATAGTACCTGAATCCATAGTCTGAATTTACTGGAGTGGGTCCCCAAAGATGTGTAGCTATAAGTTCAAGTGGTTTATTGTAAATAGTAGTAGATTCTGCAAAAGGTAGCTTGTGACTTTTGCCAAGTTGACAACTTGTACATATATAAGGAACAGTAATATTATCAAAAGAAATATTATTATTTTTCAGAACATGTTTTACAGTTTTGACATTGGGATGTCCCAATTTGCAATGCCATACATCAAATACACTCCTTTTATTAGTGACATTTGTTTCTAAATTGTTGCACCATGGTCTTTTATGAGTGAGTTTCTTTGTGTTCCCAGAACTGAATTTGTACAGCCCATTGTGCAGTTTACCCTGTAACAATATATCTTGACTTGATAAGTCTCTAACAGTACAGAATTTTGGGTGAAACGCAAAGTATACATTGTTGTCATTGGCAAATTGTGATACACTAATCAAATTCTTCTTAATGTGAGGAACAGTTAACAAGTTATTCAAGTAAAGTTGTCTTTTACCTTTGATGCTGCCATTTCCAACATGAGTTATACTTACAGCTTTACCATTATTACCCATAAAAATAGATTGTGTACCCGAGTATTCTTTGCTGCCAAGATTCAAATTCTGAATTTTGTTAGTTAGATGATTAGTAGCCCCTGAATCTGGATACCATTCCTCACAGTGAATATCTTCTGGTCTGGTAAGAGATTCTGGATTCATTTGAGTACATTGAGTGTCTCCATTTTGACTTCTTGCGGTGTTTCTTAATTGGGCTACATTTGCATTAGGATTAAAACCTTTTTGTACACCTTGACTTTGATTTGTATTACTACTATCAGTATTGTATCTGAAGTAGCATTTGCTTGCAATATGGCCAAAATTTTCACATATTTGACATTTAACCCTATTATTGTTGTTCCATCTTCCACTCCTTCCTCTTCCTCTCTGATTAAAACCATCTCTGTTTGTTTGTGTCTTTTCTTGATTCTTGTTTCTTGAGTTTGATGCATAGTTAACTGAATAATCTGATGTACTTGACTTTCTCTGTTCAACTCTGCCTTCATGAGCAAGAAGAGAGGAGTGAACAAATTGCATATTGGCTAGAGTCTCTCTAGAAGAGATGACAGCAATATCTGACTCATATTCCTCTCTAATGCCATTCATTATGGTCAAGATCTGCTCAGTTTATGAGATCTTGTGACCTGCTGTCTCAAGTAGATCACAGAGTGACTTAGTCTTGGTTAAGTACTCTCTCATTGACATATTTTCCTTTCTTAAGTTTTGTAGTTCTCTTTTGTAATGCATAATACGAGCAGCAGATTGAGTATTAAAAATCTGCTCTACAGTTTTCCAGATTTCAAAAGAAGAACTGCATCCAACAATTTGATGCAACAAATTGACACTGATTGATGATAAAAGCCATGCTGATAATAGACTATCTTGCCTCTTGTATTTCACATAATCTTGATTGCTTATCATGTTTCCTTCTCTGTCTTTTGTCATTACAGGTGGAATTGTAATTGTTCCTTTGATGAATGCTTCAAGACCATAGCCATTTATGGCAGTTTCAACTTGCTATTTCCAGAGCAAGAAGTTGATCTCATCAAGTTGGATATTGTTGAGATGGCTTTTGGGTTTAATCAGAGATAGGGTGGTGGTTTCAAGAACTGAAGTGGCAGATGATTCATTGTCTCCTGTTTCTGACATGGTGGGCACTGAATTAGCAAGATGATGCCGCTAACCTTGGCAAGACACACTGAAATTGGGTATTACACTGAATTTCAGTGTGTAGCTAGGTGAAAAGTGAAGATCAGTAAAGGAAAACAATGATTTAGATCTCAATGATGACTGAGATGCAGCCAAGATTCAGATGAATCTTCAGGCAGGGCACTCACTGATGTGAATGTAATCAAGAAACTGTTTCTTGATTATCAGGAAAGATCTCTGATGATGATTCTTAATCTGAAGAGCAGAACTCCAGATGATGAAATCTCTCTGATGGAGTTCAATCAATAGCAAGAAAACTGATTAGCCAATGATGCCGTTAGGAAGAGGCTCTGATACCATGAAAGAGATTTATAAAAGAAGAATGATTTTATTTTATTATACTTGCTTAACATACTTTGTACAATCAGTAGCATCATATTTATATACATATACATGGGCCAAGATCACAAAAGTAAAATATGGACCGGGTAGAAGCAAATGTGAAACCCGGCCTCAAGCTTGCAAATGAGATAAAGTCTGTATAACCGCAAATGTTCATTATTACTCACACCTATGTTGGCTGGTTGGAGGAAAATGAACGGTCGACGGCTGACGCGGCGGACACTTGCGGTAACTTCCAACCTCCACCTACAAATCCTTCCACATCCACCACACCATTCCACCTTTCTCTTTCATCTCTTTCCCTCTTATTCCTCCAACCTCCCCATGCAATGTTTAAGAGTCGAATTCCGATTACGACAACCCACAAAATCTGGTCGCTACAGCAACCTATGCAGTTAAAGCGTTTAGCGATTTTATAGTGGTGAATATGTAAAAAGTTATAACCGTAATAAAGCGGGGATATAATGGAAAATAGCGGAGGTGAAAAAAGATTCATTAGATATAAAATCAAATATTTAAAAAAAAATTATACCCACTCTCATATCATTCGTGTAAGAAAAAGAAATATTGTTTAATGTTATATATCAAAACCAAAGATAACGTGATGTATGTAGTTTAGATTTGGTGATTACAATAGATTTCTAACTTATATTGAGCACCGACATTGATTAAGTGGGGGTGTTCCGAAAAATAGCGGGACTTACGGATCTACTATTTAATAGTACTAAATTGAAATAGCGTAGCGGTCCAACAGCGTTATGCGCTATAGCGGAGATTTTGCGGGGCTTTAACTGCACAGATAACAGCGTATTTACGTAGAAGAATGAGCGATATCATCCGGATTCACATGTCAAAATATATTGGTTTAATGTGGATGGAAGACAATTTTTTTGGCAAGGCCAGCCGGTTTTATAGTGGACCGTCCACTTTTTATTACGAACGTAATAAAATTTGAAGTACAGAAGGAAGGTACAAGCACCTTAACTACTATGAAAAAGAAAGAATACAGCACAAGAGTGTGATAGACATATCACAACTACTATCACTACAAGGAGAAAAACGATTTCCGATGGCCGAAAACCGTCGGAAGCCATCGGAAAAAGCCGTCGAAATATACTGCGTCGGGGAGCAGTATTTCCGACGGCTTCCGACGGAGGTTGCCGTAAAAGATTCCAACGGAAACTGACGGATTCCGACATCTCGACAAATATCGGAATCCGTCGGAAATAATGTGCTACAGGCCGCCGGGAGCCGTCGGAAATTTTGACCTGTAAGCCGTCAGTAACCGTCGGAAGCCGTCGGAAATCTGCTGTTTTTTTTAAAATTCGCTGTAAATATAGCCTTCCAACCACATTTCTCTTCCAAACACTATTATATCAATACTGCACAATCCAATGTACAATATTCCAACCAAATATCAAAACCCAAACTGCATAATATTCAATAAACACACAAATAGATAAAATTACATCAAAATAGAATACATTATATACATAACCATTCCAACATTAACAATAATCCTAACAATAAGTGTTCTACCATGTTATTAATACACAAATTCATTAACATTCTCATCCACATCCTCATACAACCACGGAACCAAGTGTATCAAACATAATTATACATAAATCAACAATTACCTACGCCGTCTACCAAATCATTCTAAACTAAAACAAAACATACCTGAACGAACGAACAAGCAAGCAAGCAATGAATAAATCTCCTCCAGATCCAGAGCCAACCGAGGAAGGGAAGCGGCCACCAAACTGCTGCATGTACTCTAACAACTGTGTAGTCTGCATGGCCTGTTGGCGGTTCTGCTCCTCCAGCTGGGACACTCTAGTCCGCAATTCTTCTATGTCTGTTAGATCGCTCTGAGCTCTACCCCGCCGTCCCCTACTCTGATTACTGGCCTGCAATAATTGAAAAATGAATAAAATCCAAGTTTATTGTTTTGAAAAGGTCAAAATATCATATTTGAAGTATTGTAAGAAAAATAAATTATTTACCGCTAGATTGCCATATCCATATCGTCGACCATGCTTGCTGGATCCATAACGGACTCAAAAATAACGTCCTCCTCATCGGTCGTCAGCTGATCTCTACCCGTGTCAGCAAGGAGTTTCTGCCGCTGCACCATAAACTTCTCATGCGTTAACAAATTAATAATATCATATCTTATTTCATTATAGTTTTACAAGCAAAACAATTACCAATACTGAATAAAATGAAATATGCTTACATGACTTTTGCTGGATTTATCGTCCTGCCATGTATACGAAACAGTCCCGTCTGCATTAACATGCTCGACAACATGCGTACGCGTGAACACGTCCATATAGCTGACATGACCATGTGCCTCGGTTTTCTGAAGTTGATTGTTATATACAATTATTATACATTTAAAATCATATAACATAAACTATTTACATTTATTATTCAATAAATTTACCAACTCCTGCCGATACTGCTGAAAGAGTTAGATCCTCCGCAATGGGTGAGTGAATTCTTATTTCTGTATGCAGAGTTTCTATCCGACTCTGCTTGTACATTCAAAATTTGATACATTATTTTTCGATCACGTCAAATTAATAAGTAAAAAAAAATTTAGTGTACTTGCCTTTGCCTCGTCCGTCTCCCAATATCTCAACCAAGCTTGCCATACACTCTCTCCCATCCACCATGGTTTCTTACCAGATTTCTTAATCTCAGATATCGTGTCCCTGTAGTTCTTGCGCATCTTCTTCATCCAGTATCCACGTGCCAGCATCATATCGTCTGTCTGGATGTCTATCTCAACCTGTGTTTCACGATAAAAAGTAAAAAAAGATTACACTTTAAACGATAATTAAACAATAGAAAAACGACAAAAACGAATTAAAAATGGAAACAGAAAAATATACATACTAGGACATCCTGCCATATATACTCTATGATGTGAGGAGGGATGTTATCCCACTTCGGCCAGCATGCACTCATCCTACTGCGATAAGAAGCTCTAGAGACATCCAACACAACCTTCAAGGGAAGTAGGTCGAACCCCCTATTTTTAAATACGATATAGATAAGTACGTACGTATATGATAAAAAAATAAGATGCTGAATAAAATTTAATTCTTACCCCTCTTCTCTAGGCACTAACGAAACTACTGGACGCTGTGGCTCTTGCGATGGGCCACTGCCATCGCCTCCTGACGACCGGGAAGAGCTCCTACCTCTATATGACATAATGATAAATTTGTGACATATACACACATCATTATACAAGAGAATAATAACATGATACTGAAATACATTTCATATAAAAATTACATCAACGGTATAAATTTCTTAATTAATAACTGAAATGGAAATAGAAATGGAAGTGTGTTATACCTGATTCATAATGAGTGTACTCTTCCGACGATAAGCAGATTTCATTGCATTTTTAATAAAAATTGCTAAATAAATGACAAATGGAAATGACATAAAACATGTAAACAATGGTAAACGGATTTGGTTTCATAGTTACATCAATTTCATAATACATCAAGAATTCAACATAGTTACATCAACTGCAAAAAAAAAAACAGATTCAGATTTATATCAGTCATCAACGTCTTCCGATTCAGATTCGGTCTCGTTTTCGACAATATTTTCCTCTACACTGTCAAACGCTTCTACCAAAATATTTGATTCATCGATCAAAGGACCAAAATCTGTATGATCGTCTGTAATTATTATTTCGTTATTTTGCTCAAGATCTGTCTGATAAGCTTGTTCGTCCGGAATATTCTTCCCATCGAATGTGAATCTGGCCTTTGTTTTAAAAACTGCAGACCAATCTGCTTTATCTCTTTTTAGAGACGGATAAGGAGCGTATTAAACTTGCAATACTTGTTTGGCTACTATAAAAGGATCATACTTGTGATAGTGCGATGTATGCTTTATTTCGATAAGATTATAATCCTTGTGCACATTAATTCTAGAACCTGGAACATTGCTAAACCAATTGCATCTAAATAGAAACACCTCCTCCGTGGATCATGAGAAATATGTCAGTTGCAAAATTTGTGTTAGAACGCCATAAAAATCATTTAAGTGATTTTCTGGATCGTCACTACCTTTAACAAATACACCAGTATTATTTGTTAATTTTTCTACACCGTATTCTTTGGTGTTAAATTTATATCCATTGACGAAATATATTGGATATATCTTGACCACTCTTTTTGGTCCCATCGCAAGATGTTTCAACCATTCGTCAACAACACAATTTCTCGGCTCATAAACGTAATTTGAAAACCAACCGGAAAATTCTTTACTGAGATCTCCGTTCGGATGTTCACATTCTTATACACTGTTTATATAAAAAAATTATTACATTAGGTTATACACGCGCATGAATTATAGAAAACAATAAAACACAAATTATTATTTCAGATTACCTAACAAACGGTGCAACCTCGGCACAATTTAGAAGAATATAAGTGTGTGCTACATGAAGATCTCTATCATCTAGTCATATTTCTACACATTTTTCAGAAGGCCGACCATGTTGTCTAAAATTAGATAACATTGCTTGAGAGGACTCTTGTTCGCCGCATTCGTCATTACGAGGAACAGTTTGAAATGAAATATTCACATGGTCACTGAAATAGTGAGAGAAAAAGAACGAAGCTTCTTCTTCGATGTAAGATTTGCATAAACCTTCAACTCGTGCTTTTTTCCTCACTTTTTTCTTCAGATGATTCAAATATCTATGCAAAATTAAATTATATTAACTTCATCTTTCAAATGCAATTAGATTACGTGATAACATATTACATACCTCTCAAATGGATACATCCATCCATATTGGACATGGCCACGAAGTCGTGCTTCAAATGGGAGATGAACAGGTAAATGTTCCATTACATTAAAAAAACCTGGCGGAAATATTATCTCTAATTTGCAAAGCAATATACGAATGTCCACTTCAAGTTTACGTAAACGTTGCATTTTTAAAGTAGTCGAACAAAGCTCTTTGTAAAACATACTAAGCTCCGTTACTACCTTCCAAATTTTTAACGGCAGTAGTTCTTTGAACATAACGGGAAATAAATTTTCCATCATTATGTGACAGTCGTGACTTTTCATTCCGTTCAATCTACCATTTTTAAAGTCAACACATCTACGAAGATTTGATGATATCCCATCAGGAAATCTTAACCCTTCCACCCATTTTAACACAGTTTTAACTTGATTATTATCTAATTCGTAATATGCTTCGGGTTTTTACTGTCATTTGGTTTCATATGAAGCTCAAGACGTTTGCATAATTCTTCTACATCACGTCTTGATTTTAAATCATCCTTCGTCTTTCCTTTCACATTCAAAATTGTGTTAAAAACATTATCAAATACATTTTTCTCATTGTGCATCACATCTATGTTATGACGAAGAAGAAGATGTTTCCAATATGGCAACTCCCAAAAAATAGTTTGTTTGCACCAGTTATGAACAACTGATTTTCCTTCAATTTCTGTTTGCTCGCCAGTTTCATATATCTTTGGATAGTCCCTAGCAAGTTCATATATGTCATCGCTTGACCATATCGTCGGTGGTTGTCTAGTTCTACTCTATTAGCTAAAAAGTTTTTCTTGTCTCCTCTGAAGGGATGATTTACATGAAGAAAATATCGATGACAGTCAAACCATGAAATTTTCTTACCATGAGGTAAAGAAAACGCTCGTGTTTCATCCATGCAATATGGACATGCTAGACGACCGGCAGTACTCCATCCCGAAAGCATTGCATAGGCAGAAAAATCACTTATAGTCCACAACAAAGAAGCAAACATACGAAAAATTTTCTTCTTGGACACATCATATGTTTCTACCCCTTCGTTCCACGGTATTTTTAACTCCTCAATCAACGGTTGTAAATATACATCGATTCCTTGTGTTGGATCATCGGAGCCAGGAACGACAACAGTAAGAAACATATATTGCGTTTTCATACACATCCATGGAGGTAAATTATACGGCGTGACGATAATGGGCCAGGATGAATATTTAGAACCAAATTGAGAAAATGGAGAAAAACCGTCCGTACATAATCCTAATCTAACATTTCGACTCTCCGCTGCAAAATTTGGATACGTTTTATCGATATGCTTCCATGCTTCTCCATCGGCCGGATGTGTCAACGTACCCTCTTCCTCCGTTCTTACGCTATGCCATCTCATATTAGATGCAGTTACAGAGGATGCATATAATCTTTGAAGTCTTGGAGTTATGGGTAAGCAATGCATGCGCTTGTACGGAACTTCCTTCCCCTTCTTTTTTCTTGGTTTGTATCTCTCCTGGTTACAAACTTTACAATTTCTAAGGTTTGCGTCTTCTTTCCAAAACAACATGCAGCCTTTTAAACATGTATCTATTTTCTGATAAGGTAAACCAAAAGCCGACATAAGTTTTTTAACTTCATAGTGATTTTCACACATTAGATTATCGGGCAGCATATGTCTTTTTGCAGCTTGTACAACAGCCGTAAACCCAGCTTCAGTGATGTTGTATTTTGACTTCATCGCAATGTATTCTGCGATTACTGACAGCTGAGTGCCGCTTTTACAACCATCCCAAATAGGTTTCTTAGCAGCATCTAGTAAATCATAATTTTTTTTTGCTTCAATATTTGGTTCTTCAACATTTTCATCATCGTCGTCAACTTCAACCATAGGAAACATTGATCGTAGCTGCATCTTCGACCATATTTTCTATACGGGTCGTCGAAACTATTTCGTTAACGACACTTTCAGACTCTACAGAAGTATTTGCTACAACTTCTCCATGCCGATCACAAACATAATACTCGGGTACGAAACCGTTTTGGCACAAATGAACTTTCACAATATCTGGTAACAAATACTTCAAATGTCTACACCTACTACATAGACAACGAATTTCTGGATCGTTTCCATTATTACTTAAAGCGAATTCAACAAACATGTTTATACCATTATAAAAATCTTCTTTTATTGAACCCCTCGGCCCTTTTCTTTGGTACATCCATCCCCTCCGATCAACAAAATAATCAACCATTTTTCCTATTTGACAAAATGAGAAGTTCAAAATTTAATATTTATTTTCAAGAATACAAATTCGAAAAAGATTATTTTCATGGTCGTATAATATTTGAATTTAAAGAACAACTTCACAAATTTAAAAATATTTTCAAATAGGGCACATTTTATTTTTTAACGTATCGATATAAAAAATTGTAATTTTTTTCATTGGTCAGGCATCCTACTTCCCATTACAAACACAGTAAGCATTTACATTTCGTATATTACTTCGTCTCAAACGATTCAATAAAATTTCGACAGTATTTCCCTTTTGTTCCCTGCATTGTACACAAATGCATGTACGTAGGAAACAAAAAAGAAAAGTTAGGCCGAAATTTTATGAACCGTTTGAGACGAAGTAGTATACAAAATGTAAATGCTTACTGTGTTCATAACTTGTACAATACAGGAAAATCCGACAAACATTATACCAGATGAATTAAATGGCCGTTTTTCAAAAAAATGACTATTTATACAACGATCATGTACAACACTCGTCAAACGGGGCCAAAAACTCTCTAAGGGACATTTGTCAGTTACATGCGCGCATTTTACGAAAAAATACAGTTTTACTCACTGTTCACATTTACAAAAATATATATTAATTTAACACATTTATTCGATGTATTACATCAACTTAAGGCTGGTTTAACATTTTTGTCATTTTTCAATACACACAATTATAATTTAGAGTGATGCTTTTTTTTTGTTTCATAAGTCAATACGTGCACAATATAATACTCCTAGTTCATTAATTCATTTTATATTATTCCACCTAATATATACAATCGTAAAATCAAGGCATACACAACAATTTACATATACATGAACAACCACAAATTATACATGTTTTTACAATTTCACGATAAAAGATGAAATAGGTAGACCATGTGATGCCATAAACCGTTATTACGCTATTGGAAACAATTGCAATCACTAATTCGACCTAATTTATCAATTTATGCAAATCTAGAATTAGGGTAAAAACTGATTTTTTCACAAAAATAAGAGATTATACCTGAGATTAAGAGTAATGGAGTTTGATTAGGCAGCCATAGAGGATCCGAAAACTCGAAATTAGGGATTGGAAGCTTGGAGAAGGGATTTGGGAGTTTTTGGGTTTAATTTTCGTGTTAAATAATAAAGAAGAAGAGGTCTCGACTGAGGCCTATAATCGCAGTTTTCCGACGGCTTCCAATGGCCGCCGACGGCCCGTCGAAAGCCGTCGAAAATTAGCCGTCCGTAGCCGTCGGCCCTAGCTGTCGGTATTAAAGCCTTTTCGAGCAGTGTATATGAATATCGAAAACAACTACTCCTCCGAAGAGGTAGCATCACCATCATCCACTAAATCCTGAGAAGACTCCAAATGGACATTCCCCAACAGACCAGCATAGGGGCGGAAATGGGAAGCAATACAAGGATCATAAGCCATAGAATCAGAAGAGTACACAAAGAAACGATTCCAGGAAGAATCAGCAAGCAAGATAGAATTCGATCTCGAGAAATAACCGTCCAAGACAAGAGCTAATGAGTCACCAGACGGTCCATAATAAAGGCATCTAAGGTCTAGATGATCATCAGAAACAATTCTAAAGAAAGAATCATCCAAGGGGTTAAATCTCATGTTAGAAATGTGATCAACCCAACACCTCTCATCATCATCCCAAACAATAGAGGGACAAGGCAGACCAGGAATAGGTGCAGCACCGGGAGGCTGAACTGGAACAGCAGTAAGGACTGCAGAAACAACACTAAGGACCACAGAAATGGCAAGGGATGAAGACCGAGCAGGCGAAAAGGCAGGCCACTCAACAGTACAAGTAGGCGGATCCGGGACAGAAATAGAATCCGCAGGAGGAGGAGCAACCTGAGAAGATACCATAGGAACCCATTTCCTGAGCGGAGGCCGAGGAAAAGGGATCTTAGAAGCAGCCGCAAAAACATCAGAATGCGAGCAGGTGATAGCCTGGTGGTCAAAGGAATGACAGGAGGAGCAAATATCAGGAACCCAACCGTAGCGAACACGGACTTCCACAACGTGGCCAACAGCAAGTTGAACTGGAATAGATGAGGGTAGGGGCTTAGTAGGGGATATCTCAATCAAAGCCTTAGCGAACATCAGTTTTTCATGCGCTACCGTATTAGAGTCAAAACATTTCAATTTACCTACGTTATAAGCTAGCCAATTCAAACAAAGAAATGGTTGAAGAGAATAGGGAATATGGTAAAAGTAAACCCAAACTGGGATAGAGAGGACTTGCTCACGAGCACAAGCAACTGTAGGAGACCAATGAGTAATAATAAAGGGTTGACCACCAAAAAAGGAAGGCTCAGCCTCAAGAACACGACAACGATCTTCGACGGAGGAGAATAAGAGGAAATACATGGAGTCAACCAGCCTAACGCGCAACTCGCCACGAAGCCTCCATGCCCAACGACAAACCGAAGCCGCATCGTGCAAGCGATGAGAAGGATCAAGAAAGAATCCAATCAAATAATCTAACCAATTGTCCATACCGGCTTGCATAACAATAGGAGGACGGATCATCACTCCAATTTCCTCTTCAATTTCAAAATCAATCGGACAATATTCACCCGCATTACGGGGCAATGAAGAGAAAAGCGAAGACCAAGATTTCGTATAGGCCTGGGAAGGAGCAGCAGCACCGGGAGACTCCTTAGCAATGGGATTTTCAGCAGCAGTAGCCTTGGTAAATTCAGCAGAAATCTTATCTATAAGAATGGGTGCACTATTCTCATCGGCATTTGGTCGAGCATCAGGGGAGCATGGTGCAAAGCATGAACGATCAGTAGATGCAACAAACATTTCACTGCCAGACGAGACAAACTCCGGCTCAACAACACGAGAGACCACACGCTCATACACACACGACGGCATAACACCAATATCAGATGGAAAAACATCACCAGGCATATGTGACACAAACACTATGCAGGCTCGTGCTAATTTCAACAGAGAGGGAAGAGGGAAAAGAGGGCAGCAGAGGGAAATCATCATCTGACAGCAGGGGAGGCAATAGGCGAGAAGGCGTAGAAGGCAATTCCTTAACTCTTCCACAACTTGAGGAAGAGGGCGAATGGGTCGGGGGAAGGGGGAGGAGAGGAAGGATAGGCGAAGCCGTCATAGGGGCAGGAGTAGGCGGGAGGCGGAGGAAGCTAAAAGGAGCAAGAGCGATTTTGAACTGGAGACGATTGAACTGAAGTCGCCATTGGTAACGCAATGAAACTAGGATTGAAAAAAAATGAAAAAAAGATGGACCATCAAGAATGACCATCAAGAATGAAAAAAAGTCAGGATTTTGAACTGAAGACATATTGAATGACCATCAAGAATGTTGTTAAAGAAATTTTCGAATGAAAAGACTTTATTTTCTCTCGTTGTGCGGTAGGTTGCAAAATTATAATCTAACTACAATGGAAGACGGGTGACCAAGAAACGGATGCCATATTCATATACATTATAGCTGCAGCGTTCTCAAATTGACAAATGAGCGAAAGATTCCAAATGTCAAGTAGCACAATTTCAGTTTGTTTTCATGTTATTTTAGATGTTGTACAATTACTCGTTAAAGATATTAACAAACCAGAAGACCCTCAATTCAATACTATTCCATATCATATTAGAACTTTAAACTACTACTACACAAATTTTAGAAACTATGTTGGTGCTATAGACAGTACACATGTAATGACATACTTACCTCTTGATCGAATAGTTCCATACATAGGACGAAAATGTTGTGCTACATAAAATATATTAGCAGCATGCTCATTCGATTTACAGTTTACTTATGCTGTGGTTGGTTGGGAATGTAGTGCGTATGATAGTATAATTTTTAATTCAATTGTACATGATAGAACCTATAACTTTCCATATCCTCCATCTGGATAGTATTATGTAGTCGATTCAGGTTTTACACTTCAACTGGTTATTTATCACCGTATCATAATGTTAGATATCTTATTGCTCATTTTCATAAAATCGCAAATTAACCAAAATCGATAAATGAAAATTTTAATTTCTGCCATTCGAGTTTACGTATGGCAATTGGGAGAAACTTTAGAATATGGAAGAAAAAGTTCATCATTTTGAAGAATATATCGACATACTCATTCGAAACTCAAGTAGAAGTTGTTGTATGTACAATGGCTATTCATAATTTCATACGGAAATACAACAACGGTAATCCATATTTTATAGCTTATGATAATGATCCCAATCTTATTCTAGATGAATACATAGAGGAATATTATAATACGAGAAATGCAACAAACATAGCAACTGAACAGGTTCAATGACATGTAAACAATGAAATGACAACAATTCGCGATAACTCAAGAGATAAAATTGTCGCAGCAAGGCTGCATCGATTGATTGTGCAATTTTATATGTATTTACTAGTATTGTATAATTAATTTGCATGTATTTCAATTTCTATATTATTACTTCATTTTAACTAAAAACATATTGTGCAACAAAACAATAAATAATTAACTATAAATCAATCAAATTAAAAATTACAAATTAAAATACTCTTCTAAAATGCCCCGCTCATAGCCGCAAACACATATCCCGTTCAACAATCTTCCATGCTCAAATACCCCGCTCAAATACTCCGGTCAAATGCCCCGCTTCCATTCGCCGCAAACGCACCCTATAATCCAGATACCGTGTCACACTTTATATCACTTAGGGTAGATTTAAAGCCAAGTGCACGTAGTCATCTTATTAGTCTTGTTCTCATTCACCAAACTTTTGTCTGACCCACCCATTCTTTCCATTTTCTACTACCATAGGATGACAGGTTAGTAGATGATTGGACCTAATATGTGTACCGTTAGAGTTCTTATATTATTCATTGTTTCTTTTGTAGGCCTCTATTGTATTAAATATCTATAAATCTTATATTGTATATTGGGAACGGTGTATGTAAAGTAAATATTTTTTTAAGACATCTATGTTATATGCTTATATTTTATTTTCTTTTGCCGTGAGATCTGAAAGTGTTGAATGAGTTAGAACTCCACCCTTATATTTATGCTCTGTAATGTTTTAAAATCCCAACAACTCGTATCTCTCGGCATAATCATGTCTGGAGGTGATGGATTTTATATAAACGGGTCGGACTATATCTACATACATCGTCAATAAACATATAGAACTATGTGTATACTAGCTATAAATATAATAATGCCATCACAGACAACTCTAAATCTCATATAACGTAAAACACTACAAACCCAGCATACAATATCATCCCATATAAAATCACATCAAATATTATCCAATCAAAACAATATAAGGTGAATCATCCATATCCGAATTAATCATCAAAGTCCATAAATCATTAAATAGGAGATATCATCAAGTATATCTCTCAATCTCAAATAATAAAATATTATAATCAAAGCAATGTAAAATAGGCAGTGTGACTGTAAAATATAGGACACCTACCCATCAATCAGATATAATAAAAGAAATGAGTACCCACTATCCTTTGGACACCTATCTAGATATAATCTCATCTTCTTATATATTAGTAAATCAAAATAAAATGTATTGGGGAACGACTGTACGATAGGCATGAAGTCCCAAGTAGCGTCGTGTCACATATACATCAATATATGGGTCATCTAACCTTGCCTCCTAACCATTATCTATACTTAAGTGACATGTATCGATAGAATATGCCAATCTATCACTCCTTTAAAACCAGAATGGAGACCGATGCCCGTTTGGCCGCTCTAGGAGCCCAAGGTCACTTAACCGAATCTGCTTCTACAATCTTCGGTTACCTAGATGGACATTGTGACACATATCCCAACAGCTCGTATCTCTTGGCATAATTCATATCTGGAGGTGCTGAATTTTATATAAACGGGTCAGACTATATCTACATGCAATGCTAATAAACATATAGAACTTTGTATATACTAGGTATAAATATAATAATGCTATCACAAACAACTCTAAATTTCATATAACGTAAAACACTACAAACCTATCATAAAATATCATCACCCATATAAAATCACATCAAATGTTATCCAATCAAAACAATATCAAATGAGTGAATCATCCATATCCGAAATAATCATCAAAGTCCATAAATCATTAAATAGGAGATGTCATCAAGTATATCTCTCAATCTCAAATAATAAAATATTTTAATCAAAGCAATGTAAAATTGACTGTATAAATGTAAAAATAGGGCACCTACCAATCAGTCAGATATAATAAAAGATATGAGAACCCACTATCATCTGGACACCCATCTAGATATAATCTCATCTTCTTATATATCAGTAAATCAAAATAAATTGTGATGGGGAATGACTGTACAATAGGCATGAAGTCCCAAGTAGTGTCATATATACATCAATATATGGGTCATCTAACCCTGCCTCATAACCCATATGTATACTTAAGTAGGATCTGCTCCTACAATCTTCAGTTAACTAGACGGACATTGTGACACATATCCAACAATGGCTCGTCAATCCGTAGCCTCTTAGTCATACCCTACTTTAGCCCAATTGTTAACAGAATACTGGCCTATGCGACAGAAAAGGGTTATATGGCACAGCCCTATTGGTCACCTAACCAAATCCTTTGATGTGGATTACCTACCCTAATATATGTGATGCGCATCAAAATAATCTCAAACGATAAGGTGTGGCAGATTTAGGGCACAACCCCAAGATCAGGCTGACAGGGTGGATTCTAGTTAGCTGGTTCTCTCCAATGCCAATAAAAGAAGCACATCATGATAATGGCACACAATATTAATAAATATACCATGCTTGGTCCTACGAGCATCACCTCACATAAGTACAATATCATAATATTTTTCTCGCTATGTGAGTATTAACTACTTACAATGAATAATCAAATAACTATCACAACAGTGTCTCATACCAGTGCGTGATACTCAAACATTTATTCATTGCTTATAAACTACACTCAATCCTAAAATATTCTATATAACAAGTCCAATGACTCCAAATGTATTATCGAATGCCTATCCCAAACGGTATTATAACTGCGTTTATTCAAATTTATCGTCACACAAAATTAAATATCACAAAATCAAACAACAGGATGTCATTACCATATTATATCAAAATCACCAATCAAATCTATATAAACGGTGACACCCATATATCGAAATCAACAAAAAAATTAAATCGTCCAATATTTTAATGTTTTGAACCAATAAATATAAAAAAGGATTAAAAAACAAAACTCTTATATAGATTTAGATAATCAAAATCCCCCTTTAAAATTTCCTTTTTGTTAAACGTTCAATTTATAAAGGGATTTCACTTTTGAAAATATAAATAGAAACTCCTCATTTATATTATAAAAATTCCATATAGCCAATCATACTTCAAATTAATTTTAAAGGTCCATGAATAATTTTTTGAAGTTTCCAAAATATTTTAAAAATAGGAAAATCAATTAATTGTACAAAATAAAAATCATGGAGTAATATTCTTCAAAATTAATGACAAATCATTAATATAAATTTTATTGTGTGGCTGAATCGAATTGCATTGAATTTCGGCCATCGATGCACTATACGTGCAATCTAAATAAATTTTAAACATTAAAATGCAAACAATTGCCATTTTCTTTGTACTTCAAACATCCAACGAACATGCAACTACCGAATATCTCGATCAAACAATTCATCCAAGCAATCCAATCAGCATTCACAATCAAATAAATCCCAAACAAACATCTCAACATAGCAATTCAACTAATATTGGGATTGTATGAATATATAAAATGGATAACAAATTTTTAGATATAGATTGTGTGTTAGAAAACTCACCAAAACACATATGAAGCATTTAAAGGCCTCATGAACTTCTTCTTCATCGAATCGGCATTCGCTTGCAAATGTCGTGCACATAAATACGCATGCGTGCTGTGCTATCACCTGCCACCATCCTCGGTTGGTACATCGCAACTAAGACCACCAGTGTCGAGCCCAAGACCACAAGCAGCACCCTACATTGCTTCCAGCCACTGCCAAAGCCATGCTCCTTCCAGTAACACCTAGTCGATGCCTCCAAAACCTAGCTTAGCCTCCCCATATCCATCACGTGACATATACACACCACCATGTTTGCACCAGGTCGAATCAACCTTCCCTTGTCATCAAAGTTACCTCGGCTTCCTTCCCCTACCCATCGTCGACGTTGCCAAGCCAAGGCCCCTTGCATGTGATCATGCTATTTTTTTTTTCAAATTCGATTTTTTGCATGAGATGAATTTAAGGAAAAATAAAGACTGGTTGAGTCGAGAGTAGAAAAGAAAGGACGGGACTTGTAAATAACAGTATGGACATGGGCTTAAATTATATTTAGGCCAGTTTAAATTAGTTAATTTAATTTTCTTCTCCTTTCTTTCCTTTAGGTAATTATTGTATTTATTTACAATAAATTTCAATCCTTATAATTAATTTATACTTGATAAATATTTTATATTTAAATAATACATTTTATTCAATTTCAATACATATTATTTGAAATGAATTTATTTATTTTACTTCAATTTATTAAAAAATTCTTAGAAATTATTTAAGTAAAATTTTATTTTCATAAATAATAGTTATTGAAATCAAAATCAAACATTATATTTTAATCAAATTTATTTATTACTACAGTGTAGAAAGCATGGTTGTTACACCAACTCAAATATTTGAAGATGTGGGGTTGTGCAGCTTACGTTAAGAATATTTGTTCAAATAAACTCGAGGCAAGATTGATATTATGTTAATTTATAGGATATCCCAAAAACTCGATGGGATATATATTCTATAATGCAGAGGAATAGAAAATCATTGTTTCTCGGCATGTTTTTTTTTTTGGAAAATGAATTTCCATTAGAAAAATTAGTAGCGAGGCAGTAAACCTAGATGGAATCAAAGAAGTTAACACTGAGGCCGAACTGGTAGGAGGACCAAGTTTACCCATATACAAAAACACACAACATATATGAAGGTCTAATAGGGAATCTCATACAGTAGAGAAATACTATGATATTCTTGTGGATGACGAGAAGGAGGACTATGCATTAGATGACGACACTCCTCTGTCATTTTAACAACCATTGAATAGTAAACACTACTCTAAACTATTTTAAAACAAGTTTTGGTTGTTGCAAAAAAAGAAACTTTAATTGTTTTGTTTCTTATTTTAATAATTGGACATAGGCTAGAATTAAATCTTTGTTTAAAAGGTATGTATTCTAATTTACAAACTATTTGAATATAGTTTTAATTTTGTTTCATTTCAAAATGATAATTTAGTTTGTGTATATTTACGTATATACGTAATACATACATACACACGTGTAATGTATATATATATATGTATGTGTATTTAACTCAAGCTTTTCAAAATGGTTTTATGTAAATTATAATTGTAATCTTTTGAACTATATTTAAATTAAAATTAACTTCATATTGTATACTTTGGTTTATTACACGGTTTATATAAAAAACCTATTCTAATTCAAAAGAATATGTGTCTGAATGTGTGTGTGTACACATACATATACAATCATATTAGAATTAATCTCATTAATAACAATAAAACATTCTTGTTTTGAATGGCAAAGACATTTATAAAAGGAAAATGTATTCATTGGTATGTAAATTCCAACACCTGAACAATATCCACATTAACTATGTACACTTCTCATATGGTGCACTTGCACTTTTACACATGGGTGCATTCCATGCACTCATTATAACGTACAAAAAATTTAAAGTTAACTTAAAATAATTTCAAACAATTGTAATAAAATGAAGATTTTATTCCAATTTGTCAAGTTAGATCTAAAATTAGGCTTCATAGGTTTGACTAAGAAAAAAAATGGATTTTTTTTGAAAGTTATCCATTTAATCCATTTCTAACTAGTTCAGTTCCAACTCACTACAACAGAACACATATTTACCAATGCCTGTTGTAATAGGCCTATTACAATTGGCTGCCGCTAGTCTTAATATACGAAGTTGTAATAGGGTTGGTTCATTTTGCAATTTTTTTTGCCCATTGCAGTGGGGTTTTTACAACTATTTTTTCCATTGCAATAGAATCTTTTACAACTATTTTTCCAGTTGCAATTGGACCTTTTATAAATGTTCTGCAATTTCAACTATTATAAAATCACAATTTCATAAATTCAACTATATAAAAATTATCGATTCACGTACATAGTGTCCATCGATTCAAATGTAACACTATTTCAAATATTTTGTTAAATATTTCCAAATATTCAAATAGATTTACAATATCTATAAAAGCAAGCACAAAGAAATGCTTACAAATATATATAGACAACATCTCTCAACAAGACTATAAATTGAAATCAACATATTGATCACAAACTCAATGACACAAGCATTAACCATAGCACTAAAACTCTTATAAAATATTTGAAGAAATATGTTTTCAAAAAGTAAAATAAATATTTTGATAATAAAATAAATATTTTTATAATAAAATAAATATTTTGATAAGAGAGTATTAAAATATGAGAAAATCGCAAAATATCCTATACAACTTAGAAAAACATCGATGCCTATATTTATATGGCTAATGTCATCAAAATCAATATCTACGATATTAACAGTAGCAGAGGACTACAAGAAATCTAATCTTTCAATCACAATCTCAAGTAATTTGTTGATAAAAATCTCATACAAACCTTCGGTAGTTGAATACCTTTGTATTTGAATGGAATTGATTAGAGATCAGAGATTTAATGGTGTAGAATAGAAGTGAGTCTGTTCTAATATTTTGTATAAACATAGAGAGAGAGATAGATTTGATTCTAAAATCGGCATCATTTCGGTAAAATGCATAAAGGGAATAAGAGAGAAGAGAGAGATGAAGAGAATATATAGAATTCTTAATGAAATTTCAAATCAGAGTCCTTTAAATAGACGTTGAAGAGTTGCGTCCATTCGTGAAAGGAAGATCCCGAAAGTTGCTTCTTTTGCAAATTTAAAAAACACTTCAACGATCTATATATCGACATATAAAAAAAGATAAGTCGACTTATACATATTTACTTGTGTATGTTCAAAATCAACTGGAAAATGCTTTAAACTATATTTCTTATAAAAACATTATTAAAATTGATATTATAAATGAATTAAACATAAAGTCATTTTGAGTGAAAATTTATATTCGAAGTAATGATTATATAAGATGTGGTGCTACTCGGGTCATTAACATTTTTAATCTAAGACTCAACAATACTGGCACGAATGTTTCAAGCTCCTCATGCTTTTATTCTTTAATTCTTTAGAACTGATGAGTCTTCGAACATACCTTGATCAACTCAATTTATCTTGATCTAATTTTCATTTATACTAATTAATTCTTCAAGCTTTCATTCAATCAACACTTGTCTAAACTTATTAAATATTTTTGATATCCTACCTATATAATTTGAGAAAACCTTAGTAACAATATTTATATGTTTGTTGTCATCAAAATCACTACCTTGGTATTAACATTTCACTACCTTGGTATTAACATTTCATATCGATGGGCCTTAGGGAGGGGGGAGGTACTTCAATGGAGGAGCCTACACTAACGTGTTTGAAGCTTGTGTATACTTACCTGTCCTTTCTGCCTCATGCATCTTTGGGGTGCTTGTATAATTAGAAGACATTGAGACTTCACTTTCAGTAACCAAGGCCATGTCCATAAGCTCTCCTTGTCGGTGGTTTTCCCTTGCATCCCTCACTCTAAGTATTCATAAAGCCAAGGATCATATTTCTACCACTCACCCTCTTCCCCCCAACGGTCTAGACTATTGTCTCACCCCAGATCAATTTCCATGGCCTCCTCCTCCTCCTCCTCCACATCAACAATAGCAGCCTAGGGTGGCCTCTTATCACCATACCAGTACGTGTTGCTATCGGTCCATTCTTCAAATATCGAGAGACAACATCCATCATTTTCATGGACCGGCCGAGCCTAGCAGCCCAACCCTATGTAGGTTTTCATACATCAATATAATTGCTAAGTTTTTCGCCGCATCTTATGTTCTGCTCATGATAATCCATAAAGATAGCTTAACCTTTCTCTGTTCCAAAGGCATCACTACAGTGAGTGATGCAACCTAGAAATTAATGAAAAAAGAGCACAGTTAAAAACTAACATGGGGTATAGCATATACCAGTGGACTGGAACATCCGCACCAGGAGAATAATGTTGATGCCCATTGATACATAAAATTTTGTGGTCTTGGTACCCTAATACCTTGCCTTGTAGGCCATAGAATAAAGGTAGAAGGATACAAGTCTAAAGATGGTAGTACTAACCTACAAAGACATGAGCCTTCTTTGACAATTTGAACATATGCCTAATGAAGAGTGGCCAGGCTTCAAAATACTCAAATCGTAGCAAAAAATGTATATCCTCATAGAGAAGTTATAACTGCCAAGGGAGACCCGTGTAATGGTCGTTTGGTTGGTGTTTAAGAAACAATGAAATAGGGGTAAAGGGGAAGTATCACCCCACTCCACATGCATGGAAGTGATTAGGTAAAGTGATGGTCTAGGGGTTGGTAATTGACGCAGCGGAAATACCAAAAATGGATGAAAGGTGAAAAGTCAAATCGATGGATTGAAAATATCCAAGTGCCCAAATCCGTTGATCTCGCGAGATACCGAATTCTAGCTATCTCCAACACGTTGATCGCGCACGATACCGTGTTAAAAGATCTATAATTCTTCTACGTTGATCTCGCGTACGAGATTCCGTGAATCGGCTTCAAATCCGTTGATTCGAGCGCACTCGGATAACCGAAAATGGAGAAAGGAGATAACACTCAACTTCCAATTTTAAAGAGGCACAAAGCACCCAAACAAAAGTTTATTCAAAATAAACCAACTCAAATGATACAACTCACCCGCTATTTATAGAAGTTACAATAACACACAGCCAACTCAACCTCCATGCGACCTAACACAACAACACACAAATGCGACCTAACACAACAACACATGAGTTACAACAGTAGCGACTTACAACCTAAAAGTGAACGACCTAACAATATGCGACTTAATATGTACAAGTTACAATAGATACAACATACGAGTTACGACCTCAGAACAAAACGACATAACAACAACAACATCACTCGACATATCATCTGGAGCGACCTAAGTAGGTACACATCTTCAGCGACATAAAGATCAGGACGACATACCCTTTTAGCGACCTTATGAGATAGCAAGATTTAGCGACTTAACGATATGAGCGACCTAACTTGCTAGGCTGTGGCTCATTAGGTCATAGCCGGTAGGTCATTACGACCCAAGGAAAAGATAGCACCAGCGGTTTGGCTTAACTCGCTAGGTCGCTCGCGACGTATATTAGGTCGCTGGTAACAATAAGCTTGTGAACCATGATGCGCTGCATCACTAGGTTGTTCGCAACATATCTCTGCATCACTAGGTCATTCGCGACTTATTTTAGGTCGTTGGCGATCATAAGAATGCGACACCTGATGCACTGCATCATCCTCCCCCGGTTGAAAATAATTCGACCCCGAATTCACACTTTTCTCTTTCTCGACAAACTTATCTTCATAATACGGAATCAAATGTTTGATATTGAAAACGTCGGCAGTATGGACATGATCCGGCAACCTTAACTGATAAGCATTATCATTGATCTTCTTCAAGATTTCTACTAGACCAATCTTTCGCGCTTTCAACTTGTTGTAAGCTCCACTGGAAAACTATCTTTCGTCAATATTGCATAAACAAAATCACCTTCTTTGAAGTCCACACTTCTTCGCTTCTTATCTGCTAGTAGCTTATACTTCTCATTTGACTTAAGCAATCGTTCATAAACAATCCGGTGACACTCCTGCAATTCATTCACGAAATCAAAAGCTCATTTAACAACCCCTTTCTGAAATGGAACTATCGACAAATTCAATGGTCCCTTCGTAATTGCTGAATATACCACTTGAAATGGACTGAATCCAATATTTCGATTAACTGCATGATTATGTGCAAATTCTGCCTGACACAATTTCACATCCCAGCTCTTCAAATTATCCTTCACAAGACATCTCAACAAGTTTCCCAACGACCTGTTCACCACTTCTGTCTGCCCATCAGTTTGTGGATGATAGGCGTTACTAAAATTCAGCTTAGTCCCAACCATCTTCCACCGACTCAACCAAAAATGACTTAGAAATCGAGTATCCCGGTCAGAAACAATGGTCTCAAGTAGCCCATGTAGTCGATAAACATCTTTAAAGAACAATTGAGCAACATGGACTACATCAACGGTCTTTATACAAGCTATGAAATGTGCCATCTTCGAAAATCTATCCACCACAACATATATAGAATCATTCCCTCGTTGAGTTCTTGGCAAACCTAAAACAAAGTCCATGCTAATATTAACCCATGGTCTAGTAGGTACGGGCAATGGTATATACAATCCTGCATTCGTAGTTGTTTCTTTGGAAACTTGACATATGTGACATCTCTGCACAAATCTTTCGACTTCTTTCCTCATGGAAGGCCAAAATATGACTGAGAAATCAACTGCAAAGTACGATCTCTTCCCACATGACCTTCTTCATGCAATTCCTTCACAATCTTCATTCGCAAGCTGCACTCTGGAATACACAACCGATTTCCTTTGAAGAGAAAACCATCTACCAACACATACTTATCCGTCTTCCTTTTCTCGACTTCATCTACAATCTTCGCAAAGTAAGGATCCTCAACAAACAATTCTGGAAGTACATCAAACCCCGTCACTTCAACTCTCATCGTAGTCAACAAATGATTTTTTCTACTCAATGCATCTGCCACACGGTTTGTAACTCCTGACTTATGCTTTACGACAAATGTAAACTGTTGCAAGTACACAATCCATGAAGCATGCCTGGCTGCAATCTTGTCCTGTCCCTGCAAATGCTTCAACGCTTCATGATCAGTATACAACACAAACTCCTTATAAAACAAGCAGTGTCTCCAGTGCTTTATGGCTTGGACAATAGCATAGAACTCCAAGTCATAGGTACTGTATCTTGTCTTGGCTCCAGAAAGTTTCTCGCTAAAATAAGCAATTGGTCGACTCTTCTGACTTAATACTCCACCAATTCCAACCTTAGACGCATCAGTATCTAGCTCAAAAAGCAACTGAAAATCCGGCTATCTAAGAATCGGTGTTGTAGTCAACAGTGTCTTAATCTGTTGGAAAGCAGAATCAGCCTCTTCAATCCACACAAACTGCTTCCCTTTCATACAATCTGTCACTGGTGCCATCACGCTACTGAAATGTGGAATAAACCTTCGGTAGAATGATGCTAAGCCATGAAAACTTCTCACTTCAGTTATAGTCCTGGGTTGCGGCCAATCTTTGATTGCTTCAACTTTACCTAGATCTACATGGATTCCTTCCTTGGACAACACATGCCCCAAAAACAAAACACTGTGTGTCATGAACATGCACTTCTCTGTTGCCGTGTAAAATTTCTCTTGACGAAGTATCATCAACACTTCCCGCAAGTGCTATAGATGTTCTTCTGTGCTTCAACTGTATATCAATATATCATCAAAGTATACCACCACGAACTTTCCAATAAACGGTCGAAAGATCTGATTCATCACCCGCATAAAAGTACTAGGTGCATTAGAAAGACAAAACGGCATGATCAGCCACTCATACAACCCTTCCCGTGTCTTGAATGCGGTCTTCCATTCATCCCCTGGTCAAATTCGAATCTGATGATACCCACTCTTCAGATCAATCTTTGAAAAAATAGCAGCTCCATTCAACTGGTCCAACAAGTCATCCAATCTAGGCATCGGAAATCTGTACCTCACTGTAATCTTGTTTAGTGCTCGACTATCTGTACACATTCTCCAACTTCCATCCTTCTTCGGCACTAACAAAGATGGTACTGCACAAGAACTTAAAATTTCTTGTACGCGCCCTTGTTCAAGTAACTCCTCCACCTGCCTTCTCAACTCTTCGTGCTCCTATGGATCATTCTATAATGTGGTCTATGCGGTAACACAGCTCCCAGAACAAGATCAATATGATGTTGCATGTCTCTCAACGGTGGTAACTCTGTTGGCAATTCTTCAGGAAATACATCTTCAAACTCCTTCACTACTGGCTTAACTTCTTCAGGAATTTCAACTGCTTCACTACTTTCACGTCCAATCAACAGAAATACTTCAGGTTCATCCTCCACTTCCTTGACAAATTCCTTCAAAGATAACAGAGTCTTTAGTTCTTCAATCTCATCCAACTTGCTTCCACTTTGTTGTCGCTGTTTAGGAACTAAAGTGATTTTGGTGCCCTCGAACAAGAAACTATAGCAGTTTGTCCTCCTATCATGTTGCACAGCTCTATCGTATTATCACGGTCTCCCCAACAACAAATGACATAGGTCCATATCTACCACGTCACACCAAATTTCATCTTTATACTTCTTTCCGATGGAAAAGTTACACAAGCTCTCTGACTAACTTTCACCTCCCCACCTTTCCTCAACCAAGCTAATTTGTAAGGTTTAGGATGCTTCTTTGTCTTTAACGCCAACTTCTTTACAGCTTCTGTAAAGATAATGTTATCACAACTTCCCGCGTCAACAACAAACTTACAAACTATTCCCAAAATAGTACACGTTGACTGAAAAATGTTACTCCTCAACCAACTAGTCTCCTCTTCCTGCTTTGGTGTCAAGTAAGATCTCCTCATCATTAAAGAATATCCTTTGTCTCCCGCCAATAATTCTTCTTCCTCCTCAACTTGTGGTGAATTGGAACATTCTATCTCTGCATCCTCATCCTCAACCTCAGCCACCATCACTCGCTTCTTAGGCTTCAGACATTCATTGCTCTTATGACCAAACTCCTGACAGTTATAACACTTGAAATTGTTGTTGACCTTGGTCTTAGCAACTTCATTGACAATCGGTTTACTAACAGCCTTGGAAACGTTAGTATTGCTACTAGTCTCTTTCACTTGATTGTTGGAATTTGTAAACACACCACCTCCTCTTCTACCTTGCTTCTCCCAAGCTAGCGCCTTGTGGTGTGCTTCAGCCACGGATCTTGGATCCAACATATTCACCATATCCTGAATCTGCATTCTCAATCATCCAACAAATCTAGCTGTCAATTGTTCCTCTTTCTCCATGATATCATTTCTGGCAATCAGTTGATAAAACTCATCTGCATAGTCATTTACCGACTTTGTCCCTTGTCTCAAATTCTATAAGCGCTGATACATAAGAGACTGTTAATTATAAGGCAAAAAAGTAGCCTTCATCAACTTATTCATCTTCTCCCATGAAAAAATCTTTGACTTTCCCATCCTTTCCCGTGTAAGTTTAGTTTGTTGCCACCATGCCATAGCTCTTCCCCTCAATCGTGCAGCAACCAACTTAACTCTACGATGCTCGGGTACTTCCTTGAAGTCAAAAATTTCATCAACATTTGATAACCAATCCAAAAATTCTTCCGCTATCATTCCCCCTTTGAATTCTGGAATCTCTGTTTTCATCCCCGATTCCCATTTACGATCATCTTCTACATCCACATATTGATTTCGCACTTGGCCTCGATCTCGATAATGAAAACCGCCTCGATCACCATCCTCATCAAAATCAAATGTACTTCGATATCTTTCTCGACCATCAACATTTCCACGATCATGCATATCTCTTCTACTATGTCTTTCAGCATCATAATATGACTCATCTCCAAACTCACATGGAGTTCTTCTCTCTTCACCTCGATACTCATGATGTTCTTGCCTCATAGAAACTGATGATTCTCTTCGATCTCGATAAGATTGTGGTGACACCCTCCTCGCTTCCGTAACCGATGGCGAAACTCTGTTTCCTCCATGGTTCGAGATTGGTGACCTTCTCCTTCGACTTCGATTCATGTCATTCATCAATTTCTCTAACTTTCCAATACCTTCATCAAACTTTTCATTGATACGTTGTTCCATTTGCTTAGCTTCTTGTCTTCGATACACATCTTCAACATTTTGAAATCGATTAGCATGTCTCGAAGGCATTGTCGAATCTTCAACAAATCCAAACACACTTCAACTAGCACAGCTTCAACTCAAATATGAACTTGACTTTGCTCGGCCTGCACTTAACTTGTCTCGGCTGTAACTGCTTTAACTCTCGGCCTTGATCTACACAAGTGATGCACACCTCCACTTATAGCTTGGATCTAACTTCAACACTTCAAATCTTCTCCCAGTAGGCTCGGCTTAGCTATGATTGGCTAAGTCTAGCTTTGATACCAAATTGACGCTACGGAAATACCAAAAATGAATGAAATGGTGAAAAGTTGAATCGATGGATTGAAAATACCCAAGTGCCCAAATCCGTTGATCTCGCGAGATACCGAATTCTAGCTATCTCCAACACGTTGGTCGCGCACGATACCATGTTAAAAGATCTATGATTCTTCTACGTTGATCTCACGCACGAGATTCCGTGAATCGGCTTCAAATCCGTTGATTCGAGCACACTCGAATAACCGAAAATGGAGAAAGGAGATAACACTCAACTTCCAATTTTAAAGAGGCACAAAGCACTCAAACAAAAGTTTATTCAAAAGCAACCAACTCAAATGATACAACTCACCCGCTATTTATAGAAGTTACAATAACACACAACCAACTCAACCTCCATGCGACCTAACACAACAACACACGAGTTACAATAGTAGCGACTTACAACCTAAAGTGAACGACCTAACAATATGCGACTTAATATGTACAAGTTACAATAGATACAACATACGAGTTATGATCTTAGAACAAAACGACATAACAACAACAACATCACTCGACATATCATCTTGAGTGACCTAAGTAGGTACACATCTTCAGCGACATAAAGATCAGGACGACATACCCTTTTAGCGACCTTATGAGATAGCAAGATTTAGCGACTTAACGATTTGAGCGACCTAACTTGCTAGGCTGTGGGTCGTTAGGTCATAGCCGGTAGGTCGTTACGACCCAAGGAAAAGATAGCATCAGCGGTTTGGCTTAACTCGCTAGGTCGCTCGCGACGTATATTAGGTCGCTGGTAACAATAAGCTTGTGAACCATGATGCGCTGCATCACTAGGTCGTTTGCGACATATCTCTGCATCACTAGGCCATTCACGACTTGTTTTAGGTCGCTGGAGATCATAAGAATGCGACACCTGATGCGCTGCATCAGTTGGGCTTATCCCTACCAAGGGATATATGGAATCGGTCAACGGATCCCCATGCTAAGCTAGAGAACTGGTTAAGTCATACTTATCCTCCTTCACTTTTGTCGGACTGGCCATAAAAATACCACCATTGGTGGAGGCCTCATCGGTTGTTTTCTTTGTTAAAGCCGTCTGTACTGTAGTTATTAAAAATACAGTTAGTGAAACATCCCAACAACGACATAAGCGTACACTACACTTGGAGGCAAGCTTCCCCCAACACACAAATGGTTGACAAAAATTCAAATGCATAACCCAGAGATGCCTTACGAGCCCACCACGGAAAGTCCCTCGCCTAAATTCATTACCATCCTAAGTGGATCATGTGGCCCGCGTAGCTTGCATTTTAACTTACAACTATATATAGGTCAAGGCCCGCACATAATTAAAAAGGCATCTTCTTCTTGATTAAGGAGGGAGGGGCAGTTTAGTAATTCTGCATATCTATTCAAGTTTTTCAAGTGATTGGAAAGCGTTCTAACGTTGATCGTCGATCAATGTTGACCAGTCAGTGCCTTCCTTAAAGACTTACTCAACAATGTTGTTTCTCAAGTACTCAAACGAATAATAAATGGAAAAATAGAATAGTATTCAATAAAATAGCATAAATAAATAAAAGAGAAAATGAATGTTGAAATAGTAATCGAAAATCTACACAAAGAGAAGAATACACTTACTAGATTTATCGAAAAAAGGATTAAAGAACTTTTGAAGATGTTGTAGGAAAGCTTGAAGAAAACTCTAATTCGTTAACAATTGAAAATGCAAATGATCGGTAAGGACTGAAAGGATGAGATGATGATGGTTTATATAATGTTCTTCTAAGACTTGAGTAGTTAGGTTGGATGGGCGGGATGTGATGTGGACCATATAGCTTTAAGTAATTACCCCTATAAAATCAATTGTCATGTCACTGAACAATCTTTGAGCTATGCTGAAAATTGATCGCCACATTTAGAATGAAAACAACACTTTTCGCAAGCATAAATATGCAAGATGGCAAGTTCTTCTCTGCCTATAGAAGAGGGCTTGGGGGTACTTTTTGCTCGGTTTTCTTGCAAAGGGATAGACAGCTTGCGCTACAAGGCTCTTAGCACTCACCCTATAACCCCTGTAATTATATGAAATTAAATAAATAAATTAAAAGGGTAAAATCGAATTTTTGGTCTAAAGGGAAAAATAGTAAATTTCTATATGAGTTGGAATTAGGTCTCAAAACCTATTCCATTGCATGTAGAACGTCATTTACAGTCAGAAAAAATATACAACTTACTGAATTTAGTTAAACAGATTACAAATTAAAAGAAGTCAAACCCCATGGCATTTTTGTAAATATTAGTACTTTTAGCCTATAATAGATTTCTAACCTCCCTTCTTTTCCTTTAAAAATATTGCCCCCACTTCTAAAACCCTAATTTCTAAATCAAATCCAAACAAAGCAAATATGTTACAACTTCTCAAAATCAAATAAAATTAACAATTTTTTATATAAAACAGATCACCGCGAAAGGAGATACGTAATTAAATCAAAGACATTAAGAGATTTTGAGTTTTGAAGATGAATAATTTTTGGACAGCCAAGAAAAAGGAGGATCTACATCAAATAGGAGTAGATGCATGACTAATCAGTCAGTGAGATTTATCATATTCATGTATATATTAGCTAGATATAGCAACTCACATCTTATGATCTTAAACCGAATTAAAATGATGCAATTAATGATTTAAAACCAATTTTTTTTATCTACACTTGATTAGGATGTAGAATGGCATGGCCAACTAATTTAAAAGCAAACTTTTATCGATTGTAATTAGCAAATGTTAATCGTCTTCTAATTTAAAAAGTGTGAAATATACAAGTGTTCCAAACTGGGCATATTAAATATCAAAATTACAGTCTTTGTTTATACAAATTCATTGGTGGTGTTTTTTGTAGATTGGATCTACGAATTAATCAGAAACCACATCAGAAGTTTCGTTGTACGTAGACCATTCATTCTGATCCAACGGCGGAATAGCGATTATGCGATAATCAAAAGGCATAGATTTAAAGAGGAGGTCGAGCTGGTCCTTTAGGTGGTTGCCGACTGACTTATCTCGATTTGATATGGCCGAAAATTGCCATTAAAGGTTGGCGATGGCGATTGAGATAGGGGTGGCCAAAGATGAATTAGCTGGCATGTAGGGAAGGTTGGCAAGGTCGAATCATACTATTGATCACTGTGGTGCTGGCAATAGGGCATTGAAGCGGTGCTGAAGGCGAAGATCAAGTTTATCGAATCATTATAACATAGCATTAGGGAAAACAATAAATATAATATAAATAAAAATTAAACTATAAATTATGTTATCGCCTCTATTTCACGTGCGGTTCATGGCATTTGATCAGGGCGAGACGAGAAACAATTTAGTATATTGTTTGCTGTGCTTTGAGATACTTTAAAAAAGTTCCTAGTTTTGGTAGATTCGTTATCCGTTATTTGGTACAACGGTAGTGGGCTATGACAATTTGTTCCTCGGTAGCAAGTCGTTGACGATTGGACGATAGCGGGCTGGGACATCACAATAAAAAGTCACTTAAAGTTTGACGATAATGGGCTGGGACATTGCGTTTCTCAATAGTAATCGCCTATAATTTGACGATAGCGGGCCGAGGTATGGCGTTCCTCGATAATGATCGCCTATGGTTTGACGCTAGCATGCTAAGACAAAGAGTTCCTAAATGGCGGGTCATCCATGGTTTTGAGGATGGTATGATAGGACATTGCATTCCCCAGTAGCAATTCGCTTATGATTTGATGATAGTGGGTTGAGATAGATAGTTCTTCCATAGCGAGTCGCATATGTTTTTGGCTATAACTAGTTGGGATTTCGGGCTTGATTGTGTTGTGGTTGGTCTTTGGCATATGAGTTGAGACTTTGGATTTGATAAATGTAGATAATTAGATATGGGTAAGTTTTAGTGAGACATTAACCTATGTTGCCATTATGGTATTATATCTTATTTAGCTAACTTGTTGGGTGCAAGTGACACATGTTAAGGTATGGTTTTGAGCATAAGTGTTGATTTACTAGCTTATTAGTATTATACACTTATATGATGTGTTTCACTCATCATACATGTGTCTGACCCAGTCTATCATTTTCTTTTTTCAGTTGTACTTTGATAGGTTGATATAGAGGACTAACGATGACTTGGAGGCATGATGATGCGATGGAAATGTGCATTTTTTGTCTATTTGCAGTTGGAAATTTTCTATAGAAAGAAGAATGAAAGAGAATTTTTTTAATTTACTAATAGAGATTGAGAGAATAATTTATAAAGGAGGAAATAGCTTTATTTTATTTGCACTTTTATTCTTTTGCTTGCTTATAAATACATTTTCTTTTCTTGGCTTTTCTTGCTTCAAATGAGGTAATCATTCATTTTTATAGTGTGATACAATATCTAGACTTTTCTATAATCTTCCATTTTCTAGAATTTTCTTAACTAAGCATATTCTGGAATACTCCGAATTACATATCTAGTAAGTCTAGATTTTTCTCTATTTTTATTTTGACATTTCCATTAATACAAAGATTATAATCAACATAATTGACATTTCCTAAAAAACCAAGTTTACTTCCAACATCCCCCCGTAAACTTGGTTGTGTAACTCTTAGCAAAATTTTCAATCTTTGTATTTTACGTGCTTTGGAAGAAATAAGGAGATTATCCAAACTTTCTTTTTTGTGTTCTTCTTCTTTCTCATTGCCAAGATCTTCGATACAATTTCCTTAATCTTTGGTGTGCTCCGTTTATTTCGTCCTTCATCATTAACATAGAATACTCCAAAAAGTGAGCATTCTAACTTCCATCATGGTCCAATGTCATAAATTTTCTATAGGAAGAAGAATGAGGGAGAAACTTTTTTAATTTACTAATGGAGATTGAGAGAATAATTTATAAAGGAGGAAATAGCTTTATTTTATTTGCACTTTTATTCTTTTGCTTACTTACAAATACATTTGATTTTCTTAGCTTTTCTTGCTTCAAATGAGAGAAATCATTCCTATTTATAGTGTGATACAATATCTAGACTTTTCTTTAATCTTTCATTTTCTAGAATTTTCTTAACTAAGCATATTCTGGAATACTCCAAATTGTAAGTCTAGGTTTTTCTCTATTTTTATTTTGACGTTTCCATTAATATAAAGATATAATCAACATAATTGACATTTGCTAAAAAAACCAAGTTTATTTGCAACATTTGCTAACTACTAATTTTATTTCATTTATTCTCAAACATTATACTATTTTCATTATCGGTATAGATATAGATGTTGTAGTTGGAATTTTACTAGTTCTGTGTTATTATATTTTTCTAGGATTTTATCACATATTATTATATTTTATTCCTTCCGTTGTGAGTTTAGAAAGTGTAGAACATTGTAGATGGCTATGCGGTCTATTATATAATTTATTTAAAAACGATCCATTGTCCGTGAAGTCCACGATGCTAGCTCCACTTTTAGACATTGGTCGGGACGTCATGCATAGCAGGTTTTTATATTTGGTTCGTAGCTTAGGTTAGGTGATTCATATTGAATTAGGTTGTACGAGAGAATATTTATAATTTTTATTTATATATTGTATATATTATTACGTCACACCCCATATATTTTGACTTGTAGAGGTAGTTGTTGGCTAATCCCTTATTGAAATAAACAACTACAAGATATATAAATGTTAATATTTAATAGTCTAGGACGATAGATAAATCCATCATGTTTGTTATAATTTACTACATAGATAATTGTTAGGAGAAGGTTTATATGTGAATAAGAAGTGGAGTAATTATGGGACTAGGGATGAATAAGAAGGAGAGTAGTATCCTTCAGTCCATAGGATATATTGTGCTGTTGATGATGCGTAATGAATGTACTTCGGTAATTTTTTCAAAAGTTATACTTGAGCGTGATATGATCTACTCCAATTAACGTAACTAAATCAAGTAAATTAAATGTTTTCTCTTAAAAAAAAGTAAATAAATGGAGACTTTGGGAAAATTATTGAAGTTGAAGTTTTTTTTGACATATTGAAATAATAACTTGTATTTAGGGTTTGAATATGGAAAATTTTCATAATAGATAATGTTTCATAAATATTTAAAGTTTTTTTTGTAAAGTGTTTAGTGTGACACATGTTGTTTTTGTTCTTATATTTTTATGTATATTTAGTTTTTAACAAAGAAATTTTTGATAGTAAATAGGAAAAAAATAGTAGAACATATTTTCTTTGAATGGCTTTTATTTTACGATTATTTCTATCATATTTTGAAAGAAGATTAAAATATTACACTACCTTTACACTTTTGTGAGGTTTCTAGTTTAAAAAGGAAAATTTAAATTGGTAAGTTTTGCATGTTAATTTTTCTAAGTCAAATCTGAACCACTTTGTATAGGATTTGAATTGAAAATAAAAGGATTAAAGATTTTTATTTTATGCTAGTATAAGCTTCCAAATGCATTTTTAAATGGAAATTGGAAAACTTACGGTGCAAACTCATGAAAATATGCGTTGATAAATGATTTAAAAGATTTTTGGAAACTATTTTTGAATTCAGTATGAATATAGTTTGCAGCTAAAGCTAAAAAAATTGAATTTCAAAATTACATTTTTATTTGTATACATAATGTATTAGTTAAATGGTGTTGTAAATTGACTAGTTATAAAAAAACTCAAAATATAATTTTGTACAAACATTAGTTATTGTTGAACGATGATTGAAATTGACTAGTTGTATACTTATATATATATATATATGTGTGTGTGTGTGTGTGTGTGTGTGTGTATGATAAAATGGTTTCAAATTGTATGAAATAACAATTTAAAATTTATCTACTAGTATCTCAGAGAATAATCGAAGTAAATTCAAATCTAATTATATTTTGAGTAATTTATATTAAATTGGTAAAACTATAAAGGATTGAATTTTAGAGGTTAAACAATTTAAAAAAAGGATATTTTAAAAAATGTTGAAAAGAAATCAACCTTGAAAATTAAAAGTATAGTAATTTTTGGTCGAGGACATATGAATAGATATGAAATAATTAAATTGAAATAAATTTGATTTATGATTTCTTATGACATGATTTAATAAGAAATATCCAAAGTAAAACTTTATGAACATTTATTTAAGTGGAATCTAAAGAGTTTGATTTGAAAAAAATAATGTGTCGTGATTTTAGTGAATATTTATTTACAGTTAACGGAGAATTTTATGGCATCTAACTAGTTTTGTGAAAATAAGATTTGAGATTGATGATTTTGATTTAAAGGTTGAATTGAAAAGCTATGATATTTTCAATTGGAAATTTGATTAGAGCTAGAGAAACATTACACAATCAATAGAATTTGAATTGATTAAAGTGAACCGACTGGGATAGCTATTATGTTGTATGCCTTGAACTAGCTAGATATGAATGTTAGGGATTTAAGATGTAGGAGTTTGTACCCAAAATCAGTGACGGTGTTATTTATGAATTTTGGAAAAATAAAATTTTGAACATTAATGAAAAATATATATTAGGGATTTGGAAATTGCTATTATTTATGAACTATGGTGGAATTTAAATAAATAGTAATATGACTTTTGAAAAATTATATAAAAATTGAGCAAATAATAAGATAGTTGTTTTATGGAGTTTATGAAAATAAATAATCATTATCTGAGTAATAGAAAATAAGAGGTATTTTGAGAATAATAATAAAAATATAATAATAAAGTGATATTTTCTATGAATGATTTCGAAATAAATTACTATTGTTGATGTAAATAACGCTAAAAAGAATTTTTGAAATTTAATGTCGAATGCTGTAATCATAAAATAGTTGTGAAAATTGTTTAATAATTTTTTTTTGATGTGAGATGATAATAATACTATTGGTTTAAAGGAAATTTTATGAAAATAAATATTTTTGAGTTAAAAGTAAAAGATGATTGGAATATTAAAAATAATAAGTGAAAACAAAGAGATTTTGTAGTATATTTTCGTTCAGAAATGCTAAGTGATTTTGGAATTAAAACATTAATGGCGACTGTTCCGTGCTAGGAATGGCAATGGGGCGGGTTTTTAGTGCCCCATATCTGTCCTGGATTTTTTAGACCTCGCCCCAGACCTGCCCCGTAGACCCGGTGCGGGTTTGGAATTTTGCCCCGTACCCTGGATGCGTACGGGTCAGGGTAGACCTGACCCGCCCCAAGACCCGATGAGTCTCATGTATTGATTCAAAATTGTGTACCAACTTACATATATTTATTTGTTTATACTCGTTATCACCAAATAATACATGAAATACAAATAACAACGTGTCTAAGGAAAGTTAGTAAAAACGATGTGTACAATAACAATTCAAAAAATATATACACATGTTATTGTATAATTATCAATGACGCAACTTAATACTATAATTTTTTATATATATTATTTATTGGAACATTTTAATATCCATGCTAGAATCACTTATATCTAAGAAGATTAATAAATCACTATAGTAATAAAGCTGTTTCATGAGATGTTAGTAGTGCGGGTCGGGGTGGGGTGGGTCAACCGAGCCCCGACCCGACCCTAGACCCAGAGCACTCAAGAACGGGTCACGGGTCTACCTACCCCAATGACCCAATGGGGTGGGTCTGGACGGGCCACAACAGGGGCGGGTCGACCGGGTTTGGACCCTAGACCCGCCCCATTGCCATCCCTACTCCGTGCTCTAATTTTCATTCATCTTTCTCCTCTTTCCCAATTTCGTTCCCCCAAATCTCTCTTAATTCTTCCTCATATGTTCCAATTTCATACGGTAAGCATTCTTATGCTTAGGTAGTAGATGATTTGTTTCTTTCGTATCCTCAGTTTCGTTCTAGGAAGCCATTATCCAAGAATTGGATAGATAGAAAGAAAGAGAAGCATTTTTGTTATAGATGTGGGGATTTTTCTCATCTCGCTTCAGTTTGTCGTGATCCTATACGATGTTTCTGTTGTGGTTTGTTCAGACATAAAAGGGACAACAATTGTTCGAGGAAATTCAGTTCTTTTGCTAGCTTGAAGAAATAGTTATCTATTACCGATCATGGGTTTCTATTTGTGTTAAAATGTATGAAATTGAATAGAACATTGCTTGATCATCTTTGGATACAAAGAATTTAAGGTATTGAGATTTTGGAGGAATTGTTTAGGCACTTTGATGTGATCAATAAGGTGAACATTGGTCGTAATTATAAATATAAACTTGGGGATCCCGATTTATGTTCGGATGATGATGTTCTTGTAACTAATAATGATCCATTTCCTGTTAAGAAAGGTGTTGTCTTGAATATTGATGAAGCTTCATTGGATCTTGTTGATGTTAAAAGGAATTCTTTTGATTCTTATACTGATCCAATATTTATGGATCTATATATTATGACATTAGATTCGAGAAGGCCCTTTTAGGATTTTTTTATAACCAGATACTGTTATTTTGAAACGTAAGTTAAACTCAAACTCATGCATCAAGTTGTTTACTGCTTTCGAATAAAGCACGTGACAGAACATGTGGTTTTCTTTTCTTCCTTTATCAGCTGGAGCAGTCAGAACTGAATAATAGGAAACATTGTTTTCCTTTGAACTAGTTTTTAGCCAAGTGGCTATGTTTGTGGATCAATTATTTTGTTTTTTTTTTTAACTATTAGCGTTCGTTGTTTGTTTTTTTATTACGAGAAAGTGAATAATAATAACAAGCTCCTTCACATACTCTTGTAATTTACTTTCTCTGTTTTGATCCATTTTGGAAACTGCAGTTTTTCCTACCATTGGTATCGGAGTCCGGTTTGCTTGTAAGCACGTCACAACGATGAGTGGATCGATTCAGCCTCAGCTTTCAAAATTCAACGAAAAGAATTTTGATCAATGGTGTATCCAAATGAAGGCATTATTTGGATTCCAAGACCTATGCGAAATCATTGAACATGGATTCACTGAACCAGCAAACGAGACAGAGCTTGCACAACCAACTCAAACATAGAAAGATGCATTGAAGGAAAACAGAATGAAGGATGAGAAGGCTTTGTTCTTTCTTTATCAAGCAGTAAATGAGGTCATGTTTGAAATGATCTCAAGTGCATCAACATCACAAGATGCATGAGAGAGGCTGCAAAAGTTTTACAAAGGTGATGCAAACTGAAAAGTGTAAAACTGCAAACTTTACGTCTTGAGTTTGAATCTTTTGTCATGAAAACAAATGAGAGTATTGCTGAATACTTTGCTCAAGTTCAGTCAATTGTTAATCAATTAACCGTGAATGGTGAAATTTATGAAGAATCTCGCACCGTCGAGAAAATTATGAGAGTAACTCATAACTGGTAGGAATAGAGTAGGCATGCATTTTATTTTGCACCATAGGAATGGAGTAGGACCAAGTCTAGACAAACGCATTACTTCTTGAGTTACTCATAACTGGTTTGCCTATTGATCCTAGTCCGTGAGATCTCCAGTCGCTAGGATAGGTTTCCGTATAAGGTAACTCTTGTTGGTTTAGGCTTTTAAACACATTCCCCTCGACGTGCAGTCAATTTTCTCTCTTGATAAACCTTTATTAAATAGATCCGCTAGGTTATCATTTGTTCTCACATAATCAATGGAAATAGTCCATTAGAGAGTAACTGCCTAACTGTGTTATGGCGACGACGTATGTGTCGTGATTTGCCATTATACACAAAGTTTTTTGCTCTACTCAGCGCTACCTGATTATCGCAGTGAGTACATATGGCCATCAGAGGTTTGGGCCAAAATGGAAAACTCAGATTCCATGACACTGCTGCTCCTGCAAGGGTAAAGACATAACCAATTATGGATTTTGATTCCTCTGAATCTGCAATCCAGTTTGCATCACTATATCCTTCTAATACTGCAGGATATTTTCCATAATGTAAGGATAAGTTAGTGGTATTCTTTAAATATCCCAACACTCTCATTAGTGCTTTCTTAGGGGATGGAACTGGAACTTTTGCCAAGCACCCCCACACTTTGAGGTATTTAAACTTGGTTTGTTTCCTTTCCATAACTCATATGGAATTGTAACCATTTTATTGTGGCGAATATGGTGATGTTGTTTGATGAATTATTCTATTTTCTGCATAGAATTGTTCAAACGGTGATTCATATTCTCCACCTCAATTAGAGCTCAATATCTTGATCTTTCTATTTAACTGATTTTCTACCTCAGTTTTGTATTCTTCAATTTTGGGAAATTTATGTACCCTAATCTATCATGGCATAGTAAAATATCGTGTTCAAGCACATAAGAAACTTCAATTTTATTAACAGCACAGTCAGAATACATAGTTTTATTGCAAACAACAGCTACATTTGCCTTAAATAGGCCATCATGTTGAGAAATCGGACTATGAGATCTTGTAAAGAGATTTCCTTCTTCTTATGCTTTAGATAGTTGCAGTAATCTCTCCATGACAGCGGCAGTTTTCCCGTGATGGCTTCAACAAAAACGATTCTCCAACCATATGACCTTCCGCTTCGAGTTCATGAATGATGATTTGCAATTCATGCAGTTGAGCAGTCACCGGTTTGGAGTCAACCATCTTGTAGTCCATGAATTTGTATACAATGAATTTCTTAAGACTGATATTCTGCGTCTTATACTCCATGGTAAGTGCATTCCAGAGTTCTTTTGATGTTTTTAAATGCTGATATACTTTGTACAGCACCTTGTCGAGACAATTCAAAATATAGTTTCTGCATAAAAAATCGGAATGCTTCCACGTATTCACCTCTGCTTCCTTGCCTAGTGCAGGAATCGGTTCCTCCTACTCGAGGTACTTTTGCAGACCGAGTGTGGTGAGATAAAACAACATCTGATTCTGCCATGTCAAAAAATCATCACCATCTCCCTTGAACGGTTTAGATAGTTTTATTGCCAACAACGGGTACATTTGCCTTAAATAGGCCATCATGTTGAGAAATCGGACTATGAGATCTTGTAAAGAGATTTCCTTCTTCTTATGCTTTAGATAGTTGCGGTAATCTCTCCATGACGGCGGCAGTTTTGCCATGATGGCTTCAACCAAAAACGATTCTCCAACCATATGACCTTCCGCTTCGAGTTCATGAATGATGATTTGCAATTCGTGCAGTTGAGCAGTCACCGGTTTGGAGTCAATCATCTTGTAGTCCATGAATTTGTCTACAATGAATTTCTTAAGACTGATATTCTGCGTCTTATACTTCGTGGTAAGTGCATTCCAGAGTTCTTTTGATGTTTTTAAAGGCTGATATACTTTGTATAGCACCTTGTCGAGATAATTCAGAATATAGTTTCTGCATAAAAAATCGGAATGCTTCTACGTATTCACATCCGCTTCCTTGCCTAGTGCAGGAGTCGGTTCCTCCTCCCCGAGGTACTTTTGCAGACCGAGTGTGGTGAGATAAAACAACATCTGATTCTGCCATGTCAAGAAATCATCACCATCTCCCTTGAACGGTTTAGGTCTGTTGTGAGTAGTATTCTTTGAAAATTCTACCATTGCCATCTCTGATTTAGTAAGAAAACAGTAAAATTCTTAAGATGTTTTACGTCTAGTATACCAAAACAGAGAGTAATCAATTATAAACTCGTCGCACAAGTTTATAACTCAAATTTCCACTATGCTAGAATTCTGTAGTTATTATTATAACAATATGAATGTTGTAAATAAATTACAGCAACAGTGTTATAATATTTTGAATAAATAGTATAGCCAGAATAACGGATAGAATATAGAATATTGTATATAAATATACAATCAGACTAGAATTCTAACCTGATTATGTCTGAGGCTCGTCGTAACGATTTCCTTAAGAATTTTATTTCAAAATTCTCCTAAGATATAACAGACATATTCTGCTCGAGATTGTAATGAGTATACCACTCTGAGATTTGGAGTATGGTAGCAGAAGAGAAGAAGGAGATTCGGATTCTGAAAATTGAGTGAGGAAAGTGATCAGTTTTCCTTCTTATTTATAGTTGGTCCGTATCTCTTTCGAACGGTCGTGTCTGCACCCATTCGCTCAAACAGTCGCGTCCGTACCACTTCGTACAGTTGCATCTGTTCACCTGCTACTGTTTCGCCCGCGCCTCTTCAGTCGGGTTGCACCGCATCTGTTCTCCTCACACCTGTTTGCTTCTAACGGGTCGCATCCACTACTGTTTGCGCCTATTCAACTTGCGTCCGCTTCCCTTCAAATTACAGGCCCAGCCCAGTTTCAACCGAAGCCCAAAACTGTTAAACAATGTCCTAGCAAAAAGAATGGTCATTTTAGACCCGTACCCGTACCCCAGCCTGACCCGGTTCGGTCGGACGGACGGCGGCGGCGCGCATGTGTGTGGTGGAGATGCATGATCTTCCTTCTCACAACGAAGCATACATTTGGGAGCCCCAGGCCCCCAACCTCCTCATGAGAAAGCCATATATAAACCAATATAGCTTCAATAATTTGGCAGTGTGGGACTTTGTATATTTCATTCATTTAATTTGTTAAGGAATTCCAACAATCCCCAACATGAATGATAATATACATATCCCCCACACAAAGCGAAATATCACAGAGTATATATGGAATAATACTTTATCGTGGATAAGTAGATATTTCACTTTGAACTATCCCTAGTTAAAACTTATCGAATCTACTTGGCTAATCGGTGAATTATTTCATCTTGAACCGTCGGCCTTTATTGTATATCCAGACAATAAGTTTTACGAAGCATTGATTCCCTTCTCATCCAATCTCTTGGTTGTGTTCATTTTGCTCCTTAACAATTTTTGGTTCTGCGAGTGTTTTAGAGAATAAAAGCCTTTTAATATTCTCATAGAGCCGACCCAGCTCACACTAACATAGGTGATCGCAACCACTAAGAGTATCGTACATATACCCCACTTGTTATTTCCAATATATGGTCATCATTAAAAAACATAGTTTTAACCTTTAAAACTTCTGTAGCCATGCATTTTATTTTGCACCATAGGAATGGAGTAGGACCAAGTCCAGACAAACACATTACTTCTTGAGTTACTCATAACTGGTTTGCCTATTGATCCTAGTCCGTGAGATCTCCAGTCGCTAGGATAGGTTTCCGTATAAGGTAACTCTTGTTGGTTTAGGCTTTTAAACACATTCCCCTCGATGCGCAGTCAATTTTCTCTCTTGATAAACCTTTAGTAAATGGATCCGCTAGGTTATCATTAGTTCTCACATAATTAATGGAAATAGTTCCATTAGAGAGTAACTGCCTAACTGTGTTATGGCGACGATGTATGTGCCATGATTTGCCATTATACACAAAGTTTTTCGCTCTACTGAGCGCTGCCTGATTATTGCAGTGAGTACATATGGCCGTCAGAGGTTTGGGCTAAAATGGAAAACTCAGATTCCATGACACTGCTGCTCCTGCAAGGGTAAAGACATAACCAATTGTGGATTTTGATTCCTCTGAATCTGCAATCCAGTTTGCATCACTATATCCTTCTAATACTGCAGGATATTTTCCATAATGTAAGGAAAAGTTAGTGGTATTCTTTAAATATCCCAACACTCTCTTTAGTTCTTTCTTAGGAGATGGAACTGGAACTTTTGCCAAGCACCCCCACAATTTGAGGTATTTAAACTTGGTTTGTTTCCTTTCCATAACTCATATGGAATTGTAACCATTTTATTGTGGCAAATATGGTGATGTTGTTTGATGAATTATTCTATTTCCTGCACAGAACTGTTCAAACGGTGATTCATATTCTCCACCTCGATCAGAGCTCAATATCTTGATCTGTCTATTTAACTGATTTTCAACCTCAGTTTTGTGTTCTTCAATTTTGGGAAATTTATGTATCCTAATCTATCATGCCATAGTAAAATATCACGTTCAAGCACATAAGAAACTTCAATTTTATTAACAGCACAGTCAGAATGCATAGTTTTATTGCTAAGAACGGCTACATTTGCCTTAAATAGGCCATCATGTTGAGAAATCGGACTATGAGATCTTGTAAAGAGATTTCCTTCTTCTTATGCTTTAGATAGTTGCAGTAATCTCTCCATGACGGCGGCAGTTTTCCCTTGATGGCTTCATCAAAAAATGACTCTCCAACCGCATGACCTTCCGCTTCGAGTTCATGAATGATGATTTGCAATTCATGCGGTTGAGCAGTCACCGGTTTGGAGTCAACCATCTTGTAGTCCATGAATTTTTCTACAATGAATTTCATAAAACTGATATTCTGCGTCTTATACTTCGTGGTAAGTGCATTCCAGAGTTCTTTTGATGTTTTTAAAGGCTGATATACTTTATATAGCACCTTGTCGAGACAATTCAGAATATAGTTTCTGCATAAAAAATCGGAATGCTTCCAAGTATTCACCTCTGCTTCCTTGCCTAGTGCAGGAGTCGGTCCCTCCTCCTCTAGGTACTTTTGCAGACCGAGTGTGGTGAGATAAAACAACATCTGATTCTGCCATGTCAAGAAATCATCGCCATTTCCCTTGAACGGTTCAGGTCTGTTGTGAGTAGTATTCTTTGAAAATTCTACTGTTGGCATCTCTGATTTAGAAAGAAAACAGTAAAGTTCTTAAGATGTTATACGTCTAGTATGCTAAAACAGAGAATAATCATTTATAAACTCGTCGCACAAGTTTATAACTCAGATTTCCACTATACTGGAATTCTGTTGTAATTAATATAACAATATGAATGTTGTAAATAAATTACAACAACAGTGTTATACTATTTTGAATAAATAGTATATCCAGAATAACGGATAGAATATAGAATATTGTATATAAATATACAATCATACTAGAATTCTAACCTAATTATGTCTGAGGCTCATCGTAACGATTTCCTTAAGAATTTTATTTCAAAATTCTCCCAAGATACAACAGACGTATTCTGCTCGAAATTGTAATGAGTATACCACTCTATGATTTAGAGTATGGTAGCAGAAGAGAAGAAGGAGATCCGGATTCTGAAAATTGAGTGAGGAAAGTGATCAATTTTCCTTCTTATTTATAGTTGGTCGGTATCTCTTCCGAACGGTCGTGTCTGCACCCGTTCGCTCAAACAGTTGCATCCGTACCACTTCGTACAGTTGCACCTGTTCACCTGCTACTGTTTCGCCTGCGCCTCTTCAGTCGGGTCGCACCGCATCTGTTCTCCTCGCACCTGTTTGCTTCTAACGGGTCGCACCCACTACTGTTTGCGCCTATTCAACCCGCGTCCGCTTCCCTTCAAATTACAGGCCCAGCCCAGTTTCAACCGAAGCCCAAAACCGTTAAACAATGGCCTAGCAAAAAGAATGGTCATTTTAGACCCATACCCGTACCCCAGCCCGGCCCGGTTTTGTCGGACGGACGACGGCGGCGCGCGTGTGTGTGGTGGAGATGCGTGAGCTTCCTTTTCACAACGAAGCATACATTTGGGATCCCCAGGCCCCCAACCTCCTCATGAGAAAGCCATATATAAACCAATATAGTTCAATAATTTGGCAATGTGGGACTTTGTATATTTCATTCATTTAATTTGTTAAGGAATTCCAACAATCCCCCACATGAATGATAATATACATATCCCCCACACTAAGCGAAATATCACAGAGTATATATGGAATAATGTTTTATCGTGGATAAGTAGATATTTCACTTTGAACTTTACCTAGTTAAAACTTATCGGATCCAGTTGGCTAATCGGTGAATTATTTCATCTTGAACCATCGGCCTTTATTGTATATCCAGGCAATAAGATTTACGAAGCATTGATTCCCTTCTCATCCAATCTCTTGGTTGTGTTCATTTTGGTCCTGAACAATTTTTGGTTATGCGAGTGTTTTTGAGAATAAAAGCCTTTTAATATTCTCATAGAGCCGACCCAGCTCACAATAACATAGGTGATCGCAACCATTAAGAGTATCCTACATATACCCCACTTGTTATTTCCAAGATATGGTCATCATTAAAAAACATAGTTTTAACCTTTAAAACTTCTGTAGGCATGCATTTTATTTTGCACCATAGGAATGGAGTAGGACCAAGTCCAGACAAATGCATTACTTCTTGAGTTACTCATAACTGGTTTGCCTATTGATCCTAGTCCGTGAGATCTTCAGTTGCTAGGATAGCCGTATAAGGTAACTCTTGTTGGTTTAGGCTTTTAAACACATTCCCATCGATGCGCAGTCAATTTTCTCTCTTGATAAACCTTTAGTAAATGGATCCGATAGGTTATCATTTGTTCTCACATAATCAATGGAAATAGTTCCTTTAGAGAGTAACTTCCCAACTGTGTTATGACGAAGACGTATGTGTCGTGATTTGCCATTATACACAAAGTTTTTCGCTCTACTCAGCCCTGCCTGATTATCGTAGTGAGTACATATGGCCGTTAGAGGTTTGGGCCAAAATGGAAAACTCAGATTCCATGACATTGCTGCTCCTGCAAGGGTAAAGACATAACCAATTGTGGATTTTGATTCCTCTGAATCTGCAATCCAGTTTACATCACTATATCCTTCTAATACTGCAGGATATTTTCCATAATGTAAGGAAAAGTTAGTGGTATTATTTAAATATCCCAACACTCTCATTAGTGCTTTCTTAGGAGATGGAACTGGAACTTTTGCCAAGCACCCCCACACTTTGAGGTATTTAAACTTGGTTTGTTTCCTTTCCATAACTCATAAGGAATTGTAACCATTTTATTGTGGCGAATATGGTGATGTTGTTTGATGAATTATTCTATTTTCTGCACAGAACAGTTCAAACGGTGATTCATATTCTCCACCTCGATTAGAGCTCAATATCTTGATCTTTCTATTTAACTGATTTTCTACCTCCGTTTTGTACTCTTCAATTTTGGGAAATTTATGTATACTAATCTATCATGCCATAGTAAAATATCGTGTTCAAGCACATAAGAAACTTCAATTTTATTAACAGCACAGTCAGAATACATAGTTTTATTGCCAAGAACGGCTACATTTGCCTTAAATAGGCCATCATGTTGAGAAATCGGACTATGAGATCTTGTAAAGAGATTTCCTTCTTCTTATGCTTTAGATAGTTGCGGTAATCTCTCCATGACGGCGTCATTTTTCCCGTGATGGCTTCAACCAAAAACGATTCTCCAACCATATGACCTTTCGCTTCGAGTTCATGAATGATGATTTGCAATTCATGCAGTTGAGCAGTCACCGGTTTGTAGTCAACCATCTTGTAGTCCATGAATTTGTCTACAATGAATTTCTTAAGACTGATATTCTGCGTCTTATAATTCGTGGTAAGTGCATTCCAGAGTTCTCTTGATGTTTTTAAAGGCTGATATACTTTGTATAGCACCTTGTCGAGACAATTTAGAATATAGTTTCTGCATAAAAAATCGGAATGCTTCCACGTATTCACCTCTGCTTCCTTGCCTAGTGCAGGAGTCGGGAGGTACTTTTGTAGACCGAGTGTGGTGAGATAAAACAACATCTGATTCTGCCATGTCAAGAAATCATCACCATCTCCCTTGAACGGTTCAGGTCTGTTGTGAGTAGTATTCTTTGAAAATTCTACTGTTTCCATCTCTGATTTAGTAAGAAAACAGTAAAATTCTTTAGATGTTATACGTCTAGTATACCAAAACAGAGAATAATCAATTTTAAACTCGTCGCACAAGTTTATAACTCAGATTTCCACTATACTGGAATTCTGTAGTAATTATCATAACAATATGAATGTTGTAAATAAATTACAACAACAGTGTTATACTATTTTGAATAAATAGTATAGCCAGAATAACGAATAGAATATAGAATATTGTATATAAATATACAATCAGACTAGAATTCTAATCTTATTATGTCTGAGGCTCGTCGTAACGACTTCCTTAAGAATTTTATTTCAAAATTCTCCCAAGATACAACAGACGTATTCTGATCGAGATTGTAATGAGTATACCACTCTGTGATTTAGAGTATGGTAGCAGAAGAGAAGAAGGAGATTCGATTTTGAAAATTGAGCGAGGAAAGTGATCAGTTTTCCTTCTTATTTATAGTCGGTTTGTATCTCTTCCGAACGGTCGTGTCTGCACCCGTTCGCTCAAACAGCCGCGTCCGTACCACTTCGTACAGTCGCATCTGTTCACCTGCTACTGTTTCGCCCATGCCTCTTTGTTTGGGTCTCACCGCATCTGTTCTCCTCGCACCTGTTTGCTTCTAACGGGTCGCACCCACTACTATTTGCGCCTATTCAACCCGCGTCCGCTTCCCTTCAAATTACAGGCCCAGCCCAGTTTCAACCGAAGCCCAAAACCGTTAAACAATGGCTTAACAAAAGAATGTTCTCCTCGCAACCATTAAGAGTATCCTACATATACCCCACTTGTTATTTCCAAGATATGGTCATCAATAAAAATCACAGCTTTAACCTTTAAAACTTCTGTAGGCATGCATTTTATTTTGCACCATAGGAATGGAGGAGAACCAAGTCCAGACAAACGCATTACTTCTTGAGTTACTCATAACTGGTTTTCCTATTGATGCTAGTTCGTGAGATCTCCAGTCACTAAGATATGTTTCCGTATAAGGTAACTGTTGTTGGTTTAGGCTTTTAAACACATTCCCCTCGATGCGCAGTCAATTTTCTCTCTTGATAAACCTTTAGTAAATGGATCCGCTAGGTTATCATTTGTTCTCACATAATCAATGAAAATAGTTCCATTAGGGAGTAGCTGCCTTACTGTGTTATGGCGACGACGTATGTGTCATGATTTGCCATTATACGCAAAGTTTTTCACTCTACTCAGCGCTGCCTGATTATCGCAGTGAGTACATATGGCCGTCATAGGTTTGGGCCAAAATGGGAAACTCAGATGCCATGACACTGCTGCTCCTGCAAGGGTAAAGACATAACCAATTGTGGATTTTGATTCCTTTGAATCTGCAACCCAATTTGCATCACTATAACCTTCTAATACTACAGAATATTTTCCATAATGTAAGAAAAAGTTAGTGGTATTCTTTAAATATCCCAGCACTCTCATTAGTGCTTTCTTAGGAGATGGAACTGGAACTTTTGCCAAGCACCCCCACACTTTGAGGTATTTAAACTTGATTTGTTTCCTTTCCATAACTCATATGGAATTGTAACCATTTTATTGTGGCGAATATGGGGATGTTGTTTGATGAATTATTCTATTTTCTGCACAGAACTGTTCAAACGGTGATTCATATTCTTCACCTCGATCAGAGCTCAATATCTTGATCTTTCTATTTAACTGATTTTCTACCTCAGTTTTTTATTCTTCAATTTTGGGAAATTTATGTATCCTAATCTATCATGCCATAGTAAAATATCGTGTTCAAGCACATAAGAAACTTCAATTTTATTAACAACACAGTCAGAATACATAGTTTTATTGCCAACAACGGCTACGTTTGCCTTAAATAGCCATCATGTTGAGAAATCGGACTGTGAGATCTTTTAAAGAGATTTCCTTCTTCTTATGCTTTAGATAGTTGCGGTAATCTCTTCATGACGGCGGCAGGTTTCCCGTGATGGCTTCAACCAAAAATGATTCTCTAACCATATGACCTTCCTGTTCGAGTTCATGAATGATGATTTGCAATTCATGCAGTTGAGCAGTCACCGGTTTGGAGTCAACCATCTTGTAGTCCATGAATTTGTCTATAATGAATTTCTTAAAACTGATATTCTGCGTCTTATACTTCGTGGTAAGTGCATTCCAGAGTTGTTTTGATATTTTTAAAGGCTGATATGCTTTGTATAGCACCTTGTCGAGACAATTTAGCATGTAGTTTCTGCATAAAAAATCGGAATGCTTCCACGTATTCACATCTGCTTCCTTGCCTAGGGCAGGAGTCGGTTCCTCCTCCTCGAGGTACTTTTGCAGACCGAGTGTGGTGATATAAAACAACATCTGATTCTGCCATGTCAAGAAATCATCACCATCTCCCTTGAACGGTTCAGGTCTGTTGTGAGTAGTATTCTTTGAAAATTCTACTGTTGCCATCTCTGATTTAGTAAGAAATCAGTAAAATTCTTAAGATGTTATACGTCTAGTATACCAAAACAGAGAATAATCAATTATAAACTTGTCGCACAAGTTTATAACTCAGATTTCCGCTATACTGGAATTCTGTTGTAATTATTATAACACTATGAATGTTGTAAATAAATTACAACAACAGAGTTATACTATTTTGAATAAATAGTATAGCCAGAATAACGGATAGAATATAGAATATTGTATATAAATATACAATCAGACTATAATTCTAACCTGATTATGTCTGAGGCTCGTCGTAACGATTTCCTTAGGAATTTTATTTCAAAATTCTCCCAAGATACAACAGACGTATTCTGCTCGAGATTGTAATGAGTATACCACTCTATGATTTAGAGTATGGTAGCAGAAGAGAAGAAGGTGATTTAGATTCTGAAAATTGAGTGAGGAAAGTGATTAGTTTTCCTTCTTATTTATAGTTGGTCCGTATCTCTTCCGAACGGTCGTGTCTGCACCCGTTCGCTCAAACAGTCGCGTCCATACCACTTCGTACAGTCGCATCTGTTCACCTACTACTGTTTCGCCCGCGCCTCTTCAGTCGGGTCGCACCGCATCTGTTTTCCTCGCACTTGTTTGCTTCTAACGGGTCGCACCAACTACTGTTTGCACCTATTCAACCCGCATCCGCTTCCCTTCAAATTACAGGCCCAGCCCAGCTTCAACCGAAGCCCAAAACCGTTAAACAATGGCCTAGGAAAAAGAATGTTCATTTTAGACCCGTACCCGTAGCCCAGCCCAGCCCGGTTCCGTCGGTCGGTCGGACGGACGGCGGCGGCGCGCGCGCGTGTGGTGGAGATGCATGATCTTCCTCCTCACAACGAAGCATACATTTGGGAGCCACAGGCCCCCAACCTCCTCATGAGAAAGCCATATATAAACCAATATAGCTTCAATAATTTGGCGATGTGGGAATTGTATATTTCATTCATTTAATTTGTTAAGGAATTCCAACAATCCCCCACATGAATGATAATATACATATCCCCCACACAAAGCGAAATATCACAGAGTATATATGGAATAATGCTTTATCGTGGATAAGTAGATATTTCACTTTGAACTTTCCCTAGTTAAAACTTATCGGATCAACTTGGCTAATCGGTGAATTATTTCATCTCGAACCGTCGGCCTTTATTGTATATCCAGACAATAAGTTTTAAGAAGCATTGATTCCCTTCTCATCCAATCTCTTGGTTGTGTTCATTTTGGTCCTGAACAATTTTTGGTTCTGCGAGTGTTTTAGAGAATAAAAGCCTTTTAATATTCTCATAGAGCCGACCCAGCTCATACTAACATAGGTGATCGCAACCATTAAGAGTATCCTACATATACCCTACTTGTTATTTCCAAGATATGGTCATCATTAAAAAACATAGTTTTAACCTTTAAAACTTCTGTAGGCATGCATTTTATTTTGCACCATAGGAATGGAGTAGGACCAAGTCCAGACAAATGCATTACTTCTTGAATTACTCATAACTGGTTTGCCTATTGATCCTAGTCCGTGAGATCTCCAGTCGCTAGGATAGGTTTCCGTATAAGGTAACTCTTGTTGGTTTAGGCTTTTAAACACATTCCCCTCGATGCGCAGTCAATTTTCTCTCTTGATAAACCTTTAGTAAATGGATCCGCTAGATTATCATTTGTTCTCACATAATCAATGGAAACAGTTCCATTAGAGAGTAACTGCCTAACTGTGTTATGGCGGCGACGTATGTGTCGTCATTTGCCATTATACACAAAGTTTTTCGCTCTACTCAGCGCTGCCTGATTATCGCAGTGAGTACATATGGCCGTCAGAGGTTTGGGCCAAAATGGGAAACTCAGATGCCATGACACTACTGCTCCTGCAAGGGTAAAGACATAACCAATTGTGGATTTTGATTCCTCTGAATCTGCAACCCAATTTGCATCACTATAACCTTCTAATACTACATGATATTTTCCATAATGTAAGGAAAAGTTAGTGGTATTCTTTAAATATCCCAACACTCTCATTAGTGCTTTCTTAGGAGATGAAACTGGAAGTTTTGCCAAGCACCCCCTCACTTTGAGGTATTTAAACTTGATTTGTTTCCTTTCCATAACTCATATGGAATTGTAACCATTTTATTGTGGCGAATATGGGGATGTTGTTTGATGAATTATTCTATTTTCTGCACAGAACTGTTCAAACGGTGATTCATATTCTCCACCTCGATCAGAGCTCAATATCTTGATCTTTCTATTTAACTTATTTTCTCCCTCAGTTTTGTATTCTTCAATTTTGGGAAATTTATGTATCCTAATCTATCATGCCATAGTAAAATATCGTGTTCAAGCACATAAGAAACTTCAATTTTATTAACAGCACAGTCAGAATACATAGTTTTATTGCCAACAACGGCTACATTTGCCTTAAATAGGACATCATGTTGATAAATCGGACTATGAGATCTTGTAAAGAGATTTTCTTCTTCTTATGCTTTAGATAGTTGCGGTAATCTCTCCATGACGGCGGCAGTTTTCCAGTGATGGCTTCAACCAAAAACGATTCTCCAACCATATGACCTTCCGCTTCGAGTTCATGAATGATGATTTGCAATTCATGCGGTTGAGCAGTCACCGGTTTGGAGTCAACCATCTTGTAGTCCATGAATTTGTCTACAATGAATTTCTTAAGATTGATATTCTACGTCTTATACTTCGTGGTAAGTGCATTCCAGAGTTCTTTTGATGTTTTTAAAGGCTGATATACTTTGTATAGCACCTTGTCGAGACAATTCAGAATATAGTTTCTGCATAAAAAAAGGGGATGCTTCCACGTATTCACCTCTGCTTCCTTGCCTAGTGCAGGAGTCGGTTCCTCCTCCTCGAGGTACTTTTGCAGACCGAGTGTGGTGAGATAAAACAACATCTGATTCTGCCATATCAAGAAATCATCACCATCTCCCTTGAACGGTTTAGGTCTGTTGTGAGTAGTATTCTTTGAAAATTCTACTGCTGTCATCTCTGATTTAGTAAGAAAATAGTAAAATACTTAAGATGTTATACGTCTAGTATACCAAAACATAGAATAATCAATTATAAACTCGTCGCACAAGTTTATAACTCAGATTTCCACTATACTAGAATTCTATAGTAATTATTATAACAATATGAATGTTGTAAATAAATTACAACAACAGTGTTATACTATTTTGAATAAATAGTATAGCCAGAATAACGGATAGAATATAGAATATTGTATATAAATATACAATCAGACTAGAATTATAACCTGATTATGTCTGAGGCTCGTCGTAACGATTTTCTTAAGAATTTTATTTCAAAATTCTCCCAAGATACAACAGACGTATTCAGCTCAAGATTGTAATGAGTATACCACTCTGTGATTTAGAGTATGGTAGCAGAAGAGAAGAAGGAGATCCGGATTCTGAAAATTGAGTGAGGAAAGTGACCAGTTTTCCTTCTTATTTATAGTTAGTCCGTATCTCTTTCGAACGGTCATGTCTGCACCCGTTCGCTCAAACTGTCGCGTCCGTACCACTTCGTACAGTCGCATCTGTTCACCTGCTACTGTTTCGCCCACGCCTCTTCGTTCGGGTCTCGCCGCATCTGTTCTCCACGCACCTGTTTGCTTCTAACGGGTCGCACCCACTACTATTTGCGCCTATTCAACCCGCGTCCGCTTCCCTTCAAATTACAGGCCCAGCCCAGTTTCAACCAAAACCCAAAACAGTTAAACAATGGCTTAGCAAAAAGAATGGTCATTTTAGACCCGTACCCGTATCCCAGCCCGACCCGATTCGGTCGATCGGACGGACGGCGGCGGCGCGTGCGCGTGTGGTGGAGATGCATGATCTTCCTCCTCACAACGAAGCATACATTTGGGAGCCCCAGGCCCCCAACCTCCTCATGAGAAAGCCATATATAAACCAATATAGCTTCAATAATTTGGCGATGTGGGACTTTGTATATTTCATTCATTTAATTTGTTAAGGAATTCCAACTATCCCCCACATGAATGATAATATACATATCCCCCACACAAAGCGAAATATCACAGAGTATATATGGAATAATGCTTTATCGTGGATAAGTAGATATTTCATTTTGAACTTTCCCTAGTTGAAACTTATCGGATCAACTTGGCTAATCGGTGAATTATTTCATCTTGAACCGTCGGCCTTTATTGTATATCCAGACAATAAGTTTTATGAAGCATTGATTCCCGTCTCACCCAATCTCTTGGTTGTGTTCATTTTGGTCCTGAATAATTTTTGGTTCTACGAGTGTTTTAGAGAATAAAAGCCTTTTAATATTCTCATAGAGCCGACCCAGCTCACACTAACATAGGTGATCGCAGCCATTAAGAGTATCCTACATATACCCCAATTGTTATTTCCAAGATATGGTCATCATTAAAAAACATAGTTTTAACCTTTTAAACTTCTGTAGGCATGCATTTTATTTTGCACCATAGGAATGGAGTAGGACCAAGTCCAGACAAATGCATTACTTCTTGAGTTACTCATAACTGGTTTGCCTATTGATCCTATTCCTTGAGATCTCCAGTCGCTAGGATAGGTTTCCGTATAAGGTAACTCTTGTTGGTTTCGGCTTTTAAACACATTCCCCTCGATGCGCAGTCAATTTTCTCTCTTGATAAACCTTTAGTAAATAGATCCGCTTGGTTATCATTTGTTCTCATATAATCAATGGAAATAGTTCCATTAGAGAGTAACTGCCTAACTGTGTTATGGCAACCACGTATGTATCGTGATTTGCCATTATACACAAAGTTTTTCGCTCTACTCAGCGCTGCCTGATTATCGCAGTGAGTACATATGGCCGTCAGAGGTTTTGGCCAAAATGGAGAACTCAGATTCCATGACACTGCTGCTCCTGCAAGGGTAAAGACATAACCAATTGTGGATTTTGATTCCTCTGAATCTGTAATCCAGTTTGCATCACTATATCCTTCTAATACTGCAGGATATTTTCCATAGTGTAAGGAAAAGTTAGTGGTATTCTTTAAATATCCCAACACTCTCATTAGTGCTTTCTTGGGAGATGGAACTCAAACTTTTGCCAAGCACCCCCACACTTTGAGGTATTTAAACTTGGTTTGTTTCCTTTCCATAACTCATATGGAATTGTAACCATATTATTGTGGCGAATATGGTGATGTCGTTTGATGAATTATTCTATTTTCTGCACAGAACTGTTCAAATGGTGATTCATATTCTCCATCTCGATCAGAGCTCAATATCTTGATCTTTCTATTTAACTGATTTTCTACCTCAGTTTTGTATTCTTCAATTTTGGGAAATTTATGTATCCTAATCTATCATGCCATAGTAAAATATCGTGTTCAAGCACATAAGAAACTTCAATTTTATTAACAGCACAGTCAGAATACATAGTTTTATTACCAACAACGGCTACATTTGCCTTAAACAGGCCATTATGTTGAGAAATCGGACTATGAGATCTTGTAAAGAGATTTCCTTCTTCTTATGCTTTTGATAGTTGCGGTAATCTCTCCATGACGGCGGCAGTTTTCCCGTGATGGGTTCAACCAAAAACGATTCTCCAAACATATGACCTTCCGCTTCGAGTTCATGAATGATGATTTGCAATTCGTGCAGTTGAGCAGTCACCGGTTTGGAGTCAACCATCATGTAGTCCATGAATTTGTCTACAATGAATTTCTTAAGACTGATATTCTACGTCTTATACTTCGTGGTAAGTGCATTCCAGAGTTCTTTGATGTTTTAAAAGGCTGATATACTTTGTATAGCACCTTGTCGAGACAATTCAGAATATAGTTTCTGCATTAAAAATCGGAATGCTTCCACGTATTCACCTCTGCTTCCTTGCCTAGTGCAGGAGTCGGTTCCTCCTCCTTGAGGTACTTTTGCAGACTGAGTGTGGTGAGATAAAACAACATCTGATTCTACCATGTCAAGAAATCATCACCGTCTCCCTTGAATGGTTCAGGTCTGTTGTGAGTAGTATTCTTTGAAAATTCTACTGTTGCCATCCCTGATTTAGTAAGAAAACAGTAAAATTATTAAGATGTTATACGTCTAGTATACCAAAACATAGAATAATCAATTATAAACTCGTCGCACAAGTTTATAACTAAGATTTCCACTATACTGGAATTCTGTAGTAATTATTATAACAATATGAATGTTGTAAATAAATTACAACAACAGTGTTATACTATTTTGAACAAATAGTATAGCCAGAATAACGGATAGAATATAGAATATTGTATATAAATATACAATCAGACTAGAATTCTAACCTGGTTATGTCAGAGGCTCGTCGTAACGATTTCCTTAAGAATTTTATTTCAAAATTCTCCCAAGATACAACAGACGTATTCTGCTCGAGATTGTAATGAGTATACTACTCTGTGATTTAGAGTATGGTAGCAGAAGAGAAGAAGGAGATTCAGATTCTGAAAATTGAGTGAGGAAAGTGATCAGTTTTCCTTCTTATTTATAGTTGGTCCGTATCTCTTCCGAACGGTCGTGTCTGCACCCGTTCGCTCAAACAGTCGCGTCCGTACCACTTCGTACAGTCGCATCTGTTCACCTGCTACTATTTCGCCAGCGCCTCTTCAGTCGGGTCGCACCGCATCTGTTCTCCTCGCACCTGTTTGCTTCTAACGGGTCGCACCCACTACTGTTTGCGCCTATTCATGCCGCTTCCGCTTCCCTTCAAATTACAGGCCCAGCCCAGTTTCAACCGGAGCCCAAAACCGTTAAACAATGGCCTAGCAAAAGAATGGTCATTTTAGACCCGTACCCGTATCCCAGCGTGGCCCGGTTCGGTCGGTCGGACGGACGAAGGCGGCGCGCGCGTGTGTGGTGGAGATGCATGATCTTCCTTCTCATAACGAAGCATACATTTGGGAGCCCCAGGCCCCCAACCTCCTCATGAGAAAGCCATATATAAACCAATATAGCTTCAATAATTTGGCGGTGTGGGACTTTGTATATTTCATTCATTTAATTTGTTAAGGAATTCCAACAATCCCCCACATGAATGATAATATACATATCCCCCACACAAAGCGAAATATCACAGAGTATATATGGAATAATGCTTTATCGTGGATAAGTAGATATTTCACTTTGAACTTTCCCTAGTTAAAACTTATCGGATCTACTTGGCTAATCGGTGAATTATTTCATCTTGAACCGTCGGCCTTTATTGTATATCCAGACAATAAGTTTTAAGAAGCATTGATTCCCTTCTCATCCAATCTCTTGGTTGTGTTCATTTTGGTCCTGAACAATTTTTGGTTCTGCGAGTGTTTTAGAGAATAAAAGCCTTTTAATATTCTTATAGAGCCGACCCAACTCACACTAACATAGGTGTTCGCAACCATTAAGAGTATCCTACATATACCCCACTTCTTATTTCCATGATATGGTCATCATTAAAAAACATAGCTTTAACCTTTAAAACTTCTGTAGGCATGCATTTTATTTTGCACCATAGGAATGGAGTAGGACCAAGTCCAGACAAATGCATTACTTCTTGAGTTACTCATAACTTGTTTGCCTATTGATCCTAGTCCGTGAGATCTCCAGTCGCTAGGATAGGTTTCCGTATAAGGTAACTCTTGTTGGTTTAGGCTTTTAAACACATTCCCCTCGACGCGCAGTCATTTTTCTCTCTTGATAAACCTTTAGTAAATGGATCCGCTAGGTTATCATTTGTTCTCACATAATCAGTGGTAATAGTTCCATTAGAGAGTAACTGCCTAACTGTGTTATGGCGACGACGTATGTGTCGTGATTTGCCATTATACACAAAGTTTTTCGCTCTACTCAGCGCTGCCTGATTATCGCAGTGAGTACATATGGCCGTAAGAGGTTTGGGCCAAAATGGAAAACTCAGATTCCATAACACTGCTGCTCTTGCAAGGGTAAAGACATAACCAATTGTGGATTTTGATTGCTCTGAATCTGAAATCCAGTTTGCATCACTATATCCTTCTAATACTGCAGGATATTTTCCATAATGTAAGGAAAAGTTAGTGGTATTTTTTAAATATCCCAACACTCTCATTAGTGCTTTCTTAGGAGATGGAACTGGAACTTTTGCCAAGCACCCCCACACTTTGAGGTATTTAAACTTGGTTTGTTTCCTTTCCATAACTCATATGGAATTGTAACCATATTATTGTGGCGAATATGGTGATGTCGTTTGATGAATTATTCTATTTTCTGCACAGAACTGTTCAAATGGTGATTCATATTCTCCATCTCGATCAGAGCTCAATATCTTGATCTTTCTATTTAACTGATTTTCTACCTCAGTTTTGTATTCTTCAATTTTGGGAAATTTATGTATCCTAATCTATCATGCCATAGTAAAATATCGTGTTCAAGCACATAAGAAACTTCAATTTTATTAACAGCACAGTCAGAATACATAGTTTTATTACCAACAACGGCTACATTTGCCTTAAACAGGCCATTATGTTGAGAAATCGGACTATGAGATCTTGTAAAGAGATTTCCTTCTTCTTATGCTTTTGATAGTTGCGGTAATCTCTCCATGACGGCGGCAGTTTTCCCGTGATGGGTTCAACCAAAAACGATTCTCCAAACATATGACCTTCCGCTTCGAGTTCATGAATGATGATTTGCAATTCGTGCAGTTGAGCAGTCACCGGTTTGGAGTTAACCATCTTGTATTCCATGAATTTGTCTACAATGAATTTCTTAAGACTGATATTCTGCATCTTATACTTCGTGGTAAGTGCATTCCAGAGTTCTTTTGATGTTTTAAAGGCTGATATACTTTGTATAGCACCTTGTCGAGACAATTCAGAATATAGTTTCTGCATAAAAAATTGGAATGCTTCCACGTATTCACCTCTGCTTCCTTGCTTAGTGCAGGAGTCGGGAGGTACTTTTGCAGACCGAGTGTGGTGAGATAAAACAACATCTGATTCTGCCATGTCAAGAAATCATCCCCATCTCCCTTGAACGGTTCAGGTCTGTTGTGAGTAGTATTCTTTGAAAATTCTACTGTTGCCATCTCTGATTTAGTAAGAAAACAGTAAAATTCTTAAGATGTTATACGTCTAGTATACCAAAACAGAGAATAATCAATTATAAACTCGTCGCACAAGTTTATAACTCAGATTTCCACTATACTGGAATTCTGTAGTAATTATTATAACAATATGAATGTTGTAAATAAATTACAACAACAGTGTTATACTATTTTGAACAAATAGTATAGCCAGAATAACGGATAGAATATAGAATATTGTATATAAATATACAATCAGACTAGAATTATAACCTGATTATGTCCGAGGCTCGTCGTAACGATTTCCTTAAGAATTTTATTTCAAAATTCTCCCAAGATAAATTCTCCCCAGATACAACAGACGTATTCTGCCCGAGATTGTAATGAGTATACCACTCTGTGATTTAGAGCATGGTAGAAGAAGAGAAGAAGGAGATTCGGATTCTGAAAATTGAGTGAGGAAAGCGATCAGTTTTCCTTCTTATTTATAGTTGGTCCGTATCTCTTCCGAACGGTCGTGTCTGCACCTGTTCGCTCAAACAGTCGCTTCCTTACCACTTCGTACAGTCGCATCTATTCACCTGCTACTGTTTCGCCCGCGCCTCTTCAATCGGGTCGCACCGCATCTGTTCTTCTCGCACCTGTTTGCCTCTCACGGGTCGCACCAACTACTATTTGCTCCTATTCAACCCGCATCTGCTTCCCTTCAAATTACAGGCCCAGCCCTGTTTCAACCGAAGCCCAAAACCGTTAAACAATGGCCTAGCAAAAGAATGGTCATTTTAGACCCGTACCCGTACCTCAGCCCGGCCCGGTTCGGTCGGTCGGACGGCGGCGGCGCACGCGCGTGTGGTGGAGATGCATGATCTTCCTCCTCACAATGAAGCATACATTTGGGAGCCCTAGGCCCCCAACCTCCTCATGAGAAAGCCATACATAAACCAATATAGCTTCAATAATTTGGCGATATGGGACTTTGTATATTTCATTCATTTAATTTTTTAAGGAATTCCAACAATCCCCCACATGAATGAAAATATACATATCCCCCACACAAAGTGAAATATCACAGAGTATATATGTAACAATGCTTTATCATGGATAAGTAGATATTCACTTTGAACTTTCCTTAGTTAAAAATAATCGGATCTACTTGGCTAATTGGTGAATTATTTCAACTTGAACCGTCGACCTTTATTGTATATCCAGACAATAATTTTACGAAGCATTGATTCCCTTCTCATCCAATCTCTTGGTTGTGTTCATTTTAGTCCTGAACAATTTTTGGTTTTGCGAGTGTTTTAGAGAATAAAAGCCTTTTAATATTCTCATAGAGCCGACACAGCTCACACTAACATAGGTGATCGCAACCATTAAGAGTATCCTACATATACCCCACTTGTTATTTCCAAGATATGGTCATCATTAAAAAACATAGTTTTAACCTTTAAAACTTCTGTAGGCATGCATTTTATTTTGCATCATAGGAATGGAGTAGGACCAAGTCCAGACAAATGCATTACTTCTTGAGTTGCTCATAACTGGTTTGCCTATTGATCCTAGTCCGTGAGATCTCCAGTCGCTAGGATAGGTTTCCGTATAAGGCAACTCTTGTTGGTTTAGGCTTTTAAACACATTCCCCTCGACGCACAGTCAATTTTCTCTCTTGATAAACCTTTAGTAAATGGATCTGCTAGGTTATCATTTGTTCTCACATAATCAATGGAAATAGTTCCATTAGAGAGTAACTGCCTAACTGTGTTATGGCGACGACGTATGTGTCGTGATTTTCCATTATACATAAAGTTTTTCGCTCTACTCAGTGCTGCCTGATTATCGCAGTGAGTTCATATGGCCGTCAGAGGTTTGAGCCAAAATGGAAAACTCAGATTCCATGACACTGCTGCTCCTGAAAGGGTAAAGACATAATCAATTGTGGATTTTGATTCCTATGAATCTGCAATCCAGTTTGCATCACTATATCCTTCTAATACTGCAGGATATTTTCCATAATGTAAGGAAAGTTAGTGGTATTCTTTAAATATCCCAACACTCTCATTAGTGCTTTCTTAGGAGATGGAACTGGAACTTTTGCCAAGCACCCCCACACATTGAGGTATTTAAACTTGGTTTGTTTCCTTTCCATAACTCATATGGAATTGTAACCATATTATTGTGGCGAATATGGTGATGTTGTTTGATGAATTATTCTATTTTGTGCATAGAACTGTTCAAACGGTGATTCATATTCTCTACCTCAATCAGAGCTCAATATCTTGATCTTTCTATTTAACTGATTTTCTACCTCAGTTTTGTATTCTTCAATTTTGGGAAATTTATGTATCCTAATCTATCATGCCATAGTAAAATATCGCGTTCAAGCACATAAGAAACTTCAATTTTATTAACACCACAGTCAGAATACATAGTTTTATTGCCAACAATGGCTAAATTTGCCTTAAACAGGCCATTATGTTGAGAAATCGGACTATGAGATCTTGTAAAGAGATTTCCTTCTTCTTATGCTTTAGATAGTTGCGGTAATCTCTCCATGACGGCGGCAGTTTTCCCGTGATGGCTTCAACCAAAAACAATTCTCCAACCATATGACCTTCCGCTTCGAGTTCATGAATGATGATTTGCAATTCGTGCAGTTGAGCAGTCACCGGTTTGGAGTCAACCATCTTGTAGTCCATGAATTTGTCTACAATGAATTTCTTAAGACTGATATTCTGCATCTTATACTTCGTGGTAAGTGCATTCCAGAGTTCTTTTGATGTTTTTAAAGGCTGATATACTTTGTATATCACCTTGTCGAGACAATTAAGAATATAGTTTCTGCATAAAAAATCGGAATGCTTCCACGTATTCACCTCTGCTTCCTTGCCTAGTGCAGGAGTCGGGAGGTACTTTTGCAGACCGAGTGTGGTGAGATAAAACAACATCTGATTCTGCCATGTCAAAAAATCATCACCATCTCCCTTGAACGGTTCAGGTCTGTTGTGAGTAGTATTCTTTGAAAATTCTACTGTTGCCATCTCTGATTTAGTAAGAAAACAGTAAAATTATTAAGATGTTATACGTCTAGTATACCAAAACAGAGAATAATCAATTATAAACTCGTCGCACAAGTTTATAACTCAGATTTCCACTATACTGGAATTCCTTAGTAATTATTATAAGAATATGAATGTTGTAAATAAATTACAACAATAGTGTTATACTATTTTGAACAAATAGTATAGCCAGAATAACGGATAGAATATAGAATATTGTATATAAATATACAATCAGACTAGAATTCTAACCTGATTATGTCTGAGGCTCGTCGTAACGATTTCCTTAAGAATTTTATTTCAAAATTCTCCCAAGATACAACAGACGTATTCTGCTAGTTCCATTAGAGAGTAACTGCCTAACTGTGTTATGGCGACGACATATGTGTCGTGATTTGCCATTATACACAAAGTTTTTCGCTCTACTCAGCGCTGCCTGATTATCGCAGTGAGTACATATGGCCGTCAGAGGTTTGGACCAAAAGTGAAAAATCAGATTTCATGACACTACTGCTCCTGCAAGGGTAAAGACATAACCAATTGTGGATTTTGATTCCTATGAATCTACAATCCAGTTTGCATCACTATATCCTTCAAATACTGCAGGATATTTTCCATAATGTAAGGAAAAATTAGTGGTATTCTTTAAATATCCCAACACTCTCATTAATGCTTTCTTAGGAGATGGAAGTGGAACTTTTGCCAAGCACCCCCACACATTGAGGTATTTAAACTTGGTTTGTTTCCTTTCCATAACTCATATGGAATTGTAACCATTTTATTGTGGCGAATATGGTGATGTTGTTTGATGAATTATTCTATTTTCTACACAGAACTGTTCAAACGGTGATTCTTATTCTCCACCTCAATCAGAGCACAATATCTTGATCTTTCTATTTAACTGATTTTCTACCTCCGTTTTGTACTCTTCAATTTTGGGAAAGTTATGTATACTATTCTATCATGCCGTAGTAAAATATCATGTTCAAGCACATAAGAAACTTCAATTTTATTAACAGCACAGTCAGAATACATAGTTTTATTGCCAACAACGGCTACATTTGCCTTAAATAGGCCATCATGTTGAGAAATCGGACTATGAGATCTTGTAAAGAGATTTCCTTCTTCTTATGCTTTAGATAGTTGCGGTAATCTCTCCATGACGGCGTCATTTTTCCCGTGATGGCTTCAAACAAAAACGATTCTCCAACCATATGACCTTCCGCTTCGAGTTCATGAATGATGATTTGCAATTCATGCAGTTGAGCAGTCACCTGTTTGGAGTCAACCATCTTGTAGTCCATGAATTTGTCTACAATGAATTTCTTAAGACTAATATTCTGCGTCTTATAATTCGTGGTAAGTGCATTCCAGAGTTCTTTTGATGTTTTTAAAGGCTGATATACTTTGTATAGCACCTTGTCGAGACAATTCAGAATATAGTTTCTGCATAAGAAATCAGAATGCTTCCACGTATTCACCTCTGCTTCCTTGCCTAGTGCAGGAGTCGGTTCCTCCTCCTCGATGTACTTTTGCAGACCGAGTGTGGTGAGATTAAACAACATCTAATTCTGCCATGTCAAGAAATCATCACCATCTACCTTGAACGGTTCAGGTCTGTTGTGAGTAGTATTCTTTGAAAATTCTACTGTTGCCATCTCTGATTTAGTAAGAAAACAGTAAAATTCTTAAGATGTTATACGTCTAGTATACCAAAACAGAGAATAAACAATTATAAACCTCGCACAAGTTTATAACTCAGATTTCCACTATACTGGAATTCTGTAGTAATTATTATAACAATATGAATGTTGTAAATAAATTACAACAACAGTGTTATACTATTTCGAATAAATAGTATAGCCAGAATAACGGATAGTATATAGAATATTGAATATAAATATACAATCAGACTAGAATTCTAACCTGATTATGTCTGAGGCTCGTCGTAACGATTTCCTTAAGAATTTTATATCAAAATTCTCCCAAGATACAACAGACATATTCTGCTCGAGATTGTATTGAGTATACCACTCTGTGATTTAGAGTATGGTAGCAGAAGAGAAGAAGGAGATTCATATTCTGAAAATTGAGTGAGGATGTAACGACCCGTTAATTTAATAATATTTAATGAATTGAATTTAATAGAATTGCTAATCTAATTTAGAAGGAAATATAAGTCTTAAGATTTTTATTTGAGTAAATATAGGAATTGATATGGTGATTATAATTTAATGTTAACAATTAAATATTTATGTGGCATAGATTGGATTAACGTAAATTGGTGGGTAGTTATTAGTTAAAATTAGTTGATTTAAAAGGTATTAATGAAATGATAGCTGAATTGGACTGCAAATATATAAACATTAGAAAATTTATTAGGTGGACTAAATTTGTTAAAGTTCATAAGTTGTATAATTCAATTTAGTAGAAACTCTAAAATTTATAAACGGAGATTTAAATAAACGTTAAATATGTAAATGGTGACTTAAGACCTAGTTATAGGAATTGGAATATAATCCAATTTGAATTAGGTATAAAAAGGATTTGATTTATATGAAAGTTATTTTTCACAGTATTGAATAAAAATTTGGAATCCAATTATAATTGATGACAATAACGTTAGTATTAGTAATAAATAGATTTCAACGCGGTAACCAAATGAATGGAATAAAAATGAGTATATATTGCATAGAAATGAAATGTAAATTGTCACATTTGGTTGGAGTTGATTTTAAGAAGCATATAAATGTTGAATCAGTAAATATTAGTAAAAATATTACCTAGAATAAATTCCATTTAATATAAGAATTCAAAAGTGGAAGATTTACATTTGGATTGGAAATTGTATAGTTTCTAATTAAAAGTGACCATTGAATAAATTTATGCAAACGTGATATAATGTAAATAGATGGGGATCAACTTTTATTTATGTGGTTAATGGAATTAAATTTCTATAGTATGATAATCGAAATTAATGGAAGTTGGAATAGCTAATTTATATGTTAGTTGAAATTTAGCTAGAATATGTAGGTATTGGATGAAATATTGAAATCAAAGGGATATAGAGATTTCAATTTTACCTTGAAATACATATTCACAATAAAAGGTTGATTGAAACCAAAGAAGTTAATATAGAAATCAAGCTTTATTTATTTAGATGTAATTTGTGGTAATTTGGATTGATTGCAATAGTAAATTCCATAAAATAAAGTTAAAGCTAATTCTATTTTAAATTGGACCATTGTTGATATAGCTTTTGAAAGCAAGATTTATATTTATAATTTGAGTATTAGATGCAACAAATGGTATTTACTACAAATAGAATGGAATTAAACGTAAAATATTACGTTATTGAATATAAAAATGGAATTTGTAAACAATTGAGTGAATTTAATAGATTTATCAAACCTATAATATTGAATTCATTAAGATTGGAATTAATAATAGTTAAGAAAATGAGGGAATGATATTTGGAATCATTGCAATAGATATTAGTTTAGGATTGCCTTAAATAAATTAAGGCGAATAAATGGAGATAAAGTTTATTTATAGTTTGGAATTTAATTTATGGTAAAAAGGAATTGCAAACCATATGAGCTGGAATGGAAATCAAGTTATTTATTTAATTAGTTTAAGATGAGAATATAAAGGTATAAGATTAAATAGTTGGGTTCTGAGAATAAAATTTATAAATTCCAAATAATAAGAAAGTGCAGATGTTAACACTGCAAATTGATATGTTTATAGATTTTAATTCACATCCAAGCTGCTAAATCAATTGGAATTGATTGAATTATATAAGTAATAAGATTTGGCCAATATTAGAAGTCGAAAAATAAAATTGGATTTTTATGATTTATTTAATTGATTTAATAAACATTAAAAATAGCCATTTTTGTCACGGACTCGGATTTCGACGAGACCAGTTTCATCGGATCCGTATCGGTAAATTTTTGTAGGATTTCAAGTTTCGTATCGATCGGATTTGTCGTTTGATCGTACGGACGCGAAACGCCTTGAAATCAATTTTATTGAAAATCAATTTAAAATCAATTTGGAAATCTTGTTTTAGCATAACTTCTCCATACGATCGAATTTGGTCGCGAAACCTTTTCCATCGCGTTCAGAATATTTTAAAACACCTATTTGGATATATAGTTTTAACAGATTCGGTTCCGGGGTCAGAACGGGCTTTTTGGGCCGACTACCGTTTAGCACGTTCGTTATCCGTACCCACCTAGCCTTCTTCTATTTGTCTATATATATGCGATCATAAACCCTAGCCTCCTTTTAATTGTCATTATCTGTACGTACATTTTCTTCATCTCTTTCCCCTCTCCAATGGTTGAAAAACCCTAGATCTATCTACAGTTCAAAAATCAAAAGCCAAAACTCAAAAAAATTCAGAAAATTCCACAAAAATTATATGTTGATCTTGTCGAAGCGCGTAATCTGCTAGTGAAATTTGTTTCTCGATTGGATCTGTGGTTTGCTCAGAAATAACCAAACAGTGCCGGCCGTTCAAATGGGATCTTTGACGATCCAACGGTGGATCGTCAGAAATAGCTCGATCGGAAAGCACCGTAGCGGAGAGGGCGTCGAGCAGCACGCATCGGTACGGTTAGGGTATCGAGATGGTTGTTGGATTGGCCACAAATTTGGAGGGAAGGGGCCGCATCTCGCCTCGGCCTGGGGGCTGTTGGAGGCGGCGCGACATGCGAGGAGGGTCCAGTAGGTCACGGCGGCAAGGCATGGTAGAGGGTGGCATTGGATCTGGACGAAGTGCATCGTGGGGACGGCGAATTTTGGCGATGGGTTTTCGGTAGTGGCGGCTGGAGCGTATCAGCTAGGGTTCATGAGGAAACTGTTCACGTGCGAGTTTCAGCTGACGTGGCTAATAGTTAGGGTATGTTTTGTTTTAATTCAATTTCGATTTCAATCAGCGTTTAAGCGTATAACTTTTTCATACGACATCCGATTCTTACGATTTTTTTTGCGTTAGGATCGTAATTAAATTCCGGATCCATTGACGCTGGTTTGGACAAATTCTGAGACGGGCGAATTTTTGGGTTTAAAGCGGGTTTAAATTCGATTTAAATTCCAAAGGTGAGTGTTTTAACCCACTCACAATTACTAGAAGCTTTTATGTTTGTTAAATAAATTTTAGAAATGAATAGAAATTTATTTATGAGCTTTTGGGCATGTTATTTCATCCATATCTGTTGAATTGCATTTTTTTTGAATTTAGCTGTTAATTTAAATTGATTGATTGCATATTAATTGGCTGTTAGAAATTATTGTTTGCATAAGAACTGCTAGTTAACAGTTATGTAAATTATTATTGAGTAAACTGTTAGATAAATAGTTGATAAATTTAATTTGGGAAAAAACTGACAGTTATTACCTGTTGTATATGTTCATAGATATATACTGTTATTGATTGAAATTGGTTGATGGTTGCGATTGGATGATGGATGTTGTTGATGAATGAATGTTTATTGCATATCATTAAATTTGCAAATTTATCATGCATATTTCATTTTTCGGGATTGTGGTTTGAAATGATAAAACCGCAAAGTTTTATTTTTAAATTGCGGATTGAAATGATAAATATCCGTATCACTTGACCATAGGATAGAAAATTATATACAGGCACCGCGGTCTATATATAACTATTTTAATGTGATTTCTATGGTTTGGATGGAATACGGTTTATAATAATCTTAAATTTTATACTGTATAAATATTTTTCTTCCGTATTTATGTACATGAAAAGTTGGAAATTTTGAAATAAAAAGGTGTATAAATTCCCTTAGTAAAATGGAAGAAAATTTAGAAAATGGAGTTGGATAAATTTATATCATATGTTTAAATGTTAAGTTTGGAAATTTAAGATATGATATTTATAATTGGATTTTTCCCAAGAAAAAAAATTGAAATGAATATTCTAATATGAATTTGAATTGGAAAAATATTCTAATATAAATTGGAATCGAAAAATACATATGTTTTATTACTAGAAATTGGAGTTGTTTAAGGATTTATGTGAATATTCAAACTAAATAATAAAACATTTAATTTGTTGAAAGAATATATTCCAATTTTAGTTTTGAATATTAATACTCCAATGGATTTATATATATGGAAATTGAAATGGTTTTGGAACTTAAGAGTGATATCTAAATTATGGTCTTAACTTTAGATAAAGAAATATTTCCATAAAGCCATATAACTTATTTCTTTACAAAGTGACAGTAAAGTTAAGCCCTTGAAATTCATATACCGTTGAATATCCAAACCATTTGAGTTTTTAAAAGTTATGGTTTGAAATTATGGATTTCCAAAAATATTATGCTTTGAAAATATTCGATTTTCAGATATTATGAAGTTAAAGCCTTTTTATTATTGGAAAGAAATTATATTTGGGATAAGTGGTAAAATATGGTTTTGGGTTTTGGAATGATATCGTAATATTATGGTTTTGAAATGGATTATATTCTGGTTTTAAAAGTATAAACTGTTTTAAATAACCGCGGTGTTATAATAACGATGGGTTGGCAAAGAGACCGGGATCGGATATGGACATACTCTCTGTCGATACCGAAAACCACTTTGACTAACCGTGTACGCGGTGGAGATTCCAGAATGAAGTAGGTTGGTGGCGACGATTCCTGTAAGGTAAATACGTGGACCCGACTCCCGTGAGTTGGCATAAGGTGGCTAAAACAGGAGCGATCGACGGGTTAATGAGGTCATTCCTCTGATCGGACACTCCTCTTCGATATTATACTATGACTTTGGATTGATTCAGTGGCCACTTCTATTTTTTTGATTTGGGGAGTTGTTTCGAGGTGGGCGGTTGCTGCGGCTTCGCGTTACCATCGGCCCGGAAGCGTAATTGGTATATCTACCCTGGCATTGCCTAGTTGTGCCGTGTCACCTACCCTATCGCGCCTTGTACGAGTTTGGTTTTCTCCCGTAGCCCGTGTGGTATCCTCTAGTGGCTTCCCGATCAGGAGGGACTATGATATTGGACGGACTACTGGGACTATTATGTGTTAAGGGCTATATGGGTAACCCCTTAACGCTATTAAAAAGTAAGTTTATTTTATAAATAGACACTATTATAATAGCGCAATATACTACATAGTAAATAGTTTAACGGATCCTTAGGAGATGTAAATCCCGAACATCTCTTGAGTTACTGTACTCATATTTATTTCTGTTTATTTAACTCACATAAGATATTCTAGTCTGACTCGGGTGTTTTTGTCTATTCAAATTCGCTCGGGTCAGTCCGAGCGTTTCAGGATAACAGGTTTTAGCTTTGGAGGACGAAGACGAAGAATCAGTATTATTCTATATATAGTATTGCACCACACTCTTTATATTCCGCTGCATTGTCGTATTTGGTATGCGTAACTCTGATATTCATTGTATAAGTAAAATCAAGCTTTTGTAAACTGTTTATTAACTGTATATTTGTTATTATATTTTATCCTTCCGCTGTGAGATTCTGTTTTGTTTTAATTCTTCTCTGTTTTTCTTATTTACCCCATAACAATCCGCCCTTGCGTATGCTTTGAATTGGCACGTGTGTCGTTTTAAAGTGTGCGAAAAGGCGGGATGTTACAGTTGGTATCAGAGCTTTGGTTTAGCGATAAACCTTGGCTTTGTGGGGTTTGACTCTTAGTTAATAGGGTAGAAATATCCTATGGGAGTCGCTGAGTGATATATATGAGAGAGCGTACTTGTTAGTATTTATAAAAGATTTTGATATCGTGTTAATCTGTTCCGCTTTGTATTTATAAATTCTGGTTGATGCATGGGACGCTATGTCATCAATAGGGATTTCTAAACACTTAATAGGACAGACCGACATAATATCCGTTTTTAATATAGGTGAATGAAATAATTTTGCCTATTATATTTTCCATATAAAAAAAAAAAAAAATAGTTTTATAAAGATATATATATATTTGGTTGCTATAGATTGGGTGTTAGGAAATAAAATATTTATAAGAACTGAAGCTAAGTTGAAATTTTGATAAATCAAATTGGAGATTTTAGAACTTAAGTCCGGGATTTTTCCAAATCTGCTTTCAAAGAGTTTATGAAAAATAATGGTTCGGTTTGTAAGTATTTTCTTATATAAATATTTCGTATAAATTGGAAGAATTGTTTTAAAGAAGATTTTGGAAAAAGAATTAAATTCTGTACTTTCCTCTCTGTCGCTGGAAAATAAATTCGGTGATGACGGCCGCATCATCGACTTTCATTTTCGAGTTTCGAAGGGGAAAGGCCACTGTAGAAAATTCTACTGCAGATTTATTTGAAATTTCTAAAATTTTCTTTTATTGTTCTAACTATAATTAGAGATATTGAGTTGTAAGAACTTATTTATCTATTATTTTGAAATAAATGGAAATTCAACTCGGTATTTAATTCTAAAATTTTCCGTTAACTAATTGAAAATTTTAGTGAAATAAAAGTTAAGCAATAAATGAATAGAAACCTCTAATTTGAATAAGAGAATAATTGCAAAAGTATAAGGGGAATTTGAATACATATGAGACAAAGAGTAATATGGATTAACATTAAATTTAATTAAAGAATGGAGATTTGACTTGTATAAGTTCAATTGCATTTTCTTTAACCTAAATGACTTACCCGTATATAAAAGTTGAAATGTTAAATAAGAAACTAGAATTGAATATTTTACAAGTAAGAATTTAGAAAATGAAGTATTCAATAAATTACTGTTATAAATAAGAATTTAATGATATAAACTTAGGTTATAATTGAAATTTTACTGAAAATAAAGTTAAGAATTATTAGTAGATGATATGAACCTAAGTATATAAAATAAGATTCAAAATAAGAATTGATTGTATGATTATTAACTTAAGTATGTTTTAATCTTCCCTATTCTAATATAATAGAAAATAGGAAGAATTTAAATGACTACAATCCATAGATAATGGAAAAAAAAAACTTCCACTTATAAGAATGAATATTAGCAGATCTAGAATTTAAGGGCAAGTTGAAGTTGTAGTTATAAAATGAATATATGTTTGTTGAACCATAAAATAAGGATATTCAAATAATTGTTGTTATTAATGAGAATTTATTTTATAAACGTAAGTAATAAAAAAGGAAATGCAAATATAATGAATTTGGTGATAATTGGAAAATAAAAAGTGTAAGAAATAAAGGAATTCCTCCATAAATAAAGGGAAGAAAATCAAAACACTGAATTATGAAATGAATGTATAATCAGCTATTTTGGTGTTGGTTTGAATGGTTTGATGTATGTTTGTTGGGTAAGGAATGGTGGAGTTGTTGGATGAACAAATAATCTATCTTTGTTCCATCTAAGACTGTTGAGCAACGGATGCACTTGATAGTTATTCTTCATTCGTACAACTTCAGAATTTGAGCCGAACAACTAATTGTTTGTTTGATTTAATGATTGTTTGTTGTGGTGTGTGCTGGTTGCTAAAATCTATGGTTGTTGCATTTGATTGGATATGAATGATTAAATCCACCTAAACATTCACTGTAAAATAAATATTTAACCTTTTAGATTTTATAAGTGAATACAGGTGTTGGAAGCAACTGGTACTGCTTTTGGTTCCAAAATAATAAGCGTATATTGCCCGACAAATAGGTACGTTTTCGGATTTCGTTTAAAGCGCTATTTTATATATTTTTCCCGTGTGGGATATTTTATTTTGGATATATATGCAATATAATTGTATATTTGGATATTATATTTTCTCCAGAGTCCCTCCGTACAAAGGAGACTCTGCCAAAATTTTCCGTAAATTTTGGACTTAGAATTCTATTGAAATATTTTTCCAACTTTAATAATTCAAGTATTAAAGGATATAATAATTATAAAACCAGTGTATTTCATTTAAGGAAATTAATCCAGTAAAATATAAGTTAATATCTGAAGTAAAACGCACTGTTATTCTTCCTCCTCCCTTCTTTCCTTTTCGGGGACGAAAAGTTTTGAGTGGGGGAGATTGTAACGACCCGTTAATTTAATAATATTTAATGAATTGAATTTAATAGAATTGCTAATCTAATTTAGAAGGAAATATAAGTCTTAAGATTTTTATTTGAGTAAATATAGGAATTGATATGGTGATTATAATTTAATGTTAACAATTAAATATTTATGTGGCATAGATTGGATTAACGTAAATTGGTGGGTAGTTATTAGTTAAAATTAGTTGATTTAAAAGGTATTAATGAAATGATAGCTGAATTGGACTGCAAATATATAAACATTAGAAAATTTATTAGGTGGACTAAATTTGTTAAAGTTCATAAGTTGTATAATTCAATTTAGTAGAAACTCTAAAATTTATAAACGGAGATTTAAATAAACGTTAAATATGTAAATGGTGACTTAAGACCTAGTTATAGGAATTGGAATATAATCCAATTTGAATTAGGTATAAAAAGGATTTGATTTATATGAAAGTTATTTTTCACAGTATTGAATAAAAATTTGGAATCCAATTATAATTGATGACAATAACGTTAGTATTAGTAATAAATAGATTTCAACGCGGTAACCAAATGAATGGAATAAAAATGAGTATATATTGCATAGAAATGAAATGTAAATTGTCACATTTGGTTGGAGTTGATTTTAAGAAGCATATAAATGTTGAATCAGTAAATATTAGTAAAAATATTACCTAGAATAAATTCCATTTAATATAAGAATTCAAAAGTGAAAGATTTACATTTGGATTGGAAATTGTATAGTTTCTAATTAAAAGTGACCATTGAATAAATTTATGCAAACGTGATATAATGTAAATAGATGGGGATCAACTTTTATTTATGTGGTTAATGGAATTAAATTTCTATAGTATGATAATCGAAATTAATGGAAGTTGGAATAGCTAATTTATATGTTAGTTGAAATTTAGCTAGAATATGTAGGTATTGGATGAAATATTGAAATCAAAGGGATATAGAGATTTCAATTTTACCTTGAAATACATATTCACAATAAAAGGTTGATTGAAACCAAAGAAGTTAATATAGAAATCAAGCTTTATTTATTTAGATGTAATTTGTGGTAATTTGGATTGATTGCAATAGTAAATTCCATAAAATAAAGTTAAAGCTAATTCTATTTTAAATTGGACCATTGTTGATATAGCTTTTGAAAGCAAGATTTATATTTATAATTTGAGTATTAGATGCAACAAATGGTATTTACTACAAATAGAATGGAATTAAACGTAAAATATTACGTTATTGAATATAAAAATGGAATTTGTAAACAATTGAGTGAATTTAATAGATTTATCAAACCTATAATATTGAATTCATTAAGATTGGAATTAATAATAGTTAAGAAAATGAGGGAATGATATTTGGAATCATTGCAATAGATATTAGTTTAGGATTGCCTTAAATAAATTAAGGCGAATAAATGGAGATAAAGTTTATTTATAGTTTGGAATTTAATTTATGGTAAAAAGGAATTGCAAACCATATGAGCTGGAATGGAAATCAAGTTATTTATTTAATTAGTTTAAGATGAGAATATAAAGGTATAAGATTAAATAGTTGGGTTCTGAGAATAAAATTTATAAATTCCAAATAATAAGAAAGTGCAGATGTTAACACTGCAAATTGATATGTTTATAGATTTTAATTCACATCCAAGCTGCTAAATCAATTGGAATTGATTGAATTATATAAGTAATAAGATTTGGCCAATATTAGAAGTCGAAAAATAAAATTGGATTTTTATGATTTATTTAATTGATTTAATAAACATTAAAAATAGCCATTTTTGTCACGGACTCGGATTTCGACGAGACCAGTTTCATCGGATCCGTATCGGTAAATTTTTGTAGGATTTCAAGTTTCGTATCGATCGGATTTGTCGTTTGATCGTACGGACGCGAAACGCCTTGAAATCAATTTTATTGAAAATCAATTTAAAATCAATTTGGAAATCTTGTTTTAGCATAACTTCTCCATACGATCGAATTTGGTCGCGAAACCTTTTCCATCGCGTTCAGAATATTTTAAAACACCTATTTGGATATATAGTTTTAACAGATTCGGTTCCGGGGTCAGAACGGGCTTTTTGGGCCGACTACCGTTTAGCACGTTCGTTATCCGTACCCACCTAGCCTTCTTCTATTTGTCTATATATATGCGATCATAAACCCTAGCCTCCTTTTAATTGTCATTATCTGTACGTACATTTTCTTCATCTCTTTCCCCTCTCCAATGGTTGAAAAACCCTAGATCTATCTACAGTTCAAAAATCAAAAGCCAAAACTCAAAAAAATTCAGAAAATTCCACAAAAATTATATGTTGATCTTGTCGAAGCGCGTAATCTGCTAGTGAAATTTGTTTCTCGATTGGATCTGTGGTTTGCTCAGAAATAACCAAACAGTGCCGGCCGTTCAAATGGGATCTTTGACGATCCAACGGTGGATCGTCAGAAATAGCTCGATCGGAAAGCACCGTAGCGGAGAGGGCGTCGAGCAGCACGCATCGGTACGGTTAGGGTATCGAGATGGTTGTTGGATTGGCCACAAATTTGGAGGGAAGGGGCCGCATCTCGCCTCGGCCTGGGGGCTGTTGGAGGCGGCGCGACATGCGAGGAGGGTCCAGTAGGTCACGGCGGCAAGGCATGGTAGAGGGTGGCATTGGATCTGGACGAAGTGCATCGTGGGGACGGCGAATTTTGGCGATGGGTTTTCGGTAGTGGCGGCTGGAGCGTATCAGCTAGGGTTCATGAGGAAACTGTTCACGTGCGAGTTTCAGCTGACGTGGCTAATAGTTAGGGTATGTTTTGTTTTAATTCAATTTCGATTTCAATCAGCGTTTAAGCGTATAACTTTTTCATACGACATCCGATTCTTACGATTTTTTTTGCGTTAGGATCGTAATTAAATTCCGGATCCATTGACGCTGGTTTGGACAAATTCTGAGACGGGCGAATTTTTGGGTTTAAAGCGGGTTTAAATTCGATTTAAATTCCAAAGGTGAGTGTTTTAACCCACTCACAATTACTAGAAGCTTTTATGTTTGTTAAATAAATTTTAGAAATGAATAGAAATTTATTTATGAGCTTTTGGGCATGTTATTTCATCCATATCTGTTGAATTGCATTTTTTTTGAATTTAGCTGTTAATTTAAATTGATTGATTGCATATTAATTGGCTGTTAGAAATTATTGTTTGCATAAGAACTGCTAGTTAACAGTTATGTAAATTATTATTGAGTAAACTGTTAGATAAATAGTTGATAAATTTAATTTGGGAAAAAACTGACAGTTATTACCTGTTGTATATGTTCATAGATATATACTGTTATTGATTGAAATTGGTTGATGGTTGCGATTGGATGATGGATGTTGTTGATGAATGAATGTTTATTGCATATCATTAAATTTGCAAATTTATCATGCATATTTCATTTTTCGGGATTGTGGTTTGAAATGATAAAACCGCAAAGTTTTATTTTTAAATTGCGGATTGAAATGATAAATATCCGTATCACTTGACCATAGGATAGAAAATTATATACAGGCACCGCGGTCTATATATAACTATTTTAATGTGATTTCTATGGTTTGGATGGAATACGGTTTATAATAATCTTAAATTTTATACTGTATAAATATTTTTCTTCCGTATTTATGTACATGAAAAGTTGGAAATTTTGAAATAAAAAGGTGTATAAATTCCCTTAGTAAAATGGAAGAAAATTTAGAAAATGGAGTTGGATAAATTTATATCATATGTTTAAATGTTAAGTTTGGAAATTTAAGATATGATATTTATAATTGGATTTTTCCCAAGAAAAAAAATTGAAATGAATATTCTAATATGAATTTGAATTGGAAAAATATTCTAATATAAATTGGAATCGAAAAATACATATGTTTTATTACTAGAAATTGGAGTTGTTTAAGGATTTATGTGAATATTCAAACTAAATAATAAAACATTTAATTTGTTGAAAGAATATATTCCAATTTTAGTTTTGAATATTAATACTCCAATGGATTTATATATATGGAAATTGAAATGGTTTTGGAACTTAAGAGTGATATCTAAATTATGGTCTTAACTTTAGATAAAGAAATATTTCCATAAAGCCATATAACTTATTTCTTTACAAAGTGACAGTAAAGTTAAGCCCTTGAAATTCATATACCGTTGAATATCCAAACCATTTGAGTTTTTAAAAGTTATGGTTTGAAATTATGGATTTCCAAAAATATTATGCTTTGAAAATATTCGATTTTCAGATATTATGAAGTTAAAGCCTTTTTATTATTGGAAAGAAATTATATTTGGGATAAGTGGTAAAATATGGTTTTGGGTTTTGGAATGATATCGTAATATTATGGTTTTGAAATGGATTATATTCTGGTTTTAAAAGTATAAACTGTTTTAAATAACCGCGGTGTTATAATAACGATGGGTTGGCAAAGAGACCGGGATCGGATATGGACATACTCTCTGTCGATACCGAAAACCACTTTGACTAACCGTGTACGCGGTGGAGATTCCAGAATGAAGTAGGTTGGTGGCGACGATTCCTGTAAGGTAAATACGTGGACCCGACTCCCGTGAGTTGGCATAAGGTGGCTAAAACAGGAGCGATCGACGGGTTAATGAGGTCATTCCTCTGATCGGACACTCCTCTTCGATATTATACTATGACTTTGGATTGATTCAGTGGCCACTTCTATTTTTTTGATTTGGGGAGTTGTTTCGAGGTGGGCGGTTGCTGCGGCTTCGCGTTACCATCGGCCCGGAAGCGTAATTGGTATATCTACCCTGGCATTGCCTAGTTGTGCCGTGTCACCTACCCTATCGCGCCTTGTACGAGTTTGGTTTTCTCCCGTAGCCCGTGTGGTATCCTCTAGTGGCTTCCCGATCAGGAGGGACTATGATATTGGACGGACTACTGGGACTATTATGTGTTAAGGGCTATATGGGTAACCCCTTAACGCTATTAAAAAGTAAGTTTATTTTATAAATAGACACTATTATAATAGCGCAATATACTACATAGTAAATAGTTTAACGGATCCTTAGGAGATGTAAATCCCGAACATCTCTTGAGTTACTGTACTCATATTTATTTCTGTTTATTTAACTCACATAAGATATTCTAGTCTGACTCGGGTGTTTTTGTCTATTCAAATTCGCTCGGGTCAGTCCGAGCGTTTCAGGATAACAGGTTTTAGCTTTGGAGGACGAAGACGAAGAATCAGTATTATTCTATATATAGTATTGCACCACACTCTTTATATTCCGCTGCATTGTCGTATTTGGTATGCGTAACTCTGATATTCATTGTATAAGTAAAATCAAGCTTTTGTAAACTGTTTATTAACTGTATATTTGTTATTATATTTTATCCTTCCGCTGTGAGATTCTGTTTTGTTTTAATTCTTCTCTGTTTTTCTTATTTACCCCATAACAATCCGCCCTTGCGTATGCTTTGAATTGGCACGTGTGTCGTTTTAAAGTGTGCGAAAAGGCGGGATGTTACAGAGGAAAGTGATCAGTTTTCCTTCTTATTTGTAGTTGGTCGTATCTCTTCCGAACGGTCGTGTCTGCACCCGTTCGCTCGAACAGTCGCGTCCGTACCACTTCCTACAGTCGCATCTGTTCACCTGCTACAGTTTTGCCCGCGCCTCTTCAGTCGGGTCGCACCGCATCTGTTCTCCTCGCACCTGTTTGCTTCTTACAGGTTGCACCCACTACTGTTTGCGCCTATTCAACCCGCGTCCGCTTCCCTTCAAATTACAGGCCCAGCCCAGTTTCAACCGAAGCCCAAAACCGTTAAACAATGGCCTAGCAAAAGAATGGTCATTTTAGACCCGTACCCTAGCCCGGCCAGGTTCGATCGGTCGGAACGCGGCGGCGCGTGCGCGTGTGGTGGAGATGCATGATCTTTCTCCTCACAACGAAGCATACATTTGGGAGCCCCAGGCCCCCAACCTCCTCATGAGAAAGCCACATATAAACCAATATAGCTTCAATAATTTGGCGATGTGGGACTTTGTATATTTCATTCATTTAATTTGTTATGGAATTCCAACAATCCCCCACATGAATGATAATATACATATCCCCCACACAAAGCGAAATATCACAGAGTATATATGGAATAATGCTTTATCGTGGATAAATAGATATTTCACTTTGAACTTTCCCTAGTTAAAACTTATCGGATCTACTTGGCTAATCGGTGAATTATTTCATCTTGAACCGTCGGCCTTTATTGTATATCCAGACAATAAGTTTTACGAAGCATTGATTCACTTCTCATCCAATCTCTTGGTTGTGTTCATTTTGGTCCCGAACAATTTTTGGTTCTGCGAGTGTTTTAGAGAATAAAACCCTTTTAATATTCTTATAGAGCCGACCTAGCTCACACTAACATAGGTGATCGCAACCATTAAGAGTATCCTACATATACCCCACTTGTTATTTCCAAGATATGGTCATCATTAAAAATCATAGCTTTAACCTTTAAAACTTCTGTAGGCATGCATTTTATTTTGCACCATAGGAATGGAGGAGAACCAAGTCCAGACAAATGCATTACTTCTTGAGTTACTCATAACTGGTTTTCCTATTGATGCTAGTCGTGAGATCTCCAGTCGCTAAGATATGTTTCCGTATAAGGTAACTGTTGTTGGTTTAGGCTTTTAAACACATTCCCCTCGATGCGTAGTCAATTTTCTCTCTTGATAAGCCTTTAGTAAATGGATCCGCTAGGTTATCATTTGTTCTCACATAATCAATGGAAATAGTTCCATTAGAGAGTAACTGCCTTACTGTGTTATGGCGACGACGTATGTGTCATGATTTGCCATTATATGCAAAGTTTTTCGCTCTACTCAGCGCTGCCTGATTATCGCAGTGAGTACATATGGCCGTCAGAGGTTTGGGCCAAAATGGAAAACTCAGATTCCATGACACTGCTGCTCCTGCAAGGGTAAAGACATAACCAATTGTGGATTTTGATTCCTCTGAATCTGCAATCCAGTTTGCATCACTATATCCTTCTAATACTGCAGGATATTTTCCATAATGTAAGGAAAAGTTAGTGGTATTCTTTAAATATCCCAACACTCTCATTAGTGCTTTCTTAGGAGATGGAACAGGAACTTTTGCCAAGCACCCCCACACTTTGAGGTATTTAAACTTGGTTTGTTTCCTTTCCATAATTCAGATGGAATTGTAACCATTTTATTGTGGCGAATATGGTGATGTTGTTTGATGATTTATTCTACTTTCCGCACAGAACTGTTCAAACGGTGATTCATATTCTCCACCTCGATCAGAGCTCAATATCTTGATCTTTCTATTTAACTGATTTTCTACCTCCGTTTTGTACTCTTCAATTTTGGGAAATTTATGTATACTAATCTATCATGCCATAGTAAAATATCGTGTTCAAGCACATAAGAAACTTCAATTTTATTAACAGCATAGTCAGAATACATAGTTTTATTGCCAACAACGGCAACATTTGCCTTAAATAGGCCATCATGTTGAGAAATCGGACTATGAGATCTTGTAAAGAGATTTCGTTCTTCTTATGCTTTAGATAGTTGCGGTAATCTCTCCATGACGGCGTCATTTTTCCCGTGATGGCTTCAACCAAAAACGATTCTCCAACCATATGACCTTTCGCTTCGAGTTCATGAATGATGATTTGCAATTCATGCAGTTGAGCAGTCACCGGTTTGTAGTCAACCATCTTGTAGTCCATGAATTTGTCTACAATGAATTTCTTAAGACTAATATTCTGCGTCTTATAATTCGTGTTAAGTGCATTCCAGAGTTCTTTTGATGTTTTTAAAGGCTGATATACTTTGTATAGCACCTTGTCGAGACAATTCAGAATATAGTTTCTGCATAAAAAATCGGAATGCTTCCACGTATTCACCTCTGCTTCCTTGCCTAGTGCAGGAGTCGGGAGGTACTTTTGCAGACCGAGTGTGGTGAGATAAAACAACATCTGATTCTGCCATGTCAAGAAATCATCACCATCTCCCTTGAACGGTTCAGGTCTGTTGTGAGTAGTATTCTTTGAAAATTCTACTGTTTCCATCTCTGATTTAGTAAGAAAACAGTAAAATTCTTTAGATGTTATACGTCTAGTATACCAAAACAGAGAATAATCAATTTTAAACTCGTCGCACAAGTTTATAACTCAGATTTCCACTATACTGGAATTCTGTAGTAATTATCATAACAATATGAATGTTGTAAATAAATTGCAACAACAGTGTTATACTAATTTGAATAAATAGTATAGCCAGAATAACGGATAGAATGTAGAATATTGTATATAAATATACAATCAGACTAGAATTCTAATCTGATTATGTCTGAGGCTCGTCGTAACGATTTCCTTAAGAATTTTATTTCAAAATTCTCCCAAGATACAACAGACGTATTCCGCTCGAGATTGTAATGAGTATACCACTCTGTGATTTAGAGTATGGTAGCAGAAGAGAAGAAGGAGATTCAGATTCTGAAAATTGAGTGAGGAAAGTGATCAGTTTTCCTTCTATTTTATAGTTGGTCCGTATCTCTTCCGAACGGTCGTGTCTGCATCCGTTTGCTCAAACAGTCGCGTCCATACCACTTCGTACAGTCGCATCTGTTCACTGCTACTGTTTCGCCCGCGCCTCTTCAGTCGGGTCGCACCGCATCTGTTCTCCTCGCACCTGTTGCTTCTAACGGGTCGCACCCACTACTGTTTGCGCCTATTCAACCCGCGTCTGCTTCCCTTTAAATTACAGGCCCATCCCAGTTTCAACCGAAGTCCAAAACCGTTAAACAATGGCCTAGCAAAAGAATGGTCATTTTAGACCCGTCCCCGTACCCCAGCCCGGCCCGGTTCGGTCAGTCGGACGGACGGCGGCGGCGCACGCGCGTGTGGTGGAGATGCATGATCTTCCTCCTCACAACGAAGCATACATTTGGGAGCCCCAGCCCCCAACCTCCTCGTGAGAAAGCCATATATAAACCAATATAGCTTCAATAATTTGGCGATGTGGGACTTTGTATATTTCATTCATTTAATTTGTTAAGAAATTCCAACAATTCCCCACATGAATGATAATATACATATCCCCCACACAAAGCGAAATATCACAGAGTATATATGGAATAATGCTTTATCGTGGATAAGTAGATATTTCACTTTGAACTTTCCCTAGTTAAAACTTATCGGATCTACTTGGCTAATCGGTGAATTATTTCATCTTGAACCGTCGGCCTTTATTTTATATCCAGACAATAAGTTTTACAAAGCATTGATTCCCTTCTCATCCAATCTCTTGGTTGTCTTCATTTTGGTCCTGAATTTTTTTTGGTTCTGCGAGTGTTTTAGAGAATAAAAGCCTTTTAATATTCTCATAGAGCCGACCCAGCTCACACTAACATAGGTGATCGCAACCATTAAGAGTATCCTACATATACCTCACTTGTTATTTCCAAGATATGGCCATCATTAAAAAACTTAGTTTTAACCTTTAAAACTTCTGTAGGCATGCATTTTATTTTGCACCATAGGAATGGAGTAGGACCAAGTCCAGACAAATGCATTACTTCTTGAGTTACTCATAACTGGTTTTCCTATTGATCCTAGTCCGTGAGATCTCCAGTCGCTAGGATAGGTTTTCGTATAAGGTAACTCTTGTTGGTTTAGGCTTTTAAACACATTCCCCTCGATGCGCAGTCAATTTTCTCTCTTGATAAACCTTTAGTAAATGGATCCGCTAGGTTATCATTTGTTCTCACATAATCAATGGAAATAGTTCCATTAGAGAGTAACTGCCTAACTGTGTTATGGCAATGATGTATGTGTTGTGATTTTCCATTATACACAAAGTTTTTCGCTCTACTCAGCGCTGCCTGATTATCGCAGTGAGTACATATGGCCGTCAGAGGTTTGGGCCAAAATGGAAAACTCAAATTCCATGACACTGCGGCTCCTACAAGGGTAAATACATAACCAATTGTGGATTTTGATTCCTCTAAATCTGCAACCCAGTTTGCATCACTATATCCTTCTAATACTGCAGGATATTTTCCATAATGTAAGGAAAAGTTAGTGGTATTCTTTAAATATCCCAACACTCTCATTAGTGCTTTCTTAGGAGATGGAACTGGAACTTTTGCCAAGCACCCCCACACTTTGAGGTATTTAAACTTGGTTTGTTTCCTTTCCATAACTCATATGGAATTGTAACCATTTTATTGTGGCGAATATGGTGATGTTGTTTGATGAATTATTCTATTTTCTGCACAGAACTGTTCAAACGGTGATTCATATTCTCCACCTCGATCAGAGCTCAATATCTTGATCTTTCTATTTAACTGATTTTCTATCTCTGTTTTGTGTTCTTCAATTTTGAGAAATTTATGTATCCTAATCTATCATGCCATAGTAAAATATCGTCTTCACGCACATAAGAAACTTCAATTTTATTAACATCACAGTCAGAATACATAGTTTTATTGCCAACAACGGGTACATTTGCCTTAAATAGGCCATCATGTTGAGAAATCGGACTATGAGATCTTTTAAAGAGATTTCCTTCTTCTTATGCTTTAGATAGTCGCGGTAATCTCTCCATGACGGTGGTAGTTTTCCCTTGATTGCTTCAACCAAAAACGATTCTCCAACCATATGACCTTCCGCTTCGAGGTCATGAATGATGATTTGCAATTCATGCAGTTGAGCAGTCACCGGTTTGGAGTCAACCATCTTGTAGTCCATGAATTTGTCTACAATGAATTTCTTATGACTGATATTCTGCGTCTTATACTTCATGGTAAGTGCATTCCAGAGTTCTTTTGATGTTTTTAAAGGCTGATACTCTTTGTATAGCACCTCGTCGAGACAATTCAGAATATAGTTTCTGCATAAAAAATCGGAATGCTTCCACGTATTCACCTCTGCTTCCTTGCCTAGTGCAGGAGTCGGTTCCTTCTCCTCGAGGTACTTTTGCAGACCGAGTGTGGTGAGATAAAACAACATCTGATTCTGCCATGTCAAGAAATCATCACCATCTCCCTTGAACGGTTCAGGTCTGTTGTGAGTTGTATTCTTTGAAAATTCTACCGTTGCCATCTCTGATTTAGTAAGAAAACAGTTAAATTCTTAAGATGTTATACGTCTAGTATGCTAAAACAGAGAATAATCAATTATAAACTTGTCGCACATGTTTATAACTCAGATTTCCACTATACTGGAATTCTGTAGTAATTATTATAACAATATGAATGTTGTAAATAAATTACAACAACAGTGTTATACTATTTTGAATAAATAGTATAGCCAGAATAACGGACAGAATATAGAATATTGTATATAAATATACAATCAGACTAGAATTCTAACCTGATTATGTCTGAGGCTCGTTGTAACGATTTCCTTAAGAATTTTATTTCAAAATTCTCCCAAGATACAACAGACGTATTCTGCTCGAGATTGTAATGAGTATACCACTCTGTGATTTAAACTATGGTAGCAGAAGAGAAGAAGGAGATTCGGATTCTGAAAATTGAGTGAGGAAAGTGATCAGTTTTCCTTCTTATTTATGGTTGGTCTGTATCTCTTCCAAACGGTCGTGTCTGCACCCATTCGCTCAAACAGCCGCGTCCGTACCACTTCGTACAGTCGCTTCCGTTCACCTGCTACTGTTTCGCCCGTACCTCTTCAGTCGGATCGCACCGCATCTGTTCTCCTTGCACCTGTTTGCTTCTAACAGGTCGCACCTACTACTGTTTGCGCCTATTCCACCCGCGTCCGCTTCCCTTCAAATTACAGGCCCAGCCCAGTTTCAACCGAAGCCCAAAACCGTTAAACAATGGCCTAGCAAAAAAGAATGGTCATTTTAGAACCGTACCCGTACCCCATCCCGGTTCGGTCAGAAGGACGGACGGCGGCGGCGCACGCGTGTGTGGTGGAGATGCATGATCTTCCTCCTCACAATGAAGCATACATTTGGGAGCCCCAGGCCTCCAACCTCCTCATGAGAAAGCCATATATAAACCAATATAGCTTCAATAATTTGGCGATGTGGGACTTTGTATATTTCATTCATTTAATTTGTTAAGGAATTCCAACATCAATATCTAGCAAAGTGGCATACTCTGAGTTAGTCACTAAAATCCCTTTGATGTATTAAGTTTTCTGGATGATAATGGTATGAACTAAGTGCTTTGTCAGGAGGGTGGGGTTGATATTATTATCATGGATAGTTTTTAAGTACTAATGGGGTGACTGAACAGGGTTATATATATGATATTCTCGCTAATAAGGTGGATGAGGGTGAGACTGGTGATTCTGTTAATACGTATAGGGTGAATGGTCATAGAAATTCTCTAGATGATGATGTGGGGGGATACTGTACTTGTTTTAGATAGATGTTCAGTGGAGGTTTTGGATGAAGAGATGGTCAGAGATTTGGCTATGTTGTAGGATAATGCTGTGCATGATGTTTCACGTAGTGTGCATAAGACTAGGGATGTTGTGGCTGTTTATGAGATTTCAGATGTCTTTTTGGATGGTAACAGGGTAGAGGAAGATGGTTGTAGAGATTTTGTTAATCTTGCTGAGGTAGTTGGAGATATACAGTGTGATTATGTCAGTGTTCATGTGCTCAATAACACAACAAGGAAGCAGGTATATGAAATTATTGTTAATGGCTTGGACTGAGTTGCTAGCAAGACAGTCAAATCTAGTAAAAATGCTGTTGATGGAGCTGTTCATGCATATTTTGCTCATGTTGATGTGTTCTCTCGTGGAAGATAGAGAAGATTTATCTTGTTGCTTGGATAGAGGTTTGGCGCATTAGGATTTGGGAGTCTAGTTCTATTAGAGATGATATGCCCGAGGATACCTCGTGTTTTAGGGCTGATATTGGTGATTCAGTTATCAGTTTGGATGGGGATATGGGTGATGTGGCTGATGCAAGCCTTTGCGGTTCTATGGTTAGTGATTGGCATGATATTTGTACATGCACAGTTAACAACATGCATATTTCATTCTCTTCGCGGCTGATGCAGAATTGCTTGAAGGGATGCGAGCCTCAGATCCCACGTACATTGAGATGTTATTGTGATGTGCATAAAATAGTGAACCGGTTTCATGAACCAACAACTGTGAATGGTGATGCTTCGGGTTCTCAAGCCAGTGTTTAGCCTATTGCTGTAGTTATACTTAGTGAATATAACTCTTGTGTAGTTATGATTCATGAGATATTGTTTGAGTCTAATTCTCTATTTTCACCTGGAATGGAGATGCTTGATGGTTTGAGATGGTGCAGTGGCGTTTGTGGTAATATGGCTATTTATTTTTATGTTGAGCCTTTAAATTTTATTTTGTATTACTGCCTCGCATCTTTAAGAACATCTTTACATCCTCCTATCCGTGCTTCTGAATCTACTCATACTTTCAAATCAGGTAAAAGAAAAGTTAAGAGTAATTATATAGTTAATATTGGAAGAAATTCTAGATTGGAACTTAAAACCTCTAAGTCCTATGCATGAGGGCTGATGGTAATATAGGTAAGATTATATGGAGATTGTTATAATAGAGACTACATGGGGCTTGAGTGGATTGATGTGTTTTGGGAGATCATTTCATATGCTGATTTTCTGTGTTTTAGGTGATTTTCTGTGTTTTAGGTGATTTTTGATGTTCTCGAACATGACTTTTCCTAAAACGATTTTGAAATGATTTTTATAATTAAATAGCTTTTGAAATAAATATTTAATAATATTTATAATTATTTTGAAGCTATTAAAAATTTATATATTCTCTATAATAAAGAGAAATTTGAAAGGAATATTTTTCAAACGATTTCAAAAGTTGTTTTAAAAACTAGTTTTCGCAAAGCAAATTATTTTCTATATAAAGTACATTTTTGCACTCTTCGAGCGTATGAGGATGAGAATTAAACGATTTAGTAAAACATGTGGTATGAGAAACATGCGTTAATTTTTTCAGTTAATTCCCGACTTGTTTGTTTGAAGCTAATTTTGCATCCTTTGAGAGGGCGATTTGTGATTTAAATGATTTTTTTTCTAGCATGGTGTTGACTTACAATTAGTAAACCAATAAGTGAGAACGTGCGGTATGTGAGCACAGTCACCACTACTCGGGTTACTCTTTGAGAGTTTGTGACACATTCACGAGTTACTACCAATATTTGGGCTGTTGGGTCCTATGTATACATAAATAGCTGTTGGGCAATCATGGACTGTTGGGTTCTATTTGAGGCTATTGGGTCTCTTATACATTGTACTTGGTAGGCTGTTGGGCCATTGATTGGGTTGTTGGGTCCTTTCTACATTTATAGCTGTTGGGCTAATATTGGACTATTGGGTCCTATTTTTTACATTGTTGCTTTCCTAGATTTCTCTATGTTGATTTCTAGAATTTTGATTATTTATAAATGTTTTCACCATAGTTATCTCTGTTGGATTATTTATATAGCCTGAGTGATATCGTGTTGTTTATTATACGGTGATTACATTTTGGAGTTTTGAACTCTTAGTCGAGTTCTACATATTATGATTTACAGCTGTCATTCTTTGGCCTTTTTGTGATTTGTCATCTCCTATTTAGGAGATATGATTGATGAGAGCCAATATATTGGCTTTTGTACATGTCGGTGATATGAGGTGAATATTTGTGATTATTTGATATTATTGTTGAATTTGCCTCTTTCGAGAAACTTCTATAAGAAGTATTTTAGTGATATTACCTCACATTTAGTAGTTGACATATGTTAGTGCTTCTTCTCTTTTAAGAAGAGATGTTATCACTTATCCCTTTGTTTCACCTTTCATATGATAATCAGTTCATTTTAAGCTAGGCTGATCCATGTATTTTTATATACTTGGGTTAGACCGAGTTGTTTCATGTTAGACACCTGTTGTAGATCTCTGCTATGCTGCTTCCACATTTTGCTTTCTGTTAGTCACCTTTTGTTAGTTGCAGTGGATTTGTAAACTGATATGTATCTATTCATTTTAACTTGATGTAAATATTGTGGCCTTTGTACCACCACTTTTGTATCACTATGTAGTGTACTGTGATGTATCTCTGTATATGTCTATATATGTTTGACTGCTGTTCTATGATCTTTTGAGTTCGTTGTTATATTTTGTTCCGACAGATCCAATAGCCACTGTAGTTTTGTATTAAGAATATATTGAGTATGTCGATCCACCTAAGAAAGAAAAAAAATTAGAGCACACAATCGACGTATTTAATACATGTTTAAGATAAAGCTATGGATGGTCGCTCCTAATCATCCCTATTCTCCACATTAGCCAACAGTATTACTCAGTAATACTCTTTGTTAATGTGGTTCTCAGGATGTGGCATCACAGGTTGGTGAGTATTTGCACATGCTTTTTTTAATGTTTATTCCATTTGTGAACCGATGTTGACGATTTAGCGATTATGGTAAAGACTAATCAGCTTATGAGATTCATGTAGAGATGAAGTCTAGAATATTCCAAAGGTATCACACCTTAGGACTTGGTGTGATATAGAGAAAATATGAGCAAATAATGTTGGTGCAAGTACGATGAGGAAAATATTTAGATATGAGTGTGATGGAGCTCGAGGAGGTGATCAAAATTTCCCATTATGAGATCACTTCTAGTAAGTTTCTCTTTTAGTTGTTTACTCATTAGGACATTATTTGTTTGCAAGGTTTCGTTAGCTGGTTAGTTAAAATAGGCATGGATGTATGGATGTTAGGATTGATTGCATGCATGTCCTTATGAGGTGTTTTGGTTGCAATGGTTTCTTTGTTGGGATTATACCAGTTTAGTTTATAGCGTGTTGGTTTGTATGTATATACATTCCAACCTAGTACAGATAACCATGGTTAGGCATTTTAAATTATGCTAGATAATTATATATATGCTATTTATTGTTCCTTTATGTGTGTGTGTGTGTATGTATGTATGCATGTGTGTGTATGATTACCGATTCTATTTATGGACATGGTTGTTTACTTGCACTTTGATATGAATGTTGCAAATGGATGTATGGACGCATATAGAAATATGTATTTGCATATACTAGGATGTTTGCATACATATTGGTTGCACTACATTTGCATTTAGGTAGGAGGCCAATTTAGTTACATTTGCACCTATCTCACACCGTATGATAATTTACCCATCATATATATATATTATACTCTTGGTTGTGTTTCGCTTATATTATATGTTGGACGATAGATAGATGTAACCATGTCTGTTTTGTATGTTTGTACGATACAGAATGAGTTGTATCGTCCATCTCTTGGAATTTCAGAGACAGAATTCTTTAAAGGGGAAAGAAGGCAATATCCTATAATTCTGTGATATTAAATAATTAAATTAAAAAGGTAAAATCAAAAGTTAACCCAAAGGGAAAAATAGTAAATTTTTATAAGAGCTGGAATTAGGCCTCGAGACATATTTCATTGCATGCAGAATGTCGTTTACTGTTAGAACACATATACAACTTGTTGAATTTAGTTAAAAACTTTAGAAGAAGTCAAACCCAGTGGTATTTTCGTAAATATATGGAATACGAAAATATATCCTGAATATTAGTGTTTTCAGCCTATAAATAGATCTCTAACCTCACTTCTCTTCCTCTAAAAATATTGCCTCCACTTCTAAAACCCTAATTTCTAAATCAAATCCTAACTAAGCAAATCAGTTACAACTTCTCAAAATCAAAACAAAATTAATCATATTTAAATATAAAACCGATCACCGTTAAATGAGCTATGTAATTTAATCAAAATTATCAAGAGAATTTGAGTTCTAAAAGCATAAAATTTCTGGACAACAAAGAATAAGGAGGATCTATATCAAATCGGAAGAGATGCGCGGCTAATCGGTGTGTGAGATTTGTCATATTCGTGTATATATCAGTTTGATTTAGTAACTCACCTCTTATGATCTTTAAATGAATTAAAATGATGTAACTAATGATTAAAAACCAATTTTTTTAATATATATGTCCAATTAGGATGTAGTATGCCATGATTAGATAATTAAAAAGTTAACTTTTATCGATTGTAAGTAGCAAAAATTAACCGCCTTCTAATTTAAAAAGTGCGAAATAAGTGTTTCAAACTAGACTATTATATATCAAAATTATAGTTTTCACCGACAAAAATCCACTGGTGGTGTTCATTCGTTGATTGGATGTACGAATTGATAGAAAAAACATCGGAAGTTTTGTTGAACGTAGACTGTTCGTTTCGATGCAACAGAGGAACAATGATTATGCGACGATCGGAAGGAATAGATCTGCAGAGGAGGCCGAGCAGGACCTCCAGGTGGTCGTCGATTGACTTACCTCGACACAATATGGTCGGAAATTTCCATAAAAAGCTAGTGGCGATGATCGGGACAGGGGTGGCTAGCAATGAGCTCGCTGGCACGTAAGTAAGGTTGGCATGGTCGGATCATACTCTTAATCATAGTGGTGGTGGCTATGGGGCATTAAAGCGGCACTGAAGGTGAAGATCGAGTTTGTCGAAGTACTATATCGTAGCATTATGGCAAACAATAAATATAATAGAAATAAAAATTAAACTATAAATTATGATATCGCCCCTAAATTTCTAACGCATGTAACTTTCACATAAGACCTCCATTTCACGTATGGTTCATGGCGTTTGATCGGGGCGAGACGAGAAACATTTTAGTATATTGTTTGTTGTATTTTGAGATACTATAGAAAAGTTCCTAGTTTTGGTAGATTCATTATTTTTTGTTCGATATAACGGTAGTGAGAAATGACAATTTGTACCTCGATAGCGAATCGCTTATGATTTAGTGGTAGTGGGCTATGACATCTTATTCCTCAATAGCGAGTCACTTACGATTTAATGATAGTGGACAGGGACATTGCGTTCTCCAGTAGCGAGTTGCTTATGATTTGGCAATTGTGGGTTGAGATATTGCATTCCATAGTAGCGAGTCGCTTATGGTTTGACGATAGCGGGCTAAGACATAGAGTTCCTCAATAGCGAGCCATCCACCATTTTGGTGATAGTGGACTGGGACATTGTATTCCCAGTAGCGAGTCACTTATGATTTGGCGATAGTAAGCTGAGGCATATAATTCCTCAGTAGCGAGCCGCATATGTTTTGGTGATAAGCAGTTGGGATTTTGGGCTCGATCGTGTTGTAGTTGGTCTTTGGCATACGAGTTGGGACTTTGGTTTTGATCGAGTGTAGGTGATTAAACATAGGTTAGTTTTAGTGAGACCTTATCCATTGTTGCCACTATGATATAATATCTTGTTTAGCTGAATTGTTGGCTGATTGTGACATAGGTTAAGGTATGGTTTTCGAGAATAAGTGTTGATTTACTAGCTTATTAGTATTATACACTTATATGTTGTGTTTCACTCACTAGATGTATGTCTAACTCCTCTATTATTTTCTTCTTTTAGTTGTGCTCTGATAGGTCGATAGAGAGGATTGGCGATGACTTGAAGGCATGATGGTGTGATGGAGATGTGAATATCATTGTCTATTAGCTATCGACTATTTTTATTTCATTTATTTCCAGACATTATACTATTTTCATCGTCCGTATAGAGAGAGTTGTTTTGGTTAGAATTCAATTGATTATGTGTTATTATATTTGTCTAGGATTGTATTACCGATTATTACATTTCATTCCTTCGATTATGAGTTCAAAAATTATAGAATATTGTAGATAGCTTTATGATCTTTTACATAATTTATTTAAAAATGATTCTTTGTCTACGAGTGTAACGACTTGTATTTTTATCGTTTAATCTTGAATTTTTAATTAATTTTAAATATTGAATAATTGGGTTTTTATAGTTTTAAATTTGAATTCACATATAGGGGCTGTTTAAAATATTTGAATTATAAATTTAATATTGAAATAGTGATTTAAAAATTAGGATTTTGAAGCTAATATTAATTTAATGGATTAAAAAGCTTATTTAACTCATTTTAATTAACGAATAGTATTGATGAATTTATTTTGTAAATTTAACTTTAACAAATGGTTCAAATAAACAATAAGAAAATAAATTTTTATTTTTACGACTCGATTTTTATTTATGTAATTTTAATTTATTTTATTTGATTTTTCCATAATTTTTAATTTGAAAAATATTTAAATTAACTGTTTGATGATTTTTCATCAAACGGCAATGTTTTTGTGATTTTTCAGAATCTACTAAGCAGTGTATACTACTGTTGTTTTGGAATCGCATCGCTGTTCTGAGTGCGACCGTATTTTTGTTTTATTGTTTGGGGTTCATACACGAATAAAATTCTACACGGCGAAATGCCTAAATTTGCAAAATTTATATAACTTTAACACTTTTCATTCTATCACCACACATTTCCTGTATTTCTTCTTTTTACTCTTTTATCAAAATAAACAAAAGAAAAAATTCTAGATCTACTTCCTTCAAAAATCTCTAACAATTCAAATTGAAATCTAAAAATTATAAAGGTGATGTCTTTGAGTATGTTATGGGTTAGTCTTAGTGCTATTGAGTTTTCGGGGGGAACAATCAAGTTTAAGGGGAGTAGGGCAGTTCAACAGTAAGGAGATTTAGGCTGGTAGAAATTAGGGTTTTGATTTTTGTGAAGTGTGGTCATCAATATGCGAACCGGAGGCTTGTTTTGGAATTGTCGGGTCGAATAGCACCTCAGTGGTTGACGTGGAGGTGTGCGGTGCTCTTTAATATGGCATGACCTGGCAGTGTCATGGCCTAGAGCTAGGGATGTCGCTATTGTTGTGGTGGGTGTGCGGTCTGCAAGGTGATGGTGGTTGGATGGAGGAGGCGAAGAGTTGAAGATTGATGATGGTGCGACATTGTTCCGTGAAGAGATGAGAGAGAGGAGGTTGTAGGAGCGGCCATAGTGAAGTTATGTACAAGAAATTGTTGGAGGGAAGGAAGAAGGATTTATTTTTAAAATGGTAATTAAGGAATTAATAAAGTTATTAGGGTGTTAATTATATTATTTAAAATTTGAAAACTTATATACTTAATAACTTGTTCATACGAGGTTTGATCGAGACAAAACCTTTTGCGTTGCTGTCGTTATGACGAAAGCTTCGCGATAGAACTAGTCTAGTTGAATTTGGGGTAAATTGAAATTTGGGCTAAAATCAGACGTTGGTCGATTTTAGTTCAAATCAGAATGCTTCGGCGTCAACTGGAATTCAATGAGTATAACTCACTTTTCTGGTTGATCAGTAAGATTAAATTTACTGTTTTTGTTTAGTTGGAATTACTGATTGATTGGTTAAAATATTCTCTTTTTACAAGCGATTGACATTTACAATTGAAATGCAATAAAATTTGTTAAGAAATCCTGATTTCTCACTGTAGTGGCTATAATTTCCAGTTATTTACCTGTTATTTTATTCCAGTTATATATCTGTGATATAGATTGTTAAATGCTAAAATATGATTATTTGGGCGTATTAGATGTGACACTGACATATGTGAAAATTGAACATTTTTAGTATAAAAAAGTGTTATAGCATCGGTTAAGTGCTGTAGTAACTATGGACCTCGACATAGTATTTTGATACTATAAATGGATGATTTTTTTTTTGGAGATTTTTAATTTGGACAAAGGATTTTTAAATCTGACTGTTTGGAATTTAATGATATTTTGATTTTAATTTATTGGTATTTTATTAAATAAGTTTATACATGGTAGTTTATAAATAGAAGTTTGATAAAAGATTTCATAAGTGATATAAAGGGTGAGTTTAAAGGAGTTATTTAAATAAATTTGGGAATTTACAAAATAGAGGCTAAAATTACATTTTTAAATATTTATAAAGGAATTATAAACAACAGTTTATGAAAGGGATTCTATAAATGATTTTTAGCTTATATTTATAAAAAGAATTTTATAAAAGAGTCGTTTATGATAGAGATTCGATTTTCCAAATTGACCTTCTTAATTATAGTGATAGAAAATGTTCTTATTCCCTAATTAACACCGAAGGTATAGTGTTTAGATTATTATTATCTTTGTTTTAAATGACTTTGTTTTAATCCAAATTTAAGTGCGGTTTGAAATAAAAATCTTTCTAAAGATTTATAAATATACTTATACCTTTGAAATAAGTATATGAAAATATTTTCTAAGTATTGAAAATGGAGTAGTTGGTGAACATTCTTATACTATTAAAATAAATATCTGGGAAGCTTTTATAAATTTTAAAAAGTTGAATGGTTTGAGAATATACTTATGCAGTTGAGATAATTATATCAATATTTTCTATTATTTGAAAGGGTTGGAGGGGCTTGTAAGTATACTTTATAAAAGTATTTTCATACAATAATTTACAAAGTAGTTTTAAATAAATGAAATATTCATTTAAGAGGCTCAAAGTTGCTTTATGCTTAACCAGTGTTATTTTCCCTTAGGGAATTAAATCTCTGAATTGTTTGTTCATTTGATAGATTAATAACCGACTGTCAAATTTTGGCTGAAGTATATTTCCGAAAATATCTAGGAGTATATGGCACAGTCATCTTCGATGATGTTGTATTGTGCGTATAAATCTCGTCTCGTTCTCCTAGGACAAATGATAGGGAGATCCGTCCACTTAAACGGTTAGGGGTGATCCTCTCTTTTATATATTGTCTGTTTATTTTCAAAAGAACCAGGGTTGACTTACCAGAAATTATCAAATTATGTCTCGAAGAGACCAAGATCAAATGAATCATCTTGAACTACTTCGATCCGACTTAAATAACGTATTGAAGAAATCTTGAAGATGAAGGGATCGAAGATGGAGCTTTTGAAATGCAATGGCTACTTGCTACAAATCCTAAGGGTGATTTCAAAATGGTTGTAGTAGAAGTAGTGGCTTCGGTTTGTTTATCTAAAGAACTTGTATGGATGAATGTTGATATAACATTACTGCCCGAAGGGCAGTATTAACATTCCAAGTGTGTTTTCTATATAGAAAGGTAAAACGTAACCTCCAGCCTCATCAACCGGGAACGACTAAAACATGGGATTTGCAGCAAGACTAAGTTGGCCGCGCTACTCCCATTAGGGTGTGTCATCACCTTTCTAGATATGCGTTCATTTTATGGATTCGAGTAGATCTCTTGATAAACGTTGGAAAGAAGCTGATGTGATAATATATTCAATATTATCCATTAAGGGGTAGGTCGACTCTGCATTGTAGGGGTGCAAGGTATTCTTGTTGACCTTGGTACATTTTTGTAGAGGTATACTTTGACAAACGGTACCCTAGTAGCCTTGTTATTAATGAAATCCATTCTCCAATAAGCACCATACGGATTTAGTTGTGCCCAACTGTGCTGGATGTGAGATGCAATCATTTCAGCTATATTCATAATTTACTTTAAACTCTAGACATTATTATAATATTAATGGATTTTTTCATAGAAATGGTTGGTTATCGTAAGGTAAAAACCCGTTTGTATTTATGTGCGGCGTGGTATTACGAGATATTTTTGTTTTGAAAAGTTTTCATAACTTTAAAAATCTAACCGATGTGTGTTTCTCATGCTGGTTTACCAGACTAATACGTCCATTATTTCCTTGTAAAGCTCGTGTCAGATCGAGCATATTTACAAATTTAGGTTTGGATGCATCAGAGCTAAGGAGACGAGCTGGAGGCCTAGGACGTATCTACTTATTTCTTTGTGTTCCGTTGCATGGTTTTTTTGTATTTGTCAGAAATTGTAAGGACAAATTATTATAACTGTCCAGGTAGATGATAGGCTAGTACTTAGATGGATGTATGTATATAAAAGTTTTCTTTTATAAAGATCATTGTTATATTATATATTATTCGTTACGTTGTGAGATTCTGTGTTGTTTTGTTTTTCTTGTCTTCTTTCTTCTTCTATTCCTAATAATCGGTCTTTTCGGCACTTAGTTGTTCGGCACGTAAATACCGGGGATGTATTAATGTCGACCTCCGAGGATCGAAAAGGCAGGTCGTTACAATGAGGTCCGCGATGCCAGTTCCACTTTTATTCGTGGGTTGGGATGTCGTAGATGGCGGGTTGCTACACTTGTCATGCCTCACATTACCTCGACGTCATTTCCCCAGCTTATTATCTTTACAGTTGACTCTTTGTAGCCCATAAAATCCTACATCTTCTAGCGATCAGATCCTTTGAACAATGGCCTAACTAGAGAGTGCTTTCAATAGGAGAGCTGCTTGACCAAGAGTACTTGCCCACATAGTGGATGCCGCTCTCCCGCACAACTCTTTAGTTCGCAAAGTCCTCATACCCTACACCCTATCCGAGGGCCTTCCAGCCACATATTACTTGTCTTGTCCTCATTCTATAGGCTCTTCCAAAAGAGCCTATATGGCCCTGACAAATAAAGTAACGATCCTGCATTATTCCATGAAAAAGATAGGCATATATGACACCATTCATCTAACAAAAGAGGCACTATGTAGCACATATTCCTTGTTCTTTACTATCTACATGACAATAATGTTACCGTTCAACAACTCCTTGTCCCCATGCCACCCTTCTTAACAACGTCATGCTTTGGTACGGTCCATCAGCTAGCCATCATTTGGACCATTCAGCCCAACTGACATCCTAGCTAGCCAGCATTTAAACTGTTTAACACCATTAATGGTCAGAAGGATTCCAAGGAATTAGCATATCAATCTGAGACGCCCAAACCAGATTCCAACCACTATAAATACAACATTGAATGCACTTGCACAAGGATCATTTTTCATTAATTGCACTCACTAATGTCTTATATAAATAAGCAATTGTAACAAAAAACTCAGGGCAATAGAAACTACTACCACAGTGGATATAGATAGTTTTTTTATCGAACCACTCTAAACATTATGTCAATAAGCTTATATAATGCTTCGACCTATCCAAAGTTCTAGTATTAACATTCCTGACCGCTTCTGGAAAACCAAATATTTGCTGATCTAAGAACTTGGATCAAAGTGGTCAATTTTAGGAGGAATAAATCAAACAATGATAGAGATGAAGGGTCGATGTTTGCGAAGCTAAAGTCATGAATCAGGTTGAGGATGAACAATCTTGTGTCGGGATAGCAGGGGAAGAAAGCAAAAAAAAGAGGTTGACTTTGTTGTATTGGGGATGGAGATAGCCGAGACATCGAACTCAAGGATGTCGATGTATGAGTCAATATCCATTCATGGGAAACTTAGCAGTTGTAGAGCCAATAAGGAGGGTAGGATGAGGAGTGGAATGAGAATATGGTGTGATTTTCGAGTAAAAGAAAACATGGATTAATTAATTTTTAAAATGAAATAAAATCAACTGATGTAAGATTGCATTGTGACCTAGCACGTTCATTGTACTCCCTTTTGAATAATACATTGATTGAGGAGTAATTGAAAAGGATAGTGAAAGATGTAGTGGATGTAGAGATGGTGTAACAACCCACATATTTTACGATTATATGTATTTAAAGTTTTAATTTAAATATAGCATCGTTAGTCGGATTAAAGTCCAAAATGCTACTTTTTGTAAATAGTCGAATTAGGACTCGAGACTACTTTTATTGAGTTCAAAATGGCATTTACAACCTTTTTGAGTATAAACATAGATATGTTTGGAGTTGATTAGAATTTTGATATTTTTATTTGGGGCTTTGGGTTTGGATTTCATCCCACTAACCTAAAGAAAGAACCCAAACCCCTTACCATATACATCCCAGTTCACTCCTTTCCTTTTCATTCACTTCATTTCTAGATTTCCTACCACCCTCAAGCCCTAAAAGAAAAATGGGGGAAAAGAAATCAAAATTCCTAAGCCCTAGTTTACTAGGAAATTAAAATTCAAGTTCCAAATCAAAGAGAAGCTTAGGTAAGCATCATCTTCATCTTCTCCATCTCAATTCCTCTCCAATTTTTAGAAATTTCCTATAACCTAATTTAGAAAATATTTGTCTATGATCATAGATTGGAGCTTCTAGAGTTGAGATTGAAGAGAGGTTGATCTTTCCTTTGTTTTAGAGCTTCTCATTCATGGTTTTTGGGTTTAAAGGTAAGTTCTTGAACTCACATCTATGTCTATACCTTTGATAGTTGTTAGGTATGAATTCATAACATCTATTTCATGTCCATTTGCTTTTGAATTGAATTGGTTCGGCGAATTTTCCAATTTTTGGTATTTTAAAGCTAAAACCTATGATAATCCTTAGATGGATGTTTGGATATGTTGTTTGGAGTGTATTGATGAGTCTGTAGGGCTGGGTTGTCGCTTGGCATAAATCCCTAGCCATCGTCGCTCAATCGATCGCTTTCGATATGATTTGACCATCAATGGCCTAGGCTAAAACTTGCCCTAAGCTTCAGTTCAGACGTCTGGTAATATGCTCAGACGTATGAAGCTCCGGAATAAAAATTCCAGTCTTTTAGCTCAGACGTCTGAGGTTCTTTCCCAAACGTCTGGGTGATCTAGAAGAAAATTCCAGACCTTCAGCTCAGACGTCTGGTGAAACCACCAGACGTCTGACACTGTTAAATTAAGGGAATTTGCGTGTTTTATGTGGCTTTCCATTTTATATCGATTTTTGGTTGATCCGGTTGGTTGTTGTCATTTATTATTGACTTTGATGACTTCTTTTTTGGATTTTTGGGAATATCCATTTGATGGATTTGACATCGATTTCTATGGTTTTGATTCACGTCATCGAATGTGAATTTTTGGTGATTGATTGTTTTTACAATCAATTCTGTGATTTGTAACTTTAAACTACAAAGGTTTCGATACTAGTAGTATATACTCAAACTCTTTCATAAAAATGATTTCGACATTACTTTTAATACAAAGCTCGTTTTTAAAACCTTTTTCCAATCTATTAGTATATATAAACATTTACCTCATTCGTATGAGAAATCTAATTAAATGACTTAGCAAAACAAGTTGTATGAAATGCTTACGTTTTCTTTTTCGGTTAATTCTTGGACTTGTTCGATTGAATTCTTGTGACAATTTTTCGGTGGAAATCTACAATCTGTTCATAAATATTTAGGTTAAGCCAGTGGTTATGGGACAAGAAGCTAAACTCATTTATTTACCAGCTTAGCATAATTTACACATCTGATTGATTAATGATGATCGTTTTGAGTTTTAGACCAGCGATGTGTGATGTCTTATAGTCCACAAAGTGGGACTATACCCTGTTAGGAGGAGCTACGGCTCATAGTCTGTAAAGAGGGACTATACCCTATTTGGAGGAGCTTCAGCTCATAGTCCGCAAAGGGGGACTATACCCTGTTTGGAGGAGCTCCGACTCATTTTATGGGATAGTGACCCATTTGTGATACACGTGTTGGTGAGTTTTCATGCTCCCGTTTGTGATAGGCATTTTCCTCCTTTTTGTGCTATCTGGATTTTCTATTATGGATTTCTAGAATTTTTGTGTTCCACCAATTTTTGTGGTTTGTGTTGATAAGCTTTATCAATATTTGGGGTTTGGTGAATAAGCTAAAGAATACGACATTCTTTTTGATTTTTTGAGTAGATTTGAGACATCGTATGGTTTTCATTGTTATATATATATATATATTTGTCATATCTCTTATTCTATCTCATCTTATATGATATTTATAGCTAGACTGATCCGTTTATTATTTTTCTTCTTAAATAGTGCTCGGGTCAGACCGACGTGTTTCAGGTGTTTCCACTTGACTTCTTAGCAGGGACTAGCTACTGACTTTTGGCTAACTACTTTAGAATAGTAGTTTTTGCTTTTATACATTCGAGATAGAGACTACTTGATGTATACATATTATTTTGTCTCTAGCTCTTGTACTTATTCTTTTGTAGTGTAATGGATCTTGTATGACCACTATTTTGATGTACACATTTATGTGTTATATTCATATCTGTTTCCGCCTTAGTGATATGAATATCTGTGACTGATTTATGTTATGCTTATTTTATATTTGCTTCTGAAGATCACATAGCCACTGTGTAGTAGTTTTGAGTTTGTAATTGATGTGTCAGATTTCCTTTTGAAACGAAATGCATATAATACTATTTGGCATATCGATATTCGCACAAAGCAATTACACAGATGGTCGCTCCTCAACAGCCTTATTCTTCGTGCTAGTCGATGACATTACCTCGTAGTGTCCTTGGCTAGTGCGAGTATAGCGGTGGGGCGTCACAGCATGGTATCAAAGCCAAACTTCGAAACAATATATAATAATCTAGCAAGGATCAATGCCCTAAGTCTCTTTTAGGAATCATGCCTTAGGATTTAATCTGAGCCTTATGACCCGTTTTATCCTATTTTCTTTTATGATGCCTTGTTTTATCAATCAAGTTTGTTTGATATTCATTCTGAGAGTAACATTTTTCCTCTTCTTTCTTTCTTTCTTTCTTTCTTTCTTTCTTAAAGAAGAGAAATGGTTAGACCAGGCCGTCCCAGCGTCGATCAATCTAATTCTACTCCTCAGGATGGTGTATTTATGTCTTCCCAACAGCTTTTAGATCTTGTAAAGAATGCCCAAGCTGCCGGTCCCATTCCTGAGCCTACTCATCCTAAATCCAGTTTTGCACGCTTATGCAGTGATTATACCAATTTGGGTAGAAGGCCATTCAACGGTTTCGAAAGTGTTATAGAAGTCCAAGCTTGGCTTTGATCATGCGATCACATCTTTTCTCGCATGAATCTTGTTGATTTACATCGAGTCCAAGTGGCTTCTAGCATGCTCCAAGAAGGAGCATTATATTGGTATGAGTTTTGATTTTGGAATTTTTCGAACTGGATCTTACTTGGGAGCAATTCCGAGAAAGGTTTGAGTTGAAGTTTGTGCTGGAAGCTGAAGAGCTAACTTTAGCTCGATGCTTTATTGACCTTGTTCAAGGTGAATCTTCTGTGACAAACTCTGTCGCATCTTTTGAATCCCTCTCTAAATATGGGTTCGAGTACATTAATACCCCATTGAAGAAAAATCATAGGTTTGTCTATGGGTTGAATAAGAATCTCAAAAGGCCTTTACTTCTGAAACTAGAAGTTTCTTTCGGTCAGCTTATTGATATCGCTCTTCGACTTGAATAGGCATATAAAGAAAGTGAGGCTGAGGCAGTGGGTGCCAAGAATAATTTCAACATCAATAAGAAGAGGCATCCCTTTATTAAGTTCAGAAGTCCTAATCCCAACAAGAAAGTGATGCAAGCAACTTCGATAGCAAAGACTCCAATCCCTAATCGTGGAGAATGCTATAATTTTGGCTCTAAGTACCACTATATAAATAGGTGTCCAAGGCCTATTTCTTTTCGCTATTGCAAAAGTTCGAATCATTATAAATCTTCATGTCCCAAACTTCAAAGCAATAAAAAGGGAAAGCTAAATGTTGTGCAAGTCCCTAATGATACTTCTTTTGGTCAAGGTATTTCTCATTCTATCCTTGGTGACATTATTATGCTCGCGATTATCCTATTCGAGTTCTTTTAACACGGGTGCATCCCACTCTTTTATATCAAAAGAACTTGTTGATACTTTTTCTTTAAATGTTATGGATTTGATGAATTCATTGAGAATTCCGAATCTGGTTGGTGGATCCGCAACACTTAGCTTACTTTGTAAAGATGTCGAGATTATTTTATGTGATTATGATTTCCAAGCCATTTTGCATGTTATGCGTTACTTAGGTTTCAGAATGATTTTTAGAATGGATTGGCTTAACTGTTATGAAGCCCACATCCAATGTCCCGAGAGGACTATACATATTCGACATCCTCAATTTGCTAAGCAGACTTCTATTGTTCTTAAAGATTCAGATTCCAATTCGATAGCATCCTTACATTCCCTAAATCCACATAATGACATAATGATGATGAGGAAGATGTCATTTCCCTCATTCATGTTGTTCGTGAATTTTCTTACATATTTGAGCCCGTTTTTGGATTACCCCTTAAGCGAGCAATTGAGTTCAAAATTAATCTAATCCCTCGAGCTCTACCTATTACTCGTCCTCCTTATCGTATATCCAACAAGGAAAATGAGGAGATGCGTAAACAATTATCCGAATTTGAAGTGAAGCAATTTATTCATTCTAGTTCCTTTCCTTGGGGAGCTTCAGCTATTTTTGTAAAGAAATCCGACGGTACACTTAGTCTTTGCGTTGACTACCGCAAGCTTAACGACCTCACCATCAAGAATAAATATCCTTTACCTTGGATTGATGATCTATTCAACCAACTTTGAGGTGCTAGAGTCTTTCCACAGTTAGACTTAGTAACAGGTTTTCATCAGCTTCGTATTGCAAAGGATAGAATTCCTTTGGTGTCGTTCTGTACTCGTTATGGATCTTACGAACGGCTTATTATGCCATTTGGTTTGACGAATGCTCCATCTTATTTCGTTGACCTTATGAATGAAATTTTCAAAGACTTCCTCGATCGATTTGTTTCCATCTTTGTAGATGATATTCTCGTTATACCATGGAAGAGCATGAAAAACATCTTCAAATTGTGTTGGAAACTCTTAGGAGCAATCAATTGAAAGCAAAATTTTCTAAGTGCCACTTTTGGCAATCTTGTGTGAAATTTTTAGGACATATTATTTCTGAATCCGAAATTTCCGTGGATCCTTCAAAGATTGAAGCGATTCAAAATCGAAAGAAACCGGAGAGTGGGACGGAAATTCGTAAGTTTCTTGGATTAGAGGGCTATTACCATTGGTTCATAAAAGACTTTTCTAAAATTTCTGTGCCTCTTACTAGTTTGGCAAAGAAGGGAATTAAGTACGTTTGGTCAGACAAATGTGAAGCCGCTTTTTAGAAATTAAAAGAACTCATTTCTGATGCTCCTATTCTTGTGATTCCCGAAGGGAATCAAGACTTTATTGTTTATACCGATGCTAGTCGTGTTGGTTTGGGATTTATTCTCATGCAAAGGGAACGTGTTATCACTTATGCTTCTAGACAATTAAAGCCTACTGAGACTAGATATGTCACTCATGATTTAGAGCTCGCGGCCATTGTTTTCGCCCTTAGAATTTGGCGTCACTATCATTTGAGAGAGAAATTTGTTCTCTACATCGATCATAAATCTTTGAAGTATTTATTTTCTCAAAAGGAACTTAATTTGCATCAACAACGTTTGGCTCGAGTTCCTTGCATCTTATGATCTTGATATTCTTTATACTCTCGGAAAGGAAAATCGTGTTGCCGATGTCCTTAGTCGTAAGCAACAAACGATGGTTTCCATAATGATATCCAAATGGAGTGATCTCGAGACTTTGTCCACTTGCGAGATTCGAGATCGTGAACCCAATTCATGTTCATCTTTTGTTTTACGTAGCCTTGAGGCTCATCCTTTTCTTTTAGACCGCATCCTTGAAGCTCAAAAGCTAGATCCTGAATTGGCTCTTTTTAGCCAAAATTGCAGGGATAAAAATGATATTGATGGTCTGAAAGACTTTGAAATTGATGCTCGTGGAGGTATTCGAAAATTTGGTAGACTTATTGTGCCAAATATTTGTGATCTTCGTAAAGATATTTTAGAAGATTCTCATCGTTCTAAATTTACCATTCATCCCGATAGTCGTAAAATGTACGCAGACATGAAGCGAGTTTATTATTGGGATGGAATGAAATCCGATATTGCTTACATTATTAGGCATTGCATGACTTGCCAACTCGTTAAGGCCGAGCACCAAAGGCCTGGTGGGTTATTGCAACCTTTGGACACTCCAGTTTGGAAGTGGGTTCAAGTCTTCATGGACTTTATTGACGGTCTTCTCCGTTCTCGTTTGGGTCATGACAGTTTATGGGTGATTGTAGATAGACTTACAAAATCCATCCATTTTATTCCCGTTTTGTCTAATTGGCCCGTACCTCTTTTGACCAAACTCTATGTTAGAGATATTGTTAGATTGCATGGAGTTCCTACTTCTATTTTTATCGATCGTGGTCCATTATTTACTAGTGGATTTCGGAAGAGCCTTTAAAAAGCTTTGGGAACGAAGCTTAATTTTAGCATCGCTTATCATCCTCAGTCCGATGGATAAACCGAGCGTGTGAATCAAACTCTTGAAGATCTTCTTCGTGCATGTGTTCTTGATTTTGGTGGAAGTTGGGAAGATTATATTTCTCTTATTGAGTTTTCTTATAATAATAGCTTCCAATCTAGTTTGGTATGACACCTTTCGAGGCACTCTACAGAAGGTCATGCCGATCTCCTTCTTGTTGGCTTGAAACCGGTGAGAAGCTGGTTTTAGGTCCAGATTTTATTCGTGATTCCACATAAAAGATTGACCTTATTCGTCATAGGATGAAAGAAGCTTAAAGTAGACAAAAATTCTATGCCGATAACCGAAGAAGGAATTTGGTATTTTCTGTGAGAGATTTGGTATTCATTCGTGTTTCACCTATGAAGGATGTTGTGCGTTTCAGTCGATCGAGAAAATTAGCATCTCGATATATTGACCCATTTTCCATCACCGAACGCATTGGTTCCATGGCTTATCGCCTTCTATTATCGGCTCAATTTTATACTATTCATGAAGGTTTCCACGTCTCTCAACTACGAAAATGTCTTAGGTATTCCAATTTTATTCTTGAGCCCGATGTTATTGAAGAAATTGAGGTTTCATCTAATTTGACTTATGAGGAACATCTTATTCGTATCATTGCTATGGAGATTAAACACCTTCGAAATAAAGATGTTCACTTATGAAAGTTCAACGGCCCTCAAATCCGAGGATTACTCTTGGGAATCAAGAGAAATCATCGAGCTAACACATCTGGACTTACTCTTTCGTGCTCCTTAAGGTGAACTTCTCGTTTCAAAATTTTCTTTTGTGTTGTTATGCCTTTGTGTGGTTGTTACTCTTCATTTTTTTCTTAAGTATTGTGAGGACGTAATTTCTTTAAGGAGGGGAGTCTGTAACAACCCGCATATTTTATGATTATATATATTTAAATATTTAATTTAAATATAACATCGTTTATCGGATTAATGTCCGAAATGCTATTTTTTGTAAACAGTCGAATTAGGACTGGAGATTACTTTCATTGAGTTCAAAATGGCGTTTACTACTTTTTTGAGTATAAATATCGATCTGTTTGGAGTTGATTAGAATTTTGATATTTTTATTTGGGGCTTTGGGTTTGGGTTTCAGCCCACTAACCTAAAGAAAGAACCCAAACCCCTTACCATATACATCCCACTCCACTCCTCTCCTCTTCATTCATTTCATTTCTAGATTTCCTAACACCCTCAAGCCCTAAAAGAAAAATGGGGGAAAAGAAAAAAATAAAAATTCCTAAGCCTTAGTTTACTAGGAAATTCAAATTCAAGTTCCAAAATCAAAGAGAAGCTTAGGTAAGCATCCTCTTCATCTTCACCATCTCAATTTCTCTTCAATTTTCAAAAATTTTCTATAACCTAATTTAGAAAATATTTGTCTATGATCATAGATTGGAGCTTCTAGAGTTGAAGTTGAAGAGAGGTTGATCTTTCCTTTGTTTTAGAGCTTCTCATTCATTGTTTTTGGGTTCAAATGCGAGTTCTTGAATTCACATCTATGTCTACACCTTTGATTATTGTCTGGTATGAATTCCTAACACCTATTTCATTTCCATTTTCTTTTGAATCGAATTGGTTTGGCGAATTTTCCAATTTTTGGTATTTTGAAGTTAAAATCTATGAAAATACTTAGATGGATGTTTGGACATGTTGTTCGGAGTGTACTGATGAGTCTATAGGGCTAGGTTGTCGCTTGGCATAAATCCCTAGCCATCGTCGCTCATTCGATCGCTTCCGATATGATTTGGCCATCAATGGCCTAGGCTAAAACTTACCCTGAGCTTCAGCTCAGACGTTTGGTAATAAGCTCAGACGTCTGAAGCTCCAAAATAAAAATTCCAGTCTTTCAGCTCAGACGTCTGAGGTTCTTTCCCAGACGTCTGGGCGATCTGTAAGAAAATTCAAGACCTTCAGCTCAGACGTCCGAAGAAACCACCAGATGTCTGACACTGTTAAATTTAGAAAATATGCCTGTTTTATGTGGCTTTCCATTTTATATCGGTTTTTGGTTGATTCGGTTAGTTGTTGTCATTTATTATCGACTTTGATGACTTCTTTTTTGGATTTTTGGGAATATCCATTTGATGGATTTGACATCGATTTCTATGGTTTTGATTCACGTCATCGAATGTGAATTTTTGGTGATTGATTGTTTTTATAATCATTTATGTGATTTGTCACTTTAAACTGCAAAGGTTTCTGTACTAGTAGTAAATACTCAAATTCTTTCACAAAAATGATTTAAATATTACTTTTAATACAATGCTCGTTTTTAAAACCATTTTTCAATCTATTAGTCTATACAAACCTTTACCTCATTTGTATGAGAAATCTAATTAAACGACTTAGCAAAACAAGTGGTATGAAACGCTTGTGTTTTCTTTGTCCGTTAATTCTTGGACTTGTTCGATTGAAATCTTGTGACAATTTTTGAGTGGAAATCTACAATCTGTTCATAAGTATTTAAATTAAGAAAGTGGTTATGGGACATGAAGCTAAACTCATTTATTATTAGCTTAGTGTAATTTACACTTCTTATTGATTAATGATGATCATTTTGAGTTCTAGACTAGCGATGTGCGATGTCTCATAGTCCACAAAGGGGGATTATACCCTGTTAGGACGAGCTATGGCTCATTGTACGCAAAGGGGGACTATACCCTGTTTGGAGGAGCTTCAGCTCACAGTTCGCAAAGGGGGGGGGGGGCTATACCCTATTTGGAGGAGCTTCAATTCATAGTTCGCAAAGGGGGACTATACCTTGTTTGGAGGAGCTCTGGCTCATTTTATGGGATAACGACCCATTTGTGATACACGTGTAGGTGAGTTTTCATGCTCCTGTTTGTGATAGGCATTTTTCCTCCTTTTTATGCTTTCTGAATTTTCTATTATGGATTTCTGGAATTTTTGTGGTTTGTATTGATAAGCTTTATCAATATTTGGGGTTTGATGAATAAGCTAAAAAATATGACATTCTTTTTGGTGATTTGAGTAGATTTGAGATATTGTATGATTTTCATCGTTATCATATATATATATTTGTCATATATCTTATTCTATCTCATCTTATATGATATTTATAGCTAGACTGATCCGTTTATTATTTTTCTTCTTAAATACTACTTGGGGTCAGACCGAGGTGTTTCAGGTGCTTCTACTTGACTTCTTAGAAGGAACTAGCTTCCGACTTTTGGCTAACTACTTTAGATTAGTAGTTTTTGCTTTTATACATTCGAGACAGAAACTCCTTGATGTATACATAATATTTTGTCTGGCTCTTATACCTATTCTTTTGTAGTGTAGTGGATCTTGTATGACCACTACTTTGATATACACTTTTATGTGGTATATTCATATCTATTTCTGCCTTAGTAATATGAATATATGTGACTGATTTATGTTATGCTTATTTTATATTTGTTTTCGAAGATCACACAGCCACTGTGTAGTAATTTTGAGTTTGTAATTGATGTGTCAGATTTCCTCTTGAAACAAAATGCATATAATACTATCTGGCATCGGTACTCGCACAAAGCAATTACACAGATGGTCGCTTCTCAACAGCCTTATTCTTCGTGCTAGTCGGTGGCATTACCCTGTAGTGTCCTTGGCTAGTGTGAGTATAGATGTGGGATGCCACAGATGGGGCATGTGATGAATGTATTGCATTAAGCTTGGTAGGAATGTGTAATGAATTGATTAGTGAATATAGTCAATTGATGGGTATGAATTTAGGGGTTGGTTTTTAAGGAGTTTGAGAAATTCTTTCATGTTAGTTTCTAGGGAGTATGTAAGAGATTTGGAGGTGTAGGGTTTGTGGGTTTGAGAAGAAGATAAAGTGGAGAAATGGGTGTATTCGGAGTTAGTGTTGATGAGTAGTTGAAGAAGTAAAAAGGTAAAGAAATCATGGAGCATATAGCAGACAGGGCACTCTGATAAGCCAGAGAGAGAGAGAGAGAGGAGAAGTTGTGAAGGCAACATGGAGGAAGTGTGCAGAGACGAAGGTTTCGAAGGGGTTTTTTCCAGAGATTTCGATAATGGCTTCTGTGTTATAATATAGGGTTATTTAATATGCCTAGAAGATGGATTTGGTTTCGATGAAGTCGGCATGTCATCGTACGAGAATGGATTCACGAGATGGGGGAGTGATGTTAAAAATGTCGATGGTGGTTTGGTGGTGGTAGAGAATGTGTTATATTTGATGATTGTGGTTAGTGGCATTGTTATCGGTGTTCAAATCGGTGAAAGCACCAATTGATACAGCATTGATCATCGTTATTGAATTTGCATGGAGTGCATTGAAGAAAAAGTAGAGAAAGAGGAAAAAATAGCGAAGAAAAATATAAATTTTCAAAAAGAAAGATAATGTTCAATTCATTGACTAAATTTCCATCTATTCCTTGGCATATTAATACAAGATTTGCTACTCTGAATTGTTGCCTTATGGCTTTCTATAGGCTATAAACAATTGTTTTGTGACCACCTAAGATACTATTGTAATAATTACACGACCAACAACAAAAGAGTGAACCTTAATTATAACTTGTTTTTGTCTCTAGCCATGACAATTTGCCTCTAGCATGCTATTTTGCTTGTGTATTTGTCCACTCTTGATAACTTGGATGTTTTAAAATATGTTTAGGCTTAAGCTGTATATTGGTCGTGGGTGCTTGTGGCGTATCATTATCCTATCAGCTGAACATAATGTATAGTGGATGCTTTGGAATAACAAAGTCGTAAGTATGTTATGCATGCATCTCCCGGGTAGATTTCAACTTTCAGTTGTACATCGGTTTCTTTAGTAGGCTAGAAATGGGTCTGGGAATTTCCAACAACCCGTCCGCATCACTTAGACAAAGGTGAGATAGTGATGGTACTTTGTCACCAAGATCCCGATCTACACCTAAACATCTAAGACACCATTCGGTTTCTGATTTTGTTTTTAGTACGAAATCCAAAAGTACAATTGAGCTTGTACACATGCATGCAGACGAATTATTAGCTCTATGTACTATAGATAAGTCTAAAGCAATAAGTCTAGTTATATAATTGTATTTATAGCAACTTGTATGATATAAAACTGAACAAACAAGACAAGTATTTGTGTCAAATGACTTAGTTATTTATTGCAATACTGATTACAAAGTTTAAATAGAAAGGAACTACAGAGAATGTTATAAAACAGGAAACCCTCCCACGATGTGCATATCTGACTCTTAAAAAAAATCTACCACTAAACTTATTCAACCATCACCTACAAAATCTCCACGGCTAGCAGACCGAGTCTTCTTATTTGAAAAAAAAAACGTAACCATGTTTTAAATTATTACCAACAATCTCCCCCATAATTTCAAACATGTCAACCCAGAACCTTGATACCCAGTAAGTTCCTCATTCTCTCAACTTTCACAGCAAACAAAGCTTTAGTTAACAGATCCGCCTTCTGATTCTCACTGCTAATATGTTTGATAATAACTTCCCCACGTTCAATACACTCCCGGATAAAATGATATCTAACATCAATATGTTTGCTTCTCCCGTGAAAAACAGAATTTTTTGCTAAGTCTATAGCAGACTTATTATCGATATAGATGATAACAGGAGGTACTTGTTCACCAGTTAATTCCTTTAGAACGTTCCTTAACCATATTGCTTGACATGCAGCAGCCGTGGCCGCCATGAACTCCGCTTCGCATGATGACAACGCAACACACCGCTGTTTCTGCGAGACCCAAGTGACTAGGCATTCGTTCAGATAAAATACCATACCCCTAGTTGATTTTCTGTCTTCGATGTGTACTGCAAGGTCACTATCAGAGTAACCTCTCAAAAAGTTAATTCCAGCATCCTTAGTATAAATCAATCCATACTCCAACGTACCCTTAATATACCGTAAAATTCTCTTAGCAGCATTCAAGTGTATAGTGGTTGGTCTTTCCATGTATCGACTCACAATGCCTACCGAAAACGCTATATCTGGTCTGGTATGAACCAGGTACCGTAGTCCTCCCACTACACTCTTAAACTCTGTTACATCTACAGCCCTTCCACCTTCATCTTTTGTCAATCGTTCCTTTGGATCCATTGGAAATTTACACGGATTACATTGAAACATTCCAGCCCTTTCAAGTACTTTCTCGACGTAGCCTGATTGCTTCAGCTCTATGAACCCAGCACCTTGCTTAACTTCTATCCCCAAATAATAACTTAATTTCCCCATATCACTCATTTTGAAATTATTACTCATCTGCTCTTTGAAGTTTCGAATAAGAGACATATCAGTTCCTGTAACTAGTAAATCATCCACGTACACGCCAACTATTATTGATTCTTCTCCCTCCTATTTTACATAAACAGCATGCTCGTAGGGACATCTCACGAAACCAAGACTTTCAAGGCACTTATTAAGCTTTACCAAGCTCGAGGAGCTTGTCTGAGCCCATACAAGGCTTTGAGCAGCCTGTACACTCGTTTTTCTTGCCCCTTTTCCACAAACCCCTCCGGTTGAGTCACATACACTTCTTCACAAATTTCGCCATTTAAGAAAGCCGTCTTGACATCAAGATGATGCACCTCCTATGAATTCTTTGCTGCCAATGCCAGTAGTAGACGGACTGTTTCCAAGCATGTAATTGGTGCAAAAATCTTGTCAAAATCAACTCCCTTTTCTTACACATATCCTTTTGCCACCAATCGAGCCTTATGCTTCACAATGTTCCCATTTGCGTCCTTTTTTAACTTGAATATCCACTTCAAACCGATTCCTTTCTTTCCTGGTGGCAAATTAGTGAGTTCCCAAGTTCCGTTTTTCTCAATTGACTCCATTTCATTCTGCATAGCTGTTCTCCAGGCCTTGTCTTTCACAGCATGGATATACGAAATTGGTTCATCAATTCCCATAAGGAGAAGCTCGTCTTCTATTTCGATCTCTTTAGTGTCTTGATAAACATCTTCGAGTAACCTGAATTTTCTGGGAGTTGCACTATCATCATAGGCATCTCTGTCAAGACTTGAACTTGAATGTTGCGACACAGGTGTTCTAACTTCTGTTTCTTCTGCGGCGCCAGTATACTCTTGTCTGGGGCTTTCAACATCAATACTCTCAACTGCAGGTACTTCTGGCACATCAAAGAAATAAGTGTTGCTGATATTTGACTCCCCCTGATTATTCCAATCCCACTCTCTTTCTTCCTCAAAAACAACATCACGGCTAACATATAACTTGTTTTCTCTAGGATCGGGCAGGCGGTAAGCTTTAGTACCGGGTTCTTTGCCAAGATTAACCACCTTCAAGCTTCTATCATCAAGTTTTTTTACTTTATCGCCTGGCATTTTCATATGAGTAACACACCCAAATACTCGGATATATCCGATATCTGGTTTGAACCCCGTCCATGCTTCATACGGCGTCTGCCCTGACAAAGCTCCAGTGGGCAGCCTATTGAGAACATAAACAACATGCCTTACTGCTTCGGCCCACATCCCAGATGTCATTTTCATTTGCTTCAAATAACTCCTCCCTATTTCAACCACAGTCCAGTTTCCCCTTGCCACCACGCCATTTTGTTGAGGCGTGTATGGTGCCGTAAAGTGCCTGGTAATACCATATTCCTCACAATAAGAAACAAATTCCTTTGACATGAATTCCCCTCCCCTGTTAGTCCTGAAGGTTCCAATCTTTTCTTTCTGTTCCTTTTCGACTTTGACTCGGAATTTCTTGAAAACATCGAAGGCATCACTCTTATTTTTTAGCATATACACCCACATAATTCGAGTGTAGTCATCGACCAATAGAAAAATATAACGATTCCCGGCTAGAGTTGTGGGTGTGATAGGACCACACAAGTCTCCATGAATAAGTTCTAATGCATGACTTGCTTTAAAATTTGACTGAGAAGGCAAAAATTTTCTTACTTGTTTAGCCATTAAGCATCCACTGCAAATTCCCTTAGGTTGTGCAATATCTGGGATCCCTTTTACCATCTTCTTTTTGGACATTAACTCCATAGCCTGAAAGTTTACATGCCCAAGACGCGAGTGCTAAAGCCAAGATACATCTTCAGATTTTGAAAGCAAACAAGCATTGTTACATGGCTCGATGACATTCTGTATAGTCTGATGTTCGACCTGGTCACCTTCATCAGTAACTTCTCATGGTTATCATAAACTCGAAGTAGATTTCCACTGACCACAACTTTGTTACCTCCTTCAGAAAGTTGCCCAAGGCTGATGATGTTGTTACACAGAGTTGGAATGTAATAAACATCATGGAGAGTTCTTTCTTCCCCATTCTTGCATTTGAAATTTATCGACCCTTTTCCTTCGATCTTGGTTGTTGACCCATCTCCAAATCTCACATTTCCACTGATGTCTTGGTTTAAAAAATTTAACTTTGATTTATCGCCCGTCATATGGTTGCTCGCGCCATTATCCAAGTACCAAGTATTTGATTCTCCTACTTTCTCGTGACCTGTAGATAAAAGTTTTGGTGTCACCTCTCCTTTGTTCAACAAGACCAGATCTTTTTCATTTTTTTTAAATTTTGCCAACAAAAAGGCTGGCTCTTCGTCCTCAATTGATGCGATATTTGCCTCTTGTTTTAAATCTCTTGCTCGACGTGGTTTTCTACACTCCGCCGCATAGTATCCCCAGTATGCCACAGTTATAACACTTCACCTGACTTTTGTCGTGATTCCCACGCCCCTTCTGTCCAAAAGCTCCACTCGAGGCCCCTCGACTCGACCTTTTCAACCATTCTTCACGTGTGAGTAACAATTTTTCACCCTCATTGTCTCTCTTTCGCCATTCTTCCTCTGTCAACATTAGTTGCACGTCGTTAGTAGTAGCCGTTCCCTTCAGTCTTTCTTCATGTGCTTTCAGTGCTCCGATTGCTTCCTCAGAAGACATGGTATCCAAGTTCCCAAATTGTTCAAGAGTAGAAGCAATCTGAAGAAATTTTGGTGGAACCGCTCGCAATAATTTCTTCACCACATACGATTCTGCCACTGCTTCTCCAAGTGCCCATATGTTTGACACAATGCCATTGATTTTCATGTAGAAATCATCAAGTTGATCTGTGTCCTTCATGCTTAATGCCTCGAATTCAGCCTTCAATGTCTGAACTTTCACCTATTTCACCTTTTCTGCACCTTGACTCATGGTTTTGATCGCCTCCTAGGCGTCTTTGGCTGTTTTCTTCTCGGCAATTGACAGTAAGAAATCCTCAGGAATGCCTTGATAGATCATAGCCAATGCGATTTTGTCTGTCTTTCCTTCGACAACAGCCTTGGGATCATTATTCTCAACAGCATCCCACACTCCATGTGCCTGCATAAACACTCTCGTTTTCATGGACCACGCCGTATAGTTCCCCTTTGTCAGAGTCGGGTAACTAAGGCCAATTGAACCTTTGATCTTATCCATCCCAGTCTTTGACATTCACTCGATCACCTGCCTAGGCTCTGATACCAAATCTAGTTATATAATTGTATTTATAGTAACTTGTATGATATAAAACTGAATAAACAAGACAAGTATTTTGCGTCAAATGACTTAGTTATTTATTGCAATACTGATTACAAAGTTTAAATAGAAAGGAACTACAGATAATGCTATAAAACAGAAAACCCACCCACGATGTGCATATCTGACTCCTAAAAAAAATCTACCACTAAACTTATTCAACCATCACCTACAAAATCTCCACGGCTAGCAGACCGAGTCTTCTTATTTGAAAAAAAACACGTAACCATGTTTTAAATTATTACCAACAATAAGAATGCTAGTTAAATTTACCTTTTTCATTGTGAAAGTTTTACCGATCTCGCTTCCTTTTCGAATGTCCAGTTTCTTTGGTCACAGCCATACCCTGGAAGAATTAAAAATTACCTAGTTTCCAATCTGCAAATATAAATATGTAGGTTCCCCATAACTATCAACTATTAGTTGATGCGAATATCATATATACTTTACACTGTCATTTACTTTCGTCTATTGAAATTTTCAAAATCAAACAATATTACGTTGTTGGTTGTTGTGAAAGGTGTACCAACATTGCATTATCTTCTACAATCCGGTAATTAACCGTGAATATTATGATGCCATTAATAATGCTATATAATCAGATCATAGTATAAATGATTGTGATATCACAAAACTATGTGGATATTAACTTGATTAATAATCGGTTTTCATGTTTAAAGCCTGAATTTTGAAAAAAAACGGTGGTATCAAAAAGATCAATGACAGCACGATCGTATTTTTACTTGTTAATCATAGTTTAGTATAATAACTCTAAGAAATATATATTTGCTTTTAAGATAAACAATGAATAATCAAATAACAACGATACATTCGCTGGTCATAGTAAACAAAATAAAAATGAAGGTTCTAATTTACTAACTCAAAATGCAAAGGCTACTGGTTGTGAAAGATACAAGGAATCGAGGATAGCAATAATAGAATGTTAGTTCTGCACAATGTTCGCTGCAAAAGGAAAGTTATATTGGTTTAACACATTGTTCACTTTAAACAATTAGTAGCATGGAAAAGGATAGGCCGCGTTTATAAAAAATTTCTTTTATATAGCACTTTAAACAATTAGTAGCATGGAAAACGTGAAGACTCAGGGTTCGAGGTTTCAAGGGTTAGACCGGTCGAACCGTTAAGAACCACACATACTCTTTTTTGAAAATTAATACATTTAGATGCAACGTATCAATCTTAAATACAAAATAAACCAACATCTTCAATAAAAATATAAAATCCACACATTAGTTCTAATATGAATATTTAAACAAAATTTGTTACGCTAGCTGCACTAATTACGAATATAAAACGGTTGAGATTTGAAAACATATTTTGGAGCGAAGAAATTGTGCATATGAGAGGATTCAACCGGGTTCAACTGAAGGGTTAAATCGTCAATTCAAAGGTCGATCCAAGGTTCTTGCATAAAGGAGGTTTGATTAAGTTACCGGACTTTGACCTCCATGCTCGCGATTATTCGCTGTTCAACCGCGGTCGGGTCGGGTTATGAAAACTACGCTGAGAATGATTAACGAATTATAGTAGGACAGTTGTACAAAAGTTGTTACCAAAAAATATATGTACCGGCCTATATATGGATATGTAATGAAAGCAAAAGGAGTCAGGAATTTATGTTATTTTCTTCATTTTTATGCGTCTTCTTCCTCAACATTTCTCTCCCTTTTCTAAATTAAATTTTCCTCTGCAAATAACAAACACACAAAGAGCTGGTGCCTATCAAAGTGGTGCTTTCACTCATGGCCTCACCTCTTTCCCCACACAAACACCATGATCGTTTAGATGAACTTGCTGCCCAACTCCTCAATTAACAGACATCCATCGACTCCAACAACAACAACCTCTCCACTCAACAACAATCACTAGCCACTCAAGAAACCTCCGTCACCAACCAGCAACAAGATATTGTCCACATCAAAACACATCTCACCTCTCAACAACAGTCCATCCAACAACTTTTACACACTCTAGTCGAAATCAATCCCCAACTATCCTCTAACCCACCATCACCACAACACACTCCACTTCACCGACCAACACCTCCTCCCCTCCTCACAGCACCCCAACAACCAACCCATCATTATAGCCAAATACCCATCCGCGCGCCCAAATGTGAACTAACAGACTTCGACAGTTTGAATCCATTCGGTTGGATTTTCCAAGCGGAACGTTTTTTTTACCTACCACCCCACTCTCGATGAGCAACGAATTGAACTCTCAAGATTTTACATGAAGGGTCAAGCTTTAACTTGGTTCCAATGGATGTATAAAAATAGACAATTATCCTCCTGGCAGTCACTCACCGAAGCTATTGAAAATCGTTTCGGTCCATCCCCCTTCATAAACCCGCAAGCCTCACTATTTAAACTTTGAAAAACAACGTCCATTGACGACTATCAAGCTAACTTTGAATCTCTTTCAAATCGAATAACCAACCTTCCTCCCGACACTATACTAAATTGTTTCCAATCCGGGTTAAAGCCGCAAATCAAAAACGAAGTTATGCCACTTCAACCCTCCTCTCTCATTGATGCCATCGCCATAGCTAAGTTGATGGAGACCAAAATGATGAAAACTAAACAATATCCCAACTGAAACAACTAGACCCGAAACCAGAACCCTCCGTTCCTGTCACTCCCACCCATGCCTGATCCTCCCCAAATTCACCCACAAATTATCCAGTTCGCAAACTTACACAAAGTGAAATCCAAACTCGAAAGGCACAAGGACTCTATTTTCATTGCGATGAACAGTATTATTCCGACCACAAATGCACCATAAAACATGCGCTATTGCTCTTACCCGAGGAAGAGGTCCACCCACAAGATTTGGAACATTCCATTCCTCCACATAAAGAAGAGCCAACGATTTCCTTCCATGCATTAATCGGGTCCACACACCCACGCTCGATTCGACTTGCTGCCAAAAGCAATGGCAAACCCCTCTCCATCCTAGTCGATTTGGTTCCACAGAAAATTTTATCCATCCGAGGGTTGCACGTTTTCTGGGACTTCGCGTGGAGAGAACCGCTGATTTTCATGTCGTAGTTGGCAACGAGGATGGTTGCAATGCCAAGGTGTTTGTTGTCGCATGCCAATCTAGATCGACGCCCATGATTTTATCATTGATTTTTTCCTTTTACAAATCTCGAGGACTAATGCAGTGTTTGTAATCCAATGGCTTCAGCAGTTGGGACCAGTTACAATGGATTATAAACGAATGACAATGTCATTTTCTCACAAGCAGCAACCAATTGTTTTAGTGGACCAAGATTCAACTTCAAACACAGCAGAGATTTCTTTTAATCAATTGAAACGTATGCATTCTACAGCCTCTATTTCCTATTATTTCCAACTACTACTTATTCCGGACCCAAGCCCATTAACCACTGAAAGCCCAAATCCCATCCATTCACAAATACAAACCATACTCTAACGCTACCCCAAACTCTTCCAAAAACCGACCAACCTTCCACCGTACCAATCCCACAATCATTATATCAACCTCCAACCAAACTCACAATCCGTTAACATCAAACCTTATCGCTACCCTTATTTCCAAAAAAACGAAATTGAATCTCAATTCCGCGATATGATCCAGTCTAAAATAATTCAACCTTCCACAAGTCCATTCTCCTCACATGTCCTCCTTGTCAAAAAGAAGATGGCTCATGGCGTTTTTAGGGAGATTATCGGGCCTTAAACGCTATCACCATTAAAGACCGATTTCCTATCCCAACCGACGATGAATTACTTGACGAGTTACATGGAGCTACATATTTTTCAAAACTAGACCTTCGTTACGGCTAATTTCAAATTCGAGTACAACTATTTGATATTCACAAAACCGTATTTCAAACACATGAAGGCCACTATGAGTTTATCGTCATGCCCTTTGGATTAACCAATGCCCTCTCCACATTTCAAGCTACAATGAACACCATTTTTCATCCTTATCTTTGAAAATTTATATTAGTATTTTTCGATGGTATCCTCGGCTATAGCACTTCTTGGGACTCTCACTTGGACCACCTTCAAACAACCCTAAATGTCCTCACCGAGCATCAATTCTACGCAAATTCTTCTAAATGTGATTTTGGGATGAAGAAATTATCTTATGTGGGTCATATAATCTCAAACCAAGGAGTTTGAGTTGACCCATCAAATATTGCAGCAATAATTAATTGGCCCCCTCCAACTAATCTCACGGCAGTTCATGGGTTTTTTGGCCTAACATGATATTATCAACGTTTTATAAAGGGTTACGCTGACATTACCACACCAATCACCAATTTATTAAAAAAGGCCGAACTATTCGTATGGAATGAGCAGGCACATGCTTCATTTATCCTTCTCAAACAAGCTGTTATTTCTACACCCATTATGGCGCTCATAAATTTATCCAAACAACTTGATGTCCAAACCTATGCATTTAACTCCGCGTGCGGCGCTGTCCTCACCCAAGACCACCACCCAATCACCATCCACAGCCAGAAACTACCCTCCCGCCCGTAGTCCGCATCCACATACTCTCGCAAAATGTATGCGATAAAGTCGGCCGTTTAGAAGTGGTGCCACTATCTACTAGGTCGATATTTCATAATCACCACCGATTATCAGAGTCTACGCCAACTCTTGACTCAAACGACCCAAACTCTAGAGCAGCAGAAGTGGGTTTCAAAATTATTGGGATTTGTCAAATATAAACCTGGTTCGGAGAATTGCGTAGCTGATGGTCTATCTCGCTGGACGTCCGAAGCAACAATGGCCGCGCTCTCTTCCTCGATGATGCCCTTCACCACACGCATACGAGATGCTTAGCAAAATGATCCACTGGCACAACAGTTCCTCAAAAATTCCTAGACTTCTTCAGAAGAAGGTCAACAGTTCCTTCTCCGCGATGGCCTACTATTCCGAGGTAAACGACTTAATATTCCACATGACAAAATGCTTCAACATGGTACCATTTATGCTTTCCACTCTTCTAAATTGGGCGGACATTCGGGAATCAAGGAGACACTATCATGGGTTGCTAGCAGCTTTTACTAGCCTAACATGTCTCAATCTGTCCACGATTTTGTTACTGCGTGCTCTGTTTGTTTGCAAACAAAACTAGAGAACACTTCACAAAAAGGCCTTCTTCAACCACTACCTATTCTCCTTCAAATTTAGGAAGACAGTTCGATGGACTTCATCACACACCTCCCTCCATCGGCAAAACGTGTATATGGGTGATAGTTGATCGCCTCTCCGAATATGCACATTTTTGTCCACTTCCCACTTCCATCACCACAACACAATTAGCTTCCTACTTTATCCAAGAATACGTTCGTTTACATGGTTTTTCCCATTCCCTAGTTTCCGATAGTGATCACATCTTTATGAGCCAATTTTGGAAAGAATTTTTTCGCCTCCATAACACAACACTCAAGATGAGTAGCTCTTATCACCTACAAAGCGACGGTCAAACAGAAGTCATTAACCGTTGCTTGGAAACTTACTTATATGCCATTGGCGGCGACTTACCATTGAAATGGACACATTTTCTTCCTTGGGCTGAATATTGGTACAATACATGCTTCCATTCGTCGATTGGCATGACACCTTATTAAGCGGCGTATGGTCGAACTCCACCAATAATTTCAGATTATATCAGTGGTAGCTCCTATATGCAAGATGTTGAAGCATAGGCATTAGACCAAGGCCATTTTCTAGCTACTCTCAAAGATAACTTGAAATGAACACAAGCACGAATGAAGAGTTTAACGGATTAACATCGACAAGACAAAGAATTCTCAGTCGGCTCATGGGTTTATGTCAAGCTACAACCATATCGCCAATTAATCCTTCGCCCAAGTCACCACAAGCTCTCAAAAAAAAAAAAAACAATTTGTCCCTTTCAACTCAAAGAATGCATCGGACCAGTCGCTTACAAGTTGCTACTGCCACACGACGCCAGAATTCATCCCGTATTTCACGTTTCCATGCTTAAGCTTTGTCCAAACCCACAAAATATTTCTCCATTGCCAACACCACCAAATCTTGCCTCAACAACTAACCATCCCGACCTTGTGACAAGGTCATTCTTCTAGGGGAGACAGTGATACAGCATTATAGAATAGCAACCAACCTACTACTACTACTAGGCCTAAAAGAAGTATAAAAATACCATACCATTATGAGGATTAATATCATGGAAAAGGACATGCCACGTTTGTAACAAATTTCTTTTATATAGCACTATTTTTTACAAAGTATTGATTGAGAATGATAAATTATAGTAGGATAGCTGTACAAAAATTATTACCAAAAAATATCTGTACTGGCCTATATATGGATATGTAATGAATGCAAAAGGAGGCTGGAATTTATGTTATTTTCTTCATTTTTATGCGTCTTCTTCCCCAACTTTTCTTTCCCTCTTCTTAATTTACTTTTCTTCTACAAATACAAACACATAGAGAGCATATGCCTATCAAAATCCTACAGGATAACGAAACCAATGTATTAGTTTTTAATGTAACCAAAGAAGGAAAAGGGAAAAAATATATAAAGAAGTGAACATTGTCTAAACCTGATAGGAGTACGACTCCATTTTACAAACTTTCTCAAGCGTGGATAGACGAACTTCAATAATTTTATTGAAATGTACCATAATCTCTTTCTTCATTTCGTAAGATCAAAGGACAAAGTTCAAGAATTGAGCTTACCGTTTTGCACTTAATAAGACGGAAATCGTTGCATGGTATATATACGTTTGATAGCCGGACCTAGATAGAACCGCAATGCTCCAAGATCGAAGATTTTTATGATTCAATTGATTGAACCGCCATAGCCGTGTATGTTTTATTTTAGATAAATATTATGGGTAAATATAAAATTACTAGAAAATATGGAGCCAAATGCAAATGTATGTCAAAATTAATATAAAATCAGGACCTAAATGTAAAAGTTTACCAAATAAATTGAAATAAAATTAGGACCTAGATGCTAAATGAGCTTTATTATAGCGACTAAGGTATTCAAAAATTTTGTTTTCGAATATCGCAACATTTTGAAATATAGTTAAGTGTTATAAATATGATTTCATAACCTTATTAAACATCCTTTAATTAATGAATATGCTAAGAAACTTGTTCTTGAAAATTGTTTACAAAAATATATTCTTTGAAAAAAATCGATAATGTGATCGAAAATCGATTTACCGAAAAACAACTTTTGATCGATATAAGTTGTTCAAACTCTTGTGCAACGATCAAATGAATACATTAACAACTAATTAATATTTCTTTTCATAAAGCAAATATATTTTTCTAAAAGCTTCCAAGAGAGTAAGAGATATTTTAAATGCTAAAGGTATTACAGGAATTTGCTAAAGGAAGTGATGCAAAGGAGAAGTAATGAGGCAAGTGGGGTGTGCGCCTTCCATGACATGAAAAGAGGGTGAGAACAAGTCTAAGGAACACCATTCTTGAGCCTATGTAAGGAGAGGCCACCGTTGTATAATAATCACAAATTCACAAAGCAAAAACCAAGCTCCTTCTTGTCTCCTTCTTCTCGAAATTCCTAAACAAAATAATTAAAAAGACTTATCCAAATAACCTCAAATTGGAGTTGAACCATGGGACAACATTACAACAACTCCTAAATAGTTTGTTTTGGAAGAAGTGAAGCCATGCTTCCTCTACTTGGATAGGCCATGAGCAAAAGGGGTGGTTTGGAGGGGCATAAGCAAGTGAGAGCAAGGAGGAGAAGGTAGAAGGTGGTTATAAGGAAGAGGTTGGGCTTGGTTATCTTGGACTTGCTTGTTTGTTAGGTTAAAGGTGAGTTAACACACCACCTTGAATGATATTATATAGTATATATGCTTGTATTGATTGTGTATACATTGTTTGAATTAATGTTGACATATGTTGAAATATTGGTTTTGATTTTTGCTTTGAAAGTAAGTGGCATATATGATCCATATATATGGATTTGAATGGACTTGAATGGACTCATATGACTAATAACATGGCCTGAAACAAAGCTTATATGTTATAGATGGACGTTGGTTTAAATGGTACTCGGATTTGAAAGTGAACTTATAGCGATAGTCGCTATGGATGCACCTAGAAATTGTCTTGTTTTTGTTGATTCCAGTGGAACTTTATAGAGAGATACTTGGGGGTTTATCACCATGTTTATGATGTATAATATGTATACTGGCTACCATAAAAAGTTTGTATTGTAAAAAGTTAGTAACATATCGAAAAGTATCCAAAACTTCACTTGTGCGAAACTGCCTCGTTTAGCCTTTTTTTTAAACTTCAACTATTTGAAAAGGTTATTTAAATTTAAGTATTTTTTATCTTTTTGCAAGTGGTTTCTAACTCTTATTAGAGTATTTTAAAAGTGGTTTGAGATATTTGTGAATTTTTAAGAATTAGTTATGAAATTTTAAAGAAGAAGGTTTATTTTTAAATATATAGAAAACATGGTTTTTCTAGTTTTAAGTAAATTTTAAAGTTTTTATTTTCAAGTAATATTTTAGTAAATGTTTTAAAACTTATTGTAAATATTATAAGCATTTTAAAAGCATTTTCAGGTATATATAGTTTTTAGAAAATGTGTTAATTATTTTATATTTTATGTGATAAATATTTTCTAAATGGTTTGTTTAATATCTATCTTTATAAATAAATTATTATACATATATGTCATTTAAAAGGGTTTTAATTGAAAACTAAAGTTTTAAAAAGGGTGTAGGAATTGCTTAATGGCTAAATGGTTAATTGTTTAATTACTTGTTTGAAAAGTAATTAACCATGTTTAACACTAAAAGCCAACGAAGTAGCTTATCTATTTGTGAGTGTTAATATTGATGTTCGAGTGTGGATATAAGCAATAGAGCTCTAACCTACTGGCTTTCCTCTTGACCAAGGAATAGTTAAGTGGGGATGTTGGAAATGTGTTAATCGTGTTGATTACTTACTTGTTTATGGACATCATTAATACTGTATTTAACACAAAGAGCCAACGAGATAGATTTATTTATTTATGAGATCCAAGAATGAAGTATCCAAAAAAGGCTTTGATATGAAATCAATTGTGTTTACCTTATGGTATATTTTTTCTAAAGATATACGACGCTCAGAATGTGGTTTCTGATCCTTGTCATAGAGATCCGCTTTAGTTTAGTAGAAGTGTCTCTATTTAAAAATCCATATATTGGAACGCATATTAGCAGTATAGATTGTGTACCTATTATTGCCATGTCATATGCACAACAACTGTTTTATGATTTATGTTCTACGCCTTAGGCATTATGTGACGACCCGGAATTTTTGAGCATTTAAAATTAGAATATTTAATAAATTTCAAATATTTAAAAGTTAATTTTGACTTGAATTCGAATATCATTTTTCGTTTATTGAATTTAAATAATTTGAAATTGGATGAAATGTTGAATCTAGAATTTTAAGCCTATTAAAAATAATTTGAAAACTTATAAAATTTATATTGATAATATCGAAGATAATAGAAGTTTTAAAATTAAATTTAATAGTGATTTATTCAGTTTTGAAATTTCATCGTTTAAATTGAATTTAAAAATAGCCTTCCGAGGCACAGTCTCGGAATCCGACGAAACCAATTCCATTGAGTCCGTAATATTGAATTATTATCGGATTTCAAATTTCGTTTTGATCGGAGTTAGTGTGTGAGTGTACGCAATATAAACGTGCTGGATTTTTAAATTGATAAATAATCTGATGAAATTTAATTTAAAAGTCGAGCCTTCTTGTATACGCTTCCTTTCTTTATTTCAAATCACGTCGCCCTTTTTTTCTTTTCAGCCAAAATATCTACATATGAAAATGGCGACAGCCTTCTACTTTTCAACTTAAATCGAAATCGAATTCGATCTCTAAAAAAAAAAGAAGGCGGCTACACCAATTAGTAAATCGCGTCTCCCTCCACAGTCTTCTTTCGATTCTAATTCGAAGCTGTTCGAACCGATTGGAGTGTGGTGACATTCGATTTAGGGTTTTGCGTCGTTCGATTCAAGGCCAGATCGCGAAGCTTTGTCGCGCGCGAGGGGTTCTCTGGTGGGTCGCGGTTTCAGGAATAGGCCGGATATTCGTAGATTGCTCGAGTACAACGAGCTCGTGAAGGGCTGATTCTGAGCAGTGCGACTTCGAGGGTCGCTGGAAGATAGTGGGGTAACACGATGGGTTCGAGTGATGCGAGCACGAGTTGGGTCTGGGTAGATGCCGGGGAAACGCGTTGGAATTGAGATAGTAGGTATTGATTTTCATCTTTTACATATATATAAATATGTATATTTATGTAGGATAGAAATTTATATTGTAAAAGTTATTCTTAAAACAAGAAATCTGTTTATAGGTAAACAACAATAAAATATGTTTTCAAAAGGAAGATAACTTTGTAATTTACTTGTTTAATTAATTTAGAAATGGTTAAAGAGAAATTATTTTAAACCCGAAGTATTAGTTAATTATTTATGATAAGTGATTATTCAATTAGCTTAAATAAAAATTATTTGTTAATTTAATTAAATTTAGCAAATGGAAATTATTTGTTCGATTTATTCGAATATTAACAAAATAATTAGTTAATTAAATTTATTGAATATTCAAGTGGTTCAAATGTTAATAAACTGTAAATATTTATACAAGGTCTGAAGTCATGGGAAAAACCAGGCGAGTTTGAATTGGGTGGCAAAACAAAAATTGGAGGTGAGTTAATCTCACTCGGTTTAAATTTAAATTTAAATTTAAATGATTAAATCTAAATAATTGTTTGAATGGTTGAATTGGTTGATGTACTATAGTATGGTATATTTTGGAATTAGTGTATTATATTGTGCTAACGTCTGTGGATGCAGGGAAAACAGGTTGGAGGGATCCAACTGGATCCCTCAACATTTATTTAAATTATTAAACATCTACAACTATGATTAATTGATATTTTGTGATGAATTATATTAGAATATTGAATGTTATAGTCTGCTTGAATATTTCGGTACTCTGTTTTGTCCAAATATATAGAATTGGACTTTGAAAGGAAATAAAAGAAGTGAACTCTTAAGAAATAATTATAAAGAATGTATATAAATTAAAGTGAATTGGATAAGAATATTAGTGGTTTCAAAATGCTAATTAATAAAATTCTATAGGAAAGGATTTTTGAATAAACAGAAAGTTAATGAAGTTTGAAACTTCAATGATATTATTTAATAAAACAAAACATTTATTTAATATTTAAGATTTAAATTATTGAAAGGAATAAAGAAGAAATTGGGAAAAGCCTGAAATTTGTATATTTCAGTTAAAAGGTTTAAAATCAAACGGAAAACAATAACATTAATAATAAGTCCATAACTAATGAATTTTGAAATGAATTGAGAAATTAAAGAAACTTATTTCAAATAAAATAAATTGGAAATCAATTTGGGGAAATTGATTTAAGTGATTGAAGTTGGAATTTTCTCTGGATGGCCGAGTACATTTTTTTTTAAACATAAAATTGTAAATATAAATTAAATGTTTTAAAGTTGTTTTTAAAGAAAGCAAGTTTTGTAAAATTTATTATTCCTAATATTTAAAGTCTAAAGTAAGTATTTTCTTTTAACCTATTTTAGCAGTAATTATTAAGGAGTAACTTAGTATTTTGTTTTTTTAAAAGTAGAAATCTAGTTTTATATTTTATTAAGTAACCTTATTTTCATATAGTATGTATTTTTAATAAATTATTAAAGTAATTTTAACTTGAATGTTTAAAAGTATATTTTTAAAAGAAAAGAGTTTTAAATTAATTTAGAAAATTTAGTTTTGTGTTTGGTGATTCCAGTGGAAATAGAAATACTTGGAATTTATTCTGAGAAAGGCAGATAGTTTTGAAAACTGTTTTCAAAGGAATTTGAAAAGTGAAAATATATCTTGTGAAGATATTTTTGAGATAAATAAATAATTTGGGAAATTATTCATTGTTGATGGATGTTTGTGAATATAAATTGATAGTTAAATCACCGACTATCAATATTGGACAAATGCCTTGATCGTTTCGAAGAGACCGGGATCGAGATTTATTTCTCGAAAACCACTTCGATCCGGTTTGTACGTTTTCGTGAAAAACGATTTTGGATTCGAAGATGGAGCAGTGAAGTGTAAGGGCTAGTCGCTACTAATCCTGAGGATATTTCCAAAATGGATGTAGTAGGAATAGTGCCTTCGGTTCCGTTCGAACCCGGGACGGACTTGTATGGATGAAAGCTTGCGAAACATCGTCAGGTGGACGATGGGCATTCTACGGGATATGTTCTATAAGGTAACGCTTAGCCTCAAGCCTCATCAAATGGGAATGACTGAAAATCAGGGGTTATGCAGCAAGGCTAGGTGGGTAGCACCCAAGCAGGGTGAGGTCATTCCAGTCTAGATGTCCCTTTTTATTTCGGCTTAGTGGGCGGTTGCTGATCCCAACCTCGGGGTGATCTCACTCGGGATTATCCAGTAAGGGGTAGTACCGGTCTTGTGTTGCAGGGGAGCGGGCGTACTCCTCGGTACGGTGATCTAGGCCCCGTACTGTGACAGGTGGTACCCCAATGCTAGTCATTAGGTTGAAATCCATTCTCCCTACGAGCCTTGTACGAGTTTGTTTGTATTACCCACTCTGTGGCTAGTATCTGGAATTTAATGAATGTAACAATTTCGGCTATTTTATAAGTATTTGTATATAGACCCTATTATAATATCAGAGGATTTCTCTAAAAATTGTTTTAGCTATCGTAAGGTAAAAACCCGACATGTTTATTTGTGGCGTGGTCTTACGAGATGCTTTTGTTTTCAAAGGATTTTTGAAACTTTAATGATCAATTGGGTGTGATTTTCTCACGCTGGTATTCCAGACTGACTCGGGTGTTATTTAACTGTAATGCTCGGGTCAGACCGAGTATTATAGGATACAGGATATGATGCTGTGGAGCTCTGGAGACGAGCGGGATGACGATACATGCTTCCGTACTTGTTTTATATATGTATTCCGCTGTGTTGAGTTGCTGTGTATCCATTTGTATGTTGTTGTGGTTGAGCTGTGTTAGTGTACTATGATGATGAAATATATATATATATATATATATATATATATATATATAAACAAATATATTTGTCTTGGTGTAAAGATATATTAATATCTATTATATTTTATTTCGCTGCGATGGTTAGATTCTGATGTTGTTTTCTATTTTCTTCTTCTACCTCTTCTTCTTCAACCCATATGGTTCGTATTTCTGTACCACTTGAGTTGATTGTTGTAAAATAGTGTTAACTCAAGGGGTACGGATTTGCTGGTCGTCACAGTTGGTATCAGAGCATAGGTTGATGATAACCTTGGCTCTGTTGGGAATTACTCATAAAATAGAGTCCGTAGTACTCTAGAATGAGTTTGAGCGTATTAATAGATATGAATGCGTATTTGTTAGTTAATATAAATTGTTTTAATATTGTGTTGATTGGTTTATTGAGTGGCATATGAACCTTCGTCGACACAGTCTGCACAACTGTATCGAAGGGGTTTCTAAACACTTGAATAGAACAACTGACACGATATTGTTTTAAATATGGATGAATGAAATAATTTTACCCAAAAATATATTTTGATAAAAATAAAGGTTTTTGTAAATTATTTTAGCTAATATATGGTTGCTTGGGTGTTAGAGATGATAATATTAAATTATTATCATCGTTGTGTAAAAAAATTTAACTAGAAATTGAAAATATAACCAAAGTTTAAAGGAATAAATTCATTATAAAATGAAATTCATAAATATGAATTATAGATGTAAATTATAAATTGGAATATAATCAAATGGAAATTTGTATAAGCATAAACTATACAAATGAATTATAGTTAAAATTTATTTAAGCAGGATTTGAATATTTAAAATCCCGGAGACTTTGGAAGTGGTTGTCGAAGTGTTTTGAAGATAAATGATAGCATTATTGTTTTGGAGGTATTTCTGAAAGAAAATGTGTTTTGAATGGATTTTCAAAGTGATATAGCATTGAAATCACTTGAATTATTGGAAAATAATTCTGATGATGACGGCCGCATCATCAGTATTCATTTTCGAATTACTAAGTGAAGGATTGCTGCAAAAAATTGATTTGTTCAGAAAAGTTAGTTGTTTTTGAAAATCTTAGAAGAAATTTGTTAGGGAATAAAGCCAGGACAGGTTTAAAATTTTTGAGAAGTGTGATTTGTGATGTTGAGGATTTCAAAATGATTTGAAACCAAAGTCGGGTGTTTAAAAATCCTGATGAGATAGGTCGTAAGCTTATAAATTGAAATGATTTCTAAATCAGGAAGGAAATGTAAGCTTTGAATGTTGGAATTTAAATTTAAAGGGAAAAGTTAAAAAAAATGAAATTAACTTGGATTGGGAAATAAAATTTGACTGGATTGAAAATAATCAAACAGGCTGAAAAAAATAATATCCAGTTGTTTTTTGAATTAAGTTGAAATCGAATTAAGATTAAGTAAATCTGAGTTTAAAATAAAATGAAATTGGAATAAAAATTCAATTGAGTTATTGAAAGGAATTAGATTCTTACCTGAATAAATGGAAATTAAATTAGTTAAGGATTGGATTGAAGTAAATAAATTAGAATAACTTATAAAAGAATCAGAATTAAAAATCCGTAGAATAAAATATGCTTGGATTATAAATAAGTGTAAAACTCGAATTAAAAATAAAAGATGAATACATTCAAGCGTAGAATGAATGTGATTGTATAAAATAATAAGTTGTGACTTATAAAATTGAAAATGTAGTACAAAGCCCAAAATTAATATTTTGTTGAATTGGAAAATGAAAAGAAAATCCAAACTTGAATTATAAAATAAATTGGAACTTAAGAAAATTAAATGAAGAGATTTTGAGATTAAAAATCAAGTGTTGAATTTTGACCAGGGGAAGAATTAATTAGATAATAAATTAGTTAATGAAATTGAATTGTGAGTTAATAAAATTGGATAGTAAATTGAAAATGGATAGTGGATTCAGAACTTGAGTTATAAATTAAATTTTAACTTGAAGTGTTAACAAATTAAATATAATTGGAAATATATCGAATAAAAATGAAATTGGATTAAAATAGTAATGGTATGAATTGCAAATAAAATCCAAATGAGTGGAAATAAATTGGAAATGGCCTTGTAATAAATTGAATGAGATGAATCTAAAAGGTTAAATTTTATAATAACTAATCAAATAAATTTGTAATTTGGCATGAGATTGGATTAAAATATAATCAAGTTAAATTGAAAGAGAAATTTATTTGTAAAATGAAAACGAGCTTAAATATAAAATTTGAATAAATTGAAGTAGATTAACTTAAGCTGAATAGATGAAGGAGAGTTGAATTGAATTCAACTTAAACTAAGTTTAATGATATTGGGTTGGATTTAAATCAAGTGGAAATAAATTTAAATCGAAATAGAATTTGGTGGGTTACAAATAATATTTAAGGAAATGAAAATTTAAAATGGATTGAGTAGATAAATTAATTATATTGAATAAATAAATGGATGGAATAAATAAGAATCAAATGGGAATGAACTTAAGTTTGAAGTGGAGTAAATTGAGTAAATTAACTTAAGTTGAGAATAATTAGAAGCTCGACTACGAGTAAAAATGAAAGACCATTAAATTAAAGCTTGATTTGAATTAATTCGGGAATGGTTAGTAATATGCAAGCTTGGAATGGGTCGAGCTAAATAAATGGTCGTGAATGAATAAAAAAAAGAAATAGGAAATTTAATTGGTAATGAAGGTGAACCTAAGTTGTTACTGGTTTTGAATGAACTAGTTTGGTTAATAAATGAAATGCGAGTGAAAGGATTCAAATTAAAATGCAATGAAAATGAGAATATATGGATTGTGAATAAATTTAAAAATGGAATAGAATTAAGTGTAAATTGAGTAGAAATCGATTTAAATTGGTTATAAAACATAAGTACATATTTATTCACATAGATCTTGTCAAATTGCATAGAATAAATTGTCGTTGGATGTAAATGGAAGTAAATAAAATTCTATGTATTGATAAGAGTAAAATAAATTAATTGAAACAGTTGAATTAGTACGAAAATTGTATAAGTTGCTTACGGAAAAATGTTTGGTGTGAATTTCTTTTAGAATTCATATGTTTTAACTATTGCAAGTAAGTGCAATGTTATTAAACTTCATATATATTGCACTTACATGTTTAAATTGAGTAAGTACAGGTACCTGGAAGTCTTGTGGCTGGATTTGGGTTACGCTAACTGCTAAATAAATAAGCCGCTTGCTTAAAATGCTAAATAAGGTACGCCTACGCAATAAAAATAGGAAATATGAACTGTTTTTGGTTTTTCCAACCGTTTGGGTCGATGTATATATATTTATATTTTTTGTCAAATTGCAAAAGCTCCTCCGTACAAGTGAGACTATGCCAAAATTTTCAGAAAATTTTGGGAGTTAGAAATTTTTTGAAAATTTTGTTAACGACAAACGTTTTCAAATTGGAAATTGAAATAAATTAGTAAGTGAAACTAATTAAAATAATGACATGAATTAGTTATAAATGGGAATAAAATTCAATATGTAGAGTTAAGGATAAATTGAATTCGTATGGAAATGAAAGAATCAATTTGAATAGAAATAGATATAAACTAAAGTGGTAAGATGAAAATAAATAAAGAAGCATATAAAATGCTTATACTAACTTAAGAGGGAAGGGTAAATTCTTAAATGAAAAATTGATATTACTAATATAATCTAAGTCAACATTTGAATGAATAGATATTGGAATTTTGTGGGAAAGTCGGTTAAATGTTTTTGAAAGTTGTGATTGGATATTAGTGCTAAGCAGGGTATGCAGGTAATATAAAGGGAAAAGAGAATTGATTTTGGTTTCAGAAGGTAAATTTGAAATGCTCGACAAAAAGGTATGTATTTAAATTTCTATATGAAATTTTATTGGGATTTTGATCGAGCCACTTGGCTTTTCGTTTTCTTTCTGGATTTGGGAGGCCGTAGGGCCATTTTGTAGTTGTACCGAGCTAGCCGCGCAAAGGAGACGCTGGCAAAAAATTTCGGGAATTTAGAGAGTTAGAAAATTTTTGAGAAATTTTGAAAATTTTAAACTTGGTTTTGAATTATAATTTGAATAGTTGAATATGTAAAGTTATTTGGGAACTATGGAAAAGTTTGGAAAGTTAATAAGAATAATAATGGGTCATTTATAAAAAGATAGTTGGTAGAATGTTGAATTGTTAGAAACTATTGGATTTTGGGAAAGTAATACACGGGTATTGGACCATTCTTCATAACTAGTAATTTCGGAGACGAAATTCTTTTAAGGGGGAGGAATGTGACGACTCGGAATTTTTGAGCATTTAAAATTAGAATATTTAATAAATTTCAAATATTTAAAAGTTAATCTTGACTTGAATTCGAATATCATTTTTCGTTTATTGAATTTAAATAATTTGAAATTGGATGAAATGTTGAATCTAGAATTTTAAGCCTATTAAAAATAATTTGAAAACTTATAAAATTTATATTGATAATATTGAAGATAATAGAAGTTTTAAAATTAAATTTAATAGTGATTTATTCAATTTTGAAATTTCATCGTTTAAATTGAATTTAAAATAGCCTTCCGAGGCACAGTCTCGGAATCTGACGAAACCAATTCCAATGAGTCCGTAATATGAATTATTATCGGATTTCAAATTTCGTTTTGATCGGAGTTAGTGTGTGAGTGTACGAAATATAAACGTGCTGGAAATTTAAATTGATAAATAATCTGATGAAATTTAATTTAAAAGTTGAGTCTTCTTGTATACGCTTCCTTTCTTTATTTCAAATCACGTCGCCCTTCTTTTCTTTTCAGCGGAAACAATCGAAAAAAATAAAAATAAATATCTACATATGAAAATGGCGACAACCTTCTACTTTTCCCCTTAAATCGAAATCGAATTCGATCTCTAAAAAAAAAGAAGGCGACTGCACCAATTACTAAATCGTGTCTCCTTCCACAGTCTTCTTTCAATTCTAATTTGAAGCTGTTCGAACCGATTGGAGTGTGGCGGCATTCGATTTAGGGTTTCGCGTCGTTCGATTCAAGGCCAGATCGTGAAGCTTTGTCGCGCGCGAGGGGTTCTCTGGTGGGTCGCGGTTTCAGGAATAGGCGGGACATTCGTAGATTGCTCGAGTACAACGAGCTCGTGAAGGGCTGATTCTGGGCGGTGCGACTTCGAGGGTCGCTGGCAGATAGTGGGGTGATGCGATGGGCTCAAGTGATGCGAGCACGGGTTGGGTTTGGGTAGATGTCGGGGAAGCGCGTTGGAATTGAGACAATAGGTATTGATTTTCATCTTTTACATATATATAAATATGTATATTTATGTAGGATAGAAATTTATATTTTAAAAGTTATTCTTAAAACAAGAAATCTGTTTATAGGTAAACAACAATAAAATATGTTTTCAAAAAGAAGATAACTTTGTAATTTACTTGTTTAATTAATTTAGAAATGGTTAAAGAGAAATTATTTTAAACCCAAAGTATTAGTTAATTATTTATGATAAGTGATTATTCAATTAGCTTAAATAAAAATTATTTGTTAATTTAATTAAATTTAGCAAATGGAAATTAGTTGTTCGATTTATTCGAATATTAACAAAATAATTAGTTAATTAAATTTATTGAATGGTAATTGAATATTCAAGTGGTTCAAATGTTAATAAACTATAAATATTTATACAAGGTCTGAAGTCGTGGGAAAAACCAGGCGAGTTTGAATTGGATGGCAAAGCAAAAATTGAAGGTGAGTTAATCTCACTTAGTTTAAATTTAAATTTAAATTTAAATGATTAAATCTAAATAATTGTTTGAATGATTGAATTGGTTAATGTACTATAATATGGTATATTTTGGAACTAGTGTATTATATTGTGCTAACGTCTGTGGATGCAGGGAAAACAGGTTGGAGGGATCCAACTGGATCCCTCAACATTTATTTAAATTATTAAACACCCACAGCTGTGATTAATTGATATTCTGTGATGAATTATATTAGAATATTGAATGTTATAGTCTGCTTGAATATTTCGGTACTTTGTTTTATCCAAATATATAGAATTGGACTTTGAAAGGAAATAAAAGAAGTGAACTCTTAAGAAATAATTATAAAGAATGTATATAAATTAAAGTGAATTGGATAAGAATATTAGTGGTTTCAAAATGCTAATTAATAAAATTCTATATATGGAAAGGAATTTTTGAATAAACAGAAAGTTAATGAAGTTTGAAACTTCAATGATATTATTTAATAAAACAAAACATTTATTTAATATTTAATATTTAAGATTTAAATTATTGAGAGGAATAAAGAAGAAATTGGGAAAAGCCTGAAATTTGTATATTTCAGTTAACAGGTTTAAAATCAAACGGAAAATACTAACATTAATAATAAGTCCACAACTAACGAATTTTGAAATGAATCGAGAAATTAAAGAAACTTATTTTAAATAAAATAAATTGGAAATCAATTTGGGGAAATTGATTTAAGTGATTGAAGTTGGAATTTTCTCTGGATGGCCAAGTACATGTTTTTTTAAAGGTAAAATTGTAAATATAAATTAAATGTTTTAAAGTTGTTTTTAAAGAAAGCAAGTTTTGTAAAATTTATTATTTCTAATATTTAAAGTCTAAAGTAAGTATTTTCTTTTAATCCATTTTAGCAGTAATTATTAAGGAGTAACTTAGTATTATGTTTTTTTTTAAAAGTAGAAATCTAGTTTTATATTTTATTAAGTAACCTTATTTTCATATATTCATATAGTATGTATTTTTAACAAATTATTAAAGTAATTTTAACTTAAATGTTTAAAAGTATATTTTTAAAAGAAATGTGTTTTAAAATAATTTAGAAAATCTAGTTTTGTGCTTGGTGATTCCAGTGGAAATAGAAATACTTGGAATTAATTCTGAGAAAGGCAGATAGTTTTGGAAACTGTTTTCAAAGGAATTTGAAAAGTGAAAATATATCTTGTGAAGATATTTTTGAGATAAATAAATAATTTAGGAAATTATTCATTGTTGATGGATGTTTGTGAATATAAATTGATAGTTAAATCACCGACTATCAATATTGGACAAATGCCTTGATCGTTTCGAAGAGACCGGGATCGAGATTTATTTCTCGAAAACCACTTCGATCCGGTTTGTACGTTTTCATGAAAAATGATTTTGGATTCGAAGATGGAGCGGTGAAGTGTAAGGGCTAGTCGCTACTAATCCTGAGGATATTTCCAAAATGGATGTAGTAGGAATAGTGCCTTCGGTTCCGTTCGAACCCGAGACGGACTTGTATGGATGAATGCTTGCGAAACGTCGTCAGGTGGACGATGGGCATTCTACAGGATATGTTCTATAAGGTAACGCTTAGCCTCAAGCCTCATCAAATGAGAATGACTGAAAATCAGGGGTTATGCAGCAAGGCTAGGTGGGTAGCACCCAAGCAGGGTGAGGTCATTTCAGTCTAGATGTCCCTTTTTATTTCGGCTTAGTGGGCGGTTGCTGATCCCAACCGCGGGGTGATCTCTCTCGGGATTATCCAATAAGGGGTAGTGCCGGTCTTGTGTTGCAGGGGAGCGGGCGTACTCCTCGGTACGGTGATCTAGGCCCCATACTGTGACAGGTGGTACCCCAGTGCCTAGTCATTAGTTGGAAATCCATTCTCCCTACGAGCCTTGTACGAGTTTTGTTTGTATTACCCACTCTGTGGCTAGTAGCTGGAATTCAATGAATGTAACAATTTCGGCTATTTTATAAGTATTTGTATATAGACCCTATTATAATATCAGAGGATTTCTATAAAAATTGTTTTAGCTATCGTAAGGTAAAAACCCGACATGTTTATTTGTGGCGTGGTCTTACGAGATGCTTTTGTTTTCAAAGGATTTTTGAAACTTTAATAATCAATTGGGTGTGATTTTCTCACGCTGGTATTCCAGACTGACTCGGGTGTTATTTAACTGTAATGCTCGGTCAGACCGAGTATTATAGGATACAGGATATGATGGTGTGGAGCTCAGGAGACGAGCAGGATGACAATACGTACTTCCGTACTTTCTTTATATATGTATTCCGCTGTGTTGAGTTGCTGTGCATACATTTGTATGTTGTTGTGGTTGAGCTGTGATTGGTGTACTCTGTGATGAAATGTATATGTAAACAGATATATTTGTTTTGGTGTAAAGATATATTAATATCTATTATATTTTATTTCGCTGCGATGGTTAGATTCTGATGTTGTTTTCTATTTTCTTCTTCTACCTCTTCTTCTTCAACCCAAATGGTTCGTATTTCTGTACAACTTGAGTTGATTGTTGTAGAATAGTGTTAACTCAAGGGGTACGGATTTGCGGGTCGTCACACATTATCTATTATACTGATATATTTACTCGTCGGATGGTTGGTTTCTTTTAGGGGGAAAACCGTTATGGTGATCTGTAAGGTCTCAATGGTTACTGTTCTTGTCATACATATTTCTTGAGTTTCTCACGCTGGTTTACTAGACCGATTCAGGTGTTATTTCTTATAATGCTCGGGTCAGCCCTGTGAATATTTCCATTTAGCTTTGGACGCTTTAGAGCTTACAGAGAAGAGATGGATGATTATCTACCGTAATATTTCTATTCCCGCTGTGTTAAAGCCAAAAATGGTTCAACACCCAAGAATAGATAGTCATGAACCTGTATGACTGAGATCTAGCGTGCAGTAATAAAAATCGTAGAAAAATAGAAAAAAGCGCCAGAATTTTTATAGTGGTTCGACAATCTTTGCCCCACGTCCACTTTAATGTTTTATTGCTTTAGATCTAGAGATAATTTGATTGAGTTTACAAGGAAATTGAGTAACTGGTACTAGGGACTAACAAGTTCTAAGTCCTAGAACTGTCAACAGTAGCTGCTTAGGTGACTATTGTATGGAAGAAGGAGTTTGAAGAAAATCCAGCTGAGTAAAGGTAGGCTATCTCCAAAAGCACCTATTTTTTTGTAGGTAGGTCTATATTTACAGGAAAACTGTCATGTTGATCCAGCAATGCAGTTGGAGTAGAGTCTAATCATCGGCTTGAAGTCACGTACCAAATTATAGGGACACCCAAGTTAACTAAACATGTTGGTACCGAATTAAACTTATCGGCACCGACATGTTCCTTTGTTCGAAATGCTTCGAACTTTGTTGCATTCTTCTTCTTATCTTGTATTGTTGTGTTTCATGTTGTTTCCATCAATTATTAGTTGATCTAAGTGATTTATCCTTCATCACTTGGATTGTTCTACCATTTTAGCTATTGACTCTTCGATTCTTCAAATAGGTCATCCAGAATTCTTAGAAACCACTTGGACACGTATAGTAGATGCAACAAACAAGATTTTCAACCCTCGAAAATCCACACTAATACGTCTACTGTATCACATGTCGAGCAATCGAATGTCGAAAAACCCGAATGTTAGGGGAAAAGAAGAAGAAAGAAGATAAGAAGAAAACTAAATAACGCAGAATCTCACAACAGAACGAATAAACTATAATATATCATAAGTCTTTACACAAAAACAAAACTGTAATATGTATATATACAAACATCAATCAGAGTATGCAAACCTATTTCAGCCTGGACTGTTATAACAGTCCGTCCTCACAATTTCCGATAAACACAACAATGAATACAGCGGAAAATAATTATCTACGTGAGTACGTCTCTGGGCCTCCAACTCATCTCTTGAAGCTCCAAGCATCCAAACCAATCTGTAATATACTCGGTCTGACCGAGGCATTATAATAAAATAAAACCTGAGTCAGTCTAGAAAACCAACGTGAGAGAACACACCCAACTGGATTTAAAGTTATATAAAACCTATGAATCAAAGATATCTCGTAAGACCATACCGCACATAAACACAAACGGGTTTTTATCTTACGACAACCAAAACCACTTTTATATAAAAATTCTATTATATAATTATTAGTGTCTAATTACAAATTCTTATTAAAATAGTCGAAATTGTTGCATTAATTAAATTCCAGTATACTAGGCTCTACAATCAAAACCGTAAGGCATGTATTAGACAATGGATTCCATATAATGACTAGGCACTGGGGTACCACCTATCATGGTACACGTCTAGAAAATGTACCAAGGACCTCACTTGGATCCCTTGCCAACACATGACTGGCCTACCCCTGACTGGATAGAACCAAATATGTCATCTCCTTGGTTGCTTTGAAACCCTTTTTATCGAGATATCATGCACAACTAATCCATAAATATGTAGATGTATCTAGAATGGTGAAAACACACCCTAATAGGTGAGACCCACTTAGCCTTACTGCATCTCCCTTGATTTTTAGTCATTCTCGGTTGATGAGGCTTGAGACTACGATTACCATTTAAGAAATTTACACTTAGAATGCTCATTGCCCTCCAATGACAATGTGCTAATAGATTTCACCCATACAAGTCCATTCTGGGTCTGAACGAATCCGAAGGCACTATTCCTACTACATACATTTTAAATCATTCTCGGTATTAGTAGTAATTAGCCCTTGCACCTCACATCTCTATCTTTGATTCTATGCTCTTTACGATGTCTTCACTTTGAAACACACTCGTTAGATCGAAGTGGTTTTCAAATAACACATCCGATCCCGGACTCTTCGAAAGAACGTTCGATAATTTTCGGTAAACTCAACCCCGATTCTCTAGGAAACAAACATACAAAGATAAGATTGGAGATCACCTCCAAACCGTTAGTGGACGGATTTCCTTATCATCGCCCAAGATAAGCGAAACGAGATTTATAAGCATAGTACAACATCATCGGAGATGACTGCGCCATATTACTCATGCGTTTCTCCTAGATATTTCTTAAGTTATGTTAAGTCTATTTTCAATAGTCGGTTATTTAACTATCGAATAACAAGCATTCAATCAGGATTTTATTTCATTTAGAAAATCAACATTGGCTCAGTATATAAGCAATCACTAGCCCCTTTAATAAGTCTTTATACATACAATTACTTTGTAAATTGCTTGTATATAAACATCTTTAAAAGTTATACTCGCCAATCCCTGTATGTCCATATTTAGAAATAGGAATATACTTATTCCACGATATAAGTACATCTACAAAACTTAGAAAAGTTTCCATTTTATTCGATTCTCAGATCGTTTATATTGCCCTTACAATTCTCCAAGCTCGCTATAAACCATTCTATAAATCTCCGAAAAACATTAAAAATTCTTTTACCAAGAATTCATTCACTTATAAACTTCTTTACATTTCAAAATCATTTATAACTCTTTATGAACTCAGGTACCATTTATAACTTCTTTATAAATCTATAAACCCGCTTCCAAAATTCTTTTTTAAATATCTAACCATTTATAAACTCTTTGACCTTGTAAATAATCTTCCTTAATTCTTCGAACCATTTTATAACTTCTTTTTAAAAATCAAATATCTCGACTCCATTTTCAGATCTCGAAAACATTTGTAAATAATTTTAATCATTTGCCTCAAACATCACTATATGATAACAATTATTAACAATGAACATTATAAATAGATTGAAATCATTAACATTATATATCCTAAAAGTAATAATTAATCATTCTAAAATATTGTTTAAGAAATAATAATAATAATTAATCTTTACCACTTTATAAATAATGATTTATTTTAAAACTTTATTAATAATCCTTATTATAAGTTTCAAACCATAATTGTTCTTAAATAATTAATCTTTCAATTTATTAACTTTTTAATAATCTCTTAAAACATATTAACTATAAAACAAACAACTTTTAGCAACAATAAAATAATTAAGTAACTTTAAAATAATATTAATATGAATATATAACTTTAAAATGATTTTATTATAATTAAATAACCTTAAAAGAATATTATTATAATTAAATAACCTTAAATTAATATTATTATAATTAAATAACCTTAAATTAATATTATTATAATTAAATAACTTAAAACAATATTAATATAATTAATAACTTTGAAACAATATTAATATATTTAATTAGAGAATCGTTAAATTATTTTCTAAATCCAATTTTGGGTTTAAAAATGCTTTTTGTCTCAAAACCCAATTTCGACTTAATCGGCAATTTATAATATTTTCAAAATACTAACTTGAGACCAATAGCCACCTGACACTTAACCAATATCGACATTGATTTCTACCACTACCGGGTTTTAATTTCATACATATAAAGTTGTTCTAACCACAATTTCCGTAATAATATTTATTATTCAATAATCCATATAAAGGAAATATTATTGAAACAATGTAATTCTTTAATAGCGAGGAATCTCGTTGGATCCCTCCAACCTGTTTCCCTGCATCACAAATGTTAGATAATCATATAATATAAACCAACCGGTTCGAGGTGGGATTCTTATACAAAGGGTCATTCACTCTTACACGAGAACGCAATAGGGTCTCATCCGCTCCAATAGGCGGGAATATATCCAACTTGTAAATATAATAATTTATCCAAACAACCATTCAACAATTTTTAACAACTATAAATCAAACTAGTTATCCAAAAAGGTAAGTTTAACTCACCGAAATTTTTTATTGTCGCCAAGGCTGCCACAACCCGGTTTTTCGACCTCTAAAAGTTGGCATCCATACGTCCGTTGTATTACTACCGAACAATCGAATGCCAGAAATACCAGACCATAAGGGAAAAAGAAGAAAGAGGTAGAAGAAGAAATAGAAAACAACATCAGAATCTCACAAACGCAGCAAAACAAAATATAATATAAAATAACAACATTTATACACCGAAAAAACTGTAAATGTCAATATACATACAATATATCAGAGTACACAAATCTGGACAGTTGTAACAACTTGTCACTGAATACTATCTATACAGTCTCTGGTACACAGCGGGAATCAATACATCTCTGCAACCCAGCTCACCTCTTGAGCTCCAAACGTCCTAACCTGAAAATCTGTAATACTCGGTCTGACCCGAGCATTACAATAAAGTAACACCCGAGTCAGGCTAGAAACCACCGTGAGTAAACCTCTTAAATAAGAAATACTAGAGTTGTAAAAATGTCTTTGAAAATCAAGGTAACTTGTCCAACATTATGAGTTCTTATTGTTAGAACCTCAATTGTTGGATTTTAATGACAACAACTATACAATTATGTCAAAGAATCTCTAAGCTAATTTGCAGGTACATGAGCATCAAAAAGAAATAATCGAATACGCTCAAAATAAAGATACACAGTACAAAAGTATGTATGTGAAGATACAAGAAGAGATATCACGATAGAGACAAGACGAAGGCGACAAACAAAGTTTTATTAGTCATAGAGTGTCGTGTCTAGGGTTTACAAATGTTAAAATCTTCTCCAAATGGTATACACACATATACATTCATATTTTAATTGAAAAATCAAGTTTTCAAAAATTGCATCAAGCGGGACTCGAACCCGAGTCACTAATTTAGAAGGCAAGTGCACTAACCATTTGAGCTATGGTAATTTTTAGTTACAGGTCAAATTCAGACGTCTGAATTGACCATTTCAGACGTCTGAATCTGTGCAAAAATTGCCTATTTCTTTTCTGGTTTGCACGTTTCAAATTTCAGAAGTCTGAAATTTATTTTCAGACGGCTGAACTTCTTCAACGGCTATTTTTTTGAAAAGGCATTTCCATTCATGAAGAGTTGCGACCTTTTATTCAACAGCTTTTGATGATAACTCTTCATGAACAATTACAACCATTTATTACCTATATAAACACATTAGAATCAAGTTTTAAATTCACCAATTTCTATTGATTATTATTCTATTGTTGAAATTCTTGATTCTAACTCATTTGTGCTAAAAATACCATTCAAATTCAAATTCTACTTTCTTAATCTTCACGCATTCATACATATATCATAAAGGAGGAAGATTATAGGAAGATTGTACTATCAAGAGACAGATTCGTGTTATTGAGAACACACTGTGTCATATACTTTCTGTATAAGTTGAAGTCCTGTTCTGTCGTTCAGGCAAGTGAAGTCCTCTTCGGCTGTTGAGGCGAAATCCTGTTCTGCTGCTCAGGTCCCTTGTCCGGCTGTTCAAGGGTTGTTGTAAACCTGTTCCTCCGGGTTAAGTGAGGATTGTTGTTAGTGAAATTCCAGAAGGAGTATGGGACTGGACGTAGAACGGAAAGTTCGAACCAGTATAAAAATTCCTGGTGTGCTTGTTTTATTTTTCTTATTTACTGTGCTACAGTAACTTTATTTTATTTCCGCACTAGTATATTATAATTCCATATAGCACGATCCGCACCACAGTAACTTTCATTTGGTATCAGAGCCTGGTTTTCTAGAGATCGTAACAACATCCTAGAATAAATGGCTACAAAGAGATCTAGTCAAGGCAATAAGAAGAGGAAGAGCAATAAAGAAAAATCAAAGGAGAAAACAAACAAATGCTTCATGGCAAAAGATAATGAGGTTTGTGATCTAACTTTTGATGATATGATAGAAATAAATTCAGAACTTCTAGGCACTTTAAAAAGTCTCAAAAGAAAATATAAGGAAGCTTTGGAAAATCAGAAGAAAGCAGAATTCGAAAGAGATATGCTTAAAGACGAGAAGAGAATATTAGAAGAAGAACTTGAGAAAATTCAAGATTCAGATAATTCTCAACTCACTCTATTAAGTCAAGAAATAGAAGCTCAAAAAGAAAAGAATAATGCTCTAGCTTCTGAAAATCATGAGTTAAAAACAAAAATTAAAATTGTTGAGTTAGATAACACTAGTCTCAAAACTAAGCTTAATGACATTACTAAAAATATTTCCAATTTTAATAAAGGGAGAGAAAATTTATCCAAGATTATTGAAAATTCTCAACCTGCTTCAAATAAGAAGGGATTAGGTTATGTTAAGAATTCAAAAGCTCATAATGATAAAAGCGGTTTAGGTTATAAACAAGCTAAAAGTAAAAATAGTACTAGACATGCATTCATGTATACTAACTTTAGTGCTAGTACTAGTAATCAAGATAGTTTTAAAACTAGTTATAGTCATAATAGTACTTTGTTTAGAAATGATAGAAATTATTCTTCAAGTACTAAGCTAATGACTAATAATATTAAGATATGGATTCCAACTAATATGATTGATCATGATAAACAAATTTATATTAACAACTATTATAAAAATGTAATTTGTAATGAAAATTATATTTATAAATGTTCAACCACACCCAAATGGGTATGGTTTCCAAAGACCTAACCCCCTGGACCCTAACATAGTAAGTGGGTACCGAAAATTATTATTATTTTTTGCAGGTACTCAGAGAAACAAAAGGAAAAGGATAGATTTTGGAATTTTAAAGAATGTTCCATACGTTAAATAGAATTACGTGCTTACAATAAAATATGAACTTCAGTAAATATGGTAAAATTTATTTTATTTTTCCTTCATAATTAATAATGAGTTTATCTCGTTATATACAAGATATTTTATATAATTTTATATATTCCCTCATTCTTTTTGATAATGACAAAGGGGGAGAAATTCATATGCATATTGATAGAGGGAGATATTATACTTAGGGGGAGTTGTTATACTAGGGGGAGCTTTAAACATATTGATATTATTTTTTATATATAATGAATATTTTTTAAAAATTGTATAGTTGTCATCATCAAAAAGGGGGAGAATGTTAGAACCTCAATTGTTGGATTTTAATGACAACAACTATACAATTATGTCAAAGAATCTCTAAGCTAATTTGCAGGTACATGAACATCAAAAAGAAATAATCGAATACACTCAAAATAAAGATACACAGTACAAAAGTATGTATGTGAAGATACAAGAAGAGATATCACGATAGAGACAAGACGAAGGCGACAAACTAAGTTTTATTAGTCATAGAGTGTCGTGTCTAGAGTTTACAAATGTTAAAATCTTCTCCAAATGGTATACACACATATACATTCATATTTTAATTGAAAAATCAAGTTTTCAAAACAAGCGGGACTCGAACCCGGGTCACTAGTTCAGAAGGCAAGTGCACTAACCATTTGAGCTATGGTAATTTTTATTTATAGGTCAAATTCAGACGTCTGAATTGACCATTTCAGACGTCTGAATCTGTGCAAAAATAGCCTATTTCTTTTCTGGTTTGCACGTTTCAAATTTCAGAAGTCTGAAATTTATTTTCAGACGGCTGAACTTCTTCAACGGCTATTTTTTTGAAAAGGCATTTCCATTCATGAAGAGTTGCGACCTTTTATTCAACAGCTTTTGATGATAACTCTTCATGAACAATTACAACCATTTATTACCTATATAAACACATTAGAATCAAGTTTTAAATTCACCAATTTCTATTGATTATTATTCTATTATTGAAATTCTTGATTCTAACTCATTTGTGCTAAAAATATCATTCAAATTCAAATTCTACTTTCTTAATCTTCACGCATTCATACATATATCATAAAGGAGGAAGATTATAGGAAGATTGTACTATCAAGAGACAGATTCGTGTTATTGAGAACACACTGTGTCATATACTTTCTGTATAAGTTGAAGTCCTGTTCTATCGTTCAGGCAAGTGAAGTCCTCTTCGGCTGTTGAGGCGAAATCCTATTCTGCTGCTCAGGTCCCTTGTCCGGCTGTTCAAGGGTTGTTGTAAACCTGTTCCTCCGGGTTAAGTGAGGATTGTTGTTAGTGAAATTCCAGAAGGAGTCTGGGACTGGACGTAGAACGAAAATTTCGAACATGTATAAAAATTCCTGGTGTGCTTGTTTTATTTTTCTTATTTACTCTGCTACAGTAACTTTATTTTATTTCCGCACTAGTATATTATAATTCCATATAGCACGATCCGCACCACGGTAACTTTCACTTATCTCGTTATATCCAACACTTGTTGCCAAATCCATTACTTAAAATAATACTTAAGTGCGGTTACTTATTCAAAGTAGTCGGATTTACTTAATTTATTTAATTCTAGCCCATTTGATTCTACAAATCAAACCCGTAAGTATTAAAGTAGTTACTGAATCGAAGTGGTTTCGAATATCGCTGACATCCGATCCTGGTCTCTTCGAGTCCAAACACCATCTTTTAAGACAAATTGTTTTAAACAAACAATTCAATTCAGAATGTCAAACTTCACCTAAAAATCCCATTGTAATATTTATTCAAAAAAATGCCTCACATTTTATATCTAACTGTTCATTTCAGGTTATTCCAAATATTCATAGACTAGATTAACTAGTCACACAAATCATTAATTTACTTAAAACCGAATTGATTAATTATTTTCAAATCATGCTTAGTTATTATTAAACCAATTACAAACCATTTTATTTTATTTTAATTGAATATCTGGAATTAACTAATAATTAACAAGTATAATTAACTTAAGACTTCTAAATAAATTAAAGGTGTAGATCATTCTATTTTTTCATTAACCATTAATTAATTACAACTATTTATTTACTTTAATAAACCTTAGTAATTAATAAATAATTACCTTAACTTAATTAAGTTTAAATTCAAATTATTTTGTTTATCCTAGCCATTACCAATCCTAAAGTTTGAGTTAACTTAAGGGTTTTAAATTACTTAATTTAAATAACTATAACCAATTACTTTAAAAACCATTTTTCTTTCCATTTTCTTTCCATTTTCTTCTTTCCAAAATCCAATACCTTTACTTTTGATATCTAAAAATATCCAAAATATATTCAGTCAAACCATAACATTCAGTAGCTTCAATTTCCAATATCATATATCACAAGTTATCAAATAAATCATAATCACAGACTATGAAAATAAATTTCAATATTTTCGAGGAATCCAGTTGGATCCCTCCAACCTGTTTTCCTGCATCTATAGATGTTAGCACAATATAAAAATAATACCAATCCCACTTTAAGGTGGGATATCGCGGTATAAAGAGTCATCTGCTATTATGCGGGGCGCATAGGGTCTCATCCGCTATATAATGCGGGAATATCAATCACTCCAATATATATATATATATATATATATATATATATATATATATATATATATATATATATATATAAAATATCACATCCGGACTGATAATAAATTATCAATTCAAGCAATCAATCAATAATTTAATTTAACTGATTGAATTAAATCAGTAATTCAATTTGAGTGAGATTTACTCACCTTTGACCTTTGTTTTGCAATCCGATTCAAACCAATTTGTTTCTTCACAATTTTAGACCTTGTACAAACATTTGTATGGTTTATTAATATTTGAATTAATCGAACAGTCAATTACCAGTTATTAATTTAATTTTAACTAATTTTCCTTTAATAAATAATTTTTAGTAATTAAAATAATTAAATGAACCAGTTAAACAAGTTAATCACCTTAATACATTGTTTTAAAATAAGTTAGTAAATTTAAAATATATATTTGTATATTTATTTTTCTTTTGAAACTACATATACTTAAAATTTAATTTATATAGATTAAAAATCAAATTTTTATATAAACTTTTAAACATTCAAAATTCTTATATATTTTTTCCAAAACCTTTCTATATATAATTTTCTCTGTTTACCTACCTATATTTAAATTAAAATAGGTATATGTGTATATTCATACTTATATTACATATTATTTTTTTCCTTTTCTGTAATTAACAAAGGCAGTAATTTTCTTCAGTGTTAAAAAGTTTTCTTCTTTAATATATATTGTAAAATAAAAATTTGATTTTAAAATTCCATTCTCGGTTTATATTAAGCTTAAATTGGAAAATATTGAAGAAATAAAATAAACTGCGCACCTTTCTTCCCAAAGCCTTCGACCACTATCTAGAATAGTTCCCCACTCACGTCGATGGCCACTGCTCGCCGCCGAACTCACGACTTCGGTCACCTCTCTCTTCCCTTCACGACCCACGCTCACGCACCTGTTATTACCTTCCACTGCGCGACCCCCCACGGTGCCGCCTCGCGCCCCACGCAACTCGATTCCAACAAGCTCCACCATCGATCAACGCGCACGAGCGCCTTCCCTCTAGCCTTGCTCGAGCTCGCGACACACCTACCTTCAATCGAAATAACTCGCGGTACTTCACTGTCGAAGTCGAACTCGATTTTGATTCTTCCTCCCTCTCTGCTATGCGATTCGATTGCGGTTTCAAATTTAAGGAGGAAAGAAAGGTGTTTTTTTTTGTTTTGAAATGGAAAAAGGATCGAACGCCATTTTAAACCCTTTTTTTTAGAATTGGAAATGAATTCGTTTAGAAGATGGGGGAGACTAAAGAGGAGAGGTGGAAGATTCGAACAGCTGCTATGATTCGTTTGCCTTGAACTTGAGTGGACAGGAAGGGAATTACGTGATTTGAATGAAAATCATTTGGCCATTATCTTGATTTCCTTTCACAACCGATTGAAGGAAAAAGATAAGATGAGTGGTTTTAAAAAGAAAAAGGGAGACAAGAAACGACGTTGGCGTGAGGGTTGATGGCTATAGGGATTTTGAAATGATGGGAAAAGTTATGAAGTGAAATAATTTCGGCTGAAGGTGACCAGGATATACATATTTATTTTTAAATTAAATTCTAATTGTCTCGAAAACTGCAACTCAAAATCTCAACCTCCTATCAATACATGCCACTAAGCATTTATAATGTTATCCCCTATTCCGTGCGCAATGGAAAAGGTTTCGAGTCCAAATTCGATCGTATGGAGAATTTAACTTTTTGGACCCAATTATTTATATTGATTTATCGATATAGATTTCAATGCATTTATACCCCGTACGACCACACGACAACTCCAAACACTACAAAATTTGAAATCCGATAACAATACCATATTACGGATCCAATGGGACTAGTTTCGTCGAAATCCTAGACTGTGCCTTGAAAGGGTATTTTTTTAAATATCAATTTAAATGACATATTTTCAAAACTGAACAAACCACTTTAAAATTCAATTTTAAAAGTTCTATTACCTTTAGTATTATCAATATAAATTTTACAACCCTTCAAATTATTTTAAGCGAGCTTAAAACTCCCGATTTAACATTTTACCCAATTTCCAGTAATTAAATTCAATAAGTCAATTATCCCAAAATTAGTGATATTTGAAAATCAATTTAAAATTTAACTTTCAAATATTTAAAATCAATTAAATATTTCAATTTTAAATGTCCAAAGTTCTGTGTCGTCACAAAGTCGTTCCAGTTTAGAACTAAAACTAGACGACGTTCGATTTAGCCCAAATTTCGATAGTCTCCTAATTTGTCCAAACTAGTTCCATTATGAGGCTTTTATTGCCATGATGGCAAGCAAAAAAGTTTCATCTCGTTCGGACCTGGTATGAGAGAGTTATGCAATTATTAATTTATCAAAAATTTAAAATAATAATTAAATAAACAAATACGACATCAATTAAATTACAACCTCTACCCCTAACTCATCTTCCTCTTCCTCAACCCAGAATCGTGCACAGACACATTCATGAATGCACACTTAAGCAATGGTACGGAGCTACGCTTCACGAAACTCGAATTCGCCTTCTCCAATGCGTCGCACTTCACGAACTCGACTCACCCATACCTAAAAACCAAAGCTCGGCCTCCCCTATCGAAACGTGACCAAAACCCTCCTCCAACATGACCTGGCAATGACATGAATCACATCGAGGCATCGCGACCTCTCAAACTCGGCGAGTAGCTACCATATACATGCCCCGAATCCAAATCCAAACTCCGTTCGTCCAATCGATGCCCGAAATCCTTTAAAATCCCAACCCTAGCTCCACTATTCAAAATTGCCACCCCTAAAACTGCAGTGCACACACAAAGAAGGGTATAAGGTTGAAGATAAACATAATATGAGTTCAACGAATTGAAAAAGGAGGATTTTTAGTTTAGTGTAGATTTTTATTTGCATTTTTGAAGTATCGTTTTTCTCTCTTTGTTTAGGAGATGTTTAAATAGAAGAAGATGGATGAAAAGACAAATGAAGTATGTGGGCTTGTACAAGTTGAAGGCGGTTGATGTGAATGAACAAGTCAAATCGAAAAAATATATATTTAAAATTCAAAATATCTAGATATTTAATTCCAAACCCCGATCGAGGTGTGCCGCCTGGCGTTCCTAATGTTATACCCCTATTTTGAATGCAATGGAGCTAGCCTCAAGTTCGATCGTATGCAGAAGATAGCTTTTTGAATCGAATTATTATATTAGAATTTTTCAATATTAATTTCAATGCTTTTTTATCCCGTATTACCAAACGATACGTCTAATTGTTACGAAATTTGACGGCGTATTATAATTCATTATTGTGGAACTAATGCCACTAGTTTCATCGAAATTCGAGACTGTGCCCCAGAATGCGATTTTATTACGTTAATTAAAAAGAGTTATTTTCCAAATCGAGTAAATCACTTTTAAATCCAATTTCAAAGTTTTATTCCCTTCATTCTTGTTAAATAGTGATTAAATAAGCTTTTGAACTATTTTTATCCAAATAAAAATCCAAGATTCAATTAATTAGATGATTTCAATTATTAAATTCAACAATTAAACTATCCAATAAATCGCTATGTTTGAAATTTAAGTTATTTAACCTATAAAATTAACTTCTCAATACTAAAACTTAATTAATTATTCTAATTTCAATAACTAAAATTCTGGGTCGTTACATTCTTCCCCCCTTAAAAGAATTTTGTCTCCAAAATTGACAAGGTAGGAAAATGCCCAAACCTATTCCTTTCTAAACCAATTTAGTCGAAATATTTTTCCAAATTAATTTAGGCCCTTAACTTTTTCCAAATTCAATTTGTTGAAACCTTGTTATTACTTTTACAAAGCTTCCAAATTCATTCATAGATTCCAACTAATATTATCCATTCAATCATTTCAAGTTATACTTCAAAATCAAATTTTATTTATCAAAATTCTTCAAAATTTCTAAATCATTATATTTTTAGAAAATTTCGCCAGCATCTCCTTTGCGCGGCTCGATCGAACAACCACAAATCGCCACTACAGATCCACACTGAAAAAGAAAACAAATCCAAATGGCTCAATCACAAACCATCAAATTCAAACAAAATTTAAACATGTGCCTTTTTGTTGGGCAACCAAGTTTTACTTATGAAACCAAAGGTTTCAAATTAGTTCTTACTTTTATATACCTGCATCTTATTTACCAATGATATCGAATCATATAGTTTACAATCATATTATTATGCATTTTCAATTTCCAACATTTGCTTTACTAAAACCGTACGATGTACGTATATCAATCGACGCAATATCAAATCCGATTGCTTATTCTAACACATAATTTCTCTTCCGAACTAGTATCGTTCACACGATCACTCTAGTGTGGACTCAAATCCAGTTCTTTGATTAGAAATCGTCATTCTCCTTGCATAGCCATATACTATGATAGAGAATTCTGGAATCAATCAAAAATCCATATCCAGTGTTTGCCGTCAAGAATCGAGTGAAAAATCCTAACTTGGATCGATATAAGTTATCACGAAATTTGTGCTCGAATGTGGATCAAATCATCATGTGAATAAAATAATATACGTACAACTTACATATTTATTACAATTGATTTTTTAGCTATCCCAAATTCTCTTATTCACATTCATTTCATTTACAATCAATTGTTCACAATCATTATTCACATTGCTTTATTCACATTCATTATTTACTTAGTGTATCCTTCCAATACTAATTATCACTTAAGAATTATTCCATCAAATTTTCTTAAGTCTATTATAAACATTTTATACAAAAGTTCTTATATTTATTACCACTTCACTACTCAAGTCCTCATCCATTTCTACCCAAACTCAATTTCGTTTTCCAATTTCAACATTCAATTTTATCAATCAACATTACGAACCATATCTAATTGACTAACTAATTTAGTTATCCCATTTCGTTAATTTATTTCAAATCTCAATCAATTACATTTCCAAAAATTATTTCATTTAGTCTAACTTTGGTAAAATTCCTTTTCAAAATGTTTAACTTATCTTAAGTTAAATTTCATTCCTAAGTTCAATTCCAAATTTACTTTTCTTAAAATTCATATTCAACAATTTAAAACCTTGTTCAATTTACTTATTTCCAAAATGTATAAGTTATCAAACTTATTTTCTCATATTTTCATAAAATACTCAGTGAAAGTTTTTTAGAGTTTGAGCACATGGTTCTAATTAATTTCAAATTAATTTGAACTCATGTATACACACACATACACATAACCTCTTAGTATATCAAATTATTCTTTTGAATTTTCAAAATCAAAACTAGTTTTACCAAAATAAAACTCCAATTGTAGTAATTCCTCTCTTGGAAATTCGAAAATGAACGTCGATGATGCTGTAGTCATAACCGAAATTATTTTCTAGCGATTGAAGTGAGTTCGGTGCTTTTATTCCTTTTAAAAACTCTTTCTAATAATTTCTATTTCCAGACCAAAATATTTTCCAAATAATATCACTATTATTTTCCAAAACTTCGAAAAATCATCTTCAAAACCAACGGGTTTTAAATTCTCAAATTCCCAACCTTTTAAAGCCTTTTTAAGTCATAATATACTTCAGCAATTCCATTTCCCTTTAAATCACTTTTATAACCTACAATTCCATTTGGTTATATAAAATCATTTCTTGGTTGTTAGTCTTGCTTTCATTATAATATCAACCACTTTATTAGAACACAACAACAACAAATGATAATCATCAAAAATTATCATTCTCTAACAACCAAGCACACCATATATTAATAATTTATAAAAAATTATTCCTTTATATATAGAATAATCCAGGTAAAATTATTTCATTTACCTCATTTCGAAACAATACCATGTCGAATTGCTTTGTTCAAGTGTTTAGAGATCCCTATCAATAACATTAATTACTTATATTGACCAAAATCCATAAGCCACTCAATAGATCAACCAACACAATGTAAAACAATTTTTATATCACTAACAAATACGCGCTCATACACACACACACACTCAAACTCATTCTAGGGTGCTACTGTCCCTATCTCTAAGGAGTTACCCTATCAAAGCCAAGGTTCTCGCTTAACCTTCAGCTCTAATACCAAATGTAACGACCATAGGCTTTTAACCATCCGATAGTGACGACGGTAGGCTTTTCAACCATCCTAGCCCCACCATGGCGTAAATCGGTACCTCAAATCTGTTTTTACAGCCAGCCTCGCGACTGTAAGCACCTAGCAAACCAACCCATCAAGGTGTTATACTACCACTTCATGTCGTGTGTAATATCCCGGAATTTTTAACAATATCAATTTAATAATCTATATTAAAAATTAAATTGATATTGATATTTTGTTAATAATAATTCAAATAGATATAATAATCTTCCTCAATAATTATTTAATTGGTTATTTTATCTTTTTAAAATAATAAATGGATTTCTATTTACAATATAAATATATGGTTTATATTTTAAATAGATTAGCATTGTTTTAATTTTAATAAAGAAAACATATCTTTCTAATTCTAATATTTGTAGTAATTTGGAAGATTTGTTTTATTTATTATTTAAGCTTTCCAAAGTTAAATAAATCTTGGTTTAAATTTAATAAGTGAATCATGTTTTAAAATGCTAATATATACATTATAATTTGGAAATTTTAATTTAAATTAGTATTGAGTTTTTAAAACTATTTCATAAATAAATATATGATTTCAAATTTGATAAGAAAAATATTAAATGTTTAAAATAATTTGGCTTGAGTTTTAAATTTAGAATAAATTTAACAAAAAGGTTTTATAGCTTAGTAAAATAGATATTTTATTAATAAAAATATAATTTCTTTTAAAATAATTTTAATTTAATAATAAGATATTTATAAAAACAATATTAATAGTGTATTGTCTTTATAAATAGATCTTGAATAAAATTTGCAATTTTTTATTTTAAATTAAATTTATATATATAACTTGATTTTAAAATAATTGATTTTTGAATTTAATTTGAATTTAAAACTCCAAGTATAAATTTTGATTGTTTCAGTTTCTATATGTATAAGTTTTAATTTATAAACATGGTTTGTTTTTATTTCATTTTATAAATTTATACACATATTTAAATATAAACTAACAAATTAAATTTAGGCTTAACACACATTAATATGTAAATTAGATACAAATTATTTTAAAGAGACAAGTGTTGCATTTTTAGAGATTAATTTAACAAGTGTTCAAAAACTAACATAACAAATTGACAAATGTACAAAATAGTACAAGTGTAAATTTTTGTTTTAATTTTTCTTTTATTTAATTAAATCTGAAATACATTTATATAAGCTTGCATCTTCATTCATATTTGTTTTTTTTTTCATTTCTTCAATCAAAAAGAAAAGATCAAAACTCATCTTCATATTAATAATCAAAACCTGCATATTCAAATCCTTCATATCAACAAAAATCTGCATACACAAATTCCTCAAATTCAAGAAGATTTGCATTTTTATAAGCCTGGAAATAGAGAAAATCTGAACATCCTCAAAATCTAGAAATCTACACTTCCTAAAAAAAATCAAAAGAGGTCTGCATTCTGTTTTTAAAACCTGGAAATGATCAAGCCTACATCTTCTCTCTGCACAACCTCAATTTGAAGCTGGTTCAAATGCATCTACATGCAAGTGGTTAGTCAGGGATCATGAGTATTCCAATTTCATCAAGGCTTGCAACTAAATTTTTTGAAACAAGGAGCATGCCTGCATTTTTTTCGGCAAAATTCAAAGGGGTAACAGAGCTCTGCATCTTTTAAATTAAAGGTGGGTAACTTTTTAAAGTTAAAAATTAAAATAGGTTGCATGCTAGAATAATTGATATAAATAAGTATTGATTGTGAAAATCTGATGTGAGGATGTAATATGTGCATGCTATTGTTTTTCTTTTACTTTCCTGTTCTGTTTCATGGATTTGTCTTGCAAAACATCCTCTAAAACACTCATCTTTTTACTTAGCTACTGAAATGATGAAATTTTTAAAGTAAAGTTGATTTATTTTTCTTAAGTTAATATTTAAATTTTTTAAAGTAAGTTAAATTATAGGATATTGCTTCTGTAAACCCAAGAAACATTATGCATGTGAATTTTTACCAAACCTAAACATGTTAGTTTAAGTAATCCAGTAGTATAAATCAAAACCATAACAAAAACATGATTTTTAAATCAAGTATCAGGATTTTTAGGTGTTTGTTTAAGTTGCAGTTTAGAGTTGAACTAAAATTGGATCTTTAGCAAATTATGTTGATTCATGAATTGAGAAGTCTTGAGATTCTTTTGAGTGACGAAGAAGGTATAGGAGATGCTCAGAAAAATCTTGGATGGGCTTAAAATTGGTCAGAGAGGATGCAGTTTGAATTTTTATTGTTAAACCCTAGTTTTGAGAAGGGTATGAAGAATCAGGCATTTCGGGAAGGAGAATGGATCGAGTGTTGTGATGTTTGGGGAATGGGTAGATGGTGTGTGGTTGAGTTCGAGGCCGGAGTGGGTGGACCTCAGGTGGTCGGAGTAGCGAATATTCGCCATTGACAGGTTTTGACAGAAAACCTGATTTTCTGTTCCAGGTTTTGCTCATGGGTGTGCGATTTTGATTCTTTAAATAATTGTTCAATCCGATGGTTCCATTTGGGCATAAATGAGTTTTTGGAAGTAGTTCGATCATCTCCGATGATCAATAGAGGCGGTGGTCGCCGGATGAGTTTTACTGGTGAAGTTGGGTTTAGTTTTGGTTACAGGGGAGATTTGTGTTTGCTCGAAGTAGATGGGTGGGTGACACGGAGTAGGGGTGCTTTTGTCTCAAAGCAGTTTTGTTGGTTCTTGGGTTTTGCTTTGTGTTTTTCAGGTTACAGAAACCTGTAGTTAATGTTTTGAAAGTTTTATAAATCTGTAGTTTTATTTTTTAGAAAAGTTTAAATTTAATTCAAATTCAAGTTTGAATTTTTGAATTTAAGTTCAAATTTAAAATCTCAGTTTTTAAATAAAAATTAAGATTTAAAAATTAAACTTAATTACTATTTTATTCTGGTTAAATAGTTTAAATCTTTTAATAATGAGGTTTTTAAATTATGAGTAAGATTTGAAGTTTTATTTAAATCTGGAAATCTTAAATTTAAATAGGAACTTCAGTTTTTAAATTTAAAAGAAGGTTTAAATTTGGAAGTTTTAAACTAAATATAAATTGAAGTTAGTAATATTTTGAAATGAGTTTTTGTTTTCAAAATTTTTATGAAATTTAAATTCTAAGACAAACACTTGTTTGACTTGCAATTTAAAAAGTTTTAAATTATTTAAACTTTGATAAGTTTAAATTGTTGTTATTTTAAAACTTGTATTTAAAATGGAATTTAAAGGTAATTTTCAAAAGTACTTTGTTTCAAAAAAGTTTGTTTTAAAACATAATTTAGAAATGGTTTATCTTAAATTTAAATTAAAGATTAATGTTTTAGAATTGATTTAATTGATAAGGTAATTAAGATTTATTAATTAATTTAATTAATTAATTGAATTTGGAATAATCAAAATTGATTAATGATTAATCAATTTATATTTAAGATCATAAATTATATTTTTAAATTAATGATTAATGAATTATTAATTATGTAATTAAGTTTTAAATCAAGGTTAATTAATTAAATAATTATACTTTAATTCATAGATAATTAAAGATGATTTAATATGTAATTAATCTAAGTTAATTACATAATGAATAATTAAAGAATGGTTAATGAAGGTCATTAACCGGGATTATTTAATAATTAATTAATGTGGTTAATTTTTATAATTAATTAATTTAATTAATTTAATATTAATCATTTGCGAATGGTTTGAGTTTAATTACTTAATGAAGTAATAATGAAATTAATTACTTAAAGTAATTAATTAAGTTAAATGTGATTATTTATTTTAATTAATTAAGTTTAATTAATTTTAAACACTTGGGTTTTAAAAATAATTACTGTATGTAATTAATGGATTGGGAAAATTACTTAGTAACGTAATTAATTTAATAATTACAGATTGTAATTAATTGAAGATGTTTAAGAATGAAGTAATTTGATTAAATTACTTAGTAATTAATTAAGGGATTAATTAAGGAATTAATTGAAGGATAATTAATTTGTTTTAATATAGTAATTAAGCTAGTTAATTACTAAATGTAATTAATCTGGGATGATTAATAAATATGAGTTAATTACTTAAGGTAATTAATTTAGGAAGATAATTAATTAAGCATAATTAAAGGTCATTAATTATTATAATTAATGATGTAATTAAAGTTGATTAATTAAGATTAATTAATCAATGATAAGTAATTAAAGGTAATTAATTATCGTTAATTAATTAATTGAAGTAATTAAATGTTAATTAATGTTTTTGTTTGAGAATAACTAATTTGTGAAATTAATTAAGGATAATTACATGAATGTAATTAAGAGCAATTAATCAAGAGTGATTAATTAAGGTGATTAATAATGAATAATTAATTAATTGTAATCAATTAAATGGTTGAGTAAGCAAGATATATTTTGATGAAGTAATTAATTTAATTTATTTTAAATTAATTAAAGATGAAGTAATTAATTTAATTCACTTTAAATTAATTAGAGATTAGAGATAGTTAATTTAATTCATTTTAAATTAATTATATTGTGATTAAGTAAATCATTGCTTATGTATAAATGGATGACATTGATTGTCTTGAATGGATGTAATCTCAGAAATGAGTTAAGTAATGTTGTGGGGTATGAATGCTTGGTTGCAGTGCGATGATAACTTAGATTATCTATTGTGATGGTGATATATGGATTATCTATTTGATATTGATAATGTGGATTACCTGTTATTTGATAATGTTGATTATCAATTGTAATTTGTAAGTTATCTATCTGTGTGTATATAGATACTGTATTGAATTGTTTTAAACTTTAAAACAACTTGGACCTAAAAGACACGCTTTGGATTTCGATGAGACCGGGATCAGGTTTCCATATTTGGATATCCGAAAACCACATCGATCCATTAGGTCGTGAATCAAAGTGGAGCTTTGTGAAGACTCGAGGTGTAAGGACTATACGTCAGTATAACACTGTGGGTGATTCCGTAATGAGTTGACAGAATAGTACTTATAGGTTCGAGATGATGATTCAGAGTGCAAGGGTTATCGTCGTTAACTCTGAGGGTGATTCCAAAACGAGTGTAAAGAGATAATGTCTTCGGTTTCGTTCGAACCTGGAACGAACTTGTATGGATTGAATGCTTTCAGAACATCGTCAGGCGGACGATGAGCATTCTATGTGATGTGTTCTATAAAGGTAATCGTAACCTCAAGCCTCATCAACCGCGAATGGCTAAAACAGGGGAGGTGCAGCAAGGCTTCATGGGTAGCCCCCATTGGAGAGCGAGATTTACCCATGTCTAGAGTTCCCTTTATATTCGGCTGTGTGGGTGGTTGCTAGCGACAACCACGAGGTTGTGTTGTTCGGAACTATTCAGTAAAGAATGGGTCCGGCCTTGTGTTACAGGGGAGCGGGCGTACTCCTCGGTACGTTGATCTAGACTACGTACTGTGACGGACGGTACCCCAGTAGCCCTGCCATTGTATGGAATCCAAAATCCAATAAGTGCCAACGGTTTTGATTGTATTACCCACTTTTGTGGCTAGTAGCTGGAATTTAATCATGTAACAATTTCGGCTATTTCATATTTATTTGAAAACCCTAGACCTATTATAATATCATCAAATTTCCTATCAAATGTTTTGGTTAGCGTAAGGTAAAAACTTTTCCATGTTTATGTGTGGGAAGTCTTATGTGATACCTTTCTTTTCAAAAGGTTTTTGAAAGTTAAGCAACCTTAAACCTGTTACTCACACCAGACCCATGTATGACCCGGAGTTTATCTTTTGTTTTCTTAAACTCTTGGGTACTCAAATTTTTACGAGTAGCCAAGGGATTCAGGTTAGCTTTGACGAATTGTGGAGGAACAAATGGAGCAGGAAGCTTCTGCGTGTAGATATATAGTTTTCCACTGTGTGTTCTCTGAGTTGTTGTCTTTGTGTTGTATTGAGTTGTATAACTAGACAGGTGTTTATAACTGCCTAGTATGTGATGTATATCTATGTAACTCTGATATTTGTTGTAAACTATGTAATGTTTATGTTATTAGTATAATTTATTCGTTCCGCTGTTTTAGATTCTGTGTTGTTCTTTCTTTCTCTTCTTTCTCTTCTCTTTTCTATCCCTTTCTTTCTTAAAAAGGATGCGATTTTCTGTTGTAAGAAAGTCGGGTCGTTTCAGTTAGTATCAGAGCATTAGGTTGAGTGAATACCTAGGCTCTGTAGTAGTGTCTTTCTTGAGAGAGCGTATTTGTAATTTTAAATATATAAATATATTTATTTCTACCTATCTGTTGGGTTACCTGTTCAGGTTCCCCAATATAAGTTATAAAGGTAGATGGGGTAGTAGTGTGTGTAACACAACTACCATTGGTTGGAGTTTGAATGTTTGAGGTTGAAAGTGTAATTGTCGAGACTGTAGACCTAATATCGTCTCGAGTGAGTTCTGTAGTGATGAAGAACTTCATTGATCTCTAAAGGAAACCTATTAAGGTTCGGAGTCTATTTCTGAAGTTAGATGAGTGGAGTTTGGATCTGTTGGTTTGGCAGAAGCAAGTAATGGTATTTTGGATACCTCAGGAAGTAGTAGCTGCGTGATGAGATGCAGTGACTAGGGATGTTCTCGAAGATGTTTTTTTTGGAACATGTTAAGGAGGTGAGTCCGAGTTTCTCAAAGAACTTTGGATTAGGATTCTTTGGCATCTGTGGCATCAGTGCAGCTTGGAATGTTCTCGGTGTTGGCAAGAGATCTTTTGGCTTAGCAGTTTTTCTGGAGTGGAGTTCAGATGCAGCAGTATGGACCTGTTTTTGGGTGGAATGGCTAGTTAAGTGTAAGCTGTTCTATTTGGTTAAGGGAGAACGGTTTTCCTTGGATTTGGTTTGGGTGGATCGTAAAAGTGACTTGCGATTGTGTGAGTGTTCTCTTGGGTTATCTAAGTCTTTCTGGATGTCTTCAGGAAGTCAGAATTTTGTTCGCATCTAGAGATTGGGTTTCCTTACCATCTGGAATTCCAGGAGTGATACCGATGGTTCAGCTTTATAGAAGAATGGTTCCAAGAAATTGAGTTGGTGTAGCAGCTCAGAGTTTTGGAGGAAGTTCTGAATTGTTCTTATGGATTTGTTGAACCATATTTCTGGGATGTGTTGTCCAGTTTGTGCTCTTGTTCTTCTTCAGCATTTTCTTTTACTTCGGATCAGAGTTGTGCAGCGGAAGCAGTTTGGAAGTGTATCTGCTTTTCTTTTCCGGATAAGAAAAGTTGTTGTCTTATGATGTTTGAAGAGTAGAGTTTGAGATTTTGATTCTGGTTGATCTTAAGGAGATCATTTTGTTGAGTTGATTGGTTTAGTTGGTTTCTAGAAGCATCAGCAAGGGATGAGCTGATCAGTAAGGTTTTAAACAGCCCAGGATCGTCCAAAGAGTTTTATGATTTGAAAAGGAGGAATTTGGAATCTGAAGTCGGAGATTTGATTTTGAGAAAGTTTTCTCCGATCGTAAAGTGAGCTATAAGATTGGGTAAGTCTGAGAAGTTAGCTCTGAAGTGTTTTAGATCTTTTCTATGATCTTGGAGAATAAGTGATTGATCTACAGGATTGGATTGCCAGTTTGGATAACTGGGATTCGATGAGTTTCACGTATCTCTGAGGGAGTACGTGTATGATCTATCTCTGGTTGTGGAACCAGCAGTTCTGGAGTTTTGTTTGTTGAGTCAGACTCGTCTGTAGTCTGATATCTTGTCTTGTGTATAGATATAGTTGAATAGGAGCTTTTATAGCTTCATAGTATTGATTGTTTGGATTTTTTAGAGCGGGTATCCCGGTATATATAGATATACTTGGGGAAACTCGATAAAAATTTATCTAGAATTTGTCTAGATAATTAAATTTGTTTGATTGGTTGAATTGGTTGTTTTGATTGCTATCATATGTTTGATATATGCTTGTATTCTAAATAAATCTTTGATGGGATTATTAAATTACCTTTGTTTTAAATTTCGGGGACGAATTTTTTTTAAGGGGGAAGGATTGTGATATCTCGGAATTTTTAACAATATCAATTTAATAATCTATATTAAAAATTAAATTGATATTGATATTTTGTTAATAATAATTCAAATAGATTTAATAATCTTCCTCAATAATTATTTAATTGGTTATTTTATCTTTTTAAAATAATAAATGGATTTCTATTTTACAATATAAATATATGGTTTATATTTTAAATAGATTAGCATCGTTTTAATTTTAATAAATAAAGCATATCTTTCTAATTCTAATATTTGTAGTAATTTGGAAAATTTGTTTTATTTAATATTTAAGATTTCCAAAGTTAAAAAAATCTTGGTTTAAATTTAATAAGTGAATCATGTTTTAAAATTCTAATATATACATTATAATGTGGAAATTTTAGTTTAAATTAGTATTGAGTTTTTAAAACTATTTCATAAATAAATATATGATTTTAAATTTGATAAGAAAAATATTAAATGTTTAAAATAATTTGGCTTGAGTTTTAAATTTAGAATAAATTTAACAAAAAGGTTTTATGGCTTAATAAAATAGATATTTTATTAATAAAAATATAATTTCTTTTAAAATAATTTTAATTTAATAATAAGATATTTATAAAAACAATATTAATAGTGTATTGTCTTTATAAATAGATCTTGAATAAAATTTGCAATTTGTTATTTTAAATTAAATATATATATATATATAACTTGATTTTAAAATAATTGATTTTTGAATTTAATTTGAATTTAAAACTCCAAGTATAAATTTTAATTGTTTCCATTTCTATATGTATAAGTTTTAATTTATAAACATGGTTTGTTTTTATTTCATTTTATAAATTTATACACATACTTAAATATAAACTAACAAATTAAATTTAGGCTTAACACACATTAATTTGTAAATTAGATACTAATTATTTTTAAGAGACAAGTGTTGCATTTTTATGGATTAATTTAACAAGTGTTCAAAAACTAACATAACAAATTGACAAATGTATAAAATAGTACAAGTATAAATTTTTGTTTTAATTTTTATTTTATCTGATTAAATCTGAAATACATTTATATAAGCTTGCATCTTCATTCATATTTGTTTTGTTTTCATTTCCTCAATCAAAAAGAAAAGATCAAAACTCATCTTCATATTAATAATCAAAGCCTGCATATTCAAATCCTTCATATCAATAAAAATCTGCATACACAAATTCCTCAAATTCAAGAAGACCTACATTTTTAAACCTGGATATAGAGCAAATATGAACATCCTCAAAATCCAGAAATCCGCACTTCCTAAAAAAATCAAAAGAGGTCTGCATTCTATTTTTAAAACCTGGAAATGATCAAGCCTACAACTTCTCTCTGCACAGCCTCAATTTGAAGTTGGTTCAAATGCATCTGCATGCAAGTGGTTAGTCAGGGATCATGAGCATTCCAATTTCATCAAGGCTTGCAACTAAATTTTTTAAAACAAGGAGCATGCCTGTATTTTTTTTCTGAAAAATTCAAAGGGGTAACAGAGCTCTGCATCTTTTAAATTAAAGGTGATTAACTTTTTAAAGTTAATAATTAAAATAGGTTGCATGCTAGAATAATTGATATAAATAAGTATTGATTGTGAAAATCTGATGTGAGGATGTAATATGTGCATGCTATTGTTTATTTTACTTTCCTCTTCTATTTCATGGATTTGTCTGGCAAAACATCCTCTAAAACACTCATCTTTTTACTTAGCTTCTGAAATGATGAAAATTTTAAAGTAAGGTTGACTTATTTTTCTTAAGTCAATATTTAAATTTTTTAAAGTAAGTTAAATTATTGGATATTGCTACTGTAAACCCAGGAAACATTATGCATGTGAATTTTTACCAAACCTAAACATGTTAGTTTAAGTAATTCAGTAGTATAAATCAAAACACTAACAAAAACTTGATTTTTAAATCAAGTATTAGGATTTTTAGGTGTTTGTTTAAGTTGCAGTTTAGAGTTGAACTAAAATTAGATCTTTAGCAAATTATGTTGATTCATGAATTGAGAAGTCTTGGGATTCTTTTGAGTGATGAACAAGGTATATGAGATGCTCAGAAAAATCTTGGATGGGTTTAAAATTGGTCAGAGAGGATGAAGTTTGAATTTTTATTGTTAAACCCTAGTTTTGAGAAGGGTATGAAGAATCAGGCATTTCGGGAAGGAGAATGGATCGAGTGTTGTGATGTTTGGGGAATGGGTAGATGGTGTGTGGTTGACTTCGAGGCCGGAGTGGGTGGACCTAAGGTGGTCGGAGCAGCGAATATTCGTCGTTGACAGGTTTTAACAGAAAACCTGATTTTCTGTTCCAGGTTTTTATCATGGGTTTTCGATTTTGATTCTTTAAATAATTGTTCGATCTGATGGTTTCATTTGGGCATAAGTGAGTTTCTGGAAGTAGTTCGATCATCTCTGATGATCAGTAGAGGCGGTGGTCGCCGTGCATATGCACGTCGATGAGTTTTACTGGTGAAGTTGGGTTTAGTTTTGGTTACAAGGGAGATTTGTGTTTGCTCGAAGTAGATGGGTGGGTGACTCGGAGCAGGGGTGCTTTTGTCTCGAAGCAGTTTTGTTGGTTCTCGGGTTTTGCTCTGTATTTTTCATGTTATAGAAACCTGTAGTTAATGTTTTGAAATTTTTTAAAATCTGTAGTTTTATTTTTAGAAAAGTTTAAATTTAATTCAAATTCAAGTTTGAATTTTTGAATTTAAGTTCAAATTTAAATATCAGTTTTTAAATAAAAACAAAGTTTTAAAAATTAAACTTAATTACTATTTTATTCTGGTAAAGTAGTTTAAATCTTTTAATAATGGGTTTTTAAATTATGAGTAAGATTTGAAGTTTTATTTAAATTTGGAAATCTTAAATTTAAATAGTAACTTCAGTTTTTAAATTTAAAAGAAGGTTTAAATTTGGAAGTTTTAAACTAAATATAAATTGAAGTTAGTGAAATTTTGAAATGAGTTTTTGTTTTCAAAATTTTTATGAAATTTAAATTCTATGACAAACACTTGTTTGACTTTCAATTTAAAAAGTTTTAAATTATTTAAACTTTGATAAGTTTAAATTGTTCTTATTTTAAAACTTGTTTTTAAAATGGAATTTAAAGGTAATTTTCAAAAGTACTTTGTTTCAAACAAGTTTGTTTTAAAACATAATTTAGAAATGGTTTTATCTTAAATTTAAGTTAAAGATTAATGCTTTTGAATTGAATGAATTGATAAGGTAATTAAGATTTATTAATTAATTTAATTAATTAATTTAATTTGGAATAATTAAAATTGATTAACGATTAATCGACTTATATTTAAGATCATAAATTAGATTTTTAAATTAATGATTAATGAATTATTAATTATGTAATTAAGTTTTAAATCAAGGTTAATTAATTAAATAATTATACTTTAATTAATAGATAATTAAGGATGATTTAATTTGTAATTAATCTAAGTTAATTACTTAATGAATAATTAAAGAATGGTTAATGAAGGTCATTAGCCGGGATTATTTAATAATTAATTAATGTGGTTAACTTTTATAATTAATTAATTTAATTAATTTAATATTAATCATTTGTGAATGGTTTGAGTTTAATTACTTAATGAAGTAATAAATAAATTAATTACTTAAGGTAATTATTTAAGTTAAATGTGATTGTTTATTTTAATTTATTATGTTTAATTAATTTTAAACACTTGGGTTTTAAAAATAATTACTGTATGTAATTAGTGGATTGGGAAAATTACTTAGTTAAGTAATTAATTTAATAATTACAGATTATAATTAATTGAAGATGTTTAAGAATGAAGTAATTTGATTTAAATTACTTAGTAATTAATCAAGGGATTAATTAAGGAATTAATTGAAGGATAATTAATTTGTTTTAATATAGTAATTAAGCTAGTTAATTATTAAATGTAATTAATCTGGGATGATTAATGACTATGAGTTAATTACTTAAGGTAATTAATTTAGGCAGATAATTAATTAAGCATAATTGAAGGTCATTAATTATTATAATTAATGATGTAATTAAAGTTGATTAATTAAGATTAATTAATCAATGATAAGTAATTAAAGGTAATTAATTATCGTTAATTAATTAATTGAAGTAATTAAATGTTAATTACTGTTTTTGTTTGAGAATAACTAATTTGTGAAATTAATTAAGGATAATTACATGAATGTAATTAATAGCAATTAATCAAGAGTGATTAATTAAGGTGATTAATAATGAATAATTAATTGATTGTAATCAATTAAATGGTTGAGTAAGCAAGATATATTTTGATGAAGTAATTAATTTAATTTATTTTAAATTAATTAAAGATAAAGTAATTAATTTAATTCACTTTAAATTAATTAGAGATTAGAGATAGTTAATTTAATTCATTTTAAATTAATTATATTGTGATTAAGTAAATCATTGCTTATGTATAAATGGATGACATTGATTGTCTTGAACGGATGTAATCTCAGAAATGAGTTAAGTAATGTTGTGGGGTATGAATGCTTGGTTGCAGTGTGATGATAACTTAGATTATCTATTGTGATGGTGATATATGGATTATCTATTTTGATATTGATAATGTGGATTACCTGTTATTTGATAATGTTGATTATCAATTGTAATTTGTGAGTTATCTATCTGTGTGTATATAGATACTATATTGAATTGTTTTAAACTTTAAAACAAATTGGACCTAAGAGACACGCTTTGGATTTTGATGAGACCGAGATCGGGTTTCCATATTTGGATATCCAAAAACCACATCGATCCAAATTAACGTTAGGTCGTGAATCAAATGGAGCTTTGTGAAGACTCGAGATGTAAGGACTATACGTCAGTATAACTCTGTGGGTGATTCCGTAATGAGTTGACGGAATAGTACTTATAGGTTCGAGATGATGATTCAGAGTGCAAGGGTTATCGTCGTTAACTCTGAGGGTGATTCCAAAACGAGTGTAACGAGATAATGCCTTCGGTTTCGTTCGAACCCGGAACGAACTTGTATGGATTGAATGCTTTCAGGTCAGGTGGACGATGATCATTCTAAGTTATGTGTCCTATAAAGGTAATCGTAACCTCAAGCCTCATCAACCGGGAATGGCTAAAACAGGGGAGGTGCAGCAAGGCTTCATGAGTAGCCCCCACTGGAGAGCGAGATTTACCCCTGTCTAGAGGTCCCTTTATATTCGGCTGTGTGGGTGGTTGCTAGCTACAACCACGGGGTTGTCTTGTTCGGAACTGTTCAGTAAGGAATGGGTCTGGCCTTGTGTTGTAGGAGAGCGGGCATACTCCTCTGTACGTTGATCTAGACCACGTACTGTGACGGGCGGTACCCCAGTAGCCCTGCCATTGTATGGAATCCAAAATCCAATAAGTGCCAACGGTTTTGATTGTATTACCCACTTTTGTGGCTAGTAGTTGGAATTTAATCGTGTAACAATTTCGGCTATTTCATATTTATTTGAAAACCCTAGACCTATTATAATATCATCGGATTTCCTATCAAATGTTTTGGTTAGCGTAAGGTAAAAACTTTTCCATGTTTATGTGCGGGAAGTCTTACGTGATACCTTTCTTTTCAAAAGGTTTTTGAAAGTTAAGCAACCTTAACCTGTTACTCTCACCAGATCCATGTCTGACCCGGAGTTTATCTTATGTTTTCTTAAACTCTTGGGTACTTAAATTTTTACGAGTAGCCAAGGGATTCAGGTTAGCTTTGATGAATTGTGGAGGAGCAAATGGAGCAGGACGCTTCTGCGTGCAGATATATAGTTTTCCGTTGTGTGTTCTTTGAGTTGTTGTCTTTGTGTTGTATTGAGTTGTGTAACTAGACAGGTGTTTATAACTGCCTAGTATGTGATGTATATCTGTGTAACTCTGATATTTGTTGTAAACTATGTAATGTTTATGTTATTAATATAATTTATTCGTTCCGCTGTTTTAGATTCTGTGTTGTTCTTTCGTTCTCTTCTTTCTTTTCTCTTTTCCATCCCTTTCTTTCTTAAAAATGATGTGATTTTTTGTGGTAAGAAAGTCGGGTCATTTCATCGTGTAGGGGTAAGAGTCTCTTACTCGCCACCAAACAAAAAGCGAGAACCCCCTGTCATGTTAATCCAACCAATAGAAATAGATCCGATCTTGGTCTCTTTGAAGTAACGTTCGATAATTTCTAGTAAACACAACCCCGGTTCTCTAGGAAATAAGCAGACAACGAAAAGATCGGAGATCACCTCCTAACCGTTAATCGACGGATTTCCTTATCATTGCCCTAGAAGAATGAAATGAGATTTATATGCATAGTACAACATCACCGGAGATGACTGTGCAATATAACTCACGTGTTTCTCCTAGTTATTTCCAAAGTTACGTTTGGTCTATTTTCTATAGTCGGTTATTTAACTATCAAATAACAAGCATTCAATCAGGATTTTATTTCATTTAGAAAATCAACATTGGCTCAATATATAAGCAATCACTAGCCCCCTTTATTAAGTCTTTATACATACAATTCCTTTGTAAATTACTTGTATATAAACAACTTTAAAAGATATACTCGCCAATCCCTGTATATCCATATTTAGAAATAGGCACATACGTATTCCACGGTATAAGTATATCTACAAAACTAAGAAAAGTTTCTTTTTTATTCGCTCTCAAATCTTTTATAATTCCCCTTGCATTTCTCTAAGCTCGCTATAAACCATTTTATAAATCTCCGAAAAACATTAAAAATTCTTTTACCAAGAATTCAGTCACTTATAAACTTCTAGTATATTTCAAAATCATTTATAACTCTTTATAAACCTATGTACCATTTATAACTTCTTTTATAAATTTACAAACCCGCTTCTAAAATTCATTTATAAATATCTAACCATTTATAAACTATTTCACGTTGTAAATATTCTTCCTTATTCTTCGAACCATTTTATAACTTCTTTTTAAAAATCTAAATCTTTCAACTCCATTTTTGGATCTCGAAAACATTTATAAATAATTATAATCATTTGCCTCAAACATCACTACATAGTAACAATTATTACAATGAACGTTATAAGTAAATGGAAATCATTGTCTTTAAATATCCTAGAAGTAATAATTAATCATTCTAAAATATTGTTTAATAAATATTAATAATAATTAATCTTTACCATTTTATAAATAATGATTTATTTGAAAACCTTATTGATAATCCTTATTATAAGTTTCAAACCATAATTATTCTTAAATAATTAATCTTTCAATTTGTTAACTTTTAATAATTTCTTAAAACATATTAACTATAAAACAAATAACTTTTAACAATAGTAAAATAATTAAATAACTTTAAAATAATATTAATATGAATATATAACTTTAAAATGATTTTAATATAATTAAATAACTTTAAAAGAATAATATTATAATTAAGTCACCTTAAATTAATATTATTATAATTAAATAACTTAAAATAATATTAATATATTTAATTTGAGAATCCTTAAAATATTTTCGAAATCCAATTTCAGATTCAATAATCCTTGTCTCAAAACCCAGTTTCGACTTAATCGGCAGTTTATAGTACTTTCAAAATACTAATTTGAGGCCAATAGCCACCCGACACTTAACCAATATCGACATTGATTTTCTATAACTACTAGGTTTTAGTTTCAAACATATAGCGATGTTGTAACCACAACATCCATAATAATATTTATTATTCATCAATCCATATAAAGGAAATATTATTGAAACAATATAATTCAATAATAGCGAGGAATCCAGTTGGATCCCTCCAACCTGTTTCCCTGCATCAAAAATGTTAGATAATCGTACAATATAGACCAACCGCTTTGAGGCAGGATTCGTATATAAATGGTCATCCGCACTTACATGGAAACGCAATAAGGTCTCATCCGCTCTAATAGGCGGGAATATATCCAACTAATAAATATAATAATTTATCCAAACAACCATTCAATAATTTTTATCAACTATAAATCAAACTAGTTATCTAAAAATGTGAGTTTAACTCACCATAATTTTCTGTTGTCGCCATGGCATTCCAGTTTGGAACTTAAACCGGACGACGTCCAATTTTAGTCCAAATTTCGACAGTCTCTAAATTCATTCAAACCAGTTCCATCTGCGAAACTTTCGTCATCACAAGCACAATGCAAAAGTTTACTCTCGATCGAACCTCGTGTGAGAGAGTTACGCAATTATTAATTTATCGAATTTTAAATAATAATTAAGTAAACAAATACAACTTCAATTAAATTACAACCTCTACCCCTAACTCATCTTCCTCTTCCTGAACCCAAAATCGTGCATAGACCCATTCACGCATGCACAATTAAGCACTGATACGGAGCTACACCTCACGAAACTCAAATCCGCCTTCGTCGACACGTCGCTCTTCGCGAACTCGACTCGCTCATACCCGACAATCCGAGCTCAGCCTCCCCTATCAAAAGGCGACCTGAACCCCCCTCCAACATGACCTGGCAATGACATGAATCACACCGAGGCATCGTGACCTCTCAAACTCGGTGACTGAATGCCATCTGCATCCCTGAATCCAAATCCATACTCCGTTCGTCCAATCGATGCTCAAAATCCTTTAAAATCCCAACCCTAGCTCCACTATTCAAAATTGCAACCACAAAAACTGCTGCGCACACACAAAGAAGGGTGTAGGGTTAAAGATAAACATCATACAAGTTCAACGAATCGAAAAAGAGGATTTCTAGTTTAGTGTATATTTTTATTTTCATTTTTGAAGTCTTGTTTTTTTCTTTTCTCTTCGTTCAGGAGTTGTTTAAATAGAAGAAGATGGATGGGAAGACATGTGAAATATATGGGCTTGTACAAGTTGAATGCGGCTGATATGAATGAACAAGTCAAATAAAAAATATATGTAAAATTCAAAATATACAGATATTTAATTCCAAACCCAGACCGAGGCATGCCACCTGACGTTCCTAATGTTATACCCCTATTCCAAATGCAATGGAACAAGTCTCGATCCCTAATTTGATCGTATGCAGAAGATAGCTTTTTGAACCCAATTATTATATTAAATTTTTCAATATAATTTCAACGCTTTTCTATCTCGTACTACTAAATGATACGTCTGATCGTTACGAAATTTGATGGCGTATTATAACTCATTATTGCGGACCCAATGCCACTGATTTCGTCAAAATCCGAGACTACGCCCCAGTAGGCTATTTTAATATGTTAATTAAAACGAGTTATTTTCAAAATCAAGTAAATCACTTTTAAATCCAATTTAACAATTTTATTACCCTCATTCTTGTTATATAATGATTATATAAGCTTTTAAACTATTTTTATCCAAATGAAAATCCAAGATTCAATTATTTAAACGATTTCAATTATTAAATTCAACAACTAAACTATCCAATAAATTATTATTTAGAATTTAAGTTATTTAACTTATAAAATTAAATTCTCAATACTTAAAATTAATTAAATAATCTAGTTTCAAATAACTAAAATTCTGGGTCGTTACAGTAGAGGTAGAGAGCAACTTGTGTGAGGTTGTAGGGGGTGAATGTGGAGTAAAACAAGTCACCACCGACATGAACAAGTCGCTATCGAGTTGTCCTATTAGCATATTTTTTGATGATGTTTCTTCGAGCTATTCGTATGCTTCATCTAAGTGTACCTCCAAGATTCCAAGTTGATTTTCGTTTCGAAGTTTAAACTTCACTTAATTTATGCTTGGTTAAAAAATTAGTTAACACTTCCCCCCAATATATGCTTTCAATGAAATCAAAGCATGCTCTAGATCGAGACTAGTCCTTAACTGGTATCCTTCGAATTCTAGTTGACTGTTTGAATTTTGTTTTGAGATGTTGCTTTTATTTGGTTGACTTTTCTTTAACTGTTCATATTGGTTTCAATTGAGATTTCAATTCTCTGCAATGGGTATTTTATCTGCACTCCGAAGATTACGTAGCGCTTCAGGTTGGCGTGTAGGTACCCTGTAGTGATTTCGGGTCGATTCCGTGGAACCGAAATAAGTTGCCACCGAGACATATATCTAAGTACTAAGTTATTTCCTTATAAATATTTGAACATTGAAATTTCTTCCTAAGCTTCCTCAATTCATTTCCTGGCGCCAAGTCCTTCGTAAGGTTTTCCACCCAGGCATCCTTTGTCGACTTAGCTCTAGCCAACTCCGATCAACCACCACCATCGCCCCTCGCTACCAACACCACCTGGAATTGTCGCCGCTACCTCGAAACCCACAACCCAAAATAGACAAACCTGACCCGTTCTGAAATCCTAGGCCTGGTTGAACTTTGAGTTGATTTGAAGATTGGTGTTGGTGAACTTCGAGGTGGCAATGAGGGTGCTGACGGTTTGGCTTTGGTTAACTCCAATCCGAAGGGAGATAGTTTGATTTTGGGCATGTTTAATTGATGGCGAAGTTTGCGCTTGCCTCGATTGAACACGCGGGATCTTGGAGACAAATTGTGCCTTTTGGTTTCAATTGCCTCTCTTCGTGGAATTGGCTAAGTCCTAATCGTCAGGTGAATTCCAATATAGCACTTTGCTCTGAAAATGGACGTATTGGATGATCCCATCACACTACCTTTCTATTCCACCGCTTCCAATGATCATGAACGAAAAAGCATTTCGCATCGCTTTGGACAATGGATCCGTTATCGATTTAATCGTTAATTGGTAAGTATAGAAAGATTATCTCAAAATACAAAACGGATCATTTTTTAGGCACGAGCGAGCTATCTACATAGGACAGTCCGTTCATGATGTTTATGACATTGGACTCACACTACATAGATAATAAACCGCATTTGCACGAGTCAATGCTCAGAATTTGATTGGTCTACATACGTCGACTTCCTTTGGATCTCGGGCGTTGGTCATACGGGAATTTTATTCTAGGTAAAATATACCAAACCATCCTTAACGTTAAGTTTTCCGATTTAGAATAACTTGCCGATCTCCCTATTTTTAGCTTGTCGAAGGAACTTGCACTCCTTTAGAAGCTTTATCATCTACAGCTTCAGCTTCACTGTCTATTCCAGCCGGGCTATGCCAACCTATAACCTTTGAGCCACACGACCACCTAAATCCCGTTGGTCTAGCAATACATCAACAACCTTTAGGGCTGAGAATCTGATGAAATCTGTCATAGCAGGTGCCTTCAACTTTGTCAGCTAAGTCACTTCGAAACTTCTATATTCAACATGACATCCCTGAAGATGATCTCCGTTTGGTGACAAGAGCTTAGTCTACTCACAATCCCCCTCAGGGCTTTATGGCTTGTAATCATTATATGTGTCTTGGTGGTGCTGTCCCACCATTTAATTCTTTTTAAGAGATTTTATGCAAGAGATTAGACTCGCTCTGTTTTAGGTCAACCCGAATGCATATGCCTTGCTGATCTCATTATACATTCTTTTTATAAGTAGATTCGAGCTGCCACCGAGATTCAATGAACTCACATATCTTTTGAATTTCAAGAGAAGGTGGGACTTCCCATCCTACATGATAACAGAGGTCTGGAAGGGCTGTAAGGTAATTGAGGAATTGCACAATAAGCACTCATATTTCAAGATTGGGTATTTCTACATGCGTTGCCCCAAGGGATTCAACTGCTTTTAGGGGCATGAGCCTTCCATGATATGAAAGGATGGTGAGAACAAGGCTAAGGAGCACCATTCTTGAACCAATATAAGGAGAGGCATAACCTTGTATAATAATAACAAATTCACAAAGCAAAAACTAAGCTCTTTCATGCCTTATTCTTCTCAAAATTCCTAAACAAAATAATTGCAAAACTTATCTAAATCAACACAAATTTGGAGTGGAGTTGAGGAAAACATTACAACTACTCCTAGGTAGATTATTTTAGAAGAGGTGAAGCCATGAATCCCTTATTTGGATAGGCCATGAGCAAAAAGGGTGGTTTGTAGAGGGCATAAGCAAGTGAAAGCAAGGAGGAGAACGAAGAAGGTGGTTGCACGAAAGAGGTCGGGCTTGGTTAGCTTAGACTTGCTTTTTTGGTGGGTTAAGGCTGAGTTAACACACCACCTTGAATGATAATATAGAGTATACATGCTTGATTTGGTTGTTTATATATTTTTTGAATGTATGTTGACATATGTCGATATATCGGTTCTGATTCCTACTTCGAAAGAGTGGAATATGTGATCATATCTATGGACTTGAACGAACTTGAATGGATCAAGGACTTGCATTACTTATATAAAGGCCTTGAAATAAAGAACATAGGTTATAGGTAGACTTTGGTTTAGATCGGACTTGACAGTGACCAATAAGGCTAGCTATTATTAGGATCGTGTAATATGGAATATAATTAAATCTAAATGCGAAAACTGATGATAATAGAAAAGTAAATAAAAACAAGCACACCAGGAATTTTTATACTGGTTCGAACTTCCCGTTCTACGTCCAGTCCCAGACTCCTTTTGGAATTTCAACTACAGCAACCCTCACTTAACCTAGAGTAACATGTTTACACCGCCTGAGCAATCGAACATGACTTTACCTGCCTAAGCAACTGAATAGGGCTTCACTACAAATAATACATGTATCTGACTGTAGTGTGTTCTTAAATAACACTGATAAGTCAATTTAGTACAATCTTCCTATATTCTTCTCCTTAATGATATATAGTGATGTGCTTTGAGAAATGTGGAAGATAAAGTGAACAAAGATCAAAGTATGTAAGTAATTTGAGTGCAATTTGAAAGTTTGAGAATAAATGAGAATTCAAGAGTGCTAAAAGTAAATTCGGTAAGTTGTTTGTTGAATTCTGTAATCTATTTATAGTATATAAAGAGTTGCATCTTTAAATGAAAAGTTATATTGAAAAGAACGGATGCAATTGTTGATTTAAAAAATGTTTCTCTTGGTGAAGAGAAGTGTCTTTTCAAGAAAACTAGCAATTGGAGATATTCAGACGTCTGAATAAAAAAATTCAGACTCCTGAATTAGATTGAAATGCAAACAGCAAAGAAATAGTTCATTTCTGACCTTATTCAGACGTCAGAATATTTTCGTTCAGACATTTGAATATTGTGAAAATAATATTTATATTTCAGAACTCAGACGTCTGAATGTAAGATTTCAGACGTCTGAGTTTGCTCTTTTGTGCATATATGAGCATGTGTGTGCATGTGTGTGTGTGTGTGTATCGTTTAAGGGGAGATTTTAACGAAATTTCTAAGTAAAGTACAGACTCTAGACACACAATATACCGCTTTAAACATCTGTAGATGAATCTGCAATAAATCTCATGCGAAGATGGTTAGTTATACACATAACATTTCATATAGGCTTTTACAATCAAAATCGAGATTCTAACATTCTCCCCCTTTTTGATGATGACAACTATATAAAATTAAGAAACTAGTAAAGTACTGTTACTCCCCCTATTAGTATGCACAATTTAAATTTCTCCCCCATTGTCATCGACAAAAAGAAAGAACATGAATGATAATAGATAATTCATTTCATTAAGGCAAACAAAGTAACAGACAATAATACATAAAGAGATAATGTTTTAGAAATTTCTCATACAACTAGACAATAAAGTTGACAAACAAAACAATTAGACTAAGATAATTAAAATTGGCTTGAAAGAGATGGATCATTGTGATTAGAACTTGAGCATGAGGAAGTCCATTCAAATGGAGACGGATTATAAGCTTGAGTGGATGAAGAACCGGAACAAGAAATTCGATCCCATATTTTATTGAGAAAGCCTTTGATAAAGTTGAATTTTCTTTCCGTCTTCTTCTTAAGTGCCTTTATGTCCCGATGAATCTTTGATTGATTTCGGGAAAGAGTGATGATGGCTTGTCTTGAAGAAGTATCCGGGCCAATTTCTTGGATGGTGTCATCGTCCTCCTCTTCTTCTTCATATTGAGTATGAGAAAAAGAAGCAATACTAGTGTCTCGAGGTGGAGGAACACCTTGTTGAACATTTTGCGACCATTGGTGAAAGGAAATAATTTATTGAGAAGGAGGCCATATAGGAAGACCCATCAACCCTAAAGTTTTAGCGCCTAACTCACTAATACTTGTAAAATCAGAGTCAAGCATTGGTACGCCGATATTTAGGAGAAATGCGCATAATATTGGCACCATAATGAATGGTTCTATACTTCCTTCGGATTGTGATGTCTTGAAATTCATTCAAAATAATTTTCCTCCACTTCACTTGTTGATTGGAGTAAATAGAATAAAGTGCTTGGAAGTTTTCTTTATTCACTTTTTCATAACTACCCATCCTTGGTTGGAGAGAACGAATAAAAGCACGGTGAATTAGCCTAGCTTGTGGCCTTAAGAAGGTTGATTTTAAATTGCCCAAATTTATAAGTTGATCGGATAAAAATTGATGTGAAACTTCATCCCGATGTTCCATATCAACTTCAGTTTCATTAATATCAATTCCTTGATAAGGGCAATTTAAAATATGACCTAGTCGTTGTAAAGGTAAGAAGATTCTTACACCATCAACTAACGGCCAAACACAATCTTGACGGTTTTGAGGATTTTGATGATCCAAATTTAAGTTTGCAAGAAATTTTTTTATCATAAGATGATTAATCTTAACATTTTTAGGAGCATACCCAATCAAGCCGTCAAAGTGAAATTGCTCCGCTAACTCTCTAATATGATAAGCTGCGAAATCCAGAAATTTCATGAATGCTCCTTCGAAGATGTTGGAATTCTTCATAGAATTAAATCGAGAAACAGCAACATCGTTCCATAGCCATTGCCGGATTTGGTCTTCGGATGGCCCGGAAGCTGATTCTCTAGTTCTCTTTGATCTTGGTGCCATTGAAGACTTGAAGGAAGGTTAAAAGCTTTGAGGATGATGAAAATGTGGGCTAGGGTTCTGAAGTAAGAAGGAAAGAAGTGAAAAAGGTATTATATAGAGGGTGAAAATGCAGGGGTAAAAAGGTAATAAAAAATAAGAATAGTGTAAAAAATATGCTCAGAAGAGATTCAGCCGTCTGAATCATTCGATTCAGATGTGTGAATTGAGTTAAATTGCAACCCGCAAGGAATTAGTTCAAAAATGGTCTAATTCAGACGTCTGTTATTTTTGATTCAGACGTCTGAATCTTGGTAAAAATTTCTGTTATAAAGTTTCAGACGTCTGTTTATACTAATTCAAACGTCTGAATTCTGTACAGAGGCACACATAGTCCTTTTTGAGAATAAAAACAATATATATTATTGAATAATTTTTAAATATTACAGATTTTAGAATAAACAGAATAAAATTAACATATTATATAAGAGATAATTAAATAGATTTTGAAGAAGAGGTGGAGTATGATATGATTCTTCTTCAACTTTGGTGTTCTCTACAAATGGTCGAAGTGGAGACCATATGTTACCACGTTTCTAAGAATTTGGAGTTGTCAGTGGACGTTGTGGTGATGGTTCCTGAAGATTGCGACGACTTGGAGAACGAGCTGAAGACGGTTGATGAACAGTATCATTTGATGAAGAACCATAGAACTTTAACGCTACTTGTTCCAGAAAGCTAAGCCGTTTGGCATTAACTTTTTGCTTATAGTATAATTCACGTTGTAAGTCTAATGTTTCTTTTTGATAATGATGAATATCATCGATTTTTTCTTTTGTGGATGGTGATCCAAAAAAGAGAGATCGTCTTATTCTTTTAGATGGTGGAGTATATCCAGTATGAGTTGAGGATGGAACAATCGGAACCGATTCATATATTTGAGTAGGAGTTGGTAGATTTTCTGATTCCGAGGAAGGAGAGGTGTAAGATGGCTTAGAGACTCAGAGTTATATTGAGAAGACATGATTGAACAGAAATTTTTGAAAAGTTTAAAAGTGAGTTGAATAAGTTCTTGGTGAAAAGTATTAAGAAATGCAGATAATATATAGGTAGAAAACGTTAGATTTAGAGAGGATAATGTATGGTTAAAAGAAAAATAGCCATAGGAAAAAGAGGAGAGAATGGAAGGTACATAAGAGTTCAATAATAACCTCATATTTTAGAAAACAATAGATAGTGAAGTGGTAGTTTAGAGGACTACCAACTATGAGGTCTTGAGTTCGAGTGTTAGACGACACCCTTTTTTTTTATATTATTATTTTCTTTTGAAAGAAGCTATGAATTTAAAAAAAATACATACATACATATATATATATATATATATATATATATATATAATATATATATTTAAAAATTCTAGATTACAAATCTTTAAAAGAGACAATTCTGAGTTCTCATCTTAAATTGATGAAAGTATTTTCATTTAGTGGTTTTGTAAAGATATCTGCCAATTGTTTGTCAGATGATACAAATTCAAGGTTTATTAAATCTTTTTCAATATTATCATGAAGAAAATGATGACGAATGTCAATATGTATTGTTCGTGAATGATTTACAGGATTTTTAGATAAATTTATAGACTAGAATTATCACAATAAATAGTTGACTTACTTAAATTAAAACCAAAATCTTATAATGTTTGTTGCATATAGATAACTTGAGCACATGCCAAAACTGCAGAAATATACTCTGCTTCACATGTCGATAATGAAACACAATTTTTTTCTTACTAAACCAAGATACAAGAGATCATCCAATGAAGTGACAAGTCCCACTTGTACTTTTTCTATCTGTCCGGCTTCCTCCAAAATCAGCATCACTATATGACACTGATTCAAAAGGACATTCCTTTGGATAGAATAGTCCAAAGTCCTTGGTTTTATTAAGATACTGTAGTATATGTTTCACTGCTCGTAAGTGTGATTCTTTGGGATTTGCTTGAAATCGTGCACACAAGCAAACACTCATCATTATGTCCGGTCTACTAGCTATTAAATATAGTAACGATCTAATCATACTTCGATATAATTTTTGGTCAATACTTTTACCACTTTCATCTTTATCAAGATGTATGGTTGTACTCATAGGAGTTGGTTTGGTAGAAGTATTTTCCATACCAAAGCGTTTAATTAGATTGTTACAATATTTTTCTTGATTTATAAAAGTACCGTTTTCTAATTGTTTTATTTGTAAGCCAAGAAAATAATTTAACTCACCCATATGTGACATTTCAAATTCTCTAGTCATTAAATTAGAAAAATCTTGACATAATTTTTCATTTGTAGATCCAAAAATAATATCATCAACATATATTTGAACAATTAAAATATCATGATTATTTCTTTTAATAAAAAGAGTTTGATCAACCTTCCCAATTTCAAAAGCGGAATCTATTAAATATCTTTTAAGTCGATCGTACCAAGCACGGGGTGCTTGTTTCAAACCGTATAAGGCCCTTTTAGGTTTATAGACATGGTCATGAAATTGTTCGTATACGAATAAGGGAGGTTGCTCAACATAAACTTTTTCTTTTATAAAACCATCTAAGAAAGCACTTTTAACATCCATTTGATATAATTTAAAGTTATGAAAACACGCATATGCTAATAAGATTCGTATTGCTTCTAGTCTAGCGACTGGAGCAAACGTTTCTTCATAGTCAATTCCTTCTTCTTGATTATATCCTTGAGCAACTAATCGAGCTTTATTTCTAGTGATATTTCCTTGTTCATCTACTTTGTTTTTGAAGACCCATTTTGTACCAATAACTGATTGATCACTAGGCCGTGGAACTAAATCCCAAACGTCATTTCTTTCGAATTGGTTTAGCTCTTCTTGCATAGCAATTAACTAGTTTTAATCGGTAGATGCTTCTTTAATATTTTTAGGTTCAATATTAGAGATGAAAGCTACATGACCCATTTGATTTAATTGACTTCTTGTTCTAACAGATGAATTAAATTCTCCAATTACATTATCAGAAGGATGATCCCTTAATAATCTAGGTGGAGATCTTCTTTCATTGTTATTATTAGCCATGTTTTCACTATTTTCAAAATTTGAAATTTCTATGTTTGCGATATTATCAGGGAATTCTTCATCATCTCTTATACTTGGTATTTGTTTAAAATTTCCATCGAAAGATACATGAAGTGTTTCTTCGATGATATTTTCTCTTTTATTATAAATTCGATAAGCTTTGCTTCGATCCGAATATCCTAAAACGATTCCTTCATCGGATTTTGGATCGAATTTACCAAGCTGATCTTTTGTGTTTAAAACAAAACATTTTGAACAGAAAACTTTAAAATAAGAAATATTTGGTTTTCATCCATTAAGAAGTTCATAAAGAGTATTCTTAGTTAATGGTCGAATAGAAATACGATTTAAAACATAACAAGCTGTTGCAACTGCTTCAGCCCAGAAGTGTTTTGGTAACGTACTTCCATTTAACAAAGTCCTAACACATTCTTGTAAGGTTTTATTTTTACGTTCTACAACTCCATTTTGTTGTGGAGTTCTAGGAAACGAAAAATTATGGAATATTCCCATTTTCTTACAAAAATGTTCAAAGGCTTCGTTTTCGAATTCACCTCCATGATCACTTCTTATGTTTTTGATTTTTAAACCTTTAAAATTTTGAATTCTTTTGACAAAAGTTTTGAAATTATCTAAGGTATCACTTTTATTTTTCGTAAAAATAGTCCAATTATATCTAGAAAATTCATCAACAATTACAAACACATATCTACTATGATTAATGAATTGTACTTGTATTGGTCCAAATAAATCCATATTTAGTAATTCAAGTGGTTGTAAAGTTGAAATAATATTTTTTAGATTTAAAAGATGATTTAGTTAATTTTCCTAACTGACATGCATCACAAATATGATCAATTTTAAAATTTATTTTTGGTAGACCTTTTACTAAATCATTTTTGGAAAGCTTGTTTATAGCTTTGAAATTAATATGACAGAATCGTTTGTGCCATAACCAAGGATCATTTTCTTTGGCTATTAAACACATATCTGAATTATGATTTATTTTTATATTCAGAACATAAATATTTCTGTCTCTATTTCGTTCAAAGATAAGATTTTGATTTTGATCAAAAATACTACATTTGTTTTCAGAAAAAGTGATTTTGAATCCTTTGTCACACAATTGGCTAATACTAATTAAATTATGTTTTAAATTTTTGACTAGTAAAACATTTGATATAAGAGGTAAATTTGAAATACCGTTATTGCTCACATCGCCTTTGCCAACCTTTGGAGTTGTCTCCAAAAGTGACGGAGCCTCCACCAGAGTAAGTAATATTTGATAACATATCTTTGTCTCCTGTCATATGCTTTGAGCAACCACTGTCGAGTATCCATTTTCGTCTTTTCTTGAGTAGGACCTACAAAAAAAACATGAGACAACATTGGTACCACCTTTTTCAGTAGGGTCCTAGGAGTTAATCTTAGGAAACCAAACCCAAGAGGGCTCAATGTCCCATTTAAAAATGTAATCTTTATTTTTATGAACAGTTTCTAAAAAAAATGTTTATATATTTCTTCCTAATCAAACTATTTTTTGTTTTAGGAACCCAGACTTTTATGCTTTTTAGGTAAGAATTCCTTTTTATCTGTACAGTAGTAGGATTAATATTTCTCCTAATTTTCTTTCTAGGTGAAGCTGTTGTTTTCTTAACATATCCTAATCCTTTTCTACTTGAAATAGATTGAGAGCTATCAATAATTTTAGATAAAGTTTCTCTTCCTTTATTAAAGTTTGAAACATTTTTGGTGATGATTTCTAAATTAGTTTTGAGACTAGTATTATCCAACTCTATCAATTTTACCTTAGTTTTTAGTTCATGATTTTCAGAAACAAGAGCGTCATTCTTCGCCTTTTGAGTTTCAATTTCTTGACTCAAAAGAGTGAGTTGAGAATTAATATTAGAGAATGATTTTTGTAATTTTTCAAGTTCTTCCTCTAGTATTTTCTTCTCATCTTTGAGCATATCTCTTTCGAATTCTTCTTTGTTCTGAAGTTCGCGGGTCTTCTTATGTTTTCTTTTAGGTTTTTTTAGAATGTCAACTAGCACTGAGTTTATCTATCATATCATCAAAAGTAAAATCACTAACCTCGTTTTCATTAGCCATAAAGTAAACATTAGCTTGCTCGTTTTCACTATCACTGCTGCTATCTGATGAAGAGGTATCTGAATCATCCCAAGTAACAGAGAATTCTTTCTTTTTCTTATCTTTTTACCCTTATTGAAGTATTTTTTCTTTAGTTCTGGACATTCATTTTGCATATGACCTTTTTTATGACAATTAAAACCTTCAAGAACCGAAGATGTTGGTTTGTTTTGAAAGTTCTGTTTTCCATTGTTTCTGTTGTTTTTTCGGAATTTCAAGAAATTCTTGAAATTTTTGGCAATAAATGCAAGATCTTCTTCATCTGAATCTTCATCTTTTTCTTCTTCAGCATGGAAAGCTATGTTCTTTTTGTCTTATGCTCGTACTCGTTTTGCCTGCAAATTCACTTCATAGGACATTAGATTTCCTATTAACTCTTCAGGTTTTATGGTAGAGAGGTCATTAGCTTCTTCAATAGCCCTGACTTTTCTTTCCCATTCATCCGTTAAAGAGTTTAGGATTTTTGATACAAAATCAAAGTCAATGTACTTTTCTCCTAATCCTAATAGTGAATGATAGATATCTTGAAATCTAGAGTACATATCATTGATGGATTCATCTTGTTTCATCTTAAAGTTTTGAAACTGATTTTTGAGCATGGAGATTTTGCTTTGTTTGACTTTATTAGTTCCTTCATGAGTGATTTTAAGCGTTCTCCATATTTCATAAGCAGTTTGACACATGCTAACACGATTAAATTCATTTCTATCTAGTGCACAAAATAACATGTTCATAGCTTTAGCATTGGCTGTAGCATCTAATTTTTGTGAGTTTGACCATGTGGAGTATTCTCCAGTAGGAAGAGTGAATTCATTATGTGTGATATTCCATGATTCAAAACTATTTGATTGCATATAGATTCTCATACGAGTAGACCAATAATTATAGTTCAAACCATTGGAAAATGGAGGTCGTGCAATGGATTGACCTTCAATAAAACTAGTGTTAGTGACAGTGTTAGTGGTAGTGTTGGCGTTGTTTTCCTTATTAGCAAGATATCAGATAACTGTGTAACGATTATAAGATGCCTTGCTCTGATACCAATTGACAGTGACCAATAAGGCTAGCTATTAATTAGGATCATGTAATATGGAATATAATTAAATCTAAATGCGGAAACTGATGATAATAGCAAAGTAAATAAAAACAAGCACACCAGGAATTTTTATACTGGTTCGAACTTCCCGTTCTACGTCCAGTCCCAGACTCCTTTTGGAATTTCAACTACAACAACCCTCACTTAACCCAGAGGAACGGGTTTTACACTGCCTGGGCAACCAAACAGGACTTTACCCGCCTAAGCAACCGAATAGGGCTTCACTACGAATAACAAATGTATTTGACTGTAGTGTGTTCTTAAATAACACTGATAAGTCAATTTAGTACAATCTTCCTATAATCTTCTCCTTAATGATATATAGTGATGTGCTTTGAGAAATGTGGAAGATAAAGTGATCAAATATCAAAGTATGTAAGTAATTTGAGTGCAATTTGAAAGTTTGAGATTAGATGAGAATTCAAGAGTGCTAAAAGTAAATTCGGTAAGTTGTTTGTTGAATTCTGTAATCTATTTATAGTATATAAAGAGATGCATCTTTAAATGAAAAGTTATATTGAAAAGAACGGATACAACTGTTGATTTAAAAAATGTTTCTCTTGGTGAAGAGAAGTGTCTTTTCAAAAAAATAGCAGTTGGAGATATTCAGACGTCTGAATAAAAAAATCCAGACTTCTGAATTGAATTGAAACGCAAACAGCAAAGAAATAGTTCATTTCTGACCTTATTCAGACGTCTGAATGTTTTCGTTCAGACGTCTGAATATTGTGAAAATAATATTTATATTTCAACACTCAGACGTCTAAATGTACGGTTTCATACATCTGAGTTTGCTCTTTTGTGCATGTATGAGCATGTGTGTGCATGTGTATGTATATTTATATATATATATATCATTTAAGGAGAGATTTTAATAAAATTTCTAAGTAAAGTACATACTCTAGACACACAATATACAGCTTTAAACATCTGTAGATGAATCTATAATAAATCTCCTGCAAAGATGGTTAGTTATACACATAACATTTTATATAGGTAGATTTTGATTATAACAGGACTTGGATTTGAAAGTACTCTTATAGCTATAGTCGTTATAGATGCACTTCGAAACTGCTTTATTTTTTGCGATTTCAGTGGAACTTTGTAGAGAGATCCTTAGTGGTTTCTTACCATATGTATGATGTATAATATGTATGCTTTCTAACATTAAAATGTTTTGATTGTAAAAATTTAAATAACATATCGAAACTTGCCAAAACTTCACTTGTGCAAAATGCCCCGTTTAGCCTTGATTTTTGAACGTGAAATGATTGAAAAAGATATTTAAATTTGAGTGTTTTTTTGTCATTCCTTTTGCAAGTGGTTTCTAACACTTATTAGAGTGTCTTAAAAGTGGCCTGTGATTTTTAAGAATGTCTAAGAATTAATTATGAAATTTAAAGAACGCGGTTTATTTATAAATATATAGAAAACATGGTTTTTCTAGTTTTGAAGTAAATTATAATGTTGTTATTTTCAAGTAATATTTTAAATAAATATTTTAAACCCTGTTATAAATATAGTAAAGCATTTTAAAATCATTTTTAAGCATATATTATTTTTATAAAACGTGTTAACTATTTTTTATCATATGTAATAAATATTTTCTAAAATGGTTAATTTACTATCTAGTTTTATAAATAAATTATTATGCATATATATAATTTTAAAAAGGGTTTTAATTGCAAATAAAAGGTTTTAAAAGGGGTTAGGAATTGCTTAATTACTAAATGATTAGTTTTTTAATTACTTGTTTGATAAGTAATTAATAGTGCTTAATACTAAAAGCCAATTGAATAAGCTTATCTATTTGTGAGTGTTAAGATTGATGTTCGAGTAAGAATATGTGCAAAAGAGCTCTAACCTACAAGGTCCCTCTTGACTGAGAAATAGTTTATTCGGGAATGTTAGAACGTGTTAATCATGTTGATTACTTAATTTTTTTTGAATGTAATTTATATTATACTTAACACTAGAAGCCAACAAGGTAGACTTATCTATTTGTGAGATTCAAGAATATAGTGCATGGGCAAGGTTTTGATTTATGATTTATGATTTATCTATTTGTGACTTACCTATTACGGCTGTGCCTTACGCATAGTGGATATTTTATGATTTATGTTCTACAACCTAGGCATTATCTATTATACCGATATATTCACTCATCGGATGGTTGTTTTAATTTGAGGGGAAAACCATTACGGTAACCCATAGGGTCTCAATGGTTACTGTTCTTGTTACACATATTTCTTAAGTTTCTCGTGCTGGTTTACCAGACTGATCCAGGTGTTATTTCTTATAATACTTAGGTCAGCCCTATGTATATTTCTTGATTTTTCTTTAGACACTTTGGAGCTTATAGAGAGAGCTGGATGATTATCTACCTCGGTATTCCTGTTCCGCCGCATTATTTTATTTTATATATCGGCATTGTGAGGACGGAAGTTATAACTGTCTAGGCTGACAATAGCACATAGGTTTTGTAACTCTGAAATTTCTGTATTCCGAGTAACCCTTTGTACTGTTCTTTTGAAATTATATATTATCATTCTACTATGAAATTCTGATGTTGCGTTCTTCCTTTCTTATTCTATTCTTTTACTTTTATTTTACCCTTATCTTCTATCTTTTCGACACTTGGATGCTCGACACATGAATACCGTGAATGTATTTAGTGTTTCATTCGAGGGTCGAAAAATCGGGTCGTTACATTTATTCATATCCATGGATGCTGCTCATCTTCTTTTCTAAAAGATAAAAGAAGAGTTCTTCCTTTACAGAAAACCTATCCAAAAAATTAAATCTCCACCAAATTAGTAGAAATATGAAGATTATGATATAACAAATTCTCAAAATCATAGTTATGTGATGGTCTATGCGGTTTCATGTAGTTCGTGCATGGTTTGATTTAAATGCTAGCATGATCTACCTATGGATAGATGTGGCAGAAGGTCGACGTTCGGTTGGGTCCTTAATATATATATGTGTGTGTGTGTGTGTGTGTGTGTGTGTGTGTGTATTCGTGTGTGTATGGAAAGAACCGGCTACACCTTAATTTGGATACATCTCTAATCCCTTCCGATGTTTCTCCCAACAATACTTACCGGCGTCGCTCCAACAATAAAAATTTAATTTCATGGGTGAGTCGATAAGGCATTGGTAATTACCTACCTACGTAAACTTGCCGATGTTTTTCCAGTGCCTTTATAAAGACGTCAGTGCAACGTCGTTATGGTATCGCTTCCAACCATATTTGTCGGGTCGATATTCTCTCCTCCATACCACTTTCAAATCCAAAAAAACACTCCCAAGCTACCTCCTCCTTCCTCTAAGTCGCTTCTTCCTCTTTGCAACTGCTGGATCTCCAAGTCCAATGCCTCCATGCTACCGTTGCCTCCATTATGCAGCCATGTAATCATCGCCCAATGCCTGTCTAAGCATTTAGCCACCTCCTTACAACCACCACATCTCCAAGCATTGCCTAGAAGTTGCCTCCTTCTTATAGCCTCTACCTTTCCCAAGCACCACCTCACTAAACACCCTGCCGCCGTCGCAAGCATTTCCCTCTATCAGTAAGGTATATTGCTCGGATTCAATTTTGTTCAATGCTATGATTTGATAAGGTTCATAGTGATATAGATTCGTTGGTACAGTAATTCATATATGATTGAGATATCGCTGATATGTTTTGAAATTTTTCCATAATTTATTATTCTTGATATGGTATTATTAATGAAACCTCATAGATGTTTATTTTTTCTTCGTCTGACAAGTACCATATGCCGTCGTTATATAGATATTTGTTTCTAAAATAAAATGGAAATCATTATTCATCTGATGCAAAATTTGTCTAGTTTGTCAGAGTAATGAATAGGTTATAAATGCCATGATATTTATGTTTCGTAAGTCAATATTTCAAAATTGAATGGTTAATTTTTTTTCGAATGCACTTCCTTCTTATTTCCAATGTATGTTCCTTTGCATATGATACGGGAAATAAAGGGAAGTGCTATCGAAAATTTGTTACTTGTTCGATTTGAAATGATTTATGAAATGTAAATATCATTACATTTGTAATAGGTTGTAGGATGGCTAGTCATTAAGAAAAAGAAATCCCTAGGTTATAAAGCTTTGAAATTATTTGTGAATTCCATTATGTTATATCAAATTTATAATGTCATTGAGATTAAGAATAAAACTGATAATTTTACCGATTACAATATAAAATTAATAATGTTATATAAATCAACAATAAAATTAACGATGTTATTAATATTTGGTTTTGTTAAATAGATGATAGGAATCTTTTTATTAATATTTAGTTTTATTGAAAAATTAAGAATAAAATACATAAAGTACTATTATATGAAAAATAATGCAATATTTGTTTTACGTGTAGAGTATAAAAGATGGATTATTTGAAAGATCAAACTTGATGTACATGAAAGTAAAAAAAGAGGAATATCATTGCACTTTATATATGGTGTGGATACATTACCAAAATCAACATCTTATAATGAAATGAAATTAGGTTCCTAGAATCGTATAATAAAACAAAATGAAAGTCTGATGTCCCTATTCGAAATGTCATTGCCTGAACCTTATAGAGTATTATAATGTGATATTACATTTACATCAATTTGGTTTTATTTTCAACAATCTTGTATGGATACATCATAGAGAAGAATATTGATTGTGAAAGTGGAGATTATAAATACAGATGTGGATTATGAAGAATTCCTCTTTGAAGAAAATATTGACCATAAAATAAAACGACTGAAATGGTTCATTATGCCGCTGGTCCAAGTATGTGCACCGTTGAACCAGATTTGCAGTAAGATCCTAACTTGGAAGCGAAGTTTTTTTCCTCAACTTATTAGAACCATTTAAATGACCACTCTATAAAGGCTATAAAATAACATACATATCATAGACATCTCGGTTAATCGCTATAAAATCCGAATACAATGCATCATGGAAATTTTCGCTTGTGTAAATATATTTTTTCACCTGACAACATATTGGCAAAGAATTAGTACTCACTAATAAGTGAGGTCTTTGCATTTGGATTATCATATAAAAAATTTAACACATGTCAAAGTGGATGCCTGATTTATTGAAAGGAAGATAAAGATCCGACATTGTGTATATTTTATAAAAAAAAACTTAGATATAAGTTAAGGAAAACCACTGGTAAAGGTGTACCTTTAAATAAATGCATTATTTTTTAATTAAACCGAGATTACAAGGTTACGTGCTTCTACTGCTATGGTGAAACACGTGTGATGACATAGTGAATAATGAGATGAAGGATTTTATGTAATTCCTCAGGCGGTAGATCTTGAAATTTTTTGATAGGGCATATGCTGATTTTGTCAAAGAATCACTTACTGTTAGGCTTGCTTTGTGTATAAATGATTTTGCACCATTTACTTCATTTGGAAAGTCCTGCTTACCAGTTATTCTAACACCCTACAGTCTCCCTTCTTGGAGGTGTATGAAGAATTCATACATGTTTCTAACAATAATTTTTTGGGACATAAAAATCCAAAAAAGAATAGACATATAGTTGCAGCCATTGGTTGATGAGTTGAAGAAGCTATGGACATTGGGCATTGTTTCATAAAATGTTTCAAAATAAAATAAAATTTAGAATGTTTGCTTCCTTATAATGAATGATAGGTGAGTTTTCTACATGTGGGATGCTTTTTGGATGGAGTAATAATGAAAAATTTGCTTATCTAGTTCGAATGTATTATAGAAAATTATTTCGACTTATAAATGGTGACAAACAGTGTTGGCAAGATAGATATCATTATTTTTTGCATATAAATAATCATTTTAGATTTAATAAAAAACTCCAGAACAAATACAACTATTACTTTAGATCTATTTTTCAAGTTGATTAGTGAAAAAATGTACGAGCTTGTGCAGGACAATCCAAAATACATGAGATATGCAACGAACATTGAATTCCTCATAACGGAGAGTATGATAATTGATATAAACAAAATATATTTTGTAATGACCATATTGGAAAAATCATAAACTTCAACACAATATATACATAATGTATAATGAGGAAAATGTGCTAAAATTTCTTTTCTAAGATAAAGATTGTGAAAGGAAAATACAAGTGATTTGATGTCGAGATAGGATATCTCGTTATAATATAACTCTAAGCTTAAAATTGGTAGCAAATGACCAAATTTCAAATGTGTTTCTTGTTACGTTTTGAAAAATAAGCGTCGATAAAAACTATTATAGTAGTTGATGATTTGAGGTTTCCAGATGGAGTTTCTTCTAACATGAGAAGATGTATTGATATGAAGGATCTTCTAATATTGGGTATGAAGAGTCACGATTGTCATCTATTTCAAAGACTCTTTTTCTGATAGTTTTTAAGGAGTTATTACATCGAACGTGTGGAGGCCTATTATCGAGCTTAGTTTTTCCATAGAGTATTGTTAAAAGGATTCATTATTGAATAAGAGGGACAAATTTTAGGAGGACTGCACCTAACAAAAAAGTTGTTATGGGGACTCCACCAAAATAAAATATTTCATAATTTTACCCTTTATGCATAACAAATTTGGTAACAACCTATCAAAAAATGAGATAAATCGATGATTGTTCACAAAAAACCATTTTTGATGGGATCTTGTCGACGGTAAGAAGGAAAATAAGTAACGGTCACTTAGAAATTTAGGTTAGTTATGGTTTTTTTTGTTGGGAGGAAAAGTTTTTTGTACATCCCTTAGCATGTTTTAAAAAATCATAAAATGATCACCACTATTCCTATTTTGGGGTCCTTTTACAAAGACATATCTATGAAGTGTTGTATCTAACCAATTTAATGAAAGTAATTTGAAAAAAACTACAAAAGTGTATGCACAAATTATTGTGTAAATTAGAGAAAATATTTCTTTTTAGAGTGTTGAAACATCTACCTATACATCTACCAACTGAAGCTTTAATTGAAGGGACGATACAGTATGGATATATGTATTCTTTCGAGAGGTACGTAAAATACCAATAGGAGTTATATATTCTTTTTATAAATCAACATAGTAAACATATAATTAATAACTTTTTTATATGACGGCAGCTGGGTCACCTTACAAAAAAGGTGAATTAAAAAGAACATGTTGAAGGTTCAATATGTTAAGAAAACATTATTGAAGAATCATCCACATTTTTTAGTTATTATTTTGAAGACCATGTTAAGTTGAATGCTAATACCGGTCCTCGTATTGATGATACAATGGATGAGTCATTTGACATTTTCCCCTCTATTTTTATAAACGTGGACGTACTTCTGGTAGAATGTAGGATGGAAGTTTTCAAACACTTAAATGTTTATCATATGGAGCTTCTCAATTGTGAAGAAATTCAGGTCTTATTAGGAAAACATATATTTGTATATTTATTGTCAATACAATGTTCTGTCTCGTAATCATTTTTATCTTGGTAATATCAGTTATATTTACAGTCAACTTGAGAAAACAAATTGTAACGACCCATACATTTTGATAATTGAAAATTAATTTAATAAGATTTTGAACTTCAATATGGGTGAAATTCAAATTTTTGATTTATAAATGGGAAAGATTATTAGAATGTAAATTAATAATGTTGTATTTAATGGATATTGTATGTAATTAATTGAAATTGTTTAATACAGATTTTGAAATCAGTGATGTGGTATGTAGTTATAAAATTTGTTGTAAATAATGAATTTATAAATGTGATAAGATTACTTAAAGGTAATAATGGTTTATTTATCATCTCATTATATAATATGTTTGGAATTAATTTGGAAATCAACGAAAATTTTATATAATTAAATATTGCATTTAATATGAGTTAAGATGATAACCGTAGAATTAGAATGTAATAAAATGTAAACTAATGTTAATTATATTCATAAGGTGATAGTTGATTCAATAATAAAAGTAAGAATCAAAATATAAGAATTTGATTGAAATTAAAATATAATTAAATGGGGTTTTATTACAATTGCAATTGAACTCTAAAATTAATGTAATGTTTAATATTGGACTTAACATGGAAAATTTATTTTAAAAGATTTTAAATTTTTGGTAAATCAAGAATGACGAAAATGGTTAACTTTTAAATTTGAATTTAAAGGTGAGTTAATCAATTTAATAATAATTTATTTAACTAACGTGAAAATAGCCATTTTGGCCACTATCTTGGATTTCAACGAAACCACTTTCATCAGATCTGTAATAGCGAATTATTGTTGGATTTCAAGTTTCGTAGCGATCGGACTTATCGTTTGATCGTGCGAGCTCAAAATGCATATAAATCAATTAAAGGAATTCAAATGAAAATAATTTGATTTTAAAATCTAACTTCTATATAAAATAGAAATAGGGTTTGAAACTAGTTCCATTAAGTTTAAAATATCGAAAACCTATATTTTGATATATGGTATGACCTATTTTCGTTTCGGAAATGAAATGGGTTTTTTCGGGTCGTTGTTATCATTTCGATCCAATTTGATCTGTCCATTCATTCTCATCTATCCCTGCTTATATATAGGCTGTTATAAACCTTAGCAGCTTCTTTTATTCATTCTCCTATACATATAGTTTCTGTTCTCTTCCTCCTTTCCAATGGATGTCAATCAAACCCTAGCTCCCAAAATTCAATTTCAAATTAAAATCAAATCGAAATTCAAACTCCTCAAACTATGTCAATAAATGAATTCAATCTAGATCTGTAGTTCGTTTTTGTGATTGATTCTCGGATTGGCCAAAAATTGATGAAGTTCTCTCGGCAGTCCTTCTAGGTTTTCAATTTCAACGGTGGATTTGCAGCGATATGGCGATCGGGTGGTGCTGTAGTGAAGAGGTGGCTAAGAGATTTCGATCGTTGGTAATCATTATGGCATAGTCATCGAAGATCGCCAAAATTGGCGAAGCTTGCAGGGAAGGCTAGAGTTGGTCACACAACCTCCATGTGGGCGGCCTAAGGCGAGCAAGGCCGGGGCATCGTCTCATCGATGGATGGTGGCCTAGTTCATCGGCAACAAGGCATTGTTCGATGGCAGCTATGCTTGGGGTCGAGGTCGCGTATAGTATGAGGCTACGGTTAGGGTATGTTGATTACTATTTTTCCCTTTTAGTTTATTTTAATTTAAATTAAATCTTATAACTTCTAACACTAATAACTTTTGCATACGAACTCGGTTTTGGACGCGGTTTCTTCCCTTGCGATCGTATCGTAATTTCAGACAATATGAATATGGGCTGACTGCATTCTGAGACTATTTAAATTTTCGGCTTTATTTGGATTTTAATTTGAATAAAAATCAAATGTGACTGTTTTAACCCACTCACAAATACTAAACCATCTTATGACGGTTAAATTAAATTTATGATGTGATTAGAAATTTATTAATTGATTTATGGTATTTTCAAATTGTCATTCAAATTTAATTCGAATTTATATTGAATTTAATTGCCATTTAAATTAATATTGAATTTAATCGCCAGTTAAATACCTGATAATGATAACAAGTTTATTTTTTGTGATTTATTGGTTGATTTGAACGATAATTTTGATGGATGTTTAATTATTGATATTTGGATGATTGGATATTATATTTATTTATATGCTGTTACCACACTCCAAGTTTTCTTAGCTATTATTAGGAAAATTGCTATGGGTTGAAATGATACATACACAAATGGTCTAATAGATTAGGGAAAAATCGTTAAGGGTTGAAATGATAAAACTCGAGCGATTTTATAAATTTCAAATTTTACTCGGGATTGCGGCTTGAAATGATATATACTCGTAAATTTAAATTATTGTGTGTTGAAATGATTTATATCCTTATTACTTGACTATAGGGTAGAAAATTATGTACGGACACCGGATTGGTTAAATTAAACGATTTTAAATTCGTGATTTTTGAATCCAGTTAAATGATATTATGAAATAAAATTAGATTTATATGAATTGAATTATTTTCAAAAATCCAAGCTTTAAAATGTTGAAATTGAAATTGGTTTAAATGAATTGTTTAAAGAATTTAAATTGGAATCTTAAAGTTGAATTTTGAAATATAAATTAAATTTATCAAAATTGAGTTATTGTAAATGTTTGAATATTTAAACTTTGAAACCTATTGAATTTGAAGTGGTTTAAATTTGTAGTACAAACATGGATTTGAAATCGATATAAATTGAAATGACTTTTAATGATAATTTGAATTGAAACATGTTTGCGCCAAAATTGGCCGCAAACCCCAGATGTAGTGAAAGCACCAGTGTTTTCACAGAAATCCTCGATATCCAAGCACAAATCTCAGATCCAGATAAAGAGGATAATAAAAATGAAGAAAATAAACCAAATTAAAATGAAAAAAATGAAAAAATACACAAGATTTATAGTGGCTCGACTATCTTCTGCCTACGTCCACTTTGAACCGATCCTTTTATTCCTTTTATATTGAGATTACAAGTACAAGCCTTTGAAATCAGTAAACAAAATGGCAGAGTTTCGACTAGAAAAGCAGAAGAAGATCCCTTTTGAGTTTCTATTGAGCTGCTATTTATAGGTGCAAATCTGAAATTATCCTCCCCAAAACTGGAAAACGTCTTCTCATGTGCAAGTGGGACCACCAGATCGATCTGGAGTCGTTTGGGGTCGATCCTGATCGACCCAAGTATAATTCGCATCGATCCTAAAATAGTCCAATAAATCTAAGATCTATCATGGACGTTCTTGAGTGAATAAGCAAGCTCTTGTGAAAATTTCATAGCATTTGAACTTATAGAATGAGAGTTATGATTGATCCAAGTTTGTATTTTTCAATGTAGGCTGGTATCTTCATATCCATCAATGCTTCGTATCCATCATTACGTATCGATCCCTGAATGCTCGCTGCCTTTCGTATCTATCCCTTCTTCATATCGATCCCAAGTGTCCATGCTGTTCGAATCGATCCCCTGCTTTGCATTCCATCTTGACTTATCAATAGATACATGATCAATACGAAGTATGCCTCCATATCCAATAGCTGCTGCCCTTCGTGTCCATCTCCCACTCTCTTGGATTGATACATACTGTGATCGATCCGAAGCAAAGTGCATTTTCCATATCCATACCCATGCTGATAGATACGAAAGCATCGATCCGAAGTAAATAGCCGAGCCCATGTTGATCGATACGAACCATATCGATACGAACTGATTTCCAATTAATACTGACCCATCCATACCTTGAGCATACAGACTCCATTTGACCTGAAATTTGAAAAGCAGCCTTTCTTAGCCTTATTTATCTTTCCCAATCGATCTCCTTTTGACTAGAGCTTGGTTCAATTTTGGCGGTATCGATCATAGCCTCGTTTCCATTTGATCTCCAATCTTGATATCCGTCCCTTTTAACCGATTTGTTGATATCTCGGCCTTGACCAAAAGGCGGGATAACAAAACCTTTAGCCTTTTGAATTGAAATCATTGGACATGAATTGATTCAAACTGAATTTCGAAACTAAAGTTGATTTAAATTGATTTGTGAAATTAGAAGAAAAATTGAAACTATTTTCGATATAAACTCTTTTAATCAAACTCTTTTAACATATAAACTATTTTTCTCATATAAACTATTTTTCATATAAACCATTTTAATATATTAATAATTTTTAATACATTAACTATTTTCAGTATATAACCTATTTTAATATATATAAACCATTTCCAATATGTAACCTATTTTTAATATATAACCTATTTTGATATATATATAAACTATTTCCAATATATAAGCTATTTTTATTACATAACCAATTTTAATATATATAAACCATTTCCAATATATAAACTATTGTTAATATATAATCTATTTTAATATATATGAACTATTTCCAATATATAACCTATTTTTAATATATAACCTATTTTAATATATAAACTATTTCTAATATATAAACTATTTTAATATATATTATTTTAAATTTATAAACAACTTTTAATATATATATTTCTAATATATAACTATTTTTAATATATAACCTATTTTAATATATAAACTATTTCTAATATATAAACTATATTAATCTATAACCTATTTTTTAAATATAAACTATTTTTAATGTATAACTATTCCAATATATAAACTACTTGCAATATTCAAACTGTTTAAAGTTAGAACTATTATGATTTAGATTTAATTGATTTAAATGCGTATATTTTGATATGATGGTTTAACCTATTTTGTGGTTATGATTTTGAAAATGAATAAGATTTAAAGTGAATAATGATTTCGAAAGTGAATATGATTTCGAAAGTGATATGATTTCGAAGTGAATATGATATTTTGATATTAGTTATGAATCGGTTTTGGAAATGTAAAAGAATCAACCAACGTGAAATAAGCGTTTGGTTGTTAAAGAGACCCGGATTGGACATTGTAATGCTCTTGTAACAGCCCGCAAATCCGTACCCCTTGAGTCAACACTATTCTACAACAATCAACTCAAGTTGTACAGAAATACGAACCATTTGGGTTTAAGAAGAAGAGGTAGAAGAAGAGAAAACAAAATCAACATCAGAATCTAACCATCGCAGCGGAATAAAATATAATAGAGAATTAATAATCTTTACTCAAAATCAAATATATCAGTTTACATATATTACATCATCAGAGTACATCAGTCACGGCTCACATCAAAACAATACAATGGATACACAACAACTCAAAGTACAGAATATATATATATATAACAAGTACGACTATACGTATCGTCATCCAGCACGTCTCCTGAGCTCCACAGCATCATATCCTGTATCCTATAATACTCGGTCTGACCCGAGCATTACAGTTAAATAATACCCGAGTCAGTCTAGAATACCAGAGTGAGAAAATCACACCCAATTGATTATTAAAGTTTCAAAAATCCTTTGAAAACAAAACCATCTCGTAAGACCACGCCACAAATAAACATGTCGAGTTTTTACCTTACGATAGCTAAAACAATTTTTATAGAAATCCTATGATATTATAATAAGGTCTATATACAAATACTTATAAAATAGCCGAAATTGTTACATCTATTAAATTCCAGCTACTAGCCACAAAAGTGGGTAATACAAACAAAACTCGTACAAGGCTCGTAGGAAGGATGGATTTCCAACAATGACTAGGCACTGGGGTACCACCTGTCATAGTACGGGGCCTAGATCACCATACCGAGGACTACTCCCTTCATCCCCTGCAACACAAGGCCGGAACCATTCCTTACTGAACAGTCCCGAACAAGACAACCCCCGTGGTTGGCGCGACCAACCACCCACTAAGCCGAAATATATATAAGGGACATCTAGACAGGGGAATTATCTTGTCCTGCTTGGGCATGACCGACCTAACCTTGCTGCATATCCCCTGATTTTCAGTCATTCCCATTTGATGAGGCTTGAGGCTAAGCGTTACCTTTAGCACATTTTCACTTAGAATGCCCATCGTCCACCTAACGATGTTTTCGCAAGCATTCATCCATACAAGTCCGTCCCGGGTTCGAACGGAACCGAAGGCACTATTCCTACTACATCCATTTTGGAAATATCCTTAGGATTAGTAGCGACTAGCCCTTGCACTTCACTGCTCCATCTTCGACTCCGAACACGTTTTTCGCACGAAACGTACAAATCGGATCGAAGTGGTTTTCGAGAAATTAATCTCGATCCCGGTCTCTTCGAAATGATCAACGCAGTTGGCCAATATTGATAGTCGGTTATTTAACTATCAATTAACATTCACAAACATCCATCAAACAATAAATAATTTTCCAAATTATTTATTACCTTCAAAATATCTTTATAAGATATATTTCTATTTTCCATCCCTTTGAAAACAGTTTCAAAACCATTCTTCTTTCCAGTATAAACTTCCCCAAATATTTTCTATCTCCCCTGAAATCACCAAGTACAAAACTAGATTTAAAAAAATAATTTAAAACACTTTACTTAAAAATATATACTTTTAAAACATTTAAATTAAACTACTTTAATAATTTGTAAAAATACATCTTATATGAATATTTGAAATTAAAGTTACTTTATAAAATATAAAACAAGATTTTCACCTTTGAAAACAAAATACTAGGTCATCTTTTAAGTAATTACTACTATATTAGATTTTTAGAAAATACTTACCCTTTGAATTTTAAATATTGGATATAATAATTTTTTCAAAACTTGCTTTTTTAAAAACAACTTTAAAACCCTTTTAACTTATATTTAAAAACTCGCTTTGAAAACATACTTGGTTATTCGAGGAGAATTTTCCAACTTCAATCAATTGAATCAATTTTCCAAATTGATTTTCAACTTATTTTATTTGAAATAAATTTCTTCACTTATTCAGTTCATTTCAAAATTCATTAATTATTGACTCAATTATAATTGTTATTATTTTCCCTTTTATTTTACATCTTTAACTGAAATATACATATTTCATATATTTTTTTTCCATTTCTTCTTTATTCTTCTAGAATAATTTAAATACTAAATTTGAAATAATTGTTTTATTCTTTTAAACAGTAACATTGAAATTTTAAGTTTTCTTAACTTTCTGTTTATTCAAAAATTCCTTGCCATATACAGGATTCATTAATTAGCATTTTGGAAACACTAATATTCTTATCAATTCATTTTTAATTTATTTACATTCTTTATAATTATTTTCTTAAAAATTTACTTCTTTTATTATTTCTTTCCAAGAATCCAATGCTATATAATTTGATAACTCAGAGTTCAAGAATATATCCAAGCAGCTATAGCATTCAATATTTCAATATGATTCATCACAGAATATCCACAAAGCATGTCAGAGAATAATAAACAATATATATATGTTGAGGGACCCAGTTGGATCCCTCCAACCTGTTTTCCCTGCATCCACAGATGTTAGCACAACATAAACATCAATCCAAAATATATCATACTAAAGCACAACAATCAAATCAACCATTCCAACAATTATTTAAATTTAATCCTTTAAATTTAAATTTAAATTTAACTGAGTGAGATTAACTCACCTTTGCTTTTCGTTTTGCAATCCATTTCCATCTCGACTATTACTTTCCAATTTTGAACCTAGTATAAATATTTATATGGATTTGTTAATATTTGAAATAAGTCAGGCAACCAATTACCATTTAAAAATTTTATATACTAATGTTTTAGTTTTAAACAAATTTTCTTCTTTTGTAAATTATTTCCTAGTGACTAAAACAAGTGAATAAGTTTTATTAACAAATTAACCTTCATAATTTGAAATTAAAAATTAAACAGGTAGATAAAAGAAAACATAGATTTATCGATTTCATTTAAAACCATATTTATAGATTTTGAAGAGAAAATCAAATTTTATACAAGTTTCAATCATTTAAAATTCCTCTTTTCAAACGTCTATATACAACAGTTCCTGTATATTTTCTTCAACCTTTATCTATAAATATATAATTTCTGTTTATCTACCTATTTATTTCCCTTTGAACTAAAACAAAAATGTTATAACTTACCGTAAAAACTTCCCATCCTTTTCACAAAATCATATCTATGTAATTAAATAACTGTTTTTAAAATCTAATTTGCCTAAATAAAAATTTTAATATTATACCAATCCATATATAATCCTAAAGCTATAAGAAAATTTCTGTTTGAACCTTTTCCTTTACTACATATACTTACTTAAATAATAACTCTACATAAATTTAAAAACAAGGTCATATAAATTCTTATATTTTTCAAATCATATATATAAATTTCCATAGTGTATATATATATATATATATATATTTATATATATTTTAATTTGAAAGAAAAACAACCTGCAGATACCTCAGTGCCCAGAAACACCGCACTACTCAATCTACGTCGCCGACCCTCGTGCACGCCCAAACCATCAAGCCCTAGCTCACCCTCTTCGAGAAGCTTCCCTTGTTCGAACACGAAGCCGAACTCTACCGCAGCCCATGAAACCGACCACGCCTTCCAGTCCTCGCTATCATCTCTTCGTCGCCGCTCCATCGCGAGTGACTCCGCCTTGAACGAAGACGTGGGCCTCACTGGATCGACCCACGCAAGTAATCGCGATCGAACTTCGAGCTCGATTTGATCTCGCAATTGACACAAATCTCACGCGCAGCCCAATTTCATGCTCGCGTCTCTCAGATCGAACGAGGATTTTTTTTTTGTTTGGCTTGCGAATTCAATTTGAGAGAAAGGGAAGATTTATATACATCGAGGAGCGGCCATTGTTATTTAGAATTGAACGAGTTCGATTCTTGCTTTCGACTGGAATGCTCAGTGTTTTTTTTTTTTTTTTAGTTATGAATGTCTGCACTCCAATAAGGGAAGAAAGAGGGAAGTTGTGTTAGGAGAGGAAGTGTACTCGAGAAGCTAAGAAAGAAGGATGGTACGGCAGTGATTAGATGTAGGATATTTTGAATTAAAACAGTTAATTATTCTCGAAACGTTTATATCTCGTACGCTCACACGAAGACTCCAAAAATTATTAAATTTGAAATCCAGCAATAATTAAATATTACGGATTCAACTGCACTGGTTTCGTCGAAATCCGAGACTGCGCCTCGGAAGGCTGTTTTTAAATTCAATTTAAACGATATATTTTTAAAACTGACCAAACCACTGTTAATTTCAATTCTACAACTTTTACTAATTTCAGTGCTATCAATATAAAATTTTCAAGCCTTCAAATTATGTTTAACAGACTTAAAATTCCAGATTCAACGTTTTATTCAAATTCAAGTTATTTAGTTCGATAATTAATTATCAAATAAATTGTGATATTCGTAATTCAATTTAAAATTATACCATTGAATGTTTAAAATCGATTAAATATTCCGATCTAAATCGCTTAAAAATTTCGGGTCGTCACATTCCTCCCCCCTTAAAAGAATTTCGTCCCCGAAATTTCTAGTTAGGAAGAATGGTCCAATACTCGTTTATTATTTTACCTAAACCCAAACAGTTCAACATCCTTACCAATTATCTTTTTTACAAAAGCCCATTATTATTTTTATTAACTTTTCAAACCTTTCCATAGATTGTAAACAATCCTATTTGCCCAACCATTCATGTTTCAATTTAAAACCACATTTTGAATTATCAAAATTTTCTCAAAATTTTTCTAACTCCCTAAATTTCCGAAAAATTTCGCCAGCGTCTTCTTTGCGCGGCTAGCTCGGTACAAGTACAAAAGGGCTCTACGGCCTCCCAAATCCAAAAAGAAAACAAAAGGCCAAGTGGCTCAATCCAAATCCAAATCCCAATCAAATTCCATACCAAATTTAAATACATACCTTTTGTCGGGCAATTCAAATTTATCTCTTGAAATCAAATCCAATTTCCTTTTCCCCTTTTATCATACCTGCATATCCTGCTTAGCACTAATATCCAATCACAATATTCCAAAACATTTTATCGATTTTCTCACAGAACGCCAATATCTATTCATTCTAATATTATCTTAGGATACATTTGTAGCATCGATTTCCAATTAAGAATTCACCATTCCCTTCTTAAATTAATATAAACATTTTATATGTTTCTTATCTTTATTTCTCTTTACCTCTTTTAGTTTATACCTATTTCCATTTAAATCGATTTCCATATTACATATGTATTTCATTTATTTTCAACTTTGAATTTTTAATTTTTATCCTTCATTTATTCCTAATTTAAGTCATTACTTTAATTAGTTTCATTTACTAACTTATTTTAGTTTCCCATTCTAAATAGTTTTGTCGTTAACAAAATTTTCCAAAGTTTTCAAAAAATTTCTAACTCCCAAAATTTCTGAAATTTTTTGGCAAAGTCCCCTTTGTACGGAGGAGCTTTTGCAATTTGACAAAAGAGATAAATATATATACATCGACCCACACGGTCGGAAAAACCAAAAATAGTTCATATTTCCTATTTTAATTGCGTAGGCGTACCTTATTTAGCATTTTAAGCAAGCGGCTTATTATTTTTAGCAAATAGCACAACCAAATCCAGCCTCACGGCTTCCAGGTACCTGTACTTACTCAATTTAAACATGTAACTGCCAAATATATGCAGTTTAACTATATTTCACTTATTTATAATAGTTAAAACATATGAATTCTAAAAGAAACTCATACCAAACATTTTCCTGTAAGCAATTAATATAGTTTCATGCTAATTCAACTGTTTTAATTACTTCACAAACCACTTTCATTCAATTTGAATGGTTTAAAAACTCAATCGCTTACATTTAATTTATTCTTATGCAAACTGAACTCATATTTAAGTCAATTGCTTTCAAAATCAATTTATTTTACTCCTATTAATCCATAGAATTTTTAATTACTTCCATTTACATCCAATAACAATTTATTCTATGAAATTCGACGAGATTTATGTGAATAAATAAGCACTTGAGTTCTATAGTCAATTTAAATTAACTCCAACTCAACTTACACTTAGTTCAATTCCATTTCGGATTTATTCACAATCCACATATTCTCAGTTTTAATGCATTTAAATTTTATTTATAATTCATTTATTTACATTTCATATTTGTTTATTCCGAACTACTTTATTTAGCTCAAAAATAATCCAATCTATTTCATTTAATAACCATTTCTCAACTTATTTAAATCACATTTCATTTGATACTTATTTACTTCATCCATTTATATTTATTCAATAATATTAATTTATCCACATTCACTTAAACCATTCTAATAAACTTGAAACATTCTATTTTCCTTATTGTCTCAAGTTATTTCAATCCCTAAATAATTTTAAATGGTTTACAATTATTTATTCTGGAATTTCATTCCATTAATATTAGCTAATACTCATCGAATTTTATTTCGATTAACAATTTATTTTCACTTAATTTCAATCCAACCCAATATCATTAAACTTGGTTCCAGTTGAATTCAATTCAACTCTCCTCCATTCATTTAGCTTAAGTCAATTTACTTCAATTTATTCGAATTTTATACTTAAGCTCATTTCCATCTTACAAGTATATTTTCTCTTTTATACTCAGCTTGACTCAATTTATTACAGAGCCATATCCAATTTATTTCCACATATTTGGATTTTATTTGCAATTCATACCATTATTATTTTAAATCCAGATCCATTTTTTTTTCTCGATGCATTCCCTATTATTTTTAATTTGTCAACACTTCAAGTTAAATTTTAATTAATAACCCAAGTTCTGATTTCACCATTTACATTTTAACTTACCATCCAATTTATTAACTTACATTGCAATTTGGTTCACAAATCAATGAATTAATTGCAAGGCCACTTTCCATTATATTTTCTTCATCGACAATGTAAGTCGAATTTAATTATAACTTGAGTTTTATTTTCAAACCTCATCATAAACTCACAATTCAATTTCATTAACTAATTTATTATCCAATTAGTTCTCCCATTATTCATAATCCAACACTTGAAATTTTATTTAAAATATCACTCCATTTAATTTTCTTAAGTTCAATATTTATTTTATACTTCAAGTTTGGATCCTCATTTCATTTTTCAATTTATCAAAATATTGATTTTGGGTATTGTATTCCATTTTCAATTTAATTTTAACTCAGATTTATTTAATCCAATTCGATTTCTACTTATTCAATCAATCTCAATCCAATCAAATCTTTATTTCCAAATCCAAGTTAATTCCACTTTTAACTTTTCTTTAAAATTTAAGTTCCAACATTCAAAGCTTATATTCCATTTCTGATTTAAAACTCAACCCAATTTTATAAGCTTACAACTTATCTCATCAGAATTTTATACACTTGGCTTTTGTCTTCAAATCATTTTGAAATCTCCAATATCCCAAATCACACTTCTCAAATTTTTAAACCAGTCTTGGTTTTATTTCCAACAAATTTCCCTTGGAATTTCAAAAACAACTTGCTTTTCTAAACAAAATCAATTTGGTAGCATTACTTCACTTAAAAATTCGAAAACGAATACTGATGATGCGGCCGTCATCATCAGAATTATTTTTCAATAATCCAAGTGATTTCAATGCCATATTACTTTCAAAATCCCTTTAAAACAATTTCCTTTCAGAAATATCTCCAAAACAACAATACTATTATGTATCTTCAAAACACTTTCAAATCCTGCTTAAATCAAATTTAAGTATAATTCATTTGCATGGTTTATGTTCATACAAATTCTCATTTGGTTTTTATTTCAATTTATAAATTACCTTTATATTTCATATTTACAAATTTCATTTTATCATGAATTTATTTCCGTAAACTTTGTTTATTTTCAATTTCTAGTTAAATTTTCATTTAACAATGATAATACTTTAATATTATCATTTCTAACATCCAAGCAACCATATAATAGCTATATAGTTTACCAAAAACTTTCTTCATATCAAAAATATATTTTTGGGTAAAATTATTTCATTTACCCATATTGAAAACAATACCGTGTCGATTGTTCTATTCAAGTGTTTAGAAACCCCTTCGATACAGTTTTCGAGGCTGTGCCGACGAAGGTTCATATACCACTCAATAAACCAATCAACACAACATAAAACCATTTTATATTCACTAACAAATACGCGCTCATATCTATTAATACGCTCAAACTCATTATAGAGTACTACGGACTCTAATTTATGAGTAATTCCCACCAGAGCCAAGGTTATCACCAACCTAAGCTCTGATACCAAATGTAACAGCCCGCAAATCCGTACCCCTTGAGTCAACACTATTATACAACAATCAACTCAAGTTGTACAGAAATACGAACCATTTGGGTTTAAGAAGAAGAGGTAGAGGAAGAGAAAACAAAATCAACATCAGAATCTAACCATCGCAGCAGAATAAAATATAATAGATAATTAATAATCTTTACTCAAAATCAAATATATCAGTTTACATATATTACATCATCAGAGTACATCAGTCACGGCTCACATCAAAACAATACAATGGATACACAACAACTCAAGGTACACAACAACTCAAAGTACAGAATATATATATATATATATATATATATATATATATAACAAGTACGACTATACGTATCGTCATCCAGCACGTCTCCTGAGCTCCACAGCATCATATCCTGTATCCTATAATACTCGGTCTGACCCGAGCATTACAGTTAAATAATACCCGAGTCAGTCTGGAATACCAGAGTGAGAAAATCACACCCAATTGATTATTAAAGTTTCAAAAATCCTTTGAAAACAAAAGCATCTCGTAAGACCACGCCACAAATAAACATGTCGGGTTTTTACCATACGATAGCTAAAACAATTTTTATAGAAATCCTCTGATATTATAATAGGGTCTATATACAAATACTTATAAAATAGCCGAAATTGTTACATCTATTAAATTCCAGCTACTAGCCACAAAAGTGGGTAATACAAACAAAACTCGTACAAGGCTCGTAGGAAGGATGGATTTCCAACAATGACTAGGCAATGGGGTACCACCTGTCACAGTACGGGGCCTAGATCACCGTACCGAGGACTACTCCCTTCATCCCCTGCAACACAAGGCCGGAACCATTCCTTACTGAACAGTCCCGAACAAGATAACCCCAGATGTAGTGAAAGCACCAGTGTTTTCACAGAAATCCTCGATATCCAAGCACAAATCTCAGATCCAGATAAAGAGGATAATAAAAATGAAGAAAATAAACCAAATTAAAATGAAAAAAATGAAAAAATACACAAGATTTATAGTGGCTCGACTATCTTCTGCCTACGTCCACTTTGAACCGATCCTTTTATTCCTTTTATATTGAGATTACAAGTACAAGCCTTTGAAATCAGTAAACAAAATGGCAGAGTTTCGACTAGAAAAGCAGAAGAAGATCCCTTTTGAGTTTCTATTGAGCTGCTATTTATAGGTGCAAATCTGAAATTATCCTCCCCAAAACTGGAAAACGTCTTCTCATGTGCAAGTGGGCCCACCAGATCGATCTGGAGTCGTTTGGGGTCGATCCTGATCGACCCAAGTATAATTCGCATCGATCCTAAAATAGTCCAATAAATCTAAGATCTATCATGGACGTTCTTGAGTGAATAAGCAAGCTCTTGTGAAAATTTCATAGCATTTGAACTTATAGAATGAGAGTTATGATTGATCCAAGTTTGTATTTTTCAATGTAGGCTGGTATCTTCATATCCATCAATGCTTCGTATCCATCATTACGTATCGATCCCTGAATGCTCGCTGCCTTTCGTATCTATCCCTTCTTCATATCGATCCCAAGTGTCCATGCTGTTCGAATCGATCCCCTGCTTTGCATTCCATCTTGACTTATCAATAGATACATGATCAATACGAAGTATGCCTCCATATCCAATAGCTGCTGCCCTTCGTGTCCATCTCCCACTCTCTTGGATTGATACATACTGTGATCGATCCGAAGCAAAGTGCATTTTCCATATCCATACCCATGCTGATAGATACGAAAGCATCGATCCGAAGTAAATAGCCGAGCCCATGTTGATCGATACGAACCATATCGATACGAACTGATTTCCAATGAATACTGACCCATCCATACCTTGAGCATACAGACTCCATTTGACCTGAAATTTGAAAAGCAGCCTTTCTTAGCCTTATTTATCTTTCCCAATCGATCTCCTTTTGACTAGAGCTTGGTTCAATTTTGGCGGTATCGATCATAGCCTCGTTTCCATTTGATCTCCAATCTTGATATCCGTCCCTTTTAACCGATTTGTTGATATCTCGGCCTTGACCAAAAGGCGGGATAACAAAACCTTTAGCCTTTTGAATTGAAATCATTGGACATGAATTGATTCAAACTGAATTTCGAAACTAAAGTTGATTTAAATTGATTTGTGAAATTAGAAGAAAAATTGAAACTATTTTCGATATAAACTCTTTTAATCAAACTCTTTTAACATATAAACTATTTTTCTCATATAAACTATTTTTCATATAAACCATTTTAATATATTAATAATTTTTAATACATTAACTATTTTCAGTATATAACCTATTTTAATATATATAAACCATTTCCAATATGTAACCTATTTTTAATATATAACCTATTTTGATATATATATAAACTATTTCCAATATATAAGCTATTTTTATTACATAACCAATTTTAATATATATAAACCATTTCCAATATATAAACTATTGTTAATATATAATCTATTTTAATATATATGAACTATTTCCAATATATAACCTATTTTTAATATATAACCTATTTTAATATATAAACTATTTCTAATATATAAACTATTTTAATATATATTATTTTAAATTTATAAACAACTTTTAATATATATATTTCTAATATATAACTATTTTTAATATATAACCTATTTTAATATATAAACTATTTCTAATATATAAACTATATTAATCTATAACCTATTTTTTAAATATAAACTATTTTTAATGTATAACTATTCCAATATATAAACTACTTGCAATATTCAAACTGTTTAAAGTTAGAACTATTATGATTTAGATTTAATTGATTTAAATGCGTATATTTTGATATGATGGTTTAACCTATTTTGTGGTTATGATTTTGAAAATGAATAAGATTTAAAGTGAATAATGATTTCGAAAGTGAATATGATTTCGAAAGTGATATGATTTCGAAGTGAATATGATATTTTGATATTAGTTATGAATCGGTTTTGGAAATGTAAAAGAATCAACCAACGTGAAATAAGCGTTTGGTTGTTAAAGAGACCCGGATTGGACATTGTAATGCTCTTGTAACAGCCCGCAAATCCGTACCCCTTGAGTCAACACTATTCTACAACAATCAACTCAAGTTGTACAGAAATACGAACCATTTGGGTTTAAGAAGAAGAGGTAGAAGAAGAGAAAACAAAATCAACATCAGAATCTAACCATCGCAGCGGAATAAAATATAATAGAGAATTAATAATCTTTACTCAAAATCAAATATATCAGTTTACATATATTACATCATCAGAGTACATCAGTCACGGCTCACATCAAAACAATACAATGGATACACAACAACTCAAAGTACAGAATATATATATATATAACAAGTACGACTATACGTATCGTCATCCAGCACGTCTCCTGAGCTCCACAGCATCATATCCTGTATCCTATAATACTCGGTCTGACCCGAGCATTACAGTTAAATAATACCCGAGTCAGTCTAGAATACCAGAGTGAGAAAATCACACCCAATTGATTATTAAAGTTTCAAAAATCCTTTGAAAACAAAACCATCTCGTAAGACCACGCCACAAATAAACATGTCGAGTTTTTACCTTACGATAGCTAAAACAATTTTTATAGAAATCCTATGATATTATAATAAGGTCTATATACAAATACTTATAAAATAGCCGAAATTGTTACATCTATTAAATTCCAGCTACTAGCCACAAAAGTGGGTAATACAAACAAAACTCGTACAAGGCTCGTAGGAAGGATGGATTTCCAACAATGACTAGGCACTGGGGTACCACCTGTCATAGTACGGGGCCTAGATCACCATACCGAGGACTACTCCCTTCATCCCCTGCAACACAAGGCCGGAACCATTCCTTACTGAACAGTCCCGAACAAGACAACCCCCGTGGTTAGCGCGACCAACCACCCACTAAGCCGAAATATATATAAGGGACATCTAGACAGGGGAATTATCTTGTCCTGCTTGGGCATGACCGACCTAACCATGCTGCATATCCCCTGATTTTCAGTCATTCCCATTTGATGAGGCTTGAGGCTAAGCGTTACCTTTAGCACATTTTCACTTAGAATGCCCATCGTCCACCTAACGATGTTTTCGCAAGCATTCATCCATACAAGTCCGTCCCGGGTTCGAACGGAACCGAAGGCACTATTCCTACTACATCCATTTTGGAAATATCCTTAGGATTAGTAGCGACTAGCCCTTGCACTTCACTGCTCCATCTTCGACTCCGAACACGTTTTTCGCACGAAACGTACAAATCGGATCGAAGTGGTTTTCGAGAAATTAATCTCGATCCCGGTCTCTTCGAAATGATCAACGCAGTTGGCCAATATTGATAGTCGGTTATTTAACTATCAATTAACATTCACAAACATCCATCAAACAATAAATAATTTTCCAAATTATTTATTACCTTCAAAATATCTTTATAAGATATATTTCTATTTTCCATCCCTTTGAAAACAGTTTCAAAACCATTCTTCTTTCCAGTATAAACTTCCCCAAATATTTTCTATCTCCCCTGAAATCACCAAGTACAAAACTAGATTTAAAAAAATAATTTAAAACACTTTACTTAAAAATATATACTTTTAAAACATTTAAATTAAACTACTTTAATAATTTGTAAAAATACATCTTATATGAATATTTGAAATTAAAGTTACTTTATAAAATATAAAACAAGATTTTCACCTTTGAAAACAAAATACTAGGTCATCTTTTAAGTAATTACTACTATATTAGATTTTTAGAAAATACTTACCCTTTGAATTTTAAATATTGGATATAATAATTTTTTCAAAACTTGCTTTTTTAAAAACAACTTTAAAACCCTTTTAACTTATATTTAAAAACTCGCTTTGAAAACATACTTGGTTATTCGAGGAGAATTTTCCAACTTCAATCAATTGAATCAATTTTCCAAATTGATTTTCAACTTATTTTATTTGAAATAAATTTCTTCACTTATTCAGTTCATTTCAAAATTCATTAATTATTGACTCAATTATAATTGTTATTATTTTCCCTTTTATTTTACATCTTTAACTGAAATATACATATTTCATATATTTTTTTTCCATTTCTTCTTTATTCTTCTAGAATAATTTAAATCCTAAATTTGAAATAATTGTTTTATTCTTTTAAACAGTAACATTGAAATTTTAAGTTTTCTTAACTTTCTGTTTATTCAAAAATTCCTTGCCATATACAGGATTCATTAATTAGCATTTTGGAAACACTAATATTCTTATCAATTCATTTTTAATTTATTTACATTCTTTATAATTATTTTCTTAAAAATTTACTTCTTTTATTATTTCTTTCCAAGAATCCAATGCTATATAATTTGATAACTCAGAGTTCAAGAATATATCCAAGCAGCTATAACATTCAATATTTCAATATGATTCATCACAGAATATCCACAAAGCATGTCAGAGAATAATAAACAATATATATATGTTGAGGGACCCAGTTGGATCCCTCCAACCTGTTTTCCCTGCATCCACAGATGTTAGCACAACATAAACATCAATCCAAAATATATCATACTAAAGCACAACAATCAAATCAACCATTCCAACAATTATTTAAATTTAATCCTTTAAATTTAAATTTAAATTTAACTGAGTGAGATTAACTCACCTTTGCTTTTCGTTTTGCAATCCATTTCCATCTCGACTATTACTTTCCAATTTTGAACCTAGTATAAATATTTATATGGATTTGTTAATATTTGAAATAAGTCAGGCAACCAATTACCATTTAAAAATTTTATATACTAATGTTTTAGTTTTAAACAAATTTTCTTCTTTTGTAAATTATTTCCTAGTGACTAAAACAAGTGAATAAGTTTTATTAACAAATTAACCTTCATAATTTGAAATTAAAAATTAAACAGGAAGATAAAAGAAAACATAGATTTATCGATTTCATTTAAAACCATATTTATAGATTTTGAAGAGAAAATCAAATTTTATACAAGTTTCAATCATTTAAAATTCCTCTTTTCAAACGTCTATATACAACAGTTCCTGTATATTTTCTTCAACCTTTATCTATAAATATATAATTTCTGTTTATCTACCTATTTATTTCCCTTTGAACTAAAACAGAAATGTTATAACTTACCGTAAAAACTTCCCATCCTTTTCACAAAATCATATCTATGTAATTAAATAACTGTTTTTAAAATCTAATTTGCCTAAATAAAAATTTTCATATTATACCAATCCATATATAATCCTAAAGCTATAAGGAAATTTCTGTTTGAACCTTTTCCTTTACTACATATACTTACTTAAATAGTAACTCTACATAAATTTAAAAACAAGGTCATATAAATTCTTATATTTTTCAAATCATATATATAAATTTCCACAGTGTGTATATATATATATATATATATTTATATATATATTTTAATTTGAAAGAAAAACAACCTGCAGATACCTCAGTGCCCAGAAACACCGCACTACTCAATCTACGTCGCCGACCCTCGTGCACGCCCAAACCATCAAGCCCTAGCTCACCCTCTTCGAGAAGCTTCCCTTGTTCGAACACGAAGCCGAACCCTACCGCAGCCCATGAAACCGACCACGCCTTCCAGTCGTCGCTATCATCTCTTCGTCGCCGCTCCATCGCGAGTGACTCCGCCTTGAACGAAGACGTGGGCCTCACTGGATCGACCCACGCAAGTAATCGCGATCGAACTTCGAGCTCGATTTGATCTCGCAATTGACACAAATCTCACGCGCAGCCCAATTTCATGCTCGCGTCTCTCAGATCGAACGAGGATTTTTTTTTGTTTGGCTTGCGAATTCAATTTGAGAGAAAGGGAAGATTTATATACATCGAGGAGCGGCCATTGTTATTTAGAATTGAACGAGTTTGATTCTTGCTTTCGACTGGAATGCTCAGTGTTTTTTATTTTTTTTATTTTAGTTATGAATGTCTGCACTCCAATAAGGGAAGAAAGAGGGAAGTTGTGTTAGGAGAGGAAGTGTACTCGAGAAGCTAAGAAAGAAGGATGGTACGGCGGTGATTAGATGTAGGATATTTTGAATTAAAACAGTTAATTATTCTCGAAACGTTTATATCTCGTACGCTCACACGAAGACTCCAAAAATTATTAAATTTGAAATCCAGCAATAATTAAATATTACGGATTCAACTGCACTGGTTTCGTCGAAATCCAAGACTGTGCCTCGGAAGGCTGTTTTTAAATTCAATTTAAACGATATATTTTTAAAACTGACCAAACCAGTGTTAATTTCAATTCTACAACTTTTACTAATTTCAATGCTATCAATATAAAATTTTCAAGCCTTCAAATTATGTTTAACAGACTTAAAATTCCAGATTCAACGTTTTATTCAAATTCAAGTTATTTAGTTCGATAATTAATTATCAAATAAATTGTGATATTCGTAATTCAATTTAAAATTTTACCATTGAATGTTTAAAATCGATTAAATATTCCGATTTAAATCGCTTAAAAATTTCGGGTCGTCACAGCTCTCTTCCAATACCGAAAACCACTTTAATAATTGTGCACGTGGTGTTGAATACAGAACGAAGTAGGATAGTTTGGCGAACTCTACTGTATAAGGTATGAACGCAGCTCTGACCCCCTCGGGTCAGCTTGATATGACTAAAACAGGAGCTATACCTGGGCCAAGTGAGGTCACTCCTCCGATCGAATATGCTTCTTCGATATCATATATGTTACTTTGTGATTGATTCTATGGCCACCTTCAATTTGATTATGGGAGTGTGTTCCGAGGTGGGAAGTAATAGCTGCTATGTGTTACTACCGGCTCGGTTCTGCAAAACAGTAGCATCTTACCCTGGGCATTGCCTCACTAGCCTTGTCATATGCCTTATCGAACCCACTACGAGTTTGATTTGTGTCATACACTATGGGGTGCCTCTGATATCCCTCCAGTGTACCAAGGAATTACGGTACTATATAGACTACGACATTTATAAAAAATGTGTTAAATGGGATATGGGTAACTCTTAAACGCTATTTTAATACTTTACTTAATTGCAGACATATTATAATAGTGTATTGTATTATGTATGTAGATAGTTTAATAGATCCTTAGGAGATGGAATCCCGAACATCCCTTAAGTTATTGCACGCACGTTAGACACTGGATAGGAGATGTGAAATCCCTTAAACATCTTTGAAGCCATTCACTCCTATTTACTTATTTTGATTTAACTTACATAAGGTCATTTAGTCCCGACTCGAATGTTTTGTCTTTTCATTACGCTCGGGTCAGCCTGAGTATTTCAGCATATTGAAGACTTTCTTTCTAGAGGACGTAGACAAAAATTTAGTATATTATTACTATTTATTCTATTTATTCAACTACATCATGTTGTTCCGCTGCATTATTTATTTATTCCTGTTGTATTTATAACTCTGATCTTTATTGTAAAAGTGTAATCAAATGTTATTTGTAAAACAGCTTTACAAACTGTTTATTTGATTATTATATTTTATCATTCTGCCGTGAGATTTTGTATTTTGTTTTTTTCTTAATCTTCCTTTCTTATTTACCCCATAACAGTCCTCCCTTTTGAATGGTTTGATTTGACATGCATGGTTTATTGTCAATTTTAAACCGTCCAAAAAGGTGGGTCGTTACAGTTGGTATCAGAGCTTTGGTTTAGTGATAACCTTAGCATTAGGGCTTAACTCATTAGAGATAGGGTATCAATACCATAGAGTGAGTTGTTTGACCGTATATGTATATTCTCTCTTACTTATTAGTGTTAAAAATGTTTTATATTATGTTAATTTGTTCTAGTACTTATAAATTTTGGTCAGTGCATAGGATGCTATGGCATCGATAGGGATTTCTAAACACTTAATAGGGCAGACCGACACAATATTGTTTTTGAAATATAGGTAAATGAAATAATTTTACCAAAGTATAATATTTTTTATATAAAAGAATAATTATACAAATGGATATAGTTGTATATGATATGTTTGTTTGTTAGGAAGTAGAATTTTATAAATATTGGTTGTAAAATAGGATTTACAAATAAAGTGAATATGAATTGGAAATTTGAGAACTTAAGTTCCGAGGTTTTGAAAATTGGTTTTCAGAAAGATTTTTGAATATAATATTAGTATTACTTGGAAATATTTTCATATATATATATATATATATTTTCAATGCGACGTGAAAGAAATATTTTAAAGGAATTTTAGAAAGAAATAAGTTCTATACTCCCCTCTCTGTCGCTGGAAAATAATTTCGGAGATGAAGGCCACATCATCGACATTCATTTTCGAGTTTCAAAGTGGGGAGGCCACTGTAGTAGCTTTACTACTCATTCGTTTTGATGAACAAATCTTAATTTTAAATTTCTAAATATGATTTGATATATAAAAGATATGAATGTATTTTATTTCAAAATGATTTGAAATGAACACGACATTTAGTTCTTAAGTTTCTATAAATTAGGGATTTCAATTATTGTAATGAAATGAAATCTTAGCTATTTTAATAGTTGGAAACTTCTAAAATGAAAAACAAGAAATTAGATACTAAGTGATTAATGAAATATATAACAAATTGGAAATTTGTAACTTGTAAATCAAAAGATATGAAATCTAGAGGTTGTAAATTATTGAACATTTTGTGAACTAAGAAAAACAAGATAAAATTTGTATGACATTCTATTTCATTCTTAAAACATATAAATAACATACCAGAAATGTAACGATCCATAATTTTACCACTTTGGAAATGAGATATTTAATTATTTTACATATTCAAATGTAGAACTTCAAACTTAAACAATCAAGTTTTATATGATAAATAAGAATGACAAACTTATTTTTGATTTTGAATAATGATTTTGGATTTCCATTGTAAAATTGAAAAAGTCGGATTCCGATAAAGTAGGATAAATATTCGTGAAATTTGTTTAAAGGATACATAATTCTTTTTAAATATATATATAATCGATATCAAACTTATTTAATAATAATATTAATTTAATTTATAATGGTTTGATAAATATATAAAACCTATTTTATAAAAGTTGATAAATTTTGTTGCATATCGATAAATCGATATTGTATTTTGACAAATAGACTTGGGTATTATTGTATATTATTTTATAAGTTAAATATACTTGTTTAATTATTTAAAAATAATTGTAAATTTATTTTTAAGTTTGGTTTACATGAAAAAATAGTTTAACAAAAACGTCAAAATGTGACTGCGAAACGTTTTCTCAAAAATCAACGTTTTGTTCAGAATAATTTGTCACAATGTTGTTGCACCTTGGATAACATGTTTGAAACAAATTAATGCACACATTTTAATGCTAATCAGATTTAATTTTACTAAATAAGATTAGGAAATTCTAGAATTCCATTATGGAAAAGTAAGGATTAACAAAAGTATGGAAAAGTAAGTAAGGATTAACAAAAGTAAGAAAAAGTAAGCATCAAATCACATCAAATCAAAGCCAACCTAATTATGATATTCTTTGATTAATCTTTAAATGACTATGACATAAAGTAAGGATGTGAAAGATGATGTTAAGCATTGAAAAAGTGGAGATTGCTTTAGGTGGAAGTAAGGTTAGTTTGGTAATTTGGTAAGAGGTTATTTTGGTAAATTTACCTCTCCTTTCTTTCTCTATAAATACCCACCTCCTTCTTCACTTTCATTTACACTTCTTCTTCTTCTTCTTCTTCTTTTCTCAAGCTTCTTCACCTTCTTCCTCTGCTCTTTTATGGATTCCAACACATAGGAAAATATTAGGAATAAATAATGTCAAAATGTTTGTAAAATATTCAAAAGAAATCAATATTCATTCCCTTCAAATCAAACTCATCTTTTCTCCATATTTTACCTCTTCTTCTCTCGGTCATAACTTCTTCAAAACAGAACCAAAATGCAATTTTTTTTCCAAATCATGTATTTTTCCAGTGCCACAACTTTCTTGTTGACCACTTTGTCTCATTCTAAACTTAACCATATCAAAATCCACTTCTTTCCAGTGCATTCTCTGGCCCTATTTTTAAGATAGAGAATAACCCATTTTGTTTCGATCATAACTGACACAAATTAAGAATTTTTTTTTTCCATTCAAATGAAATTCCAATGGCTACAAAATTTTATGTTGATCACTTTTTTCAGTTTTGCGGTTTGCTATAACTGAAACTCAATTCTTTGAAGTGCATTTTCGGGCTACATTTTAGTCAATCCGACAATACCTCTTCTTCATTCTGTCATATCTCCCTCAAAAAAACTTAGGTTCAAATGATTTTTTTTAATTCAAGAGAATAGAATTTTTAATAAATTTTTTGTTAAAAACTTTTCTAAATTTTGAGATTTAGAGGGCCTAAAATTAAATACAAGATAGCCTATTTTTCGGATCTAAATCTTGGGAATTCAAGTTCAAAGCTTTACCGCTTCTTCTCTATCCTTTAGGCCAACCTCCACCTCAAGCCGGCCAAGCTACTGAATGAGAGAGGGTGTTTTTTGCTAGTGTTCAATGGAGTAGGAAGTAGTTAGTGAAGTGTTGGTTGATTAGAATGTTGGTAGGAAGTTTATCGCGTTGGTTTATGGTGAGAAACTCTATTTAACATCTCTATTTATATATATACATGTTTGATGATGTGTATTGATTGTTATGGATGCTTATATATGCTTTGATCATCAAGTATTGATTGTTTGATATGATTGTTAAATTTTTTTACCAAGTCACGTTAATATACGTCGATAAGCACAAAGAAAATCACTTCCTTTTGAAAATGAAATGGTGTGTATGGAATGCTTAAACCTTTTGGAAATAGTTTTAAAACGAGTTAGAAATGTTTTATAAACATTTAAATATGTTTAAAGAAATAAAGAAAGAAAATCAAGATTTCATCTTGAATATTTTAAAATATGTCCAAAACAATTTTCTAAAACCATCGCGGTTTTGCAGTTCGAAATCCAGAAAAGAATTTTTTTTAAATTGATATTTTAAATGTTTTAAAATATGAAATAAATCCTAAAAATTCTTTAAAATGTATTAAAAGAGATTGAAGTTGAAAATATGTATTTCTAAATGATATAAAAGTCGTTTTGAAGAATATAACTTTTAAACATTATTCGCAACACTTTTCGCAGCAGTTTTTAATTACTTTTGAAATGCAGTTTTAAACTCAGCGGTTCTTTCCTAAATATATTGTGAATGATTTTAGAAGAATAATTAAGTCATTTAAAGATGATTTGAAATTTTTAATAAGAGTTTGAATAAATGGTTAAGAGGAATTGTTTATAACACTTGAACAATAATTAAAGAATATTGAATATAATAACGAATTGAGTATGCGAAAACGACTAGTAAATTTGTCCTGCATGTGATAGCTAAATGGTAAAACAAGGTGTGTAACTAAGATTAGGAATGGAGCAATCAGTGCCCTGAACTTACCTGGCCTTTGTTTTACTTTTAAACGAGGGGTGGAACAAATCGAAAGGAAGGCCCAGATGCTCTAAATGATCATATTTAAAGTTTTTTCCAAGGTAAAAGAAAACAACTTGATGATGTAGGATTACTTACCACTAGTCCCTGGAGGTGAAATTTACCATAACTAAGGTGGCAGTAGTGCTCTGTTATGAAAATCTTTGATTTGCAAGAACATGATTTGAAGTTAAGAAAGAAATCTTTGATTTAGATTTAATGAATGATTTGGGAATGTTGTTCCTAAGTTAAAAAGTTATAACTTGAATATAAGAAACCTTTAATTAGGATTTAATGAATAATTTGGGAATGTTTTCCTAAGTAAAAGATGAACTGATTTGAAATTAATCCAAGATAAAAAGAAAGGTAAATAAACCAAATAATTTGATAAATGAGGCTTAATGATTCCATATACACTTGAAAAGAAAATGGAATAAATTGAAAAAAAATATCTAAGAAAGATATTCGATTAAATAGAAAAATAAAGTAATTAATTGATGATTAATAATTATATGTGAACTTAACATTTTTTAATCGATGATTGGATTCGAAAGAACCAGAGTCGGATTTGGATGATCATATCCGAAAACCACTTCGAACCAATCTACGTTCAAAGTAAAACGTGTTTGAAGACAAATGATTTTTAAGATGGGGATCTTCATGATGTAGGGATGTTTTCCACTAGTCTCTCGAGGCGAAAATTACCATATCATATGGTGGCAGCAGTGCTCTGTTATGAAAATGTCTGATGCAATGACTTCTCGCTACTAATGGAGTAGGAGAGTACCTTCGGTTTGTCCTGTTCCTGGACAATTTGTATGGACAAATGTCTGACATTGCATTCTTAAGATCATAACATTGACTTTTTCAAATATACATCTACTTGGTGATGGACAAGGCAACTTCTCTTAGCTTAACACCCTTCTCTGAGATGTACGAGCTCAGAGGTTGTATGTTCGTAAAAGTCAATAGTGTTATCAAAGGAATGGCAACGTGGCGTTCAAAGTGAAGAAGATGTGCTATGTGAAAAGGTAATCATTTACCTTAGGCCTCATTACCTGGAAATGACAAAAATAGGGTAGAAGCAGCAAGGCTAAGTGGATCGCTCCCAATTAGGAGATGTAATCATCCTTCAATATTTAATCTACACATGTCTAAGTATGTGGTGGATGTATGACCCGGGTACCCGTTAAAGGTCGGTAACGACCGAGGTGATGACATATTCGGTTCTATCCAGCATGAGGAGTAGGTTGGTCTTGTGTAGGTTTAGGCGGGCAGTATCTACTCTCTTGGTGCATCCCTCTAGAGGTGTACCGTCGAAAGGTAGTCCCTTACCTTTTCATTTGTATGAAAATCTATTCTCCAATAAGAACCTGCAGTTTTGTTTGTATTGATGTAATAAAGAGCCCTGGAATTTAATAATGGTAACAATTTCTGCTAAGATTAGTGAGTTTATTTGCAATTTTTTCAAAGATATGTCATTAGAAATAATATCAAATGTGTTGACCTATAAAGGCGATTTAGTTATCATAAGGTAAAATTCCATCCGTGTTGATGTGTGGCATGGTCTTATGAAATACTCTTTCTTTTCAAAGGATTTTCTTCAAAGGCTGATATATGACGCTGTCATTTATATTTAAATTTCTCACGCTGGTTTATCAAGCCTGTAACGACCCGCCTTTTTGGACAGTTTAAACCGAGAGATCAGATACACATGCCGATTCCAAACCATTCAAAAGGGCAAATGGTTATTGGGGTAAATAAGAAAAGAAAAGAAGGGAAATAAAGGAAACAAAACAATACAGAACCTTGCAGCGGAATGATAAAATATAATAGTCAAATAAATAGTTCATGAAGCTGTTTATAATACTTTGATCATTATTTATACAACATTTATCAAAATTATACATATACAACAGAACAAATAAAATAATGCAGCGGACAACATGATGCAAAGATAATAATAGTAATAGTATACCTAATCTTCGTCTTTGTCCCCCAGAATAGATCTTCAATAAGTTGAAAAACTCAGGTCTGACCCGAGCTTAATGAAAAGACAAAACACTCGAGTCAGGACTAAAATATCCTCATGTAAGTTAAATCAATCGTAAATAAAATATGAGTGTAACGGCGTCAGAGATGTTTACGGGGTTTGACATCTCATATCCAGTGTCAACGTGCGTGCAATAACTCAAGAGATGTTACGGGATTTTCCATCTCTCAAAGATCCGTTAAGCTATCTACTATGTAGTACAATACAATATTATAATATGTCTACAGTAAAGTAAAAGTATTAAAATAGCGTTAAGGCGTTACCATAATTCCCCTTAACACATTTTATAATGCCATAGTCTATACAGCACCGTAAACCTCACCGTAAACTAGTGGTTATCAGAGGGTACTCCATAGGTATAACACAAAACAAAACGTAGTGGTCGCGAATAGGATAATAAGTATGACAAGGTACATGAGGCGATACCAACTAGGATACTAGTAGTTGCGTGATCCGGAATGATGTCGAGCATAGCCAGCAGCTACCTCAACACCGCAAAACAACACTCCCAAATCGAGGGGTGCACCCAAATCGAATCACAAAAGTAATAGATATGGTATCGAAGAAGTGTGTCCGCTAGAGATAGCGAACCTCAATGGCCCGGCGTGGCTCCTGTTTTAGTCATGTCAGGGGTCATCCAATGTCGTTCTCTTTTTTAAATCAACGCATTCACCAAACCATCCACTTCATTCTGGGTCAACATTCCGCGTATAATAGTTATTAAAGTGGTTTTCGGTATCGACAGAGAGTATGTCCATATCCGATCCCAGTCTCTTTAATAACTACGTATTATTACACCGATGGCTCTTTTACATTTCAAATCGATTCATAATTTATACCAAAATATCATATTCGCTTCAGAAAAATCAAATCCTTTTCAAACATCATCATAACTATTCAAAATGTAAGATTCCGTTTCAAAATCATTTTATGCCTCAATATCTCATTTCGATTTCAAAATCATTTCGAATTTCAATTTAGGTTGCAACTTCATTTAACCCAATTCGTATTTAAATTCAAGATTTAAATATAAACATTTCACCTTATTGACCAGCTTGAAATTTTAGAAAATAGTTTTAAGTAGTTTAAAAGTAGTTTAAATAATTAAAATACTTAAAAATGCTTAAATCTTTAAATGCATTTCAAATAGATAAATTAGTTTAAAATAATTTAAATTGGTTTAAGTAGATTTAAAATAGATTAAAATAGTTTAAGTATTTAAAGATGGTTTATATAACAGAGAAATTTGGAAACAAAATGAAACAGCTTCAGAACCAAACCATTTCAATTATAACTTCCCAATTCAAATCAATTTCAATTTCCATTCTACCGATTCAATTTCGATTTCAATTCAAATCAATGTCAACTTTGACTTCAAATTAATTCAATTCTACATTCACCTTCAATTAATTTAATTTCAATTTATATCGATTTGGAGCTTGATTTTTCAATATATCAATTTATAACTCTTAACAAAATTATCCTTCAATATTCAAATTTAAATCCAAATTTCAAATATGATTCAATTCCAAGCTTAATTTCAAAATATCATTTTTATATCACTTTTACATAGTAATACTCAAAGCTCGAAATAATGTTCAATCTATAAAACAAATAAATTTCGAAATTCGATCATATCCCAATTTTAAATTTCAAAATCTCAACTTATATTATTTAACAATTTCTTTTAACCAAAATTTGTTTCAACATTCCAAACTCAAATTTTAGATAAATTCGATTTCTATAAGTTGACTTTATTTATAACTTTTAAATCAAAACATTTAAATGAATTTCAAATCAACGATTTTAAAATTTATTAATTTAACTAATCCGGTGTCCGTATATAATTTTCTATCCTATGGCCAAGTGATTAGTTATTTCAATTAAATGTCAGGGATGGATATATATCACGTAAACCAAATCACAGTGTCATATGTATGCATAACAGGATACATATAAGCAAATAAACATCCACACATTTAAATATCAACCAATAGCATCCATCGAAATACATCATCCAATAGACAATACAATTCACGGCAATTTCATAGTTATCAATATCAGGTAATTTAATCACAATTCAAATTTAATCTCAATTTGACTGTCAATTTAATTTTCAACGGTGAATTCAAATGACAATCTGTATAACAATTACATTTTATCAAACAACGAAAAATAAAAATCATAACACTTCATAATGTCAAATTTAACTAGCATAAAGATATTCAGTACGTTGTGAGCGTTAGAAAACACTCACCTTGATATCCTGTTGTCACCGAGACGTTCCGGTTTGGAACTAAACCGGACGACTCCCGATTTTGGCCCAAATTTCAACTGTCTCCAAATTCATCCAAACTAGTTTCATTTCGAAGCTCTCGTCATTACGATCGCAATGCAAAAAGTTTCGTTCCAATCGGACCTCGTATGTAGAAGTTATACATTTTATAATTTATCGACATTTGAATTTATAAAACAATTTATATTGGTATTTAAAATAAATTCATACCCAAAGCAAAAGAGGCCCAGCCCAACTACAAAGCTTCTTCTCCCATTCTTAGCCAATGCCTGCACACGAAAATGCACAAACCCACCATTGTCGTGCACCAATCTCCGATGATACGGAGCTCCGATACTCCGTTCGACATGCCGTCTTCGCCAAACTTATTCTCTTCGAAGTCTCCACCATCTCGGCCACTAAGCTACACGCTCGGCCACACCTAGGTAGACACGACCTGAAGCACTCCTCACGACCACGATCAGGTCGCACGCTCCAAACAAGAGCCGCACGCCACAAAACTCACCACCGAGCTGCTATTCCGCATCACGAACTTGAATCAAAGCTCCGTTTCGCGAATCGAAGCCTATATCCTCCACGATTTCCAACCCTAGTCCACGCCTAGGAACGGCCTCAACCCCAATAGTTGCCGCACCCAGCAACGAGCATATCATATTGAAGCACTCGATGAAATAGGATTTTTAAAATTAGTCGGAGATTTTTTTATCAAGTATTGAAGGAGAGATAAATTTTTTCTTTTGAAGCTTGGATTTTCTTTACTGTGACTTGCATGTGCAGTTATTAAAACGGGAAGAAGAGGCTATTGCGTGTTTGAATGGGTCAAAGGTACAGTGAAAAGATGGGATAGCAGCTGAAAGGGAGATTGACTAATTAAAATATTTATTTAAATTTCAAAATACCTCGATCTACGCAACTCGAAATCTCGAACCCCTATCAAGACGTGCCGCTAGGCGTTTATAATTGTATACCCCTATTCCGGACGCAATTGAAAAGGTTTCAATCCCTAATTCGATCGTATGTGCGAGTTACGGAAATAAACGATCAATTTTAAATTAAATCGATTAAATAAATTTCTAAGCGTTTTGAGCTGCCACGGTCAAACGACGACTCCGATTGCTATGGAAATTGAAACCCGGTAATAATAAACTATTACGGATCTAATGGAACTAGTTTCGTCGAGTTTCGAGACTGTGCCCCGGAAGGCTATTTTAACTCGTCGATTAAATCGACGACTTTTCAAAATTTACAGAATTGCTTAAAATTCCAATTTTAAAATCTTATTAACTCTATTATAATCCAAATATAACTTATATTCACTTTGGAAACCAATTTGAATCATATTAAATCGGATTTCAGTTATTCACTCTATTTTCATATATTAAATTTCAATATCAGATTAATCATATCAAATTCAAAATTTAATTATTCAAACATTTGTAATATTAAATTTAAACAAATTCGATTATTCTTAAATCGCTATCTTTTGAAATATTGAAAAACGAACTTATAAAATTTAACAAATTCAAATTATAGAACAACCATTTCCATTAAAACAGTTATTCAATTCCCGTTATTCAATTATTCAATAAATTCCAAATATTAAATTTAAACAATTTAATTGTTCAATATTTGACGGATTTCAATATTGGACTTTTAAATAAAATTTCATTATCAATCGATTACTTTATTGCCTCAAATGAATTCCACATTATTATTTAACTACAGTTAGAGATAATGCACTCAACTAATATATAAACTTCCATTTCAATAGCAATTGGTTCACAAATTCAATTCGACTAACTAAATGAATAGGTAACTTAAATAATTATCACCATTAACTTTTAATCGCACTTATAATTTTATTATCTACAAGCAAGTGTCACAATTACCTATACAATACAAATTCATTACATTACCGTTGACTACATATTATTTCAATGATTTGGGATTTCATTCAATTCATAAATAATTAACTTAGATAAAATTTGTTGCATTTCATTCTAGTTATTATTACCATACATAAATTACAAATTTTTAATTCTTCCAACATTAAACCATGAAATATTATTAAATTAACATTATTAATTATCGAAATTTTACGGGTCGTTACACTCTCCCTCACTCAAAACTTGTCGTCCTCGAAAAGGAAAAAGAAGGGAAAAGAAACTAAGTAAAGAATTCAACATTTGATATATTTTATTCAAAATTATCAACTTATAAAATAATGAAATTCCATTTATAAAGTCATAACTATGCTTCCACTAAGTTACTCTGAACGACATTCTAACTTTAAAGTTAGTTATCAAAACAAGTTATAAAATTTTAAAACTTGAAAATTTTTCTAACACCCGGATTTACGAAAAATTTCGGCAGAGTCTCCTTTGCGCGGCTCGATCGGCACAACTACAAAACGCCTCTACGGGCCCCAAACCAATAAAAGAAAATCAAAAGCCAAGTGGCTCATCAAAAATCACCAAATCCAATGACAAAATAAACATGTACCTTTTGTCGGGCAATCCACATTTTCTTGATTTTAAATACCTGCATCTCATTTACCAATGATATCCAATTTTACAATTTAAAAGAATCATTTTATATTTGGCATCTTCAATTTCCAATATTAGCTTTAATTAAGTACGTAAGCCGTATATATATCATCCGTGAGCAATATCAAATCTAATCGCTTATTCGATCACACAATTTCACTTGCAACTAGTATCGTTCAAACGACTCTCTACTGCGGACAAAGGTTTGGTCCCTTGATTGGAAACTGTTACTCTCCTTGCATAGCCATATACTATGATAGAGAATTCTAGAATCAAATCAAAAATCCCTATCCAGGGTTCGCCGTCGAGAATCGAGTGAAAAATCCTATCTTGGATCGATATAAATCTTCTCGAAATTTTATGCTCGGATTTTGGATCAAATCGTTATGCGAACAAAATTATACGTACAACTCATGTATTACCTTCCAATGGATTTCTATCCAATTTATCTATACTAAATTATTTTATTGGCTTTAATTTTTATTTACAATTAATTATTCACAATCCATTATTCAGTTAGTATATTCATTTCTTTACATAGCATATTCTTTGACATTATCTTTCCTTAAACATCATATCATAGAATTTGCTTACTCAAGTTCATTTTAAACATTTTATATAACTTGATTAAATTCAATTACATTTTCCAATTGATTCTTAGCTATACCAAATTCTTTTGTTTACATTTACTTCAATTTCATAATTTCAGTTAATAACAAATTTATTTGTGGAACATTTTACTAATCATCACTTTAGTTTATAGTCTTTCTACAAAAGTCTAACTTCTTATATACGACTTTTCTTAGTTGATAGTTATCTCAAAAGTTACAAATTTATGTTCATATATATATATATATATATATATTGTTGCAAATTTATATTTAATTCTATAACCAGTTTATAAAGACATTGCTTGACTCAATGGCCTTCTTTCTTAACTTCACTTACTTGTTCCATTTATCCATTCATCATTTCATGCTATATTTAAGTATATAACATTTTTATCACAACCAAATTTCCATTTATATACATTTTAATTTCTTTTGAGTTTTCCTTACTTGTATATTTTAATTACTTTCAGGTTCAGTTTATTTGTACAATATCTCATTACAAATCCAAAACATCATTTTAACTTTTAACATTAGGTAAGTCTTGTTATATGTTATCAGAATGTAATTTGGTATTATACAAATTTATAGAATTTCATTTTTACTTAATTAGAATGTTCACAAATTTAATTTGTTTAAATCCTCTTTACCTTTCAACTTTAAAGGTACACTTCAACTCTAAAGTTTTCCCAAAACATTAAGCTTAGATATCTTAATCCTATTATTTTGTAAGTTCTGGTTATTCACATTTCATTCAAATAATTTAAAAATTATCAATTAACAGAACTTAGAAATTTAAATGCTCGGTTCTTTTCAAATCGTTTGAAATAAATATATACACTTATATCTTTAATATATCTAATCATACCTTTGGAGTCTTTAAACCAAACCCATTTACCTAAAATAATTTCGAAGAAAAGCAAAGCTTCTTAGAAGTCTCCCCCACTTTGAGACTCGAAAATCAACGTCGATGATGCTGCGCAGTCATCACCAAAATTATTTTCCAGCGACAGAAGAGAGGAGTACTTAATTCATTCCTTCTTAAAAATCCTTTCAAAATATTTCCTATAAATATTTTCCAACTAACATCACAATATATTTTCTTCAAAGCTTTGAAAACCATTTTAAAAGTCCCCGGTTCTTGAATTCAATATTTCCAATTTAAATCTGTTTTAATTTATAAGTCACCTTTATAAAATATTCTTATAGGATTTTACTTTCTTAAAATATTCCACAAGTTGTTTTATCACTGTTCATTTTGTAATTCATCTTATTTATTAAATTACAATATCCAATTAATGATAATAACCAATATTATCATTCCTAACAACAGGTAAGCTAGATAAGTCACAATAATTTCTGAAATTTTCTTTATATATAAAATATAATTAGAGCAAAATTATTTCATTTACCCAATTTCAAAACAATACTATGTCGAATTGTTCTGTTTAAGTGTTTAGAGATCCCTATCAATGACGTTAATTACTCGTATTGACCAGAATCCATAAGCCACTCAACAAATCAACAGACACAATATAAAACATTTTATATCACTAACAAATACGCTCTCTCATATGTATACACTCAGCGACTCATCATAGGGTATTACTACCCTATTTATAAAGAGTCAAACCCCACAAAGCTAAGGTTATCGCTAAACCAAAGCTCTGATACCAACTGTAACGACACGCCTTTTTGGACAGTTTAAACCGACGATTAGATACACATGCCGATTCCAAACCATTCAAAAGGGCAGATGGTTATTGGGGTAAATAAGAAAAGAAAAGAAGGGAAATAAAGGAAATGAAACAATACAGAATCTTGCAGTGGAACGATAAAATATAATAGTCAAACAAACAGTTCATGAAGCTATTTATAATACTTTGATCATTATTTATACAACATTTATTAGAGTTATACATATACAACAGAACAAATAAAAAAATGCAGCAGACAACATGATGCAAAGATAATAATAGTAATAGTATACCAAATCTTCGTCTTCGTCCTCCAAAATAGATCTTCAATAAGCAGAAAAACTCAGGTCTGACCCGAGCGTAATGAAAAGACAAAACATTCGAGTCAGGACTAAAATATCCTCATGTAGGTTAAAACAATCGTAAATAAAATATGAGTGTAACGGCGTCAGAGATGTTTACGGGGTTTGACATCTCATATCCAGTGTCAACGTGCGTGCAATAACTAAAGAGATGTTACGGGATTTTCCATCTCTCAAGGATCCGTTAAACTATCTACTATGTAGTACAATACGCTATTATAATATGTCTACAGTAAAGTAAAAGTATTAAAATAGCATTAAGGCGTTACCATAATTCCCCTTAACACATTTTATAATACCATAGTCTATACAGCACCGTAAACCCCACCGTAAACTAGTGGTTATCAGAGGGTACCCCATAGGTATAACACAAAACAAAACGTAGTGGTCGCTAATAGGATAATCAGTATGACAAGGTACATGAGGCGATACCAACTAGGATACTAGTAGTTGCGTGATCCAGACTGATGTTGAGCATAGCCAGCAGCTACCTCAACACGGCGAAACAACACTTCCAAATCGAGGGGTGCATCCAAATCGAATCACAAAAGTAATAGATACGGTATCGAAGAAGTGTGTCCGCTAGAGATGGCGAACCTCAATGGCCCGGCGCGGCTCCTGTTTTAGTCATGTCATGGGTCATTCAATATCGTTCTCTTTCTTCAATCAACGCGTTCACCAAACCATCCACTTCATTCTGGGTCAACACTCCGCGTATAATAGTTATTAAAGTGGTTTTCGGTATCGACAAAGAGTATGTCCATATCCGATCCCGGTCTCTTTAATAACTACGTATTATTACACCGATGGCTCTTTTACATTTCAAATCGATTCATAATTTATATCAAAATATCATATTCTCTTCAAAAAAATCAAATCCTTTTCAAACATCATCATAACTATTCAAAATGTAAGATTCTGTTTAAAAATCATTTTTCGCCTCAATATCTCATTTCGATTTCAAAATCATTTCGAATTTCAATTTAGGTTGCAACTTCATTTAACCCAATTCGTATTTAAATTCAAGATTTAAATATAAACATTTCACCTTATTGACCAGCTTGAAATTTTAGAAAATAGTTTTAAGTAGTTTAAAAGTAGTTTAAATAATTAAAATACTTAAAAGTACTTAAAATCTTTAAATGGATTTCAAATAGATAAATTAGTTTGAAATAATTTAAATTGGGTTAAGTAGATTTAAAATAGATTAAAATAGTTTAAGTATTTAAAGATGGTTTATATAACAGAGAAATTTGGAAACAAAATGAAACAGCTTCAGAACCAAACCATTTCAATTATAACTTCCCAATTCAAATCAATTTCAATTTCCATTCTACCGATTCAATTTCGATTTCAATTCAAATCAATGTCAACTTTGACTTCAAATTAATTCAATTCTACATTCGCCTTCAATTAATTTAATTTCAATTTATACCCATTTGGAGCTTGATTTTTCAAAATATCAATTTATAACTCTTAACAAAATTATCCTTCAATATTCAAATTTAAATCCAAATTTCAAATATGATTCAATTCCAAGCTTAATTTCAAAATATCATTTTTATATCACTTTTACTTAGTAATACTCAAAGCTCGAAATAATGTTCAATCTATAAAACAAATAAATTTCGAAATTCGATCATATCCCAATTTTAAATTTCAAAGTCGCAACTTATATTATTTAACAATTTCTTTTAACCAAAATTTGTTTCAACATTCCAAACTCAAATTTTCGATAAATTCGATTTCTATAAGTTGACTTTATTTATAACTTTTAAATCAAAACATTTAAATGAATTTCAAATCAACGATTTTAAAATTTATTAATTTAACCAATCCGGTGTCCGTATATAATTTTCTATCCTATGGCCAAGTGATTAGTTATTTCAATTAAATGTCAGGGATGGATATATATCACGTAAACCAAATCACAGTGTCATATGTATGCATAACAGGATATATATATATAAGCAAATAAACATCCAAACATTTAAATATCAACCAATAGCATCCATCGAAATACATCATCAATAGACAATACAATTCACAGCAATTTCATAGTTATCAATATCAGGTAATTTAATAGCAATTCAATTTTAGTCTCAATTTGACTGTCAATTTCATTTTCAACGGTGAATTCAAATGACAATCTGTATGACTATTAAATTTTATCAAACAACGACAAATAAAAATCATAACACTTCATAATGTCAAATTTAACTAGCATAAAGATATTCAGTACGTTGTGAGCGTTAGAAAACACTCACCTTGATGTCCTGTTGTCACCGAGACGTTCCGGTTTGGAACTAAACCGAACTACTTCCGATTTAAGCCCAAATTTCAACTTTCTTCAAATTCGTCCAAACCAGTTTCATTTCGAAGCTCTCGTCATACGATCGCAACGCAAAAAGTTTCGTTCCAATCGGACCTCGTATGTAGAAGTTATACATTTTATAAGTTATCGACATTTGAATTTATAAAACAATTTATATTGGTATTTAAAATAAATTCATACCCAAAGCAAAAGAGGCCCAGCCCAACTACAAAGCTTCTTCTCCCATCCTTAGCCAATGCCTACACACGAAAATGCACAAACCCACCATTGCCGTGCACCAATCTCCGATGATACAGAGCTCCGATACTCTGTTCGACGTGCCGTCTTCGCCAAACTTCTTCTCTTCGAAGTCTCCACCATCTCGACCAAAAAGCTACACGCTCGGCCACACCTAGGAAGACGCGACCTGAAGCACTCCTCACAACCACGATTAGGTCGCACGCTCCAAACAACAGCCGCACGCCACAAAACTCACCACCGAGCTGCTATTCCGCATCACGAACTTGAATCAAAGCTCTATTTCGCGAATCGAAGCCTATATCCTCCATGATTTCCAACCCTAGTCCACTCCTAGGAATGGCCTCGACCCCAATAGTTGCCGCACCCAGCAACGAGCATATCACATTGAAGCACTCGATGAAATAGGATTTTTAAAACTAGTCGGAGATTTTTTTATCAAGTATTGAAGGAGAGATAATTTTTTTCTTTTGAAGCTTGGATTTTCTTTATTGTAACTTGCGTGTGCAGTTATTAAAAAGGGAAGAAGAGGCTATTGCGTGTTTGAATGGGTCAAAGGTACAGTGAAAAGATGGGATAGCAGCTGAAAGGGAGATTGACTAATTAAAATATTTATTTAAATTTCAAAATACCTCGATCTACGCAATTCGAAATCTCGAACCCCTATCAAGACGTGCCGCTAGGCGTTTATAAAGTTATACCCCTATTCCGGACGCAATGGAAAAGGTTTCAAGCCCTAATTCGATCGTATGTGCGAGTTACGGAAATAAACGATCAATTTTAAATTAAATCGATTAAATAAATTTCTAAGCGTTTTGAGCTGCCACGGTCAAACGGCGACTCCTATTGCTATGGAAATTGAAACCCGGTAATAATAAACTATTACGGATCTAATGGAATGGGTTTCGTCCAGTTCCGAGACTGTGCCCGGAAGGCTATTTTAACTCGTCGATTAAATCGACGACTTTTCAAAATTTACAGAATTGCTTAAAATTCCAATTTTAAAATCTTATTAACTCTATTATAATCCAAATATAACTTATATTCACTTTGGAAACCAATTTGAATCATATTAAATCGAATTTCAGTTATTCACTCTATTTTCATATATTAAATTTCAATATCAAATTAATCATATCAAATTCAGAATTTAATTATTCAAACATTTGTAATATTAAATTTAGACAAATTTGATTATTCTTAAATCACTATCTTTTGAAATATTCAAAAACGAACTTATAAAATTTAACAAATTCAAATTATAGAACAACCATTTCCGTTAAAACAGTTATTCAGTTCCCGTTATTCAATTATTCAATAAATTCCAAATATTAAATTTAAACATAATTGTTCAATATTTGACGGATTTCAATATTGGACTTTTAAATAAAATTTCATTATCAGTCGATTACTTTATTACCTCAAATGAATTCCACATTATTATTTAACTACGGTTAGAGATAATGCACTCAACTAATATATAAACTTCCATTTCAATTGCAATTGGTTCACAAATTCAATTCGACTAACTAAATGAATAGGTAACTTAAATAATTATCACCATTAACTTTTAATCGCACTTATAATTTTATTATCTACAAGCAAGTGTCACAATTACCTATACAATACAAATTAATTACATTACCGTTGACTACATATTATTTCAATTGATTTGGGATTTCATTCAATTCATAAATAATTAACTTAGATAAAATTTGTTGCATTTCATTCTAGTTATTATTACCATACATAAATTACAAATTTTTTATTCTTCCGACATTAAACCATGAAATCTTATTAAATTAACATTATTAATTATCGAAATTTTACGGGTCGTTACAAAGCCTGATCCGGGTATTTTCAATACTCGGGTCAGATCCGAGTAGTTTCTGGTTTAATGAAGATGGTTGGAGTTTCCAGAGGAGAGTTGGAGATATTCATCTACATATGGACGTATTCTATTTTCAGCTGTAGTTAGTCAACATTGGTAAGGACAGATGTTTATAACTGTTCAAGCTGAATTTAGGTTAGACTCTGATATATGTATCATTAAAATTTTCCGCTGTAAAGATATTATTCACTACAATATATATTATTCCATTTGTGTGAGATTCTGTTCTATCTTTATTTTCTTTTTTACCCCTTAAAGATCTGCTTCTTCATGCAATTTGAGTTGGACATGTTTGGTTTATTGTCGGCTCAAAGGGTACGGAAGTTCGGGTCTTCACATTTGGTATCAGAGTTGAAGGTTAAGCGAGAACCTTGGCTTTGGGGTGTGGGGGGGGGGGGGGGGTTAAAGACTCATCACAGTTGGGGCTAGTAATACCCAAGGATGAGTAACTCATTATAGATAGGGTTAAAAACACCCTAGAATGAGTTGAGAGTATTATATATGAGCGCATATTTGTTAATGTTATATATAAAGGTTCTGTTTTGAAAAAAATTGTAAATGAAATAATTTTACCTAGGATTATATTTTGAATATAAAGAACGTATTTTGAAAAGTTATATTTTTAGTAATCAAGATTAGTGAAATTTAAATATGAACATCTTGTGATCATAATTTCACAGTTTGACTATAAGGTGTTTGATGATAAGATTAGTTTAAGAAATGAACATATATGACAAAAATTTATTTAACAAATAGGAAATGATTATGTAAAAGATAAAAGGAATGAAAATTTAAATTCGAGTGATTTAAAAGAATTGTGGAAATCTAAATGAAGTTAATTAATATAAGATGAATTTATAAAAAGAATTTATAAAATAGGTTTTTATAAAAAAAACCTCTAAAGTATTTTACATAGATATATTTTATGATAACTAGTTTAAATGGCTCGAAATTAAACTAAAAATGGACGGGAGAAGGTTTCGGATGGTAAACACTTCTTTTAAGTAATACTCTTCTTGTTAAGAGGATATATAATACTATTGGTAGTGCCCGGTTCCTTGGTATTATTTTGGAGTTACTCAATCTATATAATTTTCTTATGTTAAAGAGATAATGTGAATCATTAATTGATAAAGTGATTAGAAATATTGTAAAAGCGTTTAAACCAAAGATAAATATGGAATCGTTAATTGATAAGATAAAGCTGGATTCTTAGCGATTTTGGACGGTCGAAAATTTATGAATCACATCAAACTCAAAGCTAGCGAATTTATGAAAACTTTTGGTAAAAGATAAAAAAATTATCAAATATTTTGAGTAAATGAAATTGGATAAGTATAATATATAAATGTTATTATAAATAAAAAGGATTAAAAAGTGGAGAAATTTATAATACCATTAAATCATAAATAAATTTTGTAATTATAAATTTGAAATGATAGCAACCTACAACAAATTTTAAATCTGTAATTCACCTGGATATAAAATCGATCAGAATTTGGGATGTGTATATATACTGTTAGGATGTAAAAGGATATTATACTAAAATAGATTTAAGTCGTTAACTAATTATACACTTAAGTAAAATCATGACTCTTAAAAATGTAATTATAACTTGGAAAATGTTTTATTAATGAATTCGACCATTAATTAAGGATTTGGACTTAAGTTTTTAAAAATGATGGATTTACATAGTTGAGTTCATAAGATATAATAAACTTAAGTAATAGTTTTACGAAATGATTCATAAACAATATTAGTATTAAAGAAAATATACTACAAAAATGAATGTGAAACGGATGTGAATAAAGAGAATTTGGTATAAATGAGAAAAACCAATAGGAATAAATACGTAATTTATACATAAATCATTTCATCACAAAAATTTTGATTTAATATCCGAGTACGGAATTTTGCGGCGTTTACACCAATCCAGAAAAAGATTTATCGCTCGATTTCTTGACAATGAGCAATTATGATGGTTTGTGTTTAGTTACTCGAATTTTCTATTATAATTGAGAGCTATGCAAGGAAAGCAAGTGTATCTGATCAAGAAGCTTGATTAGAGTCCACACTAGAGGATCAGAGGATTGATACCAGTACAGAAATAAAGTTGTGGATTCAAATAGAAGATCAAATCAGATATCTTATACAGATGATTTGGGTATATCTTATGGGATTAAGTTTGTGAAATAATGATTTAGGTTAAAATATTGTGGGTTCAGGTTCAGGGTAATTTCGGGGACGAACTTTTTTTAAGTAGGGGAGAATATAACGACCCGTAATTTTACCACTTTGGAAATGAGATATTTAATTATTTTGAATATTCACATGTAGAATTTTAAACTTAAAGTGTTATTACCAAAATTGGGCACAACACTCTTCGAATGTGTTTGAAGAGATAAAATGAAGAATATAAATGGAAAAAGAGAAAAAAATTTAACAAACACACCAATGAAAAGCATGAAAAAGGCATAGAAACACACAGATTTAGAGTGGTTCGATGTATGGCTTACGTCCACTATGAAATGATTGACTTTATTAATTTTTGCTTGCTGGTTAAAATGAGTTACAACAGTAAAATTCAGGTACAATGATGATTTCGGCAGAGTCTGGACATAGGAGAGCCAAAGGTCCTTTTTTAGTAGGTCTTGGGCTGCTACTTATAGGCGTAGACATCAAATAACTCGCTTAGATCTGGGGAGACCTCTTCTCTCACATGGGTGGTCCCATGCGATCGATCCTTGGTCGTTTGGACTCGACCGTGATCGATACGAATGAAATTCGTATCGATCATGATTTAGCCCAATCGAGTCAAGACCTATCATGAGCATTCCTGATGTTGCATATAAGCTCCTGTGAAAATTTGGTGGCATTTGGGCTTGTAGATTTTGAGTTATGATCGATGCAAGTTTTTATTTGTTGAAGGTTGCCAAGTTCGCATCGCTTCTAGACACATGATGCCTGATGACGTGGCGCTAACTTTTTAGATCGATCCACTTTTCATGCCGAGCGATCGAGTCTTTCCTATGGATGCGCCTTGTTCGTATCGACCAGGCTTGTCCTTGTTCGTGTCGCTCGGCTGCTCCTCACTTCGTATCGATAGCATACTAACCACCTCGTATTGATAGTCTCCATTCCAATTCATATCGATATAAACTTAAATTCTTCGTATCGATTGAATATTGGTTTCGTATCGATGCGTATTAAATGTTGTTTCGTTTCATATATTGGTGGCATGTTTTGTATCGATCATTGAACGATCAATATGAACTGGGTAATAATCAGTACGAACTTTTGTTTAAGTGGAAGCGATACGAAATCTCTTCAAGCGATGGATACGAAATAGAGTGGATGCGAGGGATACGAAGTGAGATAGGTATGATGGATACGAAATGGTGGTTCATGGATGTGAATGAGTCCAGTTCCGATGGATACGAAGGAGGCCGCTGTTGATGGATGCGAATGAGGATGGATACGAAGAACGTTGCCTTGGACGGATTCGAACGGAACCGAAGTAAACGAGATGGATTGACTGATACGAATGAGTTGGTTTTCTTGGCTTACATCGATTATATCTTGAGCATATGAACTCAAATTGACTTGAAATTTGTAATGTTGACTTTCATAGCTTTGATTGTCGTGTTATATTAATTGTAGCTCGATCCGAACTCGGGCAAAATTTACCAGTATCCATAGCGAACCTGCGTATACCGTTTTCCTGGATGAATTGCCTTTAATTACAGTCAATTTCTTGGTGTCACTGTCTTGCCAAAAGGCGGGATAACATTTTCCCCCCAAATTACGTCTTGTGAGAACATGTCGTGCTTTAAAAAGCTGCAATCTTCATTCTGAATAGTTTTATCTAACTTGTTTGAATGGTTGTTGTCTTTTTGTCAAAAGATGTAACCTTTGATTGATCATCTGTAATACAAATAATGAATTGTTGACTGCTAATTGTTGTATTGTGCGCTGTTGTAACTAAGTATTGAATGATAGCAAACTGTTGTTCGTTGTTGTAATTATCACCACGGGAGCATTCAACTTCTTTGAATTTTGAAAATTGAATATTAGTTCGGCATACATGCATGTATGTTAATCTGACTCCCGTTAACGTTCGCATGTTTACGAGTCGTTGTCAATTCAGTCAGTTTTTTTGAACCGAGTTTCATATCGATCATCTCCTAGATCGATGTGAAATTCGAGTTGTAACGATGCTTGATGGTCATTTTTAGAGTATCACTCAGCATCGATCCTCTCCTTGATCGGTTTTAGATGTTGGTAGATTATCTTCGTATCGAGGACATCGACACACATTGATAGCTCTTTGGAAGATTTTATATCGATGGATATGAGTTTCTATGGATTTAAGGGCAATGGATACGAAGTTGCCTTTTCGCATCGATGGATCGCTAACGGATCAGAATGGTTCAAACTAGTCTCCTTGTCTCGTTCGTATCGATGAATACGAATTTTCGTGGGCTTCAAAGTGATGGATTCGAAGCGATCATTTCGTATCGATGCGTCTTTAAGGGTTCGAACAACTCACATGAGCTTTGTCTTTTGTGCTTCGTGTCACTTGTTGTATGGATTGGAATTGCTTCACCTCGGATCGGCTGTGAATGGATACGATGGAAGTTCTACATCGATGGTGTACAAGGATACGAAGAGAGCTCTCCGCATCGGCTAACCGTAGACTGCTCTTGACCAGTCATTCTAACTGGGAGGCAAATCGGCACTTCCTTTGGGTCGAACCATATACAAGGCTTTTATACTTAGAGTCTTTTTTTCACTTGCTCATTCTTCTTTCAGCCTTGCTTTTGTATCGATAAAAGAAACGAGAATTGGAAATTTTATGCACCCCCAAATCAGTGCAACACTTTAATCTGTCGAATCTATACTTTGATTTAGGTAAGTAATGAATAAATCCATATAAAAATAAATGACGAGACTCGAGTCCATGTGCCATTCTACCCACATTCATGGCCGATTCTAGTAAGGAGGCCTGTGATGGGTTGGAGCAAGGTCGAGGAAGGTTGAAGGAAATGGAGTTAAGGCCATTTGGAGAAGAAGGAATGAGAAGGGATGCATAGCTTTGACTTTGTATCGATGAAAGGGAAGAGAGGGCTTGGCTTCGTATTGACTCTGGGCATGATATTTGTGTTGATGAGTAATCGATTGATGAAACAACAAACTTCATGTCGATCCGGAGTGATAGTAGTTTGTATCGATCAAAGACGAACGATACGAAACCGAATAGCCTCCAACAGATATGAAACCGGTAACAGGTGATCGATATGAATATCATGGTTTGGGATCAATACAAAATCGGTAATTTCTAACCAATACAAACTTTGTTGTAACCGGATCGATGCAAAGTCAATGTGACTTAATCGATACGAAGCCAACGGATTTTGATCGATACGAAGTGAAAGCGTCGGACTGATACGAAATGGAGATTCCTTGATCGATACGAAGTTAAGGCCTTTGTGAGGAACAATTCGAGATTGCTCTTCGATGGATGCGAAATTACATGCATACTTGAACACTTGACTTCGACGAGCTTATGTCTTGCATAGTTGGACTTAACCATTTCATCGCATATGTGACTGCCCTCCGTAGCTCGTCGATGGAACGGTAACTTGACAATTTTTTATGAACTTTAACATGGATCGATCTTCTAAGTCTGAATGGTATAGTTGTGACGGTCACTCCAGTCGAACCTTGAAATCTTTTCATTTGAACATTTCTCAAATTCTGTAGAATTTCTTATGTATTATATAGTACTGCACTGCATAACACATTCACGCACTTCACACTGGGGAACACACATGCTTATTATCATCTAATGATGGCTTTTACTGAGTTGATTGGTTATGGAAACTGGAAGTTCACAATAGCAAGGGGATCAAAATCCACTTCCCTTGACAATAGAGATGCCGACCATTGCAGCCGAAGTTATAGGCCCAGCTCCGGATGAGCTGCCAGGAGCAACTTTTTTTGTGAATCCCCAAGATTCTATGCCATCTAATATCTTCGAAGATATGTTGGGGCGAATATGGTTAAGACACGGTCTACTATTAGACGAAGTTCTGCTACCTTCCCCAAATGACAGGCCATACTCTCCCCCAGAAGGATTCAAAGCCTTTAATCGACATTTGTGCACAGCTGGAACACTTCCTCCATTCAACCATTATATTCGAGAAGTGTTAGCTTTCTTTAGAATCACTTCATCGCAGTTACATCCAAGTGGATATTCACTGTTGATTAGTCTATTCATAGTATTCATGGAACATCTTTTTCGGCCCCCGACTCCGAAAGAGGTCAGATACTTGTTTAATGTCAAGAGTCGGGGAGACAATCCTTCATTCACATTTCTAGAGGCAGTTAGGAATCGCCAAATGGTGATGAGATCTTGGACCAGGCTTAACTACTTCAAGGCACAGTGGTTTTGTGTCCGGTGCCCTCTAGGGTTCCCCAACCGGTGGTTAGTTAAACGTAAGTGCTGCAATTTCTCTAATGGCTAACGAGCTAGTCGTAACTGACATTGAAACTAATATCTTCTTTCCTTTACAGTCGTAATTCCGCGACCCAAAGGTTCTCACTTTTAAAAAATAGTACGGATTCTTCAGGAAGTGCCGGACGAGATGAGAGAAACTGACTTGGTGCTTACATATAGAAACTTAAGGATTGTTGGGCTAATTGATCAAAATTAAAGCGTAAGACTTGAGGGGTCGCTTAGGGTAGCCCTAATGAGACGGACTAAACATAGAGCGCCCGGGATCGTAATAGCTAAAGAGGATGATTAAGAAAATACACCCACTGACGATAAACCCGTAGCTGGACCTCCTGAGAGTTCTCAAGATTTAGAGGGAAGGAGAAAAGGCAAGGAAGTTGCACATATGCGTCATAACTCTTCGAAATGGAAATCCGTAGTCATATTTCGGAGCTCCTCCCTCGCAAATAGATTATCCATTTAAAGGGCTCACGGACATTCCAATTCCAGACTATGTGTCGCTCCAACACGATAGCAATTGGAAGGGATTCAAAGTGCCTTAGATTTAAATGAGTCACTTCCTACAAGTGTTGCCGACATAATCGGTTGGTCGGGGGGTTTGACACATGCATATATACACTTCATGACACTACACAATTTCCGATCATAAGTTGCTCATTTCTGAAGATCGCTGATTCTGTTTTTCTTCCTATTTTATAGATACGATGAATAGGCGAGAATCTATGTTAGGGAGCCTTCGCACGGCATGCCAGTCATCCAGTTCATACTATGAGTCTTGCAGAAGAGAAACCGATAGAGACCGCGATCGCGGTTATTCAAGCTAGGAGCGTTATGAAAGGGAGAGGGATAGACAATACAGACATCGATCCCGATCATGTTCTCCACCTCCTCGAGCTCCAACACTACCCTCCGATCATGGTAAACAACCTCTAGGGCCTCCATGCCAAAAACCATCTTCTCAAGCTCCAAGGTCTGATTCACATTGTCGTAGAGCCGAGGATGAAACTCCCACTATCACTGAAAAAGCCATCACCGAGCACTGGGGAAGAAGCGATCAAAATCGCCCAGTTGAAAAAAGACTTTCGAAATATTTGTTACGACAGGTTCATCTTCCCTCCCCATTTAACGAAAATTCTAGTTAAGGAGGAGCAAACTATGCATGATTATATCCATGATGTCTATAGCCAATATCGGGAGTGGATAAAGACTGCGGATAAAGCCTCGGTGTTGGCCTTCGAGCGAGCGAAAACAATCATGAAGTTAGAAACTGATGTTTCTCAAAAGGCATGCATTATACCAGTGCTTAACAATGAGGCTGAATCTTCCAGGAAATCAGAAATGGAAGCCAATAAGAAAGCCTACGAGCAAAATCATTTTATGGGAAGGATGCAACAAACACATTTCTCCTTGGTTGAGGAGATGGGCCACCGAAATACCACTGTTATGGCCGAAAAGGACGCTGCATTGAAGGAGCTTGAGGAGCTTAAGGCCAAATTTTCTAAAATCGTCAAGGAGAAAGACGACGCAAATAAAGCTACTCAGGAGGCGTGCGAGCATGCTGTGGTGCTCCGGAACGAGAGAGATGCGGCAACACTTAAGATTCAGGAGGTCGAGGCCAAGATTGAAAATGAAGTGAAGATGGCTGAGCCCAGGCTGGAGGCCAATATCGAAGATCTTCTTGTCACATATAATGCTAATGTTTTGAAACACCGAGACCTGACCTAGCTCGATAGCTATCCATCACATTTGTATAACGCTTGGGGCCGATTGGTGGAAGATGAGAAGGCTGAACGACAAGCGGAATCAGTCGATGAGTTGAAACTTGAAAACCGGGTGCTGAGCAAAGATGAAAGAAAAGTTCTCCAGGACATCATGATTGCATATGAAAATAAGAAACTTAGCCCTCAGTACTCAAAGGCTGGATAAGGTTCTGGTGTTGAGCACCATGATGTTGGTTCTGAAACTCTTGCGACAACTCAGCCAGAATATACATCTAAGTTGATCCTCAGTCTGTTCCTGCTTATAATCCTAATCAACCGCGATTATCTTTAGTTCACGAGCACGTCACCGGAGCCGCTCCAGTTCCGCCTACAAGTCATTATGAGGAAGGTATTCCGAACATCTCTTGTACTCATTCACAGTGGGAAGCGTTACTTGAAGCAATCACTAATAAATTTTTCTTTATCTTTATTTAGTGATAGCAGCTACATCTGCCATGCCCCCACAACCCAAGAGTTGTATCATAAGCAGGAGGCTATCATAACAAAAGCGACCACAACAACGGCTACCGCACCTACGGAGGGGGTACAAGGGAGCACACTTACTTTCAATGAACAGATGATGGAGGAACTTCTCGGGCATCAAAGGTACCCCTTTGCTGATCTACCGTTTTTCATGAATGGGGGCGCACCTCTGACTAGCTCCTCGGGCCCAACTGCTAGCTTTCCCCATGAGGCTCAAACAAATCATGAGGAGGAGATAATAGCTGAAATTAACACCGAGATGGAAGCTGTTGCACGGGCCAGTAGCTTTGGAGGTGGAATGGCGGGTCCTGGCCCAGCTCCTTTGTGGATGATCTCCCCGAGAGGCACGGTTGTTGATACTAGTGTGCCTCCTCCATCTTTAAACATCGATACTATCCCTCTAACTCCGCCTTTAGAAAGCATTCCAATCCATGTGAGTTTGGAGGAGGAAGTTAACATAATGCCCCCGAGTGGAGATCAGCGGCCAAAGGGATAGGGCTCAAAGAGGCAGCCAAGTGGAAGTTCTAACGGGTCGACTCTGAGGAAGAAGAAGAACAAGAAAATAAGAGAATAAACATGTCTTCTTGGCTTATTTTTGGATTGACAGATAGAATTTTCTTTTTTTTGTAGGCCGTATATAGATGTGAGTTCGGCCCCTGCTAGTAGGACTTTTTGTATAGTTTTGTGCTTATCCTTTTCTTCCAAAGAATAGTTGAAATAAAATTTCATTTTGTCTCTAACTCTATTTGTGTTCATTTGTTAAAGTGCTTCAGCGCTCGAACTTCCATACAATACACTTGTGGAGTTTTAGTCTTTAAATCGGACCTGGGTTTAGTTGTTAAGTTCCGAAGCTACGGCTTCGGGTCACGATTGGGCATTAAGTCAAATTCCGATGTCATGTTGTCTCGATCGGTGGTTGGCATTTATGTTCTGCCCCTAGTTCCGGGGATAAGTTGAAAAGGTTGGTTAGCGATCATTGTTTGCCCTTAATACATCGAGCTTGACATCGCTGAAGCAAGACTGAAAATAGATGAGTTCAGGTGGCCAAATCAGACTTGCTTGTCTATTGGTGATCTCATCCACGCTCTGGGGATTGCACATGTAGATCGACGGTCGGTCATACCCGTTTAAGTTTTGGAGATACATCCACACTCCGGGGACTTAAGTTATTTTAAGGGCGGTTAGTCACACCCGTTCAATATTCGGAACTTCGTCCGCACTCTGGGGACTTATATTGATTCATGGGTGGTCAGTCACACCCACTTTGTGCTCATACTCCGACCCGCACTCTGGTGGCCTGGAGTTATCCAACGGGTGGTTGTTTCACACACGGCTTGTGTTTATACTCCAATATGCACTCTGGGAATTTAGAGTTAGTCGATGTTTATACTCCAGTTCGCACTCTGGAAATCCGGAGTTGATGTTTATAATTCGATTCGCACTCTGGGAATCCGAAGTTAGTTGATGGGTGGTCAATCACACCCATTTGGTATTTATGTTTATACTCTAGTTCGCACTTCAGGAATCTGGAGTTGGCTGACAGATGGTTAGTCACATTTGTTGAGGCTTTAGGATTTTGTTCACACTTCAGGAACAACGTATATTGTTCGTCGATGGAAATTCTATCGGTTTAGAAAACCGTCGAACGAATTTTGAAATAAAATTTATACCGCAAGCGCACGATCTACGAATGTAGCACGTGGCGAATACGGGTCGATCCGCAGGGAATTGATGATTTTAAAATTCTACTCAATCAAATTAACCAAAGTTGGAAGAGTGATTAACTAAAAAAAATAAGAAAAATGACAAAAGAAAATAGATAAAAATATGAGAGTGTTAAGACAATTTAGAGGCAATTTCCACTCTCTAGATCACATAAATCAACAAAATGATGTTATGATCTCTCTTTTCTTGTCATTAGTGAATTAGTTGATGTGCTTATCATAAGTATGGTATATTTGTGCTATTAATTAGCTCAATATAAACCATCAAACTATAACACAACCACTAATACACTTTTAAATCTCATAAAATATGACAACAAAGTTGAAAGCAAAATTTATTTTAAGCATGGCCTATTAACCATTAATTAGAAATATAAGCCATCAAATTTCAATTTCAACAATCACTTATTTGCCATAATCATATGTAGATGAAGAGGAAATTTGTGTTTTGTTTGTTTAAGCATAGCCTATTTGTTATAAACAACATAGACTATCAAATTCAAAGCTAAACAAGATCATTAAACCACTTCATTCATTCTCATTAAGCATAAAAAGAGAGCATAAACATCAAATTAAGTTGAAGCTACATGATTAGAGAGCTTCATTATCCCTAAATTGAAGGGATTTAGCCTCTCATATTTGTTATCATATGAACAAATGTAGCTTGCAACATGAGAGAAAAAGAAAAGGAAAAGAGAGCAAAGTGAAATGGAAAACTATTCTAATTGCATAAAGGAAAATCTACACTACTTGCATAAAAGGAAATGAACATGTAATTAAAAAGAAACAATAATTAACATTGCATAAAAGAAAAGAATTACATAAGAGAAGAAATGGCTAAGTAGCCATGGAAAGAAAGAGAGAATTGATTTCTTTTCTAAACTAAAACTAACTAACCAAGAGGAAGATGGCTATATGAAACATAAGGGGTATTTATACAAGTTAGAAACCCTAATGCATATTTTTTGGGAGTACCCAAAATGCCCTTGAAGGAAGTGTGGTGGCCAAGTTATCATTAGCTTTAATAATCCCCCACTTAAATGTACATGAAGCTTTAAATGTCTTTTAGCATGTGCATTAGCCTTTAATTTGTACATTAGGTAGTGGGTAGGTGGGGTCCTCCATGTTCTTCACTTTGAATTATTTCCATCTTCATTCCTTTGTATTCATTTTGTGCATGCATATTCCTTCATGAACCCACTTGTAATTGAGTGTAATTTCCTACAAAATAATATAAAATTTTCCAATTAAATGTTCTCAAATTAATATATGCACAAAAATGACAATTTTGCCCCTGCATGAAGATGAATATGTGACAATTTCAAATAATATGCATTTTTGTTTAAACAAGTTAAAATACCCAATATGATCATTTATTTAATTTAAAAAGAATAAATATGGTGGTTAAAAATATGCACATTTACGTGCACATCAGATATATCAGGATCATGGATGGTCAGCTCACATCCACCCTGAGTGAACAAGTAAGATTGTTAGATGGACGGGTCCATCCTCCTCGAACTTGGTTCGAATATGGGCGAAGTCTTTGGTCGATGGATCCACCCTCTTCGAAACCGCATTTATAGGTTAATACTCCAGTTCGCACTCTAGGAATCAGGGGATAGTTAAAGGATTGTCATGTATCAATCCTAATTTGGTTTCAGTGTGATGGCTTGTCTCCGAGCTCGGGTTTCACTTAGTGAGTGACCGTCGTATCACAGTCACTCGCTATTTGAATAAATCCCACCGCATGGTGGAACTTATCTCTCCATGCATAGTGATGGTCGTATGATGCATCTTAAAAAATCACAGCTCTAGCTCGAAGAGATTGCATTTTATTGCTAAAATAAGAAAATATGGCAAAGTCAGTTGCCTTATTACAAATTCAAATTTTGAAATGCATAAAAGAATGCAAATGAAAAGTAGACTAAATAAATAAACAGAGCCTGTTATGTATAATAGCGATGAAGACACTCACTGTTCCAGGCTCTCCGTAGAGTAAGACCATCAACGGTCGATAATTTAAATGTGCCATCTCCGAGCTTTTGTTCGATAATGTACGACCCTTCCCATGTTGGTTTCATATGTGAAAGAATCGGGTAAATTCTCTTAAGGACGAGATTGCCGAGTTCGAAGGTTTGGGGTCGGACCTTGGCATTGTAAAACCAGGCGACTCGACTTCGGTATGAGGCTGCCCTCAAATCAGCCTCTTCATGCTTCTCATCCAATAAATCTAGAGATTCGGCAAGTAATATAGCATTTGTTGTCGGATCATAATAAGTCACACGATGAGAAGGTACTTCCATCTCGACTGGAATAACAGCTTCTGAACCGTAAGAAAGAGAGAATGGAGTGTGGCCGGTCGTGGATTTATGGGTTGTCCGATAAGCCCATAAAGCCATAGAAAGTTCATCGACCCATTTGCCTCCGGCCTTTTGCAGTCATTTTTCAAAATAGACTTTATAACTTTATTAACAGCTTCAACCTGTCCATTCACTTGAGGGTGTGCAGCTGCGAAGAACTTCTTCTGGATGTGGAACCGTTGACCGAAATTCTTAAATTCAACACCGTCGATTTAGTCTCCGTTATCTTTGACGACGTATTTGAAGACCAAATTGGCAGATAATGTTGCGTACTACAAAGTTGATCACTTTCTTTGTCGTGATTGTAGCAAGGGGTTCAGCTTCCGTCCACTTGGTAAAGTAATCAACTGCGATGATGGCGTACTTCGCACCACCTTTGGTTAGAGGTAGAGAACCAATAATGTCAATGCCCCATACTGCGAACGGCCATGGACTGACCATCTGAGTTATTTCGGTAGGTAGGGCTCTAGGAATCTGAGTGTGTTGTTGACATCTGTCACATTTTTCTGGCATAGTCCGATGCACAGCCAATAGTATCCATATCGGAGCACTTTCTTGGAAAGAGCTTGCCTCCCGGTGTGATCGCCACATTTTCCTTCATGTATATCATGCAATACTTGTTTGATTTCATCGTGAGCGATACACCAGAGTAAAGCAATATAGTACCCTCTTCTATACATGACTCCATCCTTAATAGTGAATCACGAAGCTTTTTGAAGAACTTGTCCCTTTTCACTCCTACGCTCTGGTAGGGTCCCATGCTTGGGATAGTTTTTGAACGGAGTCATTCACGACTCCTTATTGGGAATGACCTCAAATACCCATTCTGTTTCCATCTGATCGATGCTTAGAAGATAACGTTTCCACCGGAACAATTCCCATTTGCTGTGCCTCAACTATACTAGCTAACTTTGCTAACGAATCGGCTTTTTGATTGTGCTCTTGGGGTATGCAATTGATGGCATAATAATCGAACTGATCCAATATCTCCTGAACCCGAGCAAGGTATACAGCCAGCCTTCGGCCTTTGGCCCGGTACTCCCCCCGAACTTGACACATGACCAATTGTGAATCACAATAAATCTCCATAGCAATTATTCTTAAATCTCTGGCAAGTCTCAATCCAGCAAGTAGGGATTCGTATTCGGCTTCGTTTTTGGTCGCACGAAAATCGAACTTTAAAGCATAGCATATAGATCGACCTTCAGGAGTTTCAAGTACAACTCCGGTGCCAGAGCAACGGTCATTTGATGCGCCATCAGTATGTTGCTTCCAGATATACTTGGAAGATTCACTGGTTTCGGGCAAGTGCTCCGGGATAGTGAATCCAACGATGAAGTATGCTAGGACTTGTCCTTGGATAGCTCGCCTTGGAGTGTAAGCAATGTCAAACTGACTTAGCTCGATATTCCACTTGAGTAACCCACCAGATGTCTTAGGTCGCGTATGGACCTATCAGAACGGCTGGTCGTTGTAGACGGTGATAGGATGAGCCTGAAAATACATACGGAGCTTCCTTAAGGCGATGACAAGACAATGAGCCAACTTTTCCAACTTCGGATAATTTATCTTTGCTCCGGTTAGTCATTTACTAATGTAATAGTCCGGCCGTTGTATCCGGTCTTCCTACCGAATTAGGGTAGCATTGATTGCATTTCTTACACCACCAAGTAGATGTATAATCTCTCATGATCAATAGGCTTCTACAGAATATGTGGCATGTAGAGGTGTTGAATTAGTGCTTGGAATGCATCTTCACATTTTGTAGTCCATTCAAAGTTTCGTTTCCCTTTTTGATCAGGTCGAAGAAGGGAATGCATTTTCAGTGGATTTTGAAATGAACCTGCTCAGTGTTGCTTCTTTCCTGTTGAGGCTATGGACTTGCTTTATAGTTCTTGGAGTCTCAAGATTTTTGATTGCCTAGATTTTTTCGGGATTAGCTTTGATCCCTCAAGCATTGACGATAAAATCAAGGAATTTTCCGGATGCGACCCCAAAGTGACATTTCAAAGGGTTGAGTTTCATTCTATATATTCTTGGAAGATGTTGAACATCGATTCCGGGTCTCTGATATGATCATTGGAGAATCGTGACTTCATAAGCATATCGTCCACATATACCTCCATGGTTTTTCCGATCTAGTTAGCAAACATTTGATTAACCAACCGTTGGTAAGTTGCGCCGGCGTTCTTGATTCCGAACAGCATGACTTTGTAGCAGTAAAGTCCCAGATCGGTTACAAAGCTCGTATGCTCCTGGTCAGGCAAGTGTATGGGTATTTGATTGTAGCTAGAATACGCATTCATGAAGGATAAGTGCTCATGTCCAGCCGTCGAGTCTACGAGCTGATCGATCCAGGGAAGTAGAAAACTGTCTTTAGGGCAAGCTTTATTCAAGTCTGAGTAATCAATACATATTCTCCATTTTTCGTTTGGCTTTAGGACAAGTACAAGATTTGACACCCATTCCGGATATAATGCATCTCGGATAAACCCGTTCAATCGGAGTTTTTCTACCTCTTCTTTAAGGTCAGCAGATCTCTCTGGATCTATACCATGCCTTTTTTGCGTGACCGGGACATGCCACTGGTTAATATTCAATGCATGGCTCGCGATATTCAGGGAGATTCCATACATGTCAGAATGTGTCAAGGCAAATACGTCGAGGTTTGCCCGAAGAAATTCAACCAATTCCTCTTGCATCTGTTGGCTTAGTTGAGATCCAATCTTTATCATTTTAGAATCCTCATTATCGTCGATTGGAACATCGTTTGTCAACTTGGCCGGGGAAGCACGACTGCCTTTATTTTCGTCTTCACTTTCGGTATCTCTTGGGTCAAGATCCCTTGGAAATTGGTTGGGGTGCCCGGGCTTAGGCCCAGGCGTTAACTGTCAATTTTCAACAAACCAAACATAGAGATATTACTCTATACCCTTTCCTTTTTTCTTTCATTGTGCTTCTCGTTGCTCTACAACATAACAGGCTCGTCCGGCAACCTGGTCTCCCTGAACGACTCCAACTCCATGGCTGGTAGGGAATTTTAAAGTCAAACACCAAGGGCCAATGGCTACCTTGAACTCAGCTAGGGTCGGTCTGCCCAAGAAAGCATATTACCGTGAATCTATGTCCAATACAACAAACTGTAATATTTGGACTCTCCAACGTTCTCCAATTCCCAACTCCACTGGTAGTTCCACCACTCAAGTGGGTATAGTTGCGCTTCCATTGAAGCCTTGTATACGAGACTGACATGGCTTCAAGTCTTTTGTTTCCATTTTCATCCGATCACAGGCTCGCTTGAATAGTGTGTTCATTTGAACTTCCACTGTCTACTAAGATTCTCTTCATCCAAGTAGGACCTACCTGAGCTGAAATGACAAGTGGATCAATAGCTAGGCTTCGACTCTGTCGGCATCCCTGTCTCGAAATATGATGTCATCCGTCATCGTTTTATGTTGCTTGGCCGAAGTCCGTCTTCCAAACTACTACAACATTCAAAGCTCGCATGCCTAATAGAACTGGCATATGACTCCATTCCTTCCAGCTTCGGTTCGCTGGATGAGGAACACCACTAATAGTGTTTATCACCAACCTTCCGTCCGTACAAGCCCGTTTCTCCATTCTCGCCTGATTTGGCATATGGTCCTAATTCGATGGGCCCGCACCTCTTGACTACGGCGCCCGCACAAACTGTTCCAACTTCCTCTCACTTATCAACTTCTCAATGAGATCCTGCAAATGACGACACTCATTCTTGTTACGGCCATAGCTATCGTGAAATCTACAAAACTTCCTAATTTGAATCTGTTTTTCAGATGATTGTTTCAGAGCATGTTATTTATACTGAATAGTATTGCGGGTCTGTAAATACACATTTTCTAGTGACGTATTTAAAGGATTATAATTGTCAAACATGAGAGCCCTACGTCGCGGCTCACAATTCTGATCCTGTTTCCTGTTTTGATTTACATTGCCTTACTGTTGATTCTGTTTATTATGTATGTTCAGTTGCACCTTTCTAGAACTCTCCCCAGTTTGTTTAACAACAACATTGCTCTGGATTCCTTCCACACTGGGTCCTGCATCATCCTTTTTCCTAGACTGTTTCTCATCCTCCCTTCTCAAGAATTGGGCTGCCTTGGAATAGAAACAGTCCAACGTAGGAGGTTTTTCGTCCAACCAGTTGCCGAGTTTAGAGTCGAGATCAATCCCTTTAGTTAGTGCCATCAGAATTGAGTTATCATTGGGATCACTAATCTCAACGCATGCAGCGTGAAACCTCTTCAGATGTCGTCTAAGTCTCTCCAAGAGCTTGAGTGACACTAGACAAGGTATTAACATCTTTCGGCCAACTGATCAAAACACGAAATAGATCTATGTGGTAAATGAGTAAACCACATAGTTGTCATGCTCCCTAGAGAAATTAGGAAGCTTCAGCACTTGCTCGCATCATCGAATCATGTAGCATTCATCAACCATTCGTACTTTAAGATATGCTGATTAGGATCGGAGCTTCCTTACAAGATGGGTAGAGTTGGCATCCTGAATTGCCGAGGTGGTTCAGCGTATATTATATCATCAATGAAAGGGGTATGAATTCGGAAGATTTCCCAATCGTCATTGGTGAGACCCTGTAACGACCCGGAATTTCGATCACGAAAACTCCAGATAGTTATGAAAAAGAAGAAAGAGATAGAAGAAAAAGAAGAAAACATAAACACCAAAAAACAGATTCTCACATTCGCAGCGGATCAAAATATAATATTAAACAAATAGCAGTTATACAAAGTAAAACTCCACTTGTCAAATTACACTTTAATATATCAGAGTTACAATATTTACACAACACTGAGCAGTTTAATTCAACATGCCCCAGATAAGCTATAATAGAACACCGCGGAATACTCTACATACGTTCCTTCCATCCAGCTCGTCTTTGAGCTCCAAAATGTCCTTACCTGAAAATCTGCAATACTCAGTCTGATCCAAGCATTACATCAAAGTAACACCCGGGTCAGGCTGGAAACCAGCGTGAGTAAACCCAACTAACATGGTATACAATGGCATAAAACTACATAAAACCCGGGGTAACTCATATCAATTTACAAATTCACAATTTGTTATAGTCATCACTTATCACGCACATCAATTTCTAACTACCAAAACTTAGATTAAATGGTCCAATTCACTTAAATTATTCCATACCAGCCTATTGATTTCACATATCAATCTATAAAGAATCGAAGTGGTTTTCAGGTATTAGCTAATACCCGACTCCAATCTCTCCGAATCCAAAGTCATCTTAAACCAAGTTATTCAAATGAATACAATTCCAATTTTAAATACAGGGTGTCACCTTCACACAGTAATTTACCATCAATAGATAACCACATTATCACAATTTAAACCCAACATATCATATCCCATAGCACCACAAATAACATACCAGGGATAACAAATAAACCATTATCATTAAATCATACGTAAGCAAGGTTAATTAGTCACACCATTTCTAATTAATTTAAATAAGTTAAATTGATTACTTCAATCATCCTTTTAAATCCTGCTTACATAACATTAATTAATTAACTACAATCAATTAATTTATGATCCTTAATTGTCATCTTAATTAATCATCTCTAATTAACTATCCTTTAATTACATTAAGTAATTGGTCCTTAATTAATTACACTATTTAATTATCCTTAAACCAACCACACTAATTACCTTTAAATACCATCCTAATTAATAAACTATAATTAGTTATTTTAACCCTTAGTTAATTACATTAATTAATTACTCTATAATCACTTACGTTGATTAATTACCCTTTAATTAATCACATTCGTTAATCATTTAACCCTTAATTAATTTCCTAAATTAAGCAATCCTTTAATTAATTACACTAAGTAATTAATCTTTAATTACTTCCCTTATGTAATTAACCTTTAATAATTTTGCAGATTAATTAGCTTATCCATTCTCATTAATTATCCTTTAATTAATCTCCTTAATTCATTAATTACATTTATCGATGCTCCGCTACTCACTCCAGTAATTAATTATTATTATTATTTAATTACATTTAACAACTAATCTCTAAAATAAACACATTCGTAAATTAACCTTAATTTATATCATTCAGTAATTAACTATTCCTTAATTGCTCACACTAATTAATAAATTATTAATTACTTAAGATCTTAATTGACTTAAAAATCCATTATTTTAATTTATTTTAATTATCTTTCAAATCCTTATTAAATAAATTTTAAGAATAATTTATCACCATTTATTAACTTAACCCCTTAAGTTTAATTAAAGTTTTAAAATCACTTCATTCTTTTAATTTTTACATGAAAATATAATTTTTCCTTATATAATTTAAACCTGGATACTTTATCAAAACCAACCCGAGACCTATCAAACAAATTCCCGAGTTAAACCCTCAAGACTCCCGAGACATTCACTATCGTCCCTGCTTCGAGTCATACGCGTAACAAAACGAAAACATCTCGAGAAACATAGCTTCTTCCCAAAATCAAAACAACACCCCCAAACTCCATTGCTCGCGTGCACGTGCACAAGCAATTGCTGCCGTTCTAATCCCCTCTAATGATTCCTACCAGTCGCCAACGACCATTACCCACGTTCCGACAACCCAACTATGTTGATTTCACCGTGTCTCGAAATCGAGCAGTTTCGAGCAAGACAGAAACCATAACATCGTCAGAAAACACCCTATTACCGACGATCCTGACTTCAAGAACTCCTGTCAACTTTATCCCTGCTTCATCTCGAACACCGGCATCGTTTTCCTCCATCGCGATATCCTCCGATGATCTTATGATGCCGAAATCGCCACAACTACCCAACACCACCAAAAAATACTCCAAACCCTACCTTACCGTCTCGTGACCACCACGGTTAATGATTAAATCTTATACTATTTTTCCAAAGATCATCCACCTTCATACTTCCTTCGAGATCGACCCTGTCGACTAACTCCATGCCGATCGCCAGAATTAGGCTAAAATACAAATTCCGATCAACCCCAAAAATCTCAACAATTATCAACCTAGAAATCATGATTGTTCCTCCTAAAATCATTGTTTACAAATTAGAATTAGATTATAGGATTAAATCAAGAATTCCAAACCATGGAATTCGAACTTATTTGAAATCAGACCTGCAAAATCATCATTTTTGAAGTACATACCCCAAATATTTATCTGAAACTATTTTTCAAATTTAAATTATAATGTTACAATCATTTTCTATTTAAAGATCACATCTTGAATTTATATGTATAGGTCGATATGAATTTTTTTATTGTTATTCAAAATCCTGGAAACAGCAATGACAACAAACTTACTCACAGTCATGTATATACTGTATTTCAGCTAAAATCAGATAAAATCATCCATACAAACCATACCTATAACTTTACTTTACAAGTTTAACACATGCATTGCAATATTCAACCAGTTAAATTTTTTTAAAAAAAAATTGTTCACTCCCTGATTTAAAACAAAGACAGAAAATTGGTTTTGAACATTAGTTAAAATCAACCAGAGACCAGGATTTTGTTTTCTGAACAGACATTCATATATCTAAACAGTGATTCAACTACTACAACACACTTCATCCATGCAAAAATTCCATAATGTTTCCTTAAGAAGTTTCGCGAGCATCAGAGATAAATATGTTAACTTTTGTAAATTAAAAGTTTACTCACGGAAATCTGGAAACCAAGGACAGAGCCAAGTAAAAGAACTGGGCTTGATCTGGAACTGATTCTGAGATGATCTATACTCGCTTATTGATATTGAGTTGAGTTTATTTTTTCCAGATTGCCAAACTTAAGTTTGATTCTGTTCTTAGCTTGATCTCAGGTTTTTTTTTAGATTGAAAAGATAAAGAACAAAAGAATGGAGAGGAATTGAACTGAAAATCTCAGATTTGTATATTATTATCTTTTTTTTTTAAACATGTGTTATTTAATTAAATTTTGTTTTAGATTTAAGGTTAATTTTCCACTTGTTAACTTATGTGCTACATAATTTACAAATGTTGAAACCATGCCTCCATATGTGTACAAGTGTTTAAACTTAGATTATTTAAGTTCACATATATTTATGTAATACATTTTAATGTATTTAATGTTTGTCTTTTATAAATAAGCTTTTAAATTTATGAATATATATATAAATGTGAATTTATGTAAATATTTGTTTATAAATAACTTATGTTTTGAACCAATTAATTTTAACCAAAACATATTTAAGATATACTTCCTTTTTAAATTTCAAATTCAAATTCAATCCTTTAAATTCAATTAAAAATCCAATTCAAGATCAATTCAAAATAAATACATATATTTAAACAAGCCTAAATCCAATAACTTTTTTAACTCTAATTATCTAAAAATAACACATAAATATTATTGGTTTGAAATTATCAATTTTGCCTAATTTAAATAATTTACTTATATAAACAATCATTATTATTTACTTTTAAAAAATAATTTGTCAATTTTAAGTGATTATATTAAGATATGATCAAATAAATATTTATCCAAACATAAATATTTACGATTAGATTCATTTGTTAAATTTACAATTCAGTATTTCTATTAATTAACCCAATTATTATCAATTACAGATGCCCAGAAATCCGGGTTATCACTTTCCTCCCCCTTTAAATCTTTTCGTCCTCGAAAAGGAACGAAGGCAGAATTTTATTAAAATGATAATTATCAGAAAATTTATTCTTTGACAAATTTTTCTATAAACTCTTTTTTTATTAAGAAATTTTAAAACACTTTTTTTTAAAACATATATATATTACCAAAATAGTTTTATAAAAATACTTTTTTTAACTCGATGTCTCAACCAGTCCATCCTTGTTTTCGTAGAAATTCGGTCATACGTTGATCAGGCGTACGACTGAAAATCTATAAGTACTTAGCAGACCCATTTTCAACACCAAGTGAAAATACGTGGAAAATAATTTTGACGAAAATATCGAAAACATCTTTGAAAATAGAGGAAATATCTTTTGTGAGAATGCTCTGGAAATCATCACCCCCATCCATGGTCGCAGTTAACCCGATGGTTACGTTGCCATCCCGACAAAATCCATAGATAACTGTAGGCCTCCGCGCCCCTCGATTACACCATGGAACCCGCTACAGATCGCAGCTACAACTGGAGTTACGTTGCTACCATAGCAAAAACCCATATAACGGTAGGCCTCAGCGCCCTCGAATTTTGCTGCCAAAAGAATTAAACTTCTCCACTCCACTCGACCATAGATCGCAGTTTACCAATGTTACATCGCCTTCCCGGCAAAATCAAGCGTAGAACGTTGACACTCACCTCGACACGATTTCCGCTATGGTCCACACAGTTGATCGCAGCGACATCGAGTTACACTGTCGTCACAGCACAACCCAAATGCCTCTGTAGGCATCAACGCCCTCGACTTTCGCTACCCAATAATCCTCAGGAACTAGTTTGTCCGAACTCCTCACATGATCAACTTTAGAACCTCCCCCTTAGAGGCTCAAGGCAGTACCAACCTATGGCACTCCTGAGAAGTTCATTTCAAGGGAGCGCCTTTTTCCCCAGAGCCATTTTCAAAACACTTTATACTATACACATATAGTATCTTCCAAATCATACACCAAGTATGAATCTCAAATAAATCTCCTTTCTCAAAATCGATTATCCCAAAATCGATAATTCTTAAATTTAGGCTTTTCCAATTTTCCAATATTGATTTTACCCAAAAATCAAAAAGCCTTTTCCAAATTCAAAGGTTCCCAAAACCTTTCCAAAATCAATCTCATAAGATCCTTTAGTTGTATATATATTGATATATATAACTTCTTAAAACTTTGGATCTCTTCAAACTTGTATAAAACCGCTTTTATACTTCAAAAACTTTCAAAAACCCTTTCTTCTGGCTTATATTCAACAAGGGGAGATTTATCTTATATATAACAAAGATACATAACTTTGTTTATCCCAAATCAAATATTCAAATTTGATTACTCTATAAAGTCACTTACCAAATTACTTACTTCCATAAAGTAAATTTATACCATTGAAATATCCAATTTCCACTTTATTTCATCATATATTTCACAAAATATACCTTTCATTTTAAAAACCATTTCACATTTCTTGTCCACAAATTGCCATTATTAATTTCATTCAAACCCGTACGATGTACACATATCATCCGTACGCTATACCAATCTGATTGCTCACTCGATCACACAATTTCACTTCCGAACTAGTATCGTCCACCCGACTTTCTAGTGCGGACTCAGATCTGGTTTCTTGATCAGAAACCGTCATTCTCCTTGCATAGCCATAACTATGATAGAGAATATCCAAAACCAATCAACAATCCATATCCAGGTTAGCCGTTGAAAATCGAGTGAAAAAAAATCCTAACTCGGATCAATATAATTATCTCGAAATTCTATGCTCGAATCTGGATCAAATCACTATGCGAATAATATACGTACATCCTACATATTTATCTTCATTGATAATTAACCAAATCAATTCTCTTTTCTACTCACATTCACTTATGATTTCTATATCCTTATTCACAATTGCTTCAATCCCATATGGATTATCACCTTAATTCTTATCTCAATTGATAACAAATCATAAACAGTTTAACTCTGTCCAGCTTAAATTTAGAAAATAACTTAAAAAGTTTAAAATAGATAAGTAGTTGAAAAATAATTATAAATTTAAAGTAGCTGTAAAATAGTTAAGTAATTGTAAGATAGCTGGAAAATAGTTAAATGATTGCAAAATAGACGTAAAATAGTAATTAGCTATAAAATAGTTGAAAAATAGTAATTAGTTGATAATACAGTTGAAAAATTATTAAATAGTTTCAAAAATAATTGTAAAACAAGTATAAGATAGTTTTATGTCTAAAAAGAAAAGTTGTATAGTAAATAATTTGGAAAGAATAGATTTACATTAAAAAATTTATTTTGAAAATAGTCCAGAGTCAAACTGTTCAGTTTCAAATCTTTAATTCCAACAATTCAATTTAAATTTCCACTTCCATTTAAATTGACTCAATTCCAATTTAAATAACTTCAATTTCCATTGAAATTGATTTAACCCCAATTCAAGTTGAATTAATTCCCAATTTCTTCCAATTTTCAAATCAAATTCCAGTTGAATTTTAAACCTATTCAACTTTAATCACAATTCCAAATTATTCAAATCAATTTGAACTAATTTTGAATTGAGCCCATTCCAATTTCGAATTAATTCCAATTTGAATTAATCCCAATTCCCATTTGAATTTGAACTCATTCAATTTCAATTTCATTTCAAATTAACCCAATTCAAATTTTCCATTTGAATTTTTAAACTTATCCATCTTCATTCACAATTCTAATTAATTCAAATCAAATCCAATTTGAACTAATTTAATTTAAATCTCAACCTTAAACCATTTCGAATTATAGATTTGAGTTGAATTTTAAATGTTAATGTAATCCTTTAAATCAAATCAACTTATATCTTTAAACCATTTAATTCTGAATCCATATTCCATTTTTAACTTATTTCAAATTCAAATAATAATTCAATTCCTTTTTAAACAACAAAATCTATGGAATTCAATTTATCATCAAATTTCAATTTTGAAACCAAACCTTTGAAATTTTATCTTAAACATTCAAATCTTAAGTCCAAAATGATTCCATTTTACCTTAATAATGGATATATTACCACATCCATTTCTTTAAACAAATCCAATTCACAGTTTAAAGATTATTAATAACAACAGGATGGTATCATTCAAATTATTTTAAAACATCCATCCATTTCCAATTTTCGAATCTCAAACCCAATTTGAGATCACTCAAACTCTCAATTCCAATCAACCATTTCACTTCCCAAGTTAAATCTTAATTTCATCTTGAAATTTCCAAATCAGGTTGATCATTCAAACTTATTTAACTTCTTCCAAGTTAAATTCAATTCACTTAATCCAGTCAAATTTACACAATTTGAATTCCCATTCAAATTTTAAACTTCAGATTAATATCCTTGCCACTTAAGTTTAAAACCTACTTCACTTTGGGTTTCACATCACATTCCAAAGAAAATTCAAAACTAAACCTTAAAGTTTATTTCCTTTACACACCTGGTTACTTTTAAATTTTAAACCACCTTTGGTTTTAAATTCGAACAAATTCCTTTAAAATCCCAAACAACCCTTGTTTGAAATAGGACCCTTTCATTCAAATATATTAAATAATATCTCTTATTTTAAAATAAGATCATATTCAAAATAGTTTGTATAATATTATTTCCTTTAACATTTTGAAACCAATTCAAATGTTTAAATTTAGAATTCAGAACTTCACAATTTGAAACCCACTTTAATTAACATCCTTCAAATTTACAAGTTACTCTCTTTAAATGGTTACTTCCTTAAAATATTTTATTGTTTATTGGAAAACAACCATCCCATTATTAAACACAATAACCATTCTATTTCTCTGGTTTGAAACCAACTCTAATTAATCTTATTTTGAAATTCTTCCCCAACTTCAAGATTTAATTTCAATTTGAATCCATTTCAAACTTATCTTTGATTTAATTTAAAATTGGTTGTATTTCTATTACCACTTAATTTAATTCCAATAATTTAACAACCAATTACCTTAATATTTATTAGAAAGAAATATTGCTATATATATTAAAATATATTCTTATAAAATTATTTAAAATCTTTATATAAGAAAATAACAAGTACGACACACACACACACACAACTCATTCTAGGGTACCCTTGACCCTATCCTTAATGAGTAATCCCACCAGAGCCAAGGTTCTCGTTTAACCTTCAGCTCTAATACCAAATGTAACGACCCAGAATTTTCGATCCCGAAAACTCCAGATAGTTATGAAAAAGAAGAAAGAGATAGAAGAAAAAGAAGAAAACAAAAACACCAAAACACAGATTCTCACATTCGCAGCGGATCAAAATATAATATTAAATAAATAGTAGTTATACGAAGGAAAACTGTACTTGTCAAATTACACTTTAATATATCAGTGTTACAATATTTACACAACACTGAGCAGTTTAATTCAACATGCCCTAGATAAGCTACAATAAAACACAACAGAATACTCTACATACGTTCCTGCCATCTAGCTCGTCTCCTGAGCTCCAGAACGTCCTTACCTGAAAATCTGCAATACTCGGTCTGCCCTGAGCATTACATCAAAGTAACACCCGGGTCAGGCTGGAAACCAGCGTGAGTAAACCCAACTAACATGGCATACAACAGCATAAAACTACATAAAACCCGGGGTAACTCGGATCAATTTACAAATTCACAATTTGTTATAGTCATCACTTATCACGCACATCAATTTCTAAGTACCAAAACTTAGATTAAATGGTCCAATTCACTTAAATCATTCCATACCGGCCTATTGATTTCACATATCAATCTACAAAGAATCGAAGTGGTTTTCGGGTATTAACTAATACCCGAGTCCAATCACTCCGAATCCAAAGTCATCTTAAACCAAGTTATTCAAATGAATACAATTGAAATTTTAAATACAGGGTGTCACTTTCACACAGTAATTTACCATCAATAGATAACCACATTATCACAGTTTAGACCCAACATATCACATCCCATAGCACCACAAATAACATACCAGGGATAACAAATAATCCATTATCATTAAATCATCCATAAGCAAGGTTAATTAGTCACACCATTTCTAATTAATTCAAATAAATTAAATTAATTACTTCAATCATCCTTTTAAATCCTGCTTACATAACATTAATTAATTAATTACAATCAATTAATTTATTATCCTTAATTATCATCTTAATTAATCATCCCTAATTAACTACCCTTTAATTACATTAAGTAATTGGTCCTTAATTAATTACACAATTTAATTATCCTTAAACCAACCACACTAATTACCTTTAATTACCATCCTAATTAATTAACTATAATTAGTTATTTTAATCCTTAGTTAATTACATTAATTAATTACTCTATAATCACTTACGTTGATTAATCACCCTTTAATTAATCACATTCGTTAATCATTTAACCCTTAATTAATTTCCTAAATTAATCAATCCTTTAATTAATTAAAATAAGTAATTAAACTTTAATTACTTCCCTTAAGTAATTAACCTTTAATTATTTCGCAGATTAATTAGCTTATCCATTCTCATTAATTATCTTTTAATTAATCTCCCTAATTCATTAATTACATTTATCGATGCTCCGCTACTCACTCTAGTAATTAATTATTATTATTATTATTTTTTAATTACATTTAACAAGTAATCTCTAAAATAAACACATTCATTAATTAACCTTAATTTATATCATTCAGTAATTAACCATTCCTTAATTGCTCACACTAATTAATAAATTATTAATTACTTAATATCTTAATTGACTTGAAAGGATAATCCATTATTTTAATTTATTTTAATTATCTTTCAAGTCCTTATTAAATAAACTTTAAGAATAATTTATCACCATTTATTAACTTATCCCCTTAAGTTTAATTAAAGTTTTAAAATCACTTCATTCTTTTAATTTTTACTTGAAAATATTAATTTTCCTTGTATAATTTAAACCTGGATACTTTATCAAAACCAACCCGAGGCCTATCAAACAAATTCCCGAGTTAAACCCTAAAGATTCCCGAGACATTCACTCTCGTCCTTGCTTCGAGTCATACGCGTAACAAAACGAAAACGTCCCGAGAAACACAGCTTCTTCCCAGACTCAAAACAACACCCCCAAACTCCATTGCTCGCGTGCACATGCACACGCAATTGCTGCCGTTCTAATCCCCTCTGATGATCCCTACCAGTCGCCAACGACCATTACCCACGTTCCGACCACCCAGCTATGTTGATTTCACCGTGTCTCGAAATCGAGCAGTTTCGAGCAAGACAGAAACCATAACATCGTCAGAAAACACCCTATTACCGACGATCCTGACTTCGAGAACTCCTGTCAACTTTATCCCTGCTTCGTCTCGAACCCCGCCATCGTTTTCCTCCATCGCGATATCCTCCGATGATCTTATGATGCCGAAATCGCCACAACTACCCAACACCACCAAAAAATACTCCAAACCCTACCTTACCGTCTCGTGACCACCATGGTTAATGATTAAATCTTATACTATTTTTCCAAAGATCATCCACCTTCATACTTCCTTCAAGATCGACCCTGTCGACTAACTCCATGCCGATCGCCAGAATTAGGCTAAAATACAAATTCCGATCAACCCCAAAAATCTCAACAATTATCAACCTAGAAATCATGATTGTTCCTCCTAAAATCATTGTTTACAAATTAGAATTAGATTATAGGATTAAATCAAGAATTCCAAACCATGGAATTCGAACTTATTTGAAATCAGACCTGCAAAATCATCATTTTTGAAGTACATACCCCAAATATTTATCTGAAACTATTTTTCAAATTTAAATTATAATGTTACAATCATTTTCTATTTAAAGATCACATCTTGAATTTATATGTATAGGTCGATATGAATTTTTTTTATTGTTATTCAAAATCCTGGAAACAACAGTGACAACAAACTTACTCACAGTCATGTATATACTGTATTTCAGCTAAAATCAGATAAAATCATCCATACAAACCATACCTATAACTTTACTTTACAGGTTAAACACATGCATTGCAATATTCATCCAGTTAAATTTTTTTAAAAAAAAATTGTTCACTCCCTGATTTAAAACAAAGACAGAAATTTGGTTTTGAACATTAGTTAAAATCAACCAGAGACCAGGATTTTGTTTTCTGAGCAGACATTCATATATCTAAACAGTGATTCAACTACTACAACACACTTCATCCATGCAAAAATTCCATAATGTTTCCTTAAGAAGTTTCGCGAGCATCAGAGATAAATATGTTAACTTTTGTAAATTAAAAGTTTACTCACGGAAATCTAGAAACCAAGGACAGAGCCAAGTAAAAGAACCGGGCTTGATCTGGAACTTATTCTGAGATGATCTATACTCGCTTATTGATATTGAGTTGAGTTTATTTTTTCCAGATCGCCAAACTTAAGTTTGATTCTGTTCTTAGCTTGATCTCAGGTTTTTTTTTTAGATTGAAAAGATGAAGAACGAAAGAATGGAGAGGAATTGAACTGAAAATCTCAGATTTGTATATTATTATCTTTGTTTTTTTTAAACATGTGTTATTTAATTAAATTTTGTTTTAGATTTAAGGTTAATTTACCACTTGTTAACTTATGTGCTACATAATTCACAAATGTTGAAACCATGCCTCCATATGTGTACAAGTTTTTAAACTTAAATTATTTAAGTTCATATATATTTATGTAATATATTTTAATGTATTTAATGTTTTTCTTTTATAAATAAGCTTTTAAATTTATGAATATATATATATATGTGTGTGTGTGAATTTATGTAAATATTTGTTTATAAATAACTTATGTCTTGAACCAATTAATTTAAACCAAAATATATTTAAGATATACTTCCTTTTTAAATTTCAAATTCAAATTCAATCCTTTAAATTCAATTAAAAATCCAATTCAAGATCAATTCAAAATAAATACATATATTTAAACAAGCCTAAATCCAATAAATTTTTATATCTATTTATCTAAAAATAACACATAAATATTATTGGTTTGAAATTAACAATTTTTCCTAATTTAAATAATTTACTTATATAAAAAATCATTATTATTTACTTTTAAAAGAATACTTTGTCAATTTTAAGTGACTATATTAAGATATGATCAAATAAATATTTATCCAAATTTAAATATTTACGATTAGATTCATTTGTTAAATTTACGATTCAGTATTTCTACTAATTAACCCAATTATTATCAATTACAGATGCCCAGAAATCCGGGTTATCACAGACCCTGACTTTCACGGATCATCGTCGGGGTGTCCGGCATCTGGACATTTTGAGCATGCTGGGCCAAGGTGTGGTCGGGTTCCACAATGCGAGGATGGGCCGGTCGCAGTCGACGGTCCACATCTCGCCTCCTTAGTTCGAGGCCTTCTGGGACTTTGGGTTCTGGAGTATATTCATGTTGGAGATGGTTTGGATTCGTCCGGTTTCGAGCATCGACTCCCAAATCAACGGCAGCGCGATCATCAGTAGTATAATAAGGAATAGTACCTCCTCGGGAGGAGGGTCCAGTCTGATGGCTAACTGACGGGCCAACCCTCGGTTGCCCAAGACTCAAGGTGCGCTGCTATCCAATAGCTTGTGTATAGCTTCCGTCCAACCGTGGGCATGTGGATCCATGATGGTAATCAGAAGAGGCTGAACTCTCGGTGGATAATAGGAAGCCTGATCCCATTTGGATCTCCTTGGTCTTTGACGATTTAGTTGATTGGTCAATTCTGCGTTGGCACAGAGTTGCTGACTAAGCTGCTGGTGGCTTTGAGTCAGCTCTTCCATTAGCAATTTAAATTCTTCTCTAGTTATAGGGCCTTGGGAATCTGTAGGTCCGGTAGCATTTTGCTCGGTAGGAGGAAGTTGTGCGGGGTTCTGTCGGTCCCGTCCTTCTGGATCTACAACTGTTGAAGTAGTCCTAGTGTTGACCATGATGGATAGCGAAATTCTTTCCTAGACTTGGTACAAATCCGAATAGGATGGAAGAACTTAGGCTTGAAATCTGGATCTACTTCTTAGATTTACGCAATCTGATATCGATTGTAGATCTAATAAGCAGGAGAAAAATTAGGTTCTCTCAATGAAAGAACCAAAGTGTTAGTACCAAAATTGGGCACAACAATCTTTGAATGTGTTTGACGAGATAAAATGAAGAATATAAATGGAAAGAGCGGAAAATCTAACAAACACACCAATGATAAGCAAGAAAAATGCACAGAAACACATAGATTTAGAGTGGTTATGGCCTACGTCCACTATGAAATGATTGACTTTATTGATATTTGCTTGCTGGTTACAAATAGTTACAATAGCAAAATTCGAGTAAAATGATGATTTCGGCAGAGTCTAGATGTAGGAGAGCCAAAAGTCCCTTTTCAGTAGGTCCTAGGCTTCTATTTATAGGCGTAGACATCAAATATCTCGCTCAGATCTCGAAAGACACTTCTCTCATGTGGGTGGGCCCACACGATCGATCCCTTATCGTTTGGACTCAATCCGTGATCGATGCTAATGAAGTTCATATCGATCAAGATTTAGCCCAATCAAGTCGAGACCGAACATGAACGTTCTTGAGGTTGCACGCAAGCTTCTGTGAAAATTTGGTGGCACTTGGGCTTGTAGTTTTTAAGTTATGATTGATGCAAGTTTTGATTTGTTGAAGGTTGTTGAGTTCGCATCGCTTCTGTTCGCATCGATCTGCTCACATTGCTTATGGACACGTGATGCCTGATGACGTTGCGCTAACTTTTTAGATCAATCCACTTTTCGTGTCGAGCGATCTACTCTTTCTTATGGATGTGCCTCGTTCGTATCGACCCAAATTGGCCTGGTTCGTATCGCTCGGCTGCAGCTCACTTTGTATCGATAGCATAGTGACCACTTCGTGTCGATTGTCTCCATTCGAATTCGTATCGATATAAACTTAAATTCTTCGTATTGATTGAAGAATAGTTTCATATGGATGCCTATTAAATGTTTTTTCGTACTGTATATTGGTGGCATGTTTTGTATCGATCATTGACCGATTGATACGAACTGGGCAATAATCAGTACGAACTTGTGTGTAAGTGGAAGCGATACGAAATCTCTTTAAGCGATGGATACGAAACAGAGTGGATGCTAGGGATACGAGGTGGGATAGGTATGATGGATATGAAATGTTGTTCCATGGATACGAATGAGTCCAGTTCCAATGGATACGAAGGAGGCCGCTGTTGATGGATGCGATTGAGGATGATACAAAGAACCTTGCCCCGGATGGATTCGAACGAAATCGATGCAAAGGAAATGGACTGATGGATACGAATGAGTTGGTTTTCTTAAATTGCATTAATCATATCTTGAGCATATGAACTCAGATTGACTTGAAATTTGTGACGTTGGTTTTCGTAGCTTTGATTGTCGTGTCATGTTAATTGTAGCTCGATCCGGACTCGGGCAAAATTTACCAGTATCCATAGGGAACCTGTGTATACCATTTTCCAGGATGAACTGTCTTTGATTCTCAGTTAATTTCTTGGTGTTAAGGCCTTGCCAAAAGGCAGGATAACATAAACAATCAAGTTTTATGTGACAAATAAGAATGACAAACTTACCTTTGATATTGAATAAAGATTTTGGATTTCCATTGTAAAATTGAAAAAGTCGGATTCTGATAAAGTAGGATAAATATTCGTGAAATTTATTTAAAGGATACATAATTCTTTTTTAATATATATATATATATAATCAATATCAAACTCATTTACTAATAATAGTAATTTAATTTATAATGGTTTGATAAATATATAAAACCCGTTCTATAAAAGTTGACAAATTTCGTCGTAAATCGATAAATCGATGTCGTATTTTTACAAATAGACTTGGTATTATTTTATATTATTTTATAATTCAAATTTACTTGTTTTAATTATTTAAAGATAATAAGAAATTTGTTTTGTAGTTTTGTTTGCATGAATAAATAGTTTGATAAAAACGTCAAAATGTGACCGGGAAACGTTTGTCAAAAATCAACATTTTGTTCAGAAGTTGTTGCACCTTGGATAATATGTTTGAAACATATTAATGTACACATTTTAATGCTAATCAAGTTTTCTTTTACTAAATAAGATTAGGAAATTCTAGAATGCCATTATGGAAAAGTAAGTAAGGACTAACAAAAGTAAGAAAAAGTAAACATCAAATCAAAGCCAGCATAATTATGATATTCTTTAATTAATCTTTAAGTGACTAAGACAATGTAAGGATGTTAAAGGTGATGTTAGGTATTGAAAAAGTGGAGATTGCTTTAGGTTGAAGTAAGGTTTGTTTGGTAATTTGGTAAGAGGTTATTTTGGTAAATTTGCCACTTCTTTTTTTTCTATAAATACCCACCCCCTTCTTCACTTTCATTCACACTTCTTGTTCTTTTTTCAAGCTTCTTCACCTTCTTCCTCTCCTCTTTTATGGCTTCCAAGCCATAGGAAAACAATTAGAAAAAATATAATGTCAAAATGTTTACAAAATATTCTAAAGAAATCAATGTTCATTCTCTTCAAATCAAACTCATCTTTTCTCCATATATTACATCTTCTTCTCTCTGCCATAAATTCTTCAAAACAGAACAAAAACGCAAAAAAATTTAAATCATGTAATTTTTCGTTGGCTACAATTTTCGTGTTTACTACTTTGTCTCATTCTAAACTTAACCATGTCAAAAATCCACTTCTTTTTAGTGCATTCTCTGGCCCAGTTTTTAAGATAGAGAATAGCCCATTTTGTTTTGATCATAACTGACCCAAATTAAGAAATTCTTTTTTTCCATTCAAATGAAATTCTAGTGGCTATAGATTTGATGTTGATCATTTTTTTCAATTTTGAAGTTTTCTATACCTGAAACTCAATGCTTCGAAGTGCATTTTCGGGCTTCATTTTTGTCAATCTGACAATACATCTTCTTCATTCTAACATATCTCTCTCAAAACAACTTAGATTCAAATGATTCTTTTTTTTATTCAGGAGAAAAGAATTTTCAACAACATTTTAGCTAAAAACTTTTTAAAATTTTGAGATTTAGAGGGCCTAAAATTAGATACAAGATAACCTATTTTTTGGATCTAAATCTTGGGAATTCAAGTTCAAAGCTCTACCGCTTCTTCTCTATCCTTTCGGCCAATCTCCATCTCAAGCCTTGGCCAAGCTATTGTAATGGGGAGGGTGTTTTTTTGCTATTGTTTATTGGAGTAGGAAGTAGTTAGTGAAGTGTTGGTTGATTAGAATGTTGGTAGGAAGTTATCGCTTTAGTTTATGGTGAGAAACTCTATTTAACATCTCTATTTATATATATACATGTTTGATGATGTGTTATGATTGCTATGGATGCTTATATATGCTTTGATCATCAAGTATTGTTTGTTTGATATAATTGTTAAATGTATTATCAAGTCACGTTAATGTACACCGATAAGCACAAAGGAAATCGCTTTCTTTTAAAAATGAAGTGGCGTGTATGGAATACTTAAACCTTTTGAAAATAGTTTTAACATGAGTTAGAAATGTTTTATAAGAATTTAAATATGTTTAAATAAATAAAGAAAGAAAATCAAGATTTCATCTTGTATATTTTGAAATATGCCCAAAACAATTTTCTAAAAACATCGTGGTTTTGCAGTTCGGAATTCAGAAAATGATTTCTTTTAAATAGATATTTCAAATGTGTAAAAATGTGAAATAAATCCTAAAAATAGTTTAAAATGTATTTAAAGAGATTTAAGTTGAAATTATGGATTTCTAAATGATATAAAAGTTGTTTTGTAGAATATAGCTTTTAAAACTCTATTTGTAACACTTTTCGTAGTAGTTTGTAATAACTTTTGAAACATTGTTTTAAACTTAACAATTCTTTCCTAAATCTTTTGTGAATGATTTTAAAAGAATAATTAAGTCATTTAAAGATGGTTTGGAAGTTTTAATAAGAGTTTGAATAAATGGTTAATAGGAATTGTTTAAGCATTTGAACAATAATTAAAGAATATCGAAACGATAACAATTGGGTATGCAGAAATGACTAGTACATTTGTCCCGCCTGTGAGAGCTAAAAGGTAAAACAAGGTGTGTAACTAAGGTTAGGAATGGAGCAACCAGTGCCCTGAACTTACCTGAACTTTGTTTTATCTTTTAGATGAGGGGTGGAACAGATCAAAAGGAAAGTCCGGATGCTCTAAAAGATTATATTTAAAAAAATTTCCAAGATAAAAGAAAAGATCTTCATTATGTAGGATTACTTAACACTGGTCCTTGGAGGTCAAATTTACCATAATTAAGGTGGCAGTAGTGCTCTGTTATGAAAATCTTAGATTTGGAAGACTATGATTTGAAGTTAAGAAAGAAATCTTTGATTTAGATTTAATGAATGATTTGGGAATATTGTCCTTAAGTTAAAAGTTATAACTTGAATATAAGAAATATTTGATTAATATTTAATGAATAATTTAGAAATGTTTTTCTATGTAAATGATGAACAATTTGAAATTATTCCAAGATAAAAAGAAAAGTAAATAAACCAAATATTTTGATAAGTAAGGCTTAATGATTTCATATACCCTTGAAAAGAAAATGGAATAAATCAAAAAGAATATATCCAAGAAAGAGATTTGATTAAATGAAAAAATAAAGTATAATTGATGATTGATAATCATATGTGAACTTAACATTTTTTAATCAATGATTGGATTCGAAGGAACCGGAGTTGGATTAGGATGATTCCTATCTGAAACCCCTTCAAAACAATCTATGTTCGAAGTAAAATGTGTTAATTACAAATGATTTTTAAGATGGGAATCTTCATGATGTTGGGTTGTTTGCCACTATTCCCTCAAGGTAAAATTACCATATCATATGGTGACAGCAGTGCTCTTTTATGAAAATCTCTGATGCAAGGACTTCTCGCTCCTAATGGAGTAGAAGAGTACCTTCAGTTTGTCATGTTCATGGACATCTTATATGGATGAATGTCTGACATTGAATTTCTAAGATCACAACGTTGTCTTTTACAAACGTATATCTGCTTGGTGGCGGAGAAGACAACTTCTCTTAGCTTAACACTCTTCACTGAGACGTAAGAGCTCAGAGGTTGTATGTTCGTAAAAGTCAATAGTGTTATCAAAAGAATGACAATGTAGCATTCAAAGTGAAGAAGATGTGCTATGTTAAAAGGTAACGTTTACCTCAGGCCTCATCACCCGAAAATGACAGAAATAGGGTAGAAGCAGCAAGGCTAAGTGGGTCACTCCCAATTAGGAGATGTCATCGTCCTTCTAAATTTACTCTCCTCAGGTCGAAGTATGTGGTGAATGTATGACCTGGGTACCCGTTAAAGATCGGAAATGACGGGGGTGATGACATATTCAGTACTATTCAACGTGTGGGATAGGTCGGTCTTGTGTTGGTTTAGGCGGACAGTATCTGCTCCCTAGGTGCATCCCTCTAGAGGTGTAATGTCGGAAGGTAGTCCCTTACCTTGTCATTTTTATGGAAGTCCATTCTTCAATAAGAACCTACGGTTTTGTTTGTATTGGCATAATGAATTGCCCCGAAATTTAATAATGGTAACAATTTCGGCTAAGATTATCGAGTTTATTTGCAATGTTCTCCAAAGATATATCATTAGAAATAATGTCAAACATTTTGATATATAAAAGCGATATAGTTATCATAACGTAAAAACCCGTTCGTGTTTATGTGTGGACGTGGTCTTATGAGATACTCTTTCTTTTCAAAGGATTTTATTCAAAGGCTGATATATGACACTGTCATTTATATTTGAGTTTCTCATGATGGTTTATCAAGCCTGGTCTAGCTATTTTCAATACTCGTGTCAGAAGTAGGTAGTTTCATGTTTAGTGAAGACGGTTGGAGCTTTTAGAGGAGAGCTGGAGATATTCATATATGTATGGACGTATTCTATTGTCTGCTGCAGTTGTTTGTTGTTTGTCAGCAATTGTAAGGACGGATGTTTATAACTATCCAAGCTAAATTTATGTTAGACTCTGATATATGTATCTTTAAAAATTTCTACCGTAAAGATATTGTTCAATATAATATATATTACTCTATTCGTGTGAGATTCTATTCTGTCATTATTTTCTTTTTCACCCCTTAAAGATTTGCTTCTTCGTGCAATTTGTGTTGGATAATGTGGTTTATTGTCGGCTCAAAGGGTATGGAAATTCGGGTCTTTACAGGAAATGTTTAAAAGTTGAAATGTTGATATGGATATGTAATAGAATATTAAACAAGTAAAAGTTTAATAACAAAATGCTTCAAAATGAATTTATGTTTATAAATGAAAGTTTAAGATGTTACAAGAAATGTCATAAACATAAGTTAATTTTGTGAAATGCTTGTGATTAAATTAAATAGTAAATATTGTTTAAGTAAATGATTATAACTTAAGAAATTGTTGAAATGATTAATCAATATATTTAATATCAAATGGAAATCAAGTGTTATAAGTAAATAATAATTGTGAATTAGTTTTGCAAAGAAACTTATGTAATATTTTAAGAATTGCAGACGTTCTAAATAATTGAATCGAAAATATTTTATGTAAGTAAACGAATGTAAATAAATAAAAGGTGATTCTCTATGAATAAATGAGAATTAAAATAAGTGAAAAGTGAATAATGTGAATAGGGAACCAATATGATAAACTTAAATAATATTTAAAATTCATTGTTGTTTGGCTTATGGGATGTTTGGGAAATGATACTTCAAATTGTTTAAGGATGTATAAATAATCTATTAAGTTATTATCTAAGGCTGTTGAGCGTAGGGTACACTTGATATTTATTTATCACCTTTGTACAATGAAAAGTTTCTGAACCTAGACAAACCATCAGTTTGAGTGCTATGGATGTATTATTGATTACTTTGTTGCATATGATGGTCGTTGTTATTTTGTTGCATATGTTTTGTGTTGATTTGTTTTTATTACTAATTTAAATTAGCTAAATATTTCTCTTTGCACATAATTCTCACTATTTTGGATTATATAAGTGGAATGCAGGTTTATGAAAGCAATAACTACTGCTTGTGGTTTTATAAATAAAGCAGTTTGCCCGACAAAATATGTACGTTTTTGAATTACTGTTTCATAGCGGTATTTTATTATTTTTCCCATAGTTTGGGATATTTTATTATTGAAATATGATATATATTGCAATTACTGGTGTTATTATTTTTCTAGACCTAAACGTACACAGGAGACACTATCGAATTTTTTCATGAATTTAAGACTTAATTTTTTTTATGAAAGTGAAAATATTTTCCAACTCTTATTAGACTTGAATATGAAGATTTAATTGTATATAATTTGATATTTTATTTAAAATACTTAATTATGTAAGTTTAAGTGTTATAAATTTATTATTTAAATAAAAATATATTAGTTTCTTAATTCCTTCTCGTTCCTTTTCAAGGACGAAAAGTTTTGAGCTAGGGAGAGTGTAACGACCCGTATTTTTCGATAATTAAAAATATTAAATTTAATAAGATTTTTGAAATTCAATATTGGTGAAATTAAATTTCTGATTTACTAAAGGAAAAGATTACTAGAATGTAAATTAATAATGTAGTATTTAATGGAAATTGTATGTAATTAATTAAGATTGTTTAATACAGAATATGAAATCAGTGATGTGGTAAGTAGTTATAATCTTTGTTGTGAATAATAAATTTATAAATGTGATTAATTTTTTTAAAAGTAACAATGGTTTATTTATCATCTCACTATTTAATATGTTTGGAACTAATTTGGAAATCAACGAAAAATTTACATATTTAAATATTGCAGTTAAGACGATAACTATGAAATTAGAATGTAATAAAATGTAAACTAATGTTAATTATATTCATAAGGTGATAGTTAATTCAATAATAAAAGTAAGACTCAAAATATAATAATTTGATTTAAATTCAAATATAATTAACTGGATTTTATTACAGTTGCAATTGAAGTTTGAAATTAATGTAATGTTTAAATATTGGGTTTAACATGGAAAATTTATTTTAAAAGATTTTAAATTTTTGGTAAATCAAGAATGACGAAAATGGTTAACTTTCAAATTTGAATTTAAAGGTGATTTAATTAATTTAGTAATAATTTATTTAATTAAATGAAAATAGCCATTTTTGCCATTGTCTCGAATTTCGAAGAAACCTGTTTCATCAGATCCGTAACAGCGAATTATTGTAGGATTCAAGTTTCATAGCGATCGGACTTATCGTTTGATCATGCGAGCTCGAAATGCATTGAAATCAATTAAAATAATTTAAATGAAAATAATTTGATTTTAAAAGCTAACTTATATATACAATGGAATTAGGGTTTGAAACTAATTCCATTGAGTTTAAAAATATCGAAAACCTATATTTTGACATATGGGATGACCTACTTTCGTTTCGAAAACGAAACGGGCATTTTTGGGTCGTTGTTATCGTTTCAACCCAATTTGATCGGTCTATCCGTTTTCATCTATCTCTGCCTATATATAGGCTGTTATAAAGCTTTGCAGCTTCTTTTACGCATTCTCCTATACGTACAGTTTATGTTCTCTTCCTCATTCCCTATGGCTGTCAATCAAACCCTAATTCCCAAAATTCAATTTCAAATCAAAATCAAATCGAAATTGAAACTCCTCAAACTATGTCAAATTATGTATCGTTGGAAAGCTATCAACGAATGCAATCTAAATATGTAGTTCATTTTTGCAATTGATTCTTGGATTGTCCAGAAATTGTCGAAGTTCTCTCGGTTGTCCATTCTAAGTTTTCGATTTCAACATTGGATTTGCAGCGATATGGCGATCGGGTGGTGCTGCGGTGAAGAGGAGGCCAGAGCTTTCGATCAGTGGTATTCGTTCATGCCATAGTCGTCGAAGATCACCAAAAAATGGCGAAGATCAACAGCGGAGCTTGCAGAGAAGACCATAGTTGTTCGCGCAACCTCCGTATGGGAGGTCTTAGGCGAGCAAGGTTGCGGCGTCATCCGATCGATGGACGGTGGCCTAGATCATCGGCGGTGAGGCGTTGTTCGATGGCGGCTATGCTTGGGGTTAAGGTCGCATACAATACAAGGCTAGGGTTAGGGTATGTTAATTACTATTTTGCCCTAGTTTATTTTAATTGAAATTGAATCTTATAACTTCTAACGCTAATAACTTTTGCATACGAACTCGGTTTTGGACGCAATTTCTTATATTGCGATTGTATCGGAATTTCAGACAATTTGAAATTAGTTTGACTGCATTCTGAGACTGTTAAAATTTTGGGTTTGTTTGGATTTTAAATCGACTAGAAATCAAAGGTGAGTGTTTTAACCCACTCATAAATACAAAACCATCTTATGATGGTTAAATTAAATTTATGATATGATTAAAAATTTATTAATTGCTGTTTGGTATTCTTAAATTGTCATTCAAATTTAATTTGAATTGATGTTGTATTTATTTTCCATTTAAACTAATATTGAATTTAATTGCTAATTAAATATCTGATAATGATAACAAGTTTATTTGTTGTGATTTATTGGTTAATTTGAATGATGATTGTGATGGATGTTTAATTGTTGATATTTGGATGATTGGATTTTATATTTATTTTATATACTGTTATCACACTGCAAGTTCCCTTAGTTATTGTTACGAAAATCACCATGGTTTGAAATGATACATACCCGAATGGTCTTATAAATTAGGGAAAAATCATTATGGGCTGAAATGATAAACTCGGGCGATTTTATGGATTTTGAGTTTTACTCGGGATTGTGGGTTGAAATGATATGAACTCGTAAATTTGAATTATTGCGTGTTGAAATGATATATATCCGTATCACTGTACGATAGTGTAGAAAATTATATACGAACACTGGATTGGTTAAATTAAATGATTTCAAATCCTTGATTTTTGATTCTAGTTAAATGATATTTTGAAATAAAATTAGATTTGTTATCCCGCTTTTGGCAGGGCCGCGATACTAAGGAATTGACTGGAAATCAAAGGCAGTTCATCCAAAAGAACGATTATACAAAGGATCTCTATGTATGCTGGTAAATTTTGCCTGAGTCTGGATCCAGCTACAATTAACATGACACGACAAATAAAGCTATGAAGCCAACGTTCCAGATTTCAAGTCGATTGGAGTTCATATGCTCAAGTTATGGATCGATCAAATTCTGTGAAAAAGACGTTCTGTTCGTATCCATCAGTTCACATCGATTCATTTCGTATCCATCTGCTTCATGTCGATCCCTTTCGTATCCACCATGCCTACTTTACTTCATATCCACTTTGCCTTGTTCTATTTTAAATCCATCACATTTACTCGGATTCGTATCGATCAATCAATGTCGATTCAATCGATGCCAATTGTACAGTTCATATTGGTCGATCAACAATCGATACGAATAAGCCACCCATCGATCGATACGAAGTAATATCTTCTATCGATATGAAACAAGCCAAGCACCATCGATACGAAGTATCTGCATGTGATCGATGCGAAACATCCCCCAAGTCATCGATATGAAACAACCTCATACATTGATGCGAAATAAAGATGAAAGCATTGATACGAAATGAATCCACCAAGTCGATACGAACAGAGCATGTAGAAGTGGATGACTCGATCACTTGGCATGAAAAGCGGATCGATCCTAATGGTTAGCGCCACATCACCTAGTAAGCACGTGCCTGGGAGCGATGCGAACAAATCAATGCTAACAGAAGCGATGCGATTTTAGCAGCCTTCAACAAATCCAAACTTGCATCAATCATAACTCAAGATCTACAAGTCCAAATGCCAACAAATTTTCACACGAGCTTGCGTACAACCTCGGGAGTGTTTATGATCGATCTTGACTCGATTCGAAGAAATATTGATCGAATCATTCGTATCGATCACGGATCGAGTTTAAATGACCGAGGATCGATCATGTGGGCCCACCCACGTAAAAGAAGACGTCTTTCGAGATTTGAGCGAGATATTTACTGCCTACACCTATAAATAGCAGCCCAAGACGTACTGAAAAAAGAATTTTGGATCTTCTACGTCCAGACTCTGCCGAAACCACCGTTCTACTTGAATTTTACTATTGTAACTCGTTGTAACCAGCAAAAATCAATAATATAATAGTGCACGTAGGCCATATGCCAAACCACTCTAAATACGTGTGTTTCTGCACGTTTTTCTTGCTTATCATTGAAGTGTTCGCTAGATTTTTCTCCTTTTCCATTTATATTCTTCATTTTATCTCCTCAAACGCATCCGAAGAGTGTTGTGCCTAATTTTTGTACAAATACTTTGGTGCTTTCACGGAGAAAACCCAGTTTTTCTCTTCAATCCTAAAGTTCTTCCATCCTATTCAGATTTGCACCAATTCTAGGAAAGAACTTCGCTATCCATCATGGTCAAGACTAGGACTACTTCAACAGCTGCAGATCCAAAAGGACGGAACAGACAGAACCCTGCACAACTTCCTCCTACCGATCAAAATGCTGCTGGACCTTTAGATCCGCAATGCCTTGTCACCAGGGAAGAATTTCAATTGCTAATGCAAGAGATGACACAAAGTTGCAAATAGCTTACTCAGCAACTCCGTGCCAACTAAGAATTGACCAATCAACTGAATCGTCAAAGATGAAGTAGGTCTAAAAGGGATCAGGCTTCCTATTTATCCACCGAAAGTTCAACCTCTTCTGATTACCATCATAAATCCACGTGCCTACGGCTAGATGGAAGCTATACACAAGCTACTAGATAGCACCGCACCCTGACTCTTGGGCAACCGAGGGTTGGCCCGTTAACTAGTCATCGGACTAGACCGTCCTCCCGAAGAGATACTATTCCTTATCATGCTAGTAATGATCGTGCTACCACCGCTGCCATTAATTTGGGGTTGATGCCCGAAACCGGACAAATACGAACCATCGCCATCATGAATATACTCCTAAACCGTATGACCCCGAGAACCTAGAACCAAGGAGGCAAGAAGTAGACCGTCGACTATGACCGGCCCATCCTTGGATTGTGGAACCTGACCATACCTTGGCCCAACATGATCAAAATGTCCAGATGCGGGACATCCCGACGATAATCCGTCAGATGATCCGTTTAAGTCAGGGTCTCACTAACGACGACTAGGAAATCTTCCGGAGTCATACCCATTTCATTGATGATATACTCTATGCTGAACCATCTCGACGATTCAGGATGCCAACTCTACCCGTTTATGAAGGGAGCTCCGATCCTTATCAGCATATCTTAAATTACGAATGGTTGATGAACGCTGCACGAGCCGATGACGCGGTCAAGTGCTGGAGCTTCTTGATTTCCCTAGGAGGCATAGAAATTATATGGTTTACTCATTTACCACCTCGATATATCTTGTGTTTTAATCAGGTTGCAACAAAGTTTGTTGAACAGTTTCGCACGCATGTCACAAGGTCGAAAGATGTTAATACCTTGTCTAGTGTCACTCAAGCTTCTGGAGAGATACTTAGACGATATCTAGAGGGGTTTCACGCTGCATATGCAGAGATTAATAATCCCAATGATAACACAATTCTGATGGCACTAATAAGGGGATCGATCCCGACTCTGAATTCGGCAACCGGTTGGCTGGAAAACCTCCTGCGTCATTGGACCGTTTGTATTCTAAGGTAGCCCAGTTCTTAAGATGGGAGGATGCGAAACAATCTAGGAAAAAGGATGACGCAAGATCCAGTGTGGAAGGAATCCAGAGCAATGTTGCTGTCTAACAAATTGGAGAAAGTTTCAGAAAGGTACAACTGAACATACAGAATAAAAAGAATCAAAAGAAGGGCAATGAAAATCAAAAATAGGAAATAGGATCAAAATCGTAGGCTATGACATAGAGCTCCTATGTTTGACAATTATACTCCTTTAAATACGTCGCTGGAAAATGTGTATTTACAGACCTGCAATACTATTCAGTATAAGAAGACTGCTTCGAAGCAATCATCGGAAAAATAGATTCAAATGGGGAAGTTTTGAAGATTCCACGATAGCTATGGCCATAACATGAACGAGTGCCGTCATTTGAACATATCATTGAGAAGTTGATACGTGAGAGAAAGTAGGAACAATTTGTGCAGGCGCCGCTATCAGGAGGTGTAGGCCCATCGAATCAGAACTATATACCAAATCATGCAACACAGGAAGAACCCACTCGTACCGGCGGGAGGTTGTTGATTAAACTGTTAGCGGTGGTCCTTATCCAACAGACCGAAGCTGGAAGGAAATGGAGTAGTATGCCAGTTCTATTAGGCATGCGAGGTTTGAAAGTTGTACTAGTTTGGATGACGGGGATCTGGACAAGCAATAGAAGACAATGACAGATGACATCATATTTCGAGACAGGGATGTCGATAGAGTCGAAGCCCCAACCATTGATCCACTTGTCATTTCAGCTAGGTCCTGTTTGGATGAAGAGGATCCTAGTAGATAGTGGAAGTTCTGTGAACATACTATTCAAGCGAGCCTATGATCAGATGAAAATGGAAACAAAAGACTTGAAGCCTTGTCACACCCGTATTCATGGCTACAATGGGAGCGCAACTATACCCACTAGAGTGGTGGAACTACGAGTGGAGTTGGGAATTGACGAACGCCGGAGAGTTTGGATATTACAGTTTGTTGTATTGGACATAACTTGCCATACAATGCTTTCTTGGGCCGATCGGCCCTAGCTAAATTTAGGGCTGCCATTGGCCCTTGGTGTCTGACTTTAAAATTCCTTACCAATAATGGAGTTGGAGTCGTTTAGGGAGACCAAGGTGCCTGATGAGCTGTTATGTTGCTGAGCTATGGAGGCTCAGCGAAAGGAAAAAGGAAAGGGCGTAGAGGAATCTCTCTACGTCCGCTTTGTTGAAAACTGACAGTTAACGCCTAGGCCTAGGCCCGGGCACCCCAACCAATTTCAAGGGATCTTGACCTGAGAGATATCAAAAGTGAAGATGAAAGTAAAGATAGTCAAGCTTCCCCGGCCGAGCTGACGATCGACGTTCTGATCGACGATAATGACGATTCTAAAATGATAAAGATTGGATCTCTGCTAAGCCAAAAGATGCAAGTGGAATTCATTGAATTTCTCTGGAAAAACCTCAACGTGTTTTCCTAGACACATCCTAATATATATGGAATCTTCCCAGACAACGCAAGCCACACACTGAATATTGACCCGCAGCATGTCCCGGTCAAGCAAAACAGGCATGGTATGGATCTTGAGAGATCTGCCGCCCTTAAAGAAGAGGCAGAAAAATTCAAATCAAACGGGTTTATCCGAGATGCATTATATCCGAATGGGTGTCAAATCATGTACTTGTCCGAAAGCCAAATGGAAAGTGAAGAACATGCATTGATTACTCAGACTTGAATAAAGCTTGCTCTAAAGACAGTTTTCCACTTCCTCGGATCGATCAGCTCATAGACTCGACGGCTGGACATGAGCTCTTATCCTTCATGGATGTGTATTCTGGCTATAATAAAATATCCATGTACTTGCCTGACCAGAAGCATACCAGCTTTGTAACCGATTTGGGACTTTATTGTTACAAAGTGATGCCATTCAGACTCAAGAACGTCGGCGAAACTTACCAACGATTGGTTAATCGAATATTTACCAACTAGATCGGAAAAACCATGGAGGTAAATGTGGACGACATGCTTGTAAAGTCACGATTCTCCATTGATCATATCAAAGACCTGGAATTGTTGTTCAACATTTTCCGAAAATATAGAATAAAGCTCAAACCATTGAAATGCCACTTTGGGATCGCATCCGAAAAATTCCTTGGGTTTATCGTCAATGCTCGAGGGATCGAAGCTAATCCCGAAAAGATCCGGACAGACAAAAATCTTGAGACTTTGAGAACTATAAAGCAAGTCCAAAGCCTCAATGGAAAAGTGGCAGCACTAAGCTGGTTCATTTCAAAATCCACTGACAAATGCATTCCCTCCTTTGACCTGATCAGAAAAGGGAAACAAAACTTTGAATGGACTACGGAATGTGAGGGTGCATTCCGAGCACTAATTCAGCACCTCTCCGCACCACCTATTCTGTCGAAGCCCATTGATCATGAGAGATTATACATTTACTTTGTGGTGTTAGAAAATGAAATTAGTGCTGCCTTAATTCGAAAGAAAGACCGGATACAGAGGTCGGTCTATTACATTAGTAAACGACTGACTGGAGCAGAAAGAAACTACCAGAAGCTGGAAAAGTTGGCTTATTGTCTTATCATTGCCTCAAGGAAGCTTCGTCCGTATTTCCAAGCTCATCATATCACCGTCTACACCGTCCAGCTATTAAGACAGGTCGTTATGCGGCCTGAGACGTTTGGTTGGCTACTCAAGTGGAATATCGAGCTAAGTCAGTTTGACATTATTTAAACTCCAAGGCGAGCTATCCAAGGACAGGTCCTAGCAGACTTCATCATTGAATTCACTCTCTCGGAGGACTTGCCCAAAACCAGTGAATCTTCCAAGTATATCTAGCAGCTACATACTGATGGCACATCAAATGACCGTTGCTCAAGTGCTGGAGTTGTATTGGAAACTCCTGAAGACCGATCTATATGCTATGCTTTAAAGTTTAATTTTCATGCGACCGATAACGAAGCCGAATACGAAGCCCTACTTTCTGGATTGAGACTTTCCAAAGATTTGAGAATTATTTCTCTAGAGATTTATTGTGATTTGCAATTGGTCGTATGTCAAGTTCGAGGAGAGTACCAGGCAAAAGACCAAAGGCTGGCTGCTTACCTTGCTCGGGTTCACGAGATATTGAACCAGTTAAATTATTATGCCATTTATTGCATATCCCGAGAGTGCAATCAGAAAGCTGATTCGCTAGCAAAGTTAGCCAGTATGGATGAGGCACAACAAATGGGAATCACTCCTGTAGAAACATTATCTTCCCCGAGCATCGATCAGATGGAAACAGATTGGATATTTGAGGTCATTCCCAATAAGAAGTCACGGATGACTCCATTCAGAAACTATCTCGAGTATGGGACCCTACCGGAGCGTAGGAGTGAAAAGAGACAAGTTCTTCGAAAAGCTTCGCGGTTCACTATTCAGAATGGAGTCATGTACAAAAGAGGGTACTTTGTTCTTTTACTCCGTTGTATCGCTCACGATGAAATCAAATGAGTATTGCATGACGAACACAAAGGAGAATGTGGAGATCACACCAGAGGGCAAGCTCTTGCTAAGAAAGTGCTCTGATATGAATATTATTGGCCAACTATAAATCGTGATGCATCAGACTATGCCAGAAAATGTGATAGATGTCAAAAACACGGTCGGGTTCCTAGAGCCCCACCTACTGAAATAACTCAGATAGTCAGTCCATGGCAATTTGCAGTTTGGAGCATTGACATTATTGGTTCTCTACCTCTAGCCAAAGAAGGTGCAAAGTACCTATCGTCGTAGTTGATTACTTTACCAAGTGGGCGGAAGCTAATCCCTTTGCTACAATCACGATAAAGAAAGTGATCGACTTTGTAGTATGCAACGTTATCTGTCGATTTGGTCTCCCACATACCATCATCACAGATAATAGAGCCTAATTCGATGGTGTTGAATTTAAGAACATCTGTCAACGGTTCCACATCCAGAAGAAGTTCTCCGCAGTTGCACACCCTCAAGCGAATGGACAAGCTGAAGCTGTTAATAAAGTTACAAAGTCTATTCTAAAGAAACGACTGGAAAAAGCCGAGGGACAAATGGGTCGATGAACTTACTATGGCTTTGTGGGCTTATCGGACCACCCATAAATCCACGACTGGCCACACTCCATTCTCTCTTTCTAACGTTTCAAAAGCCGTTATTCCAATCGAGATGGAAGTACCTTCTCATTGTGTGACTTATTATGATCCGAAAACGAATGTTATATTACTTGCCGAATCTCTAAATTTATTGAATGAGAAGCGTGAAGAGGCTGATTTGAGGGCAGCCGCATACCGAAGTCGAGTCACTCGGTTATACAATGCCAAGGTCCGACCCCAAACCTTTGAACTCGACGATCTCGTCCTGAAGAGAATTTACCCGGTTCCTTCACATATGGGGCCAATATAGGAAGGACCATATGTCATTGAACAAAAGGTCAGAGATGACACATTTAAATTATCGACCATCGACTATCTTACTCCGTCGAGAGCCTAGAACAGCGAGGGTCTTCGTCGCTGTTACACATAACATGCTCTGTTTATTTATTCAGTCTACTTTTCCTTTGCAATTTGTTTATGCATTTCGAGATTTAAATCTGTAATAAGGCAAATGACTTTGCCGTATTTTCTTATTTCAACAATAAATTGCTATCTCTTTGAGCCAGAGCTGTGATTTTATGGAATACATCATACGACCATCACTATGCATGGAGAGCTAAGTTCCACCTTACGGTGGGATTTATTCAAATAGGTAGTGACTGTGATACGACCGGTCACTCGCTAAGTGAAACCTGAGCTCGGGGACAAGATATCATACTGAATCCAAAAACAAATTGATACATGATAATCCTCTAACTAACTCTAGATTCCCAGAGTGCGAACTGAGGTATAAACCTATAAATGCAGTTTCAAAGAGTGTGAATCTGTCCACCTAATGACTTCGCCCGTATCCAAACCAAGTTCGAGGAGGATGGACCCGTCCATCTAATGACCTCACTTGTTAACTCAGGGTGGATGTGAGTCGACCATCCATGATCCTCATAGATCCGTCGTTCCCGGAGTGCGAATGAAATCCTAGAGCCAAAACTGATGTGACTGACCATCTGTCGGCCAACTTTAGATTCTCAGAGTGCGAACTGGAGTACAAACATCAACTAACTTCGGATTCACAAAGTGCAAACCAAAGTATAAACATGAAATAACTTCGGATTCCCATTGTGTGAACTAGAGTATAAGCATCGACTAACTCTAAATCCCTACAGTGCGTATTGGAGTATAAACACAAGCTGGGTGTGAAACGGCCACCCATAGGACAACTCCAGGCCCCCAGAGTGCGGGTCGAAGTATGAGCGCAAAGTAGGTGTGATTGACCACCCAGTAATCAATCTAAGTCCCCAAAGTGAGGATGAAGTTCTGAATATCAAATGGGCATGACTGGCCGCCCATAAAATAACTTATGTCCCTGGAGCATGGATGTACCTCCAAACCTTAGGCGGGTGTGACCGACCGCCGATCTACAAAGACGATTCCCGGAGTGTGGATGCGATCACCAATAGACGAGCAAGTGTGATTCGACCACCTAAACTTGTCTTGTTTCAATTTTTCTTCAGCGAAGTTAAGCACGATGTATTAAAGGAAAATAACTATTGTTAACCAATTTTTTCAGCTTATCCCTGGAACTGGTGGTAGAACTTAAGTATCGGCCACTGATTGAGACAGTGTAATATCAGAATTTGACATAAAGCTCGATCGCGACTTGAAGCCGTAGTTCCAAAACTTAGCAACTAAACCCGGGTCTGATTTAAAGACTAAAACTCCACAAGTGTATTGAATGGAAGTTCGAGCACTGAAGTACTATAATAATTGAACACAAAATGAGCTGAAGAAAAAATGGAATTTTATTCTAACTATTCTTCGGAAGAAAAGGATAAGTACAAAATTATACCAAAATTCCTACTAGCAGGGGTCGAACTCGCATCTATACATGGCCTACAAAAACAAAAGAAAATTCCTATCTATCCACCCAAAATAAGCCAAGAAGACATGTTTATTCTCTAATTTTCTTCTTCTTCTTCCTTGGTGTCGACCCGCTGGAACTGCCACTTGGCTGCCTCTTTGAGCCCTTGCCTTTTGGTGGCTGATCTCCAATAGGGAGGATTATTTTAACTTTCTTCTCCGAACTCACATGGATTGGAATGCTTCCTGAAGACGGAATCGGAAGGATAAGGTCAATGTTAGCAGGCGGAGGAGGCACACTTGTGTTAAAGACTGTGCCACCAAGGGAAATCATTCGTAAAGGGGCTGGACCAAGGCCCGCCTTCCCACCTCCAAAGCTACTAGCACAAGCAGCAGCTTCCATCTCGGCGTTATTTTCGACTGTTATCTCCTCTTCGTGAATTTTTGGGACTCGTTGGGAATGCTAGCAGTTGGGTCCGAGGAGCTGGTCATAGGTATGCCTCCAACCAAAACAAATGGCAGATCGACGAAAGGGTCACTATGGCAACCGAGAAGTTCCTCAATCATCTATTCATCAAAACTAAATGTGCTCCCCAGTGTTCTGTCGGTTGGCATAGTCGCTGTTGTAGTGGTCGCTTCTGTTATAATGGCCTCCTACTCATGATACGACTCTTGAATTGCAGGAGGCGCGATAGACATAGCTCCTATCACTGAAAAGAAACAAAGAAAAAGTTATTAGTGATTGCTTCAAGTAACGCTTCCTACTTTGAATGAGCACATGAGATGTTCAGAATACCTTCCTCAGAATGACTTGTAGGCGCAACTGGAGCAGCTTCAGTGATGTGCTTGTGAACTGGAGATAACCGCGTTGATCGAGATTATATGCAGGAATAGACTGAGGATCAACAGATGTAGATTCAGGCAAGGTTAGTGTAAGAATTTTAGAACCTACATCGCGGTGCTCAACACCTGAACCCTCTCCAGCTCCCGAATGTTGAGTACCAAGTTTCTCCTTACGTATGTGATATCTTCACTCAGCACTCGGTTCTCTAATTCAAATTCATCGACTGATTCGGCTTGATGCTCAGCCTTTCATCCTCCACCAAGCGGCCCCAGGAACTATATAAGTGTGATGGATAGTTATCGAGCCAGGTCTGTTATCAGTGCTTCAAAACGTTGGCGTTGTACGTGACAAGAAGATCTTCCATATTGGCCTCCAACCTGGTCTCTGCCATCCTCACTTCATTCTCGATCTTGGCCTCAGCTTCTTGAAGTTTAAGTGCTGTCGCAATCCTCTCTTCTCGAAGCACGCCACATCTTGTTCACACACCTCCTGTGCAGCTTTATTAGCATCGTCATTCTCCTTGACGATTTCAGCGAATTTGGCCTTAAGCTCATCAAGCTCCTTCACCGCACTATCCCTTTCGGCAATAATAGTGGTATTTTGGTGGCCCATCTCCTCAACCAAGGCAAAATGCGTCTGTTGCATCCTTTCCATAAACTGATTTGCCTCATCAGCTTTCTTGTTGCCCTCTATTTTTGATTTCTTGGAAGATTCAGCCTCATTGTTACGCACTTTTATTAAACGGTTGTTTTAAGCGAGATCGACTTCTAATTTTTCAATTGTTTTAGCTTGCTCGAAGGCCGTCGTCGATGCTTTATCTGCAATCCTTATCCACTCCTGGTATTGGCTATAGACATCATGGATGTAATCATGCATAGTTTGTTTTGCCTCAATTGGAATTCTCTTTAAATGCGGAGGGAAGATGAAGCCATCGAAACAAATGTTTGGAAAGTCTTTTTTCAACTGGACGATTTTGATCGCTCCTTCCCCAGTGGGCTCGGTGACCGCTTGCTCAGTGATAGTAGGAGATCCAGCCTCAGTCCTATGACGTTGTGAATCAGACCTTGGAACTTGAGAAGACGGTTTTTAGCATGGAGGCTCTATGGGTTGCTTCCCACGACCGAAGGGTTGTGTTGGAGCCTATGTAGTTAATGCCCCGCTATTACCATGCTCTAACCCCGCTATATCTCAAAGCGGATTTCTACTGCTACGATTTTTCCATGTAGCCCCATAATATAGCATTTTCGCTTTAAGCCCCGCTATTTCCGCTATATCCCGTTATTCCCGCTATTTCCGCTATATCTTCTTTAATAAAATGAATTAAAAAATTGCATTTGTACATTATAAAAATTATGAAACTAATTTATTTGATTTAATTTTTAATATATTTTCAGAAATGAAAGTACTCTAATATTCTACTATATTCAATTATGTTATATATAACAGTTTTACGTTTATTTAAAGTATATTCGCACATGTTTTTATTTAAAACTATTTATGTATTAATTATAATTCAATTGAATGATAAATTTTCATTTAATTACCATTTATATATTTGTAAAAACATTAAGTACGAGTTTTATATGCTATTTTAGAGCCATCCTCTGTATCCTGCTATATTCTCGCTGTATCCCCGCTATGACTTTTTGCACCTCCACCGCTTTGAATCTGCCGAGCGCGTTAACTACACAGGTTGGAGTTCGAGGAGGTGGAGAGCATGATCGAGATCGATGTCTATATTCTCTATCCCTATCCCTCTCCCTTTCAACGTTCCTGGCTAGAATAACCGCGATCGCAATCTCTGTCGACTTCCATTCTACGGCACTCATAGTATGAACTGGATGACTAACGTGACGAGCGAAGGCTTCCTAACATAGATTCTCGCTTAGTCATCCTATCTGTAAAATAGGAAGAGAAGCAGAATCAGTAATCTCCAGAAATAAACATCTTATGATTGGAAATCGTATTGTGCCATGAAGTTTATATATGCGTGTGTTAAACCCCCCGACCAACCGGTTATGTCGGCCACACTTGTAGGAAGTGACTCGCTTAAATCTAAGGCACTTTGAAGCCCTTCCAATCCGGTGTCATGTTGGAGCGACACATAGTTTGAAATTGGAATGTCGGCGAGCCATTCAAAAGGATTCTCTATTTTCAAGGAAGGATCCTTCGAAATTCTAAGGCCGAAGACTGGCAGGTACACGACTACGGATTTCCATCTCGAGACTTATGACTTTTATTTCTACTGCCTTGCCTTTCCTCCTTCCCTCGAAATCCCAAGAACTGTCTGGAGGCCAGGCTACGGGTTCGTCATCACTGGGCGTATTTTCTTCATCACCCTCCTTGGCTATTATGAACCTGGGCACTCAATGTTTAGCCCGTCTAGCCGGGGATGCCCTAAACGATCCCTCAAGTCTTATGCTCTGGTTTCGATCGATTAGCCCAACAATCCTCAAATTTTTATCTTTCAGCACTGATTCAATTTCTCTCATCTCACCCGATACCTCATGAAGAATCCGTACTATTTCTTTAAAGTGCGCACCCTCCGGTCATGGAATTGCAGGTGTAAAAGAAGGAAAATGTTAGGCTCAGCATCGGTTACGACCATCTCATTAGCTACTGGAAAAATTGTGGCACTTATGCCTGACTAACCACCGACTGGTGAACCCTGGAGGGAAACAGACAAAGAACCACTCCGTCTTGAAGTAGCTAAGCCTGGTCCAGGATCCAGTCACCACTTGAAATTTCCTAACTACCTTTAGGAATGTGAATGAAGGATTGTGTCCCCGACTCTTGACATTGAATAAGAATCCGACTTCTTCCAGAGTCGGGGGCCGAAGGAGATGTTCCATGAATACAATGAATAGACTGTTAAGCAGTGCATATCCAATTTGGATGTAACTATGATGGAGCGATTCGAAAGAAAGCTAACACTTCTCGAATATACTGGTTGAATGACAGAAGTGTTCCAGTTGTGCATGAATGTTTGTTAAAAGCGGTGAATCCTTTTAAGAGAGCATTTGGCCTGTCATTCGGTCCGTAAACGTCGTCTAATGGTAGGCCATGCCTCAAGCATATTCTCCCTAACGTATCTTTGTAAATATTGGATGGCATAGAATCTTGTGGATTCACGATAAAAATTGCTCCTGGCAACTCGTCCGGAGCTGGACTTATGATTTCGGCTGCAATGGCCAGCATCTCTATTGTTGGAGGAATTGGACTTGGAGTCTCCTACTGCTGTGAACTCCCGGGTTCCATAGCTAATAAACTTAGTAAAAGCCATCATTAGACGATGATAATCCCGTGTTACCCCCCAGTGTGAAATGCATGAGTGTGTTAAGCAATGTAACATTATATAGTACTTAAGAAAGTTCTACAAAGGTTAGCAGGATGTTCGAACGACGAGACATCGAATTTCAACCGGAATGACCGTCATCGTTGACCATCACGACCATGCCATCCATACTTTGGAGACCGATCCAAGTTAAAGTTTGTTAAATTTTGTCAAGTTACAAGTTCCATTGATGAGCTTCGAAAGGCATTCAAATATGTGGTGAAATGACTAAGTCCAATGATACAAGGAAGAAGCTCATCGGAGTCATATATTCAAATGTGAAAGGGGTTTCAAGTTCATCAAGGTTCAACTCGTATCGATCACCAAAGCTCCAATTTGTATCAGTCAAGGAAGCTATTTGTACCCATCAAGATACAAGCTCATATCGATCATCAAAGATGCCTTCGTATCGATCTCCTGGCATGTGGTTCGTATCGATCGGGAACATTGGATTTCGTATCGATCGAGTGCAACTTCTTCATATCGATTAGTAGGTCCAAAGATTTCGAATCGATCATCTCGAATCGATGCGAAACCCCATCATCACTCGATACGAAGACCTCCACTTCATCGTCACGAAATCCTTTTACCCAGATCAATTCGAACAACTCTCACTCCGGACCGATATGATCCATCCTTCCTCCATCATCGATACAAAAACAGGGCTAAGCCATACCCTCACAGATCTTTCGTATCCCGAACTTCATCTTCTTCAAATCCATTCAACCATTGTCCCTCCATTATCCTCGACCTCACTTTGACCATCCACGACTGCCACTTCACCATAATAGGTCACGGAAATGAAGTAGGTGGTCATGGATTCAAAGTCTCATCATTCTAACATAAGATTTGTAGTCTAATTACCTAGGTTTAACAGACATTTAAAGGGATTAGAAGTGTTGTTCGATTCGAAGGTGAAGGTAATTCACATTTCTTTTGACTCGGAGCGATACGAGGTGTAACAGAAAAATGAGCAAGTGAAAGAAAGTAGCAAAGCATAAAAGGATTTTATATGTATACAAGGGATGAAGGGAAAAGACGATTTAACCCCCAGTTATTTTGACCAGTGCGAAGAGAGGTGTTCGTATCCAAGCGCCCTCTATCTAAAGCAGCGTCCATTTGTATCCATCTATCGATCAATATGAAGTATAAGGCAACGACTTATTTGCACTATTCAAAACCATTAAGGATGCACCGACACGAAATGACGAGTTCGTATCCGTCAACTTAATATCCACAGGTGTTCATGTCCATCGATATAAGCTGCCCTGTTCATATCCATTAACACGAAGCCCAAATAGACTCGTACCCATCGATACGAACGACATTGAAACACCAAGCAAACTCGTATCGATCACTATCGATGTGATTTTTTTTCAACTTTTCACATCGATCCAGGAGAGGATCGATACAAAAAAATACTGCAAAACAACCATCAAACGTTGTTGCAACTTGAATTTCACATCAATTTAGGAGAGGATCGATATGGGCTTCGATACAAGAAAGCTGACAACGACTCGTGAACGTACAAACGTTAACAAGAGTCAGGTTAACCTATGTTTTATGTGCCATAAATCGACATTTAATTTTCGAAATTCATAGAAATTAAATGCTCACCTGATGACAATTACAACGATGAACAATAGCTTGCTATCATTAAATACTCAGTTACAACAATGCGCTGTACAACAATTGGCAGTCAATAGTTCATTATTTGTATTACTAAAGAACAATCGAAGGTTACATCTTTAGACGAGTAGACAACAATCGTTCAGCATGTTAGGTGGAACTTTTTAGAATAAAGTTTGCAGCTTTTCAAAGCACGTCATATCCTCACAAGACATACTTTGGGGGGAAAATGTTATCCCGTCTTTCGGCAAGACCACGATACCAAGGAATTGATGGGAAATCAATGGCAGTTCATCCCGAAGAACGGTTATACAAAGGTTCGCTATGGATGCACGTTAATTTTGCCCAAGTCCAGATCAAGCTACAATTAACATGACATGACAAACGAAGCTATAAAAGCCAAAGTTCAAGATTTCAAGTCGATCGGAGTTCGTATGCTCTAGTTATGGACCGATCAAATTCTGTGAAAAACACGTTCTGTTCATGTCCATCAGTTCGCATCGATTCATTTTGTATCCATCTGTTTCACATCGATCCCTTTCGTATCCACCATGCCTACTCTACTTTGTATCCACTTTGCCTGGTTCTTCTTCATATCTCACGTTTACTCGGATTCGTATCGATTGATCAACATCGATTCGTATCGATGCCAATTGTACAGTTCGTATCGATCGATCAACAATCGATACGAATAAGCCACCCAACGATCGATAAGAAGTAATATCTTCTATCGATACAAAAAATCCAAGCACCATCCATACGAAGTATCTACACGTAATCGAGAAAAAACATCTCCTAAGTCATCGATACGAAACAACCTCATTCATCGAAATTGAGATGAAAGCATCGATACGAAATGAATGCACCAGGTCGATACGCACAGAGCACGCAGAAGTGAAGGACTGGGTCACTCAGCATGAAAAGTGGATCGATCCTAATAGTTAGCACCACGTCACCTAGTAAGCACGTGCTTGGGAGCGATGCGACCTGATCGATGCAAACAGATCAATGCTAACAGAAGCGATGCGATTTTAGCAGCCTTCAACAAATTCAAACTTGCATCGAGCATAACTCAAGATCAACAAGTACAAATGCCACCAAATTTTCACAGGAGCTTGTGTAAAACCTCGAGAATATTCATGATCGATATCGACTCGATTGGACGAAATCTTGATCGATACGAATTTCTTTCATATCGATCACGGATCGAGTTTAGATGACCGGGGATCGATCATGTGGGCCCACCCATGTGAGAGAAGAGGTCTTCCGAGATCTGAGCAAGATATTTGCTGCCTACACCTATAAATAGCCACCTAAGACCTAGTGAAAAAGGACTTTTGGCTCTTCTACGTCCAGACTCTGCCGAAATAACCATATTACTCGAATTTTACTGTTGTAACTCGTTGTAACCAGTAAGCAAAAACTAATAAAAGTCAATCATTTCATAGTGGACGTAGGCAATACGCCAAACCACTATAAATCCATGTATTTCTACACATTTTTCTTGCTTATCATTGGTGTGTTTGTTAGATTTTCCTCGTTTGCCATTTATATTCTTCATTTTATCTCTTTAAACACATATGAAGATGTTGTGTCCAATTTTGGTACAAACAAGATTTATATTAACCGAATTATTTTCAAAAATCCAAGCTTTAAAATGATTGAAATTGAAATTGGTTTAAATGAATTATTTAAAGAATTAAATTGGAATCTTAAAGTCGAATTTTGAAATATAAATGAAATTTATCAAAATTGAGTTATTATAAATGTTTGAATATTTAAACTTTGAAAACTATTGAATTTGAAGTGGTTTAAATTTATATTTTAAACATGGATTTGAAACCGATATATGAAATGGTTTTTAATGAGAATTTGAATTGGAACCTTTAGCCTTTTGAATTGAAATCATTGAACTGGAATTGATTTGAATTGAATTTTGGAACTAAACTTGATTTGAATTGATTTGTAAATTGGAAGAAAAATTCTAATTTGAAACTATTTTCGATATAAACTCTTTTAATATACAAACTCTTTTAACATGTAAACTATTTTTCTCAGATAAACCACTTTAATATATTAATAATTTTTAATACATTAACTATTTCTAATATATAACCTAATTATATATATAAACTATTTCCAATATATAAATTATTTTTAATATATAACCTATTTTAATATATATAAACTATTTCCAATATATAAGCTATTTTTAATATATAACCTATTTTAATATATATAACCTATTTCCAATATATAAACTATTTTTAATATATAACCTATTTCAATATATAACCTATTTCAATATATAAACTATTTCTAATATATAAACAATTTTAATATATATTATTTTAAATTTATAAACAACTTTTTAATTTTTTTTGATATATAACCTATTTTAATATACAAACTATTTCTCATATATAAACTATTTTAATCTATAACCTATTTTTAAAATATAAACTATTTTTAATGTATAACTATTCCAGTATATAAACTACTTTCAATATTCAAACTGTTTAAAGTGGGAACTATTATGATTTAGATTTAATTGATTTGAATGCCAATATTTCGATATGATGGTTTAATCTATTTTGTGGTTATGATTTTGAAAATGAATATGATTTAAAGTGAATAATGTTTTCAAAAGTGAATGCGGTTTCGAAAGTGATATGATTTTGAAGTGAATATGATGTTTTGATATCAAGGAAATGTAAAAGAACCAACAGGTGTGAAATAAGCATTTTGGTTGTTAAAGAGACAGGGATCGGATATTGTCATACTCTCTACCAATACCGAAAACCAATTTAACAACTGTGCACATTGTGAAAAATCCAGAACGAAGTAGGATGGTTTGGAGAACGTTACTGTATGAGGTATGAATGCAGCCCCGGCCCCCTCGGGTTAGCTTGATATGACTAAAACGGAGCTATACATAGGCCAAGTGAGGTCGCTTCTCTGATCGGACATGCTTCTTCGATAACGTATCTACTACTTTGTGATTAATTTTGTGGCCACCTTCGATTTGATTCTGGAAGTGTGTTTCGAGGTAGGCGGTAGTGATACTATGTGTTACCACCAGCTCGGTTCTGCAAAACAGTAGTATCCTACCTTGGGCATTGCCTCGCATCCCTTGTAATATGCCTTATCGAGCCCATTACGAGTTTGGTTTGTGTCGTGCACTATGGAATGCCCACTGATAGCCCTCTAGTTTACGGAGGAATTACGGTATTGTATAGACTATGGCATTTATAAAAATGTGTTAAGGGGGATATAAGTAACGCCTTAACGCTATTTTAATACTTTACTTCATTGTAGACATATTATAATAGTGTATTTTATTATGTATGTAGATAGTTTAACAGATCCTTAGGATATGGAATCCCGAACATCCCTTAAGTTATTGCACGCATGTTAGACACTAGATAGGAGAGGTAAAATCCTATAAACATCTCTGAAGTCATTGCACTCATATTTACTTATTTTGATTTAACTTACATAAGATCTCTTAGTTCTGACTCGAGTGTTTTATCTTTTCATTACACTCGGGTCGGCCTGAGTATTCAACATATTATACACTATCTTTCTAGAGGAAGAAGACGAAGATTTAGTATATTATTACTATTTATTATATTTATTCCACAACATCATGTTGTTCTGCTGCATTATTTATTTATTTCTTCTATATGCATAACTTTAAACTGTATTGTAAAAGTGCAATCAAATGTTATTTGTAAAACAGCTTCATGAAATCTTTATTTGATTATTATATTTTAACATTCCGCTATGAGATTCTGTGTTTTATTTTCTTTCTTTCACTTCCTTTCTTATTTACCCCATAAAAATCCTACCTTTTGCATGGTTTGAGTTGACATGTGTGGTTTATTGTCGATTTTAAACCATCTAAAAAGGTAGGTCATTACTGTTGGTATCAAAGCTTTGGTTTAGAGATTACCTTAGCACTGTGGGGTTTGACTCATTAGAGATAGGGTAGCAATACCCTAGAATGAGTTTTTTGAGCGTATATATATGAGATCATACTTATTATTGTTTTAAAATGTTTTATATTGTGTTGCTTTGTTCTGCTTAGTATTTATAAATTCTAGTCGGTACATAGGGCGCTATGGCATCGATAGGGATTTCTAAACACCTAATAGGGCAGACCGATGCAATATTGTTTTTGAAATATAGGTAAATGAAATAATTTACCTAGTTTATATTGTGTATATAAAAGAGTAATTTTTATAAATGGTATAGTTGTATGTGATATGTTTGTTTTTTAGGAAGTGAAATTTTATAAGTATTGGTTGTAAAATAGGATTTACGGATAAAGTGAATATGAATTGAAAATTTTAGAACTTAAGTTCTGGGGTTTTGAAAATTGGTTTTCAAAAAGATTTTTGAATATAATATTCGTATTACTTGGAAGTATTTTCAAATAATTTTTTCTTCAATGCGATTTGAAAGAAATGTTTTAAAGGAGTTCAAAAAAAATAAGTTTTGTACTCCCCTCTCTATCGTTGGAAAATAAATTCGGTGATGAGGACCGCATCATCGACATTCATTTTCGAGTTTCATAGTGGGAAGCCACTGTAGTAGCTTTACTACTCATTTTTTTGAGAAACAAATCTTAGTTTTAAATTTATAAATATGATTTGATATATAAAAGATATATATATTATTTCAAAATGATTTGAAATGAACCTGGCATTCAGCTCTTAAGTTTCTATAATTTAGGGATTTCAATTATTGCAATGAAATGAAGTCTTAACTATTTTAATGGTTGAAAACTTCTAAAATAAAAAATAAGAATTTAGATGCTAAGTGATTAATGAAATATATTAGGAATTAGAAATTTGTGACTTGTAAATCAAAAGATATAAAAATTTAAAAGATGTAAATTATTGAATATTTTGTTAACTAAAAAAAATAAACAAGATAAAATTTGAATGACATTCTATTTCATTCTTAAAACATATATATAACTTAACAGAAATGTTTAAAAGTTGAAATGTTGTTATGGATATGTAATAGAATATTATACAAGTAAAAGTTTAATAACAAAATGCTTCAAAATGAATATATATTTATAAATGGAAGTTTAAGATGTTACAAGAAATGTTATAAACATAAGTTAATATTGTGAAATGCTGGTGATTAAATTAAATAGTAAATACTAGTTAAGTAAATGATTATAAACTTAAGAAATTATTGAAATGATTCATCAATATATTTAATATCAAATGGAAATCAAGTCTTATAAGTAAATAATAACTGTGAATTAGTTTTTCATAGAAATTTATACGTTATTTTAAGAATTGATTTATTGATGTTCTAAATAATTGAATAGAAAACAATTTATGTAAGTAAATGAATGTAAATAAATAAAATACGATTTTGTATGAATAAATGAGAATTAAATAAGTGAAATGTAAATAATGTGAAAAGGAAACTAATAGGTTAAACTTAAATAATAATTAAAATTCATGTTGTTTAGCTTATGGGATGTTTGAAAAAGGATACGTCAAATTGTTTAAGGATGTATAAATAACCTATTAAGTTATTATGCAAGGCTGTTGAGCGTAGGGTACACTTAATAGTTTATTTATTACCTTTGTACAATGAAAGGTTTCTAAACTTGGACAAACCATCAGTTTGATTGCTATGGATGTATGATTGATTACCTAGTTGAATATCGTTATTGTTTTGTTTGCATATATTCTATGTTGATTTGTTTTTGTTACCAATTTAAAATAAATAAATATTTCTCTTGTACATAATTCTCACTATTTTGGATTATATAAGTGGGATACAAGTTTATGGAAGCAATAACTACTGCTTTTGGTTTCATAAATAAAGTGGTTTTCTCAAAAAATATGTATGTTTTAGAATTATAGTTTTATAGCGGTATTTTATTGTTTTTCCCATGATTTGAGATATTTTATTATAGAAATATGATATATACTATAATTATTGATATTATTATTTTTTCGAACCTAACCGTATAAAGGAGACTCTACCGAAATTTTTCGTGAATTTAAGACTTAGAAAATTTTATGAAAGTGAAAATATTTTCAAACTCTTATTAGACTTGAATATAAAGATTTAATCTTTTATAAATTGATATTTTATTTAAAATACTTAATTATGTAAGTGTAAAGTGTTATAAATTGATTATTTGAATAAAAATATATTAGTTTCTTAATTCCTTCTCATTCGCTTTCGAGGACGAAAAGTCTTGAATGGTGGGGAGTGTAACGACCTGTATTTTTGGATAATTAAAAATATTAAATTTAATAAGATTTTGAAATTCAATATTGGAGAAATTAAAATTTTTGAATTATAATTGGGAAAGATTATTAGAATGTAAATTAATAATGTTGTATTTAATGGAAATTATATGTAATTAATTGAAATTGTTTGAAATATAATATGAAATTAGTGATGTGGTAAGTAGTTATAGTCTTTGTTGTAAATAATAAATTTATAAATGTGATTAATTTACTTAAAAGTAACAATGGTTTATTTATCATCTAATTATTTATTATGCTTGGAATTAATTTGGAAATCAATGAAAAATTTATATAATTAAATATTGGAGTTAATATGAGTTAAGATGATAGTTGTAGAACTAGAATGTAATAAAATGTAAACCAGTATTTATTATATTCATAAGGTGATAGTTGATTCAATAATAAAAGTGAGAATCAAAATATAAGAATTTGATTGAAACTAAAATATAATTAACTAGGGTTTTATTACAATTGTAATTGAACTCTGAAATTAACGTAATGTTTAAATATTGGATTTAACATGGAAAATTTATTTTGAAAGATTTTAAATTTCTGGTAAATCAAGAATGACGAAAATGGTGAACTTATAAATTTGAATTTAAAGGTGATTCAATTAATTAAAAATAATTTATTTAATTAACGTGAAAATAGTTTGCTATGAGGTTTTAGAAATTTTTGAGATCATACGAGTGATTTGAAAAATGTATAAATCTAAAGACCTAGAAAATTAACTAATTATAAAATGTAGTCTTATCTCTTTTTGACCATCGGCTTCATTTCTTTGTATCTGCATGACTTCACAATTTGCATTTGCAATCTTATCTTCTTTAACTTTCATTATATTTTGTAAATGTGGTTGTATGTGCCTTTACTGCAGTAGTAGTGTATATAGAGTGCCTTTTCATGACATCATCAAAACTAAGGTTCTAATATTCTCTTCCTTTTTGTTGCTGACATCTTATAAAAAATGATTACCATAACAATACTCCTCTTGAATATAAGATTTCCTTTAAAAATATGAGATACTTCTCCCTCTTAGTCGTCAATAAAAAAGATAAATCTCAAAAAAATAGAATAGATAAACTAACCCCATTTTACTAGTTGAAACGACGTAGTAATATCATAGTAGAATGTTCACAATAATAGAATGTCAGAAAGTATTGAAAAACAGAATTGGAAAACTACAAAACTAGTAATGTCTGATAAATGTAACATGAAATGAGATGGAAGACTAAGATAACAATATGCTGGTTTATAATGCTTACTAACCATTGAATGATGAGTCACTTTATCATATCCAAAATGTTGAGTAGGATCAACCTCTGAAGTAATTATAACAAATGGTCAGAGACCTCAATGAGCGTGTGCTCTAGAATGTCTCTGTGTAGGACCACTAAGCACTCTGCTAACATAGGGATCATGAAATAAAGGCTCTATAATATTAGCACTACCATATATAATATAAATCTTGGTGTACTATCCTGACCGCTTGAACTCTCCCTCCTTTCGAAACTACCGCATAATGAAAGAAGAATCCTCTTGGTGAAACCTAATATTTCCATGGACGTTCCACTTTTTTCTTCATTTTTTATTCTTTAAAATGTATTCTTTATTTTTTAAAACTTGTTATCATGATCATAAGGTGATGGTAATACTCACTGGAGCTTGGTACATGAATACCGGGGATGTACAAATGTTGAAATTTGGGAGTCGAACGGATAGATCATTACAGTTTGGGCATTGCCCTCGCACCACAACCTAGGGATTCTGCCACCTCTTGGACCCTCCCTTCATAGTGGAAATCAATTTAAATAATTTTATGCAAAAAATCTTCCAACAATCCCCATCGTTTACCAAAAAAATTAAAATAGAAAAATCTATTTTAGTAAGTTAAATTGGCTGCATCACTGAAGTGATTGCCTACGTAATTTTTCAAGATCAAGTTATCGTAGTTCAATTAAATAAAATTTGAATATTGTTTGTGCATCATCATTGAAATTAGTAAATAGGTGGAAGTAGCTTGCGACTTTGAACTTCCGCTTAATGTAAATGACCTAAAGTTTTTACAAGACGCTCTCATGAGTAGGTCTTGAACTAAGGACCTTATAAGTGACCAACTAGAGTTATCACACATGCTAAATTTCATTAGTATAGTGTTATTTTTTGTTTCTATGCATTAACAACTTTGGGTAATATCCTTATTTCATGGGTGCTATAGAGACAGTTTAATAACATAGGAAGCAACTGTACTTTCTCACTCATGTAGGTGATTTATACCTTTTCTAGTGATTCGACGAGTCACTCTACAATTTTGAACCCATGAAGAACTTACTTCGTACTACATCATGTAGGAAATTTATGCTAAAGATTTATTTAAAGTGGGATCTTATATTATACTTTGGTAGACTTATCTAACAATTTTTCAACTTGTTTGTGGCAAGGGGAATCCTAGGATGGGATTAAAAAAGGACAAGCAAAATGGCTCTAGTTGAAAGAACTAGTCAACCAAAAATACAAAAGGGAAGCTCAATGTTACAGACATATTTTTCAAGTGATTATTATTACATTTGGAATACAATGTACAAAGAGAAAAGAAGAAGGGGGCATCGCATCATTAACCCTAGTTTTGGCTTCCTTTATGGCCCGCTCAAAGTGAGATTTGAAATGCTCCTTCATCTTGTCGCATGTCTTGAATATCCAAGATTCTTCGACCATCCCTGGTACAAATGAGAATGTTTAATGCATTAGGCACCAGGAATAACGAAGAACTCCTTTCGAGTTAGGAGTGTTTGGAATGAGACCCGGAAGAGATAATTGTAGTCATGTGAGAAGAAGTAATTACCACAGCAATATATCCTCTATGCCTATTTCTTCCTTAAGCCGAAGGGGCTGCAACCGTAACTCCGCTGATATGCTTATCATCAGTTTCAAGTTCTTGCAGTTTGATTATCGAAAGATGTCGGTGAGCTTCATCCAACTGGTGTCTAAGAGTAGTCCCCGACTCCAACAACCCTAAAACTACTGACTCCGAAGCCTGACTAGTAACTGGCACTACCTTCGGGATGGCAGTCACCTTTTTGGATGGTTACTCAAGAATTCGTTTCAAAGTTCATTATCTTTCAAGACAACATGGACATTAGCATTGAGGTCGGGGCTATGTTTCATCAATTTGGCTATCTTATCACTAAAGACACCATTGCACGAAGGCAAGTTCTCTCTCTAACCTTAGGCAGTTACGACATGATTGCCCCTAAAAGAGATTTAAGTTAGAACCGAAAAAGACAAGTCGTCATAAGAATAGTTCCATTTGATTCCGTAGAGTATTAATACATTCAGTAGGTAAAAAAAGAGTACAAAAATCATGGTCCTTGGAGATATGCAAATTTCTCCTTGGTAGCTAAAATGATCTTAAGGCCTCTAGTTCTAGTATCAGCAAGGGATTCTGATGGTCTGGCCATATTGGAAAAAGTGATATCCTTCCCTAAATCACCCTTCGAAGGTAGTTCCGAAGGAGAAGAGTCTACTATAGGCCGTCTAAGATTTGCTTCTGTTATGTATTGGGGAATATATTTCAAAACATGTTCACTTTTAGGAGTCTTCCCTTCAGTAATAGCTTAGGGAGGGTGGAGTTACACTCTGGTAACTAGGAAGAGCCTCCGAGAGTATACTTAGGCTTGGATCATAGAATCTTCTAAGTAAAGCTAACCTTTTGATCTTCAACCGTGGATCTCTAAAATGCAGTTTAGGAGTCGAGCAAACTCTTTAAATTCCTTATCCCGGTCACCTAAAGCAAGCTTTAACTTACCCCTAAGATCCAATACTTAGTTACTTAACCTAGTACCACTCAGCCTAAGAGACCTAATTAATTTAACATAGGTTTAATCATGAGTTTCTTGTATCTCCTTGATCTTATTTAACAATTCTACATTCCTTAATCTACTGGACTTTAGTTAGGTTTTAAGGGTGCCTATGGTTGCTAACAACCTCGAGTTTCTGATTTGGCCCCTCTTCCATAATACTTCATAATGAGAAATGAAATTTTTCTTTTTCTACGTAAACCTGGTTCAAGGAAAGAGTACGTCAGTATAAACATGAGGAAAAGGTAGTAATTAAACAATTCAATCATAAACACTACACCCGACATGTAACGACCCAGAATTTTCGATCCTGAAAATTGTAGATAGTTAGAAGAAAAGAAATAGAAGAAGAAGAACAGAAACACCAAAGCACAATCTCACATTCGCAGCGGATAAAATATAATATCAATAATATCAGTTTACAAAGGAAAACTGTACTTGTCAAATTACACTTTAATACATCAGAGTTACAACATACACAAACACTGGACATATACAACCTACATGTCCCAGATAAACTACAATATCACAGCCGATACACTCTATACGTTCCTTCCATCCAGCTCGCCTCCTGAGCTCCAGAATGTCCTAACCTGGAAATGTGTAATACTCGGTCTGACCCGAGCATTACATCAAAGGAACACCCAGGTCAGGCTGGAAACCAGCGTGAGTAAACCCATCTAACATGGAATACAACAACATATAACTTACATAAAACCCGGGTATCAGTTTACAAATTCTCAATTTGTTATAGACATCACTTATATCACACATCAATTTCTAAGTACCAAAACTTAGATTAAATGGTTCAATTCACTTAACTCATTTCATTCCAGCCTATTGATTTCACATATCAATCTATAAAGAATCGAAGTGGTTTCAGGTATTTACTAATACCCGACTCCGGTCTCTTTGAATTCCATACCTTCTTAACTACGTTATTCAAGTGAATACAATTCAATCTTAAATATATTATGTCATTTTTACACAGCAATTAATCATATATAATCACATTATCACTGTCCAACCCACATCCCATATTACAAAACACTTCATATCACAAAGCATCACAAACACATACTAGAGATACAAATAATCCAGGCATTAATATTATTCAATCATCCATAAGCAAGATTAATTCATCACATCATTCTAATTAATTTAAATAATTAAACTAATTATTTCAATCATCTTTAACTCCTTCTTATTTAATATTAATTAATTACAGACCAATTAATCATCTTTAATTATCATCTTAATTACATTAAGCAATTGACCTCTAATTAATTACACAAATTAATTAACCTTGAAGCATTCATATTAATCAACCTTTAATTATTCCTATAAATTTATATTTTATTCCATTGATTAATTACCCTTAAATTAATCATCTTCATTAATTAACTAACTCTTTTATTAATTTCTTTAATTTATCCATACTTTAACTAATCACACTAAGTAATAAATTCTCAATTACTTACATTAGTAATTAACATTAAATAAATTATATTTAGAAATCACCCATTAATCACCCTTCTTAATTAATGACATTAAACCATTATCCTTTAACTAATATAATTATCATTAATTAATTACATTAAGTGATCAGTCTTTAGTTAATCATCTTTTAATTAATAACTTAATTAATTGATAATATTAACAAGTCAATTCTTTAAATTGATTGCACAAATTAATTAATCTTAAATTAATTAATTATTTCCTAATTACATAAATCAATTATCCGTCCTTAATACATTAAATAATTTGTACTTTATTTAATTAAAACTTTTAATTTACCCTAAAACATATAGGATTTAACCTATTATAATTACTTAAACAACAATTTAAAACTTTGGAAATTCATCTAAAACTTGCTAATGCTTTGCTTAAAACTTGGTTTACATTCGCTTGTAGCTTATTTTGATAAAACTGGATACCATCGTCTAAAACCCGGGCAACAACCCCCAAATTCCTGAGTCGAACACGATCCAAAAACCAAGTTCTTTCCTCGTGTAAAACTCGTGATAAAACCATTCTTTCCCGAAGCAAACTCACAAAAATCCCTCAAACACAGGATATCACTCGTATACGTGCATAGATGGTCGGCACATCTCCGACCATCGTCAACACCTCAGATTAGTCATCGACATCACTCCTCTATGATTCCATCCTTCAGGACCCAGCAATGAACATCAAACGAAATCAGTAGTTCGAGAGGAATTCAAGAACCAAGCCATTCACCAGAACCTCTCAGCAACACTACCATTGACCACCAACAAGGCAATCACAACCGGAACTTCGTCACATACCCATGCCACCAAATCCTCACTCGTGTTCGCCTCCAATTCTTCCCTGACCACGAGTTGCTACGATTAAAGCTTCGATCGAAAAATAGATAGTTAACCCTAAATAGCTTCGCCGCGCCCACCAAGGCTATTTATAAATTCATTCTCCATTTTTCCCCATCGTCGACTCCCTAGCCACCTCTGACCGGAACCCCGACCACCCTTTTTTCGTAGATCGCTAAAATTCAAGAATTTCCCATTTTCCCTTTAACTCGAATTTCTCCAGTAATCACAAACCTAAAAATCTTGATTTATACACTAGAATTCATGGTTTCTAGTTGCGAATCCATATTTTAAATCAAAACTAGTAAATTTAAAAATTGAATTTTAACTTGGATTAAGTTTTCACCGTCAATTTCTATTTACATAGTTAATTACTTTCAACCCATACTTATAAACATTTTTAAAAACAAGAATGGGTTAATACAAACAGTTTTCTTTCAATGATCATAATATGAAAGTCATTAATCAAAAGGATTGAATTTTGGAACTGAATTTTAGCCTGCAAACTAAGTACAGAGGCTACCTAAATGATTATATATACACAAACATGTCACATACATGTATCATTGCATTCTTATCCAAATATTCATGAAAACTACATATATACTATATCACTGTTGCATGCATCAAGGTGTATATATTCATTTATCACCAGTTTAAATTGTTAAAACAAGGGTTTACTCACATGTCTTGTAAAAGCAGAGAACAAGCTTCCTGATTGGAAACAGAATGCCTGAAACCTTCTCTGACTAGATCTGGATTTTGAATTGTTACTCGATTTGTTGAATTTGAACTTTAATTTGTTGCTTGATTCTGGTTGAATTGTGTCGAGCTTCAGGTTTAAAATTGCAAATGCTTGATGTAGTTTTGATTTTAAATTTCTTCTTTGGTTTCAAGTATTAAGGTCTTCTTTTCTTTGTTTTTGATCTGGCTTCCTGTTTGAAATATCATAAAAAGAAGTAGTTTTGAATTTTAGGATTTTGTTTTTCCCAGGTTTTTATTTTCAGTTTAAAAAAAACTTATGCCACTTATTTTCCATGCCTATATTTGTCAATGCATGTTCTCCTAAGCTTCCACTTGTATTTCACATGCTTTGTGAATTTACAAATGTTAAAACCTATTTTAAATATCTCTTGTTTTATGTATTAAATAAATGTGTATTGTTCTTATATATAATACTTTTACATATACAACTTATGTATATTCTAAAGTATCATCCTTTATTAAATCCTCTTTACTTATTCATGTAACCTAAAAGAAAAGAAAATATATGAAACCCGATTATATACTAATTACCAACTAAATATCTACACAATTAGTTGTAAATTTATTTTCAAGATATTGCTTTGAATGTTTTTTCTTTACTGACAAACCATAAATGTATGCATAATAGTTATCATATTTTATTTTGCTTAGAAATGATAAAATTTTCATATATCCATTTATACATTAATTATGGTTTCAAATCCACTTTATACATCCAGATATTAATCAGAATTTTATTTGCTCAAATTACAAATTAGTGTTTTTAACAGAGAGAATATAGTTAATTGTCCAATTACCGGACGTCCAAAATCCGGGTTATTACATTCCTCCCCCTTTAAATCTTTTCGTCCTCGAAAAGGAACAAAGCCAGAATTTAAAAAAAATACTTATATTAGACGAATTATTCTTTGAACATTTTTAAACTATAAACTCCCTTTATTTAAGAATTTTTTTTAAGAAAAAACACCTTTAAAATCTATATAGTATTACAAAAATAGTTTTATAAAAATAGTTTTTATAACTCGATGTTTCAACAAGTCCATCCTTTTTCTCACAGAAATTTGGTCATACGTTGATCAGGCGTAGAACTGAAAATCTATAAGTACTTAGCAAACCCATTTTCAACACCCAGTGAAAGTACTTGGAATTTTTTTATTGAAAATATAGGAAACATTTTTGAAATAGTGGAAATATCTTTGGTGAGAATGCTCTGAAAATCATTACCCCCATCCACGGTCGTAGTTAACCCGATGGTTACGCTGCCATCTCGGCAAAATCCACAAATAACTATTGGCTCTCAGCAGCATACACGACTTTTGCTATATTACCATAGGTCGCATTCTACCGATGTAAAATCAAACGTAGACTATTGGCTCTCGCAGCACACACGACTTTCACTATGGTCTGCGGTAGATCGCAGTGACATCGAGTTAAACTGTCGTCACATCATAACTCAAATGCCTCTGTAGGCATCAGTGCCCTCGACTTTCATACACACTACACATAATCCTCAGCAACTAGTTCGTCCGGATTCCTCACAGGATCAACTTTAGAGCCCCCCCTTAGGGTTTAAGGTAGTACCACCCTGTGGCACTCCTGAGAAGTTCATTTCAAGGAAGCGCCTTTTTCCCCAGAGCCATTTTCAAAACACTTTATTTTTTTGCAAAGCACTTTATACTATATACATATAGTGTCTTCCAAATCATACACCCAGTACGAATCTCATATAAATCTCCTTTCACAAAATTGATTATTTTAAAATTGATAATTCTCAAACTAGGCTTTCCGAATTCCAATATTGATTTTACCGAAAAATCAAAAAGCCCTTCCAAATCCAAAGGTTCCATAAACCTTTTCTCAAAATCATACTCATAAGATCCTTTACATACATATATATATATATATGTATGTACGTTTATATGTATGTATGTATGTATAACTTTAAAAAATCTTTGGATCACTTCAAACTTGTATAAATTCCCTTTTATAATTCAAATACTTTTCAAAAATCCTTTCCTTCCGGCAATAGATTCAACAAGGGGAGATTTATCTTATGTAACAAAGATATATAACTTTGTTTATTCAAAATATAATATTCAAATTTGATTACTCTATAAAGTCACTTACCAAATTACTTACTTCCATAAAGTAAATTTTTACCATAAAAATATCCAATTTCCACTTTACTTCATCATATATTTCACAAAATATACCTTTCATTTCAAAAACCATTTCACATTTCTTATCCACAAATTTCCAGTATCAATTTCATTCAAACTCGTACGATGTACACATATCATCCGCACGCTATACCAATCTAATCGCTCACTCGATCACACAATTTCACTTCCAAACTAGTATCGTCCACCCGACTTCCTAGTTCGGACTCAGATCTAGTTTCTTGATCAGAAACCATCATTCTCCTTGCATAGCCATAACTTTGATAGAGAATATCCAAAACCAATCAACAACCCATATCCAGGTTCGTCGTCAAAAATCGAGTGAAAGATCCCAACTCGGATCGATATAACTATCTCGAAATTCTGTGCTCGAATCTGGATCAAATCATTATACGAATAGAATAATATACGTACATTCTACGTATAACGAAATCAATTTCTCCTTTCCATTCATATTCACTTTAATTTCTATTCACTTATTCACAATTGTTTCAATTCCATTTGGATTATCACTTTAATCCTTATCTTAATTAGAATTTTAATCATAAACAGTTTGCACTCTGACCAACTTTAAATTTAGAAAATAGCTTGAAGAGTTTAAAATGGATAAGTAATTGAAAAATAATTATTAATTTGTAAAATAGCTGTAAAATAGTGTGACGGCCTTGACTCGACTTTCGAAAATCGGCACTGAATATGACACTCGTATTCAAATGCCATAGATCCAAACATCGAATCCGGTTCGCCGGAGCTTATAACAACATCAGATGAATATAAAAACAGCGAAACAAAATGAATATCATGCATACATCACAGCCACAACATCATAATATCCATTACTACATCAGAGTATTTTAAATACATACATCTCAACTCCAAATAAACATTATATTAATACAACAGTGATCATATATCCAAAAAGTCTTCAAATGAATGAAGTGATAACGAACTCCCAAAAACTAAACACCTGAGATCCCAAAAGCTTCTAAAATATCTTCAAAGCAAAAGCTCCAAAATACTGCTACACCAGGACACGGAAACCTGCTACTAGGCTGCCCATGTAGAAATTATTGGCACCCTGAGTTTAGAAAGGTAACAATAAACTTCGGGTCAGTCATGGGACTGGTATGAGTAAACAAAATAGTTGCTTTTAAATAAACTAAATTTATAAAAGAAAATCCGGATTGCTTTTGGAAAATGAAACTACCATAAGACCTCCCACCACACACACAATGCAAACGCAGAATTGGAGGAGATTTCTTCTTATGATAGTCAAATGTTCTTGATAAGAGAAAAATTCTTTGATATTATTACTAGTGCATAGTGTAGAAAATCATTTCGAAAGTATAATATTAATCTTAGCCAACATACCACATTTCGTCGTATGCCTACTATAGCTACCATGTTTTGTGGCAGGTTACCGCCACGCTGCATGGCAGGTTATACAACTAAAACCGTACAGGCCTCGTATTGTTTCTTTAAATTTCCAACAAATGGTCAGGCTAAGGAACTTCCTACTACCACATGGGTATGCATCTGGCGAGACGTCCCGAGAACCTACCCGGTTCTCTGCCAACACAAGGCCGGGTTACCTCTGTAACTAGGTAACTACTACTCGAGTATGCCACTCCCCGGTCCTTTGGGACCTTTATCCAAGGGCCCTCTGTCACAAAGAAACAACCACACAGTAAATGAGATTGGAGCTACCACACAGGTAAATATCTGGACTCCATACCATGACATCACCTTTTTCCAGAAGGAAATGACATACCCTAAAGGGCGCGACACTCATAACCTTGCCGCATCTTTCCTGTTTCGACCATTTCCGGGTTGTGAGGTCCGATGAGGTCTCGTCCACAAAGATACTCTTTACACGAAAGCCATGCTTTGATCACAAATGATCAACCGATGATCATCAACACACAGCAGCACTTAGCATGCCACACTACCAGATTGGGAATATAACGCTGATAACCTTCAATCACATAACCTCTGAGCTCGTACGTCTCAGAGAAGGGTGTTAAGCTAAGAGAATAAATTCTCCGCCACCAACAGATACGTATTCGAAAGAAATCTGCTTTATATCTCAAAATGTAGTGTCAGACATACGACCACACAAGTCTGTCCCGGGTTTGAACAGAACCGAAGGCATTTCGTCCAATAAAAAAAGAAGCCTTGCAAATTCAGGTATCCACAATCCCGATCGGACTTCCCATCACTTAGAGAATCTCTATACCGGAGCAACTCAGTGCAAAGACAATCAATAGGATAAACCTATCGTTTTCGAAGACACCTGGTCTTCACCACCGGTCTTCAAATGTTATCTATTTCGATGTATCACTATTCGGAATGGGTTATATGACACAAAGGTCATTTCCCGACTAAACCGAATAATGAGCGTTTAATTTTTTAAAACACGTGGACATATCAATCACCAAATTTTTTAAAACACGTGGACATATCAATCACCAAGATTCATATTCAGGGTTCGATGTGGGTTTCGGATAACTAACTGAAATCCGACTCCCTATCGCATCGAAGTTTAAATGCCGTTTTACGGACAAAAGGGTTTTCACATCAATACAGAACAAATCACAAATCATAGTGCAGTACAGAGCAATCTACATCACACAGTATCACAACCAGAACAGAAATATCAATCTAGTGCACAGCAATAGTTAGTTATTTTCCAATGTGGTTTAAGTAATTTAACCACCTAATTATTTTTATTGATTATTTAAAATCAATGATTAATTTGGATAAATTAACTAAATCTTAATTAACTTGATTAATTGTTTCTTAATTTAATTATTTTAATTAACTGCCAATTAATCAACTTAATTAACTTAATTTTTCTAATTAACAAATTCTTAATTACAAATTAATTTAAACACTTGATTGTTTATTAATCAATTTTAATTACAAATTATAAATTATTCTTAATTTCTTTTCAAAACTATTAGTTAATAAAAATTATTTACCTTAATTATCATTTGAAAATCTTCTTTATACCTTAAAAATCAATTTATTATTACATTAAAAGTTTTAATGTAAATTAACTTCAATTCTTATTTTAATTTTAATTATTTAATTAAAGGATTAATTAAATTTTTTTTAAACATTGTTAAACAATTTAAACTTATAGTAAGTTTTTAACTTAACATAATCAACATTAGTTAACTTGAAATACAAAAAAATTTACTTAACATTGTAAATTCAAAATTTTAATGGGCCTAACCCAATTTTAAACAAAACCTAAGTAAACCATGTTCCACTCGAGTCAAACTCGAGTTCTTCTCGTCCTCTCCCCGAGTACATTTCCTTTCTTCCTTGTGCCTGTTCTTCTTCTTCTTCTTTTTCCTTTTTTTTCCTTACTTTATATGCTGTTGAAACAACTCACACGCGAGCGTGAGAGACCCCGAGCCAAACCTCCTTTTTACTCGTGTGCTCCTTCGAGTTGCTCTTCCTAACGCACCTCCCTGACTCGAGATCAACGTCGTGCATGTGCACGACGTCGCGCCACCATTCCGGTTGCCATCGCAACCCTCTGCAAGTCATAATTTACCCCTACACTCAAAATCGAGCTTCGATTCGACACAGAAGACTCGAATTCAAAATTTGGCAGTTTGCTCGATACTACAGTTCGAACTCACCAAACAAAATTGCCTCGCCACCACATCTCTGACCATGAGCGATGCCACAACTCTGGCCACAGCACGTCACCCTCCTGCACTACCATTCTACTCGATCTCGAGTAAATCGATGCCTCCATGATGATGAAATCATCACGCGTCCAACCCACTGCAAACTGTGGACTTAAACCCTACTTTGGATTCATACGATCAATTCATGCATTCGAAAAAAAAATTCGACAATTTTCTCATCATCACCGAAACTCAAACAAGCTTCTATCCAAATTTCAATGTATATAATTGAATCGTTCACCAGAAATCAAGAAAAATGCAATATTGGTTTAAATTCAAACTGCACTTAAATTACTTAAGTAAAAATCATCGTATTGCCTTTAAAAATCATAACTTGATATACTTATTCAAATTAAGTGATCAAATCCATGATCTAAAATAGTTGAATTCATCAAAAAAAATTGTTTTTACTGTAAATTACAAGTTGCACAGACAACCCTTCTTGTTCAAGCTTAAAACAAATTTTTTTTTACTGTGATTCAAGTTGAAACAAACTTGTTTGTTTAAAAATCCTTAGCTAAAGAGGATTGTGTGAAGTTTGTTTGAATTTCTTCTTCAATTTGCTCTGTTTTGAAACAAAATGTTGAAGAACAACTGGATAACCATTTCCAGTAATACAGAAATATACAAACAACATTTCTTTCCAATATACAATCAAAAAAATAGAAGATTCATGAATAAATACTTATATTCCAATTTAAGAAAAACAAGTTTACTCACTGAGGTAATATTTGAAACAGAGAGCTTTTAGGCTTGAGAAGAAACAGTTTTGAGTTTTCCTTGTTCCAATCTTCACGTTTGTTGATGGTGCTACTGTATTTATTTTCAGGTTGCAGCTGTTTCGCTGGTTTGTTATATATATTTTTTCTTTCAGGTTGATGAACGAACTGATGCAATATTCATGTGTATATATATAGAATCAGGTTTGTACTAAGGGAGCAACAGTTTTCTTTGATCAGACTTTTTTTTTGCTTGTTGACTAAGCCATGGTTTATTTCGGCTGAAATGATCTTTTATTTAAGCTTAACAAGAAAGCATTAAATGCTTGTTTCCATCCTAGTTACATATAATCTTATTTTGATTTCTATAAGTACAAAGTTCTATTTTTTTTATTCGGCGGATTTTTTTCTTTTCTTCTTTTGTAATCAATTTTGATTTGGTCTGACTTCAGCTTTTTATTTTATTGTTTCCTTGTTTATAAATTTCCCATGTAACCTTATGTCTTTTTATAACTATATAAATTTTATCATAAGCATACTCTTGAATTTTTTTCTTTCTATTTGAAGTTTAACTATAAATATTTAATTCATCACATATATTTTATTTTATTGTTTAAAACAATTTTTTTGTTATATGTTTTCTTTTCTTTGTTTATTATGATTTAAAGCTTAAACAATCAATTATTTATTTAATTCCATATATCTCTCTTTTATTTAATATATATCTCTCTTTTATTTAATATTAATAACATTTTATTTCATTTGAAACTTTCAAATTAAATTCAAAAGTTCAAATAATTTATCGAGTTTAGAATTCAAAATTTTGGGATGTTACAAATATCCCCCTTAAGAAAATTTCGTCCTCGAAATTTGAAAGAGAGAGAAAAGTAAACAAAGAATATACGAATTCAGAAAATTAAGGAAATGGCTTACCAGTTTAAGCCGAGATGTCTACTCTGCAATTGGGATATGATTTCTTCATATTATCTTCGGTTTCCCAAGTACAGTCCATTGGATCGCCACTCCACTGAGCCTTAACGAGTTTCACCACTTTGTTCCTCAATTGCTTTTCATCACGATCTACAATCTTTATTGGTTCTCTTCTTATTGTCAAGTTGGGAGTGATCTCAAGATCCTGCTGAGCTGCCTCCTCAATAATACTATCTGGGTCGTGTACATACTTCCGAAGACCAGAAACGTGGAACACATTATGCACACCAGACAACCAGCTGGGTAGCTGCACTCGATGTGCTAGAGGACCGGTCCTTTCCAGAATAGGAAAAGGACCAATATAACGCGATGCTAGCTTTCCAGTTTCCCCAGACCTCAATACACCCCGCATTAGAGACACTTTCAGAAATACAGAATCTCCAACTTGAAATTCCAAATCTCTTCTTCGGCGGTCATAATAGCTCTTCTGGCGACTTTGAGCTGCTTTCAATTTCTTTCGAATAAAATCAACCTTCTCCGTGGCTTCTTTAATCATATCTGGTCCAAAGACGATTCTATCACCCGATTCGATCCAGCATGCAGGTGATCGACACGGACGACCATATAAAGCTTCGAAAGGAGCCATTTCGATACTGGCTTGATAGCTGTTGTTATAAGAGAATTCAACCAGATGCAAATGGTCCTCCCATGAACCACCAAATTCAAGAATGCAAGCACGCAAAAGGTCTTCTAGGATTCTGTTAATTCTCTCAGTCTGCCCATCAGATTGTGGGTGATAAGCACTGCTGAGATTCAATTTTGTTCCCAAAGCGGCATGAAATGCCTCCCAAAATCTACTAGTGAAGATCGGATCACGATCACTCACTATACTATTAGGAATACCATGGAGACGAACAATTTCTTTTATATATAGCTCTGTTAAGCTTGCTGCAGTCCGAGTGAATTTCACTGGAATGAAGTGAGCAGTTTTGGTTAGACGGCCCACTATAACCCAAATTGCTTCATTTCCCTTTCTGGTTCGTGGCAATCCGTCAATGAAATCCATCGATACCTGATCCCATTTCCATTTCGGTTCTTCCAAAGGCTGAAGTAAACCGGCCACTTTCTTTTGGTCGCTTTTAATTTGTTGACAAGTAGCACATCGACTCACATATATGTCTATGTCTCTTTTCATTGTCTTCCGCCAGAAGGTTCTTTTAATATCTCTATTCATTTTATTAACTCCTGAATGGATGCAAAGTTTAGACTTGTGGCATTCGTCCAATACTTCACGTTTCAGATTAGGGAAGTCTGGGATGCATACCCTGCCTTTTAATATAATGATTCCATTATCATCAATTGCAAAACTAGAATCTTCATCCTGATGAACTCTTTTACAAATTCCACGAAGGAACGGGTCTTCTTTTTGCTTGCGGGCGATCTTTTCAAGGAGTATGGGAGTGACAACAAGATATGCAAGAACAGCATGCCTCCTACTTAAAGCATCGGCAACTACATTGGCTTTTCCCAGCGTATATTGGATATCTAGGTCATAAGATGCTAGAAATTCCAGCCAACGTTGTTGTCGCAGATTTAGATCCTTCTGGGTGAAGAGATACTTTACAGATTTGTGGTCGGCGAATAATTCTAATTTTTCACCTAGAGAAAGAGAATTCATTAGGTATATTTATTTAGTTAAGTTAATTTCGTAAATTGTTAAGAAAGCTGAAAAGATTCTTACCCAGAAGATAATGTCGCCAGATTTTTAAGGTGAAAATAACAGCCAAAAGCTCCAAATCATGTGTTGGGTAGTTTCTCTCGTGCGGACGTAATTGTCTACTCGCTTAGGCAATTACTTTCCCATTTTGTATTAATACTGCACCTACCCTATCACCACATGCGTCAGTATAAACAGATAGTCCCTGATTCCCATTTATAATAGCGAGAACAGGAGCAGTGGTTAATCTCTTCTTCAATTCCTAAAAAGCTTCATCACATTTCGGAGTCCAGTTGAACTTTACATCCTTCATTGTTAGCTTGGTTAACGGACTAGCTATCTTAGAAAAATCCTGGACAAACTTCCGATAATAGCCTGCTAAACCCAAAAAGCTTCGAGCTTCCTTTAGTGTAGTAGGTCTTCTCCAATCAAGAATAGCGGAAATTTTGCTAGGATCAACAGAAATTCCTTCTTCATTAACAATATGGCCAAGAAATTTAACTTCTTTGACCCTACAGTGGAGTTTGGAAAATTTCGCAAATAGAATATTTCTCCTCAATATCTCCAAAACGATTCTACGGTGCTCGGCGTGCTCCTCTTCGGTCTTGGAATATATCAAAATATCATCAATAAACACGAGCACAAATTTATTCAATACTTCCTGGAACACACGGGTCATAAGGTCTACGAAGTATGCTGGAGCATTGGTTAGCCCGAAAGGCATGACTAACCATTCGTAGAACATATTAAGACCTATGAAAGCTATCAAGTGAACACAATCTTCGGCGATTCGTAATTGATGGAACCCTTGAGCTAGATCCATCTTCGAAAAGAAACGAGCACCGTGTAATTGATCAAATAGATCATCAATTCTGGGCAGTGGAAATTAATTCTTGAGAGTCATCTTATTGAGATCGCGGTAATCTACACACAATCTCAAAGATCCGTCTGATTTAACGACGAACACAACGGCTGTAACAACCCGCATATTTATCGATTGTGTATTTAAATATTTTATTTAAATATTTCATCGTTCGTCGGATTTTGGTCCGAAAAGCTACTTTTTGCAAACAGTCGAATTAGGACTCGAGACCCCTTCCATTGAGTTCAAAATGCCGTTTGCAACCTTTTTGAGTATAAGCTTCGATATATTTGGAGTTAGTAAAGTTTTGCTACTTTTTCACTTTGGGTTTGAGTTTGGGTTTCAGCCCAATGTTCCACCTTAAGACTCTAGCTCCACTCCAACTCTTCATTACTTCATTTCATTTTCCTAACACTTCAAGCTAAAGAAAAAATGGGGGAAAGAAGAGGAAACTAAAACTCCAAGCCCTAGTCTTCATTAGCAAATCCAACTTCTAGCTCCAATTTCAAGAGAACCCATTGGTAAGTATCATCTCCTTCTTCTCCAACTCATTCTCTCTTTGATTTCAGAAAAAATCCTAAACCTAATTTGGGAAATGTTTCTCTTTTAAGCTTAGATTCAAGCTTCTAGTGTTGAGATTGAAGTGTGGTTGATCTTACCTTGTCTTCAAGCTTCTCATTCATTGATTTGGGTTCAAAGGTGTGATTTTTATCTCACATCTTTGACTATAATTATCTTCGATTGTTAGGTATGAATTCCTAACACTTATTCTTGTGCAATTGATTTTGGTTTGGATTGATTTTGTGTATATTCCAATTTTTGGTGTTTTGGTCTAATTTATGAAAATCCTTTTGTGGATATTTGGACATTGATATTTGAGGCGTATCGAAGAGCCGTTAAGGCTGGGTTGTCGCTTGGCGTAAATCCTTAGTCGTTGTCGCTCGATCGATCGCTTCCGGTATTCGTTTGGCCATTTTTGGTCAAGGTTCAGGGAATGCCCTGAACCCCGGTTTCAGACGTCTGAAATGTTAGATTCAGACGTTTGAATATTATACTGGGAATTTTTATTCCCCAGTATTCAAATGTCTGAATCATATTATTCAGACGTCTGAATTGGTTCGTTTGGAACCAGAAAAGAAATAGGCTAAAAAGTGCCTATTTCAGACGTCTGAAATCAAGGATTCAGACGTCCGAATTCTGTTTTGGAAAATATTTTATTTTACAGATTCAGACGTCTGAATCCTTGATTTCAGACATCTAAATCTGCAGTCTTTTGCCTATTTGCCTATTTGCTTGAGAATTCCAACTTTAATCGATTCGTGTTGATTCCCTTTTGTTATTATCACTTATTATCGACTTTGATGACATTTTCTTCGTGATTTTGGGAATAACCATTTCGATGGATTCGGTAATCAATTTCTTTGGATTTTATTCACGTCTTCGTATGTGAATTTCGATGATTGATTGTTTCTACAATCCTTTCTATGGTTTGTCACTTTAAAAATATAAAGGTTTTCTATACTAGTAGTAAATATCAAAACTCTTTTATCAAAACGATTTCAACTCTATTTTCAATAGCAAAGCTCTTTTCTTAAACCGTTTTCCAATCTACTAGTATATACAAACCTTTACCTCACTCGGATGAGAAATCTAATTAAACGGCTTAGTAAAACAAGTGGTATGAAACGCTTGCGTTTACTTCGTCGTTTAATTCTTGGACTTGTTCGATTGAAACTCTTGTGACAATTTTCTAGTGGAGATCTACAATTTGTTCGTAAATATTTAAGTTAAGCTAGTGGTTATGGGACATGAAGCTAAGCTCATATATTTACTAGCTTACTGTAATTGACACTTCTTGATGATCGATGATGATCATTTTATGGTTTAGACTAGCAATGTGTGATGTCTCTTTGTCCATGTGGAGGTCCGTACCTCAATTCATTGAGCTTCGTCTCATTTCTTTGTGGGCTGGCATCCCATGTACTTTTAATGTGTTTTGATTCATTGGATGTACCGTTTGCATTACATCAATGTCTTTGCTTTTGATTCATTGGATGTACCGTTTGCACTACATCAATGTCATGCTTTTGATTCATTGGATGTACCGTTTGCACTACATCAATGTCTTGCTTTTGATTCATTGGATGTACCGTTTGCACTACATCAATGTCTTGCTTTTGATTCAATAGATGTACTGTCTGTACTACATAAATGTCTTTTCTTTTGATTCATTGGATGTACTATTTGTACTACATCAATGACTTTGCATTTGATTCATTGGATGTACCGTTTGTACTACATCAATGTCTTTGCTTTTGATTCATTGGATGTACCGTCTGTACTACATCAATGTCTTTGCTTTTGATTCATTGGATGTACCGTTTGTACTACATCAATGTCTTTGCTTTGGATTCATTGGATGTACCGTTTGTACTACATCAATGTCTTTGCTCTTGATTCATTGGATGTACCGTTTGTACTACATCAATATCTTTGCTTTTGATTCATTGGATGTACCGTTTGTACTACATCAATGTCTTTGCTTTGTATTCATTGCATGTACCGTTTGTACTACATCAATGTCTTTGCTTTTGGATTCATTGGATGTACCGTTTGTACTACATCAATGTCTTTGCTTTTGGATTCATTGGATGTACCGTTTGCACTACATCAATGTCTTGGCCAACCCTTTTCTTGTGATTTCTGGATTTCTATATGATGATTTCTGGAATTTATGTTTCACCAACTTTTACAATTGGCATTGTTATGTATGTCATTTATTGTGGCTTGGTGAATTAAATAAAGAATATGACATTCTTTTTGAGCTATGAGATTCGGGCGATAATTGTGTGATTTTCCTTTGTTGATTTCTTAATGTATACTTGTCGCAGTATGGCTTTTTGGTTATCATACGTTTTTATTACGTCTCTTCTTATATCTCATTTTATCTGATAATTATAGCTAGACTAATCCGTTTATTATTTTCTTCTTAAATAATACTCGGGAAAGACTGAGATTTTACAGGTGCTTCTGCTTGCCACCTTATCGGACCATCATCTGACCTTTTGGTTAACTACTTAGCTTGTAGTTTTTGGTTGTGTACAATTTGAGATATAGACTCCTTGATGTATACATATTCTTTTGTCTAGCACTTGTATCTATTCTTTTGTGATATTGTGGATCTTGTTAGACCGCTACTCTGATGAACACTTTTATGTGTTATATATATTCATATCTATTTCCGCCTTTGTGATATGAATTATCTGTGACTGATTTGTGTTATGTTTATTTCTATATTTGTTTCCGAAGAAATTATAGCCACTGTGTAGTAGCTTTGAGTTTGTGTCTGTATGTCAGACTTCCTCTTGAAAAGAATGCAAGTTATTTTATCTGGCATATCGGTACTCGCACAAAGCAATTATACAGATGGTCACTCCTCAACAGCTTTATTCTCCGTGCTAGTTGACGGCATTACACCATAGTGTCCTTGGCTAGCGTGGGTATAGAGGTGGGGCGTCACAACGGCTGAACCTCATTCAGAAACACTGGGTCGAATTAATCCTTTTGCTCGTAGATCATCGGTTTGCTGAACTAATTCAACCTTTTCCCTAGGTGCCATCCTGCAACTTGCGTGAACGACAGGACGCGCGTTAGGCACTAGGTCGATTCTGAATTCTATTTCTCGATGTGGAGGTAGAGATTTCACTTCTCCGAACACGTCCGAAAAATCTCTAACAATTGGTATAGACTCCAAACTGGGTTCGGGATAACCCAAATTATACATCAACCCTTCTCTCTTGGGACTAGGGTCTTCACAAAAAATTTCTACGAAATCTTCAAATTCGGTTTTAATTGAAATCAATCGATTAATGCAATCCAAGTTGGCTTCGTATTTTGCTAACCAATCCATTCCGAGTAGGACTTCAAACCCGTTAAAATCAAGGACAAAGAGACCGATAGGAAATTGATACTAAGAATATGAGATAGGAAAGCCTCTACATCGAAGACAAAGATTCATGGGACCTCCAACTGGATTCTTTACACATATAGGCTCATCAACAAAATCAAGTTCAAGATTTAATTCATTTATAGCTTGCTGAGAGATAAAACTATGTGTAGAGCCCGTGTCAAATAGAACTCTAACAATACTATCATAAATGATAAGGTTACCTTCCAGAACTCCTTTCCCTTTTTCTGCTTTGGAAGATGCAGGTTGGTCTTTGACTGTGTACACCTTTGCTGTTTGAGCTTGCTTCATGGTTGGACAGTCTTTAACTTCATGCCCCACTTTCTAACAATAATAGCATTTCTTGGGCATCGCTTGAATGGGCTGATCTCTCTTTGGCTTTTTACAACTGTTTGAGTAATGGCCTTTCTTTAGACAATTATAGCAAGTGACATTCTCTACCACACTTCCCTGAATTCTCTTCTTTTTCTCCTTGCTTTTCCATGGTTTCTTGCCTCCAAATTTCCGCTTCTTCCAACTTTGATTGCCCGAATTTCCCTTCTCAGCTGGGGCTTCCTGCATATCAAGTGTGGCATATCTATATCACATATTAACTAAATCTGAAAAGGATTCCTTAACATGGCCAGTCATCCTCTCGTGGAATTTCTTATTCATCACACGAATAAATCTTTCATTCTTCTTCAAAGGTGTGTTCACTAATTCGGGACCAAAACGAGATAATTCATTAAACTTGTTTAGATATTCCTCGAATGAAAAACTCCCCTGTTTTAAGTCCATGAATTCCTGGTACATTCGAGAAATTCCAACTGATGGCAGATAACGCTTCTCAAATACTTCCTTGAATTTTTCCCAAGTAAACTCGTCTTCTGGCTTATCTACAATGACTGTCTCCCACCAGGCTAAGGCTTCTTCTTGAAGTTGCCAAGAAGCTATGAGTCGCTTCTGATCGTCCTGCAATTTTAGTCCTCTAAATATTTTCTCACATGACCTGATCCATGCTTGAGCCTCAACAATTGACTCCTTGCCAGTGAACGGCTTACCACCAAGCCTTGAGAAATTCTTGTATAAATCAGCCAGATTCGGCTGTTGCTGAATAGGTACTGCTGTTACTGCTATTGGGGGATCTTGGTTAGTTATTGTGGCACTTCCTTAACCCCTAACTCTTCCTCTTCATCTGCTCATTCTTATTATCTGTAATTAGTAAGAAAACTGGTTTAGATATACAGATGAGATTTCTTAAGGAATATCAACAGTAAAAGAAAATAGACTAAGAAATTTTGGAGTTTCAGTCTTGGTTATACTCATTCTAGGGTATACTTCACCCTATCTCTAATGAGCTATCTAATGTGTTATACTCCGTAGCTAAAGTTCTTACTCAACCTTCAGCTCTAATACTAAATGTGACGGCCCTGACTCGACTTTGGATCAACATCGTTTGAATACGAGTGTCGTATTCGGTGTCGATTTTCGAAAGTCGAGTCAGGGCCGTCACAAATAGTTAATTAATGATAAAATAGTTAAATAATTATAAAAATTTCAAATAATTGCAAAATAGTTGTAAAATTGTAATTAGTTATAAAGTAGCTGAAAACAGTAATTAATTTATAAACAGTTGAAAAATTGTTAAATAGTTTCGAAAATAATTGTAAAATAAGTATAAAATAGTTTGGCTTTAAAAAGAAAGGTTGTAGATAGTAAATAGCTTGGAAAGATAGGTTTATATTAAAACAATTTATTTTGAAAATAGTCCAGAGCCAAACCGTTCAATTCCAATTTCCAATCCCATCAATTCAATTTAAATTCCACTTCCATTTAAATTATCTCAATTTCAATTTTGAATTGATCCCAATTCCAATCAATTGCCGATTTCCAATTAACTTTCAGTTTCAATTCAAATTAAGTTAACTTCCATTCTCATCCCAAATTCAAATCAACTTCCTATTTGAATTTGAACTCAATCAACTTCAGTTTCATTTCAAATTATCCAATTTGAATTTCCATTTGAATTTTTAAACTTATCCATCTTCAATCATAATTCCAATTAATTCAAATAAATTTCAAATTGAACCAATTTCAATTTTCAATTCATTTCAACTCCAGTTTGAATTTAATCCAAATTCAAGTTGAATTATCCATGATTCTTTCCAAATTCAAATCAAATTCCATTTGAATTTAAAACTATTCAACTTTAATCACAAATCCAAATTATTTAAATCAAATTTCAATTTGAACTAGTTTCAAATTCAATCTCACTTTAAATCATCTCGAATTATATAAATTCGAGTTAAATTTCAAATGTTGGTTTAACCTCTTAAACCAAATTAACCTTTATTTAAAGTCTTTAAACAATTTAATTCTGAGTCCCAATTTCAAAATTCCATTTTAAATTATCTTTACTTAACTTATTACAAGGTTCAAGTAAGACTTCAAAACAATTTTAATTTACAAGTTCAATTCTTAACATTCAAATCTTAAGTTCAAAGGAATTCCATATCCTTAATTTCAAATTTAAGTTAAATTTTATTTATCTCTATAATTGATATATTACCACAATCCATTTCTTCATTCATTTAAATAAATCTAATTTGAGCTTAAGGATTATTAATAACAACAGGATGGTATCATTCAAATTACTTAAAACATCCATCCATTTTCAATTTCCAGATCTCAAACCCATTTTGAGATCACACAAACTCCTCATTCAAATCAACCATTTAACTTCCCAAGTTAAATCTTAATTTCATTTCCAAATCAGGTTCAGCATTCAAACTTATTTAACTTCTTCTAAGTTAAATTCAATTTAATCCTGTTAATCCCACTCAAAATTTGAATTCTCCATTCCAAATTTCAAATTCTTATCATTTAAAAGTTCAAAAACTTATTTTACCTTGGGTTTTTTACATCACACTTCAGGGAAAATCAAAACTCATTACTTCAGGGTTTATTCCAAATTATCTGTGATATTATATATCTTCACACATATATACATATTTACTTCTTGGCCCACCAAGCCAAATCTTAAAATTTAAACCATCTTTGGTTTTAATTCAAAACAAATTCTTTTTAAAGTTTTCAAACAAACTTCTTATTTTAAAATAAGACTATATTCAAAATAGTCTGAATAATATTATTTATTCTTTTCTTTCAACATTTTGAAACAAATGTTTCTAGACTTTAGGTTTTAAAAATTCACAATTTAAAAATTACTTCAATCTATAAGTTATACTCATCTTAAAAGTTTACTTCATTTGGCTTACTTATTAACAAATATATCATTATTAAACACAATAACTATTTATGATAATACCCAAGATTATCATATCTGGATACCAATTCATTTTTATCTTATTCTTACTTCTTGAAATTCAGGATTTTAGTCCAGTTTGGATCTATTTCAAACTTATCTTCATTTAATTTCAATTTGGTTGTATTACTATTACCACTTAATTCTTATTATCATTTAATTCCAATAATCAACAACCAACTTCTTTATATATATAAAAAGATAAACTTATATAAAAGTCATTTCTAAAACCATTTAAAACCTTTATATAAGCAAATTACAAGTACGCTCTCATATATATATATATATATACACACACGCTCAACTCATTCTAGGGTACCATTGATCCTATCCTTAATGAGCATCCCCCACCAGAGCCAAGGTTCTCGCCTAACCTTCAGCTCTGATACCACATGTAAAGATCAAGAATTCTCGATCCTGAAAATTCGAGATAGTTAGAAGAAAAGAGATAGAAGAAGAAGAACAGAAACAAAAAAGCACAATCTCACATTCGCAGCGGATAAACTATAATATCAATAATATCAGTTTAGAAAGGAAAAATGTACTTGTCAAATTACACTTTAATACATCAGAGTTACAATATACAGAAACACTGGACAGATACAATCCACATGTCCCAGATAAACTACAATATCACAGCGGATACACTCCATACGTTCCTACCATCCAGCTTGCTTCTTGAGCTCCAGAACGTCCTAACCTGGAAATCAGTAATACTCGATCTGACCCGAACATTACATCAAAGTAACACCTGGGTCAGGCTGGAAACTAGAGTGAGTAAACCCATCTAACATGGAATACAACATATAACTTACATAAAACCCGGGTAATTCGTGTCAATTTACAAATTCTCAATTTGTTGTAGACATCATTTATATCATACATCAATTTCTAAGTACCAAAACTTAGACTAAATGGTTCAATTCACTTAACTCATTTCATTCCAGCCTATTGATTTCACATATCAATCTATAAAGAATCGAAGTTGTTTCGGGTATTTACTAATACCCGACTCCGGTCTCTTCGAATTCCATACCATCTTAACTACGTTATTCAAGTGAATACAATTCAATCTTAAATATATGATGTCATTTTCACACAGCAATTAATCATAGATAATCACATCATCACTGTCCAACCCAACATCTCATATTACAAAACACTTCATATCACAAAGCATCACAAATACATACTAGAGATACAAATAATCCAGTCATTAATATTATTCAATCATCCATAAGCAAGATTAATTCGTCACATCATTCTAATTAATTTAAATAATTAAATTAATTATGTCAATCATCTTTAAATCCTGCTTATTTAATATTAATTAATTACAAACCAATTAATCATCCTTAATTATCATCTTAATTACATTAAGCAATTAACCTCTAATTAATTACACAAATTAATTAACCTTCAAGCATTCATATTAATAAACCTTTAATTATTCCCATAAATTTATAGTTTATTCCATTGAATAATTACCCTTAAATTAATCATCTTCATTAATTAACTAACTCTTTTATTAATTTCTTTAATCGATCCATACTTTAACTAATTAGACTAAGTAATAAATTCTTAATTACTTCCATTAGTAATTATCATTAAATAAATTATATTTAGTAATCACCCATTAATCACCCTTCTTAATTAATGACATTAAACCATTATCCTTTAACTAATATAATTATCATTAATTAATTACATTAAGTGATCAGTCTTTAGTTAATCATCTTTTAATTAATAACTTAATTAATTGATAATATTAACAAGTCAATTCTTTAAATTGGTTGCACAAATTAATTAATCTTAAATTAATTAATTATTTCCTAATTACATAAATCAATTATCCGTCCTTAATACATTAAATAATTTGTACTTTATTTAATTAAAACTTTTAATTTACCCTAAAACATATAGGATTTAACCTATTATAATTACTTAAACAACAATTTAAAACTTTGGAAATTCATCTAAAACTTGCTAATGCTTTGCTTAAAACTTGGTTTACATTCGCTTGTAGCTTATTTTGATAAAACTGGATACCATCGTCTAAAACCCGGGCAACAACCCCCAAATTCCTGAGTCGAACACGATCCAAAAACTAAGTTCTTTCCTCGTGTAAAACTCGTGATAAAACCATTCTTTCCCGAAGCAAACTCACAAAAATCCCTCAAACACAGGATATCACTCGTATACGTGCATAGATGGTCGGCACATCTCCGACCATCGTCAACACCTCAGATTAGTCATCGACATCACTCCTCTATGATTCCATCCTTCAGGACCCAGCAATGAACATCAAACGAAATCAGTAGTTCGAGAGGAATTCAAGAACCAAGCCATTCACCAGAACCTCTCAGCAACACTACCATTGACCACCAACAAGGCAATCACAACCGGAACTTCGTCACATACCCATGCCACCAAATCCTCACTCGTGTTCGCCTCCAATACTTCCCTGATCATGAGTTGTCACGATTAAAACGTTGATCGAAAAATAGACAGTTAACCCTAAATAGCTTTACTGTGCCCACCAGGGCTATTTATAAATTCATTCGCCATTTTTCCTACCATCATCGACTCCCTAGCCACCTCTGACCCGAACCCCGACCAACCTTGTTTCGTAGATCGCTGAAATTCGAGAATTTCCTATTTTCCTTTTAACTCGAAATTCTCCGTTAATCGCAAACCTAAAAATCTTGATTTGTACACTAAAATTCATGGTTTCTAGTTGCGAATCCATATTTAAAATCAAAACTAATAAATTTAAAAATTGAATTTTAACTTGAATTAAGTTTTCACTGTCAATTTCAATTTACTTAGTTAATTACATTCAACCCATACTTATAAGCATTTTTAAAAACAATAATGGGTTAATACAAACAGTTTTCTTTTAATGATCATAATCTGAAAGTCATTGAATCAAAAGGATTGATTTTTGGAACTGAATTTTAGCCTGCAAACTAAGTACAGAGGCTATCTAAATGATTATATATACACAGATATGTTACATACATGTATCATTGCATTCTTATCCCAATATTCATGAAAACTACATACATACTATATCACTGTTGCATGCATCAAGGTGTATATATTCATTTATCACCAGATTTAAATTGTTAAAACAAGGATTTCGAACTGTTACTTGATTTGTTGAATTTGAACTTTAATTTGTTGCTTGATTCTGGTTGAATTGTGTTGAGCTTCAGTTTTAAAATTGCATAAGCTTGACGTAGTTTTGATTTTAAATTTCTTCTCTAGTTTCAAGTATAAAGGTCTTCTTTTCTTTGTTTTTGATTTGGCTTCCTGTTTGAAATATCTTGAAAAGAAGTTGTTTTGAATATTAGGATTTTGTTTTTCCCCGGTTTTTATTTTTAATTTTTTTTAAAAAATCTTGTGCCACTTATTTTCTATGCCTACATTTGTCAATGCATGTTCTCCTAAGCTTCCACTTGTATTTCACATGCTTTGTGAATTTAGAAATGTTAGAACCTATTTTGAATATCTCTTTTTTTATGTATTAAATAAATGTGTATTATTCTTATATATAATACTTCTATATATACAACTTATGTATATTCTGAAGTATCATACTTTATTAAATCCTCTTTACTTATTCGTGTAACCTAAAAGAAAATAAAATATATGAAACCCAATTATATACCAATTACTAACTAAATATCTATACATGTTAGTTGTAAATTTATTTTCAAGATATTGCTTTGAATATTTTTTTTACTCACAAACCATAAATGTATGCATAATAGTTATCATATTTTATTTTGCTTAGAAATGATAAATTTTGCATATATCCATTTACACATTAATTATGGTTTGAAATTCACTTTATACATCCAGATATTAATCAGAATTTTATTTGCTAAAATTACAAATTAGTGTTTTTAATAGAGAGAATATAGTTAATTATCCAATTACCGGACGTCCAAAATCCGGATTATTACATGAGAGGAATACCCCTAAAGTCAACTGTCACCACAGGAAAAAGCATAAAGAAAGTGTATGGAATTATGACACAAAAATTCAAACATTATCGGTAGGAGAGTTTTCAGATTCAAAATCATGGCCTACCTCTCCCTTGCCCTCATCCTCCTTTGAGTGCCCAACATCCATCGAAGCTCGTTGTTTCTCATACTTTTAGGAAAATCTCTCTTCAATCCTTCTGCCAATATGGTTGAAGCCTATAGATAGAGTCACACCTTTATTCCATTTGTACTCATAGGCATTGTAGAGGATTCCAAAGACTTCGACGGTAGCCACCTTCTTAGCTCTTCCTTAGAAATCAAGCCTGCAATGTCCTCCCAGCCTTTGTAAGTCCGCCCTCAACCATTGATGCTTGGCCTCTAGATCCTTCAGAGCCTTCTCTGGTTCAGCAATAATAGCCTTAGAACCTTTTGGACTCTTTTCCCTTTTGGCTTAGGCATCCTTTTTGAACTTGTCGAATTCTTTCCTCAAAGCCTTGGCCTTCTCCACTTCTCATTCTAATTTTTGAAACCCTCGATGCAAAACCTAAAGGTAAACTAATGCCTGTAGAACAACGGATTGGATGAAAAAAAAAGAGATGGATACTTTAAAAAAAAAGCCTATACCCTAAGTTGATCTTCCATCCCCAAACTCATCATCCTTTTAAAACTACCCATATCATCAACTAACTCCACTCGAGAATTCCCCACAACCTTAGATAAATGGGCGTCGATAGTGGAGCGGGTTACATGGACCATCCGGTCCACTTGTTCCTTCAAAGCATGAGTTAGAGTAAAAGCGACTGTGATAAGTATGGCTTTAGCAGAAAGGATGCTCTTTTTATGTTTCTTGGTTGTGGGTGGATCCACTAGAGCTGGTTTTGGTTGAGTAGAAATGGAAAAAGTTTACTAGTTCAGTAGCAAACTAACTGTCTCGGATATGTCGTCGGAAGAAATTTTATATTTCATAAAAGTTATATCCTAAAACACATGTTGTAAGACATTAAAAACCAAGGTCAACCGTCGGGAGCAGCATCTCGTCTTTCGATCTTGGCGTTTATAGGGTCAGAATATGTGGATTCTTTAGGATGACACAGATCAATCACATCTAGGGGCATGGTGTTAGTTGAAAAGGGATCGTATCCAAGAAACCTAGTCGAAGGCGATAATAACCTGCAAGCCCTGAGATTGGTCTCGATAAGCACAACATGTTTTAGCCTTTCACCTTCCAGAATCTTCATCACTTCCTCATACTTAGATTCAAAAAGATTCTTAAGGGTTGGCGCCTTCTCCCTCACAAGTTTAGCTGAAGAGATAAAAATGATTTTAGGAAACGATAACATCAAAGTTTAGAAGCAAGAGCATTTCAGAAAAGAAAAGCTTGAAAACTTACAAGTCTCTGATAACTCAGTAACGATTTAGGGATCATCCATTTTCACAAACAACTAGTGGGAAGTTGTTACTTTGCTATGTTGTTTAACTAAAGGCATCTTCTTTCAAAATCAAAGAAAATACACAGGAACTAATGACTTATTGGATGATCGATGCAAGTTATATAAGTATTGAACCTCGGAAGCGGTCATGTTTTGGCACGCTCTCTTCCGATATAAAATCGCTAAAGCAGATAAAGTGCTATATGAGACCACTCTAAGTTGAATCGGGTTAAGTCTTTAAAATTCCAAGTTGTCAACAAATGAGGGAGGCAAGAGGAAGCGATATTCCATGCGCTTAATGTTCCAATGTCAAAGTGAAGAATCCTTCAGGGGGTTCATTTTAATCATCGTCTAGGCTAGGAGCCCTAATCACACCCCCCTCAGTCCCATTGCTCTAATCCAATTCTTTAACTCCCTTTGGTCAGTTATCGGTTATCCATCGAAAAGTCTACAGAAGATTAATGTTAAGCTAACTATTGAGTAAGAACTCAAAATTTTCTACTGGAAAGTTTAAGGTCTTATGGTTCACAAAATGAATTAGGCCTAAATTAGACCCTACAGTTGTAACACCTCGCATTTTTAGATAATTAAATAGCGAAAATAATTATTAAGGGATGAAAATAAGCATTTTTGGAATTATCAAAATAAGGCCTCGAAACTTATACCATTGTGTTCATGGTGATTTTCTGATCAATTTAAATATATAACTTGTCGAAATCCGAGTTAATATGAAGAAGTTACGAGAGAAACAAGAAAGCAAAATTATATAAATTAAACGGCAAAAAAAGATGTAAGACCCTAAGGGTCGACCCATAGGTCGACCCGCAAAACCCGAGGGTCGACCCACGTGTAGCCCTAGATGAGAAATTGTCCAGGAACATGCCATAGTCTTGTAATCTGATTTTTGTGTGATCCGAGTCGTTGTTTTCTGGATCCAATTATTCGTAGCGAGCCTGTGACGTGGTGGCATCAGATTCAATCCAAAAATCCGATTATCTGAGATCTCCAAAATCCACTATAAATAGAATCCTAGGCCTAGCTATTTTCTCACAATCAGATTTTCTTCCAATTGGATTCATTTCCTGAGGCTAAACCTTGAATAGAAAATATTTCTAGGGAGAATATCTTTTTAATAAAAATATTAGACGCCTTAGAAAGGGATCTAGGAAGGCCATGGAGTAAAGCTAAAGACAACAAGTGAGTGGATTTAAATTATGTAACAACCCTGTATTTTGTAATTATTGTAATTGAATTTTGATTTAACTTTATTATATTTAATTTAGATAATTTTGTTATTTTAAAATATAAACTTTGATTTTGATATGAATTGTCATTCCAAACATGACTAGATAGAATAATTTCCAAAATAATGAATTTTGGTCAACTTTGACTTTTAACTTAAAAATTTAAAAGTTTGAAAATTTTAATTTTATCTTTTATTATGAAAGTAAATAAAATTTTAAGGTCACTACTTTTCATTTCGTTGAAATCTGATTTATTATGTGAAAGCTATGCATTTTTAACTATTGTGTGAAATTTGCTGTATTTAACAAAATTGTTTATTTTAAATTACTTTAAATAATATTTTATTTGGTCATGTAATGTTCTAATTTATATTTATATGGTTAAAATAACATTTTATGTAAATATTTTGGTTTTAAAACATTTTTAAAAGTGCAATTGACATTTTCCAGTGTTAGTTGTATTTTTGTTTAAAATTTCTAATTTCAAGTTTCAATTAAATAAAGAAATTCTTTATTTATTTTTATATTTTCTTAAGATCTTATTTTATTCTCATTCCCACTTTATTTAGTTCCTCATTATTTATTTAATTTCCTTTTTATTTTTTTTAAAGTGAAATATAAATTTTCTAAAAGCTTGTGATGTTTTATTTGTAATTTTCATGTCCTGTTTGCCATTTTTTAAACAATTTCTCTAATTATCTTCTATTCTCTAAATATAATTCTTTATTTCATTTTAGAAATGATAAATGAAGTATTTTATTTCAAAACTTTACTTTAGAATATTTTTAAAATGAAGTAGATATATTTCCAAAGCCAGTGATGTTTTAATTGTAATTTTTGAACCCTGTTTTGAATTTTTAAGCAATTTCTTTTATTCTTTTTCTATATTCTTTAAATTTTATTATTTATTTTCATTTTATTTCACTTTTTTAGGTTTTTAAAAATATTTTCTGAATTATATTTTTTTATTTGATTTAAAAGAAAAGGAAATATGAAAGGTTTTAAAAGCTTTTGAAACTTAAGTCTTTTCACCTCCTAAAGCCCTTTCATTTGCCATAACCTCTCCATTACTCCTCTTGGCCGTGCATTTTTTTTCATTTGCTGTGTATTCCCTTCAATTTTCACGTGAAAAAAACTCATATCTCACTTCTCTTTCACGGCTAAGAAGTTTGGTAATGGCTTCACTTCTTTTTTTCTACTTTTTCTTCTTATTTTCTATGAATTATGGCTTGCTTTCTCATGCTATTTGTTAGGCCTCTCCTCCATAGCCATAGCCACCACTCTCTACACCTCTTCCCTGCCATCACCACCACCTATACTTCCAGCCATGACCAAGGCCGAGCCCTCCATTATGACCAAACCCCTCAAAATGCAACCAAAGGCCTAAAACTATGCTTATTTGACCACTACTTGTTCATCTCCTTCAACCACCACCCTAACCATCACCATAGCTGCCACCACTCCTCTGACCTGACCTCTATCCACCCCTTTCTACCACTGACTAGTCATGGTGCACCCAGGCCGAGCCATAACCCCAAGGTCAAGCCTTTGTTTTGACCAAAAATCACACTATTTGCCTTAAAACTCTTCACATCCTTATATATAAACTTCCCCACCATATTCCACTACCTAGGCCGTGCATACACATGACCAAACCTGAGCCAAAACTTATTCAAACCAGAGAAAAACACATCCCTAGGCCATACCAAATAGTAGAGAAGGCAAGGCAAAAGACTGTGTATTCGTCTCTCTTTTTATTTCATAGTTATTTAAATTGAATGTTGTATTGAACTTTAAATTTATTTGGTTTTGTTTTGGGTTGTAACACAAGATCTATAGCTTGGATCTCGCTCTCCATTCAAATTCCGCAGTCTTGTCTGTTTGCTTTTGATTCCGTGTGTTATTGGTTTGCAATCTCCAGCATTTAGAGGTGAGTAAAGCTCACCCGACATTTATACTTATGCAGTTGTGAAACAACAACAATTGAATGTGTAGAATTATTTATGATGCTATAACTGCCAGTGATTATTTGTATATGATGTTAAACCTGTTAATTTACATGTCATCTCATCTATTACTGTTATATGTTTTTAACTGTTCATTTATATCTGTTTATCACACTGCAAGTTCCCTGTAGAATAGAATCACTATGGGTTGAAATGATACATACCCGAATGGACTTTAGAATAGGGAAAAATCATTATGGGCTGAAATGATAGGCCTGAACGGTTTTTATTTATTTTATTTTAACTTGGGATTGCGGGTTTGAAATGATAGAACCCGGATTTTTCTTTTAAACTGCGGATTGAAATGATATATATCCGTATCACTTGACCTAGGTTAGAAAACTATTTACAGGCCTGTGGTTATATTGTATAAAGTGTTTTAAATATTTTAAATATTTTAAAAGTGAAAAATTAAGAAATTTGATTTAAATTGGATTTTTAATGTTTAAATAAAGAAATTTTGGATTTTTCTAGAAGTTCAAAATGTAATTTAAATGAATGGTAAAAAGTGAATTTTTGAAATATAACTTAAATTTAGAAATTTGGACTTTGGCTTTTAAAATGACATTTAAGTTATATAAATAATATTTTAAGTGGTCTAAATGTAAATTTATGATAATCTGATTTAAATAGATTTTTAAGTGTTTTAAATAAAGGATTTATGATTTTTGTATAAGTGGAAAATGTTAAATAAATAAATGGTTAAGTTGAATTATTGAAATATAACTTGAAGTCTGGAAATTTGGGTTTTGGTTTAAAAAGGGAATTTTAAGTTATATAAATAAAATGGAAATTTAATTATGTTTGGAAAATGGTAAATATGATGATTTGATTAAATTTGAGTTTAAATGAATTAATAAAGTACTATTGATTTTTCTATGTATTGAAATAGTTAAATGAATGAATGCTTAAAAGTGTAATCTTAAAATGAACTTGACCTGGAAATGTGAATTTGGTTTTAATTAAGGGTTTAAGCTAATTAAATAAATTGGAAATTTAGTTTAATTTGTGAAATGATAATTTGAAAATGTAAATGTTAATAAAGTGTTAAATGTAAAAATCGGAAAGTTTACACTTGAATTTATAAGGTGATTTGTGAAATTTGATTTAATTATAAAATGTTGCTTTATCAAAATCATTAATTAAAAGAGTATTTTAATGAACATTGTTGAATGTTAAAATATGATTTTTATAATGTTTAAATGGTTTAAATTGAAATGTTTTCAAGTATAACTTACAGCAGCTTTTTCTGAATGCTGTGAAAGGCTAAAAATTTCAATGTTTATGGTTTTAACTTAGTAAATGAACTAAGAATGGTTTAAAACTTTGGAAATTGAATAATTGATTTGAAAGTATATAAAATTAAATTTTAAATGGTTTAAATGAATTATTTTGATTAAAATATAAGCTATTTAAAAGGTGATTTGGAATGAAAATAAACGAATGATATCTTTGAATTTAAAAGGTATTTAAAGTTAAATATTTGGATTTGAACTTATATGATGATTTGAAATTGAAGCTTTGGAAAGATATGATATTTTGATATATATTAAATGTTTTGAAATGATTTTTTTTTAAGATATGATATTTTGATATTAAAAATGTTTTGAAATGAAGTTTGGAAAGATATGATATTTTGATATATATTAAATGTTTTGAAATGAAGTTTTGAAAGATATGATATTTTGATATATTAAATGTTTTGAAATGAAGTTTTGAAAGATATGACATTTTGATATTAAAAGTTTTTTGAAATGAAGTTTTGAAAGATATGATATTTTGATATTAAAAATGTTTTGAAATGAAGTTTTGAAAAATATGATATTTTAATATTAAAATGATTTAAAAGTTTAGTTTTGAAAGATATGACATTTTGATAATAAAATGATTTGAAAGGAATTTTTGAAAGGATATGCTATTTTAGTATATTAAAATGATTTGAAAGGAATTTTTGAAAGGTCATGATAATTTAATTATTAAAATGGTTAGAAATGACTTGATATTTATCTTGCTAAATATTTGAATTTGAAATATATGGTATGTTGATATACATAAATGGTTTGGAAATGATTTAATCTTTATTTTGATAAAGATTTGGATTGAAATAATATGTTGTTTTGAAGGATAAAATATTAATTTTAAGTTATAACCACGGGTTATAATAACGATTGGTTGGCAAAGAGACCGGGATCGGATATGGGCATACTCTCTGTCGATACCGAAAACCACTTTGACAACCGTGTACGCGGTGGAGATTCCAGAATGAAGTAGGATGGTGGCGACGTTCTTGAGGTATACTACGTGGACCCAACTCCCGTGAGTTGGCATAAGGTGGCTAAAACAGGAGCGGTCTCGGGCCAGTTGAGGTCGCACCTCGTAGCGGACGCATTTCTTTGATACCATACTATTACTTGTGATTGTTTGGGCGCCCCTTCGATTTTTGTGGGAATGTGTTCCGCGGTGGCCGTATGTGGCTGCTGCGTTACCACCAGCCCGAGTGTCGTAATTGGTATATCTACCCTGGCATTGCCTTGTGTGTCGTGTCACCTACCATATCGAGCCTTTACTACGAGTTTCTATTTGTGTCGTACCTATGCAGTATCTTCTCGTAGTCTCCCGATCAGGAGATATGCAGGTATTGAATAGACTATTGGCATTATTTGTGTTAAGGGGAATATTGGGTCACTCCTTAACGCTATTTAAAAGTAAGTTTATTTTACTATTAGACGTTATTATAATAGCGCAATATTACTACATAGTAAATAGTTTAACGGATCCTTAGAGGATGGGCGGTCCCAAGCATTCTTTAAGTTACTTGTACTTTTACTACAGTTCACTTGAGTTGGTTTACATTGTATAAGTATGTATGTCCTCACTCGAGTGTTTGTATTTTATTTACGCTCGGGTCAGCCTGAGTATTCATAGATTTGGATTTCCTCTTTCTGGAGATTGGAATCACTGGAGATTATCTGCTTGTCTAGTTTTATCTGTTTCACTTCCAATTATCCTGTTGATCCCAGTGTTGTATTAATTTTGTACTTGGTTATCATACTTAGACTTCTGTTGTACTTTATTTCTTCTATTTTATCTTATTTAACTCTGATATATTTATATAGTAGCTTCATGAACTACTATTTCTTTTACTTCCGCTGCACTATTATTACTCTGTGTCTGTGATCTGTGATTATTATTTACTGTATATTCTGAGATTTGCCAAATTTTATTTACACGCGATATTTTGAGCAATTCAAGTCCGACATGTGCGGATGCGAATGGTTGAAAATACCTGGTTGTTACATTTGGTATCAGAGCTTTGGCTTTGGGGCAAAACTTAGAATATAAAGTAAATTATTTACAGAATCACTTTCGTTCGAGTTTGAATCTTTCCACTTTGATTCGAATTTCCTTTGAATTTTGGAATGTTCCCTATGGTTTCAAAATCTATTTGTGTCCCTCATTATTCATTTCCTTTTGATTTTGAAGTATCCCATAACCCCACTTCGATTGAGCTTTATAGTGAATTGGTGGTCTTGCCAATCTAAAAAAATGAATTATAAAAGGGGGAAAACTCCTTTACAATAAGCACCGATTCACCAGAGATTTATATCTATCCTTGGTTTAGATGCTAATATCTTTTGTTATTCCAAACTCTATCTCTTAAGATCGAATGTAGATTTACCCTAGAAAAATCCACATTGATCTTATTCTTTAAGTCACGGTTGACCAGGTTAAGGTTGCCCGTGATTTACTTAAGCTTACCCATCTCCCTACTCTGTTAATTAATCATCTTGTCTTTTGTTTCCACTCTATTCTTCCAAACATTTTGAATTGTACTTGTATATCTATGTTTTGTTTTATATATTGTGTTGTTTGGGTTGTTGATGTTGATTTGGGTTTCGGATCGATTCGTCTGATCAACGCCATTGATAGGATTTCTAAAATACTTTAACAGAATAAACTGACACAATATTATTTTTAAATTTGGTTAATGAAATAAATTTTGATATATAAGTAAATTTATGGAACTTAATAAACTGATTTAAATTGATTATTTGAAATGATAATACTTGATTTATCATTTATTGTTCTATAAATGAATTTATAAATAGCTGTTATAAATTGATTTGGGAACTCAAATGAGTTTAGAAACAAGAAATTTGAGAATTTAATTTCCAATGGTTTCAAACCTTGTGTTTAAAGTTTTAAAAGAGGTATATTATTTAAAGTATTTTCGAATAAGAATATGTTTCCAAAGGATTCTAAAGTTTAAAAAAATTAGTGCTCTTCTCTTGGCCATTGGGAAATAATTTCGGTGAAGACTGCAGCATCATCGACATTCATTTTCGAGTTTCGAAGTGAAGAGACCGCTCTGTAGTCTTGCTACAGCTTTGTTTTGGGAAATCAAATTGATTTGAATTTCTAAAATATGACTTGATTTATAATACATATAGATATATGATTTAAATTTGATTTGATAAATTATGTACACACATTTACTTATCCCAAAAAGGTTTGAAGAAATCAAAAATTTAATTCTTAAATTTTATTTTAAAGAATAATTTCAATTATAAAAAGAAAATCAAAATTTTGGATGAGTATTCAAGCATGAAATGATTTAATCGGAAAGTTTTATTTGTATAATACAATTCCAATTAAATTCAACTTACCTTAATTTCAAAAGTTAACAATGTAATTGGATAATATACAATATAAAAAGATTTTATTAATAAGATTTGAATGGTTATAATAAATGTTGTACACTTAAATTTTAGTTATAAAATGATTAACAGAGGTAAATATAATAAAGGGTAATTGAATAAATTACAATAAAATAATGTTAAAAGAACTAAGAATAAAATAAAGAAGTTATAATAAATGTAAGTATATTTAAAATAAGTGATAAATATATTGAGAGGAATAAATTTAATTTTAATTAGGAATAAAGAAGAATAAAATTTATTAAGTGCATTATGAGTATAATAAATAATTATTTTTCAAAACCATAGTTTTAAAATTGTTAATTTAAGATGATTGGATAATAAGATAATGAAATTTAAGATAATTAAGATTTATTTAACTTGTGTAAAAAAAAATTCTATTTAAGTTGAAATTTCCATGGTTTCAAACTTATTTCCTTATTTTGTTTTTCAAACTATCTTTTGGTTGTCCTTATTATCCTTATCTTGCTACAGACTGGTATAGACATCTTTCTATAATCTTTCTGCTTAGAAATCTTTCTATAATCTTTGGTGCTCATTTTGAATCCACCTTTTCGTGCTTGTGTTCTTAATTCTAGAGGATCTTGGAAAAATCATCTCCACCTTGTTAAACTTACCTACAACGACAGTTATCAGGTATAATTTCAATCTTCTTGTCACCTTGTCTTAATCTTATTTCATTTCTATCTTTTCTGTGCTTTCCCGTACCTCATTCCTTTTCGGGGACGAAAAGTTTTAAGTGGGGGAGAGTGTAATAACCCTGTATTTCGTAATTATTTTAATTGAATTTTGGTTTAACATTATTATATTTAATTTAGATAATTTTGTTATTTTAAAATATAAACTTTGATTTTGATATGAATTGTCATTCCTAAACATGACTAGATAGAATAATTTCTAAAATAATGGATTTTGGTCAACTTTGACTTTTAACATAAAAATTTAAAAGTTTGAAAATTTTAATTTTATCTTTTATTATGAAAGTAAATAAAATTTTAAGGTCGCTACTTTTCGTTTCGTTGAAATCTGATTTATTATGTGAAAGCAATGCATTTTTAACTAATGTGTGAAATTTGCTGTATTTAACAAAATTGTTTATTTTAAATTATTTTAAATAATATTTTATTTGGTCATGTAATGTTCTAATTTATATTTATATGGGTAAAATAACATGTTATGTATATATTTTGGTTTTAAAAAATTTTTAAAAGTGCAATTGACATTTTCCAGTGTCAGTTGTATTTTTGTTTAAAATTTCTAATTTCCAGTTTCAATTAAATAAAGAAATTCTTTATTTATTTTTCTATTTTCTTAAGATCTTTTTTTATTATCATTCCCACTTTATTTCGTTCCTCATTTATTTATTTAATTTCCTTTTTATTTGTTTTAAAGTGAAATATAAATTTTCTAAAAGCTTGTGATGTTTTATTTGTAATTTTCATGTCCTGTTTGCCATTTTTTAAACAATTTCTCTAATTATCTTCTATTTTCTCTAAATATAATTATTTATTTTACTTTAGAAATGATAAATGAAGTATTTTATTTCAAAATTTTGCTTTAGAATATTTTTAAAATGAAGTAGATATATTTCCAAAGCCAGTGATGTTTAATTATAATTTTTGAACCCTGTTTTGAATTTTTAAGCAATTTCTTTTATTCTTTTTCTATTTTCTTTAAATTTTATTATTTATTTTCATTTTATTTCACTTTTTTAGGTTTTTAAAAATATTTGCTAAATTATATTATATTTTATTTTATTTAAAAGAAAAGGAAATACGAAAGGTTTTAAAAGCTTTTGAAACTTAAGTCTTTTCACCTCCTAAAGCCCTTTCATTTGCCATAACTTCTCCATTACTCCTCTTGACCGTGCATTTTTTTCATTTCTGCGTATTCCCTTCAATTTTCATGTGAATAATACTCATATCTCACTTCTCTATCACGGCTAAGAAGTTTGGTAATGGCTTCACTTCTTTTTTCTACTTTTTCTTCTCATTTTCTATGAATTATGCCTTGCTTTCTCATGCTATTTGCTAGGCCTCTCCCCCATAGCCGCAGCCACCACTCTCTACACCTCTTCCATGCCATCACCACCACCTTTATTTCCAGCCATGACCAAGGCCAAGCCCTCCATGATGACCAAACCCCTCAAAAATGCAACCAAAGGCCTAAAACTATGCTTATTTGGCCACTACTTGTTCATCTCCTTCAACCACCACCCTAACCATCACCATAGCCGCCACCACTCCTCTGACCTGACCTCTACACACCCCTTTCTTCCACTGACCAGTCATGGTGCACCCAGGCCAAGCCATAACCCCAAGGTCGAGCCTTTGTTTTGACCAAAAATCACACTATTTGCCTTAAAACTCTTCACATCCTTATATATAAACTTCTCCACCATATTCCACTACCTAGGCCATGCATACACATGACCAAACCTGAGCCAAAACTTGTTCAAACCAGAGCGAAACACATCCCTAGGCTGTACCAAATAGTAGAGAAGGTAAGGCAAAAGACTGTGTATTCGTATCTCTTTTTATTTCATAGTTATTTAAATTGAATGTTGTATTGAACTTTAAATTTATTTGGTTTTGTTTTGGGTTGTAACACAAGATCTATAGCTTGGATCTCGCTCTCCATTCAAATTCCGCAGTCTTGTCTGTTTGCTTTTGATTCCGTGTGTTATTGGTTTGCAATCTCCAGCATTTAGAGGTGAGTAAAGCTCACACGACATTTATACTTATGTAGTTGTGAAACAACAACAATTGAATGTGCAGAATTATATATGATGCTATAACTGCCAGTGATTATTTATATATGATGTTAAACCTGTTGATTTACATGTCATCTCATCTGTTGCTATTATATGTTTTAACTGTTTATTTATATCTATTTATCACACTGCAAGTTCTCTGTAGAATAAAATCACTATGGGTTGAAATGATACATACCCGAACGGACTTTAGAATAGGGAAAAGTCATTATGGGCTCAAATGATAGGCCTGAACGGTTTTTATTTATTTTATTTTAAATTGGGATTGTGGGTTTGAAAAGATAGAACCCAGATTTTTCTTTTAAACTGCAGATTGAATGATATATATCCGTATCACTTGACCTAGGTTAGAAAACTATATACAGGCCCGTGGTTATATTGTATAAAGTATTTTAAGTATTTTAAATATTTTAAATATTTTAAAAGTGAAAAATTATGAAATTTGATTTAAATTGGATTTTTAATGTTTAAATAAAGAAATTTTGGATTTTTCTAGAAGTTTAAAATGTAATTCAAATGAATGGTAAAAAGTGAATTTTTGAAATATAACTTAAATTTGGACTTTGGCTTTTAAAATGGCATTTAAGTTATATAAATAAAATTTTAAGTGGTGTAAATGTAATTTTATGATAATTTGATTTAAATATATTTTTAAGTGTTTTAAATAAAGGATTTATGATTTTTTTTATAAGTGGAAAATGTTAAATAAATGAATGGTTAAGTTGAATTATTGAAATATAACTTAAAGTCTGGAAATTTGGGTTTTGATATAAGATGGGAATTTTAAGTTATCTAAATAAAATGTAAATTTAATTATGTTTGGAAAATGGTAAATATGATGATTTGATTAAATTTGAGTTTAAATGAGTTAATAAAGTATTATTGATTTTTCTATGTATTGAAATAGTTAAATGAATGAATACTTAAAAGTGTAATCTTAAAATGAACTTGACCTGGAAATGTGAATATGGTTTTAATTAAGGGTTTAAGTTAATTAAATAAATTTGAAATTTAGTTTAATTTGTGAAATGATAATTTGAAAATGTAAATGTTAATAAAGTGTTAAATGTAAAAATGGGAAAGTTTACACTTGAATTTATAAGGTGATTTGTGAAATTTGATTTAATTATAAAATGTTGCTTTATCAAAATCATTAATTAAAAGAGTATTTTAATGAACATCGTTGAATGTTAAAATATGATTTTTATAATGTTTAAATGGTTTAAATTGAAATGTTTTCAAGTATAACTTACAGCAGCTTTTTCTGAATGATGTGAAAGGCTAAAATTTTCAATGTTTATGGTTTTAACTTAGTAAATGAACTTAGAATGGTTTAAAACTTTGGAAATTGAATAATTGATTTGAAAGTATATAAAATTATAAATGGTTTAAATGAATTATTTTGATTAAAATATAAGCTATTTAAAAGGTGATTTGGAATGAAAATAAACGAATGATATCTTTGAATTTAAAAGGTATTTAAAGTTAAATATTTGGATTTGAACTTATATGATGATTTGAAATTGAAGCTTTGGAAAGATATGATATTTTGATATATATTAAATGTTTTGAAATGAAGTTTTTTTTAAGATATGATATTTTGATATTAAAAATGTTTTGAAATGAAGTTCGGAAAGATATGATATTTTGATATATATTAAATGTTTTGAAATGAAGTTTTGAAAGATATGATATTTTGATATATTAAATGTTTTGAAATGAAGTTTTGAAAGATATGACATTTTGATATTAAAAATGTTTTGAAATGAAGTTTTGAAAGATATGATCTTTTGATATTAAAAATGTTTTGAAATGAAGTTTTGAAAGATATGATATTTTGATATTAAAATGATTTAAAAATGAAGTTTTGAAAGATATGATATTTTGATAATAAAATGATTTGAAAGGAAGTTTTGAAAGTGATATGATATTTTAAAATATTAAAATGATTTGAAAGGAATTTTTGAAAGGATATGATAATTTAATTATTGAAATGGTTAGAAATGACTTGATATTTATCTTGATAAATATTTGAATTTGAAATATATGGTATGTTGATATACAGAAATGGTTTGGAAATGATTTAATCTTTATTTTGATAAATATTTGGATTGAAATGATATTTTGTTTTGAAGTACAAAATATTATTTTTAAGTTATAACCACGGGTTATAATAACGATTGGTTGGCAAAGAGACCGTAATCGAATATGGGCATACTCTCTATCGATACCGAAAACCACTTTGACAACCGTGTACGCGGTGGAGATTCCAGAATGAAGTAGGATGGCGACGACGTTCTTGAGGTATACTACGTGGACCCAACTCCCGTGAGTTGGCATAAGGTGGCAAAAACAGGAGAGGTCTCGGGCCAGTTGAGGTCGCACCTCGTAGCGGACGCATTTCTTCGATACCATACTATTACTTGTGATTGTTTGGGCGCCCCTTTGATTTTTATGGGAATGTGTTCCGCGGTGGGTGTATGTGGCTACTGCGTTACCACCAGCCCGAGTGTCGCAATTGGTATATCTACCCTGGCATTGCCTTGTGTGCCGTGTCACCTACCATATCGAGCCTTTACTACGAGTTTCTATTTGTGTCGTACCTATGCAGTATCTTCTCGTAGTCTCCCGATCAGGAGATATGCAGGTATTGTATAGACTATTGGCATTATTTGTGTTAAGGGGTTATTTTTCCTTCTGCTTCTGGTTGTCTCGCAATACCTTCTACGGCTTATTGGGTCACTCCTTTACGCTATTTAAAAGTAAGTTTATTTTACTATTAGACGTTATTATAATAGCGCAATATTACCACATATTAAATAGTTTAACGGATCCTTAGAGGATGGGCGGTCCCAAGCATCCTTTAAGTTACTTGTACTTTTACTACAGTTCACTTGAGTTGGTTTACATTGTATAAGTATGTATGTCCTGACTCGAGTGTTTGTATTTTATTTACGCTCGGGTCAGCCTGAGTATGCACAGATTTGGGTTTCCTCTTTCTGGAGATTGGAATCGCTGGAGATTATCTGCTTGTCAATTTTATCTGTTTCACTTCCAGTTATCCTGTTGATCCCAGTGTTGTATTCATTTTGTACTTGGTTATCATACTTAGACTTCTGTTGTACTTTATTTCTTCTGTTTTATCTTATTTAACTCTGATATATTTATATAGTAGCTTCATGAACTACTATTTCTTCTACTTCCGCTGCACTATCATTACTCTGTGTCTGTGATCTGTGATTATTATTTATTGTATATTCTGAGATTTGCCAAATTTTATTTACAACGCGGTATTTTGAGCAATTCAAGTCCGATATGTGCGGATGCGAATGGTTGAAAATACCTGGTTGTTACAAATTATATCTCCTTTATTTTTATGATATATAATATTGTTAGATTCCCATTAAATATTTAATTCAGCATTTGGACAAATTTCAATAATTGGTTCTGCTAGTTAGTTATGTTGAGACTGTAAATTTTATAAGAGAAGTGTACTTATATTTAAATGTTATTTATATGGAATAAAGAAAGGAATCCAATTAAATATTAGTAATATTAGGCTTAAAAGAATTATAAAGAAAGGCATAAGCCTAAAAGCGATAAATTTACAGGAAATTATGTTAAAACGGAAGAAATGAATCAAAAAGGGAAAATTTTAATAACTTGATTTGGAAGTTAGTGACAGATTAGTTGGTTGGTTTAGAAAAGAGAACACATTTCCATAGTTCAATATTGTAAGAATAACGATAAACATAAGTGCGAGAATAAAAGCAAGAAAAATGAGATTAGTGCAAAATAGAGACATTACTATATTTTGCATTACTCAACAATTAAAGAAACAATAAAAGAAATATGTTGCAGTTAAGAGTTATTGTTTAGAGCATTATTCAGTATTAAAATACGAAAATATATTTTTAGCACAGTCTTTTTAACCAGCCAAAAAGAATAGAACTTCTTCTTAGAATAAAAGAGAATAACTCGAAGCGTTAAAGAAATAAAAGAAGAGTAAATAATCAAGTTAATTAATTGACAAGGCTAGAAACAATAAACAGAAAATTTTACTAGATTTACATTTATTGCATAGACAATAGAGTAAAAAGTAAAACAGTTATTATAATAAGTAATTTGTGGCAGTTGGACGTAGTACCAAGCTAAGACTATTATATAATATAAGCGAACCAAAAGTGACAATTACATTTATAACATGTTGGCTATAAAAAAAAGAATATAAAAGTGACAATTGCAAGTATAACTGTAACACGTAGTTTATAATTAAAAAGAAAGAAATTTAAGAGGCTTATTTTATCAAACTTAGATCTTGGATTAAGTTAATAAGCAAAATAATAAAAGTGGCCCACATCGGCAGCATTCCCTTTTAGGTTTAGGACTGATGGTCTCACATATGGGTGGGGACGAGCATGTTGATTAGGGTAAATTAGTAGCCAACAAAATAAGATAAGTAAACTAAATGCATAATAAAGATTAGATGTAGGGTCTAATAAAGTGGTAAGGTGCGTCTGGAGTAGCCCAAAGAGAATCTGGATAAATAGCCTAACAAAGCAGTTCATCATAGATTTTTAATACAGAAAGAGCACGTCCAACTTAGTTATTTTGGGCTAGAAGGAAGTACGTGTTGAATATGCGATTCTGTTATGATTCATATGTTATGATTTTTGTTTGATGATAATAAACATATATATATATAAATGTATTTGTTAATGTACAATTTTATTTTTCACAGATTAAATAAATATTTGCTGAATAAAGTTAAATAACACAGAATTTGAATTCAAACAGAAATTTTATTCAAACAAATATTTATTACAATTTTGAATAGTACAAATTCAAACTCTCACTATACATATACAACTTTGATTACAATACAAATTCAATTACATCACAATCTCACTTTTACATCTGACCTCACTACATATCACTCATTCACTCAACTCGTATTTTATCTTCAACTTTATTCCAATGTGAATCCGGCATCTGAGAAATCTGCAAAAATATACATTGACGCAGTAGAATTGAAAAGGAAATATTTTTGCATATTAAACAAAATGTGGTTTTTGAAAATAGTATTTGCCTCGGTTATTTGGGTTGTCCGTCATCATTTAATTTTCAATTCATCATACACGAACAGCTTGTGACATACACAGTGTATCACTGTATATGCCACAAGGTTGTGCACACCGACTTATACACTTTGATAAATTTACAGGGACAAGTGAGCATAGGTCAAACCCAAATTATCGGATTCAACTCAAGTGCAATAAAATAATGGCACAACTTTCAGCACAAGGTCAAATCCGAGCTACAAGCTGAATTCAACTCAAGTGTAATGCACAGTCCAACTAAAAGTCAACATGCTCACAAAAGACTACACAATTCAAGAAGGCATCAAACCACAAACAAAATGCAAAGGTCAAGTCACTGCTATCATGAATCAACTCAACTGCAAGTCCAAACCAAAAATAACAGCAATACCAACAATAAACACATCAAACATCATGAGCCAACTGTGTATACATAAAGGAGTTGTACCAAAACAAATGCCACAGTGAGAAAGAAACAAACTAAGCAATGGCACAGCACACAACAGTGACAATGCAACCTGACTCGAAGCAGTGCACATTGAAACTCAAATGTGCAAATTTAAAACAATGCAAGCTCAAATCGAAGCAGTTTCAAGTCAAGTATAGCAACAATGCACAAAGGACACAGCAAATACTCGAGCTCAAGACAGTACAACCCAAAATGCAAACTGCAAATACATGGGGAGTGACGATATCAAGTCAATGTAGCAACCAAAACAAATGCAATAGTGATTCATAAACCAAGTGCACCAAAGATATGGCAACACAGCAACAAAGACCAAGGCTACAATGTGCACAGATATGCAAACAAAACATGCAGCTATGACACAATGCAGACAAGCTATAATGGATAATCAAACTCAACAAAATCAGACTACAGAGACAAACAGAGTTCAATATGACCGAAGTCAGATATATGAACTCGAGCAAGTCCAGATATAATGCAACATGAACGAATGATTATGTGGTCTGCAACAATACCAAAGGAGTGACATGAACAATGCACAACAAGCATGCAACTGTGAAAATTGGATCGAGCAAGTGCAGACACAAGTGGTACAAGACTGATCCCAACATCAGTAACAAATGAATTACAATGCACAAGAACAAAAACAAAAATGAAACAGAGGTTGCTACAGCGATGAACACAATCAGTGGCAAGGTTAAGTAAGTGACAAAAATTCAAGTTAAAACCGATACTGAACAAGTCGGTGCAAAGATTGTCACAGCATAGTCAGAGCCATGGAAACCAAGAAATCGAAGTTGACCAAGTCAGAAATCGAGTGTGTGAATTTTTTTTGAAAAAGTCGAAAATCAAATCAAAATATAATAGGAAAGTTGCTGCCTAACGATCAAGGAAGGATCGAACAGTTTCAAACTAAAACCGTGATAGTGAAGTAAAGGAAATATACGATATGAACAAGTCAGAACATATCCAAAGCATTAAAACAAAATCAAATGGCTGAGAATACTCAAGTGACGAATTCAATCAAATGGATACGAACAAAGATTCAAGGGCATCGATTTATATATAAGCAACATCATCGGCAGTTCCAACATCATCGAGTTCAAGCACTAAAAACCATAAATCAAAGCAAAAATCACGTACCCGATTCAAAGCAGAGACAAACTCAATCAAGCAGCCAAAAGTATCTCAAGAGACGATCAACTATAAAGAAAGGAATTCAAGTTGAATCGAGCATTTGTAATCGGCATCAACGAATTAACGAAAAACCCTAATTTCTGAAGAGAAGAACGAAGCACAGCCATTATCTCAATAAAAAGGGGAACGGGCCGAATAAAGTGAAAAGGTAACGGGCCGAATAAAGTGAAAAGGGAATGGGCCGACCTTTTAATTTTTTAATTAGGTTCTTTTTTTGTCTTTTGTTTTTAAGTTGCGTTTTAAATTTGTTTTTAAATTTTAAACCGTTGTAATCACTAGTCGTGTGACTAGGGGACAAACTACGTGGCGTAGTTTGAGAATTCGCAACTCAGTGGCTGAGTTGTAGCAGAGTTTTGAGCGTAGAGTTGGGTTAGTCAGTAGCGGCTGTCGCGAGTTTACATGTGTAAGCGTGTGACTACTTAATTTCTAGTAGAAACCTTAGGGGCAGCACGTAGGCAGGGTTTTGCCGAAGCTGGGTAAATTCTGTGTCGTTCTATTTCTGCATTTTATTATTCTACTATCTGTGCTGTTATTATTCCGTGTTGAAATTATTTTAAAAGCTTTCGAAATTAATTTTTAAAATTAATACTGTCACCCTATTCACCCTTCTCTAGGGTGAAATCGATCCTACAGTACGAGACTTCAACGGGATGTGAGGGCACTCTAGGATGGCCCTCTAGGGTGGGCCTAACGAAGCTGCTCCCCTGGAGGCAGGTCTGTAAGGTGTTCCATCAAGAGAGTACACCTTGACTGCTTTTGCATTGCAGGCCTAACGAAGCAGACCTTTGTAGGAAGTCAAAAGGTTGATGATGAAGTAGGATATTCATATGACACCGTACTCTAATTTTTAAATAGGTTACATTGGGTAGGACCCATAACGATAGCTGCATGCGGGTATCAGCCATCATCGGTCAGAGCGAGTTCGGGAAAGACTGGAGTTAAACCAACAAGCCAATAATTTTTTCACTATCGAGACATTGGATGAGGAGCACAGCCAATTGGATGTTTAGATTATTGGTAGTAGGGCACACCCACTTTGCTCTTGAAAGGTCTTTCGATTAGTTGAGGGGGCCTGCATAGGGCCACAGCCACGATGAGAAAAGAGACAGACCAAGTAGAATATCTGTACTATAGGCCTAACGAAGTGGACCTTTACATATATAGAAAATCCCGGACTGAGTTCCGTACAAGGTAAACCTTGTTGGTGGAATTTAGGGAGTTGACAGAATGATTACGTGTTGTCCTCAAGATACGCACTGGATGGTACATTGTGGATGTTCGAGCACTATTATAAGCTAATGCGGATGCAGTTTCACGTTTTCATAGTAGACGACGGAAGTTTTGGATTGTAGGCCTCATGAAGCTGTCCTTTACAAATGTAGTTACAGTACGCTCTAGTAGTAAGATGATGAAGTCCTTTTCGAGGAGGATACGCAAGTTACTACGGGTAGTACCTAGGACCGATGCAGTCTATGGACATATAGCTATATATATATATATATCAGCTATTAGGTCTTAATCTACTGGGGGTAGATGGGTACGGTTCACGCACAGAGGCGGGAGTATTATAAACCCAACAAACCTAATATAACAGAAAATGGAAATAAAACGGAATATGTAGAATTATGCTTAGAAGTGTATAATTTGTTCATTCACCAAAACTTTAGTTCTGACCCCCTCCTCATATCATCCCACGGGTTTGATAGATGACAACGATTTTCCAGCATTGAGACACTTATTTAGAAAGTGTTATTACCTTGGTGATTATTTACTTATTACTATATTTTACTCAGTTTCACCATGAGATATTTATTTGAGCTCTGATATATTTATCTTTGCCTATTTGCAAGATACCAGACACCCAACTCGGGCTTGTATGGATTTGGGTTATAGCATTTTTGCGAAAATCTAGACCCACTGGAACCTGGGTTGTTACATTTGGTATCATAGCTTTGGTTAGTAGATCCTAAGTAAATTAGGAAACATGAGTGAATGTATTTATATTTTTGATATATATATATATATATATATATTATGTACTAAAATCCAAAGAGTCACCAATTATAGATTTTAACATATGGAAAGTTTTTAGAAGTATATTTGTGCATAGTTGCTAGTTGGGTTTGGGATGACCCAAGGATGTTGAGCCCTATGTTAATGCCGATTTATAGTGTACAATAAGCAATGTTTCGTGAGAAGATTGGTATCCATATGTTATAGGAAGTGGGAAAGTTCCCTAGGGATAGTAGGGAGAGTATTTTTATTTTGGAAGGAATAAGAGTTTTAGTAAGGAAATGAGATTTCCAAGGTTTAGGAATGGTATTCGTAAGGTAGTAAGAAGAAAATCCACTTTATGTCTAGCCTAATAAAATGAAACTTTTGGTATTGAAAAGTTGAAAAATATAATTGTTAATATGTTTAAAGGAGTAAATATTAGGTTTTTGAAAAAAAAATGGTATGAAATTTAAATTGGTTTTTATATGATGTAAATTTTGTTAAAAGTGAAATCCTTTTTGAAGAATTATAGAGCATGTATAGCTCGCTAGTTTCTTTGTAAGTAAACAAAGATTTTTAATATAAAAGCCTAGAGTGTTTTAGTATCGAAAACGTAGATTACAACATTTATTGTTGTAATAGATGTTTTCGTGAAAAATAAAGAAAGCATAGACTATCACACTATTGTTATAGTAGGTGACTCCCAAAAGAAATGTTTTTACATAGCATATGAGATTTATTAATATTTACTTTAATTGAATCCATATACTAGTATTTTTGGGTTGTAGTAACGGTGTTTTACACAACATCTATTTTAACCTAAATAAAAATGTGTTTCGAAGATAATTTCTAAGTAAAAAAATAAAGTGGTTTGTAAGTACACTTATTATTAATAAGTATATGGAAATTTTTTCTAGTTATGAAAATATTAAAATAGTTTTGAAAATGAATTCTTTTGAAAAAAAGAAGAAGTAAGTTAAATGTTCCGAAATTAATAAATTCTGTAGGAAATGTCTATTTTAAGTTAATATAGATTAAACATACTTTAATCTATTGGAATGAAATGAATAATGATATAAATTTCTATGAAACCAAGTCACAAATAAAGATGTTTGTGCAAGTTATAAGGAATACGTGAAAGAGATGTACAAGGTATGGAAAGCACCATATTTTGTACAGCTTATTTCGATCAACTATAAAATAAGTTCCTTGTAATTTCACATAAACATGAAATCCTCTTTGAAAGAATTTTTTGAAAGTTTTAGCGTTAACGGTTTCTCATAAGAGAAAGTAGTTCTAATACATTAAGGTATAAAACATTAGGTGCAATAAGAAATGTAATAATTAGAGATAGTGTTAATTGGGAGGGATATTATAGAGAGCCTTAGTAGGAAAGCTATGCAATGGAAATTTCATATTTTTCCATTGATTATGCGCATTGGTTGCTTGCCTTTGTAGAAAGTCCCCATTTTTAGTAAGATAGAAACTCCTCTAAGGTTAGGTAATTGGAAGAGTAAGAAAGTTAAGGGATTTTTGATATAATAATTGTTCTTATCTACTCCAGTTTTTGTAAATTGAAAATCGATGAAAAGAAGATATTTTGAAAACATATGAGGATACTTTTGGAAGTTAAAAATGTTTTAAGGACAAGTAAAGCATGTTTTAAAGAAAAATGATTTGGTGAAAAAGTAAATAAATTTTTAGAAGAGAAAAACTTAGTAAATAGTTAAATTTAAAAATCCAATTTTTTTAATGGAAAGATGTAAAGGTCTTTAAAAGGAAAAGAGGAATAAGTTTTGAACTTAGAATTTGTATGTTTTCCCTCTAGGTTTGGAAAATAATTTAAATTCAAAGAGCTGTAAAGAGGCAAGTCTAGAATATAAAATGTTAAGTAACCAAGTATCTTTGAATTAATAGAAATTTCAAAGTAAAAATTTGAAAGGCATGAATTTTGAGATTTTATGTTTCGAAAATTCAAAAGCTTTAATGTTTGAAATGAAATGATAAATGCTAAACCAAACTTTTAAATATGGAATAGATAGGAATCATTTCCTAAGTGTGACGGGAAAACATGGCAGCAATAAAATGTGCATCAAGGTAGATCTCAAAAAAGCATATGATTCAGTTAATAGAGACTTCATTTTACACATGATGAAAAACATGGACTTTCCTGTTAAATGGGTAAAAATCATACATGAAATGATACGTACACCAAGTTTTTCATTTTCAATTGAAGGATATCACAAAGGTTATTTTACTGGCAGCAATGGATTGAGACAAGGAGACCCATTATCCCCTTATCTCTTTACTTTATGCATGGAATATTTCACTTTGTTGATGGATGCAAAAGCTGCTAAGGGTAAAATAGAATCTGTAATAAAAAACAATCCCACAATTACTCATTTAATCTATGCAGATGATCTACTAATTTTCACTAATGCAAGTGCTACTGGAGCAAAAGCTATCAAAAGCTGTTTCAAGAAGCTACAGAAAGTAACTGGTTTGGAAATGAACAATCTCAAAACTCAAGTTTTTTTCAACAAATTTTGCAATAACAAGGAACAAGTGCTCAACATTCTAAACATACAGGAAAGCCAATTACCAGTCAGATATCTTGGGTTACCCCTATCAGTGACATATATCAGACAGTCAAACTGCAATCATCTGATTGACAGAGTAATAAAGAAAATGCAAGGTTGGGAATGCAAATTTCTAACAATTACAGGAAGAATTGAATTAATTAAGGTTGTTATCTATCCCATGGTTAGTTTTTGGATGCAGTGCTTCATGCTCCCTAGCATAACCATCAAGAAAATCAATCAATTATGCAAACTTTTCATATGGAAAGGTAAAAAAAGCAAGGTTCCATGGGAAACTGTTACAACTGAGAAATCAGAAGGTGGAATGGGTTTGAAAAAATTATCAGATTTAAATACCACTTTCTGCATAAAAAGAATTTGGGAAACACTTAACAATTCCACTTTCAGTGCAAGGTGGTTAAATGAGAGATATGCAAATAAAGAAACACTGTGGGAATCTAACTACAATAACAGTTTCTCATGCACTTGGAAAAAAATGCTATACCACAGAAGAGAAGCACAAAAATCATTAGACAGAAGAATTGTTGATGGAAAGTCAACAAGTTTATGGTTCACTCCTTGGATAAATGGCTCAACATTATTAGAAAAATTGGGACAAGAGACTTTAACATACTCCAGAGGCAAAAATCACAAAGTAAATCAAATCATTTCTAACAATGCATGGAGAACAGAATCTATCTCATACCTAGGCAACATAAGTGAAGACATAAAACAAGTGCCCATTTATCATGATAAAGCAGAGGACTACTGGTTCTGCAACAATAGTAAAAATGGAAACTTCTCCTTCCGCATTGTATGGAACAATCAAAGAAATAAACTGCAGGAAACCAATTATCACAGAATCATATGGAATAACATATCTCTACCTAAAATGAATGCGTGCTTCTACAGAGCTCATTTCAACTTTCTACCAACCAAAGACAAATTAAAAAGGCAAGGAGTGATTGAAGAATCCATATGTGTTTTATGCAACACAGAAGAGGAAACATGCAAGCACTTATTTTTCAACTGCTCCTTTTCCAAACATGTATGGTACTGGATCAGGACTATGATGGGTAATCCTATCACGCATAACAATATTGATTTTTCCATCTCAGACATTATGGCATATATTAGTCAGAATTTTGCAGCTAAAAACATCGAAAGAGATATCATTATTGCCGCGGTTAGCACAGCCATATGGTTCATTTGGAAGAGCAGAAACTCAAAAATATTCAAATTTGACAATCCAGATAAAATTGCTGTTTGCAAATCCATAAAGCTCATGGTTCGAGACATTATCATCAACAAATCCAAGTTTTTTTCACTCAGCATGATTAATCCCAATGAAACCCTAGCCAGATGGGAAATTATACCTTTGCGTGCAGATCTTACCTTACCCGCGCCACCCAATCCCTCAACCACAGTAACATCCTCAAGGTACATGATTGATAGAGAAGATGATGAAGCTGAGAGCTCTATTAAGTCCAGATGCACCGAAAGTGGAAGATCTATAGTTGGAAGAGAAGAAGATTTACCAGGCAGAGAAAACGAGCCGCCATGAGAAAAGCAACGCAAAAGTTACGCAGTATGTTTAGGGTTTTGGTCGTGGTGTAAATGGGCCGTATACTTTGTGTAAGCAATATAATGTAAAGTGTGAGTATGTATTGATTTCTCCTCAATATCAATAAAGTATTTTGACCTCTTTTTCAAAAAAAAAAAAAAAAAAAAAAAAAAAAAAAAAGTGTGACGGGAAAAGTGTAAGGCTATATTGGAGATAGCAGTGATTACTTTTAGTAGTAATAATAAAAGTTCCCTTAAAGTGCATAGGACACTAGTGAGAACCTAGGAATGTTGCTTCATGTGTGTAGACTATAGAAGAATAGTGAAGTGATATTAGTAAGATAGTAAGACACACGTGGTTGGGATAGATAGACCTTAGTTGGGGAAAAATGAAAGGTAAAGCGAAAATTTCCCCAAGCTTTGTGCCTTTTTGGATAAAGACTGCATAGATTGAAATTCTTATTCATTGCAGTAAATGAGAATTGGTTATTTCATTTTGAGCATGGAATGGAAGAGGTGCATAGATCTTATTCATCGTGAATAATGCAGCATGAGTTAGTAACGAGTAATAGGCGACAAGAGGAGCATATGAGTTACTTGGATTCCTGGGGTAGGACCATTCTATGTCAGGGTGGACATAGTCCTAGGCCTCCTAGCCCTAGAAGATAGTTGTGTTTAGCTGCAATATTTACCTATCTAGTATCGCTTTGTAGTAGGACTTGTTTTCCCTTTTAGTTATGAGATTGTACTCCTATGTAAGCATTTAGTTCCTATTGTAGTAAAACAGTGATGATTAATATGATGCTTTTTCTCTGTGTTTTTGTGATGTTCACAAGAAGAGAATAAGGACATAGGACGTAAATAATTAAAGAAAACTAAAAGCCAAAAAGAGTAGCTAAAAGGAAAACAACAAATTTAAAGAAAGTGACAGAACATCAACAGAAAATTTTCTTATGTGAACCGTGCTTGGGAAAGAAAATAGAGATTTTTATATAATAGCGGCATAAGTTCCAAGTACGGAGAAAGAGGTGTGCAAAAGTAAAATGGGAAATGCGAAGTTTTCCGTTTTCTACCTTCTTTCTAACATAAGAAATCGAGTTTGAAAAATTAGATTTTTCTGAAATTCGAATATTAAAAGTTGTATGGTAGGATTTGGATGTAAAAATTGTTGAACTACGCCCCTACTCAGTAGGAGTGTGGGAAAAATTGAATGAAAAATATTTTGAGTTTTTGCATTCATATAAAAATTGCAAGTATATTTAGGATGTGTGCATCACATTTTAAAAAGGAGTTTTTAAAGAAGAAAAGCATTCATATTGGAGGCACTGCTTAGAAATTCATGTGCATGCATATATTTTATGTTGAATGGCACTTTGCACAAGGACATGGATGGCCGCAAAATTGGATGTACACAAAATGGATGTGATTGATGCGAGGAATTACATAGTTTTGCCCTTATCGGAATTCGGGACGAAAATTTCCTAAAGTGTGGGAGAATGTAACACCCTGCATTTTTAGATAATTAAATAACCAAAATAATTCTTAAATGGTGAAAACAAGCATTTTTGAAATTATCAGAATATGGCCTAGAAAATTATACCATTGTGTTCATGGCGATTATTCTGATCAATTTCCATATAACTTGTCGAAATCTGAATTAATATGAAGAAGTTATGAGAGAAAAAAGAAAGCAAAATTATATAAATTAAATAAAAAGAATAAGTAAGACCCTACAGGTCGACCCGCAAAACACGAGGGTCGACCCACGTGTAGCACTGGAACAGAAATTGTCCAAAGACGTGCCGAAGTCGTGTAATCTGATTTTTGTCCGATCTGAGGCGTTGTCTTTTGGATCCAACGATTCACAGCTAGCCTGTGACGTGGTGGCACCAGATTCAATCCAAAAATCTTACGGTTTGAGATCCCCAAACTCCAATATAAATAGAACCCTAGGCCTAGCTATTTTCTCACAGTTAGATTTTCTCCCAATTGGGTTCATTGCCTGAGGCTGAATCCTAAATAGAAAATATTTCTAGGAAGAATATCTTTTTAATAAAAATATCAGACGCCTTAGAAGGGGATCCAAAAAGGCCATGTATTAAAGCTAAGGACGACATGTGAGTGGGTTTAAATTATATCTCTTTTATATTTATGATATATATAATATCATTAGATTCCCGTTAAATATTTAATTCAGCATTTGGACCAATTTCAGTAATTGGTTCTACTATTAGTTATGTTGAGACAGTAAATTTTATAAAAGAAGTTTACTTATATTTAAATGTTATTTATATGGAAAAAGAAAGGAATCCAATTAAATATAAGTAATATTAGGCTTAAAAAATTATAGAGAAAGGCGTAAGTCTAAAAGTGAGAAATTTACAGTAAATTATGTTAAAAAGGGAGAAATGAATTAAAAAGAGGAAAATCTAATAACTTAATTTGGAAGTTAGTGATAGGTTAGTTGGTTGGTTTAGAAAAGTGAATACATTTTCATAGCTTAATATTGTAAGAATAACGATAAACGTAAGTGCAAGAATAAAAGCAAGAAAAATGGGATTTGTGCAAAATAGGGACATTACCGTATTTTGCATTACCCAACAATCAAAAAAACAATAAAAGAAATATATTGCAGTTACGATTTATTGTTTACAGCATTATTTAATATTAAAATATGGAAATGGATTTTTATCATAGTTTTTGTAACCAACCAAATAGAATAGAACTACTTCTTAGAATAAAAGAGAATAACGTGAAGCATTAAAGAAATAAAAGAAGAGGAAATAATCATGTTAATTATTTGACAAGATAGAAACAATAAACAGAAAAAGTGACTAGATCTGTGTTTATTGTGCAGATAATAGAGTACAAAGTAAAGCAGTTATAATTATAAGTAATTTGTGGTAGTTGGATGCAGTCCCAAGCTAAGACTATCATATAATATAAGAGAACTAAAGAGAATTTAGTATCATAATAAAAGAAGATAGACTAGAATAGAAATGAGACACTTGCAATTACATTTATAACATGTAGGTTATAAAAGAAAGAAAAGAATGTAAAAGCGATAATTACAAGTATAATTGTAACATGTAGGTTATAATTAAAAATTAAGAAATAGAAGAGGCTTATTTTATCAAACTTAGATCTTGGATTAAGTTAATAAGAAAAATAATAGAAGTGGCTCGTACCGGCAGCATTCCCTTTCAGGTCTAGGATGAATGGTCTCACACATGGGTGGGGCTGAGCATGCTAATTAGGGTAAATAAGTAGCCAATATAATAAGAAAAGTAAACTAAACGCATAATAAAAGATTAGACGTAGGGTCTAATAAAGTGGCAAGGTGTGTTTGGAGCAGCCCAAAGAGAATCTGGATAAAAAGCCTAACGAAGCAGTTCATCATAGATTTTTAGTACAGAAAGAGTGCATCTAACTTAGTTATTTTAGGCTAGAAGGAAGTACGAGACTTCAATGGGATGTAAGCATACTCTAGGATGGCCCTCTGGGGTAGGCCTAATGAAGCAGCACCCCCGGAGGCAGGTTTGTAGGTGTTCCATCAAGAGAGTATGCCTTGACTGCTTTTGCATTGCAGGCCTAACGAAGTGGACCTTTGTAGGCAGTCAAAAGGTTGATCGATTAGGACATTCATATGACAACGTACTCTAGTTTGCGAGTAGGTTACAGTGGGCAGGACCCATAAGAATAGTAGCATGCGGATATCAGCCATCATCAGTGAGAGCGAGTTTGGGAAAACTAGAGCTAAACCAACAGGCCAATGATTCTTTCACTATCGAGACATTGGATGAGAGACACAACCAATTGGATGTTTAGATTTTTTTTACAGCAGGGCACATCCACTTAGCCCTTGAAAGGTCTTTCAATGAGTTGAAGGGACTTGCGTGGGGCGATAGCCATGATGAGAAAATGACAAACCAAGTTGAATATCTATATTGTAGGCCAAATGAAACGGACCTTTAAAAATATAGAAACTCCCCGATTAAATTCCATACAAGGTAGACCTTGTTCGCGGAATTCAGGGAGTAGACAGAACGATTATGTGTAGTCCTCAAGGTACACACTGGGTGGTACATTGTGGATGTCCGAGAACTAGTATAAGCTAGTGCGGATGCAGTTTCACTTTTTCATAGTAAATGACAGAACCTCTGTATTATAGGCCTCACAAAGCTATCCTTTATAGATGTAGTTACAACACGCTCTAGAAGCGAGATGATGGAGTCCTTTTCGAGGAGGATACGGAAGGTATTATGGGTAGTATCTAGGACCGATGCGGTCTTTGGGCATGTAGTTGTATATATATTGGTTATTAAGTCATAATCTACTAGGGAGTAGATGGGTACGATTCATGCATACAGGCGAGAATATTATAAAACCAATAAACCTAATATAACAGAAAATTAAAATAGAATGGTATATGTAGAATTATGCTTAAAAGTGTATAATTTGCCCATTCACGAGAACTTTAGTTCTGACCCCCTCCTCATATCATCCCATAGGTTAGATAGATGACAGAGATTTTCTAGCTTTGAGACACTTGTTTAGAAAGTGTTATTACCTTGGTGAGTATTTAGTTATTACTATATTTTACTCAGTTCCGTTGTGAAATATTTATTTGAGCTTTGATATATTTATCTTTGCCTATTTGCAGGATACCAGACACCCAACTCGGGCTTCAGTGGATTTGGGTTTTAGCATTTTTGCGAAAAATCCGGACCCACTAGAACTTGGGTTGTTACATTAGCCCAAGTTCAAAACTCGAAATTCAAAATTCTCTCAAAGAACTAAATTGTTGATAAGGCAATTATTGACCCAAGTTAATGAAAAATTCAGACAGGGGACAAAATCGTAATATACAGGATAACTGATGTCATGGATTAACAAATCGATCAATACCCCAAGTCAAAATCAATTATTAATATCACATGGTGATCAAAATTGAATTTATTGCAAGCTCGGAGAGATAAAATACTCATAGAAAGTGATAATGGCAAAAGATACTAGTAAAATCATAGGAAAGATAAAATACATATTATTTCAGTTAGAAAGTGCAATAATCTATGAAGGTTTCCAAGCATTAATGGAAGAGGCAATGTAATGACCCAGAATTTTAGTCAATTGATTTTGAAATATTTTATTTATTTTAAATATTTAAATATTAGTTTTATAAGAAAAATAGCTTAAATTTCAAATATAGTGATTTATTTGAATAATGAACAAAATATTGGAATTAGTAATTAACTGAATCTTTGATTTAATATGAATTAAAATAATTTTGAAATCATATTTAAATTTAGTTTGAATAAGAATGGAAGAATAAACTTTATAATTTTAGATTTCAAAAGTGGTTGAAATTGCTTTAATAATAATTTATTTTAATTAACGTGCGAAATTATCATTCTGGGGCACTGTCTTAGATTTTGAAGAAAACAGTACCATTAGATCTATAATAATACATTATTGTATGTCGTAAAGTATCTTGACAATCAGATGTACTGTATGGTCGTGTGGGCTAAAAACACGTAGGGATTAATTATAGAAATTAATATAATATGATTAGGTTTGAAAAGTTAACTTCTACTTATGATCGAATTAGGTCTTGAATCTAGTTCCACTGAGATGGGAATTAGGGTACTTAGTATAAAATGCCAAGCGGCATGCCTCGATTTGAGTTTGAGATTCTTGGGTACATGGTGCCTGATATTTTGTTAATTTATGTGTACCCTAGCATGTTTACACCCAGTACCCACTCCATCCCATCCATTATTCAAACCATCATTTTACCCATACACCCACGTCTCTACCCATAACTCCTCCCCCTATTTATACATGGCAGTAACAAGAATTGGGTTGGCAAAATTTCAAATTTAAACTTAAACAACTTTAGCCACATTCGACGATCCACGTCGATCGGGACCAATCCGTGCGTTATTAGGGTAAGTCTTAAACTGGGAAGTCGTAGAGAATGCTGGGGCCTATCCATGGATGAAGTTTAGTGGTGCAGCATTGCTTGTGGCGACGACTAGAGGAGTTCTAAGGTTTTTGATTTTTGGGCGAATTTCAGTGATTTGATTCGACGATTGGCGATAGGTTCGGATTGGAACTGGGAGAGGACTTTAGGGCTATATGCTGGCAAAGTTTGGCGTCGATTGGCGAATGGTGGTGGCCGCGGTTGGAAGATGAATGGAAAAGGGGGAGCTTCGTTTTTTGGGTCATTTGAGGGCCAAGTGTCAAAGGAGAGGGCGAGGCCGAGGTCAGAAGGTATGGCGGAGCTTGGGATTTCCATTGGTGGCAGCGTGGCGGTGTCAGGGTGGCTGGAGGCGATGCGATGATCGATTAAAGGGGGGCTGCTACATTCTTATGAACAAAGAGAGAGAGTAGAGAGGGAGTGATAATGATGGTAATTAGTGTAGTATAATGATGTAATTGGTAATATTGAATTATCAGTTAATTTGTGAATCTTATAATTGCAATAACTAATATATACAAGGTCAGAATCAAGCGTAATGAGATGCGTTATCACTGAACACTACGTCATGGAGTTGGATTGGTGGCAATTGGAGCTAGTGGAATTTTGTGCTAAATTCAAATATCGTTCGTACTCAATCGCAACCAGAAAAGTTCGATAATAACTGGGATTTCGGTAAGTAAACTCACCTTCGAATGATACTATAATACTATATAGTAGTTATATAATTGGTTATTGCATGATTGGATGATTTACTGCTTTATACGTTGGTTTGGATTTATTACCACCCTTAGAGCAGATGACCCATATTATATGATAATATACTGTATGTGATGTACGAGAATAGGTTGGAGGGATCCAACTACATTCCTAACTACCATGATTTACATATGTGTGTGTGTGCTGACATATATATGAGTTGTGATGCATAGGGGACAGGTTGGAGGGATCCAACGGGATTCCTCATCATCCTTATTTATTTTTAATAATATTCCAGTTATATGAATTTTTGTATATCAAATCTGATTGTTTGGCCCGATTGATTAGGACATCGTATATATTCAGCTTAAAATCAATAGTGATAGAAATAATTAACAATGTTTGACGTGTTAAACCATGGTCGATGTTAATGGCAGTTTTTAACTAAGATAGTTAATTAAATTGAAATTGTAGCTTATTTAAGTGCCATAGTAATTGCTAATCTCCTTCTGAACCAGAAAAGTTTTAAATTCAAATCAACTTCAGTTTACATCAGTATAAAAGTAAATGTTTTGATATATTATTGTATTTAAAATGTTTAAAGATACATTAATATTATTTTAGAGTTGACTATAATTATTTAAGCTAATAGTTTTAATTAAATTTAAATTTCTTATTTAAAGGTTAATTGCTTTGTTTAAAGTAATTTATAATATTTAAAGTTAATAATTAATTAGTGTTTGAAGTTAATTGGTTCCAAAAGTAATTTATTGTTGTCATAATATATTATTCAACGTTAATTTATTATTATAATATGGTTTTAAAGATTAATTATTATTATAGCAATATTGTTTGTAAAGTTTAATTATTAATATGATAATGTTGTTCTAAAATTAAAGTTATTTTTATAATGAGTTTGGTTTAAAGTAAATTTATTATTATGTTAATATTTTTAAAGATAATTTATTATTTTATAATAATAGTTTGAAGTCTATTATTTCTAAAGATATATAATTATATTATCTTGATTTGATTTAGAAGTATATTTTTCTATTAGTATAAATTGGTTTAAAAAAATTATTATTTTATTAATAGTATTTCAAGTGAATCATTTTATTTAGATGATTTGAAGTAAATCTAATACTTTTAAAATGATTGTTTTGAATTAATATTTTATTAAAGAGGTTGAAGGTAAATTTAAATGGAAAAATGTTTTAAATTACAATTTGGTAATGTATTTTAAATAAATTTTTTGATTTCAAAGGAACCTTAATTGATTTAGATTGATTTTAGAAGTTGGTTTTAAACATAAGGAATCTCTATGAAAGTGGGTTTTTGGAAAGAAGTTTTATAAAAGATTTTGAATATTTATAAAAGAGTTTTACAAATAAACTTGGAGGTTTATAAAGTGTTGTAAATGGATTTGGGTTTTAAGTAAAGAATGTTTTCATAAATGAAGGAGATTTTAAAAGGATTGTTCAAGTTAAGTATAAAAGAATTTGAGATTTAGGTTTCTCTAAGATGACCTTTTAAAAATGGTGGTATGGGACATCCATTTCATACGTAACATTGAAGGAATAGTGTTTAGGATTATTTTCATCTCCAAATTTAATAATTTTGTTCAACCCTTTTAATATGATTTGGGAATAAGAAATCTTCACAAATGTTTTGTAAATATATTTAGGTCAATCAGATTAGTATAAGGATGTATTTGATAAAAGTTGGGAAAGGATTTAATAAATGAAAGTTGTTTTGAGGCTTAGTGATTTGCTTTGGGACATTAAATCTCTAGAATTATGTTTGTTGAATATTTGATAGTTACATAACCGACTATCAGATCTTCGTCAATCTTGATTTAGGAAGTATGATTGAAAATTCGAGTTCCCCAGTGAGGACTTGAATACCTACTTCCAAGAGAACCAGGATTGAGTCAACGTAAATTATCGGTTGCAGGTTCGGAGAGACTGTGATCAGATATATTATTTGAAAACTACTTCAAACCAATGTATGCATTCAACTGGGAGGCATCTTGATGATATATTAAAGATGGAGTTCTTTGAAGTGCAAGGGCTACTGCTACTTCTGAGGGTGATTTTAAAATGGATGTGGTAGAAATAGTGCCTTTGGTTTCGTTCAAACCTAGAACGAACATGTATGGATGAAGGCACTACATTGTTGCTTAGAGGGCAATGCTAGCATTCCAAGTGGGAATTGCTAGGAAGAAATGGTAAGAGCATAGCCTCTTCGAGACTCACTCCCGAGAAATGAATAAAGCAGGGATATGTCGTAGGGCTTTGTTGGTCGCTTCCATAAGGGTATGATCATGCCTGATCTAGTTTTGATATTCTTGTATACATCGGGGATCATTATGATTATTTGATCGCAATGGTGATCATATTCGGTGCTACTCAAGAAGGGGGTAGTGTTTGTCCTATGTAAAAGAGGTGCAGCGTGATGTAGCCACCCTTACATTTTGCCTAAAGGTGTACGGATTCGGAAGATAGACCCTTACCCTTTCATAGCTGGAATCCATTACCAATATGAGCTTGTGGATGCAATCATTCCAGCTATATTCATTATTTTAAACGATAAACATTATTATAATGAGTGTTACAGCACGCGCTTCGTGCGTGACAATAGCACACACTTCGCGGGTAAATTGATTTTTTTACAAATTACATGTAGTTAACATGTTCAAGGGAAATGATTCTCATAAATATTTCGATACGTTTTTGCATTGACATCATGTGTATATTTTTATTTCTAAGTTGGAACATTTAATTCTTTTTGTTAGGTTGAATTTTGTTCTATTATTAATTTACAAAGAGCGAAAATGTATAGGAAGTTTAATTTTAAGATCCTATTCTTAAGTGATATTAAATTTGGTAATATATGTAAGAGAGCGTTTTGAATTTGTAAAAAAATTTGCTAGATTCTATTTTTAAGTGATATTAACATTTGATAATATTTATAGAGAAACGTTTGAGGAAGTTCATGCTGGTAATTAAAAAGTATTACACCAAAGCTATTATATTTAAGTCATATTGGCGTGACATGTGCATTTAAATAGTACAAAAGACGTATGTTTCAGAAATGCAAGAATATATATATATATGTGTATGTAACAAAAAAATACATGATTTGCAAGTGAAAAGTGACATACAAATGGCATACACGAAAGCATACCTTTATATATAAAATGAAGATCTATTTCAACGCCGATTATTTTATAAGCTTGTATTATTTTAAAAAAAGAACTAAAAATAAAATTGGTGAATTATGTGTCGAGCATCACAAAAAGAAATAACTAATTAAAAAAGATATCAAATTTGTCCTTTTGAAGATATTAGCACATCCTTATACAAAACATTTCTTGTGTATGTTTCGAAGTGCCCTTGAACTTCACCATTTTTACTAAAACTTTGGTATTTTCATTGAAAATCCTCTTGATAATGCAACAAAAACTTGATAGTTAAAGCAAAACTTAGCCTTATAGGGAACTGTTTAAGTGATAAAGTAAATTGTAAATGGATATCTTCAAAGGGCTTCATAGGTATTCTTGGTAAGAAAACCCGAGTTCCAACAAAGTGACCGATGGAAATCTCTGCATCTATGATGTTTCTATGAAGTTCACGGCATATAAGTCGCATATCATTGCATAATCCATTTTTTGGATCGAGGTTCCTTAGTAGCATAATTGGTGCACCTTTCTTCAAGACCAATTTATGTGGGGGTAAACCACTCAAATTTATTGAATTCAAATATTCAAGATGGTATAGACTTCTTATATCATCTTCCGTAGAATCGAAAGAGTAGTAAACATGATGATAACTAGGAAAAAGATTTATAACTTGATCATTTAACATATCCACATTTTCATTATGTAGGATGATCAAAGCCCTTGTAATCATATATTTTGTATTGAATGCATTAGCATATAAGTTTGGAAAATTTGAATTTATTAGGGTAGTTACTGACTTTTCATCTTCCCATGGTATAACCATTTCGTCCGGGAATTTTATCATGTTCTCACATATATGTGGCTCATTTCCATCACCAACTCGTAGTAGGAAATCCTCATAGAATGGATTTTCTTTTGCCCTCATATTGTTAATGAGATGGATCACTTCGACATGTTTCCATAATGATGATTTAGCAATGCATGCATTAATAATTTTCGATATTGTACCATTTTGTACAACTAGTAAAACTTGTCTAAAATCCCCACCGATGATTATAACTTTACCTCCAAATGGCATGTCATTTCCTAGTATGTCCTTTAAAGTTCTAATCAGTGCTTCAAAAGCATATATGTGAGTCATTGTTGCTTCATCCCAAATAAAAATTGTCGCTAATCTTATAAATTTAGCCACTTCACACTTTTTAGGTATCGTACACATTGATGTTGAAGTTAGATTGATTGGGATTTTAAACTGTGAATGTGATGTTCGACCACCTAGTAAGATTGTTGCAGCTATCCCGGATGTAGCTGTTGCAAGTGCAATTAAACCATCTTGCCTAAGTTTTGCAAGTATTGCTCGATAAATAAAGGTCTTACCCGTCCGACCAGGGCCATCTATGAAATAGAATTTTCTCTTCTTATGCTAAACAGCATTTGTAATTGCAGTATATGCATATTTTTGACATTCATTTAACTTTTCGTTAAATGCAATACCCTCTTTAGGCATTACAATAGAATATTTTACCACTGTCAATTTGGAAGCAAGGGAGTTATCATTTGTATCATTTCTAATACTTAGAAGATCAAAATTAGATATTCGTTCATGATGGTTCATTAATAGATCATTAAGATCATGCAGAAGATGATTTTTAAGTATGGGTCGGGTTATTGCACTTGAACTCAAATAATCTTCAACCATATGACAGAATAATTCTTCCCATAATTTTCTCATTCCCGTTGGTGCAAAATAAATTAAAATTGTTATTAATAATCTTCTTAAAGATGAAGACATTTGCATGTTTGATGCTTCAATCAAACATGCCCTTATACTTTGGTCTTCTTCAAATAATCCCATCTTTTCCACTACTTATTAAAACATTGGGTATTTGATACCATTGATGGTTAGAAGATAGTAAAATGATGATGGTCCTTTTACATGATTTAAAAGAATTCGCAAGAAGTAACATTCTCCTTTTGATGGAGAAACATTGTAAATTCATCCTATGACTTTTTATGTCATGCTCTTCATTGCCACTTTTTAATATTTGATATCTAGGTGTATTTCTCTAGGAATTCATGATATAAAAAATGCCTTACTTCTGAATCTTGTGAATTTGTGCCGAATAATTAAATTAACATTTATGTGGAGAGGTTATCATCAAATAAAACATCAGACACGGTTTGGTTAGCATGATAAGTCACTTGTTTCCTGCTTGGAGTTGTATCGATAGACATTGAACTGAAGGATATATTGTATGCAAGGAGAATTCAAAAATTCTCCAAAAGGCCTCTTGAAGACATATCTCTCTTGCGCCTAAAAACTTTTGAATCTCATCATTTTCAAACGTTGGATGAATTTTCACTGTCACACGAGCTGGACCTTTATATACATATTTGTATAAATATTTTATAGATTTGATCCTACTACAAACTTCAACGTTTATATGACAGTCATACTTTTTCTGCAGCAATGAGTATATGGAACAACCTAAACATTATCCATTATAATATCACCATTATTGTCTACTGTGATGTTTACACCATTATGCCGCCTTCGATAAGTAGGGTATGAATCATTATCTTGAATAGTACATGATGAAAATTGCTTAGGATTTTTTTTACAGTTTCTGTCTTTCATGCATGGAGCATTTATTCATTGTCTTCCACATGGCCCATGAAGCATCCATTTAATGACAGTATTTTACAACTTTGTTTCTTCATCACAATTCGGGATTTCATCTATTACAACAGCGTCACAATCATCTAGGCTATGTAATTTATCTTTGCTGTTTAGAATAACAAGCATATGAGCATTTGGTAGTCCTCTTTTTTGAAACTCGATGACATGAGCATGTGCTGCAACAAATCCAAGAACTTTTTTGTTGTAGATATCATGCTTTATTTCTTCGTATTTGGCACGAAAAACTCTAGCAGTAAAATCTGGGTGATCTTGTGAAGTGTGTCCATATGAAAGTTCTGATTTGATTTCGTCCTATGTAGGATTGCATGTCATAGAAAAAAAATATCAGGCTTTCCAAACTTTTGTACTAAAGCCATTGCATCTTGATAATGTTAGTATATATGACATGGACTTTCATTGAACGAAGAGGGTAATATTACTCTTCTGCCTATGTTACCTATGTCAAAAAAATTAATTTGATATAAAATTATATGTATGTATATATATGTGTTTGTGTTCATGTACATATATATATATTGTATAAATAGACCAAAGAGAAAGGAAAAGTGTCATACTTGCATTATTTTCTCCAACATTCAATGCATCTTGGAGTCCCACGTACAATTCCGATCTAACATGATTTTGTTGTTAACGAAACCATCTCATTCTACCACTTTCAATTTTCACATAATTTCCATGACATATTGTTGTAATAAACGTCCTACATGTAAGAAGAGAGAAATAGCTTCACATCGAATCAAAAGTTTAAGTTGATTAGAAATAGCAAATGGAATATAAATATCTAATATATCTATATAATAATTACTTAAGTAGATTAAAACTGCTAGATCTTGATGCCTATGATATTTATGTTTGATTGCTTATGTGAATCAAAAGAATGAAATCCATTATGTCATCGACTGTGTTTAAGTTTATGCCCAATAACTAATCGATTTTTATAATATAATGATGCTAGCTATAAATTTATAATTTTATGAATGTAAAACTACTTGGTACCTGCAAAATATAAGCATAGTACCGACGACATGTAAGAGGAGTTCCATTTATATTATGGCTGTTAAGGTCCCAACCATAACTTCCATAAGTTGGTAGGAGAGGATACTGTAGAGAGTCATAACAACAATGTGTTTCTGGAATTCTCATAAAGATGACCCATCGTCATATGTAGAACAATATCCCTACCATTTATAAGACTTGTCTCATCCCGACCAACTATAATTGTGGAAACTAGTGAAGATGGAGGCAACACATATTGTTGGCGCAATGGTTTTTCTTTAATTATAAATTAATAATTATGAATCACGGGAAGTTGTGAAACTCGTCGAAAGTGCTGAGCAAAATCATTATTTTCATCTAATATATGTTGTATCCTTTCTAGTATTCCTCTATTCATGCCTGCATTTTCAATGATTTGATTTTCAGTTTCATGATCAGTACCATATATATATATATATATATATATATATATATTATATACGTATATATAGTTGTAGAAATCCGGGTCTATATCCTTCTTTAGGAAGTCGGCTTCTAATGTTGTGATATATACATTCTTGAGCACAAAAAGTGTAAATACAGCTCTTCCACTTGTTAGATTTTCGCCGACATGCACTCACATTGATGTGAAGGAAAATACATGATTATATGATCGAATATTTCTTTTCAAATGTATACCATCAGCACCTGTATCCTTATATAGCTCCAAGAGCTCATTTGGTAAGTGCACTTAGGGGAGTACGATTCTTTCATTTGAACAACATAAAGATGCACTCTCGTGTTGAAATAATTTTCCCAAAAAATGTTGAAAAAATGTTGGTTGTTTCAATAAACACTTTCGAAATCCAATATGATCTTTGAAATTTTTTGTAACATCATGAGTTTTAACATTTCTTCGCATAGTTTGACGTCTTTGTAGTTGATTATTATTTTGTGATGATTTTCTTTGCTCTTATTTAGATTGTGACATGTCATTTACAATATGTTCTCTTTCCTCAATAGACGTGGTCTCTGTTTCTTCTCTTTGTATTCTTGGACTTCTATCTTGCTAGTAAATATGAGATTCATTGCTAGTAGTATTTATATTTCTTCCTAAATAAGCACTTTGGGATCTTTCTCTTCTTTGTCGATACATTTCACGATGCAAAGCTTGATAATTTTCTCTTTGGTCATGACTCATAGATCTCATTTGTTCTTTATCTCTCATACGACGCATTTCTTTTTGTTCATCACTTAAAATATTTGTCCTTCTATTTTGTCTCCTTTGACTATTCATCTTTGACATACAGTCGGCTAGAAAGCAAATATCTTTAGGTTATTAGTTTTTTATTCTTAAATATTTTCTTTCACATAGCATTTGATGGTACTTGTTAAGGTAATGATAACTATAATAGTAAAATTGTTAGAATGAAACTGAATTCCAACACCACATAAAAGATAAGGTAATTATACTATTTGCAAACATCAATATAAATCAGAATTTTATTTCAAAATTGGAAACAAAAAAGTAGAGAATGTGCAGGATTTTCTTATTAGTAATAAGGGCTGTAAAATCTAAAAATTACTACTAATAAATGTTAATTTTTTATTCTGCATAGTGACTTTTGATTTAAATTTATTGCATAATTATCACCATCCATTTTCCTCCATAAATTTTACCTGTAAAAACATGAAAAGTAAATCGATTAGGCAATAAAATTTGATTATATTATTTTTTCAAATTTCCTGATCAATATATCACTTACCACTTCAAAAGTAATTTACCATTCTAAAAATCATCTGTTGAGAGAGACTTTTTATCAGCATTTGTTGGTTGTTCGACATGTGTACTATCCTTTGTTGAAGAGACTTTGAAGATATAACAACGTTTTGACTCGACCTTTGTTTATTATAGTGTTTAGCATCCATAGCTTGACTGATAAATTATGTTGATAAACATAATATATTGTCATGATAGTTAACCTATATTTTATTATAATAGTGTAATATAAAATGTAAGCTGTGAGTCAACCAACTTCTAAACAAACAAAGTGCTTTATCTTGGCAAACAAACCAAAAACGTAAAAACCTTGTTCCAATATAACAACTATTTGGTCCTCTTATATATAATTATCCAATATTTGTTATTTTTGGTTTTTGAATTTTTTTTATAAATAAAATGAAAGAAATCAACAATGCAAATCAAAAGGAAAAACACGAGATAGAAGCACGATACCAAAGCATCCAGAATTTATTAGTAATTATTTTAAAGCGGCAATTTTTTATATAAAAAGCAAGCAAAGTAGTTATTATTATTATTATCATTTAACAAGCTAATCTCGTCCTTTTGATTCTACTTTTGCAACCTAAAAAGAAGTTAAAAACAAAATATTTATATGTGTGTGTGTGTGTGTATCAAAGAAGAAATAGAAAAAATTTAAACAAAATGAACTTTTTTAAAACTAAAACAAATGCAAAAAACAAAATAAATAAAACAAATGAACAAGCTAAATACAAGTGTACACTTTTTTTGTTTTTTTACACGACTGAACCAAAGCAAAGATAAATAAAAGAAAAGAATTTTTTTTTAATCTAGAGTTAAAAGAAATAGAATTTCAAACAAATTAAACTAAAAGAAAATTTTAAAAATTAAACTAAAATTTTAAAATTTTCACAAGCCCATAAATAAATCCCTCGCCCACTAAAACAACTCAAACATTTATATTTTTATTTACAAGTTTATTTACTGTATTTTGGATGTGAAAGTTGAAACCTTATTATGGATATTGGAAATTAGTTATTATGGGAAGAATAGACTTGTATTAATATTGCGGTTAAAGGAAATGACATTTAACGTTAGTTTAGAGTGTATAAATGACATGCTTAGAAATTACTAGGTGCAAATATTTATTTATTTACGTCTTTATTAGCATAATATATGTATAATTATGGCATATAATTTTCATAGTTAGTTAGGTAATAATTGTCATTAATTTTCCATTAGGAAAGAAATAAACATTGTAAGGTGTAATAAGGAAGATTCTTTACAAGGCCTTGATTTTGAAATGGTGAGATGTGTTATACATATAGTGTATAAATTATGGCTAAGTCATAGGGATGCGAGATCAATCAAAGGCACACGTAAGATTGTCCAGCTAATCTGGCTACCTGCAATGTGACTTTGGGGATGATGTGAGACATTCTCCTCAACCACGATATCCACCAAAATAAGGTTTCTCCTTTAAGACGTCATGCCAACATTCTCCTCTGAATCTAGTCATCCCATTCATTGTCCTGAAATATGCGTCGATAATCATTAATCCAAGCCTTCATCTCTACAAAACCTGTAACTATCGTATACACGTTGCAACAACCCCTCTCGAAACAGACCTAAATCCCAATCCAAAGAAGGCCCATCAAAACTTAGACTCATTCCAAAGCTGGTTGTTGGTTAGTAAAAAGAAAAACAATTTAGACTATCTATTTTTTTTGGAACTCGTAGCGGAAGGAACAAAATATAATAGCAATAATAGCATCCATTTATTTCAAATCATTTCAAATGTCACAACACATAACATAATGCTAATAAGAACCGCTACATTATTGTGTTCAAAATAAATTTTGTGGGTATAATAGAAAGTAACATGACAGATATATAATAACTGCAACAAGCTTCCCTCTCGCCATCTCCAAGCACCATCAACTCCTTCTCCAACCAGTATTTTAATAAGGAGGGAGTAAGAACAATAATTATCTGGTGAATAAAAACCTCAAGCCTTACTATTTCAATACTTGGACGGTGTATTTCAAAATAAGAATATGTCTTACGAATTTAAAATCATTTAATACTTCATATAAGGGAATGTGGTGAGCCATCAAACAACCACTTAATACCTTGAATCTTCGAAGCAAGTTCTCCTAAAATTAATAACTCATAACCCATGGTCACTAATCTCTACCAATGCAAGAGATGGAACCCAAATACCTTTTAATGGAAAATAGACAGACCCTGAACATTTAAGACCTCAATTGAGGTAAGCTCTCATCATTTAATACATACTCCCAAGGCAGGCTCCATATAGGTAGTTATCTAGTTGACATTTCATGGAAATCTTCTTGCCACTTAATGCTTCCTAATGAAGCGGACCTTTTCGAGATATCCTTAACAATGCCTAAACTCAATCTCGACCATTAAATACTTCATTTTGTGCAAAGAGGGGTCCCTTAAACAAGCATTTATTACCTCCAAACCCTTGAAGCGGGTCCTTCGTATTAGGACATGTACTCCAAAGAGACGTCTCACATCAGTCCGGCCATTCGTAGGAACTAGTAGCCAGATTAGCTGGGTAGATTTACTCTATAAAATTAAGACTAACCTCATGTCACCTATAGTTACTTCTCAAAGAAGATGCCTCTATGACTTAGTCAGATTTACAACACCCTTATATATTATCACATCTCACCATGTCCATTAATTAGGTTATACAAGAACTCCTTCTTATTTGTCTTAATAATCACTTACTTTCCTAAGAGGGATTTAATGACAATTATTACCTAATTAACTACACAATTGTACATTATAAGTCTGTTATGTTAATATACACACACACCCATGCACGCACGCATTTATTTTTTCTATGCATGTGCATATTATGACCTAACTAATGTTAAATGTCAATTCCTTTTTAACAACAGTAATACAAGTCCTTTCCTATATTATCAGTGATGGAAAAATTTGAATATCCATAACAGGGGATTCTAATATCCATAACAAGGATTCAATACTCATCATTACTATAAATAAAGAGAATTCATTGAATGAATTTACTCTGTGTCTTTTTGGAGTTCCAAATATACCCTTTTATATCTCATAGAGAAATAGTACTCAAATAATGGGATGTAGCATGTTATTTCTAAGTATAAATGTTAATTACCACGAAGAACTGCTGCATACGTTCATAAGCTAAAGTATCCCAGTGTTCTATATTGTCCATAATTTACATGGGAGTTCATCGGTCTTAGTCTCGCCTGATCCTGAATTAGTATGCAGAAGTTGTTGCAGTCTGAACAAAAAAATAACGACTTCTGCCTAGATGGAGTTCAAATATGAGAATGTAGCCTATTATCTTCTAAGTACAACAGTTAGTCGCCATGGAGAACTACAATGTGCATTCAAGAGATGAAGTATCCTAGTGATCCATGTTGTCCGTAATTTAGGTATGATTTCATCAGCCGAAGTCTCGCCTGATTTCGAGTTAATATGAAAAGGTTATTGCAGTGTGAATAAGTGGCTTTTGCCTAGGCAGAGTTAGCCTGTTATTTTCTAAGTACAACTATTAATAACCATGAGAACTACGATAAACATTCATAAGTTGAAGTATCCGAGTGTTCCATATTATCCGCAATTTAGGTGGTAGTTCATCGGTCGAAGTCTTGCTCGATTTCGAGTTAGTATAAAGAAGTTATTACAGTCTGAACAAAAAAATAACAGCTTCTGCCTAAGCGGAGTTCAAATATAGGAATGTAGCTTATGATTTTCTAAGTACAATTGTTAATCACCGTGTAGAACTATAGTTTGCGTTCACAAGAAGAAATATTTGAGTGTTACATATTGTTCGTAATTTAGGTGAGAGTTCATCGGTCGAAGTCCTATCTAATTTTGAATTAATATGAAGAAGTTATTGCAGTCTGAACAGAAAAATAGCATATTGGGATGTAGCCTATTATTTTCAAAGTAAAACTTTCAGTCAGCATACAGAACCACAATATATGTTCACAAGTTAAAGTATCTGAGTGTTTCATATTGTTCGTAATTTAGGTGAGAATTCATCGGTCGAAGTCTCACCTGATTCCGAGTTAGTATGAAGAAGTTACTCCAGTCTGAACAAAAAAAATAGGGGCTTCTGACTTGGCAGAGTTCGAATATGGGGTTGTAGCCTGTTATTTTCGAAGTACGAGTGTTATTCACCATAGAGAACTATAGTGTACTTTCACAAGATGAAGTATCCTAGTGTTCCATATTATCCGTAGTTTAGGTGGAAATTCATCGGTCGATCTCACCTGATTTCGAGTTATTATGAAGAAGTTATTGTGGTTTGAATAAAAAAAGCTTCTTGTGCCTAGGCAGAGTTCAAATATGATAATGTAGCCTGTTATTTTCTAAGTACAATTGTTAGTCACTATGGATAACTACAATGTGCGTTCAAGAGATGAAGTATCCAAGGGTTCCATATTGTCTGTAATTAAGATGGGAGTTCAACGGTCGAAGTCTTGCCTAATTCTGAGTTAGTATGAAGAGCATATTGTGGTATGTACAAAAAAATAACGGCTTCTGCTTAGATGGAGTTTAAATATGGGGATGTAACCTGTTATTTTCTAAGTACAACTGTTAATCACAATGTAGAACTACGGTATATGTTCATAAGCTAAAGTATCCTAGTGTTTAATATTGTCCATAATTTAGGTAGGAGTTCAACGATCGAAGTGTCATCTGATTTTGAGTTAGTATGAACAGGTTATTGCAGTCTGAACAAAAAAATAGCGGCTCCTGCTTAGGCAGAGTTCAAATATGGGAATGTAGCATGTTATTTTCTAAGTATAATTGTTATTTATAACGGAGAACTACAATATACGCTCATAAGCTGAAGTATCTGAGTGTTTGACATCGTCCGTACATTAGGTAGGAGTTCATTGGTCGAAGTCTCGCTTAATTTCAAGTTAGTATGAAGAAGTTATAGTATTCTAAACAAAAGAAATAACGGCTTCTGCCTAGTCAAAGTTCAAATATGAGGATGTAGTCTGTTACTTTCTAAGTACAACTATTAGTCACCATGAATTACAGTGTGCGCTCAAGAGATGAAGTATCTAAGTGTTCCATATTGTCTGTTATTTAGGTGGGAGTTCATCGGTCGAAGTCTCGCCTGCTTTCGAGTTATTATGAAGAAGTTGTTGCAGTCTGAACAAAAAATTGTGGCTTCTACCTAGGTGGGGTTGAAATATGAGGATGTAGCTGGTTATTATTTAAGTACAACTATTAGTCACCATGGAGAACTACAGTGTGCATTAACAATATGAAGTACCCATGTGTTCCATATTGTCCGTAATTTAAGTGGGAGTTCATTGGTCGAAATACCATCTCATTTCAACTTATTATGAAGAAGTTATCACAGTATGAATAAAATAAATAGCAGCTTCTGCCTAGGCGGAATTCAAATATGAGAATACCGCCTGTTATTTCTAAGTACAACTATTAATCACCATGGGAAACTATGGTATACATTCACAATATGATGTATTCGAGTGTTCCATATTATCCGTAATTTAGGTGGGAATTCATCGGGTCGAAGTCTCATCGGATTTTGAGATAGTATGAAGAAGTTATTACAGTATGAACAAAAAAATAGCAGCTTTTGCCTAGACAAAGTTCAAATTTGGGGATGTTGCCTATTATTTTCTAAGTACAACTGTTAATCACCATGGAGTACTACAGGCACATTCATAAGCTAAAGTATCTAGTGTTCCATATTGTCTGCAATTTAGATGGGAGTTCATCGGTCGAAGTCTCGTCTGATTCCGAGTTAATATGAAGAAGTTATTGCAATTTGAACAAAAAATAGCAGCTTTCAAAAGAAAATTAGTAATTTTAAAGTTGGTTTCCAAAAGAATAACTTGAAAGCATAAAAAACAAAATTCTACAAAGGTAAGAAACAATTAATCGCTTATATATTTTGATACATTTTTGCTCACAGCTCACATTAGCTAAAAGAGCAAAAGCATGTAAAAGTACAAGTATTATTTCCATTTCCAGTAGTATAAAATAAACTAAAACAAAAGAAAGGAATGTAAAACTACAAATGCTTTCAAGTTATTGGTTCCATGAATGTTCTTCAGTTGTCTCCGTCTTCTCGGTCATTGCCTCAGGTTCACTTTACGCTGGTAATGCTAATCTATTTCCACAAGTGCAACCAAAAATGCATGCACATTGCGATTAAATGCAAGTCTGCCTAGACATGCATATATACTTGTACTCAAAATTATAATAAATAGACTTGTATAAAAATATAAACTCAATTTATTACATCAAACCAATGAAATAACCTTAACATAGAAATTGCAATCTAATTTCATCTTCTATTCAACTCCTCTTTTATAGAGAAATAAACGAGGGGACTTATATTAAATTTTTATGGAGGTGCAAACTACAAACAAGATTTGTATTTCATACCCTTATTTTATTATCAAAATTTGATAATCAACTTAAAGAATAAGGAGGAGTGGAATAGACTTTGAAATTTTCAAAAGTTGCAAAAAAACTATTTAATTCCATCAATTCAATATAAACAATTGAGAATCCCCATATAGAATTGATATTCCAAATTAGTGGAGTTTTGGGGGGTCTATAGTGTTTTATTTTCGCAATCCTGAAATCCCTAAGACATATTCAAATCCATCATATACTAACAACTACTAAAGTAGAAAAACTAAGATTTCCACTCACCATTGGTCCTTAGCTCTGCTTCTCCATTGGATTTGGAATGCCTATTTAGGCTCCTTCAGATCTCTTCTTTTGAATATGTACAATAAGAGCTTTGTGTATATATATTAGATTCGGAAAATTAAAGGTTGGAGGAGAAAAGACTTAGAAATTAAATGATAAACAAAGATAGGTATATACGATTTCTTACCTGAAACCCTAATGGAGTTTTCTGAACCTTAGCTGAGATGATCAAATAGAGCTTCGCTAGTGTTCCCAAAATATTTTTTTGAGAAAAAGTGAGGGGTTCGCATCTTATTTATAGTGTTTGAAATACACTAGAACCATTGGATGAAACTAGGTTAAAAATAATAAAATATGGTACGCTCAAATTAACAAAACCCTGGCCGCCGCCATTGGGTAGTAGTCGATCGACCTACACACTGGTCGACCGCTTGGGATCGACCGATTGAGTCCTAGAGTTTTACTGCTTCCTTATATTTGGGAACGTTAATTAATTTGTATTGCTCTGTTTATTTTACTAGTGCAAACCAGTGCACACGGGTATCTTTAAAAAGGTTAAACATTGAAATTTGGTGAAAAATCATTTAAGATATCTCACAAAGACTAATATGTTTTATCTTCTAATTTATGAATTTAAATGAATTATTTAGAAGGTAAAATTGTATCAATGTTGAATTCTATGTTGTAAGAAAGATTAAATTATGCTTCAGCGGATTTAGAATGCATAATAAAGGTTAATTTACAATTCAATGGATTTACAATGGATAATAAAGGCTCATGGTAGGTACGTTAGTCATTCATTTGAATTCTCTAACATTATGAACATAGTATTGTAGAACTAAATGTGAACTAATAAATTGTAAATTTTGATAATTTTGTTCATTTATATTTTAGTAGTTCCATAGAAGTGAAAAATCATAATCCATTGTAGGTTGAATTTTTTTAATTTCGTGGAAGAAATTTATTACAAGCCGAAACAGTAGTATAAAAAATTATCATAATAAACATTTGTAAATATGCATATCTTCACTAATAAATTTATCACTGGTAAATTTTTTGAAACAACAAATTACTTATAAATGTGTCAGAAATGGAGAAACTCTTACAGATCATAATTTGAATTTGCTAAAGTTGATAGGCATGGTGGACCATTCCAGCAAGTGCGCATGAAACGGTTATTATCTATTTTGGGTGTGGATCCTGGAACATAGATACATCAAAATATTAGTAAGTGGTGGATGTGACCACACAGATTAAGGCATTGAATTTGAATTTCTAAATTATTTGTTAATAATTACTCTACCGTTGTTGAACAATGTAATAGCATTAAATTATGTTCATGTTGGGCAATGTTATATAGGCAATTGTGAATGGTTGAAGTAAAGAGAGGTAGAATATGCTGAAATTTTAATGGAAGTTCTTTTCATCTTCTATGTATGTCTTCTACGTCGCATAACAATTCTTTCAATTGTAATGTTATGCATTCATTGAACTTTTGCATTCGTGACATAAATGTAGCATTCAAGCAAGTGTTAGCATATAGAATATTATTTCTTTAAAAGTATGGGTTACACATTATTTAATACATTCAAATGTGCTTTGTATTTCTGAAATATTTTTGGTAGTAAAGAATCTTATTTTCTAGCTTTAGAAATTACTCTAATTCATTTAATAAAAAATAAAAAGATTTAAATGATCTATTTTATGTATAATTGCATTTACGCATACCTTATATAGATAGGTAAACCATAATAATAACATTTTAATTACAAAAGATGCATAAATGCAATAGTTAATATGAAAATAGTCGCAATGCGAGAAGGCAAACTACCAAAGTGAAGATAGTAACGATTGAAGCGTATGATTCATCAACATTTTGATATTTCTTGTTTAGAAGTATTAAAAAAGTTTACAAAATTAACGTTCCACCATAAGATTCAATATTATAGGTGAATAAACAATATCTAAGTATGATTAGCAATATGTTAAACATGGAGAATCATTTTTAGCAAATAAAATTCAAGATGCAGTACATTGAATGTGAAGTTAAAGTTATTTAATGTAATTTTAAGGCTAAAATATTCATGATAAAAATTAAAAATGCAATCCTATAGTGCTTTTGTGATAGGTAATGAGGTGCAAATATGATATATAATATGTTATTTGGTACATGACCAGAGCAATTTTAATATCAATAAAAAAATAAATTACATAGACTTCAGGTAAACAATTTATTGCATGTTAACAGAGGAACTGTATTAACATATTTACTCAAAGGAGGCAACAAAATATTTGTTATGAAGCTCATAAGTTGCATATTATGTCACATAGTTAGCCATAAACCAACCAACCAAATTCCATATTAAATGCTAAATTACTAATTTATGGAAGAGTTCTCCCTACCCGTAGCTAATGCAATATCAATTTACATGTAACCGGAATAAGCAGTCTGGTCTCTTCCATTTTTATGAAAAAGTGAGCACTAGCTATACAATTTGATATAAAAGGAAAAGAAATAAGGTAAGTTCCAGAGTCAGTGAAGGATAGTACCAAAAAGAATATGTATAATTTTCCTCCCTCTGCTTTTCTATGCATATGCTTTTGTTCCTTAAATGGGATGAATTTAGATGCTTTAGGACAAAAAGTATAAGCATGGCATGATGGCGGCACAACATATCCATCATGGATATGCAATTATGACAGTTAGACCTTCTCTATCTTGGGTCAAGAATTTCTATAAAATGCACTGAATTAAAAGTAATTTCTTAGCATTAATTTGATATAGGGACAAATGAAAATAATTTTAGATGACGTCCCATATGTGAGCCATATTATTTTTAAGTACAAAGAATGAAACAAATATAATGCACAATGGTCACTTAATTGCTATGTTTAAATCCTTAAGAATATGATATTCTTAAGAATTATTAGTTTTAGACAGAAGATATTTATTATAAAAATGATGGTGACATGGATGATTTTTCTTTGCATATTCAAGTATTATAAAAGATGGTTTGATATTTAATTTTTACCAACTAAATCTAATATAAGCGGCTATCTAAAAATGTTGATGTAACATTTTTGTAGCCAATTTAATTAGCATTAAGTTAACTCGATTGGTCAGAAAGCAGACACTGTTTTAAAAAAAGTTGTCTATTCCATTATACAATATTTGAGTATGTGCTACATAACACAATATGAGATATAGTGAGCTAATTTGTATGGAAAAAGAGCACAAGAATACTTTTCACATTAACATAGCAAGCCCGTTTATACACATATAAAGAGTGAATGGAATCAAGTGGAGAAAGTATGCTTTTTTTGCAATTAACAAAAATGTAAACTAATTATTTCACGTAAGTAAAACACACCTACTAAAATTAAATTTCTCATCCTTTGCTATAGTAAATGTCTAAACCCAACCATGTGAAAAAAATATTGGGAGTAAACTGCAATTCTGACAAAAGTTTCTTTCTAACATTATCATGTTCACAATCCCATGTATATAGTTATATACATATAGGTGTATGCGCGTACATACACACACATATACATATATATATATATATATATATATATATATATATATATATATATATATGAATGTATGAAGATAAAAATGCAACTTTTTTTTACAAAAGTTAGATGCATAATGTCTTCAAGATAGATCCAGTTATAAGAAAATCATGTTTTTCACAAACAATATTACCTTTTGCTTTTCCACAGCGCATCCTTTACAATTTTTCAACAATGCGTGGTAATAGTTGAACATCGCTATAATAAATTTTGATTTATGCCTTACTAGAATATATGAAGGCAATATGATAAAGATTGAAAAAGAACATGCATATCACTAAAGGATTTGAGATTACAACAACGTATTTTACACATGTATACCACTATTGATAAACTAAAGTGTTCACAGGACACAAATTGATTGGAAGAAATGACAATTTTAGTTCAAGTCGTCTTAAAATGAAAGGGTTAATATGATTGACATACTAAAAATATTCAACAATCAAAGTACTCCTATGAAGAAATGGTGAGACAAAGACACAAAAGCTATAAGAAACCTATATCACCATCTTAAGGAGATGATTCTTTATCGATTTCATATAGTGATTAGCTTCTATAATTACTATTACTATAAAAATAATAATAATCTACACATTATTATACTATTCAAATTAACATGAAAGCAAAAGAGAAAAGGCAAACCCAAATTAAACGCTCATTAGTGAAAAGACAATCAAATTATTAGTGAAAGGACACACTCAAATTAAATGCTCGTTAGTAAAAAGACACACTCAAATTAAATGCACATTAGTGTATTCCATATACACTCTATGTTGAGTTTTGTACTCCTTAGAATAAGTGCGGGAAAGACAAAAGATTGGGATAAAAAAATGGAGACAGACAAGAAAGAAGAAAACACAACATATCAGAATATCACTAGCAGAATAGTAATATACAATATCAAAGGAACGGTACAAAGGGTTACTCGAATACATAAATCTCGAAGTTACGAAACCTAAATACCATCATCAGCCTGTATAGTTATATATACATGTCCTCAAAAATACTGATATGTACAATATAGTAATGGAGTGGAAATAAGACTACTACGATAGATGAAACATCCAGCTCGTTTGCTCGACTTTCAATGAACATCAACAAAAACCTACCTTTCTCAAACTACTTGAAAGAGCACATGAGGAATTTAGAAAAAATAAAAACCAAGCCTCAGACTAAAGTCCGGTATGAGAAACTCAAAAAATATGCGATCAACGTATAACAGTGCATTTGAGAACGCATGGAATGCCATAATGGTTATCCCCTCAAAAGAACCACCATCTAGTAGGTACATAAGGTGATATAATAGATAATGTCTAGGGTGTAGAATATAAATATTATAACATAGCTGGAATGGTTACATTCAAAAGCATATTAGAGGGTACAACCAAAACCGATAAGGAACGTTCGGATAATAGATTTTCTACAAAGACGCCTCTAGTAAACTGAAGCGGATCTCCATGCACAAGGATTAGAAATCACCTTCCTAGCGCCGTATATTTCTAGACAAAATATACCATAAGGTAAAAACAAGAAGCCCGACATCTGAACATAAACATAAACAATGTGAAAAAAATATCATTTACTTCTACTGGCCAACAATTGATAAGTATCTCTAGATATGGAGTTGATAGTACCCTGATATGAATCGGTAAAGCCCAGGTTGTGCATCCTACTTTTTATTTAGCCATTTCTGTTGTCGAGGTCACATTCAGCATCTTTCACACATATCTTCATCACTCGAATAGAACATGAACCCGAAAATGAATCCTTACATCTCGAACAGATCTCGAAATCACACATACATTCACATATCTCAACAGATCTTAGAGTCACACATGGATTCCTACATCCTGAATAGATCATAAATAACTACATGTATTCAAGCATCTCAAAGATCTCAAATCTCCACATAGATTCGCGCATCTCGAACATATCCACTTCCAAGAGATAGAACATGTATCTCAGCCTTGAAGTAGTTTTCGGTAAGTAAAACACATACCCATCCCTGTCTCTCCTAGAGTGAATCAACAAATTTATCATTCAATGGTAATGAGAACAATCGCATATGGAAACCAAGTCTCATATACTTATCACATTTCCGATATTTTTATCTCATACCATCCCTCGATCAAGAGTGAAGCCGGTAGGTTAGAGCTCTATTGCCCATATCCCTATATTGCTCATATTTCGATATTTTTATCTCATATAATCCCTCAATCAAGAGTGAAGCTGATAGGTTAGAGCTCTATTGCTCATATCTCTATACGAACATCAGTCTTAATTCCCACAGATAGACAAGCCTACTTCATCGGCTTTTATTGTTAAGTATACGGCTAAATATTTGCCATAAATGAGTAAACATACAACGCATGATCAAGTCACACAAAGCGTGATTAAGTCACATAAGCGATCTCTAATACCCTTTTTATTTAATTAATCATTTTTTAGTTAAAACCCCTTTTATTAATAAACTTCTTTTATCTAATAAACTTCAGTTATCAATTTCTACTACTCATTTTTACTCTTTTAATACTTCGAAAGGTATTCATATACTTATCTCAAATTGTATAAGTATATTCACAAATCATTAACAAGATTTCCTACTTTAAACATTTACTTTTTATATCTTTTTCTAAAAGATTCCTCTCTTATAATTTCCTTCAAAATATCCATTCTAAGGATCTAAGTACTTTCACAAATTCATTCAAAAGATTTAGAACTAATATTACTCAAACATTGTCACTGCAGACCCAAAACTATTTCACTTATGCTTAGCTTTAAAACGTCCTTTTAAAGATCTATTTATGTTCATAGTTATAATAAAAAATAGTTAAAGAAAAATGTCATTAAAACATTGTTACAATAAATCCAGAACTATTCTATAGTTATTATCTTTAAAACATTCTTCTTAAATCTCTAAGATAATAATAGGTTAAGTTCGATAGTGGACTATTCGATTATCTAGTTAAAACAGTTGCTTATACAAACCGATGTTTGTATATTTAACTCTTTTTCTATATTTCAACTTAACTATTCCTCATTCAAGTGTGAAGCCAGGTACGTTAGAGCACTGGTTGCATCAAAGCCTTGCCTAGACACCTCATTCTTGAATCTCATAAATGGATAAACATACTCGTCGGCTTTTAGTGTTAGGTATAGTATTATGATATCCAAAATCAAGTTATTAGAAAACAATATGATTAACACATTTCTGACATTTCCAACCAAACTATTACTCGGCCAAGAGGGGAACCAATAGGTTATAGCTCTATTGCTCTGCCCCTACTCGACATCAATCTTAATTCTCAAAAATAAGCCTACTTAGTCGGCATTTAGCATTAAGCACTGTTAATTACTTTTCAAAAAAGTAAGTATAGAACAAGATTAACACTTTTCTGACAGTCCCAACTTAACTATTTCTCATTCAAGGGGGGATTTGATAGGCCAGAGCTCTCTTTCTTCATCCCTACTCGACATCGATCTTTAACTCTCAGAAATAGAGAAGTCTACTTCGTCGGCTTTTAGTGTTAAGCCAAATCAATTACCATTTGAAAACTTATATACAATTATTAAAGACGTAGTTAAACTTCAAACTAATCTTAGAATACTTAAAAATAGATCAAAAAACATCTCCGAAAATATCAAAGAAAAATAGCAAAATTAAATATCATTTTTGAACACTTAAAACAATAAGCGACTTACTATAGTACTCATAAATGCTGTTAAAAGTCCTTATTAAACAACATTGGAAATCGCAATCTTTACGACTAGTTCTAACCACTTTACAAATTTTTAAAATTTTATATTTTTATAATAAGTACTACCGCTAGGTTACTTAAAAACAATGGAAAGAAATACCTCAGATTATCTTCCTATTTATTTATTCAAATTCTCAAAATCAAGGGATTCGAAAGTGCACTTATAACGACCATTCTCTCTTCAAAACTTTCAAACTTACTTCAGTTTAACACACAAATTAAACAACCATTTAAACATCAAGTCAAGGTAATGCTACATGTTTAAGAGTGTATTAGAAGTGATGTTATACAATATAAAGTTATCATTTGCTTTCAAAATAAGAGGGGTCCATAGTTTGTAACTTTACTTAGTTAATATCGCTTGAACTGTATAATTCAAATACAACATATATGTATACACACACAATATATATACTAATAAGTTTGTGAGATAAATCACTTAAATCCATCATAAGGCCACAAGAACAAAGAACCACCTTATCTAAGAATCATCTGAGAAGATCCATCTTATCCGAGAGAGAATGAAAGAGTCTCAGAGTTGACATAAATCCCACGCGGACAACCGTAGAAGGCCTCTTGAGTTCTCAGTGGGCGATCTTGTTTATATTCGAGCTTTACCTCTAAAGGAAGTGATATGCTTCAGCAAGACAGGGAAATTGGCACCACGAAATATTGGGCCATTTCCTATTACAGAGCGCATCAGTCCTGTTGCATATCGTGTAGCACTTCCCGATCATTTTTCTGGAGTTCACGACGTATTCCATGTCTCTCGGTTAAGGAAGTGCCAAAAAGATTTAGAATTAGTGTTCGATTATCGTGCTATAAAGAAGCTAGAAGTCTCTCATGATCTATCATTCGTGCATCATCCTATGAGGGTTCTTGCTACGAAGGTTGGACGCCTTCGCAATAAGAGTATTTCACTCGTGAAGATTCAATGGTCCGATAATCCCAATGGCTACACTTGGAAAACTAGAGAATTCTATCTTCTCATGATGAAGGTAAGAAATTTCCGTTTTAATCTATTCAAATTTCCTTTGTTTGATGAAATAAATTGTGTTGAATATAGATTTCCTCTAGAAATTGCGAGGATGCAATTTTTATAAGGAAGGGAGTCCGTAACAACCCTGGTATTGGTGATTACCTAAAATATTAAATTATAATGATAATTATAGTTAATGTTGAGAATAAAATAAATGAAGGAGATAAATAGGATAAAAATTTGTTATTTTAAATAAACAATGTGATTGAGAATAAATATTAGGCTTGAAATTTGATTGTTAGGAGATTTGGTTAAATAAGATGGAAATATTGGAATTTTGATAATTTGAGTTAATAAATTAGTTAAGAGATGTATTTCAACATTAAATTGTTGAAATAAGTATATATAGATTAAAATAAAGTTTTAAAAACTTTATTTTGAGGATTAAAGTGGAAAATAATCAATTATTGTTTTTATTTGGATAAATATTGTAATATTAGTAATTATTGCAAGTATTAACCTTTTTAATTAATTTAAAAGGAAAAGTAAGTCCAAAAGTTGTATATTATTAAAATAAAAGATGTAATATTTTTTAAAAATGTTATTTTGATGATTAAAAAGTGTTAGAATGATAATTGCAATTTATTTGGCAAAGAAAATAATTTTTGAACAAGTTATACTTTAAAGTGGTGGTTTACACTAAAATAGTGTAAGTTATGTAATATTGTCAAAAATAAGGTTTTATTGTGAATTTTATAATTAAAATAAATTTTATTTTTTACAATAACAATTTTAATTTATAACGACTGGTTGTATACATTTTTGTTTAGTTTTAAAATGAAGAAAAGTGTGCATTTAGTGATGAAATAAATTAAAATATAAACATAGCCTTGCATTTTCTCCAAGTATTTTTGTTCTTGGGCTTATTTGGGAAAGAATCGGATCCATTATCCCTAACCTAGAAGATTTTGGTGAGAAAACTAAGTTGTACGTAGTTTACATTTGCTCCTTCTTCTCAAAATAACATTTATAGTAAAAAGTAAACAAAGGAAATCAATGGCCTCTTTCATCTAAATCCATTTCCTACCCAAATTGCTGCTAAAAAAATAGAGAAAGTTCTACAAAATAATGATTATACAAGGTAATCTCCATCAATGCTACTAAATATTTCATCAAAAATTCATAGAACTTGATATAATTTTCTATACCCAATTTGTTTTGTACTACATGCTCTTGTTTCAACTTCTACAGGTGCTTAGAGCCTCTATTCATCGCCAAAGATCACAACTTGGTATCCAATTTGCTGCTAAATCATAAGGTGAGTTTAAAGCTCACAAATTGCTAGCTGAAAAATGAATTTCCTATGAGAAATTTGGCTAAATCGTTTACTGTATAGGAAGTTTTCTCTGTTCATATTTCTCTGTTTATATCTTATTCTGGTTGCATCTTTGAGTGGCCATAACTCTTCCGTTTCTTAACCAAATTCAATAATTTTGGATCCTTTGGAAAGCATAGGAGATACAAGTTTCATGTTTTTTATTTTCTGATATTTTGATGTTTGCTAGATCAATATCGTGCTTGTTTGTTGCTGTCCCGAGAGCAAATCGACAGCAACAACAATCATAGGCCTAAGATTTGTTTTGGCTATAAATCTTTCATTTCTTAACTAAATTCAATAATATTGGATATTCTGGAAATTAAAGACATAGAGCTACAAGTTTCATGTTTTGAGTTTCCTGAAATTTTGAAGTTTGCCTGATCAAAATCGTGCTTGTTTGTTGTTGTCCCGAGAGCAAATCGACAGCAACAACAATCACAGGCCTGAGAATAATTTTGGACATAACTCTTTCGTTTCTAAATAAAATTCAATAATTTTAGATGATCTGCAAAGCTTAGATCATGTACTACAAGTTTCATGTTTTTAGTTTTCTGAAATTTTGAAATTTGCTTGGTCAAAATTATGTTTGTATGTTGCTGTCCTGAGTGCAAAATGACAGCAATAACAATCGTCGACCTTAAAACTGTATTAGCTCGTTTTTGCTCTCATTCTCGTTCGGTTTTGAAGTTGTTTTTGAGACATTTTTAGAGTTGAGAGAATTTGAAATTCAAATTTTAGTGGAATTTAAATTTATTTTGGGATAAATTTGAATTATATTCGTATTGAATTCAAGTTATCGGTTTTGAGATATCCTTCTTAGTTTTCATTGTTTTCGAGAACGGTTTTCATTAAACCATTTTTGAAATATATGGACATTTCAAATTATTATCATATAGTATTTTAAAATTATTTTTCTAAATAAAAATATATTTATTTCCTATAATAAAGAAAATTCAAATATTGGTTTTAATAATCGTTTTTGGAAAATCGTTTTAAATTCCTGTTTTTCTCTAATAAAATTATTTTATAAATAAAATTATTTATTTTTATGAATTTCGAATATATGAGAAAGACAATTAAACGTTAATGTAAAACATGTAGTATGAGACACATGGATTTGCTTTATCGCTTAATATTGAACTTATACGATCGAAACCCTTTCGATGAACTATTTTAGAGGATTTAAGATGTTACTAAATATGAGTAGATTATATTGTCCGATAACTCCAATTTAGGAGTATATTCGATGAAAGACCATGTTTAGATGTATTTCTTAAATGCCGATGAAATGAGGCGAATTAAAAGCTAGAAATTCCTATTTGGAATTATGGTTAAAAATAACCATCTAGATATTATTTTTTCTTGCCAATGAGATGAGGTAAGCTTCTTTATGATGATTTTACAATGTTGAGATGAATTATGATGGCTTTTACTTGTCGGTGAGATGAGACAAGTCACGATGCCACTAGTACTCATAATGAGATGAGACGAGTAGGGTATTGTATTTACTCACCGATGAGATGAGGCAAAGTATATTTTCATGATGTTTATGATGCTTTACTAGTGTGGCACAAAATAACGGTTAGTAAACTATTAGGTGTGAATGTATGGTATGGGACATACGTTAATGCATATTGGGTTTCTATTTGAGAAGTTGAGACACATTCACGATGTTTACTGGTACTATAGACAACTAGTACTCAATTGGAGTCATCACGATGTAGTTGCAACTCTAATTATCACGATATTATTAACTTGGGTCTTTGTGACTGGGATTCATTGTGATATTATAGACTATAGTCATAACGATGTTCACGATGTTGAGATGTTACTTGACTCCAGTCCTTACGATGTTTATGGTACCAAATATTAGTACTAGTCACGATGTAAGCACGTGCAGTTTTCCATTAAGTTTTAGATGTTTTGATTTTACCTTTTTATGAGGATGTTATTATAGCTTAAGTAAGATGAAGGCTTACATGTATTGATGGTTTTATGGTGATTTCTAATATGATGTTTTGAACCCTCATTGAGTTCTATTATGATGGATTTATGAAGTTTTAGACTATTTTATGATGACTATTTATGTGGTTCAAATCCTTGCCTATTTCACTTATATAACTATAGAAGATGAACCAAAGTTAGATAACCGATTGAATTCCCTTATGAAATCATGATGAATCCATAGATGTCTCACCTTAGAGGTGATTTGATGATCCTTATATCGTTCCATTGTCAACAACAGAATGGTTCTCCCTTCCCTCCTATTACTGTTATCTTTACTAATGATAAGTTTAGCCTACCTGACCCATGTATTTATTACTCGAGTTAGACCAAGTTGCGGGTTAGGTATGGATTTAGGTCACTACTTCTTGGATCCATTAGCTTGCTTTTGTTTGGACTACTTCTTTTGGACTTGGACATTGTACCTATTATTTTGTGGGATGGTTGTGTATGTATATTTTGTAGTTCATGCTACTTATGTTTGTTGTATTATTTATGATGTACGGAGATGTACGTAAGCTATGATCTGGGTTTGATGTTCTATGTCTATTTATATATAGTTATATGTTGCATTTATTATAAAATGGTCCTAAACCACCATGGTGTCGTATTAGTTAAGGACTAGGTGTGTTGACCATATATGAGGTAATGGAAAAAAAAATATCGACATACTTAGCTCTTAGCTAATGCATTATCATGAGGGTCGCCCTTAACCGATCCTATTCTGTGCATTAGTAGACAGAATTACTTAGTAATTCTCTTTACTAATATAGGTCTTGGGGTGGGGCGTCATAGCTTGGTATGAGAGTGGAATTTCAGAATATAATGTGATATATGCAGAACAGTACACAAGATTACCCTAGATCAAATATAATACATTTGTACACATCATCCCCAATTGTGATCCATCTCACCTTGTTCTTATTTTAATTCATGTCCCTTTTCGATTCCTTTAGGGTAGATAGTAAGGGATATGTCTAGGAATGTTAATTTAATTCCGTAGCATTCCTTAATTTCTACATTTGGATTGCTAATATATCTATCTATCCTATGAATAATCCTATCTTATCTTATCTTTCAGCTATGTCTGGTAGAGGTAGAGGACGCTCTTCGACGGTTGGACCGTCCAGTGGTTCTCGTCTTGAAGGTGTATATATGTCTACCGATCAGAAACTTGAGCTTATTAGGAGCACTCAGCCTCCCGTTCCAGCTCGATCTTCTCCTTCGCGCAAATCCACATTTGCACGCATGTGTAGCAACTTCACTCATCTTAGTGGTGAGATCTTTAAAGGCACTGAGACTGTCTTAGGGGTCGAGGCATGGCTTAGTTCTTGTGAGTGCATATTTTACCGTATGGAGATATTTAGCCATCATCGCGTTCTTTTCGCATTGAGTGTGTTGCAAGAACATGCATTAAATTGGTACGACTTGCTTGTGGTGGAAGTTGATGAGTCTACCTTAGAGTGGGATCAGTTTCGAGAGAGATTCGAGCTTAAGTTTGTTCCTGAATCCGAGAAAGCTATTCGAGCTCGACATTTCCTTGATTTCAAACAAGGGAAGTTGACAGTTTCTGAGTATGTTGCATCTTTCGAAGCCTTATCTAAGTATGGTCTTGAGCACATTTCTACTCTGTATAAGAAGAATCTTAAGTTCATCTCTGGACTTAAGAAATACTTAAAGTAATCCCTTATGATTCGTCTTGAACTTTCTTTTAAGAAACTTGTGGATGCGGCCCTTCAGCTTGAAGCGGTTGAGTTGGAGAAGGATAGTGATGTCGAGGGTGAGGTTCGAGGAAATCCATACAAGAAAAATTTCTTCACAAGTCTAAGCCTTTCCACCCTAAAAAGAAGCAGAAGAAAGAGGATCCTCTTCTCAGTCTCTAGCTACTCCTTCAGCTAAGCCTTTTGCTTGTTTCAATTGTGGTTCGCCTGACCATCTGGTGAGAGAGTGTCCCAAGCCTAAGAGATGCCTCTATTGTAAGAAGGAGGGACATTTGATTTCAGATTGTCCCGAAAGGGAGAAGAGTTCTCATCAGGGTCATCTTAATTTAGCTACAACTTCTGGAGATGCTTCTCAGTCTCGAGTTATATTCTCTTCTGTTTTAGAGGGTACTATTATATTTCATGATCGTTCTATTCGAGTGCTCTTAAATACGGGTGCTTCTCATTCATTCGTATCGAAGGAACTCATTGATGCTATACAGTTAAATGTTTCTTGCACGTTTACTTCTTTACAGATTGTGAATCCTATTGGGGGATCTGCAACCCTAGTCTTCTTTGTGATGACGTTGAGATCATAATTTGTGGTTTATCTTTCCATGCGAATCTGCACATGATTCCTTTTCTTGGATTTGATATGATTCTTGGTATGGACTGGCAAGTTAGATACGATATCAGGATTCTTTGCTTGGAGAGAGTTTTATATCTTTGTCATCCCGATTCTCCTGCTCAGTTGTCTCTTCTGCTTCAAGAGTCCGATCATCATTCCGTGGCTTCTTTATTTGCTCTTGATTCTCGAGACGATGATGATAATGTGTCTCAGATTCCTGTTGTTCGTGACTTTCTAGACTTATTTGAGCCAGTTTCGGGATTACCACCCAAACGGGCTATTGAGTTCTGCATCGACCTTATTCCAGGCGCACAGCCAATTAGTCGTCCTCGTATGAGGATTTCTGCTAAAGAGAATGAAGAACTCTAGAAACAAATCCTAGAGCTTAAAGCCAAGCATTTCATTCGATCTAGTTCTTCACCGTAGAGAGCCGCGGTGGTATTCGTGAGGAAGTTCGATGGTACTCTTAGCCTATGCATCGATTATCGCAAGCTTAATGAGTTGACCATCAAGAACCGCTATCCATTGCCTAGGATTGATGATATGTTCGATCAGTTGAGTGATGCTAAGGTATTCTTACAGCTTGACCTTGCCACGGGATTTCACCATCTTCGCGTTGTGGAAGATAGCATTCCACTTACAGCTTCCGCACTCGCTATGGTTCATATGAGTGGCTCGTCATGCCGCTCGGTTTGACGAATGCCTCCGCTTAATTCGTCGACCTTATGAATCGAGTATTCTGGGAATATCTTGATAAGTTTATTCTTGTTTTTATCGATGACATTCTTGTATATTCTAAGTCCTTAGCGGACCACGGTCGACATCTTAAAATTGTTTTGAGTACTCTTCGACAAGCGTCAACTCAAAGCAAAGCTTCTAAGTGTCATTTTGGGAAGGGCAAGTTAAGTTCTTAGGCCATGTTGTTTCTTCCAAAGGCATTCGGTCGATCCATCTAAGATTGAATCCATCCAGAATTGGAAGAGGCCTGAGAATTTTCATGAGATTCATATCTTTCTGGGTTGGTGGGTTATTACCGTTGATTCTTCAATGACTTTTCTCATTTTGTGCTTCCCTTGACTAGCCTTACGAAGAAAGGCATTCGCTATATATGGTTAGATAACTGTGACACATCCTTTCAGAGATTGAAGGAGCTTCTCACTAATGCTCATGTTCTTATGGTTCCCAAAAGGAATTGTAACGACCCAGAATTTTTGATAATTAAAATTTGAATATTTAATTTATTTTAGATATTAATAAGTGAATTTATACGTCGAATAAATTTTAATTTGAATTATTGGATTTAATTGGATAATTAAATCGATAATTTAATATGTTAAATTATAGAAATAATTGAAAATTGGGTTAAATGTGATTGAAAATGATTTGTAAAATTTTATTTTATCATATTGAAGTTAGAACGATATTTTAGAACTTTTAAAATTGAATTAAGAGTTAATTTGTGAAAATTGAATATTTTAATATTTAAATGGACTAGTGAAAATAGTCAATTTTTGAACAGTCTCAGAATTGAATGAAACCAGTTCCATTGGATCCGTAATAGTTAGTTATTACCGGATTTCAAATTTCGTGTCAATCGGAGCTATCGTTTGATCGTGGCAGCTCGAAACGCATCGAATTATTTTTTATTTTAATTTGGCGAGTTAAAATAGCCATTTTTCAAAAAGTCTCGGAATTTGACGAAACTAGTTTCATCGGATCCGTAATGTGATATTATTGTATGGTTTCAAATTTCGTGTCAATTGGATTTACCGTTTGTCTGGTACAAATTAAAACGCCTAGAAAATCGCTTAAATCGGTTTAATTCAAATTGAACGTTTATAGCCATAACTCGCACAGATGTCCGAATTAGCTTTCGAAACCTGTTCCATTCTGTCCGGAACGCGGGGTAAACCCTAGAAACGCTGGTTAGGGTGCGTGAATCGGAGTTCGGAATTTCCGGATGAATAGTGTTCGAAAATTCTCTATAAATAGCCCATAATTCTCAAGAAAAAAAAAATTAAACCCTAGTTTCATCACGCAGCCGCCACCCCTAGAAACAACGGCCAGAAAACAATCCACTTTCCCCCTCGATTCCTTCCAATCCACTAACAATTAGAGAAAACTTCGAACTAGGAAGTGGTAGAGCACGACGAGAGCTTGAAGTTCAACGGTCATGATCAAATATGGAGTGACGTGGTGGCGTCTAGGGGGCTGCGTTCGGCAGTAGTTGCGCACGCAATTCCAAGCACATCAGGTGGCCGAGCTCCAAGTGGTGGTGGTCGTGGGTAGGGGAGGCAAGGGGCTTCAAAATGCAAGTTGCTGATCATGCCAGAGTTCGTCGAGGTGGTGGATATTTGTAACCCTAGTTCTTGAGAATGGGTTTGTGATGTCGGCCTAATACCTGTACATTTGCGTGAGAAGGAAGATGGTGGGGGGGCCGTTGGATCTGGAGATGTACGGTAGTGATGTGTTAGGTTTATAAAATTATATAATAAATGTTGTAAATAGTTATTATAAATTCGTATGAACTTCATAAATTCATAACTTTTTCATACGAGGTCGAAAACGCGCGAAACCAGTTGCGTTGGAATCGTATGGACGAGCACTACGCGATGGAGTTGGATTGGAGTCGTTTGGAGTTAGTGAGAATTTTGGGTAAAATTAAACGTCCGTTTAATTTTATTCGAAATAAATCGCTAAAACGAAATTGAAATCAAGGTGAGAACTTCTCACTCAATCGAATCAGTTTCGATTTTATTTTAAATAGTTAGATTTAAAATATTTGAATGCATGTTTGAATGATGATTGATATCTATTGATTGTTAAAATAGACATTATACGCCGTTAGTAAGCGGATGTTATTTAATAAAAACATATACCGCGAATATTTCATAAACAGTGAAATTGGTATTATATATATAATAGCAATATATATATATATATTGGCATATGTATATATTGGAGTTATTGATTTTCCGCATTTATTTGTTTAGCGGATGAGACCCTATTGCGCCGTCTATTAAGCGGATAATATTTAATAATCCCATATACCGCGATAATTTCGTACTGGAGCGAAATTGGTATTGTGCTAATGTTTGTGGATGTAGGAAAACAGGTTGGAGGAATCCAACTGGATTCCTCAACAGTATTTATTAGATTTCAGATATTTTGATATTTGGTGGATTATCATATCGATATATGATATCGTTGTAGTCGTGATTGACTATTTGGTATGTAGCATCATTGGACCAAGTTTTGGAATTTTAAAATGTTTTTAAAAGTGATTTTTGAAAGTATATGTTATAAAATATTTTTGGGAATTTATCCATTTTAAATAAATAAACGTTATAATTTTAAAGTTATAAAAAATTTATTTTTGAGAAATATAGTTAAAGGTTGATTTTTGAGAATATGATGCTAATGATTTTATAAAATAGTTAAATCGGAATTTTAGAATTTATTATAAAAAGTTGAAATATAGGATTTATAAAATTTAATTGTTTTATGCATAAAAATGGTGAAATTATAAAGGAATTTAAAGACGTTTTAAAATAATAGGATAAATTGATTTATATTAAGAGATTTATAAATGGATATTTATAAATTGAAATATTGACATTATAAAACGAGTTTTTATAAGTGTTTGAATGAAGTGAAAATGAATTTTGTAAATAAATGGAATTTATAAAATTATAAATGGTGAAGTTATAAATGAAATTTATAAATAGTAAGATTTATAAATTTTGTGAAGTTATTAAAGGATATATTTGGATAAATAATTGAAATCTTATAAATTATAAGATTTATAATTATGAAGTTTAAAAGGAACGATTTTGTAAATAATCGTTTTATAAGCATTTAACTTATAATATGGACTTTTAGTTCATAATTGAGATATAAATCGAATAGGCTAATAAAGGAGATTTATAAAGGAAGTTGTTATAAAATAAATAGAAATAGAATTTATAAACGTTGTTTTATAAATTCGCAATGACTTATTTTGATAAGTAAATTGTTGTAACCTATTAATGGAGTTATATTCACGTTTTTGAATAGTGAATAATATGTTAAAGAATTGTTTTGGATGTGATGTTTTAAATTGAATAAAAACGATCTAACGATGTTTTAAAATGTGTTGAGATTCGAAACCATAGATTTCAACATTGATTGTTGAAATAGACGTTTTCGAGAAATAAAAGGAAATAGTGGACTATAACACTGTTGTTATAGTAAATGATTTCCGAAAGGAAATGTTTTGTATAGTATTGGGATTTATATATCTATTTTAATTTCGAATCCCTATACTAGTGATTTTGGGTTGTCGTAACGATGTTTTACGCAACATTCGTTTTGGCCCAAATAAATATGTTTAAGAGAATGATTTCCTTAAAGGATGAAATATATACTTAATCTCGATTTAAGTATATTGAATATTTTCTAAGTGTTGAAAATAAATAAAATTTGTGAATTACTTATTAAATAAGTATGGAAATGTTTTCCAATATAAAGTAAATACTTTGAGAAGTTATCTTTTTGAAGATAAATTGAAATGAATAATTGAAATCGTATATTCATAGATATTTTGGAATATAAATTCACTAAGGGATTTATAAAAGAAAGTGGAATTGGTTTAAAAATAAATATTGATTTATTTTTGAAGTATTGAAAATTATATATCTTGTAAAGATATTTTGGAAAATAAATAATTTGGAAAATTATTTGGAATCTGGTGATGTTGTGCATATCCATTGATAGTTCAATAACCGACTATCAATATTTCCCTTTGAATGGGTATTTGATGTGATTTGTTTGAATTTGAATGCCACACTCATTTTTGAATAAGCGCTCACTATTCGGGTTAACCGGGAAAGGACCATGGGGTCGTATAACCCATTCCGAATATGTGATATGTCGTTATGAATCGCATTGAAGATCGGTGTTGAAGACCCGGTATTTGCGAAAGCGATAGGATGACCTGTCGATTGTCTCTGCACTGAGTTGCAACGGTATTGAGACTCCCTAAGTGATGGAAAATCCGATCAGGATTGTGAATATCCGGATTGCAAGGACTTCTTTGTAAGTGCCTTCGGTTTTGTTCGAGCCCGGAACAGACTTGTATGGATTGTATGTCTGACATTACAAGTTGAGATATAAAGCAGATTTCATTCAAATATATTTCTGTTGGTGGCGGAGAATTTATTCTTTTAGCTTAACACCCTTCTCTGAGACGTACGTGCTCAGAGGTTATGTAGTTGAAGGTTATCAGCGATATATTCCCAATTTGGTAATGTGACATGCTGAGTGTTGCTGTAAATGATCATTGTGTTGATTATTTGTGATAGGATCGTTTATTTGATCGTCCATCTTGGTGATCATTTCTATGATCATTTGTTGACCCAAAGCATGGCTTTTGTATAAAGTATGTTTTTGTGGACGTGACTTCGTCGAGCCTCACACCCCGTGAATGGTCAAAACAGGAAAGAAGCAGCAAGGTTATGAGGGGTAGCGCCCTTTAGGATGTGTGCATTTCCTTCTGTAAAAGGGTGGTATCATGGTATGGAGCCCAGATACTTACTCATGTTGAAAACACTTTGTTATGATTGTGTGAATTGATTACGAGCGCTCGGTGAAAGGTCCCAAAGGACCGGGGGATGGCATATTCGGTCAGTTGTTACTCAGTTAGGGGTAACCCGGCCTTGTGTTGGTAGAGATCCGGTTTGGTTCTCGGGGATGTCCATCCAGAGGCATTCTCATGTGGCAATGGGAAGTTCCTTCGCCTGATCATTCGTTGGAAATCCAAAGAAACAATACGAGACTTGTACGGTATTAGTTGTAGAACCTATCATTCACTTATGGTGGCGCCCCACTGTTTGAATGGTAGCTATAGTAGGCATACGATAATGGTCGTATGTTGGCTGAGATTTATATTCTACTTTCGAAATGAATTTTTTCTACACTATACACTAGTAATAATATCAAATGTTATTTTAAATGCGTATCAAGCATCTTTGACTATCATAAGGAGAAATCTCCTCCGATTCTGCGTTTGCATGTGTGTGTGTGCGGGAGGCCTTATGGTAGTCTCATTTTTAAAAGCATTGCGAATTGACTTTAAAAAATATTCCTCTATTTTGTTTTCAAAGATAAATAAACTGTTTTGAGTTCTCACACCAGTCACATGACTGACTCGGAGTTTATTGTTTCCCTTCCTAAACTCTGGGTGCCCACCAATTTCCACACGGGCAGTCAAGAGTTAGGTTTATCAGGATATTCTGGATATTCTGGAGTTGCTGGAGGCAAGCTGGATGGCATGGCGTATTACTAGTTTATATAGTATTTCTTTTTCCGCTGCATTGTTGTTGTTGTACACTATGATGATGATGTAATGTAATGTATAAAATGTAATAACTGATATAGTTCTTTGTTTAAAGATTATTCATTTATTATTATATGTTGTTCCGCTGCGAATTGTGAGATTCTGATGTTGTTCTGTTGTTTTCTGTTCCGTTCTATTTTCTATTTTCTTTTCTCTCTATTTTCTATCTTTTCTATCTTCTTCTCTATTCTGCCCTTTCTTTTTCCTTTTTCTTTCTTAAACCCATAACATATTCGGTTTTTCGGCAACGAAAAATCTAAATCGTTACATTTGGTATCACAGCTTATGGTTAAGCGACAACCATGGTTCTGTTGGGTATTACTCATTAGAGATAGAGTCAGTAGTACTCTAGAATGAGTTGAGTGTAATAATAGCTATGAGAGCGTATTTGTTAGTGAATATAAAATTGTTTTATATTGTGATGATTGGTTTGTTGAGTGGCATATGAACTTTCGTCAGCGTGGTCCGCAAAACTATGCCGAAGGGGTTTCTAAACACTTAAATAGAACAATTCGGCACAATATTGATTTTAAATTGGGTAAATAAAATAATTTTTGCCTTGAGTATATTTTATATATAAAAGAAATAATTTTTCAGAATTATTAAAGTATATAAGTTGATTGTTTAGATGTTTGAATAATCTAAATTGAAGAAGGATTGTATAAGCAAAAGAATTATAAGAATTGAATTATAGTTAAAGTGATTTACAATTGTGAAATAAACTTATATATATAAGAAGTGAAACTATATGGATATATTTAGGAATTTAAGTTATGTAAAAACAAGTGATGTTTATAAATGGAGTATAACTTAAGAGATATTGAATGAAATTGAATTGAATTAATGGATTAAATGTTAATCAATTAAATGTGAACTTGAGTTATATGAAATGAAATTCAACTTTTGGTAAATTGAATTGAATGAATGGATTGAATAATAATCAATTGAAGGTAAATAATTGATATGAAATAATGAATATAAGTGTTAATTCATTAAAATTCTAATGTTATTGAAAGTTGAATAGTTGAATGAAAATCAATTAATTAAACCAATTGTAAGCAAAGTAATTTGGTTGTAATTGATATACATTGGTTGTTATATGATTGTTAGTTAATTGTATATAATTCATTAAGTAGTTAATGAAATTGGAAGCTAAAGTAATTGAAATTCAATTGGAAGTTAAGTGAATCTTGAATAAAATTGAATTTGATTTGGAAGTGAACCAACTTGAATATGAATGAATATTTATTGATTACGAATGGATTATAGTTGGTTGATGGTTGAATATATATTGCTTTTATTGCATTTGATATGTTGACATATATAGTTATTATGTTGCTATATGTTGTATATTGATACTATTCTCTATATACATGATTCTCATGTTGTTTGTTGAGTGATTAGTAGGTGCGGATCGCGTTTGCTTCGCATTTGGAGCTCGCTTTCGCGCTATATTAGCCGTATATGCTCGCTAATAAAATATAAGGTACATATCTCAGATTACATACCGTACTTTTATACTTTTTTCCCTTCGAGATGCCTCATTACTTGATGAGATGTATATTTGTGATATATATACTGTCATTTTTTTTTCGAATCGAGCCGCGCAAAGGAGACTATGGCGAATTTTTCCGAAAATTTAAGGCGTTAGAAAAAATTTGAGAAAATTGGAAAATTTTGAAAACTATAACTTTGATTTTAGAATTGAAGGTTAAACAATAGTAGTTGTTTTTGAAAAGATAACTAATTATGATTTGAAAACTTAGTAAATAATTATAAGAAGTTTAACTATGGATTTTGGAAAATTAATAAATTCTGTAACTTTCTTACTTGTTAATTTCGAGGACGAAATTCTTTTAAGGGGGGAAGATTGTAACAACCCAGAATTTTTGATAATTAAAATTTGAATATTTAATTTATTTTAGATATTAATAAGTGAATTTACACGTCGAATAAATTTTAATTTGAATTATTGGATTTAATTTAATTAAATCGATAATTTAATATGTTAAATTATAGAAATAATTGAAAATTGGGTTAAATATGATTGAAAATGATTTGTAAAATTTTATTTTATCATATTGAAGTTAGAACGATATTTTAGAACTTTTAAAATTGAATTAAGAGTTAATTTGTGAAAATTGAATATTTTAATATTTAAATCGACTAGTGAAAATAGTCAATTTTTGAACAGTCTCAGAATTGAACGAAACCAGTTCCATTGGATCCGTAATAGTTAGTTATTACCGGATTTCAATTTTCGTGTCAATCGGAGCTATCGTTTGATCGTGGCAGCTCGAAACGCATCGAATTATTTTTTATTTTAATTTGGCGAGTTAAAATAGCCATTTTTCAAAAAGTCTCGGATTTCAACGAAACTAGTTTCATCGGATCCGTAATGTGATATTATTGTATGGTTTCAAATTTCGTGTCAATTGGATTTACCGTTTGTCCGGTACAAATTAAAACGCCTAGAAAATCGCTTAAATCGGTTTAATTCAAATTGAACGTTTATAACCATAACTCGCACAGATGTCCGAATTAGCTTTCGAAACCTATTCCATTGTGTCCGGAACGCGGGGTAAACCCTAGAAACGCTGGTTACGGCGCGTGAATCGGAGTTCGGAATTTCCGGATGAATAGTGTTCGAAAATTCTCTATAAATAGCCCATAATTCTCAAGAAAAAAAAAATTAAACCCTAGTTTCATCACGCAGCCGCCACCCCTAGAAACAACGGCCAGAAAACAATCCACTTTCCCCCTCGATTCCTTCCAATCCACTAACAATTAGAGAAAACTTCCAATTAGGAAGTGGTAGAGCACGACGAGAGCTTGAAGTTCAACGGTCATGATCAAATATGGAGTGACGTGGTGGCGTCTAGGGGGCTGCGTTCGGTAGTAGTTGTGCACGCAATTCCAAGCACATCAGGTGGCCGAGCTCCAAGTGGTGGTGGCCGTGGGTAGGGGAGGCAAGGGGCTTCAAAATGCAAGTTGCTGATCATGCCAGAGTTCGTCGAGGTGGTGGATATTTGTAACCCTAGTTCTTGAGAATGGGTTTGTGATGTCGGCCTAATACCTGTACATTTGCGTGAGAAGGAAGATGGTGGGGGGGGGGGGGCCGTTGGATCTGGAGATGTACGGTAGTGATGTGTTAGGTTTATAAAATTATATAATAAATGTTGTAAATAGTTATTATAAATTCGTATGAACTTCATAAATTCATAACTTTTTCATACGAGGTCGAAAACGCGCGAAACCAGTTGCGTTGGAATCGTATGGACGAGCACTACGCGATGGAGTTGGATTGGAGTCGTTTGGAGTTAGTGAGAATTTTGGGTAAAATTAAACGTCCGTTTAATTTTATTCGAAATAAATCGCTAAAACGAAATTGAAATCAAGGTGAGAACTTCTCACTCAATCGAATCAGTTTCGATTTTATTTTAAATAGTTAGATTTAAAATATTTGAATGCATGTTCGAATGATGATTGATATCTATTGATTGTTAAAATAGACATTATACGCCGTTAGTAAGCGGATGTTATTTAATAAAAACATATACCGCGAATATTTCATAAACAGTGAAATTGGTATTATAAATATATGTGGTGACCCCATATATTTTTATCCCAAAAAAAAATTATTATATTTTTGTTTTTTTTTTTTTGCATAAGGAAATATATATATATATATTCCATGGTGTTAAGTTTAAATATTTAGGAAATTCATTTAATCTGTTTCCCAAGATCCTAAGTTACCAATATAATTATACCAGTTCATAATTCACCATATAATAGCTCTACATATTTGATGATATGTTTGCTTCTTTTTATTTTTGAATGAGATGATATTTACATCAGTTTCTATACATATAAGTATGATGTTGCAGGCACTGTGCACCTTTGTTTTTTTTTTTTCTACTCATTCTGCATATATATAACTACTGATATATGATACAATATTTAGGTGTTAAGAAATATAACTGAAAGGAGTATAATTGTTAGTATGAACTTACAAATCTGCTTTTACTATCAAATTTTCATTTCAGGTTACACAGTTATATTTGCTCTACATTTTTCAGGTTGGTTGAAAATACATACTGGTTTGCTTCGAGTTTATATTTCAAAAACTTGGAGTTTTTCACTTGCTTTCTTCGAGTTGGAAACACTTGCACCACATGAATTGCAGAGAAGTGATTCCAGACTATAAGGATCTGACACTTAACCATTTGAGTTGGTCAGGATCCCATTCCTTCAATATTCAAAACCATATTTCTGTGTAAATCATTTCCACAAACATTCTTTCTTATCTCCACTTTGCTTTTATCTTATAAAAGTTTCTATAAGATTTTATTTTCCCAGGTTTTCAGACACAAAACCAAAATGTTTCCAAATCTATTTCTTTTGAAACTCTTTCTGTTTTTAAATCAACTGCATAAACATAAGTCATGCATTTTCTCAAGGATTATACACCACCCAATGTACATTACAGTTCAAGCATAATTTATCTTGTTCAAATTTCACAAGCTTATTTTGTTTTTATGCATAAATCTGTTGCACTTGCCATTCTTAATTGTCATTATTATAACACCAATCAGTTTCAAACAAAAGAACAAGGGACTGATATGCACATATATTATATAGCTATGATATATCAGATTTTCACAGACCTCAAAAGATAACTAAACATTTTATAAGAGCATCATCTAGCTACTTGCCATAAGACTTCACTCATCACAATATTAGTTAGATACATGTCATAATCCAAACACCCAGGAAAAAGAAAAACATCTTCACTATCTAACTTTTAATTACTAATAATAATCAGGTCTTCCACTACAGGCAATCTGCAAATACAAGCATTGTTTCTCTTATTTATACTAGCAGCTAATGCCTCCTTCATTCATCATGTCACTTTTTACTTACCTGCATGCAAATCATTGAGCTGCCCCATTTATATGAGACACCCAGATGTTTGCAAGGCAAACAAAAGGGTCAGTTTACACTGGTATGAGCATTAATAAATTCTATACAAGTTTACAAATCTTATGAACTTTTGTCACTTTCATAATCTAGCAGTTTATAAACTAGGCGCATCAGCAAAATAGCTAGGTGGCCTCAAGTATACAACCATACATTCAACATACATGCAACAAGCCATGCATTATTCACAACATCATAAATAAATTCAGGTTATGTTCTCCCAGATTTTTCCCCCAGCAGATCATTAAGGTTACCACATTAAACCTTATTTAATTTACAGCTTTGTTCAGATATTATAACCCAGAGATTTTAAATCTCATACCCCATTTTATTTAAGGTCTAAATCCCCCTGTCAAATGAACACAAGTATGCATTGTGAAGGAAATCTCCCAGTTAGTCTTACTTATTCCAATCACACAAAGGCCTCAGGGTGCATTTGCACCATGCATATACTTTCCCCCACCTGAAGAAAGCAGATCATTGACTAACTCCAAGTGACCTGATTAATTTTCTTTATTTAATCATAGAGTTTATTGAAAACTCCTCCTTCAATTTTTATGGTTAGCTTATTAAGCCCCTGCTTATAGCTTATTCATAAAAAAAACTTCAACCCATTCATGTTTTCAGAAAACATAAATACTCTTTAGTACAGTCTTTTCTTATTGCAGAGATTTTTCATTATGTATATGATATTTCCTATATTAACTTAAGCATTATGATCCTGCTATTATTCTATTGCAGAGGTATGGACAGAGGTGTTTGTTAAAAATTCATCAAAACCCAGAAAAGCCTCCTATCTTATTATTTAGAATATAAACATGAGCTAGACCTTCATCTTGCTGCCTATGTTCAAAATAATTTAGATCCATACTTAACAATAGTGAAAACAGAATTAAAAATGCTCAAACCATATAAGCTTGGAAAAACTATCATACAAAACTCCAAACAGAAATATACAACAACATCCATTTCATCCATATCAAACCATTTCAAAGATTTAAATACTACTTTTAATACTTTTAGGCTGCCTACCAGAGGACTTAATGCCATTGCATAGAATGAATTAATGCTCACCTATTTTTTTTCTGTATTATCTTGCTCCTCTACTCTGCATATGCCTTCAGGACTGCATACTCATTTTTCTTCTATTTGTTTTATATGTATATGTTTTTCTGAGAGGATGATGATGATCCTTGTGGTGTGCAGGTTTTATAAAGCTGTTTTTAGGGTTTAAGGAAATGGGTAATTCCTTTGATACCCTTTTTTTTTATGCACAGTTTACACTGATGCATGGTCCTCAATTGGAATTATCCCCACTTGATTTCCTTTAGTAGTTATTTCGGGATTTCCAATACTTTAATTTCTGCATGCTATTTCTATGATCTCATCCCATTCATGCCATATGCATGTGACCTTGTACATTTTTATTTTTTTTTGCTCTATCTTTATAAAAAAAACTGTAACCTGTTTGCATTTTCTACCTAGCCACCTTTTCCATTAAATTATATACACCATCATATACTATTATGTGATATAAAAATTATTTATACTATATTACTTTTATTCCACCCCTTAAAACATCAACTTTTATATATTTATATATATATATGTGTTATAAAAAATTATACATACACACAAGTTTATTTGTTTTTTTCCCCTCTTTCAACATGATTACTTAAGTCATTTAAAATTTCATAAATTTCCATTACATTTTACTTCTTAAATTAAATAGGAAATTCCCTATATTTTAAATACATATATTCATATAATTCTTTAGTCATAAAACTATTTGTTTTAAGTCAAAACCTTTTTTTTTATAACTTCTGAAATTCTTGAAATAAATATAACTTTCATTTTATTTTAGTTTAGGGTCATTACATACCCTCCCCCTTAAAGGAATTATGTCCCCATAATTTCTTCTAATTTCTCCAATTAAAAATATTAATTCATAGCCTGTTTTAATTCCATAACCCCATACTCACATTTTATGAAAGCAAGCAATGCATAAGAATATTCAGAGAATTATTATAAACTACTTAAACATACCTTTCCATCAGTAAACAAGTTGGGGTATTTAGCCCTCATTTTGTCCTCCACCTCCCATGTACAATCATTGGTGTCCAAGCTCCATTGAATTTTTACCAGTTTGATCACCTTGTTCCTCAACTTTTTCTCTTTCTGAGCAACTATCCCCACTGGTTCATTTGCATAGACCAAATTCTTTTGGATTTGAATTTGAGTAGGTGATTCCAGAATTGCTCCTTCATCATGCACCCATTTTCTCAATTGAGATACATGAAACACTGGATGTACACCACTTAACTCCTCAGGTAATTTAAGTTTATAGGCCATAGCACCAATTCTTTGCATAATTTCATATGGCCCTACAAATCTTGGTGATAACTTACCAGATTTCCCAAACCTGAACACTTTTCTCATTGGTGATACTTTTAGAAAAACATACTCTCCTTCCTTAAACTCCATTGGCTTTCTCCTTTTATCTGCATAAGACTTCTGTCTTGACTGTGCTGTTTTCATTCTATGTCTAATTAACTCAATCATGTTGGAAGTTTCTTTAACATGATCTGGTCCTATTAGTATACCCTCTCCCATATCCAACCAACAGGCAGGGGATGTGCAGGGTCTCCCATACAAGGCTTCAAAGGGTGCCATTCCTATGGTTGACTGGTAACTATTGTTATATGTAAACTCTGCCAAATGAATGTGGTCCTCCCAATTACCCCCAAAGTCAAGCACACATGCTCTTAATAGATCCTCCAATATTTTATTTACTATTTCTGTCTGCCCATCACTTTGAGGATGGTAGGCAGTACTTAAGCATAATTGTGTTCCCATTGCTTCTTGGAAGCTTTCCCAAAATCTTGAGGTGAACAAAGTGTCTCTATCACTTACAATGGTCTTATGTATACCATGTAGCCTTACCACTTCCTTAATAAATAATTGTGCAAGTTTAGATGCATTTCTATCTGACCTGACAGGGACAAAGTGAGCTGATTTGGTTAGCCTATCAACAATTACCCATATACTATCATTGCCTCTCTTAGTTCTAGGCAAACTATCCACAAAATCCATGGAAATACTTTCCCATTTCCACTGAGGTACCTCCAATGGTTGCAGCATGCCAGAGGGCTTTTGGTAGTCTGCTTTAATTTGTTGACAAGTGAAACACTTTGCCACATATCTTGCCACTGCTTGTTTCATTCCTGGCCACCAGTAGCTTCTTTTTAAATCATGATACATTTTAGTACCACCAGGGTGTATGGTGTACTTGGTTTTGTGATGCTCATTCATGATTTCTTCCTTCAACTCTGCAATGTCTGGTACACACACCTTCTCATTCTTCCTCAAATATCCTTTGTGATCTATTTTAAAATTTTCCAACTCAATATTGCTATGTAACATTTCTTTCTTCTCCTTCAAATCCTTGTCTTGGTCTTGCATGCTACCAATTTTCTCCACTAGATTAGATTTTACTATAATCAACCCTAGTGTGCCATATTCTACCATATCATTGTGCTCACCAAAATTCTTTTCATTCTTGCTATGTATATCTGCCTCCCCAAGCATTGTTAAGTTTTTAAATTCATCAATCATTAGACTTGCTAACCTAACTTGATGCCTACTCAAGGCATCTGCCACCCTATTGGCTTTTCCAGGGGTGTACAAAATATCTAAATCATATGCAGCTAGAAATTCCATCCACCTTGCTTGTCTCATATTCAAATCTTTTTGAGAAAATAAATATTTCAATGCTTGATGGTCTGTAAATAATTCAAATTTTGCTCCAAGCAAATAATGCCTCCAAAGTTTTAATGCAAACACTATTGCAGCTAATTCTAAATCATGAGTTGCATATTTGGTTTCATTGGGTTTAAGCTGTCTTGATGCATATGCCACTACCTTGCCATGTTGCATAAGCACTGCACCTAGTCCAGACCCACTAGCATCAGTATATACAACCATTCCTTCATTTTCTTCTGGGATTTGCAAAACAGGAGCTTCTACGAGTGCTTGCTTCAATTTCTCAAAAGCTTGTTCACACTACTCAGCCCACACATATGGTTGGTTCTTTTTTGTCAACTTAGTCATTGGTGCGGCTATTCTTGAAAAATCCTTGATAAACCTTCTATAATACCCTGCCAATCCCAAGAATGATCTCACCTCAGTCACTGTTCTGGGTCTACTCCATGATTGAACTGCAATCACTTTGCTTGGATCTACACTTACCCCTTGCTGTGACACTATGTGTCCTAAGAATTTTACTTCATGTTGCCAAAATGTACATTTTGAATACTTGGCTTTTAATTCATGTTCTCTAAGTCTGGATAATACTAAGTGTAAATGCATAGCATGATCATCTTTTGTCTTGGAGTAAATTAATATATCATCTATAAATACTAGAACAAATTTATCCAAAAAGTCTTTGAAAATTCTATTCATTAAATCTACAAAATAGGAGGGAGCATTGGTCAAGCCAAATGGCATTACTAAAAATTCATATAAGCCATATCTGGTATTAAAGGCTGTGTACTCAATGCTTTCCTCTGCAACTTTCATTTGGTGAAATCCAGAAGCTAAATTTAATCTTGAAAATATTCTAGCTCCATGTAATTGATCAAATAGATCATCTATTCTAGGCAGTGGGTACTTATTTTTAATAGTTACCTTGTTTAAATCCCTATAGTCTACACACAACCTCATTGTTCCATCATGTTTCTTGACAAAGAGCACTGGGGAACCCCAACTAGAACTACTTGATCTTATGAATCCTTTCTCTTCTAATTCTTCTAGTTGATGTTTTAATTCTACCAGTTCTTTTGGACCCATCCTATAAGGCTTTTTAATGATTGGATTTGTTCCTGGCATTAACTTTATTTTGAACTCAACTGGTCTATTCTGAGGAATTCCTCTCACTTCTCCAAACACATCTGTGTATTCATTAACTACTGGAATTTCCTCTATTTTTAATTCCTTTTGAATTTCATTTATACTCCAAATTTTATTAAAACATGTGTTCTTTGCTATTTCACTTAGAACTGTAATTCTTTTGCCTTCATTCGTCTCCAAAGAAATAGTAAGATTTTCTAAATTTAAAATTGCTTTATTTTTCATTAACCAATCTACCCCCAATATAATCCCAATACTAGGATAATTTAAAGTATATAGATCTGAATCAAAACCATAACCTCCTATATATAATTTCAGACCCATACACTTCATTCTTAGCATACAATGACTCCCTATGGGACTGTGTATAGTTAAGGGTTGTTCAATAGAAACACAAGCAAGTGCTAATTTATTTACAATTTCCAAAGATATCAGTGAATGTGAGGCACCAGTGTCATATACTACTGATATTGGTTGGGTATTGATTAGAATTATACCTTCAAGTTATCCAACATTTTCGGTGGTGTTGGTTGCCAAAGCTCCTACCCTTGCTGTTTTCTTATGAGTCTCCGGACAGTCCTTCTTTAAATGTCCTATCTTTCCACAGTTATAGCAGCTTCCTTTTGGTATTTTTGGGTCAGGGCATTGGTTACTGTAATGTCCAGCTTTTCCACAGTTAAAACAATGAGTAAATTTCTTGCTTTCAGATGCTATTGCTCCTTCCCTTTTCTTAACTCCTTTACTTGCATTTCTCTTGTCATAAGGTTGCACTTTGTTCTGGCCTCCCTTCTTCTTATTGAGCTTCATGTTCCTGAATTTCTCTCTTGTGGTATCATGTTGCTCAAAAGAGAGTGTTAGATCAATCACTTGATCAAAAGTTTTATCTTTATATGGTAACATTGCCCTGGATAGATTGGGGTTCAAGCCTTGAATGTACCTTGCATTCTTTGCTTCTGCATTCCCTATCAACACCATTCCATATTTAGATAATGCTTCAAACTTCTGAGTATACTCATTTACACTCATGCTTCCTTGCCATAATCTAATAAAATCTTCAAGCAGTGTGGCTTTGGCAGATGCTGGGATAAATCTGGCCTCAAGCATGACTTTGAAATCATTCCAAGTGATATCATTTTCTGGCCTTCCTACTATCACAACCTCCCACCAGTCCAGTGCAACCCCCTTCAATTTCCTTGAAGCTATTTGTCTTTTCCTTTGGTCATTGATTTGCATATCTGTAAAGACCCTCTCCATAGTCCTTATCCACATTTGAACACCCATAGCTCCTTCAGTGCCTTCAAAATCCTTTCCTCCCAAATTGGTACAAGTCTTAAGCAGTTTGGAGAGCTCCTCATGAGGATTATCTTGCCTTGGTGCCATTCCATCCCTCAAAGCCCTCATAAAATCTTCCATGCTTATCACAGGTGGCTCACGTGATGGTCCTGCACCTGCGTGATGTCTGGGTCCTACCATAATGCTATAGATATAATTTTTAAGTTAGTTTATTTACCCCCATATTCTTAATATCTTTACTTTGTTCATTTATTTGATTTAGGTGTACCCTATACATGTATCTAAAGCATACATTTCAGTCATACAAAAACATCCAACCACAAGAATTCAATCAATGCATTCAATCATCCATATACATACTATAATGTTTACTATGTTATTTAAAACATAGCTCTGATACCAACTGTGGTGACCCCATATATTTTTATCCCAAAAAAAAATTATTATATTTTTGTTTTTTTTTTTGCATAAGGAAATATATATATATATTCCATGGTGTTAAGTTTAAATATTTAGGAAATTCATTTAATCTGTTTCCCAAGATCCTAAGTTACCAATATAATTATACCAGTTCATAATTCACCATATAATAGCTCTACATATTTGATGATATGTTTGCTTCTTTTTATTTTTGAATGAGATAATATTTACATCAGTTTCTATACATATAAGTATGATGGTGCAGGCACTGTGCACCTTTGTTTTCTTTTTTCTACTCATTCTGCATATATATAACTACTGATATATGATACAATATTTAGGTGTTAAGAAATATAACTGAAAGGAGTATAATTGTTAGTATGAACTTACAAATCTGCTTTTACTATCAAATTTTCATTTCAGGTTACACAGTTATATTTGCTCTACATTTTTCAGGTTGGTTGAAAATACATACTGGTTTGCTTCGAGTTTATATTTCAAAAACTTGGAGTTTTTCAGTTGCTTTCTTCGAGTTGGAAACACTTGCACCACATGAATTGCAAAGAAGTGATTCCAGACTATAAGGATCTGACACTTAACCATTTGAGTTGGTCAGGATCCCATTCCTTCAATATTCAAAACCATATTTCTGTGTAAATCATTTCCACAAACATTCTTTCTTATCTCCACTTTGCTTTTATCTTATAAAAGTTTCTATAAGATTTTATTTTCCCAGGTTTTCAGACACAAAACCAAAATGTTTCCAAATCTATTTCTTTTGAAACTCTTTCTGTTTTTAAATCAACTGCATAAACATAAGTCATGCATTTTCTCAAGGATTATACACCACCCAATGTACATTACAGTTCAAGCATAATTTATCTTGTTCAAATTTCACAAGCTTATTTTGTTTTTATGCAAAATCTGTTGCACTTGCCATTCTTAATTGTCATTATTATAACACCAATCAGTTTCAAACAAAAGAACAAGGGACTGATATGCACATATATTATATAGCTATGATATATCAGATTTTCACAGACCTCAAAAGATAACTAAACATTTTATAAGAGCATCATCTAGCTACTTGCCATAAGACTTCACTCATCACAATATTAGTTAGATACATGTCATAATCCAAACACCCAGGAAAAAGAAAAACATCTTCACTATCTAACTTTTAATTACTAATAATAATCAGGTCTTCCACTACAGGCAATCTGCAAATACAAGCATTGTTTCTCTTATTTATACTAGCAGCTAATGCCTCCTTCATTCATCATGTCACTTTTTACTTACCTGCATGCAAATCATTGAGCTGCCCCATTTATATGAGACACCCAGATGTTTGCAAGGCAAACAAAAGGGTCAGTTTACACTGGTATGAGCATTAATAAATTCTATACAAGTTTACAAATCTTATGAACTTTTGTCACTTTCATAATCTAGCAGTTTATAAACTAGGCGCATCAGCAAAATAGCTAGGTGGCCTCAAGTATACAACCATACATTCAACATACATGCAACAAGCCATGCATTATTCACAACATCATAAATAAATTCAGGTTATGTTCTCCCAGATTTTTTCCCCCAGCAGATCATTAAGGTTACCACATTAAACCTTATTTAATTTACAGCTTTGTTCATATATTATAACCCAGAGATTTTAAATCTCATACCCCATTTTATTTAAGGTCTAAATCTCCCTGTCAAATGAACACAAGTATGCATTGTGAAGGAAATCTCCCAGTTAGTCTTACTTATTCCAATCACACAAAGGCCTCAGGGTGCATTTGCACCATGCATATACTTTCCCCCACCTGAAGAAAGCAGATCATTGACTAACTCCAAGTGACCTGATTAAGTTTCTTTATTTAATCATAGAGTTTATTGAAAACTCCCCCTCCAATTTTTATGGTTAGCTTATTAAGCCCCTGCTTATAGCTTATTCATAAAAAAAACTTCAACCCATTCATGTTTTCAGAAAACATAAATACTCTTTAGTACAGTCTTTTCTTATTGCAGAGATTTTTCATTATGTATATGATCTTTCCTATATTAACTTAAGCATTATGATCCTGTTATTATTCTATTGCAGAGGTATGGACAGAGGTGTTTGTTAAAAATTCATCAAAACCCAGAAAAGCCTCCTGTCTTATTATTTAGAATATAAACATGAGCTAGACCTTCATCTTGCTGCCTATGTTCAAAATAATTTAGATCCATACTTAACAATAGTGAAAACAGAATTAAAAATGCTCAAACCATATAAGCTTGGAAAAACTATCATACAAAACTCCAAACAGAAATATACAACAACATCCATTTCATCCATATCAAACCATTTCAAAGATTTAAATACTATTTTTAATACTTTTAGGCTGCCTACCAGAGGACTTAATGCCATTGCATAGAATGAATTAATGCTCACCTATTTTTTTTCTGTATTATCTTGCTCCTCTACTCTGCATATGCCTTCAGGACTGCATACTCATTTTTCTTCTATTTGTTTTATATGTATATGTTTTTCTGAGAGGATGATGATGATCCTTGTGGTGTGCAGGTTTTATAAAGCTGTTTTTAGGGTTTAAGGAAATGGGTAATTCCTTTGATACCCTTTTTTTTTTATGCACAGTTTACACTGATGCATGGTCCTCAATTGGAATTATCCCCACTTGATTTCCTTTAGTAGTTATTTCGGGATTTCCAATACTTTAATTTCTGCATGCTATTTCTATGATCTCATCCCATTCATGCCATATGCATGTGACCTTGTACATTTTTTTTTTTTGCTCTATCTTTATAAAAAAAACTGTAACCTGTTTGCATATACTATTATGTGATATAAAAATTATTTATACTATATTACTTTTATTCCACCCCTTAAAATAGCAACTTTTATATATTTATATATATGTGTGTTATAAAAAATTATACATACACACAAGTTTATTTGTTTTTTTCCCCTCTTTCAACATGATTACTTAAGTCATTTAAAATTTCATAAATTTCCATTACATTTTACTTCTTAAATTAAACAGGAAATTCCCTATATTTTAAATACATATATTCATATAATTCTTTAGTCATAAAACTATTTGTTTTAAGTCAAAACCTTTTTTTTTATAACTTCTGAAATTCTTGAAATAAATATAACTTTCATTTTATTTTAGTTTAGGGTCATTACAATATAATAGCAATATATATATTGACATATGTATATATTGGAGTTATTGATTTCCCGCATTTATTTGTTTAGCGGATGAGACCCTATTGCGCCGTCTATTAAGCGGATAATATTTAATAATCCCATATACCGCGATAATTTCGTACTGGAGCGAAATTGGTATTGTGCTAATGTTTGTGGATGCAGGAAAACAGGTTGGAGGAATCCAACTGGATTCCTCAACAGTACTTATTAAATTTCAGATATTTTGATATTTGATGGATTATCATATCGATATATGATATCGTTGTAGTCATGATTGACTATTTGGTATGTATCATCATTGGACCAAGTTTTGGAATTTTAAAATGTTTTTAAAAGTGATTTTTGAAAGTATATGCTATAAAATATTTTTGGGAATTTATCCATTTTAAATAAATAAACGTTATAATTTTAAAGTTATAAAAATTTGATTTTTGAGAAATATAGTTAAAGGTTGATTTTGGAGAATATGATGCTAATGATTTTATAAAATAGTTAAATCGGAATTTTAGAATTTATTATAAAAAGTTGAAATATAGGATTTATAAAATTTAATTGTTTTATGAATAAAAATGGTGAAATTATAAAGGAATTTAAAGACGTTTTAAAATAATAGGATAAATTGATTTATATTAAGAGATTTATAAATGGATATTTATAAATTGAAATATTGACATTATGAAACGAGTTTTTATAAGTGTTTGAATGAAGTGAAAATGAATTTTGTAAATAAATGGAATTTATAAAATTATAAATGGTGAAGTTATAAATGAAATTTATAAATAGTAAGATTTATAAATTTTGTGAAGTTATTGAAGGGTATATTTGGATAAATAATTGAAATCTTATAAATTATAAGATTTATAATTATGAAGTTTAAAAGGAACGATTTTGTAAATAATCGTTTTATAAGCATTTAACTTATAATATGGACTTTTAGTTCATAATTAAGATATAAATCGAATAGGCTAATAAAGGAAGTTGTTATAAAATAAATAGAAATAGAATTTATAAACGTTGTTTTATAAATTCGCAATGACTTATTTTGATAAGTAAATTGTTGTAACCTATTAATGGAGTTATATTCACGTTTTTGAATAGTGAATAATATGTTAAAGAATTGTTTTGGATGTGATGTTTTAAATTGAATAAAAACGATCTAACGATGTTTTAAAATGTGTTGAGATTCGAAACCATAGATTTCAACATTGATTGTTGAAATAGATGTTTTCGAGAAATAAAAGGAAATAGTGGACTATAACACTGTTGTTATAGTAAATGATTTCCGAAAGGAAATGTTTTGTATAGTATTGGGATTTATATATATCTATTTTAATTTCGAATCCCTATACTAGTGATTTTGGGTTGTCGTAACGATGTTTTACGCAACATTCGTTTTGGCCCAAATAAATATGTTTAAGAGAATGATTTCCTTAAAGAATGAAATATATACTTAATCTCGATTTAAGTATATTGAATATTTTCTAAGTGTTGAAAATAAATAAAATTTGTGAATTACTTATTAAATAAGTATGGAAATGTTTTCCAATATAAAGTAAATACTTTGAGAATTTATCTTTTTGAAGATAAATTGAAATGAATAATTGAAATCGTATATTCATAGATATTTTGGAATATAAATTCACTAAGGGATTTATAAAAGAAAGTGGAATTGGTTTAAAAATAAATATTGATTTATTTTTGAAGTATTGAAAATTATATATCTTGTAAAGATATTTTGGAAAATAAATAATTTGGAAAATTATTTGGAATCTGGTGATGTTGTGCATATCCATTGATAGTTCAATAACCGACTATCAATATTTCCCTTTGAATGGGTATTTGATGTGATTTGTTTGAATTTGAATGCCACACTTATTTTTGAATAAGCGCTCACTATTCGGGTTAACCGGGAAAGGACCATGGGGTCGTATAACCCATTCCGAATATGTGATACGTCGTTATGAATCGCATTGAAGATCGGTGTTGAAGACCCGGTATTTGCGAAAGCGATAGGATGACCTGTCGATTGTCTCTGCACTGAGTTGCAACGGTATTGAGACTCCCTAAGTGATGGGAAATCCGATCAGGATTGTGAATATCCGGATTGCAAGGACTTCTTTGTAAGTGCCTTCGGTTTTGTTCGAGCCCGGAACAGACTTGTATGGATTGTATGTCTGACATTACAAGTTGAGATATAAAGCAGATTTCATTCAAATATATTTCTATTGGTGGCGGAGAATTTATTCTTTTAGCTTAACACCCTTCTCTGAGACGTACGTGCTCAGAGGTTATGTAGTTGAAGGTTATCAGCGATATATTCCCAATTTGGTAATGTGACATGCTGAGTGTTGCTGTAAATGATCATTGTGTTGATTATTTGTGATAGGATCGTTTATTTGATCGTCTATCTTGGTGATCATTTCTATGATCATTTGTTGACCCAAAGCATGGCTTTTGTATAAAGTATGTTTTTGTGGACGTGACTTCGTCGAGCCTCACACCCCGTGAATGGTCAAAACAGGAAAGAAGCAGCAAGGTTATGAGGGGTAGCGCCCTTTAGGATGTGTGCATTTCCTTCTGGAAAAGGGTGGTATCATGGTATGGAGCCCAGATACTTACTCATGTTGAAAACACTTTGTTATGATTGGGTGAATTGATTACGAGCGCTCGGTGAAAGGTCCCAAAGGACCGGGGGATGGCATATTCGGTCAGTTGTTACTCAGTTAGGGGTAACCGGCCTTGTGTTGGTAGAGATCCGGTTTGGTTCTCGGGGATGTCCATCCAGAGGCATTCTCATGTGGCAATGGGAAGTTCCTTCGCCTGATCATTCGTTGGAAATCCAAAGAAACAATACGATACTTGTACGGTATTAGTTGTAGAACCTATCATTCACTTATGGTGGCGCCCCACTGTTTGAATGGTAGCTATAGTAGGCATACGATAATGGTCGTATGTTGGCTAAGATTTATATTCTACTTTCGAAATGAATTTTTTCTACACTATACACTAGTAATAATATCAAATGTTATTTTAAATGCGTATCAAGCATCTTTGACTATCATAAGGAGAAATCTCCTCCGATTCTGCGTTTGCATGTGTGTGTGTGCGGGAGGCCTTATGGTAGTCTCATTTTTAAAAGCATTGCGAATTGACTTTAAAAAATATTCCTCTATTTTGTTTTCAAAGATAAATAAACTATTTTGAGTTCTCACACCAGTCACATGACTGACTCGGAGTTTATTGTTTCCCTTCCTAAACTCTGGGTGCCCACCAATTTCCACACGGGCAGTCAAGAGTTAGGTTTATCAAGATATTCTGGATATTCTGGAGTTGCTGGAGGCAAGCTGGATGGCATGGCGTATTACTAGTTTATATAGTATTTCTTTTTCCGCTGCATTGTTGTTGTTATACACTATGATGATGATGTAATGTAATGTATAAAATGTAATAACTGATATAGTTCTTTGTTTAAAGATTATTCATTTATTATTATATGTTGTTCCGCTGCGAATTGTGAGATTCTGATGTTGTTCTGTTGTTTTCTGTTCCATTCTATTTTCTATTTTCTTTTCTCTCTATTTTCTATCTTTTCTATCTTCTTCTCTCTTCTGCCCTTTCTTTTTCCTTTTTCTTTCTTAAACCCATAACATATTCGGTTTTTCGGCAACGAAAAATCTAAATCGTTACAGGAATCTGGATCATATTGTCTATACCAATGTCAGTTATAATGGCCTTGGTGCTGTTCTTATGCAGAAGGAGAGGGTAGTTACCTACGCTTCAAGACGATTACGTCCAAACGAAGTTTGGTACACCACCCACGATTTAGAGCTTGTCGCCATTGTCTTTGCTTTTAAGATGTGGCATCATTATTTGTTAGGAGAGCACTTTACTCTCTTTACCGATCACAAGTCACTCATGTACTTATTCACTCAAAAGGAGCTCAACATGTGACAATAGCGTTAGCTCGAGTTTCCAGCTTCGTATGCTTTCGACATTCAGTATACCCATGGCAAGGGAATCAAGTGGCTGATGCTTTGAGTTGTAAGAGTTCAGCTATGGTTTCCGTGATGATTGTAGAGTGGAAAGTTCTTGAGACTCTTTCCATATGTGATATTCATGATTATGCTTCCACTTCAGATTCACCTATTCTATTGTACAGCATGGAAGCTCGTCCAACTCTTCTTGATCAGATTATCGAGGCTCAGTGGCAAGATTTTGATATATCTATTCTTATTTAGAAGTATAAGTCTGAATCCCATGATGAGATTGAGATGAGGGATTTCAGCACCGATATTCATTGGTGTGCTCGAAAGAAGAACCGTCTAGTCGTGCCTTCTATTCCATAACTTAGGCGGGACATTCTAGCTGAGTGCCACCGTTCTAAGTATACTATTCATCCTGACAGCAGCAAGATGTATGATGATATGCATCATCTCTATTACTAGTAAGGCATGAAGTGAGATATAGCAGGTTATGTAAGCAATTGCATGACTTGTCAGCTTATTAAGGTCGAGCATCAACGACCCATTCTTCAGCCTTAGAGGTTCCATTGTGGAAATGGGACCAAGTTTTTATGGATTTCATCAATGGCTTACCTCGTTCGAGGTCAGGCTATAGCAGCATTTGGGTTGTTGTGGACCGTCTCACAAGTCCGCACATTTCATTCCTATTAAGTCTAACAGGACGGCATCTCTCTTATTGAAGCTATATATTAAGGATATCGTGCAATTACACGGTTTTCCTTCATCTATTATGTGTGATCGTCATCCTCTTTTCACGAGTCACTTCTAGCAGAGTCTCCAGCAAGCTTTGGGCACAAAACTTAATCTTAGCACAGCTTATTACCCACAGTCTGATGGACAAACTTAACGGGTGAATCGTATCTTGGAAGACCTGCTTCACCCTTGTATCTTGGATTTTGGTGGTAGTTGAGAGGATCATCTTCCTCTTTTTGAGTTTGCTTATAATAATAGCTACCAATCTTCTATCGGCATGGCTCCTTTCGAAGCCTTATATGGAAGGCCGTGTCATTCTCCATCATGATGGCTTGAGTCCGGGAAAAAGCTCATTCTTGCCCCTGAGTCTATTCGAGAATCATTTGAGAAGATCCATCTTATCCGAGAGAGAATGAAAGAGTCTCAGAGTCGACAGAAATCCTACATGGACAACCGTTGAAGGCCTCTTGAGTTCTCAGTGGGTGATCTTGTTTATATTCGAGCTTCTCCTCTAAAGGGAGTGATATGCTTCAGCCAGACAAGGAAATTGGCACCACGGTATATTGGGTCATTTCCTTTTACAGAGCGTATCAGTCCTGTTGCATATCGTGTAGCACTTCCAAATCATTTTTTTGGAGTTCACGATGTATTCCACGTCTCTCGGTTGAGGAAGTGCCTACGAGATTCAGATTCAGTGTTCGATTCTCGTGCTACAAAGAAGCTAGAAGTCTCTCTTGATCTATCATTCGTGCATCATCCTATGAGGGTTCTTGCTTCGGACGTTAGACGCCTTCGCAATAAGAGTATTTTGCTCATGAAGATTCAATGGTCCGATAATCCCAATGACTGTGACTTGGAAAACTAGAGAATTCATCGAGCGATCGTATCTGAGATTCTTATCTTCTCATGACGAAGGTAAGAATTTCCCATTTTAATCTATTCAAATTTCCTTTGTTTGATGAAATAAATTGTGTTGAATACAGATTTCCTCTAGAAATTGCGAGGATGCAATTTTTATAAGGAAGGGAGTCTGTAACAACCCTGGTATTGGTGATTACCTGAAATATTGAATTATAATGATAATTATAGTTTAATATTGAGAATAAAACAATATGGAGGAGATAAATTGGATTAAAATTTGTTATTTTAAATAAACAATATGTTTGAGAATATATATATATATATATATATATATATATTGGGCTTGAAATTTGATTGTTAGGAGATTTGGTTAAATAAGATGGAAATATTGGAATTTTGATAATTTGAGTTAATAAATTAATTAAGAGATGTATTTTAACCCTAAATTGTTGAAATAAATATATATGTGTTAAAATAAGTTTTAAAAACTTTATTTTGAGAATTAAAGTGGAAAATAATCAATTATTGTTTTTATTTGGATAAATATTGTAATATTGGTCATTATTGCTAATATTAACCTTTGTATTGAATTTAAAAGGGAAAATATGTCAAAAATTGTATTTTACTAAAATAAAAGATGAAATATTGTTTAAAAATATTATTTCCATGATTAAAAAGTGTTATAATGATAATTTCAATTTATTTGGCAAAGAAAATAATTTTTGAATAAGTTATACTTTAAAATGGTGGTTTACGTTAAAATAGTGTAAATTGTGCAATATTGTCAAAAATACGGTTTTATTGTTAAAAATGACTTTTTATAATTAAAATAAATTTTATTTATTACAATAACAATTTTAATTCATAACAACTGGTTGTATACATTTTTGTTTAGTTTTAAAATGAAGAAAAGTGTGCATTTAGTGATAAAATAAGTTAAAATATGAACATAGTCTTGCATTTTCTCTAAGTATTTTTGTTCTTGGGCTTATTTGGGAAAGAATTAGATCCATTAGCCGTAACCTAGAAGCTTCTGGTGAGAAAAATAAGTTGTACGTAGTTTGCATTTGCTCCTTCTCAAAATAACATTTACACTAAAAGGAAAACAGAGGAAATCAATGGCCTCTTTCATCTAAATCCACTTCCTACCCAAATTGCTACTAAAAAAATAGAGAAAGTTCTAAAAAATAAAGATTATACAAGGTAATCTCCATCAATGCTACTGAAGATTTCATCAAAAATTCGTAGAACTTGACATAATTGTCTGTACCCAGTTTGTTTTGTACTGCATGTTCTCGTTTCAACTTCTACAGGTGCTTAGAGCCTCTATTCAACGCCAAAGATCACAACTTGGTACCCAATTTGCTGCTAAATCATAAGGTGAGTTTAAAGCTGACAAATTGCAAGCCGAAAAATGAGTTTCCTCTAAGAAATTTGGCTAAATCGTTTACTGTATAGGAAGTTTTCTCTGTTTATATTTCTCTATTTATATCTTATTCTAGTTGCTACTTTGAGTGGTCATAACTCTTCCGTTTCTTAACCAAATCCAATAATTTTGTATTTTCTGAAATTTTGTTGTTTGCTGAATCAATATCATGCTTGTTTGTTGCTGTCCCGAGAGCAAATCGACAGCAACAACAATCACAGGAATAAGATTTGTTTTGGCTATAAATCTTTCGTCTCTTAACCAAATTAATTAATTTTGGATATTCTATAAAGCATAGACATAAAGCTACAAGTTTCGAGTTTTGAGTTTTCTGAAATTTTGATGTTTTCCTAATCAAAATCGTGCTTGTTTGTTGCTGTCCCGAGCAAATCAACAGCAACAACAATCACAGGCCTGAGAATTATTTTAGCCATAACTCTGTCGTTTCTAAACCAAATTCTAATTTTAGATGTTCTGCAAAGCTTAGATCATGTACTACAAGTTTCATGTTTTGAGTTTTCTAAAATTTTGAAGTTTGCTTGGTCGAAATTATATTTGTATGTGCTGTCCTGAGTGCAAAATGATAGCAATAACAATCATCGACCTTAGAACTGTATTTGCTCATTTTTGCTCTCATTCTCATTCAGTTTTGATGTTGTTTTTGAGACATTTTAAGAGCTATGATGCCTATCAGTAGGCTAGCTATATTGGGAGAATTTGAAATTCAAATTTAAATGGAATTTGAATTGATTTTGGGATAAATTTGAATTGTATTCGTATTGAATTCAAGTTATCGGTTTTGAGATACCCTTCTCAGTTTTCATTGTTTTCGAAAATGGTTTTCACTAAACCATTTTTGAAATCTACGGACATTTCAAATTATTATTATATAGTATTTTAAAATTATTTTTCTTAATAAAAATATATTTATTGCCTATAATAAAGAAATTTCAATTATTCGTTTTGATAATCGTTTTCGGAAAATCGTTTTATATTCCTGTTTTTCTCTAATAAAAGTATTTTATAAATAAAATTACTTATTTTTATGAATTTTGGATGTATGAGAAAGACAATTAAACGGTAAAGTAAAATATGTGGTATGAGATACATGGATTTTCTTTATCGCTTAATATTGGACTTATATGATCGAAAACCTTTTGATGAACTATTTGAGACGATTTAAGATGTTACTAAATTTGGGTGGATTATATGGTCCGAGAACCCCAATTTAGGAGTATATTCGATAAAGGACCATTTTTAGATGTATTTCCTAACCGCCGATGAAATGAGGGGAATTAAGAGCTAGAAATTCCTATTTGAAATAATGGTTATAAATAAACATCCAGATGTTATTTTTACTTGCCAATGAGATGAGGTAAGCTTCTTTATGATGACTTTTACTTGTCGATAAGATGATACAAGTCACGATGCCACTAGTACTCATCAATGAGATGAGATGAGTAGGGTATTGTATTTACTCGCCGATGAGATAAGGCAGAGTATATTTTCATGATGTTTATGATGTTTTACTAGTGTGGCACCAACTAACAGCTAGTAAACCGTTAGGTGCGAATGTATGGTATGGGACGTACGTTAACGCCTATTGGGTTCCTATCCGAGAAGCTGAGACACATTTACTATGTTTACTAGTACTATAGACAACGAGTACTTAATTGGGGTCATCATGATGTCGTTGCAACTCTGATCATTACGATGTTATTAACTTGGGGCTTTGTGATTGGTTGTTATTACGATATTATAGACTATAGTCATAACGATGTTCATGATATTGTAATGTTACTTGACTCTAGTCCTCATGATGTTTATGATACCAAATATTAGTACTAGTCACAATGTAAGCACGTGTATTTTTCCATGAAGTTTTAGATGTTTTGATTTCACCTTTTTATGAGGATATTATTATAGCCTTGAGTAAGATGAAGGCTTACATGTATTGATGGTTTTATGGTGATTTCTAATATGATGTTTTGAACCCTCATTGAGTTCTATTATAATGGATTTATGATGTTTTAGAATATTTTATGATGATTATTTATATAGTTCAAATCCTTGTCTATTTCACTTATATAACTATAGAAGGTGAACCATAGTTAGATAACCAAATGAATTCCCTTATGAAATCATGATGAACCCATAAATGTCTCACCTTAGAGATGATTTGATGATACTTATATAGTTCCATTGTCAACAACGGAATGGTTCTCCGAATCCTTCTATTGCTGTTATCTTTACTAATGATAAGTTCTACCCTACCTGATCCATGTATTTATTGCTTGGATCAGACCGAGTTGTAGGTTAGGTATGGATTTAGCTCATTGCTTCATGGATCCGTTAGCTTGCTTTTGTTTGGACCACTTCTTTCGTACTTGGACATTATACCTATTATTTTGTGGGATGGTTGTGTATGTATATTTTGTAGTTCATGCTACTTATGTATGTTGTTTTATGTATGATGTATGGAGATGTATGTATACTCTGATCCGGGTTTGCCGCTCAATGATTGTTTATATATATATTTGTATATTGCATTTATTTTGAAACAGTCCTAAACCACCATGGTATCGTATTAGTTAAGGACTAGGTGTGTCGACCATATATGTGGTAATGGAAAAAAAACCGACATACTTAGCTCTTAACTAACGCATTATCATGAGGGTCACCCTTACCAGCCGTATTCTCTACATTAGTAGACATAATTACTTAATAATTCTCTTTATTAACGTGGGTCTCGGTGTGGGGTGTCACAAAACATTTCGTAAAACATAACTTCAAGTTCTACAAGCATTAATAACTTAAGTTCATAATCGTATAATACCCCATGACATCCTAAGTGTATATACAAAATATCAATTTCAATTTACTTAACAAGTATGTTCAACAAATTAAACTTTTTTTAAACTTACTACCTGCTTAATTAAGTGTTATGTAAACTCAACTTTATATTTTCACAAAACACTTAGCTTCAAGTTCTATAACAATTTGAAAGTTTTCGACTGTCCAAAATTATCAAAAATGCCATTTTATTTTAAAAACGAAATCTACCAAACAACATATCATGACATGATATACAATCCTAATGCATAGGCAACATGTGTCCATAAAACAAATTAAAATTTTTCAATAATTTATTAAACATACTTTACCCAAAAAGGGAAGACATGAAAAGTTCCAACATTTATTTCAGACTATGCCACTACCACTTGGGCATCCTACATAGTAGACATACAAAAAATTTCAACTCAAAAAGTTTAAATTAAATTCCTTTCTAGAGAAAAAGTTTAGAACTATATATCGGATTATACTTCAAATCATTTTGATAGAATAATATATACATTTATCTTTTGTATAACAAATCTTACTTTCGGAATCAAATCAAAAGCCGTTTTACTAAAATAACCATATAGAATCTCCGACTTAGAAACTCAAAAATGAATAATAATGATGTTAAAGTTATCATTAGAATTATTTTCAAGCGACATGAGAGATTTTAGTACATCTAGTTCATGCATTTCGAACTTAACCAAAATCATTTTCAAAATGGTATCAAATACTTCTTAAATATTACTATGTACCATAATCTCAGTTTCACAAACCAATTTTCCAAATACTTACTTTCAAATAATATTATTATTATTTTCTCCAAATCTTTAAAAAAAATTAGAGACGCCAAATTTTAAGTTCTCAAATTATCAGTTAAATTCTTCTTGTTTATAAATCATGTTTTATAAACCATGCTTATATAAAATCACTTTCTTATATAAAATACTTTCATAAATGTTTATTTATTTAAATAACTTATCTTTCTCTGATTAAAATAAGTCGCTTACTAAATTTAACTTTTAACCTAACATTTCCACCGAACACTTATAGTCAAACCGTGAAACTAAATTCACAAGGTGTTCATTTCAGTGTTCCCACAATTTATTGTCTACCCTACCCATGTAGTAGAAGGTAAAACTGCTCATAAATTGATCAAGCACAAATCAACAATCAATAAATGAAAGTTAATGTCTATAAACTGGCCGAGTATAACTGAACTTATTAACGAGGGATAATAGATAAACATCATCAACCCCTATATTAATTAAACTATAATTTGACAATTCACTTATATAAGTTACCTTATATAAGATCATTAATTTCTCTAGTTATAATTACAATTAAGGTATACATTTATAACAAAAACAAATACACTCTCATATGTATAATACACTCAACTCGTGCAAGTGCATTCCATTACCCTATCTCTTAATGAGTCATAACGGCCAAAGGCAAGATTCTCGCTTAACCTTAAGCTCTGATCCTAGATATAATGACCCTCCTTTTCGACCCCCAAATGTCGACACTAATACATCCACGGTATTCGCATGTCGAGCACCCAAGTGCTGAAAAGACGAAAAGTTAGGAAAAAAAAGAAATAGATGAGAAAGAAGTGAACACAACATCAGAAAACCACTAGTGGAACGGTAATACATAATATCAAAAGAACAATACAAAGGGTTACTCCGATACCGAAATCTCGAAGTTACAAAACCTAAGTACCATCATCGGTTTGGAAAGTTATAAAAATCTATCCTCACACATGTTAGTATGTATAATGTAGTAATGCAGCAGAAATAAGAATACTACGATGGGGAAATATCCATTTCGTCTTCTCGAGCTCCAATGAACATCAATGAAAATATGACTTTCTCAAACTACTCAAAAGAGCAATGATAAATGTAACGACCTGTTTTTTGGACGGTTTATATCGGCACACATGCCAACTCAAACCATTCAAAGGGGTAGGTTGCTATGGGGTAAATAAGAAAAATAGAGAAAGAAAGTAAAAAAGCATAGAATCTCACAGCGAACTAACAAAACATAATAATCAAATAAACAGTTCATGAAGCTGTTTTACAAATAACATTTGATTAAACTATTACACTACATATCAGAGTTACTTAGAACAAGAACAAATAAATAAATGCAGCGGAATAACATGATGCAGTGGTATGAACATAATAAACAGTAATAGTACAAACCCTTCGTCTTCGTCCTCCAGAAAGAAGTCTTTTGACACACTAAAAAGCTCAGACGGACCCGAGCAAATTGAAATGACAAAACACTCGAGTCGGAACTAAAAGATCTTACGTAAGTTAAATCAACAGTAAATAAATATGAGTGTGATGGCGTCAGAGATGTTTATCGGGTTTGGCATCTCCTATGCAGTGTCAATGTGAATGCAATAACTTAACAGATGTTCGGGATTTCCACCTCCTAAGGATCCGTTAAACTATCTAATATGTAGTACAATATACTATTATAACAGTGTATACAGTAAAGTAAAGTATTAAAATAGCGTTAAGGCGTTACCCATATCTCCATTAACACATTTTGTATATTCCCATAGTCTATACAATACCGTAATTCCTCCATAAACTAGAGGGCTATTAGAGGGCACTCCATAGGTATGGAACAAACCAAACTTGTAGAAGGCACGATAGTGCATGTGAACACGACAATCGAGGCAATGCAAGGGTAGATATACCAATTGCACTCCCAGACTGGTGGTAACTCATAGCAGCTACTGCCGTCCACCTTGGACATACTCCCATAATCAAATCGATAGGTGGCCACTAAATCAATATAAAATATAACATCTATAGATCGTTCGCGTATATATCATTTCAACCCATATGGAACTTGCAGTGTTATAACAATATAAAATATAACATCCAGTCATCCAATATCAACAAATCAAACATACATCACAATCATTATCCAAATCAACCAATAAACATTAAAGATAACTGACTATCATTACCAGGTATTTAATTGACAATTAAATTCAGTAGTAAATAAAATGACGATTAAATGCAATAAAAAACTATAATGACTATTTAAACATACCAAACATCAATCAATAAATCTCTAATCACATCATAAATTTAGTTTAACTAACATAAGGTGATTTAGTAATTTTGAGTGGGTTAAAACACTAACCTTTGATTTTTTGATGATAAAAATCCAATTAAAGCCAAAGAAACCGCGTCAAAATCCGAGCTAGTATGCAAAAGTTACTGAGATTAGAACCTTTGAATTTTAATATTTAAATTAAAATTTAAACCAAGGGTAATTTAGTAATATTCGTTACCTTCCAGATACCCTAACTTCAAATAGAATGTCGATCACGCACAGATGAGCTGCCACCTCCTTTGCTTCGATCGTCGTTTGCGAACGACCATGCCACCTCGATGTGAGATCTCCTCTAGCCTCCCCGTCCACGTCCGAACCCATCCATGTAGGCGCGACCAGCTCTGCCTCCAACACAGCATGGCGCCACCATTCAAGCTTTTTCCCCAACTCCGACGAACCTCAATGTCGCTGAGATGAACTAACACCATGGATCGAAACCACTAATCATCCTCCACCTACTGGTCACCTCCGATCATCTATCGGACGACGATCCACTGATGGATCGTCAAAACTTCATATGGACGGCCAAAATCAAATCGACGATATCTAGACAAAGGGTGATTCGATTTGAGAAACGAATTGCACCATGAATTACGCTCGTCGAGAGCTTCGAAATGGTATATAATTTGTTAGGGTTTGGAGGAGTTTGAATTTTTGAAATTGATTTGAAATTGGATTTTAGGGTTATGTAATTTGAGTTGGTTTCTGCCATTGAGAAAGGAGATAGACAGATGGGAAGATATGTACGAAGATGAGAAAAATAAGAGGCTGTTAGGGTTAGAACAGGACAATTTATGCTAACGAAGCCCGATAAGAAATGAATAATATCGCGAATTGGTTCGGATTGACAATAACGACGCAAAAAGCCCGTTTCGCTTCCAAAACGAAAATGGGTCATCCCATGTATCAAAATAGATGTATTCCATAACTTTAAACTCAATGGAACATGTTTCAAGTCCTAATTCCATCATATGAAGAAGTTAGCTATAAAATCAGCTTATTTCAAATTGATTTCAATGGAATTTAATTAAATCGATTTCTAACCATTTCGAGCACGTACGATCAAACGACAAGTCTGATCGCTACGAAACTTGAAATATTACAATAATTCACTGTTACGGATCTGATGAAACTAGTTTCGTCGAAATCCGAGTCAGTGGCCAAAATGACTATTTTCACATTAATTAAATAAATTATTATTAAATTCATTAAATCACTTTTTAATTCTACTTTTAATAACTAACAATTTTATCATTTTTGATTACTTAGACATTTACAATAATCTAAAACAAATTTACATAACAATTCAGTGTTAATTATTACACCAGTTACAGTGTTCAATTTCAATTGAAATCAAATCCAATTAAATATAATTTAATTCCAATAAATTGATTTAATTTGATTTCAATCTTTTATTCAATCAATTATTACTCTATAGACAAAGTTAACATTTGTTTATATTTTATTACACTAATATTCTACCATTATCATCTTTTACCATATTAGTTGCAGTATTTCAATTACGTTGAATTTTTATCAAATTTCATATTGAATAAAATTTTAAAATCCCAACAAATTAAATTATCTTGGTTTCACTCTTTTTATTAAATCAATTTATTACCTTAAGAATGTAATTGACATTTCTGTACATTTTATTACACTCACATTTTACAGTTATCATCTTACTCATTTTAACGTAACATATAATTATAATTTATGGTCATTGATTTCTAATTTAATTCAAAAGATTAAATAAATTAGTAATAAACGATGATCGTTACCTTTTCTTAATTATTCACATTTGTGGTTTTATTATTTACAAACAAATGCTACAACAACCTACCCGATATTAAAATTTATCCAATTACAATTAATTGCACGTTAGTGCCATTAATTTACAGTCTATAACCAATTATAACTTTTTAATCATTTAATTAATCAGAATTACATTTAAAGCAGTTATCAATTACATTAAATTAATACTATTACATTCCATTCCAGTTACATTCTTATTATTAAATCACAAAATTTTATTTCTTCCAACATTAAATCATAAAACTTTATTTAATTAACTATTTTTAATTATCGAAAATTACGGATCGTTACACTTTCCCCACTCAAAACTTTTCGTCCTCGAAAAGGAAAAAGAAGGGACAAGAAGGAATTAAGAAATTAATATATCTTATTCAAAATATTAAACTTATAAACGATTAATTTACATAATTAAATAATTTAAATAACATATTAATTTATAAAAATTAAATCCTTTATATTCAAGTTAACAAAAGTTTGGAAAACATTTCACAAAATTTTCTGAGTTCAAAATTCAAGGAAAATTTCGGCAGAGTCTCCTTTGTACGTAGAGGTCTGAGAGAAATAATACTATCAATAATAACAATATATATCATATTTTCCAAAATAAAACATTCCAAACCATGGAAAAACAATATAATATCGTTATAAAACCGAAATCCGACAATGTATCTATTTGTCGGGCAAACAACGCTTAATTTACGAAATCAAAAGCAGTAGCTATTGCTTCCATAACCTATATTTCACTTATATAATCCAAAGAAGTTAATAATTAAGTTAAAGAGAAATATTTAAGTTGTTTCAATAAATAACAAATAAAACATCACAACATAACAATAATCATTTGCAAACAAACAGTACAAACATCATCTGAACCAAGAAATCAACCATCCATCAGCAACCAAAACAAATGGTTTGTTCGGTTTAGAACGTCTAATCATATAAAATGTTAAATAAACTATGGAGTAAGCCATACCCTCAACCGTCATATATAAAACTTTATAGATTATTTACATATCTCTATACAAAATAGAAGTATCATTTCCCAACCAATCCATAAACCCAAAAAAAAAATTCCAATGTTATTAAGTTTGTTTCACATCATTTATCGTTCTTTTCTCATTCATACAAGGTTTATTTTCATAAATTTACATTCATTCTTACTTACAAAAGTTCATTTCTCGTTTATTCATACAATGCCATTTTTCTTTCATAACTTTACGTTCATTGCTTACATAAATTATTTCCATTTCAATTATTAGATTATTTATTATGTAAATCTCTTTACAATTTAATTCACCATTAATGGATTATTTCTTTTTCACATTTATTCTTTCATATATATAATACTATTGAATGTTAAACCCATCTCTAATCATTTCAACATTTTCTAGAGTTATAATCGTTCCATTAATATAGTATTCATTTTTACTATTCATTTTAATTATAAATAGCTACAACATTTACTTAAGTTCATAATTATTTACTTACAATATTCACCTTTCTATTAATATGATTACTAGCAATCTTTAATTATTAACATAAGTTTATAACAATTTTATAACATCAGAATTCTTATTTATAGAAGTAATTGCATTGAACACTTTCATTACTTAAGTTTACTTGTATAATATTCTATTACTTATTCTTATTAACATTTCAACTTTATATTTTGGTAAGTTATATATATATATATATATATATATGACTTTTAGAATGTAATGAAATGTTATACAAGTTCATCTTAATTCATTTAGTAAATAAAATGTTCAATAGTTATCATTTCTATCCATTTGATTTACAGTTTATAAAATTTCATTTTTCTTATATTTTCATTGATCACTTAGTATCTAGTTTCTAATTACCCATATTAAAAGTTTCCAATTTTTAGAATAGTCAATGTTTCATTTCATTATAATAATTGAAATTTCCAACCTACAGAAACTTAAGAACGGAATACTGGGTCCTTTTCAATTATTTTAAAATAATATATATATAATCAAATCTCTTATATATCCAATCATATTTGGAGATTAAAATTAAGATTTATTTATCAAAAAAATTGTTTTGTAAACTACTACAACTCTCTTCCCACTTTGAAACTCGAAAATGAACGTCGATTGTGCGTGCATTCATCACTGAAATTATTTTTCAACGACAGAGAGGAGAGTACAAGACTTATTTCCATCTAAAATTACTTTAAAATTTCTTTCAAATGATCTTAAAATATTTATATCTGAAAATACTTTCAATTAATACTAATACTATATTCCAAATCTTTTGAAAGAAATTTCCAAAATTACCTGAACTTAAGTTCTTAAATTTCAACTTATATCCATTTTATTTGTAAATCTTATTTTTCAATCAATATTCATTAAATTCTTCTGCCTAACAACATAGCACAACCAACTATATCATTTATAAAATTATTATTTTATATACAAAATATATATTAGGTAAAATTATTTCATTCACCTATATTTCAAAACAATATTGTGTCGGTTCGACCTATTAAGTGTTTAGAAATCTCAAACGGTGCGACAGCGTCCCTTGTACAGATCGAAATTTATCAATACTAAACAGAACAAATTAATACGATACAAAAACCTTTTATAACACTAACAAATACGCTCTCTTATATATATCCACTTAGCGACTCATTCTAGGATATTACTATCCTATTCTCTAATGAGTCAGACCCCACAAAGCTAAGGTTATCGCTAAACCAAAGCTCTGATACCAACTGTAATGACTTGCTTTTTTGGACAGTTTACATCAACATACATGTCAACTCAAACCATTCAAAGGGGCAGATTGCTATGGGGTAAATAAGAAAAACAGAGAAAGAAAGGAAACAAGCATAGAATCTCACAGTGGACAGACAAAATATAATAATCAAATATACAGTTCATGACGCTGTTTTACAAATAACATTTGATTAAACTTTTACACTATAGATCAGAGTTAATTACAACAGGAACAAATAAATAAATGCAGCGGAATAACATGATGTAGTCGTATGAATATAATAAATAGTAATAGTACAAACTCTTCGTCCTCTAGAAAGAAGTCTTCGATACACTAAAAAGCTCAGACAGATCCGAGCAAATTGAAAAGACAAAACACTCGAGTTAGAACTAAAAGATCTTACGTAAGTTAAATCAACAGTAAATACGTATGGGTGTGACGGTGTCAGAGATATTTACGGGGTTTGACGTCTCCTATCCAGTGTTAACATGAATGCAATAACTTAAAAGATGATCGGGATTTCCACCTCCTAAGGATTCGATAAACTATCTAATATGTAGTACAATACACTATTATAATAGTGTCTACGTTAAATTAAAGTTTTAAAATAGCGTTAAGGCGTTAGCTATATCCCCCTTAACACATTTTATATATTTACATAGTCTATACAGTACCATAATTCCTCCATAAACTAGATCGCTATTAGAGGGCACGCTATAGGTATGGTACAGACCAAACTCATAAAAGGCGCGATAGGGCATATGAACACAGCACTCGAGGCAATGCCAGGGTGGATATACCAATTGCACTCTCGGACTGGTGGTAACGCATAGCAGCTACTACCATCCACCTCAGACACACTCCCATAATCAAAATCAAGGGGTGGCCACCAAATCAATCATAAAGTCAAAATATTGTATCGAAGAAATGTGCCCGATAGGAGGAATGACCTCACATGGCCTGGCATAGCTCCTGTTTTAGTCACATCTAAGCTGACTCATGGGAGTCAGGGTCACATAAATAACTCATACAGAATCGTTCGCCAAACTATCCTACTTCATTTCTAAAATCATCACCACGTACACAGTTGTTAAAGTGGTTTTCGGTATTGGCAGAGAGTATGACAATATCTGATCCCCGTCTCTTCAACAACCAAACGCTTATTGCACGCCGGATGGTTCTTTTATATTTCCAAAACCGTTTCATAAATGATACCAAAATATCATATTCAATTTAAACTATATCACTTTAGAAATCATATTCACTTTCAAAACCATATCGAAAATATAGGTTAAATCCTCTTTTCGAGATCATCGTATTTACTCAAATATATTGATTCATTAGAAAAAATCATTTCAATTCCTAACTTAGGTTATACTTCATATAACCAAATTAGCCTTGAAATCAATGTGAACACTTCAACTTTACCCAATATGAAATTTAGAAATAGTTTATATATTTTAAAATAGTAAAATAGTTTAAATTAGATTTTAAATGATTAAATTACTTTAAATATAGTTTAATTGGTTATTAATAGTTGAAAATAGATTAGAATAGTGTATAATATTAAAAATAGTTTAAATATTTTAAATTGGTTTCAAATAGTTTAAAATGGTTCAAAATACCTTAAATTAGTTTAAAATACTTTAAATAGTTTAAATGGTTTAAACATAGGTTAAAATGGTTTAAAATAGATTAAAATAGTTTAATATAGTTTAAAATAGGTTAAAATTGTTTAATAGTTGAAAATCGTAGAAATTAGGGTTTTTAAAATAATAAATCTTTAAACAGTTTATATTAAAATAAATAAATTTAATTAATATCAACATTAAGCCATTTCTTTTATTTCAACACATCTGGACCATGTCCAGATTTTTTTCAAATCAACTAACTAAAATTGGTTTCAAATTAAAGTTCTCATTCAACCCTTTAATCAATATCAATTTAAATTCACTTCAGAGTAAATATATTTCCAAGTTGTATTCAAATAATTTCAATAACTCAATTTCGATAAATTTCATTTATGCTTCAAAAATCCAACTTTGAAACTTTCATTTAGTTCTTTAAATAATTCATTAAATCGATCCCATTTCAATATTTAAAACCTGGAATTTCGAAAATAATTCAGTTTATATAAACCAAATTTTATTTCAAATTATAATTTAACCGAATTCAAAATTTAAGAATTAAAATCATTTTATTTAACCAATCCATTGTCCGCGTATAATTTTCTACATTATAACCAAGTGATACAGATATTTACATTTCAATCCGCAAGTATTTAAATTTATGAATATATATCATTTCACATTACTAAAAAAGGCTAATATTCCGACAGCATGCAGCGATGGCTTCCGACGGCTAATTTCCGACGGCTTCTGTGTCCCGTCGGAAGCCGTCGAAAATTTGCAAATTATAGGCCCAACTAAGCCTTCTTCTTCCTCATTTTGCAGCACGAAATTCTTTATCAAAAATCCCCAAATCCCTCCTACAAGCTTTCAATCTCCAATTTCGAGCTTCCAAATCCTCCACTGCTACCTAAGCAAACTCTATTGTTCTCAATCTCAGGTATAGTACCTTAATTTGGGAAAAAAAATCTAATTTTTGCACTAAATCTAGATTTGCATAAGATGATAAATTAGAACTAATTAGTGATTGCAATTGTTTCCAATTGCGTAACAATGGTTTATAGCATCCCATGGTATACCTATTTCATATGTTATCGTGAAATTTTAAAGAGTATGTATAATTTGTGATTGTATGTATATATAGTTGGTAAAACTGTATTTTTTCATAAAATGCGTACATTTAATTAATGTAATGTCCCTTAGAGAGTTTTTGGCCCCGTTTGACGAGTGTTGTACATGATCGTTATATAAATAGTCGTTTTGTTCAAAAAACGACCATTTATATTCGTCTGGTACAATGTTTGTTGGATTTGTCCATGTATTTGATAAGTTATGAACACGGTAAGCATTTACATTTTGTATATTACTTCTTGTCAAACGGTTCATAAAATTTCGGCCTAACTTTTCTTTTTTGTTTTCTACGTACACACATTTGTGTACAATGCAGGGAAGAAAAGAGAAATGCTGCCAAAATTTTGTTGAATCGTTTGAGACACAGTAATATACGAAATGTAAATGCTTACTGTGCTCGTAATTGGAAGTAGGATGCCTGACCATGGAAAAAATATCTTTTTGTACAAAATTTTGTATTGAAACGTTAAAAAATAAAATGTGTCATATTTGAAAATATTTTTTTAATTTGTGGAATAGTTCTTTAAATTCAAATATTATATGACCATGAAAATAATTTTTCAAATTTTTATTCTTGAAAATAAATACTAAATTTTGAACTTGTGACTCATTTTCTCAAATAGGAAAAATGATTGATTATTTTGTTGATCGAAGGAGATGGTTGTACCAAAGAAAATGACTGAGAAGCTTAACAAAAAAAGATTTTTATAATGGTATAAACGTATTTGTTGAATTTGCTTTAAGTAATAACGGAAACGATCCAGAAATTCATTGTTCGTGTAGTAGGTGTAGACATTTGAAGTATTTGTTACCAGATATTATGAAAGTTCATTTATGCCAAAACGGTTTCATACCCGAGTATTATGTTTGGGATCGACATGGAGAAGTTGTAGCAAATACTTCTGTAGAGTCTGAAATTGTCTTTAACGAAGTAGTTACGACGACCCATATAGAAAATATGGTCGAAGATGCAGCACGACCAATGTCTCCTATGGTTGAAGTTGACGACGATGATGGAAATGTTGAAGAACCAAATACTGAATATAAAAAATTTGATTTACTAGATGCTGCTAAGAAACCTGTGGGATGGTTTTAAAAGCGGCACTCAGTTGTCGACAGGTCGAGATCTGATGATATTAATTTGTTAATGTAGGAAAAGTTTATGGAGCAGCGCTAGAAACTCCTTACTGATACGGGTCGAGATCAGCTGACGACAGATGATGAGGATGCTATTTTTGAGTCGGTTATGGATCTACCGGAGCATGGCAGACGATACGGATTTGGCAATCAAGTGGTAAGTAAATAATATATTGGGTATCATATAATTTTTCAAATTCAGTACATTGGTTTTGAGTCACTTCGTTATGAAAGCATTATGCATTACCAAAATATATTAATTCATTACTTGAATGCCATTTCAAAAAAAAGGAAAAGACATGTTATTTAATTTAGTTTGCCTGATATATGTTGTACACATGCATCAATTTGTCACATTTACTGTTAAAGAGATCAAAAGCAGTGATATCTCGTAATGCAACGTACTATTGTTAATAAATGGTTGAATAACAATTTAAAAACAGCAAAAAGAACATATTTTCAAATGTATACATTATACATAAGTAATGGTTAGAACTTCATTAACGAGTAAATTATTGTAGCTTTGATTTTATTGCATTAAATAACAGGAAGAAATTCAATGCAGCAAAATGGTAATGGACAGTGTTTTGAAATAGAGTGACTTTGCCATAAAAGCCTTAGGTGCTTCCAATGACATTTATATTTATTTATTAGCGACTAATGTAAAATGTGGATTCATTTTTGAAAATACTCGAGTAACATATGATTTTTGAATGGAAATATATAAACTGAATGAATACTTGTACATTTGTTTTGAAATAAAATAATACAAGGATAAAATTATTTTGCATCGATATTAATTATTTTATTGCTAATTTTTTCTTCATTTTAGGACTAATATCTTGATTAACAAGTATAAATGAACATACGAATATGAAGTACAAATACTTTACTAGAGTAGATTACATATGGCTGCAAAAATTTGTAAATAAAGACCTTTAGTGTTTCAGGTATCAAAATGGCGGTTTATGCTGTGGGAATAACATAAATTAATGTTTTTTTCCATCATCTAATATGTGTAAATTCTAAGTTCATATGATGAGTAATTTGTTAAAATACAAAACAATGTTTTGTAATGGTTGATATTTGTCCAATACATTGTCAGCCTCATTCAGTCTACAGTTTCATGGTTTGGTTACATGGCCCTCCTTAACCAATTTGCAGACCATTTTTTGAAATTAGTCATTGCCTTTCAAAATAGTTATCTCTTTGTTGGGTGAAAAAACTGTTCTATCTATAAATTGGCCAACCTCCCTCTCATTTGAGAGATAGAAAATAGAGTAATTTCAAATTTATTGCTCTCATCCTTCCCTACAGTTACTTTACTTATGCTAAAATTTTCCAAAAGTATTTCAAAATATAAATCAACAATCTTGTCACTATAGTTATTTGGAGCTACCCAATCTAAGACGTTATCAATATGCACACACACTTACATAAACATGCATAAACTAAATTAAATAACATTATCACACTGCTAATCATTCATATACCTGCACATACACTTACAGAGATCACACAGCTAAATTATATATTTATTACTGGTCAACAGTCAGAGATGGGGTAGGCAGACTATAGCTCAGATTGATCTAGTAGAGATCAAAGATTTACAGGGTAGAGTGGCACAGCTAGAGGAGAAAAACCGTCGGCAGGCCATAGAGACCACACAGTTGCTAGACCACCGTATCGCCAAGTACATGCAGCAGTATGGTGGCCGCTTCTCTTCGTCTGCTGGCTTTGGTTCTGGAGGAGATTGATAGATTGCTTTGGACGGTATGTTTTTTTTCTGTTTTGTATGATTTGATAGATGGTGGAGGTAGTTATTGATTTATATACTATGTTATGATACACTTAGCAGTTTTGTTGTAAAATTATGTGTTTTGACTTAATTTTATATATTTTTTTGTTTATGATTTGTGTATAGTTGGGTTTTTGATATTTGGTTGGAATATTATATATTGAATTCTGTAGTATTGGTGGAATAGTGTTTGTATGGAAAATATGGATTGAAGGCTATATTGCAGCAGAAATATATAAAAAATTGCAGCAGATTTCCAACGGCTTCCGACATCTTTCAGGTTATATTTTTCCAACGGCTTCCGACCGCTTTCAAATCAATTTTTCCAATGGTTTTCGACTGCTTCCGAAAAGCGTCGTAATCCGTCGGAAGCAGTCAGAAATACGAACGGCGAGATGTCTCAGAAGCCGTTGGAAACACTGCACCCCGACGCCTTATTTTCCTATGGCATTTTCCAACGACTTCCAAGGGCCTCCGACGGCCGCTGGCGGTTTTCGGCCGTCGGAAAATGCATTTTTCCTTATAGTGTCAATCTACAATCCCAAGTTAAATTCAAAATCCATAATATCGCTCGAGTCTATCATTTCAGCCCATAACGATTTTTTCCTAATCTATAGATTATTCGGGTATATATCATTTTAACCCATAGGGAACTTGCATTGTTATAACAATATAAAATATGACATCCAGTCATCCAATATCAACAAATCAAACATACATCACAATCATCATCCAAATCAACCAATAAATAGTAACAGATAACTGGCTACCATCAGTAGGTATTCAATTGTCAATTAAATTCAATAATAAATTAAATGACGATTAAATGCAATAAAAGTCAAATTTAAGTAGAATGACAATTTAAACATACCAAACATCAATCGATAAATCTTTTATCACATCATAAATTTAATTGAACTAACATAAGATGATTTAGTAACTGTGAGTATGTTAAAACACCCACCTTTGATTTTTCGACGCTAAAAATCCAATTTAAAGCCCAAAAATCTTATAGTCTCAAAATGCAGCCAATCCAGTTCCATATTGTTTGGAATTCTAATACGATCGCAGCGGAAGAAACCCCATCCAAATCTGAGCTCGTATGCAAAAGTTATTGAGATTAGAACCTTTGAAATTAATGTTTAAATTAAAATTTAAACCAAGGGTAATTTAGTAAAATCCGTTACCTTCTAGAAACCCTAACTTCGATTACGATGTCGATCATGTACAAATGAGCCGCCACCTCCTTTTCTTCGATCACCACTGCAAACGGGCACACCACTTCGATCTGAGACTTCCGCTAGCCTCCTCGTCCATGGCCGACCCCATCTATGTAGGCGCGACCAGCTCCACTTCCAAGATAGCACAGCGCCGCCGTTCAAGCTTTTTCCCAAACTCCAACGAACCTCAATGTCGTTGAGATGAAGTAACACCATGGATCAAAAGCTCTGATCACCCTCTACCCACTGGTCACCTCCGATCGTTAATAGGACGACGATCCACCATTGGATCGTCAAAACTTCGTATGGACGGCTGAAATCAATTCGACGATTTCTAGACAAAGGTGATTCAATTTGAGAAAAAAATTGCATCGGTGGATTACGCTCGTCAAGAGCTTCGAAACGGTATATAATTTGTTAGGGTTTGGAGGAGTTTGAATTTTTGAAATTGGATTTTATGGTTCTGTAATTTGAATTGGTTTCTGCAATTAAGGAAGGAGATAGACAGATGGGATTATAAGTATAGAGATGATAAAAATAAGAGGTTGCTAGAGTTAGAACATGAAATTTATACTTACGGAGCCCGATAAGAAATGAATAACATCTCGAATTGGTTCGAATTGACAATAACGACGCGAAAAAGTCGTTTTGCTTCCGAAATGAAAGTGGGTCATCTCATATATCAAAATAGATGTTTTCCATAATTTTAAACTCAATGGAACATGCTTCAAGTTCTAATTCCATCATATGAAGAAGTTAGCTTTAAACTCAGCTGATTTCAAATTAATTTCAATAGAATTTAATTAAATCGATTTTTGCGCATTTCGATCCCGTACGCTCAAACGACAAGTCCGATCGCTACGAAACTTAGAAATTTACAATAATTCACTATTGCGGATCCGATGAAACTGGTTTCGTCGAAATCCGAGTCAGTGGCCAAAATGGCTATTTTCACGTTAATTAAATAAATTATTATTAAATTGATTAAATCACTTTTTAATTCCACTTTTAATAACTAACAAATTTTATCATTTTTGATTACTTAGACATTTACAAATCTAAAACAAATTTATGTATCAATTCAATGTTAATTATTACACTAGCTACATTGTTCAATTTCAATTAAAATGTAATCTAATTAAATATAATTTAATTCCAGTAAATTAAGTTAGTTTGATTTCAATCTTTTATTCAATCAGTTATTACTCTATAGACAAAGTTAACATTAGTTTATATTTTATTAAATTAGTATTCTACAATTACCATCTTTTACCATATTAATTGCAGTATTTCAATTACGTTGAATTTTTGTCAAATTTCATATTAAATAAAATTTTAGAATCCCAATAAATTAAATTATCTTGGTTTCACTCTTTTTATTAAATTAATTTATTGCCTTATGAATGTAATTAACATTTATGTACATTTTATTGCATTCACATTTTACAGTTATCGTCTTACTCATTTTAATGGACATTTAATTATAATTTATTATCATTGATTTCCAATTTAATTCAACATATTAAATAAATAAAAAATTTAGCAAAGCTAGCCGGCTTTAGAGTGGGCCGTGCCACTGTATATAAAATAACCAAACAGGTGCTCTGCACATGCACAGAACAGCTAAAGGAGCAGAAAGCCCAAAACAACAAAATAAGCACAGGAGCTAGACAAAAAAGCCTAAACTACTACCACAGAATGTCTAAGCTTCCTCATAAGAGGGAGGGCTATCACGATCAATATCCAAAGAAGGACCGTATTAAATAAATTGGTAACAAATGGCGATCGTTACCTTTTCTTAATTTAGTCACATTTATGGTTTTATTATTTATAAACAAATGCTACAATGACCTACCCAATATTAATTTCTATCCAATAATAATTAATTACACATTATTACCATTAATTTAAAATCTATAACCAATTATAACTTTTTAATCGTTTAATTAATTGGAATTACATTTAAAGCAGTTATCAATTTCCTTAAATTAATACTATTTGTAATGGATAGGGATTTTCGACCCTCGAAAATCGGCATCAATACGTTCACTGTATAAATATCGAGCAGACGAGTACCGGAAATACTAGTTCATCAGGGGTGAAGAAGAAAAAGGTAGAAGAAAAATAGAAACAACAACCCAGAATCTCAAAATTGCAGCGGAACAAAATATGATATAACAACTGATTTTTATACAAAAGAATCTATTACTGTTTACTGCATACAATCATCCGAGTACATAATCATTACATCACATCTGGACAGTTATAATAATTTGTCCTCATACAGCGGAAGTAACCATATACGTGATATACGTCCGAACTCCTCTAGCTCGTCTCCTGAGCTCCACAACATTTTAACCTGAAACTGTAATACGCAGTCTGACCCGAGCATTATAATAAAATAACACCCTAGTCGGTCTGGAAAGCCAACATGAGAAAAACACACTTAATTTGAATTATTAACTTTTCAAAATCCTTGAAAATAAAAAGGTATCTCGTAAGACTACGTCACAAATAAACACGATTGGTTTTTACCTTACGATAACCAAAACAATTTTTATTAAAATCGTTTGATATTATAATAGTGTCTGTAGAAAGCAAATAGAAAATAGCTAAAATACTTGCATCTCACGTTTTAGCATAGTTGGGCACAATCAAAACCGTACGGCGCTTATTGGAGAATGGTTCCATCAAATGACTGTGCCACTGGGGTACCGCCCACCACAGTACACCTTTAGAACAATGTACCGAGAACCCTGCCGGGATCCCATGTTACATCAGACCGGACTACCCCTAACTTGGATAGTCCGAATAGGATTACACCGCGGTTGGGATCAGCAACCGCACCACACAGCCGAATAAAAGGGACTCAAGATAGGGGTAATCTTACCCTACTTGGGTGCGACCCACTTAGCCTTGCTACATCTCCCCTATTTTAGTCATTCCCCGGTTGATGAGGCTCGAGGCTAAGCGTTACCTTTCAAGGACTCAATTTTACTTAGAATGCTCATCATCCTCCAACGATGATGTTCTGAAAGCATTCGTCCATACAAGTTGTCCTAGATCTGGACAAAATGAATCATCATCTTCATCATCTTCATGGTATTCATTCGTAACGTTAAAACCGGATCGAAGTGGTTTCCGGATAATTAAATCTGATCCTGATCTCTTCGAAACGGTTAATGAAATTGGCCAAAATTGATAATCGGTTATTTAACTATCAATACACATCCATAAACAATCATTGGGCCTTACTATAATTTTTTCCAAAAAATTTATGTCAAAATACCTTTATAAGATATTATTTCCCCTACTTCAACATTTTGAAAATAGTTTTCAAATCCCTTTTATTTTCAGGGAACATTTCCAACCCTTTCCAATACTTAGAATATTTTTCCCACTTCATTTAATATTCAACCTTTGGAAAACATTCATTTTATTTCCTTTTTCCTTTCTCAAAATCATTTACAATTTTATTTGTAAACTCCATGACAGTTTAAAACAAATTCTATAAATTTCGGGTGTGACGACCCGGATTTTTGACGGGGATTAATTTGAAAATTAACTGATTTTATTATTGGAATATTAATATTGACTAATCAGGCAAATGAATTTTTGATAAATAAAGATATTTGAATATATATGTTGATTTGGAAACAAAAATAAACATTGAATTAAAAACTATATTAAATATTTAATTTTTAAAATCTCTGGGTATAATAAATCCTATAGAAAAGAAAATAAACTTTTGTGGAGATAAACTCCACCATTTAATTAAGATAAAATACTTATAAATGTATATATATAGGGAAATATATACAAACGTTATGATGCTTGAAATATATATATACACATAAGTATATGAATGTATGCCCATATGAAATAATATAGGTATGGAGATTTGTATAGTGGGAGAATATGCGTGTATAATAACAAAATGAACATAAGTAAATATATGAAAAATGTGTATAAAATGATGATAAGAATATATATAAGTATGTATATATGTTGAACATGTAAATGGACATAAGATAGATGTATTTAAAAGGTATACAGAAATATATAAGTATATAAGTATAAACAAGCAAATGTGTGTGTGTATATATTAAATAGGGATGATGCAAGTAAAATGGGACAGATTACATAACTATGTAAATATATACGTACAAATGAAATTTACACATATATAGATTCATATAAAAGTTTTTGTAAACAAAAGGGGGGGGCAAGCATTTAATGCAAGCACACAAAACATATAATCAAGGTCAAAAAGAAAAATCAGGAAATCACATCAAGTCAGTATTATAAAGTAAGAAAGAAAAAAAAATCTGGAGCCTGTACAACACATAGCAACCACCTTCTTGCCTTCCTGAAGACTTCATTCCCTATGTATATATACATATGCACTCAGCCAAACTTGTTCATGAAAAAAAATGAAGCTAAAAACTTCACTGCCTTTCATGACTAAAGAAATAAAACAAAAAAACAAGGCAGAAAAGTTCAAATCATTGAAATTCATCTACAACCAAGCAAGGTAGCAGTTTTCAAAGGCCTATTGTTCGGTTTAAAACAAAATTAGTGAGTAACATTTTTTTAAAATATAACTTAAGTATAAATTTGGTTGCATGTTAATTTCTTTGATAAATAATGTATTGTGTGTATATAAGTGCCATCTGCTATGAATTATCTGGATGTATGTATGTGTGTGCGTATATACACACACACACATATATATATATATGCGTGTGCGTGTGTGCGTGTGTGCGTGTGCGTGTGTGTGTGCATTGCTGTTGAATCTGGGTATCCCTGTTTTTAGATTTCAAGCTCAAGACTTGATCAAAAATCATATTCTCTTGAACCAATTGCTGTTAGAACTTGGATTATAAACAAAAGTTGTTTATTGGATCATAGACTAATGTTTAAACTTTTAAATAAATTAAAATTTAACTTGAATGTCTCTGGAAACTCAAAATAACAGGGTAAGCTTAAGGTAGCTGAAAATTCAAACATTTAAATTCACTGGTTCAATCATATAATCTGAGGACATATCTAAAATCTTGATTTTTAAAACTAAAGTTATCGATTTTAGTGATAGATTGAGGGTGTAATTCTGGTTTGACCAGAAAATGGTAATTTGGTGGTTTCTGGTGATCCATTTGCTCTGGAAGGTCGGGATTCTTCCTGGAGGTAGAGGAGTGATCAGAGAATCTAGGAAAAATACTTGATGGTGATGCATTTCATTGAGGAGGCAGTGGAGGTGGATTCTTTTCTGGATCCCTAGTTTTGACTAGGTTAGATAAATCGATCAACTCGGTTTATATAGTGGATCGAGTGCAATGGGGCTTTGGGTGATGGAAGTAGGTATGTTGACGAGGACTTGGCCGGAGTTATAGGCTTTCTGATGATCGGAATTTCATGGTCGAGGCGTTTCCAGGTTTGGGTGTAGTGGCTTATGTTTGTTTCCAGGTTTGGGTGTATTGGCTTATGTTTGTTTCCAGGTTTGGGTTGCATCTCGAATTCGATTTCGAGACTAGGGGTACGATCTGATGATCGTAATTGGGTGTTTGGGTGTTAGCCGGTCTGAGAAGATCAATGGTGGTGGCCAGAGATGATAAACGGCACCGTGCATGTGCATTGTGCACTGATGTTCTGGTGACTTTGGTTTTGTTTGGTTCTCGAGTTAATTATTGCTTGACTCGAAGTATTTGGGTGATTTGCTCGGGAAAGTTTGGTCTTGGACTCGAAGCAAAATGATAGTGCCTCGAGTTAATTTTTCTTACAGGTTTTTAAAGAGAAAACCTGTTCTACTTTTTTTCTAAAATTTTTAAAATGAAATTTTAAAAACTGAAGTTAAATTGTAAAGTAGAGATTTAAAACAAGTTTTAAATCAAAGTTAAATCTGAAATTCAAGTTAGTGAATCTCAGTTTTTTTAAACAAATAAAGTTTAAGATTTAAATTGTTTTAACTACTTTAAAATGTTTTAATGGTTTGAATTTTCAAAATGAATTTAAATGTAAGAAGGTTTTAAATCTAAGTTTAATCTAGATTCAGATTTAAATATGTATTCCAGTTTTAAAATGAAAAGAAATTTTTAAACTTAAATTGTTTTAAGCAACTTGAATGTTAAAGTGAATTTTAAATTGGTTTGAATTTTAAAAATGAATTTGGTTTTAAATTCCTTTAAACTTCTTTTATAAAATGAGTATTTCCTTAACATGAGAATTTAAAAAGTTTTAAACTGTTTTAAATTTAAATCATAAATAAGAAAAATGTTTTCATTTTAAAGTTAATAAAGGCTTAACGATTTGTGATTCATTAAATTAGTAGGGTAATTAAAATGGATAATTAATTAATTCAATTAATTAATTTTTTGGGTTAATTAATTTAGTAATTAAGGGTTTGAATTAATTTATTAAGGTTTAAGTTAATTAATTAAGTTTAGTTAATTTAGAATAATCATTGGGTGGTTTGATAGGTAATTACTTAATGCAATTAATAAAATATAATTACTTAGGGAAATAATTCATTAATAGTTACTGGATGTAATTAGTTGAATGATGATTTGTTAATAGAAGTAATTTTGGTATAATTACTTTATGTGATTAATCAAGTGATTAATTAAGATAATTAATTAAGGAGTAATTAATTTATTTAGTGAAGTAAATAAAAAGGTAGTTAATTACTGGTTGAGATTAATTAAGAGTGATTAATATTTGTGGTTTAATTAATGATTAATTACTTAATGGAATTAGTTTATATTAGGATAATTAAAAATGTAATTAGCAATCATTAATTTATATAATTAATGATGTAATTAAATATTGATAAATTAAGATTAATTAATCAATAATAAGTGATTTATGAGTAATTAATTAATATAAGTAATTAAGGATTAATGTAATTAATTATAGTTAATTAATTTGTGAAGTATTTAAAGATTAATTACTGTTTTTGTTAAGAATAATTAATTTGTGTAATTAATTAAAGATAATTGCTTCAATGTAATTGAAGGATAATAAATCCAGGGTGATTAATTAAGATGGATAATTAAGGGATGATTAATTAATTGATTTGAAATTAATTAACGTTAAGTGAAGAAATCTAAGTGATTGAGGTTAGTAATTCAATTAGAATTAATTAAATTAATTTTGGAAGTGATCAAGCTTTGCTTATGGATGATTGAATGGTATTGGATGCCTTGAATGAGTTGATATCTCTGATATGAAATGTTTAGTGGTAACATATGTTTGGATGGACATGATATTGTGGTTATCTTTCAATGATGAATCGTTGTGTAAAGTGACATCATGTATTTAAAGTTTGAAGTGTATTTCATTGGATAACTTGGGTTGGGATGACATGAGACTCGAAGAGACCGGGGTCGGGTATTAGAAAATACCCGAAACCACTTCGAATTTTTATAGATTGATATGTGAAATCAATAGGCTGGAATGAAATGATTTAAGTGAATTGGACTATTTAATCTAAGTTTTGTTACTTAGAAAATTGATGTGTGAAATAAGTGATGTCAATAAAAAATTATGAATTTGTAAATTGATACGAGTTACCTCGGGTTTTAAATAAGTTCTATGCATTGGTATTTCATGTTAGATGAGTTTACTCACACTGGTTTCCAGCCTGACCCGGGTGTTACATTGATGTAATGCTCGGGTCAGACCGAGTATTACAGATTATCAGGCAAGGACGTTCTGGAGCTCTGGAGGCAAGCTGGATGGCAAGAACGTATGGAGTGTTTTCGCTGTATTATATTGTTGTATATCTAAGACATGATGATTGTGCAAATCCAGTGTCTGTATATATGTGTAACTCTGATGTATTATAAATGTATTTGGCAGATACAGAATTCTTTTATAAACTGTTATTATTTGATATTATATTTTGATCCGCTGCGAATGTGAGAATCTTTGTTGTGTTTCTTCTTCTTCTTCTTCTATCTCTTTCTTCTTTCCCTAACTATGTGAAGTTTTCGGGATCGAAAATTTCGGGGACGTTACAGTTGGTATCAAAGCGAGATTAAGCGAGATCCTTGGCTCTAGTGGGAGTACTCATTAAGGATAGGGTCAATAGTACCCTAGAATGAGTTGAGTGTAATATATAAGAGAGAGCGTACTTGTCATTTTCCTTATATAATGGTTTTGAAAATAAATGATTTTTATATAAGTTTATATATAAAGCAATGATTCTTCTAACCATTATATATTAAGGCAAATGGTTGTTGTATTATTTGAAAATTAAATAATGAGAATTAAGTGGTAATAGTAATACAACCAAATTGAAATTAAAAGAAAATAAGTTTGAAATAGATCCAAGCTGGAACTAAAATCCTGAATTTGTAGAAGTAAGAATGAGATTAAAAAATGAATTGGTATCCAGATATGATAATCTTGGGTATCATCATAAATAGTTATTGTGTTTAATAATGATATATTTAAGTAAGCCAATTGAAGCAAACTTTTAAGATGAGTATAACTTCTAAACAGAAATGGGTTTTAAATTGTGAAATTCTAAAACCTAGGTCTAGAAATATTTGAATTGTTTCAAAATGTTAAGATAAATTTGTTTTGGATTAAAAACCAAAGGTGGTTTAAAATTTAAGGATGACTTAGTGTGTAAAGGAAATAATATGTATATATAAGGAATATACATAATATCAAAAATAATTTGAATAAACTCTAAATGTTGAGTTTTAAATTTGGAATGAGATGTGATACCCAAGGTGATAAGTTTTGAACTTATAAGATCAATAATGTGAAGTTTAAAATTTGAAATGGGAATTCGAATTGGGTAAGGTTGGCTAGATTAAGCAAATGGAATTTGACTCTAGGAAAGTTAAATAAGTTAACAAGCAACCTGAATCGAAAATTTCAAGATGAAATTGAGATTTAACTTGGGAAGTTAAATGGTTAAATTGAATTGGGAGTTTGTGTGATCTCAAAATGGGTTTGAGATCTGGAAATTGAAAACGGAATTTTGAGAATTGGACTCAGAATTAAATTGTTTAAAGATTTGGATTGTTGATTTGAGAGGTTAAATCAACATTTGAAAATTTAACTCGAATTTATATAATTCGAGATGGGTTAAAGTTGAGATTTAGATTTCATTAGTTCAAATTGAATTTAGTTTGAATTAATTAGAATTGAAGATGGATAAGTATAAAATTCAAATGGAAAATTTGAATTGGATTAATTCGAAATAAAATCGAAGATTAAATAAGTTCAAATTTAAATGGGAATTGGGATTATTCTTATAGAAATTAAAATGATTTGAAATTGAAGTGGATTCAATTTAAAATTAGTCTAAACTAATTTGAATAATTTGGAATTATAATTAAAGTAAATACGTTTAAAATCAAAAGGAATTTGATTTGAATTTGGAAAGAAATTGAGGTTAATTCAACTTGAATTGAGGATAAATCAAGTTCAGGGGAAATTGAAGTTACTCAAATTAGAATTGGGTTAATTTAAATGGAGGTGGAAATTTAAATTGAATTGGTAGTGAATGGAACAGTTGACTCTGGACTATTTTCAAAATAAATTGTTTTAGCATAAATCTATTTTCCTAACTATTTACTATACATCTTTACTTTTTAAATTCCAAAACTATCTTATATTTATTTAACAACTACTTTCGGAACTATTTAACTATTTTACAACTATTTTATAAACTAATTACTATTTTTCCAACTACCTTATAACTAGTTACCATTTTACAACTATTTTGCAATTATTTTACTATTTTTCAACTACAGCTATTTTACATACTAATAACTATTTTTCAACTACTTGTCTATTTTTAAAATTTTCAAGCTATTTTCTAAATATAAACTGGTCGGAATTCAAACTGTTATTGATTAAATACTCAACTGAGATAAGAATTGAAGTGATAATCCAAATGGGGATTAAGGAAAATGTGAATAAGTGAATAAAATCAAAGTGAGGATGAATAGAAAGGAAATTGATTTGGCTAATAATCGATGAAGTTAAATACGTAGGATGTACGTATATTATCCTATTCGCATAGTAGTTTGATCCAGATTCGAGCATAGAATTTCGAGATAGTATATCGATCTGAGTTGGGATTATTCACTCGATTTTCGATGGCGAACCTGGATATGGATTGTTGATTGGTTCTGGATATTCTCTATCATAGTTATGGCTATGCAAGGAGAATGACGGTATCTGATCAAGAAACCAGATTTGAGTCCGCACTAGGAAGTCGGGTGGACGATACTAGTTCGGAAGTGAAATTGTGTGATCGAGTGAGCGATCAGATTGGTATAATGTACGGATGATATGTTTACATCATGCGGATTTAAATGAAATTGATATTGAAAATTTGTGAATAAGAAATGTGAAATGATTTCTTTTGAAATGAAAGTATATTTTGTGAAATATACAATGGATAAAAATGAAAGTTGGATATTTTTATGATGATAAGTAAGATGGAAACAACTTTATAAAAAAGAGTAATCAAATTTGAATATTTAATTTTGAATAAACAAAGTTATATATCTTTGTTATATAAGATAAATCTCCCTTTGTTGAATCTATTGTCGGTAGAAAAAGATTTTGAAGGTGTTTGAAGTATAAAAGGAGTTTTATATAAGTTTGAAATGATCCAAAAAAAAATTTAAAAGAAAAAAGAAAAAAAAATTATATATATAAAGGATCTTATGAGGATTTGGAAAAATGTTTTGGGAACCTTTGGATTTGGAAAGGCTTTTGATTTTTGGGTAAAATCAATATTGGAATTTGGAAAGCCTAGTTTGAGAATTATCCATTTTGGGATAATTGATTTTGTGTAAAGGAGCTTTGTATGAGATCATACTAGGTGTATGATTTGGAAGATACTATATGTGTATAGTATAAAGTGTTTTGAAAATGGCTCTGGAGAAAAAGGCGCTCCCTTGAAATGAACTTCTCAGGAGTACCATAGGTTGGTACTGCCTTGAGCCCTAAGGGGGCTTTCTAAGTTGATCCTGTGAGGAGTCCGGACAAAACTAGCTCCATAGGATTATGTGTAGTGTGTAACGGAAGTCGAGGGCGTTGATGCCTATAGAGGCATTTGGGTTATGCTGTGACGACAGTGTAACTCGATGTCATTGTGATCTACTGCAGACCATAGCGAAAGTCGTGTGTGCTGCTGAGAGCCAACAGTCTGCGTTTGATTTTATATCGGTAGACTGTGACCTATGGTAACATAGCGAAAGTCATGTGTGCCGCTGAGAGCCAACGGTCTACGTTTGATTTTACATCGGTAGACTGCGACCTATGTGGGAGTGGAGAAGTTTCATTTTGGCAACGAAAATCGAGGGCGCCGATGCCTACAGTTACATGGACTTTTGCTGTGATGGCAATGTAACCCTGGAATGTAACTGCAATCTGTTGTGGGTTCCATAGCGTAATCGACAGGCGCGGAGTGCCTACAGTTACATGGACTTTTGCTGCGATGGCAACGTAACCCAGGATGTAACTGCGACCATGGATGGGGGTGATGATTTCCAGAGTATTCTCACCAAGGATATTTCCTCTATTTTCAAAAACTGTTTTCTATATTTTCAATAAAATTATTTTTCAAAGTATTTTCACTGGATGCTGGAAACGGGTCTGCCAAGCACTTATAGATTTTCAGTCGTGCGTCTGATCAACGTATAACAAAATTTCTGTGAGAACAAGGATGGACTTGTCAAAATATTGAGTTATAAAAGTATTTCTATGAAAACTATTGTAGTAATATTATATATATTTTTAAAGTATTTTAAAAATGATCAAAGAAAATTTATCTGATTTTAAGCATTTAAATAATTCTGGCTTCGTTCCTTTTCGAGGACGAAAAGATCCAAAGGGGGGAGGAATGTGACGACCCGGATTTTTGACGGGGATTAATCAGGAAATTAACTGATTTTATTATTGGAATATTAATATTGACTAATCAAACAAATGAATTTTTGATAAATAAAGATATTTGAATATATATATATATATATATATATATATATGTTGATTTGGAAACTAAAATAAACATTGAATTAAAAAGTATATTAAATATTTAATTTTTAAAATCTCTGGGTATAATAAATCCTATAGAAAAGAAAATAAACTTTTGTATAGATAAACTCCACCATTAAATTAAGATAAAATACCTATAAATGTATATATATAGGGAAATATATACAAATGTTATGATGCTTGAAATATATATATATATATACACACATAAGTATATGAATGTATGCCCATATGAAATGATATAGGTATGGAGATTTGTATAGTGGGAGAATATGCGTGTATAATAATAAAATGAACATAAGTAAATATATGAAGAATGTGTATAAAATGATGATAAGAATATATATAAGTGTGTATATATGTTGAACATGTAAATGGATATAAGATAGATGTATTTAAAAGGTATATGGAAATATATAAGTATATAAGTATATACAAGCAAATGTGTATATATATTAAATAGGGATGATGCAAGTAAAATGGGATAGATTACATAACTATGTAAATATATATGTACAAAGGAAATTTACATATATATAGATTTATATAAAAGTTTTTGTAAACAAAAGGGGAGGGCAAGCATTTAATGCAAGCACACAAAACATATAATCAAGGTCAAAAAGAAAAATCAGGAAATCACATCAAGTCAGGATTATAAAGTAAGAAAGAAAAAAAATCTAGAGCCTGTACAACACATAGCAGCCACCTTCTTGCTTTCCTGAAGACTTCAATCCCTATGTATATATACATATGCACTCAGCCAAACTTGTACATGAAAAAAAAAAGCTAAAAACTTCACTGCCATTCATGACTAAAGAAAAATAAAAAAACAACATGGCAAAGAAGATCAAATCATAGAAATTCATCTTCAACCAAGCAGGGTAGAAGTTTTCAAAGGCCTATTGTTCGGTTCAAAACAAAATTTGTGAGTAACATTTTTTTTAAAATATAACTTAAGTATAAATATGGTTGCATGTTAATTTCTGTGATAAATAATGTATTGTGTGTATATAAGTGCCATCTGCTGTGAATTATCTGGATGTATGTGTGTGTGTGTGTGTGTGTGCGCGCGCGCGCGCGCGCATTGCTGTTGAATCTGGGTATCCCTGTTTTTAGTTTTCAAGCTCAAGACTTGATCAAAAATCATATTCTCTTGAACCAATTGCTGTTAGAACTTGGATTATGAACAAAAGTTGTTTATTGGATCATAGACTAATGTTTAAACTTTTAAATAAATTAAAATTTAACTTGAATATCTCTGGAAACTTAAAATAACAGGGTAAGCTTAAGGTAATTGAAAATTCAAACATGTAAATTCACTGGTTCAATCATATAATCTGAGGACATATCCAAAATCTTGATTTTTAAAACTAAAATTATCAATTTTAGTGATCGATTGAGGGTGTAATTCTGGTTTGACCAGAAAATGGTAATTTGGTGGTTTCTGATGATCCACTTACTCTGGAAGGTCGGGATTCTTCCTGGAGGTAGAGGAGTGATCAGAGAATCTAGGAAAAATACTTGGTGATGCATTTCATTGAGGAGGCATTGGAGATGGATTCTTTTCTGGAACCCTAGTTTTGACTAGGTTAGATAAATCGATCATCTCGTTTTATACAGTGGATCGAGTGCAATGGGGCTTTGGGTGATGGAAGTAGGTGTGTTGATGAGGACTTGGCCAGAGTTGTAGGCTTTCTGATGATCGGAATTTCGTGGTCGAGGCGTTGCCAGGTTTGGGTGCAGTGGCTTCTGTTTGTTTCCAGGTTTGGGTTGCGTCTCGATTTCAATTTCGTGACTAAGGGTACGATCTGATGATCGTAATTGGGTGTTTGGGTGTCAGCCGATCTGAGAAGATCAATGGTGGTGGCCAGAGATGATCAATGGCACCGTGCATGTGCACGGTGCATTGATGTTTTGGTGACTTAGGTTTTGGTTGGTTCTCGAGTTAATTGTTGCTTGACTCGAAGTATTTGGGCGATTTACTCGGGAAAGTTTGGTCTTGGACTCGAAGTAAAATGATGGTGCCTCGGGTTAATTTTTGTTACAGGTTTTAAAAGAGAAAACCTGTTTTGTTTTTTTCTAAAATTTTTAAAATGAAATTTTAAAAACTGAAGTTAAATTGTAAAGTAGAGATTTAAAACAAGTTTTAAATCAAAGTTAAATCTGGAATTCAAGTTAGTGAGTCTCAGTTTTTTTAAACAAATAAAGTTTTAAGATTTAAATTGTTTTAACTACTTTAAAATGTTTTAATGGTTTGAATTTTCAAAATGAATTTAAATGTAAGAAGGTTTTAAATCTAAGTTTATTCTGGATTCAGATTTAAATATGTATTCCAGTTTTAAAATAAAAAGAAGTTTTTAAACTTAAATTGTTTTAAACAACTTGAATGTTAAAGTGCATTTTAAATTGGTTTGAATTTTAAAAATGAATTTGGTTTTAAATTCCTTTAAACTTCTTTTATAAAATGAGTATTTCCTTAACATGAGAATTTAAAAAGTTTTAAATTGTTTTAAACTTAAATCATAAATAAGAAAAATGTTTTCATTTTAAAGTTAATAAAGGCTTAATGATTTGTGATTCATTAAATTGGTAGGGTAATTAAAATGGATAATTAATTAATTCAATTAATTAATTATTTGGGTTAATTAATTTAGTAATTAAGGGTTTGAATTAGTTAATTAAGGTTTAAGTTAATTAATTAAGTTTAATTAATTTAGAATAATCATTGGGTGGTTTGATAGGTAATTACTTAATGTAATTAATAAAATATAATTACTTAGGGAAGTAATTCATTAATAATTACTAGATGTAATTAGTTGAATGATGAACTATTAATAGAAGTAATTTAGGTATAATTACTTTGTGTAATTAATCAAGAGATTAATTAAGATAATTAATTAAGGAGTAATTAATTTATTTAATGAAGTAAATAAAAAGGTAGTTAATTACTGGTTGAGATTAATCAAGAGTGATTAATATTTGTGTCTTAATCAATGATTAATTACTTAATAGAATTAATTTAGATCAAGATAATTAAAAATGTAATTAGCAATCATTAATTTAGATAATTAATGATGTAATTAAAGATTGATAAATTAAGATTAATTAATCAATAATAAGTGATTTATGAGTAATTAATTAATATAAGTAACTAAAGATTATTGTAATCAATTATATTTAATTAATTTGTGAAGTAATTAAAGATTAATTACTGTTTTGGTTAAGAATAAATAATTTGTGTAATTAATTAAAGATAATTACTTGAATGTAAGTGAAGGATAATTAATCCAGGGTGATTAATTAAGATGGATAGTTAAGGGATGATTAATTAATTGATTTGGAATTAACTAATGTTAAGTGAAGAAATCTAAGTGATTGAGGTTAGTAATTCAATTATAATTAATTAAATTAATTTTGGAAGTGATCAAGCTTTGCTTATGGATGATTGAATGGTATTGTATGCCTTAAATGAGTTGATATCTCTGATATGAAATGTTTTATGGTAACATATGTTTGGCGGACAGGATATTGTGGTAATCTTTCAATGATGAATCATTATGTAAGGTAACATCCTGTATTTAAAGTTTGAAGTGTATTTCATTGGATAACTTGGGTTAGGATGACATGAGACTCGAAGAGACCGGGGTCGGGTATTGGAAAATACCTGAAATCATTTCGAATTTTTATAGATTGATATGTAAAATCAATAGGCTGGAATGAAATGATTTAAGTGAATTGGACTATTTAATCTATGTTTTGGTACTTAGAAAATTGATGTGTAAAATAAGTGATGTCTATAACAAATTGTGAATTTGTAAATTGATACGAGTTACCCCGGGTTTTAAATAAGTTCTATGCATTGGAATTTCATGTTAGATGAGTTTGCTCACGCTGGTTTCCAGCCTGACCCGGGTGTTACTTTGATGTAATGCTCAGGTCAGACCGAGTATTACAGATTTTCAGGTAAGGACGTTTTGGAGCTCAGGAGGCAAGCTGGATGGCAAGAATGTATGGAGTGTTTCCGCTGTATTATATTGTTGTATATCTGAGACATGATGATTGTGTATATCCAGTGTCTGTATGTATGAGTAACTCTGATGTATTATAAATGTATTTGACAGATACAGAATTCTTTTGTAAACTGTTATTATTTGATATTATATTTTGATTCGCTGCGAATGTGAGAATCTTTGTTGTGTTTCTTCTTCTTCTTCTATCTCTTTCTTCTTTCCCTAACTATCTGGAGTTTTCGGAATCGAAAATTTCGGAGTCGTTACATCGGGATTCTTTAATTAATTCCCTTCAGTATTTCCAAAGTCAATTATACATGCTTATGATTCCAATTTCGCTTCTACTTCTTTAAATGAATTCTATTTCATTTTCAAAGCCTGCTTTTATTTAACTACATAGAAATTTTCTTACTTTTCTCAAACTTCGCTTTAAGAATTTTCTTATAAGTCCTATCTATTAAATAACCCTTTCCACCTCTCGAGAAGATTTATAAATAAATTTTAAAACCCTTTCAAAACTCTATATATATACATATGTAAATAGAGAAAAATAAGTATTTAAAAGAAAATAATAATAATTTATTTTTAAGACATATTCAAATAGTTATTTAAAATATGGAAAAAACCTTTTGTGTAACATCCTTTTCAAAGCAGGTTTTAATTTAAAGATTTTATTAAAATAAATATTAAGTTTTTAAAAATTCACTTCTGAAATATTTCAATACTAACTGCTTTAAAATTACATAGTTTGATAAATAAAAATTCCTTTTTAAATTTAAAAATTACTTATGTATGATAATAAATTTTTAAGTCTGGATAATCAAAATTTCCAGTTTATAACCCCTCTCGATTTTCATCTCATTTGTCCCATTCCGGTCTCCTTAACCATCTTCGTTTAAAAAAAAAATAGTATCTACTATTTTTCTCACCCTATTCCATATTCTAATATAAATTCTCTCCATAAATTTATATTCCAAATTTATCATCCGATATCACATTCCTTCATTTATAAACTTCGTTTATAAATTTTTATAACTCCATTGAGTTATCCAAAAATAATCTCATTTATAAAATTCATTTTATAAATTGAATTCCTTTGAAAACCCATTTATTTTTGCCAATCTATTTTTAATATCGATTTCAACTTCTCTCTATATTTTTTCGAATATCATTTTAAAATCTCATCATTAAAAATTCCTTTATATGATTTATTTTAAATTCCCTATTTAAAATATTTGCCTGCATTATTTAATACGATCAAAATTTAACCATTTAAACCAATCTCTTTTAAATAATCCAAATTTCGATATACAAACTTTTACATTAAAAATCTTTTTTTAATTCCTGAAAATTTAAAATAATGTTCATGGTATTTAATATACCCAAAATTAATCTCCCTGCCATTATAACCTTTAAAAATTTACAACACACAATAATCCAGCAATTTATATATATATAAAAAAAAAATTTGCGGAATCTAGTTTGACCCCTCCAACTTGTTTTTTATCCCTGCGTCCACAGATGTTAGACAACAGTAAAAATACCAATCCCGCTTTGAGGGGGATGTCCCGGTATATATGGTCATCCGCTACTATGCGTGGCGCATAGGGTCTCATCAGCTATAATATGCGGGAATATCACTCCAATACTAATATATATACTACTATATATATAGCCAATCGACAGAGAATAATATTATAAATTCACCCAAGCATCCAATAATTTATTTTATCTAAATTTTTAGTAATCCAAAAGAGTGAGAATCTTTTTTGTATCACCCTGCTTTTATCGCATAAACTTCCGGCTAACTCCGAAAAAATCCAAACCAAAATTGTTGTATATCACTCGTCGATATGATCACAACACATCTTGTCGCGTTCCAATTTGACCTCGTGGATGAGTTATTGAATTAATTAGCTAACTATTTTTTTAATTAAGTAAAAAATTATTATATTTAATTTGCAGATTTAAAAAAATTAACGATTAAGTAAACAAACCTAATACGCTTACTGTCGAAGCCGCCACCGCAGTCGAGAAACTCGGTTACCGCCTCCTTGCTCATCGCAGCAATGCCCTTCGCTAAAGCAACCACCCAGCCAACATTGGAACGACCCTCATCGCCTCTCGAACCCCGCCTGGCTGTAAATGGCATCGACCGTTCTTAACGCTACCGAGCCCTCCCCTTCGAACTGCTCGTCTTCAAATCAAATCGCCTAATACTTCCCCTTGTTCGCGTTTTCCCTGATCGTGCTGCGAGCTCTAGGCCACTGCCTTCCTCCCATCGCGACACTACTTGGAAAATCGTTCGTGGCTCCCTCTCGTTGCCTTTCCCCTTCTACTTTCCTTAACCTCGAATACGAATTCGACTTCGTGAACTCTGGGAGCATTCGAAAATGATTACGAGATTTTTGATTTAAATCAATCGATTTTCGATTTATATTTCTCTCCTTTTCATTTTGCTTTCGATTTTCATTCGGTGCTTTATTTTTGAACGAGGTGGTTTTTTTTAATTTAAATAAAAATGTTGTGTGTGGTAATCGGAGAAAAGGACGTGATCTTTGCGTGCTTGAATAGTTAGGTCACCATCTTAGGTTGCGGAGAAAGGACATGTTTGACTGATACATATATACGTACGTACATACATACATATATTAATTTAAACTTGCAAATATCTCCATTTTCCATAAACTAAAATTTTGAATCCCTACCGAGGCATGCCGCCAGGCGTTCATAATGTTATACCCCTATTCCGAACACGATGGAAAAGGTTTCGAGTTCTAATTCGATCGTATGGAGAAGATAGCTTTTTAGACCCAATTATTTTATTAAATTTCGATATAAATTTCAATGGGTTTACATTCCGTACGATCAAACGGTAACTCTAAACATTACACAACTTGAAATCCAATAATAATACACTATTACGGATCCAATGGAACTGGTTCGTCGAATTCTGAGACTGTGTCTCGGAAGGCTATTTTTAAAAGTCAATTTAAACGATATATTTTTAAAACCGAACAAATTACTTTCTAAATTCGATTTTAAAATTTTTACTATCTTCATTATTATGAATATACATTTTACAAGCCTTTGGATTATTTTTAACAAGCTTAAAACCCAAAATTCACTAATTTACCCTATATTCAATTTATTAAATTCAAAAATTAAATTATCCAATAAATTGCTATATTTTAAATTCTGAATTTATTTTATAAATAATCCGCTTTTTCATATTCAAAATCAATATATAATTTAAATTCAATATTTAAAATCATTTAAATATTCATAATTTACCGTTGAAAAATCTAGGTCGTTATACTGTTACATTCCATTCTAGTTATATTCTTATTATTAAATCATAAAATTTTATTTCTTCCAACATTGGATCACAAAACTTTATTTAATTAACCATTTTTAATTATCGAAAATTATGGATCATTACAGGAAATTTAAAGAAAACATGGTATGAGAAACTCAAAAAATATGCAATCAAAATATAACAGTACTTTTGAAACGTCATGAAATGCCATAACGATTATCTCCTTAAAAGAACCACCATCTAATAGGTATATACGGTGATATAATTGATAATGTTTAGGATGTAGAATATAAATATTATAACATAACTGGAATGGTTACATTGATTACATTCAACATCATATTAGAGGGTACAACCAAAACCAGTAAGTAAATTTCGCATAATGGATTTCCCATAGAGACGCCTCCAATAAACTGAAGTGGATCTCCATGCACAAGGATTAGAAATCACCTTCCGACCGACAAATATTTCTAGATAAAATATACTAAAAGTTAAACACAAGCAGCCAAGCGTCCGACATAAACATGAAAAATGTGAACGAAATATCATCAACTTCTGCCGGCCAACATCAGTAGCATCTCTAGATATAGAGATGATAATACCCTGACATGAGTCGCTAAACCCTAGATGTGCATCCTACTCTGTCTTTGGCCATTTTCGATATCGAAGTCACGTTCGGCATCTTTCACATGAGTCTTCATCATTTGAACAGAGCACGATCTCAAATTAGATCCTCATATCTTGAACAGATCTCGAAAGCACACATGGATTCCCATATTTCAACAAATCTTGGAACAACATATGGATTCCCACACCCCGAATAGATCATGGAAAACTACATGTGTTCGAGTATCTTAAACAGATCTCAAATCTCCACATAGATTCCCGCATCTCAAACAGAACCACTTCCAAGAGATAGAACATGTATCTCAGCTTTGAAGTAGTTTTCGGTAAGTAAAACACTTACCGATCATGTTCTCTCTAAGACTGAATCGACGAATTTGGTCATTCGATGATAATGAGAATGATCGCATATGTGAACCAAGTCTCGTATACTTATCACGTTTCCCATATTTTCATCTCACACTATCCCTTGATCAAGACTGAACCCGGTAGGTTAGAGCTCTATTGCTCATATCCCTACATAAACATCAGTCTTAATTTCCACAGATAGACAAGCCTACTTCATCAGCTTTCAGTGCTAAATATTTTACATAAATGAGTAAACATACAAAGCACGATCAAGTTACACAAATCATGATTGAGTCACACATGCAACTTCTAATCCTAATTTTATTTATTTAATCTTTTATTAATTAAAACTTCTTTTATCTAATAAAACTTCTTTTATCTAATAAAACTTCATTTATCAATTTCTACTACTCATTTGTACTCTTTCAATACTTCAAAAGATATTCACATACTTATCTCAAATGGTATAAGTGTATTCATAAATCATTAAAAAGATTTCCTACTTTAAACCTTTACTTTTTCTATCTTTTTCTAAAAGATTCCTTATTTATAATTTCCTTCAAAATATCCATTCTAAGGATCTAAGTGCTTTCACAAATTCATTCAAAATGTTTAAAACTAATACTACTCAGACATTGTCACTACAGACCCAAATTACCATTTCACTTACGCTTATCTTGAAAATATTCTTTGAAAGATCTATTTACGTTCATAAGTATAATCAAAAAGGGTTACAGATGAATGTTATTAAAAGATTCTCACAACAAACCCAAAGCTATTCTATACTTGTGTTATCTTTAAAACATTTTTTTTAAATCCCTAAGATAATAATATGTTAAGTTCGATAGTCGACCAATCGATTATCTAGTTAAAACAGTTATTTATACAAATTAATGTTAATATACTTAACTCGTTTTCGATATTTCAACTTAACTATTCCTCGTTCAAGAGTGAAGCCAGATAAGTTAGAGCACTGGTTGCATCAAAGCCTTTCCAAGGCACTTCATTCTTGAATCTCACAAATAAACAAGCATACTCGTCGGCTTTTAGTGCTAAGTATAGTGCTATTATTTCCATAAACAAGTTAGAAAACAATATGATTAACACGTTTTCGACATTTCCAACTTAACTATTCCTCGTCCAAGACAAAAACCGGTAGGTTAGAGCTCTATTGCTTCATCCTTACTCGAAATTAATCATAATTCTTAGAAATAGATAAGCCTACTTCATCGGCTTTTAGCATTAATTCACAGTAAATTACTTTTCGAATAAGTAAGTAAACAACAACACATTTTCGACATTCCCAATTTAACTATTGCTCGTTCAAGAGAGAAGCATGTGGGATAGGGCTCTATTGCTCCATCCCTACTTGATATCAATTTTTAATTCTCAAAAGTAGAGAAGTTTACATTGTCGGCTTTTAGTGTCAAGCCTAATCAATTACCTTTTTCAAAACTTATATACAATTATCAAAAATGCATTTATGCTTCAAACTAATTTTAGAATAATTAAAAATAGGTTAGAAAACATCTCTAAAAGGATTATTAGAAAAATACCAAAACTAAATATCATTTTCGAACACTTAAACTATAAGCGACTTACTATAATATTTATAAATGCTGTTAAAAGTCTCTGTTAAAAGAACATTAAAAAGCACTTTCTTTGTGACTAGTTTTAACCACTTTAACAAATGATTTGAGAATTTAAATTTTTATACTAAGTTCTACCATTAGGATACTTAAAAACCATGAAATGAAAACCATAAGAATATCTTCCTATTTATTTATCGAAATTCTCAAAAATAAGGAATTCGAAAGTGCACTTATAACGACTATTCTCGCTTCAAACACTTTCAAGCTTACTTCAATTCAACATACAAGTCAAACAACCATTTACACATTAACTCAAGGTCATGCCACATGTTTAAGTGGGTATTAAAAGTAATATAAAGTTATCATTTGCTTTCAAAAGCAAGAGTGGTCCAAAATTTATAACTTTACTTAGTTATTGTCACTTTAACTTTATAATTAAAGCACAACATATATATACACAATATATACTTATAAGATAGTAAGATAACTCACTTAGACCCATAACAAACCCAATCACAAAGCCACAAGAACAAAGAGCCACCTCCCGCCATCGCCAAAAGCTTAAAGCTTCAACCTTTAGCACTTCCAAACCAAAGCTACACCTCCTCCTCCTCCTTCCATGCTCACGGCTATTCGTGGATCCCCCTGTTCTTCTCACCTTCTCCCACTTCTTACTTGCTAATCATGCTTCCCATGATGTTTTAGGTCTAAAGCCAAATTTTAGAAGAAATTAAAGATGATTTGGTTAACTTTTGAAAAATTTACAGAGTAATAAGTGGATTGGTACTTAAGCACTTCCTCCATTTTTAACTCTCATACTTCATCTCAACCTTAGTGAATTAGTGATTTATACCTAAGGGTATATGCCTCTCCTTATATAGAATTTTACAAGAGGTCATAAACATCTCTTACCTTCCATGAAAGGTTACAAATGAGCCTCGTTACACATGTTAACTTTACATCTTTCTTATTTTGCTTAAAAGTTAAATATTGTCATAAAAGATCATTTTCTAAGTATCTTATCTTCTTTTAAATCATACATTCATTCAAAAAGTATATTTCCATAAATAGCAAAATACTTTTATTTCATATTATTAATTTCCTAAGCAAATAAGTGCATATAAAAAAATCTGAACACCTTTTAACGGTTAAAAAGCTTATCTCGGTCACATTATCGATATTTTTGCAAAGTTTTTTTTTAAAATATTTTTTCAAACCAAGTTTACCAACATTATTTATGATTTAAAATGGGGTTAAACATATTATTAAATCGTTTTAATAATATTTAATCTAAGATTAAAATATTTAAAAAATTCATATATGTAAATACGAAGTGTCCTAAATTACGGGTCGTTACACAAACCGACGGCGGTCGGCTTAGCCATTTATGTTACAGGGTCTTGAGAGCAGCGCTCCATCTGAAAAATGGTACATCTCGTTTGTGTTCGAGTTTGAATTCAAACAACAAACGGATATAACTGTTCCGACCAAAAAATTATTTGTTCATTTCAACAATTATCATCAACGGATGTCTTCTCCCTACGTGTACACAATAATACTTCATTTTTGGTACAAAACTTGTATCCTTTTTCTAAATTAACAATTTATACATGTATTATCTAACCATTTTGAGTGTATTTCTAATTTTTGCAAGTGATCGAAGCTTCCACAAACTCACTTCATTGTACCTTGAAAAAACATTTTGGACGGTCCTCTTTGATCCGAAATAGCTTAAAATGTTCTTAAAAAAAAGCTATTCTACTTCGGCTTGGAGTGATATATCTATACAATCTTTCTTGTATATAATGTAAATATTTGATCACTGCGGTCTTCTTTGGGAACTTTGCATTTCTAATACCATCTCATCCCGTTTGAGAAATAGCATCATCCCACGTTTCAGTAACTTACTTCCATCTGACTCATTTTCTTCTCTCTCTTCCGCTGAAAATAACTATACTTCCCCTTTCTCATACATTCTGAAATACTTTATTATCATCTTATACCATAACCCACCAAGAGGTATCAAAATAGTTGTGCGCTTGGCGCAATATAGGGATATACCCATCGTTATGAACACCATCCCCCTCTTAGTACTCCAATCTCTGAGTTCCTCCAACGGTTTTGCCAGGTTTACCTACAACAGCAAACTGTTTGAGCGCTTGAGGTATCTTCATTTTTCATCCAACTTTTACATTTCTTCCCTTTTCAGTAATAACCTCCATCATAAACTTCATTATTTCATGAATCGCTGTAATCTTCTTCAACTACGCTCTTTCTAATTTCGATTTTGGAAGGACTAAGTAATTTGTTTTTTCATCAAATTTCGTATTTTTTTATTCACGTATGTATAGTTCTACCGAGTTGAATTGATTTACAATTTTCATGACGCTTTACTGTATTTTGTAATTTTATTCACGTAGCTTTTTTTTCCTTGATGTATTATAGGATGCGTGCTTGATGAAATGTGTTTGACACATTGCATTTCATTACATTGGATATTCGTATTATCATGCACCATGTTTTTGTTTGATGGGTTTTTCCAGTAGTCCACGTTTGTGCAGGGTATCCTGGACGACCTCAATCATCACAATACTGACATACATTGAAGTTGCTCAGGCATCTCAGCAGCGTCAACATTATTTCGGTAAAAAAGCATGTAATTATCAAACAACTGTAACAACCAAAGCTTGGTAGCCATTACTATGGAGAGAAGACACTGCTGCCCCAGCAGAGAAGGGAGAAAAGACCCAGTTCAGACAAAGTTCACCAGAGATGGTTGTGGTATCACCGGAGTCGGTGGCTGGAAGTAGAAGGAAGGTGTCAGGGTTTAATGCATAGAAAATTCAAGGTTTAAGGTTTAAAATTCCGGTTTTATTCAATTCCGTTCCGGATTGGAAAACCGGAATTGAACTGAAAATATATTCAATGTTCTACACTAAAGTTTCATAAGACATGCACTTAAACCGGAATAGAATTATATTCAATGTTCTACACTAAAGTTTCGTAAGACATACACTTAACAACTTCAAAAATTTAGCAACCTGCTCAGTAGACTATTTTATCACATTAATGCATAGAAAATTCAATTCAATGTTCTGCACTGGAGGTGGGTGTCTTCCCAGTTTTACATGAACCCTGAACTGATCTCGAAGGTATGCATTGCAAGAAGTCATTTGTTCTTCAATCTGCTACTTTACCTCCAGATTGCTCTCCTACTTGTTAGATATATATGTTAGGTGCCAATCTCTATTCTACCTCCACCTTCGTATACAGCGTGAATCAGAAAGAAGGAAGGACGACGATCAATAGAAAATAGATCTGCTATGGATTATTTTAGTTTCAAGTGTAATATTATGCAGTGCTTACAATCTTTCTTACATAGTTGGTCATTTTAGAATATCCATAAAGACATTTAACTTTGTGTACAAATTAATTATTCATATCTATTACTTCTTTTGTGCAGAACATTGAATGGATTTCTTATTTCGGCCCTATAATTTCAAAGACCTAATTTGAGGTTGCATGGTTATCAGAGGGAAAGCTAGACTATAAAACTTGGCTACAAGGTATTGGTTTTTTAACCTGCCACTAAAGGATAGTAACTTGATTATAACAACATTAACCTTACATTTTTTTCACTTTCTTTCAAATGGAATTAACATGAGTTGGATACAACATTATAATCGTCCCTTATCACTTTCTGATAACAAAACATTAACTTCACATTTTTTGATAAGAGACAAATTTTTAATGTTAACTTAGCATGAGTTGGATATAATGTATGTAGACTTTTGTTCTTTGGCAAGTGAAACTTTTTGCAAATACCCTTATAGTTTCAAACCATCAAGGGAAACTTCTTTGGCTTTTGTACGTGTTATGCTAGAACTTTAGTTGTTTTTTCCATTGTTCTAACTTCCATCTACTCATGCACTTAGCTAACTTTTAGATTTGCTTGGACACACTAACACACTTTACTATATCTTCCATTTTAATTTCATATATTGATGTGCAAAAAAACTACATCCACATTCAATGATTGGACGACAATCGTCTTGAATAATAAGTATCATGCTGGAATTATAATCTTAAAACCGATAATATGAAATATCTTTTTTTGATGGTCAACGAATTTTGATTTGGTTTTCTTTAACTTGGTTAATATTAGTTTAGTAAATGTTCAATGACTATATGAATCATGTAATTTTTACTCCTTTAAACATTTTGACTTCCAAAAATGTTTATATAGCACTTATTTATTAGTTTTTCCACCAATTGATCCTAAGTATAGTTTGTTGAAAAAAAGTGAACTTATATAGCCTTATACGCTAAAAGTATCTTCTTTTTCACGGAGATTTTTCATCACAATTTCCACAAATAATACAAACAACGAATGGCTTATGTGACTGCTTCGGTATGGGCTATGACATTTATGATATTTCCACAACACATTTCAGTCTTTGGCTTGGTTAGGTAAAACTGTCTATGATAAATACATCAAAATGATAGTGTAAAGTGTAACATCTATGTTCTCCGGATTGAACAATAATATGATATTTTGGTCTAATATTTTGAAGAATAAATTTTTTGCACAGCTCTGAACTCTAACATTAGCTTTTTTAGAATCGTTTTGTTCTTTGTCATGCACTGAGAAAGTTAAAGTGGAACTTTTAGATTTGAGGAACCACTATTTGTTTCTCATTTTTTCTCCCATCATTGTGAAATTGGTTTGCATCTCCCTTCCAATTTTTAATCGCTGTTCGATTAATTTTTATAAAATTTGAAATCCGAATCAATATTGTTACATTTATTGTCGTACATTCCCGCCGGAGTCACAGTTTCTGCAAAAAGTTATCATATTTATAGTTTGATGAAGTAGCACCACTTCCTTTTGTAGGTTCTACCACCACCTCAGCAGTGCTTCAGTTACTTAGTTTGTAGCATGGTCTTCAGATGGTATGTGATAGTTGCAGGTATTATCTTCAAGTTCTGGGATAGATACTGTTCATCGTGATAGGGTTCGAAGGGTTACAAAAGAACTGAGTGAAGGAAAAAGGTTGTTTAAGAAAAGCTTATAGTTAAAATATACATAAGACTCTGCATATAAATTGTAGGTCTGTGATTACAAGGTCATGTAACACACATACATATGTATTACAGCATAGGTTTATGTGTCAATCCTTTCATATGTATGTGATTTTACGGTTGCTTTGATGTGTATTAAAAATTAAAATATGTATGTAAAGTGTTGTTTCTTTTATTTTGATGTATACGATGAAAACTCTAAAGTAGCTTAAAAGAAAGGACACGTTCAGCGGTATTATTTAACAGGCAATTAAATCCTGGAATACATATGGAACATGTTGGTTTCCCGTCTACACCACTTTATTTTATCTGCACTATGCAGTAGAATCTTCCCACAGTTACATTATAGGGTTTGACTTTTACATTTGCATACAAAACCATGCTAATTTTGTAATATATAAGTTAGTTGCTCACCGTTTCTTTGGACACATGCAGCACACGTTCGTGCATTCGGACTGGTTTAGAATAAAACCAATTCAACGGTGGATTAATCATGTGGTTCACCTTGGAAGAGTTACACGGATTCATTAACATACTGGAAAATATGCGGATCTTTTATTGCTTTTGACTAGTTCTTTAACACTTATCCTTCTGCATGCAGCTCCGTATAGTTAGGAAACTGCCACATGTCGCAACCATTTTTCTTTAAACCTTACATAAATTAATTGGATCCAACACTCGTGCTGCTATCCAGTATTACACTATCAAAAAACCAAATCTGCGATTCATCCATCAACCAGTTTCAATTATGTCGGTTGTTCTTGAAGTTGAGAGACATGTAAGTACTGATAGTTTACTATAATGCTTTTATTTCTATGTAGTTCAAACATCTTAGTTTACTGTTGTTTATCAATTCAATCGTTTTAGTTTACTGTTGCTTATCAATTCTACATAAAGCCTTTCCTCTGCTGGTTCCGGTATATATTTTAGTTAGTTAAGTAACTGCTGGTTCCGGTATATATTTTGGTTAGTTAAGTAAAATAATGTTTTCTTCAAAACAACTTGGTATATAATGGACATCATATAAGTTACTAGCATGATCAAGTAGAAAAAGAAAAGGATAATGATAACATATTACGGTTTTTGTATTACAACTAACAGCTAAAAGAAACGAAAATGACATTTAAAAAATATATATTAGTAGTAATTTGGTACCTTTTGTATGAAAAATTAAAAAAAAAGCACATGCTAGCTAGTATATTGTAAACAAATAAATAAAATCTTATGTAGGGTCTGCTTTTAATATTAACTTTCATTGAGAGATTATTTTAAAAAAATTCGAAGTAATTATCTTCGGCTATGGAGCTTATTACTGTTTCGTTTAAAAAGAGTGCACACGGTTACCTTTTTTGTATAATATTTGAAATTATTGATTTCCATAATTGCATTCTCGTTAAATTTAAATAATTGTGATGCATAAACAATCACTTAACTTCGAATATTCAATTTTTCATTGCCTTTTGTTACTGCAGGAAGAAACGGAAGTTTCATCTATTTTTAAAATAAACTTTACATTTATTATTACTAGTGACCACATGGGAAAAGTTAAAAAATGTAAAAAAAAATAATTCTTATCATTTGTAATTATATAGGTTAGAAATATATTTTTTGTCAAAATGACATATGTGGAAATATTTTTTGTTTTTTTTTTGTCATCTCTATAAATTTATTGAATATTTGTCACGGACAAAGTAATGAACTCTCAAAATTTTAAACAATTAATCTGTATTTTAAAAAAGTATAGAAATTATAGGATTAAATGCAAAGACTCATTAATTCGGGAAAAATAACATATGTGGATCAATAGTGGCACATGTTAGAATCGTTTGGCCTTTGAACCTTAAATAAATTAACTGATCCAACGCCTATGCTAGCATGTATTCCACAAACGAATGCCAAGAAAAAAGAATCTCGAATTAATCAATCAATCAGTTTCAATCATATTTGTTTCTAATTTTGATTTTGTATATTAGTATGGTTAATTCTTGAAGTTGATAGGGTTGTAAGTACCATCATTGTTTTACTATTTTTTATTTTCATATTACTTTGATCGACTTTTACATTTGTACAGTATAATTTATCGATTTATCCGTTCATACATAATTTTCTTCCACAGACGGTGAATAATAGGACTATTGTAATAAATGAGCAATGATTATATATAAAATTTGCTCCGTAGAATTGATCTGTAACATAAAATTTGTTGGTTATGTATTAGCGACAAATAGACTGATTAGCTAACCTAATACCACTAATTAATGGTGAAAAATATTTTTTGTTATGATTATTATCTTTTAACTGATTAATTATTTTGACAAAAACAGTTTATTTTAACATTCTCCAAGTTGAAAGGAATCACGTTTCTGCTAATTCCAATTTATAGCTTTCGGTACATAAACATATTAATACATTCTCACTTAAGTATATATCGTATGGAAATACCACACTAGCTCAAATACTTTCTTAATTTGGATAGCCGAAGAATGTAGTGTAACTTAACTGTAATATAAATACTAAATTTTGGTTTTTACTGATTTGTTACATGTTTTTGTATCACATTAATGTTTATAGTCATATAGTTACTAACAAAATTCAAAAAATTTGGATGATTAGGATAATGTTGCTAAGATTGAAAAACAGAAGAAGATAGATAGTTGGCTACCAGTAACAGCAGATCGCAAAGCAAAATGGTATTACTCAGCGTTTCATAATGTCACTTCCATGGTTGGAGCAGGCGTACTAGGCCTCCCTTTTGCTTTTTCTCAGCTTGGATGGTATTTTCTTCACACTTAATATACATAATTGTGTTGTGTGTGCATATAGGAAGGTTATATTACACTTCTATTTTAGAGCATTCACTTAATACTTATATCATGTTTTATTACACTACGTTATCTTTTTTATCTTTGAATTACATAATAAACGTTATCTCCAAAAAAATAAGATCATTTTAAAATTTCTAATCTCTTTAAAATTATAAATCAATATCAATTGCGAAAGCATTATTTTGAGCATAGTTTTAAAAATGCAATTTATTACGTCGGGTATATTCAAATAAATCAAAACTTTTTGGAAATAATTTGAAGTATGTTACGAAGATATCTAGAAATTTTTATGTCAAATAAAGTTGTGTTGTTCAAAATACAATGTTGGTGCTAAAAGAGTGTTTGTGCGCATATGTATGTGTGCATAAACAGAAAATGTGCTAAGAATCTGCTACACCTTCTTTTGTTATAACTCATTTTACACCCTTTTAGTTTTAAGAGATGCACAAATCAAAATCAAATGAACTTGAGGATGTTCATTCCAAATTATAAACATAATATCCAAAAGAAATAGGTTATTTTTAAACTTCCAACATGTCTAAAATGTTCGGTTAAAATCAACCACTAGAACATTTATTTTAACCGTCAATTTAAAGCATTATTTATATATTTTAGGATAATCAAAATTGAAAAAAAGGATAATCTTGACTTAAGTAAAACATATGTTCAAATTTTCATTTGATTAAAATTTATGTAGCTCTAAAAATTATAGTAGTTCAGATGAGATGTATAGAAGAAGAGTGGTGTAGTGGAGCTTTTTCACACACATACACACAAAGGGAGAAAGGGAGAATTGTCTATCCTTTATTCTTTCAGAATTCTCCCATCAACTGTTTACTCTCTCAAAATTATCCCGTTAATTATTTTTATTTCAAAAAGTACCGAATTAAAACCTATACCTTTTTTTTTTTGGAATGGTACTTTATATACAACAAATCTTTGGGACAACATATCCCATGTCAATAAACGTTCGAAAGCAAGTTTCGAACTTGTGACCTCTTGCACCAAAGCCGAATCAATTAACCAAAGCCGAATTAAAACCTATACCTTACGTACACTATGAACTACATACCAAGATTATCATTGTTATTTGAGCATATTCTTTAGCTTGATGTACTATCACTATGGAAATTTAAATAATTGTAAATCTTTATTAATTCGGTAATTTAAATGATCATAGGATTTCAGGAATAAGTTGTTTGATTGCATCCTGGGTGATCACATTTTATACCCTGTGGCAACTTGTGATGCTACATGAATGTGTGCCAGGCAAACGGTTTGACCGTTATCATGAGCTCGGCCAGCATATCTTTGGACCTAAACTCGGATTATGGATAATTGTTCCTCAACAGTTACTAGTTCAAATTTCAAGCGATATTGTTTACTGTGTTACTGGGGGAAAATCTATTCACAAGTTTTTCTCTCTTGTTGCTCCTGCGGTTAGTCAATACAGACTCGTCTACTTTATCCTGGCTTTTGGAATCATTCAGATTTTCATTTCACAAACTCCTAACTTCAATTCTCTCAAGAGTGTTTCATCCATTGCCGCCGTAATGTCCTTTTGGTATGATAATTACTCATATTTTTTTCATTTCATGTTGTTTTATCATTTATTTTGATTAGCGTGTATTGATTTATTTTCAGTTACTCAGCAATGACATGCATAGCATCAGCAGTAAAAGGAAAGCAAGATGACATAGATTATAGCCTACGCTCAACCAAAAGTTCAGACAACACATATGGTATATTCAATGCAATGGGAACAATAGCATTTGCATTTGCAGCACATAGCGTGGCACTTGAGATTCAGGCTACAATCCCTTCAACTCCTGAGAAAACCTCGGTAAAACCAATGTGGAAAGGTTGTGTAGTAGCGTACATCATAGTTGCATTTTGCTATTTCGGTGTTTCGATTTCTGGATATTGGGCATTTGGAAATAAAGTTGACGATGATGTTCTTATCTCCTTGGAAAATCCTAAGTGGATGATTGCAACAGCTAATTTTATGGTGTTTCTTCATGTTGTTGGAAGTTATCAGGTGTATGCAATGCCTATATTCGACATGATTGAATCTTACCTTGTGCTCAAACTCAAATATAAACCTAGTTACTTTCTCCGGGCTTGGTCTCGAACTTGTTACGTGTGTAAGTGCTTTGGTTTTACTATATATCTTATCACTATTATCGTTGCACTTTTAAATATATTGCAGGATTATAAACTTTTACCCCAGTTAGTAAATGCATTGGCATTTGAATTTTAAATGTTAGGTTTTACTACTTTGGTGGGACTTTCAATTCCTTTTTTTGGAGGGCTTATTGGATTTGTTGGAGGATTGTTTTTTGCACCAGCATCGTACTTTGTTAGTATTTTATGAATTTCAGTTTTACTTTTTTCATCTGAACCATTGGTATTAAAAGAAATTGTTAATGTATTTTTGTTTACTTATTATCCAGATTCCATGTATTATGTGGTTGGTGCATCATAAGCCAAGTCCGTTTAGCCTTCACTGGATAGCATGTTGGGTAAGTTATAATTTTATGATATATTCAAAGATGCACAATTTTTGTTTAATACATTTTAAATTTATTGATTAAATGTTGTTATTTCACTCTTTTGTTTCAGATTTCAATCATTTTAGGAGTTATATTTATGTTGTTATCTCCTATTGGCGGCATGAAGAATATCATTGATACGGCCAGCACTTACAAGTTCTTCTCCTAGTTAATTAAAGAAAAACTCAAAATTTTGAACATCTAGTATTTTAGCTATTAAAATCTACGGGATAAGCTAATTCGGTAGAATCCGCTTCACTAATTATTTGTCTAATTCGATTTGCGTATGTTGTATTATTTATTCTTTTTTGAGATTATATTTTTGTTTTGATTCAAAGAAATAGCTGTACACATTTTTAGTCGAAATCTTGGAACAGACTTATTGCTATGCATTATTTTTTCATGGATATAGACTCATATAGTTAAAAATAACCGTTTGTAGAGGTTGATAATGCACCATTAAAGATGATTTAAAATATTTTGATCTTGTTGTATATTTTAAGCTTATAGCATTGGGAATTTTCAAAGAGAATTATGATTGAAAGAAATCATATAGTTACATTAATATGAAATGTGTGTGAGTAACATGGTGGAGTACATACTTATAGTAGTGTCAAATGTTTTGATAATGGCAAGACATTGTACTAAAAAGCATTAGTGTACGAAAAAATTAATTACAAACAAAAAGGATAGGAACATCTCTAACAACTTAAGAAAGCCTTTAATATTACCGTCCAATGTTGTGCGCATATTAAATAAGCGTATGTTTTTAGGCGCCTACTTAATAGACGCCAAAGCATTATATGCCTATTACATAGGGGTTTGGACGTCTACATATGTCCGACCAGTCCATTCTTCCCCATAACGGCTGTTTTTATCTTCTTTTTTTATTTAAAAAACTATTGAAATACTGCGCACATCACAAAAATCACAAGTCCTAAAATACAAGTCGTACCATCCAAAAACAGACAAAGAAGCAATTCATCTGCTTTACGTTGCCCCTAGCCTTGAGACAACGATTTACAAGTCATGGATCTTGCACAAGCTACCCAAGGGATACACACATCATATGTAGACCTATCTAGATACAGTCGAGGCATAATTAAAAGTTTAAAATAATTGTTAGTACATCAACGTTATGTTACTCGTATATTAATCATAAACTATCACTATGATTAGGATCGTGTAAAGCAATTGTCACGTATACTCTGAGATGACATTCTTGTAAAGGAAGAAGCTTTCAACATCCACATAGAACGACTTTCATTCTGTGATGCCCAACTTCACAATATGATTCATGTAACGATCTATATTTTACATATTGAAGGATCGTAAAATATTATGATTTATTAATATGAGGTCATATGATTCTATAGTTTTAGAGTACGACTTTTAAGGATATTTTGGGCATCTATAATTTTTTTTTGAATTTCAATGTGACCACTGTGACCCCGAAAACCATGTTTAGATTTTAACTTTTGGTAGGAGTTGAATTAGGATCTCAAACTAGTTCAATTATTTCAAGATCCATTTCATAGAGTATTCATAATACTAAAGTGGACTTACGGTTAAGAAATTATGCTTGTTTTAAGTTTTAGCAGCTGTTGGTCAGAATTAGTATGTAATTAATTAAGCCCATTTGTCTAATTACAGAATCATTTTAAATAGAGGGCTGGATAGTCAATTTAAATATTTTTCCTCTTCCACAACTCAGATCTAAATACCCATTAGCCATAATCTCATCCAAATTCACCCAAAATGCTCTGTAAATCAAAGTAGACTGGAATTTAGCGAATAGTTCATTAGGTAGAAGGTAGAGATAATTGAATTGGCTGATTTGCATTGCTCTTCATGGTTTTCCACCTTAGATCTAAGAAAAAAATTGAGTGAATTGGGTAATTGGTGAGTGGTTTATGCATTCTCACTATCCTATGCATATTTATATTGTAGAATTATAGGTTTTAACATGATTTTCACCCTAGAAGTCCATTCCTAACTTTAATAATATGTTAACATATGTTTATGACTAAAATTGATAAGTTCTGACTTGATTTGTCGTATTTGGTTAGTAATTCATCTTATTCATACTCATATGTTCATTGTTTTCTTAGATTGGATTTAGATTTATTTGATCGATATAGTTCTATATGTTGCTGGTTTGATTGGTTGTACGTGTTGGAATTGGACCAGTCAACAGCGGAAGTTATAAATGAATTTCAAAAAAAATTTACCCTATTGGATCTTTATTGGGCCTATGATATTTAACTGAATTAAAACATTTCTAAATTTCATTCAAATAAAATCATTTATTTATTTAAATTCAAATATATTAAGATATGAAATTAACTTTATTTGATTTAGTTTATACATAAATGTATCATATACATATACGTGTGAGTGCATGTGTAACATAATAATCCGTGAAAGGTATGATATGTCCATATATGGATGTTGGGAATTATATCGCAACAGATATATTAGCTCATTTTGTATGTCATGTATGTTGTCCAAATATGTGCATGTATATGTGTTACAACACACACATATGAGTTATATATAATGCAGTTTTAGCAAAAAAGTTTTCATGGTGAACCATGACAACGAAGCGGGAACGGTTATAGAACTTCCACCTCCTCCAAAACTGCCAGATCCACCCAACTGTGCAGCGCCGGAGGCCGCCTCCTCTTTCCTACATCATGCTGCATTGAACAAGGCAGGTAACTCGTCCTTACACCCTCCTGTTCGGCCTTCATAAACACCATAGACATAAGCATCAACGCCTAAAACATGGCAGTGGTCATGGGCTGATACGGTTAAGGAGTTTTTGGCCGATAAGAATTGTGATATAACTGATCTCACGTTTTACCCCCACTACAAAATGGGGAAATAGTTACATCTGTCATGCTTGAATCAGTGTTTACAATAACAAATGTTAAATGAGGGAATACACTTGTAGTGTACGTATTGGGTCTCCATCCTCTGTATGGTAACTTCATAACCTTTATTGACAAAACATGGAATCCTATTGGTGAGTACGACCAATATTATAGATAAAATGGCTTCATTTTCATCAAGTTTTATAATTCTGAAGACTGCGCCAAAATAATTAGATCTGGACCATATACAATTGATTTTAGGATCTTAATTATTAAGAAATGGAAACCCGACATCGAAATTAATAGAGATTCATTCTCCACAATTCCAATCTAGGTACTTTTTACAGATTTGAGATTGGAATATTGGAGTAATGAGGGTATAAGTCGGATTGCTAGTGCCATAGGACATCCGATACGTATGGATTCAACTACGACTTTAGAGAATAGACTAAACTACGCCTGTGTTCTAGTAGAAGTCGATGTTCATTTTTCATACCCAACTACAATTCAGTTAAGACTATATGATGGTACAACAGACTATATTAACGTTGATTATGAACATAAGTTTGTTCCTTGCTCAGTCCGCAATGCTTATGGACAATTATAAAACATGTGCAACAACAAAACCAGACATGAATGGAGACCCAAACAAACTATGACATCTACTGTACAACCATAGACTTTAACTACCAATACAGTAGATATTACTTATCATATACAACTGATACCACAAAGCATTGTATTAATAAAGGAACAGAATGGAATTTAAATGTCTCTCCAATTACAGTAACTCTGTAGAACCAATTTTCAGTCTTGAACGAATCCCCTGAAGATCCAGCTTGCCAGGTTGAAAGGCCCTCGTCTGCATCTCCTTTTATGTCCTCGAATCCACCTGTTGTGAACCATGTTTCATGTACCGAAGAAAGTACAGTAACTATTACGGAAACAAAGATGATGCTGGTAATTGTACAACTGCAGAAGAGCTTATTCATGACGTAGCTACACATATTCAAGAGACTAATAATAAAAACAATTTGGAATTTAATGTTTTCCCCATGATGTCGTAGAAACCCATATATATGAAGAAGCGTGAAGTTTATGCAAATCCCAAACCCCAAAAAACTGCTCCGCCTAAAAGATCAACACGGAGCTCTTTCATGGGTAAATGAATATTATGACTTGGAACATTAGAGACATGAACGCTGATGAAAAAATCAGTCAAGTATTCACGCTTCTACATGCTCACTAGCTTAGTCTTCTAAGCTTAGTTGATAATATATTATCTACCAGCAGTGTTGATTATTTGCAAATGAAGCTGCCTGCTTGGAATTGAAAATCTGAGTAAAATGATTTTTTATTAATGAATTGAATGATGCAGAGATAGTTTTTACAGAATACAAAACAGATTGAAGAAAATGGATACATCTCGTGTACAATATATATAATCAGTATTGTAACTTTGGGCTGAGCAATATTAGGCCCAGTCCATTATTTCCTTGTGAATACAGTGGCCGTTGAGATGCAAACAGATGGCTGTGATGCTTCTGAATTACGCAGATTGATACATACTGGTTGCAAGATGCTTTACTTCATACGCTTTTCCTTTACTCTCTTAACCCCCCCTCCCCGCAAACCGATCTAAGGTTTCAGGGAGAAAAACAATCTTCACAAATCTTCTTCAATTCAAAGGAAAAACTTCAGATCCAAGAGATGCTTTGCTGAAATAGATGCTAATTAGTACACCGAGTCCATAGATCTGGAATTGATTCATCAGATTTGGTGACGGCAGATCTTATTATGGATTTGATGTAGATTTAAGGCCTGAAGTTGAAGAAAATGCCTACGGTCGTCATTATTCCTCTGAGAGCGAAGGATTGAGAGTGGTTCGTGATGACTTGAGTATGGCACCAGTGTTGAGAGAGCAGAAACAAGAGCAAGATTAACATCATGTTAATCATCAGTATCCAGGAGTTCAAGCTGTTGCCCTTTCTCTCTTGAATCTTCAGGTCTGACATGCGAACTGGAGTTCGAGTTGCCGCTTTTCCTTTCTTGAATCTTCAAATCTGTTCTTAGTCTGGTAAAAATTTTGCTTGATAAGGCTTTAGTTAAGATATCTGCTCATTGATAGGCCGAAGGTACATGGTTTACTTGTAATTTTCCCTTTAACACTTGCTCACGTACAAAGTATAAGTCGATTTCTATGTGCTTGGTCCTTGCATGTAGTATAGGATTTGCAGCAAGTGATACGGCACTTAGATTGTCACACCATATGATCGGTTTGATATTAGTGTTGACTTGAAGTTCATCCAATAGTGATTGAATCCACATAATTTCTGCTGTAGCAGCAGCGACACTTCTATATTCGGCCTCTGTGCTGGATCTGGACACTGTAGGTTGTTTCTTTGAACACCATGAAATTAAATTATTGCCCAAGTAAATGCAGAATCCAATTGTCGATCTTCTATCATCTGGATCACTAGCCCAGTCTGCATCTGCATAGCTTGTTATGTTGAGAGTGTTGCATGTTTTTAGTGTTAAGCCATAGTTCACAGTCCCTTTGAGATATCGTAGAATTCTCTTGACTGCCTTCCAGTGCTCATCAACAGGATTCTGCATAAATTGACACACTTTATTAACACTAAAAGAGATATCTGGTCTAGTTATGGTTATATATTGCAGTGCACCGACAATACTTCTATACTGTTTATCATTCAGTATTGCTTCTCCTTTGTTTTTGGAGAAATGTTGATTGGTAATCATATGTGTAGGCAGATGGTTAGCTTCATTCATTTTTGCTTTAACTAGAAGATCTGTAATGTATTTCCTTTGACTCAGAAAAATTTCTGTGTTTGTTTTAGTTACCTCTATACCTAGGAAATAATTCAGATCTCCTAGATCTTTGATTGAAAATTGTTTGTTCAAATATTGGATAATGTTGCTAACCTCTGCATCATCACTACCTGTAACAATTAAATCATCAACATAAATTAGAAGGTAAACAGTGATATTAGTACTTCTTTTGATGAATAGAGAGTTATCAGATCTGTTAGGCTGAAAGTTCAATTTAGATAATGTAACTTTCAACTTATCAGACCAAACTCTGGGTGCCTGTTTTAGACCATATATGGCCTTGTTTAACTTGTAGACACTGGTTTTATCTTGTTCATATCCTAAAGGTTGTTTCATATAAACTTCTTCAATTAGATCACCATTTAGAAAGGCATTATTAACATCAAGTTGCCTTATTCTCCAGTGTTTGTGTAGAGCCAGTGTAAGTATAATCCTAATTGTGGTTGGCTTTACCACTGAAGAAAAAGTTTCATTAAAATCAAACCCTTATTGTTGAGTGTAGCCTTTTGCTACCAGTCTGGCCTTGTACTTTGAAATGGATCCATCTGGATTCCTTTTTAGTTTGTAGGTCCATTTGCAGCCCACTATGTTTTTGTTTTCAGGTGGTGGAACAAGGCACCATGTCTTGTTTCTCATGAGTGCACTATATTCACTATCCATTGCAGTTTTCCAGTTTTTATTATTGACTGCTTGATTGTATGTAACTGGTTCCTTTGATGTTGTTGACATTGTAGTGACAGTGTATGCTTTGGGTTTGAATATTCCACTCTTTGCCCTCGTAATCATATGATGTCACCTCGTATTTGTGGTTCACTATGGAGAGACTCAGTATTTCTATCTGTAGTGCTATCTGATTCTTGTTGCTCATCAGTATTTTGTATTTGTCTTGATGCAGTATTGGGAGATTGATCTACAGGTTCAGAAAACTCTGCCTGACCTGGTTCAGTGAACAAAGTGTGTTGTGGTGCAGAGTTGTTTGAATTTGCTTCAATTTCTTCATGGCCACTGTCACTTGAGCATAAAGGTATTGTAGGTAGAGATATTCTGGGGTTATAAACTTTCTTGGTTGTCTTTGTACTTGCATCAGAATGAGGAAATACACATTCATTAAATACAACATGTCTGCTAATGTATATCTTTCCATTACTGTCAAGGCATTTATATCCTTTTTGTCTTGAAGCATACCCTAAAAAGGTACAAGGTGTAGACCTGAAATTCAATTTATGAGAGTTGTATGGTCTAGTATAGGGAAAGCATAAGCATCCAAATGTTTTTAAATTTTGATAGTCTGGTTTTGTTTTGAACAAAATTTCAATTGGTGTCTTATCCTTCAATACTTTAGTTGGTAATCTGTTAATCAGATACACTGCAGTATTGAAGGAATCAGGCCAAAATTTTAGTGGCAAAAATGCCTGAGCTAAAAGAGTTAATCCAGACTCAACAATATGTCTATGCTTTCTCTCTATTAGACCATTTTGCTCAGAAGTATAGGGACAAGTTATTCTATGAACTATTCCCTTTTTGCTGAAGTAACTATTGAGGGGTTTAAATTCACAACCTCCATCAGTCTGAACAATTTTAACTTGGTGATTGACTTGCTTTTCTATTTGTGTGATAAAATTTATTACTGCACTATGAGTTTCAGATTTTGACTTTAAGAAATAAATCCAAGTATATCTAGAGTAGGCATCTATAAAGGAGATATAATAACGATAACCATAATCAGAATTAATAGGTGCTGGCCCCCAAAGGTCAGTAGCTATCAATTCTAATGGTTTAGTATATTCAGTTAATGATTCAAAAAAGGGGAGGTTGTGACTATTACCCATTTGGCAATATGTACAAACATATGGTAAATTGATATTTTCAACAGAGATTTTATTTTCTGCCAATATTTTCTTGACAACATTAACATTGGGATGCCCTAACTTGTAATGCCATACATCAAATTTGCTCAATCTGTCATTAGATTGGACTGTTTCAGAAAAGTTACAACAATTTTCAGAGTCTCTTGAATTTACAGAATTAAATCTGTATAGGCCTCTGACAGCTTCACCCTGTAAAAGAATTTCTTTAGTCAGTATGTCTCTAACTAAGCAGTTTGTAGGGTAAAACTCAAAATAAACATTGTTATCACTTGCAAACTGTGATACACTCATGAGATTCTTTTTGATTTATGGAACTCTTAGTAAGTTATTGAGGTAAAGCTTTCTTTTACCTTTGATACAAGCAATACCGGTGTGTGATATTTTTATAGACTCACCATTTCCCATGTGTATAGAACTATTACCTTTGTACTCCTTATTGCCCAAGTTTAGATTATCCAAATTGTTAGTGATATGATTGGTTGCACCTGAGTTTGGGTACCAACTTTCATCATTGATATGTTCAGGTCCGGCTGATTCATTCAGATGACATATTCTTGAGTTTTTTGATGAGTTGCCTGAATCTTGTTGAATCTGTGCCATATTTGCACTAGAATTACCACCTCTTTGTGTGCTACTTGCTTGATTTGGTGTGAAGTTTGTGTTAAATCTGAAATAACATCTCATAGCAGTATGGCCAAGCTTTTCACAAATCTGACATCTTGGCCTTGTGTTGTTGCTCCACCTGCCTCTGCCTCTAGATCTATTTGATTGACCCCCTCTTTGAAAGACTTGTATTCCTCTGTTGTTACTGATTTGACCTTTATTTTTGGAATTCACTGCATAGTTTATAGACAAATCTGATTCTTGTGGTTTCCTGTGATCAATTCTCCCTTCATGAGCCAGTAATGTTGAATTTACATATTGCATGGATGGTAGAGTTTCTTTAGAAGATATTACAGCTTCATATTCTTCATTAAGACCACTGAGCACAGTCAATATTTGTTCTGTTTCAGACACTTTATGACCTGCTGCCTCCAACAAATCACATGTTGTTTTGACTTTTGAGAGATATTCTCTCATTGATAAGTTTTCTTTCTTGATATTCTGTAGTGGTCTCTTGTAATGCATGATTTTAGCTGCAGATTGAGAACTGAATATTTATTGTATTGTTGTCCAGATTTCATGTGATGTTTTGCATCCTACTAGTTGAGGCAGCAGATTAGTGCTGATTGAGGATAAAAGCCATGAGCTTATCAAACTATCTTGTCTTTGATATTTGATATATTCATGATTTATGATTTGATTGTTTTCTTGACCAGGAATGTGCTCTGGTGGGACTGTATGTGTCCCAAGAATGAAACCATCCAATCCATAGCCTCTGATTGCTGTACCTATTTGGAGTTTCCAAAGAAGATAATTATCTTCATCTAGATGTACAGTGATTAACTGACTGTGAAGATTGACTGTCTTGATTAAATTCTCTGCCGCATTTGATTGTTGACTGTTCACTCCATTGTTTGAAGTCTCTGATCCTTCACTGGCCATGATGAAAAACTCTTCAAGAGCAAGAAAAGGAAGAATTCAGAAGATGATAGGCACTGAGACAAGAAGACAGGTTTGTTGCAGCCAAGAAATTAGATGATGATACAGATCTGATAATTTCTTGGCAAGGCATGTACTTCTTCTCTTTTTTTTTCTTTTATGTCTTTGTGTTCTCCTCTTGCTTTCTGGATTTGATTTTCTTGATTTTGAGGTTCTCTGCAATACTTTCACCTGAGATTAGATAGCTTGTTGCAGCCAGAATTGTCCAATTCTTTGGTACGGCACTTGTTTTCTTGAAATCTTCAGATGAATGCTAAAAAACTCAGATGATGAGATTCAATCTGATGAGTTCTGAAAATCAGATGATGAATACTGATGATTTTAAGTTTGTTTGGTTTTTTTTTTTCTTTTTCTTTCAATTGCCGTTAAGCATTGGAGCTCTGATACCAAATTGAAAATCTGAGTAAAATGATTTTTTATTAATGAATTGAATGATGCAGAGATAGTTTTTACAGAATACAAAACAGATTGAAGAAAATGGATACATCTCGTGTACAATATATATAATCAGTATTGTAACTTTGGGCTGAGCAATATTAGGCCCAGTCCATTATTTCCTTGTGAATACAGTGGCCGTTGAGATGCAAACAAATGGCTGTGATGCTTCTGAATTACGTAGATTGATACATACTGGTTGCAAGATGCTTTACTTCATACGCTTTTCCTTTACTCTCTTAACTCTTGGAATGTTATCCATAATAATAACACAGGCAGTAAAGGCCAGATTTTAGTTTTACTTCACAAAAAAGCTTAGGAATATGTTGATGTGAATTGTTCACAACAACACATAACCTTACAGTTAACTAACAAAGGAGGACTGCAGTTTTACTGTACCTATATTTATGCTAGCAACTCCTTCTTAGAGTGACAAAAATTATGGGATTTGCTTCGACTCGACGCCTCAACTATAAGGTCTCCATGGTTAGCAATGGGGGATTTTAATAATGCTCTCAACACAAAGGATAAAAAAGGGGGTTTGCAAATCCCTTTCTCTTATTTGAATTCTTTTAAAAACTATTTATTTACATGTGGTTTGGTTGAGTCTCACTTACAGGGTTGTAAATTTACTTGGCAGCAAAGGGGAATTGCAACGAACATAGACAAAGTTCTAGTTAATTATGAATTTATGTCTATGTTACCACAATTGAGCACTATTGTGTTGCCAACTTCAATTAGTGACCATATCCTTGTCTTGATATGCTTCAGCCCGCAGCACCAACATGGTAAACGAGCTCCTTTTCGATATGCCAATAATTAGTGTTTCTTGCAGGGTTATTGCCACTTATTGCTTTGGGTCTGTCTGCCATCACATGGAGGGACAAACTTATTCACAAATTAAAGGCAGTCAAGGTTGAATTAAAAAAATGGAACAGGTTGAGAGCATTTGACAAACCTATTACTCAACTACAGGCCAAATTCGCCACTATCTTTTACCAAATTGACCAGGATCCTGAGAACACTTACTTATATGATACCATGTACCAGATTGGATAGAGTTTAAATGAAAAGGCTCAATATTATTATTATTTTATATGGCAACAAAGCAAGGTGTTATGGTTACAACAGGGGGACAACAACACCAAGTTTTTTATTCCAAAATGTCCATGCACAGACACAGAAACAAAATTCACACTTTACTTGACTCTCAAGGACAATACATTTACGAGTCCACTTGCATTAAAGAGTCAGCTATTGACTATTATGAACAACTCTTCAATGGGGATATAAGTACAGAATTTTCACATATAGATACCAGAATGAGAATAAATGCAGCTGGGCAGGAATACTAATCTACTCCAATTGCTATTGAGGAAATCAAAGAGGCTTTATTCTCTATCAATGACTCTAAAAGCCCAGGTCCATATGGCTTCTCCGCCAAATTCTACAAACTCCACTAAAATGACCTGTAAGAAGAAATTTATGATGCTGTTTCAGAATTCTTCCATTCAAAGAAGCTACCTCAGGGGATTAACCACAACTTTATTACTCTAATTCCCAAAAAAGATAAGGCACAGCTTATTTTAGATTACAGACCCATTGCATATGCTAATGTGCTATATAAAGTTATTTCTAAAATTCTATGCAATAGAATTATATGGTTTCTTCTATTCTTAATTGCAGAAAATCAATCTTCTTTTATACCAGGTGGAAACATAGGAGAAAATGTTCTACTTGCTCATGAACAAGTTCGAGACTTTGCTAAACGGGGTAAAGAAAAAATGTATATCAAAATTGATTTGCAAAAGGCATACGACATGGTTAATCATGAATTTGTGTGTCATATGCTTCATTGTTTTGTGTTTCCATTATCCATCATTTAGTTAATTCATGAATGCATCTCTACTCCTACCTTTTCTATTATGGTGGATGGTAGGCCTGAAGGGTTCATCACCTCTAATAGGGGTCTACGGTAAGGGGACCATTTATCCCCTCGCTTATTTTACATTGCAATGGAATTTTTCACCTTACTTATGGAAAAGGGGGTGGCTGCTAAACAATTAGAGCCTATAAACAAGTTCGAGCCTAATATATCTCACTTGTTATATGCCCATGCTGTTATGATTTTTCTAGCAGCTAGTACTGATAATGCTATTTATATGAATCATATATTCACTAGAATGGAGGAAATTGTTGGCTTACATATTAACAAGACCAAATCACAGTTATTTTTGGGCAACAGTGCTATGTGTAAAACAGAAATTGAAGCTATTTTAAACATCGCTGAGAAGGAATTACCTATAAAGTATCTCGATGTCCCATTATCCTCTGATTGTATCCCCGCTGGTCATTGTCTTCCCCTGTTACATAATATCAACACAAGGTTAGAAGGTTGGGATAGTAATTTATTGAAGATGGCTGGCCACGCCGAATTGATGTAGAGCACAATAACCCCAATTACTATGTACTGGATTCTTATCTACCATTTACCATCTTCAGTTTTAAAGAAGATTGATCATTGCTGTGAACATTTCTTTTGGAAGGGTAAATTACAGAAAGTATCATTTTGATGTTTTATGCAGGCCGAAATTAGAAGGTGGTATAGGAGTACGAAAGTTTACCGACCTTAATAAAACAACCAGGACTAAACAACTTTGGAAGCTTCTCACATCAAATTACTTGTGGGCTAGATGGATGAGCACCAAGTACTTAAATATAAAGAAATTTTGGGTGCTTTCTATTAACAATATTTTTCAAGTAGAATGAAATTTTTTTTTTACGACACGGAGACTTGGAAGCTAAGATTATGTCCCACTGTATTATCAATGGGGAGCACATGGACTTATGGTATGACCCATGGATCAACCATAAGTCTCTAGCGGATTTACTTGGATGGAGCAGAGTATCCATATGTACTACTGCTAACAGTAGGGTAAGTTGTATTTTACGTTACGGGCGACTTCAATCTAATTTATTATCGGAGACAAGGGAGGTTGTACCAAATGTTATGTAAGTCAGTTTGCTTACTGACCGACCTACAGATTATTGGACCATAGCCAACCATAAAAAAAAAATTCAAAGGTTTGGAACGAGATCAGAATATACGCAGCAGGATGATATATACAAACTAATTTGGTATAACAAAACTGCTAGAATGTTTTGTTATACAACATATTTGACTTATATACACCATCTTCCTACCGCTGATCGACTAAGTTCATGGGGGATGAATGTCAACACACGATAAGAACTATGTAAGAAGCAGTACAGTACTCATCAACATTTATTTACAGATTGTGAATTCAGTACTTATCTGCGGAAATCACTTCTCTCCAAATTAGACCTTCGGCTAACACCGGAAAATTCACTACAGCAACAGCTATCGCGACTGTACCGTACTTTTGCATGCGAATCAGGACTCTAGCTATTGGCTTATATGGCGACTTCTACAACTACGCACCACATTTGGATTGAAAGGAACAGGAGATGCTTCGAAGGGAAAGGTTGCTCGAAGGAACAATGATGCAAGCTGATAGAAATTGATGTTCGATTACAAGCAAAGGGACGTTTCCGCCATCAACAATTTACTGCGACAGAGAAGCACAAATTGGCATGGTGAGGAATTGAGTTCGATGACGCTGGATGAGTTACGGTCGCGTTGAATGTTTTAACCACGATTCATATACGATTGTGATGGGTCGGCTACGTGGCTGTTATTTGTAATTTAGTTTTGTATCTGTTTTTTTATGTTTGTTTTGTATTTTACACTGTACTAGAGTTGTTTGTACATGATGTCCTCTTTTTTCTTGCCACAATGGTAAGATTTTTTAATGAGACGAATCCTGCTACTGTCTGGTTCTTATTCGTCATTAATAATAGAACATTTTTCTTCAAAAAAAATTGTATAAATATTTTATATATAATATAAAAACATAAAACATTTATATATAGATAAATATATATATATATATATAGAAAGAGAGAGAAAAATTATTCAAAATTATTTATAACTCAAAATTAACTTAGTTTTGCAAATATAATAATTTTAATATTTTAATTTGTATATATTATGAATAAAATAATGTTTTCATTCATAAATAATTAACATAAATTAATCTATTGATGAAAATTCAAATTTTACATTTTTCAAAAATTTAGGATCATAAAATAAAGCTTAGAAATCTAGAGATTCCTCAAAGTTGAAATATTATTTTTAAAAACAAATACATTGATTTTGGCAATAATTTCTGATGTAAAATAATACATTATTAAAATTAAAATTTTAAAATTTTAGAAATTCTAGAATCATAAAGGAAAGGTTAAGAAAAATTTTGAAGAAATTTTCAATTATCATTTTTAATAAATCATAAACAGTTTTTCCAAAATAATATTAATTATTTAAAATAATAAGCTTTATTGAAAAAATCCTAAATTTTTTCTGTACGTTTCGAGAATGATATAATATTTTTTTTAAATTTAAAATTCAATTTTTAACGTAATATTTATTTTATATATAATAAACAATTCAAACATCAATAAACATTAATTTAAAAATATGAATATATGTATGATAATTAATTTTCGAATTTGTGAATTCGTATTATTTATAAATAAATGTTTATATCTTATATATGCATATATGTTATTATGAGAGATCAATACACACACGCACAAATATATATATATATATATATATATGAATTTATTAATAAATATATAAAACAATTATTAATGAAATTTTTTGATTTTGTATAGTAAACAACATTTGTCTATACATAAATCAAATAGTATAATAAACAAATTATGCACATAACCAAACTGATTTGTGACAACTACATCTACTTATAAAATCTCACCTAACTAAATATATAGTAGCAATATATTTAAATAGATATGAAATTGCTCATTTTAGGATGTAGAATATAATTTAATTACTGTAATATGAATTAAAATTACCAATTTAATGATGCTTTTGAATCCACGTTGAAGCAATGACTTCCTTTCCTTTTACCATTCTTGATTCGTCAGATTGCAAGTCCAAAATCATTGACCTCTGACAATCGAATAGTATTATTTTAATTTGAAATATACTTGAGAATTTTGGAGTAGATTGAGAGCTATGTTTTAACCAGCAATGTAGAAGGTAATGATGGCCAAAAAAGGTTAGTCACTATTTTAGAGATACATACATACATATTCATACATACATATACATACATACATATATACATACATACATATATAAGGTTGTATTAGAGAGAAACGAGGAAAACCTTTTTGCCCTTTCTCATTTGATCTCAACCACACCCCTAGACCTTCCCAAGCAGAAATTTTGCAGCCCTAATGATGGTCCTTAAACCCATCTAAGATCAAGCCAAAATACTATTCAATTAAATCTAATTTAATCACTTGTCGATATTATACATCGATCAACATATTTTTGGAAAGGCCAGCCGGATTTCAAAGTGGACCGTCCACTTTTTATTACAAAAATCGTAATAAAAACTTACAAGAACGGTAGATAGGCACGATACCTATGCTACTATAAATAAAATAAAAGAGCACAACGCAGTGTGCAACAAACTAGCTATACAAACGGTAAATAAACAGAACAAGAGCTGGCAGCACAAGACAATCCCGATCTCAATCTATTACTCAGCACCATTCCTATTAATATTCCAACTTAGCAAAGTAGCACAGAGCTACACCAATCCCTTATTAGCAAAAACATAGAGCTTGTTATATTCTTGAAGGTTATTACAAAGGCGATGAACAACCAGAGTAATAACCAACATTTCATTAACACAATATTACATATTAGAGTGGAACATTCCATCACAAAATCGAGAGCATAGCAAAAACCATCATAGCATTTTCAAGACTTGCAAAATCACCACAGAAACTAACACAGAAGATTTCACAAAGAGGATCAATATTACCCAAAGCCAAATATCACTAACCAAGAAAAAATCAACAATTGCCACAAACTGTATAAGAAAACACAAATCAAAGCTGCATCATAACATGCTTATCACGTAAAAGCAGAGGATCACCAAAACCAAAAGTCACCAAAGGAAGAGCACGAGAAAGCAAGAAAATGACAGTCAAGAAGCCAAAAAAATTAAGCAAATGACCAAAAGAAAACTGCCCAAAAGCCGAAATGAAGCACCACAAGCAAGCAACTAAAAAAGACTCTTCATTGCCGAAGTAATCGCCGAGAAGCAAATAGAATGCTGCGAAGAAGTGACAAGGCAGAAAACAAGACCCGTTCGCCAACAATGGATCCAAACACCGACGAAAGAAACGACTTGGAAACCCTCCACCAGGAACTAGAAAATAACCAAAAACGCGAAGCAAACAACAAGCATCAACGGTAGAAGCACCGCATGAAGCCACCAGGCACCTTTAAAAATTCACCAAGACAGAGCGACCAACACAAAACCTTAAAACCAGAAAATTACACAGACCCTTTCTAAACAAAGCATCTAAAACCGACAACTTACTAGACGGGAAGAGGACAAGATCCAAAGCGAAGACAACTCAAACCAAAGCACCGATCCAGAACAAATGATTGCCACTTCCATTGTAAGCAGTTGCCTAAGACAAAATGAACTTAGAGAAAGCGCGGCGGGTAGTCTCGAACTAGGACCAAAGAAATACTACCGGAAGGAGGTCGAAATCAGAACAGAGACGCGAGGTAGGAAAAGCAAGTTGATCGCAACTGAGCAAGAAAATAGGAGGTTTATCGAAGGAAAGGGTTGCAAGTAACAGCAATAGGGAAAGCTGGGCTTGAGGGAGAACTGAGCGAAAAGTTTAGGGAGAGAAAAGAAGAGGACGAATTGAAAAAGAAGAGGCGGCAGGAAGAAAAACCCTAGTCCCTATCGATCGATATATTTATAACTATTATAAATATATATATAACACTATTTATTTCTCAAATCATATTAAAATTCTATAATTAATATTTCATAAACATTAATTAGTTTAATTAATTTATACCAATTATAAACTAATTTAATCGTTCGATCTTAAGGGAATTCATCATTTCGGCTGTGTAACTCTTGGGTGTAAATTTGGTCAGTGATTAACATCAAACTATTCTAATGCTAACTTTCACACGTCACTTAGCAGGTGGTGTGACATTATGGCCAAATTTATTGCTTACTCATTTTCGGTAAAATCCAATTTTAGTTTAATAAGCGTTACCCGGTTGTGATATTTGTTTACACCAATTCTCTTTGTCAAAACTATATCACTTTAGACTTAAGGAATTTGGTAATGGCCAAAATTCCAACCTCATCCACATTCAACTTTATAGTCCAAATACAAAGTCCTTGGTTCAATAATAATAATTATTATTAACTGAAATGCTCTGGCCATGACTTTGACGTTGAGTTGACTTGAGTTGACTGTGATACTAACCGCATATGACTGAGAAGACGAATCCTCTCTTTAATGGTGCTTCACTTCCAATACTTCCACTCGATCCAACTGTAGTCACTCGATGGATGCCAATAGTTTTCTCAAAACCAATTAGGTCAGTCCCTTAGTGAATGAGTATGCTATTATGTTTTAATTATCTACTTTGTTGATCAACTCTCTCTGATACTGATAAACTGCCTTTATCTTAAGGAACGATTTGAAGTATGTCATTCGACTTCTAGCGAGCTTTAAGTTCTGTCATGACCAATTTCACGACATTGTTATCTTATGACAATATTATGGGATTCTCAACATTTGGAATCACCTTTGGCTCAATTATAAATTTATGCATTTATATCTATATATATTGGTTTATTGTAGCGCTATTCAAGTTAATGTTCTCAACATTTCGTTGAATCGACCACAATCACTTTTATTTTGAAACATCTTCAAATTAAAGATTTTAACTTGAATTTTATCATTGACATGTTATACTCAATATCACTTATGAAATTTTGTGTCCAAACGTTCCATCATAACGAGTCCTTTGTTTCTATAAACAATTCTCCAGTATTTCATAAACACGCGAGAACACCTCAAACAACCATTTAGTGATATCAATTTGGATTTTATATTTGCTCCATGTATCAAATACATAAACAAAACACAATATCATACACAACATAATCTATATGATAATTCCTATTGTTACTGCATAAGGAATCCAACTTACATGTTCTCCTTTTAATAGGATGCTCTTGTATATCATTTTGGGACAATCCCTATATCTTTTATACTCACCATAAAAGACATCATTTACAATCCAAAATTGAGTATTAAAACAACTAAAGTTGATTTTAATACAAGTACAAGTATATTGTTAAAATCAACAACGTGTTGTTTACTTGTAGTTTAGAAACATCAATGTACCTTTAAACATTCTTTCTTATAAACACACGCTTCCTCTGCACTTTGATTGAAAATCAAACTATTTGATATTTCTAACAAAATACTTATTCAATTTTGATATGATACATTCATATCATTTTTTGGATCATATCCAAAGACTCACAACCCCAATATCGATCCCACTAACTTTGAGGCATTTTTGGTTAATATGTCTAAATGGCTTACTCTAAATCACTATTTAGAATTTTCTGTTTCAATACATTAGTACCAAACACTAAGTCTTATCGAGCGATAATTTTGTGAGTAAATCTGAATTAACTTGAGCATGTTGAATACCGAATCTGTTATGCTAATTTCCATAATTAAAATTTGCGATATTATTCTTATCAACATTGCTTTTTTAATTCCCACCACATTAGTCTTTCTAATAAAGACACAATCTCGGCCAATGGATCACATCTCTTTGGTTATGACCACCAAAATCATATTTTAATAGCGTACTTGGAATTCTTTCATATTTGCACATCATACCATATAGAGTCAACAACCTTAATGGTTAATTGAATAATCGAGGGTAATCTATATTTTTGACATTAATAAGAAACTCATAGTTTCTCTTCGATGTAAGAGAATACTTATTAGACACTCTAATGCTATGTATTCATTTAGATTAGTTAATTTCACTTCACCTCATATACTCAGTTCTATCTATGGATCAGATCCAATTCCATTTAACTACCAAACATTTTTCAAAGAAATTCCTTCACAATGAAGTTGATATATCTTGAAACAATAATTGTTTCTTAGTGAAAATAGAATAGGGATTCATAAATACTTTATGAACCTTTTTATTTATAAAACTAAGTTTAGTTTACAAAAATTATGTTCAAAACATAAATATGTTATTTGATGACAGACCTTTCCAAAAACCTTTTGAAGATTCACACAAGATCTCTCATGAACAATTATTAAGTGCAATTTTTCGACTCGCACAACCTGCCAACTCCTTGGCCTGAGATATATTGGGATTTCTTACAAACCCTTATCTTGTATGATTTTGTAAAATGTTGTTTAGATGAAATAATATCAACCTCGTGTACTAATCTTAAGTACAAGACCTTACAGAAAGAAACTAACTCAACTTCACTCACAATTAATTGTAAATTGTCCAACAATGTTTGATTACTTCTTATCGATGCATCATTATGTATCACATGGATGAGTGAATTTTAAGACTGAATCTACATTCATTTTTAGGTACATTTGGAACTCTTTCCAATATACTCACTTATTCGACCAAATCAAATCATTTTATTCTATTGTATGTTATTTTATTTAATTTTCTTTTATATCCTATGATTTTGTCATAAACTTACTACATGTTTATCTAATACATATGTACATGTTGGTAATAAATCAGCGATGAATATAACAAAGTATGTGGAACCATATTGGTAATAATAGACTTGTGATTGCATAAATCAATATGTGTTAATTCAAAGAATTTATCAACTCTTATGATGCTTCCACTGAATTGGTGCATAGCCATTAATTTTTTGAGATACAATTAACCTGTATCATATGATTCATAATCATATAATAAAATTATTTGTCAAAACTATGGCTTAGTCTATATTTCCAAAACAACTGTAAATAATATTGGACACATATGTATTTTTGTTGCATCACTTTTACTATGAAAAAAAATTCCATAATATAATTCTATTTCATAATGAATATTGATAATACTCATGTTGAAATATAGTTATATCTATTTTTCAGTTAATACCAAAAATAAACAATATTTCACAAATAATGTTCGGTACATTTTACAAAAACAATTTTCGTAATTTGATGCAATCATTAGGTGCTATATGGCATGCTCCCACAATTTCCGCCATTACTATAATAACATACTAAATTTAGAGGTCCACCATTCACTTAATATTGTTAATATTGTTTACTTACTTCATATGCTGCAACTAGTTTACGGTGGAGAGCTCTTTGATCAAATATCTTGAACTCAAAGAAATAAATGTAACAGAAAACAATTTTCTACATGAAAAAACATTTCGAAATATGTGACGACCCGTCATTTCGTACCATTCAATCGACAATAATCCACACATGTCGGACTTGAATGATGCAAAATAACAGATTGTAAATAAATTTAAAGCAAATGAAATCAAATACATACATAGAACAATCAGAATAACTCGCAGCGGAACACAAAATAACATAGTAGTTCATGAAGCTACTATAACAAAGTCTCAAAACAAATACATAATATCAGTCTAAAAACCGCATAATAGAAATCCCAAATACAAAGAAGTTCACTAGTGTTTGTGCCAAAATTGGTCACAAACCCCCAAGTATTGTGAAAGCACCAGTGTTGGAATATAAATCAGCAATATCCAAACACAAATCACAGATTTAAGAAAGCAACACGCAGTAAAATAGAAATTACGAACGAGAACACACAATTTATAGTGGTTCGGCTATCTCCGGCCTACGTCCACTTCAAAGGTTTTAACTTTTATTCATGTTCTTCGCTGATTACTCTTGATTACAGCGGATTACAGTTGATGATAGCCTTGAAATCTGAATACAACAATGATAATGAAGTATGTAATTCAATCCGGCAGAGTCTGGACGTTTAATGGCGGAAGCTCCCAAAAGTCCCCCTTTCTGTTGGCTCTGGGGCTCTATTTATAGGCGTTGGAGGCCCAGATCTCACTCAAACTTTGGGAGACTTCTTCTGGCATGTGAGTGGGCCCACGCGACCGACCCCACCAAGTTTCGTCTTGATCTGACATCGTTTCGAAGTGATTTCGAATCCATCAAGAAATGGTCCAATCGAGCTGAAACTTGGCAGGAGCAATCTTTATCTTGTACGTAAGCTACTGTGAAAATTTCGTTGCATTTGGATCAGTAGATTGGAAGATATGATGGATTCAAAATGGGGTTTATTGCATGGCTGTTTGGTTCGAAACCATGCTTTCGAACCGATGGTTTCGAATCCATGGTGGCACGTGTCTTCGTGTCGACGTGGAGCGCACACTTCGCTTCGATCCGGGTTTCGCTCCGAGTTGAATGCTTCGACTTCATATATCTCGGCGCATTCGAACCGATGGTTGACACGTCATCGTGGTTGGTTGACCCAGTGGGTTCGAACTGGACTTCGTGATGGGTTCGAACTGGACTTCGTGATGGGTTCGAACTGGACTTCGTGATGGGTTCGAACTGGACCTCTGTGATGGGTTCGAACTGGACTTCGTGATGGGTTCGAACTGGACTTCGTGATGGGTTCGAACTGGACTTCGTGATGGGTTCGAACTGGACCTCTGTGATGGGTTCGAACTGGACTTCTATGATGGGTTCGAACTGGACTTCGTGATGGGTTCGAACTGGACCTCTGTGATGGGTTCGAACTGGACTTCTGTGATGGGTTCGAACTGGACTTCGTGATGGGTTCGAACTGGACCTCTGTGATGGGTTCGAACTGAGCAACGTCCATTCCTCTTAACTCGAATCCATCATACCTTGAGCATACGACCTCAGATTGACTTGAAATTTGAGGTGCGTACTTCTATGATCTCTCTTGTCATGTCCTATCAATTGTGGCCCGATCCTGACTCGGACAAAATTCATCGATATCCATGATTATCCTGCAATGCATGGTCGACATTCAAGAATAATAATCATCGATTTTTAGTAAATTTTGGGTATCTCAACTTTGCCAAAAGTTGGGATAACACTTTGCCCCCCAAAACATTCCTTTTTGTAAAAGGTATGTTTTGAACGGTCTTAAATCGAGTGTAGTAAATTCATGTTTCATCCATAGCTATAGTATTAACAATCAAGTTTGTGGCTGTTCGAAGCCAAATCAGCATTCGTTCTTTACGTAGAAATTGAGAATGAAGTTCCATAGTCTCTCCGGACTATTAATGGCTACTCTGAATCCTTACTAAGCCCATTCTAGACTTAGTGATTGAATAGAAAGATCCTATTGCACTCTGGCGTTGCCTTCCATCCCCTGCACTCTGGTCCCAGTTAGGACGTATAGCGATGTCATGGTCGTTCTAGACCGATCATAGCCTCTCTGGGCTCTTGCTGGATCCCATCCTGTCACTCTCCGGTGAAGGGGAAACAGCGCTTAAGTGACTCGATCCTGTCGCTCTCCGGCGAAGCAACTCACTTCTTGCACTCCGGACCCCACCTCTCCGGGTACGGTCATAAAGCGATCATATTTATATTGAAATTTAATGTTCATCCTTTGACTCTCCGGTCAAAAGGTTTATTGCAAGAGATTCTAATTTATTTATTAAAATTCGAGTTCTAGATGTTCAATCTCAAACATCAGAAAAAAGCTAAACATTGCCTTTCCGGGCATATCGGTTTATCTCCATCTCAGAGCTTGCCTAGGGATCTCTCAGGTTCCCGTACATGTGTAAGTGGAGCAACCGTTTATTCTGAAAATAAATATAAATAAAATTATTCGACCGAAGTCCAAATCCTGGACTTGGCCCTTGCCATCTTTAATCAGTTGATGACGAGTCGTGATCCTGATCCAGGATCGTTCCTGTTAGGTGGAGGCGGTAGTCGTTCAGGTCTTGCTGCCGTTGTCCGTTCTCTGACAAATTGTGGCAATCTACCACCCCTGGCATGTTCTTCCACCTCATCCTTTAGGTGGCGGCATTCATCTGTGGTGTGCCCATCCAGCTCATGGAATAGGCAGTATTTTCCAGTCCTGCGCTCCCGCTCAGTGGGATCCCTTATGGGCGGCTTTCGATAGGGAAGTTGCCCCCTAGTTTCAGTGTAGATTCTTTCTAGGCCTGCAGTCAGATCTGTGTACTGCCTAAATCTTGGCTCTCGGAATTTCTTCCGTTTATCAGGACCATCATGTCTGTCATCCTGTTTCCTCTTTCCCTTGTCCGCTCCGGACTATTCTCTGGAGGTTCCTTCGCTTTGCGCGGTATTTATTTCACGACTCTCGATTCGTGATTCTTCTAATCGGATGAACTTTTCAGCTTTATGAAAGAATTCTCCAAGATCTTGCGGTGGATCTTTAGTTAGAGAATCTTTAAACTTGGTGCCTTCCGCGACTCCTGCCACTGCCGCCATTAAAATCATTGATGGATCCGGGCGATCTACAGAAGTCACTGTCACATTGAATCTCAGTAGAAAATCTTTTATGGACTCTCCGGTCCTTTGCTTGATCGAGGCTAAAGTCATCACACTCTTGGGTCGCGTCACGTGGGCGCTAAACTGTCTCATGAAGCAATCAACAAGCTCGCTCCATGTTCCGATTGATCCAGTCTCCAGTTGTCTGAACCATAGTGTAGCTAAATCTGATAAATATAGAGGGAAGCATCGTGCCATCACTTCCTCGGATGCCCCCAGCACTTCCATGTGCCTAATATATCTGGTAATATGCATGGTCGGGTCTGATCTCCCGTCATAAGGTTCTAGCGCTGGTAGTTTGAACTTTGGAGGGTTCCTTGCGTTTCGGATGTTTGGAGTGAATGGACTCCGACTAACTTCTTCCAGACCTCCGCTAGGCAATCCTCCTCTCATGATTCTTCGCATGAGGCCAATCATTCTCTCGTCTCCTTCCAGTGGTTGACCTTTTGTTAAACTTCTATCCTGCCCCCCGAACCTTGAAGGGAATTCTGGTACGTATTCTTCTGGTGGCTCGTTAGCGTAAGCATTGGCTCCAGTCTGTTGAGCTCCGTCTGTTGGTCTTCCAGTATCGGACCCTGAGGGTCTGCCCCCAAGGCCTTGTTGACCATCTTCAACTCCTGTATTCTGGTCTTGAACCTGACCCTCATTAACTCCCGCAATCCTGATTCCTTGTCCCGCACTCGCAGTTGTTGTAGTTGGTCCAAGGTTTTGCACGTTCGCCGCCCTTATTTGCTCGAGGAAATTCTGCAGCATCTCCTGTTGACTCTTCATCATGCTTTCGCGTAATGAATTAGCCATAGCCTCCATCTCATCTCTAGTGATGTAGACGGAAGCTTGTCCTTCTCCTGATCCTGAGGATGCTTCTTGGCTTCCTCCTTGTTGGCTCCTATCAACTCTTTGTCTTGTTTGTCGAGTCATTGTTTCCGGATTGGAGTTTCTTCAAACTTTTGAATCTGAATTCTGAATCTGATGTAGCGGGTGCTGGTTCTTCTCAATGAAAGCACCAAAGTGTTTGCGCCAAAATTGGTCACAAACCCCCAAGTATTGTGAAAGCACCAGTGTTGGAATATAAATCAGCAATATCCAAACACAAATCACAGATTTAAGCAAGCAACACGCAGTAAAATAGAAATTACGAACGAGAACACACAATTTATAGTGGTTCGGCTATCTCCGGCCTACGTCCACTTCAAAGGTTTTAACTTTTATTCATGTTCTTCGCTGATTACTCTTGATTACAGCGGATTACAGTTGATGATAGCCTTGAAATCTGAATACAACAATGATAATGAAGTATGTAATTCAATCCGGCAGAGTCTGGACGTTTAATGGCGGAAGCTCCCAAAAGTCCCCCTTTCTATTGGCTCTGGGGCTCTATTTATAGGCGTTGGAGGCCCAGATCTCGCTCAAACTTCGGGAGACTTCTTCTGGCACGTGAGTGGGCCCACGCGACCGACCCCACCAAGTTTCGTCTCGATCTGACATTGTTTCGAAGTGATTTCGAACCCATCAAGAAATGGTCCAATCGAGCTGAAACTTGGCACGAGCAATCTTTATCTTGTATGTAAGCTACTGTGAAAATTTCGTTGCATTTGGATCAGTAGATTGGAAGATATGATGGGTTCAAAATGGGGTTTATTGCATGGCTGTTTGGTTCGAAACCATGCTTTCGAACCGATGGTTTCGAATCCATGGTGGCACGTGTCTTCGTGTCGATGTGGAGCGCACACTTCGCTTCGATCCGGGTTTCGCTCCGAGTTGAATGGCTCGACTCCATATATCTCGGCGCATTCGAACCGATGGTTGACACGTCATCGTGGTTGGTTGACCCAGTGGGTTCGAACTGGACTTCGTGATGGGTTCGAACAGGACTTCGTGATGGGTTCAAACTGGAATTCGTGATGGGTTCGAACTGGACCTCTGTGATGGGTTCGAACTGGACTTCGTGATGGGTTCGAACTGGACTTCGTGATGGGTTCGAACTGGACCTCTGTGATGGGTTCGAACTGGACTTCTGTGATGGGTTCGAACTGGACTTCGTGATGGGTTCGAACTGGACCTCTGTGATGGGTTCGAACTGGACTTCTGCGATGGGTTCGAACTGGACCTCTGTGATGGGTTCGAACTGAGCAACGTCCATTCCTCTTAACTCGAATCCATCATAACTTGATCATACGACCTCAGATTGACTTGAAATTTGAGGTGCGGACTTCTATGATCTCTCTTGTCATGTCCTATCAATTGTGGCCCGATCCGGACTCGGACAAAATTCATCGATATCCATGGTTATCCTGCAATGCATGGTCGACATTCAAGAATAATAATCATCGCTTTTTAGTAAATTTTGGGTATCTCAACTTTGCCAAAAGTTGGGATAACAACTAATACATGAGATAAACTAGAACAGCTGAAACTGAAATAGATTTAAATATAGATAGGCATAATCTCCAGCAATGACCAGCTCCAGAAAGAGAATCCAAAGCTGTGAATACTCGGCTGACCCGAGCGTAAAGCAAAACACAAAACACTCGAGGCAGGATAAATATATACTTATATAATGTAAACCAATTCAAGTGAACTGTAATAAAGGTACAAGTAACTTAAAGGATGTCTGGGACTGCCCATCCTCTAAGGATCCGTTAAACTATTTACTATATAGTAATATTGCGCTATTATAATAATGTCTACAGTAAAATAAACTTACTTTAAAGTAGAGTTAAAGAGTGACCCAATATTCCCCTTAACACGTAATAGTCCCAGTAGTCCATCCAGTATCAGCGTATCTCTAGATCGGGAGAATATCCTAAATACTCCACAGGCTACGGGAGAAAAAAAAACTCGTAGTAAAGGCTCGGTATGGTAGGTGACACGGCACACAAGGCAATGCCAGGGTAGATATACCAATTACGCACACGGGCTGGCGGTAATGTAGTAACCACTACGCCCACCCGAACAACACTCCAAAATCAAGGGGTGCACCCAATCAATTACAACAGTAATAGAATGGTATTAAAGAAGTGTGTCCGGCCAGATGAGCTACCCCTTTTGGCCCGAGATCGCTCCTGTTTTAGCCACCTTAAGCTTGCTCACGGGAGTCAGGTCCACGTTATGTACCTCTGGAACGTCGCCACCATCCTACTTCATTCTGGAATCTCCATCGCGTACAAAGTTGTTAAAGTAGTTTTTGGTATCGACAGAGAGTATATCCATATCCAATCCCGGTCTCTTTAGCAACCAATCATTATTATAACCCGTGGTTATAATTTAAAAATGGTATTTATACTTCGAAAATCAAATGCCATTTCAAAAATTCAATATCATTTCAAATCCATTTCAAAATATCAATATATAATATCTTTCAAACTATATTCATTTTATTTATAATACCATTTTAATTCATATTTGAAAATAGTTTATATTTCAAATCAAATTACTCCATTTTAAATCATAAAAATGAAGTTATTATATCTAATAATTATATATTAAATTTCCAAAATTTTAAAATTTTCAAAGTTCATTTATTCACTTAAATTTATCAAAACAGTGAAAATTCACCTTTCGCAGCATTTAGAAAATGCTATGGAAAGTTACTTTTAAAACAATTCAATTTAACAAAAGACAACATTATAAATGCTATAATAGGGTTACTTTAGTTCAAATAAGACCTTAGTTAAATTCAACAATTATAGCACTTACAAAGTGCTATGGTAGTCCTTAATTAAATTTAGCCATTTAGTTCATTTCTATCAACTACAGCATTTACAAATGCTATAATATCCTTTACATTAGAAAATAATAGCATTTCAAAAATGTTGTTAATTAAATTCCAAATATTCATAATAATTTCACAAACAATTAAATTTTTATTTAAACCATTTTAAACCTATAAAATCATACATTTTCACTTTTAAAACAATCATTTAAATACCCTTATGTTCATGATTTTAATAAGTTAAATTTCCATTCAAAAATCAACATTTAATAATAATTCACAAATTAAATTCAAGCATTAAATTTCAATTCTTTAAATTAAATTTTTAACTTAACACTTAAGTTTAAATTTTCAAATATAACTTATTTTTATCTTATTTACTTAACTTAAAATTCATTTTTAAAAAAAATCCATAAATTTCCAATATAAGTTATATTTCAAAATTCAGCTTAAGTATTCATTCATTTAACTTTTTAACTTATTCAAAAATCATTAATATTTTATAAAAACCATTTAAATTCATTTCAAATCAAATTTTAAATCTATTTATCATATTTTCCTACTTAATTTAAATTCATTTATAACCAAATCAAAATTTCTAAAAAAACTTATATATCAAATTTCTAACTTTACCATTAATTTATTTCACTTATAAATTTTTAGAAAATCAATAATACTTTACAAAAATCATTTTTAATTAAGTTTTAAATCAAAATATTATAATATTTACATTCAAACATATTTTAAAATTTTTAGAAAATATATATTAACCACGGGTCTGTATATCATTTTCTAGCCTAGGTAAAGTGATACGGATATTATATCATTTCAATCCGTAATTTACAAAGAAAACCCGAGTTTTTTCATTTCAAACCCGCAGTCCCAAGTAAAATGAAATAATTAAAAAAATTTCAGGCCTATCATTTCAGCCTATAACGATTTTTCCGTATTCTAAAGTCGGTTCGGGTATGTATAATTTCAGCCCATAGTGATTCTAATCTAAAGGGAACTTGTAGTGTGATAAACTGATATAAATAACAGAATAACATTATATAATAGTAACAGATGATATAACAGGTGAATAAGCATGGCTGAACATCAAATGATCATAGCATAGCAGATATAACATGGTGATATAGGTTTACAAATTCAAATATGATCAGTTTACTAGTCATATAAGTATAAAACTGTCTGGTGAGAATAACTCACTGGTATAAGCTGAAGACAACAACCAAAGTACACAAACTGAGATCCACAAAGGCACGATAGCAAGATAATGATTCGAGAGTAGGAGAGCCATAGCTAATTGCCTTGTTACATAACAAACAAAACAAAGTACAATACATAAATTTCAAACCAAACTATTATAAACAAAGTTAGAAATATAAGCACAATATATAGCTAAACTTTTTGCACTTGCATTCAACCACTTATGCCTCAGCTATGGACTGGAAAGGCACTGCTAAGGAGAGGATTTGGATCAGGTTAGATCAGGTTAAGGTCATATAGGTTGGCCATAACAACATATGAAGTAGTAGAGATCATATGTGTGCATCAACACACAAATTCAAGGCAAATACATGGATTTCAAGGCCTAAATGGCTTCGGCCAAGGGACTATTGGGCATGGCCTGATCTGAAAGGAACAACTACAGGTGCTACAGAGGTCAAAGGCTCAGGTTGTGGTTGGTGGTGGTGGTGTTTGGATGGGCCAAAGCATGATGGTGGAGTGGTGGATCAAGTAGAGCTCGGCTATGAAGTTTCAAGTGGAGTTTTTTTGTCAAAATCTTGGTGGATCTTCATCATGGATGGTTCGGCTCTGGAATGGTAGTGGAGAGGAGGGTATTGTGGCTGGAATAGGTGGTGGTGGAGGCGGCCAAGGGCTGGAGGTGGAGAGGCCGAACCTAAATAGGTGATTGAAAGTGCAAAAATCAACAAAAATCAAGTAGAAAATGTAAAAGAAATGAAGTTTTTACCAAAATTCTTGTACAGGAGATAGCCGAATTTTTTTAGGGTTGAGAAGTTTTTTGTTTTCATGTGAGAAAGAAATGAATTGGTCGGCTAAAGAAAGGAGTGATATGGCAGCCAATGAAGTGGTGTTGATTGATAATGAAAAAAGTGGAGTGAATATGAAAAGGCTAGGAATAAAAAGAGTCACAAACTATTCATATTTCCATAATTCTTTTTGAAATTTTAAATACATGAAAAATACTTAAAAATACAGATAAAAAAACGAAAATATGATGAACGCACAGAAATAAATAAATAAATATTAATTAAATTAGGAAAAATAGCAAAAATTGGAAACTAGGCTTAAAAATTTGAAAATAAATGCAATAAATTTTGGAAAAAATTTATGTACCTGAAAAATACTTATTAATAAATATAAAAACACAAAAATAAAATGCATGCATAAAAATAAATAAATAAATTTTAATTAAATATAATTAAATGAAGAAAATTGCAGAAAAACGGAAACTAGGCTTTAAAAATAGAAAATAAATGCAATAGATTTTGGAATTTTTTTATTATCACTTTAAAAATATTTAAAAATGAAATATTGCAATAAAAACAAATTTAAAATAATTTCAAAAAAATAAAGTCAAATTTAAAATTATATTCAAAAGTATAGGGTAGTTACAAAATAAAAATCATATTTCATATTCCAATATTAAGCATCAATTAGTATTACAATTCTTGTTTCCAATGTTTCTCTATGAAGCAAAAGTGACTATTCATTCTCTTCATTCCAACTTTACCTTAAATTACATCTATTCCTATAATTCATTTTTCTTTCGAATGATCAAACTATTCAAAAGAAAAGCTTACTACAATATTATGACAAACCTTTTACAAAAGCGCATTCGATTATTTTTAACATTAAAGATATCAAATATGTTGCATTTTATGTAAACCGATCAATATGACATTTCACCGATCGAGTTCTTAAATGTATCCGTAGTTTATGGTCTTGTGTTACATTAACACAATATGATCCTTTTGAAATCATTCAAGTTGAATGCATCATCTTATAATACTATTTGTTGGCTTACTTCGAATGAAATAACTTCATCGAAATATTGTACCCCACAAACTAAGACTGTTCATCATATAACATTTATATGTGAAAGTACATGGATCAAAGATCCATAATCTTGAATTGCATTTAGAGTTTAAAAATTCATAAAATGCAATACACGGTTTAAATAAAATAAATATATAAGTGACCAACTTACGAATGTATTAAGCAGTTGAAATTAGGCACTTGCATGGGTATAGAAACATTATATAACATGGAATTTGAATTATTAGTAAATATATATTATATGTTTATTTGTCAACTTTCAATTCAGTTTGTTTATATATGTTAATTAACAAGCGTTTTCTCAATCATATTAAATGCACAAATTTATCATTGTGGATAAATATAACATTATATAGAATATGTTCTTACAATATTAGAAAGGCTAAATGTTACCATTTCATTTTTCTAATAAGGCTCCCACTAGTCTTTTTTGTTTCTCCAAACCCTAAGATGAAACATAGAAGTCTTACAACTTCACTAGTGGGTGTTAGGACTCATTTGTTTTGGTATTTTGGCCTTGAGTTTGCTTAACAAATCGTATCCCCACAAATGACGGATAACTCCTTATCGGTTGTATCATATACAACTCCTAACCCATTTTTCCTTGTTATAATTTCATTTTGACCTTGAGTTTGCTCAACAAATAAAAAAAGATCATTCATTTATACCTACCATATCATGATGGCCGAAGTATTGTATATGTACCTTGAGTTTGCTTAACAAATACATATAGTTATCTTACCTCATCTATTCAATATTTTTAATAATACTATGCATAATATACCTAGCTTGAGTTTGCTAAACAACTAAGGATTACGTAAGTAATTTATTAATATATATATATATATATATATATATAAATATACATAGTAGAGGACAACATTATATTGAAGAGTCATAATCTTCAATATATATATATTGAGTGATGCCGACTTATAGAATAATATATTTCTTATGAAATACCCTAGTGATTCAAGTGTCAAATACATCAGAAATCATGGTACATGTACATTTACATATTTATTTATTTCTCAAGTCTATTTGGGTTTCTTTAATGTTCCATATTTAGTTTGTACACATATCATATAAGTTTTATTATTATATAACTTTTATATTTCATATTACTTATATGATAGTCTTACATAAAATATATTATTAATTAAAACTTATCTAATTAATTTTAATCAATTAACTGTTTAATTAATTTTAAATTAGTATTCCAATATAAATTTTATGTTGGACAAATCTACAATAACATTTATAGTGTATACTATAACCTTTATAGTATAACACACATATATCATATATATGTGTATTTTATTTAATTAATTAACCTTTAATTAATTTATTCTATTAAATAATTTTATTAAAATTTATTAATTTCAAAATTTATCTTATATACATACTTGTTTACTTATGTTATCTTAAACATTTTAAAATAACATAACATATATCAACATATATAATACATGCATATATGCATTAATTATTTAACATATTTAATTTATTTATTTGGTTAATCTTATTAATAAATTTAAATTTGAAATTATTATATAAATAATTTAAAACATTTTGAAAATATCAGTATCCTTTCAAACATTTTAAAAAGGAACATTTCACTAGAAGGACAAACTCCGCAGTCCAATTAGTTTCTAGGACACACATTCATAGAAATTAATTTCAAGGCCAAAATCAGCAAAATAATTACTTTTAAGGAAAAAATCAGTGGTTCAATTACTTTCAAGGACATAAATTCATAGGTTTTCAGGCCTTAGAAACTAATTATTTTGCATTTTGTCCTTAAAAGTAATTATTTCAATTGTGTCCTAGAAACTAATTGTACTTGCTAAAGAGACCCTTGTGGCTAATTTCCACTTTTGAAAACTTATGTAGTATTATAATTTTATAATAAACATGTTTTATTTTAAATTTAACTATTAAATTTAAAATCTTTATCATTAGTTTTCAAAATGATTTTGAAAATTAGCTCAAGGCCCAAACTAAGTTAGCCTTTTCTATTAGGGGCAACCTTTGGACTCACTTCACATTTCGAGCCAAGCTGGTAACCAGGTAGGACATGGTATTTGATTTTCCAATTCCAATCCTACACATTACCTTTCTAGACACTGTACTAAGTGGGAAAACTTAATTAGTCAGCCAAATATGACTAATTTACACTGCATAAGCTATTGGGCTCTGATACCATTATTGAAACTGGACCAGCCCATAGCGGAAATTATGGGCGAATTTCAAATTTTTTATCCTATTGGATCTTTATTGGGCCTATGAAGTCTAATTGAATTAGAAATTTTCTAAATTTCATTTCAATAAAATCATTTAGTTTATTTAAATTCAAATATATTAAGATATGAAATTAATTTTATTTGATTTAGTTTATACATAAATGTATCATATACATATATGTGTAAGTGCATGTGTAACATAATGATACGTGAAAGGTATAATATGCCCATATGTAGATGTCGGATTTACATTGCAATAGACATATTAACTCATTTTGTATGTCATGTATGTTGCCTAAATATGTGCATGTATATATGCTACAAAAAAAAACACACACACACACACACACATATGTGTATGCATAAATATATTATATATAATATATGAACATAAAACATTTATATATAGATAAATTCTTATATAAAGAGAGAGGAAAGTTTTTAAAAATTATAATTCAAAATTAACTTAGTTTTGCAAACATAACAATTTTATTATTTTAATTTGTATATAATGAATAAAATAATGTTTTCCTCCATAATAATAAACATAAGTAATCTATTTATGAGAATTCAAATTTTGCAATATTCAAAAATCTAAGATCATAAAATAGAGCATAGAAAAAATCTTGAGATTTTTCAAAGTAGAAATATTATTTTTAAAAATAAATACACTGATTTCGAAAATAATTATTTAATATAAAATAATATATTATTAAAAATTCAAATTCTAAAATTTTAGAAATTCTAAGATCATGAATGAAAGGTTACGAATTTTTTTGAAGATTTTTCAATTAAATTATTAGTTTTAGTAAATCATAAAAAGTTTTTCAAAAATAATATTAATTATAAAAAATAATTAGCTTTATTGAAAAATTCCTAAATATTTTTTGTATGTTTCTGGAATGATATAATATTTTAAAAAACTATAAAATTGAATTTTTAATGTTATAATTATTTTATATATAATAAAAAATTCAAAATTAAATAAATGTTAATTTAAAAATATGAATATATGTATGATAATTAATTTTCGAATTTGTAAATTCATATTATATATAATAACTGTGCTAAATTTTTTAAATCATATACATACATACATATATATATATATATATATATATATATCTTACATATGCATATATGCTATTATGAGAGAAAAACATACACTAATATAAATATATATATATATATATATATATATATTTGTGTGTGTGTGGGCGCGCACGTGTGTATGTTTATGAATTTATTAATAAATATATATAAAACAATTATTAATGACAAAAATTGATTTTGTACAGTAATTTCTTTCTATACATAAATCAAATAGTATAAAAAACAAATTGTGCACATAACCAAACTGATTTGTGACAACTACATCTACTTACAAAATCTAACCAAACTAAACATATAATAGTAATATATTTAAACATATATGAAATTATTCATTATAGGATCATAGAATATAATTTAATTACTGTAATATGAATTAAAATTGCCTATTTAATGAGGCCTTTGAATCCACGTTGAAGCAATGACTTCTCTTCCTTTTACTGTTCTTGATTCGTCAAATTGCAAGTCCACAATCACTGATCAATAACTATCGAATACTATTATTTTAATTTGAAATATATTTGACAATTTTGGAGTGGATTGAGAGCTATATTTTAACCAGCAATGTAGAAGGTAAAGGCGGTAAAAAAAAAGTTAGTCATTATTTTAGAGATACATACGCACGCACACACACACACACCTATTATATTCAAGCCAATTCCCTATGTTTTAGCCAACCCTAGACCTTCTCAAAACCATAATTTTGCAGCAGTAATGATGGGCCTTAAACCTATCTAAGTCCAAGCCACAATACTATGCAATTAAATCTAATTTAATTGCTTATTGATATTGTATATCGATCAATATATTTATAACTGTTATAAATATATATAACATTTTTTATTTCTCAAATCATATTCAAATATTATAATTAATATTTCATAAATATTAATTAATTTAATTAACTTATAAAATTTATAAACTAATTAAATCGTTCGGTATTAAAGGAATTCATCATTTTGGCCGTGTAACTCTTGGGTGTAAATTTGGTCAGCGATTAACATCGAACTATTCTAATGTTAACGTTCACACGTCACTTAGCAGGTGGTGTGACATTATAGCTAAATTTATTGCTTAATCATTTTCGGTAAAATCCAATTTTAGTTTAATAAGCGTTATCTGATTGTGACATTTGTTTACACCAATTCTCTTCGTCAAAACTATATCATTTTGGACTTACGAAATTTGGTAATAGTCAAAATTCCAACCTCATCCACATTCGATTTCAGTCCAAATATAAAGTCCTTGGTTCAATAATAAGAATTATTATTAAGTGAAATACTCTGGCTAAAGACTTTGAATTGAGTTGACTTGAGTTGACTGTGATACTAACCGCATATAACTAAGGAGACAAATCCTCTCTTTAATAGTGCTTCACTTCCAATACTTCCATTCGACCCAACTATAGTCACTCAATGGACGCCATGCCATGATTTGGCTATAATCAAAGCAGAGCTTTTATATTAAGGATCCACGGTATTCTCAAGTTGAGAGAACTGTGTAAATTAGTCTCATCGATATTATCTGTTTGACCTTAGTTCTATCAACCAGTAGAAACTATCGAGTGAATCATTGCGTAGTTATCCAATAACTATTAGTATATAACCTCTAGGTGCCCCCAACAGTCACGTGCAATACATCACCCAACATTTGGATAGCGTTACGTGCTCCAATCTCAACGGATACATCGATATCCAGTCATGATACATCTTAACTAGGAACATTTAAATTGGTATATTTGTTTCGTTGTGATAAATTACTCACGGTTACAACACTTTGTATCTACTATCACAAAATATACTATTTATGGATTTTTCTCTGAAATATACTTTCAATTAAGTTAGTTAATTAATATAATCACATTATATCAAGTATATAATAGGAAGAAAATACGTTTTATTTCAAACAAGATTGGTCAACGAGTTAGATATATGTACCAAATTACATAATTGCCCCTAGGGCATACTCCTAGCTCTATTAGTATGTCCATGTAATTCGATGCTTATATGTTGTTTTTTGATGTTTTTCTAGTATTTTGGTTGTTTAGGAAGATATATTGGTGAATTGGGCATATCGAAGACAAAGTTGGTTGGAATTGGATGAAATTTGACGGAGGAGCTCCTGATCATGGATGGAGTTCGGCAGAAAATAGACACCCCAAAAGGAGCTAAGTACATAAGTTGGTACTGAGTTATAGCTATAACTCAGTTTCAAGTTATATGGGGAGCTCCCGTAGGTCGGTAGTTGATATGATTATGTATAGTTTGGTTAAAGAGATGGTTGATAGCTTAGTGCAAGTTATTTGGCTAAGTGTAACGACTCGCAAATTTATCATTTTGATAAATTATATTTATTTTTAAATGCATTCAAATAAAAGGTTTATAATACAAATAATATTGTTTTGAGTAATAATTAGGAATAGTAATTTTATTTTGAATAAGTATTTACAAAAATATTTTCCTCGAAATGCAAATCGATAAAATGGCCGAAAACTGTTTTATAGATAAACATTTCGATAATCGTAAAACGTCACACATAGAGCTGAATACATACATTTATTTTTATAATTAAATAATAATATAAAATAAAATCAATTGATTTGTTTTTGAAAATAAAATATGTTTTGGCATTATTAGAAATGCCCTCAAATATGATAATATATTTATTTAATTTAAATAGAGATTCAATGATTTAATAATTATTTTAATTATTCAAATAATTATTTTAAATGATGATAATTCATGTTGAATAGTTATAAAGTCATAATAAATTATTTATAATAGTTTCATAAAGATATATATTTGATTTGAAAATATAAGGAAAAATCGATATCGCTTTATTGGTATAATAGCAATTTTTATAAATAATTGTTAATATTAATTTGCATGGTCTTATAATTAAAATATGATCATTTTAATCCATTAAAAATGATAAGAAAATATTTTTCAAATTTTTTTAGAGATATATGTACATTAAAGTATAACTGAAAATGTGACCGGGAATCGGTTCTCCAGTTGGAAACGGTTTATTGAACGAAAATTGCTCGGATTCAACGCAACGTTGTTTGTATATCATGTACATATATGTAACATAGAAATGCATTCACTAAAATGCATATGAACATACGTATACATGCATATATACTTATACACTTAAAAATACATATATAATACAAAAATCGAAGATATTTTAAGCTTCCTCCTTAAGCTTACATAAGTCATCTTATGCATACATGAAGTGGATGGATGTGATGGGTAGATGGAGGGGTGATAATGGCCTTTCCTAGGGAAGGAGAAGGTGTATTAGAGAAGCCATGAAGTGATGATGTGTGTACGTATTCTTTCACACTCTTCCTTTGGCTATAAATAGCCCACCCTCTCATCCCATCTTTTCACCTTCTTCACTCTGGCTTAACTTCTTCATAGCAGACCGAAATGAGGGAATTCTTTTTTGGAAATCATTCAAAATTTCAGTGGCTACAACTTTCTTGTTGACCACTTCTTCCCATTTTAAAGCTGGCTATGCTCAAAACTCCATTTTCTCTAAAGCCTTTTCTGTAAGAAATAATATACACTTATATTTTTGGTAAGAAATGTAATCCTTCCATAATACACTCTTACCTTTTCTTTTCAAAATATAACGTTTATTTTATTCAATGCCTTATTTTTATAAATATACGGTTACATTTTCTCTCATCTACAATAAGCCATCTCATTTGAACATCGTCATCAAAATTTATAAAAGTGGATGTCTTCTTTTTTAAATACACTATTATACCTTTTTTTCTCTTTTGTAACTAAACAACTCCCTGTTTATAAAATCATAAATACATTCAAAAATGAGAATTTTAGTTTATTTATCTCAAAACATGCATTTATTTTTATTTAAAATGTTCATTCCATTTTGACACAAATGCAAGTTCTTATATTAAACTCAGTCATTACAATTTATTCCTTTTTCCCTTTCTAATTGAAACATTTTAATAAATCCACTGCCAATTAATTTCAATACTAATTTCAAATGAATTCTAATTATAAACACTATGTCTTTTCACTTATAATTACTTATTAATTCCTTCTTAAATTTTGGGTTATTATAGAGTCCGCGCTAGAGGATCGGGGGATCAATGCTAGTTCAGAGGTAAAGTTGTGAATTTGGATAGAAGATCGAATTAGATATTACGTACGGATGATCTATATTCATCATCCGGGTGTAATTTTGAAAATAAATATTTTGGGATAACCTTTGGGTTTTTGTTTTGGGTAATTTCGACGACGAAATTCATTTAAGTGGGGAAGTCTATAACGACCCGCAAATTTATCGCTTAAATTATATTTATTTTTAAATTTATTCAAATAAAAGGTCGATAATACAAATAATATTGTTTTGAGTTATATTAAGTAATAATAATTTTACTTTGAATAAGTACTTACAAAAATATTTTCCTCGAAATGTAAATCGATAAAATGGCTGAGAACGGTTTTATAGATAAACAGCTCTATAATTGTTAAACATCGCGTATAGAGCTGGATACATACATTTATTTTTATAATTAAATAAGAATATAAAATAAAATCAATTGATTTTTTTTTGAAAATAAAATGTGTTTTTGACATTGTTAGCAATGCCTTAAATATGATAATTGATTTATTTAATTTAAATTGAGATTTAATGATTTAATAATTATTTTAATTATTCAAATAGTTATTTAAACGATGATAATCATTTTAAATGGTTATAAAGTGATAATAAATTATTTATAATAGTTTTATGAAGATATGTATTTGATTTGAAAATATAAGGAAACATCGATATCGCTTTATCAGTATAATAACAATATTTAAAAATAATTGTTAATATTAATTTATATGGTTTTACAATTCAAATATGATCATTTTAATTCATTTAATACACTAAGAAAATGTTTTTCAATTTTTTTTTACAAAAATATATACGTTAAAGTATAAGTGAAAATGTGTTCGGGAATCGGTTCTTTGATTGGCAATGGTTTATCAAATGAAAGTTGTTCGGAATCAATGCAAAATTGTTTATATTTCATGTACACATATATAACATACAAATGCATCCACTAACATGCACATGAACATATGTATACTTATATATATACTTATATACTTAAAAATACATACATAATACAAAAATAAAGATATTTTAATTAAGCATCTTCCTTAAGCTTATATAAATGAATTTGTGCATATATGAAGTGGATGGAAGTGATGGGCATATGGAGGGGTGATAATGGCCATGCCTAGGGAGGGGAAGGCGTATTGGAGAAGCCATGAAGTGATGATGTGTGTATCGATTCTTTTAAGCTCTTCCTTTAGCTATAAATAGCCCACCCTCTCATCGCATTTTTTCACTTTATTCACTCTACCCTTACTTCCTCATATCAAACTGAAATTAGGAATTTTTTTTTTAAACCATACAAAATTTCAATGACTACAACTTTCTAGTTGACCACTTCTTCCCATTTTATAGTTAGCTATGCTCAAAACTCCATTCTTTCCAAAGCGTTTTCGAGCCCAGTTTTAATGGCTGAAAATACCTCCTTTTCATTTAAGTATAACTCCTCCAAAACTAATGCAAACGAAGTAATTCATTTTTTTGAACCATGTGAAATTCCAGTGGCTACAACTTTTAAGTTTAGCCTACTAGTTTTGAGTTTAGCTATGTCAAAATACCACTTTTTACAATGCATTTTCGGGCTTTGTTTTTACGAATCCAAGAATGCCCTATCTTCTTTTGATCATAATTTCTTTAAAAACCGAATTCAAATGTTTCTTTTTATCAAATTTAAGAGAAAATAAATTAGAGTAATAATTTTTTCAAATTTTGAGAGTAAGAGGGTTAAAAATCAAAAAGAAGATGACCTATTTTCGAGTCTAGTTTTATGAATTTAAGGTCGAAGCCCTACCACTTCTCTTCTGTACTTTTGTCCATCCTCTCCAAGTCTTGGCCCAACCTTCTCTAGTGTCTAAGGACCAATTTCAAAAGGTTTTTATGAAGTTATAATGGAGCTATTATCCAGTTAACAAAATTATCAAGCAATAATGGTGAGAACTCCTAAACTATTATATTATATGTTGGATGGTGATATGATGTTTGCAAATAAATGTTTAATATGATTTGATCATAAAGTTTGGTCGTTATCATATGAATTTTGAAATTATATGCAAGTCACAAATATATACGTCGATAAACACAAAGGAAATCACTTTCCTTGAATTAATGAAATGGTGTATATGGAATTGTTAGATCTCTTAAAAATGGTTTAAAATGTAATTAAAATGTTTTATAAACATTTAAAAATGTTTTGGTGAAGTTTGAAAAGAAATGGAAAATTAGTCAAAAATAAATGTGTCGGGTAACGGTTATTCGTGATTTCATGCTATAAAAGTCAATCAAGAGTAAAAGTTGGAATATAGCTCGGAATTCTTTGAGATATGAATTTTTTGAACTATTATATCCATATTTTTCCAACAAAGAAGAAAAATCAAGATTTTGATAAGTAGATATTGAAATATGAGTAAAACGAGTTTTGGAAAAATCCCGATTTTGTAATTGCAATCCAAAATTGGTTTTCTTTGAAAATGATGTTTTAAATTGTTTAAAAATATGGAATAAATCTTATAAATCTTTAAAAATGTCTTAAAAGTGATTTGAGTAGTAAAAATGAATTTTCAAATGATAAAAAGTCGTTTTGACCAATATAGATTAAAATGCACTTTTTGTAGCACTTTTCTATAACTTTTGAAATATAGTTTTAAACTTAACCACTCTTTTTCAATTATTTTATAAATATTTTCAAATGATTAATATAGTGTTTTAAAGTAAATTTAAAGTGCTTATGAAATGATTAAAATGTTTTAATGATTTAGAGTCGATTAAATTACTTGACCGCCTTATGGATGTTAGAGAGATATTGTCTAGGCTTGGGTTTGAAAATTCAGTTTCCTACTCTCCCTGGCTATCTGGACTAGCTCGACGGAGGGGATAGTAAATTTTATTTACTCGGATCAAAATTTCAAAAAGATAAAGAAAAATATTTTTAAAGATTCAAACAACTTGGATTATACAGAGATGATCTTCTTGCACTCGATGTTAAATCCCAAAGAGGGAACTCCTACTATTTGTGGAATTTAAAAGACGATTTCACTGTTATTCCGCCTATAGTATTGTTGAATAGGGAAACTGATATTGAGTAGAATTAGATGACTTCTACAGATTCTGGTTACTTAATATTTATTAATTTTGGATTAACATCCTAGATAACATGGTTTTAACTCAATCAAATTTTGAGTTTTGAATTAAGAAATCATTGATAAGATTTAAATGAAATGATTTTGGAAATGGTTCCTAAGTGTGAAAAGAAATGATTTCAAATTATTCCAAGTTTGAAAATGTTCTGAGTAATCAAAATTTTTGATGAGAGGGGTTTAATAATTCCGTTTATACCGGAAAGAAGCGTTTTAAAGTTATATATATCTCCATAAGAGATTTTGATAAAAAAAAGAACTTACTCAATTAAAGAATGATTCCCTATTCATAATACCTCTTTTTATCGATGATTGGATTCGAAGGAACGGGGATCAGATATGGGGTAATTCCGATTCGAAAACCACTTCGAACCAATGTGTGCGTTCGAAAAATAAAGATATGATAGGGAGAATGAAGAATAAAGGCCAAGGATTTTTGGGATGAAAGGACTACTTGTTGATAATTCTGGTTAGCTCCCAAATACTAAAGTAGCAGTGGTCCCTTCATTTCTGAAACTTTTTGGGTTGCAAGGACTTCTCGTTATTAATCCTAGGATTAATTCCCAACAGAATGTGGTAGGAGAGTGCCTTCGGTTTCATTCAGTCTCAGAACGAACTTGTATGGATAGATGTCTGACATTGCATTCCTGATATTTCATCGTTGAATTTTATAAACACACATCTATTTGGTGGCAGAGAAGGCAACTTCTCTTAGCTTAACACCCTTCTCTGAGACGTATGAGATCGGGGGTTGTATGTTTGTGGAAGTCAATAGGGATCGATGGAATGGCAGTGTGGCATTTAAAGAAAGATGATGTGCTATGATAAAGGTAATTGTTACCTTAAGCCTTACAACTGAAAATGGCCGAAACAGAATAGAGGCAGCAAGGCTATGTATTTCGCAATAATTAGGGTATGATCATCCCCTTCTTGATATATTTCTTCCCGCTATGACGTTCGAGATGTAAACTAAAGTAATATAGGGTAATCGAGCGCTCAGATAGATTGGTAATGACCAGGGTGACGACATATTTGGTACTATTAAGGTAGGTCGGTCTTGTATTGGTAGAGGTGTAGAAGTTCTGTTGACCTCGATAGACTCCTCTAGAGATGTACAACTAAAAGGTAGTCCCTTCACCTAATCATTTATATGGAATCCATTATTCAATATGTGCCTGCCAGTTTGTTTGTAAAACCTGCATTTATGGCTAGTATTACTGGAATTCAATAAATGTAATAATTTCGACTAAGATTAATAAGTTTACTTGCAAATGTTTTCAAAGACATGCCATTGAAAATAATACCCATTATTTTTACGTAAGAATGTTTTGGTTATCATAAGGTGAAAATCCAATCCATGTTTATGTGCGGCGTGGTCTTATGAGATACCTTTTTGTTTTCAAAACACGTATTTTGAGTTCTCACACCAGTCCCATGACTGTCCTGGAGTTTATTTTCCCTTTCCTAAAACTCTGGGTGCCCTAATTTTCCCCAGGCAGCCTAGTGGTCGGGTTTAGTTTAGAAGAAAACTGGATGAAGCTTGAAGTAGGGAGCTAGAATATTTTTCTAAAGATTGTTTCCACCACACTTGTGTAGTATTATATTCCTCATTTGTAAGGGTAGAAATTTATAACTATCCATGTTTAACTCTAATAAATGTATTTTAATTTCCGCTATAAAGTTTATATTGAATAATATACATGAGCTTCTATTTTATCTTTATTTTCTTTCTTACGCTTGAGAATTCACTTCTCCAGCACTTGGATTTGTGACACGTGAATACCGAGGATGTATTGGTGTTGACTTCCGAGAGTCGAAGAAACGGGTCCTCACACCATGGTATCAGGGCTTAGGTTGAGCGAACACTTGAGCCTGATAGGGGTAAAAGATTCATTAGAGATAGGGTTAGTAATACCTTAGGATGAGTAACTCATTAGAGATGAGGTTAGCAACGCCCTAGAATGGGTTTGAGAGTATTATACATGAGCGCGTATTTATTAATAACATATATCAGAGAATTCAGTTTTATATGAACATAATTTACCTAAAGATATATGTGTGTGTGTGTATTTGAAAAGAAAAGAATATTTTGGTAAAATTTTCAAAGGATTTTTGAAATAAACAAACATTTTACAAAGAATTTTAAAAGCCATCTTTAGGCACGAACCTCGAAACACTTCTGAGCATTGACCAAACCTCCCTATCTATGAATATGCTAGCAATTACCTACTACTTATGCCTAAAATAATAATTGTTTGCCTTGTAGAAACCATATGGGTATTTAATAAAGAATAAATGTTTATTAAAGAAATTTATTTGGATCATATAAATATGTTTTATATAAGTGATTTTGTGAACTGAATTTCAAAATGTGCTTTATAAAGGAAATTTTGAGATTTTAAATTTCCGTAAACTTGAAAGGAATTTCAAATGATTTTTGGAAAAGGAATATAATAATACTATTTCTAAAAAGGGATTTAGAAAATGAAAAACAATCTTATGGTTAATTGATCGGAGTTGCTCGAAAGCAACTAAAAATGGGCAGGAGATGTATTCGGATGGTAAATTCTTCTCTTAAGTATTCCCTCTTCTTTCGAAAATATGCGATATTATTACTAGTACCCAGTTCCTTGGTATCATTTTTGAGTTACTCGATCTATATAATTTTCTAAAGTTAAAAAATATAATGTGAATCACTTATTTGACAAATTAATGTTTTTCAGTTTATATCAAAGTATATTATCTTAATTGATAAGCATGTGTATGCTTTAATCTTTAAAATAAATATTTAAAGATAAAAATGACACTTTGGAATAAATCTTATGAATATATTTAGATCTTTAATAATAGGATTTTAATGATAATAACAAGAATTAGAGTCTTTTATAAAACGATGGAAAATATTATAATTAATATGTTATAAAAAGAGAGAAGTTCATTATACAATGTTTTCGTAGTAATTGTTTTAATCTCTTTGATTATATTTAAAGTAAGTAAAACTTGACAAGTAAATTATGAGTATACTTAAAGAAACTAAATCATTACATGAATACTTTTATATATTGAAACTGTTAAGGTAAAGAGAATATGTACATATAAGAAGTTTAATTGATAATGAAGTGTTAACTGATAAAGAAAGTTTTAACTAAATAAAAAATGTTTTCGCATTTGATATTAGCCAAAGGAAGTTATGGAAATTTATTAATTTAATGAATTATTTTGAAAATAAGTTTTTTAGAAAAACCATTAAGATTTGTTTAGAGATGTATTATAATAAAAAGATATTTATTTTGAAAAGAAATATGTTTTTAAGTAGAAATACTTAAAGATGAAAGTTTTATGAAATATTTTAATAAGAATTTTAGGAAGGTCATTAAATACATATGAAGTATATGGATTGTTTCTTCACACGATATAATCTAAGATTTGTTTACAGAACTTTGTTGTGTCTTGGCACTTATCCGAAAGAGGATTTATCATTCTTGATGACGAATACTGATGAGGGTTTATGGTTAGATGCTTGAGTTTTTTTATCATAGTTGAGAGCTATGCAAGGAGAACTAAAGTTCTGATCAGAAAGCCTGGTCAGTAACACCTTATACCCCTTGGTATACCCAAAAGGACATGCTAAAAGATGTGCGCTGTAGGTATAACTAAAAGTAGAAGAGATTCACAAGAAAAAATAGATAAAAACAGCGGAAACAATTAAAATAATAATTTGCTAAAATTCAAACTTCATAATATAGAATTATAAAACCAAATACATCATATGTCTCAAAATACGAATATATGTCTCATGAAATTAAAACCTCGGTCTCATGAATATCAGAGTACAAACCATCTCTCACAAAGTGCCAGTACATGGAATAAGCTAAAAACTGAAAATAAAAAAGAGAAAAACACGAGAAATATCTGCCAAAGAAGTCTTCAAGTATCTGTAATCTATCGTCCTTACTCTTGCTAGCCTATGGGGGAAGGGGAAAATGGAGGAGTGGGTCAGAATTGAAGTTTGGTGAATGATAGTAATTACTAGAATCTTTAAGCAAAGTAAAAGAAATAGACTTTACAACAGTTCCAGTATATAAAATTAAAGAAAGGAAATGGAGAGAAGGAATAAGCTAGAAATAAATATGAATTAAATAAATTGACATAATTAATTAACTGATTGTTTGCACTTATCTTTGATAGCTGCTTTGATTAGGATGAATTCCTAATCCTATAATTAGGCTGAAATCCTAATTCTACCCTTTGATCGGCCTGCTACTCCATAAATCTTAATACAGGCTAGAAGCTATGTAGCTCCCTAATAAGGAAATGGTGTCTATGAATGACATGCAAAATATCAAATGTGGACTAGACATTACATAGCTTCCTACATAGAAGGCAATGGTGTCTACAAAAGACACACATACTAAGCGCTTAGAACTCAATAGTTACTAATCACCCCTAATCGATGCCGCACGCTTGGTGATCGCCAGTTCGCACTATCTATTACTCCCTCTTTTGATCTTTTATTTACCATAGACAGCATAAGCATGCCCTCAACTCATTTCAGGCTATTGTGAGACACCGTTTCCATAGAAAATATGGAATGTTATTGGTACTGGTTCGTATCAAACGAAATCTAGCTGCATCCCTTGTCCAAATCCCCATGATTTAGTCTTTCAGTTATTGACCTCTTATCTACCCTAAACAACATAAGCGTGTCTCGGGGAAATGCTGCCGGTACAGATCTTTCTTTTTAAGTATTGACCACTTATCTACCCTAAACAGCATAAGGGAAATGTGCCGGTACGGATCTTTTCTTTTAAGCACAGACCACTTATCTACCCTAAACAACATAAGGGAAATGCTGCTAGTACGGATCTTACTTTTTAATTATTGACCACTTATCTACCCTAAACAGCATAAGGGAAATGTTGTCGGCACGGGTCCTATCTTTATCCTTACTTATTAACTTAGTATAAGTCTTTTTAAATAAGCCTCTACTATTTATCCTTTACCATATTTGCTTATTAACTTATTCTAAGTCTTAAAATAAGCCTCATTCTATTCTTTTTCTTATTATATCCTATGTCATAATCATGCTTATTACTTAACCCAAGGTCTAAGTGTAAAATAAGCATTTTTCATCTTTTACTCTTTTTAGTTATAATTCTAAGTTATAAGTAGGCCAATATCGTTAATTTAGTCCAATTATAACATTAATACCATAATTAGGCTCAGTTTCGGTCTTAATTCCATTTTTGTTACAACCTCTACGATTTACATCTTATCTTCCGTTATTTTAGTATTCTTATGATTTAATCCATACTCGCATTTAATCTATTCTAATCCATTCATGAAGAAAAAGGAGAAATAGAAGAAAACTGAAAGTAGAAGAAAATCCAAAGCGTAGGGAAAAGATGTAAATATCGCATGAACAATTGTAAATAAATTAAAATACACTAAATAAACTGTAAATAAATGGAAAAGAGATAATTAACTAAAATACCGAAATTAACCAAAAAGAACAGCTAAAAAAATAGACTAAAAATAATTCTGAAACTGTAAATAAACTGCTAAAGTGGTTATTCCAAAAATACTAATAACATTACAACTATTGAAAACTTATTATTTTAAATTACTTAAAGAAATCTAAAATAATCACAATCACTCACCTGAGACAAAAGCTTAAATCCTTTTTTTATAGCAACCAAAATTCTCTAGAAATTTTTTCTAATTTGTACAATCTCCATCTTTTATTTGAATGAATATATATAATATAACTTTATTTTATAAATGAAGAATGTAGGTAAATATTTGAGAGAGATAAATAAGGGCTAGATTTTGATTTTATAGTGAAAACCTAGGTTAGTTTAGGTCCTATTTATAGTGTTTTAGGTGTGCTTTCAACCGTAGATTGGAAAATCTAGAACCTTCTGCTGACTTATTGCTGTGTCAAATCTTAGAATGCGCATTGTTAGTGCCTTATCTTATATTTAGTTTAATTAATTACACCGTCAATAATATACAAATTATAAATAACGTTTTCTTCTCCTCAATTAATTTCTAATTTGTGACATTTTATTTCATATTAAATTTCCATGCGTCTCTCTTTATTCGCATGTTTCATTTCGGTTTTCAACATCCCATTTAATTTACATGTTTACATCTGAAATAAGTAAACAACATATCAATATCTTTCCACAGTTACATCAGAAATAAGTAAGTTAACATGTCAATGTTTCTCCATGTTTATGTTTGAAATAAATTAATAAATAACTAGAAATTCTTATGCCTGTATTGTAATATTCACAGTTGAATTAATTGGATGAATAACATGTGAATTATTATGTCAATATTCTATATATTCAAATGTGAATTCATTGAATAACATGTGAATTGTTATGTCTACATTCTTTTCCATATTCACGTCTGTTGTAATTAGATAAATAACATATGTCCACAAACATGTATATATGTTGTGTATTAATTAGTAACCTAATTCTTTACCTTTAAATTGAGCAATCAGTTACATTAATTAATTGGTATTAGTGTTTTTATGTTTAAAAATTAAACTGACACTTGTTCTTTACTAACGAAGAAATAACATACCTTATATTTTCTATAAGAAATGTAATCCTACCGTAATACAATCTTACCTTTTCTTTTCAAAATATAATGTTTATTTTATTAAATGTCTTCTTTTTATAAATATATGGTTACATTTTCTCTCATTTACAATAACCCATCTCATTTGAACGTCGTCATCCAAATTTATAAAAGTGGATGCCTTCTTTTTAAATACATCGTTATACCTTTTTTCTCTTTTGTAACAAAACAACTCCCAGTTTATAAAATCGTATATATATTCAAAAATGAGAAGTTAATTTTATTTTTTCCAAAATATGCATTTATTTTTAAAATGTTCATTCCATTTTGACACAAATGCAAGTTCTTATATTAAACTTAACCATTACAATTTAATTCCTTTTTCCCTTTCTAATTGAAACATTTTAATAAATCTACTGCCAATTAATTTCAATACTAATTTCAAATGAATTCTAATTATAAACACTATTTCGTTTCACTTATAATTATTTATTAATTCCCCCTTAAATTTTGGGTTGTTACATTCTCCCTTTCTTAAGGGATTTCGTCTTCGAAATTCTAAGGATAGAAGAATGAAATAAAAGTTTTCATCCAAGTTCTACAACCAACTACTCAACCATCACCCATTACATCAATTGTCCTTAAGTTTTTCTAATGCGATTATTATACTTATGCAATTAGTGTAGTGTCAATGTCCCTAACTAATGCAAAAGATTATGCGGTCCACTGATTCAGTTGACCTCCTTTTATGCAATTATGTTCTCGACATGTATCCAAATGAATGCAAAAATTCCCTAATGATAACTAATAGTTCTATATGCGTGCTACAATCATCATCCACATGCAACAATCATATGATAATCATCAATTTATAGCAACCATGGAATAAAATAAATTGGAAATGAGCACACATCCATATGCATATGCTCTAGTGTCCTAGTTAGGCTGATCCCTAAAAGATAATAGTGTCTAGTGTAAGTATATGCGTCTATTAGCATCCACTAGCAAACACTTGCAACCACTAGCATCCGTCATACATAACATGTTTTAATAACATGATTACATCAAATCCTATCATCCATAGGTTAAATCCTAAGTTCTACCCTCCCAAAGTATGACAAAGGAAAGAACTTATTCAAAACTAAAGATTGAAATAGGAAATTTGAAATTTACCATCAAAGAGAGATGTTGATAAGAAGTATGCATTTTCCAATAATCAATTTAATCTTCTCCGAAGTCTTTTTAACCTCTGCAGACTATATCCAACACGAAAACGACTTGCACGGTCTTCCATATGGAGGTTCGGAAGGTTCCATTCCAATACTATCTTGAGAACTACTATCTTAGGCGAATTCCACTAAAGAAAGACATTTTTCCCAAGTTCTTCCAAAATCAGGAATATCCATTTTTAACCATGCGTATCTTACAATTTTACTAACTCCTTTTTACTGTACTTCTTTAGTATGATCACATGAATCAACATTCCTTGGTTCTCACTAGGGTCCTATACACTCTATGGAAACTCTATTATTACTTGCAAAAGTAATTACTGCTGCCTCCTTTGTAGCCGTACACCCTTTCTGATATACCTAGGAAATGATTCCTATCTACTTCACATTTAGGAGTTTGGTTCGGTGTTTATCGTTCCATTTTAAAAATTAAGGTTTCTAAAATTTTAAAATATCAAATCCCAAAAACTTTGTCTTTAAAAGTGTTATCTTTAATTTCTATTACATTCGAAAATACTAGATTACTTAAAACCTTATCTTTCTAGACTTGCATCTTCACAACTTTTTGAATTTACATTATTTTCCAAACCTAGAGGGAAAAACTATAAGTCCAAAACTTATTCCTCGTTTTCTTTTAAAGACCTTATAGTTTTATATAAAAAATTTGAATTTTCAAATTTTACTTTTATTTTGTTTTCCAAACACTTAATTAATTTTTCATCAAACTATTTTCTTTTAGAATATCTTTAAAATATCCTTATGTGTATTCAAAACATCTTCTTATTATACCTAACAATATCATACCTTAGTTTATTGGAATTACTTTGTCCTATGAGAAATTATCAACGCTAAAATATTCTATAAACCTTTTAAAAGAGGACTTCATGTTAAGGTGAAACTACAAGGAACTTATTTTATACTTATCGAAATAGGCAATACAAAATATGTTACTTCTCATACCTTGTACATATCTTTCATGTATTCCTTGTAATTTGCACAAAACATTTTTATTGGTCTCACAGAAAATATACCATTTTTTTTCCATTCCAATAGATCAAAGTATCTTTAATATACATTCTCTTATGATAGCATCTTCTAATATCTAACTTACCTTTTTTTTATAGAAAAACCCATCTCCAAAACTGCTTTAATATTTCCATAACCAAAAACATTTCCTAATAATAAGTGTATTTCACAACTCATTTTTTTTTTACTCTTAGAAATTATCTTTTTAAAACTCATTTTTATTTGGGTTTAAAATAGATGTTGCATAAAACACCATTACTACAACCCAAAAATTCTAGGGTATTAATTTAATTAAAAATAAATACTAATAAACCTCATATGCTATGTAAAAACATTTTCTTTCAAAGTCACCTGCTATAACAATAGTGTTATAGTCTATCCTCACATTATTTTTCTTGAAAGCATCTATTACAACAATAAATGTTGTTACCTATGCTTCAATACTTAATACACTCTAGGCTTTTATATTTAAAATCATTGTTTACCTATAATGAAACCAGTGAGCTATATATGCTCTATAATTCTTCAAAAAGAAATTCACTTTTAACAAAATTTACATCATATAAAAACCAATTTAAATTTCATACCACTTTTTTTTTCAAAAGCCCAATATGTACTTCTGCAAAAATATTGACAATTATATTTTTCAATTTTTCAATTCTAACTATTTCATTTTATTGGGCTAGGCATAAAGTGGATTTTCTTCTTACTACCCTAGGAGTACCTTTCCCAAATCTTGGAAATCTCATTTCCTTACTAAAGTCTTTTACTCCCATTCCTCTTTTATGCTCATATTTATTCCAGTGCACTACCGTTAAACACGATTATCTGAACCTAATTGTACAAAATCGTTTCTCAAACTCTTTCCATGAGTTGACCTTCTCTATGCCCCAAAAAATGCACTTTCTTATTCCAAAAGTGACACTTGAAGAATTTTTCCTTCAACCGATTAATGCGAAGTGTACAAAGAACCTCCTCAAAATGTCTAGGAAATCTTTAACGACTGATACAAAATCTAGCTCCCATAGTGATGAATCAAGAGAATAAAGGAAGCTCACAATAACTAACTCCTATGGGTCACAAGAAACTATGAGAGTCCGTCCGCTACAAGTCCCTAATCTAACGACTCCCTTCTCGCAGTCTAATATCGCACCATTAGTGGATAACCAACCCATCCCCAAAACCATCACATACCTTGAAAATCCTAGTACATAGGCGTCATATTCAAACTCATCGTCTAGTATAAAATTTTTGAAACCCCTACAAAGCCTAGAAAAGTGTGTCGATTCTCATATGGGGTTTGAAACAATAGGGGGGTCTACTACTAAAGAGATGTCTAAGTGCAAACAACCTACCAAAGAACTAGAGGTGGAAGAGTGTGGTATTTTGGAATCGAAAGGAGTTTGAACTGGATTTTGAAGGTATTTTTAAGAAAAAATCTTGATTATTTGAAAATTAGTTCTAAATTAAAGAGCTTCTTTTCTGAAAAATACTATTAAAACTAGTTATTTTGAAAGATACTTCACTTTTTTTAATTATTTTAGGAATCCTGTAACCTTAGGCTCTAATACCAAGTGTAACACCCCACACCCCTTAGTTTACCCAAAAGGACATGCTAGCAGAGAGTAAGATTCACGAGACAAAATAGATAAAAATTACGGAAACAATTAAAATAATAATTTGCTAAAAGTCAAACTTCGTAATATAGAATTATAAAAAAAATACATCATATGTCTCAAAATACCAATATAAGTCTCATGAAATCAAAACCTCAATCTCATAAATATCATAGTATAAACTACCCCTCACAAAGTGCCAGTGCATGGAATAAGCTAACAACTGAAAGTAAAGAAGAGAAATACATAAGAAATGTCTGCCTAAGAAGTCTCCAAGTGTCTGCAATCTATCGTCCTTGCTCTTGCTAGCCTATGGGGGGGGGGGAATGGAGGAGTGGGTCAGACTAACTGTCTAGTGAACGATAATAATTACTAGCATCTTTAAGCAAAGCAAAAGTAGTAGACTTTACAACAGTTCAAGTATATAAAAAGAAAGAAAGGAAATAGTGAGAAAGAATAAGTTGGAAATAAATATGAATTAACTAAATTGACATAATTGATTAACTTTGATTGTTTGCACTTGTCTTTGATAGCTCCTTTGATTAGGCTGAATTCCTAATCGTATAATTAGGCTGAAATCCTAATTCCACCCTTTGATCGGCCTGCTACTCCATAGACCTTACTGCAGACTAGACACTTTATAGCTCCCTACACAAAAGGCAATGTTGCCTACGAATGACATGCAAAGTATCTACTGTGAACAAGACATTAAATAGCTCTCACACAGAAGACAATGTTGTCTACATAAGACACACATACTAAGCGCTTGGAACTCAATACCAACTATCTCCCATAATCGATGCCACACGCTCGGTTACCGCCGGTTCACACTATCTATTGCTCCCTCTTTTGACCTTTTATTTACCCTAGACCGCATAAGCATTTCGTCGTCTCGCTTCAGGCTATTGTGAGACACCGTGTCCATAGAAAATAGAGAATGCTGTAGGTACCGGTCCCTGTCAAACAAAATCTAATTGCGTCCCTTGTCCAAATCCCCTTGATTTAGTCTTTTAATTATTGAACTCTTATCTACCCTAAACAATATAAGCATGTCCTAAGGGAAGTGCTGCCGGTACGGATCTTTCCTTTTAAGTATTGACCACTTACCTACCCTAAACAACATAAGGAAAATTCTACCGGTACAGATCTTTTCTTTTAAGTATAGACCACTTATCTACCCTAAACAGCATAAGGGAAATGCTGCCGATATGGATCTTACATTTTAATTATTGACCACTTATCTACCCTAAACAGCATAAGGGGAATGCTACCGGCACGGGTCCTATTTTTATCTTTGCTTATTAACTTAGTATAAGTATTTTCAAATAACCCTCTATAATTTATCCTTAACTATATTTGCTTACGAACTTATTCTATGTCTTAAAATAAACCTCATTCTATTTTTTTTCTTATTATAAACTATGTTATAATCATGCTTATTACTTAACCTAAGGTCTAAGTGTAAAAATAAGCTTTTTTCATCTTTTACTCTTTCTAGTTGTAATTCTAAGTTATAACTAGGCCAAGATCTTTGGATTAGTCCAATTCTAACATTAACACCGTAATTAGGCTCAATTTCTATCTTAATTCCATTTTTATTACAGTCTTTACGATTTACATCTTATCTTCCGTTATTTTAGTATTCTTATGATTTAATCCATATTTGCGCTTAATCTATTCTAATCCATTCGTGAAGAAAAAGGAGAAATAGAAAAAAATTGAAAACAGAAGAAAATCCAAAGCGTTGGAAAAAGAATTAAATATTGCGTAAATAACAGTGAATAATAAATTAAAATACTATATAACTAGTGCGAACCCGTGCTTCGCACACGGGCTGTAGTTTTATGTATTGTGTAATAAAATTTTATTAAAAATGCTCACAAATGCAGTCATTTATGTGGCAAAATTTTCTATTTTGACAACTATCTAAGAATACATGAAAACTCTATAGAAGATGTATCTGGCAGAAGGTTTCCCTTGATTCAGAAAATTGAACTAAAAAGCTGTGAAATAAGGGAAATTCCATATAGAAAGATACGCATGTTGCGGAATAAAATTGATCTAAAAGCATCATGCAGTCTCATAGGTATGTTGCTCATTATAAAAAAGACATCACAGTCGACTCGAAAATTGGTAAAAATTACATGACTGAGCAGTCAATATTTAACTCTAAAGAGAAAGGTACACCAAAATATATTATTATGTCAATTAGGTAGTTGAGTCTGAAAGAAAAATCATGTGTGCATAGTAAAAACGCTAAGGGTTTATTTTCGAAGCACGCATTTAAAAGCGCTAATGTAACTAACTCTCCAACAGTAAGTATATTATTAAAGCCAACAAGGTTGGCGCAGTTGGTTGATGGTCCGGACTGCGTGATCGAAGGTCACGAGTTCGAGCCCCGAAACTGACAACCCTGTAGCAAGTACCCGAAGTATGTGTTTGGCAGGCACATACTTCCCTAGAGTTTACAAGCGAAGCTTGGTTCTCTAGGTAATTCAAAAAAAAAAGTATATTATTAAATTTGAAACACAACAATAAAACAACAGAGTTAAAGCAACGCACATGGGCCGTCTGAATTCCGTTTTGTTAATAAAATTATTGCATTGAGATCTATAGTATGTCTTATCATACCTTTATGTATTAGCATGCAAACATGTCAAGTTTAGGTATGCCTTGAAAATTGCTTAAATTTAAGCTATAGCTATCCGTCAATATCACATCAACTTATATCAAGCTAAGTGCCATGTAAATTTGCATCTAATAACTGTTTGCAGATGTGATAATGAGGGGAAAGGAATAACTATTAAAATGATGTAATTAGTAATATGCGCAGCACTTAGATGTAAGTGGAAAGAGAATATGCACTTTGCATATATGTTTGTTTACAGCACGTACAATTGTAGGCCTGGTTATTTGAGTTATATATGTTTTGAATATGGTATAGCAGTCAGCTTCTGTAAAGAGAATGTCTTTGTCTACCATATATTTAACATCCGTACATAGCCTAGGTGGTAATATTGTTGGTTAGCTTTAAATATGCAGCAGCTTAAAACATTTAAAATAGGAACAAAATAGCTAGAAAATATATCAAAATTCAAAGTTATAGTGGTACATTTCACCGTTTTCTAGTTAACGTGTAATAATTTTGCTTTTACAGATCAAATATTGTTAGGCAGTAAATATAGAAGGTACATGTAGTTAGAAAAAAGAGCATACTTAGTACGTATGAAATAGGAAATGGCCCAAAATAGGAATCAAAATGGGATGATAACATGTTGAAAGATAGAGATTCCTACAAATGGCAGTAGTTGGTCTTTGAGTGCATGTTGCCACAGTGGAGGATTCACTTTCTCTGATTTATGCCGAGTAAAAGTTGTTGCAGAACCTGTTATACATAAAAGATATTTGTTTCCAGTGTAGGTTGCTGCAGGTAATGGAAGAAGCATACATCATAATAGTGGAATAATGGAAAATTGAAGGTCCTAGATAGAGAATACACAAATTTTTAGCCTACTGTAAAACATATACTCCTCTTTCTTCGAAGAAGGTAAATTTCAAATATTTTTATTGCAGAAATATAAGGGAAGAGGAGTAATAATGTGGCCAGTTTTAAATTATATGTGCTTATGGATGTTAATTCTATAACTTGTTACAGAAAAGCTAGTTATGAAAAGGGGAGTTATATTTAAAGTCACAGTAAATGTTATGTTTGCCTTACAATAAATGGCCGATCACCTTATTACTTATGTTCTAAAATGTTGTTGGACTCCTCGATTTTATAGTTTGATTATTATAACTTTACATATAAAATAACAATAAATGATATAGTTTTCAACAAAACAATGTAATGATCCGTCGGACTAAAATATTTTGGTCAAAGCGAAGATGTTAAATAATATCACATACTATATATGAAGCACACAAAATATATGGTATAAATATTATAATCACACTTTCTATGAAAGTGAGATAGCATTGCTTTCAAATCTAGTTCTCTGCGGTAAAGATAAATGGATTTCATGTTAGCACCAACTGTTGTAGCTTCATATCATGCAAATTATTATTAGCAGGGAAAATTTGCAGATAAAACAATAATCTAAGACATAAGTACATAGATATCAAATGATAACATCATCCTTTTAAATCTTAAAATTCTTTAACAAAGCCATTACACCTCCTAACTGGAATACCAACCCCTTTTTCTATGTAATAGTCCAATACATTATTTTATTTAGCTTTTATGTTCCATCAAGTTTTACTTTATCTAGAAAATGTAATTCGTGATCAAAAGGTAGATAACAATACATTATACGTACTTTGAAATTTGAGAATCATGTTGACTGAAGAAGTAGCCTGAGCTAGTAAACATTTTAATTTGGAAATTATATCACCAAATTACCTTGTGAGTATTATTTAGTGATACCATAACTAATATAGTTGATACAAAACGTTATAAATTAAAGTTTCATTGTTTTCACCTTGCAAGTACTGTTTACTTACCTTGCAAGTACTGTTTAAGGGTACCATAACCAACATAGTTGGTATCTTTGTTTGGTGGTAATGTTTAGCGGTACCATAACTGATATAGTTAATACTTGTTCTATGTTATGCCTTAAAAACTTAAACCCACTCAGTCCCAAATTCCTATAGAACTATGTGCCTATGGAAAAAAATGATATTTGATGTAGTTTAATTCATAAACATCATTCCAGAAGTCAAATTGAATCGAAGGTTAAAGTACCTTATATGTAGTGGCTAGTTGTGTGTATTAATGACTTAGGTATTGCAGAAGATGATGCCAAAATGTTCTGCTATTGCTTCATTCTATAAAAGATACAAACATACAATTCCTATTTATTGATTTTAATCAGAACAAAAACTCATAACAAATATCTTCATCAACATTGACAATGGTGTACAGATTCAAGTCATTGTTGCCTATTCTAGGACTATATCTTATTACATTGGTACAGTGTGACTAATATATGTATGAGCACCTATTAGCATCACATTTGTTGTTATCTAAAGCCATGTAGTTACTTTTGAATAATACTATTGTTATATCACATATTGAGCATCAAGCAAATATCTTTGAGATATATAAAGGCAAATATTACATTGAATTTGAATGCTTGTATTTTTCTCATTTATTAACAAAGATATTTGCATAGCCCACTTAAAGAAAAGATGCCATCAAAACTATGTTCCATTAACTCTTTAAGACATCGATGAAAGCATTAAATAACTTAAAGGTTTCTTATCAATTGTTTCCTTATTAATGTACATTTTTTCAAACAACACACATATTAGAACAAAAGAAAAACCTGGTCTTTCAAAATAATGTAGCATGACCCATGAGTAATAAAAACCATTCAACTATATTGTTTATATCACTTAATTTATTTTACCATTACATACATTAACCTTAAAAATCATCATTTATTTTTGAGGGATCTAGTACTCACAAATGTATTTTCTCATAAAGCTATGGCCATGTGTGAATTTGTTAATAATCGATAATGATAAATATTGTGATATTTTCAACTAATAAAAAAAAAGCATGTCTGAAACTGTATTTCTCAATAACACGATTATCAGATATGATGAGAAATAATTGGTATAGTAAGGTATTGAAACTGGATATATAGATACTATTAATTGCTAGTAATATATAGATATATTATATTATACATTAAATATCCATCTTCACCCTAACATGTGATGAATAACAAAGCAGTTTCAAATTCAAGTTAATCTAATCATATGTCTCTGATTAATAATATATCAAGAAAGCAATGAATATTTCAAACCACTTTTAGAATTTTTCTATCACTAAGTTAGTTTATAAAAAATAATATGAAATATGCATAGTACTTTAATGCATTTATAGTAATGAAATTGAATCCACTATATGTCATTTGCTTTTTTTACATTCCATCTTATAACTCCTCTGCAAAATAGAGCCACCTAACTTTCACATGTACATTTCCCACCCTTAAATATTCAAACTATTTCAATATTTTAAGGAACAAAAAAAATGAAAAAAATTAATTCAAGGTGCAACTGTATAAAATGAAGAGTAGAAAATTAACTAAATTATTGAATTATTTTTCTTAAAATGAATTAATTGTACCTTATTAGCATTGATCAAGCACAATTTTGGCAGCAACTTCCATCCGTTCAATAACAATCGTGGATAATTTTATGAGGTAATTATCAAAAAGAACAACATGAATCAGTAAGAATCACAGGGAAACTAAGAAGATCATGGATCATAACTAAATATATCTTTCACTTAAAGGAGTAATGCGGCTGAAAAGCACTGGAAAACCATGGATCTGTGCTTGGACAATCTTTACTCGGAAAGAAAGATATGGTTAAAAATGGTTCTGGGTATAGAAACAAAAAATACTTATATGTTATTGCTTGATAACATAGTATATATATATATATACATATATATACACACACATATATATACATACATATATATATTAAAAGAAACTTTTACCTTTAATGCTCGTGTACAGTTAGAATAGCTTTTTTGTAATACAAAAAGCTTTATTCTAGTATTTTGACATTATATAGAAATTAGTAATGGAGACAAAGTGCACTGTAAATGCAGGAAAGAATATCAAGTTCATAAGGAAAACCAACATGACATTATATACCATACCCAAAGCATAATTTTTTCATAATCTCATCATCATTCATAGGAGTTTCTAGATAATTCATTAGCTAGAAAAAATCAGACTTTTGTTTGTGCAACATGTAAATCATATAATAAAATTTAAAATTTTGCTAAAAGCAAGATTATTTTACCTTATACCTTGATAAATAACACCAGACTGGCATATAATATTATGATCCATTGGACTATATAGTTTATCCAACATAATAAGCATTGCACCACTTGCTCTTTTTAAAGCTATTGCTTGGCATTTAGAGTACAGTAATTCTTAGTTGATGCACAATAATCACTCGCTTTTACAGTTAAAGATTATTTCTTTATAATTGATTTCAGGAAACTTATGAAGTTGTCAGCAACCCATGATCCTAAACCACTTTTAATGTCACAGCTTAACAAACCTAACAATCTCATAACAACCTAGGAACCTTCATTAATTGGTAAAAACTTTGTTCGATAAAATCATATACTTGTTACCAACTTTAAACAATGGCACATGAACAAATGCAGGATGCAAAAATTTTAAAATAATATTTATATTTATATGTAATGGCATGGGATATAATGCTTTGTGTCAAAAATCTTATTCATAGTAGAAACTAGAAAAGTTTCCAATAAATACGTAAACATTTTACACAATTGATAGTAATATTTTAGCGAGACCATACATACAATTTTTCTTTATGGCATGGAATGAAATAGATTCCTATGTGCAGGATTTGGCTTCAACGTATCATAAGGTAATCTTCCATGAGCATACGAATGACATCCATCATTGTCAACTTCGTAACCTAAAACCTGTAGATTTTATATATATATATCTCAGTTGAAAATTAAAATGTTTAAGTTAGAACATTATGATATGAGTGATAAATTATAGCCTGTACTTTTAGACCGACCATTGTGGTTCATGTTCCTTGTAGAGATCTACACACATTTGAGGGACTTTGCTCTCTTCGATATTTAAACATTCTCGCATGTAATCTAAAATATAACAACAGAAGTTTGAGGAATATTAGAAAGAATTGATCATGAGCATTATATACTAAATTTATATATACTTATATCCTCACCTTGGATATTCTTCCGGCAAGCTAGATTGATGCAAATGCTCAAAGGATACAAAGTATCATCCATTTCTGAATACAAAATTAAAAACACAACATTATATCATATTTTATATATATAAGTAATATAAAATGGCAATTTACCACAATGAACATCATTTATTTACTTATTCATAATTGAATTAAAACAGATTTCAACTTTACCAAAGAGCATGCACTCATATTAAGGAACATCAGTGATAGAATCCTTTCTCCAAAATCTAGCCCGACTCTACAAAGCTAGTTAAAATAAGATAAAGTGCTTAGCACATTACTTTTGTAACTGGATTATGCTTCAAATTTGTGCAGAAAATGTACAATATCTGTAGAAAATGTATATAAACCATGTTTTGAAAATCAGAAATCAATAAACATCAACAATGAAAACTCACAGTGAAAATATTGAAAACAAATATTCCTAATTCCTTGAGTGATAGATGTGGAATGAAATCACACTTCATAGAATATTGAAGAGTTGGATGATTAGAACTTGTATGAATTGAGGGTATTTATAAATAACAAAAAGGCACATTTTCTATATCATTGGAATATGACACATCCAATGAACACTTAGTGGAATGATATTGTAAGCATATCCCTTAACAGAAGAATATCGTACTATCAGAACTTCGAATACATTGCATGAAACTCTATTTTTTTAGTACATTTTACAGGAATTTTTACTGCTTTAGAAACTATCTATTTTATGTAGACTGCAAATCTATATTTTTTTTAAGTCTGTCTTTATCCAAAATACATTGATAAACCCTATAATTTCTTGAGAAAGTAAGTCCATAAAACATGGAGCGAAGTTAGATATGTTTGGAAGTTAGTGGAGCATTTAAAGGTTTATTTTAAAGTAAGTTTTTTACCTTTGATTTATGCAGCAGCTGTAAATTATTTTTGCCAAATCAATGCAACAATGTTTCATGATTTATAAACGTTTCAGAAAAAATAACTTGCGGTGAGGACAGTTCTTTACATTTTAAAGTTCCCTGTTTAGCTATATGTTACTCTTCTGTTTGTGGTGATTTTCAAATTGACTCAGATGCCTTCACAAATACAAAAGGAGAAAGCAAGCCAATATGCATATTGAAGTCATTATATTTTAAGATATCCTTGTAGGATTCCACTTTCATATTGTTAATGACATATCCAATACCAAATTGCATGTTGAAACATACTCTTTGACAACTCTATGCACTTATATAACATTATTTTTCCCCATATTTATTGGGGAATCTGTGGAGTATATGTCATATAAAGTTTCAATATGAGGTAACATTGGTGAGTTGTGTGGAGGTTATTCATTATACTTTACTGAAGTGGTTGGTTTAGTGGGTGTAATAACAGTGGAATTGTATTTACTTGTATGTTTTGATGATTTGTCATCTTTAACTATTGCAGGAATTAGGATAATGTATTCTATAGAATGAAATATGTTTCTTCTTCAACGGAGAAGCCACACTTATACTTGAATAGAAGTAGGTTCATGGAATTATACTGTCATTTCCCATTTCATCTTGTCAGTGAAAGGTTTATCCAATTTGGAAAACCAAGAACGATGTGTGCACATTTGTTGTTGCTGGGCCTATGACTTCTGAATGTCAGTTGAAACTCCTACCCTTTTCAAGCTTTGGAGCTATAAGATTCAATTGCTGACCTTCTATGTACACTTAAAAATATGCCTAGGAGCACATGTATTAATGATTTTTGCTATGGTTTGAAGTACTGGCTGTTGTCAACTGTCAACATTGATGACAAATTATAATAGTAAAAACTCCACTGCAATGTAAAGGAAAATCTCATAGAGAAGTAAAGCATTTTTAAAATTTCAACGTACTTACCGATTGAATAAAAAAAGTGATATATTAAGTGGAAACATGAACAAAGCAAACAAAGAAGATACATAGCATATTTAATCAAATAAATGATGTAATTAATATTAAAAATTCCAAAGATAAAACGCAAAAGGGGTATAAATTTAACAGTAGTTAAAAACCCTTTTACCCGATTTACTTAAAATGATGAATCAAAAATACTAACTTATAATCTGTTGCCTAAAGGAAGAAGAATAGGTGCTTACATTGAAAAAAGAGCTGGCAACCTTGAAGATACCCCTTGGATGAACTAATTCCGACCACCCCCAATTTGACAGGTGACGGTGGTAGAAAGAGTAGAGGACGGCGCGACAGAGCGGGCAAAAATCAAATCGACAGGGACCTTTATTCTTTAGGATTGAGAAAAAGAGAATTGAAAGATGCATGATGGAAGAAGGGGTAAGCTAATATCGGGAATGAAAGAAAAAGAAAAGAACCGCGACTGTGTTTTGACAAAGAATGGAGGTTGACAATTGGGGAAAGGAGATTAGACAGGGAGAATGGAAATTTATGGGGGAGGAAAAAAGATGAGAAAATCACGAACAGACAGCAACAAAGTTGAGACCGTTGAGTTTCCAAAATTGAAGGAGGCTTGTATGCCTTTGAAATCAAACTAACTAATAATATAATAGTATAGATTAACTGAAATAAACTAAAATTAACTGAAAAGAATAGCTAAAAAGAAATAGATTGAAAATAATTCTAAAACTGTAAATAAACTGCTAAAGAGGTTATTCCAAAAATCGTAGTAAAACTAAAACTATTAAAAATACTATTATTTTAGTTACTTAAAGAAATCTAAAATAATTACAATCACTCAACTGAGACAAAAGGTAGAATCCCTTTTTTTACAGCAACCAAAATTCTCTAGAAATTTGCTCTGATTTGTACAATCTCCATCTTTTATTTGAATGTATATGTATAATATAATTTTATTTTATAAATGAAGAATGTAGGTGAATATTTGATAGAGAGATAAATGGAGGCTAGGTTTTGATTTTAGAGTAAAAACCTAGGTTAGTTTAGGTCCTATTTATAGTGTTTTAGGTGTGCTTTCAAACGTAGATTAGAAACTCACGAAACTTCTTCTCACTCATTGTTGTGTCAAATCTTACAATGCATCTTGTCAGCGTCTTCTTTTATATTTAGTTTAATTAATTACACCCTCAATAATACATAAACAAGAAATAACATTTTCTTCTCCTCAATTAATTTCTATTTTGTGAGATTTTATTTCATATTAAACTTCCATGTGTCTCTCTTTATTAGAACGTTTCATTCCTATTTTCAACATCCCATTTAATTTACATGTTTACGTATGAAATAAATAAATAAATAAAAAACATATCAATATCTTTTCACAATTACATCTAAAATAAGTAAATTAACATGTTGATATTTCTTCATGTTTGTGTCTAAAATAAATTAATAAATAACTAGAAATTCTTAGGTCAGTATTATACATATTCACGTTTGAATTAATTGGATGAATAACATGTGAATTGTTATGTCAATATTCTTTAAATATAAATCTGAATTTATTAAATAACATGTAAATTATTATGTCTACATTTTTTTCCATATTCACATATGTTGTGATTAGATAAATAACATATATCCACAAACGTGTATGTATGTTAATTATTTACCTTTAAATGGAGCAATCAATTACATTAATTGTGTAACGTCCTGCCTTTTCGCACGCTTTAAATCGACACACGTGCCAATTCAAACGATACAAAAGGGCGGATTGTTATGGGGTAAATAGGAAAAACGAGAAGAAATAAAAGAAAACAGAATCTCACAGCGGAAGGATAAAATATAATAATCAAATTTATAGTTCATGAAGCTGTTTACAAATCATTTGATGATACTTACAACATTTATCAGAGTACACATACCAATAATAACAATGCAGCGGAATACGGTGTGTAGTGGAATATAATAAATAATAATAAAAATCTCCGTCTTCATCCTCCAGAGCTAAAGCCTTTGGTCCTGAAACGCTCGGACTGACCCGAGCGAATTGAAAAGACAAAACACTCGAGTCCTAACTAAAAGATCTTATGTAAGTTAAATCAACAGGGATAAATATGAGTGCAGTAACTTAAAAGATGCTCGGGATTCACATCTCTTAAGGATCCGTTAAACTATTTACTATGTAGTATATTTCGCTATTATAATAGTGTCTAATTGTAAAATAAACTTACTTTTAAATAGCGTTAAAGAGTTACCCAATATCCCCCTTAACACAATAATAGTCCCAGTAGTCCATCCAATATCATAGTCCCTCCTGATCGGGAAGCCACCAAAGGATACCACACGGGCTACGGGAGAAAACCAAACTCGTACAAGGCGCGATAGGGTTGGTGACACGGCACAACCAGGCAATGCCAGGGTAGATATACCAATTACGCATCCGGGATGGTGGTAACGCGTAGCTGCTACTATCGCCCACCTCGGACAATGTGGCGCCCCACCTCAATACCCACGCTAGCCAAGAACACTACGGTGTGGTGCTGTCAACTAGCACGGAGAATAAGGCTGTTGAGGAGCGACCATCCAGGTAATTGCTTATCACACCGTGGCTATAAATAATCTTCGAAAACAAACATAAAAATAAGCATAACACAAATCAGTCACAGACATCCATATCACAAAGGCGGAAGAAGATATGAATATATAACTAACACATGAAAGTGTACATCAGAGTAGTGGTCAAAAAGATCCACAATAATACAAAAGAATAGCAACACGTGCTATACAAAAGAATACAACTATGAGTCTATATCTCAAGTGTATACAACAAAAACTGCTAATCTAAATAGTTAGCCAAAAGTCAGAGTAGCAAATCCCGGGAAGAAGTCAAGCAGAAGCACCTGTAACATCTCGGCCTGACCCGAGTATTATTTAAGAAAATAATAAACGGATCAGTCTAGCTATAAATATCAGATGACATGATATAAAATAAAAGATATGGCATAAACATAAAATATCCATACTGACATACTACTATAAGTATGCAAATGATGATCAACAGAAGATCAATCAATAAGAGATAAATCAATATCACAAGAATCTTCTCAAAGATCCAAAGAGGGCATCATACCCTAAACTTGCACTCATAACAAGTCAATGACATAAATTCTAGAAATCAACACAAGAAATCCAGAAATCACAGAAAAAGGGAAAGAGGCCTATCACATGACGGTCCGAAGACCATGGGGAGCTACCCCATATGGGTGAGTCGGAATCACCCGGATGAGGTCTAGGCTAACCAAAAAGCAAAAAGGCATGTGTGAGTGGAATCACACAAATGGTGTCTAGCCTAACCTCGCAACAAAAAGGTATGTGTGAGTGGAATCACACAAATGGTGTCTATACTAACCTTGCGGACAAAGAGGTATGTGTGAGTCGGAATCACACCCATGAGGTCTAGTCTAACCTTGCAAACAAAGAGACATCGCACAATTGCTAGTCTAAATCATAAAATGATCGTCATGATCAACGAGAAGTGTCAATTACAATAAGCTGGTAAATATATGAGCTTAGCCTCATGTTCCATAACCACTAGCTTAACTTAAATATTTACGAACAAATTGTAGATCCCCACTAGAAAATTGTCACACGAGATTCAATCGAACAAGTCCCAGAATTAACCGACGAAGTAAACGCAAGCATTTCATACCACTTGTTTTACTAAATCGTTTAATTAGATTTCTCATACGAGTGAGGGAAAGGTTTGTATATACTAGTAGATTGGAAAACGGTTTAAGAAAAGAGCTTTGTTATTGAAAATAGGGTTGAAGTCATTTTTTTGAAAGAGTTTTGATATTTACCACTAGTATAGAAAACCTTTATATTTTAAAGTGACAAATCATAGAAGTGATCGTAGAAACAATCAATCATAAAAATTCACATTCGAAGACGTGAATAAAATCCAAAGAAACAGATAAAGAATCCATCGAAATAGATATTCAAAAATCCATAAAATCGACCGAGAAGCCCAAGATAGTTTGTCTCGAAGAATGGTCAACTCAGTATCTCAACAAAGCAAGTTCTGTTGAATGTTTTTCAGATAAGATCCCCTACGGAGGGGGGGTCCAGGGGGGTGGCAACCCCCTAAGGTGGGGGTGTGGGGGCAACGCCCCCGCTACGGGGTTCGACCTGCCCGGTCAGGTCGTGGGGGTCCAGGGGGCAGCGCCCCATCCAAAATGGTACGACCTAGTGAAGACCTAAGGGAGGATAGGATCGAGCGACCTAGTGGTGGTGGTGGGGGGGACGACTTAAAGTCTATACGACCTACCGACCTAAGGTCAAATACGACCTAACGACCTAAGGTCAGATACAAGGTCACGCGACCTAAAGATTTGCAGAGGGCACGCGACCTAACGGTACAAAGGCCTAATGACCTAACTGGAATAAGGTCATGCGACCTAACGGCCTAACTAGGTCGAGCGACCTAAAAGGTATAACGACTTAAGGTTCTTCGACCTAACGACCTTGTGGTCTTGCGACCTAAATGGTCTAACGACCTAACTGTATTATGGTCTAACGACCTAAACTGGTCAAGCGTCCAAATAGTCATGCGACCTAAGGAAGGTAAGGTCTAACGACCTAACACTCGCGACCTAACGGTCTAAAGAAGATGGCCACGTGACCTACGACCTTGCGACTTTGCGACCTTGCGACCTAAGGTCCATACGATCTACGACCTAAGGTCCATACGACCTAACTCCGAAGACGTTAGAAATAGCCAGAACGACCTACGACCTAAGGTCCATACGACCTACGACCTAACTCCGAAGCGAAAATTCAAGGTAGTGCGACCTAGCGCGATAACACGCGAGCGACCTAACTCCGAACACAGAAAAATGGCCAGAACGACCTAAGTACAGAAAATTCACCAAAACGCTAAAAATTGGAGTTTTTCGCCAATCCAATCCAATCCAAACCAAATGCTAATATGCATGCAAAAAATGATAGGAAATCATTCCCAACAGTCCAATATAGTTATAGGCTAGATTTGTGAGATAAAAATCTCACCTTTGCACCAAAAATCAATGAAAATGAAGCTTCGAAGCAAAGCAAGAATCAATCCACTTCAATCTCAATATAAGAAGCTTGAATCCAATATCTTCTCTTTGAATTTGGAATTGAATGATGGATTTGAAGTTGAAACCTAGGCTTGGAATTTTAATTTCCCATTCCACTCACCATTAATGCTATAGCTTGGTTGTTAGAAAATTTATGAAGAGTGAGAAGAAGGGGTTGGAACTTGGGTTTAATAGGCTAAGTCCAAACCAAAGTCTCAAGTGAAAAAGGTAGTGAAATTCCACCAACTCCAAACCTATCAATGTTTATACTTAAAAAAATTATAAACGGCATTTCGAACTCAATGGAAGTGGTCTCGAGTCATAATTTGACCGTTTGCAAAAAAATAGCTTTTCGGACCAATATCCGATTAACGACAAAATATTTAAATATAAAATCGATAAATATGCGGGTTGTTATAGAAAAACTCCCCAAAAATCAAAGAAATCAAAAGTGGCCACCGAAACAATCCAAAGTCAGAGTATAATATCGAAGAGGAGTATCCGATCAGAGGAATGACCTCATTGGCCCAAGAATCGCTCCTGTTTTAGCCACCTTATGCCAACTCACGGGAGTTGGGTCCACGTATTTACCTCAGAGAAAACGCCACCACCATCCTACTTCATTCTGGAATCTCCACCGCGTACACGGTTGTTAAAGTGGTTTTCGGAGTTGGCAGAGAGTATGACAACTTCCGATCCCGGTCTCTTTAACAACCAAACATAATTATAACACCGCGGTCTTTAAAATAGTTTATACTTTAAACCAGAATATAATTATCCGTTTCAAAACCCATAAATACGATATCATTTCCTTTTCCAAAACAAACTCATTTTGATATTATTTTTATAAAACCCAAATCAATAATATCATTTTTATTTCAAATATATTTCTTTTCCAAAATCATAATGCTTTAAAATTTATAATATCTGGAAACTAAACGTTTGAATTATAATTTCCAAAACATAATACGTCGAAATTCATAGCTTTAAAACCATAACTTCTAAAACATGAATGATTTGGATATTCAACAGTATATAGAATAAAATGGTTTAATTTTAAATTTACTTTGTAAAGTAAATTAGTTTGCATGACTTTACAAATATTTTTTTTTAGATGAAGTCTAAAACATAAATTTAAATTTCACCTTCAGTTTCCAAAACCACTTCAATTTCAATATATATCAAATTTGAGTATTAATAAATTTCAAAACTAAGGTTGGAATTTATTCTTTCAACAAATTCACTGTTCTATTATTTAGTCTTGAACATTTGCATGATAAATCCATAATCATTTATATGAAACTCAAATTTCCTATAACTAAATATTTCCTTCAATTTATTTATACTAGAAATATTCCTTTAATTTATCTTGAAACAAAATTTCATTTATAAATACCATACCTTTAAAATTTTCAAGCTTAATAAGGTCCACATCAACTTATAAAGTTTAATTCTTAAATACGCTCAATTCCAATTAATTTTTTTTTACCTTCCAATCTATCCTAAGCCTGTGCTTAATTATATAATATAAATTATCAACTCCATTTCAACTTATTCATTTTATTTAGCAGATTATACATAGCTTAAATTCAAAATTTAACTATATATGTATAATTATAAAATAATATTTATATAATATCAAAATTTAATATTTATTAAACCGTATCATATCCAAACCATAAAAATCATTTCAAAAATAATTTTATATATATACCGTGGTGCCTGTATAAAATTTTCTATCCTATGGTTAAGTGATACGGATATTTATCATTTCAATCCGTAATTTAAAAATAAAAATACGGTTGTATATCATTTCAAACCGCAATCCCGAATGAAATGAAAATGCATAATAACTTGCAGATTATACAATATAAAATTATCGCATCCATTCATCTTAATATTAATCATCAACCATTTATTACAATCGTCATCCAATTTAAACAAACATCAATATAGAGCATATAAAAATATAACAGGTAATAAATAACAGGTATTAACTAACAGTTTATATTCAATAATAAATTTAATAACTGTTTAACTAGCAGTTTATATGCAAATAAATAAATTTTAACTGTCAATTTATATGCAATAATAAAACTAATTAACAGTTAAATTAAATAAATGCGATTTAACTGAGATAATGAATAAAACATGCCAAACAGTCATAAATAAATTTCTACTCATATCTTAAATCAATTTAACAAACATAAGAAAACTTAGAAGTTGTGAGTGGGTTAAAACACTCACCTTCTGAATTTAAATCGAATTTAAATCCGATTTAAACCAAAAAATTTCACAGTCTCAGAATCCGTCCAAACCAGCGTCAAAATGTTCGGAATTTTATTACGATCCTAACAAAAAAAATTGCACGTAAATTCGAGATCGTATGAGAAAGTGTAACAACCCTAGTTTTAGCCATTTATTTTATTTTAATTATTTAATTTTTAAAGATATTTTATATAATTTGTGTTTAAAAATATATAGTTTAATTAATTAATTTGGAAATATATTTTATAAAATTTGTTGTGTCAATAAAAATTTAATAATATCTGTGAAAATTTAATCTAAGATTGAACAGTTAAATTCGCGGTTGACAGACGCGTCAATTATAGGGTATAAAGCAACGTTATAAAACATGTGTTTTAAAAATGCTATTTTTATGAAAATTTTTGCTGTTTTAGACTGCGTCTGTTTAACGTAGGGTAAAAATAATATTTTCAAATTTTTCTGAAGAAAAATATTGGTCCGTGATTTTAAGACGGACGTTATTTCATTTTAAAGGACCATTTGTTAATATCTTTGCATAAGTTTTTTTTATCAAGCCTACCTAAAATTTTACCGTTTGTATTTAACAATAATCAAACTAAATCTAAGGGAAGACTTTAGCCAAGTGAATCACAACTTTTAAAAAAAAAAAAAAAAAAAAAAATATAAAACGTTCAAGCATTTAGTGTTCTTTCACCCTGGCTGTCTCATTTGCAACTTGTACACATTCTCTTCTCAACTGGAACGTGCAAATCATCTGCCCCTATCTCATTCATGGCCAAACAAATCGTAAACATACGTATACAAATGAATTAAAGAAATTCATGGAATTGATACTCGGAATTTAATATACACTTGGGAATAAAAACTGAAATATGTATCAAACCCCTCCTTTACTTCAGCCTTTAGTTATCAGAGCATCTCGCAAGCCTTTAATCCAGAAGTAACGTGTATATAAAGTTTGTTTTCACATCTGCTCATCTGTTATCAATCTATAATCACGCATCTATATTTATAACTGATGAGTAGGTCACGCGAATCATCCATTTGTCTCTGCCTTTTACAGATTTCGCATAACTGATCAAACTTTATAAATGGAAAATTTATTCTTTTGCAAAACTGAAAAGAATAAATCATGCCACATCCCTTGATCACTGACCCGATTCATTTAAATAGGCCAGAGATCTTCACCACCCTTCAAAGCATTTGCAAACTTTTCTCTACATCTAAACCTCTTCACCTCCTTCTTTCGTTCAGAGCTTCGGACCAGGTAATGTCTTCTCCTCCCTTTCAGTGTTTCCCCAGTTTTCCTTCCTTTTATACCTTGCTCGGCCAGCCCCACCTTAAACTTTATGAGTCCATATCTCTATGTTTGAACATAAGTAGAAGATGGGGTAGGATAGGATTTGGATATGGTTGTTTAGTAGTATGTTTGGGTAAGGAACAGAGAGTTTGCTTTGGAAATTTTTTTTAAAAGAAGAAATTTTGCAGAGGAATAAATTATGACTTTGGAGAAAAATCTTATGTAAACCAATTGAAGATAAGAATATAGAAAATAGGATTGCTAAACCTGGAAAATAAATTCGAATGGGACTGGGTAAAGTAGTGTTGAAATTTGTTCATAAGTATTAGGCTACATGTTGTAATTTAGGGGTAGCTGTACATGTGTATCACTGTGTGCATGGTTAGGCTGATCTGAGATCTTGTGCTAGCTGAACTAAACATTTATAAATGATCCCATTTCCTGACCTGAGTTGACTGAGCATGAAGTACTGAAGTGGTAAGATACCTCTCTGAACATACCTTTAAGTTGAAGCCTGAGCACACATATATCAGAAGCATACAATTAGTTATAGACCGAGCCTAGCCTATAGATTTCACCACTGAACTGATTGTTTTAGTGAAGAGTTGAGTTTGCTTGATGCTAATAAATAGAAGTAGCGGTTATGAGGAACTAGATAATATGGGTTCTGTCTGTTTGAATTATAAAGACTGGAGTGGGTGATGATAGGAATAGAAGGGAAGTTTAAAAATTTGAAGTTGAATAGCTTGGTCTGAGAAGTGGTAGAGAAGGCATACGTGAGTTTTTCAGTTTGCATTGGTATCATTAAAGTAAGTCTGCCTTTATACAAAATCTTGAGTAGCTGTGCATGTCAAGTATCATGGTGCATCATAGTGTACATGCAACACAGGCCCTTCTTTTTCGAAAGCTGTAATAAGTGCACAGCTAAGGCTTATATATTTGTTTCAGTTGATAAGTTGATAGAAATAGAAGTAGTGGCAAGTTTCAGTGTTGAGGTAGGTGAGGAGTGATTTTTCAGAAAGCAAGTTGTGTGGAAAATTTTACCCGAAGCATGCGCATATTTGTCTCGAAGCAGAGACACATGTGACTCGAAGCCTTGAATAATTTTTCTCGAAGTAAAGCAAGTGTGGCTCGGGTAGTTAGATAAGGCCTCTGAAATGCTTCAGTTTTAGCCTGGGAAGTTTGAATCTAAGAAAATCAATCTGTAAAGTAATGTTTTAAAACTAAGCCTAAAATTTAAGATTTGAAACTGAATACTAGAAATGGAGTCTAAATGATATAATTAGGCAACAAACTTTTCAGAACACATACCTGCAGTAATAGATGAAGATAGACTTGGGGTTAGGCATATTGGTTTCAGTCTGGAAAGTTAAATATCAGATGGGTTAAGATTTAATGTAAAGCTAAGTTAAACAAAAATAGAAGTGGATAGGAATAGGCTGGGAATTTCATAGATATCTTTTGCACAGAGTATGATATGATGAATGATAACAGAAGAAGGGGGGGCGTGCATATGTGCACGTCTGTACATGTTTTGCAGCGACTGATGGGAAACTAGGTAAGGATGAGATAGGAACTGATTTGTTTGAAGATGGATCTGAGAAAGTTGGAATAAAGGTTGGGAATATTAGTACAGGATTTTGGCTGCATATAGTGTTTTGGCGTGAGTCGAAAAATGCGTGCACGTGTACATGTGTATATATGTCCCGACATATAATAGGAAACCCACCATTTTGCCTTAGTTCGTCCTTAGGAATTTTGTTATAGATTTTAGTTTTAGCCCGGTTCACATTTTGGGTACACTTTGGTCATATTACACGGTGGAGTGGTCGAGCAAGCCAAACTGATTCTCGTTCTATTTTTAATTTTTCTTTGACCGTAAATTCTAAAGTCGCGTATTCTATATTTACTTTTGTCCTAGATTTGGATCTAGGCGACATCCGAGAAATCTGATAGTTACCCTTTGTCGTTCTTGTCCGGTGAATTGCCGTTTTGAAATTCAAATTGTCTGCAGTTCTCAGGTGAGTATTCCTCACCAGACATATGTACATATATTTTGTGAATTATCGCAAGTGTATGTGTAAAAATTTTATTTAAATATTATCTGTCTGTAGTATAACGTAGAATGATGAATCCCATTTAAATTGACACCTCATCAGTTATTATCTGCTGTATTATTTCTGCAGTTATATTATATTATTGTTTATTTACTGCTTAAATCACCACTGCAAGTTCCCTGTTAAATTTAGATTGTTGTGGGCTGAAATGATAGGCCTAAATGATGATTACTGTGCTATTATTATGTTAACTGTTTAACTGTTAACTTGGGATTGCGGGTTTGAAATGATAGAACCCGGGGTTTTGTAAATTACGGGTTGAAATGATATAAATCCGTATCACTTGACCTAGGCTAGAGAACTATATACAGGCCCGTGGTCCTTATAATATTTTCTGAAATATTTAAAATTATTTTGGAAGTTAAATATTTGATTTAATATCTTTAAAGGATTTTTATTTGATTTTGAATGAGTTATAAATGTTAATAAATAAATAAATAAATATTTGAATAAAATTTTGGAATATAACTTATTTTGGAAATTCTGGATTTTTGAAAGGATAAGATTTCAGTTAAGAAATATATATATAAGTTATATTTGGAAATATTTACTAAAGCATTTAAATGCTGTCTTTTGAAATTGGACTAGTTTTACCCGTAACTTTAGGTAGCATTTCCTAAGTGCTATAGAATCTGGAATTTGATTGTTTGAAATTTAAGGAATTTGATAAATTATATTTATGTTTAAGTTTTGGAGACCTTTAAGATATGAGATTTATAACTGGATTTTTCTTAATAAATCTAAGATGAACATTCTAGTGTTAAGTAAATTTTGAAATTATTTAATGGCATAACTTTGGAGTTTTATCTATGGAATTTATGGGAATATTCAAGACGAAATAATAAACACTAATTTGTTGAAAGAAAAAAATATCCAACCTTAGTTTTGAATATTAATACTCCAATTGGATATATATATAGGAATTGAAATGGTCTTGGGAACATGAAGTGATATTTAAATTATGGTTTAAAATAAAGAAATATATTTGTAAAGCTATGTAAATTATCTTCTTTACAAAGTAACCATAAAGTTAAACCATTTATATCCAAACCATTTGTGTTTTGGGAGTTATGTTTTTTTTAAAGAAAAATTTCCAATATATTATGGTTTAAAGGTATAATTCAAATATTTGGTTTCCAGATATTATAAATTTTAAGCAGTATGGTTTTGGAAAAGAATTATATTTGAATATAACGATATCATGTTGTTTTGGGTTTTAAATGATATCGTATTTATAGTTTTGAAATGGAAATGTTTATACTGGTTTTAAAGTATAAATTGTTTTTAAATGACCACGGGCTATAATAACGATGGGTTGGCAAAGAGACCGGGATCGGATATGGACATACTCTCTGTCGATACCGAAAACCACTTTGACCAACCATGTACGCGGTGGAGATTCCAGAATGAAGTAGGTCGGTGGTGGCGTTTCCTGTAAGGTAAATACGTGGACCCGACTCCCGTGAGTTGGCATAAGGTGGCTAAAACAGGAGCAATTCCAGGCCAATGAGGTCATTCCTCTGATCGGACGCTCCTCTTCGATATTATACTTTGACTCGGATTGATTCAGTGGCCACTTCTATATTTTGATTTTGGGGAGTTAGTCCGAGGTGGGCGGTAACTGCGGCTACGCGTTTCCACCAGCCTGGATAGCAATTGGTATATCTACCCTGGCATTGCCTAGTTGTGCCGTGTCATCTACCATACCGAGCCTTGTACGAGTTTAGATTTCTCCCGTAGCCCGTGTGGTATCCTCTAGTTGCTTCCCGATCAGGAGGAGCTATGATATTGGATGGACTACTGGGACTATTACGTGTTAAGGGCTATATGGGTAACCCCTTAATGCTAAGAAAAAAGTATGTATATTTTATAAATAGACACTATTATAATAGCGCAATATACTACATAGTAAATAGTTTGACGGATCCTTAGAGGATGGGCGGTCCCAAGCATCCTTTAAGTTACTTGCTCTATATTACAGTACACTTGAATTAGCTTACATTATATAAGTATGTATGTCCTGACTCGAGTGTTATGTTTTATTTTTCGCTCGGGTCAGCCTGAGTTGCAGCTTCAATTTCTTCTCCGTAGCTAGGACACTCAGTAGATCATTCGCGCTGCTGGAAGTTGTTTCAGCCTTTATCTTTTCTGGAATTCAAGACTTTGAAGACTCTATCTCTATTTATGTCTTAAAATTTGTATTGAGGATTATAGACAATGTAAGTTCTGTTTGTTTGAAGTTATATCAGTGGCTTCATGAACCACTAAATTTTTAATTTCCGCTGCGAGATTCTGATATCTGTGTCTGCCACTGCACTCGGTGCAACATGATAGGGGGTTCTCGCTTCCTGGTTTGGGTAGCGAACGGTTGACTCTTACTCCTACATGTCCTCGTGGAGGTTGGTGGTGTAGTCGAGAGGCTAGCCGTAAAGGCAGAACAGAGGTACCGTTGTATGCTACGGTGGGTGTTACCCCACTGGCGCGGCCCGTTACATTTGGTATCAGAGCTTTGGCTCTAGGCAAAACTTAGAATGTATGGTAAATTTGATTTATAGAATCACCTTCATTCGAGCTTGAATCTCTTTCTTTTCGACTTTTGGAACATTCCCTGCGATTCCAAAGTTCATTCGTGTCCCTCACTTCCATCTACTTTAGATTCTGGTGTATCCCATAACTCCACTTCGAATGACCTTTATAGTGAATTGACGGTCTCGCCATTTCTCTAATAAAGGGGTGAAACTCCTTTACCATTTGCATTGATTCACCAGAGATTTAGATTTATTCTCGGTTTATATGCTAGTATCTTTGGTTATTCCGAACTCCCGCTTCGGATCGAATGGTAAATCTACATTCGATCTGACTTTTTAAGTCACGGTTGACCCGGTCAGGGTTGTCCGCGATTTATATAGACTTACCCAGTTTCCTTATTCTGATCTTCTGATTTCAATTTATCTTGAATTCTATTTGATTTGAGTTCATCAAATTTGAGTCTCTATCCTGGTTTGAGAAGTTTATTCCTATATTTGAAATTAAAATCTAATATTATATATATGAGTATAATTTTCAAAATTTTATAATTAATTTAACTAGTTGTCAAGAGATAATAGTTTTGATTTTATTTATGGTGTTGTAAGCCATGTGTTTGTCTAATAAATAAGTGAATATAAAACAATGGTTATAAATTAATTTGGAAACAGAAATGAATTTAAAACTAAAACTTGAGAATTAAATTTCTGATGATTTCAAACCTTGTGTTTAATTTTTAAAAGGATATATACTATTTAAAGTATTTTTGTATAGAAATTTGTTTCCAAAGAATTTTAAAAATATAGTGCTCTTCTTTTTGTCGCTGGAAAATAATTTCGGTGATGACTGCAGCATCATCGACATTCATTTTCGAGTTTCGAAGCGAAAAGACCATTCTGTAGTCTGGCTACAGTGTTACCTTGAAAATTAAATCGATTTGAATTTCTAAAATATGAATTAATATATATAGATATATAATTTAAATTGATTTGACATATTATGTATATATTTATCTACCTATAAATGGTTTGAAGGGAATCAGAAATTTAATTCTTAAAGTTTACCTTGAAAAAGAAAATAAAATTTTGAATAAGAAATTCCAACTGGAAATAATTGAATTTGAAAGTTTTAGTTGTATAATACTCAATTTCATTCAATATGACTTACTTTGATTTTCAGAAGTTAACAATGTAATTTGGATAATATACAATATTAAAGGGATTTTATAAATAAAATTTGAGTGGTTATACACTTAAATTTTAGTTATAAAAAGGCTAATAAAGGTAATATAGAAAAAAAAAGGGAATTTAAGGAACTTATTTGAATAACCTAATAATAAAAATTGATTTAATAAGGAAGCTTAAATCTAACCAAGAAATTTTAATAAAGGTTATTTCCTGAAATGAATAGGTTGTGTAATAAACATTGTATCTTTGAATAGAAAATAAAAGATAGTTGAAGAGATATTTTGTAGTAAGGATTATTATCTTAAATCATAGTTTAATTTATGTCTAAATGAGTAATGATGATTTAAATAGTTAAGACATATGTTAATATCGCTGAAATTGATAATTGAGAATTTGTTTTTAAATGAAAATTTCAAGTGACACTTATTTAAGGAATATCTTATTTGTGAAATAGGTATTTCAAACAAAGTGTTAGGTTAGTTGTTAAATCAAGAGTTAAGAAAATAATGAACTGATTAGGAATACTATCATATCTACTATAGCATATTTTAAGTGCTGTGGTTCTAGGAATAAAATGCTTTGGAAAACTTATAATTGAATAAATGAAGATATCTATAAATTTTAATGACTTTCAAAGTATTATGATTTCAAAGGCATTATGATTTCAAATTTATTTTCTTATTTTCAAACTATCTTTGAGTATCCTTGGTTGCCCTATTTGCTACAGATTGGGGAAGCTATTGCTTATACCAGTCTATTTAGAAATCTTTCTGTAATCTTTGAAATCTTTGTTACTCATCAGGACCTGAGCACCCTAGGCTGACGGTCAAACTGATGAGGGTAAACCGATTCTAGTGGATCTTCTTAGTACTGCAAATTCCGGAACTATCCGTTTAAGATTCTTGTTTATCTAGCTGACCTTCCTTTGTTCTCTTCCTTCGTTCCTTTTCGAGGACGAAAAGTTCTTAAGTGGGGGAGAGTGTAACAACCCTAGTTTTAGCCATTTATTTTATTTTAATTATTTAATTTTTAAAGATATTTTATATAATTTGTGTTTAAAAATATATAGTTTAATTAATTAATTTGGAAATATATTTTATAAAATTTGTTGTGTCAATAAAAATTTAATAATATCTGTGAAAATTTAATCTAAGATTGAACAGTTAAATTCGCGGTTGACAGACGCGTCAATTATAGGGTATAAAGCAACGTTATAAAACATGTGTTTTAAAAATGCTATTTTTATGAAAATTTTTGCTGTTTTAGACTGCGTCTGTTTAACGTAGGGTAAAAATAATATTTTCAAATTTTTCTGAAGAAAAATATTGGTCCGTGATTTTAAGACGGACGTTATTTCATTTTAAAGGACCATTTGTTAATATCTTTGCATAAGTTTTTTTTATCAAGCCTACCTAAAATTTTACCGTTTGTATTTAACAATAATCAAACTAAATCTAAGGGAAGACTTTAGCCAAGTGAATCACAACTTTTAAAAAAAAAAAAAAAAAAAAAATATAAAACGTTCAAGCATTTAGTGTTCTTTCACCCTGGCTGTCTCATTTGCAACTTGTACACATTCTCTTCTCAACTGGAACGTGCAAATCATCTGCCCCTATCTCATTCATGGCCAAACAAATCGTAAACATACGTATACAAATGAATTAAAGAAATTCATGGAATTGATACTCGGAATTTAATATACACTTGGGAATAAAAACTGAAATATGTATCAAACCCCTCCTTTACTTCAGCCTTTAGTTATCAGAGCATCTCGCAAGCCTTTAATCCAGAAGTAACGTGTATATAAAGTTTGTTTTCACATCTGCTCATCTGTTATCAATCTATAATCACGCATCTATATTTATAACTGATGAGTAGGTCACGCGAATCATCCATTTGTCTCTGCCTTTTACAGATTTCGCATAACTGATCAAACTTTATAAATGGAAAATTTATTCTTTTGCAAAACTGAAAAGAATAAATCATGCCACATCCCTTGATCACTGACCCGATTCATTTAAATAGGCCAGAGATCTTCACCACCCTTCAAAGCATTTGCAAACTTTTCTCTACATCTAAACCTCTTCACCTCCTTCTTTCGTTCAGAGCTTCGGACCAGGTAATGTCTTCTCCTCCCTTTCAGTGTTTCCCCAGTTTTCCTTCCTTTTATACCTTGCTCGGCCAGCCCCACCTTAAACTTTATGAGTCCATATCTCTATGTTTGAACATAAGTAGAAGATGGGGTAGGATAGGATTTGGATATGGTTGTTTAGTAGTATGTTTGGGTAAGGAACAGAGAGTTTGCTTTGGAAAATTTTTTTAAAAGAAGAAATTTTGCAGAGGAATAAATTATGACTTTGGAGAAAAATCTTATGTAAACCAATTGAAGATAAGAATATAGAAAATAGGATTGCTAAACCTGGAAAATAAATTCGAATGGGACTGGGTAAAGTAGTGTTGAAATTTGTTCATAAGTATTAGGCTACATGTTGTAATTTAGGGGTAGCTGTACATGTGTATCACTGTGTGCATGGTTAGGCTGATCTGAGATCTTGTGCTAGCTGAACTAAACATTTATAAATGATCCCATTTCCTGACCTGAGTTGACTGAGCATGAAGTACTGAAGTGGTAAGATACCTCTCTGAACATACCTTTAAGTTGAAGCCTGAGCACACATATATCAGAAGCATACAATTAGTTATAGACCGAGCCTAGCCTATAGATTTCACCACTGAACTGATTGTTTTAGTGAAGAGTTGAGTTTGCTTGATGCTAATAAATAGAAGTAGCGGTTATGAGGAACTAGATAATATGGGTTCTGTCTGTTTGAATTATAAAGACTGGAGTGGGTGATGATAGGAATAGAAGGGAAGTTTAAAAATTTGAAGTTGAATAGCTTGGTCTGAGAAGTGGTAGAGAAGGCATACGTGAGTTTTTCAGTTTGCATTGGTATCATTAAAGTAAGTCTGCCTTTATACAAAATCTTGAGTAGCTGTGCATGTCAAGTATCATGGTGCATCATAGTGTACATGCAACACAGGCCCTTCTTTTTCGAAAGCTGTAATAAGTGCACAGCTAAGGCTTATATATTTGTTTCAGTTGATAAGTTGATAGAAATAGAAGTAGTGGCAAGTTTCAGTGTTGAGGTAGGTGAGGAGTGATTTTTCAGAAAGCAAGTTGTGTGGAAAATTTTACCCGAAGCATGCGCATATTTGTCTCGAAGCAGAGACACATGTGACTCGAAGCCTTGAATAATTTTTCTCGAAGTAAAGCAAGTGTGGCTCGGGTAGTTAGATAAGGCCTCTGAAATGCTTCAGTTTTAGCCTGGGAAGTTTGAATCTAAGAAAATCAATCTGTAAAGTAATGTTTTAAAACTAAGCCTAAAATTTAAGATTTGAAACTGAATACTAGAAATGGAGTCTAAATGATATAATTAGGCAACAAACTTTTCAGAACACATACCTGCAGTAATAGATGAAGATAGACTTGGGGTTAGGCATATTGGTTTCAGTCTGGAAAGTTAAATATCAGATGGGTTAAGATTTAATGTAAAGCTAAGTTAAACAAAAATAGAAGTGGATAGGAATAGGCTGGGAATTTCATAGATATCTTTTGCACAGAGTATGATATGATGAATGATAACAGAAGAAGGGGGGGCGTGCATATGTGCACGTCTGTACATGTTTTGCAGCGACTGATGGGAAACTAGGTAAGGATGAGATAGGAACTGATTTGTTTGAAGATGGATCTGAGAAAGTTGGAATAAAGGTTGGGAATATTAGTACAGGATTTTGGCTGCATATAGTGTTTTGGCGTGAGTCGAAAAATGCGTGCACGTGTACATGTGTATATATGTCCCGACATATAATAGGAAACCCACCATTTTGCCTTAGTTCGTCCTTAGGAATTTTGTTATAGATTTTAGTTTTAGCCCGGTTCACATTTTGGGTACACTTTGGTCATATTACACGGTGGAGTGGTCGAGCAAGCCAAACTGATTCTCGTTCTATTTTTAATTTTTCTTTGACCGTAAATTCTAAAGTCGCGTATTCTATATTTACTTTTGTCCTAGATTTGGATCTAGGCGACATCCGAGAAATCTGATAGTTACCCTTTGTCGTTCTTGTCCGGTGAATTGCCGTTTTGAAATTCAAATTGTCTGCAGTTCTCAGGTGAGTATTCCTCACCAGACATATGTACATATATTTTGTGAATTATCGCAAGTGTATGTGTAAAAATTTTATTTAAATATTATCTGTCTGTAGTATAACGTAGAATGATGAATCCCATTTAAATTGACACCTCATCAGTTATTATCTGCTGTATTATTTCTGCAGTTATATTATATTATTGTTTATTTACTGCTTAAATCACCACTGCAAGTTCCCTGTTAAATTTAGATTGTTGTGGGCTGAAATGATAGGCCTAAATGATGATTACTGTGCTATTATTATGTTAACTGTTTAACTGTTAACTTGGGATTGCGGGTTTGAAATGATAGAACCCGGGGTTTTGTAAATTACGGGTTGAAATGATATAAATCCGTATCACTTGACCTAGGCTAGAGAACTATATACAGGCCCGTGGTCCTTATAATATTTTCTGAAATATTTAAAATTATTTTGGAAGTTAAATATTTGATTTAATATCTTTAAAGGATTTTTATTTGATTTTGAATGAGTTATAAATGTTAATAAATAAATAAATAAATATTTGAATAAAATTTTGGAATATAACTTATTTTGGAAATTCTGGATTTTTGAAAGGATAAGATTTCAGTTAAGAAATATATATATAAGTTATATTTGGAAATATTTACTAAAGCATTTAAATGCTGTCTTTTGAAATTGGACTAGTTTTACCCGTAACTTTAGGTAGCATTTCCTAAGTGCTATAGAATCTGGAATTTGATTGTTTGAAATTTAAGGAATTTGATAAATTATATTTATGTTTAAGTTTTGGAGACCTTTAAGATATGAGATTTATAACTGGATTTTTCTTAATAAATCTAAGATGAACATTCTAGTGTTAAGTAAATTTTGAAATTATTTAATGGCATAACTTTGGAGTTTTATCTATGGAATTTATGGGAATATTCAAGACGAAATAATAAACACTAATTTGTTGAAAGAAAAAAATATCCAACCTTAGTTTTGAATATTAATACTCCAATTGGATATATATATAGGAATTGAAATGGTCTTGGGAACATGAAGTGATATTTAAATTATGGTTTAAAATAAAGAAATATATTTGTAAAGCTATGTAAATTATCTTCTTTACAAAGTAACCATAAAGTTAAACCATTTATATCCAAACCATTTGTGTTTTGGGAGTTATGTTTTTTTTAAAGAAAAATTTCCAATATATTATGGTTTAAAGGTATAATTCAAATATTTGGTTTCCAGATATTATAAATTTTAAGCAGTATGGTTTTGGAAAAGAATTATATTTGAATATAACGATATCATGTTGTTTTGGGTTTTAAATGATATCGTATTTATAGTTTTGAAATGGAAATGTTTATACTGGTTTTAAAGTATAAATTGTTTTTAAATGACCACGGGCTATAATAACGATGGGTTGGCAAAGAGACCGGGATCGGATATGGACATACTCTCTGTCGATACCGAAAACCACTTTGACCAACCATGTACGCGGTGGAGATTCCAGAATGAAGTAGGTCGGTGGTGGCGTTTCCTGTAAGGTAAATACGTGGACCCGACTCCCGTGAGTTGGCATAAGGTGGCTAAAACAGGAGCAATTCCAGGCCAATGAGGTCATTCCTCTGATCGGACGCTCCTCTTCGATATTATACTTTGACTCGGATTGATTCAGTGGCCACTTCTATATTTTGATTTTGGGGAGTTAGTCCGAGGTGGGCGGTAACTGCGGCTACGCGTTTCCACCAGCCTGGATAGCAATTGGTATATCTACCCTGGCATTGCCTAGTTGTGCCGTGTCATCTACCATACCGAGCCTTGTACGAGTTTAGATTTCTCCCGTAGCCCGTGTGGTATCCTCTAGTTGCTTCCCGATCAGGAGGAGCTATGATATTGGATGGACTACTGGGACTATTACGTGTTAAGGGCTATATGGGTAACCCCTTAATGCTAAGAAAAAAGTATGTATATTTTATAAATAGACACTATTATAATAGCGCAATATACTACATAGTAAATAGTTTGACGGATCCTTAGAGGATGGGCGGTCCCAAGCATCCTTTAAGTTACTTGCTCTATATTACAGTACACTTGAATTAGCTTACATTATATAAGTATGTATGTCCTGACTCGAGTGTTATGTTTTATTTTTCGCTCGGGTCAGCCTGAGTTGCAGCTTCAATTTCTTCTCCGTAGCTAGGACACTCAGTAGATCATTCGCGCTGCTGGAAGTTGTTTCAGCCTTTATCTTTTCTGGAATTCAAGACTTTGAAGACTCTATCTCTATTTATGTCTTAAAATTTGTATTGAGGATTATAGACAATGTAAGTTCTGTTTGTTTGAAGTTATATCAGTGGCTTCATGAACCACTAAATTTTTAATTTCCGCTGCGAGATTCTGATATCTGTGTATGTGATTCTGTGATCTATTTATTGTATATTCTGAGTTTTGCCAAATTTATTCTACAACGCAGTATTTTGAACAATTCAAGTCCGACAATGTGCGGATGCGAATGGTTGAAAATATTGGGTCGTTACAGAAAGTTATTCGACTTTGAACATTGATAAATTCGAATGCGGAAAAAAAAGGAAAAAACAAACCCACGTCAGCACCTTACGCACGCCTTCCCCATCTTCTTCTTCACGCGTTTCCCAGATCAAAGCCGAACCCATCATCCTCTCAAACCCTAATAGCCGTTTCTTCGTTGCTCGCCGAGACCACGATCCGATACCTCCATCTCGAAGCTCTACATCGCCACAACCTTCACACCAAGCATCATAAAGCTCGGCCAACACCATAACGTGAAAAACGAGGATGAACGACCACGGTTTCACCTTCGATTTCCCCTTCCACGACGCTCGAAACACGATCTCTACCGCTGGATTTGAAGTTCGTAACGAACTCTTCAACTTTGCAGTTGGAAGAATTCGCGATTACTTGATGGATTGAATGCAAATTGGAGGTGTAGTTGGATGATTTTTGGCCATTGGAGTAAAGAGGTGGCGGCCAGTAAGAATACTAGGGTTTTGGGAATATTTTATTATTTTTCTCGTGATGCGTGTCGTAGTTATATGGCTAGGTCCCAAAACAGCCCAAACTCCGATTTAAGCATGCTGACAGGCTATCCTAACATAAAAAGGCCTTATGAACGCAATGGTGTTGGTTTCGCAGCCCAATTCCATCATTTTCGCAGGTTACTGTTAAAGTCAAATTGGTTTGAAATGACAATAATGCCCCGAAAAGCCCGTTTCGGCTCCGAAACGAAAATGGATCATCCCATATATCAAAATAGATGTTTTAAAATATTCTGAACGCGATGGAAAATGTTTCGCGTCCAAATTTCATCGTATGAAGAAGTTATGCTGAAATCAATATTTTCAAATTAATTTCAAATCGATTTCAATTAAATCGATTTCAAGGTGTTTCGCGTTTGTACGATCAAACGACAAGTCTGATCGCTATGAAACTTGAAACCCTACAATAAATCACTGTTACGGATCCGATGAAACTGGTTTCATCGAAATCCGAGTCAGTGGCCAAAATAGCTATTTTTATATTAATTAAATATATTTAACATAAATTAATTAAATCAAATTTCGCGTTGAAAATTCTGAACTTTGCAATCTTTATCATTTTAAAATTTTTCAAACATTTACAATGACTTAATAATTTTTTTAAAAGTCAATTCATTAAAGATTAATCAATACAAATCTTCAATTTCATAGAATTCAAGAATTATAGATAAATTTCCAAAATTTCCATTAAATTGAATTTACCCATAATTATTCGATTCATAATTTCAAATAGAAGGGTTTACCATTGGATTTAAAATTATCACATAAATATTTTCCGTTTTCAACTTAATTTTTAAATTAACATAATAATTACATATTTGATTTCATTCATTTGCAATAAATCCAACAATTATAAATTAAATGAATTAACTCTCTATTAAAATTAAAATCCTATAATTCATAATTTTTATCATCTTGATTTACTTATAAATTTATAATTCTTTAAACCAATTCCCATCTCTATTTAAAGTAACTTAATTCACCAATTATAGAATTTATTTCAATTTCTTAAAATAACCTCTTTATTATACATTGAATCCCATTTTATTTTAATAAGTTTCAAATTTAACGAATTAGATTCAACTTCAACCTCTAACTTACACTTAACTTTAGGTTATAATCAATTTATAACGTATTACCTTTTTAGTTATTTACATACTTCTCGTATAAATTTCTCAACTAATCATAATTATTAAAGTAACGCTTATAATTAATAATGACACTAAAATTACTCAACATTTAAACGAACGTTATTTCATTTTCCATTAGTGTAACATTCATTTACTTTATTTTCACTTATTACAAATTCGAATTCCATTAACAAATAAGCAGGTAATTTATAATATATGTTACAAGTTTTTAATTAATCACTATTTATTATTATTGACTTTAATTTAGCATTACTTACCTTGCATTAACATTGTTACTTAAAATCCCTATCCAATTGCAATTAATATTCTAATGAATACATTTACTCTTTTCCGTTATGTTATTAATTATCATCAAGGCGCATCTAGTTATCTTTATTAGTAAATGAGTGAATTTACTAGTAACCCACTATTATAACCTTTAATATACTTGTATATTTATTCATCAATCAATATTTATGTTTTTTTTCCATTCAAGTTGATTTATAACCTAATATACATTTATATTAGTCCCATTTCATTCCATTCATTAATGAGTATTGCACTAACCTTACTACTTTACATTACATTCAGTTTCCAAATTTTATAATTACTTACCATTTAATCCATTAATTATTGATTCTATCCAAACATGTATTTAGATTTTATTTTAATTAATTTATTCAATGTTGACATCCACTTAAAAAAATTTACTTTCATTTATATAGTTGTAATTAAATTCAGTTATTATTTCATTAATACTATTTCCAACTTCTTTCTTCCAGTATTAATTTCACAAATTAAATTAAAATGGTTTCCACTATTTCTTCAATTAGATTTCATTTAAATACTAATTTATCACCTTTTTTTTCTCAAAAATTTCAATTACAAAATCCTATTTAATTAACAACTTTAATTGTCGAAATTTACGGGTCGTTACGCTCTCCCCCACTCAAAACTTTTTCGTCCCCGAAAAGGAAAAAGAAGGGAGAAGGAAGAATTAAACAAACAATACATCCTATTCAAAATATTAACTTATAAACAATAATTTACAAATTTATTACCTTAAATAAAATATACCTATTTTATAATCATTATATCTTTTTATACTTGAATAAATAAAGTTTGGAAAAACATTTTCAAAATAATTTCTAGGTCCAAAAATTTAAAAAAATTCGGCAGAGTCTCCTTTGTACGGAGAGGCTCGGGAGAAAATATAATATCAAAATATAACAATTATTTTACATATATTATCCAAAATATAATATCCCAACCTGGGAAAATATATAAAATAGCGCTATAAACCGAAATCCGAAATGTACCTATTTGTCGGTCAATTTACGCTTAATTTATGGAACCAAAAGCAGTAGCAATTGCTTCCATAACCTGCATTTCACTTATAAAATCCAAAGGATTAACAATTTATAAAAATGAAATATTTAGGTGGTTTCAATCACTAACAACAAATTAATGCAACAACCATCAATTTCAACAAACAACATACACAATACAAAACAACCATTCAATCAAACAAACAAATAGTTGTCCGGGTTCAAAACTTTTAAATTGCACGGAATGAAGAATAAACTACTAGCGCATCATTTACTCAGTCGCCTTAGATAAAACTAAATAGATTATTCATTCACCCAAATCCAAATTTTAAAGTATCCTTGCCCAAACAACCATCAATTAAACAACAACAAATCCAAACAACAATCAACTTAACTTATTATTAATTTCCTTTCATACCTTTGTTTGATTTTCTTTTTAAATACAGTGATTTATCTTTTAAATTTACATTTACTCATTAAATGTTTGCTTCATTTATTTTTACTTATTACTTACAATTATTCATTCATTTATTATTGCATGTCCTCATTTATTTATTACAGTATTCATTTTTCTACTAATTTTATTTATCATTTTTTTATTACTAAATTCCATTTACAATACTCACCTTTCTGTTTTAATTTGTAGTCTTTTCAATTTAAGCTTAAGTTTATAACTCTATACCACCAATTCAAATAAATAAAAGCAATTTATTGAACACTTTGATTACATACTTTTACTGTACAATTTCCATTACCTTTCCTATTAAACATTTCAACTTTTAATATTTGGTAAGTTATATATATGCTTTTAAAGAATGTAATTGAAGGTTATACATGTTTGTTCCAATTCCTTTAATCAATTCATTGTTCAATAAATTTTTTCCTTTTTCCTATATGTTATAATTTCAACTTTCTTTTTATTTCCTTTATAACTTGGCATTAAATCTCTACCTAAATTAGAGGTTTCCATTTATTAATTACTTACCTTTCATTCCACTATAATAATTGAAACAATTAATTAATGGAAATTTAAGAATTTAATACTGGGTTAAAATTTCAATTTATTTTAAAATAATAGATAAATATATTCTTACAACTTATATATCTCTAATTATATTTAAAACAATTCAAAATTTATATTTTTTTTCGAAAATGAATCTGCAGTAAAACTACTACAGTGGCCTTCCCCCTTCGAAACTCGAAAATGAAAGTCGATGATGCGGCCGCCATCACCGAAATTATTTTCTAGCGAAAGAGAGGAAAGTACAAAACTTATTTTCTCCAAATCTTCTTTAAAACAATTCTTTCGAATTATAATAAATATTTATATCAGAAAGTACTTATAAACCTTATTATTATATTCCAAAATTTATTCAAAAGAAATTTCAAAACCCCGGAACTTAAGTTCTAAATTTCCAAATTTCATTTTATTTCATTTATTTTATTTAATCTTATTTCTATTATTATTTATACACTTTATTACCCAACAACCAATCTATTGCAGCCAAATATAGATATCATTTGAAATTTTTATTTTATATATAGAAAATATAATAGACAAAATTATTTCATTCACCTATATTAAAAACAAATATTATGTCAGTCTGTCCTATTAAGTGTTTTGAAATCCCCATTGATGTCACAGTGTCCCATGCACCAACCAGAATCTATAAATACAAAACAGAACAGATTAACACAATATTAAAACCTTTTTATAACACTAACAAATACGCTCTCTCATATATATACACTTAGCGACTCCCATAGGGTATTACTACCCTATTAATAAAGAGTCAAACCCCACAAAGCTAAGGTTTATCGCTAAACCAAAGCTCGATACCAGATGTAACATCCCGCCTTTTCGCACGCTTCAAATCGACACACGTGCCAATTCAAACGATACAAAAGGGCGGATTGTTATGGGATAAATAGGAAAAACGAGAAGAAATAAAAGAAAACAGAATCTCACAGCGGAAGGATAAAATATAATAATCAAATTTACAGTTCATGAAGCTGTTTACAAATCTTTTGATGATACTTACAACATTTATCAGAGTACACATACCAATAATAACAATGCAGAGGAATACGGTGTGTAGTGGAATATAATAAATAATAACAAAAATCTCCGTCTTCGTCCTCCAGAGCTAAAGTCTTCGGTCCTGAAACGCTCGGACTGACCCAAGCGAATTGAAAAGACAAAACACTCGAGTCATAACTAAAAGATCTTATATAAGTTAAATCAACAAGGATAAATATGAGTGCAGTAACTTAAAAGATGCTCGGGATTCACATCTCTTAAGGATCCGTTAAACTATTTACTATGTAGTATATTTTGCTATTATAATAGTGTCTAATTGTAAAATAAACTTACTTTTAAATAGCGTTAAGGAGTTACCCAATCTCCCCCTTAACACGATAATAGTCCCAGTAGTCCATCCAATATCATAGTCCCTTTTGATCGGAAAGCCACCAGAGGATACCACACGGGCTACAGGAGAAAACCAAACTCGCACAAGGCGCGATAGGGTAGGTGACACGGCACAACTAGGCAATGCCAGGGTAGATATACCAATTATGCATCCGGGCTGGTGGTAACGCGTAGCTGCTACTACCGCCCACCTCGGACAAACTCACCAAAAATCAAAGAAATCAAAAGTGGCCACCGAAACAATCCAAAGTCAGAGTATAATATCGAAGAGGAGTATCCGATCAGAGGAATGACCTCATTGGCCTGAGAATCGCTCCTGTTTTAGCCACCTTATGCCAACTTACGGGAGTTGGGTCCATGTATTTACCTCAGAGGAAACGCCGCCACCATCCTACTTCATTCTGGAATCTCCACCGCGTACACGGTTGTTAAAGTAGTTTACGGAGTTGGCAGAGAGTATGACAACTTCCGATCCCGGTCTCTTTAACAACCAAACGTAATTATAACACCGCGGTCTTTAAAATAGTTTATACTTTTAAAAAAAAAAACCAGAATATAATTATCCGTTTCAAAACCCATAAATACGATATCATTTCCTTTTCCAAAACAAACTCATTTTGATATTATTTTTATAAAACCCAAATCAATAATATCATTTTTATTTCAAATATATTTCTTTTCCAAAATCATACTGCTTTAAAATTTATAATATCTGGAAACCAAACATTTGAATTACAACTTTCAAAACATAATACTTCGAAATTCATAGCTTTAAAACCATAACTTCTAAAACATGAATGATTTGGATATTCAATAGCATATAGAATAAAATGGTTTAATTCTAAATTTACTTTGTAAAGTAAATTAATTTCCATGACTTTACAAATATTTTTTTTAGATGAAGTCTAAACCATAAATTTAAATTTCACCTTCAGTTTCCAAAACCACTTCAATTTCAATATATATCAAATTTGAGTATTAATAAATTTCAAAACTAAGGTTGGAATTTATTCTTTCAACAAATTCACTGTTCTATTATTTAGTCTTGAACATTTGCATGATGAATCCATAATCATTTATATGAAACTCAAATTTCCTCTAACTAAATATTTCCTTCAATTTAATTATACTAGAAATATTCCTTTAATTTATCTTGAAATAAAATTTCATTTATAAATATCATACCTTTAAAATTTTCAAGCTTAATAAGGTCCTACATCAACTTATAGTGTTTAATTCTTAAATACGCTCAATTCCAATTAATGTTTTTTTACCTTCCAATCTAAGTTTATTTGAATCATTTAAACTCTATATCCTAAGCCTGTACTTAATTACATAATATAAATTATCAACACTATTTCAACTTATTCATTTTATTTAGCAGATTATACATAGCTTAAATTCAAAATTTAACTATATATGTATAATTATAAAATAATATTTATATAATATCAAAATTTAATATTTATTAAACTGTATCATATCCAAACCATAAAAATCATTTCAAAAATAATTTTATATATATACCGCGGTGTCTGTATAAAATTTTCTATCCCATGGTCAAGTGATACGGATATTTATCATTTTAATCCGCAATTTAAAAATAAAAATGCGGTTGTATATCATTTCAAACCACAATCCCGAATGAAATGAAAATGCATAATAACTTGCAGTTTATACAATATAAATTATCGCATCAATTCATCCAAATATCAATCATCAACCATTTATTACAATCATCATCCAATTTAAACAAACATCAATATAGAGCATATAAAAATATAACAGGTAATAAATAACTGGTATTAACTAACAGTTTATATTCAATAATAAATTTAGTAACTGTTTAACTAGTAGTTTATATGCAAATAAATAAATTTTAACTATCAATTTATATGCAATAAATTAATTAATTAACAATTAAATTAAATAAATGCGATATAACCGAGATAATGAATAAAACATGCCAAATAGTCATAAATAAATTTCTACTCATATCTTAAATCAATTTAACAAACATAAGAAAACTTAGAAGTTGTGAGTGGGTTAAAACACTCACCTTTTGAATTTAAATCGAATTTAAATCCGATTTAAACCCAAAAGTTTCTTAGTCTCAGAATTCGTCCAAACCTACGCCAAAATGTCTGGAATTTTGTTACGATCCTAACAAAAAAAATCGCGCGTAAATTCGAGATCGTATGAGAAAGTTATTCGATTTTGAACATTGATAAATTCGAATACGGAAAAAAAAACAAAAAAAAAACAACAAACCCACGTCAGCACCTTACGCGCACCGTACCCATCTTCTTCTTCACGCGTTTCCCATATCAAAGCCGAACCCATCATCCTCTCAAACCCTAATAGCCGTTTCTTCGTTGCTCGCCGAAACCACGATCTAATACCACCATCTCGAAGCTCTATGTCGCCACAACCTTCGCACGAAGCATCATAAAGCTCGGCATCACCATAGCACGAAAAACGAGGATGAACGGCCACGGTTTCACCTTCGATTTCCCCTTCCACGATGCTCGAAACACGATCTCTACCGTTGGATTTGATCTTCGTAATGAGCTCTTCAACTTTGCAGTTGGAAGAATTCGCGATTACTTGATGGATTGATTGCAAATTGGAGGTGTAGTTAGATGAGTTTCGACCATTGGAGTAAAGAGGTGGCGGCCGGTAAAGAATACTAGGGTTTTGGGAATATTTTATTATTTTTCTCGTGATGCGTGTCGTAGTTATATAGCTAGGTCCCAAAACAGCCCGAACTCCGATTTAAGCATGCTGACAGGCTATCCTAATATAAATAGGCCTTCTGAACGCAATGGTGTTGGTTTCGCAGCCCAATTCCATCATTTTCACAGATTACTGTTAAAGTCAAATTGGTTTGAAATGACAATAATGCCCCGAAAAGCCCGTTTCGGCTCCGAAACGAAAATGGATCATCCCATATATCAAAATAGATGTTTTAAAATATTCTGAATGCGATGGAAAAAGTTTCGTGTCCAAGTTCCATCGTATGAAGAAGTTATGCTGAAATCAATATTTTCAAATTGATTTCAAATTGATTTCAATTAAATCGATTTCAAGGTGTTTCGCGTTCATACGATCAAACGACAAGTCCGATCGCTACGAAACCCGAAACCCCACAATAAATCACTGTTACGGATCCGATGAAACTGGTTTCGTCGAAATCCGAGTCAGTGGCCAAAATAGCTATTTTTTTATTAATTAAATTTATTAAACATAAATTAATTAAATTAAATTTCGCGTTGAAAATTCTGAACTTTGCAATCTTTATCATTTTAAAAAATTTCAAACATTTACAATGATTTAATAATTTTTTTGAAAGTCAATTTATTAGAGATTAATCAATAGAAATCTTCAATTTCATAGAATTCAAGAATTATAGATAAATTTCCAAAATTTCCATTAAATTGAATTTACCCATAACTATTCGATTCATAATTTCAAATAGAAGGGTTTGCCATTGGATTTAAAATTATCACATAAGTATTTCCCGTTTTCAACTTAATTTTTAAATTAACATAATAATTACATATTTGATTTCATTCATTTGCAATAAATCCAACTATTATAAATTAAATGAATTAACTCTCTATTAAAATTTAAATCCTATAATTCATAATATTTATCATCTTGATTTACTTATAAATTTATAATTCTTTAAACCAATTCCCATCTCTATTTAAAGTAACTTAATTCACCAATTATAGAATTTATTTCAATTTCTTAAAATAACCTCTTTATTATACATTGAATCCCATTTTATTTTAATAAGTTTCAAATTTAACGGATTAGATTCAACTTCAACCTCTAACTTACACTTCACTTTAGGTTATAATCAATTTATAACGTATTACCTTTTTAGTTATTTACATACTTCTCGTATAAATTTCTCAACTAATCATAATTATTAAAGTAACGCTTATAATTAATAACGACACTAAAATTACTCAACATTTAAACGAACATTATTTCATTTTCCATTAGTGTAACATTCATTTACTTTATTTTCACTTATTACAAATTCTAATTCCATTAACAAATAAGCAGGTAATTTATAATATATGTTACAAATTTTTAATTAATCACTATTCATTATTATTGACTTTAATTTAGCATTACTTACCTTGCATTAACATTGTTACTTAAAATCCCTATCCAATTGCAATTAATATTCTAATGAATACATTTACTCTTTTCCGTTATGTTATTAACTATCATCAAGGCACATCTAATTATCTTTATTGGTAATTGAGTGAATTTACTAGTAACCCACTATTATAACCTTTAACATACTTGTATATTTATTCATCAATCAATATTTACGTTTTTTTTTCATTCAAATTGGTTTATAACCTAATATACATTTATATTAGTCCCATTTCATTCCATTCATTAATGGGTATTGTACTAACCTTATTACTTTACATTACATTCAGTTTCCAAATTTTATAGAATTAAATTCTAATTACTTACCATTTAATCCATCAATTATTGATTCTATCCAAACATGTATTTAGCTTTTATTTTAATTAATTTATTCAATGTTGACATCCACTTAAAAAAATTTACTTTCATTTATATAGTTGTAATTCAATTCAGTTATTATTTCATTAATACTATTTCCAACTTATTTCTTCCAGTATTAATTTCACAAATCAAATTATAATGGTTTCCACTATTTCTTCAATTGGACTTCATTTCAATACTAATTTATCACCTTTTTTTCTTTTTTTCCTCAAAAATTTCAATTACAAAATCCTATTTAATTAACAACTTTAATTGTCGAAATTTACGAGTCGTTACAAATTGATTGGTATTAATGTTTTCATATTTGAAATTCAAATTGATCCTTATTCTTTACTAACAAAGAAATAACATACCTTATATTTTCTGTAAGAAATGTAATCCTCCATAATACACTCTTAACTTTTCTTTTCAAAATATAACATTTATTTTATTCAATGCCTTCTTTTTATAAATATACGATTACATTTTCTCTCATCTATAATAACCCATCTCATTTGAACATTGTCATCAAAATTTATAAAAGTGGCGCCTTCTTTTTAAATACACGTTATACCTTTTTTCTCTTTTGTAACTAAACAACTCCCTGTTTATAAAATCTTACATATATTCAAAAATGAGAATTTTATTTTATTTATCTCAAAACATGCATTTATCTTTATTTAAAATGTTCATTCCATTTTGACACAAATGCAAGTTCTTATATTAAACTCAATCATTTCAATTTATTCCTTCTTCCCTTTCTAATCGAAACATTTCAATAAATCTACTGCCAATTGATTTCAATACTAATTTCAAATGAATTCTAATTATAAACACTATTTCTTTTCACTTATAATTACTTATTAATTCCTCCTTAAATTTTAGGTTGTTATAAAGTCCGCACTAGAGGATCGGGGGATCAATGCTTGTTTGGATGTAAACTTGTGAATTTGGATAGAAGATCGAATCAGATATTGCGTATGGATGATGTATATTCATCATATGGGTGTAAGTTTGAAAATAAATATTTTAGCTAACCTTTGGTTTTTGTTTTGGGTAATTTCGAGGACGAAATTCATTTAAGTGGGGAAGTCTATAACAACCCGCAAATTTATCGCTTTGATAAATTATATTTATTTTTAAATTTATTTAAATAAAAGGTTGATAATACTATTAATATTGTTTTGAGTGATAATAAGTAATATTAATTTTACTTTGAATAAGCATTTACAATAATATTTTCCTCGAAATGTAAATCGATAAAATAGCTGAAAATAGTTTTCACTACTACAAAACAGGCCATTTGCATCGCCTTATTTGAATCGGTTTAAGTAAAAACTGATGCAAATAGAACTATTTGCATCAGTTCTGTCTTAATAACCGATGCAATGGGTACGTGGAAAGCAATAGGTAATAAAAAATCAAATTTGCATCAGTTCTCACCAACAACTGATGCAAATACGTCGACGCAAATAGTTTTAGTCGCATCGGTTTAAAGTCAACCAATGCAACTACGTCCAAAATAATAATTTTCGCATCGGTTCCCTTGCGTACGCGATGCAATTTCAAATTATTTAGGTTATTCGTTGCTCACTTTTACATCCCACCTTTTCAATTTTTTTTCGCTGCTCCCGTTATTTTCCCTAAATAATTCGCGTGCTTAAAAAAAATGAATATGTTTCAGTGATTGCTGTTCCCGTTTTTTTCGCCGTTTGTTGGATTGATTCGCTCAAAAATGAATTTATTTTCATAGTTGTAGTGATTCGCCATTCCTATTTTTTTCACCGTTTGCTGGCTTGATTTCGAGTTTCGAGTTTGCTGGATTGATTTCGAGTTTTGAGTTTGCTGGATTGATTTCACCATTAAGCGATCAATTTTGAGTTTGTTGGATTGATTTTTCAGGTATAAAATGAATATGTTGTTGCGTTAATTTGATGTTTTGAATAATTTTGTCTGCTCTTTTCTTTTAGGTTAGAAGGGTTTGGCAACATACTATTGCTTTAAGTAAACTAAATTTGAAGGGGATGCATAGTTTCTGATAAACGTCATTATTATGTTTATTTTTAGCTTCTAATTTCAAATTTCAGTTGCATTGGTTTTCATAATTTTTCTTTAATTTCATATTAGAAGAGTAAAAAAATATTTTCCTAAAAGAAAAGAACAGACAATTAAGAAGGTGCCACCTAAACCACTATGATTCTCAGTAGGCACATTTGATCCATTATTACGATTTGTATAATGTCTTCAAATACTGCATGTCATATCACCAAAAAGCAGCCAGCACCAACAACTGATTCAAATAAATATCATTCAACCAAAAAGGTACAATAGATCTATGAAATTAGAAGAAAATTAAGCAAACAAATGCGACTGAAATTCAAAATTAGTTTTGGGAAATATGTCTGCAATGCTAAATACTCGTGTATGAATTATTTTTTGTTCACTCTGGTCTTTAACATAATTTTGGTACATGTAACATGCTGCTTTGTTTTACCAAAATAATTTGTACATGACATGAGAAGGCTAACTTGTGGGTGGAGAAGCGAAATTAGTCAGTGTTTTAAGTGAACTGTATGTAAGCTCCATATATGTAATAATTCCACTAAAAACCCATATGCCGTTGTACCGTTGTAGATCTCTAAGTTGGCGATCTCCAACTTGATATATCAGTAGTACCGTACCGTTGATACATTTTAGAAAGGTTCAATTAAAATGAAATCTGGGTTAGTGCCGATGATTTTCCCGAAAAGTTCCTTATTAACACACAGTATGTGTAACGACCCAGGATTTTAATTAATTAAAATTCGTATATTTAATTTATTTTAAATATTAATAAGTGAAATTTATAAGTCGAATAAATTTTATTTTGAATAATTGGATTTAATCGGATAATTAAATCAATAATTTAATATGTGAAAATACAGAAATAATTGAAAATTGGGTTAAATATGATTGAAAATGATTTGTAAAATTTTATTTTATCATATTGGAGTTAGAACGATATTTTAGAACTTTTAAAATCGAATTAAAAGTTAATTTGTGAAAATTGAATATTTTAATATTTAATTATCAACTGTAAAATAGCCGTTTTTCGAACAGTCTCAGAATTGGACGAAACTAGTTCCATTGGATCCATAATAGTTCCATTGGATCCATAATAGTTAGTTATTACCGGATTTCAATTTTTGTATCAATCGGAGTTATCGTTTGATCGTGGCAGCTCGAAACGCATCGAATTATTTTTAATATTAATTTGGCGAGTTAAAATAGTCATTTTTCAAAAAGTCTCGGATTTCAACGAAACCAGTTTCATCGGATCCGTAATGTAATATTATTGTATGGTTTCAAATTTCGTGTCAATCGGATATACCGTTTGTCCGATACAAATTAAAACGCCTAGAAAATCGTTTAAATCGGTTTAATTTAAATCGAACATTTATAGCCATAACTCGCACAGATGTCCGAATTAGCTTCCGAAACCTGTTCCATTGTGTCCGGAACGCGGGGTAAACCCTAGGAACGTCAGTTTCGGCGCGTAAATCGGAGTTTTGAAAACCCGGATGAATAGTGTTCATTTATTCTCTATAAATAGGGCTCCATTCATAAGAAAAAAATAATTTAACCTAACCCTAAACCTAGCCGCCACCCCCTCAACGAACGACCAGAAAATAATCCTCTTCTTCCTTCAATTTCTCAAAATCCATTCATCAATTCAAAGAACGTTCAACTAGGAAGTTATAGAGCACATCGAGAGCTACAATCTGAACGGTGGTGATCGAGTATTATGTGGTGGATCATCGGCAATTGGTGTTGGAAGTGCGGCCGTTCGGCCTCAAACTGCATGCGTATGTGATGGCCGAGCTCGAAGCTCTTCTGGCCGAACATTGAGGGGATGGAGGCGAGCAAGATGGTGGTAGTTGATCGAGTTGTAGTGGTTTGTGTTAGACACGATTTGGAACCCTAGTTTGGAGTGTTGGGTTTGTGCGCGGCCTGTAGACGTGCGTGAGAGAGGGAGATGGAAGAAGCTTGTGCACGGTCATGATGCAAGGAGACCAAATCCTACGGCTATGATAGCATAGGTTTATAAAAATTTATTTATGTTGTAAATATTGTATATAAAATCGTGTAAAACTTTGAAAAATCATAACTTTTACATACGAGGTCGAAAACGCACGAAACAGGAAGCGTTGGAATCGTATGGACGAGCATTACGCGATGGAATTGGATTGGAGTCGTTTGGAGTTAGTGAGAATTTCGGGTAAAATTAAACGTCCGTTTAATTTTATTCGAAATAAATCGCTAAAACGAAATTGAAATCAAGGTGAGAACTTCTCACTCATTCGAATCGGTTTCGATTTTAATTTTAAATAGTCAGATTTAAAATATTTGAATGCATGTTTGAATGATGATTGTTATCTATTGATTGTTAAAATAGACATTATGCGCCGTTAGTAAGCGGATGTTATTTATTAAAAACATATACCGCGAATATTTCATAAACAGTGAAATTGGTATTATATATAATAGCAATATATATATACTGGCATATGTATATATTGGAGTTGTTGATTTCCCGCATTTTTTAGCGGATGAGACCCTATTGCGCCGTTATTAAGCGGATAATATTATTAATCCTATATACCGCGATAATTCCGTACTGGAGCGGAATTGGTATTGTGCTAATGTTTGTGGATGCAAGAAAACAGGTTGGAGGGATCCAACTGGATTCCTCAACAGTATTTATTTGATTATGGATATTTTGATATTCGTTGATTATCATATACGATATATGATATCGTTGTAGTCGTGATTGACTATTTGGTGTGTAGCATCATTGGACCAAATTTTAGAATTTTAAAAAGGATTTTTAAAGTGATTTTTGAAAATATATAATATTTTTGGAATTGATCCATTTTAAATAAATAAACGTTATAATTTTTAAAGTTATAAAAATTATGATTTTGAGAAATACGATTAAAGATTTATTTTTGAGAAATATGGGTTAAGGATTTTATAAAATAGTTAAATTGGGATTTCTGAATTTATTATAAAAGTTGAAATATAGGATTTATAAAATTGATTATTTTATAAATCAAAATGGTGAAATTATAAAGGGAGTTAAGACATTTTTAAAAGAATGATATAAATTGATTTATATAAAAGAATTATAAGATGGATATTTTTAAATTAAAATATTGGAATTATAAAACAAGTTTTTATAAGTGTTAGAATGAATTGTGAATGCATTTCATAAATGAATGAAATTTATAGAATTATAAATGGTGAAGTTATAAATGAAATTTTATAAGCAGTAGGTTTATAAAATTTGTAAAGTTATTTGAAGAATAAATTTGGTTAAATAAATGAATCTTATAAGTTATAAGATTTATAATTTGGAAAGTCTTAAAAGGAACGATTTTGTAAAATAATCGTTTTATAAGCATTTGACATATAATATGAATTTTTAGTATATCATTGAGATATAAATTGAACAGGTTAATAAAGGAATTTATAAAAGGAAGTTGTTATAAAACAAATAGAAATGGAATTTATAAACGTTGTTTTATAAATTCGCAACGACTTATTTTGATAAGTTAATTTTTATAACTTACTTATGGAGTTATATTCACGTTTTAGACAGTGAATAATCCTTTAAGATAAAATGTATAGAAGTGATGAAATTGTTTAACGTAGTATATTCATGTTTTGAATAGTGAATAATATGTTAACGAAAATGTTTTGAATTGGGTGTTTTAAATCGAATTAAAACGATCTAACGATGTCTTTAAATGTGTTGAGATTCGAAACCATAGATTTCAACATTCATTGTTGAAATAGACGTTTTCGAGAAATAGAAGGAAATGGTGGACTATAACTCTGTTGTTATAGTAAATGATTTCTGAAAGGAAATGTTTTGTATAGTATTGGGATTTATATATCTATCTTAAATTCGAATCCCTATACTAGTGATTTTGGGTTGTCGTAACGATGTTTTACGTAACATTCATTTTGGCCCAAATAAATATGTTTAAGAAAATGATTTCCTTAAAGAATGAAATATATACTTAATTTCGATATGAGTATATTGAATATTTTCCAAGTGTTGAAAATAAATGGATTTGTGAATTACTTATTAAATAAGTATGGAAATGTTTTCCAATATAAAGTGAATATTTTGAGAATTTATCTTTTTGAAGATAAATTGAAAATGAATAATTGAAATCATTTATTCATAAAATATTTTGGAATATAAATTCACTATGGAATTTATAAAAGAAAGGGGAATCTGTTTAAAAATAAACGTTGGTTTATTTTTGAAGTGTGAAAACTATATATCTAGTAAAGATATTTTTGGGGAATAAGTAATTTGGAAAAATTATTTGGAATCTGGTGATGTTGTGCATATCCATTGATAGTTCAATAACCGACTATCAATATTTACCTTTGAAAAGGTATTTATTGTGATTTGCTGAATTTGAATGCTACACTTATTTTTAAATTATTGCGCTCGTTATTCGGATTACCCATTTCGAACAGTGATACGACGTAATGGATAACATTGATGACCGGTGTTGAAGACCGGATATTTTTGAAAGCGAAAGGACAACTCGTCGAATGTCTTTGCATCGAATGGTCCCCGGTATAGGGACTCCATATGTGATGGGAAGTCCTAACGTGATTAGTGAATATCCGGATTACAAGGACTTCTTTGTAAGTGCCTTCGGTTCTGTTCGAGCCCGGAACAGACTTGTATGGATTGTATGTCTGACATTACAAATTGAGATATAAAGCCGATTTCTTTCAAATATATTTCTGTTGGTGGCGGAGAATTAAATCTTTTAGCTTAACACCCTTCTCTGAGACGTACGAGCTCAGAGGTTATGTAGTTGAAGGTTATCAGCGATATATTCCCAATTTGGTAATGTGACATGCTGAGTGTTGCTGTTAAATAATCATTGTGTTGATCATTTGTGATAGGATCATTTATTTGATCGTCTATCCTGGTGATCATTTCTATGATCATTTGTTGACCCAAAGCACGGCTTTTGTATAAAGTGTGTTTTTGTGGACGAGACTTCGTCGAGCCTCACACCCCGGAAATGGTCAAAACAGGAAAGATGCAGCAAGGTTATGAGGGGTAGCGCCCTTTAGGGTATGTGCATTTCCTTCTGGAAAAGGTGGTATCATGGTATGGAGCCCAGATACTTACTCATGTTGAAACACTTTATGATTGTGTGAATTGATTGCGAGCGGTCGGATAAAGGTCCCAAAGGACCGGGGGATGGCATACTCGGTCAGTTGTTACTCAGTTAGGGGTAACCCGGCCTTGTGTTGGCAGAGATCCGGTTTGGTTCTCGGGGATGTCCTTCCAGAGGCATTCTCATGTGGCAATGGGAAGTTCCTTGGCCTGACCATTTGTTGGAAATCCAATTCCCAATACGAAACCCTGTACGGTATTAGTTGTAGAACCTGCCATTCACTTATGGTGGTCACCACTGTTTAGATGGTAGCTATAGTAGGCATACGATAATGGTCATATGTTGGCTAAGATTTATATTCTACTTTCGAAATAATTTTTCCTACACTATGCACTAGTAATAATATCAAATGTTCTTTTTAATGCATATCAAGCATCTTTGACTATCATAAGGAGAAATCTCCTTCGATTCTGCGTTTGCATTGTGTGTGTGTGCAGGAGGCCTTATGGTAGTCTCATTTTCAAAAGCATTGCGAATTGACTTTAAAAAAAAAATATTCCTCTATTTTGATTTTTAAAGATAAATAAACTGTTTCGAGTTCTCACACCAGTCCCATGACTGACTCGAAGTTTATTGTTTTCCTTCCTAAACTCTGGATGCCCACCAATTTTCACATGGGCAGTCAAGAGTTAAGGTTTATCAGGATATTCTGGATATTATGGAATTGCTGGAGGCAAGATGGATGGCATGGCGTATTACTAGTATATAGTATTTCTTTCCGCTGTTTGATGTTGTTTGTTGTTGTACACTCTGATGATATGATGTAATGAAATGTAATAACTGATACAGTTCTTTGTTTAAAGATTATTCATTTATCTATTATATGTTGTTCCGCTGCGAATTGTGAGATTCTGATGTTGTTCTGTTGTTTCTTTTTTTTGTTCTGTCCCGTTCTATTTTCTTTTCCCTCTATTCTCTTATGTTCTTCCCTCTATATTTTCTACTATCTTCTCTCTTCTTCTGTCTCTTTCTTTTTCTTAAAACCCTAAGTGTTTGGTTTTCCGGCATTCGATTGCTCGGCAGTTGATACGGTGGACGTATTGATGTCGATATTCGGGAGTCGAAGAATTGGGTCCTTACATCTGGTATCAGAGCATATGGTTAAGCGACAACCATGGTTCTGTTGGGTATTGCTCATTAGAGATAGAGTCAGTAGTACTCTAGAATGAGTTGAGTGTAATAATAGCTATGAGTGCGTATTTGTTAGTGAATATATAAAATTGTTTTATATTGTGATGATTGGTTTATTGAGTGGCATATGAACCTTCGTCAGCACGGTCTTGACAACTATGCCGAAGGGGTTTTATAAACACTTGAATAGAACAATTCGGCACAATATTGTTTTGAAATTTGGTAAATGAAATAATTTTACCTTGATTATATTTTATATATAAAGGAATAATTTTTCAGAATTATTAAAGTGTATATAAGTTGATTGTTAGGTTGTTTGAATAATCTAAATAAAAGAATTATTGTATAAGAAAATGAATTATAAGAATTGAATTATAATTAATGTGATTTACAATTGTGAAATAAACTTATATATATAAGAAGTGAAACTATATGAATATATTTATGAATATGAGTAGTAAATAAAAAATGAATTTAAAGTTAAATGGAAGTATAACTTAAGAGATGTTGAATGAAGTTGATTTTGGTATCAAACTAAATTAATAAAACCAAGTGATAAATGTGAACTTGAGTTATATAAATGAAATTCAACTTTAGTAATTGAATTGAATTAATGGATTGAATGTTAATCAAATGAATGTACATAAAGTTGATATGGAATGATGGATATAAGTGTTAATTCATTAAAATCTAATGTTATTAGAAGTTGAATAAAAATCAATTAATTAAACCAATTGAAAGCAAGGGAATTTGGTTGTAATTAATATACATTGATTGTTATATGGTTGTTAGTTGATTGATTGTATATAATTCATTAAGTGTTAATGAAATTGAGTTAATGAAATTAAAAGCTAAAATAATTGAAATTCAATTGGAAGTTAAGAGAATCTTAAATAGAATTGAATTTGATTTGGAAGTGAACTAACTTGGATACGAATTAGTGAATATAAACTAATTGAAAATGAATGTTAGTAAAAACATCCACTGTTAATGAATCAAATGTGATTAAATTGAAAACCCAATTCATTAAATATCAATGAGAATATGAATGAATATTTATTGGTTATGAATACTAGTTGGATGATAGTTGGTTGATGGTTGAATATATATTGCTTTTACTACATTTTCTATGTTGGCATATATAGTTATTATGTTGCTATATGTTGTATATCGATACTATTTTCATATATGCATGTTCTCGTGTTGTTTGTTGAGTGTTTAGTAGGTGCGGATCGCGTTTGCTTCGCATTTGGAGCTCGCTTTCGCACTTTATTAGCCGTATATGATCGCTAATAAAATATAAGGTACATATCTCGGATTAAATATCGTACTTTTACACTTTTTCCCTGCGGGATGCCTCATTACTTGATGAGATGTATATTTGTGATATATATTGTCATTTTTTTTTTCGGATCGAGCCGCGCAAAGGAGACTATGGCGAATTTTTCCGAAAATTTAAGGCGTTAGAAAATTTTTGAGAAAATTGGAAAATTTTGAAAACTATAACTTTGATTTGGAATTGAAAGTTAAATGATATAGTTTGTTTTTGAAAAGGTAACTAAGTATGATTTGGAAAACTTAGTAAAGATTTGTAAGAAGTTTAACTATGAATTTTGAGAAAATTAATAGATTCTGTAACTTTTCTTACTTGTTAATTTCGAGGACGAAATTCTTTTAAGGGGGGAAGTATGTAACGACCCAGGATTTTTATTAATTAAAATTCATATATTTAATTTATTTTAAATATTAATAAGTGAAATTTATAAGTCGAATAAATTTTATTTTGAATAATTGGATTTAATTGGATAATTAAATCAATAATTTAATATGTGAAAATACAGAAATAATTGAAAATTGGGTTAAATATGATTGAAAATGATTTGTTAAATTTTATTTTATCATATTTGAGTTAGAACGATATTTTAGAACTTTTAAAATCGAATTAAAAGTTAATTTGTGAAAATTGAATATTTTAATATTTAATTATCAATTGTAAAATAGCCGTTTTTCGAACAGTCTCAGAATTGGACGAAACTAGTTCCATTGGATCCGTAATAGTTAGTTATTACCGGATTTCAATTTTCGTATCAATCGGAGTTATCGTTTGATCGTGGCAGCTCGAAACGCATCGAATTATTTTTAATATTAATTTGGCGAGTTAAAATAGTCATTTTTCAAAAAGTCTCGGATTTCGACGAAACTAGTTTCATCGGATCCATAATGTAATATTATTGTATGGTTTCAAATTTCGTGTCAATCGGATTTACTGTTTGTCCGGTACAAATTAAAATGACTAGAAAATCGTTTAAATCGGTTTAATTAAAATCGAACGTTTATAGCCATAATTCGCACAGATGTCCGAATTAGCTTCCGAAACCTGTTCCATTGTGTCCGGAATGCGGGGTAAACCCTAGGAACGTCAGTTTCGGCGCATAAATCGGAGTTTTGAAAACCCGGATGAATAGTGTTCATTTATTCTCTATAAATAGGGCTCCATTCACAAGAAAATTTTTTTTTTAACCTAACCCTAAACCTAGCCGCCTCCCCCTCAACAAACGACCAGAAAATAATCCCCTTCTTCCTTCAATTTCTCAAAATCCATTCATCAATTCAAAGAACGTTCAACTACGAAGTTATAGAGCACATCGAGAGCTACAATCTGAACGGTGGTGATCGAGTATTATGTGGTGGATCATCGGCAATTGGTGTTGGAAGTGCGGCCGTTCGGCCTCGAACTGCGTGCGTATGTGATGGCCGAGCTCGAAGCTCTTCTGGCCGAACATTGAGGGGATGGAGGCGAGCAAGATGGTGGTAGTTGACCGAGTTGTAGTGGTTTGTGTTAGACACGATTTGGAACCCTAGTTTGGAGTGTTGGGTTTGTGCGCAGCCTGTAGACGTGCGTGAGAGAGGGAGATGGAAGAAGCTTGTGCACGGTCATGATGCAAGGAGACCAAATCCTACGGCTATGATAGCTTAGGTTTATAAAAAATTATTTATGTTGTAAATATTGTATATAAAATCGTGTAAAACTTTGAAAAATCATAACCTTTTCATACGAGGTCGAAAACGCGCGAAACAGGAAGCGTTGGAATAGTATGGACGAGCACTCGATGGAATTGGAATGGAGTCGTTTGGAGTTAATGAGAATTTCGGGTAAAATTAAACGTCCGTTTAATTTTATTCGAAATAAATCGCTAAAACGAAATTGAAATCAAGGTGAGAACTTCTCACACAATCGAATCAGTTTCGATTTTAATTTTAAATAGTCAGATTTAAAATATTTGAATGCATGTTTGAATGATGATTGTTATCTATTGATTGTTAAAATAGACATTATGCGCCGTTAGTAAGCGGATGTTATTTATTAAAAACATATACCGCGAATATTTCATAAACAGTGAAATTGGTATTATATATAATAGCAATATATATATATTGGCATATGTATATATTGGCATATGTATATATTGGAATTGTTGATTTCCCGCATTTTTTAGCGGATGAGACCCTATTGCGCCGTTGTTAAGCGGATAATATTATTAATCCTATATACCGCGATAATTCCGTACTGGAGCGGAATTGGTATTGTGCTAATGTTTGTGGATGCAGGAAAACAGGTTGGCGGGATCCAACTGGATTCCTCAACAGTATTTATTTGATTATGGATATTTTGATATTCGTTGATTATCATATACGATATATGATATCGTTGTAGTCGTGATTGACTATTTGGTGTGTAGCATCATTGGACCAAATTTTGGAATTTGAAAAAGGATTTTTAAAGTGATTTTTGAAAATATATAATATTTTTGGAATTGATCCATTTTAAATAAATAAACGTTATAATTTTTAAAGTTATAAAAATTATGATTTTGAGAAATACGATTAAAGATTTATTTTTGAGAAATATGGGTTAAGGATTTTATAAAATAGTTAAATTGGGATTTCTGAATTTATTATAAAAGTTGAAATATAGGATTTATAAAATTGATTATTTTATAAATCAAAATGGTGAAATTATAAAGGGAGTTAAGACATTTTTAAAAGAATGATATAAATTGATTTATATAAAAGAATTATAAGATGGATATTTTTAAATTAAAATATTGGAATTATAAAACAAGTTTTTATAAGTGTTAGAATGAATTGTGAATGAATTTCATAAATGAATGAAATTTATAGAATTATAAATGGTGAAGTTATAAATGAAATTTTATAAGCAGTAGGTTTATAAAATTTGTAAAGTTATTTGAAGAATAAATTTGGTTAAATAAATGAATCTTATAAGTTATAAGATTTATAATTTGGAAAGTCTTAAAAGGAACGATTTTGTAAAATAATCGTTTTATAAGCATTTGACTTATAATATGAATTTTTAGTATATCATTGAGATATAAATTGAACAGGTTAATAAAGGAATTTATAAAAGGAAGTTGTTATAAAACAAATAGAAATGGAATTTATAAACGTTGTTTTATAAATTCGCAACGACTTATTTTGATAAGTTAATTTTTATAACTTACTTATGGAGTTATATTCACGTTTTAGACAGTGAATAATCCTTTAAGATAAAATGTATAGAAGTGATGAAATTGGTTAACGTAGTATATTCACGTTTTGAATAGTGAATAATATGTTAAAGAAAATGTTTTGAATTGGGTGTTTTAAATCGAATTAAAACGATCTAACGATGTTTTTAAATGTGTTGAGATTCGAAACCATAGATTTCAACATTCATTGTTGAAATAGACGTTTTCGAGAAATAGAAGGAAATGGTGGACTATAACTCTGTTGTTATAGTAAATGATTTCCGAAAGGAAATGTTTTGTATAGTATTGGGATTTATATATCTATCTTAAATTCGAATCCCTATACTAGTGATTTTGGGTTGTCGTAACGATGTTTTACGTAACATTCGTTTTGGCCCAAATAAATATGTTTAAGAAAATGATTTCCTTAAAGAATGAAATATATACTTAATTTCGATATGAGTATATTGAATATTTTCCAAGTGTTGAAAATAAATGGATTTGTGAATTACTTATTAAATAAGTATGGAAATGTTTTCCAATATAAAGTGAATATTTTGAGAATTTATCTTTTTGAAGATAAATTGAAAATGAATAATTGAAATCGTTTATTCAAAAAATATTTTGGAATATAAATTCACTATGGAATTTATAAAAGAAAGGGGAATCTGTTTAAAAATAAACGTTGGTTTATTTTTGAAGTGTGAAAACTATATATCTAGTAAAGATATTTTTGGGGAATAAATAATTTGGAAAAATTATTTGGAATCTGGTGATGTTGTGCATATCCATTGATAGTTCAATAACCGACTATCAATATTTACCTTTGAAAAGGTATTTATTGTGATTTGCTGAATTTGAATGCTACACTTATTTTTAAATTATTGCCCTCGTTATTCGGATTACCCATTCCGAATAGTGATACGACGTAATAGATAGCATTGATGACCGATGTTGAAGACCGGATATTTTTGAAAGCGAAAGGACAACTCGTCGAATGTCTTTGCATCGAATGGTCCCCGGTATAGAGACTCCATATGTGATGGGAAGTCCTGATGTGATTAGTGAATATCCGGATTACAAGGACTTCTTTGTAAGTGCCTTCGGTTCTGTTCGAGCCCGGAACAGACTTGTATGGATTGTATGTCTGACATTACAAATTGAGATATAAAGCCGATTTCTTTCAAATATATTTCTGTTGGTGGCGGAGAATTTATTCTTTTAGCTTAACACCCTTCTCTGAGACGTATGAGCTCAGAGGTTATGTAGTTGAAGGTTATCGGCGATATATTCCCAATTTGGTAATGTGACATACTGAGTGTTGCTGTTAAATGATCATTGTGTTGATCATTTGTGATAGGATCATTTATTTGATCGTCTATCCTGGTGATCATTTCTATGATTATTTGTTGACCCAAAGCACGGCTTTTGTATAAAGTGTGTTTTTGTGGACGAGACTTCGTCGAGCCTCACACCCCGGAAATGGTCAAAACAGGAAAGATGCAGCAAGGTTATGAGGGGTAGCGCCCTTTAGGGTATGTGCATTTCCTTCTGGAAAAGGTGGTATCATGGTATGGAGCCCAGATACTTACTCATGTTGAAACACTTTATGATTGTGTGAATTGATTGCGAGCGGTCGGATAAAGGTCCCAAAGGACCGGGGGATGGCATACTCGGTCAGTTGTTACTCAGTTATGGGTAACCCGGCCTTGTGTTGGCAGAGATCCGGTTTGGTTCTCGAGGATGTCCTTCCAGAGGCATTCTCATGTGGCAATGGGAAGTTCCTTGGCCTGACCATTTGTTGGAAATCCAATTCCCAATACGAAACCCTGTACGGTATTAGTTGTAGAACCTGCCATTTACTTGTGGTGGTCACCACTGTTTAGATGGTAGCTATAGTAGGCATACGATAATGGTCGTATGTTGGCTAAGATTTATATTCTACTTTCGAAATAATTTTTCCTACACTATGCACTAGTAATAATATCAAATGTTCTTTTTAATGCGTATCAAGCATCTTTGACTATCATAAGGAGAAATCTCCTTCGATTCTGCGTTTGCATTGTGTGTGTGTGCGGGAGGCCTTATGGTAGTCTCATTTTTAAAAGCATTGCGAATTGACTTTAAAAAAATATATTCCTCTATTTTGATTTTTAAAGATAAATAAACTGTTTTGAGTTCTCACACCAGTCGCATGACTGACTCGGAGTTTATTGTTTTCCTTCCTAAACTCTGGGTGCCCACCAATTTTCACACGGGCAGTCAAGAGTTAAGGTTTATCAGGATATTCTGGATATTCTGGAAATTCTGGAGGCAAGATGGATGGCATGGCGTATTACTAGTATATAGTATTTCTTTTCTGCTGTTTGATGTTGTTTGTTGTTGTACACTCTGATGATATGATGTAATGAAATGTGATGTAATGTAATAACTGATATAGTTCTTTGTTTAAAGATTATTCATTTATCTATTATATGTTGTTCCGCTGCGAATTGTGAGATTCTGATGTTGTTCTGTTGTTTCTTTTTTTTGTTCTGTCCCGTTCTATTTTCTTTTCCCTCTATTCTCTTATGTTCTTCCCTCTCTATTTTCTACTATCTTCTCTCTTCTTCTGTCTCTTTCTTTTTCTTAAAACCCTAAGTGTTCGGTTTTCCGGCATTCGATTGCTCGGCAGTTGATACAGTGGACGTATTGATGTCGATATTCGGGAGTCGAAGAATCGGGTCCTTACAGTATGCTTCTTTGTTAAGTTTGATACCATAGTTTAATGTACCTCTTTTTATTCTTATTGTGTATATGCACGTTTTTGCAATACGTCTTCTAATTTTATATTTTATTTCTGGATGGTGTCTATTTATGGATTTAAGATTCTGTAAAGATGGGCATAAACGAAATAGTGATGAAACAATGAACATGAGTCGGTTAGGTTGGAAAAAAAGAATTTGGAACGTATAATATTAGTTTGGCCGACATGTTTGTTGGGGAAAAAATAAAAGCATAATAAGCTAAATTAAATACATAATATGCCAATTAATGTTTCATCTTGTTGTTTGAAAATATTTAAAATAGGATTATGGGATGATATTCTGCTAGTTAGATAGCCAGATAATGTATTAGCTATGTATCACATCTTTATAAAAAAGTGATGAAGTTAGACATTGGTGTGAGGATTGAAGGCAAGTTTGAAGGAGGTACGATTTCAGTGCACGCTCTTTATAAAAAAGGTTAATTTACTCAAGCACAATATAAATAAAATGATGTGAAACATTTGCAAATTGCAAGAAAAGCCTCTAACATTGACCGACCACCTAAATGATATAGTGTAATTTAACACTACCTACCACAAACTGGTTGAGTCAGCCATACATCGTTGAATTGTATTTGTTACTACAATACACTGTATAATGGATTATCAATAATGCAATGAGAAAATAGGATTCATATTCAAGGTTTGATTAGGACTCTTTTTTTTCGTTTGGTTGTTTTGTCTTTTCTGCTGATTGTGTAGTTAAGTTTGCATCATATGTTGGTTTGGTGTTTTATCTATGATGATGATTTAGAACTAGAATTTCCTTGTATTTTTATTTGGACAATGAGAATTTTTTTGTTTGTTATGCAGTTTAGTTTGCTTGTGTTTGTGGAGTGATGTTGAACTGATTATCCACTCCATTTGAATTAGCTAAAAATATTGATTTAATAATGAATGCTCTTCGTGATCCAATGTTTTTTTTTTGCTTGTGTAGTGTGTCTCTAGCATTTGCATATGGATCGTAGTTGGATGTACAACGTAAAATGTAACGGTTACGAGTTCCTAAACAAAATTGAAGAGTTCATCAATTGTGCATTGAATAATCAATTAAGAAGAGGGGAAGAAACTATTTTTTGTTCTTGTAGACACTGCAAAAATAAAAGAAGACTTCGTAACATAGATCATATTAGAGATCACATAATCCGTTATGGGTTTAAGAAAAATTATACGCGGTGGATATGGCATGGTGAAAGTATACTTAATAGAGCTAGTTCTAATAATCATGAGACTGATGATAATGACCGAGAAGATAACATGAATAATGACGCGAATGATGAGAATGATTGTGTTCATGAGATGCTTCGTGATGCTGAAGAACATTTGATGGAAGAGCCAAAGTTGTAGGAAAGAATATTAATTGATGCCGAGAAGCCTTTGTTTCCTAATTATGCTAAGTTCACAACATTGTCTGCTGTGCTCAAGCTTTTCAATTTAAAAGCAAAGCATGGGTGGAGTGATAAAAGTTTTACATCTTTGTTGGAACTTTTGAATGACATGCTTTCGGAAGGTAATGAGCTTCCAACTTCCAACTATGAGGCAAAGAAAATTATGTGTCCAATTGGTATAGGATATAAAAAGATACATGCATGTCCAAATGATTGTATATTGTATCGAAATGAATATGAGAACTTGCATGAGTGTCCCAAGTGTGGATTATCCCGTTGCAAGTCGCGAGGGAACGTTCACAATGACCAAGATAAAAAATGGCCTCCATCAAAAGTCTTGTGGTATTTTCCAATTATAGCAAGGTTTAAACGTTTATTTGCAAATAAAGAAAATGCAAAAAACTTAAAGGTGGCATGCAGATGTGAGGGAAAATGGTGGATTATTGAGGCATCCAGCCGATTCTCCACAATGGAGAAACATTGATACAATTTATCCTGATTTTGGTGAAGAAATTAGAAATCTCAGACTTGGTCTTTGCACAGATGGAATAAACCCATTTGGCAACTTTAGTAGTCAACATAGTACTTGGCCTGTTCTTTTGGTGATTTACAATCTTCCACCTTATTTGAGTATGAAGCGCAAGTATATCATGTTGTCTCTTTTACTCTTTGGACCACGACAACCGGGAAACGACATCGATGTTTACCTAACTCCTCTTATTGATGATCTAAAACTTCTATGGGATAAAGGTGTGCGTGTGTTTGACGCATACAGTCAAAGTAATTTTACATTGCCCGCCATGATTTTTTGTACCATAAATGATTTTCCTCCATATGGCAACTTGTTTGGCTATAGTACAAAAGGTGCCAAATCATGCCCAATTTGTGAAGATGATAAGGTTGTTGAGCTTTTACATTAATGCAAAAAAAATGTGTATATGCATCATCGTAGATTTCTTCCTCCTAATCATCCTTATCGTAAAAAGAAGAAGCCTTCTAATGGGGAGATAGAGAATGGAGTTGCACGTTTGCCATTAACAGGAAATGATGTTTACGAACGGGTCAAGGATATTGAAAATGCATTTGGCAAAGTATTTCCTCTTTTAGAAGGCTCGTGGAAGAAGAAATCTATATTTTGGGAACTTCCGTATTGGAGACATTTACAGGTTAGACATTGTCTAGATGTAATGCATATAGAAAAAAATGTTTGCGACAGTATCGTTGGGACACTCTTGAATATACCTGGTAAGACAAAAGATGGTGAGAAAGCTAGGCAAGATATGTTGAAAATGGGTATCCAGAAGGAGTTAGCACCGGTGCAGAAAGGTAAACGTACCTATTTTCCTCCGCATGTTATACATTGTCCAAAACGGAGAAAACTAGTTTATGTGAGTGTCTTCGTTGTGTGAAGGTTCCAACAGGTTATTATTCAAACTTTACTAGTCGTGTATCAGTGAAGGATTTGAAATTGACCGGTATGAAGTCTCATGATTGCCATGTGTTAATGCAACATTTATTACCTATTGCAATTAGAGGTATATTCCCTAAACATGTTAGGCATGTTATTACAAAGCTTTGTCTCTTTTTTAATATAATTTGTAGCAAGGTAATTGATCCAGATACGTTGGATGCTCAACAAGCCAATGTTATTGTTACCTTATGCCAATTTGAGATGTATTTTCCACCTTCATTTTTCGATGTTATGTTGCATTTGGTTGTTCATCTTGTAAGAGTTGTGGTCCTGTATTTATGAGATATATGTATCCATTTGAAATGCATATGGGAACTTTAAAAACAAAAAACAGACATAGACCTGAAGTCAGTATCGTAGAAGCAACTGTAGCTGAGGAGGTTATTGAATTTGTCACTCCATACTTAACTGGTGTTGAACCTATTGGACTTCGTAAGTCTCGACATGAAGGACGACTTGACGACCAGGGCATAATTGGATCAAAATTGATTTCAATTGGTGATGAGATATTTCACATAGCTCAGCTACTTGTTTTGCAGCACCTTAGTGAGGTACATCCTTACTTGGAGGAGCACATGACAATTCTAAATTGTCAGAATCCTTCAAAGAACGAAAGGTGGTTGACGATTGAACATAACCGCTCTTTTGTCATATGGTTTAAACATACGGTAATGTCTCAATTGTCTCAAACAAATCATGGTATTTCAGATACAATAAAATGGTTAGCATATAGGCCTCGATTTCATGTCAATTCATGGGAAGGATATGATATGAGCGGTTATGTCTTTTATACGAAGCGTCAGGATGAGAAGAGAAAAATGCAAAATAGTGGAGTTAGCATCGTTGCATCTTCAAGAGAATTTGCTAGTGCTAAAGATAACAGATCAATAAATGCGACAATGCTATATTATGGGATAATCGAGGATATTTAGGAACTTGCGTATAAAGACTTCATAATCCCACTATTTCGATGTAGATGGGCTGACAATCGTCGTGCTGTACGAGTGGATGAACATGGATTCACATTGGTTGAATTTGGTCAAGTGAGTCATGATAATGATCCACTCATCTTGGCATCTCAAGCAAAACAAGTTTTTTACGTGACTGATCCTGCCGATAATAAGTGGTCTATTGTTCTTCCCGGCAAAAGACGCATTGTTGGGATTGGTGATGTGGTGGATGAAGAAGAGTATAATCAATTTGATGAGAATCCACCCTTCTCCGTCGGCTTAAGTCTACCAGAAGAAGTTGATTTAAATGCAATTTATGCACTTTCTGATCACAATGAGGGGGTTTGGATAGTTGGGTATTTTTTTTATGCTTATCATGCTTTAGTTGCCAGTTGAAATCTTTCATTTTCTGTAATTCTTTAGCTTTTTTGAGAATAATTACTAATAAGATATTTTACAGGGATACTTGATCGCTGTTTTTGTTGTAGACTTCGGATATTGTATCACTGCTTGCTCTCAGGTAATTAATCTGTTAACTCTACAGTGTTTTTCTTCTGCTTACCTGTATACTGATAATTTAACTTATCAATAAAGCCATAATTATCACACCACATATTCTTACTTTGATTTAGTGTTGCACTACTGTTTGTATTACTGGGACTTGAGATTTATAGCATTAGAGATTAGTGTTTTAGCTCATATTAACAGTTTGGTGCAATTTGAGAAATGAGAGTTACATTAGTTTACACTACAGTGGATCAACTTACACTGCAGTTTCATTGTTATTCAAATAGTAAACCCTTATAACAGTTTATAATAGGAAAATGAAATAATAATATCAATTTGTAACTTTGGTTCTCTTTAACGAACATATCTGATATGCAGTTTAGAGATTAATATACTTGCACAATCATTATAATTGGTCTACAATAACTTTAAAAAACATCAATCAATTTGCATACCTTTTCTCTGAAATAATTTATTTAAAAAATTCACACTGAGCATTGAGCATTCGCAATTAGGAGTTAAAATCCAACATTTAGGTTTCATGTAGCAGGGATTGAAGATTTAGGCAACAAGTTATGTAAACAATGCATATTTTGTGTCGAATTTCAAAAATATATATTATCCCTATGTAGGGTTAAAACATATCAATACACGGCAATAATTATAATCTGACATTATATTTATGTGATGATTTGAACAGTTATATAAAAAATTGGCATTAAAGTACATACGAAAAATACATAGTAAAGTATAAGCATTTATTTGAAAGTGCGTACATTGTCATCTATAAAAGTTAAAAGTAATAAAGTGATAGTGGAGACTAATTAAGGCATACATAACTGAAATCAGTATAGTCAGTGATTTTCACAACTCATTTAATTTCGTTGCTGGTTATCAAAATACACTTTGCAATAACTATTAGTACTATAATCCAAAGAGATAGTACTTTGCAATAAATTAATCATAATAAAAAATCGTGTTAGAGTGCACATTTCTGCACCAGTTGTAAGCAAATTTGTATTTTGTTGTTCCAGTTTTGAATCACCTGTCATGACTGATATTTTGTTGTAAGCAAATTTGTATTTGGTTATGGTAATTAATTGTTTAGATAAAGGAGAGATCATGGTATAAATTCTTAAACCATTTGTTAATAACTTAATGTACACAAGTACCACCTGTCATGACTGAAAGTAAGATTGGGAAATCCATTAAAAATTGAAGAAAAAACATTTCTAGATGCTAATTTTTTTTGTTGAAATATGATACCTAAGAAAATGGTATTAATGCCAGGTTTATTTTGTATCTAGAAGATTAGTACAAACATCATTATGTTCTGTGTAGAAAATTTCCCTCTATGGCTCTTGATAAAATAGAATAATTTCCTTCTGTTACTACACAAACTTTAGCACTCCTAGCTGTTTCGAGATATATTGATCACTACTTTGCAAATTCACAAAGATGCTGCTAGAATATTGTGTAAAGTATGTTCATTTAATATGGCGAGGGGTGAAACTAATATCTCTCACATCATCACATGTCTAGAAGAGGCTAGTACAGTACACAAACTTTGATATAGCATTTTTTGCGTTGGCTACTGATAACTCTGATCAATATTTGATGAAGAAATGATAGAATTATTGATAGTAAAAGAATCAACAAGCTTCTTAATTGCCTTTGTGATTTTTACAATCCAAGAGAGATGTTTTCTGTTCACTTGCAAACTATGGCATTACATTGGAATATCTATGGCTGATACTTTGTGCTTCCACTATTTTCTTTATATTTAAAACTTTTATTTTATTTTACTACCTCACATATTTTTTTTGCAACTATCAATTATTAATTTTTTAATAATAGTTAATGATGGTTTGGTGCTTTGCTCAGAAAATTTAAGTATGGCCGGTACCATAAAGCAAGTTACTATATTTACGTAAGTTTTTTTTCCATTCTTTTCACTTATTGTATGAAGATGTGTACAAAGTGTAATAGCTGAAACTAAAAATGAGTACGGTTCATGTATATTATTCTATATATGCATTAATTTATACTTTCTCATAATGAATATGGATTCAATATTCTCAAATAAAATAATATTGTTGCCTTTTGTTATCTTTCTTGGAACTCAAAATATGAAACATGTCATTTAGATACGATCAAAGTTATAATCACTAAGGAAATAGTAAATACATTATTCTACATAGTGAATTAGTTAAAAAAAACTATCATATTAAGAAGTAAAATAGGTTGAGTTTCATTTACAAAATAAGTATGAGGAGTACGCACATGACCTTCTGAAAATACATTCATCGAATAATAAAAACCAAGCATCCAACTCATAAATATATTGATTGCTTAATTATAATTCTCTATTCTTGGTGGAAGATGTGAGTGACATAGACTGGGTAAGAACTTTGATCCATCCTGAAATAAAAGAAGTATGAAAGTTAGTGAAAAAGGTTAATTTCAGTTATGAAATTTTAATAAAGGAAAGAAATTGTAGTTAAAATCTAAGTCAACAATAGTAATTATAAATGCTTTGTTTAAAACACCTTAGTTGGAGGGAATATAAATGCTTTGCTTAAAACACCTTTCTATGGTAGCAATGAAAATGTAAATTTTGTTTGCACTTAAATGCACTTTTCTACCTTAACTTAAACATACGAGGAGTATATGCAGGCAATTAACCAAAAATGCGCTTTACATAGAAGGTAAACAATTCACGACAACCCATTTGTGTTATAAATACAGATTAGACAAGATTTACATTCACATTGATTGCATTATATATGATATAAATTAAAATAACTTCAAAAGCACATGAACGCAAATGTTTCGGACAATGTTAATATTATACACCACATAATTTTAAAAGTTATATGTTTTCTTTTTTTTGAACTCCCTGGGTTACTTTGGTAGGATCAAACATAAATGATGGAGGAATGTTAATGAATTTGTATTCTGTATGCCAGCTTTTTTTGGGTTTAAATGAGGTACAATACATCACTTTTACTTCATGTGTTTTCTTTTCTTACTTTACAGCACATGCTTAAAAAGGGTTTGCTGCTTCCATTACTTTTTGATAGACTGAATTATCAATAAGTGGTACTTTTTTATATAAGTATATTAGAGCAATTCCTATCCTTTTTACTTCTATTCCTAAATATTTAAAAAAACCACACAGACTAATCGCAACAGAGGTATGAATATTTTCTAATTTCCAATCGATTTCTTTTTCAACCCATTAACAAGTGAGCATTTCATTTATATATCACATTACTCCACTTACAACATAATTTTTTTTCCAAAAGCCGACACAAACACACCGTCGTCACCACACACGCTTCCACACTCCATTCGTCACACAAAAATATTTAGCATAAAACTTAAATAAAAAACTAACTGATATGATACAAATATGGCAGGATTAGAGCTTTAAATTTTATACAAGCCCATTACTTTTAAATTTTCACACATTTTCTAAGAAAAAGCTACTGTGTTTCATTCTTACCTTTTTAACAATATTTCAAAAGTCCGTTAAAAAACTTGTAATGAACAATATTTTAATTAATATCACCTTAGGTTAAAAAAATTCAGTTTTTAACCAAACAGGAATACTCACCCATAATACTCATGTTGCTTTTTGTTAGTATGAAACCCTGCTGTCGTGTCTTGTTTTCTTTGGTATTGATTTTTTGCGCTGCCATGGTCGCTGCTGTATATGTTACCGCATGAAAATTTATGGGGAGCAGCTGAGCAGAGCAGCAATTGGTGTATGTTTAGCTAAGTATGGTGATTGTTTGCTTCAGCAATAGTGATATTATTCAAGCTAGTAGGATCAATCATATTTTATCATGTTTTTGTTTATGCTAAATAACTGAACAACATGTAGCTTCTGCACTTCTCCAGTTATGTTCACCTTTAACCAGAATACTTCTTATTTCCAACTTCCACAATTAAATGGTCACTAAACAATCAACTACAGGAATAATGGAGATAGAATAATTTGGACAAAATGAAGAACATGATCCTTCTACTTCACAGTAGTTGTCTAAGAAGAGGCGAAGAGGCCCAACAACGGGGAAGAAATATAAAACACAAGAACCAAAATTCATTGAGTGGAGTGATAACGGTAAACCCATTGGAAAGTGGGCGAAGTCTTATAAGGCGTATGTGGGCGATACTGCTATATTTAAAATTGATATCAATATTAAAAATTAGGATGACGTTTGTAAAGGGCTTAAAGATACTATATGGGAAGATGTTAAGGTATTATAAATTCATTTGTTCACTTATTACTTATTCTGCTTTGAGACCCAATTGGACATTTAAAGTCTTATAAGGTGTATGTAACTATGATTTTTTTTATCTCAGATCGAGTACCACATTGACGACAACATGAAAGATAACGTGTTAAAATATGTCTGTGGACGATGGAAAGATTTCAAAACAAAATTGGTTGGTGGTTGGATTACGAAGACAAGAAAACTTCCGGTGGACCATAAAGAGCCGTATGAGCTTTATGATGACATTACACAAGCACAGTGGGAAACATTCAAGAAGAATTGTGAAACTGAGGAATTTAAGGTATTTTTTTGTTAATTATGTTTCATTACTAAAACATTTACTAAAACTTCCGTGTTTTAGAATACATGCATTATTTTTGACTGGTTGGGGCAGAGGTGAGGAATGTTGAGTTGGCGGTGATAACTGGTTGGGGCAGTTTTGTTTTTGATCAGTGAAGTTGTGAGCTTAATTGAAGAGGGTAGTAAGGACTATAGGAGATGACAGAAGTGGTAATGTGCAGTGATGGGTTTTGACATGTAGCAGTTTGTAGTGAAATGACTGGTTTGGAAAGGATGTCTGAAGATGTTAGCAATGGGGCAAAATGGTTGCAGATTGTGATGGTAGAACTGTTAATTTTGTGGAGAAGTTTGTTGTGGTTGAAGTTGTATGACAGGGAGGATGTGAGGCAATGGAGGAAGTGAAGTAGTGATATGATATGTTTATGTGCACAGGCACAAGATGTTGTGATGGTTATGAGTTTTAGCAGTGTGTTGACAAGGAAGCTGTGTAGTTGTTGTTTATTGGTAATGTGGGAATTGTGTGATTGTTTGTTCAGTTGTATGGAGGAGGATGAATGTCTGTGTATGATGGTGTGGTGGTGGTTTTGTGTTTATTTGGGAGGGCTGGCAGTGTTCAAGGACAATGGTTCAAGATGGTTCAAGAGGTGTGACAGTGGCTAGAGGACAGCAGTCGAAGGCTGGAAGTAGTTGACAACAGAGGGTGTTTATCAATGATGAAATAGTGGTAGGAGAGTTGATGTAAGGTAGCGGTGGTTAGTAAGGTGAAGAGTAGTGTGATGATGGGAGCAGTAAGGCTGTAGTGATATGTAGAGGCAAATGTGATTACAGCAGTGATGTAGGGTGAAAGGTGGAAGAGGTTGGTTCTTGTGGAAGAAGTATGTATTGACTGTGAAGGTCTGGAATATGGGATGGTCACAGTGATGGTCTGTAGTGGGAAGAAGTAATGGTGTTGCTGTTGGTAATCGAAGGTAAGTTGATGATGTATGTTAATGCAGAAATGGTTGTAGAAGGTTGTAGACGTGGTTTTCCTTGAAGTAGTGGGATGAAATAAAAGGGGTATGTGTTTGGATGTGCAGTGGAGTATATGTTAGCAGTAGAGTAGCAGTTGTGCAGTAAAGTATTTTTTTGATAGATAGGAACGATAACCAAGCTTCATTCACAAATACATGCATTATTTTTTTACACTTTGGGTATACATTAATATTCATTATTTTTGACAGCGATTAAGCGAGAAGGGTAGGAAGAGTCAAGCATACAATGAGCATCCTCACTATTTGGGGCAAGCTAGATATGTAGGGAAGAAAGCTAAATGGATAACCTAAGGTCATAGTTCATCAACTACATTACCAAGTGGTTATTTTTTGGATCAAAGTATTGACTGAGTTTTGACAAGATCAAAAAAAGAAGCTAATGGAAGTTATGTAATCCCTAATGAGAAAACTAGGATAGTGGCAGATAAAGCGGTATGACTAATTTCGATGCATTTTATCCCATTTGGTTAATCTCTTACAAAACAAAGCAATAAATTATTGAGAAAACTAATTTTTATGTTGTTGACAGAATGCTTGGAGAGAAAAAGCCATCGAAGGAACATGGGTTCCAAATAGACACGATGATGTCTTAAATCGTGCTCTTGAAAAAAAAGAACATCCAGGTCGAGTTAGAGGAATTGGTGGGACGGTCGGTATCAAAGATGTATTTGGAAAGGTAGTGAAATATAAAGGTCCAAGTGGTGTAATATCAGCAGATGAACTACATCGTATCACTCAGGAAATAGAAACTAAAGTGAGCCAAAGATTCTAGTCTATGGTAGATACGATGGTTGAGCAAAAGATTGCAAACTTTTTCAATAGGATGGGTATACAAATGCCCAATGATATTATGGTCGAAAATGTACCATCATTTGGTCATCGTAGCAGCTGTCAATCAGTACAGTTGGACAAATTACAAAATAGCAGCACAAATCAAGAGATGGATCCTTATGAAAACTTGTAGGTAACTAATTCAAAAGTCTATTTTTGTAAAATTATACGATTCTAAAACATGTAAGTCAATAATTTTAATGTTGTACTTGTCATTCTAGAGGCCTAGCTGTAAATTTGGACTCCAAAATTGTCGTCGTGGGTCACGGCATGTGCATCCTGCTTCTAGGCCTGGAGATCAATGCCATAATCAACAAATCTTGACCAATCATGTAAAGGTTGGAATTGACGCAGTAGAGCCTATTCATGTAGGAACCCCTCTTCCGGTTCCAAGTAAATATCACATCACGATAGGAGAAGCACTTGGTAGTTTTGTACAATAGCCTAAAAATCTCGTGCTTTTAGGCGATGATGATAAGGTAAAGAAAACACTTTTTGTATTTTTTGAGCTTTGCTTGAATAAAATATGCAGACTTCATGCTGCTTATGAATTTTTTGTGTGCAGGCTACACATATTAGGTGCAAAGACAAAGTGGAAGAGTGTGTTGCTATGGACATGAATAATAACAAAAAGATGAAAAATGAGCCTGCAAAGTGTAGGACGATCGTGGGTGAAGAGATCATCAATACTTTAACGGATGAGTGCAAATATTTCCATGACTTGATAGTTCAAGTGCCATCCCATGATAATAATTTCATCAATGCAATTCATGCGAACAAGGATTTATTTACATACGACGAGGACTTTGAAATCTATGTCACTATCGATGACATTATCCAATTCCTTAGTATGGGATGGTTGAATGGAGAATGGTTGCAAATTTGCATCATGTGAGTATTATATATATATATATATATATATATATATATATATATATGATGAATAATTCTATCTATGTTCCAATATAGCAACTATGTGAAATATTTAGGTTACATTTACAACAAATAACTTATAAATTCATTGTACATGTTCTATTTTATATTATGTATTATACATGAAATGGTAGAATAACAATATTTGTATGTTGTACTTATTTTTAGGTGGTTAAATCATATGTGCAATGACCTTGGAGTGGAGACCATCAGGTTTATGTGTCCATATAAGTTGTCTCAAGTGTAGAAATATCCACATGCGACAAATATATATATTTCGAACACATGGCGTGCGTCACAATCGAAGAGCTTACTCTTAGCCCCACACTACGAAGGGTATGCGCAATAAACTTTTAGAAACTAGTTTACAAATCTAATGTTGATATTAACCTCATATAAATCTTATAATGTAGGAAACATTGTCTACTGCTTGTTTTTCGTATAGAAAAGAATGAGGTTTATGTTTTGGATCCCCAAGTCGAACGCAAATCTAAACTGGAAATTAGACCACAAGTTAATATGTACGTTTTATTTATCTTCCTTTTGATATCTTTTTTGCTCGATGCAAGTGAATATGTACGTTGTATTTAAATTTTTATTTTATGTGTAGGGCCTTTAAAACTTATAAGGCGTATGGTGGAAAATCTCGAGGAACTTACTTGAAATGGAAGATTGTTAAGGTGATTTATTTTGTATAAAATAAAAATAAACTTCTATGTTGGATATAAATTCAAATTAAGCTATCAATTAAATTATTGTGTAATATTGTTGTAGTGTCCTCAACAATCTAGAACGACGGACTGTGTATATTATGTGATGAGGTATATGTATGATATAGTAAAAAACCACGATAAAAGCACCGAAATACTTGAGGTACCACTTTAATTTTTTTCCTTCATAATTTTTGTTAAGTAGTTATTCGATTAATGTTTCGAAACAATCTTGTAATTGCAGTACTTTGTACATGATGGCTCTTATAGCCAGCAAGAGATAGATGAGGTTCGTGATAATTTAGCTAGTTATATCATGCATAACTGGATGTAGTCTTCTTATATGCTACTATATGGTGAGTTTATTCTTGTCTCTTTCATACTTTTAGCATTACATGTTTTAAATTGACCTTGTTTATATCATTGTTTGCACCTGAAAAACATCATAATATATCTATCAGCGTATCGTCTGGTTGAATATGACAAATATGATAAATAATTTTGGAAGCGTTCTCGTCATAAGTCTAGAAACGTTTATTTTCAGTAATGGTGTCGTATTCTCGTTTCAGTGATGGTGTCATATTTTCGTTAGATAGGAACACTCTCAGGCCTCAGCACTGTAATTTCTTTGATGCCATGACATGAAATATTGAACTTGCTATAACCAGACTGCCTAAAATCTATTTCATATTGCCAGTTAAACTTTTGGACCATGCTTCTCTAAAATAAATATCAGATTGTTGCCATTGCATTACATCCAACAAGATGCTTCACCCAAAAGAAGATGGATAAACCAAGCCCATCAACCCATCAATTGATGAAAATTTTAATGTAATATGCTTCGTTGACGAATGTTTTTCCATTCATATTTATGCTCTACCCGATGCCCTCAATTCTTGCTCTTGGCTTAGTTCTTCACTTTGAACTATGAGCTACTGCAATTTTTTTATTAAAGAATTGAGTTGAATAAAGAACTTACTATGAAACCTAAATGATGTGAATGTCTTGGCTCACAAATTTAAATAACAAACCAGATCAAAAAATATTTCCCCATTTCAGTTGTATGGAGGAGATAAAGATTCACGCTTTTATTTGATGGAGCACTTGAGAACTATGATTTCCCTGGTAGCCTTAGTAGAAAGGGAGAGAAGTTATATGAGATGGATAAGTTAGATGCGTAAGTGGGAACAGTAAATAATAACAATAAGACCAAAATTATGTATTAACTTGGTCAAGTGCATCGATGCTTAAGCTAAGATGGACCTCAATTCAGGTTCATTTCATGAAATTCGAAACAAAATAATTCACTACATGACTTCTTTTTTCAAAAAATATCGCAAGTGCATAAGGAGAATATAAGGAAAATATTGATTGCTATGCAGATAGTATAGAACCTTAGCAACTTCTGCAGGCTATGACATTGCTAGACATAAACTACCATGAAACAGAACAAAAAACTAGCGAAGAAGAAAATGTGGGATTCCTCCCATTTTAATTGAATTCGGTTCTGTTATAGATGCTCTAATTAGGAAAACTATGATAATCCAGTAGCTACATTTGACAAATGAATTGTTGCATCTCAAATTCAGAGACACCAAATTAGCATAGAGGAGCAGATGAGGTTTGATGAAGTATGATGGTGGGGTGTGACAGTGTGTAGGATTGTGTGGAGTTTTGATTGCAGTGGCTGTTGATAGTGGTTGATGTAGGAGGTGTATTTGTTGTTGAAGTGAACTGATGGGTGGAAGGCAGAGGGGAGAGGATGTATGGTGATGGAAGAAAAGTTATGTTGTGGTTTAGAGTGCTGCTGTGAAATGTACTATTATAGTGTGTATGGTGGTGGACAGATAGCTTGGTGAGTTACAGTTTGATCAGAAGTTGATGAAGTGTGGTAATGAGGAGTATGTGAAGTAGTGTACACAGAAGTAGGCTGCACACAAGAGTAGTGTGACAGTGGTAATGGAAATGCACTTTGATGGTGCACTGTCAATGGTGAAGACAGGCAAGTAGTTTTCAGATGGTAGAAGTATGTATGAAGGAAGAAGTTCAAGTAAGCACTGATGTATGTGGGCAACAGTTGCTTGGTAGGGGTGGAGCAGCAAAGTTTCTGCCATCACACACTAGCAGTGTAATACTTCGGAAATTTTCGCTAAATAATACTTTTGACCATTTGTTTAACGAAAATGCATGGACATTCTGATGATGTGTAATGTTTTAGTTTTATTCAGTTCATCTCTTAGGCTATTCTTTTTATGTTATTGTAACATCCCATGATAGGTAGAATTTTCAGCTGTAGTATGAAACAAACAAATGCATATGCATGATCATAAACAAACAAATAAATGAATGGCTAACCACAGGTTTGTATTCTGCAGGATCATATGCATATGCAGATTGCACAGCTCAACTTCCGGTAGCTCAAGTACAAAATAGGATGAAGGTTTGTGCATTTGAAGACCATCTTCTACTTAATTTATCCGCTGTCAACGATACATTCTCTTCTCTGTATATATGTATTTTTATGTGTCTACATATAACACGCTGCATTTATTTTTTACTACTGACTGTCTGATTATGTACTGTGGAATTTATTTATGTTTTTCATTCTTTTGTCGAATTATTAAATCTGATTATGTATCTGTCATCAAATTTTATTTTGAATGATTGTAATATTGCATGCAATAATTGTTTGTTATAATCAATAATATATATACAGTCTATTTGAGTACTGTAATAATGGTTTTTGAGAATGGCTTTTTTGCATTAGGTGTAAATAGCTGATGCAATAAGGGGATTAGTTTGCATCGGTTGTTATAATAAACCGATGCAATAGAGGGATTAGTTTGCATCGGTTGTTATAAAAACTGATGCAATAGAGGGATTAGTTTGCATCGGTTTTCAACAACAACCTATGCAACAAGTTCCTTTGTTGCATCAGTTTTCATTACAACCGATGCAACATGGGGCTGTGTCCAAGCTACCAACCACGATATTTTGCATCAGTTGTTAGTAACAACCGATGCAAAAAGGGCCATTTTGCATCGGTTTTAGAACTGATGCAAAAGTGTTAAGCCTGTTGCATCGGTTGCATATGCATCGGTTGTTGAACTGATGCAAAAGTGTTAAGCCTGTTGCATCGGTTGCATATGCATTGGTGTTGAACTGATGCAAAAGGGGGGTAAACAACCGATGCAAATGGCCTGTTTTGTAGTAATGTTTATAGATAAACAACTCTATAATTGTAAAATGTCGCTCAAAGAGCTGGATACATACACGTATTTTTATAATTAAACAAGAACATAAAAGAAAATCAATTGATTTTTATGAAAATAAAATGTGTTTTTGAACTTTTTTGTAATTCCTTTAAATATGACAATTGATTTATTTAATTTAAATTGAGATTTAATGATTTAGTAATTATTCTAATTAATCAAATAATTATTTAAATGATGATAATCATTTTGAATGGTTTTAAGTGATAATAAATTATTTATAATAGTTTTATGAAGATATATATTTGATTTGAAAATATAAGGAAACATCGATATCGCTTTATCAGTATAATAACAATTTTTATGAATAATTGCTAATATTAATTTATATCGTTTTATAATTCAATATGATCATTTTAATTCATTTAAAACAATAAGAAAATGTTTTACAATTTTTTTTACAAATATATGTACATTCAAGTATAAGTGAAAATGTGACCGGAATCAGCTCTTTGATTGGCAACGGTTTATCGAACGAAAGTTGCTCGGAATCAATGCAACATTGTTTATATGTCATATACACATATGTAACATACAAATGCATCCACTAACATGCACATGAACATATGTATACTTACATATATTGTGACGCCCCACCTCTATACCCATGCTAGCCAAGAACACTACGGAGTAATGCCGTCAACTAGCACGGAGAATAAGGCTGTTGAGGAGGGACAATCCGTGTAATTGCTTTGTGCGAGTACCGATATGCCAGATAAAATATAACTTGCATTCTTTTCCAGAGGAAGTCCGACATGCCGACACAAACTCAAAGCTATTACACAGTGGCTACAATGTCTTCGGAAACAAATATAGAAATAAACATAACACAAATCAGTCGCATATAATTCATATCACAAAGGCGGAAATAGACATGAATAAATATAACACATAAAAGTGTTCATCAGAGTAGTGGTCTAAAAGATCCACAATGACACAAAAGAATAGCAACATGTGCTATACAAAATAATAAGTACACAACCATGAGTCTATATCTCAAATGTATACAACAAAAACTACTAATCTAAGTAGTTAACCAAAAGTCAGGATGATAACCCCAGAAGGGAAGTCAAGCAGAAGCACCTGTAACATCTCGGTCTGACCCTAGTATTATTTAAGAAGAAAATAATAAACGGATCAGTCTAGCTATAAATATCAGATGAAATGATATAGAATAAGAGATATGACTAAACGTATAATAATCACAATGCCAAGCTGTGATAAATAAATAATTGAAAAATCAATAAGAGATTAATCAATATCCCAAAGATCTTCTCAAAGATAAAAAGGAATGTCATACTCCTAATTTCATTCACCAAGCCACAATAAATGACATATATATCAATACCAATCGTAAAAGTTGGTGAAACATAAATTCCAGAATTCAACACACGAAATCCAGAAATCACTAGAAAAGGATGGCTAAGACAATGATGTAGTGCAAACGGTACATCCAATGAATCAAAAAGCAAAGACATTGATGTAGTGCAAACGGTACATCCAATGAATCAAAAGCAAAGACATTGATGTAGTGCAAACGGTACATCGGTACATCCAATGTATCAAAAGCAAAGACATTGATGTAGTGCAAACGGTACATCCAATGTATCAAAAGAAAAGACAATGATGTTGTGCAAACGGTACATCCAATGTATCAAAAACAAAGACAATGATGTAGTGCAAACGGTACATCCAATGTATCAAAAGCAAAGACACCGATGTAGTGCAAACGATACATCCAATGTATCAAAAGAAAAAGCAATGATGTAGTGCAAACGGTACATCCAATGTATCAAAAGCAAAGACAATGATGTGGTGCAAACGGTACATCCAATGTATCAAAAGCAAAGACATTGATGTAGTCCAAACGGTACATCCAATGTATCAAAAGCAAAGACATTGATGTAGTGCAAACGGTACATCCAATGTATCAAAAGCAAAGATATTGATATAGTGCAAACGGTACATCCAATATACCAAAAGCAAAGACATTGATGTAGTGCAAACGGTACATCCAATGTATCAAATAATTCATAGCATCGACGTCGTACAGCGTGACATCCGATGAACCAAATCAAAAAGACATCGCACAATGCTAGTTTAAAACGTAAAAATGATAATCATGATCATAGAGAAGTGTCAATTACAGTAAGATAGTAAATATATGAGCATAGCTTCATGTCCCATAACCACTTGCTTAACTTAAATATTTACGAACAAATTGTAGATCTCCACTAGAAAATTGTCACAAGGGATTCAATCGAACAAGTCCAAGAATTAACTGATGAAGTAAACACAAACGTTTCATACCACTTGTTTTACTAAGTCGTTTAATTAGATTTCTCATACGAGTGAGGAAAAGGTTTGTATATATACTAATAGATTCGAAAACGGTTTAAGAGAACGAGCTTTGTAATAAAATAGTGTTGAAATCATTTTGATGAAAGGGTTTTGACATTTACTACTAGTATTGATACCTTTATATTTTTAAAGTGAAAAATCACAAAGAAGATTGTAGGAACAATCAATCACTAAAATTCACATTCAAAGACGTGAATAAAATCCAAAGAAATCGATACCGAATCCATTAAAATGGATATTCCCAAAATCACGAAGAGAATGTCATCAAAGTCGATAATAAGTGATAATAACAAAAGTGAATCAACACGAATCGATTAACGTTGGAATTCTCAAGCAAATAGGCAAACAGGCAAAAAGAGTGCAGATTCAGACGTCTGAAATCAAGGATTCAGACGTCAGAATTTGGAAAATAAAATGTTTTCCAAAACATAATTCAGACGTCTGAATCTTTGATTTCAGACGTCTGAAATATTCACTTTTTAGCCTATCTCCTTTCAGGTTCCAAATGAACCAATTCAGACGTCTGAAATATAGATTCAGACGTCTGAATACTAGGGAATAAAAATTCCCCGTATAATATTCAGACGTCTGAATCAAGGGTTCAGGGCATTCCCTGAACCTAGGCCAAAAATGGCAAAACGGATACCGAAGCGATCGATCGAGCGACAACGACTAAGGATTTACGCCAAGCGACAACCCAGTCTTAACGGCTCTTCGATACGCCTCAAATATCAATGTCCAAATATCCATAAAAGGATTTTCATAGATTTTGATTTCAAAACACCAAAAATTGGAATATACATCAAATCAATCCAAACCAAAATCAATTGCACAAGAATAAGTGTTAGGAATTCATACCTAACAATCGAAGATAATTATAGACTAAGATGTGAGATAAAAATCTCACCTTTGAACCCAAACGATTGAAGAAGAAGCTTGAAAACAAAGGAAGATCAACCGCACTTCAATCTCAACACTAGAAGCTTGAATCTAAGATTAAAAGAGAAACATTTACCAAATTAGGTTTAGGAATTTTCTGAAACCAAAGAGAGAATGAGTTGGAGAAGAAGGAGATGATACTTACCAATGGGTTCTCTTGAATTTGGAGCTAGAAGTTGGATTTGCTAATGAAGGCTAGGGCTTGGAGTTTTAATTTTCTCTTCTTTCCCCCATTTTTTATTTAGCTTGAAGTGTTAGGAATATGAAATGAAGTAATGAAGAGGAAAGGGGATTGGGACTGAGTTAGTAAAAGGGTTCAGCCCAAACCAAAGCCCTAAGTGAAAAAGTAGCAAAAATCAACTTACTCCAAACATATCGAAGCTTATACTCAAAAAGGTTGCAAACGACATTTTGAACTCAATGGAAGGGGTCTCGAGTCCTAATTCGACTGTTTACAAAAAGTAGGTTTTCAGACCAAAATCCGACGAACGATGAAATATTTAAATAAAATATTTAAATACACAATCGATAAATATGCGGGTTGTTACAGACTCCCCTCCTTAAAGAAATTGCGTCCTCGCAATACTTAAGAAGAAAATAAAGAGTAACAACCATAAAAGCATATCAACACGAAAGAAAATTCGAAATAGGAAGTTCACCATAAGGAGCATGAAAGAGTAAGCCTGAACGGGTTCGCACGGTGAATTCTCTGGATTCCCAAGAGCAATCCTTAGGATTTGAGAATCATTGAACTCTCACAAAAAGAACATCTTTATTTCGAAGGCACTCAACCTCCGAAGCAATGATGCGAATAGATTATAACTCCTAAGTCAAATCTGGTGAAACTTTAATTTCTTCAATAACACCGGGCTCAAGAATAAAACTAGGAAACCTAAAAGCATTTCCATAGTTAAAAGACGCAGAAAATGTCAAGAATAGCAGAAAATTGAGCCAGTGCAACGGCGTCGTACAGAAATGGTACGCCCGAGAAACTAGAAACTCGAATAATTTGGAACAACGACGTAGTACAAAAACGGTACGTCCAATGAACCGATAAACCGAAACAACGATGTAGTATAATAACGGTACATCCATTGATACAGATAAGACGGAACATCGATGCAGTATAATAACAGTACATCCGATGAACCGAACACCATAAAAGAACATCGGACGCTAGTCCATAAAAAAATGAGATAAAGCTCAATAAAATGAAGTATATCAAAACGTCCGATGAACTTGATAAAAAGATAATTCCATTCAGACAACATCAAAGAATCAACAACTTGTTGCCTACGACAAAGCACGTTGGCAACACGATTTCCAGAATATCAAGATCACAAGATGCCAGGAACTCGAGTCGACATGAAGTTCCTTATGAGAAAATAAACATTCCAAAGATTTATGATCGAGGCGGAGAACAAATTTGTCCCCCAAAAATGATGATGCTAAACTCTAAAAGCGAAAACAATAGCCGCGAGCACTAGATCATGAGTGGCATACCTAGTCTCAATCGGCTTTTAATGATTTAGAAGCACAAGTGATAGAACGCCATCTTTTTCAAGAGAACGGCATCCAAACCAATACGATTAGCATTGGTACAAAAGATAAAGTCTTCGTTTCCAACGGGAATCACAAGAATAAGAGTATCGAAAAGAAAGAATTTCTTTTAAATAATCTCCTTTCCCGAAAAGTTAAAACTTTCAAAATTACATTTATCTTTATGTAATAATCTTTCTAGAAAAAATTACATTTTTACAAGTCAATATATCGTGTCTGACTGTCTCATCAAAGCGTTTAGGAAATTCCTATCGATAACGTTGATCAGGCGAATCGACCAGAATTCTTAAAACACTAAATGGGCAATACAATCACAAAATCATCTTTTATAGGATAAATATGTTTCTAAAAACTTTTGAAAATTCTCTTTGTTTGTTCTAAAAACAGAAATCCTATTTATACTTATAAATAAATCTTATGAAAAAGATTTACAAAATTTTTAAATTGCTATTTTCATCCAAAATCAATAAATACAAGAATAGTCTCATCGAAATATTCATAGAATATTCGATTTATAAAATGGATGAAATAAGATGGACAAACTGAATGACAAAATAAGTCGTTCATAAGAATCGTAACGAGTGCGGTATGCGGTAAGTGGAATGCAAACTCCCGCAACTCGTAGCCAAATGAAAATTGGTTGCAAGGTCGAACTGAAAGACCTTAGCACTACACAAAAGATTTCTTAGGTGAAAATCCTAAGACAAACTCAAAATTACCGAAAAATTCTCAAACTACATGAATGAGAGAAACAGCACTTTCCTCATCATGCGGGCTTAAAGTATAAAATGATGCCATCAAGTTGGAATCGAAATCGCAAAGGAGAAATAGAAATCTGCTTAACAGATTAATAATGTCGAAGATAAGTAGTCCGCTAGGGACAAAGGATATGGCTTCATAATAAATAAGCCAATCCTTTAACACAAATCAATTCCCAAGCCTAAGTAAAAATCGGCTTGGAAAGAAAAATCACATAAAATAATTTCGACATCAATAGAAAGCAAATTGAGTGTTGCGGATCTACCATCCGGATTCGCAACTCTCAAAAAAGTCAACAAGTCCAAAAATGTTTAGAGAAAAAGAATCACAAGTTCTTTTGATATAAAAATAATGAGATGGAACCCATATCAAAATGAACACGAAAGGATGATCACAAAACAAATGTAATCAAGGATTAAATGAGAAATACCTTGACCACGAGAAGTGTTACCAGGAGCTTGCACTACATTGAGCTTTCCCTCCTTCCTACTTTGAAGTATGGGACATGCAGTTATATGGTGACCCGAATTTTTGCAATAGCAACAATATAGAGGTTTCAAACACTCCCTTGCATAGTGGTCCGTGGAACCACAATTGTAGCATTGCCCATGACTAGAGGTAGGAACTTTTGCTACCGGGGTTTCTTGCCTCCCTCTCTTGTTGGGAATGGGGCCTCTGAATTTAATAGGCCTCTTCATGTTGTTGTTGAAGTTCTGTTGGGCACGCACAACTTCAACATCACCTTCATTATCGGCCTCTTCAAGACGAAGAGCGATATCAATAAGCTGATCAAATGAAACCTCAAGTTTCAGAAGTAATGGCTTCTTAAGATTCTTATTCAAGCCATAGACAAATCTCTGATTTTTCTTCAGTGGGGTATTAATGTACTCAACCCCGTATTTAGAAAGAGATTCAAAAGATGCGACATAGTCTGCCACAGAAGATTCACCTTGAACAAGGTCAATAAAACGCCGGACCAAAGTTACTTTTTCAGCCTCCGGCACAAATTTCAATTCGAATATTTCCTAGAATTGCTCCCAAGTGAGATCCGCTTCAACGATTTCAAAAATTAAAAGCTCATACCAATCTAACGGTCTTTCTTGGAGCATGCTAGAAGCCACTTGGACTCGATGTAGATCAATAAGGTTCATGCGAGAAAAGATGTGATCGCATGATTTGAGCCAAGCTTGAATTTCTATAACACTCTCGGATCCCCTGAATGGCCTTCCACCCAAATCGGTGTAGTCTCTGCACAAGCATGCAAAACCGGATCTAGGATGAGTAAGCTTTGGAATGGGTCCGGCATCTTGAGCGTTCTTTACTAGATCAAGAAGCTGCTGGGCAGACATAAATACTCCATCCTGAGGAGTAGCACTAGATTGACCGGCGCTGGGACGGCCTGGTCTAACCATTTCTCTTCTTTAAGAAAGAAAGAAAGAAGAGGAAAAAGTTATTCTCAAAATAAATATCAAGCAATCTTGATAGATAAAACAAGGAATCATAAAGAAAATAGGATGAATCGGTACGAAGACTCGAATAAATCCTAAGGCACAACTCCTAAGAAAGACTTAGGACATGATCCTTGCTAGATTATTCTACATTTTTCCGAAGATTGGCTCTGATACCGAGCTGTGACGCCCCACCTCTATACCCACGCTAGCCAAGAACACTACGGAGTAATGCCGTCAACTAGCACGGAGAATAAGGCTGTTGAGGAGCGACCATCCGTGTAATTGCTTTGTGCGAGTACCGATATGCCAGATAAAATATAACTTGCATTCTTTTCCAGAGGAAGTCCGACATGCCGACACAAACTCAAAGCTATTACATAGTGACTATAATGTCTTCGAAAACAAATATAGAAATAAACATAACACAAATCAGTCACAGATAATTCACATCACAAAGGCGGAAATAGACATGAATAAATATAACACATAAAAGTGTTCATCAGAGTAGTGGTCTAAAAGATCCACAATGACACAAAAGAATAGCAACATGTGCTATACAAAAGAATAAGTACACAACTACGAGTCTATATCTCAAATGTATACAACAAAAACTACTAATCTAAGTAGTTAACCAAAAGTCAGGATGATAACCCCAGAAGGGAAGTCAACCAGAAGCACCTGTAACATCTCGGTCGGACCCGAGTATTATTTAAGAAGAAAATAATAAACGGATCAGTCTAGCTATAAATATCAGATGAAATGATATAGAATAAGAGATATGACTAAACGTATAATAATCGCAATGCCAAGCTGTGATAAATAAATAATTGAAAAATCAATATCGCAAAGATATTCTCAAAGATAAAAAGGAATGTCATACTCCTAATTTCATTCACCAAGCCACAATAAATGACATATATATCAATGCGAATCGTAAAAGTTAGTGAAACATAAATTCCAGAATTCAACACACGAAATCCAGAAATCACAAGAAAAGGATGGCCAAGATATTGATGTAGTGCAAACGGTACATCCAATGAATCAAAAAGCAAAGACATTGATGTGGTGCAAACGGTACATCCAATGAATCAAAAGCAAAGATATTGATGTTGTGCAAACGGTACATCCAATGTATCAAAAGCAAAGACATTGATGTAGTGCAAACGGTACATCCAATGTATCAAAAGCAAAGACAATGATGTAGTGCAAACGGTACATCCAATGTATCAAAAACAAAGACAATGATGTAGTACAAACGATACATCCAATGTATCAAAAGCAAAGACATTGATGTAGTGCAAACGGTACATCCAATGTATCAAAAGCAAAGGCAATGATGTAGTGCAAACGGTACATCCAATGTATCAAAAGCAAAGACAATGATGTAGCGCAAACGGTACATCCAATGTATCAAAAGCAAAGACATTGATGTAGTGCAAACGGTACATCCAATATATCAAAAGCAAAGACATTAATGTAGTGCAAGCGGTACATCCAATGTATCAAAAGCAAAGACATTGATGTAGTGCAAACGGTACATCCAATGTATCAAAATCAAAGACATTGATGTGGTGCAAACGGTACATCCAATGTGTCAAATAATTCGGAGCATCGACGTCGTACAGCGTGACTTCCGATGAACCAAATCAAAAAGACATCGCGCAATGCTAGTCTAAAATGAAAAACGATCGTCATGATCACAGAGAAGTGTCAATTACTGTAAGCTAATAAATATATGAGCTTAGCTTCATGTCCCATAACCACTATCTTAACTTAAATATTTACGAACAAATTGTATATCCCCACTAGAAAATTGTTACAAGGGATTCAATCGAACAAGTCCAAGAATTAACCGACGAAGTAAATGCAAGCGTTTCATACCACTTGTTTTACTAAGTCGTTTAATTAGATTTCTCATACGAGTGAGGAAAAGGTTTGTATATATACTAATAGATTGAAAAACGGTTTAAGAGAACGAGCTTTGTAATAAAATAGTGTTGAAATCATTTTGATGAAAGGGTTTTGATATTTACTACTAGTATTGAAACCTTTATATTTTTAAAGTGACAAATCACAAAGAAGATTGTAGGAACAATCAATCACTAAAATTCACATTCAAAGACGTGAATAAAATCCAAAGAAATCGATACCGAATCCATTAAAATGGATATTCCCAAAATTACGAAGAGAATGTCATCAAAGTCGATAATAAGTGATAATAACAAAAGGGAATCAACACGAATCGATTAACGTTGGAATTCTCAAGCAAATAGGCAAACAGGAAAAAAGAGTGCAGATTCAGACGTCTGAAATCAAGGATTCAGACGTCTGAATTTGGAAAATAAAATGTTTTCCAAAACAGAATTCAGACGTCTGAATCTTTGATTTCAGACGTCTGAAATAGGCACTTTTTAGCCTATCTCCTTTCTGGTTCCAAATGAACCAATTCAGACGCCTGAAATATAGAGTCAGACGTTTGAATACTGGGGAATAAAAATTCCCAGAATAATATTCAGATGCCTGAATCAAGGGTTCAGGTCATTCCCTAAACCTAGGCCAAAAATGGCCAAACGGATACCGAAGCGATCGATCGAGCGACAACGACTAAGGATTTACGCCAAGCGACAATCCAGTCTTAACGGCTCTTCGATACGCCTCAAATATCAATGTCCAAATATCCATAAAAGGATTTTCATAGATTTTGATTTCAAAACACCAAAAATTGGAATATACACCAAATCAATCCAAACCAAAATCAATTGCATAATAATAAGTGTTAGGAATTCATACCTAACAATCAAAGATAATTATAGACTAAGATGTGAGATAAAAATCTCACCTTTGAACCCAAACGATTGAAAAAGAAGCTTGAAAACAAAGGAAGATCAACCACCCTTCAATCTCAACACTAGAAGCTTGAATCTAAGATTAAAAGAGAAACATTTCCCAAATTAGGTTTAGGAATTTTCTGAAATCAAAGAGAGATTGAGTTGGAGAAGAAGGAGATGATACTTACCAATGGGTTCTCTTGAATTTGAAGCTAGAAGTTGGATTTGCTAATGAAGACTAGGGCTTGGAGTTTTAATTTCCTCTTCTTTCCCCCATTTTTGCTTTAGCTTGAAGTGTTAGGAATATGAAATGAAGTAATGAAGAGGAGAGGGGGTTGGGACTGAGTTAGTAAAAGGGTTCAGCCCAAACCAAAGCCCTAAGTGAAAAAGTAGCAAAAATCAACTTACTCCAAACATATCGAAGCTTATACTCAAAAAGGTTGCAAACGACATTTTGAACTCAATGGAAGGGGTCTCGAGTCCTAATTCGACTGTTTGCAAAAAGTAGGTTTTCGGACCAAAATCCAACGAACGATGAAATATTTAAATAAAATATTCAAATACACAATCGATAAATATGCGGGTTGTTACATATATACTTATGTACTTAAAAATACATACATAATACAAAAATAAGGATATTTTAAGTTAGCATCTTCCTTAAGCTTACATAAATCAACTTATGCATACAAGAAGTGGATAGAAGTGATGGGCACATAGAGGGGTGATAATTGCCATGCCTAGGGAGGGGGAAGGTGTATTGGAGAAGCCATGAAGTGATGATGTGTGTATGTATTCTTTCACACTCTTACTTTGGCTATAAATAGCCTACCCTCTCATCCCATTTTTTCACCTTCTTCACTCTGGCTTAACTTCCTTATAGTAGTCCGAAATGAGGGAATTCTTTTTTGTAAATCATTCAAAATTTCAGTGGCTACAACTTTCTTGTTGACGACTTCTTCTCATTTTAAAGCTAGCTATGCTCAAACTCCATTTTCTCTAAAGCATTTTCGAGCCCAGTTTCAATGTCCGAAAATACCTCCTTTCCATTTGAATATAACTCCTCCAAAACTCATCCAAATGAAGTAATTATTTTATTTAAACCATGTGAAATTCCAGTGGCTACAACTTTCTTGTTTAGCATTACTACTAGTTTTGAGTCTAACTATGTCAAAATACCACTTTTTTACATTGTAATTTCAGGCTTTGTTTTTACAAATCCGAGAATATCCATTGTTCTTTTGATCATAACCTCCTCAAAAAAATCGATTCAAGTGTTTCTTTTTTCAAATTCAATAGAAAAGAAACTGGAATAACTTTCTAGTTAACAACTTTTTCAAATTTTGAGAGTAAGAGGGTCAAAAACAAGAGAGAAGATGACCTATTTCAGATCTAGTTTTGTGAATTTAAGGTCAAAGCCCTACCCCTTCTCTTCCATACTTTTGGCCATCCTCTTCGAGTCGTGGTTGAGCCTTCTTAAGGGTATACGGACCAATTTCAAAAGCTATCATGTAGTCATAATGGAGCTATTGTCCGGTTAGCAAAGTTATGAAGCGATAACGGTGAGAACTCCTAAACTATTATACTGTATGTTGGATGATAATATGATGTTTGGAAATGGATTCTTAATATGATTTGATCACCCAGTTTGGTTGTTTTCATATAAATGTTGAAATTATATGCAAGTCATGAATATACATGTCGATAAAAACAAAGGAAATCACTTTTCTTGAATTAATGAAATGGTCTATATGGAGTTGTTAAACCTCTTAAAAATGGTTTAAAACATAATTGAAATGTTTTATAAACATTTAAAAGTGTTTTGGCGAAGTTTGAAAAGAAATGGAAAACTTAGTCAAAAATAAGCGCGTCGCGTAACGGTAGTTCGCGATTTCGCTACGCGATTTCGCGCTATAAGTCAAACAAGTTTGAAAGTTGGAATATAGCTCGGAATTATTTGAGATAAGAAATTTCCATACTAATATATCCACATTTTTTCAACAAAGAAGGAAAATCAAGATTTTGATAAGTAAATTTTGAAATATGAGTAAAACAAGTTGGAAAAAATCCCAATTTTGCAATTCACAATCCAAAACTGGATTTCTTGGAAAAGGATGTTTTAAGCTATTTTAAAATGTGGAATAAATCATATAAATCTTTTGAAATGTTTTAAAAATGATTTGAGTAATAAAAATGAATTTTCAAATGGTAAAAAGTCGCTTTGGCCAATAAAGCTTAAAAAGCACTTCCACATCACTTTTCTATAACTTTTGAAATATAGCTTTAAACTTAAACACTTTTTCCAATTATTTTATTAATGTTTTTAAATGATTAATAAAAATCTTTTTAATGAAATTTGAAGGATTTATGAAATGATTAAAATGTTTTAATGATTTAGAGTTGATCAATTACTTGACCGTCTTATGGGTATTAGAGAGATAGTGTCCAGGCTTGGATTTGGAAAACCAGTTTCCCGCTCTCCTTGGTTATCTGGACTGGACTGACAAAGGGGATAGTAAATTTGATTTACTCGGATCGTAATTTCAAAAAGATAAAGAAATATAATTTTCATGATTTAAACAACTTGGATTGTATAGAGATGATCTTCTTACACTAGGTGTTAATTCCCGAAGAGGAAACTCATACTATTCGTGGTATTTCAAAAGTGATTTCACCGTTTTCTGCCCATAGTATTTGTTGAATACGGGAATTGATATTGAGTGGCAATAGATGATTTCTATAGATTCTGCTCACTTAATATTTACCGATTTTGGATTAACATCCTAGATAACATGGTTTTAGCTCAATCAAATTTTGAGTTTTGAATTAAGAAATCTTTGTTAAGATTTAAATGAAATGATTTGGGAAATGTTTCCCAAGTGTAAAGTGAAATGATTTCGAATTATTTCAAGTTTAAAAAGATTTTAAGTAATCAGCTATTTTGATAAGAGGGGTTTAATAATTCCGTTTATATCGAAAAGAAGTGTTTTAAAAGTTATATATCTCCAAAAGAGACCTTGATAAAAAATAACATAATCAATTAAAGAACGATTCCTTGTTCACAATAGCTTTTTTTAACGACGATTGGATTCGAAGGAACTGGGATTGGATCTGGGTTAATTCCTATCCGAAAACCACTTCGAACCAACATATGCATTCGAAAAATAAAGATCTGATAGAGAGAATGGAGAACGAAGACCAAGGATTTTCGGGATGAAAGGACTGCTTGTGGATAATTCTTGTTAGCTCCCAAATACTAAAGTAGTAGTGATCCCTTCATTTCTGAACTCTTTGGGTTGCATGGACTTCTCGCTATTAATTCTAAGGTTAATTCCTGACAGGATGTGGTAGAAGAGTGCCTTCGATTTCATTTAGTCTGAGAACGAACTTGTATGGATGGATGTCTGACATTGCATTCTTGAGATTTCATCGTTGACTTTTATAAACATACATCTATTTGGTGGCGGAGAAGGCAACTTCTCTTAGCTTAACACCCTTCTCTCATATGTATGAGCTCGGAGGTTGTACATTTGTGAAAGTCAGTAGGGATCGATGGAACGGCAGTGTGGCATTCAAAGAAAGATGATGTGCTATGATGAAGTAATCGTTACCTCAAGCCTCATACTCGAAAATGGCCGAAACAGGGTAGATGCAGCAAGGCTATGTGGTTTGCAACCATTAGGGTATATCATCCCCTTCTAGATATATTTCTTCCCGCTATGATGTTCAGGATGTAAATTAATGTAGTGTATGGTAATTGGGCGCTCGGATATATCGGTAACGACTAGGGTAATGACATATTCGGTACTATCTAGTGAGGAAGGTGGGTCGGTCTTAGTTGGTAAAGGTGCAGATGTTCTATTGATCTCGGTACATTCCTCTAGAGATGTACTGCCGGAAGGTAGTCCCTTCACCCGATCATTTGTACGGAATCCATTCTATAATAAGTGCCTACCATTTTTTTGTAGAGCCTACTTTTGTGGCTAGTATTGTTGGAATTTAATCAATGTAACAATTTCGGCTAAGATTAATAAGTTTACTTACAACTGTTTTCAAAGATATGTCATTAAGAATAATCTCCATTATTTTTACGTTAGAATGTTTTGGTTATCATAAGGTAAGATCCCGTTCCGTGTTTTGGTGTGGTGTGGTCTTATGAGATACTTTTTTATTTTCAAAATGGGTATTTTGAATTCTCACATCTGTCTCATGACCGATACGAAGTTTATTTCCCCTTTCCTTAAACTCTGGGTGCCATAATTTTCCCCGGGCAGCCTAGTAGTCAGGTTTAGCTTAGAAGAAAGCTGGATGGAACTCGAAGTAGGGAGTTAGAAGATTTTTCTGAAGATTGTTTCCACCACACTCGTGTAGTATTATATTCTGCATTTGTAAGGATAGAAATTTATAGCTGTCCATGTTTAACTCTAATAAATGTATTTTAAATTCCACTGTAAAGTTTATATTGAAAAATATATGTGAGATTCAGTTCTGTCTTTATTTTCTTTCATACCCTTGAGAATCTGCTTCTCCGGCACTTGGATTTGAGGCATGTAAATACTGAGGATGTATTAGTATCGATTTTCGAGAGTCGATGAAATGGGTCTTCACACTATGGGTTGATGCCAATACCGAGTTATGTCAAAGACTTGGATTTGAAACTTTAGAGTGATGACGAGTTATCTAGGATAGATAGGTCGAGTGCAACGATGTGAAATTTTTAACATTTTGAATGGGAATATTTAATTTATTTAAAATTTAGATTTGATACAAATTTAATAAATAGTAAGAAAATCAATTTTAATATAACGGATCGATTTTTATTGACATATTTTTAATTTAATTTATTTGATTTTCTATAATTTTTGATTTATAAAATATTTAATTTATCGTTTGATGATTTTTTAGCAAACGACATACGGTATCTTTATGATTGTATAGAAACAGTTAACCTGTGTATATTATTATTTTAGGATCGTGTTTCATTTTTATGCGCGACCATATTTTTGTTTTGTCATTCGGAATTTGTATGTGAACAAAATTCTATGCGGCGAGATGCCGACAATTTCAATGTAAAACTAACTCAACACTTACACTTAATCAATACCACTTTCCATCCTTTCTTATATCATTTTTCTATAAGCTATTTCAGAAAACTGAGAAAAAAAGTTAAATCCATTCTTTACTATGATGTGAAAAAAATCAAATAATTGACAGAAAAATACAAAACTTGGATTTTTGAGGTCATAGGGAAAAAAAATCTACATTTCTAGGTATGCATGGGTGGGTGTGGCATCATGTGAGGAATTCAACATTTTCTACATGGAGATGAAGCTACTAGGGTTAGATTTTTGGCGAGCTAGGGGAGGATTTTGGCGTTGTGTAGGTTGCCATCGGGTTTCTCATGTCATAGAGCAGCATGTGGTAGAAGATGGTAGAGCGCAACCTTGAAGAGGTGGCCGCGTTAGGCTGTACGATCAAAATAGCACTGCGGATCGCGATTTATTATGGAGGTCGGGTTTGAATCGAAGCGGTCTAGAAGGTTGCATTCGGGAAGAGGTTTTGTTTGGAGGTGACGTGGCGTGTTTTTGTCGAGCGAAGGATGGGATATAAGGGGTGGATGGTACAGCTATGTTGGTTACCTACAAGCAGTTGTGGAGGGAGTTTCAAATGAGAAAGATGAATTAGTGTTTAAGTTGGGTAACTAATTAATGTAAATGTAATTTGTGGATATTATTATATTTAATTTAATCTCAATCTTATAACGCAATAACTATTTCATACGAGGTCCAACGAGGTGAGACATTTCGCATTGCACTCGTAATGGCAACAGCTATGTGATGGAATTGGTTTCGTTGAATTTGGAGCAAGTAAAATTTTAGGTAAAATCGAATGTCGTTCGATTTTAGTTCAAACTGAAATGCCTAAGCGTCGACTGGAGTTTGATGAGTTAAACTTACCATTTTGGATAATCAGTATGATTCGTAGTAAATTGAATTTACCATTTATGATTGGATGAATTATTGGTTGGTTTGGTTAAATATCCGCTTTTGGAAACCAAATGAATTTTAAAATGAAATAATGGAATTTTGTAGAGAAATCAGAATTTCTCGACATTGCGATATTTATCTTCCAGTTAGGGTAATTTTTTTTAAAGGACAAATAATTTAAATTTTTTATTCATAAGGACACGCACAAACAAATTGCTTCAAAAGGACAGGCTCAAAGCCCATTCGCATGTTAAATTTTTTTGCCGTTTCCATCTTATGTCTTCCTGGCCGATTTCAAAACCACTCGTCTTCACGACAGTAAAGTAAAATTAAGAAAAAGTGGCAGACGAAACAACAACAAAATCGCTACCTCCATCACAATCACATACGTCAGAAAATAAATCCATCGCAGAATTTGAGCACGAATCTGATATCGTATCCCTTAAATCTGATGTTCGACAAAAACCTGATACCGTACCACCTCATTGTGAGTTTCTGTTCGAATCTGGCAACAAAGAACATCAATCGGATAATCGAGCCAAAATTGAAAACCTAGAATGTGATTTTGATACCATAGCAGCTGTATCGAAAAATCTTCAAGAAGCAAATATCGTACCTGCAGTAGTGACGCAGCAGGAAAGATTATTAAAAAGAAAAATGGAAGAAGATATACAACAAAAAAGGGAAAAAATAACAAAAGGGAAACATGAAGAAATAAGAACAGAAGAAAAGGTAAATGATATTATGAAATGAAGCTTAACAAAACCAATGTAGTTTAAATATGATATTATTGAACTTATTTTACAGAAAACTGAAGAAACAATGCAGGAAAAAACACCTGGTGACAAATCAACTATTCAACAAATGCCAAAAAGAGAATTAAGATCAAAGAAGAAAAATGTCCAAATAATTAAGCGGCAACTTAAACAGGCAAGTAATACCATTAAATTATTAAACTGATAGTATTAAATCGTTGGATGTATTTTAATAGTGTTAATATGTTTAACAGGAAAAAACACAAACAAATAAGGGAAAACAAATAGCAGTTGGGCAATATGAAGATGATCAAGCGTACATGGTAAAACTACAAGCCATATCAGTTTTAAAAATTTCATGTTCAAAAAGTGATACCTATTGTTTTTTTGGTAGAAAACAAAGTTTAGTTGGTTAAAAAATAGATTTGCTGAAAAACTGATACCAATATATTGATAATAATAGTTGGTTAAAAAGCTTAGAAGACAATTGCCATTTGTTATAAAACTTATATTAATATATTGAAAATTTGATACCAAACATCTGTTAGAATTAACGTGATAATTTGTATTTAGAAAAATTAAATTCAAAACACACATAAAAACTTATACCAACAACCTACAATAGTGATACCTATTGTCTAATGGTGTGTAGCTGATTTTTTTTAGCTAACAAATTATTTCACCATCTTTTTTCTGCGAAACTGATACTAAATTCTTACAAAATGGTACCCAGTGTATATAATATTTTTGTTCTTATGTCAATGTTGTAATTTTTCAGTAAAATGATATCTATATTTCACAAAATGATACCCACTCTATAACAAACTGATACCTATATTTCAATGTAATTTGTAACAAAGATAACACAAATGTAACATAAAAATTATACATGCAATATGTTTCTTTAGAAATTAGTATGTAGCAGTTTTACAAGTATTTCTGCCATAATTTTTTTAAAATTGATACCTACATTTTGCAAAATTGATACTGAATTTTGGCTACATAAAAATACGATATTTTATCTCATGTTGAAGAAAAACTGATACTACTTTATACTATTATATAATGTTTTGCTTCAATGTTGTTTTTTTCACTAACAACTTAATGCCATATTTACATGAAATAGGATGATGATGATTTTGTCAATCCATCTAACAAAACCGTGCATACAACATCAAAACAAACAAACAAACATATAGCAAAATCTGAAAATGATAAGCCAGAAACTGCTTATAGATGTGGCTTACAAGCTGTCTTCAAGATATTAAAACTGATAAAAGAAAAAAATGGACTGACAAAAAAGTAATTTGACATCTGAAAGAGGACACCCTTTTACAATTCTTCAAAGTAATCTATGAAGAAAAAATAACAATGAAAGAATGCAAAAAGCATCAACAAAACTTGGATGCTTTATGCAGCTGCTACTGTATGGAAACTGATACCTTCGTATTGGGAGAAGACAAAATGAAGGTCACTGCCAAAGATATAAGCTTGATATTTGGACTGCCATTAAAAGGAATAAACATAGAACCAACAAAAAAATTGACGGGGAAAACCATTCCACCAGACTGCAAGGAGTTTGAACTAGAAACTTTGGCACATGTACATACATAACAAGAAATGTTGTGGAAAGAAGAATAAAACAAGAAATATCAAAAAGGAAAAAAGAAAATGAAGAAGATCTGCCTTTATTGCTAATAATGCAAATACTATTGACATTTTTCTTTCCCAACAACCAACAAAAACTAAGATGGGGAATTCTACCATATTTGATCGATAGTGAAACAATGCATACTGTCTCATGGCCAGAAACAATAGAGAATTTTTTTAGTAAATTTGTCAAAAAGTTTATCTCCAAGCCAAGAAACATGTCTGGATGTTCCATGCTTCCACTGGTAAGATGTGTTATGCAGAATATTATTAGTTTAAAAAAAAATGTTATATTCAACATTCTTATATAATTATATCTATAAATGTTTATAGTTTTGCATCTGTGAGAAAATGAACCTCATCCAACCTAGAAGGCAACTTGCTGAAGATTTACCGAGATTTGCACGATGGGATGTAAGAAAACTAAAAGACATTGTTGTGAAACAATTTTTGAATGATACAAAAGTTGGCAGTGTAAGTTAAAATTAATTCTTACTTACACTAGTGAGTATCATTTTACATTTTATGTTTTCTCCGTCTATAGTACCATTTTGAACACATACAATAATTATTTTGTGTCTACACATATCAAATATGCCTCTTTGCAGTATCAGTTTAGCTTCTGATTAGTATCAGTTTCAATGTGTACCTTTAAATTTTTGTTTCTATAGTATCAATGTGTCCTTGGCATAGTACATCTTGTCCTCGACATAGTACATCTTGTCATTTTGCACAGTATCAGCTATAATATACAATAATACTTGTTATCATGTTTAACACTGCACACAATTAATTAGTAAGTGTACATAGTATGAATTTCATTACTACTCTATTTTCTTCTATTAATCTAATCACTTAATCACTTATTAATGTCAGTTGTAACTTATAAGTTACAAAATAGTAATATAAAACATTTGCATTTAAATTTAAAAACAAAATTACTATTTCGATTACACAGGTAAAAGAAATAAGCACTATTCTTCCACATGAACACAAGCTACTCCAAACAGCATCAAGAAAAGAAGAATCAAGCAACAAAAGAAAAGAGAACCAACGGAAAGAAGAAAAAACGAAGATGCTGAACAGTGTATACAAAGTTTTGAAGATTTAGTAAGCCTTAATGTTTTGCGAATGCACATTAAAGATATGGAAGAAGAAGCTAAGAAAACAAAGAAGCAATTAGAGAAAGAAAAGAAGTTGAGGATAGAGGTTGAAAACGAAAATTTGAAATTGAAAGAACAACTGAAAGAACTCAAATCAAAACTGGAAGAAAATGAAAAGAAAAATTCAGAAGTTGAACTAGAAAATAAGCACATGAAAGTTGAACATGACAACATTCTAAATGAACATGTGCATGAAGAAACAGAAATAGAAAACAGGGAAAAGAAATCCACAACCGAAAACAATGAAGGTGAGAATGAAGACAGAAATGCTGAGTCTAATGTTGAACAAGTGCACCAAACAAGTGCTAACACTGATACGAAACAAGTGCACCAAACAAGTGAAAAAGAAAGTACATGCATGAAGACTGAAAAAGAAACTCAAGTGGATGAAAATGTGCTCCAACCAAATGAAGATAAAGATATGGACAAAAAAGAAAAAAGTGAAGACATATTGCACAAAACAAATGAAACAGTGTTGCAAACAAATGAAGATAAAATGGCACAAAAAGAAATAAACGAGGCTCAAAAATTGGAAGAAGATACCACTAAAGAGAGCAAAGTTGCAGAATACACTGATGTGGTACTAGACTTAACACCTCCATCTTTCAATCTCAATATCACACAACAATTGCAAGAGGGAATAACAGAAAAGGACAAAGAAAATAATGCAGCAAAACCTCCTGGTCGGAAAAGGAAACATACTGTTTATAAGCAATCTTCTTATGTGAAAAGAATAAAAACAAGAGAAAGGATAAAAAAAGAAAGCCCCAGCTTTGAATATGGTCAAAGAATGAAAAAAAACAGCAAAAAAACAAAAAGCTAAAGAAAATGAAAATGAAGAAAAACTGGAAGAAAATAAAAATGATGAAAAAGAAAGTGCAAAAGAGTCAATCCCAATTCCAATTAAAGTCATAGAGCCAACACTATCAAATTTGGGACTAGGAAACTGCAGCAAAACAATGGCATACTTGAATATAGAACAACAAAATACAACCAAAACTTTCTTTGCTATGACATCATCAAATGAGTAAGTTTACAAACATATATACAAATTTTGCTGGTTAAAATAATATTGTATAATTAATATGTGCCTTGTTTTCTTAAAACAGAGATATAGCATGGACAGATAAAGACACAATTAGAGGAGGATGTACAATAACAAAAAAAGTACTACGACAACTTCTTGAAGAGGATGCCACACATGGATCGGTACACACTTTTTTTTTGCTTCATAATACTGCTACCAATAAAATAATTACAAAAAATAATGTCTATTAGCTATTTCCAGTGCTATTTATACCAAAACTGATACGTACTTATAACCAAAAATGATACCTAAGTACTATATATTACAAAGTGCTTGTCTATTAGTTGAATGGTGTATTAACTGTCATGTACGACAAAATAAATACCAAAATAATGCAAAAATAATTTATTGTAGCAGTTAATATCAATTCGTACTTTTGTTTTCTATCAGTAGTTGATTTAATAGCATGTTCAAAAATGATACTAAGTCAGTGCAAAAATGATACCCAGAAGCTGTTTGATCATAATACATGCTTATTTTTCTTGTAATAGGTAATATATATTACCGTTAATAAAATAAAAAGGTACTAATTAATATTGAATATTGTTTCACCAATAACAAAACTTACATGTTCTTGTTGTTAATATAGATAATTGACTGGTATTTATCTAAATGTGGGCTGAAAGAGCACAACTATGCATTCACAACAATAATGACGGTAAATAAAACTTTAATACTCAAGAATATCATAAATGGTACATATATATTGAATTCTAACTTTTTTTTTATTTAACAGCAATCTTTAGTTTTCAATATACATGGAATTATAAAATCTTTAGCGCTACCTTTCCTTGAAAAAATTGCGGATGATGAATACACAGATGCTATATATTTCCCATTGCATTGTGAATACCATTGGACACTAGTAACTTTGACATACCCAACAATGCAATGGAGTCATCTAAACAACCCCAGTCTAAAGTAGGCAATGATATTGGTATGATATATTTTTGTTATAAAGCAAAATAATTTATTTAAACAAATCGAACATTAACTAACTTTGTATTGTTTTATTTTCAATAGAGAAATAAAATTGAAGAAATGCTGAAAGAAATTTGGAAAAAGAAAAATATACGGGATAAGGAAGTGAAGGCAAATGAAATGCATCAGGTACCATGTGCACAACAAGGATCAGAAACATAAGTTGTTTATGTCATTCAAAATGATACCTACTGACAGTTAAACTGACACTGTAAATTTTCTTTTAAACTAATACCTAGATACAAAAAACTGATACTGCAAATATTCTTTTAAACAGGCTTGACTATCGTATATACGTGATGATATTCATCATATCATTGAACAAAAAGTCAATTACCACTAAAAATAGCCCCTGAACAAATGCTGAAATCTAGAGCAAGAATTGCACATGAGATATTGACTAACAAAGAGAACTGCTGGAGCTTAGCAAAGTTCATGTCTAGTTTGGAAGAAGAAAGATAAATGAACAAATCAAACAAATTGCAAAAATGTAACCGATAACCTGTCAAGCAAAGAACAAGCTGTAGAAATTGAGAATTTTGTGTGTTAAAGTAAGTCATTGTATTTTTTCACAATTAAATTTGATACTTATGAAGTAATGATGCTCTACTGCAATTTGGAACTTGTGAAGTAATGATGTTCTGTTCTTAAAACAATGCCGATCTTACTTGTAAAAACAATGATAATCTCCTGAAATGATTTGTTGTAATTGATGTTCTTTTCTTTACCTGTTTTTTTATATTATAATAAAATTATATATTGACTGTTCAATCATGCAACTATTGATCCTACATAATATTATCAGTTTTATGTTGCAGCTACCAGTTGTATAATAATGTTATAAGATTTTATATCATATATCAATACAAAACAGTAACCGGGTATCAGTTTTAATAACTAATACTATCAGTTTTACTAAAACTAACACTCAACATACTTTATGAAACAACAATTAGAGCCACTATCAGTTTTTGCTAATGCAACATATCATTATGATTATTTATTAGTACTAGCGTCAATTGTAGCATATATAATAATACAGAAAACTGATATTAAAAACTAACCAAAACTGATACTAAAGTCCTTTATATCTAATCAAACAAATATTATCTCCAACCAATAGACAACATGTATCAATTCAAACATTTTGTTCAATCAATTACACAATGATTATCAGATCCCATATTCTATGCTATCAACGTAATTATAAATAAGTGAAATATACAAAATTGAACAAAACTGATGTCACACAATGAAAAAATGATACCATATTTTATACCAATAGAATGTGTAAAATGATACTAGATAACTGATACAAACAGTATGCAAACAAATATCAAAACAAATGTTTGGAATAAATAAACAAATAAATAAACACCAGAACTGATACTGTAAAAACATATAACTAATAATAAAACTGATACTATCACTTATACTAAAAAGCTGAAATTGACAAGCACCATTGTCCAAGTGGTTAATTGATTCGGCTTTGGTGCTAGAGGTCACAAGTTCGAAACTTGCTTTCGAACGTTTATTGACATGGGATATGTTGTCCCAATGGTTTATTGTATATAAAGTACCATTTCAAAAAAAAAAGCTGAAATTAAAATCAATTTGATAGTATGCTACACAGAATACAAATTAATAACAAGGTTCAATGACAGTAAAGCACCAAAACAAGTCACACATCCACTTATTAATCTATACAAATTCAAAATGTAAAATCAAATCATATCCTCTTCAAAGCTTGACAATTCCGTTTATTATGACCAATTTGCTTGCACTCGCCACATCTATTTTGCTTGTTCTGAAAATATGAAAATCCTCCTTTGCGCTTAATTGACGGTCTACCAGTTTGGTGGCTTGATAACATCCTGAATACTACCATCAACAATAGGCCTATCATAATTTGGAATAGGATTTATAGCGTTGGCATAAGAACAGCAATAAGCATCAACAGTGAAATAATACTCAACAAAATCATATACAGAGAATTTAGACTTGTTCATACACTTTATAGCGTGAGCACAAGGAAATCCTGTAATTTTCCATTGGTTGCAACTACAGACACGTTCCTTCAAATCAATACAATGAGAGTTTGGAGATTTTACTTCAAAACAAAAATCAGAAGACTTATATACATCCCATCCAAATCCTTCTTCAATCAATTCACCTAAACGCAATTCCATAGAAGGACAAAGAGTTGTTTTCCACAAACGACAATCTTCTCTTCTTTTAGCCATTTGTTTCATAACCTTAACACGAATACCATCTAAACACAAAGTAATAGGCAATGCTCGTTCATCTAAAATCCAATTATTAAAATTTTCTGCAACATTAGAACTATATTCACCATAACGTTTCCCTGGAAAAAATAAATCCACCCACTTATCAAATTGCTTGTCCTTTAAAAAATTTACACTAGAAACACCACCAATTTGACAGAACTTAGAATGTGCAACTTCAAAGTCATAAAGATTAGAAGCTCTAGAACACAGTTTGAAAAGATCAACAATAGACACATTTGCATTTTTGGCTTTGACAGCTGAAAGAAGATTTTGTTCCATATGCAAATAGCAATAACTGTGATAAGCTGCAGGAAAAACATCACGAACACCTGAAAGCAACCCTTGGTGACGATCTGACATAAAAACAAAAGTACGATTTTCTTGAAGCATTTGCTTCAAATGGTTCAAAAACCATGTCCATTTATCCACATTTTCTATAGAAACAACACTCATAGCTAAAGGGAAGAAACCTGCAAATGAAAAAATAATTCGTAAAAAAAAGTAAAACTAATAATGACCATAAATCTAAAACATTTCATGAAACTGATACTAACAGTTAAAAAACTAATACCGAAAACCTGATACAACCATTATTAAAATATTAATAGGCAGGACATTATGCATGTTAATCTTCATTCTAGCACAACAAAGTAACGAACATTAACATATATTATGATACAAAGGAAATTCCAATACTACACAACTGTATTTGATACCATATATTTACATGCTTGAAACTGATACTAACATTATATACAAGCTGATACTAATCTCATGCTAACCAATATAAAATTATGATATCAAATACAAACTTACAATTCAGTACAATGCAAATTCTGATACTACAAACTTGTTAACTGTAAACTATATATCTTAAAACTGATACCAATATAATACAAATTATGATAACAAATTAATATTAATGCTAATGCCAACTATTATGATCTCAATACAAATAAATCAAAACTGAAAACAAAGACATACCTTGATCATCATTTTTTGCAGTAGCACCCATCAACACTCCAGGACGTCCCTTCAAGTGAGTGGCATCTAAGAATATCATAGGACGACAATGCTTGAATCCAAGTAAACAAGCACCAAAAGCAATAACCACCCTCTCAAATTCATTACTACAAGGGTCAACCTCCATTTCAACATAACTTTCTGGATTAGACTTCTTCACTGCTTCCAAATACCAACTCAAATCATTATAAGACAAAGCATCATTACCATGCAACTCCATTAATGCAAGTTGTTTCCCATGATAAGCATAACCGTAAGACAACTGAACATTGTATTCTCTTTTAAAATCAACTATAATATCATTAGGCTTTTTACTAGGACAATCACAGATCTCATCAATAATCAATGATTTAACAAACGAACTAGGTATATGTGGATTATTCACATTTCTAACACCAGCACCACAAGAATGATCAGCAACCATATTTCTAAAAAAAAAAAATCTTCAAATCTCCAGAATCACAATAAGCATGGACTTTGAAAAGACAACCATCCTTATATGAAGAGCAAATTACAGTAACTCTTGTAGCACAATTCTTCAAAAATATTAATTCATATCCTTTTTGAATTTGATACGCCATCAAAAATTCTCTAAAATGCTCAGCTCCTCCAAAACAAAACCAACAAAATCAGAAATGCATAATTTCGACCCTCTCCTCAACATATCTTTTAAATAACTTCTACCGTTAACAACAACATTTGAACATACAGATACAGTAGAAGATGAAGAAGCACGAACATAAGATGAACTTGAAATAGAAGCACCATCAACATATTCTAAATCAGAACCCTTAACCATAACAGTAAAACCAAAGAAAGAACTTTTCTTGTATAACTGAAAACAAACTATGCTCTGAATATCAGAATCAATGTCAACCATAATAACTTTGTCTTCAAGTAAATAAGAAATCTGAATAGAAGAAGGAGTTAATTGAGACCAACATCGACATATCTCATTCTTCAAATCATACAAAGAGCAATCGATAGACAATCGAGTGCTAAAAGTGTTATTACTCAACACAAACAAACAAAGAAGACTGTTATCCCCACTGCAAAAAAAAGTAAACATTAGTAAAAATATGTTCAACATAGAACATTAATTATTCAATTTAACAAAACTGATACCTACCGTATACAAAACTGATCCCTAGTTACTGATAATAAAAAAATGATACTGAGAAAAAATAAAAATGATACTTAAAAACTGAAACTAAAATATGATACATTTCCACGGCATCACAAATTTGTATACAACCCAAGCAGTAATACTTTTCAAATCATCCCAATATTAATGCACGAAAATGCAAGATAAATAAAATGAAAAGAAAATTAAAATACAACAGCGCATAAAGAAAAAAAATTATAATAAAAAACCTGCTGCTACTTCCACAAGTTGCTATGGGCGAACGAACAAACAATGAAAACAACAACACTGCATATCAATTGTAAAAATGATCACAATTACAAATCACGGCCATTTTAAAGCGAATAGAAAAACAAAAAAATATAGGAATATAAGCATACCTAATTAATACAATTTGAAGAAAAACGAAATCACGATACAAATATGAAAAGAAAGATATCAACGACACACACTGAAGGAGAAAATGATCGATGAACTACCATAACCAGAAGGACAAATTCAAACAACCGAACGAAATAGATCGATATTTTTATTATGAGAGAGATATTTGATCACGACTGAAAAATCTGATCGCGACTGAAAAATTTGATCGAAAGAAAGAAGAAGAAGCGCATGAAATTGGGCTGGAAAGAAAAAACGATGTGGACTGGAAAGAAAAAACGATAATTTGTCCTTTGGAGAAAAATAATAGCGGGCTGTCCTATAGCAAAAAAAGCCCTAAAACGCGTCCTTGAGGAAAATTTCCTATTTCAGTAATATACTCGTTATCTTAATGTCAGTTGTATATTTATTACATAGATTGGTTAAATGCTGAAATTTGATTGTTTGGCAATACTGAATGTGACATTGACATTTTAAAAGTTGGACCTTTTTAGTGAAAAAGGTAGTAATAGCATTGGTTAAGTGCTATAGTAACTATTGGCCTTGATGTAGCATTTTCAAAAATACAATTAATTGCTGTTTTGATTTTGGAAACAGATTTTGTTTTGAAAAATGATTTTTAATCTGACCTTTTTGGATTATCTATGGTTTTTTATTTAAAAAAATAGATTTTCGTACTCCTCTATTTTACTTAAATTTCTTTTACTCTCTTTTCTAATACACACACATACACAAGTAAATGATCAAAATTATTTTAGGAAGTAGTTATTTTTATAGAAAAGTTATTACAATAATGAGTATTTATTTTAAAGGAAATAAAAGGGGTTATTTTATATTTCAAAAGTGATTTTATGTTTAAAGAAAATATAAATATTTTGAGGAAAGAATATTTAGAAAAACATTTTATGTAAAAAGTTTTAATAAAAGAAATGAATTTATAAATGTTATTGTATAAAGTGAAATATTATCATTTGATAAATTGGAGAAATAATTCACGGTTACGGATTTATTGAAATATATGGAATGATCAAGTTATGGGAAGCATTGGAGATTTATAATTATATTTGGAGTTTGGTTTATATATAGAATTTGGTTCATATATGGAGTTTGTGTTATATTTGGAGTTTGTAGTTATATTTAGAAACATATAAAGGGAGTTTTATAAATGAATTTAGGGTTCGTAAAATATTGTTGCAGATAAATTTGGGGAACTTATAAAATGAGTTTTATAAATAATATTTTATAAACGAACTTTATAAAATAATTTTATAAATGGTATAAAGGATGTTTATAAAGGAATTCTTAAACAAAATTTAGAGATTTATAAATAGGGGATGTAATTATGCTTTAGATATTTACAAAGGAATTTATAAACAATATTTTGTAAATGTAGTTTGTAAACATAAGAAGTTTTATAAAGGAAATTTATAAAAAGGGATTTATAAAAGACCGAGACCTGATTTCCATATGATCGTTTTAAATTTAGATGGTATGGAAAGTATTCTTTCCATGCTTAACACCAAAAAGGGAAATGTTTGGGTTTATTATTAGCAATGTTCTAAGTGATATTGTTTTAACCTAAATAAGTATGGTTTGAAAATGGAACCTTTTCTTAAGATTTGTAAAATATACTTATACCAGTGACATAAGTACATGTGTATATTTCTTAAGTATTGGAAATGTAATGATTTTTGAACATACTTTGATGTAAGTATATAGAAAATGATTTCAAAGTTGAAAATGATATGCTTTTGTGAGTGTACTTATATAGTTGAGATAAGTATATTGATATTTTTCAAGTATTTTAAAAGTAAAGAGGATTAATGAGTATACCTTTATAAAAGTATTTTGATACAAGTATTTACAAAGTGGTTTTAGTTAATAGAAAGGTTAATTAAAAAGGCTTGGTGATCAATTAATGGAAAGATCGAGATCAGATAATTGAAAGTTATTTGAAAATAACTTCGAACCGAGACGAGCTTTCAAATCAAAGATATCTTAAAGATGGTCAAAACTAGAGTTTTTTGAAGTGCAAGGACTACGTGCTGCTAATTATGAGGGCGATTTCAAAATGGATGTAGTAGAAGTAATGCCTTCAATTTGTTCTTTTCCTGAACAACTTGTGTGGAGGAATGCCGACAATGCATTATTACTTGGAGGACAGTATCAACATTCCAAGTGGGATTGCTACATAAAAGGTAAAACGTAGCCTTACCCACCCGGAATGACTAAAGCAGAGTATATGCCATAAGGCACTGTGGATCGCACCCACTAAGGTGTTTTCATCACCATTCTAGATTATTATTTATGGATTTGGTTATGCATGAAAGCTTTTGAGATAAGGTTGCAAAGCAACCGGGGTGATGAAATACTCGGTACTATCCAGTAAGGGATAGGCTGGTCTTTCCATCTATGGGTCAATAGGTTCAATCTCGATACATTTTTTCTAGAGATGTACAATGACAGGTGATAACCCAGTAGCCCTGATGGAATCCATGCTTCAATAAGTGCCTTCCGAACTTAGTTGTATATCTATTATGTTAGAATTTAATTAATGTAACAATTTCGGCTATGATTCAATATTTTTTTAAACCCTAGACATTATTGTAATATCATAACATTTCTTATGAAAAGATTTGGTTATTGTAAGGTAAAAACCCATTTGTGTTTATGTGTGGCATGGTCTTACGCGATACCATTATTTTAAAAGGTTTTATAACATTAAAATCTGCTTGTGGTGCGTTTCTCATGTTGGTTTACCAGACTAATTCGAGCGTTATTTTATTATAATGCTCGGGTCAGACCGAGCATATTTTCATATTTAGTTTGGATGCTATAGGCTTCAGGAGATGAGCTAGATGCCTCTAAGAGGTACTCACGTTTATTTTATTTTCGCTACATTGGTTGTTTATAATTATCTGCATTTGTGAGCACATGTTGTTATAACTTCCAGGCCGATGATAGTTCAGTGTACTCTGATTTGAATATGTATATTACACTTTCTTTTGTAAAATTCTTGTTGTATATTACATATCACTCATCACGATGTGAGATTATGTTCCGTCTTTTCATTTTCCCTAACAATATGTGTTTTCGGCAATTGGATGCTCGACACGTAAATACCGTGGAATTGTATTAGCGTCAACTTTTGAGGGTCGAAAAGACGGGTCGTTGAAAGTGGTATTAAAGCTTAGATTAAGTGAACACCTTGGCTTTGGTGGGGTAAACTCATTTGAAATAGAGTAAGTGAAACCCTAGGACGAGTTAGAGTGTATTACATATAAGAGCGCATATTTGTTAGCGCTATAGAAATTTTTTATATTGTGTTGATTTATCAGTTGAGCAGTTTATGAATTTTGGTCGGTATAGAAGGAACAACTGTACCGATAGGGGTTTCTATACTCTAGAATAAAGAAAACTGACACAATATTAATTTTAAAATTTGGTAAATGAAACAATTTTACCTAGATTTTATTTTATATACAATTGAATAATTTTAAATAAGTGTAAAATAAATTTTTGATGTGTTTGGCTGTTAGGGAATGGTAATATTTAGTTATTATTGTTTATTGTTTGATTAGTTGTGCTCAACTAATTTGTGAGCCTATGTTGTTGGACTAATTTAAATACGAACTCCTTTTGAATTCAGGTTCAGATTTTGACTATATGGCATACGAGAATAATGTTGGACTAAAATTTTAATTTTAATAAAATTTATTTGTTATAATCTGTACAAAGATAATAATTAAGGGATGTTTTGTATTAGAAAGAAAATTGGTAAAGAGGTGATTTATAAATAGGTTTATAAATAAAAAGGATTTAAACTGCGAATGGGAGAATTAAATCCCAATGTTTTTACAAAATTTTTCTAGAGTTTTTGGAAAGTAATAATATTAGTATTTTTTGAAAGTATTTGTGAATATAAGTATTTTAAATTTTTTTGTAAAGGAGATAGAAATTACTGAACTCACTTTGGTCATTGGAAAATAATTCTGGTGATGACTACATCATCATTAATATTCATTTTCGTGTTTCTAAAGTGAGGAATCACTACCATAGTGGTAGTTTGTTTCATAATTATTTGGTAAAATAGATTTGATTTAAATTCCAAAATTATGATTTGATATACAAATGAGAAATGTATATTACTCTTATTTCAAAATGATTTGAAATAAAACCGGTTGTTTAATTTTGAAGCGTTCAGTTAAATTGTTATATGGGCTCATGTATTCTATTCATTAGGATAGTTTGGATTGTTCATCTCATTGTAATTTTTTGTTAGGTAGTTTTCATTTATTAAAACAAATGGAATTTTTGATGATTTTGGACAGTCAGAAACTCCCGAGTTAAATGGAGAAATGGAAGCTAAGTGTTTTTGTGGAAAATAAGAGAATGAGTTTTTGTAACTTATAAATTTGAGAAGGTAGCGAGTTAAATAAAGTTTTTATATTTGTGGAATATCCAGGCAAAGTAAACAAATCCGAGTTTGTCTATATACTCTTAGGATGTAGAAGAGTGCTATATGAACATGAACATAAGTTTTAAAGTGATTGATTAAAATAAGTTGTGTTTTGTAAGATGTTTATAAACTTAAGTTATGGTTTTATAAAATGGTTCATAAATAATTTCAATAGTAACTAAAAGATACTATTGGGGTAATGAGTGGTGATTTAAAATGAACATGAATTAAGAATATTTGGTATAGCTAAGAAACCAATTCAATGAATACGTAAGTTGTATGTAGATCATTTCATTCACATAGCTGTTTTGATCCTGATTCAAGTACACAATTTCGAACTGATTAACACTGCTTAGAATAAGGGATTTCACTCTATTCTTGACGGCGAGCCCTTAATACGGATTTTTGATTTGATTTCAAAAGTTTTTTGTTGTAGTGTACGGCTATGTATTTCTAATCAAGGGACTAGATCAGAGTCTGCACTAGGGAAGTCAAGTGAGCGATACCAATTCGAAAATGAAATTTACGTGATCGAACAAGCGATCAGATTGGTATTGCTTACAGATGGCCTATGTACATTGGAAGGGCTTTAATATGACTATATGATTTTGATATTAGAAATGCAAGATGTATGACTGGATATCATTCGTAAGTGCGATACAAATATATGTAAGTAAAGGCTAGTTTGATGCTTTTGGTTTCATGAGTAGAGTTGGTTTTCTTGACTAATAAGTACACGTTTATATTGTTGTTTTGGTTTCATGATTTTATGCCCCTAATAAGGGAGACTAGTTTTGGGCTTTTGTTTTCTTTTATTGGTTTGGGCCAGTTGTGGAAAGTTTTTGTTTTTTCGGATCGAGCAAAGAAGATGCTGCCGAAATTTCTCGTAACATATGAGATTTTAAAATTTTAATAACTAATTTTAGTGAATTGGCTATAAAGAGCCTAGGGATGTGAAGACATTTTCTTTCTTTGGAAATTTCGGAGACGAAATTCTTTAAAAAGGGGAGAATATAACGACTCGGAATTTTTAACGTTTTGAATAAGAATATTTTATTTATTTAAATATTCTGATTTGATACAAATTTAATAAATAATAATAAAATCAATTATTATTTTAAAAACTTGATTTTTTGACTTAGTTTTAATTTAATTTATTTGATTTTATCAAAATTTTAATTTAGAAAATATTTAATTTATCATTTGACGATTTTTCAACAAATGACAGTATTTTTGTGATTTACATAATCAGTTAGCATGTGTATATTATTTCTATTTTTAAATCGTGTCGCATTTTTGTGCATGGTCTTCGTTTTGTTTTATTGTTGGGAATGCGTACATGAACAAAATTCTGTGCGGCGAGATGCCAAAAATTTCAATATAAAACTAACTCAAAACTTGCACTTAATCAATACCACTTTCTATCCACTCTCATATCACTATTCTATTAGCTATCTCATATCACTGTCTTATTAGCTATTTAATTTCCAGTTATATACTTGTTGTTTTCATTTCAGTTATTTTCCTGTTATATAGATTGGTTAAATGCTAAAATTTAATTATTTGGTAATATTGGATGTGATACCGACATTTTAAAAGTTGAATTTTTTTAGTGAAAAAGGTAGTAATAGCATGGGTTAAGTGCTTAGTAACTATTGGCCTCAATATAGTATTTTGAAAAATACTATTAGTTGTTAGTTTGATTTTGGAAAGAGATTCCGCTTTGAAAAATGATTTTCATTTTGACCTTTCTAAATTCTTTGCGATATTTTATTCATAAAATATTTTTTTGTACTTTTGTGTTTTACTTCAGTTTCTTTTATTCCCTTTGTATAATATATGTATATACACAAGTAAATGTTTAAAATTATTTTTGGAAGTATTTCTTTTATAGAAAATTTATTACAATAATGAATGTTTGTATTAAAGGAAATAAAAGTGGTTATCTATTATTTCAAAATTGGTTTTGTGTTTAAAAAGGATAAAAATATTTTAGGGAGTAAATATTTGGAAAAACTTTTCATATAATATGTTGTAATAAAGGAAACAGATATATAAATTGTATTTTATAAGGTGAAATATTATCATTTGATAAATTATAGAAATAAATCACAGTTGTGAATTTATTGAAATATATGGAATGATTGTGTTTTGGTAAATACAGAAGATTTGAAATATTTAGAGTTTGGTTTATATTTGGAGTTTGGTTTATATTTAGAAATATATAAAGGGGGTTTATAAATGAATTCAGGGTTTGTATAATACTATTGTAAATAACTTTAGAAGCTCATAAAATGAGTTTGATAAATAATATTTTACAAACGAAGTTTGTAAAAGAGTTCTATAAATAGTATAACGGATTTGTATAAAGGTGTTGTTAAATAAGTTTAGAGATTTATGGAAGGAGGCTGTAATGTTGTAGATATTTACAAAGAAATTATAAATAATATTTTATAGAAGGAGTTTGTTAACATAAGGAGTTTCATAAAGGCAATTTATGAAAAGCGATTTATGAAAGACTAAGGCCCAATTTCTATAAATGATCATTTTAAATTTTAATGGTATGGAAAGTATTCTTTCTATACTTAACACAAAAAAGAAAGTGTTTGGGTTAATTAGCAGCAATGTTCTAATTGACATATTTTAACCCAAACAAGTATGGTTTGAAAATGGAATCTTTTCTTAATGTATGAAAAATATACTCATACCAGTGAGACAAGTGTGTATCTATATATATATTTCCTAAGTATTGGAAATGTAGTGATTTGTGAATATACTTATATTATCAATATAAGTATATAGAAAAAGTTTTCTAAATTGGAAGTCAAATGCTTTTATGAGTATACTTATGCAGTTGAGATAAGTATATCGATATTTTTCAAGTATTTGAAAAGTAAAGAGGGTTTGTAAGCATATCTTTGTAAAAGTATTTTGACACAAGTATTTACACAGTGTTTTAATTAATGGAAAGATTGATTAAAGATGCTTACTGGTTGCTGTGTACTTTATCGTGCTTGGTTAAATCTCTAGTTGAATTGTTTGTTATTTGATATTTAAATAACCAACTATTAAATCTTGACCAGTTTTAAAATTATCGTTATTAGTTTAGAGAGGCCAATATTGGATAATCGAGATTTACCCCAAAACAACTTCGAACCATCATAAGCATTCGAATTGGAGATATCTTGAAGATGGTCGAAGACGGAGTTCTTTGAAGGGCAATGACTATTTGCTACTAATCTTGATGGTGATACCAAAATGGATGCAATAAAAGTTATGCTTTCGATTTTTTCTTATCCTAAACAACTTGTATGGATGGATGTTGGCAATGCATTGTTGTGTAGAGGGCAGTGTTAGCATTTCAAGTGGGATCGCTACATAAAAGGTAAAACTAGCATCCGGACCCACCAACTAGGAAAAAAATGGGGACACGCTGCAAGGTAATGTGGGTTACACCCGTTAGAGTATTGTCATCACCTTTCTTGATTACTATTTATGGATATGGTTGTGCTTGAGTACTCTCAGGAACCCGGGTGATGAAATACTTGGTACTATCCAGTAAGAGATATGCCTATCTTCCATGCAGGGGTCGTATGACGTCCCATCCCGAAACCTACATTAATAAAGAGTATTACGGAGCAATACTGTATGTTAATCTAGAGAATAGGGCTAGTTAGGAGGGACCATCAATAAGTTTTGTCTTAAACATGTATCTAATACGTCGATTGGTTGCTTTAATTTTTTCCTTCATCTTTTTCAAGTGTATCGACATACTCAATAATTGTTTAATACAAAACTACGGTGGCTAACGAATTTATCGGAACAAAATATAATAATAATAAATACAACATATCACATAACAACAGTCACATATATATACATATAAACAGATACATTATAGCACACTACATAGTGATACAACAGTGGTGGTACATAAACCAGAATATATACATCGAGTTATACATATCAGAGTTTACAACACACTACGAAGCTAAACAAAAGATTACTAGCAGAAAGCCATAGCGGAAGCAACAAAGCAGAAATCAACGGCAGGTGACTAACCTAAAATGACTCGGTCTAACCCAAGTATATAAATTTACACGGGTCAATCTAGCTTAAATAAACTGATTAGCATAAGATAGGTCAAATATAGGGATAAACGATAACATATCTTCTCAAAAGAGAAGAAGTAACATCTAACATATGTCAACAACTAATTATGAGGTAATGTCACTAAAATACTTCATATAGAAGTTTCTCGAAAGAGGCAAGTTCAACAACAATATCAATGAATCACAAATAATCGCCTCATATCATCGGCATATACAATTGCTAGTAAAATGGCTTTCAACAACCATAACTCCTAAACAGGGAATCAAAAGTCTCAAAATCCGGCAAAGCATGGCAGTCTCTAATATCTCCTAAAATAGGAAACCACAAATATCAAAAATAGCCAAAGAATGCCAATCACAAATAGCTCCTAAATAGGAGATCATAAATCTCAAAATACGCCAAAGGATTGCAATCACAAATCTCTATGTGTAGAACACGATTAAGAGTTCAAAACTCCAAAATGTAATCACCATATAATAATGGCTCAAACGGATCTAAAGGCCCAATAATCTAAAAATGGTGAAAACATTTGGAAATCATAAATAAATCATGAAATATCACAAAAGATAGCACGTGCTTAATAAAACGACTGAAGCCCGCCACGTACTGTATCTCAAATAAGGCATCAACATCCCGAAGGGCAAACATCCCGAAGACAACATCCTGAAGGACAAACATCCCGAAGGACAAATAACCCAAAGGTCTAGTACTGGCAATCAACCCGAAGGTCCATAAAAATGTATAGCTTCCAACGAACAAGTCCGAAATTAACCGAAAAAGTAAACGCATATGTCCCATACCACATGTTTTACTAATTCGTTTAATTCTCTTTCTTATACGGTCAAAGAGTGAAAAATTAGCTTCAAACGAACATGTCTAGAATTAACCGAAAAAGTAAACGCATGTGTCCCATACCACATGTTTTACTAAATCGATTAATTCTCATTCTCATATGCTTGAAGAGAGAAAAAACGTGTATTTTATATAGAAAATAATTTACTTTGAGAAAACTAGTTTTCAAAATATCTTTTGAAATCATTTGAAAAAAACCCTTTGATATTCTCTTTATTATAAAGAATATATATATATATATTTAATAGCTTTAAAAATAATTATAAATATTGTAAAATATTTATTTCGAAAGCTATTTTATTATAAAAATCTTTTTGATATCATTTTAGAAAACCTGTGCTCGAAAACAACAGAAATCATTGAAAATGCCTTAAAATTGGCATAAGAAATCATCTTAAAAACTCATCAATCCGAAATACGAATCAACTAAAATGTTGGCTTACCTATTGATAGGTTAAATCCTTTTAAATAATTCTAAAATATCACAAAAATTGGTTGCAAGAGTCATTAGAACAAGAAGATCAAGCAAAATAGTGCACAAGTATAAAATAAATGAAGCTGGAAATATGCACTTTCTCTGGTCAACCTTTAAGCATCCTAGGTCGACCTCCATGGTTTCTGGGTCGACCTCCAGGCCGCGATTTCTACAGGCAATTTCTTTCCACTTTGTTCCAGTTTTGGGCAATGAATTCAAACACTTCTAAGTTGATTCAGATTATGAAGTTTGACATGCATAAACTACTACACATAGACAACAAATCGAAAAAATTTCGGCATGGATTCATGGCAAGAACAGAGATATATAAGCACAAGAAGAAGGAATTTAGCACATATTTTACTGTAAACTTTCAACTAACAAATTTTTGGTTACAGTAAGCAAATATTAACACTTTTAGCTTGCAACCTGGTTTAAGCTAGATTTTGTGAGTTGAAACTCACCTTAGAACAATTTTGAGCAATTAGAGAAAACTTGAGGAAGATAGGAGCTTTTGCCTTGATTAAGTTATAAGAACCTAAAATAAAAAAGGATACAGACATTCAAACAGAAAAGAAAATTTGAAATTGATGAAGTAGATTTCTGGTTTTGGATTTTTACCTGTAGTTAATAGGTTCAAATTGATTAATTTGCAAAGAAATTGGAGAAATTGGTAATTAGATTTTAGGTTTAAAAAAGAAAGAGGGTTTCAACTTTCTTCTTAAGTTTTGCAATTTACTGAACTAACTGTATGTTCTGTTTCTTTTGAGAAGAAGATAATTTTCTTCTTAGTTAAAGTTGTGGTCGGTCTTATATCCAATAAGAAAATAATCATATTGTCACTATTTATTACTTAAATCACCATAATTACACATATTTTGGCTAAAACAACTTACATTTTCATGTTTTTAACTTTTATAAAATCAAACTAACATATTTTATGTTTAACAGAATGTTTTAAAACACATAAAGTTATTTTAGCCATTTAAAACTATTTTTCATTTTTAAATTCTTATTTTTACTTAAATGATTTATTTTACATTATTATTTACTTAAAACATCATTTTATTTAAATAAATCATCATTTTTACAACCAAAATTACATAAAATCATTTTTTTGTCCAATTAAATGTAACAAACTTTACTGACAATTATTCTTTACATCCAAGTATTATTTTTGAACAAAATTCCACCTTTTTATTTACATTATTTACCTTATTAAATTTTAATACTCATTAAAATTAATAAAAATTAACATTTGGCAATAATTCCTAAAATTATTCCATTTTATCAAATTAAAATATACAATGTTCATTTTTACCCCAAACTAATATAATAAAGTTTCTAAAACTTTATTTTCAACATTTTATATTTATTTCCAACATTATTTATTTGTTTACAACAAATAGTATTGAATTAAACTCTTCTACTTTATTTATTTAATTCAATTAGTTACCAATCAATATAGTATCATTATTCACAATTTATTACTAATCAAACCATCTTAATTCTAACTTATTTATTCAAAACCTATTTTTTATTTAAAATAATTTTTTTAACAAAGTTTCCATTCCAATTTATTTTATTCCTCTATTATTAAATTATAACCACCGTTATATTTAATTTCACAGGTAATCACCAAAACTAGGGTTGTTACAGACTCGCCCTTATAAAAATTACATCCTAGTAATTTCTAAAGAAGAGCTGTATTCAACACTATTTATTTCATCCAGTAAAGGAAAATAGATAAACTTGAGTTTAAAATTCTCACCCTCAACATAAGAAGATATAACTCCAGAATAAGATCGCTCGATAAATTCCATGTCTTTCCAAGTGTAATAATTGGGATTGGCAGACTGTAACAACTGTGATTTTATTACTGTCGTAATAAAAGTTAAAAATAGAAATTTTTATTTAAGATTTGAAAAAAAAAAATAGAGTGCAAATCATTTTGCAAAGTCAGTGCATACTTCAAGTGGTACACGTTGATAATGTACTGCATTTGCTTTTTTTTTCACGTGTATGGAAAAAAAAGGCAAAGAAATGAGTCCATTTTAAAACAAAGTTGTGTTATATTTTCTTGCCTTCACGTGTATGGTCTCGGTCCAATTCAAAAGCAAAAATGAGAACATTTGCTGTCAACAATATTTATAAAACAAAAGTAGAAACCTTGCTTTTGTGCCATCATCAATGCTAGGGGTGTCCTCTGTAGAGCACGTTTCATTTAATGCAAATGTAGGCTAGCATGTTTTCAAGTTAATGCATTTGTACCCAAAGTTGCCAGCATGCATATTTTATTGACTTATACATATTATTGAGAAAGAAAAGTGAAAGCTGCATCAATTCTTTCTTTTGCACATCTAATTCCAATAGGTCAGTAGAAGATCATTAATGGAAGTTCATCCTTGCTTCCTTTGGATCCTAATTGCTAACCGGTTTTGAAACAAATTGGTGAGTGAAAACACTCACATTTCTAATTTATTCTTTGCTTCAATATTTGCGTACATGAGTTTCAGGTCTTTTCTTTGTACATGCGTACAAAAAATTTATTGTCCAGCAACATTTTTGCGTGCATTGGTGATGTACTGTGCGTGTGTTACATTTCCATGCCCAGGTTGCATGCATGCGTGAATAAATCAAGTCCAGGTTGCTTTAATTTGTAATTCATTTATATATGCATGTTTGGTATCAAGGATTTGCGTGTTATCCAGTTGAAATTCATCCTCGAGCATGCATGTTGTGTTTGTAACAAAAATATGTGTCCAGGCATTAAAATTGTAGAGTGCATGCATTTTTGTGAAGCACCGAAACTTCAATTTTTCGGTTGCGTGAAAAGGCAAGTCCAGACCATATTTTCGAATGCATGCATATAAACTTTATCCAGGTTACAAATTTTTTTTTACTTCTTGCGTGTGAAACTTTCAAGTCCAGGTTGTCTTCAAAATTTTGCGTGTGAAACTTTATAGCTCAGGTTAGTTTTTGTTGCAAGAGTATAATATCATACGAAAGTAGGCTCAGGCCATATTTTGCGTGCTCAAGCTCACAATAGTGTTGCCAGGTCATTTTACAAACTTGTTCGTTTTGTTGCGTGAATGAAAACTCCATTCCAGGTCTTTTTTTTTTGTGATTAGTAAATCATATATTGCCAGGTTATATTGTTACATGCTTTGAAAAAAATTATCACACAACATGCTGAATTGAATATGCTTGCATATTTATGAGTTGTCCAGGTCACATTATAACTTAGGCCATTGTGTTACGTGTGTAAGAATAGTGCATGCACCAAAGTGAATCAAATCCAATTCAAGTATTCTTTTACACATTTTGACGTGTCGGCAGGTGGGTGTATGCATTAATTGTGTCCCTGCGTGCATATTAGTAGTGTAGACCATCAAATTGTTTACGTTGAACCGGTGTTTGGTTTTAAAATGAATTTTATTACCACTATTTTTTTATACGGATTTTTACGCTGGTGTTAAATTTTTGAAGCGTGTTGTTTTGACGATATTTTTGACGAATAAAGATTACTGTTATTTTGACTTCAATAACCGTCAATTTTAAAGTGAATTTTCAAGCAGTTATCCCGCAACGCTGATTTGATATCTGTTTTTACGGTGTTTTGTGAAGCGTAATTTCCTCGTTGAAATTTCTATAGTTGTTGCTGTTTTAATCACGTGTTTTAAAAATCGTTTAAAATAAAATTGTTTTCAAAATTTTTCCAATTTGCGCTTTTAAAAGAATAAGGAAGCGATTTAAATGCTTCAGCAAAATTGAGGACTATGAACCCTTACTTTTACTGATTCACTTAATTCTGGACTTGTCCATTTGAGAACGTAAATTTTATTTATACAAAATAAATAATTTTGCACTTTCAAGGAAACGATGAAGAGATTTAAATGATTTAGCAAAAGTACAGAATATGGAACCACGCTATTACTAATTCGATTAATTCCAGACTCGTTAATTGAAATATTTGATGTGGATTTGTTGTTTGATGATTTTGATGGTTTTGTTGGGCTTTCGAGCCACTATGTTGGACCTTCGGGTCATATGATGGACCTTCGGGTCAATTACCAGTACTAGACCTTCGGGTCATATGTTGGACCTTCGGGTCATTTGTTGGAAGCCAAAAATTATGATGACAGTACTTGTTAGGCATTGGCCATATGTTGAAGCACGTGTGGCGTAGCTTAGACTCACCATATGATGGGATCAATCCACTTTTAGATGATTTTTCTAGCTATCTATTTTTGATTTCTAGATTTTGTGAATTGCTGTTTTGAATTCAATTATGAATTTGAAAGTTGATTTTGATGGAGTTTAATGAAAATTCTTCATTTAAACTATGTTGATTTCTTATGTTGAATAGTCTCATTCGAGACTATTATTATTTTGCTTGATGTTGTTTATGATGCATTCACTTAAAGTTTAAATTAGACTGATTCGTTTATTATTTTCTTTTAAATAATACTCGAGTCAGACCGAGTTATTTCAGGATAATCACTATCTCTGATTCTATTGTCGCTTCAGCTTTTGGGATTTCACTTCATCTTTTGTCTAGACTTTGTAACGACCCTGAATTTTTGAACAATTTAAATTGAAAATAATTAATTAATTTTAAATATTTGAATGATGATTTAAATTGAATTCCCGATGCTATATAAAACATTTCTATGATTTGGCGATTAAATTTTAAAATTTAGTCTATAAAAAGCTGAATAAAAATTTAAATTTGACTTTGGAGTTGAAATTGAATATTGAATTTGTATTTTAAATTCAAACTAATGACTTAGAAAAATAATTTGGATTTAAGGATTATTACTTATGTAAAATTAATAATTGAATTACATTTTGATTTGAAACTGTGAAGTTATTTGAATTTTTCAAGTTAATATGAAGAACATATTTGAATTTAAAAAAAAAAATTGAGCTTGGAGTTTGTAAATTTATTTAAATTCCTTTCAAAATTTTTGTTAAGGGTTAAGTGGGCTTTGAAAATAATACCGGCCCACATTTGATATTGGTGCCGTGATTAAGTATACCCATTCCCTCATTTCTCCATTCGACTCGTAACCCTAACCTAACAAAATCAAATGAGAATAAAAAGGTAACAACAATGGCGGCCTCGTCTTCCTCTTCGAACCAAAATTAGGGCTTCGATAAAAATCCACTTGAATTTGAGGGCGATGCTTCAATCTCTTCGACCTTCACGGCTTTGACTTCAAATCGTTCGACCCTCATTTGCTCGCGGCTGCTCCAATTCGTTTTGCAAAGGTGAGTACTTTTAGTAACTCACATCCAGTTCAACTTAGTGTTTAATTTGCGTTTGTTTTGGTTTCATCATTGGTAGTTTCTGACCTAATTTGACTTGGTTCGATTTCGTGATTTCTGATTTAGTTTAATTTTATTTATTGTTAATGATTTCTGACCTTTTCAAATTCGGTTATTTTTCGTATATACTACTTGATAGTCACAGTTTGGGTTTCTTGACCTGCTTTGAAATTCTCGGCTTTGAATTTTTGTGATGCATGTTTGAACGTATGTATGCATGCTTGCTTAAATTATGAATGCATGTATGAATATGAGTGTTTGATGTCTGAATAATGCCAGTATATCTGCAAAAGCAAAATTGAAAATCAGAAGCAAAATAAATTAAAATAAAACATTTCTAGTTTCCTTTCAAAGAAGCTTCCTCTTTTTTTTTACTGTGAAGCAAATCTACCTTAATCTGTTTTAAATATGAATGTATGAAAACTTGGATGTCAGGTGTAATTATTGTTTACATGATATGAATTGTATGTTTATTTATATTTATATATCTGAAAATAAGGATGAGTATGTATATATACAAACCTGATTGAAAAAAACAAAAACTTAAGTATAAATTGTTGCTTGATTGATGACTGAAATAAGCATGTTTGTAAGTAACATTACAGTATTAAAACTTAAGTAATAATTAAGTTGCCTAATCATCTATGAAACTAGTATGTTTGTAAGTAACCTCACAAATTTAAAATTTAAGTATAATGATGATTGCATGCTTGTTTGTCTGTGATAAAAATTGTATTTTTTTGCATGTGTGTCTTCTGTGTGAATTGATTTTGAATATAAATACAGTTTTATGTTATTACAGTTGTTTCTATGTTCTAGATCCATATTTTTTGTAAAACTTAAGTGCCCTTGAATCAATCTGGAATAATACATGAGTCTTAAACAATGTATGTTTAACTTATCATAAATTATAAGTTTAAGATTTTGTTCAAGTTTAGGGAAAAAAAAACCTGTAGTTTTACTGGAAACAGAATTACTTTAAGTAACAGGTTCAACAGAGTAAACTATACACTAATTCAACATCTTCTTCCTCTACTTGTTTCTGAAAATGTTGGTAAACAAGTTAAAATTTGTTGTTTAAATTTGCATAACATTACAGCAACGAACTGAAGCAAGTTTGCCTTTGTTCTCTGTGTAAATAAATATGAAATATGTGCTGTTATGCCTTAAATCTGTTGCATGCAATTGTTGTTGTATATTATTGGAGTTTGCATTTGGTCTCGAGTCTTCACTATTGCATGCACTTGTTGTTGTATATTATTTGAGTTCGCATTCTGGTCATGATAGCATTATGCATTCTCTGTTGCATACATGTTGGGTTCGTATAAAATGCCATTCCGGCTGTTGCAGTTTTCAAAGTTTTTAAAATTCAATAAGTTTCAAGGTCTAAAAGGTTTAAAGTTAAATATCTTTGAATTGTTTTAACGAATGGGTTAAGTGAGTAAACATCAGACTTTAAAACTTTATGTTAACAATAATATAGTTTATTGATTTTACATAGGAGTGTTTATGTTTTATTCTGAATTACATTCTGCATATTAGGTTGCTCTGCACTTTATCTTCTCTGTGATTACCACTATCATCCCTCGAGTTGCATTTTGCTATTCACTTGCTTTTGTCTGGATTTCTTTGTATGCCTGTAGTGGCTTTATTCGTCTACTGTCTATGATTTTGAAATTTGTTGTCTGCATTATGAAACTGTTAACTTCGTTTGTGACCACCAGGACTTCTATTCCTGTTATTATAGGTCACTTTGAGTTTATTTTAGTGCTTTGGATTCTTATGTTGCACCACTGCATTTCCATCACTACATCTGCTATTGTGTCCGACCATGTTACATCTTTGTCATTTAGTTACTGCATTGAATTTGAGTGCATGTATGCCTGACCCTTGCATACGTGATTCAGTCCATGGTTCATTATGTGTGCCTGTTGGTCATGTAAATCCTCTGTTTAGTGATTCATTTCATGTTCATGTGTTCACTCAAGATTTTGGTGCTGCAGTTGTATGCATTTGCCACTGTATGTCTGTACTTGAGTCTCTTGACTTTACTTCCTTGTTGTTGCATTTGTATGGGCATTCACTCTGTTTTTTTTGAGTCACTTTAACCTGTGCATTCATATACTTGAAATTAATTGAACTTGTTTGTTCACCTGTTGTCCAATTGCACTGTTTTGTATCACTGATTCATTTGAATCAGTGTTGTTCATTTAACTGTTTCAAAACTTGGCCTTGTTGCTTCTTGAGCTTGAAACTATTTTTATCTCATGTACCTGCATACATGCACAGTTTTATTGTACAGTGATACCTTGAATTTCGGTTGAGCCCATTTTCACTTGTGTTGAATCTGATTATGATTTGACCTCGTGACTCGAGTTGGCGAGGTCCTGCACGCGTGTGTGTACGGCAGCCAATCAGTTTCAATTTTGATGCTTTAAGTAACTTTTCAATTAATTGAATTAATTTGATTTAAGTTGATGATTTTGTTTTTAATTGCCGTTTAGGCAAATTTTGATGTTTTTTTTCCTAAGTTATTTTTTTTAGAAAGGGAAAAAAAATTCTTTCATTCATCTTCATTAAAATTTGAACCTTGCTGATTTATTGTTTTAACACTGTTAAGTGTTATATTTACTGTTATCCGATTTCTTTGTTAAAAGGATCGGATAGGTAAATTTATCTTTGATTGTCGTTTAATTTCTATTTAATTATCATTGCTTCTATGCACTAATAACTGAGTTTGAATTAGACTGACCCGTGTATTATTTTCTTTCTGAATGTAATACTCGGGTCAGACCGAGTATTTTTACAGCTTGAAGATTTTCAGGCAGCGAAGATAGAGAGGGGGATTACCGCATCACTAAAGTTTTTTCAGAAATTTTTTTCTTGTACTAAATAATAAATAAATTGCTCTGCTGTATTAAATGTAATTCATTGTATAACTCTGATATTTGTATATAAAAGAAAAGTTCTTTTATGGGAAATATGATTATTATTCTGTGATTCTGTAGCTGATTCTGTTTAAATGTTATAAACTAAATAACAATCCGTCATTTTGAACGTTTCTAGTTGGTTTAATTACCGACTGGAGGCGGTCAGAGCGGCGGGTCGTTACAAAAAGTGGTATCAGAGCTTTAGTTTACACAATGCTTAGTTTATGGCGTTTAATATGAATAGTTACTAGAATCACTTTAAAGAAAGTGTTTTCAAATCTAAAGAAGTTTAAAATTGTTTTCTTTAAAATAAAAAGTATTTTGAAAATTAGAATTATTTTTTAAAATTCCCCTCTCTAAATTTAGGTTTGCGATAGTTCTCTTCGGTGAGGTCTTCTTAGATTTGAGTCTCGATCATTTGAAAACTCATTATCGAATTGTTGAGATTTATGAAAAATGAAATATGAGTTAAGTGAATTGATGAATTGGTTTAAACCAAATATTTTGAATATCTCCGAAATAATTGGAAAATAAAAGGACATGTTAATTTGGTTATAACCAAGAGAATTGTTGAACTATAACTTGGAAATTTGATTCTGAATTCTTTTAAAAAAATTGATTTCAAATGTTGTGAAGAACGATTTAGTAAATAAATGGATTATAAGTATTTAACTTATAATATGGACTTTTGGTATATAACTGAGTTATATAAATTGAATTGAAGTGATAAAAGGAGATTATAAATCGAAGTTTTATGAATAGAAATGGAATTTGTAAAGATCGTTTATAAATTCCGCGAACGACTTATTTTGATAAGTAAATTGTTATAACTTATTAAAGGAGTTATATCTATGATTTCGGACAGCGAATTATCCTTTAAGTTGAATATTGTGATAATAAAAAGCTAAATGGGAATTTTATTCACAATTTTGGGACAGTGAATATATTATTACATAAAACGGATATGTCTTAGGAAAACGATTGAATAATCCAACCATCGCTAATAAGAGTTGCAAAATTTTGATAGGAAATTTATTTGTCAACTTAACTGTATGAATCAAACTAGTTTTGATGTAAAAGCTTATATTCCAAGTTTAGACTAATGCCTAAAATAGTTAATGTGGAAATATGAGTCTAATGAAACCAAGTCGATGAATGATTTACTAAAGAACTTGTTGATTATTTTGGGAAATAGAAAGCAAATGCAAAGTTCAAATGGGATTTAGATTTCAAAATTGAAGTTTGTCAACATGAAAATCCACAATAGATTTAATAGATTCAGTGATGAATTTGAATTTGAATGTGCGGAAAATGAAGTCAATCGATTTAAAGATGTTTTAAAATGTATTAAGCATCGAATACATAGATTTCAACATTCGTTGTTGAAATAGACGTTTTCGAGTGAAATAAAAGGAAATGGTGGATTATAACACTGTTGTTATAGTAAATGATTTCTGAAAGGAAATATTTTTATATAGTATTGGGATATATATATATATATCTATTTTAAATTCGAATCCCTATACTAGTGATTTTGGGTCGTCGTAACAATGTTTTACGCAACATTCGTTCTGACTCAAATAAACGTGTTTAAAAGGGACACTTTCCTTAAAGAATGAAAATATATACTTGATTATGATTTAAGTATATTGAATACTTTTCTAAGTGTTGAAAAGAAATGGATTTGTGAATTACTTATTATCAAATAAGTATGAAAATGTTTATCCAATATGAAGTGAATGTTTTGAAATTTTATCTTTTAAAGATAAACTGATAATGAATATTTGAAATCGATTTGAAAATCGTATATTCATAGATATTTTGGAAAGGTAAATTCATTATGGAATTCATAAAAGAAAGGGAAATTTGTTAAAAAATAAATATTGATTTATTTTTGAAATGTGGAAATAAATTTACGGATTTGGAACGTAAGTTTACAATAAATCGGTAAAGATTTATTTTATTGATTTAAATGAACCATTTTAAGTTTAAAATGAATAACTATTTGAAAATGTTTCCATTTAAGGAAATTGCTTTGAAATTTGTTTTCAAAGGTTGAAAGGTGAAAAAAAAAGATTTGAAATTTGTTTTCAAATGGTTAAGTGTGGAAAAAAATTATATATATCTTGTGTAGATATTTTTGGGAAATTTGAACAATTAGTTCAACTTGAAATTTGGATGGTCGGTTTGGATTGTATGTCTAACATTGTGAATTGACGACATAGCAATTGATCTCTATTAAATATATATCTGTTGGTGGCGGAGAATTTATTCTCTTAGCTTAACACCCTTCTCTGAGACATACGAGCTCAGAGGTTATATATCGGTAGACATCAATTATGTGTTGAGAATTTACGATGTCACGTGAAATCCAAATCGAGTGTGAAGTCGATAATAAATTGGATTATGAATGTGAATTAGGTTTTAGATAACCTTAAATTTCCAAATCGACGTAGAGGAAAATTTTAAATGGATAATGAAATGGAAAATTTGTGAATCCTCTATTTGTTACGGGTATGAGATATTGAGGTTTTCAGAACGTATATATGAGAATACGATAAATTCGAAAACCATTAGTTTGGAAAGAAATTGTTGTGGAAAACTTATGTAAGTACATGAGTATGATATGTACGAATTGTGAAATGAAATATTATATATGTATGTATGATATTATGTTTTCCAAATTGAGGATATGGAAAAGTACCTTCCATTTAAAATTTGTGAAGGTTGTTGGAACTCGAGATGAGTGTCCATTTGAAAATCGTAGCTACGTAGAATTCCATTAGTTGGATTGACCATTTGATTTCCATTAGTTGGATTGGCCATTTTTTTCCATTAGTTGGATTAGCCATTTGTTATCCATTAGTTGGAGTGACCAGCGTAATTTGAGGGGCGTGATGCCTACAGTTACAAGCGATTCCACTGGGATAGTGGCGCAACCGCCGAGTAAACTACAATCTAGATGCCAAAGAGAAATTCGAGGGGCGAGATGCCTACGGTCACAAGCGATTCTACTGGGATAGTAGCGTAACCGCCATGTGGACCGCGACCTATGGCAACAACCATGGCGAAATTCAAGAGATGAGAAATCTACAGTTACAAGCGATTCTACTGGGATAGTAGCGGAACCGCCGGGTAAACTGTGATCCATGAGGGAACGTGCTTTCCATATCCATTTTTAAAAGAATTTTTAAGTATTTTCACTGGGAATTGAAGCAAGTATATTTAGTACTTGGAGATTTTTAGACTTGCGCCTGGCCAGCGTATGCCTAATGTCTTTAAGAACGACAATAGACTTGTTAAATTTTGAGTTAGCAAGTATTTTCAAACTTTAAATAGAAAATCAATAATCTGAAACTAAAGTAACATAAATTCCAACCTAATGAACTAAGGAAGAGGATTTTTGAAATGTTTTGAAAGTCCACAGCTTTGGAAAAGTTATACTATGTAAATTTCTTAAATGAAGAATTTCAAATTTAAAATTTTGAGTTTTTAAGTTGAAAACTTTAGTAAAAGACTTTTGCGTCTTGATTGTAGAAAATGATGAGTTAATTAACAAAGCTAATGAGACAAAACCAATAGAATGAATCCTATACTTATTTATTTATTCTTAATAAGTTTCAAACTTGATAAAATTGAGTAGGGTATAAATATTAGTGAAATTTTAACAATCATTTTTCCTTACTTGTAATTTCGGGACGAAATTCTTTTAAGGAGGGGAGGTTGTAACGACCCTGAATTTTTGAACAATTTAAATTGAAAATATTTAATTAATTTTAAATATTTGAATGATGATTTAAATTGAATTCCCAATGCTATATAAAACATTTCTATGATTTGGCGATTAAATTTTAAAATTTAGTCTATAAAAAGTTGAATAAAAATTTAAATTTGACTTTGGAGTTGAAATTGAATATTGAATTTGTATTTTAAATTCAAACTAATGACTTAGAAAAATAATTTGGATTTAAGGATTATTACTTATGTAAAATTAATAATTGAATTACATTTTGATTTGAAACTGTGAAGTTATTTGAATTTTTCAAGTTAATATGAAGAACATATTTGAATTTTTTTTTTAAAAAAATTGAGCTTGGAGTTTGTAAATTTATTTAAATTCCTTTCAAAATTTTTGTTAAGGGTTAAATGCGCTTTGAAAATAATACCGGCCCACATTTGATATTGGTGCCGTGATTAAGTATACCCATTCCCTCATTTCTCCATTCGATTCGTAACCCTAACCTAACAAAATCAAACGAGAATAAAAAGGAAACAACAATGGCGGCCTCGTCTTCCTCTTCGAACCAAAATTAGGGCGTCGATAAAAATCCACTTGAATTTGAGGGCGATGCTTCAATCTCTTCGACCTTCACGGCTTTGACTTCAAATCGTTCGACCCTCATTTGCTCGCGGCTGCTCCAATTCGTTTTGCAAAGGTGAGTACTTTTAGTAACTCACATCCAGTTCAACTTAGTGTTTAATTTGCGTTTGTTTTGGTTTCATCATTGGTAGTTTCTGACCTAATTTGACTTGGTTCGATTTCGTGATTTTTGATTTAGTTCAATTTTATTTATTGTTAATGATTTCTGACCTTTTCAAATTCGGTTATTTTTCGTATATATTACTAGATAGTCACGGCTTGGGTTTCGTGACCTGGTTTGAAATTCTCGGCTTTGAATTTTTGTGATGCATGTTTGAACGTATGCATGCATGCTTGCTTAAAATATGAATGCATGTATGAATATGAGTGTTTGATGTCTGAATAATGCCAGTATATCTGCAAAAGAAAAATTGAAAATCAGAAGCAAAATAAATTAAAATAAAACATTTCTAGTTTCCTTTCAAAGAAGTATCCTCTTTTTTTTTTTTACTGTGAAGTAAATCTACCTTAATCTGTTTTAAATATGAATGTATGAAAACTTGGATGTCAGGTGTAATTATTGTTTGCATGATATGAATTGTATGTTTATTTATATTTATATATCTGAAAATAAGGATGAGTATGTATATATACAAACCTGATTGAAAAAAAAAACTTAAGTATAAATTGTTGCTTGATTGATGACTGAAATAAGCATGTTTGTAAGTAACATTACAGTATTAAAACTTAAGTAATAATTAAGTTGCCTAATCATCTATGAAACTAGTATGTTTGTAAGTAACCTCACAAATTTAAAATTTAAGTATAATGATGATTGCATGCTTGTTTGTCTGTGATAAAAATTGTATTTTTTTGCATGTGTGTCTTCTATGTGAATTGATTTTGAATATAAATACAGTTTTATGCTATTACAGTTGTTTCTATGTTCTAGATCCATATTTTTTGTAAAACTTAAGTGCCCTTGAATCAATCTGGAATAATACATGAGTCTTAAACAATGTATGTTTAACTTATCATAAATTATAAGTTTAAGATTTTGTTCAAGTTTAGGGAAAAAAAACCTGTAGTTTTACTGGAAACAGAATTACTTTAAGTAACAGGTTCAACAGAGTAAACTATACACTAATTCAACATCTTCTTCCTCTACTTGTTTCTGAAAATGTTGGTAAACAAGTTAAAATTTGTTGTTTAAATTTGCATAACATTACAGCAACGAACTGAAGCAAGTTTGCCTTTGTTCTCTGTGTAAATAAATATGAAATATGTGCTGTTATGCCTTAAATCTGTTGCATGCAATTGTTGTTGTATATTATTGGAGTTTGCATTTGGTCTCGAGTCTTCACTATTGCATGCACTTGTTGTTGTATATTATTTGAGTTCGCATTCTGGTCATGATAGCATTATGCATTCTCTGTTGCATACATGTTGGGTTCGTATAAAATGCCATTCCGGTTGTTGCAGTTTTCAAAGTTTTTAAAATTCAATAAGTTTCAAGGTCTAAAAGGTTTAAAGTTAAATATCTTTGAATTGTTTTAACGAATGGGTTAAGTGAGTAAACATCAGACTTTAAAACTTTATGTTAACAATAATATAGTTTATTGATTTTACATAGGAGTGTTTATGTTTTATTCTGAAATACATTCTGCATATTAGGTTGCTCTGCACTTTATCTTCTCTGTGATTACCACTATCATCCCTCGAGTTGCATTTTGCTATTCACTTGCTTTTGTCTGGATTTCTCTGTATGCCTGTAGTGGCTTTATTCGTCTACTGTCTATGATTTTGAAATTTGTTGTCTGCATTATGAAACTGTTAACTTCGTTTGTGACCACCAGGACTTCTATTCCTGTTATTATAGGTCACTTTGAGTTTATTTTAGTGCTTTGGATTCTTATGTTGCACCACTGCATTTCCATCAGTACATCTGCTTTTGTGTCCGACCATGTTACATCTTTGTCATTTAGTTACTGCATTGAATTTGAGTGCATGTATGCCTGACCCTTGCATACGTGATTCGTCCATGGTTCATTATGTGTGCCTGTTGGTCATGTAAATCCTCTGTTTAGTGATTCATTTCATGTTCATGTGTTCACTCAAGATTTTGGTGCTGCAGTTGTATGCATTTGCCACTGTATGTCTGTACTTGAGTCTCTTGACTTTACTTCCTTGTTGTTGCATTTGTATGGGCATTCACTCTGTTTTTTTGAGTCACTTTAACCTGTGCATTCATATACTTGAAATTACTTGAACTTGTTTGTTCACATGTTGTCCAGTTGCACTGTTTTGTATCACTGATTCATTTGAATCAGTGTTGTTCATTTAAATGTTTCAAAACTTGACCTTGTTGCTTCTTGAGCTTGAAACTGTTTTTATCTCATGTACCTGCGTACATGCACAGTTTTATTGTACAGTGATACCTTGAATTTCGGTTGAGCCCATTTTCACTTGTGTTGAATCTGATTATGATTTGACCTCGTGACTCGAGTTGGCGTGGCCGTGCACGCGTGTGTGTACGACAGCCAATCAGTTTCAATTTTGATGCTTTAAGTAATTTTTCAATTAATTGAATTAATTTGATTTAAGTTGATGATTTTTTTTTAATTGCCGTTTAGGCAAATTTTGATGTTTTTTTTTCCTAAGTTATTTTTTAAAAAAAGGGAAAAAAATTCTTTCATTCATCTTCATTAAAATTTGAACCTTGCTGATTTATTGTTTTAACACTGTTAAGTGTTATATTACCGTTATTCGATTTCTTTGTTAAAAGGATCGGATAGGTAAATTTATCTTTGATTGTTGTCTAATTTCTATTTAATTATCATTCCTTCTATGCACTAATAACTGAGTTTGAATTAGACTGACCCATGTATTATTTTCTTTCTGAATGTAATACTCGGGTCAGACCGAGTATTTTTACAGCTTGAAGATTTTTAGGCAGCGAAGATAGAGAGAGGGGGATTACAACATCACTAAAGTTTTTTCAGGAAATTTTTTTCTTGTACTAAATAATAAATAAATTGCTCCGTTGTATTAAATGTAATTCATTGTATAACTCTGATATTTGTATATAAAAGAAAAGTTCTTTTATGGGAAATATGATTATTATTCTGTGATTCTGTAGCTGATTCTGTTTAAATGTTATAAACTAAATAACAATCCGTCATTTTGAACGTTTCTAGTTGGTTCAATTACCGACTGGAGGCGGTCAGAGCGGCGGGTCGTTACAGACTTCGAGGAGTACTTTTGGTGTATTGACTCTCTTCTCATGTATGTTGATGTATATGTATATGTACATTGGTTCATGTGAACCGTCGATTGTTGTAGCATGTATTCCAAACTTATCTTCCGCTATATATCTGATAGTTCTGTTCTGATGGGATTATACTATCTGTGTTGCTATTGTTATGAGTTGTTTTGAATTTTTCTTTAGCCACTATAGTTTCATTTTAGATTTGGATTGAATATATATCTTTGGAAGTAATTTACACAACTCCTATATATGTAATCAATACTCGTCTAAGGCATAACATACGGATGGTTGCTTCTAACAAGCCTTATTCTTCACGATAGTAGATGTTATTCCTTATAATAACCTTTGTTATTGTAAGCATAGAGGTGGGGCGTCACAGCTTGGTATCAGAGCTGAGATTCAGAATAAATTATAATAAACACAGAACAGAAGCAGAATGGAACATGCTTTACAAATATTCGAGGGTTTTATTTGTGCCTTTCTAATCTATTCTTTCCACTTTAACATGTGGAGTATGTCTAGGAATAAATCTCATATTCCGTAGTATTCCATTTGTTAAATTTCTTATCAATTGTGTGCTGTTTAACTAATCCTTATCTTCTCTTGTTCTCTCAGCCCATGACTGGAAGGGGAAGAGGGAAGCGTTCTTCTGTAGGTCCGTCTAGTGGTTCCCCTCCAGACGGAGTCTATATGTCCATTGATCAGTTTATTGAGCTATTTTGGGGTACTCAACCTTCGTTGCTACTCCCGCAGCTCCATCTCACAAGTCTGCCTTCGTCCGCATGTGTAGTGACTATTCCCACCTTGGAAGCAAGCCTTTCAAGGGATCGGAAAGTGTATTGGAGGTTCAGACTTGGTTGCGCGCTTGTGAGCGCATATTTTCTCGGATGGATCTTTCTGATCATCATTGCGTTCTCGTGGCATCTAATATGTTGCAAGAGCGTGCACTTGATTGGTATGAGCTTTTTATTGTGGAAGTTGATGAGTCCTCTCTCTCGTGGATTCAGTTTAAGGAACGATTCAAACTTAAGTTCGTTCCTGAATCAGAAAAGGCTAATCTTGCTCGTAGTTTCCTTGAGTTGAAGCAAGGAAAGTCCTCTGTTTTTGATTATGTTGCATCTTTCGAGGCTTGTCCAAATACGGAGTTGAGTTCATTAACACTCCATGTAAGAAGAATCTTTGTTTTGTTGATGGTTTGAATAAGTATTTGAAGAAAGTTCTTTTGCTTCAGCTTAAGCTCTCTTTTGAGGAACTTGTTGATTCGGCACTTTGCCTTGAAGCTGTTGAAAAGGAACGTGATAGTGGTGATGAGGTTGAGGTTTCTAAGAACCCCAACAAGAAGAGTTTTCCATTTCATAAGCCTAATTCTTCCAACAAGAAGAAGCGAAGCAAGCTACCTATAGTTCTCAGCCTAGCAGTGCACCTTCTATTCAAAGGGCGTTCTATAATTGTGGTTCTTTGGATTATTTTCTTCGTAGCTGTCCTAAGCCTCTCGTTATTGCAAGAAGGAGGGTCATTGGGTTTCTGATTGTCCTATTGCGTCTAAGGGTTTCAAATCTGGAAAGCTTAATGTTGCTAAAGCTTCTGGTGATTCTTCTAAGCCCAAAGGTATTACTACTTCTGTTTTGGAAGGTTTTATTTTATTTCATGGCCGTTCTATTAGAGTTCTTTTCGATACGGGTGCATCACATTCATTCGTGTCAAAGGAGCTTGTTGATGTTATTCCTTTGGATGTTGTTATTCTTTGTGACCCTTTGAAGATTGTGAATCCTATTGGTGGATCTGCTACTCTTGGTTTGTTGTGTGTTGACGTTGAGATTATTTTATGTGGTTTCTCCTTTCATGCGAATCTGCATGTTATGGATCATCTTGGTTTTGATATGATATTGGGTATGGATTGGCTCGTCCATTATGAAGTTCAAATCCTATGTCCCGGAAGAACTTTATATCTCTGGCATCCCGATGCTATCGAGCAGTTATCTATTGTATTTCGGGACATGGATCGTGCTTTGAATGCTCTCATTTCTTCCTTCGAATCGGAGGATGTCATAGCTAATATTCCTGTTGTTTGTGATTTTTATGATATCTTCGAGCCTATTTTGAGATTGCCGCCGAAGAGGGCAATTGAGTTCCATATTGATCTTATCTCTGGTGCTCATCCTATCAGTCGTCCTCCCACGAGGATGTCTGCTAAGGAAAATGAGGAACTCAAGCAACAATTATCCGAGTTGGAAGCCAAGCATTTTATTTGTTCTAGCTCATCTCCTTGGGGCGCCGCCGTTGTCTTTGTTAAGAAGCCAGATGGTGCTCTTAGGCTTTGCATTGATTATCGCAAGCTTAACGGGCCCACTATCAAAAGTAGGTATCCATTACCTAGGATCGACGACATGTTCGATCAATTAAGTGGCGCTAAGCTCTTCTCCCAACTCGATCTTGCTACTGGTTTTCATCAGTTACAAGTTGCAGAAGATAGCATTCCTCTTACTGCATTCCGTACTCGTTATGGTTCTTACGAATGGCTTGTTATGCCATTCGGTTTGACAAACGCTCCAGCATATTTTGTAGATCTTATGAATCGGATATTCTAGGAATATCTCGATAAGTTCGTCTTGGTTTTCATTGATGATATTCTTATTTATTCCAAATCTGAAGCCGATTATATTCAGCATTTGGAGATTGTTTTGAGCACTCTTCGTCAGCATCAGCTTTATGCCAAATTCTCCAAGTGTCACTTCTGGGAGAATAGGGTGAAGTTTCTCGATCATATCGTTTCTTCCGATGGTATTTCTGTCGATCCTTCCAAGATCGAATCTATTCAGAATAGGAAGAGGCCCAAGACCATTACTGAGATCCATAATTTCCTTGGATTGGCGGGTTACTATCGTCGGTTTATTAAGGACTTTTCTTGTATTGCTTTACCGCTTACCACTCTTATGAGAAAAACTGTTCCTTTTATTTGGTTTGATAAATGTGAGACTTCTTTCATGAAGTTAAAAGATCTCCTTACTCATGCTCCTATCTTAGTGGTTCCCGAAGGGAATCATGATCTTGTTTTTTATACCGATGCCAGTGGTTATGGACTCGGTGCTGTTCTCATGCAAAAGGATAGAGTAGTTGACTATGCTTCTAGACAACTAAAGCCTAACGAGATTCGTTATGCTACCCATGATTTGGAGTTAGCCGCAATAGTCTTTGCTCTGGCGACAATATTTGTTGGGCGAGCATTTTATTCTCTTTACTGATCATAAATCTCTGAAGTATCTATTCATTCAGAAAGAACTTAATATGAGGCAACAGCGTTGGCTCGAATTTCTTGCTTCATATGATTTCGATATTCAGTATACCCCTGGAAAGGGTAATCGAGTTGCTGATGCGCTTAGTCGCAAGCAGTAGGTTGTTGTTTCCATGATGCTAGCAGAGTGGAATATGTTGAAAGCTTTATCTCATTGTGATATTAGAGACCGTCCTTCGGTTTCTAATTCTCTCGTGCTTTTATTTAGCATGGAAGCTCGTCCTAGTTTGTTGGATCATGTTGCCGATGCCCAAAAACAAGATCCAGATATTTCTTATTTTATTCAGAGTTGTAAATCGAAATCCCGAAGTGATGGTCCAAAGGATTTCGATATTGATATTCATGGTTGTATTCAGAAGAAGGGAAGGTTGATCGCGCCTAATGTTTCTAATATTAGGAATGACATTCTTGAGGACTGTCATCGTTCTAAGTATACTATTCATCCGGGTAGTAGTAAGATGTATGCTGATATGAAACGCTTATAATTTTGGGAAGGTATGAAGCGTGATGTTGCAAGTTATGTAAGTAGTTGCATGACTTGTCAACTTATTAAAGCAGTACACCAGCGTCCTAGTGGTCTTTTGCAGCCTCTTGAGATTCCATTATGGAAATGGGATCAGATTTCTATGGACTTCATTGAGGGTCTACTTCGTTCGAGGTTGGGTCATACTAGTGTTTGGGTGATTGTTGACCGATTAACTAAATCAACCCGTTTTATTCCTATCAAGTCCAATCGGACTGCTCCTTTATTGGCTAAGCTGTTTATTAAAGAAGTCATTCGACTTCATGGTGTGCCTAGTTCTATTGTTAGTGAAAGAGATCCGCTTTTTACTAATGGTTTCTGGCAGAGTCTTCAGAAAGCTTTGGGCACTAAGCTCAATCTTAGTACAGCTTATCATCCACAGTCTGACGATCAGACTGAAAGGGTGAACCAAGTCTTAGAAGATCTCCTTCGAGCTTGCATTCTTGATTTTGGTGGTAGTTGGAAAGACCATTTATCTCTTGTTTAATTTTCTTGTAACAACAGTTTTCAATCCAGTATCGGTATGGCTCCTTTTGAAGCCTTTTACGGAAGACCGCGTCCATCATCTTGTTGGTTGGAATCAGGGGAGAAGTTTGTTCTCGTCCTCGATTATATTCATGAATCTTCTGAGAGGATTGATATTATCAAACAGAGAATGAAAGAGGCTCAGAATAGGTAGATATCTTATGATGATCATCATAGGAAGCCTTTGGAATTTTCTGTTGGCGATCTCGTACTCATTCGTGTTTCCCCGATGAAGGGTGTGGTGCGTTTTAGTAGCTCCGGGAAATTGGCTTCTCGATATATTGGACAGTTTCCTATTACGGAACGCATTGGCCCTGTTGCTTATCATGTATCGCTACCTATTCCATTTTCGGGAATTCACGACGTATTTCATGTATCCCAGCTTCATCGATGCCTTCGAGATTCGGATTCTATTATTAATCCTCATGTGTTGCAAGATCTTGAGATCTCACTCGACTTGTCTATGGTACAAAATCCTATTCATGTGCTAGCTTCGAAGGTCAAACGCCTTCAGAATAAAGAAGTCTCGCTTGTGAAAATTCAATGGTCCGCAAATCCCAAAGATTTCACTTGGAAAACCAAAGAATTCATCGAGCGTTCTTATCCGGGTTTTCTCTCCTCTTCAGGTGGGGGTGAGCATTCTTGATCTATCTTTTCTTTTTAAATCTTTGTTGTGATGAATTAATTATGTTATAAACAACTTCTAGTATGAAAATTGCGGGGACGCAATTTTTATATGGGGAGGTTTGTAACGACCGTGATTTTAATAGCGTCATAATAAAAATTAAAAATAGAAATTTTAATTTAAGATTTGAAAAAAAATAGAGTGCAAATCATTTTGCAAAGTCCATGCATACTTCAAGTGGTACACGTTGATAATGTACCACATTTGCTTTTTATTCACGTGTATGGAAAAAAGAAGAAGAAAAGAAATGAGTCCATTTTAAAACAAAGTTGTGTTATATTTTCTTGCCTTCACGTGTGTGGTCTCGGTCCAATTCAAAAGCAAAAATGAAAACATTTGTTGTCAACAATATTTATAAAACAAAAGTTGAAACCTTGCTTTTGTGCCATCATCAATGCTAGGGGTGTCCTTCTCTGCAGAGCACATTTCATTTAATGCAAATGTAGGCCAGCACGTTTTCAAGTTAATGCATTTGTACCCAAAGTTGCCAGCATGCATATTTTATTGACTTATACATATTTTTGAGAAAAGAAAAGTGAAAGCTGCATCAATTCTTTCTTTTGCTCATCTAATTCCAATAGGTCAGTAGAAGATCATTAACGGCAGTTCATCCTTGCTTCCTTTGGATCCTAATTGCCAACCGGTTTTGAAAAATTGGTGAGTGAAAAGACTCACATTTCTAATATATTCTTTTCTTCAATATTTGCATACATGCGTTTCAGGTCTTTTCTTAGTACATGCGTACAAAAATTTTATTGTCCAGAAACATTTTTGCGTGCATTGGTGGTGTACTTTTGGTGTTTGCGCTTTCAAAAGAATGATGAAGCGATTTAAACGCTTCAGCAAAATTGAGGACTATGAACCCTTACTTTTACTAATTCGCTTAATTCCAGACTTGTCCGTTTGAGAACGTAAATTTTATTTATATAAAATACACAATTTTGCACTTTCAAGGAAACGATGAAGAGATTTAAATGATTTAGCAAAGTGCGGAATATGGAACCATGCTTTTACTAATTCGGTTAATTCCGAATTCGTTAATTGAAATATTTGCTGTGGATTTGTTGTTTGATGATTTTGATGGTTTTGTTGGGCTTTCGAGCCACCATGACGGACCTTCGGATCATATGACGGACCTTCAGGTCAATTACCAGTACTAGACCTTCGGGTCATATGTTGGACCTTCGGGTCATTTGTTGGGCGCCAAAAATTATGATGACAGTACTTGGTAGGCTTCGGCCATATGTTGATGCACGTGCGGCGTAGCTTAGACTCGCTATATGATGGGATCGATCCACTTTTATGATGATTTTTCTAGTTATCTATTTTTGATTTCTAGATTTTGTGAATTGCTGTTTTGAATTCAATTATGAATTTGAAAGTTGATTTTGATGGAGTTTAATGAAAATTCTTCATTTAAACTATGTTGATTTCTTATGTTGAATAGTCTCATTTGAGACTATTATTATTTTGCTTGATGTTGTTTATGATGCATTCACTTCTAAGTTTAAATTAGACTAATCCGTTTATTATTTTCTTTTAAATAATACTCGGGTCAGACCGAGTTATTTCAGGATAATCGCTATCTCTGATTCTGTTGCCGCTTCAGCTTTTGGGATTTCACTTCATCTTTTGTCTAGACTTCAAGGAGTACTTTTGGTTTATTGACTCTCTTCTCGTGTATGTTGATGTATATGTATATGTACATTAGTTCATGTGAACCATCGATTGTTGTAGCATGTATTCCAGACTTATCTTCCCCTATATATCTGATATTTCTGTTCTGATGGGATTATACTATCTGTGTTGCTGTTATTACGAGTTGTTCTGAATTTTTCTTTAGCCACTGTAGTTTCATTTTAGATTTGGATTGAATATATATCTTTGGGAGTAATTTACACAACTCCTATCGATGTAATCAATACTCGTCTAAGGCATAACATAGGGATGGTCGCTTCTAACAAGCCTTATTCTTCATGATAGCAGACGTTATTCCTTATAATAACGTTTGTTATTGTGAGCATAGACGTGGGGCGTCACACGTACCATTGAATCTTTACAAACCGTACATCCCTATTTCGAAGGTGTTTCACTTTCGAAGCAAAAACCCAGACCGGAGGTTGCACAATAGATAAATCAGGTGAGATCGATCTTACAGTAGTCTCACGAATAAAGTCGCGACTTAGAGAAACTTTACCCCGGACTCCAACCAACAAGATGGTGATTAACACGACCTTTTGTAAAATGCCATGAAAGGAGCCATACCTATACTAGATTGACAACCATTGTGGTAAGGAAACTCAACAAGAGGTAGGTGGTCTCTCCAAATACCACCTAAATCATATGACTCAATAAATGCAAGTAATTAAATAATTGTACTAGGGCAAGTCAAACACAAGGAATGGATTTTATACTTTCTTTTACTAATCAAATGTTCTTAGAATTTTCAAATCCATTATCTTCATAAGAAAATCTCAAAATTCAACACTTGAAAGTTTCCAAAGGTTCTTACTTAAATTCTAATTTAATCTCATTACTCTAACTTAAAGTAAATAAAATTTAAGTTGTTACATCCTCTTATTCCACTATAAACATAGTACAGTTCGTAGCATATTTTTCCACACTAATAATCAATTAGGTTAAATTCATAAATAAGAAGTATTATATTTGACTATTAAGGGAAACAAATCATTTTATTCTACTTCGGACCGGTTGCAAAGAATTTAGGCTTTGACATAGCAAACACTCAAATTTGGAATGCTTATAAATCAAAGTTGTTCTACTAAGACTAAGACTTCCATCAATATAAAGATCATCAAAATCAAACTCATGTTTCGAAAATTATGCTAATTTTACTTTCAGCTTAAATCTTAGAAAATTTATAATAGGATAGAGATGTCCATCCACTTTTAAACTCATTTTAAACTGAATAAAATGCAAAATTTTCCAATGTGGTAAAAAAGATTATGGCTTACTGAAAGCACTTTTATTACAAAAAGATTGAGCTCATTTGGGGTAATAAATCTCAAGTTATCGTTTTTCTAGTACAGCACTTTTCCAAATGAAATTTCAGCTTTTAAAATCAATTTAAAATTTGAAATTTTCAAACCATTCTAATTGCAAACTACATTTTCTAAACAAGCTTTTTATGCTAAATCATTTATTACATAATCATCTTTCCCGGAAAGCCAAGACATTCAAAATTATAATTTACTTTATATAATCAATATTTTTTAAAACAATTCACTAATTGGAAGCACTTTTATCACTTTACACAATCAAGTTTTTCAAACAATCAACTTTGAAGACTCATTTTGAAAGAGATAATAATCTCTTCCGTCATTAAGAGATAATTATCCATTCAAAATAAATTTTGGATTTACATATTAATTTTTAAATTGTTCTCACAATTTAAAATGATTGTATCTCATGCCTTATTCACTTATTATACCTTGCACTTCTTAATATAACATCTTATAATAAATAAACCACTCGAATTCATATTTTCTCTTGTGACAAAATTAATTTTTCATCTTATTATTAACATATAACTAGCTAAGGTTGATAATTAAATTAAACTTGTTTTCAAAAGAATTTTACAAATTCATACCAACAAATCTTTAATACTACAAAAATTTAAAACAAAGGCTTGCTCACAAATTCATGCTAAAAGTCTAAAATTAGCATTTCTTTGTTTTCGTTAAGATAGATTTTATACCTTACCATCTATTATTATTCAAACAACCAAGTGTCAAAACAAATTTTTATAGTCATCATTTATAACTTTGTACTAAAATATTTAATTGTTGTTTTAATTTTCTAACCATTGTATTTTCTTATCTTGAATACATCATAGTATTAATCAATATATCAAACGATATTTTCTTCCAATTAAGATATCTCCTTAATTAAAATTATTTACTCTACTTACTCAAATTATAATAAGATATCATTATTTGGATTCTTATAGGCCATACTTACATAACCAATAAAAAGCACAATCATATCCAATTTCACAAATCTCAAATAATATAATGACATTGCCTCGCCATTGATTTGTAGTGAATGACACCATCAACTGCTTGTAAAGTTGACTAAATGATCAAAACCGCCTCGTCGCTGCTCCAACAATCAATATGGTTCAATGGCTGCATTTTTCATCTAAAATAAAATTAATACTCAAACTCATATTAATTTATTTTCAAGCTTTTACTTATTACAGCTCACTTTACTTTGTTTGACTGTCTCATCATAGTGTTTAGGAAAATCCTATCAATAACATTGATCAGGCGCATCGACTAGAATTCTAAAAGAACTCAATGAAAAATCCGACACAAAATCATTTTCTATTTGATAAACATGCCTCTTATATAATTTTGCAAAATATTCTTTGGTTGTTTTAATAAATAGAATCTAATTATACTTATAAATATATCTTCTATTAGAAAGATTTGCAATTTAAATTGCTGCTTTCACTCATCATTAATGAATACAATGATGAACTCATCGAGATATTCCTAGAATACTTGATTCAAAATATCGATGAAATAAGCTGGAGCGTTCGTCAAACCGAATGGCATAACGAGCCACTCATAAGAACCATAACGAGTGCGGAATGCGGTTATAGGAATGCTGTCCTCCACAACTCGTAGTTGATGAAAACCGTTGGCACTGTCAAGCTGAGAAAAGACCTTAGCACCACTCAACTAATCGAACATGTCATCGATCCTAGGCAATGGATACTTGTTCTTAATGGTTAACTTGTTAGGCTTGCGGTAATCGATGAAAAGCCTAAGAGTACCATTAAATTTCTTAACAAAGACGACCATGGCATCCCACGGTGAAAAATTGGACTAAATGAATTGCTAGGCTTAAAGCTCCAACAATTGTTTTTTTGTGTTCCTTATTTTCCTTAGCGGGCGTCCTCGTGGGAGGATGACTAATCGGCTGAGCACTAGGAATGAGGTCAATACGGAACTCAGTTCCCACTTGGGTGGCAAACCCGAAAAAGATCAAGTACATCAGAAAATCACAAACGATTGGAATTCGAGATACATCATCTATAACGACTCGAAATTTTCGATTCCGAAAACTCTAGATAGTTAAGAAAAGAAGAAACAGATAGAACAAAAGAAAGAAACAGAAACACCAATATCTCACATTCGCAGCGGATAAAATATAATATCAAATAATATTTTTTACACAAAGAAAGCTGAATCAGTCAATTACACTTTAATACATTGAAGTTACAACATATATACAAACACGGGATAGATACAATCAACATGTCACAGATATACAACAATATATCATAGCGGAAACACTGCATACGTTTCTGCCATCCAGCTCACCATCTGAGCTCCAGAACGTCCTTACATGAAAATTTGTAATACTCGGTCTGAGCCGAGCATTGCATTAAAGTAACACCCAGGTCAGGCTGGAAACCAGCGTGAGTAATCCCATCTAACATGGAATACAAAAGCATAAAACTTACTTAAAACCCAGGGTAACCCGTATCAATTTACAAATTCACAATTTTTTATAGGCATCACTTATTTCACACATCAATTCCTAAGTACCAAAACTTAGATTAAATGGTCCAATTCACTTAAATCATTCCATTCCAGCCTATTGATTTTACATATCAATCTATAAAGAATCGAAGTGGTTTCGGGTATTTACTAATACCCGACTCTGGTCTCTTCGAATTTAATACCATCTTAACCCAAGTTATTCAAGTGAAATACAATTCAACTTTAAATACAAGATGTCACTTTTTTTCTTACACAACAATTCTTCATCGATAGATAACCACATTATCATTGTCCATCCAAACATACCATATCACAAAACATTCATATCAGAGATATCAATCAACTTGAGGCATTTAATCATCATTCAATCATTCATAAGCAAGATGGATGATTCCCAAAATCAATTTAATTTATCTCTAATTAAATTAATTACTAATCTTTTAATCACTTAGATTATCTTTACTTAATCATTAATTAATTACAAATCAATTAACTAATGATCTTTTAATTATCCATCTTAATTAATCATTTTTGATTAATTATTCTTTAATTACAAAAAATAATTAACTCATACATATTAATTACATTGATCTTTAATTAATTACTCAAATTAATTATCTTATAACCACCTCATTGATTAATTATCCCTTAATTAATTACACAAATTACCTATCCTCAACCAATCACATCAATTAACCTTTAATTACCATCTTAATTAATTATTTAATTAATTTCTTTAACCCTCAATCAATCAATTACATTAATTAATTATTCTATAATCAATTTCTTTGATTAATTAACCTTTAATTAATCTCATTTATTAATTAACTAACCTTTTATTTGATTATCTTAATGAATCAATTCTTTAATTAATTGCACTAAGTAATCAGTCCTTAATTACTTTTGTTAATTACTCTTAATTAATTACATTTAGTGATTAATTATCCTTTAATAACTTACATTAATTAAACCTTTAATTAATCTCATTAAGTAATTAACTCTTAATTACTTCTATAGATATAAATTATTCATTAATTACTTATCCTCAGTGATCACTTTTGTAATTAATACTTAATCAGCTTCACAAATGATTATCTTTAAACTTATTAATCCAATTCATTTCCTTTAAATTAATTTCTAATAATTAGTTATTTTTAAATCATTAGTTGATGATTTTTCCTTAATTATATTCATTAAGTGATTAATAATTAGTTTTACTAATTAATTATTCTATATTAATCACCATCTCAATTGAATAAAGATAAATCCTTATTTATCATAAGCTTGTTTAAATTTAAACAAAACTCAACGGCCCACAGCCCACAACCAAAAATAACATCATACACTTGACAAAACACTATACACTAATCCACCCTTAATTGGATCGAAGCCCAAACGAGAAATCCTTGGGACGAACCCGAAACCAAAGAAACACAAGCACCTTCATCCTTCTTCCTCATCCCTTCTCTGCTCTAGGAAAATGCTCAAAAATGATACTACAAAATCGAAAAGATCAGCTCTGGTCAATCTCATCAACAGCTACTCGATCGATGATGCAAATGAACGCACCGCCCTAATCTCCGATCATAAGCTAAAAAACTCGCCTGGATCCCATGTACACAGTGATATACGTGCACGTGCACACTCTTGCCGATGATCAATTCGCCACCACACCAACGTCAACAAAACCACCTTCCATTTTCCAACCACGATTGCCTCGTCGCATAAAACAGAAATTCGCTTGATCGAAATTCGATCAAATTTTCTCCCAACTTCCTGATTCTAGAAAAACCCATCTACCCACAAATCGACCCACCACGTCGTCAATCGACCACTTCCTCGCACGCACCTTAACTCCGACGATAGCTCATCAATGCGACCACCTTCGAGCCCAACCACACGAATTCCGGTCGCTTGTACACTCTTCAAAATGGCCGCGAGTCGATCATTATCGTAGCTACCCTAAAACTCTAGAATCCCCTTACTCTTCCACCTCAATGCTCGGTAAATCTTAACTCCATTTTTCCGTTAACCACGGTCATCTCAGCCTTCTCTGACCCGATCCCTTAAGCTTGTAAGCATCCGAATTGCCATAATTTCCACATCGACCCAAATCTGTTCAACACCCCTTAACTCCTCATCCACTAAATTAAAAGTCAAAAGATCTTCACCTAGATTTATCATTTTGAACATAGATTTCAGATATATAAGTAAAAACTTGAATTTCCCTGATTGAATTTTCTTGAAAATTTGATAATCCACTGTAATCTATTATTATCCAGATGATAACTTAATAATCGATATCGAGGCTATTTAAAAAATATATTTCATTAATACAAACACATTTCTTTTTTTCAGTATAACCTATAATTGCTTGATTGAAGAGAGATGGATTTAAGTGTGATTGTTTGAGTCAGTAAATCAAAACAGAGGTTTGAAAAAAAATCAAAACTCAAACATGCACATAACATATGCACAACAACCATAAACTAATACACATTTTCACATTCATACAGTCATTCTTCGAGTCATATCTACATGGATCAGGTAAAAAAACACAATTTACTCACCTATTTTATAATAGCAGAGAAATTTGAACTGGCATTTTGAAAATCTTGAAATCTGGAACTTGCAAATGCTTGAAAATCAGAGATGATCTTGGCTGGGTGTTTTCTTATATACATTTTCTGGTTTGAGTTTTGTTAAAGGCTTTGAATTTATGATTTGCTTGATTTGAATAATGTTTGCAGATTTATGTTCTTGAGTTTGTAAAATGAATATAGGAAAAGAAATGAAAATATGAGATATAGGATTTATGAGAATAAAAGAAAATGGAAATAAAAATAGTTAGTTTGCCTCCATTTTTTATCAACATGAACTAATTGTCTTACACTTGTAATTCTTTTTGTATAAATGTTTATAGAATTTTTTTTCTCTCTTTCCACTAATTATTTAAATTCATATCTACATATGTTTACATAAGTGCTTTGCATTTTACATATATACTAACAATATCTAGTTTAAGGTATATAAAAGGATAAGTATTTTTTAGTCTTTAAATTAAATTTCACATTACATATATATATATATATATATATATATATATATATATCTGTGTGTGTGTGTGTGTATAAATTTCAAAAAATTATTTAAAGTTGAATTATATATTTTTAATACTAAAATAAGTATCTATATATTATATTAGAAAATTATTCTTATTAACTTTGAAAAGATAAATTTTGCCAAATAAACATTTATAAAAGAATATCGTTAAACAAATATCATCAAATGAATATTTACCTAGGTATTTATAAGTCAGTATTTATTATAGTCCAAATTCGTCTATATACATGTCCAGATATATTCTAATCATCAGAATTCCATTTATTTATCCAGATAAAATTAGTAAAATATCCAATTATCGGATGCTTGAAAATTCGAGTTATCACATACCTCCCCCCTTTGAATCTTTTCGTCCTCGAAAAGGAACGAAGCCAGAATTTATTAAAATGCTTGTTATCAGGAAAACTACTCTTTTATTAAGAATTTTTAAAACACCTTTAAAATCTACATAGTATTACAAAAATAGTTTTATAAAAGCTTTTTATAACTCGATGTCTCAACAAGTCCGTCCTTGTTCTCACAGAAATTCGGTCATACGTTGATCAGGCGTAGGACTGAAAATCTATAAGTACTTGGTAAACTTGTTTTCAAAATGCAGTGAAAATACTTGGAAAATAATTTTATTGAAAATATTTTTGAAAATAGAGGAAATATCTTTGGTGAGAATGCTCTGGAAATCATCACCCCCATCCACGGTCGCAGTTAACCCGATGGTTACGTTGCCATCCCAGCAAAATCCATAGATAACTGTAGGCCTCCACGCCTCTCGATTAGCCATGGAACCCGCTACAGATCGCAGCTACAACTGGGGTTACGTTGCTATCACAACAAAAACTCATATAACTGTAGGCATCAGCGCCCTCGAATTTCGTTGCCAAAAGAATGAAACTTCTCCACTCCCACATAGGTCGTAGACTACATCAGTCATGTCCCAATGTAGCCTTAGGCTCTCACCGCCTCTCGAGTTTCGCTATGTCTTCATAGATTGCAGTCTACCGATGTTACGTTGCCATCTCGGTAAAATCAAACATAGACCGTTGGCTCTCAGCAGCACACACGACTACCGCTATGGTCCGCAATAAATCGCAGTAACATCAAGCTACACTATCGTCACAACATAACTCAATGCATCTGTAAGCATCAACGCCCTCGACTTTCACTACCCACACACATAATCCTCAGGAACTAGTTTGTCCGGACTCCTCACAGGATCACCTTTAGAACCCCCCCTTAGGGTTCAAGGCAGTACCAACCTGTGGCACTCCTGAAAAGTTCATTCCAAAGGTGCGCCTTTTTTCCAGAGCCATTTTCAAAACACTTTATACTATACACGTGTAGTATCTTCCCAATCATACACCTAATATGAATCTCATATAAATCTCCATTTCACAAAATCGATTATCCCAAAATCGATAATTCTCAAACTAGGCTTTCCAAATTCCAATATTGATTTTACCCAAAAATCAAAAAGACTTTCCAAATCCAAAGGTTCCAAAAACCTTTTCTCAATATCATTCTCATAAGATCCTTTACATATGTGTGTGTGTGTATAACTTTTAAAAATCTTTGGACCATTTCAAACTTGTATGAATTCCCTTTTATACTTCAAACACTTCCAAAAATCTTTTCCTTCCGGCAATAGATTCAACAAGGGGAGATTTATCTTATATATCAAAGATATAAAACTTTGTTTATTCTAAATCAAATATTCAAATTTGATTACTCTATAAAGTCACTTACCAGTTTACTTACTTCCATAAAGTAAATTTTTACCATAGAAATATCCAATTTCCACTTTACTTCATCATATATTTCACAAAATATATTTCAAAAACCATTTTACAGTTCTTATCCACAAATTCCTAATATTAATTTCATTCAAACCCGTACGATGTACACATATCATCCATATGCTATACCAATCTGATCGCTCACTCGATCACACAATTTCATTTCCGAACTAGTATCGTCCACCCGACTTCCTAGTGCGGACTCAGATCTGGTTTCTTGATCAGAAACCTTCATTCTCCTTTCATAGCTATAACTATGATAGAGAATATCCAAAACCAATCAACAATCCATATCCAGGTTCGCCATCGAAAATTGAGTGAAAAAATCCTAACGCGGATCGATATACTATCTCAAAATTTTGTGCTCGAATCCAAATCAAATCACTATGCGAATAGAATAATATACGTACAGCCTACGTATTTATCTTTATTGATTATTAGACAAATCAATGTACTTTTCTATTCACTTTAATTTCTATTTACTCGTTCACATTTGCCTCAACCCTCTTTGGATTATCACTTTAATTCTTATCTCAATGGGTATTTAATCATAAATAGTTTGAACTCTATCCAGCTTAAATTTAGAAAATAATTTGAAAGGTTAAAAATAGATAAGTAGTTGAAAAATAATTATTGGTTTGTAAAATAGCTGTAAAATAGTTAAGTAATCGTAAAATAGTTAGAAAATAGTTAAACAGTTATAGAAATTTTAAATAATCGCAAAACAGTAGTAAAATGGTTAAGTAGTTTCAAAAATAGTTGTAAAATAGGTATAAGGTAAATTTGGCTTTAAAAAGAAAGGTTGTATATAGTAAATAGCTTGGAAAAATAAGTTTATATTAAAACAATTTATATTGAAAATAGTACAGAGCCAAATTGTTCAATTCCAATCTCCAATCCCATCGATTCAATTTAAATTTCCACTTCTATTTAAATTGACTCAATTCCAATTTAAATAACTTCAAATTCCATTGAAATTGATTTAATCCCAATTCATGTTGAATTAACCTCAATTTCTTTCCAAATTCAAATCAAATTCCATTTTGAATTTTAAACCTATTCAACTTTAATCACAATTACAAATTATTCAAATCAATTTGGAATTATTTGAAATTGAACCAGCTTCAATTTCAAATCATTTCAATTCTATTTTAAATTAATCCCAATTCCCATTTGAATTTGAACTCATTCATCTTCAATTTTCATTTCAAACGATCCAATTCAAAATTTCCATTTGAATTTTTAAAATTATACGTCTTCAATCACATTCAATTAATTCAAATCAAATTCACTTTGAACTAATTCAATTCAAATTTCAAATTTAAACCATCCCGAATTACATAAATTCGAGTTAAATTTTTAAATGTTGATTTAATCCGTTAAATCAAATCAACTTATATTTTTAAACCATTTAATTATGAATCCAAATTTCATTTTTAACCTATTTCAATGTTCAAATAATAGTTCAAATCCTTTTAAAACAACTCAATCCTTGAAATTCAATTTATCACCAAATTTAAATTTTGAAACCAAACCTTTGAAGTTTTATCTTAAACACTCAAATCTTAAGTACAAAATGATTCCATTTATCTTAATAATGGATATATTACCACACCCCATTTCTTCATTTATTAAAACAAATCCAAATTCACAGTTTAAAGACTATTAACAACAACAGGATGATATCATCCAAATTATTTAAAACATCCATCCATTTTCAATTTTCAGATCTCAAACCCATTTTGAGATCATACAAACCTCCAATTCAAATCAACCATTTAACTTCCCAAGTTAAATCTAAATTTCATCTTGAAATTTTCAAATCAGGTTGTTCATTCAAACTTATTTAACTTCCTCTAAGTTAAATTCAATTTAATTCCATTAACCTTACCCAAATTTGAATTCTCCATTTCAAATGTCAAAATTCTTTCCCACTTATAAGTTCAAATCATTTGGGTTTTACATCACATTCCAAGGAAAAATTCAAAACTCAACCTTAGAGTTTATTCCAAATAGACATATTTATTTCCTTTACACACCAAGTTATCCTTAAATTTTAAACCACCTTTGGTTTTAATTGAAAACAAATTCCTTTAAATTTCAAACAAATCTTGTTTGAAATATGACCCTTTTTATTCAAATACATTAAATAATTTTTTTTTATCACTTTGAAACAATTTTCAATTTCTGGACCTAGATTTAAAACTTCACAGTATAGATCATCTTCAGTTCCAATTTATGGGTCATACTTACCTAAATGTTTTACTTCCCTAAAACATTTCATTTACTCATTAGTACACATTTATTATTAAACATAACAATCATTTATTATAATAACCAAGATTATCATATCTGGAAACTTATTCATTATTATCTTATTATGAAACTCTTCCCCAAATTCAAGATTTTAATTATAGAATTCATTTCAAACTTATCTTTATTGAATTTCAATTTGGTTGCATTTCTATTACTACTTAATTTAATTCCTATAATTTAACAACCAATTACCTTAATATTTATTAGAAAGAAACATTGCCTTGTATATCAAAATATATTCTTATATAAAATCATTCAAAATCTTTACATAAGAAAATAACAAGTACACACTCATATATATACACTCAACTCATTTTAGGGTACCATTGACCCTATCCTTAATGAATAATCCCAACAGAGCCAAGATTCTCACTTAACCTAGTTCTGATACCAAATGTAACGACCCGGAATTTTCGATTTCGAAAACTCCAAATAGTTAACAAAAGAAGAAAGAGATAGAAGAAAAAGAAGAAACGGAAACACCAATATCTCACATTCGCAGCGGATAAAATATAATATCAAATAATATTTTTTACACAAAGAAAGCTGAATCAGTCAATTACACTTTAATACATCAGAGGTACAACATATATACAAACACTGGACAGATACAATCAACATGTCACAGATATACAACAATATATCATAGCAGAAACACTCCATACGTTTCTGCCATACAACTCGCCTTCTGAGCTCCAGAACGTCCTTACCTAAAAATCTGTAATACTCAGTCTGACCCGAGCATTACATCAAAGTAACACCCGGGTCAGGCTGGAAACCAGCGTGAGTAATCCCATCTAACATGGAATACAGAAGCATAAAACTTAATTAAAATCCGGGGTAACTCGTATCAATTTACAAATTCACAATTTGTTATAGGCATCACTTATTTCACACATCAATTCCTTAGTACCAAAACTTAGATTAAATGGTCCAATTCACTTAAATCATTCCATTCCAGCCTATTGATTTTACATATCAATCTATAAAGAACCAAAGTGGTTTCGGGTATTTACTAATACCCGACTCCGGCCTCTTCGAATTCAATACCATCTTAACCCAAGTTATTCAAGTGAAATAGATTTCAACTTTAAATACAAGATGTCACTTTTTTTTTACACAGCAATTCATCATCAATAGATAACCACATTATCATTGTCCATCCAAACATACCATATCATAAAACATTCATATCAGAGATATCAATCAATTCGAGGCATTTAATCATCATTCAATCATTCATAAGCAAGATGGATCATTTTCAAAATCAATTTAATTTATCTCTAATTAAATTAATTACTAATCTTTTAATCACTTAGATTACCTTTACTTAATCATTAAGTAATTACAAATCAATTAATTAATGATCTTTTAATTATCCATCTAAATTAATCATTTTTGATTAATTATTCTTTAATTACAATAAATAATTAACTCATCTATATTAATTACAATGATCTTTAATTAATTACTCAAATTAATTATCTTATAACTACCTCATTGATCAATTATCCCTTAATTAATTACACAAATTAGCTATCCTCAACCAATCACATTAATTAACCTTTAGTTACCAACTTAATTAATTATTTAATTAATTTCTTTAACCCTCAATCAATTACATTAATTAATTATTCTATAACCACTTTCTTTGATTAATTAACCTTTAATTAATCTCATTTATTAATTAACTAACCTTTTATTTGATTATCTTAATGAATCAATTCTTTAATTAATTGCACTAAGTAATCAGTCCTTAATTACTTTTTTTAATTACTCTTAATTAATTACATTTAGTGATTAATTATCCTTTAATATCTTACATTAATTAAACCTTTAATTAATCTCATTAAGTAATTAACTCTTAATTACTTCTATAGATATAAATTATTCATTAATTACTTATGCTCAGTGATCACTTATGTAATTAATACTTAATCAGCTTCACAAATGATTATCTTTAAACTCATTAATCCAATTCATTTCCTTTAAATTAATTTCTAATAATTGATTATTTTTAAATCATTAGTTAATGATTTTTCCTTAATTATATTCATTAAGTGATTAATAATTAGTTTTACTAATTAATTATTCTATATTAATCACCATCTCAATTGAATAAGGATAAATCCTTATTTATCATAAGCTTGTTTAATTTAAACAAAACTCATCGGCTCACAGCCCACAACCAAAAACAACATCACACACTTGACAAAACACCATACACCAATCCACCATCAATTGGATCGAAACCCAAATGAGAAATCATCGGGATGAACCCAAAACCAAAGTAACATAAGCACCTTCATCCTTCTTTCTCATCCCTTCTCTGCTCCATGAAAATGCTCAAAAACGATACTATAAATCGGAAAGATCAGCTCTGGTCAATCTCATCAACAACCACTCGATCGATGACACAAATGAACGCAGCGCCCTAATCTCCAATCATAAGCTAAAAAAACTCGCCTGGATCCCATGTACACAGTGACATACGTGCACGTGCACACTCTTGCCGTTGATAAATTCGCCGCTGCACCAACGTCAACGAACCACCTTTCATTTTTCGACCATGATTGCCTCGTCGCATAAACTAGAAATTCGCTTGATTGAAATTCGATCATGTTTTCTCCCAACTTCCTGATTCCAGAAAAACCCCTTTATCCACAAATCGACCCACCACGTCGTAAATCGGCCACTTCCTCGCACGCACCTTAACTCCGACGACAGCTCATTAATGCGACCACCTTCGAGCCCAACCGCACGAACTCTGGTCGCCCGTACACTCTTCAAAATCGCCTTGAGTCGACCATTATAATAGCTACCCTAAAACCCTATAATCACCTTACTTTTCCACATCAATGCTCGGCAAATCATAAATCCATTTTTCCTTTAACCACGGTCATCTCAGCCTTCTCTGACCCGATCCCTTAAGCTTGTAAGCATCGAAATTGCTAGAATTTCCCCATCGACCCAAATCTATTCAACATCCCTTAACTCCGCATCCACTAAATTAAAAATCAAAAGATCTTCACCTAAATTTATCGTTTTGGATATAGATTTCAGATATATAAGTAAAAACGTGAATTTCCCTGATTGAATTTTCTTGAAAATTTGATAATCCACTGCAATCTACTATTATCTAGATGATAACTTAATAATCGATATCGAGACTATTTTAAAAAAAATAAGATTTCATTAATACAAACACATTTCTTTTTTTAATATAACCTATAATTGCTTGATTGAAGAGAGATGGATTTAAGTGTGGTTGTTTGAGTTAGTAAATCAAAACAGACGTTTAAAAAAAATCAAACTCAGACATGCATATAACATATACACAACAACTATAAAATGATACACATTTTCACATTCATACGGTCATTCTTCAATTCATATCTACATGCATCAAGTAAAAAAAAACACAGTTTGCTCGCCTGTTTTATAAAAGCAGAGAAGTTTGAACTGGCATTTTGAAAAGCTTGAAATCTAGAACTTGCAAATGCTTGAAAATCAGAGATGATCTTGGCTGGGTGTTTTCTTATATACATTTTCTGGTTTGAGTTTTGTTACAGGCTTTGAATTTATGATTTGCTTGATTTGAATAATGTTTGCAGATTTATTTTCTTGAGTTTGTAAAATGAATATAGGAAAAGAAATGAAAAGATGAGATATAGGATTTATGAAAATAAAAGAAAATGGAGATAAAAATAGTGACACTTGTTTAGTTTGCCTCTATTTGTCATTAACATGAACTAATTGTCTTACATTTGTAATTCTTTTTGTATAAATGTTTATAGAATATTTTTTTCTCTTTCCACTAATTATTTAAATTCATATCTACATATGTTTACATAAGTGCTTTGTATTTTACATATATACTAACAATATCTAGTTTGAGATATATAAAAGGATAAGTATTTTTTTTGAATCTTTAAATTAAATTTCACATTACATATATATATATATATATATATATATATATATATATATATATATATATCTGTGTGTGTGTGTGTGTAAATTTAAAAGAATTATTTAAAGTTAAGTTTTGTATTTTTAATACTAAAATAAATATCTATATATTATGTTAGAAAATTATTCTTATTAACTTTGAAAAGATAAATTTTGCCAAATAAACATTTATAAAAGAATATCATTAAACAAATATCATCAAATGAATTATTATTAGGTATTTATAAGTCAGTATTTATTATAGTCCAAATTCATCTATATACATGTCCAGATATATTCTAATCGTCAAAATTCCATTTATTTATCCAAATAAAATCAGTAAATTATCCAATTATCAAATGCCTGAAAATCTAGGTTATCACATCATCATCTCGAGACTCAAGAGCAAATAAAGATGCATCGTAATCACCATCGACATTCAGAAGAACAAGAGATAATTGATCAGCAGAAGCAGGATGCCTAAGATATATAATCATTTCAAAACATAGGATTCGGGCTGGATATCAAGCAAGCCAATCCATCCCTAAAATCACAACGAATACAACATGCGAATAATGTACAGATTCGCACAGAAAGAAAAACCACGAATAATAGTCTCAATATTCTCACACAACATGTTAGGGGTTACAGATCCCTCGATAGGATTCGTAATCCTCAATGAAGTAACATGGCAAGAAAAATCCAGTGGTATAATATCAACAAACCTCTTTAATACGAATGATTGTGAATCACTCGTATTGAAGAGAACTCGAATAGAACGATCACGATAAGGATTATTCATAGGGTAAGATATCATAAATTCAATTGTGGAATACTACAAAATTAAAATGCACTCCTAGACGTATTCCCAACTTATATCTACTCATAAGGACACGAAAAGATTATGGACACGATGATTAAGGAATATGTACCACTAATACTATACTTGGATATACCGTAATATATGTTTTGTTCTATGTTTATCATATTTTGTTCTGAAATCAGCTCTGATACCAAGCTGTGACACCCCACCCCGAGACCTACATTAACAAAGAGTATTACGGAGTAATATTGTCTGTTAATGCAGAGAATAAGGATGGTTAGGAGCAACCATCCATAAGCTTTGTCTTAAACATATATTGAATACGTCGATTGGGTGCTCTAATTTTTTTCCTTTATCTTTCTCAAGTGAATTGACATACTAAATAAATGTTTAATACAATACAACGATGGCTAATGGATCTATCATAACAAAATATAACGATAATAAATACAATCTATTATAGAACCGCGGTCACATATAGATGTACATATAAACAGATCCATCACAGTACACTACATAGTGATACAACAGAGGCGGTACATAAACCACAATATATACATCGAGTCAAATAAATAGATACATATCAGAGTTTACAAAACACTACAAAGCTAAACAAAAGATGACTAGCAAAAAGCCATAGTGGAAGCAACAAAGCAGAAATCAACGGCGGTGACTAACCTAAAATAACTCAGTCTAACCCTAGTATATAAATATACATGGGTCAGTATAGCTTAAATAAACTAATTAGCATAAGGTAGGTGAAATATAAGGATAAGTGGTAAATCTCTTCTCAAAAGAGAAGAAGAAACATCTAACACATGTCAACTACTAAATATAAGGTAATGTCACGAAAATACTTCATATAGAAGTTTCTTGAAGAAGGCAGTTCAACAACAATATCAATGAATCAAAAATAATCGCCTCATATCATCGGCATATGCAATAGTCAATAAAATGGCTTTCAACAACCATAACTCCTAAATAGGAAATCAAAAGTCTCAAAATCCGCCAAATAATGGCAATCTCATATATTTTCTAAAATAGGAAATCATAAATCTCAAAAATACGCCAAAGAATGGCAATCACAAATAGCTCCTAAAAAGGAGATCATAAATCTCAAAATACACCAAAGGATGGCAATCATAAATCTCAATGTGTAGAACTCGATTAAGAGTTCAAAACTTCATAATGCAATCACCATTTTATCAAATTAAAACATACAATGTTCATTTTCCCTCAAACTAATATAATAAAGTTTCTAAAACTTTATTTCCAACATTTATATTTATTTCCAACATTATTTATTTATTTACAACAAATAATATTGAATTAAACTCTTCTACTTTATTTATTTAATTCAATTAATCACCAAATCAACATAATATCATTATTCACAATTTATTACCAACCAAACCATCTTAATTTTAATTTATTTAGTCACAACCCATTGTTTATTTAAAGTGAACAAATTGTAACAAATTTTCCATCCCAATTTATTTTATTCCTCTATTATTAAATTATAACCACCGTCATAATTTAATTTCACAGGTAATCACTAAAACCATGGTTATTGTAGGTCGATTGGTTCGACCTTGGTATATTTTATCTAGAGATGTACTGTGACGGGCTACTGCTGTTAACGCTCAAATTTAAACGCTAACACCCTGGTGTATAAGATGTGATTGTGAAAGCACCACCCGTTCGTACGGGAAACAGAAATAAGCAGAAAGTATGCAGAAAAACAGTAAGAGACACAGTATTTATAGTGGTTCGGCTTATAATCCAGCCTACGTCCACTTTAATCTTTTTATCACTAGTTTGATTACAATTCTTTACAAGATCTTTCAATTACAACACACTTCAAGTGATAGGATATGTGAAACAAGTAGCTCAAGCTTTGATGTTGACAATCATCTTCAAATCCATGGCGAATGTGGATGATTCCTTCATGGAGTTCCTTTAGAAGTTTGTTGGATCTAAAAAGCTTTGAAGTAGTCTGGAATTCGGCAGAGTAATGGCGCTTGAAGAGAATGAGCCAAAAGTCCTTTGCATGTTGGAGATGGTTTCATATTTATAGAGAGTTCTGGGCGGAAAAAGTGCTAAGTCCTAACTCGTGGCCGACTTAAGATAAGCCGTGTTCGACTTAAGGTAAGTCGTCCCCGGGTCACTGAGCCGAGTCTATGGCAGTTCCCCTTTTTTGAACCCATCCCTAAGTTCTAAGTCGTGTGCGAGTTATCTGGCTGCAATTGCTAATTTCCTTTCTTAAGTCGTATACGACTCTTTTTATGTCGTAAGTCGTAGTCGACTTAACTAATTGCAACTGGTTTAAAGCAAGTCTTAACTCGTAGACGAGTTAAGAGGTGTGTCTTTAGGTCATATCCTCCTTAAGTCGTATAACTTCTTTAAGTCGTAAGGGTCTTAAGTCGTACAAACTGCAGTTATCATTAAGTCGTAGGCCATCAACTTCCTTAAGTCGTAAAGACCTTAAGTCGTTAGCTTTTCTTAACTCGTATGCCTGCTAACTCGTAGAAGATCTTAACTCGCAGAGGATTAACTCGTAGAGGCTTAACTTGTGGAAGATCTTAACTCGTACACTTGCTAATTTGTAGATATGCTAACTCGTAAAGGCTTATCTCGCAAGTAGCTTAACTCGGGTACTCCTTAACTCGTAGGCTGCTTATCTCGTAAGCTTGCTAACTCGTAGAGGTCTTTAAGTTGTAGGAAGTTGCTGACTCATGTATCCTTTAACTCGTACATGCCTTGAGTCGTACATGCCTTGAGTCGTACATGCCTTGAGTCGTACATGCCTTAACTCGTGGACCTGTTAACTTGTGAACGAGTTAGGGTTAACATTTGCCCCTCGAAGCACACGCTTAAATCGTAAGTCGTGTGCTTCGACTTATCATAACTCGGTCATGTCGTTTCAAATCCCAACCTTTCCAGATATAAAAGCCTGAGTCGTCCTTCTTCTCATCACTTAACCTTTTAAACTGCTTTCTGCCATTAACGCATCTTCAAGCTCTCCGAGGCGATTTCGACCCGATTCATCTCTGATTCTTTCTAGCATCAAACAATCGTAAGAGATCTTGCTTCAAACTTCGACCGTTAACCATTGTTACTTTATGTATTCAGTTCATCATCTTTGGTTTGCCCCATTCAAACCCTGCGAATTCTATTCGAATTGATTACCGATGAACTAAAATTCATCTGATTTGGCCTATGGTGATTCGCGCTTTGGGGCGATTCATAGTGTAACGGGTTAAGGTTGTCGCTGCTGAAGAAGCCAAGGATGAACAGGTTAAGAGATTTGAAAGGGAGGCGAGTTGGTCGAATAGGTTGATTGAAAATAACAAGGGATCGTCTCATATATGACTCGGCTTCTTCCATGTGACTTAGCGATTTCCATGAGCCGTAGCCGAGTTAAGACTTGGAGGATTTCTAGTTGTTTTGGATCAGAGCCTTTCTCCTGTTCCCCGAGTTACGACTTAGGACTTAGAGGATAAGCAGCTTGATGTGTTTGATGGCTGAGGATAGGAACGACTCATCCCTTGAGTCGGTTGCGACTTAGTACTTGAGTCGGTTTTGACTTAGCACTTGAGTCCGATACGACTTAGCACTTGTGTTCGATACGACTTAGCACTTGTGTTCGATACGACTTAGCACTTGTGTTCGATACGACTTAGCACTTGTGTTGTTTTTTTTTTTTTAGGATCTGCTTAAACCTTGAATTGTTGCAGTGATGTTGAACTGTTGAACTTTGATGCCTTCTTTTACAAATTACTTTGACTCGCAAGTTAACAACCTGTCCAATACAACATTTACAGAAAAACCGGGGCGAATATACTGCCATTGATCGCCCTCTTCGAATGACAGATTAGCTAATAACAGTCATTAAACTTAAACAGATTGTGTGAATGAAGTGCTCAACTTATTAACTTCAAGTAAAATACTAAAGCAATACTGAAATAGTCAATTAAAATTGACCAGCTCGCATTAATATTATACTTGAACTAAAGACTAACAAGTTCTGAAATTTTTGTAATCGATCAATCGTCGACTAGTTTTATTTCAGTTATATTTACTTGTTATTATTATTTTTTATTAGTTTTTTGCACAACACTTCACACTTTTTTAGGAAACGTGCACCTTCATATTTGAATATCCAGTTGTTTGTGTAGAATGACTTCTCAGGAAGGTGATACAACAGTTCGGACTGGAGAGGTAACTGTTCTTCCGGCTCCACTGGTTAATCCTCCCGAAAGAGCTCCTACTTCACTATCATACAAAGTTTTTCGCCAGTTGTGTGCTCAGTTTGGTATCGTTGAATCAGATGCCATTCTTCCCGAAAGAAATAACACTGCCGATATAGCTCCTTCTGGCTTTGTGACAATTAACCGGCAAATGTGCCTAAGTGGAGGCATTCCTCCTTTCAACGACTTTTTCCAACAACTTCTCCGTCAACTGGCCATTGCTCCATCCCAGCTACACCCCAATGGCTATGCCATTCTAATGGGGTTGTGTGTGCTTTTTAGGAGAACACTTGATCGACTTCCAAGCTTTGGTGAAGTTTGTTATCTATGCTCTTTTACTCGGACTAAGGATCATCCTTCCATTACTGTTGTGAGGAGCGCCCGAAACCGCAAACTGATTGTTGGCCTCCCTGATACTGCTCATGGGTTTTTAACCCAATTCTTCTATGTTCGTTGCCCTCCGGGGTTTTATGGTGTGTGGAGAGTTGGAAGTAAGGGCGTTCAGCTTTATTCCTGACACATGTTTTCCTTATAAAATCTTTTCATAGCCTGAGTAGTTAGATGTTAATTTCCCTTTTTACTTTTCAGCGCTTCCACCTCCTTCTAGAGACCCAGGCTATAAGCAAATTTTTGAAAGATTGAATGCTGTGCCAGTAGAAGAGAGGAATATAAAGTTTTTGCTGAGAGATGACTTTTTACATCAATACGGGCTTCTTCACTCTTCTCGCTATACTCAGCCTCATGAAGCCCCGACTGAAGTTCCCGATTCCCCGACTGAAGCATCGGATGCCCCCGTTACTATCGAACAATCTTCATCAAAAGAGTCTAACATTGAAGCTTCATTGGTGAAATGTTCCACCCCTACCGACATTATGGGGTCATCTAGTAAGACGGCACTTGCCCCGATTGAGGAAGAAGAAGAACCTCCACAGCCTCTCGGGGGATTAGCTGATGTAGGAACTGAGAAAACAAGTCTCACCGAGCATGATGGTGACGATGTTTATGATGGGTTGAGCGACATAATAGTGACCTCACAGGAGCTTTTTAGAGATGACGTGTCTAAAACTATCTCTCCTATAATTGAGGCGACGTCCCTTCTTCGACTAACACCAACACAAACACCAACTCCTCATACCCAAGCTATCATCACCCCTACACCAATGAGTGGTTTGTAGCTTAATGCGCGTAGCTTGCACATCACACAACACTTAGGATTTTTCGGCATTTGTTCATATTTAACTTCTTTTCTTCGGAAGTTTCTAAGACTTGCTATTTTTGCCTTTTCAGATTCCTCTATGGGGCGCAGCGGCAGCGGTTCTTATTACAAGGACTTTCGACGCTATGGAGGGCGTGGCAGCTATGACTACAAGCAATACTATGCCGATCCCAGAGAAACCAATGAGCAGAGAGCTGCGCGAAAAGCTGAAGAGAGGAGAAGGTATGAAGAACGTCATGAGGGAGCGGGCACGCGACATGAATCCTTCCCAAGGGATGATGACTCCCATAAACGTAAAACGCACGATGATAGGGGGAAGAGCCATATTGAGGATTCGAGAAAGCGGACCAAACTTGGCGAGGAGCACGTGCCCGTGACATCTGAGAGACCTGGTGCCTCAGTTTCTATTGACATCCCTTCCAAATCTCCTGCTCTTGAAGGAAGTGCCATCCAAACACTTCTCAACAGGCCTTCATACCATGTTGAAAGGGGCCCCCCGACTTTGCAGAGCCGATTCCCGAACTGGTGTTTGAGGGGGGTACGCTTCGACCTTGATTTGGTCCCCATCGACAAAGAAGCTATGTACAGAAATCTCGATGCTGTCAAGCTTGATATCGATAGAATGTCTGGATGGCAAAAGCTGGTTGATGAACTTCAAAGAGTTAATCGGGCTAACATCGAAGCAATGCTGACCATGGAAAATGACAAATCAGAATGGCAGAAGATTCTTGATCAACACAACGCTGAGATGAAGGAGATAGCCGAATACAATGAAAAACTCGAAGCTGAAGTAAAGCAGCTCAAAGATGATCTTGCCTCTTCTACTAATACTTACACCCAAAGAGAAGAGGTATTGCAAAAACAAGTGCGAGATGCGCACGCCAGCCAGAGGGACGCTGAAGCTAAAGCTGAGAGGTTGGAACAAGCTGTAGAGAACCACCGCACTGATGTCACCCAGCTGCAGAATAAACTGAGCGCCCGGGACATGGAGATTGAAGCGCTAAAAGCCCAACTTGCTCAGACCGAAAAAGATCGAGATGAGGCCATGGCTGGCAAAATTGCAGCCGAAGAAACTGCTCAGACCATGGAAAACGATATCAATTCGACTTTATTCGATTTTTATTTACATTGTGTCTTGGGACGCGGCAGCCTCTCTTTTCTTGGTCCTAAGTATGAAATCACCCTGGCCGAGGTGTGGGAAGCTGCTCTTAACATGTTTAAAGACGCCGGGTATGGCGATGAAGATTTTGAGGCGCGTTACCTGGATGAGGGAGCTCGCGCTGCTCTTGCAAAGGGGCGAGAACAACTTGCCAGGATGAGAACTGGAATGGCGGAAGAGGAACGTTCTGGAAAGGAATTAACGCTTACTTCCTCTGTCCAACCTCCAGTTTCTCCTGTGGTTGACATCACGGGTTCTAGCTCCTCTACTCCGCCTGCAACTAAGACAGTAACTGAAACTACAAGTGCACAAGGCGGGGATGAAGGTGGTGAAAGCAACGAAGCACAGCGATATGAAATCAGCCTCAGAGATCCAACTACCCCAGGTAAACTTGACACCGGACCAGCCCAAGTGGTGAACTGCTCGTTCGCTCCTTGTGAACTTGACGATCTTCTTGATTATTTTTCAAATGTCAATGAATTCCCGACTTTTGATTATTCCTCAAATGTTAATGAATTCCCGACTTTTGACGAGCCGTCATCCCCTCTCTTTTCGAAAGATACTGATATTTTAAGTTTTTTCTCCTTTGTAGAGAAAGCACCGAGTCAAACTCAAGCTTCTTCTCCCCCGGTGATCCTTCCTCCATCTCTTCAAGTGGCGCCTCCTTCTGCCTCGCAACCTGGGTCACAAGAAGAACAAATAGAAGCTCTCCATGGCCTGGATGATCCCATTGCTTCGCAAGAGCAAAAAGATGAGGGACTTGAGGGAGGTGACATATCTCCGGAGCGGACTCCTTCTGACGATATAACTTTATCTAAACTTGTCACTCCAGGAAGTGAGTCTTCCTCAAAGAGGAGAAGGAAGCAAGGAGCATCAAGGAGGAGAGGGAAGATAATCACTGCCACTGAAGAGGAGCCAGAAGTTGGGCCAGCTGCGCCTACCTCTCCTTCCTCCCTTATACCCACTGGCCGACCTGAAAAGCTGGTCATTCGGTCGGGTAAAGGGTCCAAAGGCAGTAAAAAGAAGTGAAGACTTTAGCTTTTTGTATTTTGTATGAACTGGCCGAGAGTTGTGCGGGTATCGGCCCCCGCTTTTATTTTGAGAACCTGTATCTGCATTATAGTTGAATAAAATGATTCTTCGTTTGTACAAACTTCTGTTTGAATTTGAGAATGCATTTACTATTTATTTTTGCACAAGTTTGTTTATATAGTGTTGCAGCGGGCTTATGGTATGTTGTTTGAGTATTACTCTGCTGATGCATCTATACTACTATACCATGTTGCCCCCATACCTTAAGCTTGCTGCAATATTTTATACTTCGAGGGGACTTGCACTCTTATTTGCTAAAGAATAATTATTTTATTCTTTAAAGAAAATTTTTATAGAGTACAACTCCCTTCGTATAAGTTTTTACGCTTGGTCGTTCGAAGAAATCACTTTTTTCTTTTGCTTATGTGCATATCTCATCAAGTGAATTCCTCTATGTGGTAAAGCGGACCTCTGAAGGGTACTTTAACTTCTTTTCTTTTTACAATCATTTCCCATAGTAGGCAAATTACTTTTCCTTTGAAAGTTAAAGTACGCTTTTGATGAGGATTTTTTTTTTATAGAAAGTTGTACCTCTGAGGAGGGATTTTTTCACGTTTCAACACTTGGAAGTTTTATTTCAATCTCGGTGAAACGTGTACCTCCAAAGAGTTATGCTTTAGAAATCCTTTTCACGTTTCAACACTTGGAAGTTTTATTTCAATCTCGGTGAAACGTGGGTTTCCAAAGAGGTCTTTCTTCTTAATTGTGTTCCCGGGAGGGGGTTGTACCTCTGAGGAGGGATTTCTCACGTTCCAACACTTGGAAGTTTTATTTCAATCTTGGTGAAACGTGTACCCCCAAAGAGTTGTGCCTTTGAAGAAAGCCTTTTCACGTTTCAACACTTGGAAGTTTTATTTCAATCTCGGTGAAACGTGTGCTTTCAATAAGGTCTTTGTTTTTGCATTTCAACTTTGGTGAAGTGAAATTCCGAAGAGCGGTTGCTACACTTCAACTCCTGGCGAAATGGGCCTCCGAAGAGGGCTTTTATTTTGTTTACATTTCAACTCTGGTGAAGTGAAATCCCGAAGAGCGGTTATAACACTTCAACTCCTGGTGAAATGTGCCTCAGAGAGGGTTTTCATCGCCTGGAAGTTACTCTCTCATGGTTGGAGGGTCATGACTCCTCCAATCTTTTTTGTTGAGTAGAGAACTTTCTTTTTTGTGGCATATGACCCATTAGAGGTCTTTTATTATCCGAAGAGTTGCGCCTCCGAAGAGGACTTGTGGCGCTGATGGTAGCTTTGGTTGTTCCTCTGTTCACTTGCTTATGCCTTTTCAGCGATCCTTTTTTTTTTTTTTTTTTTTTTTTTCTTTTCAAGTTTTCATCCCCCTTTTTCTCACAAGTGGCTTGTTTAATCCAAGGAAGTGTACTTCATTGCCAGGCAAGTTCGTGAGAACGGGCACTAGCTTTCTAATTGGATGTTTGTTTGTTTAAACAATCTCAATTTATCAGCAAGGGCTCGTTCCTATCGAAATCATTAGCCGTTCAATTGAAGTATTTCCTATCTAGGATTTGAATTCGGGGTCTTTGTGACTTGAAATTTGTTTGTTGAATGATGGTGAGAATCGCTCGGTCTTATTATGCGCAAGTTTTATCTCCACTGTCTGCAAAAATTTAAATCGATATTTCAGCAATACATTTTGTGTATTTTTATATCGAAAACAAAGCAAACATATAATGATAATAAGGAACACAAGATTTATAGTGGTTCGGCCATGAAATTGGGCCTACATCCACTTTATATTCTTTCATTATTTACTTGCATCAGTTTACAGGAATCATACATTCATAATTCTTTTTACAATGTTTCAACAAAATTTTCAAGTAAAGTATGGACGCAAGTGATTGCTGTTCCATGCCCTTGGAATTTGATCTCCATCAACTGTGGTGAGCTTGAATGTGCCGTCAAGAAGTTTCTGACCTATCACATACGGTCCTTCCCAATTTGGCCCAAACACACCTGTCGCTGTCATGATTCTTTTTAGGACTAGATCTCCAATTTCAAAGCTGCGTTGACGAACTTTGGAATTGAAATGTCTGGCTATCCTTTGCTGATGAGCTGCAACTCTGAGGTTAGCTTCATCTCTTTTTTCATCAAGGAGATCCAGCGCTTCAAGTTGCAGCTTTTCATTTTCTGCTTGATTGAAATGGATTCTTCTGTGTGAAGGGACCTCTGTTTCAACCGGGATCATTGCTTCCGATCCGTATGCTAACGAAAAAGGAGTATGCCCAGTTGCAGTTTTGTGAGTAGTTCTGTATGCCCATAATGCAAGCGGTAGTTTATCGACCCAACCACCTTTTGCTCTTTCGAGTTGCTTTTTGATGGTTGATTTGATGATCTTGTTCACTGCTTCCACTTGCCCGTTTGCCTGCGGATGAGCTACTGCCGAAAAGCTTTTCTGGATTTTGAATCGCTTGCAAAAATCCTGGAATTCCTCGCTTTCAAACTGAGTACCATTGTCTGTGATTATTTTCTGAGGCACACCGTATCTGCAAATGATATTCTTAGTCACAAAATTTATCATCTTTTTGGAGGTGATAGTTGCCAATGGTTCAGCTTCAGCCCATTTAGTGAAATAATCTACAGCAACAATGGCATATTTGATTCCAGATTTGGCGGTTGGTAAAGGTCCGATCAAATCTATTCCCCAAATCGCAAACGGCCACGGACTGGTCATTTGTGTGAGCTCAGTAGAAGGTGCTCTAGGAATTTTGGCAAATCTTTGACATCTGTCACATTTTCGAGAGTAATCTGCAGCATCTCGATTAATTTCTGGCCAAAAATATCCATATCGGAGAATTTTCTTTGCTAAAGTTTGACCACCTGAATGATCCCCACATTCTCCTCCATGTACCTCTGATAGGATTATTTTGGCTTCTTCTTTGGATACACATCGAAGCAATGGCATTGAGAATCCTCGTCTGTATAATTGACCATCCTGGATTATATATCGAGAAGCTTTTCTCAGTAGCTTTTGTCGTTCTTTAGAGTTTTCTGGTAAAGAGCCATTGAGTAGATACTTTGTTATTGGAGTCATCCATGATTCTTGCTCTTGCGACATACTCATAACCCAATCGATATCCATTTCATCAATGCTCGGATTTGACAAAACTTCCACTGGAACTAACCCTAAGGATTGGGCTTCGCCAGAACTTGAGTATTTTGCGAGAGAATCTGCTTTCATGTTTTCTTCTCGAGGAATATGACTTATCGTGTAATGGTCGAATTCACATAAAAGTTCCCAAGCCTTTGACACATAAGCGGGCAGATTTCCTCCTTTCGTTTGAAACTCCTTCTTGACTTGACATACTATAAGCTGCGAATCACTGAAGATCTGTAACGCTCGAATGTTTAGTTCTTTAGCAATTTTCAAACCAGCGATCAGAGCTTCATATTCTGCTTCATTGTTTGTTGAAGGAAATTCTAATCTTAGCGCATAGCATAATGACCGGCCTTCAGGAGTTTCAAGAACAATTCCAGCACCTGAACAGTAATCATTTCTTGCGCCATCTACAAATAACTTCCATTGGGTTGGGGAGTTCCCGATTGTTTCTTCTTCGCTGTTACCCTTGTCTGTAAATTCTGCAATAAAATCTGCCAAAGCTTGTCCGTTGATCGCTTTTCTAGGATGATAAGTGATGTCATATTGGCTCAATTCAATATTCCACTTTAAAAGGCGGCCCGAAGTCTCAGGGCGAAACAAGACTTGCTTTAAAGGTTGATCAGTGAGGACTTTGATAGGATGAGCCTGGAAATATTGCCTCAACTTTCTTGAGGCAATCAATAGACAATAGGCGAGTTTTTCCAACTTGGAGTAATTCATTTCTGCCCCAGTGAGTCTTTTGCTGATATAGTAAACTGGATGTTGAATCCTTTTGTCTTCCCGTACCAGCGCTGCACTTAAAGCATGAGATGAAACTGCCAAGTATATAAGAAGATCCTCGCCATCGCCGGGCCTGGAAAGTATTGGAGGCGTTTCCATATGTTGAATCAATTCTTCAAAAGCTTTCTGGCATTCGGGAGTCCAGTCAAAGTTTTTCTTTCCTTTCTTTAGAGCGTCGAAGAATGGAATGCATTTATCAGTAGCTTTGGATATGAACCGACTTAAGGCGGCAATTTTTCCATTGAGACTTTGCAATTCCCTCTTTGTTTTAGGAGCTTTGACTTCTTTTAGAGCAGTGATTTGAGCTGGACTAGCTTCAATGCCCCTAGCGCTCACGATGAAACCCAAGAACTTCCCAGATTCTACCCCGAAAGAACATTTTAAAGGGTTAAGCTTCATTCCGTATCTTCGGAGAATTGCGAACATTTCTGCTAAGTGTTCGATGTGATCCACTGCTTTCTTAGATTTTACTAGCATGTCATCAACGTAAACTTCCATAGTCTTTCCCAACTGCGGTTTGAACATAGCATTTACCAGTCTTTGGTATGTTGCCCCCGCATTCTTCAACCCAAAGGGCATAACTCTGTAACAGTAAAGACCGACATCGGTGATAAAGCTTGTGTCCTCCTGATCTGGCTCATGCATCATGATCTGATTATATCCGGAGTAGGCATCCATAAAAGACAACAATTCATGACCCGCTGTTCCATCTACCAGTTGATCGATCCTGGGTAATGGGAAGCAGTCTTTGGGACAGGCCTTGTTTAGATCTGAAAAGTCGATGCACACTCTCCATTTACCATTGGCTTTCTTAACTAGCACTGGATTTGAAACCCAATTTGGATAGGTAGATTCTCTGATGAAATTATTCTCCATGAGCCGGTCAACTTCCTCTTTCAATGCTGTCGACCTTTCTAGACCTTGGATTCTTCTTTTCTGCTTTACTGGCGTGAACTTTGGGTCAATATTCAGAGCATGTACCGCAACTTCTGGGGATATTCCGCACATATCGGCATGGGTCCAAGCGAAAACATCCAGGTTTGCTTTCAAAAAAGATATCAAGGCATTCTGAACTGACACATTAAGTTGTGAACCCACATTCAGCACCTTGTTTGGGTCCTTCAGATCAACGGGCACCGGTATCGTTGTTTCTGCTGGTACCACCCTACTCTCCCCCGCACTGGCCTTTCTAGGATCCATCACTTTTCGTGCCCCGCTATGCTCGCCAGTGCAGGGTCCACCCTGTAGTTGCTATAGGGTTGGTGTTTTGATGCGGATTGGGGTTGCCGCATCTTTCCCCATTTCTCTCTTCCTTGTTTCTCGCAGCTCTGTCATATAACATTCTCGCCCAGCGTTCTGGTCTCCTTTAATAACTCCTACCCCATTGTCTGTAGGGAATTTAATAGTAAGACACCATGGGGCAAGGACAGCTTTGAATGCAGCAAGAATAGGTCGACCAAAGAAAGCATTATAAGCAGAAAATTCATCTACTATCACAAAAGTCTGCTTGCGAACTACTTTTCTTTCTCCTTCTCCGAGTTCCACAAGCAAGTCAATGGTTCCTACTGGTTGCTTTGGCTCCCCAGTGAAGCCAACAATCTTCTGAGATGAGGCTTGCACATCCGCCATCGGGATTCTCATCTGGTCAAACGTTTTCTTGAAGAGGATGTTGCAAGATGCGCCGCAATCAATAAGAACTCTTCTGACAATAGCCGGTCCAATACCGGCCGAGATGACTAACGGGTCCAAAGTAGGGGCCTCAATGCCCGTGGAATCTCTAGCCCTGAACACAATATCATCATTAAAAGTCCTTTGTTGTTTCAGGGGTGTAGAGTCCTCTAAAACAAAGACATTCTCTTCAGTTGGCATATGTTTCAGAGCTCGAGTGTACCTCTCCATTTCACCCCAGCTTCTGCCTGCTGGGTGGGGTCCTCCTGTGATGACATTAATAACTGGCCTTCCAGATTCATGTCCTGCGGCCTTCTCATTTGTCCTGGGCTGATGAGCAAGAGCTTGTTGCCCCTGACTTGACGAAGCAGGATCATTACCACTCTTCTTCACAAATTCCTGCAGCTTATTTTCTCTTAGCAATTCTTCGATTATATTTTTCAATTGACGGCAATCGTCTGTGTCATGACCAGGCTGATTATGGAAGCGACAGAACTTCCCACTTTGCACAGCTTTTCTTCCGGTTCTGAGAACAGGAGGTTTGGGATACTCAAAAGAATCTTTTGTAGCCAGGTAGATGCGCTCTGGTGTCTCTAACAAAGGAGTATATTCTGATGGCTTGAAGGATCGAGGCTTCTTTGAATTGTGTTGTTTCCTTCCATCATTATTTTCTCTTTTCTGTCCCACAGATCCATTCTTACGTGGCGCAGCAGTGTTGTCTTCAGCTTTCTCTACTGTTGCCTTTGCCGGGACAGGACGGCTTTCCAAACGCATGAATTCATCCGCCTTTTTGTAGAACTTTTCCAGAGAATTTGGCTCCTTCATGTTCAGCCACTTTCCGAATTCACTTGACTTATCAATAGCTCTCATCAAATAGGTCAAGACCATGCGGGGTTCTGCATTATCCACCTCAGCTAACGCTATATTAAAGCGATTTAAAAAAGACTTGATAGTTTCCCCCGGATTCTGTTCCAAACCGGACAACGACATGATGTCTTTTGCCTTTGAAGCATACAGCCTAAATTGCTCTTTAAATTTCCTGGTTAGGTCTGAAAACTGATCGATGGACCGGACAGGCAGTTTTGTGAACCAAAGCAGAGCTACCCCTTCCAAATACACAGGAAAATAGCGGCATTTTATCTCGTCAGAAGCTCTGGCACCTGTCATGTGCCAATCATATTTGTACAGGAACTCATTTGGATCACTTGTCCCTTTGTAAGCTGGAATGGTCGGAGGGACGAACTTCCTTGGGAATTCAGCTTTTAGGATCTTTTCAGTAAATGGAGTCTTGCTCGGAGCGAAACCCCACTCTTTCTCATCTTCGACCCTTTGCATACTTTCTTTCATAATCTGTCGAACCATACCAGAAAGATATTCTTCGTCATTCCTATTTCTGGATCCTCCAGCCTCAGGCAATGTCTGTTCAAAGGGGCTAGCAGCCCTTTCGGGAATGTTTCTAGTTTCAGCATCATGGACATTACCGACAAAGTTCCTTTCATTATTCGCAGGTTGACGGTTTGCCCCGAGCAGATCGTTTAACCTATTCAGAATCAGAGCATTCTGAGCATTCTGAGCTTCCAATTGCGCGTTCTGGGCATTTATTTGCTGATTCAACCCAAAGATAGCAGCGTCCAATTCCGCTTTTGAAACTCCAACAGCTGGAGTGGCTTGATTTGGTGTTGGGGAAGCGGAGGTTCCCTCTTGAATGTTTGCAGATCTCACAGATTTACTTTTCCTTCCAGGAGCCATGATTTCGGATAGACTTCTGGTTCTTAAAGAAACTCTATCTACAAATCTTTCTGAAACAATGATGATAGATGTCCTGAGTTCAATTCTCAGTGAAAGCACCAAAATGTTAACGCTCAAATTTAAACGCTAACACCCTGGTGTATAAGATGTGATTGTGAAAGCACCACCCGTTCGTACGGGAAACAGAAATAAGCAGAAAGTATGCAGAAAAACAGTAAGAGACACAGTATTTATAGTGGTTCGGCTTATAATCCAGCCTACGTCCACTTTAATCTTTTTATCACTAGTTTGATTACAATTCTTTACAAGATCTTTCAATTACAACACACTTCAAGTGATAGGATATGTGAAACAAGTAGCTCAAGCTTTGATGTTGACAATCATCTTCAAATCCATGGCGAATGTGGATGATTCCTTCATGGAGTTCCTTTAGAAGTTTGTTGGATCTAAAAAGCTTTGAAGTAGTCTGGAATTCGGCAGAGTAATGGCGCTTGAAGAGAATGAGCCAAAAGTCCTTTGCATGTTGGAGATGGTTTCATATTTATAGAGAGTTCTGGGCGGAAAAAGTGCTAAGTCCTAACTCGTGGCCGACTTAAGATAAGCCGTGTTCGACTTAAGGTAAGTCGTCCCCGGGTCACTGAGCCGAGTCTATGGCAGTTCCCCTTTTTTGAACCCATCCCTAAGTTCTAAGTCGTGTGCGAGTTATCTGGCTGCAATTGCTAATTTCCTTTCTTAAGTCGTATACGACTCTTTTTATGTCGTAAGTCGTAGTCGACTTAACTAATTGCAACTGGTTTAAAGCAAGTCTTAACTCGTAGACGAGTTAAGAGGTGTGTCTTTAGGTCGTATCCTCCTTAAGTCGTATAACTTCTTTAAGTCGTAAGGGTCTTAAGTCGTACAAACTGCAGTTATCATTAAGTCGTAGGCCATCAACTTCCTTAAGTCGTAAAGACCTTAAGTCGTTAGCTTTTCTTAACTCGTATGCCTGCTAACTCGTAGAAGATCTTAACTCGCAGAGGATTAACTCGTAGAGGCTTAACTTGTGGAAGATCTTAACTCGTACACTTGCTAATTTGTAGATATGCTAACTCGTAAAGGCTTATCTCGCAAGTAGCTTAACTCGGGTACTCCTTAACTCGTAGGCTGCTTATCTCGTAAGCTTGCTAACTCGTAGAGGTCTTTAAGTTGTAGGAAGTTGCTGACTCATGTATCCTTTAACTCGTACATGCCTTGAGTCGTACATGCCTTGAGTCGTACATGCCTTGAGTCGTACATGCCTTAACTCGTGGACCTGTTAACTTGTGAACGAGTTAGGGTTAACAACTGCAGTAGCCTTGTCCTTGGTGAAATCCATTCTACAATAAATGCCTTTCGTACTTAGTTTTATACCTATTATGCTGGAATTTAATTAATGTAACAATTTCAGCTACGATTTTTTTTTTTTTAAATCCTAAACATTATTATAATATCAAATGGTTTCCTGCGAAGTGGTTCAGTTATCATAAAGTAATAACTTATCTGTGTTTATGGGCAGTGTGGTCTTACGGAATACCTTTATTTTTAAAGGTTTATTTCATTAAAATCCATTTGAGTTGTGTTTTGGATTACTAGACTAATACCGGCATTGTTTTCGTCTAATGCTCCGGTCAAACCGAGCACATTTTTATGTTTACTTTGGATGTTTTGGTGCTTCAGGAGACGAGCTAGATGCTTCCAAGACGTACTCACGTATATTTTATTTTCTCATACATTGGTTGTTTATAATTATTAGCATTTATTAGGACATGTTTTTGTAACTATCCAGGCCGATAATAAATCAGTGTACTTTGATTTGAATATGTATATTATACTTTTCTTTTTGTAAAGTTCCTATTGTATATTATATATTACTCATCAAGATATGAGATTCTATTTTGTCCTTTTTCCTTTTTCCTTTCAACCTTTCTTTTCGGCACGTGGACTTCCAATATGGGAATATCATGAATGTATTAGTGTCGGCTTTTGAGTGTCGAAAAGGCGGGTTATTACAAGTGGTATCAGAGCTTAGTTTGAGCGAACATCTAGGATTTTGTGGGATAAATTCATTTGAGATAGGATAAGTGATATCCTATGATGATTCGGGGTCTATTACATATCTATTGAGTGGTTTTTGAATTCTAGTCGGTATAGAAAGAATAACTGTATCAACAGGGCTTTCTAAACTCCTGAAAAAGACAAACCGACACAACATAATTTCTGAAATTTGGTAAATGAAATAATTTTACCTAGATTATATTTTATATACCAAAGAATTTTCTGCAATTGAAAAATAAATTTTTGGTTGGATTGGTTGTTAGGAAAAGATAATGTTTAGTTATTATCGTATATTTTTTGATTAATTATGCTCAACTAGTTTTTGAGCATTTGTAGTTAGATTAGACTAAATACGAACTCCTTCTGAATTCAATTTCACGATTTGACTAAAAAGCGTTCATGGATAATGTTGGATTAAAATTTTAATTTTAATTGAAAGTTATTGGTTATAAGTTGTAAAAAAATAAAAAATTGGGAATGTTTTGTACTGTAAAGCAAATTGATATAGAGGTGATTTATAAATAGGTTTATAAGTAGAAAGAATTTAAACTGAGAATTAGATAATTTAATCTCGATGTTTTGGAAATTGTTTTCCTAAGTTTTTGGAAATAATAATATTAGTATTATTTGAAAGTATTTGTGTATATAAATATTTTAAAAAGAAATTTTAAAGGAGATAGGAAGCTCTGAACTTACTTTAGTCATTGGAAAATAATTCTATTGATTACTGAGCATCATTGACATTAATTTTCGAGTTTTTAAAGTGAGGAATTGCAACCATAATAGTAGTTTTGTTTCAGAATTTTTCAGTAAAACATATTTTGATTTAAATTCAAAAAATATGATTCAATATACAAAGGAGATATGTATATTATTATTATTATTTCAAAATGATTTGAAATAAAAATCGAGTGTTTTATTTTAAAGTTTTCAGTTAAGTTATTATATAGGTTCATGTATCCTATTCATTGGGATAGTTTGGATTGTGCATCTCATTATAATTGCTTTTAGGCAGTTTCATTTACAAAAATGAAATAGGTTTATTTTTTTGATTTTGGACAGTCGAAAACACCAAAGTTAAATAGAGAAATGGAAGCTATGTGTTTTTGTTGAAAATAAGAGAATGACTTTTTGTGACTTATAAATTTAAGAGGATAGTAAGTTAAATAAGTTTCGATACTAGTAGAAAATTCTGGCTATGTAAACAAATCTGAATTTGTATATGTACTCTTAGGATGTAGAAGAGTGTTATACGAATATGAACTTAAGTTTTGAAGTGATAAATAATTTTAGTATTAATTTTATGAAATGGTTTATAAATAATTTTAATATTAATTAAAATATACTATTTGAGCAATTAGTGGCGGTTTAAAATGAATGTGAATTAAGAATATTTGGTATAGTTAAGAAACCAATGAATGAATACATTAGTTGTAAATAGATCATTTTATTCACATAGCTATTTTGATCTAGATTCGTGTATTTGATTTTGAAGTGATTGACTGTGTTCCGAACATGTATTTTTTACTCAATTCTTGATGGGGAACCCTTAATATAAATTTTTGATTTGGTTTAAAAGTTTTCTATCTTAGTATATGGCTATGTAAGGAGAATAGAGATTTCTAATGAAGGAACCAAGTCAGAGTCCGCACTAAGGAAGTCGATTGACCGATATTAGTTGCATAATGAAATTTGTTATAATGGCCCTGACCCGACCTTCAAAAATCAGCACCGAATACGACACTCATATTCAAATGCCGCAGATCCAAACGTCGAATCTGGATCGCCGAAGCTTATAACGCAATTAAGTACAACACAGCTGAAGAAAAAGAATATCAATATATATAACATTGATACAATGACAGACACAATATCATATATAATATGATACAACATAATGATACAATAGATATCAATACTATCAGAGATACAAGACACGGCGGAAAAAAATATCTTCAATAGAATGCATCCCCAAATCTAATGCTCCAATCCAAAGCTAGCTCGAACTTCTAATAACGATGCACAAAGATAAGCAAGTGCAGTCCTGATCCAAAGACTCGACTAACTCCAGATAATCTACTAAGCCTGACTATCTGAAAAAAACCCAACTCTAGATTGCCCGTGTGGAAAATAATGGGCACCCAGAGTTTAGGAATGGAACAATAAACTCCAGGACAGTCATGGGACTGGTGTGAGTAACGAAAACAGTTGGTCTTTAAAACAAACAAAAGAATTCAAAAAAAATCCACAATGCTTCTTGGAAAATGAAACCACCATAAGGCCTCCTGCCACACACACAATGCAAATGCAGAATTGGAGGAGATTTCTCTTTATGATAGTCAAACATGCTTGATACGAGAAAATTTCTTTGATATTATTATTAGTGCATAGTGCAGAAAACATTTCGAAAATATAATATTAATCTTAGCCAACATACAACCATTATTGTATGCCTACTATAGCTACCATGTTCAATAGCAGGTTACGGCCACATTCCATGACAGTTATACAACTAAAACCATACAGGGCGCGTATTGTTTTGTTTGGATTTCCAACAAATGGTTAGGCTAAGGAACTTCCTACTGTCAATGGGTACGCCTCTGGCGGGACGTGCCAAGAACTTAACCAGCACTCTGCCAACACAAGGCCGGGTTACCTCTGTAACTAGGTAACTAATACACGAGCATGCCATCCCCCGGTCCTTTGGGACCTTTATCCGAGGCGCCTCTAAACCACAAAGCAACAACCACATAGTAAATGAGATAGAAGCCACCACATAGGTAAATATCTGGGCTCCATACCATGATACCACCATTTACCAGAAGGGAATGACACACTCTAAAGGGCGCGACCCTCACAACATTGCCACATCTTTCCTATTTCGACCATTTCCGGGGAGTGAGGTCCTGATGCAGTTTCGTCCACAAAGCTACGTTTTATACAAAAGCCATGCTTGGATCACAAATGATCAACAAATGATCATCAAAACACAGCAGCACTCAGCATGCCACACTACCAAATTGGGAATATATCGCTGATAACCTTCAACTACATAACCTCTGAGCTCGTACGTCACAGAGAAGGGTGTTAAGCTAAAAGAATAAATTCTCCGCCACCAACAGATAGGTATTTGAAATAAATCTGCTTTATATCTCAAAGTGTAGTGTCAGACATACAACGATACAAGTCTGTCCCGGGTTCGAACAGAACCGAAGGCACTTCGTCTAATAAAGGAGAAGCCCTTGCAAATCCGGGTATTCACAATCCTCATCGGACTTCCCATCACTTAGGGAATCTCTATACCGTAGCTACTCGGTGCAGAGACAATCGATAGGTTATCCAATCGTTCTCACAAATACCCGATCTTCAGCATCGGTCTTCAAATGCTATCCATAACATCGTACCATAATTCAAAATGGGTTATATGACATAAGGTCCTCTCCCGGCTAAACCGAATAATGAGCGCAATATTTAAAAATATATACATATGGAATTTCAGTTAAGTCACAACTTCAAAGAAAACCAAAACCTTTCTTTAAATGGTTAAACAAATTACCATTTCAAATCTTTTAAGGAAATTTCAAAACAATTTCCATTTCAATTGGATTAACTCATTAAATCTTTATAACAAAGATTTAACTTATAGCTTTCAAAACACGTTTCCAAAGATTTATTCATTACTTGGAAAACCATTTTCATTTTAGACTTGATATCTCTTTAACACATATTTGAAATTCATTTCTTATATGAAAGCTTTTATTATTTGAAAACAAACAGTTCTCATTTCAGAAAAATCCAATTATGTTTGCCCAAGTTAAAGCCCTTGAATTAAATTCAAATTCCCAAACCAATATCTTTAAAATGCTTTAACCCATATATAACTTGTATAACATCTTTAATCCCTAGTTTCAAATCATAGAACTCGGTTTAAATTTTGAATTTAAATTTAAATTTAAATCAAATTATTTAAACTTCAAGGCTTAAACAAGTTATTCAAAAATAAATTTTATCTTCGAAACTCCTTTTCAAAACTTTTTACTTTAATCCCAATCCATTTCCAAAACTATTTGGATTTAGAAATTCAATTTCAAACTATTTCAAAAATCTGCGACTTAACCAATTTCCACGTTCAATCTTTTTTTGTGTGTATGGTGTATTCCAAGGGTTTCACACAATAGTGCATCATCATCAATTATAAAGATTTACCATTACGATTCGATGTGGGTTTCGGATAACCAACTGGAATCCGACTCCCTGTCGCATCGAAATTTAAATGCTGTTTTACGGGCAAAAAAGGTTTTCACATACACATAGAAACAAATCACAAATCACAGTTCCACACAAAGTAATTCACATTACATAGCATCATAATCACAACAGAAATACCAATCCAGTGCACAATGTTTGACAATTAACTTAAACTAGTGAAATTAATTTCTTAATTACTTTCATAAAGTAATTACACTTACACAATTTAATAAATGATTATCATTAATTAATTAGTCTAATTAGTTGTTAAAATTAATCATATTAATTAATTATTTAAATAATCTTAGTTAATGACTTTCATTAACTAATAACAACTCTTTAATTACTTTCCTAATTAATTTCTAATTATAAATTAATCTAAATCGTTAATTTATAAATTAAATAAATAAGTCATTCCTTAATTATCTTATTCATTAAATTATTTTAATACCTTAATTATCTCTAAGGTAATCCATTTCTTTATTAATGACTTCATTAATATTAAAGTGTACTTAAAACATCACACTTCTGAATTTAGATTCTAATTTCATTTTGAATTTAAGATTCAAAATGATTATATATTTAAACATGAATCAAATTTAAATATCAACTTATAAACCTATGTAAGAAAAGTTTTAACTAAATTACTTAAATTTTTATTTAAAATTTAAGCTTTAAAATACTTTACATTTTAACTTGCAAATTCAAGTTAAAAAAAAGTATTTAACTTTTCCATTCAAAATCCTTTTTATAAAAAAAACTTTATCAAAATCCAATTCAAATATTTATTTGAAAATAATTTACTTTAAAAAGCTATTTGATTTAAACTTGTTTAAAACATTCAGATTTAAAAACTGATTTAAATCACAGATTTGAATTCAAGAACTTGTATCCATATCTAAACATTTGATTTAAACTTGGCTTTAAAACTTTGATTCAAAACTTTGCTTTAAACTTACTTTTAAAATCTTGATTTAAAATCCCAATTCATTTTAAATTCAATTCCTTTAGATCCACTTAATTGCTTAAAACTTAACAATTTAATTTCAAAACTTTATTTATTCACAACTAAGTTTTAAACTAACCTGAATTCATATTTAAACTATGATTCAAATCTCAGTTAAACTTTGATTTATAATTTATAAGTAAGATTTCAAAAAAACAATAGAACAATTTTGTTTTTGTTTTAAACCTGTACAATCATTTATACCCGAGCCAATACTACATTACTTCGAGTCCAACACTTAAAAGCTTCGAGTAAAACTCGAGTTAAACATGCAAGAGCACCCTGAAACCACCTAAGCTATCAAATTTCCAGGTTACCAGAAACTCGTGCACGATGCATGTGCACGGCACCGCCGTCACCTTCGGTTGACGCTGCATCGTCGAGCAAGTCGACAACCATCCACGCACCAACTCCCGACCACTAGAACCCCAATATCTACTCGAAATCAAAATCGAGTTTAAACCCAAACCTGGAAACACAAAAGCAACACCATCTCAAAACCTTGAACTTCGCCGTACTCCCAATTCCGACCACCTGAGAGCCATCACCACCGGCCATAGCTTCGACTACCACCCCTCTACCAATCCCCAAAAGCACGTTGAACTCGATCCATTGAGGTAGTCGAACCAACCCAAAAATCGACCTAGTTAAAAACTAGGGTTCTGAACTTCAAACGCTTGCCGCCTCCACCATGACCATCTGCCAACCATCTCAGTATTTTTCCTTGAATCGTCGTTCACCATTCCATCACCAAAGAAATTCCCGATCCCTACCAATGTAACGACCATAATTTCTATTAATTAAAAATAGAATATTTAATTGATTTTAAATATTAATAAGTGAAATTTAGAAGTCGAATAAATTTTATTTCGAATAATTGGATTTAATTGAATAATTAAATCGATAATTTAATATTTGAAAATACAGAAATAATTGTAAATTGGGTATAATATGATTAAAAACGATTTGTAAAATTTTAATAAATCATATTGCAGTTAGAATGATGTTATAGAACTTTTAAAATTGAATTAAAAGTTAATTTGTGAAAATTGAATATTTTAATATTTAATTGACGAGTTAAAATAGCCATTTTTCAAACAGTCTCGGATTTCGACGAAACCAGTTTCATCGGATCCGTAATGTTATATTATTGAAAGGTTTCAAATTTCGTGTCAATCGGATTTACCGTTTGTCTGGGGCAAGCCAAAACGCGTAGAAATTAGTTTAAATCGATTTAAATTAAATATGATCGTTTATTGCTGTAACTCGCACATATGATCGAATTTGTAGCAACTCGACTTTCTATCACCAGAAAATCGCATTACTAATTAAGAAAGAAAGGGATAGAAGAAGAAAAGAAAGAGAAGAAAGAGAAAACAGCACGTCAGAATCTCACAGCAGAACGATTTAAATATAATATAGAACATATACATAGTATCATATACATCAGAGTACACAACTAAACAACTCAAATTTAGACAGTTATAACATTTCTGTCTAATATACAATACAAGAACATCAACACAGAATAACACACAGCGGAAACTCTAACTATATCTACACGCTGAAGCCTCCTGCTCCAAAGCTCCTCCAGAATTCGTCAAGGATAATCTGAATCACTTGACTACTCATATATAATATGAGTACCCAAGAGTTTAATAAAACCGAAAATAAACACTCGGGTCAGACAGGGGTCTGGTATGAGTAAATGGTTTAAGATTGCTTAACTTTAGAAAATCCTTTGAAAAGGAAGGTATCACGTAAGACTTCCCACACATAAACATGGAAAAGTTTTTACCTTACGCTAACTAAAACATTTGATGGAAACCCAATCAAGCATTTTTATATTTCAAACATGCACTTAGTTTAAATTAAAGAATCTAGAAGAATCATCATGATTCCACAAGAACTAGCTCCATTTTAAAATTCAAATCTGTTTTTAAAATTTGTATTTACTCACCTTTTATTGCAGAGGATAGAAACAGGTTTCCAGGTTCTTGAAATTTCTGCATGTCGATTTTACTCTGCTGAGATTTCTAATTTGCCTGATTTATTCCAGAATTGCTTATTGATTTCTAATTTTCTTGATTGACTAGAAGATCTTGCATTGATGTTGTTTTTACATCCTCCTGTTGATTGTCTGAGTAATTAAACAGTTACTGTATGATATTTACAGGTAGCATTTACATGTTAAAATCAATAACTTTAGGTTGAATCCAAATTAGCTTATGATTTATGAACAAAGGTTGTTTGAAATCAAGTAATGTTTCATCTAAAAATAGTTATAGATTTTTAAAATGAATGTTTGGTTCAAAATTTCCAAATTTGCAGTAAAACAAATAAATATATCATGTAAATTTAGTTGAAATTTAAAAAATCAAGATTATATACTAAATCTATAATGCATGATATGAATTTTAAAACAGAAATCAGGATTTTTAACTTTGAGTTGAAGATGAATTTTGGGTTTAACTGAATTTGAGGGTTTTGTCAAATTTATATGACTGGATTGATTATAGGCTTTGAAATTTAAACCGAAGCTTTGTTTAATGTTGTGTAACACTAGAAAAATACTGATTGAATTTATTGAGCAACACAGAATTAGAGATTGTGATTCTTAGGGTTTGTGCTTTGTGAGTTTGTCGAGTTGAGGAGTTTTTTCGTATGAAGCATAGGGATGATCGAGTTTCTCGGGGTTTGGGGTGGAGTTGTGTTTGGATGTTGCGAGTGCATGGCCGAAGTGGGGAGGCGAATGGTGGTCGGTGCCGTGGGTGATGGGTTGGTTTTCCAGGCGTCTGCGGTGAATTTTGGGTTCGAACACCCAAATTTTTGTTCGAGCTTGATTGTCGAATTCTGGGGTTAGATTCTGGGTCGAGGATCGAATTGGGGTTTGCGTGAGTGGTCGGCGGCGGCGATGGAGACGCCGGAGCTTCGTGCATGTGCACGAGGTTGTGACATGTGTCTGTGGTGTTGTCGCATGCGTGTGTTTCTTTTTCTCGAAGTCGCGCTCGTGTTTGTGGGCGTGAGTCTCGCGTGTGTGCTTGGGTGTGTGAGTGGTTGATCGTGTGAGCTGTTGCTTTGTGTAGGGTTCAGGTAAATAAAGAAGGAAGGAGGGATGGAGTATGAGTTAGGTTAGTTTGGGTTTTGGTCGAGTTAAGCAAAATTAATGAAGTCAAGTTTCATACTTGTTTTAAATTTCAAATTTGATTTAAGTTTTAAAACTTAACACTTTACATTTCTTTTTCACTACTTTTTAAAGTGGCAAATATTTTATTTCAAAAGTATTTCACATTTTATTTGTTGAAGTTTTGAAATGATTTTACATTATTAAATCTTACTTTTTCAAAAGTAATTAGTTTTAATAAATTGAAATGTTTAAACTTGTAAAAGTTTTTAAGTGATGAATGAAAATTGTTTGTTTGAAAGTTAATTAAATTTTGAAATTTAAGTTTACTTTAATTAATCAAAAATTAGAGTTGAAATTAATTAATTTATTTTGGTTAATTAATTTGTTAAGATTTAATTAATTACGTATGAATTATTTAATAGGTAATTAAGGATTAAATTAAATAACAATTAATAGGTTATTAATTAATTAATTAATTAATTAATTTAAGGTTAATTTATAAGTGATTAATAATTTATTAATTAAATGATTATTGATTAATAAATTAGTGATTAAGAAGTTAATTAATCAATTGGTTCAGAGTTAATTAATTAAGTAATTAAACATTAATTAATTTTTAATTAATTAATGGTTAAGATTTAATTAATTAAATAATTAAATGTTAATTAATAACCAATTAAGGAATGACTAATTTTTAATCGAAGTTTAAATAATAAATAATTATAGTAATTAATTGATAATTAAACAAAGTTTATTAATTAATTTGTGATTAATTTAGATAATCACTTATGGGTTAATTTAATATAATTACTTTGGAAAGTAATTAAGTAATTAAGTGGTTAATTACTAAAAGTAATTAAGTAAATGATAATTACTTTATGGAAGTAATTAAGTGATGTGATTAAGGATTAATCACTTGAGTTATTAAAGAATTAATTAACTTATTTAATTAAAGGTTTAAATTATTTGGTTAATGATTAATTAATAAAAGGATTAAGAGTAATTAATTAAGTGATTAATTACTTGTTAAAGTAATTAATTAAGAAAGAAATTTAATTAATGAAGTAATCATTAATTAATGAAAATAATTAATTAATTATTAATTTATAATTCAAGAATAATTAGTTTATAATTAAGTTTTAATTACTAAATGTAATTGAAGTAATTAATCAAAGGTGATTAATTAAAAGTAACTAATTAAATATGATTAATTAAAAGTAATTAATCAAGTAGTTTTAATTAAAAGTAATTAATCAATGTGATTAATTAAAAGTGATTAATCAAGTGTAATTAATTAAAGGTAATTAAGAAATAATTATCAGGATAATTAAAGAATAATTAATCAAGGTTGATTAATTTGAAAAGGTAATTACGAGGTAATTACTTAGTATAATTTGGAAGTGATTAATCAGGATGATTAATTAATATGGTAATTAAGTAAGAATTACTTAAAGTAATTAAGTGATAATTAATCAGGGAAGATTAATTGAAATAGATAATTAAGTGATGTTAGTTAATTAATTAATCTATAATTGATTAATGAATAGTAAAATGGATTGAAGATAATCCAAGTGTTTAAGTAAGGATTAATTAAATTAATCAAGTTTGAATCAAACTTGTTTATGATTAATGATTGGATGATATATATCATTGGATGAGTTAATGATATTGGTTGTTGTTGGATGACATTGATTGATGGGTGATGATGTGAATATGTTATATCTGAGATGTGATTTATATGCTGCTTTGTGATATGAATGGATGCATATGATAATAGATGATTATCTATCTGTGTTGTGAATCATTAATTTATGTTAAGTGATATTTCTAAATATCTATTGTTTAAATCCCTTAAGTATAACTTGGACATTAAAATGGCGTTTGGATTCGGTGAGACCGGGATCGGGTTTCCATATTTGGATATCCGAAAACCACATCGATTCCAATTAAACGTTAGGTCGTTAATCCAAGTGGAGCGAGTGAAGACTCGAGGTGTAAGGGCTATACGTCAGTATAACTCTATGGGTGATTCCGTAATGAGTTTGATGGAATAGTGCTTATAGATTCGAGATGGTGATTTAGAGTGCAAGGGCTATGGTCGTTGACTCTGAGGGTGATTCCAATACGAGTGCAACGAGATAGTGCCTTCGGTTTCGTTCGAACCCGGAACGAACTTGTATGGATTGAATGCTTTCAGAACATCGTCAGGTGGACGATGAGCATTCTAAGATAATTGGTCCTATAAAGGTAATCGCAGCCTCAAGCCTCATCAACCGAGAATGGCTAAAACAGGGGAGGTGCAGCAAGGCTTCGTGGGTAGCTCCCACTGGAGAGCAAGATACATCCCTGTCTAGAAGTCCCTTTTTATTTCGGCTGTGTGGGCAGTTGGTCTGCAGCCAACTGCGGGGTGGTCTTGTTCGGGACTGTTCAGTAAGGAATGGTCCCGGCCTTGTGTTGCAGGGGAGTTAGGGTGGCTCCTCGGTACGGTGATCTAGGCCACGTACTGTGACGGGCGGTACCCCAGTAGCCCTGCCATTGATGAAAACCCATTTTCCCTACGAGACCCTACGGTTTTGTTTGTATTACCCACTTTTATGGCTAGTAGCTGGAATTTAATGAATGTAACAATTTCGGCTATTTCATATTTACTTGAAAACCCTAGACACTATTATAATATCACTGGATTCCTATCAAATGTTTTGGTTAGCGTAAGGTAAAAACTTTTCCATGTTTATGTGTGGGAAGTCTTACGTGAAACCTTTTCTTTTCAAAAGATTTTCTAAAGTTAGGCAATCTTAAACCGTTTACTCACACCAGACCCCTGTCGGACCCTAGTGTTTATTTTCTGTTTTATTAAACTCTTGGGTACTCATATTATGTATAAGTAGTCAAGTGATTCAGGTTATCCTTGATGAAATCCGGAGGAGCTATGGAGCAGGAGGCTTCAGCGTGTAGATATATAGTTAGAGTTTCCGCTGTGTGTTATTCTGTATGATGTCTTGTATTGTATTAGACAGAAATGTTATAACTGTCTAAATTGAGATGTATAGTTGTGTACTCTGATGTATATGATACTATGTATATGTTCTATATTATATTTAAATCGTTCCGCTGTGAGATTCTGATGTGTTGTTTCCTTTTCTTTTCTTTCTTTTCTTCTTCTATCCCTTTCTTTCTTAATTAATGATGCGATTTTCTGGTGATAGAAAGTCGAGTCGTTACAGAATTAGCCTCCGAAACATGTTCCATTGTGTTCGAAACGCGGGTTAAACTTTAGAAATGCCAACCGGCACGCTTCGTTTCGAGTTCGAAAATTTTCGAGATGAGTAGTGCTTTGGAATTTTCTATAAAAGGCCACCATTTCTCAAAATTTATACCAAAACCCTAACCCTAAGTTGAGCCGCCAGTTAAGAATTCCATGGCCGAAAATTATCTCTTTTTCTCCCTCAATCATCTTCTAATCCATCAACAATTGCAAGAAACCTCCAAATAGTAAATTGTAGAGCGCGTTGTGAACTTCGAATCCAACGGCTATGATCGCGACTCGGTCAATGGATCGATGGGAAAATGGGTTCAAAGCGCTGCCGTTCGCACGCAATTCTAGGGCGCTAGGGAGGGCCGAGTGTGCCGTGTTCGTTGGCGGTGGGGGAGTCAAGTGCGAGCTCTAACGTGGCATCTCCTGATCGTTGTGAAGACGCTCGATATGGTCGCGAAAATTGCATGATGATCGGCGGCTATGGGTTTCTAAACCCTAAACTTGCGTACGTGAATAATGGGAAGGGGAAGAAGGGGCCGAACGGCCTTGATCTTGGGGAAAAAGAATGGACGGCCCGAATGGATTTAGGTTAAAATAAATAAAAGAAATTGTAATTTATTATATTTATAATTCATGTAAACTTTAAAAAAGTGTAACTTCTTCATACGAGGTCGAAAACGCACGAAACAAATTGCGTTGGATTCGTTTTGCCGAGCACTATGCGATGGAACTTGATTGGAGTCGATTGGAGCTAGTGAAAATTTTGAGTAAAATTAAACGCACGTTTAATTTTATTCGAAATAAAACGCTGAATTCGTTATTGAAATCAAGGTGAGAACTTCTCACTAAATCGAATTGTTTTGATTTAAATTTTAAATAGTTAGATTTAAAATTTCTTGATTGTATGTGTGAATGATGATTGTTATCTATTGATTATTAATATAGACATTATACGCCGTTATTAAGCGGAGGTTATTTATTAAAAACATATACTGCGATAATTTTACTGCAAAGTGAAATTGGTATTATTTATGTACTTGGAGTTGATTTTCCCACATTATATAGCGGATGAGACCCTATTGCGCCGTATAATAACGGATAATATTTTATAAATCCCATATACTGCGATATTCCGTATTGGAACAGAATTGGTATTGTGCTAACATCTGTGGATGCAGGGAAATAGGTTGGAGGGATCCAACTGGATTCCTCACCAATATTTATTTGATTACAAATATTGTGATATTTGTTGATTATCGTATACTGATACATGATGTCTTTGTTGTCGTGATTGACTATTTGGTGCTGTTGCATCATCGAATCCATTTTTGAAGTTTTAAAATAATGATTTTTGATTTTAAAAACAATTTTAAAGTGATTTTTGAAAGTATACATTTTATAAAATTTTAATTGTTAAAAAAATAAACATTATAATTTTATTTTTATAAAAGTTATATTTTTGGAAAATAGTTCTTAAGTATGATTTTGGAGTTATATAAGTTTTAAATAATGTTTTGTAAATTATTCAAAGGATTGGTTTATTTAAATTGAGATTTTTGAATTATTATAAACGGTTTATAGAAAAGATTTCTGAGATTAATATTTATAAATTAAAAATATAGGAATTGTGAAACGAGTTTTATTAAGTGTTAAAATGAAGTATAAATGGATTTCACAAGTGAATAAAATTTATAGATTTATAAATTGTGAAGTTATGAAATGAATAGATTTTGTAAAATAAAAGATTTATAAACGATTAACTTATAAATCGGATTTTGGGTATAAAGTTGAGTTATAAATTGAATTGATTTATAAAAGGGATTTTATAATTGAAGTTTTTATAAATAGAAATGGAATTTATAAACATTGTTTATAAATCCGAAATCAACTGAATTTGATAAATTTAATATAGAAGATTATTAAACGAGATATATTCGCGATTTCGGATAGCGAATTATCCTTGAAATAAAATGTGTAGAAAATATTGAAATTGGTTAGTGAATTATATTCATGATTTTGGACGGTGAATATATTATTAAATAAAGTGGATATGTTTTGGGAAAATGAATATTATCAAATGAAGTTAATTGTTTTAACGATGTATTAAATTGTGTTAAACATCGAAACCATAGATTTCAACATTCATTGTTGAAAAATACGTTTTCGAGAAATAGAAGGAAATAGTGGACTATAACACTGTTGTTATAGAAAATGATTTCCGAAAGGAAATGTTTTATATAGTATTGGGATTTATATATCTATTTTAATTTTGAATCCCTATACTAGTGATTTTGGGTCGTCGTAACGATGTTCTAAACAACATTCGTTTTGACCCAAATAAATGTGTTTGAAAGAACGTTTTCTTTAAAGAATGAAATATATACTTAATTTCGATTTAAGTATATTGAATATTTTCCAAGTGTTGAAAACAAATGGATTTGTGAATTACTTATTATTAAATAAGTAAGGAAATGTTTTCCAATATAAAGTGAATATTTTGAGATTTTATCTTTTAAAGATAAATTGAAAATGAATATTAGAAATCGATTTGGAAATCGTATATTCATAGATATTTGGAATTGTAAATTCACTATGGAATTTATAAAAGAAAGGGAAATTTGTTAAAAAATAAACATTGATTTATTTTTGAAGTGTGGGAATAAATTTACGGATTTGGAAAGTAAATATAAAGTAAATCGGTAAGAATTTATTTAATTGGTTTAAATGAACCATTTTGGAATGAAAATGAATAAAGATTTATGAATATATCCCGTATAGGGAAATGATTTGAAATTTTTTTCCAAAAGTGGTAAAGGTGAAAAGTGATTTGAAAATTGTTTTTAAATGGTTGAAGTATGGAAATTATATATCTAGTAAAGATATTTTGGAAAATAGATAATTTGGAAAATTATTTGGAATCTGATGATGTTGTGCATACCTATTGATAGTTAAATAACCGACTATCAATATTTACCTTTAAATAGGTATTTGTTGTGATTGCTTGGATTTGAATGCCACACTTATTTTCAAAATAAGCGCTCACTATTCGGGTTAGCCGGGAAAGGACCTTGGGGTCGTATAACCCATTCCGAATATGTGATACGTCGTTATCTTGATTGCATTTGATGATCGGTTTTGAAGACCAGATGTTTGTGAAAACGGAAGGATCACCGTCGAATGACTCTACATCGGCTGATCTCCGATATAGAGGTTTTATCACCCTTAGTGACGGGAAGTCCGATCGTGATTAGTGAATATCTGGATTGCAAGGACTTCTTTGTAAGTGCCTTCGGTTCTGTTCAATCCCGGAACGGACTTTATGGATGTGTGTCTGACGTTACAATTTGAGATGTAAAGCTGGTTTCTATCAAATATATTTATGTTGGTGGCGGAGGATTTATTCTCTTAGCTTAATACCCTTCTCTGAGACGTACGAGCTTAGAGGTTATGTAGTTGATGGTTACTAGTGTTACATTCCCAAATTGGTAGTGTGGCATACAAAGTGCTATTGAGCATTTGATGATCAAAGCACAACTTTTGTATAAAGCGTGGCTTTGTGGACGAGACTTCGTCGGACCTCACACCCCAAAAATGGTCAAAATAGGAAGGATGCGGCAAGGTTATTAGGGGGTAGTGCCCCTTTAGTATATGTCATTCCTTCTGGATAGAGGTGGTATCATGGTATGGAGCCCAGATACTTAACCTATGTTATTTCTGCAAATTTATTACTTTGTGGTTGTTGGAATCAGGATTCTCAGATATAGATCGGTTACGATCGGGGAATGACATATTCGTGTCAGTAGTTACCCAGTTTGAAGGGTAACCCGACCTTGTGTTGGCAGAGATCCGGTTAGGTTCTCGGGCCGTCTTTCCAGAGGTGTACCCATGTGGCAATGGGAAGTTCCTTGGCCTGACCATTTGTTGAAAATCCAAAGAAACAATACGAACCTTGTACGGTTTTAGTTATATAACCTGCCATGGAATGTGGCGATAACCTGCCATTGAACATGGTAGCTATTGTAGGCATAAGTGCGAAATGCCTATGCTGGCTAAGATTTATATCTTTACTTTCGAAATGATTTTTTCTACACTATGCACTAGTAATAATATCAAATGTTTCTTTTTAATGCGTATTAAGCATCTTGGACTATCATAAGGAGAAATCTCCTCCGATTCTGCGTTTGCATTGTGTATGTGTGCGAGAGGCCTTATGGTAGTCTCATTTTCCAAAAATCATTGCGAATCTATTTTAAAATATTCCTGTTGTTTGTTTTAAAGATAAATAACTGTTTTAAGTTCTCACACCAGTCTCATGACTGACTCGGAGTTTATTGTTTTCCTTTCTAAACTCTGGGTGCCCACCAATTTCCACACGGGCAGTCTAGAGTTAGGTATCAGGATATTCTGGAATTCAGGAGTTGCTGGAGGCAAGCTGGATGGCATGTCGTATATCAACTAGTATATAGTATTTCTTTTCCGCTGTTTGTTGTTGTTGTACACTCTGATAATGTAATGTAATAAGATGTAATGTAATAACTGATGTAATTCTTTGTTTAAAGATTATTCATTTATCTATTATATGTTGTTCCGCTGCGATTGTGAGATTCTGATATTGTTATGTTGTTTCTTTCTGTTCTATTCTATCTTTTTCTCTCTTCTTCTATCTTTTTCTTCTTCTTTAACCCTAAAGACTCGTAAGTTTGTTCCTCTTTGGCTGGATTGTTTGTGAATGTTGCCAATTCAAAGGAGTACGGATTTTTGGGCCTTCACATTTGGTATTGGAGCATATGGTTAAGCGACAACCATGGCTCTGTTGGAAATTACTCATTAGAGATAGAGTCAGTAGTACTCTAGAATGAGTGTGAGTGTAATAATAGCTATGAGCGCGTATTTGTTAGTGAATATAAATATGTTTTATATTGTGTTTGCTTATCCGTTGAGTTGTTTGTGAATTCTGGTCGGTAGATGGGACGCCATATTATCGATAGGGGTTTCTAAACTCTTAAACGAGATAAACCGACATAGTATCATTTTAAATTGGGTAAATGAAATAATTTTACCTTGATTATATTTTATATATAAAGGAATAATTTTTCAGAATTATTAAAGTGTATATCAATTGATTGTTTGGTTGTTGAATAAGTTAAATGAAACATATTGTAAAAGAATGAATTGTATAAGCAAATGAATTATAAGTATGAAGTTATAATTAAAATGATTTACAATTGGGAAATGATCTTATATATAAGAAGTGAAATTATATAAGGAAAAAAAAGATTTATAAATGTGATTTATAATCTAAAAATACAATTCCAGAGAAGTGTTGTGAAAGGATTTGATATTTTGGAAAATTGTTTTGGAGAAATTAAAGCTCTAAACTCTTTTCGGTCGCTGGAAAATAATTTCGATGATGATCGCGACATCATTGGTGTTCATTTTCGGGTTTCCAAAAGAGGAATTGCTGCCAGATTATTTTAAATGAAAGTTGTTCGGAAAATTTGGATTTGGTTTTGGAAATTCAAAGGAAAATTTGAACTGATTTCAAAAATGGTTTTGAAAGATTTAAAGGACTCTGGAATCCTATTTAAAATAATTTATGGGAATGATAAATGAGTTGATAACTTATACAATTTGAATTTTGATAGAATAAATTTAACTTAGAGGATGGAGTTAAATTAAAGGAGGTATAAGCGAATCAATAAAAATCCAAGTGGTAATTGTTGAATATAAGTTGTATAACTTATGAAATGAGAAAATGAAAGTGAAACAAATTGTTAAAAATGGTTAAACAATTTTGTTAAGCAAAATAAATCTAAATTTGAATAAGTGATGAAAATTTAGCTTTGGTAAAAGTTAAATAGAATTTACTTTAGAATTAAAATCTGAAATGGATTTATAAGTGGAAACTTAAGTTAAGTTAAACAAATGATGTTTGAAATGGAATATAACTTAAGTGAAGTTGAATAAAGTTGATTTTGTATCAAAGTAAAATAATTAAGAGAAGGGATGAATATGAACTTGAGTTATATAAATGAAATTCAACTTTATATTGTTAAAGGAATTAACAATTGAATTAATAAATGGATGGAATATTAATCAATCGAATGTAAAAGAATTGACATGGAATAATAATGTAAGTATTAATTCATTAAAAGCTAATGTTATTGGAAGTTGAAAAAATTGAATGGGAACCAATTAACATAAACCAATTGGAATTAAAAGTGTTAAACCAAATTGAATGTAAATTTAATAAATTTGGTTGTGGTGGATATACATTGGTTGTTATATGATTGTTAGTTGATTGTATATAATTCATTAAGTGTTAATGAAATTGAAAGCTATAAATCATTGAATTCAAATTGGAAGTTAAGTGAATCTAAGTAGAATTGAATTCAATTTGAATTGGAAGTAAACCAACTTGAATGTAAATTAGTGAATGTAAACTAATTGAAAATGAATATTGATAAAATTCCAATGTTAACAAATCAACTGTGATTAAATTAAAAACCAATTCAATGAATATTAATGAGAAGTGAATTTATATTGATTTGGTAATGAATTGATTTGGATAGACATTGATTTGTTGGATGTTTATTGGATGATAGTTGTTTGGTGGTTGCATTGTTGTTTTGTTGAAATTACAATGTTGGCACATGTAGTTGTTATGTTGCTATATGTTGTATATTGATATTACTTCCATATATGCATGTTCTCATGGTTTGTTGAGTGTTCAGTAGGTGCGAATGGATTATGCTTCGCATTTGGAGCTCGCTTTCGCGCTATATTAGCCGTATACGCTCGCTAATAATATATAAGGTACATAACTCGGATTACATACCGTACTTTTACACTTTTTTCCCTACGGGATGCCTCATCACTTGATGAGATGTATATTTGTGATATATATACTGTTGTTATTTTTTTAGATCGAGCCGCGCAAAGGAGACTCTGGCGAATTTTTCCGAAAATTTAAGGCGTTAGAATTTTTGAGAAAATTGGAAATTTTTTGAAAACTAAGTTTGGATTTGGAAACTTAGTAAAGATTTTGTAAGAGTTTAACTATGAATTTTGGAAAAGTTAAACACTTAAGAGATTTGAAAAATCCAATTTGAACGGTTTGTTTTGGAAAGTTAATGGATTCTATAACTTTTTCTTACTTGGTAATTTCGAGGACGAAATTCTTTTAAGGGGGGAAGTTTGTAACGACCCAGAATTTCTATTAATTAAAATTTGTATATTTAATTTATTTTAAATATTAATAAGTGAAATTTATAAGTCGAATAAATTTTATTTCGAATAATTGGATTTAATTGAATAATTAAATCGATAATTTAATACTTGAAAATACAGAAATAATTGTAAATTGGGTGTAATATGATTAAAAACGATTTGTAAATTTTAATAAATCATATTGGAGTTAAAATGATGTTATAGAACTTTTAAAATTGAATTAAAGTTAATTTGTGAAAATTGAATATTTTAATATTTAATTGACGAGTTAAAATAGCCATTTTTCAAATAGTCTCGGATTTTGATGAAACCAGTTTCATCGGATCCAAAATGTTAAATTATTGAAAGGTTTCAAATTTCGTGTCAATTGGATTTACCGTTTGTCCGAGGCAAGCCAAAACGCGTAGAAATTACTTTAAATCGATTTAATTTAAATATGATCGTTTATTGCCGTAACTCGCACATATGATCGAATTAGCCTCCGAAACACGTTCCATTGTGTTCGAAACGTGGGGTAAACCTTAGAAACGCCAACCGGCACGCTTCGTTTCGAGTTCGAAAATTTTCGGGATTAATAGTGCTTTGGAATTTTCTATAAAAGGCCACCATTTCTCAAAATTTATACTAAAACCCTAACCCTAAGTTGAGCTGCCAGTTAAGAATTCCATGGCCGAAAATTATCTCTTTTTCTCCCTCAATTATCTTCTAATCCATCAACAATTGCAAGAAACCTCCAACTAGTAAATTATAGAGCGCATTGTGAACTTCGAATCCAACGGCTATGATCACGACTAGGTCAACGGATCGATGGGAAAATGGGTTCAAAGCGCTGTCGTTCGCACGCAATTCTAGGGCGCTAGGGAGGGCCGAGTGTGCCATGTTCGTTGGCGGTGAGGGTGTGACGCCCCACCTCTATACCCACGCTAGCCAAGAACACTACGGTGTAGTGCTGTCAACTAGCGCGGAGAATAAGGCTGTTGAGGAGCGACCATCCATGTAATTTCTTATCACACGGTGGCTATAAAATAATCTTCAGAAACAAATATAGAAGTAAGCATAACATGCGAATCAATCACAGATATCCATATCACAAAGGCGGAAAGAGATATGAATATATATCACATAAAAGTGTACATCAGAGTAGTGGTCTAAGAAGATCCACGATAATACAAAAGAATAGCAACGCGTGCTATACAAAAGAATACAACTATGAGACTATATCTCAAGTGTAAACAACAAAAGCTGCTAATCTAAACAAGTAGCCAAAAGTCTGAGTAGTGAATCACTGGGGGAGGAGTCAAGCAGTAGCACCTGTAACATCTCGGTCTGACCTGAGTATTATTTATAAGAAAATAATAAACGGATCAGTCTAGCTATAAATATCAGATGACATGATATAAAATAAAAGATATGGCATAAACATAAAATATCCATACTGACATACTACTATAAGTATGCAAATAATGATCAACAGGAGATCAACCGATAAGAGATAAATCAATATCACAAGAATCTTCTCAAAGATCCAAAGAGGGCATCATACCCTAAACTTGTACTCATGACAAGTCAAAGAGATAAATTCCAGAAATCAACACAAGAAATCCAGAAATCATAAAAAGGGAAAGAGGCCTATCACATGACGGTCCGAAGACCATGGGGAGCTACCCCACATGTGTGAGTGGAATCACACAGATTGAGGTCAAGACTAACCAAAAAGCAGAAAGGTATGTGTGAATGGAATCACACAATTGGTGTCTAGTCTAACCTTGCAATGAAAGAGACATCGCGCAATTGCTAGTCTAATTCATAAAGCGATCATCAAGATCAACGAGAAGTGTCAATTACACTAAGCTAGTAAATATAGAAGTTTAGCTTCATGTCCCATAACCACTTGCTTAACTTAAATATTTACGAACAAACTGTAAATCTTCACTAATAAAATTGTCACAAGAGGTTCAATCGAACAAGTCCAAGAATTAACCGACGAAGTGAACGCAAGCGTTTCATACCACTTGTTTTACTAAGTCGTTTAATTAGATTTCTCATCCGAGTGAGGTAAAGGCTTGTATATACTAATAGATTGGAAAACGGTTTAAGAAAAGAGCTTTGTTATTAAAAATAGAGTTGAAATCATTTTGTTGAAAGAGTTTTGATATTTACTACTAGTTTTGAAACCTTTATATTTTAAAGTGACAAATCACAGAAGCGATTGTAGAAACAATCAATCACAAAGGTCACATTCGAAGATGTGATAAAAATCCAAGGAAATCAGCTCAGCAAGTTCTGTTGAATATTTTTAAGATAGGATCCCCTACAGAGGGGGGGTCCGGGGGGGTGGCAACCCCCCAAGGTGGGGGTGCGGGGGCAACACCACCGCTTACGGGGTTCGACCTGCCCGGTCAGGTCGCGGGGGTCCAGGGGGCAGCGCCCCCGGCGGGGTGCGGGGCAGCGCCCCGACAAAACGGTACGACCTAAGTGAAGGCAAGAGGCCTACAACCTAAAGCAAAATGAGGTCTAACGACCTAAGGGTTCACGCGACCTAACACAATGGCTGAGCGACCTAACTAAGTGCGCGACCTGGTGGGTAAGGAGGTCGAGCGACCTAATGTTCTTTGCGACCTAACGAGGTAGAGGGGACACGCGACCTAAGAAAGTTCGCGGGCTAAGGATGAGCGACCTAACAAGGTTCACGACCTAACGGAGACGAGGTCATGCGACCTAAAAGTGAAACGACCTAAGGACGAAAACAAGGTCACGCGACCTAACAGGAAACAAGGTCAAGCGACCTAATGGGTTACGCGACCTAACGTAACACGGGTCAAACGACCTAAGGCATCACAGGACGAACGACCTAACTTCTTAAGGGACAGGCGACCTAAAGAGGTTCGCGACCTAATAGGGTTCGCGACCTAAAGGTGCACGACCTAAGGTCTTTCGACCTAGGGGTATATAGGTAACACGACCTAAAGGTGTCGCGACCTAAAAATAGAAAGCATGGCCGAACGACCTATCGAAGTAGAAAGGCATGCGACCTAACGGTCAAAAGTCATACGACTTACGACCTAAAAGCCATACGACCTACGACCTAAAAGCCATACGACCTACGACCTAAAAGCCATACGACCTAACGTGAAACGACCGAACTCCGAAGTGAAGATTCAAGGCAGTGCGACTTAGCGCGATAACACGCGAACGACCTAAGGGTTAGGTCGCGAGCGACCTAAGTACTAGGTCGTGAACGACCTAACTCCGAACACGCGAAAAATGGTCAGAACGATCTAGGAGCTATCTTGTACGCGACCTACGACCTAAGACCCACACGACCTAACTCCGAACGACCTAAAAATGGCCAGAACGACCTAAATGCAGAAATTTCGCCAAAACACCAAAAATCGGAGTTTTTCGCCAATCCAATCCAAACCAAATGCAAATGTGCATGCAAAAGTGATAGGGAATCATTCCCAATAGTCCAATATAGTTATAGACTAGATTTGTGAGATAAAAATCTCACCTTTGCTCCAAAACCCAATGAAAATGAAGAACAAAGCTTGAAGGCAAATGGAGAAGCAACCACAAGCTTGAATCCGATGTCTTCTTCTTGAATTTGGAGTTGAATGTTGGAGTTGCAATAAAACAAAGACTTTGGAGTTTTAATTTCTCATTCCATTCACCATTTTTGTTGAAGCTTTAGTGTTAGGAAATGTAATGAAGCAATGAAGAAGAAGGGGGGTGGAACTTGGGCCTAATGGGCTAAAAGTCCAAACCAAAGGCTCGAGTGAAAAAGTGGTGAAATTCCACTAACCCCAAACATATCAATGTTTATACTTAGAAGATTGCAAACGACGTTTCGAACTCAATGGAAGTGGTCTCGAGTCCTAATTTGACCGTTTGCAAAAAGTAGCTTCGGACCAAAATCCGATTAACGATAAAATATTTAAATAAAATATTTAAATATAAAAATCGATAAATATGCGGGTTGTTACAGGGGGAGTCAAGTGCGAGCTACAACGTGGCATCTCCTGATCGTTGTGAAGACGCTCGATATGGTCGCGAAAATTGCAAGATGATCGGCGGCTATGGGTTTCTAAACCCCTAAACTTGCGTACGTGAATACTGGGAAGGGGAAGAAGGGGCCGAACGACCTTGATCTTGGGGAAAAAGAATGGACGGACCGGATGGATTTAGGTTAAAATAAATAAAAGAAATTGTAATTTATTATATTTATAATTCGTGTAAACTTTAAACAAGTGTAACTTCTTCATACGAGGTCGAAAACACACGAAACAAATTGCGTTGGATTCGTTTTGTCGAGCACTACACGATGGAACTAGATTGGAGTCGATTGGAGCTAGTGAAAATTTTGAGTAAAATTAAACTCACGTTTAATTTTATTCGAAATAAAACGCTGAATCCGTTATTGAAATCAAGGTGAGAACTTCTCACTCAATCGAATTGTTTCGATTTAAATTTTAAATAGTTAGATTTAAAATTTCTTGATTGTATGTGTGAATGATGATTGCTATCTACTGATTGTTAAAATAGACATTATACGCCGTTATTAAGCGGAGGTTATTTATTAAAAACATATACCGCGATAATTTTACTACAAAGTGAAAATGGTATTATTTATGTACTTGGAGTAGATTTTCCCGCATTATATAGCGGATGAGACCCTATTGCACCGTATAATAGCGGATAATATTTTATAAATCCCATATACCGCGATATTCCATATTGGAACGGAATTGGTATTGTGCTAACATCTGTGGATGTAGGGAAACAGGTAGGAAGGATCCAACTGGATTCCTCACCAATATTTATCTGATTACAGATATTGTGATATTTCTTGACTATCGTATACTGATATATGATGTCTTTGTTGTCGTGATTACTATTTGGTGTTGTTGCATCATCGGATCCATTTTTGAAGTTTTAAAATAATGATTTTTGATTTTAAAAAGAATTTTAAAGTGATTTTTGAAAGTATATGTTTTATTAAATTTTGAATTGTTAAAATAAATAAACCTTATAATTTTATTGTTATAAAAGTTATATTTTTGGAAAATAGTACTTAAGTATGATTTTGGAGTTATATAAGTTTTAAATAACGTTTTGTAAATTATTAAAAGGATTGGTTTATTTTAATTGAGATTTTTGAATTATTATAAACGGTTTATAGAAAAGATTTCTAAGATTAATATTTATAAATTAAAAATATAGGAATTGTGAAATGAGTTTTATTAAGTGTTAAAATGAAGTATAAATGGATTTCACAAGTGAATAAAATTTATAGATTTATAAATTGTGAAGTTATGAAATGAATAGATTTTGTAAAATAAAAAATTTATAAATAATTAACTTATAAATCGGATTTTGGGTATAAAGTTGAATTATAAATTGAATTGATTTATAAAAGGGATTTTATAATTGAAGTTTTTATAAATAGAAATGGAATTTATAAACATTGTTTATAAATCCGAAATCACTTGAATTTGATAAATTTAATATAGAAGGTTATTAAACGAGATATATTCGCGATTTCGGATAGCGAATTATCCTTGAAATAAAATGTGTAGAAAATATTGAAATTGTTTAGTGAAGTATATTCATGATTTTGGACAGTGAATATATTGTTAAATAAAATGGATATGTTTTGGGAAAATGAATATTATCAAATGAAGTTTATTGTTTTAACGATGTATTAAATTGTGTTAAACATCGAAACCATAGATTTCAACATTCATTGTTGAAATAAACATTTCGAGAAATAGAAGGAAATAGTGGACTATAACACTGTTGTTGTAGTAAATGATTTCCGAAAGGAAATGTTTTATATAGTATTGGGATTTATATATCTATTTTAATTTTGAATCCCTATACTAGTGATTTTGGGTCGTTGTAACGATGTTTTACGCAACATTCGTTTTGACCCAAATAAATGTGTTTGAAAGAACGTTTTCTCTAAAGAATGAAATATATACTTAATTTCGATTTAAGTATATTGAATATTTTCCAAGTGTTGAAAATAAATGGATTTTTGAATTACTTATTATTAAATAAGTATGGAAATGTTTTCCAATATGAAATGAATATTTTGAGATTTTATCTTTTAAAGATAAATTGAAAATGAATATTAGAAATCGATTTGGAAATCGTATATTCATAGATATTTGGAATTGTAAATTCACTATGGAATTTATAAAAGAAAGGGAAATTTGTTAAAAAATAAACATTGATTTATTTTTGAAGTGTGGGAATAAATTTACGGATTTGGAACGTAAATATAAAGTAAATCGGTAAGGATTTATTTAATTGGTTTAAATGAACCATTTTGAAATGAAAATGAATAAAGATTTGTGAATATATCCCGTATAGGGAAATGATTTGAAATTTGTTTTCAAAAGTGGTAAAGGTGAAAAGTGATTTGAAAATTGTTTTCAAATGGTTGAAGTGTTGAAATTATATATCTAGTAAAGATATTTTGGAAAATAAATAATTTGAAAAATTATTTGGAATCTAATGATGTTGTGCTTACCTATTGATAGTTAAATAACCGACTATCAATATTTACCTTTAAATAGGTATTTGTTGTGATTGCTTGGATTTGAATGCCACACTTATTTTCAAAATAAGCGCTCACTATTCGGGTTAGCCGGGAAAGGACCTTGGGGTCGTATAACCCATTCCGAATATGAGATACGTCGTTATCTTGATTGCATTTGATGGCCGGTGTTGAAGACCGGATATTTTTGAAAATGGAAGGATCACCGTCGAATGACTCTGCATCGGCTGATCTCCGATATAGAAGTTTTATCACCCTTAGTGACGGGAAGTCCGATCGTGATTAGTGAATATCCGGTTTGCAAAGACTTCTTTGTAAGTGCCTTCGGTTCCGTTCGATCCCGGAACGGACTTGTATGGATGTGTGTCTGATGTTACAATTTGAGATGTAAAGATGGTTTCTATCAAATATATTTCTGTTGGTGGCGGAGGAATTATTCTCTTAGCTTAACACCCTTCTCTGAGACGTACGAGCTCAGAGGTTATGTAGTTGATGGTTACTAGTGATACATTCCCAAATTGGTAATGTGGCATACGAAGTGCTGTTGAGCATTTGATGATCAAAGCACAGCTTTTGTATAAATCTTGGCTTTGTGGACGAGACTTCGTCGGACCTCACACCCTGGAAATGGTCAAAACTGTAGGATGCGGCAAGGTTATTAGGGGGTAGCGCCCCTTTAGTGTATGTCATTCCTTCTGGATAGAGGTGGTATCATGGTATGGACCCAAATACTTAATCTATGTTGTTGCTGCAAATTTATTACTTTGTGGTTATTGGAATCGAAGATCCTCGGATATAGATCGGTTACGATCGGGGAATGACATATTTGTGTCAGTAGTTACCCAGTTTGAAGGGTAACCCGGCCTTGTGTTGGCAGAGATCCGGTTAGGTTCTCGGGTCGTCTTTCCAGAGGCGTACCCATGTGGCACTGGGAAGTTACTTGGCCTGACCATTTGTTAGAAATCCAAAGAAACAATACGAACCTTGTACGGTTTTAGTTGTACAATCTGCCATGGAATGTGGCGGTAACCTGCTATTGAACATGGTAGCTGTAGTAGGCATAAGTGCGAAATGCCTATGCTGGCTAAGATTTATATCTTTATTTTCGAAATGATTTTTTCTACACCATACACTAGTAATAATATCAAATGTTTCTTTTTAATGCGTATCAAGCATCTTTGACTATCATAAGGTGAAATCTCCACCGATTCTGCGTTTGCATTGTGTATGTGTGCGGGAGGCCTTATGGTAGTCTCATTTTCCAAAAAGCATTGCGAATCTATTTTAAAATATTCCTGTTGTTTGTTTTAAAGATGAATAACTATTTTAAGTTCTCACACCAGTCCCATGACTGACTTGGAGTTTATTGTTTTCCTTCCTAAACTCTGGGTGCCCACCAATTTCCACACGGGCAGTCTAGAGTTTGGTTATTAGGATATTCCGGAATTCAGGAGTTGCTGGAGGCAAGCTGGATGGCATGGCGTATATCAACTAGTATATAGTATTTCTTTTCCGCTGTTTGTTGTTGTTGTTGTACACTCTGATAATGTAATGTAATAAGATGTAACGTACTAACTGATATAGTTCTTTGTTTAAAAACTATTCATTTATCTATTATATGTTGTTCCGCTACGATTGTGAGATTCTGATATTATTCTGTTGTTTCTTTCTGTTCTGTTCTATCTTTTTCTCTCTTCTTCTATCTTTTTCTTCTTCTTCATCCCTAAAGACTAGTAAGTTTGTTCATCTTTGGCTGGATTGTTGTGGAATGTTGCCAGTTCAAAGGAGTACGGATTTTTGGGCCTTCACAACCAATCAGTGAATCTCCATAGATCACTAAAACAATGAACTTTATACAAACCCAAACTGCTCTTTCAATCTCCATCTAAAAATTATGGTCCTTGCTTTAAAAATCATGTTTTAGTATAAGAATTCAACTTACATAACTGAATTCATGAATTAAGAAACTTGTATTTTGACTAATTTAAGGTTTTGCTCAGTTCATTTGGTTTCCAGAGCAATTTAAAAAATTATTTTAACTTAAATAAATTTTAAACTCTAATCTTGGATGGAACAAACAATTTTTCTTTGTATTCTAAGTCCTAAAAGTCATCAGATCAAGGAATAAAATTTTTTGAATCAAAACACAAGCTTGAAAACTAAAACAGTACAATCACAGGGACTACAACATATACACAACCATTTATCCATATATACAAAAAAATACATATATACAAAGCATATTTACTCCAGATTTTAACCATGCAACCAGATTTATATAGTTTAGTTTTTAAAAACAATGTTACTCACTTTGTTTTCCAGAATGAACAGAGTTTCCCCAATTCGAAACAGGCTTTGAATTTTGCTAGCTGAGATCTTCTGATTTCTGGTTTGAATTGATTTGTATTGTTGTTTAAGTTAAGTTTGTGTTTAAATTGTAAATGATGCTTCCTTTAGATGCCACTCACTTTTGATGGTCGAACTGAGATAAGGATTGATACATATAAAAAGAAGTTTACAGGATATGTTATAATTTGTTTGTACAATATAGGCCAGAGATTTTTTTTATATTTGGAGGCTGATGAATCTAATTTGTGTACTAAGCATTAAATAGCATTGTCTTATTTCCCAAGCCTTCATAGATATTTATATTCCTTCTTTTGTTCATACTTATCTTTATTTGTTCATAGTTGAATGTATATATAATTTTTTTTCTTTTGCCTTATTACTTTAAAATATAAATAAATTTATATTTTAATATGTCGTTTAAATTTAGCTATGTGTTACTTTATATTTTATAATTTATCATATATATATTTGTTTCTTTTTCTAGCTTAAATATTTATTTTTAACTTTAATACTCATTGTCTTATTTTACATTTGCATTCCAATATATATATATATATATATTTAACTTTTAAAGAAACCGTTTTTAAAACTTAATTATATTTTAATAAAATAAATACACATATGATATATTATAAAATATAGAATTTAACTTTAAACATCCTTTGAAAATTATTTTATATCAATTTCAAAATATAACTTTCAAAAAATTCATTTGTATAAATAAAGGAACATCTAATTTAATCGTATCCAAAATCCAAATACAAATTTATTTTCTAAGATATTTAAATTTACATCCCAATTTCAAATTCTATTTTCAATCTATTTTATTTTCAAATATCCAAATTAATTCTCAATTAATTCATAATTTAACTAGAATCTTATATTAATTACCAATTTATTTCACCATTTTTATTCAAAAATTAAATTAATTAGCAATTTAAACTTAGTAAAAATTCGGGATCGTTACAGATTCCCCTTAAGAAATTTCGTCCTCGAAATTTGCCAGAGACGAAAACAACAAAGACAGATACACAAAGACAGAGAAACAGTTTTCTAGGTCAAACTGGATATCTATTCTGTATTTGGCTTAACAAATCAGAATATCACCAATATGAGAACAAACTCATACAATTTTTTTTCATAAGATACTCGGGTCACCAGATCTATGAATATGTAGGGGCACTGGTTAGTTCGAAGGGATAACTAACCATTCGTAGAATATATCGAACCCTAGAGAATAAATAGATGGATAGATAGATTCAATCTCCTACAATTTCTCAAACATAAGATATGGATTCCAACTTAGGTCGAAACACCCCAAAGTATATACCAACTTGTCCCTCTTCGGACTTCAGTTTACAAAAGAAATTATAATAGAATTTCAAATTTGGTTTTAACGGATATCGTTTTATCGATTCAATTCAATTTTAGCTTTATATTTGTTAACCAATTTATTTAGAATTTTCAATTTCAAATTTCAAATTCATTAAAGTTTAGATCGAAAAGCTAATAAGAAACCGTTGAAGATACGAAGTAAAGATTTTCTACAACGATTCGTAGGGCCACCATCACACCGAAACTTCTCCTTGGAGCTGGTACGAAGCAATCAAAGAAATTTGGAAGACGAATCAAAGAAGATTGATAGAGAAAGTTATTTCCGCTATTGCAGGATATTGACCATTTATAGTGGTACTCACCTGTCCCCTATCTCGTTCTCTTCTTGCACTCATACTTACTATCAATGGATAGTAAGAGAATTTACTGAGGCATACAGACAAATATCTTAGGGATATGCTCATTCTAGGGTATACTTCACCCTATCTCTAATGAGTTACTTAATGTGTTATACTCCTGAGCTAAAGTTTTAACCCTCAGCTCTGATACCAATTATAACGGGCTAGGCTTTTCAACCATCGACAGCGGCCGCTCTCGACTGGTAGGCTTTTCAACCATCCCAGCCCCGCCGTGGCTTACACTGGTACCCTGCCCTTGCTTTTACGGCCAGCCTTTCGACTGTCACGCCTTACCGGCTAACCAACCCCTTAAAGAGGACATGTAGGGGTAAGAGTCTCCTGGTCGCCACCTAACAAAAATCGAGAACCCCCCATCGCGTTTCACCTAGATAAGCAAGGTCAGTCATGGGACTGGTGTGAGTAAGGAAAACAGTTGGTCTTTAAAACAAACAAAAGAATTCAAAACAAATCCGCAATGCTTTTTGGAAAATGAAACCACCATAAGGCCTCCCGCCGCACACACAATGCAAACGCAGAATTGGAGAAGATTTCTCCATATGATAGTCAAACATGCTTGATACGAGAAAATTTATTTGATATTATTATTAGTGCATAGTGTAGAAAACATTTCAAAAATATAATATTAATCTTAGCCAGCATACAACCATTATTGTATGCCTACTATAGCTACCATGTTTAATAGCAGGTTACCGCCACATTCCATGGCAGGTTATACAACTAAAACCGTACAGGGCGCGTATTGTTTTGTTTGGATTTCCAACAAATGGTCAGGCTAAAGAACTTCCTACTGTCAATGGGTACGCCTCTGGCGGGACGTCTCGTGAACTTAACTAGCTCTCTGCCAACACAAGGCCGGGTTACCTCTGTAACTAGGTAACTACTACACGAGCATGCCATCCTCCGGTCCTTTGGGACATTTATCTGAGGCGCTTCTAAACCACAAAGCAACAACCACATAGTAAATGAGATTGAAGCCACCATATAGGTAAATATCTGGGCTCCATACCATGATACCACCCTTTACCAGAAGGGAATGACACACCCTAAAGGGCGCGACCCTCATGACCTTGCCGGATCTTTCCTGTTTCGACCATTTCCGGAGAGTGAGGTCCTGATGCAGTTTCGTCCACAAAGCTACGCTTTGTACAAAATCCATGCTTTGATCACAAATGATCATCAACACACAGCAGCACTCAGCATGCCATACTACCAAATTGGGAATATATCGCTTATAACCTTCAACTACGTAACCTCTGAGCTCGTACGTCTCAGAGAAGGGTGTTAAGCTAAGAGAATAAATTCTCTGCCACCAACATATATGTATCTGACAGAAATCTGCTTTATATCTCAAAGTGTAGTATTAGACATACAACCATACAAGTCTGTCCCGGGTTCGAACAGAACCGAAGGCACTTCGTCCAATAAAGGAAGAAGCCCTTGCAAATCCGGGTATTCACAATCCCGATCGGACTTCCCATCACTTAGGGAACCTCTATACCGTAGCTACTCGGTGCAGAGACAATCGATAGGTTATCCTATCGTTCTCACAAATACCCGGTCTTCAACACGGTCTTCAAATGCTATCCATAACATCATACCATTATTTGGAATGGGTTATATGACACAAGGTCCTCTCCCGGCTAAACTGAATAATGAGCGCAATATTTAAAAATATATGGATATGGAATTTCAGTTAAGTCACAACTTCAAAGAAAACCAAAACCTTTCTTTAAATGGTCAAACAAATTACCATTTCAAATCTTTTAAGAAAAAGATTCATTTCACAAAGTTCACCCAGTTTCACAAAGATCCAATTATGGATTTCAAAACAATTTCCATTTCAACTGGATTAACTCATTAAATCTTTATAACAAAGATTTAACTTATAGCTGTCAAAACACGTTTCCAAAGATTTATTCATTACTTGGAAAACCATTTTCATTTTAGACTTGAAATCCTTTTAATATAGATTTGAAATTCATTTCTTATATGAAAGCTTTTATTATTTGAAAACAAACAGTTCTCATTTCAGAAAAATCCAATTATGTTTGCCCGAGTTAAAGCCCTTGAATTAAATTCAAATTCCCAAATTAATACCTTTAAAATGGTTTAACCCATATATAACTTGTATAACATCTTTAATCCTTAGTTTCAAATCATAGAATTCAATTTCAAATTTTGAATTTAAATTTAAATCAAATTATTTAAACTTCAAGGCTTAATCAAGTTATTCAAAAATAAATTTTATCTTTGAAACTCCTTTTCAAAACTTTTTACTTTAATCCCAATTCATTTCCAAAACTATTTGGATTTAAAAATCCAATTTCAAACTATTTCAAAAATCTGCGACTTAACCAATTTCCACGTGCAATCCATATTTGTGTGTGTATGGTGTAGTCCAGGGGTTTCACACAATAGTGCAACATCATCAATCACAAAGATTTATCATGACGATTCGATATGGGTTTCGGATAACCAACTGGAATCCGACTCCCTGTCGCATTGAAATTTAAATGCCGTTTTACGGGCAAAAAGGGTTTTCACATACACATAGAAACAAATCACAAATCACAATTAAGCACAAAGCAATTCGCATTACATAGCATCTAATCACAGCAGAAATACCAATCCAGTGCACAATGTTTGACAATTAACTTAAATTAGTCAATTTAAATTCAATAAATTACAATGAGCAGTTAATTTCTTAATTACTTTCATAAAGTAATTACACTTACACAATTTCATAAATGATTATCATTAATTAATTAGTCTAACTAGTTGTTAAAATTAATTAAATTAATTAATTATTTAAATAATCTTAGTTAATGACTTTCATTAACTAATAACAACTCTTTAATTACTTTCCTAATTAATTTCTAATTATACATTAATCTAAATCATTAATTTATAAAATAAATAAATAAGTAATACCTTAATTATCTTATTCATTAAATCATTTTAATACCTTAATTATCTCTAAGGTAATCCATTTCTTTATTAATGACTTCGTTAATATTAAAGTGTATTTAAAACATTACACTTCTAAATTTAGATTCAAATTTCATTTTGAATTTAAGATTCAAAATGATTATATATTTAAACATTAACCAAATTTAATATCAACTTATAAACCTATATAAGAAAAGTTTTAACCAAATTACTTAAATTTTTATTTAAAATTTAAGCTTTAAAATACATTACATTTTAACTTGCAAATTCAAGTTAAAACAAATTATTTAACTTTTCCATACAAAATCCTTTTTATAAAAAAAACTTTATCGAAATCCAATTCAAATATTTATTTGAAAACAAATTACTTTAAAAAGCTATTTGATTTAAACTTGTTTAAAACATTCAGATTTAAAAACTGATTTAAATCACAGATTTGAATTCAAAAACTTGAATCCATATCTAAGCATTTGATTTAAACTTGTCTTTAAAACTTTGATTCAAAACTTTTCTTTAAACTTACTTTTAAAATCTTGATTTAAAATCCCAATTCATTTTAAATTCAACTCCTTTAAATCCACTTAATTGCTTAAAACTTAACAATTTAATTTCAAAACTTTATTTATTCACAACTAAATTTTGATCTAACCTGAATTCATATTTAAACTGTGATTCAAAACTCAGTTTAAACTTTGATTTATAATTTAAAATTAAGATTTCAAAAAAACAACAGAACAGTTTTTTTTGTTTTAAACCTGTACAATCATTTGTACCCGAGCCAATATGTAACGACCCCGAATTTTTATTAATTAAAATTTGAATATTTAATTAATTTTAAATATTAATAAGTGAATTTATAAGTCGAATAAATTTTATTCGAATAATTGGATTTAATTGAATAATTAAATCGATAATTTAATATGTGAGAATACAGAAATAATTGAAATTTGGGTTAAATATGATTGAAAATGATTTGTAAAATTTTATTTTATCATATTGGAGTTAGAATGATGTTTTAGAACATTTAAAATCGAATTAAGAGTTAATTTGTGAAAATTGAATATTTTAATATTTAATCGACTAGTGAAATTAGCCATTTTTCGAACAGTCCTAGAATTGGACGAAACTAGTTCCATTGGATCCGTAATAGTTTGTTATTATTGGATTTCAATTTTCGTAGCAATCGGAGTTTTCGTTTGATCGTGGCAGCTCGAAACGCATCGAAATTGTTTTTAATATTAATTTTTGCGAGTTAAAATAGCCATTTTTCAAAAAGTCTCGGATTTCGACGAAACCAGTTTCATCGGATCCGTAATATGATATTATTGTATGGTTTCAAATTTCATGTCCATTGGATTTACCGTTTGTCCGGTGCAAGCTAAAACGCCTAGAAAATCGTTAAATCGGTTTAATTTTAAATTGAACGTTTATTGCCATAACTCGCACAGATGACCGAATTAGCTTTCGAAACATGTTCCATTGTGTCTGGAACGCGGGATAAACCCTAGAAACACTGGTCACCGCGTGTAAATCGGAGTTTGGAAATTCCGAAATGAATAGTGTCGTTCAAATTTCTATAAATAGACCCTTATCTCTTCACAAAAAAAAATAGGGTTTAAAACCCTAGCCGCCTCCAACAGAAACCAATGGCCGAAAACCACCCACGTTCTTCTCTCCAAATCTCTTCATCCATCAATAGTCGTCAGAAACTTTCAGCTGCAAACTTGTAGAGCTTCGCGAGCTCTACGATTTCAACGGTCAAGATTGCAAAAGAATTGGTGGATTGACGGCAAATTGGTGATGAAGGCATCACGAACGGGCACGAATTTCGAAGTCGGGGGAGGGCCGTGCGCGTGGGGTCTCTGGGCGTGGGTGGAGTGGAGCAAGGCGCTTCGAACGATGGTACCTGATCGAATTTTAATCGAGTGTGGTGGCGGCGTTTGTTAACCCTAGTTCGTGATATTTGGGTTTGTGCGCGGCTTGTAACCTGTAGACGTGCGTATGAACGAAGAGAGGGAAGAAAGCAGCAGTGGCCAAGATTCTCTGATGCAAGATCCAAAGGCTGAGTTTTAGTGTAGGTTAAAAATTAAAATTATGTTGTAATTTAGTTTATTAAAAATTCGAGTAAACTTGTAAAATTCATATCCTTTTCATACGAGGTCGAAAACGCGCGAAACCAGTTGCGTTGGAATCGTATGGACGAGCACTACGCTACGGAATTGGATTGGAGTCATTTGGAGTTAGTGAGAATTTCGGGTAAAATTAAACGTCCGTTTAATTTTATTCGAAATAAATCGCTAAAACGAAATTGAAATCAAGGTGAGAACTTCTCACTCAATCGAATCGGTTTCGATTTTATTTTAAATAGTTAGATTTCAAATTTTTGAATGCATGTCTGAATGATGATTGTTATCTATTGATTGTTAAGATAGATATTATATGCCGTTAGTAAGCGGATGTTATTTATTAAAAACATATACCGCGAATATTTCATAAACAGTGAAATTGGTATTATTTATGTACTTGGATTTGATTTCCCGCAGTATATAGCGGATGAGACCCTATTGCGCCGTCTACTAAGCGGATAATATTTTAAATCCCATATACCGCGATAATTTCGTACTGGAACGGAATTGGTATTGTGCTAATGTTTGTGGATGTAGGAAAATATGTTGGAGGGATCCAACTGGATTCCTCAACAGTATTTATTTGATTATGGATATTTTGATATTCGTTGATTATCATATCGATATATGATATCGTTATTGTCGTGATTGACTATTTGGTATGTAGCATCATTGGACCAAATTTTGGAATTTTAAAAGGATTTTAAAGAGACTTTTTGAAAGTATATGTTTATAAAATATTTTTGGAATTGATCCATTTTAAATAAATAAACATTATAACTTTAATGTTATAAAAAATTATGATTTCTGAGAAATATAGTTAAAAGTTGATTTTTGAAAATATGAGTTAAATGATTTTATAAAATAGTTAAATTGGGATTTTTGAATTTATTATGAAAAAAAGTTTAAAAATAGGATTTATAAAATTTAATTATTTTATAAATCAAAATGATGAAATTATAAAGGAGTTAAGACATTTTGAAATAATAATCTAAATTGATTTATATAAAAGAATTATAAGATGGATATTTGTAAATTACAAATGCTGGGATTATAAAACGAGTTTTTAAAAGTGTTAGAATGAATTGTGAATGAATTTCATAAATGAATGGAATTTATAGAATTATAAACGGTAAAGTTGTAAATGGAATTTTATAAGCAGTAGGTTTATAAAATTTGTAAAGTTATTAAAGGAATAGATTTGGGTAAATAAATGAATCTTATAAGTTATAAGATTTATAATTTGGGAAGTTAAAAAGAACGATTTTGCAAATAAATAAATTATAAGTATTTAACTTATAATATGAACCTTTGGTATATAATTGAGATATGAAATCGAATAGGTTAATAAAGGAGATTTATAAAGGAAGTTGTTATAAAACAAATAGAAATGGAATTTATAAACATTGTTTTATAAATCCGCAAACGACTTATTTTGACAAGTAAATTGTTGTAACCTATTAATGGAGTTATATTCACGTTTTAGACAGTGAATAATCCTTTAAAATAAAAATGAATAGAAATGATGAAATTGGTTAACAAGTATATTCACGTTTTTAAATGGTGAATAATATGTTAAAGGAAGTTTATTGGATGTGATGTTTTAAATAGAATTAAAACGATCTAACGATGTTTTAAAATGTGTTGAGATTCGAAACCATAGATTTCAACATTCATTGTTGAAATAGACGTTTTCGAGAAATAAAAGGAAATGATGGACTATAACACTATTGTTATAGTAAATGATTTCCGAAAGGAAATGTTTTGTATAGTATTGGGATTTATATATCTATTTTAATTTCGAATCCCTATACTAGTGATTTTGGGTTGTTGTAACGATGTTTTACGCAACATTCGTTTTGGCCCAAATAAATATGTTTAAGAGAATGATTTCCTTAAAGAATGAAATATATGCATAATTTCGATTTGAGTATATTGACTATTTTCCAAAGGTTGAAAATAAAAAGATTTGTGAATTACTTTTTAAGTAAGTATGGAAATGTTTTCCAATATAAAGTGAATATTTTGAGAATTTATCGTTTTGAAGATAAATTGAAATGAATAATTGAAATCGTATATTCGTAGATATTTTGGAATGTAAATTCACTATGGAATTTATAAAAGAAAGTGGAATTTGTTTAAAAATAAATATTGATTTATTTTTGAAGTATTGAAAACATATATCTTGTAAAGATATTTTTTGGGAAATAAATAATTTGGAAAATTATTTGGAATCTGGTGATGTTGTGCATATCCATTGATAGTTCAATAACCGACTATTAATATTTACCTTTGAAAGGTATTTGTTGTGATTTGTTGAATTTGAATGCCACACTTATTTTTAAATTATTGCGCTCGTTATTCGGATTACCCATTTCGAATAGTGATACGACGTAATGGATAGCATTGATGACCGGTGTTGAAGACCGGATATTTGCGAGAGCGATATGATGATCTGTCGATTGACTCTGCACCGAGTTGCTCCGGTATAGAGTTATCCATATGTGATGGGGAATCCGATCAGGATTGTGGGTATCCGGATTGCAAGGACTTCTTTGTAAGTGCCTTCGGTTCTGTTCGAGCCCGTAACAGACTTGTATGGATAGTATGTCTGACATTACAAATTGAGATATAAAGCTGATTTCTTTCAAATATATTTCTGTTGGTGGCGGAGAATTTATTCTCTTAGCTTAACACCCTTCTCTGAGACGTACGAGCTCAGAGGTTATGTAGTTGATGGTTATCAGCGATATATTCCCAATTTGGTAATGTGACATGCTGAGTGTTGCTGTGAAATGATCATTGTGTTGATCATTTGCGATAGGATCATTTGTTTGATCGTTTATCTTTGTGATCATTTCTATGATCATTTGTTGACCCAAAGCACAGCTTTTGTATAAAGCGTGTTTTTTTGGACGAGACTTCGTCGAGCCTCACACCCCGGAATGGTCAAAACAGGAAAGATGCGGCAAGGTTACGAGGGGTAGCTCCCTTTAGGGTATGTGCATTTCCTTCTGGAAAAGGGTGGTATCATGGTATGGAGCCCAGATACTTACTCATGTTGAAACACTTATTATTATGGTGTGATGTTGATGACGAGCGCTCGGATAAAGGTCCCAAAGGACCGGGGGATGGCATACTCGGTCAGTTGTTACCTAGTTGAAAGGTAACCCGGCCTTGTGTTGGCAGAGATCCGGTTAGGTTCTCGGGGACGTCCTTCCAGAGGCGTTCTCATGTGGCAATGGGAAGTTCCTTGGCCTGACCATTCGTTGGAAATCCAAAGAAACAATACGATCTTGTACGGTTTTAGAGTAATAACATGCCATGGAATGTGGCGGTAACCTGCTATTGAACATGGTAGCTATAGTAGGCATAAGTGCGGAATGCCTATGCTGGCTAAGATTTATATCTTTATTTTCGAAATGAATTTTTCCTACACTATGCACTAGTAATAATATCAAATGTTCTTTTAAATGCGTATCAAGCATCTTTGACTATCATAAGGAGAAATCTCCTCCGATTCTGCGTTTGCATGTGTGTGTGTGCGGGAGGCCTTATGGTAGTCTCATTTTTAAAAAGCATTGCGAATTGACTTTAAAAATATTCCTCTATTTTGTTTTCAAAGATAAATAAATTGTTTTGAGTTCTCACACCAGTCACATGACTGACTCGGAGTTTATTGTTTTCCTTCCTAAACTCTGCGTGCCCAACAATTTCCACACGGGCAGTCAAGAGTTAAGGTTTATCAGGATATTCTAGAATTCAGGAGTTGCTGGAGGCAAGCTGGATGGCAAGGCGTATTACTAGTATATAGTATTTCTTTTCCGCTGTTTGTTGTTGTTTGTTGTTGTATACTCTGATGATATGATGTAATGTAATGTAATGTAATAACTGATATAGTTCTTTGTTTAAAGATTATTCATTTATCTATTATATGTTGTTCCGCTGCGATTGTGAGATTCTGATGTTGTTCTGCTGTTTTCTGTTTTCTTTCTTTCCGTTCTATTTTATTTTCTCTCTCTTTTCTCTCTTCTTATCTCTTCTTCTGTCTTTTTCTTTTTCTTAAACATTGAGAATTCGTATTTCTGTTCATCTTGAATCAATCAATGGAGATTAGTGTATATTCAAGGAGTACGGATTTGCGGGTCCTCACACAATACTACATCACTTCGAGTCCAACACTTAAAAGCTTCGAGTAAAACTCGAGTTAAACACGCAAGAGCACCCTGAAACCACCCAAGCTATCAAATTTCCAGGTTACCAGAAACTCGTGCATGATGCACGTGCACGGCACCGCCGTCACCTTCGGTTGACACTGCATCGTCGAGCAAGTCTACAACCATCCACGCACCAACTCCCGACCACTAGAACCCTAATATCCACTCGAAATCAAAATCGAGTTTAAACCTAAACCTGGAAACACAAAAGCAACACCATCTCAAAACCTGGAACTTCGCCGTACTCCCAATTCCGACCACCTGAGAGCCATCACCACCGGCCATAGCTTTGACTACCACCCCTCTACCAATCCCCAATGTCACGTTGAACTCAATCCATTGAGGTAGTCGAACCAACCCAAAAATCAACCTAGTTGAAAACTAGGGTTCTGAACTTCAAACGCTTGCTGCCTCCTCCATGACCATCTGCCAACCATCTCACTATTTTTCCTTGAATCGTCGTTCACCATTCCACCACCAACAAAATCTCGATCCCTAGCAATCAGTGAATCTCCATAGATCACTAAAACAATGAAATTTATACAAACCCAAACTACTCTTTCAATCTCCGTCTAAAAATTATGATCCTTGCTTTAAAAATCATGTTTTAGTATAAGCATTCAACTTACATACCTGAATTCATGAATTAAGAAACTTGTATTTAACTAATTTAAGGTTTTGCTCGGTTCTTTTGGTTTCCATAGCAATATACAAAATTATTTTAACTTAAATAAAATTTAAAATCTAATCTAGGATGAAACAAACAATTTTTCTTTGTATTCTAAGTCCTAAAAGTTATCGGATCAAGGAATAAAAATTTTTGAATCAAAACACAAGCTTGAAAACTAAAACAGTACAACCAAGGGGACTACGACATATGCACAACCATTCATCCATATATAAGAAAATACATATATACAAAGCATACTTACTCCAGATTTTAACCATGCAACCAGATTCATATAGTTAAGTTTTTTAAAATAATGTTAATCACTTTGTTTTCTAGAGTGAACAGAGTTTCCTCAATTTGAAACAGGCTTTGAATTTTCCTAGCTGAGATCTTCTGATTTCTGGTTTGAATTGATTTGTATTTTTGTTTAAGTTGAGTTTGTGTTTAAATTGTAAATGATGCTTCCTTTAGATGCCACTCAGTTTTGATGGTCAAACTGAGATAAGGATTGATACATATAAAAAGAAGCTTACATGATATGTTATTACATTTGCTTGTACAATATAAGCCAGAGAGTTTTTTTATATTTGGAGGCTGATGAATCTAATTTGTGTGCTAAGCATTAATTAGCATTTTTTTTATTTCCCAAGCCTTCATAGATATTTATATTCCTTCTTTTGTTCATATTTATCTTTATTTGTTCATAGTTAAATGTATATATAATTTTTTTCTTTTGCCTTATTACTTTATAATATAAATAAATTTCTACTTTAATATGTCGTTTAAATTTAGTTTTGTGTTACTTTATATTTTATAATTTATCATATATATACTTGTTTCTTTTTCTAGCTTAAATATTTATTTTTAACTTTAATGCTCATTGTCTTTTTTACATTTGCATTCCAATATATATATAGATATAGATATTTAACTTTTAAAGAAATCGTTTTTAAAACTTAATTATATTTTAATAAATTAAACACACATATGATATATTATAAAATATAGAATTTAACTTTAAACATCCTTTGAAAATTATTTTACTTCAATTTCAAAATATAACTTTCAAAAAATTCATTTGTATAAATAAAGGCACATCTAATTTAATCATATCCAAAATCCAAATACAAATTTATTTTCTAAGATATTTAAATTTACATCCCAATTTCAAAAAAATTCATTTGTATAAATAAAGGCACATCTAATTTAATCATATCCAAAATCCAAATACAAATTTATTTTCTAAGATATTTAAATTTACATCCCAATTTCAAATTCTATTTTCAATCTATTTTATTTTCAAATATCCAAATTAATTCTCAATTAATTCATAATTTAACTAGAATCTTATATTAATTACCAGTTAATTTCACCATTTTTATTCAAAAATTAAATTAATTAGCAATTTAAACTTAGTAAAAATTCGGGATCGTTACATTTGTATGATTGAGTAAACGATTAGATTGATTTGCATACGGATAGTATCTGTACATCGGATGAGATTTATTATTATTATATGTTTATGATGTGAGAAATGCAAGATATGTGGTTTGAGACGACCCGACTTTTTCTCCACAAAAAGTCGTATCATCCTTAAGAATGAAAGGGATAGAAAAGAGAAAAGAAAGAAGAGAAAGAAGAAACAACACAAGAATATCAACAGCGGAACGAATAAATTATATTTATAACATAAATATTACATAGTATACAAAAAATATCAGAGTTACACAGACAATACGACACATACTAGACAGTTATAAACACTTGTCTAGTTATTACAACTCAATACACAATACAGAAACACTCAGAGATACCAACACAGCGGAAAACTATATAACTATACGCGGAAGCCTCCTACTCCATTGCTCCTTCACAATTCGTCAAGCTAATCTGAATCCTAACCTGAATTCTCTTCACTACTCATAAAAATTTGAGTACCCAAGAGTTAAAGAAAACAGAAATAACTCCGGGTCAGACATGGGTCTGGTGTGAGTAACAGGTTAAAGTTGCTTAACTTTGAAAAACCTTTGAAAAGAAAAGGTATCACGTAAGACTTCCCACACATAAACATGGAAAAGTTTTTACCTTAAGCTAACCAAAACATTTGATAGGAAATTCGATGATATTATAATAGTGTCTGGGGTTTTCAAGTAAATAAGAAATAGCCGAAATTGTTACATGATTAAATTCCAGCTACTAGCCACAAAAGTGGGTAGTACAATCAAAACCGTTGGCACTTTTTGGATTTTGGAATCCATACAATGGCTGGGCTACTGGGGTACCGCCCCTCACAGTACGTGGCCTAGATCACCGTACCGAGGATTACTCCCAATCCCCTGCAACACAAAGCCGGACCCGTTCCTTACTGAACAGTTCCAAACAAGACAACCCCGCAGTTGTAATCAGCAACCGCACCACTAAGCCGAAATAAAGGGACCTCTAGACAGGGATAAATCTTGCTCTCAAGTGGGGGCTACCCACGAAGCTTTGCTGCACCTCCTCTGTTTTATCCATTCCCGGTTGATGAGGCTTGAGGCTACGATTACCTTTATAGGACATATCATTTAGAATGCTTATCGTCCACCTGACGATGTTTTGAAAGCATTCAATCCATACAAGTTCGTTCCGGGTTCGAACGAAACCGAAGGCATTATCTCGTTACATTCATTTTGGAATCACCCTCAGAGTTAACGACAATAACCCTTGCACTCTAAACCACCATCTCGAATCTATAAGTACTATTCCGTCAACTCATTACGGAATCACCCACAGAGTTATACTGACGTATAGCCCTTACACCTCGAGTCTTCACTCGCTCCACTTAGATTAACGACCTAACGTTAATTTGGATCGATGTGGTTTTCGGATATCCAAATATGGAAACCCGATCCCGGTCTCATCGAAATCCAAAGCGTGTCTTTTAAGGCCAAGTTGTTTTATGTTTAAAACAATTTAATTTATTATCTACATATACACAGATAGATAATTCACAACACAATAGATAATCAACATTATCATTACCAACAGATAATTCATATCATAATCAGATAATCCATATTATCATCCAAAAGCAACCAATGCATCCATACCACATGCATTACTCATCTCATAGCTGAGATTACAAACCCATACATGGCAATTAATACCATCCATCAAACATAAGCAACTATTTAATGATCACTCCATTTATAATTAATTTAAAATGAATTAAATTAATTGCTTAATCTCTAAATAATTTAAAATAAATTAAATTAATTACTTCATCGCTAAAAATCCTGCTTAACTTAACCATCAATTGATTACAAATCAATTTATAAATCATCATCTCAATATTCATTTCAATTAATCCATATTGATTAACTATCTCTAATTACAATAAGTAATTAGTCTTAATATTAATTACACAAGTTAATTATATTAACCCTTAGCAAATAATTAACTTGCAATTGCTTAATTAATTAATTAACTAAAATTAATTACATTAATCATTTATTCATTATTAATTATTCCTTAATTAATCAATTCCAAATTACATCATTAATTAATTAATTAATGATTTCTAACTACATTTAATCAATCTCTATATAAATTAATTACATAAGTATATATGAATCACCTTTGATTAATAACCATTCAGTAATTAACTACTTTAATTACTCATCCCATCAATTTCTTAATTAATTATCCTCATTAATCACTTGATAAATTTTCAAAGTGATTTAAATCCAAATTACTTCTATATTAAATATCCTTAATTACACTCAGTAATTATTTAATTAATTACATCCTTAAGTAATTACAAATCTATAAATTACATAAAGTAATTATCAATAGTCCACAAATGTTTAAATTAATTTAACTTAATTAATCTAAACTAATCACCTTAATCAAATTAATTACACTAAGTAATTAATTCATTAATTACTTTCATTAAGTAATTAAAACTTAAACAATTGATTATTATTAATTAATTAATCTAATTAATTATAAAAAATTAATCACATTAATCAATTGTTAAATAAATCTTAAGTTAATGATCTTCATTAACATTTCTTAATTACTTAATTAAGAGTTAACTTATAATTAATCATTATTAATTATAATTAACTAATATTTAATTACAATTTAATTAACCTCTAATTATTAATTAATTAAGTGTTAATTAAAATTTAATTATCTTTAATCACTTGATTAAAAAAATCTTAATCATTAATTAAAATTTAATTAACCATTCTTAATTATAGATTAATTAACCTTAATTAATTAATCTCAAATCTTAATTAATTAACCTAAAAATTATTAATTACTTAATTAAACATCCACATTATTAATTAATTAAATAATTAATATTCCATTTAAAATAATTTAATAATTTAAATTAAACCAATTACTTAAGTTCAAAATTAAGAAACATTCTTCTTTATACAAAGTATTTTAAACACTTTGTTTCAAAACAAAATTCAATTTAAAATTTCTTTTTAAATTTCAAACTGAAACACAATTCAAATTTTCATTTCAGATTAAATCTTAAAAATTTAAAACATTACTTACTCTTTCATCTCAATTTTTAAATTCAAATTATTTAACCTTTTCTAAAAATGGTTAAAACAAATTTAAAACTTATTTTAAAAACTGACATAAAAATCAATTTCAGGTTTAAAACTGAATTTAAACTTATTTTAAACCTTATTTCATAAATTTAAAACTTATAGTTTTAAATTCAAATCAATGTTCTTTTATACTTTAAAAAGTCTAAAATCAAAATTTAAATTCCCGATTTAAATTCAAACTCAGGTTCATTTGCTAAGTTCCATATTTCATTTTTTTCCAGATTTAAAACTTTATTTTAAATTTCCAGTTACAGTTTAAAATTTACTTTTAAATTTAAAACAGAAAACAGGTTTCTATCTAATTTAATCATCTTACATTTTTGAATTCAAAAATGATTCAAAATCTCAGATTTAAATTATTGAATTTAAAATTAAGTTTCAGGTTAAAAATTCCAGTTTTGAACTTAATCTTACAATTTTAAACTTACTTTTAAATTTAAATAAAAACAGAAAATAGTTTCTGTTCTGTTTTTTTTAATCAAATTAGAATTTAAAAGAATTCAAATTTATTTCAAAGATCAAAATTTTAAACTTATAGAATTCAAATTCAACTCTAGATTCAAACATAGATTCAGATTTCAGTTTGCACTTAAACTTTCACTTCATATTTCATAAAACCTGGAAAATAACAGGTTTCTGATCAACTTAAAAAGCTAAAACATTAACACCAACCCGAGCCTACTCTGACTTGACTTCGAGTCACGAGTCCCTCAGCTTCGAGTCATCCTACATTATACCCGAGACCATCACGAGAAACAAACTGTAACCTACCTCAACATATCCTCATCACCACTATGCACCTACCCATCCACTCCGTCCACCACTGGCCCAACCCACGACCATCCCGCGGTCAACAATCCTTCCCTCAGGCCAACTCGACACCCACTTCTAAAACATATGCTCGAATTCAAGTTCGAGATCCAGATTCCAAACCTGGAAACAGTGAATACCCAAAACCACCAACCTGTCAACATGTCATTCCCCCGTGCCTCCGGCCACCATCTCCACTCAACCTCCGTCAACGACTTCATCAACCCATCATCCTCCTATCCCTAAAACCCCATAACACTCGATCAAGTAACAAAGCCAAAATGTTCAATTCTTCTAAACTCAGAGAAACTAGGGTTCTAATTTTAAATTCACAACCACCTCCTCCAAAATGAAATGTAACTCCATCAAGTAATTTTCATAATATCCCTGATAACTCCACTACCCCCAGGTGCAATCACGACCTCTCCAGACAATTGTAGCAATAGGAATATTTGTAAATATAAAATGCAGATAATAGGAAACTGCTCCCTGCTTTTTACATTAAAAATTGAAATCTACCCTTTAAAAATCATAATTTCAGAAGTTGTTTTGAATTGAATTTCTGAAACATTGATTTGCAATGTTTTATATCTTCACTTATAAAATTCAATTACTCTGTTACTTATTTTACAGTAAGTTTTTATTTAAATTTTACTTTAATAAAATCCTAAAGTCTAAACTCTGTAACCAACATACATATCTTCTTTAAATCCTATAGTTTAACAGAGACAATTTAAAGATACAAGAATTTAAATAAATACTTGTGTCAAGAACAAAAACAGAACCAGAAAGCTTAATAGCAAACACCAAATACATTTATATAGCAGACAAGTTAGATGCAATAAATTTTAACCTTAAATTTAAAAAAAAAAGTTACTCGCTTGTTTAATTATGCAGACAGAGCAGATCCCCTTTCTCTTTTAACATGCAGAATATTCCTTGCAACATGCTTTAAACTTGAATGTTGGATGCTGTTGATTTATAAACTTGCATGTTTCCAGGTTTGAAGAAATGCATGCAGTAGCTTTTTCCCAGATTTTTGAAAATAATGAACGCATGCTTTAGTTTACAAACACATGCAGGTTTTCTTGCTAGCAAATGAAATGCAGATTTGTATATTTGAGGAGTTACAGGGTTAAGATTATGAAGAGGGATTTGATTTTGCAGGTTTTTGAGGAGTTACAGGCTTCTGTTTTGAAATGTAAGGGTTACTGGTTTGAAAAGTTACAGGGTAATGATATGCATTCTTTAGTCTACAAGCACAAGCAGGTTGTTTACTTGAATGGAATGCATGTTTGCTAAGCATTTGAGTTTGCATTTGGTTACAGAAGCTTGAATTATGAAGAGGGGTTTCAGATTTTTTTTTTTTTTTGAAATGAAAAATGAGAAAATGAAAGGAATGAGTAAATACAATGTTTTATAATCTAAATTTATGATTTATTAAAAACAAAGAAAAATAAAAGATGAAATTTGACACTTGTCTAAAATGTTACCACTTGTTAACTTATATTTTAAATTACTTACACATGTCATTTTTAAATGATTTGTTATCTTAATTAAAGTTAATGAATGTTTAAATTAAATTAATTAGTTATTATACTTAATTATGTATTAAAATAATTTCTAAAGAATAAATCAAAGTGTTATTATAAATAAAACAATATACAAATTAATTATTTGAAAGGGAAACTTTTAAACAATTAAAATAAATTTATAAAAGAGTTTATCACTTAAATGAATACATGTTTCATATTTTAAATTGTATTTTAAATTTCAAATTATATTTACAAATCAAAATTATCAATCAATATTTTGAAAAGAATAACACGAACATTTTTGTAACATATTTTAATATACAAACTTAAGTTAAAATGAATTTGAAACCAATAAAACATTTATCTCATATATTTAAAATCATTTAGTTATTTATTAAATATTTTTGAAAAGCTTAAATCAAAAATAAATCACAATTCCTAATTTCAAAACATTAAAATTATGCTATACTAATTTAATAACTTATCTATTTAAATATACATATACCTTTATAAATATAAAACAATTTATTAACTTATTAAAAATAATTTCACAAATTAAATATTTAGATAAAGAAGATTATTGAATCAAATCAAATTTATTAACAAAATTTATCAATTCAATATAAATTTAAACACAGATTATTAAATTTATATTGTCCAAAATTCCGGGATATTACATGGTTGGATATCATTTATAAGTGAGATACAGTTATATGGAAGAATAGTCTAGTTTGATGCTTTTGGTTTCGTGAGTAAAGTTGGTTTGCTTGACTAATCGGTACGCATTTATATTGTTGTTTTGGTTTCATGATTTTATGCCTAAAATATGGGAGGCCAATTTTAGGCTTTTATTTCTTTTGCGGGTTTGGGCCCATTGCTGCAAAATTGTAGTTTTTCTGTATCGAGCCGCGCAAAAGAGGTGTTGTAGAAATTTTTCGTAACATATGAGATTTTTAAATTTTAATAACCCATTTTAGTAAATAGGTTTTAAAAGTCCAAGGGATGTGAAGACATTTTCTTCCTTTAGAAATTTCGGGGATGAAATTCTTTTAAGGAGAGAGAATGTGACGACCCGAAATTTTTAATGTATTGAATGAGAATATTTGATTTACTTAATATTCAAATTTGATACAAATTTAATGAATTATAAAAAAATAAATTATTAATATAAGCACTCGATTTTTATTGACATATTTTTAATTTATTTAATTTGATTTTTTCATAATTTTTAATTTATAAATATTTAATTTATCTTTTGACGATTTTTCAACAAAGGGTGATATTATTGTGATTTTACAAAATCAGTCAGCCTGTATATATTATTATTTTGCGATCGTGTTGTATTTTTGTGCGCAGTTGTTTTTTATTTTGTTATTCGGAATTCGTATGCGAACAAAATTCTGTGCGCGAGATGTCGAAAATTTCAACATGTAACGACCTAGATTTTCGAACGGTCTATAATTCAATACTGAAATTATTTAATAATTGAATCTTGGATTTAATTCGATAAAAATGATTTCAAATGCTTATTTAAATTCAGTTTAAATAATAAATGGTTAATGTAAATTTTAATCTACGATTTAAGTGATTCAAATTGCTGTAAAAATAATTTGTTTTAATTAACATGTGAAATTAGCAATTTAAGGCATAGTGTTGGATTTTGATGAGACCAATGCCATTGGATTAGGATAAATGAATTGTTATATGCCATCAAGTTTTGTGACAATCGGACATTCTTTGTGGTCGTGCGAGCTCGAAATGCATAACAACTGATTTCAGGAATTAAATATAATATAATTTGATTTGAAAAGCTAAATTCTGTATATGATGGAATTGGGTCCCGATATTAGTTCCATTGTTTGGAATGGGGGTAATTAGTTAGAAACTTCAGTGAGCACTTCTCGTTTGGAGTTTGATATTTGGAGGGTGAATAGTGTTTTAAAATCTTCTATGTAAGGACTTGTTATCTTTGTTTTCTAAAAATCTGACCCTAAACCTAGCCAAATCTAATGGTTGTGGTTGATCAACACCTATAGGGACATTTTAAGTGATGGACTCAACTAGAGAAACATTTGTGAGGGTGAGTGAAGTGCTGTGAATGGTTGGATTGTCGTGCGGTGGGTGGAGGCGGCACGAAAATCATGACAAATGTCGCGGCTAAGGTTTAACATTTTGTTGTTGTCAGTGGTCGACAAGTGGCGGTGTAGAAAGGAAGTCGTAACGACCCTCAAAATTATCACTTTGACAAATTTTATCTATATTTGAAATATTCAAATACAAGATTTTATAACACAAATTATAATGTTTTGAACCATAAATAATGACGGTAAACTTGCTTTAAAAGTATACCAATAAATATAGATATTTCGGATTTTCATTATAAAGATTACGAAAATCAGTTTTCGGGAAAATTGAGATTTTCTCAATATTAAAGCGCGGATCTGGATACGTACACTTATTTATCCATTTAAGCAATAATATGAAATAAAAATTATTTATTTCATTTTTGAAAATAAAATATATAACATCATCACGGATATCATCATTTTTATATATTTTCTAGAATTTTAAATTAAGTTTAAATATTCAATTGATTGTGTTAAAATGGTAATAATTCATTTTACTTAGTTATATAGTGATAATAAATGGTTTATAATAATTTTATAAAAATATATACTTGATTCAAAGATATAAGAAAATTGACAACGCTTTGTCGATACAACAACACTTTTTATAAACACTTGTTTAATATTGATTTATATGGTTTAATAATTCAAATGAGAACTTTTTAATTATTCAAGAATGATAATAAACACATTGTCAAGATTATTTACAAATATATATATAGTTTAATAGTGAAGTAAAAATATGACTGGAAATCAAAAACCCGAATTCGCAACGGTTTGACGAACGGAAGTTGTAATCGAACATTGCACCATGGGTAGTCACATTCTCACAAAATTTCTCTTCTTCTTCTTTCTTCTTAAGCTCTAATAGCTCTTCTTTAATGGTTTCCAAGCCTCTGGAAAAAAGTTAGCAAAACTATGATAAATTGTTGTCAAAAATATATACATATAAGATATGTTGTTACCACCTCAAAATCAAGTGCCAAAACCTATCCAACTCTTCACAACCCACAGCCATCCCTCATCCAGGCCGATCTCCAACATTAAGAAGCATGGCCAAGTCTAGATAGATTTAAAGTGGAGATCTAGAAGCTTCGAAGTGATGAAAAGGGAAGGAAGTACTATCGAAATGTCGCCGGTTTGATTTCGGGATGCTTCGAAAAAGTTTAGGATAGAGAAGGAAGTGATGATGTAAAGTAGGGTGATATGTGCTTGAATGTTGGTAGGACGAGGATAGAGTTTGATTAGGTAAAAATGAGTTGATCTCACTTTGAATCACTTGATAGTCACTTATTAGTGATGATAATAAATATTAACTACATAATGTTATACCCTTGATCATATGCTAAAATGATTGCCTATATGGTTGTGTAATATATTTTGATGATGATCGGATGATTTTATGCTTTCTTGATGTGGAAATAATTCACATTAAATACACATCAAATTTACATAAAGGAAATCACTTTCCTATATGAATTATAAAAGTGCTATGGAATAGTTAAACCTCTTTAAAATATGAATAAAATGGTTTGAAATGGTTTATAAATGTTTTATAAACATTAAAACACATTTAGGTAAAGTTTGGAAAAGATTTGAAAACGGAGTCAAAATGAGCACGTCACATAACGATAGTTTGCAATTTCATGCCGTTAAAGTTAAATCAATGTGTAGAATGAAATATAGTTCGGAATTATTCTACTTTTTTTTACAAACTCTTATAACTATAGTTTTCAAATGAAGAAGGAAAATCAAGATTTAATTTAATAGATTTGACTTATGACCAAATCAATTTTTTAAAACAACGCGGTTTGCCAATTTTGGGAACCAAAGTGGTAAATGATTTGAAACCGATATTTTTAAATCTTTAAAAATATGAAATAGATTCCATAAATATATTAATTTTTTTTAAATGGGATTTAGTTATAAAAATAGACTTATATGAAATGGAATTAGTGTTTTGAACAAAGAAGCTTTAAAAACACCATTTGTAGTACTTTTTACAGTAGTTTTTGGTAACCTTTAAAATTACGATTTAAAATTTATATTTTCTTCTCAAATATTTTACAAATCTTTTGTATATGTTTTTCAAATAATAAATAAAGTATTTTAGAGAGTTTAGAGTAGATCTATTATCATGACCGCCTTATGTGTGATAGAGAGATAATCATTAGTCTTGAGTTTGGGAAACTAGTTGCCTGCTCCCTCTAGCTATCTAGATCGGCCCAACGAGGGTATAGTAAATTTGATTTACTCGGACCACATTTCACTAAGATAAAAAAAGATTTGGAGACTTTCAAAAGTTAAACAAAATTTTAGATAATAAGAATTTAGCGATATATGAACATATTGATTAAAACTTTATAATAAATTCTGAGGTGGGAACTCATACTATCCGTATGAATTTAAAAGGTGATTTCACCATTATTCGACAAATAGTACATGTTGAATATGAAAATTAGTACGGAGTATAACTAATTTAATTCTCTTGGATCCAATTTACTCAATACTTATTGGTTTAGAATTTACAATCTTAGTTAACTTTGTTTTAACCCATTTAAAAGAAATGTTTTAAAAAGAGGTTTAATGATTCCGTATATACTGAAAAAGGAATAGTTTAAAGATGTATATCTCTAGAAGATATTTTAAATAGATAAAAGATATTAATAAATTGAATAGTAATCACTCATATACTTAACATCTTTTATCAGAAATTGCTTCAAAGGAACCGGGGTCGGATTTGGGCGATTCCTATTCAAAATATACTTCGAACCAATAAATGTTCGAAAGTGAAAATATGTTGAAGACAAAGATTTTGAAGCCATAGATCTTCATAATGTAGAGCTACTTTTCACAAACCTTGGGGGCGATTCCCTTATCATATATATGGTGTTAGTGTTTCTTCAATTTGAAATCTTTGATGCAAACACTGCTCACTACTATATCCTAGGGGTGATTTTCAAACAGGACGTAGTAGGAGAAGTGCCTTCGATTTGTCCTATTGCTGGACAACTTGTTTGGACGAATGTCCGACATTGCATTTCTAAGACTATGTATATTGAACTCTAATAATGTACATCTGCTGGTGGTGTAGGAGGCAACTCCTTTTATACTTAACACTCTTCTCTTAAACGTATGAGCTCATAGATTGTACTTTTGTGAAAGTCAATAGTGTGTTATTAGAAATGGTAATATGGCATTTAAAGTAGGATTTGTTCTATGAAATATAAAATGTTACCTTGAGCCTTACGCATCGGTAATGGCTAAAACTGGATAGATGCAGCAGAGCTAAGTGGGTTGCACCCATTAGGATGTTGTCATCACTTTTTCTAGATTACCCTCTATATATCAGATTTGTTGTGTATGTTATGATACATCGCGGATAGGTCGGGAATAACTAGGGTGATGGCGTATTCGGAACTATCTAAGGTAGAGTAGGCTAGTTATGTGTTGGTAAAGGTTGAAGCCTCAGATGCATCCCTCTAAAGATGTACTGTCGGAAAGTAGTCCCTTACCTTGTCATTGTATTTTACGGTTTTAGTTATAAACCTGTTATGATGGAATTTATTAAATGTAACAATTTCTGCTAAGATTATACATTTATTTGAAATGTATTTCCAAACCAATGTCATTAGAAGTAATATCAAACGATTTGATAAAAATATTTGTTATCACAAGTTGAAAACCCGTCTATGTTTACGTACGATGTGGTCTTATGGGATACTCTTCTTTTTAATGGTTTTGTTTGGCATCAAAGTCGATCTATGACATTGTCATATATATTTATAATTTGCGTTTAATACTCGGGTCAGATCCGAGTAGTTTTAGGATTAGCTGAAGATGTGTAACGACCCGTAAATTTTAATGTTTTAAATAATGTAATTAACTAAATTTATCTTGAATTTAATAATAAAATTTGATAATGAATATTTGATATTTATGATGCATCTATTTAAGCATAGCAAATGTCCGATTTTCATCAGAAAATATATAAATTGGTTCTGCTGTGTAATTTTCAATTTATATTTAAAATCAGTTAAATTGATGAAAATAAAATATTTTCAAAACCTGAATATTTTATATAATAAAAATATAAATCATTTTCTAAGTGTGATGCCATATTTCATTTCGCCAATGCTATAGCCCCGTTTATCTTATTTTTGGCATTTTAGCAGCATTTTGGCGACGAATACCGACTTTGATAGGATGGTCGTATCACTGATATCTTTGTACCGTTCTTTTCGTCTTTTCAAGATGACCTCCATAATATATTCATTTGTTTGTTTCGAAGTCCGGTACGCAGCGAAATCTACGAAAACGGTAAACGTATTGGTACCCTTTTTGAGCCTTTTCCTTTCAGCGTCCTTTCAATTGACCACTATGAGAAATCTAACAGCCACAACTTTTAGTATTCCCAGAATTTAATATTTGTCTTTTGTTATTCCACTGGTTACGAATATTTCTGGTTCCCTAATTTGTTCCCTTTTCTTAAATCGTATTCTGTTCATTTAAGAAAAGAAATGTATATATATATATATATATATATATATATATATATATATGTAAAGATTGCATGTTTTTATTGAAGCATTGTCCATTTTTCTCATTGTCGAAAAAGCTTGCTTCATCTTCCTCTTCTTGCTTGTTCCACTCCCTCCTTCACCTACTAACGCACGCCTGTCATAAAAAATGTAATCTCTTATAATTCGGTTGCTTCATCTTTTAGAGAACCTACTACCACCTTTTTCGAGCATAAACACCACAACCGAACCACCAAAATCTTTACCTGACAGTTTTCCCACTTCACCACGTTTCACTTGATAGCCACTGAAGCCTCCATTAGCCGAACACCCACACTGCCTTTCCCTGACCACCGAACCTCCTCTCCACCACCTCTGTGCCTAAACGACCAAACAAACACCTTCCTCCCCACAAACCACTGTCCACCACCATTACCTCCATCACCGAACACCTCTGCCATTGCCCATTACCTCGCACTAGATAGCAGCCCTCACAACATCGCCGCCTTCATCCTTCCACCGCCATCACCAAAACCCGGCTACACTTTACCGAAGCCCACGTCACCTAGCAAGCTCGTTTCCTTTCACACCCTTATCACCATGGCCGCCTACTCCGTCTTTAACTCGCCTGCAACCAAGCTTGACCATAGCCGAACTTCCTAGCTTTCTCGCCTTAATAAAGGAAGGAATATATATATATATATATTCATATATATATATATAGTTTGTTATATGGAGAAGCTGCTTGCTCCTATTTCTTTGCTAGTCCATCGTCTGCCTCTATGCAGATCACAACGCCCGCTTCCCTTCCATCGTTTGACCTATTCCCTCCTTATCACCCGACAGCAGCTACTCCTCCGCCCTTCCAAGCCTCCGCCAGCCACTCGACAAAGCTTTGCCTTCTCTTGCTTTAGGTAAATATATATAGATTTACATATATATAATTCATATTATAAGTTTGATTGGTTTTAAAAACGTGTTGTTCATATACGATATTTTGAAGTTGTTTTTTCTTTACTTCATTCTCGTGATGACTTAGCATGTTACGTTTAAAAAAACGTCGACCGTATGATATTTTTATTTGGCTTTGAAATGTCTAAACCCAAGCAATTATTTGTTTTCAAAACCCAGCCCACTGCAGTTGCTTTATATAAATTATAATATATGGAGATATTTGTGAGACGACCCGACTTTCCACTCCCGGAAAATCGCATCATCATGAAGAAAGAAAGGGATAGAAAAGAGAATAGAAAGAAGAGAAGAAAGAAACAACACATCAGAATCTAACAACGGAACGAATAAATTATATTAGTAACATAAATATTACATAGTTTACAATCATTATCAGAGATACACAGCTAAAACAACACATACTAGACAATTATAACACCTGTCTAGTTATTACAACTCAATACAACTCAAAGACAACAACTCAGAGAAAATACAGCGGAATACTCTATAGCTATATGCAGAAGCCTCCTGGTCCATTGCTCTTTCAGAATTCGTCAAGCCAATCTAAAATCCTAACCTGAATCCCTTGGCTACTCTTAAAAATTTGAGTACCCAAGAGTTTATGAAAAAAACAGAATAAACTCCGGGTCAGACATGGGTCTGGTGTGAGTAAACGGTTAATGTTGCTTAACTTTTAAAAAACCTTTTGAAAGAAAAGGTATCACGTAAGACTTTCCACACATAAACATGGAAAAGTTTTTACCTTACGCTAACCAAAACATTTGATAGGAAATTCTGTGATATTATAATAATGTCTAGGGTTTTCAAATAAATATGAAATAGCAGAAATTGTTACATTCATTAAATTCCAGCTACTAGCCACAAAAGTTGGTAATACAATCAAAACCGTTGGCACTTATTGGATTTTGGATTCCATACAATGGCAGGGCTACTGGGGTACCGCCCATCACAGTACGTGGCCTAGATCACCGTACCGAGGACCACTCCCGATCCGCTGCAACACAAAGCCGGACCCGTTCCTTACTGAACAGTTCTGAATAAGACAACCCCGGCGGATGTAGCTATTCAACCGCCCACACAGCCGAAATAAAAGGGACATCTAGACAGGGGTAAATCTTACTCTCCATTGAGGGCTACCCACGAAGCTTTGCTACACCTCCCCTGTTTTAGCCATTCCCGGTTGATGAGGCTTGAGGTTACGATTACCTTTATAGAACACATTTCTTAGAATGCTCATCGTCCACCTGACGATGTTCTGAAAGCATTCAGTTCATACATGTTCGTTACGGGTTCGAACGAAACCGAAGGCATTATCTCGTTACACTCATTTTGGAATCACCCTCAGAGTTGACGACAATAACCCTTGCACTCTAAATCTCCATCTCGAACCTATAAGAACTAATTCCGTCAAACTCATTGCGGAATCACCCACAGAGTTAAACTGACGTATAGCCCTTACACCTCGAGTCTTCACAAAGCTCCACTTTGACTCACGACCTAACGTTATTTGGAATCGATGTGGTTTTCGGATATCCAAATATGGAAACGCGATCCCGATCTCATCGAAATCCAAGCGTGTCTTTTAGGTTCAAGTTGTTTTAAAGGTTTTTAAAACATTTCAATACTGTATCTATATACATACAGATAGATAACTCACATATCAATAATTGATAATCAGCACTATCAAATAACAGGTAATCCACATTATCAATATCTTAATAGATAATCCATATATCAACATCCAAATTGATAATCTATGTAATCATCATAATGCAATCAAGCATTCATATCACACAAACAAACTTATCTCATTCCTGAGATCACACAGCATTCAAGACAAACAATGTTATCCATTCATTCATAAGCAATGATTAACTCATACCAATATAATTAATTTAAAGTGAATTAAATTAACTATCTCTATCTCTAATTAATTTAAAATGAATTAAATTAATTACTTCATCTATAATTAATTTAAAACAAATTAAATTAATTACTTCATCCAAATATATCTTACTTACTTATTCACTAATTAAACCAATTAATTAATCATCATCCTAATTAATCAACCTTGATTAATTAACTCTAAATCAAATAATTAATCCTTCATTATTTTCATTAATCATTTCAATTAATGAACCTTACTTAATTAATCATGCTTAGATTAATTGCTTTCAATTAATCAAATAAAGCCTTTAATTATTTTAACAAGTAATTACCCAATTTAAAATTACTTTCCAATCAGTAATTTTCTTATCTCAATTACCTCTGTAATTAATCAGTTACTTATCTTAAGTAATTAACCTTATCAAAACTTTATTAAGTAATAATACTTTACAATTTATCAAGTGACCATATTTAATTAATTAACAAATTAATTAATTACCTAATTTCAATCATCTCATAAAACAACATTGAGTAATTCATCCTTAATTACTCATTAACCCAAATTAATCTTCAATTAACAGATTAATTATCTTCAAATATTAATTAATAACCCTTAATTATTAATCAATCCTTTAATACAAAGTAATTAATTACTAATTACTTTTATTAATTAATTAATTAAACTTAATTAACTAATTAATCAACTCTTAATCATTAATTAATAAACTTAATTATTAATTAATAATCTTAATTAAAAATTAATTAATCCATAAATATAATTAATTAATCCTTAATTACAATTAATTAACCTTAAATAAAAATAGTTAATTAATTCTTAATTAATTAGCATTTATTTTAATAATCCTTTAATTATTAACCAAGAAAACTCAATTAAGACTTAATAAAACCTTTATTAATTTATTACTATTTTAATTAACTCTTAATTACTTAGTTAATAAGTAATTACAATTTAATTAAACATTAGACATTAATTAAATCATCAACTTAATTAATAGTTAATTAAATAATTAATTATACTTACTTAATTAACCCCTTTTAAAATAATAATTAAATAAATGAATTAACTTAAAATTCTTTAGTTAACTAACTAATTACAAATTATAAATACTTAATTAATTATTTTAAGATAAAACATTATCTTAAATAAATCTTGAAATCTTTATTTAACTTAATAAATTAAATTAAATTAGAAGAAATCATTAATTACCTTAATTATTAATTAACAATTCTAATTTCAAGTTAATAAGTTATCTTAAACTTAATTTGTTAATTAATAAAAACAATTATAAATTTCCTTTATTATTTCCAAAATAAGTTTGAAAACAACATTAGCTAAAACATTTAAACAAATCATATAAATTTCATTTATAAAACAATTCAATTTCAAAAATAAGAATTTTAGTTTAACTTAAACTTTTTAAAGTTTAAGACTTATTTTATATTTTAAATAAAATATCAGGTTGAACATTAGTTTGGGTTTAACTCCCTTTATATACCTGAATTCAAGTACAAGTACATTTACTTCCTTTAAATTGATCTGCCCTTTTTAAAATTTTAAACTATCTTAAATTAAAACTTAAAAACTATTAAAATAAAACAGTTAAATACTACAGCTTAAACCCTGTGACCACGCGAGCTATAACCCGAGCCATAACTAAATGTACCCGAGTTTTCCCCCGAGTCTCCTCCCTTACTACCCAACTAAATCCTGAAACACAAACAAAGCAAAACCCAAATATTCTGACACCTACCCCCTCTCGTGCACATGCACCTGCATCAGGACCTCCTCCGGTCAATGGCGACCCCTCCGGCAAGTCACCCAAGCACTTCGCAAGCCCCTTCGACCAATCAAACACCACCTCATGTCTCCAATCAAAATCGAGTTCTTCAGGTGAACTAAGCCCAAATACATCACCAGCAAAAACCCCACAATCATCGCCTCCGATCAACAATAATCACCACCACTCCGGCCATAGGTCACTGACCCACCATGCTCCCTTCATCCAAGATTTCACCCCACTCAATGCAATATGGAAGATTCAGTAATCAAATTTCCAGAAAGTTTCCAAACTAGGTTAAAAATGAATCTTTGGCAAAATCACACTATTCAGTGATTTTAAAAATTCTTCAATGATTTTTGCAACACTCACTAATGCTTCATCTAGCTCCAACCACAATCTCAAGTCACCCAGTTACATAAATCAACAGAAATGGGCAGAAATCCAATTTGCAGAGAAACCCCAAATTCACATTCAATACTTTACTAAAAATTGTTATTTTGATTTTAAAAATCCTAACTTCCGAAGATGATTCAAGATGTATATTCCAATCAATATGAATTAACATTAAATTTTATCATATATCTGAGTTTTACTGTATTGTCTTGTTCCAGTAAACTAAAAATAAAAATAAAAATACTTGAACTTGTCATTTAAAAACTAGATGCTGTTTAAACCAAATTACATGTTTGAGAATCAAAACTTTAAAGTGATTTGATAAAGAGTTTTGGTCTTTTGGTTCATTTTAATCTCTGTACATAAAAAATAACAGAGTGGAGCAGTTTAACTAGCATGCATGCTCAACACATTCTTATACACAGATCAATCATCAACATATAAACATGCAAGCATTAATTATTATAGAAATTAAACAAGCAACAGATCAATTACCACTTAAGCTTTTTAAGTTGTTGTTTACTCACCTTTTAAACAAGATAGAGAGAGTTGGTAAAGCTGAAACTTGTAAAATAGTTTGAAATTGAAACTTTGAAAAGCTTTTGAACATTTGAACTTCAAAACTGAAAAGCTTGAATAACAATGCTTCAGATTTCTTGCTTGCAGCTTCAGGTTTTCATATATAAGAATATTGATGCAGACATGGGTATTAAAAACTGGCTGTGATTTGTTTTGTGAACAACTGCAGGCTTTGCAGTTTGATTTGCACACACAATTCTTCAGGTAAACAAATTTCCAGATTTTTCTTTTGCTTGCAGAAATGGTTTGAGGAGATTTCAGGTTTAATGACTTGAGCATTTGCTTTGAAATTGAGGAATTGATTTTTGTTTTGTTGAGAACAAGCTGCAGACATTCAAGTATGCAGATCTGGGTTGAATGTTGTTTTGAGGAGAGCTTTGATTTTGAACAATGATTTGAAGATTTAAGTTGAGAATTGGTTTGAATATTTTCTGGTTTTGGGATGAGTAAGAGTTTTCATTGATGGTTTCAGTTTTCATCTTAGAAATGAACAAAGAATTGAAGAAAATGAGAAAAAGGTTCATATAGGAATTTTTTTAGATTTTATTAATTAAAAAGAAAAATAGAAATAAATGGACACATGTCTTTTTACTTACACAAGTGTTTTACACTTGTTATCATATTGTTTTAAAACTTAACACATGTCAAATAAAGTTTGTTTTTATTTTAAAAGAAATTTAAAATCCCTTTTAAATAAATTTCCTAATTACTAATATGCTTCTTAAATTTAAAAATACTTTTCTAGTTAAATATCTAATAAACAAATACACTTATACATTCATAACTGTATGTTAATTTATATAAATTATAAAATATAATCTTTGAAAAGAACATAAAATAAAATCAATGATAATTTAAATAAAATTATAAAACATTGCAAACTTATTTTAGATGCTATTTCAAAAGCCTTACATTTATTTTATTAAATAAACACAAATAATATTTTCATAAAAAGAAAATACAAAATTTTATTTTTAATTAAAAACATTATCTATACATTTTAAAACCAAACTATATATATTATTTAATTTTAATATGAATGTATGTATATTCTTGAATTCAAATTTATATTCATTTCAAAGTCAAATTTAAAATCAAATCTAAAATAAATTTAAATAAATATAAACAACTATTTTAAAATAAGCTCATTATTATTTACAAATAATATATCCTATTTTAAAATCAATTTAAAATACACAGATTTAAATGCATTTTAAACCTACTTATAAATTTTGAAAACAATATACCAATTTAGAATTTATTTACACAAATAAAATAATTAATCTTAATATAAAACCAATTTATAACCAAAATTAAAACATTATTTGGTTAATTATTTTTGAAAATAACAATTTATCAGTTCAAATAATTTAAATTAAGAGATTATCAGCATTTTAAACTCCTGGAAATTCCGGGATATTACAATTTGGTACTTGATTTATTATATATATGTTCATGTATTACATTTATATATTATATATATACACTATGATAGATATTTGATATGCGAGTCATGATTTTTTTGTTTTATGCTCTTTCTTATTTATAGTTTTATAAGCTTAAGTATTAAACCTTATTTATATGTATTATAAGATATATATACATCACATATATATATATTTGACATTTGATTACCCTATATTACATCTGTGGATTATATTTGACAATTGATATTTGGCTCCACCAGCATGGTTCTTCCCCTTTAAATTTTGATTTTGGAGAAAATGTGTATACATTTTATATATACATACATACATACATATATGTTGATTTCAAAATTCTATCCATATTGATTTGTTTTCCCACTGTCTAATTTGTCATAGTGGTTTTCTAACTTGCCGATGACTGAATCTGCATCTCAACAGCAGTTTTCTAGCTCTGTCAATTATACGTGTTTATCCTTTGTCCTTTTTCATCTTGTCCTCATGTTTCTTTAGCCTTGAAAGGTGTAAAATCACTCATAATTAACATTCTTATATTTAATAAATTTAATTCACATGAAATGACGATTGAAATATGCTGTTAAATTTGAATTGTTAAGTTATTTAATTATTAATATGATATGCCATTATCTGCAATTGTTCACCAATGACATATGACACCGTGACCTGTTATATATATTATATTTAAATTTGTTGCCGATGATATATGCCCGTTATTGATATGTTATATTATTACCATATTCGTTCTCACTCGCAAGTTCCCCGTTAGTTTAGAATTCCTTATGGGTTGAAATGATACATAACCGAATGATATTACAGATTATGGGAAAATCGTTAGGGGTTGAAATGATAAAACCAAGCGATTTTCATAAATTTTGAAATTTTAGGATTGCAGGTTGAAATGATATAAACTCGTAATACAAAATTATTGAAAGGAAATTGTTTAGGTTTAATAAATATTGATTTTTAAATATAATATAAATTTCTTATTTTTATATATGTGTAAAATTTATATTTATAATTATATGATTTGCAAATTATAAAATTATAAGCTACGTTTTAAAATTAAACTATAAAATTTTACTTATAACTTTATTACTTTTAAATATATAAAATAAGATTTAAAAAAGATCTAATAATAATAAGATCTAATTTAATAATAATTAATAAAATTAAATTTAACAAGAATATATTTAACTTATATTTATATATAATATGTTTTAAGTATTTTAAAATAGATTTTATAACTTTAACAAATTAATGACGGAAAGATGAATTGAAATTAATTTGTAATTTAATTAGCTTGAAAATTTAATTTAAATAAGAATTGATTTGTAAATTAAGTTAAATAAGAGTTGATTTGAAACTTACTGATAATTAGGATTTTAAAGGTATGATTTTATAAATTAATAACTTGATTTTGATAAGCGTGATTTAATGGATATTTCAAAGTTAAATAAAATTGTAATTGGATATTTAATTTCGATTTAGATTTGCAATTTAAGATTTTATTTAAATGTTATTAAAAACGATTAAGTGGATAATTTGAAATTTAAATGGGATTAAGTTGAATTTTGAAATATCAATGAAATTTTCAAATTAGGTTATTGTAAACTGTTAAAATATTGAAACTGTATTGAATTGTAAGTGATTTAAAATTTGTAGTTCAAACCTGAATTTGAAATTGATATAAATTGTTGAATTGAGATTGACTCAAATTGAATTTTGGAAGTTATGATGGTTTGGATTGATTTATGAAATTGGAAGAAATTTGGAACAATTTTCAATATAAACTATTTTAATATATATATATATACACACACACACACACACACACTATTTTATATCAACTATTTTATCTATAACCTATTTTTAATTATATAAACTATTTTTAATTTATAACTATTTCAATATAAACTATTTTCAATATTTAAACTTTTCAAGTTGGAGCTGTTATGATTTAAAGTGAATATTATTTCAAAAATGATAAGACTTCGAAAATGATATGATTTCGAAAGCGATATGATTTTATTGAAAATAATAGTTTGATATAAAGCACAAAATGTTTGAAATATAAAGGACCATGGTGTGAAGTTAGCATTTGGTTGTTAAACAGACCGTGATCGGATATTGTCATAGTCTCTGCCAATACCGAAAACCACTTTAACAATGGTGTACGTCGTGGAGATTCCAATAAGAAGTATAATGATTTGGCGAGGATTCTGTGTGAGGTATTAACGCAGCCCTGACTCCCGTGAGTCAGCTTGATGTTGCTAAAACAGGAGCCATGCTGGGCCAAGTGAGTTCGCTCCTCCAATCGGGCACATTTCTTCGATACCATTCTATTACTTTATGATCTGATTAGGTGCACCTTTGATTTTGGGAGTGTGTCTCGAGGTGGGCGGTAGTAACTACTATGCGTTACCACTAGTCCGGATCTGCAAAACGGTACAATCGTCCCCTGGGCATTACCTTACATGCCTTATCGCATGCCTAATCGTGCCCACTACGAGTTTGTTTTGCACCTTAGGTATGGAGTGCTCCTTGAGTAACGACCGGTTTGGTGGAGCAGTATCTGTATAGACTACGGGAATATATAATATGTTAAGAGGAATATGGGTAATGCCTTAATGCTATTTTAATAGTTTACTTTGCTCTAGACATTACCTATGTAGCGTATTGGACTATATATGTAGATAGTTTAACAGATCCTTGGAGGATGGGAATCATAAACATTCCTTAAGTTATTTTGTATTTCAGTTGACATTTCACTAGAGTTGATTTACTTATATAAGAATGTAAATCCTGACTCGAATGTTCTGTATTTTGCTTTACGCTTGGGTCAGACTAAGTGTCACAACATTTGAGACTCACCTTTGTAGTTTGGATCCTTTCTTGAAGATCTGTCTTATACTATTCAGGCTTCGGTTATTTCCAGTCACTTATGTTCAGTTTTGTCAGTTACTTTTGTATTTGAGACTACAATGTATTGGAAAATCTGTTGTAATTTGTTTTAAAACTTTGATGTTTTATAGTAGCTTCACGAACTACTATTTATCTATTTTGTTGCTTATTGTTATATTATTCCGTGTTTGTGATTTTACGATTGATTTATTTACTGTATGTGCTGAGTTTTGCCAAATATAAATTAATAACCTGTTGTTTTGAGCAATTCAAGTCTGACATGAGTGGATGATTGTCGATTTGAGTAGTTCAAAATAACAGGTCGTTACAGTTGCTATCAGAGCTCTAGTTTAGGCAAAACTTAGCATATGGAGTAAAATTTAACTATAAAATCATATTCGTTTGAGCTTTAAGTCTTCATTAGGTTCCTTCCGAATTAGGATTTCCTTTGAGTTTTGGAACTTTCCCTTTTGTTCTAAAATCCATACTTGTCTTTTCCAGTTTGTGTTCTTTTGGTACTGGAGCATCCTATAGCTTCAACCCTAATTGGCAACTTCATCCTTTTGTGTGACTGATCATCTGCGGTCCCACTAACCTAGTATGATTTGTAAAAGGGTAAAACTCCTTTACAACATGCGTCGATATACCGGATATTTCTACTCCTCGGTTGTGGATGCTATTATTTCTTGAATAGCCCGAACCATTTCCCTAATAGACGACCAGGGTATTCTCTTGTGATTGAATGTCGAATGCCTTAGGTTATGCAGGCAGTTCAATCTTTCTACATGATTCTCAACTGACTGATCTTGACTTCCCTGATAGTCAGGGATTATCCTGATGTTTGGTGAAGTCTCTCCTCCCTCCAAAGTGGGAAATTGAATTCCGCATCAATCTTATTCCTGGAGCTTGACTTGTTGTCCTTTCCTCCCCAAATGAATGGTTTCTATGAATGGTTAGTCATTCCTTTTGGATTAACCAATGTTCCTGCCTACTTCGACAACCTCATGAATCGCGTTATCCGTGATGTTCTCAACAAGTTTATTCCCATTTCATTGATGGTATTCTCATCTTTTCTAAGTCTCGGTTGACTCGGTTAAAGTCACTACGATTAATATAAGTCCATCTGTCTTTCCTTTTTTGTAATGAAATATCTTTCTTCCTCTCAAGCTATCTTCGTTGTTAAAATACGATGTGACTAGGTTCCTTTAGATTTGAATCTCTAAATCCATTGTTGACTTGTAATGACCCGCTATTTTTGAACCATTCAAATCGAAAATAAACCACACATGCTTAAGTTATACAAAATATATATGTTTTATAATATCAGATTTGAAGTATAATTTTAACTTGTTTAAGTGTTGTGTTATGTAAGTTATGTTTTTGTGGGTATACGTACAGGTTTATATAAGTTAGGTCTACATATTTGTTTATACGTATTAGTCTGTCCACATATTCACATTTTTCTGGCTTGTTGGTATATGTTCTGCTTGTTCATTATTAAACTAAAGGTATATGTTGTTGATGTAAAATATGATATATATAAGGTTGTAAAAGTTTATGAAAACCTATGTGATCAGTTGTTGCAAATATAAGATTTTATATAAGTTATTGTTTCATATAAAATATAAGTTATTTGATTTTTAACATGCTGTTTAACAGTCTATGTACATTTTATGATTTAACATATAATGATTTAATTTTTAATATATGTTTTAGTTAAAGATTTATTTTTAAATATAGGCTGTGTATTTGAATATGTCTGCCTTTATATGTGTCTTATTATATAGTTATATATAGGTGCTTTGATTTCAAAATGCCTACAGATTTTACATTATATTATATATATATATAGGTATTTTGATTTTAAGAGATATAGATTTCAATTTTTTTATTTTTTATTTTTTATGTGTATACGTTTTAAAATTTATATTGGTTTTCAAGTATAGGTAGATTTCGTTAAATACGTGTCTTAACTAAACATTTGTTTTGAAAGAAAGTAATAAAATAATCTTATAATATACTTTTCGTTTCTATTATATCAAGATGGTTCTAATTCGTTTTATCAATTCCTATTTATCAGCTTTGATCGTCGAACTCGTGTCCATCGTGCTTTGCTTCGAATTCGTGCTTGGATTCATAACTTATCTTATTCTCGTTCTTCTCTAGCCTCGAAAGGTGAGTGTAACGATCTCGAATTTCAATTTATTTTAAATTGATAATTTAATTTAATTTTGATTTAAATTAGTGAAATTTATTGATGAATTGATTTGAAATTTCAAAAGGAAGTCTTTAAAAATAAAATAAATACCTGAAACAAACAAGAAAACAAAATATGCATATATGACAAATATGTAAAAGCAAGATCAATGTAAAATAACAAACATATCATAACAGCCGAAGATAAAAAGTAAGAATATAATGTAAACTGTAAAGTAGAGACATGCAAGTAAAAATAATAATAATAATAATAATAATAATAATAATAACAAACAAACAAAGTAAAAATAACAAAACAAAAGATAATATATGTACATATATATATATTTAAGCAAGTAAAATATGCTAAGTAAAACAAAAGAAAGAATTAAATATACAAGTTAAAATAAATGAATAAATAGATATAAATAGCTATATTCAAACAACATAACAACTATAAGATTTCAAGTATATGACTAAACCAGATATATTAACATATACACTTGCAAAAGAAATAAAAGTATTCAAAACAAATAAATAAACAAAGAAATAAATATAAAACAAAAACAAATAAATAAACAAAATAATCAAACTATAGAAATATAACAACAGGAGCACAAGACTAATAAATGCCATACACCTCAACAATTAATGCAAGCCTCTTCACCCATGCTTATTATACAAAGGACATCACCTGTACAAGATATTATCACTATTACAAATAATAACATTACCCTGTAAACTTATTTCATATATCAACTTCATCTCATTTCGTTCCATTCAAACAAAGAAGGATTCTTCAGCTTGCAATGTCACATTCTGTTCTTTCTCCTCTGTTCTTCTTCTCATGACAAGTGAGTAACATCATTTAAAACCTAAGTATATGAATCTGGATTTTATGGTTTAAATCTGAAATAAGTGAGTTTTGTTTATATGTATGTTTCTGTATATATAGATGAATTGTTTGTTGAAAATTTTATTTACTGTTCTTCTCTTTGTTTAATTACAGAGTTGATGGTAAATCAAAAAAATTTAAAAACACCTTCATTTCAAACATTTATAGGTGTGCAGTTTAAAAACAAAATAAGTTGGTTTAAAAATTAAATCATAATCTAAAATTTGTATTAAGCATGTTAGTTAAATATTACAACTGTGAATTTGGTTCTACAGAGCAAAACTTGGATTTATGTTAAAAATTCGAATGTAACAAACTGTTAATTCAATTCTATATCTTGAATCACCTTCAAAAGTTAGGATTTTTAAACCACGAATCTCAAATTTTAGTATTGATATGAATGAGGATTTGGGAATTTACTGGGAATGGAATTTTGGGCAATATCTGATGATCACGAAGTCCTTGGTGGTCGAGATTTTGGGCGAAGGTGGAGGTGGTATCAGTAAGTATGGGAAAAATGGTGGAAGTGCTGAACGATCGCCGTGGCAACTGCGGTGAGGTGATTTGAGTTTTTAAACCTAATTTGCATTGAAGCTTAGAATTTTGCTTCGTCCATCGTCGACAGGCGACCGAGTGTGGTGAGGGTTTGGGAAATGGTAGAGGAGAGGAAGACGAATATAGGGCCGAAGGCGGAGGCACTCAGACGGTCGGAGAATCATGAATGTGGCGTTGACAGGTTTCAAGGTGGGGTGCTTTTGAGTTTTCCAGGTTTCAAATTTTTATTCGAATTCGATCTGGCGTGGGTAACGGAGCTTTGACGATCGGAGTTGGGTACGGGGAAGGACTTCGACTTGCTCAGCGACACGATGATGACCGGAGTTGATCATCAACGGTGTACACGTGCACCGTGCCATTGTTGTGACTGGGTAGTTTTGTGTCCGGGGAAGGATCATGTTCCATCGGGTTTGGTCTCGCGTGAATGCATGTGCGACTCGAAGTAAATTCTGGCGTGGCTCGGGTAGGAGTGTTGAACAGGTTTCAAAACAGAACCTGTTCTGTTTTGAAATTTTAAAGTTTAATTTAAATTTTTGAACCAAGGTTAGACTGTATTTTTAAATCACGTTTAAATATAACTTTGAGTATAGTTTGAAACTTAGTTCGTTAATAAATAAGTTTTTAAATTTAAACTTGTTTAAATACTTTAAAGTGATTAAAGGGTTAAAAGGATTTGAATTGAAATTGGAAGTTGGAATGGTAAAGTAAGCAAGTTAAACAAAGTCTAAATCAAAGTTTTGTAACCTGAACTTAATTTGAATTCCAGATTTTGAAACAAAACTTTAGTTTATAAATGAAATGTTAAATAAGTTAAAATGTTAAATTATCCTTAAATATGTGAATTTAAGGAAAAGTTGATTGTTACTCACTAAATATTTTTTTTTTTAATAAAAGTACTACCTTAACATGAGAATTTAAAGGTTTACAAGGTTGGTTTTAAACTTTATTTAAAATCAATTAGTATTCATTTTAAATCTTGATATTCAAAAGTGAGTTAAAATAAATGTTTCAAACATATTTGTTAAGTGATAATAAAATCATTAATAAAAGTAAGTTTTATCTCAAGTTAATGAAAACTTAATAATTATAATTCATTGATTATTAAGTTAATCAAAATAGATAATCTAGTTATTTAATTAATTGATGATTTGAATTTATTAAATAAATTAATTAAGGTTTAAAGATTAGGTTAGTAAGGAATAATTAATTGGTAAATTAAAGGTTATTCATTAGATATTGATTTATAATGAACGTTTATTAATAAAGTAATTTATCAATAATCAATTAAGGGACAATATAATATTTTAATTTGGTAATTAATTTGAGAATAATTTATCTATTAAAGGTTAATTAATAAATGAAAGTGATTAAGAAATAATTAATTAAGGGGTAATTAATTAGTTATAGTAATAATCAAGGATTAATTATTAATTACGGGTTAATTAATGATTAATTAAAGGATAATTTATTAAATGTTTTGTAAATAATTGATTATTATTTACCATGACTAGCAAATTTATCTATAGAAATTAACCTGATTTAAATAAATCAGATAATTAAATTGATCCTACTTATGGATGTTTGGATTTTATTGAATGATTGAATTGTTTGATACCCCTGGCATATGATGCTCTATGATTATCCTGATTTGTGTTGGGATTTATGATCGGTGATATAGTTAGTATCTGTGATATATATATATCTGTGAATCTGTGTATGAAAGATAAGCGTTATAGTTATATCGCTTATCAACTATATTTTTGTGTTTGATCTGTGATAATTGAATAATGTTGCACTATTGTGTTAAAACCCTGGACCACACCATACACACACCAATATGGATTTCACGAGGAAATCGATTAAGTCACAGATTTTTGAAATAGTTAAATTTGAATTTTTAAATTCAAATGTTTTGGAAATGGAATCGGAATAAATGTGAAAAGCTTTTGGAATGGAATTTCAAAATAGAATTTATTATTTTTAAATTACTTGATTAAGTTTTGGAATTTAAATAATTTGATTTAAATTTAAATTCGATACTTGAAATTGAATTCTGTAATTTGAAATTAGGGATTAATGATATTATACTAGTCATTATGAGTCAAACCATTTTTAAAGTATTATTTTTGGGAATTTGAATTTAACTCAAGGATTTCAACTCGTATAAATGAATCAGATTTCCAAAATGAAAAATGTTGTTTTCAAATGATAAATACTTTTAGATAAGAGCTGAGATTCCAGTTAATTAGGGGAATTGCAAGATTGAATAGAGAAATGATTTTCCTAAGTTATGAATGAATTCTTTTTGAAAGATATGAATTAAATCTGTTTATTTTTAACAGATTTAAATTGATGATTTGTTTAAATCAAATTGAAATGAAATTGTTTTGAAGGCTATAAGTTAAATCTTTGATTTAAAGATTTAACGAGTTAAATCAAATTGAAAAGAAAATTGATTTGGAAAATATGTGAATGAATCTTTTGTTTAAAAGATTTAATTGTGAAAATTGTTTAAACCGTTAAAGGTTGTGAAAATGAATCTTTTTGTTTAAAGATTGAAATGGTAATTGGATTAAACCATTGAAAAGGAAGTTTCGAATTATTAAGTTGTGACTTAATTGAAATCCCATTATCCATTCGTTTTAGAAATATTTTCGCTCACTATTCGGTTTAACCGGGAAAGGACCTTTGGGTCGTATAACCCATTCTGAATATGTGATTCGTCGTTATGGATAGCATTTGAAGACCGGTGATGAAGACCGGGTATTTGTGAAAGCGATAGGATGACCTATCGATTATTTCTGCACCGAGTCGCGCCGATATAGAAACTCCCTAAGTGATGGGAAAATTCGATCGGGATTGTGAATATCCGGGTTGCAAGGACTTCTTTGTAAGTGCCTTCGGTTCTGTTCGAACCCGGAACAGACTTGTATGGATTGTATGTCTGACATTACAAGTTGAGATATAAAGCCGATTTCTTTCAAATATATTTCTGTGGTGGCGGAGAATTTATTCTTTTAGCTTAACACCCTTCTCTGAGACGTACGAGCTCAGAGGTTATATAGTTGAAGTTATCAGCGATATATTCCCAATTTGGTAATGTGACATGCTGAGTGTTGCTGAAATGATCATTGTGTTGATTATTGTGATAGGATCGTTTATTTGATCGTCTATCTTAGTGATCATTGTGTTGATCATTTGTTGACCCAAAGCATGGCTTTTGTATAAAGTATGTTTTTGTGAACGTGACTTCGTCGAACCTCACACCCCGGAAATGGTCAAAACAGGAAAGATGCAGCAAGGTTATGAGGGGTAGCACCCTTTAGGGTATGTACATTTCCTTCTGGATAGAGGTGGTATCATGGTATGGATCCCAGATATTTAACCTATGTGGTTACTACGAATTTATTACTTTGTGGTTGTTGGTTATCGGGATCTCGTGAGAAAGGTCGTTTACGATCGGGGAATGGCGTGCTCGTGTCAGTAGTTACCCAGTTAGGGGTAACCCGGCCTTGTGTTGGCAGAGTTCCGGTTTAGTTCTCGGGGATGTCTTTCCAGAGGCATTCTCATGTGGCAATGGGAAGTTCCTTGGCCTGATCATTTGTTGGAAATCCAAAGAAACAATACGAGACTTGTACGGTTTTAGTTGTAGAACCTGCCATCTAATATGGTAGCTATAGTAAGCATAATATAATGGTACCTATGCTGGCTAAGATTTATATTCTACTTTCGAAATATCTTCTACACTATGCACTAGTAATAATATCAAAATTAAATAGATTTTAAATTCGTATCAAGCATCTTTGACTAACATAAGAAGAAATCTTCCCCAAGTCTGCGTTTGCATTGTGTGTGTGGCGGGAGGTCTTATGGTAGTCTCATTTTTAAAAGCATTGCGAATTGACTTTGAAAATCTTTTGTTGATTGTTTAAAGATAAACTGTTTTTGTTGCTCACACCAGTCCCACGACTGATCTGGAATTTATTGTTTCCTTCCTAAACTCTGGGTGCTCATTATTTTCTACACGAGCAGTCTAGAGTTGGGTTTTACAGATAGTTAGATATAGTGGATTATCTGGAGTTGGTTCAGTCTTTGGACCACACCAGTCTTGTTGAGCTTGGTGATATGTTATGGGGAGTTCGAGCTATTGCTGGATTGATTCTTGGAAATGGAGTTACAGCTCCGATTTGGAGTTCTTCATTGAAGACTATCTTAGAGTTATTTGTTCCGCTGTTAAATGTTATCTATTTTCTTTCCGCTGCTGTTTTATTGTATCATATCTCTGATGTATATTGATATCTATTGGATCATCTGTTGTATCAGATATTGTATCAAAGCTGTATATCAATGTATTATTCTTTTATTCCGCTGTGTTGTTTACTTAATGATTGTTATAAGCTCCGGCGAATCGGATTTGAACGGTTGAATCTATGACATTCGAATACGATTTGAAGTATGGATGTCGATTTTTGAGCGGGCAAAATCCGAGTCGTCACATTTGGTATCAGAGCTAAGGGTTGAACTTTAGCTCAGGAGTGTAACACATTAAGTAGCTCATTAGAGATAGGATGAAGTAAATCCTAGAATGAGTAATCCTTAAGATATCTGTTTGAATGCCTCAGTAAATTCTTTTACTATCCACTGATAGTGAGTATGAGTGCAAGAAGAGAACGAGATAGAGGACAGGGGAATACGACTATAATTGGTCAATACTCTGTAACAACAGTGGAAACAATCTTTCTTATCAAATTTCTTTGATTCGTTTCTAAATTCTTTTGATTGCTTCGTACCAGCTACAAGAAGAAGTTTTCGGTGTGGTGATTCTCTACGAATCGTTGTAGGAAATTCTTACTTCGTATCTTCATCGATTTCTTATCAATTTCTGATTTAAACTTTAATGAATTTGAAATTTAGAATTAAAATTTTGAATAAAGTGGAAATTTTAAATTGAGTTAAAATTGATTAGTAGAATATGAAGAATAAATTGAATTGTATCGATAAAACGATTTTGTTTAAAACAAAAATTGAAATTCTATTATAATTTCTCGTATTTGTTGTTGATATTCTGATTTGGTGAGCAAATGCAGAATTGATATCCAGTTTGATTTGAAAAGATATTTCTTCTATCTTTCGTCTATCTCTGTATTGTTTTCGTGCCTACGAATTTCGAGGACGAAATTCTTTTAAGGGGGGAAGTCTGTAACGATCTCGAATTTCAATTTATTTTAAATTGATAATTTAATTTAATTTTGATTTAAATTAGTGAAATTTATTGATGAATTGATTTGAAATTTCAAAAGGAAGTCTTTAAAAATAAAATAAATACCTGAAACAAACAAGAAAACAAAATATGCATATATGACAAATATGTAAAAGCAAGATCAATGTAAAATAACAAACATATCATAACAGCCGAAGATAAAAAGTAAGAATATAATGTAAACTGTAAAGTAGAGACAGGCAAGTAAAAATAATAATAATAATAATAATAATAATAACAAACAAACAAAGTAAAAATAACAAAACAAAAGATAATATATGTACATATATATATATTTAAGCAAGTAAAATATGCTAAGTAAAACAAAAGAAAGAATTAAATATACAAGTTAAAATAAATGAATAAATAGATATAAATAGCTATATTCAAACAACATAACAACTATAAGATTTCAAGTATATGACTAAACCAGATATATTAACATATACACTTGCAAAAGAAATAAAAGTATTCAAAACAAATAAATAAACAAAGAAATAAATATAAAACAAAAACAAATAAATAAACAAAATAATCAAACTATAGAAATATAACAACAGGAGCACAAGACTAATAAATGCCATACACCTCAACAATTAATGCAAGCCTCTTCACCCATGCTTATTATACAAAGGACATCACCTGTACAAGATATTATCACTATTACAAATAATAACATTACCCTGTAAACTTATTTCATATATCAACTTCATCTCATTTCGTTCCATTCAAACAAAGAAGGATTCTTCAGCTTGCAATGTCACATTCTGTTCTTTCTCCTCTGTTCTTCTTCTCATGACAAGTGAGTAACATCATTTAAAACCTAAGTATATGAATCTGGATTTTATGGTTTAAATCTGAAATAAGTGAGTTTTGTTTATATGTATGTTTCTGTATATATAGATGAATTGTTTGTTGAAAATTTTATTTACTGTTCTTCTCTTTGTTTAATTACAGAGTTGATGGTAAATCAAAAAAATTTAAAAACACCTTCATTTCAAACATTTATAGGTGTGCAGTTTAAAAACAAAATAAGTTGGTTTAAAAATTAAATCATAATCTAAAATTTGTATTAAGCATGTTAGTTAAATATTACAACTGTGAATTTGGTTCTACAGAGCAAAACTTGGATTTATGTTAAAAATTCGAATGTAACAAACTGTTAATTCAATTCTATATCTTGAATCACCTTCAAAAGTTAGGATTTTTAAACCACGAATCTCAAATTTTAGTATTGATATGAATGAGGATTTGGGAATTTACTGGGAATGGAATTTTGGGCAATATCTGATGATCACGAAGTCCTTGGTGGTCGAGATTTTGGGCGAAGGTGGAGGTGGTATCAGTAAGTATGGGAAAAATGGTGGAAGTGCTGAACGATCGCCGTGGCAACTGCGGTGAGGTGATTTGAGTTTTTAAACCTAATTTGCATTGAAGCTTAGAATTTTGCTTCGTCCATCGTCGACAGGCGACCGAGTGTGGTGAGGGTTTGGGAAATGGTAGAGGAGAGGAAGACGAATATAGGGCCGAAGGCGGAGGCACTCAGACGGTCGGAGAATCATGAATGTGGCGTTGACAGGTTTCAAGGTGGGGTGCTTTTGAGTTTTCCAGGTTTCAAATTTTTATTCGAATTCGATCTGGCGTGGGTAACGGAGCTTTGACGATCGGAGTTGGGTACGGGGAAGGACTTCGACTTGCTCAGCGACACGATGATGACCGGAGTTGATCATCAACGGTGTACACGTGCACCGTGCCATTGTTGTGACTGGGTAGTTTTGTGTCCGGGGAAGGATCATGTTCCATCGGGTTTGGTCTCGCGTGAATGCATGTGCGACTCGAAGTAAATTCTGGCGTGGCTCGGGTAGGAGTGTTGAACAGGTTTCAAAACAGAACCTGTTCTGTTTTGAAATTTTAAAGTTTAATTTAAATTTTTGAACCAAGGTTAGACTGTATTTTTAAATCACGTTTAAATATAACTTTGAGTATAGTTTGAAACTTAGTTCGTGAATAAATAAGTTTTTAAATTTAAACTTGTTTAAATACTTTAAAGTGATTAAAGGGTTAAAAGGATTTGAATTGAAATTGGAAGTTGGAATGGTAAAGTAAGCAAGTTAAACAAAGTCTAAATCAAAGTTTTGTAACCTGAACTTAATTTGAATTCCAGATTTTGAAACAAAACTTTAGTTTATAAATGAAATGTTAAATAAGTTAAAATGTTAAATTATCCTTAAATATGTGAATTTAAGGAAAAGTTGATTGTTACTCATTAAATATTTTTTTTTTAATAAAAGTACTACCTTAACATGAGAATTTAAAGGTTTACAAGGTTGGTTTTAAACTTTATTTAAAATCAATTGGTATTCATTTTAAATCTTGATATTCAAAAGTGAGTTAAAATAAATGTTTCAAACATATTTGTTAAGTGATAATAAAATCATTAATAAAAGTAAGTTTTATCTCAAGTTAATGAAAACTTAATAATTATAATTCATTGATTATTAAGTTAATCAAAATAGATAATCTAGTTATTTAATTAATTGATGATTTGAATTTATTAAATAAATTAATTAAGGTTTAAAGATTAGGTTAGTAAGGAATAATTAATTGGTAAATTAAAGGTTATTCATTAGATATTGATTTATAATGAACGTTTATTAATAAAGTAATTTATCAATAATCAATTAAGGGACAATATAATATTTTAATTTGGTAATTAATTTGAGAATAATTTATCTATTAAAGGTTAATTAATAAATGAAAGTGATTAAGAAATAATTAATTAAGGGGTAATTAATTAGTTATAGTAATAATCAAGGATTAATTATTAATTACGGGTTAATTAATGATTAATTAAAGGATAATTTATTAAATGTTTTGTAAATAATTGATTATTATTTACCATGACTAGCAAATTTATCTATAGAAATTAATCTGATTTAAATAAATCAGATAATTAAATTGATCCTACTTATGGATGTTTGGATTTTATTGAATGATTGAATTGTTTGATACCCCTGGCATATGATGCTCTATGATTATCCTGATTTGTGTTGGGATTTATGATCGGTGATATAGTTAGTATCTGTGATATATATATATCTGTGAATCTGTGTATGAAAGATAAGCGTTATAGTTATATCGCTTATCAACTATATTTTTGTGTTTGATCTGTGATAATTGAATAATGTTGCACTATTGTGTTAAAACCCTGGACCACACCATACACACACCAATATGGATTTCACGAGGAAATCGATTAAGTCACAGATTTTTGAAATAGTTAAATTTGAATTTTTAAATTCAAATGTTTTGGAAATGGAATCGGAATAAATGTGAAAAGCTTTTGGAATGGAATTTCAAAATAGAATTTATTATTTTTAAATTACTTGATTAAGTTTTGGAATTTAAATAATTTGATTTAAATTTAAATTCGATACTTGAAATTGAATTCTGTAATTTGAAATTAGGGATTAATGATATTATACTAGTCATTATGAGTCAAACCATTTTTAAAGTATTATTTTTGGGAATTTGAATTTAACTCAAGGATTTCAACTCGTATAAATGAATCAGATTTCCAAAATGAAAACTGTTGTTTTCAAATGATAAATACTTTTAGATAAGAGCTGAGATTCCAGTTAATTAGGGGAATTGCAAGATTGAATAGAGAAATGATTTTCCTAAGTTATGAATGAATTCTTTTTGAAAGCTATGAATTAAATCTGTTTATTTTTAACAGATTTAAATTGATGATTTGTTTAAATCAAATTGAAATGAAATTGTTTTGAAGGCTATAAGTTAAATCTTTGATTTAAAGATTTAACGAGTTAAATCAAATTGAAAAGAAAATTGATTTGGAAAATATGTGAATGAATCTTTTGTTTAAAAGATTTAATTGTGAAAATTGTTTAAACCGTTAAAGGTTGTGAAAATGAATCTTTTTGTTTAAAGATTGAAATGGTAATTGGATTAAACCATTGAAAAGGAAGTTTCGAATTATTAAGTTGTGACTTAATTGAAATCCCATTATCCATTCGTTTTAGAAATATTTTCGCTCACTATTCGGTTTAACCGGGAAAGGACCTTTGGGTCGTATAACCCATTCTGAATATGTGATTCGTCGTTATGGATAGCATTTGAAGACCGGTGATGAAGACCGGGTATTTGTGAAAGCGATAGGATGACCTATCGATTATTTCTGCACCGAGTCGCGCCGGTATAGAAACTCCCTAAGTGATGGGAAAATCCGATCGGGATTGTGAATATCCGGGTTGCAAGGACTTCTTTGTAAGTGCCTTCGGTTCTGTTCGAACCCGGAACAGACTTGTATGGATTGTATGTCTGACATTACAAGTTGAGATATAAAGCCGATTTCTTTCAAATATATTTCTGTGGTGGCGGAGAATTTATTCTTTTAGCTTAACACCCTTCTCTGAGACGTACGAGCTCAGAGGTTATATAGTTGAAGTTATCAGCGATATATTCCCAATTTGGTAATGTGACATGCTGAGTGTTGCTGAAATGATCATTGTGTTGATTATTGTGATAGGATCGTTTATTTGATCGTCTATCTTAGTGATCATTGTGTTGATCATTTGTTGACCCAAAGCATGGCTTTTGTATAAAGTATGTTTTTGTGAACGTGACTTCGTCGAACCTCACACCCCGGAAATGGTCAAAACAGGAAAGATGCAGCAAGGTTATGAGGGGTAGCACCCTTTAGGGTATGTACATTTCCTTCTGGATAGAGGTGGTATCATGGTATGGAGCCCAGATATTTAACCTATGTGGTTACTACGAATTTATTACTTTGTGGTTGTTGGTTATCGGGATCCCGTGAGAAAGGTCGTTTACGATCGGGGAATGGCGTGCTCGTGTCAGTAGTTACCCAGTTAGGGGTAACCCGGCCTTGTGTTGGCAGAGTTCCGGTTTGGTTCTCGGGGATGTCTTTCCAGAGGCATTTTCATGTGGCAATGGGAAGTTCCTTGGCCTGATCATTTGTTGGAAATCCAAAGAAACAATACGAGACTTGTACGGTTTTAGTTGTAGAACCTGCCATCTAATATGGTAGCTATAGTAAGCATAATATAATGGTACCTATGCTGGCTAAGATTTATATTCTACTTTCGAAATATCTTCTACACTATGCACTAGTAATAATATCAAAATTAAATAGATTTTAAATTCGTATCAAGCATCTTTGACTAACATAAGAAGAAATCTTCCCCAAGTCTGCGTTTGCATTGTGTGTGTGGCGGGAGGTCTTATGGTAGTCTCATTTTTAAAAGCATTGCGAATTGACTTTGAAAATCTTTTGTTGATTGTTTAAAGATAAACTGTTTTTGTTGCTCACACCAGTCCCACGACTGATCCGGAATTTATTGTTTCCTTCCTAAACTCTGGGTGCTCATTATTTTCTACACGAGCAGTCTAGAGTTGGGTTTTACAGATAGTTAGATATAGTGGATTATCTGGAGTTGGTTCAGTCTTTGGACCACACCAGTCTTGTTGAGCTTGGTGATATGTTATGGGGAGTTCGAGCTATTGCTGGATTGATTCTTGGAAATGGAGTTACAGCTCCGATTTGGAGTTCTTCGTTGAAGACTATCTTAGAGTTATTTGTTCCGCTGTTAAATGTTATCTATTTTCTTTCCGCTGCTGTTTTATTGTATCATATCTCTGATGTATATTGATATCTATTGGATCATCTGTTGTATCAGATATTGTATCAAAGCTGTATATCAATGTATTATTCTTTTATTCCGCTGTGTTGTTTACTTAATGATTGTTATAAGCTCCGGCGAATCGGATTTGAACGGTTGAATCTATGACATTCGAATACGATTTGAAGTATGGATGTCGATTTTTGAGCGGGAAAAATCCGAGTCGTCACAGTGAGCAATCACTCACGATTAACATTCTTATATCTATTAAATTTTATTTCAATTGAAATGACAATTGAAATATGCTGCTGTTAGTTATTTACATTGCTATATATATGCTATTATCTGTATTTCCTCACTTGTGACATCTGACACCATTATTTGTTATTTATATTGATGATATATGCATCTTATATTATTATCATATCTGTTATCACTTTGCAAGTTCCTTATTAGTATAAAATTCCCTATGGGTTGAAATGATGCGTACCCGAACGATCTGTAGAATACGAGAAAATAGTTATGGGTTGAAATGATAAACCCAAGCAATTTTCATTTGAATTGAATTTAGGATTGCGGGTTGAAATGATATGTACCCATATATATTTAAATTACGGATCGAAACGATAAATATCCGTATCACTTGCCATAGGATAGAAAATTATTTACAGACACCGTTGGTCTATATATAAATATTTTGAAGATGATTTTTATGGTTTTGGAAGGAAATATATGGTTCAATAAATATGGATTTTAAGATATTATCTAAATGTATTTTATAAAGGTTTAATTCTAGATTTTTTTTTAAATTATATGTTTTGAAAATTTTGAATTATAAGTTAGTTGAAATTTAAATTTTTTAGAATTTACCTATAATTTTACTATTTTAAAATATATGTAAATTAGTTTAATATTTAATAAGTTTAATAATAAGATTTAATTTAATAAAGTTTGATTTAGTTGTGCAAAATATGTTTAAGTATTTATTTAAAATTTTAGTTTAAAATAGATTTTTATAACGATTTTTATAAGTTAAGATTGGAAAGATAAATTTAAATTAATTTAAAATTGTATTTAATTAAGAATTTCATTTAATTAAATCGATTTGAAACTTATTGAATTTGAGATTTTTAAAGGATATGATTTCATAACTTAATTTTTGTTTAAGGTGACTTAATGAATATTTCAAGTTTATATAAATTGAAGGAAATATGTAGTTTATTGTAATTTGAGGTTTTATTTAAATGATATTGGATTTATTAAGTGAATATTTCAAAACTAAATAATAATGAAGTTAAATTATGATATATATGAAATTATCAAATTTAGTTTTGAAATGTTGAATATTAAAGCTTTGAAATATATTAAAATTGAAATGGTTTATTTTATGGTTCAATATCTATTTGAAATTGATATAATTTGAAATGGTTTATTGAGAAACAAAATTAAATTGAATTGATGAATTGAGATTGAATTAAATTTGAATTTTTGGAATTCGAGTTGATTTGAATCGATTTGTGAAATTTGAGGAAATTATTTTATTATACGAAGTATTTAATATATATAAATATTTTACCTTATAAATTATTTTAATATAAACTATTTTAATATAAATCAATTTTAACACAAACCATTTTAATATAAACTATTTTACTATACTAATTATTTTGATATAAATTATTCTAACTTATAACTATTTTATATAAACTATTTCATTTTATAAACAATTTTACTATTATTGTTATCTAGATTGTTTAAGTGGTGGAAGTTATGATTTCAAAGTTATGAATTTCAAAGTATTATGTTATCAAGTGTAATAATTTTCCAAAGTGTTATAATTTCAAGTTTATAATCTCGAAAGTGTTATAACTTTGAAAGTGCTATGATTTTTGGAAATGGATACATATTTGAAGTAAAAAATGATATCTTATTAATATGGTTTGAAATGAAAATGATATTTTGGTTTTGAAGTATAAACTATTTGGAAATGACCATGGTGTTATAATAACGTTTGGTTGTTCTCTCTGCCAATACCTAAAGCCACTTTAATAACTGTGTACGTGGTGGAGATTCCAGAATGAATTAGGATGGTTTGGTGACGATTCTAAATGGTATTTACGTAGCTCTAACTCCCGTGAGTCAGCTTGATATGGCTAAAACAGGAGCCATGCCAGGCCAAGTGAGGTCATTCCTCCGATTGGACACATTTCTTCGATACCATTCTATTGCTTTTGTGATTTGATTGGTTGCACCTTTGATTTGGGAGTGTGTCACGAGATGCGCGGTAGTAGCTGCTAGGCGTTACCACCAGTCTGGATCCGCAAACGGTATATCTACCCTGGCGTTGCCACGCGTGCCTTGTCAAATGCCCTATCGCGCCTTCTACGAGTTAGTTTTGTGTCATACCTATGGAGTGCTCTCTTATAGCCCACTTGCGAGTGGAGTTTACAATATCTGTGTAGACTACGGCATTATAAAATATAGGTAACGCCATAATGCTATTTTAATAGTTTACTTTACTATAGACATATTATAATAGCGTATATTACTACATTGTAGATAGTTCTGTGGACCTTAGAGGATGGAAATCCCAAACATCCTTTAAGTTACTTGCATTTCAGTTGACATTTCACTTGAGTTAAATTTATTAATATAAGATTGTTATTCCCGACTTGAGTGTTTTTTGTTTTGCATTAATGTAACGACCCGTAAATATTCGATAACTAAAATTTGTTAATTTAATAAGTTTTGGTAATTTAATTCGGAAAGAAAATAAAAATTTGTAATTTAATAATGAAATAACTAAAATAAAGGTAATAATGTTAATGCAAGTTGATAAATAATTAGTGCAATCCTAATTAATTGAAACAATTGTAAGGTTATAATTGATTGTTTTTAGTAAATTGGGAAATAAATTTTAATAAATGTAATTAAATATTATGTTAATGTAAATTAAGATAATATTTGAGAATAATGTCAATTCCATTTGTAATATGACAATTGGTTGATAAAAAGAATGGAAAATAAATATTTATTAATTTATTGGAATTTAAATTTAATAATTGGTTTAATTGCGAATAAATGGAATTTAATACTTAAATATTACGTTAACGGAAATTAAGTTGAAATCTGAGAATATTAATGGAATAGATCATGAACCAATGTTAATTTCATCCATTTGATAATAATTTGTTGAATACAAGATTTAAAATCAAATAAAGGAATTTATTAAATTTCAATTGATAATTAATGAGTTTGTTAAAAGTAAAAGTAAATACAGTAATGGGTAAATCAATTAATTTTGAATTGATATCCAAGTGGTTTAAAATTTTGTAATTGTTTAATAAGTCGAGAATGATGGAATTTGTAAATTAGTAGAATTAAAACGAAAAAGTGAGTTAATTAATTAAATATTAATTTAATTCAATTAATGTAAAAATAGCCATTTTGGCCACTGACTCGGATTTTGACGAAACTAGTTTCAATGGATCCGTAACGGTGAATTATTGTAGGATTTCAAGTTTCGTACCGATCGGACTTGTTGTTTAGTCGTACGGACTCGAAACGCCTAGAAATCAATGAAATTGAAATCAATTTGGAATAACTTGATTTTAGCGTAACTTCTTCACACGATGGAATTTGGACTTGAAATATATTCCATTGATTTTAAAATGTTCAAAAACATCTATTTTGACATATGGGTTGACCCAATTTCGTTCCGGAATCAGAACGGGCTTTTCGGGCCATTTATTGTTCAACGGTCCAAACTAATCGTGTCTATTCATTTCTATTTCATCTTTGCCTATATATACCTTGTTATAAACCCTAGCCTATTTCTTATTCCTCATTTCTGTATGTACAATTCTATTTTCTTCTCCTCTTTCAATGGTAGACAGAACCCTATATCCCAAACAGCAAATTCAAATCAAAAAATTGAAAATTTAATCTCCTCAAATCCTATCAAATTATATATCAATCTGAAGCTCTCGACGAGCGCAAGTTGGGTATGCTGTCTATTTTTCGATTTGGGTCTCTGTCTGTCCAAAAATCATGAAGTAATTCTCGGTCATCGGTCGTGACCCGATCGACTTTGCCTGATCGACAAATCAAGATTGCTGGGTTGTAGAGATTCGCTAGTGGAGTTCAACGCTGAAATTTATTGGGTGGTTCAACGGTCGTATTTGGGTAGAAAATTGATTAGGGTTTCATTTTTGACCAGCGGTTGTGAATTTGTTTGAGGTCGTGCGACTTGCTCTTTGTAATGACCCGGCTTCCTATCTTTAGGAAGACACATCGCTAATAAGAAAGAAAGGGATAGATAATAGAGAGAAAGAGAAGAAAGAAGAAATAACACATCAGAATCTAAACAGCGGAACGAATAAATTATATTAATAACATAAGTATTACATAGTATACAACAACTATCAGAGTTACACAGATTATACATCATATACTAGACAGTTATAAACACCTGTCTAGTTATTACAACATAATACAAACAACTCAATCGAACGACTCAGAGATACCAACACAACGGAATACTATATATCTAACGCCGAAGCCTCCTGCTCCATTGCTCCTCTATAATTCGTCAAAGCTAACCTGAATCCCTTGGCTACTCGTACAAATTTGAGTACCCAAGAGTTTATGAAAAACAAAAATAAACTCCGGGTCAGACATGGGTTTGGTGTGAGTAACAGGTTAAAGTTGCTTAATTTTCAAAACCTTTTGAAAAGAAAAGGTATCACGTAAGACTTCCCACACATAAACATGGAAAAGTTTTTACCTTACGCTAACCAAAACATTTGATAGGAAATCCGAAGATATTATAATAGTGTCTAGGGTTTTCAAGCAAATATGAAATAGCCGAAATTGTTACATGATTAAATTCCAGCTACTAGCCACAAAAGTGGGTAATACAATCAAAACCGTTGGCACTTATTGGATTTTGGATTCCATACAATGGCAGGGCTACTGGGGTACCGCCCGTCACAGTACGTGGCCTAGATCACCGTACCAAGGAGTACGCCCGCTCCCCTGCAACACAAGGCCGGACCCATTCCTTACTGAACAGTTCCGAACAAGACAACCTCGGCAGTTGTCGCGAATCAACCGCCCATACAACCAAAATAAAAGGGACTTCTAGACAGGGGTAAATCTTGCCCTCCAGTGGGAGCTACCCACGAAGCCTTGCTGCACCTCTCCTGTTTTAGCCATTCTCGGTTGATGAGGCTTGAGGCTACGATTATCTTTAGAGAACACATCTCTTAGAATGCTCATTGCCCACCAGACGATTTTCTGAAAGCAATTAATCCATACACGTTCGTTCCGGGTTCGAACGAAACCGAAGGCATTATCTCATTACACTCATTTTGGAATCACCCTCAGAGTTAACGATGATAACCCATGCACTCTGAATCTTCATCTTCACTTGAGATTCACGACCTATCGTTAATTTGGATCGATGTGGTTTTCGGATATCCAAATATGGAAAACCGATCCCGGTCTCATCGAAATCCAAAGCATGTCTTTTAGGTCCAAGTTGTTTTAAGTTTAAAAGAATTCAATTTAATTATCCATACACACACAGATAGATAATTCACATCATCACAATAGATAATCAACATTATTATCACAAACAGGTAATCTATATTATCATCACAAACAGATAATCTACATTATCATCACCATAGATAACTTATATCATCACAATGCAACCAATGCATCCATATCACACAATACTAATCTCATCTCTAAGATTCAAACCATTCAAGTCAAACCATATCATCCATTCATTAGCAATGATTTACTTAATTATACTTTAATTAATTTAAAATAAATTAAATTAATTACTCCCAACTCTAATTAATTTAAAGTGAATTAAATTAATTACTTATCTTTAATTAATTTAAAATGAATTAAATTAATTACTTCATCATATAAATCTTGCTTACTTAATCCTTAATTGATTACAAATCAATCAATCAATTATTCTCAAATTAATCACCCTTGATTAATTATCCCTTAATTACATTCAAGTAATTATCCTTAATTAATTTTACAAATTAATTATCCTTAACCAAAATCAGTAATTAACCTTTAATTACTTCATTAATTAATTATAATTAATTACATTAATCCTTAATTATTTACATTAACTAATTACTCCCTTAATAACTTATCATTGATTAATTAATCTTAATTAATTAATCCTTAATTACATCATTAATTATATTAATTAAATTTAAATTAATTACTTATTTAAATTTATTACATTAAGTAATTAACCTTAATTAAACCAAAATTATTAATCACTTTTGATTAATCATATTCAGTAATTAACCAACCTTAATTACCCCTAAATTAATTACATTTAATAATTAATTATATTTATTAATCACCCCTGAGTTAATCTCATTAGTAATTAATTCCCTTAATTCATTACATCACTTAATTATTTCCAAAAGACTTAATCAATCAATTCTTAAATTAATTACACTAAGTAATTAATTGTTAATCACTTTCACAAAGTAATTATCCTCATTATTAATTGCACAAAGTAATTTATCCCAAAACTCTACCATACTTCAATAATTACCTCCAGAAATTTACATAACTTAATTACTTCTTTAAGAAATTATTCTTCACTGATTACTTATCATCTCATCCAATTATTATTATAAATTAATTAAACTTAATTAATTAAGTTAAACTAATCTAATTAATAAATTAATTACAATAAGTAATTAATATCTTAAATTACCTTCATAAAGTAATCATACTTAATCAAGTTCCATAATTAATTATCTAAATTAATTAATCCAATTAATTATCAAAATTAATTACATTAATTAATTAATAAATAATACCAAGTTAATGAACTTTATTAATTTATTAACAAATTCTTAATTACCTTCCTTAAGTAATTAAATTAAATTAATTAATATTAATTACAAATTTAATTAACCTTAATTAATTTATTTTAAATCCTTAATTAATTAATTAAATTAATTAATTATCTTATTTAAATTACCTTATCAATTTAATGACTCAAAAATCATTAAATTCTTTGATTTACTTTAAAAATAAAACATCTCTTATTAATGATAACATTATCATTAACAAAGTAATTTAAAACAATTTACTTTAAAATTTGTTTTCAAATTACATTTTAAATTTAAAAAAAAATGAAGTCAAACTTAGCTTAAACAAAGTTTAAAACATTTCAAAACCCATTTAAAACTTATATTAAATAATTTCTTATTTTATAAAGAATTTTAAAGGAAATTTAAACCCAATTTCATTTCAAATACAAATCATATTTTAAATTAGCTTTAACATTCAAAGTTGTATTTAAACAATTTAAATTTTAGAAACTTCCCTTATTTCTAAATTATGATTCAAATCTGAATTTGAATCTAGATTTAAACTTAAGTTAAATCCTTAATTTTATTTTTAAGCTTTACCCTTAAATTAAACTATTTAAACCCCTTTTAGAAAAAATTGTTTAAAACATTTAATTTTATAAAATTTAAATTAAATTTTGATACTGAGATTCAAACTTACTTTTGAATCCATAATTAAGATTTAAGTTTTAAAGTTTATTCTAAAAGTTGATTCAGATTTTACTTTAATTTTTGAGTTAAAAACATTCAGGTTTCTAAAGAAACCTGTAACCTCCAAATATACCCGAGCCTTCCTTATTTACTCCGAGTAAATCCCATAACTACTTCGAGCAAAAACTCAACTTACTCGAGCAAATCTCGAGTCAAAACACAGCAACCTCCAAATCTTCCCTGATACATTTCTTGCACCATGCATATGCACGGTGGTCTTAGCCACCTCCGGCCACCACCCAGTCATCGATCATGTCGACGTTCATTCCTGAATCACATCGCCACCATCAAATCCCCTCAATTCACTCGAAATCAAATTCGAGTTCCCCCAAACTAACCCGCCTGGCAGCAACAGTATGGAACAACACCATCATCAAACCTGAAAACAGCTCGTCTCCTCAACGCCGACCATCGGAGACGCTGGAACTCCGTCCACCTCTTCTTCAACACCCAAGCAACTACCTCCCTAAAAATAGTTGCATTCGAACCACTATAGTCTTCATGCCGATCAAAATTTCCCACTACTTAGAAACTAGGTTTACAGACTTCGTCAACCTCCCATCGCCTCCACCGAGCCCTGTTCATCTTCCTGGCATTTTTGCCACACTCTCTGATCACTCCACTACCATCACCAAGAACCCCAAACACTCAAATCAACTCGATCACCAGAGTTTGCTTAAAACCCAATTTCCGTTCAAATAAGAACTGCGGCCTTAATCCCAAACTAAACACTATGATTTTAGTTTTAAAAATCATCTTTTTGTTTAAGTTTTTAGATTATAATACTGAATTGATAATTATTATGTTTGAGTTTTCTCTTTTATTTATCATACTCTGATGTTTTTTTCAATTTACAGAGACATCACCCAAATTTGATTTTACTTAAATAAGTTTTCTAAACTAAACTATGGTATAATTAACACATTTGCTTCAGGACTTAATCCTTAATAAAATTTAAACAAGAACAAGAGGATTTTTATTTTTATTTTTAGAAGAATCTGGACCTAGATCCAGAGTTAGAGGCAATACAAATACATGCACAACAACATTTCATACATACACAAAGTTCACTGATAAACTCAGTCATAACATATTTGTTTTATAGATGATCAGGCAAAATAAATATTCACTTAAATCTTTAAAGCTGTTATGTTACTCACCTGGAAACAATGATGAAGCAGAGCACTAATTTGGAAAGCTTTTACTTTTATGCTTTAAGAAACTGAGTTGCCTACTGATTGAATTTTGCATGCAGGCTAGCTTCTATATGCATTTGAACCTCTTGAATTTGAAAAGCTTTAATTTGCAGAAGATAAACCCAGATTGAAAGATGCATGCAGGCTAATGAAACTTAAATTTGCTTCAGATCTCACTTGCTACTGGATCTAGTTGAAGAGATGGTTTAAGGCTTGATTTCCAGATTTTTAAGAAATGCAGAGGCTTTTCAATTTTCTTTTTGAAATGAATTTCAGATTTGCATGATCTAAATTTTTACAAAGGACTTGCTTGTTTTTAACACTTGCATTGCAGATTTAGTTTTAAAGAGGGATTACAGGATTAACATGCAAGCTTGATTTTTTATTTTATTTTTGAGGAAGAGTTTCAGCTGAGATTTATCTTTGGGAAAAAGTTGAAGAATAGAAAAAGAAAGAACTTGAAGAAAACATGTTTTATATGAGTGTAATTGATTTTTCTTTCAAAACATTAAAATAAAAATAAAAATAAAAGACACTTGTTACACTAGTTATTTGATTCAATTACACTTGTCATTCCACCCCTTAGTTTTATAACATGTGTCTTAAGTAATTTAGTTTATTTTTGTTTTATTTAAAGGTAATTGAAATCCTCTTTATTTATTAAATACATATAAAGTAGTTTCATAAATAAATGGATATGTATTTCTTTTTAATGAGAATGGAATAAAACAATTTATATAAAAATGAAAGCTTATTTACAAGGTTCGTATATGTTTATTAATTTGAATTTTCAAAATTAAATTCAATTTCAAATGCTCTTTATACATTTAAAAATTCAATTTTAAAACTAATTTATATTAACATACTTAATTTGACAGTAATAATATTGTCTTTTAAAATTTATCTATATTTATACATTTATTATTATTATTTGAAAATAACATATTTATCAATTTAAATCATTTATAAAAGAAATTATAAATTACTTTTCTTATTTATCTTAATTAAATGAATTAATGTTAATATATAAATGGTATTTTAAATTTTCTTATATAATTTTCAAATTATCAAAATGATTATTAGAATTTAAAACAAGATTTTATTTGTTAATTAAACTTCAAATCAAACTTATCTGTTTACAATATATATATATATATATATATAAATATACATTATAAACAAGAAAACATTTTATTAGTTTTCAAAAGATAAAAATTCACCAAATTAAACTTCTATTTAATCAAGTTAAATTTTATTAACAAAATTTTATCAAATCAATTTAATTTTAAATATAGATTATTAAATTGATATTGCCAAAATTTCCGGGATTTTACATTCCTCCCCCCTAAAAGAATTTCATCCCCGAAATTTAAAAGAAAAGTAATTTAATAACCCATTTAAAATTTAAATTTTAAATCACAAGCATACATCAATCATATGCTAACAACCATAGCAACCAATTTATCTAATCAAACAAATTTAATTATCCAGATAAGATTCTGGATAAAAATTTCTCGAGTTTCCCCAAGTGTGTATATGTGTGTGTGTGTGTATACATATATATATATATATATATATATATATATATATATCGGGATACTCACCTTACAGAATCCAAACAATCAAAACTGCGAAGCTACAGAGCTTCTACTCATCTAGCTCTATAACTCTAAATAGGACATCAGACTACATACGAGTCTGACTCAACAACCAAACCTTCCTGAGTAGCTGGTTCCACTTCCAGAGATAACTCATATACGTACTCCCTCAGAGATATGTGAAACTCATTAAATCCAATTATCCAAACTGGCAATACAACTCTTGAAAACCAAACACTAATCCAACCAAAACACAGAAGAGATCTAAAACAAATCTCCGACTCAGGAATCCAATTTCCTTCGTCTCTAAACCACAAAATCTTCTAACGACCCTGGGCTGCCTACATCCAAACTGATCAGCTTAACCCCTGCCGATGCTTCAAGAAACAATCTGGATCAAAAACAATCCAACACAACGATCTCCTCAAGATCAATCAAGACCAAGATCACCAATTCTACTCTTCAAACATCAGAAGAACAAACTCACTTCTTATATCAGAAAAGACAAAACAGAAACATTCCCAAACTTCTTCCACTACACAACTCTGAACTGGAATAGAAGACAATGCTGATGAAGATCATGAGCACAAACTAGACAACATATCCTAAAATATGGCTCAACATATCCAAGAAAACTCACAAGTTTCACCAAAATCCAAGCTGCTTCACCAAACCCTATCTCAAGGAATCATCCTTCTACTAGCTGAACCATCAGTATTAATCCTAGAATCCAGTTAATAAGAAAACTCGATCTCCTGATGCGGATAAATCTCCGACTTCTCAGAAGACAGCCAAAAATTCTTCAATACCTCAAAAGAACACTCAAACTATCGCAAGTCACTTTTGCGATCAACACAGACCAATTCCCAAAGAAAACTGTTCTTTCTTTACCAAACAGAACAGCTTACTCTTAATTAGCCAATCCAATAAAGTATTGGATCCACTCTGCTGCTTCTGAACTCCACCTTCAGAAAAACTGCTAACCAGAAGACTTCCTGCTGGCACACAGAACACTCGGGGTTGAACTGCTGATACCAAAGTCAAAGACTTCTTAATCCATAGCTCTTCGAGATACCCAGACCTCAAAGCCAAACACAAACAACCAGCTGGACTCAGCCACAACACTGAAGCTGACACACTTCCCAAAACTTGTTCCAAAGAAAACATCTTCGGAGACATCCATATTCACTGCATCTCATGACGCAGCTACTACTACTCCAGGTATTTAAATACCATCACCACTTATACCAATCTACAGATCCAAACTCTACTTATCCAACTTCAAAGATAAACTCTGAACCTTAACAGGTTTCCTTCAGAGATCGATGAAATCTCTACTCTACTGCACAACTTACTCGAGACGGTATTAGGTCTAAAGTCTCGACAGATACACTTCCAATCTCAAACATCAAACTCCAACCAATGGTAGTAATCGTGTTACACACACCACTACCTTATCTACCTTTATAACCTATATTGGAAAACCTGAACAGGTAACCCAACAGATAAGTAGAAATAAATATATATATATATATATATATATATATATATATATATATATATATTAAAATTACAAATACGCTCTCTCAAGAAAGACACCACTACAGAGCCTAGGTATTTACTCAACCTTGCTCTGATACCACTGTAACGACCCGACTTCCTATCTCCAGGAAGACGCGTCGCTAATAAGAAAGAAAGGGGTAGATAATAGAAAGAAAGAGAAGAAAGAAGAAACAACACATCAGAATCTAAACAGCGGAACGAATAAATTATATTAATAACATAAGTATTACATAGTATACAATAACTATTAGAGTTACACAAATTATACATCACATACTAGACAGTTATAAACACCTGTCTAGTTATTACAACAAAATACAAACAACTCAATCGAACGACTCAGAGATACCAACACAGCGGAATACTATATATCTAACGCCGAAGCCTCCTACTCCATTGCTCCTCCATAATTCGTCAAAGCTAACCTGAATCCCTTGGCTACTCGTAAAAATTTGAGTACCCAAGAGTTTATGAAAAACAAAAATAAACTCCGGGTCAGACATGGATCTGGTGTGAGTAACAGGTTAAAGTTGCTTAATTTTCAAAAACTTTTGAAAAGAAAAGGTATCACGTAAGACTTCCCACACATAAACATGGAAAAGTTTTTACCTTACGCTAACCAAAACATTTGATAGGAAATCCGATGATATTATAATAGTGTCTAGGGTTTTCAAGTAAATATGAAATAGCCGAAATTGTTACATGATTAAATTCCAGCTACTAGCCACAAAAGTGGGTAATATAATCAAAATCATTGGCACTTATTGGATTTTGGATTCCATACAATGGCAGGTCTACTGGTGTACCGCCCATCACAGTACGTGGCCTAGATCACCGTACCGAGGAGTACGCCCGCTCCCCTGCAACACAAGGTCGGACCCATTCCTTACTGAACAGTTCCGAACAAGACAACCCCGGCAGTTGTCGCGAATCAACCGCCCACACAACCGAAATAAAAGGGACTTCTAGACAGGGGTAAATCTTGCCCTCCAGTGGGAGCTACCCACGAAGCCTTGCTGCACCTCCCCTGTTTTAGCCATTCCCGGTTGATGAGGCTTGAGGCTACGATTACTTTAGAGAACACATCTCTTAGAATGCTTATCGTCCACCTGACGATGTTCTGAAAGCATTCAATCCATACAAGTTCGTTCCTGGTTCGAACGAAACCGAAGGCATTATCTCATTACACTCATTTTGAAATCACGCTCAGAGTTAACGACGATAACCCTTGCACTCTGAATCTTCATCTTCACTTGAGATTCACGACCTATCGTTAATTTGGATCGATGTGGTTTTCAGATATCCAAATATGGGAAACCGATCCCGGTCTCATCGAAATCCAAAGCGCGTCTTTTTGGTCCGAGTTGTTTTAAGTTTAAAACAATTCAATTTAATTATCCATATACACACAGATAGATAATTCACATCATCACAATAGATAATCAACATTATCATCACAAATAGGTAATCTATATTATCATCACAAATAGATAATCTACATTATCATCACCATAGATAACTTATATCATCACAATGCAAGCAATGCATCCACATCACACAATACTAATCTCATCTCTGAGATTCAAACCATTCAAGTCAAACCATATCATCCATTCATAAGCAATGATTTACTTAATTATACTTTAATTAATTTAAAATAAATTAAATTAATTACTCCCAACTCTAATTAATTTAAAATGAATTAAATTAATTACTTATCTTTAATTAATTTAAAATGAATTAAATTAATTACTTCATCATATAAATCTTGCTTACTTAATCCTTAATTGATTACAAATCAATCAATCAATTATTCTCAAATTAATCACCTTAATTAATCACCCTTGATTAATTATCCCTTAAACATTCAAGTAATTATCCTTAATTAATTTTACAAATTAATTATCCTTAACCAAAATCAGTAATTAACCTTTAATTACTTCATTAATTAATTATAATTAATTACATTAATCCTTAATTAATTACATTAATTAATTACTCCCTTAATCACTTATCATTGATTAATTAATCTTAATTAATTAATCCTTAATTACTTCATTAATTATATTAATTAAATTTAAATTAATTACTTATTCAAATTTACTATATTAAGTAACTAACCTTAATTAAACCAAAATTATTAATCACTTTTGATTAATCATATTCAGTAATTAACTAACCTTAATTACATTTAATAATTAATTATATTTATTAATCACCCCTGAGTTAATCTCATTAGTAATTAATTCCCTTAATTCATTACATCACTTAATTATTTCCAAAAGACTTAATCAATCAATGCTTAAATTAATTACACTAAGTAATTAATTATTAATCACTTTCACAAAGTAATTATCCTCATTATTAATTACACAAAGTAATTTATCCCAAAACTCCACAATACTTCAATTAATTACCTCTAGAAATTTACTTAACTTAATTACTTCTCTAAGAAATTATTCTTCACTGATTACTTATCATCTCATCCAATTATTATTATAAATTAATTAAACTTAATTAATTAATTTAAACTAATCTAATTAATAAATTAATTACAATAAGTAATTAATATCTTAAATTACCTTCATAAAGTAATCATACTTAATCAAGTTCCATAATTAATTATCTAAATTAATTAATCCAATTAATTATCAAAATTAATTACATTAATTAATTAATAAATAATCCCAAGTTAATGACCTTCATTAATTTATTAACAAATTCTTAATTACCTTCCTTAAGTAATTAACTTAAATTAATTAATATTAATTACAAATTTAATTAACCTTAATTAATTTATTTCAAATCCTTAATTAATTAAATAAATAAATAAATTATCTTATTTAAATTACCTTATTAATTTAATGACTCAAAAATCATTAAATTCTTTGATTTACTTTCAAAATAAAACATCTCTTATTAATGATAACATTATCATTAACAAAGTAATTTAAAACAATTTACTTTAAAATTTGTTTTCAAATTACATTTTAAAATTTTAAATTAAAAAAAATGACTTCAAACTTAGCTTAAACAAAGTTTAAAACATTTCAAAACCCCTTTAAAACTTATACTAAATAATTTCTTATTTTATAAAGAATTTTAAAGGAAATTTAAACCCAATTTCATTTCAAATACAAATCATATTTTAAATTAGCTTTAACATTCAAAGTTGTATTTAAACAATTTAAATTTTAGAAACTTCCCTTATTTCTAAATTATGATTCAAATCTGAATTTGAATCTAGATTTAAACTTAAGTTAAATCCTTACTTTTATTTTTAAGCTTTACCTTTAAATTAAACTATTTAAACCCCTTTTAGAAAAAATTGTTTAAAACATTTAAATTTATAAAATTAAAATTAAAATTTGATACTGGGATTCAAACTTAGTTTTGAATCCATACTTAAGATTTAAGTTTTAAAGTTTATTCTAAAAGTTGATTCAGATTTTACTTTAATTTTTGAGTCAAAAACATTCAGGTTTCTAAAGAAACCTGTAACCTCCAAATATACCCGAGCCTTCCTTATTTACTCCGAGTAAATCCCATGACTACTTCGAGCAAAAACTCAACTTACTCGAGCAAATCTCGAGTCAAAACACAACAACCTCCAAATCTTCCCTGATACATTTCTTGCACCGTGCATATGCACGGTGGTCTTGGCCACCTCCGGCCACCACCCAGTCATCGATCATGTCGACGTTCATTCCTGAATCACATCGCCACCATCAAATCCCCTCAATTCACTCGAAATCAAATTCGAGTTCCCCCAAACTAACCTACCTGGCAGCAACAGTATGGAACAACGCCATCATCAAACCTGAAAACAGCTCGTCTCCTCAAGGCCGACCATCGGAGACGTTGAAACTCCATCCACCTCTTCTTCAACACCCAAGCAACTACCTCCCAAAAATAGTTGCATTCGAACCACTATAGTCTTCATGCCGATCAAAATTTCCCACTGCTTAGAAACTAGGTTTACAGACTTCGTCAACCTCCCATCGCCTCCACCGAGCCCTGTTCATCTTCCTGGCATTTTTGCCACACTCTCTGATCACTCCACTACCATCACCAAGAACCCTAAACACTCAAATCAACTTGATCACCAAAGTTTGCGTAAAACCCAATTTCTGTTCAAATAAGAACTGCGGCCTTAATCCCAAACTAAACACTATGATTTTAGTTTTAAAAATCATCTTTTTGTTTAAGTTTTTAGATTATAATACTGAATTGATAATTTATTATGTTTGAGTTTTGTCTTTTATTTATCATACTCTGATGTTTTTTCCAATTTACAGAGACATCACCCAAATTTGATTTTACATAAATAAGTTTTCTAAACTAAACTATGGTATAATTAACACATTTGCTTCAGGACTTAATCCTTAACAAAATTTAAACAAGAACAAGAGGATTTTTATTTTCATTTTTAGAAGAATCTGGACGTGGAACCAGAGTCAGAGGCAATACAAATACATGCACAACAACATTTCATACATACACAAAGTTCACTGATAAATTCAGTCATAACATATTTGTTTTATAGATGATCAGGCAACATAAATAGTCACTTAAATCTTTAAAACTGTTATGTTACTCACCTGGAAACAATGATGAAGCAGAGCACTAATTTGGAAAGCTTTTACTTTTATGCTTTAAGAAACTGAGTTGCCTGCTGATTGAATTTTGCATGTAGGCTAGCTTCTATATGCATTTGAACCTCTTAAATTTGCAAAGCTTTAATTTGCAGAAGATAAACCCAGATTGAAAGATGCATGCAGGCTAATGAAACTTAAACTTGCTTCAGATCTCACTTGCTACTGGATCTAGTTGAAGAGATGGTTTAAGGCTTGATTTCCAGATTTTTAAGAAATGTAGAGGCTTTTCAATTTTCTTTTTGAAATGAATTTCAGGTTTGCATGATCTAAATTTTTACAAAGGACATGCTTGTTTTTAACACTTACATTACAGATTTAGTTTTAAAGAGGGATTACATGATTAACATGCAAGCTTGATTTTTTATTTTATTTTTGAGGCAGAGATTTATCTTTGGGAAAAAAATTGAAGAATAGAAAAAGAAAGAACTTGAAGAAAACATGTTTTATATGAGTGTAATTGATTTTTCTTTCAAAAATTTAAAAGAAAAATAGAAGACACTTGTTACACTAGTTATTTAGTTCAATTACACTTGTCATTCCACCCCTTAGTTTTATAACATGTGTCTTAAGTAATTTAGTTTATTTTTGTTTTATTTAAAGGTAATTGAAATCCTCTTTATTTATTAAATACATATAAAGTAGTTTCATAAATAAATGGATATGTATTTCTTTTTAATGAAAATGGAATAAAACAATTTGTATAAAAATGAAAGCTTATTTACAAGATTCATATATGTTTATTAATTTGAATTTTCAAAATTAAATTCAATTTCAAATGCTCTTTATACATTTAAAAATTCAATTTTAAAACTAATTTATATTAACATACTTAATTTGACAATAATAATATTGTCTTTTAAAATTTATCTATATTTATACATTTATTATTATTATTTGAAAATAACATATTTATCAATTTAAATCATTTATAAAAGAAATTATAAATTACTTTTCTTATTTATCTTAACTAAATGAATTAATGTTAATATATAAATGGTATTTTAAATTTTATTATATAATTTTCAAATTATCAAAATGATTATTAGAATCTAAAACAAGATTTTATTTGTTAATTAAACTTCAAATAAAACTTATCTATTTACAATATATATATATATATATACATTATAAACAGGAAAACATTTTATTAGTTTTCAAAAGATAAAAATTCACCAAATTAAACATCTATTTAATCAAGTTAAATTTTATTAACAAAATTTTATCAAATCAATTTAATTTTAAATATAGATTATTAAATTGATATGGCCAAAATTTCCGGGATATCACACTCGTCGAAGTGGATGGTCGAAGGACATCAGGCAGGTGGAGGCGCGCTCGTCTGTGGCATTGAAGTCTGGACCGATCGCCTCTGGTGACGCATGGCAGGGAGGCGGCTGGAGCATTTCGTTCGATCACATGTTGATGTTGGGTTTCAACTGGGCAGAGAGGAACGTGGCTTGCTGACATGGCTGCATCTTATTGGTGCTTTTTATTTTTATTTTAAATTTTGTTTTCAATCTTCTAAATCGAATAGCTTTCACATACGAGGTCCAATTCACGTGCAGTTTTCTCCGCTAGGATCGTATTGATTGAGCATTTTGGCGCTGAATTGGACGAATTCTAAGACTGTTTGAATTTTGGGTTTAAATTGGATTTAAATTCAATTTAAATTCAAAAGGTGAGTGTTTTAACCCACTCACAACTTCTAAAATTTCTTATGCTTGTAAATTTATTGATGATGTGATTAGAAATTTATTTATGACTGTTTGGCATATTTTGCATCACCATCTCAGTTTATTTGAAGTTATTTGGATAAAATAGTCATTTAATTTATTATTGAATATAACTGTCCATAAATGCCTGTTATTTATCATCTATTCTATATTGATGTTATTGATTTAATTGGATGATGGTTGTGATAAATGTTTGATGATAGATACTGGATGAATGGATGTTGTATTTTATACTGTTATAAACTGCAAGTTGTTATGGATTTTATTTCATTCGAGATTGCGGTTTGAAATGATATATAACCATATTTATGTTTTATATTACAGATTGAAATGATAAATATCCATATCACTTGACCTCAGGATAGAAAATAATATACAGACACCGCGGTCTATATATATAAAAATATTTTGAAATGATTTTTATGGTTTTGTAAAGAAATATATGGGTAATATAAATATTGATTTCAGTTGTTATATAAATGCTATTTTATTATTGATTTTTAGCTATGGGCAAATTTGTTTGGAAATATAAAATAAGCTAAATAATGAAGTTTGATTGTTTTTATATAATATGGTTAAGTATCTGTTTAAGTCATATTGGATATAGAGTTTATAAAGACTTAAATAAAATTAAGGTTGGAAGATAAATATGAAATTGGTTTGAATTAAATTATTTAAGAATTATACTCGAATAAACATGATTTGAAATTTAAATAAAATTGAGGCTTAAAAGGGTATGATTTTTACAACTTGATTTTGGTTTAGAGTGATTTAAATGAATATTTCAAGTGTAAATAAATTGAAGGAAATATTTAGTTATTCGTAATTTGAGTTTATTTAAATGATAACGGATCGATTATGTAAATTATTTCAAAACTATGTAACAGAAAATTGAATTGTTGAATCGAAATTACCAAGCTTAATTTTGAAATTGTTGTATACTTAAAGTTGAAATATATTAAATTTTAAATGGTTTATTCAGCGGGCCAAATCTGTTTTGAAATCGATAAATTTGAAATAGTTATTGGAAATTAAATTGAACTGAAATTTATGATTTGGAATTTGGTGAAATATAAAATCTAGAAATTCTATTCGTTTTGAAATTGATTGTGAAATTGAAGAAGCTGTTTATTATATAAAGTATTTTAAATATTTAAACCATTTAAGTGGTGGAAGTTATGTTTCAAAGTTACGAGTTTCAAGGTATTATAATTTGAAAGTGTTATGATTTTAGGAAAGGGATATATTTGAAATGTGAATGATATCATATTGATTTGGTTTTGAAAGGCAATGATATTTTGGTTTTAAAGTATAAACTATTTTGAAAATGAACGCGGTGTTATAATAACGTTTGGCTGTTAAAGAGACCGGGATCGGAAGTTGTCATACTCTCCGCCAACTCTGAAAACAACTTTAACAACAATGTACGCGGTGGAGATTCCAGAATGAAGTAGGATGGTGACGGCGTTCCTTTGAGGTATATACGTGGACCCGACTCCCGTGAGTTGGCACAAGGTGGCTAAAACAGGAGCGATTCCGGGCCAGTGCGGTAGCTCCTCTTATCGGACACACTCCTTCGCTACCATTCCATTATATTCTGATTTTGAGATTTATTCGGTGGCCACTTTTGATTTTTGATTTTGGAGGTGTGGCTCGAGATGGGCGGTAGCTGCGCGCTATGCGTCACCACCAATCCGGATATTAATTGGTATATCTACCCTGGCATTGCCTTGTGTGCTGTGTCACCTACCTAGCGCGCCTTGTACGAGTTTTGGTTTTCTTCCATAGCCCGTGGAGTATTTAGGGTAGTCTCCCGATCTGGAGATACGCTGATACTGGATGGCCTGCTGGGACTATTACGTGTTAAGGTGGAAAATGTAAAGCCTTAATGCTATTTAAAAGTAAGTTTATTTTACTATAGACATTATTATAATAGCGAAATATTACTACATAGTAAATGGTTTAAAGGATCTTTAGGAGATGTGAATCTCGAGCATCTCTTTAGTTACTGCACTCACGTTAGACACTGGATAGGAGATGCAAAATCTCGTGAACATCTCTGACGCCGTTCCACTCATATTTATTTCTGTTGATTTAACTTACGTAAGATCTTTTAGTTCTGACTCGGGTGTTTTGTCTTTTCAATTCGCTCGGGTCAGTCTGAGCATTACAAGATTTGAAGACTTTATTTTGGAGGACGAAGGCGAAGATATTATTACTATTATCTATTATATTATTCCACAGCATTCATACTATTCCGCTGCATTATTTAATATTCTCTGGTATGTGTAACTCTGTTATGTATTGTATTAGTATAATCAAATGTTTGTAAACAGCTTCATGAAATGTATTTGATTATTATATTTTGTCATTCCGCTGCAAGAATCTATTTTGTCTCTGTCTTTCTTCCTTTCTCTTATTTATCCCATAACAATCTGCCCTTCTGTATAGTTTGAGTCTAATGTGTGTGGTTTATCGTCGATTTAAAGCGTACAAAAAGGCAGGATGTTACATCTGGTATCAGAGCTTTGGTTTAGCGATAAATCTTAGCTTTGTGGGGTCTGACTCTTTATTACTAGGGTAGTAATACCCTATGGGGAGTCGCTGAGTGTGTGTGTGTGTGTGTGTCTATATATATATATATATATATATATATATATATATATATATATATATATATATATAAGAGTGTATTTGTTAGTGTTATAAAAAGGTTTTATATTGTGTTAATTTGTTTCTTTTTGTATTTATATATTCTGGCTGGTGCATAGGACGCTATGACATCAATAGGGATTTCTAAACACTTAATAGGACAGACTGACACAATATTTGTTTTGAATATAGGTGAATGAAATAATTTTTCCTATTATATTTTCTGTATATAAAATAATTTTTTAATAAATGATATATATATTTTGGTTGTAATTTAATTGTTGTTAGACAGTGAAATTTTTAGATTTTAGTTGGAAATAAGATTTGAAAAGTAAAAAAATGAAATTTGGAAATTTTAGAACTTAAGTTCCGGGATTTTAAATTTCTTTCAAAGGATTTTGGAATATAATAATATTGTTTATAAATATTTTCTGATATAAATAATTCATTGTAAATTAAAAGAATTATTTTAAAGAAATCTTGGAAAAAAATAAGTTCTGTACTCTCCTTTCGATCGCTGGGAAATAATTTCGGTGATGAGTGCATGCATCATCGACATTCATTTTCGAGTTTCTAAGTGGGAAGGCCACTGTAGTAGTTTTACTGCAGAATTATTTTGAAAGACAAATATAAATATAAATTTTAAATTGTCTAAAAAACAATTGGATATATAAGTTGTAAGTATATATTTATCTATTAATTTAAAATGATTTTTGAATAAAACCCATTATTTAATTCTTAAGTTTCCGTTAATTAATAGTTTTAATTAGCGTAGTGGAATGGAATGTAACTAATTAATAGTTGGAACCTCTAATTAAAATAAGAGATTAAATGCTAATTTATAAATGGAATTAAAAGAAACTTGAAATTTGTAACCTATAAAACAAAGGATAGGATTATTGAACACTAAATTAATTAAAAGAAATGATAAAAACTTGTATAGCTTTCAATTACATTCTTAAAGGCATATATATAACTTACCAAAGGATGTAAAAAGTTGAAATGTTAATAAGAAAATGTAGTGGATATTATACAAGTAAAACTCGAAGTAATGAAAGTATTCAATGAATTTGCTTTTATAAATAAGAATTTAATGTTACAATTGTTGTAAACTTAAGTATGACTGAAAGCCCACTAATTAAATATAATAGAAAGGTTATAAAGAAATGATAGTAAACTTAAGTAAATGTTGAGGTTATTTATAATAAAAATAAATAGAAAGATGAATACTATAAACAAATGAAATTAAGTAGTGAATAAATGAATGTAATACAATAAAAAGAAATTTACATGGTATGAATAAATAAATATGAATTTATGTAAGTAATAAATGAAAATGAATGAAATAAACACTGAATGAATGAAGGGAAATAAAAATTTGTAAGAAGTAAATGTAAATTAAAAGATGAATCATTATATGATTGAAAAGGAGTTTAAACAATAAATGCCATGAAATGGAATTAATAAGAACAGATTGATCTATTGGTCGAAATCGTTGTTTGTTTGGTTTATGGTTGTTTGAAATGAATGTATGATTGTATGCCTTCTTGCAAGTGATTGTTGTTTATATTGGATTGTTTGTTTTTGGTTGAAAAAACTTTAAACATTTCATTTTATATTATTATTAACCTCTTTTGGATTATATAAGTGAAATACAGGTTATGGAAGCAATTGCTACTGCTTTTGGTTTCATAATTAAGCATCTGTTTGCCTGACAAATAGGTACGTCTTCGGAATACGGTTTTATAGCGCTATTATATTGTTTTTCCCATGTTGGAATATATTATTTTGAAAAATACATGTTATATATTATTATATTTGATGTTATATTTTCTCCCGAGCCTCTCCGTACAAAGGAGACTCTATCGAAAATTTTCGTAAATTTTGGACTTAGAAAAATTTTGAAAAATGTTTTCCAAACTTTATTAATTTAAGTATAAAAAGATTTAATGGTTATAAATTGACATATTTTATTTAAATTATTAAATTTTGTAAATTTATTTGTTTATAAAGTTAATATTTTGAAAAAGATGTTTTGTTTACTCAATTCTTTCTTTCCCCTTCTTTTTCCTTTTCGGGGATGAAAAGTTTTGAGTAGGGGAGAGTGTAACGACCCGTAAATATTCGATAATTAAATTTTGATAATTTAATATTTTTTGGTAATTTAATTCGAAAAGGAAATAAAAATTTGTAATTTAATAATGAAATCACTAAAATAAAGATAATAATGTTAATGCAAGTTGATAAATAATTAGTGCAATCCCAATTAATTGAAACAATTGTAAGGTTATAATTGATTGTATTTAGTAAATTGGGAAATAAATTTCAATAAATGTTATTAAATATTATGTTAATGTCAATTAATATAATATTTTAAAATAATGTCAATTCCATTTATAATATGGTAATTGGTTGATAAAAAGAATGGAAAATCCAGATTAATTAATTTATTGGAATTTAAATTTAATAATTGGACTAATTGAAAATAAATGGAATTTAATATTTAAATATTACGTTAACGGAAATTTAGTTGAAATCTGAGAACATTAATGTGATAGATCATGAACCAATGTTAATTTCATCCATTTCATAATAATTTGTTGAATACATGATTTAAAATCAAATAAAAGGTTTTATTAAATTTCAATTGATAATTAATGAATTTGTTAAAATTGAAAGTAAATACGGTAATGGGTAAATCAATTAACTATGAATTGATATCTAAGTGGTTTAAAATTTTGTAATTGTTTAAGAAGTCAAGAATGATGGAATTTGTGAATTATTAAAATTAGAACGAAAAAGTGATTTAATTAATTAAATATTAATTTAATTTAATTAATGTAAAAATAGTCATTTTGGCAACACACTCGGATTTTGATGAAACCAGTTTCATCGGTTCCATAATAGTGAATTATTATGGGATTTCAAGTTTCATAGCGATCGGATTTGTCGTTTGATCGTACGGACTCGAAACGCCTAGAAATCAATGAAATTGAAATCAATTGAAATCAATTTGGAATAACTTGATTTTATCATAACTTCTTCATACAATGGAATTTGGACTTGAAAAATGTTCCATTGATTTTAAAATGTTCAAAAACATCTATTTTGATATATGGGTTGACCCAATTTCGTTTCGGAGTCAGAACGGGCTTTTCGGGCTATTTATCGTTCAACGGTCCAAGCCAATCGTGTACATTCATTTCTATTTCATATCTGCCTATTATACCTTGTTATAAACCCTAGCATATTTCTTATTCCTCAATTCTATACGTACAATTTTATTTGCTGCTCCTCTTTCAATGGCAGACAGAATACCAATCCCGTTTCCAGACGGAATATCGCGGTACATGGGTTTATATAAAATATTATCCATTATTATGTGGCGCAATAGGGTCTCATCCGCTATATAATGCGGAAAATCAACTCCAAGTATATATATAATACCAATTCCACTTCAAGGTGGAAATCACGGTATATGTGTCTAATATAATAACCTCCGCTTAATATGCGGCGTATAGGGTCTATTTCAATACAACAGATAGCAACCATCATTCAATCACACAATCAAGAAATTTTAAATTTAACTATTTAAAATTTAAACCGAAACAAATTCGATTGAGTGAAAAGTTCTCACCTTATTTCAAATGCAGTTGCAGTGTTTTATTCCGAATAAAATTAAACGAGCGTTTAATTTTACATAAAATTCACACTATCTCCAATCAACTCCAATCCAGCTCCATCGCGTAGTATTTGCGAATACGATTCCAATGCAATTCGTTTCGTCAATTTTTGACCTCGTATGAACAAGTTATGAAGTTACAAAGTTTATATGATTATAATATATATATATAAAACCAATTTCTATTTTAATTTGCAAACCCTACAATCTCGGCCGTTCGTTCAAGCTTGATGAAATCAGGGCCATGCTTAGCTTCTTCTTCCCCAGGTGAAAGATCGCGACCGAGAAACCCATGCCGCTGCTCCATCATCAATTAACGCGACCACGTCTTCCACTTCCACGACGATCAGGTTACACCACGACGAAGCTCGCAAGCCCACCTTCCTTCGGCCAGAAGGACGTCGAACTCGGCCCCCACTCATCTCGAAAAACGTGTGCGACCGCATGGTGTTCAAGTCAAAATTACCATTGATTTTCACAACAAAAGTCGATCATCACCGTATAGAATCGAAGCTCTCATTACGCTCTTTAATTTTGCTTCAGAAAGTTTTCAATAATATCAAGTGGATTGAAAGAGATTAAGGAGAGAAGAAGTGAAAATTTCGGCCATTGAAAGCTTAGTGGCGGCCGCTGTAACCCTAGCCATGGTTTTGATGCAAATAAGAAAATAGGGGGCATTTTATAGAAAATTGCAAAACACTATTCACCCAAAAAATTTCCGAACTCCAAATGAAGCGTGCCGCCCGACGTTTATAATGTTTTACCCCTATTCCGAACGCAATGGAATATATATCGAGAGCCAATTTGATCATATTTGGAAGATAGGTTTCCGAATCGACTATTTAAATTTAAAATTCACTTAAACGATTTTCTACGCTTTTTAGCTTGCCCCGGACAAACCGTAAATCCAATTAACACGAAATTTGAAATCTTTCAATAATATAACATTACGGATCCAATGAAACTAGTTTCGTCGAAATCCGAGACTGTTTGAAAAATGGCTATTTTTACTTGTCAATTAAATATTAAAATATTCAATTTCCACAAATTAACTTTTAATTCGATTTTAAAAGTTTTATAACATCATTCTAACTCCAATATGATTTAATACAACTTTATAAATCATTTTTAATCACATTAAACCCAATTTCCAATTATTTCTGTAGTTTCAAATATTAAATTATCGATTTAATTATCCAATTAAATCTAGATATTCGGAAAAAATTTATCCGACTTATAAATTTTACTTGTTAATATTTAAAATCAATTAAATATGCAAATTTCAAATGACAAAAATTCTGGGTCGTTACAAACTTACCCCCATAAAAGAATTTCGTCCTCGAAATTGCCAAGTAAGAAAAAGTTACAGAATCCATTAACTTTTCAAAACCATTCGTTCAAATTAAATTTCAAATTCATTTAAATATTTTAACTTTTCCAAAATTCATAGTTAAACTTTTTACAATAACTTTACTAAGTTTTCAAATCATACTTAGTTATCTTTTCAAAACCAACTATATCGTTTAACTTTTCACTCCAAAATCAAAGTTATAGTTTTCAAAAATTTCCAATTTTCTCAAAAATATTCTAACGCCTTAAATTTTCAAAAAATTTCGCCAGCGTCTCCTTTGTGCGGCTAGCTCGGTACGACTACAAAAATGGCACCACGGCCCCCAGATTTCAAAAAGAAAAGAAAAAGCCAATTGGCTGAACAAGAAAATCATCAAATTTCATACTGAAATTCAAATACATACCTTTTGTCGAGCAATTCAATTTTTTTTATCTTCGAAATCAAAATCCCCATTTCCTTTAATCCACCTATATATCCTGCTAACTATAATATCCATTTTCATTCAATCTCACATTATCAATTTCATTTGATTCAATTTACAAATTTCAATTCTATTTGGATTCAATTTACCTTCTGAATATTGAATTTTATCGATTATTTTTCATTCACAACTGATTCATCTTGCTATTTTAAATTAGTTTCTTTTACTAATTTATTACAAGTTCTAACTCATTTCATCTTGCACAATTCAAATTGGTTTTCGATATTCAGTTTTCAATTTCAGTTTTTATTCTTTTTTTCGTTCCCAAACACAATTCAATTCACTATTTCGGTTTATAACCACTTATATTTAAACTGGATTTCAAATTCCATATGAATTTAATTTACCCTTTATTTATAAATGTTGAATTCAATTCATTTTAACCCATATTAAAATTTTCATTTCTTCAATTAGTTTTACTTACTAATTTTATTTTAATACTTAGCTTCATTTGATCCAACTTGACAAATTTTCAATTTACTTGCAATTTCAAGATGAATTTCAACACTTAGTTTCCAATTTCATTTGCTCGCAATTGTAAATTCATTCATTCATAAATTTATTTCAATAATTCAAACTCAATTTCAATTCATTTGTTTCAACCCCAAATTTATTTTCAACTCAATAAATTTTATTCCATAACTATTTTTTATCAGATTCCAGAGTCTTTCGAACATTTTGAAACCATTTTTGAAACCAATTCTAATTGTCCTTTGAATTTCAAACCCCAAACCCAAATTTTCTAAACAACTTCCATTTAAAACAACTTGGCAGCAATCCCTCTTTTGGAAACGGGAAAATGAACACCGATGATGCTGCAGTCATCACCGCAGTTATTTTCCAGCGACCGAAAAGTGTTTAGAGCTTTTATCCCTCCAAAAATATTTTTCCAAACCCTTGAAAACCATTTTCAAAATCAAAAAGGAATTTAATCTTTTCCAAATTGCAAACCCTTTCAAAATATTTCCAAATATTCCTCTGGAATTTTACTCAGATTACAAATCACATTTACAATTTATATTCTCCAATTCTATTTGTATGTGAATTTGTTTCTTAACTTTGGAGTTACGATTTCAATTTCTTTTTCAACATTAATGATAATAATTCAATATCATCACTTTCTAGCAAACCAGCAATCATATATTATAATAATTCACAGAAATTTTTTCTCTTTTATATATGAAAATAATGTAGGTAAAATTATTTCATTTACCCTATTTTAAAATGATATTGTGTCGAATTTTTTCTGTACAAGTGTTTAGAGATTCCTATCAATAATGTTAATTAATCGTATTGACCAGAATCCATATACCACTTAACAAACCAATCAACAAAATATAAAACAATTTTTATATTCACTAACAGATACGCACTCATATCTGTTATTGCACTCACACTCATTCTAGAGTACTACTGACTCTATCTCTAATGAGTAATTCCCAATAGAGCAAAGGTTGTCGCTTAACCAAATGCTCTAATACCAAATGTGACGATATGATTCTTCGACGCCCGAAAGCCGACATTAATACGTCTACTGCATCAACCGTCGAACAAACGAATGCCGGAAAACCGAAACGTTAGGGTTAAATAAGAGGTAGAAGATAGAAAGAAAGAAGAAGCAACAGAAACAATATCAGAATCTCACAATCGCAGCGGAACAACATATAATAAATAAATAAATAAATAATCTTTAAATCAAAAGAATCATATCTGTTATTACATTACATCACAGTACATTACATTATCAGAGTTTACAACAACAAATAGCGGAAAAGAAATACTATATAAAAGTTGATACGTTTCGCCATCCAGCTTGATCCTGATCTCCATTGCATCTCCTGAATTCCAGAATGACCTGATAACCTAAATCTAGACTACTCGTGTGGAAATTGGTGGGCACCCAGAGTTTAGGAAGGGAACAATAAACTCCAGGTCAGTCATGGGATTGGTGTGAGAACTTAAAACGGTTATATCTTTAAAAAAACAAAGAGATATTTTAAAATAGAACCGCAATGCTTTTGGAAAATGAAACTACCATAAGGCCTCCCGCGCACACACACAATGCAAACGCAGAATCGGAGGAGATTTCTCGTTATGATAGTCAAACATGCTTGATACGCTTCTTTGATATTTATTACTATAAGTGCAAAGTGTAGGAAAACATTTCGAAAGTATAATATAAATTTTAGCCAACATACGACCATTATCGTATGCCTACTATAGCTACCATGTTCAATAGCAGGTTACCGCCACATTCCATGGCAAGTTATACAACTAAAACCGTACAAGGCTCGTATTGTTTCTTTGGATTTTCCAACAAATGGTCAGGCCAAGGAACTTTCCTGTGACATCCCACCCTTCTGACCGCCACCAGTCGGTAATTAAACCAACTTGAAACGTTCAAAATGATGGATTGTTATTTAGTTTATAGAGTTTAAACAGAATCAGCCACAGAAACACAGAATAATAATAATAATATTTCACAAAAATGAATTTTTGTAAATATATCAGAGTTTATACAATGAATTAAATTTATACAATGGAATATTTCTTTAAGTACAAAATCCCCAAACTAAAGTGAAGCGATTTCCCCTCTCTCTTTAACTTTGCTGCCAGAAAACCTTCAAGCTGCAAAAGACTCGGTCTGAGCCGAGTATTACATTCAAAAGAAAATAATACACGGGTCAGTCTAATTCAAACTCAGTTATTAGTGCATAGAGGCAATAATAATTAAATAACAATTAGACGACAGTCACAATAATTCTCGTCTATCCGACCCTTTTAATAAAGAAATCGGATAACGGAAATTTATAACACTTAACAGTGTTAAAACAACAAATCAGTAGATTTAAATTATCAATGAAGATATATGAAAGAATTATCAATGAAGATAATAAAAAAACAGAATTGCCAAAATGGCAATTAACAACAAAATCTAATTATTAAATAAATAACTAGAAACTCATAATCTAATTATCAAATTGATAATTAGTCAACAACAAAATCATCAAATTAAACTAAATCAATAATGCGATTCAAAATATATTGAATTGGCAACATAAAACAATTTTCATCAATAGAAAACATCAATTAAAACATCAGATCTAGTAGGGCTACAGTACACGCACGTGTGCATTGCCTCGCCACTACAGCATATGGAATATGCAAAAGATCATAAATCAAAACAAAACAGGATATCAATAAAAGCCATGCCGTGTGGCTGCAGTTCACGCTTACGTGCACTGCCTTGCCATTATAGTGATGATGTACCCAAAAGATCAACGCATCAAAAGCAAAAGGAATACCAAAAAAAATAATCCGGTGTGGCTGCAGGACACGCACGCGTGTACGGCCTCGCCACTACCGCAATGAAATACCCCAAAAGTTCAATAAATCAAAAGCACAAGGCTCCAACTCAAATCAAAATGAAACTCAGGTGCAATAGAAATGAATAGTGACATGCACAAGTGACTCGAACCAGTGAGTCAAGTACAAGTCAAGACAGTGTACCTATATCCAGTGCAACTTCAGAATGAAGCGCATGCACCAGCAATTTAGGCTACTACATATCACAACAAATAGGAACGGCAGAGGTCAAGTCAGTGCTATCGCGACTCAACGCAACTGCAAATAAAAATAATAGTGTAACAGGCTAGAAATTCAAGTGCAATTCCACTATCAGAAATGTAGGTTGCAATTAAACAGGCCCAAATCAAATGACAACAAAATGCAAAAGGTCAAGTCAGTGACTCAACGCAACTGCAACCATGCAAATGAAGACCAGCACACAAATATACCAAGTCATATATAAGATCATGTGGCTACACAGTGCACAGCAGACTCGGGTCTCAACCCAGGCACAGTGAATGTCATATATACTAAATGATCAATGGACAATGAAACAAAACAGGATGGACACAAAATCAGTGACAACTTCACAACCAACTGATCAGACCACATTTCTATTGTATTTGGACTTGTTTAAATCAGTAATAGTGACTTCAGTATAATAGTAACTTGGAGTTATATTTTAGACTTGCTTTAGAAAACTCAGGTCAACCTGGGTTTAAAACAATTTTAATCAGTTTCTTTGATTTGGAAAACAGATAGGTTGAAAGCCTATAACAAATAGATTTCCAAACAAAAATTTAAATTTGTTTTATCTTGAGTAAAATTTTAAAACTAAATCTGTGGGTAAACAAACAGATTGTTCATATCTTATGTTATCCCGCCTTTTTAGCAAGCCCATGATATCAAAAGATCGACCGAGAAAAGCAAGATAGCTCGTCTCGAAGATTGGTCAACTCAGCATCTCAACAAAGCAAGTTCTGTTGAATGATTTCTCATCTAAGATCCTCTACGGAGGGGGGTCCGGGGGGGTGCCAACCCCCCAAGGTAGCGGTGCGGGGGCAACGCCACCGCTACGGTGTTCGACCTGACCGATCAGGTCGCAGGGGTTCAGGGGGCAGCGCCCCCGGCGGGGTGCGGGGCAGCGCCCCGTCCAAAACAGTATGCGACCTAGGGCATGGAATATCCAAGGAGTTAAAGCGACTCAACCATTTCAGAAGCTACAGTAGCCCCGCGACCTAAAAACTCCAGCGGGTTAATAGAGCAAAGGTCAAGCGACCTACATCACAGCGACCTAAGATGGTACAAGACCCGGTACGACCCAACGACTCAAGTATGCAGTGACCTACAACATTTAGCGACCTAACGGGTTAGCAGGGAAGCGACCTATAACATTCAACGTCCTTACGACCTAAAGCCTGACCGACCTAGCGACTTACGGAAAGGCGCGACCTAACTGCCTAAAGGACTAAGCGACTCAATGGTCCAACGACCTACGACTTAGTGAGCCGAGAGGTTCATCGACCTAAAAAGTGAAGAGGTCTTGCGACCTAAAGAGCTAACGACCTAAGAAACTCCACGAGTTAATGACTCAGTGACTTGATGAAGCCACGACCTATCAACCTACTGACCTAGAGGCCTAACGACCTAAGCCATGCCACCACTCCGTAGATCGCCCCTAACCTTAAGTCGCTTACCACTCTCCATAACACTATCTCCTCTCCTTAACCCATAGGTCGCTCGCGACCTATCCACCGTCTCTTCAAAGATAGGTCGTTCGCGACCTATGCACTTGAGAATTAGGTCGCTCACGACCCGAAGCATGCCCCGCTTCTTCCATAGGTCGCTCCATGCTATGACTCCTGAGCCGTTATCTCTTAAATCACCAATAACCAATAGCCTATCCCCTAGGTCGTACGCGACCTACGACCTACCTTAGGTCACTCCGGCCGACCTAACTCAGAAATTGCCTATAAATACTCCACTTACTCCAACTAGAGGGGGACTTTCCGGGATTCCAAAGCACCGAGACTCTGCTGATTTCTCGACTTTCCAAACACTTCAAACACCGAAGAATCTTCATCAAGTAATCTACTTCATTCAACATGAATCCAAGGAGCAATCCATCATCAAAATTCTAATTTCCTTTCTCTAATCGTGTTGTAATCAAGAGATCGTGTTGTAAAAGTGTTGTAATCAAGAGAGCGTGTTGTAAAAGTGTTGTAATTTTGTAAAAGTGTGCTCGAAGAAGATAATGGAGGATGTAAAGTGGATGTAGGCTTGCTAGAAGCCGAACCACTATAAAAATCTCTGTCTCTTTTAATTTTCTGCTATTTTTTGTTTACTTTGATTCCCGTGCAAGCGGGTGGTGCTTTCACTTCATCACGATATACACCGGGTGTTAGCGTTAAAGCTATTTTTATCGTTAACACCTTACATATTACCCAAGACTAGAGCAAGAAAATTAGGATTTTAAAAATCTTATGGCCTGGAAACTAAAAACGCAAAGAGGTCTCAGTTTAAACAATCCATTTTTTTCCAGGTTGAACAGCTGGGTTTGGCACTCATTACAAGCACGTATACATCACAAAAACATTTATACTTGTCTCGGATCAAAACTCATCCATAAAACTATAGTCAAATATGAATACCAGGGAAGCCGGAGGCAATCACCACTACACCCAGTTTCAAGTGCCAAGCGAAAATGTCAACAGTGGTACAACTACAAAATAGAAGAAGGGTGAGGGCACCAGAGGTATGGCACCACAACACATAAATACATGAATAAGTGATACAACAGTTCAGTGAACATGATCAATTCGAATGACAAGTGCACCAAACAGTAACAGTGTGATCCCAAATTGAAACAGTAAGTGATACAAGTTAATGACTGCATCACTACTTCCACTAAAAGTGAAATAGGCATGTGTACCTAAACTAAGGCCACTCAGTAACAAGCAAAAATACAATGCCCAGGAGCAATTATCAGTTTTGAACCAAGATAACTGCAGTGTAATTAAGGTATGCCGAAGTCACCAGTAACAATTACATGAGGCTGGACAATGCAACCCAAGTAGAAAATGTATGTGAACGTGAACCAGTAACAAATGTACAAGTAACACAATCAAGAACAAGGCGCAGTGCCAACAATAAAGTATTCCAACTAGCCAGTACAAGTGAAGAAAATCACAACAATATCAAAATGCACAAGCAAGGCTACAAGAACCCCAAATTTTCACAGAGCAATGTAAAGCACTCCGAATTAAATGCCAGCAGATAAACAAAGCACGTAAAGGCGTCAGGGAATATGCAACCTGATCATCTAAGTGCAGACAAGACGAAGTCAAGGCCAACAGTAATGGCAACAACTCCATCAAGTCATGGTTCAAACCTAAAATATTTTCGCAAAAAATAAAGCTTTCAAAACAAGTCCAAAAACAACTGCAGTTTGGATCAAAATCTGCCTAAGTCATAGAGGCGAAAAATCAAAAGCAATGCAAGTTCGAAACAAAAATCAAAGCAACATTTTATCATAAACAAAGTCCAGAAAGCACCAAAGTCAAAGCAATGCAAATTCGTGCTGACCAGGGCAAGTATAAATCGAACAAGCCCCTCACATGAATGCCCAAGTGTAATGATAGTGTCACAGTCACAATGGTCAATATCCAGCATCAGGTTGAAAAATGATATAAGTGAAGAAATAGTAGGTTGCCAACAATGAATCAACAAACTCAAACAATCTAATACGAACGAAAATCACAGAATTCGAACCCTAAAATAAGCACGAGGTATGAATTAGATGTGAGCGAACTAAATCACTCACCTCTGTATGAAGCGCACAGATTTAAGGAGCCGTGAGCGCAGGGAAAGAATCTTCAATCCTCAGCAAGAAGTCGGCGCCTTGAATTGAACGAGCCCTTGTTTGCAAGCAAGAGTAGAGATTTTAAGTGTCGGCCATTTTTATTTTTTTTACATCTGAACCGAGCTTTGTTTTATTGTTGAATGAAATGGAATAGGTGTACATATAGAGAAAAGACTTTGTACAGGGTGCTATTTGTTTATACAATAGGGTACATTGCATTGTATAATATAAACCAGAGATTTTCTTTTTCAAATAGAGGCTGATAGGATTTTGTTATGGTGGCTAAAGATATTGGCATTAAATGCCTTGGCACCCTATGTTTCATATGCCATGCTTGTTGACTTCAGTTGGTATGAAGTTGTGATGATAGATATGTTTGCATTTATTAGCTTGGCTTGTTTATACTTAAATATGTTTATTATATATATTTTTTTATTCAATTTAAACGATATAATTTCAAAACTGAACAAATCACTTCAAATTCAATTCTGAAGCTTCTATTATCTTTAGTATTATCAATGTGAATTTTCTAAGCTTTTAAATTATTTTTAAATCAACTTAAAAATGAAGATTCAAATTTTATTCAACTTTTAATAGATTAAATTCTAAAATTTAATCGCCAAATTCATTTTGATAATTTGAAATTCAAGTCAAACCATCATTCAAATATTTAAAATCTATTAAATATTTTCAATTTAAATTGTTTAAAATTCAGGGTCGTTACAATCTTCCCTCCTTAAAAGAATTTCGTCCCGAAATTACAAGTTAGGAAAAATGATTGTTAAATCTCACCGATATTTATACCCTACACAATTTTACCAAGCTCGAAACTTACTAAAAATAAATAAGTATAGGATTCATTCCATTTGTTTTATCTCACTAGCTTTGTTCATTATCTCCTTTTGTTCATAGATTTCTACAATCAAGACGCAAAAGTCTTTTACCAAAATTTTCGACTTACAAAACTCAGATTTAAACTTGAAATTCTTCATGTTAGAAATTTGCATATTATATCTTTTCCAAAGCTGTGGACTTTCAAGACATTTCAAAGATTTTCTTCCTTAGTTTATTAGGTTGGAATTATGAAATTTTAATTTTAGACTATTGATTTGCTATTTAAAGTTTTGAAAATACTTACTAACTCGAAATTTAACAAGTCTATCGTCGTTCTTACAGACATTAGGCATACGCTGGCCAGGCGCAGGAATAAAACTCTCCAAGTACTAAATATACTTGCTTCAACTCCTAGTGAAAATACTTAAAAATCTTTTAAAAATGGATATGGAAAGCATGTTCCCCCATGGATCACAGTTACCCGGCGGTTACGCTATTATCCTAGTAGAATTGCTTGTAATATGTAGATTTCACATCTCTTGAATTTCGCCATGGTTGTTGCCATATATCGCAGTTCACCCGGCGGTTACGCTACTATTCCAGTATAATCGCTTGTAACCATAGGCATCTCGCCCCTCAAATTATGCTTTGGCATCTAGATCACAGTTTACGCGGCGGTTGCGCTACTATCCCAGTGGAATCGCTTGTAACTGTAGGCATCACGCCCCTCAAATTACGCTAGCATACATCATCATCAATCAACATGATCCCATCAACATGATCCTATCACGAGGGATTCTAATCCAAATGGACACTCCAACATATGGAAATTCTACGTAGCTACGAATTTCAAATGGACACTCATACCGAGTTCCAACACCTTCACAAATTTTAAATGGAAGGTACTTTTCCATATCCTTGGTTTAGAAAACATAATGTCATATACATATAGTACTTAATTTCACATTTCGTACATATCATACCTATGTAAACTTACATAGGATTTCCATAACAATTACTTTCCAAACTGACGGTTTTCGAATTTTACTGTATATCTCATATATAAGTTCCGAAAACCACAATATCCCATACCCATAACTAAAATAGAGGATTTCTAAATTTTCCATCTCGTTACCGATTTAAAATTTTCCTCTAAATCGATTTGGAAATTTAAGGTTATCTCAAACCCAATCCTCATTCATAATTCAATTTATTATCGACTTCACATTCAATTTGGATTTCACGTTACAACGTCAATTCTCAACACATAATTGATGTCTACCGATATATAACCTCTGAGCTCGTACGTCTCAGAGAAGGGTGTATATAGCTAAGAGAATAAATTCTCCGCCACCGCAGATATATATTTAATAGAGATCAATTGCTATGTTATCAATTCACCATGTTAGACATACAATCCAAACTGACTATCCGAAATTTAAAGCTCAACTTATATTGTTTTTGGTGTCGAAGTTAAACTCGATTTAACTCAAGATTCAATCTTTTTGAAAAAAAATTCAAGTTGAATTAATTGTTCAAATTTCCCATAAATATCTTTACAAGATATATATAATTTTCCACACTTAACCATTTGAAACAAATTTCAAATATTCACTTTTCAATTTATCGTTAAAAGATAAAATTTCAAACCTTTCATTTCATATTGGAAAACTTTCCATACTTATTTAATAATAAGTAATTCACAAATCCATTTATTTTCAACACTTGGAAAATATTCAAATATTCAATATACTTAAATCATAATTAAATATATATTTCATTCTTTAAGGAAAGCGTTCTTTTAAACACATTTATTTGAGTCAAAACGAATGTTGTGTAAAACATTGTTACGACAACCCAAAATCACTAGTACAGGGATTCGAATTTAAGATAGATATATAAATCCCAATATTATATAAAACATTTCCTTTCGGAAACCATTTACTATAACAATAGTGTTATAGTCCACCATTTCCTTATTTCTTGAAAACGTCTATTTCGACAATGAATGTTGAAATCTATGTATTCGATACTTAACACATTTTAAAACATCTTTAAAACCATTAACTTTTTCAACATCGAATTAATTTTTAGTTTGAATTCCGCATACTTTTCACAATATTGATTTTAAACCGACTTCATACTTTTCAATATTGAGTTTTTCACTTAACTTAATTCTCTGATGTTCAAATTCAAATTCATCAGTGAATCTATTAAACCTGTTATGGATTATCATGTTGACAAACTTCAAATTTGAAATCTAAATTCCATTTAAACTTTGCATTTGCTTTCTATTTCCAAATTAATCAACTAGTTCTTTAGTAAGCCATTCATCGACTTGGTTCCATTAGATTTATATCTCCACATTAACTATTTTAGGCATTAGTCTAAACTTGAAATATAAGCTTTGCATCAAAACTAGTTTGATTCATACAGTTAAATCGATAAATAAATTTCCTTCCCAAGGCCCTAATTTATTATAATATTTCCTTCCGTACAAAACTACCATTAGCTTAATACTTTTAAAATACGTACATAGAAGATTTTGGATTATAAAAGATAGTATTAGAAAATATATTGATTGCTTCAAATATACTGATTGGTCTAAGATTCAGAATTATTGAGGACTATCGACTTCCTGCCTGGTAGTACGCATCTTTGCCAAACTTCCCTCTTCGGTTTGCACTATTTTAGGTTGTATTAAAGGAGGATTAACACATTCAAAATCTACATGTCCCCAATTCCTACAGTTCCCGCAAAAATATGAGATGTTTCCATCCTTATCTATCATCCTTACACTTTTCGCTCTAGCTGATCGGGCTATAGCTTGCTTTCCATGTTGCCTTTCGGTGCAGTTTCTGGCTATATGTCCAGTCTGGCGACAATGGTAGCAGATTGTCAATCTGGCGACTGGTAAATCGAGTGCGCGTTTCTTCCCTTTCACTTCAGGGCAATGACTAAGAAAATGCCCTTCCCCCTGACATTTAAAACACACAATCTCAGGACGAGCGAACCGGTCATCCACATTCCTTTTCTTTCTCTTCTCTCGGCACATAACGACATAATGACCCTTTTTATGACATCATAACAGATAACATCATCATAGGGACCAGGTCCTTGCCTTTCATTGATTTTCCTTTCGATTTCCACACGTGCCACTTCTGCTTCTCTACGGGCAATTGCTCTTTGTTCACGACGTGCTGCTTTTTGTGCTTCGGTTTTCGCCATTATAATTAACAAGATATTTTCGAAGTTTCCTATGAATATTTGAAATCCTTATTAGCAGAGATTAGATTATTCAATCATTTCCCCAAGACAATTTGTAAATCTACATTTTCCTGATATATAGGATTATTATTCAACCAAACTTGAGATTTAACACCGGATTTTATTTCAAACATTTGAAATATACATATATATACATACTTGCGTATCAAACTTTGCTTGAAACATAAAAACAATATTTTATTTTATTTTATTATTTTCGAAAATGTTTTGAAAAATTACTTGAAAAAATTTTCTTCCTGTATATACTACTAGTATTGTTTTCAAAACATTTGAAATTAATTTTCAAAAGAATTCAGAATCAAATTCCCAAGTTACAGTTCAATGATCCCCTTGGCTATAACTAAATTGACATGTCATTTTATTTCACAATTATTACTTTGGAGATATTCAAAATATTTTATTTAAACCAATTCATTTATTCACTTAACTTATATTTTATTTTTCATAATCTCAGCAATTCGATAATGGGTTTTTGAATGATCGGGACTCAAATCTAAGGAGACCTTACCGAAGAGAAACTATCGTAAACCTAAATTTAGAGAGAGGGAATTTTCGAAAAAGATTTGAATTTTCAAAATACCTTTTATTTTTCAAAGAAAACAATTTTATACTTCTTTAGATTTGAAAATTGCTTTCTTTAAAGTGATTCTAGTGACTATTCATATTAAACATCATAAACTAAGCTTTGTGTAAACCAAAGCTCTGATACCACTTGTGACATCCCGCCCTGCTGATCGCCCCCAGTCGGTAATTAAACCGACTTGAAACGTTCAAAATGACGGATTGTTATTTAGTTTATAGAGTATAAACAGAATCAGCCACAGAAACACAGAATAATAATAATATTATTTCACAAAAATGAATTTTTGTACATATATCAGAGTTTATACAATGAATTAAATTTATACAACGGAATATTTCTTTAAGTACAAAATCCCCAAACTAAAGTGAAGCGATTTCCCTTCTCTCTTTAACTTCGCTGCCAGAAAACCTTCAAGCTGCAAAACACTCGGTCTGACCCGAGTATTACATTCAAAAGAAAATAATACACGGTTCAGTCTAATTCAAACTCAGTTATTAGTGCATAGAGGCAATAATAATTAAATAACAATTAGACGACAGTCACAATAATTCTTGTCTATCCGACCCTTTTAATATAGAAATCGGATAACGGAAATTTATAACACTTAACAGTGTTAAAACAAATCAGTAGATTTAAAATATCAACAAAGATATATGAAAGAATTATCAATGAAGATAATAAAAAAACAACAGAATTGCCAAAACGACAATTAACAACAAAATCTAATTATTAAATAAATAATTAGAAACTCATAATCTAATTATCAAATTGATAATTAGTCAACAACAAAATCATCAAATTAAACTAAATCAATAATGCGATTCAAAATATATTGAATTGGCAACATAAAACAATTTCCATCAATAGAAAACATCAATTAAAACATCAGATCTAGTAGGGCTGCAGTACACGCACGCGTGCATTGCCTCGCCACTACAGCATATGGAATATACAAAAGATCATAAATCAAAACAAAATAGGATATCAATAAAAGCCATGTCGTGTGGCTGCAGTTCACGCTTGCGTGCACTGCCTTGCCACTATAGTGATGATGTACCCAAAAGATCAACGCTGCAATTAAACAGGCCCAAATCAAATGACAACAAAATGCAAAAGGTCAAATCAGTGACTCAATGCAACTTCAACCATGCAAATGAAGACCAGCACACAAATATGCCCAGTCACATATAAGATCATGTGGCTACATAATGCACAGCAGACTTGGGTCTCAACCCAGGCACAGTGAATGTCATATATACTAAATGATCAGTGGACAATGAAACAAAACAGGATGGACACAAAATCTGTAACAACTTCACAACCAACCGATCAGACCTCATGTCTATTGTATTTGGACTTGCTTAAATCAGTAAATAGTGACATCAGTATAATAGTAACTTGGAGTTATATTTTAGACTTGCTTTAGAAAACTCAGGTCAACCTGGGTTTAAAACAATTTTAATCGGTTTCTTTGATTTGGAAAACAGATAGGTTGAAAGCCTATAACAAATAGATTTCCAAACAAAAATTTAAATTTGTTTTATCTTGAATAAAATTTTAAAACTAAATCTGTAGGTAAACAAACAGATCGTTAACACCTTACATATTAACCAAGACTAGAGCAAGAAAATAAGGATTTTAAAAATCTTATGGCCTGGAAACTAAAAACGCAAAGAGGTCTCAGTTTAAACAATCCATTTTTTTCCTGGTTGAACAGCTGGGTTTGGCACTCATTACAAGCACGTACACATCACAAAAAAATTTATACTTGTCTCAGATCAAAACTCATCCATAAAACTATAGTCAGATATGAATACCAGGGAAGCCAGAGGCAATCACCACTACACCCAGTTTCAAGTGCCAAGAGAAAATGTCAACAGTGGTACAACTACAAAATAGAAGAAGGGTGAGGGCACAAGAGGTATGGCACCACAGCACATAAATACATGAATAAGTGATACAACAGTTCAGTGAACATGATCAATTCGAATGACAAGTGCACCAAACAGTAACAGTGATCCCAAATTGAAACAGTAAGTGGTACAAGTTAATGACTGCATCACTACTGCCACTAAAAGTGAAAAAGGCATGTGTACCTAAACTAAGGCCACTCAGTAACAAGCAAAAATACAATGCCCAGGAGCAATTATCAGTTTTGAACCAAGATAACTGCAGTGTAATTAAGGTATGCCGAAGTCACCAGTAACAATTACATGAGGCTGGACAATGCAACCCAAGTAGAAAATGTATGTGAATGTGAACTAGTAACAAATGTACAAGTAACACAATCAAGAACAAGGCGTAGTGCCAACAATGAAGTATTCCAACTACCCAGTACAAGTGAAGAAAATCACAACAATATCAAATTGCACAAGTAAGGCTACATGAACCCTAAATTTTCACAGAGCAATGTAAAGCACTCCGAATTAAATGCCAGCAGATAAACAAAGCACGTAAAGGCGTCAGGGAATATGCAACCTGATCATCTAAGTGCGGACAAGACGAAGTCAAGGCAACAGTAATGGCGACAAATCCATCAAGTCATGGTTCAAACCCAAAATATTTTCGCAAAAAATCAAGTTTTCAAAACAAGTCCAAAAACAACTGCAGTTTGGATCAAAATCTGCCTAAGTCATGGAGGCGAAAAATCAAAACCAATGCAAGTTCGAAACAAAAATCAGAGCACCGGTTTATCATAAACAAAGTCCAGAAAGCACCGAAGTCAAAGCAATGCAAATTCGTGGTGACCAGGGCAAGTATAAATCGAACAAGTCCCTCACATGAATGCCCAAGTGTAATGATAGTGTCACAGTCACAATGGTCAATATCCAGCATCAGGTTGAAAAATGATATAAGTGAAGAAACAGTAGGTTGCCAACAATGAATCAACAAACTCAAACAATTGAATACGAACGAAAATCATAGAATTCGAACCCTAAAATAAGCACGAGGTATGAATTAGATGTGAGCGAACTAAATCACTCACCTCTGTATGAAGCACACAGATTGAAGGAGCTGTGAGCGAAGGGAAAGAATCTTCGATCCTCAGCAAGAAGTTGGCGCCTTGAATTGAACGAGCCCTAGTTTGCAAGCAAGAGAAGAGATTTTAAGTGTCGGCCATTTTTTAGATCTGAACCGAGCTTTGTTTTATTGTTGAATTAAATGTAATAGGTGTACATATAGAGAAAAGACTTTGTACAGGGTGCTATTTGTTTATACAATAGGGTACATAATATTTGCATTGTATAATATAAACCAGAAATTTTCTTTTTCAAATAGCGGCTGATAGGATTTTGTTATGGTGGCTAAAGATATTGGCATTAAATGCCTTGGTACCCTATGTTTCATATGCCATGCTTGTTGACTTCAGCTGGTATGAAGTTGTGATGATAGATATGTTTGCATTTATTAGCTTGGCTTGTTTATACTTAAATATGTTTATTATATATTTTTTTATTCAATTTAAACGATATAATTTCAAAAACAAATCACTTCAAATTCAATTCTGAAGCTTCTATTATCTTCAGTATTATCAATGTGAATTTTCTAAGCTTTTAAATTATTTTTAAATCAGCTTAAAATTGAAGATTCAAATTTTATTCAACTTTTAATAGATTAAATTCTAAAATTTAATCTCCAAATTCATTCTGATAATTTGAAATTCAAGTCAAACCATCATTCAAATATTTAAAATTTATTAAATATTTTCAATTTAAATTGTTTAAAATTCAGGGTCGTTACATTTCCATTGCCACATGGGTACGCCTCTGGAGAGACGCCCCAAGAACCTAACCGGATCTCTGCCAACACAAGGCCGGATTACCTCTAGCTAGGTAACTACTAACACGAGTATGCCATCCCCCGGTCGTAACCAACCTAAATCCCGGGATTCACCAACAACTACAAAGAAATAAATTTGCAGAAACCACATAAGTTAAGTATTTGGGCTCCGTACCATAATACTACCTCTATCCAGAAGGAAATGAACATACCCTATGGGGGCGCTATCCCCAAGTAACCTTGCTGCATTCTTCCTGTTTTGACCATTACCGGGTCGTGAGGTACGACGAAGTCTCGTCCACAAAGCTACGCTTTTTCATAAAAGCCATGCATTGATCAACAAACGATCAGCAACACTCAGCATGCCACATTACCAAATTGGGAATATATCACTAATAACCATCAACTACATAACCTCTAAGCTCGTACGTCTCAGAGAAGGGTGTTAAGCTAAGAGAATAAATTCTCCGCCACCCACAGAAATGTATTTGATAGAAACCAGCTTTACATCTCAAAATGTAATGTCAGACAGACATCCATACAAGTCCGTTCTGGGATCGAACGAAACCGAAGGCATTTCCAAAGAAGCCCTTGCAATCCGGATATTGACTTATCATGTCCGGACTTCCCATCACAAAGGGTGATAAAATCTCTATATCGGGGATCAGCCGATGCAGAGACATTCGACGGTAATCCTTCCGTTTTCGAAAATATCCGGTCTTCAACACCGGTCTTCAAATGCTATCCATTACGACGTATCACTATTCGAAATGGGATTCATGACCCAAAGGTGCTCTCCCGGCTAAATCAAATAACGAGAGCTTATTTTAAAATAAGTGTAGCATTCAAATTCAAGAAAATCACAACAGATACCAATTTAAAGGTAAATATTGATAGTCGGTTATTTAACTATCAATAGATATGCACAACATCACCAGATTTCAAATAATTTCCCAAATTATTTATTTTCCAAAAATATCTTTACAAGATATATTTTTCCACACTTCAACCATTTGAAAACAAATTTCAAATCATTTTTCACCCTTACAACTTTTGAAAACAAATTTCAAATCATTTTCCTTACGCGGAAACACTTTCAAATATTTATTCATTTTCACTGGAAATCTGCCAAGTTCAAATAATTTAAAATAATTTATAACACTTATCCAAAATATATCGGGAAAACGCTTTGAAATAAAACTATTTTTCTTTAAACACTTTACTTAAAATATTAGTTATAAAAATATTATACCAATATTACATATAACTTAAGTCCAAACTAATTTTCGAAATAAAATTAGTATATAGTATTACTACTCTAAATAACTATTTTCTAAAACAATTATTGATTAAATCTTAGAAATAATCATTTCTTTAAATCAATTCAATAAATCTTTACTTAAAGGATTTCAAAATAACTTAAGAAAATGTTTTCTCTAAAATATTCTTTTAAAACTACTTTAGAACTTTTTAATTTATACTTTAAAAGCTACTTTGGAAATATACTCGGCTTTCCAGGGAGAATACACTTTCATTTCAAAATGGTACATTTAAACCAACTAAATAAATCCTTGCCGATTTACTTTAAATTTACTTTCCAAATCAGTAAATTTATTTCCACACTTCAAAAATAAATCAATGTTTATTTTTAAACAAATTTCCCATTCCTTTATAAATTCCATGGTGAATTTAAATTTCCAAATATCCACTGATATATGATTTTCAAATCTATTTCAAATATTCATTTTCAATTTATCTTTAAAAGATATAATCTCAAAACATTTCACTTCATATTGGAAAACATTTTCATACTTATTTAATAATAAGTAATTCACAAATCTATTTATTTTCAACATTTGGGAAATATTCAATATACTTAAATCACAATTAAGTATATATTTTATTCTTTAAGGAAAACATCCTCTTAAACACATTCATTTGAGTCAAAACGAATGTTGCGCAAAAAACATCGTTACGACAACCCAAAATCACTAGTATAGAGATTCCAAATTAAGATAGATATATAAATCCCAATACTATATAAAACATTTCCTTTCGAAAATCATTTATTATAACAACAGTGTTATAGTCCTCCATTTCCTTATTCCTCGAAAACGTCTATTTCAACAATGAATGTTGAAATCTATGGTTTCGATAGTTAATACATTTTAAAACACCTTTAAATCGTTTTAATTCGATTTAAAATATCACTTCCCCAAATCATTTCTTTAATATATTATTCACTGTCCAAAATTGTGAATATACTTTGTTAACCAAATTCAACATTTCTATACATTTTATTTTAAAGGATTATCCACTGTCCAAAATCATGGATATATCTTCTTTAATAATCTATAATAATTAACTTATCAAAATAAGTCGATTTCGAATTTATAAACAATGTTTATAGATTCCATTTATATTTTATAACAACTTCAACTTATAAAATCCCTTAATTAACCAACTTCTATTTATATTTTACATTTAATTGCCAAAACCCAATTTATAAGTAAATTATTTATAAAACTTTTATTTTACAAAATCTATTCATTTTGTAACTTCACAATTTATAAATCTATAAATTTCATTCACTTATGAAATCCATTTATACTTCATTTTAACACTTATAAAAACTCGTTTTATAATTCCAATATTTTAATTTATAAATATCAATTTTATAAATCTTTTATATAAACCTTTTATAATAATTCAAAAATCCCAATTTAAACCATTTTACAAATTAATCAACTACTTATTTCAAAAATCACCTTTCCGTTATATTTCACAAAAATCATAATTTTTATAACATAAAATTATAACGTTTATTTATTTAAAATGAATCAATTCCAAATTTCAATAAAATGTATACTTTCAAAATCACTTGAAAATCCTTTTAAATTCGAAATCGTTCCTTTAACATTTTTAAAAACTCCAAAAATAGGCCCAATGCTGCAACAGCACCAATACATCAACCACGGTATCCAAACATCATATATCAATATAATAACAGAATATATCGCAAATATCTGTAAATAATTATATCAATACTGTTGAGGAATCCAATTGGATCCCTCCAACCTGTTTCCCTGCATCCACAGATGTTAGCACAATACCAATCCCGTTTCAAGACAGGATATCGCAGTACATGGGTTTATATAAAATATTATCCGCTAATATGCGGCGCAATAGAGTCTCATCCACTGTATAATGCGGTAAATCAACTCCAAGTACATATATAATACCAATTCCACTTCAAGGTAAAATATCACGGTATATGTGTTTAATATAATAAGCTCCGCTTAATATGCAGCGTATAGGGTCTATTTCAATACAACATATAGCAACCATCATTCAATCACACAATCAAGCAATTTTAAATTTAACTATTTAAAATTTAAATCGAAACAAATTCAATTGAGTGAGAAGTTCTCACCTTATTTCAAATACAGTTGCAGTGTTTTATTCCGAATAAAATTAAACGAGCATTTAATTTTACCCAAAATTCACACTAGCTCCAATCAACTCCAATCCAGCTCCATCGCGTCGTATTCACGAATACGATTCCAACGCAATTCGTTTCGTCAATTTTCGACCTCGTATGAACATGTTATGAAGTTACAAAGTTTATATGATTTTAATATATATATATATATATATATATATATATATATATAACCAATTTCTATTTTAATTTGCAAACCCTACAGTCTCGGTCATTCTTTCAAGCTTGATGAAATCAGGGCCGTGCTTAGCTTCTTCTTCCCCAGGTGAAAGATCACGACCGAGAAACCCATGCCGCCGCTCCATCATTAATTAACGCGGCCACATCTTCCACTTCCACGACGATCAGGTTACACCACGACGAAGCTTGCAAGCCCACCTTCCTTCGGCCAGAAGGACGTCGGACTCGGCCCCCCATGCATCTCGAAAAACGTGTGCGACCGCATGGTGTTCAAGTAGAAATTGCCATTGATTTTCTCAACTAAAATCGATCATCACCGTATAGAATCGAAGCTGTCATTACGCTCTTTGATTTTGCTTCAGAAAGTTTTCAATAATATCAAGTGGATTGGAAGAGATTAAGGAGAGAAGAAGTGAACATTTTGACCATTGAAAGCTTAGTGGCGGCCGCTGTAACCCTAGCCAGGGTTTTGATGCAAATGAGAAAATAGGGGGCCTTTTATAGAAAATTGCAAAACACTATTCACCCAAAAAAATTCCGAACTCCAAACAAAGCATGCCGCCTAGCGTTTATAATGTTTTACCCCTATTCCGAACGTAATGGAATATATATCGGGAGCCAATTCGATCATATTTGGAAGATAGGTTTCCGAATCGACTATTTAAATTTAAAATTCACTTAAACGGTTTTCTACGCGTTTTTAGCTTGCCTCGGACAAACCGTAAATCCGATTAGCACGAAATTTGAAATCTTACATTAATATAACATTACAAATCCAATGAAACTGGATTCGTCGAAATCCGAGACTGTTTGAAAAATGGCTATTTTTACTCGTCAATTAAATATTAAAATATTAAATTTCCACAAATTAACTTTTAATTCGATTTTAAAAGTTCTATAACATCATTCTAACTCCAATATGATTTAATACAACTTTATAAATCATTTTTAATCACATTAAACCCAATTTCCAATTATTTCTGTAATTTCAAATATTAAATTATCGATTTAATTATCCAATTAAATCTAGATATTCGAAATAAAATTTATTCGACTTACAAATTTTACTTGTTAATATTTAAAATCAATTAAATATACGAATTTCAAATGACAGAAATTCTAGGTCGTTACAGTGTGGCTCGAGGTGGGCGGTAGCTGCGCGCTATGCGTCACCACTAGTCCGAATAGTAATTTGTATATCTACCCTGGCATTGCCTTGTGTGCCGTGTCACCTACCCTAGCGTGCCTTGTACGAGTTTCGGTTTTCTTCCGTAGCCCATAGAGTATTTAGGGTAGTCTCCCGACCTAGAGATACGTTGAAACTGGATGGACTACTAGGACTATTACATGTTAAGGTGGAAAAATGTAAAGCCTTAATGCTATTTAAAATTAAGTTTATTTTGCTTTAGATATTATTATAATAGCGAAATATTACTACATAGTAAATAGTTTAACGGATCCTTCGGAGATGTGAATCCCGAGCATCTCTTAAGTTATTGCACTCACGTTAGACACTGGATAGGAGATGTCAAATCCGTAAACATCTCTGACGCCGTTCCACTCATATTTATTTCTGTTGATTTAACTTACATAAGATCTTTTTGTTCTGACTCGAGTGTTTTGTCTTTTCAATTCGCTTGGGTCAGTCTAAGCATTACAGGATTTGAAGACTTTATTTTGAAGGACGAAGGTGAAGATATTATTACTATTATCTATTATATTATTCCACTGCATTCATACTGTTCTGCTGCATTATTTAATATTCTCTGGTATGTGTAACTCTAATATGTATTGTATTTGTATAATCAAATGTTTGTAAACAGCTTCATGAACTGTATTTGATTATTATATTTTGTCATTCCACTGCAAGATTCTGTTTTGCCTCTATCTTTCTTCCTTTTTCTTATTTATCCCATAACAATCTGCCCATCTATATGGTTTGAGTCTAACATGTGTGGTTTATCGTCGATATAAAGCGTACAAAAAGGCGGGATATTACATTTATGCTCGGGTTAGACTGAGTGTCACAACATTTGAGACTCGCCTTTGAAGTTGGAGCTTCTCTTGGAGATCCATCTATATCTATTCAGCCTTCAGCTATCCAGTGGTTTTGTTTAGATTTGTCATCTATTTGTATTCGAGATTTCATCGTATTTGAGATATTCTGTTGTATTTTATTTCAAACTATGGTGTTTATATAGTAGCTTCATGAACTACTATTTATCTATTCCGCTGCTTATTATTGTATTACTCTGCGTCTGTGATTCTGTGATTGATTTATTTACTGTATATGCTGAGTTTTGTCAAATATAAATTAACAATCTGGCATTTTGAATAATTCAATTCCGACATGTGCGGATGCAAATCATTCGAAATATTGGGTCATACAATTGGTATCAAAGCTCTGGTTTTAGTCAAAACTTAAAATATAGAGTAAATTCAATTAGAGAATCACTTCGTTTGAGCTTGAATCTCTTCCTCTCTGACTTGGTTTTCTTTCAATTGTGGAACTCTTCCATTCATTTCAAAATCCATTCTTGTCTTCCCTTATCCAAATTCTTCTTGATTCTGGAGTATCCCATAGCTCCACTGAATGGTTCGCAATGGGGTGAAACACCTTTATAGTAGGCATCAATTCAACGGAGATTTCTATATCCTCGGTTTAGATGCTGCTATCTCTTGCAATCAGATATCGATTTGCCTCAGAATTCTGCATCGATTTTATTTTTGAAATCACAGTTAACCCGGTTAAGGTTGCCCGTGATTTATATATGTCTATCCATTCTTTTCTCTCTTTGAAATCTATTTATCTCCCCATCGAGCCTATCTTCTAGTTGAATTCTTTTGGTTAAGGTCCGTCTAATTTGAATCCATATCCTTGTTTTGAAATCCATTCTAGTATCATCGAGTGAGGGAGTGTATTTGTAATTAATATTAAAATATTTTATATTGTGTTTTTTGTGTTGTTAATGTTGATTTGGGGTTTTGATCGATTCTTCTGATCAACCGTATCGATAGTAATTCCAAAACACTTGAACAGAGCAAACTAACTGTAACGACCCGCTATTTTGGACTATTCGCATCCGCACATGTCGGACTTGAATAATTCAAAATACCGAATCGTTAATTTAAATTTGGCAAAACTGAACATATACATTAAATAAATAATCACAGATCACAGAGTAATAATATGCAGCGGAAGTAAAAGATAGTAGTTCATGAAACTACTATATATATATATCAGAGTTAAATAAGTTACAACAGAAGTCTAGAATACAATAGCCAAATACAAGAATCAGAATACATCATTGGAATCAACTGAATATCTGAAAGCTGGATAGATAGCTGGATCTCCAGGCGAAGCTCCAACTCCAAAGGTGAGTCTCAAAAGCTGAACCACTCAGTCTGACCCGAGCGTAAAGCAAAACACAAAACACTCGATTCAGGATTATCATTCTTATATCAATAAATCCAACTCAAGTGAAATAACAATTGAAATACAAGTAACTCAAAGGATGTTGGAATAACCACCCTTTATGGATCCGTTAAACTATCTACTATGTAGTAGTGTACGCTAAATAGATAATGTCTATCAGTAATATAAAGTATCAAAATAGTGTTAAGGCGTTACCATTATCCCCCTTAACACATTTTACATAAATGTCATAGTCTATACAGCACTGTAAACTCCAGCGTAAACTAGTGGGATATCAGGGAGTACTCCATAGGTATAACACAAAACAATTCGTAGTGGTTGCGTATATTGGGATATAAGTATGACAAGGCACATGAGGCAATACCCAAGGTAGTGAAACTACTGTTTGCCTGATCTGAATTGGTGAAAACGCATCGCCGCAACGATCGCAACACCGTGAAACAACACTCCCAAAATTCCGTGGGTGCACCAATCAATAACAGGTAATGAGTAAGTTACGAAGAAATGTGTTCGCTCTAGGTGGCTAACCCCATTTGGCCCGGCACGGCTCCTGTTTTAGTCATTTCCAATTTGACACAAGTGTCAAGGCTATCCCTTATCGTTCTCTTTCTTCAGTCATCACGTACATCATTCCAACTACTTCATTCTGGATCACACTCCGCGTATAGTTATTAAAGTGGTTATTGGTTTAGACAGAGAGTATGTCCATAACCGATTCTGGTTTCTTTAATAACCTTCGAAATTATTTAACCGATTGGTCATTTAATATATTTCAAAACCAAATCAATTTCAATTTCAATTAGAACTTGTAAATCAACATTTCATTTGTCTTTCTAAAACAATTTTTATAATTTACGTTTCAAAACTTCCAAATTACTATTTCAAAATCTTATAATCCAATTTCAATTTTTATCTAAAACAATTCAAATATTGATTCAAGTTCACATATAAGTTTTATTCCGAAATCATTTAAATAAATTTAATTCAACATTCAAATCAATTTAAATTCATTGATCAACTTCATTTAATATTCATTAAGTAAATTTCTCATTCAAAACAATTTCTATTTAATTTCCAATGCATTAAATCGGTTACTTAAGTTGAACTTTATTATATCAAAACTTCAAATTGAATTAAATTAGATTCGTCAAATCAATTCTTTAAATTACAAGTCTTACATTAATTTCAATAAATCACATTTTTATTTCTTGTTAAAGAAGATTCAATTTCACTTATTCATTTTCTTAGTTACAATTTCAAACTCAATTAATAAAGAAACTTAATTTCACTTATTCGAGAAGTTCAATTTCACTTATTAACTTACTTAAATAACTTTCCAAAACTTAATAAATAAAGAAACCCAATTTTATTTATTAACGAAGTTCAAATTCACTTATTCAAAAGTTGAATTTCTCTTATCAAAGAATTCAAATTTTTATTTAATTATCAATTAATTCAATCTTATTCAATTATTTAATAATTTCAAAACTTAATTATTAAATAATTTCAAAACTTAATAATTCCAAACTAAATTATTAGATAATTTCCAACTTGATTATTAAATAATTTCAAACTTAATTATTAATAATTCCAAATTTAATTATTAAATAATAAATTTTTAAACACGTTCTTTCATCAATTACTACGTTGATATTTTTTTTCAAATTTCAAATATTCACATTTCTTTTCATTGAAATTTTAAATTTAATTTTATTTCAAAACCTTATTATTTTTCAAATAAAATCTTTATTTATTTAAATCAAATTATTGACCAATCGGGTTTAATTTAATTCTTATCCTAAATCAAGTTCATTTGGGTATGTATCATTTCAACCCAATTCCATTTCAATTCAAAAATCAAAACATAGCAAAGGGAACTTGCAGTGTGATAACTGGGATGGTGTCAAAGTACATAAACAAGCAATAGCATCCATACATAACAATTCAACAATTATTCAAATAATCCCGAAATAATTGTATTAATTTACATTTGTCATTTATGCAAATTAATATAATTATTCCTAGAATCTACACTACCATTTCATGTAGATTAAAGATTATTACATTACTGTTCTTCGCTTGATATCCATTATTCGATTTATACTACATCAATTTATACAACCTACATTCAATGGTTCAATGTGTATTTAACCAAATTCTACACGTCGATTTAATTAACATTTAAAAGGGTCAAATTTTACTAATCAATATTCAACAGATAAATCCATTTTAAATTGTTAACTATCCTATATCAAATTAAATTTTCATATTAGTTATCACTTTAACATTAACAATTAACATCCAATTTCAACATCACACAACAATCATTTGTCAACCAAACTTGTATAAACAACAAATAATGGTGTCGGATGTTACAGGTGAACTGATGCAGGTAATAACAGTGTAAATAACTAACAGCAACATATTTCAATTGTCGTTTCAATTGAAATCAGATTTAATAAATAAAAGAACATTAATCGTAGGTGATTGCTCACCTTTCAAGGCTAGATAAATTAGAAGATAATCCGGACACAGGTATGCATTCCAAAGCAAAGCAAAATTGGCACGAATTCGATGGATAGGGCTGATAACAGAAATCGATGAAAACAAGTCTAATCAGTTTTGATATAAACGGAAAATATATACATTATTTTTATATTATATATGTATTTGCTTTTTAAAATAAATTTCAAAACATACATTTAAACATATGTACTATATTAAAAATTACAGTACATGAATTCGCTTCTTAAACCATTATATTATACGTGCTATCATATGCACCACTCTATAAGTGCTAACTTTACAGAAACTTGGCACATCAACCAAAATATACACACACAACCCTATATGAAAATATGCGACTCACGCATAAATATAACCATTTAAAACAATATTAAATAAACAAATACATAGGTTACATTACCCTATGGTATATTGTGCAAACATACGGCTTATATTAAATATTAAATAAATAACTTTAATTTTTAGCATATAAAACTAATACATACACGTATGTACAAAACACAGACTAAATATTAAACCTTCGTAACCATATTATATAAACTAACTTCTATATACAAGATAATGTAAGCATGACTATATACATCTTACTTTAAACCAAATGTGACATATACATAATAACATGTATAGGTAAATAACTTATACAACATAAAGCTAATGTATAGACGAAGCCAGAAACATTTATATAAAGTAACAGTGAAATATAAATAAATAAAACCTATATTACAAGAATCAAAGATTATACGATACATAAACTTGTTTACATAACTAACAGCAATATAAAATCAGTATATGGGCAAATACATATAACTATATAGTCGATTTCTTTTTTTCTTTTTTTCTTTTTTTTAAATATTTATATGTATATATATTCAACAAAAATCAATGTATAATCATACTTACCTATTATACATAAACAACCAACAGACTTTACATCCTATGTACAGGCTTAAATATGAATATATACATGAATATAAACTTAAAATATATCACATATTTTTTTTTTAAAGTTTAACATAAATATATATATACCAGAACTCGCTGTGCTTGAAAGCTCAAGATGGAGGAGGGAAGAAGAGGCAGTTGAGCACCGTGCTGAAGAGGAAGGAAGGCACGGCGTGGTGGGTGCACTTCGGCAGGGAAGAGGTGGTAAGGAAGATGTGTCGGATTTTGAGGAGAGCGGAGGTGTCGAAGCCGCCGGGACTTGGGTGACTGGTGACGGCTTGGATCAGTAAAGGCTGGAGGCTGGGTTGGTGGATGTTGCTAAAGAGGTCGGAGCGGAGTATAGTCTTGGATGGAACAAGACAGAGGAGAGAGTGTTTGGCGGCAGTCGAGGCTGGGATGCGGTGGCTTCTTCGCACTAGGTGGATGGCTAGTCGGCAATGGTGGTGAGGTGGTTCGCAGATGTACTACGGTTGCGATGGCTTGCGGGGCAGAATGGCAGCAACTATCATATGGAGGGGTGCGTGGCCGAGCTTGGAATTCGGTGTATGTCAGAGAGGGGATCAAAGTGGGAGAGTGAAGGTTGAGGCCGAAGTAGTGCTTAGTGGAGAACGCACGGCTTCAAGTGGTAACAAAAGAAATAAAAGTGGAGTTTGGGTTTGATGAAGGGAAGAGTGAAGAGTGAAGAAGAAGGTGGGAGAGGAATGAATAAAGTCTCGGCAAAATGAATGGCATGCACGTAAGTACTAAAAGCTTTAATTTTACACTTCTTTTTAGAAGTACTCAAGAACCGATAAAAAAAGTGGACAGCCGGATTTGAAATAGTCAAGCACGGATTTAGAAAAATATGTAAAGCAAATGGCTATTGAGTTTATACAGTAGGAAATGGAAGGCTACAAGAACCAATAAACTCAACTAGTTACCAATACAGTTAACCGTTTTACGGATTCCGCTGTGTATCGGACTTCAAAATACAGAAATAAATATACTGCAAGACCAACACGACGAGACGATCAAAACGGTATAAAAATATTGGTGGTACGATTGAATTATAAAAATTCGAATTTTCTACTATGGACAATGCAAGAAAAATGCAGAAGAATAAGATCGACGGAGCTAAAGAAGTCTGAATTTTGAAAAACGAAAAATGACGTCTTGCTTAGAAGATGATTTAGAATTTTTTCTATGTAAAAATATTTAGGTTTCGAAAACGTTTAATTTTCATCGATCTTTAACTGATTAAATTGAAGTAAATTTATGCACGAAATAAACCTTCATATTTTTAGACGAAAATTTACCGGTTGCTATGTTTAACTGAACGCATTCCAAATATCAAATTTATATTTCAAAATTTTATCGCTTAAAATTCCACAAAATTTGAATTAATAACGTTATTAAAACCGGTTAAATCTACGGGTTATAACACTAACACAATAAATTATATGATTATATTATATATATTAGTATAAATGTTTCTAGCATTAGAAAGTTAATTGGATTGGTTTTGATTTATTGCTTTGTAAATCATTGACTAATGTCACACGGTATAAATTAATGGAATTATAAAAAAAAACATGGTTTTGAAATTGCTTTGGAATTTAAATGAATTTAAATTTCCAGTAATTCCAAACTTTGGTTTTAAAGTTTTAAAATACATATTATTTTTAAGTATTTTTGAATAAATTGTTTCCAAAGAATTTATATATTTAAATCAGTACTCTTCTATTTTATCATTGGAAAATAATCTCGGTGATGACTGCAGCATCATCGACATTCATTTTCGAGTTTCGAAGTGGAGACCTCTCGATAGCTTGCTACACTTTTGTTTTGGAAAATAAATTTGATTTGAATTTCTTAAATATGACTTGATGTATAATATATATGTAGGTATATGTTTATAGATTTGATTTGATATAAAATATATATACATTTATCATTAATTGTTTGAAGTGAATCGGAAATTTAATTCTTAAATTTATGCTAAGGGATGATTTCAATTATAAAATGAAGCCAAATTTTTGAATAGATGCTTAAACTAGAAATAATTGAATTGATAAACTTTTATTGTATAATACTTAATTTCATTCCAATATATAATTTACCTAAATTATTCAGAAGTTTAATATGAAATTGAATAGTATACAATATAAAATAATATTAAATGAGCTTATAAATTTAAATTAAATCAACTTAATGAAATACCTTGAATTTAAAATCAATTATTCAATATTAGTTAATTTAAATTGAAATTTATATGGTTTAAATCAATTATTTTATTTTGTTTTCAATCTATTTTTCTTTCTGGTTGTTTCTATTCTCCTACCTCCTTCCTTTTCGGGGATGAAAATTTTTGAGTGGGGAAGAGTGTAACCACACGTAAATTTTAATGGTTTTAATAATATATTTAACTGAATCTTTATAAAATTTTAAATAATAATATTTTGAAATAAAAATTTCATATTTGGAATACGTTTAATTAAACATAGCAAATGGTAATTTTTCATTTGATAATATGGAAGTTTATTTTCTTCTGTAATACTATTTCAATTGAAATCAGTTAATAATTGATGATAATAAAATGTCTTCCGATCCAGAATATTTTTATACAATAAATTTGTAAATCATCTTCTGAGTGATACATCATCTTTCGTTTCATTAAATTTTGGCTGTCATTGCTCCGTTTATCTTATTTCTGGAAAATTAACAGCATTTTTGGTACCGATTATCGACTTTTGATAGGATGATCATACCACTGATATTTGTATACCGTTTTGATCATCTCTTCGTGCTAATCTCTGCAGTATATTCAATTCTATGTTTCGGATTTTCGGTACCCTATGATATATGTGAAATGGCTAACCACATCAGTACGTCTTTTGGTTTGCAAATGACCATTCATCCCCACCAGTTGAATTTAAATGGTTTTAACATTCAAGTAACAGCCGTGGCTCTTCTATTTCCACTTTTCAATATAATCATTGCTTTTGGCTGTTCACTTTCTTTCTGTTCATATTTCTTTGCTTGTCCCTATTTTTATTTTCTACCACTTTCTTCTGTGACAGGCCGAACCCACAACCTCTCTTCCCCTCTCTAGCAACCATGAGCGCGGCCTTTACCTTCCATCAACGCCGAGCAATCAATAGCCCGAAAAACTGTCGCTCCTCCGCCTGAAGTTCTCCATCGAGGCCACTGTTCATTTTGTTTTGCATGGAACCTAAACTCTCTCTCTTTCGATCGCGCACCCAGCTTCCATCGCCTGCAGCTTCGCTCCTTCGTATTTTTCCACTCGATGCAACCGCCGTGCGCTCATCCTTCACTCATCTCGGCCGAACTCCTTTATCCTCCTCCCACGCATGCATCAAGCCTCCTTCTTCTCTTCTTTGTACAGGTATGTTTAAGTAAATATATATAAATGTTTTGTTATATTTTAAGTATATTTATTTATAATATATATTGTTATATTGTAGTTTTGTATTATAAGGTATATGTATATCATATATCAGATTAGTATATTTGAAGTTATATGGTAGTTTATGTATGTCATTCTATATGTATATTTTGTCTTCAGCCGTGCTATTTATCTACATACATATTGTATATACAGTTTTTAACCTGGCAGCACTTAGTTCATATAGATTATATCATAGAGGTTAATTTATGAGTTATTATATGTTGTTTTGTATATGTGTAGGACAGTGTTGTTTAAATGATGTATACGTATTTTTATGAGTATAACTTGTTTCTGGCTGTACAAGCTATATAAAGTAAGTTGTTTATATATATATATATATATATATAGGTTAAAGCAAGTTATTTAAATAATATTTTTTAAAGAGTGTATATATTGTTTATATAAGCTTGTATAAGAGTTGCGTGGTTTGTTGTTACAAAATAAAAGTTTACTTAAGTTATATAAAATACATATGTTTTATAATATCAGATTTGAAGTATAATTTTAACTTTTTTAAGTGTTGTGTTGTATAAGTTATGTTTTTGTTGTTATACATACAAGTTTATATAAGTTAGGTCTACCTATTTGCTTATACGTATTTGTCTGTTTGCATATTCACATTTTTCTGGCTCGTTGGTATATATTCTACTTGTTCATTATTAAATTAAATAGGTATATGTTGCTGATGTATAATACAATATATATAAGGTTTTAAAATTTTATGAAAACCTTTATGATCGGTTGTTGTAGATATTTGATTTTATATAACTTATCGTTTAAAATAAATATAAGTTATTTGATTTTTAACATGCTGTTTAACAGTCTATGTATATTTTATGATTTAATATATGATGATTTAATTTTTAATATATGTTTTAGTTAAAGATTTATTTTTAAATATAGATCATGTATTTGAATTAGTTTACAATCACAAAACCGGGTCGTTGCACATTATTACAATTAATTTACAATCTATCATCAATTATAACTCTTTAATCATTTCAACTAATTGGAATTTCATTTAAGTAGTTATCAATTACCTGAAATTAATACTATTACATTCTATCCTAGTTATATTTTCATCAATAAATAACAAATTTTTATTTCTTCTAACATTAAATCACGAAACCATATTAAATTAATTATTTTTATTTATCGAAAATTACGGGTCATTACACTCTCCCCCACTCAAAACTTTTCGTCCTTGAAAAAGGAAAGTAGGAATTTAGAAACTAGTATATCTTATTCAAAATTATTAAATTTATAAACTATGAATTAACATAATTAAATTATTTAAATAAAATATATAAATTTTAAAAACAATTAAATGCTTTCATATTCAAGTTTAATAAAGTATGAAAACATTTCACAAAAATTTCTAAGTCCGAAATTCACAGAAAATTTTGGTAAAGTCTCCATTATACGGAGAGGTTCTGGGAGAAATAATAATATCAACAATTACAACGTATATCATATATTTCAAAATAATATATCCCAAACCACGGGAAAACAATATAATATCGCTTTAAAACCGTAATCTGAAAACGTACCTATTTGTCGGGCAAACAAACGTTTATTTATAAAACCAAAAGCAGTAGCTATTACTTCCATATCCTACATTTCACTTATGTAATCCAAAAGAGTTAATAATTATATAAAAGAGTTTATTTAAGTTGTTTCAGTCAGTAACAACAAATCAATCACAACATAACGATAATCATTCACAAACCAAACAGTACAAACATCGTTTTCAAAAAAAGAAAGAGAAATTATCCATCCATAGCAACTGAAACAAATTGTTTGTTCAGGTTCAGAACTTCTAATCATATAAAATGATAAATAAACCATGAAGTAAACCATACACTCAACATTCGTAGATAAAAGTTTATAGATTATTTATACATCTCTATACAAAATAGAAGTATCCTTTCCCAACTAATCCATAAGCCAACAAATAAAGAATTCAACACATTTAAGTTTACTCTAATTATCCCTTTCACATCATTTATCATTCATTTCTTTCACACAATGATTTTCTTTAATTCACGTTCATTACTTACAAAATTTTAATTTTCATACATTCATGTAGGCTTATTTCGTTAATTTACATTCTTTACTTGCATAAGTTATATCCATTTCAATATTTGGATCATAAATGAATTCATTATTGAAGTATTGTATATATTTTATTTCAGTTTACTTCCCATTTACAATATAGTTTGATTATCATTATTTTTTCATCATTTACTTTTCTTTTCTTATTGATATATGTTTATTTTCGTTAATTTACATTTGTTATTACTTACAAAAGTTCATTTATACTTTATTCATACCGTGCTATTTTCCTTCGTTTTATTACTTTACAATCATTGCTTAAATAAGTTATTTTTTATTTCAATTATTGGGTTATACATTATTAGGTAAGTTTCTTTACAATTCAATTCACCATTTATAGATTATTATTTTTCCATATTCATTCTTCCATATAAAGTATTATTGAATATTAACTCCATTTCTAAATCATTTCTAATGTTCTCTGAAGTTATAATCATTCAATTTATATTATACTCATTTTAATTGTAATGGCTTCAATATTAATTCAAGTTTATAATTATTTACTTACAATATTCATCTTTTTTATTCAATCTAATTATAGATAGCTTAAATGTTAACTTAAGCTTATAATCATTTTTCTTACATTATTCACTTTTATTACATTTAATTAGTAGCATTTCAAACTATTAACTTTAGTTTATAACAACTAATAACATTAGAATTCTTATTTATAGAAGTAATTCCATTGAACACTTCCATTTTCCATGTTTTACTTCTATTATATTCTATTACATATTCTTATTAACATTACAACTTTTAACATTTTGGTAAGTAAGATATATATACGTTTTCAGAATGCAATTGAAAGTTACGCAAGTTCATCTTATTCATTTTTTTCAAAGTTCAATAATTCATCTTCTAAATTTTCATTATTCTTAAGTTTACAAGTTACCAATTTCTCGTATATACCATTAATTACTTAGCATTTAATTACTTATTTTTTTCTTCATTCTAGAAACTTCCAATCAGGATTTCATTCATTTCAATAATTGAAAACTACTAAATATTAGAAAATTTAAGAACTGAACTCCGGGTTCATTTTAGTCACTTAGAAAATAATATATACATTTATCCTTTATAGATCAAATCATATTTAGAAATTTAAAGTTAAGGTTTTTCTCATCAAAACAGATGTATAGTAAAACTACTATAGTAGTCTCCCCACTTTGAGACTTGAAAATGAACGTTGATGATGCGTGCACTCATCACCGAAATTATTTTCCATCCACTGAGAGGGGAGTACATAACTTATTTCCTTTAAAAGTTACCTTTAAAACGTTTTTCAAATCGTCTTGAAATATTCGTATCAGAAAATACTTCTAAATACTAATAATATCTTATTCCAAAACCTTTTGAAAGAAATTTCAAAAAATCCCAGAACTTCAGTTCTAAACTTCCAATTTATATTTACTTTACATGTAAATCCTATGTTTCAATCAATATTCATAAAAAAATTCTACCTAACTAACAACATATTACATCCAACTATAACATTTATAAAATCTATTATTTTATATACCAAATATATAATAGGAAAAATTATTTCATTTACCAATATTTCAAAACAAATATTGTGTCGGTCTGCCCTATGAAGTGCTTGGAAATCCCAATCGATGTTATAGCGTCCTATGCATCGAATAAAATTTATAAATACAAAATGGAACAAATTAACACAATACAAAAACCTTTTATCACACTAAAAAATATCCTCTCTTATATATATACACTCAGCAACTCATTCTAGGGTGTTGCTACCCTATTTTATATGAGTCAGACCCTACAAAGCTAAGGTTATCGCTAAACCAAAGCTCTTGTACCAATTGTAATGACCTGCCTTTTAGACGGTTTAAATCGATGATAAAGCACACATGTCAGACTAAAACCATTAAAAAGGACAGACTGTTATGGGGTAAATAAGAAAAAGCAGAGAAAGAAAGAAAACCAAACACAGAATCTCGCAACATAATGACAAATTATAATAATCAAATAAATAGTTCATGAAGCTGTTTACAAATAACATTTGATTATACTTTCACAATACAGATCAGAGTACATACAGTAGTAATAAATAAATAATGCAGTGAAACATGATGTAGTGCCGATAATATAATAAATAGTAATAGTACAAAATCTTCGTCTTCATCCTCTAGAAAGTAGTCTTCGATAAACTAAAAATCTCAGACTGGCCCGAGCGAAAAGAAAAGACAAAACACTCTAGTCAGAACTAAAAGATCTTATGTAAGTTAAATCAACAATAAATAAATATGAGTGTAACGACGTCAGATATGCTTACGGCGTTTGACATCTCCTATCCAGTGTCTAACGTGAGTGCAGTAACTTAAGAGATGTTCGGGATTACCATCTCTTAAGGATCCATTAAACTATCTACTATGTAGTACAATACGTTATTATAATAGTGTCTACAGTAAAGTAAAGTACTAAAATAGTGTTAAGGCGTTACACATATCCCCCTTAACACATTCTATATATTCCCATGGTCTATGCAGTGCCGTAAGCTCCTCCACGAGGTTTACCCAAAGGGCACTCCATAGGTATGGTACAAAAAAAACTCGTAGAAGGCGCGATAGAGTATGTGAACACGGCAAACGAGGCAATGCCACGGTAGATATACCAATTGCAGAATCGGACTGGTGGTAACGCATAGCAGCTAATACCGCCCACCTCGGAACACACTCTGAAATCAAAATCAAGGGGTGGCCACCAAATAATCACAAAGTCATAATATGGTATCGAAGAAGTATGTCCGATCGAAGGAATGACCTCACTTAGCCTAGGTAAAGCTCTCGTTTTAGTCACATCTAAGCTGACTCACGGGAGTTAGAGTCACATACATACTTCATACAGAATCGTTCGCCAAACCATCCTACTTCATTTCTGTAATCTCCACCATGTACATGATTGTTAAAGTGATTTTCGATATTGGCAGAGAGTATGACAATATCAGATCCCGGACTCTTTAACAACTAAACGCTTATTTCACATCAAATGGTTCTTTTACATTTTCAAAACTATTTCATAATTAATATCAAAATATCATGTTCGATTTCAAACTATATAACTTTTGGAATCATATTCACTTTCAATACCATATTCACTTCAAAATCATATTCTCTTTTAAAATTATCGATAAGATAGGCTAATTAAATTTTCATTTTGAAATCATTATTATTTACTCAAATATGTCATTTCACAAAAAGTATCGATTTCAGTTTTCAACTTAGATTGTATCATCATCAAGAATTTAAATATAAATACTTCAATTTTACACAGTCTGAAAATTTTGAAAATAGTTCAGTTAGTCATAATTAGTTTTTATAGTGTTTAAAATAGTTTAAATAGTAAAAATAGTTTAAATAGATTTAAATTTGATTTAACTAGATTTAAAATGATTTATATAGATTTAAAATAGCTTAAATGGATTTAAATTATCTTAAATATATTTTGAATAGATCAAATAAATTTAAAATAGATTAAACAGATTTAGTTTAAAATTGGTAAAATAGATTAAATTGGATTAATAGGTTATAATAGATTAAAATAAATTAAAATAGTTTTAACTTGACTAAAATAGTTAATTTAATTAAAATAGTTTAAATTAGTTTAAAATAAATGTAGCATCCCGGAATTTTCGACCCCAAAAATTCGACACAAATATTTTCACTTTAGAAGTGCTGAGCAATCGAATGCCGAAAATTCCATATTGTTAGGGAAAAGAAGAAAAAGATGTAGAAGAAGAAGTAGAAAACAAAAACACAGAATCTCACAATCGCAGCGGGACAAAATATAATATAAAATAACAACATTTATACAAAGAAGGCTATAAATGTCAATTTACATACAATATATCATAGTACAATCATTCACAAATAAACTGGACAGTTGTAATGTGACGACCCAATTTTTTCGACTTTGGAAAGTCGACATCAATACGTCCACTGTATTAAATGCCGCACAGTCGAATGTTGGAAGAACTGAACCGTTAGGGTTAAAAAAGAAGAAGATAGAAGAAGAAACAAAAACATTAACAGAATCTCACATTTCGCAGTGGAACAACATATAATAGACAAATAATCTTTGAAAACAAAAGCACTATATCAGTTTTACATACATCATCAGAGTTTACAACGATACACAATACCACACTAAAAGTCATTATAACCTGACTACAAGGAACTGACTTTGCACCAAGCCGAACGCAACGGATAATACATAGTATAGAGGATACGCCTTGCCATCAGCTTCAACTCTAGATTTCCACAGCATCTCTTTTCTGACTTCGCTCCAGAATAATGATAACCTGACTCTAGGCTGCCCGTGTGGAAAATTGTAGGCACCCAGAGTTTAGAAAGGGAACAATAAACTCCAGGTCAGTCATGGAACTGGTGTGAGATCTTACAAACAGATATTTTCACAAAGAAAATAAAAATAAATTCGCTATGCATTTGGAAAATGAAACTGACATAAGGCCTCCCACCACACACACAATGCAAACACACACTTGGAGGAGAGTTCTCCTTGTGACAGTCAAAAAATGCTTGATACGCGAAAACCTTTGGATATTATTATTAGTGCATAGTGCAGAAAATATTTTGAAAGTATAATATTAATCTTAGCCAGCATACCATATTTCGTCGTATGCCGACTATAGCTATCATGTTCAATAGCAGGTTACCGTCACATTCCATGGCAGGTTATACAACTAAAAACCATAAAGGGCGCGTATTGTTTCTTTGGATTTCCAACAAATGGTCAAGCAAAGGAACTTCCTACACCGAATTGGGTACGCCTCTGGAAGGACGCCCCCAAGAACCTAACCAGATCTCTGCCAAATACGGTCGACGTTACCTCACACTTTAACCAAGCTATAACATAGGTAACTACCACACAAGTATGCCATCCCCGGTCGTAACCGACCTTTATTCGAGGATCCTCAACCACAAAGTAACAATCACAAAGTATAATAAATTTGCAGCATCAACATAGGTAAAATATCTGGGCTCCATACCATGATATCACCTCTTATCTAGAAGGAAATGGACATACCCTAGGGGCGCGACCCCTAAAAACCTTGCCACAACATTCCTATTTCGACCATTTTGGGGTTGTGAGGCTCGACAAAGTATCGTCCACAAAGCTACGCTTTTCACAAAATTCATGCTTCGATCAACAAATGATAAGCAGCACTTCGTATGCAACATTACCAAATTGGGAATGTATCACTAGTAACCATCAACTACATAACCTCTGAGCTTGTACGTCTCAGAGAAGAGTGTTAAGCTAAGAGAATAAATTCTCCGCCACCAACAGAAATGTATTTGATAGAAACCAGCTTTACATCTCAAAGTGTAATGTCAGACACACATCCATACAAGTCCGTTCGGATCGAACGGAACCGAAGGCACTTCAAAGAAGACCTTGTAAATTCGGATATTCACTAATCATGTCCGGAATCCCCATCACAAAGGGTGATCAAATCTCTATACTGGAGCAACTTGGCACAAAGACATTCGATAGGTAATCCTTTCGCTTTCGAAAATACCCGGTCTTCAGAACCATTTTCAAATGCAATCCCATTTCATCATATCATTATTCGGAATGTATTCTATGACACAAATTCCTCTCCCGGCTAATCCGAATAACGAGCGCTTATTTTAGAAATAAGTGTTACATTCAGATTTCAAACAAATCACAACAGATTTCCACTTCGATCTTTTAAAAAAAAGATCCATCACCATCATAAAGGTCCGATGTGGTTTTCGAATATCCATTTGGAATCCGAACCCCGATCGCATCGAAATTCAAATGCCATCTAAAGGCCAATATTGATAGTCGATTATTTAATTATCAGTCAACATTCACAACAATTACTGCATTTCAAATAATTTTCCCCCAGTTATTTATTTTCAAAATATCTTTGCAAGATATATTTTCACAATTCAACCATTTGAAAACAAATTTCAAATCACTTTTCACTCGCGAAATAAGATTCCCGATATTATTTATTTCCACTGAAAGTCTGCCGAGTTCAAATACTTTAAAATAATTCAAATCACTTATCCAAAATATACTTAGAAATACTTAGAATAAAAACTATTTTAAAATACTTACTTAAATATTTGTTATGAAAATATTATACTAGTAACTTATATAAAACTTCAAGTCCAAACCAATTTTAGAATAAAATTAGTAGATAGGTTATAAATATTTAAATAACATTTTTCTAAAACAAATATTATTTAAATCTTGAAATAATCACTTCTATAATTAATCAAATAAATCTTTACTTTACAGATTTTCAAAATAACTTAAGAAAATAATTTCTTCAAAATATTCTTTTTAAAACCATCTTTAGAACTTTAATTTATACTTGAAAGCTACTTTGAAAACATACTTGGCTTTCTAGGGAAAATACGCTTTCCATTTCAAAATGGTCCATTTAAACCAATTAATAAAACCTTCTCGATTTATTTTAAATTTACGTTCCAAATCCGCAAATCCCTTTCCACACTTTTAAAAATAAACCAATGTTTATTTTTAGAACAAAATTCCCTTTCCTTTATAAATTCCTATTGTGAATTTAGATTTTCAAATATCAACTGATATCAGAAAGGGAATTAGAAATCAACAAATCAACAAGGAGAATTAGAAATCTCAAATCAACAAATATCTAATTATCAAAAACAATAATCAGAAAACTCAAATCAACAAATATCTAATAAGATAATTAGAACTCAAATCAACAAATATCTAATTATCAAAAATAATAATCAGAAAACTCAAATCAACAAATATCTAATTATCAACATTAATTAGAACTCAAATCAACAGATATCTAATTATCAACAAAGATAATTAGAACTCAAATCAACAAATATCTAATTACCTGCAGATAATTAGAAACAACAAATATCTAGAAATCAGTTAAGATGACTAGAAAATCAACATAAAAGGTGGATCGATCCCAATAGATGACGAGTTTTAGCTACGCCGCACGTGCATCAATAAATGGTCGAAGCCTACCAAGTACTATATTTTTGGCTCCCAACAAATGACCCGAAGGTCTAGTACTGGTATTGATCCGAAGGTCCAACAATAACCCGAAGGTCCAACAAAGTGGCTCGAAAGCCCAACAAATTCATCAGAATCATCAAACAATAAATATTTCAATTAACGAGTCCGGAATTAACTGAAATAGTGAAGGCATATGTCCCATACCACGTGTTTCACTAAATCGTTTAAATCTCTCGATCGTTTCCTTGAAAGTGAAAAATTGTGTATTTTAAATAAATAACATTTTACGTTCTCAAACGGACAAGTCCGGAATTGAGCGAATTAGTAAAAGTGAGGGTTCATAATCCTCAATTTTGCTGAAGCGTTTAAATCGCTTCCTCATTCTTTTGAAAACACAAACTGTAAAAATTTTGAAAACAATTTTATTTTAAAACGATTTGAAAATCCGTGATTAAAATAGCAACAACTATAGCAATTTCGACGAGGAAATCGCATTTCTCAAAACACCGCAAAAACGGATCTCAAAATCAGCATTGCGGGATAACCGCCTAAAAATTCACTTTAAAATTAACGGTTACTGAAGACAAAGCGACAGTAATTTTTATACGTCAAAATCTCATCAAAATAATTCGCATCAAAATATAATACCAGTGAATTTTCATTCATCAAAATATCAACAAAACACCGTGCTTCAAAAATTTAGCACCGTTGTAAAAATCCGGTTATAAAAATAACGGCAACAAAATACGTTTAAAACCAAACACCGGTTCAACGTAAATTTAATGCAGTAACGTGCAACTCATATTTGCACGCACACGACAGGATGAACAAAGAAATCACTCGATTATATCTTTAATGAAGATAATTTAAAACAGCAAAAATCTCAACAAAATCACATAACTGCAATCGCTTCGGATCCTCAAATGGGATTCGAAATTTTTAAAGAAAACAAAATTAACAAATCTATGTAACAACACAATGAATTTAATTTCTTTTTCATATTTTGATTTTTAAATCAAAAAGGTTATCAACTGTACTCAGCTAAAGCAGTCTCACTGTTTCCGCTGCGCACTTTGATAAACAGAACACAAATTAATCAATCATCAAAACACAATTTCGCTTTTATTTTTAAATAAAGATATTTAAAAATTTCATCATAATTTCAAAACTTTAGTTTTGACTCAAGACACAAATAAAACATCAACAAATAGTTGTAACACATGTTCCATCTAAGTTATGTTCTATATTATGTCCATAAACCCCTCGCTCTGATATCAACTGTGACGCCCCACCTCTATGCTCACAATAACAAAGAGTATTAAAAGGAAATACTGTCTGTTATTACGAAGAATAAGGCTGGGTAGGAGCGGACATCTGTAGTTAGGCCTTACACTAGTATTGGTTATCTCGATAGGAGTGGTATATATTCTTTTCTTTTAACTTTATTTATTTACTCCCATCGACATATCCAATTCTAGTATAAAACGAACTACGATGGTTCATAATAGTTGAGGACACATATATAATAATAACAAAGATAAGTTAAACACAGAACATGGATAATATAAAATCTCATATATATATAACTAAAGTCAGTTATAATACATGTGATACTATACATATGATACAACTACAACTATCGACACTGGAAGTTACATATACAAGTACATTACAGTAAATAATATACATGAATACATATCATCCTATAAAATGACTACAACAACTCCAAAAGATACAAAGAAACTTCATAGCTCAAGCAGTAACCTAAAGCAAGATATCAACAACCTGTAATAACTCGGTCTGAGCCGAGTATTAATTCAAAAGAAAATAATACGCGGGTCAGTCTAATTCAAACTCAGTTATTAATGCACAGAAGCAATAATAATTAAATACCAATTAGATGACAATCACAGAAATCTCACCTATCCAATCCTTTAATATGGAAATCGAATAACGGTAAATATAATGCATAACAACATTAACAACGAACAAACAAATCCAAATCATCATCAAAGATAAATAAAAGGATTATCAATGAAGATAATTTAGAAAATAACAGAATTGCCTAAACAACAATTAACAGCAAGTGGCCAAAGCAAAACTCAAGCCAGTGAAACAGCATAAACAACAAAATCTAATTATCGATACGATAATTAGAAAACACATAATCTAATTATCTAGAAGATAATTAGATAGCAACAAAATGATCAAATTAAACCAAATCAAAATACAATTTAAAAATATTTAATTGGACACATGAAACAATTCAAACAATTGAAATATCAATTAAAACGTCAATTCTGTATGGCTGCAGTACACGCTCACGTGCACTGCCTCGCCACTACAGTATATGATGTCATCACAACTCCAAATATTAACAGCAAATCGAAACTGCAGAGGTCAAGTCACGGCTATCATGACTCAACACAACTGCAAGACCAAACCAAAGCTAACAGCAACTACAAAATGCAGCAAACAAAAGTATAGCCTCAATAATGAAGAGAAAGTGAAGATTCAAAAATCAATGCCTCAGTACACATGAGGATTAATGTAATAACCAGATATTTTCAGCCATTCGCATCCGCACATGTCGGACTTGAATTGCTCAAAATACCGCGTTGTAAATAAATTTGGAGCAAATGAAATACAATCACAGAATCACAGGCACAGAAATATCAGAATAACTCGCAGCGGAAATTAAAATACCATAGTAGTTCATGAAGCTACTATAACAAACTCTCAAAACATAATACATAATATTAGTCTGAAACATCTACAATAGAAATCTCAAATACATAGAAGTTTATAAATACCAGAGCTGAAATAGAACAACAGAAACTGAAAGGAAATAGATAACTAGACAAGCAGAACCTCCAGCGATTCCTAGCTCCAGAAAAGAAATCCAAAGCTAAGATGTAAATACTCAGGCTGACCCGAGCGTAAAGTAAAACACAAAACACTCGAGTCAGGACAATATATACTTATATAATGTAAACCAACTCAAGTGAACTGTAGTAGAAATGCACAATAACTTAAAGGGTGCTTGGGATCGCCCATCCTTTAAGAATCAGTGAAACTATAAATTAATTACATCCCATGGTTAAAATTTCAAAATGGTATTTTATACTTCAAAATCAAATATAATTTCAAAATTCAATATCATTCAAAATATCATATCTTTCAAACCACATTCATTTTTATTTGATTTAAATACCATTACAAAACACATTTCAAAATAGTTTTTATTTCGAAACAAATTACTTCATTTTGAATCATAAAATGAAGTTATTATATTTAATAATTAAATTATTAAATTTCCAAAATTTTAGTCTTTCAAAATTCATTTATTCACTTAATTTATTAAAACAGATGAAAATTCAACTTTCGCAACATTTAGAAATTGCTACGGAAAGTTACATTCAAAACAGTTCAATTTAACAAAAGATAGCATTTAAAAATGCTGTAATAGGGTTACATTAGTTTCAAATAAAACTTAGTTAAATTCAACAATTATAGCATTTAAAAAATGCAATAATAACCTTTAATTAAACTTAGCCATTTGGTTCATTATTATCAACTACAGCGTTTACAAATGCTGTAGTATCATTTACATTAGAATTAATAGCATTTCAGAAATGCAGTTAATTAACTTCAAGTATTCAATATAATTTCACAAACAATTATATTTTTATTTAAATCATTTTTAGCTTATAAAATCATATAATTTCACTTTTAAAACAGTCATTCAAATACCCTTATATTCATGATTTTATAAAGTTAAATCTCCATTCACAAAAATCAAAATTTAATAATAATTCACTTATTAAATTCCAACATTAATTTTTAAATTCATTAAATTAAATTTAACTTAACATTTAAGTTTAAAATTTTCAAATATAACTTAATTTCATTTTTATTTACTTAACTTGAAATTCACTTTTAAGCCAAATTCACAAATTTCCAATTTTAGTTATATTTCCAAATTTCAACCTAAATATTCATTCATTTCACATTTTAACTTTATTCAAAAATCATTAATATATTATAAAAATCATTTTTAATTCATTTAATTCAAAATATCATAAATTTATCATATTTTAATATTTAATTTAAATTCTATTTATCACCAAATTATAATTTCCAAAATAACTTACATTTCAGATTTCCTAACTTTACCATTTATTTATTTCACTTATAAATTTTCAGAAAATCAATAATGCTTTACAAAAATCATTTTTAATCAAATTTAAATCAAAATATTATAATATTTACATTTCTAAAATAATTCAATTTTTTTAGAGAAGCATATTTTAACAACGGGTCTGTATTTCATTTTCTAGCCTAGGTAAAGTGATACGGGTAATATATCATTTCAACCCGTAATTTACAAAGAAAACCCGGGTTTGATCATTCCAAACCCACAATCCCAAGTGAAAGAAAATAATTGAAAATCATTCAGGCCTATCATTTCAGCCCATAACGATTTTCTCCTATTCTAAAGTCCGTTCGGGTATGTATCATTTCAACCCATAGTGATTCTAGTCTACAGGGAACTTGCAGTGTGATAAACTGATGAAAGTAACAGAATAGCATGAAATAACAGTAACAGATGATATAACAGATGTAAATATAGGTTTGAACATCATATGAATATACTATAGCAGTTATAACAGGATGATATGCATTTACAGATTCAGGTGATGTCAGTTTATCACTACATAAGTACATATTAGTCTGGTGAGATTTACTCACGAATGAGATCCAAACAAGCACGATAACACGACACAAAGACGAGTGGAAGAGCCAAAGATTAATTCTCCTTGGATACATGAGACAAAACAATAAATATAACATAAGTTTTCAACCCAAATTCAATTAAACAAAGCTAGAAATGAATACACAAAACATCACCGAAGTGTTTGCACGTGCTTTCTACCACCTATGCTTCAACTCCAGATCTGAAATAGCATGGCTAAAGGCATGGTTTGGATCTGGTTTGGGTTTTAAAGGTGGGCCTAGCATGGCAAAATGATGGAGCAAAGATATATGAGCATGAACTAACACTACAAGGCAAATATCATGGATTCCTATGCACTAGAGGGCTCGGCCAAGGCCAAGGAGGGCATGGCCAGGTCTGTAGTGGGCTTGAGGATGATGTGGAAGTGGGCTCAGGTCAGGAATTTGCTGGTGGTGGTGGTGTATAGTCGGCCAAAGTGATGGAGGAGGTGATGGAAGTAAGGTAGCTAGGCTATGTTAGATATAGGTGGAGTTTGCTTCATATTTTGGTGGATCATCAACATGGATGGCCTCGGCTCTGGAATGGCAGTGGAGAGGAGAGTATGGTGGCTGGAATAGGTGGTGGTGGAGGCGGCCAAGGCGCTGGAGATGGAGGGGCCGAACTGCATAAGAGATTGCAAGTGCAAAAATCAAGTAAATCCAGTAGAAAATGTAAAAAGAAATGAAAGTTTTTATCAAAATTTCTTCTTAGAGATGGCCAAAACTTTTTTTTAGAGTTTGGGAAGAAAAAATTCATGAAAAATGAAGTGGAGAATTGGTCGGCTGAAGGGAATGAGTTATGGCAGAACATAATGAAAAGGTGATGGTTGAAATGTGAAAAGACAAGAAGACAAAAAGCCTTAAGCAAATCAAAGGTCGCAAAACTCTTCAAATTTCCACCATTTCTTTTGCAATTTTAAATAATTGAAAAATAAGTATAAATTCAGTTAAAAACACGAAAATTTAGTAAATAAACAAAAATAAATAAATAAATATTAATTATATATAATTAAATTATGAAAATAGCAAAGAAAATGTAAACTAGGCTAGAAAATCTGAAAATAAATGAAATGAACTTTGGAAAAATTTTGTGTAATTGAAAAATATTTATAAATAAAGATAAAGACACAAAAATAAAATTCATGCATAAAAATAAATAAATAAATTTTAATTAAATATAATTTAAATGAAGAAAATAGCAAAAAAATGGAAACTAGCCTTTAAAAATAGAAAATATATGCAATAAATTTTGAAAAAATTATATTATCACCTTAAAAATATTAAAAGACAAAAATATACATAAATAACATATTAACACATATTAAAAAAAAATAAAACAAATAAAATATGATTTATATAATCTAAAATAGACAAAATTGCAAAATAAAACAAATTATACTCAAAATTGAAATGTGCGTAACTTTCACAGTTTAAGTCCGTTTTCAACGAAACAAAAAGCAGTATTCAAGTTGTTAAATCTATTTCCATAATAAAAGATAAAATTTAGGAGTTTAAATATTTAAATTTGAAATTTAAAAGTCAAAGTTTGACCAGTTTGAACAGAAATTCATCTTTCAATAAAATATCCAATTTATACCTGTTTGAAATTATAATTCACATAATAATCAACACTTATATTTAAAAATGTGAAATGTTTGAAATAAAACAAGTTTAAAAATAATTTCAAAATAAAATAAAGTCAATATTAAAATATATGAAAAATCTAAGGTTGTTACACTCTCCCCCACTCAAATCTTTTCGTCCTCGAAAAGGAAGGAAGCGGAGAAACAACAAGAAAGAACAATAGGTTGGAAGACATCCTCGAAAGAAGGTAGGGAAAAGGTAGCTAGGAAGGGAAGCATGTTGGAAGACAAGGGTGAACCATTATTTAAATCATTATACATTTCAATTAAAATTTCATAACATTTTAAACATTTTATAATATGATGAATAGTCATTTGATTCAAATCTGATGGTTCAAGGTAAACAATATTTAAAACATTTTAAATTTTTAGAAGGGAAAATAATTGATCAAAATATTGTTTATACAGTACTTTATCAAGATGCTTTTATCAATATATTTTTATAACTCGATGTCTTAACAAGTTTACTTTCATTCCTGCAGACTCTGGCTATGCGTTGATCAGGCGCAAAGCTAGAATTCTCCAAGTACTTAGTAGACTTGTTTCAACACCCAGTGAAAATAATGAAAACACTTTTAAAAACAGATATGGAAAGTACAATCCAAACAAATCGACCAAACCGAAACAGTTGTCTAACCATGGATCGCAGATACACAATGGTTACGCCTGGATCCCCCAGGAAACAATCCGTATCCGTAAGCTTTCTCAGCCCTGCGAGTTACGCCATGATGACGAGTAGAATGCAGGATACACAATGGTTACGCCTGGATCCCCTAGGAAACAATCCGTACCCCTAGGCCTCATCCAGGCACTTGCGCTACTCTTTGCGACCTACACAGATTGCAGGATACACAATGGTTACGCCTGGATCCCCCAGGAAACAATCCGTACCCCTAGGCAAGACTCAGCCAGGCAGTTGCGCTATGTAGTCGCGATCATAAGACCACGGGGATCGCCGTGGAATTCGATGGACACTCGAGTATCATATCCGGAAAACCCAAATCAAAGAGAGAGAATAATATCGACAAAATGAATCCACAGTGTGGCCACAAAGCGGATATCAAGCAGAAGGCACTTTCCATATCTTTACTTCGAAAATATGTATCATATAGTACCTTTCAAAATCACTTTCAAATATCATACTTATATAAAGTCCATTATATATAAGATTTCATTTCAAATCAAATACTTTCCAAAATAATAGTATATCAAATCACACTTATATAAATTTCGATTATATAAGATTTCATTTTTCAAAATTGAGTACCTTTTCAAATCAACAGTTCTCAAATCAATGGTTTACTTATACAAATCATTTTTATATAAGTTCGATAGCTCCCAAATCAAGAATTAAATAAAACAGGTTCTAAATTTTAAACCATTTCGATATCAAATAAATTTTAAAATCATATATGATGCCACTAAATCATTTCTTTCAAGTTAGACATATTCAGTTTCAAAATTTCTTAAAACAATAGGTTTAGAAAATAATCCAAATTTCCAAATCAACAAAATTTAGGTCAAATAAATCCATTTCCATTTCAAACATGTATTCACTTCAAAAGTCATAATACTTTCAAAGTTATGAATCTTTCGAAACTAAAATACTTGAAATCATTACACTTTGAAAATCATAACATTTAGAAATCATGCATTTGAAATCATAAAACATGCCCTTAATTCTTTACATTTCATTTTTTTTTTCAATTAAACCAAAATCTCAAATTTCCGATTTTAATTCAATTCAAACCATCAGTTTCAATTCAATTTAGTTTTCCAACGAACCCTTTCGAATATTATCAAATTTCAAATATAGATTTGATTTACAAAATAAACTACTAAATCTTAAATATGTTTCAAGGCTTAAATATACCATATTTCAAAACTAAATTTCATAATTTCATATATCTCAAATTTTTACTTCATTATTACTTAGTGTTGAAATATTTATTTCATAAATCCATTATTTGTAAATAAACTCAAATTACAGGTAAACCAAATATCCTTTCATACTGATATAGGCTTCAATTATTCATTTATCAAAATCAATGGTTTTCAAAATCATCTTATACTTACATAAAGTTTATCTTATATGAGGATCTAAATTTTCAAAAAAATAAATTTCGCTGCATGAAATGCCATATGGGATTGAACATCTTTGCTTACTAAAAGATTTTTAATTAAGAACAGTTTTATATATAAAATAGTTTGTATAAAAAATGGAATAAAACCGTTAGTTTAAGAAGAATAAAAAAATAGTTTTGAAAAATGGTTTTAAATTTGATAGTGGTTTTTCATAAAAGAAAAATTCCAATTAAATTACAAAGATATCCAACCCAACAACTTTCAATTTCAGCGTCAAGTATACCAATGATATTAGGATATAAGATGTACATGTGTCATCATTTCGCAACATTACATTCGATCGCTCGCTCGATCACACAAGTTCGCTTTCGAACTAGTATTGTCCATTCGACTTCCCTAATGCGGACTTCGATATGGTTTCTTGACTAGAAGCCATCAGTCTCCTTGCATAGCCATATACTATGATAGAGAATTCTAGAATCAAGCCCAAAATCCATATCAAATGTTCGTCATCAAGACTCAAATGAAAAATCCTAACACGAAATGGTGTAAATCACCTCGAACTTGTGTACTCAAACTTGGATCAAATTAATTATGCGAATAAAACTGCATACGTACAACTTATGTATCTATTCCAACTTGTTAAATAAATAGTTTCATAAAGATGTTACTAAGTTAAAACATTTAAAACCAAAATTTTATCAAACATTTGAAGACTAATTTTTATTCAAAACATTTCAAAACTAAATTTCATATTAGTATAATTCAAAATAGTCTTATTTATTTACTTAACAAAACAGTTTCAACTTATAAAAAACCATATTATTTCATACTTGAAACATACAAACTAAACTTATATTCTTTATCAAATACCTTATACCTTTCAAAAAAATTTAGCTTTGAAAAATTAACCTTGATTTGGAAGTGCTCGAATCTTAAAATAGTCGAAGAAGTCATATTTTCAATCCAAGAGTTGAAAATCAACACTAAATCAGTAAATCAATTTCAAAAGTTAGGTTTCAAAATCTGAAACTCGAGAACTGAACACCGGCTTACTTTCAATCTTTTCAAATATATACACACACACACACACACACACACACACACACACACACGGATCTATCTTTCGAATATCAAACCATACTTCGAAATCTGAAATCAAAATTGGTTTCACAAAATCACTCGCAGAGCAAAGCTACTAGAGTGGCCTCTTTCTCAGTCAGAAACTCGAAAATCAATGTCGATGATGCATGCATTCATCACCGAAATTATTTTCCAGCGACACAAGTGAGTTCTGGACTTCAATTAACTTTGAAAAACTTCTTTGAAATTCCTTAGAAATCATTGAAATTCATTCGAATACATTTGAACATTTCTTATTTGAAATATATATATATATATATATCTTTAAATCATATTACTATATATATTTTCCAAAATCTTAAAACCAATTTCAAAATATCGGAATTCGATTCCTCGAAATTCAAATTCAAAACCCTTCAGTTATAAATCATTTTTGTATAAATCAAGTTCTTATAAAATTTTCAAAATTTCAAATTCTTTCGAAATTTCAAATTTTCAGTTTTGAAAGGTATATAATCGTATATAATCCTTATCGAAAACATTTCACTTTTATATATAAAAATATGGCCATCCTTAATAATTTCGATGTATGCACAATTTCAAAATACAACCAAATACAAATTTCCAAAGGATGATTCAGGGAAGGATTTCAAACAAACAAAGATTCAAAATTAGAGGGACTTTAATCAAATAGAATTCTAGTTCGAAGATAAACTCAAACGAAGATGAGATAATTCAATTACCAAATAGAGGATAGATAAGCCTATATAAATCGCGGGCGAACTTAACCGGTCAACCGAGACTTTAGGAATATAATCAATACGGATATCTAAGGCAAATCGACCTTCGATTGCCAGAGATAGAATCCGGGTAGAGCAGGAGATAGATAGCATCGACATCCGAGGATACAAAAATCTTCGGTGAATCAATGCCAATTGTAAAGGAGTTTCACCCCTTTACAAATCATTCAAAGATTTACGGAATCATCGCTCTTTAGAGAGGTCATTCCAAAGTAGAGTTACAAATGCTCCAAAATTAAAAGGAAAAATGGGGAAAACAAGACTGGATTCCAAAACAAGTTGGAGTGTTCCAAAGTTCAAGGAATCCTAGTCGATAAGAATCTTAACCAAAAGATTTCTAACAAGGTGGATAACGAAGAGATGAAGTTTAGAACATCTTGATTTTGAAATAAGAACATTTTTATACCAAAATAATCTTTGAAAAATCTTTTAAAAATCATTTTATACTTCGAAAATACGTTCTCTCACAAAGAAAGGATTCTGAGATTGATTTCACTCATTCTAGGGTATTTCTACCCTATCTCTAATGAGTTTTTGCTCCGCAGGCTAAGGTTTGCCTAAAACCTAAGCTCTGATACCAACTATAACAACCCGATATTTTCAGCCATTCGCATCCGCACATGTCGGACTTGAATTGCTCAAAATACCACGTTGTAAATAAATTTGGAGCTAATGAAATACAATCACAGAATCACAGACACAGAAATATCAGAATAACTCGCAGTGGAAATTAAAATACCATAGTAGTTCATGAAGCTACTATAAAAAACTCTCAAAACATAATACATAATATTAGTCTGAAACATATACAATAGAAATCTCAAATACATAGAAGTTTATAAATACCAGAGCTGAAATAGAACAACAGAAACTGAAAGGAAATAGATAACTAGACAAGCAGAATCTCCAGCGATTCCTAGCTCCAGAAAAGAAATCCAAAGCTAAGCTGTAAATACTCAGGCTGACCCGAGCGTAAAGTAAAACACAAAACACTCGAGTCAGGACAATATATACTTATATAATGTAAACCAACTCAAGTGAACTGTAGTAGAAATGCACAATAACTTAAAGGATGCTTGGGATCGTCCATCCTTTAAGAATCAGTTAAACTATAAATTAATTACATCCCGTGGTTAAAATTTCAAAATGGTATTTTATACTTCAAAATCAAATATAATTTCAAAATTCAATATCATTCAAAATATCATATCTTCCAAACCACATTCATTTTTATTTGATTTAAATACCATTACAAAACACATTTCAAAATAGTTTATATTTCGAAACAAATTACTTCATTTTGAATCATAAAATGAAGTTATTATATTTAATAATTAAATTATTAAATTTCCAAAATTTTAGTCTTTCAAAATTCATTTATTCACTTAATTTATTAAAACAGATGAAAATTCAACTTTCGCAGCATTTAGAAATTGCTACGGAAAGTTACATTCAAAACAGTTCAATTTAACAAAAGATAGCATTTAAAAATGCTGCAATAGGGTTACATTAGTTTCAAATAAAACTTAGTTAAATTCAACAATTATAACATTTACAAAATGCTATAATAACCTTTAATTAAACTTAGCCATTTGGTTCATTATTATCAACTACAGCGTTTACGAATGCTGTATTATCATTTACATTAGAATTAATAACATTTCAGAAATGCAGTTAATTAACTTCAAGTATTCAATATAATTTCGCAAACAATTATATTTTCATTTAAATCATTTTTAGCTTATAAAATCATATAATTTCACTTTTAAAACAGTCATTCAAATACCCTTATATTCATGATTTTATAAAGTTAAATCTCCATTCACAAAAATCAAAATTTAATAATAATTCACTTATTAAATTCCAACATTAATTTTTAAATTCATTAAATTAAATTTAACTTAACATTTAAGCTTAAAATTTTCAAATATAACTTAATTTCATTTTTATTTACTTAACTTAAAATTCACTTTTAAGCCAAATTCACAAATTTCCAATTTTAGTTATATTTCCAAATTTCAACCTAAATATTCATTCATTTCACATTTTAACTTTATTCAAAAATCATTAATATATTATAAAAATCATTTTTAATTCATTTAATTCAAAATATCATAAATTTATCATATTTTAATATTTAATTTAAATTCTATTTATCACCAAATTATAATTTCCAAAATAACTTACATTTCAGATTTCCTAACTTTACCATTTATTTATTTCACTTATAAATTTTCAGAAAATCAATAATGCTTTACAAAAATCATTTTTAATCAAATTTAAATCAAAATATTATAATATTTACATTTCTAAAATAATTCAATTTTTTTAGAGAAGCATATTTTAACAACGGGTCTGTATTTCATTTTCTAGCCTAGGTAAAGTGATACGGGTAATATATCATTTCAACCCGTAATTTACAAAGAAAACCCGGGTTTGATCATTCCAAACCCACAATCCCAAGTGAAAGAAAATAATTGAAAATCATTCAGGCCTATCATTTCAGCCCATAACGATTTTCTCCTATTCTAAAGTCCGTTCGGGTATGTATCATTTCAACCCATAGTGATTCTAGTCTACAGGGAACTTGCAGTGTGATAAACTGATGAAAGTAACAGAATAGCATGAAATAAAAGTAACAGATGATATAACATGTGTAAATATAGGTTTGAACATCATATGAATATACTATAGCAGTTATAACAGGATGATATGCATTTACAGATTCAGGTGATGTCAGTTTATCACTACATAAGTACATATTAGTCTGGTGAGATTTACTCACTGTTTTGAGCTGGAGACACAACAACGAATGCACGAATGAGATCCAAACAAGCACGATAACACGACACAAAGACGAATGGAAGAGCCAAAGATTAATTCTCCTTGGATACATGAGACAAAACAATAAATATAACATAAGTTTTCAACCCAAATTCAATTAAACAAAGCTAGAAATGAATACACAAAACATCACCGAAGTGTTTGCACTTGCTTTGTACCACCTATGCTTCAACTCCAGATCCGAAATGGCACGGCTAAAGGCATGGTTTGGATCTGGTTTGGGTTCTTAAAGGTGGGCCTAGCATGGCAAAATGATGGAGCAAAGATATATGAGCATGAACTAACACTACAAGGCAAATATCATGGATTCCTATGCACTAGAGGGCTCGGCCAAGGCCAAGGAGGGCATGGCCAGGTCTGTAGTGGGCTTGAGGATGATGTGTCAGTGGGCTCAGGTCAGGAATTTGCTGCTGGTGGTGGTGTATAGTCGGCCAAAGTGATGGAGGAGGTAATGGAAGTAAGGTAGCTAGGTTATGTTAGATATAGGTGGAGTTTGCTTCATATTTTGGTGGATCATCAACATGGATGGCCTCGGCTCTGGAATGGCAGTGGAGAGGAGAGTATGGTGGCTGGAATAGGTGGTGGTGGAGGCGGCCAAGGCGCTGGAGATGGAGGGGCCGAACTGCATAAGAGATTGCAAGTGCAAAAATCAAGTAAATCCAGTAGAAAATGTAAAAAGAAATGAAAGTTTTTATCAAAATTTCTTCTTGGAGATGGCCAAAACTTTTTTTTAGAGTTTGAGAAGAAAAAATTAGTGAAAAATGAAGTGGAGAATTGGTCGGCTGAAGGGAATGAGTTATGGCAGCAAATAATGAAAAGGTGATGGTTGAAATGTGAAAAGACAAGAAGACAAAAAGCCTTAAGCAAATCAAAGGTCGCAAAACTCTTCAAATTTCCACCATTTCTTTTGCAATTTTAAATAACTGAAAAATAAGTATAAATTCAGTTAAAAACACGAAAATTTAGTAAATAAACAAAAATAAATAAATAAATATTAATTATATATAATTAAATTAAGAAAATAGCAAAGAAATTGTAAACTAGGCTAGAAAATTTGAAAATAAATGAAATGATCTTTGGAAAAATTTTGTGTGCTTGAAAAATATTTATAAATAAAGATAATGACACAAAAATAAAATGCATGCATAAAAATAAATAAATAAATTTTAATTAAATATAATTTAAATGAAGAAAATAGCAAAAAAATGGAAACTAGCCTTTAAAAATAGAAAATATATGCAATAAATTTTGGAAAAATTATATTATCACCTTAAAAATATTAAAGACAAAAATATACATAAAATAACATATTAAATAAAATGTAACAAAGAAAATATGATTTATATAAACTAAAATAGACAAAATTGCAAAATAAAACAAATTATACTCAAAATTAAAATGTGCATAACTTTCACAGTTTAAGTCCGTTTTCAACGAAACAAAAAGAAGTATTCAAGTTGTTAAATCTATTTCCATAATAAAAGATAAAATTTAGGAGTTTAAATATTTAAATTTGAAATTTAAAAGTCAAAGTTTGACCAGTTTGAACAGAAATTCATCTTTCAGTAAAATATCCAATTTATACCTGTTTGAAATTATAATTCACATAATAATCAACACTTATATTTAAAAATGTGAAATGTTTGAAATAAAACAAGTTTAAAAATAATTTCAAAATAAAATAAAGTCAATATTAAAATATATGAAAAATCTAGGGTTGTTACAATTAACTCAGTGCAATACAAACCAACAAGGGAAAAACTGCATACAAAATGAAACTGCAGCCACCACCTGAATACAACAGTTCAAGTTCCAAAATATCAAGAGAAGATGACAAAAGTGGTGCAACAGACCCCAAAACTGCATAGCCAAAATCCAAATGTACAAACACAATGCGGCTTCTACATGAAGTTCAAGAGAGCCATTAAATGGCACCACAACCCAAATCAAACTATCAATGACCAGTGGACAATGAAAGTACCGAAGTCATCAAAGTCAGAGATATAAGGGCCGAAGCCAATACACAAAGAAAATGTAAAGTCAAAGTCGAGTATGCTATAGAATAACCATGCCAAAGCCATGGAACAACAAAACAAAGTCAAAGCCGATGCGAACAGAAAAATGCAGTTCAAATCAAACTGCAATGAACCAGAAATTACAAAACCAAAACATCAATTAAAACGTCAAGTCTGATAGGGCTGCAGTACACGCTCGCGTGAACTGCCTCGCTTCTACAGTATGAGATATGCAGAATATTAAGATATGCACAATGAAACTGCAATATAGCTTCAATTGAAAACAATGTACACAGTAAAGCAAGTGCATAGCAGCAGCAGCAGCAGCGGTGCATATGTAAACCAGATCAAATGCCATCAAGTGATACACGACCATATATATGCAGACACAAGATCATAAAGATACACTTTGTAAACATAAGTATATGTAACCATCACTGACTCAATGCAGCAATCAACAGTAAAGACAACAACACAACTCCAATGAATCTCTAGTGCAATGCAGACTACTCATGACACATATACAAGCTGAAACTTCAAGACAGCATATGAAGCAAGATTCAACAAATGACCAGATCCAACAACACAAGTGCACAAGAGCAGTGGACAATGCATGAAGATTTAAAACGATATCAAGTGTAATAGTATATATAAAGGTGATACCGGTGACTGCAAATACAAGCATACAGGTGACACAGCTAGTTCGAACAAGTATACAGGTTTCAGGGGGCATATGCAGAGTATAACAAAGTCAAGGATGCAATAAATCAAGCGCATAATGGCCGAAGCCAATACACGCGATGTCAGGTAAAGATTCATTGAAGCCAGAAACAAGAGTTATCAAACTCGATGTCAAGTGATAAAAATCATGTCAAAGTCTGGTAACATCAAAACAAGCAGAAGCCATGAGCTACTGACCGAGGTTATGGTATCACATACACAAATCAGGACCGAAGTCAAATACTTAAGGCAAATGCAAAGTAAAATGAATTCTCATCTAATAGCTTCACAAAATCAATTCAAATCCTGGCATTCGATCAAAATTAAATGGCCTGAACAAAGTAATCAACAAATTCAAGTAATTCCAGACGAACGAAAATCAAAATCAAGTGTCAAAAATTCAACACCGTGATAGCCAAGAAATAAAGCAACGAAAGTCACAACTATACGAATTTGAATTAAAGTTGTGAGGGGATATCACTCACCTTGTTCAACGAGCGCAAACCCATATGCACAAATCCAAAGATCGAACAGCTACGAGTCGAAGCCGAGGCCAACAAAGAATCGAGCGAAGTCGAAACCCTAGCCACCATTTTTTCGTTTGCTTTGTATTGTTTTAGTAAATGGGCTGCGAAAAATGAATAAAGGGGAAACGGTTTTCGCTTGACAATTATCACAGCCCCAGGAAATAAAAACGTGGGCCAAGATTCAAATTTGTAAAGCCCACATAATCCCTTAACAAATTTTTAAAAGAATTTCAACCCGATTTAAAAACTACCACTAACAATCAGCCAGCAGAATTAAGCGCCATTTGACGATAATTAATCGGTGCAAAACCTTGGGTTGTTACAGAAGATCTCACCTTTTGCTTACGCATGCAATCCATTTCCATTCTGGCTTGTTTCTCCAATTTAGACCTTGTATAAACATTTATAATTCATTAATGTTTGAAACAATCGAATAATCAATTTTCGTTTGGTAAGTTTAATTATCCAATTATTTTGTTTTGACCCAATTTCTTTTAATAAATTCATTTAACTAAAAACTAAATTTAAAACTAAATTTTCTTTAATAAATTATTTTTAGTGACAAAGATACTTTAGATTCAATTTAAAAAAATTAAATTTTAAACTGTCTTTACAATTCAAAACATTTAATCTATTGCATGTGTAAATCTTATATATATATATATACACACTTTGTTTTTAAACGTGATAAAACAGCCTAAAATCTTCTGCATGCATATAAATCTGCACTTAAATCTCACAGGAATATTTTCTTTTTCTGAATAAAATATATATACATGTTATAAAAAAAATTAATTTAGACGAACGCAAATCGAAAGATTACCTCACTGCAAACAATCATCGATTCCCAAACCACTGCTCACGAACGAAATCTTCGATCTTCCCAAGCACCGTACCACCCCGACGAGTTGCTAGTGACCCGCCCCTATGCGAGCGCGAGCCCTAGTTTGAGATGCTCGATCGCTGCTATCGTTCGTCGTGCCTTGCCCATCGATTTCAGTGCTCGCACCAGACATCGTGACTTGGCCTCCTCATCTCCAAAGCCCTTGCCCTAACCACAACCCAAATGCTGCCGCCACGGCGATCCCTCACAGCAATGTTCGAGGCCGCCACCACTTCCCATTGCGTCCAGTTCGCATTGACCACCAATCGAACGCCTCCGAACCACCATGCCGTCGCTCTCGAATCGCCTCGATCACCGTGAATTCCAGCCACATCGAGCCCTCACTCGCGAGTTCGCGTTCTCCCTTCGAGTCGCCCTCGTCATCACAGCATTGCGACTCAGTTGCGAGCCATCACTTATTTTCATTGAATCGATTTTGGTTCGATCGGAGAAAGGAACGAGCGGCCATGGATTTGAATTTGATTTTGAACGGCCATTGTTTTGAAGCTTCTGCATTTTTATTTTTTTCCTTTTTATCCTTCGAGCGAGATAAAAAAATTCCTTCAATGCATGTCACTTAAACCAACACGTGCTAAGAATTTCTACATGCATACGCAAAGCCTAGACATAATATTTTAATATCACAATATTATTTATAATTTGTATTCAAATTCAAATCTTAAATTGTCTCGATAAATGCAATTCAAAATCTCGATCTCCAATCGAGGCGTGCTGTCAGGTGTTTATAATGTTAAACCCTTATTTTGAAAGCAATGGAATAGGTTCCGAATCCAAATTCGATCGTATGGAGAAGATAGCATTTTGGACCCAGCTATTAAATTAAATTTTGATATAAATTTCAGCGCATTTGCTTATCGTACGATCACACGACAACTCCAAATGCTACGAAAATTGAAATCCAATAATAATACAATATTACGGAACCAATGGAACTAGTTTCGTCGAATTCCAAGACGGTGTCTCGGAAGACTATTTTTAAATATCGATTTAAATGATATAAATTTAAAACTAAACAAAATATTTCCAAATTAAATTCTCAAGCTTCCTTTGTCTTAAGTATTATCAATATAAATTTTCTAAGTCTTGAAAATATTTTTAACAAGCATAAAACTGAAGACACAATATTTTACCCATTTTCCATAAATCAAATTCAATAATTTAATTGCCAAAGTCATAGTTAAAATTTGAAATTGAAGCTGAACCATCATTCAATTATTTAAAATCAAATAAATATTTCAATTTCAATTGTCCAAAATTCAAGGTCGCCACATGTAACAACTTGACCCTGACTACTATCAATACAATCTCAAATACACGGCGGAATATACTCCATACGTTCCTGCCATCCAGCTCGCCTCCTGAGCTCTAGAAAATCCTAACATGAAAAACTGTTATACTCGGTCCAACCCAAGCATTACAATAAAGTAACACCCGAGTCAGGCTGGAAACCAACATGAGTAAACTCATATAACTTGAAATACTAAGTTATAATTTTCTTTGAAAACCAGGGTAACTCGTACATTACTACGAGTTTTCTCTTGTTATAGTCAAACATTTATATCTCAAAGTAATATCTAAGTACCATTAGTTAGTTTCAATGTTCAGTTTACTTAATTTATTCCATTCTAGACTTAATTTATTCCATTCTAGCCTATTTGATTTTATAATCAAATCAATAAAGAATTTTAGATTACTAATCGAAGAGGATCCGGATATTGCTGATATCCGTCCCCGATCTCTTCGAATTTAGCGCCATCTTTAAGCCAAGTTATTTTTAAGGAAAACAACTCAATTTAAATTCAGAATATCATAATCACATAGAAATTCATCACAGATATTTTAATTAAATAAATGATTCACATTTATTAAAAAATCAATCCACTCATTTTGTATCATGGAACATCATAATTTATCAGACTAGAGATATTAATCAATCCAAGCATACGATATAATTTAATCATCCATAAGCAAGATAACTTGGTCGTACCATTTCTAACTAATTTAATTAACACCAATAAATTAATTTCTTTTAAATCTGGCTTAATTAACATTAATTAATTACAAACCATTTATCGTTACTTTAGTTAATTATTGACCTTAATCAATTATCCTTTAATTACTTAAGACCTTAATTAATTAAAGATAAACTTCTTAATTAATTATAAGTTAAACCATTTATCTTAATCATTTTAATTAATTATCATTTAAGTTTTATTTAATAAACCTTTGGAATTAATTATTATTAAGCCATGAAATAACTTAGGTCCTTTAAATTAATTAAAAGTTAACAACATTTCATCTTCTTAGATCAACGACCTAATTACACTATTTAATTCCACTTTAATAACTTAAGAATTGATTTAAAATAATGTACACGTATAAAATACTTTAAACTTAACTAATTTAAGTTAAAAATATTTTTATATTACCTTTACCTAATTTATCACTTAAACAAAACATTTATTATTTTAAGAAGTGGGTTAAGAAAATTGTTTAAGTAAAACTTGTTTTGTTTAAAATTTTAAAAACCCTATTAATACACTTGATCACAAACCCGGGCCAAACTTGATTCCTATCCCTATTCAAACTCAAGTCTAAAACAATCTTTCCAATCGCCCTTCTTCTCTTTTACACGCGTACCAACCCGATGCCTTCCCGAGTCCCACCCGAGCAAATTCCCAATAAAAATCTAAACCTAACATTCTTCCTCCTCTCCTATCTTTCTCTTCCTTCAAAACATAGTAACACACAGACACACCGATACCTATGCACATACACACCCCAACGCCGCCACTCCGACCATCGCTGCTACCTCTAGCAAGTCATCGATAACGAGCTAATTTTCTCTGACTACCCAGTCTCTTCTAAAATCGCTCAAATCAAAATCTGGAGCTCGATCCCAAACCTAGGCTAGGATCCATCGTCCATCGCCGCTTCGCCCAACCACCTCTATACGCTTGAGACCTCAAAGTTTCGTCTGCGTCGTCGCCAGAGTTCCCCCTTCCTTTTTGTGACATTCCTTTTTTTAAATCAAATTTAAATTGGTAATTAATTTAATTTTTGAAATTAAATTGTGAATTATTTTGGTAGTTTCCAAATTAAATAGATATTTGTTTGTTTATTAATATAAATGAATATAGATGTGATTTTTAAATAAAATTTCTAATTAGAAATTCAAAAATAAATATTTTGAATAATATATTAATTCTAAATTTAATTGTGAATTAGTTTGAAATTAAGAGAATAAAAATATATATATATATAAGTTTGTCAAATAAAGAATTTGATTTAGAAATCTAAATATTTTATAAATAGATTATAATTTGGAATTTGAATTTGAAATTCAAATACATATATGTTGAAAATAAAGATTTGAAAATTAAATAAATTATGATTGGAATAAAATTTATATTTATAAAAAGATATTTGTTTACTCTTTTACAAACACAAATTGATTGTAAATTAATTTTTGAATTTGAAAATTTAAAAATAAATCTTTTGAATAACATATTGGATTTGAAAACTCCATATTTTAAAATTAGTTTGCTTTCTAATATTATAATGTATGTACGAGTGTGTGTGTGTGTGTGTGTGTGTGTGTGTCTATATTTGGAATTCAAAAGTAAATGTTTTATAAGTTGAAGTTAAAATTCTTTATATTTTAAAGAACTAATAAATATGTATAATATAATTTGTAATTTGTGTATAATTACATTTTAAATCATTTCATTGAAAAGTTGTATAGAAATAAAATAATGGAAAATGTACAAATATAAACATAATTGTTAAAAAAAACTTAAATCTATGTGAATAAATAAAAATAAAACAAGGTTTAAACAAAATTATAAATAAATTCAAGGAAAGGTCTAAAACATAAATTTTCTTATTTTTAACAAGTGTAAAAAATTTAAAAATATATTAAAACATTTGTAAACCATGAAACAAAAATTTTAACAAGTGTTCACAAAGCTAACAAGTGGCAGATAGGTTTGTTTTAAACTGGAAAATATAAAACATCATTGGAAAAAAATGAGAAAAAAAACCTGTTCATTCATTTTCAGTTCAAAGCATTCTACCTGTTCTCTAAAATCTGGAAAATAAAAAAAAAGGAATCAAAATGAAAATCAAACCAGAAAGAAAATCAAGCAATGAAAACTAAATCTCAGGTTCATCTCAATAATCAAGTAAGCAAAGAGCAGAATCAAATATAAAGTTCAGAAAACAAAACAAAGATCGAGTCTGGAAATGTAGATTAAAAGCAGAAAGTTTCAATCTGCAAATGATAAACCAAAAACAATTTAAAGTCTTCAAAAGTTGCAATTATCTTCAACCTGACTTGATCTAGAGCAAAGCAACAACAAGTTCAGATCAACAAAACAAATTTAAAAAGCAAGTCTCGGTTCAAAATCATCAAGTCTGCTCTCTGCTTCCTTGTTCAACAGCAAAAAAAGGTGAGAAAACTACTTAAACTTGTTATATGTTGTGATGATTGGATTGGTACTTGGAGTTGTTTGTATAAATGTTAATGTGCATGCGTATATATGTGTGTGTGTATATACTTTGAATATATGACTGTCTCTCTGTTTAATAACAGGCCAACAAAATTCAAGAAAATTTTTCATACCTAAAAATCTAATAGGATTTAGGTAATAATCTTTAAAAGAAAAGTATTTGTATTGACCTGATTTAAATTTTAAAAATAGATTCGAGCAATAATATTTAGTAGTTATTTAAAAAAAAGATAAAATACAGTGAAAACTGTTAAAATCAGTAAAATTGATGTTTGAAATTTTATGAATTGATTTTATAGTTTAGTTCACATTAGGAAATGATGATTTTAGGAAATCATTACAAAAATTTTAAGCTTATATTCAATGACAAATTTTGAGTTAACCAGAATTTGCTTTTTCACCAATTGTCGTCGATCAGTAGAGGGAGGCGGTTTGAAATTTATGTTGGAGGTGGATGGAAGGATGTGTCATTTGAGAAAAATGGTAGAGAAATTTTTTGATGACCATAGTGGTCTGGTGGAGGCGAAGTAGGGTTTATTGCCCAGTTTGGGTTGTGAAGGTTTGCAGGGGATTTCATCAACGATAGAGCATCGGGATCAATGGGACTCGAGGAAATCGTCGCATGGTGTCATGGCAAGGTTCAAGATGAATTCACACGACCTCCGGGGATCTCGAGTAATGGGAGTGAAGTTTTTGTCGACCCGGTTGTGTTTAGGAGTTGCTCGATTGATCAATTTCGATTTTAAAGTCAGATTCGTCGAACTAGGCAGTAGAGTTCGTCGATGGGGGTCGAGGGTGACTTGTGGATGGTTGCGATGTTGGTCGGAAAATGTGCCGACGATCGTGCACGCGCACGAGAGGGATTGTGTATTTGGGAAATTTTTATTTAGGGAAGAAAAGAAGATGCTCGGGTTCGAGTATGAGAAATTGAAGAATTGACTCGAAGATGGAGGGACATGAAGAAAACTCAGGTTTGTAATCGAGAATTTTGAATTTTTTCTTGGGTTCATCAGTTTCACGTGAGTATTTTAAACAGGTTTTCAAATTTAACTTAAGTTTAAAAAATTTCTCGATTCATTCTTTATAAAATAGTAAATATTTAGTTTGGGATTTAGATTAAGGATTAAAATAATTTGTTTTTAACTTAATGAAGTTTATGGTATTTTATTATACCTATTATTTTAATTCTTAAGATTTTTTTAAATAAGTTTAAATAATGAAAATAAATAGTTGGAATGATTTTAACTGGGGTCTTAAGTTAATTTATGATAAATTAATTTCGAGGATTATATTCAAACAGGTTTTCAAAGGTTAAAACTTTAAAGATTAAATGTCATTAAAAGAAATATAGTTTGTTATAGAATAATTATATATAAGGAACTTTTGTAATTAATTTATAAGTGTTTCAAAATAAAATAAAATAGTGTTTAAACTAAGAAGTGATTAAGGATTTTGTTTTAAACTTAATTAATCAAAGTTCTCAAATGATTTGTATAATTGTTTTCAAGCATTTCAATCTAATAAGATTTAAATGTCGATTAAGTAAGTTAATTACTTAATAAAAGTAATAAAGGATGATTGCTTAATAATTAATAATTAAGGGGTATAATTTAATTAACTAAAGGTTAATTAATTTGTAAATTAATAATTAATAATTAAGGGGTATAAGTTAATTAATTAAAGGTTAATTAATTTGTAAATTAATAACTAGATAATTAGAGGTTGTTAATTAATGATTAGAGATTAATTAAGTAATTAAGACTTATTAATTTAGTAATTGGAGATGAATTAATTAAATAGTTAAGGATAAATCAACTCATAATTAAGGATTAACTAACTTGTAGTTAATTTTTGTTAATTAAAGTCTATTAATTAATAATTAAGGAATAATTAATTAATATATTTAATGGTAATTAATTAAGGGTTAATTAATTAATTAATTAATTAAGGGTAATTAATTTAAAGGATAATTAAATAATTAAAAGTTGATTATTTAATAATTATAGGTTGATTTCTTTATTAGTTAAGGTTGATTAATAATTAAAGATTGATTTATAAATAGTTAAAGGATAATTAATTAAGATGGTTTGTAATTAATCAATATTAATTAACCAGGATTAGTAATTTATTCGTAAGTGATTAATCTGATTTAAATTAATCAGATGAGTAATTAATCTTACTTATGGATGTTTAAAATTGCATGGAATGCTTTGAATTGTTTGTTATCTTTGCTATGTGATGCTTTGTGACATGAATTATTTTGATTTGAGCTATGACTAATGTAATCTATTTATCTGTGATAAATTTACATTATTTATCTGTGAATTTGTGAATGGAAGATTAGCGTTATAGGAATATACCGCTTATCGATATTGATGTGCTTGAATCTATGATGATCGATGATGTTGCACTATTGTGTAAAACCCTGGACTACTCCTTACGCATACAAATATGGATTGCATGAGGAAATTGGTTAAGTCACAGATTTTTGAAATGGTTTCAAAAATTGAATTTTGAATCTAAAATAATTTTGGAAATGGAATTGGATTAAATATGAAAAGCTTTTGAAAAGGAGTTTCAAAGATAAAATTTATTTTGAATAACTTGATTAAGTTTTGAAATTTAAATAATTTGATTTAAATTTGAGTTCAGGATTTGAAATTGAATCCTATGTTTGGAAATTATGGTTTAAAAATTTTATACAAGTTATAAATGTGTTTATATGGGTTTTAAACCAATTTAAAAGTATTGTTTTGGGAATTTGAATTTAACCCAAGAACTTTAACTTGTATAAATGAAATCAGATTTTTCCAAAACGAAAACTATTTGTTTTCAAATAATAAAAGCTTTCATATAAGGAAAGAATTTCCAATTTTATGGAAAAAAATTCAAGTTGAAATGAAAATGGTTTTCCAAGTTATGAATGAATATTTGGACATGGTTTTGAAAGCTATGAATTAAATCTTTGATTTAAATATTGGATGAGTTAATTCGATTTGAAGTGGAAATTGTTTTGAAATCTATGAATGAGTCTTTGTGAAAAATGGGTGAACTTTGTGAAGTGAATCTTTTTTTAAAAAGATTTGAAAATGGTAATTGGTTTAAACCATTTGAAAGAAAGGTTTTGGATAATAAGTTATGACTTAACAGAGATCCTTATATCCATATGTTTTTAAATCTTGCATTCATTATTTGGTTTAGCCGGGAGAGGACCTTGTGTCATATAACCCATTCCGAATAATGATACGATGTTACGGATAGAATTTGAAGACCGGCGGTGAAGAACGGGTATTTTCGAGAGCAAAAGGATAACCCGTCGAATGACTCTGCACTGAGTAGCTACGGCATAGAGATCTCCATATGTGATAGGGGGTCCGATTGGGATTGTGAATACACATATCGCAAGGGCTTCTTTGGAAGTGCCTTCGGTTCTGTTCAAACCCGGAATAGACTTGTATGGATGTGTGTCTGACGTTACACTTTGAGGTATAATGCTGGTTTCTATCAGATACATTTCTTTTTGGTGGGGGAGATTTATTCTCTTAGCTTAACACCCTACTCTGAGACGTACGAGCTCAAAGTTTATGTAGTTGATGGTTACTAGTGATACATTCCCAATTTGGTAATGTGACATACGAAGTGTTGTTGATCATTTGTTGATCAAAGAAAGGGTTTATGAAAAGCGTAGTTTTGTGAACGAGACTGCATCAGGACCTCACACCCCAGAAATGGTCGAAACAGGAAAGATGCAGCAAAGTTGCAGGGGTCGCTCCCCTAGGGTATGTCCATTTTTTCTGGAAAAGGGTGGTATCATAGTATGGAGCTCAGATACTTAACTCATGTGGACACTGCAAATTTATTACTATGTGGTTGCTTTTTGGTTGAGAGCTCTAGGTTAAAGGCCGCAAACGACCGGGGATGGCATATCTTTTGGTGTTACTCCCGGGAAGGGGGTAAACCGGCCTTGTGTTGGCAGAGAGCCGGGTAGGTTCTCAGGGGCGTCCCTACAAAGGCGTACCCATGTGGCAATAGGAAGTTCCTTAGCCTGTCCATTTGTTGGAAATCCAGTCACCAATACACGCCCTTTACAATTGCAGTTGTATAACCTGCCACCTCAGGTGGTAGCTATAGCAGGCATAATAAATGGTACCTTTGCTGGCTAAGATTAATATTATACTTTCGAAATGTTTTCCACTATGCACTAATAATGATATAAAAAAGGATTTTGCGTAGTAAGCATATTTGACTATCATAAGAAGAAATCTGCCCCAAGTGTACGATTGCATGGTGTGTGTGCCGGGAGGCCTTATGGTAGTTTCATTTTCCAAAAAGCATTGAGGATTTCAACTTTAAATTTTTTTGTTGTTTGTTTCAAAGATAAACTACTTTTGTTTTCTCATACCAGTCCCATGACTGGCATGGAGTTTATTGTTCCCTTTTTAAACTTTGGGCGCCCACAATTTTCGACACGGGCAGTCTAGAGTTGGATTTTTCAGATAGTTATATAGTAGGAGTAGATTCGATAGCATCCAGCCTTTGGTTTTGGAGACAGCATTTGTTTCTCTTCAACATTCCGGGCTGATCTTGCTTAATACATCGATGATGGTGGTTCGAGCTTTTGGTGCAAGCTATCTTTGGTTTTGATTCTTTTAGAGATGCATTATATTGGAGTAATCTTTCCACTGTCGATGGTTGCAAAGTCTAGACCATCCAGTTGTGTTATTTCTTCTGCTGTTATTTTTGTATCTCAGATATTTCATTTGTATCATTGTTGTAATCAACTGTTGTATATCAGTGATATTATCTTTTCTTTTGTTTTGTTGTTATATTTAATGTGTTATAAGCTCCGACACGAATCGGATTTCAACGGTTGAATCTACGACATTCAAGTACAAGCGAAGTACGGATGTCGATTTTCAAACGCTGAAATTCGGGTCGTGACATTTTGGTATCAGGGATGAAGGTTGAACTTTAGCTCAAGAGTATAACACATTAGGTAGCTCATTAGAGATAGGGTGAAGTATACCCTAGAATGAATATATACCTAAGATATTTGTTCGTGTGCCTCAGCAAATTCTCTTTCTTACCACTGATAGTAAGTATGAGTGCAAGAAGATGACGAGATAAGGGACAGAGGAGTACCACTACAAATGGTCAATCCCTGCAACAACGGAAAAAACATTCTCTATCAATTTCTTTCCATTCATCACCCAATTCTTTGATGGCTTCGTGGAAACTCTAGAAAAATGTTTTGGTGTGATGGTGGCCCTACGAATCGTGTAGATAAGTTCCTATCTCGTATTCTCGTTATCAGCTTTTCGTTTTAAACTTTAATGAATTTGAAATTTTAAATTAAAATAAATTGGTAATCAAGAATATAAAGCTGAATTGGGTTATATCGATTTCGATTAAAACCGAATTTGAAATTTTGTTGTAATTTTTGTTGAGTATCAAAGTCCAAAGAGGGACAAGTTAATATACAATTTGGGGTATTCTGACCTGAGTTTAGAATCCATACCTAGTGTTTAAGAGTTGTGGAAGATTAAATCCACTTATCTATTATTTGGGTCTCGATATATTCTATGAACGATTAGTTATCCCTTCGAACTAACCGATGCCTCTGCATATTCGTAGATCTAGTGACCCGAGTATCTTGTGAAATATTGAATGAGTTCGTTCTCATAATTATTGGTGATATTCTGATTTGGTAAGCCAAGTGCAGAATAGATATCTCAGTTTGATTAGGAAATTGTTTCTCTATCTTTGTATCCATCCTTTGTTGTCTCCTTGGCAAATTTTGGGGACGAAATTTTCTTAAGGGGGAATCTACAACATTCTTGTTTTTAAATCAAATTTAAATTGGTAATTAATTTAATTTTTGAAATTAAATTGTGAATTAATTTGGTATTTTCCAAATTAAATAGATATTTGTTTGTTTATTAATATAAATGAATATAGATGTGATTTTTAAATAGAATTTCTAATGGAAGTTCAAAAATAAATATTTTGAATAATATATTAATTTTAAATTTAACTATGAATTAATTTGAAATTGTGGTAATATATATATATATATATATACAAGTTTTTAAAATGAAGAATTTGACTTGGAAATCTAAATATCTTATAAATAGATTATAATTTGGAATTTGAATTTGAAATTGAAATACATATATGTTGAAAATAAAGATTTGGAAAATAAATAAATTATGATTGGAATAAAATTTATATTTATAAACAGATATTTGTTTACTCATTTATAAATACAAACTTATTGTATATTAATTTTTGAATTTGAAAATTTAAAAATAAACCTTTTGAATAACATATTGGATTTGAAAACTCCATATTTTAAAATTAATTTGCTTTCTAATATTATAATGTATATATAGGTGTATATATATTGATTTGGAATTAAAAAGTAAATGTTTTATAAATTGAAGTTAAAAATCTTTATATTTTAAGAACTAATAAGTATGTATAATATAATTTGTAATTTATGTATAATTACATTTTAAATCATTTCTTTAAAAAGTTTTATAAAAATAAAATAAGGGAAAATGTACAAATATAAACATAATTGATAAAAAACTTAAATCTATGTGAATAAATAAAAATAAAACAAGGTTTAAAACAAAATTATAAATAAATTCAAGGAAAGGTCTAAAACATAAATTTGCTTATTTTTAACAAGTGTAAATTTTTTAAAAATATATTAAAACATTTATAAGCCATGAAATAAAAAATTTAACAAGTGTTCACAAAGTTAACAAGTGGCAGATAGGTTTGTTTTAAACTAGAAAATATAAAACATGCATTGGAAAAAAATGAAAAAAAAAACCTGTTCATTCATTTTCACTTCAAAGCATTCTCTCATCTTTTCTCCAAAATCTGAAAAATAAAAACAAAAGGAATCAAAATGAAAGTCGAACCAGAAAGAAAATCAAGCTATCAAAACTAAATCTTCAGGTTCATCTCAATAATTAAGTAAGCAAAGAGCAGAATCAAATACAAAGTTCAGAAAACAAAATAAAGATTAAGTCTGGAAATGCTGATTAAAAGCAGAAAGCTTCAACCTGGAAATGATAAACCAAAAACAATTTAAAGTCTTCAAAATCAAACAGTTGCAACAATCTTCAACCTGACTTGATCCAGAGCAAAGCAACAACAGGTTCAGATCAACAAAAAAAATTTAAAAAGCAAGTCTCTGTTCAAAATCATCAAGTTTGTTCTCTGCTTCCTTGTTCAACAGCAAAAAAGGTGAGCAAACTACTTAAACTTGTTATATGTTATGATGATTGGATTGGTACTTGGAGATGTTTGTATAAATGTGTAAAAACTCGATATTTTCAGCCATTCACATCCACACATGCCGGACTTTAATTGCTCAAAATACCGCATTGTAAATAAATTTGGAGCAAACGAAATACAAATCACAGAAACACAGACACAGAAATATCATAATAACTCGCAGCGGAAATTAAAATACCATAGTAGTTCATGAAGCTACTATAACAAACTCTCAAAACATAATACATATATCAGTCTAAAAAACATATACAATAGAAATCTCAAATACATAGCAGTTTATAAATACCAGAGCTGAAATAGAACAGCTGAAACTGAAAAGAAAAAGATAACTAGACAAGCAGAATCTCCAGCGATTCCTAGCTCTAGAAAAGAAATCCAAAGCTAAGCTGTAAATACTCAGGCTGACCCGAGCGTAAAGTAAAACACAAAACACTCGAGTCAGGACATATATACTTATATAATGTAAACCAACTCAAGTGATCTGTAGTAGTAATATACAATAACCTAAAGGATGCTTGGGATCGCCCATCCTTTAAGGATCAGTTAAACTATAAATTAAATACATCCCATGGTTAAAATTTCAAAATGGTATTTTATACTTCTAAATCAAATATCATTTAAAACTTCAATATCATTCAGAAATCCATTCCAAAATATCAAAATATCGTATCTTTCAAAACCTCATTCAGCTTTATTTTATTTTATTTAAAATGGTTTATATTTCAAATCAAAATACTCCACTTAAACCAATTAAATATTCCAATTAAACCAATTAAATATTCAATTTAAATAAATTAAATATTCCATTTAAATCATTTAAATATTCCATTTAAATCATTTAAAAGTGAAGTTATTATATTTAATAATTAAATATTCAATTCTTAAAATTTTACGGTTTTCAGAATTCATCCACTTCAATTTATTAAAACAATGAATTTCAACTTTTCACAACATTTAGAAAATGCTACGGTAAATTTACATTTGAAAACAATTCATTTTAACAAAGATAGCATTTACAAAAATGCTGTAATAGGTTTTAGTTTCAAATAAAAGCATTAGTTCAATTCTGCAACTACAGCACTTACGAAGTGCTATAATAGCCCTAGTTCCTTTTTCGTTATAGTTCATCGTACCAACTACATCATTTACAAATGCTTTAATATCCTTTACTTAAGAAATGATAGCATTTTAGAAATGTTGTTAATTAAAATTAAGGGTTTTCAATACAGTTTCATAAACAATTATATTTTAATTTAAACCATTTTTAACTTATAAAAAATCATAATTTCTCACTTTAAACAATCATTTAAATACCCTTATATTCATGATTTTATAAAGTTAAATTTCCATTCAAAGTCAATATTTAATAATAATTCACATATTAAATTCAAACATTAAATTTCAATTCTTTATAATTAAATTTTAACTTAACACTTAAGTTTAAATCTCTAAATATAACTTGTTTTCATTTTTTTTACTTACCTTAAAAAAATTCACTCTAAACAAAATTCATAAATTCCACTTCAAGTTATATTTCAAAATTTAACTTAAATATTCATTTATTTAACCTTTTAACTTCATTCAAAAATCATTAATATATTATAAAATCATTTTAAATTCATTTTAATTCAAAATATCTTAAAATTATCATATTTCATATTTAATTTAAATTCCATTTATCACCAAATTATCATTTCCAAAATAACTTACATTTCAGATTTTCTAGCTTTACCATTCATTTTATTTCACTTATAAATTTTCAGAAAATCAATAATACTTTACAAAAATCATTTTTAATTAAGTTTAAATCAAAATATTATAATATTTACATTTCCAAAATATTTTAAATTTTTTAGAAAAACATATTTTAACCATGGGTTTGTATATATCATTTTCTAGCCTAGGTAAAGTGATTGCGGATAATATATCATTTCAACCCGTAATTTACAAAGAAAACCCGGGTTTTATCATTTCAAACCCGCAGTCCCAAGTAAAATGAAATAATTGAAAATCGTTCAGGCCTATCATTTTAGCCTATAACGATTTTCCCCTATTCTAAAGTCCGTTTGTGTATGTATCATTTCAACCCATAGTGATTCTAATCTAATGGGAACTTGCAGCGTGATAAACTGATATAAATAACAGAATAGCATTATATAACAATAACATATGATATAACAGGTAAATAAGCATGGGTGAGCATCATATGATCATAACATATCAAATATAGCACGGTGATATATTCGAGTGTGGAAGAGGCAAAGCTAATAGCCTTGTTACATTACAAACAAAATAAAGTACAATACATAAATTTCAAACCAAACTATTATAAACAAAGTTAGAAATATAAGCACAATACATAGCTGAATTTTTTGTACTTGCATTCAACCACTTATGCTTCAGCTATGGACTGTAAAAGCACCGTAATGGGATGGTTTTGGATCATGTTTGGATCAGGTTGAGGTCAGGTTGAGGTCAAATAGGTTGGCCATAACAATATATGAAGGAGATGAAGGCGTATGTGTGCATCAACACACAACTACAAGCAACAACATGGATTTCAAGGCCTAAATGTCTTCGACCAAGGGACTATTGGGCATGTCCTGATCTGGTATGATCAACTACAGGTGGGTCATGGGTCGTAGGCTAAGGTTGTGGCTGGTGTTGGTGGATGGTTGGCCAATGCATGATGGTGGAGTGGTGGATCAATGGAAGGCTCGGCTATGAAGTTTCATCATTTTTTGGTGGATCAACATCCTATAGGGCTTCGGCCATGGATGGTCAGTGGAGTGAAGGGGATGGTGGCTGGAATAGGTGGTGGTGGAGGCAGTCAAGGAGCAGGAGGTGGCAGGGCCGAACACAAAGAGGATGAAGCAAGTGCAAAAATCACATAATTCAAGTATAAAAAGTGAAAAAAAGAAGAAATTTTTACCAAACTTTTGCTTGGCCGAATTTTATTTCAGGTTGAGAAGCTTTCCTATACATGAAAATGAAGTGGGTATATAGCTGAAGTAATGAGATATGGCCAGCAATTGAATGCATGTGATGTTTAGTGTGAAAATGTAAGTTGAAATGTGAAAATGCAAGGTATACAAAAGGACAAAACTCTTCATATTTCCATAATTCTTCTTAAATTTTTAAATACATGTAAAATACTAATAAATACAGATAAAAACACGAAAATATGATAAATTCACAAAAATAAATAAATAACTATTAATTAAATATAATTAAATTACGAAAATAGCAAAAATTGTAAACTAGGCTTTAAAAATAGAAAATAAATGCAATAAATCTTGGAAAATTTTTAACATCGCTTTAAAAATGTTTTAAAATAAAATATATACCTAACATGTCATATATCACATATTAGAACATGATTTGACAAATAAAGTATTATTTATATAAATTAAAATGGATAATTTTATTAAATAAATCAATTTACACCCAATATTGTAGAAAGCATAACTTTCACAATATAAATCGGATTTCAACGAAACAAAAAGAAGTATTCTTAAAATTAAATTTATTTTCATAATAAAGGTTAAAATTCAAAAATTCAAAATTTTAAATTTTAAATTTAAAAGTCAAAGTTTGACCAGATTGACCAAAAATCCATTTTTCTAGAAATATCCTATTTATTCAGGTTTGAAATTATAATTCACACAAAAATAAAAATATGCTCTTAAAATAACAAAATTTATTCATTTTAATAAATAAAATTGTAACAACCCTCATATTTATTGATTTTATATTTAATATTTTATTTAAATATTTTGTCGTTAATCGGATATTGGTCCGAAAAGCTACTTTTTGCAAACGGTCAAATTAGGACTCGAGACCACTTCCATTGAGTTCGAAATGGCGTTTATAATCTTTTGAAGTATAAACTTTGATATGTTTGGGGTTAGTGGAATTTCACTAACTTTTCCCGCTTTGGACTTTGGGTTGGGTTGGTTTAGCCTATTAAACCTAAGTTCCAACCCCTTCTCCTCATCTCTTTATAAATTCCTACCTAACTCTAGTTTTAGCATTAATGGTGAGTGGAAAGGGAAATCAAAATTCCAAGCCCAAGTTCATTAGCAAATTCAACATCCAACTCCAAAATCAAAGTAAAGACATTGGATTCAAGCTTGTAGTTGCTTCTCTATTGACTTCAAGCTTCTTCTTCATTGAATTTGTGCAAAGGTGAGATTTTTATCTCACAATTCTAGTCTATAACTATATTGGACTGTTGGGAATGATTCCCCATCACTTTAGCATGTACATTTGCATTTGGTTTGGATTGGATTGGCCAAAAACACCAATTTTTAGTGTTTTTGGCGAAAAAATGCAGTTAGGTCGCACTTCCTCGGAATGACGCCTCGGAATTAGGTCGTTTCCCCTAGGTTGTAGGTCGCGTGACCTTAGGTCATTCCCCTTTAGGTCGCATGACCTTAGGTCGTTCCCCTTTAGGTCGTATGACCTTGAGTCGTTCGCATGGTTTAGGCCTTTATACCGTTAGGTCGTTGCCTCTAGGTCGTTCGCCTATAGGTTGATCTGCCTGCATATTTGGCTTGTTCGGAGTTAGATCGTTAGGCCTTGGGATGATAGGTCGCTCGCGTGTTAAAACCGATAGGTCCCTCTAGGTCGCATGACCATTAGGTCGCGTCCACCTAGGCCGCATGCTTACCACTTTAAGTCGCTCGACCACACTTCCTTTAGGTCGCTCGCTCCATTAGGTCGCTCGACCTTGCCTGGGTTGTTTGGTCGCTTGGCCATTCCAGTTAGGTCGCATGACCCCTTATGTCGCTCGACCTCACTTCCTTTAGGTCGCTTGCTCCATTAGGTCGCTCGACCTTGCCTGGGTTGTTGGGTCGCTTGGACATTCCAGTTAGGTCGCATGACCCCTTAAGTCGCTCGCCTCCGTTACGTCGCGCATCACCCTAACTCGTTGGGCCTTGCCTTCGTTAAGTCGCGTGACACGTTAGGTCACGCATCACCTTAACTCGCTCGACCTTATTTAGGTCGTTAGGTCGCGAACACCCCTAGGTCGCTCGACCCCTTATACTCGTAGGTCGCTCGATCCTATCCTCCCTTAGGTCTTCACTAAGTCATACCGTTTTGGACGGGGCGCTGCCCCCTGAACCCCGTAGCGGGGGAGTTGCCCCCGCACCCCACCTTCGGGGGTTGCCACCCCCCTAGACCCCCCCTCTATAGGGGATCTTATCTGAAAAACATTCAATAGAACTTGCTTTGTTGAGATGCTGAGTTGACCATTCTTCGAGACAAACTATCTTGGGCTTCTCGGTCGATTTTATGGATTTTTGAATATCTATTTTGACGGATTCTTTATCGGTTTCTTTGGATTTTATTCACATCTTCGAGTGTGAATTTTTATGATTAATTGTTTCTACAATCACTTCTATGATTTGTCACTTTAAAATATATGAAGGTTTCAATACTAGTAGTAAATATCAAAACCCTTTCAACAAAATGATTTCAACTCTATTTTCAATAACAAAGCTCTTTTCTTAAACCGTTTTCCAATCTACTAGTATATACAAACCTTTACCTCACTCATATGAGAAATTGAATTAAACGGTTTAGTAAAACAAGTGGTATGAAACGCTTGCGTTTGCTTCGTCGGTTAACTCTTGGACTTGTTCGATTGAACTTTTTTGTGACAATTTTATAGTGGAGATCTACAATTTGTTCGTAAATATTTAAGTTAAACTGGTGTTTATGGGACATGAAGCTAAGCTCATATATTTACTAGCTTACTGTAATTGACACTTCTCTTTGATCATGACGATCATTTTATGATTTAGACTAGCAATTGTGCGATGTCTCTTTGTTTGCAAGGTTAGACTAGACCTCATGAGTGTGATTCCGACTCACACATATCTCCTTGTCCACAAGGTTAGTCTAGACACCATTTGTGTGATTCCAATCACACATACCTTCTTGCTTTTTGGTTAGCCTAGACCTCATCTGTGTGATTCCGACTCACACATATTTTTTTGTTGCGAGGTTAGGCTAGACACCATTTGTGTGATTCGACTCACACATACCTTTTTGCTTTTTGACTAGCCTAGACCTCATTTGTGTGATTTCGACTCACACATATGGGGTAGCTCCCCATAGTCTTTGGACCGTCATGTGATAGGCCTCTTTCCCTTTTTCTGTGATTTCTGGATTTCTTGTGTTGATTTCTGGAATTTATGTCATTGACTTGTTATGAATACAAGTTTAGGGTATGATGCCCTCTTTGGATCTTTGAGAAGATTCTTGTGATATTGATTTATCTCTTATTGATTGGTCTTCTGTTGATCATCATTTGCATACTTATAGTAGTATGTCAGTATGGACATTTTATGTTTATGACATATCTTTTACTTTATATCATGTCATCTGATATTTATAGCTAGACCGATCCGTTTATTATTTTCTTATAAATAATACTCGGGTCAGACCGAGATGTTACAGGTGCTTCTGCTTGACTTCTCCCCAGGGATTCATTACTCTGGCTTTTGGCTAACCACATAGATGAGCAGTTTTTGTTGTATACACTTGAGATATAGACTCATAGTTGTATTCTTTTCTATAGCACGTGTTGCTATTCTCTTGTATTATTGTGGATCTTTTTGACCACTACTTTGATGTACACTTTCATGTGTTAGTTATATATTCATACCTTCTTCCGCCCTTGTGATATGAATTATATGTGACTGATTTGTGTTATGTTTATTTCTATATTTGTTTCCGAAGATTATTATAGCCATTGTGTAGTAGCTTTGAGTTTGTATCAGTATGTCGGATTTCCTCTTGAAATAAAATGCATGTTATACTATCTGACATATCGGTGCTCGCGCAAAGCAATTACACGGATGGTCGCTCCTCAACAGCCTTATTCTCCATGCTAGTTGACAGCATTACACTGTAGTGTTCTTGTCTAGTGTGGGTATAGAGGTGGGGCGTCACAAAAATAAAGTTTTTAAATCAGGAGTTTCAATTTAAATAATAAAAATGAAAAATTAAAATAATCACAAAATACTGGATTGTTACACTCTCCCCCACTCAAATCTTTTTGTCCTCGAAAAGAATGAACAAGAAAAATAAGGAAGAGCAAGATAGACAACAAATAGTACCTGGAAAAATAATTTTGGATTTGAAGCACGAATGCTCTCCTTCGTCTCCCAGGTACAATCTTGATCATCAGTACTTCACAGTACTTTGATCAGACTAACAAATTTCCTTCTTAGCTGCTTCGTACCTCTGCTGACAATACAAAGTGACTTACTCTCGACAGTTAGATTAGGCTAAATACCCAACTATCAAGATCAGTTGGCTGAACAAAAAGAGATGGGTCAAGAAGATAACAGAGAAGATGTGAGATATGGAATACATCATGCACTCCAGAAAGCTTCTCAGATAAATCCAGACGATAAGCCAAAGAACCAACTCTTCCCATAATGCAGAAAGAACCCTAGAAGAGGAAAAATGTAGGAATAGCTAGAAGGAAAAATAGGTTGAAAGACAAGGATGGACCATTATTTTAAAACCATATATATTTCAAATTATAATTTTATATTTACAACATTTTATAATATGATAAATAGTCATTTGATTCAAATTTGTTAGTTCGAAGTAAACAAAATTTAAAACATTTTAAATTATTTGGACAAGTAAAATAATGATCAAAATATCCTTTATATAATACTTTATAAAAATACTTTTATAACTCGATGTCTTAACAAGTTTACTTTCGTTCCTGTAGACTCTGGCCATACGTTGATCAGGCGCAAAGATAGAATTCTCCAGGTACTTAGTAGACTTGTTTCAACACCCAGTGAAAATACTGAAAAACCTTTTAAAAACAACAGAAATGGAAAGTACAATCCAACTAATCAACCAAACCAAACATGTCGATCATGGATCGCGGATACACAATGGTTACACCTGGATCCCCCAGGAAACATCCATACCCGTAGGCTGAGTACCGCAGCCCTGCGATTACACCATAAAGACTGGTAGTACCGCAGATACACAATGGTTACGTCTGGATCCCCCAGGAAACATCTGTACCCTTAGGCTCTCGCAGCCCCTGCGGATTACGCTACCAAGCGACCCAATAGATCACAGATACACAATGGTTACGCCTGGATCCACCAGGAAACATCCATACCCTTAGGCTCTCGCAGCCTCTGTGAATTACGCTATGCAGCCGCGCTTATAAGAACATGGAGATCGCTATGGAATTCGATGGACACTCGAGTATCATATTCGAAAAACCCAAATCAGAGAGAATAATATCGATAGAATGAATCCACAGTGTGGCCACAAAGTGGATATCAAGCAGAAGGCACTTTCCATATCTTTACTTCGAAAATATGTATCATATAGTACCTTTCAAAATCACTTTCAAATATCATACTTATATAAAGTCCATCATATATAAGATTTCATTTTCAAATCAAATACTTTCCAAAATCAATAGTATATCAAATCACACTTACATAGACTTTGATTATATAAAATTTCACTTTACAAATTGAGTACCTTTCCAAAACGATAGTTTCAAATCAACTTCATACTTATACAAATCCATTTTATATAAGTTCAATAACGCCCAAATCAAGTACTTAATAAAACAAGGTTCCCAATTTCAAACCATTTCAATATCAATTCAGTTTCAAAATCATATATGATTTCGCCAAATCATTTCTTCCAAATTACATATATTCAGTTTAAAGTTTCTTAAAACAATAGGTTTAGAAAATAATTCAAATTCCCAAATCAATAAAGTTTAGGTCAAACAAATTCATTTCCATTTCAAACATATATTCACTTTCAGAAATCATAATATTTTCAAAGTTATCAATCTTTCGAAACCAATATACTAGAAATCATTACACTTTGAAAATCATAACATTTCAAAATCATACATTTGAAATCATAAAACATTTCTTTAATTCCTTACATTTCACAAATTTATTCAATTAAACCCAAATCTAAAATTTCCAATTTTAATTCAATTCAAACCATCAATTTCAATTCAATTTAGTTTTCCAACAAAACCATTTTAAATATTATCAATTTCAAATAAAGATTTGATCCATAAAATAAACTGTCCAATCTCTAATAAATTTCGAAGCTTAAATATACCATATTTCAAAACTAAATTTTATAATTTCATATGTCTCAAATTTTACTTCATTATTACTTAGTTTTGAAATATTCATTTCATAAATCCATCATTTTTAAATAAACTCAAATTACAAGTAAACCAAATATCCTTTCATACAAATATAAACGTCAAATATTCATTTATCAAACTCAATTATCATTCCAAATTCACATTCTTTATAAAATAAAGATTATATCATTTATAAGATATTTCAATCATCAAAATATCTAAAATGGTTACTAAGTTTAAAACCATCCCTTTTTAAAACCGTCAAACTATTTATTTCTATATGAAAAATCAAATTTTCCATTGGAAAGATTATTATTCTATATATAGACTTTATTCAAAACATTTCAAATCTCTATTTCATACCAGTATAATTCAAAATGGTCTTATTTATTTCACTCAACAACAATTTCAAGCTTATATAAATCATATTACTTTATATATTAATCATACAAAACTAAACTTATATTCTTTATCAAATACCTTATACCTTTCAACATTTCTTAGCTTTGAAAAGTTAACCTTGATTTGGAAGTGCTCGAACCTTCAAAATAGTCGAAGAAATCATATTTTCAATCCAAGAGTTGGAAATCATCAACAAATTAGTAAACCAATTCCAAAAGATAGGATTATACCAAAACAAATCTGAATCTCGAGGATTGAACACCGGCTTACTTCAAATCATTTCAAATAGACACACACACACACACAAACACATCTTTCGAATATCAAACCATACTTCAAAAATCTAAAATCAAAATTTGGTTTCACTAAATCACTCGCATAGCAAAGCTACTAGAGTGGCCTCTCCCCCACTCAGAAACTCAAAAATCAATGTCGATGATGCATGCATTCATCACCGAAATTATTTTCCAGCGACGTAAGTGGATTCTGGACTTTATTTTCTTGAAACTTCTTTGAAGTCTCTTCGAAATCTTTGGAAATCATTCGAATACATTTGAAACATTTTTATTCGGAGAAATATCTTTAAATCATATTATTATTATATTTTCCAAAATCTTAAAATCGATTTCAAAACACCGGAGTTCGATTCCTCCAAATTCTAATTCAAAACCGTTCAATTATAAATCATTTTTTATAAGTCAAATTCTTATAAAATTTTCAAAATTTCAAATCCTTTCAAAGTTTCAAATTTTTGTTTTTAAAAGGTATATAATCCTTATCGAAAACATTTCACTTTTATATATAAAATATGGCCATCCTTATCAAAATAATAATTTCGATGTATGCACAAATTGAAAATACAATCAAATACAAATTTCCAAAGAATGATTCAAGGTTAGATTTCAAACAAACAGAGATTCAAATTTAGAGAAATTCTAATCAAATAGAATTCTGGTTCAAAGATAAGCTCGAACAAAGATGAGAAAATTTTATTACCAAATAGAAGATGGATAAGCCTATATAAATCGCGAGCGACCTTAACCGGGTCAAACATGAATTCAGGAATATAATCAATTCGGAAATCTAAGGCAAATCGACATTCATTTGCCACAAATAGAATCTAGGTGGAGCAGGAGATAGATAGCATCGTAAACTGAGGACACAGAAATCTCTGGTGAATTAATGCCAATTGTAAAGGGGTTTCACCCCTTTACAAATCATTCATAGATTGGCGGAATCACCGATCTTTAGAGAGGTCGTTTAAATGTGGAGTTATGGAATGCTCCAAGATCAAAAGGGTAAAATAGGGAAGACAAGACTGGATTTCAGAACAAGTGAGAGCGTTCCAAAGTTCAAGGAATCTTAATCGATAAGAATCCTAACCAAGAGATTTCTAACAAGATGGATACCGAAAAGATGAAGTTTAGAAAATCTTGGTCTCAAAAAAAAAAAATTTATACCAAAATTATCTTTGAAAATCCTTTAAAAATCATTTGGAAATTATTTTATACTTCGAAAATATGCTCTCTCACAAGGAAATGATTCTGAGATTGATTTCACTCATTCTATGGTATTTCTACCCTATCTCTAATGAGTTTTCGCTCTACAGGCTATAGTTTGCCTAAAACCAAAGCTCAGGTACCAACTGTAACGGGCCGCGCCAGTGGGGTAACGCCCACCGTAGCATGCATTGGTACCTGTGTTCTACCTTTACGGCCAGCCTCTCGACTGCACCACCAACCCCCGCGAGGACGTGTAGGAGTAAGAGTCAACCGTTCGCTACCAAACCAGGAAGCGAGAACCCCCTATCATGCTGCACCCTCCAAGTGCAATGGTAGACACAAATGTCGACTTGAATTGCTCAAAATACCGCATTGTAAATAAATTTGCAGCAAATGAAATACAAATCACAGAATCACAGACACAGAAATATCAGAATAACTCGCAGCGAAAATTAAAATACCATAGTAGTTCATGAAGCTACTATAACAAACTCTCAAAACATAATACATATATCAGTCTGAAAAACATATGCAATAGAAATCTCAAATACATAGCAGTTTATAAATACCAAAGCGGAAATAGAACAACTAAAAAGAAGTAGATAACTAGACAAGCAGAATCTCCAACGCTTTCTAGCTCAGGAGAAGAAATCCAAAGCTAAGCTGTAAATACTCAGGCTGACCCGAGCGTAAAGTAAAACACAAAACACTCGAGTCAGGACATATATACTTATATTATGTAAACCAACTCAAGTGAACTATAGTAGTAATGTACAATAACCTAAAGGATGCTTGGGATCGCCATCCTATAAGGATCAGTTAAACTATAAATTAAATACATCTTGTGGTTAAAATTTAAAAATGGTATTTTATACTTCTAAATCAAATATCATTTAAAACTTCAATATCATTTAGAAATCTATTTCAAAATATCAAAATATCATATCTTTCAAAACCTCATTCATTTTTATTTAATTTAAATACCATTTCAAATCACAATTCAAAACGGTTTATATTTCAAATCAAAATACTCCATTTAAACCAGTTAAATATTCCAATTAAACCAATTAAATATTCCATTTAAATCATTTAAATATTCCATTTAAATCATTTAAAAGTGAAGTTATTATAGTTAATAATTAAATATTCAATTCTCAAAATTTTACCGTTTTCATAAATCATTTATCCACTTCAATTTATTAAAACTATGAAATTTCGACTTTTCGCAGCATTTAGAAAATGCTACGGTAAATTTACATTTGAAAACAATTCATTTTAACAAAGATTGCATTTACAAAAATGCTGTAATAGGTTTTAGTTTCAAATAAAAGCTTTAGTTCAGTTCTGCAACTACAACACTTACGAAGTGCAATAATAGCCCTTAGTTCATTTTTCCTTATAGTTCATTGTATCAACTACAGATTTACAAATGCTTTAATATCTTTTACTTAAGAAATGATAGCATTTTACAAATGCAGTTAATTAAAATTAAGGGTTTTCAATACAGTTTCATAAACAATTATATTTTAATTTAAACCATTTTAACTTATAAAAAGTCATAATTTCTCACTTTAAACAATCATTTAAAAACCCTTATATTCATGATTTTATAAAGTTAAATTTCCATTCAAAGTCAATATTTAATAATAATTCACATATTAAATTCAAACATTAAATTTCAATTCTTTATAATTAAATTTTAACTTGACACTAAAGTTCAAATCTCCAAATATAACTTATTTTCATTTTATTTACTTACCTTCAAAAAAATTCACTTTAAACAAAATTCATAAATTCCACTTTAAGTTATATTTCAAAATTCAACTTAAATATTCATTTATTTAACCTTTTAACTTTATTCAAAAATCATTAATATATTATAAAATCATTTTAAATTCATTTTAATTTAAAATATCATAAATTTATCATATTTCATATTTAATTTAAATTCCAATTATCACCAAATTATAATTTCCAAAATAACTTACATTTCAGATTTTCTAGCTTTACCATTAATTTATTTCACTTATAAATTTTCAGAAAATAAATAATACTTTACAAAAATCATTTTTAATTAAGTTTAAATCAAAATATTATAATATTTACATTTCTAAAATATTTTAATTTTTTTAGAAAAACATATTTTAACCACGGGTCTGTATATCATTTTCTAGCCTAGGTAAAGTGATTACGGATAATATATCATTTCAACCCGTAATTTACAAAGAAAACTCGGGTTTATCATTTCAAATCCGCAGTCCCAAGTAAAATGAAATAATTGAAAATCGTTTAGGCCAATAATTTTCGTCCATAATGATTTTCCCCTATTCTAAAGTCCATTCGGGTATGTATCATTTCAACCCATAGTGATTCTAATCTAGAGGGAACTTGCAGTGTGAGAAACTGATATAAATAACAGAATAGCATTATATAACAGTAACAGATGATATAACAGGTAAATAAGCATGGGTGAAAATCATATGATCATAACATAGCAAATATAGCATGGTGATATATTTTACAGATTCAAATGTGATCGGTTTACTTGTCAGATAAGTATAAAACTGTCTGGTGAGAATAGCTCACTTGTATAAGCTGGAGATGACAACCAGAATACACAAACTGAGGTCCAAAAAGGCACGATAGCATGACAATGATTCGAGTGTGGAAGAAGCAAAGCTAATAGCCTTGTTAGATAACAAACAAAATAAAGTACAATACGTAAATTTCAAACCAAACTATTATAAACAAAGCTAGAAATATAAGCACAATATATAGCTGAACCTTTTGTACTTGCATTCAACCACTTATGCTTTAGCTATGGACTGTAAAAGAACTATAATGGGATGGTTTTGGATCAGGTTTGGATCAGGTTGAGGTCAGGTTGATGTCAAACAGGCTGGCTATAACAATATATGAAGAAGATGAAGACATATTTGTGCATCAACACACAACTACAAGCAACAACATGGATATCAAGGCCTAAATGTCTTCGACCAAGGAACTATTGGGCATGGCCTGATCTGGTATGATCAACTATAGGTGGGGCATGGGTCCTAGGTCCAGGTTGTGGCTGGTGGTGGATGGTCGGCCAAAGCATGATGGTGGAGTGGTGGATCAATGGAAGGCTCGGTTGTGAAGTTTTAAGGTGGAGTTCCATCATTTTTTTGTGGATCAACATCCTATAGGGCTTCGGCCATGGATGGTTAGTGGAGTGAAGGGTATGGTGGCTAGAATAAGTGGTGGTGGAGGCGGCCAAGGAGCTGGAGGTGGCAGGGTCGAACACAAAGAGGATGAAGCAAGTGCAAAAGTATAAAAAGTGAAAAAAAAAATTGCCAAATTTTTGCTTGGATGATGGCCGAATTTTTTTTAGGTTGTGAAGCTTTCCTATACGTGAAAATGAAGTGGGTATGCAACTGAAGCAATGAGATATGGCCAGCAATTGAATGCATGTGATGTTTGGTGTGAAAAGGTAAGTTGAAATGTGAAAAGGCAGGGTATACAAAAGGACATAACTCTTCATATTTCCATAATTCTTCTTAAATTTTTAAATACATGTAAAATACTAATAAATACAGATAAAAACACGAAAATATGATAAATTCACAAAGATAAACAAATAAATATTAATTAAATTTAGAAAATAGTAAAAATTGTAAATTAGGCTTTAAAAATAGAAAATAAATGCAATAAATCTTGGAAAAATTTTAACATCACTTTAAAAATGTTTTAAAATAAAATATATACCTAACATGTCATATAACACATACTAGAACATGACTTGACAAATAAAGTATTATTTATATAAATTAAAATAGATAATTTTGTTAAATAAATCAATTTACACCCAATATTGTAAAAAGCATAACTTTCACAATATAAATCGGATTTCAACGAAACAAAAAGCAGTATTCTTAAAATTAAATTTATTTTCATAATAAAGGATAAAATTCAAATATTTAAATTTTAAATTTTAAAGTCAAAGTTTGACCAGATTGACCAAAAATCCACTTTTTCTAGAAATATCCTATTTATTCAGGTTTGAAATTATAATTCACACAAAAAAAAATATACTCTTAAAATAACAAAATTTATTCATTGTAATAAATAAAATAAAGTTTTTAAATCAGGAGTTTCCATTTAAATAATAAAAATGAACAATTAAAATAATCACAAAATACTAGGTTGTTACAAAATGTTACTGTGCATGCATATCTCTGTGTGTGTGTGTGTGTGTGTATACTGTTGAATATATGACTGTTTCTCTGTTTAGTAACAGATGAACAAAATTCAAGAAAATATTTTTTGTCTACAAATCTGATAGGATTTAGGTAATAATCTTTAAAAGAAAAGTATTTGTATTGACCGGATTTTAATTTTAAAAATAGATTTGAGTAATCATATTTAGTAGTTATTTAAAAAAAGATAAAATACAGTGAAAACTGTTAAAATCAGAAAAATTGATGTTTGAAATTTTTTGAATTGATTTCATAATTTAGTTCACATTAGGAAATGATGATTTTAGGAAATCATTACAAAAATTTTAAGCTTATATTTAACGAGAAATTTTGAGTTAACCAGAATTTGCTTTTCACTAATTGCCGTCGATCAGCAAAAGGAGGCGGTTCGAAATTTATGTTGGAGGTGGATGGATGGATGGGTCATTTGGGAAAAAATGGTAGAGAAACTTTCAAATGACCATAGTAGTCTGGTGGATGCGAAGTAGGGTTTATTGCCTAGTTTGGGTTGTGAAGGTTTGCGTGGTGATTTCATCAAGAACAGTGCATTGGGATCAATAGGACTCAAGGAAATCATCGCATGGTGTCACAGAAAGGTTCTAGATGAATTCGCACGACCTTCGGCGATCTCGAGTGACGGGATGTGAAGTTTTTGTCGACCAAGTTGTGTTTAGGAGTTGCTCGATTGATCAATTTCGATTTTCAAGTCAGATTCGTCGAACTGGGTAGCAGAGTTCATCGATGGGGGTCGAGGGTGACTTGTGGATGGTCACGATGTTTGTCGAAAAAGGTTCCGATGATCGTGCACGTGCACGCGAGGGATTGTGTATCTGAGAAATTTTTGTTTGGGGAAGAAAAGAAGATGCTCGGGTTCGAGTACGAGAAACTGAAGAATTGACTCGAAGATGGGGGGACATGAAGAAAACTCGGGTTTGTAATTGGGAATTTCGAACTTTTTCTTGGGTTCGTGAGTTTCACGTGAGTATTTTAAACAGGTTTTCAAATTTGACTTATGTTTAAACAATTTATTGATTCATCCTTTTAAAAATAGTACATATTTAGTTTGGGATTTAGATTAAGGATTAAAATAAATTTATTTTAACTTAATGAAATTCATGGTATTTTATTTTATACCTATTATTTTAATTCTTAAGTTTTTTAAATAAGTTTAAATAATGAAAATGAATAGTTGGAATGATTTTAACTATCATTTAACCTTTGGGGTCTTAAGTTAATTTATGATAAATTAATTTCGAGGATTATTTTCTAACAAGTTATCAAAGGTTAAACTTTAAAGATTAAATGTCATTAAAAAAAATTATGGTATGTTATAGAATAATTATACATTAGGAACTTTTGTAATTAATTTATAAGTGTTTCAAAATAAAATAAGATAATGTTTATACTAAGAAGTGATTAAGGATTTTGTTTTAAACTTAATTAATCAAAATTCTCAAATGTTTAATTGTTTTCAAGCATTTCAATCTAATAAGATTCAAATGTCGATTAGGTAAGTTAAATGGTTTATCTTTGATTAATTAAAGATTTAAGTAATTAAAGATAATTACTTAATAAAAGTAATAAAAGGATGATTGCTTAATAATAAATAATTAAGGGTTATAAGTTAATTAATTAAAGGTTAATTAATTTGTAAATTAATAACTAGATAATTAGAGGTTATTAATTAATGATTAGAGATTAATTAAGTCATTAAGACTTATTAATTTAGTAATTAGAGATGAATTAATTAAATAATTAAGGATTAATCCAACGGTAATTAAGGATAAATCGACTCATAATTAAGGATTAATTAGTTTGTAATTATGTTTTGTTAATTAAAGTTTATTAATTAATAATTAGGGAATAATTAATTAATTAATTTGATGGTAATTAATTAAGGGTTAATTAATTAATTAAGGGTAATTAATTTAAAGGATGATTAAATAATTAAGAGTTGCTTATTTAATAATTATAGGTTGATTTATTTATTAGTTAAGGTTGATTAATAATTAAAAGTTAATTTATAAATGGTTAAAGGATAATTAATTAAGATGGTTCGTAATTAATTAATATTAATTAACCAGGATTAGTAATTTATTCATAAGTGATTAATCCGATTTAAATTAATCAGTTGAGTAATTAATTTTACTTATGGATGATTAAAATTGCATGGAATGCTTTGAATTGTTTGTTATCCCTGCTATGTGATGCTTTGTGATATGAATTATTTTCATTTAAGCTGTGATGAATGTAATCTATTTATCTGTGATAAATTTACATTATTTATCTGTGAATCTTTGAATGGAAGATAAGCGTTATAGGAATATACCGCTTATCGATATTGATGTGCTTGAATTTGTAATGATTGATGATGTTGCACTATTGTGTAAAACCCTTGGACTGCACCTTACACATACAAATATGGATTGCATAAGGAAATTGGCTAAGTCGTAGATTTTTGAAATGGTTTTAAAAATTGAATTTTGAATCCAAAATAATTTTGGAAATGGAATTGGATTAAATATGAAAAGCTTTTGAAAAGGAGTTTCAAAGATAAAAGTTATTTTTAATAGCTTGAATAAGCTTTGAAATTTAAATAATTTGATTTAAATTTGAATTTAAGATTTGAAATTGAATCCTATGTTTGGAAATTATGCTTTAAAAATGTTATACGAGTTCTAAATGTGTTTATATGGGTTTTAAACCAATTTAAAAGTATTGTTTTGGGAATTTGAATTTAACCTAAGAACTTTAACTTGTATAAATGAAATCGGATTTTCTCAAAACGAAAACTATTTGTTTTCAAATAATAAATGCTTTCATATAAGGAAAGAATTTCCAATTTGTATTGAAAAGATTTCAAGTTGAAATGAAAATGGTTTTCCAAGTTATGAATGAATCTTTGGACATGGCTTTGAAAGCTATGAATTAAATCTTCGATTTAAAGATTGGATGAGTTAATCCGATTTGAAGTGGAAATTGTTTTGAAATCTATGAATAACTCTTTGTGAAAAAAGTGTGAACTTTATGAAGTGAATATTTTTATTTAAAGATTAGAAAATGGTAATTGGTTTAAACCATTTCAAAGAAAGGTTTTGGATAATAAGCTGTGACTTAACTGAGATCCATATATCCATATGTTTTTAAATCTTGCGCTCATTATTCGGTTTAGCCGGGAGAGGACCTTGTGTCATATAACCCATTCCGAATAATGATACGACGTTATGGATTGCATTTGTAGATCGGTGGTGAAGACCGGGTATTTTCGAGAGCAAAAGGATAACCCATCGAATGACTCTGAACTGAGTAGCTACGGTATTGAGATCTCCATATGTGATGGGGAGTCCGATCGGGATTGTGAATACCCGGATTGCAAGGGCTTCTTTGGAAGTGCCTTCGGTTCTGTTCGAACCCGGAACAGACTTGTATGAATGTGTGTCTGACGTTATACTTTGAGGTGTAAAGCCGGTTTTTATCAAATACATTTCTGTTTGGTGGCGGAGATTTATTCTCTTAGCTTAACACCCTTCTCTGGGACGTATGAGCTCAGAGGTTATGTAGTTGATGGTTACTAGTGATATATTCCCAATTTGGTAATGTGGCATACGAAGTGCTGTTGATCAATTGTTGATCAAAGAAAGGCTTTGTGAAAAGCATAGCTTTGTGAACGAGACTACATCAGGACCTCACACCCTGAAAATGGTCGAAACAGGAAAGATGTAGCAAGGTTGCAGGGGTCGCACCCCTAGGGTATGTCCATTTCTTCTGGAAAAGGGTGGTTTCATGGTATGGAGCCCAGATACTTAACTCGTGTGGACACTGAAAATTTATGACTTTGTGGTTGCTTTGTGGTTGAGAGCTCTCGATTAAAGGTCGTAAACGACCGGGGATGTCATATCTTTAGGTGTTACTCCCAGGAATGGGGTAAATCAGCCTTGTGTTGGCAGAGAGCCAGGTAGGTTCTCGCGGCGTCCCTCTAGAGGCATACCCATGTGGCAATAGGAAGTTCCTTAGCCTGACCATTTGTTGGAAATCCAATCACCAATACGGACCCTTTACGATTGCAGTTGTGTAGCCTGCCACCTCAGGTGGTAGCTATAGCAGGCATAATATAATGGTACATATGCTGGCTAAGATTAATATTATACTTTTGAAATGTTTTCCACTATGCACTAATAATAATATCAAAAAGGATTTTGCATAGTAAGCATGTTTGACCATCATAAGGAGAAATCTCTCCCAAGTGTGCGATTGCATTGTGTGTGTGTGCCGGGAGGCCTTATGGTAGATTCATTTTCCGAAAAGCATTGCGGATTTTAACTTTAAAATCTTTTGTTGTTTGTTTTAAAGATAAACTGTTTTTGTTTGCTCATACCAATCGCATGACTGATCCGGAGTTTATTGTTCCCTTCCTAAACTATGGGTGCCCACAATTTTCCACAGGGCAGTCTAGAGTTGGGTTTTTCAGATAGTCAAATAATAAGAGTAGATTCGATAGCATCCAGCCTTTGGTTTTGGCGACAGCATTTGTTTCTCTTCAACATTTTGGGCTGATCTTGCTTAATACATCGATGATGGTAGTTTGAGCTTTTGGTTCAAGCTATCTTTGGTTTTGGATTCTTTTGGAGATGTATTCAATTGGAGTTATCTTTCTACTATCGACGGTTGCAAAGTCTAGACCATTATGTTCTGTTATTTTTTCTGCTGTTAATTTTGTATCTTTGGTACTTTATTTGTATCATTGTTGCAATCAACTGTTGTATATTAGTGATATTATCTTTTCTTTCGCTATGTTGTTATACTTAATGTGTTATAAGCTCCGGCATGAACCGGATTTCAACGGTTGAATCTATGGCATTCGAGTACAAGCGAAGTACGGATGTCAATTTTTGAACGCTGAAATTCAGGTCGTGACACTTTTCCCCACATGCCGCACCCTCCAAACACCCCCTCGACGCTGCATGTGACGCCACACCTCTATACCCACGCTAGCCAAGGACACTACGGTGTAATACCGTCAATTAGCATGGAGAATAAGGCTGTTGAGGAGCGACCATCTGTATAATTGCTTTGTGCGAGTGCTGATATGCCAGATAAAATATAACTTGCATTCTTTTCAAGAGGAAGTCCGACATACCGACACAAACTCAAAGCTACTACACAGTGGCTATAATGTCTTCGGAAACAAATATAGAAATAAACATAACACAAATCAGTCACAGATAATTCATATCACAAGGGCGGAAATAGACATGAATAAATATAACACATAAAAGTGTTCATAAGAGTATTGGTCTAAAAGATCTACAATGACACAAAAGAATAGCAACATGTGCTATACAAAAGAATAAGTAAACAACTATGAGTCTATATCTCAAATGTATACAACAAAAACTACTAATCTAAGTAGTTAACCAAAAGTCAGGATGATAACCCCAGAAGAGAAGTCAAGCAGAAGTACCTGTAACATCTCGGTCTGACCCGAGTATTATTTAAGAAGAAATAATAAACGAATCAGTCTAGCAATAAATATCAGATGAAATGATATAGAGTAAGAGATATGACTAAACGCATAATAATCACAATGCCAAGCTGTGATAAATAAGTAATTGAAAAATCAACAAGAGATTAATCAATATCACAAAAATCTTCTCAAAGATCAAAAGGAATGTCATACTCCTAATTTCATTCACCAAGCCACAAATAATGACAACATATAAATGCCAATCATAAAATTGGTGAAACATAAATTCTAGAAATCATCAATTAGAAATCCATAAATCACAAGAAAAGGATGGCCAATCCCAAACGGAACGCTATTCCATAAACTGGGCATCGACGCACCTAAATAGATACGCCCCATGCATAGTCAAACATCGTCGCACCTAGAAAGGTACGACCCATGCAAAGGCAAACATCGACGCACCTAAATAGATACGTCCCATGCACAGTCAAACATCGTCGCACCTAGAAAGATACACCCCATGCGTAAATAAGCATCGACGTACCTAGAAAGATACGCCCCATGCATAAATTAACATCGACGTATCTAGAAAGATACGTCCCATGTAATGTCTAACATCGATGCACCTAGAAAGATACACCCCATGCAAAGTCGAACATCGACGTATCTAGAAAGATACGTCCCATGCATAGACGAACACCGACGCACCTAGAAAGATACGCCCCATGCCCCAACTTATTGAGCCGATCTCCATGAAGTAAACAAACATCGACGCACCTAAATAGGTGTGACCCATGCGAGAAATGAGACGAAGCTCAATAAAATGAAGTACAGTCCTCCACGTGGACAAAGAGACATCGCACAATTGCTAGTCTAAATCACAAAAATGATCGTCATGATCATCAAGAAGTGTCAATTACAGTAAGCTAGTAAATATATGAGCTTAGCTTCATGTCCCATAACCACTAGGTTAACTTAAATATTTACGAACAAATTATAGATTTCCACTAGAAAATTGTCACAAGAGTTTCAATCGAACAAGTCCAAGAATTAACCGACGAAGTAAACGTAAGCGTTTCATACCACTTGTTTTACTAAGCCGTTTAATCAGATTTCTCATACGAGTGAGGTAAAGGTTTGTATCTACTAATAGATTGGAAATCGGTTTGAGAAAACGAGCTTTGTAATAAAATAGAGTTGAAATCGTTTGAAGAAAGAGTTTTGATATTTACTACTAGTATAGAAAACCTTTATATTTTTAAAGTGACAAATCATAGAAATGATTGTAGAAATAATCAACCATCAAAATTCACATTCAAAGATGTGAATAAAATCCAAAGAAATCGATACTGAATCCATCAAAATGGATATTCCCAAAAATCACGATACAAAAGTCATCAAGTCCATAATAAATGATAACAACAAAAGGGAATCAACATAAATCGATCAAAGTTGGAATTATCAAGCGAATAGGCAAATAGGCAAAAAGAGTGCAGATTCAGACGTTTGAAATCAAGGATTCAGACGTCTGAATTTAGAAAACCAAAAGGTTTCCAGAACAGAATTCAGACGTCTGAATCCTTGAATTCAGACGTCTGAAATAAGCACTTTTTAGCCTATTTCCTTTCTGGTTCCAAACTAACCAATTCATACATCTGAAATATAAATTCAGACGTCTGAATACTGGGGAATAAAAATTCCCAGTATACGTCTGAATATTACGTTTCAGACGTCTGAATCAAGGGTTCAGGGCATTCCCTGAACCTAGGCCAAAAATGGCGAAACGGATACCGGAAGCGATCGGTCGAGCGACAACGACTAAGGATTTACGCCAAGCGACAACCCAGCCTTAACGGCTCTTCGATACGCCTCAAATATCAATGTCCAAATATCCATAAAAGGATTTTCATATATTTTGATTTCAAAACACCAAAAATTGGAATATACACCAAATCAATCCAAATCAAAATCAATTGCACAAGAAAAAGTGTTAGGAATTCATACCTAACAATCGAAGACAATTATAAACAAAGATGTGAGATAAAAATCTCACCTTTGAACCCAAATCAATGAAGAAGAAGCTTGAAAGCAATGGCAAGAACAATCACTCTTCAATTCCAACCAAATAAGCTTGAATCTAAGCTTAAAGGAGAAACATTTTCTAAATTAGGTTTAGGAATTTTCTGAAATTGGAAGGAGAATAAGTTGGAGAAGAAGAAGGAGATGCTTACCAATGGGTTCTCTTAGAATTTGGAGCTAGATCTTGGATTTTGCAAAAGAACTAGGGCTTAGGAATTTCCATTTCCAATCTCTTCCACCATTTTTACTTTAGCTTGAAGTGTTAGGAATATGAAATGAAGTAATGAAGAGTTGGAGTGGAGCTAGAGTCTTAAGATGGAATATTGGGCTGAAACCCAAACTCAAACCCAAAGTGAAAAAGTAGCAAAAACTTTACTAACTCCAAACATATCGAAGCTTATACTCAAAAAGGTTGCAAACGGCATTTTGAACTCAATTGAAGTGGTCTCGAGTCCCAATTCGACTGTTTGCTAAAAGTAGGTTTTCGGAGTAAAATCCAACGAACGATGAAATATTTAAATGAAAATATTTAAATATAGAATCGATAAATATGCGGGTTGTTACAGACTCCCCTCCTTAAAGAAATTGCGTCCTCGCAATACTTAAGAAGAAAATAAAGAGTAACAACCATAAAAGCATATCAACACAAAAGAAATTTGAAATAGGTAGTTCACCATAAAGAGCATGAAAGGGTAAGCCTAAACGGGATCGCTCGATGAATTCCCAGGAATCCCAAGAGAAATCCTTAGGATCTGAGAACCAATGAACTTTCACATGAAGAACATCTTTATTCCGAAGGCGGTCAACCTCCGAAGCAATGATGCGAATGGAATGTTGCTCATAAGTCAAATCTGGTGAAACTTCAATTTCTTCAATAACACCGGGCTCAAGAATAAAAAATGGGAATCCCTAAGGCATTTCCGTAATCGAAAGACGTGGAAAACGTCATGAGTAGCAGAAAATTGAGCCGGTACAACGGCGTAATACAATAATGGTACGTCCGAGAGATTAGAAACTCGAATAATTTGGTACAACGGTGTAGTACAATAACGGTACGCCAGATGAACCAAAGCTCAAATAATTCGGAACATCGACGCAGTACAAAAACGGTACGTCCAATGAACCAAAGCTCAAATAATTCGGAACACCGAAGCAGTACAAAAATGGTACGTCCAATGAACCGATAAAACGGAACAAATGTTATCCCGCTTTTTGGCAAAGCCGTGATACCAAAAGATCGATTAAAAACATAGGACAATTCGTCTCAAAGATTGGTCATACTATGCTTCAATATGGATATCGCTGGATTTTGTCCGAGACCGGAATGAGCTACAATTGATGGGACATGACAAGCAAAGCCATAAAAGCCAACGTTCCAAATCTCGAGTCAATCCAAGTTCGTACGCTCAAGTTATCATCGATGCAAGTTGGAGGAAATGGCCCTGAGTTCGAATCCATGGGCAGAGCTCCTGATCGAATCCACCATGTTCTCCTTGCTTCGAATCCATCGCTGCAACGCATGTTCGAATCCATCATGTTCTCCCTACTTCGAATCCATATGTGTTACTGAGCTTCGCATCCATCCAAGACACCCCTGCTTCGACTCCACGAATGACAGTACGTTCGAATCCATCTCACTACAATAGCTTCGTATCGATCGACCAAGGCTCACCGTGATGGATACGAACGAGCATCCATTCGAATCCCTTTGTGGACAAGGCCTTTGAATCCATTAGCTCGAGGGTGACGAAAATCGTGGATTCAACCCAGTCAACTTGGAGTGAAAGGCGGATCGTTATGAAGAAAGCATGCCACGTCAACAACACCACGCACAAAGCCATCGATTCGACCCTATCGATTCGAAGGGGGTCGATTCGAACGAAGCGCATTGACCGGAAATACAATCTTGAATCGATCATAACTCGAGATCTACAAGTCCAAATGCTATGAAATTTTCACAGGAGCTTGCATGCATGTTGATGAATGTCCACACCAAATTTCACCTCGATTGGACACTTTTTTGATCGACTCGAACTAGAGTTCCAATCGATCCTAAAGTGGGCCCGGATTTCCTGAGACCGGGCATGTGGGCCCCCCTCACGTGCCAGAAGCGGTCTCCCTGGATTTTAGGCAAAATATCAGCCTCCTACACCTATAAATAGAGCCCCTGGACATTCAGAAAGGGGATCGGAGAATTTCTAGAGATAAAGCACGCCCGGACGCTGCCAGAATTACTCTACCTCGTCATCACTGCCATTAATTTCGAATTTAAGTCTATTATCTGATGTATTTCTCTCTAGAACACTTGTAATCTTCAAGTATTAAGCAATAAAGTGATAAAACTTCATAGTGGACGTAGGCAAAACGCCGAACCACTCTAAATTTTTGTCTTCCGTGCAATTTATTTTTCTGTGACTTGGAGTTTTTGTTAGATAATCCTCATTTTCAATTTAATTTCTTCATTTATTATCTCTTCAAAAACTTCCGAAGGGTGTTGCCCAATTTTGGTGCAAACACTTTGGTGCTTTCACCGAGAGGACCCAGTTTTTCTCCTGCTTATTGGATCTGTCATCGATATCGGATTGCATAAATCTAAGAGAGAGATCCAAACTTCGATTTTAGACTCCTTCCGTACTATTCAGATTTACCGAAATCTAGGAAAGGATTCTACACCTCAAGATGGTTAGCACGAGAACCACTTCTACTGCCGCTGGCCAAGAAGGCCGAGATAGACAAAATCCCCCGCAACTACCTCCACCCAATCAAGATGATACCGAGCATTCAGATCCGTCGGGTCCGGTCACTCGACAAGAGTTCCAGACATTGCTCCAGGAACTAACCCAAAGTCGACAACAGCTGACTGAATAACTACGTGCCAATGTTGAGTTGACTAATGAACTAAATCGCCAAAGGCGTAGAAGATCCAGAAGGGACCACGCCCCTCATTCCTCCACCGAAAGCTCTGCCTCGTCTGATTACAGCGGCAGATCTACACGTCCCAGGCTAGACGGAAACCATGTGCATACTGCTGGTCACCAACAAGCATTAACTGTTGGGCAGATAAGAGTTGGCCCTTCTGCCAGTTTTCATACAGGACCCTCCTCACGAGGAGGCACTGTTCCACAACAAACTATGGATAACCAAGCCACCGCCACTGCAGTTGACATAGGAGTTGATACTCGAAATCACTCCAATCAGAACTACCACCAGCAGGAATATACTCCGGGGCCATATGTCCCAGAAGACACCGAGCCAAGGAGGCGAGACATGGATCGTCGACAGCGCCCGATCCTGCCTCGCACTGTGGAACCCGACCACACTTTGGCTCGCCACTCTCCGAATATAGCAACACCTGACCTCTCAACTATGGTACGCCAAATGATCCGCGAAAGTCAAGGCTTAACAAATGAAGATTGGGGAATCTCCCGAAGTCATACTCCGTTCACCGATGACATATTATATGCTGAACCTCCTCGACGATTCAGGATGCCGACTCTCCCCATGTATGAAGGAAATTCCGACCCTAACCAACATATTCTGAAATACGAATGGTCGATGACTGCTGCAAGAGCTGATGATGCAGTAAAATGCCGTAGTTTTCCCATTTTATTAGGGGTAATTGCGATGATGTGGTTTACACGATTACCACCACGATCTATTTCTTCATTTGACCAATTGGCTACTAAATTTGTTGAACAGTTCCGTATGCACATTGCCAGGCCTAAAGACGTAAATACTTTATCTAGTGTCACTCAAGCTCCAGGAGAGACACTCAGACGATATTTGGAAAGATTCAATGCCGCTTGTGCAGAGATCACTAACCCTAATGATAATTCAATCTTGATGGCCTTGACTAAGGGGATTGACCCCGACTTTGAATTTGGAAATTGGCTAGCTGGGAAACCTCCCGCATCGTTGGATCATTTCTACTCCAAAGCCGCCCAATTATTAAGGCATGAGGACGCGAAACAATCTAGGAAGCAGGACGATGCGAGACCCAACAATGAAGAAATTCGAAGCAATGTGGCAGTTAAATGGTCAGGGGAGAGCTTTGGAAAAGTACAATTGAATATTCAAAACAAGCAAACCCATCCGACGAACGGGAATAATAGAAATAAGAAGCAGGATCAGAATCGTGGCCCACGGCGTAGGGCGCAAATGTTTGAAAGCTATACACCACTGAATGCGTCATTGGAAAACGTGTATCTACAAACTTGTAATGCGATGCAGTAAAAGAAGCCAACTCCGAAGCCATCATCCGAAAGACAAATTCAAACGGGGAAGTTCTGTAGATTCCACGAAAGTTATGGACACAATACCAATGATTGTAGGCATTTGCAAGATCTTATTGAAAAATTGATCAGGGAAAGGAAGTTAGATCAATTCGTGCAGGCACCGCAGGCTGGTGGTGTGGGCCCGTCAAACCAAAATCGTGCACAAAACCAAGAGAGACAGGAGGAGCCCGCTCGTACAGGCGGGAGGTTGGTCATAAATACAATTAGTGGTGGTCCTCATCCAGCGGACCGAAGCTGGAGGGAAATGAAATCATACGCCAATTCGATCAGGCATGTGAGTTTCGAAAGTTGCAGTACACTTGATGAAGGGGCTCCGGCCAAACAACAGAGGACGATGGCAGATGACATCGTATTTAGAAACCGAGATGCTGATAAGGTCGAAGCCCCAACTATAGACCCACTAGTCATATCTTCCCAGGTTGGTCCTGCTTGGATGAAGAGGATCCTGGTGGACAGTGGGAGTTCAGTAAATATCTTGTTTAAGAGAGCATATGATCAAATGAAGATGGAAGCCAAAGATTTAAAGCCTTGTCAATCTAGAATCCATGGCTTTGATGGAAGTGCTAATATACCCACTGGAGTTGTGGAGTTGCCAGTGGAGTTGGGAGTTGGAGAACGCCGAAGAGTGCGAATGTTACAATTTGTTGTCCTAGATATCTACTCTCCGTACAATGCTTTTTTAGGCCGACCGGCCCTTGCCGAATTCAGGGCAGCAATCGCCCCATGGTGCTTAACTTTGAAATTCCCCACTGATCACGGGATTGGGGTCTTTCAAGGAGATCAGGCTGCTGGGAGAGCCTGCTATGTTGCTGAACTGCGAGAAGCACAGAGAAAGGAGAAAGGAAAGGGCGTGGAGGAATCTCTCTGCGTCCGTTTCGCCGATGATTGACAACTAGTGCCTAGGCCTCGGCCCGGGCACCACGACCAATTCCAGAAAGATCTAGACCCCAGAGACACTGAAGGTAATGATGAATCTAAAGAAAGTCAAGCTTCCCCCGTCGAGCTGACAATAGACATTCCAGTTAATGATGATGATTCAAAAATGTTGAAAATTGGGTCTCAACTAAACCCACAAGCGCAATGGGAATTGGTCGAATTTGTCCAAGAAAATCTAGACGTATTCTCTTGGACGCACTCTGATATGTGTGGAATCTCGCCGGACAACACGAGCCACACCTTGAATATTTACCCACGGTATATCCCGGTCAAACAAAAAAAACGCGGTATGGATCCAGAGAGATCTGCCGCCCTCAAAGAAGAAGTTGATAAGCTAAGAGCGAATGGGTTTATCCGGGATGCTTTGTACCCGGAGTGGGTATGCAACCCTATACTTGTCCGAAAACCAAATGGGAAATGGAGAACGTGCATCGATTACTCTGACTTAAATAAGGCTTGTCCGAAAGACAGCTTTCCACTTCCCCGAATCGATCAACTTGTAGATTCAACGGTCGGGCATGAACTATTATCTTTCATGGATGCTTATTCTGGTTACAATCAGATACCCATGCATGTGCCCGATAAAGAACATATGAGCTTCGTAACTGACCTGGCACTATACTGCTACAAGCTCATGCCTTTTGGGTTAAATAATGCCAGAGCGACTTACCAACACTTAGTCAACCGAATGTTTTCCGACCAGATCGGAAAGACTACGGAAGTTTATGTAGATGATATGTTGGTAAAATCGCGACACTCCACTGATCACATCAAAGACTTAGAATCAATGTTCAATGTCCTCCGGAGATACGGGATGAAGCTTAATCCGCTAAAATGTCATTTTGGAGTCGCATCCGGAAAATTCCTCGGGTTCATCGTCAACGCTCGAGGAATAGAGGCCAACCCCGAAAAAATTTGGGCGATCAAGAATCTTCAAACTCCAAGGACCATAAAACAGGTTCAGAGCTTTAATGGAAAGGTTGCAGCACTGAGCAGGTTCATCTCGAAATCGATGGACAAATGCATACCCTTCTTCGACCTGATCCGAAATGGGAAACGAAACTTCGAATGGACTACAGAATGTGAGGGCGCATTTCAATCACTAGTTCAGCATCCTTCCATACCGTCGGTTCTTTCAAAACCTATTGATCATGAATAGTTATACCTCTATCTGGCAGTATTTGAAAACGCCATCAGCGCTGCGTTAGTTCGGGAGGAAGACCGAGGGCAGAGACCGATATACTATGTTAGTAAACGATTAACCGGAGCCGAGAGAAATGATCCAAGGTTTGAAAAATTGGCACACTGTTTAGTCATCGCCTCAAGAAAGCTCCGTCCATATTTTCAGGCTCATCCCATCACCGTGTATATCGATCAGCCGTTACGACAAGTCCTCACACGACCTGAAACGTCTGGCGGGTTATTGAAATGGAACATTGAACTAAGTCAATTTGACATCACATACACTCCGAGACGAGCCATACACGGTCAAGTCTTAGCAGATTTCATTGCCGAATTCACTATTCCTGAAGACTTACCTAAAACTAGTAAATCCCCCGAATACATATGGAAGCTATATACTGATGGTGCATCCAATGATCCGTGCTCAGGCGCAGGGATAGTGCTTGAAACCCCTGAGGGCCGATCCATATGCTACGCTTTGAAGTTTGATTTCCGTGCAACCAACAATGAAGCCGAATATGAAGCTTTGCTTACTGGGTTGAAGTTAGCCCGTGACCTAAGAATTATCGTTGTGGAAATTTACTGTGATTCCCAGTTGGTAGTATGCCAAGTTCAGGGTGAATACCATGCCAAAGATCGAAGACTAGCCTCTTATCTGGCCCGAGTCTGGGAAGTGCTTGATCAGTTCAATTATTATACCATTTTCTACGTACCCCGAGAGCACAATCAGAAAGCCGATTCGTTGGCAAAGTTGGCAAGTACAGGCGAAGCTCAACACTTGGGACTCATTCCTGTCGAGACCTTATCCTCTACAAGCATTGATCGAGCAGAGAATGAATTCACATTTGAAGCTACTTCCAACAGGGAATCGTGGATGACCCCCTACCGAGATTACATTGAGCGTGGAATATTACCCAAGCGTCGAAGTGAGAAAAAACAAGTTCTTCAAAAAGCTTCACGATTTGTCATTCAAAATGGAGTTATGTATCGAAGGGGATATTCTGTTCCTCTTCTCCGGTGTATCGCACACGACGAAGTCAAATGAGTGTTACACGATGTGCACGAAGGAGAATGCGGCGATCACACAGAGGGCAAGCACTTACCAAGAAAATACTCCTATATGGATATTATTGGCCCAAGTAAATCACGATGCTATGGACTATGCCAAAAAGTGTGATAAATGCCAAAAACACGCTCGAATTCCCAGAGCTCCACCTACTGAGATATCCCAAATGATCAGCCTATGGCCTTTTGCAATATGGGGAGTTGATATAATTGGTGCATTGCCTTTAGCTAAAGGTGGCGCGAAGTACGCCATCGCCGTAGTTGATTACTTCACCAAATGGGCTGAAGCTGAACCTCTTGCAACAATTAAGACAAAGAAAGTGATCAACTTCGTGGTACGCAACATCATCTGCCGGTTTGGTCTCCCGCATAATATTATCACCGATAATGGAGCCCAATTCGACAGTGTTGAATTCAAGAACCTCTGTCAACGGTTTCACATCCACAAGAAATTCTCTGCAGTAGCACACCCTCAAGCAAATGGTCAAGTCGAAGCTGTCAATAAGGTTATCAAGTCTATTTTGAAGAAACGACTGGAAAAAGCCGGGGGCAAGTGGGTTGATGAACTGCCTATGGCTCTATGGGCTTACCGAACGACTCACAAGACTACAACCGGACACATTCCATCTTCTCTATCCTACGGCTCTGAAGCCGTTATTCCAGTCGAATTGGAAGTTCACTCTCATCGTGTGACATATTATGATCCGAAAACGAATGTCATATTACTTGCTGAATCTCTGGATCTATTTGATGAGAAGCGTGAAGAAGATGATTTGAGGGAAGTCGCGTATCAGGGTCGAGTCGCTCGAATATACAATGCCAAGGTCCGCCCGCTAACCTTTGAAGCCGGCGATCTCGTACTCAAGAGAATTTATCCAGTCCGTTCGCACATGAAGCCAAATTGGGAAGGGCCGTACGTGATTTCACAAAAGCTCGGAGATGGCACGTTCAAGTTGTCAACCATTGACGGTCTGACTTTACCAAGAGCTTGGAATAGCGAAAGTCTCCGCCGCTACTACACATGACAAGCTTTATTTATCTATTTTTAGTCAGTTTCTTCCTTAGCATTTTATTTTTGCATTTTGAAGTTTGAACTTGTAATAAGATAACTGATTTTGCCATATTTCTTTTATTTCAGCAATAAAATGCCATCTCTTCGAGCCAAAAGTTGTGATTCACTGAAAATGACGTATAATATCACGATGCACGGAGAGCTAAATTCCATCACGCAGTGGGATTTATTCAAATAGGGAGTGACTGTGATACGACCGGACACTCACTAAGTGAAACCCGAGCTCGGGGGCAGAATACTACACCAGCATTTACAAGGATTGTTACACGATAATCCTTTTACTAACTTCAAATTCCCAAAGTGTGAATTGGAGCATAAACATTCAACAACTCGTTCCTAGAGCACAAACGGACTCCAACTTCCCAAAGTGCGAATTGGAGTATAAACATTCAACAACTCGTTCCCAGAGCGCGAACGGACTCCAACTTCCCAGAGTGCGAATTGGAGTATAAACATCCAGCAACTCGTTCCCGGAGTGCGAGCGGACTCCAACTTCCCGGAGTATGAAATGGAGTATAAACATCCAGCAACTCGTTCCCGGAGCGCGAACGGACTCCAACTTTCCAGAGTGCGAATTGGAGTATAAACATTCAACAACTCGTTCCCAGAGTGCGAATTGGAGTATAAACATTCAACAACTCGTTCCCAGAGCGTGAACGGACTCCAACTTCCCAGAGTGCGAATTGGAGTATAAACATCCAGCAACTCGTTCCCGGAGTGTGAGCGGATTCCAACTTCCCGGAGTATGAAATGGAGTATAAACATCCAGCAACTCATTCCCGGAGTGCGAACGGACTCCAAATTTCCAAAGCGCGAATTGGAGTATAAACATCAAATCAAAGATTCTCGGAGCGCGAACCGAAGCATCCATGCTAACTCCAAGTTCCCGGAGCATGAAGCGGAGTATAAACATCAATTCCAGGTTCCCGGATCGCGAACCGTGTTACGAATATCGATAACTCTTAAATTCCTGGAGTGCGAACCGGATTATCAATCTCAAATTATCCTAGGTCCCCAGAAGGTGGACATGTGCTTAAGATTTGCAATAAATGCGATCAACCACCAAAATACAAATGTTGTTCCCCGAGACTAGGGGCAAAAAAGCTAAGTGTTAATCACTAACCAAAGTGATACTATTCATCAAATCATGACACGAAGTTATGTTTTCATACTTGGCAGATAAAAAAAACAACAAGCACTGCAAAACACTTAAGTAAAAGAAAAGAACAACTTCCCATTCCATCAACCAACAAAAACAGGTTTGATTACATGGCAAGTCAAATGGTTTCAATTAAGTGGAGGCCGAATCCACACATATACACGGCTTTAAAAGAACAAAAGAAGAGGTAAAAGAATTGCAATTCACAACCACATGATAAAACAAGAAGCTCACTCCTTCTTCTTCCGGGGCTTCTTCATCGGAGTCGAGCCGCTGGACCCACTACCCGGCTTCCTATGAGACTTTTTGCCCTTCTTTGGAACATCCTCCGGATCTGGCATAATATCAACGTCTTCCTCAGAGCTGGAAGGGATAGAGATCCTTTTGTGAGGACGAACTGAAGGCATGGGAGCGGTGACAGGTGTTTGTTCAGCAACGCTCGAGACAGTTACCGTGCCACCAGGAGAGATCACCATTAAAGAAGATAAGCTTGAAGGGGCAGTGTCGCTACCAGGACCACCAACCGTTACCATCGTGGCCATCTAAGCACTTATCTCAGCTAAAGTCTCTTCTTCTCGAGACAACTGAGCTGCGCTGGATACGCTGGTGGTCGTCATGACAGAACTGAAAACTGGAGCAGCTCCACTCATCGTGAATGAGGGATCAGGAATAGGGTCAAGAGAGTGACCAAGTAGCTCTTCTATCATTTGAGCATCGAATGACATCGAGCTCCCCTCTCCCATATCACCGGCCATGGCAGAAGTTGAAATCGCCTCGGTGACAATAACTCCATGCGTAGGATATAGAACCGGAGGAACTGGGGGCACGAATGTGACACTATCAGTCACTGAACAAAGGAGAACAAAAGTAATCAGTCCAGAAAATTCTCTCGAAAATCGATACTTTAAGCATGAGGGAAATAATCAAAGTACCTTCTTTACCTTGGCTTGGAGCTTGAACAGGCTCAGAGACAGCAGTCTTGCCAAAAGACAACCCCAGTTGATCCGGGTTGTAAGCTGGAATAACTTGTGGATCAACCGCGGCGATAGCATCGGACGAAGTCGGGATAAGGACTTCGATATTTTCACTATGATGCGCGACACCCTAACCTTCGCCGATCTCCGTTCGATGGATGCCAAGTTTTTCTTTCTCGACCGAAATTATCGCCTCGTGAAGAGTCCTCCTCTCATCCTCGCTAGGCAGACGTGACTCGAGCTCAAACTCATCTAATACTCCATCCGGGCAAGACATCCTCTTGTTCTCCAATAATTTCTTCCAGGTATTGTAGAGAAGCATCGAGTAATCTCCTAGCCAGGAGAGATTTCTATGCTCTAACACTTTGGCATTATATGTGTCCAAGAGTTCGTCAAATTCGGCCTCCATCCTGAACCTCTCTGCCTGGACATTCTCCTCCACTTCCATTTCAACCTCCTTAACCCTTGCGACTGCCGCATCACGCTCAGCTCGGAGAGACACAGCTTGCTCACACACTTCTTGTGCGACCGTATTAGCATCGTCTTTTTTCTTGTTTATATCGGCAAACTTAGCCTTTAATTCCTCTAGTTCTTTGACTGCCGCATCCCGCTCGGCCTTAAAATTTTTGTATCGATCGCCCAAGTCTTCAACTAAAGTGCAATGTGCTTGTTGCATTTTTGCCATCTCAACTAATGTCTCATCAACCTTTTTTAGCGACTCAACTTCGGCCTTACGGGAGGATTCTGCCTCAGATTGAAGTATATCAACAATACGATTCTTCTGAGCCAAGTCGGCTTCCAGTTTCTCGATAATTTTGGCCCGATCGAAGTCTACTTTTGAAGCTTTAACAGCCGTCTTATACCATTCTTTGTACTGAGCATAGAAATCACGGGTATAGCTAAGTGCTGTGGTCACGGCGTCTTCGGGAATTCTTTTAATATTAGGAGGGAAAATACAATCATCAAAGAAAATCTCTGGGAAGTCCTTCTTCAATTGAGCAAGTCCGATGGCCCCTTCACCAGATGGTTCAATAGGGGCCTCCTCCGCAGCCGTGGTCGTAGCAACCTCAGTTCTAGAACGATGTGGCTCGAGCCTCGAAACCTGCGAAGACGGTTGATGTCGCAGAGGCTCAGATACCTGAATATGGCTTCGGGGTGGCGGAGGAGAACGAGAAGGGGAGCGATATCTCCGATCTCTGTCCGATCGCTTCTGACTAGAGTAACTACGATGATGATCCCGTGCATAATATTCCTAGCCATGATGCCTCCGTTCACGATCGCGATCGGAGTCTCTACGTCGAGATTCGTAATAAGACGAAGGGTGATGCACTCTTCGGAGTTTGTCTAGTGTAGATTGACGGCCAGACATAGCACCTGAAAAAGAGAAGCAATTCAGTTAAATACCAGCAAAAGCAATACGATTTGTGCGGAAGTCGTGTAGTGTTATGAAAGTGTATGCAAATATGCAAAACCCCCGACCAACCAGAAGTGTCGACTGCACTAACAGGTAAAGGCTCGCTTATTTCTAACGCTTCCCGGAGTTCATCCAACCCGGACTCGTGGTAGAGAGATATGTATTCCGAGATGGGAATGTCATCCAGTCCCATAAAAATGTTTCCTGATTGACAAGGAGCAGCGTCAGAGGTAGTAATTCCGGGGATCAAACGAGATACGACTACAGACTTCTGTCTCTTAAGTTTAGGGACAACAACCTTGCCTTTCCTCTTTTCTTCTATTCGGGAAAGATCAGCCGCTAACTCGGTATCGGTGGGCGTCCTCTCGTCATCGCTCATTTCTCTTATCACTATGCCAGGTTTTCTTTTCACCGTCTTCTTCTTTGTCTTCGAAGCCGGTTTCGCCAACCCCTCGATAACAATACTCTGGTTCATCTCAATTAATCCCAGCGTTCTTAAGTTATCATCAGTTAACACCGCGTCGATGTACCGCAAGTCACTCGAGACCTCTTGTAAACTTCGGACAACGCCTTTGTAGTGTCCACCGTCAGGCCTTGAGATGATAGCTGTAAGAAAAACGCTTGATTTTAGTTCAAGTGTTAATAACGACTGTTAAAGAAGGCTCGTGCGATTTACGACACTTACGTCTAGGCAGCCATCGCCTAGCGAACCCTAGGGGGCATCGAACAAAAAACCATTCATTTTTAAAACAACTGAGTCTGGTCCAGGCTCCCGTCACAATCTGGTAGTTTCTAACTGCTTCCAAAAAGGTGAAAGATGGGCTATCGCCTCTGCTCTTGAAGTTGAATATGTGTCTAATCTCGGTTGGCCTTGGCGGACGAAAGAGATGATCCATAAATAGAACGAAAACACTGTTCAGCAACGCGTGTCCATTGGGATGAAGTCGTGAGGGGGCGATTCCAACGAACGATAACATCTCCCTGATATATTGGTTAAATGGAGGGAGAGTTCCAGCCGCACATGAATGACGATAGAAAGCAGTATACCCCTCGGGTGGGTTGTGAGGTCTGTCTTCAACGCCCGGTAGCAAAACGTCGTCTGGGGATAAGTTATGTTTCAAGCAAATCCGGCCCATTAAGGCTTCAGAAATACTGGAAGAAACGGAGTCGATAGGATCGTCGATAAATATGGCTTCCGGCATTTCGTCCGGAGCCAGCCCAACTACTTCGGGAGGAATGTTAGGGATTTCAAGTATTTCTGGAGGAGACAAACTCTGTACTTCTTGTTGTTGAGAGCTCGAAGATTCCACAACTAACTAACTCATCAGAAAGCAACATTAAGTACGTAAAAAACCCGTTCATTCCCAGTGTAAAGTGTGTGCGGTGCAGTGCAGTGTTGTGCATTACTTGGAAAAATTCAACAGAGTTGGAGAAAATTTGCAGACAACGAAGACATCAGAGATCCGGTCGAGATGGCCGTCGTCGCTGACCGCCATCACTGAACCATCCCGATGTTGATAGTTGATTCAAGTTAAAGTTTGTTGTCACAGTGATAAGTTATAGTTCCATCGACGAGCTTCGAAGGGCAATCAAGTATGCACAATAAAATTTTAGTCCGGATATGCAGAGATAAAGCTCGTCGGAATTATGCCGCTAAATATGCGAAAGTTATGTATCCATATAAGTCACTTCGAATTGATCGAAGGGATAATACTTCGAATCGATCGAAAAGATAATCCTTCGAATCGATCAGGGCCAGGTTTCAATTGTTCGAATCGACCGAAGAGACGAAGCTTCGAATCGACTCCGTTCGAAACGATACGATTTGAATCGATGGTAACTGGAACCCTTCGTATCGACCAGCAACTCAAGCATCGCATCCATCCTCAATGAAGGCAACGAATCAATCACCAGCAGCAAAAGACAGATGAAAGACTTGAGCTTCGTATCGATCGCATAGGCAAGATGTTCAAATCGATCGCAAAGGATCGATACGAAGGACCCATCCGTGTTCCTTCTCCGGCCAGCCAAGATCGAAACGAACAAAACACGATGGAAAGGTTTGTTTTTTAAGTCTTCGAATCTAAAAAATTTCGTCTACCTGAATGTATAACTCGATTCGAAAGAAGTTGGATATCGCCTCGACTCGAAGGAAGGAGAATAGTTCAACCTGATTCTTGAAAGATCGAGATGGGTTCGAAGACACAGGAAGGCGAAGATAAAAAGTAAAAAGCGAAAAGTGAATGAGGCCTCGGTATTTATAAGGGTACTGTGGCGATTCGTATCCCGGTGAGTATGACCGGTAGCAACAGGTGAAGCCATCAGAGCGATTCGAAGCAGCAAGTTCGAAACCATAAGCTAGAGTACTGGAATCGATTCGAACTCCAGCTTGCATTGATACAGAGTCCAACTTCGAATCCATTCCCCCGAGTCCATCGAAAATGGTTCGAAGCATGGTGTTAGTTAGGCCTAAGGAGCATTCGACTCCACCGGTTCGAAGTGTTCATCGACTCACAGTGATGCGCGGCCAATCGATACGAACAATCGTCTCGTGTCCATTGATTATTATTGATACAAACTTGGGTCCACCATCACATCGAGTCGAAGGATTCTTTCGAATCCATCATCAAAGAGTTCCGTCAATTCGAAGCTTAGGTTCGATTCCACCCACTGCATATCAATACGAAAAAGCGTTTCATATCCACTGAATTCTAAATTCACCAGTACGATGTCGGTCCTTCAACCTTCTATATCGGTTCAGGAGAGGATCGATACGAAGGGGCTTTTCAAGAAAACCATAAAGCATTGTCTCAACTCAAATTTCCAAATCATTTCAGGAGAGAATCGATACGAAATTCAATATCGGACAGAACTGACAACGATTCGTGGACACACGACATTAACAAGATTCAATCTAACATATGTGCATATATGTCGGACTAACATTCGATTTTAAACATTCACAGGGATCGAATACCAATCTGATTACGATTACAACGACCAGCGGCCAGGTACTATCCTACAGCAATCAATCATATCAAAGCAAGGTTACAACCTTAGACAAAAAGAGCAATGATTGTTAAGAGAGAAATTGCAGCTTTTCAAAGCACGTCATGTTCCACAAGACGTACTTTGGGGGGCAAATGTTATCCCTCTTTTTGGGAAAGCCGTGATACCAAAAGATCGATTAAAAACATAGGACAATTCGTCTCAAAGATTGGTCATACTATGCTTCACTATGGATATCGCTGGATTTTGTCCGAGTCCAAAATGAGCTACAATTGATGGGACATGACAAGCAAAGCCATAAAAGCCAACGTTCCAAATCTCGAGTCAATCCGAGTTCGTACGCTCAAGTTATCATCGATGCAAGTTGGAGGAAATGGCCCTGAGTTCGAATCCATGGGCAGAGCTCCTGATCGAATCCACCATGTTCTCCCTGCTTCGAATCCATCGCTGCAACGCATGTTCGAATCCATCATGTTCTCCCTGCTTCGAATCCACAGGTGTTACTGAGCTTCGCATCCATCCAAGACACCCCTGCTTCGACTCCACGAATGACAGTACGTTCGAATCCATCTCACTACAATGGCTTCGTATCGATCGACCAAGGCTCACCGTGATGGATACGAACGAGCATCCATTCGAATCCCTTTGTGGACAAGGCCTTCGAATCCATTAGCTCGAGGGTGACGAAAATCGTGGATTCGACCTAGTCAACTCGGAGTGAAAGGCGGATCGTTACGAAGAAAGCGCGCCACGTCAACAACACCACGCACAAAGCCATCGATTCGACCCTATCGATTCGAAGGGGGTCGATTCGAACGAAGCGCATTGACCGGAAATACAATCTTGAATCGATCATAACTCGATATCAACAAGTCCAAATGCTATGAAATTTTCATAGGAGCTTGCATGCATGTTGAAGAATGTCCACACCAAATTTCACCTCGATTGGACACTTTTTTGATCGACTTGAACTAGAGTTCGAATCGATCCTAAAGTGGGCCTGGATTTCCTGAGACCGGGCATGTGGGCCCCCCTCACGTGCCAAAAGCGGTCTCCCCGGATTTAGGCGAAATATCAGCCTCCTACACCTGTAAATAGAGCCCTTGGACATTCGGAAAGGGGATCGGAGAATTTCTAGAGATAAAGCACGCCCGGACGCTGCCAGAATTACTCTACATCGTCATCAATGCCGTTGATTTCGAATTTAAGTCTATTATCTGCCGTATTTCTCTCTAGAACACTTGTAATCTTCAAGTATTAAGCAATGAAGTGATAAAACTTCATAGTGGACGTAGGCAAAACGCCGAACCACTCTAAATTTTTGTCTTACTTGCAATTTATTTTTCTGTGACTTGGAATTTTTGTTAGATAATCCTCATTTTCAATTTAATTTCTTCATTTATTATCTTTTCAAAAACTTCCAAAGGGTGTTGCCCAATTTTGGTGCAAACAACAACGATGTAGTATAATAATGGTACATCCATTGATCCAGATAAGACGGAACATCGATGTAGTATAATAATGGTACATCCATTGATCCAGATAAGATGGAACATCGATGTAGTATAATAACAGTACATCCGATGAACCGAACACCATAAAAGAACATCGGACGCCAGTCCATAAAAGAAATGAGATAAAGCTCAATAAAATGAAGTATATCAAAATGTCCGATGAACTTGATAAAAAGAAAATTTCATTCAGACAACATCAAAGAATCTACATCTTGTTGCCTACGACAAAGCGCATTGGCAACACGATTTCCAGAATATCAAGATCATAAGATGCCAGGAACTCGAGTCGACATGAAGTTCCTTATGAGAAAATAAATATTCCAAAGATTTATGATCGAGGTGGATAACAAATTTCTCCCCCAAAAATGATGATGCCAAACTCTAAAAGCGAAAACAATAGCCGCGAGCACTAGATCATGAATGGCATACCTAGTCTTAATCGACTTTTAATGATTTAGAAGCACAAGTGATAGCACGTTATCTTTTGCAAGAGAATGGCATCCAAACCAATACGATTAGCATTGGTACAAAAGATAAAGTCTTGGTTCCCTTCGGGAATCACAAGAATAAGAGTATCGAAAAGAAAGAATTTCTTTTAAATAATCTTCTTTCCTGAAAATTTAAAAATTTCAAAATTACAATTATCTCAATGTAAAAATCTTTCTAGAAAAATTTACATTTTATAAGTCAATATATATCGTGTCTGATTGTTTCATCAAAGCGTTTAGAAAATTCCTATCGATAACGTTGATCAAGCGCATCGACCAGAATTCTTAAAGCACTCAACGGGCAATACAATCACAAAATCATCTTCCATGTAGTAAACATGTTTCTTAAAAATCTTTTGAGAATATTCTTTGTTCGTTTCAAGAACAAAAATCCAATTATACTAATAAATAAATATTATGAAAAAGATTTGCAAAATTTTAAATTGCTATTTTCATCCAAAATCAATATATACAAGAATGGAGTCATCGAGATCGTAGAAAACTCGATTCATAAAATGGATGAAACAATATGGGCAAACTGAATGACATAATAAGTCATTCATAAGAATCGTAACGAGTGCGGAATGCGGTAAGTGGAATGCTAACTCCCGCAACTCGTAACCAAATGAAAATCGGTGGCAAGGTCGAGCTGAAAAGACCTTAACACCACACAAGATATTGCTTAGGTGATGATCCTAAGACAAACTCAAAATTACCGGAAAATTCTCAAATTACATGAATGAGAGAAACAACACTTTCTTCATCATGCGGGCTTAAAGAATAAAATGATGCCATCAAGTTGGAATCAAAATCACAAAGGAGAAATAGAAATCTGCTTAACAGACTAAAAATGTCAAAGATGATTAGTTCTCACGGAAAATAGGATATGGGCTTTGCAATAAGCCAATCCTTTCCAAAAATCGATTCCGAAGCCTAAGTGAAAATCGGCTCGGACAGAAAAATCATATAAAATAATTTCGACATCAATAATAAAAAAACAAATTGAGTGTTGCGGATCCACTAATTCGGATTCACAATCCTCAAAGAAGTCAACAAGTCCAAAAATGTTTAGGGAAAAAGAATCACAAGTTCTTTTGATATAAAAATAATGAGATGGAACCCACATCAAAACGAACACGAAAGGATGATCACAAAACAAATGTAATCAAGGATTAAATGAGAAATACCTTGACCATGAGAAGTGTTACCAGGAGCTTGCACTACATTGAGCTTTCCCTCCTTCCTACTTTGAAGTATGGGACATGCAGTTATATGGTGACCCGAATTTTTGCAATAGCGATAATAAAGAGGCTTCGGACACTCCCTTGCATGGTGGTCCGTGGAACCACAATTGTAGCATCGTCCACGACTAGAGGTAGGAGTCTTTGCTACCGGAGTTTGTTGCTTCCCTTTCTTATTAGAATTGGGGCCTTTGAATTTGATAGGCCTCTTCAAGTTATTGTCGAAGTTTTGTTGGGCACGCACAACTTCAACATCACCTTCATTATCGGCCTCTTCAAGACGAAGAGCGATATCAATAAGATGATCAAATGAAACCTCAAGTTTAAAAAGCAATGGCTTCTTAAGATTCTTATTCAAGCCATAGACAAATCTCTGATTTTTCTTTAATGGGGTGTTAATGTACTCAACCCCGTATTTGAAAAGAGATTCGAAAGATGCGACATAGTCTGCCACAGAAGATTCACCTTGAACAAGGTCTATGAAACGCCGGGCTAATGTTACTTTTTCAGCTTCCGGCACGAATTTCAATTCGAATCTTTCTCGGAATTGCCCCCAAGTGAGATCCGCTTCAACGATTTCAGAAATTAAAAGCTCATACCAATCTAATGCTCTTTCTTGGAGCATGCTAGAAGCCACTTGGACTCGATGTAGATCAATAAGGTTCATGCGAGAAAAGATACGATCGCATGATTTGAGCGAAGCTTGAATTTCTATAACACTTTCGGATCCCCTGAATGGCCTTCCACCCAAATCGGTGTAGTCTCTGCACAAGCGTGCAAAACCGGATCTAGGATGAGTAGGCTCTGGAATGGGTCCGGCAGCTTGAGCGTTCTTTACTAGATCAAGAAGCTGTTGGGCAGACATAAATACTCCATCCTGGGGAGTAGCACTAGATTGACCAGCGTTGGGACGACCAGGTCTAACCATTTCTCTTCTTTAAGAAAGAAAGAAAGAAGAAGAAAAAAAGTTATTCACAAAATGAATTTCAATCAAACTTGATTGATAAAACAAGTACAAAGACTCGAATAAATTCTAAGGCACAACTCCTAAGAAAGACTTAGGACATGATCCTTGCTAGATTATTCCACATTGTTCCGAAATTTGGCTCTGATACCAAGCTGTGACGCCCCACATCTATACCCATGCTAGCCAATGACACTACGGTGTAATGCCGTCAACTAGAACGGAGAATAAGGCTGTTGAGGAGCGACCATCTGTATAATTTCTTTGTGCGAGTACCGATATGCCAGATAAAATATAACTTGCATTCTTTTCAAGATGAAGTCCGACATACCGAGACAAACTCAAGGCTACTACACGGTGGCTATAATGTCTTCGAAAACAAATATAGAAATAAACATAACACAAATCAGTCACAGATAATTCATATCACAAGGGCGGAAATAAACATGAATAAATATAACACATAAAAATATTCATCAGAGTAGTGGCCTAAAAGATCCACAATGACACAAAAGAATAGCAACATGTGCTATACAAAAGAATAAGTACACAACTATGAGTCTATATCTGAAATGTATACAACAAAAACTACTAATCTAAGTAGTTAACCAAAAGTAAGGATGATAACCCCAGAAGAGAAGTCAAGCAGAAGCACCTGTAACATCTCGGTCTGACCCGAGTATTATTTAAGAAGAAATAATAAACGAATCAGTCTAGCAATAAATATAAGATGAAATGATATAAAATAAGAGATATGACTAAACGCATAATAATCACAATGCCAAGCTGTGATAAATAAGTAATTGAAAAATCAACAAGAGATTAATCAATATCACAAAAATCTTCTCAAAGATCAAAAGGAATGTCATGCTCCTAATTTCATTCACCAAGCCACAAATATTGACAACATATAAATGCCAATCATAAAATTGGTGAAACATAAATTCTAGAAATCATCAATTAGAAATCCATAAATCACAAGAAAAGGATGGCCAATCCCAAACGGAACGCTATTCCATAAACTGGGCAACGACGCACCTAAATAGATACGCCCCATGCATAGTCAAACATCGTCGCACCTAGAAAGGTACGACCAATGCAAAGGCAAACATCGACGCACCTAAATAGATACGTCCCATGCACAGTCAAACATCGTCGCACCTAGAAAGATACACCCCATGCATAAATAAGCATCGACGTACCTAGAAAGATACGCCCCATGCATAAATCAACATCGATGTATCTAGAAAGATACGTCTCATGTAATGTCTAACATCGATGCACCTAGAAAGATACACCCCATGCAAAGTCGAACATCGACGTATCTAAAAAGATACGTCCCATGCATAGACGAACACCGACGCACCTAGAAAGATACGCCCCATGCCCTAACTTATTGAGCCGATTGCTCCACGAAGTAAACAAACATAGATGCACCTAAATGGTGCGACCCATGCGAGAAATGAGACGAAGCTCAATAAAATGAAGTACAGCCCTCAACGTGGACAAAGAGACATTGCACAATTGCTAGTCTAAATCACAAAAATGATCGTCATGATCATCAAGAAGTGTCAATTACAGTAAGCTAGTAAATATATGAGCTTAGCTTCATGTCCCATAACCACTAGGTTAACTTAAATATTTACGAACAAATTATAGATTTCCACTAGAAAATTGTCACAAGAGTTTCAATTGAACAAGTCCAAGAATTAACCGACGAAGTAAACGTAAGTGTTTCATACCACTTGTTTTACTAAGCCGTTTAATCAGATTTCTCATACGAGTGAGGTAAAGGTTTGTATATACTAATAGATTGGAAATCGGTTTGAGAAAACGAGCTTTGTAATAAAATAGAGTTGAAATATTTTGAAGAAAGAGTTTTGATATTTACTACTAGTATAGAAAACCTTTATATTTTTAAAGTGACAAATCATAGAAATGATTGTAGAAACAATCAACCATCAAAATTTACATTCAAAGACGTGAATAAAATCCAAAGAAATCAATACCGAATCCATCAAAATGGATATTCCCAAAAATCCCTTTACAAAAGTCATCAAGTCCATAATAAATGATAACAACAAAAGGGAATCAACATAAATCGATCAAAGTTGGAATTCTCAAGCGAATAGGCAAATAGGCAAAAAGAGTGCAGATTCAGACGTCTGAAATCGAGTATTCACACGTCTGAATCTGGAAAACCAAAAGTTTTCCAGAACAGAATTCAGACGTCTGAATCCTTGAATTTAGAAGTCTAAAATAGGCTCTTTTTAGCCTATTTCCTTTCTAGTTCCAAACGAACCAATTCAGATGTCTGAAATATAGATTCAGACGTCTGAATACTGGGGAATAAAAATTCCCAGTATAATATTCAGACGTCTGAATATTACGTTTCAGACGTCTGAATCAAGGGTTCAGGGCATTCCCTGAACCTAGGCCAAAAATGGCCAAACGGACACCAGAAGCGATCGATCGAGCGGCAACGACTAAAGATTTACGCCAAGCGACAACCCAGCCTTAACGGCTCTTCGATACGCCTCAAATATCAATGTCCAAATATCCATAAAAGGATTCATAGATTTTGATTTCAAAACACCAAAAATTGGAATACACACCAAATCTATCCAAACCAAAATCAATTGCACAAGAATAAGTGTTAGGAATTCATACCTAACAATCGAAGATAATTATAAACAAAGATGTGAGATAAAAATCTCACCTTTGAACCCAAATCAATGAAGAAGAAGCTTGAAAGCAATGGCAAGAACAATAACTCTTCAATTCCAACCAAATAAGCTTGAATCTAAGCTCAAAGGAGAAACATTTCCTAAATTAGGTTTAGGAATTTTCTGAAATTGGAAAGAGAATGAGTTGGAGAAGAAGAAGGAGATGCTTACCAATGGATTCTCTTAGAATTTGGAGCTAGATCTTGGATTTTGCAAAAGAACTAGGGCTTAGGAATTTCCATTTCCAATCTCTTCCACCATTTTTACTTTAGCTTGAAGTGTTAGGAATATGAAATGAAGTAATGAAGAGTTGGAGTGGAGCTAGAGTCTTAAGATGGAACATTGGGCTGAAACCCAAACTCAAACCCAAAGTGAAAACGTAGCAAAAACTTCACTAACTCCAAACATATCGAAGCTTATACTCAAAAAGGTTGCAAACGGCATTTTGAACTCAATGGAAGTGGTCTCGAGTCCCAATTCAACTGTTTGCTAAAAGTAGGTTTTCGGACTAAAATCCGACGAACGATGAAATATTTAAATATAGAATCGATAAATATGCGGGTTGTTACAATGCAGTTCATCGAAACTCGCATACAAACAAAACTACATCCTAAACCCTACCATTTCCTCTCCTGACTGCCGAAGGTCATAAGAAGACCCAACAACATTTATCTCGAACCCCACACTACCTACACCTCCTCCAGACCCAATCTTGGCCCATGCAAATGATTGGGTTGTCAAAATTTGACCGATGAACCATTTCCATTCATCTTATAAATTTTCCTCAAGTTCTAACTTATAAGTTATAAAACTTACACCAAAAATCCTAATTTCCAAGTTGAATCCAACCATATAAGTGAAACGTAAAATTGTGATGGTCGAATTTCTGATATACTTTGTTTTTTTAGTGTAAATTCATTTTATTTGATAATTACTTGATAACTTCCATTGAAACCATTTTTAAAAATAGTATATCACTTTACAAACAACTTTATTTTTTTGAACAATGCCTGGAAGTGATTGAGTGGGAAGATGTGAATTTTTGGAAGGATTTGAGCCTAAGAAAGTAAGAACAGAGACATGCTTTTATACTACACAGCAATTCAAACATATATATCAGGAAAACATACAATTTTTATCTATGCAAAACATATTTAAATCATTCCTATCATTAATTGTTGCATGCGTAAGCATTACAGGTGAATTAACTTTTAAAGGTTGAAGTTTACTCAAAAACTTTGAACAGAGGATGATTTTTGAAACTGGAAGCTGTAACTTGATCTTGATCTACTTGATTAAGCTTTGAACCTGTACTTGAATTTAGCTTTGTAAAGTTGAAACTGGAAAGAGTTGTTTATATTTTTCTCTTTTTTCTCCTGGCTTTACATTTTGAAAGATGAAAAAGAAAGGGTTGAGATATGAGTGTATACAGCCTTGTTCCTTATTATTCTCCTTATGTTATATTTTGAAAAATAAGAAAATTCATTTAAACAAGAATTTCTTGACACTTGTATTTGCATGATACTCCTAAGCCAACAAATGTCAAATGCATGCATTTTCTTATGCTTTTATTTTTATGTTTTAGTTTATTTTTCCTTTTTATTTATCAAGTTTTACTTAATATTATAAAAACCCTTATATTTATTTCTTAGATTTAAGCATAAGATATTATTGTGATAACCTAGATTTTTGGACAACTGTCAATTGGCAATTAACTGGATTTAATTTATTAAAATACAGATTTTTAAATTGAACAAACAAAATTCTGATAAAATTATGGGCATATATAAAGAGATTGGAAACTATAATAAATGTTGAAAAATAAATCTCTAGATATGAATAATATATTTCACTATTTAATTCAAGATAATATATATATATATATATATATATATATGAAACTTTTATAATGTGAAAAAATATATATGTATATATATTCTTTGGGTAGTAGAATATATGGAAATTTGTAAAAGTGTGGATACATATATATATATCAAAAATTCACATAAAATATTTCTAACTTTATATATATATATATATATATATATATATATATATATATTGTGAATAAGAAGCATTCGTTTGAATTTAATATAATGATTCTCAAAAGTTATTTAAAGTTAAAATTCTACATTTTAAAACACTTAGGGTAAGTATTTAAATTTGTGATAACTTAAGTAAAATTTAAGAATGAATAAAGGTTTTAATATATTTCTTTAAGGTATACATGTGATAAATATAATTAGTAAATATAAAAGTATAAGTAAAAAAATGTATAAATGAAAAGTATAAACATAAAAAAGTATATAAGGAACATAAGAGAAAAATAAAATATTGTATTTAGGACATTTGTAGCTTATGTAAGCCATGCAAAATACAAGTGGCATGATTTCATTTTTTTAGATTTAATATAAATAAAATGTTAGAGACAAAGCTATATATAGTTCAAATCTTTCCATATCTATCTCTCAATTTCTTTTCTTCCCTTCATCTTTCAAATTTAAAACTAAAAGAAAATTAAACTATTTCAAGTTCAAAGATCCAAGTTTTTCAACCTGAGTAAATTCTAATTCAGATTCAAATTTATCTCAATGCAAAGTAAACCATCTATCAGATCAACAACAAGAGCATATTTCAAATCCTCAAGCTCTATTCTCTGTTTAATATTACAAGGTAAGTAAACATCATTTTTAAAAAAAAATCAAATTCTCTTTATTACTGTGTGCATGAAAGATTTAACTTTAGAAATGGCTTGAAATTGATCTGCATAAATGAATCAATATAATTATCTGTTTGAATGTACTGTGTATATGTATACATGTCTCTGTCTTGTTAAAAACAGGTTCAAACATTCAAATTTGAATTTCTCCTCACTCAATCAACTATAGGCCATAATTTCAGAAGGAAATGTGCGTGTATTGGCGAAATCTTTTTTTAAAAATAGTCTCAAGTGAAATTTGTAAGCCATTACCTAGAAAATGAATTTACAGTACATACTTTATATTTCCAGGAAAGTAAGTCAGTATAATTTAAGTTTTCACATATATCACTAAAATCTATGCTCAAATTGATGAATTTAGGTGACATTCTTTTGATTTTTAATTGATTAATTTTTGGGATAAGGGGAGTCGGTCGGGATTTGGTGGTTGGGGTGATTCTGGCAACCCCGATGCTTTCGAGCTCAGGGGCTCGGGTCGAAGGAGGCTGAGGTGAGGACGGTTAAGGGAAAAATGGTGGTTTGCTTTATTAAGTAGTGTGGTGACGGCTCGTGGGGTAAATAGGGTTTAACAATGGAAACTCTGGGGTTTCAGTTCGGCATCAATGGCGACGACGAGGAGTCAAGGGAAGGGTGCGGTCCAGGGGTAAAGTAAAGAGGAGGTCGTGGAGCTGGATTCGATGGAGTATGATGGTTGATGGTGGGTGGAATGGCAATGACGAGGTGTTTAAGTGTGGTTCGTTCATTCCTAGTTGTGTTCGTGAACCCAAGATTTTGACTTTGAGCCCTTGAGGAAGTTGTGGGTGGTCGGGAAGGACGAGGGTGACGATCGAGACTTGGTGGAATAGTCGGTGGCGAAGTTTTGGTCGGAAGTTGCTTGTACATGTGCATGGCAGCATGCACATTTAGGTGTGCGGAATAGTGTGGGGATGGGAAGGAATTAGGAGAGGGGAGGAAGAAGATTAATTTCGGGTTGTATTGGGAATTTGCTCGGGTGAGACTCGAGGAGGCATTAGGTTGTTTCGCACGTAGGAGAAAAGATGGCGACCGGAAAGATGGGTAGATTTGAGTTTGAGTAAGGGATAGGAATCGGGTTTTGACCCAGGTTTGTAACCAAGTGTATTAACAGGTTTTTTAAAATTTTAAACAAAGTGTTAAACCCTATTAATTAATTACAAACCATCGTCCTCTCATGTCCTCTTCCAAACACCCCAATGTCCTTCCCCTTACCAGCCCAGTCAACTCAAAAACACCTCCCCTCTTCACTCAAGTCAGATCTCACGTTCGTCCCATATCTGACGAATGTTCTCTCTCAACCACCGTCAACACTGAACTTCTTTCATCTTTAGCTAACCTATCGCCATTACTTCCTTACAAACCAGTAACGACCATCATTGAACCATTTCTTCCCGCTGTAGCACTTTCTGACCTCTCTGAACCTTCTGACTTACGACCACCCTCTCATGTCCTACCAGACTCACTTCCAATACGACCACCTGATACTCCAACCCCTCCTCAAATCAATGTGCCTTCTTCTTCCTCCTCTGAAGGTGAACGACCATGGACTTCGCTTTTTAAGCATAAACCTAAAAATGCTGGGAAGTACATTCCCGTTGACCTATTTCCTGAGTATGAAAATGAGGTACTAGTACCGACCCATGAAGTTCTTGAAGCTGGAGCAAGGATCTGGAATGAAACATTAGTTGGATTCTTCCTTGACAAGCCATTATCATACACAGCTGTTATTCAAAAGCTAAAATTCATCTGGAAGTTGAGAGGCTCTGTCACTGTTAAATCTGATGGTATTATCTTCTTATTTAATTTCTCATGCTCTGAAGATAGGAATAAGATTCTACAGAGTGATCCCATAATCATGAATAATAAGTTATTCATTGTCAAGCCATATGATGCAGCAATTAGTAATGTCTCTGGTACAGTTTCTTCCGTTCCAGTGTGGGTACATTTGTATAATCTTCCGCTATTTGCTTGGTTGCCTCTGGGAATTAACTGGTTAAGTAGTCATTTGGGAAAAATGATATGCATGGATGAAATGACGGAAAAGCAGGAGTGGTTGAGCTACGCCAAATGCTTGATTGAGGTTAAACCGAACAAGGAGCTAGTGGATGAGTTTCTGGTCAAGCTAGTGGAAGGAGGAATACAGAAAATATATGTGTAGTATTTGTAGAGGCCAGATGTATGTGTTACGTGTAAAAATTTTGGGCATAAAACTGAATGTTGTGACAGGATGGAAAAAAGGCAAAAAGTCAGTGAAAAGGAAAAAAGAGACAATGATAGTAAAGGAAATGAAAGAGAAACATCAAGGAAAGACCAAGAAAATAGAAATGTAAAGCCTCTTCAGAAGCGTGTTATCAGAAAATGGCAACGTGTTAAAGAAAGGAGAAAAGAAAATACGGTGAATGGAAGAAAAAGGGAACAAGTCATAGGAAGAAATGAAGAACATGAGAAAGAAAAGGACAGAATCATAATTGATAATGGAAAAGGAAAAGAAGAGTGTAATATAGAAGTACATAAAAATGTAAATAAGGGAAATGAAATAGTTGACAGTGAAGAACCTACTGAAGGAGCAACTGAAAGTTCTACTGATAACAACCTAGTTATTGCTGTAGTAGTGAACAAGGATAATAATGACAAAAGTGATGGGAGAGCTGAAGATGATGACATGGTAGGAAATCTCATAATCACTAATCAATTTGAAGCCCTACTTAACCTAGATGAGGATGGAAACATGAACGATCTGTGTGAAGAGAAACAAATAGAAGAAACACAAGATGAAAAAGCATATGAAGAAGTGGTTATACAAGTGAATGCAGAAAGACAGATAAAAGAAAAAGAAAAGTGTAACAAAGTGGATGCACAAGGGAAAGTAAACCAAAAAATGCAAAAGCAAGATAAAGTTAATATATCACTTCCACCTGAAGTAAGTGAGGCAGAACACAAAGAAGAAGGGAAGAATGGAGAGAGTAAATATGAAGAAGAACCCAATAATAGTGGAAGTAAAAATGGAAAAAACAGAAACTTGAAAACGAAGCAAAGAAGCATAGCAACAAAGCAAATTGTCATGCACAAGGAAGATACGACATGCACAGATTATCAACCCACTACCCAAACTACTATCTCTCCCTCCCAAGTAAATGACAAAACACTCAATCATCCAACAACTCATATATACTCCAAAATAAACCCGCCTCTGGCATTCAAACCACCACCCCCTCTGCCAACTCAGAATTCTACTCCTCCTAAACCTAATCACACAACCTCTCCAAGGTCAGATGAAACATCCAATAAGGAAATTACCCCACTATCAGCTACTATCCCTAACTATCTATCCTCGTCGCAGGCAGTAACTAGGCGAATGAAAATAGAACTGCTCAACGCACGTGTCGCTCAATGATGACACGCATTGGAGCATGGAATGTACGTGGTAGTCATCAAGTAATCAAACTTGATGAATGTAAACAACTTATCACAACACATCAATTATCTATCTTAGCCATGTTAGAAACTAAGTTAAATCTTCCGATGACGATCAAGGCAGCTCAATATATAAATCCCAACTGGAATTACCTTCACGACCTGAATGAGGCTGTGTACGGTAGGATAATGATACTATATAATCCCCTTCATGTTAAACTATCTCCTATTCTATCCACTTCCCAATTAATACATTGTCATGTGCTTGATTTAGCTGATAACTCAACTCTTTATATCACCTTTGTATATGCTCATAATATTGCTGCTTCCAGAAGTCCCTTACTTAATGTCATACCATCTCTGAGGCAGTCCACCCATCCATGGCTAATTCTTGGTGACTTCAACTCCTGTTTTTCCCTCTCTGATAGAGTTGGAGGTACTCCACTCTCCATCAACGAAATTCAACCACTAGCTAATACCATTATTGATGTTGAGCTTGTCCCTGTCAAATCAGTAGGAATGCAATTCTCTTGGAACAATAAAAGAAGACATGGCTGCAGGACCTTCTCGAGAATAGACCACACCTTCTCCAATCAAACAGCACTAACTAAATGGCCACTTTTATACATCCTACTCCCTCCTCCTCTCCTATCTGACCACTCTACCCAAATAATCCATCTTCGTGGAGCGGACATGAGAGGAAAAACAAATTTTAAATTTTTTAGTACCTGGGTTCTTGAACCAGACTTCCAATCTATTATTAAAACTGCATGGAACAAAGAAATTAATGGTAATCATCTTTTTATCTTGCAGGAAAAAATTAAGGAAGTGAAGGAAGTCTTAAAAAGGTGGGCCTTTAAAAGATTTGGCAAAGGAGAAGCTATGAGTACTACAATAAAAAACAAACTATCTGAAGTTCAAGCTAACATGATGAATAATGTTACTGATCTGTATCTCTTTGAGGCTGAAAATACACTGTCACAGCAATACCATGAAGCGCTAACTAGAGAAAGTGAGATGATAAGGCAGAAGTCAAGAATAAAATGGAAGGAAAAAGGAGACAGAAATAGTGCTTATTTTCATGCTAGTCTCAAGAACAATCAAAGAAGAGAAAATATAACGACAATTTACGATAGGAATGATGTTCTTTGTTCTACCCCTGGGGAAGTACATGATGCTTTTGTTAAGCATTTCTCTTGCATGTATAGCAACGATGGCAACTTCATTCCTTTTATTGATCACATCCCTGATGATATCCTCCCTAGAATAACTACAAATGATTACGACATTCTTTGTGCTGCAGTTACCCCAGATGAAATAAAACAAGCAATGTTCTCTTTGAAAACTGAATCGTGTGGCGGACCTGATGGGTTGAACGCGCTTTTCTGCACTTCATGTTGGGCGATTATCTCAACTGATGTGTGCAATTCTATAATGCTATTCTTTAAAAAGAGTAAAATCTTCAGGTCGTATAATTATACCAATATTGCTCTTGTTCCCAAACATAAGAATGCTCACAGTGTTAATGATTACCGTCCTATATCGTGCTGTAATACCCTATACAAGTGTATCTCGAAGGTTATGGCAAAGAGGCTGAGGCAAGTCCTACCTAATATTATCTCAAAGAATCAAGCTGCCTTCCTGCCTGGTAGGAATATCCTTGACCATGTTCTACTCTCTCATGAACTTCTTAAGGGATACAAACGCAAGAAAGTTGCACCGAAAGCTATGATGATACTCGACATAATGAAAGCTTTTGATATGCTGCAATGGAACAGTGTTGTACAAATTATGGGCTACATGAACTTCCCACCTCACTTTATTTCTTGGATATACGAATGTATCTCCACCCCAACCTATTCAGTCAACGTCAATGGCATCTCTGCTGGTTTCTTTGCTAATAAGAGAGGAATAAGACAGGGTGATCCGTTATCGGCTTACATTTTTATTATGGTTATGGAACTTCTTACGAGAATGTTAAATAAACTTGTTACCATTAATAAGTTCAAACTTCATCCAGCTTGCAATGATCCGCAAATCACCGCCTTGATGTTCGCTGATGATTTGGTCGTGTTTTGTACCCCTGACATTAGCACAATCACGAATATAATGACTACTCTTGAACAATTTTATACTATGACTGGTCTGAAAGTTAATCTTCGCAAGTCTGACATTATTATATCAGGTGTGAGTGATGATCTGACTGCACAAATTACTCAAATAACAGGTATGCCTACCAACCCTAACACTGTGTCATATTTGGGACTGCCGCTCTCAACTTCAAAGATAACAATTGATCAATGTCTTCCTCTATATGAGAAGATAACAACAAGAATGAACTGTTGGACCACTAGAACACTTAGCCAAGCGGGTAGATTAACTTTGATAAAGTCGGTAATTTTTTCAATGCAAGTTTATTGGGCTAGAACCTTTATACTGCCACAAAAGTCGATTAATATGATCAGATCTGCTTTCATGAAATTCCTATGGGCGGGCAAGACTACTGGCAAATACATAGCGCCTACAAAATTTAGCAAACTTGAGAGGCCAATGAATAAGGGGGGACTTGGTATATTCAACTTGAAGCAGTGGAACAGGGCTGCATTTGCCAAGCATATAGACACGTTTTATAATGATACTAACAGCCTTTGGGCCAACTGGTCTAAAAATAATGTAATAAAAGGAAAGAGTTTGTGGAAAATGACTACTCCGCAAAATATGAGCTGGACATGGCAAAGTTTGTTCAAACTTAAAGAGATATTCCTTCCCCTTATACAAATGAATACCTGCCCATTATATCGTGTTAATTTCTGGGACGAACCATGGCTTGATAATGGGATCATTCTCAGTCGTCATCTTACATACAATGAAATGCAACAAACAGGGATTCACAATGCGGCTATAGTCAGGGATGTTCTCACCAATTGTAGTAGAATACGAAACACGTCTTCCAACCCTAGAATACAGAACATATGGAACATCATAAGAAGGTTTACTCCTCTGCCTTCTTCAGCTGCTGGAATAGTTTGGGGAAATAAAAAGGGAGAGTTCAGTATTGGAAATGGTTATGAATACTTAATGAAAAATAGAGAGCAGCCAAAGTGGAAATGGTGGAAGCGAACTTGGTGTTTGGACAGTAGCTACAGAGAAAACTTGCTTCTGTGGAAAGTCCTTAATCGTGCAGTTCAAACTAAAGCAAAACTTGCTTGCATGGGAATGGTCGTTGATATCATTTGTTCTTTCTGCAGTGAGCAACCAGAGACAGTCGAGCATCTGTTTTTTGAGTGTACGTATATAAAACAACTCTGGTCTGTGGTACTAACAAAACTTAAGAGTCATTCAGCCTCTATTGACAATCGAGTTGAATGGGAAAATGTATATGCGAAGACCGGGACCAAGAGTAATGGCAAGAGACTATTCACTATGATGATGAAAAGCTTCATTCATATTGTATGGACAGAGCGAAACACCAGAGTATTTGATGTACGCAAAGCTAAATCTGATGTTGTGTTCAAAAATTGGTTGACACACGAGATGAAACAATCGATGGGGATGCAAACTTTCAGCATTGATCCAGAGATAACTGATTCTTTCCTTAGGTTTTAGTCTCTTTGTGTTTTATTTTTATTAATTGTTTTTCCTTGTGCGTTTTTTTTCCTATTGTTCTTGTGGCGCTATGTTTGCCTTCGTATTCTCGAGCTATGCTCAATGTTGTAGGCGTTCTGTTCCTTTTGGTGCTGCAATAAAATGGTCGGGGACCATCCAACCCCGTCGGCCTTGCCAAAAAAAAAACATTCTTAACCCTTTTCTCAAAATAATAATGTTTGGTTTATGTGTAAATTAGATAAAGGTAATATAATTTTTTTTTAAACTTATATTAGTTAAGTTTAAAGTATTTTATTATGTGTCCATTATTTTAAATTAATTCTTAAGTTATTAAAGTGGAATTAAATAGAACAATCAAGTCGTTGATTTAAGAAGATGAAATGTTTTTAACTATTAATTAATTTAAAGGACTTAAGTTATTTTATGGGTTAATAATAAATTAATTTTAAAGGTTTATTAAATAAAACTTAAAGGATAATTATGTAAAATGATTAAGATAAATAGATTAACTTATAATTAATTAAGTAGTTTATCTTTAATTAATTAAGGTCTTAAGCAATTTAAGGATAGTTCATTTAGGGTCAATAATTAATTACAGTAACAATAAATGGTTTGAAATTAATTAGTTAGGATTTAAAATAAATTAATTTATTGGTCTAAATTAAATTAAATTAGAAATGGTATGACCAATTTATCTTGCTTGTGGATGATAAAATTGTATTGAATGCTTGGATTGATTAATATCTCTAGTCTGATGAATTGTGATGTTCTGTGATATGAAATGGCTGGATTGATTTGTTAATAAATGTGAACCATATATTTAATTAAAATATCTGTGATGAATTTCTGTGTGAGTATGATATTATGATTTTAAACTGAATTATTTTCCTTAAAACAACTTGGCTTAAAGATGGCACTGAATTCGAAGAGATTGGGGACGGATATCAGCAATATCCAAAACCACTTCGATTAGTAATCTAAAATTCTTTATAGATTGATTATAAAATCGAATAGGCAGGAATGGAATAAATTAAGTAAACCGAATTATTGAAACTATGTAATGGTACTTAGAAATTACTTTGAGAAATAAGTGTTTGATTATACTAAGGGAAAACTCGTAGTAATGTACGTGTTACCCTGGTTTTCAAACAAGTTCTATAACTTATTATTTCAAATTATATGGGTTTACTCACGCTGGTTTCCAACCTGACCTGGGTGTTACGTTAAATGTAATGATCAGAATAGACCGAGTATTACAGATTTTCAGGTTAGGACGTTCTGGAGCCCAGGAGGAGAGCTGGATGGCAGGAACGTATGGAGTATATATTCTGCTGTGTATTGGAGTTATATTGTTTGTATTGTAGGAAAAGTTGTTACAACTATCCAGTTTTGATGAACTCTGATGTATCGTATGTAAAATAACAGATGCAGCTTTTCTTTGTACAAATACTATTATGTGATATTATATTTTGATCTGCTGCGAATGTAAGATTCTGTGTTATGTTTTATGTTTCTTCTTCTACCTCTTTTCTTCTTAACCCTAATAATCTGAAATTTTCAGGGTCGAAAATTTCGGATCGTTACATTTTGGTATTAGAGCAGAAGATTAAGCGAGAAACTTGGCTCTAGTGGGTTTACTCATTAAGGAATGGGTCAGTAGTACCCTAGGATGAGTTGAGTGTAATATATATATATATATATATGTATATATATATATGAGAGCGTACTTGTTATTTTCTTATATAAAGATTTTAAACCGGTTTTAAAATTAGTTTTTATATAAGCTATATTTGATATCTAAAGCAATAATTTTTCTAATTATTATATATATTAAGGTAATTGCGTGTTGAATTATTGAAATTAAATATAATATTAATTAAATGGTAATAAATATACAACCAAATTGGAATTTGGATAAGATTTAACTATACAAATAAGATAAGCTTGAAATAGATTCAAACCAGAAAATAAAATCCTGAAATTTGTAGAAGTTTTTTTAGAATGTTGAATCAGGTTGGCCTGATTTTATTTTCCAATAAATTGTGAGATAATATATAGTGAATTGGTTTCCAGATATGATAATCTTGGTTATTATCATAAATGTTTGTTGTATCTTAATAAAGGGATGTTTATTTTTAAAATAAATAATGATAAAGCAGAATGAAATGTTTTAAGGAAGTAACAATTTAGATAAGTATGACTTGTAAATTGAAAAGGATTTAAATAATGAAGTTTTAAAATTTAAGTCCAGAAAATAAAAAAAAATTAAATGTTAAAAGATATAATAAATAAAAAAATTTAAATGTAGGAATGTACTTAAAAACAAGAGTTGTTTTAAATTTTTTAAAGGAATTTGTTTATGTTAAAAACCAAGAATGGTTTAAAATCTAAAGTATAACTTGAAGTGAAAATGAAATAAATATGCATACATGTGGAATATATATAAGATCAAAGTTGGTTAGAAGTAAACACTAAGTGTTGAGTTTTTAATTTTCCCCTGAAATGTGTAACGACCCGTAAATTTCAATAATTAAATTTGTTAAATTAATAAGTTTTACTTATTTAATATGGAAGAAAAAAACTTTGTAATTTAATAATGAAAGGAATGCTAAAATGAAATGTAACAATGAATTCAAAAGTATGATTTAAAGTTATAGTAACGGTGGTAAGTTGTTGTTTAATTGGTCTATTAATCTAGTTGTAAATGTTACATTTGGGTATAAAATGAAATATAAGTAAACAAGGGTAAGTGTTTAAAAATAAATTTGCATATAATTTATGTTAATTGAATAAATTCAACCAGTATGTAAGCAATTATGATAATTAGTGGAAATAATAAATTTGAGCATAATATAAAAATAATGATAACATTTGTTGCAAGTTACCTTTTTATTTAGGCTGCTAAATTTAAGATTGGAAATCAATTACGTTTAATTGTGAGTAAATGTTCATTAGTGTGAGTTAGGTAATTGTAAAGTGCGAATATAATAAAATAAAGGGAAATGTATATTTTGTTCATAAGATAAAATAAAGGAATGAAACCTAGTTCGATAGATTAACTGAGATTTTAATTATAATAAATGTATATATATATATTTGACAAATTTAATATAATTGAAAATAATGGTTAATACATAGGAAAGATGTAAATTTGAATATATGAATGTAATGGAAGGCAAACAAATATTAACTAGGTTATAGAATAAAGACTTAATAAAAAGATTAGAATTGGATCAAATCAGTTTATTTGGAATTTATCAATTTTAATTCAATCTATAACAAATGGATTAACGGTAAGTAAATGAAATTAAATACTATGTTAATAGAAATTAGGATAAAATGGGAAATATTAATGTAATAAAAATAAACCAAAGGTAATTTTTCCCATAAGATAATAAATGGCTGAATAACAAGATTTAAAATCAAATAAATGGATTTGTTGGAATTTCAATTGATAATTAATGAATTTGCTGAAATTGAAATTTGATATTGTAATTGGTTAATAAATTAACATTAAATTGATATAGAAATTTGTTATAAAGGATTATAAATTACTAGAGTAATCCAAGATGATAAAATTATAAATTTTAAAATTTGAATGAAAAGTGATTCAATTCAATTTAATATTTATTTATTTAATTGACCGAAAAATAGCCATTTTGGCCACTGACTCGGATTTTGACGAAACCAGTTTCATAGGATCCATAACGGTGATTTTTTTTATAGGATTTCAAGTTTCGTAACGAACGGACTTACGTTTGATCGTACGGACTCGAAAGTTCTTTAAATCAATTTAATTGAAATCAACTGAAATCAATTTGAAATAAGCAGATTTTAACATAACTTCCTCATACGATGGAATTAGGACTTGAAACCTGTTCCATTGAATTTAAAATATTTAAAAACATCTACTTTGATATATAGGTTGACCTATTTTCGTTCCGTAGGCAGAACGGGCTTTTCGGGTCGTTTATCGTTCAATCAAATCTTGTCCGTTCATTCTATTTACGGCTTTGCCTATAAATAACCCATTATAAACCCTAGCCACTCCTTATTTTCATTTGTTTCTACGTGCATCTCCTTCTCAACTCCTCATTCCAATGACAGACAAAACCTAATTCCAAAATTCCAAAAACTAATTTCAAGTTCAAAAAAAATTGCAGATGTGCAGCAACTTCGGATCGCGCTTCAGGTTTCAGAGGCAAAAACCCTGCAAGAACTTCGGGTTAGGAAGAAAATGACTTGGGTCACTCCGGGTCATTTTAGAAAAAACTCAGAGCAAGTACCGGCGATTTGAGGCGGTAGACCGAAGTCGAACTCGAAGTCGACCCAGGACCAGAATTTTCAATCTTCTAATTTTCATTACTCGTGGTTTATTTTGCTGGGATCATGTCGGAATTACGAACACTTTGACGCTTGTTTGGACAAATTTGGAAACCGTTCAAATTTTGGATTCAAATTGAATTTAAATTCAATTTAAATGCAACGGTGAGTGTTTTAACCCACTCATAACTTCTAAAATTTCTTACATTTGTTAAATTGATTTATGATGTGAATAAAAATTTATTTATGAATGTTTGGCATATTTTGAATCATCATCTCAGTTAATTTGAATTTTTTGGATTAAATAGAATTTTGTTATTAAATATAAACTGCCAGTAAATACCTACTATTTATTATTTGTTCTATATTGATGTTATTGACTGAATTAGATGATGATTGTGATAAATGTTTGATTGTTGATATTGGATGAATGTATGTTTTGTTTTATAATTTAAAAACTGCAAGTTCGTTTTGGATTTTTTATTTATTTCGGGATTGCAGCTTGAAATGATATACAACCGTAAAATATTAAATTGCGGATTAAAATGATAAATATCCATATCACTTGACCATAGGATAGAAAATTATATACAGACACCGTGGTCTATATATAAAATGTTTTGAAATGATTTCTATGGTTTTGTAAAGAAATATGGTTTTGTAAAGAAATATATGGTTTTATATAAATATTGATTTTAGATATTATATAAACGTTATTTTATTCTTGATTTGAAGCTATGCATAAATTTGTTTTAATATAGAATAAGTTTGATAATAAAGTTTGATTTTATTGAAGATAATATGGTTAAGTATTCAAATTTTATTTTAATATAGAGTTTATAATGATTTAAATAAATTAAGGTTGGAAGATAAATTTGAAATTTATTTGAAATTGAATTTATTTAAGGATTAAACTCAAATATGTTTGATTCGAAATTTATTAAATTTGAAATTTTAAAAGGTATGATTTTTATAACTTGATTTTGTTTAAGATGATTTAAAATGAATATTTCATGTTTAAATTAATTGAAGGAACATTTAGTGATTTGGAATTTGGGTTTATTTAAAGGATATTGGATTTGTTAAGTAAATATTTCAAAACTGAATAATAATGAAGTTAAATTAAGGTATATATGAAGTTATCAAATTTAGTTTTGAAATGCTGGGATATTTAAATCTTTGAAATATATTGAAATATATTAAAATGGTTTATTTTGGGGCTCAAATCTGTATTTGAAATCGATATAATTTTGAATGGTTTATTTAGAAGCTAAATTGGAATTAATGATTTGAGATCTGATTAAATTTGAATTTTGGAATTCGAGTTGATTTGGAATTAGTTTGTGAAATTTGAGGAAAACAATTTTATTATATACTATTTCAATATTTAAATCAGTTAAGTGGTGGAAGTTATGTTTTCAAAGCTATGAATTTCAAAGTATTATGTTATAAAAGTGTTAAAATTTTAAGTGTCTGGTTTTGAAAGTGTTATAACTTTGAAAATTGCTATGATTTTTGGAAAAGGATGTATTTGAAATGGAAATTATATCATATTCAGTTTTGAAATGGAAATGATATTGTATTGATATGGTTTTTAAAAGGCAATGATATTTTGGTTTTAAAGTATAAATTATTTTTAAATGACCGCAGTGTGATAATAGTGTTTGGTTGTTAAAAAGGCCAAGATCGGGGTTGTCATACTCTCTATCAACTCCAAAAACCACTTTAACAACCGTGTACGCGGTGGGGGTTCTAGAATGAAGTAGGATGGTGGCGACGTTCTATTGAGGATATACGCGGACCCGACTCCCATGAGTTGGCATAAGGTGGCTAAAACAGGAGCGATTCCGGGACAATGAGGTAGCTCCTCTTATCGGACACACTTCTTCGATACCATTCTATTACTTTGTGATTGATTGGGTGCACCTTTGATTTTGGGAGTGTGGCTCGAGGTGGGCGACAGTGGCTGCTACACGTTACCACCAGTCCGGATGCGTAATTGGTACATCTACCCTGGCATTGCCTAGTTGTGCCATGTCACCTACCCTAATGCATCTTATACGATTTTGGTTCTGTGCCGTAGCCTGTGGAGTATCCTTTGGTGGCTTCCCGATCAGGAGGGACTATGATACTGGTTAAACTACTAGGACTATGTATGTGTCAAGGTGGAAAATGTAAAGACTTAACGCTATTTTTAAGTAAGTTTATTTTACTTTAGATATTATTATAATAGCATATATTACTACATAGTAGATAGTTTAACGGATCCTTAGGAGATGTGAATCTCGATCATCTCTTAAGTTACTACACTCGCGTTAGACACTAGATAGGAGATGTCAAATTCCGTAAACATCTCTGACGTCGTTCCATTCATATTATTTAGCGTTGATTTAACTTACATAAGATCTTTTAGTTCTAACTCGAGTGTTTTGTCTTTTCAATTCGCTTGGGTCAGCTTGAGCATTTCAGGGTTTGAAGACCTTACTTCTAGAGGACGAAGACGAAGACTGTATTACTATTATTAACTATATTGTTCCACTACATCACATTGTTCCGCATCATTTTTATTTATTATTCTTGGTATGTGTAACTCTGATTCGGTGTTGTATAAGTATAATCAAATGTTTTTGTAAAACAGCTTCATGAACTGTTATTTGATTATTATATTTTGTCATTCTGCTGCATGATTCTGTTTTGTTTTCTTTCTTCCTCTATTTTTTTCTTATTCACCCCAATAACAATCTGCCCTTCTATATGGTTTGAGTCGACATCTTTGTCTGCTTAAATGTACGAAAAGGCGGGATGCTAAATTTGGTATCATAGCTTTGGTTTAGTGATAAACCGTAGCTTTGTGGGGTTTGACTCTTTATTAATATTGTAGTAATACCCTAGGATGAGTCACTGAGAGTATACATATATGAGAGAACATATTTGTTAGTGTTATAAAAGGTTTTTGTATTGTGTTAATATGTTTCATTTTGTATTTATAAATTCTGGTTGGTACATAGGACGCTATGACACCGAAAGGGGTTTCTAAACACTTAATAAGACAGATTGACACAATAATTGTTTTGAAATATAGGTGAATGAAATAATTTTTCCTAGTATATATAAAATAATGATTTATAAAGGATATATTTAGTTGTAATATATTGGTTGTTATGTAGTGAAATTTATGAATATAGGTTGGAATAAGACTTAAAAATAAGACAAATGAAATTTGGAAATTTAGAAGTTAAGTTCCGGGGTATTTGAAAATTTCTTTCAAATGATTTTGGAATATAATAATAATATTGTTTAGAAGTTTTTTCTGATATAAATATTTCAATATGATTTGAAAGAATTGCTTTAAATAAATCTTGAAAAGAAATAAGTTCTGTACTCCCCTCTCTGTCGCTGAAAAATAATTTCGGTAATGAGTGCACACATCATCGACATTCATTTTCGAGTTTCAAAGTGGGAAGGTCACTATAGTAGTTTTACTATAGATTTATTTTGATAAACAGATATAAATTTCAAATTATTTTAAATGTAATTGGATAAATAAATTGTAAGTATATGCATTTATCTATTATTTTTAAAATGATTTGAAATTAAACCTGGTATTTAGTTCTTAAGTTCTGTTAATTAAAAGTTTCAATTATTTTAGTGAAATGGAATGTAAGTAATTAATAATTGGAACCTCTAAATGAAGTAAGAGATTAAATGCTAGGTTATGAATGAAACTACAAGCAAGTTGAAATTTATAACCTATAAAACAAAAGATATAATTATTGAACATTTAATTAATTTAAAAGAAACGAGATAAACTTGTATAATTTTTCAATTTGCATTCTTTAATATATACATATCTTACCAAAATATTAAAATTTGTCATGTTTAATAAGAAAATGTAATAGAAATTATATAAGTAAAACTTGAAATAATGAAAGTATTCAACGAAAATCATTAATAAATAAGTATTGATGTTATAGAGTTATAAACTTAAATTACAATTAAAATGTTCCTATAATAAGATATGATAGAAAGTAAGTATTGTAAGGAGATGATTTTAAACTTAAGTAAATGTTAAGTTATTTATTATAAAAATAAGTAGGAAGATGAATACTGTGAAAGAAAGACTATAAGCTTAAGTTAATGTTTGAAGTTATGTATAACTTAAGGTAAATAAATGAAATTAAGTAATAAATGAATAAATATAATGCAGTAAAAAGAAATTGACCTGATATGAATAAATGAAAATGAATTTTGTAAGTACAAAATGAAATAAACATTGGATGAATGGGAATAAAATTTTGTAAGAAATAAATGTAAAATTAAAGAAAGTAATCACTGAATGAATGAAACAAAATGAACAACAAATCTTGTGAAAAGAAATTTATAAGAATAAACTTAAATAATGTTAGAATCTGTTGTTTGTTTGATTTATGGATTTTTTGGGAAAATATACTTCAATTTGCTTAGAATGTATGAATAATCCATTGATTTTTATCTAATACTATTGAGTATATGGTATACTAGTAGTTATTTGTCAATCGGTACAATTTAAAATTTCTAAACTCAAACAGACCATTTGTATTTCTTGGTATGAATGAATGGTTGATTACTTTGATTCCTTATGATGATTGTATGCTGTGGTTGCAAGTGATTGTTGTTTTATATTGATTTGTTTGTTAGCGGTTGGAACAACTTTAAATATTTCATTTTATATAATTATTAACTCTTTTGGATTATATAAGTAAAATACAGGTTATGGAAGCAATTACTACTGCTTTTGGTTTCATAAATAAGCGTTGATTGCCCAACAAATAGGTACATTCTTGGATTATGGTTTTCTAGCGATAGTATACTATTTTTCCCGCTGTTGGGACATATTATTTTTGAAAGTATATGTTATATATTGTTTTATTGATGTTATAATTTCCCCTAGATCTCTCCGTACAAAGGAGACTCTGCCGAAATTTTTCGTGAATTTTGGACTTAGAAAACTTTATGAAATATTATCCAAAGATTTTATTACTTGAATATAAATGAATTTAATGGTTATAAACTGATATATTTTATTTAAAACATTAAAATTTTAAGTTTATTTGTTTATAAATTTAATATTTTTGAACAAGATATATATTGATTTCTTAATTCTTTCTTTCCCTCCTTTTTCCTTTCGTGGACGAAAAGTTTTGAATGGGGGAGAGTGTAACACTCGTAAATTTCAATAATTAAATTTGTTAAATTAATAAGTTTAATAATTTAATATGGAAGAAAAAAACTTTGTAATTTAATAATGAAGGAATGCTAAAATGAAATGTAACCATGAATTCAAAAGTATGATTTAAAGTTATAGTAACGGTAGTAAGTTGCTGTTTAATTGGTTTATTAATCTAGTTGTAAATGTTACATTTGGGTATAAAATGGAATATAAGTAAACAAGGTAAGTATTGTATGAATAAATGAATTTGCATATAATTTATGGTAATTGAATGAATTCAACAGTATGCAAGCAATTATGATAATTAGTGGAAATATTAAATTTTAGCGTAATATAAAAATAATGATAACATTTATTGCAAGTTACCTTTTTATTTAGGCTGCTAAATTTAAGACTGGAAATTAATTATGTTTAATTGTGAGTAAATGTTCATTAATGTGCGTTAGGTAATTGTAAAATGTGAATGTAATAAAGTAAAAGGAAAGGTATATTTTGTTCATAAGATAAAATAAAGGAATGTGTAATAACCTTGTATTTTGTGTTTATTTTAATTTTATATTTTAATTATTTTAACTAAAATTCCTAATTCAAAAAATTTATTTTATTTATTAAAGTGGATAAATTTTGTTGTTCTAAATATAAATTTTGATTTTTGTGTGAATTACAATTCCAAACCTGAATAAATGGAATAATTCCAAATAAATGGATTTTTGGTCAAATTGGTCAAACTTTGACTTTTAATTTTAAAATTTAAATTTTTGAAATTTTGAAATTTTATCATTTATTATGAAAATATATTTAATTTCAAGAATACTGCTTTTCGTTTCGTTGAAATCGGATTAATATTGTGAAAGTTATGCTTTTCACAATATTGTGTGTAAATTGTTTTATTTAACAAATTTGTTTATTTTAATTTATATAAATAATATTTTTTGTTTGTAAAATAATGTTCTAATTTGTGTAACATGATATTTTATGCATATATTTTATTTTTAAAACTTTGGTGTTTAATTGTTTAAAGGAGTTTGAATTTTTAAAATTTCTTGAATTAATTTGCCCAATTTTAAATAAATATAAACAATTTCTGTAATGGCAGATTTTGGTTAAATTTTTTGACACTAATTGAAATTTTAAATTCTAACTTCAAATCTTTATTTAATATATATATATATATATATATATATATTCACAACATTTATTTCGTTGTTGTTTTACTTACTTATATTAGTTATATACTTTTAAATTAAGTATTAAATAATGTTGTAAAAAGGCAATAAATTATATGTTTTAAATTGGTACGTTTATATCCGTTCTTGTTTAATTTATTTGGCGATGTAAATGGTACGGTATTTTCTGATATATTCTTTAGCATATTTACTAAATAAATAAGAAACGAATAGATTTAAAATTACGTTACTTTGTTAATTATTTCGGGCGTACGTTTCGTTTTAATTATGGCATCTATTATACGCACTCTTTGACTTCATATCTTAGCCGTTAAAAATCAATCAACAGCCGTTCAAATATGATTTCCTGCCTTACAAATCACGTGTAGAACTTTCCACTTTCATTTGCGTCTCCGTATTTAATAGGAATATAACTTTTGATTTACACTAGCCATGTCAAAATCTTTTGTTTCTTTCCATTTGCTTCTGTATATTTAATAGAAATGAATGCCAATTTTCTCTTGCCACTTTAAAAAAATTTCTTTCCTTTCTCCCACTTAATCAATGCAAGCTTCCCTAATAAATATTCAATACACACGTACACAAATACCCACCGTATATTATTTGGCCTTCATCTCCTCTCTTGCGTGTAAAGCTTCTCTTGTAGGTAAATGGCTGCACTTATTTTTTTCTTATTTCATTTCTTTTTCTTCTTCTTGTTTTTCTTTTGTTTCCATTTGTTCTGTTCCACCTTAGTGTTCGGCTCTTCACCACCACGACAGGCCTGCGCCCCTCCACCACCACCACTTTTGGCCTTGCTCCTCTCTTTTATTTAAAGGTATATATATCCATAAGTGTATATAAATCTGTAATATGATCTTTCTTAAAAAGGTTTGCTGTTTTATATCTATAGGTTTTTATATCTATAAGTTATAGTATGAACAGTATAGTTATATATAAGTGAAAGAGGCTATGCGGTAGGATCGTGTAATATGGAAAAAGTCTAGGTAGATAAAGTAGGTAAATGCAAAGAGACACCAGGATTTTATACTGGTTCGGACCTCTCGTCCTACGTCCAGTCCCTAAGATTCACTTAGGAATTTCACTAACTAACACCCTCACTTGACCCGGAGGAATAGGTTTACAACTTACCCGAATAACCGAACGAGATTTCTTGCCTCAACTACCGAAGAGGACTTTAACTCAATTACTAAAATACAATATTCAACTTGTTGTGTTCTTGTCAACACTAATGAGTCTAATGTAGTACAATATTCCTATAATCTTATCCTCGAGAGTATGCAATGTGTTTGTGAAGATTTAGGAAATGTGAATTGCTATGAATCAAAAGAATGTTATAAACAAAACAGTGGTTCAAGCAATAGATTGGTGATTGATTTGAGAGTATCTAGAGAATATGAACAAGAGAATAGTAAGATTAAAGCAAGAGAATTCGGTGAGTTAAATGATGTTAGAATCATGTATATATACTTGTAGAAGAGATGCATATGTTGTAAAAGGTTGCAAACAAGAGATGCTTCCATTTCCATTGATGAATGGTTGCAACTATTGAGACGAAGAAGGTGTGTTTTCAGAGAAAATTCGCAGGTTCAAATTCAGTCGACCGAGCAGGGAATTCAGTCAACTGAAAATATGAAGTAAAATTTTCGGGACTAAATTCAGTCGACTGTGCAGGAAATTCAGTCAACTGAAACTGTGCATGTGTATAAATTTGTTCCAGTTTCAGTCGACTGGCTGTTCCTGTTCAGTCGACTTAACTCATAAAACCTGCATAGTTAAAACTTTATTGAAAAATGGTAACAACCCAATATTTTTGAAATTTATTTTTATTTGTTTTAAATTATTTTTATAGTGAAGTAGAAATTTTTCTAGAATTAATGGTAATTTACTGGAATTTTTAGGTTCTGTTTCCTATTTTTAAGCAATTTCTGTAATTCTTTGGATATTTTCCCTGAATTTAATTATTTATTTCACCTTGAAAATGCTTTAAAAATCATTTTTATTTCAAATTTTGTTTTATAATATTTTTAAAATGAAATACATAATTTTCCAAAGCTATTGGAATTTTCTTGTAAATTTTAGGCCATGTTTGCTATTTTTAGCAATTTTTCTTATTCATTTTTCTATTTTATATTAAATTAATTATTATTTTATTTTATTCTTTCTTAGTTTCGGTTTTAAATAATCATTTCTGAGTTTATTTTGTTTTTATAAAATTAAAAAGAAAAAGAAATGCAAAGGGTTTAGAAAGTTACAAACTTAAGGCTTTTCACCTACAAAACTCTTCATTTTCTTTAAACTCCTCATTTATTTTGTTTTAGCCGTGTAAAAATAATTGTTAAGCCGTGTATCTCATTATCTTTTCATGTAAGAAAACATCCTCACATCATTTCTCACGGCTTTAACAAGATTTGGTAATGGCTTCTCTTCCTCTTTTCTATTTTTCTTCTTATTTTTCTATGAATTATGCCTTGTTTTCTCATGCTTTTTGCTAGGCTTCTCCTCCATAGCCGCAGCCACAAACTCCTACACTCCTCCCCTGCCATCACCACTACCTATGCTTCCAGCCATGACCAAGGCCGAGCCATCCATGGTGGTCAAACCCTTCAAAATTGCAACCTACATGCCTAAAAACATTGTTTTTGACCATTGTTGCTTCATTCCCTTCAACCACCACCTAAATCACCACCATAGCCGCCGCCGCCACCACTGACCTGACCACCACACACCCCTTCCACCTCTTTCCAGTCATGATGCACCCTTAGGCCAAGCACACTTTCCATGGCCGAGCCCTCTAGCCAATCAAAACTCCCTTTTTTGCCTAAAGACCCTTCACCTCTTCATGTATGAAACTCCACCTTGCTCATGACATGAACCCGACCCATGCTAGCCTAGACCTGAACCAAAACTTTACCAAATCTGAAACCAAACATACCCTAGGCCGTGACAAAGGTTTGAGGAAGCAAGGCAAAAGTTTGGCAATCCGTTTCTCTTTTATTTCAATGTTATTGCATGTTATAGTCATATTGAATTGTGTTGTTTTGTTTGTTTGTTTTGGGTTGTACACAAGAGTTGTAGCTTGGATTCAACCTCCACTCAAGTCCGTAGTTGTGCCATCATGCCTTATGTCTATTTGTGCCTTTGGTTTGGAAATATTCAGCAATTAGAGGTGAGTAAATCTCACACGACAATTATATACTTATGCAGTTGTAAAACAACCACAACTGAATGTGTAGAAATATTTATGATCTTATAACTGCCATGTGATTTTATATATATGATGTTAACATGTTAAATTATATGTCATATCACCTGTTACATGTCACATCACCTGTTACTATTATATATTGTTAAACTGTTCATTTTATCTGTTTATCACACTGCAAGTTCCCTCTAGGTTAGAAATCACTATGGGTTGAAATGATACACACCCGAACGGACTTTAGAATAAGGAAAAATCGTTATGGGCTGAAATGATAGGCCTGAACGGTTTTTAAATTATTCATTTTGACTTGGGATTGCGGGTTTGAAATGATAGAACCCAGATTTTTAATTTTAAACTGCGGATTGAAATGATACATATCTGTATCACGTAAACTAGGATAGAAAACTATATACAGACCCGTGGTTATTTTATAAATGTTTTCTGGAATTTTAAATATTTTAAATTGTAAATATATGAAAATTTGATTTAAATTGGATTTTTATTTATTAATTATAGAAATTTGGAATTTTCTATAAGTAAACATGTTGAAAAAAAATGAATAGTTGCATTGAATTTTTGAAATATAACTTAAGTGGAAAATAGGAATTCTACTTAAATAAATTAAGTTATATAAATAAAAATTGGAAATTAAATTTTTTGAAAAAAAATGGAGAAAATTTAAGTGTTAAGTTGTTTATTTCAAAATGTGAAGAATTGGAATTTTACACTTGAATTTATTAAAGGAATCTGTTGAAAATTGGATTTAATAATAAGAAATTTATTGTATATAAATAATATGTTAATGAACATTTTTATTGTCAAAAATATGATTTTGAAATATTTAAAGGATTTAAAATGAAGTTTATTATTTGCTGGAAATACACTAAATTCTGGAAATCACTTTTAATAGCATCCAGAAATGCTATGTTTTCTGAGTTGAACTAAAAATAGTGTAAATAGAGCTATTACAGCATTTCTGAAATGTTGTAGTTGCTGTAATTGAATTTATAGACTAATATTGGACTCAGGCCTATTATAGCATTCTCTGGAAATGCTGTAGTGGTCTGCTGTGCTTGCTGAAATCAATTTAAACCTTTGTTTTGAAATCTGAACTACCGCAACACTTCTGAAGTGCTGTCTTTTCTGTTTCGAACTATAATTCAACTAAAAACTGAATTTTTACAGCAGTTTTAAGTGCTGTCTTTGCTGAATAAAAATGTTTTCATATATAACTTATAACAGCTTTTCTAAATGCTGTAAAAGGCTGAAATTTCTATAATTATGGTTTTTGACTTAGTAAACGAACTCTGAATGGTTTGAAACTTTGGAAATTGAATACTTGGAATGAAAGAACAATATGTCCACTTTTAAAATGATCTTAATGAATAAATTAAATTGGAAATGAACCAATTTAAAGGGAAGTTCAAATTGAAATAAATGAATGTTATCTTTGAACTTTAAAAGGGTATTAAGTTTGATAATTTGCATTTGAATTTAATAATGATTTAAAAAGGGAAATTTGAAAAGATATGTTGTTTTGAAATATTGACATGATTTTTGGGAATGATTAAATCTTTATTGGATAAAGAATTGAGTTTTGAAATGATGTTTTCATTTGAAGTAAAGTATTATATTAAAGTTATAACCACGGGTTATAATAACGATTGGTTGGTAAAGAGACCGAGATTGGATATGGACATACTCTCTGTCGATACCGAAAACCACTTTGACTAACCATGTATATGGTGGAGATTCCAAAATGAAGTAGGATGGTGACGTCGTTCTTATGGTATGCTACGTGGACCCAACTCCCGTGAGTTGGCAAAAGGTGGCTAAAATAGGAGCGATCTCGGGGCAGCTGAGGTAGCACCTCTTATCGGACGCATTTCTTCGATACCATTCTATTACTTGTGATTGTTTGGTGGCCACCCTTCGATTTTGGGAATGTGTTCTGAGGTGGGCGTATGTGGCTGTTGCGTTACCACCAGCCCGTGTGCGTAATTGGTATATCTACCCTGGCATTGCCTTGTGTGCCGTGTCACCTTCCATACCGAGCCTTTACTACGAGTTTCTATTTGTGTCGTACCTATGCAGTATCTTCTCATAGCCTCCCGATCAGGAGATATACAGGTACTGTATAGGCTATTGGCATTAATTGTGTTAAGGTGGAAAATGTAAAGTCTTAACGCTATTTAAATGTACGTTTATTTTACTGTTAGACATTATTATAATAGCACAATATACTATATAGTAAATATTTTAACGGATCCTTAGAGGATAGGCGGTCCCAGGCATCTTCTAAGTTATTTGTACCTTTACTACAGTTCACTTGAGTTGGTTTACACTGGATAAGTATGTATGTCCTGACTCGAGTGTTTGCTTTTTATTTACGCTCGGGTCAGCCTGAGTTTATCCACAGATTTGGATTTCCACTCTCTGGAGGTCTGGAATTGCTGGAGATTTATCAGCCTACCTAGTTATCTATATTTCAGTCTGTTGTTCTATTGTCAGCTTTGTATTAGTGGACTTCTTTGTATTTGGGATTTGATGTCGTATTTACTTTTAGACAGATATTATGTATTTTATATTTGGTTTTGAGACTTTGTGATAGTAGCTTCATGAACTACTATGGTATTTTATTTTCCACTGCGAGATATTCTGATGTTCTGTGCCTGTGATTCTGTGATTTGATTTTTATTTGCTCCGAAATTTTATTACAATCTGTTATTTTGTACTATTCAAGTCTGGCATGTATGGATTATTGTCGATTTGAAGAGTAGAAAAAAAATAGGTCGTTACAAAAATGAAGTTTATAAAAAATTTCTAGTGTTCGTGCAAGCTTCTTGAGGATAGATTTTAACAATACTTTTAGACTAAGACATATGTAAAAACATACTTTAAGTTTGTTTGGTCTTCATCTATCTTCCTTTAGTATTTGTATATATTTCTTCCTTGTTTGTTAAAGCACATTGTCATTGATCAAAATCTTCGCGTATCAACATTCTCCCCCTTTTTGATTGATGACAATACTGATTTATTCTAGAGACGTTTTACTTATTTTCTCCCCCTGAATGTATGCACTATCTTTCCTATAAAACAAAGTTAGTACCATAGATTTTCTCCCCCTTTGTCATCGACAAAAAGGAAGAACTAACAGCAGTAATAATTTATCAAAACAATCAGTGAAGTATAGAGAATATTTGCATAATCATGACTTAAGAAAAATAAAAATGTTGTGACAGACAAGCATAAAATGGCTATTTATACAAGCCACTAGAAAGTTAAAAATACACATCAAAACAAAAAATTACTCATATCTATCCTAGTCGTATGAACCTTCTCTTCCTGTTGGTTCACGTATGACGGGTCCTCCTGTTGGTGGTCTATGTGCTCTTCCTCCTTGACCACAACTAGCTCCGCTAGCGCTGCTACTTGTGTGCTCTTCGGATGTCGTCCATGTAAACGTAGGTGCCGGACGTTTGCCGCGAGATGTTGAAGCAGTAGTGGTGCTTGAGCACGAGATTGCATCCCAAAGCTTGTTGAAGAATCCTTTGATTTTGTCAAGCTTATGATCTACCTTTTTAAGACACGTGTCAAGAATTTGTTGATTTCTTGACAATATCCCCAAGGATTGGTTGGTAGTGAAGCTTGGGTCAACAAGACCAATTTCATCATCTTGCTCGAGATGTTCTTCGTGGTGAGGTTGAGGAGGTTGTTGTTGTTGTTCTTGATGCCTTGCTTCCCATTCGGCGAGTGATATTATGCGAGGAGGTCGAGATAGGAGTTGCATTAGGCTTATGGTCCGGTGGTTAATTTGATGGACCATTATATTCTCCGACTCAGGTAATGGCGTATCGACATTGAGGAGAAGTCGCATGATGTACTCTCCAAAGTAGATAGTGCGCATTTTGCCATTATTGAAAGTGAGAAATTCATCAAGAATAAGCTGTACCCAATTAATTTGTATATTGCAAAAAAAAGGATATAGAGCTCGATAGTTATTTGGGTAGACAATTTCGTACGAGCCCGTGCGAGGAGTAATTGTTCTCATTAGGGCTTTATGGAGGATTCTTGCATAGGTCGAAGAGAGGTGGACTTAAAATCTCTAAAGTTGATATTATCATCCATAAAACGATGGTTTATGTTCTCACGAATATGTGGATTGAATTCTATCTCCTCTAGCTTTCTTCCGACATTTGGCGACTCTAAAATGTGTGCTATTCTATCCAAGGAAAACCAAACTTTCTTTCCACATACCATACTCCAAACACTATTGTTTGGATTTCTTGGAGTTTGGTGTCCAAGATTAAGATTAGCATAAAATAATTCGACCATTACATGATTTATGGCATGGTCATTTCATTTCAAATCTAAAAGAGAAGTTAAACCTACTGGATCGGTTAATGCTTGGATGTTGTAGGTTTGAAAGCTTTGGAAATCAACGAAAGAATGCTCGAAAATTCAGGAATTCTTCATCTTGTTCCATCTAGTGACAGTGGTTCCATCGTAAAGGCATTGTGCTATTTGAGCATCAATTAGCTCGGAGGATGCAGAATATGAAGCTCTTGATCTTTTTGGAGCCATTTGGGTGAGAATTGAGTTGATTTTGAGGAATTTGGGGGCTAGGGTTTCGAAATTAATTTGGGGAAGAAAGTTGTAGGAGGTAAAAAGTGAATTGGTAGGATAAAATCTGGTGGTTAAAAGGGAAAGTTTGCCTGGGAATTGGCGTTCAGTCGACTGAATATACTGTTCAGTCGACTGAATCAAAGGCTAAAATTTTCTGTGATAGATTCAGTCGACTGAACAGTACATTTAGTCGACTGAATTTTTTGCTGAAATTTTCTGTTGAATTTTTAGTCGACTGTGCAGATGATTCCAGTCGACTGAACTATGTAAATATTGTTTTCTATCATACTTTCAGTCGACTAAGCAGGGAGTTCAGTCGACTGAAACATGCATTTTTGTTGTTTCAGTTAATTTTTGAAATTAAACAATTTATTTAAAGAAACAGTTACAAAAATATTGATGTAACAACATACAAATATTTCAAATTTTAACTATTTCTTTGGGGATGGACTTGGGGTCTTCTTTCCTTCATTCTTCATGTAATTTATATCCCATGAATTCGGACTATATTGAGGAGTCTTAGGAGACATCCAAGGATTCACAGGATCGACTGGTGTACGATAAGATGAAGACGGATCAAGTGAGCTAACAGGGCGAGGTAGGGGTTCAGCCACTTCATTCTTCTTTGATCCACAGAAGCGTAAACCGATTTGCCCTAGGAAGCTCAAACGTCTTGCCGTAACTTTTTGCTCGAAGTATAGCTCTCGTTGAAGATCTATCTGTTGTTGTTGAAAGTGATGAATTTCATCAATCTTTCTTTTTGTGTCGGGTGAAATAAAGAGTCTGTGTTTCGCCTTTTTAGATTCTGGTGTGAAACCAGTACAATAATTTTCCCATTTGTAAACCGGCTCATGTACTGGTGTTGGTGTGGGAAGTTTTGGCGACGTTGGAGTGTTATCAACTGACGAGGTGATATTGATTGGAGAGAAAGAGTTGTTGGATGACATTTTATGTTGAATTTTGTTAAGATTTTATTCGTATAATCGAGATGTGAAAATAAAATATTTTTAAGAATTTATTTATAGTAGAATTTTACCAAACAAATAATGGTTATAATTTATTAAGATTTTTTTAACCGCATAGAGATTTAATGGTAAAGAGAATTGTTAAAAATGTATGGTTCTTATTTAATAATTCAGTTCAAAAATGTGTGGTCTATAAGTTATATAATGTAGCATATAACATAGCTAAAAATATTTGAAATTCTTATTCAGTCGACTGAATATTTTGTTTTAGTCGACTGAAATGTGGGAATATTTCTAATGTATTTCTAATTAATATCTTTAAAGGATATTATACCTAATTCTCGTCGAAGTTTTATAAAGGAGTTTTCTAATAGAGGTTTAGTAAATATATCGGCAATTTGATTTTCGGTAGAAATATGTTCTAAATTAATTATTCCTTTTTCGATATTGCCACGTAGAAAATGGTGACGAATATCTATATGTTTTGTACGAGAGTGATTAACCGGATTTTTAGATAAGATTATTGTACTTGTATTATCACAGTATATTGTAGAATTTGTTAAATTTATATTAAAATCTTTAAGTGTTTGTTGCATGTATATAACTTGAGTGCAAGCTAAAGCAGCTGATATATACTCTGCTTCGCAGGTGGAAAGCGAGACACAATTTTGTTTCTTACTAAACCAAGATACAAGTGATTTTCCAATGAAATGGCAAGTACCACTTGTACTTTTTCTATCTGTTCGAGATCCACCAAAATTAGCATCACTATATGATACTAACTCAAATGGACACTCCTTTGGATAGAAAAGACCAAAATCTTTAGTTTTGTTAAGATATCGCATTATTCGTTTTACTTCTCTTAAGTGTGAATCTTTAGGATCGGATTGAAAACATGCACATAAACAAACACTCATCATTATGTCTGGTCTACTAGCAGTTAAGTAAAGTAAGGAACCTATCATACTTCTAAACAAATTTTGATCTACACTTTTGCCATTTTCATCTCGATCGAGATGTGTAGTGGTACTCATAGGAGTAGGTTTAGCAGAAGTGTTTTCCATGCCGAATCGTTTAATTAAATTAGCACAATATTTTTCTTGGTTTATAAAAATTCCATTTGTTAATTGTTTGATTTGAAGTCCGAGAAAATATGATAATTCTCCCATATGAGACATGTCGAACTCATTAGTCATTATATTTGAAAATTCTTTACATAAATTTTCATTTGTTGAACCAAAAATAATATCATCTACGTATATTTGAATTATTAAAATATCTTTGGTAGTATTTTTAATAAAAAGCATTTGATCTACTTTGCCAATTTTAAATCCCGAGTTTAATAAATAACTTTTAAGTCTTTCATACCAAGCACGAGGTGCTTGTTTAAGACCATATAGTGCCTTTTTTAATTTAAAAACATGATCCGGATATTTTTCATGTATAAACAATGGAGGTTGTTCTACATATACATTTTCTTTAATAAAACCATTTAAAAATGCACTTTTAACATCCATTTGATAAAGTTTAAAATTGTGAAAACATGCAAAGGCTAATAGAATACGTATTTCTTCAAGTCTTGCAACTGGAGCAAAAGTTTCTTCAAAATCAATACCTTCTTCTTGATTATACCCTTGTGGACTAGTCTTGCTTTATTCCTTGTTATATTACCTTGTTCGTATACTTTATTTTTGTAAATCCATTTTGTTCCAATTACTGATTGATTATTAGGACGGGGAACTAATTCCCAAACATCGTTACGTTCAAATTGATTTAATTCTTCTTGCATTGCGATAATCCAATAATCATCTGTTGATGCTTCTTTTGGATTTTTAGGTTCTATTGATGAAATGAAAGCAACATGACCCATTTGATTTAGTTGATTTCTTGTTCTAACTTGAGAATTTATTTCTCCTATTATATTTTGAGTTGGATGATCTCGTAATATTCTAGGAGGAGATCTTAGTTCATTATTATTATTTTCAAGGTTTGTTTCTTCTATATTTATTAATTCTTCATCATCTTTTATATTTAAATTTTTATTAAAATTTTCATCAAAAGATATATGCAAAGTTTCTTCAATTAAGTTTGTTCGTTTATTAAATACTCGATATGCTTTACTTCGTTCTGAGTATCCTACGAAAATTCCTTCATCAGCTTTTGAATCGAATTTTTCTAGTTGGTCTTTTGTATTTAAAATGAAACATTTTGATTCAAATATTTTAAAATAAGATAAATTTGGCTCTTTATTATTAAATAGTTCGTAAGAGGTATTTTTAGTTAATGGTCTAATTGATATTCTATTTAATACATAACATGCAGTAGCAACGGCTTCCGCCCAAAAATGTTTTGGTAGAGAACATCCATTTAATAATGTTCTTGCGCATTCTTGTAATGTTCTATTCTTTCTTTCTACAACTTCATTTTGTTGAGGAGTTATAGGAAAAGAAAAGTTATGATTTATTCCTTTCTTTTTACAAAAAGTTTCAAAAACTTCTTTTTCGAATTCGCCTCCATGATCGCTTCGAATATTTTTAATTTTCAAATCTTTAATGTTTTGAATTCTTTTGACAAATGTTTTAAAATGCTCAAAGGTGTCACTTTTATTTTTCATAAAAATAGTCCATGTATATCTTGAAAAATCGTCAACTATTACAAATACTTATCGATTATGATTAATGGATTGAACTTGTGTTGGTCCGAATAAATCCATATGTAGTAATTCTAATGGTTGTAAAGTCGAAATATTTTTCTTAGATTTGAAAGAAGATTTCGTTAATTTTCCTTTTTGACAATCATCACAAAAATTATTTATTTTAAAGTTTATTTTGGGTAATCCTCTTACTAATTCCTTTTTAGAAAGTTTTCTAATAGTTTTAAAATTTATATGACAAAATCTTTTGTGCCATAACCAAGGATCAGTATCTTTGGCAAGTAAATACATACTTGAATTATGATTAATATTCATATTTAAAACATAAATATTTCTATCTCTATTTCCTTCAAAAATAAGATTTTGGTTTTGATCAAAAATACTACATTTATTAATCGAGAAAGTTATTTTAAAACCTTTGTCACATAATTGACTTATGCTATGTAGATTATGTTTTAAATTTTCAACTAATGAAACATTTGTTATAAAAGGTAAATTTGATGTACCATAATTGTTCACATCTCCTTTGCCAATGATATACCCTTTTGAATTGTCTCCGAAGGTAACCGAGCCACCATCAAAGTATGTGATGTTTGTAAGCATATCTTTGTCACCGGTCATGTGTTTTGAACAACCACTGTCTAATATCCATTTCTTCTTTTTGAGTGGGACCTGAAAATAAATATGAAATTATTGGTACCCACCTTTTAATAGGGTCCTAAAAAGTTAGAGTTTAGGAAACCAAACCCAATTTGGTTTAGTGTCCTTTTTATAAATATAGTTTTCATTATGATGAACATTATCCATAAATGTTTTAATATATTTATTTCTTATTAATACATTGTTAGTTTTTGGTACCCAAATTTTAACTACCTTGTTATCTACTTTTGTTTTAATAGGTTTATTTAGCAATATTTGTTGTTTTGAATCCATATTCCTTTTAAAATTTGTATTTTTCTTTTTTGGAATTTTTGACTCCTTTTTATATCCTAATCCATGTTTACTTGAAGAGGATTGAGAATTTTCTAAAATCTTAGATAAATTTTCTCTTCCTTTGTTAAAGTTAGAAACATTTTTAGTGATGTTATCTAATCTAGCTTGAAGACTATTATTTTCTAACTCAACTTGTCTAATCTTAGTTTTTAACTCATAATTTTCAGAAACAATTATATCATTCTTTGTTTTTTGAGTTCCAATTTCTTGACTTAAAAGTGATAATTGAGTTTCCGAGTTTGAATGAGATTCTTGAACTTTTTCAAGTTCTTCTTCTAAGATTTTCTTTTCATATTTTAACACATCCCTTTCAAATTCAGCTTTGTTTTGATTTTCCCGAGTTTCTTTGAGTTTCTTTTTAAGAGTCTTTATTGTGCTTAAAAGTTCAGTGTTTACTTCAATTAAATCGTCGAAAGTTAAATTATTTACCTCAGATTCTTGAGCCATGAAGCATACATTTGCCTGTTCATTGTCGCTATCACTTTTATTTTCGGATGAAGATGAATTTGAATCGTCCCATGTTATAGAAAATGCCTTCTTTTTGAATTTATCCTTCTTGTTTTTGTTGTTGAGGTTTTTCTGATTTTCCTTCATTTGTTCTTGACAATCTTTTTGCATGTGTCCTTTCTTGTGACAATTGAAGCATTCTATATTTGAGGATGAAGGTTTGTTCAAGAAATTCTTTTTGAATCCGTTTTTGTTTCCTTTTCTATATTTTAAGAATTTCTTGAAATTTTTGGCTACGAATGCTAGATCCTCATCTTCAGACTCTGATTCTTCCTTTTCCGCATGAAAAGCAACATTCTTTCTTTCTTGACCTTGATCTTTCTTAGCTTGCATATTTACTTCATACGACATAAGATTTCCAATCAGTTCTTTTGGTTTCATTGTAGATAGATCATTTGCTTCCTCGTTTGCTAGTACTTTTTTCTCCAGTTCATCAGTGAGTGAATTTAGAACTTTAGACACGATGTCAAAGTCCGTGTATCTTTCTCCTAGTCCGATTAGAGCATGACGAATGTCCTGAAATCTTGAGTACATGTCAATGATGGATTCATTCTGTCGCATTCTAAAGTTTTGGAATTGATTCTTCAGCATGGATATCTTTGTTTGTTTAACTTTGTTTGTGCCTTCATGTATGACTTTAAGTGTTTCCCATATCTGATATGCAGTAGTACATATGCTAACATGGTTGAATTCATTTCTATCCAGGGCGCAAAATAGCATATTCATAGCTTTGGCATTTGCACTAGCTTCATTCTTTTGAATTTTTGTCCATGTAGGATAATCGGTTGTGGGTACAACGAACTCTGCTTGAGTAGCATTCTAGGCTTCGAAACTTGTTGCTTGCATATATATCCTCATCCTTGTAGCCCAATAGTTATAGTTTAATCCATTGAATAGAGGAGGTCTTTGGGTAGATTGTCCTTCCGCAAATGTAGAACTATATGCAGATGTTGTGCTTGTACTTGCGTTATTTTCCATATTATCAATATGTCTAATAACAGTGTTATGGTTATAGGACGACCTCGCTCTGATACCAATTGAAAGAGGCTATTGGGTAGGATCGTGTAATATGGAAAAATTCTAGGTAGATAAAGTAGGTAAATGCAAAGAGACACCAGGATTTTATACTGGTTCGGACCTCTCGTCCTATGTCCAGTCCCTAAGCTTCACTTAGGAATTTCACTAACTAACACCCTCACTTCACCCGGAGGAATAGGTTTACAACTTACCCGAACAACCGAATGGGATTTCTTGCCTCAACTACCGAAGAGGACTTCAACTCAATTACTAAAATACAATATTCAACTTGTTTTGTTCTTGTCAACACTAATGAGTCTAATGTAGTACAATATTCCTATAATCTTATCCTCGAGAGTATGCAATGTGTTTGTGAAGATTTAGGAAATGTGAATTGCTATGAATCAAAAGAATGTTATAAACAAAACAGTGATTCAAGCAATAGATTGGTGATTGATTTGAGAGTATCTAGAGAATATGAACAAGAGAATAGTAAGATTAAAGCAAGAGAATTCGGTGAGTTAAATGATGTTAGAATCATGTATATATACCTGTAGAAGAGATGCATATGTTGTAAAAGGTTGCAAACAAGAGATGCTTCCATTTCCATTGATGAATGGTTGCAACTCTTGAGAAGAAGGTGTCTTTTCAGAGAAAATTCGCAGGTTCAAATTCAGTCGACCGAGCAGGGAATTCAGTCAACTGAAAATATGAAGTAAAATTTTCGGGACCAAATTCAGTCGACTGTGCAGGAAATTCAGCCGACTGAAACTGTGCATGTGTATAAATTTGTTCCAGTTTCAGTCGACTGGCTGTTCCAGTTCAGTCGACTGAACTCATAAAACCTGCATAGTTAAAACTTTATTGAAAAATGAAGTTTATATATTTTTTCTACTGTTCGTGCAAGCTTCTTGAGGATAGATTTTAACAATACATCTAGACTAAGACATATGTAAAAACATACTTTAAGTTTGTTTTGTCTTCATCTATCTTCCTTTAGCATTTGCATATATTTCTTCCTTGTTTGTTAAAGCACATTGTCATTGATCAAAATCTTCGCATATCAACAATAAGTTGATTTTTAATGTGTACGTGTGTTTTAAAAATAAAAAAATAAAATAAAAGTGAAATAAAATATAGGTAGGTATAAATTTTATATGAGCCTGCAAATTTATTAGTTACATTGTTTTTATATGTTTATTTAAGCTATAAAAATTGTATTAGCAGCATATAGTTATATAGTGCATGCATATATAGGCTTACAGCATAATATGAAAAGCTTACGGTATATTTTGTTATGCATATAGAATCAAGTATGTAAACCATATAATCTATTATTTGTATAATAATATAAGTTAAGTGTTTAGTAAAGTTGTTAACAGGGTTCAACCTGCTGTGTATATTTTAGCTTATTTAGAAATATATTTGTTTAAAGTATCTGTTTGTGTTAGGCAGCATATCTGTAAGTATTATATAAAGTATATTATGTAGATATGTTAGTTTTTTTAAAAACAATGATATTAGATATATATTTAATTTATTATGTGTTTAAAATTTTGAATTTATATACAAATTATTTTAATATATAAACTATTTAAAGTATTTTAATATATGTAATATTTTCAACATCTAAACTGTTTAGGCATTTTAAATATAAACAATGACTTTTATTTCAACATTCTTCTTAAAAATTTAATATTGATTTCATGGGAAGACAATATATTTACCGTTGCATAAGGATTTGTATTTGTCTTCATATATGTTGGATTGGTTTTCAAACTTATATTGGTGTTAGCGTTTAAGATGGATTTAAGGAAATTTTAAGGAAATGTATGAATTGTATAAACATTGTATATTTAGTTTTCTTATATTAAAAAATTTGGGATATGATATGGATTTGAAAATATATGTTTGAAATTATTTTAGAAACAAATAATAATATATAAAATGAAATAGATCCGTTATATCAAAACGAATTCAATCATTCTCATCGATTTCCCATTATCAGCCTTGTCCGTCCGTCGTGCCTGTTTTCTACATCAAATCATATCTGTGACGCCCCACCTCTATACCCACGCTAGACAAGGACACTACGAGGTAATGCCGTCAACTAGCGCTGAGAATAAGGCTGTTGAGGAGCGACCATCTGTATAATTACTTTGTGCGAGTACCGATATGCCAGATAAAAATATAACTTTTCATCTCAAGAGGAAATCCGACATACCGACACAAACTCAAAGCTACTACACAATGGCAATATGTAATCTTCGGAAACAAATATAGAAATAAACATAACACAAATTAGTCAAAGATAATTCATATCACAAAGGCGGAAATAGATATGAATATTACACATAAAAGTGTATATCAGAGTTGTGGTCATATAAGATCCACAATATCACAAAAGAATAGTTACAAGTGCAAGACATCAGAATATGTATGCACTAAGGGGTGTAAATCTCAAATGTATACAACCAAAAACTATTAAACTAGAGTAGTTAGCCAAAAGATCAGATGATGGTCCGATAAGGAGCCAGGCAGAAGCACCTGTAAAATCTCAGTCTGACCCGAGTATTATTTAAGAAGAAAATAATAAACGGATCAGTCTAGCTATAATTATCAGATAAAATGAGATATAAGAAGATATATAATAAAAATGTATGATAACCAAAAATGTCATACCACGACAAGTATACGTTAGAAAATCAACAAAGGAAAATCATACAAATATCTCACGAATCTCATAGCATAAAAAGAATGTCATATTCTTTATTTAATTCACCAAGCCACAATAAATGACATGCATATCAATGCCAACTGAAAAAGGTGGTGAAATATAAATTCCAGAAATCAATAATTAGAAATCCAGAAATAACAAAAATAAGAGGATGGCCAATCCCAAGCGGAACGATATTCCATTAACCGAACATCGACGCACTTAAATAGATACGCCCCATGCACAGTCAAACATCGACGCACCTAAAAACGTACGACCCATGCAAAGACAAACATTGACGCACCTAAATAGATACGCCCCATGTAATGTCTAGCATCGATGCACCTAGAAAGATACACCCCATGCATAAATAAGCATCGATGTACCTAGAAAGATACGCCCCATACATAAATCAACATCGACGTATCTAGAAAGATACGCCCCATGTAATGTCTAACATCGATGCACCTAGAAAGATACACCCCATGCAAAGTCGAACATCGACGCACCTAGAAAGATACGTCCTATGCATAGACGAACATTGACGCACCTAGAACGATAGGCCCCATGCCCCGACTTATTGAGCCGATTGCTCCACGAAGTAAACAAACATCGTCGCACCTAAATAGATACGGCCCGCGTGTAAATAAACATTGACGCACCTAAATAGGTACGACCCATGCTAGAAATGAGACGAAGCTCAATAAAATGAAGTACAGTCCTCCACATGGACAAAGAGACATCGCACATTGCTAGGCTAAACCATAAAATGACCCACATCGATTATCAAGAAGTGTCGATTACAGTGAGCTAGTAAATATATGAGCTTAGCTTCATGTCCCATAACCACTAGCTTAACTTAAATATTTATGAACAAATTGTAGATCTCCACTAGAAAATTGTCACAAGAGATTCAATCGAACAAGTCCAAGAATTAACCAACGAAGTAAATGCAAGCGTTTCATACCACTCGTTTTACTAAGTCGTTTAATTAGATTTCTCATACGAGTGAGGTAAAGGTTTGTATATGCTAGTAGATTGGAAAACGGTTTAAGAAACGAGCTTTGTAATAAAATAGCGTTGAAATCGTTTTGAAGAAAGGGTTTTGATATTTACTACTAGTATTAAAAACCTTTATATTTTAAAGTGACAAATCATAGAAGTGATTGTAGAAACAATCAATCATAAAAATTCACATACGAAGACGTGAATAAAATTCAAAGAAATCGATATCAAATCCATCAAAATGAATATTTTCGAAAATTCCCAAAGAAAATGTCATCAAAGTCGATAATAAATGATAACAACAAAAGGGAAACAACACGAATCGATTAAAGTTGGATATTCAACAAAATAGGCAATATAGCCAAAATTGGCAAATAGGAGCAGGTCGGTCAACCGGACTCCCTGAGTCGGCTGACCGAACCAAAGATGGAAGTGCTCGGGTAGCAGGTCGGTCGACCAGACCCTGAGCTCGTTCGACCGGAGCCTATAACCTGCACTTCCAAAACAGAGGCAGGAAGTGCTCGGGTAGTACGTCGGTTGACCGGCCACTGAGTTCGGTCGGCGGAACCTGTATTCTGCACTTCCTACCCTATTTCAAATGATGTGCAAACTCACTCAATTTGCAAACGGTCGAGCATGGACGCTAGGGGATTTCGCCCATTGGCTACCCAGTCCTATTGGCTCCTCGATGCATTACCAAAAACATGTTCCAACATCAAAGTTATGATTTTTAAAGAATTGAACTCAAAACACTAAAAATTGGAATATTCACCAAATCAATCCAAACCAAAAGCAATTGCACAAGAATAAGTGTTAGGAATTCATACCTAACAATCGAAGATAAATATAGGCATAGATGTGGGATAAAAATCTCACCTTTAAACCCAAAAGCAAAAGATTGAGAAGCTTGAAAACAAAGGAGGATCAACCACTCTTCAATCCCAACTCAAGAAGCTTGATTCTAAGCTTTAAAAGAAGAACATTCCCAAAGTTAGGTTTAGGAATTTCTGAAATTGATAAGAGAATGTGTTGGAGAAGAAGAAGAGGAGGCTTACCAAAGCTTCTTCTATTGATTTGGAGCTAGAACTTGATTTGTAAATGGAAACTAGGATTTGGAGTTTTAATTTCCCATTCCACTCACCATTAATCTCTTTAGAACTGAAAAGTGGAGGAAGAGGGAGTGAATGAAGAGGGGATTTCAGTTTGGGGTATTAAGTTAGAACATTGGGCTGAACCCAAACCCAAATCCAAAGTGAAAATGGTCAAATTTTTGGCTAGCTCCAAACATATCAATGTTTATAATCAAAAAGGTTGCAAACAGCACTTTGAACTCAATGGAAGGGGTCTCGAGTCCTAATTCGACTGTTTGCTAAAAGTAGGTTTTTGGACTAAAAGCCGACGAACGATGAAATATTTAAATATACAATCGATAAATATGCGGATTGTTACAGACTCCCCTCCTTAAAGAAATTGCATCCTCGCAATACTTAAGAAGAAAATAAAGAGTAACAACCATAAAAGCATATCAACACAAAAGGAATTTGAAACAGGAAGTTCACCATAAAGGGCATGAAAGGGTAAGCCTGAACGGGATCGCTCGATGTATTCCCAGGAATCCCAAGAGAAATCCTTAGGATCTGAGAACCAATGAACTTTCACAAGAATAACATCTTTATTCCGAAGGCGCTCAACCTTCAAAGCAATGATGCGAATGGAATGTTGCTCATAAGTCAAATCTGGTGAAACTTCAATTTCCTCAATAACACCGGGCTAAAGAATAAAATCGGAATCCCTAAGGTATTTCCACAGATAAAAGACGTGGAAATCATCATGAATAGCAGAAGATTTAACCGGTGCAACGGCGTAGTACAATAACAGTACGCCCAAGAAACGAGAAACTCGAATAATTTGGAACAACGACGCAGTACAATAACGGTACGCCAGATGAACCAAAGCTCGAATAATTTCGAAACACCGACGTAGTACAAATACGGTACGTCCAATGAACCGAACACCATAAAAGAACATCGGACACTAGTCCATAAAAGGAATGAGATAAAGCTCAATAAAACGAAGTATATCAAAACGTCCGATGAACTTGATAAAAAGATAATTCCATTTAGATATCATCAAAGAATCAACCACTTGTTGCTTACGACTAAACGCATTGGCAACACGATTTCCCTTCTGGGAGTATACAAAGAATATTAAGATCATAAGATGCAAGGAACTCTAGCCAACATTAAGTTCCTTATGAGAAAATAAATATTCCAAAGATTTATGATCGAGGTAGAGAACAAATTTCTCATCCAAAAATGATGATGCCAAATTCTAAAAGTGAAATCAATAGCCGCGAGCACTAGATCATGAATGGCGTATCTAGTCTCGATAGGCTTTAACGATTTAGAAACAAAAGTGATAGCACGTTCTCTTTCGCAAGAGAACGACATCCAAACCAGTATGACTAGCATTAGTACAAAAGATAAAGTCTTGGTTTCCTTCGGAAAACACAAGAATAAGAGTATCGAAAAAGAATTCTTTTAAATAATCTTCTTTCCCAAAAAGCTAAAACTTTCAAAATTACAATTTTCTAAATGTAAAAATCTTTCTAGAAAAATTTCCATTTTATAAGTCAATATATATTGTGTCTGATTGTCTCATCAAAGCGTTTAGGAAATTCCTATCGATAACGTTGATCAAGCGCATCGACCAAAATTCTTAAAACATTAAATGGGCAATACAATCACAAAACTATCTTCTATATGATAAACATGTTTCTAAAAGTTTTGAGAATATTCTTTGCTCATTTAAGATCAAAATCCAATTATACTTATAAATAAATCTTATGAAAAAAATTTGCAAATTTTAAATTTCTATTTTCATCCAAAATCAATAAATACAAGAATGGAGTCATCGAGATATTCGTAAAATACTCGATTCATAAAATGGATGAAATAAGCTGGACAAACTGAATGAAATAATAAGTCATTCATAAGAATCATAACGAGTGTGGAATGTGGTAAATGGAATGCTAACTCCCGCGACTCGTAGCAAATGAAAATCGGTGGCAAGGTCGAGCTAAAAAGACCTTAGCACAACTCAAAAGATTGCTTAGGAGATAATTCTAAGACAAACTCAAAAATACCAAAAAATTCTCAAACTACATGAATACGAGAAATAACACTTTCCTCATCACGTGGGCTTAAAGAATAAAATGATGCCATCAAATTGGAATCGAAATCACAAAGAAAAATAGATATCTGCTTAACAGAATGAAAACGTCGAAGATGGATAGTCCACACGGGACAAAGGATATGGCTTCATAATAATTAAGCCAATCCTTACAAAAGTCAATTCTGAAGCATAAGTAAAAATCGGCTCGAAAAGAAAAATCACATAAAATAATTTCGACATCAATACAAGAAACCAACTGAGCGTTGCGGATCCATCAACAGGATTCGCCATTGTCAAAGGAGTCAACAAGTCCAAAAATGTTTAAAGAAAAGGAACCAACTAGTTCTTTTGATATAAAATAATGAGATGAACTCATATCAAAAAGAACTCAAATAGAAAGATCACGAAATAAAACAATAGCATCAAGGATTGAATGTAAAATACCTTGACTAAGAGAAGAGTTGCTAGGAGCTTGCACTACATTGAGCTTTCCCTCCTTCCTACTTTGAAGTATGGGGCATGCAGTTATATGGTGACCTGAATTTTTGCAATAGCGACAATAAAGAGGTTTCGGACACTCCCTTGCATAGTGGTCCGTGGAACCACAATTGTAGCATTGTCCACGACTAGAGATAGGAGTCTTTGCTACCGGAATTTGTTGCTTCCCCTTCTTATTGGAATTGGGGCCTTTGAACATAATAGGCCTCTTCCTTTTGTTGTTGAAGTTTTGTTTGGCACCCATAACTTCAACATCACACTCTTTATCGACCTCTTCAAGACGAAGAGCGATATCAATAAGCTGATCAAAAGAAACTTCTAGTTTCAGAAGTAATGGCTTCTTAAGATTCTTATTCAAGCCATAGACAAATCTCTGATTTTTCTTCAATGGGGTATTGATATACTCAACCCCATACTTAGAGAGAGATTCGAAAGATGCGACGTAATCCGTCACAGAAGATTCACCTTGAACAAGGTCAATAAAACGCCGAGCCAAAGTTACTTTTCAGCCTCCGGCACAAATTTCAATTCGAATCTTTCTCGGAATTGCTTCCAAGTAAGATCTGCTTCGATAATCTCCGAAGTCCAGAGCTCATACCAATCTAACGCTCTTTCTTGGAGCATGCTAGAAGCCACTTGGACTCGATGAAGATCAATAAGGTTCATGCGAGAAAAGATTCGATCGCATGTTTTGAGCCAAGCTTGAATTTCTATAACAGGCTCGGATCCCATGAATGGCCCTCCACCCAAATCGGTATAGTCTCTGCACAAGCGTGCAAAACCAGATCTAGGATGAGTAGGCTCTGGAATGGGTCCGGCAGCTTGAGCATTCTTCACGAGATCTAAAAGCTGCTGAGCAGACATGAATACTCCATCTTGGGGAGTAGCACTAGATTGACCGGCGCTGGGACGGCCTGGTCTAACCATTTCTCTTCCTTTAGAAAGAAAGAAAGAAGAAGAAAAAGGTTATTCACCAAATGGATATCAAGCAATCTTGATAGATAAAATAAGGAATCATAAAGAAAATAGGACAGGACGGTACAAAGACCCGAATAAAATCCTAAAGCTCGACTCCTAAGATAGACTTAGGACGATGATCCTTGTTAAATTATTCTACATTGTTCCAAAGTTTGGCTTTGATACCAAGCTGTGACGCCCCACCTCTATACCCACGCTAGACAAGGACACTATGAGGTAATGTCGTCAACTAGCACGGAGAATATGGCTATTGAGGAGCGACCATCTGTATAATTGCTTTGTGCGAGTACTGATATGCCAGATAAAAATATAACTTTTCATCTCAAGAGGAAATCCGACATACCGACACAAACTCAAAGCTACTACACAATGGAAATGTGTAATCTTCGGAAACAAATATAGAAATAAACATAACACAAATCAAAGTCACAGATAATTCATATCACAAAGGCGGAAATAGATATGAATATTACACATAAAAGTGTACATCAGAGTAGTGGTCAAATAAGATCCACAATATCACAAAAGAATAGTTACAAGTGCAAGACATCAGAATATGTATGCACCAAGGGGTCTAAATCTCAAATGTATACAACCAAAAACTACTAAACTAGAGTATTTAGCCAAAAGATCAGATGATGGTCCGATAAGGAGTCAAGCAGAAGCACCTGTGAAATCTCAGTCTGACCCGAGTATTATTTAAGAAGAAAATGATAAAGGGATCAGTCTAGCTATAATTATCAGATAAAATGAGATATAAGAAGATATATAATAAAAATGTATGATAACCAAAAATGTCATACCACGACAAGTATACCATAGAAAATCAACAAAGGAAAATCAAACAAATATCTCACGAATCTCATAGCATAAGAAGAATGTCATATTCTTTATTTAATTCACCAAGCCATAATAAATGACATGCATATCAATGCTAACTGAAAAAGGTGGTGAAACATAAATTCCAGAAATCAATAATTAGAAATCCAGAAATCACAAAAATAAGAGGATGGCCAATCCCAAGCGGAACGCTATTCCATTAACCGAACATCGACGCACTTAAATAGATACGCCCCATGCACAGTCAAACATCGACGCACCTAAAAAGGTACGACCCATGCAAAGACAAACATCGACGCACCTAAATAGATACGCCCCATGTAATGTCTAGCATCGATGCACCTAGAAAAATACACCCCATGCATAAATAAGCATCGATGTACCTAGAAAGATACGCCCCATACATAAATCAACATCGACGTATCTAGAAAGATACGCCCCATGTAATGTCTAACATCGATGCATCTAGAAAGATACACCCCATGCAAAGTCGAACATCGACGCACCTAGAAAGATACGTCCAATGCATAGATGAACATTGATGCACCTAGAAAGATAAGCCCCATGCCCCGACTTATTGAGCCGATTGCTCCACGAAGTAAACAAACATCGTCGCACCTAAATAGATACGACCCGCGTGTAAATAAACATCAACGCACCTAAATAGGTACGACCCATGCTAGAAATGAGACGAAGTTCAATAAAATGAAGTACAGTCCTCCACATGGGCAAAGAGACATCGCATATTGCTAGTCTAAACCATAAAATGACCATCATCGATCATCAAGAAGTGTCAATTATAGTAAGCTAGTAAATATATGAGCTTAGCTTCATGTCCCATAACCACTAGCTTAACTTAAATATTTACGAACAAATTGTAGATTTCCACTAGAAAATTGTCACAAGAGATTCAATCAAACAAGTCCAAGAATTAACCAACGAAGTAAATGCAAGCGTTTCATACCACTCGTTTTACTAAGTCGTTTAATTAGATTTCTCATACAAGTGAGGTAAAGGTTTGTATATGCTCGTAGATTGGAAAACGGTTTAAGAAACGAGCATTGTAATAAAATAGTGTTGAAATCGTTTTGAAGAAAGGGTTTTGATATTTACTACTAGTATTAAAAACCTTTATATTTTAAAGTGACAAATCATAGAAGTGATTGTAGAAACAATCAATCATAAAAATTCGCATACGAAGACGTGAATAAAATCCAAAGAAATCGATATCAAATCCATCAAAATGCATATTTCCGAAAATTCCCAAAGAAAATGTCATCAAAGTCGATTATAAATGATAACAACAGAAGGGAAACAACACGAATCGATTAAAGTTGGAAATTCAACAAAATAGGCAATATAGGCAAAATTGGAAAATAGAAGCAGGTCGGTCAAACGAACTCCCTGAGTCGGCTGACCGAACCAAAGATGGAAGTGCTCGGGTAGCAGGTCGGTCGACCAGACCCTGAGCTCGGTCGATCGGAGCCTGTAACCTGCACTTCCAAAACAGAGGCCGGAAGTGCTCGGGTAGCAGGTCCGTCGACCGGCCACTGAGTTCGGTCGGCCGAACCTGTATTCTGCACTTCCTACCCTATATCAAATAAGGTGCAAACTCCCTCAATTTGCAAATGGTCGAGCATGGACGCTAGGGGATTACGCCCATCGGCTACCCGGTCCTATTGGCTCCTCGATGCATCCCCAAAAACATGTTCCAACATCAAAGTTATGATTTTTAAAGAATTGAACTCAAAACACTAAAAATTGGAATATTCACCAAATCAATTCAAACCAAAAGCAATTGCACAAGAATAAGTGTCAGGAATTCATACCTAATAATCGAAGATAAATATAGGCATAGATGTGAGATAAAAAAACTCACCTTTATACCCAAAAGCACAAGATTGAGAATCTTGAAAACAAAGGAGGATCAACCACTCTTCAATCCCAACTCAAGAAGCTTGATTCTAAGCTTTAAAAGAAGAACATTTCCAAAGTTAGGTTTAGGAATTTCTGAAATTGATAAGAGAATAAGTTGGAGAAGAAGAAGAGGAGGCTTACCAAAGCTTCTTCTATGGATTTGGAGCTAGAACTTGATTTGTAAATGGAAACTAGGGTTTGGAGTTTTAATTTCACATTCCACTCACCATTAATCTCTTTAGAACTGAAAAGTGGAGGAAGAGGGAGTGAATGAAGAGGGGGTTTCAGTTTGGGGTATTAAGTTAGAACATTGGGCTGAACCCAAACCCAAACCCAATGTGAAAATGGTCAAATTTTTGGCTAGCTCCAAACATATCAATGTTTATACTCAAAAAGGTTGCAAACGGCATTTTGAACTCAATGGAAGGTGTATCGAGTCCCAATTCGACTGTTTGCTAAAAGTAGGTTTTCGGACTAAAATCCGACGAAATAAAATATTTAAATATACAATCGATAAATATGTGAGTTGTTACAATATCCATCTAGCGTTGCTTTGGATTTAGTAGCTCATTTCTCTATCGAATCTCTCTAGCCTCGACAGGTGAGAAATCACTCACGATTAACGTTCTTATATTTACTAAATTTTATTTAAGTTGAAACAACATTTGAAATAGGCTGTTGTAAGTTATTTAAATTGTTATATATGCTATTATCTGTTACTGTTCACCTGTGGGATATGACACCATATCCTGTTGTTTATATTATATTGTTATTGATGATATATGCCTGTTGTTTTATATATTTGTTATCACTCTGCAAGTTCCTTGTTAGTATAGAACTCACTATGGGTTGATGATACATACCCGAACGGACTATAGAATAGGGGAAAATCGTTATGGGTTGAAATGATAGACCCAAGCGATTTTTATTTGAATTGAATTTGGGATTGCGGTCGAAAGTATATCTACATGTATATATTTAAATTACAGATTGAAATAATAAATATCTGTATCGCTTGACCATAGGATAGGAAGTTATATATAGACATCGTTGGTCCAATATAAATGTTTTGAAATAATTTCTATGATTTTGGAAAGAAAATATAGTTTTAATAAAGACTGATTCTTAGAATATTATATGTATAAAAATGAAAATTTTATGTATAGACCTAATAATAATATTTAATCTAATTGAGATTGATTTAATACATATAATATGTTTAAGGATTCGTTTAAATTTATATTTCAAAATAGATTTGGCAAAATTTTGAATAAGTTAAGGTTGAGAAGATAAAGTTGAATTAATTGGAAATGGTATTTAATTAAAAATTATATTCAATTAAATCGACTTGAGACTATCGAATTCGGGATTTAAGATATGATTTTATAACTTGGTTTTGGTAAAAGGGATTAAATGGATATTTTAAGTTTAAATAAATTTAAGGAAATATTCTGTAAAATGTAATCTAAAGCTATTTAAATGATATTGAACTTGTTAAGTGGATATTTCCTGATTAAATAATAATTGTAAAGACCCGATTCTTCGACTTCCGAGAATCGGCATCAATACGTCCACTGTATCAACTGCCGAACAATCGAATGCCGGAAAACCGAACCCTCAGGGTTTAAGAAGAAGAAAAAGGTAGAAGAAAAGATAGAAGAAGTAAGGAAACAATACAGAAACAATATCAGAAACTCACATATCACAGAGGAACAACATATAATAGATAAATGAATAATCTTTAAATCAAAAAGAATTATCTCAGTTATTACATTACATTATGATCATCAGAGTGTACAACAACAATATACAACACAACAAACAATGGACAGTTATACAAACATCTCCTTACAAGTGAAATTACAGCGGAAAGATAATATCATATACAAGTAATACGTCTCGCCATCCATCTCGACACTTGAACTCCATAGCAATCCTGAATCCAGAATGACCTGATAACCTGACTCTAGACTGCCTGTGTGGAAAATTATGGGCACCCAGAGTTTAGGACGAGAACAATAAACTTTAGGTCAGTCATAGGACTGGTGTGAGAACTCAAAACATTTATTTATCTTTAAAACAACAACAACAACAAGGGAAGTGGAAAAATATCCGCAATGCTTCTCGAAAATGAAACTACCATAAGGCCTCCCCGCACACACACAATGCAAACGCAGAATTGGTGGAGATTTCTCCTTATGATAGTCAAAGATGCTTAATACGCAAAAAAAAATGATTTTTGATATTATTATTAGTGCATAGTGTAGAAAACATTTCGAAAATAGAATATTAATCTTAGCCAACATAGACATTTCGAACTATGCCTACTATAGCTACCATCCAAACAGTGGGGCACCACCATAAGTGAATGGCAGGTAATACAACTAAAACCGTACAAGGCTCGTATTGTTTCTTTCGATTTCCAACAAATGGTCAGGCTAAGGATCTTCCCACTGCCACATGGGTACGCCTCCGGCGGGACGTCCCGAGAACTTAACCAGCTCTCTACCAACACAAGGCCGGGTTACCTTTGTAACTAGGTAACTACTACACGAATATGCCACCCCCCAGTCCTTTGGGACCTTTATCCGAGGGCCCTCGATCACCAAGCAACAACCACACAAAAATACAAGATTGGAGCAACCGCATAGGTTAAGCATCAGGGCTCCATACCTGACACCACCCTTTTCCAGAAGGAAATGACATACCCTAAAGGGCGCGACCCTCATAACCTTGCCGCATATTCCTGTTTTGACCATTTCCAGGGTATGAGGTCTGACGAAGTCTCATCCACAAAGCTACGCTTTTTCACAAAGCCACGCTTTGATGAACAAATGATCAATAAATAATCATCACATAGCAACACTCAGCATGCCACATTACCAAATTGAGAATATATCGCTGATAACCTTCACCTACATAACCTCTGACCTCATACGTCTCAGAGAAGGGTGTTAAGCTAAGAGAATAAATTCTCCACCGCTAACAGAGATGTATTTGAAAGAAATCTGCTTTATATCTCAAAATGTAATGTCAGACACGTAACCATACAAGTCTGTTTCGGGTTCGAACAGAACCGAAGGCACTTCAAAAGAAGCCCTTGCAATCCGGGTATTCACAATCCCTATCGAATTTCCCATCACAAAGGAAATCTCCATACCGTAGCTAACGATGTAGAGACAATCGATAGGCCATCCTATCATTTTCACAAATACCCGGTCTTCACCGCCGGTCTTCAATGCTTTCCATTACGTCATATCACTATTCGGAATGGGTAATCCGAATAACGAGCACAATAATTTAAAAATAAGTGTAGCATTCAATTTCAACCAATTCAGAACAAATAACCATTTAAGGTTCAATATTGATAGTCGGTTATTTAACTATCAATCTATATTCACAACATAACCCGATTTCAAATAATTTCCCAAATTATTTATTTTCACAAATATCTTTACAAGATATAATTTCCACACTTCAACCATTTGAAAACAAATTTCAAATCACTTTTCACCTTTACAACTTTCATTTCAAAATGGTTCATTTAAACTAATCAAATAAATCCTTACCGATTTATTTAATTTACGTTCCAAATTCGTAAATTTATTTCCACACTTCAAAAATAAATCAATGTTTATTTTTAAAACAAATTTCCCTGAAAAATTTCCATTGTGAATTTACATTTCCAAATATTCACTTTTTTTATACCTTCAAATCGATTTCAATTATTCACTTTCAATTTATCTTTAAAGATATAATCTCAAAACATTCACTTCATATTGAAAAACATTTCCATACTTATTTAATAATAAGTAATTCACCAATCTATTTATTTTCAATATTTGGAAACCATTCAATATACTTAAATCACAATTAAGTATATATTTTATTCTTTAAGGAAAACATCCTCTTAAACACATTTGTTTGAGTCAAAACGAATGTTGCGTAAAACATCATTACGACAACGCAAAATCACTAGTATAGGGATTGGAAATTAAGATAGATATATAAATCCCAATACTATACCAAACTTTTCCTTTCGGAAATCATTTACTATAACAACAGTGTTATAGTCCACCATTTCCTTCTATTTCTCGAAACGTTTATTTCAACAATGAATGTTGAAATCTATGGCTTCGATACTTAATTCATTTTAGAACATTTTTGAATCGCTTTAAAATTTATTTAAAATATAACTTTCAAAAATATTTCTTTGATATATTATTCACCGTCCAAAATCGTGAATATACTTCATTTACCAAATTCATCATTTCTACATATTTATTTAAAGGATTATTCACTGTCCAAAATCGTGGATATATTTCCTTTAATAAGCTATAATAATTAAACTTATCGAAATAAGTCGATTTCGGATTTATAAAACAACGTTTATAAATTCCATTTATACTTTATAACAACTTCAACTTATAAAAATCACTTTATTAACAAATTCTATCCATATCCCATTTACACGCCAAAACCCAGTTTATAAGTTAATTACTTATAAATCTTTATTTTTACAAAAATCTATTCATTTTATAACTTCACAATTTATAAATCTATAGATTTCATCCACTTATGAAATCCATTTATACTTCATTTTAACACTTATAAAAACTCGTTTTATAATTTCACTACTTTAATTTATAGATATCAATTTTATATATCTTTTATATAAATCATTTATAATAATTCAAAAACCCCAATTTAAACCATTTTATAAATTAATCAACTACTTATCTCAAAAATCACATTTCAGTTATATTTCACAAAAATCATAACTTTTTATAACATACAAATTTCAACGTTTATTCATTTAAAATGAACCAATTCCAAAATTAAATTTTATTATGAATTCTCAACTTAAATTTTCAAAAATCAAAATTTATTTATTTTCGGCATCTAACGATACCAAAAATATATTCGGCTAAATTTTAGCCTTTAACGATTTCAATCACAAAGATAATCACGTAGATTATAAATAGATCAACACACAACATTGAAACCAATTCAAATGTTTGAGGAATCTAGTTGGATCCCTTCAACCTGATTCCCTGCATCCAAAGATGTTAGCACAATACTAATTCCGCTTCAAGACGGAATATCGCGGTATATGGATTTATAAAAAACTATCAGCTATTATGTGGTGCAATAGGGTCTCATCCGCTATATAATGCGGGAAAATCATCCCCAAATACATATATAATACCAATTCCATATCATGTTGGAATTATCGCGGTATATGTTTTTAATAAATAACATCCGCTTAATATACGGCGTATAGGGTCTATTTCAATACAACAGATAATACTATCATCCAATCACACAATCAAGCAATTTTAAATCTAACTATTTAAAATTTAAATTGAAACAATTCGATTGAGTGAGAAGTTCTCACATTGAGTTTCGGATAATAGTTGTAGCATTTTATTTCGAATAAAATTAAACGTGCGTTTAACTTTATCCAAAATTTCCACTAGCTCCTAACGACTCCAAACCAGCTCCATTGCGTAGTGCTCGACAAAACGATTGCAACGCAATTCGTTTCGCGCAATTCCGACCTCGTATGAACAAGTTAGGGTATTTTAAAAATTATACACATTATAATATAATATAATTTACAAATTCTTTCAATTTTTTATAACCTAAACAATCATAGACGTGCATTTTGAAACCCTCAGATCTGAGCCGCGAGTGCCTTCTTCCCAAACAATGATTTACAGGTGACGTTCGAACCCATGCCGCCCTTTCCCTTCAATTTTCGCGGCCAAATGGAGCACTTCTACAACGATCAAGATACACTACGACGAAGCTCGCTACACAAGCCACCATCGGCTAGGAGATTGCCGAGCTCAGTTGCACAGATATCGAGGAAAATGCGTTCGAACGACGAACGTTCCAGCTTTCTTTGCCGTCGATCTATCAAATAAAACTTGATCATAGCCGTTGGATACGTAGCTCTCGATGAGCTTAACAATATTGTAGTTGAGGGTTTGTGAAAATTATCGATGGATTTGAAGAAATTTGTGGAAGAATGAGATCAAATTCTGGCCATGGAATTGAAAATGGCGGCTAGCTTGAACTAGGGTTAGGGTTTTGCAAATGTGAGTAAGTTGAGTCCTTTTATAGAAAATTTTCAAATTACTATTCATCTCCAATTTTTCGAACTCCAAATCACGTGCGATGACCGGCGTTTCTAGGGTTTACCCCGCGTTCTGGACACAATGGAATGTGTTTCGGAGGCTAATTCGATCATATGTGCGAGTTACGGAAATAAACGATCAAATTTAAATTAAATCGATTAAACCAATTTCTATGCGTTTTGGCTTGCCCCGGACAAACCGTAAATCCGATTGACACGAAATTTGAAACCATATAATAATATAACATTACGGATCCGATGAAACTAGTTTCGTCGAAATTCGAGACTGTTTGAGAAATGACTATTTTCACTAGTCGATTAAATATTAAAATATTCAATTTTCATAATTTAACTTTTAATTCAATTTTAAAAGTTCACAAACATTGTTCTAACTCCAATATGATTTAATATAACTTTATAAATCATTTTAATCACATTAAACCCATTTTCCAATTATTTCAGTAATTTCAAATATTAAATTATCGATTTAATTATCCAATTAAATCCAGATATTCGAAAAATAAATTATTCGACTTACAAATTTTACTTGTTGATATTTAAAATCAATTAAATATCTGAATTTCAAATGATAGAAATTCTGGGTCGTTACAAACTTCCCCCCTTAAAAGAATTTCGTCCTCGAAATTACCAAGTAAGGAAAAGTTACAGAATCCATAGACTTTTCAAAACAAACCGTTCAAAATTGATTTACAAGTCTCTTAAGTGTTTAACTTTTCCAAAATCCATAGTTAAACCTCTTACAAAATATTTACTAAGTTTTCAAATCCATATATAGTTATCTTTTCAAAATCAACAATTTCCTTTGACCTTTAACTTCGAATCAAAACTTAGTTTTCACAAAAAATTTCCAAAATTTTCTAACACCTTAAATTTTCAAAAATTTTCGCCATAACCTCAAAATATCACAATAGATATAAATATATATACATCGACCCACCTGGTCGGAAAACAGAAAAATAGTTCATATTTCCTATTTTTATTGCGTAGGCGTACCTTTTTAGCATTTTTAAGCAAAGCAGTTATTTATTTAGCATTTTGCGCAACCAAAATCCCGCTAACGGTAGCCCCAGTACATGTACTTACTCAATATAAATACGTAAGTCATAAACATAAGAAGTTATTAACATTTTACTCTTTTAAACAACTACAATACATGCATATTAAAAGAAATGCATACTAAACAAGGTTTATAAGCAACTTATATGATTTCGACATTACTTGTAATTGTTTACAAACAATTCATATACAACGACATTCAATTATTCATTTTCAGTTAGTTTACATTCACTAATTTACATTCACATTGGTTCACTTTCAATTCAAATCAATTTCTATTCAATTTAGATTTACTTAACTTCCAATTTGAATTTAATTGCTTTAGCTTTCAATTTTATTCATTCAATTGCATATGAATTTCTATTCAATCAATTAGCAATAATCTAACAACCAATATATATTCAATACAACCAAATTTATTCACTTTACATTCAACATTCATATTCACTTTGTTTACCTTCAATTTGGTTTAACATTCAACTAGCCTCAAATGAATTAAACACTTATATCCATTATTCCATATCAATTTACTTACATTCGATTGATTTACATTCAATTCATTAGTTTAATTACTAATTTACTTTACAAATAAGTTGAATCTCCTTTATATAACTCAAGTTCATATTCATTTAATTCACTTCATTTTTTTACTTCGATACCAAAATCAACTTTATTCAGCATCACTTAAGTTATATTCCTTTTAAACATCATTTTTGTGATTTAACTTAAATTTCCATTTCAGCAACATATCAAATCCAGTTAAAATCCAATTCAAATTCCAGCTCCAAAGTAAATTCTATTTAACTTTTACCAAAGTCAATTTTTATCACTTATTCAGATTTATACCTCGTTTTGTTTAACAAAGTTGTTTAACCATTTTTAATAATTGGTTTACTAACATTTTCACATTTAATAAGTTATATAACTTATTATTCAACTTCCAAATTTGATTTAATTTATTTAACTTCCTTTAGTTAAATTTCACATCATATATTCTATCATACTACTTCAAATTTATTTCAACTGTACCAAAGTCAAATCTTTATTATCTCATATTTTAAGTTCAAAACTTGATTACTTATATTCATTAATTTCAACTTGGATTTTAATTTCCAATTTTTTTATCACAACAAAATTTCAATTTCAATTTACTATGGTAGCAAATCCATCACACAGAAACTCGAAAATGATACCGATGATGCTGCAGTCATCACCCTTATTATTCTCCAGCAACAGTAGTGAATCCAATGCTTTAAATTCTTTCAAAAAAATTTCTTTTATTTATAAGTCTCGTTAATAAATCCTTTCTTATAGAATTTCACCATTTTCTCTTTACTTATATAAGATCATTTCACAATTGCTGTTTTTATTCAGATTATTCGAGCAACTTTGATTCACTTATATTTTCTTACATTTTTCAACAATCAAACAATTCAATTTTACATACTTTGATAATTGCTGAAAAATTATTCCTTTATATGTAAAATATAATCGAGGTAAAATTATTTCATTTACCCAATTTAAAATGATACTATGTCGTTTTATCTCGTTTAAGAGTTTAGAAACCCCTATCGATGACAGTTAGCTAGACTGCACCGACCAGAATATATAAACAATCAACTGATAAGTCAACACAATACAAAACAATTTCATATTCACTAACAAGTACGCGCTCATATCTATTATTACACTCAAACTCATTCTAGAGTACTGTTGACTCTATCTCTAATGAGTAACACCCAACAGAGCCAAGGTCATCACTTAACCAAATGCTCTGATACCACGTTGTAAAGACCCGATTCTTCGACTTCCGAGAATCGGCATCAATACGTCCACTGTATCAACTGCCGAACAATCGAATGCCGGAAAACCGAACCCTTAGGGTTTAAGAAGAAGAAAAAGGTAGAAGAAAAGATAGAAGAAGTAAGGAAGCAGAACAAAAACAATATCAGAATCTCACATATCGCAGCGGGACAACATATAATCGATAAATGAATAATCTTTAAATCAAAAGGAACTATCTCAGTTATTACATTACATTATCATCATTAGAGTGTACAACAACAATATACAACACAACAAACAATGGACAGCTATACAAACATGTCCTTACAAGTGAAATTACAGCGAAAAGATAATATCATATACAAGTAATACGTCTCGCCATCCAACTCGCCACTTGAACTCCATAGCACTCCTGAATCCAGAATGACCTGATAACCTGACTCTAGACTGCCCGTGTGGAAAATTATGGGCACCCAGAGTTTAGGATGAGAACAATAAACTCTAGGTCAGTCATAGGACTGGTGCGAGAACTCAAAACAGTTATTTATCTTTAAAACAACAACAACAAGGGAAGTGGAAAAATATCCGCAATGCTTTTCGAAAATGAAACTACCATAAGGCCTCCCCGCACACACACAATGCAAACGCCGAATTGGAGGAGATTTCTCCTTATGATAGTCAAAGATGCTTAATACGCAAAAACAAATCATTTTTGATGTTATTATTAGTGCATAGTGTAGAAAGCATTTCGAAAATAGAATTGTAACGACCCGGAATTTTGAGCAATATCAATTTAATAATCTTTGATAATAATTAAATTGATTTGATCACTTTACACTATAAATTGACAAGTTAAATTTATTTTAAAGGTTAATGATAATAATTTGTTAATATCTATAAACTTTTTTCTTAACAATATGAAATGGAAAATTTAATTCTTTTGAAAGCTATTAATATTTTGATTTGAAAATATTTATTTTGGTAATTTAAAATTGGTAAGATTTATTTTCTATTTATAATATATATATATATATATATATATATATATATTGATATATCTTGTAAATAGAAAGTTTTAAAAACTAATATATATTCAAATTGTAATATATATATGAATATATATATTATGATTTGGTTTGTTTTTTAAAATTCAACATAGTAATTTTCAAATTTAATGTTAAAATGTTTTCTATTTGAAATGTGTATATATATTTGTATGTATATATATATATTTTAAATAGGAATTTTATTAATTTGAGTTTAATAAGTATTTCCAAACTTTATTTAGATATATATATAGTTTTGTAATTTGAATGGTTAATTTGATATAATGTTTTTTAAAATGATAATTGAGATTTAAATTTCTATAACAAAGTTAATTTCTTATTTAATATAGATACATATATATTTTGTACTTAAGTTTGGAATAAGATTTAAATTTAAAAAGTTCATTTGTTTTTATTATTCTTTCATTTTAATTTTATCATAAGATAGGTTGTTTTAAAATTTTACATAGAAAGTTAAAATAAAATTTTCAAATCTATAAACATATGTTATATTAAATTGGATCTAAAATTTATAAATGTCTATATGAATTTTCTTTTGAAATATTTATTGAAATCAAAAAGTTTATTTTTATAAGATTAAAAAAAAACATTTTATAATTTTCTACACATTACATAATTATATGTATATAGCTTAAACCAATTATTAAAAAAAAGAATAACATTCAAGGAATTAATTTAACATTTAAAACAACATTTGTAATATTAAATAATACATAACCACACTTGTAAACATTATAGAGTGGGTTAAGACAAGTGTAAGATCCTTACAACCTTAAGTGACAAATGTCTTTTACATTAATAATAAAATTTAAGATTTAATTGTAAAATATAAGATAAGTTTTACTTTCAGCTGAATATTATCTCATATCAACAAAAATGCAAAACAAATCATAAATGAATGCAGATCAAAAAAATAAAAATAAAAGAAGTTAGAATCTGTAAAATCTGGAAATTCAAATCTGAGGCAAATGCAAGATTTTTCAAATGGAATCAGAAGCAAGAAAAATTCAATCATCAAGCAATGCAGACAAGAAAACTACAATTCAACATGCAAGGGTAGTGAAATTTTCAATACCTGGAAAAGTCTTTGTCTTCTGTTTTTTTCAAAGGTGAGTAAATAAGTTCTTTTAAAAACAGTTTAAACATTGGATTCATCTTGTTCTTATGATTAGATAACATGATGTTGATAGAATATTTGATTTAAATTTGAATGCATTGGGTATGTTTGTTTTGCCTGTGAAGTATACATATGTCTTGTGTAAAGTAATAGGTTTCATTTTCATTATAAAATCAATAATTCAGTATTGAATTCGTATTGACCTATGATGTATAAATAAAAGTTGTTTGTAATCATCTAACTTATCATCTAAAAATGTTTGTAAGTTTTAAATTTGAATAATTAGTTGTAAATTTTCAAATTTACAGTAAAATATAAATTGGTCAAAAAAATTGATGAATTCAATTTTTAGATTTGATTGCATGATAGAAGTAGTGATAGGAAATCATGATTTTTAAGGGCTTAATCAAAAAATTTAGATTAGTATTTAGGGGAGAATTTGTGATCAACTATTTTGGGGTTTTTGGCCGATTCTTGGTGAACGGCGACGAAATGGGTATCTGGATTGAGCATGAAGGTAAAGGGGCAATGGAGATCATGGGAAAATGAAATTGGATTTTTTTATTGATCGAGGTGGTTGGGATTTGACCGAGAAGGGTCTTATTTCTTGTTTTGCCGACATTGATCTTTTGGGTTTTTTACGGCATCATAATGCAACCGCAGGCTGTCGCGAGTGGAGCTGTGGGTTCGAGGCGACGTGGGGAAGTTACGGCTGGGGTGGCGAGGTTTCTCGAAGCCGGGGGTTGCCGTGGAGAGTCGATTTTCTGGCGAGGTGGTTTCGAACTAAGTAGTTCGTTTGGGTTCAGAGGGCAAGATTTCAATTCTCGTTTTTATACTAGTTTCTGGGTGTCGCCTTTGAACGTTGGGGTCGAGGATGACTTGTCGACATCTTGGCGATGATCGCTGGTGGAAGGAGTGATGGGGCATGGTGCACGGCATCGTGTATCAGTGACAGTTGGATTTTGGGAAGAAAGATGGTAGGAGCTCGAGTTCTACTTCGGGTTTGAATTGATTTTTCTCGAAGCAGGTTTAAGGTTGGAGTGGCTCGGGGTTCACGCGAGTTTTTGGAGAGGGTTGCTCGGGTTTGACACCAGTTTTGTTGTAAGTAGCTCGGGATTTTGTAGAGTAGATTTTTGTTTGGTTCTGGAAGTTTTTAAAAGTTTAAAATGTCAACAGTAATGTTTTTAAAGCTTTTAAAAACAAAAAGGAAACTTGATTTTGTCAATGATTAAAGTTTTAAAATAGGAGTTAAACAAGTTTTATAAATTTGAAATATAAAAGTTTTTGTTATAAAGTAAGTGGATTTTTAATAATATGGTTTGTATAAAATTGTATTTAATATCTTTGTAAAGTTTAGGGATTTTAAAGGTTAATTTGAATGTTTAAATTGTTTTAATTAAAATTGATTTCTAAAGAGTTTTATTTTAAATAAGTTAAATAATCAAGATTTAGAGATCAATTAAAATAAGAATTATCTTTAGTAATTTAGAATTTTGATTTAATTAAAGATAAATGAATTTGTGAAAATAATTGAGATAATTAAATTATTTTTAATTATCAAGTGTTATTGGTTAATAAATGATTTAAGTAAGATAATGATTTTCTTCATTAAGAATCATTTTAATATTAGAAGTTAAAGAATCATTTAATTAATTTAAATAATTAGGTTAAATAATTAATTAATTAAATTATTAATTAGTGATTAATTAAGATAATCACTTATGAGTTAATTTAATATAATTACTTGGTGAAGTAATTAAGTGATTAATTACAATAGGTAATTAAGTAAAAGATAATTACTTTATGAAAAGTAATTAAGTAATGTGATTAAGAGTTAATCATTTTAGTTATTAAATTAAAGAATTAATTAATAATTAGTTAAAGATTTAAATTATTTGATTAATGATTAATTAATAAAAGGAATTAAGAGTAATTAATTAAGTGATTAATTATTTGTTAAAATGATTAATTAGAAAGAATTTAATTAATGAAGTAATCATTGATTAATGGAAATAATTAATTAATTGTTAATTAATAATTTAAGAATAATTAATTTATAATTAATTTTTAATTACTAAATGTAATTAAAGTAATTAATCAAAGGTGATTAACTAAAATTAATTAATGAAATATGATAAATTTAAAAATAATTAATCAAGTAGTTTTAATTAAAAGTAATTAATCAAGTGTGCTTAATTAAAAGTGATTAATCAGGTGTAATTAATTTAAAGGATAATTAAGGAATAATTATCAGGATAATTAAAGAATAGTTAATCAAGTATGATTAATTTTAGAAGGTAATTAAGAGGTAATTACTTAGTATAATTTGGAAATAATTAATCAGGATGATTAATTAATATGGTAATTAATTAATAATTACTTAAAGTAATTAAGTAATAATTAATCAAGTATGATTAATTCAAAATGGATAATTAAGTGATGTTTAATTAAATAATTTGAAATTAATTAATGAGAAGTTGGATTGATGATAATCCAAGTGATTAAGCATGGAACTAATTTAATTTAAGGATCAATTAAATTAATTAAGTTTGGATCAAACTTGTTTTTGAATGATTAATGATTGGATGATATATATCATTGAATGAGTTGATGATATTGGTTGATATTTTATGTCTTTGGTTGATATTTTATGTCTTTGGTTGATATGTGATGTTGTGAATATGTTATATCAGAGATGTGATATATGCTACTTTGTGATATATATATGGATGAAGGTGATAATAGATGATTATCTATCTGTGTTGTGAATACAACCATTTATGTTAAGTGATATTTCTAAATATCTATTGTTTAAATCCCTTAAGTATAACTTGGACATTAAAATGGCATTTTGTTTCGATGAGACCGGGATCGGGTTTCCATATTTGGATATCCGAAAACCACATCGATTCCAATTAAACGTTAGGTCGTTAATCCAAGTGGAGCAAGTGAAGACTCGAGGTATAAGGGCTATACGTCAGTATAACTCTGTGGGTGATTCCGTAATGAGTTTGACGGAATAGTGCTTATAGGTTCGAGATGGAGATTTAGAGTGCAAGGGCTATGGTCGTTGACTCCGAGGGTGATTCCAAAATGAGTGCAACGAGATAGTGCCTTCGGTTTCGTTCGAACCCGGAACGAACTTGTATGATTGAATGCTTTCAGAACATTGTCAGATGGACGATGAGCATTCTAAGATAGATGTGTCCTATAAAGGTAATCGCAGCCTCAAGCCTCATCAACCGGGAATGGCTAAAACAGGGGAGGTGCAGTGTAACAACTCGCATATTTATCGAGTTTGTATTTAAATATTAACTCGCTAATCGGATTTTGGTCCGAAAAGCTACTTTTTGCAAAAAGGTCAAATTAGGACTCGAGACCACTTCCATTGAGTTCGAAATGTCGTTTACAATTTTTTTAAGTATAAACATCGATAGGTTTGGAGTTAGTGATATTTCACTAACTTTTCCCGCTTTGGACTTTGGGTTAGTTTAGCCTATTAAGCCCAAGTTCCAACCCTCTTCTCCTCACTCTTCATAAATTTCCTAACTAATCAAGCTTTGGCATTAATGGTGGAGGGAATGGGAAATTAAAATTCCAAAACTCAAATTCAATTGCAATCCATCTTTCTACTCCAAATTCAAGAAGAAGACATTGGATTCAAGCTTCTTGTGCTTAGATTGAAGAAGGATTGATTCTTGCTTGCTTAAAACTTCATTTTCATTGATATTTTGTGCAAAGGTGAGATTTTTATCGCACAATTCTAGCCTATAACTATATTGGACTGTTGGGAATGATTCCCTATCATTTTGGCATGCATGTTAGCATTTGGTTTGGATTGGATTGGCGAAAAACTCCAATTTTTAGCGTTTTGGTGAATTTTCTGCACTTAGGTCGTTCTGGCCATTTTTAGGTCGTTCGGAGTTAAGTCGTTCGTCCATAGGTCGTGAGTCGTTCACGAGTTAACCCTAGGTCGTTCTGGCCATTTTTAGGTCGTTCGGAGTTAAGTCGTTCGTCCATAGGTCGTGAGTCGTTCACGAGTTAACCCTAGGTCGTTCTGGCCATTTTTAGCTTGTTCGGAGTTAAGTCGTTCGTCCATAGGTCGTGAGTCGTTCACGAGTTAACCCTAGGTCGTTCTGGCCATTTTTAGCTCGTTCGGAGTTAAGTCGTTCATCCATAGGTCGTGAGTCGTTTACGAGTTAACCCTTAAGTCGTGCAGCCCTTCAGTCACGCAACCCTTAAGTCGGTTACGAGTTATCCCGATAGGTCGTTGGACCCTTAACTCGTAGGTCGTTGGACCTTATCTCGTTAGGTCGCTCCTGGCCTAACCCTTAAGTCGTGCAACTCTTAAGTCGTGCAACCCTTAAGTCGTGGAACCCTTCAGTCACGCAACTCTTAAGTCGGTCACGAGTTATCCTGTTAGGTCGCGACCTCTGTTAAGTCGGCCATGTTGGGTCGTGAGTCATCGTTAGGTCGCGAACACCTCTAGGTCGCAACCACTAGGTCGAACCCCGTAAGCGGTGGCGTTGCCCCCGCACCCCCACCTTGGGGGGTTACCACCCCCCCGGACCCCCCTCCGTAGGGGATCTTATCTGAAAAACATTGAGCTGATTTCCTTGGATTTTATTCACATCTCCGTATGCGATTTTTGTGACTGATTGTTTCTACAATTGCTTCTGTGTTTTGTCACTTTATAATATAAAGGTTTCAATACTAGTAGTAAATATCAAAACTCTTTTAACAAACAATTTCAACTCTATTTTTAATAACAAAGCTCTTTTCTTAAACCGTTTTCCAATCTATTAGTATATACAAACCTTTACCTCACTCGGATGAGAAATCTAATTAAACGACTTAGTAAAACAAGTGGTATGAAACGCTTGCGTTCACTTCGTCGGTTAATTCTTGGACTTGTTCGATTGAACCTCTTGTGACAATTTTATTAGTGAAGATTCACAGTTTGTTCGTAAATATTTAAGTTAAGCAAGTGGTTATGGGACATGAAGCTAAACTTCTATATTTACTAGCTTAGTGTAATTGACACTTCTCGTTGATCATGACGATCATTCTGATGATTTAGACTAGCAACTGTGCGATGTCTCTGGTTGCGAGGTTAGACTAGACACCACTTGTGTGATTCCACTCACACATACCTTTTTGCTTTTTGGTTAGTCTGGACCTTAATCTGTGTGATTCCATTCACACATGTGGGGTAGCTCCCCTTGGTCTTCGGACCGTCATGTGATAGGCCTCTTTCTCTTTTCTATGATTTCTCGACTTCTTGCATTGATTTCTAGAATTTATGTCATTGACTTGTTATGAGTACAAGTTTGGGGTATGATGCCCTTTCCGAATCTTTGAGAAGATTCTTGTGATATTGATTATCTCTTATTGATTGATCTTATGTTGATCATTATTTACATACTTATAGTGGTATGTCATTATGGATGTTTATGTTTATGCCATATCTTTTATGTTATATCATGTCATCTGATATTTATAGCTAGACTGACCCGTTTATTATTTTCTTAAATAATACTCGGGTCAGACCGAGATGTTACAGGTGCTTCTGCTTGACTTCTTCCTAGGGATTCATCACTCTGACTTTTGGCTAACTGTTTAGATTAGCAGTTATTGTTGTATACACTTGAGATATAGACTCATAGTTGTATTCTTTTGTATAGCACGTGTTGCTATTCTTTTATATTATCGTGGATCTTACTGACCACTACTCTGATGTACATTTTCATGTGTTAGTTATATATTCATATCTTCTTCCGCCTTTGTGATATGGATATCTGTGACTGATTTGTGATATGATTATTTCTATGTTTGTTTCCGAAGATTATTTATAGCCACCGTGTGATAAGCAATTACATGGATGGTCGCTCCTCAACAGCCTTATTCTCTGCGCTAGTTGACAGCACTACTCCGGAGTGTTCTTGGCAAGCGTGGGTATTGAGGTGGGGCGTCACATGCAGCAAGGCTTCGTGGGTAGCTCCCACTGGAGAGCAAGATACATCCATGCCTAGATGTCCCTTTTTATTTCGGCTTTCTGGGCAGTTGGATCTGCAGCCAACTGCTGGGTGGTCTTGTTCGAGACTGTTCAGTAAGGAATGGTCCCGGTCTTGTGTTGCAGGGGAGTGGGAGTACTCCTCGGTACGGTGATCTAGGCCACGTACTATGACGGGCAGTACCCCAGTAGCCCTGCCATTGATGGAAACCCATTTTCCCTACGAGACCCTACGATTTTGTTTGTATTACCCACTTTTGTGGCTAGTAGCTGGAATTTAATGAATGTAACAATTTCGGCTATTTCATATTTATTTGAAAACCCTAGACACTATTATAATATCATTGGATTTCCTATCAAATGCTTTGGTTAGCGTAAGGTAAAAACTTTTCCATGTTTATGTGTGGGAAGTCTTACGTGATACCTTTATTTTCAAAAGATTTTCTAAAGTTAAGCAATCTTAAACCGTTTACTCACACCAGACCCCTGTCTGACCCGAGTGTTTATTTTCTGTTTTATTAAACTCTTGGGTACTCATATTATGTATGAGTAGTCAAGTGATTCAGGTTATCTATTGACAAATTCTAGTGGAGCTTTGGAGCAGGAGGCTTCGGCGTGTAGATATATGGTTAGTGTTTCCGCTGTGTGTTATTCTGTATGATGTCTTGTATTGTATTAGACAAAAATGTTATAACTGTCAAAATTGAGATGTTTAGTTGTGTACTCTGATATATATGATACTATGTATATGCTCTATATTATATTTAAATCGTTCCGCTGTGAGATTCTGATGTGTTGTTGTTCTTTCTTCTCTTTCTTTTCTTCTTCTATCCCTTTCTTTCTTATTTAGTGATACGATTTTCTGGTAATAGAAAGTCGGGTCGCTACAAGAATATTAATCTTAGCCAACATAGACATTTCGAACTATGCCTACTATAGCTACCATCCAAACAGTGGGGCGCCACCATAAGTGAATGGCAGGTAATACAACTAAAACCGTACAAGGCTCGTATTGTTTCTTTGGATTTTCAACAAATGGTCAGGCTAAGGAACTTCCTACTGCCACATGGGTACGCCTCTGGCGGGACGTCCCGAGAACTTAACCAGCTCTCAGCCAACACAAGGCTGGGTTACCTTTGTAAATAGGTAACTACTACACGAATATGCCACCCCTTGGTCCTTTGGGACCTTTATCTGAGGGCTCTCGATCACCAAGCAACAACCACACAGAAAAATGAGATTGGAGCAACCACATAGGTTAAGCATTAGGGCTCCATACCTGACACCACCCTTTTCCAGAAGGAAATGACATACCCTAAAGGGCGGACCCTCATAACCTTGCCGCATATTCCTGTTTTGACCATTTCCAGGGTGTGAGGTCTGACGAAGTCTCGTCCACAAAGCTACGCTTTTTCACAAAACCACGCTTTGATCAACAAATGATCAATAAATAATCATCACACAACAACACTCAGCATGCCACATTACCAAATTGGGAATATATCGCTGATAACCTTCAGCTACATAACCTCTGAGTTCATACGTCTCAGAGAAGGGTGTTAAGCTAAGAGAATAAATTCTCCGCCACCAACAGAGATGTATTTGAAAGAAATCTGCTTTATATCTCAAAATGTAATGTCATACACGTAACCAAACAAGTCTGTTCCTGTGACGCCCCACCTCTATACCCACGCTAGACAAGAACACTACTGTGAATGCTGTCGACTAGCACGGAGAATAAGGCTGTTGAGGAGCGACCATATGTATAATTGCTTTGTGCGAGTACCGACATGCCAGATAAAAATATAACTTTTCATCTCAAGAGGAAATCCGACATACCGACACAAACTCAAAGCTACTACACAGTGGCTATAATGTCTGCGGAAACGAATATAGAAATAAACATAACATAAATCAGTCATAGACAATTCATATCACAAAGGCGGAAATAGATATGAATATTACACATGAAAGTGTACATCAGAGTAGTGGTCAAAAAGGATCCACAATAATACAAAGAAATAGCAACACGTGCTATACAAAAGAATAAGTATACATCATAGAGTCTGTATCTCAAATGTATACAACAAAAGACTACTAAACTAAAGTAGTCAACCAAAAGTCGGGATGATAGTCCGATGAGGAGTCAAGCAGAAGCACCTGTTAAATCTCAGTCTGACCCGAGTATTATTTATAAGAAAATAATAAACGGATCAGTCTAGCTATAAATATCAGATGAAGTGATATATAATAAGAGATATGACATAAACATATAATAATCACAATGCCAAGTTGTGATAAATAAGTAATTGAAAGTCAACAAGAGATTAATCAATATCACAATAATCTACTCAAGATAAAAAGGAATGTCATACTCCTAATTTCATTCACCAAGCCACAATAAATGACATATATAACAACGCCAATCGTAAAAGTTGGTGAAACATAAATTCCAGAAATCAACACAAGAAATCCAGAAATCACAACAAAAGGAACAACGACGTCGTACAGCGGGACATCCGATGAACCAAATCACAATAAAAAGGATGGCCAATCCCCGAAAAAAGAAACTGGACATCGACACACCTAAAAAGATGTGCCCCATGAACAGTCGAACATCGACGCACCTAGAAAGATACGCCCCATGCTCTAGCATCGACGCACCTAGAAAGATACGCCCCATGCACAAATAAACATCGATGCACCTAGAAAGATACACCCCATGTAATGTCGAACATCGATGCACCTAGAAAGATACACCCCATGCTCTAGCATCGACGCACCTAGAAAGATACGCCCCATGCACAAATAAATAAACATCGATGCACCTAGAAAGATACACCCCATGTTCTAGCATCGACGCACCTAGAAAGATACGCCCTATGCACAAATAAATAAACATCGATGCACCTAGAAAGATACACCCCATGTTCTAGCATCGACGCACCTAGAAAGATACGCCCCATGCACAAATAAATAAACATCGATGCACCTAGAAAGATACACCCCATGTTCTAAAATGAGACGAAACTCAATAAAATGAGGAACAGTCCTCCACATAGACAAAGAGACATCGCACATTGCTAGTCTAAACCACAAAGATGATCGTCATGATCAAAGAGAAGTGTCAATTACAATAAGCTAGTAAATATATGAGCTTAGCTTCATGTCCCATAACCACTAGCTTAACTTAAATATTTACGAACAAATTGTAGATCTCCACTAGGAAATTGTCACAAGAGCTTCAATCGAACAAGTCCAAGAATTAACCGACGAAGTAAACGCAAGCGTTTCATACCACTTGTTTTACTAAGTCGTTTAATTAGATTTCTCATACGAGTGAGGTAAAGGTTTGTATATACTAATAGATTGGAAAACGGTTTTATAAACGAATTTGGTATTAAAATAGTGTAGAAAACCTTTATATTTTTAAAGTGACAAAGCACAAGGGGGATTGTAGAAACAATCAATCACAAAGATCACATTCGAAGATGTGAATAAAAATCCAATGAAATCGATAAAGGATCCATCGAAGTGGATATATCTAAAATTCCCAAAGAAAATAAGTCATCAAAGATGATAATAAATGATGACAATAAATAGGATCATCACGAATCGATTTAAATTGGAAATTCAATCCAAAAAGGCAAATTGGACTAAAACAGCAGGTTCAGTCGACTGAACAGAGATTTTCAGTCGACTGACCCTGTACATGGAAATTTTCCAGGTTCAGGAAACTTTCTATTTCCAGTTTCAGTCGACTGTGCAGAGATTTTCAGTCGACTGAATCATGCCTGGAAACTCTCGGGTTTCAGGTTCAGTCGACTGAACAGAGTTTTCAGTCGACTGAATCATGCCTGAGCTGTTTTTCAGCCTTATTCAAATGAAGAGCAAACTCTTCCAAAATGCAATCGGACGAACATTGGCTCTAAGGGTTTATGCCAAACGGCAACCCGACCCTATATGCTCCTCGATGCATCACCAAAAGCATGATCAAACATCCATAAAAGGATTTTACACAAATTTGTCTTAAAAACCCAAAAATTGGAATATTCACAAAACCAATCCAAATCAAGAGCAAATGCACATGAAGAAGTGTTAGGAATTCATACCCAACAACCAAAGATAATTATAGTCATAGATGTGAGATAAAAATCTCACCTTTAAACTAAATTTATGAAGATGAAGCTTGAAAGCAACGGCAAGAACAAGCACTCTTCAATTCCAACTCAACAAGCTTGAATCTAAGCTTAAAAGATAAACATTCCCTAAATTAGGTTTAGGAAATTACTGAAATTGAATGGAGAAAGAGTTGGAGAAGGTGAAAGAGATGCTTACCAAAGGGTTCTTCTTGAGTTTGGAGCTAGGAATTTGATTTGCAAGGGAAACTAGGGTTTTGGAATTTTAATTTCCAATCTCTCCCACCATTAATGTTATAAAAACTGAAAAGAGAAGAGAATGGGGGTGAGTGGGGGAGAGTGGCTCAGATTTGAGCATAAGTTAACATAGGGCTGAGCCCAAACCAAACCCAAAGTGAAAAGTAGCAAAAATCAACTTTCTCCAAACACATCGAAGCTTATACTCAAAAAGGTCGCAAACGTCATTTTGAACTCAATGGAGGTGGTCTCGAGTCCTAATTCGACCGTATGCAAAAAGTAGGTTTTCGGTCCAAAATCCGACGAACGATAAAATATTTAAATATAAAATCGATAAATATGCGGGTTGTTACAGTTCCGGGTTCGAACAGAACCGAAGGCACTTCAAAAGAAGCCCTTGCAATCCGGGTATTCACAATCCCGATTGAATTTCCCATCACAAAGGAAATCTCCATACCGTAGCTAACAGTGCAAAGACAATCGATAGGTCATCCTATCGTTTTCACAAATACCCGGTCTTCACCACCGGTCTTCAATGCTTTCCATTACGTCGTATCACTATTCGGAATGGGTAATCCGAATAACGAGCGCAATAATTTAAAAATAAGTGTAGCATTCCATTTCAACCAATTCACAACAGATAGCCATTTAAGGGTCAATATTGATAGTTGGTTATTTAACTATCAATCAATATTCACAACATAACCCGATTTCAAATAATTTCCCAAATTATTTATTTTCACAAATATCTTTACAAGATATAATTTCCACACTTCAACCATTTGAAAACAAATTTCAAGCACTTTTCACCTTTACAACTTTCATTTCAAAATGGTTCATTTAAACCAATCAAATAAATCCTTACCGATTTATTTAATTTACGTTTCAAATTCATAAATTTATTTCCACACTTCAAAAATAAATCAATGTTTATTTTTAAAACAAATTTCCCTTATAAATTTCCATTGTGAATTTACATTTCCAAATATTCACTTTTTTTATACGATTTTTCAAATCGATTTCAATTATTCACTTTCAATTTATCTTTAAAGATATAATCTCAAAACATTCACTTCATATTGGAAAACATTTCCATACTTATTTAATAATAAGTAATTCACCAATCTATTCATTTTCAATATTTGGAAACCATTCAATATACTTAAATCACAATTAAGTATATATTTTATTCTTTAAGGAAAACATCCTCTTAAACACATTTGTTTGAGTCAAAACTAATGTTGCGTAAAACATCGTTACGACAACCTAAAATCACTAGTATAGGGATTCAAAATTAAGATAGATATATAAATCCCAGTACTATACCAAACTTTTCCTTTCGGAAATCATGTACTATAACAATAGTGTTATAGTCCACCATTTCCTTCTATTTCTCGAAACGTTTATTTCAACAATGAATGTTGAAATCTATGGTTTCGATACTTAATTCATTTTAAAACATTTTTGAATCGCTTTAAAATCTATTTAAAATATCACTTTCCCAAAATATTTCTTTAATATATTATTCACCGTCCAAAATCGTGAATATACTTCATTTACCAAATTCATCATTTCTACATATTTATTTAAAGGATTATTCACTGTCCAAAATCGTGGATATATTTCTTTTAATAAGCTATAATAATTAAAAATATCAAAATAAGTCGATTTCGGATTTATAAAACAAAATTTATAAATTCCATTTATACTTTATAACAACTTCAACTTATAAAAATCACTTTATTAACAAATTCTATCCATATCCCATTTATACGCTTAAACCCAGTTTATAAGTTAATTACTTATAAATCTTTAATTTTACAAAAATCTATTCATTTTATAACTTCATAATTTATAAATCTATAGATTTCATCCACTTATGAAATCCTTTTATACTTCATTTCAACACTTATAAAAACTCGTTTTATAATTTCACTATTTTAATTTATAAATATCAATTTTATTAATCTTTTATAATAATTCAAAAACCCCAATTTAAACCATTTTATAAATTAATCAACTACTTATTTCAAAAATCACATTTCAGTTATATTTCACAAAAATTATAATTTTTTATAACATAAAAATTTCAACGTTTATTTATTTAAAATGAATCAATTCCAAAATTAAATTTTATTATGAATTCTCAACTTAAATTTTCAAAAATCAAATTTTATTTATTTATGGCATCTAACAATACCAAAAATATATTCGGCTAAATTTTTGCCTTTAAAGATTTCAATCACAAAGATAATCACGTAGATTATAAATAGATCAACACACAACATTGAAACCAATTCAAATGTGTGAGGAATCCAGTTGGATCCCTCCAACCTGTTTCTCTGCATCCAAAGATGTTAGCACAATACCAATTCTGCTTCAAGACGGATTATCGCGGTATATGGGATTTACTATCTGCTATTATGCGGCGCAATAGGGTCTCATCCGCTATATAATGCGGGAAAATCAACTCCAAATACATATATAACATATCAAATTGGAATTATCATGGTATATGTTTTAATTAATAACATCCTCTTAATATACAACGTATAAGGTCTATTTCAATACAACAGATAATACTATCATCCAATCACACAATCAAACAATTTTAAATCTAACTATTTAAAATGTAAATCGAAACAATTCGATTAAGTGAGAAGTTCTCACCTTGAGTTTCCGATAATAGTTGTAGCATTTTATTTCTAATAAAATTAAACGTGCGTTTAATTTTACACGAAATTTCCACTAGCTCCAAACGACTCCAAACTAGCTCCATTGCATAGTGCTCTACAAAACGATTGCAACGCAATTCGTTTCGTGCAATTCGGACCTCGTATGAACAAGTTATGGTATTTTAAAGATTGTACACATTATAATATAATATAATTTACAAATTCTTTTAATTTTTTATAACGTAAACAATCATAGCCGTGCATTTTGAAACCCTCAGATCTGAGCTGCTTCTTCCCAAACGATGATTTACAGGTGACGTTCGAACCCATGCCGCCCTTTTCCCTTCAATTTTCGCGACCAAATGGAGCACTTCTACAACGATCCAGATACACTACAACGAAGCTCGCTACACGAGCCACCATCGGCTAGGAGATTGTCGAGCTCAGTTGCACATATATCAAGGAAAATGCGTTCGAACGACGAACGTTCCAGCTTGCTTTGCCATTGATCTATCAAGTAATACTTGATCATAGCCGTTGGATACGTAGCTTTCGACGAGCTTAACAATATTGTAGTTGGGGGTTTTTGAAAATTATCGATGGATTTGAATAAATTTGTGGAAGAATGAGATCAAATTCTGGACATGGAATTGAAAATGGCGGCTAGCTTGAACTAGGGTTAGGGTTTTGCAAATGTGAGTAAGTTGAGTCCTTTTATAGAAAATTTCCAAATTACTATTCATCTCCAATTTTTTGAACTCCAAATCACGCGTGGTGACCAGCGTTTCTAGGGTTTACCCCGCATTCCGGACACAATGGAACATGTTTCGGAGGCTAATTCGATCATATGTGTGAGTTACGGAAATAAAGGATCAAATTTAAATTAAATCGATTAAACCAATTTCTATGTTTTGGCTTTTCCCGAACAAACCGTAAATCCGATTGACACGAAATTTAAAATCATACAATAATATAACATTACGGATCCGATGAAACTAGTTTCGTCGAAATCCGAGACTGTTTGAAAAATGACTATTTTCACTGGTCGATTAAATATTAAAATATTCAATTTTCACAATTTAACTTTTAATTCAATTTTAAAAGTTCACAAACATTGTTCTAACTCCAATATGATTTAATATAACTTTATAAATCATTTTTAATCACATTAAACCCAATTTTCAATTATTTCAGTAATTTCAAATATTGAATTATCGATTTAATTATCCAATTAAATCCAGATATTCAAAAATTAAATTATTCGACTTACAAATTTTACTTGTTGATATTTAAAATCAATTGAATATCTGAATTTCAAATGACAGAAATTCTGGGTCATTACAATAATGAAGCTAAATCAAGATCTATATGAAACTATTAGATTTAACTTTGAAAATGTTGAATATTAAAGCTTTGAATATATCGAAAGTTTAAATGGTTATTGAGAACTGAATTGAATTGATGAATTGAGCTTTGAATAAATGGGAATTTGGAATTTGAGTTGATTGGAATCAATTTTTGTAGTTGAGGAAATTTCAGATACTTTACTTTATAAATTATTTAATATATATACTATTTTGGAAAATAGATATATTTGAAAGGGAAATGATATTTTGGTTTTGAAGTATAAATTTATTTGAATGACCACGGTGTTATAGTGTATATTTTCACCTTGCAGATAGTTCTGCAGATCCTCAGAGGATGGTTATCCCAAACGTCCTTTGAGTTACTTGTATTCCAGTTGATATGTCACTTGAGTTGGATTTATTAATATAAGAATGTTAATCCTGACTCGAGTGTTTTGTGTTTTTCTTTACGCTAGGGTCAGACTGAGTGATGCAGCTTTTGAGACTCACCTTCGAATTTTGGAGATTCGTTTGGGGATCCAATTATCGATTCCGCATTCAGCCCTTCTAGTTGATTGGTTCAGAGAAGTCATCTGCTCGTACTAGAGACTTCACTGCATCTGAGATATTCTGTTATATTTTATTTCTAACTCTGATGTTTATATAGTAGCTTCATGAACTACTATTTATCTATTTGTATTATATTACTCTGTGTCTGTGATTTGTGATTATCTATTTACTACTTATGCTGAGTATTGCCAAATTTTTATTTATAATGCGGTATTTTGGGCAATTCAAGTCTGACATGTGTGGATGCGAATGGTTGAAAATACCGAGTCGTTACAATTGGTATCAGAGCTTCGACTCTAGGCAAACTCAACATATATGGTAAATTTATTTACAGAATCACTTTCGTTTGACCTTGAATCTCTTCCTATTTGATTCGGTTTCCTTTGAATTTTGGAACATTCCCCTTGGTTCCAAATCCATTCTTGTCTTTCCCTATTCGTGTTTTCTAAATTCTGGAGTATCCCATAGCTCCACTGAATGATTTGTAAAGGGGTGAAACTCCTTTACAATAGCATCGATTCACCGAAGATTTATATATCCTCGGTTTAGATGTTGCTATCTATGCCGAATTCTATACCTGGCGATCGAATGTCGATTTGCCTGGGAATTCCGCATCGATCATATTCCTGAAGTCACGGTTGACCCGGTTAAGGTCGCCCACCATTTATAGAAGTATATCCATCTTCTATTTTGTAATTTAATTATCTCGTCTTTGATCGAGTCTATCTTCTAATCAGGATTCTATTTATTAGAGTTCCTCTAATTTAAATCTCTATCTTTGTTTTGAAATCTATTCTTGAATCATCCTTTGAAAATTGGGTTTTGTTTGTATTTTGAAATTTTGAAGATTATATAAGAAATGGATTTATATAAAAATAATTTATAACTGAAGGGTTTTAATTTGGAATTCGAGAGATTGAATTCCGGTGTTTTGAAATTGGTTTTAAGATTTTTGAAAATATATAATAATACGATTTGAAAGTATTTTCTGAATAAGAAAATTTTCAAATGACTCAAATGAGTTCCAATGATTTCAAAGAAATTTCAAAGAAGTTTTAAGAAAATAGAAGTCCAGAACTGACTTATGTCGCTGGAGAATAATTTCGGTGATGAGTGCACGCATCATCGACATTTATTTTCGAGTTTCAAAGTGGGGGAGAGGCCACTTTAATAGCTTCGCTATGCGAGTGATTTTGTGAAACCAATTTTGATTTCAAATTCCGAAGTATAACTCGATATTCAAAAGATATATGTATATATATTTGAAACGATTTGAAGTAAGCCGGTGCTCAGTCCTCGAATTTCAGATTTGATTTGGTATAAGCCTATCTTTTGAAATTTGATTTACTGATTTGTTGGTGATTTCCAACTCATGGATTGAAATTATGATTTCTTCGACTATTTTGAAGGTTCGAGCACTTCCAAATCAAGGTTATCTTTTCAAAGTAAGTAATTTTGGAAAGTATTAAGTATTTGATAAGTATATAAGATTAGTTTTGTATGTTTTAATATGATTTAAATAAGTTTGAAACTTCTTTATTAAGTAAATGAATAAGACTGTTTTGAATTATACTAGTAGGAAATATAGATTTGAAATGTTTTGAATAAAGTATATATATATATAAAATAATAATCTTTCCAATGATAAATTGAAATAAATTGTTTAAAGGTTTTAAAAGGGATGGTTTTAAAACTTAGTAACCATTTTGGTGTAAAAGTTGATTTTGAAAAAAAAAATCTGGTTTCGAAAATAGATTGAAATTTAAACCCAGTATTTACATGATGTTTTGGAAATGAATTTTGTTCGACCAAAATTATGTTGATTTGAAAATTTGAATTATGTGCTAAACTTATGATTTTGGAAACTTTGAAACTGAAGATATTTGATTTGGAAGAAATAATTTGGTGAAATCGGGTATGATTTTTGAAACTGAACTGATATTGAAATGAATTGAAATTGAGAACCTTGTTTTACTAAATACTTGATTTGGGAGTTGTCGAACTTATACAAATTTGATTTGTATAAGTATGAAGTTGATTTGAAAACTATGATTTAAAAAGGTACTCAATTTGAAAGTGAAATCTTATATAATCGAAATCTATATAGGTGTGATTTGATATACTGTTGATTTTGGAAAGTATTCGATTGGGAAATGAAATGTTATACATAATGGACTTTATATAAGTATGATATTTGAAAGTGATTTGAAAAGGTACTATATAATACATATTTTCGAAGTAAAGATATGAAAAGTAACTTCTGCTTGACATCCGATTTGTGGCCACATCTTGGATTCATTCTATCGATATTATTCTCTCTGATTTTGGTTTTTTGGATGTGATACTCGAGTGTCCCACCGTGGCGTAACCCATGGTTTTTTTCTTGGCGCGACTGCGTAGCGTAATTCGCCTGGCTTAGATGGCTCAGGGGTACGGATGTTTCCTGGGGGATTCAGGCGTAACCATTGTGTATCCTGTGATCTACGTAGGTCATTTTTAGTAGAGAAATACACAGGGCTGAGAAAGCTTACCGATACAGATGTTTCAAGGGGATTCAAGCGTAACCTTTGTGTATCTACGGTCTACTAGTCATCATAGCGAAATTCGCAGGGCTGGGAATGCTTATGGATACGGATGTTTCCTGGGGGATTCAGGCGTAACCTTTGTGTATATGTGATCCATGGTTGGACAAATGGTTTGGTTGTTTTGTTTGGATTGTACTTTCCATATCTGTTTTTAAAAGTTTTTCATGTATTTTCAATCGGTGTTGAAATAAGTCTACTAAATACCTAGAGAATTCTAGTTTTGCGCCTGATCAACGCACTGCCAAAGTCTACAGGAACAAGGATAAACTTGTTAAGACATCGAGTTATAAAAGTATTTTGATAAAGTATATATAAATGATATTTTGATCATTTATTTTACCTTTCTAAATAATTGAAATTTATATAATTTTAAAATAATGATTCCTCCTTGTCTTTCAACCTATTTTCCCTTCTAGCCATTCCTACTTTCCACCTTGATAAACTTACCTATAACAATTATCAGGTATAATCTTAATCTTCTTGTCATCTTGTCTTAGTCCTATTTCATTCTTATTTTTTGTTTTCCGTACCTCTTTCCTTTTCGAGGACGAAAAGATTTGAGTGGGGGAGAGTGTAACAACCCTGTATTTTGTGTTTGTTTTAATTTTATATTTTAATTATTTTAATTGAAATTCCTGATTTAAAAACTTTATTTTATTTATTAAAATGGATAAAAAAATTGTTCTAAATATAAATTTTGATTTTTTTGTGAATTGTAATTCCAAACCTGAATAAATGGAATAATTCCAAAAAATGGATTTTTGGTCAAATTGGTCAAACTTTGACTTTTAAATTTAAAATTTAAATATTTGAATTTTTGAAATTTTATCTTTTAGTATGAAAATAGATTTAATTTCAAGAAAACTGCTTTTCGTTTCGTTGAAATCGGATTAATATTGTGAAGTTATGTTTTTTACAATATTGTGTGTAAATTGTTTTATTTAACAAATTTGTTTATTTTAATTTATATAAATAATATTTTTTATTTGTAAAATCATGTTCTAATTTGTGTAACATGATATCTTATGCATATATTTTATTTTTAAAACCTTGGTGTTTAATTGTTTAAAGGAGTTTGAATTTTTATAATTTCTTGAATTAATTTGCCCAATTTTAAATAAATATAATCAATTTCTGTAATGTTAGATTTTGGTTAAAATTTTTGACACTAATTGAAATTTTAAATTTTAAATTCTAACTTCAAATATTTATTTAATATATATATATATATATATATATTCACAACATTTATTTCGCTGTTGTTTTACTTACTTATATTGGTTATATACTTTTAAATTAAGTAATAAATAATGTTGTAAAAAGGCAATAAATTATACGTTTTAAATTGGTACGTTTATGTCCGTTCTTGTTTAATTTATTTGGCGCTGTAAATGGTACGTTATTTCCTGATATATTCTTTAGCATATTTACTAAATAAATAAGAAACGAATAGATTTAAAATTACGTTACTTTGTTAATTTTTTTGGGCGTACGTTTCGTTTAATTATGGCATCTATTATACACACTCTTTGACTTCATATCTTAGTTGCTAAAAATCAATCAACAGCCATTCAAATATGATTTCCTACCTTACAAATCACGTGTAAAACTTTCCACTTTCATTTGCGTCTCTGTATTTAATAGGAATATAACCTTTGATTTACACTAGCCGTTTCAAAATCTATTGTTTCCTTCCATTTGCTTCTGTATATTTAACAGAAATGAATGCCTAAATTTTCTCTTTCCACTTTAGACAAAATTTCTTGCCTTTCTCCCACTTAATCAACGCAAGCTTTCCTGATAAATATTCAAAACCCACGTACACAAATACCTACCGCATATTATTTGGCCTTCATCTCCTCTCTTGCATGTGAAGCTTCTCTTGCAGGTGAATGGATGCACTTATTTTTTTCTTATTTCTTTTCTTTTTCTTCTTCTTGTTTTTCTTTTGTTTCCAATTGTTCTATTACACATTAGTGCTCGGCTCTTCACCACCACGACAGGCCTGCGCCCCTCCACCACCACCTGTTTCAGCCTTGCTCCTCTCTTTTATTTAAAGGTATATATATATATATCCATAAGTGTATATAAATCTGTTATCTGATCTTGCTTAAATAGGTTTGCTATTTTATATCTATAAGTTATAGTACGAACATTATAGATATATATAAGTTGATTTTTAATGTGTACGTGTGCTTTAAAAATATAAAACTAAAATAAAATAAAATAAAATTGAAATAAAATATTGGCAGGTATAAGTTTTATATGAGCCTGCGAATCTATTTGTTATATTGTTTTTATAAGTTTGCTTAAGCTATAAAAATTGTATTAGCAGCATATAATTATATAGTGCATGCATATATAGGCTCACAGCATAATATGAAAAGCTTACAGTATATTTTGTTATGCATATAGAATCAAGTATGTAAATCATATAACCTATTATTTGCATAATAATATAAGTTTAGTGTTTAGTGATGTTGTTAACATGGGTTCAACCTGTTGTGTATATTTTAGCTTATTTAGAAATATATTTGTTTAAAGCATCTGTTTGTGTTAGGCAGCATATCTGTAAGTATAATATAAAGTATATTATGTAGATATGTTTTTTTTTAAAAACGATGATTTTAGATATATATTTAATTTAATATGTGTTTAAAATTTTGAATTTATATACAAATTATTTTAATATATAAACTATTTAAAGTATTTTAATATATGTACTATATTCAATATTTAAACTGTGTAGGCATTTTAAATGTAAACAATGATTTTTATTTCAACATTCGTCTTAAAAATTTAATATTGGTTTCATGGGAAGACAATATATATATCGTTGCATATGGATTTGTATTTGTCTGCATATATGTAGGGTCGGTTTTCAAACTTATATTAGTTTTAGCGTTTAAGATGGATTTAAGGAAATTTTAAGGAAATGTATGAATTGTGTAAACATTGTATATTTAGTTTTGTTTAAATTAAAAATTTTGGGACATGATATGGATTTGAAAATATATGTTTGAAATTATTTTAGAAACAAATTATAATATATAAAATGAAATAGTTCCGTTATATCAAAACTAATTCAATCATTCTCATCGATTTCCCATTATCAGCCTTGTCTGTCGTGCCTGTTTTCTACATCAAATCATATCCATCTAGCGTTGCTTTGGATTTAGTAGCTCATTTCTGTGTCGAATGTCTCTAGCCTCGAAAGGTGAGAAATCACTCACGATTAACGTACTTATATTTATTAAATTTGATTTATATTGAAACGACATTTGAAATAGGCTGCTGTTAGTTATTTAAATTGTTATATATGCTATTATCTGTAACTGTTCACCTGTGGGATATGACAACATATCCTGTTGTTTATATTATATTGTTATTGATGATATATGCTATTGTTATATTTTATATTATCTGTTATCACTCTGCAAGTTCCCTGTTAGTATAGAATTCACTACGGGTTGAAATGATACATACCCAAACGGACTATAGAATAGGAAAAAATTATGGGTTGAAATGATAGACCCAAGCGATTTTCATTTGAATTGAATTTGGGATTGCGGGTCGAAAGGATATCTACCTGTATATATTTAAATTACGGACTGAAATAATAAATATCTGTATCGCCTGACCATAGGATAGGAAGTTATGTACAGACACCGTTGGTCCAATATAAATGTTTTGAAATAATTTCTATGGTTTTGGAAAGAAAATATAGTTTTAACAAAGACCGATTCTTAGAATATGTATAAAAATGAAAATTTTATGTATAGACCTAATAATAATATTTAATCTAATTGAGATTGATTTAATACATATAATATGTTTAAGGATTCGTTTAAATTTATATTTCAAAATAGATTTGGTAAAATTTTGAATAAGTTAAGGTTGAGAAGATAAAGTTGAATTAATTGGAAATGGTATTTAATTAAGAATTATATTCAATTAAATCGATTTGAAACTATCGAATTCGGGATTTAAGATATGATTTTATAACTTGGTTTTGGTAAAAGGGATTAAATGGATATTTTAAGTTTAAATAAATTTAAGGAAATATTCTGTAAAATGTAATCTAAGGCTATTTATATGATATTGAACTTGTTAAGTGGATATTTCCTGACTAAATAATAATGAAGCTAAATCAAGATCTATATGAAACTGTTAGATTTAACTTTGAAAATGTTGAATACTAATGCTTTGAATATATCGAAAGTTTAAATGGTTATTGAGAACTGAATTCAATTAATGAATTGAGCTCTGAATAAATGGCAATTTGAAATTTGAGTTGATTGGAATCAATTTGTGTAGTTGAGGAAATTTCAAATACTTTACTTTATAAATTATTTAATATATATACTATTTTGGAAAATATATATATTTGAAAGAGAAATGATATTTTGGTTTTGAAGTATAAATTAATTTGAATGACCACGGTGTTATAGTGTATATTTCCACCTTGTAGACAGTTCTGCAGATCCTTAAAGGATGGTTATCCCAAACATCCTTTGAGTTACTTGTATTCCAGTTGATATTTCACTTAAGTTGGATTTATTGATATAAGAATGTTAATCCTGACTCGAGTGTTTTGTGTTTTGCTTTACGCTCGGGTCAGACTGAGTGATACAGCTTTTGAGACTCACCTTCGAAGTTTTGAGATTCGTTTGGGGATCCAACTATCGATTCCGCTTTCAGCCCTTTCAGTTGATTGGTTCAGAGAAGTCATCTGCTCGTACTAGAGACTTGACTGCGTCTGAGATATTCTGTTATATTTTATTTCTAACTCTGATGTTTATATAGTAGCTTCATGAACTACTATTTATCTATTTGCATTATATTACTCTGTGTCTGTGATCTGTGATTATCTATTTACTTCTTATGCTGAGTATTGCCAAATTTTTATTTACAACATGGTATTTTGAGCAATTCAAGTCTGACATGTGCGGATGCGAATGGTTGAAAATACCGGGTCGTTATAGAATGAAACCTAGTTGAATAGATTAATTGAGATTTTAATTATAATAAATATATATATTTGACAAATTTAATATATTTGAAAATAATGGTTAATACATAGAAAATATGTAAATTTGAATATATGAATGTAATGGAAGACAAGCAAATATAACTAGGTTATCGAGTAATAATAGACTTAATGAAAAGATTAGAATTGGATCAAATCAGTTTATTTGGAATTTATCAATTGGAATTGAATCCATAACAAATGGATTAACGGTAAGTAAATGAAATTAAATACTATATTAATTGAAATTAGGATAAAATGGGAAATATTAATGTAATAAAAATAAACGAAAGGTAATTTTACCATAAGATAATAAATGGCTGAATAACAAGATTTAAAATCAAGTAAATGGATTTGTTGGAATTTCAATTGATAATTAATGAATTTGCTGAAAATGTAATTGGTTAATAAATTAACTTTAAATTGATATAGAAATTTGTTGTAAAGGATTATAAATTACTAAAGTAATCCAAGATGATAAAAATTTTAAATTTTAAAATTTGAATGAAAAGTGATTTAATTTAATTTAATATTTATTTATTTAATTGGCTGAAAAATAGCCATTTTGGCCAGTTACTTGGATTTCGACTAAACCAGTTTCATCGGATCTGTAACGGTGAATTATTGTAGTATTACAAGTTTCGTAACGATCGGACTTATCGTTTGATTGTACAAACTCAAAACGTCTATAAATCAATTTAATTGAAACCAATTGAAATCAATTTGAAATAAGCAGATTTTAACATAACTTATTCGTACAATGGAATTAGGACCTAAAATCTATTCCATTGATTTTTAAATATTTAAAAACAGCTGACCCATTTTCATTTCGGAGGTAGAATGGGTTTTCGGGTCGTTCATCGTTCAATCAAATCTTGTCCGTTCATTCTATTTTCAGCTTTTCCTATAAATAACCTGTTATAAACCCTATCCACTCCTATTTTTCATTTTTTTGTACGTACATCTCCTTCTCAACTCCTAATTCCAATGGCAGACAAAACCTAATTCCTAAATTCCTAAAATTAATTTCTGTTTCAAAAAAAAAATTTATGGATCTGTAGCAACTTCGGTTCGTGCTACAGGTTTCAGAGGTAAAAACCCTGCAGCAACTCCGGGTCAGGAAGAAAATGACTCGGGTCGCTCTGGGTCGTTTTGGCAAAAAATCAGAGCAAGCACCGAGGATTTGAGGCGGCGGACCGAAGTCAACCCGAAGTCAACCTAAGACCGGAATTTCCAATCATCTAATTTTCATAATCTTTTCATACGAGCTCGAATTCATGCACGGTTTATTTTGCTAGGATCATATCAAAATTACAGACACTTTGACGCTGGTTTGGACAAATTTGGAGACCATTCAAATTTTGAATTTAAATTGAATTTAAATGCAAAGGTGAGTGTTTTAACCTACTCACAACTTCTAAAGTTTCTTATGTTTGTTAAATTGATTTATGATGTGAATAAAAATCTATTTATGACTGTTTGGCATATTTTGAATCATCATCTCAGTTAATTTGAATTTATTTGGATTAAATAGTTAATTAATTTATTATTGAATACAAACTGCCAGCAAATACCTGCCATTTATTATTTGTTCTATATTGATGTTATTGACTAAATTGGATGATGATTGTGATAAATGTTTGATTGTTGATATTGGATGAATGGATGTTTTATTTTATATCGCTATAAACTGCAAATTATAAACAGCAAGTTCGTTTTGGATTTTTCATTTATTTCAGGATTGCGGTTTGAAATGATACATGACCGTAAAATATTATATTGCGGATTAAAATGATAAATATCCATATCACTTTACTATGGGACAGAAAATTATATACAGACACCGTGGTCTACATATAAAATTATTTTGAAATGATTTCTATGGTTTTGTAAAGAAATATATAGTTTGATATAAATATTTATTTTAGATATTATATAAATGTTAACTTTAAGCTATGTATAAATTTGTTTTAGTATAGAATAAGTTTGATAAAAAAGTTTGATTTTATTGAAGATAATATGGTTAAGTATTTACATTTTATTTTAATGTAGAGTTTATAATGATTTAAATAAATTAAGGTTGGAAGATAAATTTGAAATTTATTTTAAATTGAATTTATTTAAGAATTAAACTCAAATAAGTTTGATTTGAAATTTATTAAATTTGAAAATTTAAAAGGTATGATTTTTATAACTTGATTTTGTTTAAGATGATTTAAAATGAATATTTCATGTTTAAATTAATTGAAGGAACATTTAGTGATTTGGAATTTGGGGTTTATTTAAAGGATATTGGATTTTTTAAGTAAATATTTCAAAACTGAATAATAATGAAGTTAAATTAAGGTATATATGAAGTTATCAAATTTAGTTTTGAAATGCTGGGATATTTAAAGCTTTGAAATATATTGAAATGGTTTATTTTGGGTTTCAAATCTGTATTTGAAATCGATATAATTTTGAATGGTTTATTTAGAAGCTAAATTGGAATTAATGATTTGAGATCTGATTAAATTTGAATTTTGAAATTCGAGTTGATTTGGAATTAGTTTGTGAAATTTGAGGAAAACATTTTTATTACATATACTATTTTAATATTTAAATCGGTCAAGTGGTGGAAGTTATGTTTTCAAAGCTATGAATTTCAAAGTATTATGTTTTGAAAGTGTTATAATTTCAAGTGTTTGGTTTTGAAAGTGTTATAACTTTGAAAAATGCTATGATTTTTGGAAAAGGATGTATTTGAAATGGAAATTATATCGTATTTGGTTTTGAAATAGAAATGTATCGTATCGATAGGCTTTTAAAAGGCAATGATATTTTGGTTTTAAAGCATTAATTATTTTGAAATGACCGTGGTGTTATAATAGCATTTGGTTGTTAAAGAGACCGAGATCGGAAGTTGTCATACTCTCTGCCAACTTCGAAAATCACTTTAACAACCGTGTACGCGGTGGAGGTTCCAGAATGAAGTAGATGGTGGCGACGTTCTATTGAGGTATATATGTGGACCTGACTACTGTGAAGTTGGCATACGGTGGCTAAAACAAGGCGATTCTAGGCCAATGAGGTAGCTCCTCTTATCGGGCACACTTCTTCGATACCATTCTATTACTTTTTGATTGATTGGGTGCACCTTTGATTTGGGGAGTGTGGCTCGAGGTGTGCGGTAGTGGCTACTACACATTACTACTGGTCCGGATGCGTAATTGGTATATCTAAGCTGGCATTGCCAAGTTGTGCCATGTCACCTACCCTAGCGTGCTTTGTACGATTTTGGTTTTGTGTCGTAGCCTATGGAGTATCCTCTGGTGACTTCTCGATCAGGAGGGACTATGAAATTGGATAGACTACTGGGACTACGAATGTGTTAAGGTGGAAAATGTAAAGCCTTAATGCTATTTTTAAGTAATTTTATTTTACTTTAGACATTATTATAATAGCGTATATTACTACATAGTAGATAGTTTAACGGATCTTTAGGAGATGTGAATCCCGAGCATCTCTTAAGTTACTGCACTCACGATAGACACTAGATAGGAGATGTCAAATCCCATAAACATCTCTGACGCTGTTCCACTCATATTATTTACCGTTGATTTAACTTACACAAGATCTTTTAGTTCTGACTCGAGTGTTTTGTTTTTTCAATTTGCTCGGGTCATCCTGAGCATTTCAGGGTTTGAAGACCTTACTTCTAGAGGATGAAGACGAAGATATAATTACTATTATTTACTATATTGTCCCACATCACATTGTTCTGCTACATTGTTATTTACTATTCTTTGGTATGTGTAACTCTGATTATGTGTTGTATAAGTACAATCAAATGTTTTTATAAAACAACTTCATGAACTGTTATTTGATTATTATATTTTGTCATTCAACTGCGAGATTCTGTTTTGTTTTCTTTCTTTCTCTGTTTTTTCTTATTCACCCCAATAATAATCCGCCCTTCTGTATGGTTTGAGTTGACATGTGTGTCAGCTTAAACGTACGAAAAGGCGGGATGTTACAAAATGTGTTGTAAACCTAAGGTAAAATAAGTTTTTGAACTTATAAGTAGGAAAAGGTATTGATAAAAAATTTAAAATTTTGAAATGGAGAATTCTAATTGAGTAAGGTTGAATGGATTAAATTAGTTGAATTTAACTTGGGAAGTTAAATTGTTGGTTTGAATAGGTGTTATGTGTGATCTCAAAACAAGTTTGAGATCAGGAAATTGGTAATGGGTGCCATTGATTGGTGTTTGGATAATTTGGATGTTTATTTACTTTGGCTTATCCTAATATCATCCTATTGTTATTAATAATCTTTGAAACTGAGAATTAGATTATTTTAATTGAATTAAGAAGTAGATTGAGATAATATATATCAATTACTGAAATTGTTAGGAATTAATTCCATAGTTAAAATTTGGTAATAAATTGAATTTCGAAAACTAAATTGTTTAAATTGTTTTGAACTCTTATTTGAACATTGAAATAAGTTAAGCAAAGGTTAATTTGATTTAAGGGATTAAATCAACATTTAAAAATTTAACTCGAATTTGTATAATTGGGGATGGTTTAAAAGATGAGATTGGAATTGAAATTAGTTCAAACTGAATTTGATTTGAATTAATTGGAAGTAAGATTGAAGTTGAATAAGTTTAAATTCAAATGGGAATTGATTTGAATTTGGGATAGCAATTGATATGAATTTGGGATTGGAATTGAAGTTAATTCAAATTGAATTGGAATTGAATCAACTTAAATGGTAGTGGAAATTTAAATTGAATTGAATGGAATGGGAGATTGGAGAAAATTGAACAGTTTGGCTCTAGACTATTTTCAAAATAAATTGTTTTAACATAAACTTTCTTAAATCTGTTTTTCCTAGTTATTTACTATACAACTTCTCTTTTTAAAAACACAAACTATCTTACTTATTTTACAACTATTTTTGGAATTATTTGACTATTTACAACAATTTTACAACTGTTTTATAAACTAATTTCTATTTTATAACTATTTTGCAACTATCTAACTACTCTACAACTATTTAACCATTTTACAATTATTTTGTAACTACTTAACTAGTTTATAGTTATTTTACAACTAACAACTATTTTACAACTGCTTATCTATTTTAAACTATTTCAAGCTATTTTCTAAATTTAAGTTGGTCAGAGTGCAAACTGTTTAAAATTGAATACCAATTGAGATAAGAACTGAGTTATAACCCAAATGGAATTTTGAAGCATTTGCAAATAAATGAATAGAATCAAAGTAAAGGTGAGTAAGAAGAAAATTGATTTAGCTAATAATCAATGAAGATGAATATGTAGGATGTACGTATATTATTTTATTCACATAACGATTTGATCCAGATTCGAGCATAGAATTTCGAGATAGTTATATCGATCCGAGTTAGGATTTTTCACTTGATTTTCGACGGCGGACCTGGATATGGATTTTTGATTGATTTTGGAAATTCTCGATCATAGTTAGGGCTATGCAAGGAGAATGACGGTTTTTGATCAAGAAACTAGATCTGAGTCCGCACTAGGAGGTCGGGTGAATGATACAAGTTTGGAAGTGAAATTGTGTGATCACGGAACGATCGAATTTGATATGGCGTATGGATATTTTGAAAGGAAGTGTAAGAAAATGGTTTTTGAAAAGCAAAGTATATTTTGTGAAATATATGATGAATTTAGTGGAAGTTGGATATCTTTTGAAATTCACTTTATGAAAAGTAAGAAATATGGGGAAAAACTTTATAAAGGAATAAGACTTGAATATTTAATTTGGCATAACTAAAGTTATCCATATTTGTTACATATGATAAACTCTCCTTTGTTGAATCTAAAACCAGAAGAAAAGATTTTTGAAATGATTTTAAGTATAAAAGGGAATTTATATAAGTATGAAGAGATCTAAAGATTTTTTTCAAGATTATATCTATATATATAAATGATTTTATAAGAGTGATTTTGGAATAAGGTTTTGGAACCTATGGATTTTGGAAAGGGTTTTGATTTTTGGAAAAAAAATCAATTTTGGGAATTTGGAAAGCCAAATTTGGAACTATCAATTTGACATATCGATTTTGTGTAAATGAGATTTATGTGAACCATAAAATGTATGATTTGAAAGATACTATTTGTGTATAGTACAAAATGTTTTGAGATTGGCTCTGGGGTAAAAGGCGCTCCCATGAAATGAATTTCTTAGGAGATCCACAGGGTGGTCCTGCTTGAGCCTTAAAGGGGGTTCTAAATTTGATCCTGGGAGGAAGTCCAGACATACCAAAGTTCCTGAGGATTGTGTGTGGGTAGCAAAAATCGAGGGCACTGATGCCTGTACAGACATTTGGGTTATGCTGTGACGATAGTGTAACTCGATGTCATTGCAATCTACTACGGACCATAGCAGAAGTCAAGGGGCAGTGAGTGCCTATGGTCTACATTTGATTTCACCGGAAGGGCGACGTAACATCGGTAGACTGTGATCTATGAAGACATAGTGAAAGTCATGGGGCAGTGAGTGCATACAGGCTACATTGGGACTCGACTAATGTAGTCTGCGATCTATGTAGGAGCAGAGAAGTTTCATTTGGTAGCGAAATTCGAGGGCGTTCATGCCTACAGTTACATGGGTTTTTGCCGTGATGGCGACGTAACCCTGGGTGTAGCTGCGATCTGTGGCAGGTTCCATGGTGTAATCGAGCGGTGTGGAGTGTCTACAGTTTTCTATGGTTTTGTCGGGATGGCGACGTAATCATCGGGTTAACTTCGCCCGTGGAGGGGATGATGATTTCCAGAGCATTCTCACCAAAAATGTTTTCTATATTTCGAAAAATGTTTTCTATATTTTCACCAAAACATTTTCCAAGTATTTCCACTAGGTGTTGAAAACGGGTTTACTAATTACTTATAGATTTTCAGTCCTATGCCTAATCAACGTATGATCGAATTTCTATGAGAACAAGGATGGACTTGCTAAAACATCGAGTTATAAAAAGTATTTTTATAAAACTATTTTGATAATATCATGTAGATTTTTAAAGTGTTTTAAAAAAAATTAAATAAAAAGTAATTTAACTGATAATAAACATTTTAAGAAAACTCAGGTTTCGTTCCTTTTCGACGACAAAAATTTCTATAAGGGGAGGAATGTGATAACCTGGATTTGAGGTTAACTGTCAATGGGCAATTAACTGGAATTAATTTATTAAAATACATATTTGTAAATTGAAAAAATAAAATTCTGATAAATATCTGGGTATATATAGAGATTGGAAAGTATAATAAATGTTGAAAAATAAATCGCTGCGTATGAATAATATATTTCACTATTTAATTCAAGATAAAATATCTATATATATATAAATAGATATATGCATATTTTATAATGTGAAAAAATATAAGTATATATATGCCTTGGGTAGTAGACGATATGGAAAATTGTAAAAGTGTGGATACGTACATACATACACACACACACACACACATATATATATATATCAAAAATTCACGTAAGATATTTCTAATTATATATATATGTATATATATGTGTATGTATGTATGTGTACATATTGTGAATAGGAAGCATTGGTTTGAATTTAATATAATAATTCTCAAAAGCTATTTAAAGTTAAAATTCTACATTTCAAAACACTTAAGGTAAGTATTTAAATTTGTGATAACTTAAGTAAAATTTAAGAATAAATAAAGGTTGTAATATATTTCTTTAAGGTATGCATGTGATAAATATAATTAGTAAATATAAAAGTATAAGTAAAAAATGTATAAATGAAAAGTATAAACATAAATAAGTATACAAGGAATATAAGAGAAAAATAAAATATTGTATTTAGGACATTTGTAGCTTATGTAAGCGATTCAAAATATGAGTGGCATTATTTCATATTTTTTTTGAATTTAATATAAATAAAATGTTAGAGACAAAGCTATATATAGTTCAACTCTTTCCATATCTATCTCTCAATTTCTTTTCTTCCCTTCATCTTTCAAATTTAAAACCAATAGAAAATCAAACTATTTCATGTTCAAAGATCCAAGTTTTTTCAACCTAAGTAAATTCTAATTCAGATTCAAATTTATCTCAACACAAAGTAAACCATCTATCAGATCAACATCAAGAGCAAATTTCAAATCCTCAAGCTGTGTTCTCTGTTTAATATTACAAGGTGAGTAAACATCATTTTTTTAAATCAAATTCTCTTTATTACTGTGTGCATGAAAGATTTAACTTTAGAAATGGCTTGAAAATGATCTGCATAAATGAATTAATATAATTATCTATTTCAATGTACTGTGTTTATGTATACATGTCTCTGTCTTGTTAAAAACAGACTCAAACATTCAAATTTAAATTTCTCCTCATTCGATCAATTATAGGTGATAATGTCAGAAGGAAATGTGTATGTAGTGGTGAAATCTTTCTTTTTAAAATAGTCTCAAGTGAAATTCGTTAGCTATTACTTGGAAAAATGAATTTACAGTAGATACTTCATATTTCCAGGAAAATAAATCAGTATAATTTAAGTTTTCACATATATCACTAGAATCTATGTTCAAATTGATGAATTTAGGTGGAATTCTTTTGATTTTTAATTGAGTAATTGTTGGGATAAGGGGAGTTGGTCGGGATTTGGTCGTCGGGGTAATTCTGGCAACCCCGATGCTTTCGAGCTCAAGGGCTTGGGTCGAAGGAGGCTGAGGTGAGGGCGTTTAAGGGAAAAATGGTGGTTCGCTCTATTAAGTAGTGTGGTGATGGCTTGTAGGGGAAATAGGGTTTAACAACGGAAACTTTGGGGTTTCATTTCGGCATCAATGGCGACGGCGAGGAGTCAAGAGAAGGGCAGTCCAGGGGTAAAGTAAAGAGGAAGTCGTGGCGCTGAATTCGGCAGAGTATGGTGGTTGATGGTGGGTGGAATGGCAAAGACGAGGTGTTTGAGCGAGGTTCGTTCATTTCTGGTTGTGTTCATGAACTCAAGATTTTGACTTTGAGCCCTTGAGGAAGTTATGGGTGGCCGGACGGACGAGGGGGACGATCGAGACTTGGTGGAATAGTCGGCGAAGAGGTTTTGGTCGGAAGTTGCTTGTACATGTGCACGGCAGCGTGCACATTTAGGTGTGCAGAATAGTGTGGGGATGGGAAGGAATTAGAAGAGGGGAGGAAGAAGGTTAGTTTCAGGTTATATTGGGTTTCGCGCGTAGAAGAGAGGAAGGCGATTGGAAAGATGGGTAGTTTTGAGTTTGAATAAGGGATAGGAATCAGGTTTTGGCCCGGGTTTGTAACCAAGCGTATTAACAGGGTTTTAATTTTTTTAAACAAAACCAGTTTTACTTAAACAGACTTTGTTAACCCTTTACTCAAAATAATAATGTTTGGTTTATGTGTAAATTAGATAAAGGTTATATGAAAATATTTTTTTAAAACTTGAATTAGTTAAGTTTAAAGTATTTTATTATTTGTCCATTATTTTAAATCAATTGTTAAGTTATTAAAGTGGAATTAAATAGAATAATTATGTCGTTGATTTAAGAAGATGAAATGTTTTTAACTATTAATTAATAAAAAGGACTAAAGTTATTTCATGGGTTAATAATAAATTAATCTCAAAGGTTTATTAAATAAAACTTAAAGGATAATTAAGTAAAATTATTAAGATAAATTTATTAACTTATAATTAATTAAGTAGTTTATCTTTAATTAATTAAGGTCTTAAGCAATTTAAGGATAGTTGATTTAGGGTCAATAGTTAATTAAAGTAACAATAAATGGTTTGAAATTAGTTAAGCAGAATTTAAAGAAATTAATTTATTGGTGTTAATTAAATTAAATTATAAATGGTGTGACCAAGCTATCTTGCTTATGGATGATTAAATTGTATCGAATGCTTGGATTGATTAATATCTCTAGTATGATGAATTGTGATGTTCTGTGATATGAAATGACTGGATTGATTTGTTAATAAATGTGAACCATTTATTTAATTAAAATATATGTGATGCATTTCAATGGGAGTATGATATTATGATTTTAAACTGAATTGTCTTCTTTAAAAAAACTTGGCTTAAAGATGGCACTGAATTCGAAGAGATCGGGGATGGATATCAGCAATATTTGGAACCAATTCGATTTGTAATCTAAATTCTTTATAGATTTGATTCTAAAATCAAATAGGCTGGAATGGAATAAATTAAGTAAACTGAACCATTGAAACTAAGTAACGGTACATAAAAATTACATTGAGAAATAAATGTTTGATTATAACAAGGGAAAACTCGTAGTATGTATGAGTTACCCTGGTTTTCAAACAAGTTCTATAACTTTGTATTCCAAATTATATGAGTTTACTCACGCTAGTTTCCAGCCTGACCCGGGTGTTACTTTAATGTAATGCTCGAGTCAGACCGAATATTATCAGATTTTCAGGTTAGGACGTTCAGGAGCCTAGGAGGAGAGCTAGATGGCAGGAACGTATGGAGTATATATTCTACTGTGTATTGGATTTATATTGTTTGTATTCTTGGACAAGTTATTACAACTGTCCAGTTTTGATGAACTTTGATGTATCATACTGATGTATCGTATGCAAATTAACAGATACAACTTTTCTTTATATAAATGCTATTATGTAATATTATATTTTGATCTGCTACGAATGTAAGATTCCGTGTTTTGTTTTTTGTTTCTTCTTCTACCTCTTTTCCTCTTAACCCTAACAACCTGGAATTATCGGGGTCGAAAATTTCGGGTCGTTACAATTATATCTGAACTATATATATACTAGTGTCAAAATGTAGAGTTTTAAATCTAATTTATTTTAAGATATTTATTTGGAATTTCCAAGCATAATTTCCTATTTATAATTTTTATATATACACAATTAATAGAAATTAGATACATGCACAATTATATACTTACATATATCATATAGCTTGTATATATCTATTTATATGATTATGGATATATTATTCTTGAATTTAAATGGTGAAATATATTATTTATTCATTTTCAGGGATTTATAATTTAACATTTGTTAGGGTTTTCAAATTACTTTATATATTGTTCAAATATTTATATCTAGATATTCCTAATTATCAGAATTTATTTGTTCAACTTATAAATCAGTATTTTTAATAATTTAATCCAGTTAATTACCAATTAACAGACGTCCGAAAATCTAGGTTATCACATCCCTTCCCGCTTTAAAATTTTCGTCCTAAAAAAGGAACGAAGCAAGAATTTTAATTACAATGCTTATCATCGGTTAATTTATTCATTGAACATTTTGAACTCTTAACTCCTTTTATTTAAATTTTTAAATCACTTTAAAACCTACATAATATTGCCAAAATAACTTTATAAAAATACTTTTTACAGCTCGATGTCTCAATAAGTCCATCCTTGTTCTCACAGAAATTCAGTCATACGTTGATCAAGCGTAGAACTGAAAATCTATAAGTACTTGGTAAACCCGTCATAAACACCCAGTTAAAATAATTGGAAATTTTTTTTGTGAAAATATAGAAAACATTTTTGGTGAGAATGCTCTGGAAATCATCACCCCTCTCCATGGTCGCAGTTAGCGCGATGATTACATCGCCATCTTGGCAAAACCATAGAAAACTATAGGCATCCGCGCCCCTCGACTACACCATGGAACTCCCACAGATCGCAGCTACACCCAGGGTTACGTCGCCATGGTAAAAACCCATGTAACTGTAGGCATTAGCGCCCTCGAATTTTGCTGCAAAATGAAACTCCTCCACACAGACCACAAAGGTCGTAGACTACATCAGTCGAGTCCCAATGTAGCCTATATGCACTCACTGCCACACGACTTTCGCTATGTCTTCATAGATCGCAGTCTACCGATGTTACGTCACTCTCCCAGCGAAATCAAACGTAGACCTTAGGCAATCGTTGCCCCTCGACTTCCGCTATGGTGCGCAGTAGATCACAGTTACATCAAGTTACACTTTCGTCACAGTATAACCCAATGTCTCTGTAGGCATCAGCGCCCTCGACTTTCACTACCCCTGCCATAATCCTCAGGAACTTCAGTTACTCCAAACTTCCTTCCAGGATCAAATTTAGAACCCCGCTTGCGGACCAAGGCAGAACCACCCCTTGGATCTCTTACTAGAAATTCATTCTAAATGGGAGCGCCTTTTCCCCATAGCATTCTCAAAACATTTTATACTTTACACATATAGTATCTTTTAAATCACACTCTTTATATGTATCACATATAAATCCCATTTACACAAAATAGATATCTCAAAATCGATAGTTCCAATCTTAGCTTTCCAATTTTCGAAATTGATTTTTCCCAAAATTCGTAAGCCTTTCAAAATCAATTAGTTTCAAAAACCTTTTTCAGTTCCATTTTCAAAAATCATTTATATATATATATATATATATATATATATATATATAAGTTTATTCTTTTAACTAGAACAAAATATTTTTCAAAGATCACATCTTCTGGTTAAAATTCCAATAAGGGTAGTTGTTATATAAAACAAATATGTATACATACTTCATTTATACTAAATCAAATATCCAGGTTTAATTTCTTTTATAAAGTTATTTATCACCTTACTTACTCTTCATAAAGTGAATTTAAATCATAGAAATATCCCACTTCCATTTTATTCATCATATATTTTTCAAAATATACTTTTATTTTTTCAAAAATCATTTTTACATTTCTTTTTCAAAATCTATTTCAATCAAGCATGTACGACGTGCATATATCATCCATACGCAATATCAAATTCGATCGCCCCTCGATCACACAATTTCACTTTTGAACTAGTATCGTCCACCCGACTTCCTAGTGCAAACTCAGATCTGGTTTCTTGATTAGAAACCATCATCCTCCTTACATATGCATAACTATGATAGAGAATTTCCAAAACCAATTAAAAATCCGTATCCAGGGTTCGCCGTTGAAAAACGAGTGAAAAATCCCAACTCGGATCGAATTACTACCTTGAAATACTGTGCTCGAATCTGGATCAAATCATTATTCGAATAGAATAATATACATACGTCCTACGTATTTATCTTCATTTTGATTCTATTCACTTATTCACAATTTCTTCCATTTCCATTTGGGTTATTACTTCAATTCTTATCTCCATTGGTATTTAATCATAAACAATTTACACTCTAACCAACTTGAATTTAGAAAATAGCTTGAATTTTTTTAAAATGGGTAAGTAGTTGTAAAATAGTTATTAGTTGTAAATAGAAGTAGAATAGTTAAGTAATTATAAAATAATTGTAAAATAGTTAAATAGTTGCAGAATATTTAGATAGTTGCAATATAGTTGTAAAATAGCGATTAGTTTGTAAAACAGATGTAAAATAATAATTAATTTTCAAAATAGTTGTAAATAAGTATAAGAAGTTTGAGTTTTTAAAAAGAAAGGTTGTATAATAGCTACGAAAAATAGATTTAAAACAGTTTACCTTAAAACGAATTTTTTTTTTGAAAATAGTTTCAGAGTCAAACTGGTTCAATTCCAAATCTCCCATTCCAATCAGTTTCCAATTTCCACTTTCGTTTAAATTGATTCAATTTCAATTTATTTTAAATTAACTTCAATTCCTTTTCCAAATTCAAATCAATTTCCATGTGAACTTAAACTTATTCAACTTCAATCTCACTTCGAATTAATTCAATTCAATTTTCCATTTGAATTAATTTCCATTCAAATCTCAACTTTAAACAATCTCGAATTATACAAATTCGAGTTAAATTTTTAAATGTTGATTTAATCCTTTAAATCAAATCAACCTTTACTTTTAATTTAACAACCTAAGTCTTTAAACAATTTAATTTTGAGTCCAAAATTTTAATATTCATTTTAAACTATCTATACTTAACTTATTTCAAGGTTTAAGTAAGATTTCAAATCTTTTTAAACAATCTAAATCTTCGAAATCAAATTTATTACCTAATTTTAACTTCTAACTTAGAAACCAATTCTTAACAAATTCTCAGTTTGCAAGTTCATTTTTAACATTTAAATCTTAAGTTCTAAGTGATTCCATTCCATAATTACAATTTCATTTCAAAACTCAAAATCTTTTTAAATAGTTTTCAAAATAAGGTTTTATTCCCATTTAATTTCAGTAATGGATATATATATTATCTCAACCCACTTCTTAATTCAAAAATAATATAATTCATAGTTTTATAGATTATTAATAACAACAGGGTGATAATAGGATATGTCAAAGTAAATAAACATCCAAATTATCTAGAACGTCCATCAATAGCATCCATCACCCATTTCCAGAACTCAAACTTGTTTTGAGATCACACATAACTCCCTTTACAAATCAACCCATTTAACTTCCCCCAGTTAAATCCCAATTTTATCTTGAAACTTCCAATTCAGGTTGTTTCTTTTAAACTTATTTAACTTTCCTTAAGTTAAATTTAATTCATTTAATCCAGTCAACCTTACTAAATTTGAATTCTCCATTTCAAAATTTTAAACTTCTTATCAATATCCTTTCCCACTTATAAGTTCAAAAACTTATTTCTCTTTAGGTTTTATATTTCAGGGGAAAATTCAAAACTCGACACTTAGTGTTTACTTTCAATCTACTTTGTTATTATGTATATCCCACATATATATACATACATATTTATTTCATTTGCACACCAAGCCATACTTTCAAATTTAAACCATTCTTGGTTTTAATTCAAAACAAATTCCTTAATTTTTTTTAAAACATCTCTTGTTTTAAAATAAGATTTCTACATTTAAAAATATTCTGAATAATATTATTTATTATTTCTTTTAACATTTTGAAACAGTTTCAAATTTTCTGGACTTAGATTTTAAAACTTCATAATGTAAATCCTTTTCAATTTATAAGTCATGCTTATCTAAGTTGTTACTTCCTTAAAATATTCCATTTTGCTTTACCATTAATTATTATTTGAAAACAGACATCCCATTATTAGATACAATAACCATTTTATGATAACGACCAAGATTATCATATCTGAAAACCAATTCACTATATATTATCTCATAATTTATTGGAAAATAAAATCATGGTAACTTAATTCAACATTTTAAGAATTCTTCTACAAATTTTAGGATTTTAATTTCTGGTTTGAATCCATTTCTAGCTTATCTTATTTAGTTCATATTATCCAATTCCTATTTTGATACATATATATTACCACTAAATTCTTATTATTAAATTTAATTTCGATAATCAACAACCAATATCTTAACATATATAATAATTAGAAAAATTATTACTTTATATATCAAAATATAAGATTATATAAAAAACTTCTTTTAAAACCATTTTAAAAATCATTCTATAAGAAAATAACAAGTACGCTCTCATATAATACAATCAACTCATTCTAGGGTACTACTGACCTTACCTTAATGAGTAACCCACCAGAGCGAAGGTTCTTGCTTAACCTTCTGCACTGATACCAAATGTAACATCCTGGAATTTTCGACCCCGAAAATTTGACATTAATACTTTCACTGTAGAAGTACCGAGCAATCGAGCTTCGAAAATTCCAGTGTAACAACCCGGGATTTGCATTACCATTAATAAATAAAAGTTAGAATTTTTATTTATTTTTAATGAAGCATAAAAGGATTTTGGAATAACAAAATTTATTTGAAAAAGGCTATTTTAATTAAATGGGAAATATGGGATTTTAAAATGAGGATAAAATGTTATTTTTGGAAAGTAAATAATTTAGGAGAGATTTTAAAACAGGTTTGGGTAAGAAAAATGAGTTTATAAACATACATGAACACTTAGAATTTTTTTTGAAAACATTGTAAATAACCCTCTTCTTATTGGGTTACTAAACATAACCCAATAACCCACCCTAAACCTCCTCTATATATTATCTCAAACTATCATAACCTCATTCATTCATCCCTAATCAAAACCCTAATCATTTCCTAAAGCTTTCTTAATAAAAATGGCCTCCATCTTCATCCCCTTCTAGTTTTATCTTATGCAAATCATTTTATGCAAAGGTAATGCAAATACCCACCTCAAATCCATCTTTTATAGCTTTCTAATTTCTGAAATTAGTTTGTTAACACATGTTTTATGTGTTTTTATGATCTTATAGCCTCATAATCCTCTTTTGCTAACTTGGGTTGATGCTATAATGGTATGTAACAACCCGGGATTTGCATTACCAATTAATAAATAAAAGTTAGAATTTTTATTTATTTCTAATGAAGCATAAAAGGATTTTGGAAAAACAAAATTTATTTGAAAAAGGCTATTTTAATTAAATGGGAAATATGGGATTTTAAAATGAGGATAAAATGTTATTTTTGGAAAGTAAATATTTTAGGAGAGATTTTAAAACGGGTTTGGGTAAGAAAAATGAGTTTATAAACATACATGAACACTTAGAATTTTTTTTGAAAACATTGTAAATAACCCTCTTCTTATTGGGTTACTAAACTTAACCCAATAACCCACCCTAAACCTCCTCTATATATTATCTCAAACTCTCATAACCTCATTCATTCATCCCTAATCAAAACCCTAATCATTTCCTAAAGCTTTCTTAATAAAAATGGCCTCCATCTTCATCCCCTTCTAGTTTTAGCTTATGCAAATCATTTTATGCAAAGGTAATGCAAATACCCACCTCAAATCCATCTTTTATAGATTTCTAATTTCTGAAATTAGTTAGTTAACACATGTTTTATGTGTTTTTATGATCTTATAGCCTCCTAATCCTCTTTTGCTAACTTAGGTTGATGCTATAATGGTCCTTGTTGCTTTCTAGAGAGGTATATTGCTAAAAACCTCTTCTAATATGTGTTTAATCCTCTTTTGATGTCATAAATCATTTAGTAACACATGTTTTATTATGTAACATGTGAATCATAGCTCTTTGATCATTTTTGCCTTTATTTTGGGTGTGCACATAATGTGTTTGTGATATTGCTTCATAAGGTAATGCTAAGCTTTGACCTTTTATTTCCCTTAGTATAGTGTAGTAATCATTATATGGTAGTTAGTGATTGTTATTGGTGAAATTTGAGGCCAAAAACTTGAAAAAAAACATCCCTAAAGCACTAAAATCATCAATTTCAGCTTGCTAGAATGTTTCAGCCTGAAAACAGGCTGAAACATGGCTCTGGGTGCACCAGGGCAGGCCTGGGTTACACCCAGGCTGCAGCCCCGGGCGTACCTAGCCCGGTTGGGCTAGCCGCCGGCCCGAAGTCCCCAGCCCACGCGGCTGGGCTGGCCGAACTTCCCCCCAGCCCAAGCGGGCTGGGGCCTCCGCCCTTTCCCCCAGCCCAAGCGGAGTGGGGCCTCCGAACCCACCCCAGCCCAGGTGGGCTGGGGCCATCTGCCCCATCCCCAGCCCAAGCAGGCTGGGGGCCTTCCGTCCCCTCCCCAGCCCAAGCGCGCTGGGGGCATGCTTATCACCCTTCCCATGCGGGCTGGGTGCGTCTTTACCTCCCCAGCCCATTTGGGCTGGGGTTTGTGATATGTCCCCAGCCCAAACGGGCTGGAGCGTGTTATACCCCCCAGCCCACGCGGGCTGGGGGACTTGTTCTCTCCCCCAGCCCGCGCGGGCTGGGGGCTTGTTATTTTCCCAGCCCATGCGGGCTGGGGACAAGGAAAAAAACGGGGAGGGGGGGGGGGGCTGCACCCACTTGGTGCAGCCAGGTTCCAACCCAACGGTTGCACCATTTTGGTGCAACCGAGTCCGGGTTGCGCCATTTTGGTGCAACCGCTTCAAACTGTCTGTTTCTGCAATGAACCTTTGGGCTTCAATTGCTAATCAGAAATTGTCGAACTTTGGTTCACAACCATTCGGAATATTTTCAAACTTGAATATTGGTTTTCAGTGATTTTCTGATTTATCGATTTCTTTGAGATTTGTCTCTGGATTTCGTACACGGGATTTTATGAACTATTTTTAAAGGATTTTTTTTCACTCCCAAATGGCATTCGAAATTATTATATAATATTATTTTTAATTATTAAATTAATTAATCCATAATAGGAGAGTTTTCAAAAGCCGTTTTAAAGTGATTTCGAAATCAATTAAAATCTGTTTCGCACCATTATTTTCTATAATAAAAAAAAATCTCACACTCACTTTTTAGCACGTCGAGCGAAGTGGAAAGGTGCTTAAACGGTTAGGAAATCTCCGGCCTATGGAACCGTGTGTATTTTCTTTCCGGTTAATCCCCGACCTATTCGATTGATCGTTTTGTCCTTTGGGTCTAGTTTACCGATGATAAGAGGTGGACTTTTTATTGTTTGGAGTGTGATCTTGCTATTGGTTCGCAAACCGTTTAGTGCGAACGTGGGGTATGGGACTCGTTGTTAACACTTTACGGGTTCCTCTCCAAGAAGTTTGTGACACATTAGCCTCTGGGCGGCCAGTACTAGACCTCTGGGTCACCACGCCTCTGGGAAAGCGTCTCTGGACACCTGCTCTATGGAGCAGTTTTTACGGCATGTGCCTCTGGGCCTTTATCCTTCTGGGAAGGATCTCGCCGTCTCGTGCGTTCCGCATCTGTGCGAGTGATCGATCACAACTCTACAGTACTTGGCAATAACGACTCTGGTCGGTGCACGTGCTATACTTGTATTATCTGATGATTTTTATATCCATTCGAGTATCGCCTTTCGGTGTTGGTTCTATGGAACCATACGATGTAAGTGCGATTACCTTGTGGATTCACAGTGTCTCTGGACACTGTTTTTCAGTATTTGATTTCATTGACTTTTCAGTATATCCCTATTTCTCTTTGGAGCATCGATCTTTGCTTGGGCATTGATAACAGACTCTGGTCACTCTTGGCATTATTGCCTATGGGAAACTTTATATAGCTTTGGCTACGCCGATGATATGAGGCGATTTTATTTACTCCACACTTTGGTGTTGATATTCTCTTTGGAGATTTTTACTGTTTATTGATGATTAGGGATCGTCATTATATTCATGTGGTCCACTATATTCTTCTCTTTAGAGAAGTTCTGTTTTGTTTATGTACCGCATTATTATATATCTCAGTTATTACTGATTATTTAGCTAGCCCGACCCAAGTGTTTTCGCTCGGGTCAGACCGAGTTGTTTCAGGTTAGGTCTCTGGACTTAGCTTTCTGTGCTTCCGGTTGGACATTATCTGCTATGCTGATAGATAGCTCTTTATATTTGTCCACTATTTTGATACTCTGATTATTCAGTCTCTTATGTACATATTTTTGACTCACATGTGTGAGCGGTGGCTTTGTACCCACCTTTTGATATTTGGATCAGTATTGACGATATATTGTACCTATGTTCTGTGATGATGATTTATCATTTAGTATTATTTTTGTTCTGAACCCATTTTCCTTAGCCATTGTAATTTCGTTATAAATATCTATTGGATATGTTGAACCACTTGAGAAAAGAAAACCACCTATTCGACGTATTCAGTAGTTAGTTATAGCTTGATAGCACATGGTCGCTTCCATTATACTCTATTCTCCGTTCTAGTAGACGGTATTACTCCGTAATACTCTTTACTAGAGTGGGTCTTGGAGTGTGGCGTTACATCTTGGTATCAAAGCTAAGGTTCAGAATTAGGCATAACAAACACAGAACAGACACGTAGTACAATACGTTATAATACGATCCAAATTGAACATATCCACCGTTAGATAAATAAGTTAGGAATATGTGTAGGAATCTATTATATTCTGTAATGTTCCTTAATGAATTATCTATCTTTGAATCGTGCTTAACTAAATCTTACCTTAGCTTTCAGTATGGCTGGGAGAGGTAGGAACCTCCGTTCTGCTGATGCTGGACAGTCCAGCAACCCTCACCCAGAGGGCGTATACATGACCACGGACCAGATCATGGAGCTGGTTCGTAACTCTCAGTCGCACTCTCAGTCTCCTGCACCAGTTTCTGATGCACCGCACATGTCTGCTTTTACGCGCCTCTGCAGCGACTTTATTCATCTTGGAGGGAAGTCGTTCAATGGCTTTGAGACTGTTCTTGAGGTCCAGGCTTGGATCAGCGTTTGCGAGCGTAATTTCACTCGCATGACCCTTCCTGACCATGACAGAGTTCTTGTTGCTTCTAGCCATCTTGAGGGCCGTGCCTTGGATTGGTACGAGCTCCTTATTTCTGAGACCGATGAGGCCACCCTCACTTGGGATCTGTTCCGAGAGCGCTTCTTGCTCAAGCTTGTCCCCGAGTCCGAGAAGATAGCCCTTGCACGCCGCTTTATTGACCTTAAGCAAGGGAAGACCTCTGTTGCTGGCTATTCTTCATCTTTCGAGGCCCTGTCTAAGTATGGCCTCGAGTTCATCAGCACTCCTTATAAGAAGAATCTCAAGTTTGTAGAAGGCCTGAAGAAATATTTGAAGAAACAGCTTATGCTCCAGCTTAAGCTCCCTTTTGATGAGCTAGTTGACGCAGCGCTTCACCTTAAAGCGGTTGAGCGTGAGAGCGACAATGATAGAGGTGGTGGGGGTTCCAAAAACCCCAATTAGAAGTGGGTTCCATTTCAGAATACCAAGCCTTGGAACAAGAAGAAGACTGGCAGTTCTACTTTTCAGACTCAGCCTCAGACTCGTTCTCAGTTCCAGACTACTGCTCAGCCTAGTGGGACACGCCCTCCGAAGAAATGCTTCAACTGTGGTTCTCCTGATCACTTTATTCGAGAGTGTCCCAAACCTCTCTATTGCACCTTCTGCAAGAAGGAGGGACACAGGATCTCCACTTGTCCTATTGCACCTCCTAGATCTGGCAAGCTTAATGCTGCCAAGGCTCCCACATCTTCAGGTCAGCCTCGAGGTACGCATCCTTCCGTTCTCGAAGGTTCTGTTTTATTTCATGGTAGATCTTGTAGAGTTCTCTTTGATATGGGTGCCTCTCACTCATTCGTATCAAAGGAGCTAGTTGATGCTTTATCCTTGGATGTTACTTGTCTGGTTTCTTCACTAAGGATTGTGAATCCCATTGGTGGATCCACGACCCTTAGCTTGCTTTGTGAGGATATGGATATTGATCTTTGTGGATTTTCTTTCCGTGCGAATCTGCACGTTATGGAGTATTTGGGCTTTGATATGATTCTTGACATGGATTGGCTCGCTCAGTACGATGCCAAAATCATTTGTTCGGAGCGGATATTATTTCTTCGTCATCCTGACTCCTCCGCTCCGTTAGCTATTGCTCTTCAGGATGTTGGGATTTCTGATATTACTTTATTTTCTCTTGATTCACGAGATGAGGATTTGGACGTATCTCGTATTCCTGTTGTTCAGGATTTCCCCGATATATTCGAGCCAGTATCAGGCCTGCCACCAAAGCGGGCCATTGAGTTCCGCATCGATCTCATTCCAGGCTCCCACCCAGTTGGGCGTCCTCCCACGAGGATGTCTACTAAAGAGAATGAGGAACTCAGGAAGCAGTTAGTTGAGCTTGAGGCGAAGCAGTTCATTCCGTCTAGTTCTTCTCCATGGGGTGCTGCTGTGGTCTTCGTTAAGAAGCCCGATGGCTCTCTTAGGCTTTGCATTGAATACCGCAAGCTTAATGAGTTGACCATCAGAAATCGTTATCCATTGTGACGGATAGACGATATGTTTGATCAGTTGAGCGGTGCGAAGGTCTTTTCCCAGCTCGACCTTGCCACCGGATTTCATCAGCTCCGAGTTGCGGAAGATAGCATTCCTCTTACCGCTTTCCGCACTCGTTATGGTTCTTTTGAGTGGTTGGTCATGCCATTCGGCTTGATGAACGCACCAGCTTTCTTCGTCGATCTTATGAATCGAGTATTCCGGGAATACATCGATAGATTCGTTCTGGTTTTCATCGACGATATTCTTATTTATTCTAGATCCGAGACAGAGCATGCTCATCATTTGCGGATCGTCTTGGATACTCTTCGTCAGCATTAGCTTAAGGCCAAGCTCTCCATATGCCATTTTTGGGAGAGCAAGGTCAAGTTCTTGGGCCATATTGTTTCATCTGTGGGTGTTTCTGTCGATCCTGCCAAGATCGAAGCTATTCAAAATTGGAAGCAGCCCGAGAACGTTCATGATATTCGCAATTTCCTTGGTCTGGCAGGTTATTACCGTCGATTTGTCAAGGATTTCTCTCAATTTGCACTTCCCCTTACGACGCTGACTCGTAAGGGTGTTCGCTTTATTTGGTCTGATAAGTGTGAAGCTTCTTTTCAGCGATTGAAGGAAATTCTCACTCATGCACTTATTCTTGTGGTTCCTGAGAGTAACCAGGATCTAGTTGTTTACACCGACGCTTGTGGTAGCCGCCTCGGTGCTATGCTTATGCAGAAGGATCGGGTAGTTGCTTATGCTTCTAGGCAGCTACGTCCGAATGAGGTTCGCTATCTGACTCATGATCTTGAGTTTGCAGCTATCGTCTTTGCCTTGAACACGTGGCGTCACTTTCTATTAGGCGAACGCTTCATTCTTTACACCGATCACAAGTCGCTGAAGTATCTTTTCAGTCAGAGGGATCTCAATATGAGGTAGCAGGGATGGCTTGATTTTCTCGCCTCATATGATTTAGATATTCAGTATACCCTTGGAAATGGGAATCGTGTTGCAGATGCGCTCAGTCGCAAACACTCGGCGGTAGTTTCTATGATGATTGCCGAGAGGAATATTCTTGAGACCCTATCTTTGTGTGATATTAGAGATCGAGCTCCATCTTCTGATTCTCCGGTCTTACTACTCAGCTTAGAAGCTCATCCTATCTTATTGGACCGCATTGCCCATGCTCAGCGGCAGGATCCAGACTTATTGCATCTCATTCACCTTCTCGAGTCGGGATCCAGTGATGAGACATTGCTGGATTATTCTCTTGATTGTCGTCGGTGTCTTCGTAGGAAGAACCGTATTGTTGTACCATCTGATTTATCACTTAGGCGTGACATTCTGGACGAGTGCCATCGCACTAAGTACACTATACATTCCGGTTCGAGTAAGATGTATGCCGATATGTGCCGGCTATATTATTGGGAAGGGTTGAAGAGAGATGTGGCAAGTTATGTGAGTGGTTGCATGACTTGTCAACAGATCAAGGCCGAGCATCAGCGTCCATCTGGTCTTCTTCAGCCGCTAGAGATTCCATTATGGAAATGGGATCAGATATCCATGGATTTTATTAACGGTCTGCCTCGATCGAGGTCAGGCCATACTTCTATCTGGGTTATTGTTGATCGCTTGACCAAAGCGGCTCATTTCATTCCTATTAAGTCCACTTGGACTGCTCCTCAGCTTGCCAAGCTATACGTGAAGGAAGTCGTTCGACTTCATGGCATTCCTAGCTCTATCGTCTGTGATCGAGACACTATCTTTACTAGTCACTTCTGAAAGTGCCTACAGTCATCTTTGGGCACAAAGCTGAATCTCGCGACTGCTTATCACCCTCAGACCGACGGTCAGACTGAGAGGGTGAATCGTGTTTTGGAGGATCTTTTGCGCTGTTGTATTTTGGATTTCGGAGGAAGTTGGGAGGATCACTTACCGCTTGTAGAGTTCTCCTACAACAACAGCTTTCAGTCTAGTATCGGCATGGCACCTTTCGAGGCTCTATACAGAAGGCCATGTCGCTCTCCTGCTTGTTGGTTAGAATCTGGCGAGAAGCTTATTCTTGGTCCAGATTCAGTTCGGGAATCTTCTGAAAAGATTGTTCTTATCCGTCAGAGAATGAACGAGGCACAGGACCGCCAGAAATCCTACGCGGACAACCGTAGGAAGCCTCTTGAGTTCTCCATTGGTGATTTTGTCTTCATTCGGATTTCTTCCATGAAGGATGTTGTGCGTTTCAGCTCTACAGGGAAGTTGGATCCTCGCTATGTTGGACCATTTCCTATTACGGAACGCATCGGCCCTGTTGCTTATCGTGTGGCTCTACCTGCTCATTTTGCCGGAATGCATGACGTGTTCCATGTTTCTCAGCTTCGCAAGTGTGTTCGCGATCCTGACTCTATCATTGAGCCGCATGTCGTGCCTGATTTAGAGATCTTACCTGACTTATCTTTGGAGCAGCAACCTCTCTGTGTGCTTGATTCGAAGGTTAGACGCCTTCGCAACAAAGAGGTTCCACTCGTGAAGATTCAATGGTCACCGAATCCTAAGGACTGCACTTAAGAGACCATAGAATCTATCGAGCGCTCTTATCCTGGCTTTCTCCCATCTTCTTCTGCGGGTAAGAATTCTCTATTTTATCTTTATCACTTCTTTTGTGGATTTGAGGTTATAGACGACATCTATCTTAAGGAATTGCGGGGACGCAATTTTCTTAAGGGGGGAGTCTGTAACAACCCGAGATTTGCATTACCAATTAATAAATAAAAGTTAGAATTTTTATTTATTTTTAATGAAGCATAAAAGGATTTTGGAATAACAAAATTTATTTGAAAAAGGCTATTTTAATTAAATGGGAAATATGGGATTTTAAAATGAGGATAAAATGTTATTTTTGGAAAGTAAATATTTTAGGAGAGATTTTAAAACGGGTTTGGGTAAGAAAAATGAGTTTATAAACATACATGAACACTTAGAATTTTTTTTGAAAACATTGTAAATAACCCTCTTCTTATTGGGTTACTAAACTTAACCCAATAACCCACCCTAAATCTCCTCTATATATTATCTCAAACTCTCATAACCTCATTCATTCATCCCTAATCAAAACCCTAACCATTTCCTAAAGCTTTTTTAATAAAAATGGCCTCCATCTTCATCCCCTTCTAGTTTTAGCTTATGCAAATCATTTTATGCAAAGGTAATGCAAATACCCACCTCAAATCCATCTTTTATAGCTTTCTAATTTCTAAAATTAGTTTGTTAACACATGTTTTATGTGTTTTTATGATCTTATAGCCTCCTAATCCTCTTTTGCTAACTTGGGTTGATGCTATAATGGTCCTTGTTGCTTTCTAGAGAGGTATATTGCTAAAACCTCTTCTAATATGTGTTTAATCCTCTTTTGATGTCATAAATCATTTAGTAACACATGTTTTATTATGTAACATGTGAATCATAGCTCTTTGATCATCTTTGCTTTCATTTTGGGTGTGCACATAAGGTGTTTGTGATATTGCTTCATAAGGTAATGCTAAGCTTTGACCCTTTATTTCCCTTAGTATAGTTTAGTAATCATTATATGGTAGTTAGTGATTGTTATTGGTGAAATTTGAGGCCAGAAACTTGAAAAAAACACCCCTAAAGCACTAAAATCATCAATTTCAGCTTGTTGGAATGTTTCAGCCCGAAAACAGGCTGAAACAGGGCTCTGGGTGCACCAGGGCAGGCTGGGTTGCACCCAGGCTGCAGCCCGGACGTAGTTAGCCCGGTTGGGCTAGCCGCCGGCCCGAAGTCCCCAGCCCACGCGGCTGGGGCTGGCGGAACTTCCCCCCAGCCGAAGCGGGCTGGGGCCTCCGCCCTTTCCCCCAGCCCAAGCGGGCTAGGGCTTCCGAACCCACCCTAGCCCAAGCGGGCTGGGGCCATCCGCACCCACCCCAGCCCAGGTGGGGTGGGGCCATCTGCCCCTTCCCCAGCCCAAGCGGGCTGGAGGCCTTCGTCCCCTCCCCAGCCCAAGCGGGCTGGGGGCATGCTTATCACCCAGCCCATGCGGGCTGGGTGCGTCTTTACCTCCCCAGCCCATTTGGGCTGGGGTTTGTGATATGTCCCCAGCCCAAACGGGCTGGGGCGTGTTATACCCGCCAGCTCGCGCGGGCTGGGGGACTTGTTCTCTCCCCCAGCCCACGCGGGCTGGGGGCTTGTTATTTTCCCAGCCCATGCAGGCTGGGGACAGGGGAAAAAAGGGGGGGGCGGCACCCACTTGGTGCAGCCGGGTTCCGACACGACGGTTGCACACAACGGTTGCACCATTTTGGTGCAACCGAGTCCGGGTTGCGCCATTTTGGTGCAACCGCTTCAAATTGTCTGTTTCTGCAATAAACCTTTGGGCTTCAATTGCTAATCAGAAATTGTCGAACTTTGGTTCACAACCATTCGAAATATTTTCCAACATGAATATTGGTTTTTCAGTGATTTTCTGATTTATCGATTTCATTGAGATTTGTCTCTGGATTTCGTACACGGGATTTTATGAACTATTTTTAAAGGATTTTTTTTCACTTCCAAATGGCTTTCGAAATTATTATATAATATTAAGAATTTTCAAAAACCGTTTTAAAGTGATTCCAAAATCAATTAAAATCTGTTTCGCACCATTATTTTCTATAATAAAAAAAATAATCTCACACTCACTTTTTAGCACGTCGAGCGAAGTGGAAAGGTGCTTAAATGGTTAGGAAATCTCCGGCCTATGGAACCGTGTGTATTTTCTTTCCGGTTAATCCCTGACCTATTCGATTGATCGTTTTGACCTTTGGGTCTCGTTTACCGATGATACGAGGTGGACTTTTTATTGTTTGGAGTGTGAGCTTGCTATTGGTTAGTAAACCATTTAGTGCGAACGTGGGGTATGGGACTCATTGTTATCACTTTACGAGTTCCTCTCCAAGAAGTTTGTGACACATTAGCCTCTGGGCGGCCAGTACTGGACCTCTAGGTCACCACGCCTCTGGGCAACTGTCTCTGGACACCTGCTCTATGGAGCAGTGTTTGCGGCATATGCCTCTGGGCCTTTATCCTTCTGGGAAGGATCTCGCCGTCTTGCGCGTTCCGCATCTGTGCGAGTGATCGATCACAACTCTACAGTACTTGGCAATAACGACTCTGGTCGGTGCACGTGCTATACTTGTATTATCTGATGATTTTTATATCCATTCGAGTATCGCCTTTCGGTGTTGGTTCTATGGAACCATACGACGAAGTGCGATTACCTTGTGGATTCACAGTGTCTCTAGATACTGTTTTTCAGTATTTGATTTCATTGACTTTTCAGTATATCCCTATTGCTCTTTGGAGCATCGATCTTTGCTTGGGTATTGATTACAGACTTTGGTCACTCTTGGGATTATTGCCTATGGGCAACTTTATATAGCTTTGGCTACGCCGATGATATGAGGCGATTTTATTTACTCCACACTTTGGTGTTGATATTCTCTTTGGAGGTTTTTACTATTTATTGATGATTAAGGATCGTCATTATATTCATGTGGTCCATTATATTCTTCTCGTTGGAGAAGTTCTGTTTTGTTTATGTACCGCATTATTATATATCTCAGTTATTACTGATTATTTAGCTAGCCCGACCCGAGTGTTTTCGCTCGGGTCAGACCGAGTTGTTTCAGGTTAGGTCTCTGGACTTAGCTTTCTGTGCTTCCGCTTGGACATTATCTGCTATGCTGATAGATAGCTCTTTATATTTGTCCACTATTTTGATACTCTGATTATTCAGTCTCTTATGTACATATTTTTGACTCACATGTGTGAGCGGTGGCTTTGTACCCACCTTTTGATATTTGGATCTGTATTGACGATATATTGTACCTATATTCTGTGACTGTTATGTGACTGTTCTGTGATGATGATGTTATCATTTAGTATTATTTTTGTTCTGAACCCATTTTCCTTAGCCATTGTAATTTCGTTATAAATATCTATTGGATATATCGAACCACTTGAGAAAAGAAAACCACCTATTCGACGTATTCAGTAGTTAGTTATAGCTTGATAGCACATGGTCGCTTCCATTATACTCTATTCTCCGTTCTACTAGACGGTATTACTCCGTAATACTCTTTACTAGAGTGGGTCTCGGAGTGTGGCGTTACATCCTGATTGTTAGGAAAAAGAAGAAAAAGAGGTAGAAGAAGAAGTAGAAAACAAAAACGTAGAATCTCACAATCGTAGCGGGAAAAAATATAATATCAAATAACAGCATTTGTACAAAGAACGCTGTAAATGTCAATTTACATATAATATATTAGAGTACAATCATTCACAAATAAACTGGATAGTTTAACAACTTGTGCCTGACTATTATCAATACAATCTCAAATACATAGCGGAATATACTTCATATGTTCCTGCCATCCAGCTCGCCTCTTGAGCTCCAGAACATCCTAACCCGAAGAACTTCAATACACGGTCTGACCCGAGCATTACAATAAAGTAACACCTGAGTCAGGCTGAAAACCAGCGTGAGTAAACCCATATAACTTGAAATATTAAGTTATAAATTTCTTTGAAAACCAGGGTAACTCGTACATTACTATGAGTTTTCTCTTGTTATAGTCAAACACTCATTTCTCAAAGTAATATCTAAGTACCGTTACTTAGTTTCAATGGTTCAGTTTTCTTAATTTATTCCATTCTAGCCTATTTGATTTTATAATCAAATCTATAAAGAATTTTAGATTACTAATCGAAGTGGTTTCGGATATTGCTGATATCCATCCCCGATATCTTCAAATTCAGTGCCATATTTAAGCCAAGTTGTTTTTAAGGAAAACAATTCAGTTTAAATTCAGAATATCATACTCACACAGAAATTCATCATAGATATTTTAATTAAATAAATGATTCACATTTATTAACAAATCAATCCAGTCATTTCATATCACATAACATCACAATTTATCAGACTAGAGATATTAATCAATCCAAGCATTTGATACAATTTAATCGTCAATGAGCAAGATAACTTAGTCATACCATTTCTAATTAATTTAATTAATACAAATAAATTAATTTCTTTTAAATCTGGCTTAATTAACATTAATTAATTACAAACCATTTATTGTTACTTTAATTAATTATTGACCTTAATCAATTATCCTTTAATTACTTAAGACCTTAATTAATTAAAGATAAACTACTTAATTAATTATAAGTTAAACCATTTATCTTAATCATTTTACTTAATTATCATTTAAGTTTTATTTAATAAACCTTTGGAATTAATTTATTATTTACCCATGAATAACTTAAGTCCTTTAAACAAATTAATAGTTAAAAACATTTCATCTTCTTAAATCAACGACTTAATTACACTATTTAATTCCACTTTAATAACTTAAGAATTGATTTAAAATAATGGACACATAATAAAATACTTTACACTTATATAATTTAAGTTAAATTTTTTTATATTACCTTTATCTAATTTAACACTTAAACAAAACATTTACTATTTTGAGAAGTGGGTTAAGAAAATTGTTTAAGTAAAACTTGTTTTGTTTAAAATTTTAAAAACCTATTATACACGTGATCACAAACCTGGGCCAAACCCGTTTCCTATTCCTATTCAAACTCGAGTCTAAACCCATCTTTCCAGTCGACCTTCTTCTCTTCTACACGCATACCAACCTGATGTCTCACCGAGTCCCACCCGAGCAAATTCCCAATACAAAGCCGATACTAACCTTCTTCCTCCCCTCTCCTATCTTTCTCTTCCTTTAAAACATAGTAACAAAGAGACACACTGATACCTGTGCGCATGCACACCCCAACGCCACCACCCCGACCATTGCTACTACCTTTAGCAAGTCATCGACGACGAGCTAATTCGCTTCGACCACCCAGTCTCTTTTTAAACCCCTGAACTAAAATCTAAAGCTCGATCCCAAACCTAGGCTAGGATCCATCATCCATCACTGCCTCGCCTAGCCACCTCTGTACGCCTGAGACCTTAAAGTTTCGTCAGCATCGTCATCAAAGTTCCCCCTTCCTTTTCTCCACCTACCACAGCCTCCAGACACCCCCTCGACGCTGCATTTCATCAAAACCCGCACACAAATAAAAACACATCCTAAACCCTACCACCGCCTCTCCTGACGGACGTAGGTTATAAGAAGACCCAGCGACATTTTTCTCGAGCCCCATACGACCTACACCTCCTCCAGACCTAGTCTTGGCCCATCCAAATGATTGGGTTGTCAAAATTTGACCGAGGAACCATTTCCGTTCATCTTACAAATTTCCCTCAAGTTCTAACTTTGAAATTACAAAACTTATACCAAAAATCCTAATTTTCCAAGTCGAATCCAACCATATAAGTGAAATGTAAAATTATGATGGTCGAATTTCTGATATACTTTGTTTTTTTTATAGTAAATTCATTTTATCTAATAATTACTTGATACCTTCAATTGAAACCATTTTTAAAAATAGCGTATGATCTTTACAAACAACTTTCTTTTTATGATCAATGCCTGAAAGTGATTGAGTGGAAAGGTGTGAATTTTTGGAAGGATTTAAGCCTAAGAAAGTAAGAACAGTGACTTGCTTTTATACTATACAACAACTCAAACATATATATCAGGCAAACATACAATTTTTATCTATGCAAAACATATTTGAATCATTCCTATCATTAATTGTTGCGTGCACAAGCATTACAGATGAATTAACCTTTAAAGGTTGAAGTTTACTCACAATAACTTTGAACAGAGGATGATTTTTGAAACTAGAAGCTGTAACTTGATCTTGATCTACTTGATTAAGCTTTGAACCTGTACTTGAATTTAGCTTTGTATAGTTGAAACCGGAAAGAGTTGTTTGTTTATTTCTTTCTCTTTTTTCTCGTGGTTTTAGATTTTGAAAGATGAAAAAGAAAGGGTTGGGATATGAGTGTATACAACCTTGGTCCTTATTATTCTCCTTATGTTATATTTTGAAAAATAAGAAAATTCATTTAAACAAGAAAATCTTGACACTTTTATTTGCATGATACTCCTAAGCCTACAAATGTCAAATGCATGCATTTTATTATGCTGTTATTTTTACGTTTTAGTTTATATTATCCTTTTTATTTATCAAGTTTTACTTAATATTATAAAACCCCTTTTATTTTTTTTAGATTTAAGCTTAAGCTATTATATTTGAACTAGATATATATACTATGTTAAAATGTATTGCTTTAAATATGATTTATTTTTAAGATATTTATTTGGAATTTCCAACATAAATTTCCTATTCACAATTTTCATATATACATAAATAATAGAAATTAGATACATGCACAATTATATACTTATATATATTATATAGCTTGTATATATCTATTTATAAGATTATGGGTATATTATTCTTGAATTTAAATGGTGAAATATATTATCTATTCATTTCTAGAGATTTATAATTTAAAATTTGTTAGGGTTTTCAAATTACTTAATATTTTGCTCAAATATTTATATCAAGGTATTTCTAATTATCAGAATTTATTTGTTCAACTTACAAATCAGTATTTTTAATAATTTAATCCAGTAAATTACCAACTAACAGATGTCCAAAAATCCGGGTTATCATAATAAATTTCAAAGTAATCCAAACATTTCAATATCTTAATGTCGATAAATTCATTTATAATTGACACTTCAACTTTGAAATTCCAATTTGACTCTTTTGAACAATTTATAAAATCAATTCCTATTTTAACATTGACACTCAGATTATCGAAAATAATTCAATTTATGTAAATCAATTTCTATTTCAAAATGCCAGTTAACTAAATTTAAAATTTAAAGAAATAAGAAAAATCATTTAATTTAACCAATCCGATGCCCATGTTTAATATTCTAGCCTATGGTCAAGTGATATGGATATTTATCATTTCAATCTGCAATTTAAAATTTTACGGTTATATATCATTTCAAACCACAATCCTGAATAAATAAAATCCATAAAATCACTCGAGTATATCATTTCAACCCATAATGATTTTCCCTAATCTATAGATCGTTTGGGTATGTATCATTTCAACACAAAGTGAACTTGTAGTGTTATAACAGTATAAAATACAACATCTAGTCATCCATTATCAACAATCAAATATCCATCACAATCATCATCCAAATCAGTCGATAAACATCCATAGATAACTGATTATCATTAACAGGTATTAAATTGACCATTAAATTCAATATTAAATTAAACGATAATCAAATGCAATAAAAGTCAAATTTAACTATAATGATAATTTAAACGTACCAAACATCGATCAATTAATTTGTAATCACATCATAAATTTAATTTAATTAATATATGATAATCTAGTAGTTGTGAGTGGGTCAAAACACTCACATTTTGATTTCAAATCGATTTGAAATCCAAAATAAGGCCCAAAATTTGACAGTCTTGGAATTTTTCCATACTAGCAACATGATGCCTGGAATTTCAATACGATCCCAATGGAACAAACCGAGCATAAATCCGAGCTAATATGAAGAAGATATGACAATTAGAAAGATTGAATAATTAAATTAAAAAATAAAATAAAACAAGGGCAATATGGTAATTTATTAAATTGTCTAACCACAGCTGAAACGAAGTAGAGTACAATCACGCCAAAAACCACCAGTGTATCTTCATTCGTTGCCACCAAACCATGCACCCAGACAAATATCGAACATCTCTGCCTTGCTCCCCTTCACCAGCCGCGCCTCCACCCTCTAACCGACCTCCCCACAAGCCACCGCCAGCCACCAAGATGCGAGCGAAAACTGACCATTCATCCTTAATATTTGGCTACCCACGATGATGATCACGACAAAGTACTATATGGATCGGCACTGCTTCGCCTAACTAGTGGCTCTTCCCGATCATCAAACGGTCGATGATCCACTATTGGATCGTCTAAAACCTAGAATGGACGACTGCGGTTCATCCGTGATTTCTGGACAAACGGTGATTCGATGGCAAAAATGAATTGCAGATCCTGGTTACGATCGTCGAGAGCTTTGAAATATTATATAGTTTGATATAGTTTGAGGAGTTTGAATATTTAGATTTGATTTTGAAATTGAATTGAGGGTTTGTAATTTATATGTTTACTTCCATTGAAAAGAGGAGATGAGAAGGAAATGTGCGTATAGAAAAATGGAATCAAAAAACACATAGGGTTTATAATAGCCTATATATAGGCAGATCTGAATATAGAAAGAGTGGACTAGATCAATTTGATTTGTAACGGAAAACGACTCGAAAAGCCCGTTTCATTTCTGAAAAGAAAATGGGTCACCTCGTATATCAAAATAGATGTTTTCGATGTTTTTAAACTCAATGGAACAGGTTTCAAGTCCTAATTCCATCAGATGAAGAAGTTAGCTTTAAAATTAGCTTATTTCAGTCATTTCAATTGAATTTAATTAAATTGATTTCTACACGTTTCAAGTCCGTATGGTCGAACGACAAATCCGATCGCTGCGAAACTTGTAATCCTACAATAATTCAAAGTTATGGGTCCGATGAAACTAGTTTCATCGAAATTTGAGACAATGGCCAAAATGGCTATTTTCACATTAGTTAAATAAATTATTATTAAATTGTTTAAATCGCTTTTTAATTCCACTTTTAATAACTAACAAATTTTATCGTTTTGATCACGTAGACATTTACAATAATTTAAAACAAATTTGCATATCAATTCAGCGTTAATTATTACACCAGTTACAATGTTCAATTTCAACTGAAATTAAATCCAGTTAAATATAATTTATTTCCAATAAATTGATTTGATATTGATCTTTTTATTCAATCAATTATTACTCTATAGACATAGTTAACATTTGTTTATATCTTATTACACTAATATTCTACAATTATTATCTTTTACCATATTAGTTGCAATATTTCAATTATTTTGAATTTTCGTTAATCTTATTATAATTTAAAATCCTAATAAATTAACTTACCTTGGTTTCCATCTTTTATTTAAGTCAATTATTTCCGTATAAATATAATTGAAATTTCTGTACATTTCATTGCATTCAACTTTTATAATTATCGTCTTAACTAATTTTACATAACATTTAATTTCATTTAATTATAATTGATTAAATCAATTGGTAACAAATAACAATTTTCACATTTAATCACATTTGTATGTTTGTTATCTACACACAAATGTCATAGTTACTTACACAACACTAATCTTATTCAGTTATAATTTATTACTCACTATTCCATTAATTAATACAACATTTAAATTGTCGATTACTATTTTAATCCAATTTTCAATTATACACATATTATTACAATTAATTTACAATCTATCACCAATTATAACTCTTACAATGTAATAGTATTAATTTTAGGTAATTGATAATACTTAAATGAAATTCCAATTAATTGAAATAATTAAATCTAATTATCTTTTCATTAAAAAGTAACAAAATTTTATTTCTTCCAACATTAATCACAAAATCTTATTAAATTAAATATTTTTAATTATGGAAAATTATGGGTCGTTATAAATTACATAATTCAAAAATCGTTAAAATTTAGTGGTCGTTACACTCTCCCCCACTCAAAACATTTCATCTCGGAAATGGAATGATATAAGACAAAAGAAGCGATAGAAAGAAAAGATAGATTTGAAGTGCATAGTATCAGATATAATAATTAATTCAAAACCATAAAATTTCATTAGTTTTCAAATTGATTTATATTCAACTAATTTGGTTTCAGTCCATTTTATCCACTCAGTAAAAATTCATTGTATTCACATTTATTTGGTTTCAATTCAATGTATTTCATTCAATTGATTTGCTTTCAACTTATTACCATTTGTTACAAAATTATCTTTCAAAACAAATTTTATTTTATTTAACTCATCTATTTAACCCATCTGTCCTCACTTAATTCAATTTCAACTATTTTTAAGTTCATATTTATTTAATTAAATAACATTCTCTATTTATTATTCAATTTATTTCACTTAACATATGTTATAACATAAATATACTGTATAAATATTTATCATAACCACTCAAATTTTATTTACAAATTCCCTTAACAGAATATCAATTTTGAACATCATATTACTTACATTTATATTGTATATTATTCAATTACATATTCTCATTACATTCTAAAAAATTTCTACGTAAGTTTTATTAATGTAATTGAGTGTAATTGGGCATAATACAAATTTACTACATTTACAATATTACTATTAATGTCAGGACCCGATTCTTCGTCTTCCGAAAATTCAACATCGATACTCACTTTATCGACTGCCGAGCAATCGAACGACGGAAAACCGAACACTGAGGGTTTAAGAAAAAATAAAAAAAATAAAAAGACATAGAGATAGAAGATAGAGACAACAGAAAATAGAAAATAGAACGGAACAGAAGAAAAACAGAATCTCACAATTCGCAGCGGAATAACATATAATAATAAATGAATAATCTTTAAACAAAGAACTATATCAGTTATTACATTACATTACATTACTTTTCATTTCATCATATCATCAGAGTGTACAACAACAACAACAACAACAAACAGTGCAGCGGAAAAGAAATACTATATACTAGTAATACGCCATGCCATCCAGCTTGCCTCCAGCAACTCCAGAATATCCAGAATATCCTGATAAACCAAACTCTTGACTGCCCGTGTGGAAATTGGTGGGCACCCAGAGTTTAGGAAGGAAAACAATAAACTCCAAGTCAGTCATGTGACTGGTGTGAGAACTCAAAACAGTTTATTTATCTTTAAAATCAAAATAGAGGAATATTTTTAAAGTCAATTCGCAATGCTTTTAAAAATGAGACTACCATAAGACCTCCCGCCACACACACAATGCAAACGCAGACTTGGAGGAGATTTCTCCTTATGATAGTCAAAGATGCTTGATACGCATTTAAAAAGAACATTTCATATTATTATTAGTGCATAGTGTAGGAAACAATTTCGAAAGTAGAATATAAATCTTAGCCAGCATAGGTACCATTATAGTATGCTTACTATAGCTACCATATTAAATGGCAGGTTCTACAACTAAAACCGTACAAGTCTCGTATTGTTTCTTCGGATTTCCAACGAATGATCAGGCCAAGGAACTTCCCATTGCCACATGAGAATGCCTCTGGATGGACATCCCCGAGAACCAAACCGGATCTCTACCAACACAAGGCCGGGTTACCCCTAACTGAGTAACAACTGACCGAATATGCCATCCCCCGGTCCTTTGGGACCTTTCACCGAGCGCTCGTAATCAATTCACACAATCATAAAGTGTTTTCAACATGAGTAAGTATCTGGGCTCCATGCCATGATACCACCCTTTTCCAGAAGGAAATGCACACATACTAAAGGGCGCTACCCCTCATAACCTTGCCGCATCTTTCCTGTTTTGACCATTCCGGGGTGTGAGGCTCGACGAAGTCACGTCCACAAAAACATACTTTATACAAAAGCCATGCTTTGGGTCAACAAATGATCATAGAAATGATCACCAAGATAGACGATCAAATAAATGATCCTATCACAAATAATCAACACAATGATCATTTACAGCAACACTCAGCATGTCACATTACCAAATTGGGAATATATCGCTGATAACCTTCAACTACATAACCTCTGAGCTCGTACGTCTCAGAGAAGGGTGTTAAGCTAAAAGAATAAATTCTCCGCCACCAACAGAAATATATTTGAAAGAAATCTGCTTTATATCTCAATTTGTAACGTCAGACATACAATCCATACAAGTCTGTTCCGGGATCGAACAGAACCGAAGGCACTTCTCACGAAGCCCTTGCAATCCGGATATTCACTAATCACGTTCGGATTTCCCATCACTTAGGGAATCTCTATACCAGGAGCTACCCAGTGCAGAGACAATCGATAGGTCATCCTATCGCTTTCGCAAATACCCGGTCTTCAACACCGGTCATCAAATGCAATTCATAACGACGTATCACATATTCGGAATGGGTTATACGACCCCATGGTCCTTTCCCGGTTAACCCGAATAGTGAGCGCTTATTCAAAAATAAGTGTGGCATTCAAATTCAAACAAATCACATCAACTACCCATTCAAAGGTAAATATTGATAGTCGGTTATTGAACTATCAATGGATATGCACACATCACCAGTTTCCAAATAATTTTCCAAATTATTTACTTTCCAAAATATCTTTACAAGATATAAAATTTTCAATACTTTAAAAATAAATCAATATTTATTTTTAAACAAATTCCCCTTTCTATTTATAAATCCCATAGTGAATTTATATTCCAAAAATATTTATGAATTTACGACTTCAATTCGATTTCTAATATTCATTTTCAATTGATCTTCAAAAAGATAAATTCTAAATATTCACTTCATATTGGAAAACATTTCCATACTTATTTAATAAGTAATTCTCAAATCCATTTATTTTCAACACTTGGAAAATATTCAATATACTTAAATCGAGATTAAGTATATATTTCATTCTTTAAGGAAATCATTCTCTTAAACATATTTATTTGGGCCAAAACGAATGTTGTGTAAAACATCGTTACGACAACCCAAAATCACTAGTATAGGGATTCGAAATTAAAATAGATATATAAATCCCAATACTATACAAAACATTTCCTTTCGGAAATCATTTACTATAACAACACTGTTATAGTCTACCATTTCCTTCTATTTCTCGAAAACGTCTATTTCAACAATAAATGTTGAAATCTATGGTTTCGAATCTCAACACATTTAAAAACATCGTTAGATCATTTTAATTCTATTTAAAACATCACATTCAAAACAATTTCTTTAACATATTATTCACTATTCAAAAACGTGAATATACTATGTTAACCAATTTCATCATTTCTATACATTTCATTTTAAAGGATTATTCACTGTCTAAAACGTGAATATAGCTCCATAAATAAGTTATAACAATTTACTTATCAAAATAAGTCGTTTGCGAATTTTATAAAACAACGTTTATAAATTCTATTTCTATTTGTTTTATAACTACTTCCTTTTTATACATCTCCTTTATTAACCTATTCGATTTATAACTCAATTATAAACCAAAAGTTCATATTATAAGTGAAATACTTATAATTTATTTGTTTGAAAAATCGTTCCTTTGAACTTCATAATTATAAATCTTATAACTTATAAGATTCAATTATTTATCCAAATATATTCTTTAATAACTTCACAAAATTTATAAATCTTACTATTTATAAATTTCATTTATAACTTCACCATTTATAATTTTATAAATTCCATTCACTTATGCAATCCATTTTCACTTCATTCAAACACTTATAAAAACTCGTTTTATAATTTAAATGTTTTAATTTATAAATATCAATTTATGAATCTTTTATAAAATCAATTTATACTATTATTTTAAAACATCTTTAATCTCCTTTATAATTTCACCATTCTCTTGATTTATAAAATAATCAAATTTTATAAATCCTATTTTTAAACTTTTTATAATAAATTCAAAAATCCAATTTAATTATTTTATAAAAACATTAACCCATATTTCTCAAAAATCAATCTTTAACCGTATTTCTCAAAATCATAATTTTTATAACTTTAAAAATTATAACGTTTATTTATTTAAAATGGATCAGTTCCAAAAATATTTTATAAACGTATACTTTCAAAAATCACTTTAAAAATCATTTTAAAATCCCAAAATTTGGTTCAATGATGCTACACACCAAATAGTCAATCACGACAACAACGATATCATATATCGATATGATAATCCATCAAATATCAAAATATCTGAAATCAAATAAATACTGTTGAGGAATCCAGTTGGATCCCTCCAACCTGTTTTCCTGCATCCACAAACATTAGCACAATACCAATTCCGCTCCAGTACGGAATTATCGCGGTATATGGGATTTAAAATATTATCCGCTTAATAGACGGCGTAATAGGGTCTCATCCGCTATACAAATGCGGGAAATCAATAACTCCAATATATACATATGCCAATATATATATTGCTATTATATATAATACCAATTTCACTGTTTATGAAATATTCGCGGTATATGTTTTTAATAAATAACATCCGCTTACTAACGGCGCATAATGTCTATTTTAACAATCAATAGATAACAATCATCATTCAAACATTCATTTAAGAATTTTAAATCTAACTATTTAAAATAAAATCGAAACCGATTCGATTGAGTGAGAAGTTCTCACCTTGATTTCAATTTCGTTTTAGCGATTTATTTCGAATAAAATTAAATGGACTTTTAATTTTACCCGAAATTCTCACTAACTCCAAACGACTCCAATCCAATTCCATCGCGTAGTGGTCGTCCATACGATTCCAACGCAATTTGATTCGTCCAAATCGGACCTCGCATGAAAGAGATATCGCAGTTTAAAGTTTATACAATTTAAATTAAAAATAAATTCAAATTTTTTTTTCTTTTTCTTCCTACCCAGGCCGCACGCGAGACTCCCTCCTTCTTCCTCTTCTCATTCATGTACATATCCAGTAAACAACCGAACCCAATATACAAACTAGGGTTAAATTATTCATCCACCACAACGAGCTATGCAACGATCAGGATGCGCCATACGAAGCACCATCTACACGCCTACCTTCGGCCAGAGCATAGGCCAACTCGGCCCCCCTACAGCATGGAAAATCGTGCGCAAGTAGCTAGTGTCGGCCCCCTCTTGCTCCCCCTCTGATGCTCCATTATTGATCATCACCGTATAGATTTACTCGTCTCTCCATCCTCTACAACTTCTTAGTTGGTGATTTCGCGTGAATGTTTGTAGATTGGGAGAGATTGAGGGGGGAAGTTGAGACAATTTCGGCCTTCGGTTCTGTTAGTGGCGGCCGGCTAGGGTTAGGTTTTTTTTTTTTAATTTCTAAAGAGAGGAGGGTTATTTATAGGGGACCGACGAAACACTATTCATTCCGGGTTTTCTAAACTCCGATTCACGCGCCGTAACCAGTGTTTCTAGGGTTTACCTCGCGTTCCGGACACAATGGAATAGGTTTCGTAAGCTAATTCAGACATCTATGTGAGATATGGCAATAAACGTTCAATTTAAATTAAACCGATTTAAACGATTTTCTAGGCGTTTTAATTTATACCGGACAAACGGAAAATCCAATTGACACGAAATTTGAAACCTTACAATAATATAACATTACGGATCCGATGAAACTGGTTTCGTCGAAATCCGAGACTGTTTGAAAAATGGCTATTTTAACTCGCCAAATTAATATTAAAAATAATTCGATGCGTTTCGAGCTGCCACGCTCAAACGATAACTCCGATTGACACGAAAATTGAAATCCGGTAATAACTAACTATTACGGATCCAATGGAACTAGTTTCGTTCAATTCTGAGACTGTTCAAAAATTGACTAATTTCACTAGTCGATTAAATATTAAAATATTCAATTTTCACAAATTAACTTTTAATTCGATTTTAAAAGTTCTAAAATATTATTCTAACTTCAATATGATAAAATAAAATTTTACAAATCAATTTCAATCACATTTAACTCAAATTTTTAATTATTTCCATAATTTAACATATTAAATTATCGATTTAATTATCCAATTAAATCCAATTATTCAAATAAAAATTTATTCGACTTATAAATTCACTTTTTAATATTTAAAATTAAATAAATATTCAAATTTTAATAAATTAAAATTCTGGGTCGTTACGATTAAGCAAACATTTAGTTTAAGCATTTTGTTACTTAAGTTTCCCTTGTATAACCTTCAATTACATATTCACATTACATTTAGCTTTTTGAAGATTTTAGGTAAATTATATATGTAAATAATTGCAATTGAATATTATACAAATAAGGTTTATCCTAGTTCAACTTTTTCGAATTGTTTTAATTCCATCTCTCATTTTAAACACTCTAATTATTCAGTTTTTTGCTTCATTTCAGTAATTGAAAACCATCACTTAGCATAAAACTTAAGAGTTAAATTTCCAGTTCCACTTCAAACCTTTTTGAAATATATATATATATATATATATATATATATATATATATATATATATATATATATATATATTGCACATCAAATCATACTCAAAAAATTCAAATCAAATCCATCTTCCAAAACAAAAGTGTAGCAAAGTTGCTAAGGGGTGCCTCTACTTTGAGACTCGAAAATGAATGTCGATGATGCTGTAGTCATCACCGAAATTATTTTCCAGCGACATAAGAGGCGAGTACTGACTTACTTCTTTTGAACTTCTTTGGAAACAATTTTTATTTGAAAATATTTCAAATAATATATTTTTCAAAACTTTGAAAACCAAATTTTGGAAAGCACCGGAAATTTAATTCTCATATCCTTAATTTAAATTCATTTCATTTTCAAAATAGATTTATAAACCATATTTTAAAATTTAAACTCCTTATAACAAACAACAATAGTTAATGGTTTAGGAATGTTAACAAAACGAGAAATGATAATCTAGTATTATCATTTCTAATAACCAGTTCATTTAACTATCTAAATTCAGAAAATTATACTTTTATATATAAAATATAATCATTAATAAAATTATTTCTATTACCAATTTTGAGAACAATATTGTGTCAGTTTGCTCTGTTCAAGTGTTTTGGAATTCCTATAGATAGCGTTGGCCGAACGAATCGATCGAAACTCAAAATTCACACTTAACAACTCAAACAACCCAATATAAAACATTTTACATTAATTACAAATATGATATCTCAAAGGATGATTCAAGAATGGATTTAAAACGAAGATAGAGATTCATATATTAAATGGTCCCTAATCCAAGAGAATTCTAACGAAGAAGATCGGTTCGAAAATAAGATAAGATAATTTAATTACAAAAGAGGGAAGGACTTATATTAATCACGGCGACCTTAACCGGGTCAACCAAGACTTAGAAAGACGAGAATATCATCAACGAAAATAGGAATAGACTTCTTGAGAACATCGCAGAAACATGATTCATGAGATCGATGAAGGAGGGAGGAGCATTGGTTAATCCAAAAGGGTATAACTAACCATTTATAGAAACCATTCGTCCATGAGGAAAGACAACAGGTCGAGCACCAGGAATAAGATCGATGCGAAATTCAATTTCTCGCCTGGGAGGTAAGGGAGTGATTTCACCAAAGACATCCGAAAATTGTTGGACAACCGGGGGGAGCCAAGACCACTAAGCTGGAAATCAGGAGAAAAGATGAAACTGCCTGCATAATACTGAGGTAATTTGACCTTTGACCAAAAAAAGAATTTCCCTGGTCCTCTTTTAGACAACGGTTTGGGGTTAGTAAGAGATAACAACATCGAAACCGAGGATATAGATATCTCCGGTAAATCGATGTTTGTGTAAAGGAATTTCATCCCTTTACAAATCATATAAATTTTGGTGGGACCGTCGTGGCATGAACTCAAATTTATTGCAAAGATCAACAGAAATAGAGCCATGGGAAGCTCCATTGTCAAAAAGAACACGAACAGGACAAGACAAGAATGGATTTCATAACAAAAGGAAAGTTCCAAAATTCAAAAGAAATCCTAATCCAGAAGGATCCTAATGAAGAAATTTCAAGCTCAAACGAAAATGATTCTGCAATTAATTTTACTTCATATGCTAAGTTTTTCCTAAACCAGAGCTTTGATACCAACTGTAACGACCTGGCATTTCAATCGTCCACTCATGTCAGACTTGAATCGCTTAAAACAATTGATTGTTAAGTTATATTTGGAAAAACTTAGCATATACAGTAAATAAATCAATCACAGAATCACAGATACGGAGCAATATAACAATAAGCAGTGGAATAGATAAATAGTAGTTCATGAAACTACTATAGAACATCAGAGTTTAAAACAAAATACAAACGAAAACTCAAATACAGAGTAGTCTCAAATACAAAATAACTAACAAGACTGAATAGAAATAATTGGAAATAACTGAAAGTTGAATAGATAAAGACAGATCATCAAGCAAAGCTCCAAGCTCCAAAGGTATTTCAAATGATGTTACACTCATTTTGACCTGAGCATAAAGCAAAACACAAAACACTCAAGTCATGATTAACATTCTTATACAAGTAAATCAACTCAAGTAAAATGTCAAGTGAAATGCAAAATAATTTAAAGGATGTTTGGGATTCACATCCTCTAAGGATCTATTAAACTATCTACATACATAGTACAATACACTACATGGATAATGTCTATAGTAAAGTAACTATTAAAATAGTGTTAAGTCATTACTCATATCCCACTTAACATATTTTTATATATTCTCGTAGTCTATACAGATACTGTAAGCCCCACCAAACTGATGGAATACTCAGGGAGCACTCCATGGGTACGGTACAAAACAAACTCGTGGAGGGCAAGATATGACATGTGACAAGGCAAGCGAGGCGATGCCCAGGGTAGGTACTACCTGTAACGACTTATAATTTTTCGATAATTAAAATATTGAATATAATAAGATTCTATAATTTAATATTGGAAGAAATAAAAATTTATGATTTATTAGTGAGAAAATAACTAGAATGAAATGTAATAATGTTAATTTAAGGTAATTGCTAACTATTTTAACGTAATTCCAATTTATTGAAATGATTGAAAAGTTATAATTGGTTATAAATTGTAAATAAGGAAATAAATTAAATGTTATATTAATTGGTGAAATAATATATAATTAGGTAAAATCGGTGTTGTATAAATGGTTATAACATTTGTTTATAAATAATAAACTTATAAATGTGATTAAATTAAGTAAAAGGTGACAATTGTTATTTATTACCTATTTATTTAATCTGTTGAATTTAATTGGAAAACAATATGGATTTATGTAATTTAATATCACAGTTAAATTGAAATAAGATAGAAACCGAAGAATAATGAATGAAACAAAAGGGTAAACTAATGTTAAGTTTATCCATGAAGTGATGATTGATTGAATAATAAGATTGAAATCGAAATAAATTTATTTATTTGAATTTAAATCACAATTAATGAAGTTATTGCAATTAAAATCGAATGATGTAAATTGTGCAATATTTAAAATTGAATTTGACATTAGAAATTTATCTTAAAAGATTATAAATTATTAGGTAAACAAAAATGATAAAATTTGTTAATTATGAAATTTGAATTTAAAAAGTGATTTAACTAATTTAATAATAATTTATTTAATCAATGTGGAAATAGCCATTTTGGCCACTTTCTCGGATTTCGACGAAACCAGATTCATCGAATCCGTAACGGTGAATTGTTGTAGGATTTCATGTTTCGTAGCGATTGGACTTTTCGTTTTGATCGTACGGGCTTGAAACGCGTAGAAATCAATTTAATTGAATTCAATTAAATAAGGTGATTTTAAAAGCTAACTTCTGTAAACAACGGAATTAGGCCTTGAAACCTATTCCATTGAGTTTAAAAAAGTCAAAAACATCCATTTTGATATATGAGATGACTTATTTTTGTTTCAGAAGCGAAACGGGTTTTTCGGGTCGTTATTGTCGTTCAAACCAATTCAATATGTTGTTCGTTCATTCTTATTGGGAGTTGTCCACATAAATAGTTTTGTTCCCAAACCTACCAGCCTTTCTATTTTTGATTAAAGTATGTACAATTCTATCTGACAATCTCCTCCTTCTAATGGTAGAAACATATTCCAATTTCAAAACCCAATTCCAAGTCCAATTTCAAATTCAAATCAAAATCAATTTCAAAAAATTAAAACTCCTCAAGCTATGAAATATTATATACCGATTCGAAGCACTCGATGAGCGCAACTCAAATCTGCTGTTCGTTTTTACAATCAAGATTTTTTTTGTCGGGAATAGGCCAAATCATTCTCGACCATCAGTTTGGGGTTCGATCATCGACGATGAATCATTAATTGGAGGATATATGGTTGTGGAGAGTGGCGAGGGGATCGCATCAGCATGGTTCGTTTGGAGAATGGATGGTCAGGTGTGCCTCGATAATTCAACTTGGGTTTTTTAATGGGTGGCGGCGTCTGTTTATTTGCAGCGACGAATTAGGTGATGGTCGACTCGAGGTGGTCATGCGTGGATGGGTAGAGGGTCTCAGGTGGAGCAGCGATGACGGCGTTGTGACGACCCAGAATTTTAGGCAATATCAATTTAATAATCTGTATTGATAATTAAATTGATTTGATAATTTTCCTTTATAATTTTAATTTAAATTGGTAAATTTAATCTTTTAAAGGTTAATAAATATTTAATCTCCCAATATTGATCAATATCTTTCTAACAATTTAAAATTGATAAGATTTATCTTTCAAAGCTAATAAAATTTTATTATATTTATAATATATATATATATATATATATATTGGTGTATATATTGTGAATAGAAAATCTTTTCTTTTAAATAAAAGATGTATTTTCAAATTGTAATATATGTGTATGTATATGTTATGATTTGAAGTTGTTTTGAAATCTAATATAATAATTCTCAAATTAGGTTAAAAATATTTTCTATTTAAAATGTAAATATATATATATATATATGTATGTATATATTGTAAATAGGAAATCTTTGATTTTGATAAAGGGTATGTTTTCAAATTTTATATATATTGAGATTTAAAGTTTTGTTTCAAAATTCAAGTTAATAATTTTTCAAAGCTAATTAAAATTAAATCCTATATTTTCAAAACCTATATATATATATATATGTGTGTGTATGTATGTATGTATATTAATCAAAAATATTTTTAGCTTGTGTTAAAATGAGATTTATATTTGGTTTATCTCTTTGTTTTTAAAATTCCTTCTTTAAATTACATGGTTTATAAATGTGTATAAGTTTAAACCTTAAATATAAATTAATATAAACATAACATATTAAAAAAATACTTGTATAGTTAACTTAAAAATGGTTTTAAACATTTGTAAATGCATAAGTCAAGATTTAGACACTTGTTAATAAATGAACCCACGCAAATTACACTTGTAATTAATATGGCATGCATTAAAACAAGTGGCCTTTATTTCTTTTGTTTGAAAATTTAAACATATAAAGAAAATGTTTAAGAGAAACCTGTTTTTCCACTTTCAATTCAAAAACTTTCTTCTTCTCAAATTCTTTTCTTTTTCTCTCTTCTTTTCAAAAATTAAAAAGCAAACCAGAAAACTATTTCAAACCTGAAACAGAAACCAAAAGCAAAATCAAGCCTAGAATTCAAATCTGCAACTATCTTAAATTAACAACTTGGTTTCAGCCTTCAACATGCAAAGTACAAATTCAACTCAGCAATAAGATTTCAAAAATTTAAAAACCAATTCAAAATGCAAGTTTCTAGATCAGCAACATCAAATAGTTCCAGTATTTAGATCAAAATTTAAAGCCTAGACATGAAAATCTATTCTCTTCTTATAAAAAAGGTGAGTAAACTTTTTTAAAAACAGTTTGATTTGGATGCATGTCATGATATTGATTCCTATGTAAGTCTGCAGCTTGTATTCATTTGGAATTTGATATATATGTTTATGTTAGCAGGTCTGTGCATATATATAAACATAGAAAGTCTGATATCTGTTGTTTCAAGTTCTGTTTTGTTTTCAAAAAAAATCGAACATCTCAATCAAATCCATACTAGCCTTTGATATTCAAATGAATTTTTTTTTTTGAAGTCTGCAGATGATTATAAAAATAGTTTCAGGGATTAAATTCAACAAATTATTTTTTTTAGTTGAAATAGCAGTAAAACATTTATACATGTTAAAAATCAACAACTTTAATTTCTGGTTTGAATTGCATGAGTGGATTCGTGACTAAAAATCATGATTTTTAACATACATTTCATAAGTTTTAATTTGACATTCGATTAGAAAATTGGAGATGAACGTTTTTGGCAATTTGATGGATTGTCGATGATCAACACGGTGGTTTGGGCCGAATTCTTGGTCGAAGCTAGGTGGAGTATCGATGATGAAGGGAAAAATAGCCTCGAATTTTTCCTATGGCCGAGATGACCAGAATCATTCGAAGTAGGGTTTAATACCCTGGTATTAGACGTCGTCATTCAGTGGGTTTTTATGTCATCGTGACTTGATCGGAATCTATCGCGTGGCTTGCTGGAGGAGCTGGTGGTCGAGACGAAGGTGTGGTGTGGATGGCGAAGCATCTCTAGGTCTGAGGCGTCGGAATGGTGAAGTTTCCTGGCCATGGTAGTTTTTAGTTTGGGCTTGAATGTCTCGTTTTCGATTCGCATGATTTTAGTTCGACCTGAGTGTTCGAGAGTGCTTACGTAGGTAGGAGTGATCGGCGAGAGTCGCCGTGATGACCTACGGTTGTCGGAGTCGATGGGGTATGTGCACCACGTGCACGATGTATTTGGGAATAATGGAGTTTGAGGAAGACAAGTTCGACTCGGGTCGTTCTCGTGTATTTTTGTGGTGTGACACGGAGCAGGTAGTGGGGTTGTATTCTCGAGTTTGACTCGAGTTTTTAGTGAAGTTTACTCGGGTTTGGCCGAGATGAAACTTCTGTTTCAAATCTAAAGCTATGTTTTGTAAAAATAAATAAAGTTTACAAATTTAAAACTTGTTCTTTTGAAATAATTATTAATCAAACTTTCGAAAGTGTTTAATTGAATATATAATTTCAAATTTGAAATGTTTAAGATAATTGCTTTTGAAAGTAATTAATTAAATTAAATTTTGAATTTTAATTCAAAGGGGTGTTTTCAATTTGAGATATTAGATCAAAGTTTTAAGTTATTATAAGTAATGTTTTAAAAAAAACTAAGTTTTCAAATTATATTGTAATGAATAAGTTTTAAGGATATGATAATTAAGCTTCCAAAGATAAATATTTGTATAGTTTAAATTAAACGGTTTGAAAGGTTTCAAAGATTTTAAAGTTTACATTAGATGATTAAATTGTTTTAAATTTCAAATTGATTTCTAAATGCTTTATTTTCAAATAAGGTTAATGATATAATTTTGTAAACCGATAAAATAGTTTGTCTTTAAGTTATTAAGACTCGATTAATTCAAATAATAAATTTGTGAAGATAAATAAGATTAATTTATTATTGTTATGAACTTAAGAATACTTAATTAATATGATTTGTTAATAAGTAAAAGTTTAACTAAGGTAAATGATTTTTTTTAATTAATTAAGGATTTCAAAATATAAGAAGTTAACTAATTATTTAATTAATTTTAAATGATTAGTTAATTGTTTGGTTAATTTAAATAATCACTTAATTATGAATTAATTAAGTGTAATTACTTAGTAAAGTAATTAATGTATAATTACTAAATGTAATTAAGAAGAGATATTACTTATGGAAGTAATTAATGGAAAATTACTTATGGAAGTGATTGAGTGAAAGTGATTAAGGGATAATCACTCGATGTTATTAGTTAAAGGATTAATCAATATAATTGATTTGAAGGTCAATTAGTTAAAGAGTAATTAACTAATTAAAGAATTAAGGTTAATTAATGGTGGGATTAATTACTTGTTAAGGTAACTAATTAAGAGAGTAATTAACTAACGAAAGTAATTAGAGGATAATTACTTATGGAAGCAACTAAGGGTTAATTACTTAGTTAATTTGGTTAGTTAATTAATGTGATTAATTAATTAATGAATGTGATTAATTTAAGATTAATTACTAAATGTAATTAATTAAAAATGTGATTAATCAATGAAGTAATTAATTAAAGGTTATTAATTAATGCTATTAATTAATAATTACGTAATAAAGTAATTAAAGGTTAATTATTTAGTGCAATTAATCAAATATTAATATAATTAATTAAGGAGTTAATTAATTAAGATAAGTAATTACTAGTTGTTAATTACTGTTTTTGATTAATTAAGACTAATTAATGATGGTGGTTAATTAAAGATTAATTATTTAAAGGATTAATTAACTAATAAGTATCACTAATTAATATAATTAATGGAATTAATCAAGGTTGATTAATGAAAGTGATTAATTAAAGTATGATTAGTTAATTGTAATTAATTAAGGATCAAGTGTATTTAATTATAATTAATTAACTAATTAATTAGTGGAATTAAATGGAGGATGATTAATTAATGTAATTAATGATAGTAATTAAAGGTTAATTACTATAATTAGGTAAGGATAATTAATTTGTGTAATTAATTTAAAGGTTATTTACTTGGATGTAACTAAAGGATAATTAATCAAGGGAGATTAATTAAGAAAGATCATTAAGGGGTGATTAATTAATTAATTTGTAATTAATTAATGAAGCAGGATTAAGATAATCCAAGTGATTAAAGGATAGTAATTAATTAAAGGTTAATTAAATTGATGAAGAGTTAATCAAACCTGCTTATGGATGATCGATTGATATTGAATGATTGAATGATATTGGATGATTTGGATGTAATATCTCTGATATGTGATATGTGCTACTTTGTGAGATGATTGGTTGATATGAATTATCTATCTGTGATATTGTAAATCATCTATCTGATTATGTTATTCTGAATATAAGTTTAATTGTTTAAACCTTTAAACAACTTGGACATTAAAATGGCGTTTGGATTTCAGTGAGACCGAGATCGGATTTCCATATTTGGATATCCGAAAACCACATCGATCCAAATTAAACGTTAGGTCGTGAATCCAAGAGAAGAGCTTAGTGAAGACTCGAAGTGTAAGAACTATTCGTCAGTATAACTCTGAGGGTGATTCCGAGATGAGTTTGATGGAGATAGTACGTTTAGGTTTTAGATGGTGATTCAGAGTGCAAGGACTATGGTCATTGACTCTGAGGGTGATTCCAAAATGAGTGCAACGAGATAGTGCCTTCGGTTTCGTTCGAACCCGGAACGAACTTGCATGGATTGAATGCTTTCAGAACATCGTCGGGTAGACGATGAGCATTCTAAGATAGAAGTTTTCTATAAAGGTAATCGCAGCCTTAAGCCTCATCAACCGGGAATGGCTAAAACAGGGGAGGTGCAGCAAGGTTAAGTGGGTCATGCCCAAGTAGGACGAGATTTACCCCTGTCTAGAGGTACCTTTCTATTTCAGCTTAGTGTGTGTGGTTGGTCGCGCCAACCACGGGGTGGTCTTGTTCGGGACTGTCCAATAAGGGATGGTTCCGGCCTTGTGTTGCAGGGGATTTAGGGTAGATCCTCGGTACGGTGATCTAGGCCCCGTACTATGACGGGCGGTACCCCAGTAGCCCTGCCATTGATGGAAACCTATTCTTCCTACATGCCCTTACGGTTTTGATTGTATTACCCACTTTTATGGCTGGTAGATGGAATTTAATCATGTAACAATTTCAGCTATTTCTTATTTACTTGAAAACCTTAAACACTATTAAAATATCACTCGATTTCCTATCAGATGTTTTGGTTAGCGTAAGGTAAAAACATTTCCATGTTTATGTGTGGGAAGTCTTACGTGATACTATTCTTTTCAAAGGATTTTCTAAAGTTAAGCAATTTTAAACCATTTACTCACACCAGACCCCTATCTAACCCAAGTGTTTATTTTCTGTTTTATTAAACTCTTGGGTACTCATATTATGTATGAGTAGTCGAGGGATTCAAGTTAGCTTGACGAATTCTGGAGGAGATTTGGAGCAGGAGGCTTCCGTGTGTAGATATATTATGGTTCCGCTGTGTTAGTGTTATGTCTATATTGTATTGATGTACTTGAGTTGTATGATAGACAGATGTTTATAACTGTCTAATATGTGTTGTATAGGTTGTGTAACTCTGATGTATATGATACTATGTAATATTTTATGTGATATATTATATTTCATTCGTTCCGTTGTGAGTATCTGATGTTGTTGAGTTTCTTCTTCCTTATCTTATCTTCTTCTATCCCTTTCTTTCTTAAATCATGATGTGTTTTTCTGGTAATAGAAAGATGGGTCTTGACAGTTGGTATCAGAGCGCTAGGTTGAGTGAATACCTAGGCTTTGGAGTGATTTCTATCTATCTTGAGAGAGCGTACTTGTAATTTTTATGTATAACTATATATTTATATATCTACCTGGTTTGTTGGGTTACCTATTCGGGTTTTCCAACATAAGTTCTAGAGGTAGATGGAGCAGTGGTGTGTGTGTAACACGACTACCACTAATGGAAGGGGTCCATATGTTTGAGGTTGGATGTGTATCTATCGAGACTGTAGACCTAATACCTCTCGAGTAAGATTTGCAGCTTGGAGTAAGGATTTCTCTGATCTCCGAAGGAAATCTTTTAAAAAGATTCGGAGTCCATCTTTAAAGTGTAAGTTTGGATCTATCGGATGTGCAGAAGCAAGTGATGGTATCTTGGCAACCATAGGAAGGAGTTTTGTCTGTTTTGGAATATGAGACTAAGGTATATAAGTTGCTTCGTTTCGGCATGGTCTCATCGTCACCCTTAAGGAGGTCGAGATGTTGATACTTGGTTTGGAGCTCGAGTTTCTTGAGAGGATGTCTGCCCATTTTGAGGAGTCATATGTGCAGTTAGTTAATGGTTTTGGGGTTCAAGGAGCCATTGGATTAGAAGTCTTTGGTTAGATGTGGTAACAGTTTCAGCTTGGAGGTGTTTGTGTGCCAACAAGAAGTCTTCTGGCTTAGAAGTGTCCTAGAGATAGAGTTTAGAAGCAACAGTGTGGGTCATTTCTTCGATGGTTCAGGAATCTTTGTGTTTCTTCTTTCAACAGTCCGGGCAGATGGTGAATGCTTTCTTGAAGGGTTAACCTGGTTTGGAAAAGCTTAAGGATGTTCTAATTGGTAAAGAGAAGACAGTTTCTTTAGAATCTGAACTAGGTAGGGATCGCAAAAGTGACTTGCGATTAATTTGGGAATTTATCTTAGGAAATCTTTTGTTTGAGATAGAGGGTTCTCATGTGGAAGTAGGAGCTACTGAAGTAATCAGAAGTTTGCCTGCATCTGGAGTTGAGTTCCATATTGAATTGGTTCCAGAAGCAATACTGGTGGTGGATGGTTCTTGGAGAAAGAAGAGTTAGTGTAGCAGCTCAGGAATTTTTGGAATATGGATTGGTCAGATCTAGTTTTTGAGTTGGATTCTGCTGTAAGGTTGTGTGATCGAGTCAGATGGGTCACTAAGATGTTATGAATTTGATGAACAAAGTTTCCCGGATATATTGGATAAGTTTTTACCCATATTCATCAACAGTATTCTCATCTACTTCAGAACCAAAGTTGTGCAGCTGAAGCAAGGTAACGGCTGTGCGAGGAAGGAAGCAAAGTTTTGTTTCTTTTAATGCTTGGGAAGTAGAGCTTGTGTTCTGGATATTGGCGAATCTTGGAAGACCTTTTGTTGAGTAGGATCCAAAAACTAGTTTGTTTTGGTCTAATTGTTTCTGGAAGCATCAGCATAGGTTGAGCTGATTAGGAAGATGAATGGCTGCCCAGGATTGTCTATTGAGTTACGCAGATATGAGATATGGAGTTTGAAATTCGAAGTTGGAGACTTCATTGTTGTTAAGGTTTCCCGGGTTAAGAGAACAATATGATTGGGTAAGATTGGATGGCTAGTTCTGAGGTATTTGGGATTTCTTATCTGTGTTCTTGATAGAATAATTTCTTTTGTCTATAGGATAGAATTGCCATGACTGGGATTCATTGTATTTCACGTATCTCTGAGGGAGTACGTGTATGATTCATCGTTGATTATAGAATCAGCAGTTCAGTTGGATTTGGAAGTTGTGCTAGACTTGAGTATAGTCTGATGTTCTGTTTAGATTGGTGGATCTAGATAAGAGAGGAGCTCTGGATTATAGTGGTGTAGTTAGTTTAGCTTCCGTAGAGCGAGTCACCCAGTGATTTATACTTGGGAAGCTCTAGATAGTGTTAGTAAGATCTATCCTGATTTGTGTCAAGATAATTAGTTAGGTTTGTTTGTTTGATTGATTGCTATGGTTGTTAGTTACTAGATGATAGGTATGTTTTGCTGTTTGGAATCTGGGTTATTAAATTATCATTGCTTTTAAATTTCGAGGACGAAATTCTTTTAATGGGGAGGAATGTGACGACCCGGAATTTTAGGCAATATCAATTTAATAATCTGTATTAATAATTAAATTGATTTGATAATTTTCCTTTATAATTTTAATTTAAATTGGTAAATTTAATCTTTTAAAGGTTAATAAATATTTAATCTGGCAATATTGATCAATATCTTTCTAACAATTTAAAATTGATTGGATTTATCTTTCAAAGCTAATAAAATTTTATTCTATTTAAAATATATATATATATATATATATTGGTATATATATTGTGAATAGAAAATCTTTTCTTTTAAATAAAAGATGTATTTTCAAATTGTAATATATATGTATGTATATGTCATGATTTGAAGTTGTTTTGAAATCTAACATAATAATTCTCAAATTTAGGTTAAAAATATTTTCTATTTAAAATGTGTATATATATATATATTGTAAATAGGAAATCTTTGATTTTGATAAAGAGTACGTTTCCAAATTTATAAATATTGAGATTTGAAGTTTTGTTTTAAAATTCAAGCTAATAATTTTTCAAAGCTAGTTAAAATTAAATCCTATATTTTCAAAACCAATATATATATTAATCAAAAATATTTTTAGCTTGTGTTAAAATGAGATTTAAATTTGGTTTATCTCATTTCCTTCTTTAAATTACATGGTTTATAAATGTGTATAAGTTTAAACCTTAAATATAAATTAATATAAACATAACATATTAAAAAAATACTTGTATAGTTAATTTAAAAATGGTTTTAAACATTTGTAAATACATAAGTCAAGATTTAGACACTTGTTAATAAATGAACTCATGCAAATTACACTTGTAATTAATATGGCATGCATTAAAACAAGTGGCCTTTATTTCTTTTGTTTGAAAATTTAAACATATAAAGAAAATGTTTAAGAGAAACCTGTTTTTCCACTTTCAATTCAAAAACTTTCTTCTTCTCAAATTCTTTTCTTTTTCTCTCCTTATCTTTTCAAAAATTAAAAAGCAAACCAGAAAACTATTTCAAACTTGAAACTGAAACCAAAAGCAAAATCAAGCCTGGAATTCGAATCTGCAACTATCTCAAATTCACAACTTGGATTCAGCCTTCAACATGCAAAGTACGAATTCAACTTAGCAATAAGATATCAAAAATTTAAAAACCAATTCAAAATGCAAGTTTCCAGATCAGCAACATCAAATAGTTCCATTATTTGGATCAAGATTTAAAGCCTAGACATGAAAATCTATTCTCTGCTTATAAAAAAGGTGAGTAAACCTTTTTTAAAAACAATTTGATTTGGATGCATGTGATGATATTGATTCGTATGTAAGTCTGCAGCTTGAATTCATTTGGAATTTGATATATATGTTTATGTTAGGAGGTCTGTGCATATATATAAACATAGAAAGTCTGATATCTGTTGTTTCAAGTTCTGTTTTGTTTTCAAAAAAAAATTTAACATCTCAATCAATCCATATTAGCCCTTGATATTCAAATGAAATTTTTTTGTTGAAGTCTGCAGATGATTATAAAAATAGTTTCCGGGATTTAAATTCAACAAATTATTTTTTTTAATTGAAATAACAGTAAAATATTTATACATGTTAAAAATCAACAACTTTAATTTCTGGTTTGAACTGCATGAGTGGATTCGTGACTACAAATCATGATTTTTAACATACATTTCATAATTTTTAAGTTGACATTCGATTAGAAAATTTGAGATGAACATTTTTGGCAATTTGATGGATTGTCGATGATCAACACGGTGGTTGGGGCTGAATTCTTGGTCGAAGCAAGCTGGAGTATCCATGATGAAGGGAAAAATAGCCTCGAATTTTTCCTATGGCCGAGATGACCAGAATCGTTCGAAGTAGGGTTTAATACCCTGGTATTGGACGTCGTCATTCAGTGGGTTTTTCGTCATCGTGACTTGATCGGAGTCGATCGCGTCGCTTGCTGGAGGAACTGGTGGTCGAGACGAAGGTGCGGTGTGGATGGCGAAGCATCTCTAGATCTGAGCCGTCGGAATGGTGAAGTTTCCTAGCCATGGTGGTTTTTAGTTTGTACTTGAATGTCTCGTTTTTGATTCAGATGATTTTCGTTCGACCTGAGTGTTCGAGAGTGCTTACGTGGGTAGGAGTGATCGGCGAGAGTCGCCGCGATGACCTACGGTGGTCGGAGTCGATGGGGTACGTGCACCACGTGCACGATGTATCTGGGAATAATGGAGTTTGAGGAAGACGAGTTCGACTCGGGTCGTTCTCATGTATTTTTGGGGTGCAACTCGGAGCAGGTAGTGGGGTTGTATTCTCGAGTTTGACTCGAGTTTTTAGTGAAGTTTACTTGGGTTTGGCCGAGATGAAACTTCTGTTTCAAATCTAAAGCTATGTTTTAAAAAAAAATGAAGTTTACAAATTTAAAACTTGTTCTTTTGAAATAAACATTAATCAAACTTTCGAAAGTGTTTAATTGAATATATATTTTCAAATTTGAAATGTTTAAGATAATTGCTTTTGAAAGTAATTAACTAAATTAAATATTGAATTTTAATTCAAAGGGGTGTTTATAATTTGAGATATTAGATCAAAGTTTTAAGTTATTATGAGTAGTGTTTAAAAAAAACTAAGTTTTCAAATTATATTGTAATGAATAAGTTTTAAGGATATGATAATTAAGCTTCCAGAGATAAATATTTGTATAATTTAAATTAAACGGTTTGAAAGGTTTCAAAGATTTTAAAGTTTAAATTAGATGATTAAATTGTTTTAAATTTCAAATTGATTTCTAAATGCTTTATTTTCAAATAAGGTTAATGATATAATTTTGTAAACCAATAAAATAGTTTGTCTTTAAGTTATTAAGATTTGACTAATTCAAATAATAAATTTGTGAAGATAAATAAGATTAATTTATTATTGTTATGAACTTAAGAATACTTAATTAATATGATTTGTTAATAAGTAAAAGTTTAACTAAGGTAAATGATTTTTTTTAATTAATTAAGGATTTCAAAATATAAGAAGTTAACTAATTATTTAATTAATTTTAAATGATTAGTTAATTGTTTGGTTAATTTAAATAATCACTTAATTATGAATTAATTAAGTGTAATTACTTAGTAAAGTAATTAATGTATAATTACTAAATGTAATTAAGAAGAGATATTACTTATGGAAGTAATTGAGTGAAAGTGATTAAGGGATAATCACTCGATGTTATTAATTAAAGGATTAATCAATATAATTGATTTGAAGGTTAATTAATTAAAGAGTAATTAATTAATTAAAGAATTAAGGTTAAATAATTAAAGAGTAATTAATTAATTAAAGAATTAAGGTTAATTAATGGTGGGATTAATTACTTGTTAAGGTAATTAATTAAGAGAGTAATTAACTAACGAAAGCAATTAGAGGATAATTAATTATGGAAGTAATTAAGGGTTAATTACTTAGTTAATTTGGTTAATTAATTAATGTGATAAATTAATTAATGAATGTGATTAATTTAAGATTAATTACTAAATGTAATTAATAATGTGAGGACCCGCAAATCCGTACTCCTTTAATATACACTAATCTCCATAGATTAACTCAAGATGAACAGAAATACGAATTATCAATGTTTAAGAAAAAGAAAGAGGTAGAAGAAGAGAGAAAAAGATAGAAAATGGAGAGAAAAGAAAATAGAACGGAACAAAACAGAAAGAAAACAACAGAACAATAACAGAATCTCACAATTCGCAGCGGAACAATATATAATAATAAATGAATAATCTTTAAACAAAGAATTATATCAGTTATTACATTTTATACATTACATTACATCATCATTTCATTTCATCATCAGAGTGTACAACAACAAACACCATCAAACAGCGGAAAAGAAATACTATATACTAGTGATACGCCATGCCATCCATCTTGCCTCCAGCAACTCCAGAATATCCTGATAAACCTTAACTCTTGACTGCCCATGTGGAAATTGGTGGGCACCCAGAGTTTAGGAAGGAAAACAATAAACTCCGAGTCAGTCATGTGACTGGTGTGAGAACTCAAAATAGTTTATTTATCTTTAAAATCAAAATAGAGGAATATTTTTTTAAGTCAATTCGCAATGCTTTTAAAAATGAGACTACCATAAGGCCTCCCGCACACACACACATGCAAACGCAGAATCGGAGGAGATTTCTCCTTATGATAGTCAAAGATGCTTGATACGCATTAAAAAGAACATTTGATATTATTACTAGTGCATAGTGTAGAAAACATTTCGAAAGTAGAATATAAATCTTAGCCAGCATAGGTACTATTATATTATGCCTATTATAGCTACCATATTAGATGACAGGTTCTACAACTAAAACCGTACAAGATCGTAATGTTTCTTTGGATTTCCAACGATTGATCAGGCCAAGGAATTTCGCATTACCACATGAGAACGCCTCTGGAAGGACGTCCCCGAGAACCAAACCGGATCTCTGCCAACACAAGGTCGGGTTACCCCTAACTGGGTAACAACTGACACGAGTATGCCATCCCCCGGTCCTTTGGGACCTTTAACCGAGCGCTCGTCATCAACATCACACAATCATAAATAAAGTGTTTCAACATGAGTAAGTATCTGGGCTCCATACCATGATACCGCCCTTTTCCAGAAGGAAATGCACATACCCTAAAGGGAGCTACCCCTCATAACCTTGCTGCATCTTTCCTGTTTTGACCATTCCGGGGTGTGAGGCTAGATGAAGTCTCGTCCACAAAGCCACGCTTTGTACAAAGTCATGCTTTGGGTCAACAAATGATCATAGAAATGATCACCAAGATAAATGATCAAATAAATGATCCTATCACAAATGATCAACACAATGATCATTTCACAGCAACACTCAGCATGTCACATTACCAAATTGGGAATATATCACTGATAACCATCAACTACATAACCTCTGAGCTCGTACGTCTCAAAGAAGGGTGTTAAGCTAAGAGAATAAATTCTCCGCCACCAACAGAAATATATTTGAAAGAAATCAGCTTTATATCTCAATTTGTAATGTCAGACATACTATCCATACAAGTCTGTTCCGGGCTCGAACAGAACCGAAGGCACTTACAAAGAAGTCCTTGCAATCCGGATATCCACAATCCTGATCGGATTCCCCATCACATATGGAGAACTCTATACCGGAGCAACTCGGTGCAGAGTCAATCGACAGGTCATCCTATCGCTCTCGCAAATACCCGGTCTTCAACACCGGTCATCAATGCTATCCATTACGTCGTATCACTATTCGGAATGGGTAATCCGAATAACGAGTGCAATAATTTAAAAATAAGTGTAGCATTCCAATTCAACAAATCACAACAAATACCTTTCAAAGGTGAATATTGATAGTCGGTTATTGAACTATCAATGGATATGCACAACATCACCAGATTCCAAATAATTTTCCAAATTATTTATTTTCCAAAAATATCTTTACAAGATATATAATTTCAATACTTCAAAAATAAATCAATATTTATTTTAAAAAAATTCCCCTTTCTTTTATAAATTACATAGTGAATTTTCATTCCAAAATATCCATGCATATACGATTTCAATTATTCATTTCAATTTATCTTTAAAAAGATAAATTCTCAAAATGTTTCATTTCACATTGGAAAAACATTTCCATACTTATTTATTCATAAGTAATTCACAATTTTTTATTATTTTCAACCTTTGGAAAATATTCAATATACTTAAATCGAAATTAAGCATATATTTCATTCTTTAAGGAAATCATTCTCTTAAACATATTTATTTGGGCCAAAACGAATGTTACATAAAACATCGTTACGACAACCCAAAATCACTAGTATATGGATTCGAAATTAAAATAGATATATAAATCCCAATACTATACAAAACATTTCCTTTCGGAAATCATTTACTATAACAACAGTGTTATAGTCCACCATTTCCTTTTATTTCTCGAAAACGTCTATTTCAACAATGAATGTTGAAATCTATGGTTTCGAATCTCAACACGTTTTTAAAACATCGTTAGATCGTTTTAATTCTATTTAAAACAACACATTCAAAACATTTTCTTTAACATATTATTCACTATTCAAAAACGTGAATATACTTCGTTAACCAATTTCATCATTTCTATACATTTCATTTTAAAGGATTATTCACAGTCTAAAACGTGAATATAACTCCATTAATAGGTTTCAACAATTTACTTATCAAAATAAGTCGTTTGCGAATTTATAAAACAATGTTTATAAATTCTATTTCTATTTATTTTATATCAACTCCTTTTATAAATTCCTTTATTAACCTATTCGATTTATAACTCAATTATAAACCAAAAGTTCATATTATAAGTTAAACACTTATAATTTATTTGTTTATAAAATCGTTCCTTTAAACTTCATAATTACAAATCTTATAACTTATAAGATTCATTTATTTACCCAAATCTATTCCTTTTAATATCTTCACAAATTTTATAAACCTACTGCTTATAAAATTCCATTTATAACTTCACCGTTTATAATTCTATAAATTTCATTCATTTATGAAATTCATTCACAATTCATTCTAACACTTATAAATAAATTCATTTTATAATTACAGTATTTTAATTTATAAATATCAATTTATAAATCCTTTATATAAATCAATTAATATTATTATTTTAAAACATCTTTAAACTCCTTTAAAATTTCATCATTTTGATTTATAAAATAATCAAATTTTATAAATCTATATTTCAACTTTTTATAATAAATTCAAAAAAATCCCGATTTAAACTATTTCTAAACCATTAACCCATATTTTTCTCAAAAATCAACATTTAACTATATTTCTCAAAAATCATAATTTTATAACTTTTTAAAAGTATAACGTTTATTTATTTAAAATGAATCAATTCCAAAAATATTATATATTTTCAAAAATCACTTTAAAAATCCTTTTTAAAATTCCAAAATTTGGTCCAATGATGCTACACACCAAATAGTCAATCACGACTACAACAATATCATATATCGATATGATAATCAACGAATATCAAAATATTCAAAATCAAATAAATACTGTTGAGGAATCCAGTTGGATCCCTCCAACCTGTTTTCCTGCATCCAAAGATGTTAGCACAATACCAATTCCGTTCCAGTACGAAATTATCGCGTTATATGGGATTTAAAATATTATCCGCTTAATAGACGGCGCAATAGGGTCTCATCCGCTATATAATGCGGGAAATCAACAACTGCAATATATACATATGCCAATATATATATATATATATATATATATATTGCTATTATATACCAATTTCACTGTTTATGAAATATTCGCGGTATATGTTTTTAATAAATAACATCCGCTTACTAACGGCGCATAATGTCTATTTTAACAATCAATAGATAACAATCATCATTCAAACATGCATTCAAGTATTTTAAATCTAACTATTTAAAATTAAAATCGAAACTGATTCGATTGAGTGAGAAGTTCTCACCTTGATTTCAATTTCGTTTTAGCGATTTATTTCGAACAAAATTAAACGGACGTTTAATTTTACCCGAAATTCTCACTAACTCCAAATGACTCCAATCCAATTCCATAGCGTAGTGCCCGTCCATACGATTCCAACGCAACTAGTTTCGCACGTTTTCGACCTCGTATGAAAAAGATATAGATTTTACAAGTTTACACGATTTTATATAAACTAATTTACAACTTTTACTTTCTATTTTAACCTACATCTAATACTGGCCGTAGATCCATCTCTTTGCATCATGACCGCACGTCCCCCTCCCCTTCATCTTCTACGCGACTAACCTCTACAGGTAAACAAAACGCAACTTGAACCCATAGCTTTGAATTAGGGTTTGAAATTCGAGCCTCCTCGTGTAGTTTGAAGACGATCAACAAGTGCCATTTCGAAGAGCGTCGCCAACACTATGCTCGGCCCAAAAACCAAGGAACTCGGTCACCTCATTTGCATGCATCACGAGGCCGAAAGCACCCCCTTTGACTGCAAATTGCCGTCAATCTACTCCACTATTCTCGATCATAACCGTTGAACATGAAGTACTCGAGGAGATCTACAAGTTTCATGTTGAAGGATTCTTGAATTGGTTGATGGATTTGGAGAAATGTGAGAAAAATAAAAATGAATTTCTGGCCTTTCGTTTGTAGCCGGCGGCTGGCCTTAGAGAATTAGTGTTAGGTTTATTTTTTTTTATTTGTGAAGAGAGGATGGTCTATTTATAGGAAATAAAACGACACTATTCATTCCGGAATTTCCAAACTCCGATTTACGCGCGGTGACCAGTGTTTCTAGGGTTTACCCCGTGTTTCGGACGCAATGGAACAGGTTTCGGAAGCTAATTCGGTCATCTGTGCGAGTTATGGCAATAAAGGTTCAATTTAAAATTTAAACCGATTAAACGATTTTCTAGGCGTTTTAGCTTGCACCGGACAAACGGTAAATCCGATTGACACGAAATTTGAAACCATACAATAATATCATATTACGGATCCGATGAAACTGGTTTCGTCGAAATTCGAGACAGTTTGAAAAATGGCTATTTTAACTAGCCAAATTAATATTAAAAACAATTTCGATTCGTTTCGAGCTGCCACGATCAAACGATAACTCCGATTTCTACGAAAATTGAAATCCGATAATAACAAACTATTACGGATCCAATGGAACTAGTTTCGTCCAATTCTGAGATTGTTCGAAAAATGGCTAATTTCACTAGTCGATTAAATATTAAAATATTCAATCCTTTTGTTGTTATAGGATCCTTTATTTATTTAGGCATCCTAATTTGCTTGGTTTATTATTTCTATCACTTTGGAATGTTAATGATGATTCTGAATTTTTTGTATTCACTCTTGAGTATCGATATGTTGATGATATATCTCGAATTCCAGTTAAGGTGACTTTGTTGAGTTTTGATAAGTCCGTTTGGGTTTGATATTCAATTGGGCAATCGAGTGTTGAATTAACCTTATTCCTGGCTTTTAGCCTTCGGCTATCCTTCCACGAGGATATCCACTAAGGAATGAGGTGAGTTTCTAGGTTGTTCTAGTTTGATTTAGTTTTTTTGAGTTATCCTTTTCGGATACTCAATCGGTATTATTCTTTGTAGCATTACTTTGTTTGAAGTAATAATTTGTTGTTTGTGCGCTTCTTCTCCTTCAAGAAGAATATCTTGCTTATCCTGTATCTTGATGACTTTTGGGAGTGGTTCGTGACATCGTAAGATTGACGAACACTCAATCTCCTTCTGTTGATTTTGAGAACCGAGTATTCTTGGAATATCTTGATGCATTCTCTTAATGTTCTTTGGTTTGAGTTTTGAAGCTATATAAATATGAGTTTATAGAGAAATTGGAGTTTTGAGATATTTTAAAAATCAAAGAATGTTTCGAGAATATATTTATATGAGTAGTATTCTTTCATGGAAATAATTTGAGAGTGTTGGGTTATCCATCGAGTAGTTAAGAGTTCTGGTCGATACGCCTGATCAACGTTATCGATAAGAATCTCCTAAATGCTCTGATGAGGCAATCAAACATGATTGTTTGTATTTTGAAAATTGAGATTTTGAAAATAATATTTTGAGATTATATATTAAATTTATTTTTAAACGGTAATTGCAGCCATTGATTTTAGAGACGAGTAACAGAGTGGCGAGGCAGTTTTGATCGTTCGATCAACTCTACAGCCAATGGATATATCTATTTATTAGAGGTTCAATGGCGAGGCAATACCATTTATTTATATATTTACTTTGAAAATATAAAGATGAGAATATGTGAGAATATCCTTGAGCTATACTTTATTGAAAGTATATTTTGAGATTTTAGAATCCATATTATATACATTGGATGTTTTAAGAGAAGAGTTACAAGAGGATTTGAAGATTGTTTTTAAACGATTTAAGTGGTTTAATAAAAAGAGTAAAGAGAATTTAAACCCTTAATTTATTTTGAGGGATATTATTATGGATTTACAAAATTCTTTGGAAATTAATTTTGAAGTAAGAGAAGAAATTCGAATTTTAATTTTGAGTTTTTATTACTTACTAAGTAATTTAGTAAAGAGTTTGAGAAATTTCCAAATATTGAAAATTGAGATTTAAAATTTTAAAAGATGTTGAGGTTTAAAATTCTAAATATCTTGGAATTAAAGATAATTCGAGCTTATATCCTTGTTCTTGAGTATATTCTATCTTTGAGCTATTATCAACGACGTGCATTTTTTTTGCGGTCGTTCGAGTTTGGTGGCCTTGTAAGAAGCCATCTTGTGATTTATCTATCTTGTCTATTGTGTCTACCCTGCTGTGAGAATGTTCTTTCCGTATATTTATACGGAAAATCGTACTGATGATCTTCTTTATTACTTAGAGTTCGGGTTTAAGTGAATTTAATCCCGACTCTATTCGTAGAGTTTTTTTTTGGAAATCAATCATTTTCGATTGAATAATTGTTGAGCATCTTATTGAGTTTTGATTCGAAGACGGGATATCTTCGAAATTCTTTCGAGATACTTGGAAAATAATATGGTTTGCTAATCACTATATTAGCATTTGATGGACCATTGGATTAACCAAGCGAGTTTTTCCTTATTTCTCTCTACCATTCTATGTTAAGAGTATGAATGGTTTGAGTTTCGAGCTTGTCTTTATCCTTTGTCGATTGAATTTTTGAGTTGTTTCCGGCTCCTTTTCTAGAAAATTGCAGGGACGCAATTTTCGTAAGGGGGGGGGGAGTCTGTAACAACCCTGGTTTTGGAGATTACCTGTAAATATCAAATTATAATGGTAGATATGATTTAATATAGTGAAGTAAGATTAAGTTGGATAGTTTAAATTGCTTATTTGGAATAAACAATGGATTTTGGGGAATAAAATATGGAAATAAAGTTTTGAAACTTTACTTGGTTAATTAAGTTAAAAATGAGCTAATCATGATTTTAATGTAAAGAAATGCAATAATTTTAATAATTATTGTCAAACGTTTCTTTTATATATTTTTAAAAGAAGCATTTCATTTAATAAGTGATATATTATAACTAAAAATGGAAATTTGGTTTAAAAATAAATTTTGGTTGTAAAATGTTGAAAAAAAATGGTTTGTTATATTTTATTGCACAAGAAAATAATTTTTATGTAATTGTTGGAGTTAAAAATAGAGTTTTATATGAATTATTGTGTAAATTGTGTATTTAACCAAAATAAGGCTTTTTAATAATGAAAAATATTTTTTTATAGCTAAATTACCTTTTTAAGTTTTGTAAAAAAAAAATGTTTGTGAAACATAAAAATATGTTTGTACAATTTGTAGAGATGAAATCATGTAAATACACATATGTTGTATTATGTAAATAGGAGAGTGTTAGGGTAAATTTAGTGTTAATCAGATTATTAGGCTAATTAATTCTTTTGGGTCAAGCCCATTTGTTCACTAACCAGTAAAGTAATGAGAAAGCTTCTTCTTCCTCAAAATAGTATACGTACATTTTTACCAGAAAACAAAAAGAAGAAACCATTCCTCTTTCAAACCCTAGGCTTTCAATCTTCAATCTCTTCACAGATTTATTGATTTTAATCAAATTAAAGATAATTACAGCAGGTAATTAACTCTGAAATGAAGAATATCTCATCAAATTCTGATTTTTATTTGGCTTTGTCTGTAACTTTATTTTCGTCTTGGCATGTTTCTATTTTCTCCTCTTTTAGGTTTCTAACTCCAAATCAATGCCAAATTTTCCTACTTTGCTTGCTAAATCCGCTAATTGGCTGCAAATAAATCTTAAGGTGAGTTTAAACACTCACTTTTCTAGTTTACTCAAGTTTTCAGGTATGTTTTCGATTGTATTAGATGAATCTTTGTTTGAATTTGTGAATTAGAAAGATGATTTTTGGGTTTCTATGCTTGCTGAAAATGAATTAGAAAAATGCACAGAAGTAAAATAGTGATATCATGCATGTTCCTAATCACTTTCAGCTCATTCTTTTTGGGTTAGAAACTAGACTCAAGGAGAAACAATTTCTCTTTTGGTTTCATTTCGATTTATGGAAGTTTGATAGACCTGAAATAGAATTGAAAGTAAAAGTGGAACTCTGTCCTAAAAGAAAATTTCCTGAGTTTATACCTGTAATATATTTTGCCATATGTTTTACACTGCTTATCCAAATTAGATAATTTAATATGTACTGGAAAGCTTAGGAATTATTCTACAAGTTTCATGTTTTGAGTTTTATGAAATTTTAAAGTTAAGTTAGTCAAAATTGCACTTCTTTCTTACTATCCCGAGAGCAAAGTGACAGTTTTGTAATTTTAGACCTGAGAAATAAAATCATCATAACTTTTGACTCGTTAGTCCAAATTAGGTGATTCTTTTTCTTTCTTTTAAATATTCAAATTATCTTCAACTTTTATCTTTTATGATTTATCAAATTCTGAGATCTACATGGTCAAAATGGCTTATTAAGCCGCAGCCCTGTTGTTATGCACATTGCTCACGGTTTTGTAATATTAGACCTGAGAAATAAAATCATCATAACTTTTGACTCGACTATCCAAATTAGGTGAATCTTTTTCTGTCTTTTAGAATTTGCAATTATCTTCAATTTTTATGTTTTAGGATTTATCAAATTCAGGGTTCTACAGGGTCAAAATGGCTCTTTAAGTCGCAGCCCTGTTGTTATGCACATTGTTCACAGTTTTGTAATTTTATACCTGAGAATTAGAATTGCGATAACTTTTGACTCGTATGTCCGAATTAGTAGAATCGTTTTCTGACTTCAAGATATTGGAATTATCTTCAACATTTTTGCTTCATGTTTTCTCAAATTATGTATTTAAAAGGGGAAAACAGGCAAAACAAGCCGCAGGCCTGAGTTCTTTTGCAATTTTGAGCATTTCCCGTTGAATTGTTTTTTTTTTTGAATTCAATGATTTTGAGCATTTTTTTTTCGAGATGGTTCTAAAAGGCTCACTCATACTAATAAAAAAAAGTCGATATTAACATCGATTTGCACTACGAATTGACAGTTTCATATGGATTTTATCGTATGTTAATTTTATTGAATTTTCATCGATTTTTGCTATTTCTGTGCACGTGTTTTCTAAACCGTTTTCGAAATGATTTTCAAAATGAAAAAATTTATAATTATTTTATATATATAATACACACTTTTATACTATTCGAACGTATGAGAAAGAGAATTAAACGATTTAGTAAAACATGTGGTATGGAACATGTGCGTTTACTATTTCGGTTAATTTCGGACTTGTACGATCGAAGCTATTTGAGTTTGATGATTCTGAGATGTTTTGCCATTTTATGGCGTATTTTTAGTTTTATAATTCCTATTTATTGGAATTATTTAAGATGACCAATATTTGAAAAGCACTATGGTTTGAGATCTCCTATATAGGAGTATTGTCGATGAGATCCATCACGATGTCTTATTTACTTGCCAATGATATAAGGCAAGTCTTGAGTTTATGATTTCATATTTTGAGATTTATGGTTCATGAGAAACCATCATGATGTTTTCACTTGTCGATGAGATGAGACAAGTTACGATGTCATTTAATGCTTGTCGATGAGATGAGACAAGTATGGTAGCTCTTTGTCACTCGTCAATGAGACCAGGCGAGATATAAATTTCTGAGTTTTATGATGTTTCTAGTGTGGCATCGACTAATGGCTAGTAAACCGCTAAGTGCTAATATGTGGTATGGGACACACGTTAACACTTTTCGGGTTTCTATCCGTGAGTTTGTGACACATTCATGATGTTTACCTAACGGAACTGCTTGAAGAGGTGTCAGCGACCTCGTCATGAGGACGAACTGCTCTGGAAGGTGTTAGCGACCTTGTTAGGGCTGACAAAACGGCTTGAAGAGGTGTCAGCGACCTTGTCATGAGGATGAACTGCTTTTGGACGTATTAGCGACCTTGTTAGGGCTGACAAAATGGCTTGAAGAGGTGTCAGCGACCTTGTCATGAGGACGAACTGCTTTGGGAGGTGTTAGCGACCTTGTCTAAGGGTTCGGCCATCTGAGTTTAGCACATGCAGCATTGCTGCGGTATTATAAATGGGATTTGGCCAATCCGGATTTTCTGAGTTTTCTGTTTTATTGTGATTTCACATTTTTAGGATGTTTTATTACATTGATAGCCTAGTGTTATATGAGATGTTATATATATGGTGATTTCAATTAGGATATTTTGAACTCTTATCGAGTTCCTTGAGTTACGAGTTTAGATAATTTCAGGATTTTATAGGATATTCTGTGTTTTGCCATTTTGGCGAGTTGAGATTTATATACATTTATACCGATGAGACGAGGTATAATTGAGTTTGGATATTCTTTTATATTTGAGTTTTGGATCATCCTACTTGAGAATATCTTATGTTTTCCTTTTTGGTGAGATTTTATATTAATGTTTTACCTTTTGAGGAGATATGGTTCATGGAAACCATGTAGACATTTTGTGATATCGCCGATGATATGAGGCGAATGTTTATATTATTTGAGTATTATTATTGAACTTACCTCTTTTGAGGTGACATTATTTCACTTAAGTCATGAGTTGTATTCTTTCTGTTGCCTCTTCTCATTCGAAAATAATTATCACTTTGTATCTTATGCTTCATATTGTCATCTATCCTCATTATCTGATTATTTTAGCTAGACTGACCCGTGTACTTTGTACTCGGGTCAGACCGAGTTGTTTCAGGTTAGCTATCAGTTATGGGACTTTGCTGTGATGCATCTGCTTGGATATCAGCCTAGAACTTTTGTTTAGTTTATATTTCTTTTCGCTTGACTCTGATGTATTTATATTTGATTCGATGTATACAGTGTGGTCGAATACCACCTTTATTGTATTCATATTGTATTGTACTAAACATGTATCAGTGTATACGTATATATATGATGTTTATTACTGTTCTGTGATGTGCTTTACATATAGTTATTGTATTTTGTTCTGATAGATCCATTAGCCACCTATAATTTTGGATTAAGCATTTACTATGTATGTCGATCCATTGAGATAGAAAAGAAAAATCATAATGCATTTATTGACGTATTCAGTAGATGTTTAAGACAAAGTTATAGATGGTCGCCCTTAACCAGCCCTATTCTACGCTTTAGTAGACGGAATCACTCGTTAATTCTCTTTACTAAGGTGGGTCTTGGGGTGGGGCGTTACAGCTTGGTATCAGAGCTTTGGTCAGAACAAAGTAAAATAAACACAAAACAGTACGTATATCATGATACATCGAAGTACAGTACAAGTGAATCATTGTCCTTTATTCGAGCTTGTTTTCGAATCGTGCCTTGATTCATTTTCGAGTTTTGGGATTGTTGAGATGGAATATGTCTAGGAATATAGATATATTGTATTCCGTATTATTCCATAATAGTGTTTGATGTCATCTTATCTTATATTAAATCTCGTTTGGGATTATTCTATTCTTGTTTTTGTTGATACTAGTGAGTTCGTATCGTTGGAGCTTATTGATTTCTTTAAACATTCTTGTTTCATTCCTTTGAGAGTTGTGAATCCTACTGAAGGGATCCACAACGATTGGCTTATTGTGAGCATTTTGAGTTCTTTATTTGTTGCTACTTTAGTGAGTATTTGTTTATTACTCACTATCTTGAGATGTATCTAATTTGAGATGGATTGACTTATTTGATGTTAAGTCCGATCCTTTTGTTGTTATAGGATCCTTTATTTATTTAGGCATCCTAATTTGCTTGGTTTATTATTTCTATCACTTTGGAATGTTAGTGATGATTCTGAAGTTTTTGTATTCACTCTTGAGTATCGATATGTTGATGATATATCTCGAATTCCAGTTAAGGTGACTTTGTTGAGTTTTGATAGTCCGTTTGGGTTTGATATCCAATTGGGCAATCGAGTGTTAAATTAACCTTATTCCTGGCTTTTAGCCTTCGGCTATCCTTCCACGAGGATATCCACTAAGGAATGAGGTGAGTTTCTAGATTGTTCTAGTTTGATTTAGTTTTTTTAAGTTATCCTTTTCGGATACTCAATCGGTATTATTCTTTGTAGCATTACTTTGTTTGAAGTAATAATTTGTTGTTTGTGTGCTTCTTCTCCTTCAAGAAGAATATCTTGCTTATCCTGTATCTTGATGACTTTTGGGAGTGGTTTGTGACATCGTAAGATTGACGAACACTCAATCTCCTTCTGTTGATTTTGAGAATCGAGTATTCTTGGAATATCTTGATGCATTCTCTTAATGTTCTTTGGTTTGAGTTTTGAAGCTATATAAATATGAGTTTTAAAGAGAAATTGGAGTTTTGAGATATTTTAAAAATCAAAGAATGTTTCGAGAATATATTTATATGAGTAGTATTCTTTCATGGAAATAATTTGAGAGTGTTGGGTTATCCATCGAGTAGTTAAGAGTTCTGGTCGATACGCATGATCAACGTTATCGATAAGAATCTCCTAAATGCTCTGATGAGGCAATCAAACACGATTGTTTGTATTTTGAAAATTGAGATTTTGAAAATAATATTTTGAGATTATATATTAAATTTATTTTTAAACGTAATTGCAGCCATTGATTTTAGAGACGAGTAACAGAGTGGCGAGGCAGTTTTGATCGTTCGATCAACTCTGTAGCCAATGGATATATCTATTTATTAGAGGTTCAACGGCGAGGCAATACCATTTATTTATATATTTACTTTGAAAATATAAAGATGAGAATATGTGAGAATATCCTTGAGCTATACTTTATTAAAAGTATATTTTGAGATTTTAGAATCTATATTATATACATTGGATGCTTTAAGAGAAGAGTTACAAGAGGATTTGAAGATTGTTTTTAAACGATTTAAGTGGCTTAATAAAAAGAGTAAAGAGAATTTAAACCCTTAATTTATTTTGAGGGATATTATTATGGATTTACAAAATTCTTTGGAAATTAATTTTGAAGTAAGAGAAGAAATTCGAATTTTAATTTTGAGTTTTTATTACTTACTAAGTAATTTGTAAAGAGTTTGAGAAATTTCCAAATATTGAAAATTGAGATTTAAAATTTTAAAAGATGTTGAGGTTTAAAATTCTAAATATCTTGGAATTAAAGATAATTCGAGCTTATATCCTTGTTCTTGAGTATATTCTATCTTTGAGCTATTATCAACGACACGCATTTTTTTGCGGTCGTTCGAGTTTGGTGGCCTTGTAAGAAGCCATCTTGTGATTTATCTATCTTGTCTATTGTGTCTACCCTGCTGTGAGAATGTTCTTTCCGTATATTTATACGGAAAATCGTACTGATGATCTTCTTTATTACTTAGAGTTCGGGTTTAAGTGAATTTTATCCCGACTCTATTCGTAGAGTTTTTTTTTGGAAATCAATCATTTTCGATTGAATAATTGTTGAGCATCTTATTGAGTTTTGATTCGAAGACGGGATATCTTCGAAATTCTTTCGAGATACTTGGAAAATAATATGGTTTGCTAATCACTATATTAGCATTTGATGGACCATTGGATTAACCAAGCGAGTTTTTCCTTATTTCTCTCTACCATTCTATGTTAAGAGTATGAATGGTTTGAGTTTCGAGCTTGTCTTTATCCTTTGTCGATTGAATTTTTGAGTTGTTTCCAGCTCCTTTTCTAGAAAATTGCAGGGATGCAATTTTCGTAAGGGGAGGAGTCTGTAACAACCCTGGTTTTGGAGATTACTGTAAATATTAAATTATAATGGTAGATATGATTTAATATAGTGAAGTAAGATTAAGTTGGATAGTTTAAATTGCTTATTTGGAATAAACAATGGATTTTGGGGAATAAAATATGGAAAATAAAGTTTTGAAACTTTACTTGGTTAATTAAGTTAAAAATGAGCTAATCATGATTTGAATGTAAAGAAATGCAATAATTTTGATAATTATTGTCAAACGTTTCTTTTATATATTTTTAAAAGAAGCATTTCATTTAATAAGTGATATATTATAACTAAAATGGAAATTTGGTTTAAAAATAAATTTTGGTTGTAAAATGTTGAAAAAAAATGGTTTGTTATATTTTATTGCACAAGAAATTAATTTTTATGTAATTGTTGGAGTTAAAAATAGAGTTTTATATGAATTATTGTGTAAATTGTGTATTTAAGCAAAATAAGGCTTTTTAATAATGAAAAATATTTTTTTATAGCTAAATTATCTCTTTAAGTTTTGTAAAAAAAAAATGTTTGTGAAACATAAAAATATGTTTGTACAATTTGTAGAAATGAAATCATGTAAATACACATATGTTGTATTATGTAGACAGGAGAGTGTTAGGGTAAATTTAGTGTTAATTAAATTATTAGGCTAATTAATTCTTTTGGGTCAAGCCCATTTGTTCACTAACCAATAGAGTAATGAGAAAGCTTCTTCTTCCTTAAAACAGTATATGTACATTTTTACCAGAAAACAAAAAGAAGAAATCATTCCTCTTTCAAACCCTAGGCTTTCAATCTTCAATCTCTTTACAGATTTATTGATTTTAATCAAATTGAAGATAATTACAACAGGTAATTAACTTCGAAATGAAGAATATCTCATCAAATTCTGATTTTTATTTGGCTTTGTCTGTAACTTCATTTTCTTCTTGGCATGTTTCTATTTTCTCCTCTTTTAGGTTTCTAACTCCAAATCAATGCCAAATTTTCCTACTTTGCTTGCTAAATCTGCTAATTGGCTGCAAATAAATCTTAAGGTGAGTTTAAACACTCACTTAGTTTACTCAAGTTTTCAGGTATGTTTTTGATTGTATTAGATGAATCTTTGGTTGAATTTGTGAATTAGAAAGATGATTTTTGGGTTTCTATGCTTGCTGAAAATGAATTAGAAAAATGCACATAAGTAAAATAGTGATATCATGCATGTTCCTAATCAGTTTCAGCTCATTCTTTTTGGGTTAGAAACTAGACTCAAGGAGAAACAATTTATCTATTGGTTTCATTTCGATTTATGGAAGTTTGATAGACCTGAAATAGAATTGAAAGTAAAAGTGGAACTCTGTCCTAAAAGAAAATTTCCTGAGTTTATACCTGTAATATATTTTGCCATATGTTTTACACTGCTTATCCAAATCAGATAATTTAATATGATCTGGAAAGCTTAGGAATTATTCTACAAGTTTCATGTTTTGAGTTTTATGAAATTTTAAAGTTAAGTTAGTCAAAATTGCACTTCTTTCTTACTATCCCGAGAGCAAAGTGACAGTTTTGTAATTTTAGACCTGAGAAATAAAATCATCATAACTTTTGACTCGTTAGTCCAAATTAGGTGATTCTTTTTCTGTCTTTTTGATATTGAAATTATCTTCAACTTTTATGTTTTATGATTTATAAAATTCTGAGATGTACAGGGTCAAAATGGCTTATTAAACCGCAGCCCTGTTGTTATGCACATTGCTTACGGTTTTGTAATATTAGACCTGAGAAATAAAATCATCATAACTTTTGACTCGACTATCCAAATTAGGTGAATCCTTTTCTGTCTTTTATAATTTGCAATTATATTAAATTTTTATGTTTTAGGATTTATCAAATTCAGGGTTCTACAGGGTCAAAATGGCTCTTTAAGTCCCAGCTCTGTTGTTATGCACATTGTTCACAGTTTTGTAATTTTATACCTGAGAATTAGAATTGCGATAACTTTTGACTCGTATTTCCTAATTAGTTGAATCTTTTTCTGACTTCAAGATATTGGAATTATCTTCAACTTTTATGTTTCATGTTTTCTCAAATTTTGTATTTAAAAGGGGAAAACATGCAAAACAAGCCGCAGGCCTGAGTTCTTTTGCAATTTTGAGCATTTCCCGTTGAATTGTTTTTTTTTTTTTTGAATTCAATGATTTTGAGCATTTTTTTTCGATATTGTTCTAAAAGGCTCACTCATACTAATAAAAAAAAAGTCGACATTAACATCGATTTGCACTACGAATTGACGGTTTCATTTGGATTTTATCGTATGTTAATTTTGTTGAATTTTCATCGATTTTTGCTATTTCTGTGCACGTGTTTTCTAAACCATTTTCGAAATGATTTTCAAAATGAAAAGCTTTCAAATTAAATTTTTTACAAAAATTTATAATTACTTTATATATATAATGCACACTTTTATACTATTCGAACGTATGAGAAAGAGAATTAAACGATTTAGTAAAACAAGTGGTATGGGACATGTGCGTTTACTATTTCGGTTAATTCCGGACTTGTACGATCGAAGCTATTTGAGTTTAATGATTCTGAGATGTTTTGCTATTTTATGGCGTTTTTTTAGTTTTGTAATTCCTATTTATTGGAATTATTTAAGATGGCCAATATTTGACAAGCACTATGGTTTGAGATCTCCTATATAAGAGTATTGTCGATGAGATCCATCACGATGTCTTATTTACTTGCCAATGATATAAGGAAAGTCTTGATTTTATGATTTCATATTTTGAGATTTAAGGTTCATGAGAAACCATCATGATGTTTTCACTTGTCGATGAGATGAGACAAGTTACGATATCATTTAATGCTTGTCGATGAGATGAGACAAGTATGGTGGCTCTTTGTCACTCGTCAATGAGACCAGGCGAGATATAAATTTCTGAGTTTTATGATGTTTCTAGTGTGGCATCGTCTAATGGCTAGTAATCCGCTAAGTGCTAATGTGTGGTATGGGACACACGTTAACACTTTTCGGGTTCCTATCCGTGAGTTTGTGACACATTCACGATGTTTACCTAACGGAACTACTTGAAGAGGTGTCAGCGACCTTGTCATGAGGACGAACTGCTTTGGAAGGTGTTAGCGACCTTGTTAGGGCTGACAAAACGGCTTGAAGAGGTGTCAGCGACCTTGTCATAAGGACGAACTGCTTTGGGAGGTGTTAGCGACCTTGTTAGGGCTGACAGAATGGCTTGAAGAGGTGTCAGCGACCTTGTCATGAGGACGAACTGCTTTGGGAGGTGTTAGCGACCTTGTCTAAGGATTCAGCCATCTGAGTTTAGCACATGCAGCATTGCTGCGGCATTATAATTGGGATTTGGCCAATACGGATTTTCTGAGTTTTCTGTTTTATTGTGGTTTCACCTTTTTAGGATGTTTTATTACATTGATAGCCTAGTGTTATATGAGATGTTATATATATGGTGATTTCAATTAGGATATTTTGAACTCTTATCGAGTTCCTTGAGTTAAGAGTTTAGATAATTTCAGGATTTTATAGGATATTTTGTGTTTTGCCATTTTGGCGAGTTGAGATTGAGATTTATATACATTTATACCGATGAGACGAGGTATAATTGAGTTTGGAGATTCTTTTATATTTGAGTTTTGGATCATCCTACTTGAGAATATCTTATGTTTTCCTTTTTGGCGAGATTTTATATTAATGTTTCACCTTTTGAGGAGATATGGTTCATGGAAACCATGTAGACATTTTGTGATGTCGCCGATGATATGAGGCGAATGTTTATATTATTTGAGTAATACTATTGAACTTACCTCTTTTGAGGTCATTGTATACTTAAGTGACATTATTTCACTTAAGTCATGAGTTGTATTCTTTCTGTTGCCTCTTCTCATTCGAAAATAATTATCACTTTGTATCTTATGCTTCATATTGTCATCTATCCACATTAACTGATTATTTTAGCTAGACTGACCCATGTACTTTGTACTCGGGTCAGACCGAGTTGTTTCAGGTTAGCTATCAGTTATGGGACTTTGCTTTGATGCATCTGCTTGGATATCAGCCTAGAACTTTTGTTTAGTTTATATTTCTTTCCGCTTGACTCTGATGTATTTATATTTGATTCGATGTATATAGTGTGGTCGAATACCACCTTTATTGTATTCATACTGTATTGTACTAAACATGTATCAGTGTATACGTATATATATGATGTTTATTACTGTTCTGTGATGTGCTTTACATATAGTTATTGTATTTTGTTTTGATAGATCCATTAGCCACCTATAATTTTGGATTAAGCATTTACTATGTATGTCGATCCATTGAGATAGAAAAGAAAAATCATAACGCATTTATCGACGTATTTAGTAGATGTTTAAGACAAAGTTATAGATGGTCGCGCTTAACCAGCCCTATTCTCCGCTTTAGTAGACGGAATCACTCGTTAATTCTCTTTACTAAGGTGGGTCTTGGGGTGGGGCGTTACATATTCATTCATATTTTCATTAATATTCAATGAAATAGGTTTTCAATTTAATCACATTTGATTCATTAACAGTGGATTTTACTAACATTCATTTTCAATTAGTTTATATTCACTAATTCATATTCAAGTTGGTTCACTTCCAAATCAAATTCAATTCTATTTAAGATTCACTTAAGTTCTAATTGATTTTAACTACTTCAGCTTTCAATTTCATTAATACTTAATGAATTACATACAATCAACTAACAATCATACAGCAACCAATGTATATTCACTTTACATTCAATTTGGTTTAACACCATCACTTTCAATTGGTTTAATTAAATTGATTTTCATTCAACTATTCAACTTTCAATAACATTAGATTTTAATGAATTAACACTTAAACTAATTATTTCATATCAACTTAATTTACATTCAATTGATTAACATTCAATCCATTAATTCAATTCAATTACTAAAGTTGAATTTCATTTTTATAACTCAAGTTCACATTTATCACTAAACTTTATTAATTTACTTTGATACCAATATCAACTTCATTCAACATCACTTAAGTTATATTCCATTTAAACATTACTTGTCTTTACTTAACTTAAATTCCTACTCATAAATCAATTCAGCTTCCAAATTCTAAGTAAATTTCCATTTAACTTTAAATTCATTTTTATTTACAACTCATATTCATAACTATATTCATATAGTTTCACTTCTTATATATATAAGTTTATTTCACAATTGTAAATCACATTAATTATAATTCAATTCTTATAATTCTTTTGCTTATACAATTCTTCTTTATTTAGATTATTCAAACAACTTATTCAACAACCAAACAATCAACTTATATACACATTAATAATTCTGAAAAATTATTCCTTTATATATAAAATATAATCAAGGTAAAATTATTTTATTTACCCAATTTAAACAATATTGTGTCGAATTGTTCTATTCAAATGTTTATAAACCCCTTCGGCATAGTTGTCGAGACCGTGCTGACGAAGGTTCATATGCCACTCAATAAACCAATCATCACAATATAAAACAATTTTATATTCACTAACAAATACGCTCTCATAGCTATTATTACACTCAAACTCATTCTAGAGTACTACTGACTCTATCTCTAATGAGTAATACCCAACAGAGCCATGGTTGTCGCTTAACCATATGCTCTGATACCACCTGTGAAGACCCGCAAATCCGTACTCCTTGAATATACACTAATCTCCATAAATTAACTCAAGATGAACAGAAATACGAATTATCAGTGTTTAAGAAAAAGAAAGAGGTAGAAGAAGAGAGAAAAAGATAGAAAATGGAGAGAAAAGAAAATAGAACGGAACAAAACAGAAAGAAAACAACAGAACAATAACAGAATCTCACAATTCGCAGCGGAACAACATATAATAATAAATGAATAATCTTTAAACAAAGAAATATATCAGTTATTACATTTTATACATTACATTACATCATCATTTCATTTCATCATCAGAGTGTACAACAACAAACACCATCAAACAGCGGAAAAGAAATACTATATACTAGTGATACGCCATGCCATCCATCTTGCCTCCAGCAACTCCTGAATATCCAGAATATCCTGATAAACCTTAACTCTTGACTGCCCGTGTGGAAATTGGTGGGCACCCAGATTTTAGGAAGGAAAACAATAAACTGCAAGTCAGTCATGTGACTGGTGTGAGAACTCAAAACAGTTTATTTATCTTTAAAATCAAAATAGAGGAATATATTTTTTAAGTCAATTCGCAATGCTTTTAAAAATGAGACTACCGTAAGGCCTCCCGCACACACACACATGCAAACGCAGAATCGGAGGAGATTTCTCCTATTGATAGTCAAAGATGCTTGATACGAATTAAAAAGAACATTTGATATTATTACTAGTGCATAGTGTAGAAAACATTTCGAAAGTAGAATATAAATCTTAGCCAGCATAGGTACCATTATATTATGCCTACTATAGCTACCATATTAGATGGCAGGTTCTACAACTAAAACCGTACAAGATCGTATTGTTTCTTTTGATTTCCAACGAATGGTCAGGCCAAGGAACTTCGCATTGCCACATGAGAACGCCTCTGGAAGGACGTCCCCGAGAACCAAACCGGATCTCTGCCAACACAAGGCCGGGTTACCCCTAATTGGGTAACAACTGACACGAGTATGCCATCCCCCGGTCCTTTGGGACCTTTAACCGAGCGCTCGTCATCAACATCACACAATCATAAATAAAGTGTTTCAACATGAGTAAGTATCTGGGCTCCATACCATGATACCACCCTTTTCCAGAAGGAAATGCACATACCCTGAAGGGAGCTACCCCTCATAACCTTGCCGCATCTTTCCTGTTTTGACCATTCCGGGGTGTGAGGCTAGACGATGTCTCATCCACAAAGCCACGCTTTATACAAAGTCATGCTTTGGGTCAACAAATGATCATAGAAATGATCACCAAGATAAATGATCAAATAAATGATCCTATCACAAATGATCAACACAATAATCATTTCACAGCAACACTCAGTATGTCACATTACCAAATTGGGAATATATCGCTGATAACCATCAACTACATAACCTCTGAGCTCGTATGTCTCAGAGAAGGGATTTAAGCTAAGAGAATAAATTCTCCGCCACCAACAGAAATATATTTGAAAGAAATCAGCTTTATATCTCAATTTGTAATGTCAGACATACTATCCATACAAGTCTGTTCCGGGCTCGAACAGAACCGAAGGCACTTACAAAGAAGTCCTTGCAATCCGAATATCCACAATCCCGATCGGATTCCCCATCACATATGGAGAACTCTATACCGGAGCAACTCGGTGCAGAGTCAATCGACAGGTCATCCTATCGCTCTCGCAAATACCCGGTCTTCAACACCGGTCATCAATGCTATCCATTACGTCGTATCACTATTCGGAATGGGTAATCCGAATAACGAGCGCAATAATTTAAAAATAAGTGTAGCATTCCAATTCAACAAATCACAACAAATACCTTTCAAAGGTGAATATTGCTAGTCGGTTATTGAACTATCAATGGATATGCACAACATCACCAGATTCCAAATAATTTTCCAAATTATTTATTTTCCAAAAATATCTTTACAAGATATATAATTTCAATACCTCAAAAATAAATCAATATTAATTTTTAAACAAATTCCCCTTTCTTTTATAAATTACATAGTGAATTTTCATTCCAAAATATCCATGCATATACGATTTCAATTATTCATTTCAATTTATCTTTAAAAAGATAAATTCTCAAAACGTTTCATTTCACATTGGAAAAACATTTCCATACTTATTTATTCATAAGTAATTCACAAATTTTATTTATTTTCAACCTTTGGAAAATATTCAATATACTTAAATCGAAATTAAGCATATATTTCATTCTTTAAGGAAATCATTCTCTTAAACATATTTATTTGGGCCAAAACAAATGTTACATAAAACATCGTTACGACAACCCAAAATCACTAGTATAGGGATTCGAAATTAAAATAGATATATAAATCCCAATACTATACAAAACATTTCCTTTCGGAAATCATTTACTATAACAACAGTATTATAGTCCACCATTTCCTTTTATTTCTCGAAAACGTCTATTTCAACAATGAATGTTGAAATCTATGGTTTCAAATCTCAACACGTTTTGAAAACATCGTTAGATCGTTTTAATTCTATTTAAAACAACACATTCAAAACATTTTCTTTAACATATTATTCACTATTCAAAAACGTGAATATACTTCGTCAACCAATTTCATCATTTCTATACATTTCATTTTAAAGGATTATTCACAGTCTAAAACGTGAATATAACTCCATTAATAGGTTTCAACAATTTACTTATCAAAATAAGTCGTTTGCGAATTTATAAAACAATGTTTATAAATTCTATTTCTATTTATTTTATATCAACTCCTTTTATAAATTCCTTTATTAACCTATTCGATTTATAACTCAATTATAAACCAAAAGTTCATATTATAAGTTAAACACTTATAATTTATTTGTTTATAAAATCGTTCCTTTAAACTTCATAATTATAAATCTTATAACTTATAAGATTCATTTATTTACCCAAATCTATTCCTTTTAATATCTTCACAAATTTTATAAACCTACTGCTTATAAAATTCCATTTATAACTTCACCGTTTATAATTCTACAAATTTCATTCATTTATGAAATTCATTCACAATTCATTCTAACACTTATAAATAAATTCATTTTATAATTCCAGTATTTTAATTTATAAATATCAATTTATAAATCCTTTATGTAAATCAATTAATATTATTATTTTAAAACATCTTTAAACTCCTTTAAAATTTCATCATTTTGATTTATAAAATAATCAAATTTTATAAATCTATATTTCAACTTTCAAAAAAAATCCCGATTTAAACTTTTTCTAAACCATTAACCCATATTTTTCTCAAAAATCAACTTTTAACTATATTTCTCAAAAATCACAATTTTATAACTTTTTAAAAGTATAACGTTTATTTATTTAAAATGAATCAATTCCAAAAATATTATATATTTTCAAAAATCACTTTAAAAATCCTTTTTAAAATTCCAAAATTTGGTCCAATGATGCTACACACCAAATAGTCAATCACGACTACAACGATATCATATATCGATATGATAATCAACGAATATCAAAATATTCAAAATCAAATAAATGCTGTTGAGGAATCCAGTTGGATCCCTCCAACCTGTTTTCCTGCATCCAAAGATGTTAGCACAATACCAATTCCGTTCCAGTACGAAATTATCGCGGTATATGGGATTTAAAATATTATCCGCTTAATAGACGGCGCAATAGGATCTTATCCGCTATATAATGCTGGAAATCAACAACTGCAATATATACATATGCCAATATATATATATATTGCTATTATATATAATACCAATTTCACTGTTTATGAAATATTCGCGGTATATGTTTTTAATAAATAACATCCGCTTACTAACGGCGCATAATGTCTATTTTAACAATCAATAGATAACAATCATCATTCAAACATGCATTCAATTATTTTAAATCTAACTATTTAAAATTAAAATTGAAACTGATTCGATTGAGTGAGAAGTTCTCACCTTGATTTCAATTTCGTTTTAGCAATTTATTTCGAATAAAATTAAACGGACGTTTAATTTTATCCGAAATTCTCACTAACTCCAAACGACTCCAATCCAATTCCATAGCGTAGTGCTCATCCATACGATTCTAACGCAACTCGTTTCGCGCGTTTTCGACCTCGTATGAAAAAGATATAGATTTTACAAGTTTACACGATTTTATATAAACTAATTTACAACTTTTACTTTCTATTTTAACCTACATCTAATACTGGCCGTAGATCCATCTCCTTTGCATCATGACCGCACGTCCCCTTCCCCTTCATCTTCTACGCGACTAACCTCTACAGGTAAACAAAACGCAACTTGAACCCATAGCTTTGAATTAGGGTTTGAAATTCGAGCCTCCTCGTGTAGTTTGAAGACGATCAACAAGTGCCATTTCGAAGAGCGTCGCCAACACTATGCTCGGCCCAAAAACCAAGGAACTCGGTCACCTCATTTGCACACATCACGAGGCCGAAAGCACCCCCTTTGACTGCAAATTGCCGTCAATCTACTCCACTATTCTCGATCATAGCCGTTGAACATGAAGAACTCGAGGAGATCTACAAGTTTCATGTTGAAGGATTGTTGAATTGGTTGATGGATTTGGAGAAATGTGAGAAAAATCAAAATGAATTTCTGGCCTTTCATTTGTAGCCGGCGGCTGGCCTTAGAGAATTAGGGTTAGGTTTATTTTTTTTTATTTGTGAAGAGAGGATGGTCTATTTATAGGAAATAAAACGACACTATTCATTCCAGAATTTTCAAACTCCGATTTACGTGCGGTGACCAGCGTTTCTAGGGTTTACCCCACGTTTCGGACGCAATGGAACAGGTTTCGGAAGCTAATTCGGTCATATGTGCGAGTTATGGCAATAAACGTTCAATTTAAAATTTAAACCGATTAAACGATTTTCTAGGCGTTTTAGCTTGCACCGGACAAACGGTAAATCCGATTGACACGAAATTTGAAACCATACAATAATATCACATTACGGATCCGATGAAACTGGTTTCGTCGAAATCCGAGACAGTTTGAAAAATGGCTATTTTAACTCGCCAAATTAATATTAAAAACAATTTCGATGCGTTTCGAGCTGCCACGATCAAACGATAACTCCGATTGCTACGAAAATTGAAATCCGATAATAACAAACTATTAAAGATCCAATGGAACTAGTTTCGTCCAATTCTGAGATTGTTCGAAAAACGGCTAATTTCACTAGTCGATTAAATATTAAAATATTCAATCCTTTTGTTGTTATAGGATCCTTTATTTATTTAGGCATCCTAATTTGCTTGGTTTATTATTTCTATCACTTTGGAATGTTAATGATGATTCTGAAGTTTTTTTGTTCACTCTTGAGTATCGATATGTTGATGATATATCTCGAATTCCAGTTAAGGTGACTTTGTTGAGTTTTGATAAGTCCGTTTGGGTTTGATATCCAATTGGGCAATCGAGTGTTGAATTAACCTTATTCCTAGCTTTTAGCCTTTGGCTATCCTTCCACGAGGATATCCACTAAGGAATGAGGTGAGTTTCTAGATTGTTCTAGTTTGATTTAGTTTTTTTGAGTTATCCTTTTCGGATACTCAATCGGTATTATTCTTTGTAGCATTACTTTGTTTGAAGTAATAATTTGTTGTTTGTGTGCTTCTTCGCCTTCAAGAAGAATATCTTGCTTATCCTGTATCTTGATGACTTTTGGGAGTGGTTCGTGACATCGTAAGATTGACGAACACTAAATCTCCTTCTGTTGATTTTGAGAATCGAGTATTCTTGGAATATCTTGATGCATTCTCTTAATGTTCTTTGGTTTGAGTTTTGAAGCTATATAAATATGAGTTTTAAAGAGAAATTGGAGTTTTGAGATATTTTAAAAATCAAAGAATGTTTCGAGAATATATTTATATGAGTAGTATTCTTTCATGGAAATAATTTGAGAGTGTTGGGTTATCCATCGAGTATTTAAGAGTTCTGGTCGATACGCCTGATCAACGTTATCGATAAGAATCTCCTAAATGCTCTGATGAGGCAATCAAACACGATTGTTTGTATTTTGAAAATTGAGATTTTGAAAATAATATTTTGAGATTATATATTAAATTTATTTTTAAACGGTAATTGCAGCCATTGATTTTAGAGACGAGTAACAGAGTGGCGAGGCAGTTTTGATCGTTCGATCAACTCTGCAGCCAATGGATATATCTATTTATTAGAGGTTCAATGGCGAGGCAATACCATTTATTTATATACTTACTTTGAAAATATAAAGATGAGAATATGTGAGAATATCCTTGAGCTATACTTTATTGAAAGTATATTTTGAGATTTTAGAATCTATATTATATACATTGGATGTTTTAAGAGAAGAGTTACAAGAGGATTTGAAGATTGTTTTTAAACGATTTAAGTGGTTTAATAAAAAGAGTAAAGAGAATTTAAACCCTTAATTTATTTTGAGGGATATTATTATGGATTTACAAAATTCTTTGGAAATTAATTTTGAAGTAAGAGAAGAAATTCGAATTTTAATTTTGAGTTTTTATTACTTACTAAGTAATTTAGTAAAGAGTTTGAGAAATTTCCAAATATTGAAAATTGAGATTTAAAATTTTAAAAGATGTTGAGATTTAAAATTCTAAATATCTTGGAATTAAAGATAATTCGAGCTTATATCCTTGTTCTTGAGTATATTCTATCTTTGAGCTATTATCAACGACGTGCATTTTTTTGCGGTCGTTCGAGTTTGGTGGCCTGGTAAGAAGCCATCTTGTGATTTATCTATCTTGTCTATTGTGTCTACCCTGCTGTGAGAATGTTCTTTCCGTATATTTATACGGAAAATCGTACTGATGATCTTCTTTATTATTTAGAGTTCGGGTTTAAGTGAATTTTATCCCGACTCTATTCGTAGTGTTTTTTTTGGAAATCAATCATTTTCGATTGAATAATTGTTGAGCATCTTATTGAGTTTTGATTCGAAGACGGGATATCTTCGAAATTCTTTTGAGATACTTGGAAAATAATATGGTTTGCTAGTCACTATATTAGCATTTGATGGACCATTGGATTAACCAAGCGAGTTTTTCCTTATTTCTCTCTACCATTCTATGTTAAGAGTATGAATGGTTTGAGTTTCGAGCTTGTCTTTATCCTTTATCGATTGAATTTTTGAGTTGTTTCCGGCTCCTTTTCTAGAAAATTGCAGGGACGCAATTTTCGTAAGGGGGGGAGTCTGTAACAACCCTGGTTTTGGAGATTACCTGTAAATATTAAATTATAATGGTAGATATGATTTAATATAGTGAAGTAAGATTAAGTTGGATAGTTTAAATTGCTTATTTGGAATAAACAATGGATTTTGGGGAATAAAATATGGAAAATAAAGTTTTGAAACTTTACTTGGTTAATTAAGTTAAAAATGAGCTAATCATGATTTTAATGTAAAGAAATGCAATAATTTTAATAATTATTGTCAAACGTTTCTTTTATATATTTTTAAAAGAAGCATTTCATTTAATAAGTGATATATTATAACTAAAAATGGAAATTTGGTTTAAAAATAAATTTTGGTTGTAAAATGTTGAAAAAAAATGGTTTGTTATATTTTATTGCACAAGAAAATAATTTTTATGTAACTGTTGGAGTTAAAAATAGAGTTTTATATGAATTATTGTGTAAATTGTGTATTTAAGCAAAATAAGGCTTTTTAATAATGAAAAATATTTTTTTTATAGCTAAATTATCTTTTTAAGTTTTGTAAAAAAAATGTTTGTGAAACATAAAAATATGTTTGAACAATTTGTAGAGATGAAATCATGTAAATACACATATGTTGTATTATGTAAATATGAGAGTGTTAGGGTAAATTTAGTGTTAATTAGATTATTAGGCTAATTAATTCTTTTGGGTCAAGCCCATTTGTTCACTAACCAGTAGTGTAATGAGAAAGCTTCTTCCTCCTCAAAACAGTATACGTACATTTTTAACAGAAAACAAAAAGAAGAAACCATTCCTCTTTCAAACCCTAGGCTTTCAATCTTCAATCTCTTCACAGATTTATTGATTTTAATCAAATTGAAGATAATTACAACAGGTAATTAACTCCGAAATGAAGAATATCTCATCAAATTCTGATTTTTATTTGGCTTTGTCTGTAACTTCATTTTCTTCTTGGCATGTTTCTATTTTCTCCTCTTTTAGGTTTCTAACTCCAAATCAATGCCAAATTTTCCTACTTTGCTTGCTAAATCCGCTAATTGGCTGCAAATAAATCTTAAGGTGAGTTTAAACACTCACTTTTCTAGTTTACTCAAGTTTTCAGGTATGTTTTCGATTGTATTAGATGAATCTTTGGTTGAATTTGTGAATTAGAAAGATGATTTTTGGGTTTCTATGCTTCCTGAAAATGAATTAGAAAAATGCACAGAAGTAAAATAGTGATATCATGCATGTTCCTAATCACTTTCAGCTCATTCTTTTTTGGGTTAGAAACTAGACTCAAGGAGAAACAATTTCTCTTTTGGTTTCATTTCGATTTATGGAAGTTTGATAGACCTGAAATAGAATTGAAAGTAAAAGTGGAACTCTGTCCTAAAAGAAAATTTCCTGAGTTTATACCTGTAATATATTTTACCATATGTTTTACACTGCTTATCCAAATTAGATAATTTAATATGCACTGGAAAGCTTAGGAATTATTCTACAAGTTTCATGTTTTGAGTTTTATGAAATTTTAAAGTTAAGTTAGTCAAAATTGCACTTCTTTCTTACTATCCCGAGAGCAAAGTGACAGTTTTGTAATTTTAGACATGAGAAATAAAATCATCATAACTTTTGATCCGTTAGTCCAAATTAGGTGATTCTTTTTCTTTGTTTTAAATATTGAAATTATCTTCAACTTTTGTGTTTTATGATTTATCAAATTCTGAGATCTACATGGTCAAAATGGATTATTAAGCCGCAGCCCTGTTGTTATGCACATTGCTCACAGTTTTGTAATATTAGACCTGAGAAATAAAATCATCATAACTTTTGACTCGACTATCCAAATTAGGTGAATCATTTTTTGTCTTTTAGAATTTGAAATTATCTTGAATTTTTATGTTTTAGGATTTATCAAATTCAGGGTTCTACTGGGTCAAAATGGCTCTTTAAGTCGCAGCCCTGTTGTTATGCACATTGTTCACAGTTTTGTAATTTTACACCTAAGAATTAGAATTGCGATAACTTTTGACTCGTATGTCCGAATTAGTTGAATCTTTTTCTGACTTCAAGATATTGGAATTATCTTCAATTTTATGTTTCATGTTTTCTCAAATTTTGTATTTAAAAGGGGAAAACAGGCAAAACAAGCCGCATGCCTGAGTTCTTTTGCAATTTTGAGCATTTCCCGTTGAATTGTTTTTTTCTTTGAATTCAATGATTTTGAGCATTTTTTTTCGAGATGGTTCTAAAAGGCTCACTCGTACTAATAAAAAAAAAGTCGATATTAACATCGATTTGCACTACGAATTGACGGTTTCATTTGGATTTTATCGTATGTTAATTTTATTGAATTTTCATCGATTTTTGCTATTTCTGTGCACGTGTTTTCTAAACCGTTTTCGAAATGATTTTCAAAATGAAAAGGCTTTCAAATTAAATGTTTTACAAAAATTTATAATTACTTTATATATATAATGCACACTTTTATACTATTCGAACGTATGAGAAAGAGAATTAAACGATTTAGTAAAACAAGTGGTATGGGACATGTGCGTTTACTATTTCGGTTAATTCCGGACTTGTACGATCGAAGCTATTTGAGTTTAATGATTCTGAGATGTTTTGCCATTTTATGGCGTATTTTTAGTTTTGTAATTCCTATTTATTGGAATTATTTAAGATGGCCAATATTTGAAAAGCACTATGGTTTGAGATCACCTATATAGGAGTATTGTCGATGAGATCCATCACGATGTCTTATTTACTTGCCAATGATATAAGGCAAGTCTTGAGTTTATGATTTCATATTTTGAGATTTATGGTTCATGAGAAACCATCATGATGTTTTCACTTGTCGATGAGATGAGACAAGTTACGATGTCATTTAATGCTTGTCGATGAGATGAGACAAGTATGATGGCTCTTTGTCACTCGTCAATGAGACCAGGCAAGATATAAATTTCTGAGTTTTATGATGTTTCTAGTGTGGCATCGACTAATGGCTAGTAAACCGCTAAGTGCTAATGTGTGGTATGGGACACACGTTAACACTTTTCGGGTTTCTATCCGTGAGTTTGTGACACATTCATGATGTTTACCTAACGGAAGTGCTTGAAGAGGTGTAAGCGACCTTGTCATGAGGACGAACTGCTTTGGAAGGTGTTAGCGACCTTGTTAGGGCTGACAAAACGGCTTAAATAGGTGTCAGCGACCTTGTCATGAGGACGAACTGCTTTGGGAGGTGTTAGCGACCTTGTTAGGGCTGACAAAATGGCTTGAAGAGGTGTCAGCGATCTTGTCATGAGGACGAACTGCTTTGGGAGGTGTTAGCGACCTTGTCTAAGGCTTCGGCCATCTGAGTTTAGCACATGCAGCATTGCTGCGGCATTATAATTGGGATTTGGCCAATACGGATTTTCTGAGTTTTCTGTTTTATTGTGATTTCACCTTTTTAGGATGTTTTATTACATTGATAGCCTAGTGTTATATGAGATGTTATATATATGGTGATTTCAATTAGGATATTTTGAACTCTTATCGAGTTCCTTGAGTTACGAGTTTAGATAATTTCAAGATTTTATAGGATATTCTGTGTTTTGCCATTTTGGCGAGTTGAGATTGAAATTTATATACATTTATACCGATGAGACGAGGTATAATTGAGTTTGGAGATTCTTTTATATTTGAGTTTTGGATCATCCTACTTGAGAATATCTTATGTTTTCCTTTTTGGCGAGATTTTATATTAATGTTTTACCTTTTGAGGAGATATGGTTCATGGAAACCATGTAGACATTTTGTGATATCGCCGATGATATGAGGCGAATGTTTATATTATTTGAGTATTATTATTGAACTTACCTCTTTTGAGGTGACATTATTTCACTTAAGTCATGAGTTGTATTCTTTCTGTTTCCTCTTCTCATTCGAAAATAATTATCACTTTGTATCTTGTGCTTCATATTGTCATCTATCCTCATTAACTGATTATTTTAGCTAGACTGACCCGTGTACTTTGTACTCGGGTCAGACCGAGTTGTTTCAGGTTAGCTATCAGTTATGGGACTTTACTTTGATGCATCTGCTTGGATATCAGCCTAGAACTTTTGTTTAGTTTATATTTCTTTCCGCTTGACTCTGATGTATTTATATTTGATTCGATGTATATAGTGTGGTCGAATGCCACCTTTATTGTATTCATATTGTATTGTACTAAACATGTATCAGTGTATACGTATATATATGATGTTTATTATTGTTCTGTGATGTGCTTTACATATAGTTATTGTATTTTGTTCTGATAGATCCATTAGCCACCTATAATTTTGGATTAAGCATTTACTATGTATGTCGATCCATTGAGATAGAAAAGAAAAATCATAATGCATTTATCGACGTATTCAGTAGATGTTTAAGACAAAGTTATAGATGGTCGCCCTTAACCAGCCCTATTCTCCGCTTTAGTAGACGAAATCACTCGTTAATTCTCTTTACTAAGGTGGGTCTTGGGGTGGGGCGTTACAGCTTGGTATCAGAGCTGTGGTCAGAACAAAGTAGAATAAACACAGAACCGTACATATATCATGATACATCGAAGTACAGTACAAGTGAATCATTGTCCTTTATTCGAGCTTGTTTTCGAATCGTGCCTTGATTCATTTTCGAGTTTTGGGATTATTGAGATGGAATATGTCTAGGAATATAGATATATTGTATTCCGTAGTATTCCATAATAGTGTTTGATGTCATCTTATCTTATATAAAATCTCGTTTGGGATTATTCTATTCTTATTTTTGTTGATACGAGTGAGTTCGTATCGTTGGAGCTTATTGATTTCTTTAAACATTCTTGTTTCATTCCTTTGAGAGTTGTGAATCCTACTGAAGGGATCCACAACGATTGGCTTATTGTGAGCATTTTGAGTTCTTTATTTGTTGCTACTTTAGTGAGTATTTGTTTATTGCTCACTATATTGAGATGTATCTGATTTGAGATGGATTGACTTATTTGATGTTAAGTCCAATCCTTTTGTTATTATAGGATCCTTTATTTATTTAGGCATCCTGATTTGCTTGGTTTATTATTTCTATCACTTTGGAATGTTAATGATGATTCTGAAGTTTTTGTATTCACTCTTGAGTATCGATATGTTGATGATATATCTCGAATTCCAGTTAAGGTGACTTTGTTGAGTTTTGATAAGTCCGTTTGGGTTTGATATCCAATTGGGCAATCGAGTGTTGAATTAACCTTATTCCTGGCTTTTAGCCTTCGGCTATCCTTCCACGAGGATATCCACTAAGGAATGAGGTGAGTTTCTAGATTGTTCTAGTTTGATTTAGTTTTTTTAAGTTATCCTTTTCGGATACTCAATCGGTATTATTCTTTGTAGCATTACTTTGTTTGAAGTAATAATTTGTTGTTTGTGTGCTTCTTCTCCTTCAAGAAGAATATCTTGCTTATCCTGTATCTTGATGACTTTTGGGAGTGGTTCGTGACATCGTAAGATTGACGAACACTCAATCTCCTTCTGTTGATTTTGAGAATCGAGTATTCTTGGAATATCTTGATGCATTCTCTTAATGTTCTTTGGTTTGAGTTTTGAAGCTATATAAATATGAGTTTTAAAGAGAAATTGGAGTTTTGAGATATTTTAAAAATCAAAGAATGTTTCGAGAATATATTTATATGAGTAGTATTCTTTCATGGAAATAATTTGAGAGTGTTGGGTTATCCATCGAGTAGTTTAGAGTTCTGGCCAATACGCCTGATCAACGTTATCGATAAGAATCTTCTAAATGCTCTGATGAGGCAATCAAACACGATTGTTTGTATTTTGAAAATTGAGATTTTGAAAATAATATTTTGAGATTATATATTAAATTTATTTTTAAACGGTAATTGCAGCCATTGATTTTAGAGACGAGTAACAGAGTGGCGAGGCAGTTTTGATCGTTCGATCAACTCTACAGCCAATGGATATATCTATTTATTAGAGGTTCAATGGCGAGGCAATACCATTTATTTATATATTTACTTTGAAAATATAAAGATGAGAATATGTGAGAATATCCTTGAGCTATACTTTATTGAAAGTATATTTTGAGATTTTAGAATCTATATTATATACATTGGATGTTTTAAGAGAAGAGTTACAAGAGGATTTGAAGATTGTTTTTAAATGATTTAAGTGGTTTAATAAAAAGAGTAAAGAGAATTTAAACCCTTAATTTATTTTGAGGGATATTATTATGGATTTACAAAATTCTTTGGAAATTAATTTTGAAGTAAGAGAAGAAATTCCAATTTTAATTTTGAGTTTTTATTACTTACTAAGTAATTTAGTAAAGATTTTGAGAAATTTCCAAATATTGAAAATTGAGATTTAAAATTTTAAAAGATGTTGAGGTTTAAAATTCTAAATATCTTGGAATTAAAGATAATTCGAGCTTATATCCTTGTTCTTGAGTATATTCTATCTTTGAGCTATTATCAACGACGCGCATTTTTTTGCGGTCGTTCGAGTTTGGTGGCCTTGTAAGAAGCCATCTTGTGATTTATCTATCTTGTCTATTGTGTCTACCCTGCTGTGAGAATGTTCTTTCCGTATATTTATACGAAAAATCGTACTGATGATCTTCTTTATTACTTAGAGTTCGGGTTTAAGTGAATTTTATCCCGACTCTATTCGTAGAGTTTTTTTTGGAAATCAATCATTTTCGATTGAATAATTGTTGAGCATCTTATTGAGTTTTGATTCGAAGACGGGATATCTTCGAAATTCTTTCGAGATACTTGGATAATAATATGGTTTGCTAATCACTATATTAGCATTTGATGGACCATTCGATTAACCGAGCGAGTTTTTCCTTATTTCTCTCTACCATTCTATGTTAAGAGTATGAATGGTTTGAGTTTCGAGCTTGTCTTTATCCTTTGTCGATTGAATTTTTGAGTTGTTTCCGGCTCCTTTTCTAGAAAATTGCAGGGACGCAATTTTCGTAAGGGGAGGAGTCTGTAACAACGCTGGTTTTGGAGATTACCTGTAAATATTAAATTATAATGGTAGATATGATTTAATATAGTGAAGTAAGATTAAGTTGGATAGTTTAAATTGCTTATTTGGAATAAACAATGGATTTTGGGGAATAAAATATGGAAAATAAAGTTTTGAAACTTTACTTGGTCAATTAAGTTAAAAATGAGCTAATCATGATTTTAATGTAAAGAAATGCAATAATTTTGATAATTATTGTCAAACGTTTCTTTTATATATTTTTAAAAGAAGCATTTCATTTAATAAGTGATATATTATAACTAAAAATGGAAATTTGGTTTAAAAATAAATTTTGGTTGTAAAATGTTGAAAAAAAATGGTTTGTTATATTTTATTGCACAAGAAAATAATTTTTATGTAATTGTTGGAGTTAAAAATAGAGTTTTATATGAATTATTGTGTAAATTGTGTATTTAAGCAAAATAAGGCTTTTTAATAATGAAAAATATTTTTTTATAGCTAAATTATCTTTTTAAGTTTTGTAGAAAAAAAATGTTTGTGAAACATAAAAATATGTTTGTACAATTTGTAGAGATGAAATCATGTAAATACACATATGTTGTATTATGTAAATAGGAGAGTGTTAGGGGAAATTTAGTGTTAATTAAATTATTAGGCTAATTAATTCTTTTGGGTCAAGCCCATTTGTTCACTAACCAGTAGAGTAATGAGAAAGCTTCTTCTTCCTCAAAACAGTATACGTACATTTTTACCAGAAAACAAAAAGAAGAAATCATTCCTCTTTCAAACCCTAGGCTTTCAATCTTCAATCTCTTCACGGATTTATTGATTTTAATCAAATTGAAGGTAATTACAACAGGTAATTAACTCCGAAATGAAGAATATCTCATCAAATTCTGATTTTTATTTGGCTTTGTCTGTAACTTCATTTTCTTCTTGGCATGTTTCTATTTTCTCCTCTTTTAGGTTTCTAACTCCAAATCAATGCCAAATTTTCCTACTTTGCTTGCTAAATCCGCTAATTGGCTGCAAATAAATCTTAAGGTGAGTTTAAACACTCACTTTTCTAGTTTACTCAAGTTTTCAGGTATGTTTTTGATTGTATTAGATGAATCTTTGGTTGAATTTGTGAATTAGAAAGATGATTTTTGGGTTTCTATGCTTGCTGAAAATGAATTAGAAAAATGCACAGAAGTAAAATAGTGATATCATGCATGTTCCTAATCAGTTTCAGCTCATTCTTTTTGGGTTAGAAACTAGACTCAAGGAGAAACAATTTCTCTTTTGGTTTCATTTCGATTTATGGAAGTTTGATAGACCTGAAATAGAATTGAAAGTAAAAGTGGAACTCTGTCCTAAAAGAAAATTTCCTGAGTTTATACCTGTAATATATTTTGCCATAGTTTTACACTGCTTATCCAAATTAGATAATTTAATATGCACTGGAAAGCTTAGGAATTATTCTACAAGTTTCATATTTTGAATTTTATGAAATTTTAAAGTTAAGTTAGTCAAAATTGCACTTCTTTCTTACTATCCCGAGAGCAAAGTGACAGTTTTGTAATTTCAGACCTGAGAAATAAAATCATCATAACTTTTGAATCGTTAGTCCAAATTAGGCGATTCTTTTTCTGTATTTTATATATTGAAATCATATTCAACTTTGTGTTTTATGATTTATCAAATTCTGAGATTTACAGGGTCAAAATGGCTTATTAAGCCGCAGCCCTGTTGTTATGCACATTGCTTACGGTTTTGTAATATTAGACTTGAGAAATAAAATCATCATAACTTTTGACTCGACTATCCAAATTAGGTGAATCTTTTTCTATATTTTATAATTTGCAATTATCTTCAATTTTTATGTTTTAGGATTTATCAAATTCAGGGTTTTACAGGGTGAAAATGGCTCTTTAAGTCGCAGCCCTGTTGTTATGCACATTGTTCACAGTTTTGTAATTTTATACTTGAGAATTAGAATTGCGATAATTTTTGACTCGTATGTCCGAATTAGTTGAATCTTTTTCCGACTTTAAGATATTGGAATTATCTTCAACTTTTATGTTTCATATTTTCTCAAATTTTGTATTTAAAAGGGGTAAACAGGCAAAACAAGCCGCAGGCCTGAGTTCTTTTGCAATTTTGAGCATTTCCCGTTGAATTGTTTTTTTTTTGAATTCAATGATTTTGAGCATTTTTTTTTCGATATTGTTCTAAAAGGCTCAATCATACTAATAAAAAAAAAGTCGACATTAACATCGATTTGCACTACGAATTGACGGTTTCATTAGGATTTTATTGTATGTTAATTTTATTGAATTTTCATCGATTTTTGCTATTTCTGTGCACGTGTTTTCTAAACCGTTTTCGAAATGATTTTCAAAATGAAAAAGCTTTCAAATTAAATGTTTTACAAAAATTTATAATTACTTTATATATATAATGCACACTTTTATACTATTCGAACGTATGAGAAAGAGAATTAAACGATTTAGTAAAACAAGTGGTATGGGACATGTGCGTTTACTATTTCGGTTAATTACGGACTTGTACGATCGAAGCTATTTGAGTTTAATGATTCTGAGATGTTTTGCCATTTTATGGCGTATTTTGAGTTTTATAATTCCTATTTATTGGAATTATTTAAGATGACCAATATTTGACAAGCACTATGGTTTGAGATCTCCTATATAGGAGTATTGTCGATGAGATCCATCACGATGTCTTATTTACTTGCCAATGATATAAGGCAAGTCTTGAGTTTATGATTTCATATTTTGAGATTTAAGGTTCATGAGAAACCATCATGATGTTTTCACTTGTCGATGAGATGAGACAAGTTACGATGTCATTTAATGCTTGTCGATGAGATGAGACAAGTATGGTGGCTCTTTGTCACTCGTCAATGAGACCAGGCGAGATATAAATTTCTGAGTTTTATGATGTTTCTAGTGTGGCATCGTCTAATGGCTAGTAAACCGCTAAGTGCTAATGTGTGGTATGTGACACACGTTAACACTTTTCGGGTTCCTATCCGTGAGTTTGTGACACATTCATGATGTTACCTAACGGAACTGCTTGAAGAGGTGTCAACGACCTTGTCATGAGGACGAACTGCTTTTGAAGGTGTTAGCGACCTTGTTAGGGCTGACAAAACGGCTTGAAGAGGTGTCAGCGACCTTGTCATGAGGACGAACTGCTTTGGGAGGTGTTAGCGACCTTGTTAGGGCTGGCAAAATGGCTTGAAGAGGTGTCAGCGACCTTGTCATGACGACGAACTGCTTTGGGAGGTGTTAGCGACCTTGTCTAAGGCTTCGGCCATCTGAGTTTAGCACATGCAGCATTGCGGCGGCATTATAATTGGCATTTGGCCAATCCGGATTTTCTGAGTTTTCTGTTTTATTGTGGTTTCACCTTTTTAGGATATTTTATTACATTAATAGCCTAGTATTATATGAGATGTTATATATATGGTGATTTCAATTAGGATATTTTGAACTCTTATCGAGTTCCTTGAGTTACGAGTTTAGATAATTTCAGGATTTTATAGGATATTCTGTGTTTTGCCATTTTGGCGAGTTGAGATTGAGATTTATATACATTTATACCGATGAGACGAGGTATAATTGAGTTTGGAGATTCTTTTATATTTGAGTTTTGGATCATCCTACTTGAGAATATCTTATGTTTTCCTTTTTGGCGAGATTTTATATTAATGTTTCACCTTTTGAGGAGATATGGTTCATGGAAACCATGTAGACATTTTGTGATGTCGCCGATGATATGAGGCGAATGTTTATATTATTTGAGTATTATTATTGAACTTACCTCTTTTGAGGTCATTGTATACTTAAGTGACATTATTTCACTTAAGTCATGAGTTGTATTCTTTCTGTTGCCTCTTCTCATTCGAAAATAATTATCACTTTGTATCTTATGCTTCATATTGTCATCTATCCACATTAACTGATTATTTTAGCTAGACTGACCCGTGTACTTTGTATTCGGGTCAGACCGAGTTGTTTCAGGTTAGCTATCAGTTATGGGACTTTGCTTTGATGCATCTGCTTGGATATCAGCCTAGAACTTTTGTTTAGTTTATATTTCTTTCCGCTTGACTCTGATGTATTTATATTTGATTCGATGTATATAGTGTGGTCGAATACCACCTTTATTGTATTCATATTGTATTGTACTAAACATGTATCAGTGTATACGTATATATATGATGTTTATTACTGTTCTGTGATGTGCTTTACATATAGTTATTGTATTTTGTTCTGATAGATCCATTAGCCACCTATAATTTTGGATTGAGCATTTACTATGTATGTCGATCCATTGAGATAGAAAAGAAAAATCATAATGCATTTATCGACGTATTCAGTAGATGTTTAAGACAAAGTTATAGATGGTCGCCCTTAACCAGCCCTCTTCTCCGCTTTAGTAGACGGAATCACTCGTTAATTCTCTTTACTAAGGTGGGTCTTGGGGTGGGGCGTTACATATTCATTCATATTCTCATTAATATTCAATGAAATAGGTTTTCAATTTAATCACATTTGATTCATTAACAGTGGATTTTACTAACATTCATTTTCAATTAGTTTATATTCACTAATTCATATTCAAGTTGGTTCACTTCCAAATCAAATTCAATTCTATTTAAGATTCACTTAAGTTCTAATTGATTTTTACTACTTCAACTTTCAATTTCATTAATACTTAATGAATTACATACAATCAACTAACAATCATACAACAACCAATGTATATTCACTTTACATTCAATTTGGTTTAACACCTTCACTTTCAATTGGTTTAATTAAATTGATTTTCATTCAACTATTCAACTTTTAATTACATTAGATTTTAATGAATTAACACTTAAACTAATTATTTCATATCAACTTAATTTACATTCAATTGATTAACATTCAATCCATTAATTCAATTCAATTACTAAAGTTGAATTTCATTTATATAACTCAAGTTCACATTTATCAATTAACTTATTAATTTACTTTGATACCAATATCAACTTCATTCAACATTACTTAAGTTATATTCCATTTAAACATTATTTGTCTTTACTTAACTTAAATTCCTACTCATAAATCAATTCAGCTTCCAAATTCTAAGTAAATTTCCATTTAACTTTAAATTCATTTTTATTTACAACTCATATTCATAACTATATTCATATAGTTTCACTTCTTATATATATAAGTTTATTTCACAATTGTAAATCACATTAATTATAATTCAATTCTTATAATTCTTTTGCTTATACAATTCTTCTTTATTTAGATTATTCAAACAACTTATTCAACAACCAAACAATCAACTTATATACACTTTAATAATTTTGAAAATTATTCCTTTATATATAAAATATAATCAAGGTAAAATTATTTTATTTACCCAATTTAAACAATATTGTGTCGAATTGTTCTATTCAAATGTTTATAAACCCCTTCGGCATAGTTGTCGAGACCGTGCTGACGAAGGTTCATATGCCACTCAATAAACCAATCATCACAATATAAAACAATTTTATATTTACTAACAAATACGCTCTCATAGCTATTATTACACTCAAACTCATTCTAGAGTACCACTGACTCTATCTCTAATAAGTAATACCCAACAGAGCCATGGTTGTCGCTTAACCATATGCTCTGATACCACCTGTGAAGACCCGCAAATCCGTACTCCTTGAATATACACTAATCTCCATAGATTAACTCAAGATGAACAGAAATATGAATTATCAATGTTTAAGAAAAAGAAAGAGGTAGAAGAAGAGAGAAAAAGATAGAAAATGGAGAGAAAAGAAAATAGAACGGAACAAAACAGAAAGAAAACAACAGAACAATAACAGAATCTCACAATTCGCAGCGGAACAACATATAATAATAAATGAATAATCTTTAAACAAAGAACTATATCAGTTATTACATTTTATACATTACATTACATCATCATTTCATTTAATCATCAGAGTGTACAACAACAAACACCATCAAACAGCGGAAAAGAAATACTATATACTAGTGATACGCCATGCCATCCATCTTGCCTCCAGCAACTCCTGAATATCCAGAATATCCTGATAAACCTTAACTCTTGACTGCCCGTGTGGAAATTGGTGGGCACCCAGATTTTAGGAAGGAAAACAATAAACTGCAAGTCAGTCATGTGACTGGTGTGAGAACTCAAAACAGTTTATTTATCTTTAAAATCAAAATAGAGGAATATATTTTTTAAGTCAATTCGCAATGCTTTTAAAAATGAGACTACCGTAAGGCCTCCCGCACACACACACATGCAAACGCAGAATCGGAGGAGATTTCTCCTTATGATAGTCAAAGATGCTTGATACGCATTAAAAAGAACATTTGATATTATTACTAGTGCATAGTGTAGAAAACATTTCGAAAGTAGAATATAAATCTTAGCCAGCATAGGTACCATTATATTATGCGTACTATAGCTACCATATTAGATGGCAGGTTCTACAACTAAAACCGTACAAGATCGTATTGTTTCTTTGGATTTCCAACGAATGGTCAGGCCAAGGAACTTCCCATTGCCACATGAGAACGCCTCTGGAAGGACGTCCCCGAGAACCAAACCGGATCTCTGCCAACACAAGGCCGGGTTACCCCTAACTGGCTAACAACTGACACGAGTATGCCATCCCCCAGTCCTTTGGGACCTTTAACCGAGCGCTCGTCATCAACATCACACAATCATAAATAAAGTGTTTCAACATGAGTAAGTATCTGGGCTCCATATCATGATACCACCCTTTTCCTGAAGGAAATGCACATACCCTAAAGGGAGCTACCCCTCATAACCTTGCTGCATCTTTCCTGTTTTGACCATTCCGAGGTGTGAGGCTCGACGAAGTCTCGTCCACAAAGCCACGCTTTATACAAAGTCATGCTTTGGGTCAACAAATGATCATAGAAATGATCACCAAGATAAATGATCAAATAAATGATCCTATCACGAATGATCAACACAATGATCATTTCACAGCAACACTCAGCATGTCACATTACCAAATTGGGAATATATCGCTGATAACCATAACTACATAACCTATGAGCTCGTACGTCTCAGAGAAGGGTGTTAAGCTAAGAGAATAAATTCTCCGCCACCAACAGAAATATATTTGAAAGAAATCAGCTTTATATCTCAATTTGTAATGTCAGACATACTATCCATACAAGTCTGTTCCGGGCTCGAACAGAACCGAAGGCACTTACAAAGAAGTCCTTGCAATCCGGATATCCACAATCCTGATCGGATTCTCCATCACATATGGAGAACTCTATACCGGAGCAACTCGGTGCAGAGTCAATCGATAGGTCATCCTATCGCTCTCGCAAATACCCGGTCTTCAACACCGGTCATCAATGCTATCCATTACGTCGTATCACTATTCGGAATGGGTAATCCGAATAACGAGCGCAATAATTTAAAAATAAGTGTAGCATTCCAATTCAACAAATCACAACAAATACCTTTCAAAGGTAAATATTGATGGTCGGTTATTGAACTATCAATGGATATGCACAACATCACCAGATTCCAAATAATTTTCCAAATTATTTATTTTCCAAAAATATCTTTACAAGATATATAATTTCAATACTTCAAAAATAAATCAATATTTATTTTTAAACAAATTCCCCTTTCTTTTATAAATTCCATAGTGAATTTTCATTCCAAAATATCCATGCATATACGATTTCAATTATTCATTTCAATTTATCTTTAAAAAGATAAATTCTCAAAACGTTTCATTTCACATTGGAAAAACATTTCCATACTTATTTATTCATAAGTAATTCATAAATTTTATTTATTTTCAACCTTTGGAAAATATTCAATATTCTTAAATCGAAATTAAGCATATATTTCATTCTTTAAGGAAATCATTCTCTTAAACATATTTATTTGGGCCAAAACGAATGTTACGTAAAACATCGTTACGACAACCCAAAATCACTAGTATAGGGATTCGAAATTAAAAGAGATATATAAATCCCAATACTATACAAAACATTTCCTTTCGGAAATCATTTACTATAGCAACAGTGCTATAGTCCACCATTTCCTTTTATTTCTCGAAAACGTCTATTTCAACAATGAATGTTGAAATCTATGGTTTCGAAGCTCAACACGTTTCGTTTTAATTCTATTTAAAACATCACATTCAAAACATTTTTTTTAACACATTATTCACTATTCAAAAACGTGAATATACTTCGTTAACCAATTTCATCATTTCTATACATTTCATTTTAAAGGATTATTCACAGTCTAAAACGTGAATATAACTCCATTAATAGGTTTCAACAATTTACTTATCAAAATAAGTCGTTTGCGAATTTATAAAACAATGTTTATAAATTCTATTTCTATTTATTTTATGTCAACTCCTTTTATAAATTCCTTTATTAACCTATTCGATTTATAACTCAATTATAAACCAAAAGTTCATATTATAAGCTAAACACTTATAATTTATTTGTTTATAAAATCGTTCCTTTAAACTTCATAATTATAAATCTTATAACTTATAAGATTCATTTATTTACCCAAATCTATTCCTTTTAATATCTTCACAAATTTTATAAACCTACTGCTTATAAAATTCTATTTATAACTTCAACGTTTATAATTCTATAAATTTCATTCATTTATGAAATTCATTCACAATTCATTCTAACACTTATAAATAAATTCATTTTATAATTCCAGTATTTTAATTTATAAATATCAATTTGTAAATCCTTTATATAAATCAATTAATATTATTATTTTAAAACATCTTTAAACTCCTTTAAAATTTCATCATTTTGATTTATAAAATAATCAAATTTTATAAATCCTATATTTCAACTTTTTATAATAAATTCAAAAAAAATCCTGATTTAAACTATTTCTAAAACCATTAACCCATATTTTTCTCAAAAATCAACTTTTAACTATATTTCTCAAAAATCATAATTTTATAACTTTTTAAAAGTATAACGTTTATTTATTTAAAATGAATCAATTCCCAAAATATTATATATTTTCAAAAATCACTTTAAAAATCTTTTTTAAAATTCCAAAATTTGGTCCAATGATGCTACACACCAAATAGTCAATCACGACTACAACGATATCATATATCGATATGATAATCAACGAATATCAAAATATTCAAAATCAAATAAATACTGTTGAGGAATCCAGTTGGATCCCTCCAACCTGTTTTCCTACATCCAAAGATGTTAGCACAATACCAATTCCGTTCCAGTACGAAATTATCGCGGTATATGGGATTTAAAATATTATCCGCTTAATAGACGGCGCAATAGGGTCTCATCCGCTATATAATGCGGGAAATCAACAACTGCAATATATACATATGCCAATATATATATATATATTGCTATTATATATAATACCAATTTCACTGTTTATGAAATATTCGTGGTATATGTTTTTAATAAATAACATCCGCTTACTAACGGCGCATAATGTCTATTTTAACAATCAATAGATAACAATCATCATTCAAACATGCATTCAAGTATTTTAAAGTTAACTATTTAAAATTAAAATCGAAACTGATTCGATTGAGTGAGAAGTTCTCACCTTGATTTCAATTTCGTTTTAGCGATTTATTTCGAATAAAATTAAACGGACGTTTAATTTTACCCGAAATTCTCACTAACTCCAAACGACTCCAATCTAATTCCATAGCGTAGTGCTCGTCCATACGATTCCAACGCAACTGGTTTCGCGCGTTTTCGACCTCGTATGAAAAAGATATAGATTTTACAAGTTTACACGATTTTATATAAACTAATTTACAACTTTTATTTTCTATTTTAACCTACATCTAATACTGGCCGTAGATCCATCTCCTTTTCATCATGACCGCACGTCCCCCCCCCCCCCCTTCATCTTCTGCGCGACTAACTTCTACAGGTAAACAAAACGCAACTTGAACCCATAGCTTTGAATTAGGGTTTGAAATTCGAGCCTCCTCGTGTAGTTTGAAGACGATTAACAAGTGCCATTTCGAAGAGCGTCGCCAACACTATGCTCGGCCCAAAAACCAAGGAACTCGGTCACCTCATTTGCACGCATCACGAGGCTAAACGCACCCCCTTTGACTGCAAATTGCCGTCAATCTACTCCACCATTCTCGATCATAACCGTTGAACATGAAGTACTCGAGGAGATCTACAAGTTTCATGTTGAAGGATTCTTGAATTGGTTGATGGATTTGGAGAAATTTGAGAAAAATCAAAATGAATTTCTGGCCTTTCATTTGTAGCTGGCGGCTGGCCTTAGAGAATTAGGGTTAGGTTTATTTTTTTTATTTGTGAAGAGGGGATGGTCTATTTATAGGAAATAAAACGACACTATTCATTCCGGAATTTCCAAACTATGATTTACACGCGGTGACCAGCGTTTCTAGGGTTTACCCCGCGTTTCGGACGCAATGGAATAGATTTCTTAAGCTAATTCGGTCATCTGTGCGAGTTATGGCAGTAAACGTTCAATTTAAAATTTAAACCGATTAAACGATTTTCTAGGCGTTTTAGCTTGCACCGGACAAACGGTAAATCCGATTGACATGAAATTTGAAACCATACAATAATATCACATTATGGATCAGATGAAACTAGTTTCGTCGAAATCCGAGACAGTTTGAAAAATGGCTATTTTAACTCGCCAAATTAATATTAAAAACAATTTCGATGCGTTTCGAGCTGCCACGATCAAACGATAACTCCGATTGCTACGAAAATTGAAATCCGATAATAACAAACTATTACGGATCCAATGGAACTAGTTTCGTCCAATTCTGAGATTGTTCGAAAAAACGGCTAATTTCACTAGTCGATTAAATATTAAAATATTCAATTTTCACAAATAAACTTTTAATTCGATTTTAAAAGTTCTAAAATATCATTCTAACTTCAATATGATAAAATAAAATTTCCTAAATCATTTTCAATCATATTTAACCCAATTTTCAATTATTTCTGTAATTTAACGTATTAAATTATCGATTTAATTATTCAATTAAATCCAATTATTCGAAATAAAATTTGTTCGGCTTATAAATTCACTTATTAATATCTAAAATTAATTAAATATCCAATTTTTAATTAATAAAAATTCTGGGTCGTTACAAATTAAAAATGTGATTAATCAATGAAGTAATTAATTAAGGGGTTATTAATTAATATAATTAATTAATAATTACGTAATAAAGTAATTAAAGGTTAATTAATTAGTGCAATTAATCAAAGATTAATATAATTAATTAAGGAGTTAATTAATTAAGATAGGTAATTACTAGTTGTTAATTACTATTTATGATTAATTAAGACTAATTAATGAAGGTGGTTAATTAAAGATTAATTATTTAAAGGATTAATTAACTAATAAGTATAACTAATTAATATGATTAATGGAATTAATCAAGGTTGATTAATGAAAGTGATTAATTAAAGTATGATTAATTAATTGTAATTAATTAAGGATAAAGTGTAATTAATTATAACTAACTAACTAATTAATTAATGGAAGTAAATGAAGGAACATTAATTAATGTTATTAATGATAGTAATTAAAGGTTAATTACTATAATTGGGTAAGGATAATTAATTTGTGTAATTAAATTAAAGGTTAATTACTTGAATGTAATTAAAGGATAATTAATCAATAGAGATTAATTAAGAAAGATCTTTAAGAAGTGATTAATTAATTAATTTGTAATTAATTAATGAAGCAAGATTAAGATAATCCAAGTGATTAAAGGATAGTAATTAATTAAAGGTTAATTAAATTGATGAAGAATTAATCAAACCCGCTTATGGATGATTGATTGATATTGGATGATTGAATGATATTGGATGATTTGGATGTATTATTTCTGATATGTGATATGTGATGCTTTGTGAGATGATTGGTTGATATGAATTATCTATCTGTGATATTGTAAATCATCTATCTGATTATGTTATTCTGAATATAAGTTTAATTGTTTAAACCTTTAAACAACTTGGACATTAAAATGGCGTTTGGATTTCAGTGAGACCGAGATCGGATTTCCATATTTGGATATCCGAAAACCACATCGATCCATATTAAACGTTAGGTCGTGAATCCAAGAGAAGAGCTTAGTGAAGACTCGAAGTGTAAGAACTATTCGTCAGTATAACTCTGAGGGTGATTCCGAGATGAGTTTGACGGAGATAGTACTTTCAGGTTCGAGTTGGTGATTTAGAGTGCAAGGACTATGGTTGTTGACTCTGAGGGTGATTCCAAAATGAGAGCAATGAGATAGTGCCTTCGGTTTCGTTCGAACCCGGAACGAACTTGTATGGATATAATGCTTTCACCAGAGCCCTGTCTGACCCAAGTGTTTGTTTTCTGTTTTATTAAACTCTTAGGTACTCATATTATGTATGAGTAGTCGAGGGATTCAGGTTAGCTTGACGAATTCTGGAGGAGATTTGGAGCAGGAGGCATCCGCGTGTAGATATATTATGGTTTCGCTGTGTTAGTGTTATGTCTATATATTGTATTGATGTACTTGAGTTGTATGATAGGTAGATGTTTATAACTGTCTAATATGTGTTGTATAGGTTGTGTAACTCTGATGTATATGATACTATGTAATATTTATGTGATATATTATATTTCATTCGTTCCGCTGTGAGTATCTGATGTTGTTGATTTTCTTCTTCCTTATCTTTTCTTCTTTTATCCCTTTCTTTCTTAAATCATGATGCATTTTTCTGGTAATAGAAAGATGGGTCTTGACAGGTATAGCCTCGACTGAACAGAGGCGGCATTGACATTCATGATGGCAACTGTGTATCTCGTGCCTCAGTTTAAAGAGTGAGAATGTAACAAGGTGGTGAAGTGTATTTCACTATTTATTATTTTATTCATTTAATTTAACTCGTATAATGTTCTAACTTACATATCTTTTTCGTACGAACTCGGATTGACACGCGGTTTGTTCCGCTACGATCATATCCGAATTCCAGACATTTTAGCACTTTGTTTGGACGAATTTTAAGACTGTTAGATTTTGGGCTATTTTTGAATTTTAAAATCGTCGACAATCCCAAAGTGAGTGTTTTAACTCACTCACAACTGCTAAATTATCTTATGTTTGTTACATTAAATTTATGATGTGATTTGAAGTTGATTGATTACTGGTTGGTATATTTAAATTGTCATTCCAGTTAAATCTGAATTTTTTCGAATTTAATTGCCATTTAATTTATTATTGAATTTAACTGTCAACTGAATACCTTTTGATGATAATCGGTTAATTGATGTTATTTATTTGTTGATTAAATGGTGATTGTGATGGATGTTTGATGGTTGATATTGGATGACTGGATGTTATATTTTATATTGTTAAAACTGTGACGACCCAAACTCGATGTCCAATAAACGACATCAAATTCGCATCGCCGGACCTTATAACAACAATTAGATGTATATAAAACAGCGGAACAGAATCAATATCATAAATAACATCACTGTTACAACATCAACATAATATCCATACTGCAACAAAGTACATAATACATACACTACAACTCCAAATACAACATCATGATAATACAACAGTGAACATATATCCAAAAGTTCTCAAATGAGAGAGATGATAACGAACTTCCAAAAGCTAACACCTGAAATCTCCAATAGCTCCTAAGATATCTCCATGATAAGAGCTCCAAAATACTGCTACTCCAAAATATAGAACCTGTTGCTAGGCTGCCCGTGTGGAAATAATGGGCACCCAGAGTTTAGGAAAGAAAACAATAAACTCCGGATCAGTCATGGGACTGGTATGAGTAAAAAAATAAACAGTTGTATTTAAATTAAACAAGATTTATAAAAGAATTTTCGGTATGCTTTTAAAAATGGAACTACCATAAGACCTCCCGCCACACACACAATGCAAACGCAGAATTGGAGGAGATTTCTTCTTATGATAGTTAAATATGCTTGGTACGAGAAAAGAAATTCTTTGGTATTATAACTAGTGCATAGTGAAGAAAATATTTCAAAAGTAGAATATTAATCTTAGCTAACATACGACCATTATCGTATGCCTACTATAGCTACCATCTAAACGGTGGGGCGCCACCATAAGTAAATGGCAGGTTCTACAACTAAAACCGTACAGGGCTCGTATTGTTTCTTTGGATTTCCAACAAATGGTCAGGCCAAGGAACTTCCCATTGCCACATGAGAATGCCTCTGGAAGGACGTCCCCGAGAACCAAACCGGATCTCTACCAACACAAGGCCGGGTTACCCCTAACTGGGTAACTACTGACACGAGTATGCCATCTCCCGGTTGTAACCAACCTTTAACCGGGGCCCCAGCAACAAATCACAAAATCATATATATATATATATCTGCGATATCAACATAAGTTAAGTATCTGGGCTCCATACCATGATACCACTTCTATCCAGAAGGAAATGTACATACCCTAAGGGGTGCTACCCCCAATAACCTTGCTGCATCTTTCCTGTTTCGACCATTTCGGGGTGTGAGGTCCGACGAAGTCACGTCCACAAAAACACACTTTATACAAAAGTCGTGCTTTGGGTCAACAAATGATCATAGAAATGATCATAAAGATAGACGATCAAACAAATGATCCTATCACAAATAATCAACACAATGATCATTTCACAGCAACACTCAGCATGTCACATTACCAAATTGGGAATATATCGCTGATAACCTTCAACTACATAACCTCTGAGCTCGTACGTCTCAGAGAAGGGTGTTAAGCTAAGAGAATAAATTCTCCGCCACCAACAGAAATATATTTGAAAGAAATCGGCTTTATTTCTCAATTTGTAATGTCAGACATACTATCCATACAAGTCTGTTCCGGGCTCGAACATAACCGAAGGCACTTCCAAAGAAGTCCTTGCAAATCCGGATATCCACAATCCTGATCGGATTCCCCATCACATATGGAGAAATCTATGCCGGAGCAACTCGGTGCAGAGTCAATCGACAGGTCATCCTATCGCTCTCGCAAATACCCGGTCTTCAACACCAGTCTTCAATTGCTATCCATAACGTCGAATCACATATTCGAAATGGGTTATATGACACAACGGTCCTTTCCCGGCTAATTCGAATAGTGGGTGTCAAATTTTAAAACATGTGGATGTCATGCACAAATATTCACAGGTTCGATGTGGGTTTCGGATAACCAATGGAAATCCAATTCCCTGTCGCATCGAAGTTTTAAATGTCGTTTTACGGACAACAGGGTTTTCATATCAATACAGAACAAATCATAATCACAGTGTAATAACATGGAAATTACATCATACAGAATCACAAACAGAACAGAAATATAAGTTAACAGCAATAGTTAATTTATTTCAAATGTAGTTTAAATAAATTTACCCCACAATTATTTTAAAACAATGATAAGTATTTGAATAAATAAACTAAATCTTGATTAACTTGTTTTATTGTTTCAAAATTTGTTATTTAAATTAACCACAAATTTTGATTTGTCGATTTTTATTTATCTGAATAACAAATTCTAAATCTACAAATAAATTTTAAACACTCAATTGTTTATTAATCAATTTTAATTACAACTTGTAAATCATTTTTTTTTCAAAATCATTAACTTACAAAACTTTTTCATCTTAATTATCATTTAACATTTTCTTTAAACCTAAAAAAAAAAATCAATTTATGACTAACTATAGAGTTAAATCAAGTTTGCCTGAAATAAGTTCTTGCTTAAACTAAACAAGTATTAGCAACTTGCTGTAACTATATAAGGCCGAAAATACCCAGGCCTTACTCGAGTCAAAACTCGAGCATGCCACCAATTTTCCCCGTAGTATTTTCTTCTTCTTCCCCGCGTCTGTTCCTACTCCTCTTTTTTTTTCTTTTCTTAAGTTTAAAACCTGTAAACTTCATTTTAAAGACTCGAGCCTATGCGACGAGAAACTCGAGTAAACACCAAAAAAAACCCAGAGCCTACCCTGATCGTTCACAAATCCATCTTCTTCTCCTTCCTATTTATTTATCTAAGCTAAACACTCACGCACGCATCATCACTGATACATCCACGTGCACGTGCACATCACCATGGCGACGCTCTGGTGAACCTCGCGACTCTTAACAGGTCGAAAATCTCACATACGCTCGAATTCCAACCTCCATTCGAAGCCATCGGTTCGAATTCAAAAAGTAGCAACTTTGCTCGTCCTTTTAACTTAAACCCACCACGCAAAAATCGCCTCTCCGCTTCTCACCGTCCACCTGAAATGTCCATGCTTCCGGCCATAGCACGCTAGCCCGATGCCCTTCCATTTCCCTCAATATCATGGAGCTCGATCATTTCATTTCGACAAAATCACCATTTTTTTTCGTACTGCAACTTCCAGTTTAAACCCTATTTTGGGTTCGAACGGCAACTTCACACATTCGAAATTTTATTTAATATTTTTCTTGTCATTATGGAAGCTCAAACTCACTTCAATTCAAATTACAACATTTATCATTAACTCGATTCCTGGAAATTCAAAGAAAACGATTTTATGTTCATGCTCGAACTGCTCTGTATATACCCAACTAAAAATCTTCATTTCTATTGTAAAAATCATGATTTGTAATAATAATTTAAGCTATTAACTTGGATTAGCTTTTTATAATACTTGAATTTATCCAATTTCTTCTTGGTTACCTGTAACCAAAGTTACAGTAGTTATATTTCTTCAAATCATGTTGAAACAGTTTTAAAAACTTGATTACAGATTCACCTGCTTGTTTGATTTAAGACTTTTATTACTTAACAATGTTCCAATGTAAATAAATTAAATTCTTTGAATAAATGATCAAGTGCTGTGATAAATACAGAGAAGATGAAATGCAGAGCATACAAAATCCTATTTATAAACTGAAGCATATACAAACAGCTTATAAATGAAGTTTAAACTGTTTAAATAATTTTAAGCTTTTAAAGATTATTTTACTCACCTATTTGTTTTGAAACAGAAAGCACTTTGGTTTTGGAAGACTGCAGTTTAATTTTTTCTGGTTTCTTTTCTTCTTTCAGTAATTTGCCTTTCAACTTGTAATATATAAAGTGATGATCTTCTTTCCTTTTTAATTTCTATTTTTCTTTGCTAAATTTTTTTCTTTCAATAAGAAGTTTTTTAAACGAGATGATGCATAGGTTGATATATATAGAAGTATGCAAAGTAAGGGAGGTAGGCAAGTTTTAACCAAAGTACTGAAACATTTATTTTGCATAGTGGCTTTATACAGGCTTTTGTACTTCACATGCTTTCCTCCTTTCTTCAAGGGAGGCTGAAGAGTAAACATTTAATACAAGCATGTATTTACAGTCAATGTCTTACTTGATGTTACTAGAGTAATGGCATTAAATGAAGCATTAAATGGAAGCATGTATACAATGCTCCTTTGCCTCTTTCTATACTTACAGCATAGTGTTATTTTAGATTTTCTTTTATATGTATAGTTTATATGTTTTATATTTTAATAAGTGTTATCTTGTTTGATTTGATTTACATCTTATTCTTATCTTTATCTAAATGGTGGCTGTTTTGTCTTATTACTATTTTTGTTGCAAGACTAATTTACTTTTGTTTTACTAAATGAAAGTGTTTGTTTTTATTTTATTTTATTTTCTTTTGCTTACATATTTTAGTTTACTGGTTTGTATTTACTTTGCTAATTTCAGCATATTATGTTTTGTTTTAGTTTCTTAGACTTACCTGATTTGATTTATTAACATGTTTATTTGTTTATTTGTTTAGATGTTTGATTATTTGTTTATTTGTTAAAATGTTAGATTATAATGATGCGATTTAAATTTTAAAATTTTATCATAACTTACATTAACAATTTTTTTATATTAAAAGATCACCTATCACAATTTATTATTTTACTTTGTTAAAAAGAAAAGTGGTTTTAGTTATTAACATTAAATGACTATGTGATTTTATTACAATATTTGTTTTTTAATTTTATTAAAAGTTTTAACTAAAAACACTAAACTTTATCCATATTTCATTTCTTTATAACTTTTCAATTTTTATTTCAAAAAGTTCAAATATATTACTAAAATTTAAATTCATAATTTTCGGGATGTTACAATATCCCCTCCTTAAGAATATTTCGTCCTCGAAATTGAAAGAGAGAGAAACGTAAACAAATAATATACGAATTCGGAAACAAGGAAATGACTTACAGTTTTAAGTCGAGATGTCAATTCTGCATTTGGGATATGATTTCTTCATATTCTCTTCAGTCTCCCAAGTACAGTCCTTTGGATCGCCACTCCATTTAAGTTTGACCAATTTCACAATTTTGTTCCTCAATCGCTTCTCATCACGATCAACAATTTTCATCGGTTCCCTTCTAACCGCCAAGTTGGGAGTGATTTCAAGATCCTGCTGAGCAGCTTCTTCAATAATATCATCTGGATCGTGCACATATTTCCGAAGGTTAGAAATATGGAACACATCATGTACGCCAGACAACCAGCTGGGTAACTGCACTCTATATGCTAGAGAACCAATCCTTTCCAGAATAGGAAAAGGACCAATATAACGCGGTGCTAGCTTTCCCGTTTTTCCGAATCTCAACACTCCCCGCATCGGAGATACTTTCAGAAATACAGAATCTCCAACTTGAAATTCCAAATTTCTCCTTCGACGGTCATAGTAGCTCTTCTGACGGCTCTGGGCAGTTAATAACTTCTTTCGAATAAAATTTACCTTCTCAGTGGCTTCTTTTATCATATCCGGTCCAAGAACAAGTCTGTCACCTGATTCGATCCAGCATGTAGGTGATCGACACGGACGACCATATAAAGCTTCAAAAGGAGCCATTTCAATACTGGCCTGATAACTGTTGTTATATGAGAATTCAACCAGATGCAAATGGTCCTCCCAAGAACCACCAAAATCATGAACACAAGCACGCAGTAGGTCTTCTAAAATTCGATTAACTCTCTCAGTCTGCCCATCAGATTGCGGGTGATAAGCAGTGCTGAAATTTAATTTCGTTCCCAATGCGTCCTGAAATGCTTCCCAAAATCTACTAGTGAAGATCGGGTCACGATCACTCACTATACTACTGGGAATACCATGGAGGCGAACAATTTCCTTTATATATATACCTGCCAATCTTGCTGCAGTCCGAGTAGATTTAACTGGAATGAAATGAGCATTTTTGGTTAGACGATCCACAATAACCCAAATCGGTTCATTGCCTTTCTTGGTACAAGGCAATCCATCGATGAAATCCATCGATACCTGATCCCACTGCCATTTCGGTACTTCTAAAGGTTGAAGTAAACCGGCCACTTTCTTTTGGTTGCTCTTGATTTGCTGACAAGTAGCACAGCGACTCAGATAAATAGATATGTCTCTCTTCATCGTTTTCCACCAGAATGTTCTTTTGACATCTCGATACATTTTGTTGACTCCTGGATGGATGTTGAATTTGGACTTGTGGCATTCGTCCAATACTTCACGTTTCAGTTCTGGAATGTCCGGGACACAAATTCTGCCCTTCATCCTTATAACTTCTCTATTATCTATCTCAAAACTAGTATCCCCTCCTCGATCTATTCTTCTCCGCATCTCTCGAAGGAATTTGTCTTCAGTTTGCTTGCTCGCGATCCTCTTAAGAAGAGCAGGAGTGATAACTAGATATGTGAGAACAGCATGTCTTCTGCTTAAAGCGTCTGCAACTACATTGGCCTTTCCGGGCGTATACAGAATATCTAGGTCATATGATGCCAGAAATTCCAACCAACGTTGTTGTCGCAAATTCAAATCCTTCTGGGTGAAAAGATATTTCAAGTTTTTATGATCGGTGAATAATTCGAATTTTTCACCTAAAACAAAGAGAGTTTATTAAGTATATTTCTTTAGTTAATTTCGCAAATTATTAAGAAAGCTGAAAAGTCTCTTACCCAGAAGATAGTGTCGCCATATTTTCAAAGCGAAAACAACAGCCAAAAGTTCCAAATCGTGCGTTGGGTAGTTTTTCTCATGCGGACGTAATTGTCTACTTGCGTAGGCAACCACCTTTCCATTTTGCATTAACACTGCACCTACCCCTTCACCACATGCATCAGTATAGACAGACAAGCCTTGGTTTCCGTTAACAATAGTGAGAACAGGAGCAGTGGTCAATCTCTTTTTCAACTCTTGAAAAACTTCCTCACATCTTGAAGTCCAAATGAACTTTGCATTTTTCATTGTTAACTTAGTCAGCGGACTAGCCAACTTAGAAAAATCTTAAACAAATTTCCGGTAATAGCCTGCTAAACCCAAAAAGCTTCGAACTTCTCTTGGAGTAGTGGGTTGTTTCCAATCAAGAATAGCGGAAATTTTGCTAGGATCTACTGAAATTCCTTCTTCATTAACAATATGGCCAAGGAATTTGACTTCATTGACCCAGAAGTGGCATTTGGAAAATTTTGCAAATAGAACATTTCTCCTCAATATTTCCAATACGATTTTAAGATGTTCGGCATGCTCTTCTTTAGTCTTAGAATAGATCAAAATATCATCAATGAATACTAGCACAAATTTATTCAAAACTTCCCGAAACACACGAGTCATAAGATCTACGAAGTATGCTGGAGCATTGGTTAGCCCGAAAGGCATAACTAACCATTCATAGAACATATTAGGACCTCTGAAAGCAGTCAAATGGACACAATCTTCGGCGATTCGTAATTGATGGAATCCTTGGGCTAGATCCATCTTTGAAAAGAAACGAGCGCCATGAAGTTTGTCGAATATATCATTAATTCTTGGTAGAGGGAATTTATTTTTGAGAGTTTGTTTATTTAGATCGCGGTAATCTACATACAATCTCAAAGATCCGTCTGATTTGGCAACAAATACGACGGCTGAGCCCCATTCAGAAACACTGGGTCTAATTAATCCTTTTGCTAGTAGCTCATCAGTTTGATGAACCAATTCAATCTTTTCCCTGGGTGCCATCCTGCGACTTGCGTGAACCACAGGACGAGTATTAGGTACAAGATCGATTCGGAATTCTATTTCTCGATGAGGAGGTAAAGATTTCACTTCTTCAAATACGTCGGAAAAATCCCGAACAACAGATATAGACTGCAAAGTGGGTTCAAGATTTCCCAAAGTATACATCAATCTGTCACTCCTTGGACTAGGATTCTCACAAGAGATTTCAATAAAATTTCCAAGGCTTGTTTTGATTAAAACTGTCCGATTACTACACTCCAATATAGCATCGTATCTCGATAACCAGTTCATACCGAGTAAGATTTCAAATTCATCAAATTCGAGGACATAAAGGTTGATAGGAAATTTATAGCTAGCATATGAAATAGGAACTCTCTTACAATATGAACTAAGATTTGCGGGAGCTCCAACCGGATTTTTCACGCAAATAAGATCGTTAGCAAATTTAGTTTGAAGTCCCAATTCATTTACGGTTTGTTGGGAGATAAAGCTATGTGAAGCTCCTGTATCAAATAAAACTCTAACAGTTCTATTATTAATAGTAAGGTTACCTTCCAAAACACTTTTCCCTTTGTCAGCTTTTGAAGATGAGGGGTCCTCCTTTATCGCATAAACTTTTGCCACCTGCGCTGACTTCATCACTGGGCAATCTTTAACTAAATGTCCCGGTTTATGACAATTGTAACATTCTCTAGCTGGTTTCTTCGGTTTTGGGCAGTCATTTGAATAGTGGCCTTTCTCTTTGCAGTTGTAACAAGTGACATTTTCTGTTGCGCTTCCTTGAATGTTCTTCTTCTTCTCATTGCCTTGCCAAGGTTTCTTGCCTCCGAATTTTCGCTTTTTATAATTCTGACTACCTGAATTACTTTTCTCCACAGTTGCTTCTTGTATATCAAGAGTAGCGTACCTGTACCCCATATCTACTAAATCCGAAAAAGATTCTTTAACATGACCTGTCATTCTTCCATGATATTTCTGGTTCATTCACCGGATAAACCTTTCGTTTTTCTTAAGAGGTGTATTTAGCAATTCTGGGCCAAACCGAGATAGTTCACTGAATTTATTCAAGTATTCTTCAAACGACAAACTTCCTTGTTTCAAATCCAGAAATTCCTGATACATTCTGGAAACTCCCGCCGATGGCATGTAACGTTTCTCAAACACTTCTTTAAAACGATCCCAAGTAAATTCTTCCTCGATTTCATCTATAATGATGGTTTCCCACCAAGCTGAAGCTTCTCCTTGGAGTTGCCAAGAAGCTATAAGTCTTTTCTGCTCATCCTGCAGTTTTAGTTTATAAAAATCTTTTCACACGATCTTACCCAAGCTTGAGCGTCAATAATTGACTCCTTGCCAATGAATGGTTTGCCACCAAGCTTTTCAAATTTCTTATATAATTCAGCCAAGTCCGGCTGCTGCTGAATTTCTATTACTGCTTCTGCGGCTGGGGGAATTTGATTTGGTGCTGCAGCATTGCCTTGACCCCTAACTCTTCCTCTGCGTCCACTCATTTTCACTATATGAGATTAGTAAGAAAATTGATTCAGATATACAGACGAAATATCTTAAGGAATATCAGCAGTAAAAAGAAATAGACTAAGAAATTTCAAAGTTTCAATTTTGATTATACTCATTCTAGGGTATACTTCACGCTATCTCTAATGAGCCAGCTAATGTGTTATACTCCGTAGCTAAAGTTCTTACTCAACCAACAGCTCCGATACCACTTGTGACGACCCAAACTCGATGTCCAATAAACGACATCAAATTCGCATCGCCGGACCTTATAACAACAATTAGATGTATATAAAACAGCGGAACAGAATCAATATCATAAATAACATCACTGTTACAACATCAACATAATATCCATACTGTAACGGAGTACATAATACATACACTACAACTCCAAATACAACATCATGATAATACAACAGTGAACATATATCCAAAAGTTCTCAAATGAGAGAGATGATAACGAACTTCCAAAAGCTAATACCTGAAATCTCCAATAGATCCTAAGATATCTCCAAGATAAGAGCTCCAAAATACTGCTACTCCAAAATATAGAAACCTGCTACTAGGCTGCCCGTGTGGAAATAATGGGCACCCAGAGTTTAGGAAAGAAAACAATAAACTCCGGATCAGTCATGGGACTGGTATGAGTAAACAAAAAAAACAGTTGTATTTAAATTAAACAAGATTTATAAAAGAATTTTCGGTATGCTTTTAAAAATGGAACTACCATAAGACCTCCCGCCACACACACAATGCAAACGCAGAATTGGAGGAGATTTCTTCTTATGATAGTTAAATATGCTTGGTACGAGAAAAGAAATTCTTTGGTATTATAACTAGTGCATAGTGAATAAAATATTTCAAAAGTAGAATATTAATCTTAGCCAACATACGACCATTATCGTATGCCTACTATAGCTACCATCTAAACGGTGGGGCGCCACCATAAGTAAATGGCAGGTTCTACAACTAAAACCGTACAGGGCTCGTATTGTTTCTTTGGATTTCCAAAAAATGGTCAGGCCAAGGAACTTCCCATTGCCACATGAGAACGCCTCTGGAAGGACGTCCCCGAGAACCAAACCGGATCTCTGCCAACACAAGGTCGGGTTACCCCTAACTGGGTAACTACTGACACGAGTATGCCATCTCCCGGTTGTAACCAACCTTTAACCGGGGCCCCAGCAACAAATCACAAAATCATATATATATATCTGCGATATCAACATAAGTTAAGTATCTGGGCTCCATACCATGATACCACTTCTATCCAGAAGGAAATGTACATACCCTAAGGGGTGCTACCCCCAATAACCTTGCTGCATCTTTCCTGTTTCGACCATTTCGGGGTGTGAGGTCCGACAAAGTCACGTCCACAAAAACACACTTTATACAAAAGCCATGCTTTGGGTCAACAAATGATCATAGAAATGATCATAAAGATAGACGATCAAACAAATGATCCTATCACAAATAATCAACACAATGATCATTTCACAGCAACACTCAGCATGCCACATTACCAAATTGGGAATATATCGCTGATAACCTTCAACTACATAACCTCTGAGCTCGTACGTCTCAGAGAAGGGTGTTAAGCTAAGAGAATAAATTCTCCGCCACCAACAGAAATATATTTGAAAGAAATCGGCTTTATTTCTCAATTTGTAATGTCAGACATACTATCCATACAAGTCTGTTCCGGGCTCGAACAGAACCGAAGGCACTTCCAAAGAAGTCCTTGCAAATCCGGATATCCGCAATCCTGATCGGATTCCCCATCACATATGGAGAACTCTATACCAGAGCAACTCGGTGCAGAGTCAATCGACAGGTCATCCTATCGCTCTCGCAAATACCCGGTCTTCAACACCAGTCTTCAATTGCTATCCATAACGTCGAATCACATATTCGAAATGGGTTATATGACACAACGGTCCTTTCCCGGCTAATTCGAATAGTGGGTGTCAAATTTTAAAACATGTGGATGTCATGCACAAATATTCACAGGTTCGATGTGGGTTTCGGATAACCAATGTAAATCCGATTCCCTGTCGCATCGAAGTTTTAAATGTCGTTTTACGGACAACAGGGTTTTCATATCAATACAGAACAAATCATAATCACAGTGTAATAACATGGAAATTACATCATACAGAATCACAAACAGAACAGAAATATAAGTTAACAGCAATAGTTAATTTATTTCAAATGTGGTTTAAATAAATTTACCCCAAAATTATTTTAAAATAATGATAAGTATTTGAATAAATAAACTAAATCTTGATTAACTTGTTTTATTGTTTCGAAATTTGTTATTTAAATTAACCAAAAATTTTGATTTGTCGATTTTTATTTATCTGAATAACAAATTCTAAATCTACAAATAAATTTTAAACACTCAATTGTTTATTAATCAATTTTAATTACAACTTGTAAATCATTTTTTTTTTCAAAATCATTAACTTACAAAACTTTTTCATCTTAATTATCATTTAACATTTTCTTTAAACCTAAAAAAAAAAATCAATTTATGACTAACTATAGAGTTAAATCAAGTTTGCCTGAAATAAGTTCTTGCTTAAACTAAACAAGTATTAGCAACTTGCTGTAACTATATAAGGCCGAAAATACCCAGGCCTTACTCGAGTCAAAACTCGAGCATGCCACCAATTTTCCCCGTAGTATTTTCTTCTTCTTCCCCGCGTCTGTTCCTACTCCTCTTTTTTTTTTTTTTTCTTAAGTTTAAAACCTGTAAACTTCATTTTAAAGACTAGAGCCTATGCGACGAGAAACTCGAGTAAACTCCAAAAAAAACCCAGAGCCTACCCTGATCGTTCACAAATCCATCTTCTTCTCCTTCCTATTTATTTAGCTAAGCTAAACACTCACGCACGCATCATCACTGATACATCCACGTGCACGTGCACATCACCATGGCGACGCTCTGGTGAACCTCGCGACTTTCAACAGGTCGAAAATCTCACATACGCTCGAATTCCAACCTCCATTTGAAGCCATCGGTTCGAATTCAAAAAGTAGCAACTTTGCTCGTCCCTGTAACTTAAACCCACCACGCAAAAATCGCCTCTCCGCTTCTCACCGTCCACCTGAAATGTCCGTGCTTCCGGCCATAGCACGCTAGCCCGATGCTCTTCCATTTCCCTCAATATCATGGAGCTCGATCATTTCATTTCGACAAAATCACCATTTTTTTTTCGTACTGCAACTTCCAGTTTAAACCCTATTTTGGGTTCGAACGGCAACTTCACACATTCAAAATTTTATTTAATATTTTTCTTGTCATTATGGAAGCTCAAACTCACTTCAATTCAAATTACAACATTTATCATTAACTCGATTCCTGGAAATTCAAAGAAAACGATTTTGTGTTCATGCTCGAACTGCTCTGTATATACCCAACTAAAAATCTTCATTTCTGTTGTAAAAATCATGATTTGTAATAATAATTTAAGCTATTAACTTGTATTAGCTTTTTATAATACTTGAATTTATCCAATTTCTTCTTGATTACCTGTAACCAAAGTTACAGTAGTTATATTTCTTCAAATCATGTTGAAACAGTTTTAAAAACTTGATTACAGATTCAACTGCTTGTTTGATTTAAGACTTTTATTACTTAACAATGTTCCAATGTAAATAAATTAAATTCTTTGAATAAATGATCAAGTGCTGTGATAAATACAGAGAAGATGAAATGCAGAGCATACAAAATCCTATTTATAAACTGAAACATATACAAACAGCTTATCAATGAAGTTTAAACTATTTAAATAATTTTAAGCTTTTAAAGATTATTTTACTCACCTATTTGTTTTGAAATAGAAAGCACTTTGGTTTTGGAAGACTGCAGTTTAATTTTTTTCTGGTTTCTTTTCTTCTTTCAGTAATTTGCCTTTCAACTTGTAATATATAAAGTGATGATCTTCTTTCCTTTTTAATTTCTATTTTTCTTTGCTAAATTTTTTTCTTTCAATAAGAAGTTTTTTAAACGAGATGATGCACAGGTTGATATATATAGAAGTATGCAAAGTAAGGGAGGTAGGCAAGTTTTAACCAAAGTACTGAAACATTTATTTTGCATAGTGGCTTTATACAGGCTTTTGTACTTCACATGCTTTCCTCCTTTCTTCAAGGGAGGCTGAAGAGTAAACATTTAATACAAGCATGTATTTACAGTCAATGTCTTACTTGATGTTACTAGAGTAATGGCATTAAATGAAGCATTAAATGGAAGCATGTATACAATGCTCCTTTGCCTCTTTCTATACTTACAGCATAGTGTTATTTTAGATTTTCTTTTATATGTATAGTTTATATGTTTTATATTTTAATAAGTGTTATCTTGTTTGATTTGATTATTATAAGTACATCTTATTCTTATCTTTATCTAAATGGTGGCTGTTTTGTCTTATTACTATTTTTGTTGCAAGACTAATTTACTTTTGTTTTACTAAATGAAAGTGTTTGTTTTTATTTTCTTTTCTTTTGCTTACATATTTTAGTTTACTGGTTTGTAGTTACTTTGCTAATTTCAGCATATTATGTTTTGTTTTAGTTTCTTAGACTTACCTGATTTGATTTATTAACATGTTTATTTGTTTATTTGTTTAGATGTTTGATTATTTGTTTATTTGTTAAAATGTTAGATTATAATGATGCGATTTAAATTTTAAAATTTTATCATAACTTACATTAACAATTTTTTATTTATTAAAAGATCACCTATCACAATTTATTATTTTACTTTGTTAAAAAGAAAAGTGGTTTTAGTTATTAACATTAAATGACTATGTGATTTTATTACAATATTTGTTTTTTTATTTTATTAAAAGTTTTAACTAAAAACACTAAACTTTATCCATATTTCATTTCTTTATAACTTTTCAATTTTTATTTCAAAAAGTTCAAATATATTACTAAAATTTAAATTCATAATTTTCGGGATGTTACAAAAACACTTGAAGTTCCCTATGGGTTGAAATGATACGTACCCGAACGATCCGATAGATTAGGGAGAAATCGTTGTGGGTTGAAATGATAGACTCAAGCAATTTTATGGATTTAAAGTAAAATTTGGGATTGCAGATTGAAATGATATGCGTTTGTATCATTTGACAATAGGGTAGAAAATTATATATGGACATCGAACTGGTTAAATTAAATGATTTTAAATCCTTAAATTTTGAATTCGGTTAAATGATATTTTGAAATAAAATTTGACTCGTATAAACTGATTTATTTTCAAAAATCCAAGCTTTAATGTTTAAAATTGGAGTTGGTTTAATGAATTGGTTAAAGAATAAATATGAAAATTTCAAAGCTGAAATTTGAAATATAAATGAAATTTATCGAAATTGAGTTATAGAAAATGTTTGAATATTTAAACTACGAAATCTCTGAAATTGAAGTGCTTTAAAATTGTAGATCAAACATGAGTTTGAAATCGATATAAATTGAAATGATTTTTATAGGAATTTGAATTGAAAGAAAATTTAGTTTTGTTGAAATCTAGATATGGTCCAGGTTTGTTGAAATGGAAGAAATGGTTTAAATTTGATATTAATTTCAAATTAATTTTTTAATATAAACTATTTAGAAATATATTATTTTAAATTCGGATTTAGTTAGATTTTCAAACCATTTGATGTTAAAGTATATTAAACCTATTTAACTATTTTAAATCATTTAAACTATTTAATCTGTTTTAAGCTACTTAATCTATTTTTATACTATTTTAAAGAATTTTAAACTATTTTAATCTATCTTAAACTATCAAAACCATTTAAAACTATTTTGAAGTATTTTAAACCATTTTACCAATTAAAAAATATTTTAATCTATTTTAAAACTATTATAAGCCATTAAACTATTTTAGAGTAATTAAACTATTTTTAACTAAGTAAACTATTTTGAAATATTTAAAACTATTTATGACTATCTAAACTATGTTTTGAATTTCAGAGTGTGTAAAGTTGAAGTGTTTATATTTAAATCCTTGATTTAAAAGCCAATATGGTTAAATTATGTTACAATCCAAGTTAGGATTTTAAATGATATTTTATAGTGAAATAACATATTCCGAGTAAATGTAATGATTTTAAAATAAGGTTTTAACCAAATTCGAAAGTATAATCTCGAAAGTAAATATGATTTCGAAAATGACATGAATTCAAAAGCGAATATGATTTTGGAAGTAAATATGATTTTGAAAATGATATGATTTCAAAAGCGAATATGATTTCGAAAGTAATATGATTTCGAAAGTGATATATTTGAATCGAATATGATATTTTGATATCAGTTATGAACTGATTTTTGAAATGTAAAAGAACCATCCGGTATGAAATAAGCGTTTGGTTGTTAAAGAGACCGGGATCAGATATTATCATACTCTCTGCCAATACCGAAAACCACTTTAACAACTGTATACATGATGGAGATTCTAGAATGAAGTAGGATTGCTTGGCGAATGAATCTGTATGAGCTATTTACGTAGCCCTGACTCCCATGAGTCAGCTTGATGTGGCTAAAATAGGAGGTATACCGAGGCCAAGTCAGGTCGCATCTCCAATCGGGCACATTTCTTCCATACAATATTTTGCATTTGTGATTGATTTAGTGGTCACCCCTCGATTTGATTATGGGAGTATATTCCGAGGTGGGCGGTAGTAGCTGCTATGTGTTACCACAGTCCAGGAGTGTAAATGGTAGATTCTACCCTAGCATTACCTCACGTGCCTTGTCACATGCCTTATCATGCCCACTACGAGTTTGTTTTGTACCGTACCTATGGAGTGCCTTTTGGGTAAACCACTGGTTTGGTGGAGCTTACGGTACTATATAGACTACGGGAATATATAAAATGTTTTAAGAGGGATATGTGTAACGCTTTAATGCTATTTTAATACATTACTTTACTGTAGATATATTATAATAGCGTATTGTACTACATAGTAGATAGTTTAACGAATCCTTAGGAGATGGTACTACCGAACATCGCTTAAGTTATTGCGTGCATGTTAGACACTGGATAGGAGACGTAAAACCCCGTAAACATCTCTAAAGCCATTGCACTCATATTTATTTATTGTAGATTTAACTTACATAACATCTTTTAGTTCTGACTCGAATGTTTTGTCTTTTCAATTCGCTCGAGGTCAGTCTGAGCTTTTCAGTGTATCAAAGACCATATTTCTGGGGATGAAGACGAAGATTTGGTACTATTACTACTTATCTTATTTATACTACTACAACATGTTGTTCTGCTGCATTATTTATTAATTTCTGTTGTATGTAACTCTGATCTGTGTTGTAAAGTGTAATCAAATGTTATTTGTAAAATAGCTTCGTCGTCCATTATTTGATTATTATATTTTTCTACGTTAACTTTATTTCTTTCTCTTATTTTTCTTATTTACCTCATAACAATCCTCTCTTTTGAGTGATTTGAGTTTGATATGTGTGCTTTATTGTCAATTTAAACCATCCAAAAAGGTGGGTCGTTACATTTGGTATCAGAGCCAAGTTAGCAATAGCCTTAGCTTTGTGGAGTCTGACTCATTTGAAATAAGGTAGTAATACACTAGATTGAGTCGTTGAGTGTATATATTTGAGAGAGCACATTTGTTAGTGTTATAAAAGATTTTTGTATTGTATTAATTTGTTCTGATTAGTATTTATAAATTCCGGTCGGTACATGGGTCGCTATGGCATCGATAGGGATTTCTAAACACTAAATAGGGCAGACCGACATAATATTGTTTTGAAATAGGTAAATGAAATAATTTGCCTAGTATTATATTTTGTATATATAAGAATAATCTTCATAAATGTATATAATTGTATGTGATATGTTTGGTTGTTTGTTAGGAAGTGAAATTTATAAATATTAGTTGTAAAAATGGTGTTGAAAATAAAATGAATATATTTGGAATTTGAGATCTTAACTTCCGGGGTTTTGGAATTTGTTTTCAAAGGATTTTGGAATATAATGTTTTTATTATTTAAAAGTATTTTTGAATATAAATATTTTCAATGTGATTTGAAAGAAAGTTTTAAAAAGAATTTTTAAAAGGAAATAAATTCTGCACTCCCCTATCTGTCGTTGGAAAATAATTTCAGGGATGAGTGCATGCATCATCGACGTTTATTTTCGAGTTTCAAAGTGGGGAGACTACTGTAGTAATTTTATTATACATCTATTTTGATGAATAAATCTTAATTTTGAATTCCTAAATATGATTTGATCTATAAAGGACATATATATATATATATATATATTCAAAAATGATTGAAATGAGTCCGGGATTTAGTTCTTAAACTTTCTGATAATTAGTAGTTTTCAATTATTGTAATGAATGAAATCTTAACTATATTAATAGTTGGAAACTTCTAAAAAAATGAGAAACTAGAGGCTAAGTGATTAATAGAATATGTAAGAAATTAAAAATTTGTAATTTGTAGATATGAGAGATAAGAAAATGTAACTATTGAACATTATGTTAACTAAATAAATAAGATAAACTTGGGCAACATTCAATTACATTCTAAAAGACATATGTAACAACCTGCATATTTAACGATTATATGATTAAATGTTTTATTTAAATATAGCGTCGTTAGTAGGATTTTTGGGTCCGAAATGTTACTTTTTGCAAATGGTCGAATTAGGCTTGATACCACTTCCATTGAGTCCAAAATGGCGTTTGCGATCTTTTTGAGTATAAACTTTGATATGTTTGGAGTAAGTCGAGTTTTGCTACCTTTTCTAATTGGGTTTTGGGTTTGGGTTCAGCCCACTAGCTAACTAAATAACCTAGCTCAGTCCCCCCTCCTTCCATTCACTCATTTTCACTTCTAAACTCAAGCTAAAACTGGTAATGGGGGAAAGGAAGAGGAATTAGAAATTCCAAGCCCTATTTCTTCTTTGCAAACTTGAATTCTTGCTCCAAAATCAAGGTGAAGCTGTTGGTAAGCCTCCTCTTCATCTTCTCCAACTCTTTCTCCTTCAATTTCAGAAAGTTTCCTAACCCTAACTTAGGAAATACTTGTTTTGGTCTTAGATTGAAGTTTGTAAAGTTGAAGTGGAGAGTGGTTGTTCTTCTCCTTGCATTTGAGCTGCTTCTTCTTCTTCTTCTTCTTCTTCTTTGTTTTTGGGTTAAAGGTGAGATTTTTATCTCACATCTATGTCCAAACTATCTTTGATTATTAGGTATGAATTGCTAACACTTATTCTTGTGCAATTGTTTTTTGCTTGTATTGAATCGGTGAATATTCCAATTTTTGGTGTTTTGGAGTCAAAACCTTTGAAAATCATAACTTTGATGTTTGATTATGTTTTTGGTGGTGAATCGGAGTGTCATTGGTGCTGGGTTATCGATTGGCAAAAGCCCCTTAAGTCCATTGCTCGACCGGTTGCAAATGGTGAGAGTTTGCTTCTCCATTTGCTAGGCTGGAAAACATTTCCAGCTACAGCCAGTCGATTGACCCCCTGCAATCAATCGACTGACTGCAAAGTTTAAAAACTCTCGGGTTATGGTTCAGTTGACTGACTGCAGAAGGCCAGTCGACTGAACTGCTTCAATTTTCCTAGTGTGCCTATTTGTTTGTGATTCCAACTTTTATCGATTTAGATTGATTCCAATTAGTTGTTTATGCATATTTGACCTTGATGATTCCTTTTTGACTTCATCCACGGGTTTTTATAAAATAATCTTCTAAATTGCATTAAAAGCTCGTTTCTCCAATTTATAAATTCTATTTAAAATGCACACACACAATTTCGCACTTCGAGTGGAGTGGAAAGGAGATTAAATGGTTAAGTAAAACACGGACCATGAATCCGTACGTTTATCTTTCCGATTAATCCCCGCCCTATTCGATTGATTGTTTTGACCTTTTGGTCTGGTTTACCGATGAGATGTGGTAAACTTTGTACTGCTCTGAGTGTGAAATTGACTAACGGATAGTAAACCGTTTAGTGCGAGTGGTTGGTTATGGGACTCACGTTACCACTTTTCGGATTCCTTTTCGAGAGTTGTGACACATTCTGCCAGTTAGTGGTGTCCAGTACTTGGTCTTCGGACCTTCACCACTACGGTTTGTTGCCTTTGGGATAGTGTCTTCGGACTATCTCCTTCAGGTCTGTTTCCTTCGGGTATGTTACCTTCGGGTATGTTGCCTTCGGGTTTAGACCTTCGGGTTTGTGCCTTCGAGTTTGTTTCCCTAATATTATCGCTTTTGGAGTTGGTCATTCGTCACCGCTCGAGTGATATTGGGTTTGGAGTCTTCGGGCTCATGGATCCTTGTTTATACAGTACCGAGCATGTGTAAATTTTCTGTTGTTTCATTGATATGTATATTCCCTAGGTATCGCCCTTCAGTGTTGGTCTTTTTGAGCCGCGCGGTATGTAGCGGTTACCTTGTGGAACTTGTGTTACCTTCGTTGGTATTTGTTATTGCCTTTTTGGCTTCTTTTGGGATATTCCTATATTTTGTTTCTTTGAGTTGCCGATGATACGAGGCTTGTTCTGTTATGACTCATCTTTGTTAGATGATTGTGTTATCTCTTTTAGAAATATTTGTTATACTTTGTGACCTTGCAGGTTATTGTTGTTCAGTTTATCTAACTGATTTGTTTAGCTAGACTGACCCGTGTATTTATACTCGGGTCAGACCGAGATGTTTCAGGTTAGGTGCTTTTGAACTTAGCCTATTTTGCTTTCGCATGGACTATTCAGCTTGCTCCTTTTTGTTATAGCTTTTGCGTAGTCCTTTTTGTTGTAACTCTGATATGTATTCTTTTGACTCGTCTGTTTATTGTGGTTTGCTATACCACTTGACGTGTATCAGTTTGTATACTCTGTTATGTATCAATATATGTGTATATGATGATCTATTGTTCTGTGATGTATATTACATGTGAGTTGTTATATTCTGTTCTAATAGATCCTCCAACCAGCTATGGTTTTGTTTTAAGTATTTATTGGATATGTCGACCTGCTTGGTATGACTATTGTCGATGTATTCAATAGATAGTTAGAGCAAGGCTATAGATGGTCGCTCCTAACCAGCCTTATTCTCCGTGTTAGTTGACGGCATTACCCTGTAGTGTCCTTGGCTAGCGTGGGTATAGAGGTGGGGCGTCACAGCTTGGTATCAGAGCAAGGTTCAGAACAAAATATGATAAACACAAAATAGATGCACATATTTCGGTACATCAAAGTGTATAAGTGATATAAACCCTTGAACCATCGTGCCTCTATTTCTTCTTTGCCTTTGGTGGTAGATTGAATTTGGGGATACGTCTAGGAATGCATTTCATTCCGTAGTATTCCACAATTGTATTAATGACATCTACCTTGTGAATAATCTTCTTCTTATCTTAACTTTAAGCGTATGGCTGGAAGAGGCAGAGGACGACGTTCGGATGTTGGGCAATCCAGTGGCTCACATCCGGATGGCGTTTATATGTCTGCCGATCAGTTTTTGGAGTTGTTTAGGAGCACTCAGCCTCCAGTTCCTCCTCGAGTATCTCCACCTCGCAAGCCTGCCTTTGTACGTATGTGTAGTGATTTTTCTCATCTTGGAGGAAAGCCGTTTAAAGGCTCCGAGTCTGTTCTTGAAGTCCAAGCTTGGCTTCGCACGTGCGAGCGTATCTTCTCTCGCATGGATCTTTTTGACCATGATAGAGTTCTTGTAACTTCTAGGTTATTGCAAGAGCATGCTCTTGATTGGTATGAGCTTCTTTTAGCCGAAATTGATGAGTCTACTCTTTCTTGGACTCAATTTCGGGGACGATTCGAACTCTAGTTCGTTCTTGAATCTGAAAAAGTTTTATTGACCAGTCGCTTCCTTGAGTTGAAGCAAGGGAAATCTTCTGTTTCTGAGTATGTTGCATCATTCGAGGCTTTATCTAAGTATGGTCTTGAATTCATTAGCACTTCTTATAAGAAGAATCTGAAGTTTGTCTCTGGTCTTAAGAAATATCTTAAGAAGTCTTTGTTGCTCCAGCTTAAGCTTTCTTTTGAGGAGTTGGTTGATTCAGCACTTCATCTTGAAACCGTCGAGAAGGAGTGCGATAGTGGTGAGGATGTTGAGGTTTCCAAGAACCCCAACAAGAAGCAGTTTCCATTTCAGAAGTCCAGGTCTTTTCCTTCCAAGAAGAAGAAGACTGGTGGTTCTAATTCTCAGCCTCAGCCTTCTGGAACACCTTTCATTCGGAAGTTTTTCAATTGTGGTTCTCCTGATCACATGATTTGAGCTTGTCCTAAGCCTCTCTTCTGCCGCTATTGCCAGAAGGAAGGTCATCATGTTTCCACCTGCCCTATTGTTCCTGCTGGTGCCAGGTCTAGCAAGCTTTATGCTGCTAAGGCTTCTGAAGGTCCTTCTCAACCCAAAGGTATATCTCCATCTATTTTGGAAGGTTCTATTTTATTTCATGATCATAGTATTCGAGTTCTTTTCGATATGGGTGCTTCACATTCTTTCGTATCGAAAAAGCTCATCGATGATTTATCTTTGGATGTTTCTTGTTTGGTTACTTCTTGCGAATCCTATTGGGGGATCCACGACCCTTAGCATGCTTTGTGATGATATTGAGATTGTTTTATGTGGCTTTTCCTTTCATGCGAATCTGCACATTATTTCTTGTCTGGGATTTGATATGATTTTGGGTATGGACTGATCAGTGAGATATGATGCCATGATTATTTGTTCGGAGAGAATTTTGTATCTTCGACATCCGGATTCGCCTACTCAGTTATCACTTGTTCTTCGGGATGTGGATAATTCCGAAATGTCTTTATATTCTCTTGATTCTCGAGATGATGATGATATATCTCGTATTCCTATTGCTTGTGACTTTTCTGATGTTTTCGAGCCTGTTTCGGTTTGCCACCCAAGCGGGCAATTGAGTTCCGCATTGATCTCATTTCAGGCGCGCAACTAGTTAGTCGTCCTCCCACGAGGATGTCTACAAAGGAAAATGAGGAACTCAAGAAGCAGCTTTTAGAGCTTGAGTCCAAGCAGTTGATTCAGTCCAGTTTTTCTCCGTGGGGATCCGCGGTCGTCTTCGTGAAGAAGTCCGATGGAACTCTTAGACTTTGCATTGACTATCGCAAGCTTAACGAGTTAACCATCAGGAATAGGTATCCGTTGCATAGGATCGATGATATGTTCGATTTATTGAGTGGTGCCAAGGTCTTTTCTCAGCTCGACCTTTCCATGGGTTTTCATCAGTTACGAGTCGCGGAGGACAACATACCTCTTACTGCTTTCCGCGCTCGTTATGGTTCTTTTGAGTGGCTCGTCATGCCGTTCGGTTTGACGAACGCTCCTGCTTTCTTTGTTGATCTCATAAATCGTGTATTCCGAGAATATCTCGATAAGTTCGTCCTTGTGTTTATTGACGATATCCTTATTTATTCTAAGTCTGAAGCCGAGCATGCTAATCACTTGAGAATTGTCTTGAGTACTCTCTGTCACCATCATCTTAGAGCCAAATTCTCCAAGTGCCATTTTTGGGAGAATAAGGTAAAGTTCTTAAGCCATGTTGTATCTTTCGATGGCATTTCAGTCGGTCCCTCAAAGATCGAAGCCATCCAGAATTGGAAGAGGCCTGAGAATGTACATGAGATTCATAGTTTCCTTGGATTGGAAGGTTATTACCGTCGGTTCATTAAGGATTTTTCCCGTGTTGTGCTTCCTCTCACCAGCCTTACTCGGAAAGGCATTTGTTATATTTGGTCTGATAAGTGTGTGGCTTCCTTTCAGACATTAAAGGAACTTCTCACTGATGCCCCTATTCTTGTGGTTCCCGAAGGGAATCATGATCTTGTTGTCTACACCGATGCTTGTGGTAGTGGTCTCGGTGCTGTTCTTATGCAGAAGGATCGGGTAGTTGCTTATGCTTCTAGGGAACTGCGTCGAAATGAAGTTCTCTATGCCACTCACGATCTTGAGTTAGCCGCCGTTGTCTTTGCCTTGAAGATCTAGCGACACTATTTATTGGGCGAGCACTTCATTCTCTATACCGATCATAAATCCTTGAAGTATTTGTTCACTCAGAAGGAACTCAATATGAGACAACAGCGTTGGCTCGAGTTTCTTGCTTCCTATGACTTTGGTATCTGGTATACCCCTGGAAAGGGTAATCGTGTTGCTGATGCGCTTAGTCGCAAACATTCGGCTGTAGTTTCTATGATGCTTGTCGAATGGGATATTCTTGAGACTCTATCTTTTTGTGAAATTCATGATAGAGATTAATCTTCTGATTCTCCTATTCTATTATTTAGTTTGGGAGCTCGACCCATTTTATTGGATCGTATTACCGATGCTCAGCGGCGTGATCCTGAGTTGCTGCATCTTATTCAGCTTAGTGAGTCTGGATCCTATGATGAGGCGTTGCGGGATTTCAGCATTGATTCTCATGGGTGTCTTCGTAAGAAGAACCGTCTTTTTGTGCCTTCTGATTTTGCACTTAGGCATGACATTCTTGATGACTGTCACCATTCTAAGTATACCATTCATCTTGGTAGTAGTAAGATGTATGCCGATATGCATCGTCTTTATTATTGGGAAGGCATGAAGCACGATGTGGCGAGTTATATGAGTAATTGCATAACTTGTCAGCGAGTTAAGGCCAAACATCAGCGTCCTTCGGGTCTTCTTCAGTCTCTAGAGATACCATTGTGGAAATGGGATCAGATTTCTATGGATTTCATTGACGACCTACCTCGTACGAGATCAGGCTATTCTAGCATCTGGGTTATTGTTGATCGCCTCAATATGTCTGCTTATTTTATTCCTATTAAGTCTAATAGGACTGCTTCGCTTTTGGCTAAGTTGTATGTCAAGGAAATCGTGAGACTTCACGGTGTTCCTAGTTCTATTGTGAGTGACCGTGATCCTTTATTCAAGAGTCATTTTTGGCAGAGTCTTCAACAAGCTTTGGGAACAAAGCTTAATTTTAGCATAGCTTATCATCCGCAGTCTGACGGACAGACCGAACGGGTTAATCGTATCTTGGAAGATCTCCTCCATATTTGTATTTTTGATTTTGGTGGTAGTTGGGAGGATCACCTACCTCTTGTAGAGTTCTCCTACAATAATAGTTTTCAGTCTAGTATCGGTATGGCTCCTTTCGAAGCTTTAAATGGAAGGCCACGTGGATCACCTTCTTGTTGGATGGAATCTGGAGAGAAGCTTATTCTTGGTCCAGATTTTGTTCATGATTCTTCCGAGAAGATTGATCTTATTCGGTTGAGAATGAAAGAGGCATAGAGCCGCCAGAAATCCTACGCGGACAACCGTAGGAAGCCTCTCGAATTCTCAGTTGGTGATCTTGTTTTTATTCGTGTTTCTCCTTTGAAAGGGGTTATGCGTTTCAGTACGACTGGGAAATTGGCTCCTCGCTTTATAGGACCATTTTCTATTACTGAACGTATTGGCCCTGTGGCTTATAGAGTTTCACTTCCTGCTCATTTATCTGGCATTCATGACGTATTTCACGTCTCTCAACTTCGGAAGTGTCTTCGAGAGTCGGATTCTGTTATCGATTCTCCTGATTTGCAAGAGCTTGAGATCTCACCGGACTTGTCTATTGTACAGCAACTTATTCGCGTGCTTGCTACGGAGGTTAGACACCTTCGAAACAAGGACGTGCCGCTCGTTAAAGTTCAATGGTCCACTAATCCCAATGACTGTACTTGGGAAACCAGAGAGTTTATCGAGCGATCATATCTGGGTTTTCTAACTTCGGTTTGCAACGGTGAGAATATCTTTTCATCTCAAGCTTATTTCCTTTTCTTTTTGGGAATTATTGTAAGTATGTAGTTGTTACAAGTATCGTCTCTAGGCATTTCGTGGATGCAATTTTGTAAGGAGGGGAGATCTGTAACAACCCGCATATTTAACGATTATATATTTAAATGTTTTATTTAAATATAGCGTCGTTAGTCCGATTTTTGGGTCCGAAATGTTTCTTTTTGCAAACGGCCGAATTGGGGCTCGATACCACTTCCATTGAGTCCAAAATGGCATTTGCGATCTTTTTGAGTATAAACTTTGATATGTTTGGAGTAAGTCGAGTTTTGCTACCTTTTCTAATTGGGTTTTGGGTTGGGGTTCAGCCCACTAGCTAACTAAATAACCTAGCTCAGTCCCCTCTCCTTCCATTCACTCATTTTCACTTCTAAATTCAAGCTAAAACTGATAATGGGGGAAAGGAAGAGGAATTAGAAATTCCAAGCCCTAGTTCTTCTTTGCAAACTTGAATTCTTGCTCCAAAATCAAGGTGTAGCTATCGGTAAGCCTCCTCTTCATCTTCTCCAACTCTTTCTCCTTCAATATCAGAAAGTTTCCTAAACCTAACTTAGGAAATATATGTTTTGGTCTTAGATTGAAGTTTGTAAAGTTGAAGTGGAGAGTGGTTGGTCTTCTCCTTGCATTTGAGCTTCTTCTTCTTCTTCTTCTTCTTCTTCTTCTTCTTCTTCTTTGTTTTTGGGTTAAAGGTGAGATTTTTATCTCACATCTATGTCCAAACTCTCTTTGATTGTTAGGTATGAATTCCTAACGCTTATCCTTGTGCAATTGTTTTTGGCTTGTATTGAATTGGTGAATATTCCAATTTTTGGTGATTTGGAGTCGAAACCTTTGAAAATCATAACTTTGATGTTTGATCATGTTTTTGGTGGTGAATCATAGTGTCATGGTGCTGGGTTATGATTGGCAAAAGCCCCTTAAGTCCATTGCTCGACCGGTTGCAAATGGTGAGAGTTTGCTCCTCCATTTGCTAGGCTGGAAAACATTTCCAGGTACAGCCAGTCGACTGACCCCCTGCAGTCAGTCGACTGACTACAAAGTTTAAAAACTCTCGAGTAATGGTTCAGTCGACTGACTGCAGAAGGCCAGTCGACTGACCTGCTTCAATTTGCCTAGTGTGTCTATTTGTTTGCGATTCCAACTTTTATCGATTTAAATTGATTCCAATTAGTTGTTTATGCATATTTGACCTTGATGATTCCTTCTTGACTTCATCCATGGGTTTTTATAAAATAATCTTCTAAATTGCATTAAAAGCTCGTTTCTCTAATTTATAAATTCTATTTAAAACGGTCACACACAATTTCGCACTTCGAGCGGAGTGGAAAAGAGATTAAATGGTTAAGTAAAACACGGACCATGAATCCGTGCATTTTTTCTTTCCGATTAATCCCCGCCCTATTCGATTGATCGTTTTGACCTTTTGGTCTGGTTTACCGATGAGATGAGGTAAACTTTGTACCACTTTGAGTGTGAAATTGACTAACGGATAGTAAACCATTTAGTGTGAACGGGTGGTTAGGGGACTCACGTTTCCACTTTTCAGATTCCTTTTCGAAAGTTGTGACACATTCTGCCAGTTAGTGGTGTCCAGTACTGGGCCTCCGGACCTTCACCACTACGGTTTGTTGCCTTTGGGATAGTGTCTTCGGACTGTCTCCTTCAGGTTTGTTGCCTCCGGGTATGTTGCCTTTGGGTATGTTTGTTCGGGTTTGTACCTTCGGGTTTGTGCCTTCGGGTTTGTTTCCCTAATATCATCGCTTTTGGAGTTGGTCATTCGTCACCGCTCGAGTGATATTGGGTTTGGAGTCTTCGGGCTCATGGATCCTTATTTATACAGTACTAAGCACGTGCAAATTTTCTGTTGTTTCATTGATATGTATATTCCCTAGGTATCGCCCTTCGGTGTTGGTCTTTTTGAGCCACACGATATTTAGCGATTACCTTGTGGAATTTGTGTTACCTTCATTGGTATTTGTTATTGCCTTTTTGGCTTGTTTTGGGATATTCCTATCCTTTGTTTCTTTGAGTTACCGATGATACGAGGCTTGTTCTCTTATGACTCATCTTTGTTAGATGACCGTGTTATCTCTTTTAGAGATATTTGTTATACTTTATGACCTTGTAGGTTATTGTTGTTCAGTTTATCTAACTGATTTGTTTAGCTAGACTGACCCGTGTATTTATACTCGGGTCAGATCGAGATGTTTCAGGTTAGGTTCTTTTGAACTTAGCCTATTTTGCTTCCGCATGGACTATTTAGCTTGCTCCTTTTTGTTATAGCTTTTGTGTAGTCCTTTTTGTTGTAACTTCGATATGTATTCTTTTGACTCGTCTGTTTGTTGTGGTTTGCTATACCACTTGACGTGTATCAGTTTGTATACTTTGTTATGTATCAATATATGTGTATATGATGATCTACTGTTCTATGATGTATATTAAATGTGGGTTGTTATATTCTGTTCTGATAGATCCTCCAACCACCTATGGTTTTATTTTAAGTATTTATTGGATATGTCGACCTGCTTGGTATGACTATTGTCGATGTATTCAATAGATAGTTAGAGCAAGGCTATAGATGGTCACTCCTAACCAGCCTTATTCTCCGTGTTAGTTAACGGCATTACCTTGTAGTGTCCTTGGCTAGCGTGGGTATAGAGGTGGGGCGTCACAACATATGTATAACTTACCAAAATATTAAAAGTTGAAATGTTAATAAGAATATGTAATAGAATATTATACATGTAAACTTAGGAAATGAAAGTGTTCAATGGAATTAAGTTTATAAATGAAGAATTAAGATGTATAAGAATGTTATAAACTTAAGTTAATAATTTGAGATGCTAATAATTAAATTTAATGGAAAAAATGTGAATACTGAAAGTATATGATTATAAACTAATGATTGAAGTCATTTGTAAAGGAAAAGTATGTAATTACTCGGATTTTTTTATCATTTAATTTTGAACATTTAGATGGTTTAAATATTGGATTTGGAATTATAATTTTATTAGCAAGATTTTAAAATTAATATTTCAACTGATTTTGTCAATTTTTTAAATTGTCGATTTAATCGACACGTTTAAAATATCTATCCAGGGCTCAGTCTGGGAATTCGAAAAAACCAGTTCCATTAGATCCAATGGTGTATTATTATTGGATTTCAAATTTCATAGAGTTTGGATTTACCATTTGGTCGTGCGATTTGAAAATGCCTAGAGATAAATTAATTGAATTTAATTTAAATAGTTGATTTAAAAAGCTATTTTCCACATACGTTCAAGCTAGGCCTTGAAACTTGTTCAATTTCATTCAGAATAGCAGTATAACATTATGAACGCCAGGCGGCATGCTTCGATAGGGGTTCGAAATTTTGAGATATGCTAAGCGTGATATTTTGAATATAGAAATATAATAAAATCAAATCGACTTGCCATCAGCCATTTAAAACATTTACATCAGCAACTCTAGTATCTGATTCGAGCTAACCTACATCCCTTCTCATTTAAAATCTCATCTCCTTCCTTTATTTATTTCGTTCCTCAGAAGAACGAAATCAAAAATCAAAATGAAAGACCATAAAAATTTGCAAGCTCCTTTCCATTTTCTTCATCTTGTAATAAAAAAGCACTGAAATAAATCGTGATGGCAAGGTAGAAGGGGCGATCGATTACGGCAGAGATGGCAATCAAGGGAGGCGAGTTCGAAGTCACGATGGAATGGGAACGAGTACGAAGGCGGCGGCGGCGTGGCTCGGCAAACAGGTGGAATTGAAGGAGTTTCAAAGCACGACGTCGATAGTGATGTAAGGATGGAGGGAGTGCTGCGTATGGTTAGGGCATGGTCACAGCGACTCGAATGACGCGAGCATTCTGGTGACATCTCGTAGGCTGGAAGGCCAATGGGTTGTCTGGTTTGTTTACTTTGATGGACGGGAGGAGCAGGATCTGTTTTGGGCATGAGGAGCTCGATGTGGAAAGATGGATTAGAATTTGGTTCAGTGGTAAGCAGTTTATTAAGAATGTAATTAGTGAAATTAAATTGTTTTAAATTAATCGCTATCTTAGAAAGTTAATATTTCCTTCATACGATGTCAGAATTAAACGTGGTCGGTCACGTTGGGCTCGTATCGACATTAGCTTAGCTATGGAATTGGTTGGAATTTTTTTGAAGATAGCTGGAATTTTAAATTTAATTGAACGCTGTTCAATTTAATTTAAAAATTGAAAGGAACTGCAAATTGAATCAGGGTGAGTAAATCTCACTCATTCGGATTACTGGATTTATTTATAATAATTTAAATTATTTATTGGTTGATTGGTTGAGTTGATATTTTATTATCAGTTGATGTTGTAATATATATAGTAGTAGTACATATATATTAGTAGTTGGATATATTTTCCACCGTTGGAGCCGATGAGACCTTATGTATCCCGCATAACAGCGGATGACCTTATATTACTGCGATGTCGCCCTCGAAATGAGATTGGTATTTTTATTTTATCTAAAATCTATGGATGCATGGAAATAGGTTAGAGGGATCCAACAGGATTCCTCAAAAATGTTGATTTTTATTTTCATATATAGTGATATATGATGTATTGAATAATCTGTTATAGATTGTTGCGTAGATTGAATGTTAGGATGCTATAATAGCACTGGCCTTAATTTTGGTATTTTAATTTCCATAAATATTATTTTTTGAATTTAATGGAGTTAAAAGGAGATTTTGGATATAATAATATTTATACTGGAATTTGAAATATTTTAAAGGAAATCGAGTTGGACAAAATAATAATTTGATTTTGAGGTTCGTACTTAACTTTCCATAAAAATATTTTAAATAGAGAATTTAAAATAAAGGATGTTTTTATTAAAATGGATTTAAAAATGAAATTTCTGGGAAGAATGTGGAAAGAAGTTAAAAATAGATATTTAAAATAGATTGAAAAATAAATGAAACTTACAAGAAATGGATTTATAAAAATGGAATTTTATAAATGATATTATATTTGTAAGCAAATAAAACCCAAATGAGTTTATAAATTATAAACGATGTTTATAAATAAGAGAAATGATATCAGTTGATAAATTGGGAATACAATTCCATAGTGTGAATTTATATCAAGATACAGGAATCGGGTTTTGGAAGGAATAGTGGATTCTATTTAAGAAATGCGAGAATGGTTAAGGAAATGAAAATGAAAATGAAATTGACGTGTAGTGAATCAAAAGGGATTTACAAACTTAAATTGGTCATTGGAATTTAAAAAAATTATATAGAAGTTAATTTTGTTTAAAAAAGGAAAATTTTATTTATTAAACTATGTAATTTAAAAACTGGTTTAATGCTGAAATACTTCGAAAGCGAATTTTTCAAATATCTGACATTTATTGAAATTAAATTCTAATTTTTATAATCGGCTTTGCAAATCGTTTTGTTTATCTAAAAATGAGTTATTGATGTTTATAAAAAGTGTTCAATATTTTAAATAATTACTTGAACATGTTTTAAAAATAAATTATTATTCTTTTAAAAATATTTATATTATATATATATATATAGTTTAAAGGTAAGTGATTAAAGTGATTTATAAAAACTCTGGAGAATTGTAAATCAAGTTAATAAATGGAGATGATTTTGTAAGAGGAATGTTATAATGGGTTTTTGAAAACTTGAGAAATTTCCAAAATGTTTAAGAGACGGGAACTTTGAAAATGAATCTGGATTCAGTAAAGAAGTTATAAATTATTAGATGGGATTGTAAATAAGTATAATTGAATTTCAAAAATTGTAAAAAGAAATTTAATACAATTCCTGAGATTTGTGAGATAGGTTATAAAATATTTCGTAAGTGTCGATATTGGAAATGGTTTTGGAAAATAAACTTGCAATATTTTCCTAAGTATAGAAATGAAAGATTTTCGAAAGATTTTAGCAAAAAATGATTTATATAGAAGTATCTTCCTAAGTAATGAATTATAAAGGGAATTTTGAATATTTCTAAGTGCTGGGATGGGTTGAAAAATTTCCTGTTATGGATATAGGTATTTGAGTTGTTTCAAATATTGAAATATTGGAAGATTTTGATATATATATCTTTGCAAAGATAGTATTTTGAAATAAATGTTTTGAAAGATTTGAATAAGGCCTAGTGACTGCTTATGGATGTTATTTGATAGTTAAATAACGGACTAACAAATTTGGATAAATTCGTTGATCGTTTCGAAGAGACCGGAATCAGATTTGGTTATCCGAAAAACATCTGATTTGTGAGTTACGAATTGTGATATCTCAAAGATAATGGAGATGGTGATCTTGGAGGAGATTCAGTTTGTCCAGACCTAGGACAAATTGTATGGATGAATGCTATCATTGCATTTTCACCTGGAAGGCAGTGTTAGCATTGCAAGTATGAATGTTATTCTAAAGGTAAACGTAGCCTCAAGCCTCATCAACCGGGAAAATGACCAAAACAGGACATGCAATATGGATAAGTAGGTCGTTCCCATTAGGGTATGTTATCACATTTGTAGATACCCTTGAATATATTATAATTATGGAAATGGTTGTGCATGGAACGAGAGCACTCGATATGGGTGTGAACACCCGGGGTGATAACATATTTGGTACTAGTAGCTAAGTGCTAGGCCGGTCCTATATGGCAGAGTATAAGATGTTCTTGTCAGACCTAGGTGCATTAGTCTAGAGATGCTCTCATTGAAAGGTAGTTCCTTACCCGGTCATAGTATAGAATCCATCCACCAATAAGCGTCATACGGTTTTGATTGTATACCAACTATGTTGAAATATGAGATGCAAGCATTTTAGCTATTTTCTAATTTACTTTCTATAGACACTATAATAATATCAGATGATTTTGATATAAAACAATTTGGTTATCTAAAGGTAAAACCCATCGTGTTTATGTGTGACGTGGTCTTATGACATACCATTGTTTTTCAAAGGATTTTGATAAGAGTAATAATTCAAACTGGCCGTGTTTTCTCACGCTGGTTTTCTAGCTTGGCTCGGGTGTTATTTCGGGTCAGACTGATTATTAAGATTGGGGTTTGAGTGCTTTGGAGCTCAGGAGACGAGATGGAGGATATTAGACGTATATCACGTACTTGATTACATTCTGCTATGTGTGTAGACTGTATAGTCAACACTGGTGAGAACAAGTTATAACAACTGTCCATATTGATGTGTTGATTGTTTTACTCTAATGATTATATATATATATATATATATTGACAGTTACAGATTTCTTATATAAAGATCTATTGTTATATATTGTATTTTGTTCCGCTGCGATTGTGAGATTCTATGTCATTGTTTCTGTCTTCTGCTACATTTTTTCTTCTTCACACCTAATGATCTGGTATTTCCGGCACTTGATTACTCGACACGCTATATAGCGAACGTATTAATGTCGATTTTCGAAGGTCAACAATCCGGCTCGTTACATTTGGTATCAAAGATGAATGTTAAACGAGGACCTTGGCTTTGGTGGGGATTACTCATTAGAGATAGGATTAGTAGTACCCTAGAATGAGTTTGAGTGTATTAATAGATATAAGCGTGTATTTGTTAGTGAATATAAAATGTTTTATACTTTGTTGTTTTATCTATTGAGTGGCATTTAAATTCTATTCGAGTAGTGGGATGCCACTAAATCAATAGGAGTTTCTAAACACTTGAACACGGTAAACCGACGCAGTAAGGTTTTGAGGCGGTTAAATAAAAAAAATTCCCAGATTATATTTGATATGAAAGAAATATGTTTCAAAAATTATTATGCTATACTTGGAGTGTTTGGTTGACATTAGTATATAATCAAAATAAGAGTATAAAATTGAAATGGGTTAATAAAAACCAAAATTGAATTGTATAAGCATGAATTATACAAATGAGTCAAACTGAAAATTGATTCAAACCAGAAATTGGAAAATTAAATATCGAAGATTTTCGGAAATGTTTTCCAAAGTATTTTGAAAAGAATAATAGTAATATTAGTATTGTGACGACCGCCCATGACTCCCGCACCAAATCAAGGAAATAATGCGCTGAAAGGCGTGCCAGGCAGCCATGGACGATAGTCAGGGTAAAACAAAACAAAAGAATCTCTATCGCATAACTCACAGCGCATGGATAAAATATAATAGAGAAATATAATATAGTGAAGCTCCATAGAACAGAACATCATCATATAAGCATCACAGTAGTTTTGTACAACCATCTACTCAAATCCATACATGAAAGCCTCACTACAAATCACTCAACCAAATACAGCAGCGGATACCCAGTACATATAGTAAGAAAACTAATATGCAAAGCCTCCTGCTCGTCTTCGTCATCTTCAGCGTAGAACTCCTAGCACAGCACCTGTCACCTGCTACCTAGTCTGCCCATCCCAAACATGGATGAACAGCCCAAGGTAATAAGAGGAGACATAAAACCTTGAGTCAGACAAAGTCTTAGTGAGCAGTAAATTAACTATCAAACATACCAAAAGAGCATAAAGGATAAAAGGAATAGGAACCAAACCATCCCACTCCACCTCTTCCTACAGTGATAGCCCCAGACATACACTAAGGAGAAGCAGGCATAACAACATAGACAATTAAGGTAAAGCGAATACCACTCGAGTCAAGGACGATGTTTTCCAAATACAAACCCCCAAGGCCTAAACCAAGATCAGATAAGCACCCAGAAAACACCGCTCTTGAAGCCGAATGATAATACAACCAAACATCCATGACTCTGGCTATCACTGTTATCCTTGCCTCGATTTCACCGTTAGTTGAATGACCATCTGTCAAGGGCTAATGGTAACCCCGGTTCTAACCATAACTCCGCACACTGCCTTGTGCCTAGGACTTATCTACTTTGCCCAGAGTACTCAACTACCTACCTGTAGTCTTTTGGGTGTCCCGACTACCTACCTGTAGTCGTTATGGGCGCCCCATGTACTCTTGCTTTTGAGCATGCTAGAACCTTCAACAACGACGAGATCCAAGCCTCCTAGCCATCCTTCTTGACGACTATCCTCATACAAGCTCAAGCTACCTCTTGAACAACCCATTATCACCCAACTTGAACTACTCTTCAAGTTATCAACATGCTTGGAATGATCCCTGCTTGGATTAAGCCAAGACTCACATCATACTTCGCTTCATCGCATCAAAGCAAAGTCTCAACTCAACAACATGGTTTGCTTCATCAAATCATGGCAAAGTCCCGTCTCAACATCATCCAATCTATACATATGAGCTTCAACATCCGCTACATATGCCTTAAGCAGCTTTCACCATTCAAGAGCCTTCTTCCATAGCTTTTGAATCCTCTTTCATCATCTTGTTCCAAATCAACTACTAGCTAACTTGGAGACAATCAAATCAATCATACATTCAAATAATCAATCATTCAAACAAGATCTATTAAGCAATTTAAGCAATATCAACTATAATGGGAATTTCGTAAATAAACGAGCAAAAGTCCAACATATGTGAAATCATAGTTTTTAGCATAGATCTATCAAATATAAAACATGGGTTTTGTCTCTAATACTTGTTAAACTAACTTGCATAAGTAAACATCTTCAAAAACCATGGATCTAGACTTCGATCTAAGAAAAAAAATGCATGAAATCTCTAACTTTAACACCCAAACATGCCACCAATCCAATATACTCCTTTGGATCCGCGTGAGAGATAACTACCACTCACCAAATCACCAAAACAACCTAAAATCAATCAACTTCAGATCTGGACAGCAAGGATTTGAGCTTGATCCGGAGAAATTTCACTTGAAACGGTGAAATCTAGCTTCTTCGGATGAAAATCTTCAACTTCGGATCTTCGATCTTTGATCTTGATCTTCGATCTTCAATGGATGTTAGCACTTGATGGAAGTAGAGAAAGAAGTGAAGAAAATACCGTAGTCGAGTTTCCAAAATGGCAGCACTTCGTCGCTTCGAAAACCGGTGCCAAAAAGTGAGCCAAAGTCCACTATTTATAGGCTGAAACCCCCATGTCTCGGCCGTCCTAAGTCGCCGCCGACCCAACTCCTGAGTCGTCCCCGACTCATCCCCTTGCCGACTCAACACAGCCGACTCACTATGAGTCGTTCACGACTCATTGCTTTGCCGACCTAATACAAGCCACTCTCATGACTCAACAAACCAGGCCGACCTACGACTTAATACTAGAGCCGACCTAACACTCCAAATCCTAAGTCGTCCGACGACTCAACATCCCATACGACTCAACTGTGATACCGACTCACCCACCAAGCCGACTTATCCTAGACACGTCCCAACCAACCTTTGCCGACTCAACATGAGTCGGTCACGGCTTAACCAATGTCCACCATCTCCATATTGGGTGCCGACCTAACCTCCTACCGACCCAATGCCTCAACATATACTGCCGACTTACTTCCTACCGACCTAAGATCCCAACGACTCAACACTAAGTCGGCCCACCGACCTAACTCCTAGCCGACTCAACTACGATGCCGACACACATAAGTCTTAAGCCACTAACGACTCATCCTCCTGCCGATCCAAGCCCTATTCCTTGAGTCGGTCCAAACCTTAACTCGGCAACACCCTTAGGTCGGTCAACCTGCTAACTCGGTCAAGACTCAATCCTTTTAACACATTGACTCGCTAATTCTCATAACTCGGCCACTAGTTATCTCGGCAACAAGTTAACCCTTCAACTCCTTAGGTCGTAGCATACTAACTCGCTAACCCCTATGAGTCGGTCACGACTCAAGCCTTAACTCGACCATGCCCATGAGTCGGTCACGACTCATCACTAAACACACGAGTTAACTTTCTAAACGACTCAGGCTAGAGACAACACAACAACACTAACGACCTGCAAATACTACGATTTATCGACACGTAAAATACGGGTCGTTACATTCTCTCCCCCTTAGGAATTTCGCCCCCGAAATTCCAAGCAAACAACATCAATCACAATTATTCCGCATGCCTATCATCCATAGCAATCAACAATCCATGCAACCAATTCTAACTTAGCATGCAGAATTCTAAGACTTAGAACAAGCTACAAATTCATGAGATGTCACGACACTTTAGGGCCATACCTCGAAGAGTTCGGGATGAGCTGCCTTCATCCTCTCTTCCTCCTCCCACGTACAGTCGTTAACATCATCACTCCATTGTACCTTGAGCAACGTAATCGTCTTCCTCCTAAGCTGTTTCGTATCGGTTTCAACAATACGAAGCGGCTTACGAGGTCTCGAAACAACTGGATCAACCTCCAAGTCTTCACAGCTATCAGCAGAAACCACCGTAGTTGGGTCGTGCATATACTTCCGTAGATAAGATACATGAAAAACACTGTGCACACCCGCCATCTTTTCCGGTAACTCCAATCTATAAGCGAGCTTTCCAATACGCTCGATGATCGGGAATGGTCCAACAAATCTCGGAGTCAACTTTCCTTTGTTCCCGAATCGAATAACATTCTTCAATGGAGAAATCTTCACAAAAACCATATCACCTACGTCGAACTCCAAATCCTTTCGACGATTATCTGCATAACTTTTCTGACGATCTTGGGCTGTCTTCATTCTTTGCCGAATGATCTCTATACAATCCGAAGTCTGTCGAATCATCTCTGGCCCAAGCATCAGCTTTTCTCCAGCTTCCAACCAACATGTCGGAGAGTTACACGGTCTTCCATATAATGCTTCATATGGTGCCATACCAATACTCGACTGATAACTGTTATTATAAGCAAATTCCACCAAATGAAGGTGATCTTCCCATGATCCTCCGAAGTCCAAAACACATGCTCTAAGAAGATCTTCCAAAACTCGGTTGACTCCCTCAGTCTGACCATCTGTTTGAGGGTGATAAGCTGTACTCAAACACAACTCAGTTCCCAAAACTTCCTGGAAGCTCTTCCAAAATCTACTAGTGAACAATGGATCTCGATCGCTCACTATACTTTTCGGAACACCATGGAATCGAACTATCCACTTAACATAAAGCTCAGCCAGCTTCGATGCAGTCCTAGTCGATCGAACAGGAATGAATCTTGCACTCTTAGTCAAACGATCTACTATGACCCAAATCCCTTCATTCCCTGCTCTTGTCCTAGGTAGACCATCGATAAAGTCCATCGACACTTGCTCCCACTTCCATGTAGGAACCTCTAATGGCTGAAGCAATCCACTGGGCTTCTTCTGCTCAGCTTTCACCAACTGGCAATTCATACACTTGGAAATAAAATTTCCAACATCCTTCTTCATACCTTCCCAGTAGTAGGTTCTCTTCATATCCCGATACATCTTATTTCCACCTGGATGAATTGTCAACTTCGAGTGATGACTCTCCCTCAGAACTTCATCTCTCAATCCATCTACATCGGGAACAACTAGTCGCCCTTGCTTTCGAAGCCAACCCTCTCGATCGACCTCGAATCCCTTATCCTTCTCCGGGTCCAATCCAGATTCCAAATCACAGATAATCTTGACAAGCTTATCATCTCCCTTTTGGCTCTCGCCAACCCTTTCCACAAGAGTAGGTCTTATCGATAAGTTTGCCAACATCTCAGGTTCCAATTCACATCTAGGCCTGAAATCAAACTCAGCCAAATACTCAAGACTCTTCCATTCCGAAAACATGGCTCCCAAACCTGCATGTCTTCGACTTAACGCATCAGCCACTGCGTTACCTTTCCCTGGAGTATAGGCTATACCAAAATCATACGATGCTAAGAACTCTAGCCACCTTTGCTGTCGAAGATTCAAATCCTTTTGGGAAAACAGATACTTCAACGACTTATGATCTGTAAACAACTCGAATCTAACTCCCAATAGGTAATGTCTCCATATCTTCAAAGCAAACACAATCGCCGCTAACTCCAAATCATGAGTCGGATAATTCCTTTCATGCGGCTTCAGTTGTCGACTAGCATACGCAACAACTTTATCCTTCTGCATTAGCACCGCTCCAAGTCCAGTACCACATGCATCGGTGTAAACCACCATCTCATCATTCCCACTTGGAATAGTCAAAACAGGAGCACTCGTCAGTCGCTCTTTCAAGATTACGAAAGCTTGCTCACACTTATCATCCCACTTGAACACTTGGTTCTTTTTCGTCAATCCTGTCAACGGTGCAGCTATCTTGGAAAAGTCTTTGATAAACCGACGATAATATCCTGCTAATCCAAGAAAACTTCTCACATCAGATGCATTCTTAGGCCTAACCCAATCCTGGATCGCTGCCACCTTAGCGGGGTCAACCGCTATTCCATTTCCAGAGATAACATGGCCTAAGAACCTCACTTCACTCTTCCAGAAGTGACACTTCGAAAACTTAGCCTTCAGCTGATGTTTCCTCAAAATTTCCAAAACAATCCTCAAGTGCGTCTTGTGCTCTTCCTCAGTTCTGGAATAAATCAAAATATCATCCACGAACACAAGCACGAACTTATTCAACTGATCTCTGAATACCCTATTCATAAGATCCACAAAATATGCTGGCGCGTTAGTCAATCCAAACGGCATTACCAGCCACTCATAAAACCCGGATGGTGTTCTGAAAGCAGTCTTCGGCACACTATCCTTTGCCACTCTCAACTGGTGAAATCCCGTTGCCAAATCCATCTGAGAAAACACCTTAGCCTCGTGAAGCTGATCAAACAAGTCATCTATTCTCGGCAATGGATACTTGTTCTTCTTAGTCACCTTATTCAGCTCACGATAATCAACACACAACCTCAACGATCCATCCGTTTTGGTTGCGAACACAACTGGCGCACCCCATTCGGACACACTTCTCCGAATGAATCCTTTCTGCAAAAGGTCATCAACTTGCACCTTCAGCTCTTGCTGCTCCCTCGGTGCCATCCGCCTAAGAGGCATCACAACAGGTCTGGCTCCCTCAACTAGATCGATACGAAACTCGATCTCCCTATGCGGCGGCATCCCTTTGACTTCGTCAAAGACATCCTCAAATCCATTCACGATTGGCATCGATGACAGTCCATCCCGTGGAACAACCAGCGAATACATGAAGCTCATGAAGACGCCTTCTTCATGCTTACATCGTATCACAACCTTTCGCCCCTCCACATTCCCGACTGTCACCTCCAATCTCTCACAATCAATCCTTGCCGCATACTTCCTAAGCCAGTCCATACCCAAAATAATTCCGAACCCCGCAAAGTTCAGAACAAAGCAATCACAAACAAACGAGCAATCATGACTCGACACAACTAGACCATGGCATATCATACACAAACATGACGAACCCCCTACCGGATTAGTCACAACCAATGGCCTATCAACAATATCCGGTTTCATACCTAACCGGCTTACCAAATCATCACAAACAAAAGAATGCGACGCTCCAGTATCAAACAACACTCTAACTGGAACACCACAAATAGAAAGAGTACCTTGAACAACCACACTCTTCCCCTTCTCTTCAGCAGTAGGAGCTTTCGAAGACGATGGAACAGCCCCCAAAGCATAGGCTTGCACAACCTGCCTATCTTTCCTCGGTTCTGGACAATCCTTCTTGATATGTCCCAGCTTATCACAGTTGTAACACTTTCCCGGCACTTTGGGATTCTTACAATCTTTGTAAAGATGGCCCTTCTGCTGGCAGTTATAGCAAGTCACTTCACTCTTCGGCTTCTTCTGGCCATCCCTACCCCTCTGTTGCTGTTGTTTCCTCTTCTTATTGCCACTCTGCTGTGGTTTAGATCCTTCCCTGGTTACAGCAACAACAGATACTTCCTTAGGGAACAAACTCTCGTGCCTAAGAGCTTTTTCCACAAGCTTCTCAAACGGATCGTCCAGATGATCCACCAACTGCCTCCCAAGATAAGCATCCAGACCAGTCACAAACTTTTCATTCTTCTGGTAGGGAGAATCAATATACGATCTGGCATACTTAGATAAGGCTTCAAACTCAGAAATATACTCAAGAACAGGTCTCCCCCCTTGCTTGAGCTCTACAAACTTCTTAAACAAGACAGATTTCTGAGAAGTAGAGATGAACTTAGCTTCAAATCTAACTTGGAATTGCTCCCAAGTAATCTCTTCTTCTGGGGTATCAATGGTGATAGAATTCCACCAATCAGCAGCTCTTCCCTGAAGCTGTCTCGATGCAAGCTTCCTCTTAGTTGCATCCTCAATCCCTAAGTCACCAAAGATTCTTTTGCAAGCATCAATCCATCTCTGCACCTCAATAGTCGACTCCGTCCCCAAGAAAACTTTCCCTCCAAGAGCAGTATAATCCTTGCAAAGCTTGGCAAAATCCACCGGTCTCGGAGCTTGGACTTGAACTCCCACATCCACAGATGATCCTGAAGCTGGTATTCTCCTCATGATTGAAGTCATCATGGCCTCAAACATAGGAGCATAATCAACAGCTTCCCTAGCATCACGGCTACCCCTCGCAGCTTGTCTCTCACTTCGACTCATCCTTAATATCTGTAAATAAGAATGATTAGAACACCTTAAGAAACAACTGCATAAGGAGTTCAAACCCTTCTAAACTACTATATTATATATAGTAATCATCCATCAAATTACAATTACGTCTCTCTTACGTAGTTACATCAGCGAGCGTTGGCTAAAATCGATTAACCAAGGCTCTGATACCAAATGTGACGACCGCCCATGACTCCCGCACCAAATCAAGGAAATAATGCGCTGAAAGGCGTGCCAGGCAGCCATGGACGATAGTCAGGGTAAAACAAAACAAAAGAATCTCTATCGCATAACTCACAGCGCATGGATAAAATATAATAGAGAAATATAATATAGTGAAGCTCCATAGAACAGAACATCATCATATAAGCATCACAGTAGTTTTGTACAACCATCTACTCAAATCCATACATGAAAGCCTCACTACAAATCACTCAACCAAATACAGCAGCGGATACCCAGTACATATAGTAAGAAAACTAATATGCAAAGCCTCCTGCTCGTCTTCGTCATCTTCAGCGTAGAACTCCTAGCACAGCACCTGTCACCTGCTACCTAGTCTGCCCATCCCAAACATGGATGAACAGCCCAAGGTAATAAGAGGAGACATAAAACCTTGAGTCAGACAAAGTCTTAGTGAGCAGTAAATTAACTATCAAACATACCAAAAGAGCATAAAGGATAAAAGGAATAGGAACCAAACCATCCCACTCCACCTCTTCCTACAGTGATAGCCCCAGACATACACTAAGGAGAAGCAGGCATAACAACATAGACAATTAAGGTAAAGCGAATACCACTCGAGTCAAGGACGATGTTTTCCAAATACAAACCCCCAAGGCCTAAACCAAGATCAGATAAGCACCCAGAAAACACCGCTCTTGAAGCCGAATGATAATACAACCAAACATCCATGACTCTGGCTATCACTGTTATCCTTGCCTCGATTTCACCGTTAGTTGAATGACCATCTGTCAAGGGCTAATGGTAACCCCGGTTCTAACCATAACTCCGCACACTGCCTTGTGCCTAGGACTTATCTACTTTGCCCAGAGTACTCAACTACCTACCTGTAGTCTTTTGGGTGTCCCGACTACCTACCTGTAGTCGTTATGGGCGCCCCATGTACTCTTGCTTTTGAGCATGCTAGAACCTTCAACAACGACGAGATCCAAGCCTCCTAGCCATCCTTCTTGACGACTATCCTCATACAAGCTCAAGCTACCTCTTGAACAACCCATTATCACCCAACTTGAACTACTCTTCAAGTTATCAACATGCTTGGAATGATCCCTGCTTGGATTAAGCCAAGACTCACATCATACTTCGCTTCATCGCATCAAAGCAAAGTCTCAACTCAACAACATGGTTTGCTTCATCAAATCATGGCAAAGTCCCGTCTCAACATCATCCAATCTATACATATGAGCTTCAACATCCGCTACATATGCCTTAAGCAGCTTTCACCATTCAAGAGCCTTCTTCCATAGCTTTTGAATCCTCTTTCATCATCTTGTTCCAAATCAACTACTAGCTAACTTGGAGACAATCAAATCAATCATACATTCAAATAATCAATCATTCAAACAAGATCTATTAAGCAATTTAAGCAATATCAACTATAATGGGAATTTCGTAAATAAACGAGCAAAAGTCCAACATATGTGAAATCATAGTTTTTAGCATAGATCTATCAAATATAAAACATGGGTTTTGTCTCTAATACTTGTTAAACTAACTTGCATAAGTAAACATCTTCAAAAACCATGGATCTAGACTTCGATCTAAGAAAAAAAATGCATGAAATCTCTAACTTTAACACCCAAACATGCCACCAATCCAATATACTCCTTTGGATCCGCGTGAGAGATAACTACCACTCACCAAATCACCAAAACAACCTAAAATCAATCAACTTCAGATCTGGACAGCAAGGATTTGAGCTTGATCCGGAGAAATTTCACTTGAAACGGTGAAATCTAGCTTCTTCGGATGAAAATCTTCAACTTCGGATCTTCGATCTTTGATCTTGATCTTCGATCTTCAATGGATGTTAGCACTTGATGGAAGTAGAGAAAGAAGTGAAGAAAATACCGTAGTCGAGTTTCCAAAATGGCAGCACTTCGTCGCTTCGAAAACCGGTGCCAAAAAGTGAGCCAAAGTCCACTATTTATAGGCTGAAACCCCCATGTCTCGGCCGTCCTAAGTCGCCGCCGACCCAACTCCTGAGTCGTCCCCGACTCATCCCCTTGCCGACTCAACACAGCCGACTCACTATGAGTCGTTCACGACTCATTGCTTTGCCGACCTAATACAAGCCACTCTCATGACTCAACAAACCAGGCCGACCTACGACTTAATACTAGAGCCGACCTAACACTCCAAATCCTAAGTCGTCCGACGACTCAACATCCCATACGACTCAACTGTGATACCGACTCACCCACCAAGCCGACTTATCCTAGACACGTCCCAACCAACCTTTGCCGACTCAACATGAGTCGGTCACGGCTTAACCAATGTCCACCATCTCCATATTGGGTGCCGACCTAACCTCCTACCGACCCAATGCCTCAACATATACTGCCGACTTACTTCCTACCGACCTAAGATCCCAACGACTCAACACTAAGTCGGCCCACCGACCTAACTCCTAGCCGACTCAACTACGATGCCGACACACATAAGTCTTAAGCCACTAACGACTCATCCTCCTGCCGATCCAAGCCCTATTCCTTGAGTCGGTCCAAACCTTAACTCGGCAACACCCTTAGGTCGGTCAACCTGCTAACTCGGTCAAGACTCAATCCTTTTAACACATTGACTCGCTAATTCTCATAACTCGGCCACTAGTTATCTCGGCAACAAGTTAACCCTTCAACTCCTTAGGTCGTAGCATACTAACTCGCTAACCCCTATGAGTCGGTCACGACTCAAGCCTTAACTCGACCATGCCCATGAGTCGGTCACGACTCATCACTAAACACACGAGTTAACTTTCTAAACGACTCAGGCTAGAGACAACACAACAACACTAACGACCTGCAAATACTACGATTTATCGACACGTAAAATACGGGTCGTTACAAGTATGGAGATATTTTTGAATAGAAAATGTTTTGAAAATAATTTTTGAAGTAATATAGCATTAAAGTCACTACAGTCGTTGGAAAATAATTCTTATGATGATCGCGACATCATCGGTGTTCATTTTTGAGCTTCTAAGTGACAGATTGCTACCAAAATAATTTGATTTGGAGATTTTTGTTGAAAAACAAATATTTTTTAGAAATTTCAAGAGATTTTATTTTGGATAAAACCAAGTTTGAGTTTAAAATTCCAAAAAATTGTTTGTTGAAACAAAGAGTTATATATATGTATGTATGTATGTATGTATGTATGTATGTATGTATGTATGTATGTATGTATTATGGTTTCAAATGATTTGAAAGAAAAACTAGGTGTTTAAATTATGAAGTTCTAATATAAATGTCGGGAAAACATTAGGAAATAAGTTATAAACTTATAAATTGAGAATGATTTTAATAAGAAAGAAAAGTATGGAATTTGAGTTTTGGAAATAAATTTTAACTTGAGTAAGTTAAATTGAATAAAATTTAACTTGAGTTAAGTTAAATAAAAACTGAATAGGAATTGGGATTATATCAAATTGAATTAGAATATAAAATTTGAGTTGTGAAATAGCTATATAACTATAAGTTATCATTATTGAAATGAAACTTGAATTTAATAGAGTTGGATGTATAATTGAGATAACTAAATGAAATGAATATAGATTTGAATTAAGGAAATCAAATGAATGGTGAATCAAATTGAATTTGATTAAAAATAGAGTATAAACTCAAGTATAGAAATTTTGAGAATACGAAAAGTAAGTGTATAATTTACAAATTGGAAAGATGGAAAGGTAAAACCAAAAATAAAAATAATTAGATATTTTGGTGAAGAAATAAAGACTCAACTAAATTACATGAAGTGATTTTCGAAATAAAATCAGATATTGAATTGTAAAATGGAGGTGAACTAATTATAAAGTTAATTAGTTAATTGAATGTAGAAACAGATATTAACTTGGTTAAGTAAAATAGAAATGGATTGAAATGGCGATGACTTAAGTTATAAATAGATTCAGTTTAAATGTAAATAAATTGAATAGGGTTTTGGATACTAGTTAAATAAATTTTGAGTGTGAAATTAAGTTCTAAAGTGGAAAATGAATATATATGTTGCGTAAAAGGTTATGATAAACCTTAGTATTAATCTTATTAAATGATTCCCAAATAATATAGTAGAAATTGAGATATGCCAAGTAAAAGGAAATGCAAATCAATCGATGATAAATAAATTGAATGACAATCAATTTAAAATGAAATGAAATTTGTTTGAAAGGAAAATAAACTTAATTTTTATCATTGAATTAATTGGAAACAAAATGATTTAACTTAAGTTAATATTTTTGGACTGAAGCTTGGCACAAATAAATTATGGAATGGTTTGCTTTGATTAAGTAAATTGGCATAAAATAAAGTGTCGTTAACGTAAACGGGAGTCAATAAAATTCTTTGAATAAATGGAAAGTGAATAAAGTGGGTTAGAACCAATTTGGAATGGATACAAATATAATGTGTGTAATTATGAAGTGAATACAAGTAATTTTTGTTGTAAATCATTCGAATCGAATGAAATGGTATATGGATCGATTGAAAGTAATTAAATTAGTATCAGAACCTTATATTGCTTATAAATATATATTTTATACTTGGTTATGCAAAGTTTGTGTTTAACTATTTAAATAAATGAGATGTTATTAAGTTTTCTTGTTTTGGTACTTATGTGTTCAAATTAAGTAAGTACAGATACAAGGAGGCTGTTGGACTATATTTCGGTTGTGAAATTTCGTATAAAGTAAGCTCGTATACTTAAAAACGCTAAATAAAGGTACGTTTTCGGATTAAATACCACAAAGATACAAGTATTGATATATATTATGTTTTCCGACCGTATGGGTCGATGTATATATTTTTATCATCTCTGTCATTTTACAAAAGGCTCTCCATACAAGGGAGACTCTACCAAAATAATTCAAAAATTTAGGGTGTTGGAAAAATTTTGAAATTTTTTTGTAAACCAATAAGGGTTGATTTTTGAGTTGTATGTGGAAAAAAAGAATTTTGAATTAGAAAGGAAAACAACTGATTTTGATAGAAATTAAAAGATTGAGAAAAGTGGAATGTAGAGTTTTAACAAGTGGATTTTGATAAATTATTAGGTTTGGATCATTCGTCCTATCTTAGCAATTTCGAGGATGAAATTCTTTTAAGTGGGAAGGAGTGTAACGATCTAGATTTTTCTGTCATTTAATTCTAAATATTTAAATGGTTTAAATATTCAATTTGGAATTATAATTTTGTTTGTTAGATTTTAAAACTGATATTTCAACTGATTTTGTCGATTTTTGAAATTATCGATTTAACAGACGTATTTAAAATAGCTATCTGAGGCTTAGTCTCGGAATTCGACGAAACCAATTTCATTGGATCTTTGTCGGATTTTAAATTTCATAGCATTTGGAGTTACCGGTTTGTCGTGTGATCTGAAAACACCTAGAGATAAATTAAATGAATTTAATTTAAGTAGTCGATTTAAAAGGTTATTTTCCACATACTATCGAGTTAGGCGTCGAAGCCTGTTCCATTGCATTTAGAATAGCGGTATAACATTATTAATGCCAGGCGGCATGCCTCAATAGGGGTTTGAAATTTTTATGATATGCTAAACATGATATTTTGAATATAAAAATATAATAAAGTCAAATCGACTTGCCATCAGCCGTTTAAAACATTTCCATTAGCCATCCTAATATTTGATTCGAGCCGACCTACTTCCCTTCTCATTTAAAATCGCGTCTCCTCCCTCTATTTATTTCATTCCTTAGAAGAACGAAATCAAAAATCAAAACAAAAGAAATAAAAAATTCGCAAGATCCTCTTCCATTTTCTTCGGCTTATAATAAAAAAATCATGAAAATAAATCACGATGGCATGGTGGAAGGGTCGGTTGCGACGACCCGAAATTTTAACGTCTGTTAATTGGATATTTGACTGATTTAAATATTAATTTTTTATTGGTCAAATAAATAAATTTTTCTGATACCTGAATCTATATATTAATTTAAAAATTATATAAATTTGAAAATTGTAAATATTGGGTGTGATAGATATTATTGAAAAGTGTATATAAACTCCACCACTTAAAAGTATACATACACATACAATTATGTGATGCTTAAAATATATATATATATATATAGCATATGAAAAATATACACACACATATATATGTATATGCCTATACAAAGTAATGTATATAAATAGATATGTGTATTTAACCATACATATAAGTAAGGTAAAATATGTATGAGTATAAATATAAATGTGCATGATGATAAAAAATATAAATGCATATGGAAATATATATATATATATATATATATATATATATATATATATATGAATACCATCAATTAAATTAAAGATAAGACGTTCAAATATATATATATATATATATATATATACACATATGGGCAAGTCATATGATGTTCAGGCAAAATGTACATAAGTAAGTTAAATGAAATGGTGAAAGTGATAAATTGAAAATATACATATGATGTATGTGTGTGTGTTATGTAAAATACTGCATACAAAGTATACGAATAAGGAGACATACAGATATATCAGCTATTTACATATAAGCATAGGAAACATTTAGGGGATGAAAGATATATGTACACATATATGAAAAGATATGTATAAACAAAGGAAAACATTGAATAATGCACATCATTTCACGCTAACAAAACATACAATCAATGTCTAGAGCAAAAATCAGGTCAAGCTTGAATTAAGGAAGTCAAATCCATGAAATCAATTCAAAGCAAAAGAAAAATGAAAATAAAATAAATAAAAGATTGTAAAATGAAATGTTTCATCCACCCTCCTTATAAATAGGCTCTACCTTTGTCACGTTCTAGCATTCGAACCAAACTATATACAAGCTGCAATTTAGAACTTAAGTAAGATCAAAGCAAACATTCTACCTAAAAGAAGAGTTAAGCAATACTACTTTAACATAGTTTTCAAGCAGCATTCATAACCTTTGGAAAGGTGAGTAAAACTTGAGAATTTGGCTTATGGGAAATTGCATGTGTATCTTATTGCTTGGAATTTCTGATGAACTTTCTAACTATGCCAGTATTAGGTGCTATTAGATTCTCGGACTTGTATATGTGTGTGTGTGTGTGTGTGTGTGTGTGTGTTTGTGTGTGTGTTAACCATGATAATACATGTAACCCAGAAAACATGGTATCAGCCTCTGTTCAAAAAAAGAGGGGATCCAGTAACTTTTAAATCAATATCTTCTTATACAATTTGTTTTAGGCTATGATTTTTCAAAGAAAAATTTAGTGTGTTTAGATGGAGTTTACTCTAAAATTAGTTACGACTGATATTTTCAAGTATAAATGAGGTAAGTATGTTTTACATCAAACAAGTCATAGGTGATCAAAATTCAAATTTCGTGAATTAAATCCGTGATTACATGATCAGATTCGATGGCTAAAATCATGAATTTTAGAATTTTTCTGGTGATTTTAAATCGTGTGGGTGATGAGGGATCGAGAGTTGAATAGAAATGGCTTTATTGTGAAATTCCGACGGCATGGCGATGAATATGGTGTGGCTTTGGGTCAGGAGGTGGTCGCGGAGTTAAGGAACTCAGGAAAAATGGAGAGGTATTTTCCTATTGAGGGATTGGTTGGGTTGTGCTCGATTTAGGGTTTAAGGTTGAAGTTTGGTGGTCTTGTTTTCATGGCAAGGGGCAGCATTACGGTGGAGCTTTAGTCTTGCGCATAAGGAAGGGACAGGACAAGGAGACGATGGGGATGCTCAGGGAAAAGTTTGGTGAAGCATGGTGGGACGTGGTGGTATGGCGAAGTGGTCTTGTTCCAATTTTGGGTTCGAAGGTCTAAATTTCGGGAGATGGATTTTCGTCGCGATTTCAGGCAACGATCGAGAACACGGGGTCGAACGTGACCGAGGTGGATGGTCGCCGGCGAGTGGTTGTGGCCGAGGAGGTCGTGCATGTGCATATGTACGTGCATGGTTGAGTGTGAAAGAATAGAGAGAAATTAGATAGAAGAACTTGGAAGGGAGAAAGGGAAAAAAAGAAGAGGGTAAAAGAGTGGCGGACCGGGTTGGGCCAAGAAGTAAATGAAAAATAAATAAAAGAAAAGATAAGGGTGAAGGAAAAAAGAAAGTAAGAAAAAGTAGGGAGGGAAAATAAGAAAAAATAAAGAAAAGTGAAAAAAATGGAAAAGTCAAGTAAAATGGAAGGAAAAGTAAAATAAAAAAAGAAGTAAAAGGAAAAGATAGAAAAGTAAAAGGAAAAAGAATAAAAGAAAAGAAAGAATAAGGAAAAATAAAAGAAGGAGAAAAGAAAAGTAAATAAAAGAAAAGGAAAGAGAAAAGAGAAGAAAGAAAGGAAAAAAAAGAAAATAAAACGAAAATATAAGAAGAAGAATAGAATTTATAATTTATACATAAGGTTATTCATGTTCCCATTTTAATAGAAAATGATATTTTGGTAATTTTAAAGGGATAATAAATTATTAATCTTCGTCTTAAACTTATGAATAATGAAAAGTGCTTTATAATAATCATTATTTAATAATTGTTTAATTTGTAATTAATTTGATTTTAAATATAGATGAATACGTTAAATAAAGTATGAGTAAACCATTCGGATTGGTTATAGACCGTTAGTTGGGTTACGATCTATATTTTTGCTTATTTATGTGGAATATTTGTTTTCAAATTAAAATAATGAGATTAAAACAATGGTACGTTTATTTGAAATAAAATATGTAATAAACCCCCTTTTAAAGTTATCACTTGGATTTGAAGAGTCCGGGTCGGATATCGGCGATATCCGAAACCACTTCGATTAATAAGCACCGCAAGTCTGATTTTTAAGTCTAATAGGTTAGAGTTGAATAAATTAAGAAATTCGATTATTTTAAATAAGCAACTGTACTTAGATATTATTTAAATATCAATGGATTTTTGTAACAAGTGTTGACTATAACCAGATAAAAACTCATATTGTTGTATGAGTTACCTTGGTTCCAAAGAGGTTTTATAACTTAAGTATTTCAAATTAAATGGGTTTACTCACGCTGGTTTCCAGCCTAACTCAGGTGTTACTTTATTGTAATGCTCGGGTCAGACCGAGTATTACAGAATTTCAGGTTAGGACGCTTTAAAGTCCGGAGACGAGCTGGATGGCAGAGACGTATTGATTATATTCCGCTGTGTATTATAGACTTTATAGCCCGTATATTGGGACAAGTTATTATAACTGTCAAGATTTATTTGCTGATGTTGTATTCTGATATCTTGTGCATATATATTGAGAGTTACAGCTTTCTTTGTATAAAATGCTATTTTTGTATATTATATTTTGTTCCGCTGCGATTGTGAGATTCTATGCCGTTGTTTCTATTCATATTCTATCTCTTTTTCTTCTCAACCGTAACAATCTGGGATTTTCGACACTCGATTGCACGGTACTCTATACAGTGAATGTATTAGTGTCGATTTTTGGGGTCGAAAATCTTTCGTGCCGTTACATTTGGTATCAGAGCCGAAGGTTAAGCGAGAATCTTGGCTCTAGTAGGGATTTCTCATTTGAGATAGGGTCAGTAGTACCCTATAATGAGTTGAGAGTATTATACGAGGGCGTACTTGTTATTTTCTTATCTAATGATTTTAAAAATGGTTTTTTAAATGATTTTTTATACAAGCTTATATTTTGATATATATATATATATATATATATATATATATATATATATAAAGCAATAATTTTCCTAACTATTGTAGCATAGTAAGTAAATTGGTGGTTATTATTAGAATTAAATAAGATTATGAGACTTAAGTGGTAGAACATATATAACCAACTAGAAATGTGGGTAAGGATTAACTATACTAGTAAGTTAAGCTAAAATATAGATTCAACCTAAATTAAATCTTGGAAAATTCAATTGAATTTTCAAAGTACTTGAAATAAGTTACCTTGATTTATATTGTTCAAGCAAATTATAATGGAATATATAGTGTGTTGGGTTTTAGATATGATAATCTGGGTTATTATCATATATGGGTTGTTGTGCCTTAATAAAGGATGTTTATTACCGAATAAACAATGGTGAACAGAGTGAAATGTTTTAAGGAAGTAAAAATTTACATAAGTATGACTTATAAATTAAAATGGATTTAAATTGTGAAATTTTAAATCTAGTCCAGAAGAAATTTGAAATTGTTCACAGTATTAAGAATATAATAAGTGATATTATTTAGAATATTTTAGAATATAGAAATCTTGTTTTAAGACAAGAGTTTCTTGAAGATGAATTTGTTTGAATTTAAAACCAAGAATAGTTTAAAATTTAAAAGTGGACTTGATATGTAAATGGGATAAATATATATGTAGATGTACATAATATCAAAGTTGACTTGAAATAAGTACTAAGTATTGAATTCTAAAATCCTCCCTGAATATGAAGTGTAACCCTAAGAAAAATAAGGTTTTTAACTTATAAGTGGGAAGGGATATTGATAAAAATTTAAATTTTGAGTGAAAAAATTAAATTGAGTAAGGTTAGGTGGATTGAACGAATGGAAAATTTAACTTAGGGGAAGTTAAATAAGTTTTGAACGTACAACCTAAATTGGAAAATTTCAATGTGAAATTGAAATTTTAACTTAGGGAAGTTTAATGGGATAAATTGAAAGGGAGTTATGTATGGTCTCAAAATGGGTTGAGTTCTGGAAATTGGCAATGAATGCTATTGATTGGTGCTTTAGATAATTTGGATGTTTGTTTACTTTAACATATCTTGCTATCATTCTGTTTGTTATTGACAATGTATATAAAACTATAAATTGAATTATTTTGAATGAATTAAGAAGTGGATTGAAATGATATATGTCCATTGATGAAATTAAATGGAAATAGAACTTTATTCTAAAAATATCTAAATGATTTTGATTCTTAATCTAAAAATTGAACTTATGAAATGAAATCATTTTGAACTTAAGTTCGAAATGTTAAAAATGAATTTCTCAACTGGAATTGTTTAAAGGATTGGGTTTAAAAATTTGAAGTATAGTTGGGTAATAAATTGAAGTCCAAGAATTAAATTGTTTAAAAGGGTTTGGAATCTCACTTGAAACTTGAAATGAGTTTAAGTAAAGGAAGTTTAAAATGAATATTTGAATTTGGGCTTAGAATTGAATTATTAAAGACTTGGGTTGTTAAATTAAATATTAAAGGTTAATTTGATTTAAGTGCTGATAATTTATATAAATCAAGATGGGTGAAAATTGAGAATGGGATTGGAAATAATTCAAATTAGAATTGAAGTGAATTAATTGGAATAGTAAACGAAGTTGAATAGGTTTAAATTCACATGGGAATTGATTTGAATCGGAATGGGAATCGAAGCTAATTCGAATTGAAATCGAAATTGAATCAATGTAAATGGGAATGGAAATTGATTGAATTGGTGATCGGAAATTGTACTAGATTGATTCTAAATCTATTTTCAAAATAAGTTATTTTTAATATAAACTATCTTAAAATCTATGTTCTTAAAATATTCAAATTATTTTGGATTTCTAACCTATTTACTATACAACCCCTTTCTTTTAATACCCAAACTATCTTATACTTACTATTTAACTATTTTACCACTATTTAACTATTTTAAAACTTTTTAAGCTATTTCCAAATTCAAACTAGTCAGAGTGGAAATCACTTATATTTAAATCACGGATTTAAATACCAGTTGGGATAAAATTGAAGTATTAATCCAAATGGAGATTGAAGCAAATCTGAATTGGAACTGAAATCGGATATTAAGGCAAAAATGATTTTTGAAATGGAAGAGTATATTTTGAGCAAATATGATGTTTTAAAATAAAGATTGGATAGTATCATAACTGGAACTCACTTTATAAGAAGTAAGTAATGTACAAATGACTTTGTAAAGGAAACCGAATTTTGAAAATTTGGTTTGACACTAATGAGGATATGTATCTTGGTTAGATATTAAAAAACTTCCCTTATTGAAATTATAACCAGAAGAAGTGATCTTTGAAGTATATTGAAATATAAATTGGAATTTATATAAGTATGAGGAATTTTTCAGGTTGGAAGAATAAACTTATATATGTATATATATATAAGAATGATTTTATGAGAAGGAAACTTAAAAGGTTTTTTAGAACGCATTGATTTTGAAAGGCTTTTGGTTTTGGCAAAAAACAAATTTTGAGAATTTGGAAAACCAAATTTGAGAATTTTCAATTTTGAGATATTGATTTTGGAGTTTATATGTGATACATCTAAAGAGTGTGATTTGAAAGATACTATATGTGTATAGTATGAAATGTTTAGAGAATGCTATGGGGAAAAAGGCACTCCCATTCAGAGTTGAAACTTATAGTAGGAGATCCACAAGGTGGTTCTGCCTTAAGCCCTAAGGGGTTATAAATTTTGATCCTAGAGGACGTTCGGACAAAATTGTAGTTCCTAATGATCATTTGGTAGCGTAAGCCGAGGGCGCTAATGCCAACTGTTGCATTGGGGTTTTGCCATGATGGCAACGTAACCTTTGACATAACTGCAATGTATTGTGTCCAAGCGTAAGTCGAGTGGAAGTGATTTCCTACAATCTACGTTTGATTTCACTGGGATAGCGACGCAACATCAGTAGATTGCGATCTATATGGTTCCATAGCGAAAGTCGTGTGGCGCTAAGTGCCTACAGTCTACATTGGTTTTCATTGGGATAGTGACGCAACCTTTGCGTAGTTTGCGATCTATATGGTGAAGTTTCATTTTGGCAGCATAATTCGAGGGCGCTGATGCCTACCGTTAAATGGGTTTTGCTGTGATAGCAACGCATCCCTGGATGTAGCTACGATCTGTTGCAGTTCCAATGGCGAAAGCGAAGGTTGCGGATGCCTACAGTTTTCTATGGAATTTGCCAAGACGGCGACGTAATCATCGTGCTAACTACGATCCATGAAAGGGATGATGATTTCCAGAGCATTCTCACTAAAAAAAATTCCATGTATTTTCACTGGGTGTTGAAAACAGGTTTACTAAGTACTTAGAGATTTGCAATCCTGCGCCTGATCAATATATGACTGAATTTCTATGAGAACAAGGAGGGACTTGTTGAGACATCGAGTTATAAAAGGTATTTTTATAAAACTGTTTTGGTAATATTATGTAATTTTTTAAAGTGTTTCAAAGTTTTATAATAAAATGAGTAAGGAAGTTAAAATGATTAAAGAATTATTAAACTGATAAAAACATTAAAAATTAAAATTCTCGCTTCGTCCCTTTTCGAGGACGAAAATTTTTAAAGAGGGGAGGAATGTGATGACCTGGATTTTTAACGTCTATTAATTGGGTATTTGACTGATTTAAATATTAATTTTTGATTGGTCAAATAATTAAATTTTTCTGATACCTAAATCTATATATTGATTTGAAAATTATATAAATTTGAAAATTGTAAAATATTGGGTGTGATAGATATTATTGAAAAGTGTATATAAACTCCACCATTTAAAAGTATGCATACACATACGACTAGATGATGCTTAAAAATATATATAGCATATGAATAATATACACACACATATATATGTATATGCCTATATGAAGTAATGTATATAAATAGATATGTGTATATAACCATACATATAAGTAAGGGAAAATATGTATGAATATAAATATAAATGGCATGATGATAACAAATATAAATGCATATGGATATATATATATGTGTATATATATATATATGAATCCCATCAATTAAATTAAGATAAAATGTTCAAATATATATATCTATATATATAAACATATAGGCAAGTCTTATGAAGTTCAGGCCAAATATACATAAGTAAGTTAAATGAAATGGTGAAAGTGATAAAATTGAAATATACATATGATGTATGTATGTATGTTATGTAAAATAGTGCATATAAAGTATATGAATAAAGAGACATATAGATATATGCAGCTATATACATATAAGCATAGGAAACATGTAGGAGATGAAAGATATATGTACACATATATGAAAAGATATGTATAAACAAATGGAAACATTTAAAAAATGCACATCATTTCAATCCCATAAAACATACAATCAATGTCTAGAACAAAAATCAGGTCAAGCTTGAATTAAGGAAGTCAAATCCATGAAATCAAATCAAAGCAAAATAAAAATGAAAATAAAATAAATAAAAGGTTGTAAAATGAAATGTTTCAGCCACTCTCTTTATAAATAGGCTTTGCCTTTGTTACATTCTAGCATTCGATCCAAACTATATACAAGCTGCAATTTAAAATTTAAGTAAGATCAAAGCAAACATTCTACCTGGAAGAAGACTTAAGCAATACTGCTTCAACACAGTTTTCAAGAAACATTCATAACCTCTGTAAAGGTAAGTAAAATTTGAGCATTTGGCTTATGGGAAATTGCGTGTATCTTATTGCTTGGAATTTCTGATGAATTTTCTAACAATGCCAGTATTAGGTGCTATTAGATTCTTTGACTTTCGTGTGTGTGTGTATGTATATGTGTTAACGATGATAATACCCGTAATGCAAAAAACATGGTATCATCCTCTGTTTAAAAAAAGGGATCCAGCAACTTTTAAATCAATACCATCTTATACAATTTATTTTAGGCTATGATTTTTTAAAGCAAAATTTAGTATGTTTGGATAGAGTTTACTCTAAAATTAGTCGCAACTAATATCGTTAAGTATAGAGGAGCAAAGTACTTTTTACATCAAACAACTCATAGGTGATCAAAATTCAAATTCTGTAAATTAAAGCCGTGATTATATGATCAGATTTGATGGCTAAAAACATGAATTTTAGAATTGGTTTGGTGATTTTAAATTGTGTGGGTGATGAGGGATCAAGAGTTGAATGGAAGTGGCTTTTCTATGAAATTCCGGTGGCACGGCAATGAATAAAGTGTGGCGTTGGGTCTTGAGGTAGCCATGGAGTTAAGGAACTCGGGAAAAATGGCGAGGTATTTTCCTATTGAGGGATTGGATGGGTCGTGCTCGATTTAGGGTTTAAGGTAGAAGTTTGGTGGTCTCTTTTTCGAGGCAAGAGGCGATGCCACAGTGGAGCTCCAGGCTTGCGCATAGGGAGGGACAGGACGAGGAGACGATGTGGATGCTCCGGGCAAGTTTTTTGAAGGATGGTGGGACGTGGTGGTATGGCAAGGTGGTGATAGGCAAGGTGGTCTTGTTCCAGTTTTGGGTTCGAAGATCTAAATTTTGAGCGATGGATTCTCGTCGCGATTTCAGGTGACGATCAGAAACGCAGGGTCGAGGGTGACTAAGGTGGATGGTCATCGGTGAGTGGTTGTGGTCGAGGAGGTCGTGCACATGCACATGTACGTGCATGGTTGAGTGTGAAAGAATAGAGAGAGCAGAGGGAAGAACTGGGAAGGAAGAAAGGAAAACAAAAAGAGGGGAAACGCGTGGTAGGCTGGGCTGGGCCAAGAAGTAAATGAAAAATAAATAAAAGAAAATATAAGGATGAAGGAAAAACGAAAGTAAGAAAAGTAGAGAGGGAAAATAAGAAAAAATAAAGAAAAGCGAAAAAAGGGAAAAGTAAAGTAAAATGAAAGGAAAAGTAAATAAAAAAAAGAAGTAAAAGGAAAAGAAAGAAAAGTAAAAGGAAAAAGAATAAAAGAAAAGAAAGAATAAGGAAAAATAAAAGAAGGAAAAAAGAAAAGTAAATAAAGAAAAAGGGAAGAGAAAAGAGAATAACGAAAGGAAACAAATAGAAAGGAAAAATAAGAAAATAAAAAGAAAAGAAAAGAAGAAGAATAGAATTTATTATTTATACATGAGGTTATTCATGTTCCCATTTTAATAGAAAATGATATTTTGGTAATTTTAAATGATGATAAATTATTATTCTTTGACTTAAACTAGTGGATAATGAATAGTGCTTTATAATAATCATTACTTAATAAATAGTTTAATTTGTAATTAATTTGGTTTTAAATATAGATGTATACGGTTAGCCTATGTATGAGTAAATTGTTTGGATATTGGTTATAGATCGTTAATTGGGTTAACGATCTATATTTTTTTCTTATTTCCATGGAGTATTTTTTTTCAAATTAAAATAATGAGATTAAAACAGTGACACATTTTATTTGAAATAAAATCTATAATAAACCCCCTTTTTAAAGTTATCACTTGGATTCGAATAGTCTGGGGTCGGATATCAGTGATATTCGGAACCACTTCGATTAATATGCACCGCAAGTGTTTACAGGTTTGATTTTTAAGTCTAATAGGCTGGAGTTGAATAAATTAAGGAGATCCGACTATTTTAAATAAGAAACTGTACTTAGATATTATTTAAATATCAATGGATTTTTGTAACAAGTGTTGACTATAACCGGATAAGAACTCATATTGTTGTATGAGTTGCCTTGGTTCCAAAGAGGTTTTATAACTTAAGTATTTCAAGTTGAATGGGTTTACTCATGCTGGTTTCCAGCCTGACTCGGCTGTTACTTTATTGTAATGCTCAAGTCAGACCGAGTATTATAGAATTTCAGATTAGGACGCTTTGAAGCCCGGAGGTGAGCTAGATGGCAGAGACGTATATATTCCACTGTGTATTATAACTGTGCAGATTTATTTGCTGATGTTGTACTCTATTATCTTATATATATATATATATATATATATATATATATATATATATATTGACAGTTACACCTTTCTTTGTATAAAATGCTGTTGTTGTATATTATATTTTGTTCCGCTGCGATTATGAGATTCTGTGCTATTGTTTATGTTCTTATTCTATCTCGTTTTCTTATTAAACCTAACAATCTAGGATTTTCGGCTCTCGATTACTCGGCACTCTATACAATGAACGTATTAGTTTCGATTTTCAGGGTCGAAAATTTTTCGGGCCGCTACATCGGTCGAATTTGGCGGAGATGGTAATCGAGGGAGGCAAGTTCGCAATCGCGATGGGATGGGAATGAGTATGAAGGCGGCGGCAGCGTGGCTTGGCAAATAGGCGAAGATTGAAGGGGTTTCAAAGCACGACATCGATAGCAATGTATGGGGATAGGGAGTGTTGCATATGGCCGGGGCATGGTTGCAGCGATTGGAATGACACGAGCGGCCTGGTGACGTCTCAAGGGCAGGAAGTCTAATGGGTTGTCTGGTTTGGTTACTTTGACGGAATGGAAGAGCAGCCTCTATTTTGGGTAAGAGGAGCGCGAAGTGGAAAGATGGACTAGAATTTGGTTTAGTGGTAAGTAGTTTATTAAGAATGTAATTAGTGAAATTAAATTGTTTTAAATTAATCATTATCCTAGAAAGCCTATAATTCGTTCATAAGATATTAGAATTAAACGTGGTCACTCACGTTAGGTTCGTATCGACATTAGCTTAGCTATGGAATTGGTTGGATTTTTTTCTGAAGATAGCTGGAATTTTAAATTTAATTGAAAGTTGTTCAATTTTATTTAAAAATGGAAAAGGATTGCGAATTAAATCAAGGTGAGTAAACCTCACTTCTTCAGATTACTAGATTTATTTATAGTAATTAAAATTACTGATTGGTTGAGTTGATATTTTATTATCAGTTGAATGTTATAATATATATAGTAGTAGTATATGTATTGGTAGCTCGATATATTTCATACCGTTGGAGCAAATGAGACCTTATGCACCCCGCATAATAGCGGATGACCCTATATTACCATAATATCCTCCTCGAAGTGGGATTGGTAATTTTATATTATCTAATATCTATGGATGCAGGGAAATATGTTAGAGGGATCCAATAGGATTCCTCAAAAATGTTGATTTTTATTTTCATATATAATGATATATGATGTACTGAATAATCTATTATAGATTGTTGTGTGGATTGAATGTTTGGATGCTGTAGTAAGACTAGTCTTAATTTTGGTATTTTAATTACCATAAATATAATTTTTGAATTTAAAGAAATTAAAAGGATATTTTGGATATAAAAATATTTATATTGGAATTAGGAATATTTGAAAGGAAATCGAGTTAGACAAAATAATAATTTAATTTTGGGGTTTGTACTTAACTTTCCGTAAAAATATTTTAAACAGAGATTTTAAAATAAAGGATGTTTTTTTAAAATGGATTTAAAAATGAGATTTCTAGGAAAAATATGGAAAGAAGTTAAAAATAGATTGAAAAATAAATAAAACTCATAAGAAATGGATTTATAAAAATAGAATTTTATAAATAAGATTATATTTGTAAACAAATAAAACCAAAATGGGTTTATAAATGATAAACGATGTTTATAAATAAGAGAAATGATATCAGTTGATAAATTGGGAATATAAATTCACCGTATGAATTTATATCGAATATAGGAATCAGGTTATGGAAAGAATAGTGTCTATTTTTGAAATGTGAGAATGGTTAAAGAAATGACAATGAAATCGACATGTAGTGAATCAAGAGTGATTTATAAATTGAAATTGGTCATTGGAACTTTTAAAAAATATATTTTTATCGAGAAGTTAAATTTGTTTAAAAAAAGGAATTTTTTTAACTATGTAATTTAAAATTTGGTTTAGTACTGTAATATTTCGAAAGTGAATTTTTCAAATATCTAATATTTATTGAAATTAAATTCTAATTTTTATAATCGGCTTGTTTATCCAAAAATGAGTTATTGATGTTTAAAAAAGTGTTTCAATATTTTAAATAATTACTTGAACATGTTTTAAAAATAAATTATCATTCTTTTAAAAGTATTTATTACTATATATATATATATATATATATAGTTTAAAGCTAAGTGATTGAAGTGATTTGTAAATACCCTCGAGAATTATAAATCAAGTTTGTAACATCCCACTATTTTGGACCATTCAAATCGACAACAAAACCACACATGTCGGACTTGAATAATTCAAAACAACAGATTGTTAATAAATTTTAGGGCAAATAGAATCAATCATAGAATCACAGACATAGAATATCAGAATAACTTGCAACGGAATAAAATAAATATAGTAGTTCATGAAGCTACTAGATACGTAATCTCAAAACAAATGCATAATACCAGAGTCTGGAAACAAATACAATAGGAAATCCAAATACATAAGTCCACTAATACATTAGCAAAGGCTGAATGGAAATAACTGAAATAGAAATAGGAAGATAGCTAAATCTCCAACACATTTCTAGCTCCAAAAGATGAATCCAAAGCTGTGATACTCAGGCTGGCCTGAGCGTAAAGCAAAACACAAAACACTCGAGTCAGGACATACATACTTAAAAAATATAAATCGACTCAAGTGAACTGTAAAAGAAATGCATCAGTAACTTAAAGGATGCTTGGGATTGCCCATCCTTTAAGGATCCGTTAAAATATCTATTATATAGTAATATACGCTATTATAATAATGTCTAAAGTAAGTAAACTATTAAAATAGCGTCAAGACGTTACCCATATCCCCCTTAACACATTTTATATATTCTCATAGTCTATACAGTAACGTAATCACCCCCGTACTCGGCGTCGTCAAAGGACACTCCATAGGTATGGTACAAATCAAACTCGTAATGTTCTCGATAAGGTAGGTGACACGATACAACTAGGCAATGCCAGGGTAGATATATCAATTACACTTTCGGACTGGTAGTAACGCATAGCCGCAGCTACCGTCCATCTCGATCCACACTCCCAAAATCAAAGGTACGCACCAAATCAATCGCAAAGTATTAGAATGGCAATCAAGAAATGTGTTCGATCGGAGGAGCTACCTTACTTAGCCCATTAATTGCTTCTTTTTTAGCCACCTTAAACTAACTCACGGGAGTCAGATCCATGTATATTCCTTAAATTGAACGTCACTAACCACCTACTACATTCTGGAATCTCCACCGCGTACATAGTTGTTAAAGTAGTTTTCGGTATTGGCAGAGAGTATGACAATTACCGATTCCGGTCTCTTTAACAACCAAACGTTATTACAACCCGTGATTATTTATTTTCAAATGGTTTATATTTCATATCAAAACATATTCGTTTCAAAACCATATAAATCTGATATCATTATTCTTTAAAATAATATTCATTTCCAAAGTTGTAACACTTTCAAATTTATACACTTAACTATAACACTTTGAAATCATAATAATTTTATAAACCAAAACCTTTAAAAGTGTAACCTTTAGAGTCATAGCATTTCAAAATTATAACCTTTTAGAAATAATGGCATTTTTAAAACGTAACCTTAAGAATCATAGCGTTTTGGGAATGTTACCTAAAGAAATCATAGCATTTTGGAAATGTAATACTTCCTACTACAACAGTTTATATAATCAAAATATTATATACGCTTACAATTTTTAACATAGTTATTTCAAAATTTCTATTTTATTGTACAAATTTTTTTATTTGGACATTAAATAAACTATGATTTTAGTCATTACAATTATTACTATAATATCCAATTTACAGGTGAAATTCCTTATATCCAGTTAAATCTTAAACTTTATTTTAAACATTTATTAAATTATAAAAAATTTAATACAAAATATATATATATATATATATGTATGTATTTTAAAAAAATCATTAATTTACAACCAAAATACTTAATAATTTGTAGAAAAATATTTTAAAACCAACCACGGAGTACGTATAAAATTTTCTAACATGGGATCAGGTAAATACGGATATATGTCATTTCAATCCGAAATTATTAATTTCTCATGTTTATATCATTTCAAACCCGCAATCCCAAGTCAAATAAAAATCATTCGAGCCTATCATTTCAGCATATAATTTTTCCTTAATCTAAACTTCATTCGGGTATGTATCATTCAACCAATAGTGAAGGAACTTGCAATGTGATAACAAAATATGAAATAAACCGAACAATATACAGCATATCATGGCATGTGATCATAACAGGGATAACATCATATGAGATAACATAATATAAGCACATATAAAATCTCTAACTTGTATATACATATCAATACAATTCAAACGACATCAATTCACCAAAAAATAAGTATGTAGTCAAGAGTGATTGCTCACCTTTTATAGCTAGAGAAAATGATTCCAAACAAAGACAACAACTACGAATAACCATGACAATCACGAACAAGCTTGAGTGGGAGGAGAATCCAAATCCAAAGCTTATAAATAAATAAATACATATGTAAAATTCACATAGATAAACTAAAAGAATAAAATGTTCTTCTTCTTTTTTATTTAAACACATGAATGGGCTTTCTTAAAGGGCTAATAGGCTCGGCCCAGATGGGGTTTGGCTCGTCCTAAACTTGGCTACGGAAAGTGGCTACAAGGCTCGGCTAGCATGGTTTACGTTCGGCCACTTTTGGATGAAGGGTTTCGGCCTAAGGCAAGTACAAGGGTTCGGTCTAGGTTAAGGGGGAGGCTCGGCCATAGGAGGGTTTGGGGCAAGGAAAGGCTCGGCTAGGCTAGGCTTTGGGTTCGACCAACATGGCTAGGGTTTGGTGGGTTCGACCTACAAGGCTATGACAAGACTAGGGTTTGGAAATTTGTGGTGTGGTCAGTCTATGGATTGGTTGGCTATGGGTTTGGGAAGGGGAGGAGTGGATGGTGGTGATGGCCGAAGTAGTTGAAAGGGGGAAGGAGGAAAAGAAGTTCGGCTTAGGGTTTGGCAAAGGGAAAAGTGGACGGTCATGGAGAAGAGGAGGTCGGCCTAGGTTGGAGGAAAAGGAGGTGTAGGTGGTGACAAGCATGGCCGAAATCTAGAAGGAGGAAGGAGGAAGAAAAGGAGAAAAAAATTATAGAAAAAAATTGAGAAGGAAAAGAAGAAACTTACTGTAAATTTTCTAAGCGGGAGATAAGAATGAGAAGTGAGAAGGCAGAAACAAATTTTGTACGTACTTTGTTTCTCAAGTATTCACTTTTCAATTGCACTGACTATTCAGGTGACCATTTACTATTAAATATATGAGTATATGATTTTCGTTTGATGATAATAAACATATATATATATATATATTCATTTAAGTGTATTTGATAATGTACTATTTTGTTTTTCACATAATTAAATAAATATTTGCTGAATAAAATAAATAACACGGAATTTAAAATCAAACGAATTTTTTATTCAAGCAAATATTTATTTCAATTTTGAATAGTGCAAATTCAAGCTCTCACTATATATATAATTTCAATTATAATACAATTTTGATTACATCACAATTTATCATTTACAAATGCACCTCGCTACATTTTACTCATTCACTCGTATTTTATCTTCAACTCCATTCTAGATTGAATCCTGCATCTGAGTTATCTAGAAAAATATGCCCTAACGAAGTAAAATTGAAAAGAAAATATTTTGCAGTGTAAAATAAAATGTGATTTTGATAATATTATTTGCCTTAGTTATTTGGGTTGTTCATGATCAATTAATTCCGAATTCATTAAATACGCATAGTTTATGACAGGACAGTTTGTGACTTAACGAAGATCCCAATATATCCATGTTCTTTTTAAAATTTGCACTCATTATTCGGTTTAGCCGAGAGAGGACATTATGACATAAAACCCATTTCGAATTAATGATACGATGAAATGGATAGCAATTGAAGACGGCGGTGAAGACCAGGTATTTTCGAAAATGAAAGGATTACCTGTCGAATGTCTCTACACTGAGTTGCTTTGAATAGAGATCTCCATATGTGATGGGGAGTCCGATCGGGATTGTGGATATATAGATTTGCAAGGGCTTCTTTGAAGTGCCTTCGGTTCCATTCAGACCTATGATGGACTTGTATGGATGTATGTCTCACGTTACACTTTGAGATATAAAGTTGGTTTCTACTAAATAAATTTTTGTTTGGTGGCGGAGAATTTATTCTCTTAGCTTAACACCCTTCTCTGAGACGTATGAGCTCAGAGGTTATGTAGTTGATGGTTAATAGTGATATATTCCCAATTTGGTAATGTGGCATGATAAGTGATGATCATTTGTTGATCGAAGCATGGCTTTTATGAAAAGCGTAGCTTTTGGACGAGGCTTCGTCGAACCTCACACCCCGAAAATGGTCGAAACAGGAAGGATGCAGCAAGGTTATGAGGGTCGTGCCCTTTAGGGTATGTGCATTTCCTTTTTGAAGTGGTATCATAGTATGGAGTACAGATATTTAACTTATGTGTTTGTTGGAATTTGTTGGTGAATCTAGGATAAGGGTTGGTCACGACTGGGGAATGGCATACTCATGACAATTAGTTACTAGTTACAGAGGTAACCTGGCCTTGTGTTGGCAGAGAGCCGGTTAAGTTCTCGAGGCATCCATTCAGAGGCGTACCCGTTTCGGTAAGGAAGTTCCTTAGCCTTGGCCATTTGTTGGAAACGCAGTCACCCAATACATGCCCTTTATGATTGCAGTTGTATAACCTGCCATTCTTAGATGGTAGCTATAGCAGGCATAATATAATGGTACATATGCCAGCTAAGATTAATATTATACTTTCGAAATATTTTCTACACTATGCACTAATAATTATATCAAAAGGATTTTCGCATATCAAGCATGTTTGACTATCATAAGGAGAAAGCTCCTTCAAGTGTGCGATTGCGTTGTGTGTGTGGCGGGAGACCTTATGGTAGTTTCATTTTCCAAAAAGCATAGCAAATTTATTTTATTTCTTTGTGTTATTTCTTTTATACAAACAACAGTTTTTGTTTGCTCACATCAGTCCCATGACTGACCTGGAGTTTATAGTTCCCTTTCTAAACTCTGGGTGCCCACAATTTTCCACATGGGCAACCTATAATTAGGTTATCAGATAGTCAGCTAGTAGGTGTAGCTTTTGAAAATCTTTGAAGTCTGTGGATTTGGCGATCGCACTCTTCATCGAACTTGCTATAAGTTCAGTATGATGGTGGTTCGAGCTTCTTGATTTGGAGTTTTAGAGCTTTGGCATTGAAGATATTTTCTTTCCGCTGCTGTTCCAGTTGCCGTTTGTCTACTGCTGCTTTGTTTTTCCACCGTTGTATCTCTGATAATGTTGATCATATCATTTGTATCATTGTTGTATCAAATGTTGTGTATCGATAAAATTATTTATTCTATTTCCGTTGTGTTGTTATTCATCTAATGTTGTTATAAGCTCCGATGAACCAGACTCAAAGTTTGATTCTGCGCCATTCGAATACGGGTGAGGTATTTGATGTCAATTTTCAGACTCTGGATTTTGGGTCGTCGCAAGTGGTATCAGAGCTAAAGGTTGAGTAAGAACTTTAGCTCAGGAGTATAATACATTAGGTGACTCTCTAGAGATACGGTAAAAATGCCCTAGAATGAGTATCCCTAAGATATCTTGTCCGTATTTCTCAGTCAATTCTCTTACTATTCATTGATAGTGAGAATGAGTGCAAGAAGAGGACGAGATAGGGGACATGGGAGTACTACTACAAATGGTCGATACCCTGTAACAACAAGGAAATAATGGTCGATACCCTATACTACAAATCTCTTTTGATTATCATTCAATTTCAAATCTTTGATGGTTTCCTAGCAGCTACAAGAAGAAGCTTTCGTGTGGTGGTGGCCGTACGAGTTTCTTTTTACGTTGTAGAAAAGTTCCTATGTTGTATCCTTTTCATCACTTCCTATCAGTCTTAACTTTAATAAATATGAAATTTTATTCAAATAAATTGGTTAACAAAATATTAAGCCAAATTAAATTGCATCCATTTGTCTGTTCTTTGGGATTCCGATACATCCTACGAACGGTTAGTTATCCTTTTGGACTAACCAATGCCCTTGCATATTTCGTAGATCTAATGACCCGAGAATATTTCGTAAAGAATTAAATAAATTTGTTCCCATATTTATTAATGATACTCCGATTTGTTAAGCCAAATATAGAATAGATATTTCAGTTTGATCTGGTAATCCATTCTCTATCTTTCTACAGGTTCATCAGTTCTTTGTTGTCTCCCTGTCTAGCAAATTTAGGGGACGAAATTTTTTTAAGGGGGGAATCTATAACGATCCCGTTTTCAAACCAAATTTAAATTGGTGATTAATACAATTTTTAGAATTAAACTGTGAAATTAATTGGTGAATTAATTTGAATTTTTTTTCCAAAAATAAAACAAAATATGTGTTTGTATATATATATATATAGATTGTAAATAAAGTTGGATTTAAAAACTTTATATTTTGGAAAAGTAATATATATAGGTATACATGATTTTTTTTTATTAGTGTATATTAAGTTTTTAAATCATTCTCTTTAAAAAGTTATATAAGTACAAATAATAGAAAATGGAAAGCTTTAACATATATGTTTTGAAATCAATGAGACAAACATTCATTCATTTAAAGTATAATAACATAAGTTTAAGATTTAAAATGAGATTTAATAAAAAGGTGTAACATCCCTCCTTTTTGCAAGCTTTAAATCGACACACGTGCCAATTCAAACCATATGGAAGGGCGGATTGTTATGGGGTAAATAAGAAAACAAGAAAGAAATAAAACAAAATAGAATCTCACAGCGGAATGATAAAATATAATAATCAAATATACAGTTCATGAAGCTGTTTACAAATTATTTAATTTTACATATACAATATATATCAGAGTTGCACATACCAACGAACAAAATCGATGCAGCGGAATACAGTGTGTAGTGGAGCAATATAATGTAATAATAATGAAATCTTCGTCTTCATCCTCCTGAAATAAAGTCTTCAAATCCTGAAACGCTCAGAATGGCCCGAGCAAATTGAAAAGACAAAACACTCGAGCCAGAACTAAAAGATCTTATGTAAGTTAAATAAACAGAAGTAAATATGAGTGCAGTAACTCAAGAGATGCTCGGGATTACATCTCCTAAAGATCCGTTAAACTATTTACTATGTAGTAATATTTCGCTATTATAATATTGTCTAATTGTAAAATAAACTTACTTTTAAATAGCGTTAAGGAGTGACCCCATATTCCCATTAACACAGTAATAGTCCCAGTAGTCCATCCAGTATCAGCGCATCTCTAGATCGGGAGACTACCCTAAATACTCCACGAGCTACGAGAGAAAACCAAACTCGTACAAGGCGCGATAGGGTAGGTGACACGACACAACTAGGCAATGCCAGGGTAGACGCTTCCGGGTCGGTGGTAACGCATAGCTGCTACTACCGCCCACCTCGAACAACACCCCCAAATCAAAGAAATCAAAAGTGGCCACCGAATCAATCCAAAAGTCAAAGTAGAATATCGAAAGGATGTGTCCGATCAAAGTTGCTACCTCAATTAACCCGTCAATCGCTCCTGTTTTAGCCACCTTATGCCAACTCACGGGAGTTAGGTCCACGTATTTACCTCAAAGGAAACGCCGCCACCATCCTACTTCATTCTGGAATCTCCACCGCGTACACGGTTGTTAAAGTGGTTTTCAGAGTTGGCAGAGAGTATGGCAACTTCCGATCTCGGTTTCTTCAACAATCAAACGTTATTATAACACCGCGGTCTTTTCAAAATAGTTTATACTTTAAATCAAGAATAAAATATCCATTTCAAAACCATATAAATATGATATCATTTCTATTTAAAAACCCAAATCAAAATGATATCATTTTTTTTCAAATATACACTTTTCCAAAATCATAACATTTCCAAATCTATATACCTTGAAATCTATAGCTTTGAAACATAACTTAATATACTTAATTGGTTCACATATTAAATCACTTTATAAAATAAAATAGCTTCTTTAATTTCACAAATCGATTCCAAAACAGATTTGAACCCCCAAAACCATTTCAATTTCCCTATATTTCAAAGCTTTAAACATTTTACCATTTAAAAACTAATTCTTTGATAATTCCATATATATCAAATTTGATTACTATTATTTAGGTTTGAAATGTTAACTAAATAAATCCAATAAAATTTAAGTAAAATCTTTAAACTTCAATTAACTGGATATATTTTCTCAACTCACTTAACTTGATATATTCATTTAAATCCACTGGACATTCATTTAAATCAACTTTATATTCATTTAAATCACTCTAAACCCGATCAAGTTATAAGAATCATGCCCTTTAAAATCTCTATTTTATTTAAATTCCAAATCAAATTTATTCAAGTACAATTCTTGAATAATTCAATTTAACCCAATTCATATTTATCTTCCAACTTAAATTTCATTTAAGTCATTTAAAACTCTATATATAATACCTTAAATAGGTACTTACCCATATAATATAAACCATCAAACTCCATTATTAAACTCATTTTTATTAAACAATTTTATACATAGTTTAATTCAAGAATTTAACTATATATATATATATATATATAATATTTATATAACATCAAAATTTATCTTTAATAAACCGTATATTCCTTTCCAAAACCATAGAAATCATTTAAAAATATTTTTTTATAAATAGACCACGGTGTTTGTACAAAATTTTCTATCTTATGGTCAAGTGATACACATATTTATCATTTCAATCTGCAATTTAAAAATAAGTATTACGGTTATACATCATTTCAAACCGTAATCCCGATAAGATAAGAATGCATAAGAACTTGCAATTTATACAATATAGAACACATCATCCATTCACCAAATATCAATCATCAACCATTTATTACAATCATCATCTAATGTAAACAAAACATCAATATAAAGCATATAAAATATAACAAGTATCAACAAATAGTTTATATTCAATAATAAATTAATAACTATTTAACTGGCAGGTTATATGCAATAAAAAATAAATTTAACTAGCAATTTATACGCAATAATAAAATTAAATAACAATTTAATTCAAATAAATGCAATCTAATTGAGATGATGATTAAATATATGCCCAAACAATCATAGATAAATTTTAAATCTCATCAAAATTAATTTAACAAACATAAGAAATTTTAGAAGTTGTGAGTGAGTTAAAACACTCACTTTTTGAATTTAAATTGAATTTAAATCCAATTTAAACCCAAAAATTTGACCGTCTCAGAATTCGTCCAAACCAAAGTCAACAAGTCCGGAATTTCAATACGATCCTAACAAAAAAAATCGCGCGTAAAACAGATATCGTATGTGGAAGTTATAACGATTATTGTGATTGAATTTTAATTTCAAAAAAAATGAAAAGTGAACACATTCTCACCTTAGCCACGTCATCACTTCCAAGCACTCACGCAACTACAGGAACACGCATAACACTTGTAGAACGAACTCACGCACGCTTCTTCCAGCAACCACGATGAACGCCACCGCTACCTCCATCTGAGCGTCGCGCCACGTGCTCCTCCTCCACGGCCCACGAAACCCCAAGGCCACGCGTCCTCCACTCGATATCCACCAGCAGCCGCCATAAATACGGTAACCCTAATTGAATTTTGCACCACATCCAACCGTTGAAACAGCTAACAAACACCACATATCAACTCCCCTCGGTCCCCTCTACAAAACCCAGGAACGGTTCGTCGATCCATCGAGTTTGATTTCGACATGATGAACGGCCGAGACTTCTTCGATTTTTACTGTTCAAACGACAATCCAAAAACAAAAACGAATTTCACCAGAAGATTACGCACTTCGAGAGCTTCAACATATATTTTTTGCGAATTTTTCCAAGGAGTTTGAATTTTTAGCTTTGGATTGAATTTGCAATTGGATCTGGAAATGTAGAATTTTGTCTGCCATTGAGGAAGAGGAGGAATAGAATGAATTTACGTATAAACAAATGAGAATTAGGGAGGCTAGGGTTTATAGCAGGATATTTATAGAGAAAGTTGAAATAGAATAAATGGATCGGGTTGAATACGCGCTAACGATAAAGTGGCACAAAAAGCCCGTTCTGACCCCGGAATGAAATTGAGTAAACCCATATATCAAAATAGGTGTTTAAAAATATTTTAAACGCAATGGAAAAGGTTTCACGTCCAAATTCCATCGTAAGATGAAGTTATGCTAAAAACAATATTTTTCAAATTGATTTCAATTGATTTCAATTAATCGACTTCAAGGCGTTTCAAGCCCATATGATCAAACGACAAGTCTGATCCAAGCTGTGACGCCCCACCCCGAGACCCACGTTAGTAAAGGGAATTATCGAGTAATTCTGTCTACTAACGCAGAGAATAAGGCTGGATAGGAGCGACCAACATAGCATACAATTGCTATGAACTAAACATGTCAAGTATGTGTCAATTTTTTTTTCATTACCTCATGTGTGGTTGACACGTCTAGTGCATAACTATTGCACAATACGGTGGCTATAAAACATTTCAGAAATAATGTAATATAATATGCGGAATAATCAAAGTCGCAGAAAAAGCAAACCCAGATCAGTCATATACATACATAACCGTCACCATACATATCCGTATAATACATCATACAAAGGTAACTACTAGGTAGCTAAGTGTCAAAATATACATCCCAAAAATATACAAGTGATCATAAAGGAGTAGTCCCAAAAGACGAAGACTAGCTAGCCAAAATATACATATATGTGTCCCACAAAAAGTATCAAGCTGAACTGGAGGCAAAAGAAATCCAGGCTAACCTGCAACTCGGTCTGACCCGAGTGGAAAAAACACACGGGTCAGGCAACTAAACTCATCAGTAGATAAGGAACTCTAGGATAATAAGTAAAGGGAAACATTCATTCTGTTGTACCCAACAGAATGAATGAAAGGTTCAATGATAATCAAGGAAGGTGTTAAGCTAATATTCTAATGTCATGCGTAAGGGGAAATGTGATTAAGTAAAGTAAATTATTAACAAACATCCATGAAATCATGAAATCTCATAAATCTCCAACAAGTCATGAAACGATCTAAATAATCATGGACCACAAAATAATATCGCCTTATTCATATATAAGGCTATAGAAATCATCAAATTCCGATAAATCATAAAGCATCAAAAGATAATTTTGCACGTGCTTTTGAATCTCCACTAGTACTATACTTTGGTACCAACAATCATGATGATCAGGATCATGTCATCTAGATAAATCTTGACAATCTTGACGACTACGTAGCCTATAATTTAATCAATCCCAATCGGTGACGTCAAAGACCCGAGTAATAGTAAATTCATGATTTGGGGTATAATTTCAAATCTTGATTCCCCAATAAACTCGTGGTCTCATAGTACTAGTCCAATCTTGAATGTGTATCAACATCGAGACTAGGAACCCATAAGGGTATAACCCACGTCCCATACCATGAGTTATCACCTAATGGTTTACTAATCACTTGTTAGTTCCACATTAGGAGAAATCATAAATCAATATAATCACAATGCCTCATTTCATCGGCGAATGTAAATAATCAATTCGTAGCAATTCCGCTACGATAAACCAAAAATAAATTCAAACTTGTCTCGTTTCATCGACAAGTAAAACACAATCTAAATCAACAAATCGTGATAGTCCAACATCATCTATATATTCCCATTCGGGAATTATTGGACTACATTCCATACAAGCTCATCATGCTAATATGGAAAAGTATGCTCTAAGTTCATCTTGAGGTACCACGGAGTGGTCCCTAATCATGGAGGAGTTCAAAAGATTCCTCAAAATATTTCGATCATACAAGTTCATTCTTAAGCGATAAAGTAAACGCGCACGAGTCCCATACCCCATGGTTTTTACCAAATCGTTTAATGTACTTTCTCGTATGTCCGAATACTCTACAAAATGATAAAATATTTTTATATAGGACTAAAATATTTCTATAGCGAAAGTAGGATTTATAAAACTATTTATAATAAATCCCGGATTTTTAATAGAGAGAATACTATTTTTAAGACCATAAAACAATTTATAAAAACTTTTTAAATATAATAATAATTGCTTAAAATCCTTTAAATATGCATAAAAAAAACAATTTGAATTTAAATAAATTTAAATTCATAAACTCATGTAATCTTGGCTAATCCATTGCTGGATATCGTGGCCAAATATTAGCATCAAATTTCAGGTAAATTTTTTTTTTTGCAAAAGAATGCTAATGGTATTGTCAAAACCGAACAAACACATGAATATCATTGCTGTCCATGACAAACCAGCAGTAAAAATAATAGTTTTTCTCCATTTAAACATCAAAATCATACAAAACTTAAAACACAAAAGTTGTAGCTTATTCTCTGGAGATTTTAGAACATCCAAAATTTCAATATTCCGATCAGTAACGTGAAAGTAATGGTCGAAATACTATCCTATGAATTTTATGTGCATTAGCTAACAACTACAGGCCAGAGACAAACATTCACGATTTCAGCATAGGAAACATCAAAATTTCGCAAATTGATTCGAAGAAAAGTTATAGCATATTCTCTGGGAATTTCAGAACACCCAAAATTTCAATATTCCGATCAGTAACGTGTAAGTTATGGTTGAAATACTATCCTATGAATTTTATGTGCATTAGCTAACAACTACAGGCCAGAGACAAACATTCACGATTTCAGCATAGGAAACATCAAAATTTCGCAAATTGATTCGAAGAAAAGTTATAGCATATTCTCTGGGAATTTCAGAACACCCAAAATTTCAATATTCCGATCAGTAACGTGTAAGTTATGGTTGAAATACTATCCTATGAATTTTATGTGCATTAGCTAACAACTATAGGCCAGAGACAAACATTCACGATTTCAGCATAGTAAACATCAAAATTTGGTAAATTGATTCGAAGAAAAGTTATAGCATATTCTCTGGGGATTTCAGAACATCTAAAATTTCAATATTCCGATGAGTAACGTGAAAGTTATGGTCGAAATACTATCCTATGAATTTTATGTGCATTAGCTAACAACTACAGGCCAGAGACAAACATTCACGATTTCAGCATAGTAACCATCAAAATTTGGCAAATTGATTCGAAGATAAGTTATAGCATATTCACTGGGAATTTCAGAACATCGAAAATTTCAATATTCCGATCAGTAACGTGAAAGTTATGGTTGAAATACTATCCTATGAATTTTATGTGCATTAGCAAACAACTACAGGCCAGAGACAAACATTCACGATTTCAGCATAGTAAACTTCAAAATTTGGCAAATTGTTTCAAAGAAAAGTTATAGCATATTCTCTGGGGATTTCAGAACATCCAAAATTTTAATATTCTGATTTGTGGTTCAAAAGATATGCTCAAAATACTACTTCAGCAAAAGAGTATTTCTGTGCCCAAAGTCATTCGACACAGCAACTTCAAACTCAGTTTTCAGGCATCAAATTAAATCCAAATGCCATAAAAATTGGTTTGAATATACTACAGTCAATAAGCTTCGAAACGAGACCATAATCACCTCAATCCGATAAGGGATGAGGGAGATACAAGCAAATGAAAATAGGGTATTTTCAGGATTCAATATGAACAAACCGAAGTAAATTGACATACAAAAATTAGATTTTTCCACAACTTCAGATGATTTAGCTTGCTGTAAGATAATTCTTACCTTTCTTACCACATGATTTGGCAATGGTTTCAGCAAAAATATGATTGATTTGGTAAGGAAATGGCCTTCAAGAGCCTGTAGATTGCAAAATAAAAACATGCAAAACAACATAAGCAAATAAAAGATTAATCACATATCAAGCTCTCAAATTTTGATGAAAATTATGTGGTATTGGAAGGAGATTACCTTTCTCTTCTTAGTTTAGTGATTTACCCTTTTAATTTGTAGAAAAGTAGGGTGGAAATTGTGTTTAGTTGTAGGCACCCATGAATTTCTCTTTTTCTTTTTACGGTTGGTTTATTTTTTTGAGAAGGAGATGAATGAAAGTACGTACACCTTAGTTTCTCAACAGAAATTTCTAGATATTAGGCTAATGGATCCTTCTTTCTATCTAATTAAGCCCAAGAGAGAAATTACTTAGTGGAACTGCAAGGTTATGTATACATATTAACCTATTTTACACTATATTCATACAATACTACATTTTCAAGCCAAATAAAATACATAGATCAATTTGTTTTTGAAATAAAATAGTTATTGTGACAAAATAAAATTTATTTTAACAATAAAAATATAATTTTTAACAATAAATCCTCATTTTAACAATATTTTATAATTTGCACAATTTTAGTGTAAAAACACTAGTTTTAAAGTATAACTTGATCAAAATTAATTCTCTTAGTCAAATAAATTGTAATAAATCATTATAACACTTTTAAAACCACAAAATAATATTTTTGCATAATATTTCATCTTTTATTTTATTAAAAGACATGTTTTCCTCATATTTTTCCTTTTATATCCAATAAAAGGCTAATATTGGCAATAATTGTCAATATTATCTCATTGACTTAATTAAAATACAGTAATTGACTAATTTCACTCCAATACCTCAAAATAAAGTTTTTAAAACTTTATTTCCATCAATTTGAATTTATTTCAACAACTAAATGTTGAAATACATCACCTGGTAAATTTATTAACTCAAATTTACCTAAATTCCAATATTTTTGATTTTATTTAACCAAAATACAAACCAATGAATTTTAAACCCAATATTTATTTCTCTATTACATTCTATTTACCATATTAAATTATAACTATCATTATAATTTAATATCATTAGTAATCTCCAATAGCAGGGTTGTTACAGACTCCCCTCCTTAATAAAATTGCGTCCTCGCAATTTCTAGAGGAAAAGGCTGTAAACAACACTAAAGATACAATCATCGAAGGATAAAAACGAGCTCGATTTCCAAATCATTCATACTCTCAATATAGAATGGTAGAAAGAAATAAGGAAAAACTCACTTGGTTAATTCAATGGCCTATCATATGCTAATATAGTGATTAGCAAACCATCGAATTTTCCAAGCTACTCGAAAAATTTCGAAGATCTCCCGTTTTGAATCAAAACTCAATAGGGTGCTCAACAAATAATCAATCGAAAATGATTGATTGCTCCGAACTCAATGAATAGCGTCGGGTTCAAACTCACTCAAACCCGAACTCTAAACAATAAAGAAGATCATCAACAAAATTTTCCGCATAATAATACGGAAAGAACATCCTCATAACAAGATAAACACAATATACAAGATTGATAAATCACAAGATGGCTTTTCACAAGGCCACCCACTCGAACGACCGTGAAAAATGCACGTCGTTAATAATAGCTCAAAGATAGAATATACTCAAGAAACAAGGAAATAGGCTCGAATTAACTTTTAATCCAAGATATTTTATATAAAAGGAATTTCATTTCTTATACGAAAGCTTTTATCATTTGAAAACAAACAGTTTTCATTTTTGGAAAAATCCGATTTCATTTATACAAGTAAAAATCTTTAGGTTAAATTTTATTCCCAAAACAACACTAAAAAAAATGGTTTAAAAACCCATATAAACTTGTGTGGCCTTTTACATCTTAAATTCTCAAAATAGAATCTAATTTCAAACCTTGAATTCACGTTTAGATTGAATTATTAAGTTTCAAAACTTTATTAAATTATTCAAAACAACTTTTATTTTAGAAATTCCTTTTTCAAAATCTTTTTACTTTCAATCCGATCCATTTCCAAAACCATTTAGATTTAAAAAAGCTGTAACGCCCCACCCCGAGACCCACGTTAGTAAAGGGAATTATCGAGTAATTCTGTCTACTAACGCAGAGAATAAGGCTGAATAGGAGCGACCAACATAGCATACAATAGCTATGAACTAAACATGTCAAGTATGTGTCAATTTTTTTTTTCATAACCTCATGTGTGGTTGACACGTCTAGTGCATAACTATTGCACACTACGGTGGCTATATAGCATTTCAGAAACAATGTAATATAATGTGCGGAATAATCAAAGTCACGGAAAAGCAAACCCAGATCAGTTATATACATACATAACCGTCACCATACATATCCATATAATACATCATACAAGAGTAACTACTAGGTAGCTAAGTGTCAAAATATACATCCCAAAAATATACAAATGATCATAAAGGAGTAGTCCCAAAAGACGAAGACTAGCTAGCCAAAATATACATATATGCGTCCCACAAAAAGTATCAAGCTGAACTGGAGGCAAAAGAAATCCAAGCTAACCTGCAACTCGGTCTGACCCGAGTGAATAAAACACATGGGTCAGGCAACTAAACTCATCAGTAGATAAGGAACTCTAGGATAATAAGTAAAGGGAAGCATTCATTCTGCTGTACCCAACAAAATAAATGAAAGGTTCAATGATAATCAAGGGAGGTGTCAAGCTAATATTCTAATGTCATGCGTAAGGGGAAATGTGATTAAGTTAAGTAAATTATTAATAACATCCATGAAATCATAAAATCTCATAAATCTCCAACAAGTCATGAAACGATATAAATAATCATGGACCATAAAATAATATCGCCTTATTCATATATAAGGCTATAGAAATCATCAAATTCCGATAAATCATAAAGCATCAAAAGATAATTTTGCACGTGCTTTTGAATCTCCACTAGTACTATACTTTGGTACCAACAATCGTGATGATCAGGATCATGTCATCTAGGTAAATATTGACAATCTTGACGACTACGTAGCCTATAATTTAATCAATCCCAATCAGTGACGTCAAAGACCCGAGTAATAATAAATTCATGATTTGGGGCATAATTTCAAATCTTGATTCCCCAATAAACTCGTGGTCTCATAGTACTAGTCCAATCTTGAATGTGTATCAACATCGAGACTAGGAACCCATAAGGGTATAACCCACGTCCCATACCATGAGTTATCACCTAATGGTTTACTAATCACTTGTTGGTTCCACATTAGGAAAAATCATAAATCAATACAATCACAATGCCTCATTTCATCGGCGAATGTAAATAATCAAGTCGTAGCAATTCCGCTACGATAAACCAAAAATAAATTCAAACTTGTCTCATTTCATCGACAAGTGAAAACCTAATCAAAATTATAAAATCATAATCAACCATAATTTGTTTTGCCTCATTTCATCGGCGGGAGCACTAAAATCTTGATAGTCCATAATCAATATACTCCAATCGGGAGTTCTCGGACTACTTCCAGATATTAGCTAATCTTGTTAATACGGGACAAATGCTCTAAATAAATCTCAAGGTACCACATAGTGGTTAACAATCTTGGAGGATCTCAAAAGATTCCTCGAATTCATTTCGATCATACAAGTTTGTATTTAAACGATAAAGCAATTACGCACGAGTCCCATACCTCGCAGTTTTTACGAAATCGTTTAATATACTTTCTCATACGTCCGAACATTCACAAAAAATGATTAAAATAACTAAAATTATACATAAAAGATTTTAGAAGAGAAAACGGGATTAAAATATATAAAATATAGGTTAAATATAAAATAATTGTAGATTTCAGATATTGTAAATGTTGTTTTGATGATTTTCTTCCATGCATGTCTTTTTCAGCTCCTACAGGTAGTTTAGAGGCCACTACCAGCTGAAATACTCCATCTTGAAGCCCCAATCAATCTCCTCCTTCACTGTAAAGGTAAGTAAAACACTTGCAGCAACTATAAGCAAAAGGAATTGCGATGCTTGAAAACATTTTGATGCTTAGTTTGATGTTTTAGGCATAAAAACTTTGATTTGAAAAGCTATATTTTGCTGAAACTGTCCATTGTTCTTTTGATCATATCTGGTTCATCCGGTGTCGGATTGATGCCATTCTTTTTTCAGATTGTACTGCACTTGATCTAGTTTGTTCATGTCAAATTTCATCCATTTTTGAGTGCGTTTGGACCTCTGTATTTGCTGTGAAAGTTGCAAACCCGTGAGGGTTTTGCACAGAAAATATATTTCGCTGAATAGTAATTTTGGCATAACTTTTGTGTTTCAAATCGAAATCGGATTACGAAACTTGAAAAACTACAATAATTTACCGTTACAGATCCGATGAAACTTGTTTCGTCGAAATCCGAGTCAGTGTCCAAAATGGCTATTTTTACGTTAATTAAATAAATTAATAATTAATTAATAAAATCAAAATTTTAATTTAATTTCTAAAATTGACCAATTTTATCACTTTTATAATTCTCAAACATTTGAAATGATTTAAACAAATTAAAATGTCAATATATAGAAGATTAATTATAAATTTCAATATAAATTCTCAATTCCATTAAATTCAAAATTATAAATAAAATTCCCAATAATTCTATTAAATTCACTTTTCATTCTATTATTTAATTTATTTTTATCAAAAGGATGCAATTTACATTGGTTCTCGATTATTTACATTTATTTTCTTAGATTTCATCTACATTTCCATTTATGCAATATTATAAATATTAAATTTTCATTCAATCGCAATAAATCATACTATCGTAATTTTAAATTCAAATAAATAAATAAATGTTGATTCCCATCTTTATTATTCAACAATCATTATCCTATAAACATATTTAACATTTGTTTATGTTTCATTAACCTGACACTTCTATATACATCAATTGTTACTTTAATTTACATTAACCAAATGTTAAATAAAGATTTATTGTAATCGATTACCAAAAATTTATTTGACCTATTAAATAAACAAGCAACCTATATTAATTTCCACCTATATGCTTTTAATTGCATTCATAAGTTCGTTGCTTATCGATCCAGATTTATAATTTCATACACGCTAAATTTTTATTTCATGACATTAATATACGCCTATATACACCTTAATTTGAATAAATATTATATTCCTAAATGTACTTCTATCAATTAAATGCATTAATTAAGGTTTTTAAAACTAATAAATGAATTTTCCTTAATTTCATCCTTAAACCAACTTATTACTCTACATACATTGCATATTAATTTATCAATTAACATACTATGAACCATCTTCCCAATTTATCAATTACTACCTTAAAATAAACTTATGTTTCTATTTAATTTTCATTTACACTTCCATTACTATACTAACAATCATTAAAGTAAGGTTTATTATCAACAACGAACATTAAAATTTCGTTTATAACATTGATTGTATTTGTTTTTATTATATTCTATTTTGAGCTAAGTCGTAATATTTGAATTTTAATTAAATTGTAACGTTCATTCAAGTTCATTAAATATTAACTTGCATTAACCCGTTTCCTTCATTTTACAATCAAATACTGTTAACAATGTTTTATTACATAAATCAATTTAATACTTTCCTTTATTTCTCATATACAATTACATCCGGGTATAATCTTTTCACTACTTTCATTCATTAGAATTCTATTCAAATTTCAATTTCTTGAAATAACTCATTTATTATAAATTTGCATACCAATAAATAAGGTTCCAATGAATAGGATTTATTCAATTCAACCTTTTTAATTAAGTCTATTTTAATCAATATAATATTTCATAGGTTAATTCTTAACATTTACTGCATTACAAGTTATAACAATTATATTTCTTTATAAATTAATTTTCAAAATCTTATTAATATAAATTTTAATTAACGAAATTCACGGGTCATTACACTCTCCCCCACTCAAAACTTTTCGTCCCTGAAAAGGAAAAGGAAGGGGAAAAGAAGAACTTATAAATTAATATCTATTATTCGAAACATTATATTTATAACAATAGATTTACAAGCCAAGATATTTTAAATAAAATATATAGATTTATAACAACTAAATCCTTTATATGCAAATTAATAAAGTTTGGAAAACATTTTCAAAATATTTTCTAAGTCCAAGATTTACGGAAAATTTTGGCAGAGTCTCCTTTGTACGGGAAGGCTCGGGAGAAAATATAATATCCAATATAATAATATACAACATATATGTTTCAAAATAATATATATCCTAACCCGGGAAAACAATATAATAATGCTATAAACTGCAATTCGAAAACGTACCTATTAGTTGTGCAATTTACACTAAATTTTATGGAACCAAAGCAGTAGCAATTGCTTCCATAACTTGCATTCCACTTACATAATCCAAAAAGTTAACAATTATATAAAATGAAATATTTACCGTTGTTTTCAACCATCAACAAACAATACATACAACAATTACTTGCACCTAGGTATACAACCATCACATAGAAATCAACACACATCAATCATTCATTCATATCAAACAAAACAAATAGTTATTCGGGTTCAAAACTTTAAATTGTACGGGATGAAAAATAAACTACTACATGTACCCTTCCCTCACAGCCTTAGGTGAAACTAAATATATTATTCATCCATCCAAACAATTTTAAAGTATCCTTACCCAAACAACCATAAACCAAAACAAACAACCACAGTTTCAAACAATAGATTTAGTTTATCCTTATTAATTTCATTCTTGATTTCTTTTTTTTCCATTCATATAATGGTTTATCTTGTTAATTTTTACATTATTTCTTACAACTATTCTTTTTCATTTATTTATAGCATTCAAGTTTAATTCAATTTCTTTGCATAATAATTCATTCAATCACCCTAAATTAAATTATTTCATTAGTTAATACACTATTCACATTTGTTCAATGTTATTTCAATTTTCATTTATTACTTATTCATATTAAATCAAATTTCTTAGCAGGTAAATTTATTAACTTAAGTAATTTCTGCCTATTTACTTAAGTTTAAGATAACATACTTACAATACCTACTTTCCATTATATTTAATTAGTAGCATTTTCACTTATACTTAAGTTTATACCACTACAACATCAAATTCTTTTTTATTAAGGTGATTCACTGAACCCTTTCATTATATAAATTTTTCTTGTACAAATTTTCCATTATGTATTCTTATTAAACATTTCAACTTTTAATATTTGGTAAGTTATATATATGCCTTAAGAATGTAATTGAAAAATTATACAAGTTTTTCTCATTACCTTTAATTAATTTAATGTTCGACAATAATATCTTTTGTCTTATAGGTTACACTTTCCAAATTTCTTTTAATTTCATTCATAACTCAGCATTAAACTTCTTATTTTAATTAAAGGTTCTAATTATAAATTTGTTACAATAAATTTCACTATAATGATTGAAATTATTAATTAACAGAAACTTAAGAACTAAATACCGGGTTAATTTTAAATCATTTTAAAATAATAGATAAATGTATACTTATAATTTATATCCAATTATATTTAAGACAATTCAAGATTTACATTTGTTTATCAAAAATGAATCTGCAGTAAAACTACTACAATGGTCTTCCCACTTCGAAACTCAAAAATGAATGTCGATGATGTGTGCACTCATTACCGAAATTATTTTCCAGCGACAAAGAGGGTAGTACAGAAATTTTTCTTTTCGAAATTCCTTTTTAAAACAATTCTTTCAATTTATATTGAAATATTTATATCAGAAAATACTTATAAACAATACTATTGTATTCCAAAATTATTCAAATTTTTTTTTCAAAAATCCCAGAACTAAAGCTTTAAGTTTCCAATTTCATTTATCTTATATTCAATCTTACTTCGACTATTAATTATAAATTTATTACCTAACAACCAATATATTGCAACCAAATATATATATATATATATATATCATTTAAAAATTAACTTTATATATAGAAAATATAATAGGCAAAATTATTTCATTCGCCTATATTAAAAACAAATATTATGTCGGTCTGTCCTATTAAGTGTTTAGAAATCCCTATTGATGTCACAACGTCCCATGCACCAACAAAAATTTATAAATATAAAACGGAATAGATTAACACAATATTAAAATCTTTTTATAACACTAACAAATACGCTCTCTCATATATATACGCTCAGCGACTCCCATAGGGTATTACTACCCTATTAATAAAGAGTCAGACCCCACAAAGCTAAGGTTTATCGCTAAACCAAAGCTCTGATACCAGATGTAACATCTTGTGTGACACCCTTCCTCTATCCCACACTAGCTAAGGACACTACAGGGTAATGCCGTCAACTTACGCGGAGAATAAGGCTGGTTAGGAGCGACCATCTATAGCCTTGCTTTAACTATCTATTGAATACATCGATAATAACCATACATAGCAGATCGACTTATCCAATGAATACTTAAAACAAAACCATAGGTGGTTGGAGGATCTATCAGAACAGAATATGACAACTTAATATACATCACAGAACAGTAGATCATCATATACACATGTATAGATACATAACAGAGTATACAAACTGATACACGTCAAGCGGTATAGCAAACCACAATATACGGACGAATCCAAAAGAATACATATCAGAGTTACAACAAAAAGGGACTACACAAAAGCTATAACAAAAAGGAGCAAGCTGAATAGTCCACGCGGAAGCAAAATAGGCTAATTTCAAAAGCACCTAACCTGAAACAACTCGGTCTGACCCGAGTATAAATACACGGGTCAGTCTAGCTAAACAAATCAGTTAGATAAACTGAAAAACAATAACCTGCGAGGTCACAAAGTATAACAAATATCTATAAAAGAGATAACACAATCATCTAACAAAAGATGAATCATAACAGAACAAGCCTCATATCATCGGCAACACAATAAACAAAGGATATGAATATCCCAAAACAAGCCAAAAAGGCAAATAACAAATACCAATGAAGGTATACAAGTTCCACAAGGTAACGGCTATACATCATGTGGTTCAAAAAGACCAATACCGAAGGACGATACCTAGGGAATATACATATCAATGAAACAACAGAAAATTTGCACGTGCTCAGTACTGTATAAACAAGGATCCATGAGCCCGAAGACTCCAAACCCGAAGGTGCAAACCCAAAGGCAACACACCCGAAGGCAACAAACCTAAAGGTGCAAACCCGAAGGCAACAAACCTGAAGGTGCAAACCCGAAGGCAACACACCTGAAGGCAACAAACCTGAAGGTGCAAACCCGAAGGCAACACACCTGAAGGCAACAAACCTGAAGGTGCAAACCTGAAGGCAACACACCCGAAGGCAACAAACCTGAAGGAGACAGTCCGAAGACACTATCCCAAAGGCAACAAACCGTAGTGGTGAAGGTCCGAAGGCCCAATACTGGACACCACTAACTGGCAGAATGTGTCATAACTCTCAAAAAGGAATCCGAAAAGTGGTAACGTGAGTCCCATAACCCCTCGTTCTCACTAAACGGTTTATTATCCGTTAGTTAATTTCACACTCAAAGCAGTACAAAGTTTACCTCGTCTCATCGGTAAACCAGCCCAAAAGGCCAAAACGATCAATCGAATAGGTCGGGGATTAATCGAAAAGATAAACGCACAGATTCATGGTCCGGGTTTTACCTAACCATTTAATCTCCCTTCCACTCCGCTCGAAGTACGAAATTGTGTGTGTGCGTTTTAAAATAAGATTTATAAATTGGAGAAGCAAGCTTTTAATACAATTTAAAAGATTATTTTATAAAAAACCCGTGGATGAAGTCAAAAAGGAATCATCAAGGTCAAATATGCATAAACAACTAATTGGAATCAACATGGGTCGATAAAAGTTGGAATCACAAACAAATAGGCACACTAGGAAAAACATGGAAACAAGAGCAGGTCGGTCGACTGAACTCTAAGCTCGGTCGACCGGCCCAGAACAGAGATGTGCTCTGGTAGCAGGTCGGTCGACCGGCCTACTGAGTTCGGTCGGCCGAACCCTGTTTCCAGCACTTCCCAGCCTATCAAAACGAGGGCCAATCTTGATCAAATTGCAATTGTTCGAGCAACGACGCCAAGGGTTTATGCCAATCGACTACCCTGCGCTATATGCTCCTCGATGCATCACCAAACACATGTTTAAACATCAAAGTTAGGATTTTAAAGATTTGAACCCAAAACACTAAAAATTAGGATATTCACCGATTCAATCCAAACCAAAAGCAAATGCACATGAAAAAAATGTTAGGAATTCATACCTAACAATCAAAGATAGTTATAGACAAAGATGTGAGATAAAAATCTCACCTTTGACCCTAAAACAAAGAAGAAGAAGCTCAATTGCAAGGAGAAGACCAACCAATCTCTACTTCAACTCAACAAGCTTCAATCTAAGATCAAAACAAGTATTTCCTAAATTAGGTTTAGAAAACTTTCTGAAATTGAACGAAGAAAGAGTTGGAGAAGATGAAGAGAAGGCTTACCTATAGCTTCAGTTTGATTTTGAGCAAGAATTCAAGTTTGCAAGAAGAACTAGGGTTTGGAACTTCTAATTCTTCTTCCTTCCCCCTATTTTCAGTTTTAGCTTGAGTTTAGAAGTGAAAATGAGTGAATGGAAGGAGAGGGGCTGAGTTAGGGTATTTAGTTAGCTAGTGGGCTGAACCCAAACCCAAAACCCAACTAGCAAAAGTAGCAAAATTCAACTTACTCCAAACATATCAAAGTTTATACTCAAAAAGATCGCAAACGCCATTTTGGACTCAATGGAAGTGGTATCGAGCCCTAGTTTAGCCGTTTGCAAAAAGTAACATTTCAGACCTAAATCTGACTAACAACGCTATATTTAAATAAATATTTAAATATATAATCGTTAAATATGCGGGTTGTTACAGATCTCCCCTCCTTACAAAATTGCGTCCTCGCAATTCCCAGAGACGATATTTGTAACAACTACATGCATACATCATCCCAAAAAGAAAAGGAAATAATCTTGAGATGAAAAAATATTCTCACCGTCGCCAAGCAAAGATAGAAAACCCGGATAAGATCGCTCTATTAACTCTCTGGTTTCCCAAGTATAGTCATTGGGGTTAGCGGATCATTGAACTTTAACGAGCGGCACGTCCTTGCTCCGAAGGTGTCGCACCTCCGTGTCAAGTACGTGAATTGGTTGTTGTACAATAGATAAGTCCGGTGAGATCTCAAGCTCTCGCAAATAAGGAGAATCGATAACAGAATCCGACTCCCGAAGACACTTCCGAAGTTGAGAGACGTGAAACACGTCATAAATGCCAGATAAATGAGCAGGAAGTGAAACTCTATAAGCCACAGGGCCAATACGTTCAGTAATAGAAAAGGGTCCTATAAAGCGAGGAGCCAATTTTCTTGTCGTACTGAAACGCATCACCCCTTTCAAAGGAGAAACACGAATAAAAACAAGATCACCAACTAAGAATTCGAGAGGCTTCCTACGGTTGTATGCGTAGGATTTATGGCGGCTCTATGCCTCTTTCATTCTCAACCGAATAAGATCAATCTTCTCGGAAGAATCACAAACAAAATCTAGACCAAGAATAAGCTTCTTCCCAGATTCCAACCAACAAGAAGGTGATCGACATGGCCTTCCGTATAAAGCTTCGAAAGGAGCCATACCGATACTAGACTGAAAACTATTGTTGTAGGAGAACTCTACAAGAGGTAGGTGATCCTCCCAACTACCACCAAAATCAAAAATACAAATATGGAGAAGATCTTCCAAGATACGATTCACCCGTTCAATCTGTCCATCAGACTGCGGATGATAAGTTGTGCTAAAATTTAGCTTTGTTCCCAAAGCTTGCTGAAGACTCTGGCGAAAATGACTCTTCAACAAAGGATCACGGTCACTCACAATAGAACTAGGAACACCGTGAAGTCTCACGATTTCCTTGACATACAACTTATCCAAATGCGAAGTAGTCCTATTAGATTTAATAGGAATAAAATGAGCAGACTTAGTGGAGCGGTCAACAATAACCCAGATACTAGAATGGCCTGATCTCAAACAAGGTAGGCCGTCAATGAAATCCATAGAAATCTGATACCATTTCCATAATGGAATCACAAGAGGCTGAAGAAGACCCAATGGATGCTGATGTTCAGCCTTAATTCGCTGACAAGTTATGCAATTACTCACATAACTCGCCACATCACGCTTCATGCCTTCCCAATAATAAAGACGACGCATATCGGCATACATCTTACTACTACCAGGATGGATGGTATACTTAGAACGGTGACAGTCATCAAGAATGTCATGCCTAAATGCAAAATCAGAAGGCCCAAAAAGACAGTTCTTCTTGCGAAGACACCCATGAGAATCAATGCTGAAATCCTGCAACGCCTCATCATAGGATCCAGACTCAAAAAGCTGAATAAGATGCAACAAATCAGGATCACGCCGATGAGCATAGGCAATACGATCAATAAAATGGGTCGAGATTCCAAACTAAATAATAGAATAGAAGAATCAGAAGATGAACTTCGATCACGAATTTCACCAAAAAGATAGAGTCTCAAGAATATCCCATTCGGCAAGCATCATAGAAACAATAGCCGAATGTTTACGACTAAGCGCATCAGCAACACGATTACCCTTTCCAGTGGTATACTGGATATCAAAATCATTGGAAGCAAGAAACTCGAGCCAACGCTGTTGTCTCATATTGAGTTCCTTCTAAGTGAACAAATACTTCAAGGATTTATGATCGATATAGAGAATGAATCGCTCGCCTAATAAGTAGTGTCGCCAAATCTTCAAGGCAAAGACAATGGCGGCTAACTCAAGATCATGTGTGGCATAACGAACTTCATTCGGACGCAGTTTCCTAGAAGCATAAGCAACTACCCGATCCTTCTGCATAAGAACGGCACCGAGACCACTACCACAAGTATCGGTGTAGACAACAAGATCATGATTCCCTTCGGGAACCACCAAAATAGGAGCATTACTGAGATGTTCCTTCAATGTCTGAAAGGAAGCTTCACACTTGTCGGACCAAATATAACGAATGCCTTTCCGAGTAAGGCTGGTGAGAGGAAGCACAACACAGGAAAAATCCTTAATGAACCGACGGTAATACCCCGCCAATCCAAGGAAACTACGAATCTCGTGCACATTCTCAGGCCTCTTCCAACCCTAGATGGCTTCGATCTTTAAGGGATCGACAGAAATGCCATCGGAAGATACAACATGGCCTAAGAACTTAACCTTATTCTCCCAAAAATGGCACTTGGAGAATTTGGCTCTAAGCTGATGATGACGGAGGGTACTCAAGACAATTCTCAAGTGATTAGCATGCTTAGCTTCAGACTTAGCATAAATAAGGATATCATCAATGAAGACAAGGACGAACTTATTGAGATATTCTCGGAATACTAGATTCATGAGATCAACAAAGAAAGCAGGAGCGTTCGTAAAACCGAATGGCATAATGAGCCACTGAAAAGAAGCATAACGAGTGCGGAAAGCGGTAAGAAGTATGCTATCCTCCACGACTCGTAACTGATGAAAACCCATGGCAAGGTCAAGTTGAGAAAAGACCTTAGCACCAATCAATAGATCGAACATATCATCGATCCTAGGCAATGAATATCTATTCCTGATGGTTAACTCGTTAAGCTTACGATAGTCAATGCAAAGCCTAAGAGTTCCATCGGACTTCTTCACGAAGACGACCGCGGATCCCCATGGAGAAAAAATGGACTGAATCAACTGCTTGGACTCAGGCTCTAAAAGCTGCATCTTGAGTTCCTCATTTTCCTTTGTAGACATCCTCATGGGAGGACGACTAACTGGCTGCGCGCCTGGAATGAGATCAATGCGGAACTCAATTGCCCGCTTGGGTGGCAAACCCGAAATAGGTTCAAAAACATCAGAAAAGTCACAAGCAATAGGAATACGAGATAAATCATCATCATCTCGAGAATCAAGAGAATGTAAAGCCATTTCGGAATTATCCACATTCCAAAGATCAAGTGATACCTGAGTAGGCGAATCCAGATGTCGAAGATACAAAATCCTCTCAGAACAAATAATCCTGGCATCGTATCTCACTAGCCAGTCCATTCCCAAAATCATATCAAATCCCAGACAAGAAATAACATGCAGATTCGCACGAAAAGAAAAGCCACATAAAACAATCTCAACATCATCACAAAGCATACTAAGGGTCATGGATCCCCCAACAGGATTCGCAATCCTTCAAGAAGTAACCAAACAAGAAACATCCAGAGATAAATCATCGACGAGCCTTTTCGATACGAAAGAATGTGAAGCACCCGTATCGAAAAGAACTCGAACACTATAATCATGAAATAAAATAGAACCTTCCAAAATAGATGGAGATATAGCTTTGGGTTGAGAAGGATCTTCAGAAGCCTTAGCAGCATAAAGCTTGCTAGACTTGGCACCAACAGGAACAATAGGGCAGGTGGAAACATGATGACCTTCCTTCTTGCAATAGCGGTAGAAGAGAGGCTTAGAACAAGCTCGAATCATATGATCAGGAGAACCACAATTGAAACACTTCCGAATGAAAGGTGTTCCAGAAGACTGAGGCTGAGAACTAGAACTACCAGTCTTCTTCTTCTTAGAAGGAAAAGACCTGGATGTCTGAAATGGAAACTGCTTCTTGTTGGGGTTCTTAGAAACCTCAACATCCTCACCACTATCACACTCCTTCTCGACGGTTTCAAGATGAAGTGCAGAATCAACCAATTCCTCAAAAGAGAGCTTAAGCTGGAGCAACAAAGACTTCTTAAGATATTTCTTAAGACTAGAGACAAACTTCAGATTCTTCTTATAAGAAGTGCTAATGAATTCAAGACCATACTTAGATAAAGCCTCGAATGATGCAACATACTCAGAAATAGAAGACTTCCCTTGCTTCAACTCAAGGAAGCGACGGGTCAATAAAACTTTTTCAAATTCAGGAACGAACTAGAGTTCGAATCGTCCCCGAAACGGAGTCCAAGAAAGAGTAGACTCATTAATTTCGGCTATAAGAAGCTCATACCAATCAAGAGCACGCTCTTGCAATAAGCTAGAAGTTACAAGAACTCTATCATGATCAGAAAGATCCATGCGAGAGAAGATACGCTCGCACGTGCGAAGCCAAGCTTGGACTTCAAGAACAGACTCGAGGCCCTTAAACGGCTTTCCCCCAAGATGACCAAAATCACTGCACAGATGTGCAAAGGCAGACTTGCGAGGTGGAGATACTCGAGGAGGAACTGGAGGCTGAGTGCTCCTAAACAATTCCAAAAACTGATCGGCAGACATATAAACGCCATCCGTATGTGGGCCACTGGATTGCCCAGCATCCGAACGTTGTCCCCTGCCTCTTCCAGCCATACGCTGAAAGTTAAGATAAGAACAAGATTATTCACAAGGTAGATGATTCAATATGGAATACTACGGAATTTAAAAGCATTCCTAGATGTATTCCCACATTCGATCTACCACCAAGGCATAAAAGGAATATAAAGGCACGATGGTTCAAAGATTTGTATCACTTATACACTTTGATGTACTGGAATATGTGCGTCTATTCTGTGTTTATCATACTTTGTTCTGAACTCAGCTCTGATACCAAGTTGTGATGCCCCACCTCTATACCCACACTAGCCAAGGACACTACAGGGTAATGCCGTTAACTAACGCGGAGAATAAGGCTGGTTAGGAGCGACCATCTATAGCCTTGCTTTAAATATCTATTGAATACATCGATAATAACCATACACAGCAGATCGACATATCCAATGAATACTTAAAACAAAACCATAGGTGGTTGGAGGATCTATCAGAACAGAATATGACAACTCAAATGTAATATACATCATAGAACAGTAGATTATCATATACACATGTACAGATACATAACAGAGTATACAAACTGATACACGTCAAGTGGTATAGCAAACCACAATATACAGACAAATCCAAAATAATACATATCAGAGTTACAACAAAAAGGGACTACACAAAAGCTATAACAAAAAGGAGCAAGCTGAATAGTCCATGCGGAAGCAAAATAGGCTAAGAACAAAAGCACATAACCTGAAACAACTCGGTCTGACCCGAGTATAAATACACGGGTCAGTCTAGCTAAACAAATCAGTTAGATAAACTAAACAACAATAACCTACAAGGTCACAAAGTATAACAAATATCTCTAAAAGAGATAACACAATCATCTAACAAAAGACGAATCATAATAGAACACGCCTCTTATCATCGGCAACACAATAAACAAAGGATATGAATATCCCAAAACAAGCCAAAAAGGCAAATAACAAATACCAACGAAGGTATAAAAGTTCAACAAGGTAACGGCTATACATCGTGTGGCTCAAAAAGACCAACACCGAAGGACGATACCTAGGGAATATACATATCAATGAAACAACAGAAAATTTGCACGTGCTCAGTACTGTATAAATAAGGATCCATGAGCCCAAAGACTCCAAACCCGAAGGTGCAAACCCGAAGGCAACACACCCGAAGGCAACAAACCTGAAGGTGCAAACCCGAAGGCAACACACCCGAAGGCAACAAACCTGAAGGTGCAAACTCGAAGGCAGCAAACCTGAAGGAGACAGTCCGAAGACACTATCCCAAAGGCAACAAACTGTAGTGGTGAAGGTCCGAAGTCTCGGTACTGGACACCACTAACTCGTAGAATGTGTCATAACTCTCAAAAAGGAATCCGCAAAGTGGTAATGTGAGTCCCATAACCATTCGTTCGCACTAAACGGTTTGCTATCCGTTAGTTAATTTCACACTCAAAGCAGCATAAAGTTTACCTCATCTCATCGTTAAACCATACCAAAAGGCCAAAACGATCAATCGAATAGGTCGGGGATTAATCGGAAAGATAAACGCACGGATTCATGGTCCGTGTTTTACCTAACCATTTAATCTCCCTTCCACTCCGCTCGAAGTGCGAAATTGTGTGTATGCGTTTTAAAATAAGATTTATAAATTGGAGAAGCAAGCTTTTAATACAATTTAAAAGATTATTTTATAAAAAACCCATGGATGAAATCAAAAAGGAATCATCAAGGTCAAATATGCATAAACAACTAATTGGAATCAACATAGGTTGATAAAAGTTGGAATCACAAACAAATAGGCACACTATGCAAAACAGGGAAACAAGAGCAGGTCTGTCGACTGAACTCTGAGCTCGGTCGACCGGCCCAGAAACAGAAAAGTGCTCTGGTAGTAGGTCGGTCGACCGACCTACTGAGTTCGGTCGGCCGAACCCTGTTTCCAGCACTTCCCAGCCAATCAAAACGAGGTCCAATCTCGACCAAATTGCAATCGTTCAAGCAACGGCGCCAAGGATTTATACCAATCGACCACCCGGCGCTATATGCTACTCGATGCATCACCAAAAACATGTTCAAACATCAAAGTTAGGATTTTAAAGATTTGAATCCAAAACACTAAAAATTAGGATATTCACCAATTCAATCCAAACCAAAAGCAAATGCACATGAAAAAAATGTTAGGAATTCATACCTAACAATCAAAGATAGTTATAGACAAAGATGTGAGATAAAAATCTCACATTTGACCCTAAAACAAAGAAGAAGAAGCTCAATTGCAAGGAGAAGACCAACTAATCTCTATTTCAACTCAACAAGCTTCAATCTAAGATCAAAACAAGTATTTCCTAAATCAGGTTTAGAAAACTTTCTGAAATTGAAGGAAGAAAGAGTTGGAGAAGATGAAGAGAAGGCTTACCTATAGCTTCACTTTGATTTTGGAGCAAAAATTCAAGTTTGCAAGAAGAACTAGGGCTTGGAATTTCTAATTCTTCTTCCTTTCCCCCATTTTCAGTTTTAGCTTGAGTTTAGAAGTGAAAATGAGTGAATGGAAGGAGAGGGACTGAGTTAGGGTATTTAGTTAGCTAGTGGGCTGAACCCAAACCCAAAACCGAACTAGAAAAAGTAGCAAAATTCAATTTACTCCAAACATATCAAAGTTTATACTCAAAAAGATCGCAAACGTCATTTTGGACTCAATGGAATTGGTATCGAGCACCAATTCAGCCATTTGCAAAAAGTAACATTTCGGACCTAAATCCAACTAACGACGCTATATTTAAATAAAACATTTAAATATATAATCGTTAAATATGCGGGTTGTTACATCCTGCCTTTTCGCACGCTTTAAATCGACATACGTGCCAATTCAAACCATATGGAAGGGCGGATTGTTATGGGGTAAATAAGAAAACAAGAAAGAAATAAAACAAAATAGAATCTCACATCGGAATGATAAAATATAATAATCAAATATACAGTTCATGAAGCTGTTTACAAATTATTTAATTTTACTTATACAATATATTTCAGAGTTGCACATACCAATGAATAAAATCGATGCAGCGGAATACAGTGTGTAGTGGAGCAATATAATATAATAATAATGAAATCTTCGCCTTCGTCCTCCCGAAATAAAGTCTTCAAATACCGAAACGCTCGGACTGACCTGAGCGAATTGAAAAGACAAAACACTCGAGTCAGAACTAAAAGATCTTATGTAAGTTAAATAAACAGAAGTAAATATGAGTGCAGTAACTCAAGAGATGCTCGGGATTACATCTCCTAAGGATCCGTTAAACTATTTACTATGTAATAATATTTCAGTATTATAATAGTGTCTAATTGTAAAATAAACTTACTTTTAAATAGCATTAACGAGTGACTCAATATTCCTCTTAACACAGTAATAGTCGCAGTAGTCCATCCAGTATCAGAGCATCTCCAGATCGGGAGACTACCCTAAATACTCCATGGGCTACGGGAGAAAACCAAACTCGTACAAGGCGCGATAGGGTAGGTGACACGACACAACTAGGCAATGTCAAGGTAGATATACCAATTACGCTTCAGGATCGGTGGTAACGCGTAGCTGCTACTACCGCCTACCTCGAACAACACCCCCAAATCAAAGAAATCAAAAGTGGCCACCGAATCAATCCAAAAGTCAAAGTAGAATATCGAAGGGATGTGTCCGATCAAAGGTGCTACCTCAATTAACCCGTCAATCGCTCCTGTTTTGGCCACCTTATGCCAACTCACGGGAGTAGGGTCCATGTATTTACCTCAAAGGAAACGTCGCCACCATCCTACTTCATTCTGGAATCTCCACCACGTACATGGTTGTTAAAGTGGTTTTCGAAGTTGGTAGAGAGTATGACAACTTTCGATCCCGGTCTCTTCAACAACCAAACGTTATTATAACACCGTGGTCTTTTCAAAATAGTTTATACTTTAAAACCAGAACAAAATATCCATTCCAAAACCATATAAATACGATATCATTTCTATTGAAAAACCCAAATCAAAATGATATCATTTTTTTTTCAAATATACCCTTTTCCAAAATCATAGCATTCCCATATATATATACCTTGAAATCTATAGCTTTGAAACATAACTTAATATACTTAATTGGTTCACATATTAAATCACTTTATAAAATAAAATAGCTTCTTCAATTTCAAAATCGATTCCAAAACAGATTTAAACCCCCAAAAACCATTTCAATTTCCCTATATTTCAAAGCTTTAAATATTCCACCATTTCAAAATTAATTCTTTGATAATTCCATATATATCAAATTTAATTACTATTATTTAGGTTTGAAATGTTAACTAAATAAATCCAATAAAATTTAAGTAAAACCTTTAAACTTCAATTAACTAGATATTTTTTTTCAACTCGTTTAACTTGATATATTCATTTAAATCCACTGGACATTCATTTAAATCAACTTTATATTCATTTAAATCGCTCTAAACCCGATCAAGTTATAAGAATCATGCCCTTTAAAATCTCAATTTTATTTAAATTCCAAATCAAATTAATTCAAGTACAATTCTTAAATAATTTAATTTAACCCAATTTCATATTTATATTCCAACTTAAATTTCATTTAATTCATTAAAAACTATATATATATATAACACCTTAAATAGGTACTTACCTATATAATATAAACCATCAAACTCCATTATTAAACTCATTTTTATTAAACAATTTTATAAATAGCTTAAATTCAAGAATTTAACTATATATATATAATAATATTTATATAACATCAAAATTTATCTTTAATAAACCGTATATTCCTTTCCAAAACCATAGAAATCATTTAATTTTTTTTTATAAATAGACCACGGTGGCTGTATAAAATTTTCTATCCTATGGTCAAGTAATACGGATATTTATCATTTCAATCCGCAATTTAAAAATAAATATTACGGTTATATATTATTTCAAACCGTAATCCCGATAAGATAAGAATGCATAATAACTTGTAGTTTATACAATATAGAACACATCATCCATTCACCAAATATCAATCATCAATCATTTATTACAATCATCATCCAATTTAAACAAAACATTAATATAGAGCATATAAAATATAACAGGTATCAACGAACAGTTTATATTCAATAATAAATTAATAAATGTTTAACTGGCAATTTATATGCAATAATAAATAAATTTAACTGGCAATTTAAATGCAATAATAAAAATAAATAACAATTTAATTTAAATAAATGCAATCTAACTGAGATGATGATTAAATATATGCCCAAACAATCATAGATAAATTTAAAATCTCATCAAAATTAATTTAACAAACATAAGAAATTTTAGAAGTTGTGAGTGTGTTAAAACACTCACCTTTTGAATTTAAATCCAATTTAAACCCAAAAATTTGACCTTCTCATAATTCGTCCAAACTAGCGTCATCAAGTCCGGAATTTCAATACGATCCTAACAAAAAAAAACGTGCGTAAAACAGATATCGTATATGGAAGTTATAACGATTATTGTGATTGAATTTTAATTTAAAAAAAACGAAAAGTGAATACATTCTCACCTTAGCCATGTCATCATCTTCCAAGCACTCACGCAACGACAAGAACATGCACAACACTTGCAGAACGAACTCATGTACGCTTCTCCTAGCAACCACGACGAACGCCACCGCTACCTCTATCTGAGCGTCGCGCCACGTGCTCCTCCTCCACGGCCCATGAAACCACCAAGGCCACGCGTCCTCCACTCGATATCCACCAGCAGCCGCCATAAATACCATAACCCTAATTGAATTTTGCGCCACATCCAACCGTTGAAACAGCTAACAAACACCACAGATCAACTCCCCTCGGTCCCCTCTACAAAACCCAGAAACGGTTCGTCGGTCCCCTCGGTCCCCTAGTTTGATTTCGACGTGATGAACGGTCGAGACTTCTTCAATTTTTACCGTTCAAACGACAATCCAAAATGAAAAACAAATTTCACCAGAAGATTATGCACTTCGAGAGCTTCAACATATATTTTTTTGAATTTTTCTAAGGAGTTTGAATTTTTAGCTTTGGATTGAATTTGCAATTGGATCTGTAAATATAGAATTTTGTCTGCCATTGAGGAAGAGGAGGAATAGAATGAATTTACATGGAGACAAATGAGAATTAAGGAGGCTATGGTTTATAGCAGGATATTTATAGAGAAAGATGAAATAGAATAAATGGATCGGGTTGAATACGCGCTAACGACAAAGCGGCCCAAAAAGCCCGTTCTGACCTCGGAACGAAATTGGGTAAACCCATATATCAAAATAGGTGTTTAAAAATATTTTAAACGCAATGGAAAAGGTTACACATTCAAATTCCATCGTATGAAGAAGTTATGCTAAAAACAATATTTTTCAAATTGATTTCAATTGATTTCAATTAATCGATTTCAAGGCGTTTCAAGCCCGTACGATCAAACGACAAGTCCGATCGATACGAAACTTGAAAACCTACAATAATTCACCGTTACGGATCTGATGAAACTTGTTTCTTCGAAATCCGAGTCAGTTGCCAAAATGGCTATTTTTACATTAATTAAATAAATTAATATTTAATTAATAAAATCAAATTATTAATTTAATTTCTAAAATTGACCAATTTTATCACTTTTATAATTCTCAAACATATGAAATGATTTAAACAAATTAAAATGTCAATATATAGAAGATTAATTATAAATTTCAATATAAATTCTCAATTCCATTAAATTCAAAATTATAAATAAAATTCAATAATTCTATTAAATTCACTTTTCATTCTATTATTTAATTCATTGTTATCAAAAGGATGCAATTTACATTGGTTCATAATTATTTACGTTTATTTACTTAGATTTCATCTACATTTCCATTTATGCAATATTTTAAATATTAAATTTTCATTTAATTGCAATAAATCATACTATCGTAATTTTAAATTCAAATAAATAAATAAATGTTGATTCCCATCTTTATTATTCAACAATCATTATCCTATAAACATATTTAACGTTTGTTTATGTTTCATTAACCTGACACTTCTATATACATCAATTGTTACTTTAATTTACATTAACCAAATGTTAAATTAAGATTTATTGTAATCGATTACCAAAAATTTATTTGACCCATTAAATAAACAAGCAACCTATATTAATTTCCACCTATATGCTTTTAATTGCATTCATAAGTTCGTTACTTATCGATCCGGATTTATAATTTCATATACGCTAAATTTTTATTTCATGACATTAATATACGCCTATGTACACCTTAATTTGAATAAATATTATATTCCCAAAAGTACTTCTATCAATTAAATGCATTAATTAAGGTTTTTAAATCTAATAAATGAATTTTCCTTAATTTCATCCTTAAACCAACTTGCTAAGTCATAATATTTGAATTTTAATTAAATTGTAACGTTCATTCAAGTTCATTAAATATTAACTTGCATTAACCCGTTTCCTTAATTTTACAATCAAATATTGTTAACAATGTTTTATTACATAAATCAATTTAATGCTTTCCTTTATTTCTCATATACAATTACATACGGGTATAATCTTTTCACTACTTTCATTCATTAGAATTCTATTCAAATTTCAATTTCTTGCAATAACTCATTTATTATAAATTGCATACCAATAAATAAGGTTCCAATAAAAAGGATTTATTCAATTCAACCTTTTTTAATTAAGTCTATTTTAATCAATATAATATTTTGTAGGTTAATTCTTAACATTTACTGCATTGCAAATTATAACAATTACATTTCTTTATAAATTAATTTTCAAAATCTTATTAATATGACAAATTTAATTAACGAAATTCAGGGGTCATTATAAAAGGTTTAAAACACTTTTCTTTTATACTTGAAATAAATTTAGTTTTATATATATATATATATATATATATATATGTTAATAAACATAAAAAACATAAATACTTAGATTATATAAACATAAAGCACATATATGTTTAAACTAAATAGGAAAAATAGCATAATTTTTTTGTATAAAGACTTATACATTAAAAATTACAAGTGTAAGTAAGATACATGGAATTTAACAAGTGTAAATTTTATTAAAACATGCAAATACAAGTGTAAGCATTGTTAACTTAAAATATACAAGTGGCAGTTAATCTTCTTTTAAATTAAATTACATGTAACATGTTTCAAAAAGAAAAAAAACATGGCTACTTAATTTTTCAGCTTAAAACTTATCATATTTTATCCTCTTTTCTAAAATCTTCGTCATCTTTCAAAAAAATCAAAACTGAGATCAAATAAAATCAAAAACCTGATGCTATAAAAGGAAATTCAAACTCAAGAATCAAATACCATCAATCTTCTACCTGATTCAATTTGAAGCAAAGAAACTAATTCAACTTCAAGCAATGGTCATCTCAAACAAGTATCATTCCAAATTCAGAGTACCTATTCCAGATCCAAAAATCAAAGCTTCCAGTTTCAAACACAAATAAATTTCCAGGTTTCCGTTCTTCTTCCAAGTGAGCAAACCTATAATTTAAACTCAAACCTGTTCAATAGATCTGGGTGCTTGTGATTGATAGTAAAAATTTGTTATGAAAACTATTTGTATATATGTTGAAAAGGCCTACATGTCTATATATATGTGTGTGCATTCCTGTATTTGGATGTACATGCCTCTGTGCTTGACCCACAAACACAAAAATCAATTCAAAAATCAAAATACTCTTCATACAATCCATTATAGATTATGTTGTTCAAAGGGAAGTTGTTTATAATGATGCAATGTTAATTTTAAAAATGGTTTCAAGTATATTTATTGAATAAATATTTTAAAATTTTAAAATTACACTATTGAACATTTTAAATTAGAAATCAAGTATTATAATTCCAAGTTTTATTTATATGTTCTGATTCATGCTAGAAAACAATAATTTTTTATGATAAAACTATGATTTTTAAGTCTAGGATGATCAAGACATTTCGAGTTGAACGGATTTTGGTTTCGATCGATTTCTGGCGATCGGGTTGTAGATGTTTGTCGGGTTCATCACCGAAGAAAGGAAGAGGTCATGGGAACTCGAGAAAAATGCTCGGAGCATTTATAGATGGTTGAGGTGGTAGATCGATGATGATTTGGGGTTTAAGGTCCAGTTTGGGTGGCTGTTGAATTCGAGGCTGGATCGTCATCAACGTCGCATCGGATTGGATGGGACAAAGGGGAATAGGAGCATGGTTCCACGGTGGAGCTCTGGTCGTGACAGCATGACCTTTGGTGGTCGGGATTGGCGGCACGAGGAGGATCTAGTTGATCAGTTTTTGATTCCAGGTTGTGTTGAATAATAGCTTGATTCTAATTTCAGGCGAAGTTGAAGGAGCTGGGCGGTCGGGTTTGTCGGCGAGGTCATCAACGACTTATGGATGATGAAGCCAATGGTCGGAGCATCGGCGTTGGCGTGTGCACTGGAATGTGTATGGGGTGTATTAGTTGTTTAGTCTGGGTGTTATTGAGTTGAGGAAGAAGAAGGCAACTCGGGAAAATGAAAGCATGGCTCGAGTGGGCTTTTGGGTTTGGCTCGCGAATGTTTTAAACTGTACAATAGTTTAAATTTTTAAAACAAATAAAGTTTGAAAAGAAAAAAAAGAGAGAAAAGGAAGGAGTCGGGAAAAATGTAGATTGGCTCGAATTTGTATTGGGTTTTGTTCGGGTGTATATGCGAGTGTTTTACTGTGCATCACTTTTAAATTTTAAATAAATCAAGTTTAAAATTAAAATTGTTTAAAAAAAAGATGATGTTAACAAAGTTTTCCTAGCAAATCACTAAAATTCAAAGCGAAAGTATTAAACAAGTTTTGTCAACAAGTTTCAAACTTAAATTTTAAATTCAAATGTGATTTGAAAATAACTTGATTTGGTTTTGAAATAGTTTTATATTAGATTAATTATTAAATCCCTAAGAGTTTTCAAAAGTAATTTAATGATGTAATTAAATGGGGGATTAAGATTTGCGCATTAAGTTTTAATCAAAAGGTCTTTAGTAATTTTGTATGTTAATAATAAAATTAATTTCAAACCTTTGATTTGAATAAGTTTTAAAAAATAATTGAGTAATTAATTAAGATAATGGTTTATCATAGATTAATTAAAGACTTCAGTAATTAAGGGTCAATTAATTAACTTAAGTAATCATAGGGATAATTAATTACTTAAAAGATGATTAATTAATGGGAGTAATTACAATATAATTGCTCAATGAGATTAATTAAAGGTTGATTAATTTTTTAAGGTTAATTAATTTATGTAGGAAATTAAGGAGTAATTAATTACTTCAAATTTTATTACTTAATCTTAATTAAAAGATATTAGTGATTAATTAATAATTAAAGGATAATTTATTAAGTAATTAAAGGATGATTGATTAATAAATTAAGAGTAATTAGTCAAGTGATTAAGAATAATTACTTAATATGATTAATTAAAGATAATCACTAATTGTAATTGATTAAGGATAATCAATTAATATATTTAATTAAAGGTTAATTAATGATAATTACTTAATGAAAGAAATTAAAGGATAATTAAATAATTAAAAGGTTAATTATTAATGATTATTGGTTGATTGATTTATTTATTAAGGTTGATTAATTAATAATTAAAGGTTAGTTTATTTATTATTACAGGTTAATTAATAAATGATTAAAGGATAATTAATTAAAATAGTTTGTAATCAATTAATCAGAGTTAGGTGATTAATTCATAAGTAATTAATCTATTTAAGTTAATTAAATTAAAATCAGGTGACCAATTAATCTTGCTTATAGATGATTGAATTATATTGAATGTTTTGAATTGTTTGATATCTCTAATGTGTGATGTTTAGTGATATGAATTGTGTGGATTGAGCTGTGAACTGTGATTTATTTATCTGTGATGAATTTTCTTGTTTACCTGTGAATGAAAGGTAAGCGTTATAATGTTATACCGCTTATCGATATTGTTGTGCTTGAATTGATGATGGTTGTGATATTTTATTGTTGTCTGTGAAACCCCTGGATTATACACCACACACACAAATATGGTTTTCATGAGAAATTGGTTAAGTCATGGGTTTTTTTAAATTTTATATTATTTTATTCAAAATGGTAAAAGAATTGCAAAGTTGAATTTTGAATCCAAAATAGTTTGGAAGTGAAATTGGGTTTAATATGGAAGGAGTTTCGAAGTTAAAATTATTTTGAAGGGCTTTTTCAATTTTTTAAATTTAGATAATTTAATTTGAATTTGAATTCAAGATTTTGAAGTTGAATTCTATATACATATGCTTATTTGGAATCTATGGTTTAAAGGGATTACATAGGTTTTATGGATTTTAAACCATTTAAAGTATTTTAAAAGAATTATTTTAAGATTTTAAATAGAACTTGTCGAGGATACGACAGTTCGATGATTTTCTGATTTTACTTTAAAAAGCTATAACTTGAGTAAATTTGATTGGATTTTTCCGAAACGAATACCTTTGTTTTCAAATAATAATAGCTTTCATATAAAGAAAGAATTTCCAGTTTTTTTGAAAGGATTTCAAATTATGAATGGAAATGGTTTGAAAGCTATGAATGAATCTTTGTTAAAGATTTGGTGAACATTGTTTCAAATTGAAAAGGATCTTCAAGGGTGAATCTTTTGTTTAAAAGATTAAATGTAGAAAAAGTTTTAAACCATTCAAAAGGAAATGTTTTGGGCTAAAAGTTGTGACATAACTAAGATCCCAATATATCCATATGCTTTTAAAATTTACGCTCATTATTCGGTTTGGCCGGGAGATGACTTAATGTCATAAAACCCATTCCGAATTAATGATACGATGAAATGGATAGCAATTGAAGACGGTGGTGAAGACCGGGTATTTTCGAAAACGAAAGGATTACCTGTCGAACGCCTCTGCACTGAGTTACTCCGGTATAGAGATCTCCATATGTGATGGGGAGTTCGATAAGGATTGTGGAAACCCGGATTTGCAAGGGCTTCTTTGAAGTGCCTTCGGTTCCATTCAGACCCAGGATGGACTTGTATGGATGTATGTCTGACGTTACACTTTGAGATATAAAGCTGGTTTCTATCAAAACATTTCTGTTTGGTGGCGGAGAATTTATTCTCTTAGCTTAACACCCTTCTCTAAGACGAACGAACTCAGTGGTTATGCAGTTGATGGTTACTAGTGATATATTCCAAATTTGGTAACGTGGCATGCTAAATGCTAATCATTTTTTGATCGAAGCATGGCTTTTATGAAAAGCATAACTTTGTGGATGAGACTTCATCGAACCTGGACCCCGGAAATGGTCGAAACGGGAAGGATGCAACAATGTTATGAGGGTCGTGCCCTTTAGGATATGTGTATTTCCTTCTGGATAAAAAGTGGTATCATGGTATGGAGCCCAGATATTTAAATTATGTGTTTGTTGGAATTTGTTGGTGAATCGTTGGATAAAGGTTGGTCACGACCGGGGAATGGCATACTCGTGACAGTTAGTTACCTAGTTACAGAGGTAACCAGGCCTTATGTTGGCAGAGAACCAGTTAGGTTCTCGGGGCGTCCCTCCAGAGGCGTACCCATTTCGGTAAGGAAATTCCTTAGCCTTGGCCATTTGTTGGAAACCCAATCACCCAATACGAGCCCTTTACGTTTGCAATTGTATAACATGCCACTCTTAAATGGTAGCTATAACAGGCATAATATAATGGTACCTATGCTGGCTAAGATTAATATTATACTTTCAAAATGTTTTCTGCACTATGCACTAATAATAATATCAAAAGGATTTTTGCATATCAAGCATGTTTGACTATCATAAGGGGAAATCTTCTCCAAGTGTGCGATTGCATTGTGTGTGTGGCGAGATGCATTATGGTAGTTTCATTTTCCAAAAAGCATAGCGAATTTATTTTATTTTTTTGTGTTGTTTCTTTTATACAAACAACTGTTTTTGTTTGCTCACACTAGTCCCATGACTGACCTGGAGTTTATTGTACCCTTTCTAAACTCTGGGTGCCCATAATTTTCCAAACGGGCAGCCTATAGTCAGGTTATCAGATAGTCAGCTAGTAGGTGTAGCTTTTGGAAATCTTTGAAGTCTGTGGATTTGGAGATCTCACTATTCATCGAACTTGCTATAAGTTCAGCAAGATGGTGGTTCGAGCTTCTTGGTTTGGAGTTTTGGAGCTTTGGCATTGAAGATATTATCTTTCTGCCGCTGCTGCTATTGCTATTTGTCTTCTTCTGCTTTTTTCCGTTGTTGTATCTCTGATAATGTTGATCATTTCATTTGTATCAAATGTTGTGTATTGATAAAATTATTTTTTCTATTTTCGCTGTATTGTTATTTACCAAATGTTGTTATAAACTCTGATGAACCAGACTAAACGTTTGAATCTGCGACATTCAAATACGGGTGAGGTATTTGATATAGATTTTCAGACGCTGGATTTCGGGTCGCCACAAGTGGTATCAGAGATAATGGTTAAGTAAGAACTTTAGCTCAGGAGTATAACACATTAGGTGACTCTTTTGAGATTGGGTAAGCCCTAGAATGAGTACTCTTAAGATATCTTGTCTGTAAGCCTCATTCAGTTCTCTTACTATTCAGTTATAATGAGAATGAGTGCAAGAAGGGGATGAGATAGGGGACAGGGGAGTACCACTACAAATGGTCGATACCCTGTAACAAAAAGTAAACAAAATTTTTCCCTCAATCTCTTTTGATTATCATTCAATTTCAATTTTTTGATGGTTTCCTGGCAGCTACAAGAAGAAGCTTTAGTGTGGCGGTGGCCCTAGAATCTCTGTTTACGTTGTAGAAAAGTTCCTATTTTGTATCCTTTTCATCAGTTCCTATCAGTCTTAACTTTAATAAATTTAAAATTTTATTTGAATAAATTGGTTAACAAAATATGAAGCCAAATTAAATTGTATCCATTTATCTGTTCTTTAGGATCCCGATACATCCTACGAATGGTTAGTTATCCTTTCGGACTAACCAATGCCCCTGCATATTTCGTAGATCTAATGACCCGAGTATATTTCGTAAAGAATTAAATAAATTTGTTCTCGTATTTACTAATGATATTCTGATTTGGTAAGCCAAATATAGAATAGGTATTTTAGTTTGATCTGGTGATCCATTCTCTATCTTTCTATGTGTTCATCTGTTCTTTGTTGTCTCCCTGTCAAGCAAATTTCGGGGACGAAATTTTCTTAAGGGTGGAATATGTAACGATCCCGTTTTTAAACCAAATTTAAATTGGTGATTAATATACTTTTTAGAATTAAATTGTGAAATTAATTGGTGAATTAATTCGAATTTTTTTCCAAAAACAAATAAAATATGTGTTTGTATATATATAGATCGTAAATAAAATTGGATTTAAAAACTTTATATTTTGGAAAACAAATATATATAGGTATACATGATTTTTTTATTAATGTATAATTAGGTTTTTATATCATTCTCTTTAAAAGGTTATATAAGTATAAATAATAGAAAATGGAAAGCTTTAACATATATCTTTTAAAATCAATGAGATAAACATTCATTCATTTAAAAGTATAATAACATAAGTTTAAGGTTTAAAATGAGATTTAATAAAAAGGTTTAAAACACTTTTCTTTTATACTTGAAATAAATTTAGTTTTGTATATATATATATATATATATATATATGTTAATAAACATAAAAAAACATAAATACTTAGATTATATAAACATAAAGCATATATATATTTAAACTAAAGAGGAAAAATAGTATAATTTTTTTGTATAAACACTTATACATGAAAAATTACAAGTGTAGGTAAGATACATGGAATTTAACAAGTGTAAATTTTATTAAAACATGCAAATACAAGTGTAAGCATAGTTAACTTAAAATATACAAGTGGCAACTAATCTTCTTTTAAATTAAATTATATGTAACATGTTTCAAAAAGAAAAAAACCTGGCTACTTCATTTTTCAGTTTAAAACTTATCATATTTATATCCTCCTTTCTAAAATCTTCATCACCTTTCAAAAGAAAACGAAAAATGAAATCAAATAAAATCAAAAACCTGATGCAATCAAAGGAAATTCAAACTCAAGAATCAAATACCATCAATCTTCAACCTGATTCAATTCGAAGCAAAGCAACTAATTTAATTTCAAGCAACGGTCATCTCAAACAAGTACCAATCCAAATTCAAAGTACAAATTCTAGATCCAAAAATTAAAGCTTCCAGTTTCAAACACAATTAAATTTCTAGGTTTTTGTTCTTCTTCCAGGTGAGCGAACCTACAATTTAAACTCAAATCTGTTCAATAGATTTGGGAGCTAGTGAGTGATATTAAAAATTTGTTATGAAAACTGTTTGTATAGATGTTAAAAAGGCCTGCATGTCTATATATATTGTAACGATTGCGGATTTTCGTTGCCAAAAAAACCGAATAGTTATGGGTTTTAAAAAGAAAAGAAAAGAAAGAAGAGAGAAAAAGAAGAAAGAAAAAGAAAAATAGAGGGAAAAGAAGATAGACAATTTTTTTAGAAAACAGAGAATTAGAAAAACAGAAGATAGAAAATTTTAAAAATAGAACGGACAGAAAGGAAACAACAGAACAACAACAGAATCTCACAATTCGCAGCGGAACAACATATAATAATAAATGAATAATCTTTAAACAAAGAACTATATCAGTTATTACATTACATCACATTTTATTACATCGTATCATCACATCAGAGTGTACAACAACATACAACAACAAACAATGCAGCGGAAAAAGAAATACTATATAAACTAGTAATACGCCATGCCATCCAGCTTGCCTCCAGCAACTCCAGAATATCCAAAATATCCTGATAAACCTAACTCTTGACTGCCCGTGTGGAAATTGGTGGGCACCCAGAGTTTAGGAAGGAAAACAATAAACTCCGAGTCAGTCATGTGACTGGTGTGAGAACTCAAAACAGTTTATTTATCTTTAAAATCAAAATAGAGGAATATTTTTAAATTCAATTCGCAATGCTTTTAAAAATGAGACTACCATAAGGCCTCCCGCACACACACACATGCAAACGCAGAATCGGAGGAGATTTCTCCTTATGATAGTCAAAGATGCTTGATACGCATTTAAAATAACATTTGATATTATTATTAGTGCATAGTGTATAACAAATTCATTTCGAAAGTAGAATATAAATCTTAGCCAACATACGACCATTATCGTATGCCTACTATAGCTACTATCCAAACAGTGGTGACCACCATAAATGAATAGCAGGTTCTACAACTAATACCGTACAAGTTTCGTATTGGGAATTGGATTTCCAACGAATGATCAGGCCAAGGAACTTCCCATTGCCACATGAGAATGCCTCTGGATGGACATCCCCGAGAACCAAACCGGATCTCTACCAACACAAGGCCGGGTTACTCCTAACTGAGTAACAACTGACCGAATATGCCATCCCCCGGTCCTTTGGGACCTTTATCAACCGAGCGCTCGTAATCAATTCACACAATCATAAAGTGTTTTCAACATGAGTAAGTATCTGGGCTCCATACCATGATACCACCCTTTTCCAGAAGGAAATGGACACATCCTAAAGGGTGCTACCCCTCATAACCTTGCTGCTTCTTTCCTGTTTTGACCATTCACGGGGTGTGAGGCTCGACGAAGTCACGTCCACAAAAACATACTTTATACAAAAGCCATGTTTTGGGTCAACAAATGATCAACACAATGATCACTAAGATAGACGATCAAATAAATGATCCTATCACAAATAATCAACACAATGATCATTTCAGCATCACTCAGCATGTCACATTACCAAATTGGGAATATATCGCTGATAACTTCAACTATATAACCTTTGAGCTCGTACGTCTCAAAGAAGGGTGTTAAGCAAAGAATAAATTCTCCGCCACCAACAGAAATATATTTGAAAGAAATCGGCTTTATATCTCAACTTGTAATGTCAGACATACAATCCATACAAGTCTGTTCCGGGATCGAACAAAACCGAAGGCACTTACAAAGAAGTCCTTGCAATCCGGATATTCACAATCCTGATCGGATTTCCCCATCACATATGGAGAACTCAATACCGTAGCTACTCGGTGCAGAGTCAATCGATAGTTCATCCTATCGCTTTCGCAAATATCCGGTCTTCAACACCGATCTTCAAATGCGATTCACAACGACGTATCACATATTCGGAGTGGGTTATACGACCCCATGGTCCTTTCCCGGTTAACCCGAATAGTGAGCGCTTATTCAAAAATAAGTGTGCATTCAAATTCAAACAATTCACATCAAATACCCATTCAAAGGGAAATACTGATAGTCGGTTATTGAACTATCACTGGATATGCACACATCACCAGATTCCAAATAATTTTCCAAATTATTTATTTTCCAAAATATCTTTACTAGATATATAATTTCAACACTTCAAAAATAAATCAATATTTATTTTTAACAAGTTTCACTTTCACACATAAAAATTCCATAATGAATTTATATTTCAAGATATCCATGCATATGCGATTTCAATAATTCATTTTCAATTTATCTTCAGAAAAAGATAAATTCTAATTATTCACTTCATATTGGAAAACATTTCCATACTTATTTATTCATAAGTAATTCACAAATTCCTTTTATTTTCAACACTTAGAAAATATTCAATATACTTAAATCGAATTAAGTATATAATTCATTCTTTAAGGAAATCATTCTCTTAAACATATTTATTTGGGCCAAAACGAATGTTACGTAAAACATCGTTACGACAACCCAAAATCACTAGTATAGGGATTCGAAATTAAAATAGATATATAAATCCCAATACTATACAAAACATTTCCTTTCGGAAATCATTTACTATAACAACAGTGTTATAGTCCACATTTCCTTTTATTTCTCGAAAACGTCTATTTCAACAATAAATGTTGAAATCTATGGTTTCGAATCTCAACACACTTAAAACATCGTTAGATCGTTTTAATTCTGTTTAAAATATCAAATCTAAACCATTTTCTTTAACGTGTTATTCACTATTCAAAAACGTGAATAAACTTCGTTAACAAATCTCATTCTTTTATTCATTTTAATTCAAAGGATTTTTCACTATTCAAAAATGTGAATATAACTCCATTAATAGGTTTCAACAATTTTCTTATCAAAATAAGTCGTTTGTGAATTTATAAAACAACGTTTATAAATTCCATTTTATTTATTTTATAACAACTTCCTTTTATAAATTCCTTTATTAACCTATTCCAGTTTATAACTTAATCATAAACTAAAAGTTCATATTATAAGTTAAATCCTTATAAAACGATTATTTTACAAAATCGTTCCTTTAAAAGCTTTCCAAATCATAAATCTTATAACTTATAAGATTCCTATTTAACCAATCTTTTCTTCAAATAATTTCACCAAATTTATAAATCTTACTATTTATAAATTTCTTTTATAACTTCACAGTTTATAATTCCATAAATTTCATTTCTTTATGAAATTCATTTTCACTTCATTCAAACACTTATAAAAACTCGTTTTATAATGTCAATATTTCAATTTATAAATATCCATTTATAAATCTCTTAATATAAATCAATTTATATTATTCTTTTAAAACGTCTTTAAATTCCTTTATAATTTCACCATTTTGATTTATAAAATAATCAAATTTTATAAATCCTATATTTAAACTTTTGATAATAAATTCAAAAATCCAGTTTAAACTATTTTATAAAGTCATTAATTCCTATTTCTCAAAAATCAGCTTTTAACCGTATTTCTCAAAAATTATAATTTTTATAACTTTAAGAATTATAACGTTCATTTATTTAAAATGGATCAATTCCAAAATATTTTATCTTTTCAAAAATTACTTTAAAAACATTTTTAAAATACCAGAAATTTGGTCCAATGATGCTACACACCAAATAGTCAATCACGACTAACAACGATATCATATATCGATATGATAATCCATCAAATATCAAAATATCTGAAATCAAATAAATACTGTTGAGGAATCCAGTTGGATCCCTCCAACCTGTTTCCTGCATCCAAAAACATTAGCACAATACCAATTTCGCTCCAGTACGAAATTATCGCGGTACATGTTTTTAATAAATATTATCCGCTTAATAACGGCGTAATAGGGTCTCATCCGCTAAACAAAAAATGCGGGAAATCAACAACTGCAATATATACATATGCCAATATATATATATTGATATTATATATAATACCAATTTCACTGTTTATGAAATATTCGCGGTATATGTTTTTAATAAATAACATCCGCTTACTAACGGCGTATAATGTCTATTTTAACAATCAAAAATTATTATCATCATTCATACATGCATTCAAATATTTTAAATCTAACTATTTAAAATAAAATCGAAACTGATTCGATTGAGTGAGAAGTTCTCACCATGGTTTTAAATTCCGTTTTAGCTTTTATTTCGAATAAAATTAAACGCGCGTTTAATTTTACCCGAAATTCTCACTAACTCCAAACGACTCCAAACCAACTCCATCGCGTAGTGCTCGTCCATACGATTCCAACGCAACTGAGTTTGCATTTTTTCGACCTCGTATGAAAAAGTTATGAATTTTTAAAGTTCGCACACGATTTTATAAACTAATTACAACATAACTTTTAAACCTAAACTAATTATCACCGTTGGATCAAGCTCCTTTGAATCCCTGCCGTCCACACCCTCACCTTCTCCCTCTCGCATGTTTCATGCTACAGGTAGCAACACGTTCATGAAACCCATTAGCTCACAATTAGGGCTTAACATCCCGGCTACTACAACAAACATGAACACGATCGGAGACCACCATGTCGAAGGCCGACCCCTCCACTATGCTCGGCCAGAACATCTTTGAACTCGGCTCCTCCCCTCCTTGGGAAACGCGCACGCAACAGGCCACGTTCACACTCCATTTCCCATCAATCCGTGAAGCCATTCGCGATCTTGACCGTTGAAGTTGTAGATCTCTTCATGCTCTTCGATTCTCTAGTTGAAGGTTGTTGGTAAATGTCGATGGATGAGGAGATAATCGAGGTGGAAGTTGGGAGTTTTCTGGCCCTTGAATTTGGTGGAGGCGGCTGCAGTTATTGGATTAGGGTTTTGTGTTTTATATTATTTTTTTTAGAATGGTGGCTATTTATAAGAAAAGCAAGCGTAAACACTATTCATCCCGGGAATTCCGAACTCCGATTTAGACGCCGTAACCAGCGTACCTAGGGTTTATCCCGCGTTCCGGACACAATGGAACAGGTTTCGGAAGCTAATTCGGAAGTATGTGCGAGTTATGGCTGAAAACGCTCAATTTGAATTAAACCGATTTAAGTCGATTTCTAGGCGTTTTAATTTGTACCGGACAAACGGTAAATCCAATTGACTTGAAATTTGAAACCTTACAATAATATCACATTACGGATCCGATGAAACTGGTTTCGTCGAAATCCGAGAATTTTTGAAAAATGGCTATTTTGACTCGCCAAATTTAAATTAAAAATAATTCGATGCGTTTCGAGCTGCCACGATCAAACGATAGCTCCGATTGACACGAAAATTGAAATCCGGTAATAACTAACTATTACGGATCCAATGGAACTGGTTTCATTCAATTCTGAGACTGTTCAAAAATAGGCTATTTTACAGTCGATTATTAAATATTAAAATATTCAATTTTCACAGATTAACTTTTAATTCGATTTTAAAAGTTCTAAAATATTTCTATAACTCCAGTATGATTAAGTAAAATTTTTCAAATTATTTTCAATCATTTTTAACTCAATTTTTAATTATTTCCATAATTTAACATATTAAATTATTGTTTTAATTATCTAATTAAATCCAATAATTCAAATAAAAATTTATTTGACTTATAAATTCACTTATAAATATTTAAAATTAATTAAATATTCAAATTTTAATTTATAAAAATTCTGGGTCGTTACAATCTTTCCCCCTTAAAAGAATTTCGTCCTCGAAATTACAAGTAAGAAAATTACAGAATCAATTAATTTTCCCAAAATTTATAATTAAACTTCTTACCATACTTTACTAAGTTTTCAAATCATACTTAGTTATCTTTTCATAAACAACTACTATTGTTTAACTTTTAATTCTAAATAAAAGTTTAAAGTTTTCAAAATTTTCCAATTTTCTCAAAAATTTTCTAACGCCTTAAATTTCGGAAAAATTCGCCATAGTCTCCTTTGCGCGGCTCGATCCGAAAAAAAAAATGACAGTATATATATCACAAATATACATCTCATCAAGTAATGAGGCATCCCGAAGGGAAAAAAGTGTAAAAGTACGATATTTAATCCGAGATATGTACCTTATATTTTATTAGCGAGCATATACAGCTAATATAGCGCAAAAGCGAGCTCCAAATGCGAAGCAAACGCGATCCGCACCTACTAATCACTCAACAAACAACATGAGAACATGCACATATGCAAATAATCTCAATATACAACATATAGCAACATAATAACTATATATGTCACATAGCAAATGCAACAATAGCAATATATATTCAACCATCAACCAACTACCATCATAATCAATAATATTCATTCATATTCTCATTAATATTAAATGAAATGGTTTTCAATTTAATCACATTTGATTCATTTACATTGGATGTTCTTACTAACATTCATTCTCAATTTTAATTAGTTTGCATTCACTAATTAAATCTAATTCACATTCAATTCTATTCAAATTTATCTACTTCAAATTCGAATTCAATTACATAGCTTCCAATTTCATTAACTCTTAATGAATTTTATACAACCAATCAACAATCATATAACAACCAAAGTATATTAATTTCAACCAAATTCCTTTGCTTATATTCATTCATTTTTTTATTCAACTTCTAATAACATTAGATTTTAATGAATCAACACTTATATTCATTATTTTATTAAATCCATTTGATTATTTACAACTCATATTCATAAATATATTAACTTCTTATATATATAAGCTTATTTCACAATTGTAAACACTTTAATTATAATTCAATTCTTATAATTCTTTTACTTATACAATTATTCTTTAATTTAGATTATTCAAACAACCTAACAATCAACTTACATACAATTTAATAATTTTGAAAAATTATTTCTTTATATATAAAATATAATCAAGGCAAAATTATTTCATTTACCCAATTAAAACAATACTGTGCCGAATTGTTCTATTCAAGTGTTTAGAAACCCCTTCGGCATAGTTTGACTGACCGTGCTGACGAAGGTTCATATACCACTCAATAAACCAATCATCACAATATAAAACAATTTTATATTCACTAACAAATACGCTCTCATAGCTATTATTACACTCAAACTCATTCTAGAGTACTGCTGACTCTATCTCTAATGAGTAATACCCTACAGAACCATGGTTGTCGCTTAACCATCAGCTCTGATACCAAATGTAACGATTGCGGATTTTCGTTGCCAAAAAAACCGAATAGTTATGGGTTTTAAAAAGAAAAGAAAAGAAAGAAGAGAGAAAAAGAAGAAAGAAAAAGAAAAATAGAGGGAAAAGAAGATAGACAATTTTTTTAGAAAACAGAGAATTAGAAAAACAGAAGATAGAAAATTTTAAAAATAGAACGGACAGAAAGGAAACAACAGAACAACAACAGAATCTCACAATTCGCAGCGGAACAACATATAATAATAAATGAATAATCTTTAAACAAAGAACTATATCAGTTATTACATTACATCACATTTTATTACATCGTATCATCACATCAGAGTGTACAACAACATACAACAACAAACAATGCAGCGGAAAAAGAAATACTATATAAACTAGTAATACGCCATGCCATCCAGCTTGCCTCCAGCAACTCCAGAATATCCAAAATATCCTGATAAACCTAACTCTTGACTGCCCGTGTGGAAATTGGTGGGCACCCAGAGTTTAGGAAGGAAAACAATAAACTCCGAGTCAGTCATGTGACTGGTGTGAGAACTCAAAACAGTTTATTTATCTTTAAAATCAAAATAGAGGAATATTTTTAAATTCAATTCGCAATGCTTTTAAAAATGAGACTACCATAAGGCCTCCCGCACACACACACATGCAAACGCAGAATCGGAGGAGATTTCTCCTTATGATAGTCAAAGATGCTTGATACGCATTTAAAATAACATTTGATATTATTATTAGTGCATAGTGTATAACAAATTCATTTCGAAAGTAGAATATAAATCTTAGCCAACATACGACCATTATCGTATGCCTACTATAGCTACTATCCAAACAGTGGTGACCACCATAAATGAATAGCAGGTTCTACAACTAATACCGTACAAGTTTCGTATTGGGAATTGGATTTCCAACGAATGATCAGGCCAAGGAACTTCCCATTGCCACATGAGAATGCCTCTGGATGGACATCCCCGAGAACCAAACCGGATCTCTACCAACACAAGGCCGGGTTACTCCTAACTGAGTAACAACTGACCGAATATGCCATCCCCCGGTCCTTTGGGACCTTTATCAACCGAGCGCTCGTAATCAATTCACACAATCATAAAGTGTTTTCAACATGAGTAAGTATCTGGGCTCCATACCATGATACCACCCTTTTCCAGAAGGAAATGGACACATCCTAAAGGGTGCTACCCCTCATAACCTTGCTGCTTCTTTCCTGTTTTGACCATTCACGGGGTGTGAGGCTCGACGAAGTCACGTCCACAAAAACATACTTTATACAAAAGCCATGTTTTGGGTCAACAAATGATCAACACAATGATCACTAAGATAGACGATCAAATAAATGATCCTATCACAAATAATCAACACAATGATCATTTCAGCATCACTCAGCATGTCACATTACCAAATTGGGAATATATCGCTGATAACTTCAACTATATAACCTTTGAGCTCGTACGTCTCAAAGAAGGGTGTTAAGCAAAGAATAAATTCTCCGCCACCAACAGAAATATATTTGAAAGAAATCGGCTTTATATCTCAACTTGTAATGTCAGACATACAATCCATACAAGTCTGTTCCGGGATCGAACAAAACCGAAGGCACTTACAAAGAAGTCCTTGCAATCCGGATATTCACAATCCTGATCGGATTTCCCCATCACATATGGAGAACTCAATACCGTAGCTACTCGGTGCAGAGTCAATCGATAGTTCATCCTATCGCTTTCGCAAATATCCGGTCTTCAACACCGATCTTCAAATGCGATTCACAACGACGTATCACATATTCGGAGTGGGTTATACGACCCCATGGTCCTTTCCCGGTTAACCCGAATAGTGAGCGCTTATTCAAAAATAAGTGTGCATTCAAATTCAAACAATTCACATCAAATACCCATTCAAAGGGAAATACTGATAGTCGGTTATTGAACTATCACTGGATATGCACACATCACCAGATTCCAAATAATTTTCCAAATTATTTATTTTCCAAAATATCTTTACTAGATATATAATTTCAACACTTCAAAAATAAATCAATATTTATTTTTAACAAGTTTCACTTTCACACATAAAAATTCCATAATGAATTTATATTTCAAGATATCCATGCATATGCGATTTCAATAATTCATTTTCAATTTATCTTCAGAAAAAGATAAATTCTAATTATTCACTTCATATTGGAAAACATTTCCATACTTATTTATTCATAAGTAATTCACAAATTCCTTTTATTTTCAACACTTAGAAAATATTCAATATACTTAAATCGAATTAAGTATATAATTCATTCTTTAAGGAAATCATTCTCTTAAACATATTTATTTGGGCCAAAACGAATGTTACGTAAAACATCGTTACGACAACCCAAAATCACTAGTATAGGGATTCGAAATTAAAATAGATATATAAATCCCAATACTATACAAAACATTTCCTTTCGGAAATCATTTACTATAACAACAGTGTTATAGTCCACATTTCCTTTTATTTCTCGAAAACGTCTATTTCAACAATAAATGTTGAAATCTATGGTTTCGAATCTCAACACACTTAAAACATCGTTAGATCGTTTTAATTCTGTTTAAAATATCAAATCTAAACCATTTTCTTTAACGTGTTATTCACTATTCAAAAACGTGAATAAACTTCGTTAACAAATCTCATTCTTTTATTCATTTTAATTCAAAGGATTTTTCACTATTCAAAAATGTGAATATAACTCCATTAATAGGTTTCAACAATTTTCTTATCAAAATAAGTCGTTTGTGAATTTATAAAACAACGTTTATAAATTCCATTTTATTTATTTTATAACAACTTCCTTTTATAAATTCCTTTATTAACCTATTCCAGTTTATAACTTAATCATAAACTAAAAGTTCATATTATAAGTTAAATCCTTATAAAACGATTATTTTACAAAATCGTTCCTTTAAAAGCTTTCCAAATCATAAATCTTATAACTTATAAGATTCCTATTTAACCAATCTTTTCTTCAAATAATTTCACCAAATTTATAAATCTTACTATTTATAAATTTCTTTTATAACTTCACAGTTTATAATTCCATAAATTTCATTTCTTTATGAAATTCATTTTCACTTCATTCAAACACTTATAAAAACTCGTTTTATAATGTCAATATTTCAATTTATAAATATCCATTTATAAATCTCTTAATATAAATCAATTTATATTATTCTTTTAAAACGTCTTTAAATTCCTTTATAATTTCACCATTTTGATTTATAAAATAATCAAATTTTATAAATCCTATATTTAAACTTTTGATAATAAATTCAAAAATCCAGTTTAAACTATTTTATAAAGTCATTAATTCCTATTTCTCAAAAATCAGCTTTTAACCGTATTTCTCAAAAATTATAATTTTTATAACTTTAAGAATTATAACGTTCATTTATTTAAAATGGATCAATTCCAAAATATTTTATCTTTTCAAAAATTACTTTAAAAACATTTTTAAAATACCAGAAATTTGGTCCAATGATGCTACACACCAAATAGTCAATCACGACTAACAACGATATCATATATCGATATGATAATCCATCAAATATCAAAATATCTGAAATCAAATAAATACTGTTGAGGAATCCAGTTGGATCCCTCCAACCTGTTTCCTGCATCCAAAAACATTAGCACAATACCAATTTCGCTCCAGTACGAAATTATCGCGGTACATGTTTTTAATAAATATTATCCGCTTAATAACGGCGTAATAGGGTCTCATCCGCTAAACAAAAAATGCGGGAAATCAACAACTGCAATATATACATATGCCAATATATATATATATTGATATTATATATAATACCAATTTCACTGTTTATGAAATATTCGCGGTATATGTTTTTAATAAATAACATCCGCTTACTAACGGCGTATAATGTCTATTTTAACAATCAAAAATTATTATCATCATTCATACATGCATTTAAATATTTTAAATCTAACTATTTAAAATAAAATCGAAACTGATTCGATTGAGTGAGAAGTTCTCACCTTGGTTTTAAATTCCGTTTTAGCTTTTATTTCGAATAAAATTAAACGCGCGTTTAATTTTACCCGAAATTCTCACTAACTCCAAACGACTCCAAACCAACTCCATCGCGTAGTGCTCGTCCATACAATTCCAACGCAACTGAGTTTGCATTTTTTCGACCTCGTATGAAAAAGTTATGAATTTTTAAAGTTCGCACACGATTTTATAAACTAATTACAACATAACTTTTAAACCTAAACTAATTATCACCGTTGGATCAAGCTCCTTTGAATCCCTTCCGTCCACACCCTCACCTTCTCCCTCTCGCATGTTTCATGCTACAGGTAGCAACACGTTCATGAAACCCATTAGCTCACAATTAGGGCTTAACATCCCGGCTACTACAACAAACATGAACACGATCGGAGACCACCATGTCGAAGGCCGACCCCTCCACTATGCTCGGCCAGAACATCTTTGAACTCGGCTCCTCCCCTCCTTGGGAAACGCGCACGCAACAGGCCACGTTCACACTCCATTTCCCATCAATCCGTGAAGCCATTCGCGATCTTGACCGTTGAAGTTGTAGATCTCTTCATGCTCTTCGATTCTCTAGTTGAAGGTTGTTGGTAAATGTCGATGGATGAGGAGATAATCGAGGTGGAAGTTGGGAGTTTTCTGGCCCTTGAATTTGGTGGAGGCGGCTGCAGTTATTGGATTAGGGTTTTGTGTTTTATATTTTTTTTTTTAGAATGGTGGCTATTTATAAGAAAAGCAAGCGTAAACACTATTCATCCCGGGAATTCCGAACTCCGATTTAGATGCCGTAACCAGCGTACCTAGGGTTTATCCCGCGTTCCGGACACAATGGAACAGGTTTCGGAAGCTAATTCGGAAGTATGTGCGAGTTATGGCTGAAAACGCTCAATTTGAATTAAACCGATTTAAGTCGATTTCTAGGCGTTTTAATTTGTACCGGACAAACGGTAAATCCAATTGACTTGAAATTTGAAACCTTACAATAATATCACATTACGGATCCGATGAAACTGGTTTCGTCGAAATCCGAGAATTTTTGAAAAATGGCTATTTTGACTCGCCAAATTTAAATTAAAAATAATTCGATGCGTTTCGAGCTGCCACGATCAAACGATAGCTCCGATTGACACGAAAATTGAAATCCGGTAATAACTAACTATTACGGATCCAATGGAACTGGTTTCATTCAATTCTGAGACTGTTCAAAAATAGGCTATTTTACAGTCGATTATTAAATATTAAAATATTCAATTTTCACAGATTAACTTTTAATTCGATTTTAAAAGTTCTAAAATATTTCTATAACTCCAGTATGATTAAATAAAAAATTTCAAATTATTTTCAATCATTTTTAACTCAATTTTTAATTATTTCCATAATTTAACATATTAAATTATTGTTTTAATTATCTAATTAAATCCAATAATTCAAATAAAAATTTATTTGACTTATAAATTCACTTATAAATATTTAAAATTAATTAAATATTCAAATTTTAATTTATAAAAATTCTGGGTCGTTACATATATATATATATATATATATATATATATATATATATATATATCTATATATATATATATATATATCTTTTTGTGTGTGTGTATGTGAGTGCATGCCTGTGTTTGAATATACATGCCTCTATGCTTGACCCATAGACACAAAAATCAATTTAAAAATCTAAATTCTCTTCATACAATCCATTACAGGTTATCATGTTCAAAGGGAAGTTGTTTTGTAACAACCCTGTATTTTTAAATTATATTAATTGAATTTTGATTTAACTTTATTATATTTAATTTAGACAATTTTGTTATTTTAAAATATAGACTTTGATTTTGATATGAATTATCATTCCAAAACATGACTAAAAAGAATATTTTCCAAAAAAAGTGTATTTTGGTCAATATGGTCGAACTTTGACTTTTAAATTTAAAAATGAAAAAGTTTTAAAATTTTAATTTTATCTTGTACAATGAAAGTAAATAAAATTTTAAGAACATTGCTTTTCGTTTCGTTGAAATCTGATTTATAATGTGAAAGTTATGCCTTTTTAACTATTGAATGAAATTTGCTGTATTTAACAAAACTGTTTATTTTAAATTATATAAATAATATTTTATTTGGTCATGTAATGTCTAATTTATGTTTATATGTGTAAAATAACATGTATTGTATATATTTTGGTTCTATAACATTTTTGAAAATGTAATTGACATTTTCCAATGTCAGTTGTATTATGTTGTAAATTTTAATTCCATGTTTCAATTAATTAAAGTAATTCTTTATTTATCTTTATATTTTTCTTAATAACATATTTTATTCTCATTCTCACTTTATTTTGTTCCTCATTTATTTATTTATTTGACATTTTATTTGTTTTAAAGTGAAATAGAAATTTTCTAGAGCCAATGGTATTTCATTTGAAATTTTCATGTCCTAGCTGCTATTTTAAACAATTTCTTCAATACTTTTGCTATTTTCTATGAATTTAATTATTTATTTCAAACTTCTAAAATGTTTTAAAAATCATTTTATTTCAAATTTTTTTTATAATATTTTTAAGATGAAGTTGATAATTTTTCAAAGTCAATAGTGATTATTTGTAATTTCTGGACCCTGTTTTCAATTTTTAAGCAATTTCTTTTATTCTTTTTCTATTTTCTTTAAATTTTATTTTTATTTTCATTTTTATTTCACCCTTTTTCGGTTTTTAAAAGTATTTACTGAAATTTTTATTTGATTTTATTTGATTTAAAAAGAATGGAAATGTGAAGAGTTTAAAAAGCTTTTAACCTAAGACCTTTTATTGCCTAAACTTTTCATTTTCCATAACCTTCTCATCAATTCAGTTTAGCCGTACTACCTACTGCTTTAGCCATGAGTTTTGTCTCATTTTTCACTTGAGAAAAACATCACTCTTCATTTGTTTTCATGGCAAGAAGGAAATGGTAATGGCCTCTCCTCCTTTTTCCACTTTTTCTCTTTGTTCTTCTTACTTTTCATGCTTTTGCCTCGATTCCTCTTGCTTGTTGTGATCGGCCACCACCACTATCACCTCCACCACCTTCCTTCTCCCCTTCCACGGCTTCAAAACTGTCTCTCCTCCTCTGACCAGTAGTGGTCGTTCCCTTTAGATGATGAAAACACCACAAACAAATGTTGAAACCCCTTAAAAACAACACTAGCCGACCTATATTGCTTCATCACTTCACTTTCTACCACCATCACCACCTTAGGCTGCCGCCACCACCACTGGCCAGACCACATCAAACCCCTCCAGCCCCTGACCAGACCCACACCCCTCTGGCTGAGCCAAACAAGACCATGGCCGTGCCTCTTTGTTGACAAAAATCCACACTACATTGCCAAAAACCTTTCACCTTCTCATGTTATAACTCCTCACCATGTTTCACCACCTTGGTCGTACATTCCTATGCCAAAATCCAAGCCATGTTTTGCCCAAACCCAAGAAAATTTCATCTCTGGGTCATGCCAAAGAATATAGGAAGAAAGGCAAAAGAAGTTGCATTCAAATCTCTTTTTATTCCAAAGTTATTCCATTTCAAAGTTGCATTGAAATTTTAATTTTATTCTATTTTTCTTTGGGTTGTAACACAAGATTTGTAACTTGAATTTTCTCTCCACTCAAGTCCATAGTCTTGTCATCGTGCTTTTGATTCCACTGTGTCATTGGTTTTGTTATCTCCAGAATTTAGAGGTGAGTAAAGCTCACACGACATTTATACTTATGCAGTTGTGAAACAACAACAACTGAATGTGTAGAATTATATATGATGCTATAACTGCCAGTGATTATTTATATATGATGTTAAACATGTTAATTTACATGTCTTCTCATCTGTTGTTATATGTTGTTAACTGTTCATTTACATTTGTTTATCACACTACAAGTTCCATGTAGATTAGATTCACTATGGGTTGAAATGATACATACCCGAACGGACTTTAGAATAGGGAAATATCGTTGTGGGCTGAAATGATAGGCCTGAACGGTTTTTATTTATTTGTTTTAACTTGGGATTGCGGGTTTAAAATGATAGAACTCGGATTTTTCTTTTTAAATTGTGGATTGAAATGATATATATCCGTATCACTTGACCTAGGTTAGAAAACTATATATAGGCCCGTGGTTATATTTTATAAAGTATTTTAAATATTCTTAAAAGTGAAAAATTATGAAATTTGATTTAAATTGGATTTTTAATGTTTACATAAAGAAATTTTGGATTTTTCTAGAAGTTAGAAAAATGTAATTAAAATGAATGGTAAAAAGTGAATTTTTGAAATATAACTTAAATTTGGAAATTTGGACTTTGGCTTTTAAAATGACATTTAAGTGATATAAATAAAATTTTAAGTGGTTTAAATGTAAATTTATGATAATTTGATTTAAATAGATTTTTAAAGTGCTTTAAATAAAGGATTTATGATTTTCGTATAAGTGGAAAATGTTAAATAAATAAATGGTTAAGTTGAATTATTGAAATATAACTTAAAGTCTTGAAATTTGGATTTTGATTTAAATGGGGAATTCTAAGTTATATAAATAAAATGGAAATTTAATTACATTTGGAAAATGGTAAATATGAGGATTTGATTAAATTTGTGTTTATATGAATTAATAAAATATTATTGATTTTTCTATGTATTAAAATGGTTAAATGAATGAATGCTTAAAAGTATAATTTTAAAATGAACTTGACCTGGAAATGTGAATTTGGTTTTAATTAAGATTTTAAGTTAATTAAATAAATTGGAAATTTAGTTTAATTTTGAAATGATAATTTGAAAATGTAAATGTTAATAAAGTGTTAAATGTAAAAATGGGAAAGTTTGCACTAGTATTTATTAAGTGGATTTGTGAAATTTGATTTAATTATAAAATGTTGCTTTATATAAAAAAAACCATTAACTAAAAGAGTATTTTAATGAACATCTTTGAATGTTAAAATATGCTTTTATAATTTTTAAATTGTTTAAATTGAAATGTTTTCGAGTGTAATTTTCAGCAGCTTTTTTTGAATGCTGTGAAAGGTAGAAATTTTCAATGTTTATGGTTTTAACTTAGTAAATGAACTCATAATGGTTTAAAACTTTGGAAATTGAATACTTGATTTGAAAGTATATAAACTTAAATTTTAAATGGTTTAAATGAGTTATTTTGATTAAAATATAAGCTATTTAAAAGGTGATTTGGAATGATAATAAATGAATGATATCTTTGAATTTAAAAGGTATTTAAAGTTGAATATTTGGATTCGAACTTATAAAATGATTTGAAATGGACTTATGAAAGATATGATATTTTTATATTAAAATAATTTGAAAAGTAGTTCTGAAAGATATGATGTTTTGGAAATGAAGCTTTGAAAGGTTATGATATTTTAATATATTAAAATGATTTGAAAGGAAGTTTTGAAAGGATATGATAATTTAATATATTGAAATGGTTAAAAATGATTTGATATTTATTTTGATAAATATTTGAATTTGAATGATATGGTATGTTGATATATTGGAATGGTTTTGGAAATGATTTAATCTTTATTTTGATAAAGATTTGGATTGAAACGATATCTATATTTTTAGTATAAAATATTATTTTAAAGTTATAACCACGGGTTATAATAACGATTGGTTGGCAAAGAGATCGGGATCGGATATGGGCATACTCTCTGTCGATACCGAAAACCACTATGACTAACCGTGTATGCGGTGGAGATTCCAGAATGAAGTAGGATGGTGGCAACGTTCTTGAGGTATATTACATGGACCCAAATCTCGTGAGTTGGCATAAGGTGGCTAAAACAGGAGAGATCTCGGGCCAAAAGGGGTAGCTCCTCTGGTCGGACGCATTTCTTCGCTACCATTCTATTGCTTTTGTGATTGTTTGGGCGCCCTCCGATTTTGGGAATGTGTTCTGAGGTGGGCGTATGTGGCTGCTGTGTTACCACCAGCCCGTGTGCGTAATTGGTATATCTACCCTGGCATTGTCTTGTGTGTCGTGTCACCTACCATATCGAGCCTTTACTACGAGTTTGGTTTTCTCCCTTAGCCCATGCGTATCTTCTCGTAGTCTCCCGATCAGAAGATATGCAGATATTGGATGGACTACTAGGACTATTATGTGTGAAGGGCAATATGGGTAACCCGGAACGCTATTAAAAAGTATGTTTATTTTACTGATAGACACTATCATAATAGCGTAATAGTACTACATAGTATATAGTTTAACGGATCCTCAGAGGATGGGCTGTCCCAAGCATCCTTTAAGTTACTCGTACTTTTACTACAGTTCACTTGAGTTGATTTACATTGTATAAGTATGTATGTCCTGACTCGAGTGTCTGTACTTTTATTTACGCTCAGGTCAGCCTGAGTTATTCACAGATTTGGATCCCACCTTATGGAGATTTGAATCGCTGGAGATTATATGCTTGTCTTGTTCTATCTATTTTCAGTTCTGTTGTTCTATTCAACTTGTACTTGGTTAGTGTATTGAAACTTTTGTTGTATTCTATTTCTTCTGTTGTATCTTATGTAACTCTGATATATTACATAGTATCTTCATGAACTACTATTTCTTTTACTTCCGCTGCACTATTATTACTCTGTGATCTGCGATTATTATTTACTGTATATTCTGATATTTGCCAAATTTTTATTTACAACGTGGTATTTTGAGCAATTCAATTCCGACATGAGTGTCTACCTATACACTTATAATGGATGCGAATGGTTGAAAATACCTGGTTTTTACAGTTGGTATCAGACCTTTGGCTTTGAGGCAAAATTTAGAATATAAGGTAAATTATTTACAGAATCACTTTCATTCGAGTTTGAATCTTTCCTCTTTGATTCAAATTTCCTTTGAATTTTGGAACGTTTCCTAAAGTTCCAAAATCTATTCGTATCCCTCGCTATTCATCTTCTTTTGACTCTGGAGTATTCCATAACTCCGCTTCGAATGATCTTTTTAGTGAGTCCGCGGTCGCCAATTTCAAATTGAATTGAAAAAGGGGTAAACTCCTTTACAATTAGCATCGATTCACCAGAGATTCATATTTATCCTTGGTTTAGATGCTAATATCTTTTGTTATTCCAAACTCTATCTCTTGAGATCGAATGTAGATTTACCCTAGAAAAATCCACATTGATCTTATTCTTTAAGTCACGCTTGACCCGGTTAAGGTTGCCCGCGATTTACTTAAGCTTACCCATCTCCCTACTCTGTTATTTAATCATCTTGTCTTTTTTTTCCAATCTATTCTTCCAAACATTTTGAATTGTACTTGTAAATCTATGTTTTTTTGTATTGTTTTAGTTGTTGATGTTGATTTGGATTTTCGATCGATTCGTCTGATCAACGCCATCGATAGGGTTTCTAAAACACTTTGACAGAACAAACTGACACAATTTATTTTAAAATTTGGTTAATGAAATAAATTTTGATGTATAAGTAAATTTATGGAACCTAATAAATTGATTTAAATTGATTATTTGAAATGATAATACTTGATTTATCATTTACTGTTCTATAAATGAATTTATAACTAGTTGTTTATAATTTGATTTAGGAACTGAAATGAATTTAAAACAAGAAATTTGAGAATTTAATTTTCAATGATTTTAAACCTTGAGTTTAAAGTTTTAAAAGTTATATTATCTAAAGTATTTTCAAATAGAAATTTGTTTTCAAAGAACTTGAAAGTTTAAAAATTAGCGCTCTTCTCTTTGTCGCTGGAAAATAACTACGGTGATGACCGCGACATCGTCAATGTTCATTTTCAAGTTTCGAAGTGAAGAGATCGCTCTGTACCGCTCTGTAGTCTTGCTACAACTTTGTTTTGGGAAATCAAATTGATTTGAATTTCTAAAATATAGCTTGATTTATAATATATATATATATATATATATATATAGATACATGATTGAAATTTGATTTGATATATTATGTATATATTATTACTTATCTCTAAATGGTTTGAAAGGAATCGAAAATTTAATTCTTAAATTCTATCTTAAAGAATAATTTCAATTATAAAAAGAAAATTTAAAACTTTTGAATAAATGATTCAAATTTGAGATAATTGAATTTGGAAGTTTTAATTTTATAATACAAAATTTCATTCCAATATAACTTACCTTTATTTTCAGAAGTTGAATATGTAATTGGATAATATACAATATAAAAAGATTTTATAAATAAAATATGAGTGGTTATAATAAATGTTATACACTCAAATTTTAGTTATAAAATGATTAACAGAGGTAAATATAATAAAGGGTAATTCAATAACTTACAATGAAATAATGTTATAAGAACTAAGAATAAAATAAAGCAGTTATAATAAGTGTAAGTATATTTAGCATAAGTGATAAATATATTGAGGAGGAATAAATCTAAATTTTAAATTAGGAATAAAGAAGACTTAAATTTATTGAATACATTATGAGTATAATAAATGATTTTTTTCAAATCCATGATTTTAGAAATATTTAATTTAAGATGACTAGAAGATAAGATAACAAAATTTGAGATAGTTAAGATTTATTTAACTTGTGAAAAAAAATTAATTATCAATTTAAGCTGAAATTTCCATGGTTTCTAACCTATTATCTTATTTTGTTTTTGGAACTATCGTTTGGTTGTCCATATTTTCCTTATCTTGCTTTATGCTGTTGTAGGCATTTTTCTATAATTTTTCTATTTAGAAATCTTTCTATAATCGTTGATAATCTCCACCTTGTTAAACTTACCTATAACAAGAGTTTTCAGGTATAATCTCAATCTTCTTGTCGCCTTGTCTTAATCTTATTTCATTTCTATCTTTTCCGTGCTTTCCTGTACCTCATGCCTTTTCGGAGACGAAAAGTTTTGAGTGGAGAAGAGTGTAACAACCCTGTTTTTATAAATTTATTTTAATTGAATTTTGATTTAACTTTATTATAATTAATTTAGATAATTTTGTTATTTTAAAATATAGACTTTGATTTTGATATGAATTATCATTCCAAAACATGACTAAAAAGAATATTTTCCAAAAAAAGTGTATTTTGGTCAATATGGTCAAACTTTGACCTTGAAATTTAAAAATTTAAAATTTTATAAGTTTTAAATTTGAATTTTATCTTTTACTATGAAAGTAAAAAATTTTTTAAGAGCATTGCTTTTCATTTCGTTGAAATCTTATTTATAATGTGAAAGTTATGCCTTTTTAACTATTGAATGAAATTTGCTGTATTTAACAAAACTGTTTATTTTAAATTATATAAATAATATTATATTTGGTCATGTAATGTCTAATTTATGTTTATATGGGTAAAATAACATGTATTGCATATATTTTGGTTCTAAAACATTTTTGAAAATGTAATTGATATTTTCCAATGTCAGTTGTATTATGTTGTAAATTTTAATTCCATGTTTCAACTAATTAAAGTAATTCTTTATTTATCTTTATATTTTTCTTAAGAACTTATTTTATTATCATTCCTATTTATTTTTTGCCTCATTTATTTATTTATTTAACATTTTATTTTTTTTAAAGTGAAATAGAAATTTTCTAGAGCCAATGGTATTTCATTTGAAATTTTCATGTCCTGGCTGCTATTTTAAACAATTTCTTCAATTCTTTTGCTATTTTCTCTTAATTTAATTATTTATTTCACTTCTAAAATGTTTTAAAAATCATTATATTTCAAATTTTGTTTTATAATATTTTTAAGATGAAGTTGATAATTTCACGAAGTCAATAGTGATTTATTTGTAATTTCTGGACCCTGTTTTCAATATTTAAGCAATTTCTTTTATTCTTTTTCTATTTTCTTTAAATTTTATTTTTATTTTCATTTTTATTTCACTTTGTTTCGGTTTTTAAAAGTATTTACTGAAATTTTTATTTGATTTTATTTGATTTAAAAAGAATGGAAATGTGAAGAGTTTAAAAAGCTTTTAACCTATGACCTTTCATTGCCTAAACTTTTAATTTTCCATTACTTTCTCATCAATTCAGTTTAGCAGTACTACCTACTGCTTTAGCCGTGAGTTTTGTCTCAATTTTCATGTGAGAAAAACATCACTCTTTATTTGTTTTCATGGCTAGAAGGAAATGGTAATGGCCTCTCCTCCTTTTTCCACTTTTTCTCTTCGTTCTTCTTACTTTTCATGCTTTTGCCTTGATTCCTCTTGCTTGTTGTGATCGGCCACCACCACTATCACCTCCACCACCTTCCTTCACCCCTTCCACGACTTTAAACCTCTCCCTCCACCTCTGACCAGTAGTGGCCATGCCCTTTAGATGATGAAAACACCACAAACAAATGTTGAAACCCCTTAAAAACAACACTAGCCGGCCTATATGGCTTCATCACTTCACTTTCTACCACCACCACCACCTTAGGCCGCCACCACCAACACTGGATAGACCACCACACACCCCTCCAGCCCCTGACCAGACCCACAACCCTCTGGCTGAGCCAAACAAGACCATGGCCGTGCCTCTTTGTTGACAAAAATCCACACTACATTGCCAAAAACCTTTCAACTTCTCATGTTATAACTCCTCACCATGTTTCACCACCTTGGCCGTACATTCCTGTGCCAAAAACCGAGCCATGTTTTGACCAAACTGAATTAAATTTCATCTCTAGGTCGTGCCAAAGAATATAGGAAGAAAGGCAAAAGAAGTTGCATTCAAATCTCTTTTTATTCCAAAGTTATTCCATTTCAAAGTTGCATTGAAATTTTAATTTTATTCTATTTTGCTTTGGGTTGTAACACAAGATTTGTAACTTGAATTTGCTCTCCACTCAAGTCCGTAGTCTTGTCATCGTGCTTTTGATTCCGTTGTGTCATTGGTTTTGTTATCTCCAGCATTTAGAGGTGAGTAAAGCTCACACGACATTTATACTTATGTAGTTGTGAAACAACAACAATTGAATGTGTAGAATTATATATGATGCTATAACTGCCAGTGATTATTTATATATGATGTTAAACCTTTTAATTTACATGTCATCTCAACTGTTAATGTTATCTGTTGTTAACTGTTCATTTATATCTGTTTATCACACTGCAAGTTCCCTGTAGATTAGATTCACTATGGGTTGAAATGATACATACCCGAACGGACTATAGAATAAAGAAAAATCGTTATGGGCTGAAATGATAGGCCTGAACGATTTTTATTTATTTGTTTTAAGTTGGGATTGCGGGTTTGAAATGATAGAACCCGGATTTTTCTTTTTAAATTGCGGATTGAAATGATATATATCCGTATTACTTGACCTAGGTTAGAAAACTATATACAGGCCCGTGGTTATATTTTATAAAGTATTTTAAATATTCTTAAAAGTGAAAAATTATGAAATTTGATTTAAATTGGATTTTTAATGTTAAATAAAGAAATTTTGGATTTTTCTAGAAGTTAAAAAAATGTAATTCAAATGAATGGTAAACAGTGAATTTTTGAAATATAACTTAAATTTGGAAATTTGGACTTTGGCTTTTAAAATGACATTTAAGTTATATAAATAAAATTTTGAGTGGTTTAAATGTAAATTTATGACAATTTTATTTAATAGATTTTTAAAGTGCTTTAAATAAAGGATTTATGATTTTTGTATAGGTGGAAAATGTTAAACAAATAAATGGTTAAGTTGAATTATTGAAATATAACTTAAAGTCTAGAAATTTGGGTTTTGGTTTAAAAGGGGAATTTTAAGTTATATAAATAAAATGGAAATTTAATTATATTTGGAAAATGTTAAATATGAGGATTTGATTAAATTTGAGTTTAAATGAATTATAAAGTATTATTGATTTTTCTATGTATTGAAATGGTTAAATGAATGAATGCTTAAAAGTCTAATTTTAAAATGAACTTGACCTGGAAATGTGAATTTGGTTTTAGTTAAGGGTTTAAGTTAATTAAATAAATTGGAAATTTAGTTTAATTTGTGAAATGATAATTTAAAAATGTAAATGTTAATAAAGTGTTAAATGTAAAAATGGGAAAGTCTACACTGGTATTTATTAAATGGATTTGTGAAATTTGATTTAATTATAAAATGTTGCTTTCTATAAAAAAAATCATTAACTAAAAGAGTATTTAATGAACATCTTTGAATGTTAAAATATGTTTTTATAATGTTTAAATGGTTTAAGTTGAAATGTTTTTGAGTATAACCTTCGGCAGCTTTTTCTGAATGCTGTGAAAGGTTGAAATTTTCAATGTTTATGGTTTTAACTGAGTAAATGAACTCATAATGGTTTAAAACTTTGGAAATTGAATACTTGATTGAAAAATATATAAACTTAAATTTTAAATGTTTTAAATGAATTATTTTGATTAAAATATAAGCTATTTAAAAGGTGATTTGGAATGATAATAAATGAACGATATCTTTGAATTTAAAAGGTACTTAAAGTTCAATATTTGGATTTGAACTTATAAAATGATTTGAAATGGAGTTTTGAAAGATATGATATTTTGATATTAAAATAATTTGAAAAGAAGTTATGAAAGATATGATGTTTTGGAAATGAAGCTTTGAAAGGTTATGATATTTTAATATATTAAAATGATTTGAAAGGAAGTTTTGAAAGGATATGATAATTTAATATATTGAAATGGTTAGAAATGATTTAATATTTATTTTGATAAATATTTGAATTTGAAAGATATGGTACGTTGATATATTGGAATGATTTTGGAAATGATTTAATCTTTATTTTGATAAAGATTTGGATTGAAATGATATCTATATTTTTAGTATAAAATATTATTTTAAAGTTATAACCACGGGTTATAATAGCGATTGGTTGGCAAAGAGAACGGGATCGGATATGGGCATACTCTCTGTCGATACCGAAAACCACTTCGACTAACCGTGTACGCCGCGGAGATTCCAGAATGAAGTAGGATGGTGGCGACGTTCTTGAGGTATATTACGTGGACCCAACTCCCGTGAGTTGGCATAAGGTGGCTAAAATAGGAGCGATATCCGGCCAAAAGGGGTAGCTCCTCTGGTCGGACGCATTTCTTCGATACCATTCTATTGCTTTTGTGATTGTTTGGGCGCCCCTTCGATTTTGGGAATGTGTTCCGAGGTGGGCGTATGTGGCTACTGCGTTACCACCAGCCCGTGTGCGTAATTGGTATATCTACCTTGGCATTTCCTTGTGTGCCGTGCCACCTACCATATCGAGCCTTTACTACGAGTTTGTTTTTCTCCCATAGCCCATGCGTATCTTCTCGTAGTCTCCCGATCAGGAGATATGCAGATATTGGATGGACTACTGGGACTATTATGTGTGAAGGGATATATGCGTAACCCAGAACGCTATTAAAAAGTATGTTTATTTTAATGATAGAACCTATTATAATAGCGTAATATTACTACATAGTATATAGTTTAACGGATCCTTAGAGGATGGGCAGTCCCAAGCATCCTTTAAGTTACTGGTACTTTTACTACAGTTCACTTGAGTTGATTTACGTTGTATAAGTATGTATGTCCTGACTCGAGTGTTTGTATTTTTATTTACGCTCGGGTCAGCCTGAGTTATTCACGGATTTGGATCCCACCTTCTGGAGATTTGAATCGCTGGAGATTATATGCTTGTCTTGTTTTATCTATTTTCAGTTCTGTTGTTCTATTCAACTTGTACTTGTTAGTGTATTGACACTTTTGTTGTATTCTATTTCTTCTGTTGTATCTTATGTAACTCTGATATATTACATAGTAGCTTCATGAACTACTATTTCTTTTACTTCCGCTGCATTATTATTACTCCGTGATCTGTGATTATTATTTACTGTATATTCTGAAATTTGCCAAATTTTTATTTACAACGCGGTATTTTGAGCAATTCAATTCCGACACGAGTGTCTACCTATACACTTATAATGCATGCGAATTGTTGAAAATACCTGGTTATTACATGTTTATAATGATGTAATATTAATTTTAAAAATGGTTTCGAGCATATTTATTGAATAAATATTTTATAATTTGAAAATTACATTATTGAACATTTTAAATCAGAAAAATCAAGTATTATAATTCTAAGTTTCATTTATATGTTCCGATTCATGCCAGAAAATAATAATATTTGATGATAAAACAATGATTTTTAAGTCTGGGGTGATCTAGATATTTTGAGTTGAACGGATTTTGGTTTTCGATCGATTTCTGGTGATCGGATTATAGATCTTCATTAGGATCGTCACAAAGGAAGGTGGAGGTTGGGGGAACTCAGGAAAAATGCTCGAAGCTTTTATAGATGGTCGAGGTGGTTAATCGATGATGATTTAGGGTTTAAGGTCAGGTTTGGGTGGCTGTTGAATTCGAGGCTGGATCGTCATCAACGTCGCATCGGGTTGGAATGGCACCAAAGGGAATAGGAGCATGGTTCCACGGTGGAGCTTTGGTCGTGATTGCATGACCTTTGGTGGTTGGGATTGGCGGCACGAGGAGTGTCTAGTTGATCAGTTTTTGGTTCCAGGTTGTGTTGAATATCTTGATTCTAATTTCAGGCGAAGTTGAAGGAGCTGGGTAGTCGGGTTTGTCGGCGAGGTCATCAGCGACTTATGGATGATGCAGTGGTTGGAACATCGGCGTTGGCATGTGCATGTGAACGTGTATGGGGCGTATCAGTGGTTTAGTCTGGGTGTTGTTGAGTTGAGGAAGAAGAAGGCAACTCGAGGAATTGCTTGAGAAAATGAAAGCATGGCTCGAGTGGGCTTTTCGGGTTTGGCTAGTGAACGTTTTTAACCGTACAACAGTTTAATTTTTTAAAACAAATAAAGTTTGAAAAGAAAAAAAAGAGAAAAGGAAGGGGTCAGGAAAAATGTAGTTTGTGTCAGGTTTTGTTCGGATGTATATGCGAGTGTTTTACCGTGCATCACTTTTAAATTTTAGATAAATCAAGTTTGAAAGTAAATTTGTTTAAAAACAAAAGAAGATGTTAACAAAGTTTTCCTAGCAAATCACTAAACAAATTTTTGAAGCAAAAGTATTACAAAGTTTTGTCCACAAGTTTCAAACTTAAATTTTTATTTTTTTAGCAAGGCCGACGAGGTTAAATGGACCCCGACCATTTTATTGCTGCACCAGACAGAACAAAACACATACAACGAAAAGGAGATAGAAAACAGGGGAGCACAAGGCGCAGCAAGCACGGGGGAACAAAAACATAAAACAACAAATGAAAAAGAAGAAAACTCCCAGTTAGCACATATGAAAAGAAGCACGTATCCCTGGATCTATAGAGAACGATAGCTGGCTCAAAGTATCTCTAATCTCACTCATTATCCACTGTTTTAAATCATCATCAGACTTTGCGTTTATAGCATCAAACAACCTTGAGTTTCTCTCTCTCCAAACAGAGCTTATGAAGCTCTTCAACACAGCATTGAAGGTCCTTTGGCCATCAGTTTTGAAGCCTGACTTAACATATATTCTTTCCCACTCTATTTGACTGTCAAGGGAGACATCATTACGTTGCAGCTCTGCCATCACATTGATCCAGATCTGGATAATATATGTGCACTCAAAATACAAGTGTTCAACAGTCTCAGGCAGCGCACAGCAGAACGTACATAAAATATTAATGTTCATCCCCATGCAAGCAAGTTTTGCTCTAGTCAATATCGCACGGTTGAGTACTTTCCATAGCATGAAGTCCTGTCTCATACTACTATCTCTGCCCCACGTACGTTTCCACCATCTCCATGTAGGGCAAGTACCGTTCTTCATCATAAATTCATAAGCTTCTCCAATATTGAAAGTAGCTTTTTTATCCCCCCAAACCAGACAATTAGTAGAAGAGGATAGAGGTGTAAAAATACTTATTTTGGTCGAAATCTGTTGTATCCGCTGATTGGAAGAAGATATGCGTCAATTTTGTAAGTTATGCAATATGTCTCTGACCTTGGTTGCCGAGTGTATCCCATTCTGATGCATCTCACCATACATTAGCTGACGTTGTAGAATGTACCCATTCGCTAACCATGGGTCATCCCAAAAGTTCACACTATGTATTGGGTTAGTATTGATTTGGATGTGAGGAAGAAACTTCTCTTTTAACTTAAATAAACACCGCCACGTCCAACTTAAATTTTGAGGCTTGGTCATGTTCCACAAACTCCTCCCCTTGATCACGTTCTTTTCTGACCACTTTGCCCAAAGGCTTTCAGTACAGTTATAAAAAGTATCAATGTGCTTAGCAAAGGCTGCTATGTTCCATTGCTTTAAATTGTGTATACCCAGTCCCCCCTTATCCAAAGGCCTTTCAATTATGTCAAATTTGATCGGGGCTATCTATCTGCCAGTCACTTTGCCCTTCCATAGGTATCTCATGAAAGCACTTCTGATCATATTTATCAATTTAAAGGGGAGAAGAAAGGTTCTAGCCCAATACACTTGCATTGAAAATATAACAGACTTAATTAGAGTTAATCTTCCAGCTTGACTAAGATACCTGGATGTCCAGCAACTTAGCCTGATAGTAATCTTCTCGAAGAGAGGGAGGCATTGGTTAGTAGTGATCTTCGATGTAGTTAGCGGGAGACCCAAATATGTAATAGTGTTATGGTTTAGAGTCAATCCAGTGGTTTGAGAAATAAGATTACATTGTTCGATTCTAACACCAGCGGTGATGATATTAGATTTACGTAAATTCACTTTTAGCCCCATCATAGCATAGAATTCGTCAAGAGTGTGCATCATGTTCCTGACAGTGGAGATTTCAGGAGTGCAAAACAAAACTAGATCATCTGCAAACATTAGAGCAGAGATCTAAGGTTCAGTGCATGCTGGATGGAGCTTGAATTTACCGTGGGATATAAGCTTGTCAAGCATTCTCGTTAGAAGCTCCATGACTAGTATGAATATATAAGCAGATAGGGGGTCACCCTGCCTAATCCCTTTCTTACTAACGAAAAAACCCTCATTCATACCATTTATATTAACTGAAAATGTCGGGGAGGAGATACATTCATATATCCATGCTATGAAGTGAGGAGGGAAGTTCATGTACCCCATGATCCTCACAATACTATTCCATTGTAGCATGTCAAAAGCTTTCATAATGTCAAGCTTCATCACAGCTTTCGGGGGAGCATTCTTGCGCTTATATCTCTTAATTAGTTCATGGGATAGAAGGACATGATCCAAGATGTTCCTACCTGGTAAATAAGTAGATTGATTTTTGGAGGCAATTTTAGGTAGAACATGCTTTAATCTCGTAGCTAAGGCTTTAGAGATGCACTTATAGACGGTGTTACAACATGAGATGGGTCGATAATCATTAACACAGTGAGCATTCTTGGTCTTGGGGATAAGAGCTATGTTGGTATAGTTAAAAGATCTGAAGATTTTACTTTTTTTGAAGAAAAGGAGAATGGCATTGATAACATCATCAGAGACTATCGACCAACATATGGTATAGAAAAGCGCATTCAGCCCATCCGGTCCTCCACACGATTTTGCGTTTAAAGAGAATATAGCTTGCTTTATTTCTTCAGGGGCGACTTCATTACAAAGAAAGGCATATTCATCAGGGTTTAGTCTAGGTAGAATATCACTGGGTATTTGGTCTATGCTCGGCATGAAGTTGGTCACATTGCCATACAAGTCAGAGAAATGATGAATGATAGCCCCCTTGACTTCATTAGGTGTTTTATGAAGATTTCCATACGTATCATAAATAGTGGTAAAATTTTCTCTAGTCTGCTTATTCTTTAGACTAGCATGGAAGTAAGCACTGTTTCTATCTCCCTTTTCCCGCCAGTTAATTCTCGACGTCTGCCTAATCATATCATTTTCTTTACTTAAAGCTTGATAGTATTGCAGAGACAGATTACTTTCAGACGCTGAGAAGTTTGCATTATTAACAAATGCCATCATTGTTGTTTGAACTTCAAGTAGCTTATCTTTAATCAAAGTGCTCATCTTGTCACCTTTACCATATCTATTGAACGCCCATAATTTCAAGACTTTCTTCATCTCCTTAATTTTTTCCTGCAAAACAAACAAATGATTTCCATTTTTAGACTTATTCCATGTAGATAACACGATATTTTTAAAGTCTGGTTCAGAAACCCAAGAATTAAAAATTTTAAATTTGAATTTTCTCTCATGTCCGCTTCAAGAAGGTGAATAATTTGAGGAGAGTGGTCTGAAAGGAGAGGAGGAGGGAGGTGATTGAAGAGGAGGGGCCATTTTGTTAATGCACAATGATTTGAGAAAGAATGATCAATTCTAGAGAAGGTTCTGCATCTTAGTCTCCTCTTATTGTTCCTCGTATATTGCATACCCACAGACCTGACCATAACTAGATCCGCCTCAGTGAGGGTTTCAGCTAGGGGTTTGATTTCATTGAGTGAGAGGGGATTTCCACCAACTTTATCAGAAAGAGTGCAGCAACAGTTGAAGTCTCCAAGTTTTATCCAAGGGTGCGTGGACTATCTGAGAGATGGTATGACCGTTAATAACGATGTTCTTGTAGCCGCTGAGTTAAAGGCATACACGAAGGAGACATAGAAGGACGTTTTATCAGAGAGGTCGGTGGCATGACAATGAATAAGTTGGGGAGTAGAAAGTATGGGAGTAAGTTGGACCTGATTGGGATTGCATAGAATCAATATTCTACCATACATAGCTTCATCCAGATTGTGTATGTATTTCCACTTAGGGTTAGTGTATGCAGCTGCCTTGATAGACATGGCAAGATTCAACTTTGTTTCAAGTATTGCTAAGATTGATAGGTGATGAGTTTTGATTAGTTGTTTGCATTGGTCCTGCTTGATTACATGGTGTCCACCGCGAATATTCCATGCTCCAACGCGCAACATCATTGGACAACACGTGCATTGAGTAACTCTATCTTCATTCTCCTAGTTACTGCCTGCTTCGAGGTCAAGTAATTAGGAATAGCAGCTGAAAGTGGGGTTACTTTGTGGTTTATTGTTTCATCAGATAAGAGGGTGTTGGTCTGAATAGGAGTTTGTGGGGAGGTTATCAGTGGGGGCATTTCCACAGTGGTAGGAGCTTTGAATGCATGGGGAGGTTTGATTTTGGAATATATGTGTTGAGGAGAAAGGCTTGGGGATGTGACATTGACTTGAGGTGAAGTGTTATCATGTTGCATATTTATCTGATACGCTGTGCATGTTTTGGCTACATTGTGCACTTTTTCTTTCTTCTGTGTAATTGTGCCGTGTTTAAAGTTTTTGATGCCATTCTTTCTATTTTTTCTACTACTCGTATTATTCTCTTCTCCCTTTTCACAGTCACTACTCTATCCCTCAACCATGTCTCCATCATCTATTGGTTCCTGACTTTGTGTCTTGTTCATTGTTTGCTTCACATTATTACTCCCTTTTTTTATTTTGCTACTGCCTTCTTCTTTTTGTGTTATTTGATTGTTAGCTTCCTTTTGCACTACAGCCTCATTGCAAACATGTGCAGCTTGATCATTAGCACCAACATTCATACTTTCTTATAACATGTCATTCACATCTTCCTCATCATCCAAATTAAGTAGAACATCAAATTTATTGAAGGTTAGCGGCTTACCATCAGTATCATTTTCACTTATTTTCTCTTCTTTTTCAGGACTTCTTTCTTTACACACAGTGTCTACCTGAAATATGGTATGGGTTGTATCTTCTTCACTTGTGTCTTGATTGTTTACTTCCTTGTCACCACTATGTCCGTGATCATTCTTCACCTTTATTTCATCTTCACTGTTCTCCTTTTCGTTATTGCTTCCTCCATTCTGCACCACTATATTTTCTTTAACCACTAGCTCAGCCTTCTTTTTGCTCACACGTTGCCATGCTCTTATGTTTCGTTTCTGAATTGGTCTCACATTTCTTTTCACCCGGGTTGAATCACTTATTACTACTGTGTTATCTTTGTTGGCATTGTTACTAGTTTCCTTTTGTTCTCTTTTTGATTCTTTTCCCTACTATCACAACACTCGGCTTTATGTCCAAATCTCTTGCACAACACACAAACATCAGGCTTCCACAAGCACTGCACATAGATTTTTTGATATCCTCCTTCAACCAACTTCACCGTAAACTCATCAGGAAGCTCCCTGTCTAGTTTAATTTCCACTAAGCATTTCGCATAGCTCAATCTTTCTTGTTTTTCTGTCATTTCATCCATACACAACATCTTCCCTAAATGGCTACAAAGACAATTTATCCCAAGTGGAGACCAGACATATATTGGTAAATTATACAATTGTACGCAAACTGGAACCGCTGTGATTGAGCCAGTTACATTACTAATAGCTGCATCGTAGGGTTTAACCATGAACAACTTATTATTCATGATGAAAGGATCACACTGTAGGATCTTGTCTCTATCTTCAGAACACGTGAAGTTAAATAATAATATAATACCATCAGACTTAGCTCTCACCGATCCTTTTAGTTTCCATATCTTCTTAAGTTTTGTAATAACAGCTGTGTAAGACAACGGTTTATCTAGGAAGAAACCTACCAGAGTTTCCTTCCATATCACTGCTCCTGCATCAATAACTTCTTTAGTTGGAACTAATACATCATCTTCATACTCTGGAGACAGGTGAACGGGGATGTACTTCCCAGCATTCTTGGGTTTATGCTTGAACAGCGAAGTCCATTTCCGTTCACAAGGAGGGGTATTTGGCGGAACAACGGTATGGGGAAAATGAGTCAAAGGTAGAGGAAGAGACGAGTTGGGGTCAGGGGGAACAAGGGGGCGATATCTGATGGAACAGGGAGATCTATGGGAAGTTGGCGTGGTGGAATAAGGGCAGAGTTGGAGTTGGGTGGGACATGGTTAGGAGGTGACGATGATTCAGAAGTGGTTATGGAAGTGACAGAGGCGTCAGTGAAGGAAGGGGGAGGTACTACTAAACTGACAGAGGAGATAGGATGCGGTACTAAAGAGTTGACGTTTGGGGATGGTTGAGTGTTTCACGGGCAGACATGAGAGGACTTTTTTGAAAATTTTGAAAACTTTGGGGCCAAGGAAACTGAAAATAATATGATTTGGTTTTGAAATAGTTTTATATTAGATTGATTACTAAATCCCTAAGAGTTTTCAAAAGTAATTTAATGATGTAATTAAATGGGGGATTAAGATTTGTGCATTAAGTTTTAATCAAAAGGTCTTTAGTAATTTTGTATGTTAATAATAAAATTAATTTCAAACCTTTAATTTAAATAAGTTTTAATAAGTAATTAATTAAGATAATGGTTTATTTTAGATTAATTAAAGACTTAAGTAATTAAGGGTGAATTAATTAACTTAAGTAATCATAGGGATAATTAATTACTTAAAGGATGATTTATTAACGGGAGTAATTAAAAGATAATTACTCAATGAGATTAATTAAAGGTTAATTAATTATTTAAGGTTAATCAATTTATGTAGGTAATTAAGTAGTAATTAATTACTTAAAAATTTTATTACTTAATGTAAGTAATTAAAAGATAATTAGTGATTAAAGGTTAATTAATTAATAATTAAAGGATAATTTATTAATTAATTAAAAGATGACTGATTAATAAATTAAAAGTAATTAATAAAGTGATTAAGGATAATTACTTACTATGATTAATTAAAGATAATCACTAATTGTAATTGATTAAGGATAACCAATTAATATATTTAATTAAAGGTTCATTAATGATAATTATTTAATGAAAGAAATTAAAGGATAATTAAATAATTAAAAGGTTAATTATTAATGATTAAAGGTTCATTGATTTATTTATTAAGGTTGATTAATTAATAATTAAAGGTTAATTATTTATTATTAAAGGTTAATTAATAAATGATTAAAGGATAACTAATTAAAATAGTTTGTAATTAATTAATCAGAGTTAGGTGATTAATTCATAAGTAATTAATCTATTTGAATTAATTAAATTAAAATCAGGTGATCAATTAATCTTGCTTATAGATGATTGAATTATATTGAATACCTTGAATTTTTTGATATCTCCGATGTGTGATGTTTAGTGACATGAATTGTGTGGATTGAGATGTGAACTGTGACTTATTTATCTGTGATGAATTTACTTGTTTATCTGTGAATGAAAGATAAGCATTATAATGTTATACCGCTTATCGATATTGTTGTGCTTGAATTGATGATGGTTGTGATATTTTATTGTTGCCTGTGAAACCACTGGACTATACACCACACATACAAAAATTTGGATTTCATGGGAAATTGGTTAAGTCATGGTTTTTTTAAATTTAAGAATTTCAAAGTTGAATTTTGAATCCAAAATAGTTTGAAAGTGAAATTGGATTTAATATGGAAGGAGTTTTGAAGTTAAAATTATTTTGAAGGGCTTGTTCAAGTTTTAAAAATTAAGATAATTTAATTTGAATTTGAATTCAAGATTTTTGAAGTTGCATTCTATATACATATGCTTATTTGGAATCTATGGTTTAAAGGGATTATATAGGTTTTATGGATTTTAAACCATTTAAAGTATTTTAAAAGAATTATTTTGGGATTTTAAATAGAACTTGCCAAGGATACGGCAGTTCACTGATTTTCTAATTTTACTTTAAAAATCTATAACTTGAGTAAATTTGATCGGATTTTTCCGAAACGAAAACTTTGTTTTCAAATAATAATAGCTTTCATATAAAGAAAGAACTTCCAGTTTTTATTGAAAGGATTTCAAATTTTGAAATGGAAATAGTTTTGAAAGCTATGAATGAATCTTTGCTAAAGATTAGGTGAACATTGTTTCAAATCGAAAAGGATCTTCAAGGGTGAATCTTTTATTTAAAAGATTAAAAGTGGAAATTTGTTTAAACCATTCAAAAGGAAAGGCTTTGGGCTAAAAGTTTTGAGTTAACTAAGATCACAATATATCCATATGCTTTTTAAAATTTGCGCTCAATATTCGGTTTACTCGGGAGAAGACTTTATGTCATAAAACCCATTCCGAATTAATGATACGATGCAATGGATAACAATTGAAGACGGTGGTGAAGACCTAGTATTTTCAAAAACTAAAGGATTACCTTTCAAATGTCTCTACACTGAGTTGCTCCGGTATAGAGATCTTCATATGTGATGGGGAGTCCGATAGGATTGTGGATACCCGGATTTGCAAGGGCTTCTTTGAAGTGCCTTCGGTTCCATTCAGACCCAGGATGGACTTGTATGGATGTATGTCCGATGTTACACTTTGAGATATAAAGCTGGTTTCTATCAAATACATTTCTGTTTGGTGGCGGAGAATTTATTCTCTTAGCTTAACACCCTTCTCTGAGACACACGAGCTGAGAGGTTATGTAGTTGATGGTTACTAGTGATATATTCCCAATTTGGTAATGTGGCACGCTAAGTGCTAATCGTTTGTTGATCGAAGCATGGATTTTGTGAAAAGCGTAGCTTTGTGGACGAGACTTCGTCGAACCTTACACCCCAAAAATGGTCGAAACAGAAAGGATGCAGCAAGGTTATGAGGGTTGCACCCTTTATGGTATGTGCATTTCCTTCGGGATAAAAAATGATATCATGGTATGGAGCCCGGATATTCAACTTATGTGTTTGTTGGAATTTGTTGGTGAATCCTAGGATAAAGGTTGGTCACGACCGGAGAATGTCATACTCGTGATAGTTAATTACCTAGTTACATAGGTAACTCGGCCTTGTGTTGGCAGAGAGCCGGATAGATTCTCCAGGCATCCCTTCAGAGGCGTACCCATTTCGGTAAGGAAGTTCCTTAGCCTTGGCCATTTGTTGGAAACCCAATCACCCAATACGAGCCCTTTACGACTGCAGTTGTACAACCTGCTATTCATAAATGGTAGCTATAGCAAGCATAATATAATGGTACCTATGCGAGCTAAGATTAATATTATACTTTCAAAATGTTTTATGCACTACGCACTAATAATAATATAAAAAGGATTTTCGCGTATCAAGCATGTTTGACTATCATAAGGAGAAATCTCCTCCAAGTGTGAGATTGCATTGTGTGTATGGCAGGAGGCCTTATGGTAATTTCATTTTCCAAAATGCATGGAGAATTTCTTTTATTTCTTTGTGTTGTTTCTTTTTATACAAACATCTGTTTTTGTTTGCTCACACCAGTCCCACGACTGACCTGGAGTTTATTGTTCCCTTTCTAAACTCTAGGTGCCTATAACTTTCCACATGGGCAGCCTATAGTCAGGTTATCAGATAGTCAGCTAGTAGGTGTAGCTTTTGGAAATCTTTGAAGTCTGTTGATTTGGCGATCGCACTCTTCGTCGAACTTGCTATAAGTTCAGCATGATGGTGGTTCGAGCTTCTTGGTTTGGAGTTTTGGAGCTTTGCATTGAAGATATTATCTTTCCACTGCTGTTGTTTGTCTTCTGCTGCTTTGTTTTTCTGCTGTTGTATCTATTATAATGTTGATCATTTCATTTGTATCATTGATGTATAAAATGTTGTGTATCGATAAAATTATTTCTTCTATTTCCTTTGTGTTGTTATTCACCTAATGTTGTTATAAGCTCCGACGAACCAGACTCAACATTTGAATCTACGGCATTCGAATATGGGTGACGTATTTGATGTCGATTTTCAGACTCTGGATTTTGGATTGTCATAATAAAGCATCATTGAAATATAAATGCTTCTCCTTTATTTTGTGTGGCAACAAAGGAAGCAGTTCAAAGCATCAAATGTAGACACCAGTACAACAACGTTACATTGTGCAAAGGAGACTATAGTGATACAATATACAAAGGTATAAATCCAGACCAGACTTCAAAATGTTTAGCTACAAATGAAGACAAATTCCAAAATCATCAACACAGTGCAGCACAACCAAACTGCCCAGGGCCAAAGACATACATATATACTATCAACATGAACCATCTCATAAATGAAATCTAAGTGCAGACATGATGATCCACAAAGTATACAGGAACCAATACACAGTGAATCATGGAAAAATGGAATGCATCAATGAGACTAAAGCCTGCACCAATTCAATATAACCAAGGCCAAAAGTGACCTCAACAAGTTGATATGCAGACAGTAACTTCGAACTTCATATATACATAAGTTTGGTCATATATACACGCAGTCAAACTAATAAGCAACTGAATATCAAGTCAAGTCAAAATCAGAGCTACAAAACTTATAAACAGTTCGTTAAACCAAGGACAGTGGACTTATGAAGAAATTATTCTACGAAAGGTACCAGACTTGAGTGAATCGAAGTAAACAAATTCAACATGTGCACAAAATAGTAGAAGTGCAACCCGAAGTCGAAACAACAAGTTGTACAATACCGAAGTCAGATAACTAAATTAACAAAGTCAAAATTTTAAATCAAGTCATTGGCCGAACTCAACGTACAGAGGAAGAATTCAAAGCAATGATGAAATCACAAAAAAATGCTAGAAATTCGAAAACGTGATAGCGAAGAAAATGAACCAGTCAGAAATCAAAGCCATGAGAATCAAGGTAGCAAATATACGATTTTGAACTAGTCAGAAATCATCACAGTCATCAATGAAAAATCAAACAGCCGAGCAAATTATTAGACGAACAAGAAAATAGGAATTCGAATCCTATATAAATGTTTAACATTATCGGCAAAAAAACCATTCGAGTTCGAGCAAAAGGGATACCAAAAATCAAATCAAAAGCATGAATCTCACCGAGTTCGAGCAAGCTAAATAGTAGAGCAGAAAAGTATAAATTACATACCAGATTGTTCGAATCGAACTCGATCGAAGAAGTAGCCGAAGCTAAGCAGCAAACGATCGATCAATAGAGCTACGCAAAAATATCATTTGTTTGATCAACTATTGTCGGCAGCTTCTAATCAGAAGCCCTAATTTTCGAGCAAACGAAAGGAGGCCAAAGCCATTTCGAAGAAATAGAGACGAAGCCCTAATTCTTTTTTCTCCAGAATGTTCGAGAGGCCAATATTACAGCACTAAACAAGAAACAAGGGACAGCCAAATAATAAGAGATACGGTCCAAACCAAACAGAGGGAAGAAAATAATATAGGGCCTCTTTACTTTGGGCTACAGAATTTTTAAAAAGGGCTTTGAATATTTTGTTTATATTGTATTGTTTAAAAATTATGTATTTACTAGTCGTGTGACTAGGGGATGAACTACGGTGGTGTAGTTTGAGAATTCACAACTCAGTGGCTGAGTTGTGGCAGGGTTTTGAGCGTAGAGTTAAGGTTAGTCGATAGTGGGTGTCGTGAGTTTACATGTGTAAGCGTCTGACTGCTTAATTTCTAGTGGAAACCTTGGAGGCAGCACGTAGGCAGGGTTTTGCAGAAGCTGGGTAAATCTGTGTGTTATCTTTTCTGTTTTTATTATTCTGTTATTATCTGTGCTGCTATATCTGTGTTGCAATTATTTTATATAAACTTTCATAATAATTTTTATAATTAATAGTACAGGAAATTATTGTCAAGGACAAAATTTCACAGCTTTTTTTCCTCAAGGACAGACCTTCAATATTTTATCCTGAAGGACAACTTTTTGTAGGTATCAGTTTTTAGTTATTGATAGCAGTTTTTAGGTATCAGTTTGTAGTTATCGGTAGCAGTTTATAGGTATCAGTTTTAGGTCGGTAGCAGTTTTGTTGTCCTTATAAATAATTTTGGAAAATGTTTGTCCTTATGAATAAATTTTAAAAGAATGTTTGTCCTTATAGTAAAAATATTGAGGTCATGTCCTTGAGGCAAAAAATATACAAATCATTGTCCTTTAAATTAGTTACCCCTTAATAGTATCACTCTATTCACCCCCCTCCCAGGGTGAAATCGATCTTACAAGTGGTATCAGAGCAGGTTCAAAAGCCATTTTTGTTTCAAAAAATTGATTTTTCAAAAACCAATTTTTGTGCTACAAATTTGAATTTTTTAAAATAGCTTCTTTTAATAATGCTTTTGCTGAGGGTCGGTTCAATATTATTCCACGTGTTTTTGATGGAGTCGATTTTTTGAATTGGAGATTAAAATTGGAATTTTATTTAAAATCTATTGTTTTTAAATGTTGTGATATTATTGAAAATGGTGTGATATAAAAGACGAGAAAATTACTTCAATTAATGCTCTTGCTATGCATATATTATATTCTCATATTAATCAAGATAATTTTAACTTTATTTTTCATTATGAAAGTACACATGAAATCTGGAATACTTTTGATGCAATATATGGTGCAAAAGTCAACAACTGTGAGAGATCTCCCATAATCAAATTAGAAATTAAAGAAACATGCTTTTGCAGGATTGGTAAAAGGAAGTAGTGATGATAATGACGATGGAGCAATTGAGCTGGCGTCACTAATGAAGAGATTCAAGAAGTGGAACCGCAAATACAAAAATTCAGCTCAAAATCAAAAATTGAAAAGCAGAATAGTCAAAGCACTAGACAACCTAGAATAATGGGAGATCATCTGCCATAAGTGCAACCAAACCCAAACACATCAAGCTTAATTGTCCTCAAAAATGACATGGCCTTCGAGGTATGTGCCTTCGAGGTGATATGTGCCTTCGAGGTGATATAACTGATAGTGATGATGAAGAGCCAAGCAAGGTATCAAAACTCACTCACTCAGAACTACTTATATAATTCCATTAAATAAATGGCTGTTTTGAACGATCTAGGGAGAAATATGCCAAAATTGAGTCACAAAAAGATAGTTTGATATAATCAAATAAACAGCTTAATCAATTGGTTAAAACTATCAAACTAAGTTCCCTAAGTGTAATAACTATCCAACATTCGAAGAAGAGAATAAAAAATCAGAAATCAAAATTAAATCGTTTGAAAATGAAATTCTGATTTTGAATGAGAGTGAAAATACTAGGGGAGAAAATTCTATTAAAAAGTGCACACAATTATTGAACGAAAATGAATCACTAAAGCATAAGTCCAATAATTGTACAACTTTAGGAACATTTTCAAAAAGTTAAAGATTGTTAAATATGCTAATAGGAAAACAAATTGTTAATACTGATAGAGAAGGACTTGGGTACACTCACTCTGAATATGTTAACAGAAAAATTAATCAAGTTAAATCCGAGTGCACTATTTATAGAAGAATTGGACATAATCAAAATATTTGTTGGTATAGACCCAAAAATCTAAAAACCATACCAATTTGGGTTCCAAAAGTATAAATATAAGATCCCTTAAAGTTAAATAAATCTGGGTGCCCAAAGGAACACATAAATATCTTTGGGTCTCCACAAAATTATTTTTCAAAATCGTTTTCCACTAACAATCGTGGACCTATAAAAACAAATAGGTCACAAAAATATTATCCCTTGTAGGTATGGTGGCAGGCTAAGGAACTACATCAGTGTTATCTGGATTCTGGCTGTTCCAGATACACAAAGGCAATAAATCAAAGTTCCTTAGCCTAGTGTAAAGGCGACAGAATCACAGTGAGCAGCAACGAAAAATTATCGTAAAGGTAAAACGGGTAATGGAATATTTATTTTGAACGATATATTAAATGTGATAATTTGCACCGTAATCTATATCAGCCAGTTATGTGACAAAGAAATGAATGTTGATGATTAATCTGACTTATTGAAAATTGTTAACCAATCATCTATGAACTATTTGGACTATTGATGATGATTGATGATTTCTCTTGATACATGTGGATATATTGGTTACTTTACTGTTGACACTATGGTCACTACATGTAAACTTGCACGACTTCAGTTCAGTTTCATTTAAAAGCGGTTAAAAATGATTTTGAGATATTTCATTGCATACTTCATGATCTAGTCTATGACATCAATCTAATAATGATCTTAAGTGGAAGAGAAATTCAGATGTAGATTTCACTGGTAACCTAGTTGATAGAAAAATTACTAGTGGAATGTGATTTATGCTGAGACATTTAGTAGCTGCATCATTTTCAAAGAAAATATTTCTATATTTTTCACTTGAAATAATTTTTAAACAACAGACATTTTTCTTTTACAAAACCCCTTCTAGAAAATCATTTTTTGTTGACCTTGTTTCAGATTAGTCATTTTGAGAAAATTTGATTCTATAATTATTTTTGGATGTGATTTTGACTACATTAACTAATCTAAGCCCTACCAACTATCGAAAAGATAAATAGTGATTGAAAAAGTGATGAGTATTGATATTGATAATATATTATAATTTGGGAGAATAAAATTAGTAAATTTCTTTAGAAATTTAAACATGGGTTATAAAAAACTTTTTGTTAGTAAAAATTCCATGACCATTTCTATTTCTATCATATTGCTGTCGACCATCACTCATCAAAATCCAATATAGTTTGTCAGTATGTGGTATTTGAAAAGGAAAATCATTCGTTTTTTATTTTCTTATATTTTTAGCAAAATATCCAAAGTATTCACTCTCATTTAGAAGTCCTCGCTGTTATGCATGGGTGAATTATTTGGAATTTTTGATTATGTGCTTCCATGCTCAGTTAAAAGTCCTCACGGTTATGCATGTATGGAACGCATATCAAAATTGATTGATTAAATATACAAGTTGATTCTAATCTGATTTAAAAGTCCTTATGGTTATGCGTGGTTAGAAGATACTTGAATTCATTTTTTAATAAAAATTTAGAATACTAGTAATCTCATTTAAAAGTCCTAACTGTTATGCATGGTTAGTAGATATTCAAACTCCTGAAATAAATATACCCCAAATAGGCACAACTATATAGTTTTGTATCATGACATCATCCCTATATTCTAAAGTGGAATATGCATCAAACAAAGTATTTATGATTTTTGTTTGATTTTTTATTGAAATTTAATATTTATACTCGATTGAGAATTAATGTCTATCACTTTATCTATATTTTTATAACGCTATTATTCTTTTGCTGATAACAAAAGAGGGAGAGAAAGATTAAGATTTTGAAAAATAAAGGCCAAATATTTTCTATTTGCATCAAAAATCATTTGAATATTTTTATGCATATATGAAGGGTGAGCTTTATGTAGAGAGGGAGCATTCAAATAAGGGGAGCAAATTGAATGATCAAATACATTTAATAAATTCAAAATCTTAAATATATGTTTGTTATCATCAAAAGGGGGAGATTGTTTAATATGCGAGTATATGATTTTTGTTTGATGATAATAAACATATATTATTCATTTAAATGTAATTTTACTATTTTATTTTTCACATAATTAAATAAATATTTGCTGAATAGAATAAATAACACAGAATTTAAATTCAAACGAATTTTTTATTCAAACAAATATTTATTTCAATTTTAAATAATACAAATTCAAGCTCTCACTATATATATACACAATTTCAATTATAATACAATTTTGATTACATCACAGTTTATCATTTACAAATGCACCTCGGTACATTTCACTCATTCACTCGTATTTTATCTTCAACTCCCTTCCAGATTGAATCTAGCATCTGAGTTATCTGCAAAATATACACTGATGGAGTAAATTTGAAAAGAAAATATTTTGCGATGTAAAATAAAATATGATTTTGAAAATATTATTTGCCTTAGTTATTTGGGTTGTTCGTCATTACTTAATCTGAATTCATCAAACATGAACAGTTTGTGACATGCATAGTGTATCACTGTACATGCCACAAGGCCGTGTACATCGATATACACTTGATAAAATTACAGGGATAGGTAAGCACAAGGTCAAATCCAAATTAAAAGCCAGGTTCAACTCAAGTGCAATATAGTTGAAGTCACGACACAAGCACAAGGTCAAACTCGAGCTATAAGCTGGATTCAACATAGGTTCAGTCCGAATATACAAGTTTAATAAAATGGTCAGGAGCAAGCCTGTCAAAGTGTACAGATGAAGTAGAAAGTTCGATTCAAGACAGCGACTCAATTTTATTAAACATGACACAAGTGCAATCAGACTAAATGAAAACAGAGCAACCTGACCATAAAGCATCATTGAAATATAAATGCCACTCTTTTATTTTGTCTGGCAACAGTGGAAGCAGTTCAAAGCATCAAATGTACACATCAGTAAAGCAAGGTTACATAGTGCAAAGGAGACTACAGTGATGCAATATACAAAGGTATAAATCCAGACCATGCTTCAAAACGTTCAGCTACAAAATGAAGAGAAATTCCAAAATCATCAACATGGTGCAGCAACCAAACTGCCTAAGGTCAAAGACATACATATATACTATCAACATGAATCAGCTCACAAGTCATATCTAAGTGCAGACATGATGATCCATAAAGTATACAGGAACCAATGCACAGTGAATCAAGGAAAAATGGAATGCATCAATGAGACTAAAGCATGCACAAATTCAATATAATCAAGGCCAGAAGTGACCTCAATAAGTTGATATGCATACAGTAACTTCAGACTTCATATATACATATGTTTGATCATATATATTAACGCAGTCAGACAAACGAGCAACGGAATATCAAGTCAAGTCAAAGTCAGAGCTACAAAACTAATAAACAGTTTGTTAACCCAAGGACAGTGGACTCATGAAGAAATAATGCTATAAAAGGTACCAGACTCGATTGAATTGAAGTAAACAAATTCAACATGTGCACCAAACAGTAGAAGTGCAACCCGAAGTCAAAATAGCAAGTGGTACAAGACCCAAGTTAGATAACTGAATTAACAAAGTCAAAATTTTAAATCAAGTCACTGGCCGAACTCAACGTGCAGAGGAATAATTCAAAGCAATGCTGAATTCACAAAAAGTGCTAGAAATTCAAAACCATGATAGCCAAGAAAACAAACCAGTCAGAAATCAAAGCCGTGAGAATCAAGGTAACAAATATACGATTTTGAGCTAGTCAGAAATCATCACAGTCACCAATGAAAAATGAAACGGCCGAGCAAATTATCAAATGAACGAGAAAATAGGAATTTGAATCCTATATAAAGGTTTAACATCATCGGTAGAAAAACCATTCGAGTTCGAGAAAAACAGATACCAAAAATCAAATCAACAACTCGAATCTGATCGCATTCGAGCAAGCTAAACAGTAAAGCAGAAAAGCATAAATTACATACCAGATTGTTCAAACCAAACTCAATCAAAGAAGCAGCCGAAGCTAAGCAGCAAATGAAAGATCAATAGAGCTACGCGATAATGTCATTTGTTTGATCAAATATTGTCGGCAACATCTAATCAGATGCCCTAATTTTCGAGCAAAGGAAATGAGGCCGAAGCCATTTCAAAGACATAGAGACAAAGCCCTAATTCTCTTTTCGCCAGAATATTCAAGAGGCTATTATTATGGCACTAAATAAGAAGCAAGGGACGACAAATAACAAAAGATACGGACCAAACAAAAAAAAAGGAAGAAAATAATATTGGGCGGGCTTACTTTGGGCTACTCAATTCTTAAAAAGGGTTTGAATATTTTTTTTATTTTGTATTGTTTAAAAGTTTTGTATTTTCTAGTCTTGTGACTATGGGACGAACTACAGTGGTGTAGTTCAAGAATTTGTAACTCAGTGGCTGAGTTATGGCAGGGTTTTGAGCGTAGTGTTAAGGTTAGTCGATAGCGGGTGTCGTGAGTTTACGTGTGTAAGCGTCTGACTGCTTAATTTCTTGTAGAAACCATAGGGGCAGCACGTAGGTAGTGTTTTGCCAAAGCTGGATAAATTTATGTGTTATATTTTCTATTTTTATTATTCTGCTATTATCTATGCTGCTATATCTGTGTTGCAATTATTTTATATAAACTTTCGCAATAATTTTTATAATTAATATTATCACCCTATTCACCCTCCTCTAGGGTGAAATCGATCTTACATTTACCTCCTAACCCATTAGCCTAGCCAAACAGCAAATAGAAGAAATAAAATGTGAAAATAACTGCGTGTAATACACTGAAAACAACAAATTTTGAGAAGTAGAAATCAGAATTTAGTGAAATGAAAAGTAGAGAAAAGGTTAGAATCAAATCCAGATTCATAAAAAAGAATAAAATTTCAAATTTCAAATTTTAACCAGGAAGTCAAACTTTGACCAAAGTTGACCAAAATTTAAATTTGCAGAAAAATCTTTATTTTATTAAAGTTGGAAAAATAATTTACATTAAATCCCAAAATTCCAAATTTATCAATTTTAAAATAATTAAAATCGAAGTTTCAAATAAAATTTCATTTAAAATATTTTTTGAATTATGGGTTGTTACACTCTCCTCCACTCAAAAATTTTCGTCCTAAAAAAGGAACGAGATACAAGAAAAGCAAAGAAAGATAAGAAAGAATAACGAATAGTATCTGGAACAAACAATTCTGGATTCGAAGCACGCATGCTCTCCTTCGTCTCCCAAGTACAATCCTGATCGTCAGTACTCCATTGCACTTTGACCAGTTTGATAGATTTCCTTCTCAACTGCTTTTTACCTCTATCGTTAATACGAAGTGGCTTCCTCTCGATAGTAAGGTTTGGATCAACATCCAAACTCTAGAAAGTAGAAGGCCGAAAAAATAAAGATGGATCATGAAGATACTAATGAAGGTGCGAAACATGGATTACATTATGCACTGCAGAAAGCTTCTCAGGCAAATCCAAAAGATAAATTAAAGGACCAACTCTCTCTAAGATGCGAAAAGGACCAATAAACCTAGGAAAAGCTTCCCTTTCCAACCAAACTGAATCACATTCTTTAACGGAGAGACCTTAAGTAAAACCTGATCACCAACAGAAAACTCCAGACTCCTCCTACGCCTATCAGCATACTTCTTCTGTCTATCCTGAGCAATCCTCATCTTCCTCCTACTCTCCTCAACCCACTCAGAAACCTCAAGAATCATATCATGACCAAGAGCCAAAAGATTACCGGATTCAATTCATTAAGATGGAGATTTGCAAGATCGTCCATAAAGAGTAGAAAATGGAGCCATTTCGAAACTAGCCTAAATTCAAAAGATGGAATAAGTTAGATAAATATTTAAGACAACCTTAAACAGAAAATGTGAGATTATACCCGATAACTGTTGCTATAGGTAAATTCAAAGAGATGGAGATGATCTTCCCAAGATTCTCCATGGATACAGGCACGAAGAAGATCTTCCAAAATCTGATTAACTCTTTCCTTTGACCGCCAGTCTACGGATGGTAAGCAGTGCTCAGATTCAGGTGAGTACCTAAAGCTTCCTAAAAAGCTCTCTAAAACTGGCTTATAAAGATGGGATCTCTATCATAAATAATATCAAATGGAACACCATGAAAACAAACAATCTCTCTTATATAAATCTCAGCTAAACTCGAAGCAGAACGGTTGGACTTGACCGGAATGAATTGGGCTGACTTGGTCAATCTATCCACAACTACCCAAATACTCTAGTTACCCCTCCTAGTCCCACGTAATCCATCTATAAGATCCATAGAAACCTGTTCCCATTTCTAATTGGAAATTTCAAGGGATTGCAATAATCCAGCAGTCTTCTGATGATCGGCCTTAGTCTACTGACAAGTCGCACACCCATTAACAAAAACAGGGATATGACGCTTCATACCACTCCACCAATTCAGCTTCTTCATATCTTGATACATCTTTGTCACACCTGGATGAATAGAAAGTCTGGACCAATGATTTTTCCAAAGTAACTCTTGCCTCAATCCAATGACATTCAGGACGCAAATCCAGTTATTAATCCTTAAAATCCCTCTATCGTCGATCTGAGATCCACTTCCATCTTGACTAATACTACCTCTGCTACGAACATTCTCCTTAATAAGCCTAATCATCTCATCCTCATCCAGCTTAGCAACAAAACGATCCATAAGAGGAGAAGAAACAACAAGATGACACAACATTAACTTCTTCCGACTCAAAGCATCAGCGACAACATTAGCTTTCCCTAGGGTATAGTTAATGTGGAGGTCATAAGCAGCGAGAAACTCAAGTCATCTAACCTGCCTTTGATTCAAATCCTTCTAGGTGAAAATATACTTCAAAAACCGATGATCTATAAAAAGCTCAAACTTAGTTCCCAAAAAATGATGTCTCCAAAGCTTCAAAGCAAAACCATGGCAACCAATTCCAAATCATGGGCTACATAATTGGCTTCATGAGTCTTCAACTGACGACTGGCATAAGCAATAACCTTCCCATCCTGCATCAGAGAAGCTCCCAAACCATCACGAATAGCATCAATGTATAACGTAAATCCCTCATTTCATTTGGAATGGTAAGAACTGGTGCGGAAGTAAGCTTGCACTTTAACTCTTTGAATGCAGCTTCACATTTATCATTCCATATAAACTTAGCATTCTTACACATCAAAGTAGTGAGAGGTGCAGCAATCCAAGCTAAATTCTCAATAAATCTTCGATAATAACCAGCAAGGCCCAAAAAGCTACGGATATCAGATGGAGTCCTAGGAATTTCCAATCCTGAAACATAATAGCAAAAAATAAGAACAACAGAGAAAGATAGAATAATTAGATTACAAAAGAAGGAAGAGAAAAAAACTTACATTGATCGCAGCAATCTTAACTGAATCAACCGAAACTCCATTAGCAGAAACAATATGCCTGAGGAATCGAACATCTTTCCAGAAATGGCTTTTCGAGAATTTAGCTTTCAACTGATGACTCCTAAGAGTTCCAAGAACAGAGCCCAAATGCGATTCATGCTCCTCTTCTGACTTAGAGAAGACAAGAATATCATCAACGAAGACTAGAACAAACTTGTTAAGAACATCATGGAAAACCCAATTCATAAGATCAACAAAGAAATCTGGGGCATTAGTCAAGCCAAAAGGTACAACTAACCATTCAAAGAAACCATTCTCAGTATGAAAGCAGTTTTGGGAATAATTTCCTCAACAACTCTGAGCTAGTGGAAACCGGTGGCAAGATCAAGCTGAAAGAACACTGTAGCTCTCTAGAACTGATCGAACATATCATTGATACGGGGCTATGATATATGTCTCTCGTAATGAGCTTGTTCAGCTCCTTATAGTCAACACACATCCTTAAAGAACCATTGGACTTGGTGACAAAAACCACAACTGCTTCCCATTCGAAATGACTAGTTCTAATCAGACCCTTGGAGAACAAGTACTCAATTTGCTTCCTCACTCAACCTTCTCACGGGGTGCCATTCTTCTGGGAGGAAGAACTACAGGTCGAATTCCAAGAATAAAATCAATACGGAATTTGATTTCCCGCTTAAGTGGTAAAGAAGTGACTTCACCAAACACATCGAGTGAGAGTATGACCATAGGAGTTGAATCAAGATCACCAGGAGAAGAATCAAGAGAATAAATAAAACTGATAGCATAATCCTAAGGCATACGACACTAAATCACCAAAGGATTAACCCGATCACTAACAAGAGAAATAGTTCGGGTTTTACAAGAGATAACGGCTTCATGATTCCTCAGCCAAACTCCTCCAAGCAACAAATCAAAAGCATCGAAACCAAGAACATAGAAATCACCACAAAAGCGATGGTCGCAATAGAAGAGTTTCACTCTGTTACAAGTCCTACTATGATTCACGGGGACCACCAATAAGATTAGTAACACACAAAGGTACAACTGCCAACTTAGGTGAAGGGATGTGCTCAAACTTATATCAAAGATCTACAGAAATGAAACTATGAGAAGCTCTAGTGTCAGATAAAACACGAATAGGAAAAATTAAACAAAGTAAAGGTGCCTTGAAGAGTGCCTTGGGTATCACTAGGAGTAGGTGGAGTGGATGAACCGCAAAGATACCAGATGGCTTGCCCTTCTGCGGAGTAGGACAATCCTTCTTAAAGTGGCCAGGCTGCAAGAAAATATGGCAAAGATCACGCCTAGTCATCTGAACCGAGGAAACAGAAGCTCCAACTAAAGCAGGGCAACTAATGACATAATGTCTGTTCTAGTCACACTTGAATCAAATGATGAAAGAAAGATCAATAGGCTACCTGTGAGAAGAAGATCCCAAACCTGCAGTCTTATGCCAATTCTTTCTCTGATGATAGAAATTAGGCTTCCACTTCTTAGAGTTACCAAAAAAAGGCTGAGATGAAGGTGCATGAGCAACAGAAGAATCCTTAGAAGTGGGGTTCTCAAATCTAATGGCCATATCCATCAATCCACTAAAAGGGCTATGCACATGAGAAATCAGACGATCATAAAACTCTGGCAAGCTTTAGGTATAAACTTCTCTTTCTTCTTAAAAGGGTTATCAATCAGGCTAGGACCAAACTTGGAAAGTTCATTGAACTTCTGCTCATACACAGAAAATGACATATTCCCCGGCTTAAGATCCATAAACTCCCTGCATAGCTGAGACTTCCCAGCTTCGGTCATCCACTTAGCCACAAAAGCCTCCCTGAAACAAGATATCCAAACTTAAGAAAGGTTCCAAAAGATACTAAATAAAGCTCAAAAACCAACTCAAGATAATACCTAACTACTCCCAAGAAATATCTGCCTCAATAGTGTGGACTGTAACAGACTCCCACCAATCCTGGGCTGCCTCCTACAACTGCCAAGCTGCTAACTGATGCTTCTGAGCGTTAGTGATCTCTAGACCGGAGAAATTCCTCTCTAAACTCCTCAGCCACTGCTGAGCCTCAATGGTGCTCTTTGCTCCAATAAACTTGGTACCACCAAGTTGAGTGAACTCCTTACAGAGAGTAGTGAACCTAATGGGTGCAACGGGTTCTGGAACTGGGGAAATACCACGACCTCGCCCTTCGGCATTCCTACGATTCATCCTTGAAATTCAAAGATGATTTTTAGGAAAAAGATATAGGGAAAGATAAAAGAAAAATTCAGACTAGAATGGAAATCCTAGTCAAAGGATACTATTAAGCAAGGTGGCTTCGAAAAGAAGAAAATTCTAAGAAAAAAAATTTAGATTTTAAAACAAGAAAATTTTATATCCAAAACAATCTCTTAAAATCATTTAAAAATATTTAAAAATCCTTTTATACTTAAAAATACATTCCCTCTCAAAGAACGATTCTAAGACTGATTTTACTCATTCTAGGGTATTTTTACCCTGTCCTTAATGATTTTTCACCCCATGGGCTAAGGTTTGCCTAAAACCAGAGCTCCAATATCAAATGTAATGATCAACCAGAAGTGGGGCAACGCCCACCATTGCATACAACGGTAACTGTGTTCTGCTTTTATGGCCAGCCTCTCGACAGCACCAAACCCAAGGGACATGTAGGAGTAAGAGTCAGCCGTTCACTACCAAACCAAGAAGCGAGAACCCCCTATCATGCTGTACCTGCCAAGTGCATAAGCAGACACACATGTCGGACTTGAATAATTCAAAACAATAGATTGTTAATAAATTTTGAGTCAAATAAAATCAATCACAGAATCACAGACACAGAATATCAGAATAACTCATAGCGGAATAAAATAAATATAGTAGTTCATTAAGCTACTAGAAACATAGTCTCAAAAAAAATACATAGTACCACAGTCTGGAAATAAATACAACAGGAAATTCAAATACATAAGTCCAGTAATACATAAGAAAAGGCTGAATGGAAATAACTAAAATAGAAATAGATAGATAGCTAAATCTCCAACAGATCTCTAGCTCCAAAATATGAATCCAAAGCCGTGATACTCAGGCTGACCCAAGCATAAAGAAAAACACAAAATACTTGAGTCAGCACATACATACTTAAAAAATGTAAATCAACTCAAGTGAACTGTAAAAGAAATGCATCGGTAACCTAAAGGATGCTTGGGATCGCCCATCCTTTAAGGGTCCGTTAAACTATCTACTATGTAGTAATATACGTTATTATAATAATGTCTAAAATAAGATTAACTATTAAAATAGCATTAAGGCGTTACCCATATCCCCCTTAACACATTTTATATATTCTCATAGTCTATACAGTACCGTAATCTCCCCCGTACTGGGCATCGTCAGAGGGCACTCCATAGGTACTGTACAAAACAAACTCGTAGTGGTCTCGATAAGGTAAGTGGCATGGAACAACTAGGCAATGCCAGGCTAGATATACCAATTACACTTCTGGGCTGGTGGTAACACATAGCCACAGCTACCGCCCACCTCAATCCACACTCCCAAAATCAAAGGTGCGCACCAAATCAATCACTAAGTAGTAGAATGGCAATCGAAGAAATATGTCCGTTCGGAGGAGCTACCTCACTTAGCCCGTCAATTGCTCCTGTTTTAGCCACCTTAAGCTAATTCACGGGAGTCAGATCCATGTATATACCTCAAATAGAACGTCATCAACCACATACTTCATTCTGGAATCCCCACCTGTACACAGTTATTAAAGTGGTTTTCGGTATTGGCAGAGAGTATGACAATTACCAATCTCGGTCTCTTTAACAACCAAATGTTATTATTACCTATGGTTATTTATTTCCATATGGTTTATATTTCAAAACATGTTCATTTCAAAACCATATAAATCCGATATCATTATTCTTTAAAATTATATTCATTTTCAAAGTTGCAACACTTTCAAATTTATACATTTAACTATAACACTTTGAAATCATAATAATTTAAAAACCATAACACTTTAAAAGTATAACCTTTAGAGTCATAGAATTTCGAAATTATAACCTATTAGAAATTATAACCTTTTAGAAATAATAGCATTTTTTTAACGTAACCTTAAGAATCATAGCATTTTGGGAATGTTACCTTAAGAAATCATAGCATTTTGGAAATGTAATACTTCCGACTACAACAGTTTATATAATCAAAGTATTATATATACTTACAATTTTTAACATGGTTATTTTAACATTTATATTTTATTATACAAAATTTTTATTTGGACATTAAATAAACTACGATTTTAGTAATTAAAATTATTATTGTAATATCCAATTTACAGCTGAAATTCCTTATATCCAGTTAAAAGTACATTATTAACTTAAATTTATTATTACAGTAAAGAAAATTTTATTTTTATTATTTAAAATATACCATTACATTAATTAACACTTATATTACTAAGTTAGATTAAAATTTATGTTATTAAGTCAACCAGGATTATTAATTTAACTAACTTTAATTTTATACTATAAATTAAATCTTAAACTTCATTTTAAACATTTATTAACTTATTAAAATTTTAACACATAGAATATATATATATATATATATATATATATATATAAATCATTAATTTAAAACCAAAATACTTAATAATTTTTAGGAAAATATTTTAAAACCAACCACGGAGTCTGTATAAAATTTTCTAACCTAGGGTCGATTAAATACGGATATATATATCATTTTAATCCGAAATTATTAATTTCTCGGGTTTATATCATTTCAAACCCACAATCCCAAGTCAAATAAAAATCATTCGGGCCTATCATTTGAGCCCATAACGATTTTTCCTTAATTTTAAGATCGTTCAATGTGATAACAGAATATGAAATAACAGAACAATATATAGCATATCATGGCCTGTGATCATAACAGATATAACATCATATGAGATAACATAATATAAGCATATGTGAAATCTCTAACTTGCATATACATATCAATACAATTCAAATGACATCGATTCACCAAAATATAAGTATGTAGTCAAGAGTGGTTAATCATCTTCTATAGCTAGAGAAAATGATTCCAAACAAACACAACAACTATGAATAAGCACGACAATCACGAACAAGCTTGAATGGGAGGAGAATCCAAATCCAAAGCTTATAAAATAAATAAATACATACGTAAATAAATAAATTCACATAGATAAAATAAAAGCATAAAATTTTCTTCTTCTTTTTTTTATTTAAACATATGAATGGGCTAGCCTAAAGGGCTAATAAGCTCGGCCTAAACTTTGCTAAGGAAAGTGGCTACAAGGCTTGGCTAGTATGGTTTGGGTTCGGCCACTTTTGGATGAAGGGGTTCGGCCTAAGGAAAGAACAAGGGTTCAGTCTAGCTTAAGGGGGAGGCTTGGCTATGGGAGAGTTTGGGTCAAGGCAAGGTTCGATTAGTCTAGGCTTTGGGTTCGGCCAACATGGCTAGGGTTTGGGTGGCTTCGGCCTATATAGTTATGGCAAGGCTTGGGTTTGTGGTCACGGCTAGGGTTTGTGAATTTGTGGTATGGTCGGTCTATGGATTGGCTGTCTATGGGTTTGGGAAGGGGAGGAGTGGATGGTGGTGATGGACGAAGCAATTGAAAGGGGGAAGGAGGCAAAAGAGGTTCGGCCTAGGGTTTGGCAAGGGGAAAAGTGGATCGTCACGGAGAGGAAAAGGTCGACCTAGGTTAGTGGAAAAGTAGGTGGAGGTGGTGACAAGCATGGCCGAAATTTGGAAGGAGGAAGGAGGAAGAAAAGGAGAAAAAATATACAAAAAATTTGAGAAGGGAAAGAAGAAACTTAATGCAAATTTTTCGAGCAAGAGATGAGAATGAGAAGTGAGAAGGCAGAAACAAATTTTGTACATACTTTGTTTCTCAACTGATGAACTTTCAATTGCACTGACTACTCAGGTGACCATTTACCTCGTAACCCATTAGCCTAAGCCTAATAACATATAGAAGAAATGAAATGTGATAATAACTGCGTGTAATACGCAGAAAACAGCAAATTTTGAGAAGTAGAAATCAAAGTTTAGTGAAACAAAAAGCAGAGAAAAGGTTAGAATCAGATCTAGCTTTATGAAAAAAGAATAAAATTTCAAATTTCAAATTAAAAAATTTCGACAGGAAGTCAAACTTTGACCAAAGTTGATCAAAATTTAAATTTTCAGAAAAATCTTTATTTTATTGAACTTGGGAAAATAATTTACATCAAATCCCAAAGTTATACAATAAAATTCCAAATTTATCAATTTTAAAATAATTAAAATCAAAGTTTAAGTAAAATTCCATTCAAAATATTTACTGAATTTGTGGGTTGTTACAAAGTAAGTGAATGGAGATGGTTCTGTAAGAGGAACGTTATAATGGGTTTCTGGAAACTTGAAAAGTTTCCAAAATGTTCCAGAGATGGGAACTTCAAAAATGAATCTGGATTCGGGAAAGAAGCTATAAATTATTAGATGAGATTATAAATAAGTATAATCGGATTTCGAAAATTGTAAAAAAAGAAATTTAATAAAATTCCTGAGATTTGTAAGATAGGTTATAAAATATGTAAGTGTTGATATTATAAATGGTTTTGGAAAATAAAGTTGCAATATTTTTTGAAGTATAGAAATAGAAGATTTCGAAAATATTTTAGCAACGAAATGATTTGTATAGAAGTGTCTTCCTAAGAAATGAATTATAAATGGAATTTTGAATATTTCCAAGTGCTAGGATGGGTTGAAAATATCCTTTTATGGATATATGTATTTGTGTAGTTTCAAATATTGAAATATTGGAAGAAATTTGGATATTATATCTTTGTAAAGATCTTATTTTGAAATAAATGTTTTGAAAGATTTAAATAAGGCCTAGTGACTACTTATGGATGTTATTTGATAGTTAAATAACCGACTATCATATTTGGCCAATTCGTTGATCGTTTCGAAGAGACCGGGATCAGATTTAATTATCCGAAAACCACTTCGATCTGATTTATGCATTATGAATTATTATATCTCAAAGATAATAGAGATGGTGATCTTGAAACAGATTCGGTTTGTCCCGAATGATGATATTGTATGGATGAAAGCTATCATTGCATTTTCACCTAGAAGGCAGTGTTGGCATTCCATGTATGAATGCTATTCTAAAGGTAAACGTAGCCTCATCAACCGAAAAAATGACCGAAACAGGGCATGCAGCAGGGCTAAGTGGGTCGCTCTCATTAGGGTATGTTATCACTTTTGTAGATATCCTCGGATATATTATAATTATCGAAATGGTTGTACATGAAAAGAGAGTGCTTGATAATGGTGGGAACACCCGGGGTGATAACATATTCGGTACTAGTAGTTAGGTGCTAGGTCGGTCCTGTGTGGTAGGGTACAAGATGTTCTTGACGAACCCGGTTGCATTGTTGTAGAGATGCACTCATCGGAAGGTAGTTCCTTACCTGGTCATAGTATGGAATCTATCCTCCAATAAGCACCATATAGTTTTGATTGTATACCCACTATTTTGAAATGTGAGATGCAAGCATTTCAGCTATTTTCTAATTTACTTTCTGTAGACAATATTATAATATCAGATGATTTTGGTATAAAATGTTTTGGTTATTGTAAGGAAAAAACCCATCATGTTTATATGTGACGTGGTCTTATGAGATGCTAGTAAATAAATTTAATAGGAAAAAAGTGAATACTAAAAGTACATGATTATAAACTTAATTTAATGATTGAAATCATTTATAAAGTAAAAGTGTGTAACGACCCGTATTTTTCAGTCATTTAATTTTGAATATTTAAATGATTTAAATATTGGATTTAGGATTATAATTTTGTTAGTAGATTTTAAACTGATATTTCAACTGATTTTGTCAAATTTCTAAATTGTCGATTTAAACAACTCTTTTAAAATAGCTATCGGAGGCTCGGTCTCAGAATTCGACAAAACTAGCTCCATTGGATCCATAATAGTGTTTTATTATCGGATTCAAATTTCATAGAGTTTGGATTTACCATTTGGTTGTGCAATCTGAAAACGCCTAGAGATAAATTAATTGAATTTAATTTAAATAGTCGATTTAAAAAGCTATTTTCACATACGATCGAGTTAGGCCTCGAAATTTGTTCCATTTCATTTGGAATAGCGGTATAACATTATGAACGTCAGGCGGCATGCCTCGATAGGGTTCCAAAATTTTGATATATGCTAAGCATGATATTTTGAATAAAGAAATATAATAAAATCAAATCGACATGCCATTAGCCGTTTAAAACGTTTACATCGACAACCCTAGTATCTAATTCGAGCCAACCTACAACCCTTCTCGTTTAAAATCACGTCTCCTCCCTCTATTTATTTTCATTCCTTAGAAGAACGAAATCAAAAACCAAAACGAAAAAAATAAAAAAATTCGCGAGCTCCTCTTCCATTTTCTTCAGCTTGTAATAAAAAAGCACTGAAATAAATTACGATGGCGAGGTGGAAGGGGCGATCGATTTTAGAGGAGATGGCAATCGAGGGAGGCTAGTTCGAAGTCACGATGGAATAGGAACAAGTGCGAAGGCGGCGACAGCGTGGCTCGGCAAATAGGTGGAGATTGGACGGTTTTCAAAGCACGATGTTGATAGTGATGTAAGGGGAGAGGGAATGCTGCGTGTGTCAAGGGCATGGTCGCAGCGACTCGAATGAAGCGAGCTGTCTGGTGACATCTGGAGGGCAGGAAGATCAATGTGTTGTCTGGTTTGTTTACCGTGATGGAATGGAAGAGAAGGCTCTATTTTAGGCAGGAGGATCTCGATGTGGAAAGATGGATTAGAATTTGGTTTAGTGGTAAGCAGTTTATTAAGATTGTAATTAGTGAGATTAAATTGTTTTAAATTAATCGTTACTTAGAAAGCTAATAATTCCTTCATACGATGTCAGAATTAAACGAGGTCGGTCACATAGGGCTTGTATCGACATTTGCTTAACTATGGAATTGGTTGGATTTTTTTTTGAAGATAGCTGTAATTTTAAATTTAATTAAATGTTGTCCAATTTAATTTAAAATTGAAATGGATTGCAAATTAAATGAAGGTGAGTAAATCTCACTCGTTCAGATTACTGGATTTATTTATAATAATTAAAATTATTTATTGATTGATTGGTTGAGATGACATTTTATTATCAGTTGAATTTTATATTATATATAGTAGTAGTATATATATATTAGTAGTTGGATATATTTCCCGCCGTGGAGCGGATGAGACCCAACTCACCCCGCTTAATAGCGGATGACCCTATATTACCACAGTACCCCCCTCGAAGTGGGATTGGTATTTTTATGTTATCTAACATCTGTGGATGCAGAGGAAAAAGTTGGAGGGATTCAACAGGATTCCTCAAAAATGTTGATTTTTATTTTCATATGCAGCGGTATATAATGTATTGAATAATCTGTTATAGATTGTTGTGTAGATTGAATGTTTGGATGCTATAGTAGCACTGGCCTTAATTTTGGTATTTTAATTACCATAAATATTATTTTTGAATTTAAAGGATTTGAAAGGGATTTTGGATATAATAAAATATATATTGGAATTTGGAATATTCTAAAGGAAATCGAGTTGGATAAAATAATAATTTTGTTTTGGGGTTTTTACTTAACTTTGCGTAAAAATATTCAGTGATTTTAAAATAAAGGAAGTTTTTTTAAAATGGACTTAAAAATGAGATTTTTGGGAAGAATACGGAAAGAAGTTAAAAATAGATATTTAAAATAGATTGAAAAATAATTGAAACTTAATAGAAATGGATTTATAAAAATGGAATTTTAAAAATGAGATTATATTTATAAATAAATAAAACCCAAATGAGTTTATAGATTATAAATGATGTTTATAAATAAGATAAATGATATCAGTTAATAAATTGGGAATACAAATTCACAGTTTGAATTTATATCGAGATATGGGAATTGGGTTTTGGAAGGAATAGTGGATACCATTTTAGAAATGTGAGAATGGTTAAGGAAATGAAAATGAAATCGATGTGAAGTGAATCAAGAGGGATTTATAAATTTAAATTGGTCATTGGAATTTTAAAAAAATATTTGTAAGGAGAAGTTAAATTTGTTCAAAAATAGAAAATTTTAATTTATTATACTACGTAATTTAAAACCCGGTTTAGTATTGAAATACGTCGAAAGTGAATTTTTCAAATATCTAATATATATTGAAATTAAATTCTAATTTTTATAACCAGCTTTGTAAATCAATTTTTTATCTAAAAATGAGTTATTGTTGTTTATAAAAAGTGTTCGATATTTTAAATAATTACTTGAACATGTTTTAAAAATAAATTATTAGTCTTTTAAAAATATAACGATATATATATATATATATATATATATATATAGTTTAAAGGTCAGTGATTGAAGTGATTTATAAATACCCTCAAGAATTGTAAATCAAATTTGTAAATGGAGATGGTTTTGTTAAAGGAATGTTATAATGGGTTTTTGAAAACTTAAGAATTTTCCAAAATGTTTTAGAGAAGGGAACTTTGAAAATGAATCTGGATTCAGGAAAGAAGCTATAAATTGTTAGATGGGGTTATAAATCAGTATAATCGGATTTCAAAAATTGAAATAAGGTGATTTTAAAAGCTAACTTCTGTAAACAATGGAATTAGGACTTGAAACATGTTCCATTGAGTTTAAAAATATCGAAAACATCTATTTTGATATATGGGATGACCCATTTTCGTTTCGAAAGCGAAACGGGCTTTTCGGGTTGTTATTGTCGTTCGAACTAATTCAATATGTTATTCATTTTTTTCTTATCAGGCCTTGTCCATATAAATAGTCTTGTTTTCCAAACCCTAGCAGTATTTCTATTTCTGATTATAGTACGTACAATTCTATCTGACTATCTCCTCCTTCTAATGGCAGAAACATATTCCAATTTCAAAACCCTATTCCAATTTCAAATTCAACTCAAAATCAATTTCGAAAAATTAAAACTCCTCAAACTATGAAATATTATATACCGATTCGAAGCTCTCGACGAGCACAACTCAAATCTACTGTTCGTTTTTGCAATCGGGTTTTGTTTGTCCGGAATTGGCCAAATCATTCTTGACCATCTGTTTGGGGTTCGATTATCAATGATGGATCGTTGATTGTAGGATACAGGGCTGTGGAGAGTGGCGAGGGGATCACATCGCATGGTACGTTTGGCGAATTGATGGTCAAATGTGCCTCGATATTTCAACTAGGTTTCTTATTGGGTTGCAGCGGTTGTGTATTTTCAGCGACGAATTGGGTGATGGTCGATTCGAGGTAGTCATGCGTCGATGGGTGGAGGGTCACAGGTGGAGCGACGATGACGGCATGACCGCGACTGGCCAGAGGCGGCTTTGGCATTCGTGATGTTGATCGTATCTCATGCCTTGGTTTGAAGCGTGAGAACGTAACGACGTGGTGACGTGTATTTCACAAATTATTATTTTATTCATTTAATTTAACTCGTATAATGTTTTAACTTATATATTTTTTCGTACGAGCTCGGATTCATGCATGGTTCATTCCGCTGTGATTGTATCGGAATTTCGAAAAATTTAGCACTGGTTTGGACGAATTCTGAGACGATTAGATTTCGGGCTATTTTTGGATTTTAAAATCGTCGACAATCCAAAAGTTAGTGTTTTAACCCACTCCCAACTACTAATTTATCTTATATTTGTTAAATTAAATTTATGTAGTGATTTGAAGTTGATTGATTGCTATTTGGTATATTTAAATTGTCATTCCAGTTAAATCTGAATTTTTTCAAATTTAATTACCATTTAATTTAATATTGAATTTAATTGTCACTTGAATACCTGTTGATGATAATTAGTTAATTGTTGTTATTTATTTATTGATTCAGTGGTGATTCTGATGGATGTTTGATGTTTGATATTGGATGACTGGATGTTATACTTTATATTGTTAAAACACTGCAAGTTCCCTATGGTTTGAAATGATACATAACCAAACGATCCTATAGATTAGGGAGAAATCGTTATGGGTTGAAATGATAGACTCAAGCGATTTCATGGATTTAAAGTAAAATTTGGGATTGCGGATTGCAATGATATATGTCCATAATATTTGACCATAGGGTAGAAAATGATATATGGACACCAGATTGGTTAAATTAAATGATTTTAAATCCTTAAATTTTGAATTCAGTTAAGTGATATTTTGAAATAAAATTTAATTCATATAAACTCAATTATTTTCGAAAATCCAAGCTTTAAATGTTAAAATTGGACTTGGTTTAATGAATTGGTTAAAGAATAAAAATGAAATTTTCAAAGTTGAAATTTGAAATATAAATGAAATTTATCAAAATTGAGTTATTGAAAATGTTTGAATGTTTAAACTTTGAAATCTATGAAATTGAAGTGCTTTAAAATTATATTTCAAACATGAGTTTGAACTCGATATAAATTGAATTGATTTTTATGGGAATTTGAATTAAAAGAAAATTTAGTTTTGTTGAAATCTAGATATGGTCCAGATTTGTTGAAATAGAAGAAATAGTTTAATTTTGATGTTAATTTCAAATTAATTATTTTAATATAAACTGTTTAGAAATATACTATTTTAAATTCAGATTTGTTTAGATTTTCAAACCATTTGATATTAAAGTATATTAAACCTATTTAACTATTTTAAATCATTTTAACTATTTAATCAATTTTAAGCTACTTAATCTATTTTTATACTATTTTAAAGTAGTTTAAACTATTTTAATCTATTTTAAACTATCAAAACCATTTACTATTTTAAAGTATTTTAAACCATTTTAACAATTAAAAAATATTTTAATCTATTTTAAAACTATTATAAGTCATTAAACTATTTTAAAGTATTTAAACTATTTTTAACTAATTAAACTATTTAAACTATTTAAAACTATTTATGACTATCTCAACTATTTTTTGAATTTCAGACTATGTAAAGTTGGAGTGTTTATATTTAAATCCTTGTTTTAAAAGCGAATTTGGTAAAATGATGTTATAATATAGGTTAGGATTTGAAATGATATTTTCTAGTGAAATAACATATTCTGAGTAAATATGATGATTTTAAAATGTGGGTTTAACCTATTTTGGAAGTATGATCTCGGATGTAAATATGATTTCGAAAATGATATGATTTCAAAAGCGAATATGATTTCGAAAGTAATATGATTTTGAAAATGATATGAATGAATCAAATATGATATTTTGATATCAATTTTGAATTGATTTTTGAAATGTAAAAGCACCATCCGGTGTGAAATAAGCATTTGGTTGTTAAAGAGACTGGGATCAGATATTGTCGTACTCTCTTCCAATATCGAAAACCACTTTAACAACTGTGTACGTGGTGGAATTCTAGAATGAAGTAGGATGCTTTGGCGAACGATTCTGTATAAGGTATTTACGTAGCCCTGACTCCCGTTAGTTTGCTTGATGTGACTAAAATAGGAGCTATACCGGGCCAAGTGAGGTTGCACCTCCGATTGGACACATTTCTTCGATACCATATTATGACTTTGTGATTAGTTTGGTGGACACTCCTCAATTTGATTACAGGAATGTGTTCCAGGTAGGCGGTAGTAGCTGCTACGCGTTACCACCAGTCCAAGAGTGCAAATGGTAGAATCCTACCTTGGCATTGTCTCGTATGCCTTGTCACATGCCTTATTGCGCCCACTATGATTTTGTTTTGTACCATACCTATGGAGTGCCCTTTGGTGAACCACCGGTTTGGTGTAGCTTACGGTACTGTATAGACTATGGGAATATATAAAATGTGTTAAAGGGGATATGCGAAACGCCTTAACGCTATTTTAATACTTTACAATACTATATACATATTATAATAGCGTATTGTACTATATAGTATATATGTAACAACCCAGTATTTTGTGATTATTTTAATTGTTTATTTTAATTATTTAAATTGAAACTCCTGATTTTAAAAACTTTATTTTATTTATTAAAATGAATAAATTTTGTTATTTTAAAAGTATATTTTGATTTTGTGTGAATTATAATTTCAAACCTGAATAAATAGGATATTTCCAGAAAAGTGGATTTTTGGTCAATCTGGTCAAACTTTGGCTTTTAAATTTAAAATTTAAATATTTGAATTTTTATTTAAATATTTGAATTTTATCTTTTATTATGAAAATATATTAAATTTCAAAAATACCGCTTTACGTTTCGTTGAAATCCGATTTATATTGTGAAAGTTGTGCTTTTTACAATATTGGGTGCAAATTGATTTATTTAATAAAATTATCTATTTTAATTTACATAAATAATATTTTTATTTGTCAAATCATGTTCTAATATGTGTTATATGACATGTTAGATATATATTTTATTTTAAAACATTTTTTTAAAGTGATGTTATAATTTTTCCAAAGCTTAGTGATTTATTTTTATTTTTAAAGGCTAGTTTCTATTTTTCTGCTATTTTTTTCATTTAAATTATATTTATTACAATTTATTTATTTATTTTGTAATGCATTTTTATTTTATATTATTATCTTTATTTATAAATATTTTCCAAGTCTATGTAAATTTTCCAAAGTTTATGCTATTTATTTTCAAATTTTCTAGACTAGTTTTCATTTTATGAGCTATTTTCTTATTTTTATCATATATAATTAATATTTATTTATTAATATTTTATATATATGTTATATTTTCGAATTTAAACTTAATTTATAATTATTTTCAGTTATTTAAAATTATATAAAGAAATTAAGGAAATTTGAAATGGTTTGTGACTTTTTATCTACTAAGCCTTTTTATATTCCTACCTTTTCACATTTTCAATATTTCTTTTCATCAATTGGCCATACCACTTCATTTCTTAAGCCGCATACTCCATTTCACATTCTCGTAAACTCTTTTTCTCATTCCCGAAACAAAAATTTCGGCCATTGATTTAGAGAAAAAATTTGGTAATCTTCTTTTCTCTTTTTCGCTTTTATTGTTTTATACTTGATTTCATGATTTTGCACTTGTCTCTTCTTCTCTAGATTCGGCTATGATCCACCACCAGCCATGCCGCCTCCACCACCACCTAAGCACATCACCACCATCACCTCCTATCTGGCCAACCCTAAGCCGTGCCACCAAAGTTGATGACCCATCACCAAATTCCAACAAAACTCCAACCTTTTCCCCATAGCCGAGCACAACTCCAAAATCCACCACTTCAACACCCCATAGCCGCCACCATCTACACCTCCACCACCTTCAGCTCCACCTGAACAATCTGCCATGTCACCCTCTTGAACCCATCAGAGATGGCCATGCCCCATGTGCCTTGGCCAAGCCTTGCTTTGCCTTGAAACCATGTGATGTTTCTTGCTTTGTCTTGTTGTTGTTTCATGCATCACCTACCTTTGCACCTTCAACAAACCATGTTTGGCCGACCCATATCCACCCACAACCTAATCAAAACCTTGCCTTAGACATGTATTCCATCTTTTGGCTGAGCCTAAAGAATGCTGGAAGCAAGTGCAAAGCATTTCAGCTTTGATTTATGCTGTTAATTATAGTATAGTTTAATCATATTTTTGGTTTGAAAGCTTATGATTATTATATTGTTTTGTTTGATTTGGATTCAAGGAAATTGATCTTTGGCTCTCTCGCTCGAATCTGTGTCGTGCTTTTGTGCTTGTGTGGATCTCAGTTGTGTATTCGTTGTTGTCATCTCCAGCTAAACCAGTGAATTATTCTCACCAGACAGTTTATCCCTATATAACTAGTAAATCGACCACTTTTGAATCTGTAGAATGCATCACCATACTATATCTGATATGTTATGATTATATGATGTTTACCCATTCTTATTTACCTGTTATATCATATATTACTATTATTTATGTTGTTCTGTTATTTATATCAGTTTATCAAACTGCAAGTTCCCTTTAGATTAGAATCACTATGGGTTGAAATGATACATACCTGAACGGACTTTAAAATAGGGGAAAATCGTTATGGGCTGAAATGATAGGCCTGAACGATTTTCAATTATTTCATTTTACTTGGGACTACGGGCTTGAAATGATAAAACCTGGGTTTTCCTTGTAAATTACGGGTTGAAATGATATATTACCCGTATCACTTTACCTAGTGTAGAAAATGATATACAAACCCGCAGTTAAAATATATTTTTCTAAAATTTTAAAATATTTAAGAAATGTAAATATTATAATATTTTGACTTAAACTTAATTAAAAATGATTTTTGTAAAGTATTTTGATTTTTCTGAGAATTTATAAGTGAAATAAGTTAATGATAAAGTGGAAATTTGAAATAAAAGTTATTTTCGAAATTTTGATTTAATTATAAATGGAATTTAAATTCAATATGAAAATATGAAAATTTATGATATTTTGAATTAAATGAATTTAAAATTATTTTTATAATATATTAATGGATTTTGAATAAGTTAAATGTGAAATAAATGAATGTTGAGTTGAATTTTGAAATATAACTTAAATGGGAAAATTGTGAATTTTGTTTGAAAGTGAATTTTGAAGTTAAGTAAATAGAATGTAAAATAAGTTATATTTTGAAATTTAAACTTAAGTGTTAAGTTAAAAATTTAATTATATGAATCGAAATTGAATGTTGGAATTTAATAAGTGAATTATTATTAAACATTGATTTTTGAATGGAAATTTAACTTTATAAAATCATGAATTTAAAGAAAATTAAATGATGGTTATAAATGTGAAAATATATGATTTTATAAGTTGAAATGGTTTAAATAAAAAATAATAATGGTTTGTGAAAGTATAGTGAACATTTGGAATTTAATTAACAGCATTTTGAAATGCTATTATTTCTAAAGTAAAGGATATTACAGCATTTATAAATGCTGTAGTTAAATAAATGAACTAAAGGGCTAAATTGAATTAAAGGCTATTATAGAACTTTGTAAGTGCTATAATTGTTGAATTTAACTATGGTTTATTTGAATTAATGTAATCCTCTTTCAGCATTTTTTTGAATGCTGTCTTTTGTTAAATTGAATTGTTTTAAAAGTAACTTTCTGTACCATTTTTTCCTAAATGCTGCGAAAGTTGAATTTTTATTGTTTTAATAAATTTGAGTGAATGAATGAGTTTTGAAAGATTAAAATTTTGGAAATGTAATAATTTAATTATTTATATAATAACTTCATTTTTTATGATTTTAAAATGAAGTAATTTGTTTGAAATATAAACTATTTTGAAATGTGTGTTGAAATGGTATTTTAAATAAATGAATGTGGTTGGAAGATACGATATTTGATATTTTGAAATGGATTTGGAATGATATTAAATTTTTAAATGATATTTGATTTCGAAGTATAAAATACCATTTTGAAATTTTAACCACGGGATGTAATTTATAGTTTAACTGATCCTTAAAGGATGGCGATCCCATGCATCCTTGAAGTTATTGTACATTACTACTACAGTTCACTTGAGTTGGTTTGCATTATATAAGTATATATGTCCTGACTCGAGTGTTTTGTGTTTTACTTTACGCTCGGGTCAGCCTGAGTATTTACAGCTTAGCTTTGGATTTCTTTTCTGGAGGTAGGAATCGGTGGAGATTCTGCTTGTCTAGTTATCTGTTCCATTTCAGTTTCAGCTGTTCTATTTCAGCTCTGGTATTTATAAACTGCTATGTATTTGGGATTTCTATTGTATATGTTTTTCAGACTGATATTATGTATTATGTTTTGAGAGTTTGTTATAGTAGCTTCATGAACTACTATGGTATTTTAATTTCTGCTGCGAGTTATTCTGATATTTCTATGTCTGTGATTCTGTTATTGTATTTTATTTGCTCCAAATTTATTTACAATGCGGTATTTTGAGCAATTCAAGTCCGGCATGTGTGGATGCGAATGCCTGAAAATATCGGGTTGTTACAAGATAGTTTAATGGATCCTTAGGAGATGGTAATCCCGAGCATCTCTTAAGTTATTGCATGCATGTTAAACACTGGATAGGAGATGTATAACCCCGTAAAGATCTCTGAAGTCGTTGCACTTATATTTATTTATTATTGATTCAACTTACATATATCTTTTAGTTCTGACTCGAGTGTTGTGTCTTTTCAATCGCTCGGGTCAGTTTGAGCTCTTCAGTGTATCGAAGACCTTATTTCTGGGGGATGAAGACGAAGATTTAGTACTGTTGCTATTTATTTTATTTATATTATTGCATCATGTCGTTCCGTTGCATTATTTATTTATTTCTGCTGTATGTAACTCTGATCTATATTGTAAAGTGTAATCAAATGTTATTTGTAAAATAGCTTCATTTTTTATTATTATATTTTGTCATTCCACTGTGAGATTATGTGTTTGTTTTATTTCTTTCTCTTCTTACTCTTCTTTTTCTTATTTACCCCCATAACAATCCTCTCTTTTGAATGGTTTGAGTTTGGCATATGTGGTTTATTGTCAAGTTGAACCATCTAAAAAGGTGGCTCATTACATTATCGTTTTGTAGATCTGAACTAGTGGTAACGCATAGCAGCAACTATCGCCCACCTCAAGACATACTCCCATAATCAAAGGTGCACCCAATCAAATCACAAAGCAATCAAATGGTATCGAAGAAGCATGCTTCATCGGAGGTGTGACCTAACTTGGCCCAGCATGGCTCCTGTTTTAGTCACATCAAGATGACTCACGGGAGTTTGGGCCATGTTCATGCCCCATTTAGACATCGCCAAACCATCCTACTTTGTTTTGGATTCTCAACCACGTGCATGGTTGTTAAAGTTGTAACGAGCAGAATTTTCGACCCTCGAAAATCCACATTAATACATCCAAATATAAAATGTCAAATAGTCGAGTGTCGGAAACACCAGTTCATTAGGGGTGAAGAAGAAAAGGATAAAAGAAAACAGAACAACACAGAATCTCACAATTGCAGCGGAGAAAATTATTATATATAATAACAAATTTTGAATACAAGGACTGTACTGTTAATATACATACCACTACCAGAGTACAATAATTCAATACATAAAATGGACAATTATAATGACTTATCCTAACACAGCAGAAATAACCAAGTACGTGATATACGTCTGAACTCTTCCAGCTCGTCTCCTGAACTCAGTAGCATTTTAACTTGAATCTATAATACTCGGTCTGACCCGAGCATTGTAATATAATAACACCCGAGTCAGTCTAGGAAACCAACGTGAGAAAATATACTCAATTTGAATTATTAACCTTTCAAAATCCTTTTAAATAAACAAGGGTATCTCGTAAGACCATGTCACAAAAACCACGTCGGGTTTTTCCCTTACGATAACCAAAACACTTTATAGAAAATCCATTGATATTATAATAGTTTCTAAATACAAATACTTAATCAAATAGCTAAAATTGTTACATTAATTAAATTCCAGCATACTTGGCTCTATAAAAAACCGTAAGCTCGTATTGGAGAATGGATTCCAAGGAATGACTGGGCCACTGGGGTACCACCCGTCACAGTACACCTCTAGAACCATGTACCGAGGACCATGCCGGGATCCCCTACTACACAAGACCGGCCTACCCCTAACCTGGATAGACCGAGTATGTTACCACCCCTGGTGTTCCCACCCTAACCATCAAGTGCTTCTTTTTCATGCGTACCCATATCTAAGATAAATAGGATTTTCGTGGTCATCTAGAAAGGTGATAAAATACCCTACTTGGGTGCGACCCACTTAGCCTTGTTGCATCTCCCATGTTTTAGTCATTCCTGGTTAATGAGGCTAATCGTTACCTTTCAAGGAATGATTTCTCTTAGAATGCTAATCGCCCTTCAATGACGATGTTTTGATAGCATTTGTCCATATAAGTTGCCCTGGGTCTAGAATATAACAACCCACATATTTTACGATTATATATTTTTAAATATTTTATCTAAATATAGCATCGTTAGTCGGATTAAAGTCTAAAATGCTATTTTTATAAACAAACGAATTAGGACTTGAGACCACTTCCATTGAGTCTAAAATGGTGTTTGCGACCTTTTTGAGTATAAACACCAATATGTTTGGAGTTGAGTTGAATTTTGCTATTTTTCTATTGGGCTTTGGGTTTGGGTTCCAGCCCTCAAACTCATCAATACGCAAACTCTTCAACCAACTCCTCTTCACTCATTCTATTATTTCCTAACACTCAAGCTTAAAAGAAAAATAGGGGAAGAGATAGGAAATTAGAATTCCTAAACCATGGTTTTGCTAGGAAATTCAAGTTCTTGCTCTAAAATCAAAGAGAAGCTTAGGTAAGCATTCTCTTCTTCTTCTCCACCTCAATCTCTCTCCAATTTTCTGAAATTCCTAAACCCTAACTTAGGAAATATTTGCATTTGATCATAGATTGGAGCTTCTAGAGTTAAAGTTGAAGAGTGGTTGATCTTTCCTTTATTTAAAACTTCTCATTTATTGTGTTTGGGTTGAAAGGTGAGTTTTTTTACTCACATCAACGTCTATAACTTTCAATGTTGTTAGGTATGAATTCCTAACATCTGTTCATGTTCATTTGCTTTTGTTTTGAATTGTTTTGGTGAATTTTCCAATTTTGATGTTTTGAAGTCAAAATCATTAAGAATCCTACCATGGATGTTTGGACATGTTATTTGGGGTGTATCGAAGAGCCTATAAGGCTGGGTTGTTGCTTGGCATAAATCCCTAGTCTACGTCGCTTATCCGATCGCTTCCGGTTTGGATTTTTGCCCTTTTTAGCCTAGGCTGATTTTTGCCTAGCAGAAAATGTCAGACATCTAGAAGAAAATCCAGATGTCTGGTTTCAAATTTTGACATATGGAATTGGTCCCTAGAAAAAGAAAAAAAGGCAGAGGCGAAATCCAGATGTCTAGAAATCCAACCAGACGTCAGGATTTTGGTTCAGACGTTTGGTTGGTAATTTCAGACATATGAAACTGTGCAGCTTTGTCTACGTTGGCCGTTTTTTAGTGGATTTCCAAATTTTATTGATTTTTATTGATCCAGTTAGTTGTTGTCACTTATTATCAACTTTGATGACTTCATTTACGGATTTTTCGAAGTATCCATTTGATTGGATTTGATATCAATTTTCATGGTCTGAATTCACGTCGTCGATTGTGAATTTTTGGCGATAGATTGTTTTTACAATCATTTCTGTGATTTTTCACTTTTAAATACAATGGTTTCTATATTAGTAGTAAATACTCAAACTCTTTCACAAAAAATGATATCAATGTTATTTTTAATACAAAGCTTGTTTTTAAAACCGTTTTCCAATCTATTAGTATATACAAACCATTACCTCATTCATATGAGAAATCTAGTTAAACGACTTAGTAAAACAAGTGGTATGAAACGCTTGCGTTTTCTTTGTTGTTAATTCTTGGACTTGTTCGATTGAACTCTTGTGATAATTTTCGAGTTGAAATGTAACATCCCGCTCTTTTGACCGCCCCTAGTCGGTAATTAAACCAACTTGAAACGTTCAAAATGACGGATTGTTATTTAAATTATAGAGTTTAAAAAGAATCCGCCACAGAAACACAGAATAATAATATTTCGCAAAAAATGAATCTTTCTGTTTTCTTACAAATATCGGAGTTTATACAATGTATTGAATTTATACAACGGAATATTTCTTTAAGTACAAAATTCCTGAACTAAAGTGAGCGTTTTCCCCTCTCTCTAACTTCGCTGCCCGGAAACCTTCAAGCTGTAAAACACTCGGTCTGACCCGAGTATTACCTTCAAAAGAAAATAATACACGGGTCAGTCTAATTCAAACCCAGTTACTAGTGCATAGAGGCAATAATAATCAAATAGGCAACAGTCACAATAATTCTCGTCTATCCGACCCTTTTAACAAAGAAATTGGATAACGGTAAATATAACACTTAATAGTATTAAACAAAAAATCAGCAGAATCAAATCATCAACAAGATAAATGAAAAGATCATCAATGAAGATAATTTAGAAAACAACATAATTACCTAAGCGGCAATTATCAACAAAATCAACAAATTAAAACAAATCAAATTACAATTTCAAAACATATTGAATTTAATAAACGAAATAGTTCAAACAATTGAAATATCAATTAAAACGCCAATTCTGATTTGGCTGCAGTACACGCACGCATGCACTGCCTCGCCAGTACACTGATGAAATAGACAAATGCCCAATGAAAGTTCACAAATGAGCACAAGGTCAAGCCCAAGAAAAAGTCAGGTTCAACTCAAATGTAATTCGAATAAAATGGTCAAGACATAAAATCAAGTCTCAGCCCAAGTTCAAATCAATCAACAGAAAACAGTGGCTGAACAGAGACAGCAGGGTGCAACACGCCTCAAATAAACATATATGATTCAGACTGGCTACACAATATCCAAGTGCAGATCCAGTTATGACAGAAGATCCAAACTGCAGCGGTCAATTCATGGACTCAACACAACGGCAAAGCAACTCAACTCAAATGACCAAGTGCACAAGGCAGTGGTACAGCTAAATGAAGATAGCAGAATATGATCAATCAAACTTCTGGAAACAAAAGGCAACTCAACTCAAATGCAAAGCACAAAGGCTCGCATGAAGGTTACACTGCAACAGGTCAGGGAAGTGCAGCAGTGTTAACATCACTATGAACAGGTTGTGGTACAAACTACAAGAGTAGAGTGAAGGTGAGAGCACTAAAGGTATGGCACCACAGCACACATACAAATGAATACAATTAACCAAATGCAATGAAAACAATGCATCAATGCAATGTATCAGACTTGAGAACAAACAAAGACAATGTACAAATCATGTAATGCACTAGTGATACCAGTGACATGACAAGTGCAGCCTCTTTATGAAGGACTGAAACAAATGAAACCAGCGGCAACTGGCAATAATTAAAACAATGAACCAGCCTACAAGATGGAACAGCAAAGGCCAAAGCTCAAGACAAACACATATAAATGCCTAAGTAAATCACAGGGATAAACACCCTTGACTATAGGGTAAATAAAGCTCCAAGTGAAACACAGTAAAACCCAATTGTTAAACAAGTTTAAAACAATGGGACAGCAAGGATATGAATGCAGCAGTATCACTATAACCAGAATAAAAATGGTAACTGGCAACCAGTGATGTACACACAAATGCAACAGTGGAATGCAAGTGCGGAAAATACATAAGCCTCAACATGAAACTGCTCCAAAGATATGGCCAGAGACATACAACACAAGTACCCAGCAACAATGGAAACATTGTAGCTACACTTGAAAACAATTGCACCACATACATTTGAACCAAGTTCATATGTATACGACATGACGATGCAGACTCGAGTTTACAAGGGAAAATTTACCAGTACAAATTCAGTTACAATAAAAAACAAAGCAGTGCAGTGACAAACATCACCGAGGGGCAGTGCAATGATTATTCAAAGTGACAACGTCAGAAATTATAGGCAAAGTTCTCACCAATTCTCAAAGACACTGATCAAAACAGTGAAGTACAATGTGAAGACCCAATGCCATCTGATAATAGAAAATGCTACATGAGGTCATGAGGCAAGTGAGGATTACATGAAGCACACGTGCCCAAACTCAAGGACACTTCAATATGAACTCATGATAACGGAAAGCATAAGTGATACCACAGTTCAGTGAACTGCAAGTATCGACCAGGCAGCCACAAGTGTAAAGCAATGCCCAACTCAAATGAACACAGCGAAGTGTACATGGATATAACAAGCACCAGAGACAAAAATGAAGGAACAACACAATGTCCACAGATATGCAAAAGAAATTATGCAGTGATAGTCAGAAAGGAACGTCAAGTAAAAATCAACCAATCAAGTATGCTACAGGAATGAGCTTACATACAAAAATCACCCGAAAAATCAAGTCTAGTGATATCAAAATCCAAATCGCAGCAGAAAGCAAACTATCATCACAAATCACCATGGCCGAAGTCACAACAATGTCGAGGTCAACATAAATTAAATTTCCAAAAATTAGAAACAGGTGAACCCGGGAATCATCATCATAGCAAAACGATTTAACAAATCAAAATGAACGAAGTCCACAAGAAATCAGCAATTTCAAAGCCGTGAAAATCAGTCAATCAAGCAAATAAAATCTCAAATTTGACCAAGCTAGAAATCACTAGAAACTTGAATTAGATGTGAGTAATTAAAATTACTCACCTTTGCCTGACGCGAATTGGAGCAGCGTGTTCGAATAGAGTAAGAGTCGAAGCTGTGGTCCTCAAGAGACGAACGATTGACGAAGCGAAGGAACGAGAATCATCTTCTCGATCGAATAACAAAGACGGCGTCTTCGATTTCTTAAAACCCTAATTTGGAAAAAGGGGACGAACAAGAGCGAGATGTGAAGCCGCCATTTTTTTCTTTTTCAGAGGAGTTTGATTTTAAACGAAAAGAAGACGGGCTTCGTATTTTATGAGGAAGGGGGGAGCGTGATTCCAGGCTGAAACAAAGGAGAGTTGCATGATTTAAGGAAGGGAAGTAGCTAATGTTGACGAGTACGTGAGTATATAATTATAATTTTAAATAGAAATTTCCGATATAAATTTTCAACGCGTTTATACATCGTATGCTCACATAACAACTCCAATCAATACGAAATTTGAAATCCAATAATAATACAATATTCCGGATCCAATGGAACTGGTTTCGTCGAATTCCGAGACTGTTCCTCGGGAGGCTATTTTTTAAATATCAACTCAAACGATATAATTTCAAAACTGATCAAATCGCTTTCAAATTCAATTCTGAAGCTTCCATTATCTCCAACATTGTCAATATATATCTTACAAGCCTTCGAAATATTTTTAATCAGCTTAAAACTAAAGATTCAAATTATTATTCAACCTTCAATAGATTAAATTTTAAAATTTAATTGCCAATTTCATTCTGATAATTTGAAATTCAAGTCAAACCATCATTCAAACATTTAAAATTTATTAAATATTTTCAATTAAATGGTTCAGAATTCTGGGTCATTACAACCTTCCCCCGTTAAAAGGATTTCGTCCCGAAATTACAAGTTAGGAAAAATGGTATTTGACTCGTCTACTATTTTTCACAATTCAAATGGTTTTATCAACTTACTAACCTAAATCTTTTAATTAAAGATCCATTATCATTTCAGTTAACTTTCCAACTTCAATTATAAGTTTCAAACAACATTGTTTCCTTCTCAATTCAAATTCAAATTTAAATTCAAATTTTAAACTTTCAAAATTTTCTCAAAATTTTTCTAACACTCTAAATTTTCGAAAAATTTTGCCCGCGTCTCCTTTGCGCGGCTAACTCGGTACGACTACAAAATGCCACATCAGGCCCCCAATTTCAAAAAAAAAAGAAAACGCCAAGCGGCTAGACAAGAAAATCATCAAATCTCATATTGAAATTGAAATACGTACCTTTTTGTCGGGCAATTTAATTTTTATCTTGGAATCAAAAATTTCCAATTCCTTTTATACACCTGTATATCCTGCTAGCACTAGTATCCAATTCCAACATTCAAATCATTTTGCCAATTCCATTACAAATTTTTTCAATATATGCTTCTTATACGCTTTTACTTCCTTATTGAAGTTATATGTTCATTTTCATTCAATTTTACATTTCAAATTTCATTTGAATTCAATTCACAATTTCAATTCTATTTGATTTCAATTTATCTTCCGAATATTGAATTTTATCGATTAACTTTCATTTACTGCTGCACTATTTTAAATTAGTTCCAATTACTAATTCATTACAAATTCCAATTCATTTTATTCAAATTTGTTTTCAATTCACTATTTTGGTTTATAACCACTCATATTTAAACTTGAAATTCTTCATGTTAGAGATTTGCATATTACATCTTTTCCAAAGCTGTGGACTTTCAAGACATTTTAAAGATCTTCTTCCTTAGTTTATTAGGCTGGAATTATGTAATCTTAATTTCAGACTATTGATTTGCTATTTAAATTTTTGAAAATACTTACTAACTCGAAGTTTAACAAGTCTATCATCATTCTTACAGACATTAGGCATACGCTGGCCAGGCACAAGACTAAAACTCTCCAAGTACTAAATATACTTGCTTCAACTCCTAGTGAAAATACTTAAAAATCCTTTTAAAAATGGATATGGAAAGCACGTTCCCCCATGGATCACAGTTACTCAGTGGTTACGCTACTATCCCAGTAGAATCGCTTGTAATCTGTAGATTTCACATCTCTTGAATTTCGCCATGGTTGTTGCCATTGATCGCAGTTCACACGGTGGTTACGCCACTATCCCAGTGGAATCGCTTGTAACCATAGGCATCTCGCCCCTCGAATTTCGCTATGGCATCTAGATCGCAGTTTACACGGCGGTTGCGCCACTATCCCAGTGGAATCGCTTGTAACTGTAGGCATCACACCCCTCGAATTATGCTAGTATACATCATCATCAATCAACATGATCCCATCAACATGATCACATCACGAGGAATTCCAATTTAAATGGACACTCCAACTTATGGAAATTCTACGTTGCTACGAATTTCAAATGGATAGTCATACTAAGTTCCAACACCTTCACAAATTTTCAATGGAAGGTACTTTTCCATATCCTCAGTTTAGAAAACATAATGTCATATATATAGTACTTCATTTCACATTTCGTACATATTATACCTATGTAAACTTACATAAGATTTCCATAACAATTACTTTCCAAACTGATGGTTTTCGAATTTACTGCATTCTCATATATAAGTTCCGAAAACCTCTGTATCCCATACCCATAACAAATAGAGGATTCCTGAATTTTCCATCTCGTTGCCAATTTAAAATTTTCCTCTAAATCGATTTGGAAGTTTAAGGTTATCTCAAACCCAATTCATATTCATAACTCAATTTATTATCGACTTCACAGTCGATTTGGATTTTACGTTACATTGTAAATTCTCAACACATAATTGATGTCTACCGATATATAACCTCTGAGCTCATATGTCTCAGAGAAGGGTGTATATATCTAAGAGAATAAATTCTCCGCCACCAAACAGATCTATATTTAATAGAAATCAATTGCTATGTCATCAATTCACAATGTTAGACATACAATCCAAACCGACCATCCGAAATTCAAAACTCAACTTATATTGTTTTTGGTGTCGAAGTTAAACTCAATTTAACTCAAGATTCAATCTTTTTGAAAAATTTCAATTTGAACTAATTTTTTAAATTTCCCATTTTACTTTTTCAACTTCGACTTAATTCATAGTTTGAATTCCGCATACTTTTCACAATATTGGTTTTAAACCGACTTCAAACTTTCCAATATTAAGTTTTCCACTTAACTTAATTCTCTGCACGTTCACATTCAAATTCATCACTGAATCTATTACCTATTATGGATCATTAAGTTGACAAACTTCAAATTTGAAATCTAAATCCCATTTGAACCCTGCATTTGCTTTCTATTTCCAAAAATAATCAACTAGTTCTTTAGTAAGCCATTCATCGACTTGGTTCCATTAGATTCATATCTCCACATTAACTAGATGTTTTCGAAGTTTCCTATTAAAATTTGCAATCCTTATTAGCAAAGGTTGGATTATTCAATCATTTCCCCAAGACAATTTGCAAATGTACATTATCCTGATATAGGATTATTATTCAACCAAACTTGAGATTCAACTCCGGAATTTATTTCAAACATTTGAAATATACATATATATACATACTTGCATATCAAACCTTGCTTGAAACATAAAAACAAAAAATATTTTATTTTACTATTTTCAAAAATATTTTGAAAAATTACTTGAATTTTTTTTCCTGTATATACTACTAGTATTGTTCTTCAAAACATATGAAATCAATTTTCAAAAGAATTCAGAATCAAATTCCCAAGTTATAGTTCAATTATCCCCTTGGCTATAACTAAATTGACATGTCATTTTATCTCCTAATTATTACTTTGGAGATATTCAAAATATTTGATTTAAACTAATTCATTAATTCACTTAACTTATATTTTATTTTTCATAAATCTCAACAGTTCGATAATGGGTTTTCGAATGATCGGGACTCAAATCTAAGGAGACCTTACCGAAGAGAAACTATCGTAAACCTAAATTTGGAGAGGGGGATTTTCGAAAAGGATTCGAATTTTCAAAATACCTTTTATTTTTCAAAAAAAACAATTTTATACTTCTTTAGATTTGAAAAACGCTTTCTTTAAAGTGATCCTAGTGACTATTCATATTAAACATCATAAACTAAGCTTTGTATAAATCAAAGCTCTGATACCACTTTGTAACATCCCGTCCTTTTGACCGCCCCCAGTTGGTAATTAAACCAACTTGAAACGTTCAAAATGACGGATTGTTATTTAAATTATAGAGTTTAAACAGAATCAGCCACAGAAACACAGAATAGTAATATTTCGCAAAAAATGAATCTTTCTACTTTCTTACAAATATCAGAGTTTATACAATGTATTGAATTTATACAACGGAAAATTTCTTTAAGTACAAAATCGCCGAACTAAAGTTTGCGTTTTCCCCTTCTCTCTAACTTCGCTGCCTAGAAACCTTCAAGCTGTAAAACACTCGGTCTGACCCGAGTATTACGTTCAAAAGAAAATAATACATAAGACAATCTAATTCAAACTCAGTTATTAGTGCATAGAGGCAATAATAATCAAATAGACGACAGTCACAATAATTCTCGTCTATCCGACCCTTTTAATAAGGAAATCGGATAACGGTAAATATAACACTTAACAGTGTTAAACAACAAATCAGCAGAATCAAATCATCAACACGATAAATGAAAAGATAATAAATGAAGATAATTTAGAAAACAACATAATTGCCTAAACGGCAATTAACAACAAAATCATTAAATTAAAACAAATCAAATTACAATTTAAAAACATATCGAATTGAATAAACGAAACAGTTCAAACAATTGAAATATCAATTAAAACGCCAATTCTAATTTGGCTGCAGTACACGCACGCGTGCACTGCCTCGCCAGTACACTGTTGAAATACACAAAAGCACAATGAAAGTTCACAAACGAGCACAAGGTCAAACCCAAGAAAAAGTTAGGTTCATCTCAAATGCAATTTGAATAAAATGGTCAAGACATAAAATCAAGTCTCAGCCCAATCAATCAACAGAAAATAGTGGATGCATAGAGACAACAGGTTACAACACGCCTCAAATAAACATATATGATCCAGACTGGCTACACAATATCCAAGTGCAGATCCAGTTATGACAGAAGATCGAAACTGCAGCGGTCAAGTCATGGACTCAACACAACGGCAAAGCAACTCAACTCAAATGACCAAGTGCACAAGGCAGTGGTATAAATAAATGAAAACAGCAGAATATGATCAATCAAACTTCTGGAAACAAAAGGCAACTCAACTCAAATGCAAAGCACAAAGGCTCGCATGAAGGTTACACTGCAACAAGTCAGGGAAATGCAGCAGTGTTAACATCACTGTGAATAGGTGGTGGTACAAACTACAAGAGTAAAGTGAAGGTGACAGCACCAAAGGTATGGCACCACTGCACACAAACAAATGAATACAATTGACCAAATGCAATGAAAACAATGCATCAATGCAATGTATCAGACTTGAGCACAAACAAAGACAATGTACCAATCATGTAATGCACTAGTGATACCAATGACATGACAAGTGCAGCCTCTTTATGAAGGACTGAAACAAATGAAACCAGCGGCAACTGGTAATAATTAAAACAATGAACCAGCCTACAAGATGGACCAGCAAAGGCCAAAGCTCAAGACAAACACATATGAATGCACAGGTAAATCACAGGGATAAACACCCTTGACTATAGGGTAAATAAAGCTCCAAATGAAACACAATAAAACACAATTGTTAAACAAGTTTAAAACAATAGGACAACAAGGATATGAATGCAGCAATATCACTGTAACCATACTAAAAATGGTAACTGGCAACCAGTGATGTACACACAAATGCAACAGTGGAATGCACGTGCGGACAATACATAAGCCTCAAAATGAAACTGCTCGAAAGATATGGCCAGAGCCATACAACATAAGTACCCAGCAACAATGGAACCATTGTAGCTACACTTGAAAACAAATGCACCACATACATTTGAACCAAGTTCATATGTATACGACATGAAGATGCAGACTCGAGTTTACAAGGGAAAATTTACCAGTACAAATTCAGTTACAATAAAGAATAAAGCAGTGCAGTGACAAACATCACCGAGGGGCGGTGCAACGGTTATTCAAAGTGACAACATCAGAAATTATAGGCAAAGTTCTCACCAATTCTCAAAGACACTGATCAAAACAGTGAAGTACAATGTCAAGACCAAATGCCATCTGATAACTGAAAATGCTACATGAAGTCATGAGGCAAGTGAGGACTACAAGAAGCACACGTGCCCAAACTCAAGGACACTTCAATATGAACTCATGATAATGGAAAGCAAAAGTGATACCACAGTTCAGTGAACTGCAAGTATCGACCAGGCAGCTACAAGTGTAAAGCAATGCCCAAATCAAATGAACACAGCGAAGTGTACATGGATATAACAAGCACCAGAGACAAAAATGAAGGAACAACACAATGTGCACTGATATGCAAAATAAATTATACAATGATAGTCAGAAAGGAACGTCAAGTAAAAATAAACCAATCAAGTATGCTACAGGAATGAGCTTACATACAAAAATCACCCGAAAAATCAAGTCTAGTGATATCAAAATCCAAATCGCAGCAGAAAGCAAACTATCATCACAAATCACCATGTCCGAAGTCACAGCAATGTCGAGGTCAACATAAATTAAATTTCCAAAAATTAGAAACAGGTGAACCAGGGAATCATCATCATAGCAAAACGATTTAACAAATCAAAATGACCGAAGTCCAGAAGAAATCAGTAATTTCAAATCGTGAAAATCAGTCAATCAAGGAATAAAATCTCAAATTTGAACAAGCTATAAATCACTAGAAACTAGAATTAGATGTGAGTAATTAAAATTACTCACCTTTTCCTGACGTGAATTGGAGCAGCGTGTTCGAATAGATGAAGAGTCGAAGCCGTGGTCCTCAAGAGACGAACGATTGACGAAGCGAAGGAACGAGAATCATCTTCTCGATCGAACAACAAGGACGGCATCTTCGATTTCTGAAAACCCTAATTTGGAAAAAGGGGACAAACAAGTGCGAGATGTGAAGCCGCCATTTTTTTCTTTTTCAGAGGAGTTTGATTTTAAACGAAAAGAAGAGGGGCTTTGTATTTTATGAGGAAGGGGAAGCGTGATTCCAGGCTGAAACAAAGGAGAGTTGCATGATTTAAGGAAGGGAAGTAGCTAATGTTGACTAGTACGTGGGTATATAATTATAATTTTAAATAGAAATTTTCGATATAAATTTTGAACGCGTTTATACATCGTATGCTCACATAACAACTCCGATCAATACGAAATTCGAAATCCAGTAATGATACAATATTCCGGATCCAATGGAACTGGTTTCATCGAATTCCGAGACTGTGCCTCGGAAGGCTATTTTTTAAATATCAACTCAAACGATATAATTTCAAAATTGATCAAATCACTTTCAAATTCAATTCTGAAGCTTCCATTATCTCCTACATTGTCAATATATATTTTACAAGCCTTCGAAATATTTTTAATCTGCTTAAAACTGAAGATTCAAATTATTATTCAACCTTCAATAGATTAAATTTTAAAATTTAATTGCCAATTTCATTCTGATAATTTGAAATTCAAGTCAAACCATCATTCAAACATTTAAAATTAATTAAATATTTTCAATTAAATTGTTCAAAATTCTGGGTCGTTACAACCTTCCCCCGTTAAAAGGATTTCGTCCCGAAATTACAAGTTAGGGAAAATGGTCCTTAACTCGTTTACTATTTTTCACAATCCAAATAGTTTTATCAACTTACTAACCTAAATCTTTTTATTAAAGATCCATTATCATTTCAATTAACTTTCCAACTTCAATTATAAGTTTCAAACAACATTGTTTCCTTCTCAATTCAAATTTAAATTTTAAACTTTCAAAATTTTCTCAAAATTTTTCTAACACTTTAAATTTTCGAAAAATTTCGCCAGCGTCTCCTTTGCGTGGCTAACTCGGTACGACTACAAAATGCCACATCAGGCCCCCAATTTCAAAAAGAAAAGAAAACGCCAAGCGGTTAGACCAGAAAATCATCAAATCTCATATTGAAATTGAAATACGTACCTTTTTGTCGAGCAATTTAATTTTTATCTTCGAATCAAAAATTTCCAATTCCTTTTATACACCTGTATATCCTGCTAGTAGCAGTATCAAATTCCAACATTCAAATCATTTTGCCAATTCCATTAATTTTTTTTCAATATATGCTTCTTATACACTTTTACTTCCCTATTGAAGTTATATGTTCATTTTCATTCAATTTTACATTTCAAATTTCATTTGAATTCAATTCACAATTTCAATTCTATTTGATTTCAATTTATCTTCAGAATATTGAATTTTATCGATTAACTTTCATTTACTACTGCACTATTTTAAATTTGTTCCAATTACTAATTCATTACAAATTCCAATTCATTTTATTCAAATTTGTTTTCAATTCACTATTTTGGTTTATAACCACTCATATTCAAACTTGAAATTCTTTATGTTAGAGATTTGCATATTACATCTTTTCCAAAGCTGTGGACTTTCAAGACATTTTAAAGATCTTCTTCCTTAGTTTATTAGGTTGGAATTATGTAATTTTAATTTCAGACTATAGATTTGCTATTTAAAGTTTTGAAAATACTTACTAACTCGAAGTTTAACAAGTCTATCGTCGTTCTTACAGACATTAGGCATACGCTGGCCAGGCGCAGGACTAAAAATCTCCAAGTACTAAATATACTTGCTTCAACTCCCAGTGAAAATACTTAAAATCCTTTTAAAAATGGGTATGGAAAGCACGTTCCCTCATGGATCACAGTTACTCGGCGGTTACGCTACTATCCCTGTAGAATCGCTTGTAGTCCGTAGATTTCACATCTCTTGAATTTCGCCATGGTTGTTGCCATTGATCGCAGTTCACACAGCGGTTATGCCACTATCCCAGTGGAATCGCTTGTAACCATAGGCATCTCGCCTCTTGAATTTCGCTATGGCATCAAGATCGTAGTTTACACGGCGGTTTCGCCACTATCCTAGTGGAATCGCTTGTAACTGTAGACATCACACCCCTCCAATTACGCTAGTATACATCATCATCAATCAACATGATCCCATCACGAGGGATTCCAATTTAAATGGACACTCCAACTTATGGAAATTCTATGCAGCTATGAATTGCAAATGGACACTCATACCGAGTTCCAACACCTTCAAAAATTTTCAATGGAAGGTACTTTTCCATATCCTCCGTTTAGAAAACATAATGTCATATATATAGTACTTCATTTCACATTTCGTACATATCATACCTATGTAAACTTACATAAGATTTCCATAACAATTACTTTCTAAACTGATGGTTTTCGAATTTACTGCATTGTCATATATAAGTTCCGAAAACCTCCATATCCCATACCCATAACAAATAGAGGATTCCTGAATTTACCATCTCGTTACCAATTTAAAATTTTCCTCTAAATCGATTTGGAAGTTTAAGGTTATCTCAAACCCAATTCGTATTCATAATTCAATTTATTATCGACTTCACAGTCGATTTGGATTTTACGTTACATTGTCAATTCTTAACACATAATTGATGTCTACCGATATATAACCTCTGAGCTCATACGTCTCAGAGAAGGGTGTATATATCTAAGAGAATAAATTCTCCGCCACCAAACAGATATATATTTAATAGAGATCAATTGCTATGTTATCAATTCACAATGTTAGATATATAATCCAAACCGACCATCTGAAATTCAAATCTCAACTTATATTGTTTTTGGTGTCGAAGTTAAACTCAATTTAACTCAAGATTCAATCTTTTTGGAAAATTTCAAGTTGAACTAATTGTTCAAATTTCCCATTTAACTTTTTCAACTTCGACTTAATTCATAGTTTGAATTCCGCATACTTTTCACAATATTGGTTTTAAACCAACTTCAAACTTTCCAATATTAAATTTTCCACTTAACTTAATTCTCTGCACGTTCACATTCAAATTCATCACTGAATCTATTACCTATTATGGATCATCATGTTGACAAACTTCAAATTTGAAATCTAAATCCATTTGAACCTTGCATTTGCTTTCTATTTCCAAAAATAATCAACTAGTTCTTTAGTAAGCCGTTCATCGACTTGGTTCCATTAGATTCATATCTCCACGTTAACTAGATGTTTTCGAAATTTCCTATTAAAATTTGCAATTCTTATTAGCAAAGGTTGGATTAACCAATCATTTCCCCAAGATAATTTGCAAATGTACATTATCCTGATATATAGGATTATTATTCAACCAAACTTGAGATTCAACTCCGGATTTTATTTCAAACATTTGAAATATACATATATATACATACCCTCGTATCAAAACTTGCTTGAAACATAAAAACAAAAATTATTTTATTTTATTATTTTCAAAAATATTTTGAAAAATTAGTTGAAATTTATTTTTTCCTGTATATACTACTAGTATTGTTCTTCAAAACATTTGAAATCAATTTTCAAAAAAAATTTAGAATCAAATTCCCAAGTTATAGTTCAATGATCCCCTTGGCTATAACTAAATTGACATGTCATTTTATCTCCCAATTATTACTTTGGTGATATTCAAAATATTTGATTAAAACCAATTAATTAATTCACTTAACTTATATTTTATTTTTCATAAATCTCAACAATTCGATAATGGGTTTTTGAATGATCGGGACTCAAATCTAAGGAGACCTTACCGAAGTGAAACTATCGTAAACCAAAATGTGGAGAGGGGGATTTCTGAAAAGGATTTGAATTTTCAAAATACCTTTTATTTTTCAAAAAAAACAATTTTATACTTCTTTAGATTTGAAAAACGCTTTCTTTAAAGTGATCCTAGTGACTATTCATATTAAACGTCATAAACTAAGTTTTGTATAAACCAAAGCTCTGATACCACTTTGTAACATCCCGTCCTTTTGACCGCCCCCAGTTGGTAATTAAACCAACTTGAAACGTTCAAAATGACGGATTGTTATTTAAATTATAGAGTTTAAACAGAATCAGCCACAGAAACACAGAATAATAATATTTCGCAAAAAATGAATCTTTCTATTTTCTTACAAATATCAGAGTTTATACAATGTATTGAATTTATACAACGGAAAATTTCTTTAAGTACAAAATCGCCGAACTAAAGTGAGCGTTTTCCCCTTCTCTCTAACTTCGCTGCCTAGAAACCTTCAAGCTGTAAAACACTCGGTCTGACCCGAGTATTACGTTCAAAAGAAAATAATACATAGGTCAATCTAATTCAATCTCAGTTATTAGTGCATAGAGGCAATAATAATCGAATAGACAATAGTCACAATAATTCTCGTCTAACCGACCCTTTTAATAAAGAAATCGGATAACAGTAAATATAACACTTAACAGTGTTAAACAAAAAATCAGCAGAATCAAATCATCAACAAGATAAATGAAAAGATCATCAATGAAGATAATTTAGAAAACAACATAATTGCCTAAACGGCAATTAACAACAAAATCATCAAATTATAACAAATCAAATTACAATTTCAAAACATATTGAATTGAATAAACGAAATAGTTCAAACAATTGAAATATCAATTAAAACGCCAATTCTGATTTGGCTGCAGTACACGCACGCGTGCACGGCCTCGCCAGTACACTGATGAAATACACAAAAGCCCAATGAAAGTTCACAAACGAGCACAAGGTCAAACCCAAGAAAAAGTCAGGTTCAACTCAAATGCAATTCGAATAAAATGGTTAAGACATAAAATCAAGTCTCAGTCCAAGTTCAAATCAATCAACAGAAAACAGTGGCTGCACAGAGACTGCAGGGTACAACGCACCTCAAATAAACATATATGATCCAGACTGGCTACACAATATCCAAGTGCAGATCCAGTTATGACAGAAGATCGAAACTGCAGCGGTCAGGTCATGGACTCAACACAACGGCAAAGCAACTCAACTCAAATGACCAAGTGCACAAGGCAGTGGTACAACTAAATGAAGACAGCATAATATGATCAATCAAACTTCTGGAAACAAAAGGCAACTCAACTCAAATGCAAAGCACAAAGGCTCGCATGAAGGTTACACTGTAACAGGTCAGGGAAGTGCAGCAATGTTAACATCACTGTGAATAGGTAGTGGTACAAACTACAAGAGTAGAGTGAAGGTGAGAGCACCAAAGGTATGGCACCACAGCACACAAACAAATGAATACAATTGACCAAATGCAATCAAAACAATGCATCAATGCAATGTATCAGACTTGAGCACAAACAAAGACAATGTACCAATCATGTAATGCACTAGTGATACCAGTGACATGACAAGTGCAGCCTCTTTATGAAGGACCGAAACAAGTGAAACCAGCGGCAACTGGAAATAATTAAAACAATGAACCAGCCTACAAGTTGGACTAGCAAAGGCCAAATCCCATGACAAACACATATAAATGCACAAGTAAATCACAGGGATAAACACCCTTAACTATAGGGTAAATAAAGCTCCAAGTGAAACACTGTAAAACCCAATTGTTAAACAAGTTTAAAACAATGGGACAACAAGGATATGAATGTAGCAGTATCACTGTAACCAGACTAAAATGGTAACTGGCAACCAATGATGTACACACAAATGCAACAGTGGAATGCAAGTACGGATAATACATAAGCCTCAAAATGAAACTGCTCGAAAGATATGGCCAGAGCCATACAACACAAGTACCCAGCAACAATGGAAACATTGTAGCTACACTTGAAAACAAATGCAACACATACATTTGAACCAAGTTCATATGTATACGACATGACGATGCAGACTCGAGTTTACAAGGGAAAATTTACCAGTACAAATTCAGTTACAATAAATAACAAAGCAGTGCAGTGAAAAATATCACCGAGGGGCAGTGCAACGATTATTCAAAGTGACAACATCAGAAATTATAGGCAAAGTTCTCGCCAATTCTCAAAGACACTGATCAAAACAGTGAAGTACAATGTCAAGACCCAATGCCATCTGATAAGAGAAAATGCTACATGAAGTCATGAGGCAAGTGAGGACTACATGAAGCACACATGCCCAAACTCAAGGACACTTCAATATGAACTCATGATAATGGAAAGCATAAGTGATACCACAGTTCAGTGAACTGCAAGTATCGACCAGGCGGCCACAAGTGTAAAGCAATGCCCAACTCAAATGAACACAACGAAGTGTACATGGACATAACAAGCACCAGAGACAAATATGAAGGAACAACACAATGTGCACAGATATACAAAAGAAATTATGCAGTGATAGTCAGAAAGGAACATCAAGTAAAAATCAACCAATCAAGTATGCTACAGGAATGAGCTTACATACAAAAATCACCCGAAAAATCAAGTCTAGTGATATCAAAATCCAAATCGCAGCAGAAAGCTAACTATCATCACAAATCACCATGGCCGAAGTCACAGCAATGTCGAGGTCAACATAAATTAAATTTCCAAAAATTAGAAATAGGTGAACCAGCGAATCATCATCATAGCAAAACGATTTAACAAATCAAAATGACCGAAGTCCACAAGAAATCAGTAATTTCAAAGCCGTGAAAATCAGTCAATCAAGCAATAAAATCTCAAATTTGAACAAGCTAGAAATCACTAGAAACTTGAATTAGATGTGACTAATTAAAATTACTCACCTTTGCCTGACGTGAATAGGAGCAGCATGTTCGAATAGATGAAGAGTCGAAGCCGTGGTCCTCAAGAGACGAACGGTTTACGAAGCGAAGGAACGAGAATCATCTTCTCGATCGAACAACAAGGACGGCGTCTTCGATTTATGAAAACCCTAATTTGGAAAAGGGGGACGAACAAGAGCGAGAAGTGAAGCCGCCATTTTTTTCTTTTTCAGAGGAGTTTGATTTTAAACGAAAAGAAGAGGGGCTTCGTATTTTATGAGGAAGGGGGGGCGTGATTCCAGGCTGAAACAAAGGAGAGTTGCGTGATTTAAGGAAGGGAAGTAGCAAATGTTGACTAGTTCGTGAGTATATAATTATAATTTTAAATAGAAATTTCCGATATAAATTTTCAACACATTTATACATCGTATGCTCACATAACAACTCCGATCAATACGAAATTTGAAATCCGATAATAATACAATATTCTAGATCCAATGGAACTGGTTTCGTCGAATTCCGAGACTGTGCCTCGGGAGGCTATTTTTTAAATATCGACTCAAACGATATAATTTCAAAACTTATCAAATCACTTTCAAATTCAATTCTGAAGCTTCCATTATCTCCAACATTGTCAATATATATTTTACAAGCCTTTGAAATATTTTTAATCAGCTTAAAACTGAATATTCATATTACTATTCAACTTTCAATATATTAAATTTTAAAATTTAATTGCCAATTTCATTCTGATAATTTGAAATTAAAGTCAAACCATCATTCAAACATTTAAAATTAATTAAATATTTTCAATTAAATTGTTCAAAATTCTAGGACGTTACATGAAATTTACAATTTATTCGTAAATACTTAAGCTAGTGGTTATGGGACATGAAGCTAACTCATTTATTTACTAGCTTAGTGTAATTCACACTTCTTTTTGATCAATGGTTATTATTTTATGGTTTGGATTAGCGATATGCGATGTCTCTTTGTCCGCGTGGGGGAATGTACCTCGTTTTGTGGAGCTTCTTCTCATTTTTATAAGCTAGCGACCTATGGGTTTTATGGAGTTACGATTTATCGGACGTACCGTTATTGTACTACGTCATTGTTTTGAATTATCTGAGTTTCGGGTTCATCGGACGTACCGTTATTGTACTGCGTATTGTTTCGAATTATTAGAGTTTTAGGTTCCTCCAACGTACCATTACTGTACTACGTCGTTGCACTGGCTCTATGGTTAGCGACCATGGGATAGCGACCCATTTGTGATACACGTGTTGGTGAGTTTTCGTGCTTCCATTTACGATAGGCCTCCACCTTTTTGTGATTTCTGGATTTCTAGTTGATGATTTCTAGAATTTTTATTTCACCAATTTTGATGATATGCATTGATAAGTTTTATCAATATTCGTGGTTTGGTGAATATGCTAAAGAATATGACATTCGAGATACTTAAGATATGGTATGATTTTTTATTTGTTGTTAAATGCATTCTTGACACAGTATCGAATTATTGCTATCATACATTTTTGGCTTATCTCTTATCCTATATCATTTTATCTGAAATTTATAGCTAGACTGCTCCGTTTATTATTTTCTTCTTAAATAATACTCGGGTCAGACCGAGGTATATTAGGTGCTTCTACTTGACTTCTTATCAGAGTCCGTCATCTGACTTTTGGCTACCTACTTTAGCTTATTAGTTTTTGCTTTTATACATTCGAGATGGAGACTCCATGATGTACACATATTCTTTTTTCTAGCACTTGTACCTATTCTTTTGTGATGTAGTGGATCTTACACGACCACTACTTTGATGTACACTTTTATGTGTTATATTCGTATCTGTTTCCACCGTTGTGATATGAATATCTGTGATTTATTTTTGTTATGTTTATTTAATATTTGTTTTCAAAGATCCCATAGCCACTATGTAGTAGCTTTGAGTTTGTACTTGATAAGTCGGATTCCTCTTTAAATGAAATACATGATCTTCTGGCATATCGGTACTCGCACATAGCAATTACACGGATGATCGCTCCTCAACAGCCTTATTCTTCATGCTAGTTGATGACATTACTCCGTAGTGTCCTTGGCTAGTGTGAATATAGAGGTGGGGCATCATAGCATGGTATCAGAACCAAACTTCGGAACAATATAGAATAATATAGCAAGGATCATTGTCCTAAGTCTTTCTTAGGAATCGTGCCTTAGGATTTACTCGAGTCATTGGACCCGTTCTATCCTATTTTCTTTTATGATGCCTTGTTTTATCAATCATGATTGTTTGATATTAATTTTGAGAATAACCTTCTTCTTTCTTTCTTTCTTTCTTTCCAAAAGAATAGAAATGGTTAGACTAGGCCGTCCCAGCGTCGGTCAATCTACTGCTAATCCTTGGGATGGAGTATTCATGTCTGCCCAGGAGCTTTTAGATCTTGTAAAGAATGCTTAAGCTGTCGGACCCATTCCAAAGCTTACTCATCCTTGATCTGGGTTCGCACTCTTGTGCAGAGATTGTACCGATTTGGGTGGAATGCTATTCAAGGGATCCGAAAGTGTTATAGAAATCCAAGCTTGGCTTAGATCAAACGACCACATCTTTTCTCGCATGAATCTTGTTGGCCTCCGTTGAGTCCAAGTGGCTTCTAGCATGCTCCAAGAAACAACATTAGATTGGCATGAGCTTTTGATTTTGGAGATTATCGAAGCGGACCTTACTTAGGAGCAATTCCGGAAAAGATTCGAATTAAAGTTTGTGCCGGAGGCTGAGAAGGTAACTTTAGCTTGACGCTTTATTGACCTTGTTCAAGGTGAATCTTATATGACGGATTGCGTCACATCTTTTGAATCTCTCTCTAAATATGGGGTCGAGTATATTAATACCACATTGAAGAAAAATCAAAGGTTTGTTTATGGGTTGAATAAGCACCTTAAAAAGCCTCTACTCTTGAAACTGGAAGTTTCTTTTAATCAGCTTGTTGATATCGCTCTTCGACTTGAAGAGACCGATAAAGAAGGTGGTGTTGAATTTGTAGGTGCCCAACAGAATTTCAACATCAACAAGAAGAGGCCTATTAAGTCCAAGCCTAATCCCAACAAGAAAGGGAAACAAGCAACTTCAGTAGCAAAGACTCCTACCTCTAGTCATGGACAATGCTACGATTGTGGTTCTAAGGACCATTATGCTAATGGATGTCCGAAACCCCTCTTTTGTCGTTATTGCAAAAGTTCGAGCCATCTTCTATCTTTATGTCCCAAAATTCCAAGCAAGAAAGAGGGAAAGCTAAACGTTGCGCAAGCTCCTAGTGACACTTCTCTTGGTCAAGGTGTTTTTCATTTTATCCTTGATGGAATTATTATGTTTCGTGATCATATTATTCGAGTTCTTTTTGATACGGGTGCATCCCACTCTTTTATATCAAAAGAACTTGTTGATACTTTGTCTTTAAATGTTATGTCTTGATGACTTCTTTGAGAATTGCGAATCCGGTTGGTGGATCTGCAACACTCGGTTTACTTTGTAAAGATGTCGACATTATTTTATGTGATTATTCTTTCCGAGCCGATTTGCATATCATGCGTTACTTAGGCTTCAGAATGATTTTGGGAATGGATTGGCTTAACCATTATAAAGCCCACCTCCTATGTCCCAAGAGGACTATATATCTTCAACATCCTCAATCTGTTAAGAAGATTTCTGTTGTTCTTAAAGATTTGGATTCCAATTTGGTGGCATCCTTATACTCTCTAAATCCACATGATGAAGATAATGATGATGAGGAAGATGTCATTTCCCTCATTCACATTGTTCATGATTTTTCTGACATATTTGAGCCCGTTTTAGGATTACCACCTAAGCGAGCAATCGAGTTCAGAATTAATCTAATCCCTGGAGCTCTACCTATCACTCGTCTCCCTTATCGTATGTCTAATAAGGAAAATGAGGAGATGCGTAAACAATTATCCAAATTGGAAGTGAAGCAATTTATTCATTCTAGTTCCTCTCCATGGGAAGCTTCAGCTATTTTTGTGAAGAAATCCGATGGTACACGTAGGCTTTGCATTGACTATCGCAAGCTTAATGATCTCGCCATCAAGAATAAATATCCCTTACCTCGGATTGATGATTTATTTGATCAACTTAGCGGTGCTAGGGTCATTTCACAGTTAGACTTAGCAACCGGTTTTCATCAGCTTCGTATTACAGAAGATAACATTCCTTTGACATCATTCTGTACTCGTTATGGATCTTATGAATGGATTATTATTCCATTTGGTTTAACGAATGCTCCAGCTTATTTCTTCGACCTTATGAATCGATTTTTCAATGACTTCCTCGATCGATTTGTTCTCATCATTATAGATGATATTCTTTGTTCATTCTAAAACCAAGGAAGAGCATGAAAAACATCTTCGGATTATGTTGGAAACTCTTAGGAGCAATCAATTGAAAGAATTTTTTTCAAAATGCCACTTTTGGATATCTCGTGTGAAATTTCTCGGGCATATTATTTCTAAATCCACAATTTCCGTGGATCCTTCAAAGATTGAAGCGATTCAAAATTGGAAGAGACCGGAGAGTGTTACCGAAATCCATAGTTTCCGTGGATTGGCAGGCTATTACCGTAGGTTCATAAAAGACTTTCGTAAAATTTCTGTGCCTCTTACTAGTTTGACAAAGAAGGTAGTTAAGTATATTTGGTCAAACAAATGTGAAGCTTCTTTTCAGAAATTAAAAGAACTCCATTCTGATGCTTCTATTCTTATGATTCCCAAAGGGAGCCAAGACTTTATTGTTTATACCGATGCTAGTCGTATTGGTTTGGGAGTTGTTCTCATGCAAGGGGAACGTGTTATCGCTTATGCTTCTAGACAATTAAATCCTGCCAAGTCTAGACATGCCACTCATGATTTAGAACTCGCGGCTATTGTTTTTGCCCTTAGAATTTAGTGCCATAATCATTTGGGAGAGAAATTTGTTCTCTACACCGATCATAAATCTTCGAAGTATTTATTTTCTCAAAAGGAACTTAATTTGCATCAACAACGTTGGCTCGAGTTCTTTGCATCTTATGATCTTGATATTCTTTATACTCCCGGAAAAGGAAATCGTGTTGCCAATGCCCTTTGCCGAAAGCATCAAGCGATTGTTTCTATAATGGTATTCGAATGGAACGATCTCGAGACTTTGTCCAATTGTGAGATTCGAGAGTGCGAATTCGATTCATGTTCATCTCTTGTTTTATGTAACCTTGAGTCTCATCCATCTCTTTTAGATCGCATTCTTGATGCGAAAAAGCATGATCCCGAATTGGTCATCTTAGCCAAAGTTGTTGAGATTGTAATATTGATGGTTTGAAAGACTTTGAAATCGATGCTCGTGGTGGTATTCGAAAATTTGGTAGACTTATCGTGTCAAATATTAGTGATCTTCGTAAAGACATTTTAGAAGATTCTCATCGTTCTAAATTTACCATTCATCCCTATAGTAGTAAAATGTACACGAATATGAACCGACTTTATTATTGGGATGGAATGAAATTTGATATTTCTAACTTTATTAAGCATTGCATAACTTGCCAACTCATAAAGGCTGAGCATCAAAGGCCCGGTGGGTTGTTGCAACCTTTGAAAATTCCTATTTGGAAGTGGGATCAGGTCTCCATGGACTTTATTGATGGTCTTCCTCGATCTCATTCAGGTCATGACAGTTTATGGGTGACTGTAGATAGACTAACAAAATCCACCCATTTTATTCCCGTTCGGTCCAATCGGACTGTATATCTTTTGGCCAAACTCTATGTTAAAGAAACTGTTAAATTGCATGGAGTTCCTACTTCTATTATTAGTGATCGTGATCCATTGTTTACTAGTGGATTTTAGAAGAGTCTTCAAAAAGCTTTGGGACCAAAGCTTAATTTTAACACCGCTTAGGATCCTCAGTCCGATGGACAAACCAAGCGTGTGAATCAAACTCTTGAAGATCTTCTTCGTGCATGTGTTCTTGATTTTAGGAGAAGTTGGAAAGATCATATTTCTCTTGTTGAGTTTTCCTATAATAATAGCTTCCAATCAAGTATTGGTATGACATCTTTTGAGGCACTCTACGGAAGGTCATGCCGATCTCCTTCTTTTTGGCTTGAGGCTGGTGAGAAGCCGGTTTTAGATCTAGATTTTATTCGTGATTCCACAGAAAAGATCGACCTTATTCGTCATAGGATGAAAGAAGCTAAAAGTAAACAAAAATCCTATGCCGATAATCGAAGAAGAAATTTAGAATTTTCGGTGGGAGATTTGACGTTTATTCGTGTTTCACCTATGAAGGGTGTTGTGCGTTTCAATCGATCGGAAAAATTAGCACCTCGATATATTGGTCCATTTACCATCATCGAACGTATTGGTTCCATGGCTTATCATCTTTTATTATCGGCTCAATTTTCTTCTATTCATGACGTTTTCCACGTCTCTCAACTACGAAAATGCCTTAGGGATTCCGATTCTATTCTTGACCCCGGTGTTATTGAAGAAACCAAAGTTTCACCTAATTTGACTTATGAGCAACATCCTATTCGTATCATTGCTACGGAGGTTAGACGCCTTCGAAATAAAGATGTTCCGCTTGTGAAAGTTCAATGGTCCTCAAATTCTAAGGATTGCTCTTGGGAATCCAGAGAATTCATCGAGCGAACACACCCTGACTTACTCTCTCCTACACTTTAAGTTGAACTTCTTATTTCGAATTTTCTTTTGTGTTGATATGATTTTTTGGTTGTTACTCTTTGTTTACTTCTTATGTATTGCGAGGACGCAATTTCTTTAAGGACGGGAGTCTGTAACAACCTGCATATTTTACAATTATATATTTAAATATAGCATCGTTAGTCGGATTAAAGTCTGAAATGATACTTTTTGTAAACAGTTAAATTAGAACTCGAGACCACTTCCATTGAGTCCAAAATGGCGTTTGTGACCTTTTAGAGTATAAACATCGATATGTTTGGAGTTGAGTTGAATTTTGCTATTTTTCTATTGGGCTTTGGGTTTGGGTTTCAGCCCTTAAACTCATCTAATACCCTAACTCTTCATCCAAATCCTCTTCACTCATTCTATTATTTCCTAACACTCAAGCTAAAAAGAAAAATGGGGAAAGAGATTGGAAATTAGAATTCCTAAACCCTAGTTTTGCTAGGAAATTCAAGTTCTTGCTCTAAAATCAAAGAGAAGCTTAGGTAAGCATCCTCTTCTTCTCCACCTCAATCTCTCTCCAATTTTCTGAAATTCCAAAACCCTAACTTAGGAAATATTTCCATTTGATCATAGATTGGAGCTTCTAGAGTTGAAGTTGAAGAATGGTTGATCTTTCCATTTTTTAAAGCTTCTTATTTGTTGTGTTTGGGTCTAAAGATGAGTTTTTTACTCACATCTACGTCTATAACTTTCATTATTGTTAGATATGAATTCCTAACATCTATTCATGTTCATTTGCTTTTGATTTGAATTGTTTTGGTGAATTTTCCAATTTTGATGTTTTGAAGTCAAATTAATTAAACATCCTATCTTGGATATTTGGACTTGTTATTCGGGGTGTATCGAAGAGCCAATAAGGCTGGGTTGTCGCTTGGCATAAATCTCTAGTCCCCATCGCTCGTCTGATCGCTTTCGGTTTGGATTTTTGTCCTTTTTGGGCTAGGCTGATTTTTACCTAGAAGGAAATTTCAGACGTCTGAAAGAAAACCCAGACGTCTGTTTTCAAATTCAGACGTCTGGTTGCAAAATCCAAACATTTGGAATTGGTCCCTGGAAAAAAAAGGCAGAGGCAAAATTCAAACGTTTAAAAATCTAACCAAACGTCTGGATTTTGGTTCAGACGTCCGGTTGGTAATTTCAGACGTCTGAAACTATGCAGTTTTATCTATTTTTGCCGTTTTTGAGTGGATTTCCAAATTTTATAGATTTCTATTGATCCGGTTAGTTGTTGTTACTTATTATCGACTGTGATGACTTTATTTATGGATTTTTGGTAGTATCCATTTGATTGGATTTGATATCGATTTTCATGTTTTGAATTCATGTTGTCGAATGTGAATTTTTGGTGATAGATTGTTTTTGCAACCATTTCTGTGATTTGTCACTTTTAAATACAAAGATTTCTATACTAGTAGTAAATACTCAAACTCTTTCACAAAAAATGATTTCAACGTTATTTTTAATACAAAGCTTGTTTTTAAAACCGTTTTCCAATCTATTAGTATACACAAACCTTTACCTCATTCGTATAAGAAATCTAATTAAACGACTTAGCAAAACAAGTGGTATGAAGCGCTTGTTTTTTCTTGGTCGGTTAATTCTTGGACTTGTTCGATTGAACTCTTGTGACAATATTCGAGTGAAAATCAATAATTTGTTCGTAAATACTTAAGTTAAGCTAGTGGTTATGGGACATGAAGCCAAACTCATTTATTTACTAGCTTAGTGTAATTCACACTTCTTTTTTTATCAATAGTCATCATTTATGGTTTAGACTAGTGATATGCGATGTCTCTTTGTCCGCATGGAGGACTGTGGCTCGTTTTGTGGAGCTTCGTCTCATTTTTATAAGCTAGCGACCTATGGGTTTGATGGAGTTTCGGTTAATCGGACGTACCATTATTGTACAACGTTGTTGTTTTGAATTATTTGCGTTATGGATTCATCGGAAGTACCGCAACCGTACTACGTCGTTGTACTGAATTATTTGAGTTTTGGGTTCATCAGACATACGGTTATTGTACAGCGTCGTTGTTTCAAATTATTGGAGTTTTATGTTCCTCGGGTGTACCATTACTGTACTACATCGTCGCACCGGCTTTATGGTTAGCGACCATGGGATTGCGACCCGTTTTTGATACACATGTTGGTGAGTTTTCGTGGTCCCGTTTGCGATACGCCTCCCCTTTTTGTGATTTCTGGATTTCTAGTTGATGATTTCTAGAATTTGTGTTTCACCAATTTTGATGATATGCGTTGATAAGTTTTATCAATATTTATGGTTTGGTGAATATGCTAAAGAATATGACATTCTTTTTTGGTATATGAGATTCTTGAGATATGGTATGATTTTTTGTTTGTTGTTAAATGCATTCTTAACACAGTATGGCATTATCGTTATCATACATTTTTGGCATATCTCTTATCCTATCTTATTTTATCTGATATTTATAGCTAGACTGATGCGTTTATTATTTTCTTCTTGATTAATACTTGGGTTAGATCGAGGAATTTCAAGTGCTTTTACTTGACTTCTTATCTGAGTCCGTCATCTGACTTTTGGCTAACTACTTTAGCTTAGTAGTTTTTTCTTTTATACATTCGAGATAGAGACTCCTTGATGTATAAATATTCTTTTTTCTAGCACTTGTACCTATTCTTTTGTGATGTAGTGGATCTTCCATGACCACTACTTTGATGTACACTTTTATGTGTTATATTCATATCTGTTTCCGCCTTTGTGATATGAATATCTGTGATTGATTTGTGTTATGCTTATTTTATATTTTTTTCGAAGACCTCATAGCCACTGTGTAGTAGCTTTGAGTTTGTACTTGATATGTTGGATTTCCTCTTTAAATGAAATGCGTGATCTTCTATTTGGCATATCAGTACTCGCACATAGCAATTACACAGATGGTCGCTCCTCAACAACCTTATTCTTCATGCTAGTTGACGGCATTACTCTGTAGTGTCCTTGGCTATTGTGAGTATAGAGGTGTAACGACCTGCTATTTTCAACCATTCGCATCCGCAGATGTTGGACTTGAATTGCTCAAAATATCAGATTGTTAATTAAAATTTGGCAAAGTTATAACATATTATAATCAACAAATATAAACTTTATATATGTTAACTAATATAAGACAGGTTTATAAATATATGTTATATAATCAAAGTTGTTCAAATATACTCCACAGCCTTTGTATATACATAAGTTACAAACAAAACACATATATATAAAAAAAACCTTTTTAACATATACAACAACATTTATACTGAAAACGGGCTTGCTATAACAAGCATACAACTAATATCTACGAACCCTGAACATGTTATACTCAACACCCAAAAAACCTTACAGTGCAATATATATATAGATCCAACTTGTAACCAAAGATATGCGAAACAAAATATATCTTCTGACCAGCAACAAAAATATGCACATGCGAAAATTTTATACGCATAAACAATATGCAGACCACACTCTCTGATCCAACTTTTATAACTTAAGATATTTATATTATATATTCTGTAACTTTGTAAAACTAATACTATAAACAACACACACAAAAAAAACAGTATAAGCTTAACCTATTTTCACATACAACTAACCTTATATACATACTATTACACAAAAAAAAGAAAAACAATATATATGCGTGCCCATACACTACAAAAGATATCATTATTGAAGCAGGCACACACATTTGACACACAACTGTAATACGATATAGTAGTATAACGTAAATGTAAAAATTTACGTAGTTACCAAAAAAATGGAAACTGATGATTTGTGACCACTTGCCAGCCGTAAAGGGTTGTAGGCTCACGGAGGAAGAATGAAGTCAGAGGCGGGGCGGCGCGCTGTGGGTGTGGTGGTTAGGTAGAGACGCAGGCAGAGTGTTGTGGGTGGTTCACAAAAAATATGGAGGCGTGGAAATGTTTGAGAAGAAGAAGGATACTGTCACTTTTTTTTTATGAAAACAAATTTTTGTTTTGGAAAAGCAACAGTGTACATATATATAATTTAGTGGATAGGAGAAATAGAAGGGGAAACATCTGTCAATAAAATAACGTATATACTTTGCCTTATATATAATATTAAATAAGTGGATAAAAGGAAAAATTTCAATGGTCGAGACTTATGGAATAAATGTTAAAACGAAAGCCAGTGAAACCAGGAAATCAATTAAAGCATAAAGGAAAGTTATAAATGCAAAAGGAACCGTTCAAAGGGAATAACGTATATCACTCTACACGTTTTGATTTTTAAAATAGCCATGGGATAACAACTGTCATCTTGCATTAAGCTGAAAATTTAAAGCAATAAATTTATTGCTTGTCAAGCAAGGCTCCGGTTGAAAAGCAAAGGAAACCAAAAAGTCCCAATATGAAGTAATGAGAGAGAAACGAAGTTAAAAAGGGAAAGAAAAATAAAGTGAATCGTTTTAAAATAATAACAACAACATATACAAATGTATACGTTTGGTTTTCGAAACTGCTAAACATTAATGCAGGAATAAAATTTTTATCGATTTAAAATCTTGCTAGGAATTCACGTTGAAGTTTGAAAAGCAAAGCAACGCTAATGGTCACATTTAAAGGTGTCGTTACAACGAACAATTTATTGCTTCCATTGTGCATCGGATTTCAAAATATAGAAATAAATATACCGCTGAGATCAGCACGACGAGACGATCAAAACGGTATACAAATATTAGTGGTACGATTGAATTATAAAATTTTGAATTTTCTATTAAGAGAAAGTGCAGCAAACACAGAAAAATAAGGTCGACGGAGCTAAAGAAGCCCGAATTTGGAAAAACGAAAAATGACGTCTCAGTCAGAAGATGATTTAGAATTTTTCAATGTAAAAATATTCGGGTTTGAAAAATATGTTATTATCAACAGTTATTAGCTAGCTTGAATTTAATAGAATTACTTAATAAATAAACTTTCATAAAATTAATTGAAAATTTACCATTTGCTATATTAAATCATACGTAATCAAATACAATTTCTTTTTATTTGCAAATTAAATAATTTAAAATTTCACCAAAAATTCAATTAATTAAATACGTTATTAAAACTATTAAAAATCTTGGGTCGTTACAAGAGGTGGGGCGTCACATGGACAAACCGAATCACCATCTTCATCATCTTCACGGTATTCATTCATAACATTTCAACCGGATCGAAGTGGTTTTCGGATAATCAAATCTGATCCTGGTCTCTTCGGAATAATTAATGAAATTGGCCAAAATTGATAGTCGGTTATTTAACTATCAACATACATCCATAAATAGTCATCAGGCCATTTTATAAATTTTCCAAAATTTATTTCAAAATACCTATAAGGCATTACTTCCAGTTCTTCAACATTTGAAAGCAGTTTCCAATTCCTCATATCTTCAATGGAATATTCCTACCCTTTTTCAACACTTAGAATATATTTTTCCACTTAATTTTATATTTAACACTTAGGAAGTACTCTATTTATTTACCATATCTTTTCTCAAAAACATTTACAAATTTTATTTGTAATTCCTTGACTAGTTTATAACGAATTCTATAAATTCTGGAATTCTTTAGTTAATTCCCCTTAAATATTTCCAAAGCCAATTATATTCGTTTATAATTTCAATTTCCCTTTGTACCTCTTTATGGATTCTATTTTCATTTTTTTGAAGTTTTCTTTTTATTTAAATACTTCAAAAATTTCCTTACGTTTCTTCCCAATTACATTTTAAGGATTTTCTTATAAATTCCTTATACTGAATAACCCAATTTCCAGACTTCCAAGAAGTTTCATAAATAATTTTAAAACATTTCAAAATTCCGTATTTATTTACATATGTAAATAAAAATAAGTATTTAAAAGAAAATAATAATAATTTTTTAGACATATTTAAATAATTATTTGAAATATTGAAACATTCTTTATAACATCATTTTTCCAAGGTAGATTTAAAAATTTAGGATTTATTAAATAAATATTAATTATTTGAAAAATTAACTTTTGAAGTATTTAAATACTAACCGACTTTAAATTACATAGTTAAATAAATAAAAATTTCCATTTTAAAATTTAAAACTTAACTTGTTGATAAAAATATATCTTTAAATATGGATAATTAAAATTTCTGTTTATAACCCCTCTCGATTTTCATCACATCACTCCCATTTCGGTCTCCTTAACCATCTTCACTTTAAAAATAGTATCCGCTATCTTTCTCATTCTATTTCCATATTCATATATAAATTCTTCCCGTAAATTTATATTTCAAATTTATCAGCCGATATCACTTTCCTATATTTATAAACTTCATTTATAAATTTTTAGAACTCCTTTGAATCTCACTAAAATAATCTCATTTCTAAATTCCATTTTATAAATTCAATTTCTTATGAATTCTATCTATTTTTACCAATCACTTTAAAATCCAGTCTTCAAAAAAATTATATAATTTATTTGAAATTCTTTATTTGAAATATTTTCCCGCATTATTTAATACAATCAAAAAATCCATTATTGCTTATTCAAATCAATCTCGTTAAATTAATCCAAATTTTGATATACATATTTTAATATTAAAAATATTCTTTTAATTCCTTAAAAAATTAAGATAATATTTATGGTATTTAATATACCCAAAATTAATTTCCATGCCATTATAACATTTAAAAATTAACAACACACAATAATCCAGCATTTTTTATATATGAAAAATGCTAATATATTTGAGGAATCCATTTTGATCCCTCCAACCTGTTTCCCTGCATCCACAAATGTTAGACAATAATAAAAATATCAATCCCACTTCAAGGGGATATCGCGGTATATAGGTCATTCACTATTATACGGGGCGCATAGGGTCTCATCCGCTATAATGTGTGTGAATATCACTCCAAATACTAACAAATATACTACCATATATATAACGTATCATTCAATTTATATAAATTTCGAATTGTTAATTAACTCATATTTCATTTATACGAGGTCCAAAATCGTGAAATTCAATCTTGTATTAATTTAGAGATTTTCGGAGTCAGCTATTAATTTAAAATTGGAATTGATCACAGATAAAAATCAAGGTGAGAAATTCTCACTCATTTGGATGCCTAATTTTAATTAGTTAAAATTAATTATTGGTTGCTTGGTTGAAATTAGAAATCATTATCTGTTGAATGATACTACATATATATGGTAGTATATTTGTTAGTATTTTGAGTGATATTCCCGCACATTATAGCGAATGAGACCCTATGCGCCCTGCATAATAGCGCATGATCCTATATACTGCGATATCTCCCTTGAAGTGGGATTGGTATTTTTATTGTCGTCTAACATTTGTTGATGCAGGGTAATAGGTTGGAGGGATCCAACAGGATTCCTCAAATATATTAGTATTTTTCATATATAAAAAATGTTAGATTATTGTATGTTGTAAATTTTTAAATTTTATAATAGCACAGAAATTAATTTTGGGTATATCAAATACCACAAATATTATTTTAAATTTTTAAGGAATTAAAAGGAGACTTTTAATATAAACATATGTATATCGAAATTTGGATTATTTTAAAGAGATTGATTTGAATAATCAATAATGGATTTTTGATCGTATAAAATAACGCAGGAATATATTTTAAATAGAGAATTTAAAATAAATTATATAAAGGAATTTCTAAAGACTGGATTTCAAAGTGACTGGCAAAAATAGATGGAATTCAAAAGAAATTGAATTTATAGAATGGAATTTAGAAATGAGATTATTTTTAGTGAAACTCAAAGGAGTTCTAAAAATTTACAAACGAAGTTTATAAATTAAGAAAGTGATATTAGATGATAAATTTGGAATATAAATTTACTTGAAGAATTTTTATTTGAATATGGAAATAGGGTGAGAAAGATAATGGATGCAATTTTTAAAGTGAAGATGGCTAAGGAAACCGGAATGGGAGTGATGTGATGAAAATCGAGAGGGGTTATAAATTGAAAATTTGGTTATCCAGATTTAAAGATATATTTTTATCTATAAGTTCGGTTTTAAATTTTAAAAAGGAAACTTTTATTTATTTAACAATGTAATTTAATGTCGGTTAGTATTTAAATACTTCAGAAGTTAATTTTCCAAATACTTAATATTTATTTAATAAATCCTAAATTTTTAAATCTGCCTTGGAACAATGATGTTATAAAGAATGTTTCAATATTTCAAACAATTATTTAAATATGTCTAAAAAAATTATTATTATTTTCTTTTAAATACTTATTTATATTTACATATGTAAATAAATAGATAATTTCGAAATGTTATAAATATATTTATGAAAATTCTCGGAAGTCTGGAAATGGGGTTATTAAGTATAAGGGATTTATAAGAAAATCCTAAAGATGGAATAGAGAAGGAAGTTAAGGAAATTTCCACAGTAGTTAAATAAAAAGTGAACTTCAAAAAAATGCAAATAGAATCTATAAAGTGGTACAAAGGGAAATTGAAATTATAGACGAATATAATTAGCTTTGGAAATATTAATGGGGAATTAATTAAAGAATTCTTGAATTTATAGAATTCGTTATGAACTAGTCAAGAAATCACAAATAAAATTTGTAAATGTTTTTGAGAAAAGAAATGGGAAATAAATAGAATTGTAACAACCCAAGATTTTTTTGCAAATATTTTTTTTAATAGATTTTATTTCAAAATTTTATTTTCAAAACATTTTAAAAGTGTAGTTGTAATTTTCCTATGTTAGTCGTATTTTGTCTACAATTTTTAATTCTAGTTTCAATATAACAAACTATTTTCTTTATTTATTTTCCTATTTTTCCTAAGACATTATTTCATTTTCATTTCCACTTTATTTATTGTCGACTTCTATTTTATTTACTTGATGTTTTATTTGTTTATATTGAATTAATAGACTTGGAATTTCAAAGAGACAAAAGTTTTACACTTTAACTTGTGACTTTTCCTTTTCTTGTCCCTTCATTGCCTTGGCCGTCCATTTCTCTTTGATAGCCGTGTATTTCATTTGCTTAATCACGTGAAAACTTTCTCACCTCTTCACCATTCATGGCTATTCTCAATTTTGAAAATTTTTGTAAGTCAAGGCTTCTCTCTTCTCTTTTCTTCTTTATTTATATTGATTTTTGCTTTGCTCCTCTCTAGCTTTGCTCGGCCATAACCACCATCACCTTTACTGACTACCACCATCATCTCCTTTCCCTCATCATCCATGGCTAACTACCCAACACCTCTGTCCAGATCTGGCCATGACCATCTAGGAGAACTTCCATCATAAAAACTTTGCAAAACTCCAAACAATGCATGGCCAAGCCATATTCCCATCACCATCTCATGTTGTAGCTTCGGCCATCACCCCTAGCTCCACCACCAGCATATGACATTACCTCTGGACATCACATCAGCCTCTGACCTGACCTGTAGTGTCATAGTGATGCAGAACGATCTACGAAATTAGTAAGGTTGAAGTGTTCAAAGTCTTTAGGTCGTTTGGAGAAGGCCACAATCTTAAGTCATTCAGGAATTTTAAGTCGTTTCCGACTTAACAGAAGATGGTCACGACCTAAGTTGTCACGAGATAAGGAAGCAGCTATGAGTCGTCCACGACCTAACATGAGTCGTCCACGACTTAACAGGTCGAGTGAAGGGGGGCTACGACCTAACAGGTCTGAAGGAAAGGGGCTACGATCTAACATTGCCATTTTAAGTCGGCCACGACCTAACAAAGCAAGGAGTAAAGAGTTACGACCTAAATTCTTCGATGAAGCAGTGGCAGCTGAAGTCTTGGGTCGTATGCGAGCTACGATCTAAGGAGGTGACCGGGTTACGACTTAACTAAGTCGCTGAAGAAGTTATGTTTAAGTCGTGTGTCGTTCACGTTGTTAATTCATGATGTATCTTAGGTCGTCACCGACCTATATGTTGTGTTGTAATATGGGTGTGTATCTTGAGTCGCGTGATGTTGAGTCGTCTACGACCTAAGTGATGTAATTTGTTGAGTAGTTATGTCGTGTACTTTGTGTTGTAAATAGTAGGTCGTAAGTCATTGAGTCGTAAGTCGCGTCCCGTGTATGTTGATAGGTCGTGTGCGACCTGGGTTGTGTTGTACCATGTATTATAAGTCGTGAGTCGTAGCGTTTTAGGTCGCTATGGTTTAAGTCGTGTACTTTTTGAGATGCGGGGTGTCTGTTAGGTCGGCAACGACCTAGGGATGAGTCGTAAGTCGTATACGACTTAAGGGGCTGTGTTGTGAAACGCTATAAATAGGCGTGGTTGTGTCACTTTGTAGGTGGTTGATTTTTGAATAAAATTTCTTGTTGATTGCTGTGTGCTTTCAATTTAAATTGGTAGTTGAGTGTAATCTCCTATCTCCACTTTCGGTTATTCGAGTGCGCTCGAATCAACGATTGTTGAAGCCGATTCGTGGAATCAAGTGCGCTTGATCAATGCTTGAAGAATTGAAGATCTTCTTTCACGGTATCGTGCGCGATCAACGTGTTAGAGATAGCTAGAATTCGGTATCTTCGGATCAACGAATTTGGGCATTTTGGTATTCATCAATCCATCGATTGCTACTTTCATCGATCCATATCGTTTTGTCAATTATCCGCTGCGTCAGTTTTGGTATCAGAGCTAGACTTAGCCAATCATAGCTAAGCCGAGACTTGGAGCCAATTTTTGAAGTTGAAGTTTGAAGTTGGAGTTCATCGTGTTCATCTTGAAGTTGCAACAAGTTTGAAGATTTTGATCCATTTCATTTTGGATCTAAAGTTGGAAAAGTGTTTGTATTTTGGCCGTGAGATTTTGCGCGCCAAAGTTTGAAAGTGAAGTGTTGAGGCCGAGCTAGTAGTTGGAGCCGTGCCTTATCATTCGAATTGAAGGGTTGGAGTAGGTGGCCGAACCAAGTGGAGTGTTAAGCCGTGCTTTGTTGAGTTGAAGCCGACCTATCCTTGAGTCATTGCTTGTTGCCGAGCCGAGTCAAGTGATATTTGAGCCGAGTTAAGGTTGGGGCCGTGACTTGTTGCTTGCGTTGAAGTTTGAGTCCGATTTGTTGAAGTTTTTGAGAAGTTTTCAATCATGCCACCAAGGAGAGCTAATCGTCATCAAAATGTTGAAGCATTGTATAGAAGAGAAGAAGCCGAGCTTATGGAACAACGTATTAATGAGAAATTTGATGAAGGCATTGGAAAGTTAGAGAAGTTGATGAATGATTCAAACTCAAAGGAGGAGATCACCAATCTCGAACCATGGAGGAAACCGAGTTTTGCCATCGGTTACGGAAGCGAGGAGGGTATCACCGCAATCTTTTAGAGAAAGAAGAGAAACATCAATTTCATCGAGAAGAGATCACCATGACTATAGGCATGAAGAGAGGAGAACTCCACGTGAGTTTGAAGATGAGCCATATAGAGATGAAGAATGACATAGTAGAAGAGACATGCGTGATCGAAGGGATGATAATGGTCGAGATCGATATAGAGGTACATTTGATTTTGATGAAGAGGGTGATAGAGCTAGCATGCATTATCAGGATCGAGACCAAGTTCGAAATTCATATCGAGATGCAGATGATGATCGTCGATGGGAATCGGGTATGAAGATGGAAATTTCTGAATTTAAAGGTGGAATGGTAGCAGAAGAATTTCTTGATTGGTTGTCTAATGTTGAAGAGATCTTTGATTTCAAGGAAGTTCTGGAGAATCGTCGAGTGAAGTTGGTTGCTACTAGGTTGAGGGGGAGAGCTTTGGCGTGGTGGCAGCAAACTAAACTTACAAGGGAGAGAATGGGAAAGTCAAAGATTGAATCATGGGAGAAGATGAAGAAGTTGATGAGAGCTACATATTTACCTTACAACTATCAATCACTCATGTACCAGAGGTTGCAGAATCTGAAGCAAGGGACGAAGTCAGTTAATGATTATGCAGATGAATTTTACCAACTCATTGCCAGAAATGATATTATGGAGACGGAAGAACAACTAACTGCTAAATTTGTTGGAGGGTTGCGAATGCAGATCCAGGATATGGTTAATATGTTTGATCCAAGATCTGTTGCAGAAGCACATCAGAAAGCGTTGGCTTGGGAGAAGCAAGGAAGGCGTGGAGGTGGTGTGTTTACTAATTCCAGTAATCAAGTGAAGGGTGCTAGTGGGAGTTCTAATGTTCCTAAACCTGTTAGTAAGCCAGTAGTGAAGGAGGGTGAGAAGGCAAAGGTTAGCAGTGGTTTCAAATGTTACAATTGTCAGGAGTTGGGTCATAAACGCAATGAGTGTCCAAAGCCTAAGAAGCGAGTGATGGTTGCGGAAGTTGAAGATGAGGAAGTAGAAGCTGAATGTTCACATGCACCTTATGTTGAGGAGGAAGACTTATTGTCCGGGGATGAAGGTTGTAATTTGATGATGAGGAGATCTTGTCTTACACCAAAGCAAGAGGAAGATTCTAGTTGGTTGAGGAGCAATATTTTTCAGTCTACATGTACTATTCTGGGAAAGGTTTGCAAGTTCGTTATTGATGCTGGAAGCTGTGACAATATTATCTCTACAGAAGCAGTAAGGAAGTTGAACTTGAAAACTGAGAAGCATCCTAAACCGTACAAGTTAGCATGGTTAAGGAAGGGTGGTGAAGTGAAGGTGTGTCGAAGAGCTTGTGTGAATTTTTTTATTGGAAAGAAGTACAAAGATGAAATTTGGTGTGACGTTGTAGACATGGATGTGTGTCATCTGTTATTGGGCAGACCATGGCAGTTTGATAGAGCAGTGCAACATGATGGTCGTGCTAATAGCTATAGTTTCATGTTCGAAGGTACTAAAATCACTTTAGTTCCCAAGAAGCAGCAACAGAAGGAAAGCAAGCTAGAGGAGATCGAAGAAATGAAAACTTTGCTATCTTTGAAGGAGTTTGTCAAGGAAGTTGAAGAGGAGCCTGAAGTCTTTTTGTTGATTGGGCTAGAGTGTAGTGAAGAGGTTGAAATTCCAGAAGAAGCGAAGCCAGTTTTGAAAGAATTTGAGGATGTATTTCAAGAAGAGTTGCCTAAGGAGTTACCGCCACTGAGAGACATTCAACATCAAATTGATCTTGTTCCGGGAGCAGTATTACCTCATAGACCACACTATCGAATGAGTCTGAAGGAACATGAAGAGTTACGAAGGCAGGTGGAAGAGTTGTTAGAACAGGGACGTGTTCAGGAAAGCTTGAGTCCTTGTGCAGTACCAGCTTTATTGGTGCCAAAGAAGGATGGAACATGGAGAATGTGTACCGATAGTAGAGCTTTGAACAAGATTACTGTTCGTTACAGGTTTCCTATGCCAAGGTTGGATGAATTGCTAGATCAGTTGAGTGGGGCTACTATCTTTTCGAAGATTGATTTGAAGAGTGGTTATCATCAGACTCGAATTAGACCGGGAGACGAATGGAAGACCGCATTCAAGACGAGGGAAGGTTTATATGAATGGTTGGTTATGCCGTTTGGTCTATCAAATGCACCAAGTACATTTATGAGGGTGATGAATCAAATCTTTAGACCATTCATTGGGAAATTCATGGTGGTGTATTTCGATGATATTTTGATATATAGCAGGAGAATGGAGGAGCATGTTCAACATTTGAGGGAAGTGCTGATTATTCTTCGTGAGGAACAATTTTATGCTGCTACAAAGAAATGTGTGTTTATGGCGAGAAGTGTTTTATTTCTGGGGTATGTTGTGTGAGGAGAAGGTATACATGTGGACCAGAATAAAGTTGAAGCAGTCAGGAATTGGCCACAGCCAAAGACAATTACGGAAGTGAGAAGTTTTCATGGGCTAGCGTCATTCTACCGAAGATTCATTCCACACTTCAGTAGCGTGATGGCTCCAGTTACTGATTGTATGAAAGGGAAACAGTTTTCTTGGTCAGAGGAAGCAGGAGTTGCTTTTGAACGGATCAAAGAACTTTTGACGACAGCACCAATTCTTGTATTACCAGATTTTCAGTTGTTGTTTGAGTTACACACTGATGCATCCAAGGTTGGGATTGGTGGAGTGTTGAGTCGGGGGGCCGTCCTATTGCATATTTCAGTGAGAAGTTATCAGGGGCAAAAATAAGATATAGTACGTATGATGTTGAGTTTTATGCTATTGTGCAAGCTGTTAAACATTGGAGGCATTATCTATTTCAGAAAGAGTTTGTTCTTTACACAGACCACGAAGCTTTGAAGCATTTGCAGGGGCAGGATAAGATTTCAGCAAGACATGCATCATGGATTGCTTATTTGCAGCAGTTTACTTTTGTTGTGAAGCACAAATCTGGGGTAACAAATCGTGTAGCTGATGCGTTGAGTAGGAGGAGTCATTTGTTGACTACAATGAGAGTTGAGGTGATAGGGTTTGAATTATTGCCAGAGTTGATTAACGAAGATCCTTACTTTGCAAAGTTCGTTGAGAAAGTTAAGGATGGAGATACTGATGAATTTATGTTGGTTGATGGATTCTTGTTTAAAGGGAATCGATTATGTATTCCAGAGAGCAGCTTGAGATTGAAGATTATCAAAGAGTTGCACGAGGAAGGACATGTGGACCGTGATCGTACTTTGCAGTTGATTTCACAATCTTACTTTTGGCCGTCAATGAGGAAGGAGGTTGAAAGGTTTGTGGAGAGATGTCATATATGTCAGGTTTCGAAGGGAACAGCGACAAATGCAGGATTGTATATGCCGTTACCTGTACCAACTAAACCATGGGTTGATATCAGCATGGATTTTGTTTTGGGTTTGCCTAGAACTCAAAGGGGGAATGATTCTATATTTGTTGTGGTGGACAGGTTTTCGAAAATGGCACATTTTATTTCTTGCAAGAAGACGGCAGATGCTGTTCGTGTCGCTCAGTTATTTTTCAAAGAGATCTATCGACTTCATGGATTGCCAGAATCTATTGTGTCGGATAGGGATACTCGTTTTCTGAGTCACTTTTGGTTAAGTTTGTGGAAGATGGTGGGAACGAAGCTGAATTTTAGTAGCGCTTATCATCCGCAAACGGATGGACAGACAAAAGTTGTTAACAGATCATTGGGAAATTTGTTGTGATGTCTTGTACAGGATAATCTGAAGAGTTGGGACATGAAGTTATGCCAGGCAGAGTTTGCTTATAATCATGCAGTGAATCGTAGCACGGGATTTAGTCCATTCCAGATTGTATATTCAAATTTACCCAGGGGACCGCTGGATTTGACAGTATTACCACAACCGAAGGGGACGGTTAAACGAGCTGCTGATTTTGTTGAAGGATTGACGGAATGTCATAAGATTGTTCAAGAACGATTGGAGAAGTCAAATGAGAAGTATAAGCGAACTGCAAATTTGAAGCGACGAAATGTTGAATTTAACGAAGGTGATTTGGTGTATGTTGTGTTAACGAAGGATCGTTTTCCAGTGGGTGCTTATAACAAGTTGAAAGCCAGAAAATTGGTCCTGTAGAAGTTGTGAAACGGATCAATGAAAATGCTTACAGGTTGAAGCTGCCGGAGGATGTGTATACGTCTGACGTGTTCAACGTTAAACATTTAATTCCGTATCATGGAAATGAATTTATTGTGGAAAGAGAAAGTGAAAATTCGAGGACGAATTCCTGTCAACCGGGGGAGGATGATGCAGAACGATCTACGAAATTAGTAAGGTTGAAGTGTTCAAAGTCTTTAGGTCGTTTGTAGAAGGCCACAATCTTAAGTCATTCAGGAATTTTAAGTCGTTTCCGACTTAACAAAAGATGGTCACGACCTAAGTTGTCACGAGATAAGGAAGCAGCTATGAGTCGTCCACGACCTAACATGAGTCGTCCATGACATAACAGGTCGAGTGAAGGGGGGCTACGACCTAACAGGTCTTAAGGAAAGGGGCTACGATCTAACATCACCATTTTAAGTCGGCCACGACCTAACAAAGCAAGGAGTAAAGAGTTACGACCTAAATTCTTCGATGAAGCAGTGGCAGCTGAAGTCTTGGGTCGTATGCGAGCTACGATCTAAGGAGGCGACCGGGTTACGATTTAACTAAGTCGCTGAAGAAGTTATGTTTAAGTCGTGTGTCGTTCACGTTGTTAATTCGTGATGTATCTTAGGTCGTCACCGACCTATATGCTGTGTTGTAATATGGGTGTGTATCTTGAGTCGCGTGATGTTGAGTCGTCTACGACCTAAGTGATGTAATTTGTTGAGTAGTTATGTCGTGTACTTTGTGCTGTAAATAGTAGGTCGTAAGTCATTGAGTCGTAAGTCGCGTCCCGTGTATGTTGATAGGTCGTGTGCGCACTGGGTTGTGTTGTACCATGTATTATAAGTCGTGAGTCGTAGCGTTTTAGGTCGCTATGGTTTAAGTCGCGTACTGTTTGAGATGCGGGGTGTCTGTTAGGTCGGCAACGACCTAGGGATGAGTCTAAGTCGTATACGACTTAAGGGGTTGTGTTGTGAAACGCTATAAATAGGCGTGGTTGTTTCACTTTGTATGTGGTTGATTTTTGAATAGAATTTCTTGTTGATTGCTGTGTGCTTTCAATTTAAATTGGTAGTTGAGTGTAATCTCCTATCTCCACTTTCGGTTATTCGAGTGCGCTCGAATCAATGATTGTTGAAGCCGATTCGCGGAATCAAGTGCGCTTGATCAACGCTTGAAGAATTGAAGATCTTCTTTCACGGTATCGTGCGCGATCAACGTGTTAGAGATAGCTAGAATTCGGTATCTTCGGATCAACGAATTTGGGCATTTTGGTATTCATCAATCCACCGATTGCTACTTTCATCGATCCATATCGTTTTGTCAATTATCCGCTGCGTCACATAGTCGAGCCCAAACTTGGACCTAGGTCGAGCCTTGTTGCACCAAAAACTCCTCTTTTTAGTCTTGTATCTTGACTATCCTTCATTTGTAGCTCCAAACCCTTCGCATTCTTATGTAGCCGTGCCTATGTGATGTCAAACCCGAGCCTTGTTCCTCAAATTTGAACCATGGCCGAGCAAAAATAGAGGAGGGCCGAGCCTATGTTCCATTAAGATCAAGCATTTTCGTGTTAAAGCTTGGTGATGTCATTTGTTGCTTCAAATTTGCAATTATTTCAATTTAAATTTTTGTGTTGAATATATATTAATATTGCTTTGTTTTATTTTTTATATACAAGATCAATATCTTGGCTCTCTCTCCACTTGATTCTAAAGTCGTGCTATCGTGCATTCTGGAATTTATCTACGTGTTTTGATTTGCTAACTCCAACTTGAAAAGGTGAGTATTCACGCTTGACATTCATACTTGTACAATTGTGAAGTGATAACAAGTAAATGTGTAGAATTATTATATCATGTTATACCTGCCTGTGATATGAATTATATGATGTTAACCCTTGTTTAAAAACCTGTCACATCGTCTGATATTGTTATATTTTGCTATATTGTTATTTTATTCTATTTCTCACACTGCAAGTTCTCTGTAGAATAGAATCACTATGGGTTGAAATGATACATAGCCGAATGGACTTTGGAATAAGAAAAAACTTTTACGGGCTGAAATGATAGGCCTGGGCAATTTTTATTTATTTTTATTTACTTGGGATTGAGGGTTAGAAATGAGAGAACCTAGATTTGTCTTTGTAAATTTCGGATTGAAATGATATATTATCAATATCACATGACTTAGGTTAGAAAATATTGTACAGGCCCGTTGTTGTTTTATAAATTTTCTGAAACTTTTAAGCATTTTAAGATGTAAATTTATGATAATTTGATTTTAATTGATTTTAAAATGTTTAAAAAAAGGGTTAGTGATTTTTCTAAGTTAAAAATGTTAAATAAATGAATGGTTATTAAGTTTTATATTTTGAAATGGTAATTTAAAATTAAGTGTTAAGTTAATTGTTAAAAATGCAAAGAACAGGAAAATTGTACACTTGGATTGAATAAGTGAATTACTGAAAATTTGATTTTATTTATAAAATATTTGTTTGTAAAAATCATAAGTTAAAGGGTATTTAAATGAACATTTTTGAGTGGAAAAATATGATTTTTATAAGTTAAATGGATAAAAATCGATGTTTTTTTGTTTCTGAAATTTTATTTTAAATCTGGAAATTGAATTAGTAGCACTTAATTAGTAGCACTTCAGAAATGCCATCATTTCTGAAACTAACTTAAAATCCAAAGTAAAAGATACTGCAGCACTTTGTAAGTGTTATGGTTGCTGTAAATAAACAATGGCTGAAATTTAACTAAGAGATACTGCTGCACTTGGTAAGTGTTGTGGTTGCAGAAAGGAAATTTAAAATCTGAAACAAATAAAACTGAACTACTACAGTAGTTTTTAAATGCCGACTTTTCTAAAATGAATTGTTTTATGAAACTGAACTACTATAGCAGTTTTTAAATATTGTCTTTGCTAAAATGAACTGTTTTATAAAACTGACTACTACAGTAGTTTTAAAATGTTGTCTTTGCTGAAAAGAATTGTTTTCAAATATAACTTACCGGTGCATTTTTCTAAGTGCCGTGAAAGCTGAAATTTCAATGTTTTGTAGTATTTAACTGAATAAATGAGCTCAGAAAAAGCTAAATTTTAGGAATTGAATATTTGATTTGTAAGTATAATGACTTCACTTTTAAATGGTTTAAATGGAGTATTTTGAATTGAAATATAAACCGTTTTGAAATGTATAACCACAGGTTATAATAACGATTGGTTGTTAAAGAGACCGGGATCGGATATGGACATACTCTCTGTCGATACCGAAAACCACTTTAACAAGTATGTACATGGTGGAGTTTCCAGAATGAAGTAGGATGGTGGCGAAAATCCTATTGTGGTATGAACGTGGACCCAACTCCCGTGAGTTGGCTTAAGGTGGCTAAAAAAGGAGCGATCACGGGCCAAAAAGGGGTAGCTCCTCTGGTCGGACATACTTCTTCGATACTATACTCTTATCCTATGATTGATTTGATGGTCATCTTCGATTTTGATTTGGGAGTGTGTTCTGAGGTGGGCGGTAGTGGCTACTACGCGTTACCACCAGCCTGTGTGCGTAATTGGTTTATCTACCCTGGCATTGCCTTGTTGTGCCGTGTCACTTACCATAGGGAGCTTTACTACGAGTTTGGTTTTCTCCCGTAGCCCTTGGAGTATTTAGGGTAGCCTCCCGATCTGGATGCATGCTAATATTGGATGGACTACTGGGACTATTACGTGTTAAGGGCTATATGGGTAACCCCTTAACGCTATTAAAAAGTAAGTTTATTTTAATGTTAGACATTATTATAATAGCGAAATATTACTACATAGTAAATAGTTTAACGGATCCTTAGAGGATGGGAGGTCCCAAGTATCCTTTAAATTACTTATGCTTTTATTACCGTTCACTTGAGTTGGTTTACTTTGTATAAGTATGTATGTCCTGACTCGAGTGTTTTTGTTTCATTTACGCTCGGGTCAGCCTGAGTATTCACAGCTTTGGATTTCACTTTCTGGAGCTAGGAATCGCTGGAGATTCTGCTTATCTAGTTATTATCCATTTTAGTTTCAGTTGTTATATTTCATCCCTTGTATTAGTGGACTTCTATGTATTTGGGATTTCTATTGTATTTGTTTTCAGACTGATATTATGTATTTGCTTTGAGATTTTGTTTTAGCAGCTTCATGAACTACTATGGTATTTTATCTTCGGCTGCGAGTTATTCTGATATTTCTGTGTCTGTGATTTCTGTGATTGGTTTTATTTGCTCCAAATTTTGTTACAATCTGTTATTTTGAATTATTCAAGTCTGACATGTATGGATTATTGTCAATTTGAATGGTCCAAAATAGTGGGCCATTACAGTCGGTATCAGAGCTTTGGTTTTTAGGCAAACCTTAGCCTGTGGAGCATAAACTCATTAGAGATAGGGTAGAAATACCCTAGAATGAGTGAAATCAATCTTAGAATCATTTCTTTACGAGAGAACGTATTTCAAAGTATAAATGATTTTCAAATGTTTTTTTCAAAGGATTTTTCCAAAGATTATTTTGATATAAATTTTCTTGTTTTAAAAGCAAATTTTCTAAATTTCCTTCCTTTCGTATCTATCTTGTTGGAAATTTCTTTAATTAGGATATTCGTCCAAGTGATTTAACCTTGTCTTATCGTATCTTATCTTATACTTGTCTTCTCTTTACCTTTGTCCTAAAATTCATTCTTGATTTTTCAGGATAAATCATGGAAATCCAGAGGTAGGGGTTGTGGTATTGCCCCAGCTCCTCGGCCTGCTGCACCTATTAGGTTTACTATTCTCTGTAAGGAATTTTCTCAACTTGGTGGTACCAAGCTTTCCGGTTCAGAGAGCATTATTGAAGCCCAGCAATGGTTACAGAGTTTATAGAGGATATTTATTGGTCTCGAGATTACTGATGCCCAGAAGCGTCAGTTAGCAGTTTGGCAGCTGCAAGAGTCAGCCTTGGATTGGTGGGAGTCTGTTACAGCTCACACTGATGAGGGTGAGGTTTTGTGGGAGCAGTTTAGGTATCCTTGTGTTATCTTGAATTTTGTTCCAATTTGTTTTCTTCTCTTTCTTTTGAAACTATCCTAAGTTTTTTTTATTATCTTCTTTCCAGGGAGGCTTTTATGGCAAAACGGATGCCAAAAGCCGGTAAATCTCAGCTTTATCGTGTATTCATGGATCTCAAGCAGGGTACCATGTCCTTTTCTGAGTATGAGCAAAAGTTCAATGAACTTTCCAAGTTCATTCCTGGCCTGATTGACACTCCTCTCAAGAAGAATGAGAAGTTCATAGTTGGTGCTCATCCTGAGTATTATGATCGTCTCATTTCTCATGTTCATGGCACTTTTAACGAGCTTATGGATATAGACATCCATTATGAGAACCCTACTTCTATGGGTCCCGCTGTTGTTGGTGCTCCTTCATCTCAGTCTTCCTCTGCTAACTCTAAGAAGAGAAAGCCCAATCTCCATCATCAGAAGAAGAATTGGCTCAAGAATCCGGGTTTGGGATCTTCATCATCTTCTCCTTCTCAGAGGCAGCCTGTTGACCTTTCTACCATCACCTGCTTCAAGTGTGATCAGAAGGGACACTATGCTAATAGTTTTCCTACTTTAGTAGGTGCTGCTGTTTCTCCTCCTGCTCAGTTGAATAGGTGTGATATATGCCATATAGGTCTTTAGCCTGGCCATTTCAGAAAAAGATTGCCCTACCTAGCAGAAGGATAAGCCCTCAGGTATATTTGCTGTCACCTCTGCATCTTCTCCAACTCCTACTCCTGCTCCTAGTGATGATCAAGGTACTCTTCAAGACACCTTTTCTTTATTTCAGCATCATATTCGTGTTTTATTTTATAATGGAGCTTCCCATAGTTTTATTTCTGTTGATTTGTGTGATAAGTTCGAACATCTCCTTTCTCCTGAGTCTGTTTCTTACATTTATGTGTTTTTAATCCCATTAGGGGCCCCGCAAACCATAATAGGATTTGTAAGCAAGTGAAACTTCTCTATTTTGATCATCGGTTTAGTGGTGATTTCTATGTTCTGGGCTTCAATGCTTTTGATTTATTGCTTGGAAGTGATTGGTTAGGAAGGCATGATGCCTATATTTCTTGTAAAGCCCGATCTATTTATCTTGTTGATAATCGGGGAAATCCCTTGATTATTCAGTGTCGCATGCCACAGGATTTTGCTGGCATTTTTATTTATTCTCTGGATTCTTCTCCTGGTGATGTTCATTCGACTCCTGTGGTCAGACTCTATCCTGACGTATTTGGTGAAGTCACTACTTTAACTCCTAAGCGGGAAATTGATTTTTTTATTGATCTTATACTTGGAGCTCGACCTGTAATTCTTCCTCCTAGAAGAATGGCACCTTGTGAGAAGGTTGAGTTGGGAAAACAAATTGAGGACTTGTTCTCTAAAGGTCTGCTCAGTCCTAGCCTTTCCGAATGGGGAGCAGCGGTGGTTTTCATCACTAAGTCCGATGGTTCCTTGAGGATGTGTGTTGATTATAGGGAGCTGAACAAGCTCGCTATGAAAAACAGATATCCAATGCCTCGTATCAATGATATGTTTGATCAGCTTTATGGTGCTATTGTTTTCTCTTAGCTTGATCTTACCACAGGTTTCCATCAGCTCAGAGTTACTGAGGAAAGTATTCCCAAGACTCCTTTCCATTATGAGAATGGGTTTTATGAATGGTTAGTCATGCCTTTTGGTTTGACTAAGGCTCCTGCTTTTTTGTTGATTTGATGAATCGTGTTTTTCATGATGTGCTTGATAAATTTGTTCTAGTCTTTGTTGATGATATCCTTATCTTCTCTAAGACCAAGGAAGAGCATGAGTCGCATTTGAAATCTGTTCTGGAGACTCTTAGAAATCATCAGTTGAAGGCTAAATTTTCTAAATGCCATTTCTGAAAGGATGAAGTCCGATTCCTCGGGCATATTGTTTCTAGTAATGGAGTTTCTGTTGATCCAGTCAAGATCGCTACGATCAATGTAAATCTTTATTTCTTTCTCTTTTTCCTTTAACATTTAAGTATTCTATCCTTCTGTTGTCTTTATTTCTCCCTATTCTGTTATAGGATTGGGAAACTCCTAAGACTCCTTCTAATATTCGTAGTTTTCTGGGCCTGGCCGATTACTACTAGAGATTCATTGAGAATTTTGCTCGGATTGCTGCACCTATCGCTTCTTTGACTCGTAAGAATTCCATATTTATCTGGGATAAGAAGTGTGAAGCTGCATTTGATGAGTTAAAGAGCAAGCTTACTTCCGCACAAGTTCTTACCATTCCGAATGGAAGTGAGGGATTGACGGTACACACTGATGCTAGTCGTGAGTGATTGGGTGTGGTTCTCATGCAAGATGGTAGGGTCATTGCCTATGCCAGCCGACAGTTGAAAACCCATGAGGCTAATTATGTTGCTCATGATTTAGAGTTGCTTGCTGTGGTCTTTGCTTTGAAGCTTTAGAGGCATCATCTTCTGGGAACGAAGTTTGAGCTTTTCACCGATCATCGGTCTTTGAGATATATCTTCAACCAGAAGGATTTGAATCAGAGGCAAGTTCATTGGCTTGAGTTTCTGGCTTCTTACATCCTCGATATTAGCTATATTCTCAGTAAAGCTAATGTTGTGGCCGATGCTCTAAGCTGGAAGAAGGCTATGTTGTGTCATCTTGTTGTTTCTTCTTCTCCTCTTTTGGATCGTATCAAGGCTAAGCAAGATGAGGATGGGATGCTTAGATTGATGAAGAAGAGTGTTCATAACATGGTTGGTGGTATTAGTCGGGGTAGTAGTGGAGCTTAGATTGATGATAGAGGGATTTTGAGGATTAATGGTATGATTTGTGTCCCGAATGTTGATGGATTGAGGCAAGAGTTACTTCGGGAGAATCATCGATCCAGACTTCCTATCCATCCTGGTGTGACGAAGATGTATCAGGATATAAAGAGGCTCTAGTGGTGGAAGGGTATGAAGCGGGATATATCTATCTTTGTTAGTAGGTGTGTGTGACTTGTCAGCAAGTCAAGGTCGATCATCAGAAGACCCTTATTTGTCGCAGCCCCTCGAGATTCCCAATTGGAAGTGGGAACAGGTTTCCATGGATTTCATTAATGGATTACCGAGGACTGGGAGGCGTAATGAGGATATCTGGGTTATTGTAGATAGAATGACCAAGTCCGCTCATTTTATTCCGGTCAAATCTACCCGTTCTGCTTCTAGCTTGTCTGAGATCTACATGAGGGAGATTGTTCGTCTCTATGGTGTTCCTCTCAGTATTGTTTGTAATCATGATCCTATCTTTACCAGTCAGTTTTGGAAAGCTTTTCAGGAAGCTTTGGGTACTCATCTGAATTTGAGCACTGCTTACCATCCACAGACCGACGGTCAAACGAAAAGAGTGAATCAGAGTCTCGAAGATCTACTTCGTGCTTGCATGCTTGATTATAGAGGGTCTTGGGAAGATCATCTCCATCTTGTCAAATTAACCTACAATAATATTTATCAGGTATAATCTAATCTTCTATTTTAAGTTTATCTTAATCCTTTGTCTATCTCATTCTATCTTTGAATTCAGGCCAGTATTAAAATGTCTCCGTTTGCTGCTCTTTACGAACGACCTTGCAAATCTCCATCTTGCTGGATTGAATCCGGTAATCGTTTGGTTCTTGGTCCTGATATAATTTTGGGGGATTCTGAGAGAGTCGAGGAGATTAAGAGGAAGTTAAGGGTTGCGCAGGATAGGTAGAAGAAGTACGCTGATAAGCGTAAGCGGAGTTTAGAGATTGCTGTTGATGATCAGGTTTTCCTTAAGGTCTCTCCCTTAAGGAATGTCATTTGCTTTGGTCGTAGAGGGAAGCTTTCTCCAAGGTTCATTGGTCCTTTCTGCATTGTGGAAAGAGTTGGTTCTTTGGCTTATCATCTGGATTTTCCCGAGAATCTTTCTGAAGTACATGACGTATTCCATGTCTCACATCTTCGTCGGTATCTTCATGGACCGTCTCTTATTGTTCAGCCTTCTGCTCTTGATAGTTTGGATATAGAGCTTAATCTGACTGTCGAAAGGAAGCCATTTCGTATTGTCGACGGAGGTATGAAGCAGCTAAGAAGGAAATCTGTTAGTCTGGTGAAAGCACAGTGGAGTACTGATAATCGGGATTGTACCTGGAAGACGGAGGAGAGCATTCGTGTTTCGAATCTAGAATTGTTTGTTTTAGGTACTATTTGTTTTTCAATCTTACTTTTCCTTATTTTCCTTATTTCATTCTTTTCGAGGACGAAAAGGTTTGAGTGGGGGAGAGTGTAACAATCCAAGATTTTTTTGCAAATATTTTTTTTAATAGATATTATTTGAAAATTTTATTTTCAAAACAATTTAAAAGTGTAGTTGTAATTTTCCTATGTTAGTTGTATTTTGATTACAGTTTTTAATTCTAGTTTCAATATAACAAACTATTTTCTTTATTTATTTTCCTATTTTCCTAAGACATTATTTTATTTTCATTTCCACTTTATTTTGTGTCGACTTCTATTTTATTTACTTGATTTTTTATTTGTTTATATTTAATTTATAGATTTGGAAATTCAAAGAGACAAAAGTTTTACACTTTAACTTGTGACTTTTCCTTTTCTTGTCTCTTCATTGCCTTGGCCGTCCTTTTCTCTTTAGTAGCCGTGTATTTCATTTGCTTAATCACGTGAAAACTTTCTCACCTCTTCTCACGGCTATTCTCAATTCTGAAATTTTTTGTAATTCATGGCTTCTCTCTTCTCTTTTCTTCTTCATTTATATTGATTTTTGCCTTGCTCCTCTCTAGCTTTGCTCGGCCACAACCACCATCACCTTCACCGACCACTACCACCATCTCCTTCCCCTCATCATCCACAGCTAACCACCCTGCCCCTCTTTCCAAATCTGGCCTTGACCATCTAGGTGAACTTCCATCACAAAACTTTGCAAAAAATCCAAACAATGCATAGCCAAGCCATATCCCCATCACCATCTCATGTTGTAGCTTCGGCCATCACCCCTAGATCCACCACCAGCATATGACATCAACTTTGGACATCACATCAGCCTCTGACCTGACCTTTAGTGTCATAGCCGAGCCCAAACTTGACCCTAGGCCGAGCCTTGTTGCACCAAAAACTCCTCTTTTTAGCCTTGTCTCTTGACATTCCTTCGTTTGTAACTCCAAACCCTTCACATTCCTATGTAGTCATGCCTATGTGATGTCAAACCCGAGCCTTGTTCCTCAAATTTGAACCATGGCCGAGCAAAAATAGAGGAGGACGGAGCCTATGTTCCATCAAGATCAAGCACTTTTGTGTTAAAGCTTGGTGATGTCATTTGTTGTTTCAAATTTCCAATTGTTTCAATTTAAATTCTTGTGTTGAATATATATTTATATTGCTTTATTTTATTTGTTGTATACAAGATCAATATCTTGGCTCTCTCTCCACTTGAATCTAAAGTCGTGCTATCGTGCTTTCTGGAATTTATCTATGTGTTTTAATTTGCTAACTCCAACTTGAAAAGGTGAGTATGCACGCTTGACATTCATACTTATACAATTGCGAAGTGATAACAAGTGAATGTGTAGAATTGTTATATCACGTTATACCTACCTGTGATATGAATTATATGATGTTAACACTTGTTTATAAACCTGGCACATCATTTGATATTGTTATATTTTGCTATATTGTTATTTTATTTTGTTTCTCACACTGCAAGTTCCCTGTAGAATAGAATCACTATCGGTTGAAATGATACATACCCGAAGGGACTTTAGAATAGGAAAAAATCATTACGGGCTGAAATGATAGGCCTGGGCAATTTTTATTTATTTTTATTTACTTGGGAATGAGCGTTTGAAATGATAGAACCCAGATTTTTCTTTGTAAATTTTGGATTGAAATGATATATTATCCATATCACTTGACTTAGGTTAGAAAATATTATACAGACCCATGGTTATTCTATAAATTTTCTAAAACTTTTAAGCGTTTTAAAATGTAAATTTATAATAATTTGATTTAAATTGATTTCAAAATGTTTAAATAAAGGGTTAGTGATTTTTCTAAGTTAAAAATGTTAAATAAATAAATGGTTATTAAGTTTTATATTTTGAAATGGCAATTTAAATTTAAGTGTTAAGTTAATTGTTAAAAATGCAAAGAATAGGAAAATTGTACACTTGGATTGAATAAGTGAATTACTGAAAATTTGATTTTATTTATAAAATTTTATTTTATAAAAATCATAAGTTAAAGGGTATTTAAATGAACATTTTTGAGTGGAAAAATATGATTTTTATAAGTTAAATGGTTAAAACTCGAAGTTTATTTGTTTCTGAAATTTTATTTTAAATCTGGAAATTAAATTAGTAGCACTACAGAAATGCCATCATTCCTGAAACTAGCATAAAATCTAAAGTAAAAGATACTACAGCACTTGGTAAGTGTTGTGGTTGCTGCAAATAAACTATGGTTGAAATTTAACTAAGAGATACTGCAGCACTTGGTAAGTGCTATGGTTGCAGAAAGAAATTTTAAAATCTGAAACAAATAAAACTGAACTGCTACAGCAGTTTTTAAATGTTGTCTTTTCTTAAATGAATTGTTTTATGAAACCGAACTACTATAGCAGTTTTTAAATACTGTCTTTGCTGAAATGAACTGTTTTATAAAACTGAACTACTACAGCAGTTTTTAAATGTTGTCTTTGCTGAAATGAATTGTTTTCAAATATAACTTACCGCGACATTTTTCTAAATGCTGTTAAAGCTGAAATTTCAATGTTCTTTAGTATTCAACTGAATAAATGAGCTCAAAAAAAGGCTAAATTTGAGGAATTGAATATTTAATTTGTAAGTATAATGACTTCACTTTTAAATGGTTTAAATGGAGTATTTTGATTTGAAATATAAATCGTTTTGAAATGTATAACCACGGGTTATAATAATGATTGGTTGTTAAAGAGACCGGGATCGAATATGGACATACTCTCTGTCAATACCGAAAACCACTTTAACAACTATGTACGCGGTGGAGTTTCCAGAATGAAGTAGGATGGTGGCGACGGTCCTATTGTGGTATGAACGTGGACCCAACTCCCGTGAGTTGGCTTAAGGTGGCTAAACCAGGAGCGATCTCGGGCCAAAATAGGGTAGCTGCTCTGGTCGGACACACTTCTTCGATACTATACTGTTATCTTGTGATTGATTTAATGGTCATCTTCGATTTTGATCAAGGAGTGTGTTCCGAGGTGGGCGGTAGTGGCTGCTACGCGTTACCACCAGCCCGTGAGCGTAATTGGTATATCTACCCTGGCATTGCCTTGTTGTGCCGTGTCACCTACCATAGCGAGCTTTACCACGAGTTTGGTTTTCCCCCATAGCCCATGGAGTATTTAGGGTAGTCTCCCGATCTGGAGGTATGCTGATACTGGATGGACTACTGGGACTATTACGTGTTAAGGGCTATATGGGTAACCTGTTAACGCTATTAAAAAGTAAGTTTATTTTAATGTTAGATATTATTATAATAGAAAAATATTACTACATTATAAATAGTTTAACGGATCCTTAGAGGATGGGAGGTCCCAAGCATCCTTTAAGTTACTTATTCTTTATTTATAGTTCACTTGAGTTGGTTTACTTTGTATAAGTATGTATGTCCTGACTCGAGTGTTTGTGTTTTATTTACGCTCAGGTCAGCCAGAGTATTCACAGCTTTGGATTTCACTTTCATGAGCTAGGAATCGCTGGAGAATCTGCTTATCTAGTTATTAATCCATTTCATATTCAGTTGTTCTATTCAGCTCTTGTATTAGTGGACTTCTATATATTTGGAATTTCTATTATATTTGTTTTCAGACTGATAATATGTATTTGCTTTGAGATTTTGTTTTAGTAGCTTCATGAACTTCTATGGTATTTTATCCGCCGCGAGTTATTCTGCTATTTCTATGTCTGTGATTTCTGTTATTGGTTTTATTTGCTCCAAATTTTATTACAACCTGTTGATTTGAATTATTCAATTCTAATATGTGTGAATTATTATCGATTTGAATGGTCCAAAATAGTGGGTCGTTACAAGAATACTTCCTAAGTGTTGAATATAAAATGAAGTGGGAAAAAAATTCTAAGTGTTAAAAAATGTTGGGAATATTCCGTTGAAGATACGAGGAATTGGAAACTGTTTTTGTAACGACCCATATTTTACGTGTCAATATATCGTATTATTTCTAGGTCGCTAGTGTTGTTTATGTTCTCCCTAGCCTAAGTCGTATGGTAAGTTAACTCGGTTGCACGAGTTAAGTGATAGGCCGATAGCGAGTTAAGGCTTAGCTTAGGTCGTGATGGAGTTAGGTCGGTAGAGCAACCTAAGGTAGTTAGCGACCTAGGGTTACCGGGTTATGAGATTGACCGACTCATGGGGTTAACGACCTAAGAGTTAGTAGTTAAGAGGTTCTAACGACCTAAGGAAGTTAGGTCGTGGACGACCTAGCAGCTAGGATGATGGTAGGAATGAGCGACCTAGTGATTTTCGCGTTAGGATAGGTCGTAAGCGACCTAAGAGTGCTGGGTCGATTTGAGTTGAGTCGCGTAAGTTAGGCCGACATAAGAGTTTGACCGAGTTAGTGGAGCTAACGGAGCCAGGCGACTTAAGGGTCACCGAGATAAGATAGTGACCGACATAGGGGTTAGTGGTTAGCTTGGGTCGTGAGGGTGATAGGTCGGGTGTAGCGACCTAAGAAAGCTGCCGAGTTAAGATACGACCGACCTAAGAGGGTGAGCGAGTTAGTCGGTGAGCGGCTTAGAAGGTGACCGACCTATAGGGTTTAACGACCTAAGTTAGATCGTTGAGCGACCTAAGGGAAGTGATAGATCGCTGGGTAGATTAGGTCGGCAGAGACATAGGTCGCAAAGAAATTAGGGCGCGTGTTTGTGAACCGTTGATGACCCTGAGTCGTAACTCGTAACTCGTTTACGGGTTAGTGGTGGTAGTAGGTCGTAACCCAGTATGGTTAAGTTGTTAGGTTGGACCTAGTTGAGTCGTTAGGTCGTATGCCGTGTACCCAGTTAGGTCGTTGAGTCGTTGGGGTCTAGGTCGGTAGGCCGCTGGGTCGTAGAGGCAGGTTTGTATTAGGTCATAGGTTGGTATAGGTCGGTAGCGACCTATGTTAGGTTGGGGTTTTTAGGTCGGTAACGACTTAAGTCTGGACGACCTAAGAACGATTTCAGCCTATAAATAGAGGGGTTTGGCTCACTTTTTGGCACCAGTTTTTGAAGCGACGAAGTGCTGCCATTTTGAGAGCTCGACTACAACATTTCTTCATCTTCTTTTCTCCACTCTAATCTAGTTCTAACATCCATCCAAGATCGAAGATCAAGATCGAAAATCCAAGAGTCAAAGTTGAAGATCATCATCCAACGAAGCTAGATTCCATCGTTTCAAGCAAGATTTCGACGAATCAAGCTTGAATCCTTGCTGTCCAGATCTGAAGTGATTGGTTTTTGAAGTGTTTGGGTGATTCGGTGAGTGGTAGTTATCTCTCACGCGGACCCAAAGGAGTATATTGGATTGGTGGCTTGTTTGAGTGTTAAAGTTAGAGATTTCATGCATTTTTCTTAGTTCCAAGACTAGATTCATTACTTTTTAAGATGTTTACCTATGCAAGTTCAATTAACAAGTTATAGAGAGAAAACCCATGTTTTATATTTGATAGATCTATGCTAGAATCCATGATTTCATATACGTTAGACTTATGCTCATTTATTTACAAAATTGCCATTATAGTTGATACTGCTTGATTAGATCTTGTTTGAATGCTTGACTGTTTGGATGTATGATTGATTTGATTGTCTCGAGTTAGCTTGTAGTTGATTTGGGACAAGATGGTTGAAGATGATTCAAAAGCTAAGTGGAAAGGCTCTTGAATGGTAAAGGCTGATGTGGCATATGAAGCGGATAATGAAGCTCATATGGATGGGTTCGAGAACTTTGCTATAGTTAGAGGAAGCAAAGTATGATGACGAAATGGACTTTGCCATGATATGTTGAGGCGAAGTATGATGATGAGATGGACTTTGCTAAGATGCGTTGGAGCAAAGCATGATGTGGAAGCCTTGGTTTAGTCCAGACGGGATCATCCCAAGCATGTTGATAACTCGATGATGCGATGCGAGTTGGTTGATAATGGTTAGCTTGAGAGGCGCTTGAGCTAGTATGGATATAGTCGTCGAGGAGGATGACTAGGAGGCTGAGATCTCATCGTTGTTGAAGGTTCTAGCATGCTCAAAGCAAGAGTACGTTGGAACGGGCTGCGACGACGTTCCAAGCACGGGCTGCGACGACGTGCTAGTACTCTGGGTAGTTGCAAAAATTCCTAGGCACGGGCTGCGACGACGTGCGGAGTTATGTCTAGAACCGGGGTTACCATTAGCCCTTGACAGATGGATAAAAGAATGAGTTGGTCATTCAATTAACGGTGAAATCGAGGCAATGATAACAGTGATAGCCAGAGTCATGGATGTTTGGCTGTACCATCATTCGATCTCAAGAGCGGTGTTTTCTGGGTGCTTATCTGATCTTGGTTTAGGCCTTGGGGGTTTGTATTGGGAAAACATCGACCTTGACTCGAATGATTATTGCTTTACTTTAATTGTCTGCCATGTTATGCTTGCTTCTCCTTAGTGTGTCTGGGGGCTATCACTGTAGAAAGAGGTGGAGTGGGATGGTTTGATTCCTATTCCTTTTATCCCTTATGCTCTTTTGGTATGTTTGATAGTTGATTTACTGCTCACTAAGACTTTGTCTGACTCAAGGTTTTATGTCTCCTCTTATTACCTTGGGCTGTTCATCCATGTTGGGATGGGCAGACTGGGTGACAGGTGGCAGGTGCTGATCTTAGTGGCTCACGCTGATGATGACGAAGACGAGCAGGAGGCTTTACATATTATTTTCATATTCTATGTACTGGATATTCCGCTGTTTGTTGATTACTCTGAGTGCTATGTAGTGAGGCTTCTTGTATTCATGATTCAGACCATGTATAAAGCTATTATGATTAGATGATGATATTCTGTTCTATGGGAGCTTCACTATATTATATTTCTCTATTGTATTTTATCCATGCGCTGTGAGTTTTATGATAGAGTCTGCGATGTTTATTTTACCCTTGACGGTCACTCATGGTTGCCTGGCACACTTTCAGCGCACCATTCCCTTGTTTCCGTGCGGGAGTCATGGGCGGTCGTCACATTTGGTATCAGAGCATTGGTTAATCGATTTTGGCCAACGCTCGCTGACGTAACTACGTATGAGAGACGTAATTGTATTTTGATGAATGATTACTATATATAATATAGTAGTTCAGAAGGATTTGAACTCCTTATGCAGTTGTTTCTCAAGGTGTTCTAAGTCATTCCTTTTTGTAGATATTAAGGATGAGTCGAAGGGGGAGACCAGCTGCTAGGGAAGGCCGTGCTGCTAGGGAAGCTGTTGATTATGCTCCTATGTTTGAGGCCATGATGACTTCGATCATGAGAAGGATACCAGCTTCAGGGCCATCAGTGGATGTTGGAGTTCAAGTTCAAGCTCCAAGACCGGTGGATTTTGCTAAGCTTTGTAAGGACTATACTGCTCTTGGAGGGAAGGTTTTCTTGGGAACGGAATCGACCATTGAAGTCCAAAGATGGATAGATGCTTGTAGAAGGATCTTTGAAGATTTGGGGATTGAGGATGCAACTAAGAGGAAGCTTGCATCGAGACAGCTTCAAGGGAGAGCTTCTGATTGGTGGAACTCTATCACCATCGATACTCCAGAGGAAGAGATTACTTGGGAGCAATTCCAAGATAGATTTGAAGCTAAGTTCATCTCTACGGCTCAGAAATCTGTCTTGTTTAAAAAGTTTGTGGAGCTCAAGCAAGGTGGAAGACCCGTTCTTGAGTATGTTTCTGAGTTTGAAGCCTTGTCCAAGTATGCCAGATCGTATATTGATTCTCCCTATCAGAAGAATGAGAAGTTTGTGACCGGTTTGGATGCTTATCTTGGAAGACAGTTGGTGGATCATCTGGACGATCCGTTTGAGAAGCTTGTGGAGAAAGCTCTCAGGCATGAGAATTTGTTTCCTAGGGAGAGTTTTGTTGTTGCTGTAACCAAGGAAGGGTTTAAGCCACAGAAGGGTGGAAACAAGAAGAGGAAGCAACAGCAACAGAAGGGTAAGGATGGCCAGAAGAAGACGAAGGGCGAAATGACTTGCTATAATTGCCAGCAGAAGGGCCATCTCTCCAAGGATTGTAGGAATCCAAAGGCGTCGGCGAAATGCCACAACTGTGACAAGCCAGGGCATTTCAGGAAAGATTGTCCAGAACCGAGGAAGGACAGGCAGATTGTGCAAGCTTATGCTTTGGGAGCTGTGCCGTCGTTTTCAAAAGCTCTTACTGCTGAAGAGGAAGGGAAGAGTGTGGTGGTTCAAGGTACTCTTTCCATTTGTGGTGTTCCAGTTAGAGTGTTGTTTGATACTGGAGCGTCGCATTCTTTTGTTTGTGATGATCTTGTAGGCCGGTTAGGTTTGGAACCGGATATTGTTGATAGGCCATTGGTTGTGACTAATCCAGTTGGGGGTTCGTCATGTTTGTGTATGATATGTCGTGGTCTAGTTGTGACGAGCCATGATTGCTCTTTTGTTTGTGATTGTTTTGTTCTGAACTTTGCGGGGTTCGGAATTATTTTGGGTATGGACTGGCTTAGGAAGTATGCAGCAAGGATTGATTGTGAGAGGCTAGAGGTGACAGTCGGGAATGTGGAAGGGCGAAAGGTTGTGATACGATGTAAGCATGAGGAAGGCGTCTTCATGAGCTTCATGTATTCGCTGGTTGTTCCACGGGATGGACTGTCATCGGTGCCTATTGTGAATGGATTTGAGGATGTCTTTGACGAAGTCAAAGGATTATCGCCGCATAGGGAGATCGAGTTTCGTATCGATCTAGTTGAGGGAGCCAGGCCTGTTGTGATGCCTCTTAGGCGGATGGCGCCTAGGGAGCAACAAGAGTTGAAGGTGCAAGTTGATGACCTTTTGCGGAAAGAATTCATTCGGCGTAGTGTGTCCGAATGGGGTGCACCAGTTGTGTTCGCAACCAAAGCGGATGGATCGTTGAGGTTGTGTGTGGATTATCGTGAGCTGAATAAGGTGACTAAGAAGAACAAGTATCCATTGCCGAGAATAGATGACTTGTTTGATCAGCTTCACAATGCTAAGGTGTTTTCTCAGATGGATTTGGCAACGGGATTTCACCAGTTGAGAGTGGCAAAGGATAGTGTGTCGAAGACTGCTTTTAGGACACCATCCGGTTTTTATGAGAGGCTGGTAATGCCGTTTGGATTGACTAACGCACCAGCATACTTTGTGGATCTTATGAATAGAGTATTCAGAGATTAGTTGAACAAGTTCGTACTTGTGTTCGTGGATGATATTCTGATTTATTCCAGAACTGAAGAAGAACACGAGACGCACTTGCGTATTGTTTTGGAAATCTTACGGAAACATCAGCTGAAGGCTAAGTTTTCGAAGTGTCACTTCTGGAAGAGTGAAGTGAGATTCTTATGCCATGTTATCTCTGGAAATGGAATAGCGGTTGATCCCGCTAAGGTGGCAGCGATCCAGGATTGGGTTAGACCTAAGAATGCATCTGATGTGAGAAGCTTTCTGGGGTTAGCAGGATATTATCGTCGGTTTATCAAAGACTTTTCCAAGATAGCTGCACCGTTAACAGGATTAACGAAGAAGAACCAAGTGTTCAGGTGGGATGATAAGTGTGAGCAAGCTTTCGTAATCCTGAAAGAGCGATTGACGAGTACTCCTGTCTTGACTATTCCAAGTGGGAATGATGAGATGGTGGTTTACACCGATGCATGTGGTACTGGACTTGGAGTAGTACTAATGCAGAAGAATAAAGTTGTTGCATATGCAAGTCGACAACTGAAGCCGCATGAAAGGAATTACCCGACTCATGATTTGGAGTTAGCGGCAATTGGTTTTGCTTTGAAGATGTGGAGACATTATCTATTGGGAGTTAGATTCGAGTTGTTTACAGATCATAAGTCGTTGAAGTATCTGTTCTCTCAAAAGGATTTGAATCTTCGACAGCAACGGTGGCTAGAGTTCTTGGCATCGTATGATTTTGGGATAGCCTATACTCCGGGAAAAGGTAACGCAGTGGCTGATGCGTTGAGTCGAAGACATGCAGGATTGGGAGCCATGTTTTCGGAATGGAAGAGTCTCGAGTATTTGGCTGGATTTGATTTCAGGCCCAGATGTGAATTGGAACCTGAGATGTTGGCAAACTTATCAATAAGGCCTACTCTTGTGGAAAGGATTGGCGAGAGTCAAAAGCGAGACGATAAGCTTGTCAAGATTATCCGTGATTTGGAATCTGGATTGAATCCAGAAAAAGGTAAAGGATTTGAAGTCGATCGAGAGGGTTGGCTTCGAAAGCAAGGACGACTAGTCGTTCCCGATGTAGATGGATTAAGAGATGAAGTTCTTAGGGAAAGTCATCACTCGAAGTTGACAATTCATCCAGGAGGAAATAAAATGTATCGGGATATGAAGAGAACCTATTACTGGGAAGGTATGAAGAAGGATGTTGGAAATTTTATTTCCAAGTGTATGAACTGCCAGTTGGTGAAAGCTGAGCAGAAGAAGCCCAGTGGATTACTTCAGCCATTAGAGGTTCCTACATGGAAGTGGGAGCAAGTGTCGATGGATTTTATCGATGGCCTACCTAGAACCAAGGCGGGAAATGAAGGGATTTGGGTCATCATAGATCGGTTGACCAAGAGTGCAAGGTTCATTCCTGTTCGATCGACTAGGACTGCATCGAAGTTGGCTGAGCTTTATGTTAAGTGGATAGTTCGATTCCATGGTGTTTCGAAGAGTATAGTGAGCGACCGAGACCCATTGTTCACTAGTGGATTTTGGAAGAGCTTCCAGGAAGTTTTGGGAACCGAGATGTGTTTGAGTACAGCTCATCATCCCCAAACAGATGGTCAGACTGAGAGAGTCAACCGAGTTTTGAAAGATCTTCTCAGAGCTTGTGTTTTGGATTTCGGAGGATCGTGGGAAGATCATCTTCATTTGGTGGAGTTTGCGTACAATAACAGTTACCAATCAAGCATTGGTATGGCACCGTATAAAGAGCTGTATGAAAGACCGTGTAACTCTCCGACATGTTGGTTGGAAACTGGAGAAAAGCTAATATTTGGGCCAGAGATGATTCGTCAGACTACGGATTGTATAGAGATCATTCGGCAACGAATGAAGGCAGCCCAAGACCGCCAGAAAAGTTATGCTGATAAGCGTCGTAAGGATTTGGAATTCGACGTAGGTGATATGGTTTTAGTGAAGATTTCTCCACTGAAGAATGTTATTCGATTTGGAAAGAAAGGAAAGTTGACTCCGAGATTTGTTGGACAATTCCCGATTATCGAGCGAATTGGAAAGCTCGCTTATAGATTGGAGTTACCGGAAAAGATGGCGGGTGTGCATAATGTTTTTCATGTATCTTATCTACGGAAGTATGTGCACGACTCAAATACGGTGGTTTCTGCTGATAGCTGTGAAGATTTGGAGGTTGATCCAGTTGTTAGAAGACCTCGTAAGCCGCTTCGTGTTGTTGAAACCGACACGAAACAGCTTAGGAGGAAGACGATTACGTTGCTCAAGATACAATAGAGTGATGATGTTAACGACTGTACATGGGAGGAGGAAGAGAGGATGAAGGCAGCTCATCCTGAACTCTTCAAGGTATGGCCCTAAGGTGTCGTGACATCTCATGAATTTGTAACTTGTTCTAATCTTAGAATTCTGCATGCTAGGCTAGAATTGGATGCATGGTTTGTTGATTGCTATGGATGGTAGGCATGCGGAATAGTTTTGGTTGCTGTTGTTTGCTTGGAATTTCGGGGCGAAATTCCTAAGGGGGAGAGAATGTAACGACCCGTATTTTACGTGTCAATATATCGTATTATTTCTAGGTCGCCAGTGTTGTTTATGTTCTCCCTAGCCTAAGTCGTATGGTAAGTTAACTCGGTTGCACGAGTTAAGTGATAGGCCGATAGCGAGTTAAGGCTTAGCTTAGGTCGTGATGGAGTTAGGTCGGTAGAGCAACCTAAGGTAGTTAGCGACCTAGGGTTACCGGGTTATGAGATTGACCGACTCATGGGGTTAACGACCTAAGAGTTAGTGGCTAAGAGGTTCTAAAGACCTAAGGAAGTTAGCTCGTGGACGACCTAGCAGCTAGGATGATGGTAGGAATGAGCGACTTAGTGATTTTCGTGTTAGGATAGGTCGTAAGCGACCTAAGAGTGCTGGGTCGATTTGAGTTGAGTCGCGTAAGTTAGGCCGACATAAGAGTTTGACCGAGTTAGTGGAGCTAACGGCTTATAGGAGAAGGCGACTTAAGGGTCACCGAGATAAGATAGTGACCGACTTAGGAGTTAGTGGTTAGCTTGGGTCGTGAGGGTGATAGGTCGGGTGTAGCGACCTATGAAAGCTGCCGAGTTAAGATACGACCGACCTAAGAGGGTGAGCGAGTTAGTCGGTGAGCGGCTTAGAAGGTGACCGACCTATAGGGTTTAACGACCTAAGTTAGATCGTTGAGCGACCTAAGGGAAGTGATAGATCACTGGGTAGATTAGGTCGGCAGAGACATAGGTCGCAAAGAAATTAGGGCGCGTGTTTGTGAACCGTTGATGACCCTGAGTCGTAACTCGTAACTCGTTTACGGGTTAGTGGTGGTAGTAGGTCGTAACCGAGTATGGTTAAGTTGTTAGGTTGGACCTAGTTGAGTCGTTAGGTCGTATGCCGTGTACCTAGTTAGGTCGTTGAGTCGTTGGGGTCTAGGTCGGTAGGCCACTGGGTCGTAGAGGCAGGTTTGTATTAGGTCGTAGGTTGGTATAGGTCGGCAGCGACCTATGTTAGGTCGGGGTTTTTAGGTCGGTAACGACTTAAGTCTGGACGACCTAAGAACGATTTCAGCCTATAAATAGAGGGGTTTGGCTCACTTTTTGGCACCAGTTTTTGAAGCGACGAAGTGCTGCCATTTTGAGAGCTCGACTACAACATTTCTTCATCTTCTTTTCTCCACTCTAATCTAGTTCTAACATCCATCCAAGATCGAAGATCAAGATCGAAGATCCAAGAGTCAAAGTTGAAGATCTTCATCCAACGAAGCTAGATTCCATCGTTTCAAGCAAGATTTCGACGAATCAAGCTTGAATCCTTGCTTTCCAGATCTGAAGTGATTGGTTTTTGAAGTGTTTGGGTGATTCGGTGAGTAGTAGTTATCTCTCACGCGGACCCAAAGGAGTATATTGGATTGGTGGCTTGTTTGAGTGTTAAAGTTAGAGATTTCATGCATTTTTCTTAGTTCCAAGACCAGATTCCTTACTTTTTAAGATGTTTACCTATGCAACTTCAATTAACAAGTTATAGAGAGAAAACCCATGTTTTATATTTGATAGATCTATGCTAGAATCCATGATTTCATATATGTTAGACTTATGCTCATTTATTTACGAAATTGCCATTATAGTTGATACTGCTTAATTAGATCTTGTTTGAATGCTTGATTGTTTGGATGTATGATTGATTTGATTGTCTCGAGTTAGCTTGTAGTTGATTTGGGACAAGATGGTTGAAGATGATTCAAAAGCTAAGTGGAAAGGCTCTTGAATGGTAAAGGCTGCTGTGGCATATGAAGCGGTTAATGAAGCTCATATGGATAGGTTCGAGAACTTTGCTATAGTTAGAGGAAGCAAAGTATGATGACGAAATGGACTTTGCCATGATATGTTGAGGCGAAGTATGATGATGAGATGGACTTTGCTAAGATGCGTTGGAGCAAAGCATGATGTGGAAGCCTTGGTTTAGTCCAAACGGGATCATCCCAAGCATGTTGATAACTCGATGATGCGATGCGAGTTGGTTGATAATGGTTAGCTTGAGAGGCACTTGAGCTAGTATGGATATAGTCGTCGAGGAGGATGACTAGGAGGCTGAGATCTCATCGTTGTTGTAGGTTCTAGCATGCTCAAAGCAAGAGTACGTTGGAACGGGCTGCGACGACGTTCCAAGCACGGGCTGCGACGACGTGCTAGTACTCTGGGTAGTTGCGAAAATTCCTAGGCACGGGCTGCGATGACGTGCGGAGTTATGTCTAGAACCGGGGTTACCATTAGCCCTTGACAGATGGATAAAAGAATGAGTTGGTCATTCAATTAACGGTGAAATCGAGGCAATGATAACAGTGATAGCCAGAGTCATGGATGTTTGGCTGTACCATCATTCGGTCTCAAGAGCGGTGTTTTCTGGGTGCTTATCTGATCTTGGTTTAGGCCTTGGGGGTTTGTATTTGGAAAACATCGACCTTGACTCGAATGATTATTGCTTTACTTTAATTGTCTGCCATGTTATGCTTGCTTCTCCTTAGTGTGTCTGGGGGCTATCACTGTAGAAAGAGGTGGAGTGGGATGGTTTGGTTCCTATTCCTTTTATCCCTTATGCTCTTTTGGTATGTTTGATAGTTGATTTACTGCTCACTAAGACTTTGTCTGACTCAAGGCTTTATGTCTCCTCTTATTACCTTGGGCTGTTCATCCATGTTGGGATGGGCGGACTAGGTGACAGGTGGCAGGTGCTGATCTTAGTGGCTCACGTTGATGATGACGAAGACGAGCAGGAGGCTTTACATATTATTTTCATATTCTATGTACTGGATATTCCGCTGTTTGTTGATTACTCTGAGTGCTATGTAGTGAGGCTTCTTGTATTCATGATTCAGACCATGTATAAAGCTATTATGATTAGATGATGATATTCTGTTCTATGGGAGCTTCACTATATTATATTTCTCTATTGTATTTTATCCATGCGCTGTGAGTTTTACGATAGAGTCTGCGATGTTTATTTTACCCTTGACGGTCACTCGTGGTTGCCTGGCACACTTTCAGCGCACCATTCCCTTGTTTCCGTGTGGGAGTCATGGGCGGTCGTCACAGTTTTCAAATGTTAAGAATTGGAAGTAATGTCTTATAGGTATATTTTGAAATAAATCTTTAAAAATTTATAAAAGGCTAGATGATTGTTTATGGATATGTGTTGATAGTTAAATAATCGACTATCAATTTTAGCCAATTTTCTTGATCATTTCAAAGAGACTGGGATCAGATTTAATTGTCCAAAAACCACTTCGATCCAGTTGAAACGTTACGAATGAATACCATGAAGATGATGAAGATGGGGATTTGCTTTGTCTAGACCTAGGGCAACTTGTATGGACAAATGCTATCAGAACATCATCATTGGTGGACGATGAGCATTTAAAGAGAAATCGTTCCTTGAAAGATAATGCTTAGCATCGAGCCTCATCAACCAGGAATAACTAAAACAGGGGAGATGCAATAAGGCTAAGCGGGTCGCACCTAAGTAAGGCATGTTATCACCTTTCTAGATGTCCTTGGAAACCCTACTTATCTTAGATATAGGTATATATGAAAGAAGAAGCGATCGATGGTAAGGGTGGGAACACCCGGGGTGGTAACGTACTCGGTCTATCCAGGTTAGGGATAGGTCATTCTTGTGTAGTAGAGGATCCCGGCGTGGTCCTCGGTACATGGTTCTAGAGGTGTACTGTGACGGGCGGTACCCCAGTGGTCCAGTCATTCATTGGAATCCATTCTCCAATACGAGCTTACAATTTTGTTTGTAGAGCCTAGTATGCTGGAATTTAATTTATGTAATAATTTCAGCTATTTAAATAAGTATTTCTATTTTGACACTATTATAATATCACGGGATTTTCTATAAAGAGTTTTGGTTATCGTAAGGGATAAACCCATAGTGTTTGTTTGTGACGTGGTCTTACGAGATACCTTTGTTTTTTTTAAAAGGATTTTGAAAGGTTAATAATTCAAATTGAGTATGTTTTCTCACGTTGGTTTCCCAGACTAACTTGGGTGTTATTTTATTATAATGCTCGGTCAGACCGAGTAATACAGATTCAGGGTAAAATGCTATGAAGCTCAAGATACGAGCTGGAGGAGTTCAGACATATATCATGTACTTGGTTATTTCTGCTGTGTGAGGACAAATCATTATAATTTTCCATTTGATGTATTGAATTATTGTACTCTTGTAATGGTATGTATATTAACATTACAGTCCATATATTTAAAATCTGTTATTATATTTTGTTACTCTGGTAGTGTTATGTATACTAACAGTACAATCCATATATTTAAAATTTGTTATTATATATTGTATTTTGTTCCACTGTGGTTGTGAGATTCTGTGTTGTTCTGTTTTCTTTTCTTCCATATTTTTCTTCTACACCCCTAATAAAATGTTGTTTCCGGCACTCAACTGTTCGACATTTTATACATTGGATGTATTAATGTTAATTTTCGATGGTCGAAAATTCCGGTCCATTACAAAAGTGATTTTCGATATTGACAGAAAGTATGAAAATATTCGATCCTGCTCTCTTTAACAACCAAATACTTATTTCACATCGTGGTCATTTTCATTTCAAATAGTTCATACTTCATATCAAACTATCATATTCATTTCAAAATCATACCGCTTTCGAAATCATATTCACTTTCAAGTCATTATCACTTTAAATTATAATTCATTTCCAAGATCATAACCATAAAATAGTTTAAATCATCATATCAAAATATTCGCATTTAAATCAATTAAATCTAAATCATAACAACTCCAACTTAACATTTATATATTGAAAATAGTTTATATATATTGAAGTAGTTATAAATTAAAAATAGTTTATATATTAAAAAATAGGTTATAGATTAAAATATTTTAGGTATATAAAAATAGTTTATATATTTAAAATAGTTTCTTCTAATTTCACAAATCAATTCAAATCAACTTAAATTCCAAAATTCAATTTAAGTCAATCTCAGTTCAACAATTTCAATTAAAAAGGTTATAGCTTCAATTAAAATTCTCTTTCAACCATTTTTATTTACATCGATTTCAAAATCCAGGTTTGAACTATAAAATTTAATCAGTTCCAATTCAATAGGTTTCAAAGTTTAAATATTTAAACAATTACAGTAACTCAATCTGATAAATTTCATTTATATTTCAAAATTCAACTTTAATTAATTATTTAAAAAAATTGAAAATATTACCTTAATCATTTTAATAACATTTAATTAAAATACAAATTTAAATCAAAATCAATAATTAAATATCTAACTTCAATTATATTCAATTCTTAAATATTCACCTAATCACTTTTTATAAGCATTTAAAATAAAATCTCAAATTACATATTTAAATCAATATTAATATTCAGTTTCCATTATATTTAAATTTGGAAGTATTCATTTAATCATCTTAATCAAAATCAAGTTATCAAGTTATAAAATTATATCTTTAAAATCTAAAATCAATAAGTTTCTAAATCAATTTTATTTAAATTCAATTCTTAAATAAATTAAATTACAAATCGACTTTAATTTATCTTTCCAACCTTAATTTATTAAAGTTATTACAAAATCTATTTTAAAATATTAATATAAATTGTAAATATATATATATATTAGTTAAATTAAATTCTTATTAAATTTTATTATATTAGTTATTATTAAATTAAATCTTATTATTATTAAGTCTATTTTAAATCTTATTTTATATATTTTAAAAATAGTAAAGTTATAAGTAAAATTTTATAATTTTCTTTTTAAATATTAACTTATAATTTTAATATATCAAAACATTTAATTTTAAAAATATAACTTTTGCACATGTATTAAAATTTAAATTTTTTATATTATATTTAAAAATCAATATTTATTAAAACACATGTATTTCCTTTCAAACTTTGGAATCATTTTCAAAAATAGGTCAACGATGTCCGTATATAATTTTCTATCTTATGATCAAGTGATACGGATACTTATCATTTCAATCCGTAATTTAAATTTAATATTTATGGGCATATGTCATTTCAACCCGTAATCCCTAATTCAAATCTAATAAAAATTGCTTGGGTTTATCATTTCAACCCATAACGATTTTCCCCTAGTTTGTAATATCGTTCTGGTATGTATCATTTCAACCCATAGGGAAGTTGTAACTATCAGAGAACTTACAGAATGAGAACAACATGATAATAATATAACATATCAACAACAGGCATATATCATAATTGATAATATAACATATATAACAGGTTATTGGTGTCAATACTATCAAATAGCATAGGTGAACAAATGCAAATAATAACATATCATATTTAACGAATAAATAACTAATAATTTAAATTTAACAACATATTTCAATCGTCATTTCATGTAAATTGAATCTATTAAATATAAGAATGTTCATCGTGGGTGATCACTTACCTTTCGAGGCTAGAGAACAATGATGGCAAAGGCGATGACACAGACACGTACACGGATACGGACATTCAACAACAACACTCAGAAACTGCAGCGACAAGCTCGACGGCGATAAGCAAAGCATAAAATTTGATATAATCAAATATATATATAATATTTTTTCTTTTTAAAATAGTATTTAATTTGAAATACATATTCAAAATCTATATATACATATATTTTTAAACCAATATCCAAATAAAATCCTTATATTTGCATTTCAAAAATCAATATTTATAAAATGTATACATTTCTTTCAAATTTCTTCATATACATTTTTAAACATTAATATAAATAAACATATATATATACACACTTTCCGAAATATTATTATTAATGTAAATATAACATATTATGCAAATATATACATCTCAAAATATTAACAAAACATATTTTATATAAATATATACATTTCAGAATATTAACAAACATATTATATATAAATATACACCTTTTAAAATATTAACAAGGCTGACTGGGCTGAGTTGCTGAGGTGGAAGGGAAAAACTGGAGCATGGTGTTGTATGGCGTAGTAGTTCGATGGTGTGGGTTGCATGTGCTGCTACACGGCGGGTGCAAGGATTGAAAAGTTGGCGATGTTGCATGAGCCATGGGCGGCCAGCAGTGGAGCGGCTGGGGTGAAGGCCGAGCGTTGGCATTGAGTGGCGAAGATTAGGTCGGAGTGGAAAAAGTGAAGGGTATGGAGCTGTTTGCTCCGGCATGGCTATCAATTGAAGGGGGAAGAGAGGGTGTGTGCGAGGAGATGGTTGCCGGAGGTAAGTCGGCAGAGAGTAGCCGCTGGTGAACACGTGGAAGCTGACAAGTCTGTGGAGATGGGAAGAGGTAAATTGGAACAACAGTATTTAGATGAGACGAGGGAACGTGGAGTTTGGGTAAACCGGTGGGGACCAAGCATAGCAGGGTGATGCAAGATTTGGGGAAAAAGGGTAGCCATGGAGCAAGGAAGTTCGATGTGGATGAGGTGGGAGGGAGAGAGGAAGACGTGGCCATGAGAGAAGGTTTGAGCTGAACGTACGAGTTGATGAGGAAAGAAGATGAGTAGGCTTAGAGAATAAGAAACTAAAATGCTGCTAAAACACCGAAAATAAGATAAACGGAGCTAGAGTAGTCCAAATTTGGCGAAACGAAATATGAAGTCACTCTCAGAAAATAGTAAACATTTTTATTATATAAAATATTTAGATTCCAAAAATATTTTATTTTCATCTAATTAACTATTTTTAAATTGAAATTGAAAATTCAAAGTAAAGCTAACTTTCATATTTTCTGATAAAAATATTCCCTTTTCTACGTTTAAATAGACACATATCAAATATTAAATTTTCATTGCAAAATTTTAACTAGTTATTTTCATGAAAAAATCATTAATTACGTTACTTAAAATCATTAAAATTTACGGGTTGCTACAAACAATTAATTTCAAAATCACCCGATATTATAATAGTGTCTATAGAAATAAATTTTAAAATAGCTAAAATGATTGCATCTCGCGTTTCAGCATAATTGGGCACGTCAAAAATCGTATAGGCTCGTAATTGATATTGGATTCCATACAATGACAGGGCTATCGGGGTACCACCCGCCATAGTACACCTTTAGAAAAATGTACCGAGATCGAACCTATCGATCCCTGCCAACATATGACCGGCCTACCCCTTACTGGATAGTATCGAATATGATCATCCCAAATGTCCTCGAAATGCATACAAATGAAAGTGATGATAGATGTCCACTCTAGATGAGTGATGATCATACCTAATGGGAGCGACCCACATTGCCTTGCTGCATCCCTCTGTTTTAGTCATTCATGGTTGATGAGGCTTGAGGCTGCGTATTACCTTAAGAATAGCATTCATACTTGGAATGCTAACACTACCTTCCACGCAATAATGCAATGATAGCATTCATCCATACAAGTTGTTCTGGGTTTGAACAAATAGAATCTCCAGGAACTCCGTCTTCATCATTTTCACGATATCACGATTCATAACGTATAAATCAGATTGAAGTGGTTTTCGGATAATTAAATCTGATCTCGGACTCTTCGAAATGATTAACGAATTTGGCCAGATTTGATAGTCGGTTATTTAACTATCAAATTACATACATAAGCAGTCCTCGGGCTCTTATTATAAATCTTTCAAAACATTCATTCAAAATATCTTTACAAATCTATATGTAAAAAAAAACTCTTTCAATAATTCAATATTTGGAAACAATTTCAAATTCTTATATCCATAATAGGAATTTCGATCTATATCAACACTTAGAAATATTTTCGTATAACCCTCCCATAGTCAAAACATTTCCAAATCATTTTATTCCAATACTTAGCAAAATATTTATAAATATATTTTCCAAAACCACTTACTTCTCAACACTTAGGTAATATTCATAACTTGTTGATTTTATGGATATATTCACAAATGAGGAAATCTTCCGTTATTTCAACTTCATAAAACAATTTACAACCCTTTTTGTAAAGTCACAACTCATTATAACTCATTTCATAAATCACCGGAATTTTTAAAATCCCTTATAAAATTTCCAAAATCAATTTTACTTATTTAATCTCATTCACCAATTTATAATTTCTTTTATGAATTCAGATTCATTTTTCGAAGTTCATATATCTAACCATTTCGGAAATTTCTTAAGTTTCCAAAATTCTGCTTATAAAATCGCATAAGTTCGATAAAACCCGATTACAATCTTGAGAGAATTTATAAATAAAAATCCAACCACTTACTTTTAACTTCTATATATATATAATTAGTATTTTTAAAGAATAATAATTTATTTCAAAACATGTGTAAGTAATCATATCAAATCACTTTAAAATAAACCACAATATCTAATTTTCAAATTCATTTTTAAAGAAATGCTAATCGATTTGCAAAGCTTGTTTTAAAAACTTAGGATTCATTTCAACAAATTTAAATATTTAAATAACCAACTTCTGAAATATTTTAATCCAAATAATAGTTTTTAACCACATGGTTTAATAAATAAAATCCTTTTTTAAACAAAACTTAACTTCTCGATAACAATTTATTTTTAAAATTCAACATAACCATTTTTATATTTATAAATCTCTCTCGATTTATCACAAATCGATTTTCATTTTCGATTTCACACTATTTATAAAATAATCTCATTTATAAGATTTCATTTATAAACCCATTCCTTCATAAATCCTTTTTATTTTTCAAACCTATTTTAAATATCGATTTCGAATCCTTTTCCATATTTCAAAAATACCACTTTAAATCCATTGTTCAAATTTCCTTACATAAATTATTTTATAATCTCCATTTAAAATATTTTCCGAAATAGATAAGTATAAATCTCAATATCAAATCATTTATTTTACCCTACTCAAATACTTTTTAAATAATACCAATTTCCATATAAATATTTTTATTTCCAAAATTCACCTCTGAATTTCTTTTTAAGATTCAAAAATATTATTTATGGTATTTAAAATACCAAAACTAGGGCCAGTACTACTATAGCATCCAATATATCAAATCACACAATAAGCCATAATAGATTATTCAATCATATCATATATCATTATATATGAAACAATCAATATATTTTCGAGGAATCCAGTTGGATCCCTACAATTTGTTCCCCTGCATCCATAGATGTTATATAACATAAAATGTCAATCCCATTTCAAAGCGAGATATCGTGGTAATATAGGATCGTCGGCTATTATGCGGGGCGCATAGTGTCTCATCCGCTCCAACGGTGGAAAATATACCCAACTACTAATATATACACTGTAACGAACCAAGGGATTTTCAGCCCTCGAAAATCGACATAAATAACTTCACTATATAGCATGCCGAATAATCAAGTGTCGAAAATACCGGATCATTATGGGTGAAGAAGAAAGAGATAGAAGAAATTGAAACAACACATAGAATCTCACAAATCGCAGCGGAACAATATATAATAGATAAATACAGATCTTTATACAAAAAGAAACTGCCCTACGTCCCCCAACACCCCTCCTTCACCCTCCCACCACCCCCTTACACCCCCACGTCCCCGTACACCCTCCCCCCATACACCTCCCTACGTCCCCTTACACCACCTTGAACCCCCTGCACCTCTACTTTAATGCCCTTTGTCCTTTCTTTAGGGTATGATCAATAATTTTGAAGCGGGGTTCGGGGGTGTGGGCTAACTATTAATGTACAAACAATTATCAGAGTACAAGGGTCAACAAATCAATCTGGATAGTTATAATAACCTGTCTTCACAAGTACTGAATATACAGTAGACATACACACACGGCGGAATATAATCAAGTACATGGAATATGCCTGGGACTCCTCCTGCTCGTCTCCTTAGCTCCATAACATCCTAACCTGAATATGTAATACTCGGTTCGACCCGGGCATTATAATAAAATAACACTCGAGTTAGTCTGGAAAACTAGCATGAGAAACCACTCTTAATTTGAATTACTACTGTTATCATAATCCTTCGAAAACAAAGATATCTCATTTGATGCGCATCACACATAAACACGATGGGTTTTTACCTTACGCATGCAAAAAGAATTTTATATCAAATCATCTGATATTATAATAATGCCTATATGATATAAATATAAAATAGATGAAACGCTTGTATCTCACATTTCAGCATAGTTGGGCACATCTAAATCGTATAGACTCGTAGTGGATATTGGATTACATACAATGACAGGGCTGCTGGGATACTGCCCACCATAGTACACCTCTAGAAAAATGTACCGAGATTGAACCTATCGATCCCTACCAATACAAGACTAACCTACCACATAGTGGATAGTACCGAATATGATCACCACTAATGGGCCCTCGAAACGCATACAGATGAAAGATAGTGATGATGATAAATGTCTACCCTAGATGAGTGATGATCATACTCTAATGTGAGCGGCCCACATAGCCTTGCTGCATCTCCCCTTTTTTAGTCCTTCCTGGTTGATGAAGCTTGAGGCTACGTATTACCATAAGAATAGCATTAATTCTTGGAATGCTAACACAGCCTTCAGGCAACGATGCAAATGATAGCATTCATCCATATAAATTGTTCTGGGTTTGAACAAACTGAATCTCCAAGAACTCCATCTTTATTATTTTCACGATATCATAATTCGTAACGCGCAAATCGGGTCGAAGTGGTTTTCAGATAATTAAATCTGATCTCGGTTTCTTCAAAACGATCAACGAATTTGGTCAGATTTTATAGTCGGTTATTAAACTATCAAATTACACATATAAGCAGTCATTGGGCCCAATTTGTTAATCTCGATGCATTTATATCTTTTCCAAAACCTTTGTTCCAAAATATCTTCTCGGAGATATATTTTCAATATCTTTTAATACTCCAATATCTAAAAAACTTCATCTATAACAAGAATTTCAACTTATATCAACACTTAGAAATCGTATAACCCTTCCATAGTCAAAACATTTCCAAATCATTTTATTCCAATATTTAGAAAAATATTTATAAATATATATTTTCCAAAATCACTTACTGCTTAACAATTAGAAAATATTCATAACTTATCGCTTTTATAGGTATATTTATAAACGAGGAAATCACTTCTTATTCCAACTTCATTAAATCCATTTACAACCCTTTTTGTAAAGTCACAACTCATTATAACTCATTTCATAAATCTCCAGAATTTTTCATAAACCCTTCCACAATTTCCAAAATCGATTTACTTATTTAAAATCTCATTCACCAATTTATAACTTCTTTTCATGAATTCAGATTCATTTTTTGAAGTTCACCTAATTAACCATTTTGGAAATTCCTTAAGGTCCAAAATTCCGTTTTAAGATTTCTCTTTAAAATCACGTCCGTTCGATAAAATCACGTCACAATCTCGAGAGAATTTATAAATAAAAATCCAATCACTTACTTTTAAACTCTATATATATAATAATAATAATAAGTATTTTTAAAGAATAATAATTTATTTCAAAACACGTTTATGTAATCATATGGCTTTAAAATAAATCACAATAACTAATTTCCAAATTCATTTTGAAAAAATGCTAATCGATTTACAAAGCTTGTTAATGGAAAACCTAGGATTCATTTCAACAAATTTAAATATTTTAAATAACTAACTTCAGAAATATTTTAATCCAAATAATAGTTTTTGACTACATGGTTTAGTAAATAAAAATCCTTAATTTCTCGATAACAATTTATTTTTAAAATTTAACATAAACATTTTCGTATCTATAAATCTCTCTCCATTTATCATAAAACGATTTTCATTTCCAATTTCATAACCATTTTATGAAATAGCTAATTAAATATCCAATATCAAATTATTTATTTTAACAAATCGATTACTTTTTAAATAATTCCAAAATTCAATATACACTATACAATTTCCATTCATCCCTCGATTTTCGCCGCTATGACCACCTATTGGCTACCAAATGCTGGCCGAAGATAGCTCTTCCCCTTCCTACATTTCTCCTTCACAACCCCTCGCCTGAAAGACTACCAAATCACCATGGTCATCCAAAAACAATCTCTCTATTCATTCACCTCCTACCACCACCTCGCTTCGATCCAACTGATCTCAACCGTCCGTCACCCTCGCCTTGACATCGTGCAACTTACCCTAGTTAGGGTTGGAGGGTAGAAACGCCTCGGGTGGTCGCGATGAGATCGTAGTTGTTGGATGGAGTGGAGGAGTTCGTTTGTTCTCAACATATTTTTTTTAAAACTGAAAGTGCAGGCATGATATATAGAGGAGGGAGGTACGAATGAATGTGGAGGTACAATATAAGTTGGCTAATATAGATTGGTTAGGGTATGCCAAGTCAAATCAATAAAAAAAATATTATTTAAATTCAAAATATCAAAATGTGTAATTACGGACCCAATCGAGGTGTGCCACTTGGCGTTCCTAATGTTAGACCCTTATTCCAAACGCAATGGAACAAGTCACGAGCTCCGATTCGGTCGTACGAAGAAGATGGATTTTTGAATAATTATAATATTAAATCCCCGATATTAATTTCAACGCGTTTCTATCCCGTGCGACCAAATGGTAAATCCAAACGCAATGAAATTTAAAATCTGATAATAATAAATTATTACGGATCAAATGGCACTTGTTTTGTTGAATTTCGAGATTGTGACCCGGATCGTTATTTTTACGCGTCGATTAAATCGACAATTTCAAAAATTAACGAAATCTGTTGAAATTCCAGTTTGAAAACTTACTAACTCAATTCTAATTCAAATATAATTTATATCCATATTAGAAATCATTTTACTTCATATTCAACTCAAATTTCAATTATTCAGTATTTCTGTATTACGATAAATCGCTATATTTAGAATTTAAATTCATTCTATAATTTCAACCAAAATCTTCATATTCAAAAATCAATTTATATTCCAAATCCAATATTTAAAACCATTTAAATATTCAAAATCAAATGACGAAAAATCTGGGTCATTAAACAACATATAATCTTAAACATCTTATTTACAAAACCTTTACTACGCTCTTGCTAAGCCACTCCGATATCGGCTTACGTAAATTAAAAGTTTGTTATCAGAACAAGTTGTAACGACCCACTATTTTGGACAATTTAAATCGACAATAAACCACACATGTCTAACTCAAACCATTCAAAATGGAGGATTGTTATGGGGTAAATAAAAAAAGTAGAGAAATAAAGGAAAATAAATACGGAATCTCACAGTGGAATGACAAAATATAATAATCAAATACACAATTCATGAAGCTATTTACAAATAACATTTGATTATATTTTTACAATACAGATCAGAGTTACATACAATAGGAATAAATAAATAAATGCAGAGGAACAACATGATGCAGTGGAATAAATATAATAAATAGTAACAGTATTAAATCTTCATCTTCGTCCTCCGTAAAGTAGTCTTCGGTATATTAAAAAACTCAAACTGACCCGAGCGAATTGAAAAGACAAAGCACTCGAGTAAGAACTATAAGATCTTTTGTGTAACGACCCGATATTTTCAACCATTCACATCCGCACATGTCAGACTTGAATTGCCCAATTGTAAATAAAATTTGGCAAATCTTAGAATATACAGTAAATAAATAATCACATATCACAGACATAGAGTAAATAATAATGCAGCAGAAGTAAAAGAGATAGTAGTTCATGAAGCTACTATATATATATATATATATATATATATAAAAGATACATCAGAGTTAAGCAAGATACAACAGAAAAGTAACAGGATATATCAGGTACAAATCAGAATACATTACCGGAATCACTGGATACAGAAAGCAAAATAGATGGTTGGATCTTCAAGTAAAGCTCCAACTTCGAAGGTGAGTCTTGAATGTTGAATCACTCAGTCTGACTCAAGCGTAAAGAAAAACACAAAACACTCGAGTCGGGACATAGATACTTATGAACTATAAATCAACTCAAGTGAACAGTAACAAAAATGCATCAGTAACTTAAAGGATGCTTGGGATTGCCCATCCTTTAAGGATCCGTTAAACTATTTACTATGTAGTAATATTGTGCTATTATAATAATGTCTACAGTAAAATAAACTTACTTTTAAATAGCATTGAAGGGTTACCCATATAGCCCCCAACATGTAATAGTCCTAGTAGTCCATCCAGTATCAGCGTACCTCCAAATCGGGAGGCTACCCTAAATACTTCATAGGCTACGGGAGAAAAACAAACTCGTAGTAAGGCTCGCTACGGTAGGTGACAAGACATACAAGGCAATGCCAGGGTAGATATACCAATTACGCACACGGGCTGACGGTAACGTAGCAGCCACTACGCCCACCTTGGACACACTCCCAATCAAAATAAGAGGATGGCCATCAAATCAACCACAAGTAAGAGTATAGTATCGAAGAAGTGCGTCCGACCAAAGGAGCTACCCCTTTTGGCCCGAGATCGCTCATGTTTTATTCATCTTATGCCAACTCACTGGAGTTAGGTCCACGTAATATACCTCAAGGATGTCGCCACCATCTTACTTTATTCTGGAACCTCCACTGTGTACACGGTTGTTAAAGTGGTTTTCGGAGTTGGCAGAGAGTATGACAACTTCCGATCCCGGTCTCTTTAACAACCAAACATTATTATAACACCGTGGTCATTTCAAAATAGTTTATACTTCAAAAATCAAATCATTTCATTTCAAACTATATTCTTCTCAAAATAGTTTATACTTCGAAACCAAAACTATTTTTATTTCAAAACTATATTCAAATCAAAATAGTTACACTATGTCATTTCAAACATATGTTCACTTTCAAAAATCATAATACTTTCAAAGTTATAACTCTTTCGAAACCAAAATACTTGAAATCAGTACACTTTGAAAATCATAACATTTCGAAATCATACATTTGAAATCATGAAGCATTCCCTTAATTACAATTTATTCAATTAAACCCAAATTTCCAATTTAAATCAATTCAAAACATCAGTTTCAATTCAATTCAATTTCCCAACAAACCATTTCAAAACTTATCAATTTCACATATCTCTGAATTAACTTCATTATTACTTAGTTTTGAAATATTCACTTCATAAATCCAATATCATTTAAATAAACCAAATTACAAGTAACTAAATATCTTTCATGCTAATATAAACTTTAAATATTCATTTATCGAATAGATTAAAATCAAATGTCATTCCAAATTCATATTCTTTATCAAAATAAAGATCAAATCATTTCCAAACCATTTCAATCATCAAAATATCATATCCTTTCAAAACCTCATTATCGAATCATTATTTGAATTCAATTTCAAATATTTAAATTTACATATCATTTTTGAGTCAAATAAGTCGTTCATTTATTATTCCAAATATCATTGCAAAACACATTTCAAAATTCCATTCGAAATTCATTTATCTTATTACATTTCATTCCATTTAACACATAACCAAGTAAACCTTATTTAAATTCAAATTCAATTTAAATTTCTTAAAAATTAAATTTTAAATATTAAAAATATATTCATAACTCCTAAAATTTCACAAATAATCAATTCCAAAAGATAAATCATTTAACACTTTAAAGTATAACTCAAATAGTTTTAAAATCTATAATATTTCAAAACATTGTAAAATTATACCAACGACATCATTTATAAAGTGCTATCGTAGCTTATAGTTTCCAAAATAGTTTTGTTTAGGAACAACGGTATTCATAAAATGCCGTAATATATATTTAGTTATTTCAACATAGTTAAATTCAAAAAACAACAGCATTTAAAAACGTTGTCATAAGACCACAGCATTTTGGAAAATGCTATTAATAAAATTCTAGATTTTATTTTAACTTTAGAAACATTAACACTCCTAATATTTGTTATTTTAAACTTATAAGTCATATTTATAGACTTCAAAATTTCACATTTAAATAAATTTAACATATGATTTATCACAATAAAACTTTATAATTAAATATCCAATTTAAAATTCAATTCATTTGTTAAGTCAAAATTCACTGTTTTCTTAACTTATAAATTTAATAAAACTTAACATTTTATTTCAAATATCATTTAAAAACTTTAAATTAAATTTACATTATGTACTTACATTTTAAAAATATAATTTAATGCCAAAAATCACTTTTACTTCAAATTTACATACTTAAATTCACAAATTCAAAAATAAATATTTAGCCTTCTCAAAACCATAAAATATATATTTTTAAATCAAATTTCATACTTTTAAAATACACATCTATATAAAAATCATTTAAAAATATACCATGGGGTCTGTATATAATTTTCTAACCTAGGTCAAGTGATACGGATATATATCATTTCAATCCGCAGTTTACAAAGAAAACCCGGGTTCTATCATTTCAAACCCGCAATCCCAAGTAAATAAAAATCGCTCAGGCCACCATTTCAGCCCATAACGATTATTCCTTATTCTAAAGTCCGTTTGAGTATGTATCATTTCAATCCATAGTGATTCTATTCTAACAGAGAACTTGTAGTGTGAACATATGCATAAACAATATGAACAACGTCAATGTCAAAAAATAATGTCATATACCAGATGTCAGGTGATAATTAACAAAGTAAACATGGTAGTAACATGGCACAGCATATCGTATAATCATCATTTACTTGCATAAACATTATTAGTTACTAAACACTTGACATAAATTTATGATTTTATAAGTAGAAATGTCAGAGTGAAGACTCACCTTTTCAAGCTGAAGTTAGTAAATCCAACTACACGAATAAATTCCAGAAAAGCACGATATGGCACGACACAGCAAGATAATTGATTCAAGTGAGTGAAGAGCGAAAGTGATGATCTTGCAAACAACAATAAGGAAGACAATATAAAACATGAATTTTCAACACAAAATAACATGAAACAAATTGAAATAAAATGCAACAAAGATAAGATAGTTTTGATCTTGCCTTTTATCACTCCAATGCTCGGCCTAAGTGGAGTATATGCTCGGCTATAATGTGTTAAAGCTCGGGTTATGGCATCATAAATGCACGGAAACATGGAGTAAGTGTAGGGTAGGAGTTATAACATGTAGAATATAAAGACACAAGGTAAAAAGGCAAGCTTGGATGCACATTTTGGCTCGGCCTATGGGCAAATGGGCTCGGTCAATGATGCAGCGCAACATGCCTGCAAGTTCAGACCTAAAACTATTTGCAAGTTTCGACCTAATACTATTTGGGAGTTACGACCTAACTCGAGCAAGTTAACAATTCAATGAAGAAAACCCAATGACCTAACAAGTCGTATTGATCGACCTAGCGAGTTAACTCACTCAACGCGCATTTCCTTAAGTCGTTACGACCTAACGACTTCCGACTTTACATGTTCGCTGACCTAAACGAGCTACGACCTACGAGCTACATGTTATTTGGAGTTATGCCGCTTTCTCACTTAGGTCGCTTGTCTTAAGTCGTTTCAATTGTGTCGCTTCCAGTATGTCGCTGCCATGTTTATTTGAGTCGCTCCAGGATGCCGATTCAGTAGGTCGTACAATCCTTATGTCGCTGCCGAGTTTCTTTAGGTCGCTACTGGATGCCGAAGTGTTCAGTAGATGTATTGTTTATTAAGTCGATGTGATGTATTCTTTCTTATGTCGCTTGTATATGTAAAGTCGTATGTCGTGATGATGTATGTTGCTGTAATTCGTTAAGACTTAAGTCGCATGATGTTGTAGTATTTCTTAGGTCGCCAATCTGACGTATTGTTAAGTCGCTGCAGTTGAGTCCTAGGTCGCGTCTGTTAGGTCGTGTACCTGTGTGTTTTAAGCCTATAAATAGGTAGGTTGGGTCATTTGTAAAGGAGATTGATTTTGAATAAACTTTTGTTTGAGTGCTTTGTGCCTCTTTAAAATTGGAAGTTGAGTGTTATCTCCTTTCTCCATTTTCGGTATTCGAGTGCGCTCGAATCAACAGACTTGAAGCCGGTTCACGGAATCTCGTGCGCGAGATCAACGTCGAAGAATCGTAGATCTTCTAACACGGTATCGTACGCGATCAACGTGTTAAAGATAGCTAGAATCCGGTATCTCATGAGATCAACGGATTTGGGCATTTATCCTTGGTATCATTAATCCATCAATCCATATTTGATTCATCCCATCGTTGTTTTGTTGTTGTTGCTAGCATTTGAAGTTATCCGCTGCGTTAATTTTGGTATCAGAGCTAGACTTAGCCAATCATAGTTAAGCCGAGCCTATTGGGAGCCGAGTTGAAGTGTTGGAGTTTGAGTCGAGTACAGAAGTTGGATCAAGGCCGAGATTTATAGAAGTTGGAGCCGAGTCAAAGCAGTTACAGCCGAGCCAAGCTAAGTGCAGGCCGAGAGAAGTCAAGTTCAAATTTAAGTTAAAGTTGTGCTAGTTGAAGTGTGTGTTTGGATTTGTTGAAGATTCGATAATGCCGCCGAGACATGCTAATCGATTTCAAAATGTTGAAGATGTGTATCGAAGATAAGAAGCTAAGCAAATGGAACAACGTATCAATAAAAAGTTCGATGAAGGTATTGGGAAGTTAGAGAAATTAATGAAAGACATGAATCAAAGTCAAAGGAGAAGGTCACCAATCTCGAACCATGGAGGAAACAGGGTTTCGCCATCGGTTTCAGAAGCGAGGAGGGTGTCACCACAATCTTGTAGAGAAAGAAGAGAATCATCAGTTTCAATGAGACGAGAATACCATGAGTACATAAATGAAGAGAGAAGAGCTCCACGTGAGTTTGGAGATGAGCCATATCGTGATGCTGAAAGACATAGTAGAAGAGATATACGTGATCGTAGAGATGTTGATGGTCGAGATCGATATCTAAGTACATTTGATTATGATGAAGATGGTGATAAAGGTAGTATTCATTATCGAGATCGAGACCAAGTACGAAATCAATATCGAGATGTAGAAGTTGATCGTCGATGGGAGTCGGGGATGAAAACAGAGATTTCAGAATTCAAAGGGGGAATGATAGCGAAAGAGTTTCTGGATTGGTTATCAAATGTTGAGGAAATTTTTGACTTCAAGGAAGTACCCGAACATCGTAGAGTTAAGTTGGTTGCTACACGATTGAGGGGAAGAGCTATGGCATGGTGGCAACAAACTAAACTTACACGGGACAGAATGGGAAAGTCGAAGATTGTTTCATGGGAAAAGATGAAGAAGTTGATGAAGGCTACATTTTTGCCTTATAATTATCAGTCTCTTATGTATCAGCGCTTACAGAATTTGAGACAAGGGACAAAGTCGGTGAATGATTATGCAGATGAGTTTTATCAACTGATTGCTAGAAACGATATCATGGAAACGGAGGAACAGTTGACATCTAGATTTGTTGGAGGATTAAGAATGCAAATTCAGGATATGGTGAATATGTTTGATCCAAGATCCGTTGCTGAAGCACACCGAAGGCTCTAGCCTGGGAGAAGCAAGGTAGAAGAGGAGGTGGTGCGTTTACAAGTTCGATCAATCAGGTGAAAGGGGCTAGTAGCAATACTAATGTTTCCAAGGCTGTTAGTAAATCGGTTGTCAATGAAGTTGCTAAGACCAAGGTCAACAACAATTTCAAGTGTTATAATTGTCAGGAGTTTGGACATAAAAGCAATGAATGCTCGAAGCCTAAGAAGCGAGTGATGGTTACTGAGGTTGAGGATGAGGATGCAGAAATAGAATGTTCCAATTCACCACAAGTTGAGGAGGAAGAAGAATTATTGGCGGTAGACGAAGGATATTCTTTAATGATGAGGAGATCTTGCTTGACGCCAAAGCAAGAAGAGGAGACTAGTTGGTTGAGGATTAATATTTTTCAGTCGACGTGTACTATTTTGGGAAGGGTTTGTAAGTTTGTTATCGATGCAGGAAGTTGTGATAACATCATCTCTACAGAAGCTGTAAAGAAGTTGGCATTAAAGACAGAGAAGCATCCCAAACCCTTCAAATTAGCTTGGTTGAGGAAAGGTGGGGAAGTGAAGGTTAGTCGGAGAGCTTGTGTAACTTTTTCCATCAGAAAGAAGTATAAGGATGAAATTTTGTGTGACGTGGTAGATATGGACGTATGTCATTTGTTGTTGGGGAGACCGTGGCAATTCGATACAGCCGTGCAACACGATGGAAGGACCAACTGCTATAGTTTCATGTTCGAGGGCACTAGAATCACTTTAGTTCCTAAAAAGCGACAACAAAGTGAAAGAAAGTTGGAGGAAATTGAAGAACTAAAGACTCTGTTATCTTTGAAGGAGTTTGTTAAAGAAGTAGAGGATGGACCTGAAGTGTTTCTGTTGATTGGACGTGAAAGTAGTGAAACAGTTGAAATTTCGGAGGAAGTTAAGCCAGTGTTGAAGAAATTTGAAGATGTATTTTCTGATGAATTACCGAAGGAGTTACCACCGTTGAGAGACATACAACATCAGATTGATCTTGTTCCGAGAGTTGTGTTACCACATAGACCACATTACAGAATGAGTCCAAAGGAGCACGAGGAGTTGAGAAGGCAGGTGCAGGAATTACTTGAACAAGGGCGTGTATAAGAAAGTTTAAGTCCTTGTGCAGTACCAGCTTTGTTAGTGCCAAAGAAGGATGGAACTTGGAGAATGTGTACAGATAGTCGAGCACTAAACAAGATTATAGTGAGGTATAGATTTCTGATGCCTAGATTGGATGATTTGTTAGATCAGTTGAGCCGAGCTGCTATCTTTTCAAAGATTGATCTGAAGAGTAGGTATCATCAGATTCGAATTCGACCAGGTGATGAATGGAAGATAGCATTCAAGACACGGGAAGGATTGTATGAATGGTTGGTCATGCCGTTTGGTCTTTCGAATGCACCCAGTACTTTTATGCGAGTGACGAAACAAATCTTTCGACCGTTCATTGGAAAGTTCGTGGTGGTATACTTTGATGATATATTGATTTACAGTGGAAGCACAGAAGAACATCTACAACACTTGCAGGAAGTGTTGATGATACTTCATCACAAGCAATTTTACGTGGCAACAAAGAAGTGCATGTTTATGACACACAATGTTTTGTTTTTAGGGCATGTGTTGTCCAAGGAAGGAATCCATGTGGACCAAGGTAAAGTTGAAGCGATCAAGGATTGGCCACAACCCAGGACTATAACTGAAGTGAGAAATTTTCATGGTTTAGCATCATTCTACTGAAGGTTTATTCCATATTTCAGTAGCGTGATGGCACCAGTGACAGATTGTATGAAAGGAAAGCAGTTTGTGTGGACTGAAGAGGCTGATTATGCTTTCCAATAGATCAAGACACTCTTATCTACAACACCGATTCTTAGATACCCGGATTTTCAGTTGCTCTTTGAGCTAGATACTATGAATCTAAGGTTGGAATTGGTGGAGTATTAAATCAGAAAGGTCGACCAATTGCTTATTTTAGCGAGAAACTTTCTGGAGCCAAAGCAAGATACAGTACCTATGACTTGGAGGTCTATGCTATTGTCCAAGCCATAAAGCACTGGAGACACTATTTGTTTTATATGGAGTTTGTGTTGTATACTGATCATTAAGCGTTGAAGCATTTGCAGGGATAGGATATGATTGCAGCCAGGCATGCTTCATGGATCGCATACTTGCAATAGTTTACATTTGTTGTAAAGCATAAGTCGGGAGTTACAAATCGTGTGGCAGACGCATTGAGTAGAAGAAATCATTTGTTGACGACGATGAGAGTTGAAGTGACGGGGTTTGATGTACCAGAATTGTTTGTTGAGGATCCTTACTTTGCTAAGATTATAGATGAAGTCGAGAAAGGGAAGACGGATGAGTATGTGTTGGTAGATGGTTTTCTTTTCAAAGGAAATCGATTATGTATACCAGAGTGCAGTTTGCGAATGAAGATTGTGAAGGAATTGCATGAAGAACGTCATGTGGGAAGAGATCGTAACTTGCAGTTGATTTCTCAATCATATTTTTGTCCTTCCATGAGGAAATAAGTTGAAAGATTTGTGCAGAGATGTCACATATGTCAAGTTTCCAAAGGGACAACTACGAATGCAGGATTGTATATGCCATTCCCGTGCCTACTAGACCATGGGTTGATATTAGCATGGATTTCGTTTTGGGTTTGCAAAGAACTCAACGAGGAAACGATTCTATATATGTTGTGGTGGATAAATTTTCGAAGATGGCACATTTCATAGCTTGTAAAAAGACCACTGATGCAGTCCGTGTTACTCAATTGTTCTTTAAAGAGGTTTATCGACTATATGGGCTACCTGAGACCATTTTTTCTGACCGGGATACTCGATTTCTAAGTCATTTTTGGTTGAGTCTGTGGAAGATGGTTGGGACTAAGTTGAATTTCAGTAGCGCCTATCATCCACAAACGGATGGGCAAACGGAAGTGGTGAACATATCATTGGGAAACTTGTTGAGATGTCTTGTGAATGATAATTTGAAGAGCTGGGATGTGAAATTGTGTCAGGCAGAATTCGCACATAATCATGCTGTTAATCGAAGTACTGGATTTAGTCCATTTCAAGTAGTATATTCAGCAATTCTGAAGGGACCGTTGGATTTGTCGATAATTCCACGTCAGAAAGGGGTTGTTAAATGAGCTTTTCGTGAATGAGTTGCAGAAGTGTCACAGGATTGTTCATGAGCAATTGCTTAAGTCAAATGAGAAGTATAAGCAACTGGCGGATAAGAAGCGAAGGAGTGTGGACTTCAAAGAAGGTGATTTTGTTTACGCAGTATTGACGAATGATCGTTTTTCAGTTGGAACTTACAACAAATTGAAAGCTCGAAAGATTGGTCCAGTAGAAATCTTGAAGAAGATCAATGATAATGCTTATCAGTTAAGATTTTCGGATCATGTCCATACTGCCGACGTTTTCAACGTTAAACATTTGATTCCGTATCATGAGGATAAGCTTGTCGAGGAAAAGGAGAGTGTGAATTCGGGGTCGAATTCTTATCAACCAGGGGAGGATTATGCAACACAACATGCCTGCAAGTTACGGCCTAACACTATTTGCAAGTTTCGACCTAACACTATTTGGGAGTTACGACCTAACTCGAGCGAGTTAACAATTCAAGGAAGAAAACCCAATGACCTAACAAGTCATATTGATCGACCTAGCGGGTTAACTCACTCAACGCGCATTTCCTTAGGTCGATACGACCTAACGACTTCCGACTTAACATGTTCGCCGACCTAAACGAGCTACGACCTACGAGCTACATGCTATTTGGAGTTATGCCGCTTTCTCACTTAGGTCTCTTGTCTTAAGTCATTTCACTTGTGTCGCTTCCAGTATGTCGCTGCCATGTTTATTTGAGTCGCTCCAGGATGACAATTCAGTAGGTCGTACAATCCTTATGTCGCTTCCGAGTGTCTTTAGGTTGCTACTGGATGCCGAAGTGTTGAGTAGATGTATTTTTTATTAAGTCGATGTGATGTATTCTTTCTTATGTCGCTTGTATATGTAAAGTCGTATGTCGTGATGATGTACGTTGCTGTAATTCGTTAAGACTTAAGTCGCGTGATGTTGTAGTATTTATTAGGTCGCCTGTCTGATGTATTGTTAAGTCGCTGCAGTTGAGTCGTAGGTCGCGTCTATTAGGTCGTGTACCTGTGTGTTGTAAGCCTATAAATAGGCAGGTTGGGTCATTTGTAAAGGAGATTGATTTTGAATAAGCTTTTGTTTGAATGGTTCGTGCCTCTTTAAAATTGGAAGTTGAGTGTTATCTCCTTTCTCCATTTTCGGTTATTCGAGTGCGCTCGAATCAACGGATTTGAAGCCGGTTCACGGAATCTCGTGCGCGAGATCAACGTCGAAGAATCGTAGATCTTCTAACACGGTATTGTGCGCGATCAATGTGTTAAAGATAGCTAGAATCCGGTATCTCGCGAGATCAATGGATTTGGGCATTTATCCTTGGTATCATTAATCCATCAATCCATATTTGATTCATCCCATCGTTGTTTTGTTGTTGTTGCTTGCATTTGAAGTTATCCGCTGCATCAGCGAAGGTCAGGTACAGGTCTAGTGATGGGTCATGTTGCGGCCAGGGATGATATAGCGGGAGGTGGTTGCGGCTAAGGGTTCGGCCAAGTCAAGGTATGAAGGAGATAGTGGAGTTTAGGCTCGGCTAGCATGGTTTAAAGGAGTTCTTGTGCAAATTTGTGGTGCTACCTTCATGTGGAGGTCATGACTACATCAGGACAAGGGGAAAGGAAGTGGCTGCTATGGCTGGTGATGGTGGAGAGGTTGGTAGTGATGGTGAAGGGTTATGGCCGAGTAAAGCATAAGAGGAGCAAAGGCAAAACAAAGGAAATAAGAAGAAAATAGAAAGAAAAGAAGAGAAGCCATTAACAAACTTTTTCTTTTTTTATTTGCCGTGAGTTTTGAGAAGGGATGAGAAACATTTTTCACGTGAAAAGTAAAAGGAAATGCACGGCTAACATAAGGAAATGGACGTCCAAAAGATGGGAATGAAGAGTCAAAGGAAAATGTAGGGACAAGTAAATGAAAAGTCACAAAAATGAAAAGGTTTTTGTCCTTTAGAATTTCTATTTTCTTTTAAATCAAAATAAACTAATAAAATCAGTAAATAAAAATAAAAATAAAACAAAATAAAGTTGAAAAAGAATATAAATAATTATTTAAGAAAAAATAGAAAATAAATAAGAAAATAGCTTAATAATTGAAACTAGACTTTAAAATTTATAAACAAAATACAATGAACATTAGAAAATTTTAACAACACTTTTAACATGCTTTAAAAATAAAATAAATACATAACATGTCATATTACACATATATTCAAATTTAGAACAAGATATGACAACCAAAATATTATTTATATAAATTAAAATAAACAATTTTGTTACATAAAACAATTTACACACAATAGTACAAAAAGCATAACTTTCACATTATTAATCGGATTTCAACGAAACGAAAAGTAGTATTCTTTAAATTTAATTTATTTTTATTATAAAAGATAAAATTCAAAAATTCAAAAATTTAAATTTTAAATTTAAAAGTCAAAGTTTGACCATATTGACCAAAATTCACATTTTTGGAAAATATTCAATTTAATCATGTTTGAAATTCTAATTCACATAAAAATCAAAATCTATATTTAAAATAACAAAATTTAATCATTTTAATTAATAAAATAAAGTTTTTAAATCAGGAATTCAATTTAAAATAATTAAAATATACAATTAAAATAATCACAAAATACCGGGTTGTTACACTCTCCCCCACTCAAAACTTTTCGTCGCCAAAAAGGAATGAGGTACAGGAAAGCACAGAAAAAATAGAACGAAATAAGATTAAGACAAGATGATAAGAAGATTGAAATTTTACCTGATAACTATTGTTATAGGCAAGTTTAACAAGATGGAGATGATCTCAAACACGAAGAAGATCTCGAGAAATCTGTTTCACTCTTCCCGTTTGACCATCAGTCTGTAAGCAGTGCTCTGATTAAAAATAAGTACCAAAGATTATTAAAGATTATAGAAAGATTTCTAAATAGACTGGTATAAGCAATAGCCTCCCCATTTCGTAGCAAGATAAGGGAAATAAGGACAACCTAAAAGATTGTTTGAAAACAAAATTAGATAATAAATTTAAAACCCTAAAAATTTCAACTTAAATTGAAAATTAATTTTACATGAGTTAAATAAATCTTAATCATCTCTTATTTCATTGTCTTATCATCAAATTATATTAAATATACAATCTCTTTAATCATGGATTTGAAAAAAAAGTCATTTAGTATACTCAAAATGTACTCAATAAATTTAATTCTTCTTTATTCCTAAATAAAATTAAATTTATTCCTCTCAATATATTTTCTCATTTATGTTAAATATATTTATACTTATTATAACTGCTTTAAATTTATTCTTAGTTCCTTTAACATCATTTTATATTGTAAATTATTCCATTACCCTTTTCTTTTTATTTACGTCTATTTATCATTTTATAACTAAAATTTAAGTGTACAACATTTATTATAACCATTGAAATTTTATTTATAAAATCCTTTTTATATTTTATATTCGCCAATTACATATTCAACTTCTGAAAATTTAGGTAAGTTATATTGGAATGAAATTGTGTATTATACAAATAAAACTTTCAATTCAGTCATTTCAAGCTTAAATATTTATCCAAATCTTGAAATTATACTTAAAAAATATTTTTCAAGATAAAATTTAAGAATTAAATTTCCGATAAATTCCAAACTATTTAGAGATAAATAAATGCACATATACTATATATATGTATATCCATTCAAATTTAAATCATATATCAGCATATGTTACAAATCCAGTCTTATTGTAGAAATTCAAATCAATTAAATTTCCCAAAACAAAACTGTAGCAAGAGTATAGATCGGTCTCTTCACTTTGAAAATCGAAAATGAATGTCGATGATGCTGCAGTCATCACCGAAGTTATTTTCCAGCGACAAAGAGAAGAGTACTTATTTTAAACTTTAAAAATTCTTTGGAAACAAATTTCTATCCAAAATACTTTAAATAATATATCCTTTTAAAACTTTAAATACAAGGTTTGAAATCCATCGGAAATTAAATTCTCAAATTCTTCTTTTAAATTCATCTTAAATTTCCAAATAAATTTATAACCATGTTTATAGTTCAATTATTTATATATGAAACAAGAGATAATGATATATAAAATCAAATATTATTTCTTAACAACCAATTCAATAAAATCCAGAAAAAGATTTATAATATAGTTACAAAATTTATCTCATTACTAAATTTGAAAACCATATTATATAAGTTTGCTCTGTTCAAGTGTTTTGGAAATCTTATCGATAGCGTTGATCAGACGAATCGATCAGAAACCCAAATCAACATCAACAACTCAAACAACACAATATATAAAACGTTTTAAATATTAGTTTAGAAATACACTTCAAGAATGATTTGAAGATAAGTTGGAAACAAAGATGAGATGATTAAATAACAGAATAGGGAGATGGATAAGCTTAAATAAATCGTGGGCAACTTTAACCGGGTCAATCGTGACATAAAGAATAAGATCGATGTGGATTTCTAGGTTGCAATCAGTCTCAAGAGATAGGGTTCGAAATTATAAAAGATACTAGCATCAAAACCGAGGATATAAATCATTGGTGAATCGATGCTGTTGTAAAGGAGTTTCACCCCTTTACAAATCAATTTGAGATTGGCGAGACCGCTGACTCATTATAAAGATTATTCGAAGTTGAGTTATGGGATACTACAGAATCAAAAGAAGACGAATAGTGAGGGATATGAAAGGATTTAGGAACCGTAGGGGATGTTTCAAAATTCAAAGGAATCGAGTCAAAAAGGAAGAGATTCAAACTCGAATGAAAGTGATTCTGTAAATACATTTACCCCATATGTTGAGTTTTGCCTAGAGCTACCAAAGCTCTGATACCACATGTAACGACCAGATATTTTCAACCATTTGCATCCGCACATGTCGGACTTGAATTGCTCGAAATACCGCGTTGTAAATAAAATTTGGAAATCTCAGAATATACAGTAAATAAATAATCACATATCATTGACATAGAGTAAATAATAATGCAGCAGAAGTAAAAGAGATAGTAGTCCATGAAGCTACTATATATATATAAGATACATTAGAGTTGAGAAAGATATAATAGAAAAGTAACAAGATGCATCAGGTACAAATCAGAATAAAGCATTGGAATCAATAGATACGAAGAGCGAAATAGATGGCCGGATCTTCAAGTAAAGCTCCAACTTCGAAGGTGAGTCTTGAATGTTGAATCACTAGTCTGACTCGAGCGTAAAGCAAAACACAAAACACTCGAGTCAGCACATAAATACTTATGAACTGTAAATCAACTCAAGTGAACAGTAACAAAAATGCATCAGTAACTTAAACGATGCTTGGGACCGCCCATCCTTTAAGGATCCGTTAAACTATTTACTATGTAGTAATATTGCGTTATTATAATAATATCTACAGCAAAATAAACTTACTTTTGAAAAGCATTGAAGGGTAACCCATATAGCCCCAAACACGTAATAGTCCTAGTAGTCCATCCAGTATCAGGGTACCTCCAGATCGGGAGGCTAACCTAAATACTCCATGGGCTAAGGGAGAAAAACAAACTCGTAGTAAGACTCACTATGGTAGGTGACACGTCACACAGGGCAATGCCAATGTAGATATACCAATTACGCACATGGGCTGGCGGTAACGTAGCAGCCATTATACCCACGTTGGAACACACTCCCAATCAAAATCGGAGGATGGCCATCAAGTCAACCACAAGTAAGAGTACATTATCGAAGAAGTGCGTCCGACAAGAGGAGCTACCCCTTTTGGCCTGAGATCACTCCTGTTTTAACCACCTTATGCCAACTCATGGTAGTTGGGTCCACGTAATATACCTCAAGGACGTTGCCACCATCCTACTTAATTCTGAATCTCCACCGCCTACACGGTTGTTAAATTGGTTTTCGGAGTTGGCAGAGAGTATGACAACTTTCGATCATGGTCTCTTTAACAACCAAACGTTATTATAACGCCGTGGTCATTTCAAAAAAGTTTATACTTCAAAAATCAAATCATTTCATTTCAAACTATATTCTTTTCAAAATAGTTTATACTTCGAAACCAAATCTATTATTATTTCAAAACTATATTCAAATCAAAATAGTTATACTATATCATTTCCATTCAAATATATATTCACTTTCAAAAATCATAATGCTTTCAAAGTTATGCTCTTTCGAAACCAAAATACTTGAAATCATTACATTTTGAAAATCATAACATTTTGAAATCATACATTTGAAATCATGAAGCATTCCCTTAATTACAATTTATTCAATTAAACCCAAATTTCAAAATTTCCAATTTAATTCAATTCAAACCATCAGTTTCAATTCAATTCAATTTCCCAACAAACCATTTCAAAACTTATCAATTTCACATATCTCTGAATTAACTTCATTATTACTTAGTTTTGAAATATTCATTTCATAAATCCAATATCATTTAAATAAACCAGAATTACAATTAACTAAATATCTTTCATACTAATATAAACTTTAAATATTCATTTATCGAATAGATCAAAATCAAATATCATTCCAAATTCATATTTTTTATCAAAATAAAGATCAAATCATTTCCAAACCATTTCAATCATCAAAATATCATATCCTTTCAAAACCTCATTATCAAATCATTATTTGAATTCAATTTCAAATATTTAAATTTAAATATCATTTTTAAGTCAAATAAGTCATTCATTTATTATTCCAAATATCATTACAAAACACATTTCAAAATTCCATTCAAAATTTATTTATCTCATTACATTTCATTCCATTTAACACATAACCAAGTACACATTATTTAAATTCAAATTCAATTTAAATTTCTTAAAAATTCAAATTTAAATATTAAAAATATATTCAAAACTCCAAAAATTTCATAAATATTCAATTCCAAAAGTTAAATCATTTAACACTTTAAAATAAAACTCAAATAGTATTAAAATCTATAATATTTCATAACATTGTCAAATTATAGTAATGACAACATTTATAAAGTGCGATCGTAGCTTATTGTATCCAAAATAGTTTAGTTTAGGAACAACGACATTTATAAAATGTGATAATAGATATTTAGTTATTTCAACATAGTTAAATTCAAAAAAAAAAACATTTAAAAATGTTGTCATAAGACCACAGCATTTTGGAAAATGCTATTAATAAAATTCCAAATTTTATTTTAACTTCAGAAACAATAACACTCCAAATATTTATTATTTTAAACTTATAAATCATATTTCTAGACATCAAAATTTCACATTTAAATAAATTTAACATATGATTTATCACAACAAAACTTTATAATTAAATATCCAGTTTAAAACTCAATTCATTTGTTAAGTCAAAATTCACTGTTTTCTTAACTTATAAATTTAATAAATCTTAACATTTTACTTCAAATATCATTTCAAAACTTTAAATTAAATTTCCATTATTTACTTACTTTTTAAAAATATAATTTAAAGTCAAAAATCACGTTTACTTCAAATTTACATACTTAAATTCATAAATTCAAAACTAAATATTTAGCCTTCTCAAAACCATAAAATATATATTTTTAAATCAAATTTCATACTTTTAAAATACATATCTATATAAAAGTGATTTAAAAATATACCACGGGGTTTGTATATAATTTTCTAACCTAGCTCAAGTGATACAGATATATATCATTTCAATCCGTAGTTTACAAAGAAAATCCGGGTTCTATCATTTCAAACCCACAATCCCAAGTAAATAAAAATCGCTCAGGCCTATCATTTCAGCCCATAACAATTTTTCCTTATTCTAAAGTCCATTCGGCTATGTATCATTTCAATCCATAGTGATTCTATTCTAACAAGGAACTTGCATTGTGAACATATGCATAAACAATATAAACAATGTCAATGTCAAAATATAATGTCATATATCAGATGTCAGGTGATAGTTAACAAAGTAAACATGGTAATAACATGGCATAGCATATCATATAATCATCATTTACTTGCATAAATATTTTTAATTACTAAACACTTGACATCAATTTACGATTTCATAAGTAGAAATGTCAGAGTGAGAAGGGCTCACCTTTTCATGCTGAAGTTAGCAAATCAAACTACACAAATAAATTCCAAAAAAAGCACGATATGGCACGACATAGCACGACAATTGATTCAAGTGAGTAAAGAGCTAAAGTGATGATCTTGCAAACAACAATAAGCAAGACAATATAACACTTGAATTTTCAACACAAAATAACATGAAACAAATTGAAATAAAATGCAACAAAGACAAGATAGTTTTGACCTTGCATTTTATCACTCCAATGCTCAGCTTAAGTGGAGCATACACTTGGCTATGATGTGCTAAAGCTTGGGTTATGGCATCACAAATGCACGGCAACATGGAGTAAGTGAAGTGTAGGAGTTATAAATTGTAGAATATAAAGAGACAAGGTAAAAAGGCAAGCTTGGATGCACATTTTGGCTTAGCCTATCGGCAAATCAGCTCAGCCAAGGTCAGGTACAGGTCTGGTGATGGGTCATGTTGCAGCCAAAGATGATGTACCAGGTGGTGGTGGCTAAGGGTGCGGCCAAGTCAAGATGTGAAGGAGATAGTGGAGTTTAGGCTCGGCTACAATGGTTTCAAGGAGTTCTTGTGCAAATTTGTGGTGCTATCTTCATGTGGGGGTCACGACTACATCAGGAAAAGGGGAAAGGAAGTGGCTGCTATGGCTGGGGATGGTGGAGAGGATGGTAGTGATGGTGAAGGGTTATGGCCGAGCAAAGCATAAGAGGAGCAAAGGCAAAACAATGGAAATAAGAAGAAAATAGAAAGAAAATAAGAGAAGCCATTAACAAAAAATTTCATTTTTTTCTTTTGTTGTGTGTTTTGAGAAGGGATGAGAAACATTTTTCATGTGGAACGTAAAAGGAAATGCATGGCTAACATAAGGAAATGGACGGCCAAAAGATAGAAATAAAGAGTCAAAGGAAAATGAAGGGACAAGTAAATGAAACGTCACAAAAATGAAAAGGTTTTTGTCCTTTAGAATTTATATTTTCTTTTAAATCAAAATAAAATAATAAATCAGTAAATAAAAATAAAATGAAAACAAAATAAAGTTGAAAAAGAATATAAATAATTATTTAAGAAAAAATAGAAAATAAATAAGAAAATAGCTTAATAATTGAAACTAGACTTTAAAAATTGTAAACAAAATACAATGAACATTAGAAAATTTTAACAGCACTTTTAAAATGTTTTAAAAATAAAATAAATACATAACATGTCATATTACACATATATTCAAATTTAGAACAATATTTGACAACCAAAATATTATTTATATAAATTAAAATAAACAATTTTGTTAAATAAAACAATTTACAAACAATAGTATAAAAAGCATAACTTTCACAATATTAATCGGATTTCAACGAAACAAAAAGTATTATTCTTGAAATTTAATTTATTTTCATAATAAAATATAAAATTCAAAAATTAAAGTATTTAAATTTTAAATTTAAAAGTCAAAGTTTGACCATATTGACCAAAATTCACATTTTCGAAAAATATTCAATTTAATCATGTTTGAAATTCTAATTCACATAAAAATCAAAATATATATTTAAAATAACAAAATTTATTCATTTTAATAAATAAAATAAAGTTTTTAAATCAGGTGTTCAATTTAAAATAATTAAAATATACAATTAAAATAATCAGAAAATACCGGGTTGTTACATTTTGTAAGTTAAATCAACAGTAAATAAATATGAGTGTAATGGAGTTAGAGTTATGGGTTTTGACATCTCTTATCTAGTGTCTAACATGAGTGCGATAACTTAAGAGATGTTTGAGAATTCCATCTCCTAAGGATCTGCTAAACTATCTACATACATGGTACAATATGCTATTATAATAGTGTCTACAGTAAAGTAAAGTATTAAAATAGCGTTACGGCATTACCTGTATCCCTCTTAACATATTTTATATGTCCTCATAGTCTATACAGTACTGTAAGCTCCTTCGTGAGGTTTACCCAAAAGGGACTCCATAGGTTTGGTACAAACCAAACTCGTAGAAGGCGCGATAAGGCATGTGAACATGGCACTCGAGGTAATGCCAGGGTAGGATTCTACCATATGCGGATCTAGACCGATGGTAACGCTTAGCAGCTACTACTGCTCACCTCGGAACACACTCCCTTAATCAAAATCAAGGGGTGGCCACCAAATCATCAAAAAGTCATAATATGGTATCGAAGAAGCATGTCCGATCGAAGGAATGACCTCATTTGGCCCGGCGTGGCTCCTATTTTAGTCACATCTAAGCTGACTCACGGGAGTCAAGGATACATAAATACCATATATAAAATCGTTTTCCAAGCCATCTTGCTTCATTCTAGAATCTCCACTACGTATACGGTGGCCAAAGTGGTTTTCGGTATTGGCAGAGAGTATGACAATATCTTATCCCGGTCTCTTTCACAACCAAATGCTTATTTCACACCGGATGGTTCTTTTACATTTCAAAAGTCAATTCATAATTGATATCAAAATAACATATTCGATTTAAACATATCACTTTCAAAATTATACTCACTTTCGAAATCATATCGAAAAAATAGATTAAATCTCATTTAAAAATTATCATATTTAATAAAGTATGTCATTTCACCAGAAATATCATTTAAAGCCCAAATTAGGTTATAACATCATTTAACCATATTCGTTTAAAAATCAAGAATTTAAATATAAACACTTCCACTATACATAGTCTGAAATTTAGAAAATAGTTTAGATGGTTATAAAGTGTTTAAATAGTTTAGCATAGTTTAAAATAAATTTTCAAATAGTTAAAATACGCCAAATAGTTTAAAAATAGATTAAAAATAGTTTAAATGGACTTCAAATAGTTTAAATAGATTTAAAATAGTTTAATAAATTTAAAATAGATTAAAAAGGGCTATTTAGTTTAAAATAGGTTAAAATAGATTAAAAATAGTTTGAATGGATTTAAGAGAGTTTAAATAGATTTAAAAAATATTGAATAGAATTAAAATAGATTAAATAGAATTAAAATATATTAAAATGTGTTAATTAGTTTAAAATAGGTTAAATTATATTGAAAATTGTTTAAATGGATTTAAGATAGTTTAAATAGATTTAAAATAGATTAAAGAGATTTAAAATAGATTAAAATGGGTTAATTAGTTTAAAATAGTTAAATTAGATTAAAAATAGTTTAAATGGATTTTAGATAGTTTAAATAGATTTAAAATGGTTTAAATAGATTTAAAATAGATTAAAATGGGTTAATTTGTGTAATAACCCAGATTTTTGGTCGTTGATTTTGAACATTTAATTTATTTAAAATGCTGAGTTTGAAATGTGAATAGAATTTTGATATGGAATTTAATGATCAAATAAGTGGACTAAGAATTAAGTTCCAAATATAGCGATTTATTGAATGAATTTAATTGTTGAGTTAATAATTGAAAACCGTTTAAATAACTAAATTGGAGTAGAATATGAATCAAAAACAATTTCTAATGTTGATAAAAATTCTACTCGAATTATAATTTAGTTAGAAAGTTTTTAAAACTAAAATTTCGAGCAATTTTGCAAAATTTTGTAATCCTTAATTTAATCGATGCGTTAAATAGCGATTTAGGGCACAGTCTCAGAATTTGATGAAACTAGTTCCATTGGATCCGTAATAGTGGATTATTATCGAATTTCATATTTCGTAGTGTTTGGGGTTATCGTTTGATCGTACGAGATAGAAAAGCGTTGAAATTAATATCGAAAATTGAATATTATAATTGGGTTCAAAAACCTATCTTCTCCATATGATCGAATTAGGACTTGAATCCTTTTCCATTGCATTCGGAGTAGTGATATAACCTTAGAAACGTCAGGCAGTACGTCTCGATAGGGATTGCAGATTTTCAATTACCCAATATGCTGTATTTTGGAATTAATTAATATTTTAAATTTTAAAATAAAAACCTATTACTTCCGATTAGCCACCCTACTTGTTAAAATTGTACCTACCTTTCGTTTTGAAGAAGCTTCTTCCCACTCAAGAATTAAAAGAATGACTAAAAAAGAATCAAAACCAAGCCTCTTTCATTTCAAATTCATAAAACAAAGATAACTCAGCCAACTATTACTCTCTCCTTTCCAGTTTAGACCCATGGAAGCCCTTCTCTTCTTTTTTATCAAAATGAAAACAGATCGATATCAGGAAATTAAAAAAAATAGTTGATTGAATCAAAAGCAAGCCGAAGTTGATGCAGGGGATAGAGCAAGCGCATAGGTGCAGGGGTAGTTGCTCGAGGCAAGTCATGATTTTGGAGCAGAGGTCTGGTGGCTCGAGGTTAGTCAATGGTGGTCGCGACGTGTGTGGTGGATTGCCTGGGTGGATGCGAGTTTTCGAGGGGCGCGATGGCGAAAGGGAAAAGTTTGCGTTCGAGCCTGGTGTCGCGATTTGTGGAAGGGCTTCGACTAGACGCAATATTGTGGGTTCGAGCTACTCCAGTGGCTGCGCGAGTTAGTAAGGTCGAGGGTTTCTATATGGCGATATCGCTACCACATTTTGCAAAAGCGAGGGGTTCGAGAAGATGTAGGGCTTCGTTTGAGTGGAAAAGAGGGAGATCGGCATTCATTTTGCACTGTAACGACAGTCGTGAAGGTGAAGGTAAAATACTGTAGCTATATTAATTTCATAGTTAGTTTATTTTAAATTAGAATTGAAATTTAATTAGCTAATGAAAATTTATTTAAAATGCATACGAGATACAAAATCATGGGGTAAATCACGATGGGTTCGTAGCTACAAGTTGTACGCAAGGGAATTAAAAATTGAAATAGATTGCAAAATAAATCAAGGTGAGTAAATCTCACTCTTTTTTTATTGCTGGATATTAATTTTAAATAGTTAAAATAATTATTGGACGCCTGGTTGATTTAATAATTATCATCTGATGAATTATATTATATATATATAGTAGTACATATACTGGTATTTGGAATGATATTCCTACACCTTTTAGTGGATGAGACCCTATGCCCCCCGCGTAATAGCGGATGACCCTACATACCACGATATCCCCCTTGATGTGGGATTGAAATTTTTATGTTGTGTTAACATTTGTGGATGCAGGAAAACAGGCTGGTGGGATTCAACTGGATTCCTCGAATATATTATTTATTTTTGATATATAGTGATATATGATGTGTGTAAATAATCTGTTATAGATAATTGTTGTAATTTATTTATTGGATATTATAGTAGCACTAGCCTTAAATTTTGGTATTTTTAAATACCATAAACATTATTTTTGAATTTGAAGGAATAAAAATAACTTTGGATATAAAAATATTTATATTAGAGTTAGGGTTATTATAAAGAGATTGAGTTAGAAAAAAAAATTGATTTTTGGTTATACTTAGCCATTGTAATTATTAAATGGATATTTTAAAAATGAATTATATAAGAGAATTTATAAATAATATTCTAGAAATATAAAAAGGAGTTGAAGTCGATATTAAAAATAGATTGGAAGTTATAAATAGATTTATAAAGAAATGGATTTATAAAATGGAATTTTATAAATAAGATTTCTTTTATAAACAAGTAAAACTCAAGGGAGTATAAGAATTTATGAACAATGTTTATAAATAAGGCAAGCGATATTAGTTTCTAAATTGGGAATATAAAATTCATAGCTGAATTTATCTTAGAATACGAAAGTACAGTGAGAAAAATAATGGATACTATTTTTGAAAAGTGAAAAATAGTTAAGGAGATTAGAATGGAAGTGATGTGATGTGATTCGAGAGGAATTTACAAAATTTAATTGGTTATTGAGGTTTTAAAAGAAATATATATATATATATATATATATATATATATATAATTCTAAAAAGTTAAGTTTGTTTTTAAAAGGAAAATGGTATTATTTAAAACTATGGAATTTTAAACTAGTTAGGATTGAAATACCTAGGTAAGTAGATTTTCAAATATTAAGTATTTATTTTAGTAAATCCTAACTTTTAAAAATCATCTTTGAAATTTTATTTGTTTAACTAAAAATGAGTTGCTGATGTTTATAAAAGTGTTTTTGTTATTTTAAATAATTATTTTGAAAATGTTTTAAAATTAAATTATTATTCTTTTAAATACTTATTTAACATATATATATATATATATATATATATATATATATATATATATATATATATATATATATAAAGAGAGAGAGTTTTAAAGTGATGGAAAATTTTATTATAAATTCTCTCGAGATTCGTAAATGGAGCTTATGAATGGATATGATTTTGAGGAGAGGAAATTTATTAGTGATTTCGGACACTCGGGAATTAGTAAAGAAATATTCTCCAAAGAGTTAATATTGAGATGTTTTGGAAAGTAAGATTTATAATATTTTCCTAAGTATAAAAGAGGAAATTTGGAAATATTTCTAAGTGCTGGGATGGTTTGGAAATATCCAATTACAGATTCAAGTATTAGAAATTGTTTTCAAATGTTGGAAGGGACTAATATATATTGTAAAGATTTTTTGAAATAAATATTTTGGAAAAAATGTATAATAAGGCCTAGTGACTGCTTATGGATGATTTATTTATAGTTAAATAACCAACTATCGATATTGGCCAATTTCGTTAATTATTTCGAAGAGACCGGGATTGGATTTTATTGTTTGAAAACTACTTCAATCCAATTTGAACGTAACGAATGAATACCGTGGAGATGATAAAGACGGTGATTCGGTTTGTCCAGACCCAAGATAACTTGTATAAACGAATGTTATCAGAACATCGTTATTGGAGGATGATGAGCATTCTAAGTAGAATTATTTCTTGAAAGGTAATGCTTAGCCTTAAGCCTCGTCAACAAGGATTGATTAAAACAGGGGAGATGCAGCAAGGCTAAGTGGGTCGCACCTAATTAGGGTATGTTATCATTTTTCTAGATATCCTCGGAAACCTATATATTATGGATATGGTTATGCATGAAAGAAGGAGCGTTCGATTGTAAGGGTGGGAACACCCGGGGTGCTAACATATTTGGTCTATCCAGATTAGGGGTAGGCTAGTCTTGTGTAGCAGGAGATCCTGAGAGGTCCTTGATACATTGTTCTAGGATGTATTGTGATGGGCGGTACCCCAGTGATCAAGTCATTGTATGGAATCCATTCTCAAATAAGCACCGTACGGTTTTGATTGTGCCCAAATATGCTAAAACTTGAGATGCAAGCATTTCAGCAATTTTCTATTTACTTTCAACAGACATTATTATAATATCAGATGATTTTGATAAAAATTGTTTTGGTTATCGTAAGGGAATAACCCATCGTGTTTATGTGTAATGCGGTCTTACGAGATACCTTTATTTTTCAAAGGATTTTGATAACTCTAATAATTCAAAATTGAGTGTGTTTTTGTAACAACCCGCTATTTTGGACCATTCAAATCGACAATAAAACCATACATGTCTGACTTGAATAATTCAAAATACCGAATTTTTATTTTATATTTAGCAAAACTTAACATATACAGTAAAATAAATCAATCACAGAATCACAAATACAGAGTAGTAGAATAATACACAGCGGAATAAATAAATAGTAGTTCGTGAAGCTACTATATAAGCATCAGAGTTAGAAATAAAATACAACAGAATATCTTAGATGCAGTGAAGTCTCCAGTACGAGCAGATGACTTCTCTGAACCAATCAACTGGAAAAACTGAAGCTGAATCGATAGTTGAATCTCCAAACAAAGCTGCAAACTCCAAAGGCGAGTCTATAATACTGTATCACTCAGTCTGACCCGAGCGTAAAGAAAAACACAAAACACTCGAGTCAGGATTAACATTCTTATATCAATAAATCCAACTCAAGTGAAATAACAACTGAAATACAGGTAACTCAAAGGATGTTTGGGATAACCATCCCCTAAGCATTTGTAGAGCTATCTACAATGTAGAAATATACATTATAACACCGTGGTCATTACAAATTAATTTATACTTCAAAACAAAAATTTCATTTCAAATATATATATTACCAAATTTTATCGCTTCCATAGTTACGATTCAAATCTACTCAAATTCAAATTTAATCCAATCTCAACTTATTAATTTAAATTCAACCCAATTCGTAAATAACCATTTCAAATTTTATTGATCTCAAATCCGGGCTTGAATCACAAAATACCCTTTTATATTTCAATATAATTCAAGACTTTAAATATTCAACATTCAAACTAAATTTAACGATTTCATATAAATTTTAGTTTATCTTCATTATTATTTAGTCTTGAAATATTCCCTCTTTAGAATCAATAACATTTAAGTAACCTTAAATTACATTTTCTAAATATTTTCTTTAATTTATTGAAACATGAAACATTCAATAAATCACATGAATCAAAAGTCCAGTTATAAAATCATATCTTTAAATTTCACATTCAATAACTTCAAATCGATTTAAGTAAATAAAATTCTTAATTAAATACTATGTCACTATAAACCCAAATTTATCTTCCCAACCTTACCTATTCAATTTATCACAAAATCTATTTGAAATATTGATTTACATAAATACTTAACCATATTATATCAATCTAATTTAAATTAAATATTACCACTAAATCTATATATAAAATTACCATTTATATATAATATCTTAAGAATAAATACTTATTAAACCATATATTTCTTTCCGAAACCATAGAAATTATTTTCAAAATATTTATATATGGACCAACGGCGTCTGTATATATTTCCTATCCTATGGTCAAGTGATACGGATATTTATCATTTCAATCCGTACACTAAATATATACGGGTGGATATCATTTCAACCCGTAATCCCAAATTCAATTCAATGAAAATCGCTTGGGTCTATCATTTCAACCCATAATGATTTTATCCTATTCTAAAGTCCGTTCGGGTACGTATCATTTCAACCCATAGTGAATTATATACTAACAGGGAACTTGCAGAGTGATAACAAATATGAAAAAATATATAATAACAGGCATATATCATCAATAACAATATAATATAAACAACAGGATATGGTGTCATATCCCACAACTGAACGGTTACAGATAATAGCATAGATGACTATTTAAATATCTACAGCAGCGTATTTCCATTGTCGTTTCAATTGAAATTAAATTTAATAAATATAAGAACGTTAATCGTGAGTGATTACACACTTTTCGAGGCTAGAGAAATTTGACAAGGAAACGAGCTACGAATTCCAAAGCAACGCTAGATGGCTATGATTCGATGAAGAAAACAGGCACGACGGACAACTGATAATGACGAATCGATGGAACGATTAGGATCAGTTTGACGTAAATTGAAAATAGACATATTATTAATACATATCCAGTATTCTAATTTAAGACAAAAATCAAAATAATATAAAAATATCTAAATCATCATTCTTAACTCAAGCATTAAAAATCAAAGAATTTTTTTTATTATACTTAAACTATTTCCCACAACAATTTCTTAAACACATATTATATATATACACACACATTCCAAAATCCATTGTTTTAGAATAAAACGCAATTTATCTAAAACACCTACATTTACCTAATGTCAGTACTCATTTTATATACAAGCTTTTAAGCATACATAAAAATATACTTAAATCCATCACAACCCTATATACTTTATACATATCTTAGAATATCAAAAACTTAACGAGTATAACATATACAGACCTAAAAAAAATTCATGTTGAAGCCTAAAAAAATAAGATGATGTTTTAAAACAAACCAAATATATATAATACTTAAAATAGCCGATCAAAACAAAATAACCATATACTTTAACTTTAACAATGATTTACAACACTAACAAAACGTTTATTATTTTATATAAAATAGTATAACATATATCACAGAACTTAATATCATTTACTTAAACAGACCATATACAAATAAACTATTATAAGCATGTACGCAATCCATCAGCCTCCATATAAACATATGCATTATATAAGTTTTGTCAACATATTATGCGACGTACATAAATTTGTATATATAAAGCAATAGGTATCGGTACAGCTTAAACTATGATGCAACTCATTTTTTTTTTCAAAACAAAAATAAACAAATGCTAACATGTTTTAAAAATTCATATACACTAACCTATATATACTGGGTACATCCGCATCTATTTTCTATTTAAACCAATGTTTATAAAACTCCTCACTAACTCAAACAAAACAAAAGTTTAAAGCAAAATTTTACACAAATTTCTTTATACGAAAAAAGACTACTGCTCCCAAATATATACATATATTTATTAAAGAATCAAAACATTAATGTATAATAAAAATCAAAACTGTTATATATATCTACTTAAACACATTACTAATATAAAACTAACCAATTTTAATATAACATACTATAACATAATTAATATATGCAAGACTGGTAAAATTTGTATAACATACATATTTAAAATTTATATAAGTTTATATATACTATATTAAAACGTATATATATAATCAGAAAGCAAAGTATTCATATAAACGAAAATAGAATATATGCTACCTTTATATATATAACAGATAGAACTCACACGCAAAACAAAATATAAGTTTGTACATATATTAACCCAAAATAGAAAGCACCGAGTTATATCTATATATACTAACGTATTTTGATCCAAAACTAACATATACATATAGTAAATTATATATACGTACTTTAAAATCATAAACAACAGTGATAAATTATACTATGATATAATATACTATACTATTATATGTAACACACGCATCATACAAAAAAAGAAGAAGAAGCAACTTATAACACCATATAAAAAGATTTGATAAAATGAAATATACTATAACATAATATACATATGAATAAATTTTGCAGGCCATATATTTGTTGTCTCCAAAGTTTATATCACACTATATATCACGTACCAACCCATACTAGTACAACCTTACTACAAAATATATCAACCAAAACCATATACATATCTTTTTTTGTATAACAGCAAACACATTAAACAAACCTATATGTATTATGTATATAACAAAAGCATGCTAACCTTGATAACAAAACTGCAGATTAACCCAAAATAAGTTTTGAACAACTTACTACTTATATAAGTATATAAATGAGGGGGAAGCCGAGCATGGGTGTTGCCACAAGGCGGAGGTGCGGGAGAGCGCGGGGAAGGAAGCAGAAGGCTTGTTTTGGAATTGGCGAAGGCAACGAGATCCAGGCGGCAAAAGATGAAGCATCGATGCTTTTATTATTATAAAAAAATTCCTTGCTGAGTGAAAATATGAAGGTGGATTTGGCAAATTTATATTGAAAGCAGAGAACAGGGAGAGGAGGAAGAAAAGAAATATATAAAATGGGTAGAGTGGAAAAACTAAACTGTCAAAAGGTTAAAAAATGTTTCAGCGGTTAAAACAAGAAATGCAGGAAAAACGAATAGGCACAAATTGGGAAACATATCACATAAATAATAATTATAAAGTAGCAGGTGAGGATTTTAGGCAATAAATATTCACGTTGATTTATACACGCAAATAAAATATGAGCTACAGCCAAATCAAATAATGAAAAAAGGAAAAACATATGTACGTTATACATTTCTTCAAGTGATCGTGCAGAACAAAAGATAAAGGGAGTAATAAAGCTAGATGACAGTTTGAATTTGTACTGTTGGCAACAAAAATAAATGAGAAGTAACATAAACACTTGATTGACGCAGATAATTAAGCAATTAATATGCGTGTGCAGCACGTTTCAAAATTTAAAACCGAAGGGAAATTAACTGTCACAATTTAAGGTACCGATATAAATGTAAAGTAATGAATATGGAAAAAATTCAAGCACATATTTCAGGGGATAATAAAGGAAATCACCGTTCACAATTTAAACTGACATAGATAAGGTAAGGAATATATATATATATATATATAATTTTTTTTACTGAATATGATATGTTTGTTGAAGCCAATAGCACCAAAATCAAGGAATGAAAAAGGCAACAGGGAAAAGAACGGAACATAATTAATGGATAGATAATTAAAACAATTGAAATCTTTTTACAGTAACTTAAATATATTTATAGAATTGTTGTTTACACATAAGATAATTAAAACAATTGGATTCTTTTTACAGTAACTTAAATACATTTATAGAATTGTTTGTTTGCATAAGATAATTAAAACAATTGAAATCTTTCTTTTTAACAGTAACTCAAATACATTTGTAAAATTGTTGTTTACATATAAGAGTTACAAATTAACTTGTTTAAATAGTATCAATGACGTACAAACAACAAAAATTATTTTTATATTTTATTATTATTGATAATTTCACCAAACTTCAACAGTTTAAATTCAATTAAATTTAGTAGATTTCTTAATTAAATACAATTTCAATTAATTCAAATTTATCTTCTAAATTCCTGAATCGTTTAACTAATTAAGTCTTATTAAATTAAAATTTATACTTCTTTCCTTTTATGTAAAATCCAATTATACTAAATCTTATTAACAAATTGATTTCAATAGGTTGATATGTAAGATGAGCGAAAATCAAGAGAAAAATTTAAATAAGTTTGAATACATGATTATACATTTATTGTTTACAAACAGATTAGAAGTTAATTTAAAATTAAAACCCAATTCTAGTTAATTATAAATTGATTTCATGCTTTACATAATATTAAATCTATCCAATTAAACTTTTATTAAACCATACGTTTGAAATCACATAAAATAGTTGTCACTTTATTAAATCAAAATCAGATGTTATAATTCAAAGTAAATTTTATTTAAAATCATAAAATTTTAATTTCTTACTGTATTAAATTCTAAAATTTGAGTTTTCTTCTTTTCGAAAAATACGGGTCGTTACACTCTCCCCCACTCAAAACTTTTCGTCCCCGAAAAGGATGGAGGTAGGAGAATAGAACATCCGGAAATAAAAGTAGATTGATAGTTAAAATTAACAATTAATTTGAAACTATATAAATTTTACCTGAAATATTCATACTTTTCAAAACCGATTTGTAAAATTTCCTGCTTCCTTTACAAATATCATTTATATGTTTAAATAACACCTTTATATATATATGAAAACTAGTTGAAACAATTAGTTACATCATTACTTATATTTACAAAGAAACTATTGAAAACATTAATCCATAATTCATAAGTTTATAAATTTTTTTCAAGATACTTTTCAAATATTATTAATAAATCGGTAATCATTTACTTTAAATATGTTTTATTTAATTAATAACTTCTAAAATATTTATAGCACTAAAATTTTCTATTAAACAATGTAGTATATAGATAAACAATATTTAAAAAGGATATAGTCAACAAGGAAAAAAGGGTAGGTTCTGAAAAATAGAATATAGGTGAATAAATAAAACTGAGCAGATAAGAAGATTTAAACGAATAGTATCGGGCACAAATAATTAATTCAAACCATAAGAATTTCAATTTCAAATATTAATACAAAATTTCTTTGTTAGAAATACTTTTATAATAAAATAATTTTATGTTGAAACCAATTTTCCTTTCGAAATTCTTTTATAACTCGATGTTTCAACAAGTTTATCCTCGTTCTTGCAGACTCTGGCCATGCGTTGATCAGGCTCAAAGCTAGAATTCTTCAAGTACTTAGTAGACCTGTTTCAAAACCCAGTGAAAATACTTGAAAAACTTTCAAAACCGATATGGAAGGTACAATCCCAAAAAAACACCTGGATCGTAGGATACATAATAATGGTTACGCCTGGATCCCCCAGGAAACATCCATATCCTTTAAGCATTCACTGCCTTGCGAATTACGCCATGATAAACAAAACTAGTGGACCGTAGGATACATAATAATGGTTACGCCTGGATACCCCAAGAAACATCCACACCCTTTAAGCAATCTCTGCCTTGCAGATAAGGCCACGACAACAAAACCGGTAGACTGCAGGATACATAACAATGGTTACGCCTGGATCCCCCAGGAAACATCCATATCCCTTAAGAAATCTCTGTCTTACGGATTACGCTACCCAAAAAAAAGACCATGGGTTACGCCATGGTAGGACACTCGAGTATCACATCTGGAAAACCAAAATCAAAGAGAATAATATCGATAGAATGAATCCACAATGTGGCCACAAAGCGGATATCAAGCAGAAGGCACTTTCCATATCATTACTTCGAAAATATATATCATATAGTACCTTTTCAAATCACTTTCAAATATCTTACTTATATAAAGTCCATTATATATAAGATTTCATCTTCAAATCGAATACTTTTCAAAATTCATAGTATATCAAATCACACTTATATAGATTTCGATTATAAGAGATTCCACTTTTCAAATTGAGTACCTTTCCAAATCAATAGTTTTCAAATCACTTCATACTTATACAAATCAATTTTATATAAGTTCGACAACTCCCAAATCAAGTATTTAGTAAAATAAGGTTCTCAATTTCAATTCATTTCGAAATCAGTTCAGTTTCAAAATCATATACTATTTCACCAATTTATTTCTTCCAAATTAAATATCTCAATTTCAAAGTTCTTAAAATAATAGGTTTAGAAAGTAATCCTAGTTTTCAAATTAACACAATTCAAGTCAAACAAATTCATTTCCAAAATCACCAAATAAGTACTGGTTTTAATTCCAATCTAATTTCAAAACCAAATATTTTTCTCAAAATCAATTATACTCAAAATGGTCTCCAAATTTATAACTATCCCTTTAAAACCTTTAAACTATTTATTTCTATTTGAAAAATCCAATTTACCTTTTTGAAAATTATTATTCTACATGTACATATGGTTTTATAAAAGATGTTGCTAAGTTAAAACATTTAAAACTAAATTTTAGTCAAACATTTCAAAACTAAATTTCATATTGGTTTAATTCAAAATAGACTTGTCCATTTACTTAACCAAACAGTTTCAAACCTATATACTATATCAATTAATTTGTACTATTCGAAATCTACTTATCTTTGAAAATTAAACCTTGATTTGGAAGTGTTCGAACATCCAAAATAGTCGGAGAAATCAAATTTTCGATTCAAAAGTTGGAAATCAACAATAAATCAATTTTAATAGGTAGGGTTAAATCCGAAACTCGAGGACTGAACACCGGTTCACTTCAAATCATATCAAATATATATACATATATCTTTCGAAAATATCAAATTATACCTAAGAATTTGAAATAAAAATTGGTTTCGCAAAATCACTCGCATAACAAAGCTATTAAAGTGGCCTCTCTCCCACTCTGAAACTCAAAAATCAATGTCGATGATGCATGCACTCATCACCGAAATTAATTTCCAGCGACACAAGTGTATTCTGGACTTCTATTTTCTTAAAACTTCTTTAAAATTTATTTGAAATCATTGAAACCCGTTTGAGTCGTTTGAAACACTTCTTATTCAGAAAATACTTTCAAATCGTAGTATTATATATTTTCAAAAGTCTTAAAACCAATTTCAAAACACCGGAATTCAATCTCTCGAATTTCAAATTAAAACCCTTCAGTTATAAATCGAATTTTTTATAAAAATTCTAAAAATCCAAATCCTTTCAAAACTCAGAATTCTCGTTTTTAAAGGTATATGATCCTTATCGAAAACATTTTCACTATTATATACGGGATAAAATCATACTTATCAAAATAATAATTTCGATATATAAAACAATTTCAAAATACAAACATACCCGATTTTTCAAAGGGTGATTCAAGGATGGATTTCAAAACAAAGATAGAGATTCAAATTAGAGGAACGCTAATCAAATGGAATTTACGTTCGAAGCTAGATGTAATGTCCCACCTTTTCGCATGCTTTAAATCGACACATGTGTCAATTCAAACCATACGGAAGGGCGGATTGTTATGGAGTAAATAAGAAAAAACAAGAAAGAAATAAACAAAACAGAATCTCACAACGGAAGGATAAAATATAGTAATCAAATATACAATTCAGCTGTTTACAAAATATTCAATTTTACTTATACAATATATCAGAGTTGCACATACCAACGAGTAAAATCGATGTAGCGGAATACAATGTGTAGTGGAACAATATAATATAGTAGGTAGTAGTACTACAAAACTTCGTCTTCGTCCTCCAGAATAAAATCTTCGATCCTGAAATGCTTGGACTGACCCGAGCGAATTGAAAAGACAAAACACTCGAGTCAGAGCTAAAAGATCTTATATGAGTTAAATCAACAGAAATAAATATGAGTGTAACGGCATCGGAGATGTTTATGGGATTTGACATCTCATATCCAGTGTCTAACGTGAGTGCGGTAACTCAAGAGATGATCGGGATTCACATCTCCTAAGGATCCGTTAAACTATTTACTATGTAGTATATTTTGCTATTATAATAATGTCTAATAGTAAAGTAAACTTACTTTTTAATAGCGTTAAGGGGTTACCCATATAGCCCTTAACACTTAATATATTCCCATAGTCTATACAGTACTGTAATCTCCCCCGTACTGGGCGTCTTCAGAGGGCACTCCATAGGTATGGTATAAAACAAATTCGTATAAGGCGCGCTAGGGTAGGTGACACGGCAATGCCAGCGTAGATATACCAATTGCTATCCGGGCTGGTGGTAACGCATAGCCGCGGCTACCGCCCACCTCGAGCCACACCCCCAAATAAAAAAAATCAAAAGTGGCCACCGAATCAGTCCAAAAGTCAAAGTATAATATCAAAGGGATGTGTCCGATCAAAGGTGCTACCTCATTGGCCCAAGAATCGCTCCTATTTTAGCCACTTTATGCCAACTCACGGGAGTCAAGTCCACGTATTTACCTCAACGGGAACGCCGCCACCATCCTACTTCATTCTGGAATCTCCACCATGTACACGGTTGTTAAAGTGATTTTCGGAGTTGGCAGAGAGTATGACAATTTCCGATCCCGGTTTCTTCAACAGCCAAACGTTATTATAACACCGCGGTCAATTTAAAATATTTATACTTCTAAACCAGAATAAATATTTCATTTCAAAACCATTAAAATACGATATCATTTTGGTTTAAAATCCAAATCAATATGATATCATTTTTATTTCAAATATATCCTTTTTCTAAAATCATAGCACTTTCAAATCTATATACCTTGAAAACCCATAGCTTTGAAACATAACTTCAATTACTTAAATGGTTTAAATATTAAATTTCTTTATATAATAAAATAGCTTCTTTAATTTCATAAATTCCAAATTCAAATTTGAACCTCCAAATAAACCATTTCAAATTTCCATATATTTCAAAGCTTTAAATATTCCACCATTTCAAAACTAATTTTTTGATAATTCCATATATATCAAATTCAATTGCTATTATTTAGATTTGAAACGTTTACTTAATAAATCCCATATAATTAAGTAAAATTTTTAACTTCAAACAACTGGATATTCTTTCAATTTATTTAACTTGATAAATTCATTTATCTCAACTTTATATTCATTTAAATTACTTTCAACCAAATCAAGTTATAAGAATCATATCCATTTAAAATCTCCATTTTTATTTAAATTCTAAATCAAAAATTATTCAAGTACAATTCTTAAATAATTCAATTTAAGCCAATTTCATATTTATCTCCCAACTTAAATTTCATTTAAGTCAATTAAAAACTCTATATATACAATATCTCAAATAGGTACTAAACCATAGAATATAAAACAGTCAAACTCCATCATTGTGACGCCACACCTCTATACCCACGCTAGCCAAGGACACCACGGGGTAATGCCGTCAACTGGCGCGGTGAATAAGGCTGTTGAGGAGCGACCATCCGTGTAATGGCTTTGTGCGAGTGCCGATATGCCAGATAAAAATATAACTTGCATTTCAAGTGGGAATTCGACATATCGGTGCAAACTCAAAGCCACTACACAGTGGCTATAATATCTTCGGAAACAAATATAGAAATATCATAACACAAATCAGTCACAGAAGTTCATATCACAAAGGCGGAAACAGATATGAATATTACACATGAAAGTGTATATCAGAGTAGTGGTCAAACAAGATCCACAATATCACAAAAGAATAGTTACAAGTGCTACATAAAAGAATAAGTATACATCAATGAGTCTATATCTCAAATGTATACAACCAAAAGCTACTAATCTAAGTAGTTAGCCAAAAGTCAGGATAATAATCCCAGATGAGAAGTAAAGCAGAAGCACCTATAACATCTCGGTCTGACACGAGTATTATTTAATAAGAAAATAATAAACGGATCAGTCTAACTACAAATATCAGATAAAATGATATAGAATAAGAGATATGACAAAAACGTAAGATAACCATAAAGCCATACTATGATAAGTATGTAATTGAAAATCAACCAGAGATTAATCAATATCACAAGAATCTTCTCAAAGATCAAAAGAATGTCATACTCTTTAGTTTTATTCACCAAGTCACAAATATCGACATCATATCGATGCCAATCATTAAAGCTGGCGGATTACAAATTCTAGTAATCATCAATAGAAATCCAGAAATAACCAAAAAGGGGAAGGCCTATCACAAAAAGGGAGCATGAAAACTCACCAACACGTGTATCACAAACAATTCGGAACATCGATGCAGTACAAACGGTACATCAGATGAATCGAAAAGCCGAGACATCGACGTAGTACAAACGGTACATCAGATGAATCGAAAAGCCGAGACATCGACGCAGTACAAACGGTACATCAGATGAATTGAAAAGCCGAGACATCGATGTAGTACAAACGGTACATCAGATGAATCGAAACACAAAACAATTTCGAACATCGACGCGGTACAAATGGTACATCAGATGAATCGAAAAGCCGAGACATCGATGTTGTACAAACGGTACATCAGATGAATCGAAACACAAAAAAATTCCGAACATCGACGTAGTACAAACGGTACATCAGATGAATCGAAAAGTCAAGACATCGATGTAGTACAAACGGTACATCAAATGAATCAAAACATAAAACAATTCCGAACATCGACGCAGTACAAACAGTACATCAGATGAATCGAAAAGCGGAGACATCGATGTAGTACAAACGGTACATCAGATGAATCGACACACAAAACAATTCCGAACATCGACGCAGTACAAACGGTACATCAGATGAATCGAAAAGCCGAGACATCGATGTAGTACAAATGGTACATCAGATGAATCAAAGCACATTAAAAGTTCATGGGTCGCTAACCTACAAAGAAATGAGATGAAGCTCAATAAAATGAGATATAATCCTCCACTTGGACAAAGAGACATCGCACATTGCTAGTCTAAACCATAAAATGATCATCATCGATCATCAAAAAGTGTTAATTACACTAAGCTAGTAAATATATGAGCTTAGCTTCATGTCCCATAACCGCTTAACTTAAATATTTACAAAAAACTATAAGTCTCCACTCGAAAATTGTCACAAGAAATTCAATTGAAAAAGTCCAAGAATTAACCGACGAAGTTGATGCAAGCATTTCATACCACTTGTTTTACTAAGGCGTTTAATTAGATTTCTCATACGAGTGAGGTAAAGGTTTGTATATACTAATAGATTGGAAAACAGTTTAAGAAATGAGCTTTGTAATAAAATAGTGTTGAAATCGTTTTAATGGAAGAGTTTTGATATTTACTACTAATATAGAAAACCTTTATATTTTTAAAGTGACAAATCACAAAAATGATTGTAGAAACAATCAATCACTTAAATTCGCATACGAAGACGTGAATTAATTCCAAAGAAATCGATATCAAATCCATCGAAATGGATATTTCCAAAAATCCCAAATAGAAGTCATCAAAGTCGAATAAGTGATAGCATCATCTAGGAATCAAAACGAATCGATAAAAATTGGAATCACAAACAAAATAGGCAAAAATAGGCGTAATAAGAAAATAGGAGCAGGTCAGTCGACTGGCTCACTGAGTTCAGTCGACTGACTACAGGAAACCGAGCCCCCAAGCCTCTGTAGACAGCCTTCGGAATGCTTATTAGCTACAGCCAGTCGACTGGCTGCAAAGGTCAGTATACTGACTGGTGCTTAGGCAGTTTTCTAGCCTATATAATTGATGTGCAATCAAATCCAATTCGCGACCGAACGAGCAATAGCCCTAGGGATTTATGCCAATCGGCAACCCGGCCCTACAACTCTTCGATGCATCACCAAAAACATGTTCAAACATCCATAAAAGGATTTTCATAGATTTTGCTTTCAAAACACCAAAAGTTGGAATATATACCAAATCAATCCAAACCAAAATCAAATGCACATGAATAAGAGTTAGGAATTCATACCCAACAATCAAAGATAGTTATAGACAAAGATGTGAGATAAAAATCTCACCTTTAAACCCAAAAAATGAAGAAGAAGCTAAAGAGCAAGGCAAGAACAATAGATCTTCAATTCTAAACGGAGAAGCTTGAATCTAAGCTTAAAAGAAAAACATCTCCTAAGTTAGGGTTTAGAAATATCTGAAATTGAAGAGAGAATGAGTTGGAGAAGAAGAAGAAGATGCTTACCAATAGCTTCACTTTGAATTTGGAGTTAGAGCTTGGATTTGCAATGGAACTAGGGCTTGGAGTTTCTATTTCCCATTCCATTTCCCATTTTTGATGAAGCTTGAGTATTAGGAAAAGTTATGAAGTAATAAAAAGGAGAGGGGTGGAACTAGGGTCTTAAGATAGAACATTGGGCTGAAACCCAAACTCAAACCCAAAGTGAAAAGGTAGCAAAATTCTACTAACTGCAAACATATCGAAGTTTGTACTCAAAAAGGTCGCAAATGGCATTTTGAACTCAATGGAATTGGTTTCGAGTCCTAATTCGACTGTTTGCAAAAAGTAGCTTTTCGGACAAAATCCGATGAACGATGAAATATTTAAATATACAATCGATAAATATGCGGGTTGTTACAGACTCCACTCCTTAAAGAAATTGCGTCCTCGCAATACTTAAGAAGAAAATAAATAGTAACAACCATAAAAGCATATCAACACAAAAGAAAATTTGAAATAAGAAGTTCACCATAAAGGGCACGAAAGAGTGAATCCGAACGAGTTTCCTCGATGAATTCTCTGGATTCCCAAGAGCAATCCTTAGGATTTGAGAACCATTGAACCTTTACCAAAAAAGAATATCTTTATTTCGAAGGCTCTCAACCTCCGAAGCAATGATGTGAATAAAATGTTGCTCAAAAGTCAAATAGACGAAACTTCAATCTCTTCCATAACACCGGGCTCAAGAATAAAAATCAGAATTCCTAAGGCATTTCCATAGATAAAAGACGTGGAGAACGTCATGAATAGTAGAAAAACTGAGCCGGTGCAACGACGTAGTACGTTAACAGTACGCCCGAAAATCCCATACGAAGACGTGAATTAATTCCAAAGAAATCGATATCAAATCCATCGAAATGGATAGTTCCATAAATCCCAAAATAGAAGTCATCAAAATCGAATAATTGATAGCATCATCTAGGAATCAAAACGAATCGATAAAAATTGGAATCACAAACAAAATAGGCAAAAATAGGCATAATAGGCAAATAGCAGCAGGTCAGTCGACTGGCTCACTGAGTTCGGTCGACTGACTGCAGAAGACCGAGCCCCCAAGCTTATGCAGACAGCCTTCGGAATGCTTATTAGCTACAACCAGTCGACAGGCTGCAAAGGTCAGTCGACTGACTGGTGCTTAAGCAGTTTTCTAGCCTATATAATTGATGTGCAATCACATCCAATTCGCGACTGAACGAGCAATGGCGCGAGGGATTTATGCCAATCGGCAACCCGGCCCTATAGGCTCTTCGATGCATCACGAAAAACATGTTCAAACATCCATAAAAGGATTTTCATTGATTTTGCTTTCAAAACACCAAAAGTTGAAATATATACCAAATCAATCCAAACCAAAACCAAATGCACATGAATAAGAGTTAGGAATTCATACCTAACAATCAAAGATAGTTATAGACATAGATGTGAGATAAAAATCTCACCTTTAAACCCAAAAAATGAAGAAGAAGCTAAAGAGCAAGGCAAGAACAATAGCTCTTCAATTCAAACCCAAGAAGCTTGTATCTAAGCTTAAAAGAAAAACATCTCCTAAGTTAGAGTTTAGGAATATCTGAAATTGAAGAGAAAATGAGTTGGAGAAGAAGAAGAAGATGCTTCCCAATAGATTCACTTTGAATTTGGACTTAGAGCTTGGATTTGTAATGGAACTAGGGCTTGGAGTTTCTGTTTCCCATTCCATTCCCCCATTTTTGATGAAGCTTGAGTATTAGGAAAAGTTATGAAGTAATGAAAAGGAGAGGGGTGGAACTAGGGTCTTAAGATAGAACATTGGGCTGAAACCCAAACTCAAACCCAAAGTGAAAAAGTAGCAAAATTCTACTAACTCCAAACATATCGAAGTTTATACTCAAAAAGGTCGCAAATGGCATTTTGAACTCAATGGAAGTGGTCTCGAGTCCTAATTCGACTGTTTACAAAAAGTAGCTTTTCGGACAAAATCCGATGAACGATGAAATATTTAAATAAAATATTTAAATATACAATCGATAAATATGCGGGTTGTTACAATTATTGAACTCATTTTTTTATTAATCAATTCTATACATAGCTTAAACTCAAGGATTTAACTATATATATAATAATATTTATATAAAATCAAAATTTAATATTTATTAAACCGTAGATTCCTTTCCAAAACCATAGAAAATCATTTCAAAATATTAGATATATATAGACCGCGGTGTCTGTATATAATTTTCTACCCTATGGTCAAGTGATACGGATATTTATCATTTCAATCCGTAATTTAAAAATAAAATATGGTTATATATCATTTCAAACCGCAATCCCGAACGAAATGAAAATGCATAATAACTTGCAGTTTATAACAATATAAAATACAGCATCCATTCATCCAATATCAACCATCGACCATTTATCACAATCATCACCCAATTCAACAATAGTATCAATATAGAACGGATGATAAACAAAAGGTATTAACTAGCAGTTTATATTTAATAATAAAACAAATAACTATTTAACTGGCAGTTTATATGGAATAAATAAATAAATAACAATATAATTGGCAGTTTTATATGCAATGAATAATTAAATAACAATTTAACTGGCAGTTTAAATGCAACGAATAAATTAAATAGCAATTTAATTTAAATAAATGAAATTACTGAGATGATGATTAAAAATATGCCAAACAACCATAAATAAATTTTAAATCACATCATATATCAATTTAACAAACATTAGAAAATTTAGAAGTTGTGAGCGGATTAAAACACTCACCTTTTGAATTTAAATTGAATTTAAATTGAATCTAAATCCAATTTAAACCCAGAAATTGCATAGTTTCAGAATCCGTCCAAACTAGCGCCAAAATCTTTGAAATCTCAATATGAACCTAGCGGAGAAAACCGCGCGTGAAATGGATGTCATACGCAAAAGTTATTAAAATTATAACGCGTTGAAAATAAATTAAAACAAAATTAAAAAAATAATCTCACCCAAACAACGTTTGTCACGTCAGGCTTCCTCAAATCGCACGCGCGCACAGCAAACATTCGAAGCCCCACCGATAACCGTAAGAACGACAATGCAGCCCCTCCTTTCGCCCGCGATTCCCCACACCCAGCCACCATCGCACGGCGCCGACCTCCCCCTACGGTTTCCCCCAAGGTCGCGACCCAAGTCTCTCGCCCACGTGGCACTCCAACGCTGCCCAATTTCTAGCCTCCGCCTTATAACCATAAATCCTAATCGAATTTTGGTGACGAATCCGACCGTCAACTACATCAACGAACAGCACCGATCTAACCCCCTCAGTCCTCTCCACCGCCCGGTATAATTGATTTGTCGATTCGACGAGATTCGACGTTGAGCGATGAATGGCTGAAACTATTTCGATTTTTACTGATTAGACGATGAACCAAAACGAAAAATGAATTTCACCAGAAGATTACGCACTTCGAGAGCTTCACCATATATTTTTTCTGAATTTTTCCGAGGTGTTTGAATTTTTGACCTTGATTTTGAAATGGAATTGGATCTGGAATTTTGTTGTCTGCTGAGGAGTAGAGATAGCTGAATTACGTACAGACAAATGAGAATGAGGGGAATTAGGATTTATAACCGGGTTTATATTGGTAGGTCAAAAATTAGAATGGATGGATAAGGTTGGATATACGCGTTAACGACAAAGTGGCCCAAAAAGCCCGTTTCGACTGCGGAACGAAATTGGGTTAACCCATATATCAAAATAGGTGTTTAAAAATATTTCAACGCGATGGAAAAAGTTTCACTTTCAAATTCCATTGTATGAAGAAGTTATGCTAAAATCAATATTTTTCAAATTGATTTCAATTTATTTCAATTTATCGATTTCAAGGCCTTTCGAGTCCGTACGATCAAACGACAAGTCTGATCGCTACGAACCTTGAAACACTATAATAATTCACCGTTACGGATCCGACGAAACTGGTTTCGTCGAAATCCGAATCAGTGGCCAAAATGGCTATTTTTCCATTAATTAAATAAATTAATAATTAATTAATAAAATCCAATTTTTAATTTAAATTTTAAAATTGACCAATTTTATCACTTTTATATTTCTCCATCAATTAAAATGTTTTAAACAATTTAAAAGTCAATTTAAATTTTGATTAACTTATCGATTTCAGTATTTTCCTCAATTCCATTCAAATACAGAAATTATCAATTTAATTTCCAAAATTTCTATTAAATTAAATTACCAAATCTTTATTATCAAATAGATGGATTTAACATTGGATTCAAAACTATTGCATTAATATTTTCCAATTTCACTTAGTTTTCAATTTACGTAATAGTAATGTTTAATTCTACTTAATTGCAGTAAACTCAATTACCTTAATTCTTTATATTCAAATTAACAAATCTTGATTTAAAATCCTTACATTAACCAATAGTCATATTATAAATGGAATTTACATTATCTCTAATTATTAATTACCATCAGTTAAGATCTTAACATTTGTTTCATAAATTTATTTGCACTAAATTAGTTACTGCATTAATTATTATTTATATAACATTAAGGTTCATTTAACCTGATTGATTTCCAATATTTCGACAACTTTATTTTGCATTCCTTTTATTCAACCAACTGTCATTTTATAAACAAAATTAATATTATTTCCGATTATTACTTTCATTTATTATTAACAAAACGTTAAATTTAATTTAATTACAATTTATTACCAAAGTTTATTTAACACCTTACATAAACAGGCCTCCTATATTAATTGCATTTATAAGTTCGTTACTTATCAAACCAGATTTATAATTCCATATTCAATGCTAATTTTATTTCATTACATTAATATATGCCTATTTACATTTTATTTTGGATGAATATTATATTTTTAAATGTGTACTTGTATCAATTTGAACACATTAATTAAGGTTTTTAAATACTTTACATTCTATTAAATTTACAACATTAAATTTACATTCTATTAATTATTTTACATACTTTACGTACTAATTTCCCAACTAACATAATTTGAACTTATTTCCCAATCCACCAATTACTTCTTAAAATAAATTTACGCTTCTAATAATTTACATTCACACTTCCGTTACTATATTAATAATCATTAAAGTAACGTTTATTATCAATATCAACATTATAATTACTTAACATTTAAATGAACTTTATTTCCAATAAATTCATTGACCAATTAATTAGGTAATTTATAATACTTGTTATCATACCCTTAAAATTTACACTTAAGTTTATGTTATATTCAATTTGTCGCTACGTATACACTAATGTAACATTTTCTTCATTTTTATTGCAATTGATTCAAAATTCAATTCCTAATTCTTAATATCCTCTAAATTACAACTTCCAAACATTGTATTACTCCTCACATTAATGTGGCATTTATTAATTTCCAATAAACGTACCACTAAATTTTCCCTTAATTGCAATTTGATTTACAGCCTAATATAACATTTACATTTTGTTTCTTTTTTTACTTATTTCTTCCTAAATTTAATTTTAAATATTAAATTAAACTAACCAATTTATTTATCAAAATTTACGGGTCGTTACACTCTCCCTCACTCAAAACTTTTCGTCCCCGAAAAGGAAAAGAAGGGAAAAGAAGGATTAAGAAATCAACATATCTTATTTAAAATATTAACTTTATAAACAACAAAATTTACAAAATTAATTACTTAAAATAAAATATACCAATTTATAACTATTAAACCTTTTATACTCAAATTAATAAAATTTGAAAAACATTTTCAAAAAATTTCTAAGTCCAAAGTATACGAAAAATTTCGACAGAGTCTCCTTTGTACGGAGAGGTTCAGGAGAAAATATAATATCAAAAATAACAATGTACAACATATATTTTCCAAAATAATATGTATCCCAACCCGGGAAAAATAATATAATAGCGTTATAAACCGTAATCCGAGAAGCGTACCTAATTTTCGGGCAATTATGCTTAATTATGAAACCAAAAGTTGTAGCAATTGCTTCCATAACCTGTATTTCGCATATATAATCCAAAAGGTTAACAATTATATAAACGAAATATTTAAGTTGTTTTAATCACAAACAACCAAATCAACACAACAACCAATTGCAACAACAACATACAATCATCACAAAAATTAATATAAATCAATCATTCATTCATATCAAACAAAACAAATAGTTGTTCGGGTTCAAAACTTCAAATTGTACAGAATGAAAAATAAACTACTAAGTGCACCATTTACTCAACAGTCTTAGATGGAACAAAATAGATTATTAATACATCCAAATAAATTTAAAGTATCTTTACCCAAACAACCATACCAAAACAAACAACAAATCCAAACAATAATTAAGTTCATTCTTATTAATTTCATTCATACTATTTGTTGTTTGATTTCCTTTTTATTCATATAATGATTTATCTTGTTAATTTTTGCATTATTTCTTACAACTATTCTTTTTCATTTATTTATTGCATTCAAGTTTAATTCAATTTCTTTGTATGATAATTCATTCAATCACCCCTAATTAAATTATTTCATTAGTTAATACACTATTCACATTTATTCAATGTTCATTTCAATTTTCATTTATTACTTATTCATATTAAATCAAATTTCTTAGCAGGTAAATTTATTAACTTAAGTAACTTTTGCCTATTTACTTAAGTTTATCATTACCTGCTTATAATACCTACTTTCCGTTACATTTAATTAGTAGCATTTTCACTTATACTTAAGTTTATACCACTACAACATCAGATTCCTATTTATTAAGGTGATTCCCTGAACCCTTTCATTATATAAATTTTTCTTGTATAAATTTTCCATTACGTATTCTTATTAAACATTTCAACTTTTAATATTTGGTAAGTTATATATATGCTTTAAGAATGTAATTGAAAAATTATACAAGTGTTTCTCATTTCTTTTAATTAATTTAATGTTCAATAATTATATCCTTTATTTCATAAGTTACAATTTCAAATTTCATTTAATACCATTTATAACCTAGCATTAAATCTCTTATTTTCTTTAGAGGTTTCAATTTATTAATTACCTACGATCCAATTCACTACAATAAATAAAACTATTAATTAATGGAAACTTAAGAATTAAATACCGGGTTTAGCCAAAATCATTTTAAAATAATAGATAAATGTATATACTTACACTTTATATATCCAATTATATTTAAAACAGTTTAAAATTTATATTTGTTTATCAAAATATGTAACGACCCGGATTTTTGGATGATTAATTTGAGATATTTAAATGAATTTAAATATCTGGTTTGAGTTGTGAATTGATTTTAATATGAAAGCTGGGTTTTTATTTAATAAAAGGATTCAAAATTTAAAATATATGACGACCTATTGAATTAATTAAATTATTAAAGTAGTAATTGACAATTGGGTAAAATATTTCAAATCTAGAATTGTAAGCTTGTGAAAAATATTTCAACGGCTTATAAATTTTATATTGATAACACTGGATGTAATAGATGGATTAAAATTAAATTTAACAGCCATTTGTTCAATTTTAAATTTTTATTGTGTGAATTGACATTTAAAATAGCCATCCGAGGCACAGTCTCGGAATTCGACGAAACCATTTCCGTTGGATCCATAACATTGAATTATTGCCGGATTTCAAATTTCGTAATTTTTGGAGCTATCGTGTGATCGTTCGGGGTAAAAACGATTCGAAAACAATTAATTATTTATTTCAATATCCTATATCAAATCATAGCCGTATTTTTTTTCCTTTCAGCTTCTCAAAGACGCTTCCTTTACCTCTTGAATACACGATGCTTCTTGTTTCTCCCTTCGTTCAGAAAACAAAAATCAAATTAATGGCCGCTTATCTTCTTTTAATCGCGATACCCCCTCATACTGTAATTTCGATCAGCCTCTTCTTTTTCCCCTATTCTTCCCTCAAGCTGATTCAACGGCATAAAAAAAAAGAGAATATTAAAACCCTAAATCAGTCGCGTGTGAGCAAATTGGGGGGGGGGGGTCGTCGTTTGCGTATAGCCGCACGTCGCGAGTGGATCGCGACGTCTTCGGTGGCGACGTGGGTGTAGCAGTGGCTGGGTTTTGCACGCATGGTCGCGCGCGCTCGATTTGGTAGAGCTCGAGTCTGAACTCGCGTGGCGCATGGTGATTGAGAGGCGATGTGGGTACGGCGTTCGATCGCGAGGCTACGACCGCGAGCTCGCGTGTGCCTGTGGGTGGTTATCGCAAGGCAGTGGAGGCTGTCTTTTTTGGAGATAGCTGCAATTTGGTTTCAGTGAAGCAGTAGTTTCGATGGCGGAGGTTGGGCTTGGTTCGGGTCGAGAGAGGTACGGTTCTCTTGTTTTTCTTTTCCGTTTTAAATTCGATAATAATTTTGAATATAAATTCAAAGAACAGAATTTTAAATCTAGGACTTTATTTTTGCAAATATATATATATATATATATATATATATATATATATATATAAATTAAATAAATATACTTATTTTTAAAATACATATAAGGTTTAAGCAGTAACAAATATAAAGGTAGGTTTGAACTATATATATAGGAATTTTTAATGTTGAAAATTTCCAAATCCATATAGAGTTTTATTCTAGTATATATGCAGTTTAAAGGATATTACTTATATATATACATATTGGATTTAGAAATAGGAATTTAGTCTTGGTCTATAGATTATTTCATAAGTAAGCCTGTAGTTTCAATAAAAAATATATATATTATGATGACTAATTTATTTAATAAACTTATTTAATTATTTCGGTCGCTATAAATATATTATTGAAGGGAATTAGTTTAAAATTAAATGAGTAGACTGGATAAAATTATTAAATGGTAATTGAAGTGTTCAATTTGTTGAATATTAATTAAATCACATAATTGTCATACAAGGTCAAAAGGACGGAATCGAGTAAAGATTGGATTGGATTGGCAAAATAAAAAAATCAAAGGTGAGTATTCTCACTCAGTTGAATTTAAATTTAAATTGTTGAATTTAAATTTATTTGTTGAATTGCTTGAATGATGGTTGAAATTCGTGAATAATTAAATAGACTCTATATACCGCATAATAGCGGATGATAATATATGAATCCATATACTGCAATATTCCACCATTGAAGTGGAATCGATATTTTAGTTTGTGCTAACATCTGTGGATGCAGGGAAAACAGGTTAGAGGGATCCAACAGGATTCCTCAAGAATATTTATTTATTTTATATATATGTTGTCTTATGACAGGTTGAATGAATTAATATTGATTTGCATGCGAATTGAATTATATAGTGTTAATAATATGGAATTGGAATTTGGTAATTTTTAAATACTATAAATAATTTAATTAAAGGAAGCTGAATGAAATTTAAATGAAAGAAATATTTCATTAGGATTTGAATTTACTTCTATTGAGACTAAAGTAAAATTTAAAAGAATATTTATTACTTTGGTTAAACTTAAAATTTGTGAAAGTTGAGATTGGGAAAAATTAGATTATGTTCCAAAACTCTAAGAAATATTGAAATCGATAAATGAATTTGAAGTGGAGCAAAACTTTGTCATGTAATAAAGTAAATAGGAACTTAAATAAGAAATAAAATAAGGAACCTTATTAAGAAATGAAATTTTACTAAGAAACAATATGGAATCGAATTGAAGAATAAAATTTTAAAATAGGATATTTGAATAAATTGTTTTCATAAATAAATGAAAAAGAAAACTCAGGGAGTTATAAATTTATAAATGGAGTTTATAAATGGAAAAGGAAGATATCAGTGGATACGAAAAGGAATAAGTCATGAACTTATATTGAGTTATAAATTGTTTAAATGGAAATAGTAGAATATTTCCGAAGGTAAGAAGGTGAAGGTGGACAAGAGGCATTTATAGATGGATATTGAATTTCCTAAATTATAAAATTATTTAAAGGGAATATTTTTAAATTACTATACTATATAGTTTTTATAAATCATTTCTGAATTTAAAATATTTCAAATTAGTTATTTTTGAAGGCTTAGCAATTATTTGTGATAACTCTAATTTTTTTAAAACCAGCTTTGAAACTTATAAATAACTAGATATAAATTTTAATATTTAATATTACTTATTTTATAAATCTATATGTTTTCAAAATGTTTTAAATCCAATTAAAATCCTCTTGTGATGGTAAGCAGATTAATTTACATAAGATAAGATTTAGGAGAAATCTTATAAAGTGGAGAAATTGAGTTTGAAAATCTATAAGTAGAAGTATAAATTGATTTGTGAGTAAGGGATGAGGAAGTAAGAAATATTTTCAAAGGTAAAATCAAACTGAGTGTGTGAGAAATCAGTTAGGTGATTTCATGGAAATAAAGGACTTCGAATCTATTTCAAATGGGTTAAAATGGAAATAATATCTGGATGATATTTGCGATAAATAATTTGTGAAAATTATTTAATGGTTGCTTGTGAATGATTAATTGATAGTTAAATAATCGACTATCAATACTTGGACAATGCGCTGATCGTTTCGAAGAGTCCGGGATCGGATTTAATTATCCGAAAACCACTTCGATCTGGTTTGAACGATTACGAATGAAGACTGTGAAGAGTTGAATACGGTGATTCGGTTTGTCCAGAACCAGGGCAACTTGTATGGATTGAATGCTTTCAGAACATCGTCAGATGGACGATGAGCATTCTAAGTGGGACGCGTTCTTGAAAGGTAACGCTTAACCTCAAGCCTCATCAACCGGGAATGGCTAAAACATGGGAGGTGCAGCAAGACTTCGTGGGTAGCCCCCACTGGAGAGTGAGGTTTCCCCTGTCTAGATGTCCCTTTTATTTCGGCTTAGTGGGCGGTTGGTCGCGCCAACTGCTGGGTGATCTTGCTTGGGATTGTCCAATAAGGGATGGTTCTGGTCTTGTGTTGTAGGGGAGTTAGGGTGGCTCCTCGGTACTTTGATCTAGACTAGGTATTGTGACGGGCGGTACCCCAGTAGCCCTGCCATTGTATGGAATCCAATCTCCAATAAGCGCCTGTATGGTTTTGATTACGCCCAACTATTGCTGAAACGTGAGATGTAAGCATTTCAGCTAGATTCTATTTTACTTTCTATAGACACTATAATAATATCAGAGAACTTTAATAAAAATTGTTTTAGCTATCGTAAGGTAAAAACCCGACATGTTTATTTGTGGCGTGGTCTTACGAGATGCTTTTGTTTTCAAAGGATTTTTGAAACTTTAATAATCCAATTGAGTGTGATTTTCTCACGCTGGTATTCCAGACTGACTCGGGTGTTGTTTTATATGATGTTCGGGTCAGACCGAGTTAAACAGGTTCATGTTATATGCTGGAGCTCAGGAGACGAGCTGGATGACAGAGCGTATTTCCGTATTTGTCTATTATTTCCGCTGTGTATGGTCATGTATGATTGATTGATGTACTCTAATATGGTATGTGTGTATATATATATATGACAGTACAGATTCTTTGTATTTAAAATCTGTATTCTATATTATATTTTATTCCGCTGCGATGTGAGATTCTGATGTTGTTTTCTTTTCTTTTTCTTCTACCTCTTTCTTCTTTTACTCGAAGACTCGTACTTTTGTGTCACTTTGGGTTGAAAAGAGGTTGTTTTTGTCAGCTCAAAGTGGTACGGATTTGCGGGCCATTACACTTGGTATCAGAGCTGAAAGGTTAAGTGAGAACCTTGGCTCTGGTGGGAATTACTCATTAGAGATAGAGTCAGTAGTACTCTAAAATGAGTTTGAGCGTATTAATAGATATGAGCGCGTATTTGTTAGTAAATATAAAATGGTTTTATATTGTGTCGATTGATTTACTGAGTGGCATATGAACCTTCGTCGGCACAGTCCGGACAACTGGATCGAAGGGGTTTCTAAACACTTGAATAGGCAATTCGAAACAATATTGTTTTCAAAGGCGGGTGAATTATATAATTTCATCCAAAATATATTTTGATATAAAAAGAAATATTTTATGAAATTATTATATAACTGGGATGTTGGATGCTAATATTTAGACAAATGAGATTATAAAAAGTTGAAAATTTAATTTTTGGAATTTAACAAATGATGAATAATAATAATAGTGATATAAATAAATTGATAAAGTAAATCAAATTTAGAATGTAAATGAATTGGATTGGGAAATTTAATAGAAATAAAATTTTTGGTTGAGATTAACTTAAGCTTAATAATTGGATTCAAATTTAAGATTGAAATGAAATGAATTGAGATATGGATGATGTTAACTGAAAGTAAGTTCTTGCATAATTAAATCCAAGAGAATTGGTAGATTAAAGAATATAGTGTGATACTAGATTTAACTGAAGTTAAGTTAAATAAAATTGGATTGTAATAAAATTCAATTTTGTTATAGATAATATTGAGTGGGATTAAATTCTTACTTTAATAAGTGAAAGTAAGTTGAATAAGAAATGGTATTGGGATGAATGGATTGAAATAGCCATAGAAGTTAAAAGCATTGAAATAAAGAGAGAAATTCTAACCTAAATAGAATAAACAAAAGTAAGTTGAAACGAGATTTGAATTGGAATATATATATTCCGATATCTTATAAAGGAAATTGACAACCCATTGATTAAGAATATTTTTGGCTGTGGATAAGTGTTCAATCTCGAGTTAAAATGAAATGTGAGCATATTCAAGCTTCAAATAGGAAGTAATGTAAAAGAAAAATATAAATGTGTGACTTATAAGAGAAAAGTACGAAGGAGTAAAATGGTAAGCCAAAATAAAAATGCTTTGTATTTAGAGAATGAAATAAAATCCAAACTTGAATTATAAAACAAAATTGAACACAGATAAAATAATAAGATGATTTTTGAAGATAAAAATCCAATGTAAAATTGGAAGTGGAAGTGAACTAATATGGAATAAATTGGTTAATTGAATAGGTTAATGAGATTTAAATTAGAATTGGATTCTGAGGTAATAATGGAATTGGAAATGAAATCTGAGTTATTAATATAAATTCAACTGGGAAGTGTAAGAAAATTAAATATGAAGTAAGGTTGTTGTGAAATGGAATTAACATAGAGATAATTTGAATTTGCAAATAAAATCCAATTCAAGTATGGATGGAATAAGTATGGTCTTGAATTTCATCTTAACAAAATAAATGGAATTTGATCTAGATGGGTATCAAATAAATCGGAAATGAATTTAAGCATGAAATTGAAATAAGTAAATTAACTTAAGATTAAACTTTATAGAAGCGCAGCTTCGAGGAAAGTGAAAGTTTATTTAATAAAAGCTTGAATAATTTATGTTGAACAAAATAAAATCTTTATTCGAATAAAAATAGTTGAATAAAAATTTAGTTTGTATAAATAAACTCAGATGGCTTATTAAATGAATTGAGTAAATAAATTAACTGAGCTAAGTAGTAAATGAAGAAATTAGATTTAAATAGAATCTAATTAAATTTAAAAAGAATTTTTGGGCAAATGAAATGTGACGACCACCCATGACTCCCGCACGGAAACAAGAGAATGGTGCGCTGAAAGTGTGCCAGGCAGCCATGAGTGACCGTCAAGGGTAAAATAAACATCACAGACTCTATCGTAAAACTCACAGCGCATGGATAAAATACAATAGAGAAATATAATATAGTGAAGCCCCCATAGAACAGAATATCATCATCTAATCATAATAGCTTTATACATAGTCTGAATCATGAATACAAGAAGCCTCACTACATAGCACTCAGAGTAATCAACAAACAGCGGAATATCCAGTACATAGAATATAAAACTAATATGTAAAGCCTCCTGCTCGTCTTCGTCATCCTCAGCGTGAGCCACTAAGATCAGCACCTGCCACGTGTCACCTAGTCTGCCCATCCCAAACATGGATGAACAGCCCAAGGTAATAAGAGGAGACATAAAACCTTGAGTCGGACAAAGTCTTAGTGAGCAGTAAATTAACTATCAAACATACCAAAAGAGCATAAAGGATAAAAGGAATAGGAACCCAAATCATCCCACTCCACCCCATTCTACAGTGATAGCCCCCAGACACACACTAATAAGAAGCAAGTATAGCAACAGGTAACTAAAGTAAAGCAATAATCACTCGAGTCAAGGTCGATGTTTTCCAAATACAAACCCCCAAGGCCTAAACCAAGATCAGATAAGCACCCCGAAAACACCGCTCTTGAGACCGAATGATGATATAATCAACATCCATGACTCTGGCTATCACTGTTATCATTGCCTTGATTTCATCGTTAGTTGAATGAACGACACATTCTTTCATCCGTCAGTCAAGGGCTAATGGTAACCCCGGTTCTAGACATAACTCCGCACATCATCGTGACCCGTGCCTAGGATATCAATGCTGCCCAGAGTACTAGCACGTCATCGTGACCCGTGCCTGGGATATCAATGCCGCCCAACGTACTCTTGCTTTGAGCATGCTAGAACCTTCAACAACGATGAAGTCTTAGCCTCCTAGTCATCCTCCTCGACGACTATTCCCATACTAGCTCAAGCGCCTCTCGAGCCATCCATTATCCATCAAAACTCAAACCATATCACCGAGTTAACATCATGCTTGGAATGATCCCGCCTGGACTAGACCAAGACTATCTCATCTCATACTTTGCTTCATCGCATCTTAGCAAAGTCCATATCATGCTTTGCCTCATCATATCACGGCAAAGTCCATCATCATCAGACTTTGCTTCTTCGTATCATCGCAAAGTCCTCGAATCCATCCATATGAGCTTCCCCATTCGCTTCATATGCCACAAGCAGCTTTCACCATTCAAGAGCCTTTCCACTTAGGTTTTGAATCATCTCCGACCATCTTGTTCCAAATCAACTACTAGCTAACTTGAAACAATCAATCAATCATACATTCAAACAATCAATCATTCAAACAAGATCCAATAAGCAATATTAACTATAATGGCAATTTCGTAAATAAATGAGTGAAAGTCTATCATACATGAATTATGGATTTCTAGCATAGGTCTATCAAATATAAAACAGGGGTTTTATTCCTATAACTCGATAAATGAACTTGCATAGGTAAACATCTTCATAAACCATGGATCTACATGCAGACTTAAGAGAAATGCGAGAAATCACTATCTTTAACACATAAACGAACCACCACTCCAATATACTCCTTTGGATCCGTGTGAGAGATAACTACCACTCACGAATCACCCAAACACTTCAAAAGAAACCCACTTCAGATCTGGACAGCAAATACCCAAGCTTGACCCGGCAAAAATCTCGCTTCAATCTATGAAACCTCACTCGAACGGATGAAAATCTTCAACTTTGGCCCTTGAATCTTCGATCTTGGATGGATGTTAGAACTAGATTGGAATGGAGAAAAGGAGATGAAGAAATGTTGTAGTCGAGCTCTCAAAATGGCAGCACTTCGTCGCTTCAAAAACCGGTGCCAAAAAGTGAAGAAATGGTCGCGTATTTATATGCTGAATCGCCCCCCCCCCTTAGGTCGCTCAGTCCATAACTCGCGCTCGGTCTTAGGTCGTTGCCGACCTAACATGTTACGACTCACGACCTAACGACTCAACGTCATAAGGCTTAGCACACGTTACGACCTAACTCGTACATGAGTTATGATTCAACTGGGAAACGACTTATAAATATCACGACCTAAAGCTAATAGGCTCACGACCCAACAAGCGACACGAGTTGCGACCTATCATTAAGTCGCTAACGACTTAGCATGTGCTGACCTAATTCTTAGCCGACCTACGACCCAACTAACCAACGACCTACGACTCATCGAAAGCCTCGACCTAACCAAACCCAGGGTCACACGACCTAACGGCTTAATGGTTTAAGCTCCTACGCGACCTAATGCCTTCACGAGTTACAACCTTACGACCTAACTAACATACGAGTCACGACCTATCTTCCCTAGCGACCTAACTATCATTGCTAACTCGTTAACGAGTTACGAGTTAGGACTCGAGCTTCTGAGTCGCTCAACCTAACTACTAAACGACTTAACTTGCCCAGCAACCTAACACTCCCTTAAGTCGCTCAACGACCTAACTTTTCTTAGGTCGTTGACATACTTAACTCGCCAACAACTGACTCGCTAACACGTAGGTCGCCGACTCGTTAACTTGTTACTTCCACTAACCCGCTAGCTCATCCCAGCCCTTAAGTCGCTATCCCCTCTAACCTGATAACTCGTAGGTCGCTGACTCTACCAACTCGCTTATGTCTTATAGGTCGCCTACGACCTTATACTTAACATTTTAACTCGGCTACACTACCTAACTTGCTAACGACTCATCAGATAACATGTTAACTCATAAGTCCTTAAGCCTTAACTCGTTAACCCGTAACATGCTAACATTACTAACCCGTTAACTCGATCTAATCCAAACACGAGTTAACTCCCATACGACTTAGACTAGGGATAACATAACACTAACGACCTGTAAATTCTACGATTATCAATACGAAAAATACGGGTCGTTACATTCTCTCCCCCTTAGGAATTTTGCCCCTGAAATTCCAAACAAACAACAGCAATCAAAGCTATTCTGCATGCCTACCATCCATAGCAATCAACAAACCATGCATTCAATTTCTAGCCTAGCATGCAGAATTCTAAGATAGAACAAGTTACAAATTCATGAGATGTCACGACACCTTAGGGCCATACCTCGAAGAGTTCAGGATGAGCTGCCTTCATCCTCTCTTCCTCCTCCCACGTACAGTCGTTAACATCATCACTCCATTGTATCTTGAGCAACGTAATCGTTTTCCTCCTAAGCTATTTCGTGTCGGTTTCAACAACACGGAGCGGCTTACGAGGTCTCGTAACCACTGGATCAACCTCCAAATCTTCACAGCTATCAGCAGAAACCACTGTATTCGAGTCGTGCACATACTTTCGTAGATATGATACATGAAAAACATTGTGCACTCCCGACATCTTTTCCGGTAACTCCAATCTATAAGCGAGCTTTCCAATTCGCTCGATGATATGGAATGGTCCAACAAACCTCTGGGTCAACTTTCCTTTCTTCCCGAATCGAATAAAATTCTTCAGAGGAGAAATCTTCACAAAAACCATATCACCTACGTCGAACTCCAAATCTTTACGACGCTTATCGGCATAACTTTTCTGACGATCTTGGGCTGCCTTCATTCGTTGCCGAATAATCCCTATACAATCTGAAGTCTGTCGAATCATCTCTGGCCCAAGTATCAGCTTTTCTCCAGTTTCCAACCAACATGTCGGAGAGTTACACGGTCTTCCATACAGTGCCTCATATAGTGCCATACCAATACTTGACTGGTAACTGTTATTATACGCAAATTCCACCAAATGAAGATGATCTTCCCATGATCCTCCGAAATCCAAAATACATGCCCTAAGAAGATCTTCCAAAACTCGGTTGACTCTCTCGGTCTGACCATCTGTTTGAGGATGATAAGCTGTACTCAAACACAACTCGGTTCCCAAAACCTCCTGGAAACTCTTCCAAAATCCACTAGTGAACAATGGGTCTCGATCACTCACTATACTCTTCGGAATACCATGAAATCGAACTATCCACTTAACATACAATTCAGCCAACTTCGATGCAGTCCTAGTTGATCGAATAGGAATAAATCTTGCACTCTTAGTCAAACGATCTACAATGACCCAAATCCCTTCATTTCCCGTTCGGGTTCTAGGTAAACCATCGATAAAATCCATCGATATTTGCTCCCACTTCCATGTAGGAACTTCTAACGGTTGAAGCAATCCACTGGGCCTCTTCTGCTCTGCCTTAACCAACTGGCAATTCATGCACTTGGAAATAAAATTTCCAATCCTTCTTCATACCTTCCCAGTAATAGGTTCTCTTCATGTCCCGATACATCTTATTTCCTCCTGGATGAATTGTCAACTTCGAGTGATGACTTTCCTTCAAAACTTCATCTCTCAACTCATCGATATCGGGAACAACCAGTCGTCCTTGCTTCCGAAGCCAGCCCTCTCGATCAACTTCGAATCTCTTATCCTTCTCTGGGTCCAATCCAGATTCCAAATCACAGATAATCTTGACAAGCTTATCATCTCGCTTTTGGCTCTCGCCAATTCTCTCCACAAGAGTAGGCCTTATCGATAAGTTTGCCAACATTTCAGGTTCCAATTCACATCTAGGCCTGAAGTCAAATCCAGCTAAATACTCGAGACTCTTCCATTCCGAAAACATGGCTCCCAATCCTGCATGTCTTCGACTCAACGCATCAGCTACTGCGTTACCTTTTCCCGGAGTATAAGCTATACCAAAATCATACGATGCTAAGAACTCTAGCCACCATTGCTGCCGAAGATTCAAATCCTTTTGGGAAAAAAGATACTTCAACGACTTATGATCCGTAAACAACTCGAATCGAACTCCCAAAAGATAATGTCTCCACATCTTTAAAGCAAATACAATCGCCGCTAACTCCAAATCATGTGTCGGATAATTCCTTTCATGCGGGTTCAGTTGTTGACTAGCATACGCAACAACTTTATCTTTCTGCATTAGCACTGCTCCAAGTCCAGTACCACATGCATCGGTGTAAACCACTATCTCATCGTTCCCACTAGGAATGGTCAAAACAGGAGCACTTGTCAGTCGCTCTTTCAGGATTACGAAAGCTTGCTCACACTTATCATCCCATCTAAACACTTAATTCTTTTTCGTCAATCCTGTCAATGGTGCAGCTATCTTGGAAAAGTCTTTGATAAACCGTCGATAATATCCTGCTAGTCCAAGAAAACTTCTCACATCTGATGCATTCTTAGGTCTGACCCAATCCTGGATCGCTGCCACCTTAGCGGGATCAACCGCTATTCCATTTCCAGAAATAACATGGCCTAAGAATCTCACTTCACTCTTCCAGAAGTGACACTTCGAAAACTTAGCCTTCAGCTGATGTTTCCGCAAGATTTCCAAAACAATACGCAAGTGCGTCTTGTGCTCTTCTTCCGTTCTGGAATAAATCAGAATATCATCCACGAACACAAGTACAAACTTGTTCAACTGATCTCTGAACACTCTATTCATAAGATCCACAAAATATGTTGGTGCGTTAGTCAATCCAAACGGCATTACCAACCACTCATAAAAACCGGATGGTGTCCTAAAAGCAGTCTTCGGCACACTATCCTTCGCCACTCTCAACTGGTGAAATCCCGTTGCCAAATCCATCTGAGAAAAAACCTTCGCCTCGTGGAGCTGATCAAACAAGTCATCTATTCTCGGCAATGGATACTTGTTCTTCTTAGTCACCTTATTCAGCTCACGATAATCAACACACAACCTCAACGATCCATCCGCTTTGGTTGCGAACACAACTGGTGCACCCCATTCGGACACACTACGCCGAATGAATCCTTTACGCAAAAGGTCATCAACTTGCACCCTCAACTCTTGCTGTTCTCTAGGCGCCATCCGCCTAAGAGGCATCACAACGGGTCTGGCTCCCTCAACTAGATCGACACGAAACTCAATCTCCCTATGCGGCGGTAACCCTTTGACCTCGTCAAAGACATCCTCGAATCCATTCACGATTGGCACCGATGACAGTCCATCACGTGGAACAACCAGCGAATACATGAAGCTCATGAAGACGCCTTCTTCATGCTTACATCGTATCACAACCTTTCGCCCCTCCACATTCTCGACTGTCACCTCCAATCTCTCACAATCAACCTTTGCCGCATACTTCCTAAGCCAGTCAATACCCAAAATAATTCCGAACCCCGCAAAGTTCAGAACAAAGCAATCACAAACAAAAGAGCAATCATGACTCGATATAACTAGACCATGGCATAGCATACACAAACAAGACGAACCCCCAACTGGATTAGTCACTACCAATGGTCTATCAACAATATCCGGTTCCAAACCCAACCGGTCTACCAACTCATTACAAACAAAAGAATGAGACGCTCCAGTATCAAATAACACTCTAACTGGAATACCACAAATGGAAAGAGTACCTTGAACCACCACACTCTTCCCCTTCTCCTTAGCTGTAGGAGCTTTCGAAGACGATGGAGCAACCCCCAAAGCATAAGCTTGCACAACCTGCCTGTCCTTTATCGGTTCCGGACAGTTCTTCTTAATGTGCCCCAGCTTATCACAGTTGTGGCACTTCACCGATACCTTTGGATTCTTGCAATCCCTGGAGAAATGGCCTTTCTGTTGACAGTTGAAACAATTCACTTCGCCTTTCGGCTTCTTCTGGCCATTCTTACCCTTCTGCTGTTGCTGCTTCCTCTTCTTATTTCCACCCTGCTGTGGTTTGAGCTCTTCCTTGGTCACAGCAACAACAGACCCTTCCTTAGGAAACAAACTCTCATGCCTGAGAGCTTTTTCCACAAGCTTCTCAAATGGATCGTCCAGGTGATCCACCAGCTGCCTTCCAAGATAAGCATCCAAGCCTGTCACGAACTTTTCATTCTTCTGATAGGGAGAATCAATATACGATCTAGCATACTTGGACAAGGCTTCAAACTCAGAAACATATTCCAGAACCGACCTCCCGCCTTGCTTGAGCTCAACAAACTTCTTAAACAAAACAGACTTCTGAGCAGTAGAGATGAACTTAGCCTCAAACCTAGCTTGAAACTGCTCCCAAGAAATCTCTTCTTCTGGAGTATCAATGGTGATAGAGTTCCACCAATCAGAAGCTCTCCCTTGAAGCTGCCTCGATGCAAGCTTCCTCTTAGTTGCATCCTCAATTCCTAAATCACCAAAAATCCTCCTATAAGCATCTATCCATCTCTGGACTTCAATAGTAGATTCTGTCCCCAAGAAAACCTTTCCTCCAAGAGAAGTATAGTCCTTGCAAAGCTTAGCAAAATCCACCGGCCTCGGAGCTTGAACTTGAACTCCAACATCTACAGATGGCCCTGGAGCTGGCATCCTTCTTATGATGGAAGTCATCATAGCTTCAAACATAGCTCCATAATCAACGGTTCCTTCAGCGGCACGGCCTTCCCTTGCAGCTGGTCTCCCTCTTCGACTCATCCTTAGTATCTAGAAAAAGGAATGATTAGAACACCTTTGAGAAACAACTGCATAAGGAGTTCAAATCCTTCTAAGCTACTATACCATATATAGTAATCATCCATCAGAATACAACTACGTCTCTCATACGTAGTTACGTCAGCGAGCGTTGGCTAAAATCGATTAACCAAAGCTCTGATACCAAATGTGACGACCACCCATGACTCCCGCACGGAAACAAGGGAATGGTGCGCTGAAAGTGTGCCAGGCAGCCATGAGTGACCGTCAAGGGTAAAATAAACATCACAGACTCTATCGTAAAACTCACAGCGCATGGATAAAATACAATAGAGAAATATATTATAGTGAAGCCCCCATAGAACAGAATATCATCATCTAATCATAATAGCTTTATACATAGTCTGAATCATGAATACAAGAAGCCTCACTACATAGCACTCAGAGTAATCAACAAACAGCGAAATATCCAGTACATAGAATATAAAACTAATATGTAAAGCCTCCTGCTCGTCTTCGTCATCCTCAGCGTGAGCCACTAAGATCAGCACCTGCCACTTGTCACCTAGTCTGCCCATCCCAAACATGGATGAACAGCCCAAGGTAATAAGAGGAGACATAAAACCTTGAGTCAGACAAAGTCTTAGTGACCAGTAAATTAACTATCAAACATACCAAAAGAGCATAAAGGATAAAAGGAATAGGAACCCAAATCATCCCACTCCACCCCATTCTACAGTGATAGCCCCCAGACACACACTAATAAGAAGCAAGTATAGCAATAGGTAACTAAAGTAAAGCAATAATCACTCGAGTCAAGGTCGATGTTTTCCAAATACAAACCCCCAAGGCCTAAACCAAGATCAGATAAGCACCCCGAAAACACCGCTCTTGAGACCGAATGATGATATAATCAACATCCATGACTCTGGCTATCACTGTTATCATTGCCTTGATTTCATCGTTAGTTGAATGAACGGCACATTCTTTCATCCGTCAGTCAAGGGCTAATGGTAACCCCGGTTCTAGACATAACTCCGCACGTCATCGTGACCCGTGCCTAGGATATCAATGCTGCCCAGAGTACTAGCACGTCATCGTGACCCGTGCCTGGGATATCAATGCTGCCCAACATACTCTTGCTTTGAGCATGCTAGAACCTTCAACAACGATGAAGTCTTAGCCTCCTAGTCATCCTCCTCGACGACTATTCCCATACTAGCTCAAGCGCCTCTCGAGCCATCCATTATCCATCAAAACTCGAACCATATCACCGAGTTAACATCATGCTTGGAATGATCCCGCCTGGACTAGACCAAGACTATCTCATCTCATACTTTGCTTTATCGCATCTTAGCAAAGTCCATATCATGCTTTGCCTCATCATATCACGGCAAAGTCCATCATCATCATACTTTGCTTCCTCGTATCATCGCAAAGTTCTCGAATCCATCCATATGAGCTTCCTCATTCGCTTCATATGCCACAAGCAGCTTTCACCATTCAAGAGCCTTTCCACTTAGCTTTTGAATCATCTCCGACCATCTTGTTCCAAATCAACTACTAGCTAACTTGAAACAATCAATCAATCATACATTCAAACAATCAATCATTCAAACAAGATCCAATAAGCAATATTAACTATAATGGCAATTTCGTAAATAAATGAGTGAAAGTCTATCATACATGAATTATGGATTTCTAGCATAGGTCTATCAAATATAAAACAAGGGTTTTATTCCTATAACTCGATAAGTGAACTTGCATAGGTAAACATCTTCATAAACCATGGATCTACATGCAAACTTAAGAGAAATGCGAGAAATCACTATCTTTAACACATAAACGAACCACCACTCCAATATACTCCTTTGGATCCGTGTGAGAGATAACTACCACTCACCGAATCACCCAAACACTTCAAAAGAAACCCACTTCAGATCTGGACAGCAAATACCCAAGCTTGATCCGGCAAAAATCTCGCTTCAATCTATGAAACCTCACTCGAACAGATGAAAATCTTCAACTTTGGCCCTTGAATCTTCGATCTGGGATGGATGTTAGAACTAGATTGGAATGGAGAAAAGGAGATGAAGAAATGTTGTAGTCGAGCTCTCAAAATGGCAGCACTTCGTCGCTTCAAAAACCGGTGCCAAAAAGTGAAGAAATGGTCGCGTATTTATAGGCTGAATCGCCCCCCCCCCCCCTTAGGTCGCTCAGTCCATAACTCGCGCTCGGTCTTAGGTCGTTGCCGACCTAGCATGTTACAACTCACGACCTAACGACTCAACGTCATAAGGCTTAGCACACGTTACGACCTAACTCGTACACGAGTTATGATTCAACTGGGAAACGACTTATAAATATCACGACCTAACGCTAATAGGCTCACGACCCAACAAGCGACACGAGTTGCGACCTATCATTAAGTCGCTAACGACTTAGCATGTGCCGACCTAATTCTTAGCCGACCTACGACCCAACTAACCAACGACCTACGACTCATCGAAAGCCTCGACCTAACCAAACCCAGGGTCACACGACCTAACGGCTTAATGGTTTAAGCTCCTACGCGACCTAATGCCTTCACGAGTTACAACCTTACGACCTAACTAACATACGAGTCACGACCTATCTTCCCTAGCGACCTAACTATCATTGCTAACTCGTTAACGAGTTACGAGTTAGGACTCGAGCTTCTGAGTCGCTCAACCTAACTACTAAACGACTTAACTTGCCCAGCGACCTAACACTCCCTTAAGTCGCTCAACGACCTAACTTTTCTTAGGTCGTTGAGATACTTAACTCGCCAACAACTGACTCGCTAACACGTAGGTCGCCGACTCGTTAACTTGTTACTTCCACTAACCCGCTAGCTCATCCCAGCCCTTAAGTCGCTATCCCCTCTAACCTGATAACTCGTAGGTCGCTGACTCTACCAACTCGCTTATGTCTTATAGGTCGCCTACGACCTTATACTTAACATTTTAACTCGGCTACACTACCTAACTTGCTAACAACTCATCAGATAACATGTTAACTCATAAGTCCTTAAGCCTTAACTCGTTAACCCGTAACATGCTAACATTACTAACCCGTTAACTCGATCTAATCCAAACACGAGTTAACTCCCATACGACTTAGACTAGGGATAACATAACACTAACGACCTGTAAATTCTACGATTATCAATACGAAAAATACGGGTCGTTACATGAAATGACTTAAGTTATGACATTTAGATGATTTAAAGTGAATTGACTTAAATATAAAATTGAATGAAGCATGACTTGTATAAATTTGGGAAAATGGTTATTAATCATAAGCATGGAAGTTGTCAAGCTTTATAAATGGGTTTGAATAAAACTCAATATAACAAAATAAAGTAAATACAAATATATGGATTTTAAAGAAATTGGAATAGAACGGATTTAAATATAAATTGAATGGGAATCAATTTAAAAACTAAAGGAACTGTTTGTTTGAATGAATATTGTCGAATTTGCATAGAAATTATTGTTGTTATCGTAAACATGATTAAATAAAGTTCTATGGAATAATAGAAGTAAATAAAACTTGATTTTTGAAAAAATTGCCATGAATACAAAATTGTTCGTATTAAAAATGAATTGAATAAAAGAATGATATTGAAAATCATTCTGAATCAGATATGATGATATAAATTGAGTAAAAGCAATTGGATTTAATTGGAACCTTATCGATTATTATACAAACTGCTTGTATACCTTGTTTATAAAATATGGTTTTGAATTGTCAAGAAGCAGAAATGGATTTTTGAAATCAATTAAATGGAAAATGGTTTGTTTGGACATAATTATGAATTGGAGTTAAGTAAATGTGTTGTAACCCACTTAAAGTTCAATGCAAACGGTGTTTGTGTCAGTCATAAATGGATGGAACTAGTTTGGAAACTATATAAATTTGTTATGAAGTTATTTATATAGCATTGCTTATGTTATTAATGTGTTGTAGTTGCTTAAATGAATGAAATGTTATGAATTTCATAAATATGTTACTTATATGTGTAAATTGAGTAAGTACAGGTACCAGAAGACTGTATAGTTGGATTTTGGACGCGCATATGCTAAATTAAATAAGACGCTTGCTTAAAATGCTAAATAAGGTACGCCTACGCAATACAAACTAGGAAATATGAACTGTTTTTGGTTTTTCCGACCGTGTGGGTCGATGTATATATATTTATATCTTTTGTCAAATTGCAAAAGCTCCTCCGTACAAAGGGGACTCTGCCAAAAATTTTCAGAAATTTTGGGAGTTAGAAATTTTTTGAAAATTTTGTTAACGACAAATGTTTTCAAATTGGAAATTGTAATAAATTAGTGAATGAAACTAATTTGAAATAATGACATGAATCTGTTATAAATGAAAAAAAAAGAGAATTGTTGAAGATAAATTGAATTCATATAGAAATGGAAGAATCAATTGAATAAGAATGAATACAAACTAAAGTGGTAAGATGAAAATAAATATAAGAAACATATAAAATGCTTACACTAACTTAAGTAAGGCATGTGCAAATATAATCTAAGGTAATATTTGAATGAATAGATATTGACATTTGTAGGGAAGTCGATAAAATGTTTTGAATATTGTGATCGGACATATTGCTGTGTAAGAAATGCAGGTAATATAAAGATAAAGAGAATTGATTTTGATTTCAAAAGATAAATTTGAAATGCTCGACAAAAAGGTATGTGCTTAAATTTCTATATGAAATCGATTGTGATTTTGATTGAGCCACATGGCTTTTCGTTTTCTTTTGAGATTTGGGAGGCCGTAGAGCCATTTTATAGTTGTATCGAGCTAGCCGCGCAAAGGAGACGCTGGCAAAATTTGTCGGAAATTTAGGGAGTTAGGAAAATTTTGAGAAAATTTTGATAATTCAAAATTTAGTTTTAAATTGAAGCTTGAATGGTTAAATAAATAGTATAGTTTGAAACTAGGGACAGGTTTGGAAGGTTAATAAGAAGGGTAATGCGACTTTTATTTAAAAGATAGTTGGTAAGACGTTGAATTGTTGGCTTTAGAAAAATAGTAACGCATATTGGACCATTCTTCCAAACTAATAATTTCAGGGACGAAATTCTTTTAAGGGGGGAGGAATGTAACGACCCGGATTTTTGGACGATTAATCTGAGATATTTAAAGGAATTTAAATATCTGGTTTGAGTTGTGAATTGATTTTAATATGAAAGTTGGGTTTTTATTTAATAAATGGATTTCAAATTTAAAATATATGACGACCTATTGAATTAATTAAATTATTAAAGTAGTAATTGGCAATTGGGTAAAATATTTAAAATCTAGAATTGTAAGCTTGTGAAAAATATTTCAACGGCTTATAAACTTTATATTGATAACACTGGATGTAATAGATGGATTAAAATTAAATTTAACAGCCATTTGTTCAATTTTAAATTTGTATTGTGTGAATTGACATTTAAAATAGCCATCCGAGGCACAGTCTCGGAATTCGACGAAACCAGTTCCGTTGGATCCGTAACATTGAGTTATTGCCGGATTTCAAATTTCGTAATTTTCGGAGCTATTGTGTGATCGTTCAGGGTAAAAACGATTCGAAAACAATTAATTATTTATTTAAATATCCTACATCAAATCATGGTCGTATTTTTTTTCCTTTCAGCTTCTCAAAGACGCTTCCTTTACCTCTTGAATACACGATGCTTCTTCTTTCTCCCTTCGTTCAGAAAACAAAAATCAAATTAATGGCCGCTTATCTTCTTTTAATCGCGATAACCCCTTATTCTTTAATTTCGATCAGCCTCTTCTTTTTCCTCTATTCTTCCCTCAAGCTGATTCAACGGCATAAAAAAGAAGAAGAGAAGATTAAAACCCTAAATCATTCGCGTGTGAGCAAATTGGGGGGGGGGGCGTCGTTCGCGTGTAGCCGCACGTCGCGAGTGGGTCGCGACGTCTTCGGTGGTGACGTGGGTGTAGCAGTGGCTGGGTTTTGCACGCGTGGTCGCGCGTGCTCGATTTGGTAGAGCTCGAGTCTGAGCTCGCGTGGCGCATGGTGATTGAGAGGCGATGTGGGTACAGCGTTTGATCGCGAGGCTACGACCGCGAGCTCGCATGTGCCTGAGGGTGGTTATTGCAAGGCAGTGGAGGCTGTCGTTTTTGGAGATAGCTGCAATTTGGTTTCAGTGAGGCAGCAGTTTCGATGGCGGAGGTTGGGCCTGGTTCGGGTCAAGAGAGGTACGGTTCTCTTGTTTTTCTTTTCCGTTTTAAATTTGATAATAATTTCGAATATAAATTCAAAGAACAGAATTTTAAATCTAGGACTTTATTTTTGCGAAAAAATATATATAAAAAAAATTAATTAAATAAATATACTTATTTTTAAAATACATATAAGGTTTAAGCAGTAACAAATATAAAGGTAGGTTTGAAATATATATATAGGAATTTTTAATGTTGAAAATTTCCAAATCCATATAGAGTTTTATTCTAGTATATATGTAGTTTAAAGGATATTACTTATATATACATATTGGATTTAGAAATAGGAATTTAGTCTTGGTCTATAGATTATTTCATAAGTAAGCCTGTAGTTTCAAGAAAAAAAAATATATTATGATGACTAATTTATTTAATAAACTTATTTAATAATTTCGGTCGCTATAAATATTTTATTGAAGGGAATTAGTTTAAAATTAAATGAGTAGATTGGATAAAATTATTAAATGGTAATTGAAGTGTTCAATTTGTTGAATATTAATTAAATCACATAATTGTCATACAAGGTCAAAAGGACGGAATCGAGTAAAGATTGGATTGGATTGGCAAAATAAAAAAATCAAAGGTGAGTTAATCTCACTCGGTTGAATTTAAATTTAAATTGTTGAATTTAAATTTATTTGTTGAATTGCTTGAATGATGGTTGAAATTCGTGAATAATTAAATAGACTCTATATACCGCATAATAGCGGATGATAATATATGAATCCATATACTGCAATATTCCACCATTGAAGTGGAATCGATATTTTAGTTTGTGCTAACATCTGTGGATGCAGGGAAAACAGGTTGGAGGGATCCAACAGGATTCCTCAAGAATATTTAGTGATTTTATATATATGTTGTCTTATCATAGGTTGAATGAATTAATATTGATTTGCATGCGAATTGAATTATATAGTGTTAATAATATGGAATTGGAATTTGGTAATTTTTAAATACTATAAATAATTTAATTAAAGGAAGATGAATGAAATTTAAATGAAAGAAATATTTCATTAGGATTTGAATTTACTTCTTTTGAGACTAAAGTAAAATTTAAAAGAATATTTATTACTTTGGTTAAACTTAAAATTTGTGAAAGTTGAGATTGGGAAAAATTAGATTATGTTCCAAAACTCTAAGAAATATTGAAATCGATAAATGAATTTGAAGTGGAGCAAAACTTTGTTAAGTAATAAAGTAAATAGGAACTTAAATAAGAAATAAAATAAGGAACCTTATTAAGAAATGAAATTTTATTAAGAAACAATATGGAATCGAATTGAAGAACAAAATTTTAAAATAGGATATTTGAATAAATTGTTTTCATAAATAAATGAAAAAGAAAACTCAGGGAGTTATAAAGTTATAAACGGAGTTCATAAATGTAAAAGGAAGATATCAGTGGATACGAAAAGGAATAAGTCATGAACATATATTGAGTTATAAATTGTTTAAATGGAAATAGTAGAATATTTCCGAAGGTAAGAAGGTAAAGGTGGACAAGAGGCATTTATAGATGGATATTGAATTTCCTAAATTATAAAATTATTTAAAGGGAATATTTTTAAATTACTATACTATATAGGTTTTATAAATCATTTCTGAATTTAAAATATTTCAAATTAGTTATTTTTGAAGGCTTAGCAATTATTTGTGATAACTCTAATTTTTTTAAAACCAGCTTTGAAACTTATAAATAACTAGATATAAATTTTAATATTTCATATTACTTATTTTATAAATCTATATGTTTTCAAAATGTTTTAAAATCCAATTAAAATCCTCTTGTGATGGTAAACAAATTAATTTACATAAGATAAGATTTAAGAGAAATCTTATAAAGTGGAGAAATTGAGTTTGAAAATTTATAAGTAGAAGTATAAATTGATTTGTGAGTAAGGGATGAGGAAGTAAGAAATATTTTCAAAGGTAAAATCAAACTGAGTGTGTGAGAAATCAATTAGGTGATTTCATGGAAATAAAGGACTTCGAATCTACTTCAAATGGGTTAAAATGGAAATAATATCTGGATGATATTTGCGATAAATAATTTGTGAAAATTATTTGATGCTTGCTTGTGAATGATTAATTGATAGTTAAATAACCGACTATCAATACTTGGACAATGCGCTGATCGTTTCGAAGAGTCCAGGATCGGATTTAATTATCCGAAAACCACTTCGATCCGGTTTGAACGATTACGAATGAAGACCGTGAAGAGTTGAAGATGGTGATTCGGTTTGTCCATACCCAGGGCAACTTGTATGGATTGAATGCTTTCAGAACATCGTCAGGTGGACGATGAGCATTCTAAGTGGGACGCGTTCTTGAAAGGTAACGCTTAACCTCAAGCCTCATCAACCAGGAATGGCTAAAACAGGGGTGGTGCAGTAAGACTTCGTGGGTATCCCCCACTGGAGAGTGAAGTTTCCCCTGTCTAGATGTCCCTTTTATTTCGTCTTAGTGGGCAGTTGGTCGCGCCAACTGCGGGGTGATCTTGCTTGGGACTGTCCAGTAAGGGATGGTTCCGGTCTTGTGTTGCAGTGGAGTTAGGGTGGCTCCTAGGTACTCTGATCTAGTCCAGGTACTGTGACGAGTGGTACCCCAGTAACCCTGCCATTGTATGGAATCCAATCTCCAATAAGCGCCTGTACGGTTTTGATTGTGCCCAACTATTGCTGAAACGTGAGATGCAAGCATTTCAGCTAGATTCTATTTTACTATCTATAGACACTATAATAATATCAGAGAACTTTAATAAAAATTGTTTTAGCTATCGTAAGGTAAAAACCCGACATGTTTATTTGTGGCGTGGTCTTACGAGATGCTTTTGTTTTCAAAGGATTTTTGAAACTTTAATGATCCAATTGAGTTTGATTTTCTCACGCTGGTATTCCAGACTGACTCGGGTGTTGTTATATATGATGCTCGGGTCAGACCGAGTTAAACAGGTTCATGTTATATACTGGAGCTCAGGAGACGAGCTGGAAGACGGAGCGTATTTCCGTATTTGTCTATTATTTCCGCTGTGTATGGTCATGTATGATTGATGTACTCTGATATGGTAGGTATATATATATATGACAGTACAGATTCTTTGTATTTAAAAGCTGTATTCTATATATTATATTTTATTCCGCTGCGATGTGAGATTCTGATGTTGTTTTCTTTCCTTCTTCTTCTACCTCTTTTTTCTTTTACCCGAAGACTCGTTCTTTTGTGTCACTTTGGGTTGAAAAGAGGTTGTTTTTGTCAGCTCAAAGTGGTACGGATTTGCAGGCCTTTACAAAATAAATCCTCAGTAAAACTACTACAGTGGCCTTCCCACTTCAAAACTCGAAAATGAATGTCGATGATGCGAGCACTCATCACCGAAATTATTTTCCAACGACAGAGAGGAGAGTACAACTTTATCTTTCCAAAATTTCTTTTAAAACATTTCTTTCAAATTATAATGAAATACTTATATCAAAAAATACTTCTTTTAATAATATTATTATTATATTCCAAAATCATTCAAAAGAAATTTCAAAACCCCGGAACTTAAGTTCAAAATTTCCAATTATCATTTTCAATCTTATTTCGACTATTATTTATAAATTTCATTACCTAACAACCAATATATTGCAACCAAATATATATATATATATATATATATATATCATTTAAAAAAGTTATTATATATATAGAAAATATAATAGGCAAAATTATTTCATTCACCTATGTTTAAAAACAAATATTATGTCGGTCTGTCCTATTAAGTGTTTAGAAATCTCTATTGATGTCAAGCATCCCATGTATCAACCAGAATTTATAAATACAAAATGGAACAAATTAACACAATATTAAAACCTTTTTATAACACAAATAAATACGCTCTCTCATATATATATGCTCAGCGACTCATCATTGGGTATTACTACCCTATTAATGAAGAGTCAAACCCCATAAAAGCTAAGGTTTATCGCTAAACCAAAGCTCTGATACTAGATGTAACGTCCCGCCTTTTCGCATGCTTTAAATCGACACACTTGTCAATTCAAACCATACGGAAGGGCGGATTGTTATGGGGTAAATAAGAAAAAACAAGAAAGAAATAAACAAAATAGAATCTCACAGCGAAAGGATAAAATATAATAATCAAATATATCGTTCATGAAGCTGTTTACAAAATATTTAATTTTACTTATGCAATAAATCAGAGTTGCATATACCAACGAGTAAAATCGATGCAGCGGAATACAGTGTGTAGTGGAACAATATAATATAGTAGGTAGTAGTACTGCAAAACTTCGTCTTCGTCCTCTAGAATAAAATCTTCGATCCTGAAATATTCGGACCGACCCGAGCAAATTGAAAAGACAAAACACTCGAGTCAGAACTAAAAGATCTTATGTGAGTTAAATTAACAGAAATAAATATGAGTGTAATGGCGTCGGAGATGTTTACGGGATTTGACATCTCCTATCCAGTGTCTAATGTGAGTGCGGTAACTCAAGAGATGCTCGGGATTCACATCTCCTAAGGATCCGTCAAACTATTTACTATGTAGTATATTTCGCTATTATAATAATGTCTAATAGTAAAGTAAACTTACTTTTTAATAGCATTAAGGGGTTACCCATATAGCCCTTAACACATAATATATTCTTATAGTTTATACAGTACCGTAATCTCCCCCGTACTGGGCGTCGTCAGAGGGCACTCGATAGGTATGGTACAAAACAAAATCGTATAAGGCGTGCTAGGGTAGGTGACATGGCACAACTAGGTAATGCCAGGGTAGATATACCATTGTTATCCGGGCTGGTGGTAATGCATAGCCATAGCTACCGCCCACCTCGAGCCACACCCCCAAATAAAAAAATCAAAAGTGGCCACCGAATCAATCCAAAAGTCAAATTATAATATTGAAGGGATGTGTCCGATCAAAGGTGCTACCTCATTGGACCGAGAATCGCTCCTGTTTTAACCAACTTATGCCAACTCACGGGAGTCGGGTCCACGTATTTACCTCAAAGGGAACGCCGCCGCCATCCTACTTCATTCTGGAATCTCCGCCATGTACACGGTTGTTAAAGTGGTTTTCGGGGTTGGCAGAGAGTATGACAACTTCCGATCCCGGTCTCTTCAACAACCAAACGTTATTATAACACCGTGGTCAATTTAACATAATTATACTTCCAAACCAGCATAAATATTTCAATTCAAAACCATTAAAATACGATATAATTTTCGTTTTAAAACCCAAATCAATATGATATCATTTTTATTTCAAATATATCCTTTTTCTAAAATCATAGCACTTTCAAATCTATATACCTTGAAAACCCGTAGCTTTGAAACATAACTTCAATTACTTAAATGGTTTAAATATTAAATTTCTTTATATAATAAAATAGCTTCTTTAATTTCATAAATTCCAAATTCAAATTTGAACCTCCAAATAAACCATTTCAAATTTCCATATATTTCAAAGCTTTAAACATTCCACCATTTCAAAACTAATTCTTTGATAATTCCATATATATCAAATTCAATTGCTATTTTTTAGATTTGAAACGTTTACTTCATAAATCCCATATAATTTAAGTAAAACTTTTAACTTCAAACAACTGGATATTCTTTCAATTTATTAACTTGATAAATTCATTTATCTCAACTTTATATTCATTTAAATTACTTTCAACCAAATCAAGTTATAGGAATCATATCCATTTAAAATCTTCATTTTTATTTAAATTCCAGATTAAAATTTATTCAAGTAAAATTATTAAATAATTCAATTTAAACCAATTTCATATTTATCTCCTAACTTAAATTTCATTTAAGTCAATTAAAAACTCTATATATACAATATCTCAAATAGGTACTAAACCATAGAATATAAAACAGTCAAACTCCATTACTGAACTCATTTTTTTATTAATCAATTTTATACGTAGATGAAACTCAAGGATTTAACTATATATATATATATAATAATATTTATATAACATCAAAATTTAATATTTATTAAACCGTATATTCCTTTCCAAAACCATAGAAAATCATTTCAAAATATTATATATATATAGACCGCGGTGTCTGTATATAATTTTCTACCCTATGGTCAAGTGATATGGATATTTGTCATTTCAATACGTGATTTAAAAATAAAATACGGTTATATATCATTTCAAACCGCAATCCCGAATGAAATGAAAATGCATAATAACTTGCAGTTTATAACAATATAAAATACAACATCCATTCATCCAATATCAACCATAGACCATTTATCACAATCATCACCCAATTCAACAGTAGTATCAATATAGAACGGATGATAAACAACAGGTATTAACTAGCAGTTTATATTTAATAATAAATTAAATAACTGTTTAACTGGCAGTTTATATGCAATAAATAAATAAATAACAATTTAACTGGCAGTTTTATATGCAATGAATAATTAATTAACAATTTAACTGGTAGTTTAAATGCAATGAATAAATTAAATAGCAATTTAATTTAAATAAATGAAATTACTGAGATGGTGATTAAAAATATGCCAAACAACCATAAATAAATTTTAAATCACATCATATATCAATTTAACAAACATAAGAAATTTTAGAAGTTGTGAGTGAGTTAAAACACAAACCTTTTGAATTTAAACTGAATCTAAATCCAATTTAAACCCAAAAATTGCACAGTCAAAGAATCCGTCCAAAACAGCATCAAAATCTTCGGAATCCCAATACGAACCTAGTGGAAAAATCTGCGCGTGAAACGGATGTCATACGCAAAAGTTATTAAGATTATAACGCGTTGAAAATAAACTAAAACAAAACTAAAAAAATAATCTCACCCAAAAAACGTTTGCCACGTCAGGCTTCCTCAAATCACATGCGCGCACGACAAACATTCAAAACCCCTCTGATAACCGTAAGAATGACAACGCAGCCCCTCCTTTCGCCCGCGATTCCCCACGCCCAACCGCCATCGCACGGCGCCGATCTCCTCCTACGGTTTCCCCCAAGGTCACAACCCAAGTCTCTCACCCACGTGGCACTCGAACGCTGTGCAATTTCCATCCGCTACCTTATAACCTTAAATCCTAATCTAATTTTGGTGACAAATTCGACCGTCAACTTCATCAACGAACAGCACTGATCTAACGCCCTCAGTCCTCTCCACAGCCCGGTATAATTGATTTGACGATCCGACGAGATTCGTCGTCGAGCGATGAACGGCCGAAACTATTTTGATTTTCACTGATCAGATGATGAACCAAAACGAAAAACGAATTTCACCAGAAGATTAAGCACTTCGAGAGCTTCAACATATATTTTTTCTGAATTTTTCCGAGGTATTTGAAATTTTGACCTTTATTTTGAAGTGGAATTGGATCTGGATTTTTGTTGTCTGCCATTGAGGAGGAGAGATAGCTGAATTGCGTACAGACAAATGATAATGAAGGGAATTAGGGTTTATAACCGAGTTTATATAGGCAGGTCAGAAATTAGAATGGATGGATAAGGTTGGATATACGCGTTAACGACAAAGTGGCCCAAAAGCCCGTTTCGACTCCGTAACGAAATTAGGTCAACCCATATATCAAAATAGGTTTTTAAAAATATTGTAAATGCGATGGAAATACTTGAAAATTTTTTAAACGCGATGGAAATATATCAAAATAGGTCAATACTTGGACAATGCGCTGATCGTTTCGAAGAGTCCGGGATCGGATTTAAATATCCGAAAAGCACTTCGATCCGGTTTGAACGGTTACGAATGAAGACCGTGAAGAGTTGAAGATGGTGATTCGGTTTGTCCAGACCCAGGGCAACTTATATGGATTGAATGCTTTCAGAACATCGTCAGGTGGACGATGAGCATTCTAAGAGGGACGCGTTCTTGAAAGGTAACGCTTAACCTCAAGCCTCATCAACCGGGAATGGCTAAAACAGGGGAGGTGACCAAGACTTCGTGGGTAGCCCCCACTGGAGAGTGAGGTTTCCCCTGTCTAGATGTCCCTTTTATTTCGGCTTAGTGGGCGGTTGGTTGCGCCAACTGCGGGGTGATCTTGCTTGGGACTGTCCAATAAGGGATGGTTCTGGTCTTGTGTTGCAGGGGAGTTAGGGTGGCTCCTCGGTACTCTGATCTAGACCAGGTACTGTGACGGGCGATACCCCAGTAGCCCTGCCATTGTATGCAATCCAATCTCCAATAAGCGCCTGTACGGTTTTGATTGTGCCCAACTATTGCTGAAACGTGAGATGCAAGCATTTCAGCTAGATTCTATTTTACTTTCTATAGACACTATAATAATATTAGAGAACTTTAATAAAAATTGTTTTAGCTATCGTAAGGTAAAAACCCGACATGTTTATTTGTGGCGTGGTCTTACGAGATGCTTTTGTTTTCAAAGGATTTTTGGAACTTTAATAATTCAATTGAGTGTGATTTTCTCACGCTGGTATTCCAGACTGACTCGGGTGTTATTTTATATGATGCTCGGGTCAGACCGAGTTAAACAGGTTCATGTTATATGCTGGAGCTCAGGAGACGAGCTGGATGACAGAGCGTATTTCCATATTTGTCTATTATTTCCGCTGTGTATGGTCATGTATGATTGATTGATGTACTCTGATATGGTATGTATATATATATATGACAGTACAGAATTTTTGTATTTAAAAGTTGTATTCTATATATTATATTTTATTCCGCTGCGATGTGAGATTCTGATGTTGTTTTCTTTCCTTCTTCTTCTACCTCTTTCTTCTTTTACCCGAAGACTCGTACTTTTGTGTCACTTTGGGTTGAAAAGAGGTTGTTTTTGTTAGCTCAAAGTGGTATGGATTTGCGGGCCTTTACAAAATAAATCCTCAGTAAAACTACTACAGTGGCCTTCCCACTTCGAAACTCGAAAATGAATGTCGATGATGCGTGCACTCATCACCGAAATTATTTTCCAGCGACAGAGAGGAGAGTACAACTTTATCTTTCCAAAATTTCTTTTAAAACAATTCTTTCAAATTATAATGAAATACTTATATCAAAAAATACTTCTTTTAATAATATTATTATTATATTTCAAAATCATTCAAAAGAAATTTCAAAACCCCGTAACTTAAGTTCTAAATTTCCAATTTTCATTTTCAATCTTATTTCGGCTATTATTTATAAATTTCATTACCTAACAACCAATATATTGCAACCAAATATATATATATATATATACTATTTAAAAAAGTTATTATATATATAGAAAATATAATAGGAAAATTTATTTCATTCACCTATGTTTAAAAACAAATATTATGTCGGTCTGTCCTATTAAGTGTTTAGACATCCCTATTGATGTCATAACATCCCATGCATCAAACAGAATTTATAAATACAAAACGGAACAAATTAACACAATATTAAAACCTTTTTATAACACAAATAAATACGCTCTCTCATATATATATGCTCAGCGACTCATCATTGGATATTAGTACCCTATTAATGAAGAGTCAAACCCCACAAAGCTAAGGTTTATCGCTAAATTAAAAGCTCTGATACCAGATGTAACGTCCCGCCTTTTCGCATGCTTTAAACCGACACACGTGTCAATTCAAACCATACAGAAGGGCGGATTGTTATGGGGTAAATAAGAAAAAACAAGAAAGAAATAAACAAAATAGAATCTCACAGCGAAAGGATAAAATATAATAATCAAATATACAGTTCATGAAGCTGTTTACAAAATATTTAATTTTACTTATACAATAAATCAGAGTTGCACATACCAACGAGTAAAATCGATGCAGCGGAATACAGTGTGTAGTGGAACAATATAATATAGTAGGTAGTAGTGCTACAAAACTTCGTCTTCGTCCTCCAGAATAAAATCTTCGATCCTGAAATGCTCGGACCGACCCGAGAAAATTGAAAAGACAAAACACTTGAATCAGAACTAAAAGATCTTATGTGAGTTAAATTAACAGAAATAAATATGAGTGTAATGGCATCGGAGATGTTTACGGGATTTGACATCTCCTATCCAGTGTCTAATGTGAGTGCGGTAACTCAAGAGATGCTCGGGATTCACATCTCCTAAGGATCCGTCAAACTATTTACTATGTAGTATATTTCGCTATTATAATAATGTCTAATAGTAAAGTAAACTTACTTTTTAATAGCGTTAAGGGGCTACCCATATAGCCCTTAACACATAATATATTCCTATAGTTTATACAGTACCGTAATCTCTCCCGTACTGGGCGTCGTCAGAGGGCACTCGATAGGTATGGTACAAAACAAAATCGTATAAGGCGCGCTAGGGTAGGTGACATGGCATAACTAGGTAATGCCAGGGTAGATATACCATTGCTATCCGGGCTGGTGGTAACGCATAGCCACAGCTACCGCCCTCCTCGAGCCACACCCCCAAATAAAAAAATCAAAAGTGGCCACCGAATCAATCCAAAAGTCAAAGTATAATATTGAAGGGATGTGTCCGATCAAAGGTGCTACCTCATTGGAACGAGAATCGCTCCTGTTTTAACCAACTTATGCCACGGGAGTCGGGTCCACGTATTTACCTCAAAGGGAACGCCGCCGCCATCCTACTTCATACTGGAATCTCCGCCGTGTACACGGTTGTCAAACTAGTTTTCGTGGTTGGCAGTGAGTATGACAACTTCCGATCCCTGTCTCTTCAACAACCAAATGTTATTATAACACCGCGGTCAATTTAACATAATTATACTTCCAAACCAGCATAAATATTTCATTTCAAAACCATTAAAATACGATATAATTTTCGTTTTAAAACCCAAATCAATATGATATCATTTTTGTTTCAAATATATCCTTTTTCTAAAATCATAGTACTTTCAAATCTATATACCTTGAAAACCCATAGCTTTGAAACATAACTTCAATTACTTAAATGGTTTAAATATTAAATTTCTTTACATAATAAAATAGCTTCTTTAATTTCATAAATTCCAAATTCAAATTTGAACCTCCAAATAAACCATTTCAAATTTCCATATATTTCAGAGCTTTAAACATTCCACCATTTCAAAACTAATTCTTTGATAATTCCATATATATCAAATTCAATTGCTATTATTTAGATTTGAAACGTTTACTTCATAAATCCCATATAATTTAAGTAAAATTTTTAACTTCAAAAACTGGATATTCTTTCACTTTATTAACTTGATAAATTCATTTATCTCAACTTTATATTCATTTAAATTACTTTCAACCAAATCAAGTTATAAGAATCATATCCATTTAAATTCTTCATTTTTATTTAAATTCCAGATCAAAATTTATTCAAGTACAATTATTAAATAATTCAATTTAAACCAATTTAATATTTATCTCCCAACTTAAATTTCATTTAAGTCGATTAAAAACTCTATATATACAATATCTCAAATAGGTACTAAACCATAGAATATAAAACAGTCAAACTCCATTACTGAACTCATTTTTCTATTAATCAATTTTATACGTAGATGAAACTCAAGGATTTAACTATATATATATATAATAATATTTATATACCATCAAAATTTAATATTTATTAAACCGTATATTCCTTTCCAAAACCGTAGAAAATCGTTTCAAAATATTATATATATATATAGACCGCGGTGTCTGTATATAATTTTCTACCCTATGGTCAAGTGATATGGATATTTATCATTTCAATACGTGATTTAAAAATAAAATACGGTTATATATCATTTCAAACCGCAATCCCGAATGAAATGAAAATGCATAATAACTTGCAGTTTATAACAATATAAAATATAACATCCATTCATCTAATATCAACCATCGACCATTTATCACAATCATCACCCAATTCAACAATAGTATCAATATAGAACGGATGATAAACAACAGGTATTAACTAGCAGTTTATATTTAATAATAAATTAAATAACTGTTTAACTGGCAGTTTATATGCAATAAATAAATAAATAACAATTTAACTGGCAGTTTTATATGCAATGAATAATTAATTAACAATTTAATTGGTAGTTTAAATGCAATGAATAAATTAAATAGCAATTTAATTTAAATAAATGAAATTACTGAGATGGTGATTAAAAATATGCCAAACAACCATAAATAAATTTTAAATCACATCATATATCAATTTGACAAACATAAGAAATTTTAGAAGTTGTGAGTGAGTTAAAACACTCACCTTTTGAATTTAAATTGAATCTAAATCCAATTTAAACCCAAAAATTGCACAGTCAATGAATCCGTCCCAAACAGCTTCAAAATCTTCGGAATCCTAATACGAACCTAGTGGAGAAAACAGCGTGTGAAACGGATGTCATACGCAAAAGTTATTAAGAGTATAACGCGTTGAAAATAAATTAAAACAAAATTAAAAAAATAATCTCACCCAAACAACGTTTGCCACGTCAGGCTTCCTCAAATCGCACGCGCGCACGACAAACATTCGAAACCCCTCTGATAACCGTAAGAACGACAACGCAGCCCCTCCTTCCGCCCGCGATTCCCCACGCCCAGCCGCCATCGCGCGACGCCGATCTCCCCCTACGGTTTCCCCCAAGGTCGCGACCCAAGTCTCTCACCCACCTGGCACTCGAACGCTGCCCAATTTCCATCCGCTGCCTTATAACCTTAAATCCTAATCGAATTTGGGTGACAAATTCGACCGTCAACTTCATCAACGAACAGCACTGATCTAACCCCCTCAGTCCTCTCCACAGCCCGGTATAATTGATTTGACGATCCGACGAGATTCGTCGTCGAGCGATGAACGACCAAAACTATTTTGATTTTTACTGACCAGATGATGAACCAAAATGAAAAACGAATTTCACCAGAAGATTAAGCACTTCGAGAGCTTCAACATATACTTTTTCTGAATTTCTCCAAGGTATTTGAATTTTTGACCTTTATTTTGAAATGGAATTGGATCTGGAATTTTGTTGTCTGCCATTGAGGATGAGAGATAGCTGAATTGCGTACAGACAAATGAGAATGAAGGGAATTAGGGTTTATAACCGGGTTTATATAGGCAGGTCTGAAATTAGAATGGATGGATAAGGTTGGATATACGCGTTAACGACAAAGTGGCCCAAAAAGCCCGTTTCGACTCCGGAACGAAATTAGGTCAACCATATATCAAAATAGGTTTTTAAAAATATTTTAAACGCGATGGAAAAAATTTCACGTTCAAATTCCTTCGTATGAAGAAGTTATGCTAAAATCAATATTTTTCATATTGATTTCAACTGATTTCAATTTATCGATTTCAAGGCGTTTCGAGTCCGTACGATCAAACTACAAGTTCGATCGCTACAAAACTTGAAACCTACAATAGTTCAACGTTACGGATTCGATGAAGCTGGTTTCGTCAAAATCCGAGTCAATGGCCAAAATGGCAATTTTTCCATTAATTAAATAAATTATTAATTAATTAATAAAATCCAATTTTTAATTTAAATTCTAAAATTGACCATTTTTATCACTTTTATATTTCTCCATCAATTAAAATGTTTTAAACAATTTAAAAGTCAATTTAAATTTTGATTAACTTATCGATTTCAGTATTTTCCTCAATTCCGTTCAAAAGCAGAAATTGTCAATTTAATTTCCCAAATTTCTATTAAATTAAATTACCAAATCTTTATTATCAAATACATGGATTTAACATTGGATTCAAAACTATTGCATTAATATTTTCCAATTTCGCTTAATTTTCAATTTACGTAATAATAAATGTTTAATTCTACTTATTTGCAGTAAACTCAATTACCTTACTCTTTATATTCAAATTAGCAAATCTTGATTTAAAATCTTTACATTAACCAATAGTCATATTATAAATGGAATTTACATTATCTCCAATTATTAATTACCATCATTTAAGATCTTAACATTTGTTTCATAAATTTATTTGCACTAAATTAGTTACTGCATTAATAATTATTTATATAACATTAAGGTTCATTTAACCCTGATTGATTTTCAATATTTTGACAACTTTATTTTGCCTCCCTTTTATTCAACCAACTTCATTTTATAAACAAAATTAACATTATTTACGATTATTACTTTCATTTATTATTAACAAAACGTTAAATTTAATTTAATTACAATTTATTACCAAAGTTTATTTAACACCTTACATAAACAAGCCTCCTATATTAATTGCATTTATAAGTTCGTTACTTATCAAACCAGATTTATAATTCCATATTCAACGCTAATTTTATTTCATTACATTAATATATGCCTATTTACATTTTATTTTGAATGAATATTATATTTTTAAATGTGTACTTCTATCAATTTGAGCACATTAATTAAGGTTTTTAAATACTTTACATTCTATTAAATTTACAACATTAAATTTACATTCTATTAATTACTTTACATACTTTATGTATTAATTTCCCAATTAACATAATTTGAACTTATTTACCAATCACCAATTACTTCTTAAAATAAATTTACGCTTCTTTTAATTTACATTCACACTTCCGTTACTATATTAATTAATAATCATTAAAGTAACGTTTATTATCAATATCAACATTATAATTACTTAACTTTTAAATGAACTTTATTACCAATAAATTCATTGACCAATTAATTAGGTAATTTATAATACTTGTTATCATACCCTTAAAATTTACACTTAAGTTTATGTTATATTCAATTTGTCGCTAAGTATACATTAACGTAACATTTTCTTTATTTTTATTGCAATTGATTCAAAATTCAATTCCTAATTCTTAATATCCTCTAAATTACAACTTTCAAACATTGTATTACTCCTCACATTAATGTGGCATTTATTAATTTCCAATAAACGTACCACTAAATTTTCCCTCAATTGCAATTTGATTTACAGCCTAATATAACATTTACATTTTTTTTCTTTTTTTTCTTCTTTCTTCCTAAATTTAATTTCAAAAATTAAATTAAACTAACCAATTTATTTATCAAAATTTACGGATCGTTACACTAGGCTCAAATGAAGATGAGATAATTAAATTTCAAAATAGAAGATGGATATAAATCACGGGCGACCTTAACTGGGTCAACCGTGACTTCAGAAATATAATCGATGCGGAATTCCTAGGCCAATCGACATCCGATCACCAGAGATAGAATTCGGCATATCAAGAGATAGCAGCATCGTAAACCGATGATACCGAAATCTTCGGTGAATCAATACCAATTGTAAAGGAGTTTAACCCTCTTTACAATTCATTCAATGGAGTTATGGGATACTTCAGAATCAAATGAATATAAATAGGGAGAGACCAAAATGAATTTCGGAACCGAGGAAAAATTCAAAGGAACTACCAATCAAGAGAAAGGAGTTCAGGCTCGAACTAAAGTGATTCCATAATTAAATTTACCATACATGTTAAATTTGCCTAGAGCCAAAGCTCTGATACCAATTGTAACAACCTGCTATTTTGGACCATTCAAATCAACAATAAAACCATACATGACTGACTTGAATAATTTAAAATACCGAATTGTTATTTTATATTTGGAAAAACTTAACATATACAGTAAAATAAATCAATCACAGAATCACAAATACAGAGTAGTAAAATAATACGCAGCGGAATAAATAAATAGTAGTTCATGAAGCTACTATATAAGCATCAGAGTTAGAAATAAAATACAACAGAATATCTCAGATGCAGTGTGACGCCCCACCTCTATACCCACGCTAGCCAAGAAAACTACGGTGTAATGCTGTCAACTAGCACGGAGAATAAGGATGTTAAGGAGCGACCATCCGTGTAATTGCTTTGCGCGAGCACCGATATGTCAGATCGTATAACATGCATTTTATTTCTAGAGGAAATCCGACATACCGATACAAACACAAAGCTACTACACAGTGGCTATAATAATCTTCGAAAACAAATATAGAAATAAACATAACACAAATCAGTCGCACATAATTCATATCACAAAGGCGGAAGAAGATATGAATATATAACTAACACATGAAAGTGTATATCAGAGTAGTGGTCAAAAAGATCTACAATAATACAAAAGAATAACAACGCATGTTATACAAAAGAATACATCTATGAGTCTATATCTCAAATGTATACAACAAAAACTACAATCTAAGTAGTTAACCAAAAGTCAGGATGATAACCCCAGAAGAGACGTCAAGCAGAAGCACCTGTAACATCTCAGTCTGACCCGAGTATTATTTATAGGAAAATAATAAATGGATCAGTCTAACTATAAATATCAGATGAAATGATATAGAATAAGAGATATGACTAAACGTACAATAATCACAATGCCAAGCTGTGATAAATAAGTAATTGAAAAATCAACAAGAGATTAATTAATATCACAAAAATCGTCTCAAAGATCAAAAGGAATGTCATACTCCTACCTTCATTCACCAAGCTGTAACAACCCGCATATTTATCGAGTTTGTATTTAAATATTTTATTTAAATATTAACTCGTTAATCGGATTTTGGTCCGAAAAGCTACTTTTTGCAAACGGTCAAATTAGGACTTGAGACCACTTCCATTGAGTTCGAAATGTCGTTTACAACTTTTTAAGTATAAACATCGATAGGTTTGGAGTTAGTGAAATTTCACTAACTTTTCCCGCTTTGGACTTTGGGTTAGTTTAGCCTATTAAGCCCAAGTTCCAACCCTCTTCTCCTCACTCTTCATAAATTTCCTAACTAATCAAGCTTTGGCATTAATGGTGGAGGGAATGGGAAATTAAAACTCCAAGCACAAATTCAATTGCAAATCCAACATTCAACTCCAAATTCAAGTAGAAGATATTGGATTCAAGCTTTGGATTGCTTCTCCTTGCTTTCAAGCTTCATCTTCATAAATTTTAGTGCAAAGGTGAGATTTTTATCTCACAATTCTAGTCTATAACTATATTGGACTGTTGGGAATGATTCCCTATCACTTTAGCATGCATATTTGCTTTTGGTTTGGATTGGATTGGCGAAAAACTCCGATTTTTGGTGTTTGGGAGAAATTTCTGCATTTAGGCCGTTCTGGCCGTTTTTAGCTCGCTCAGAGTTAGGTCGCGTACGAGTTAACCCCTAGGTCGTTCTGGCCATTTTCGTGTTTTCGGAGTTAGGTCGCTCAGGACCTTAGGTCGTAGGTCGTATGGCCGTTAGGTCGCTCTGCTTTGGCTCTGGCCATTTTTGCTCACTCGCAGTTAGGTCGCTCACGACCTAGGACTTAGGTCGCTTGGAGTTAGGTCGTAGGTCGGCAGGTCTTCAGCTCGCACGCGTTGAAAAGGCACGTCTGGAGTTAGGTCGTTCGCGAGTTAACGTTAGGTCGTTTGCGAGTTAGCGCCCTAGGTCACTCGCGTATAGCTCGTTCGGAGTTAGGTCGTTAGGCCTTAGCTCGTATGGCCTATGCAATTTGGTTAGGTCGTCCAACCTCAACACCTTAGGTCGTAAGACCTTAGGTCGTACCCCTTAGGTCGTTAGACCTTAAGCCTTCACTATTGGAACTCGTTAGGTCGTAGCAACCATAGGTCGTAGGTCGCTCACACGGAGTTAAGTCGTAGGTCGTCTCCGACCTTATATCGCTCAGCCAGGTTTCACTTTAAGTCGTTAGGTCGTTTGGACCTTGTTTCCAGTTAGGTCGCAAGACCCTTAAACCGTTAGGTCACTAGGTCGCGATGTTTTAGGTCGCTGCACCCTATGCCTCTATAGGTCGTTCGACCTTGCTAACTTTTAGGTCGCGAGTTTTATAGGTCGCTCGACCCTATTCCCCTTAGGTCGTTAGACCTCATTTTGTCTTCACTAGGTCGTACCGTTTTGGTCGGGGCGCTGCCCCGCACCCCGCCGGGGGCGCTGCCCCCTGGACCCCCGCGACCTGACCGGGCAGGTCGAACCCCGTAAGCGGTGGCGTTGCCCCTGCACCCCCACCTTGGGGGGTTGCCACCCCCCCTGGACCCCCCCTCCGTAGGGGATCTTATCTGAAAAATATTGAGCTGATTTCCTTGGATTTTATTCGCATCTCCGTATGCGATCTTTATGACTGATTGTTTCTACACTTGCTTATGTGTTTTGTCACTTTATAATATAAAGGTTTCAATACTAGTAGTAAATATCAAAACTCTTTTAACAAACAATTTCAACTCTATTTTTAATAACAAAGCTCTTTTCTTAAACCGTTTTCCAATCTATTAGTATATACAAGCCTTTACCTCACTCGGATGAGAAATCTAATTAAATGACTTAGTAAAACAAGTGGTATGAAACGCTTGCGTTCACTTCGTCGGTTAATTCTTGGACTTGTTCGATTGAACCTCTTGTGACAATTTTATTAGTGAAGATTTACAGTTTGTTCGTAAATATTTAAGTTAAGCAAGTGGTTATGGGACATGAAGCTAAACTTCTATATTTACTAGCTTAGTGTAATTGACACTTCTCGTTGATCTTGATGATCGCTTTATGAATTAGACTAGCAATTGCGCGATGTCTCTTTCATTGCAAGGTTAGATTAGACACCACTTGTGTGATTCCATTCATACATACCTTTCTGCTTTTTGGTTAGTCTTGACCTCATTCTGTGTGATTCCACTCACACATGTGGGGTAGCTCCCCATGGTCTTCGGACTGTCATGTGATAGGCTCTTTCCCTTTTTATGATTTCTGGATTTCTCGTGTTGATTTCTGGAATTTATGTCATTGACTTGTTATGAGTACAAGTTTAGGGTATGATGCCCCCTTCGAATCTTTGAGAAGATTCTTGTGATATTGATTATCTCTTATTGATTGATCTTCTGTTGATCATTATTTACATACTTATAGTGGTATGTCGTTATGGATGTTTATGTTTATGCCATATCTTTTATGTTATATCATGTCATCTGATATTTATAGCTAGACTGATCCGTTTATTATTTTCTTAAATAATACTCGGATCAGACCGAGATGTTACAGGTGCTTCTGCTTGACTTCTTCCCAGGGATTCATCACTCTGACTTTTGGCTAACTGTTTAGATTAGCAGTTTTTGTTGTATACACTTGAGATATAGACTCATAGTTGTATTCTTTTGTATAGCACGTGTTGCTATTCTTTTGTATTATCGTGGATCTTATTGACCACTACTCTGATGTACACTTTCATGTGTTAGTTATATATTCATATCTTCTTCCGCCTTTGTGATATGGATATCTGTGACTGATTTGTGATATGATTATTTCTATGTTTGTTTCCGAAGATTATTTATAGCCACCGTGTGATAAACAATTACATGGATGGTCGCTCCTCAACAGCCTTATTCTCCGTGCTAGTTGACAGCACTTCTCCGGAGTGTTCTTGGCTAGCGTGGGTATAGAGGTGGGGCGTCACACAAGCCACAAATATTGACAACATATAAATGCCAATCATAAAATTGGTGAAACACAAATTCTATAAATCGTCAATTAGAAATCCAGAAATCACAAGAAAAGGATGGCTAATCCCAAACGGAACGCTATTCCATAAACCGGACATCGACGCACCTAAATAGATACGCCCCGTGCACAGTCAAACATCGTCGCACCTAGAAAGGTACGACCCATGCAAAGGTAAACATTGACACACCTAATTGGATACGCCCCATGTAATATCTAACATCGATGCACCTAGAAAGATACACCCCATACATAAATAAGCATCGACGTACCTAGAAAGATACGCCCCGTGCATAAATCAACATCGACGTATCTAGAAAGATACGTCTCATGTAATGTCTAACATCGATGCACCTAGAAAGATACACAACATACATAAATAAGCATCGACGTATGTAGAAAGATACGCCCCGTGCATAAATCAACATCGACGTATCTAGAAAGATACGTCCCATGTAATGTCTAACATCGATGCACCTTGAAAGATAAACCCCATGCATAAATAAGCATCGACGTACCTAGAAAGATACGCCCCGTGCATAAATCAACATCGACGTATCTAGAAAGATACGTCCCATGTAATGTCTAACATCGATGCACCTAGAAAGATAAACCCATGCATAAATAAGCATCGACGCACCTAAAAAGATACGCCCCATGCATCAACTTATTGAGCCGATTGCTCCACGAAGTAAACAAACATTGACGCACCTAAATAGATACGACCCATGTGTAAATAAACATCGACGCCCCTAAATAGGTACGACCCATGCGAGAAATGAGACGAAGCTCAATCAAATGAAGTACAGTCCTCCACATAAACAAAGAGACATCGCACATTGCTAGTCTAAACCATGAAATGATCATCTAGAAGTGTCAATTACAGTAAGCTAGTAAATATATGAGCTTAGCTTCATGTCCCATAACCACTAGCTTAACCTTAATATTTACGAACAAACTGTAGATCTCCACTAGAAAATTGTCACAAGAGATTCAATCGAACAAGTCCAAGAATTAACCGACGAAGTAAACGCAAGCGTTTCATACCACTCGTTTTACTAAGTCGTTTAATTAGATTTCTCATACGAGTGAGGTAAAGGTTTGTATATACTAATAGATTGGAAAATGGTTTAAGAGAACGAGCTTTGTTATAAAATAGTGTTGAATTTTGATATTTACTACTAGTATAGAAAACCTTTATATTTTCAAGGTGACAAATCACAAAGAAGATTGTAGGAACAATCAATCACTAAAATTCACATACGAAGACGTGAATAAAATCCAAAGAAATCGATACCGAATCCATTAAAATGGATATTCCCAAAATCACGAAGAAAACGTCATCATAGTCGATAATAAGTGATAATAACAAAAGGGAATCAACACGAATCGATTAAAGTTGGAATTCTCAAGCGAATAGGCAAATAGGCAAAAATAGTGCAGATTCAGACGTCTAAAACCAAGGATTCAGACGTCTGAATCTGGAAAATAAATATTTTCCAAAAACAGAATTCAGACGTCTGAATCCTTGAATTCAGACGTCTGAAATAGGCACTTTTTAGCCTATTTCCCCTATGGTTCCAAATGAACCAATTCAGACGTCTGAAATCATATATTCAGACGTCTGAATCTGGGAATAGAGATCTTCCCAGAACAATATTCAGACGTCTGAATATTACGTTTCAGACGTCTGAATGAAGGGTTCAGGGCATTCCCTGAACCTAGGCCAAAAATGGCCAAACGAATATCGAAAATGATCGAACGAGCAAATGACGACTAAGGATTTACGCCACGCGACAACCCAGCCTTAACGGCTCTTCGATACGCCTCAAATATCAATGTCCAAATATCCATAATAGGATTTTCATAGATTTTGATTTCAAAACACCAAAAATTGGAATATACACCAAATCAATCCAAACCAAAATCAATTGCACAAGAATAAGTGTTAGGAATTCATACCTAACAATCGAAGATAATTATAGACAAAGATGTGAGATAAAAATCTCACCTTTGAACCCAAACGACTGAAGAAGAAGCTTGAAAGCAAAGGAGGATCAACCACTCTTCAATCCCAACTCAAGAAGCTTGATTCTAAGCTTAAAAGAGAAATATTTCCCAAATTAGGTTTAGGAAATTTCTGAATTTGGAAGGAGAATGAGTTGGAGAAGAAGAAGGAGATGCTTACCAATGGGTTCTCTTGAATTTGGAGCTAGAAGTTGGATTTTCAAAGAAAGCTAGGGCTTAGGAATTTCCATTTCCAATCTCTTCCACCATTTTTACTTTAGCTTGAAGTGTTAGGAATATGAAATGAAGTAATGAAGAGTTGGATTGGAGCTAGAGTCTTAAGGTGGAACATTGGGCTGAAACCCAAACTCAAACCTAAAGTGAAAAAGTAACAAAACTCGACTAACTCCAAACATATCGAAGCTTATACTCAAAAAGGTTGCAAACAACATTTTGAACTCAATGGGAGGGGTATCGAGTCCTAATTCGACTGTTTGCAAAAAGTAGCTTTTCGGATTAAAATCCGACGAACGATGAAATATTTAAATATAAAATCGATAAATATGCAGGTTGTTATAGACTCCCCTCCTTAAAGAAATTGTGTCCTCGCAATACTTAAGAAGAAAATAAAGAGTAACAACCATAAAAGCATATCAACACAAAAGAAATTTGAAATAGGAAGTTCACCATAAAGAGCATGAAAGTGTAAGTCCGAGCGGGTTCGCTCGATGAATTCTCTGGATTCCCAAGAGCAATCCTTAGGATCTGAGAACCATTGAACTTTCACAAGAAGAACATCTTTATTTCGAAGGCGCTCAACCTTCGAAGTAATGATGCGAATGGAATGTTGCTCATAAGTCAAATCTGGTGAAACTTCAATTTCATCAATAACACCGGACTCAAGAATAAAAATAGGAAACCTAAAAGCATTTCCATAGTTAAAAGACGCAGAAAACGTCAAGAATAGTAGAAAATTGAGCCAGTGCAACGGCGTAGTACAAAAACGGTACGCCCGAGAAATGAGGAACTCGAATAATTTGGAACAACGGCGTAGTGCAATAACGGTACGCCAGATGATCCAAAGCTCGAATAATTTCGGAACACCGACGTAGTACAAAAACGGCACGTCCAATGATCCGAAGTTCAAATAATTCGGAGCACCGACGTAGTACAAAAATGGTACGTCTATTGAACTGATGAACCGGAACAACGATGTAGTCTAATAATGGTACATCCATTGATCCAGATAAGATGGAACATCGATGTAGTATAATAACAGTACATCTGATGAACCGAACGCCATAAAAGAACATCAGACGCTAGTCCATAAAAGAAATGAGATAAAGCTCAATAAAACAAAGTATATCAAAACGTAAGATGAACCTGATAAAAAGATAATTCCATTCAGACAACGTCAAAGAATCAACAACTTGTTGCCTACGACAAAGCGCATAGGCAACACGATTGATGCCAAACTCTAAAAGCGAAAGCAATAGCTGCGAGCACTAGATCATGAGTAGCATACCTAGTCTCAATTGGCTTTAATGATTTAGAAGCACAAGTGATAGCACGTTATCTTATGCAAGAGAACGACATCCAAACCAATACGATAAGCATTGGTACAAAAGATAAAGTCTTGGTTCCCTTCGGGAATCACAACAATAAGAGTATCGAAAAGAAAGAACTTCTTTTTAAATAATTTTCTTTCCCGAAAAGCTAAAACTTTCAAAATTACAATTATCTCAATGTAAAAATCTTTCTAGAAAAATTTACATTTTACGAGTCAATATATCGTGTCTAATTGTCTCATCAAAGCGTTTAGGAAATTCCTATCGATAACGTTGATCAAGCGCATCGACCAAAATTCTTAAAGCACTCAATGGGCAATACAATCACAAAATCATCTTCCATATAATAAACATGTTTCTTAAAAACCTTTAAGAACATTCTTTGCTTGTTTAAGAACAAAGTCAAATTGTACTTATAAATAAATCTTATGAAAAAGATTTACAAAATTTTTAAATTGCTATTTTCATCCAAAATCAATAAATACAAGAATGGTCTCATCGAAATATTCATAGAATATTCGATTTATAAAATGGATGAAATAAGCTGGACAAACTGAATGACAAAATAAGTCACTCATAAGAATCATAACGAGTGTGGAATGCGGTAAGTGAAATGCTAACTCCCGCAACTCGTAGCCAAATGAAAATCGGTGGCAAGGTCGAACTAGAAAGACCTTAACACCACACAATAGATCTCTTAGGCGATGATCCTAAGACAAACTCCAAAAATACCGAAAAATTCTCAAACTGCATGAATGAGAGAAATAACACTTTCCCCATCACGTGAGCTTAAAGAATAAAATGATGCCATCAAGTTGGAATAAAAATCACAAAGGAAAAAATAGAAATCTTCTTAACAGATTGAAAATGTCGAAGGTGAATAGTCCACACGGAAAATAGGATATGGGCTTCACAACGATTAAGCCAATCCTTACAATTATCAATTCCGAAGCCTAAGAAAAAAAATCGGCTCAGAAAGAAAAATCACATAAAATAATTTCGACATCAATAAAAAGCAAATTGAGTGTTGCGGATCCACCAACTGGATTCGCAATTCTCAAAGAAGTCATCAAGCCCAAAATGTTTAAAGAAAAGGAATCAACTAGTTCTTTTGATATAAAAATAATGAGATGAACCCATATCAACATGAACTCGAAAGGATGATCACAAAACAAATGTAATCAAGGATTAAATGAGAAATACCTTGACCACGAGAAGTGTTACCAGGAGCTTGCACTACATTGAGCTTTCCCTCCTTCCTACTTTGAAGTATGGGACATGCAGTTATATGGTGACCCGAATTTTTGCAATAGCGACAATAAAGAGGTTTCGGACACTCCCTTGCATAGTGGTCCGTGGAACCATAATTGTAGCATTGCCCACGACTAGAGGTAGAAACTTTTGCTACTGGGGTTTCTTGCTTCCCTTTCTTATTAGAATTGGGGCCTTTGAATTTGATAGGCCTCTTCAAGTTATTGTCGAAGTTCTGTTGGGCACGCACAACTTCAACATCACCTTCATTATCGGCCTCTTCAAGACGAAGAGCGATATCAATAAGCTGATCAAATGAAACCTCAAGTTTCAAAAGCAACGGCTTCTTAAGATTCTTATTCAAGCCATAGACAAATCTCTGATTTTTCTTTAATGGGGTATTAATGTACTCAACCCCGTATTTGGAAAGAGATTTGAAAGATGTGACATAGTCTGTCACAGAAGATTCACCTTGAACAAGGTCAATAAAACGCCGGGCCAAAGTTACTTTTTCAGCCTCCGGCACAAATTTCAATTCGAATCTTTCCCGGTATTGCTCCCAAGTGAGATCCGCTTCAACGATTTCAGAAATTAAAAGCTCATACCAATCTAACGCCCTTTTTTGGAGCATGCTAGAAGCCACTTGGACTCGATGAAGGTCAATAAGGTTCATGCGAGAAAAGATGCGATCGCATGATTTGAGCCAAGCTTGAATTTCTATAACACTCTCGGATCCTTTGAATGACCTTCCACCCAAATCGGTATAGTCTCTACACAAGCGTGCAAAGCCGGATCTAGGATGAGTAGGCTCTGGATTGGGACCGGCTGCTTAAGCATTCTTTACTAGATCAAGAAGCTGCTGGGCAGACATAAATACTCCATCCTGGGGAGTAGGACTAGATTGTCCGGCATTGGGACGATTTGATCTAACCATTTCTCTTCCTTAAGAAAGAAAGATGGAAGAAGAAGAAGGTTATTCACAAATTGAATATCAAGCAATCTTGATAGATAAAACAAGGAATCATAAAGAAAATAGGATGAATCGGTACGAAGACTCGAATTAAACCCCAAGGCACGACTCCTAAGAAAGACTTAGGACGATGATCCTTGTTATAAAATTCCATATTGTTCCGAAGTTTAGCTCTGATACCAAGCTATGACGCCCCACCTCTATACCCACGCTAGCCAAGAACACTTCGGTGTAATGCTGTCAACTAGCATGGAGAATAAGGCTGTTGAGGAGAGACCATCCGTGTAATTACTTTGCGCGAGCACCGATATGTCAGATAGTATAACATGCATTTTATTTCAAGAGGAAATCCGACATACCGATACAAACACAAAGCTACTACACAGTGGCTATAATAATCTTCGGAAACAAATATAGAAATAAACATAACACAAATCAGTCGCAGATAATTCATATCACAAAGGCGGAAGAAGATATGAATATATAACTAACACATGAAAGTGTATATCAGAGTAGTGGTCAAAAAGATGCACAATAATACAAAAGAATAGCAACACGTGCTATACAAAAGAATACATCTATGAGTCTATATCTCAAATGTATACAACAAAAACTACAATCTAAGTAGTTAACCAAAAGTCAGGATGATAACCCCAGAAGAGAAGTCAAGCAGAAGCACCTGTAACATCTCGGTCTGACCCGAGTATTATTTATAAGAAAATAATAAACGGATCAGTCTAGCTATAAATATCAGATGAAATGACATAGAATAAGAGATATGACTAAACGTATAATAATCACAATGCCAAGCTGTGATAAATAATTAATTGAAAAATCAACAAGAGATTAATTAATATCACAAAAATCTTCTCAAAGATCAAAATGAATGTCATACTCCTAATTTCATTCACCAAGCCACAAATATTGACAACATATAAATGCCAATCATAAAATTGGTGAAACACAAATTCTAGAAATCGTCAATTAGAAATCCAGAAATTACAAGAAAAGGATGGCCAATCCCAAACGGTACGCTATTCCATAAACCGGACATCGACGCACCTAAATAGATACGCCCCATGCACAGTCAAACATCGTCGCACCTAGAAAGGTACGACCCATGCAAAGGCAAACATCGACACACCTAAATAGATACGCCCTATGTAATGTCTAACATCGATGCACCTAGAAAGATACACCCCATGCATAAATAAGCATCGACGTACCTAGAAAGATACGCCCCGTGCATAAATCAACATCGACGTATATAGAAAAATACGTCCCATGTAATGTCTAACATCGATGTACCTAGAAAGATACACCCCATGCATAAATAAGCCTTGACGTACCTAGAAAGATACGCCCCATGCATAAATCAACATCGACGTATCTAGAAAGATATGTCCCATGTAATGTCTAACATCGATGCACCTAGAAAGATACACCCCATGCATAAATAAGCATCGACGTACCTATAAAGATGCGCCCCGTGCATAAATCAACATCCACGTATCTAGAAAGATACGTCCCATGTAATGTCTAACATCGATGCACCTAGAAAGATACACCCCATGCATAAAGAAGCATCGACGCACCTAAAAAGGTATGCCCCATGCATCAACTTATTGAGCCGATTGCTCCACGAAGTAAACAAACATTGACGCACCTAAATTGATACAATCCATGTGTAAATAAACATCGACGCACCTAAATAGGTACGACCCATGCGAGAAATGAGACGAAGCTCAATCAAATGAAGTACAGTCCTCCACATAAACAAAGAGACATCGCACATTGCTAGTCTAAACCATGAAATGATCATCATCGATCATCAAGAAGTGTCAATTACAGTAAGCTAGTAAATATATAAGCTTAGCTTCATGTCCCATAACCACTAGCTTAACTTAAATATTTACGAACAAACTGTAGATCTCCACTAGAAAATTGTCACAAGAGATTCAATCGAACAAGTCCAAGAATTAACCGATGAAGTAAACGCAAGCGTTTCATACCACTCGTTTTACTAAGTCGTTTAATTAGATTTCTCATACGAGTGAGGTAAAGGTTTGTATATACTAATAGATTGGAAAATGGTTTAAGAGAACGAGCTTTGTTATAAAATAGTGTTGAATTTTGATATTTACTACTAGTATAGAAAACCTTTATATTTTCAAGGTAACAAATCACAAAGAAGATTGTAGGAACAATCAATCACTAAAATTCACATACGTAGACGTGAATAAAATCCAAATAAATCGATACCGAATCCATTAAAATGGATATTCGCAAAATCACGAAGAAAATGTCATCATAGTCGATAATAAGTGATAATAACAAAAGGGAATCAACACGAATCGATTAAAGTTGGAATTCTCAAGCGAATAGGCAAATAGGCAAAAGAGTGCAGATTTAGAAGTCTGAAACCAAGGATTCAGACGTCTGAATCTGGAAAATAAATATTTTCCAAAAACAGAATTCAGACGTCTGAATCCTTGAATTCAGATGTCTGAAATAGGCACCTTTTAGCTTATTTCCCCTCTGGTTCCGAATGAACCAATTCAGACGTCTGAAATCATATATTCAGACGTCTGAATCTGGGAATAGAGATCTTCCTAGAATAATATTCAGACGTCTGAATATTACGTTTCAGACGTCTGAATGAAGGGTTCAGAGCGTTCCCTGAACCTAGGCCAAAAATGGCCGAACGAATATCGGAAACGATCGAACGAGCAAATGACGACTAAGGATTTACGCCACGCGACAACCCAGCCTTAATGGCTCTTCGATATACCTCAAATATCAATGTCCAAATATCCATAATAGGATTTTCATAGATTTTGATTTCAAAACACCAAAAATTGGAATATACACCAAATCAATCCAAACCAAAATCAATTGCACAAGAATAAGTGTTAGGAATTCATACCTAACAATCGAAGATAATTATAGACAAAGATGTGAGATAAAAATCTCACCTTTGAACCCAAACGATTGAAGAAGAAGCTTGAAAGCAAAGGAGGATCAACCACTCTTCAATCCTAACTCAAGAAGCTTGATTCTAAGCTTAAAAGAGAAATATTTCCCAAATTAGGTTTAGGAAATTTCTGAAATTGGAAGGAGAATGAGTTGGAGAAGAAGAAGGAGATGCTTACCAATAGGTTCTCTTGAATTTAGAGCTAGAAGTTGGATTTGCAAAGAAAGTTAGGGCTTAGGAATTTCCATTTCCAATCTCTTCCACCATTTTTACTTTGGCTTGAAGTGTTAGGAATATGAAATGAAGTAATGAAGAGTTGGAGTGGAGCTAGAGTCTTAAGGTGGAACATTGGGCTGAAACCCAAACTCAAACCCAAAGTGAAAAAGTAACAAAACTCGACTAACTCCAAACATATCGATGCTTATACTCAAAAAGGTTGCAAACAGCATTTTGAACTCAATGGGAGGGGTCTCGAGTCCTAATTCGACTGTTTGCAAAAAGTTGCTTTTCGGACTAAAATCCGACGAACGATGAAATATTTAAATAAAATATTTGAATATAAAATCGATAAATATGCGGGTTGTTACATGCAGTGAAGTCTCCAGTACGAGCAGATGACTTCTCTGAACCAAACAACTGGAAAAACTGAAGCTGAATCGATGGTTGGATCTCCAAACGAAGCTCCAAACTCCAAAGGTGAGTCTCTAATACTGTATCACTTAGTCTGACCCGAGCGTAAAGCAAAACACAAAACACTCGAGTCAAGATTAACACTCTTATATCAGTAAATCCAACTCAAATGAAATAACAACTGAAATACAGGTAACTCAAAGAATGTTTAGGACAACCATCCCCTACGGATTTGTAGAGCTATCTGCAATGTAGAAATATACATTATAACACCGTGGTCATTACAAATTAATTTATACTTCAAAACCAAAATATCATTTCATTTCAAATATATATATATATATATATATTACAAAATTTTATCGTTTCCAAAGTTACGATTCAAATCTACTCGAATTCCAAATTCAAATTTAATCCAATCTCAACTTATCAATTTAAATTCAAATCAATTCCTAAATAACCATTTCAAATTTTATCGATCTCAAATCCGGGTTTGAATCACAAAATACCCTTTTATATTACAATATAATTCAAGACTTTAAATATTCAACATTCAAACTAAATTTAACGATTTCATATAGATTTTAGTTTATCTTCATTATTATTTAGTCTTTAAATATTCCCTCTTTAGATTTAATAACATTTAAGTAACCTTAAATTACATTTTCTAAATATTTTCTTTAATTTATTGAAACGTGAAACATTCATTAAATCACATGAATCAAAAGTCTAGTTATAAAATCGTATCTTTAAATTTCACATTCAATAACTTCAAATCGATTTAATTAAATAAAATCCTTAATTAAACACTATTTCAATATAAACCCATATTTATCTTCACAACCTTACTTATTCAATTTATCACAAAATCTATTAGAAATATTGATTTACATAAATACTTAACCGTATTATATCAATCTAATTTAAATTGAATATTACTACTAAATTTATATATAAAATTACCATTTATATATAATATCTTAAGAATAAATACTTATTAAACCATATATTTCTTTCTGAAACCATAGAAATTATTTTCAAAATATTTATATATGGACCAACGGTGTCTGTATACATTTCCTAACCTATGGTCAAGTGATACGGATATTTATCATTTCAATCCGTACACTAAATATATACGGGTGGATATCATTTCAACCCGTAATCCCAAATTCACTTCAATGAAAATCGCTTGGGTCTATCATTTCAACCCATAACGATTTTATTATATTTTAAAGTCCGTTCGGGTATGTATCATTTCAACCCATAGTGAATTATAAACTAACAGGGAACTTGCAGAGTGATAACGGATATGAAAAAAATATAATAATAAGCATATATTATCAATAACAATATAATATCAACAACAGGATATGGTGTCGTATCCCACAGGTGAACGGTTACAGATAATAGCATAGATGACTATTCAAATAACTACAGCAGCATATTTCCATTGTCGTTTCAATTGAAATTAAATTTAATAAATATAAGAACGTTAATCGTGAGCGATTACTCACTTTTCGAGGCTAGAGAAATTTGGCAAGGAAACGAGCTACGAATTCCAAAGCAATGCTAGATTGATATGATTCGATGAAGAAACAGGCACGACGGATAACTGATAATGAGGAATCGATGGAACGATTAGGATCAGTTTGACATAAATTGAAAATAGATATATTATTAATACATATTCAGTATTCTAATTTAAGACAAAAATCAAAATAATATAAAAATTTCTAAATCATCATTCTTAACTCTAGCATTAAAAATCAAAGATATTTTTTTATTATACTTAAACTATTTCCCACAACAATTTCTCAAACACATATTATATATATACATACACACATTCCAAAATCCATTGTTTTAGAATAAAACGCAATTTATCTAAAACACCTACATTTACCTAAAGTCAATACTCATTTTATATACAAGCTTTTAAGCATACTTAAAAATATACATAAATCCATCATAACCCCATATACTTTATACATATCTTAGAATATGAACAACTTAACAAGTATAACATATGCAGACCTTAAAAAATTCATGCCGACGCCTAAAAAAATAAGATGCTATTTTAAAACAAACTAAATATATATAATACTTAAAATAGCCGATCAAAACAAAATAACTATATATTTTAACTTTAACAATGAGTTACAACACTAACAAAAAGTTTATTATTTTATATAAAATAGTATAACATATATCACAGAACTTAATATCATTTACTTAAACAGACCATATACAAATAAACTATTATAAGCATGTACGCAATCCATCAGCCTCCATATAAACATATGCATTATATAAGTATTGTCAACATATTATACGGCATACATAAATTTGTATATATAAAGAAATAGGTATCGGTACAGCTTAAACAATGATGCAACTCATTTTTTTTTCAAAACAAAAGTAAACAAATGCTAACATGTTTTAAAAATTCATATACACTAACCTATATATATTGGGTACATCTGCATCTATTTTCTATTTAAACCAATGTTTATAAAACTCCTCACTAACTCAAACAAAACAAAAGTTTAAAGCAAAATTTTACACAAATTTCTTTACACGACAAAAGACTACTGCTCCCAAATATATACATATATTTATTAAAGAATCAAAACATTAATGTATAATAAAAATCAAAAGTATTATATATATATATATATATATATATATATATCTACTTAAATACGTTACTAATATAAAACTATAACCAATTTTAATATAACATACTATAACATAATTAATATATGCATGACTGGTAAAATTTGTATAACAGACATATTTGAAATTTATATAAGTTTATATATATTATATTAAAATGTGTATATATATATATATAATCAGAAAGCAAAGTATTCATATAAACGAAAATAGAATATATACTACCTTTATATATATAACAGATAGAACTCACACGTAAAACAACATATAAGTTTGTACATATATTAACCCAAAATAGAAAGCTCTGAGTTATATCTATATATACTAACATATTTTGATCCAAAACTAACATATACATACAATAAATTGTATATATGTACTTTAAAATCATAAACAATAGTGATAAAATATACTATGATATAATATACTATACTATTATATGTAACACACGCATCATACAAAAAAAGAAGAAGAAGCAATTTATAACACCATATAAAAAGATTTGATAAAATGAAATAAACTATAACATTATATACATATGAATAAATTTTGCAGGCCATATATTTGTTGTCTCCAAAGTTTATATCACACTATATATCACATGCCAACCCATACTAGTACAACCTTATTACAAAATATATCAACCAAAACCATATACATATCTTTTTTTGTATAGCAGCAAACACATTAAACTAACCTATATGTATTATGTATATAACAAAAGCATGCTAACCTTGATAACAAAACTGCAGATTAACCCAAAATAAGTTCTAAAACAACCCACTTACTTATACAAGTATATAAATGAGGGGGAAGCCGAGCATGGGTGCTTCCACAAAGAGGAGGTGAGGGAGTGCGCGGGGAAGGAAGCAGAAGGCTTGTTCTGGAATTGGCGAAGGCAACGAGATCCAGGCGGCAAAAGATGAAGTAGCGATGCTTTTATTTTTATAAAAAAAAAATTCCTTGCCGAGTGAAAATATGAAGGTGGATTTGGCAAATTTATATTGAAAGCAGAGAACAGGGAGAGGAGGAAGAAAATAAATATATAAAATGGGTAGAGTGGAAAAACTGAACTGTTAGAAGGTTAAAAAAATGTTTCGACGGTTAAAACAAGAAATGTAGGAAAAACGAATAGGCACAAATTGGGAAACGTATCACATAAATAATTAATATAAAGTAGCGGGTGAGGATTTTAGGCAATAAATATTCACGTTGATTTGTACACGCAAATAAAATATGAGCTGCAGCCAAATCAAATAATGAAAAAAGGAAAAACGTACGTATGTTATACGTTTCTTCAAGTGATCGTGCATAACAAAAGATAAAGAGAGTAATAAAGCCAGATGACCATTTGAATTTGTACTGTTGGCAATAAAATAAATGTGAAGTAACATAAACACTTGATTGACGCAGATAATTAAGCAATTGATATGCATGTGCAGCACGTTTCAAAATTTAAAACCGAAGGGAAATTAACTGTCACATTTTAAGGTACTGATATAAATGTAAAGTAATGAATATGGAAAAAAATTCAAGTGCAGATTTCAGGGGATAAGAAAGAAATGACCGTTCATAATTTAAATTGACACTGATAAGGCAAGGAATATATATGTAAATTTTTTACTGAATATGATACATTTGTTGAAGCCAATAACACCAAAATCAAGGAATGAAAAAGGCAACAGGGAAAAGAACGGAACATAATTAATGGATAGATAATTAAAACAGTTGAAATCTTTTTACAGTAACTTAAATACATTTATAGAATTGTTGTTTACACATAAGATAATTAAAACAATTGGATTCTTTTTACAGTAACTCAAATACATTTGTAAAATTGTTGTTTACATATAAGAGTTATAAATTAACTTGCTTAAATAGTATCAATGACATACAAACAACAAAATTTACTTTTATATTTTATTATTATTGATAATTTCACCAAACTTCAATAATTTAAAATCAATTAAATATACTATATTTTTTAATTAAATACAATTTCAATTAATTCAACTTTATCTTCTCAATTTCTGAAATGTTTAACTAATTAAGTCTTATTAAATTAAAATTTATACTTCTTTCCTTTTATGTAAAATTCAATTATACTAAATTTTATTTACAAATTAATTTCAATAGGTTGATATGTAGGATGAGCGAAAATCAAGAGAAAAATATAAATAAGTTTGAATACATAATTATACATTTATTGTTTACAAATAGATTAGAAGTTAATTTGCAATTAAAACCCAATTCTAGTTAATTATAAATTGATTTCATGATTTACATAATATTAAATCTATCCAATTAAACTTTTATTAAACCATACGTTTGAAATCACATAAAATAGTTGTCACTTTATTAAATCAAAATCAGATGTTATAATTCAAAGTAAATTTTATTTAAAATCATAAATTTTTAATTTCTTACTGTATTAAATTCTAAAATTTGAGTTTTCTTCTTTTCGAAAAATACGAATCGTTACAGTTTTCCCACGCTGGTTTTCCAAACTGACTCCGATGTTATTTTATTATAATGCTTGGTCAAATCGAGTATTATCGATTCAAGATAGAATGCTATAGCATTCAGGAGGCGAGCTGGATGACTGAGACGTATCTCCATACTTAGTGTATATTTCTGCTGTATAAGGACAAGTTACTATAATTGTCCAGATTTGATGTATTTATTTTTGTACTCTGATGATTGTAAGTATAAACGGATACTGATTCTTTTTTATAATAATCTGTAATTATATATTATATTTTGTTCCGCTGCAGTTATGAGATTCTATGTTATTGTTTATTTTCTTCTACCTTTTTCTTCTTTACTCTAAAGCTTAGTATTTTCCGTTCAATCTGAGTTGAACTAATGTGAATTATGGTCGACTCAAGGTGCACGGATTTGCGGGCCTTTACACTTGGTATCAGAGCTGAAGCTTAAGTGAGAACCTTGGCTCTGGTGGGGATTACTCGTTAGAGATGGAGTCAGTAATACACTAGAATGAGCTGAGTGTAATAATAGATATGAGCGTGTATTTTTTAGTGAAAGTAAATGGTTTTATATTGTGTTTACTTATGTGTTGAGGGGCATAGAAATTCTGTTCGAGTTGTGGGATGCCACTATATCGATAGGAGTTTCTAAACACTTGAATAGCGTAATTCGACAAGGTGTGATTTTGAAGCGGGTAAATGAAATAATTTTACCCAAATTATATTTTGATACAAAAAAAATAATTTTCAAGAATTATTATATTATAAATTGATGTGTTTGTATGTTACAATCAAAATAGCATTATAGAATTGGAACAGGTTTATTATAAACAAAGGGAGATTGTATAAGTATGAATTATAAAAATGAGTTAAAAACAACAAATGGGTTTAAACCAGAATTTGGAAAATTTAAATCCCGAAAATTTTTAGAAGTGTTTTCCAAAGTGTTAGAAGATAAATAATAGTAATATTATTTTGGAGATATTTTTGAAAGAAAAAGATTTCAAATGGATTTTGGAAGTAATATAGCACTGAACTCACTTCAGTCGTTGGAAAATAATCCTGGTGATGACTGCGTAGCATTATCAGTATTGATTTTCGAGTTTCTAAGTGAGGAATTGCTACCACGGTAAATTGGTATGGAGATTTTTCTATGAAAAAAAGTGTTGTTTTGAAAATTTCAAGGAAATTCTTTTAAATAAAATCAGGTTGATTTTGAAATTCAAAGGAATTGGTTTATTAAACCAAAAAGAGTATATATGTAGATATTTGATTTCTAAGTGATTTGATATATATATATATATATATATATATATATATGCATGTTGGGTGTTTGAATTCTGGAATTTTAATATAAACGTTGGGGAAAACCTCGGAAATAAGTTATGAATTTATAAAGTGGCATGATTTCAATAAGAAAGGAAAGTATGGAATTTGAGTTTCGGAAAATAAATTTTAACTTAAGTAAGTTAAAACAGATTGTGTGAATTGAATTTAATTGAAGGAAAGTTAAACAAATTTATTGAGAATTGAGACAATAATAAATTCGAATGGTGAAATTGCTATATGAATATAAGTAAGAAAATGGAAAAAATTGAAATTGGAATTGAATTCTTACTTGATTGAAATTGAATGAATTAAAAATAAATTTGTTTGGAGTGAAATAAGTTTTAAGTATGAATAACTCAGATTTGGTTTTGAAATGTTGGTTAAAGAGGAATTGAAATGTAAATATAAAGCGAATTGGATTTGAACCATATTGAATTGAATTAAATATGTAAATGTGAATTATAAATTGACTATATAACTATAAGTTATAAAATTTGAATTGGATTAGTAATAATATCGAATTGATGTAAATATAAATTTAAATTGTGAAATAATTATAACTTATATATCTTGAATGAAATATAATTTGAGTGAAAATCTGGAATTGTGAATAAATAAAGTGGAATAGCTTATAAAATTGAAATTAATTGAATAAAAATATACTTAGGCTATAAATAAATTTATAATCTCGAGTAAAAAGTAAAATGTGAATATATTCAAGTATAGAACTGATGGAAATATGAAAAATAAGTTGTGTGACTTACAAGATTGAAAAGTGAAATAGAAAACCCAAAATATTAATAATAGCTTGATATTTTGGTGAAGGAAATTAAATCCAAACTTGAATTATAAGAGGAATTTGAACTCAAGAAAATTAGAAAAAGTGATTTTGAGATAAAAATAAGATATTGAGTTATAAATTTGAAGTGAACTAATTAGATAACAAATTAGTTAATTGAATGTAGATTGGATATTAACTTGGTTGAATAAAATCAGATTATGGATTAAAAGTGGAACTTGAGTTATAAATAGAATCCGAATTAAATTGTAAGCGAATTAAATATAATTGGAAATATCGTTGAATAAAATAGAAATGGATTGAAATAGTGATGACTTAGGTCATAAATAAATTCAGTTTAAAGTGTAAATAAATTGAATGTAGCCTTGGATACGAATTAAATAAATTCGAGAATGAATTCGAGTATGGAGTTAAAAATTGAAGTGTATTAAATGAATGAACTAATTTGTTAATTAATTAATTAGGAAATGAAATGGAATTTGTTTGAAATGAAAATAAATTTAAGTTATAAGGTGGACATAATTTAAAAATAAAGGATTAACTGAAGTAAATATTTTGGATGGAAGCTCGGCTTAAATAAATTTGTGAAATGGCTATTAAATAAATGAGCATGAAATGATTCCAAGTTTAATAAAATGGATTTGAATATAATGAATGTGGATATAAATGAAAGGTAAATGAATTGATTGAGAATAAATTTGAAATGGAATATAATTAAATATAAATTGATTTGGAATTAAATTAGTTATTATCTTAATGATTATTCTATTGAATATCGTCGAAAGTGCATAGAAAAATTGTTGTTCGACACAAACAAAAGTAAATAAAATCTATGGATAAATAGAACATGAATAAATTGATTTTTTAATCAATGTGAAATGAATATAGGTTTGCTTGATACAAAATGAATTAGATGCTAATAATTTTGGTTGTAAATCATTTCGGATTGAATAAAGTGATATATGGATCAATTAAAAGTAGTTAAATTGGTGCCAGAACCTTGTAATTACTTATAAAGATATATTACCATGCATTGCTTATGAAATTCATGTTTTACCTATTTAAATAAATGAAATGTTAGTGAATTTCATATTTTGGTGCTTACGTGATTTAAATTTAGTAAGTACAAGTACAGAGGAACTATTTGGCTAGATTTGGGTTGCGAAATTGCTTTCGAAGTAAATGATTGCTTAATAATGCTTTAAAACGCTAAATAAGGTACTTTTTCGGATTAAATATAGTAAAATATATAAATATAGATATATATCTTGTTTTTCGACTATGTGGGTCGATGTACATACATTTATCTCTTTTGCCATATTGCAAAAGGTCCTCCGTACAAAGAAGACTCTGCCAAAAACTTTCGAAAATTTAGGGTGTTAAAAAAACTATTAACAAAAATTTGATTTTAAATTGTAATTGAAATAAAGGATTTTGGAACTAGAATTGAAAACTAATTGTTTGGGTTGGAACTAAAATATTAGAAAAGTGAAATATTAAATTTTTACTAAGTGGATTTTGGAAAAGTTAATGGGTTTGGAGCGTTTTTCCTGCCTTAGCAATTTCGGGGATGAAATTCTCTTAATGGGAATGAATATAATGACCCTGATTTTCTGTCGTTGATTTTGAACATTTAATTTATTTTAAATGTTGAGTTTGAAATGTGAATATAACTTTAATATGGAATTTAACAATTAAATAAGTGGACTAAGACTTAAGTTTCAAATATAGCGATTTATTGGACAAATTTAATTATTGAATTAATAAATGGAAACCGTTTAAATAACTGAATTGGAGAAGAATATGAATCAAAGACTATTTTTGATAAAAATTATACTATAATTATAATTTAGTTAGAAAGTTTTTAAAACTGAAATTTCAAGCGATTTCGCAAGTTTTTGAAATCGTCAATTTAATCGAAGCGTTAAATAGCGATCTGGGGCATAGTCTCGGAATTCGAAGAAACCAGTTCTATTGGATCCGTAATAGTGTATTATTATCATATTTCAACTTTCGTAGTGTTTGGGGTTATCGTTTGATCGTACGGGATAGAAACGCATTGAAATTAATATCGAAAATTCAATATAATAATTAGGTTCAAAAAGCAATCTTCTCCATACGACCGAATTAGGACTTAAAAAATTTTCCATTGCGTTTGGAATAGCGGTATAACCTTAAAAACGTCAGGCGGCATGCCTTGATAGGGATTGTAGATTTTTAGTTACCCAATACGATGTATTTTGGAATTAATTAATATTTTAAATTTTGAAATCAACACCTATTACTTCCAATCAGCCACCCTACTTGTTAGAATCGTACCTACCTTTCCTTTTTGAAGAAGTTTCTCCCCTCTTATAGATTAAAAAAATGAGTAAAATAAAATCAAAACCAAGCCTCTTTCATTTCAAAATTCATAAAACAAAGATAACTCAGCCAAGTATTACTCTCTCCATTTCTGTTCAAACCCACGGAAGCCCTTCTCTTCTTTTTTGTCAAAATGAAAACAGATCGATATTAAGAAATAAAAAAACTATAGTCGATTGAATTGAAAGCATGCCGAAGTCGAGGCGGGGGAGAGGGAAAGCGTGTGGGAGCAGGGCAGTTGCTCAAGGCGAGTCACGATTTTGGAGCAGAGGTCTAGTGGTTCGAGGTTAGTCAATGGTGGTCGCAACATGTGTGGTGGTTCGCATGGGTGGATGCGAGTGTTCGAGGGGCACAATGGTGGAAAGGAAAAGTTTGCGTTCGAGCCTAGTGTCGTGATTTGTGGGGGGCTTCGACTGGACGCGATGTTGTGGGTTCGAGATACTCCACTAGCGGTAAGAGTTAGCATGGTCGAGGGTTTCTATGTGGCGATATCCCTACCGCGTTTTACAAGAGGGAGGGTTTCGAGTAGATGTAGGGCTTCGTGCGAGTGGAAAAGAGGGAGGTCGGCATTCGTTTTGGACTGTAACCATAGTCGTGAAGGTGAAGGTAAAATACTATAGCTATATAAATTTCATAGTTAGTTTATTTTTAATTAGTACTAAAATTTAATTAGCTAATGAAAATTAATTTAAAATGCATACGAGATACAAAATCATGGGGTAAATCACGATGGGTTTGTAGTTACAAGTTTTATGCAAGGGAATTAAAAATTGAAATGGGTTGCAAAATAAATCAAGGTGAGTATCTCACTCTTTTTGGATTGCTAGATATTAATTTTAAATAGTTAAAATTGATTATTGGATGCCCGGTTGAATTAATAATTATTATCTGATGAATGATATATTATGTACATAAAGTAGTATATATACTAGTATTTGGATTGATATACCCACACATTTTAGCGGATGATACCCTATGCACCCCGCATAATAGTGGATGATCCTACATACCGTGATATCCCCCTCGAAGTGGGATTGGTATTTTTGTGTTGTATTAATATCTGTGGATGCAGGGAAACAGGTTGAAGGGATCCAACTGGATTCCTCAAATATATTGTTTATTTTTCACATATAGTGATATATGATGTGTGCAGATCATCTAATATAGATTATTGTTGTAATTTGAATTAATGGATGTTATAGTAGCACCAGCCTTAAATATTGGTATTTTTAAATACCATAAATATTATTTTTTAAATTTGAAGGAACAAAAAGGAATTTTGGATATAAAAATATTTATATTGGAGTTGGAGTTGTTTCAAAGAGATTGAGTTAGAAAAAAAAGAAAATATTTGGTTTTTGGTTATACTGAACTATTGTGAATTATTAAATGGAGATTTTGAAAATGAATTATATAAGAGAATTTATAAATGATATTCTGAAAATAGAAAAAGGAGTTAAAGTCGATATTAAAAATAGATTGGAAGTTATAAATAGATTTACAAAGAAATGGATATATAAAATAGAAATTTATAAATATAATTGTTTTCATAAATAAGTTAAACTCAAGGGAGTACAAGAATTTGTAAACCATGTTTATAAATAAGATAAGCAATATCAGTTGCTAAATTGGAAATATAAAATTCATAGGTGAATTTTTTGGTTTTTGTTTGATGATAATAAACATATATATATATATATATATTCATTTAAATGTATTTGTTAATGTACTATTTTATTTTTCATAGATTAAATAAATATTTATTGAATAAAATAAATTACACAGCATTTGAATTCAAACAGAAATTTTATTCAAACAAATATTTGTTACAATTTTGAATAATACAAATTCAAGCTCTCACTATACATATACATTTTTGAATACATCACAATTCATTTTACATAATTTCCTCACTACATATCACTCACACTCGTATTTTGTCTTCAACTGCATTCCAGTTTGAATCCAGCATCTGAGCAATGTGCAAAAATATTCACTAACGCAGTAAAATTGAAAATGAAATATTTTTGCAATGTAAAATAAAATATGATTCTTGAAAATATGATTTGCCTCAGTTATTTGGGTTGTTCATCATCATTCACATTTGCATTCATCACACACTAACAGTGTGACATGCACAATGTATCACTGTACATGCCACAAGGCCGTGCACATCGATATACACTTGATCGATTTACAGGGACAGGTGAGCATAGGTCAAACCCAAATGCAAAGCTGGGTTCAACTCACGTGTAATATATTTAAAATCACGACATGAGCACAAGGTCAAACCCGAGTTTTTGAAACTGGATTCAACTCAAGTAAAATTTCTAAAATCAACATGAATGAGATGACCACAAAGATAACAGCCAGTGCCAACAAAGAATCAAGTCTCGACCAAAACCAGTTACTCAATGCATGCAACATGGTGTACAAGCTCAATGAAGACTGCAGCAAAATTCAGCACCAACATAACAGCCACCATAATGATGAATATGTCATGCTCAATGCAAAACAGTGGCAACCACAAGATGCAGACATAAACAACATCAATAAACCAAACGCAAGACCAAACTGCAAAAGTGACACAGCAGTTTTGAACAAGAACTCCAGACCAACAACTACATGAAGCAAACAGCTTGAATGCCACAAGCATGAAACCACAAGTTACACAATCAAGTGATCAACATAGCAACTGCAAGAACATGAAAACAGATACAAAGCAATGAACAGAGAACATGCATGAAGAACCAGAAGTACAAGTGCAAGCAAGTGCACCACTGAGCTATTCAAATGAAACACAGTGGCAACATCAAAATACAGGCCAGAAGCTCAAGTACACCAGTGAACAAGTGTCACAGCAGTTTTTGAAAAGGAACATCAGAGACATGGAAATAATAACAAACAAATGAATGCAAGTTCATATGAACAGCAATCCCAAAGCAACTGAAGGCAGACTACAATATCATAGGTCAGACCAACCAGAATGATACAAGGCAACATGTACAACAACAAGTCCAGCTATAACAGCCAGTGTAGCAATGAAACAATACATACACCATGTGTAGAGGACCAGTGATATAAATAAAGAAATGCAGATCAACGATCTCAAGCCAAAGTCAAAATTGACCAAGTTACTGCATAAAGTCAAGTCAGAGAATTCAACGAAAATATACGTCTTTGAAAAAGTCAACAAATAAAAGGGAAAGTTTTTGCCGTGTGACACAAGAAGGATCGAACGCTCTCAAGTTAAAGCCGTAAGCATCAAGGTTGAAAGTATATCAGGAAAGCCGTGCGCATCAGGAAAGCAACAAATTGGGAAAGTATCGAATTGATACGAAGGAATTCAAGTGTCTCGAATCCATATAAATACTGAACCCAAAAGTTCATCATAGGCATTGAGTCAAGCAAACAATTAAACAAGCAACGAAATAGAATACATACCAATCTATCAAACTCGATCAAAGGAGCAGCTGCGAAACAAAACGCAAGTAGAATCGATCATCAGAGAACGAGCGAGCAAAAGTAACGCAAACCAGTGAATTGATCATCAGAGAACGTGCACAAGAGCACCACTAATTCATATCGAACAAAGCCCCAATTTGGATCGCAAGAGCCGAAGCCCTAATTTCAGAAAGAAGAACGGCCGCAATTGTTTCAGAAGGAAGAACAAGGGATCGGGTTAAAAGGGCCAGCCTTTATTGTCATAAAGGTGATTTGGTTTTATTTAGGGTTTTATTAAAGGGGGTCTTTTAAATTTTAATTTGAGCAAAAATTATGGATTTAAAGTTGTATTTTAATTTTTGCTCCTGCTTTTATTTTTGAAGTCTGTTTTTCTTTTCGAGTCAAAGTATTGGTAAATCGCCACTAGGTTGTAGGTAGTGTCAGATTGCCTAGTTAGAATTAGTTCAGTGAGCAGGGTGTGGGAGTTTGCAAAACTCTATAGGCGGGAGCAGAGTTTGCGAGTTTGCGAAACTCTATAGGCGGAGCAGGGTGTGCGAGTCTATGAGAGTGTTTGTGAGCGGGAGCAAGGGTTTGCGAGTCTAGTAGAGTGTTTGTAAGCGGGATACTGTTTAATTCTAATAGAAATCTGGGAATGCAGTAGTAGGCAGGGGTTGCCGAAGCTGTGTAAATTTTGTGTGTCATTTACTTTTCAGCATATTTATTTCTGCAGTTTGTTTCTGTGTTTAAATCGAGAAAATTTGCTATAACACTATTCACCCCTCCCCTCTAGGGTTAATCTAGATCCTACAAGTGGTATCAGAGCACGGTATTTTTCTTTAACTCTAGAGTCATGAATCCACCAAATAAGACTTTTGTTGAGGGTCATTCCAATATTATTCCTTCTATTTTCGATGGAACAGATTTTTTTAACTGGAAATTGAAAATAGAATTTTATTTAAAATCTGTTAATATTAAATGTTGGGATATTATTGAAAATGGGTGTGATATAACAAATAAGGAAATTATCTCGATTAATGCTCTTGCTATGCATATATTATATTCTCATATTAATCGTGATAATTTTTATTTCGTCTCTCATTGTGAAAATGCACAGAAAATTTGGAATACTCTCGATGCAATATGGAGCAAAAGTCAACAGCAATGAGATGTCCTCCACAACCGACTCAGTTAAAGAAATGTGCTTAACAGGATTGGCAAATAGCAGTTGTGATGAGGATGATGATGATGATGGAGCAGCCGAGCTGGCATTACTAATGAAGAAATTCAAAAGGAGGAACCGCAAATATGGAAATCCAGCTCTAAATCAAAAATTAAAAACAGAGAGCACAATATGAAGCCAAGCGAGTTATCAAAACTCACTCACTCTGAATTACATATTTATTTCCACGAAGTGAATGGCTGTTTTGAACGACTTAGGGAGAAGTATGCCAAACTTGAATCACAAAAAGATACTTTGATAGAATTAAATGAACAACTCGAAAAATTAGTTAACACCTATCAAAGTAAGATCCCTAAGTATGATAAGTGTCCAACATTCGAAAAGGAAATTAAAAAATCAGAAATCAATATAAAATCACTTGAAAATGAAATTATGATTTTAAAAGAGAATGAAAATACTAGGAGAGAGAATTCTATTAAAAAGTGCACACAATTGATAAATGAAAATGAATCTCTCAAAACACAAGTCCAACAATTGTCAATGACTTTAGATAAATTCTCAAAAAGTGAAAAATCATTGAATATGCTATTAGGAAAGCAAACTGTTAATACAGCTAGAAAAGGACTTGGATATAATCAATCTGAAAATGTTGAAAGCGATATTAATCAAGAAAATTCCATGTGCACAATTTGTAGAAAATATGAACACGATCACAATAATTGTTGGTATAGACCCAAACATGTGAAAACCATACCAATTTGGGTTACAAAAGGCACAAATATAAAATCTCTCAAAGTTAAACAAAATTGGGTGCCAAAAGGAACATACATAAACAGTTTTGGGTCTCCACAAAATTATTTTTCTAAATCTTCTGCCGCTAACAACCATGGACCTATAAAAACAAATAGGTCACATAAATCTTTTCCCTTGTAGGTATGGTGGCATGCTAAGGAACAACAACAATGTTTTCTGGATTTTTGGCTGTTCCAGAAACACAACGGGCGACAAAGAAAAGTTCCTTAGCCTATTATAAAGGTGACAGGATCACAATGGATAAACCACGATAAATTATCGTAAAGGTAAAACAGGCGAAGGTATATTAAATGTGATAATCTGCACCGTATTCTGAATGAAATCAGCCAATATTGAGATGTTGTAAAGAGATGATTTTTTCTGGCTTGTTCAACATAGTTGGTCAATTATCTTTATGCCAAAAACACTATTCTTTGAATTACTTCATACATATATGTTTGGATTAAACATAGTGTTTTGCTGGATGATAATATTTCTGGTTATTTTTGGCTAACTCTATATTCACGGTTTTCTGATTATTTACATGGCTTCAATCCAAATTCAAAAGAATGTCATTTAAAATGCTGTTGAAAATTGAGTTTGAGTTTTTTTTATGCACTCTTCATGGTCTGGTCTATCAAATTTAATTAGTGATATTTTGGAGTGAAAAAGAAATTCAGATGCAGATCATACTGGTAATCTAGTTGAAAGAAAAATTACCGGTGGAACGTGATTAATTTTTGAAACATTCATTTGCTACATCGTTTTTCAAAGAAAATATCTGCATATTTTTCACTTGAAATAAATTTCAAATAGCAGAATTTTTTTCTCATATAACCCCTTCGAGAAAATCATTGTTGACCATATTTTCAGATTAGTCATTTTTATTTGATTTTAAATGACAAATTTTGACTAATCTGACTCCCTACTAATTATCAAAAAGATAAATAGTGATTGAAAAAGTGATAAGTGTTGATATTGAACATACATTACTCAAAAGAATATATTTTGGAAAATTTCTTTAGGAATTTAAAGAAGAGTTATAAAACTTTTTGTTGGGTAAAGATTCCATGACCATTTCTATATCTATCATATTTCTATCGACCATGGTCTATCAAAACTTAAATATAGTTGGTCGATATGTGGTACTATAATCAGGGATCATTTGTTTTTCATTTCATATTTTTTTGTAAAAATAAATAATTATCCAAAGTATTCACTCTCATTTAAAAGTCCTCACGGTTATGCATGGGTTAATTACTTGGATTTTTGATTATGTGCTTCCATGCTCATTTAAAAGTCCTTACGGTTATGCATGTATGGAACGCATATCAAAATTAATTGCTTAAATAGACAAGTTGATTCTAATCCCATTTAAAAGTCATCACGGTCAAGCGTTGTAACGACCCGTATTTTACGTGTCGATAAATCGTAGTATTTGCAGGTCGTTAGTGTTGTTGTGTTGTCTCTAGCCTGAGTCGTTTAGAAAGTTAACTCGTGTGTTTAGTGATGAGTCGTGACCGACTCATGGGCATGGTCGAGTTAAGGCTTGAGTCGTGACCGACTCATAGGGGTTAGCGAGTTAGTATGCTACGACCTAAGGAGTTGAAGGGTTAACTTGTTGCCGAGATAACTAGTGGCCGAGTTATGAGAATTAGCGAGTCAATGTGTTAAAAGGATTGAGTCTTGACCGAGTTAGCAGGTTGACCGACCTAAGGGTGTTGCCGAGTTAAGGTTTGGACCGACTCAAGGAATAGGGCTTGGATCGGCAGGAGGATGAGTCGTTAGTGGCTTAAGACTTATGTGTGTCGGCATCGTAGTTGAGTCGGCTAGGAGTTAGGTCGGTGGGCCGACTTAGTGTTGAGTCGTTGGGATCTTAGGTCGGTAGGAAGTAAGTCGGCAGTATATGTTGAGGCATTGGGTCGGTAGGAGGTTAGGTCGGCACCCAATATGGAGATGGTGGACATTGGTTAAGCCGTGACCGACTCATGTTGAGTCGGCAAAGGTTGGTTGGGACGTGTCTAGGATAAGTCGGCTTGGTGGGTGAGTCGGTATCACAGTTGAGTCGTATGGGATGTTGAGTCGTCGGACGACTTAGGATTTGGAGTGTTAGGTCGGCTCTAGTATTAAGTCGTAGGTCGGCCTGGTTTGTTGAGTCATGAGAGTGGCTTGTATTAGGTCGGCAAAGCAATGAGTCGTGAACGACTCATAGTGAGTCGGCTGTGTTGAGTCGGCAAGGGGATGAGTCGGGGACGACTCAGGAGTTGGGTCGGCGGCGACTTAGGACGGCCGAGACATGGGGGTTTCAGCCTATAAATAGTGGACTTTGGCTCACTTTTTGGCACCGGATTTCGAAGCGACGAAGTGCTGCCATTTTGGAAACTCGACTTCAGTATTTTCTTCACTTCTTTCTCTACTTCCATCAAGTGCTAACATCCATTGAAGATTGAAGAACAAGATCAAAGATCGAAGATCCAAAGTTGAAGATTTTCATCCGAAGAGGCTAGATTTTACCGTTTCAAGTGAAATTTCTCCGGATCAAGCTCAAGTCCTTGCTGTCCAGATCTGTAGTTGATTGATTTTAGGTTGTTTTAGTGATTTGGTGAGTGGTAGTTATCTCTCACGCGGATCCAAAGGAGTATATGGGATTGGTGATATGTTTATGTGTTAAAGTTAGCGTTTTCTCGCATTTTCCTTAAGTCTGCATGTAGATCCATCATATTTGAAGATGTTTATCTATAGAAGCTATTTAACAAGTATTAGAGACAAAACCCATGTTTTAGATTTGATAGATCTATGCTAAAAACTATGATTTCACATATGTTGGACTTTTGCTCACTTAATTACGAAATTGCCATTATAGTTGATATTGCTTAATATATCTTGTTTGAATGCTTGAATGTTTGAATGTATGTTAGATTTGATTGCTCCAAGTTAGCTTGTAGTTGATTTGGAACAAGATGGTTGAAGATGATTCAAAAGCTAAGTGGAAAGGCTCTTGAATGGTGAAAGCTGCCGATGGTATATGAAGCGGATGTGGAAGCTCATATGGATGGATTCGATGATGGGACTTTGCCGTGATGCGAAGAGGCGAAGTATGAGATCGAGATGGGACTTTGTCAGGATGCGAAAAGGCAAAGTATGGTTGAGTTGAGACTTTGCTTTGGTACGATGAAGCGGAGTATGATGTGAGTCTTGGCTTAATCCAGGCAGGGATCATTCCAAGCATGTTGATAACTTGAAGGGTAGTTCAAGTTGGTTGATAATGGATTGCTCAAGAGGAAGCTTGGGCTAAGTTGAAAGAAGTCGTCAAGAAGGATGACAAGGAGGCTTGGATCTCATCGTTATTGAAGGTTCTAGCAAACCTAAAGCAAGAGTACATAGGGACGCCTAAAAGACTACAGGCAGTTAGTCGAGTACTCTGGGCCAAGAAGATAAGTCCTAGGCACAAGGCAGTGTGCGGGGTTTTGTCTAGAACCGGGGTTACCATTAGCCCTTGACAGATGGCTCAGGAAGGAGTCGGTCATTCAATTAACGGTGATTTCGAAGCAAGGTTAACAGTGATAGCCAGAGTCATGGATGTTTGGATGTTTGGTTGTATCATCATTCGGCTTCAAGAGCGGTGTTTTCTGGGTGCTTATCTGATCTTGGTTTAGGCCTTGGGGGTTTGTATTTGGAAAACATCGTCCTTGACTCGAGTGATTATTGCTTTACCTTACTTATCTGCTATGTTATGCTTACTTCTCCTTAGTGTGTGTCTGGGGGCTATCACTGTAGAAAGAGGTGGAGTGGGATGGTTTGGTTCCTATTCCTTTATTTCCTTATGCTCTTTTGGTATGCTTGATTGTTAATTTACTGCTCACTAAGACATTGTCTGACTCAAGGTTTTATGTCTCCTCTTATTACCTTGGGCTGTTCATCCATGTTTGGGATGGGCAGACTAGGTAGCAGGTGGCAGGTGCTGTGCTTAGAGTAGAGTTTTCCGTTGATGATGGCGAAGACGAGCAGGAGGCTATGCATATTATTTTCTTATATGTACTGGGTATCCGCTGCTGTATTTGATGAGTGCTTGTAGTGAGGTCTTGATGTATGGATTTGTTGAGATGATTGTATAAAACTTCTGTGATGCTTATATGATGATTTTCTGTTATGAGACTTCACTATATATTTCTCTATTGTATTTTATCCATGCGCTGTGAGTTACGATAGAGATTCTGCGATTTTGTTTTACCCTGACTATCGTCCATGGCTGCCTGGCACACCTTTCAGCGCTCTATTCTCTTGTTTTGGTGCGGGAGTCATGGGCGGTCGTCACATTTGGTATCAGAGCCTTGGTTAATCGATTTTAGCGAACGCTCGCTGATGTAACTACGTAAGAGAGACGTAATTGTAATTTGATGGATGATTACTATATATAATATAGTAGTTTAGAAGGGTTTGAACTCCTTATGCAGTTGTTTCTTAAGGTGTTCTAATCATTCTTATTTACAGATATTAAGGATGAGTCGAAGTGAGAGACAAGCTGCGAGGGGTAGCCGTGATGCTAGGGAAGCTGTTGATTATGCTCCTATGTTTGAGGCCATGATGACTTCTATCATGAGAAGGGTACCAGCTTCAGGATCTTCTGTGGATGTAGGAGTTCAAGTCCAGGCTCCAAGGCCAGTTCTGGAGTATATTTCTGAGTTCGAAGCTTTGTCTAAGTATGCCAGATCGTATATTGATTCTCCATACCAGAAGAATGAAAAGTTTGTGACCGGTCTGGATGCTTATCTTGGAAGGCAGTTGGTGGATCACTTGGACGATCCATTTGAGAAGCTGGTGGAGAAAGCTTTGAGGCATGAGAGTTTGTTCCCTAAGGAAAGTTCTGTTGTTGCTATAATCAGGGAAGGATCTAAACCACAGCAGGGTGGAAATAAGAAGAGGAAGCAGCAGCAACAGAGGGGCAAGGATGGCCAGAAGAAGCTGAAGGGTGAGTTGACTTGCTATAACTGTCAGCAGAAGGGCCATCTCTACAAAGATTGTAAGAATCCCAAGGTGCCGGGAAAATGTTACAACTGTGATAAGCTGGGACATATCAAGAAGGATTGCCCAGAGCCGAGGAAAAATAGGCAGATTGTGCAGGCCTATGCTTTGGAAGCTGTGCCGTCATCTTCAAGAGCTCCTACTGCTGAAGAGAAGGGGAAGAGTGTGGTGGTTCAAGGTACTCTTTCCATTTGTGGTGTTCCAGTTAGAGTGTTGTTTGATACTGGAGCGTCGCATTCTTTTGTTTGTGATGATTTGGTAGGCCGGTTAGGTTTGAAACCGGATATTGTTGATAGGCCATTGGTTGTGACTAATCCAGTTGGGGGTTCGTCATGTTTGTGTATGATATGCCGTGGTCTAGTTGTTTCGAGTCATGATTGCTCGTTTGTTTGTGATTGCTTTGTTCTGAACTTTGCGGGGTTCGGAATTATTTTGGGTATGGACTGGCTTAGGAAGTATGCGGCTAGGATTGATTGTGAGAGGCTGGAGGTGACAGTCGGGAATGTGGAAGGGCGAAAGGTTGTAATACGATGTAAGCATGAGGAAGGCGTCTTCATGAGCTTCATGTATTCGCTGGTTGTTCCACGGGAAGGACTGTCATCGGTGCCTATTGTGAATGGATTTGAGGATGTCTTTGACGAAGTCAAAGGGTTGCCGCCGCATAGGGAGATCGAGTTTCGTATCGATCTAGTTGAGGGAGCCAGACCTGTTGTGATGCCTCTTAGGCGGATGGCACCGAGGGAGCAGCAAGAGCTGAAGGTGCAGGTTGATGACCTTTTGCGGAAAGGATTCATTCGGAGGAGTGTGTCCGAATGGGGTGCGCCCGTTGTGTTCGCAACCAAAGCGGATGGATCGTTGAGGTTGTGTGTTGATTATCGTGAGCTGAATAAGGTGACTAAGAAGAACAAGTATCCATTGCCGAGAATAGATGACTTGTTCGATCAGCTTCACGAGGCTAAGGTGTTTTCTCAGATGGATTTGGCAACGGGATTTCACCAGTTAAGAGTGGCGAGGGATAGTGTGCCGAAGACTGCTTTCAGGACACCATCCGGGTTTTATGAGTGGCTGGTAATGCCGTTTGGGTTGACTAACGCGCCAGCATATTTTGTGGATCTTATGAATAGAGTATTCAGAGATCAGTTGAATAAGTTCGTGCTTGTGTTCGTGGATGATATTTTGGTTTATTCCAGAACTGAGGAAGAGCACAAGACGCACTTGAGGATTGTTTTGGAAATACTACGGAAACATCAGCTGAAGGCTAAGTTTTCGAAGTGTCACTTCTGGAAGAGTGAAGTGAGGTTCTTAGGCCATGTTATCTCTGGAAGTGGAATAGCGGTTGATCCCGCTAAGGTAGCAGCGATCCAGGATTGGGTTAGACCTAAGAATGCATCTGATGTGAGAAGTTTTCTTGGATTAGCAGGATATTATCGTCGGTTTATCAAGGACTTTTCCAAGATAGCTGCCCCATTGACAGGATTGACGAAGAAGAACTAAGTGTTCAGATGGGATGATAAGTGTGAGCAAGCTTTCATAATCCTGAAAGAGCGACTGACGAGTGCTCCTGTTTTGACTATTCCAAGTGGGAATGAGGAGATGGTGGTTTACACTGATGCATGTGGCACTGGACTGGGAGCAGTGCTAATGCAGAAGGATAAAGTTGTTGCGTATGCTAGTCGACAACTAAAGCCGCATGAAAGGAATTATCCGACTCATGATTTGGAGTTAGCGGCGATAGTGTTTGCTTTGAAGATGTGGAGACACTATCTATTGGGAGTTAGATTCGAGTTGTTTACAGATCATAAGTCGTTGAAGTATCTGTTCTCCCAAAAGGATTTGAATCTTCGACAGCAAAGGTGGTTAGAGTTTCTAGCATCGTATGATTTTGGTATAGCCTATACTCCGGGAAAAGGAAACGCAGTGGCTGATGCGTTAAGTCGAAGACATGCAGGTTTGGGAGCCATGTTTTCGGAATGGAAGAGTCTTGAGTATTTGGCTGGATTTGATTTCAGGCCTAGATGTGAATTGGAACCTGAGATGTTGGCAAACTTATCAATAAGGCCTACTCTGGTGGAAAGAATTGGTGAGAGCCAAAGGCGGGATGATAAGCTTGTCAAGATTATCCGTGATTTGGAATCTGGATTGGATCCAGAGAAGGATAAGGGATTCGAGGTCGATCGAGAGGGTTGGCTTCGAAAGCAAGGACGATTGGTTGTTCCCGATATTGATGGACTGAGAGATGAGGTTCTGAGGGAGAGTCATCATTCGAAGTTGACGATTCATCCAGGTGGAAATAAGATGTATCGGGACATGAAGAGAACCTACTACTGGAAAGGTATGAAGAAGGATGTTGGAAATTTTATTTCCAAGTGTATGAATTGCCAGTTGGTGAAAGCTGAGCAGAAGAAGCCCAGTGGATTACTTCAGCCATTAGAGGTTCCTATATGGAAGTGGGAGCAAGTGTCGATGGATTTTATCGATGGTCTGCCTAGGACAAGAGCAGGGAATGAAGGGATTTGGGTCATAGTAGATCGTTTGACCAAGAGTGCAAGGTTCATTCCTGTTCGATCGACTAGGACTGCATCGAAGTTGGCTGAATTATATGTGAAGTGGATAGTTCGTTTCCATGGTGTTCCGAAGAGTATAGTGAGCGATCGAGATCCATTGTTCACCAGTAGATTTTGGAAGAGCTTCCAGGAAGTTTTGGGAACTGAGTTGTGTTTGAGTACAGCTTATCACCCTCAAACAGATGGTCAGACTGAGAGAGTCAACCGAGTTTTGGAAGATCTTCTTAGAGCATGTGTTTTGGACTTCGGAGGATCATGGGAAGATCACCTTCATTTGGTGGAGTTTGCTTATAATAACAGTTATCAGTCGAGTATTGGTATGGCACCATATGAGGCATTATATGGAAGACCGTGTAACTCTCCGACATGTTGGTTGGAAACTGGAGAAAAGCTGATACTTGGGCCAGAGATGATTCGACAGACTTCAGATTGCATAAAGATCATTCGGCAACGAATGAAGGCAGCCCAAGATCGTCAGAAAGGTTATGCCGATAATCGTCGTAAGGATTTGGAATTCGACGTAGGTGATATGGTTTTTGTGAAGATTTCTCCTCTGAAGAGTGTCATTAGATTCGGGAAGAAAGGAAAGTTAACTCCGAGATTTGTTGGACCATTCCCGATTATCGAGCGTATTGGAAAGCTCGCTTATAGATTGGAGTTACCGGAAAAGATGGCGGGTGTGCACAGTGTTTTTCATGTATCTTATCTACGGAAGTATGTGCATGACCCAACTACTGTGGTTTCTGCTGATAGCTGTGAAGACTTAGAGGTTGATCCAGTTGTTTCGAGACCTCGTAAGCCGCTTCGTATTGTTGAAACTGATACGAAACAGCTTAGGAGGAAGACGATTACGTTGCTCAAGGTACAATGGAGTGACGATGTTAACGACTGTACATGGGAGGAGGAAGAGAGGATGAAGGCAGCTCATCCCGGACTCTTCGAGGTATGACCCTAAAGTGTCGTGACATCTCATGAATTTGTAGCTTGTTCTAAGTCTTAGAATTCTGCATGCTAGGTTAGAATTGGATGCATGGTTTGTTGATTGCTATGGATGGTAGGCATGCGGAATATCTTTGATTGCTGTTGTTTGCTTGGAATTTCGGGGGCGAAATTCCTAAGGGGGAGAGAATGTAACGACCCGTATTTTACGTGTCGATAAATCGTAGTATTTGCAGGTCGTTAGTGTTGTTGTGTTGTCTCTAGCCTGAGTCGTTTAGAAAGTTAACTCGTGTGTTTAGTGATGAGTCGTGACCGACTCATGGGCATGGTCGAGTTAAGGCTTGAGTCGTGACCGACTCATAGGGGTTAGCGAGTTAGTATGCTACGACCTAAGGAGTTGAAGGGTTAACTTGTTGCCGAGATAACTAGTGGCCGAGTTATGAGAATTAGCGAGTCAATGTGTTAAAAGGATTGAGTCTTGACCGAGTTAGCAGGTTGACCGACCTAAGGGTGTTGCCGAGTTAAGGTTTGGACCGACTCAAGGAATAGGGCTTGGATCGGCAGGAGGATGAGTCGTTAGTGGCTTAAGACTTATGTGTGTCGGCATCGTAGTTGAGTCGGCTAGGAGTTAGGTCGGTGGGCCGACTTAGTGTTGAGTCGTTGGGATCTTAGGTCGGTAGGAAGTAAGTCGGCAGTATATGTTGAGGCATTGGGTCGGTAGGAGGTTAGGTCGGCACCCAATATGGAGATGGTGGACATTGGTTAAGCCGTGACCGACTCATGTTGAGTCGGCAAAGGTTGGTTGGGACGTGTCTAGGATAAGTCGGCTTGGTGGGTGAGTCGGTATCACAGTTGAGTCGTATGGGATGTTGAGTCGTCGGACGACTTAGGATTTGGAGTGTTAGGTCGGCTCTAGTATTAAGTCGTAGGTCGGCCTGGTTTGTTGAGTCATGAGAGTGGCTTGTATTAGGTCGGCAAAGCAATGAGTCGTGAACGACTCATAGTGAGTCGGCTGTGTTGAGTCGGCAAGGGGATGAGTCGGGGACGACTCAGGAGTTGGGTCGGCGGCGACTTAGGACGGCCGAGACATGGGGGTTTCAGCCTATAAATAGTGGACTTTGGCTCACTTTTTGGCACCGGATTTCGAAGCGACGAAGTGCTGCCATTTTGGAAACTCGACTTCAGTATTTTCTTCACTTCTTTCTCTACTTCCATCAAGTGCTAACATCCATTGAAGATTGAAGAACAAGATCAAAGATCGAAGATCCAAAGTTGAAGATTTTCATCCGAAGAGGCTAGATTTTACCGTTTCAAGTGAAATTTCTCCGGATCAAGCTCAAGTCCTTGCTGTCCAGATCTGTAGTTGATTGATTTTAGGTTGTTTTAGTGATTTGGTGAGTGGTAGTTATCTCTCACGCGGATCCAAAGGAGTATATGGGATTGGTGATATGTTTATGTGTTAAAGTTAGCGTTTTCTCGCATTTTCCTTAAGTCTGCATGTAGATCCATCATATTTGAAGATGTTTATCTATAGAAGCTATTTAACAAGTATTAGAGACAAAACCCATGTTTTAGATTTGATAGATCTATGCTAAAAACTATGATTTCACATATGTTGGACTTTTGCTCACTTAATTACGAAATTGCCATTATAGTTGATATTGCTTAATATATCTTGTTTGAATGCTTGAATGTTTGAATGTATGTTAGATTTGATTGCTCCAAGTTAGCTTGTAGTTGATTTGGAACAAGATGGTTGAAGATGATTCAAAAGCTAAGTGGAAAGGCTCTTGAATGGTGAAAGCTGCCGATGGTATATGAAGCGGATGTGGAAGCTCATATGGATGGATTCGATGATGGGACTTTGCCGTGATGCGAAGAGGCGAAGTATGAGATCGAGATGGGACTTTGTCAGGATGCGAAAAGGCAAAGTATGGTTGAGTTGAGACTTTGCTTTGGTACGATGAAGCGGAGTATGATGTGAGTCTTGGCTTAATCCAGGCAGGGATCATTCCAAGCATGTTGATAACTTGAAGGGTAGTTCAAGTTGGTTGATAATGGATTGCTCAAGAGGAAGCTTGGGCTAAGTTGAAAGAAGTCGTCAAGAAGGATGACAAGGAGGCTTGGATCTCATCGTTATTGAAGGTTCTAGCAAACCTAAAGCAAGAGTACATAGGGACGCCTAAAAGACTACAGGCAGTTAGTCGAGTACTCTGGGCCAAGAAGATAAGTCCTAGGCACAAGGCAGTGTGCGGGGTTTTGTCTAGAACCGGGGTTACCATTAGCCCTTGACAGATGGCTCAGGAAGGAGTCGGTCATTCAATTAACGGTGATTTCGAAGCAAGGTTAACAGTGATAGCCAGAGTCATGGATGTTTGGATGTTTGGTTGTATCATCATTCGGCTTCAAGAGCGGTGTTTTCTGGGTGCTTATCTGATCTTGGTTTAGGCCTTGGGGGTTTGTATTTGGAAAACATCGTCCTTGACTCGAGTGATTATTGCTTTACCTTACTTATCTGCTATGTTATGCTTACTTCTCCTTAGTGTGTGTCTGGGGGCTATCACTGTAGAAAGAGGTGGAGTGGGATGGTTTGGTTCCTATTCCTTTATTTCCTTATGCTCTTTTGGTATGCTTGATTGTTAATTTACTGCTCACTAAGACATTGTCTGACTCAAGGTTTTATGTCTCCTCTTATTACCTTGGGCTGTTCATCCATGTTTGGGATGGGCAGACTAGGTAGCAGGTGGCAGGTGCTGTGCTTAGAGTAGAGTTTTCCGTTGATGATGGCGAAGACGAGCAGGAGGCTATGCATATTATTTTCTTATATGTACTGGGTATCCGCTGCTGTATTTGATGAGTGCTTGTAGTGAGGTCTTGATGTATGGATTTGTTGAGATGATTGTATAAAACTTCTGTGATGCTTATATGATGATTTTCTGTTATGAGACTTCACTATATATTTCTCTATTGTATTTTATCCATGCGCTGTGAGTTACGATAGAGATTCTGCGATTTTGTTTTACCCTGACTATCGTCCATGGCTGCCTGGCACACCTTTCAGCGCTCTATTCTCTTGTTTTGGTGCGGGAGTCATGGGCGGTCGTCACAAGCGTGGTTAGAAGAAACTTGAATTCATTTTTAAAATTAAATTGGAATACTACTAATCTCATTTAAAAGTCCTAACGGTTATGCATGATTAGTAGATATTCAAATTCCTGATATAAATGTACCACAAGTTGATACAGTTGTATGAATTTATATTAGAACATCATTTCCATTCTTTCTAAAAGTGGAATATGCGCCTAACAAGGGTAGTTATGATTCTTGTTTGATTTTTATTGAAGTTTAATATTTGTATTCAATTTGAGTTTAATGTTGGATTAATATTGATCACTTAATATCTATTTTTCTCTAACACTATTATTCTTTTGCTGATAACAAAAGGGGGAGAGAAAAGTTAAGATTTTATCAAATAGAATCAAGCAAAGGTCAAATAATTTTCCATTTGCATCTAGGCTCATTTATGTATTTCCATTTGTATGCATATATGTAGGGGGAGCATCATGTAGAGAGGAAGCATTTAAATAGGGGGAGCAATTAGAGTATATCATTGATCAAATACATTTAACACGGTCAAAATCTTAAATATATTGTGACGCCCCACCTCTATACCCACGCTAGCCAAGAACACTCCGGAGTAGTGCTGTCAACTAGCACGGAGAATAAGGCTGTTGAGGAGCGACCATCCATGTAATTGCTTATCACACGGTGGCTATAAATAATCTTCGGAAACAAACATAGAAATAATCATATCACAAATCAGTCACAGATATCCATATCACAAAGGCGGAAGAAGATATGAATATATAACTAACACATGAAAGTGTACATCAGAGTAGTGGTCAGTAAGATCCACGATAATACAAAAGAATAGCAACACGTGCTATACAAAAGAATACAACTATGAGTCTATATCTCAAGTGTATACAACAAAAACTGCTAATCTAAACAGTTAGCCAAAAGTCAGAGTGATGAATCCCTGGGAAGAAGTCAAGCAGAAGCACCTGTAACATCTCGGTCTGACCCGAGTATTATTTAAGAAAATAATAAACGGATCAGTCTAGCTATAAATATCAGATGACATGATATAACATAAAAGATATGGCATAAACATAAACATCCATAACGACATACCACTATAAGTATGTAAATAATGATCAACAGAAGATCAATCAGTAAGAGATAATCAATATCACAAGAATCTTCTCAAAGATTCGAAGAGGGCATCATACCCTAAACTTGTACTCATAACAAGTCAATGACATAAATTCCAGAAATCAACACGAGAAATCCAGAAATCATAAAAAGGGAAAGAGGCCTATCACATGACGGTCCAAAGACCAAGGGGAGCTACCCCGCATGTGTGAATGGAATCACAGAGATTGAGGTCAAGACTAACCAAAAAGCAGAAAGGTATGTGTGAATGGAATCACACAAGTGGTGTCTAGTCTAACCTTGCAATGAAAGAGACATCGCGCAATTGCTAGTCTAATTCATAAAGCGATCATCAAGATCAACGAGAAGTGTCAATTACACTAAGCTAGTAAATATAGAAGTTTAGCTTCATGTCCCATAACCACTTGCTTAACTTAAATATTTACGAACAAACTGTAAATCTTCACTAATAAAATTGTCACAAGAGGTTCAATCGAACAAGTCCAAGAATTAACCGACGAAGTGAACGCAAGCGTTTCATACAACTTGTTTTACTAAGTCGTTTAATTAGATTTCTCATCCGAGTGAGGTAAAGGCTTGTATATACTAATAGATTGGAAAACGGTTTAAGAAAAGAGCTTTGTTATTAAAAATAGAGTTGAAATTGTTTGTTAAAAGAGTTTTGATATTTACTACTAGTATTGAAACCTTTATATTATAAAGTGACAAAACACATAAGCAAGTGTAGAAACAATCAGTCACAAAGATCGCATACGGAGATGCGAATAAAATCCAAGGAAATCAGCTCAATGTTTTTCAGATAAGAGCCCCTACGGAGGGGGGGTCCAGGGGGGTGGCAACCCCCCAAGGTGTGGGTGCGGGGGCAACGCCACCGCTTACGGGGTTCGACCTGCCCGGTCAGGTCGCGGGGGTCCAGGGGGCAGCGCCCCGACCAAAATGGTACGACCTAGTGAAGACAAAATGAGGTCTAACGACCTAAAGGGATAGGGTCGAGCGACCTAAAGGTGTTCGCGACCTAACGATGACTCGCGACTTAAGGAAGAGGGGGTGAGCGACCTATGGTCATAAACGAGACCGAGCGACCTAAGGGAATAAGGGCCAAGCGACCTAGCATTCGAACGGCCTAAAAGAGGCGTGGCCTAAAGGAGACGCGACCTAAAAGAGGCGCGACCTAAAGGAGACGCGACCTAAAAGAACATAAGGTCAAACGACCTAACTGTATTGGGTCACACGACCTAAAGAGAGGCGGCCTAGCGACCTAGAGTGCACACGTCCAAAAGTGGGAACGACCTATCGAGGTAAGGTCCAATGACCTACGACCTAAACAAATAGGCCAAGCGACCTATAGGGTTAACGGTCTAACGACCTAACAGTTATGGGGTCACGCGACCTAACTAAGTACACGACCTAGTGGGTAAGGGAGTCGAGCGACCTAACTGCATCCAGTGACGAGCGACCTAATGGAGTCAAGTAGCAAGCGACTTAACTAGTTAACGACTCAAGGGGGTCAACGACCTAAAGGTCCAACGACCTAAAGGTCCAACGACCTAAACCCAAACACACGAAAAGTGGCCAGAACGACCTAGGGGTTAACTCACATGCGACCTACGACCTAAGGCCCATGCGACCTACGACCTAACTCCGATACGAGCTAATAAGGCCAGAACGACCTAGGAGCAGAAAATCCACCAAAACGCTAAAAATCGGAGTTTTTCGCCAACCCAATCCAAACCAAATGCAAATATACATGCAAACACGATAGGGATTCATTCCCAACAGTCCAATATTGATATAGACTAGATTTGTGAGATAAAAATCTCACCTTTGCACTAAAGTTTATGAAGATGAAGCTTGAAAGCAAGGAGAAGCAATCCAAAGCTTGAATCCAATATCTTCTACTTGAATTTGGAGTTGAATGTTGGATTTGCAATTGAATTTGTGCTTGGAGTTTTAATTTCCCATTCCCTCCACCATTAATGCCAAAGCTTGATTAGTTAGGAAATTTATGAAGAGTGAGGAGAAGAGGGTTGGAACTTGGGCTTAATAGGCTAAACTAACCCAAAGTCCAAAGCGGGAAAAGTTAGTGAAATTTCACTAACTCCAAACCCATCGATGTTTATACTTAAAAAGTTGTAAACGACATTTCGAACTCAATGGAAGTGGTCTCGAGTCCTAATTTGACCGTTTGCAAAAAGTAGCTTTTCGGACCAAAATCCGATTAACGAGTTAATATTTAAATAAAATATTTAAATACGAACTCGATAAATATGCGGGTTGTTACATATATGTTTGTTATCATCAAAAGGGGGAGATTGTGGAATATGCGAGTATATGATTTTTGTTTGATGATAATAAACATATATATTCATTTAAATGTATTTGTTAATGTACTATTTTATTTTTCATAGATTAATAAATATTTGTTGAATAAAATAAATTACACAGCATTTGAATTCAAACAGAAATTTTATTCAAACAAATATTTATTACAATTTTGAATAGTACAAATTCAAGCTCTCACTATACATATACATTTTTGAATACATCACAATTCAGTTTACATAATTTCCTCACTACATATCACTCACACTCGTATTTTGTCTTCAACTGCATTCCAGTTTGAATCCAGCATCTGAGCAATCTTCAAAAATATTCACTAACGCAGTAAAATTGAAAAAGAAATATTTTTGCAATATAAAATAAAATATGATTTTTGAAAATATGATTTGCCTCAGTTATTTGGGTCGTTCGTCATCATTCACATTTGAATTCATCATACACGAACAGTGTGACATGCACAGTGTATCACTGTACATGCCACAAGGCCATGCACATCGATATACACTTGATCGATTTACAGGGACAGGTGAGCAATAGGTCAAACCCAAATGTAAAGCCGGGTTCAACTCACGTGCAATATATTTAAAATCACGACACGAGCACAAGGTCAAACCCGAGTTTTTGAAACTGGATTCAACTCAAGTAAAATTTCAAAAATCAACATGAATGAGAAGACCAGAAAGATAACAGCCAGTGCCAACAAAGAATCAAGTCTCGACCAAAACCAGTTACTCAATGCATGCAACATGGTGTACAAGCTCAATGAAGACTGCAGCAAAATTTAGCACCAACATAACAACCACCATAATGATGAATATGTCATGCTCAATGCAAAACAGTGGCAACCACAAGATGCAGACATAAACAACATCAATAAACCAAACGCAAGACCAAACTGCAAAAGTGACACAGCAGTTTTGAACAAGAACTCCAGACCAACAGCTACATGAAGCAAACAGCTTGAATGTCACAAGCATGAGACCACAAGTTACACAATCAAGTGATCAACATAACAACTGCAAGAACATGAAAACAGATACAAAGCAATGAACAGAGAACATGCATGAAGAACCAGAAGTACAAGTGCAAGCAAGTGCACCACTGAGCTATTCAAATGAAACACAGTGGCAACATCAAAATACAGGCCAGAAGCTCAAGTACACCAGTGAACAAGTGTCACAGCAGTTTTTGAAAAGGAACATCAGAGACATGGAAATAATAACAAACAAATGAATGCAAGTTCATATGAACAGCAATCCCAAAGCAACTGAAGGCAGACTACAATATCATAGGTCAGACCAACCAGAATGATACAAGGCAACATGTACAACAACAAGTCCAGCTATAACAGCCAGTGTAGCAATGAAACAATACATACACCATGTGTAGAGGACCAGTGATATAAATAAAGAAATGCAGATCAACGATCTCAAGCCAAAGTCAAAATTGACCAAGTTACTGCATAAAGTCAAGTCAGAGAATTCAATGAAAATATACGTCTTTGAAAAAGTCAACAAATAAAAGGGAAAGTTTTTGCCGTGTGACACAAGAAGGATCGAACGCTCTCAAGTTAAAGCCGTAAGCATCAAGGTTGAAAGTATATCAGGAAAGCCGTGCGCATCAGGAAAGCAACAAATTGGGAAACTATCGAATTGATACGAAGGAATTCAAGTGTCTCGAATCCATATAAATACTGAACCCAAAAGTTCATCATAGGCATTGAGTCAAGCAAACAATTAAACAAGCAACGAAATAGAATACATACCAATCTATCAAACTCGATCAAAGGAGCAGCTGCGAAACAAAACGCAAGTAGAATCGATCATCAGAGAACGAGCGAGCAAAAGTAACGCAAACCAGTGAATTGATCATCAGAGAACGTGCACAAGAGCACCACTAATTCATATCGAACAAAGCCCCAATTTGGATCGCAAGAGCCGAAGCCCTAATTTCAGAAAGAAGAACGGCCGCAATTGTTTCAGAAGGAAGAACAAGGGATCGGGTTAAAAGGGCCAGCCTTTATTGTCATAAAGGTGATTTGGTTTTATTTAGGGTTTTATTAAAGGGGGTCTTTTAAATTTTAATTTGAGCAAAAATTATGGATTCAAAGTTGTATTTTAATTTTTGCTCCTGCTTTTATTTTTGAAGTCTGTTTTTCTTTTCGAGTCAAAGTATTGGTAAATCGCCACTAGGTTGTAGGTAGTGTCAGATTGCCTAGTTAGAATTAGTTCAGTGAGCAGGGTGTGGGAGTTTGCAAAACTCTATAGGCGGGAGCAGAGTTTGCGAGTTTGCGAAACTCTATAGGCGGAGCAGGGTGTGCGAGTCTATGAGAGTGTTTGTGAGCGGGAGCAAGGGTTTGCGAGTCTAGTAGAGTGTTTGTAAGCGGGATACTGTTTAATTCTAATAGAAATCTGGGAATGCAGTAGTAGGCAGGGGTTGCCGAAGCTGTGTAAATTTTGTGTGTCATTTACTTTTCAGCATATTTATTTCTGCAGTTTGTTTCTGTGTTTAAATCGAGAAAATTTGCTATAACACTATTCACCCCTCCCCTCTAGGGTTAATCTAGATCCTACAAATTTAATTAGAATATGAAAGTAGGGTGATAAAAATAGTGGATACTATTTTTGAAAAGTGAATATGGTTAAGGAGATCGGAATGGAAGTGATGTGATATGCTTCGAGAGGAATTTACAAAATTGAATTGGTTATTGAGGTTTAAAAAAAAATTCTAAGAAGTTAAGTTTGTTTTTAAAAGGAAAATGGTATTATTTCAAACTATGGAATTTTAAACTAGTTAGGATTGAAATACTTCGGTAAGTAGATTTTCAAATATTAAGTATTTATTTTAGTAAATCCTAACTTTTAAAAATCAGCTTTGAAAATTTATTTATTTAACTAAAATGAGTTATTGATGTTTATAAAGATGTTTTAGATATTTTAAATAATTATTTGAACATGATTTAAAATAATTTATTATTATTTTAAATTCTTATTTTACACACACACACACACACACACACACATATAGTTTTAAAGGTGATGGAAAATTTTATTATAAATTCTCTCAAGATTTGTAAATGGGGACATATAAATGAATATGATTTTGAGGAGAGAAAATTTATTAGTAATTCCGGACACTCTGGAATAAGTTACAGAATATTCTACGAAGAGTTAATATTGAGATGTTTTAGAAAGTAAGATTTATAATATATTCCTAAGTATAAAAATGGAAATTTGGAAATATTTCTAAGTGTTGAGATAGTTTGGAAATATCCTGTTACGGACTCATGTATTAGAAATTGTTTTTAAATGTTGGAAGGGATTGATATATCTTTTATAAAGATATTTCAAAATAAATATTTTGAAAAAAAATGTATAATAAGGCCTAGTGACTGCTTATGGATGATTTATTGATAGTTAAATAACCAACTATCAATATTGGCCAATTTCGTTAATCGTTTCGAAGAGACCGGGATCGAATTTAATTATCCAAAAACCACTTCGATCTGGTTTAAACATAACGAATAAATACTGTGGAGATGATGAAGATGACGATTCGGTTTGTTCAGGCCCAGAAACTTTTATGGATGAATGCTATCAGAACATTGTCATTGGGGGATGAAAGCATTCTAAGTAGAATTGTTTCTTGAAAGGTAACGCTTAGCCTCAAGCCTTATCAACCGGGAATGACCAAAACATGGGATATAAAGCAAGGTTAAGTAGGTCGCATCCAGTTAGGGTATGTAATCATTTTTCTAGATATCCTCGGAAACCTATATATGATGGATATGATTGTGCATGAAAGAAAGAGCGCTCGATTGAAAGGTTGGGAACACCCGAGGTGATAACATATGTAATATCCTGGAATTTTTAACAATATCAATTTAACAATTTGTAATTAAAATTAAACTGGTATTGATATTCTGATAATAATTATTCAAATAGATTTAATAATCTTCTTCAATAAATATTTAAATTGGTTATTTTATCTTTAAATTGATAATAAATTGATTTCTATTTACAATATAAATATTTGGTTTATATTTTAAATAGATTAGCATTTGTTTTAATTTTAATAAATAAACCATATTTTTCTAATTCTAAAATTTTTAGTATTTTGAAAATTTGTTTTATTTAATATTAGCTTTTCAAGGTTAATGAATAAATCTTGGTTTAAATTAATAAATGAATCATGATTTGAAATTCTAATATACATATTAATAATTTGGAAATTTTAATTTTTATTAAATATAAAGTTTTCAAAGCTATTAAATAAATAAATATATGATTTTTAAATTGTTAAGAAAAATATTTAAATGTTTTAAATAGTTTTAGCTTGAGTTTTAAATTAAATTAATTAAAGAGTTTTATAGCTTAATTAAATAGAAAATCTATTGATAAAAATATAAATTTCCTTTAAAATAGTTTTAATTTAATAGTGAGACATTTTAAATACAATATTAACAATGTATTGTATTACAAATAAGATTTTAGTTAAAAATAGCTATTGTTATTTCAAACTTTGATTTGTATTCATAATTTGATTTTTAATATTAGATTATGAATTTAATTTGAAGTTAAATTCCAAAGTGTAAATTTTTAAATTGTTTTAATTATAAGATTCATTTATTAGTACAAATTATTTTTAGTTCTTTTAAAAGTTTATATGCATATTTAAATATTTATTAACAACTTAGTTTGGCTTAATACATACATTAACTATTATATTAGCATTTAAAATTAATTTACTAACTACATTAAAAGAACAAGTGTATGAATTTAAGCAACATTTAAACAAGTGTTAGTTTCATATGCATTGATTAAACATGTTTGCATTCGTAAGCATTCATTTGACAAGTGTTAAAAATTTAGTTTTAATTTTTCTTTTATTTCATAAATCTGAAAATACATCTAGTATAAGCTTACATATTCTTTTTCATTTCTTTAATAAAACAAAGATCACAAACTCACTTACTTCATACATACATTTTGTTCATAAAATCTGCATTCACAAATTCATTAAAATCAAAAAAAAACCAAATCTGCATTTATTCACCAACAAACCTGCATATTCAAAATCACAAACTCCTCATATCAAAGCCCTTCAAATACATGTTCAAATCCAATGAAAATCTGCATTTCTTCAAATCCAACATCTTCAAATCAAAAACCTGCATATTCCACTCTTCTTCAAAATCAAACTTACCTTTACCTCAATCATTAATATGCAATGATGTCTGCATGCACCTACATTTTTATAAAGCCCGCACCTTTTCAAAGTAAGGCCTGTTCAAAAGCAGAATTTCAATAGCAAGCAGCCGTTTTTAAATCAAACAAAGCAACCTCATTTTGAAGCTTGTCTAATACATTTGCATGCAAGTATTTTAGGCTAAGATTATAAGCATGAGCATTTCATCAGGATTGCAACTCAGATATTAAACAGAGGGTCAAGCCTGTACATTCTTGTTTCTGCAAAAATTCATAAAGTCAAAACAGAGGTCTGCATTCATTAAAAGGTGAGTAACAAATTATTATTTTTTAAAACTAATTTAAATTAATATAGTTGCTTGAATTGTTGCCTGAAGAGTATGATGAATATGTCTGTGTATATGCATGAGATTGAATGCCTGCTTGCTAGTGATGAATTCTTTTCTGATCTTGATTCCTGACTTAAAGATATAATTTAAAAATTTTGAACTCAAGATCTAATCCATGTTTAGATGCAAATTTTCAAACAAAACATGTAGTATATCCTAATTAAAGTGTTAGATTTTATTTAGGATAATAAACTTCTTTTTTTTTTCAACTCTGGAAACTGCAGAATCATCATGTATGTTAAGTTTTTCCAAACCCAGCAAAATTAATATGGTAAATTAGTAATACAAATCAAAATATAAACTGGAACTTGATTTTTAAATCAAGTATTGGAATTTTTAGGTGTATGTTTCATTTATAAGTTGTTCTTGAACAAAAATATAATTTGTGCAAATTCTTACAATCTGTGATTTGTGGAAACTCAAATCTCTTTTGACTTATTAAGGATCATAGATCCTTGGAAAAATCAGAGAAGTGGATATATGTTGCTAGATTGATTGCAGTTTTGATTTTTCTAAATTGAACCCTAGTTTTGAATTGAGTTATGCATTGGATCAGTGAGAAGGGTAGGATGGATCGAGTGTACTGATTTTTGGGAATTGTATAGTGTAAGTGTGAGGGAGTTTGTGGCCAAAAGGGGCGGGTGTTAGATGGTCGCGATGGTGAATTGTCGCCGTTGACAGGATGGAGCAGAAACCTGTAATACTTTTTCCAGGTTTTATTGAATTTGGGGTTTTCAGAGCTAAATTTTGAATGCTTGGTTTATTGTTCGATCTAGTGATGATGTGAGGTCATGGATGAGTTTATGGTCGAGGATTGATCACCTCTGGTGATTAGAAAGGGCGAGGATCGCCGTGCATATGCATGGCGATGAGTTCTCTGATGAACTGTTGGGTCTGGGAATGTTACAGGGAGATGTGGGGAAAGTGGGAGTTGGCTCGAAGCAAGTAGATGTAGAACTCGAAGTAAGGCTGTATGAAACCCGAAGTAAAAATCTTGTTTTCTCGGGTCATTGCAAATGTTCAGGTTTCAGAAACCTGTTTATTTTTATTTTATTTTAAATCTGGGTTTTTGAAATTTAAAATTCTGTAGTTTTGTTTAAAGTAAGGTTTAAGTTAAATTGAAATTCAAGTTTGAACTTTTGATTCAAATTAAAATTCCAGTTTTAAAAATAGAAATAAAAGTTTAAAAATTTAACTTAATTAACTATTTATGTTGATAAAATAGTTTAAACTTTTTAATAATGAGATTTTCAAAATGTGAGTAAGATTTAAAGATTGATTTTAAATCTGAAAATTTAAATTTAGAAATGAACTTTAGTTTTAAATTTAAAAGAAGATTTAAATTTAAAAGTTATAAACTAAGAATGAATGGAAGTTATCAAAATTTTGAAATGAATTTAACTTTAAATTTTTCATGGCACTTGTTTGATTTGAAATTTAAATAAGTTTTAAATTTTTCAAACCTGATAAGTTTAAATTACTTTAATTTAAACTTGTATTTAAATTGAAATTTAAAAAGAGTTCAAAAAGCACCTTGTTTTGAATAATATTGTTTTAACATAATTAAGTTATGTTTATGAAATTTAAATTAAGATTAATATTTCAGGATTAAATTAATTAATAGAGTAATTAAGATGAATTAATTAATTTAATTCATTAATTAAATTTAGAATTAATGAGTAATTAATGATTAATCAATTTATGATTAAGATCATTAATTAGATTATTAATTAATGATGAATGAATATTAACAATTATGTAATTAAGTTTTAAATTAAGGATAATTAATTTAATAATTAACTTTAATTAATGAATAATTAAATATAATTTAAATGGTAATTAATTTAAGTTAATTACCTTATAAAATAATTTGAGGATGGTTAATGAAGGTCATTAACCATGATTATTTAATAATTAATTAATATGGTTAATTTTATAATTAATTAGATTAATTAATTTAATAATAATCAATTGTAAATGGTTTGAGTATAATTACTAAAAGTAATTAAGAAATTAATTACTTAATGTAATTAATTTAGTTTAATATGATTGTTTAATTTAATTAATTAAGTTTAATTAAATTTAAACACTTGGGTTTTATAAATAATTACTTTATGTAATTAATGATTTGGAAATTACTTAGTTAAGTAATTGATTAATAATTACAGGATTGTAATTAAGTGGAGATGTTTAAGTTTGAGATAATTTGGATTAATTATTTAGTAATTAATCAAATAATTAATTAAGAAATTAATTTAAGGATAATTAATTTGGTTTAATATAGTAATTAAGTTAGTTAATTACTTAGAGTAATTAATTTAAGGAATAATTAAGGATCATTAATTATTTTAATTAATGATGTAATTAGAGATGATTAATTATGATTAATTAATCAATAATAAGTAATTAAAGGTAATTAATTAATGTAATTAATTAAGGATTAATGAAATTTATTATGATTAATTAATTAATTAATTGAAGTAATTAAAGGTCAATTACTGTTTGTTTGAGAATAATTAATTTGTGAAATTAATTAAGGATAATTACATGTATGTAATTAAGGGTAATTAATCAAAGGTGATTAATTAAGGTAATTAATAATGAATCATTAACTGATTATAATCAATTAAACGATTGAGTAAGTAAGATATATTTTGATGGAGTAATTAATTTAATTTATTTTAAATTAATTATAGATAAAGTAATTAATTTAATTCATTTTAAATTAATTAGAAATAGAGATAGTTAATTTAATTCATTTTAAATTAATTATATTGAGATAAGTAAATCTTTGCTTATGTATGAATGAGTGACATTGATTGTCTTGGATGCTTGTTGATCTCAGTAATGAGATAAATGATATTGTGTGGTATGAATGGCTTGATTGTATTGTGATGATAACATAGGTTATCTATTATGATGGTGAGATATGGAATATCTATTTGACATTGATAATGTGGATTTCCTGTTCTGTGATAATGCTGATTATCAATTATTGTTCTACATGTTATCTATCTGTGTATATAGATACGTATTAAATTGTTTAAAACCTTTAAAACAACTTGGACCTAAAAGACACGCTTTGGATTTCGATGAGACCGGGATCGGGTTTCCATATTTGGATATCCGAAAACCACATTGATTCCAAATAACGTTAGGTCGTGAATCCAAGTGGAGCGAGTGAAGACTCGAGGTGTAAGGGCTATACGTCAGTATAACTCTGTGGGTGATTCCGTAACGAGTTTGATGGAATAGTACTTATAGATTCGAGATGGTGGTTTAGAGTGCAAGGGTTATCGTCGTTAACTCTGAGGGTGATTCCAAAATGAGTGTAACGAGATAATGCCTTCGGTTTCGTTCGAACCCGGAACGAACTTGTATGGATTGAATGCTTTCAGAACATCGTCAGGCGGACGATGAGCATTCTAAGATGATATGTCCTATAAAGGTAATCGTAGCCTCAAGCCTCATCAATCGGGAATGGCTAAAACAGGGGAGGTGCAGCTTCGTGGGTCGCACCCACTGGAGAGCGAGATTTACCTCTGTCTTGAGGTCCCTTTTTATTTCGGCTGTGTGGACGGTTTTTGAGCTCCAACCGTCAGGGTTATCTTGTTTGGAACTGTTCAGTAGGAAAGGGTCCGGCCTTGTGTTGCAGGGGAGTTAGGGTGGCTCCTCGGTACGGTGATCTAGGCCACGTACTGTGACGGGCGGTACTCCAGTAGCCCTGCCATTGTATGGAATCCAAAATCCATTAAGTGCCAACAGTTTTGATTGTATTACCCACTTTTGTGGCTAGTAGCTGGAATTTAATGAATGTAACAATTTCGGCTATTTCTTATTTATTTGAAAACCCTAGAACCTATTATAATATCACTGAATTTCCTATCAAATGTTTTGGTTAGCGTAAGGTAAAAGCTTTTCCATGTTTATGTGTGGGAAGTCTTACGTGATACCTTTCTTTCAAAAGGTTTTTGAAAGTTAAGCAACTTTAACCTGTTACTCACACCAGACCCATGTCTGACCTGGAGTTTAATTTGTTTTTCATAAACTCTTGGGTACTCAAATTTTTACGATTAGCTCAGGGAATTCAGGTTAGGATTCAGGTTAGCTTCGACGAATTATGGAGGAGCAAATGGAGCAGGAGGCTTCTGCGTGTAGATATATATCTAGTATTCCGCTGTATGTTCTCTGAGTTGTTGTCTTTGAGTTGTATTGAGTTGTAATAACTAGACAGGTGTTTATAGCTGTCTAGTATGTGATGTTTGTCTGTGTAACTCTGATATGGTTGTAAACTATGTAATATTTATGTTATTAATATAATTTATTCGTTCCGCTGTGTAGATTCTGATGTTGTTTCTTTCTTCTCTTCTTTCTATTCTCTTTTCTATCTCTTTCTTTCTTAAAAATGATGCGATTTTCTGTGGTAAGAAGGTCGGGTCGTCACACTTGGTATCAAAGCATTAGGTTGAGTGAATAACTAGGCTCTGTAGTGGTGCCTTTCTTGAGAGAGCGTATTTGTAATTTTTAATATAATATATATTTATTTCTACCTATCTGTTGGGTTACCTGTTCAGGTTTTCCAATATAAGTTATAAGGTAGATGGAGTAGTAGTAGTAGTGTGTGTAACACGACTACCATTGGTTGGAGTTTGAATGTTTGAGGTTGGAAGTATATCTGTCGAGACTGTAGACCTAATATCGTCTCGAGTGAGTTATGTAGTAATGAAGGACTTCATTGATCTCTGAAGGAAACCGGTAAAGGTTCGGAGTTCATTTTCTGAAGTTGGATGAGTAGAATTTGGATCTGTTGGTTGGGCAGAAGCAAGTGATGGTATTTTGATACCTCAGGGAGTAGTAGCTGCGTGATGAGACGCAGTGACTATGGATGTTCCCGAAGATGATTTCTTTGGAACAAGTTAAGGAGGTGAGTCTGCTTCAGTGTTGTGGCTGTGGTCAGCTTGAGTTTCTGTTTGCTTTGAAGTCCGAGTTTCCCGAAGAGCTTTGTTTTGAAATTCTTTTGCATCTGTGACAGCAGTGCAGCTTGGAGTGTTCTCAGTGTTGGGAAGAGATCTTTTAGCTTAGCAGTTTTTCTGAAGAGGAGTTCAGAAGCAGTTAAGTGGGCCCGTTTCTTCGATGGGTTGGCTAGTTAAGATTAAGCTGTTCCGTTTGGTTAAGGAAGAACAGTTTTCCTTGGATTTGGTTTGGGTGGTTCGCAAAAGTGACTTGCGTTTGTTTGAGTGTTCCCTTGGATTATCTGAGTTTTTCTGGATGTCTTCAGAGAAGTCAGAGTTTGGTTCACATCTGGAGATTGAGTTTTCTTATCGACTGGAATTCCAAGAGTGGGACCGGTTGTTCAGCTTAATAGTAGAATGGTTTCAAGGAGATTGAGTTCGTGTAGCAGCTCGGAGTTTTGGAGAAACTTCTGAATGATTCTTATGGATTTGCTGAATCATATCTCTGGGGTGTGTTTTCCTGTTTGTGCTTGTGTTCTTCTTTAGCATTCTCTTCAATGTCGGATCATAGTTGTGCGGCGGAAGCAGTTTGGAAGTGTATATGCTTTTCTTTTCCCTGACAGAAGAAGTTGTTGTCTTCTGATGTTGAGGAGTTGAGTTTGTGTTGATGGTTTTGGTTGATCTTGAGGAGATCATTTTGTTATGTTGATTGGTCCAGTTTGTTTCTAGAAGTATCAGCAAGGTTGAGCTGATTAGTAAGGTTGTGGGCAGCCCAGGATCATCTGGAGAGTTTTGTGGATAAGAGTCGAAGGGATTTGGATTCTGAAGTTAGAGACTTAATTTTTGGATAAGTTTTCTCCGATCAAAAAGGAGCTGTAAGTTTGAGTAAGGCTGGGAAGCTAGCTCTGAAGAGTTTTGGATTCTTTTCTGTGATCTTGGAGAATAAGTGATTGATCTACAGAATTGGATTGCCAGTTTGGATAACTGGGATTCGTTGAGTTTCACGTACCTCTGAGGGAGTACGTGTATGATCTATTTCTGGTTGTGAAACCAGCAGTTCTGTAGTTTTGGTTGTTGAGTCAGACTCGTTTGCAGTCTGATATCTTGTCTAGTGTTATAGATATAGTTGTATAGGAGCTTTGTAGCTTCATAATATTGTTTGTTTGGATTCTCTAGAGCGAGTATCCTGGTATATATACACTTGGGGAAACTCGATGTGTGACGCCCCACCTCTATACCCACGCAAGCCAAGAACACTACGGTGTAATGCTGTCAACTAGCACGGAGAATAAGGCTATTGAGGAGCGACCATCTGTATAATTGCTTTGTGCGAGCACCGATATGTCAGATAGTATAACATGCCTTTTATTTCAAGAGGAAAATCCGACATACCGATACAAACACAAAACTACTACATAGTGGCTATAATAATCTTCGGAAACAAATATGGAATAAGCATAACACAAATCAATCACAGATAATTCATATCACAAAGGCGGAAGAAGATATGAATATATAACTAACACATGAAAGTGTATATCAGAGTAGTGGTCAAAAAGATCCACAATAATACAAAAGAATAGCAACACGTGCTATACAAAAGAATACAACTATGAGTCTATATCTCAAGTGTATACAACAAAATAAACTACTAATCTAAGTAGTTTGCCAAAAGTCAGAGTAATGATCCTGGATGAGAAGTCAAGCAGAAGCACCTGTAACATCTCGGTCTGACCCGAGTATTATTTAATAAGAAAATAATAAACGGATCATTCTAACTATAAATATCAGATGAAACGATATAGAGTAAGAGATATGAAAAAACACATAATAATCACAATGCCAAGCTGTGATATATATATATATATAATTGAAAATCAACAAGAGATTAATCAATATCACAAATTCTACACAAGAATCAAAGAAGCGTCATACTCCTTATTTCGTTCATCAAACCACAAATATTGACAATTGTATCAATGTCAATCACAAAAGTCAATGACACACAAATTCACCAATGCACAAATATTGATAAAACTTATCAATAGAAATCACGAAAATCGGTGAAACACAAATTCTAGAAATCATCTCAAGAAATCCAGAAATCACAAAAAAAGGGGGAGGCCTATCACAAACGGGAGCATAAAGCTCACCAACACGTGTATCACAAACGGAACGCTAATTCCATGGTAGCTAACCATCACAAATTGAGCCAAAGCTCCACAAACGGCCCGAAGACCATGGGTTGCTACCCCACCAATTTGAGTCGAAACTCCACAAAACGGGGTTTAGTCTCCCTCGCAGATAAAGAGACATCGCACATTGCTAGTCTAAATCACAAAGATGATCGTTATGATCAACGAGAAGTGTCAATTACACTAAGCTAGTAAATATAGGAGTTTAACTTCATGTCCCATAACCACTTGCTTAACTCAAATATTTACGAACAAACTGTAGATCTCCACTATAAAATTGTCACAAGAGATTCAATCGAACAAGTCCAAGAATTAACCGACGGAATAAATGCAAGCATTTCATACCACTCGTTTTACTAAGTCGTTTAATTAGATTTCTCGTGCGAATGAGGTAAAGGTTTGTATATACTAATAGATTGGAAAACGGTTCAAGAAACGAGCTTTGTACTAAAATAGAGTTGAAATCATTTGAATAAAAAGTTTTGATATTTACTACTAGTATAGAAACCTTTATATTTTTAAAATGACAAATCACGAAGAAGATAGTACGAACAATCAATCACTAAAATTCACATACGAAGATGTGAATAAAAATACAACGAAACCGATAAAGAATCAATCAAAATGGATATTCAAAAATCCCTAAAAAGGAGTCATCAAAGTCACAACAAATGATAACAACACATGGGAAACAACACGAATCGATTAAAGTTGGAAATTCAAACAACTAGGTGAAATAGGCAAAAATGCACCAAGTCGGTCAACCGGCTACAGAGCTCGGTCGACCGGACCCTGTTCTCAAAATTCCTCGGGAAGTAGGTCGGTCGGCCGAACCCTGTAATTGGTCGACCGAACCTTAAACAGAGAAGTGCTTATGCATTTGGCAGCAGGTCGGTCGGCCGGCAGCAGGGCTCGGTCGACCGGACCTGTTGCCAGTCCTTTCCCAGCCCATCCAAATGAGGTCCAACCTCGACCAAATTGCATTCTCTCGAGCAACGACGCTAAGAGATTATGCCAATCGACTACCCGGCCCTATAAGCTCTTCTATGCATAACCAAATCATATTCAAACATCAAAGTTAAGATTTTTAAAGATTTGAACCCAAAACACTAAAAACTGGGATTTTCACCAAATCAATCCAAACCAAAAGCAAATGCACACAAATAGGTGTTAGGAATTCATACCTAACAATCGAAGATAGTTATAGACTAAGATGTGAGATAAAAATCTCACCTTTGAACCCAAGCAATTGAAAAAGAAGCTTGAAAGAAAAAGAGAATCAACCACTCTTCAAATCCTACTCAAGAAGCTTGATTCTAAGCTAACAAGAGAAACATTTCCTAAATTAGGTTTAGAAATTTCTGAAATTGATAAGAGAATGAGTTGGAGAAGAAGAAGAGAAGCTTACCAATCGGTTCTTCTATTAGTTTGGAGCTAGAGCTTGATTTGCAAAAGGAAACTAGGGTTTTGGAGTTTTAATTTCCCATCTCTCCCACCATTGATGTTTTAAAACTGAAAAGAGGAGAAAGTGAGGGTGAATGGGGAGGAGTGGCTCAGATTTGAGTATAAGTTAAACATAGGGCTGAGCCCAAACCCAAACCCAAAGTGAAAAAGTAGCAAAAATCAACTTTCTCCAAGCATATCGAAGCTTATACTCAAAAAGGTCGCAAACGGCATTTTAAACTCAATGGGAGTGGTCCCGAGTCCTAATTCGACTGTACGCAAAAAGTAGCTTTTCGAACTAAATTTCGAGTATCGATAAAATATTTAAATATAAAAAATCAACAAATATGCGGGTTGTTACAGACTCCCCTCCTAAAGGAAATTGTGTCCTCGCAATATTTAAGAAGGAGATATATAGTAACAACCATAACAGCATATTCAATACAAAAGAAGTTTGAAATAAGAAGTTCACCTCAAAGAGCACGGGAAAGTAAGCCCGGATGTGATCGCTCGATGAACTCTCTAGACTCCTAAGAACAATCCTTAGGATTTGAAGACCATTGAACTTTCACAAGCGGAACATTTTTTATTTCGAAGACGTTTGACCTCCGAAGCAATAATTCGAATAGGATGCTGCTCATAAGTTAAATTAGGCGAAACTTCAATTTCTTCCACAACACCGGGCTCAAGAATAGAATCGGAATCTCGAAGACATTTCCGAAGTTGAGAAACGTGAAACACGTCATGGATAGCAGAAAATTGAGCCGGTAATAAAAGGCGATAAGCCATGGAACCAATACGTTCAGTGATAGGAAATGGCCCAATATATCGAGGCGCTAATTTTCCCGATCGACTGAAACGTACAACACCTTTCATAGGTGACAAACGAATGAACACAAGATCTCCCACAGAAAATGCTAACCTCCTTCTTCGGTTATCGGCATAGGATTTTTGTCTACTCTGGGCTTCTTTCATCCTATGACGAATAAGATCAATCTTTTCTGTGGAATCACGAATAAAATCTGGACCTAAAACCAGCTTCTCACCGGCCTCAAGCCAACAAGAAGGAGATCGGCATGGCCTTCCATAGAGTGCCTCGAAAGGTGCCATACCAATACTAGATTGGAAGCCATTATTATAGGAAAATTCAACAAGTGAAATATGATCTTCCCAACTTCCACCAAAATCAAGAACACATGCACGAAGAAGATCTTCAAGATTTTGATTCACACGCTCGGTTTGTCCATCGGACTGGGGGTGATAAGCGGCGCTAAAATTAAGCTTCGTTCCCAAAGCTTTTTGAAGACTCTTTCAAAATCCACTAGTAAACAATGGATCACGATCACTAACTATAGAAGTAGGAACTCCATGCAATTTAACAATTTCTTTAATAAAAAGTTTGGCCAAAAGAGGTACGGTTCGGTTAGACTGAACGGGAATAAAATGGGCAGATTTAGTAAGTCTATCAACAATCACCCATAAGCTATCATGACCCGAACGAGAACGGGGAAGGCCATCTATAAAATCCATGGAAATTTGGTCCCACTTCCAAATTGGAATTTCTAAAGGTTGCAAAAACCCACCAGGCCATTGATGCTCGGCCTTAACGAGTTGGCAAGTCATGCAACGCTTAACGAAGTTAGCGATGTCAAGTTTCATTCCCTCCCAATAATAAAGTCGCTTCATATCCGCGTACATTTTACTACTACCGGGATGAATGGTAAATTTAGAATGATGAGAATCTTCTAAAATATCTTTACGAAGATCACCAATATTTGGCACGACAAGTCTACCAAATTTCCGAATGCCGCCACGAGAATCGATATCAAAGTCTTTCAAACCTTCAATATCAATTTTATCCTTAATATTTTGGCCAAGAAGAGCCAATTCAGGATCTAGCCTTTGAGCTTCAAGAATGCAGTCTAAAAGAGAAGGATGAGCCTCAAGGCTACATAAAACAAATGATGAGCATAAATCGGATACGCGCTCTCGAATCTCACAAGTGGATAAGATCTCGAGATCGTTCCATTCGGATATCATCAAAGAAACAACAGCTTGTTGTTTTCGGCTAAGAGCATCGGCAACACGATTACCCTTTCCGGGAGTATAAAGAATATCAAGATCATATGGTGAAAGAAATTCGAGCCAACGCTGTTGACGCAAATTAAGTTCCTTTTGAGAGAATAAATACTTCAAAGACTTATGATCGGTATAAAGAACAAATTTCTCTCCTAAAAGATAATGACGCTAAATCCGAAGAGCAAAAACAATAGCCGCGAGCTCTAAATCATGTGTGGCATATCTAGTCTCGGCAGGCTTTAATTGCCTAGAAGCATAAGCAATAACACGTTCTTTTTGCATAAGAACGGCACCCAAACCAACGCGACTAGCATCGGTATAAACAACGAAATCTTGATTCCCCTCGGGAATAATAAGAATAGGAGCATCAGAAAGGAGTTCTTTTAATTTCTGGAAAGAAGTTTCACATTTGTTCAACCAAATGTATTTAACACCTTTCTTCGTTAAGCTAGTGAGAGGCACGGCAATCTTAGAAAAGTCTTTGATAAAACGGCGGTAATAGCCCGCCAATCCGAGAAAACTACGAATCTCTGTCACACTCTCCGGTCTCTTCCAATCTTGAATCGCTTCAATCTTTGAAGGATCCACGGAAATTCCGGATCCGGAAATAATATGACTGAGAAACTTCACACGAGATTGCCAAAAATGGCATTTAGAATATTTTGCCATTAATTGATTACTCCTAAGAGTTTGCAACACAATCCGAAGATGTTTTTCATGCTCCTCCTCGGTTTTTGAATACACAATAATATCATCAATAAAGATGAGAACAAACCGGTCGAGGAAGTCTTTGAAAACTCTATTCATAAGGTCAACGAAATAAGCCGGAGCATTCGTTAGACCAAATGGCATAATAAGCCATTCATAAGATCCATAACGATTACGGAACGATGTCAAAGGAATGCTATCCTTTGCAACACGAAGCTGATGAAATCCAGTAGCTAAGTCTAATTGCGAAAAGACTCTAGCACCACTAAGTTGATCAAATAGGTCATCAATCTGAGGTAAAGGATATTTATTCTTGATAGTAAGATCATTAAGCTTGCGGTAGTCAACGCAAAGCCTAAGTGTACCATCGGATTTTTTCACAAAAATAGCCGAAGCTCCCCAAGGCGAGCAACTAGAGCGAATAAATTGCTTCGTCTCCAATTCGGATAATTGTTTACGCATCTCCTCGTTTTCTTTATTGGACATACGATAAGGAGGGCGAGTGATAGGTTGAGCTCCAGGAATGAGATTAATTCTGAACTCAATTACTTGCTTTGGTGGTAATCCTAAAACGGGCTCGAATATGTCGGAAAATTCATGAATGACGTGAATAAGAGAAATAATATCACCCTCATCATCATCATCGTCATCACGAGGGTTTAAAGAATATAAAGATGCAACCAAAGCAGAATCCGAATCTTTAAGAATAACAGAAACCTGATTAACAGATTGAGGATGTCGAAGATGAATAGTCCGCTCAGGACATAGGATATGAGCTTCATAACGGTTAAGCCAATCCACTCCCAAAATCATTCCAAAGCCTAAATAACGCATGACATGCAAATCGGCTAGGAAAGAAAAATCACACAAAATAATCTCGACATCTTTACACAATAAACTGATTGTTGCGGATCCACCAACCGGATTCGCAATTCTCAAAGAAGTCATTAAACACAAAACACCTAAAGAAAAAGTATCAACAAGTTCTTTTGATATAAAAGAATGGGACGCACCCATATCAAAAAGAACTCGAATAGGATGATCACGAAATGAAATAATTCCATCCAGAATAGAATGAGAAATACCTTGGCCACGAGATATGTTGCCAGGGGCTTGAGAAACATTAAGCTTTCCCTCCTTCCTGCCCTGAAGCTTGGGGCATGAAGATATAACATGACCGGGACCTTTGCAGTAGCGACAAGAGATAGACTTGGGACACTTGTTCGCATAATGGTCCTTCGAACCACAATTATAGCACTCCCCACGACCAAAGGAAGAAGTCTTTGCCGCGGAGGTCGCTTGCTTCCCTTTCTTATTGGGATAAGGGCCCTTGAATTTACTGGGCCTTTTCTTGTTGTTGTTGAAGTTTGGTTTGGAACCCACCACTTCAACATCATTCTCCATATCCGCCTCTTCAAGACGAAGAGCGATATCAATGAGTTGGTCGAAAGAAACTTCTAATTTTAGAAGTAATGGCTTCTTGAGATTTTGTTTAAGCCATAGACGAACCTATGATTTTTCTTCAATGGGGTGTTGATGTATTCAACCCCATATTTGGAGAGAGATTCAAAAGACGCGACATAATCTGCCACGAAAGATTCACCTTGAACAAGGTCTATAAAACGGCGAGCCAAAGTCACCTTCTCAGCTTCTGGTATGAATTTCAACTCGAAGCGTTCCCGGAATTTCTCCCAGGTGAGATCTGCTTCATTAATCTCAGAAATAAGAAGCTCGTACCAGTCCAATGCTCTTTCACGGAGCATACTAGAGGCCACCTGAACTCGGTGAAGGTCAATAAGATTCATGCGAGAAAAGATTCGATCGCATGACCTTAGCCAAGCCTGTACTTCAACAATAGTTTCGGAACCTTTGAATGGCTCCCCACCCAAATTAGTATAATCGCTGCACATGCGTGCAAATCCCGACTTTGGGTGAGTAGGTTCCGGGTTAGCTCCAGCTGCTTAAGCATTTGTCACTAAATCAAGAAGCTGTTGAGCAGTCATAAAAACTCCATCCTGGGGTGGAGTGCTAGAAGGTACGGCTCTGGGGCGGCCTGGTTTAGACATTTCTCTCCCTTTAGAAAGAAAGAAGAAGAAGAAAAAAAGGTTATTCACCAAATTGAATATCAAGCAATCTTGATAGATAAACAAGGAATCATAAGGAAAATAGGATGAATCGGTACGAAAACTCGAATTAAATCCTAAAGCACGACTCCTAAGATGGACTTAGGACGATGATCCTTGTTATAATATTACATACTGTTCCGAAGTTGGGCTCTGATACCAAGATGTGATGCCCCACCTCTATACCCACGCTAGCCAAGAACACTATGTTGTAATGCTGTCAACTAGCACGGAGAATAAGGCTGTTGAGGAGTGACCATCCGTATAATTGCTTTGCGCGAGCACCGATATGTCAGATAGTATAATATGCCTTTTATTTCAAGAGGAAAATCCGACATACCGATACAAACACAAAACTACTACACAATGGCTATAATAATCTTCGAAACAAATATAGAATAAGCATAACACAAATCAATCACAGATAATTCATATCACAAAGGCGGAAGAAGATATGAATATATAACTAACACATGAAAGTGTATATCAGAGTAGTGGTCGAAAAGATCCACAATAATACAAAAGAATAGCAACACGTGCTATACAAAAAAATACAACTATGAGTCTATATCTCAAGTGTATACAACAAAATAAACTACTAATCTAAGTAGTTTGCCAAAAGTCAGAGTAATGATCCTGGATGAGAAGTCAAGCAGAAGCACCTGTAACATCTCGGTCTGACCCGAGTATTATTTAATCAGAAAATAATAAACGGATCAGTCTAACTATAAATATCAGATGAAACGATATAGAGTAAGAGATATGACAAAACACATAATAATCACAATGCCAAGCTGTGATATATATATATATATATATATATATATATATAATTGATAATCAAAAAGAGATTAATCAATATCACAAATTCTACACAAGAATCAAAGAAGCGTCATACTCCTTATTTCGTTCATCAAACCACAAATATTGACAATTGTATCAATGTCAATCACAAAAGTCAATGACACACAAATTCACCGATGCACAAATATTGATAAAGCTTATCAATAGAAATCACGAAAATTGGTGAAACACAAATTCTAGAAATCATCTCAAAAAATCCAGAAATCACAAAAAAAGGGGGAGGCCTATCACAAACGGGAGCATAAAGCTCACCAACACGTGTATCACAAACGGAACTCTAATTCCATGGTTGCTAACCATCACAAATTGAGCAAAAGCTCCACAAATGGCCCGAAGACCATGGGTTGCTACCCCACCAATTTGAGTCGAAACTCCACAAAACGGGGTTTAGTCTCCCTCGCAGACAAAGAGACATCGCACATTGCTAGTCTAAATCACAAAGATGATCGTTATGATCAACGAGAAATGTCAATTACAATAAGCTAGTAAATATAGGAGTTTAGCTTCATGTCCCATAACCACTTGCTTAACTCAAATATTTACGAACAAACTGTAGATCTCCACTATAAAATTGTCACAAGAGATTCAATCGAACAAGTCCAAGAATTAACCGACGGAGTAAACGCAAGCGTTTCATACCACTCATTTTACTAAGTCGTTTAATTAGATTTCTCGTGCGAATGAGGTAAAGGTTTGTATATACTAATAGATTGGAAAACGGTTCAAGAAACGAGCTTTGTACTAAAATAGAGTTGAAATCATTTGAAGAAAGAGTTTTGATATTTACTACTAGTATAGAAACCTTTATATTTTTAAAGTGACAAATCACGAAGAAGATTGTAGGAACAATCAATCACTAAAATTCACATACGAAGATGTGAATAAAAATCCAACGAAATCGATAAAGAATCCATCAAAATGGATATTCAAAAATCCCTAAAAAGGAGTCATCAAAGTCACAACAAATGATAACAACACATGGAAACAACACGAATCGATTAAAGTTGGAAATTCAAACAACTAGGTGAAATAGGCAAAAATGCACCAGGTCGGTCGGCCGGCTACAGAGCTCGGTCGACCGGACCCTGTTCTCAAAATTCCTCGGGAAGCAGGTCGGTCGGCCGAACCCTGTAATTGGTCGACCGAACCTTAAACAGAGAAGTGCTTATGCATTTGGCAGCAGGTCGGTCGGCCGGCAGCAGGGCTCGGTCGACCGGACCTGTTGCCAGTCCCTTCCCAGCCCATCCAAATGAGGTCCAACCTCGACCAAATTGCATTCTCTCGAGCAACGGCGCTAAGGGATTATGCCAATCGACTACCCGGCCCTATAAGCTCTTCGATGCATAACCAAATCACATTCAAACATCAAAGTTAAGATTTTTAAAGATTTGAACCCAAAACACTAAAAATTGGGATTTTCACCAAATCAATCCAAACCAAAAGCAAATGCACACGAATAGGTGTTAGGAATTCATACCTAACAATCGAAGATAGTTATAGACTAGGATGTGAGAAAAAAATCTCACCTTTGAACCCAAGCAATTGAAAAAGAAGCTTGAAAGCAAAAGAGAATCAACCACTCTTCAAATCCAACTCAAGAAGCTTGATTCTAAGCTAACAAGAGAAACATTTCCTAAATTAGGTTTAGGAATTTCTGAAATTGATAAGAGAATGAGTTGGAGAAGAAGAAGAGAAGCTTACCAATGGGTTCTTCTATTAGTTTGGAGCTAGAGCTTGATTTGCAAAAGGAAACTAGGGTTTTGGAGTTTTAATTTCCCATCTCTCACACCATTGATGTTTTAAAACTGAAAAGAGGAGAAGGTGAGGGTGAATGGGGAGGAGTGGCTCAGATTTGAGTATAAGTTAAACATAGGGCTGAGCCCAAACCCAAACCCAAAGTGAAAAAGTAGCAAAAATCAACTTTCTCCAAACATATCGAAGCTTATACTCAAAAAGGTTGCAAACGGCATTTTAAACTCAATGGGAGTGGTCCCGAGTCCTAATTCGACCGTATGCAAAAGGTAGCTTTTCGGACTAAATTCCGAGTATCGATAAAATATTTAAATAAAATATTTAAATATAAAAAATCAACAAATATGCGGGTTGTTACACGATGTAATTCTATCTAGAATTTGTCTGGATAATTAGATTTGTTTAATTGGTTGGTTTTGGTTGTTAGCATAGGTTTGATATGTGCTTGTGTTTAAATTAAATCTTTAATGAGATTATTAAATTACCTTTGTTTTAAATTTCGAGGACGAAACTCTTTTAAGGGGGAAGGATTGTAATATCCTGGAATTTTTAACAATATCAATTTAATAATCTGTAATTAAAATTAAATTGATATTGATATTCTGATAATAATTATTCAAATAGATTTAATAATCTTCTTCAATAAATATTTAAATTGGTTGTTTTATCTTTAAATTGATAATAAGTTGATTTCTATTTACAATATAAATATTTGGTTTATATTTTAAATAGATTAGCATTTGTTTTAATTTTAATAAATAAACCATATTTTTCTAATTCTAATATTTTTAGTACTTTGAAATTTGTTTTATTTAATATTAGCTTTTCAAGGTTAATGAATAAATCTTGGTTTAAATTAATAAATTAATCATGATTTGAATTTCTAATATATATATGTTAATAATTTGGAAATTTTAATTTTTATTAAATATAAAGTTTTCAAAGCTATTAAATAAATAAATAAATGATTTTTAAATTGTTAAGAAAAATATTTAAATGTTTTAAATAGTTTTAGCTTGAGTTTTAAATTAAATTAATTAAAGAGTTTTGTAGCTTAATTAAATAGAAAATCTATTGATAAAAATATAAATTTCCTTTAAAATAGTTTTAATTTAATAGTGAGACATTTTAAATACAATATTAACAATGTATTGTATTACAAATAAGATTTTAGTTAAAAATAGCAATTGTTATTTCAAACTTTGATTTGTATTCATAATTTGATTTTTAATATTAGATTATGAATTTAATTTGAAGTTAAATTCCAAAGTGTAAATTTCTAAATTGTTTTAATTATAAGCTTCATTTATTAGTACAAATTATTTTTAGTTCTTTTAAAAGTTTGTATACATATTTAAATATTTACTAACAACTTAGTTTGGCTTAATACATACATTAACTATTATATTAGCATTTAAAATTAATTTACTAACTACCTTAAAAGAACAAGTGTATGAATTTAAGCAACATTTAAACAAGTGTTAGTTTCATATGCAATGATTAAACATGTGTTGCATTCATAAGCATTCATTTGACAAGTGTTAAAAATTTAGTTTTAATTTTTCTTTTATTTCATAAATCTGAAAATACATCTAGTATAAGCTTACGTATTCTTTTTCATTTCTTTAATAAAACAAAGATAAAAAAACTCACTTACTTCATACATACATTCTGTTCATAAAATCTGCATTCACAAATTCATTAAAAAAAAACCAAATCTGCATCTATTCACCAACAAACCTGCATATTCAAAATCACAAACTCCTCATATCAAAGCCCTTCAAATACATGTTCAAATCCAATGAAAATCTGCATTTCTTCAAATCCAACATCTTCAAATCCAAAACCTGCATATTCCACTCTTCTTCAAAATCAAACTTACCTTTACCTCAATCATTAATATGCAATGATGTCTGCATGCACCTGCTTTTTTATAAAGCCTGCACCTTTTCAAAGTAAGGCCTGTTCAAAAGCAGAATTTCAATAACAAGCAACAGTTTTTAAATCAATCAAAGCAACCTCAGTTTGAAGCTTGTCAAATACATTTGCATGCAAGTATTTTAGGCTGAGATTATAAGCATGAGCATTTCATCAGGATTGCAACTTAGATATTAAACAGAGGGTCAAGCCTGCACATTCTTGTTTCTGCAAAAATTCATAAAGTCAAAACAGAGGTCTGCATTCATTAAAAGGTGAGTAACAAATTATTATTTTTTAAAACTGATTTAAATTAATATAGTTGCTTGAATTGTTGCCTGATGAGTATGATGAATATGTTTGTGTATATGCATGAGATTGAATGCCTGCTTGCTAGTGATGAATTCTTTTCTGATCTTAATTCCTGACTTAAAGATATAATTTAAAAATTTTGAACTCAAGATCTAATCCATGTTTTGATGCAAATTTTCAAACAAAACATGTAGTATATCCTAATTAAAATGTTAGATTTTATTTAGGATAATAAACTTATTATTTTTTTGAACTCTGGAAACTGCAGAATCATCATGTATGTTAAATTTTTCCAAACCCAGTCAAATTAATATGGTAAATTAGTAATACAAATCAAAATATAAACTGGAACTTGATTTTTAAATCAAGTATTGGAATTTTTAGGTGTATGTTTCATTTATAAGTTGTTCTTGAACAAAAATATAAATTTGTGCAAATTCTTACAATCTGTGATTTGTGGAAACTCAAATCTCTTTTGAGTTATTAAGTTAGGATCATAGATCCTTGGAAAAATCATAGAAGTGGATATATGTTGCTAGATTGATTGCAGTTTTGATTTTTCTAAATTGAACCCTAGTTTTGAATTGAGTTATGCATTGGATCAGTGAGAAGGGTAGGATGGATCGAGTGTACTGATTTTTGGGAATTGTATAGTGTAAGTGTGAGGGAGTTCGTGGCCAAAAGGGGCGGGTGTCAGATGGTCGCGATGGTGAACTGTCGCCGTTGACAGGATGGAGCAGAAACCTGTAATACTTTTTCCAGGTTTTATTGAATTTGGGGTTTTCAGAGCTAAATTTTGAATGCTTGATTTATTGTTCGATCTAGTGATGATGTGAGGGCATGGATGAGTTCATGGTCGAGGATTGATCACCTCTGGTGATTAGAAAGGGCGAGGATCGCCGTGCATATGCACGACGATGAGTTCTCTGATGAACTGTTGGGTCTGGGAATGTTACAGGGGAGATGTGGGGAAAGTGGGAGTTGGCTCGAAGCAAGTAGATGTAGAACTCGAAGTAAGGCTGTATGAAACCCGAAGTAAAAATCTTGTTTTCTCAGCTCACTGCAAATGTTCAGGTTTCAGAAACCTGTTTATTTTATATTTTTTTTTAAAAATATGGTTTTTGAAATTTAAAATTCTGTAGTTTTGTCTAAAGTAAGGTTTAAGTTAAATTCAAATTCAAGTTTGAACTTTTGATTCAAATTAAAATTCCAGTTTTAAAAATAGAACTAAAAGTTTAAAATTTTAACTTAATTAACTATTTATGTTGATAAAATAGTTTAAACTTTTTAATAATGAGATTTTCAAAATGTGAGTAAGATTTAAAGATTGATTTTAAATCTGAAAATTTAAATTTAGAAATGAACTTTAGTTTTAAATTTAAAAGAAGATTTAAATTTAAAAGTTATAAACTAAGAATGAATGGAAGTTATCAAAATTTTGAAATGAATTTAACTTTAAATGTTTCATGGCACTTGTTTGATTTGAAATTTAAGTAAGTTTTAAATTTTTCAAACCTGATAAGTTTAAATTACTTTAATTTAAACTTGTATTTAAATTGAAATTTAAAAAGAGTTCAAAAAGAGCCTTGTTTTGAATAATATTGTTTTAACATAATTAAGTTATGTTTATGAAATTTAAATTAAGATTAATATTTCAGGATTCAATTAATTAATAGAGTAATTAAGATGAATTAATTAATTTAATTCATTAATTAAATTTAGAACTAATGAGTAATTAATGATTAATCAATTTATGATTAAGATCATTAATTAGATTATTAATTAATGATGAACGAATATTAATAATTATGTAATTAATTTTTAAATTAAGGATAACTAATTTAATAATTAACTTTAATTAATGAATAATTAAATATAATTTAAATGGTAATTAATTTAAGTTAATTACCTTATAAAATAATTTGAGGATGGTTAATGAAGGTCATTAACCATGATTATTTAACAATTAATTAATATGGTTAATTTTATAATTAATTAGATTAATTAATTTAATAATAATCAATTGTAAATGGTTTGCGTATAATTACTAAAAGTAATTAAGAAATTAATCACTTAATGTAATTAATTTAGTTTAATATGATTGTTTAATTTAATTAATTAAGTTTAATTAAATTTAAACACTTGGGTTTTATAAATAATTACTTTATGTAATTAATGATTTGGAAATTACTTAGTTAAGTAATTGATTAATAATTACAGGATTGTAATTAAGTGGAGATGTTTAAGTATGAGATAATTTGGATTAATTATTTAGTAATTAATCAAATAATTAATTAAGAAATTAATTTAAGGATAATTAATTTGGTTTAATATAGTAATTAAGTTAGTTAATTACTTAGAGTAATTAATTTAAGGAATAATTAAGGATCATTAATTATTTTAATTAATGATGTAATTAGAGATGACTAATTATGATTAATTAATCAATAATAAGTAATTAAATGTAATTAATTAATGTAATTAATTAAGGATTAATGAAATTTATTATGATTAATTAATTAATTAATTGAAGTAATTAAAGGTTAATTACTATTTGTTTGAGAATAAGTAATTTGTGAAATTAATTAAGGATAATTACATGAATGTAATTAAGGGTAATTAATCAAAGGTGATTAATTAAGGTAATTAATAATGAATCATTAACTGATTGTAATCAATTAAATGATTGAGTAAGCAAGATATATTTTGATGGAGTAATTAATTTAATTTATTTTAAATCAATTATAGATAAAGTAATTAATTTAATTCATTTTAAATTAATTAGAAATAGAGATAGTTAATTTAATTCATTTTAAATTAATTATATTGAGATAAGTAAATCTTTGCTTATGTATGAATGAGTGACATTGATTGTCTTGGATGCTTGTTGATCTCAGTAATGAGATAAATGATATTGTGTGGTATGAATGGCTTGATTGTATTGTGATGATAACATAGGTTATCTATTATGATGGTGAGATATGGAATATCTATTTGACATTGATAATGTGGATTTCCTGTTATGTGATAATGCTGATTATCAATTATTGTTCTGTGTGTTATCTATCTGTGTATAAAGATACTGTATTAAATTGTTTTAAAACCTTTAAAACAACTTGGACCTAAAAGACACGCTTTGGATTTCGATGAGACCGGGATCGGGTTTCCATATTTGGATATCCAAAAACCACATCGATTCCAAATAACGTTAGGTCGTGATCCGAGTGGAGCGAGTGAAGACTCGAGGTGTAAGGGCTATACGTCAGTATAACTCTGTGGGTGATTCTGTAATGAGTTTGACGGAATAGTACTTATAGATTCGAGATGGTGGTTTAGAGTGCAAGGGTTATCGTCGTTAACTCTGAAGGTGATTCCAAAATGAGTGTAACGAGATAATGCCTTCAGTCTCGTTCGAATCTGGAACGAACTTGTATGGATTGAATGCTTTCATAACATCGTCAGGCGGACGATGAGCATTCTAAGATGATATGTCCTATAAACGTAATCGTAGCCTCAAGCCTCATCAACCGGGAATGGCTAAAATAGGGGTGGTGCAGCAAGGCTTCGTGGGTCGCACCTACTGGAGAGCGAGATTTACCCCTGTCTAGAGGTCCCTTTTTATTTCGGCTGTGTGGACGGTTTTTGAGCTCCAACCGTCGGGGTTATCTTGTTTGGAACTGTTCAGTAAGGAAAGGGTCCGGCCTTGTGTTGCAGGGGAGTTAGGGTGGCTCCTCGGTACGGTGATCTAGGCCACGTACTGTGACGGGCGGTACCCCAGTAGCCCTGCCATTGTATGGAATCCAAAATCCAATAAGTGCCAACGGTTTTGATTGTATTACCCACTTTTGTGGCTAGTAGCTGGAATTTAATGAATGTAACAATTTCGGCTATTTCTTATTTATTTGAAAACCTTAGAACCTATTATAATATCACTGAATTTCCTATCAAATGTTTTGGTTAGCGTAAGGTAAAAGCTTTTCCATGTTTATGTGTGGGAAGTCTTACGTGATACCTTTCTTTCAAAAGGTTTTTGAAAGTTAAGCAACTTTAACCTGTTACTCACACCAGACCCATGTCTGACCTGGAGTTTAATTTGTTTTTCATAAACTCTTGGGTACTCAAATTTTTACGAGTAGCCAAGGGAATTCAGGTTAGGATTCAGGTTAGCTTTGACGAATTGTGGAGGAGCAAATGGAGCAGGAGGCTTCTGCGTGTAGATATATATCTAGTATTCCGCTGTGTGTTCTCTGAGTTGTTGTCTTTGAGTTGTTGTAACTAGACAGGTGTTTATAACTGTCTAGTATGTGATGTTCGTCTGTGTAACTCTGATATGGTTGTAAACTATGTAATATTTATGTTATTAATATAACTTATTCGTTCCGTTGTGTAGATTCTGATGTTGTTTCTTTCTTCTCATCTTTCTATTCTCTTTTCTATCCCTTTCTTTCTTAAAAATGATGCGATTTTCTGTGGTAAGAAGGTCGGGTCGTCACAACATATTTGGTTTATCCAGGTTAGGGGTGGGCCGGTCTTGTGTAGCAGGCGATCCCGACAAGTTCTTTGGTACATTGTTCTAGAGGTGTACTGTGATGGGTGGTACCTCATTGCCCAGTCATTATATGGAATCCATTCTCTAATAAGCGCCGTACATTTATGATTATGCCCAACTATGTTGAAACATGATATGTAAGCATTTCATCTATTTTCTATTCACTTTCTCTGATGCGGTCTTATGAGATACCTTTGTTTTGCAAGAGAAAAACCCGTCGTGTTTATGTATGATGCGGTCTTACGAGATACCTTTGTTTTGCAAAGGATTTTGATAACACTATAATTCAAAATTGGGTGTGTTTTCTCACGCTGGTTTTCCAGACCGACTTAAGTGTTATTTTATTATAATACTCGGGTCAGAATGAGTATTACAGATTCAGGATAGAATGCTATGGACCTCAGAAGGCGAGCTAGATAACAGAGGCATATCTTCATACTTAGTGTATATGTCCGCTGTATGAGGTCAAGTTACTATAATTGTCCAGATTTGATGTATTTATTTTTGTACTTTGATGATTGTAAGCATAAACAGATACTGATTCCCTTGTATCAAAATCTATTATTATACATTATATTTCGTTCCGCCGTGACTGTGAGATTCTGTGTTGTTGTTTATTTTCTTCTACTTTTTCTTCTTCACCCTAAAGATTCGTACTTTCTGTTCAATTTGAGTTTAACTGATGTGAATTGTGATTGAATCAAGGGGTATGGAATTGCGGGCCTTTACACTTAGTATAAAATAGGTTAAAATAAATTAAATTGGATTAAATATATTAAAATAGATCAAAATAAATTAAAATAGTTTAAATTGATTAAAATAGTTTAAAATAGTTTGAAATAGATTAAATTAGTTTAATAGTTTGAAAATCTTAATAATAAGGATTTTTAAAATAATATATTTTTAAACAGTTTATATTAAAATAGTAAATTTGAAATTAATGTCAAAATAAAATATTTCTTTCATTTAATACATCTGGACCTTGTCCAGCTACCAAATGAACAAACTTAATTTTGTCTTTCAATTCAAATTCTCATTTAAAACCATTAAACCAATATCTATTTCAAATCCATGTTCGAACAATAAATTCAAACCATTTTAAATTTAGTAGATTTCAAAGTTACATTTCCAAATGTTATCAAAAACTCAATTCTGATAAATTTCATTTATACTTCAAATTCAACTTTAAAATTTCAATTTAATTTCTTTAAACAATTCCTTTAAACCAATTTCGATTTCAACATTTAAACTTGGATTTTTGAAAATAATTAAGTTTATATAAATCCAATTTTATTTCAAAATATCATTTAACAGAATTCAAAAATTAATGATTTAAAATCATTTAATTTAACCAATCCGATGTCCGCATATAATTTTCTACCCTATGTTCAAGTAATATGGAAATTTATCGTTTCAATCTGCTATATTTTATATTTACGGATAAATATCATTTCAACCTGCAATTATGAATTTAATTACAAATTCACGAAATCGCTCGAGTCTATCATTTCAACTCATAAATTTTTCCCCTAATCTTTCATATCATTCGGGTATGTATTATTTCGAGTTATAGGGAACTTGCAGTGTTATAATAATATATACATAAAATAGCATAACATTCAGTCATCCAGTATCAATAATTAAACATCCATGACAATCATCGTTCAAATCAAAAAATCAGTAACAGCAATTATTGATTATCAATAACAAGTATTTGATTGACAATTAATATTCAATTTTAAATTAAATAGCGATTCAATTCAATAAAAGTAAGATTTAACCGGAATGACAATTTAAATATACCAAACAACAATCAATCAATTTCTAATCGTATCATAGAATTAAATATAACTAACATAAGATAGTCTAGTAGTTGTGAGTGGGTCAAAACAATCACCTTTGGATTCAAATCGATTTGAAATCCAAAATAAGGCCCAAAATTGAACAATCTCAGAATTCATCCAAACTAGTTTCAAAATATACGAGATTCCAATATAATCCCAGCGGAACAAACCGCTCGTGAATTGGACCTCGTACGTAAAGTTATGGACATTAGAAGGTTTAAATTCAATTTAAGAAAAAAATAAACGAACCATATCTCTCCACGTCATCATGCACGTTGAAACCCTAGCCGATAATCTTGAGTATGTAACCCTATAGCACATGTCACAGCCACATTCCATCAATAAACGCTGCCACTAAGATGATCTACGACCAGATCCAAGTACGTCGCCCGACTCCTCCCTCCAAGTCGCACCCACGACCAAAAAACAACCTCCTCCGGTCATCCCTACACGAGCTGCCGCCGATGATCTTCTATGGCCAATTCTAGTGATTTCAAATGCCACTGGCATGAGCGAACACAGATCCAAGGCTTGCTCGACTCTCTCTTCCCAACGTCGCTTCATGATCGTTGATCGGATGAAAATCAACCGTTGGATCGTGAAAAACCCAATTCGACGGCTGAGGTTCATCCTCGATTTATGGCCAAATGATGATTCGATTTCAAAAAAAATTCACCAGTGGACTACGCTCGTCGAGAGCTTCAAAACGGTATATAATATGATAGGGTTTAGAATAGTTTGATTTTGAAATTGAAATTGAAATTGGAATATGGTTTACAAATTTGATTTTGTTTCTGCCATTGAAAAGAAGAAGATACACAGAAGTTGATATACATACAGGATAAGAAAAATGATTGCTAGGGTTTGGTAAACAAAAATATTTTTATTAATATAGCCCGATAAGAAAATAAAAACATATCGAATTAGTACGAACGACAATAGCGACTCGAAAAGCCCGTTTCGCTTTCGAACGAAAGTGGGTCATCCCATATATCAAAATAAATTTTTTCGATATTCTTAAACTCATTGGAATAGGTTTCAATTCCTAATTCCATTGTATGGAAGTTAGCTTTAAAATTAGCTTATTTCAATTGAATTTAGTTAAATTGATTTCTACGGTTTCGAGTCCGTACGATCAAACCACAAGTCTGATCGCTATGAAACTTGAAACCTTGTAATAATTCACCACTACAAATCCGATGAAATTGATTTCGTCGAAATCCGAGATAGTGGCTAAAATGGCTATTTTCATGCTAATTAAATAAATTATTATAAAATTGATTTTATCACTTTTCAAATTCAAATTTAATAACAACAAATTTATCATTTCTAACTACACAGAAATTAACAATCTTTTTAAAACCAATTTCCCAGTCACACTCAATATTAATTATTGCACTAATTATAGTTTTAATTTCAATTGCAATAAATCCATTAATTGAAATTTTAAATTCCAATAAATGTATTGAATTTGATTCAAATCTTTTTATTCAACCAATCTTTACTCTATGGGCATAGTTAACATTGGTTTATATCTTATTATATTAATATTATTCAATTTCACCTTAATTTATATTAATGTAATATTTAATTACATTCAATTTCAATTGATTCCTAATTTAATTTAACAGCTGAAATAAATAGGTAACATATCATAATGGTCACTTTTTCTTAATTTAATCGCATTTATGGTTCTATTATTTACAAACAAATGCTATAAATACTTGCACAACACTGATTTTGTCCAATTATAATCAATTTCATATTATTTCACAAATTAATAAAATTTTAAATCTATTTCCTTATTTACAATTTATAACCAATTATAACCTTTCAATTATATCAATAAAATTGAGATTAAAATAAAATAGTTGTCAGTTGCCTTAAATTAACATTACTAGTTGTAACGACCCAGAATTTCTGTCATTTGAAATTCGTATATTTAAATTGATTTTTAACATTAACAAGTAAAATTTTTAAGTGCAATAAATATTATTTCAAATATCTAGATTTATTGGATAATTAAATCGATAATTTAATATTTGAAATTGCAAAAATAATTGGAAATTGGGTTTAAACTGATTCAAAATAATTTATAAAGTTGTATTAAATCATGTTGGAGTTAGAATGATGTTATAGAACTTTTAAAATCGAATTAAAAGTTAATTTGTAGAAATTGAATATTTTAATATTTAATTGACGAGTAAAAATAGCCATTTTTCAAACAGTCTCGGATTTTGACAAAACCAGTTTCATCGGATCTATAATTTTATATTATTGTATGGTTTCAAATTTTGTGTCAATCGGACTTACAGTTTGTCCTGGGCAAGCTAAAACGCGTAGAAAATCGTTTGAGTGAATTTTTAAATTTAAATAGTCGATTTGAAAACCTATCTTCCAAGTACGGTCAAACTGGCTCCCGATATATATTCCATTGCATTCGGAATAGGGGTAAAACATTATAAACGCCAGGCGACATGTTTCGTTTGGAGTTCGGAAAATTTCGGGATGAATAGTGTTTCGATATTTTCTACAAAAGGCCCTCTATTGTTCACTTTTACACTCAAACCCTAACTAGGTTTCAGCCGCCACCTCCAATCTATTAATGGTCGAAATTTCATCTCTTTCCTCCCTCATTTTCTTCAAATCCATCAACAATTACGACAAACATTCAACTACAAAGTTGTAGAGAGCATCAAGATCTCTCTATCCAACGGTCAAGATCGTAAATAGAGCTATGGATCGACGGCAAATCAAGTTCGAACGCATGGAAGTTGCGCACATTGAGCAGTTGAGAGGACCGAGCTCGACGCTATTCAAGGTGAAGGTGGAGCTCAGCTTTGGCTTCGATTTGGTGGTGGAGTGATGGGGTCTCGTGCGTCGTGGTGGCCGTGGTGTCTAACCCTAGAGGCGGCCAAAATGGGTTATGCATACGTTCGTTTGCCTGGGCACGGTTTTGGGTAAGAAACAAAATGCGCGGCCCTGATTTGATGGAAGAAAACGAACGGCCCAGATATGTTTGAGGTTTAAAAATAAAAAGAAATTGTAAATATTAATATATAAATTCGTTCAAACTTTGTAACGTCATAACTTGTTCATACGAGGTCGGAATTTGACGAAACGACTTACGTTGAAATCGTATTGTCGAATACTATGCGATGGAGCTGGATTGCAGTTGATTGGAGTTAGTGAAATTTTTGGGTAAAATTAAACGCGCATCTAATTTTATTCGAAATAGAACACTGCAACTGTTATTGGAAGCAAGGTGAGAACTTCTCACTCAATCGAAATTGTTTCGATTTAAATTTTAAATAGTTAGATTTAAAATTGCTTAATTGTGTGATTGAATGATAAATTACGATCTATTGTATTGAAATAGACCCTATATGCCGTATATTAAGCGGATGTTATTTATTAAACACATATACCGCGATATTCCATCTTGAAGTGAAATTGGTATTATATATGTACTTGGAGTTGATTTTCCCGCATTATATAGCGGATGAGACCCTATTGCGCCGCATAATAGCGGATAATATTTTATATGAACCCATGTACTGCGATATTCCGTCTTGAAACAGAATTGGTATTGTGCTAACATCTGTGGATGCAGGGAAACAGGTTGGAGGGATCCAACTGGATTCCTCACCCGTACTGATTTATTTACAGATATTGTGATATGTTCTGTTATCATATGATATATGATGTTTTGGATGCCGTGATTGTTATATTTAGTGTTGTTGCAGCATTAGCCCTATTTTGGAAAATTAAAAGTGTTAAAGTGATGATTTTCAAATTTAAAAAGGATTTTAAAGTGATTTTTGAAAGTATACGTTTTATTAAATTTTTGAATTGATTCATTTTAATTAAATAAACGTTATAATTTTAATGTTATAAAATTTATGATTTTTGTGAAATTAACCGAAATGTGATTTTTGAAATAAGTAATTGATTAATTTGTAAATTGGTTTAAATTGGGATTTTTGAATTATTATAAATGGTTTATTAAAAGGTTTATAAAATTGATATTTTATAAATTTAAAGTATTGGAAATATAAAATGAGTTTTTATAAGTGTTAAATTGAAATATAAATGGATTTCATAAGTGAATGAAATTTATAGATTTATGAATTGTGAAGTTATAAAATAAATAGATTTTTGTAAAATAAAAGATTTATAAGTAATTAACTTATAAATTTGGACTTGGCAATTAAATAAGATATAATAGAATTTGTAAATAAAGTGATTTTATAACTTGAAGTTTTTATAATATATAAATGTGAATTTATAAACATTGATTTATAAATTCAAAATTGATTGAATTTGAAGTAAATATGAAAGCTTATTAAAGGAGATATATCCACGATTTTGGACAGTGGATAATCCTTTAAATTAAATGTGTAGAAATGTTGAATTTGGTTAACAAAGTATATTCACGATTTTGAACTTAGAAAATATTTTTTTGAAAATGTTTTCCAAACTTCAATAATTTAAGTATAAAAAGATATGATGATTGTAAATTTGTATATTTTATTTTGAAAATCTAATTGTTTATAAATTTAATGTTTTGAATAATAGATATTAATTTATAAGTTTTTATTTTCCCTTCTTTTTCCTTTTCGCGGACGAAAAGTTTTGAGTGGGGGAGAGTGTAAGACCCATAAATTTCGATGATTTAAGTTGGTTAAATTATAACATTTTTGTAATTTAATGTAGAAAGAAATGAAAATCTTATGATTGATAATGAAGTGAATGTTAGAATTTAAAAGACCAATTGTAATAAAAATTAACAATAACATAAAAAAAAGGAAATGGCAATCAGTTGAAATTATGTAGCTTGTTATACTTGGTTAAAGTCTAATATAAGAAAGCAAATGGGAAGATTGTATTAACTAATGAAATGATGAAATTAGTGATAATTTAATGAATTCAATGTTATAATAACCGATGAAGTAATACGCAATTAATGGGAAACGTATACAATCAATGTAGGTAAGAAACTTTAATTAATGTTGTTTCGATAATAAACGTTACTCGGTGATTTTTAATATAGCAACGGAAGGGTGTATGTAAAGTAATTTATGAATATACATTTGGCGATTAAATCAAATCAATCTATAGAAATCAATTTTAAATTAATTGGGAGGAAATATGTAATAATTGCATTTATTTGTAAGTGGATGAAGTTTATTTCTATGTTAATTGAATATTGGAATAAGATGATAATTGTTAATGTAATAAGAAGTAGGCCAATAATAATTCTTCCCATAAATTGATAATCGATCCAATAACGAAATACTATCCATAATAGGGCACTTAGATTTATGGTAGAATAGAAAGTCTATTAAGTGGAAATATTGAAATAAAATTTGTAATTTCAAAATTTTGGAAATTTGAAGAAAGGGTAGAAATTATTGTAATAAATTAAATGGGAGTCGATTAGAACTAATAAACCTTAATGTGTATTAATGAAATTGTGGCAATAGTGCAAAACTTAAATCATTTACCCATTCATTAATGCATTGAATTAGGTCTCAATCAAATAGCAACATTTGACTGGTTAATAATAGCTTTTAAGTGAAAATAAACATTAATGATAACAAGTATTTTAAGATTAACCATCTATTTAGTATATTAAATTTTAACTGATAATTAATTGCAATAAATAAAAATAATTATTACATTTACGTTAATTGAAGTACCATTTGAAAGTTCTGCCAATTCCATTTATAATATAACTATTGGTTGATGTAGCATTGTAAAACAAGATTGATTAATTTAAATTGAATGTGAATTTTTTTATTAGGTTTATTTCAAATAAATGAAATTTAATATTTAGATATTATGGCAATATAAATTTAGATGAAATTTGGTGATATTTACGTAATAATGTATGAACCCAATGGTAGTCTCATCTTATTAATAGATTGAAAAATTGAATGAAAGTCAAAATAAAAAGAAATTTTTGCAAATTTAATTTATAATTTGCGAATATAATGAAATTAAAATTTAACGCTGAAATGAATAAATTTGTTAACTCTAAATTTACATCTAGATTTGGTTTAAATTAATGTGAAGGATTAAGAAAGTAAAAGTGATAAAGACTGTCAATTTCAGAATTTAAATAGGAAATTTGATTTAATTAACTTATTTTAAATTTATTTAATTAATATAAAAATAGCCATTTTGGCCACTGACTCGGATTTCGATGAAACCAGTTTCATCGGATCCGTATCGGTAAATTATTGTAGGATTTCAAGTTTCGTAGCGATCGGACTTGTCGTTTGATCGTACGAACGCGAAAAGCCTTGAATCGATAAATTGAAATCAATTTGAAGATATTGTTTTTAGCATAACTTCTTCATACGACGCAATTTGAACCTGAAACCATTTTTATTGCGTTTAAAATATTTTAAAATGCCTATTTTGATATATGGGATTTCCAAATTTCATTCTGGGGTCAGAACGGGCTTTTTGGGCCACGTTAGCGTTAACACGTACATCTATCAACCCAATCCATATATTTATTTCAATATTCCTATGAATACCATGCTAAACCCTAGCATACACCTATTCTCATTTAGCTACGCGTAAAAATTTCATCAACTCTTCCTCTTCCAATGGCTGCAAGCACTAGATCCTAGTACAATTCAAAAATCAAATCCAAAGCCAAAATTCAATCTCCTCAAACCATAGCAAATTATATATGGATTCTTATAAACTCCCACCGAAATCTATACTTCCAAATTTATCCAGATAAATATTCCACTTCATTTATAAACCCAATTTACAATTTTCCATTTCTTATTTCTTTTTAAAATCACAGTTTCCAAAACACTTAATCAATTTCAAACTGATATCCTAGTTAAATTCCCTTTTAAATTTATTCCTCGATTTATTCAATGCCTAATAATTATTTACTTTAAAATTTTCTTTTCGATTCCTTTAAAAACCCAATTCATTTTATTCTATATATTTTTAAAACTCCAAAATATATATTCATACAAACCATATCATTCAATAATTTCAATCTGTAATAAAATCAATATAATCATCGTAGATTATCACATAAATCACATCGTAGAATATAAAACAAATTTAACGTTTTGAGGAATCCAGTTGGATCCCTCCAACCTGTATCCCTGCATCCATAGATGTTAGCACAATATAAAATACCAAGCCTACTTCGAGGTGGAATATCGCGGTATATAGGGTCATCCACTATTATGTGGGGTGCATTGGGTCTCATCCGCTATATAATGTGGAAAATAAATCACTCCAATATATATATATATATATATATATATATATACACACACAAACAATACCACAACCAACTAATATTAAATTATCAACTCAAGCAAACAACCCATAATTTAAATTTAACTATTTAAATTTAAAAAGGTATCCAAATGAGTGAAATTAACTCACCTTTGATTTTTGTTTTGCAATCCATTTCCATCTCGACCATTCCATTACGGTTTCAGACCTTGTAAAACACTATATGTTTTATTAACACTTGAATTGATCGAATAATTAATTACTATTTATTTATTTAATTTGAACTAAAAATTTGGCTTTAAATTAAAAATCAAATTTTAGAACTAATTTCCTATAATAAATAATTCTTAGCAACCATAATAATTAAATAGGTTAACCACCATAATATATTATTATAAAATAAACTGGCGATTGAAAAAATGTATCTTTATTTCTTTTTCACTTGTAACTACACACACACACATATATATATATATATATTTTATAAAATAAGCTATAAAGATTTCATAAAAATCTAATTTATATATATATAAACCTTCAAACATTTTAAATATTCCTATATGTATATATATATATATATTCAAAAAAAATTCTATATAAAATTTCCTGTTTTCCTATATATACATTTATTTATAAATTAAATAAAACTAGTAAAAATCGAACTTCACCATCGAAACCACTGCAACAACCCACCATGATCTCGAACGCGAAATCGCCCTTCCCCAAACCCTATCTTCGACTTGGCAACTCTCACATTGCCACGTCGCGAGACTCCCCTAACATCGCTGCTGCTAAACCCTATCTCGCTCCGACCACCACTCACGACAACATAACCCATGACTTCCTCATCGCACTCGCGACCCCAACGAACTTCCAAGCCAACTGCAGCCATTCGTCGACACACCAAACCTTTGATCTCGCCTCTGCCACTTGACATCGCGTGCAAGCGCCGCCCTTTGACTTCAATAGCGAGTCGATCGCGAGTCTCACCTCAGGCTGACCTTAGAACTCATGACACGAGCCTTATTTTGAATCGAACTAGAATAAAATCAAAAATCGGTTGCCCTTTTTTATTTTGATTTCGAATAAGACATAGCAATTATTTTTGTGAATTTAATTTGAGAAGAAAGAAGGGCATTCGACAATTATATTTTGGCCATTATTTCTTCAGCGAACATATATATATATTTTATAAAAGAGAGCGTGTAGAAGATGCAAGAAACGTGTCCACAGGGTGGACAAGTGTTGGGTGCGTCTACAGAAAATTAAAGAGAAAACATATATATAATATTTAAATTTAAATCGTCTTCAATTCGAAGCTTAAATTTTTTACATCCTATCGAGGTGTGCCGCTAGGCGTTCATAAGGTTATACCCTCATTCCTAACGCACTAGAAAAGGTTTCGAGTCCTAACTCGATCGTATGGAGAAGATAGCTTTTTGGACCCAGTTATTTATTAAATTTTCAATTTTAATTTCAACTTGTTTACTTACCGTTCGATCACACGACATGTAACGACCCGTAAATTTTCGATAATTAAAATAACTAATTTAATAAGCTTTCGTGATTTAACGTTAGAAAAAAAAATTGTAATTCGTTTGAAATAATAATAACTGGAATGAATTGCAAAAATAACTATCCAAGTGATGAAAAATAAAAGCTATTTATTGAATGCCTTTGCAATCAATAGTTGAATAAGATAATAAATGTTGAATTCATTAGGTATAATAGAGTAATTGATTGATAAGAAAATCTATTTAAAATCAAATATTGAATATTGAGCAGGTAAATTGTTTAAATTAAATATTTAAAACTTGTTGAATAATTGAATAACTGTAAAATGAAAATAGTGTTCAAAATTGTGAATTGGTTTTAAAAGTTGATTTTTATAAGTTCAATTTCAATATTTCAAAAGATAATGAATTATTGGATAATCGAAATTGTTTAAATTTAATATTTGGAATTTATTGAATAATCTAATAATGGGAATTGCATAACCGTATAGTGGAAATAGTTGTTTTATAATTTTAATTCGTTTCAAAAGCTAAATTTTATAAGTTCGTTTTGAATATTTCAAAAGATAGTGATTTAAGAATAATCAAATTTGTTAAATTTCATATTACAAATGTTTGAATAAATTAAATTCCGAAGTTGATATGATTAATTTGATATTGAAATTTAATATATGAAAATAGAGTGAATAATTTAAATTTGATTTAATATGATCCAAATTGGTTTCCAAAGTGAATGTAAGTTATATTTGGATTTTAATAGAGTTAATAAGATTTTAAAATTGGAATTTATTGGATAAATTGAATAACGGGTTTAATATGATAAAAAAATGATTTGTAAAATTTTATTTTATCATATTGGAGTTATAGTGATGTTATAGAACTTTTAAAACTGAATTTAAAATTTATTTGTGAAAATTGAATATTTTAATATTTAATTAGCGATTGGAAAATAGCCAATTTTTGAACAGTCTCAGAATTGGACGAAACTAGTTCCATTGGATCCGTAATAGTTAGTTATTATCGGATTTCAATTTTCGTAGCAATCGGAGTTGTCGTTTCACCGTGGCAGCTCGAAACGCATCGAAATTGTTTTAATATTAATTTAACGTGTTAAAATAGTCATTTTTCAAACGGTCTTGGATTTTGATGAAACTAGTTTCATCGGATCCGTAATGTAATATTATTGTAAGATTTCAAATTTCGTATCAATTGGATCTACCGTTTGTCCGGGGCAAGCCAAAACGCATAGAAATTTAGTTAATCGGTTTAATTTAAAATCGATCGTTTATTTCCATAACTCTCTCATACGATCAAATTAGCATCCGAAACCTATTCCATTATGTCCGAAACGCGGGATAAACCCTAGGAACGCCAGTTACCGTACGAAATTCGAAGTTTGGAAAAGCGGATAAATAATATTCATCGTTTCCTATAAATAGCCTTTATTCACAAAATTAAAAAAAAAGAAAAAAAAGAAAACCTAGGGTTACAACGCAGCCGCTCTTCCTACAGTTAATGGCCGATATTCAATCCTATTCTCCCTCAAATTTCTCCAAATCCTTCGATTATTTCGAAAAGTTTTCAACTGTAAACTTGTAGAGAGCATCGAGTTCTTCGATATCAACGGTTGTGATGGGATTTGGAGCGACGATCTGAGACCTAGGGGGCCGCGTCGGCCTGTAGTTTGAGCGCGAATCTCGAGGCCAGGCAAGGGCCGAGCTCCACCATTTCTTGGCCGAAGGTAGCTCGTGTTATGGGTTTTGATATGGTGCTTTCTGATCGTCTTCAAAGTCATCGAGGAGGTCGCAAGATTCAACCCTAGTTTCTATTGATGGGTTCGGCGATTTACTGGTAGTGAACGCGAATGAGAGGGAGAAGGAGGGGAGCGCATGGATCTGAAGATGGTAGTGGATCCAACGGCTGTAAATGGGTTAGGTTTAAAATTAATTAAAAGTTGTAAATTTAGTTTAAATAAAAATCGTGTAAACTTGTTAAATGCATATCTTTTTCATACGAGGTCGAAAACGCGCGAAACCAGTTGCGTTGGAATCGTATGGACGAGCACTACGCAATGGAGATGGATTGGAATCGTTTGGAGCTAGAGAAAATTTTGGATTAAATCGAACGTCGTTCGATTTGATTTAAAATCGTAAAATCAAAGTGAGTGTTTTATAACGCTCACACTGTACTAAATATCTTTATGCTAGTTAAATTGACATTATGAAGTGATATGAATTTTATTTGTCGTTGTTTGATATAAATTTAATTGTCATATAGCTTGTTATCTGAGTTAACCGTTGAAAAATTAAATTGACAGCTAAATTGAAATTGAAATTGAATAGCGATTAAATTACCTGACATTGATAAATATGAAATTACCATGAATTGTATTGTCTATTGGATGTTGTATTTCGATGGATGCTATTGGTTTATATTTGAATGTTTGGATGTTTATTTGCTTATATATACTGTTATGCATGCATATGACATTGTGATTGGTTTAAGTGATATATATTCATCCCCGACATTAATCGAAATAAGTAATTACTTGGCCATAGGATAGAAAATTATATACGGACCCCGAATTGGCTAAATTTAAAACTTTAAAATCGTCGATTTGAAATTTATTTAAATGTTTGATTTAAAAGTTATAAATAGAAATAAATTTATGGAAATTGAATTTATCGAAAATTGAGTTTGGAATGTTGAAATAAAAATTTTGGTTAAAAGAAATTGTTGAATAAATTTAAGTTGAGACTTTGAGAATAAAATTTGGGATATGATTGAATTTTGAAAATCTATTGGATTTAAAGAGTGAACATTATTTCGAACTTTGAGTATTACTACGTAAAAGCGACATAAAGATGATATTTTTGGAATTGAGTTTGAAATTGAATCATATTTGAAATTTAGATTTACATTTGAGTATTGAAGGAAAGTTAAGTAAAAGTGAGATATAAGCGATATTTGAAATCGAGCTTGGAATTGAATCATGTTTCAAATTTGGATTTAAACTCGTATATTGATGGATAATTTTGTAAGTGTTCTAAATGAATATTTTGAAAACCAAGCTCTAAATCGATATAAATTGAAAATTGAATTAATTGAAAGTGAATATGAAAAATTGAATTAATTTGAAGCCAAAGTTGACATTGATTTGAATTTAAATCGGAATTGAATCGGTAGAATGGAAATTGAATTGATTTGAATTGGGAAGCTATAATTGAATGGTTTGGTTTTGAAGCTGTTTTATTTGTTTTCCAAATTTCTCAGTTATATAAACCATTTTGCATACTTAAACTATTTTAATCTACTTAACCCAATTTAAATTATTTTAAACTATTTTATCTATTTTAAATCCATTTTAAATGTTCAAGTATTTTTAACTATTTTAATTATTTAAACTATTTTTAAACGACTTAAAACTATTTTCTAAAATTCCAAAATGGTTAATAAGGTGAAATGTTTATGTTTAAATCTTGAATTTGAATACGAACTGGATTAAATGAAGTTGCAACCTAAATCGAAGTTCGAAATGATTTTGAAATCGAAATGAGATATTGATGTGAAAAATGATTTTTGAAACAGAAACTTACATTTGGAAGGATACGATGATATTTGAAATGGATTTGATTTTCGAAACGAACATGATATTTTGATATCAATTATGAATCGATTTGAAATGTAAAGAGCCAACAGTGTAATAATACGTAGTTATTAAAGACACCGAGATTGGATATGGACATACTCTCTGTCGATACCAAAAACCACTTTAATAACTATTATCCGCGGAGTGTTGATCCAGAATGAAGTGGATGGTTTGGTGAACGCGTTGACTGAAGAAAGTGAACGATATTGGATGACCCCTGACATGACTAAAACAGGAGCCGCGCCGGGCCATTGAGGTTCGCCACCTCTAGCGGACACACTTCTTCGATACCATATCTATTACATTTGTGATGCGATTTGGGTGCATCCCTTGATTTCGGAGTGTTGTTTCGCGGTGTTGGGGTAGCTGCTGGCTATGCCCAACATCAGTCCGGATCACGCAACTACTAGTATCCTAGTTGGTATCGCCTCATGTACCTTGTCATACTAATTATCCTATTCGCGACCACTACGTTTTGATTTGTACCTTGAGTATATGGATTGCCTTCTGGTGACTTCCGGTTTTGGGGAAACTACGGTCTTGTATATGCTTTTGGGAATATAAAATGTGTTAAGGGGGATTATGGTAACGCCTTAACGCTATTTTGATATTTTATATTACTGATAGGCATTATCTACTTAGCGTATATTACTACATAGTAGATAGTTTAATGGATCCTTGAGAGATGGAAAATCCCGTAACATCTCTTAAGTTATTGCACGCACGTTGACACTGGATAGGAGATGTCAAATCCCGTAAACATCTCCGACGCCGTTACACTCATATTTATTTATGATTGATTTAACTTTCATAAGGGTATTTAGTCCTGACTCGAGTGTTTTGTCATTTCATTACGCTCGGGTCGGTCCTGAGTTTTTTCAGATTTTTGAAGATCTATTCTGGAGAACGAAGACGAAGATTTGGTATACTATTTCTATTATTACCCTTGCATCATGCTATCTGCTGCATTATTTAATTGTTCTGTTGTATATGTATAACTCTGATAAATGTTGTATAAATAATTGTCAAAGTATAGTAGACAGCTTCATGAACTGTTTATTTGACTATTATATTTCATCATTCCGCTGCGAGATTCTGTGTTGTTTCATTTCCTTTATTTCTCTTTCTTTTCTTTTCTTATTTACCCCAATAACCATCTGCCCTTTTGAATGGTTTGGAATCGACATGTGTATTTGATCGTCGTTTTAAACTGTCCAAAAAGGCGGGTCGTTACATTTGGTATCAGAGCTTTGGTTTAGCGATAACCTTAGCTCTGTGGGGTCTGACTCTTTATAAATAGGGTAGTTATACCCTATGATGAGTCGCTGAGTGAATATATATATGAGAGAGCGTATTTGTTAGTGATATAAAATGTTTTATATTGTGTTGGTTGATTTGTTGAGTGGCTTATGGATTCTGGTCAACACGAGTAATTAACGTCATTGATAGGGATCTCTAAACACTTGAACAGAACAATTCGACATAGTATTGTTTCGAAATTGGGTAAATGAAATAATTTTACTCTAATTATATTTTATATATAAAGAAAATTTTTCAGAAATTATTGTGACTTATCTAGCTTACCTGGTTGTTAGGAATGAAAATATTGATTGTTATCATAAATTGGATATTGTAATCTAATAAATAAGGTGAATTACAAAATGAATAGTAATAAAACAACTTGTGGAATGTTTTAAGAAAGAAATCCTATAAGAATATTTTATAAAGGTGACTTATGAATTAAAATAGATTTAAATTGGAAAATATTGAGTTCAAGACCCGGAGATTTTGAAAAATGGTTCTCAAAGTTTTGAAGAAATATATAGTAATATTAGTTGGAAATTGTTTATGGAAATATTTGGAAAGGATTTTAAAGGAAAGAATGAATTCAGTACTCCTCTCTTATGTCACTGGAAAATAATTTCGGTAATGACTACGTAGCATCATCGACGTTCATTTTCGAGTCCCAAAGTGGGGGAGACTTCTAAGAAGCTTTGCTTTTCTTCGAAATTATTTTGGGTAAACGGGTTTTGGTTTAAACTCCAAAGGTATGATTTGATATATATTAAAGATATAAGTGTATATATTTATTTCAAACGATTTGAAAAGGACCGGGCATTTAAATTTCTAAGTTCTGTTAATTAATAATTTTCAAAATTATTTGAATAAATTGTGAATAACCAGAATTTATAAAATAAGAGGATTAAGATATCTAAGCTATTATTTTGGGAAAACTTTAAAGTTGAAAGGTAAAGAGGATTTAAACAAATTAAATTGGTGAACATTCTAATTAAGTAAAATGAAATTCTATAAATTTGTATAATACCAAAATTACATTCTGATAACATATAACAAGACTTACCAAATGTTAAAAGTTAAAATGATGTTTTGGATATGTAATGAGATATTGTATAAATAAACAGAACCTGAAGTAATTGAAGTATACAAGTAAGGAAAACTCAAAAGGAATTAAAATGTATATAAATGGAAATTTAGGTTGTGATAAAAATGTTATATACTTAAATATAACATGAAATGATGAATGGATAAATGGAACAAGTAAGTGAACTTAAGAAAGAAGATAAATGAATCGTATTATATCTTTGTAAATTGGTTATAGAAAATAAATATAAATTGCAAAGGGATTGTAAAATAATTGAATTTGTAACCTTAAGATATCTGTAAACTAAGAGAAGTCATATATGAGAAGTTAGACTTTTACGAAATGACTATTAACGAAAGTGTTGATTAATAAAATGTTCCACAAATGAATTCGTTATTAACTGAAATTATGAAAATAAAATAAATGTAAACAAAGGAATTTCTTATAAGCTAAGAATCAATTGGAAAATGAAATTGAATTTAATTAAATTACATAGAATGTTTAAAATGAACATGAGTAAGCAAATTCTATGATATGATGTTTAAGAAAAGATAATGTTAAAGAATATGCTATGTAAAGAAATGAATATACTAACTGAATAATGGATTGTGAATAATTAATGGTAAATAAAATGGAAGTCAATAAAATAATTTAATATAGATAAATTGTATAGAAATCCATTGGAAGGTAATATGTGAGATTGTACGTGTATTATGTTATTCGCATAATGATTTGATCAAAATTCGAGCACAAAATTTCGAGATGATTTATATTGATCCAAGTTAGAATTTTTCACTCGATTTTCGACGGCGAACCCCGGATATGGATTTTTAATTTGATTCTGGAATTCTCTATCACAGTATATGGCTATGCAAGGAGAGTAACAGTTTCCAATCAAGGAACCAAATTTGAGTCCGCACTAGAGAGTCGTGTGAACGATACTAGTTGGAAGTGAAATTGTGTGATCGAATAAGCGATTAGATTTGATATTGCTCACGGATGATATATGTACAGCTTACGGACTTAATTAAAAGTTAATATTGGAAATTTAAGATGCCAAATATAAAATGATTCTTTTAAAATTATATAACATGATATGTATATAAAAGAGATAAACCAAATTGAATGTATTATTAATAATTTGGTTATATTGGGTATGATTTGGTTGTTATATAATGGTTAGTTGATTGTATATATAATTCATTAAGTGTTAATGAAATTGAAGCTATAAATCATTGAAATCAAATTGGAAGTTAAATGAATTTAAATAGAATTTAATTTGATTCAAATTGGAAGTGAACTAATGTAAATATAAATTAATGAATGTTAACTAATTGAATTGAGAATGAATGTTAGTAAAATCCAACGTTAATGAGTCAACTGTTATTAAAATTGAAAACCAAGTCAATAAATATTAATGAGAAGTGAATTTATATTGATTGGTTATGAATTTGTTGGATGATAGTTGGATGATAGTTGATTGATGGTTGCATTTGTTGTTTTGTTGCATTTGCTATGTTGGCACATATAGTTGTTATGTTGCTATATGATGTATATTGATATTAGTTTCATGTATGCATGTTTCTCATAGTTTGCTGAGTGTTTAGTAGGTGCGGATTGCGCTTGCTTCGCATTTGGAGCTCGCTTTCGTGCTAAATTATTCGTATATGCTCACTAATAAAAATATAAGGTACATGTTTATTTTATCATTGGATTTGGTGATTTTTGATTAGCCACTTGGCTTTTGGATTTTCTTTTGTTGGTTTGGGGCCCGTAGAGGCGATTTGTAGTTGTACCGATCGAGCCGCGCGAAGGAGACTCTGCCGAAATTTTCCGTAAAATCCGGGTGTTAGAAAATTTTCAAGTTTTAAAAAAAATTTATAACTTGTTTTGATAACTAACTTTTAAAGTTAGAAAGGCGTTTGGAATAACTTAGTAAAAGTGTAGTAATGACTTTACGAATGGAATTTCATTGTTTATAAGTTGATACCTTTGAATAAAATGTATCTAATGTTGAATTCTATACTTAGTTCCTTTTCCCTTCTCTTTCCTTTTCAGGGACGAAAAGTTTTGAGTGGGGAGAATGTAACGACCCGTAAATTTTCGATAATTAAAATAACTAATTTAATAAGCTTTCGTGATTTAACGTTAGAAAAAAAATTTGTAATTCGTTTGAAATAATAATAACTGGAATGAATTGCAAAAATAACTATCCAAGTGATGAAAAATAAAAGCTATTTATTGAATGCCTTTGCAATCAATAGTTGAATAAGATAATAAATGTTGAATTCATTAGGTATAATAGAGTAATTGATTGATAAGAAAATCTATTTAAAATCAAATATTGAATATTGAATAGGTAAATTGTTTAAATTAAATATTTAAAACTTGTTGAATAATTGAATAACTGTAAAATGAAAATAGTGTTCAAAATTGTGAATTGGTTTTAAAAGTTAATTTTTATAAGTTCAATTTCAATATTTCAAAAGATAATGAAATATTGGATAATCGAAATTGTTTAAATTTAATATTTGGAATTTATTGAATAATTTAATAATGGGAATTGCATAACCGTATAATGGAAATAGTTGTTTTATAATTTTAATTCGTTTCAAAAGTTAAATTTTATAAGTTCGTTTTGAATATTTCAAAAGATAGTGATTTAAGAATAATCAAATTTGTTAAATTTCATATTACGAATGTTTGAATAAATTAAATTTCGTAGTTGATATGATTAGGTTTGATATTGAAATTTAATATATGAAAATAGAGTGAATAATTTAAATTTGATTTAATATGATCCAAATTGGTTTCCAAAGTGAATGTAAGTTATATTTGGATTTTAATAGAGTTAATAAGATTTTAAAATTGGAATTTATTGGATAAATTGAATAACGGGTTTAATATGATAAAAAAATGATTTGTAAAATTTTATTTTATCATATTGGAGTTATAGTGATGTTATAGAACTTTTAAAACTGAATTTAAAATTTATTTGTGAAAATTGAATATTTTAATATTTAATTAGCGATTGGAAAATAACCAATTTTTGAACAGTCTCAGAATTGGACGAAACTAGTTCCATTGGATCCGTAATAGTTAGTTATTATCGGATTTCAATTTTCGTAGCAATCGGAGTTGTCGTTTGACCGTGGAAGCTCGAAACGCATCGAAATTGTTTTAATATTAATTTAACGAGTTAAAATAGTCATTTTTCAAACGGTCTCGGATTTCGATGAAACTAGTTTCATCGGATTCGTAATGTGATATTATTGTAAGATTTCAAATTTCGTATCAATTGGATCTACCGTTTGTCCGGGGCAAGCCAAAACGCATAGAAATTTAGTTAATCGGTTTAATTTAAAATCGATCGTTTATTTCCATAACTCTCTCATACGATCAAATTAGCTTCCGAAACCTGTTCCATTGTGTCCAGAACGCGGGATAAACCCTAGGAACGCCATTTACCGCACGAAATTCGGAGTTTGGAAAAGCCGGATAAATAATATTCATCGTTTCCTATAAATAGCCTTTATTCACAAAATAAATAAAAAAAGAAAACCTAGGGTTACAACGCAGCCGCTCTTCCTACAGTTAATGGCCGATATTCAATCCTATTCTCCCTCAAATTTCTCCAAATCCTTCGATTATTTCGAAAAGTTTTCAACTGTAAACTTGTAGAGAGCATCGAGTTCATCGATATCAACGGTTGTGATGGGATTTGGAGCGACGATCTGAGACCTAGGGGGCCGCGTCGGCCTGTAGTTTGAGCGCGAATCTCGAGGCCAGGCAAGGGCCGAGCTCCACCATTTCTTGGCCGAAGGTAGCTCGTGTTATGGGTTTTGATATGGTGCTTTCTGATCGTCTTCAAAGTCATCGAGGAGGTCGCAAGATTCAACCCTAGTTTCTATTGATGGGTTCGACGATTTACTGGTTGTGAACGCGAACGAGAGGGAGAAGGGGGGAGCGCATGGATCTGAGGATGGTAGTGGATCCAACGGCTGTAAATGGGTTAGGTTTAAAATTAATTAAAAGTTGTAAATTTAGTTTAAATAAAAATCGTGTAAACTTGTTAAATGCATATCTTTTTCATACGAGGTCGAAAACGCGCGAAACCAGTTGCATTGGAATCGTATGGACGAGCACTACGCGATGGAGATGGATTGGAATCGTTTGGAGCTAGAGAAAATTTTGAATTAAATCGAACGTCGTTCGATTTGATTTAAAATCGTAAAATCAAAGTGAGTGTTTTATAACGCTCACACCGTACTAAATATCTTTATGCTAGTTAAATTGACATTATGAAGTGATATGAATTTTATTTGTAGTTATTTGATATAAATTTAATTGTCATATAGCTTGTTATCTGAGTTAACCGTTGAAAAATTAAATTGACACTTAAATTGAAATTGAAATTGAATTGCGATTAAATTACCTGACATTGATAACTATGAAATTGCCATGAATTGTATTATCTATTGGATGTTGTATTTCGATGGATGCTATTGGTTGATATTTGATTGTTTGGATGTTTATTTGCTTATATATACTGTTATGCATGCATATGACACTGTGATTGGTTTATGTGATATATATTCATCCCCGACATTAATCGAAATAAGTAATTACTTGGCCATAGGATAGAAAATTATATACGGACCCCGAATTGGCTAAATTTAAAACTTTAAAATCGTCGATTTGAAATTTATTTAAATGTTTGATTTAAAAGTTATAAATAGAAATAAATTTATGGAAATCGAATTTATCGAAAATTGAGTTTGGAATGTTGAAATAAAAATTTTGGTTAAAAGAAATTGTTGAATAAATTTAAGTTGAGACTTTGAGAATAAAATTTGGGATATGATTGAATTTTGAAAATCTATTGGATTTAAAGAGTGAACTTATTTCGAACTTTGAGTATTACTACGTAAAAGCGACATAAAGATGATATTTTTGGAATTGAGTTTGAAATTGAATCATATTTGAAATTTAGATTTACATTTGAGTATTGAAGGAAAGTTAAGTAAAAGTGAGATATAAGCGATATTTGAAATCGAGCATGGAATTAAATCATGTTTGAAATTTGGATTTAAACTCGTATATTGATGGATAATTTTGTAAGTGTTCTAAATGAATATTTTGAAAACCAAGCTCTAAATCGATATAAATTGAAAATTGAATTAATTGAAAGTGAATATGAAAAATTGAATTAATTTGAAGTCAAAGTTGACATTGATTTGAATTGAAATCGGAATTGAATCGGTAGAATGGAAATTGAATTGATTTGAATTGGGAAGCTATAATTGAACGGTTTGGTTTTGAAGTTGTTTTATTTGTTTTCCAAATTTCTCAATTATATAAACCATTTTGAATACTTAAACTATTTTAATCTACTTAACCCAATTTAAATTATTTTAAACTATTTTATCTATTTTAAATCCATTTTAAAGGTTCAAGTATTTTTAACTATTTTAATTATTTAAACTATTTTTAAACGACTTAAAACTATTTTCTAAAATTCCAAAATGGTTAATAAGGTGAAATGTTTATGTTTAAATCTTGAATTTGAATACGAATTGGATTAAATGAAGTTGCAACCTAAATTGAAGTTCGAAATGATTTTGAAATCGAAATGAGATATTGATGTGAAAAATGATTTTTGAAACAGAAACTTACATTTGGAAGGATACGATGATATTTGAAATGGATTTGATTTTCGAAACGAACATGATATTTTGATATCAATTATGAATCGATTTGAAATGTAAAGAGCCAACGGTGTAATAATACGTAGTTATTAAAGAGACCGGGATAGGATATGGACATACTCTCTGTCGATACCAAAAACCACTTTAATAACTATTATCCGTGGAGTGTTGATCCAGAATGAAGTGGATGGTTTGGTGAACGCGTTGACTGAAGAAAGTGAACGATATTGGCTGACCCCTGACATGACTAAAACAGGAGCCGCGCCGGGCCATTGAGGTTCGCCACCTCTAGCGAACACACTTCTTCGATACCATATCTATTACATTTGTGATGCGATTTGGGTGCACCCCTTGATTTCGAAGTGTTGTTTCGCGGTGTTGGGGTAGCTGCTGGCTATGCCCAACATCAGTCCGGATCACGCAACTACTAGTATCCTAGTTGGTATCGCCTCATGTACCTTGTCATACTGATTATCCTAGTTGGTAAACCTTCAAACTATTTTTATTATGCTTAAAAATCCAATTTTCATATTTTACCCAATTTCCAATTATTAAATTCAATATTTAAATTATCCAATAAATGGCGATATTTGAAATTCAAGTTAAAAATTAACTTTTAAATATTTAAAATCAATTAATTATTCCAATTTCAAATATCCAAAATTTCGGGTCGTCACATTCCTCTCTCCTTAAAGAATTTTGTCCTCGAAAATTACTAATTAAGAGGAATGTTCCACAACCCGCAAATTTTTACCAAACCAAATAGTTTTTCAATGACTCCCCAAAAAAATCTTTTTATTAAAGTTATCCTATCACCCGCACTAACTTTTCGAAATCTTCCATAGTTTCCAAACAGCTTTATTTACTCGACAATTCAAATTTAAAAACAAATTTTAAATTATCAAAAATTTTCAACTAAATCCCTAAACTTTCGAAAATTTTTGCCAGCGTCTCCTTTTGCGGCTATATCGGTTGCAACGACCATATTTTTCGACGCCTGAAAGTCGACATCAATACGTCCACTGTATCAAATGCCACACAATCGAATGCAAGAAAAATGAACCGTTAGGGTTAAAGAAGAAGAAGATAGAAGAAGAAACAGAAACAATATCAGAATCTTGCATTCGTAGCAGAATCATTTATAATAGATAAATGAATATCTTTAAATCAAAAGAACTATATCAGTTATATATTACAACATCAGAGTATATACAACACAACATAGCACTGGCTGTGACGCCCCGGCTCCAATGACCCAAACATCAGAGGGAGTTTACCGTCCGATAGCTTGGATCAGTGGGCACTAAAGGAGCGATCTCTCGTCTAATCTACTTTGGATCAACATGGATACATTTAAAACACCCGAGCATTTCTGAAATGATACGTATCTCATCTCGATACAATGTAGTATACACGAGTTCAGAGAATTTGTATTTAAATCACATAGCAGAACACAATAAATAATGGTTTCACAAAACAGCGGACCAAAAAGATAGATATATATATACATACACATAGGTACAAACAGACGCCAGACCATCACTATATATCTACAGCTATACATAACTGTCCCAAAAATGACGTCCTAATACATACATAGACAAATATATACATAAGACATAAGACATGACTACACAAAATCAGCTTAGCATAGTTCAACGGACTCTAAATGTATTTCTCTGACATTACCCCTCCAGACAACTCTAACAGTTCCTTTGAGGCATGTAGCTAGCGTGCGTTCGTGAAGCTCTAAATCTACGACTACTCTAAATTTATACACCGTATGCCAGTTGCCGTCCATCTCAATGTCGTATGAGCTCACCTCAAAACGTGAAAAGGTAATCATCCTGAAAAGCCTCGGTCTGACCCGAGGAGTTGTCACAAAACAAAACCTCGAGTCAGGCTAAAAATCAAGTTGTGAGTATAATAATGCATCAATGATTCATATAATTGTGTGGAGTCGGGTTATATATGTGATATTAAAAGAAATTGATATGTCATATACTCCATAATCTAAACCCGCCCATATTACATTAAATTATTTCAATTCAATTACCCATGTCATGGAACTATTTAAAATGAATCACAGCCGCAACTCTGATCACCTGGATATCACATTCTATTCATTTATAAGTTGCATTTATTATTCAATAGACATACTTTTGTCAAGTTATTCATATACGAGGTATGGAATTACTAGTGAATCCTATTCATTATTCACTCTTACTAGACTCTGTATCGAACCGGTATTACGGCCCTTTTCATCTGCATATCTTTCGATCAGAAATTGTAGGTGCCCCCACACGATCTATTAGTTGCACTATCTTTTCCTGTTTACCGTTGGCGCTCACCCCGTTGTGCTGTAATCTTCATCTTTGTTTCATCACATATCCATCAATGAGATTACTCTCGATTCTTCCTTGTTTCCCGTTTGCACTGCGCCTGTCACCGTGGTTGTGTCCGTGCAACAGATCGTTTCGACAATAAGTGACGAGGGACCAGGTCGTCACGATTCAGGGAGCGACCCCGAATCTGTCCGCTAGGATGGATTCTAGCGTCTAGTAGTCTCACCCCTCTCGCGTAATTCATTGGTTAAATTCATTCAAATTATTTTGTTTTTAACTTCCCAATATACCATTTATTCCCAAAACGGTATTGTTTTCTATTTTATATCACATATAAATGTCGTGTTCATGCAATGTAGCATTAACTTGCAGTATATGGTATCATGAACATTCATAAACATAACATGTAAACACAATTTGGAAGAATTTTAACGGATTTGAATTTAAATTATAATAAAATATACGTTTTAAATTTAGACTTGATTTTTGATGACGTCAATTTAATTTAATTTATAGAACTTTTCCATAATTTTTAATTAAGAAAATAAAATATTTTCAGTTAACACGTTTTGCGTCAAACGCCAATTCTTTTGAAATTTTACAAAATAAGTTAACCGGTTTATTTTATTGCTGTTTTGTGATCGCGTAACGTTGTCGTGCACGATCATATTTTTATTTCAGTCGTTCGCGGTCCGTACGCGAACCGAATATTGCGTAGCGTTGTACTCTAAAACTTTTTGGTTTTGTTCACCCTTCTACACACCTCCGACGAGTGAACCAAGACCACCGTCGTGATGCGCTATGCAATACGGTCCTCCCGGTACCTTCCGTTTTGGTCTTAACGCTTCCATTCATCATATGGTCGCGGACTTAACGGTGTCATTTCCTATCACCACGGGGTCCATCGGTTAGGCGAAAGTTAGTCGATTTGTTCATCTCACTTCCCTCTACATTTCTCCTTTTGGTTGTATGCTCAAAATCTTCATAGATTTTGAGTTATTAATATTTAAAGGTTTGGAACAAAACTTATTTTATAATCTAAAGTTTGCATGGATACCAAAGCAAGCATGCACTTTAGTTCACTATTTTATGAAACAAGCCTGGACATTCACTTTATGCTTACTGTATAATAACGTAAGCATACATGTTCTCTCATTTAATCATGTAATTTGGAAAAGAATTCACTGGATGGTACATATAAAAATGCAAAATAATTGAAGTATTCGAAAAGATACGTATGAAATTTACTCCGCAAAAGGATGAACGAAAATAAAATAAATACAGCAAACAGTCATTCATATATGAACATTACACTTTTATGCGCACGTAGATGCTTAAATGCCTAATTATTTAATTTGTAAATCTTACACAAACGTTTTATCAAATTTAGTTATATTAAAAGATGCATGAAAATATATAGTGAGTAGTTAGCGGAAATAGCAGTTGTTGGCTGTAGACAATTCTGCATGCATGAACATACTTTTAAGTATTAGTTAATCTTTGAGAGTATAACAGTAACTTAGAGTTCAGTGAAATGATTGAAGAAAGGTAATGGCGAGAAAAATGATGATTTACTATAGCTTCCAAGTAAACAGAAGTAAAACAACTATATTGCTAACACTTGGTTGCTAAACTATATAACATAGCAATTCACCCATTAGATTTATTTATTCAACTACGCACAGTTCACATACAAAAAGATTAACATAGGTCTGTGAGTTTAGCTACTCACTTTGGTTTCCTTTGCTATCTGAAGAAAAAGGAATTTGCAGTGCTACAGCCTATATTTGCTTGCGTTAGAGGAAAAACTGATTTGCATAAGGGATGCAGTGCTTATATAGGTGGGAAATATTCACTTTAAAGGAAAAGGATAAACATATAGGTTAATTTACCATCATCAAATAGATAAGAATGGTGAGGCATAATTATGAAAAAATATGAATGCTGAGATATGTCAGATTAATAGAACAGACTAGCTTCTTTACTTTTAGTAAGTTAATAATTTCTCACCCTTTAACCAATTTTTTTTTATACACCCTTAACCACGATATTTCCCTACCGCAATTTGTTCTCCGATTAAAATTCCGCTCTAGCGTTTTACTCCAAATTTTATTTTATCTCCATAATGATTTTTATTTTTTCTACTAAATTTAGTGCTACATTTTAAAATAGCCGCGGGATGTTACAGACTTCCCCCCTAAAGAAATTGCGTCCTCGCAATTTAATAGAGAATACTGTACGATATTCGTATATTAAAAATCGTCATATTCGCTAATAAAGTCCTAACATCCATGACTCGATGAATATATAAATACGTACCTAATGGGTTTAAATTAACTCGGGATGTGATCTCCTAATTTGCTCCGTAGTTTCCTAAGTGCAGTCTTTGGAATTATCTGACCATTGAACTTTGACTAGTGGAACTTGCTTGTTTCTTAACTGCTTCATCTTTGTGTCCACTATTCTAGCTGGTTCAATGGTGAAAGTCAAGTTCAGTTCAATTTCTAGTTCCTCTAGCTGCTTTGGTTCTATAAGAACATCGGAATCCCGTAGACATTTCCTTAATTGGGATACATGGAACACGTTATGAACTCCGGATAGATATGTTGGTAATTCAACTCGGTAAGCAAGGCTTCCAATACGTTCCATAACTGGATAAGGTCCAATATACCTTGGAGCTAATTTTCCTGCTTTTCCAAATCTTACAACTCCTTTCATTGGGGATACCTTTATAAAAACGTAATCTCCAATCACAAATTCCAAGTCCCTTCTATGTTGGTCAGCGTAGCTCTTTTGTCGAGGCTGAGCGATCTTCATACGATCTTTAATAATCTCGATCTTCTCAGTCGTTTCTCGGACCATATCTGGTCCTAGTATAAGTCTATCTCCAGTCTCTAACCAACATGTTGGAAAACGACATCGTCTTCCATACAAAGCTTCAAATGGTGCCATACCGATACTGGATTGAAAACTATTATTGTAGGAGAATTCAATTAAATGAAGATATTCTTCCAATGAACCCCGGAACTCTAAGATACATATCCTGAGTAGATCTTCTACAACTCGATTTACTCTTTCAGTTTGTCCATCCGTCTGAGGATGGTATGTTGTGCTTAGATTGAGTTGTACACCCAAGACTGAATGCAAGCTTTGGCAGAATTGGCTAGTAAATATCGGATCACGATCGCACACTATATTCTTTGGAATTCCGTGCAATCGTACAATATGTTTCATGAAAAGTCTAGCTAAATTTTATGCAGTTCTATTCATTCTAACAGGAATGAAATGAGCACTTTTAGTGAGTCTATCAACTATCACCCATATACTTTCATTTCCTGACCTTGATCTGGGAAGTCCATCAATGAAATCCATAGAAATCTGTTCCCATTTCCATTGAGGAACTTCGAGAGGTAATAAAAGACCACTGGGCTTTTGATGCTCGCCCTTAACTAACTGGCACGTAATACATCGTTTCACATATTCACCGATGTCCTTCTTCATGCCTTTCCAATAGTATATCCGCTTCATATCATTATACATCTTTGTACCACCAGGATGTATAGAAAATAAAGATCGATGACATTCGTCTAGAACTTCTTTTCTTAAATCGGTTGTGTTAGGAACGCACAGTCTTCCTTTAAATTTCAAGTTTCCCTTCAAGTCTAACTCGAACTTGCTAAGAGCTTCTGATGCATTACCATTCTTCAACTGATTAATTTGATCGGCTAGGATGGGGTCATTTCTTTGATTAGCTTGAATTCGATCGAGTAAACACGGTCGAATATCCAGACTTGCCAACATGGCTGTTGTTTCCTCCACTTTTCTGAACTGAAGGTTACAAGAAGATAACACTTCTAATTCTTTCCATTCTATCAACATCATTGACACTACGGCCTGGTGTTTTCGACTGAGAGCATCTGCCACCTTATTGCCCTTACCTGGCGTATATTGAATTTCTAGATCATACGCGGCTAGAAATTCTGACCATCACTGTTGTCGCATATTCAAGTCTTTTTGAGAGAATAAATATTTTAACGATTTGTGGTCTGTGTATAAAACAAACCTTTCTCCTAATAAATAATGGCACCAAAGTTTCAAGGCAAATACCACGGCTGCTAACTCAAGATCATGAGTTGCATACTTTACTTCGTGAGGCCTGAGTTGTCTAGACGCATAAGCTACAACTCTATCTCGTTGCATTAATACTCCACCAGGCCCTGTTCCACAGGCATCTGTGTATACTACTAGATCCTGATTTCCTTCTGGAACTATTAATATTGGAGCATTAATATTGGAGCATTAGAAAGTAATTCTTTCAACTTCTGGTAAGCCCTTTCACATTTATCCGACCAGATAAATTTAACTCCTTTCTTTGTTAAATTAGTTAGTGGAGCAGAAACCTTGGAAAAATCTTTGATAAATCTTCTATAATATCCTGCTAAACACAAGAAACTTCTGATTTCAGTTATTGATTCGGGTCGCTTCCACTTTTGAATAGTTTCAACCTTAGCTGGGTCAATTGAAATTCCTTTCTCCGAGACTATATGTCCCAAAAATTTCACTTTCTTCTGCCAGAAATGACATTTTGAAAGTTTTGCTTTAAGTTGATGTTCTCTTAAAGTTTCTAACACTAGTTTCAAATGAATCACATGCTCTTCTTCTGTCTTTGAGTAGACGAGGATATCATCAATAAAAACTAGGACAAACTTGTCTAAATAACATCTGAAGACTCTATTCATCAAATCAACAAAATAAGCTGGGGCATTCGTTAATCCGAATGGCATTACTAACCATTCGTAGGAACCGTATCTAGTTCGAAATGCTATTAGTGGAATGCTATCCTCCGCAACTCTTAGTTGATGAAAACCAGTGGCTAGATCTAGTTGTGAAAAGACCTTTGCACCACTCAGTTGATCGAATAAATCATCAATCCTTGGAAGTGGATATTTATTCTTGATAGTATAGTCATTCAATTTTCTATAATCTATACAGAGTCGAAGTGATCCATCTGCCTTTTTAACAAATAAAGCCGATACTCTCCAAGGAGAACTACTCGTTCTGATGAAATTCTTTTGTTCAAGATCTTCTATTTGAGATCTTAATTCTTCCATTTCACTGCGGCACATCCGATTAGGTGGTCTACTAAAAGGTTGAGTTCCAGGTTTCAAATCTATCGCGAATTCAACTGCTCGATGTGGTGGTAGACCAGTAACTGGTTCAAAGATATAAGAAAAATCTCTAACTACTGGAATCTTCCCTATTTCGTCTTCTTTAGATTCCAAAGCATATAAAGAATAACCTGAACTGGCATTTGCTCTTTCTAGAGCTATAAGGATTCGCTTTGGGTAATCAGGATGATGGAGAGTGACTACTCTTTTCGAACAGTATAATTGAGCTTGATAGTGCTCGAGCGAGTCCATTCCCAAAATAACCCCATAACTCAATGAATCCATAATGAACAAATCACATGAAAAAGAATACCCAGATAAGCAAATTATGACTCCACTACATTTCATCCCCAGGGTAATGCATCCTCCAACAGGATTGGCCACCCTAAGAGAATTGTTAAGAGAAGATACATCCAATTTTAACTTTTCTACTATTCCTTTCGATATAAATGAATGTGATGCACCTGTATCAAAAAGAATTCTAATATATAATCCATGCCATAAAATAGTACCTTCTAGGACCGAAGCTTGTTTTCCTTCATCCGGTTTCACTAAACTGGGACCATCTAGTGCGAACATTTTCCCTTGAGTTTGCTTCTTCGGCTTTGTGCATTGTCTCGCTATATGTCCCCTTTCATTACAATTGTAGCATTTTTTCGTAGAACGTTGACCTGTGTTTCTACATTCATTGGCATAATGACCCTTCTTTCCGCAGGAGTAACATTCTACTTGTGCTTTAGATAGTTGCTTCTTCTGGTCCTCTTGCTTAGGTTGGAATGGTCGCTTATTCTTTTGAAATTTTGCATTCTTCTTCGAGAAGAATGGCCTCATCCTTTGTTGTTGGCTTTTCTGAGTTGGTTGACTTTCAGAAACCAAATCTCGCTCTCAGACCTTTTCAAATCTTAAAGCCATATCCACAATCTCCTCAAATGGAAATCGAAGTTGAGTAAGTAATTTATCTCTTAGTTCATTATTTAGACCAAGAACAAACTTCTCATTCTTTTCCAATGGGGTGCTAATGAGTGCCGGTCCATACTTCGATAGTGCATTGAACTCATTGACATACTCAGTCACAGATAAATTTTTCCGGGTAAGGTCAATAAATTTTCGAAGCTGGGCTGCTCTTTCTGCTTCAGGTAGAAAATGGGCTTTGAAAATATCTTTGAATTCTTACCAAGATATGTCTTCCTCTAGAGTTGCAGCAGTTATGGCTTCATACCAATCTAAGGCACCTCCTTGTAATTGTCGAGATGCTAACCTTCTCTTGTCCTGATCGAAGAGATTCTGATCTCCGAATATTCTTTCGCATGTTCTCAGCCATGTATGAACTCCCATTATGCCTTCATTTCCCAAGAATGGTTTACCACCTAGACTTGAGTAATCTTTGCAGAGCTTGGTAAACTTTGATCCGGGATTTTGATTATTGTCTCTGAGCATGCCCATATCTTGAACATGCTTCATGACTTCGACCCATTGATCCATAGTTAAAAGTACATTTGGGTTGCTTGATTGATCATATGGTGACTCAACAGTTGAGCCGGTTCTGGGTCTACCTGGTCCTACCATTTTATGATAAAGAACATTTGTCATTTTAATATATAATAAAATTTCACTAACAATTACGTATACAACACAAATACGTATCAAGTATTATCCCAATGTTATCCCTTTAAAACATTTATTAGAACTCGTCTATCACCTATACGAGTTAATCTCAATTCCCGTGGGTTTTACTGATAGGGTAACAATCTAAGTCTGACTCCCTTATGGTCAAATGTGTCATGATTACTGATTTATACAAATTCTGTCGAATCCTCGCTCTGATACCACGCTGTGACGCCCCGGCTCCAATGACCGAAATATCAGAGGGAGTTTACCGTCCGATAGCTCGGATCAGTGGGCACTAATGGAGCGATCTCTCGTCTACACTACTTTGGATCAACACGGATACATTTAAAACACCCGAGCATTTCTGAAATGATACGTATCTCATCTCGATACAATGTAGTATACACGAGTTTAGAGAATTTGTATTTAAATCACATAGCAGAACACAATAAATAATGGTTTCACAAAATAGCGGACCAAAAAGATATATATATGTATATATATATATATATATATACACACACACATACATACATACACATAGGTACAAACAGACGCCAAACCATCACTATATATCTACAGCTATACATAACTGTCCCAAAAATGACGTCCTAATACATACATAGACAAATATATACATAAGACATACGACCTGACTACACAAAATCAGCTTAGCATAGTTCAACAGACTCTAAATGTATTTCTCTGACATTACCCCTCCAGACAACTCTAACAGTTCCTTTGAGGCATGTAGCTAGCATGCGTCCGTGAAGCTCTAAATCTACGACTACTCTAAATTTATACACCGTATGCCAGTTGCCGTCCATCTCAATGTCGTATGAGCTCACCTCAAAACGTGAAAAGGTAATCATCCTGAAAAGCCTCGGTTTGACCCGAGGAGTTGTCACAAAACAAAACCTCAAGTCAGGCTAAAAATCTAGCTGTGAGTATAATAGTGCAACAATGATTCATATAATTGTGTGGAGTCGGGTTATATATGTGATATTAAAAGAAATAGATATGTCACATACTCCATAATCTAAACCCGCCCATATTACATTAAATTATTTCAATTCAATTACCCATGTCATGGCACTATTTAAAATGAATCACAGCAGCAACTCTGATCACCTGGATATCACATCCTATTCATTTATAAGTTGCATTTATTGTTCAATAGACATACTATTGTCAAGTTATTCATATACGAGGTATGGAATTACTAGTGAATCCTATTTATTATTCACTCTTACTAGACTCTGTATCGAACCGGTATTACGGCCTTTTTCATCCGCATATCTTTCAATCAAAAATTGTGCGTGCCCCCACACGATCTATTAGTTGCACTATCTTTTCCTGTTTACCGTTTGCGCTCACCCCGTTGTGCTGTAATCTTCATCTTTGTTTCATCACATATCCATCAATGAGATTATTCTTGATTCTTCCTTGTTTCCCGTTTGCACTGCGCCTGTCACCGTGGTTGTGTCCGTGTAACAGATCGTTTGGACAATAAGTGACGAGGGACCAGGTCGTCACGATTCAGGGAGCGACCCCGAATCTGTCCGTTAGGATGGATTCTAGCGTCTAGTAGTTTCACCCCTCTCGTGTACTTCATTGGTTAAATTCATTTAAATTATTTTGTTTTGAACTTCCCAATATACCATTTATTCCCAAAACGGTATTGTTTTCTATTTTATATCACATATAAATGTCGTGTTCATGCAACGTAGCATTAACTTGCAGTATATGGTATCATGAACATTCATAAATATAACATGTAAACACAATTTGGAAGAATTTTAACGGATTTGAATTTAAATTATAATAAAATATACGTTTTAAATTTAGATTTGATTTTTGATGACGTCAATTTAATTTAATTTATAGAATTTTTCCATAATTTTTATTTAAGAAAATAAAATATTTTCAGTTGACGCGTTTTGCGTGAAACACCGGTCCTTTTGAAGTTTTACAAAATAAGTTAACCGGTTTATTTTATTGCTGTTTTGTGATTGCGTAACGTTGTCGTGCGCGATCATATTTTTACAGTCGTTCGCGGTCCGTACGCGAACCGAATATTGCGTAGCGTTGTACTCTAAAACTTTTTGGTTTTGTTCACCCTTCTACACACCTCCGACGAGTGAACCGAGACCACCGTAGTGATGCGTTATGCAATACGGTCCTTTCAGTACTTTCGTTTTGGTCTTAACGCTTCCGTTCATCATACGGTCGCGGACTTAACGGTATCATTTCTGATCACCACGGGGTCCATCGGTTAGGCGAAAGTTAGTCGATTTGTTCATCTCATTTCCCTCTACATTTCTCCTTTTGGTTGTATGCTCAAAATCTTCATAGATTTTGAGTTATTAATATTTAAAGGTTTGGAACAAAACTTATTTTATAATCTAAAGTTTGCATGGATACCAAAGCAAGCATGCACTTTAGTTCACTATTTTATGAAACAAGCCTGGACATTCACTTTATGCTCACTGTATAATAACGTAGCATACATGTTCTCTCATTTAATCATGTAATTTGGAAAAGAATTCACTGGATGGTACATATAAACATGCAAAATAATTGAAGTATTCAAAAAGATACGTATGAAATTTACTCCGCGAAAGGATGAACGAAAATAAAATAAATACAGCAAACAGTCATTCATATATGAACATTACACTTTTATGCGCACGTAGATGCTTAAATGCCTATTTATTTAATTTGTAAATCTTACACAAACGTTTTATCAAATTTAGTTATATTAAAAGATGCATGAAAATATATAGTGAGTAGTTAGCGGAAATAGCAGTTGTTGGCTGTAGACAATTCTGCATGCATGAACATACTTTTAAGTATTAGTTAATCTTTGAGAGTATAACAGTAACTTAGAGTTTAGTGAAATGATTGAAGAAAGGTAACAGCGAGAAAAATGATGATTTACTATAGCTTCCAAGTAAACAGAAGTAAAACAACTATATTGCTAACACTTGGTTGCTAAACTGTATTACATAGCAATTCACAATTAGATTTATTTATTCAACTACGCATAGTTCACATATAAAAAGATTAACATAGGTCTGTGAGTTGAGCTACTCACTTTGGTTTCCTTTGCTATCTGAAGAAAAAGGAATTTGCAGTGCTTCAGCCTATATTTGCTTGCGTTAGAGGAAAAACTGATATGCATAAGGGATGCGGTGCTTATATAGGTGGGAAATATTCACTTTAAAGGAAAAGGATAAACATATAGGTTAATTTACCATCATCAAATAGATAAGAATGGTGAGGCATAATTATGAAAAAATATGAATGTTGAGATATGTCTAATTAATAGAACCGACTAGCATCTTTATTTTTAGTAAGTTAATAATTTCTCACCCTTTAACCAATTTTTTTTTTATACACCCTTAACCACGATATTTCCCTACCGCAATATGTTCTCCGATTAAAATTCCGCTCTAGAGTTTTACTCCAAATTTTATTTTATCTCCATAACGAATTTTTTTTACACTAAATTTAGTGATATGTTACACTGACAATTATTATATCTTGCCCACATGGAAATTAACTTTGCAACAAACCAAACGCACCAGATGCTATATAATATCAGTGACACGCCTCGCCATCCAGCTTGCTCCTGATCTCCACAACATACTTCTTGACTTCGCTCCAGAACAACCGCTAACCTGACTCTAGGCTGCCCGTGTTGAAAATTACGGACAAGCAGAGTTTAGAAAAGGAACAATAAACTCCAGGTCAGTCATGGGATTGGTGTGAGATCTTAAAAACAATTATTTTCACAAAGAAAACAAAAAGAAATCCACTACGCTTTTGGAAAATGAAACTACCATAAGGCCTCCCGCCACGCATACATTGCAAACGCAGAATTGGAGGAGATTGCTCCTTATGATAGTCAAACATGCTTGATACGCAAAATCCTTTTTTATATTATCATTAGTGCATAGTGCAGAAAATATTTCGAAAGTATAATATTTATCGTAGCCAGCATACTACATTTCATCGTATGCCTACTATAGCTACCATGTTCAATAGCAGGTTACCACCACATTCCATGGCAGGTTATACAACTAAAACCATACAACGCGCGTATTGTTTCTTTGGATTTCCAACAAATGGTCAGGATAAGGAACTTCCTATTGCCACATGGGTACGCTTGTGGAGGGACGCCCCGAGAACTTAACCAGCTCTCTGCCAACACAAGGCCAAGTTACCTACAGCTGTACCATAGGTAACTACCACGAGTATGCCATCCCCGATCATTACCGACCTTTATCCGAGGATCCTCAACACCATAAAGCAACAATAACAAAGTAATAAATTTGCAGTAACCACATAGTTAAGTATCTGGGATCCATACCATGATACCACCTTTTTCCAGAAGGAAATGAACATATCCTAAGGGCGCTACCCCCAAATCTTTCTTGCTGCATCCTTCCTGTTTTGACCATTTTCGGGTTGTGAGGTCCGACGAGGTCTCGTCCACAAAGCTACGCTTCTCACAAAAGCCATGCTTCGATCAACAAATGATCAACATCACTTCATATGCCACATTACGAAATTGGAATGTATCACTACTAACCATCAACTACATAACCTCTAAGCTCGTAAGTCTCAGAGAAGGGTGGTAAGCTAAGAGAATAAATTCTCCGCCGCCAACAGAAATGTATTTGATAGAAACCAGCTTTACATCTGAAAGTTTAACGTTAGACACACATCCATACAAGTCCGTTCCGAGTTCGAACGAAACCGAAGGCACTTCAAAGAAGCCCTTGCAATCTGGATATTCACTAATCACGTCCGGACTCCCCATCACAAAGAGTGTTAAAATCTCTATACCGGAGCAACTCGGTGCAGAGACATTCGACAGGTAATCCTTTCGCTTTCGAAAATACCCGGTCTTCAACACCATCTTCGAATGCAATCCCGTTTCATCGTATCATTATTCGAAATGGGTTTTATGACATAAAGCCCTCTCCCGGCTAATCCGAATAATGAGCGCTTATTTTAAAAATAAGTGTTACATTCAGATTTTCAAGTAAATCACAACAAATTTCCACTTTGATCTTTTAAATAAAAGATCCATCACAAAGATTCGATGTGGTTTTCGAATATCCATTTGGAATCCGATCCCAGTCGCATCGAAATTCGAATGCCATTTAAAGGCCAATATTGATAGCCGGTTATTTTACTATCAATCAATATTCACAACAATCACCAAATCTAAATAATTTCCCCAAATTATTTATTTTCAAAATATCTTCGCAAGATATTTTTTGCACTTCAATACTTTGAAAAAAATTTCAAATCAGTTTTCACATTTCTATCCTTTGAAAACAAATTTCAAATCACTTTTCACATTTCAATCCTTTGAAAACAAATTTCAAATCACTTTCCTCACATGGAATAAATAACCAAATATTATTTATTTCCACTGAAAATTTGCTAAGTTCGAATACTATAGAATAATTTAAATCACTTATACAAAAATATAAACTTGGAAATATTTAAATAAAAACTATTTTAAAAAACTTTATTTAAAACATTAGTTATGAAATTTTATACCCATATCTCATATAAATCTTAAGCCTAAAATAATTTTCAAATAAAATTATTAGATAGAGTATAACTATTCAAATAACCATTTTCTAAATCAAATATCAATTAAATCTTTAAAATAATCACTTCTATAATTAATTAAATTAATCTTTTACTTTAAAGATTTAAAAACAACTTAAGAAAATAGTTTCTCCCAAACATTCTTTTAAAAACCAACTTTAAAACTTTAAATTTATAATTTAAAAGTTACTTTGAAAACATACTCGGCTTCCCAGGGAGACTATACTTTCCATTTCAAAATGGTCCATTTAAATCAATTAATAAATCCTCCTTGATTTATTTTAAATTTACATTCCAAATCAGTAAATTTCTTTCCACACTTTTAAAAATAAACCAGTATTTATTTTTAAAACAAATTTCCCTTTCCTTTATAAAATCTCATTAGGAATTTAAATTTTCAAATATCCACTCATATACGATTTTCAAATCGATTTTCAAATATTCACTTTCAAATACCAAATCAAATTCCAAATTTATTTTCAAAACACCAAATCAAATTTTCAAATCAATTTTCCAAAGATTTATTTCAAACCCCAAATCAAATTTCTAAATCGATTTCCAAAAATTTACTACCTTTAAAATAAATTCCTTTATTTCTTTCAAACTATTTAAAATTCGAATTTTAAATAAAATCTTCAATTTTCAACAATATTACTAAAAATCCATTAATTAAAATCTTTCCCCCCATATTTTTGGATTTAATTCAATAAGAATTCAAAAATAAAACTTTATCCTTTTAAATTTATCTAATTCTCAAAAATGAATTTACTTAAAATTTTCTACTTTAATTTCCAAAAATCGAATTTTTTATTTCTGGTATCCTAAGATACCAAAAATATATTCGGCCAAACCATAACCTTCAATAACAGCAATCAGCAATATAATCATTCACAGATTTATCAATAAATCAACACATAATATATGACACAAATTCAAATATTTGAGAAATCCAGTTGGATCCCTCCAACCTGTTTTCCTGCATCCACAGATGTTAGCACAACAATTAAATACCAATTCCACTTCGAGGTGGAATATCGCGGTATATGGGATTAGATAATATCATCAGCTATTATGCCGCACGTAGGGTCTCATCCGCTATATAATGCGGGAAAATCAATCACTCCAAATACACACACACACACACATCCAAACAGTCAATCAATGATTGCAATTTTAATTATATTCAATTGAGTGAGAAGATCTCACATTTATTTGCAATCCATTTCAACTCATATCCATTCCGGCTTGTTTCTCCATTTTTGACCTAGTATAAACATTTATACAATTCATTAATATTCGAAATAATCGAATAATCAATTTTCGTTTGGTAATTTTAATTGTCCAATGATTTTATTGCAAACCAATTTCTTTTTATAAATTTGTTTAACTAAAAATTTGATTTAACTAATAATTTGATTTAACTAAATAATTTGATTTAACTAAATAATTTCCCTTTTTTAAAATTCCTTTTTTTATAACCAAAATAATTTCATAAATTTATAAATCAAATAAATCACTATAATACATTATTTAAAATAACTAATAGATTTAAAATGTATATTTATCTTATTATATATATACACTTAAAAATAAATTACTGGTTTCTAAAAGTCCATTTTTATATAAACTTCCAAATAGTTTAAAATTCAAATTTCTTCCCAAAATCTTATTTATATATACCTATTCATATAATTAAATTAAAATATGCACGGGTATAAATTTTACTATATATTATTATTATTTCTTATTATTATTATTATGCAAATACACACGCACACATGTATATTAAATTAAGAACAAATTTTTTTTTACATCTCTTACTGTAAAAATATATAATTAACAAAACGAATTCACAGAAATTACCACAATCGCCCTTAATTACGCACTGTCGACCATCGCGATGTCCAAAACTGTTCGACTAAGGCAGCAACATGAGATCATCACCCCCTACCAGAAAACACTACCATAACCAACTCCGATGTCCTACCTGCCATTGCCCCGAGCTCGAGCAAGCACCACCTTCGACCTCACCTTTAACTAGACGCCGTCGACGAAGAAATCCATTTCCAGTTTCCCCCTGGCCTCGCGCGATGGATCAATGAAAACGTATAGTCCTCCATCATGCCTACAACTATCCCCTTGGTCGCAAGCTACGTTTCAACGAAGTCGATATCCCCGTGGTCGATCGAATTGAACCCGAGAAAGAGTTGAGGCGTGCGATAGAACAAAGGCAACCATCAATTAGCGCTCGTGATTTTGAATTGATCGATTTTCTTTCTTTCTACTGGAAGAGAAGGATTAATGATTTTTTTTTTCTGCCCCATTCATTTGTTCGCATCCATTTTCCTTCTCTTTACTTTTAAAATCAACCCATGTAAAAACTCACAGAATAAAACGAACGCGTGCTTAGAATTTCTACATGCGTATGCAAAGCCTAAACACGGTATTTTAATATCACAATATTATTTATATTTTGAATTCAAATTCAAATTTTAAATTGTCACGATGAATGCAATTCAAAATCTCGATCTCCTATCGAGGTGTGACGCTAGACGTTTATAATGTTAAACCCCTATTCCGAACACAATGGAAAATATTTCTGGTCCAAATTCGATCGTATGGAGAAGATAGCTTTTTAAACCCAGTTATTAAATTAAATTTCAATTTAATTTTTAGCGCGTTTGCTTATCATACGGCCAAATGAACATTCCAAACGTCACGAAAAATGAAACCCGATAATAACACATTATTAGGGATCGAACGGAACTGGTTTTGTTGAAATCCGAGACCGTACCCTGGAAAGCTATTTTTAAATATTGATTTAAACGATGTAATTTCAAAACTGCTCAAAGCATTTCCAAATTAAATTCTAAAGCTTCCATTATCATTAGTATCATTAATATAGATTTTACAAACCTTCAAATCATTTTTAACAAGCACAAAAACTGAAGATACAACATTTCACTTAATTTCATATTATTAAATTCAATAATTAAATTGCCAAATTCATAGTTACAATTTAAATTCTAGTTAAATTAACTTTCAAATATTTAAAATCAATTAAATATTTTGATTTCGAATGTTCAAAATTCTGGATTGTCACATTTCCCCCCCATAAAAGAATTTCGTCCCGAAATTACCAGTTAAGAAGAATGATCCTTAACCCGTTTACTATTTACCCAAAACCAAACAGTTTTATGAACTTGCCAAAACAAATCTTTTTATTAAAGATCCATTATCACTTCAACTAACTTTTCAAAACCTTCCATATATTCAAAACAACATTGTTTTCTTAACCACTCAAATTTAAATTTAAATTCAAATTTTAAATTATCCAAATTTCTCAAAAATTTTCTAACTCCCTAAATTTTCGAAAAATTTCGCCAGCGTCTACTTTGCGCGGCTATCTCGGTACGACTACAAATGCCACAATAGGCCCCCAGATTTCAAAAGAAAACAAAAGGCCAAGTGGATAAACCAGAAAATCATCAAATTTCATATAGAAATTTAAATACATGCCTCTTTCTCGAACAATATAAATTATCTTCGAAATCAAATCCCATTTTATCTTTTGCCTTTAACACACCCATATATCCTGCTTATCATTTTGCACATTTCTTTACAAAAGTTTGAATATTTATTTCATTCAAATCCGTACGATGTACGTATATCATTCGTATGCAATATCAAATTCGATCGCTCACTCGATCACACAATTTCACTTTCGAACTAGTATCGTCCACCCGACTTCCTAGTGCGGACTCAGATCTGGTTTCTTGATCAGAAACTGTCATTCTCCTTACATAGCCATAAACTATGATAGAGAGTTTCAAAAATCAACCAAAAATCCATATCCAGGGTTCGCCGTCGAAAATCGAGTGAAAAATCCCAACTTGGATCGATATAATTCAAAATTCTATGCTCGAATTCTGGATCAAATCATTATGCGAATAAAACAATATACGTACATCCTAAGTATTCATTTCTAATTGATTGTTAGCTATATCAATTTCCTTTTCTTTTATTCACATTGATTTTCATTTTCATTCACTTGTTCACAATCATCATTTTCCAATATCTAGTTTATCCTTTAGTCACTTATCAATTTAGAATATTTTATCAACTCCAAATTTTACTTAAGAATTTCACCATTTATTTCTTAAGTTTAATATAAATATTCTATATACTTCTTATATTTATTTTCAATTCACCACTTTAGTTTATATCTACTTATTTTTAAACAGGATCTCCAATTCCATATGAATTCAATTTTTTTATCTTCAATTAGTTTCGCTTACTAATTTCATTTTAATACTTTGCTTCATTTGGTCCAACTTAACAAAATTTTCACTTTACTTTACAAATCAAATTCAATTTCCAATATTCATCTCGAATTTCATTTACTTGCAATTGCCAATTCATTTATTCGTTTACAAATTTATTTTCCACCTTAATAAATTTTAAATTATTTTAAATAGGATTCCAGAGTCCTTACAACATTTTAAAATCATCTTTATAATCAATCCAAATTATCTTTTGAATTTCCAAAACCAACCCCAGTTTTCCAAACAACTTCAAGTTTTAAATAATTCGGCAGTAATTCCTCCCTTGGAAACTCGAAAATGAACATCGTTGATGTCGCGATCACCGTCGGAATTATTTTCCAATGACTGAAAAGCGTTCGGTGCTTTTATCCCTTTAAAAACATTTTTCCAAATATTTTTAATTTCCTAACTCAATCAGATTTCAAATCCAATTCAAAAATATTCCTGAAATAATTTCCCCATTATTTTCCAAAACCTTTGAAAACCATTTCCTAACTAAAAAGGAATTAAACTTTTCCAAATTTCAAAATTTTCAAATCCTTTCAATTTTTTTTTTCAAATTCTTTCAAATATTTCTCTAGAATCCTATTTCAAATTATAAATCACATTTACAATTTATATTTACAAATCCCATTTGTATATGGATTTTATTTATTAACTCTTGGTTATGATTTTAATTTCTTATTCAATAATCAATGACAATAATTAAATATTATCACTTCTTATCAATCAAGCAACCATATACTATAATAATTTACGGAAAATGATTTCTTTTCTATACCAAAATAGTTTGGATAAAATTATCTCATTTACCCGATTTTAAAACAATACTGTGTCGCGGTTTATCTTGTTCAAGAGTTTAGAAAACTCTATCGGTACGGTTGGCAAAACTGCATCGACCAGAATCTATAAACAATCAACCGATAAGTCAACATAATATAAAACAATTTTATATTCACTAATAAATACGCGCTTATATCTATTAATACACTCAAACTCATTCTAGAGTACTACTGACTCTATCTCTAATGAGTAATTTTCCCCACCAGAGCCAAGGTAGTGATGACCCAGAATTTTTGGTTGTTTGAAATTGGAATATTTAATTGATTTTAAATATTTAATTGATTTTAAATATTTGAAGGTTAATTTTTAACTTGAATTCGAATATTATTATTATTTAGCAATTAAGTTATTGGATTTAATGAACTGAAATTCGATAAATTATTGAATCTTCAGTTTTAAGCCTGTTAAAAATAATTTGAAGGCTTGTAAAATTTATATTGATAGTACTGAAGATAGTAAAAGTGTTAAAATTGAATTTGGAAGTGTTTTGTTAAGTTTTGATAATATATCGTTTAAATTGATATTTAAAAATAGCCTTTCGAGGCACAGTTTCGAAATTCGACGAAACCTGTTCCATTGGATCCATAAATGTGACGCTCCACCTCTATACCCACGCTAGCCAAGGACACTACGGTGTAATGCCGTCAATTAGCACGGAGAATAAGGCTGCTGAGGAGCGACCATCCGTGCAATTGCTTTGTGCGAGCACCGCTATGTCGGATAGTATAACAGAGGAAATCCGACACACCGATGCAAACTCAAAACTACTACACAGTGGCTATAATAATCTTCGGAAACAAATATAGAAATAAACATAACATAAATCAGTCACAGACATCCATATCACAATGGCGGAAAAAGATATGAATATATCACACATGAAAGTGTATATCAGAGCAGTGGTCAAACAAGATCCACAATAACGCAAAAGAATGGATAAAAGTGCAAGACAAAAGAATATGTATACATCAAGGAGTCTACATGTCAAATGTATACAACAAAAACTACTAGACTAAAGTAGTTAAGCAAAAGTCAGAAGATGGTTCCAGATAGGAAGTCATGAGGAAGCACCTGCAATATTTCAGTCTGACCCGAGTATTATTTAAGAAGAAAATAATAAATGGATCAGTCTAGCTATAATTATCAGATAAAATGAGATATAAGAAGAGATGTAGTAAAAACGTATGATAACCTAAAATGTCATACTGCGACAAGTATACATAGAAAAATCAACAAAGGAAAATCATACAAATATCTCAAGAATCTCATAGCATCAAAAAGAATATCATATTCTTTATTTGCTGCACCAAGCCACAATAAATGACATACATATCAATGCCAATCAAAAAAGGAGTTGAAACATAAATTCCAGAAATCAACACAAGAAATCCAGAAATCAAATAATTTGGAGCATCGACGTCGTACAACGTGACGCCCGATGAACCAAAGCACAATAACAGGGAACAACGACGTCGTACAGCGTGACGCCCGATGAACCAAAGCACAATAAATGGGAACAACGACGTCGTACAGCGTGACGCCCGATGAACCAAAGCACAATAAAAGGGAACAACGACGTCGTACAGCGTGACGCCCGATGAACCAAAGCACAATAAAAGGGAACAACGACGTCGTACAGAGTGACGTCCGATGAACCAAAGCACAATAAAAGGGAACAACGACGTCGTACAGCATGACGCCCGATGAACCAAAGCACAATAAAAGGGAACAACGACGTCGTACAGCGTGACGCCCGATGAACCAAAGCACAATAAAAGGGAACAACGATGTCGTACAGAGTGACGTCGGATGAACCAAAGCACAATAAAAGGGAACAACGACGTCGTACAGCGTGACGCCCGATGAACCAAAGCACAATAAAAGGGAACAACGACGTCGTACAGCCTGACGCCCGATGAACCAAAGCACAATAAAAGGGAACAACGACATCGTACAGCGTGACGTCCGATGAACCAAAGCACAATAAAAGGGAACAACGACGTCGTACAGCTTGACGCCCGATGAACCAAAGCACAATAAAAGGGAACAACGACGTCGTACAGCGTGACGCCCGATGAACCAAAGCGCAGTAAAAGGGAACAACGACGTCGTACAGCGTGTCGCCGGATGAACCAAAGCACAATAAAAGGAAACAACGACGTCGTACAACGTGACGCCCGATGAACCAAAGCAAAATAAAAGGGAACAACGACGTCGTACAGCGTGACGTCCGATGAACCAAATCAAAAAGACATCGCACAATTGCTAGTTTAAATCATAAAATGATCGTCATGATCAAAGAGAAGTGTCAATTACAGTAAGCTAGTAAATATATGAGCTTAGCTTCATGTCCCATAACCACTAGCTTAACTTAAATATTTACGAACAAATTGTAGATCTCCATTAGAAAATTGTCACAAGAGTTTCAATCGAACAAGTCCAAGAATTAACCGACAAAGTAAACGCAAGCATTTCATACCACTTGTTTTACTAAGCCGTTTGATTAGATTTCTCATACGAGTGAGGTAAAGGTTTGTATATACTAATAGATTGGAAATCGGTTTGAGAAAACGAGCTTTGTAATAAAATAGTGTTGAAATCATTTGAAGAAAGAGTTTTGATATTTACTACTAGTATAGAAAACCTTTGTATTTTAAAGTGACAAATCATAGAAGTGATTGTAGAAACAATCATTCATAAAAAAATTCACATTCAAAGACGTGGATAAAATCTAAAGAAATCAATACCGAATCCATCAAAATGGATATTCCCAGAAATCACGAAGAAAATGTCATCAAAGTCAATAATAAATGATAGCAACAAAAAGGGAATCAACACGAATCGATTAAAGTTGGAAATTCAAGCTAAATAGGCAAATAGGCAAAAGACTGCAGATTCAGAGTTCTGAAATCAAGGATTCAGAGGTCTGAATCTAGAAAATAAAAATATTTTCCAGAACAGAATTCAGACGTCTGAATCCTTGAATTCATACGTCTGAAATAGGCGCTTTTTAGCCTATTTCCTTTCTGGTTCAAAACTAACCAATTCAGACGTCTTGATAACATGGTTCAGACGTCTGAATACTGGGTAATAAAAATTCCCAGTATAATATTCAGACGTCTTAAACCGGGGTTCAGGGCATTCCCTGAACCTAGACCAAAAATGGCCGAAATAAATACTGGAAGCGATCGGACGAGCAACGACGACTAAGGATTTACGTCTAGCGACAACCCAGCCTTAACGGCTCTTCGACACGCCTCAAATATCAATGCCCAAATATCCATAAAAGGATTTTCATAGATTTTAATTTCAAAACATCAAAAATTGAAATATATACCAAATCAATCCAAACCAAAATCAATTGCACAAGAATAAGTGTTAGGAATTCATACCTAATAATCGAAGATAATTATAGACAAAGATGTGAGATAAAAATCTCACCTTTTTACAAAATCAATGAAGAAGAAGCAATAGAGCAATGGCAAGAACAATCACTCTTCAATTCCAACCCAACAAGCTTGAATCTAAGCTTAAAGGAGAAACATTTTCTAAATTAGGTTTAGGAAATTTCTGAAATTGAATGGAGAAAGGTTTGGAGAGATGAAGAGAAGGCTTACCAAAGCTTCTTCTTGAATTTGGAGGTAGAAGCTTGAGTTTGCAATAAAGATTAGGGCTTGGAGTTTTAATTTCCTATTCCTCCCACCATTGTTGCAAAAGCTTGAGTATTAGGAATTTAAAAATGAAGCAATGAAGAGTTGGAGTGGAGTTGGGTTCATATGCTAGGTTAATGGGCTGAAACCCAAACCAAAGTCCTAAGTGAAAAAGTAGCAAAATTCTACTATCTCCAAACATATCAAAGTTTGTACTCAAAAAGGTTGCAAATGGCATTTTGAACTCAATGGAAGGGGTCTCGAGTCCTAATTCGACTGTTTGCTAAAAATAGGTTTTCGGACTAAAATTCGACGAACGATGAAATATTTAAATATAGAATCGATAAATATGCGGGTTGTTACGGACTCCCCTCCTCAAAGAAATTGCGTCCTCGCAATACTTAAGAAGAAGATATATAGTAACAACCACGAGAGCGTATTCAACACAAAATAAATCTGAAATTAAAGGTTCAACTTAAAGAGCGCGGGAAAGTAAGTCCGGATGTGTTTGCTCGATGAACTCTCTAGATTCCCAAGAACAATCCTTAGGATTTGAAGGCCATTAAACTTTCACAAGTGGGACATCTTTATTTCGAAGGCGTTTGACCTCTGAAGCAATAGTTCGAATCGGATGCTGCTCATAAGTTAAATTAGGCGAAACTTCAATTTCTTCCACAACACCGGGCTCAAGAATAGAATCGGAATCTCGAAGACATTTCCGTAATTGAGAAACGTGAAACACTTCATGCATGGTAGAAAACTGAGCCGGTAATGAAAGGCGATAAGCCATAGAACCAATACGTTTAGTGATAGGAAATGGCCCAATATATCGAGGTGTTAACTTTCCCGACCGACTGAAACGTACAACACCTTTCATAGGTGAAACATGAATAAAAACAAGATCTCCAACAGAAAATTCTAATCTCCTTCTTCGATTATCGGCATAGGATTTTTGTCTACACTGGGCTTCTTTCATCCTATGTCGAATAAGTTCAATCTTTTCTGTGGAATCACGAATAAAGTCTGGACCTAAAACTAGCCTCTCACCGGTCTCAAGCCAACAAGAAGGAGATCGGCATGGCCTTCCGAAGAGTTCCTCGAAAGGTGCCATACCAATACTAGATTGGAAGCTATTATTATATGAAAATTCAATAAGAGGAATATGATCTTCCCAGCTTCCACCGAAATCAAGCACAGAAGCACAAAGAAGATCTTTAAGAGTTTGATTCACACGCTCGGTTTGTCCATCGGACTGGGGGTGATAAGCGGTGCTAAAATTAAGCTTCATTCCTAAAGCTTTTTGAAGACTCTTCCAGAATCCACTAGTAAATAATGGATCACGATCGCTGACAATAGAAGTAGGAACTCCATGGAATTTAACAATTTCTTTGATAAAAATTTTGGCCAAAAGAGGAACAGTTCGGTTAGACCGAACAGGAAAAAAATGGGCAGATTAAGTAAGTCTATCAACAATCACCCATAAGTTATCGTGACCCGAACGAAAACGGGGAAGGCCGTCAATAAAATCCATGGAAATTTGGTCTCACTTCCAAATTGGAATTTCTAAAGGTTGCAATAACCCACCGGGCCTTTGATGTTCGGCGTTAACGAGTGGGAAAGTCATGCAACACTTAACGAAGTTAGCGATGTCAAGTTTCATTCCCTCCCAATAATAAAGTCGCTTCATATCCGCGTATATTTTACTACTACCGGGATGAATGGTAAATTTAGAACGATAGGAATCTTCTAAAATGTCTTTTCGAAGATCACTAATATTTAGCACGATAAGTCTACCAAATTTCCGAATGCCGCCACGAGAATCAATATCAAAGTCTTTCAAACCTTCAATATCAATTTTATCCTTAAAATTTTGACCAAGAAGAGCCAAGTCGGGATCTAGCCTTTGAGCTTCAAGAATGCGGTCGTAAAGAGAAGGATGAGCTTCAAGGCTACATAAAGCAAGATATGAACATAAATCGGATCCACGATCTCGAATCTCACAAGTGGATAAAGTCTCGAGATCCTTTCACTCGAATATCATCATAGAAACAACCGCTTGTTGCTTATGACTAAGTGCATCGGCAACGCGATTTCCGTTCCGGGAGTATACAAAGAATATTAGGATCATATGATACAAGGAACCCAAGCCAATATGAAGTTCCTTATGAGAAAATAAATATTCCAAAGATTTATGATCGAGATGGAGAACAAATTCCTCCCCCAAAAATAATGATGCCAAATTCTAAAAGCGAAAACAATAGCCGCGAGCACTAGATCATGATACCTAGTCTCAATCGGCTTTTAATGATTTAGAAGCACAAGTGATAGCACGTTATCTTTTGCAAGAGAACGGCATCCAAACCAACACGACTAGCATCGGCATAAAAGATAAAGTCTTGGTTCCCATCGGAAATCACAAGAATAAGAGTATCGAAAAGAAAGAATTTCTTTTAAATAATCTTCTTTTCCGAAAAGCTAAAACTTTCAAAATTACAATTATCTCAATGTAAAAATCTTTCTAGAAAAATTTACATTTTACAAGTCAATATATCGTGTCTGATTGTCTCATCAAAGCATTTAGGAAATTCCTATCGATAACGTTGATCAGGCACATCGACCAGAATTCTTAAAGCACTCAACTGGCAATACAATCACAAAATCATCTTCTATATAATAAACATGTTTCTTAAAAACCTTTAAGAATATTCTTTGCTTGTTTAAGAGCAAAGTCAAATTGTACTTATAAATGAATCTTATGAAAAAGATTTGTAAAAATTTTTAAATTGCTATTTTCATCCAAAATCAATAAATACAAGTCTCATCGAAATATTCATAGAATATTCGATTTATAAAATGGATGAAATAAGCTGGACAAACTGAATGACAAAATAAGTCATTCATAAGAATCGTAACGAGTGTGGAATGCGATAAGTTGAATGCGAACTCCCGCAACTCGTAGCCAAATGAAAATCGGTGGCAAGGCCGAACTAGAAAGACCTTAACAGCACAATAGATTTCTTAGGTGATAATTCTACGACAAACTCAAAAATACCGGGAAAGTTTCACAAATTATTTGGATGAGAGAAATAAAACTTTCCTCATCATGAGGGTTTAAAGAATAAAAATTGATGCCACAAAAAATTTGAAATCGGAATCACAAGAAAAAAAATAGAAATCTGCTTAACAGATAGAAAATGTCGATGATGAATAGTCCACATGAAAAATAGGATATGGGCTTCACAACGATTAAGCCAATCCTTACAAAAATCAATTCCGAAGCCTAAGTAAAAATATCGGCTCGGAAAGAAAAATCACATAAAATATTTTCGACATCAATAGAAAGCAAATTGAGTGTTGCGGATCAACCATCCGGATTGGCAACTCTCAAAGAAGTCATCAGGCCCAAAATATTTTCAAAGAAAAAGAATCAACAAGTTCTTTTGATATAAAATAGTAAGATGGAACCTATATCAAAAAGAACTCAAATAAGAAGATCGGGAAATAAAACAATGCCATCAAGGATTGAGTGAAAAATACCTTGACCAAGAGAAGAGTTGTTAGGGGGCTTGCACAATATTTAGCTTTCTCATGTCCTTGTTCAAAAGTTTGGGACATGCAGATAAAACAAGACCCGAGTCTCTGCAATAGCGACAATAAAGGGGTTTCGGGCACTTAATTACATAATGGTCCGTGGAACCACAATTGTAGCATTGTTTACGACTTGGAGTAAGAGTCTTGTCTACCGAAATTTCTTGTTCCGCCTTCTTCTTGCTTTGAAGTATGGGGAAGACAGAAATATGATGGCATGTATTTTTGCAATAACGACAAAAGATTGGTCCCGAACACTCCTTTGCATAGTGGTCCTTAGAATTACAATTGTAGCATCCTCCACAATTAGGGATTGGAGTCTTTACTACCAAAGTAGTTTGCTTCACTTTCTTATTAGGATTTGGGCTTTTGAACTTAATATGCCTCTTATTGGAAATCCCAATATCGCTATCACTTCCTTTACCAACCTCTTTATGTCGAAGAGTGATATCCACAAGCTGATTGAATGGAACTTCAAGTTTCAAAGGTAGAACCATTACGGGGTTCTTACTCAAAGCATAGATAACTCTTGATTCTTTACAAGATCCAAAAGTTGTTGAGCAGATATGAATGCGCCATCCAGAGAAGGACTGCTGGGTTAACCAACGCTAGGACTGCCAAAACTAACCATTCTTCTTTAAGAAAGAAAGAAATAAGAGGAAAAAGGTTATTCTCGGAACGAATATCAAACTAACTTGATCGATAAAACAAGGCATCATAAAGAAAATAGGATGAATCGGTACGAAGACTCGAATAAAATCCTAAAGCACGACTCTCAAGAAAGACTTAGGACATGATCCTTGCTAGATTATTCTACATTGTTTCGAAGTTTGGCTCTGATACCAAGATGTGACGCCCCACCTCTATACCCACGCTAGCCAAGGACACTACGGTGTAATGCCGTCAATTAGCACGGAGAATAAGGCTGCTGAGGAGCGACCATCCGTGCAATTGCTTTATGCGAGCACCGCTATGTCGGATAGTATAACAGAGGAAATCCGACACACCGATGCAAACTCAAAACTACTACACAGTGGCTATAATAATCTTCGGAAACAAATATAGAAATAAACATAACATAAATCAGTCACAGACATCCATATCACAATGGCGGAAAAAGATATGAATATATAACACATGAAAGTGTATATCAGAGTAGTGGTCAAACAAGATCCACAATAACGCAAAAGAATGGATAAAAGTGCAAGACAAAAGAATATGTATACATCAAGGAGTCTACATGTCAAATGTATACAACAAAAACTACTAGACTAAAGTAGTTAAGCAAAAGTCAGAAGATGGTTCCAGATAGGGAGTCATGAGGAAGCACCTGCAATATCTCAGTCTGAAACGAGTATTATTTAAGAAGAAAATAATAAACGGATCAGTCTAGCTATAATTATCAGATAAAATGAGATATAAGAAGAGATGTAGTAAAAACGTATGATAACCAAAAATGTCATACTGCGACAAGTATACATAGAAAAATCAACAAAGGAAAATCATACAAATATCTAAAGAGTCTCATAGCATCAAAAAGAATATCATATTCTTTATTTGCTTCACCAAGCCACAATAAATGACATACATATCAATGCCAATCGAAAAAAGTGGTGAAACATAAATTCCAAAAATCAACACAAGAAATCTAGAAATCAAATAATTCGGAGCATCGACGTCGTACAACGTGACGCCCGATGAACCAAAGCACAATAGAAGGGAACAACGACGTCGTACAGCGTGACGCTCGATGAACCAAAGCACAATAAAAGGGAACAACGTCGTCGTACAGCGTGACGTCCGATGAACCAAAGCACAGTAAAAGGGAACAACGACGTCGTACAGCGTGACGCCCGATGAACCAAAACACACTAAAAGGGAACAACGACGTCGTACAGCGTGACGCCCGATGAACCAAAGCATAATAAAAGGAACAATGACGTCGTACAGCGTGACGCCCGATGAACCAAAGCACAATAAAAGGGAACAACGACGTCGTACAGCGTGACGCCCGATGAACCAAAGCACAATAAAAGGGAACAACGACGTCGTACAGCCTGACGCCCGATGAACCAAAGCACAATAAAAGGGAACAACGACATCGTACAGCGTGACGTCCGATGAACCAAAGCACAATAAAAGGGAACAACGACGTCGTACAGCTTGACGCCCGATGAACCAAAGCACAATAAAAGGGAACAACGACGTCGTACAGCGTGACGCCCGATGAACCAAAGCGCAATAAAAGGGAACAACGACGTCGTACAGCGTGTCGCCGGATGAACCAAAGCACAATAAAAGGAAACAACGACGTCGTACAGCGTGACGCCAGATGAACCAAAGCAAAATAAAAGGGAACAACGACGTCGTACAGCATGACGTCCGATGAACCAAATCAAAAAGACATCGCACAATTGCTAGTCTAAATCATAAAATGATCGTCATGATCAAAGAGAAGTGTCAATTACAGTAAGTTAGTAAATATATGAGCTTAGCTTCATGTCCCATAACCACTAGCTTAACTTAAATATTTACGAACAAATTGTAGATCTCCACTAGAAAATTGTCACAAGAGTTTCAATCGAACAAGTCCAAGAATTAACCGACAAAGTAAACGCAAGCATTTCATACCACTTGTTTTACTAAGCCGTTTAATTAGATTTCTCATACGAGTGAGGTAAAGGTTTGTATATACTAATAGATTGGAAATCGGTTTAAGAAAACGAGCTTTGTAATAAAATAGTGTTGAAATCGTTTGAAGAAAGAGTTTTGATATTTACTACTAGTATAGAAAACCTTTGTATTTTAAAGTGACAAATTATAGAAGTGATTGTAGAAACAATCAATCATAAAAAATTCACATTCAAAGACGAGGATAAAATACAAAGAAATCGATACTGAATCCATCAAAATGGATATTCCCAAAAATCACGAAGAAAATGTCATCAAAGTCAATAATAAATGATAGCAACGAAAAGGGAATCAACATGAATCGATTAAAGTTGGAAATTCAAGCTAAATAGGCAAATAGGCAAAAGACTGCAGATTCAGACGTCTGAAATCAAGGATTCAGACGTCTGAATCTGGAAAATAAAAATATTTTCCAGAACACAATTCAGACGTCTGAAATAGGCATTTTTAGCCTATTTCCTTTCTGGTTCAAAACGAACCAATTAAGACATCTGGATAATATGATTCAAACGTCTGAATACTGGGAATAAAAATTCCCAGTATAATATTCAGACGTCTGAATCTAACGTTTCAGACGTCTGAAACTGGGGTTCAGGGCATTCCCTGAACCTAGATCAAAAATGGCCGAAATAAATACCGGAAGCGATCGGACGAGCAACGACAACTAAGGATTTACGTCTAGCGACAACCCAGCCTTAATGGCTCTTCGATACGCCTCAAATATCAATGTCCAAATATCCATAAAAGGGTTTTCATAGATTTTGATTTCAAAACATCGAAAATTGGAACATACACCAAATCAATCCAAACCAAAATCAATTGCACAAGAATAAGTGTTAGGAATTCATACCTAACAATCGAAGATAATTATAGACAAAGATGTGAGATAAAAATCTCACCTTTTTACAAAATCAATGAAGAAGAAGCAATAGAGCAATGGCAAGAACAACCACTCTTCAATTCCAACCCAACAAGCTTGAATCTAAGCTTAAAGGAGAAACATTTCCTAAATTAGGTTTAGGAAATTTCTGAAATTGAATGGAGAAAGGTTTGGAGAGATGAAGATAAGGCTTACCAAAGCTTCTTCTTGAATTTGGTGGTAGAAGCTTGAGTTTGCAATAAAGATTAGGGCTTGGAGTTTTAATTTCCCATTCCTCCCACCATTGTTGCAAAAGCTTGAGTATTAGGAATTTAAAAATGAAGCAATGAAGAGTTGGAGTGGAGTTGGGTTCATATGCTAGGTTTATGGGCTGAAACCCAAACCAAAGCCCTAAGTGAAAAAGTAGCAAAATTCTACTATCTCCAAACATATCAAATTTTATACTCAAAAAGGTTGCAAACGGCATTTTGAACTCAATGGAAGGGGTCTCGAGTCCTAATTCGACTGTTTGCTAAAAGTAGGTTTTCGGACTAAAATCCGACGAATGATGAAATATTTAAATAAAATATTTAAATATAGAATCGATAAATATGTGGGCTATTACAATAATATTGTATTATTACAGGATTTCAATTTTCGTAGTGTTGGGAGTGATCGTTTGGCCGTACGATAAATAAACGCGTCGAAAATTAAATCGAAATTTAATTTAATAACTGGGTTCAAAAAGCTATCTTCTCCATACGACCGAATTAGAACTCGAAACATTTTCCATTGCGATTGAAATAGGGGTATAACATTATAAACGCCTAGCAGCACGCCTCGATAGGAGTTTGAAATGTTAAGTAGCATTTATCGAGACAATTCGAATTTAATAAAAAAATATTTATATTTTGGTCAAAATTCCTTTCACGTCCAAACTTTTTCCCCTCTTATCAACTGCTGTAGCAAGACAACTTCTTTTTGCAAGGTGTATCCTGTACGCAAAGCAATTCAAACACGTAAATATCTTTTCCCCTTTTTCTGTCTTTCACCATTTTAATAACACAGCCGATTCAAAGATAGATCGCACGAAAAAAGGGGGGCTTCAAAGGAAAGAACATGGCCGATCGATAGTTTTCTCCTCTGTGCTAATTCGTTTGAAAGTTTAGTATTAAATCGATCGTGGCCAAATTCTCTTAATCGAATGAATCGAAATCACCGCGTGGGGAAACTCGAGCTCTCCGTCACTCGAGACGATGGGATGGAAGTTTGCAAGCTTGTACGCGCATTCGCGAGACGACCGGAAGTGGTGCATTCACGCGAAGGGAGGAAGGAGGCGCGTGTGTACGCACGAGGAGCGGCAGCATGATCGAGTTGCGCGCTCGAGCAGGGTGGCGCTTCAATCTATTCACGATGAAGTCGCGATGTCCTTGCGACTTCGAGGAAATGGCACTGAGCTCGACTAGGACGGGGTGAGCTTCGGCTAGGGTTGCAATCGAGCAGTATGATCGATGCCGAGATGTGTAGTAGTGAGGTTCGAATCTTCTTTTTTCCCAGTTAATTTTGATTTAATGTACATATAAACATGTAGATGTAAGGATTAAAGTATATGGTTTAAACAGAAATTATATAGATAGATAAGATTTAAATATACAGTAAGATTTATATAATAACTATTTTTCAATTTACAGGTTCTATTCAGTAGATATTTATGTATACAGTAAGTTATAAATGCAGATTTTTATATATAAATAGAAAATTTATTTATATAGATAAAGCTAAAAAGAAATTAATATGCATGTGCCTATTTTAATTTACCAGTTATTTTAAATAATGAATTTGGAAAAAAATGTTTAACTAGCCTATTAATTATCTTAGTGACTAAAAGGTCACTAAAAGGGAAATTTAGTTTTAAATTTCATTGTCAGTTAAATAAATTTATTAAAAGAAATTGGTTTAAAATAAAATCATTGGATAATAAAAAAAATTACCAAACGAAAATTTGTTATTCGATTATTCCGAATATTAATGAATTATATAAATATTTATTCAAGGTCTATAATCATGAAGAAATCGAGCTGAGATGGAGCTGGATTGCTAACAAAATCAAAGGTGAGTTAATCTCACTCTTCTGGATTGCTAATTAAATTTAAATGGTTAAATTTAAATAATTCATTGAATGATTGAATTGATTTGATGTGCTATATTATATATAGTATATATTGGAGCGATTGATTTTCCGCATTATATAGAGGATGAGACCCTATGCGCCGTATAATAGCGGATGATATTATATTTAAAACCCATATATTGCGATATTCCACCTCGAAGTGGAATTGGCATATTATTGTGCTAACATCTACGGATGCAGGGAAACAGGTTGGAGATATCCAACTGGATTCCTCAAAATATTTAGTTTTATTAAAATATTCCATGGTATAATTATTTGCTATCCTGTGATGAATTATATTGATAATGTTGGATACTATGGTTGATTTAAAATATTTCGGTGAACTGAGTTATCAAAATCTATAGAAATGGGATTTCTGAAAAGAAAATAAAAGAGTGAATTTTGAGTAAATAATCATAGAAATTGGAATAAATAAAAAAATGAATTGGAAAGGAATAAAAAGTGATTTTTGAATTCTGATAAATAAAATTCTAAGTGCGGGAAATGAGATTTTGAATAAATGGGAATAAGTGATTTTATTTTTAAACTCAAGTAATTTATATCAAGAAATAAAGAATTTACTTTAAAATTCAAAGTTTGAATTTATTTAAAAGGATAAAGAAGGAATTTTGGGAAAACTGAAATTGGTGTTTTTCAGTTAAAAGATTTTAAATCATAAGTGAGGATTAAAAATCTAAGGTTAATGGGATTTTGAAGTAAATGAGTAAGTGAAGGGGTTTATTCCAAAATAGAGTAATTTGGAAATCAATTTGAAGATTGATTAAGTGTTTAAAACCATGATTTTTAAAAGAGAAGTGAGACCTGAAATTTATAAACTGGGTTTATAAAAGCAAAATGATATATCAGTGGATATTTGGAAGAATAAATTAACGATGGAAATTCATTAAGGGAATGAGTAAAAATTTTTAAAAATAAATAGTGATTTATTTTTAAAAGATGTGAAAGAGAAGCGTATTTTCCCTAGATAGCCAAGTACGATTTCAAAGCCAATTTTTAAATATAAATTAAAAGTTTTAATGTTGTTTTAAAAAGCATGTTTTGGGAAATTTATTATTTCTAAAATATTTAAATTCTAAAGTAAGTATTTTTCAAATCTATTATCGTAGTAATTATTTAGAGATGACTTGGTATTTTGTTTTAAAAAGAGAAAATCTAGTTTTATATTTTATAAAGCAACCTCATTTTCAAATATTCCTATAGTATATATTTTTAATAATGTATTGAAGTAGTTTTCAATTTAAATGTTTTAAAGTATATTTTATAATAAAGTATTTTTTTAAAATTATTTTAAAATCTAAAGCTTTGTACTTGGTGTTTTCAGTGGAAATAAACAGTTGGGAATTCATTCCATTAGAAGAGTGTGGTTTGAAACTGTTTTCAAAAGGGTTGAAAATAGAAATATATCTTGTGAAGATATTTTGAGGATAATAAATAATTTGGTGAAATTATTTATGGTTGATGGTTGTTTTTTGAATGTTAATTGATAGTTAAATAACCGACTATCAACATTGGCCAATGCGCTGATCGTTTCGAAGAGAGCGGGATCAGGATTAATTTCTCGAAAACCACTTCGATCTGGTTTATACGTTTTCGTGAGGAAGACGAGTTCAGAGTTGAAGATGGGGCAGTGAAGTGTAAGGGCTAGTCGCTACTAATCCTGAGGATGAATCCAAAATGGATGTAGTAGGACCTTCGGTTCCGTTCGAACCGGGACGGACTTGTATGGATGAATGCTTTCAGAACATCGTCAGGTGGGCGATGAGCATTCTAAGTGATATGTTCTAAAAAGGTAATGCTTAGCCTCGAGCCTCATCGACCGGGAATGACTGAAAATCAGGGGTTATGAAGCAAGGCTAAGTGGGTAGCACCCATTAGGGTGAGGTCATCCCTGTCTAGATGTTCCTTTTATTCGGCTTAGTGGTGCGGTTGCTGATCCTAACCATGGGGTGATCTTACTCAGAATTATACAGTAAGGGGTAGTCTCGGTCTTGTATTGCAGGGGATTGGGAGTTATCCTCGGTACGGTGATCTAGGCCACGTACTGTGACAGGTGGTACCCCAGTGCCTAGTCATTAGTTGGAAATCCATTCTCCCTACGTGCCTTTTACGGTTTTGTTTGTATTACCCATGATTGTGGCTTGTAGCTGGAATTTAATAAATGTAACAATTTCGGCTATTTGAATAAGTATTTGTAAATAGACTTTATTATAATATCAGAGGATTTTAATGAAAAATGTTTTGGCTATCGTAAGGTAAAAATCCGACATGTTTATTTGTGGCGTGGTCATACGATATGCTTTTGTTTTCAAAAGAATTTTGAAACTTTAATAATCAAATTGAGTGTGATTTCTCATGCTGGTATTACAGACTGACTCGGGGGTTATTTAAATATAATGCTCGGGTCAGATCGAGTGTTATAGGATACAGGAAAGGATGCTATGGAGCTCAGCAGATGAGCTGGATGGCAATATGTACTTCCGTATTTGTGTTGAATACTCCGCTGTGTATTCAGATTGTGAGGACAGGTTATGATTACTGTCCAGTTGTGTATTATGTATACTATGATGATGTAATGTATAAACAGATTTGCTTTTATGTAAAGATCATTTATTATCTATTAAATTTTATTCCGCTGTGATGGTTAGATTCTGATATTGTTTTCAATTTTCTTCTTCTACCTCTACTTCATTATTCCTCATGGTTCGGCTTTTCGGGTGTCGAAAAATCGGGTCATGACATTATGGTATCAGAGCTGAAGGTTGGTGATAACCTTGGCTCTGGTGAGGATTACTCATTGAAAATAGAGTCCATATTACTCTAGAATGAGTTTGAGCGTATTAATAGTTATGAGCGCGTATTTGTTAGTGAATATAAATTGTTTTAATATTGTGTTGACTTATTTGTTGAGTTAAATATGAATTATGATCGAGTAAGTTGGCCGCTATTCGAGAAGAGTTTATAAACACCTGACACGATAAATTGATACAGTATTGTTTTAAAGGTGGGTAAATGAAATAATTTTACCCAAAATATATTTTGATATAAAAGAAATATTTTCTTAAATTGTTATATAACTTGGATGTTTGGATGATAATATTTTAAACAAATAAGATTACAAAAATTGGAATGACTTGTATAATCAAATGGTAAAAAAAATGTTACGATCATAAATTATACAAATGAATTATAGTTAAAATTTGACTTAAATCAAATCTGTAAATTTAAAACCCCGAAGATTCTGGAAGTGTTTTTCGAAGTGTTTTGAAGACAAATAATAGCTTTATTATTTTAAAAAGTATTTCCGAATGGAAATTGTTTCAAATAAATTTTAGGAAGGGATATAGCATTGAACTCACTTCAGTTGCTGGAAAATAATTTCGGTGATGACTGCAGCATCATCGATGTTCATTTTCGAGTTTCTAAGTGAAGGATTGCTGCCAAATTGATTTGTTCAGAAGAAATAGTTTGTTTTTGAAATTTCAAAGGAAATTTGTTAGGGATAAAAAAATGTGATTGGTTTAAAAATTTTAGAAATGTGATTTTTTTATAACGGTGAAGGAATTAAATTGTTGGAAAATTTAATTGATTACGGCTTTAGCGAAGTAAATGGATTTAAAAAAAAAATTGGATATAAATTGGAAGAAATAATTAGTAAATCTTGAATGTGATTTGTATGGGAAAATAAAAAAATTAAATTTGGATCGAGAAATAAAATTAATTAGAATTAAATTAACTTAAGCAAAGTTAATAATGATGAATTGGATTTGAAGTAAGTTGAAAGGAATTGGATTAAAATTAAGGTGAAATTGTGGGATGGTATTAAATGAAATTAAATCCTTGCTTGATAAAATTTAAAGAGAATGGTATGATGCTAGATTTAACTGAAGTTAAGTTAAATAAAATTGAATTGAAAAAAAAATTCAGTTGAGTTATAGATAATATTGAATGGAATAAATTCTTACTTAAACAACTAAGCGTAAACTAAGTATGTATTGAATTGGGATAAATAAGCTTTAGAAGCCTATAAAAGAATTGAAAAGCATTGAAATAAAAATATAATCCCTAGTTAAAAGTAAAGTGAAATATGATTGACTGTAAATGGATGGAGAAGTATGAATAAGTGAATAGCTTATAAAAATGTAAAAAAGGGAATGAATAAGCCGAAATAAAAGTGTAGGAATTTTGGAAAATGAAAGAAAATCGAAACTGGAATTATGAAAAAAAAAATGAAATCAGGAAAATTTAATGAAGTGATTTTTGTAATAAAATCGAATATTGATTTAAATGTCGGAAGTAAGCTAATAGCTAAATAAATTATTTGATAGAGTATGCTAATAAAATTTAACTCGGTTAAATAAAAAGGAATTGGATTATAATAGGAATGATTTGAGTTACAAATAAAGTCCAGTTCGAGTATAAATGAGTTAAGTATGTGCTTGGATATTATTTTGATAAATTGAGAAGGTGAATTAAAATAAAATGGATGGGCTAACTGAATTAAATGGAATTTGATTAAATGAGAATCAAATAGAAGTGAACTTAAGTTTGAAGTTGCAATAAATTAAAGTAAATTAACTTAAGTTTAAAATTTATAGAAGCTTGGCTTCGAGGAAGGGTGAAAGTTCAGTAAATAAAAGTTTGGGTTAAATTAATTTGGAAAACGGTCATTGATATAAGCATTGAATGTTGTCAAGCTCAATGAAATAGTTTTAAAATGAAACCAATGCGGAGATGAGATGAAATACAAATGTATGGTTGGTGAATAAACTAAAAATGGGATGGAATTTAAAATAAAATAAGTTGGAATCAATTGGATGTGGATAAAAACTAAAATGGATATTCTATTAAGTGAATATCATCGAATTGCATAGAATAAATTAGTCGTTTGACTTAAACGGAAGTAAATAAAAATTCTATGGATTGGTAGAAGTAAATAAAATTGAATTTGAAATCATATAAATTTCTCATGGAAAGTGTTTGGTGCATATTGCTTATGAAATGCATGTGTTTAGCTAATGAAAGTGAGTGAAATGTTAATAAATTTCGTATATTTACGTGTTTGAATTGAGTAAGTACAGGTACCGGGAAGCCGTTTGGCTGGATTTGGACACGCTAATTGCTAAAATAATAAGCCGCTTGCTTAAAAATGCTAAATAAAGGTACGCCTATGCAATAGAATAGGAAATATGAACTGTTTTTGTTCTTCCGACTGTGTGGGTCGATGTATATATTTACATCTCTTGTCAAATTGCAAAAGCTCCTCCGTACAAAGGAGACTATGCCAAAAAAATTCGAAAATTTTGAGAGTTAGAAATTTTTTTGAAATTTTTTGGAAAAACTTCTGTTAGTGACAAAACTATTTCAAACTGGAATTGAAATAAGGGATTTTGGAAGTGGAAATTGAAACTAATTGTTTAGTTGGAATTAAAGAATTAGGAAAGTGAATTTGGGATTTTTGATTTCAGAGGATAAATTGAAATTTGCTCGGCAAAGGTACGTATTTAAATTTCTGTATGAAATTTGATGATTTTCTAGTCTAGCCACTTGGCTTTTGTTTTCTTTTGAAATCTGGGGGCCCGTAGAGGCATTTTGTAGTTGTACCGAACTAGCCGCTCAAAGGAGACACTGGCGAATTTTTTACAGAAATTTAGAGATTTAGAACTTTTTTGAGAAAATTTTGATAATTTAAATTTGGATTTAAATTTAAATTTGAATAAGTGGAGGAAATAATGTTGTTGGAAACTATGGAAGGTTTTGAGAAGTTGGTTGAAGTAATAGTGGGTCTTTAATAAAAGATATGTTAGGCAAGTTGATAAAACTGTTTGGTTTTGGAAAATAGTGATGGGTATTGGATCATTTTTCTTAACTAGCAATTTCGGGGACAAAATTCTTTTAAGGGGGGAGAAATGTGATGACCCGAAATTTTTGGATGTTTGAAATTGGAATGTTTAATTGATTTTAAATATTTAAAGTTCAATTTTTAACTTGAATACGAATATTATTATTATTTAGCTATTAAGTTATTGGATTTAATAAACTGAAATTGGGTAAATTATTGAATCTTCAGTTTTAAGCCTGTTAAAAATAAGTTGAAGGCTTGTAAAATTTATATTGATAGTACTGAAGATAGTAAAAGTGTTAAAATTGAATTTGGAAGTGTTTTGTTAAGTTTTAATAATATATCGTTTAAATTGATATTTAAAAATAGCCTTCCGGTTCACAGTCTCGGAATTCGACGAAACTAGTTCCATTGGATCCGTAATATTGTATTATTATCGGATTTGAATTTTCGTAGTGTTGGGAGTGATCATTCGGTTGTACGTTAAATAAACGCGTTGAAAATTAAATCAAAATTTAATATAATAAATGGGTTCAAAATGCTATCTTCTCCATAGGATCGAATTATGACCCGAAATCTTTTCCATTGCATTTGAAATAGAGGTATAACATTATAAACGCCTAGCGGAACGGTGATAGGAGTTTGAAATGTTAAGTTGCATTTATCGAGACAATTTAAATTTATTAAAAATATATTTATATTCTGGTCAAAATTCCTTTCACGTCCAACTATTTCCCCTCTTATCAATCACTGTAGCAAGACAACTTCTTTTTGCAAGGCGTATCCTATACGCAAAGCAATTCAAACACGTAAACATCTTTTCCCCTTTTTCTGTCTTTCACCTTTTTAATAATACAGCCGATTCAAAGATAGATCGCACAAAAAAAAGAGGGGCTTCAAAGGAAAGAAAAATGGCTGATCGATAGTTTTCTCCTCTATGCTAATTCGTTCGAAAGTTTAGTATTAAATCAATCATGCCCAAATTCTCCTAATCGAATGAATCAAAATCACCACGTGTGGAAACTCAAGCTCGCCTCACTCGAGATGATGGGATGGAAGTTTCCAAGCTTGTACACGCATTTGCAAGACGACCGGAAGTGGTGCGTTCGCGCAAAGGGAGGAAGGAGGCGCGTGTGCGCGCGCGAGGAGCGGCAGCACGATCGAGTTGCGAGCTTGAGCAGGGTGGCACTTCAATCTATTCACGATGAAGTCACGA